>CM053151.1:84705900-89705900 GCA_028571685.1 Heterohyrax brucei | reverse complement strand
AACTCCCTCTTCCTTGGTTATATCAAAACCAACCGAGTTCTTTCCTTCCTGATTGCAAGACCACAGTATTCTCTACTTTTCAAAATATCCTGAAACAACCTAGGTTCAAGGTCCTCAGCAATTCAAATTTAGAAGTTGGATTACTTTGTAGGACCTTGGGAATTCTAAAAGCAAATGCTATCAGTCTGGGTTTTTTTTGTTTTTGTTTTCCTTTTTTCCTCTGATAGTTTATCCAGTCCTTAAGACCATCCAGGTACAGACATTACCCTTCTAAAGACTAGGAAACAATGTTTTCAGGGAGTTGCTGTTGGTTTGTTTTTTCTTCTTTTGTTGTTTTTAAACTTTCTGAAAGTATTCAGCTTCTGGGCCAGAGCGCAGCAGGACTATGGCTAGGGTGAAATGGATGAACACGTGGAACTTGTTCCAGTTTACCAATTTGGCACAAATTACATGCTGGTCAAGGAAGTGCTTTTTAAATCACGGGAAGTCACCAGCAAATATCCACTGGAGCTTTGATGGTGGCCCAGTGGGTGGTGCCCACGGTAATGAATCACAAAAGAAGAAAGTAAAGTAGCACACTAATCATACCACCTCGGCATAAGAAATTCACAAGGGTCAGAGTGAGTACGAACCGCTTCCCTGGCAAGTCTTTTGCGATACAGAGCTTATAATTTCCTTGTTTCTAACACAAGTAGATAGAACAAGCTTATCCCAATGACACGTACATTAATCCATCTTGGATTACTTACTGCTCCCAGAACACATCCCAAGCTCTCAGCCCTTGAACCTTTGCTTTCATCTTTCTTCTGGACTGCTTCCCACTGTCTCCCGTGACTGCTGAAATCCCACCTATCTGTCAAAACCCAGCTCAGATGCTACTCCTTCTAGAAACTCTTCCTTGAAATGGTTTCTCTCCCAATTCCTAGCATTCTTTTCCCACTTTTATGAAGCTATTTAATTGCAAGTAGTGATGAATTTATTTCTCTTACCAACTATAAAGCACTTTGAAGGCAGAAGCCGATTTCACAAAGCCTCACCCAAATGGGGCAGAGGGCAGGTACTCAGACAGTGTCAGCAGGGCTGACGCATTTACTAACTATGTCTTGGTTTTCTCAGTAACATCTCCTCTTGGAAGGCTTTACTGATGAACTTTCATGTTGCTCTGATACCACACAGTATTTATCTCTACCACAACATTGGTGATATCATAGTGACATTATCTTTTTATACGTAAGCCACTGGACTACCAGCTCTCAAAAGCTAGGAACGTCCTCCCACTTGTCTGCATGTTAGCAGGGCCTAGCAGAATACCTGGAAATGAGCAGCAACACAGGGAGTATCTGATGAGATGGTCAAAGTAGACTATAAGCTCTTTGAGGGGAAGATCCACATAGTTCTTATCTTCTGCACCTTCTTTGTACAATCAGGAAACATTAACTGATGTCAATATGTGATGCAGATACTGCAGCAAATTGTTGCTTGTTTTTTCAAGTAAGTCATAACATTTGGTGAACAAAAGCATGGAAACTTTCCCCAAAGAAAAATGCCAACCTCAAGGCTTCACACACTCTGACGAACTTGGGATTTAGATGTCTCCAGTGACTTCCTGGGTGGCCCTCTTCACTAGCCTAAGATAGCCTCAAAAATGTATTCTGCACTTCAGCATAACTTGTGTTCCAATTATGATTATTCTTTAGTATTTTCAAAAGAAGTTTAACTGATGTTCTAAAACTATATTGTGGTGATTGTGGCATAATTCTAGTAATTTACTAAAAATCACAGAGTTGTACACTTTCAATAAGTGAATTTTATGGTACGCAAATTATACCTTGATAATTGTGAAAAAAATAATAACAACAACTCAGACTATGAAACAACAGGGAAAAAAATTTTATTTTCACTTTGACCTCCAAAGTCTGTCATAGTAACAGCGAGGCTGGTTTTCGTAAGCCAAGAGGTGCATCTACTGTGGCCAGAGTGCTCAGGCAGGTCAACAGATGTAAACAGCTCTGCAGAGGTCATCACAAAGGCACTGTTGTTCTGTCTCATAGCTGAGAAGGAAAGGAGAGTCGCCACAGAATATCTGTGCTCACTTGCATACCTAATTAGAAACATGTGGAACGGGGCCCACCCACAGGTCAAACTAGCCAGAAAGGCCCCTTTTCTTCTGCAGAATGTTGCACGTTGGCTCAAGTAAGGCCTCTCCCTAGGCCTGCCACTGGGAATGGTTCCAAATTATAAAAGCATCTCCAGGGGCCACCATCAAAGCACCAGTGGATTTTCACTAGTGGCTCCCCATGATTTGAAAAATGCTTCCCTGACCAACAGATAATTTGTACCAGGTTAGTAAACCGGAACCAGTTCCATTTGTTTGCCCAGCGCAACCTGGCCAGAAGCCTGTTGTAGCCTTGACCAAGTTATATGCTCCTCAGACTCCCCAGGATTGGTGAAATGCAGAACTTAGACTATTGAGAAGCTCTAGGCAGCATCATGGCAACACTGGTCACAAATGTCTGTATTCCTTCTTGTAACGCATCTAAGCTGAACTTAATGCTTTGTTGTCTTTGTTTTGTCCACATTACAGATGGAGCGTATCACACCAGTACCCAAACTGTCTCAACGAGCTCTCAAGGAAATGAGAGATTAAACGTAAACTTTATTGGTTAATGCTCTAAAAAAATACCATATAAATCTAAGATGTCCTATTTTATGATGTTGTTAGGTGCCGTTGAGTCAGTTCCAACTCATGTGAACCTGAAGTACAACAGAACGCATGCTGCGTGGTCCTAGGCCAGCCTCACAGTCGCGGCTGTGCTTCAGCCCGTTGTTGGAGTTGCTGTCAGCCCATCACGCCGAGGGTCTTTGTTTTGCTGACCCTCTGCTTGACCAAGCACGATGTCTGTCCTTTAACAGCAGGCCCAAAGTCTGTGAGATGAAGTCTTGCCATCCTCACCTCTAATGACTGTTCTGTCTGTACTTCTTCCAAGACAGATTTGTTTGTTCTTTTGTTGGCCCATGGTATATTCAATAGTATTAATTATAACACCACCCAAATAGCAAGGCTGCTGTTTGCATTCAGAAAAGCCCCAGTTAATATTCACCCTTCTTCAAACTCAGAGACAATGACTTGTTTTAGTAGTAAGAAACCAATGTAAAGTCAGTGCAAGTTTTACTTTGGGTTTTAAGAGGCACAAGTGCTCGCAGATTTAATTATTTAAACACCTTAAAATGGTCTTACATTTTCCTTTTCACAGAGCAAGCAATACATGCACAGTCTATTGTGCTAGCCCAATATGGGGCCTTTTACAAATATTAGATGGTTCAAGAGGCCTGCTTTGATCTGACCAAAAAAAAAAAAAAAGTGGCTATTTAACCTCCTATGTGGAAGAAGCTACAGTTCTTAGATTAATTGCCTGACCACAGATCTGCTGCCAAGCTGCTCTACGTCTCTCCTCCTAATGTGAAATAAAATGGCCATTTACTTCAAACCATGTGCTAGAGCTGGCACTGAAGCCGGAGAATATGCATTCCTTCTTCACTCACAGATACATAAAAGGTCAGGGCATCATTTGTGAGCATGGGAAGCAACTGTCAGTCTGCATACCATTGTTTCTTCCATGCTTGCCAGACAGAAGACCAGAGGTTGACAATGGGTGATTCTGGAAAAGAAACTGCAGAAACTAGGTGGAGTTTATTTTACACAAAGACAGTTGATCTTCCTAGTTGAGCTACACAACTAAAATGAGACAAGACAAAATGCCTTGGACAGAAGCAACACAAAATGTCATCAGTTGGATTTCTACCAAAAACTAACTAGGTTGTGGCAACTGGTTGGTGGTGGCAACAGGGGAGGAGGGGGGAGGTATAATTTAGGATCTATGATTCAAGTTAAATTGGTCACATGCTCTATAGGAAAGGGATTAGTGTGGTCTATCACAGACACTCAGTGGATGATCCTGAATCACTGACCTTCCCTATGTCTCTGCTGCCTCGGCTACTGGAAAATTGTAAAAATGGTTGGCAGTACCTTCACATTTCCCTAATTTCACAAAGAGTAGAAAAATCAACACCTAAGGCTCATTGCTATAAGACAGAGTTCAGACATGCCACTTCTCTTCAAACTTTAGACCCATTCTGACACCAGTCATCCCTCCCAAGGCATTCTTTACTTCTCTGTCGGGTTCCATGAATCATTGTAATGGCCATACAGAACTTACAGACCACATTCACAGTTCGAGAGTTTATTAGGGAAGTAGCAGGCTATAATTCAGGATCAGGAATGATTCAACACGCAGTTCTTTCATCAAGACAGCCTCTTGTCAGCCATGCCCACAGCCATGCTCTCTGGACCCTGGCCCCTTGACTTCTCCCCTCTGCCCTGCTCAGGGAAGTGTTACAAAGCTCTTTAGCTCTGGAGCCATCCTACTCTGCCATGAGGCCTCCCGCCCAAAGGCGCTTAGCTCTCTAGCTCTGGGGTCAGCACACCCACTCTTGCTGCCACACTCCAAGGGCTAGGAAGTCCACTGTGCTATCTGTGCTGGTCTGGTTCTGCTGCCATCATTACTTTGACATTTCTTCTTACTATTTTATGATGTCTCCACTATTACAGTTGCTCTCTTACCGTCTCCTGGTTCTATGAGGTTCTCAACTCAGGAACCTTGAGTCCAAAAGATGCACTCCACTCTCATCTCTTCTTCTTGGTGGTGGTGAAGCTCCTCCCTTATCTACCTCTGGGATGGCTCATTTTGCCTAGCAGGATGGCAAAACTGACCAATCCTATCGTTAGGGTTCCATATACCTTATTTGCATGGTCCCACCCAGTTGCCAAGGAGCAAAGTTGCATTATTAGCAAGCTATCAAATTCCTTGGGTGGGCCAGGAACACTTTATTTGAATAGTCCCACACAGACATTGGGACCATAGAGAAAAACACCACGTGAAAGCAATCCATCATATTGCAAAAATAAATAAATAATGCCTACCCACTTTGGCATGAAACAAGGTTGCATCACCTTTTTGGCTCCATAATATTACATTGCTCTGTAGAATTATGTTAAATGGAAGCTCTGGGCTTCCAATAAATACATAAATGCTAGGGAATGAATGACCATTAGCCAAACATGAAATCAGTTCTCTGAAAACAAGCCAGCACTTTAAGTCTGCCTTTGAAGGCCTAGTGGTACAGTGGTTAAGAGCTATGTCTGCTAACCAAGAGGTCAGCAGTTTGAGTCCATTAGGACCATCTCGGAAATCCTATGGGTGCAGTTCTTCCCTGTCCTGTAGGGTCACTATGAGTTGGGTCAACTCAAAAGCAGTGGGTTTTTTTTTTTTTTTCAAGAAGCTATAGCTCCACTCAACTACTAATGCTTAAAGGGAAGTGATTTCACATTGTTTAGCTGCAATTTCCTTGGTTGGCTGATGCCTTCTTGATCATTGCCATGAGCAGTGTGGGCAAGGTAAGGGATCAGAATGAATGCACAGAGAGATCAGAGGGCTGGAGAGTAGGGACAGAAGAGGACACAGTGGAGTTGGAGTGAAGTGGGCAGTGGAACTGTCCTTTGAACAAATGCTTTATTTTTCTTTGGGCAAGACAATTACAGTGAATTTTCTGTCAGTACTCTAAGACTAGTCTTTCTAGATGTTTCCCCGAACAGTGAATGGTTCTGATTAAACCATCCCAAAATCTGCAGTTGAGGAGGTGGAAGGAGGGATTTAAAAAGCTGGTGCTCACCTAGAATTCTTAGTAGAAAGCCAGGTTCACTCCCTTTACATCTGCATTTGCTGGCTCCTGTGTTGAGGTTGCCAGGCTAACAGGCTCTAGCAATCAGGGGCCAAAGGAGTCTTTATACTCCTTGCTTCTGGATTTCAAAGGAGTCAAGGGAAAAGGAGGAAATTAGTCACTAAGAATCCTGATACTAAACAATCCTAGCTATTGTCACCCCTTTCTGCATGGTTCTATCAACAAAGCCATTTACATCACTCCAGACCTATCCCCAACCCCACAACCTCCCCTGACTGTCACTCAACTTGTGATAGTTCCAGGGGAATTACAGGCCAGAGGTGAAGGCTTCCTTTGTTTCCACCACTATGATAGGATGACATGTGGTCCTGAGTGCCAAGGTACTAAGATAAGAGGGTGCTCAAAATGCCCAGATGGCTGAAGAATGAAAACTCAGAGACCAAAGCCAAGTTTGCACAGCAGACAAGGGCCACTGTGGCCAGGGCTGGAAGCGGAGGCCCTGTAGAGCAGGAGCAGCAGCGGAACTAAAGGGAGACCGTCTCCCAGCTCAGCTGGTGGGAGTTGGGCAGCTTCCCAGCTGGAATGGGCTCTCAAACACATCCCTGTAAGCTACCCATGAAAGAGAGGGATGCCGTTAAAAACAACAAACAAAAGGAGCCGCTAATCAAGAGGAACTTTAGACTTAAGAAGGGGATTCAGTCATCCTTCCAGAAAGATGCATGTCTGGGCCAAGGCCCAAGAGAATGACATTCAGCTGCTGCACCCCTCTTTAGGGCCCAAGTTTGGAGGCACTGAAAGGAGGAGAGATTCACAAAGGAGGCAGATGGGAAGGCCTCCACAGCCATGCAGTATGATTCTCACACGCAATATTAGAATGCACCAAGTATAAGCAATCACAATTAGAACTGAAATAGGGCTTTGAATAAAGAACCAAGAATGACTTCAAAACTGACATCATGCCCATTTCCCCTGAACTCTGAAGGTTAGGATGCGTATTGCAGGAAATTGACAATACGGATCTTGGCTGTACCTAGTCTGATTCCTCAAGACACCCCAACCAAGGATTTTTTCTGTGGCTGGTAGAACAAATACAGACATACTTGAGGCATATATAGCCCAAATGGCCACAATTCTTTTCTTTCAAGCTTAATACTCATAACCAGACCATTCTGTTAGAAAAGCTCCTCCCTCTGTTTCCTCCCTTACATTTTTCAGTACCATTTAAATTGCTCTTAACAACATGTTATCTTCCACTAATCCCTCATCAGCTAACAAGGCTGTGGCCTCACCAGGTAAACCAGAATACAATGCTGGGAAAGAGATACCTCAAAAGCTTGAGAATTATGCTGGCAAAGGCCACAGACTATGGAAAGGAACTGCTGAGGAGATATCCTAGATAAACTGGACTTGGAGAATTGAGTGCTTTCCAGGATTAGACTACTTTCTGGTTTTCGAAAGTACAGTTGCCCTCACTCAGGGGCCTAAGGGGTACACTTGCCAATGGAGCCATTCTCAGGGTTCAAGGCTGGAGGAGATCTGCACGGTCTGTGAGGTTGATTCATCCTACTATCTCGTTTTGGTAACTGGGCAGGCTGGAGGTAAACTAACAGAGCGTTTTCCCTCTGGGCTTTCGTTTCTAACCTCTTTTAAACTGGAAGACAGCAGAACAGCTGTCTGGATCAGCTCTTTCTTCTGCTTTAAACGTGCAGGAATACAAAGCAACAGAGAGACCCCAGGGAGTGAGATTCTGCTCTTCTCACTTTTTTAGGTAGTGTCCTGCAGACCTACAGAGTAAATCTTGATAATCAGAAACAGCTGCTCAGTTATAACTTACCCTCAGAGACACCACCCTCCCCCGGCAGTTTTCTTTTTAACAGCACATTTCTCTTCCATGGTGTTACTATTCTGTACAGGCTTGAGATTTTGGTAAAGGAAGAGTGTTCAGTCATCTGCACAAACGGACAAAATAATATTTTCTTGATTTTTACAACATGAGTTGAAATAATAGTACTGAGTTTCAAAGGGTCAGTCTGCTGTTTAAGGTCTGTATCCAGTTACATTCTCTTTTTGTCCTGCTGTCTCCCCCAGTAACACCAACATCCACAGGTAGTCTTCTCAACCACAGCGGTACTACTATTTTAAGTACGAGAGCAGAGGGAAGAAAAGATGAGCTTGAGCTGCAGTCGCTTGAGGATTGCAACAGGAACAGGATACCCTTTGGAAAGAGACTGCAGGCTCTTCATGAGAGGAAGAATCCAGGATGTCCTAGGCCACTGCTAGTGGCATTATCATTTATCACTAGTTAAAGAAACACAGTGGCCAGATTTCCTGAAATTTTTTTTTAAAGGCTTTTTTCCTGACAGAAACCATTATCCATTTGCAAGAGATGAGGGGGGTGAAAATAAGGCATACACATATGTTAAAACTTCAAGCCTTTAAAATAGCCATTGCCTGCTTCCCAAATGGCCTGCTTATTAAGTCTCATTTTCTTGCAATGATTTCCTCTTCAGACAAAGCTGCCTAGGGGTAGTCTGTTAAAACTGATTTTGCTGGTCTTTTTTTTTTTTTCTTTCTTTCTGTCCAGATTATATGTTGGGCTGAAGTTAACCAGATAGACATGGCACCAACAATCTACTCTGTACCCAGGGGCAGATTAAAGAGTAAGCAGAGTACCTAAGGGCTTACTCGCACTTGTTTATCAATCTGCAGGGCACCATTTCACACGTAAGCCTGTGGCTATCTGGCTCTTTGCGTAATCTGTGCCCGTCAGCACCCCACAACTCTTAGAAGCTTTCTGGAGAGACTTGGTTTCACGCACACAGAGACGTGGTACACAGGGCAGGATAACACGGGAGACGGCAAGGGAGGTACGGCGCAATAGACGCAAGACCACTATCTAAATAGGTTCTTTGCCAATTAGCTGTCTGGGACTAGGAAGTCCCTGGTAGGAGACTAATGTAGCCAGAGCTTTCTCCAGAAAAAGGGCGGCACCATCACTGTGACATCCTGGAGAAGTCTGAGAGCGGAAGTGAAATGGCTCGCAAGGGGCTAGTAAGAAAACACAAGAGAAAAGGCTGGAATCTGGCTCCCATGTGCCAGGCTGCTAACCATTCTACATAGTTAAATTTTACTTTTGGAGAAACTAACTCCCTTCAAGAGAAAGGTCATTTGATGTCTTTAAAGGACTGCCCTCGCCTCCTTCACATGCAGCCGATGTGCCCAGCTCGAGCACTCATGCCAGTAGCAGTGGTCCTGACAACAGCCTGGAGTTCTCCACCAATATCCTATCTTCCATGTGGCTTACAGGCTTTGAGACATTGTAGAAAGTACCAAGGCACAGAGAATGAAAACTAGAACATTTACAAGTCCATCAAGTGATAAGAGGAAATCAGATGTGGCTGCTGGAAGGCAAAACAACTCACATCACTTTGATGTGACCTTCCTAGCGAAGAATGAAGAGGGTACTTGATCTTCTACCCAAATACCACTGAGGCTAAAGATGCCAGAGACAGGAGTTTTATGAGCATTTACAAGCCTCCCCAGGAGCCATCGATGAGGCAATGGTTGATTCAAAATTAAATTATTCCTAAGTCCTTGAATTATAGAAAAAAGAATATAAGTCAAAGAACTTCCCTGCCTGACAATGATTCCAAACTAATATAAAATAACAAAGTCAAATAACACCTTGCAAACAATCTTACTTATGCATCAAATTATGCTTCCTTATAATATGCAGTTAAGTAAATCTCATGTAACATGCTCTGACTGTTCCTTATATAAAACTATCACATTCTGTTTAAATTCCCTTAGCTTCACAGCTGGAATAACCTCTTCTCCATGATTACTGATTTCTTTGGTTGGGAGCACTAGGTCTGTTAGCATCCTATACCTGCAGCTGTGTGTCAGTGCCTCCTTGTCACATTTGTCGTCGAGATTCCAACTCTACCACTAGTTGGAATGGCTCATAACAAGCAACACTATTATTAAAGATGCTTTCTCAGAGGGATTGAATAAGAGCGATTAGTATCTTTACTGCTGTTATTGTTATTTGTAAAATACTGTAGGAGCTTCTATGTGCAGACTGAGAGAGAACTTGATGCTCCTAGCTTTCTTCCGTCCTCCACCCTGTGATTTTCATCTCTAGAAATGATAAAAGCCAAATTTAGCAGAACTCTTTGGCTTTTTGATCTTGGAAGATGTAGCGTTGCTAATGTCCAGCTGGATTTCATCTTGGGCCTTTTACTTCTCTCTGCCTCTCTGATTCTCCTTTCTTCTCTATTTGAAAATAAATCTTGATTGACCTCCCATATTCTGATCTGGAGCCTTGAATTGTGATGTTGGTGACAAGTGATGTCCTCTGTGACTCACTTCACTGCTGGTACCAGCATCATGGACTTGGCTTTTATTTTAATCACTGAAAAGTGGGTAGCAGTCCTTTATACTTAATGAAGGCAGATCTGCCTCAAATGTTTGCCATCTGTCAGATGAACCAGAGCTGCTTTTCTTGGTACAGAACATGAGCTCTTTTATACTCTATTACTTAATGAATGGCCTTAATAGAGCACAAAAGATGTGTCTTTCTTTAGCAAGATCACTCACGAAAATCTGTTAATGTCTCTAAGAACTAAATATGGAACATGTATTCAAGCGACACAGGAACATCATAAAATAGCATGGTGCTGCATCAACACCCACTGCCGCTGAGTCCAGTCCAACTCATAGCAACCCCAGAGAACAGAGCAGAACTGCTCCACAGAGTGTCCAAGAAGTTCCTGGCAGATTCAAACTGCTGACCTTTTGGGTAGCAGCTGCAGCACTTAGTCACTACATCACCAGGGTTTCAAAAAACTCATTGGCATCCAGTTGATACCAACTCGTAGTGACCATATATGATGAAAGCAGAAGTGTCCCATAGGGTTTTGAAGGAGCAGCTGGTGGATTTGAACTGTTGACCTCCTGGTTAGTAGCTGAGCTCTTAACTGCTATACCATCATGGCTCCACAAAGCTATGGCCTAATACTGAAATCACTGGTGTTACCCACAGAGATTACGTATATAGCCTATGGAACCATATGGGGCAGTACTACTCTGTCCTAGAGGGCCCCTATGAGTTGGAATCAAGTTGCTGACACATAGCAAGAACAACAGTATATTACAGCCAGGAATTTTTCCTGTGTTCCTAGAACCTTCCTTCTCAGTATTGTCTGTGAACTGAGATCAAATGGTAGCTTTTCCAAAAGAAAGTGCATTTGGTTTCAATTCACTTTCATATCAACAGAGACTAACGCTTAGCAAGAAGGCAGAACGTTAAGCTCCATTATTCAGGATGAGGATGCTCACTTGGATAGCAGGAAGCCTGTCTGGTCTCTGGAGAAGAAAACGTCTGTGGGTAACAAATCTCTTTTCCAAATGGCCTCCTTTTTAATTATTCATTTTTTTAATGATGGAGGCATAAAACATCAGTGAGAACAAAATCATAAGAAACGTCTCAAATCATGGAACTGTCAGGGACCTCAAGAAGTCGTCATCTGATTCTGCCTCATCTAGAAAGTTGTGTTTCTTATTGGATTATGTAATCCCTCAAGCACTGTGATGCAATAAGGTCTAAGAGCACAGCAAAATGTTTTATAATTTATTTTATCAAGTCTCTTATGGAGCCTCTTATTCTCTTAAATAATAAAAAAAATTAATGAGGTTCTTCAAGATTTGTTAACTTCAAGATTTTATAGGTCGCTAAGTGGAAAAGGCAGAAATAGGATCCAAGCCGCGTTCCTTTGGCAGAGGACATACCTGCGTCACTGGCGTACATCTACAGCAGCCAGAAACTCATTCCATCATCACAGCTCTTCAGAAATACCACACTAGTTACACTCTCTCTCTCTCATGGACAGAGAGGAAGGCATATTGGATAAGCTGATACAACAGAAGAATTTTGATGCACGAAATATCCTAATGAAGGGTCCTTTAGGAAGAAGAAACAACAACACAGAAAACATCCAAACAGAGAATTATGTAAGTCCATCCTTGACATTATTTAGGAAACAGCAGGGGTGGTTCTGTACGTCCCTTCAGAACCTACAATCAAGGGATCTGAAAGAACAAAAGAGAGAAAGGAAGAAAAAAAAAAAACCATTGACAGTTGAGTTGATTTCATTGCACAAAGATCCCATCTGACAGAGTAGAACTGCCCCATAAGGTTTCTGGGGCTGTAATCTTTCAAGAAGCAGGATGCCACATCTTTCCCCCCCGTGGAATGGTTGGTGGGTTCAAACTGCCTACCTTTCCATTAGCAGCAAAGCCCTTAACCACTGTACCACCAGGGCTCCCTAATCAAGGGTTCTACTCATTTAAAAGCTTGTTTCCTGGCTTCAGGCTGGCTGTAAATAAATTTAATAAGGACCAAAAAAAAAAAAAAAAAAAAGACTGCATCATTTACAGTTCTCTCAACTCCAGCTGACAAAAATCCAGTCCAGATGTTTGTTTTGCAAGAACAACAGTTAAAAGGGGAAATCTCAGGAATATGAAAGCCCCAGAAGAAAAGGATGAGTTTGAAGAGAAAAAGAGAGCAAGGCTGGCAAGGGCGGGTGTGGACAAACCTGGTTTGATACAGATTTAACTAAAACAGAGTAATTCATTTAGTTTGTGCATCAGAAACCCAGCTTATTAGCATCTCCCCTGCCTCGTCACCCTTTCAAAGCCACAAAAGCTTGGCTGGTGAAGCCTGAAATGGCTGTTCCATAACCTTTGCTTTTAAATTCAACAAATGACCTCAGATTTTGGAGCAGTTGTTGACTCAGGGGAAAGCATGCCATTAAAAGTGTGCCAGAAACAGATTTAATTGGTAAGAGTCCCAAAAAGTGCTCGAAAGAGCACAGGCTTCCCGTGTATAGATTTCAGGGAAATTACTCAAAGGCCGAGCAGCTTTGTCAGAATTGGAGATGTGAAACAAGGCAGCTGAAAAGACTCCGTATCAAAAGGGTAAATTCAATTTGGGAGATATTAATCTGATTACCTCAGTGAGGCCGTGAATCGGATACGCTCCATTGTGTGCTCTCGTTCAACCTGGACAGCTGGAGGAGCCAATAGCTTCCCTTCCCCTGACATATAATTAAGTTTTAAGAGATGATCAAGTTACGGATACAAAGTTTTAAGAAATATTTCACTCAGGAGTGGCATTTACAGTTCTCGCTTGTTGCAAGAGATATTGTTCACTTTATTTCCTTGAGCCACACTGGGGAGTATGTGGCTTAGGACCTAGCGGCTTGGTGTTTGTGTTTCAGGCTATGGTAAACGCCCTCTGTGCACCTGCCTGGAGGAAAAACCAGTCCAGCCACCTCCCAAGACAAAAGGGCCCTGTATTACGTGCTGAAAACCCAGACATGAACTGACCCTGACAAATTCCGACCAGGGGAGAAAATGATTTTCACCAACCCAAAAAGAGCTGTCAAATAGGTTTCTGGGTTTCCTTTATCACCCCCGCTGACTGAACAACACTGATCTGTGATCAGAAGTTACCTCCTTTCTCATTCACCTCTTCTTTTGAAACCCCTTTCCTTAGGGTGGAATCCATTGCCTGGCACACCATCATCCGTCCTCCAAAGATCAACAAATGCTCTGCTGCTATTTCTCCATCCTTTCCAATGGAATCTCTCTTTGGTCAGTAAGGACATGCAAGTATATCCTTCTCAAGGAGATAGCATTACTAACTTACGTGTTTTCAACCCGAATATATACTCCATGCAAACTCTGTGTACACTTACTAAAGTTGCAAGACTGCTTATCAATAGGCCCACTGCAGTTCCCAATGCCAACTGGCCATAGTATATTCTGGGTCCCACATTACGGTTTTACGTGAGATCTTTCGGCTTGGGCTTGCTCTCATTCATGTCTAGAATCACGCTAGTCTCGCCTGTTTTGTACATTCTCATACAGAGAAATGATTTCTTACAAAACTCAAAATACAACCAGGTGAGGTGTCATTCTTGAGTTCCACCAAAAGCATGGGCGACTTTAGCCCACTTGAATAAACAGAAAAG
The DNA here is from genome assembly GCA_028571685.1 of Heterohyrax brucei. NCBI lineage: Eukaryota > Metazoa > Chordata > Mammalia > Hyracoidea > Procaviidae > Heterohyrax > Heterohyrax brucei. The sequence goes on along the minus strand of CM053151.1, from coordinate 89,692,125 downwards.
GACAAGGTGATTGCCTCAACTTGAGAGTACAAGTTGGACACAAAATGAGAAAAAAAACTGTTAATGTTGACTCAATTTTGACTCCTGGTGACCCAGTGTGTTTCAGAGAACTATACTCCACAGGGTTTTCAATGGCTATGTTGTTTCAGAATTAGATTTCACGTAACTATTTGCATTACTAAGAGACTTCTCAAAATCAGAAAAGGACTCATGGGTCGCAATCTCTAATTTCTCTAAACCAACCTTGAGTGGAGGGGGAAATTGATTTAATTAGTGATTCAAGCTCCTGTAGATCATAAGCCTTTGGCTGAGAAGCACCTCTGAGTATATTTGGTGACAAACAACTAAATTTTCATGTGTTGCCAGCCCTTTCAGGATTGATTTCACAGCTTCTCCAAACTCTTACCTGAGGACCAGGAAAACCAGATGCCAAGCACAGAAAGCCAGGCTCTCTAGCGTAGCCATTGTGTATAGGGATGTACACAATGGTTTGTGTCTAGGGAAAGCACAAGGACCAAACAGTCTATCTGATTTGGTTCTCCTTGAACAGCTGACCAAGAAAAATAGTCACCCACGACAGGTGCCAAGCTACACCGAGTTACCTCAGCCAGCCTAGCGAGCTCTCAGGGAAAACAAGGCCTGCTTTACAGCGTGCCACTTCATGAGTGGGTCTAACCCGGTGACCAGGGCTGCTTGCTGGTTGATCTCCAGGGCACGAAACACACTGTGACTCAGGACACGCCAAGCACGGGAGTCTATTGTGGTGCTGTCCTGTTCTGCTAAGGTGGTAGCCCAGGCACTGATCACAGTGAAATCCTTCCCTTCTCTAAGTGCCTCCAAAAATGAACACTCCCTTTCTCATCCTGGCAATTCACCAGCGGCTGTGCCGCGGTGCGACTCTGTGTCATCGAGCTGGGCCTCGTTTTCTGGCCTTCCCTGTTTTCTGCTCTTATCCTGCCCACTGCAGTGCGACACATGCAGCCCGTTTACCTGCATGGTTTAGCCTCACACAGCAATTCCAGTGTTCCAGCCAGAAAAAAATTAGCAGTGAAAGAGTCCTAGTGGTGAAGTGATTAAAGTGCTCAGCTGCAAACTGAAAGGACGGTGGTTTGAACTTTGTGAGAGAAGGATGTGGCAGTCTGTTTCCATAAGGATCACAGCCTTGGAAATCGTATGGAGCAGGTCTATTGTGTACTTTAGGATTGCCAGAGTTGGAATCAACATGGTAACAGTGTGTTTGGTTTTATATTCTACAGGGCAAGGGCCAAGTTTGAGATGTTCTTGGTAGCTCCTAACACCCAGCAAGCATGCCACATTACAGATGGTTTAAATTCAATCAATGATTGAAGCAAATGCTCAAGTTTGGGCTTCAGTCCTGCTTTTCTTGGGACATTGAAGAGCTCTGCAATGAAAACAAGGAGAAGATAAATTTGAACTTGACCACAGGCCTATACATATGATAATTCATTGGGATGTGGGGAGAAAAATATTAGAAACTAGTTCATTTTTAAAAGACTTCCATATCTTGCATGTTTTACATAACAACAGTACAGTAGAATCCGCAGGTGGTATAAATGGCTAAGCTCTTGGCTACTAACAAAAAGATTGGTGGTTTGAATCTACCCATAGGCATCTCAGAAAAAAACCCTGGCAATCACTTCCAAAAGATCACAGTCATAGCAGGGCTAAGATGGCAGAGTAGTCAGATGCCTCTGGCAATCCCTCTGACAACAAAGACCACCCCCCCCAAAAAACAAAAGAATTATATATGTCATTCTGTGAGCCCTGAACATCAAATGGGAAGTTGAGAAGACTGACCAACTAGGAAGGAAAAGTAGGTCTAGAAGTACCTAGGACAGGACAGACCTGACCTGGTGGGAATCAGCACCTCACAAGTGAATCAGCTGCAGTGAGTGTGCTGAGGGAACAGTGGCTTTCAGAAAGAGAGAGATCCAGTGGCAGAGAGTCCACTTATGTTTCCACAATCACTGAAAAGTAGCATTTGATTGTTAATGCTAAGTAACTTGTGTCTCATTTACCACATATGTGAATCTAAAACTTTCTTTCCAGACCAACCTTACTGTCTTTCAGCAGTGCATCCCCTTTCCGTCTCTCAGCTGTGTCCAGCTCCAGAGACTGATGTGTCCCTTGAACTGGAAGTAGGACCCCTACACGCACACTGAGCCATTTTCCCAGACTTGGAGAAGGAACACTGAAATGAACAGGGGAGGAAAAAATAATCCGCTGGTTCCACCAAGCTGGAGCTCAGGACAGAAACAGTTTCTTTGCCTAGGCACAGGCATAAGGGGTCCATGGACCTTTAATGTCTCTGATCTCTGCGTACAGCACCAAGTGCCCATAGTCCTGCAGCAAAACTTACCTACCTACACGCTTTAAAGAACAGGGACACACTTCACTCACAGACTAGTGTCAGTTCCTTGTCTTTCTCAGCATATGCAGCCAGATACCTGTGCCCACACCAATCACCCCTGCTCATTTAGAAGTATAGGGGAGATCCTGCACCATACACTTGGTAAATGACTACTTGGACACCTGAGCTGAAACCATATAAGAAATTAAACAGAATCCTGGGTTCACAAGCATAGTGACAGCTTTACCGACCTGGTGACAGGATGTTAGAACATCAAAGGCATCAATAATTAAACTAGCCCTGTTAATCAATAATTAAACCAGCCTATTTAGGCATTTCAAAACAAAACAAGAAGCTAGAATGAACTAAGCAAACATAAAATAAATCAATACAACAATTTACTGATGGTTTGGAGACAAGAGTCAGTACAAATCACTTAAAAATGCAGACTGTGATGACTTCAGAAAACTCCCAAAATAAAGAATCAAGAAATTTTCCAGATGACAAGAATTTCCTGGAATTATCTGGGGTAGAATACAAAAGATTAATAATTAGAACTCTTCAAGAGATCAGGAAAAGTTCAGCAGAGCATAATAACAAACTGAACAGGCTGCATGAAACCATAGAGAAACAGCATGTAGAAATTCAGAAGATTAATAATAAAATTACAGAATTAGACAACTCAATAGAAAGTTCAAGGAGCAGAATTGAGGCAGTAGAAGTCAGAATTAGTGAAACTGAAGATAAAAAACTTTACACTAACATGAAAAAGCAAAACAAAACACTGCTGTTGACTCAATTCTGACTCATAGCGACCCTACTGGACAGAGTAGAACTGCCCCATGGAGTTTCCATCTGGTGACGCAGTAGTTAAGTGCTATGGCTGAGATCCAAAAGGTCAGCAGTTCAAATCCAATGGGTGCTCTATGGAGCATTTCTACTCTGTCTTATCAGTCATTATGAGTAGGAATGGATTCAACAGCACTAGGTTTTCTGACACTAATATGCTTGACAAAAAAATCAAAGAATTTTAAAAAAAGGAAGAAACACTGCAAATTATGTAGGACCCTATCAAAAGGAATAATCTATGAGTGATAACAAAAATACAGAGAATTACTAAAGATGTGTTGACAGAAAACTTCCCTGATACCATGAAAAATGAGAAGATACCTATCCAAGGTACTTATTGAACTACAATAAAGCAGATTCCAAAAGAAAGACACGAAGACATACTATAATCAAAGCTGCCAAAACTATAGATAAGGAGAGAATTTTAAAAGCGGCTACAAAGGAGAGTCAATAAGACTAAGCTTGGACTACTTGGTGAAACTATGCAGGCAACAAGGCAATGGGATGACACACACACACACACACACACACACACACACACACACACAAAACCTCGAAGGAAAAAAATTGCCAGGCAAGAATTACATATCCAGTAAAACTGTCTCTCAAATACAATGGTGAAATTACGACAACTCCAGATACACAGAAATTTAGGAAATTTCCCAATACCAAGCCAAAATGACAAGAAATACTAAAGGGGAGTCCTTTGGTTAGAAAACCAATAACATAAGCTAATAACCCAAGATTAGAACATAGGACAGAGCAAACAGATATCAACCCAGATAGGAAAATCACAAAAATAAACCAAAGCTAAAATACTGAAAATAAGGAACAGAGATATCAATATATAAAAGTCAACAACAGTATAAGAAAAAAGGGACTAAAAAACAAATGGAATCATAGATCTTTCATATGGAGAACAAGTCTAGGCGATACAAAGAAGACAGACTGGTTTAGATTTAGAAAATAGGAATAAATATTAAGGTAACCACAAAGGAAATTAATAACCCTATGCATCAAAAAAACAAAAAACAAGGAAAACAAGGTCTCAACAAATAGAAAACCAACAGCAATGAAAACAGAGAGAAAAACAACACAGCATAGAAAATAAGTGGAACAAAGAAACTGTCAACAATGCCAAAAACATCACAGGCATTGGAAACCCTGTGGAACAGTCTCCTCAGAAACACATGGGGTTGCCGTGAGTTGGAACTGACTCGACGACAACTGGTAAAAGTACAGTGTCATGTACTTTATATGTAGCCATTTTATCCATTCTGTCGGAATGTGCTAAAAACGATGGCTTCTTGGTTCAAAAATGTGATGAGTGTTGCTGTAGAAAATATAATAACAGAGACAAGGAGAGGTGCCAAAGTGCCCAGGGACAGGTTGGTGCAGCCTGGGGTTTGCTCTAGGGAGATCTTTAAAGGATGAACAGAGAGGCTTCTCTCTGGAGTGAAAGAGAAAATAGCAATTTGGCCTTTACATCAAAGAACATGACAGAAGAAGCAAACTGAAAAAACTACAGGCATCGCCTAATGTCACCAGAGGCAGATTAACCAGTAAGCAAGGTACACAAGGGCTTATAGTAAGTAGAACACATGTAGGGTTAATTGTATTCATTTACTAATCTGTGGGGCACAATTTCCCATGGGTTTTACCACATCTTTGAAATTGTGCCCTACAGATTAGTAAGTAAGCACAAGGAAGCCTGTGCATACCTTGTTTATTGAGTAATCTATCCCTGAGTGTCATTACCTGTGTGTTTGGCTTAGCAAACTGCAGCCCAGAGACATTCAGCAACTTGCTTACAGTAACACAGCTTGCAGAAGAGCTGGTCCTTGAACACAGGCTTCCTAATTCCAATGCTAGCACTCTGTCTGCTCTTAAAAATACTGTTTCTCTACTGTCTACCCATAAATAGATTTCAGAGTTCATACAAAGAAACAACCACAATTATTATCCTGAAGCATGGAATCCTCTCAACTCTGGCAATGAAAGAAACATGTAATCATAAGCTCTACCTGTGGTAGTCGTATTATCATCCTGTAGAGCTGAGTATAGTGTACTGGCCAAGAGCATGGACTCTGGGGCCAGAGTCTCTGGGTTTGAGCCCCAACTAATCACTAGTTACATGCCCATCAGCAAGTTACATAAACTCTCTGTGATTCAGTTTCTGTTTATAAAATGGGGAATAATTGAACCCCTCAAAGTTCTTGAGATAGTACATGCTTAGTAAACACCTGATGCATAGTAGGCCGTCAGTATTATATTGTCATTATAATTATAATAATTAGCAAAGGAAACATTAAACATGTGTTTTTTCCAGAATGTCCTTGTAGTACTTTGAAGCACTTGTTTTAGTTTCTCACCTGGCACCATTTTTATCATAAGTTGCCCTGATAAACGACAGACTCACCTAATGCTATACAGGAGCCTGGTGCATCAGAGAACTCTCTCCCAAGTCGATGGAGTGGGAAATCAGAACCAGACCTGGCCACCCAGAACCTTAGCATGTGTAAAGCTTCTTATAAAGCTCTCAGTGCTTTGAGAAATTTGCTGCTAGAAAACAACAAATCCTGGCAAGGCTGTGGAGGGGGGACTGGAACTCTTATGTCTTGCTTAGGATTGTATAGCAGTACAATCATTATGGAAAACAGACTGGCATTTCCTTAAAAAGCTAGAAACTGAAGTACCTTATGATCCAGCAACCCCACCACTAGGTATACATCTTAGAAATATGAAAGTAGTAGCACAAATAGACATATGCTACACTTGTGTTCACTGCAACATTATTCACAATAGCAAAAAGATGGAAGCAACCTAAGGGTCCATCAATGGATGAATGGATGAATGTTGGCATATACAATGAAATGCTATACAACTGTAAAGAATAATGAGGAGTCTGTGAAACACAACATGTGTGAATCTGGACGACATTACACTGACTGAAATAGGTCAATCACAAAAAGACACATATTGTATGATACCACTGTTATCAAAAAAAGTCAAGAATAGACAAACACACAGAAAGCAAAGTTTTTTTGATGGCTACCAGGGATGGGAGGGAGGGGAATGGAGAATCATTTTCTAGAGAGAAAACACCTGTTATTTTTTGGTGATGAGAAAGGCAAGACCAAATAGGGGTAAAGTCCACACCAAGAGGTACACCAGAAAAGGGTATTGCTGCAGTAAATGCAATAACACATGCAATCTTACAATAGTAAAGACAACAAAAAACCACGGTTACATCGGTAGGTACATAGATGACATAGGTAGGATGCACAGAAGTGTAGAGAAAGGCATATGTGAGTAAATGCACATGCATGTATAGGTATGTCTGGAGGCATACACACACACATATACATGTTTGCAAGTGTTGCATATATATCCACATATATAACATACCACAGGGAGGTCACAGTTAATGAAGCTTCCAGGACATATTCAAATAACTCGCAAGATCGGCTTACTGAGTTAAAATGCACAGGACCATGATCTCAGCAGACAACTTAGTCAATTGACAAAACACAGTTCACAAAGGTAATGTTCTACATCCTAGTTTAGTGAGTAGCATCTGTGGTTTTAAAAGCTTTCAAGTGGCCATCTAAGAAACAACTAGTGTTCTCTACTTATACAGGGCAAAAAAGAGTGGAGGAAATCAAAAGCTCAAAGAGGAAATGAATTCACAGGACTAATAGCTCACACGAACCACTGCCTTTTCTAATATGAGACAAGAAGAATTTGATGGTTCCTGGCTACCACTATGTACTGTTGTGACTAGCAACACAATTGAAGGTCCCAGATAGAACAGAAGAAAGATGTAGAAAAAAATTCAAATTCCTTAAAAAAAAAAGGAAAAAAGTCAAACCTACTGGACCAGTAGCAACTAGAGGAACCCAAAGACTATATCCCTAAGATAATCTTTGAACATGGAATTAAAGCTATTTCTTCAGTTCATCTTTCAGCTCAGTAACAGATCAGCTTATAAAATAAACAGCATCACCTATGAGTAATATGACCCCTTACACAATGAAATATATGAGATCAAATAGTCAACATTTACCCAAAAGCAAAAGTGAGAAGGTAAAGTGGGGAACAGAACCTAGGTCAACGGAAACAGAAGAAACGAATGGAAATAATGAGAACGGTGACACTTTGTAAAAGTTGCAACCAATGATGTGGAACAATTTCTATAAAGATTGTTAAAGGAAAACCTAATATGCTGTGCAAACTTTGATGTAAAACACAAAAAAAAATCATTTTATACACACCCACACCAAGCCTGTTGCTCTCAAGTCAATTCTGACTCATAAAGACCCTAGAGGATAGAATAGAACTACCCAGAGGATTTCCAGTGAGTGGCTGTGAATTTCAACTGCCAGTCTTTTGGTTAGCGGCCATAGCACTTAACCACTGTGTCTCACACACACATACACACACACACACAAAGAACCCGTTGCTGTTGAGTCAATCCTGACTCATAATAACCCTATAGGACAGAGTAGAACTGCCCCATAATGTCTTCAAGGAGCACCTGATGGATTCAAACTACTGATTTTTTGGTCAGCAGCCATAGCTCTCAACCACTACACCACTTGGGTTTCCACTGTGTCACCATACATACATACTCACACACACACACACACACACACACACACAAACATACATAAATACTTTTTTTTTTTTTTTTTAGCAGATCTTTATTATAAAAGATACCTGTGTTCTATTCATGATGTTAAGATTTCTTTTGGAGTCAATCTAAGTGCCTACCAACAGATCATTGGATTAACAAACTATGGTGTACATATACAATGGAACATTATGCAATTATAAAGAACAGTGATGATTTTAGGAAGCATCTCATAACCTGACATCAACTAGAAGACATTATGCTGAGTAAAATCAGTCAGCTGCAAAAGGGTAAGTATTATATGAGACCACTAATATAAGGACTTAAGAATGCACAGAAAATAGATTCTCTTTGATGGCTACAAGGGTTCAGAGGGAGGGAGAGTGCTGTTCATAGATTAAATAGTTGATAGGCATTCAGTTGGGTGAAGGGTGTGACAGTACTCAGTAGAAGGCAGGTCAGTATAATTTAGGTTCCCTAAATTCAAACAACATTTCAAAGGTTAAAGTAGCTGGGACAGGGGATGTTGAGGTCAATTCACATGGCTAGCCTTTTGCTAAGAGAGTTTTCTGCACTCCATATTGGTGAATGGCATCTGGGGTCTTAAAAGGCAGCAAGCTGCCATCTGAGAAACATCACTTGGTCCCAACTCACCCAGAATAGATGACAACCAAGAACATCAAAGACACAAGGAAGAATGAGCCCAGGAGACAGAAGGACCCATGTGACTGTGAGACACATCAGCATGAGACCAGAAGAACCACATGGTGCCCGGCTACCACCAAAGACAGCTTGTAGGGGACACAATGCAGAGTCCCTGACACAGCATAAGAGAAACAGATGCACAGATCAAGAACTCTACTAAAAGACCAGAACTGATGGTCTGGAAATCCGGAAGGACCCTTGGGAACGTGGCCCCCAGGCTTGATGCTGCCCCAGACCTGAAACCAGTACTGAGGTCAACACTTCAGTCAAAGAATGTACTGGACTTGGGGACACAGAGTGAGCATGTGGTGTGTGTACTTTATGGTTTTATACATTTATAAAAGGCTGTCCTACAGGTTTCTTTCTAGGGGGGAGAGAAGAAGGTAGAAAGAAGGGTACAGGTGTTTGTTGGGAAGATCCCAGAAGAGTGGCATAACACAGTTGATAAAGAAAATGTTCTACATCCTACTTCGGTGAGTAGCATCTGGGGTCTTAAAAGCTTGTGAGCAGCCATCAAAGACACTCCACTGGTTCCACCCCATTCAGGGCAAGGCAGAAGGAAGAAAACCAAGAGCACCAGTGAAAGATTTGTGTAAAACCCTACTGGACCACAATTACCACAGCCTCCACCAGACTGAGTCATAGAGTGGGAAGAGCAGATACAGTTGTAGAGAAGCAGGTATGCAAAGTTGACTTGGACTGTATACTTTCACTCAATCATAATAAAAAGAGCAAAATTCTTTTCGAAATAATTTTGTTAAATAAAAAAAATTTAATTAAAATTTAAAAAGCCAGGCAGCGAACAGCTACATGAGGAAATCCTACCAATCGCTAGCTGTCGTGGATTGAATTGTGTCCCTGCCAAAATATGTGCAGCTATGTGGCTGGCCCATGATTTCCAATATTTTGTGATTCATCTCCGTTTTGTGATTTTCCTGTGCTGTATGTGAAAGGATTAGAGTGGGACTGTAAATCCCTTCATAGGATTACCTCCCTGCTCCACTGTAAAGGGAGTTTCCCTAGCGTATGGCTTGCCCCACCCTTAATCTTTTCATCCAATAAGAGAAGAAGAAAGGGAAGCAAGCAAGCAGAAAATTGGGAACCTCACATCATCAAGAAAGCAGCACCAGGAGAACAGTGCGTCCTTCAGACTGGAGGTTCCTGTACCAAGACGCTCCCTGGACAAAGGCTGATGTGATACCGGACTTTCCTCTAGAGCCGACAAGGGAACAGCCTTCCCCTGCAGCAGACATTCTGAATTTGGACTTGTAGCCTACTGGACTGTGTAAAAACAAACCTTTTTTTGTTAAAACCATCCACTCTATGGTATTTCTGTTAGAGCAGCCCTCGCTGACTAAAACACTATCCATTAGAGAAACAGAAATCAAAACTATAATGAGATGCTATCTAAGCCCAATATTACTAGCACAAATAAAAAGAACAAAAAATAACACATGGTGGAGAGGTTTTAGTGAGACTGGAACTCCTAAGCACTGCTGGTGGGAACAAAAAATGGTACAACCATTTTGGAAAATGATATGGCCCTTCCTTAAAAAGCTAGAAATAGAAACACCTTATGACTCAGCAATCTCATTCTTACAAGTATATCCTAGAGAAATAACAGCAACCACACAAACAGATATATGCACGTTATCTATTCATTGCAGCATTATTCACAATAGCAAAAAGATGGAAACCATCTAAAGTGCACATCAACAGATGAAAGCATAAGCAAACTATGGTATATACACACAACAGAAAACTGCAAAACAATAAAGAACAATGATGAATCTGTGAAATATCTCACAACATGGATGAATCTGGAGGGCATTATGTTGAGTAAAATAAGCCAATTACTAATAGCCCAACACTGTATGAGACCACTATTATAAACATTCATGAAAAGTTTACACACACAAAGAAATAGTCTTTGAGCGTTACAATCCAGGGGAGGGTGGGAGGGAAAAACACTAACTAGACAATAGATAAATGGTAACTTTGGTGAAGGGTAAGACAGTACACAACGCTGGTGAAGTCAGCACAACTTGACCACAGCAGTCACAGAAGCTTTGTGGACACACCCAAACTCCCTGAAGGACTGAATTACTGGGCTGAAGGCTGGGGACCACGGTCTTGGGGGATATCTAGCTCAATGGCAAAACACAGTTTGTAAAGAAAATGGTCTACATCCTACTTTGGTGAGTAGTATGGGGGGTCTTAAAAGCTTGTCAACAGCCCTCTAAGATAGTCTATTGGTTCCACATCATTAGGGGCAGGGCGGAACAGAGAAACCCAAGGACACAAGGGAAAGATTTGTCTGGAAGACTAATGGACCACAATTACCACAGCCTCCACCAGACTGAGTCCAGCACAGTTCGATGGCGTCTGGCCATCCCCACTGACTGCTCTGACAGGGATGACAACAGAGAGTCCTAGACAGAGTTAGAAAAAAGGTAGAACACAATTCAAACTCACCAAAAAAAAGACCAGGTTTACTAACTAGTCTGACAGAGATTGGAGAAACATCAAGAGTATGGCCCTAGGACACCTTTTTAACTCAGTTCTGAAGTCACTCCTGATGTCCAACCTTCAGTCAAAGATTAGACAGGCTCATAAAACAAACAATAATATATGTAGCACAACCGTGTTCACAAGACTAATGGGCAAATGAGCTAAGGGGCAAGGACAAGAAAGCAGGAGGGGACAGGAAAGCTGGACAAAAGGAAATGCGAAACCAAGGTCAAGATGGGAGAGTGCTGACACACAGCAGGGCTGGCAACCAATGTTACAAAACAATATATGTATTGATTGTTTAACGAGAAACTAACAACTAACGTCCTCTATAAGCCTCCATCTAAAGCACAATTAGAAGACAGAGAGAGAGAGAGAAAGAAATTTGGTGCTATCTCCACCCAAAAGGATTCTCTCCATCCTCTTTAACCTGCAAATTGCTGCCTGAGAAAGCTCTTTGAACTACAAAACAATCTGGTCACTTTCTTGCTTCCCTGGCTCCCCATCACCCTCAAGAAAGCATTCAAACTGATGAGCATGGTGCAAAAGATCTTGTACAATCTAGTCCCTGCCTGGCCCTCCCAAATGACCTCTCACCCTACCCCTCCATGACAGCCATCCTGGATCACTCACATGTCTTCCACCGTCCTCTCTGTTCCTCCATGACATGGGCGTTGGCCCCTGCCAGAAGCACCTTTCCCTTCTCTTTCTCCTTGTGGGAACTACACTGATAGTTCAACTTGAGCCTCAAGGGTCACCTTGCTCTTCTTAAAGAGCCCTCAGCCCCAAACCAGGACTTGTAGTGTTCCCTCAACCATCTTTTGGGAGCCTCCCAAAGTATAGGAACTGTGGCTTTTATCTCCATATTCCTAGCACCTGCCAAGCACAGGATCTAGTGCACAGTCCTCAAACCCAAACCCGCTGCCATCAAGTCAATGTCGACTCACAGTGACCCTGTAGACAGAGTAGAACTGCCCTATAGAGTTTGCAAGGAGTGCCTGGTGGGTCTGAACTGCTGACCTTCTGGTTGGCAGGTGTAGCGCTTTACCGCTATGCCACAATAAATATCCTTATGGTATGTTGGACTAAACGACTTCAGTTACCATCTTTGAGTAAGTGTGGAAGATGTCCCCATCAGAAGCTGAGTAACCAGCTCTTGTTCTTTTCTTTCTGACACTTGCCTGTGCTCCTGTTATTCACCATCCACAGGCACTTCAGATAGGAGTACGTTTATTAACGTCAACATCAAAACCTAAATAAGACTGTATTGTCTTCCATTAAAACACAAGGATCACACATGTGTGTGCGTCACACACATTTTGCATGTAACCCATCAAACTCATGATGGTAGGGAGCAGTTCTGCTCCAGCAACTTGTACATTATGGAAAGGATGTAACTTACACATCTGGTTCTCCACTGTATCTCTCCCAATTATCTAGCTGCCGTATTGTAGTCTCCAGCTCATCTTGCCTTGAGTAGTTTATAAGTCACAGCTAAGCATAAGACACAGGCTGTGCTAACTTGCCTCTGTCATATGGTCCTGAGGATGTTTACAGAAGGACTCAGTGGATAACAATATAAGTTTTGAAGCCAGACTCCCCAGGTTGGAACACTGGCTCTGGCACTAATATTAATTGTGCTATCTTCTAAGCCTCAGCTCCCTCATCTATAAAATGGGATGATTAATATCCACCTCAGTGGGCTGGTGTGAGGATTAAATGTGACAACAGATGATAATGCTGGGCACACAAAATATGGTCCATAAACACTGGCTGGTGTTACTAATAGGCCTGCCATGTTTTAAGCTAATTTGAGTGGCTTTCTGTTTCTTGCTACCAAAGGAGTCTTGAAACTGTAACTATATCAGACCTGAGACAAAGCATACAGACGCCATCACTGGTGACCCAAGAGGCACATGGCTACCATAAGTACTAAAGACAAAGTTACCCTTTCACATGGTTATCTCTCTCTTCGGGTCACAGGCGCCATTAAAGTAGGGATGGAGACATGTACACCTTGGTATTCCTGGTGCATAGATATACAATAAGTAGAACAGTGGCTCTCAAATTCTGATCCCCAAACCAGCAGTATCAGCAACTCCTGAGAATTTGCTAGAAATGAAAACAATCAGGCCTTTCCCAGACCTACTGAAACTCCAGGAGTGGGACACAGCAATCTGTGAGATGATAAGCCCTCCAGGTGACTCTGATGCCTGTTCAAGTTTGAGATCACTAGACTAGAGATTGTAGTATGGAAAAACAACCACTCCACGTCCTTGGCTAAAGAACAGCCCTACTCTGTCTTGGGAGATCATTCGTCTTTTGTGATTGAGCATGTGGCTTTGGAAGAGATGCATATGGAACTCTAAGAGAGGAAGGGGAAACATTTCTAGTCAGCCCAAACAGCTTCATCAATCACACTGATCAAGGGAACAATGTGTTACTGATGGATTATCCTCACATTCTTGACATGAGTGCTTCAGGAAAAATCATAAACTCCCTAACATGGCATGCCAGATGTCCATGACCTGCACTGCCTTCTAAAATCTTGCCTTTTGCCACCCTCTTACATGCTCCCTGCCCTCTCACTCACAAGGAATCATTGGTGGTTCTTTGAATAACCATGTTCTAGCCCCTGTATCTTTGGAAATAACATACCCTGTATCTAGAATGCCATTCTTCTATCTCTGTATCCTTAGTACCTAGTATAGTACCTGGTATATAATGGGCACCCAAATCCCTGAATACTCGATGAGTTAATTATCTCCTTATGTCCAATCTCCCCTTTTCCTAAGTCATCTAACACATCTATCTAATCATCAAAATACAAACTTCTGATCTTATCAGTATAAATTCAGTTGCAGCATTCAGTGTCTGTTCCCAACCAACTCATACGTTTATTGCACATGGCTTACCTTCACTTACCCCAAGCCCCTGTCAAATGGAACTCCTTTGTCCTTCCCACGAATCCTGAATTTTCCTACTACACAGATCAGATATTTATTATGTGTCCTCCAGGAAACTGGGTACAAGACAGTGACCAAGACAAAGTTCCTGCCTTGAGGATATTATGTGCAAGAAAAGGAGGTAGGCATTAAACCCATAAACAAATCAATTTATAATTCAAGGTCAGGTAGTGATAAGGGCAATGAAGGAAAATAAAGCAGTGTTCGGGAACAGGTGAAATTAACTTGAAGACAAAATTTTTTTGTTTTTGTCTTTTTGCAATAGATAGACAAGAATGGGCTGGGAGTAGAGTTACTATTTTAGAGGGGTGAAGGAAGACCTTTCTGAGAAGAGGACACTTGAGTATGACACAGTGTAGCCCAGTGGTAAGAACTATTTGGTGAGCTTGAGGAGCAAGACAGGGGGCCTTGTAGCTAGAGCAGATTTTGAGAGGTTGAGAGTGACATGAGACAGGGCCAAAGAGGTAGACAGGGCTCGTTTTGAGCTTCTTGCTGTTGGTTGTGAGCAAGTGTGTTCTCACTCATGGCGACACTGTGTGGGCAGAGTAGAAATGCTCCATACGGGTTTCCAGGCTGTAACCTTCCAGAAGCAGATCACTAGGCCTTTCTTCTCAGGGTCCTCTGAGTGGGTTCTAACTGCCAACCTTTTGGTTAGCAGCTGAGCACGTAATCACTTGTGCCACTTATGTACTGGACTCCAGTTCTGACCCTAACGCACTGGACTGAAGCATTCCCTGATCTCTACTCATCTGTCTACTGAAACCTCAGCTGCTTCCGACAGTCCATCTCTAGGTCATCCTCTCCAGGCCATTCATATTCCCCTCTGCTGAAAGAGACGTCTTCCTGAAATTTTGGAGCCTCTGGTACATACCTTCTCTGGAAGTCTTTCATACATGTAGTTTTGCTTTATGATATATACAGTGTATATATCTCGATGGCAGGGACCATATCTTACGCATTTCTGGATCTTCAGTAACTCTAATCTAATACAGTACACACAGTAGATGTTCCATAATTCATGGGATTATTGGGCTGAAGGACACTTAGAAGTACCTTCATGTAGCCATAAAGTTTTTTGTTTTCTTTTAAAGAGACTACAGTGCTAAAACTATGATATTTGCAGGAATGCAGCTAATGCATAAGAAATGCCATCATGACTGAATGAAACACAGTTTAACCCAGCTACAAAAAACAACCTATTACTGTTGAGTCGATTCTAACTCCTAAACCAACTAGTATTTATTAAGTGGTTTGTCAGAGAAAAGGAGAAAGTCAAAAGCACTAAGAGAGATCAAAACCAAGGCTGGAGCTCAGGTAGACCCTCTTCAGCTTAGACTGTCACACTGGATTTTACAATCCTTCCCCAAATCCTAATAAATGTCAGATGTGCCTTCTGACACACTACTTCATTCTACATTATAGCACAAACCAAATGATCCCCTAGGACCAATCCTAAAAAATCAACTCCTCTCTCACTCTTTCATTCTTTACTATCTCTCAGGTCTAGAGGTCTCTCCCACTTAGAACAGAATTCCCTGTGATGATGATGCTAAACAAGGATCTCTTCTCAGAGAATCCACGCAACCTACAGGCTGCCAGCATCACAATTCTTAAGGTTCCTTTTTCGGGGCTTTTGGCCCCATCATCTCTGTAGTTGAGTCAAATAACAAGGCTGGCTTTGGTGTTCTCAGCCCTTCTGCCTTCTCGACACTGAGCCTTTAACAGCAACATGTGCAAATCTGGGAAATTAGCCAGTAAATCCTAGATGGTCAAGAAATCTGAGGGTGAGAAAAGAAAGGGGGAAAATACTTTCAAAACATCTAGCCTAGCCCTCCCACGAACCAACTCAAAGGCTGGTCCCTAAAGAAAACTCTCTGGCTCTCATCTGATTTGATCTTAACACACTTCATGCTTCAGATGCCTCTCCCTTTGGCAGACTATCACTAGCAAAACAGAGTTCCTGACCAAGAACTACTTCCTGGTGGTTGACTTTAACGTTCCCTTTCTCCTTTTGATCCCTCGGCCGTGGTTACATGGCCTCCTGGCCTCCCCACCGAAAATGCTCAGCATTCCTCTCCCTTTTCAGATTTATGGCTTTTCAGACATTTGTAGGCAGTGCCCATCTCCTCACAACTCTGGCCGCCCCCACCTCACATAATATTTAGGCTTTCTTTAGCTAAACACTACACATACTTGGTTGCTTTTAATCCTTTTTCCGTAAATTAGGTCTTTCATGGCATCTGAACAGCTGCTGAAAGTAATATATGCCACAGTAATATATACTCACGTGTGCCCATGTGAGTAGAAGCATTGGAAGTCATGTGTGTTTATATGTGTCTGTGGCTTTAAAATTGAGAATTAAAAGATCACGGTGACACTTAGACATTTTTATTCAAAGCTCCCTCCTAAGAGGCAGCACTGTCCAAATTTAGGATTTCACGCGAGAAGCTCCAACTTCTGTTCCCGTCACCAACACTTCTCACTCACCATGTGTACATTAAGCAATACCCTTTTCTCCTTCATGCTTCAGTTACTCGAGATGGATTAAGAAATTCATCCTTTCAAGGCATTTTAAAATGTACGGAAAGTCTAATGTTAACAACGTGGATCAGAGTTGTTAATGTGAACCTTGCAGTCACATGGTGACACCTTATGTTTTCAAGGCACTAATTAGCCAGCCTGCACCAGCCCCTTGAGAGGATGATTTTTAAAGTTCTACATCCACACCCACCTATTTGCACACGATCCTACCCAAGCCAGTTAACATTTTGTTTGAGGTTGGTCTGCGGAGGACTTTGGAGCTCAAGTGTGGAGAGAGTTCTGCTAACTTGACCAACCCACCCCAAAGTTTGTGTTTAATGGATTACAAATTTGGGTAATGCCAGACAATAAATCACAACTATAATAATAAAGCTGAAAATACACACAATTTAAGCAGAAACACCAGTGTTTTTTATCGGAAATGAAAGAAGCCATTGATCATAGCAACTGTCTAAGATTAGCAGGGAGCCACATTTTCAAACATCCTGCAGTAAATCTAGAGCAGATCCAGCTGGAAAGCAAGAGTGGAAATAAAACTTGAAAATTCATACCATGCTTTGAAGTCTGTTTCTTTCACAACCATGAGTCCCTGATTCGCCCCAACCATCCTGAGCTGCTCTTGCTTGTTGAATTTATTTTAGAAGACACACAAGCCATGCACTTGCATATAATCTTTCAAATGGACTCCAGCTTTTCGCAAGGATGGCTTGTTAGGGAGTGTAAATCCCAAAATACTTTCTCTTGTGCGTGAAATCAGCCATCAATTCCCCTGACTCCAACTAGAAATAGAAAGATTCCAATACTAAAACTGGAAACCACTCTTGTGCTTTTTTCCCCTTGTATTCTTTCCTTGACCTGTATATACTTTCAATCTTTAGCTTTCACGTGCTATGATCTATCAGAACTGTTATCACAGATAAAAGGACATTAGCATGTCAGATGCTGGCAATGACAGGATGGCAACCTAAGAACGTCTTCCTTTCCATACAGACATATGGGGCTCCTGACAGAGACTGAGCCACCACAGTAAAATAATTGCAACCTCGTTAAATCACTGGAGCCAAGAAAGCTAATGGTCTAGGCTGAGCAGAGCTTACTATCAACTTACATTAATTTTATCTACAAGCTATGCCCCAGTAGATGGGGATTCAGTCACTTATTTTGCTCAAATCCCAGGTGATTTCAGAAGAGAATATGGCATCTTAGGCCAGCTGGACTGTCACATTCTTTCTTCACTATTCAAAGCCTGGGCACAGCCACGCCCAGGGAAAAGGGATGTTCCTTGTGGTCAAACAGTCCTTGGTATCTTCAAAGACCAAAGGAAAAATCAGAAAGGGAATCTAAGAAACATGTCCTTGGCCAAAGAACAGTCACCATAATGTAGCTGAGGACCAGTCACTGAGCTCTAAGATAACCTAATACATGCCTGAGTTTCTGTCAACAGAACAAAACCAAAAAAGAAAATACTTTGACTCACGGGGTCTGGTCTCAAGCAACATAGAAAACAGAAAAAAAACCCTGACTTCTCATTCTATAATTCTATAATAATTTTCACAGTATAACTTTTCTCCACATTATAACAATTTGCTTAAGTCCTGAGAGTTCCAGTTTACCAACTGAATGAGATAGTGTTGGTGAAATGAAGGTTTCAAACTGATAGCACATTGTACATAGGAGGAGCTTTTTGAATTAAATAGAGAAAATTCAGTTCGCCCTCTCCTTCCTTCTCAAGGCATACAACTCCAGGGCAAGAATAATGTCAGGAGGTCCTTGAACTTGAAGGTCTACGTCTTGTCCTTCCATCTTTGTCTCTCCTACCTTGAAGCAGGGCAATTCAACAGTGGAAAGAATTTCAGTAAAGACAATGAGACCATGGACCCAAGTGGTGATCTACTTAATCCAAGAAATAACCTAGTCACAAATTTAATAAAGGGAGTGGGATAGGGGGGTTGGGGGGGGACAAGAACACCTCAGCAACACAAAGCAAAGAATTCTCAACTTTACAAACACTGGGAGGGCAACAGCTGGTCAGCCGAGATTAAAGGAGCGTGAGAGAGCGCCTCCCCATCTCCTAACTTCTCCTCCCCCATAGACTTCCCTACAGCCAGCCAGAGCTCGCTTTTATAGCCTTGTGCAGATGACCTTGTCCCAGCTAAGATAGGGGCTCTTTTGATCTCAGCAGGGGGATGCTCTGGGCCTGCAGCTGGCAGATATTAATATTACAGGATCCGTTGGGGTGGAAGAGATCTCTCAGTTGGGCCTGGTCACTTGTGCTCCCTCCTGTGAGTCAGGGCAGAAGGGACTTCATTTCCCTTAATCAGCCCCTGCTGGGCACTCCTCTCAGGTCAGCTCAGATTATTTCTTTGCTAGCTGCTTGTTCTCACCCTACAACTGTTTTTCAACAGAGCACTGTTTAAGCAGTACCCTCTGTTCCACAGGTGAAATCTATTAGACGGCAGGGAGGCCTTGGGTTTATCCCACCATGGTGTATTTCTCACTCTCACTGGTGTGCACACACTTCTTGTGTACAAGCTTGTGTGGGAGAGAGGCAGAGCAAGAGCAAGTGACAGACAGACAAGACCAGAAGCACAGACAGAAAGAGACAGCAATACTGGGAAGGGAGGCTATTAGAGGTATGCCAAAGCATCAGTGCTGAGGTTTCTGGGATCCTTGTTATCATGTTTTATGTATGGAAACATCAGCTCCAAGGTTATTCTTACCAACCTGTAAGTCAGAATCAAAACCCCGTCAATGAATAAATGTTTCTAATTTTGAGTCTTACTGTATGATTGTATAATGTTAAAGCTGGAAGAGACTTTTGAAACTCAAACCAAACTCATTGCCATTGAGTTGATTCCAACTTATAGACCATATAGGACAGAGCAGAACTGCCCCACAGGGTTTCCAAGGCTGATCTTTACAGAAGCAGACCGCCACATCTTTCTACGGCAGAGTAGATGGTGGGTTTCGACCACTGACCTTTCCGTCAGCAGCTAAGTGCTTTAACCACTGTGTTACCAGGACTCTTTTTGAAGACATTTTAGCAGTCTCCTATTCAGCCCATCTGTCATTTAAGAGAAGAAGATACTGAGACCCAGAGTGAAGAAAACAAATCTGCCTAAGATCACACAGGTAATAACACAGCGGCAAAGCTGTTACAACAAATAATTGGAAGAGCAAAGCAAGTAACAGATACTAACCATAGTAACATTAACAGCCATTGTAATATATTTGAATAAGTACTAATGTTTAAGACAGTTGCCTATTTTATTTCATTGGTAAGGACCTTCAGTATAGACTTTAGGAAAATACCTTTCTATAGCCTCATTACCTGCTCACCATATAAAGAAAAGATCTATAAAAATCCATTGTTTCAATTCTCCCTTGGATTGCTTAATAGTAAAAAGTTTCTTAAGGATGAGTTGGTAACTTTCCCATTGCCTGCGAATATATGACTTTATCACTTTCTTGTAGCAGTTACACTTGACTCCTAAAGCAATTTCCTTTGAATTTGTTTTACTTTTCTTCTTCAGTTAAGACAAACCAGGAAGCCAGGACAAGGAAGAGCATTATTACATCAAAAAACAGAACCAAACCTATTGCAGCTGAATGGATTCTGACTTACAGCAACCCTATAGGAAGAAGCAGAACCGTCCCCATAAAGTCTCCAAGGAGTGGCTGGTAGATTTGAACCAACGACCTCTTAAATAGCAACTGAGCTCTTAACCACTGTATTACCAGGGTTCTACTATTACATAAAACAAAACAAAACAAAACACTGCCATTAAGTTAATTCCAACTCACAGAGTAGAGCTGCCCCACAGGGTTTCCAAAGAGTGGCTGTCAGATTCAAACTGACCTTCTGGTTAGCAGCCAAGTGCTTAACCATTGTACCACCAGAACTCCCTATTATTACATACTAGCTTTTCAGATAAGTGAATAGAATATTCTCTTCTGGTTTCCCCCTCAGAACTGAATTAATGTGTATGTGTGAAATAATTCTAACACAATTTTTAGTGATATTCAAAGGTGTATCATGTGATTCTCATGGTTACTGTTCTCCCAAAGTATTTACTGTGGTTTTCATTCAATGCCTGCTATATGCCTTGGGCTTTGCTAGTCACAGAGGCACAACACATACCAAAGGAATAAGACATAGTCTATCTCCTTAAAAATCTGATAGTATAGTGTGAAAATATGAAAGCCTACTTTTTCTAGAGCTTTTCTTTACATAATATACAGTTGAGCAGGTAGAATGCCCTGCAAGGGGGGAGAAGAGTAGAGTAGGCACAGTGGTTTCACAGAAGAGCAGTTGCTTAAGTAAAACTTGAAGGATCTGGGCAGAAAAAGAGAGGCAGAAGTGAAAAGGGGAAATGCTGCCCGAGCTGGGGTGAGCTGTCTTTGTACAGCCATGAAGGCATGAGTGAGGAGGGGCGGGAGGAAGACCGACAGCCCACTGGGCATGGAAGCTTCATACAAAGCTGAGGGGTAAGCGAAAGAATAGAGTAGGAAGCATCACCTTTTAAAAATTAATGTTTTAGTAACCTGGTCTGCCAAAAAGAACAAAAAAAATGCCCCTAATTTTTAGCATCTGTTAATTTCCATAGTGTAAATATTGCTACCCTGAATGATCCAGCAAACCCCAATAACTGATTTACTGATTTTAGCTTATTCTCAGAAGAAAACAGTTCCAAAGTTTATGAACAGGACAGTGACGCAGTGGAAGGAAGCTGGACTGGGGAAGTTCAATGTGGTAGTGGCAGACTGAGGATGGTAGAGAGGCTTCATTGGGGCAGCCGTTTTGGCATTTATTAAAATAATCCAGTTGTGAGTTTCACAAGTCTGCTGATCACATTCAAATTACAAAAAAAGGGGAGCAGAGGAAAAATATGCCTGGAAAGAAGAAGGAAGCTGAGTTGATAACTAGAGGAGTGGATGGAGGGAAGAATATTAGACGATCCAGGATTTCAGGCTGGGTAATGAGACGAAGAACAGAAACCCTGGTGGCACAGTGGTTAAGTACATCTGTTAACCAAAAGGTCAGCAGTTCAAATCTGCCAGGTGCTCCTTTGAAACTCTATGGGGCAGTTCTACTCTGACTTACAGGTTCGTCGTGACTCGTAATCAACTCCACAGCAGTGATTTTGTCTTTTATTTCAACTGGAAAGGACAATGAATTGTTGGACAGGGAAAGATGGTATGGAGCATCTCAGAGTTCTCATAAATAAGTAATTTTCACTTGCAAGAGATCATCAAGAAGCAGGAGTATGATCCTTGCAATTTCTGAGGCTATAAACCACGGCAGATGCCTGGAAGGCCACAGGAGCAGTCAGGAGCCAGGCTAGGCCTACAGATCCCGTGCAGTCAGTCCATCACCAACAATTTTCAGAAACTGGAAAGCACAGAAGGAACTGGAGCAGTTATACTCATCTACTTAAGCCCACGGTAGTGTGCCACGAAATACGACAGACTACAGCTAGAAACCACCTACTGGCTCCGTGGTGTAATTCCCCTAGCTACGTAAGACTCAACTGCCATAAAAATCACGGCCTGCCTGGCCTTTTGTAGCATGGGAAGGTGAAGAAAATTCTGCAGATTTACCAATTTACCAAAAATCCAGAGGCTTTTCTGACTCTTTCTATAAAGCTGATCAGGAATGCGACATCACTGGCACTTGGTAGCTGGTATATACTTTTAGCCAGTCCAAAGGGACTCACAAGCAAAAGGCTCAGTTGCAACGTGACCTTCAGTAAATCCTACATGTGAGCATCGACTTCCAAAACGAAGCCCTGTAGCAACTCCAGCTCTCACGCCGAGGATCTGAGATAACGGTGCAGAAGGACGAGCCCCAGGACTGAGATGATGGATACCTCTGAGGACTCACTCAAGTGAAAAAGGGAGTTCACTTAGAGAGACAAGGGGAGAGAGTCTCCAAATACAAGGGATCAGATATGCGGAAAGGTGGCCAGGCCTAAACCATCAGGCTCCAGCTGGGTTCACTGGTCAGAGCCTATTACCCAGATCTCCCTGATCCCATCAACAGGAGGCAGAGAGGCAGCGGGGATGTATGTCAGTGTCAAGTTTCAGTCTCTCTAGGACAGATCCCTTACCTTCAGACATGGACAAATCATCAGCTGGAGACACCAGGTCTGCCTGAGAAGCGAGAGTTCTGCTCAGATGGGTTGTAATTTGATTCGTCAAGATAACCTGTGAACAGACAGGGACAAGGTAGGGGGAAGGGTGGAGAAAGAGAGAAAAGACTAAATTAATTATTAGAGCTACTGAGCGGCAGACTGTAGTTTAGGGGGAGGCTGATAAGTATACAGGTAGGAAAACCCCAGTCTGACTTTCAGCCACTTGATTTGTAGGCCAGGATATCTGACAAGGCCTGTCAGTCATTCAAAACACAGAAAACTGAAGGAGCAGCTAATCCCCTTCCACCCCACCCCAGTTTATATCACTGATCAATTCTTTCTAAGTGCTGGGTAAACTGCAACTAAACACTGTTGTCACATTAGCTCAGTGACAGAAGGCAAACTGGAGAATTAAGATGTGTACATATACAGCTTATCAGATACCAGTTTTTTAAAAATTATATCCATAGACTAAAATATTGCTGGAACTGAATAAAAGTAAATAATTTAAAATTTGGATGCCTGTGGCTTCTACTTTTGTTAACTCAAAAGTCAGAACTTTATTTTCAGTTTTGTAAAACAGAAACGAGGTTCATCTCCCACAGTGTAACATGGTTCTTTTAAATTAGCTGAATTCTAACAAAAGAATTCCAGAAGTCTCACTGCGTATTTAAAACCCAAATTAACATCATCCTACCTATCCAAAATAAAGTTCATGTTAAAATTCCTGTCAAAAACTCTGAAACTGCATAACTCATCTGAACTACTGCCACATAATATTTTCACAGCAGGTAGTCAAAAAATTATTGTTTTCCTTAAAAATCCTTGTTTGCAGGAAAAAAAAAAATCCTTATTGTTTAGAATGGCACTTGGCTTGGCTTTTATTGTTTAGAAACCCAGAGGAAGAATAAACTGTAGATTCTTTCCCGGAAAACTGTAACCTGATGAACACCACAATTATTTTCCAAGGCCTGCATGTTCCCATTAAGGATAGAAACTGTGCATATGAGTCACACAGAGGAAACTTTCCTCCTGAAAATGGCCCTAGGTACTTAATACACAATTCACTGGAACGTCCTGCTGGGCTGTCTTGGTCCATCCTGGGGGTCAGCTATGATTTCGTTGTCACCTTCATTTGAACAGAAATGGAAATTGTCTCCAGCATTTCAGCCATACCTTTGTCACGGTCTCTAGGATGAACTAGCGACATATTATAAACGCTCTATCACCAACGGTAGCTCAATTGAGAACAGAATGGAGAGCAGGATGGCAAGGTCAAGTATATTGCCAGAGACAACTTTTCCAAGACCTTTGTGTGTCAAGAAGGCCTCCAACTGCTCCTCAGCGATGATCAGACGTTGTGGCATTCCACAGAGTATTTGCTTATCTTATTACCCTCCATATTTCTTTGTACAGCTACTTCTCACCCAGACTGGTAAGAACCACACATGATAGGCCTTTAGTTAAGATGGCCTGAATGATCAAATAATAGCCTGCTCTTTTATCTTTTAAGAAGTATTCAGCAGTGTTCATTCCACTCTTTACAATATAGGGCATGAGATTTAGAGTTCAATAAAACTGGGTTCAAATTCTGAATCTAGCTCTGTATACCTGGGGAAAGTTATTTAAACCTCTGTGCTTCTTTTGTTGACAGTAAAATAGTATCTATCCCACAGAACAGTTATGAGAACTAAATGAGATTTTTCAATACCAGGTGCTTAACAAAGTGCTTGGCACGTAATAAAGAGTCAGTGAATGGTGACGACGGTTGACGTTGTCCTCATTACCTCCCTCAGAATGACAGTACACCACATCTGCCAATCTGATTTAAGAGCAGTGTGCTAAACCAGAACCCTGCACATGAGGATACACTTTGATGCCTGATCATTTCTACTCACTTCTTATTTAATTGATTTTTATTTAATGTTCTGTAAAAACCTCAGTTAAAAAAGATCATAATTATTAAAACAAATCCTATAGATACTGACATTGTAAAAGCTCTGAAAATACTGTGTGCTTTCCCTACCAATGATTAAAATGACGTCTCTGCCTGTTTCAATACACTTATTGTGAGACTTATGAGATATATGTAAATAAGTTAACTATGACTGTATGAGAGTCTGAAAAGATGGCTTGGTTAACATGAGTAAAATTCCAACAGTATGGCTACAGTAATCAGAAAAAGAAATAATTACTGAATACCTACTCCTCAAAGCATGTCACCACATACAGTATATCTTTAGTAACAGGTATCACATTTACTAATCAAATCAGTTTTTCTCAATTGTATTATTATTTCACTGGTCTTGTAATGGAAACTTGTACTGAGATGATGGTCTTACTGTATAGAACTGATGAAATGACAGCCTACAAAGCCTAAAACCAAGCTAAAGATATACCTCAAAGGATACCCACCCTCATTTCCATTTCCGATGGCAAGAGTAGACAAAGAAGAAAACATTTCCACTCTCCGGTGGCAAGAGAACAAGCCCCTGAATGGTTTTGCTAATAAATGAGTCTTAAAGTCAAATCACTGAAAAAATACACAGAAACAAAACCGAAGGTTTTGCTAACCACACCATCTTATTGAACGCTTGTGGTTTTCTAAATCCTTGTTCAGAAAAAAAAAAAAAAAGGAATGGAAACATTTCAAGGCAGCATCGATTACAAATAATCACAACTTGGGCAGAAGCCTATAGATGTGTTTTCCTCTGAGGCAACTTGGAGACTTAAAAACTATACTTTTGAAATAACTACTGAAATACTATTATGAGTTACAAACAGTCTTAATACTATCTAGTTTCTGTCTGAAACTGAGTTTTGACTGACACTTCAGAGGGGTTTTCCTTTTGTTCTGCTTCATTGGAAAGACTGGGGCTTCTGGCCTTCACGTCTAAATTTATGTAAGAGCACTGTGCACAGTGGTTAGAATGAGCCTTTCAGAGTCAAACACACTGAATTCAGACTCTGGGCTCTACCAGTGTAACACTGGGGAACTGTTAGAACATCTCTGGGTATAAAAATAGGAATCGACTCACAGAGCTGTAAGGATTAAACTGGATAACGCACATGAAGTCCTTAGCACTGTTCCTGACCTGTGGTAGTGGTTGTTGGATGCACTCCAGTTCCTTTGACTCATAATGACCCCATGTGACAAAAACTGCCCCATGGGGTTTTCTTAACCATAATCTTTACAGAAGTAGATCAAAACGTCTTTCTCCTTCAGAGCCACTGGGTGGGCTCGAACTATGAGTCTTTTGATTAGTTGCCGAGCATTTAACCAATTGGCCACTAACATGTCACCAGGGCTTCTTTGATCGATGGGAAAGGCTCAGCACATGCTAGCCTCCACCACTGTCATTAGCTATCCTTTGCTGGCTTACAGCTTGCTTGTTTAGGCAGAAAATCTCATTCCTGATTCCCTTTTATACAGCATACAGCCCACTGCTGACAAAGAACAAATATTTGCTGTTAATACACTGGAAGACAATAAAATTTTACTTGAAAACTCATCTGCTGTTCTTGTCATTTCTTTAAAGCTGTGGTTCATTTAAAACATGTCACCTGTCGTCCAACTATCATCAACAACAAACACAAACGCTGGTATGAGACTCTTGGGCTAAGGGGAAGATGCATACAAGTCTGACAACTAAGTCAATAAACTTAATTGTTCTAAGTGCCACATATGCTACTGCTGAACATCACTACAGTCACCTTCGAAGTACTCCCCTTGGAAAGCTATGCACTGATGCCAGTGCCTAGAACACCCTTCAAAGCAATTTTGGAATTCTTTTGGAATGGCCATTGCACACACTGGCAAGGTGGTAAGTTTGAGAACTTAATTGTATAGTTGTCTGTGAGGGAATTTTTAGCCAGTAAACAAATAACTGTACTGGAACACCCTCCCTATTCACCTGATCTGGCTTTTTGCTTTACCCGAAGATTAAAAAAATATTGAATGGAAGGCTTTTTGATGATATTCAGGCTATCAAGGGTAATATGATGACAGCTCCGATGGCCATTTCAGAAAAAGAGTTCCAAAATTGTTTTGAAGGGTGGGCTAGGCACTGGCATCAATGCATGGTGTCCCAATGGGATTACTTCAAAGGTGACTATAGTGATACTTAGCAATGAGGCATGTAGCACTTCTTCCAAGATGAGTTCACAAACTTAATTGTCAGATCTCATATTTTTTACACTGTCATGATAACATTCAAAGCCAGAGGAGACCAAATTGAGCTTAAAGTTTACTCTTGAGGATGAAGTATACCATCTGCTTACTGGGGGAATAGGAAGTCCTATAAATTATGTAAGATTTCAAAGGGCATTTTGACAAAACAAAGTATTATAATCACATGTGCAAAGAGCTGGAGATAGAAAACCAAAAGGGAAGAACAAATTTAAGCTTCAATCTGTAAGAGTGAAGGATTCTTTAAAGAAAGTATCACATGGTACAGGAAGTATTAAAAGAAGATGGAAGGAATACAAATTCATTATACAAGAAAGAACTGGTCAATGTTCAACCATTTCAAGAGGTAGCATATGATCAGGAACTGATGGAACTGAAGGTAGAAGTCAAAGCTGCACTGAAGACAGTGGCAAAAAACAAGCCTTCAGGAATTGACAGAATATCAATTGAGATGTTTCAGCAAACAGATGCAGTGCTGGAAGAGATTGCTCATCTATGCCAAGAAATTTGGAGGATAGCTACCTGGCCAACTGACTGGAAGAGATTCATATTTATGCCTAGTCCCAGGAAAGGTGATCCAACTGAATGCAGAAACTACTTAACAATATCATTAACATCACATGGAAATAAAATTTTCCTCAAGATCATTCAAAAGTGGCTGCAGTAGTATATTGACAAGGAACTGCCAGAAATTAAAGCCAGATTCAGAAGAGGATATGGAACCTGGGATACATCATTGCTGACGGGAGGTGGATCTTGGCTGAAAGCAGAGAACACCAGAAATGTGTTTTATTGACTATGTAATGGCTTTCAACTGTGTGGATCATATCAAATTATGGATAACATTGCAGAGAATGTGAATTCCAAAACATTTAATTGTGCTCATGAAGAATCTGTACATAGATCAATGGGTAGTCATTCAAACAGAACAAGGGGACACTGCATGGTTTAAAGTCAGGAAAGATGGGTGTCAGGGTTATATTCTTTTGCTAAACCTATTGAATCTGTATGCTGAACAAATAATATGAGAAGCTGGACTATATGAAGAAGGATAGGGCATCAGGACTGGAAGAAGACTTGTTCACAATCTGTATTATACAGATGACACAACCCTGCTTTTTGAAAGTGAACGGGACTTGAAACACTTACTGATGAAGACCGAAGACCATAACCTTCAGCACAGCTTATACAACATTAAAAAAACAAATCTTTACAACTGGACTAAAAAACAACAATCTGATAAATGGAGACATTACAGAGGCTGTCAAGGATTTCATTTTACTTGGGTCCACAATCAACACCCATGGAAGCAGCAGTTAAGAAATCAAAAGTCTCACCATGCTGGGAAAATGTGATGCAAAAGACTTCTCTGAAGTGTTGAAAAGTCAAGATGTCACTTTGAAGAGGAATGTGCACCAGACCCCAGCCACTGTATTTTTCAATTGCACCCTATACATGCAAAAACTACACAACAAATAAGGAAGTCAGAAGAAGAACTGACACTTTTGAATTGTGGTGTTGCAGAAGAATAGTAAGTGTACTGTGGACTGGCAAAAGAATGAACAGATCTGTCTTGGAAGAAGTACAGCCAGACTGCTCCTTGGAAGCTAGACTAGCAAGACTATATCTTACGTATTTTAGACATGTTGTTTTGAGGATTCAGTCCCTGGAGATGGGCATCATGCTTGGTAAGGTAGACGGTCACTGAAAAAGAGGAAGACTCTCAAGGAGATGTATCAAAACGGTGGCTGCAACAATGGGCTTAAGTACACCAACAATTCTGGGCATGGCACAGGACCAGGCAGTGTTTCATTCTATTTGTACACAGGGTCATCATGAGTTAGCACTGACTCTACGGCACCTAAGAACAATAATAACTATTGACTTGTACTCAATTGTACACACCAAATCCAAAACCAAACTCACTGCCATTGAGAGGGGTTCGACTCACAACCCTAGAGGTCAGAGTAGAACTGCTGCACAGTTTCCAAGGAGTGCATGGCAGATTTTGAACTGCTGACCTTTTGGTTAGCAGATGTAGAACTTAACCCACTACACCATCAGAGTATGCAGTGAGACCATTTATTTCCAGGGGATCTCTACATTGCCTTCTTGGTTGCAGGACGCCCTCCATTTCATGCCATATAAACTTTGAGTCCTCATCCCTTAAAGGACCACAGGTGCCAATTTTACCCTTGCAACACCTAGCTTCTCTAAATTCATCCCCGCCTCCTCTTCTGTGTATGTACAATAATTTAACACCTATGCTCAGTTTAAGGGAACAATTAAGCACCCTAAAAAAATAAGTTTAAGGTGCAGATTTACAAATAACCCAGTAGGTTTTGTTTTCACAGGGAACAGGTCTCATCTTACAAGCTAGAGAAAAGAGATGGAGAGAAAAGAACCAGTTAAAGACCAGACAAATAGGTAAGGAAGGTGGCTAGACAATCATTGTGGTTTTGGTCAGAGGACAGAGGGTCATAGGAATGAAAAAAACAACCAATACACACACAAAAATATTAGACTCAATTCCTCTAAGTATCAGACAAGAGGATAGGATTAGAATAAACTGGTCAGAAGCATCAGCAGCCCCAAGAGTCAGTGGACTAGCAAGCTGACCCACTGAGACTGACTCTCCACCAGTCTGTGTGTCCGATGCTAAACACCTGCCTTCAGCTATGCTACAACTAGAGCCCATCTAAAATATACTCACAGCCTACTTGAGCTTGCTGCTCTTGGCTCAGAAGGCATTCTCCCTGAAGGAGACACTATGAGTCTAGTCTGATCTGTCCTACATTAAAATATTACAATTGTCTTTGCTGTTGGAAATCCTGGTAGAATAACGGATTAAGTATTACGTCTGCTAACCAAAAAGTCAGCAGTTCAAATTCACCAGGCGCTCCTACAGAGCAGTTCTATTCTGTCCTGTAGGTTTGCTATGAGTTGGACTCGACTCTACAGCATATTTTTTGTTTTGTTTTGTTTTCTTTGCTGTAGCCTCCATGACTATCCATGTACTGTATTTAAGCCCACCATGAGTACTGGAAGATAGTGGATAGAAGAGAAAATGCAACAGCCTAGAGAAATCAGTGAGGAAACTGCCAGACCTGAAGGCACAGCCTTTGATGGAAGAAGTTCCTCTTACATTACTCTTGAGAGGTGACAGAGAAGGGGGGTTTGTGGCTGCCAGGGTTAGAATAAGATGGAATGGGGTATCTGGCCCCATTCAAAGCCCCAGTTTGGTTAGTGGAAGAGATACACACAGCTAGCAAAACAAAAACTGGGTATTTACAAGTCATATTTTTCTAAGGCCATAAGAATATGGCAAATGCCACTGTGCCACTTTCTGAGTGCCCTTGGGCCAGGGGAGAGGCAAATTTCCACAAACTGAGCTTGAAGCAACTACTTGAGATTACAGTTACAAGCAAGAGTTAGGAGACAGCTTCTCTGCCCACCCTTCCTCCTATGGCAACACTGAACAGAGGGGAAAGAGGGAGAACTGCTGTAGAAGTGTCACAGTCAAATTCTGGTAGTTTTCAGTGGTCCTGGATGCACACGCCTTGTTTCCAAGGAGCCGGAAGCCTGAAAGCAAAGCTCTTCCTGAAACTCATGTCTAGGGCAATAGAGTTCAAGGGGTAGGCTGGGCTATAGAAATGAGGCAACCTCAGGTATCAACAGGGACATTTCTATGTCTGTAAAAATACCCACTTCCTCCTGTCACCCCCTCCCTGCCAGAAAGCCACTACAGTCTAACAATAGACAATCAGAGGAGTTTCTAAATCACTTCAATTGGGCCTGCATGGTTAATGTAGATTGCCCTGACACTTTCGGCACCGAAAGTGAACAGCCCGCTAGATAACCTGGCCAGTCAGAGAAAGGGCATCATCTGAGTGACAAAGTGGGAATGTGAGTGCTGGCCTTGCTCAGAAACTGCCTGGCGCTAAATCTCTCAAAAAGGCTATGCTCAGCCTGTCATCAGCTGTGAAGTCATAGCTGATACATGTTTGTTTTTTTTTTGTATTTAAGATGACCCATCTTCTTAAGGCACAGTTTTAAAAAACGCAATTTTTGATATCTAAAGTGGTCCAGATTGTCACATGACAGCAACCTAGTCTCTCTTTACAAAGGCCAGAAATTCTGAGTTTTAGTTCTGGCTCTCTTAAGGGCTGCTGAATGCCTTGTTTTTAAGGAGACAGAGGCCAGAACTTTCCTGTGAGAAACTGCTAAGGTTCCCTGAACCCTTTCATCACTAGGGCTTGAGAGAAAGGCCCTGGAGTGGTTTTCACTATCCTGTCCTCTGACTTGATCTCTTGCTTTCCAACCATGACCATGGGTACCCCAACCTATCTGCTGTAATAACAGCCTCATGAGAGGGAACTAGAAAGAACGTGGAGGGAAGAAAGGAATCAGGACAAGAGGAAAGCATGAGAAGAGTGGGAGGGATGTTCTGGGAAGAGGGTCAGTTTCCCCAAAAGCAGGGCTGCACTCCTAGGCCCAGGCTTCTCCCCAGCCAACTCCTCCTTCTACTTGCTTCCCGTCTACTTCCAGCTTCGAAAAGAGATATCCAATATTTGTTGTGAAGAAAAGTCAGACCAAACATTCTGGAGTTGGAGCGTCACAGAAACAAATCTGGTTTTGCTATTCAGTAGCGTAGTTTTGCCAAGCTGTGGAAAATTATAAAGTATTCCATTAGAGGAAAAAAACTCATTTTTCCTTCTCATCAGCCCAGAGAATATCAAATAAAGGACTGATAAGGTTTTAGTATTCCAGCCTGCTATTTCTATCTTGAAGGACTGCGTGACAATTGTTTTCTGGGAAAATCTAAAAAGCTATGGGGGGGATTTTCCTTTTGAAATATTTGTGGTAAAAGAACCAAATTTTTATTTGGCTTGAAGAAACCACTGGTGTGGAAGCCAGATGCCTGGGTTTTATTTCTGGCTCTGTTAAAAATCTGCTGTGCAATTTGAGGAAATACTCTTAAACCCTCTAAACCTAGAAGTGTTGAGTCCACCAAAGATAAGGAGAGAATGAATCCATCATGACTGTAAATGTAGCAGGTTGCTAAGAAGAAGTTGTATGTCTTCTATCTCACGGTAGTATTCACCTTGTATTTAACATCCCACCACTCTCGTTGATTTCCATCATCTCCAACCTTAAGAACTCCATCCTGTACCAAGCAAACGGACAGTGGCTGAGGCAGAGGAAGGGTAAAAAGAATGCTGGCGGCAACTTTAAATCATTTCATGTTTAGGGTCAGTTTCTTTTCCACCTTGTGAACATTCATGGCTCTTACTACCAACTCTGAGGGAAAATCTCTGCAGATTTCACTGTGAAACCCACAGATAAAGCTAGAGAATCACCTAGGAGCAAGGAAGTCTCTGAAGATGCTGGCTCAGTATGGGGCGATGCACAGGAAGGACACGACGTGCCTCAGCTTCGAACAAACCCACTCACTCAGTCGGAGAGTCTTCCACCCCATCCCAACCATTGCTTCCACCATGAGTTCAGAGGAAATGCATCAAGGCTAGAACTATGCTTGCCATCTCGCCAAAATAAACACAGTGGGGAGTGTGCGCCACTGCTGGACGGCTGTTCTCCTGGAACTACTTGCTGGGTGCACACACACGCAAGGGGATGCAGTGGAAACCCAAGGTCGGCAGCTCTCAAGCCGTAGGCGTGGGCGTGGAAGCGCCTGTTCCACTGTCAGCGCGCTGTTCCACCGGCCCTGATGGGGCTGAGGTTAACACGTGTCGGTTCCGGGTCTCAGATGGGGCCACCAGTCGGAAGCAGGCCACAAACAGCAGGCTGGTGGCGTGCTGTTTCCACCTTCAGCCCGGCCTCGGCAGCATCCTGTCAATAACCTTGGGCCCGCTGCAGGAAATAACACGCCCCACTGGCGAGCTGCGGCAGCGCGCTCACAGGGGTCTCAGATGGTGTCTTCACCAACTGTGGGCAATTCTGCAGCTAGCACAGGACCAAAAAGTCTCTGGTCAGTCAGGGACTGGAAGAAGAATCAGGCCAACTATCAGAAGACTCTGAGGTTCACATGGGCGGGGAAGACACTTTCCTGCCAGCCTTCAGGGGCACTGTACATTTTCTGTGGCTGAGTCGCTTTTGTGTGAAGTTTGTTGGGTTGTCTTTGCCCACGTCCTCACCACTGCCCATTGAGCCCACAGAAAGGCAAGGAAGGTGAATTTCCAACAGCCCCCTGAGTTTCTGCTGACCTTTTTCGGTGTTTTTGTTATTTGACGGTGCTTTCTATTCACGTGTATGCCTGGGTTCTGGGGATTCCCCTCCCTTTGATATGCAAGGAGGATTAGAAAGACAGCTTTGTGATTAGTCCATCACAGATGACTAGTATTAACTGATTTTCCCTCCTTAGACTTATTCGATACCAAGAAAAGAAGTTCTGTTGAGTCACTTGTTCCCTGGGGGTCTGAGAATATGGCTGTTGCGGGAGTCCAACCTGATGAACCCAACTTGGCTCTCCTCCAGCCCCCTCTGCACAAGCAGTTGAAACTCTGGTCTCACCCAGAGTTTCTCACAGTTGAGCCTCTGGTCTCACCCAGCAGCTGAGAACCTCCGGAAGGAGGATGAGCCAACGCCAAGTCTGATTCCTTGAATTTCTACGGCACTAAGGTTTGCCCAGAGTAAAACAACATCTTAACCACGGTATGTTCCCCAAACTTAGTGACGGGATGGTGTAAGCAGTTCTAACGCCACAGTGAATCTGCAGCATAAAATCAGAGCAAAAGTCACTCACTATCTGTTCAAAAAGAAGTCAAAAGACCTGTGTAGAACAGATATCTGCTTACTGTTTCCTCAGATACGCTGTTGAACGTACAATATTTATCTGATGTCTTCCAGGAAGTAAGGCATTGGAAGGCACTGTATTTTTTTATTTTTTTAAATGAGATGAAGCAATACTGTCTGTTTCCATGCTTAAATAAATGACATCAATACAGACAAACAGTAATAACCTACATTTAAACACAGTCAACACAGGAGAGACAGAAGAATAGGCCCAGAACAAATACAGTAAATTGGCTAAATATTTACACGGTGAGTATGGACAGGCTTCCTTCCACGGCAGTGCCCTTGAAGTAGAAATCTTCCATTGTGATCAATAACATGCCAACTCCCAATCACAAGCTACAGGCCTGTAAAATGAGCATCTTGACCAAAGGCAGATCACACTCAAGGTGCAGGCCCTAATGCCAGGAAGGCAAAGAGGGTTTTAGTCTTCAGTGCCTCCTCCACTGATGGTCATGTACCTGTCCCAAGAGGAAATGTTAGGTTGTGTCAGGGGCCAGCAGAAGAACGGCTAGAGGCGACAGTGAGGCACATGCGTACTTCCTGTGAATCTTTTTCTGTTGGTTATCCTGTTTACTTCTCCTCTGATGTTACAAATGATAATAATTATGCCATCTTACATGTGTAACATGTTTTATACTTTTCAGAGTACATTCACAGCACAGATCTCAGATGATTCTCACTACTGCATGAGGGAAGCTGGGAATAGTTGAGGCAGCTATTGTATTATGAGGGTGAGCTCTGAAGTCAGACTGCTTAGGATTCAAGTTCTGCTCTGACACTTACTAGCTATGTAAGCCTGGGTAAATTATTTCGTCTCTCTGTGTCTCAGTTTCCTTAGCTACATAACTGAGATAATAGTAGCAGTTATTGTCAGGATAAATTAGTTAGCAAATAAAGCATTTAAGATAGTATCTAGCACTTAGTAGATAAGCTAACAAATATTAGGTATCTACTTATTAGGTATCTTTATACTTTTCTATCCTTTTCAATTTTTCTAGTAGGAAAATTGAGGCTTGCAACATTCTCATTTTAACATCAGTATTTCCCATGGTTCAGTCACTCTGGCTCTCACACCCTTCACAGGTGCCCCATGGTGTGACAGGCCTGGCCAGACCCCACCTCTTCCATGAAACCTTCCCTAATTATTTTAATCCCAAATGATATCTCAGTCCTTAAACTTCTTACTACACTTAGAATTAAGTAACTTAGTACTAGTTATTTCATGTGTATTATATTTTTATTTATTATCTTTTCATTTATAGTGTAACGGTCACGAGACCTTTGTTTTTCTGTTTTTCTGGGTCTGCATCCCTGTCTCCACTCTAAAGGAGGGAAGGGACAAGAGAAGGCCCTGACGCTTACTGAGTACTTCTTATGTCTCAGAGCCTGTACTAAGTGCTTACCACCCATTAGCTCACTCATCCTCACAACTCCGTGAGGTAAACACCATTATCCTAGTTGTGAAGCTGAGGAAACTAAACTTCAGAGAAGTTAAGCAATTTTTCTGAGACCAAACAGCACGTGGTACAGCCGGATTCAAACCAAGTCTGTCTGGCTCTCTTGTCTACATTGTTTCTACCACATAAAAGGCTCTCCATACAAAACCCCATAACCTCTTGCATGTTTGTTGATTAATTTTCCTCAGAGGAAAGCATTTGCTGATATCAGCTTGACCAAGCCCTAGGTTGCTTTATGCAAAATCAAAGGCAAACTGCACAAAATGTTTAAGAATAAAACAAAATTTCCAGTAGCAAGAAGAAACTCGTTGACTGTTAGAATTCAGTTTGGTACAGGTGGAAACATTGAGTCTTTAGGCCAGAGAGGAACCATGCTCCAGCAGGTAGGGCAAGAGAAAGGACACAGACTCCTGGATTCTATTTCTGTCTTGGCCACTAACCACTCAGCTAATATTTTCACTTCTGCTAAAATGTGCTGACAAGAGTTTCAGAAGAAAGGTTGCCACATAAGAACAAAATAAGAACAGGCAGTCCGCTGGTTAAACATGGCGGAGCCACAGACAACTTTGGGATCTGCAATAGGAGTTCACAGCTCAGACAAATTCCATGTGGCCATCTGTCTTTCTAACTTCATTTCAGTCAGCCCTGGGTCTACAGCAACCCTTAAACACGAATGATAATAGTATCTCTGTTTTTAAACATACTGTAAGGCTATCTTTGGTTTACTTGGGATCCATTTGCGCTGTTCAAGACATTTGTGCTTGGTCTCCTACTTGAGATAGTGTTTACTTTGCAGACAGGTTGCTCTGCACGGTGGTAGTCTTAAACAGGAAAGAAGTCCATTGATTTTTTAATATGTTTGGAAATGGATTTATGAAGAACATTAGCGCCTGGTGGAGCCCCTGGCCTCATGGAGATGAACACACTGTGACGGAGGTGGTTGGCAGAAGCTTGTTGATTGTGGAATTCATGCAGCAGAGAGGCCAGGCCTAAAAGGACTGGTGACTGAGGCAGGTTTGTGGCTGGTCCTCCAACTTTCAAGTGCAGCATTTATCACCTTGAAAACAGTGGTGCATGACAGCGCTGCGTGGTAACTGCCTAGGTCCATAGAAATTCAGAATCCTGAAGCTGGGGGCAAGTCTTGACTCCCTGCTCCTATGACGGCCAAGAAAGTGATCACTGCTGAGAACAGATGCCTGGCTGCTCCGGAATGGGAGGACAAGCAAGCTCTTTGTGTTCGGTTACTTACAACACAGTGTTCCTTCTCCTGGACTCCTCCTGCCTTCCCTAGGGCCACACCGAAATGACTGAGTCTGTCTGTTGTTCCAGTGAATCCAGTCAAATAAATAAGTCAATCTTCTTTAAATTTGTGACCAACCCCTCGTTGGTTTATTGCAAAATTAAAGGGCACAAAGAGTAGAACCATAAATCAGTAACCAGCAGAGGAATAAGTTCTTTGTGGAATGCACTGAGAAGCAGGAAAGAAGAGGAAAAAAATGAATAAATAAAAAGAAACCTCATGAAATGGTCATTTGTTTAGGAGAACAGAAGTGGGGGAGAATCTGCATTTCACATGCAATATTATTTAGGAAAAGTCTTATTAAAGGTTTCCTATCTCACCAGGAGAGCAAGCACAGGAACGCAAACAAAAATCCCTCAAAATGATCTGCCATTTATTAGTGTTGGTTTCTTGTGGGGTTTGCTGGAGTCCCGAGATACAGCCAGAGACTGTGGCCAAGGGGCTGGAGCAGTGACTCAGCAGGCTTGGGACCAGGGAGATGAGAAACCACTACTGTTTATCATAAAACAAACAAACAAACATAACTGGCTCCCTCAGCCCTCCCTACCCCAATTTTACCTTGCCTCAGCAATGCTTTTTTTAAAGTAAAAGCAGCCAGTCTCTTCCCTTACTTGGAAGTTTTTATAAATGCTTTCTGATGCAGGGTAAAAATGGAAAAGCAATATGTAGTCTAGGGGAAGAGAATACTAACTGTACCTGCTGGGTTGAAACACCACGCTAAGCGCCTTATTCACTGAACCTCCTTTGATCCTCATTGTAACCCTATGACACAGGTGACATTATTCTTCCAGTTAAGAGCTAACATATTAAGTAAGTTGCAGCAAGCTGAAGAATCTGTAGGACACCCAAATCAGTCCTTTCAGCTAGGTATACTATGTCCAAGCATGGTACCAGGAAAACTATCATGGCTTTCTAAACTGCACTGAAGAGATTAAATAGAAAGTATTGGAAATACCATAATGGTAACTCAACAGGTCTAGGTCTACCTTGTGTTTTCTCTTCTACAGACACGCTTCTTCTCCAGGAGAACTACTATTCTCATCCATTTCTCAGGTGAGGGAAGCAAGGTGTCAAGAAGTGGAGGGAACTGCTCATGCTGAGAAGCAGAAGAGTCATCAAACTGCAACATGGCTCTTGATTCTCACCTGTGGCCACATGTAGTCTTTGAAATGGTAATGGGGAAAAATTGTTCATGTTATTTTAGAGAAAGGAAATAGCTATGTATGTATGTGTGTGTGTACACACATGTATTATGTACACATATAAATGTATATAAGAAAGCCCAGAGGTACAGTGGAAACTCTGGTGGCATAGTGGTTAAGTGCTTTGGCTTGCCACCAAAAGGTCAGCAGTTCAAATCCACCAAGCGCTCTTTGGATATTCTATGGGAGCAGTTCTACTCCATCCTACAGAGTTGCTATGAGTTGGAGTCAACCTGAAAGCAATAGGTTTGGTTTGGTAGTGGCAGAGTAAGAAGTCCTGATAGCAAGTGCTCCCCTGCTACCAAGAAGGTTTGTAGTTCAAACTCATCAGCTGTTGTGCAAGACAGAGACATGGCTGTCTGTTTCACAAAGATTCTAGTCCTGGAAACCTTATGGGGTAGTTCTACACTATAGCTATCTATTGGAATCGCATCAGCAATGACTTTTTTTTTTCTTTGTTTAGTAGTGCAGTGGTTAAGCACTTGGCTGCTAACCAAAGGATTGGCAGTGCAAACCCACCCAGCAGTTCCACAGGAGAAAAGATGTGGCCATCTGACTCCATAAAGATTACAGCCCAGGACCATTCTGTGGGACCATTCTGTGTTACACTGGGTCACCACAAGCTGGAATCAACTCAAGACACCTAAATACAGCAACAACATACACGGCTATGAAATCCCATTATCATCCAGTGATAAGGCAGGGATTACATCTCTTTTCACGCTGGGGAGAAAAAGTGACTTGCCTAAAGTTTACAGCGTGTATCCAAATGAACCCACACCCAGATTCTAAGCTCTTTACACTCCCTGATTCTGAAGACAGGTGCAATTTAGACATTGAGAGTTATGTGGAACGTCATGTCAAATGGCAGAATAGGCCCCAGTACAAGAATTTGGATCTGTGGAATATTTCAGAAGAGAACCTTAAATTCTAAAATACAGGAAGTCACTAAAAAAAGCAACCACTGTATCTTTCTAATGAGAGATGAGGCATTTATAACAAGATTCATCTGTTCTAGAAGGAGCTCTTTGACAGCATGGACACAGGTTTCCCAGATGAGAGACATTGGAGAGGACTTCTCCTTCTCGAGCAGCATCTCTGGTCTATCTATGTATCATAACTCTCCAGAAGAAGAGCCAAAGTGTCTTCATAATCCCCTCTGCCACTACAGTTGGTCCCTGCAGGAGACGAGTCTTGAGGAGTCAAGAAAGTGTGTGTGTGCGTGTGTGTGTGTGTACAAAACTAAGTTTCAAACTGTATTTAGAAGCTAAATTCTGCTAAACACATCAAAGAATACCAAGCCCCATTACAGAGCAAAGGAAAAGCCCTAATTCATATGCAAGAGGTTTAGAAAAAATCTTTATGAAAGACTTCTTAGCAAACTAGGGGAGCAAAAACTATAACAGAACCACCACCAAAGTCCTCAAATGACTGTGTATCACTGGTGCCTGACCTTGTAGCTTCATTCCAGTTCTCAGATAAAAGAGACCCATTAGACTTCAGAGTTTTCCTACCCTTACTATTCAAAATGGCTGACAAAAAACTTTCTAGTTTTCTGTTGATATTTCTAAAGTCAACAGCAAAGCTCAACTGGAGGTTCAAATGGAAAATGTAATCAACACAACATATGACCATATTATTTTCATATTTTCAGTTAGTAAGTAGTACATGGGGATCACAGAGAAATACGTCTATACCCAGCACTTGGGAACGAAGAAAGTAAGACGGCTTTCTGGAATTAAACTACGCAATCAGCACCTATTGGCTCAGAGTAGAATCATACAATGAAAGGTTAGAATAAATGCCCAATAATATAATGGATCTAGCCAATGATAATCAGTGGGTGTGGATGCCATTAGGTTGAAAAAAAAAGTGACAGGAAACTCGGTACTGGAGAGATCAGGCTATCCCCATCCGAACCTACTGATCAATCTGACTACCACCAAAGCTGGCACAGATAGACATTACTTCATCATGACATGATACAGCAGGAAGTCCACAGCACCACCTATAAAGTATTTTTGCCTAAAATAACTCTGGTGCTGTAGTGGTTAAGAGCCATAGCTGTTAACCAAAAGATCAGCAATTCAAATCCACCAGCTAAGGTGCTCCTTGGAAACCCTATGGGACAAGTTCTACTCCATCCTATAGGTTTGCTATGAGTTGGAATTGGCACTGAGTTTTTTCTGTTTATTTTTACTATCTTTGATCATACTAAAATTGATCAGTGGGTTCAGATGGCAGCCGCTTGATCTAATCAGCATTTCCTGTACTAATCACAGAAACCCTGGTAGCACAGTAATGAAGAGTTTGGCTGCTAACCAAAAGGTGTGCAGTTTGAGTCCACCAGGTGCTCCTTGGAAATCCTATGGGGCAGTTCTCCTCTGGTCTCTGGGGTTAGTAGGAGTAGGGACTTACTCGATGGCACCAGGTTTGGTTTTCTCAAGTTTAACTTGAATCAAGCCTCAGACATGACTATCAATGTATTAGAGATATGAAATACAGTAAAACAAGTTAAATGACACCATAAGGAAGTCATCAGGTAAAATCTAGAATGGGACCAGAAGCAGGGGTTCTACTTCCAATTTCCTTCAACAAATCAAAGTCATCAGTAAAGGAGAAGAGGGGGATTATTATAGAATAAAAGAAAAATAAGAGATATAACAACCAAATGCAATGTGTTGACCCAGTCAGGTTGTGATTTAAATTAACCAACCGTAAAAGAACTCTTTGAGATAATCCAGGACATCTGAATGTGAGCTGGGCATGAGATAATAATGAATTATGGTTAATTTTGTTAGATGTGGTGAAGGTATGTGAGTTATGCTTTCAAGACACGTTTATCAATTTCAAGATCAGGGTGTACGTTCCAAAGATAAATTTAAAAATCATATGCACATCAGGAGGATAAGAGGAAGAAGTCAGGTAGTCAAAAAATCACGTATAAAGGACAGTCAGAGAGACAATGGTGATTCTAAACCCCAAAAGGGGATGCTGGGAGAGTCCTTTGCAACTCCATCTGTACAACAGGTAGGTCTGGACTCTAGAGGCAGATGCAGCAGACCAACAAGGCCTGAGCCATAAACATCTGAATCAGTTAGCTCCACTGTTGATCAACTCCATATTTACCAAGCGACCTTCCAGTAATTTGATTTCTCACTTAACTTGCCTTGAAGAGGAAATGTGTTAGTCAGATAGGCATGCCTATCCAACTCACAGCAACTTTATTTTGGATTGCAAAACCTATTCTTTGGCATTCTGACTTATACTTCAGTCTGCTCTGTGAGCTCTGGAACCAAAAGCAGGGCCAGTTCTGCCTGAAAGTGAGAAGCTCTAGAACACTGGGCCCGGGTGGACAGTGATCAGATCCTGGGACCAGGTCAGGTCACCAGTTAAAAATTACCCATGATACGTCTGGATTTCGGCTAGCAGCTTCTTCCCTAAGGTCCTCCCTATATTTACTTGTGTACTACCACAACCTTATGTTAATCTTGTACTTCCCTAAATTCTACTAAATAATTGTGATACAAATGTGTTTGAACACTATGGGAAGACAAAGTGATCATCTGTGGCTCTTTTCAAGCAAATATAAACTTTGCCAGGGGCTTTCAGAACTCATGTGACATCAAGGGCAGAAGCTGAAGAAAATATAATAATAAACACTATTCAGCACTTTTATGTTACCCTTTAAATATAATATACCACCTGATCCTTACAAAAACCTGTGGTATAGGACCATTCTATTTTAAAATACTGGCCTATTTTTCAAAGGGGGAAAATAAGATGCAGTGAGATTGAATAACTTGGTCAGGACCAAGTGGCAAGAGGGAGCAAGGACTGACACCTAGACAGCCCAGTTAGAGGGTCTCGTTCCCAGCACCAGTAGGAACAGCAGAAGTGTCTTCTGAGACGCATGAAGAGGGACAGAGCTGGGAAGAACCAGTTCTCATTCTTACTATGAGTCTGTTGCCTCCCTAGAGGAAGTGGAAGCCAACAGAACCCTTGAGACATTACAATCTCCCCAAACGAGAGCCACCAAGGCCAATTCCTTTGGCTCAGATAGAGCTGACTAAACACCAAGTTCTGTAAGTCCAACCCAACGACCGTCTGATGGAGTAGAACTTGTATGGCAACTGAACTCCCAGATTCAAAAATAACCCCTAAAATCAAAACAGAGCTGTCTGATTACAGGAAAAAGAAACAAATATGGCATGGAAGAATTATTTGCTGTGTCCTTTTTGAGTTGAAGCAAAAATCTCACAAAGATAACGTCAGACGGTGCCTTTGACTCCCTAGTAAAGGGAAAATGCAGTAAGAATAACAGCATCAAATTAGTAGTTTACCAGAGTTCTAACAAAACTGTTCTTTTCTTCGAAGCTATCATTTATCGAGTAGTTAGTGTGTGTGGCCGAGGAGGCTAAGGGCTGCGCCAGCAATGCCATCATCGGTGTCCTCCAGACAGCTCGGGTTAATCAGTCTCTTGCTGTGAGCTAGGCACTTCGCTAAGCACTTTACATAGATTATCTCCTTGACTCCTACTATCCACCGTCCCATGAGGTAGGCCATAGTTACATCTATTTTACAGATGAAGAAAATGAACTCAGAAATACTATAAACATTGTATAAGATAAAAACGGCAGAGCTAGAACTTGAAGCTAAAACCCAGAGACTAGATCTACTGGGATGTAACGCACTGCCTCTTAACCTCTGTGCTATAAAAACCCAGTGCCGTCGGTGGGTCCACCTCATGGCTGTACCGCCTCTTCATTTCTCTCTTTTGAGCTTTACAACACACATACAAGGCTGGTATTATAACCTGCATTTTTACAGACGAGAAAACTGAGGTTCTGAAAGGTGTAATAACTTTCTGAAGACAAGAGCTTGTAAATTGCAAGGCTGGGATTCAAATCCAGGTTTATCTGAGCCCCAAATCCAAGTCCTTCATTACTGTGCTATATTATCTCTCCTTTCATAGGGATGTCTGGTCAGTCATCCAGGGCATGTTTATCAAGGGCTTACTATGCACCAGTTTGTAGGTACTTAGGATACAATTTGAATAAAAAAGAGAGAAATATTCACCATTCTCGGGTTTCTAGTCTAGCGCTGGGAGTAAACAACACAATATGTTAGAAAGTGATA
Source organism: Heterohyrax brucei (assembly GCA_028571685.1). NCBI lineage: Eukaryota > Metazoa > Chordata > Mammalia > Hyracoidea > Procaviidae > Heterohyrax > Heterohyrax brucei. Next base: position 89,649,312 of record CM053151.1, on the reverse strand, counting down.
CGGGGATCTGGCATAAGAGGTAGGAACAGGTTGCAATTTCCCCAGAGAGGACAAGATATTTTTTTGGAAAAGGAAAAACATAAGCACAAATTTGTAAGAGCTGAGGGCATCAGGTGTGCAGATATTCCATTAGTCCTGTATCTCTTTATTGGAAATCTTTAAAGGGAAATCTTACCCTTTTAATATCTTTAACATGTGGAAATAGCCAGGAAGCGGAAAAGTGAAAAAGCGTCCCTATCTCTGATAAAAATGTATATTGCAACATGACAAGAAACATATCCTCAGTTCATCCTCCATTACAGATGGGAATGTTGAGAGGATGGGTAGCTACGGCTAGAAAAGGGGAAAAAAGAGAGAGACAGAGAAGGAAATATTTTACCTACCCAGAATTAGCTCCTAAATGAATGGACTTTCTAAGGCAATCTGGGTGATGTCTTTGTCAAGCTCTCAGTCTAAAGATGTTATTATTATAAAACTATTCCCATAAAACTACTCTGTATAACAGCCAAAGACTGGCTGAACCTCTGTGACCTAAAAGTGACATCCCAGAAAAGCCAATGAGGCAAGCTATATTACACGTTCCATGGATACACAATGCAGAGACCATCCTGCAGTTAAGATCTTGTTACACCACCAGGGTCATCAGGGAGTTCATCTCATGACTGTGGGAAGTTTCAGAGACAAGCTCTTAATCCAGACTAAAAATAAGTGGGGAAGAAAAGCACCTCCACTGGGAAAGACCCCAAGAATTTGTCCCTCTATTGCAAACTTTCTACTAAGAGTTAAAACTATGCACTGAATTTTGTTGCTTGGCCTCATAGATGAAGGGCCCTCATTGAAACATCTTCTCCTTCTCATGATCAAGCACATTACAGTGGCCAGATCTGAGGTATATCGATACACATTCAGTAGGTCTTAGTGTGATGGGCTACGTTGTAGGGCATGTCACAAGGTAAGGGAACTGGGGAGGCTGAATTGTCCAATTTGGTAACAGAAGCTAAGATTGAGAGGTGTTACCAAGGTTAACGTTCACACATTTATTCAAATTTGTTTTTAGCACTAATTTACTTGCTGACCCCTGGAAAAAGAGGGTGGCTCTATAATGGCCATATCCAAGTGGCAACTACACAAGACCGAAGCTTCAGGTCAAGGGAGCAGGTAAACCCACTGGGGCCTGACCTCAGGCCTGGGCTCCACCACTGCACCACACCGCTTTCACATGATAGATACAAAGTCTACAAAAAATGCATTAGAGAAAGAAAAGCCGAGAAATAAATAACTTGAGATTCACTTCCACACAGGACAAACATGCTTCATGAGCACCCACTGTGTGACAGGCAGGCACTGTCCTAGGTTCTGCAGTGACAACAGACAGCAAGACTACCGCCCATGTGGAGGGAGTACACACACTGCTTAGAGTCTGACAACAGACAAGGAAACCAGGAGAGGAGCACGAAAATTTGAGATACGCTAAATGATGCGAGAAAACCAATAAATGGGTGCAGGCTAGTGATAGGATAGTCAGGGAGGAAAGAGGATGTTTGAGCTGAGACCTCGGTGACGACGGAGATCTCAGTGGCACAGCGTTCCGGACAGGGAGTTCTGGGCAGAAGGGATGAATGTGTATGTCCTACGGCAGAAGCATGTTTGGGCTAGGAAGTTAGTGAGCAAAAAGCAGGAGACAGGAGGGCCGGGCCAGCCAGGCAATACTTGGGAGACTATCACAAAGGCTTTGGACTGATTTAGAAGAGGACTGGAAGCAGGTGATTGTGCTAATTCTGAGGAGTTCATATGCCAACACTGAATACCTACCCTTCTCCTCTTAAAGGTACAGAGACTGTATTCTATGTAACTCATTCAAAAGACCACGAGAGCTCAATTCTTCTTGGCTGGGGAGGAAAAAAAAACTTACTAAAGGTCTTTTGCAAGTTGCCAAAAGTTGGGGGATATGGAGAGACTAGAACACTTGGTCCCAATGAAGAGAAGAGACTTTGCAGTGGGTGACAGGCCCACTAAGGGTCTAGACTAGAGCCAGGGGAGTGTTTTTGTAGCCCCACCTCCTCAGAGCAGCCAAAACAAGACAGCAGAGGGAAGAAGGTGTCTGATCACACTGTGGCTGCTACAGCTGGATCTTAACAGCAGCAACAGGACTGAAGCACAAAACGTCTAACTAGAAACATTTTCAAACAGAATTCCAGTTTATCCATGGCAGGATGTGGTCTAACTCTGTCGCTCAGCAAGTACTTATTACATCTCTACCAAACACAGTGTAGGAACAGAGAATGATTAAAAAAAAAAAAAAAAAAAAGTGAGTGCTGGGTTAATTAAAGATGCAGTGTACCTTTGAAGACTTGAAAGCAGAACAGTATAGGCAGGAAAGAGAAGAGAAAATATCCACAGTGGTACACAGGCTTTCTTCACATATATGTAGATATCTGGAGACAGAGCTAGAACTTAGGTGTCTTAGTTTCTCAGTGCTACTATAACACAGATACCACAAAGAGGTATTTTTAAAAAATAGAAATTTATTTTCTCACCGTTTATTCTTTAACAATTTAGGAGGTAAGAAGTCTGAATTGAGGGCACTGGCTGTAGGTGAAGGTCTTCTCTCAGGTGTCTCTCATGGAGATTTCTTTCAGTTTCTGTAGACCCAGCATTCCTTGATTCATTGGTGATCTCCGTTTGGCATGTATCTTCCGTGCCATCTGTGTTTACGTAACTAGACCTAGTCTGCTCCTTTTATATCTCAGAGGTGAGTAGGTTTAAGAAATATCTCACACTGATACTACACTATTAACAGAACAAAGAAAACCCTATTCCCAAATGGAATGGCACTCATAGGTACAGGGGTTAGGGTTCCAACACATATTTTTTCAATCCATAACACTAGGTCTTTTGATTCCAAGTTCATCTCTATCACCAGTAAAAGAATCCAAAGGCATCAAGGTTTCTGATTCTAATTGCAATGACACATGAATAGACATTCTGCCAGGAGTCTGTAACTCCCACTATTACCCCCCAAGAAGGTGAAGGTCATCCATAAACAGCCGCTTGGCTGAATCCACTTCAGCAAATTTCAGTCTCTTCCAACCCACCATCAGTTTCACTTCCCTTTGGGGAAGCTACAAAATGTACATGGGAGGAAGTGAGAGTGACCAGCTGGTGATCATTCATCTCTTTGAAAATGTGCACTCTACACAATGGTATACGTAGACACACTGAGGCAATGGCAGTGTGGCGTGCGTGTGTGTGCTCGTATGCACGTTTTCTTGCATTCTAACTCTCATGTACATGTATTCTAACCCTCATCCAAGAGAAATATGCAAGATCTGACTATGTCAGGCATATCTACACAGTGTCTAAAGTGGTATCTCCCATAGAGGGAAGAAAGAATTGGCCTGGTTTCCCTGAGTAGACGGGAATGAAATTCTTGTTTTTCTGCTGCTCGGTAAGAAATGTTAGAACTCCATCAGAAGCTTTATGCTAGTCTCTCTTCTCCATCCAAGCCATGTCTGATACAAACGGTATATAGATCACTTGTCTAAAACAACAGTGACTTTAACAGCAGTCAGTATACTACATGGAAGGCTCTTACCACCTACAAAGTTCAGTTTTAGCTCTGTAAAATGTGAACAGTAAAACTGGTAGGCTTCAGGGCAGTGGCAGCCTGAACACAAAAGAAATGGTCTAACTATAATCAAGCATCACTTAAATGGTAGCCAGTAAAAAAATTATTGTATTCATATTCAAAGTGATATGATTAATGTTGTGTTAACTCAGAAATATCAGTCAAATAGATCACAATCCGCTATTGTTAGCTGGAGAGCCAAACAAGACTGAATTGTGGGCCACTGAGCCAAACATTTCAAAGATAACTTCCTCTACATACTGTGGGGAGGACTCTCCTTTAGTGGTCTGGGCAGGTATGAAAGGAGTTCTGGAACAAAGCTCGCTCATAAAATGGCTCACATCAAGAAGTATCAAACTTTTAATTAACATAAATATTTGCCAAACAATCTAATCTTACACAATTAATTCTTTTATCTCACTGCAGTTAGCACAACAACATTCTAAGGCAGATAGAAAAGTTATTATCTTCACTTCTATAAATGAGAAAATTAATGCCCTGAGAAGTTAACCAGAAAAATATAAATTAAATTGTATTTTTAAATGAAATTTTAGCAAAACTATAGAGTCAGAGGAAACCCTGGTGGCATAGTAGTTAAGTGCCATGGCTGCTGACCAAAAGGTTGGCAATTCAAATCCACCAGGTGCTCCTTGGAAACTCTACAGGGCAGTTCGACTCTGTCCTAGAGGGTCACTGTGAGTCAGAATCAACTGGACGGCAGTGGGTTGGTTTGCTTTTTTGACAGTGTCAAAAAGCAAGTGAGTATTTGCCTGCAGCTGAGAGTAAAGGAGGGGTTGATTAAAAGCAGTATGAAGGAACTTTGTGGGGTGATGGAAATGTAGTTAGTAGGTACACATATCTATCAACTCATTAATTATACACGTTATCATATGTAAATTAAATTTAAAAAATTGTGATGCTAAGGCAATCTCTCGATCTTGTTTCTCATGTGCTACAGAAATTACTAATCCTTATCATTCTTCTGACTTTCTCTGTTGTTGTTACGTACCATCCAGTCAGTTCCGACTCACAACAATCCTATGCACAACAGAACAATACACTGCTCGGTCTTTGTCTAGAAGACTAATAATTCTTTCATTTTAATCTTCCAGTGGTAAACATGTTCTCTTTGCCACCATTTCTTAAATGCAATAACATTAAATTATGTCTCTAGGTTTGCACAGGGGAATTTTCTTCATAATACCATATGCATTTGAGATATGTTTTCAACATCAGTGGTTGTCACAGTGTTCCTATTATTAGGGTGACTCTGGGGATCTGATTTAGCTGGATTGTTCACATTTAGAGCTCAAAACCAAAGAGCAAAAATTTCCAAAGAACCAAAAAAGTAATGTCTTTTTTTGACATTAAGAGCACAGCACTCTTCCCCTTTTCGAGTTGCCTTTTACCCAGCTGAGGAAGATCAGGCTGTCAGAGGCAATGTACTGAGGTAGACTGCCAAGCCAACGTTTCAGGGCAAAGAGCCCCTCGTGAGAACTTGAGATTTTGGTCTCCTGTTTCTGAAATGATTGAGAATATTGATTGTCTTCCTAGAAGATAGGCCCTGTGTCTCGGTAGCTCTTTGTGTAATACAAAGAACCATACAAATAAATGGCTTGCTGATGTTTTTGATAAACTAATAACATCTACATATTTTCACAACACTTTACAGAGTACCTTCACATTCATTACTGTATTTGCCTCAGCTGAGTAAGGGTGCAGTGCTATCGTTATTTTCTCTGCTTTAGAGAGGTACCAGAGGTATAGATGTCATTTGTCTAAAGATGCTCAGTTGTTAAGAGGTTGAATCTGAATTTGGCCACAAATCTGCCTCAAAGACCATTGCAGAGTCACTTATACCACACTGCCTGTGATAACTTCACTTACATCAAAGTCATTCCCTCTACAAAGAAGTACCTAAATCCTAATTCTAATAGTACACATTTTGATGTCTTTGCTAGACAATGACTGCTCATGAGTAGGAAAAGGGGTAAAGAACATATATGATGGGACCATCTTTACATAAACCTGTGTATCCACTTTATCCAGTTTGATAACAGTATATCTTATTACTTCTGCATTCCTAACCCTGTTAAATTCATATTTCACATTTTGCTGAGCATAATCACATACAAGGACTGCCAGTTAAGTTTGTGATCTCACCCTAGAAAACGCACTACACACCTCATTACTGAACATCACCACCGTCGCCTTTGAGGTGCTCCCTTCGGGAAGCTGTGCACCAACACCAGCACCTAGTCCACCCTTCAAAGCAATTTTGGAGCTCTTTTTCTGCAATGGCCATCAGAGCTGTCATCAGATTATCCTTGATGTCCTGGATGCCAACAAAGTGTCTTACTTTCAATATTTCTTTTATCTGTGGGTAAAAAAACTCACTGGGGGCCAGATCAGGTGAGAAGGGAGGGTGTTCTGATACAGTTATTTGTTTACTGGCTAAAAACTTCCTCACAGACCACTATATGATTAAATTCACAAACTTGCCACCTTGCCACCGTGCGCAATGGCCATTCCAGAAAGAATTTCAAAACTGCTCTGAAGAGTGGACTAGGTGCTGGTGTATAGCTTCCCAAGGGGAGTACTTCAAAGGTGAGTGTAGTGATATTCAGCAACGAAGAATGTAGCCCTTAGAACAATTAAGATCACAAACTTAACTGTCAGATCTTGTACATCTTTCAAAATGTCAAGCAGTCAGGCCTTCCTCTATGAGTTCTTCCTTTATCTTCCAGAATAAATTAAGATTTCCTCCTCTGTGCTAGTTCATTCATGTTAGCGTCTACTATCTTATATAGCATAATTAGTTATTTTAACACTAGTCTGCACCAGGGGAAAACCTTGGTGGAGTAATGGTTAAGTGCTATGCCTGCTAACCAAAAGGTCAGCAGTTCAAATCCACGAGACACTCCTTGGAAACTCTATGGGGCAGTTCTCCTTTGACCTATAGGGTCTCTATGAGTTGAAATCAACTCGACGGCAGTGGGTTGGGTTGGGTTTGGCTGCCTCAGGGGTCTGGAAGTATACCTTTAAAAACAAGGGCCATGCTTCCTTTATCTTTATGCTATTGGCATAGCATTTGATACAGAACAGATCTTAGCAAATGACTGCTGAATTAAATAAAATATGCATCATGGAACCTAACCACTATTTGTGATTTGCCATGAGTTGGATTCGACTAGACAGCACTTGGCTTTGGCTAGATATAAAAGAGGAATAGATCACAAGAAAATAAGCTTTATTAAGGCCAAATCACTATCCCAAAGACACAGTAAACTCTGCCATTTTAATCCTACCTCTCAATCCAGTTTAAGAATTCTACTTTAACTACTGATAAAAGTTATCATAGGTCTCTAGTTCTACAAGGTCTATTCACTCCTATTACATCAGAGTAATAGGAAGCTTTATCAGTAAAGTGAACTGGATACAACACAGGAAGCTGAAACCAAAGACTACCCCATTCATTCTAAGGCATCTTGTCACTTGGCCAGTATTCCAGATAATCTCGTTGGCCTAGATTATCCCATGTATTGGACATCACCCCCTGTGGTATGTATGATATGCAGTTTTAGAAGCACTGTTTGGAGAAAGAAAGTCTTCAGAATCCATATTCCATGCTTTTTCTATTATACTATGTAGCCTTCCTGCACATGCCTTCACTTTGGGACAGCTGACATCTAAGTACGGCAGATGACAACAAACAGTAAAGAAGGAAGTTAGGGTACACTGCTAACCCCTCTCTCTCCCTGCCATCCATTTTCCTTGGATCCTGAAAGCTTCTGATAGCTTGCTCAGCATTATGAAATTTCCTGAAATTTGTTTCTATTCACCTCTTCTCTAACTGCATTCATCCCTGTTTCAATATTCAGCCCCTGATAATTATCTCACCTCCATAAAAGTCCCAGTAACCCAGAAACCTTCCTAATCCCTAAAAAGCTAAATACCCTATGTGATCCTCCTGTACTTCTAGTCTTCTCTACAAATTGCTAAGATTTTCTGTTCACATAATGCCATATGTATTTTTTAAAATAAATGATATCCAACAAAAATGACATACAGATCACCTGTTCAAAACTACAGCAACCCAAAACATCTCTCATTGGCTTATCTAAAATGTTCTCACAAATGTCATAAACTCCTGACCATCTAGAACACAACCTGCTCAAAGAACTTTCACTTCTTTTCCACTCTGGTTAAACCTATATGAAAGCTCAGAAACCTCTGATAATATGTCCCCTGCCTACAAGTCATCCCTAGTGACAGAATTCCTAGAAAACTAGGAACTTTTTAGGCATTCAGAATTCCTTTAGGGTGGTACCTAAAGAACTAGGCATGTTGACCAATATGAGAAGCCTGAGCAGCAGCAAAGACTGGTGAGTCAAAACATGTAGACTAAGTCCTACCGATTTAGAAGCCACGGTCTTGGGTTCAACAGATACAGTTCTTATCCTTACTGTAAACAGTGTGTGCTCTGGCCCTTGAAACAATGCATGGAGTTCCTGTTCCTGAAGCGCCATCCGCTGTTTCAAATAAACCCTGAAGAAGAGGCAAAGATCGCAGGTTTGGCAAAGCAGGGCAACCCTCCCACTCCTGGGTATGGGGGAACCTCGGCTGTTATCAGAAGATGAGGAATATAAGCAGATTAGAAGCCAAGCTCCAAAACGGTGAAATCACATATAAAATATGTTTGCTGTTGAGTTTTCTTTAGGCACTACTTTTTGGCATTTCTTTTACCTACTATACATTCTTTGTGATTTTTGTATTCTGGTTTCTGATGATCAAGGCTACCATTGGTGCTCATTTGAACCAGAGGTTTTCCACAAGAAAATGTCAGATGATGGGGAATGGCTAGACCCATTATGAAAGAACGCTGTAGGCCTTACAACGTTCCTCCTCCATGAGACTTTGCAGATTTGACTCAGGTTTCCGAAGTGAAAGCCTGACTTACTCATTTTGCTTACAGTAAAGCACAGTTTTGTGTGCTCAAACAAAACTACTGTCAGAGGAAAATAACGCTATGAAATATATTAACCTTTAGTCTGTATGTAATCAGTTATTTCCATAAATCTAAAAATATAAAATTTAGAATTAAGTATTAATAATGAATGTTATTACAAAATAAGACTTAATCCAAGTACAAAAACCTTGTTTAAATTTCTGTTGAAAATGGGTAGTTAACATCACTGGGACGAGCTGCCCTGTGAGTCCTCCCTCACCCTACCCTCAACTCGTCTGCATGGCCACTGGACTAGGTCTTCTCTGGCGAATATGAAACAGCCTTTTGCTTAGGCTGGTTTGATTTGGGGTTCGGGGGCACTTGTAACACTGACTGAAATGTTGTGCTATGCCCTGAAATATTCCAGGTTCCTGCTCTCTTACTAAGGCGGATTGTTTTACAGGTAATTTGTAAAAGGTGCAGGAAAGTGCTTACAGGTGTCCTACTACCTTCAACCTTGACATTACTCCAGTGGGGTAAATTCCCCTTCTTTGATGCAGGTAAGGAAACTGAGGCCCAGAGTCTTGCCCAAAACTTTACAGTTACAAAAAGTGGTAGGGAGGATTCTGACTCAGGCCAGTGAAACTCAGAATTATATGAAGTCCAGCAAGGAGCTAAGTGAAGACCTAGATAAGAACCCATAGCAGGGGTCCATGAACATAAATGTCAGCTGTATCAGGCGAACAGCTGAAACACTATATGAGGTAAGTTGTTGATCTGTCCTTACCATCAAAGTAGAAAGTTTTCCACATCTGATTAAACAGGCTTTCTGGAGGTATAAGGGGGGCGGTGGCAAGGGTAGAATGGAGTGGTGTTCCCAGGTAGCTGGTGACAGGATTTGCAAGGTTCACACAACCTGTCCCGTTCGACCTTCATCCTTCTGAGAATCCCTGTCCCATTCCCACCAACGTCTCAGGTTCTCCATGTAATACTGCCCCAGCAACAGTGCTATAAAAGAGAGCTTGCCTGAAAACTTTGGACTTGGAATCCCACTGCTCCTTACACTGTTGCCCTCTGATCTCACTCAGTCTACAGCATCTCAAATACACAGGCACAAACACACACATGCTTGCAGCAACATTCACGTGGAACAGCTGCACAAGTACTAGCACAGACAGAAGGGAATTCTGGGGGAAATGGGTCCATGTCCACCCAGCAGGGGTTATTCCCATATGCCAACGTTCTCCTGACCTGGCTAGGATCACTGTGCACCCGGACTTCATGACAGGAAACAGCCTCATCCAGGAGCAACCCATCAGGCCAGCCCACTTCCCTGCTTGACCCTTAGAGTCCCAGGCAGATGTTCCTCTGCCTCAGGTTCCCATGCTCCTCTCTTGTCAATTCCAATCTGACAAATTTCTTCTGCTTCAGCCTTTTCTTCTCCTGATGGTCCATTGCAAACTCTATATTTGATGTGGGTTTGAAGGAAAGGGTGAATATGAGCTGCAGTTCTGCCTATTTCTTTACTTTGGGACAAGCAGGAATTTATAAATATCTAATACAGAGGGGTTGCCTTCTACATTGGGCTTGCATTCTACAGTTGGTGTGGAAGGCAGAATTTGCATAGCGAAAATTACCCTGGAAAATCCCTTTAATCACTCAATATAAAATACATAACTTGGTAGTTACAATGCTGCACAGTAATATGTGTATACAGTAATATACATAGCATATAATTAAAAGCGTAAGTGCAAGATTCAATTCTGCAGTATTTTTAATTATACACAAGAAAGCCAGTGCACATTTGAACCTGAATAAATTAAATAGAACTCTGATGTTACTCACTCTGTATCTTTTCACCCCAACTCCCACAGCCTTTTCGAACACTTCTAAATAGGCTTAAGGGCTCTATTTACATGAAAAGACAGACAGCTCCGGGAACCTTTGAGGCCTTCTCTTAAGATACACAATCACCACAAAAGGAAAAGGGAGAGCATTCTTTCACACAGATCTCTTTTCCTGTTTTTGCCTTGTGGCTGGCACAAAAGAAGATTTCTGAAAGAGAAAGCTGGTGAAAACTGCAGGCAATAACTTCTGCAACAGGCTGTGAAACATGTCCACTTTCAGAATGCTGCCTTAAGCTGCCATGTCCTCAAAGCACAACCTTGAGAAGCCCCAAGAGTCTCTGTGACCAATTGGCCTGAGGTCTCTGATGGATGTATCAGCCTTAAGGAAGAATCAGTTACAAGAAACCATGCAGAATGAATTAGAAGGGAGTATTTCTGTTGAAGTCTAGGGTAAAAAAAAGGTTAGAGTAGACATTTTCAGAATTGATGGAAGATTAACAGTTTTTTGAAGGTTCTTATTTTTTAGTAAGAATTGTTCTCTAAGTAGTCCTTTAACTATAGCATTAGGTAACTGCTTATGTTACCTGTTGACTGTCCTTGTAAATTTGAAGAAAATGAACTTGTATCACCCAACTCTACCATCATACATACAAACATACAATACCTCGGCCACCATGGCTTGCCTCTGTTTCTGGAATAGTACAAACTTGTTCTTATCCCAGGGTCTCTGAATTAGCTATTTCCTTCTGTCTTGAATGTTGCCCTGAGTTGCTACAGTGACTAGCTCCTCTTCATCCTTTAGATGTCACCTCAAGTCATCTCCTCACAGACCTCTGACTACCCATTTTACTTCCCCCATCAATTCTTTTTGTTGTTGTGAGTTGCAAAGGAGTCAGCTCCCACTCCCAGTGACCTTATGTATAACAGTGAAATGTTACCAGGCCCCGCGATATCTCCATGACCGTCACTATGTCTGAGTCCCTTGTTGCAGCTACTGGGTCAATACATCTCACCGAGAGCTTCCCTTGTTTTCATTGGCCCTCTACCAAAATACGATGTTCGTTTCTCGTGATTTGGTCTTTCCTGAGAATACGTCCAAAGTAAGCAAGTCAAAGTCTCGTCATCCTCACTTCTAAAGAATATTCTGGTTGTATTTCTTCTAAGACTAATTTACTTATTCTTTTGGCAGTGCAGAATATATTCAATATTCCTTGCCAGCACCACCATCCAAGTGTATCAACTCTTCTCTGTCTTCCTTTGTTGTTCTCCAATTTTTGCATTCATGTCACCTACCCTGATTTTACTTCCCTTGTCACATTTATGGAGGTTTGGTGGTACAGTAGTTAAAAGGTACAGCTGCTAACCAAAAGGGCAGCAGCGTGAATCTACCATGCACTCCTCGGAAACTCTGTGGGGCAGTTCTACTCTGTCCTATAGAGTCGCTATAAGTAGGAATTGACTCAGTGACAATGGGTTTGTTTTTTGGGGGGGGTCACATTTGTCATTATCTAAAAATATCTTATATATTTGCTATTTTGCTTATTGTCTGAATCTCTCTGCTGGAATATAAGCTCCTTGTGGACAGGATCTCTGCTTTATTCCCCATTCTCTCTGTACTGCCTAACAGAAGCCTGGCCTAGAGTAGATGCCCAGTGAATATTTAATGAAAGACTAAATAACTTTGAGGCAAAATAGGAGGAAGTAAAGGACCTCCTCCTTGGACCACAAAGTAATGGCCAAGCCAAAATGCCTAGCTGGTGCTCGCTACCATAAGTACTGGGACAAGAGCTATAAAGGAAAGGAAAGCTCTAAGAGCTCAACTTGCAAGCCTAAAGTTAGAGACACACAGGAAGAACCACAGAATTGATTGGTCTGAGGTTTCTCTACATAATACTTTCTTACACTTTGCCTAGTGAAAAGACTAGAGGTATATCAGATATGCACATCAGATATATCCCTGCCCGAGATTTACAAAAGAACCAAGTTCCCAAGCCATTAACTCAAACTCAGACTCCTTCAACCTGGTCTAGCCAGACTGACTAAAAATCATGGGATTCTAATCTCTGGGTATTATTTACGAAGGAAGTAAGCATGGCTATGGCTCACTATGATTTCTTCAGACTAACTATGATTTCTTCCTTGACTAACAGAATATCCCTACTTCCTTTTATGGTATCAGTTGAAATTCCATTTAACAGAACTCTACTGATCCCATATGGCATAGCAGCCACAGTGCAGAGTGTCCCAGAGGACAACGAAATGGCAGAAAGCCAGAAGGCTCTGCACCAACAATTTCATGGCGGGAGGCACAACACAAACATACAAACATAAAAGGCTGACTAGTAGTGTCAGGAGAGGTCCCCAAAGTACTCAAGTATCAAGAACCACTTACTACTACAAAGAATAGTATACAGTAGACAATGCCAATCAATAATAATAAGTTTTATATATTCTATAGGAAACCCTGGTGGTGTAGTGGGTTAAGTGCTATGCCTGCTAACCAAAAGGTCATAAGTTCAAATCCGCTAGGCACTCCTTGGAAACTCCAGGGAGTAGTTCTACTCTGAGCTATGAAAGTTCTTTGAGCTACGAAAGGCACCAGAATTGCTAGCCAGAGAATTAAAGAGTGCTGAATGATGGGGACAAATCATGATGGGAACAAATCAAAACAAAGAAATATTTCTCCAAGTACCATCCTGGTTACTTCTACATGGGCTATTTAATTCTTATAACAATAATACAAAACACTCAGTTTTATTCTTGTTTGTACATACAGAGGAGCTGAAGCTCAGAGTGATGTGATAAAGGACATAGTGCAAAGGTGCCAGGGTTGGAACTCAAATCCCGAGACTCAGCATCTAGTGCTCTTTTGATTTTCCCATAGTTATGTCCTTGACCAAATACCACCCAACCCATGAGACAGAAAACCATACATGTCAAGTGAGTTATGCAGATCCAGATTTTTAAGTGAAGACTACATAAACTTCAGAACAAACACAAAAGGGCAAGGACTGCCAATTAAGTTTGCAAACTCAATGAAGTATTCAGCTACACACCTCACTGCTGAATATCATTACGGTCAACTTCGAAGCACTCCCCTTGGGAGGCTATACCTGGATGCCAGTACCTATCCACCCTTCAAAGCAATTTTGAAACTTTTTCTGGAATGGCCATCAGAGCTGTTGTCATATTACCCTTGATGTCCTGAATGTTATCAAAATGTCTTCCTTTCAACATTTTCTTTATTTTTAAGTAAAGAAAAAATTCATTGGGAACCAGATGAGGTGGGTAAGGAGCATGTTCCAATAGTTACTTGTTTACTGGCTAAAAATTCCCTCACAGACAACTACAGCATTACGCTTCACAAGCTTGCCACTGTGCCACTGTGCATAATGGCCATTCTAGAAAGAGCTCCAAAATTGCTCTTGAATGGTGGACTAGGCACTGGCATTGGTGCATAGCTTCTCAAGGGGAGTACTCAAAGGCAACTGTAGTAATATTCAGCAATGAGGCATATAGCACTTTAAAACAATTACATTCACGGACTTAACTGTTAGACCTTGTATATAACTGAGGAAAAGTTATAGATCCCAAAAGGCAGTGTCCTCTCCAGATGGGAAGTAATGATACCAATTTTAAACTGGATCACTTATTTTTCATAGAGTCTCAGAACAAATGTCCACTGGAAACCTTCTAACAGAATAATAATTTTTAAAAAAAGACTACAACCAAATCTAAACGCTAGCTTCTTACCAAAATTTCCTAACTAAGAAAGTTGTTTTATAAAATGTGTTGCCAGCTTCTTTGAATAGACCTGAACTGATATAAACAAATATATCAGTGGTGCCTTGTGCATGTATATACCACAGACTTTGCCTTGTCCTTGGTCTGTTATGCATCTTGCTTTAGAATCATAAAATTATGGCCATTTATAACCACACACAGTATAATACAACTGCCATTACATACTTAACCTTGTCCAGTTCTTCTTCATTCTCTAAAAAAAGGCAAATGCCTTCTTGCTAAATCACACATGATGATCCAAGCAAAAGCCTTTGCCTTTTAAGTACCGTGTTTGTGCTCTGAGAATTTTTAAATCACCCTTCTCTTCTTTGCATTTTTTTTCTGTTCTTTCAGAATAGCAAGTGATCACATAGGTCCAAAGGGGGAAAAGCTGGATGGAAAAAGATGGACAAGGTGACCACATTTCACCTCTACAACTTCTTAAGATCTTGATGCTCCCTTTAAACATGATTCACAACATTTTAAAATTCATTCAAAAGCATCTAAAAAGCAACATGTAGATTTCCTCAAGAAAATCCAGGATTTTAATAGGCATTATAATCATATAATTGTTAGGAAAACTGGATATGAAAGAACTGAAAGAAAAATCCACACTTTGAAAGAATGACTTGTAATTCATTGATAACAACCCCAAAGGATGCTTGTTTAGCCCTTTTTTTTTAGTTCCTCCAAAAGAAACTATGGTGTCTTAGTTCAATTTCTTCAATAACTATTTACAGAGCACCTTCTATGTGGCAGGCTTTATTTTGGGTGTTGAGGTTACAGTAACGCCCAAGACAAAGTCCCTCCCCTCATAGATCTTACACTAGTAGGGTGGATTAGGTTGGTGTTAAATCACATCTGGAAATTCTATGACACAGCTCCCCCAAAAGGCAGAGCCTCTATGCCGCCCCCTTAAACCTGAGCAGATCTTTGCAACTACCTTGAGAAACAGAATTGGATAGAAGTGATGCTATATGACTCACCATGCTAAGTTAAAAAAAAATAGGAAGACCTTGATGCCATGGTGGGGATTTTGAATATTATTCCAGGAGAGATAAGAAGCTGCTGGAGAGTTTTGAGCAGCAGCGGAGCAAAAGTATGTGATTTACGTTTTAGAAAGACTACCCTGGCTGCTATCAGGAGAACAGATTTCAGAAGATAAAAGTGAAAACAGGGAACTAGGTAAGTCTAGTTGCTTAGATAACTAATGATGGCCACATGGATTAGGGTGACAGTGGTGGAGGTAACGAGAACAGAACAGATTCAGGGCACATTTTGAAAACAGAGCTGACAAGCTAGCTGTTGCACTCAACACGGATGTGAGGGAAAAAAAGGAATCAAGGACAGTTCTGAGATTTGGGGCCCCCACAACAGGGTGAGTGGTGTGCCATTAACTATGGTCATAAAGATTATAGAAGGAGCAGGTTTGGGGGCAATCAAGAGCTCTGTTTTGGACATGTTAAATTTGAGATGCCTACTAGATCCAGGTGTGGTGTTGTCAATACATTTGAATATATGAGTCTAGACCTCAGAGTAAAGGTCAGAGCCAGAGACATAAATTCAGATTCACGACTGTATACACCTGATACTTAAAGTTGAGAGAGGTATACACAAAGATTGAAAAGTGAAGAAATTAAGGCC
Organism: Heterohyrax brucei; assembly: GCA_028571685.1. Taxonomy (NCBI): domain Eukaryota; kingdom Metazoa; phylum Chordata; class Mammalia; order Hyracoidea; family Procaviidae; genus Heterohyrax; species Heterohyrax brucei. The sequence continues at coordinate 89,633,462 of CM053151.1, read as the reverse complement.
TAAGCTCTGGGTGTCCTCTGAGGTTATGAGAGGAATCAGCAAAGGAAAGAGAGAGAAGAGGGAAAGGAACAAGGGAGTAGTCATTAGGCAGAAAAAACAAACAAAAAGGAGCATGATGTTCCAGAAGCTAAGTGAAGAAGATGTATCAAGAAGAGTCAACTGTGTCGAATGCCACTGAGAAGTCACTGAGATAAAACTGAGAATTCATCACTGTAATCCATCACAGGAAGGTTACTGCTAACCTTGACAAGAGTGGTTTCCTAAGACGGTAGGAACAAAAGCCTCATTAGGGTGGGTTAAAAAGAGAATGGACGGTGAGAAGGCTAAGACAGTGAATGAGGACTTAGATGAGCCTTGGATTTGAGTAAGATAGCTAGAGGGACATATGAGCTCTAGGGTACATTAAAGATGAGACGTATTCCAAAACATTTTGATGCTGACAGGCGATGGAGGGGGAGAAGTTGATGAGGGAGGAGACAGGACAACTCCAGCAGCAAAGTTTTCGAGGACATTAGAGTGGGTGGGATCCAGTGTATAAGCAGATAGTTAGTCTTAGAGGACCAAGGGACAAAGGATGTGAGTAGAAATGGAGCAACAGATTTGTTAATGGAAGGATGAGAAACTTTTCTTTTGATTGCTTCTGCTTTCTCAGTGAAATCAAAGGCATCAGGAAGGAATACAGAGGAAGTAACACAGGTTGAAGAACGAACATGTGAAATAGTTATTTCAGTGAGGAGACATCAGAATTGACGGGCATTCAAACAACGATTATGGTTCTAAACATCAAGACAGTATATGTCTTTCTTCAGTGATCACAAGTGGACAGAGGGACATAACTAGTACAGGAGTTCTGCCAAGTGAGTATGCTGAAGAGAGAGAAAGGAAAGGAAGTTAAGTGTGTATTCAAAGTAGTGATTATAGAGATGGACAATGGAATCAGTTCACTCCAAGAAGGAAGTGAGAAGTTGAACATAGTTAAAAAGTGGTGCAATAGCTGGTTTAGGGCCGCTCTGAGCTGGGTATGACTCAATGGCAGTGGTTTTATAGCTGGTTTGAGGATCTTGATGTCATCAAAGTACTGCTGGAGTGGGGATACTAGAATAAATGAGCTATAAATATTAAAACTCAACCCAGTACCTTTGAGTCAATTCTGACTCACAGCAACCCTACAGACAGAGAAGGACTGCCCGTAGAGTTTCCAAGGAGCACCTAGTGGATTTCAACTGCTGACCTTCTGGTTAGCAGACACAGTACTTAACCATTACACCACAAGGGTTTCTGAGCTATAAATATAGGCACTAGTAATCAGAGAAATGGATACTGGAAATCATGACTTTGGAGGTGATGGTGCAATTGGTGATGTCAAAGAGTAGGATAAGACCATACAGTTGACTGTGGAGGTAGTATGGAGATAAGGACAACTGAGGACAGAGGGAGGTCAAAGCACCAAGAAGCGGGTCTGTTGGACAGATTATTTACACAGGCAGTGAAGTCATTAAGAATGATTACAGGCATGCTGTAGGAAGAAAGATAGGGAGTCAAGAGCCTACGTTTTTGACGAATGAGTACAAGCCAAAAAGTTGATCAATGACTAGTTTAGAGACTATTTCATGACTGATTTTCTTGAATTTAAGCCTTTTTTTTTTTTTCCCATCTCTAATTAGAACTTAACTCTGAACTCTGAGTGAACTCAGAGCCTAAATCTGGGTCTAAGTGTCAGTAACTTGGAAACCCTGGTGGCATAGCTGCTAACTAAAAGGTCAGCAGTTCAAATCTACCAGGCACTTCTTGAAACCCTATGGAGCAGTTTTACCTGCCCTATTGGGTCACTATGAGTTCGAATCCACTTGACAGCAAGAGGTTTGGTGTTTTCTGTTTTTTCTTGGTAACTCATAAAAACAAATCCCAAATGTATGAATAAATGACAATAATCAATGTGCCTACACTAAACACTTTGATGTTGGCCTGCCACACCATTTCTGTCTTCTAAGGGAGCCCACTGAGTTACAATCTATGCTGTCACTGTTCACAGAAGGCAACACCTGATGCCCCTTACTCCCACAGTTTTTGATACAGACAAATGAAATGTTCTCAGTAGTTTGTAATACATTGTTTTTTGTTTTGTTTTTTTGAAATGTAGCATCAACTGGCATCATCTCTCCCTACCTCTTACCTCCCACCAAACATAATGCTGCTCTTAAGGCCTCCTCAATAAATATTCTAGAGACTTCACTGCCAACAGCCTAGCTGGTCATTTTTAAACCAAGACAGCCCATCTCCACTCATAGCGGAATAGACCAGAGTTATGCATCTGAGTCAAGAGAAAGAAATGAGGACACAATTTGCAAGTGGCAGCTGAATTAAAAAGAAATTGCTCAGACTGCAGCTAAGACATGTCAGTGAACGAGGCCCCATAAATCTCGGCTGCTGAAGTCCACCTTCCAATACCAACCCCCACAAAGCCCTATCATGGGTCCTATTCTTGAATTTCCAAGAGATCCTTCTCTCACTTGAGCTGTCTTGAGTGGATCTTTACTCTTCACATCCACAAGAGTCTGATCCAAACAGTACCAGCATGTGAAGGAAAGAGAATAATATCCTGCAGTAGACTGTCTTACGTGGATGGTCATGCCCAACAACAGATAATCTCTGGGAAAGCCTGAGATAGGATACAGGCGGGAAAGATGGAGCGTTCATTGTTTGACCCCTCCCCACATACATACATGCACATGCACACACACACATACACACACAGCCTAACATCTGTGTGTCATACATGCAGTTGTTATCATATAGACTGTATCCTGCAGATGGAAGCAGCAGTCAAGAAATTAAATGATGTGCTGCATCAGGCAAATCTGCTGCAAAATATCCCTTTAAAGAGCTCAAAAGCAAAGATGTCCCTGAGGAGTAAAGTGTACCTGACGTAAGCCTTATTTTCAGTCATCTCATATGCATGCAAAAGCTGGGCAACCAATAAGGAAGACTGAGGAAGAATTACGATGTTGATGAAGAACACTGAATACACCATGAAGAAGGAACAGAGTCTGTTTTAAAGGAAGTACAGGCAGAGTGTTCCTCAGAAGTGAGGACGGCAGGACCTAATCTGATGTACTTGGGACATGTTATTAAGAGGAGCCAGTCCCTAGAAAAAGTCATCATGCTTGGTAAGGAAGAGGATCAGTAGAAACCAGAAAGACCCACCGAGAGACGGACTGGCACAGTGGCTACAACATTGTGTTCAGATACAATACTGACTGCGAGGGTGGCGCAGGGCTGGGTACAGCACTTGACTCTGCTGCTCACGAGGTCGCTGTGGGTCGGAACTGACTTCATGGCACCTTACGGCACAACACTCTTTCCCAGCACCCACTGAGCATTGGTTGCCTCACATCTTGTCATTACTCCCCAAGCAATACAGTTTAATAACTATTTACACAGAATTTACGTTGTATTAGGTATTGTAAGTAATCTAGAGATGATTTAAAGTACACAGGAGGGTGTGTGTAGGTTATACACAAATAACATGCCATTTCCTATAAGTGACCTGAGCATCCATGGATTTTGGTATCCAAGGGGCGTTCTGGAACCAATCTCCCTGGGACACTGACAGACAACTGTAATGTCAATGTACACATTTATACACACTGTCCTATTGACCAGTGAACTCAGAACTTGTAAGTTTTATTAAGACATAAGGCCCATGGAAACTCTCCAGGATCACAGCAATTTACAGCTGGTTAGGGATGTGTTTCTGGAGTAAGAAAAACAAAAGCCTGGTTTCAGTACCACTAATGCCATCTCACACAACTCACCTATGTTTCTGAATCTCAATGCTTCATCATTAAAAGGAGAGCAATAATAAATTTCTCTCAGGGTTTTGGAAGTATTTATGCTAAACAAGTTATACTAAACATTTAGCACAATACCTGGAACACAGTAAGTGTTCTAGAAATAGCAGTTTATCAGCTCCATCCTTTAGGTTGAATGTCTTAACTTTCTTCATAATTAATCAATCCATCCATTAATCAAAAGCATTAATTACCTACTAAGTGGTTCTCCACCATTTTAAAAGCATAGAGTGCAGAAGGAATAAAAGACATGAACTCCACTTTTATAGAATAGTCACCAAGAACAATACTCTAGTATTGTTCCTAATTTTATAATATTGCTATGATAGAAATCTTTTAATTAAAAATATATCTAATCTCACCATGTTAACAAATTAATTGTTAACCTTTGACCATGTTTCCTTTCAGCCTTGGTCCATATACATATGTCTTTGTATAATTTTATGTTCTGCTCTTATTGCTTGGCATTATCTATAATTTATTTTTCAAAATTGTCATTTAATTTTAAATTATCAATTAATATAAGCTCAAATAGTATTCTAAGTGTCTATATCCTAATTTAGCTAGTCACACCTCACTGTTAGACATGGAAATAGGTTTTCCTTTTATAAATAATGGTGTAATTAATCTGATTAATACACTACTATTGTTATTTTTTAACAGAAGATTTTATTCTTTTCTCCTGAAACATATTACCCTGGCAACATAATACTGAAGTATGGCTTTTTTTCCCCCCTTTAGACGTACTGATTACTTATGATTTCTTTAATGTAGCTTATATGAGTAAAGCCCGACTTGATGGTGATTTTAGTATATATCTGACTTACTTGATTGGATGACCTAAGAGTTGTTAGAAAACATGTCCTCTCACTTTCTGGGACAAAAGGTTATTTTATTTCTGTAACTATGCTTTATCTTTGGCAAATCAGCTATCAGAGCTGTAGATCTTTAGAGGCAAGACAGATGAGGGAAGGATCAAGGCAACAGGAGTGGCTTGTGGAGGCAGCAGCACTTGGTGGAGGCCTGGAAGCATGGTAGGATGGCGGATATGCTTCAGAGAAAAAGGAAGATCTGCACATAAGGAGAACAGCCTGGGAGAAAATGAGAGGCATGATAACAGAGTAGTGTGACTTCCAGGGTCATTTCCTTGAAAACGGCACACGAGTAATCAGGGAATCGCTGGAACAAGCTTCAGTGAAAGAAGGGACACAGCATGGAAGGACCTGAGAGCGGATCACAAAATCAGAGACTTCCTCAGCTGAAATAAATTCAGTCATACTCATCAAATCAGATGAGACATTTAATGGACTTTCGACAAGCCATTTTTCAGGTGAGTCCAGACACTCAAAGCCACCTAGCTGGATGAAGAGACCACTTAATCCTTCCCACACAGACTTCGTAGCAGGCATCAGATGGCGAGAGGCCAGCAAAGTGTTAACCGGCTCTGGCCCTGGGCAGGTGAAAAAGATGCCTGTGGGCTAGAATTCCAGTGATCAGTCCTCAAATCAAGGCCTAAATAGGGTCAGTCGGTCTCCACTTGTCAAACTCAGTATGTTGTCACCTGGCCAAATCTAGTCAAAGGCAAGGTGCGGCACATATTTCTTTGGTTGACCACAGTATAATGTCCTCGATCCAGATGAACTTTCTTCGCACAGTATTTATTATTCTAATAAACCAAATGGAATGTTTACAGATGACTGGAGCAATCTGATTGGCAAACTTACAGGGCATTAATTCTTCCAAGGTGACTGGTGCATAAAAAGTGAAACTATAGAACTCATGTAAACAATCCATCTGCCTCATTTCCCTCCCCCAGGCACCTCTAATTTTCAGCTTATGTTAGCTGTAAGATGAGCTAAGGTTTTTTAGTGCAGAAACATGGCATTACCCCAGCTGAAGGACTCACTTTAAGGAAAGAGGAAAAATTCTATAGTCACAAGCAGTGTAAAAACAGCTCTTCATCACCAATGACTACGATGAGTCACTAGAATATTTCAGTAGATAGGTAAGATCATTGCATGAGCATCTTGGAAATGAAACACTAACATGTTCCAGGCATTAAAGGTTCCCATTAGGTGAGAATGTGTGACAACTTTTGTTCATAAATATGCATACTTTTGAATTAATCCCAAAGAAAGGACAGGAACTCAACAATACAACCTCGCTGTCTTACTTCTTTCAAAACAAGTCCCTCCTTGTAGGTACTTTGAAAGTTAGAGTGAGTGATTGTCTTCCGAGGCAAACAATTTATAAAGTGAGTAAGTCAGGGATGAAAGGAGAACTTGGAGGCCAGAACCAGTGCACACAGGCTATTTCCTGGGGCCAGACAAACAAAACCAGGTAGATGCCCCCTCGGGTCAATGCTTAATTATCTCAAGGTAATTACCTATGCTTATCTTTGGCAAATCTTGCTTTCAACTTCTTGTTGATATTATTAACTTTCTTTCAGCTGCTTTTGTTTTTCTCTGTCCTTGAATTCATTCTTAGACCAGAAAGAACAAAAGATTTTTTTTTTTAATAGTTGAGGCACAAACTCCTTAAGATACTGTGATTGGAGTGTAGAGACAAAGAAAAAGGAAAAGGGAGAAGAACAAAGTCAGAGAGGAAGAGAATGAGAAAGAAAAAAGACAAAGGGGAAGAAAGAAAGTTACTAAGTGGGAAGGAGAGAATGAAAGGGGAGGGAGAAGGAAAAGAATCGGCAGCTCTATTAAGGAAACCCTGGTGGTGGTGTAGTTAAGTGTTAGGGCTCCTAACCGAAAGGTCGGCAGTTCAAATCCACCAGGCACTCCTTGGAAACTCAGTGAGGCGGTTCTACTCTGTCCTATAGGGTATCTATGAATTGACTCAATGGCAATGGGTTTGTTTGGGTTTTGGCTTATTAAGGATGATAAAAAGAATTATTCCACAAGTAAAGAAATCATGACATTAGAAAAGGATAGGCTGAACTCTTTTCCAGCTGCCTATATCACCTCTTGATTATTCAATATCTAGCAAGCATTTAAGAAGCCCTAAAGGTACGCCTTGTACTGAAATACACAGGTCTCATCACCATATTTATACCATAGATCCAGCCCTGTGATGGCCTGGAAAGCCTATGGAACCCTTCTTGTTTTTGAGTGCATAAAACAAAACAAAAAGGTTAAAAAAAAAAAAAAAGAAAGAAAGAAAGCAATTTTACAGAAACATAGTTTTCAAAATATCCTTAAAATATGTGAAATGTTAACAAATGTGGTTCTTAGCGCATTACACAGCAAAACGTAGTAGTGGGTCCACTAACTACTACGACAGCTATAAAGAATACTTCAAGAAGTCTGGAACAACAGAAAGACGACATTTACTCTCGTTAGTTATCATCAAATCGGCTCTGACTCATGGTACCCACACGCATACCAGAACGAAACATTGCACGACTCTGAGCCATCTTTACAACAGTTGGTAAGTTCAAGTCCGTTGTTGCAACCACTGTGTATTTGGAATATTTTCCGGTGTAGGGGGCTCATCTTCCAGCACTAAACCAGATAACATTCTGTTGTGATCCATAGGGTTTTCACTGGCTGGTTTTCAGAAAGAGATTGCCAGGTCTTTCTTCCTCATCTGTCTTAGTTTGGGAGCTCCACTGAAACCTGTCCACCATGGATGATCCTGCTGGTATTTGAAATACTCATGGCATAGACTCCAGTGTCATAGAAAAGTGCAAGCCACAATATGACAAGCTGACAAATGAACAGTGGAAATGTAGTATTAAATATCTGTAATAATAACAATCAGATTTGCCTGTGTTATATTGACTACACAAAAAGCATTTGATTGTGTGTATCATAAGACATTATGGATACCATGCAAAGAATGAGAATTCCAGAACACTTACTGGGTTTAGTACACAGATCAAACAGTAGTTGTTCAAACAGAACAAGGGATCCCGCATGGTTTAAAATCAGTCAAGCTGTGAGTCAAGGTTGTAACTTTTCACCATAGTTATTCAATCTGTATGCTGAGCAAATAACTTGAGTAATGGGAGGATATGAAGAAGAACAGGGTGTCAGGACTGGAGGAAGACTCATTAACAACTTGCGATATGCAAATGACACATCCTCACTTACTGAAAGTGAAGAGAACTTGAAGCACTTACTCATGAAGATCAAAGACTACAACCTTCAGTATGGATTACACCTCAACGTAAGAAAATATGATAAATGGAGGTACGTTATCGAGGATTTCATTTAATATGCATCCACAATCAACACCCATGGAAAGCAGCATCAAAGAATGCAAATGACATACTGCACTGTGCAAATTTGGCTGAAAAACGCCTCTTTAAACTGTTAAAAGGAAGAATGTCACTTTGAGTACTCAGGTCCGTGCCTGACCTAAGATATGGTATTTTCAATTGCTTCATGTAAGTATGCATGCAAAAGCTGGGCAATAAATAGGGAAGAATGAAGAACTGATATCTCTGAATTACAGTCCTGGTGAAGAATATTTGAACATACTGTGCCAGAAGAATGAACAAGTCTGTCTTAGAAGTAATGCAGCCAGGAAGTTCCTTAGAAGGGAGAATAGTGAGACTTCATCTCACAACTTGGTACACGTTCTCTAAAGGGACCAATCTCTGAGGGAAGAATATCACAATTGGAAAAGCAGCCAGTCAGCCAAAGAAAGAGAATGAGCCTTAATGAGATGATTTGGTGTAGTGGCTACAATAAGAGGCTCAGACCCAGCAAACACTGGGAGGATGACGGACCAGGCAGTGTTTCCTTCCACAGCACACAGGGTACCCACGAGTTGGAACTGACTCGATGGTGCCTAGAACAACAGCAGACTAAAGTCACAGGTACTGCTGATATCATTGCAGTGTGTCGCCTGCATTCAAAACTGAAGCAAATGCTCAATTTCAGCTAAAGGAATGAGAATAGATGTAACTTTTTTCTCACCCAAGGCGATGAACTCTCTGACTCCCATTCACAGACCCCTTGGGGTAGGGATGAGGAGGCCTGCTGATCCTAGATTAACAACTCTGTCCAGATACTCTAAATAATAATAAAAAAAAATTTAAAGAGATAATCTCTTCGTTTACAGACCTTTTAATGTAGATGAAACATAAGATTCCACAAAATTATGTAGACAAAAGGTGCTGAGGAAACCAAGAACTCTGAGGAAATATAATTGAAGAAAAAGCTAACATCAAGTGGTTCTACTTATAAAGGTTTCTTGGAGAAGACAAGTCCTTTTCAAATTCCTAGAGATGCACCATATATTGCAGACACTGACTAACTGAAAAAAAGTTAAATATAATCCTCATATCATACCATACATTAAGGTAAAATTCAAACAAATTAGAATGAAATGTTTTTACTAATAATAAACTGAATTAATAAATTAAAACTATTTAAAAGCTAGAAGAAAATGTGGGTATTTCTCTTCTGTGTTTTTAGGGATTGTTGACACACAGTAGGACTTGGCATAATATATCAGCATCATGGATTGAACTGTGTCCCTCCAAAAATGTGTGTAGCCATCATTCCCAATATTTTGTGATTTTCCTATACTATAAATCCCAATCTCTGTCTGCAGCTAATACACAGGGTAGTTATGTTAAAAGAGGATTAGGGTGGAACTGCAATACCTTTGCTAAGAGTTTCCCTGGAGTGTGGCTTGCACCACCCTTTATCCTTTCATCCTACAAGAGATAAAAGGAAATGAAGCAAGCAAGCATGGCACCTCATACCATTAAGGAAAAAAGCAGTGCCAGGAGCTGAGTGTGCCCTTTGGAAAAGACCACAGTCCCTGCACCTCAGAAGCTCCCAGTCCACCAGAAGGTTGACAACAAGGACCTTCCTCCAGTGAAAGCCTTCTCCCGGAGCTGACACCTTGAATTCGGTCTTTTAGTTTAGTCAACTGTGACAAATAAAACTTTTGTTTTTAAAGCCATCCACTTGTGGTATTTCTGTTAAAGCAGCACTAGATAACTAAACAATCAGTAAAAGATATGGCAATAAATACAGTGATTAAGAGTGTGGGCTCATAAACCACACTGTGTGGAACTGAATCTCAGTTTATGCCACTTCTATGTATGTAACTCTTGGTGCCTTAATTTCCTTACTGATAAAACAGAGACACATGTCAGTTTACACATATAAAACACTTGGAATGCTAGCTAGTATTTACTTAAAATTGTGTATTTTTATTAGTATAATAAAATCAGCTTCTTTGAAGGTCTTTTAAACCTAAATGAAATAATTTTAAAAAATGACATGTTTAACTAACTCCCCAATTTTAAAATTTTTAGTATCAATGATTCCATAAACAAACTGAAAAGAAAAAAATAAAAGGTGAACGAAAAACTGAGGGACAAATAACTGTAGCAAATATCAGAGACAAGCAGTTAATACCCTTACTATATAAAGAGTTCCTACAAATCAATAAGGGACCCCTGGTGGTGGTACAATGGCTAGAGAGAGTGCTAATGTTGGTATTTCAAACCTACCCAACAAATCTGCAGTAGAAACCACAGTGATCTGAATCCATAAAAACTAAAGCAAGAAACTCCTATGGGGAAGTTCTATTCTGTCACATAGGATCACTATGAGTCAGAATCAACGTGATGTACCCAACAACAGAATGCATTGTCCTAGGGATAAAAAGACATAAGTGGACAGCTCACAAAGCAGAAAATATATGTATAAAATTTGTTCATAAGAAAATTCAAGGACCTGAGAAAACACCTAATTTATAATATTAAGCAGAAAAACAAAAAGGCTCTGAATTGCATACAGCATGGTTTCAACTTTGTAAATACTCACACAAATATACTGAAAAAATTCTAGAAAGAAATAACTGATTTTTATTTTCTTAATAGAACAGAGATGTGACAAATTTTTCATGAGGACCTTTTCTTGTAGAAAAAAAAGAATGTAACATTGCAGCATTGTTTGAAATAGTGAAAAATTAGAAACCACCTAAATTTTCATCAATGATATATAGCTTAAAGACATATATAATACGCATGTATTCAATACAACTTACTTGGCAGTTGTTATAACAGAATGAAGTATATTTTTTTCTGCAATGTTGTTATATAAAACAAAATTAGTAAAACAGTTTATTTATAAAGTATGACTGTATTAAAAATACCATACTATTTCTCCATTATTTGAATTTATTTCCAAAGCTACTAATACTTACATAATTAGAAAAATCATGAAAGAAAATGGTCATGGACAAAGATTGACAAAACAGTGTGTGAGTGTATATGTGTGAGTGTGTGTGTGAGTGTGTGTGTGTGTGTGTGATGGAAGAAGGGTGTGAAAGAGAAGCATGAAAATAGATTCAAGCCTGGGGGGTATATTAAATTTCTAAAATATAAGATAGGGTATTTAAATGTAAATTAAAAAAACACATATCGAAGCTAGATTTTAATTAGATGGCTCCTATTTCCTCCTCCCTCATTCATACAATTTTCCAGGCAGTGGGGGTAAATAATACAAAAGACCTACATTTGGGTCCCTATAGAGAATATTTTCAGCAAAACCAGGGCCTAATCATTCTGTGAACAGTACCAGCGTACTGCAAACAGTTAATATGCTTAGGGGCTAACAAATAAGTTGGAGCTTCAAGTCTGCCCAAAGACAGTTCAGAAGAAGGGACTGGATGTCTAATTCTAAAAGTCAGTGGCTGAAGACCCTATGGAACACAGCTGAGCTCTGACATGTACAAAGACCACCATGAGTTGAAGTCAACTGGGCTAGCAAGTGGTATTGGAATCCTACTCAACCCAGTGCTGTCGAGTCAGATCCGATTAGAGAAGGAATCCTTCTCTAAAGCTCAATATTTCTATAGCTAAAACACAATTAAAAAAGTGTCACCATCTTGCTGTTTTCATGTTTTAGCTGCTTGGATATAGACAGACATACTCAATTTCTACAGGCTATATGGTATTAAAAGGGAAATTTGAGCTCCTCTTTTGGGGAAGCTGTAAAACATCCTGTAGAAATAAGGGACTAAAAGAAGAAGGCTATTGGCTGTGAGTGACTCTCTTTTTAAATTCTCTATAAAACAAAGTTCCTCCCTGCACCTTTCAGGTTAAGAAGGTTTCCACAAATTACGGCAGCTCGATCTTTATAAGCACAACTGAGACAATACAGCTGAATGAAAACTGCATTCAGTCATAACAGACCCTTGTGATTTTCCTGTAACTTCAGAAAACAGACTTTAATGCAATGTATTAGCATACCATCTTTAAACAACACTATTCTCGTACTATCAAAAACAGTATTTCACACTTTACAATAAAGACTGAGCTGGAAAAGTAAAACACTAAGTCTGAAGACTTCAGCAGGGCTGTGGGTAAAGATAGTGAAGCCAGCAGGCATGGAGATGACATCAGTCAGCTTGTCCACAGAGAGGAACAGACGTGACGCTTGCAGGGCACTTCAGAGCATAGTCTATCATGGGAAAGTCTCTTTTCTCAAAATTATTTCCTTTATGTTGTTCTCCTCAACATTAGAGTCAAAGTGACAACTTCTTCACATTCTTTCCAAAGCTTTCACAGGTTTCTAGCTATTTACCAGCATTTAAGACAGAAAAAGGACTGGGACCTTTTCCTTTCTGCAGCCACACTCCCCTCTAAATAAACAACACATGCTTGGCTCTTTCACCTTAGGCTTTTAAGAAGGAATTTTAATGGGATAGGGCTCCTCGATGTGCCCAGACTTAGGAGGGAGGAGCACATTAGTAAATTACACCTTACAAAGAGTCCGAGCCCACTGGCCATTGTCAGGGATGTTAAGTCCATAAACAAAATCTGTTTTTGTTTTTTTTAAAAAATCCCTCCCTCAAAGGTGCAATAGAAGAAGACCAATCATTTCTTCTTCTCTAGGCCTGTCATATAAGAATCAAGGCAAATCAATGACGCCAAACAGCAGGGCCTTGACAACTAGTCCAAGACAAAATTGTTCTGTCCAGTGTCTCTCTTTTCTGTGGAAGCATATTCCTCCCAATTAATGTAAGTTAAGAGGCTGCAATGGAGAGCTCAATAAACTGACACTCCAGATTGTTAGCTGGCTTTTCTTTAAATGCTGAGACCACAGCAAACAGATATCTACAGCTTGTGTCCGTGAAGGTGTTGCTGCTGGGACTCCTTCTAACCCCTTGCTGCAGCACTGCGCTACGCTTGGTCCACATCTGCCCTCCTGTGTTGCCAGTGTTTTTTCTACTCTCCTTCCCTGGACTTCACTGTCCCACTTCCCTGGATTTCACCCTCTCTCTCTCTCTCTCTCTCTCTCTCTCTCTCTCTCTCTGGCTTTCACTGTTAGACCCCAGCCTCATGTCTCTGACTTTGAGTTGTCATTTAGATGTCATGATGAGGCCCTCTGTGATTTAATGCTGGTTGGCTTAGGACCGTGAACAGACCTAACGAGAACCCAAAAGGCCTATTTCCAAAGAATTTGGGGGAAGACTGTGCTTATTTTTGGTGCCCGGGTGGTGCAGTGATTAAGTGACAGGCTGTAAATTAAAAGGTCACCAGTTTTAATCCACCAGTCCCTCCCTAGAAATCTTATAGGGCAATTCTATACTGCCCTGCAGGGTTGCTATGAATTGGCACTGACTTGACGGCAATGGGTTTGGTTTTTCATTTAGTTTTGCTTATTTTAGGTATTCTTTTATTCCCTAGAGATAAAAACAATAAAATCATTACTATGGTGTTGCTCATTTTTGAAATACAAATCTCAAGAATTCTCTAATATTTGAAAACATCTATGAGTTTGTCATGCTGTGGTGGTTTTCATGCTGCTGTGATGCTGGATGTTATGCCACAGGTACCAGCAGAGTCACCCATGAGGGACAAGTTTCATGGATACTTCCAGACTAAGACAGACTAGGAAGAATGGCCTAGTGATATAATTCTGAAAATCACCCTCTGGGTCACGACAGAATATCATCTGATATTATGCTGGAAGATGAACCCTCCAGATTGGAAGGCACTACGCAATAGACTTAACAATGAACTCAAACACACCAGCGACTATAAAGACGGCACAGGACCAAGCAATGTTTCATTCTGTGAATATAGAAGCTTACCATGAGTTGGACAACCACACTGAAAAGAATAGATTAAATTTTGGTTGTTTCCCTCAAAAAATAAACCATATAGTTCTATTCCTTGAGTGTTATGGTACAAAAATTAAGCTTCTTGACTTAGTGACAAGATGTGACTCATTTTTTACCATCATTCTAGTCCAGAAACATAAAAGTGTTGCCTGCACAGCAACAATCCACATAAAAATGCACAGACACAGAAGATATCAATTAATTGGAGGGGTACGAAAATATAGACATGACCAGTGGTGGGGGTGGGCATGGGAAAGAAGGGTGAAAGAGTGACAAACAACAGCAAAAATACCACCAATAATCTGCAATGAACGCTAAATACAAAAAAGGGACCAAAGTCAGGCTACAGTTCAGAGACTGCATCTAGGATTATTTTGTGTTTAACACATTCATCCACTAGAGCAGCTATTAGAGGAAACGATAAAGAGGACTCCCATCCCCTGGAAATTTGAACCCTGCTTTGGAATTTTCATGACATTTCACTCTTAACAAATAAGAAGGTCTCGAAATCCTCTCCTGGTTTCAAAGCATCACTCTGGCCTGCGACAGACAGCCTTAGTTGGATTTATATATACTATTTGAGCTAAACTCAAAAGTCATATACATTATTCTTTATGTAACAAACTGGCAGCTGGGACAGTCAAACAAACAAAGCAGTCTCCTATATCACTAACATAGAGGCTTATCCCAATCACTGCGACTCATCTTGGTCACTTCAACAAGGTCCCTTTGTGTCACCAGTGCCCGGTATGCAAAACTGGGATACTAGCAGGGGCCCAGCTAGTAACAAAAAAAACCTGGGGATTCTCAGCTAGAGAGTGCTGTACGGTGTACCTGTGAGCACCCATGTGTGGTGCGCACAACTATCGGTGCCGCCATTGTTTTATGCCATGAATGGGTTCCTGAAAAACGGAGATTTAAATACTTTTTTTACTTTTTCATTTTGTAATAGAATCATTTACAGTTCACATCAGGAACTCACTATTGAATGAAATCTGATTGTGGTTCCAGTTGCAAAGAATGCTTTTGTTTGATCAATTTTGTACATTCAGATTTGATTTTACTGGAGTTCCTTAGAGTATATTCAGAGTCTTAATACTAGTTGGTACACATTGTCTTGTTTTAAGGCTATCCTTTTTTTCTTCCCCCCAACAAAAATCCAAAGAATTATCCTGTACTTGAAGCTCAGGCTTTTCAGAACATGGTAAGCTGATGCTGGCACCGAAGCTGTATTTAGCTGAGTGTGGTCCACGGCATGTGATGGTTCCAGGGTAGCAGACCCATCAGGAGTCCAGAGACAGACAGAACAGGCAGCAGTGTCTCCAAACCTCTAAAGAGCTGAACCACAGTCAGACTGCACTTTCAAAGCCGTATGCCTGAGTTGGCGCCCCTGGGTGGGTTACCATGCTCGCAAGGCAGGTCTGTCAATCCACTCCTGAAAGCCAGCCACTGAGAACCCTACCCCTCCCAGTCTACTCCGACACACACGGGGTTGCTCTGAGTTGGAATCAACGTGAGAGCAACTCGTTACACACCTGAGTTAGTGAAGGCAGCATCTTGAAGCAGAGCAGATGGCACCACTCAAGGCAACGGCTGAGGTACCCCATCCCCATCCCCTTCAAGTCCCACTGGCACACAAAAGCAAAAGTGTCAGCGCCACTGGGCCCATCAATCCCAAATGGCCATTTCCAAGCAGCTGCCTGCAGGCTATGTATACCCTCTTCTACCCAGAAGTAATGGAGTTGAAAAACTAAAATGCAGAGGAGCTGCGGGTAGGGAGTAAGGGTGAGTGGAGAGGAAGAAACCTTAAAGACAGTATCTTGGAAGCATATGTTTTAGAATTGCTGCAGCCAGTTCCCTGTCAAGAAAATATTGGCCAGGTTGGGCAGTCCAATCTCAAGCAGCCACAGATGGTTTGTGCCTCACCATTCACGCCCCTGCTCTCCAAGAAGAAACAAAGGATGCCTTGCTCTGCGGTGTAGTTATTCTGCCACCTAGCGTTGTACACGAAAACAAGTGCCACATTTCTAAAACTGCAGGTCACATATTCAGAAGGGTAGAAAGAGAATGGCAAACTTTGCTGAAGAGCATTTCTCTTCTTCTAGAATTCACTATCCTTCATTAGCTGGCCTGCGGAGGCATCACAAACAATTACAACAGTCCTCGTTTGAAGGGAAAGTCAAGGACGCTACAAAAGAGAAGAGAGTCCAACCTCCCAAAACCATTTCCATGATTTTGAAAAGGACTATTCATTTCACATAAGGTAAATACCATGAATTCAGTAACAGAAACCAGGAAGTGGAAACCTCTGGAAATGAGAAGAGAAAGTGTCACCACTGCAGTTTTTGCCCTGGAGGAGAGAGGACAAAGTAAACACTATGCAGAAAACAGAGACTGCTTTACAAGGCACTGTCACTTCTGGGCTATTTCATCAGGAGGCAGTGACGTGCGCTCTGGCCTTGGGAGGAGCGTCTGGGTTACAGGCCCAATTCAGTCGCTTCCCAGTTGAGTTGGGTAAGTCGTTCAGTAGCTCTGAGCTTCAATTTTGTTTTCAGGAAAACAGCTGTTCCCATAGCCATTCTTCCTATTTTTACAAAACTGCAGTGAAGATCAATTAGATAAGGGGGTGTGAAGGCATTTTGCAAACACACAGCGCTATACCTGTTGCCATGGAGTTGATTCTGATGTACAGCAACTCTAAAGAGCACAGTACTACTGCCTCACAGGGTTCCCAAGGTTGTGATCTTTATGGAAGCAGACAGCCACACCTTTCTCCCATGGAGCAGCTGGTAGGTTCCAGCTGCCAACCTTTCAACCAGTCAGTAGCTGAGCACTTAATCACTGCACCACCAGGGCTTCTACAGGCACTAAACAGCACCATATCAACAATCACCCAGCATCTGGTCCTCTGAAAAGGCTTGTCCTAACAGTGTCAGTGCGTTCATTCTGTAATTAATGATTTTACGATTAAAAGTACCACATTAAAAAAAAAAGAAAAATGTTCAGATACATCATGCAACATATGAATTAGCATTATAGTTTAATATCAGGTTATTCCAAATATTTCTCCTTAAAATGATGTTCCATTGAGAACAATCAGGTTAACCTGACGAGCTCTTGCTAAATTAAAATTGGTGTATTTGCCAAGTTCTTGAAGTTGTAGAGACTGTGAACATAACTTTTCTTTTAGTGGGCAGAGCTTACATTGCTGATCATAAACTGAGTATCAAACAGCTTAGGGTTTTTCCTTTCTGTTCCACTATTAACCTAGATGTGTGACCTCAGGCAACTTGCTTAAGACCTCTCGATTTCAGTTTCCAAACATGCAGGATGCAACCGGCAAACTAAACATCAGCTTCTTCCAGTTTGATGAAAAGTGGCTCTTCTGCTTTTGATGGTGAAAATCAAAGAAGCCCCAGAGCTTATGGCAGACCACATATAATGCAGTTCTTTGGAAAAGTCTATGTAAATCATGAAAGAGTCACAGGCTAGAAAGGACAGTCTTAGGAGAGAAGGCCACTGCAGCATGGGTGTGTTTGTGTCCTCTATGAAAAGGACAGAAGTTGCTCAGAAACCACTCTGGGCTAAAACAAACAGGCTGCAAGAAAATGCTTACCCAGCCGCCTACCTGGGCTTTCAAAATTGCAAAGGAAGATGTTACTGCCATTTAGCTCTGAAAATATCCTTTGCTCTTTTTAGTAATATTTTTATCAATGCCAAGAAAAAAGTTCTTTTCTTCCAGATTTCCTCTCTCCCTGCAAATGTCAACACTACTTGGGTGTACAGCAAAAACAGCCTGGAATTTTCATGACATGAACGTCAGACCAAAGTCACACTACAGAGGGATCAAACTGGAACACGACTGCCAATAAGGGATTCAGCCATGGCTAGAAAAAACACAGCTGTTGGTTTCTGCTTTAGAAATCACCACCACACGGGGTTTACGAGCTCTTGTTCCCATATGGAAGTTGCTTTATTCTGTTTGAGATCCCCTCTTTCTCAGGCAGATACCACGGCCTCGTCTTATAAAATGCCCAGCTTTGCCCAGTCTCCCCAGCTGAATGTTTGTGTACATTCTGGCACATTTTGGTCCAGGAGATTCAGCTCTTTCCGTTCCCCCATCTGCTGGAACTTCTACTCTCTATTATCAAGAGGCTCCCCCCCACCCCTACAAGCTTTTCCAATAATCTGCTGGAGGCCACAGAGACAGGTCTAATCTGTATTTTCATCAATCTTTCTCTAGGGGCCAAAGAGAGCCAGGAGGCTAAATGGAAAGGTGCTGAATTCTTTTTTTCTCCTTGAAGACATCCTTCTGCCCAGGGTAAGAGCCCATCGTGTATTCCTGGGAGCGAACATTTTCCTGAGGAAACTTGAGGGATTTCACATGTGCCCCAAACCAAATGCACATGAGGCTTTAAGCTTAAATTCCTCAGAGCCTTTAAAAAGGAGGGGTCTTTCCTCTCCTCGGCTTACAGTAACCCCGAAGGCTTGCTGTATCTCATTTACTCTGGCAGTTTTCCAGAGCAGCTGACAAACTGAACATAAGCACGCTGCTGTCCGATGCCACCTACCCACCCCCCAGCAAACACATACAGAGACCCAAGAGAGTTGGAAGATGTCCTCAGCATACAGTGTAGGTGAATCCACCCTGGCCTCACAGCTCAGAGTTTAACAGCAATCTGCAACAGTCCTCGTTTTAGAATCTCCAGCCTAAAAGCCTTAGCATGTAACAAAAAGAATCCAACTTTTTTATAGGGCTCTGTGTCTGGGTGTGCAACCTGGTAACTTACTCAGTTGCTAACAGAAAGGTTGGAGGCTTGGGGTACCTTGGACGAAAAGCCGGGCATTCTACTTCTGAAAACTGAGTCACTAAAAACCCTGTGGAGCACCGTTACCAGATGACACACATACAGTTGTCATGAGTCAGTACCGGATCAACAGCAACTGGCTTTATCCAAGGACATAAATCTCCTCAGAGAGAATTCCTCTGCTTCCAAACTGCCTCTGTGTCTGTTATCTGCATAAGCAACAGGAAATAGACACAGGGTGATTTTGGTTGTACCATTTGAACCAAATATTTGAGGGAAACCCTGCTCGAGAGACCCTGGTGGAAGGCTGACGTGGGAGGAGGCCACGGAAGCACCACGCGGTAGTGATCACCCAAGGCTACAAAACTGGAGCGATGGCTCCCGGCAAGAACCTGGGGCCCTCGCGTAAGAGACCAGGCCATGGGTTAGTAACACATCCATCTGATCAACCCAGAGCCTGTGGTCTACTGACTCAGAATTGAGCCGTGGCTCCCGTGGGGAGATAGGCATCCAGCACAGAAAGCTTTCCAACAAGAACCTCTATCTTGGAAGGACTACACTTAACAGCCATGCCAGCTTCCTGGACCCTATCCTTGCTGGGCACCCATCAGATCACAATACAAGTTAGCTTCAGATCCCCTAGCACCAGGCAGCACCTGACTGGCCTGGAGGGGAGGGGAACAGACAATTAGGACAAAGGTCAGGGTTTCAAGTTAGGTGTTTTGGCCTTGGTGGCAGCTGATGCATCTCAGCTATTTTGTGTTGAGATTTTCTCTCTCCTCCCTCCTAGGGGAAAGATTAGGAGCCTTTCTTGCCACCCCCATTCATCCACTCAGATGCTAGGAGATTATTGTCTTTATGAAGTATGCTGATTAACTGCCAAGGCAACACCTGCGCATCTCCATTTTTGCTATGGGAAGTGTTCTAGGAAATGCATGTACAAGACTGCCCAGCGATCACCCACCCCATGCCTTGGAATGCAGTGTGACCAAAGGCATTTCCAGTGAGCTCACAGGGCACAATGGTCATGCATGGATGGATTTGCTGGATGGATTATACAAACCAACTGCAACCTTTCCATCTTTTGTTTCGATTCCTTCCAGTAGATCGGCCTTGTTACCAATACTGATGCCAAGACGAGCAATTGCTCACAATAAAGAATTGCTGTTAACCTCTATCCCCTGCTTCATTCACCCTAATTATTCTCTAACAATACAATGGCTTCAAAAAGCCTCCAACTGTCCTGTAGACACTAAGGACCAGAGAAATCACTGAACACAGCAGCCTAGCAGTACAAGACAATACTGAAGCAGCTTCTGTCTGGTCATTTGCTCTGCAAAAAAATGGGAAAGACAGCTAAGCGAAGTCCTGCCGGGGGAGCTTTTGTTTAAACACCAATGCTGTATCTCTTCCAGGTTCTTGGGTATATACTTCACCACTCCCAAATAAAGGAAAAAGCACCATTTTCTGAGAAAATGCAGTTTCCGTGTTTTTGACAAATTGTACCCAAATCACAGTTTAGAGAGAAGGATCTGGTTAAGATGCTCTGTCTCTTAAGTCCAAGTACATCTTATTACATAGCAGAGATACAAGCCTACTGAGCTAAATCATGGCAGCAATAACAATATAAATAGTTCTTCCCCTAAAAATTTAGATGGCAGCATAGAGCCCACCAATGGCTCAGCTTGTCTGGTTTGCCTTTTGAACAGAGAACATGGCCTGACAAAATAACCAAACACTAAAATAACGAACTGGAAGCAAGCCATCATGAAAGGAAACCTATTTAGTGAAACTGAAATTGATACAATAATCCCTGAGGTTTCCAAACAGGGAGGAAAAAAAGTCCACAGAAAATTAAATGAGAGGAAGCCTCTGTTGATTACAAATCAGAATATAATTTGATTGAGATGCACCCATGGTGATGAAATGGCAGCAGAAATAAAAGGTCAGTTGTGTCCGACAGTCAGTGCTGCCAGCCCTGTGTTTAAGGGGAACAGACTCACACAGCAACCCAGAATCCCAGAGATAACCCTGGAATAACGGGGATTCATTACAGTCTGTTTGAGTCATCAAGCAGCGTATGTCCATATAGAAACAGAACACTGGATCTGCAATGTGTCTAGTATGTCAATTACTACAGAGCAATGAAAGCAATAAAAGTCAAAACTCCATTGTCCGCAGCAGAGCTACAAATAGGGAACAAAAGGAAACCAAATTATCTAAGGAAGGAAAATGATGGATCAAAAAAAATCAAAAAACTCTAGATTTTAGAAAATACAAAAACACAACAAGTATGACAATTTATTAGTGATATTACTAAATTATTCTAACTAACTAAAGGGGACTTAACCAAAAGGATAAGTCATCAGAAATGCAAAACAAGGTGCAGAAAGTTGGGGTAATTTTTGCTTAACAGGTTGCATAATTGAAGAAATTCATAATAGGAAACAATTTGAATAAATGCTTTACAGGTTTCAAAAAAAAGACACTGATTTCTCGGAACTTAAAAAGGCTAAGACATTAATCATCCTGAAGACAGTCATTAATGAAAGAAACAGGTATGATTATTCTAGGCAAATTTTTGTTACATTTCCAAAAATTATAATATCAAAGAAGTGTGGCCACAAAAATTTTCTTGAAATGTCATTAATTATCATATATGACTCAAAATAATGAGTGATTAAAATTTAAGATGTACTGAATTAGCTTTAACATTTCTGGTATAAATAGTCCTAGCTTTCAGATGTAAATTTCAGAACACTATATCTTAATTAATGCATACAAACTTATTATAATTAGTGCAGTAGATGTGAAAACGCACCAGCCAAAGTCCCTTTCAAGGAAGGACTTGCTTCCCAACCTTAAAAGAATACAGTCAGACAGTTCACATGGGTCTGTCTCAGCTTCAGAGGGCCTCTTTGTCTCTGCTCATGCCCTTCCAGAAACAGCTCATGTCCGGTAACCTGGAGGTGTGATGGGAGGATGTAAGCATAAAGGCCCCCATTTCAGCCCATATGGAGCAATATTCACTTCAGACCTTTCTGTGTGGTTGAATGAGGCTGTACTGAGTCTGCATTACAGTTCAATTTCTTCCTTTGCCCAATCCTGCTCCTTCCCATTACTTTCCCAAATGTTGATCCTTAATCAACATTTTGCAACCCAATGCCCATTTCAGTATCTGCTTTTATAAAACCCAACCTGAGACTGTGATTCACTAAGTCATCCATTCAACTGACAGTGAATATTTATTAAACACCCACTATGTGTCAAGCCCTATTCTGGAAACTAGGGATTCAGTAGTCAATAAATCCCTACTTTGCTGGGCTTTAAATGCTAGCAGGAAGAAATAGACAATAAACACACAAACAAGTAAATCTGATCGATTCATACAGTCGTAAGTGTCCAGAAGAGAAAGAGAAGGGTAATCGGAGTAGAGAGTGTCTAGAAGGAGTAGGGCAGAAGAGTGCTAGTTTAGCTAGGGATTTCAGGGACATCTATCTCAAAGATGACTTTCTAGCTGAGATATGAATGATGCGACATGTCAGTCACGTGAAGATCAGGACTGAAAGCATTCCGGGCAGATGTTCGGACTGTTTTGGGTGCAAAGGTTCTAAGGCAGGGACAAGGCTGGCACACTGAAGGGACAGCAGGAAAGTCAGTGTGGCTAAAGCACAGCGTCACACAGCAAGATCGGAAAGGCATACACTAGCTTATATATATTTCCTCTGTACATTGAGTAAATGAAGGGGTAGAATCATGGCTTATTAGTCTTGTTAAAAGCACAAGTTTGGTTTAAATCCTGGTTCCACCACAGATGAGCTGTGTGACCTTGAGCAAGCTATTAATTTCTCCAAGATACAGCTTATTTAATGGTATACTGATAATATCTTCTTCATGAGGTTGTCATGAGTATTAAGTAAAAATAATGTATGAAAAACATTTAACACAGTTCTTAGCACATAGCAAGGGTTCAGTAAACTGTAGCTCTAATTACTGTTCTTATCCCCAACAACTTAGCAGGACTCAAAAGGCCTGTTAATGAAGTTAGGCAAAAAGCCTTCCTCTGGACAACAGAGAGAACAATCAAAGTCAAACTGAGAAAGCAAAAAAGTGACAAAAGGAGCTTTATGATATACTCATTCAACAAATACTCACCAAGCACTGACTTGTAAAAAAAGGGGAACTTCCTACCAGCCTTCAAGGGCTTACAGCCTGCAAAGGTAAAACAAGATGCACAGATCTTCCATTTTCAGGCAATCTATGTATGTGCTGGCCACGTACAGATACTCCAGTTCAGAAATTGGTGGTGACACCGAGTCCCTCCTGGTTAGGTCAGCTAGGGAGGCTACCTTGACCGACAATGAGGTTTTTTCCCAAGCAAAGATTAGAAAAGAGTCCATTCTGAGCAAAAAGGATGGGCTGAGCTAAGTGTAAAGTAAATACAGCTTCTGGGAATGCGGGCTAGATCAGGCTAGATAGGAAGCTGAGAATTTGTGCTTGGGAGCAGTGAGAGGTGGGTCTGGAACAGGCAGTGTGGACTAACTTGGAAGCGTCTCAGATACTGAAGCACAGGTGCTAAGACCCAGAGAGGCTTTCAAACAAACTGTCCTGGCAGTTTAAGACTGGAGACAGGGCAGACACCGCTAGACTCATTAAATCCTTATAAAAACCCAGGGAGCTTCCTCAGATGAGAAAACAGGCAGTGTGTGCCTGAGGTTGTACATCTTAGACATGATAGGGTGGGATACAAACTAGGTCAGCCTGGCTGCAGAATTTGGGAAGACGGAAACACGATCAGGCAGTGTCTTGTGAGTGGTAGGAGATAAAACAAAGGGGCTGAACTGCAGAAGGGGGTGGGGAAAAAGGGAAAGGAGAGACGTAGGCAGAAACTACAAGCTTTAAAAAAATTAAGACCTGGGAACCACAAGAATTTAAATGGAACCTATATTCATTAGGCTTAAACAAAATGACAAAACTAAATGTTATCACAACATCATGATTGTCAGTTTAAAGAGAGCACAAATAAGTTTTTCTTATAACAAAGGAAGAAAGAAAAGTCAATACAAAGTTGTTTGATGTGAGGTCCCGACTTCACATAGCAGTTTACAAACGGGAAGAACATGGAATTTGGGCTTGACCGTGTACCAGAGCCACATTTCAAAGGGAGAGACAAGATGTCACAGAGTAGGTAATGGCAGGTACCCGTGGTGAAAGCCAGGATAATGTATGAACACCTACTAGTTAGCAGAACACACAGTGAACATGCTAAGATGGCAAACTACCTTGATTTTTTTCTTTTCTCTGCAGAAATGTACATATACATTTGATTTTATTCTAGCTTAATGAGAAAACACACGTAACAGACCCAGTACAGTGCTTGGGCATTTTCTTTCTCAGATTCTTCCCAGTCATCCAATGGAAAAGCAAAATAACCCTTCTTTTTTTCTGACAGCTTAAGTAGGTGAAGTAGAAAACAGTCTTACAATTCTCAGCATTTTTGAATTAATACTGTACTTTAGATGAAAGTTTAGAGAATACACCAGCTTCTCATTAAACAATTAGTATACATATTGTTTTCATGACATTGGTGATCAAGCCCATGAGACATCAACACTCTCCCCTTCTGGACCTTGGGTTCCTATTACCAGCTTTCCTGTCCCCTCCTGTCTTCTAGTCCTTGCCCCTAAGCTGGTGATGTGCCCTTTTGTTCTTGTTTTATGGGCCTGTACAATCTTTGGCTGAAGGGTGAACCTCAGGAGTGACTTCATTACTGAGCTAAAGTGGTGTTCAAGGGCTATACTCCTGAGGTTTCTCCAGTCTCTGTAAGGACAGCAAGGCTAGTCTTTAAAAATATTCTTATAATTCTTTGTAAATTCTTGACTACTAGCACTACTTATGAATGAGTGGGGATGGGGACTGTTGTTCTCAGCTGCCATCCAGCTGCTGTTGCTAGGTGCCACCAACTCACAGTGACCCCATTCACACTGGAATGAAACGCTGCCATGTCCCTGTACAATCCTCGTGGCTGGTTTGCACATCCGGAAATTGAGAACCACAGAGTTTTCACTCACTGATTTTTGGAAGTAGACAGCTAGGCATTTCTTCCTATTTCATCTTAGTCTAGAAGCGCCCCTGAAATGCGTTCGGCATCATATCACATAGGCCTACAGTGAAAGATAGGTGTTGGCTGCGCCACATGCACTGGTCAGGAACTAAACCCTGAACAAACTTCAGGCCAGGGGAGAACAGGAGGCTTTTAGTTCTCAGGACACTTATCCGACCAGCATCTCTACTAATGACTCACCAGGAAGAGTAAACTCCTGTACCTGTTGAGACCTCAGTTTTTCCTTCCTTAGTTAAATAATCACCCTGTATCACCACTTCGCCCCCTAGCAATGGCTGAGTAAGGCCTTCTGAGCACTGCTAATGAAAGATTAGGTGAGAAAAAGGAAGTAATTATGTATGCAATATAGAAAAAGTACACTGGTAGCTCACATAAGATTTAAGTCACATTGGCCTGGGGTAAAAAGGCTTATGCTGCTAGTGGATACCATCTTCCCTTTTCTCCATCCTCCCTGACCAGACAGTCATCGGAAGTTCCTGTTTATTGTCTGTCCCTCCCTAAGTGGCTGTGTATGGGAGTGTGGAGTTGAGGCTGTTAAAACCTTCCGGATCCTGGGGTGAAAGGTGCTGTTCTGACTCATCCCCTCACTACAGACCTGGCAGGCCTGGGCTGTGACTCCAAATACGGACGATGAGGGCTGCTCTGAGATGAAGAAAATGAAATACTGGAGGCAGCCTTTACTGCTGTAGATATAACACCCTGGGTAATAAGGGTGCCCAGTAAAAAACACTGCTGCTGATAAAGGGAACTGTGAGTTCCTGGGCAATGTCAATGTCAGTGCCACATGAGTGAAAGGTCTCTGTGCTCCACATTTTTTCTAGGATGTTCTCATAGCCAGACTGTGGCCTTCTGGACAGACTACGTAAGAGTAAGGAACAGTTGTCACCAGAACAAAGTGGCAAACATTGCTGTCTTACATCCAATTGACACCTTTCAGATTCTGACTTACACTTAGAATGGTCAGATTTGTCTAAATTAAAAAAAAAAAGCACCCTTGTCAGTCAGGCATATTCAAGGAGACAATGGAACAGAATACGTGACATGAGCTTGTTGGACCACCTGATAGTTAGATTCTGCTGGACAAAGAGGACTCACGGTGGTTCTTTTAGTTGATGGTGACTATGGAAGAGGCTGAATCAGTACCACAGGCTGGGTTGACAGGATGGGTAAGTGGCAATGAAAGAAAGTTTAAAAAAAAAATGAGCAAAAAGAGAGCTCAGTGAACGGAAGATCTCAAAGCCAGGTATTAGAATGGAGGCCTGGAGCTCAGTGAAACAAACAGCCAACCAGAAGGACAGCTTCTGTGAAGAAGGACAGGCTAAGACTAGACCTCGACAAGTGCTTCCTCCTTTGGCAGTCAGTGTGACTTCAAAGCAGTTGGATTTTGTCAGTGACAGGCTTAGAGAAAGGCTGTAACTGCTCTTAAACAATTTTGTTCATTTAGGATTCCTCAGTGTTAGTTAAATTCAACACACACCAAGAATGGGGTTCACAGGTAGGGTGTTGTTTGTGATACCTTCAGAAAGAGAATCAAAGGGGGAAATGGGCATAGGACAGGTTATAAGAAAGAGATGCATCTGCCTATACTTCCAAATGCTCCCAGTGAATGTGACAAAAGATTACTTGTTTTCCTCATGTGACAGTTTTGTCCCGTTTGGGATGAGTCCCCACAGGAGACCATAATCCCCCAAAAGAACAGGAGCTACAGCTTAGATGTCCATTTGGCCTGAGTGGCATGGCTAGCATGCTGCCTGACATGTTGTGACTGTTGAGTAAATGTTTGTTATTTTTGTTGCTGTTAGGGCGCCAAGATTCCTGCAGAATTAGCATCCTCTAATAGCGGTTCATAGCACAGCACAGCACAGCATGTTAGGGCTCTGAAGGGTCACAGAGATCATCACATTCAACCCCCTGATGGAGAACCAGAAACTGAAGCTAAGAGGAATAGTGTCTCTTGCCCAAGGTCATGGCTGGATAGTGGCAGAGCTGAGTCTAGTACTATTTCCACTGCCTTCACAATTCTTAAATTTGACTATGTATAAATGGACATTGGAAAATTTTCATAGTCTCTAACTTGAATGAAACTTCCTTGGCTCTTTCCCCAGATACTTTGATTGTTAGTGTGACCAAGGAATCTGAATTTTTAGTACACACTAACATGTAGCCCAAATTGATGAAATCCACTGCAGCTGTTCCAAGGACACACTACATATGTTATGAGGTCTGGCTTTAAGAGTTGAGACTAAACTGAAAAGCATGTTCCCAATGATGAATAAGGGTTAACATGATCTACTGGCAACACTTTTTTCTAAAAATTAATTATATTTTTTTAATGTTTTAAATCAAAGCTACAGTGAGATACCACTTCACACCCACTAGGATGGCTATAAGATGCACAATAACAAGTGTTGGGAAGGTTACAGAAGAATTGGAACACTCATACATTGTGGGTAGGAAGATAAGTGACATTAAAAAAAAAACTGAATCCATTGTTGTCTAGTCAATTCTGACTTATAGCAACCCTAAAGACAGAGTAGAACTGCCCCATAGAGTTTCCAGGGACCACCTGGTGGATCTGAACTGTCAGCCTCTTGGTTAGCAGCTGTGTCACTTAACCACTATGCTCCATGGTTTCCAATTTTGCTAACAGACTGCAAATTCAAAAGCTTATGAAGCAATGTACATGATTAAAGTATATGAGTGAAGCAAGTGAGGCACAAGAAAAATAGGGAGAAGCAGGGACTTCGGCAAGTTGCAGAAGCATGCGCAGTCTAGAAGGGAAGTAATTACTTGGGTCTCATCAACTGCTGTCATGCAGGACTATGGCCCAAGATAACCAGATCTTCCAGTTTTTAACAGAAGCCCAAAACTTGGCTTTTTAAAAATATGATATTTCTCCATTTTAAACACTAATATTGAATTCATATATTTTTTAAAATAGACGTCACAAAGAGAGCCAAGTAAAATATGTCCATGGGCCAGAGGATCCTGTGATTGCCAGCCTGTGACCTTGGGTCAATACATGGACCTTTCCTTTGCAATTAGTAAGTGAATTTCATTCAAGGAATTCAGAAACCCTTACAGTAAGTAGGTAACCACAATTTGGAATATCCAATAGATTAACAATATCTAATCAATTAGACTTCTGGGTCTAAGATGGTGTGAAATAAGGGTTAGTAATTATCATCACAAATGGAAAGTGTGGCATTTGTGAGGGAGGCCATTCTGGGGGCCTGCACAAGAAAGACAGTTACACATATGGCACTAACATCGAGGGTCTTAAGTTCCAGCATATGCTGGGCCACATCTTGCGATCCTTAAAACTGTTTCTGGACTACCTAACTGGCTTATTTTTCATTGCTTCAGTGAACAGCAGGAGGAAACAGACTCATAGTTTCTCAATGTGCTCATGAACTTCAGTTCAAGATACAGTTCATTCTTCCAGAGTCACAGGGGAATAGACACTTGAATCCAGGTGCTCTGTAGGCTGGAAGAGATTTAAATCCTGGAGTTGTCTCCACAGTAGAACTTTTTTTCCCCCCAATAATCCTCTTCTGAAGAAATTTCCCAGGACAGGGAGTTTGGAGGCAGATACATCACTGCTCACACATAATTGAAATAGCAGGTGAATAAAAGGGAGAGGGTCAGCTGACTTGATGAAGGCTCATACAGGTGTCCTTGAAAATGGGCGAGTGCTGGGGAATCGATTTGTGTGCTTCCTCAGAGACTCAAGGAACAGACTGTTACAATTAGTTAAGGGGCTGCCTATGAATGATATCCTTTGTGTGGATGTCTGCAAGCCCACATAGAGCCAGCAATCATTTAGAACCTAGGTCAGCCCAGGAAAACTGAACAGGGGCATGTGTTTATGGGGATGCAAGGGATAAAGTCGGTTGTTTTAAAGAGCAACTTCCCACTCTCCCCAAAGCACCTCATAAACATAATGGTCTACTAGAGGTCAGTGTCCTGCTAGACTTTGGCTGGAGCTTCAAACCTAATTAAAAGACTTATTAGTCACATGTAGGGAAATAACAGAATCAACAGTGTGTTCTACAAAAGAAATAACAACACGGTTGCGAAACATCCAGCAAGTGATTCCTAGTGACAGCCTGAATGATCATTCTATCTGCAATCTGCACAGAATGCACTGTCTGTATCCTTAGCCCTGCTCTCTTCTGCTTCACTCATCACACCAGCTGCCCCTGGCTTCAAGTACCTGGTCACCTGAACTGCTTCTTCATCCAGCAATGGACTTTTCCACCTGAATATCTTTCTAGCACCTTAATTTAAACTCAGTAAATCACAAGAGACCTTACCATCCCCAAGGCTGCTTTTCCTCTGGGTTTCTGGTTGAAGGTGTTTATCATTCATCCAGAGGCCCCTGTCCCTAACCTGAGGCACCATCCTAACATCAATCTCTGTGTCCAATCAACCATTATCATCATCCCATTTGACTTCTGAATGCAAATCTAGTCTATCTCTTCGTCCCTTCCCCTACTATCATCACACTTCCCTGCCTCTCACCTGTTCTAGACAATGCAGCAGCTTTCTTGTCCCATTTTTCTGCCATCCCACATGGCCACCAGAATTTTCTTCCTGAAAATGTAATCAAATGGACTTACTCTCTTTTTTAAAACCTCCATAAGCTCTTCCAGAGCTTATAGGAAAATGCCTTAGTATACTATACAAGGGCCATCATAATCTTACCTTCAATTTAACCAATTTAAGATCATCTTTAACTGCAATCCCTTCAATTTTTCTCATTCTGCCCTGAACATACTATCTCCTTCCACAGCTCTTTGTATTTATCTGTGTTGTTTCCCTGCGTCACAGACGCTCCTCTCACCTGTGCCCATCTGGAAAACACCTATATATTCCTGAAGCTTCAACTCCAATGTTTCTCTCCTTGTTGAACTATGTGCTTCCTTTTCTGTTCATCTTCCAGTAGTTTTTTTGTATCAATCTCAAGGTACTAATTCTATGAATATAACCTGTTAGACTGTGAACTTCAGGTCCAAGCCCACACCTTTTTCACAATTATACCTCTGGTGACTGGCACACTCACGTGTTAAATAAGTCTGTGAGCTGAACAAAAATAAAAACTAGGATAGTAAAGCATTACTCAAGAGAAATAGATTCATATATAACTAAAAGTATAATCATGAATCTAAAAGTGATCATTTTTTCTTAAATTAACTTCATGATAAAGAATACCAGCCACACAAAACAATATAATCAACATATATGTCCTTGGGTCAGACAGCCAAAACTGACCTTTCAGTTCCAGGAATATGGTTTCTTAAGGAAAACTGAATTGAGTCTGGCAAAAAATAAACACTCTATGTATGCATGTTTGTTATTATTATTACTTTTAAGGGTTTTGATCTGATCAATAATCCACTGAAACAGGTATTAAAAATTAGCTGTCACAGTGGAATTCTACTGTTTAAGTAACCTACCCATAATGTCTAATCTTGCATTAAGAAGCTAAGACATTCACCCACATCCCACAGTATGCACGTAACAAGTTTACCAATGCAAATGAAAATATCCTGCTTTAAAAACATGAATGAGCCAACAGCCTTTGGCCACAGCCTACATACTAGCACCTGACAACAATGTGCTTAGATGCTTTTAGCAATATCCTCTGGGTTTTTCTATAGACTGTCATCAAGCCAATTTATCTCACCTCCTTGATGTATAGTGCCCATCCAGTACCTACAGCTATTTTTTTAGAGGTCTGAATGAGTCAGAACAAGCAAATGATTAACCAACTTGGAGAGATTTGAAAGCTGGAAGGAAGCCATCCTGTGAGTAACACCTCGGAGCTATGGGATCACAGCCCTTGGAAAGTTAGGGGATTTCCATGGTTGAAAATACTTGGCTGGCTTGTTACAGTCCTCTGACCTTGCAATAAAGACAACTGACTGAGGTGGGTGATTTACCTCTGACAATATCCTATGTCTGCTGTCTTTGGCTGTTCACTCTGACTGGACAAAACCAAAGTTATTCCCCCTGAGCCTTAAGAGTTTGGAATTGGCTCAGAAAATTCCCCATGTTTCTTCCTCCCAGTGGATATCATTCTCAGTCCTTGGCTTCACTTTTATGTCTTGTGAAGCTTAAATTAGAAGTGTTACGTAAAGCAGCGAGCACAGTACGCAGTAAACAGTAGATGGGCTGTCTTTTTTCTTTTTTAGGTCAGGTTGGTCTCCAAACACTCAGTGTACAGAGGGCCATCTTTTTGTTTTCTTTCTGGCCATCGTCACCCTGCCAGTGCCATTTTAAAATAGCTTTCCTTCTCCACTTGAGATTAGTGTAGCTCACCATGGTTCCTTATTTTAGCTACTCAAATTCTTTTTAATTCACTTTGACAAGGACTTCATTTCTAAAGTTAATTTTTAAAGATGCTACTCTAGTATTATCTCTTCATTCAGACCTCTAGAAAATAGCTGTAGGTACTGGATGGGCACTACAGACACTGCATGCGAGTAGTACTACTGCACTGATGTATTTATTGCATAACCTGTAGTATTTATTGATCTTAGCATAGCTTCTTGTATTTCCATTTGTCTATCTCCACCAGTCATGATCCTGGTTCTTTTTTTTTTAGCCCTGCTTCTTCTTTCTTTCATTTAAACACACGCATCACTTGGATTTTATTACTATTTATTAGTATCTCTTTCTTTCCTGGTTCCATTTTCTATTCTACCACTGTGTTAATAATACACACCCTGTGTCTGCTATCAATACTGTGTAAGCATGATACACAAATGCTTGACTGTTTATGGGTCTTCTGTTCCTATTTCTCTCTTTCATGGTATCTGCTTTCCTTGTATAACTTGTTAGGACTTCATCTATTAATCTAATGAAGGAATAAGTTTAGGCTATGTTTCCTGCTTAATTCTTTCCCTTACCAGAAAAGATCAAAGTACCTTTCCATTGAGCAAACTAGTCACTTGATCACAGTCATGCATCTCATATATACAAACAAACATTAAGTGTAAACTTTTATTGACAGGGTTCTTATCCACTGACTCAGGATAACAAGGAACTTGTTGAGCAATGACAGCTGTCGCTTTTCACTGCACTGGTGTGGACAGAAGGCCCAGGGGATTTTGCCTTTGGTATGCAGGTCAGTAAACATATTGGGGATAAACAGTGAAGAGATAAGAACTGAGGGTGGGAAAGGGGCAAAAATCTTGGGCTGAAGGAGAAAGAATTGAAAGAAATTTCAGGAAAAGGAATATAGTGTGTAGACTGAAAGCTCAAATAACGAA
This sequence comes from Heterohyrax brucei, assembly GCA_028571685.1. Taxonomy (NCBI): domain Eukaryota; kingdom Metazoa; phylum Chordata; class Mammalia; order Hyracoidea; family Procaviidae; genus Heterohyrax; species Heterohyrax brucei. The sequence goes on along the minus strand of CM053151.1, from coordinate 89,601,295 downwards.
AAGCAAGGGAGATTAAAAATAGGGCTAAAGAAAAGAAGATTAAGAAAGAAAACACAGGATTGGAGGGAGGAAACTAGAGTAGTTACAGAAAAAAAAGCTATCAGGCACACAGGCAAAGAGAAGGAAAAAGGTGGCACACAGCTGGTCATTCACTTGAAAAAGAAAGCATGATGGAATATATTTAGGAATAAGCAAATACAGATGAGAACACATTCCAAATCAATGTGTCATCCTCATTTAAAATTTTCCTTTGTTATTATAATCTACTATCCACAGTATGGCTTCCTGTTACAAATTCTTCAGCTTTATAAAAGCAGAAATATTGCTCTCGCAATTTCGTTTGAAGTATCTAACGTCAGTCAAAGTCCACAAGGTCCACAAAGACACAAATCTTTGAAGACTCTGTTACAATTCCATTCTATATGGCCAACTCAACCATGAGAAAATGACTCAAAGTGTTCTTCTGATAGATTACTTCTAATGTATTACTGGCCCAAATTTGGGCCTTCCATATATGATGATGATGGTAATTTGTATCACATTCATAGAATTTTAAAAATTCATTTTACTCCAGGCCAGTACAATGAACAGAGATGCTTCTTGCTAACCACACATATAAATTCCAAAAGTACACTGGTGACAAAATAACTCAAAAGGCATAGCCAAGCATTCCTAAACTAAGTAAAGGACTTTACGGCAACCGCTTCCTAGGAAGCAACTGGTAGCACAGCTTGGCTGCTAACCAAAAGGTGGGCAGTTGGAATCTACCAGTTACTCCTTGGAAACCCTATGGGGCCGTTCTACTCTGTCCTATGGGGTAGCTCTGAGTCAGAATCAACCTGAAGGCAACAAAGTTGCAAAGAAGAAATCCCTGCATAGCAGCCCATTTCTTTGGTTGTACAGTTGAATCCATTCCCACCCTGTGGAACAGGTTTCGTAGCAGCTATCTGTTGTTTCTAAATCTCCCTTTCGTTTGATAGCAGGACTTTCATTTAGTTTGGGGGAACTACCCCAACCTTCACTGTGGACAGTGCTCACAGAATTGTCAGTCAAAATGCAGGATTTTCTCTTGTCCAGGAGTAGGCTTATATCCCAAGCCAGCCAGTCAGACTTCCCTTGGAATCTTAGTGGTTACCAGAAGAGTCAGATCAGAAAAGGTCTAGATCAAATGCCAAAAGTGGTCCCTTGATGTGACTGCTGATCACTCACTGTTTTCTGGATTCCCAGAGCCATCTTTCTTCCTTTCCTTTTTTGAAATCTGTTTGCTCCACTTTTCCTTCAATTCTACAAGCTATTCTGTATCCACCCCCAAACGGACTTCTCCTCTGTAAGTTACCCAGCACTAGTTTCTGTTGCTTGCAGTCAAAACAACCTCAACTAATACAATCCACATTATAGTGAATCATAAAGCTACCTTTTGAAGGCTATTCTGTCATTTGATGCCTTCTGTAACTGCTTCACTAGCCATAGCCCTGGTTCCTCTGTGCCTCCCTGGATACCCAGCTGAAAAAGCTTAACTGATTCTGCAGAGCAGGAGCAGGATGTTGGAAGTAATGTGAGCTGCCTCAACCAAGTCAAAGTTGAAGTTTTAGTATTAGACAAGGAAAGTTTCCGGCCAACGATGGCACCAGAAACTGGTCACCACCACTCTGTCAAATCTTAATTTAGAGGGATGGTCTAGAAAGCTGAATGGCATACAAAGGTATAACAGATCTATACCACAGGTCTGATCCTGCCCATGACTGACATCTGCTTAACCATAAAGACACAGCAAGTCCCAAACTGGAGCTGGGATACTTGACTTTTGGGTTATAGTTTCCAGGGCCATCCTCTCTGTCTGGAGACAAGGCAACTGACCAAGTGAAAACAGAACACTGTTCAGTGTATGCCCAGGGCCTCGCAGGAATATGGCTGAGCCTAGGAACCCGACGCAAAGGTTGCTTAAGTAATTCATCCTAAGTCAACAGTTGGTAAATGGCAGAATAGCAATTTAAGCCCAGGGAGTCTCACAGGCTGAATAATTGGCCATAGTTCTGGGCTCCAAGGGCAGGTGAGGGGTGCAATCACGAGGCTCTACATCTGAAGTCCTGTGAAGGGAGACAAGAAAGAGAAGGTACTACCTAAAGAGAAGAAGAAGTGGCCTATTATCGCCTTCCTAGGCAAAGCCAGACGGTACCCAAGTCGTGAAGAATGTGTATCTCTCTATTTTGTTATCTAGCCACAAGGGAAGTATTATTGTACCACTAAGAGCAACCAAACACTTAGAAAGATCCAAAGGCCTCCAACTATTACTCAAAATACATTTGCTTTGAATTAAATATCCTTGAAGACTCCATTACAATTCCATTCTGTACGACCGACACCAAGTACAGGCCTATCATATAATCAGGTACAATAAACATTTCTGGAAGGAAGAAGAGAAAAACTAGAAAGGATTCTCAAACATTGTAACAGAGCATGAATCATGAATACCAAATACTTAGTAAAAATGTCCTAGCCTACAGTCAGAAGATTTGTGTGTTGGCTGTGTAAAACTGGCTCATTCCCTTGGTCTCTCTGGCCCTCAGTTTGCTCATCTATAAAACACTGGATGAGATCTATAAATGAGGTAATACGTGAAACAGTCCTGCTCAGTGGCTGGCCCACAACAGGCTTTTAACCTATGTTTACCCAAATGTCATGCTTCCTATCTTTTAAATTCCAATCCAAGTCATTGAGTTTGGTACTCTCATTGTAAGATGAGAAAATTAAAGAACAGAGGAGTGACAAGTCCAAGGTCACACAGTGAATGGCAGTACACCCAAGATAATTATCAAGTTTCTTTAACTCTCCACCTGGTGCCCTTTCTTCTGTATCACATTCCCTTCTGACTTGATTGGTATACTTGCTTCTCCCTATTATCCATAAAGAAGTTTTGAAAAATAATAACACCACATAATTGATAAGATTCCAGGAAGCCATCAAGTCTATACCATCGTCTTTGAGCAAGACACATCTTAAAATATTCAAAGTGAATAAAATTTTTTTCTTAATCCTCAAAGACAGAAATCCTGCCATCTTTCTCACTCTAATTTTGCTTATTAGTAGACACTTCCTCATGTCTATTCCAAATCTTTATGCTGCAGTTTAAGCCAAAGGTGAGATGAAAAGGACTGGTCACTGTGTTCTGCTCAGTCTTTATATATTTAGTTTGCTGTTAAATTGCTCTTTATTCTCCATTCTTCTCTAATTGCTTAATCCCAATTTCTTTAAATTCTCAGTTTTTATTTCCCAATTCTTTAATCACCTTTGCAGCTGAACTCTCAGCCACCGTTAGATTCACCTACTCTTTGTTAATCACAAACAGCATAAATGGGCACAGTTTTCAACTGTGGTTCTGACTGCTGATGACAAACTGATTGTGTTATGAATGGGTTCCACAGGAGAGCTCCCTGAATGAGCATTCCACTATCATGCTTTGGTTTGTAAAACAACAGACCACCCTAGTTTAGGCTGAGAGTGGAGTATTTGCAGCTTCTCTTGATCAAATTTAAACTTGAACAGGTTATCTCCCAACCCCCAGCATGCTTCTAACTACTTCTCCTCTAAGCAATTAGGGAAAACTAATAAGCACTCAGATAGAGCATAAGTGAGAAAGCAAATTTGTTGAACAGGAATCCTAAAATGTGTAAGAAGTATAAATATGAACATGTTTTGGGTTTTGTGCATCACTGTTCCTCTAGCTCAGGTAATTCAGTAGTATCTAACAAGCAATGAATTGCTGAAACACAATTACATGTTGCCATTACAAAGCTTTTCCATTTTTTGACACGTCTTTAAATTCATATTTTAGAATTTTTTTTTTCTAAACTGTACAACAGTATGTCTATTTTTTTTTCTTTAACAAATACACTTTTCTTCTATGTTTCTAAATGTCCTGTTAAGGCTTAAAAAGAAAATAGTTTTCTAAGGTATATTTTGTTGTTTACATAAAAAGCAGGATCATGGCACTGTAAAATTTGAGATATCCTGAGCCATATATTCACATCAACTCAATGAATATTTATCAGGCACCTGCTATGTGTGTACTTGGTACTTGGAGAGCTGGATAAAATTAGAACAAAGTGTGATATGAACCTGAAAGGCTTTTCAGAGAAGGTGACATTTAGGTTGTACAGAGAGGAATGAGTAGAATTTAGACTGATGCCTAAGCTGAAGAAAGCCATGCCAAGCAGAAGTAATGCATGAGCAAAGTGGGGCAGAGCACCCTCGTTTATATAGCTAATGAGACACTGGCAATGAAAGCAATTGGGAAAGAATAAAATTGGACTCCAGAGAGATGCTATTTTGACAATAAATTCTCCACCTAAAAGTTGTTCTTGAGGAGTCTTCCATAAGAGTCACACCATGTCAGTGCCATCTCAGGAAGAGAAAACAACTAACAAACACAACCCACTGCCCGCAAGATGGAGAAGGCACAAAAGGAGGCATTTTAGAAGGCAAGACAACCCAGGGCAACAAAGTCATCTGCCTTTCATGACTTAAATCATTTCACCCTCCAACTGTTTCTCAGTTTTGCTTCACTCCACACCAGGATTAGTAGGCCCCACTTGGCAAACATGGGACTTCTTTGTCCATGCATGTGCTGTTTCTCAGCAAGAACGACAACAACAAAAAATGTGGTCAAAGTTGATTTGTAATTTTTTACTGTGGCTTGGAATCACGAATGATATCAGCATAGCTACAGAAACTGGGGCTGACAGTTAAGCCTCCCTCCCTGCCGGCTAAACAAGCAAAGCATGAAACATAAACCATAAAGAAACAGTGGTGGAGCTCAGAGTCATCTGTTGTTGTTCTCCAAATACAACTTAGTGACAGAATGGAAAGCAGTCCACTGGGGATCCAAACTATATGCTTATCAAGGCCAAGGTCATCTCTTAGTGTAGGATTTTCTTTCCTTTCTTCTTCTTTTGAAATTTGTTAACAAAGGGGGAAAAAATGGTTGGGAGACTTCTGAAAGTGATTTGGCAGAACAGAGAACGTGGTGTCAACAGCCAGAAGGGACAATGAGTTATCACGGCAGAGTTCTCAACCCACACGCCCTTAATAATGGCACATGATCAGTCCATATGATGATCTCACTAATCAACTGAAGAGGTTAAAAGACTAGACAGAAGTTGGTGAACTTGAAGGACTTGTTTGTCTACTATGTGGATTGTGATTGGAGGCACACACACACATATAATGTGATTTCAGGCACACATACATATGTGCTTGTGCCCTCTCAATAAAAAAAAGTAGTGTACATGAAATGCCTACTCATTAGATATTTATTAAAAACATGCATCAGTCTGGATCAGGCCTTGGCTAGGCAGGGATACGAATACTAAAGAGACAGGAACTCTGTTTTGAGGGGATCCTGAGTGGGAAAGAGAAGAATATAGGCACATTCGAATGGATGTGAGTGGTGAGCTGCCTTAGACAACTGTGTAGATATGATTTCCTCACCAACCAAGACAGGGAAAGTGTGAGAAAAGGTCATTTTAGAAAGAAAAACTTGGGTGTTCTGTGCTAGAAGTAGCAACACAGCACCTAGTAGGAGATTTCCAGCAGACATTGAACGCGTGCTCCTGGAGCTGGGGACAAGCATCTGGGCCACAGGTAGAGAGCTGGGGACAGGCATCTGGGCCACAGGTAGAGAGCTGGGGACAGGCATCTGGGCCACAGGTAGAGAGCTGGGGACAGGCATCTGGGCCACAGGTAGAGAGCTGGGGACAGGCATCTGGGCCACAGGTAGAGAGCTGGCGTTGCCCAGGATGTAAGTGGTGGCACCTCCCAGAGGCATAAACAAGAGGTCACCCCGAGATGGTACCTGCAGTGTCATCACAGACGACAATTCACTGAAGACCTCTTGGGTAACCAATGCATGCAGTTATTTTGTGAACTACTTCCAGGCACAGAGAGGTGAAGAAACTGCAGTTCCAGCCTTCAAGAAGATCACTACTCTTATGAGTATCTGGTAAACATTTCTTAATATTTTCTCTACAGTCACCCCCAAATTTACTAAAGTTACATAATATTTTCTTTCTACCCCTTTTTCAGTGTATTTCCCTAAGGTTTTGTTGTTAAATTTAGGGTTCTCAATTGTTAACACTGTCTCTGCCATTAGAATAATAAGATGATCCTATTATAATATTGAATCCTTTTTGGAATTTTCAAAAAGAATTTACATATGAATAATAACCAGTCGCTGAGCACCTATCACATGTCAGGCACTGTTTTGTAAGCATTTTACAGAACTGATTTCATTTAAACATCACAAAAAAGCTTCAAGGTTGCTACTGTTATTCCATTTCATAGATTCAGTAATTAAGGCACAAATGCGGGCCACTGGAATAGTTAGGACACAACTCAAAGCTGTCTCATGTTTATGGGGATAAACCCATACTCTTAAAAATTTAGCCACAATGTCTTTATATACCCACTGTCACGAAGAGGGAACAGACAGTCACCATCAAAGGCAGGAGAGAGTCTTTACAAGGCCTGAGAACCTGCCACGGGACACTTGAACTTCTCCCACACACGCCCATGATCACCTTGGGGATGTAGTTAGCTTGCCTTGAGAAGTATTCCTACGGCTATCTAATGAATGTCCAAATTCTGAGGAACGAACATCCTGATGAATGAAGAGAGTTTTTGTACATAGCATAACATAATGAACATATCTCTCTGGGAAATGGAACAAAAAACATTCTATATAGAGGTACAGGGTGGCCTTGGGTCTCTTTCTAAGATCTACAATTTAATAATATCATGTTAGGCTGTGAAATTAAGGACTCTGAGAGATCATGATAAACTGAAGAATAAAAAATGAAAAAGCTAAAGCTAAAGGGAGTACATTATTTGGCATCAATATAGTTGTCGATTTAAAAATAAACAAAATATGGAATATATGTCCACACAACAAAGTATTATTCAGTCATAAAAAGGAATGAAGAATTGATTCATGCTACAACATAGATAAACCTTGAAAACATTATACTAAAGGAGAGAAAACCAGACACAAATGGTCATACATCATTCCATTTGTATGAAATGTCCACACCAGCAAATTGATAGACACCAAAAGTAGAGCAGTGATTGCCAGGAGGTAGGGGGTTGGGGGAGGTGGCAGGGAGATAGGGTAGGAAGTGATTTCTTGTGGGCATACAGCTTCTTTTGGGGTGTGATAACAATTTTCTAAAATTAGACAATGATGCTTGCACAACCTAGTAAATATACTAAAAACTCCTAAATTGTGAACTTTGAAAGGACAAATTTGATGCCATGTGAATTACTTCTAATTAAAAAACTACAGGTTAAAAAATCAAGATGAGATTACTGTAACTGAATCACTGTATGATACATGTAAAAAATGTTGAATCAGTGAATGTTATATATATGTTGATTACCCAAAAGAAAAAGTTTTTTTTCTTTAAAAGACAGTGATATTCCTAAGAAGGAGTACTTACAATCTTCTTTTCACTACAGAACTGGTCAGGGCCATGGGCTGTAGCATCAAACTCTGGAATCCAGACACTTTTACAGGAGAGCTTCAAAGCCGACTCCCCAAACTCCATTGCCATCCAGTGGATTATGACTACTAGACAAAGGAGCACTGTCCTAGAGGATTTTCCAGAAGTGGCTGGTGCATTCCAGCTGCTGACCTTCTTTTGGTGAGTAGCCAAGCTCTTAACCACTGTACCACGGGTGCTCCATTCAAAGCTGATTAGGTTTGAAAAATAAGACTTACACTGAATACTACAGAGACAAGAATAATTCTACCCCAAAATCCAAAGTTAAAGGATAATTTAATTTCTTCAAGTATATGAGAATTCTTAAGTAGAGAATAGTAACCGGCTGCTTTCCAAAGTCTGTGAAGAAGAGCAGAACGAGGACAGCTCCAAAGGTAACATGAGCGATTTAGGACAGACGCAAGAGCACCCTTATGGTAAGTGTTTAATAAAAAACAGCAGTGATACTGCAGGACTCTGTGGGCTCTCTGCCACCTCTGCGAGCCCCTCAAGTACAGGCAGGTGCCTCAGAAGTGTTCAAAAAGCTTCTCAAAGCTGTATTTGTGAATTTCTCATCAGGGCACTTGAGCAGATACCCTTTCTATTTTCAGTTACTCAGATAACTGGGATAAAAGGATTTAAGCAAATTTCTTCAAAATAATTAATTCCGATTTCCTTTTTTTTTTTTTCCTTCCACAAAGCATCCTCATGAGAGAGAAAATTATCAAATTGTTTTGCTCTGATTCAGGCACTCTGTCGATGACAATCCCATGCTGAAATTTTTGGCTCCTTAGAAGTTGCTTTTCCCTTCATCAACATTTTTGGTATTTTATTGTTTTTTCCCTAATTCTGAGATTATCTGTGCTGTCACCATTATATGCACCTACCCACTGTCAACTGTACAGCTTTCCCATTGTCCTTGTCTTGGACCCCTTTCGCCTGACTTTGTACCTTACAGAATCACTCCTGCCCCCCCGCTGCCCCACGATCCATGCCAATTTCTCTTTCTGACTGTATAATCAATCATGTCTGATAGTGGTATGTTACAATATTGTGCCTTGATAATATACACAACCCACCATCTAATACATCCCATCTTTGTGCTGAAAATTCTACAAATTTAAGCTTTGGGATAATGTTGTTAAGTATATTAGTCGCCTACTTTTTCAACACGCAAGTATGAATTTTCTGATAGTTAGGAACCTTTCTCACAGCACCTAACTACGTGTTTTTCATCCTTAAACAAAGACCAATACCCAGAAGTTGTAATGATGCCTTGATTAGATCAATACCCAGGCAATGTTAGTGCCACATCAATAGCACTCACATGCAGGTAACAGGAAACCTAAGTCATAATTTAGACATTAACATGCCTGCCAATAAACACGTATTTCTCCAGTCCCCTGCTCAGACTATCACAAATATTACCAGCAACCACACAAACTGCTATGCAATGTGCTGCAAACTACCAATGACATGTAACAAAAAGGAGACATCTCATCTTACTGAGGCCAGGATTGAAGTTAAACCAGAAATAAACTAAGTAATAAGACCATCTTTTTCCTAAACTTGTCCTCACTTGCAAGTAGGATGGTGAACAACATCAAATATTCTTTACAAGTCAGAACAGAACACGTCTTAAAATCGTTTTTGGCTCCATTGCCCCTGGGTCAGCTCCTGAAACAGAAGTCAGGCTTACATTAATTTTCTTCATGCTGCTTAATTTTAGTAGCATAGTTTCCACATGCTCTAATTTCTTATTTTCGATGTTGTATGACATGTCTTGTAAATAATGTGAAGTTGGTTAAACTGGATGACATTCAAGTTATATCCCCACTCGGCCTATAATCTAAAGACCTATTACTTACAGATAAGGAATCGCTCTGTCCTCTGGACACTACTGAGAATTAGGGAAAAATCCAACAAGACCCTCTTACTTGCTTGAGATGAGGCTTAAACAAGGAAGGCCCTGCTAGATTATACAAAGTTACCTTTTCAAACATTTTATATTCTGCTCCAGGAGTGCCCAACTGTCTCCTTACATTTTTCAGGTTCCATTCTTTCACAAAGACTAGGCAAGTGAGGTTTATATTAATTTGGTTCATAGCCACACAGCCCCACCAAGGGGTAGGGTGGGACCTCATAAATGCTACATTACAGCCAAAGCAAAATCCAAACCTATTGCCATCAAATCAATTCCCACTCATGGTGACCCCATGCATTACAGGGTAGAACTATTATCCTACTCTAGGTCTTCTTACTGTAAGCTTTATAGGAGGAGGTAGCCAGGTCTTTCTTCTGTGGTAACTCAGGCTGGATTTGTAGTTGAGCATAATCTGTTTGCACCACCTACAAATATTATTCTAGGGCAAGAGCTAGATATTATCACTATTCAGGATAAATCCCAACAGCATGCTTCAGACAATGTATACATCCATTAATACAACTGTCCTTGCACACGAATGAGCTAAGGCCCCAACTTCAGCAAGCCTGATAATTCAAACCTATTTCCCCTGTTCCATGCAGTCCACCATAGAATACTAACAAATTAAATAGCTAAAACAGCAGAAATGCTCTAGATCGAGAGACCATTATCCCTCTTCTTTATAAAAGAGCCACAAACTCTGAATTAATCAACTACAAATGATATGCCTTTACACTATACATCATAAGTGCCCTGGGATCTCTGAGTAACTGATAAAAGATTCCAAGTTGGGGAATTTTAGGAAAGAGGGACAAAAAAAAAAAAAAAAAAAAAAAATGGGCAGAAAGCAACAATGAGGTACAAGGAAGACACCTATACTTCACTTCAGGCCCAGAGGCATGATACGACACTGTGGAAGAGAAAAGAGCCACACCTTAAGAGGGCATCAGGGCAAACAGCATGCTCAGAAGACACACACTGCTCTTAGAACTAGAAGGCAAAAGCAGTGTTTAGAAAGGGGCTAGGAATACAGGAACTTTGCTAATGATGGATTCAGAATTCCAGCAGAGGCAGGATTTAGAGCAGAGTGGAAGACAGGAATAGAGTCGAGGGATTGGCATTTGGGAAGTCAAGGATTTTCATATAAGTCTAAAGCTTCTTGTGGTGCCTGACCTAAACAAGGACAGAAGGCATGACATTGTTGTTACGTGCCCTTGAGATGACCCCAACTCATAACGAGCCCATATGACAGATGAGTAGTTCTCCTCTGTCCTATAGGGTTGCTCTGAGTCAGAACTGACTTGGCAGCAATGGGTTTAATATTCCCAGGAGCAGATGGCTGCTGAGTGTGAGCCAACAACCTTGCCGTCAGCAGCATTCCACCACTGGGCCAAGAGGCAGTTACTGGTGACCAAGCTGAGATGTGCAGACAGAGAGGGGTTACTGCCTGGGTACCCCTGGACCCCAGCTTATGTAAGTCAGGAAGACCAGGGAAGCTGGCTCTTATCCAGGTGTACAGACAACTCTTGATGCTGTATGCTGGAGAGGTGATATATAAATCCATACAACAGAGGAATATAACATACAACACTTGGAAATACTTTTTTTTGGAATTCTAAACTTGAGGAGTCTGGTGGAGCAATGCCTGAGCACTCAGCTTCTAACTGAAATGTTAGTGTTTAAAACCATAAAGATTACAGCCTAGGAAGTCTATAGTGTAGTTCAATTTTCTCCTATAGGGTCATTATGCACCAGACTGACTCAATGGCACATAACAACAATTTTGCAGCAATAAATAAAAGGGGGAGGGGGCTGCTGCCATAATGGAACTCAGATGGGAGACCCAAAGAGAAATTTGATAGCCATATCTGGGGAGGCTTTTGGGAGACTTAGAGATGTTTCATGGCTTTGGGGAAACTGAAAAAAATATGGCTGATTCAATATCCTTTAATTTTTTCTAAGACACCATCACAATTCACCTTGGGCAAGTTATAAAATCTTGAGATTCAGTTTCCTTCTCTGTCAAGTACTGATAATATACCTGTCTCCCAGGGAATCTCCTGAAGGAATCCTAGTGGTGCAATGGTTAAGTGTTCAGCTGCTAAATAAAAAGTTTGTGGTCTAAACTTAGCCAGCAGCTCTCCCAGTGAAAGACCTGGCAATTTGCTCTCATAAAGATTATAGCCTAGAAAACCTTATGGGGACTTTGTCACATGGGGCCGATAAGAGCAGGCATTGACTCCATGGCACACAGCAATAACAACAGTGCTGTCATGAGGTGAGGCAGACATGAGCGCAGGCACCACACAGCACATGCTCACCAGAGGCCGGGCCACCTTCTTTCACTCACTCATTATAACAAAGCCACAAGTCGAGTGGTAGAAGCTGTATTTTAAAATGCAGAAAGAGCTGTTTAGTGAGGTTCAGGAACTTAAGGTCCTTCCTCCAAGAGGCAGAGCCGGGATTGATGCTCCCTAGGCTGACGACAAATGTCAGCCTGAGCTCCTTCCACTGAACCATCCTGCAACAGGTAATGTCTTAAAAACTGGTTGAGAAACCCATCTGCAGAGGTGCCATCTCTAAAAATTCAGAACGCAGTAAAACTAGTAGAAGCTGGCACTGGACGACCCGTGCATCACTCTCGGGTAAGGACCACGTGTATTAAGCAGTGACGACGGTGACAACAGTGGCTGTGATGGGAGCAGTGGTGCCCATAATGATGGTGGTGCTCATCAACAATAAACAAAAAACGAAGAGACCATTAAGGTACTTAAAATTCCCCAAAGAGCCTGAGTGCCTCTTTGGTACTGAGTGAGTTGTTCTATGTTGTAAGGGCAAAACCTCGCTCAGCTTTCTTTGTTTCCTCTTTTTGTCTTGAGAAAACCCAACGTTAATGAAAACCAGTGAAGCAGCTGCAGGATGTAGTAGAAAATGTACAAAACAATCCAAAGACATGGGTCTGGCTCTGCTGAGGCCACTGGGTAGCCAGATGGCCTTGGGCAGGTTCACAACCTCTGCAGTGGCGTAACTCAGTGATTAAGAACACGGATTTCAGAAGCAGAAAGGCTGGAGTCTGATCCCAATTCTGCTACTTATTATTATATGACCTTGGGCAAGTTCACCTCTGTAAAAAGTTACTCTCGAAATGGGAATAACAATAACTAACTCAGAGAATTATTAAAAGGATTAAATGAACTACTGGGGGAAGTACTGGTGGTTCGGTGGTACAATTCTTATCTCCCGAGGGGAAGACCTGGGTTCAATGCCCAGCCAACGCACCTCACGCACAGCCCCCGCCCGTCTGTCTGTGGCAGCTTGTGTGTTGCTGTAACGCTGAGCAACACCCAACTGCCAGATTAAGAAAGACAAGAAGAACACTCTGCTAATCTGCTTCTGAACGTCAGCCAATGAAAATCCGAGGGATCACAGTGGTCTAATCCACAACCGATCACGGGAGTGGCTCAGGACCAGGCAGTGTTTTTCCCATTGTTCAAGGGGTCGCCTGTGAGCTGGGGGCCAACCTGATGGCAGCTAACAACAACCACAACAAATGAGCTTTGCAGGTAGTTGGCATCAAGTTGGAGTTCAGTTAGTGTTTGTTACAATTGCTACCATCCCCAGTTCTTGAGCTTTGCAGTCTCTCTTTCTGAAATAAGGACAGTAATACTGGTGTTGGCCACCTCAGCTCTTCTTTTCAAGCAGACTGTTGTATGGAAAATAGCACTTTGTATGATGTAAAAGATCATATAAGAATGTGGGGTTATTACGATAATAACTCAAAAGAGGATTGGATACACTATCTCTGCCACTTACGGTGACATGGATGATTAATCTTCCGGCAATTTTTAAAAATGATCACCATGGCAGGAAAAAACCTAAATCCTAAAGGTCTTAGGTATTTCACTGAGGAAAACAAAATGTTCTTCGTGTTCTCAGAACCCCAAGCTCCTTTTTTTCCATAATATAATTGGAACCCCCTAAGGGTTCGTTTAATTCATAGCATAAAGGCAAAACAACAACAAAATTGAAATAAAGGGAAGGTTGGTTTCACAGATTGCCCACAAAACTGGAAAATTGTTACTAATAGCACAGTGCAATAAAGAGGCTTATAAATTGAGTCCTGGGGGAAGGACAAAAGCTATATTTGTTACATGTGGCTATCAGAGGCCAGAACTTGGCCCCTTCTGTTCTGTGAAGTGCCATGTGCATAAAGTTGTAGACTGTCATTTCCTTTAACTCAAAACACTGGTGAGCAAGCCGCTGGAGCAGGGCCTCCTCCAGAACACGACCAGCCATAACACTCAGAACACAGAGCATCTCTCACTGCTCAAATGAAGTCCTTGAACCACTTGCTTAACTTAGAGTTCTTCTTATTTACCAGTATATGTCCTAACTCTACAGATCTCAAGAGAATTTTAGGGACAGTGTCTTAGAAGTCATCTAACCCCTCACTGTATCCCAATGCTGGAAGTCTTCTTCCCAACATTTGGTACAGGGGCCAAGCATTTCCAGGGGTAAGACTGTCCCACTACCTTGGTTGTTCCTTGTAGTTACTGTTGATATGTGCCAAATGTGGCACAATTCCCCCCCTAATCTAGGGCTTCCACGAGAGGTCTCCTGCTACAGTTCACATTCTGACCTTCTATTTGCAGTCCTCTCCAAGAGACGCACCTGTTTGATAAGATACCCCAAGAAGCACTTCTGTGGACATGAACTAGGCTCCTTTCTTTCTCTTTCAGAGTAGCCTGAGTTCAGGATACATGCATTCTCTCCTCTTCCATGCAGGAAGAAGCAGAAGCCTGACCCTGCAAGGAAAACCTGCAGGCACCCAGCTGCTGCGCCTAACTCCAAGAGTGTATTTAGTTGTGGGAAGAAATGGAATAAGAAACCTGATTGTAGCCACAAACGACGCTACATTCTGCTATCTGTGTGTATTTCTCAACCAGCTGAGAACTGGAAATGAAGAGACATCCTTTAACCACCAGTAGAATATACTTTCATCACATGATCCTGTTAATATTTGAACAGCCGTCTTCATATTCCTCTTTTGCAGGCCTCATATCTTGAGTTTACCATTTCTCCTCTGAAAATTCAGATTGAAACTACTTATTATCCTGATTATAATGGTTCCTGACCTCCACTTAGTACTCTGGACATGAACTATTACAGTGCAGAGAAACAATTACCACCTCCAGTTGATCTGTGACACTGCATTTCTTATAGTGCGTCCTTAGATGCATTTGTTAGTTGTTTTCTTCATAAGCATGACACTCGGCTTACAGTAAATTTTCTATGAACTAGAATTCCTAAAACTTTTCCCCATGACTTGCTATTAAGCTAAGTTCCCTCTTTACTTTTGGGATTTAATGTAACATTTTGTTAACCTAAGTGCCGGACATTACCTGTACAGTCTGGATTCACTGTCTCTTGTTGGCTGACAACTTGTTCCTATCTTCGCTGTGTCAGTTACTGGAGTGGGACTTGAGGAAATGACTTAATATTTCTAGGTCTCTATAGCTACCTATAAAATAGAAATATCAATGACATACTCCTAAGAGGGTCATTGTGAAAATTAAGTAAGGGAATCTATGCATCATATTTAGCATTCTGTAAGTACCTTGTGAATATTATCTATGGTTATTATTAGCCAGTTTATCTTGTCAACCTACACTGATCTTTTTTAATCTTGTCTCTCTTATTGGACAAGTTAGCCATATCTTCCAACTTGAGCCACCCATGTATTGCACAAACACATCTTTTGTGCTTTCACCAAATTTTTTTTTTTTCATTTATGGAAGTTTTTAATGCAAGTTGTATATAAGATTATTTCACTCCTGCATCTTCTCAATTGTTTCTTCCTTGTATTTGCCCTTTTCCTTTCCTACTTGGAGAGATTCGGCTTTACGTTCAAGGATCTTCTTGCAGTCCTTGCCCAGTTTTAGCCTAGTGATAACCACCTTGCTGGGGTGAATGCCCACATGGACAGTTGTGCCATTAGCTTTATCTCATTGCACCCATTTGATGTAGATGCCGTATTTCTTCCTGTAAACCTGGACTACTTTGCCAATTTGCTGACCTTTGTAATGTCCTTGCACAACCTGAACTTCATCATCCTTTCAGATAGGCATGGACCGAACATTGTATTTCTGTCTCAGTTTCTTGGAAAGAGGGGAGGACATAATCTTCTTGCGAATGTGGGAAGGTGCATTGAAATGCCTTTTGCGATTTTTGCTCCACTCAGAAGTCACAAAGGGATTGAACTTCACTGTGGCTGCTGCCACTTCAGCAATGCCCACAAAAGGAAAAAAGTCCATCAAAAATTTTTAAATGATAAAATTGGACAGAACAGCATCAGCAACAGATATCCTGAGGCATACCATGATGACCTCCTTCTAGAAAGATATCAACACACTAGTCAGCTAAAAAGCACTTGGGGGTTGGGCATAGATTAGATAGTCAACAGAAACTGGGTTAGGTGAAAGCAGCGACAGCACACAGCAGAAAGCAGATCAACGGAACAGGACTTCACCATAAACCGAAAGGTTTTCTAAATTCAACCTAATATTTCAAAGGCTAGGGTAGCAAGGACAGAGGCTGGGCACCATGATTCAGAGGACATTGAGACCAACTGGCATAACTAATCTATTGCTAAGGCAGTCTTCTACACCCCATATTGGTCAGTGGTGTCTGGGGTCTTAAAAGCTAGCAAGCTGCCAACTGAGGCACACCAAATAGTCCCCACTCATCTGGATAAGACGATCACTGAGAACAACAAAAATATGAGGGAAAAGGAACTCAGGAGACAGAAGCACCCACATGAATGCGAGACTGTATCACCATGAGACCAGAAGAACCACATGGTGCCAGGCCACCCAAGACAGCCATGATGGGGGACACAATGTAGAGTCCCAGAGACAACATGAGCAAAAGAGATGTGGGTCCAAGAACGCTACTGAAAGACCTGAGTTGATGGTCTGACAGCCTAGAGGGTTCCCTGGGAACAGGGCCCCTAGACCTGCTGCTGTCCCTGACCAGAAACCAATAAGGACTCAGTGCTTCAGACAAGAAGAGACTGGACTCAGGGACACAGTATGACATTATGGTTTGAGTACTTCCTAGTTCCATGCATTTACAGGAGGCTGTCCTACTAGTCTCTTTCTAGATAGGAGAGAACAGGGTGTAGAGGATGAGACAGATGCTTGTTAGGAGGACACTAGACACACAGAGCAAAAAGGAGGCGTGTGCTGTCACCGGGTGGGGAGAGCAAAGGAAGCTGCAGATAGGTGGGCATGCACAATGGATCTGGATTGTAGACTTTCACCTAATCACAATAAAAAATAAAAGTAAATAAATAAAAACCACCTGGGAGCCTTTGTTCAACCAGTTGAGTTCACTCAGTTAGCCCCAACTAAATGACAAAACTCTGTTAAACTCTGCCCAGACAGTTTTCTTCCACTCTGTGATGTCCCCATAACCAACCAGATTAACTGGGAAACAGTGAAAAGATGTTAGATATGCAAATGCTTTGTTTTTAGTGAATTCATGACACTAGTTTCAAATATTCACAACGTTCCTTTTCATTCATCATTGTTTAGTAATCCAGTATAAATTTACTGAAGACTGGTATTTGTAGTTTCTAGAATATGCCTTCTCCCCCTCCCATGTTATTTTTTAAAATAAGGGTAATGTCTTCCCTTTGTCAATCTTCTGGCACTGTGGCACTATAGCTAATTTCTATAGTTTCTGAAAAGGGACACATCACACTGGCAAGCTCTGTAATAACCCTGTGGTATGGTTCCAAAGGAAAAGACTAAGTGAGAGAATTGGATTAATTAGGCCAATCTACTCTGTTGACCATCAAAGGGCTCATGAGATGGCATTTACCTTGGTAGTGATAATAACAATAATTGTAATAGAGATAATAGCTATATGTAAGACTTGGAGCCAAGCATTTTACATGTGTTATCTAATTTAGGAAACCCTGGTGGTGTTGTGATTAAGTGCTATGTCTGCTAACCAAAAGGTCAGCAGTTCAAATCCTCCAGGCACTCCTTGGAACCTCTATGGGGCAGTTCTACTCTGTCCTGAAGGAATGCTATGACTTGTTATCAACTTGATAGTAGTGGGTCTGGTTTTTGGGCCATGGTTATGGTTATCTAACTTAATGCTCAAAACAACCCTATGAGTTTGGCTCTATGATAGTCTCCTTTTTAACGAGAAGGAAATAGGACTAGCTTATATGGCCAATCTAGGATTCAAATGCAGGTGGATCAGAGCTAGAGCCCATATTTCTAACAAAGTTCTGTATTATTTTCCTTCTGTAGCAAATGATACCCGACAAATATATGTATTATAGCTGGGATCCAGTCCTCACCTTGCAGACTCGGAAACTAGATACTGTCAGTATCCTGGAGTTGACTAGACTTAGCCATGGTGCCTCATCTTAACAAAATTCACAATAAACTGGAATAGCAAGTCAGAATTGCCAATGTATTGATTTAGTTAGCTATCTATCACACAAAACAAATACTAACAACAGTTAGACCAAATTATTTTTTACTTTAGACAGTTCTAACAACAGAGAGAAACTGCAGTCACAAGACAGCATCCCAGTAAGAGGAGTCTGTAGTGGGACTTGAATGTTAAGATGAATTCCCAACAAATAAGGACTCTTACCAGTGAAAGTGGAACTTTGAAGGCTGCCAACATTTCCATTCCTATGGATAGCTTCTAGGGGCAGAGGCTGCAACTTTCTGGATGGTATGATGTGTTCTTACTTACACTGATATCAATTTCAGGCCTCCGCTTCAATCCATTATGTATATTAGTGTATTATTAAGTATATTAGTGTATTTCCCAACCACACTCTTGAGTAACCTCCATGTCTGGTCTGTTCTCCCCACTGTCACTATGACCTGAGCCTTTCACTCATTCAAGGCAGCTAGGAGCCCTCCTACTATCTCCTCACTTTTATTATTGACCACATAGGGTTTGGTGAAGGTAGTACAAAAATAGCAGAGATGTCCCTTTCTCTGTCATCTGTTAGCATGACTCCATGTTCTTCAAACACGGTTTCACTGGGAAGCAAGGTGGGGGGGCGGGATGTGATCAGAGAGAAAAGACAGAGGGTGGCTTACTTTTTTTTTCTTTATATAGCTCTGCTACTTTGTTATAAACTGCATCTATTACTTTCATAGTTAAAAATTCCAATTGTTTGAATTCCAGAGATGCCAAAAAAGTTTCAAAAATAAGTGTTATCCAATCCAAGAATATAAATTGTCCTTACAACATACCTGAATTGGCTGTCTAATTTACTCCCAAACACCTCTGAGTTACGGTAATTCACAGACCCTGGGGCAGTTTACCCATCTCTGTACATGTCTGTCAGAAGAATCTTCATTTTATTAAGTCAAAATTTCCCCCTGTGCAGCTTCCACCTGTATATCAACTTCATTCTACCCCTGGGGGCCTGGCAAGACACATCTTGTCCTATGTGTCACTGAAACACTTAGAGGTCTCATACTAGCTTATATAGCAAACAAAACAATCCCAATTGTTTGACTTTTCTTCTGGGCTAAATATTTTTCGGGGCTGATGGGAAAGAAACTGCCAGGGAACCAAGAGTTATATGTTATGCATCTTTCTTTCTTTCTTTCTTTTTTTAATTGTACTTTAGATGAAGGTTTACAGAATAAAGTATTTTCTCCTTAACAAGTTAGTACACATATGGTTGTAGGACATTGGCTAACAACCCCACAACAGGTCAACACTCTCCCTTACATACATTATATATTTTACATATTTATATATATACATAATAGCAGCAGTGCTACCCTACTATTCTGACCAGTACATTAGTTAGAGAAATAGACTTCTCAGAGAGAAGGTAGAGGAAGACAATGCAAATTGTTAAGTGTTCGATTGCCAAATTCACTGGTGCTGACTGAAAGCTTGAGAACTTGAAAGTGAAAGTGACTAGAAACGAAGTCCAACGGTTTTGTTGGTGAAGGCTGGAATGTGAAAATGAAATGAACATTCAAAATACCGTGTGCACCTCACTGCCCTTCATGTTACTCGGTGACTCAAACTGGGAATTTTTATAACATGCACAGAATTCTATCTGTAAGTGACCGACCTACTCTCTTTTGACCACCTTATCAGGACCGTCTGTGGAATAACTCCCTTTATGTCACTGTGATAATGACCACGAGCATGTCTCCTGGCTTTTGCAGACTGCTGTGGAGATAACAGACCTCATTCCTAAGGATCTTCTCATTTAATCCTCTGTGAGGTGGGGGTTATTGTCTGTTTCAACACAGGTAAGGAAATTGCTTTAAAGTTCAGTGTTTTAATTCCGCAACACCACGCTAGTGGCTGCTGCTACCACAGCCCACCTAGACTTCACTGAAGGCAACCAGACCACGGTGACGGCTCCAAGGCCTAGTCATCTAAACAAGCTCGCCTCGTTTCTGTAATGACTCGTGTGTGTCATACTTAACATCTCCTTTAAAGTAAAACTCACAGGTACAAGAATGTTCTGAAGGTCATCCTATTTGGCCCTGGTGAATTTGAACACTGCCACATGGGTACTGATTCACCTCTCTTTGTCTCTGGCATGGCATCTAAATCTGTTGCAGCACTGTGCAGCTAGCTCAGCTTTTCTACCTACAGAAGCACCTTAAAGATATTCCTAGAGTATGTTTCACTCAGATTAATATAGCCTGATGCAATTTCAGTGCCCAATAAGGAAAAAGAGCATCTGTTACATTCCCCAGAAGTATATTACAGCCTGGCAAACAGCTTCCTACAGTGCCCATTTAGAAAGATTAGCAAAAAGAAGAAAACAAAGGTTACAATGAGAAGGGCGGAAAATGATCCCTAGGAGTCCTTAGTATAATTCCTTTGCTTTGAAGCTTAAACACCACAGCTTCTAACATGTAGTTAAGGCATATGTATCTAAAAAGCAGGAGATACCTGAGGATACACGATATTTTAAAATCATCATCCTCAAAGTAGATTTAAAGGACACCTGTACATTTTGCAGACTGAAATATTCTTCTTTCGCCTCATCCTTGCTTAGGCACCTTCAAACGCCAGAGAAAAATTAATAAGGAAACAAAGAAAACATCTAAAATTGTCTTGCAAAACTCATCTTCTGGGAGAGACTCTTGGTGAAAGCGACAGCTTCCTCACAGGTAGCAGGAGTAAAGCTGTGAAAATCTGAGGCCCTGGGAGCCACAGGTGCTCTTCAACAGAGGCCACAGCAGGCAGAGTCAGCAATGGCTGCTGTCCTCTCTGTCACGGCCTTGAGCTCAGGAGAGACAGTAGGCAACTCTCAAATGTCCTGGTTGACCTCGAGGTGCCTAGTATGGGGACTGGCTCACACAGTGCTCTGTAACTATTGGCTGACTGAAATTAGACGATGGAAATGAGCTCCAAAGTATTACATACTAGAGATCGACAGTAGAATTGTTCTCTATTAGAAGAAAGAAACACTATGCTGAACCTAGTGTCTTCAAGTCTTTGTAATTTGAAGGATGAGAAACCCTCCTCATCCATGAGGATCCCCAAATAGGATCATCTCAAACATCGGGAGAGGGTTTTTGCAGGGTGCTTTAATCTAGAGAAAGGAGGCCTAATGGTGCAGTGGTTAAGCTCTTGTCTGCTAACTGAAAGGTCAACAGTTCAAACCTACCAGCTGCTCCTGGAGAGAAAGCAGCAGTCTGCTTCTGCAAAGATTACAGCCTAGAAAATGAATAAGCACAGCATACTTCTACTGTAGTACAGCTTGTCACCACCATCAGACTTGATATATGACATCTGAGGCATAATGTATAACCCCAAAGAAGTTTTGCTGTTGAACAGAGATGCCATGATGAATCACACAGCTACAGGCCTGGACAAGGGTAGGGGGACTGTGTCAGTTGACCTGAATTCAAGTTGTGGGGCTGTGGACACATTATTATACCTCTTCTAGTCTTGGTGTTTCCCTCTGGAAAGTGAGAGGACTAAAACAGATGACGCTGAGGATCTCTTCTAAGGTCTAACATTTCTCATACCCTATGGCTCTGCGAAGAAAAGCAACTAAAATTCAACCCTTTCTTACTTATACGCTGGGAAGAAAACAACAGGTTGATGCCTCAGCAGGTCACACAGACATGGATCCTATTAGCAGAAGCCCAGCCCTTTCTGTGGCTGAAAGGAATGAGAAGAATATTTTGGCTTTCCAAGTGGGCGAAGATTTGGTTTGGACTTCTCTCCAGAAAGACAGCATGTCTCAGCAGTAGAAAAGATGCCAGTAGCCACAGGCTGGGTCACTGGTTTCAGTGCGACTCAGCACGCATAGCACAGATTTCTTCATCACCATTGCTGTAAGCTCTACCACACCTTGTTTTTCTTGGGGGCTGTCCTGGTCAGGTAATTTGGGTTAGATCCAACCCAATTTATAAAATTTGAAACTTTTCCCACTGTAGGTAAGATTACATGCTATTTTAAGAAACCTCTTGGGGGATGAGGAAATATGTTGTTTTTCTTTTCAATATTATACTGTATATTGATTCCAAATGCTAACTGAGCTTTTAAAGAAAAACATGAGATCCCTAAAAATAGCCTGTCTACAATGCCTCTCAGATTTGGGCACAGAGAATAACTTGCTTAGCACGCAATTAGAGATAAAATAATATTTGGGGAATGTATCTGAAAGGTTACAAAAATGAAATGTAAATGCCCCCAAAACATTAAACTAATATTCATTGATGTGAACTGGGTTACTACTCTAGAGCAGTACTCTAAAAAAAAAATTTCAAATGAGCTCCTAAGTCTAGTTTTACAAATCTTTAGTAACCAAATGCCAAATGCAAAAGTTCAGTCTTAGTCATCTTTTTCTCTAGGACCTCTCTGCAGTATTGGACTGTTAGAATTCTGTCCTATCCTGACCTCTGCAACTCCTCATACTCCTGGCTCTCCTTTGACCTCACGACTTCACTGTCAACATTTCCTTCACAAGAGTATTCTCACTGGTCACATTCTTCTTAATGTATTTCAATATCTAGTGGCCATACTTTGCTCCTTTGTCCTTCAGTCTCTTTCTCTTACAACCCCCCCCTTTGGATGTGTAAACTCTACCTGCATTTACCCCTAACTCCATGTGGATGATCCCTAATCTTAATTTCTCAACTTGATCCTTCAATGCAAATATCAGTTTCCTATCTCTCCCACAGCATGCTCGACATCTTTACCTGGACATTTTGCCTTATCATTATTTTAAATTCAGAACCTATATGAAAGAGGACTGAGCAAGAAAAAAATGGGCTGAATTGGAGGTATTAGTACCAAGTGACTATTTCTAAAATATGATGTCTGACGATGAAGTCCACGAACTTTACTGTTTTAAGTGCTACATATTTCATTGTTGAATATCACCATGGCCACCTTTGAAATACTCCCCTTGGGAAGCTATGCACCAATGCCAGCAGCTAGTCCACCGTTCAAAGTTCCAAAATTTCTCTAAAGAGGGGACTAGGCACTGGAGTTGGTGCATAGCTTCACAAGGGAAGTACTTCAAAGGGAGCCATAGTGATATTCAGCAATGAGGCATGTAGCACTTTCTCTAAGATGAGTTTATGAACTTAATTGTCAGACTTCATATGTATATGCACACACACAGACACACACGTACGTATTTACTAGCTCTGTGCACTGAAAAGGCCAAGATGTCAAGTCACCCCAAGAGCAATGAGCACATCCACTCTAGATCTTGGTCTTCAATCCCCACTAAAAAAGAACTGGAGATTCTTGAAGAAATGGATGATTTGGGAGCTATGGTAGGTTGTGCAGGATAAGCCCATAAGAAATTATTATACTAGAAAGTGAAGAAGTATCAAAAAGGGAAAGGGAAGGATAGAGAGAAAGGGGAAGGGGAGGGGAGGGGGAAGGGAAAGGGGAGTGGAGTGAAAAGGAGAGGGAAATAGAAAGGGGAGGGGAAGGGAGAGGAGGGGAAGGAAGGGGAGGGGAGGGGAGAGGAGGGGAAGGAAGGGGAGGGGAAGGGAGAGGAGGGGAAGGAAGGGGAAGGGAAGAGGGGGAGGGAAGGGGAGGGGAGCGAAGAGGAGGAAGAAGCCAAGAAAGAAGGAGGCATGACACAAGAACCCATATCGGTTAAAGCTGGGAAAATCTCAGTACCAACAGGATTTAGTACATTAATTATTAACCACCAAAAAGAACAGGAATCTGTGAGTCCAAACTGATAAAATGTGGATGCTGGATAAATGACAGATGGAAAGAAACAGAAAATAGAGAAATTTCTACTTCTGAAAACCACTCAGGGAAAACCTAGCAGATCATAAGAGTTCTGTCTAGAGTTGATCATGGGAATGGCAAAGGAGCAGCAGCATTTGGTCCTATTGTATATGGGGAGGAAACCCTGGTGGTATATAGTGCTCAAGTGCTACTGCTGCTAACCAAAAGGTCAGCAGTTCAAATTCACCAGGCCCTCCTTGGAAAGAAACTCTATGGGGCAGTTCTACTCAGTCCTCTAGGGTTGCTAGGAGTGGGAAGGGACTCGACAGCAGTAGGTTTGGTGGTTCTGGTATATGGGTTTGCCGTCAGTCGAGAGCTGACTTGCTGGCAGCTAACAAAAACACCATAGCTTCTACAGGCCACAGTTAAAACTCCTTCATGTGCATCAGTGATACAAAAAAGACTGAAGTATTTTCTCTCACTGACAAGCATGTGGAGAAGCAACTGGTCTCCAGATGGAAGGTAGGAAAAAGAGAACATGAAAAGGTAAATGTACTTGCCATTGTCTAGTTAGGAGTCTATGAGTGGGTTCTATACACCCTAAGTTGAACCACAATAAAAATCTTCCCTGGGAAATTTTTTATGACACTAGACCTAACCCTGTTAGACCCTAAATGTCTGATGACAGCACAAGTTGACTGGATTAGCTTAACCTTAAAACTAAATGGTTTTAGAATCAGTTACATGCCTGAGTACTTCAAGTTAATGAGCTCTTTTTCCCCAAACGTCACTAAGACTCAAAGACTGTCCTGTTCATTGCTTATAGGGAGCTATATTCACTAGAACTACACTAAAAAGTATAACTGAGAAGGGGCTTTACAGAACATGCTTTAATAAATACATGTAAATGATTTCTAAGAGCAATAAATTATATATGAATAGAAACTTGTAAAATATTTGAAAGTGCTTGTGACAAGATTTTTCTCTTTTACAGTTTCAATTTTCTGATATTATTGGGGAAATCCTGGTGGTGTAGTGGTGAAGTGCTACCCAAAGCTTGGCAGTTTGAATCCACCAGGCACTCCTTGGAAACTCTATAGAGCAATTCTACTCTACCCTATAGGGTAGCTATGAGTTGTAATTGACTAGACAGCAGAGGGTTTGGTTTTTTGATTTAATAGGATTGGGTTTTAAAAACAGGATTAATGATGAATTAGAAGAGCCACGCAATTCCAATGTTTAAACCAAGCAGCCAGAGCTACTTTGGACTTGGGGGGTGAGTTTTTAATAGTACCAGTAGCTTCTGGGAGATCCCAGAAGGAATTTATAGAAGCTACTGCTTCTATAAATTTACACAGAAAATTACTGTTGTACTTGACTGAGTTGCTTCAAGTTAAATTTTAAGCATAAACTAACTAAGTCATTTTAAGCATAAATTAAGCAATCACTAAAGTTATCTTTGAGACTTTACAAAAGGAAAGATGTCCAAGAATATTGAATAAGAAAAAGAATACACTTGAAATATTTTGCCCTTCAGCATTTTAGGTCTGTTTAAGCATTTTCTGCAGTAAAATTTTGTGCACATTTTTACAATGCTGTAACAAATTTCTAATGGGTCCTCACACTTTAAATAAATGCAGTGACACAGGACTGTCCATTACCTTCCCCGAGATGGCTAAGTTCCATCTTGTTAAAAGGTTAGAAGGAAGTAGTTAATACTGCTGGGGTAATCCTCAAATCAAAGCCTCCATTCGAACAGCCTCTGTTCTCAGGCTCCCCCACGCCAGACGCTGAGATTGGTTTCATGGACAAGGAAGGTGCCACAAAAGAAGTGATTAAAAACAACTAGAAGATGATTACTCCTTTGTGACTCCTGCCTGAGAGTCTGAAATCTGACCAGAATTCATCTCAGTTTCCTTAATGAATTCCTCCAATGCTGTCATGCGGTTAATTCTCCACATTTTCTACTACTCTGATTATTAAAAAAAAGAAGGAAAAGAGGAAAAGGAGCCAGCCAATATAAACATCAAAGGGTACTCCCACTTCTGTGGCCTTCAGATATTTTCCAGAGCTGGATTGTGGGGACAAAAGAGGTGGGAGGTGGGCAGGGGGTGTTCCTATTTCCTTTGGGAGACAATGGGCCAAACCTGCCCAGCCACGCTACAGCGCAAGTTAGAGGCATGTTTCACATGGCCAGGCGGCAAAGGGTTCCTTCAGAACTAGAACATGTTTTCTCAGCCTAGTCAAGGGAGACTCCAGCTATTACTGAATGGCGGTGTCTGGAGGGTGAGAGCTGGGCCCTCCCTCAAAGGAGTCTAGTTGTAGATATCCCCCACTGAGCCTTAGACCAAAACACCGAAGGGATGGGAAGAGAGCAGATGGAGGCGGTGGAGGAGGGAAGGAACTGGAGAAACTTAAAACCAGCGTAACTTTTCATTTCCTGAACTTAAAGCAAATAACTGTTCTGTGGTATTCACTGGAGTTTGAGTTTTGTCTTTAGCCAAGCCTGCAGACCCCACAAAAACTGCCTGGAGGTTTGATGTGAAGTTCATGAGATGAAACTACAAGGGAATAAACATAAAAATCTACTAGATGGATACAAGGGGCAGGGAAAAAAAAAAAAAAAGAAAGAAAAGCCATTGTATGCTGAAGTTCAGGATGGAGAATGACCAGACTAAGCAAGAAAAGGTTAAAATGTTTCAGGTGACTGTGACCACTGTATAAGCCAACAGTGTGGCTTGGCTACAGAAAACCTTAAGGCCAGATTAGCAGAAGTATAGTGTTCACAGAGAAAAAGGAAAGAGCCGTCCTGTGTTCCACTCTGGTTAGGATGGTTAGGACACAGTGGGGGTGCTGCCTAAATTCTTGGCACCAAGTTTTAAAGAATATTCATAAAGACTGGAGCACATCAAAAGAGTCACAGGAAGAGGATGGGTGTAGAAATCACGTCGAATGAGGAATAAGTATAGAAACTAGAATTACTCACATTGGAAGAAAAGACCTTATTGGGCAGGTGAGCTACCTACAAACACCTGGAGGGTTGTTACACCGAAGAAAGAAGAAACATCTCCAAGGATCCAGAGTGCAGACAAACGGGCAGATTTTAGCTCAACATAAAGCAAACTTTTCTAACAGTTCAAACTGTCCAAAAACGGATTAGACTATTTTATATAACAGCTGTTTCTCAGGCATTGGAAAGGTTCAAAATCTAATGAACACTCGTCTGGGACATTAAAATGGAGTATTCTTGCATTCTGTGAGAGACTAGTCTTAACACTAGTCTTAACACTATTTCAGACTGTAAGATTCTAAGCCTGAGAAATGTGTAAGGAAACAGAAATAAAACACAATGTGAAAGGCACTCATCATTGGCTTAGACGCTTCTAAATGTTACTGAGGTATTTATTCATGTTATTCAACAATACTACTCTAGTTCCTTGAGTTGCATTATGAGTCAGAAAGGAAAACTTCCCTCCAGCTAGATGTTTAAACTAAAGAAACCACTGCAGGAATTACAGCATTCCATATCCTTTCAAATATATTGATTAAACTGTTTGCCTTTTAGATATCTTGTCTTTAGACACACTGTATGCCAAAAAAGTGTAACTCGTCGGCAGCATGGTCTACTGTCTACACCTTTGTACCACTGGGGCCAAGCACAACCCCTGACACAAACTACACTCCAAAATATTTGCTGCTTGTGCCAAGCCTGTGGATGAAGCAACAAACAAAACAGACCTGGTGTTTGCCATCATAAAAGTTATAATCTACTGGGAACCACTGATATTAAACAAAAAAGAATTCCAAGAAAGACATCATCATAAAATCATACTAAATACAATGAGTAAAAAGTAAAGAGTAGGGTGAGGAGTTATAGGAAGAAATCTAATTTTCTCAGGAGTTGGCCATGTGAAGACTGGGGGAAGGAAGACTCTTCTACAGAAAGGAAAGAGTTTATGCGAAGGGGCTGCGTGGTAGAAAGAGGAAAGGAGAGGCAGGCTAGATCATGAGAGGTCTCACTGACTCTCCTCCTCCCTCCAGGTTTTATCCTAAGTGTAACAAGAAGCCAATGCAAGATTGCAAGCGGGGGAATGATACAAAATCATGAACCCAGCAGCTGTGTGCAAAAAGATCCAAGCATTGTATTTCAACCCATTAGTAGGTCAGGAAAGGAATTTAATGGATCATGTCCAGTGTTAAAAAACAAAACAAAAAAGAGAACTAAAATACAAAATAAAATATCAAACTGCATCACACATAATAATGTGCATCACACATTATTTTATGAATATTTTGTTTCAGATTTACTTATAGATACTCCTGTGTAGCTGTCCTGTGGGCTATTATGAATATATTTTTTATTGTGAGCCACAGCCTGAAAAGTTTGAAAATCACTAATTAGAAAGTAACAAGAGTGGAAGCCCAGAGGAGCTGAAGCAGTGAGGAGTTGGCTCAAGCAGTCAAGTGGGTGAATGTGTTGAGAAGGGCATAGGTTCGCTGCATGTCCTGGAAACAGTCATTCAGGGATGACTGTTTGCATTTCAAGGGAAAACGAAAGAGAAATGTCAAGGATGACTCAGCTTCCTAGCACCTATTAACTCGAAAAGTGAACACACGAGCGAAGAACAAATAAATACACAGGAGTACTTCTAAGTAAATCTGACAGCACAATAAATCTAGCTAAAAGTGTGGCTTTCTTCAACTGTGACTATGCAGAAGAAAAATAACAACTATCTTATTTAAAACATTAGGAATTATTTTCCTCCTTGGTTTTTAGTCTCCTCCTTGGATTATGAGCTTTTTAGAGATAAAGTCAAGGTCTTGTTCATCTTTATACCCCCAAGCTCTTGTCATGTGGTACACACTCAGTAATTATGTGCTAAATGAATGGATGGATAAATTAAAAATGGAAACGTAGCCAGGCTTATAGAAAAACAAAGTGTTCTATAGTTCCCCAAGTCAAGGAAAAGCAAACCAACCAGTGGTAGATTTTTCTTAAAACTGTTACTTAATGATCAAATTTGCAAAGTTACCATTTTATAAAACCAAAGGAACAATATCTTTAACACTGTAATTATACTATGAAAGCACTCTCCTTTTGTGGCAGAATATTAATAAACCATCAAAAGTCCCCTTTCACCACACTGTCATATCTCATTCTCATTCTATGTTTACAAGATTTTGCAAGAATTTCAAAGTTCTAAGTTACTCAGATTATTCCTGTGTACTTTGGTTGAGGGTAGGCTAATCTTCAATTCAAAAGAAAAGAAAACGAGTTGTGGAAAATATCCAAGAAAGCTAAAACCATGTAGCAGCAGAGTCCACTGGAATACATCCTTTGCCTTCTGGTTTGCAGTCAGCCTTGTGGCACTTGGGTTACACCCTTCTTGACCCAGTTCTTAGAGTTGTCTATTAAATTTTCACTCCCTAAAAGGCAGATACCATGTCTTCTACTATTACTATATTGTCCATAATGCTCAACAGTCCTGGACAAAGTAGATACTATTTTTCTTGACAAGGTTAGCACTAAGACTAAAATCAAGATCTCCTTGATTTAGCCACCTTCACTGAGCTCTGTTGGTCTTACATGCAAGTTTTATTTCTAGTCGTTTGTGTCTTTCATGACAAAACAGCATTTGCTTCTTTCCAAAATGAAAAACATTTTCCTTTGTGAAGCGATACTTGCAGTTGTGATGCTGAAGTGTTCCTCAGGCAAAGATGTTTATCTGTGCTGCAAAGGCGGAAAGTGTAATTCTCTACCCAAATCAAATAATTCTGTTCTTTTGGTCACTCGTCGCTGGTTTCTTTGCTTGCTTTTGTGTCCCAGGTCTTTCCTGACTAGGTTCCTGCAGTAAATTGTCCAGTGAGCGTGATTACAGCAGAGCAGACTGTTGCTGGTACGACGAATACGATCACTAGTATCTCTAATAGCTAACCAGGCATTCCAAACAAAGAACACTGGAAAGGTGGAGACCCACAGAGAGAGAGGGCAGGGGTTATGCGGCTTGAGGAGGCCTAAACAAACACGTTCAGTCAGAAAAACCCCGTTCTCCAGCACTCTTGCCTCAGTCTGATTTGGTGAAAAAGAGACTTAGAGGCAGACTATACACATCAAATTTTAGGTAATTGAGAAAAACACCAATTGTCACACATCTGTCAGTGAAAACTTGACGTGATCATTTTGAGAACTGTAGTGACTATTTTCAAGGGAGTTTTGAGTTTAACCAAGTGTTTTCCTATTAGCAGCTTAGCCCTTCCTCACAGAATTTCTGGTAAATCTAATTATCATTGTTTTCATATATTTGTGCGAAAGCAAATGATGTATGCGGCAAGACATGCGCCAAACCCGTCACATGGATGCTACTTGAGAATACCGTCACAGTCCCCAATGAGTTTGCTTCTAGTAGAGGGAACAGACATGTTCAAAATCAATAAAAACACAAGGTAAAGTCAACTAAATTTTCAGTAGTGGGCCGAACAAAGTGTTGCAAAGAACAGCATGTAAATGCAACCAGAAAGCAGAGGAAATTCGAGGATGGAAGTAGCAATTGGCCTTTGTCTTGAACAAGGTCAGGTACTGAAGAAGGAAATGAGACAAGAACACCAGGCCAAGTCAACAGCGTTATCCAGGCCATGGAGGTGAAAAAGAACACGCTCCACTCAGGAAATCACACGAAACTTACATGGCTGGAGCAGACGGTTCATGTCAGCTCAAGTGATATGTCAAACAAAGCTTCCACAAATAACATCTACCAAAAAAGTCGTAAGTAAAAAATAAATGTAATTTTAAAGTTTGGAAACATTTTGAGTACCTCAAAGAAAAGGGCCTACACCAACCTTATTATTACAAATCCCACTTGGGATAAAGCTGACAAATTGACAGTCTGAAAATATAACTATCGCTAAATCCTTAGAGTTAAAAAAATCTATTCATATAAACGACGTATTTTAAAAGGCATTCAAAAACTGATCTTATCCAAATTTGTGGATATGCCCCTATTTTAATAAGGCTATTTTCATAAACTAGGATATAAAATCAAAATGAAAGGAAAAAAAAAGAAGCAGCTAGCATTTAAGCCCTCATCTATTAACTTGGGGCCATTAAAAGGAGTTGTCTGCAGAGTTCTGGTCTGACTTCTTACAGTAAGGTCAGTGAGAACATACCGTTACAGACTATTTGGATTCTGGATACCAAAGGCTACTTTCAGAAAGCCAATTTATAACTTCTGATGGCTGACATTTAAGATCTAATCAAGTTTGGAGCCAATTAAAAGGCATTGTCTGGAGAACACTGGCTTAGCATTTCTACTGCCATTAACTGAAGCATAAAGATTATGACTTGACAATTTAAATTCAGGATAGAAAACTAGGCTTTCAAAGAGGGCTGGTACATAATATTCAATAATTTCTGCAAGTCAACACAAGTTCTCTTCGTTTTACAATGATAAAGGGACAACACTTCTAAAATGAAGACCTCACAAGAAGCTCCTTTCAAATAGTGCTACGGTTGTGTCCTCTTGATGAGCCAGCCAGAAGGGCTCATAAATAAATGGACACAACAGCTGCAACTTATGATTAACCAAGGTTTAGTATTTCAAACAGGGAATAACATTATAGTTATTGGAACCAACAAAACTCCTTACATTAGTTCAACACATGACCTTGGCTTTGTCTGGCCTGTGGGTGACCTGAATTGAAGAGAGATGTCTGGGTTGAAATTTAACTCAGTGTCTGAAAAGCTGTGTCACGTGGCTAGAAGGCCAGTCGTGTTGCAATTTCGGGAAACCTTGCTCCCTCAGTGTGACTGGATGGTATAAAGGTGAATCTGAGAAGAGCAGTGAAAAATAATGCTAATTGGTCAGGCTCGGGCAGCCCTTGAATAATGTCCAAACATTTGTGAACAGTCTGAGTAAACCACTCAGGTTATACTTACACAACCAAGGTAACTTGACAGCCTGCCACGGGCAAGTGCCCTCTAGATTAAAGTGGTCAACAATTCTTGAGTGATTAATGACATATATTCTTTCTCTGCCCTCTACTGAGGGCAGAACTCTTTAAGGAGAACAAAAATAAGCTTTATCCCCTGATTCACATGCTAAGACCAAAGCAAACTGAGTTTTCTCCAAGTATAGGAATCTATTTTCAGTAAGACTTGGGCTCTCAAAAGGGTGACCACACGAGACAGGAAGAAAAGAACCTCCATTCCCCAGCAAGCATGGAAGCTGCCAAGGTCCCAGCAATTTAGTTGCATAGTTTCAGGACCTGATTCTAACAACTACTTTTCCCATGCTCATAAAGAAGAAAATTGAAGGATGGGTCTCACTTTTCCCACTCAACCTGACAAGCAATCATATCACTTAGTTCATTAAAAAGTGTTTCCTCTGGCTGGAGGAAGGGGAGTGGACGGAGAGGAGGGGAAAGGAGGTTGTTGGGAGGATGAGACATGTATGGAGCAGAGAGGAATAGTGTGCAGTCACCGGACAGGGAGAGCAGTGGAAGCTGCATATAGGTGGGCATGTAAATTTATACATGAATGTACATTTTCACTCAGTTATGTTAAATAAAAATTTTTAAAAAATTTTAAAAAAAGTGTTTCTTATCAGAGAACTTCAAGTTACCTTTAATCAGGCTGTCCCATTAAATGGCCTGATCATATAATGTTTTCAGATCTTGTTATTCGCCAAGTTCAAATTTCCATAAAGCAGATCTGTGGACTCTTTAAAACCATAATCAAGGTAAATATAGCTAATTTTTAATCAAGGCAAATGTATCTAATTTTTGTATGCTTATTACCAGATCACAACTTAATACTACAGTAGAAGTTGGGTTTCTAAGCATGAGCATGCTGACTTAAGGTTTAAACAACCACATTTCTACAACTAACAAATCACTCAATTTCTAAAAAGTTAACAATAACATTTATTGAACACAAAAACTTCTTTTTTTGTATTTACAATCATGTTTAAACTTTACCGAGTATCAACTAAGTATATAAAGCATCAACTAAGAGTATTTAGATAATGGTGGAATTTAAGGCTACATATATTTTCCAGGAAGCAGAAGTTTGCCTGAGTCTTCCATTTTATTATTACCAATGACATATATATAACATCAACCTCACAAAGAATTTAATAACTGTTAGCTATTATTTAAATCAATGGGATCAAAATGCTAGCTCCTAGAGATTACGGACCCCGGTCTTTAAACAGTACAGAGCACTAAATGGACACTTGTTAAATTAGCCAGTTAACCACAGGGAATACAAACCAGATTTGTTTTTAAATAGAGAGTCAAGATAAAAATTTCATCTGAATTTGTCTTCTTGGTATCCTCAGAGTATGAAGGATTTTGTATACATAATAAGCATCAACAATGACTGTGTGAATGAATAAACTGGTTAATCAATTATTGGGTGAACAGTAGTTATGCAATACAACTAAGACAAGCTGAGAAGGGTTAATGTCATCTAGGTCAGTGAGGACCACAGATCAAACATACTCATTTAATGCTATAATTTACCTATATGCTTTTCAAAAAGAGGTTAAAATTTGAACCAGTGCAAAGATAAATTTCAGCCTGGGTTTCCTAGCTAGAAATGGTAATTGGGCCAAGGCTTTTAAACAGGGGAATTTGTTTATTTCCTTTAAGGAACTCACGCAAATTAAAGGTATTGCTTTCAGGGATGTCTTTCAAGGAAGACTACTAAACCCTCTTTTTGAATCAAATTCCTCTGAGCAAGTTTTTTGATATCTAGCTTTTTAAAAATGCACAAATGTCATTTTCTTCAACATGTCAGTAACTCTTAGCAGAAGTAATTTTGAAATTAAACATGATTCCATTTCTAAAGCAATCAAAATCTGTTTTTAAGCATTTAAGGGAGAGACAGTTTTCTGGTTTTATTTTTATTTTTATTTTTCCTATAAGAAATGAATAGTAAAGGAAAGGCAGTTTGACCCTAACCGTATGTCTTCGTTATTTAAAAACTCATGTCTTAAAATTTATAGTTTCCAATAGAACTTCATCAAGGGGGTAGAAAAATACATGAATTCTTTTCTTATTCATGGATCCATAATTGCCACTAAGGAAACCATAATATTTTAGGTTATACTTCATAACTTTTGAGGTTAGTGGCATGAAAACAAACAAATATTACTTGGTTTCACAGTTCTATTTCAAAAAATCCCTTGGCATTCTCTTTCCATAAAGAAATCTGCACTGGAGGACTGAGGAGATGAGCTACTGGTGACACATTCACTCAAGCACTTACTGAGAGCCTAGACCCCGGAAATCCAAAAATGAATACAATACGGTTCCTATTTCCGGATGGTTCACAGTCTAGGTACAAACTTCAATGTGAAAAATTCATCAACTCTATATTTAAGATTTACACACTATACAGTATGTAAGTTACATCACAATAAATGCATTTCAAAGGAAAGATTATGTCAGGTAAGATACCTTTTACCGTAATGTTGAAACTACCATCACAGAAGCAAGGAAGAGTTTCTAACCCTAAGGTGTCTATCAAAATACCTACAAAGAGCTGATGAATATGAAACTTCACCAAGCAGAAAAGGTAGCAAAAACCATCCCAGCAGAGGGAAAAGCAATGCAAAAACATAAAGGCAAGAGAAACTAAGAAGTTCAGTGCATCTGAAGTGTACGTCCACGGAGTGGAGTCCTAGGAGCTGAAGCCAGAGTTACGCTGCCAGGTGCTATTGGATCAGTTCTGACCTATTCTGACCCTCTGTTCAACAGAACGAAACCCTGCCCAGTCCTGCACCATCCTCACAATCACTGCCATGCTGGAGTCCATTGTTGCAGCCACTGTCTCAGTCCCTCTTGGACAGGGTCTTCCTCTTTTCCGCTGACCATTTACTTTACCAAGTACGATGTCGTCCTCCAGGGACTGGAGCCGTCTGATAAACATGTCCAAAGTACATGAGATGGAAATCTCACCATTCTCACCTCTACGAAGCATTCTGGCTGTACTTTTTCCAAAAATGATCTCTTCATTCTTCTGGCAGTCTATGGAGTATTCAATATTCTTCACCAATGCCATATTTCATGTGTGTCAATTTTTTTTCGGTCTTCCCTATTCATTGTATTTACATGTGTATGAGGTGAGTAAAAACATCATGCCTTTTGAGTCGGGCACATCTTAGTCCTTAAAATGACATCGTTGCTTTTTAACACTTTAAAGAGTCTTTTGCAATACATTTTTTGTTTTTTGACTTCTGCTTCCATGAGTGCTGACTGTACAATCAAGCAGAATGAAATCCCTGACAACTTCCATCTTACCTTCATTTAGCATGATGTTTATTGGCCCAGTTGTGAGGATTTTTATTTTCTTTATGGTGATATGTAATCCATATTGAATGCTTTAGTCTGATCTTCACTGATGAGGGCTTTAGGTCCTCTTCACTTTCAGCAGGCAAGGCTGTGTCATCTGCACAGTTATTCAGTCTTCCTCCACTCTTGATGCCTTGTTCTTCTTCATATGGTCCAGTTGGGGGAATTATTTTCTCAGCATACAGAATGAATAAATACGATGAAAGGAAATAAACATGACACAGAATTTTCCTGGCCTTAATATGCACAATATCGCCTTGTTCTGCTTGAACAACTGCCTTTCGGTCTATGTATGTGCTCATCATGAGCATAATTAAGTGATCTGGAATTTCTACCTTTCACTATGTTATCCATAATTTGTTATGATCCACACACTTGTGTCTTTGCATAGACAATAAAACACAGATAAACATCTCTCTAGTGTTCTCTACTTTGAGCCGAGATCTGGCTGATGTCAGCAATAATATCCCTTGTTCCACTTTCTCTTATGAGTCGGACTTGAATTTCTTGCAGCTCCCTTTCAATGTACTGCTGCAACCATCTCTGCACTATCTTCAGAAAAATTCTACTTGTGTGTGACATTAAAGATACTGTTCGAGGATGGAGGGGTGGACCAAAAAAAAAACTTAATTTGGATTCTGTCCCACAAAAAAAGGGGAAGTCTAGCGAGCTTTTTAAATAGGAGAGTGACAGGATCAGATTTGTTTTTTAGGAAGATAACTCATCCCATCATTCTATAACAAAGCACCATTACCCGTAAATTCAACCAGTTTTTCTCAAGCCCACTGCTGGGAATAAAGTAAGGGTGGGGGGAAAAAAATCACTTTCCTAGAAGTCATTAATGCATTAGACACACTGTCAATACAATAGCCATTCTAAAAAGCTCTTACTTAAAATACATACATATACACATGTATTTCAAAATCACCATCCTACGCTCTTTAATTTTATAAACCATATACCACCCAAATCAGGGCCTATGGAGCTCTGAAGGAAAAGAAGAAAACTAAGAACACTGGTATCCACAATCCTACTGTGAAATACGTCCAAGATGTAACAAGTGGAAAAAAAATTGCAAGACAACTTATAACATTTAAACCCACTTTTATTAAGAAAATGAATAGTAAATATGTTATTACATATACTGAACAAATGTGAAGGTGTAAACACAAACTTAATAACAACAGTTAAGTCTAAAATTATGGGGGATATTTCCTTTTATCCATAACATATTTCTTAAAAGTCAAAATTTTATGATTACGCATTACTTTTGTAAACAGCAAAAAACATGAAGAATCAATTTAATTTAAATCTTCTGCTGGTGGCCTATAATCACAAAGGTTGTGGGAAGACTGATAAGTGAACTAAATGCCTCCGTGTGAGACTCACCACTAATGAACAGGTTCCCCACATTTCTGTGTGGCCAACATAACATAGTAAGGGAAGAATTTTCAGATTTGAAAGCAATCTTCATTTACCTACCCTGTGTTCTCCCTCCCTAATTTACTCTTGAACACGGTGTAATTCCTTGCTAACATCATTTTTGCCCCCTGTGGCCTTTAAAACGACTTTAATGCCTATAAATTTGCTGTCATTTTGTACTAGGAGGAAATGATCTTCACGTTTTGCCTTTGTGACAAAAAGTGGGCATTTGGGGACTGTGGAATTTCCTTCTCTTAGAGAACAGCAAACCCAAAGAGTCACTGGTGAATTCAAAAGCAATCCAAGATTAATTTCTACATACTACTCTACTTGGTCCACCCAGAAACTGAATTTCCGAGCTAAGTCTAACCTGCTAGCAATAGTTATTCTTCCTTTTTCAAAGTGTATTATTACACACCATTATATCCAATTCTCATAAAATCCTGTGAGGTAGTTGGGAGTAGAAACTATCCCTATCCTTTTTGAGAGAAAATGGAAGGCATGTATTCCTAACACATGAAATTTTGAAAATGCAGGTAAAAACCAAACAGAACTAATCTAAAGAATTACCCATATTTCTACTACTAGATAGAACATTATTACCACTTTGGTGTATAAGTTTTCAATTATTTTACTCGTATTTTAATAAGCCTGTTTGAAGATGAGAAAATTTTCACATGGTAAAGGAGAGTCAAAGATAAGGCCCATGAACTCTTTCCATTATACTAACTTTTCCCACTTTCAAAATGCCAGAACATTATAAAGAAAAAATCTGCAGAAACACAGATTTTGAAACGTTCAGGCTTTGTTTGCATATATTAAACAAACTTATTGATGGTCTTTGGAGAGAAACACCTCTAGTATAAAAATGACTAAGATGCTCTTTAACCCTGAAATGATTCTAATCTTCTCTAAATGGAACCACAGTCCAAAGGCAGGATCAGGAAGTAAGGAGTTACTCAATCTAGAATCAAACTGCCAAACTACTGTCACAAGTTGGAACAAGGTTTCACTATGGAAAGGAAAGGAACACAGTCCAGGAAGGATGAGGCTGAACCAAAAAGTATATTTCCAGAAAAATGTCAGCAGATTACAAAAGCTGTTTTTTTTCTTCTTACTGGGCACACAGAGAGACTACATTTACCAGTTGTCCTCACAGTTTGGTGTTTTTCTGTGACTGCATCTCAGTCAATGGAATACGTGGGAAAGTGATATACACTTCCAGGTTTGGTCCATAACAATCTTTCATATGCGGTCTTTCATGCTTTTTTTTTTTAATTTTTTTATTTAATATAACTGAGTGAAAATGTACATTCCCGTATAAATTTACATATCCACCTATATGCAGCTTCCACTGCTCTCCCTGCCCGGTGACAGCACACTATTCCTCTCTGCTCCATACATGCCTCATTCTCCTAACAGTCTCTTTCTTCCCTCCTCTCCACCCACTCTCCTTCCTCCAGCCAGAGGTCAGCAGGATGACATCCTATAGATATACAGAACCATAAAGTGCATCCAATAGATGGTCACTGCATCGCCAAGTCCAATCCATTCCTGTCTGAAGCGTGGACCTTCGTTATGATTTATGGTCAAGGGCAGCATCAGGGCGAGGGGCCATGCTCCCAGGGGAATCCCAAAACCACTGGACCATCAATTGAGGTCTTTTAGTGGGGATCTCAGGGTGCCCCCCGTTTTATTCTTGTGTTGCCAGTGAGACTCCTCTCTGTGAGCTCCATCACGGCTATCACTGGTGTTGGCCGGGCACCATCCGGTTCTTCTAGTCCCAAGTCGATGTAGGCACCCACTGATGTGGGCCTCTTTGTCTTCGGGTTGTCTTTCCCCCATGTCATTCTGGTCCTCGGTGAGCATCCGTTCCTGCTGAGTTGGGACCATTTGCTGTGCCCTCAGATGGCAGCTTGGTAGCTTTTAAGACCCCAGACGCCACTCACCAACGTGGGGTGCAGAGAGCCCTCTTAGCAAAACGCTAGTTGTGCCAATTGGCCTTGCTTTCGCCTAAGAGCATGGTCCCCCGCCCCCTGCCCCAGCTACTCTATCCTTACAATATTGAGTTAAGATGGAAGGTGTACTCATGTTATGTTTAAGTCCACTTAATATTGCTCTTGTTTCTAATGTGTGCTATCACCGATTTCACCAAACCAGATACCTAGCAACTATCTAATCTAAACCCTCCCCCCTCTCTCCCTCCCTCTCCTCCCTTGCAGCTGTCAAAGAGTGTTTTCTTCTATACACAACTCTGTTTTTGAGATCTTATCGTAGAGGTCTCATACAATATTTGTCCTTTTGTCGCTGACTACTTTCACTCAACATAATGTCTTCCAGTTGAAACCAGGTCATGAGATGTTTCCTGAAGTCATTGCTGTTCTTTATCATTGCATAGTGCTCCATTGAGTATATGTACTGTAGTTTACCTGTCCATTCTTCTGTTGTTGGGCATCTGGGTTGATTCCATCTTTTTGCTATCGTGGACTGTGCTGCAATAAACATTCTGGTGCATGTGTCCATTGGTGTGAAAGGCCTTGACTCTGTAGGATATATTCCAAGTAGTGGAATTACTGGCCAAATGGTGTATCAATATCCATTTTTTTTAAGGAAGCACCAGATTGCTTTCCAAAGAGGCTGGACCATTTTGCAACCCCACCAACAGTGTAGGAGGGTTCCACTTTCTCCACAGCCTCTCCAGCATTTGTTGTTTTGTGTATTTTGGATCACGGCGAACCTTGTTGGGGTGAGATGGTATCTCATTGTTGTCTTGATTTGAATTTCTTTAATAACTAAAGATCGTGAACATGTCTACATGTGTTTTTTGGCTGCCTGGATCTCTTCTTTAGTGAAATGTCTGTCCATCTCCTTTGCCCATCGCTTAATTGGATGGTTTATCTTCTTCTTGTTGATATTTTGTATTATCTTATAGATTATGGAAATCAGGCATCAGTCTGACATAGAGTTGCCAAATATTTTTTCCCATTCTGTAGGTATTCTTCTAATTCTATTAATAAAGTCTTCAGATGAGCAAAAGTGTTTAATTTTTAATAGATCCCATTTATCTATTTTCTCTTCTGATGATTGTGGTTTGTTTAACAGATTTTGGAGTCTGTCCATATTGTGTACTAAAACTTCCATTGTTGTTCCTACCTTTTCTTGGATGAGCTTTATCGTTTTAGGTTTGATATTTAGGTCTTTTATCCAGCTGGAGTTGATTTTTGTATAAGGTGTAAGATATGGATCTTGTTTCAGTTTCTTGCAGATGGATATCCAATTTTGCCAGCACCATTTGTTGAAGATACTGTTTTTACCCCAGTTTAATGTCTCAGGCCCTTTGTCGAATATCAATTGTTCATAGGCAGATGGTGTCATCTCTGGGGTCTCAGTTCTGCTCCACTGATCGATCTATCTGCTCTTATACCAGTACCAGGCTGTTTTGACCACTGTGGCAGTGTAATATGTTCTAAAGTCAGGTAATGAGAGGCCTTCCAGTGTGTTCTTCTTCTTTAGTAGTACCTTGTTTAACCAGGGCTTCTTCCCTTTCCAAACAAAACTGGTGATTTGTTTCTCCATCTCATTAAAAAATGTCACTGGAACTTGTATTGGGATTGCATTATATAAATAGATTGCTTTGGGTAAAATAGACATTTTCACAATGTTAAGTCTTCCTATCCATGAGCAGGGTAGGTTTTTCCATTTATCTAAGTCTCTCTTAGTTTCTTGTAGTAAGGGCTGTATTTCTCTTTGTAAAGGTCTGTTATTTCTCTGGTTTACTTTATCTTCTTAGAGGCTATCGTAAATGGCATTGATTTGATAATTTCTTCCTTAACAGTCTCGTTGTTGGTATAAAGGAATCCTACTGAATTACTTATGTTTATCTTGTATCCTGAGACTTTGCTGAACTCTTCTATCAGTTTGAGTAGTTTATGTATAGATTCCTTGGGATTCTTTGCATATACAATCATATCATCTGCAAACAGGGAGATTTTAACTTCCTCTTTGCCAATGCATATGCCCTTTATTTCTTGGTCTTGTCTAATTGCTCTGGCTAAAACTTCTAGCACAAGTTGAATAGAAGAGGTGAGAGTGGGCATCCTTGTCTAGTTCCTGATCTCAAGGGAAAGTCTTTCAGTCTCTCTCCATTCAGGATGACGTGGGCAATTGGCTTTGTATAAATGGCCCTTATTGTGTTGAGGAATTTGCTGTCTATGCCCATTTTGCTAAGAGTTTTTAGCATGAATGGGTGTTGGACTTTATCAAATGGGTGTTGGACTTTATCAATGGACAAAATCAGGTGATCCTTGTCTTCTGTGTTATTTATGTGGTTAATCACATTAATTGTTTTTCTGATGTTGAACCAGCCTTGCATCCCTGGTATGAATCCCACTTGGTCATGATAGATTATTTTCTTGATATGTTGTTGTATTCTATTGGCAAGAATTTTGTTGAAGATTTTTGCATCTAGATTCATGAGTGATATCGGTCTGTAGTTCTCTTTCTTTGTTGGGTCTTTCCTTGGCTTGGATATCTGTGTTATGCTGGCTTCACAGAATGAGTTTGGGAGTACTCCATCCCTTTCTATACCGTGAAATAGTTTCAGTAGTATTGGAGATAACTCTTCTCTAAATGCTTGGTAGAATTCTGCAGTGAAGCCATCTGGACCCGGACTTTTTTTGGTTGGCAGTGTTTTGATGACCTTTTCAATCTCTTCCTTTGTAATGGATTTATTAAAGTTGTTCTGCTTCACGTTGTGATAATTTGGGTAGGTGGTATGAGTCAAGGAATTGGTCCATTTCCCCCACGTTTTCAAATTTGTTAGTGTACACTCTTTCATAGTATTCTGTTATGATATTTTTTATTACTGTTGCATCTGTGGTGACAACCTACCTTCTTTCATGCTTTTTTCCATCCATTATGACCTTATTGTTAATAGGTACCACTGAGTTGTGACCCTGAGATTTGGAGGTTCAACCCCTGATGGAACCAATTACCCTCAACAGACCACGTCAGTGAGGCCTGATTCTGATGCAGTCTTGGATTGGCCAGTCTTCAACAGCCCAGGTTCACACCTAACATCAGGCTTTGGTAGCCAGATGCTAACAGCATGATGGATTATTTTTTGTCAGTGAACTCTTATTCTACCTGAATTTTATGTAGATTAAGACTTTCAAACGACAGAATCATATGTTTTATAAACAAACTATGAAACGACTCAGCAAAACCCCCAATACACACCCACTTAAGTTCTGAGAAGACTCTGACAGTGCTGTATGGCACTAAAATATAATTAAGACAAACTACAGCATATACATATTCAAGATCAGATATGTAAAATAAGCAGGGAGGGAAAGAAGAACTAAGATTTATTGAAAGTCTAGTATATTCTAGAAGCTTTCACATACATATTCTTAACTAATCCTTAGAAGAAAACTGTATATTAGTCATCATGTTCATTTTTACAAAAGAGGAAAATGAGAATATCAGTTAAATAATTAGCTGAAAGTTAGAAACAGAAGAAATGGTGGGGCCAG
This sequence comes from Heterohyrax brucei, assembly GCA_028571685.1. Classification (NCBI taxonomy): domain Eukaryota; kingdom Metazoa; phylum Chordata; class Mammalia; order Hyracoidea; family Procaviidae; genus Heterohyrax; species Heterohyrax brucei. The sequence goes on along the minus strand of CM053151.1, from coordinate 89,559,296 downwards.
CAGTAAGCCCTCGTCTGCCTGACTACAAAGTTCATCTTCTTTTTTCTGTAGCCTTGCTACCTTGATATTTGCATAAATCTCAAGGTTTGCAAAATATTCTCTGACCCAAGTTAATTTCTTGGATGGTCCCAAAGATGACTGGCCCAAGTCTCACCCCTCCAGATGTAGTCACAGCCAATACTCCTTAAATTTTTAAGAAACAGAGCATGTGTGCAAATGCCTCAAACTTCGCCTGGGAAGCTGACCTCCTAGATGTATTTGATAAAGGCATCTCAGAACCCGTCTCAGCAGCAGATACTTCTTCCAGGTTCTGGAAGTGGTGAGAAGATTAAACAACTCCCTGGCTCTCTTTTATCATATAAACACATGTGTGACCATGCATGCATGTGCACACACACAAACACAACTTAACCATCTGTGCTTCAAGTTGGCTGACTTTCAAATCAAATCTCCTATAATCAGAAGAAAGTGGCATACTTAAAAAGAACATTTGAAAAAGATTCCAAATTGAATAAACCCATCATTATTAAGTTGATTCCAACTCATAGTGACCCTACAGGACAGAGTAGAACTGTCCAGAGAGTTTCCAAGGAGTGCCTGGCGAATCTGAACTGCCACTTCTTTGGTTAACAATCTATAGCACTTAACTACTACACCATCAGGGTTTCCATGAAATATTGAGGTATCTACAATGCTTGCTTGTTCCCTGTTCAAGAAAACCGTGCTATCCATTTAGCTCCACACACATACGTGTCTATAATATGTTACAACATTACATTTGAGGTCCAAGCAAAACCAATAGGCTGATCCAAAGTAGCAGATAACAACTTAAATGCTTATAGCAGTCAAAGCTGGAAAAACTAAATCACAAGACTTATCCAGTGCAGCTCCATGGGCTGTTAACTTAGTTTTAGAAAACTCCCTCTAAATGGGGAACTTCTAAACTGAAACCATAAGATGGCCCGAATTGTGGCAGTGGTTTTAAGGGAGGCTGATTATCTCATGGGAACAAGAGGCCACACATCAGATAGGAGAGCTTCTCAAGTACATTTTCACTATACCCACTGTATTATCATGGCAAAATACCTTATAATGCTCTAGTGGTTGAAAACCTTAATCTGTAATGCACACATAATTATATTCTTTAAGACGGCATTAGAACCAAATGAAAAAAAAAAGTACTGTTTAAAAGCCAGTTGCACTTATTAGCCATATAAGATTGGAGAACAGGATGCCTGACTTGTACTGAGTTTTTCCAGTGACTCATTGTGTAATTCTGAGGACACAGCCCTTTTGATCTTTGGTTCCTTAGCCCATAATCAGACAGTTTTAAATTGTACTCCCTCCTCCGCCCCCTACTTTTGGAGGCACTTCTCAAGCTTCTTTTGCCCTCAGATGAAAGGATCTATAGATGTGGAAAATTGTTAGTGATTTCCTATATCCCTCTTTCTAGTATTTCAGTTGTTATCCTTTTACATCTGAGGGACAGTACAGTGAAATCACTGCTGTGCACAATCGAAGCCACAGGCTTAAAGTTTCACTGTTGGAGGGACAGGCTGAGAAGGAACAAGTCCGGATTTAACACCACAAATATTTCCAATTACCAAATGTGGGCAAAAAAATACAAAAAACAAGGCACTCTAAAAAACCCCTTGGTATCCTTCAAAGCTTCCCTTTGGGGATGAAAGTTCTTCTTTGAGGCTTCCAAGGCAGAAAGCCTGCACAGGCTGCACACCTGGAGTGTATTAGTGGGCCCTAGACTTGAGGTGAAACAGGCTGAATTTCATCTGGAATCTTCCCACAATCCATCCTCATAAAAGCTCACAGTAATTTACCAGCTTAGGACATGGCATGGTGTTCAGGGAGCTGAACCCAGGGATTACCTTCCAGAGTCACTAGATAAATCCCAATGCTTATCTATGTAAACACACTTTCATCTTGATTACCTTTAGCTCAAGGGGAGTTTCATTTTGTTTGTTATGGCACAGGGTCAAGACCAAAACCCACCTTTAAATCATTCTCATACCTCTCTCACAAAGCCTTTCAAAGAGCACACAAACAACGCAATCAATGAGTTTTCATATTAGGTTATGCGCTCAACTAAACACAAATGCCAGAGACTCTGCTGTTTGCTTCCCTGACCTCATCTGCCTCACAGAGGTGATGCTGGCTTATCTTGCCAGTTTCCTTGTTCAGTGTCCCCCCTACCCCTGGCCCATATGACTCACTAGCAGATTCCACCCTTACCACGACTGCTAGCGAGGCTGCTCCTACCCAGAAACCCTGTCTTCCCACATTTCCCCCTATCTTCTCTGTACTTGTTAAAGAAAATTCAGCAAAGGACTCAACCAGCTTCCATGACTAGTGGAGTCTATGCATCTGCTCCCTAGGATGTCTCTCCCCACTGCTATCTGTATCTCTTCACAGAAGATGTAGAGAACAGAGGCAGAGCAAGAGGGTAAAGTGAGTGTACACTTCCATTTACTCCTCTAGCAACTAATCCACTTAACAAAGAACAAAAGTAAGCACAGACTGATATCTCAGAACTCCAGGCAGCAGCTGAGGTGCTGGAGAGTCGGGGTGAGTCCAGAAGTAGGGTAGTGGAGAAGCAGGAACGGCACAGAAGCTAGGAGAATCTACCTGCTGACATCGGGAATACCTGCTCATCACAGGACGGGGATGAGTAACACACAAAACAATGAACACGGGAAGAAATGAGCTAAGCTGAAGAAGGTGTAGCCCAATTTTTTAAGGCAGCACAGATGGCTGTGGGAGTTCACAGGCCACACAACTGGGAGGGTGAGAAGGGAAACCACAGTGCTGCAGGACAGTGCTGCTGAATTCTGCTGAAGCCCAAGAAGGAAGACGCTAGGACTAGGTGGGACTGTGAGGGCAGCGAGGCGAGGTGAATACTTCAGATTTATGGGTGACACACAGAGGGTAAGAGCTGGCTCCTTACATCGAGGTAGAGCCTGTGCTGGAACACCTGGGATAGAAAAAGAGAGTCCTGACTTTTGTTACAGGGAAGTTGAGCCCCACCATTTACATCAGTGTCTGTTACCAGCTAATCTCCTCCCACCCACACATATATATTGAATTCCAAAGATCGAACATCCAGAACCCCTGAATCAGCAGGGGGAAAAAAAAGAAACTAAGGATAGGAGTGTACTCTAGCGGTACTCAGAAAGCTCTGGTGGTATAATGGTTAAGCACTATTTCTGCTAACCAGAAGGTTGACAGTTCAAACCCACCAAGTGCTCCTTGGAAACTCTCTAGGGCAGTTCTACTGTGCCCTATTGGGTCACTAGGATTCAGAATAAACTTGATGGCACTGTGTTTGGTTTTGGTTTGGGTCTAATGGTTCTCAGGAGATACTAAGACCACTGCCACTGGGTTGATTCTGATTCACAGAGACCTTGTGCGGCAGAGTGAAACTACCCTGTATGGTTCACAGGGCTGTGAGTCTTTGCTAATGTGAGATGCCATGTCTTTCTCCCTCAAGGTGGTTGGTGTGTGTGGGCCTGAGCCTTTCACTTGGCAGACCAGTGATTAGCTGCTCCACCATTAGGGCACCTAATTGGAAAATTTTCCCACAAAAACTAGAATACAAAATTTAAAGTAAAAAAAAGAAAAAGAAAAAGAAAATCTAACAAATGGTTCAAGCTCAAGAAAAAAATGGTTAACACATAAAATTATAAGAGCAGAAAAACTAATCAAAAGCAAAACACAAAGAAGAGGAGATTAATTTTCCTGTGGAGGCCAGACTATTGCAAAGAATTGAGAATTTTCAGACTATGGTGGTAAATACGTTTAAAGGAAGTAAAATAGCTCACAGAAAACAAACTAGCAGAAACCAGGAAACAAAAGGTAGGAAAAAAATAAGAGACTCAACAAGGAAATTGAAAACATCATCATCAACAAAAAAAAGCCAAAGGTAACTATTAGAACTGAAAAATGTGGCAAATGAGTTAGAAAAGGCAAAGAAAACATTCAACAATAGTGTCAAACAGACAGAAGACAGAACAGATGAACTAGAAGACAAAATAACTGATTTTACTAAATCTCAAGAGAAACAAAAGAACAAAGAAAACTGAATAAACTCACAAGGAAATACAGGATTCAACTAAGAAATTTAACATCAGAATTATCAGAATTCTAGCCCACCATGATAACACTAAAGGCACAGAAACAATTTCCCAAGAGATAATCAGACAGAATTTTCCAGACCTGAACAAAGAACCAAACCTGCAAATACAGGAAGCAACATGAGCCCCAATCAGAAGACATAAAACGATCAATCCCACATCATATCCTAATAAAATTCTTGGAAAACAAAGACAAGTGTAGAATTCTGAAAGCAACAAAAGAAAAACATAATATATCAAGGGTCTCTCGTAAGAAGCAGTGTGGATTTCTCCCCAGAAACTCTAGAGGTCAAAAGACAATGGAGTGACATACACAAAATACTGAACAAAAACAGCTGACAGTGAAGACTTCTCCACTCAGTGAAACTAATTTTCCCTTCAAAACTGAGGGAGGAATCAAGGCATTCCCCCACAAAAAGAGAGTATTCCAAATGGAAGGTCAAGAACATTAAACAAACATTCATATCTTTACACAGAAAAAAAACAACAAAGGTAATCATAACGACCAAATACACAATATTCTCAGGGAAAAAATTCAATAATTAAATCCCACAAACAATAACCACAACACCAAGCTTGTAAGAAATAAACACAAAGCTTTCTAAATATAGGCTATATATTGATGTTAATGGAGCCACACCAACAGAATTGGGGAAAGGAGAAGTATATCAGGTATAGACTTGCTACAGCTGCTAACGAAAAAGGTTGACAGTTTGAATCTACCAGGCACCCCTTGGAAACTCTATGCAGCAGTTCTACTCTGTCCTATAGGGTCGTCAGGAGTTAGATCTGATTTGACAGACCATGGGTTTGGTTTTGGTTTGGTACGTTAACTGTTCTTCATGTGTTAAAGACGGTTGCATTTATAAGTTTTATAACGTAATATATGTGGTAAATGCTAAGAAATCACTAAGAAAAAATATTCAGAAGAAGGAAAGCAAAAAGGCTCATCACAAGAAAGTAAATACAAATAAAAACATGAGAATCCTAATTTAAAAAGCAAAACACAGAGCACTCAAAAAACTAACAGCAAAACAAATTAGGTCAACAGTTTGTATTCAGTAATAACTTTAAATGCAAATGATCTAAATGCCCCATGTAAACTGGATTAAGGAAACACAAGCCATCTTTGGTTGTCTATAAGAAACATATCTGAAACATAAGGACACAAAATAAAATAAGAACGAAAATAAAAAGATAATAACATTCCACACACCCAGCAAATAAAAAAGAGCAGAAGTGGCCACACTGATATTAGATAAAGTAGACCTTAAATGACAATACATTACAAGAGCTAAAGAAAGACATTACCTAATAATAGAGGGTCAATATAGTCAGAAGACATAATTATAAATATATATGCACCTAACTGCAGTGCACCCAAATATATGAAACAGATACTGATTAATGTGAAAGGAGAAATAGACAACTCTACAACAGTAGTAGGAGAATTCAACTATACAGAATTCAGAGAATTCAGCTATAGACAAAACATCTAAAAAGATCACTACGGACACTGAGGGAAAATAAAACCCAAAACCACTGCTGTTGAGTCAATTCCAACTCATAGCAACCTTATAGGAGAGCGTGAAACTACCCCACAGAGTTTCCAAGGAGTGCCTAGTGGATTCAAACTGCCAACCTTTTGGTTAGCAGACGTACCACTTAACCACTATCGCACCAGGGTTTCCAAGAACATTGAGAATTTATATAAAATGATAAACCAATCAGATGTAATAGACATATACAGGAAATTCTACCCAGCATTAAGGCTATACACATTCTTCTTCAGTGCATATGAATGATTTTCCAGAACAGACCATATCCTAGGACACAAAATATATGTCAACAAATTTCAAAAGAATGAAATCATACCAAACATCTTCTCTGACAACAATGGTATAAAGCTAGAAATCAACAACAGGAACAACAGTGAATACGTGGAGAAGAAATAATATTACTAAAACAACTACTGGATCACAAAAGAAATCAAAAGTGAAATTAAAAAATTTGTAGAACTGCATGAAAATACAATATATCAAAACCTTTGGGACACAGCAAAAGCAGTACTTTGAGAAAATTCACAGCAATAAATGTCTACATTAAAGAAGAAGATCCAGAGCCTTTAATTTAAACTGACAGCTTGAACAAACAGAAAAGGAAGAGTGAAAGAAGCCAAAAGCTACTAGAAAAAAGAAAATACTAAAGGGCAGAAACAAATGAAATAAAAAAATAGAGAGAATGAATAAAACCAGAAGCTGTTTTCTTGAAAGAATGAAACAAAAAAGAGAAATCACTGGCTTGAGTGGCAAAAGGGGGTAGGGGGTAACAGGCAAACAACCAAATTACAACCAATCCAACAGAGATAAACGAGATTGTAACTGAATACTATGAAAAAGTGTACTCCAAAAGTATGAAAATCTAGATGAAATGGACAAATTCCTAGAAACACACTACCGAAAGTAACACAGAGGAAGAAAATTTAAACAGACCCAATACACAAAAGAATAGATTGAAAGTGTCATCAAAAAACTGCCAACAACAACAAAAAAGCCTAGAACCGGATAGCTACAATGCAGAATTCTACCAAATACTCAGAGAACAGTTGACATCCATCCTACTTATTTCTTCAAAAATACAGAAAAAAAAAGAACACTATCAAACTCTTTCTGTGAAGTCAGTGTAACCTTGATACCTAAACCAGGCAAAAACACTAAAAAGAAAAGAAAAAAGAAAATTATAAACCAATATCCCTTATGAACATAGATGTAAAATTTTCAACAAAATTCTAATCAACAGACTTCAGCAATCAATCCAAAAAAAGTCATACACCATGATCAAGCGCAATGAATACCAGGATTACAAGAGTGATTTAATATTAGAATATCAAACAATGTAACCTATCACATAAATACAACAAAGGAAAAAAACACTATGACCCTATCAATTGATGCAGAAAAGGCATTCAATAAAATTTAACACTGTTTCTTGATTACTCTCAGCAAAATAGGAATTGAAGGAACATTTCTCAACATATTTAAGGGCATATATTCAAAACCAACAGCCAATACTACACTCACTGAAGGAAGGCTGAGAATCTTCCCTTTGAGAATGGAACCGAGACAAGAATGCTCATTATTCTTTATTTGACACTGTACTGGAAGTCCTCACCAGAGAACTAAGGCAAGAAAGAAAAATAAAAGGTGTCCAGATTGGAAAGAAAGATGCAAAACTATCTCTATTTGTAGATTGCATGATCCTTAAAGATTACAGAAGAAACCTGCTAGAACTAATAGAATTTAGTGATATTGCAGGGTGCAAGATCAACACACAAAAATCAGCTGAGTTCTCCTACATTAATGAAGACTACTCAGAAGAAGAAACTGAGGAAATAATACCATTTACAACAGCTCCCAAACTGACAAAATACCTAGGAATTAACCTAACCATCGACATAAAAGGCTCATACAGTAAAAATTACGGAACACTACTACAAGAGGCTAACAGACAAAAATGGAATGCCATCCCCTGCTTATAAACTGGAAGATTTAATACAGTGAAAATCTCCATTCCACCTAAAGTACTCTATAGATACAACGCAATTCCAATACAAATCCCAACAACATTCTTTACTGAGTTGGAAATACTAATAACCAACTTCATATGGAAAAGAAAGAAACCCTGAATAGCCAAAGCAATACTGAGGAAACAGAACAAAGCAAGAGGTCTGACATTTCCTGATATTAAAATATACTATATAGTTGCTATAATCAAAACAGCTGGTATTTGTTCAACAATAAATGCATAGACCACTGGGGCAGAACTGAGAATTCAGAAATAAACTTAGATATCTATGGACAACCGATTTTCAACAAGAGGTCAGAATCAATCAATGAGGCAGAAGCAGTCTTTAATAAACAGTGCCAGGAAAACTAAATATCCACTTGCAGAAAAAATGAAAGACAACCCATACTTCACACAGCACCCAAAAACTACATTAGCAGGGATCAAAGACCAACACAGTCCACAATAGCACAGAGATGGAATCAACTCGGATGCCTAACAACCGAGGAGTGGATAGCTCAACTACGGCACACATACCGAAGGAAACACTATGCAATGATCAGGAACAATGATGACTTTAGGCAACATCTCATAATCTGGTTTCAACTGGAGGACATTATGTTGAGTGAAAGTAATCAACGACAAAAGGACAAATATTGTATGAGACCCCTACAATAAGAACTTAAAAACAGACTCATGCATAGGAGAAAAGACTCTCTGACAGCTGCAAGGGGTAGGGAAGAAGGGACAGGGTAGGGTATAGATTAGACAGTTGATAGAAATTTGGTTGGGTGAAATCGCTGACAGCACACATTAGAAAGAATATCAATTTTAACTGGACTACAAAACAACATGATTACTCCTGCCATCTTAACCTAATATTACAAGGACAGAGTAGCTGGGGTGGGGGGCCAGGGACCACGCTCTCGGGGAAATCAAGGCCAGTTGGAACAACTAGCATTTTGCTAAGAGAGTCATCTGTACCCCACATTGGTGAGTGGTGTCCGGGGTCTTAAAAGCTGCCAAGCTGCCATTTGAAGTATACCAAATAGTCCCAGCTCAGCAGAAATGGATGATCACCAAGGACCAAAACGATATGGGGGAAAGAGAACCCAGAAGACAGACAGGCCCACTGGAGTGGGTGACTACATCAACATGTGACCAGAAGAACCAGATGGTGCCCAGCCACAATCAGCAATAGCTGTGATGGCACTCACGAAGTTGAGTCTCACTGGCAACACAAGAACAAAAAGGTGTGCACCCTGAGATCTCCACTAAAAGACTACGATTGATGGCCCAAGGGCCTCGGACTTCCCCTGGGAGCATGGCCCCTGGCACTGATGCTGCCCCTGTCCGTAAACCATTATGGAGGTCAACTGTTCGGACAGGAATAGATTGGACTGGGTAACACAGAGTGACCACATCATGTGTGTACTTTATGGTTTCATGCATCTATAGGATGTCATCCTGCTGACCTCTTACTGGAAGCAGGGGAGAGGGTGGAGAGGAGGGGATAGGAGATTGTTGGGAGGATATGACACATACAGAACGTAGAGGAAGAGCGTGCTGCCACCAGGCAGGGAGAGCAGTGGGAGCTGCACATAGGCGGGTATGCAAATTTATATGGGAATGTACACTTTCACTCAGTGATAATAAAAAAAAACCAAAGAAATTAAAAAAAAATGAAGAGATCAAAGACCTCAATGTTTAACCTAAAGCCATAAAATTCCTGGAAGAAAATGTACATAGAAAACTATGGGTTCTAATCTTTTGTAAAAATAGCATAACAAATATTACAACAAATGCATGAAAAGAGGACAAAATAGACAAACAGGGCCTCATAAAATTTAAAAATTTATGTTCATCAGTAGATTTTATTAGAAGAGTAAACAGAGAACTTACAGAACAGGGAAAAAATTTTCAGAAATGACTTATCAGATAAAGATCTAATAGAAAACTGCAACAACTCAACAACAGTAAGATAAAGCAACCTAATCACATAATGAGCAAACAGACCCTTTAGCTAAGATGACATCCAAGCAGCCAATAACCATACGAAAAAACGTTCATGATTATTAGAGGCATGTAAAACAAAACTACCAGACAAAGATACCATCATACCTCAGCTAAAACGGCACTGATTTAAAAAAAAAAAAACAAAAAAAACACCTGATAACAAATCGTGGCAAGGATGTGGGGAGATTGGAACCCTTATCCACTTGTGATGGGACTGTAAAATAGTGTAACTACTATGGAAAACAGTATGGTGTTTTCTGAAAACACTAGAAATAAAACTAGTCTATAATCCAGCTATCCCATTCCTAGGGATATATCCTAAACAGCAACAACCCAGTGCTGTCAAGTTGACTCCGACTCACAGCGACCCCGCAGGTCAGAGTAGAACTGTCCCTGGGCAGATCTGAACTACTGACCTTTTGGTTAGCAGACACAGCACTTAATCACTACACCCTAGAGTTTCCACGATATCCTAGAGACCTAAAAATAATGACACGAGTAGACCTATGCAAATCTATGTTCATTGCTGCTTTTTCACAAAAGCAAATAAATGGAAAGAGCCAAGTGTCCATCAACAGAGGAATATACATAAGCAAACTATGGTACACACATAAATTTACAACAGAATACTACGCAGTATAAAGAACAGTATTGAATCTGTGAAACACAACATGAATGGTCTTCAAAGGCATAATGCTAAGTGAAATAAGTCAAGCAAATACAGACAAATATTTTACGATCCTTTCTTTATAAGAAGACAAGAATATACACATACAGAAAGACCAATGGTCACTAGTGGTTACCAGGGGAAGGCGGGGGAGAGGAAAAGTACACTTTAGATCGTAAAGACTTGTTATTATTATTACTATTGGTGATGGGGAAAGTGGCACTGAATGTTGATACAGTGAACACAGCACAACTGAAGTGAAATTTGAGCACACATGGATGGGTACAGACATACTGGTATACATGCAGGTACAGTTGTGTACATACATAAGAACAGATTTAAGTACCTGTTAAGTATACATTACCAATACATGGGTATAGGCACATCATATATTCACTGAAGACACAAATACGAAAACTCCATAGACATAATCAAACACCTTCCAAGACTGGTCTTCCAGGTTTGAAGGACAGTCTAACAAGACACCTTGGTCAGTTGGCAAAACATATTTAGCAAAAATCATGCTCTACATCCCAGTGAAGTGAGTAACGTCTGGGTCTTTAAATCTTGCAAACAGCCAACGAAGACAAAACTACAGGTCTGTACTCACCAGGGGCAAAACAGCAGACAACAACCCAAAAGCCCAAAGAAGAAAGAAGTCTGTATGAGCCACAATCTCATCTATTCTGAGACCAGAAGAACTAGATGGTGCCCAACTACCACCACTGACTATTCTGTCTGGGGTCATCATAAATGGTTCTGGCTATTACAGAACAACAACATGGAGCAAAACTGAAATTCTTTTTTTTTTTTTTTTAAAAGAAACAAGCCACACTGGAACTATAGAGAATGGAGGACTCCCTGAAACCATGCCCTGTGATGCTCTTTAAAGTTAGAATCAAGCCTATTCCCTGAGATCCCCTTTCAGTGCAACAGTAGCGTGGCATACAAAAATGAAGGATACCACCTGTAAGATCAGTACCCTACTTAAAAACCACCAGTATGAGACCAAAAGTTCAATAATAACTCAAAAGCAAAGATGAGAATATACAGAGGACAGAGAAACTGGAATACTGAATACAACAAACAGAACACAATAAGGAGAATGTTGACACATGGTAATAAATCTAATGTCACTGAACAGTTTTGCAGAAACTGTTAAATGGGAATCTAATTTGCTATGTAAACTTTCACCAAAAAATCAATAAAATACTTTTTTAAAAAAGAAGATGAGGTAGACAGACCATAAGGCTTAGCAAGGTTGGGGGAGGTGACAGAAGGAGTGCACTTACACCTGGGCACAAATCTAAGAGGTGCCAAACGAGGTGTGCCATAAATATGAGAGGTGCTGGACTGAGGCAGCCAGACAAGAGGAGACGTGTCTGCTGAAGTGTTACTGCTATCAACATGTATTCGCCTTGAAATCGGGGTGCAATTTGTAGATTGCTCCTGGGTCCTTGTAACCCTCTCTGTGCCCCAGCACAGGCTGTGGAGTCAGGAACTCTGGTTTTGCATCCTGATTCTGTAATTCACTACCTATTTGACCTTGGACAATTACTAGCTTCTGTTTGCCTCAGTTTCCTCATTTCTAACACAAGGACAACAATGCCAGCTACCTTACAGGGTTGTTTGGAAGATAAAGAAATATATACATACATATCGACGGCACTTGGCTTGGCTTATGTGGGCGTGTGTGTAGTAAAACAACAGTGCCTGATACATTGTAAAGCATTCACCAGTACAATGATGATCATGGTATCTTCATTAGCAAAGTCAAGAACTTTCATTAAAATGAGTACTCCTTCACACTGCTCTGCTAACATTACTCATCTGATAGCGTGCATGACGAATGACTGCAGCTCCCCAAACACTCTGTGCTCCATCAGATTCAGTATTCTAAAAATGTAGGCTCTGGTTCAGAATCTACCCAAAGTGGGAATATTTTAAGGTGACAGGTAATGGAACTTTTTACTTAACTTGACAGTTAGGATGAGTCACGGAGTTAGGCAACACTCTCTCCCAGGGACTGATTAACCAGTATGGAAGGCATTTAGGAGTTTACAATAAGCACAGAAGGCATGAGCTTAACTTAGCTTACTTACTAACGTGTAATGCAGTTTCATACGGGTTCTACCATATCTTTCACATGGTGAAAAACAGGTCAAACTGTGTACTACAGATTAATAAGCAAGCATAAGTAAGCCCCTGCATACCTTGCTTAGTGGGTAATCCATCTCTGCTTGTCCTATACATGTTCTTCAAGACTAAAAGATTACTGAGACCACAAGCTGGAATCTAATCTCAAAATGCCAGGTGGGATAAAGGGTAACATATATAGCACTTCCTTCCCCTACACATATAAACTTTCTATTATTTAGACCAGTTTACCAACTATATTGAAGCAAGACCTGAACTGGCCAGAGTCCTAGTATTTGGGGGTCCTTATAAGCCACTGCATGTCCCCTGTGATGCACAGTGACACTACTGTAGTTGATGCCCTGAAGGATATACCATCAGTCCACTCCTTTCAGACTAGCATCTGGCACACAAGCTCTATGACAGTCTTACTCCCAACAGAAACAATAAAGTGGCATAGTGTTTTCCAAATTGTATACATCTATACACTGTGATATTACTAGAGGTGTTCTTTGAAGATAAGATTTCTATGTATACTATGACACAGAAGAGTGTGACATATTCAAGACAAAGATCAGAGAGAAACTTACTATCTAGTGAGTCACCAAACTTTTACTAAGCACTTGCTAAGAACAAAGCCATGTGATGGTACGCCTTAAATATTCCGTACTTTGGGTTCCTAAATAGCTCAGGGATAAAAAATATAGACTGGCTCTAGAGGAATGATCTCAGGGTAATAATAGCTGTAAGTGCTTTGAGCTTTTTGGATTTTAAAAAAGAAAAAAGAAAACCAAACATTTATTTTTAATTGGCTGTATGAAATACATCTTATCCCCAATTAATTCTTGCCAAAAGCAAAGAAAGATAACAGAGCTTCATCCTAAAGACAAAGCAGACCAAGTCTGAAATCCAGGGATTACATATGAAGAAAATCTACCCCATTCTAGAATAGCAAGGAAATTACATCCCAATAACAGTAATTTAACTGTAAAAGGAATGCTTAGCACATACTGCAGACAGTTCCTTTATCTTCAAAGCAGAAATATTAAGGGAGGAAGAAAGGGTTTTAGAGTACTTTGCAGGAAGGTGGCATTGATCTCACCTGCTTCTATATCAAAATGCCAATGCAGAAATACACTCCCACAATTTTTCCACAGCCAAACACTTGGCATTTGCTGTGATTCAAACCAGATGAGCAATTCTGTCTGTACATCTTCTTGAAAGTGTTTACCATTCGAGCTTTTTCAACAAAACCAAGTAGTCTTATCTGCTTCTGACCTCAAGGAATCCTCTGTTGAGTCCTCTTTAAAAAGTACACTCAGGTGACTTTTTTCTATCAGTTGCCAGGCATGAAAAACAAGAGCCGTGAAACGGATGTATTAGACCACAGGTGAGTTTTCATGGCGCTTTACTGAGGACGCTCTTCTTCCTTGACACTGCATTCTAACATTTTCAATATGCTAGCTATAGCGTAGCACTGGAAAGATGTCTCAGACCTCCAGGCCCAGCACAAAAATGCCTTGTTGACTTAAACGTAGAAGGGAAAATGGAAAGGCCTGATCTTCAAACATTCAACAAAGAAGAATCTGAAAAGGCATGTGATTCAACAGGCTGTGCATCGACCAATTATTTGAACAACGGAAGTCTCAATCCACCCTCTAATGCCAGCTCCCTGCACACCTAGGTTAAGTGGGGAATGCGGTATCTTCATTAAGAAGACTGCGACAAGGTGCAGAAGGTGACCACACAAAGAAGCAAGGAGAAAAAAATTGCACAGGGCACTGTATTGTGGAAAGTAGCCCATAGCTAGAATGATGATTACACCTATTAAACAACAGTCTTAAATGTTTTCAGAAAGACTAGCTCAATGAATTAGATCACCAGAAAACAACCCTTCTATATACAATTCTGATAAATGGGTTCGAGGATTCAATATTAAGAAAAGCTATTTATTGACTTACTCATGCTGCGCCCATGCTCTGGGAAGAGCTTCAGTTTATGCCAGCTGTTGTCGTAATAGCTTCAGGGCAGGGGAGGAGAAAGAAAGAGGACTCTGATTTTACTGTAAAATAATGCAGCATGTTGACCAGTTTCATGTTAGAAAAAAGAGCATTATAAAGAGACTGCTGAGATGACCTGGTGATCTACCTTCTTGGATGAGCTGCCTTCTTTCCAGCAATGCCAAAGTCACGTGCGCTGAGCTGTTGAAGATACCTAAGCAGAAAATGTTTGGGGGCAAGGTAGTTCCCTGCAAAGTGGGCTCAGTCCCAGTCATCTGGTCATCTTAACAGTGACTCAGTGACAAATAGCCAGAACAGGCTGAAAGGGTTAGCTAAATGCCAGAGGCTTGAAATTCTTTTAGGCCATGATCAGTCATTTTTAAAGAAAACTTATTTATATGTGTTGTCAGAAGCTTAAGCCAATTTTTTTTTAACTTTAATTGCTTGTTATTTTTATTCCTTTATCTCTCTGTGTCTTTCTCTCCTCCATCCCTTGCTCTTTAAAATCAATTTAGAGTTATTAAGAGAACCCTCAGTGATAATGCCAACCTTAAAACAATATCATTTGTCCCCCAAGGTGAAGAGCCCTGGTCATGGGATGGTTAAGAGCTCAGTTGCTAATCAGAAGGTCAGCAGTTCGAATCCACCAGCCATCCTCGGAAACCTATGCAGCAGTTCTACTCTGTCCTATAGGGTTGCTGTGAGTCAGAACCAACTTGACAGCACCTAACAATGGCAACAACAGCATGACATTATATGAACACGCTGTGATTTATCCATTTAACTCCTGAGGAACAATTTAGTTGTTCCCATTTTCAAGCAGTGACTGAGGCATTATAATCTGTGACAGTACAGGTTTGGCTTTTTGGTTATCCTTACTTGATGGCACCTACCAACTACATCCTTATGGATGGACTTAGGCTCTGTGTTGATGAGAGAGAACATAATCACCTGTGAAAAACTGCATGTTTCCAAGGAAAAGTTTCTATAGAAAACCTCTACTTACATTTGACACATGGATTTTGGTAGATGGGAAACAGTAAAGCATATGTAATTAGATCATTTATACTGGCCAACAGTAGGTATCATTCTAAAAAACAAGATCAACATACCAGGTGTGTTGCTGCACATGAACACTCATCACACACACACACACACACACACACACACACACACACACACACACACACACACACACACACACACACACAGGCAGAGACAGCTGTTGGTAAGTTTCTGGCACCCAGAAAAAGGTGATAGTTCAAAAAGTTTTCAGAGAAAACAGCACTGAATATGTTTGTGTGCAAGTTAACCTGCTGTTTGTCATTTACAATTCCTGTGGCAATATACATTGTAGGCATTCTAGGGTCTGGAAGAGAAATCTTGCACAGAAACAAATCTTAATCCTCAGTATTATCTTTTTGGCTCCTTCTAGCAGTTCTGCTCTGGGAAAAAAATCTCCTTTGCTCGCTTGTGACATGCCTCAACTGTGGAGGGCAAACTTGATGGCAATATTATGAAGAGAGTGATTTAGAACAGATCTCTAGTGAAAACCAGAGCTCGGTTTTAGCATAGTGCAGTTGATTAATACACCCCGGGCCTGTGAAATACATACTCTTGTAGCTAACTGAAACAATCCAGAAGCCTTCTCTGGTAGTTACCTGGGTGATATTGTTCTGTTACTCTACCCTCTTTTGGCACTGTTATAACTATTTATTTTAAGGTTGGTTACCATTTAATTCCCACAGTCAGGAAATTCATGGTCCAAGGTTTACTTTTTTGCATTTAAAACAAATGTGCCCATCAGTTTTCAATATGAAATGTTAACACTATAAATGCACACAATATTCATCTTCCCTGGAGACCAAAGGGCTTTACAGATGCTATTTTGTTTTAGCTTTTAATGCTTGTTCCACCCAAGTGACAGATATCATGATACATATTTTTCTTACGGAGAAATATTTTGAGAATGATTGAGTTGTCTGAGGTGAAGTCAGTGGTGAAGCTCAGAAATGCGTTCAGACTTTTCTGATCCCGTTTCAACAACAGATTACATTATCTTTTTTTTTTTTAAGAAATGTGTATGAATTTAAAAGCTAACTCTTTTGAGAAAAGCATACTGATCAACAGCATAGACTTTGGACCTAGTTGTACCTGGTTCGAAGCCCAGTTTGACTATTTATGGTTGTGGTCCTTGGACAACACACTAACCTCTCTGTGCCTCACTTTATAGCCATCTATGCAAAATGCCAGAGAAGTAGATAGGTGTCACTTGGTGTGTTTTCCAAGATCCATGCCTATAAGATAAAATCTGCTTCCTCTGCCTCCTTAGATGGGCTGGGAAGTCAGCATATGCTATGAGAGCCCAGCTAACAGAACACAGCACCCAGATGCAGCCGGAGGCAGCAGGAGTATACAGCCCTCTACAGCACACTGCTAGAGGTTTACTAATGAATGCAGTCACTCGCCATGAGATACAGCCCTGTTACCCACTGCCAACGAGTTGATTCCAACTAATAGTGACCTTATAGGACACAGTGGAAAGGCCCCACTGAGTTTCCGAGGAACAACTGGTAGATTCAAACTGCCAACCTTTGGGTCTGTAGCAGTAGCTCACCTTATCTCTGAACCCCTGTGCCGCCAGTGCTTCTCACGACCCAGAGCACAGGGGAGGAAATTGGCAACACCGCAATAAGAGATACCACAGGCATCTTATCTTACCCACCTGCAATTTACACATACTCCATGACCAAAATTTGAATTTGGTTTGGGAACTGCAAAAGAACCTAGACTTTCTGGTGAGGCACAGGCATGCTTAACATCATAGTCAAGCCCTGGTTTGGAAGGAAATGCATCACAGATTAAGTCAGCAATAGCTCTTCCTGAATGACCTAAAATAGGTGTTTCCTAGCTGCTTTCCATGTAAAGGCTGTCCTCAGTCTGCTATGCTTGTGCGGCCTGACGATCTCACAAACACTGCAAACACAGAAGGAAGGGCATGGTCAAGTACACCTATCAAGTCTTAAAAAGCCTCACCAACAATGAATAGAATGGAAATATTCAGTCGTACATTTTTTAATACTTAAATTACTCTGCATGACTGATGAAACTCAAATACCATACCTTTCTGGTATGCTTTATTTCTATTAGAAACACAGCAACTTTCTCTAAGGCCAGTAAATGTATCTTGAATTTGTTCCTCCATAAATGACAATGAAAAGAAAAAGATGATGCTGCATGCTTTAGATGGAAAACAAAAAAGCCAAAAACATGAGGAAACAACAAATCAAATGATCAAGTCATCATGTATTACAACCGAAT
This sequence comes from Heterohyrax brucei, assembly GCA_028571685.1. NCBI lineage: Eukaryota > Metazoa > Chordata > Mammalia > Hyracoidea > Procaviidae > Heterohyrax > Heterohyrax brucei. The sequence goes on along the minus strand of CM053151.1, from coordinate 89,541,447 downwards.
CAATCTATTGTTTTATTTATTGTTTGACCCCTTAGGAAAATGTTGATCCCCAGGATGCAAAGTACAGCTGGTGAAAGGGAAAGAACATTCTGTCTCTGTCACATGGACAAATATTATTAATACTTAGACCAACTGAATACCATTATTTGTAAGGAGCAGAAAATGAAAAACTTAAAGGTGAATAGTACCACTGAACTTACCACTTCCTACTGTAAAACAGCACAGTCCCTAAAAAGAAGATCAGTCAACACGAGGTTTCATTGAATTCATTTCAAATTTAAATAAGTGGATCTGAGTAGATCCTACTCCTCATTGAGAAGGTGATGTTTCAGTCACTAAACTTGGTCCAACCCAATGAATCTTAGTCTTGCCCCACTGGCTACAGCCTTACCTACATGCTCTTGACTTTATTTCAGCACTGTTCAGTATTTACAAGGTATCCTATCCTACCCTATGCCCATGCAATTTATTTTCAAACAGCTTTCATTAAAGGGCTCCACGTACTGTATCTAAATCGCTCTATCTTAGCCAGGAGACACCAAGGTCCAGCAAGATTATTTCTTTATCCGACTCGACGGCACTTGGCTTTGGCTTGGCTAGTCAAAATGATGCTGTTCTCCTTCCCACAGCTGTTCTTGGAAGCACCATTTCTGCCTTGACCACCCTGGACTATAAAACCTAACAGAAAGTAGAACTTATCCCAGGACCCAAAAAGAGAGTGAACATGCAGAGCAAAAACTAGTACATGTAGAGTAGGACCAGACAGACAAATGTGTTAGGGTCATCATTAAAATAAGGAGGGAGTAGGAAAGAACAGCCTGCCATCAATTACACTCATAGTCAATGTTAAACTGGAAACATCACGATGAAATATTCTAAGACTTGGGCTAGCCTGTGCCATTATCACACAGATGTCCTGAAGAGTAAGTATCTGATGGTTGGGGTTTGAGTGGCTAGAACTTTCCCCTTCGTGGACCAATATGTGGTCACAGATGTTAACATAATGACCTATGTAGAAGTATTTTGTATATTTCATCTTTCTTAAGACTTCACTCTTTCAAAGCTATACATTCTTCCTTAAGTAAATATTTGTCTACATAGTCTAGTGGTTACAGAACAAGGAAACAAGCCAGAAAACATGGATGTTACTCCATATTTTGCCACTGGTATCCACCACAAGAATGGGTAAGTCATTTCTCCTCTAAGATCCCCTTTAGAAGGAACTTAGGACAGTACTGAGGAACTGAGACACTCAATGTTCCTGAGCCAACTCCTACAGATCTTTATACAAAATTATTCATATTGAATTCTTATCCTACAGAAGGTACCTGAATCTTGCAGTCTAAGTCAATGTGTAATGATGCTTTGCTCTTGCTACTTCTGGGATCCTAACGAGGACTTCTTATTCACACAGAAAAACCTACTGCCCAAAGGGCTAATTCCCTAGTCAGGACTCGGCCATACTGGATTATTATTATTATTTTCCCTTAGCTATACTTACTGACTAATGTCTTGCAGAATAAGATCTTGGGTTGTAAGCTCAGGTTGCTCCCATAGACAAGTATAGCAAGATGGTAATCAGCTTTTTTGCAAAAAAATGTAGAGTATAATTTTATCTTTAAATCTGACCTAGGCTTCAACGGCAAAAGATCAAACACAAAACTTGATTAACTACAAATGGCTCAAGCTAGCCCTAACTAACAAAAATACACCTCAGTGCTCAGAAACTGGATCTGGTATATTAAGAGTATACACTCATTTGAATTCTGTCACTGATTTGCTGTGGAACTTTTTGCAAGTGAAAACCTCCCTAAGCCCAACTTTCTCATCTGTAAAGGAAAAAAAAAAAGAGTTTTTTACTAACTGGGTTTTCACAAGCAAGAAGCTGGGGTGGGGGGGTTACTTTGAAAAATGCATAAAGCTGTGTCATCAGTCACACTATTTTCAATTCCTCATGATGTAGGTGTCCTTACACTGCAGTGATGAAGGACCTTGGAGATTTGGTTCAGAAATGAGTCAACAAACTACAATACAGGAAGGGCAAGCTACTAGGGAAGGAGGCCAACGCAGGTTACTTGTTCACAGGATTAAGTGTCTTATTTCTCTTTCATAGCATAGGCTTGACTAGCTGGAAACATATCCAGCCAAGCACAAAAAGCCATCAGTGGTTAAAAGGAAATAACTGAATGGGAAAGGAACCATGGTTCAGGTCATATTATATCCATTCTCTTAAGTTCTTTCTTGACTCACATGAAATTTGGGAGATGTCAATTCAACCCAGGTACACAGAGAGTCAATTATTTTTCTGTTAACACAAGTTTTTACATACTGTATGAATGAGCCGTAAAAACAAACTGATAAATTCTTGTGGAGAGTTTGGCAAGAATTCTCAGTCTTTTCCTTATCTCCTTGTAAATGGCTATGTGAGTTATTAGACAAGTTTCTTCAGCTAGCAATGCTTTTTATTTTTCCAAACTATAAAACCAGAAATTGTGGATTTGGTCCCAGCTAATGAAGGAACCCATTACTCTCACACCTGCAGCTTGCAGCTGCTGTGATGCTGGAAGCTAGGCAGCCAGATTTCAAATGCCAGCAGGGTCACCCCTGGTGGAAAGGTTTCAGCAGAACCTTCATTTTAGGCTAAGACAGACTAGGAAGAAAGGCCTGGCAAATCTGCTTCTGAAAATTAGCCAATGAACACTCATGGATCACAGGAAGATGAGTCCCTTAGATGAGAAGACACTCAAAATACACAGCGATTGCCACAAGGACTTGAGCACATCAGTGGTGGTGGGGATGGTGCAGGACCCAGCACTCTTTCCATCTGTTCTACCCAGGGTTGCCCTGAGATGCAGCCTACTTGGCAACAACAACAACAACAACAGTGTTGAAGGGACAAACACGTTAGCACCTGGCTCTCCTTTCCTTTAGTAATGTGTTCATACGACGTGGTCACAGGATAAGTCGGAAAGGACAGGAAAAATATCCATGTAGTAGGTTAATGATGTAACGACGGAAAAACATACAGGATCCACAACCTCTTCTTAACAACCCTTCTAAATGAGAACACCCTTAAATCTAAGGGAGAAGAGAAGCTACAAAGAGATACTGGGGGAAACACTGCTCAGCTGAAGCCCTAACAAGGTGTAATGGAGAGAAATATATCCTAATTGGCTGATGAATACAATTTAACAGTGGCCATGGTACACAGGGAATCCCTGGAAGTGTCGTAGCTAAGGGCTATGTCTGCTAAGATAAAGGCCAGCAGTTCAAATCCACCAGGTGCTCCAGGGTCACTGTGAGTCAGAATCAACTTGATGGCAGTGGGTTTGGTTTAGGGTACGGTACAAAGGTGTGGAAGTTTAGTGCTTTTACCAGCCTAAAATGAGACATGGTTAAGATGACAGGTGATCACTCCTTAAGTCACGGTATTGATTTTTTTTTTTTTCCTGTAGAAAATAATATATCTGAATGAAAAAGACTGGATAGGTTTTAATCTTTCTCCAAAGAAAATTCCACAGCAAAAATGCCTTACTTCCTTCTCATTCTGTGAGGCTGTACAGTAACAAATAAGAGAAAATGATGATAGATCAAATAAGTTAGAACCTCTTCAACAAAAAGAAAACCTCTTACATAAACACATGAACTCAGTCAGGCTGAGAACCAGTCATCTGTTCATGCGAAAACATGAGAGATCAGTCAATGCAGGTTGTTGCATGAACATAGAGGCGTGGCTAATCTGTAGGTTGACCTAAATCTCTCCCTGGCAGGTGGGGCTGGCCCCTTCAGTGACATCTAATGAAAATTTGATCTGCTCCACCCAAAGGTCAAAATCAGGGCATGAAGATTTCACTGCTGAAAATCTTAGCCTAAAAGTCAATGATGGCATTATTCGGTGAACTACTTAAACAAACCAGAGCTTTCATGCTCTGAACCAGAAACAAACTACCACTGAGTTATTTCCAATTCACAATCACAGTTATACCACCATCCCCACAATGGATGTTAGAACCTTTTCATCACTTTGAACAGAAACAATGTGCCCTTTGCTATTACGCTCGGACTTCCCAATTTGTAAGAAACCACTTATCTACTTTTTGCCTCTGTAGATTTATCTATTGTAGCTATTTTATATAAATGAAATCTTACAGTATGTGGTCTTTTGTGACTGGCTTTTTTCACTTAACATAATGTTTTCAAGGTTCACACTTACTGTAGCATATGTTAATTCTTGTTACTGTGGAGTAAGTTTCTACTACATGGTTATGTCACATTTCGTTTAGCAATTCATCAACTGATGGGCATTTGTGTTTTGTTACCCCAACCCTGATGGCATAGTGGTTAAGAGCTCAGCTCCTAACCAAAAAGTTGCCGTGTGAATCTACCAGCAGCTCCTTGGAAACCCTATAGGGCAGTTCTGCTTTGTCATACAGAGTTGCTATAAATCGAAATCAGTGGCAATGAGTTTGGTTTTGGTTTCTTGAGTTGGGTTGTTTTCACTTTTTGACTACTATGAATAATGTTAATATAGACATCTATGTACAAATTACTTTTAATTTTTCAGGTATATACCTATTTTCAATTTTTTGTGCTTCCCAAATTTTCTACAAGGAATATTACTGCTAACTTTAAAAAATCAGCAATAAAAAGGTACCCTCTTGATTCTAATTCGCCTCTGTGCCAGTACTTCCCGTACCCAATCTTTCATTCTCTCCTAAACCCAATCCAGACATTTTGAAGTTAATTAACTAAAATGTTTTTAATGAATGCTTACACTGAATGGGACACACAGGGTTTCCAAGGCTGTAATCTTTATAGAATCAGACTGCCACATCTTTCTCCTGCAGAGTGCATGGTGAGTTCAAAGTACTCATCTTCTGGCTTGGCAGCATACATGCACAAGCATGTGCACATACATGCATGCATGTGTGCACGCACGCATGCATGCATGCGCGCACACACACACAGACACACACACACACGCAGGACTTACTTCCATTCAGAAAGGCTGTATTGCCAGAGCAATGCAAAAAAGAGCAGGAATGGCACTACCGTAAGCTAAACTAAGAATCCATTTAGGATCTCCGATTCAAATGTACTCATCATGAGTACCTAGCAAGAACAACCTGCCCTCAAGTGAAGATCTATCACCAACTGCCTGTCAGGCTATGTGGGCTATAGAATTGAAGCCACTCGGATCCAGCGAGATCCATATAAGAGAACTGTTTTTGATATAATCTACCAGACTGAGGTAAACAGTCTCTTTTTTTTTTCTTTTTTCGCAACTCTATTGATGCAAACAGCACCACGACTCCTCGGTGAGATGAGGAGGGGAGACTTTTTTGCCACTGTTCTTTTGAACATTCTACTGTATTCTAAGTGAAAGCAGACTATACAGCAAATTATTTTCCTGTTCAACAATTCATAGACAATTTGTTCCATGACATTGGTTGCTATCCTCACAATAACTGTAATATGCTACATTTAAAATACACAAAGAATTTCTGAAGAATAACATCATAAACACCCATGTTCTCAGCTTAAGATATAAAATATTAATGGGAGTATATTTTAAAGAATGGCTGAATAAAAAAATCAAATTATGCAAACTTAGTGACCGATAACAGAATAAACGTTGGAACTACCAAGAAGAGATCTAAAAGTAGGATAAAATACCTTGGAAAAAGAAAATCCAAATCAGACACTAGGCAAAAATCTAAAACCTAGCTACCTTATGAGCATACCTGTCCTGACCACGACACGGGCCTAAACCCTCCCTAGCTATCCCACACTGCCTCTCCCAGGGAACCAGCTAAATCATCTATCAGGAGACTGGACAGAACAGTCTCAGATCAAAAGGTAGAAAGGCTAACACTCATTGTGTTTGTTAGGCTGGCTGGCATCTTTGGGGAGCAGGGACTATACACCGGCTGTTACAGTGACTAGAGAAACAGCAACATCTAGAATAATCCCTCCTGAAAACTGAAATAGGAGAGTACCCAGAGGGAAAGGCACTTGTGGAAGTATGCCCATATCCCAGGATCTGGAATAAAAGAGGATTTTAAAGAGCAAGTCTGAAATGTACTTGCTGAACATGACCTGCCTGGCTGAGCCTGGTTCTTTTCACAGTTATTATGTCCTTAATTTCAATGAACATCATGTTCACTTGGGAAAAAAGCAAAAAAACTTGTTTTACTAGTAATTGCACATCAATATGAGAGTCCTATTATTTCTATTAAGTTAATTAACCTATTTTTGAAAAGTATACAAAATAGGTCACTTAAGTGGGTGTGACCTTGCCCAGTGAACTATGCTTTTAAACTGTCTCCAACTATTAAGATTTATAGACCCCTTTATCAACATCTTGGTATGAAAAGGCTGGCTGAGTGAAAGGCATGCAACATCGGGCAAAAACAGCTTTGGCCCCTATCAATCAGTCTATTATAACTTAATGATATTTAGATGACATGATTAGATTTTCAAATTGAATGATGTTTAATCTAAATTCCAAAGTGCTTGGGTAATCATGTCACATATTTAAGGCTCCAGCAAACTGTCTAAAGGACAGAATTTGTGTCTGAGGTCTATAAAAATAATGCCCCTCCTAAACTGATAAGAAAGAAAATGAATTTACCATGGTGTATATTTATAGGCAAAGACTGCTTCTAAATCATCACCATTATCATCATTAAACGCATAAAAGTTTTTTGCACAACTGAGCTCCATGCTGTGCAACACAAAAAGTTCTGTGTTGTATTTTGGCCCTAAATAGATGGGGTGAAATCCTAGAAGTGCATTTCTATTAAATTTAATAAAATTCCACATTCAAGTGATAATATCCTTTGGGTCTCTTGTCACTGATTTTCTGTTTCCATGACTGCATGGCCCATCTCAAGGAGTCACATTACTGCTGTAACTAATAGCACTGAGTGCCAAAATGGTGAGAGACTTTTCCAGGCTCTCACATTCTAAACAACACTTTCGTCATGAGAAAGGTACAGATCACAAATACAAAAATAATCAAATCTCCCAAGAATGATAACCTCTTGGGATCTGTGAGTTCCAACATTGGATATATGAAGCCTCTCCAACTTCAGGACCTCACCTGAAAAGCAGTGTCAAAATCACAGAGCCTAGTGGGTCCCAGTCCTATTTCTCTTTATACTCCAACTAGGGAAGATATTTTGTATTAAGTCAAATTTTTGTTAATGGTTGTTCTGTGGCCTAAAATGTGTCTAGTCTTGAGAACAATTCTTATGTGCTGGAAAATAATGTGCACTTTGCAGCTGCTGGGTGGAGTGTTTCATATACATCTATGAGGTCAAGTTAGCTGATTATACCCGCTAACTCTTCTGTGTCTTTGCTGAGTTTTTTTCTAGATGTTCTGTCCTTTACCAAGGGTGGTGTATTGAAGTCTCCTACTGTGATTGTGAACTGTCAATTTTTCTTTTTTGTGCTGTTAGAGTTTGTTCGATGTATTCTGTCATCAGGTGCCCAGATGTTTATAAACCCGTACTAGGAAGCTACTAGAACTCCTGGGTTGCAGAAATGGTTATGCTCTTCAGCATGCATGCATTGCCCAAAGATCACCAGCCTTTTGAAGGTCTCCACCATGAATGACAAAGAGTAGAGCATCACCCTACAGATGTTAACTGTGCCCTAAAAAGTGTCTGTGTTTACTAATGCAAGAGCCATATTAAAGATTTTTAAACTTCCAAGGTTATGCATTTCATAACAGAAAAACCGGCCATTTGAACTCACTGAGAGGTGTCTTAGAAGAAAGACCTAGCCTTCTACTTCCGAAAAATCAGTCATAAAAACCCTGTAGAGTACAGTGCTACTCTGAAACACATGGCATGAGTTGGAATCAACCACACAGCAGTTTTATTGTTGTTGTTGTTTAGATTAGGGACCGATTTGGCACTCAGAAACTACTAAGTAAAAGAATGAACAAGTATGCAGGAGCTGGCTCCCTAACACCACTAGAAGAATGCCTGGGCTTCCTAGTCTTGCTTTGAAGTTCAGTCTCTGTTTCCAGAAGTCTTATTCCTCTAATATCACCCTTCATGTTTGTTTCTCTTTTGGTGAAGTGGTCATTATTGACTATTCCTCACTCACTCGGTTGGTAGGTTGGTGGTTGGTTTGTTTTTCCCTCCAGCTTCATGTCTTATCTTGTATTATTCTCTTTGGCAGCACAGTTCCTGGTATTCAAGTTCTCTCTACACTTCATTCAATTTAGATGCCTTTATCCTACACATAACTCAGAGCTTTATTCTCTAGAAAAACAGATCTAAAGGAGTACTGGACTCAAAGACACCAGATGTAGCAGAGAACAAGCTAATCAACCCAAAAGTCTACATACTGGATAAAACAATACCCCACCTCTAGCCTTTTCCCTTCCTCAGCTCCTCAAACTCTGGTAACCAGCTGTTTAACCCTCCAAAAAAAAGAGAAGCTATCTCTCCAGACATTTGGTGGTCCACCCACAAGACAGTGGGATCCCTGTGAATCATCCTGCTCATACACTTAGGGCTTCTGATCTGTGTGTGCACTCACATGAATGCATACTTGTTCCCACACTTTGCTCTTCAGTACACATGCATTGCCCAAAGATCACCAGCCTTTTGAAGAAGGTCTCCACTATGAATGACAAAGAGCAGAGCATCACCCTACAGATGTTAACTGTGCCCTAAAAAGTGTCTGTGTTTACTAATGCAAGAGCCATATTAAAGATTTTTAAACTTCTGAGGATATTAAGGATACGATGATTTTCAATAGTCAGCATCTTATACTTGAATGAGACCTGGATGATTATCAATACGGTGATGACTGAAACTTATATATAACTTTTACTAAGGTTAAACTAAAATTTTTTTACAGAGAAGTGATAAATGAAGAGACACAAATCTGGTACATTTCTATTATGAGAGCGCACACCCCAGGGCCACCATCACATCTAACCTGGGGCTTGCTTCAGCTCTAAAATTAACCTTCGTCTGTTCTTTGCAATACTTTTCCAAAGTTTAAACCTCTCATTTCCTCCAAATTCTACTCCTGAAGAGCTAATACGAAGAAAGTTATTTGTTCAACAAATACATGCTAAAGTAATCGCTAATAGATCTGTGTCTCCTTCTCAGGCAAGGGTTTAAGGAAGAAAGGAGGCCGGAGTGGATGGATTGAATGGTTCAAGCCCTAGCTCCATCACACAGCATGACCTTAGGCAGATCAGTGGATTGCTTTGAAGTTATATTTCTTGATCTCTAGAGTAGATGTAATAAAAATTTACCTCGTAAGGATGTTTCCAAGATTAAGTAAGATAGACAATGCTTGTGAATGGACTTTATAACTATAAAATGCTAAAGGGGAGGGGGACTGTAAGTAGAATGTCATTACCCTAGTAAATCAGTCTTCATGGTGAAAATTCAGACTACGTAAGCATAGGGGTTAGGGGAGCTTTCCTGTTGGCCCCTTGATCATACCAGCTAAGTAAAAGCCTAGTTTAAATAACAGATCTTTAACTGGGTGCTTCTAAGGCTATTTCTATGCACTACTGAAAAAGGAATGATACTGAGGCAGGGAGATGTGGTCATAAGACTTCATGTCATCCACTCATCCACTTCTCTATCCATCCATTTAATCAATCAACGAAGCCCAACCTCTGTCCCAGCCACTGAGCTGAACATGAAAATGCAAAGATGAAGAGGTGGTACAGAAAACAAAACGACTCCATGCCGTGAATTTAATCTGGGTCTAATGTAAAAAATATGTATGTATATATATGAATATTGCAAATTATTGGTAAATTCAGGACTAATATATTACAAAAATATTTACTTTAAAGGCTTACTCTTTTGAACTTTATAAATAATGATGATATTCTGTATCTATTGTTTATAGCACTTATATCCTTGGAACTAGGAGAACTTTATACTTTCATTGGTTCTAACAACTTGCCTGTCAGGTTAGTAAATACCCCCCAAAAAACATCCAACCCATTACTACTGAGTTGACTATGACTCATATCAACCCTACAGGACACAGCAGAACTGCTCCAAGAAGCGTCTGGTAGATTCAAACTTCAGCCATAGCTCTTAACCACTATACCACTCGAGTTGCCTGTGGTCTCCCAGTGAGCCATTAAAGTGAAGCTGGAAACTTCTGCTGTGCACTGTTTCCCCTACACTATCATCACCACTGATTGTCATTTAGGATGCTACCGCTGGGTCCCTGGCACTATATTCCTGGGACTATGCCAGGTCACCTTCTTATGGAATAAGTCATTAATGCAGGGATTATTGTAGGGACAGGAGTAGTGATGCAAGTAGGTAATCTTCTCTGAGGTCTTTCAGGCACTACCATAACTATTTCTTTTATGTACCATGTTTATCAAATTAGGTAGATTATTATATAGCATGCAGAACCAAAAAAGGTTTTTTGAAGTACTTGTAACTTCAAACATGAAGCCAATGCAAAGGGTAATACATCTTGGTAAAGACAGTTGTTTTTTGATCATTAATGAGGGAGACAAGATGATACAGAGAACAGGCCACCAGTGAGACTCAAAAGCCTGCACCACCAAGTCACCAGTACAGATATCTAGTCTAGAAATGGCTTTGATAAAACAGACTGTGAAAGAACTGGTCTGATTTCATGGCAGCTCTCACAATACAGGCATCCACATCACACAATAAAGAGTATTTCTGATCCTAATAGGATCCTTTGCCCAAGTGAAAAATCTGTTTGAATAAAGTCTGCATTTCTGCCTTCCTACCTTTCTCACTACCATAAAACCAAACCATTGTCTCACTGAGGCATCCAAATCAGTAATCTCTACGTGGCAGTTCTGTCTGTCTCTCTCCCTGTCCCTCGCACACACAAAGCTTTCAGGCCGCTATAAAGTCTTACTCCCCTTCTGAGACAATACCTAGGAGTTTCTAGGTTTATACACAGTGTGTGCCAACACAAAGTTCTCCATGAGTTAGTAAGGAGACAAAAGAATAAATTTCATTGTAAAGTGATATTCAAATCTCGCTATTAAAAGACATCTGAAAGTACTTAAGAAACATATCTCTAGTATTCAAAATACAAAAAAAATTCTGTCTTACTCCATAAAGGTTATTGAAAATACCACACAATTAATGCTGTTTATATGGCATTGAGCTCAACTCCAAAGGTAACACTTAACCACTCTCTGTTTACCAAGTTAATCTACCAAATTTGTTTACTTTGTCTGATTTACTAAGACAAATATGTTGAGTGTCTGAAATGTTTTATTTGGCCCTGAGAAAGGAAAACTAAGGAGTGTTGTGCTTTTATTAATAGATAAGTGCAAACAGGCCCTAGCCTATCAAATGAACAGCTAGGACCTTTGGCCACTGTTTACTGAAAATAAAATTAGCCTTGGCTGGCAGGTACTTATCAGATCTGAGAATAATTAACTACCCACATCTGGTACCTGTTACTGAAAATGCTGGTGGGAGCCATTAGCTTGGGTAACAGCTATTTTTTCTGAACAGCTCACATGCCCCTAACATCACCATTGGAATGCTTTGTGTCCCCAAGCACCCTTATGGCAGCACCAAGAGCAGTTCCACACATGGTTTCCCTACTTCAATCTAAGAGGGGAAAAACAGCTGAAAGTCAAATCACTGAGACACGGCTGGTTCCCACCACACTCTACAGTCCTCTCCAATGAGATCACCTGCCCTAGCAAGTACTGGGGAGATTGGTAATCAAACTAGAGTTGTTTTCAGTTAATCAATAATAAGGTCTTTGGGGTTTTTTAAGGATTGCAAAGAACATCACCAATGCAGAGTATCTTATGAGTCTAGTTTTTGTAATTCAAAAGCACACCTAAAAACCAATAGCTTCCATTGTCAGGAAGTTGAAAAGGCAGTAATTGAATTCAGGCACATTGTGCCTCATTCATTTATTTTTTCATCCAAACAATCTCTTTACCAGGTATTATTTTTTATGATTTTATGAAAGGGAAGGAAGTGCTCTAAGGCATTCATAAAAATAAGCAATGCAAAATAAATCATTTTATATTTATGGCACAGGAGCTAAGAGGCAGGAAACTTCAGCACTCTGCAATTAGCTTGCTGTAAAACTCTAACCAAGTCAAATGACTTGTTTAGTCAAGTGACCTCGTATCCCTCTGGTCTGTAAAACCGGGAATACCAACCACATCACAGAGCTGTTGGGAGGACTGAAGTTGTGACAGTGCCAGGAAAATGTTTGTAAATACACACCACATTCCAAATCTCCATGAACATTTCCTCTCAAGGAAAACAGTTGTGGTTGTTAGTTGCCATAGAGTTGATTCCAACTCATGGTGACACTGTGTGTCACAGTAGAACAACTCCACAGTGTTTTCAAAGCTGTGCCCTTTCAGAAGCAGATCATCAGGCCTAGGGAAAACAGTAAGACTAAACTGATAGGACAGGAGCTCTGGTTAATCACTCAGCTACTAACTAGAAAGTTCGAACCCACCAGCCTCTACTGAAGATTGAAGATGGAGCACTCTGCTTCTGTACAGGTCTACAGCCTTGGGAACTATGGGGCAGTTCTACTCTGTCCTAGAGGGTCACTAGGAATCAAAACTGACTCAGTGGCAATGGGTATATTAATAGCAAACAACATTTTACTCAGCGCCATTTATCAATGTATTTTTCTCTCTTTTTTTTTAAGACAAATATTCTTGCCCTTCCTAACGTAACACACGGGCATTGGTGGTTCAGTGGCAAAATTCTCCCTCTCCCTGCAGGAGGCCTGGCTTTACTTCCCAGGCAATGTACTTCAAGCACCGTCAACACCAGTCTGCCGGTGAAGGCATGTATGTTGCCGTGACACAGAACAGGGTTCAGCAAAACTTCCAGACTAAGACAGACTAGGAAGAAAGGGCTAGTGTTCTACTTCCAAAAACCAGTCAATGAGAACCATCTGGATCACAACCATCTGTCTGTTCCTGTTGCACACGAGGTTGCCGTGAGTCAGAGGCCAACTGGATGGTGCTAACAACAACAATAATGTAATACAGGAACTGGCTTTCTAGTGACTTCTGTGACCTTGGAAGTGTTCAAGATTAGCAACTGCCTTACTTCCAGTAAAACTGTAAATTATTACTTTTCTGTAATACTTTTGTTTCTGGGATTCTACTGACACCAAATAAATGGTCTGCAGGTATATATCTGCTTTATCACAATATGCCAGGTGAGTTGACATCAGACACCTTAGTAGCTGGGGACATGAACTAAAAAACAGAGGATACGGAGACAGTAAGTAGGGTTTGGGAAACAGGAAGAGAGAATAATCAGCGCAAAGAAAATATAACACAAAGAAGGAAAAATAGGCTAAAGGAAAACAGAAGGAACAGACAAACCAGTGTGTCTATCGCGGATTAGGCTCAGGTGAAGACTGAAGCCAGACCAGTAGAGCTGATAGGCTTCAGCTCGGGAAACGTCCAGTGGTGGGAGACGGGACACGAGATACAAAGGCAAGCAGGAACTGGATGACGTCAGGAGAAACGCTAGTTGATCTGGGTTGGATCCAATCAGATTGAAAAAAAACAGACAAGACTAGATTTATAATTCCATGCACGCACAGAGTCCAGAGACATCTGGAACACAATACCAAAAACCTAATTGTGTAAAACTGGCCAATTTCTAAATACCTTCCAACTCCAACAACAAACTCGATTTGCTGGATTGTGAAAGATTTCTTCCGTGAATGCCATGTGTAGCATCAGTCTAATCACTCAACCATTCTACTGGAATGCTATCTGTGTTTTAACTATAGAAGCACAGCTTTCTGAAGATTCACACAGATACGCACATGCAATTCAAAAACACTTGTAGACGCACGGAGATGAACAGTATAAACTATTTTCAGGGCATTAAACAGAAAGGTCAATCTCTCTGAAATGTCAAACTCCATAGCTAGCAGCTATAAAACACATGGCATGTACTCTTCTCCTCTCTTGGCTATCTTTCACAAAGCACTTGCTCATAGAAAGACAATTTCTATACATTTGCTAAGACATTAAATATTCTATTTATCATCAGAACTTTAAAAAATGCTTTGGCTGAGAGTTTTAAAAATAATTACTTCCCTTGGTATAGAATCCTCTATTTGAAATGTTTAAATGGTTTTCCAAGATACACTAGCATGTATTTGTTTTCAAAGCTCTCAGTATTTAAAATCTCTCTAGATTTGTATTTGGAGGAAAAAATTTATGTGGCTTATTTTAGAAATAAAAAATTGTACCTGGAAAGCTATCTAAAGCCTACATAAAATCATTTTAAAAAGGAATTTCTAGAATTTCAATTTAGCTACTGAAGAAGAGAATTCAGTGTTCTAGAGTTGGCTGCGAGGAAAATAAAACCATTTCCTTGAACGGAACAGTTCCTTAACTACACCTGCAAAGCCAGCCAAGTGCCGTCGAGTTGGATCTGACTCATAGCTGTTTCAATTGCTTTCAGTCTTGCTCTGTTTTATATCTTTCTTCCAAGTTTTTTTATTTTTATTTTTACTTTTTTTATTTGATATGACTGAGTGAAAATGTACATTCCTGTATAAATTTACATGCCCACCTATATGCAGCTTCCACTGCTCTCCCTGCCCAGTGACAGCACACTATTCCTCTCTGCTCCATGCAGGTCTCATCCTCCCAACAGTCCCCTTTCCCCTCCTCTCCACCCACTCTCCTTCCTCCAATCACTACCTCTTTCTTCCAAATGTTATGTTAACAGTGATCGCCTAGAAATGGAACCTGTAAAGCAGAGTTTCTCAATTTCAAGACCTATTCACATTTTGGGCTGGATAGTTTCTTTGTTGTGAGGGGCTGTCCTGTGCACTGTATGATGTGTGTGTCTCTCTCTTTCTCTCTCTCACACACACACGCACAGTTGTGACAACCAAACATGTTTCCAAACATTGCTAAGTTTCCTTTAGGGAAAAACCATACCTGGGTGAAACTGACTGTTACAGGGGATGACAACCACCCTAGTTTCATGTTTGAATGAGAGCACAGTATTTTAGCGACACAACAAGGTATGAAGAAAAAGAGAAAAGGCTTCAGGATTTGAGTCATCAACTACATAGCCTAGTGAAAATGAATTAAGCCTCAACTTTCTCATTAAACCAAAAACCCACTGCCATGGAGTCAGGTCCAACATCAGAACATTCTAGTAGAACACTTACACAATGTTTGTTTTGACCTCTCCAAACCCACTGTTGTCAAGTCAGTTCTGACCCATAATGATCCTATAGGATAGAGTAGAACTGCCCCACTGGGTTTCCAAGGAGCACTGAGTAGGTTCAAAGTGCCAATCTTTTGGTTAGCGGCTGTAGCACTTAACCATTATTCCACCAGGAGGAGTTAAGAAATTACTCTTTAGGGGAAACAGCTTTCCTCTACTCTCCGGTTCAGCCCCTGCTCCAGGATTCAGCACAGGAGCCAGGTTTATCCAGTGAAATAATTGCATTCCCAGGTGTAATGACTGGCTCAGATATGGACACGTGACCAATGGTTGGCCAGTTACAGCCAATTCTGAGACTTTCACAGGAGCAATCAGGAAACATGCATTACCTGTCTGCTGACGTTTCTAAGCCAGTAAAGGCTGGAGCTACTCTGGTAGGAAACGGCAGAAGGGTAGATAACACAGCTAACACAGCAGAAAGCAGAATCAAGGCACAGAGAGACAAAGCCCTGATGAAATGATGGGTGAGAACTGAAGCCACATTTACCCCCTTAGATTTCTTTCAGTTATGTAGCCAATTAACTCTCTTTATTGAGTTAGTTCAGAGTGAGTTGGGTTTTACTGCCTGAAACCAAAGGAGTCCTATCCAGTACAAATATCTATCTTAAACAGTTGTAAAGAGGACCAAGTAAGAATGAACACAATAGACTTACAAAGTGCTTCCTTCCCCTGACTCTCAGTTTATAAAAATCAAAACAAACACAATTATATAAAAACTCAAGAAACAACACAGTGGAGGCTCAAGCAACATAACCTATGACTTAGCTTTGAGCTCGTTTTCAATAAACTGCTAAAAGTTCTAAGACAGCCTGAATTCATGAAGCAAAAAATTACCATGCTTTAAGTCATCTATAGTCAAGCCAAGGGACAGCATTTGCAAATTCTAGTTTGTTTTGTTGGTTACCATCATTCTAAGTGGTAAACAGCACAGGGTTCTTTTGGTGTAGCTTATTTTATCTTTAGAAGGCTGAAAGAAATGACTTACAGAGTCAGGGGATTAAACCAAACTAGCCAAGTTAAAACTAGCATTAGTTTAACGAGGCACTAACCTGGGTTTCAAAATTTATGTGGGAGCCAAAAAACTTAGTAATCAAATAATATTTTAGTGCAATGTTGTAAAGAACCAAAATTAATGCCAAAAACTCACAATGAGGAAAATACAAAAATTTTAAATAAAGATTGGATTAGTATTTTTCCTTTATCAGCAAGTTACAGTATGGCTCCGCATGGCATGTAAAAATGGAGTAAAATTCCTAAGCCATAAAAAGCAGGGACATATCAAGTTCACAAATAACATCAAGAACCTAAATGCACTTGAGAGGCCCTAGTTAATATCTCTAGATTAAAAGCTAAGAAATTCAAGTTTATGTGGGTAACTCCACTGGTACTGAGGTATAAATAACACTGAACAAATTACTTATCCTTTCTAAATCTTCAGATTTTTTTCTTAAATTGCAAGGGCTATCACAGATTATTACTAAGATCTTTTTTATCACTCTAAAGGTCTATGATTCCATTGAAAAACTGATTTCCCCAATACCTAAAAACAAACACAGAGTTATGCTGAAATTTCAGTTCGGTGTTTGTGTTTTCTAGGAGTTTATGAAATGACAAGCTTTAACCATTCATGTATACCAGTGAAAATTAGCCAGGTTGACAGTGAATTCAATTTTCCTCCCCTCCCCTCCCTTTCTTTAATATGAGTGCTCTCACATGATTCAAATGCCATTTGATTCTAAGAGCCTACAATGGGGAGGTCAGCAGCTTTCTGTTGCGGGTATAGGGCAGCACGGTTGATCTGAGTCTCTAAAGACTAAAATAATTCACATGGCCACCCACTGACAAGTCCACTGAAGTAGAAAGTAATTGGGTTAATAAGTGACTGCTTATAATTCCCAACAATTTCCAGAAATAGGAAAATGGAAATCTAAAATCAGCAATGACAAAAAGAAAGTGACAAGAATCTGGAAGAGGAATAAGAAACAAATGTAGTCTACTAACACTAAACAAATAGCAACTGGTTTAGAAAGCATTGGGAATAGATTATAAAAAGTGAACAGGAAAAATTAAAATGCGTATTAAAAAAAGTTGCTCTTCTTTTTTTCCAATTTCTTGCTAAACCCTGTGAAGACCTCCCCAAGGCCTGAAAGATTTTAAAACCGTAGCTTTTATCAAGAAATTTGAGAGTCAAAACAGGGTTATAATTTTTTTTAATCAACATTATTTTTAATTTTTTTCCTTCAAAATTTTAAATATATAAAAAGATCCTCCGTGTGCCCACTATCAGCTTCAGTAATTATCAACTCTTGACCAGTGTTATTGCAACAATACTCCCACACATTTCCCTTATTCATATAAAGGACTATTCATTTTAAGCACAAAAATAAACAAATCTTTTGAGGCTTTAGTTTTCCTTGTTTGTTAAAATGTGGGCAATTATACTACCTCCTTATCTACCAATGAAGTCATGAAAAATAACCAAACCCATCAAACCTTTTCTAACCCTTACTGCGGTGTTTTGTACCTAAGAAATAACAAAGTGGAAAATGGAATCGACTTTTGTTTAAATAAGTCTTTCTTCTTAGCAGCTCTAAGTGCTTAGAGAGAATTTAATTTTTATTCTCCCACCACCTCTGTGTGGCCACTGAAAGTATTATTATCTACCTTTAGCGAAAGCGGCAATTAAAGAAAAAAGGAAATGATTCAACCCAGACCATATGAAGAAGCGACAGCAGAGTCAAAAATAAGCCCAGATTTTCTGACATCTCCTGTTTTGCTATTACAATATGCCACTTCTATCGTTATTACATTCTATGTGGTTGAAAACCATTCTTCATGAAACTGATGTAGACTGTATTAAGAAGTCTGCACCTTTAAAAGAGCAGTGCTATGTAACAATGTAGGAATTCATATATATTTATTAATTCACTAATTTAAAACTCACCTTGTAGGCTCAAACAAGGGCACCCTAGTTGGTTTACTTTACCTACAGGAGACGGCAAGGAAGGAAATTAGATACACCTGTGGTTCACTGGAATTGAACAATGTTAGTTTGCCATTTCATAGGTTCAAAATCTAAACCATTTACTTGGCAGATGAAAGAAATTACTTCAGTAATACACTAGAGAATTACACAATTTGGGTCTAGTCCATAGTGCCACAGGCATGGATGATGCAACTTCCAACTTAGTTATAGAGTATTTTTATAGCACTTACCAAGTCATTATAGCTTCATACATTTAAGACATTTTCCTTCCGACTCACACAATGGTTCCCGTTCATTGAATTTAGTCAAAGCTGGTTGGGATGGGGTGTGGGAAAGAAAAAAAGCCTGGGTGAAGGGTGTGGTGAGACCAGCCTGCCATGAATGTTGCCTGCTATTTATTTCAAGGGATGCCTCACAGCACAAGTTTCTTTCTCTTTCCATGGTCTTAAAAGCAGCCAACTGCAGGCTGAACATCTTCTGGGACCTTCACAGAAGAGATCACAACTACCTACCTACTCAAATCAATAGTTTAAAAGAGTACATAGGAACCAGATTCTTCTCTAATGATTTCTCTCCAACTGTGAAAATACTATTAGAGATCATGAGCTATCCAACATCTGGTTCTCTTGGCTTTCTGACCAACCAAATGAATGGATGAATAACAAGTTTAAAATTATATCTTGAAGAAAAACAATAGCATGTTGTTATTTTCATTATTATTGTTTTTATTCAGGATGTAGTATTAATGTGATTTGTTACTTCCAAAATAAGGCAGAAAGCAGTCCAGACATAATAGAAAGGGCAGTGAACTGGAAGTTGAAATACAAGGTCTGACAATTAAGTTTGCTAACTCACAATAGAAAAAAATGCTACATTCCTGATTGCTGAATATCACTATGATCACTATCGAAGTACTGCCCTTGGGAAGCTATGCACCCTTCAAAGCAATTTTGGAATTCTTTTTCTACAGTGGCCATCAGAGCTGTTGTCATATTACTCTTGATGTCTTGAATGTCATAAAAAATGTCTTCCTCTCAATATTTATCTTGGGGTAATGAAAAAAGTCATTGGGGGCCAGATCAGGTGAGTAGGGAGGGTGTTCCAATAGTTACTTGTTTACTGCTGAAATACTGTCTCACAGACAGTGCCATTGTTAGCTAGTGCATTGTCATAATACAAGAGCTATGAGTTGTTGGTGATAATTTCAGGACATTTTCATCTTTTTCATGAAGCCTTTTCAGCACTTCCAAATAATAAACTTGTTTAACTGTCTAGCTGGTACAAATTCATAATGAACAATTCCTCTGTTATCAAAAAAAGTCAGCAACATCGTCTTGACTCTTGATTTGGATTGACGGAACTTTTTTGGTCGTGGGGAATTGGCTGACCCCCATTGTGCATGTTGACACTTTGTTTCAGGGTTGTATTGGCACACCCATATCTTATCACCAGTGATAATACAGCCCAAAACATCATCTTGCATCTCCAAAAGGTCTTGGCAAACTTTGACTATCCTTTTGTTCATTGGTGAGTTCCTTTGGGATCATCTATGCACACACCTTTCTCATTTTTTCTCAAGATTTTCAGTTAAGATTTTCCTAACTGTTTCTCTATCGATGTTTACTTGGTCTGCTATGCTTCTCACAGTCAGCCAATGATTCTGATGCAAAATTCAACAAGTTTTTGCAATGTCCTTGTCATTCTCCTCATTACTGGCTGCCCTGACCTCTCTTCATCAGTGATGCTTTCTCTCCCATCAGAGAAATGTTTATTTAATCCATCTGTACACTGCTGTTTTCTTCATGGCATTATCCCCATATATTTGGACTAACATGTCCCTGATTTCTCTTCCACTCTTGCCAAGTTTAACAATAAGTTTCATGTTTGTTTGTTGCTCTAATTCAAGCTCTGGTATTCTCACAACAGCACACAAAAATACGCAACAACAATAATGAACACCACTCAGCAAGATGCCGCCACATGTTGAGGGGAATACAACTGTGAGACACTGATGCACCAAGGTTATGAAACTGTACTGAGCTGTCTGTACAGTGCTGCCAATGGAAGCACATGGTGGCAAGTTCGTGAACTTAACTGTCAGAGCTCATATGTTCTCATCTTATATCTGTTCTAATTAGCTCTGTCAGGCAAGGCTGGTAAGTTTCAGGCTTGCAGTTTCCTTGACTGTCATGAAATATACAATCTAAGTGATTTCTAGAATTATTTTTGGTTATAAATTCTTACACTATCTAATTACAAACCTTTTATTTTATGAGTTCTCTGAAATGCCCTCTTTTTACACAATGCCATTCTTTCGTATAGCATATCTAGCTTTGTTAAAAATGTTAGGTACCCCTTTCTTGATTGTTGTTGTTCAGGTACCATTTAGTCAGTTCCAATGCATAGTGACCACAAGTACAACAGAACTAAATAATGCCTAGTCTTACACCATTCTTATAACTGTTGCTATGCTTGAGCCCACTGCTGCAGCCACTGCGTCCTTCCATTTCTTTGAGGGTCTCCTTTTTTTTTTCATTGATCCTTAACTGTACCAAGCATGATATCCATCTCCAGAGACTGGTCCTTCTTGATCACATATTCAAAGTAAGTGAGATGAAGCTAATCTATTAATTAGTTTATAGGAAAATGTTTAAATCTGAAGCAAAGAAAAGGAATCACTTGTATTACATGACTTTTGAATAGCACTCTTTTATGAGCTTAGGCTGAAAAATAATAAGACTTTCTAGTTCTTCTCCACATCACATCTAATGGTCAGGTCATTTTCTGAGATTCAGAAATAACAGTTTGGAGAATCTGGTCCCATATCTGCCCAGTAACACCTACTAGATAACTATCTGCATATTCAACCCCTCCCCAAACTTCCCAACACCACTACCTCCACAACTAAGTAGGTATTTTAAAAATTTCAACTTTCTCTTTGAATCAAAGGGATGCTACAGAAACTGACTGAGGACTCCTAATATGGAATAACAGTTTATAGGTTTATGTAAAACAGTTCAAAATCTTGCCAAAAGAAAAAATGTGTAAAAGCTTGCTTTCAAACTGTCAAGAATGGCCTTCGGTATGTTATCAACACAAGAAAATTTGTAAATAAATGGAAACCATTGTAATTCATTATACTTTCAAGCATATTCTTGTTTTCCCAAATCCTTCAAGAATAAATATCACCTAATACACAATGACTTCATAATAGTAAAATTAAACAATGCAACATACTACTTTTAAAAAAGACTAAGCCTTTCGGCATACCACATTGATGCCAGCTGCAATATTAAGATCCCAGCAGAACAGAAACCTGAACACCAACCAGTGTCTGTCACAGGACTTCTCATGATAGCCAAAGGGTGAAAATGGCTGAAATCCACAGACAAACAGATAAACATTACGTGGTTTATACACATGATGAAATATTACTCAGTCTTAAAGAAAAACACAGTCCTGATGCATGCCAGAGCATGGATGAACCTTGAAAACACTATACTCAGCTAAATAAATCAGTCACAAAGGAACAAATACTGCATGGTCTAAGATATGAAAATAAGTAAACATATAAAGCCAAAGATTATTAGAATTTACCAGAGGTGAGAAGGATGGGGAAAGGGGCAGTTTTTCTTTAGGGACATTGAGTTTATATTAACAGTGGTAATCTGGAAAAGGATGTGATTAACAGCTGCACAACGTGAAGAATGCAATATTAACGTCAATGAATTTTACATGTAGAAATTGTTGAATTGCCGAATATTCTGTTGTGTACATCATCACCACAAAAAAAGAAAAAGACCCAGAGTGCTATATGCTGTTGAATTTCATAAGGGCTAGCAGATGATTTTCTAAAAAACGTCTCCTTGATTTAAAAGAGGGTATATAGCTGAAAGCTGATAACTGGATAAGGGAGAAGTGAGACTTCCTCGACAAAAAGGCATAAAAGAACTAAAAGTCACAATGTGCTCACAAAATATTCTGTAATTCTAAAACTTGAAGACATAGGCCTGCCCCTTTAGAGACAGACTCCTTCCGTTCTCCAAGGGCTCTGTGTCAGCATCACCAACCTCCAACTTGGCTCACCAAAAAATGCAATGACGCAGGAAATTGTCTGGAAACAAACAAATAAACTAAAGCAGTCTTCTCTCTCCCTGGAACCAAAGCTGCCAGGCAGAGCTGGCAGAGCCTCTAACATATCAAAGATTCATGTTAAAGTCAGTTTAAACGTTCCATTCCAATTGAACAGCCTAAACCCCTCTTCTAAGAAACACCAAAAGGAAAGAAACGTCTTCCAAGACACAATCTAGTTCTTATTTCACTGGACTCCCACTAAAGAAACTCTTACGTGCAAAACAGGCAGACCGACTGGGCAGATGAACTTTGAGTCTTTATGTGTTACTAGTCTAATTAGAAGTCTCTTCCTGCTCTGAGGGCTTAATCAGAAAGTTATACTTGCAAACTATAAACACTTTTGTTAAAGTCTGCTGTGTCCTAAACTCATATTGACATTCAAGCCATTGCTGTGTCTTATCCATGATTTCTTTCTGCTTTTCAAACTCTCTATAAAGGCCGAAAATGTTACACCAACCACCTTATCCTAACCTAGCTGTAGTTTGTAAATATTTATTGACTTGGCTGACACTGTAGGACTCTAACAAAGGTAAGCAACATCTCTCTAGCTTTTTAGTACTTTTTCCTGCTTAAAAATCACTAGGCTCCCCAGTGAATCCCAAATAGCGTAGTAAAATAAACAACCAAAATAAAAAATTTACAGCTGTTTAGTGCTATAAAGAAATTAAAATAATACTGTACAAAGGGAAATCCTGGGGGAGTAGTGGTTGAGTGCTATGGCTGCTAACCAAAAGGTCAGCAGTTCAAACCACCAGGCTCTCCTTAAAAACTGTATAGGGCACTGCTCTGTCCTATAGAGTCATTATTAGTCAGAATCAACTCGATGGCAGTGGATTTGAGTTTTGGTTTATGTTACCAGATCCTCCTTGGAAACCCTATGGGAAACCCTCAGTCTCATAGAGTCACTATTAGTCAGAATCAACTCCACAGCAATGGATTTGGTTTGTTTTTTTAGGATACCAACACAGCTCCCTTTCATCATCTCCTTCTTATACAAATTGTTAAGTAAAACTTAAAATTTTAGTAGTGTTTTCATGTTTTTCTCCACAAAATTCGATAATCTACTACTGATGTGCTAGAGAAAATGTGTACAAAGAATTCTGTTATACAAATGTTTGTGAAAGATGTGGGTGAAGAAAAGAATATATAAATAGTAATTCTGAGATCAGTGCTGTTTCCCAGCTCTCCATCCAAGATGACACATCATGTCTATTTTACTTAGAGAGTCCTTGTTTGTCTACTGGTCATTTCAACAACCACCACTGAAAACCTAACAGATGCTCTCTAGAGCCCACTTGCTTCTGAAAAGATGGAGCAACAGGAACAAGATTTACTCAACTACCTAAACAACCAAAACAGATATTAAAAGAAACAACATGAAACATTTTTTGTCAAGACACTCCAGTGCCAGACAGTGAGGTACAGTAATCCCCGCCAGATGCAAAGCAAATGAGTAGAGCTCTGTGGCTGCCCAGCTTGTTGCCTTGAGAGCATTTCCAGGCTCTTATGCAGGCCAAGGGAACCCAGGTGAGGTCCAGCAGACTTCCTGCATTGAAGAAAGGGAGATGATAAGGAAGGAGAATAAAAGACCTTGAGTTTACAAGAAAAATCTGTAGAGGGTTCCTCTCATGTATTTAGCAGAACAGTGACCAGTGCATGCAGTGAGGAAATGACTTGAGGCTGGAGAGAGAACACTCGGAGTCAGGGAGGGGTGCCTGGCACTAACACAGAGTCAAGGGTAGTGCCTGTTCCCACCAACCAGACTGGAAAATTTCACAATTCACAGAAAGCTGGATAAATAGAAGGATCTTTCCTACACTGCTGCCATCAAGCTGATTCTGATTCACAAAGAATCCATGTGTGTCAGTGTAGAAGTGTACCCCATAGGGTTTTTAGTGGCTAATTTTTGTTTGAAGCAGATTGCCAGGTCTCTCTTCTGAGGCACTTGTGGGTATTTGAGAAGGTCCAGTCTTTAAGTTAGCAGCTGAGCGTGTTAACCAATGTGGCGCTCAACCCCTTGCTCCAGTCTCAAAAAACCAAACCCACTGCCATCAAGTTGATTGCAACTCACAATGATTTCTACTCATAATGACCCTGTAATACAGGTTAGAACTGTCCCATAGTGTTTCCAAGGCTATAATCTTTACAAAGGTAGACTGCTACATCTTTCGCCCATGGAATGGCTGGTGGGTTCAAAGCATCAAATCTGTGGTTAGCAGTCAGGCACTGAATCACTTGACCACCAGGGATCCCTCCATGTCTCAACAGTGGAAAATAATTAGCCTTAGACTAAATGCCTGTTATTGTATTAAACAAGCAAACAAAAAACTTTAAAAGCAAGATGCAAAAGAATCCAGTGTTTCCAAGTAACTTAACTGCATCCCAGAACAAAGCTGAAGGAGATTCCTAACAATACAAAAATATTCAGCACCCAAGAAAGTAAAATTTATAATGGCTGGCATCCAATCAAAGATAATTGGGCACACAAATAAGGAGGAAAATATGACCTATAATGAGGAGAAAAATAATTCAATTGAAATGGACCCCAAATGGACCAAAAATGTTACAATTAGCAGACGAGGACATTAAAATAATGATAACGTTCTGAAAAGTTAAATACTGATATTAACAAGAATCAAAATGGAACTTTTACTGGTGAAAACTACAACATATTAAATGATAAATACACTGGATGGAATTGATGGTAGTTTATACACTGCAGAAGACATAATTAGTGAACATGAAGACAATATCAGAAACTAATCAAAATAGAGAGAAAAAAATTCAACAAAAGCAAAGCTCTATAAGGCAACTTCAGATGGCTTAATACATATGCAACGGAAGTCAATGAAGGAGAGAACTTATAGAGGGAAGAAGAATCTGAAAATATAATGGGTAAACTTTTCCAAATTTGATGGAAACTATAAACTCACATACCAAAGAATCTCAGCAACTTTCAAGAATAAGAAATATAAGCCATGATATATCATACTAAAGGAATACATACAGAGAAAAAAATGTACAGAGAAAAAATGATAAAGAGCAGCTTATCATCAGAAACAATGCAGAAATAGAATAGAAAACAACAACCTTAAAATACCGAAAGGAAAAATATACTGTTAACTTAGAATTCTACACTCAGCAAAAATATTTTTCAAAAACAAGTACAAGAAAGACATCTTCGGAGAACACAAAAGTTGAAAAATTCATCTTTACCAGACTCGTGCTATAAGAAACCATAAAAAGAAGCCCTTTAGGCTGAAGAAGATCAGGATTTTTGCAAAGGAATGAAGAATATTGAAAATATATTTTTCTTATTATTTAAAAATTTTTTAAGGTTAGCTGCCTAATCAAAAATGCATAGTGGGGTTTGCAACTTATGTATAAGTACAAGGTTCATATTTATATATATGAAGTGATATACCACTTAATGACAGACTGTATTAAGTTAACAATGTTGTGATAGTTAATTTTATGTTTCAATTCAGTAGGCTATGGTATCCATTTGTTTGGCAAAACACTAGTTTAGTTGCTGTTATAACATAATTACTTGCTATTTAATCAGCTGGCCTCAAATTAAGCAGATTATCTTGAATAATATTGGCAGGCTTCAATCAGCCACTTAAAGATCATAAGAGGTAAAAGGAAGTTTCCCTAGGATATATTCTGCCTCCAATTATTAACAGTGTTCTAGAAATACCTTACTCTTCTCGCTTCTCATGACCCATGGATTTTGGGATGCTAGTCTTCAGGCATCTCTGGCCTATTGCCTGACCTATAAATCTAGGACTTCCCAGCATCCCACAATCACGTGAGCCAATTCCTTTGAAGCAACTCAATCTGCTTTCCGTGCTCCTCTCTCTGTCTTTTACTTTCCCATAGTGAGTGTTACAGCCAATAAGAGTTGCAGTTATTAAGGAAACAAAGGAGATAAAACAGAATCATAAAATATACTTAATCCAAATGAAAGCAGAAAAAGGAAAAGGAAACTAAGAACAGATGGGAAAGATAGAAAACAAATAGCAAAACAATGGATATAAACTTTATAAAAAAATTAGAACAAATATAACCCTCCAATTAAAAGGTAGAGATTGTCAGCATGAACTAAAAAAAAAAGTAACTAAAATATATGCTGCTTATGGAAAATGCAACTTAAGAGTAAAGACATAACAAAATTAAAAAAGATAGAAGAAGATATGCTGTACTAACAAACAAAAAGAAAGCTGGTATGTCTATATTAGTATCATACAAACTAGATTACAGAGCAAAGAATATTATCAGGCATACTAAAGATCATTTAATAATGTTTTCTTCATATCTAGAGGACATTATAATGTCATCTTCACGTATCAAGAATAAGTGTAATGCAACATGAAACAGACATTACAATCCTGTTTGTGTACTTAATAATGGAGCTTCAAAGTACATCTAGCAAAGATGAATTGAGCTGAAAATTCACAACTACAGATATTTTAATACTGTTCTTACAAAAATAAACACTTAGATAGACAATTAGCAAGAATGCAGAAAACAAAGCACTACCATGCAAATTGATCTACAGGTGTATGTAGAATATACCAATCAAAACTGTAAAACTATAGAACTTCAGAAAGTACATATGGAAAGTTTACCAAAATAGAATCTATTCTGATGATACAACAAGTATCAAAATTTTTCAAATGATAAAGAGTAGTCTCTGGTCACAACAGAATTAAATTAGAAATCAATAACACAAAAAAGATCTAGAAAATCTTCAAACATTTGAAACTAAATAACATATTTGGGTACAAAAGGAAAGTTAAAAAGTAATATGTGCAGAATGAATATAAAAACATAATATGACAAAAAGTGTGGGATACTGCTAAAGCCATACTTAAAAGCAAATCTGTAACATTAAATATCTATTAGAAAAGAAAAAAATAACTGAAATCAATGACCTCATCTCTCACCTAGGAAACTAAAAAAAGAAGAGCAAATTAAGCCCAAACTAAACAAAAGGAGTAATAAAGATCAGAGTGGAAAGCAGTGAAATAAAATTATCAAAAAGCAATAAAGAAAAAAATCAATAAAACAAAACTTAGTTCTTTGAAAAGATCAACACAATTGACAAATCTCTAACCAGATGAATTAGCAGAAAAATACCAAAATCAGAAATGAGAGAAAAGACATCATGGTGGTGCCTATAGACACTAAATGGATATAAAGGAATACTATGAGCTATATTATAGCAATAACTTTGACAATTTAGATAAAATGAACAAACCACTAATGCTTAATCAAGAAGAAATAGATAACCTGAATAAAAATAGATAAACCATAGAGCTCTTTACAAATCAGAAAGATGGGGATGGGCAGGAGAGAAGGGAGAGCAGGAGTTCATTGTTTAGAAAATACTGATCTTTTGTTAAGAGAGCCAAAAAATGTAAAAGACTTACACAAAGAAAACTACAAAACACTATAGAAATAAACCAAAAGAGTCCTACACAAAAACTTACCATATTCACAGACAGGAAGACTCAGTATTGTGAAACTGTCAGTACTACCCAAAGTGATCTATAGATATAAAAGAAATTCCAGTCCAAGTACCAGTAATATTCTTTTTATGAGAGGGAAAAACTAATGACCAACTTTACATGGAAAGGAAGAGGGCCCAGACAAGCAAAGCACTACTGAATAAAAAGAACAAAGGAAGAGGTCTCCCGCAACCTGATTTCAAAACCTACTATTACAGCCACAGTACTTAAAATAGCCTTGTAATAGTACAGTGACAGACATTTAGACCAATGCAACAAAACTGGGAATCCAGATGCAAATTCATACACCTATGGTCAGCTGACCATTGATAAATGATCAAAGTCCATTTAACAGGGAGAAAAAAAACCCCAAAAAACAAAAGCATTGCTGTCAGTCTTTTTAACAAATGGGGCTAGCAAAACTGGATGTCCACGGTAAAAAAAAAAAAAAATTGAAACACAACCCGTACATCACACCATACATGAAAACAGCCTCAAAAAGGATCAAAGACCTAAATATAAGTCCTAAAACCGTAAATAAAGACCATGGAAGAAAAAAATAGAGACAAAGCTAGGGACCCTAACACATGGCATAAGAAAAAGTACAAACTATAACTAACAATACATGAACACCAGAAGATAAAGTACACAACTTTTTTAGCTCCTAAAAATTAAATATGTGTGCTCATCAAAAGACTTCACAAAGAGAGTAAAAAGAGACTCTATAGACTGGGAAAAGCTTTTGGCTAAGACATATTCAATAAGGGTCTAATCTCTAAAATCTATAAAATACTTCAACAACAAAAAGACAATTAATTCGATTAAAAAATGGGCAAAGGACATGAACAGACACACCAAAGACATTCAGGCAGTTAACAGATCCAAAAGGAAATTCTTGGAATCATTAGCCATTAGAGAAATGCATATTTAAATTAAAGTGAATTAAAAAAAAAAATTACAACGAGATACCAACTCATCCCAACATCACTGGTGCTATCAAAAAAATCAGAAAATAACAAATGCTGGAAATCTTGCAGAGAGAGTAGAAGTCTTATACACTGAACTCTTACATACAACCACTATGGAAAACAATATAATATCTCACTAAAAAGCTAGAAATAGAAATACCACATGATCCAACAGTCCTACCCACTGCTGTTGAGTAGATTCTGACTCATAGCAACCCTATAAGACAGAGTAGAACTGCCTCATAGAATTTCCAAAGAGTGCCTGGTAGATCTAAACTGATAAGCTTTTGGTTAGCAGATGTTGCACTTAGCCACTACACCATCAGGGTTTCCAAAAGTCCTACTCCTAGGAATACTTCTTAGAGAAATAAAAGCCATCACATGACTAGACATATGCACACCCATGTTCATCGCAGCATTATTCACAATAACAAAAAGATGGAAACAACCTAAGTGCTCATCAATAGAAGAATGGATAAACAAATTATGGTACATAGACATAAAGGAATACTATGCAACAATAAATAACCAATAATGAATCCATGAAACATCTTTTTTTCCACAACATGGATCTATTTGAGGGACATTATGCTAAATGAATTAAAGCAACACAGAGACAAATATTTCATGAGATCCTATTATCAAAATTCAAGAAAAAATTTATGCACAGAAAAAAATAATCTATTAGTTATGAGAGAGAGAGAAGAGATGAGAAAGAGAAATCACTAATTAGATAGTATATACCTGTTAGCTTCGGCATAAAGACAACATACAATATAGTGGAAGGCAACACAACTTGATAAGGCAAAGTCATAGACACTAGACACATCCAAACACCTTGAGGAACTTAATTACTGGGACTGAGGACTGGGGACCATAGTCTTGGCATTCATGAAAGCCAGCTGGCATAACATAGTTCATAACGAAAATGTTCTGCATTCTACTTTGGTGAATAGTGTCTGGGGTCTTCAAAGCTTGCCAGGAGGTATCTAAAAATACATCTATTGGTCCCATCCCATCCAGAGCAAAGGAGAGTGAAAAAAAAAATCCAAAGACACAAGGAAAAGATTAGTTCAAAGACTAATGGACCACATGATCCACAGCTCCTACGAGCCTGAGTCCAGAAGAACCAGATGGTGCCTGGCTACCACCATTGACCACTCTGACAGAGATCACAATAGAGGACACCAGACAGAATGGGAAAATAATGTAAAACAAAATTCAAATTCACAAAAAAAGCCAGACTTACTGATCTGACAGACACTGAAAGAATCCTCAAGACTCTGGTCCCCTGGGTACCCTAAGAACTCAGAACTGCAGCCATTCCCAAAGTCCACCTTTCAGGCAAAGATTACAAAGATTACAAAGATTGCAAAGATTAAAACAACTATAACACATCCTTCTTAATTCAATCAAGTATATAACAAGACGGTCATGGATTGAATTGTGTCATTCTCCCCCGCCACCTGCCCCCAAAAGATGTGTATAGCAATCTGGCTAGGCTCTCATTCTCAGTATTGTATGATGTTCCTATATGTGGAAAACCCTGCCTCTTGATGTTAATAAGGGAAGATGGGCAGTGATTGCGTTGGAGGGGCAGGATTCCATGTGCAAAACTGTACTGGGCATTGAGGTAATCTCTTGGGATATAAAGGAAAGGGAAGCAAGCAGAGAGTTGGGGACCTCAACACCACCAAGAAGCAGTACCTGGAACAGAGCATGTCCTCTGGAAAGGACCTGGGGTCCCTGTGTCTTAGAATCTTCCAATGTGGGAGAAGACCAACGACAAGGACCTTCTTCCAGAGCCAATAGAGAAAGACCTCCCCTGGAGCTGATGCCCTGAATTTGGACATGTAGCCTACCAGGCTATGACACAATAAAATTTCTCTTTTTAAAGCCATCCATTTATGGTATTTCTGTTTGAGCAGTACTAAATAACTAAGACAAAGACCAAATGGCCAACACCTGCACAAAAGCAAAGACAAGAAAGCAGAAAGGGATGGGAAAACTAGATGAAGAGACATGAGGAGCCACGGCTGGAAAGGGGGATAATGCTGACCCACTGTGGGGATTGCAACCAATGTCACAAATCAACGTGAGTATAAATTTTTGAATGAGGAAATAATTTGCACAGAAAACTTTCACCTACAGCACGATAAAATGGAAAAAGATAGTAAGAAAGGAAAGGAAGGAGAAAGATACAGATGCTTCCAGTTGCTGTAACAATAAAAAGTCAACTTTGTTAAGAGAAATGAGAAAAAGATGAAAAACTTGAAAAGATAATAGTGACAGCTGAGCAATTTATAAACATAATTGATGTCACTGAGTTGTACATGTTAAGAATGTTGACATGGCAATTGTTTTGTTACATGCATATTTACTACAATGAAAATGAAATAAAACAATAACAACAACAAAAAGAAACCACTGTTAAAAACTTTTCCACAAAGCAACTTCAGGTTCAGGTGGTGACCAAATACTTACAAAGAAACAATACCAATCATACCCAAACTCCTTCAGAATACTGAAATGGAGAGAATACATTCCACCTTTGTCTATGATGCCGGCATTACCCTGATATGAAAACCATGCCACGATATTGTATGAAAGAAAACTAAACATAATGCCCCTCATGAATACAGACATAAAAATTCTAAACAAAGTTTTAGAAACAGCATCAAACAATACATAAAAAAGATTAAACATCACAACAAAATAGGGTTTAATCCTAGAATACAACATGGTTTAACACTCAAAAATCAATCCATATAATTTACCATATGAACAAACTAAAAAAGAAAAATGTATACGATCATTTGAGTAGATGCAGAAAAGGCATTTGACAAAATCCAACATTCTTTATTCATTGAACCACTGCCACTGAGTCAACTCCAACTCACAGTGACCCTATAGAACAAAGTAAACTGCCCCACTGTGTCTCCACTGGGCAATGATTCAAAAGGCTGACCTTTTGGTTAGCAGCCATAGTATCTGACCACTAAGCCACCAGGGTTTCCCTTTATCCATTAGATAAAGGAAAAAAAAAAAAAACTTAGAAAACTAAGAATTGAAGAACAACTTAATAAAGAGCACACATCAAAGTATCTACATGCACACCTAATGTCATACATAATGGTGAAAGACTGAATTTCCTTTCCCTAAGATCAAAAACAGTCACAGATGTCCACTGTCATCATTTTTATTCAACCCTATACTAGAGGTTCTAGCCAGCACAATAAAGCAAGACACCACAGCAATCAGACTTGATTAACTCAGAACAACCGTGGAAGGAGAGTCAGCAACAGAAGGAAGGCATGTTATGTGTGGCTGACTGCCTCTTGGAACAGTTGCCTCTTCTGTCTTAAGATCAGAACAACTATACGGTGCCCTGCTACCATTGCTAAACATTTTGATCAAAGATTCCATAGAAGAATTCTGATGAAAAGGAGAAAAATCGAGAACAGACATTCAAATTCTTATGGATTCCAGACTTTCTGTAGTCACAAAGGCTGGATAAATCTCTGAAATGACTGTCCTGTGGTAACCTTTAAATTTCAAACAAAAAAGAAAAGTATCCCCAGAAGTCTTCTTAAAATCAAATAATAGTTTAGCTTTACTAGTTTAAGGGAGAAAAAAAAAGGTCTGTCTTGAGCATTATGCTCTTTTAAGAACTATTTATATGGAATCAAATTGACAACAGCAAACGGAAAAATTAAATAGGAACCTCAGGAGCAATGAGTTTTATGTTATTGAGGGAGAAACAACTCAGAAAGGCGGGGGACAATGGTTGCGCAACTCAAAGAATGTAATTAACATCACTAAATTATACATGTAGAAACTGTTAAAAAAAAAAAAGACAGAATTTTGACAGAATATGATAAATGTAACTAATGTCACCAAACAACTTCTGTGGAAACTAGAGAATGGAAATGTAAATTGCTATGTAAACTTTCACCAAAAATGCAGTATCATTAAAAAAAATAGTAATAAAAGACATCCAGATAGGTAAAAAGGGAGGTAAAACAGCTTTTATTTGCAGACATCAAGAGTATCTATACTGAAAATCTACTAAAATCTACAAAAAAATGGTAGTAGAACAAAAAATGAGTTTAGCAAGATTGTGAAATACAAAGTCAATATAAAAATATGAATTATATTTCTATCCAATAACAATGAACCATTGGAAATGTCATTTTAAAATATAATACCATTTAAAATAGCATAAAACTATAAATACTTAGGGACAAATCTAGCAAAACATATGCAAGACCTATTAAAGATCTAAATAAATGTTCAAAGATTGAAAGATTCAGGATTGTTCAGAAGTCAATTTATTCTGTATTTTTCTGTATATTCAATATAATCTCATTATTTTTTGTAGAATTCTCATAAATTGCTAGCAAAATCAAAAGAAATCCCAAACCATTGCTGTTGAGTCAATTCTGACTCATAGTGACCCTATTGAACAGAGTAGAAGTGCCCCATAGACAGGTGCAGTTTACTTCGCTACAGTATAAGAACACTCAGGGAATGATTAAACACCAAGGCAAACTTCTCGTTTGTAGAGTAATATAAAAATAGCAAGGTCAGTATGTTAGAATTTCAAGCAAAATACAGAAGAAGCCAAACATAAGTTCTTAAAAAGTTAAATTCTTTTATAATCTTTTCATTTATTAAACTGTAATACAATAAATCTCAATGGGAGGATACGAGACTTGGGTAGAGCTAATTAATGATCAAGAGGGAAAACAGTAGATTCTGTGGTACAGTTTCTCACAGTATGCCTTTTGTATGAAAATTATGTGAACACACAGTCTCATTGTCATCTACTTGAACTGGGTGTGTAGCCTTCAGTTGACTGTTCTAAAGTTTATCAACTTTGGCACTCTCTCCTCAGAGGTCAGGAACTTCTGGCTGTTATGCCTCAAGTGAAATAAGATTCCTGGAGAAATTCTTTTGCCACCACAACTATTTCAATGTGGTCCTAAGTGGTGAGTCCCAGTGTTTGCCAAATTCCTCTGATCTGATTCCATCTGAAAGAACCCAAAATACAGTGAAATAGGACCTTCTACTTCCTGGACCTATTTGGCTGTCCAATATCCCTTCAAAATCATGCATGCTTTTATTTTAAAAATTAATAGTCTAATATCTGGCATTAGGTACAAATACATACAGGGAGTATTCCATTCCCCACCGCTGCTGTACTGTCACTTTCACTAACTGAGAAAGAGACCAAGGAAAGCCTAAGAACATTTATAAAAACAAAAAAACCAAACCCACTGTCATCAAGTCAATTCCAACTCATAGCAACCCTATAGGACAGAACAGAACTGCCCTACAGAGTTTTCAAGGAGCACCTGGTAGACTTGAACTGCAGGCCTTTTCGTTAGCAGCTGTAGCACTTAACCACTATACCACCAGGGTTTCCAAAAACACAGCTTTCACCTACATAGTATCAGTTTTTGATTCCATAGAAAATCATAGCTGTTGACCAAAGGACATGAGCTTGAAAGTTTCCAGTCAATTAAGGTCTCCATAAAGAGGACTCATTACATGCAAGACACCTGGCACCTTTTTCTAGTTTCAATTAGCCTTTGTCTAACTGCAAGTTCTTTCTCCTGGGCTCGCTCTTTAATTGTTCCCACCTAGCTTCTCAAAGTCCTTCCCTACACTTCAAGTTGAAGTGTGTTCCAGGTAGCCGACAGAATCTAGGCAATCTGAAAGGTTCTCAACTAAAACGTCCCCAAATCATATCTTCCCAAGCTTCCAAACTTCGTCTTGTTGTTTCTGGCCTTTGCTAATTCAATCTTAGCTTTGTTTCCTAACTCATTCCTTCTCCCCACACTATTGGTTTCAACAGTATAGTTCTGCTACCTTTTAGTAAACAGCACTGGGTTTCTTTGTGGTACCTTATGTTCAAATACAGTAACTCCTACTTATACTTCAGTTTTGAAATAATTCATCACACATTGAAGCCATTCACATGGGTCAGTGAGTTTCATTCAGAGTAACTCAAAACTTCTCAACAATACGAATATAACATTCTATACAGGTTACATTCTAGGTTTACAGTCAAGTGTGTAGCTAAATGAAAAGCAGAGGCCAGGTCCAGAGATATCCAGATGTCTTCTTTGGGTGAGTTCAGCTTGTACAAAAAATTTTGGACAAAACACACTGTAGCTAAGTATAGATGAAAGTCATAACAAGAAAATAAAAGGAAATGCATGAATCACAGTCATGGTATAAAGAATGCTCAGGAATTCATCTCCAGATAACTCAGTCCATTCATACATTAATGCTGAGTTTAAGGCATTACCACTGGTTAAGAGAAGTTCAGAATACTTGAGAATACTCAGAATTACTGTTTGATAAGAGAAGCCCAGAATTACTTACTTTAAATTGATTTGCCAGCCAAGTGCCGTCAAAGTCGGATCCGACTCATCATTGATCACATTATATATCTGACACTTTATGTAGGTTACATAATTTAATCATAATATTATCTTAATGTTTTATTGTTATTAGTCTACTAGTTACGGAAGAAGAACCAGTCCCAAAAAGCGTAAGTCAGCTGCCTAGTTTACCCTGCCAGTAGTTGACAGAACAAGATATTAGAACCCAAATCCACTTCCTGTTGAAGTAGTTATCACTACACTGGTGCTCTGGAACATTCCTGACACAAGGAACCTGGGTGTCACAGTGGAAAAACACTAGACTAGAAGTCAGGAGGCTTGTGAGCCTGGGCTCTGGCAGGTGTATGCCCTTGGCCTGATCATGTTCATTTTGTAGGCTTTCTTTTCCCATCTGTAAAATGAGGAATTTTGGTAGCTAACATCTAAGGGCCTTTCCAGCTGAATTGTTCTACCATATTATGATTCTATGAATTAGAGACAATATAAAAAATGTAGAATATGGAAAAAGGATGCATGACTGATTAACTGGACATAAAAAACAACATGGCCAAATAAGTCAGGGACGGAGCAAAGGAGACAAGCAGAAATTAAAGAAAAATGGGCTTGTAGCATTACATATCCATTACAAACAAAAAGAATTTATATACAGTATGTGTCTTAGACGGCACTTGGCTTGGCTTAGTTTCCTAATTCTTCTGTAACTCAAATAGCATAAGTGAGTGACTTTCAACAACAGAAATTTATTTGCCCAGCTCAGGAGACTAGCGGTACCAATTCAGGCTGTGGCTCTAGGAGAAGTTCTTCTTTTCTATTCCAGTTTCTAGTAACCAGCAAAGGCAGCCCTGGTTAAGCGCTCGGCTCGGCTGCTAACAGAAAAGTTGGCGATTAGAACCCACTCATTGGCTCTGTGGGAGAAAAGACCTGGCCAAATTTCTGCGTTAGTGAGAGAGTGCTCCTATAAAGAGCCCAGCCTAGGACACCCTCCAGGCAGTCCTACTCGAGCACCCTGGGTCACCCAGAGGCAAAATGGTCAAATACTACCTCGAAAACAGCAACAGTAGCCAAGAATCCTAGGACTTTCAAGGCTTGCGGATTTATCTGCCTCCACGGTCAGACATCTGTCTTTCTCCTGTGTCTGTCTGTGCACATCTGTGTCTAATCTGCTCTTTTTATAACTCAGAAGTGATTATATTTAGGACTCTGTATAATATAACTAACACTACAAAGAAAACTTTATTTCCAAACATGATTACATCCACAGGCAGAGGGTTAGGATTCCAACATACACTATGAAGTGGGCGCAGGGGGGAGGAAGGGAAGGACACAATTTAATCCACAACAGTACATACAGACAAGATCCTATCACAGATAAACTTTTTTTAGTCTTTAACATAAGCAATTAGTATCTTATTTTAAATAAAACACATACAGATATGAGAAAATATCAGACAAACTCAAATACAGGCATGCTTCAAGCTTTTTATTTTTTTAAACAAGGTTCTGAAGACTAAGTGGGGTTCCTGTTATGAGACTAGAAGTACAGGTTGGCACTGCCAGGTCTATGGCAAAATAGCTGATTGAGTTTAAAGAAACAGTGCAGAGAAGAACAACCCACTGTATATTACAAGCTCTCCTCATCAACAAAGGACAGTGCTCACTACAACAAAAGACAATAACCGTGTGGAGTTTCTGTTGTTTTACTTTTCATACTCAGGCCAGTAAGGTCAGCCTGTGCACAGTGGAACTATTTAAAACCTTCAGAACACATGGCTTCTCCTTATGTTCAGCCAAGATACTTTAGTCAGATTTCCCAATCCTTCCTTGGTTTTCTAAAATGATGAGAACAAAGTGCCTCTCTGCTCAGGGGCTGTCACTAAGAACAAGAATGAGATGGATGCAGACAAGCTCCACGGGAAAATACCCAAACTAGCTCACCACCAGCTGGAGTTGGACAGACAGCACTGATGAAGAATCTTCTGGGCCTGGGGAGACCTGATGGTTTGGGATGTACTGCCAGGGATGAGACAGGGCAAATATTCTCCATTAGTGAGAGTGCATAGGGTTTAATTATCCATCTTGAACTCACCCAATAGATAAATATGCTTGATGTGGAAAAATAATAATAAAAGAAGATGAGTAGCCTAGCCAGAACAGCCTGAGACTGATCAAATCTTCTACAGGATCTTCTGGGATGAAAAGACTAAGGAATGTTAAAAAAAAAAAAAACCCAAGAGCAAGGGAGGGGGAAATAATAAAAGCCATCCGTTTTGATGTTTGCCAAGGAAAGAGAGTAAAAATACTCTTCAAACTAAACTGTCTATAGCACAAAAAAATTAAACCCACTGCCACTGAATTCACTCCAACTTATAGCAACCCTATAAGACAAAGTGGAACGAACTGCCCCACAGGGTTTTCAAAGCTGTCAGTCTTTATGGAAGCTGACTGCCACACCTCTGTGCCATGGAGCAGCCAGTGGGTTGAACCACTGGCCTTTCAGGTACCAGTCAAGCATTTAAACACTGTACCACCAGGGCTCCTACAGAGAGCCTATAAAGCAGGTTAGTGCTGTCATTGTGTTGTGTTTATTTTTGTGTTGATGTTTTCTCTTTTGTTCTTATTAATCTGTTCTAGGACATTCTTCTTTGTGAGTTCATTTTTCACCTTTTTTGGGTTGGTTTTGTGGTTGTTGAGACTCCTGTACTAGGTTTCTTGATTTGATATGTTTCATCTTTATTGTGCTTTATGGCTGCCCCTTTGACTGCTGACTTCAAAAAGAGTCTAAACACCTCTACAATACTCACAACCACTACCACAGTGTCTCCTCTGAGGACCCCAGCTGCTTCTCAAAGACTCAGAAAGCAACAGGCAGAATAAAGTGACAGCTGGGAGGAAGACGGTGGAAGGCAGGACTTGGCATAAATGGAAGTGTAGCCAACAGGCAAAAATCTGAAGGGGGAGAGACAATTTTCCTGTGTGGTTTTTGTGTGTGGTATGGTAGGAGATCAAAATCAGAACTAAAGCCAAAGATCTGGCCTTGACTGCCTGAAGGATTTGGCAGGCTCAGCCTTTCCCAAGGCAGGCAGGCCAGGAAATGAAGCTTTCAGCTGTCCGCTTCAGTGTTTTGCTCACTGTCATCATTTTTTATGCTCAGTCCCTCACCCATTTGTATTTCCTTCTTCAGGGATTAGCACACAAATATGATCAAAATCTATTTTGGTTATTGAGGAATATTTTGTATATCATTTCCTCCCATGCTGTATTTATACTTGTCAGTGAGGGACTTCAAGAACACTGAAATAATCTCGACAGAATACAAAGTATAGAATTAGGTGATGTGTAAGGGGCCCTTGAGACCATCTAATTCAGCTTCGTTTTGCAGATAAGGTCACTAAAGCTAAGAGATGTAAGATGATTTGCTGAAATCACACTAATGAACCAAACTTGTCACCATCAAGTCAATTCCAACTCATAGCGACCCAACAGGACAGAGTAGAACTGCCCCATAGAGTTTCCAAGGAGCACCTAGCTCCTTCAAACTGCTGACCTTTTTTGTTAGCAGCCATAACACTTACCCACTACACCATCAGGGTTTCTATCACACCAATAAACCCAAACCAAACCCAGTGCCATCAAGTCAATTTCCACTCATAGCAACCCTACAGAACAGAGTAGAACTGTGCCATCGATTTTCCAAGGACTGCCTGGCGGATTTAAACTGCTGATCTTTTTGTTAGCAGATGCCACCAGGGTTTCCATCACACTAAGACAGAGTAGCAAAGCAGGACAGCTATTCACTACCTCTCTACTCTCATCCATCCAGGGCCCTGTCCACAAAATAATTCTGTGCCCTTTTAGGAATCTGTCTCCAACAACATAATGATGCCCTCTTTCCCCAACAAATCCCCTTCTTAGTGGGGACTTGATAAGAAATATGATGCATTCTCTCTGCTTTCTCATCAAGAAATTACACATCAATTCGGTAAATAACCTCATCCATACTGTTTGGTGTCCAGAAAAAGGAAACAAATTTTGATACTTACATAACTAAAACAGCACTCATAAAAAGATGCAATCTAAAGACAACAAGAATGCATGTAAAAAAACAATTCACTACAGAAAGCTTAGTTTTTGATTTTCACTCATCATAGATTGTTGGCTGACTCATGGTGACCCCAGGAGCAAGAGAAGGAGCTACTGCCTGTTTCTGGGTTATTGCCATGACTGGTTACTGATCAAACCATTATGATCCAAAGAGTTATCTTTGGCTGATTGCCTTGTTTTGTTTTTCAGTAGAGACTGATTTTTTTTTTAACCTTTGTCTTAATTGATTCATTTTTATTATAGTTTAGATGAAGGTGTACAGAACAAACCAGTTTCTCATTAAACAGTACACGCTGTTTTATGACATTGATTAACAGCCCCACAACAGGTCGAGACTCTACCTTCTCAATCTTAGGTTCCCGATTACCAGCTTTCTTGTCTCCTCCTGTCCTCTAGTCCCTGCCCCTGGGCTGGTGTGCCCCTTTAGTCTCATTTTGTTTTACAGTCCTGTCCAATGTTTGGTTGAAGGGGGAACCTCAAAAGCAACTTCATTACTGAGCTGAAAGGGTGTCCGGGAGCCATACTCCCAGGGTTTCTCTAACCTCTGTCAGGTCAGCCAGTTTGGTCTTTCTTTTTAAGTCTGAATTTTGTTCTACATTTTTCTCCAGCTCTGTCTGGGACCCTCTATTGTGATCCCAGTCAGAGCAATCAGCAGTAGTAGCTGGGCTCCATCTAGTTGTACTGGACCCAAGCTGGTGAACACCGTGGTAGATGAAGTCCATTAGTCCTTTAGACTAATCTTCCCTTGTATCTGTATTTTTCTTCATTATTCCTTGCTTCCAAATGGGTGAGACCAGTGGAGTACCCTAAATGGCCACTAACAGGCTTTTAGGACCCCAGATGCTACACACCAAAATAGAATGTAGCATATTTTCTTTATAAACTTATGTCAATTGAACTAGATGCTCCCAAGACCATGATCCCCATGGCCAGCAGTACAGTAATTCAGTCCCTCAGGGAATTTGGATGTGTCTGTGGTGCTTCTACGACCTTGTACAAGTTGTACTGGATTTCCAATATTGTGTACTCTCTTACCCTTCATCATTGGCTGATTTTTTAGAACTACTACAAGGTCCTTCTTCCGTGTTTGTCTTAGTCTGGAAGCTCTGCTGAATACTGTTTAGCACTATGGAAGCCTGTAAGCCTCTGCCAACAGAAGCAGAGAATCAAGACCCGGGTCTCCTGCTTCGAAAGCAAGAATTCAACCACTGAACCACCAACACATCTATTATACATGACTGCCATGATTATTAAACTGTGAGGCTAATGCTGCCACCCAAAAGAACTATGGCCTCAGTTAATCCTGCCATGTTGATTTACAAAGTTTAGAAGGGTTATTTCAGGACTCAGGGAGAAATTTTTTTAATTAAATTAAGCAGGTACTAAATAAGGGGAGGATACACTGGTAGCATAGTGGTTAAAAGCTATAGCTACTAACCAAAAGGTTGGCAGTTCAAAACTAGCAGGTGCTCTTTGGAAACCCAGTAGAGCAGTTCTATACTGTTCTGTAGGGTCACTATGAGTCAGAACTGATTGGACTTTTTTTTTTTTAAAGCAAAGGAATACTGTGTGGTTTAAAATCAGGTAAGGTGTGTATCAGGGTTATATCTTTTCACCATACTTATCTAGTCTGTATGCTGAGCAAATAATTTGAGAAGTGGGACCCTAAGAAGAAGAATATGGCCTCAGGATTGGAGGAAGACTCACTGATAACCTAGGATACACAGATGATATAACCTTGCTTACTCAAAGTGAAGAGGACTTGAAACAGTTGCTGATGAAGATCAAAGACTATAGCCTTCAGCACAGATAACAACTTAACATAAAACAAAAACTCTCGCAACTGGACCAATAAGCAACATCATGTTAAATGGAAAAAAATATTGCTGTCAAGGATTTCCTCTTACTTGGTTCCACAGGCAATGTCCAGGGAAGTAGAAGTCAAGAAATCAATTGTATTGCATTGGGTAAATCTCCTGCAAAATCTCTTCAAAGTGTTGAAAAGCAAAGACACCACTTTGAGGATTAAGGTGTGTCTGACCCAAACCATACTGTCAATTGCCTCATAAACACATGGAAGCTGACAATGAATAAGGAATACTGAAGAAGAACTGATGCTTTTGAATTATGGTGTTGAAGAATATTGAGTATACTATAGATTGTCAAAAGAACAAATAAGTCTGTCCTGGAAGAAGTAAAGTCAGAGTGCTCCTTGGAAGCAAGAATGGCAAGATTTTGTTTCATGCACTTTGGACATGTTAATCAGGAAAGATCAATCCCTGGAAAAGGATAACATTCTTGGTAAGGTGGAGGATCAGTGAAAAAGAAGATCCTTGAGAAGACAGATTGCCCCAGTAGCTGCAACAATGGGCCCAAACACAGCAATGATTGTGAGCATGGCACAGGACTGGACAGTATTTCATTCTCTTGCACATAGAGTTGCTTTGAGTTGGAATCACCTGAGAGGCACTTAACAACAACAACAAGATAGTATTTCTACCTCAAAGGACAAATTTAAAAACAAGGAGAGAATATTTTCATTTGAAAGTAAGAAAAAAAAAAAAATACTTTCTTTACTTGAAATGTGACTTATTATAAACCTGAATCTGTATTACAAAAATTTCTCAATGATTCCTTTTTGCCAACAGAAATAATTTCTGATATCGAAGAAAAGCATGATCTCAGAAACGGGTAATTCTTAAAGGGTTTAAAGGATTCTGACTCAGAAAGGGATTCTGGGAGTGCTTAAGAGTGGGTGAACACATAACGGTTTGCAAGCAAGGCCATAACACAGCCATTTGTCTTCTTTCTCATACTGTGGCTGCTTTCTATTTAAATGAAAGTTCCAATACTATGAAAATCATGTTAGATAACATAAAAAAATCAGTAATTAGTTAAATTACTAACTTTTCCTCCTTCAATGTAACAGACATTCTTTAAGCTCTTACACTTATCCCCTTATCTGACCTAATCAGTTGTTGTCAAGTAGATTCCAACTCATGGCAACCCATGTGTGTCACAGTAGAAGTGTGCTCCACAGAGTTTTCAACAGCTGACTTTTTGAAAGTAGATCACCAGGCCTTTCTTTGTGGTACTGCTGGATAGATTCAAACTTTCAGCTGAATAAGGGTGTTAAAGACACTGCTTCTGACATAAAGGCACTCAGAGTTAACTGGAGAGATCAAAATGTAAATAAAATACCCCATAGTGGTAAGTCCAAAGATAAAGAATACTGTGGAAGTTCCTGAGAGAGAAACACAAGGCCTGGCAGCCCAGGAAGGTCCAGGAAGGCTCACTGAAGCAGGAGACACCTGAGATGAAAGGTAAACAAGAACTAGTCAGGTGGAAAAAACAAACGGAAGTTCCACTTCTATTATTCTTTGTATTTTCCTATCTAACATGCTTGTTTTATATGAGAATTTGGCCTATTTCATAACTTTTGAATGAAAACTGACATTGTTACTCTTATGTCAAAATAAAATTATTTAACAAAGAATAGAATACATTAAATACTCCAAGACAAAGACAACAAACCAAATAATAATGTTAGTGTAACACCTAGATTTCAGAGAACATAGTAACTTTCTGAACCGTCCCAAGAGCTTGTCTATGCATATTAGTAAACAGCATTAGCTACATGCAAAGCATTTTGCTAAGTGCTACCAACTCATTGCCATCCAGAGAATTCTGACTCATAGAGATTCTACAGGACAGAGTACAACTGCCCCATAAGTTTTCAAGGCTGTTATCTTTATAGAAGCAGACTGCTCATCTTTCTCCTGGAGAGCGGCTGACAGTTCAAACTGCTGACCTTTCTGTTAGTGCTTTCCCGCTGTGCGACCAGATGTTACAGTAGATGCCGTAGGAATAAAAGCTCGTCTCCACCATTAGGGAGTATATCATCCTGCTTTACCTGCATGTCCCTTCCAAGGGAGAGCGAAAGGTCTAAAGCAGCAGTTGTCATACTTCTAGGTCTTGGGACTCCTTTGTACTGTTCAAAACCCACTGAGGACCGCAGAGCTTTCATTTATGAAAGTTATATCTATTGAAATTTACCATACTAGGAATTAAAACTGATACATTTTAAAGCATTTATTCTTAATTCCTTTAAAAGTAACATTCATAAACCCATTATCTCTAACATAAATAACATCTTATGAAAAACAACATATTTTATGAGAATAGCACTGTTTTGTTTTCCATAAAATTCTTCAAAGTCTGTCTTAATATGCAACAGCTGCCTTCTGATACCTGGCTCTACATTCAATCTGTCAGGATATGATACTTCGCATGCCCTCTGGAAAATGCCACTGAACATTCATGCAAGAATGAGACTAAAAAAGGCCAATAATGTCTTAAGATTATGAGGAAAGTAGTTTGACCTCACAGACTCTTGGAAAGGATTTTGGCAACTCCAGAGACCCTACCCGCATTTTAAGAACTACCAACTCATAGCAATAAAAATAATATTCAAAACTGAGTAAATTAAAGTGTGAATTCCAGTCGACTTTTACCTGAGGTTTACACTACGAGAATTTTGCAATAACAGAGTCCAGTACTTAACCCACTGACTTAGACAGTGGGCTAGTTTTCTTATAACTGAGACTACCAAGGTTGCTGGAATCAGGTGTCCTCTCTCTGGCTTTGTTATGATTACCTTCTCAGAGGGCTTGGGCCAGGTAGCTCTTTGCACAGTGATGAGGGTGAGTATTCAAAATCAAGCCCCTTCACCTCAAAGGGCCCTGGCTTGGGTAATACATTGTTTGGTCATCTTGACAATGGTTTGTAAAGGCAGTACTAGGGATCTATTTCTTCCCACTCTGTGGGCAGGTCTAAAAGATGCCGCTCAGTACAGTTTACATAGTGGTATTCTACCAACCTCTTGTGCTTAAAAGAGTCAATCCCACAAGAACAGTCCTCCAGATCTCTTGGTTTCTATGTCTTCTTTGCCTTCTTAAGCTGTTACGCCCAAATTTTTGACAGTTCTGTGTTACAGCACTAGGTGCTTGTATTCTGCTATGTACCTAGTTCAGGGTTTGAACTACAGAATGTCACTTTGACCAGTATTTTCCAATTGGATGGACTGTATATCAAGGGCTACAAATTAATCAGGCAGGGTTAACCGCTAGACTAATAGAACGCTAGGCAAAATCGAGTGCATAGATTCACTCCATCACAAGAAATTGAGACAACTAAGACAAGAGACTTCTGCAAGAAAATACTAAATCTGCTAGGCCTAACCCCAGGAGCAAGGCAGAGGGCATGAACAGGACTGGAAACAAAGTGCTGTAAATTCGGATTAGTGAACCTTGAAACTGACGTGAATTTGGCTTTGCCTTGCCAAGTGGCAGAGAACTTCAGCAGTTATCCAGTGCTCTTACAGAAGAGGGTAAAATTATAAGAACAGTTTTATGAGTTGTGGCTGGCAAGCCTTCGCCTGTTGAAACTCTTTAAAAGCCAATGCCTTGGTGGAGGTAACATTTACTGTTTACTGTAGCTCTGGTTGTTAGGGGTTATTGCTAAGGTCCCAGTTTTCCATGACATCAG
The DNA here is from genome assembly GCA_028571685.1 of Heterohyrax brucei. Classification (NCBI taxonomy): domain Eukaryota; kingdom Metazoa; phylum Chordata; class Mammalia; order Hyracoidea; family Procaviidae; genus Heterohyrax; species Heterohyrax brucei. Next base: position 89,496,525 of record CM053151.1, on the reverse strand, counting down.
CAGCATTCCAAGGGAAGTGTGTGTCAGTGACTTTCAGTAATGACTTTCTTTTCCAAATGTTCAAAGCTTCTGCCAAGCAGCCCTACACCTGCACACCAGCTGAGCTGGAGGAAAAGGAAAAGCAAGATGGATTAAGTGGGATTTTTGTCTGGGTTCCTTAATAGGACTAAAGGCTTTGCTTTCCTCAATGTTTGGTTTTGGGCAATAAATTGGTGCCAACCCATTTAAGAGTGATGTGACTCACCCTTCAATTTTTACAAACTGATCCGATTATGTCATGACCTCTCACTGTCATACTCTGGCCTAGACTTTTAAGAGTTTTCTCTTAAAAGAGAAAAGCTTAGGGCTTAGTGAGATAGGCAGCCCAGCATTCTCCCACTCTAGGACCATTTCTGAGAGCAGGCTCTGCTGCTCCCCGTGAGAGCTGGAAGCCGAAGCAGTAAAGAGCCACCACTGTGTGGCTGCTGTACGAATCACCTGGCTTTCACCACATGTGTACTCTCAAGGCAGCAGCATACCTCATCCCAGAGCCTGTCTTCACCAAGATGGCACTGGTTAACCTAGTCAGAGGGTACCTAATGCCCACTCAAGAAGTTTGTGTCCAGGAAGGGGGCAGTACTAATCATGCTCTTATGTAAGATCTTTGTTTCAAAAGGCTCAAAGCACTTCATCAACATGAACTTGCCAATATTCACATCAAACCTGAGTGGAAAGGTGGCAAATATTAGTTCAGGTGGGAGAAAGTGGGGAGTTGGAGGGAGGAGAATTAAGTACTCTGCTAAGAGTCATAAGGGCTACATCTGCTAACCAGAAGGTTAGCAGTTCAAATTCACCAGGAGCTCCTTGGAAACCCTATGGGGCAGTTCTACTCTGACCTCTAGGGGTACTGAGTCAGACCCAACTCAAGGGCAGTGGGTTTGGTATTTTTTGTTTGTTTGTTTTCTGGTACCTCAGTTTCCTTGTCTATAAAAGTTTTTAAAAAATTAGAATATTTTCAAGTGATATTTTTAAATTTGAATAATTAGTATTTTGAATTAAACATATATCTTTTAGGTTAAATCTTTGAAGAGCTACAAAGCACCCTCTTTTACAGTATGTTACACAGCTCTACAGGAAATTCATTAATTACTGGTACTTTTGTTGTTAGGAAATAGGGATGAATTCATTTGCCTTCAAATGATTTTTTTAAAAAAAAACTTATAATTACAAAAAAATTATCTCCATCTTGAAAAAACAACATAAAATTTATAAAAGAGAGAAAAAAGGAATGCAGGCAGGATCTTCTTTGGAATACACCAGTTACAGGTAACATGCTAATAAAACCTGCTGCATTTCACAAATAAAGTCTCTCGGATTTCATTAAAAAAAAAAAAAAAACAGCAAAGGACTCATTATCATTGATTACCCAGGAAGACTGGAAAACACAACTCTTGAGCTCAGTTCCTGAATAAAATGCAGTCTATCTAGAGTAAGCTTAAATTGAGTCCTATGCCTCAATTTCCTTGCATGATTTTCGAAGAGAGGGCTTTACAATTATAACTTGTTAGCAAAAGGTTGAACGACTGCTGATCAGATTACAAGTGCTTCAATGGGCTTCCTGGTAAATAGGATTAACAAAGCTTCTCCCTGAGATTACACTCCCCAATTCATTTTATAAATAAGTAAATACATAAATTAGCAAGCAAAAAGAGAGATATGTTTTTATCCAAAATGCTTCAATCCCAAGGAAAAAAAGAATATTTTTTACAAAGTTTCATTTCTTCTTGAAGATAAAAGATTTAATGAGTTACTAATCCCCTCAGTCAAGTTCCTTTGGTAATTGCTTTATTCTAAACCACACTAATTTTGCTAGGAGCCTTCGCTGTTAAAATATGTTGTTTTATTATGTTAAATTACACACAAAGCAATGTAACAAAACAGCAAAATATGCTTCTGATTTTGTTATGCTACCAACCTATACTTACCCAGAAATTTTAATTGCCAAGTGTCTTTTATCTAACACAGACTTCATCTTTCACCACCCACCCTTCACACCACATGAAGTAACAACGTCATTAGGAGTGGAAAACTCTGCGGGAATAAAAATCTGGAAAAAAATACTAACTGGGAATCTGCCTCCAGCTGTGCAGATTTTCAAGCTTACCCTGGCCACTGGGGTCTGGAAGCTAGACTTTTGTGCCTTGAGTATGGCTGTGTGAGGAAGGCAGTCTCAAAATCACACCCACAGGGTTAGAAATAGAACACAAAGTCTATAGTGCTCTCAAGAGCTCTGAGGGCTTGTGTACAGAGGACTCTTTCCCATTGGCCCTTGGTGATGTCATGCCCACGTCTCTAGGGCCCAGGAAATGCACCATGACTAATGGAGCGCCTCGCTGGTGAATACACATTCCATCTCTGAAGAGCAGCAACAGGCAGTTTCAGGGCAATGAAGACCTACTTAGAAAACGCCAGCCAGCCATGCACAGAGGGCCTTCAGTAGTTCTAAAACAGACTGCTCTTGTTCGCTTTCCTCAGAAAAAGCCTTCAGCCTATAACCCTTCAGCTTTCAGCCTGTAAGCCCGTGGCCTATATATTCTACTACAGAGGAGAAATCCTAAAACTGGTTTGTATTGTTTTTAAAACTATTCTTTTTAAGGCAAGAAAAGTGTTCAATGTAACAAGACACAAAACCTTCCAGATTTCTAATGTATTAAGGCAGGGGTCCGTAAGCTCTTTCTGTAAAGAGCCAAATAATAAATATTTATGCTTTGCAGCCCATGTAGTGTATCAAAACCACTCATTTCTGCCCCCGTAGCACAAAAGCAGCTAGAGACAATGCATAAATGAATAAGCATGACTACGCTGCAATAAAACTTAATTTATAAAAACAGGTGGCCTTGGTCTGGCCTTAGTCTACAAGTCCTAAGTTTGCCAACCCCTATATTATAGAGTAGACCAACTTTTCCCCTGGCACACACCAGGCAACAGTATTCTCAAATAAGGGTACAGTTACAGGAAAGAATGTGATGAATATACCTGTAAATGGACGGACTCATCTAAAACCTAGAGGGACATTCCAGAGAAGCAGTCTAGCTCAGTGTTTCAGATTCTGGGCTCTTGAGTCAAACAACTGGGTAATATATTAACTCTGCCTCCTCTGAAATTAAGGGCTTCACTGGACAAGCTGCTTTATTGTTATGAGCCTTGGTTTCTTCATTTGCAAAATGATAGTCCAAACAGTTCCTATCTTGTAGGACTCATTTGAAGTTCTAACGAAATATGAACAAAGCTCAGCATAGTGTTTAGAATACCATAACCCAAAATAAAACCAAATCCATTGCCACTGAGTCAATTCCAACTCACAGTGACCTGAAAGGACAGAGAACTGCCCCATAGGGTTTTCAAGGAGAGGCTGATGGATTTGAACTGCTGGCTTTTTGGTAACAGCTGAGCACTGAACCACTCCTCCACCAGGGCTCCTGAGAATATCAGAGTGCTCAGTAATTACTACCTGCCATTAATGCTAGATCTTTTCAAAAGCAATCATAATCACTACCCGTGACTGCAGTAGCCTAGAGTGGAAACGTATAAATCATCACAAAGACTAGTACACTGTAAACTTCATTCCAGTTCACTAATACCTATTAACATCACTCTATTTTTAGTTGCTGCATATAATTCCACAATAAAAATGTACCATAACTGAACTAAATTCTTATTACTGATACTTAAGTTGTTTTCTTTCTTTTGCCATTGTAAGCAATAGTATGTATGATAAGTATCTTAAAATCACACATCTTTGAACAGGTATCCAATTTTGTTCCTTAGGGGGTAAAAAGTATGCATATTTTAAGGTTTATAATTATTCTGTTAATTGGCTACCAGAAAGGTTATATCAGTTTTAATTTCCACCAGTACTGTAAGAGAGATCTGTTTTCTAACATACTTGACAACTCGAGAACCACTTTCTTTTAACATTGGAAAAACTAAGACCCAGAAAGGTGAAATGACTTGCTCAATTTTAATTAAAAAACGCTTAATGTTTCCTTTGACCTACACATTTATAAAAATCTTATAATTATTTTTGACTAATGGCAGATCTTTCCAGAACCCATACGATTGGTAATTACTACTAAAAATCCCATTTTATGGTTGAGAAAGCTGGAGCTGAGACATTTACTTAAAAAAGGCAAAGTTCTTCAGATAAGGCAAAGGATATACAGGAACATGAGCAAACTAGAAATTAATTTTGTCCTCTTGTTAGATTATGCAAGCATCACCATAATCATATCAGGAAAAAATTTAATTTTCAAACAGAAAAGAAATACACTGCCTTCTTAGGACTAATTTAATTTTCTTCTGACAAATAGCAAATCCAAACACAGCCCTTTTAGTTTGTAAATAAGTTTATAAGCTAAATGCCCTCTTACCAAAGGAAAAATGTAAATTCTCTGAGCACTTGACAAGAAAGTCTTATCTAGGCACTGATTAAAGTTTACTTCATTTGCTCTATCCTATTACCTTGCTTTATTTGTGTCTTAGCACTTACATAAAAGTACATTATTTATTTGTTTTGGCTGGAGGGATCCTTCCACATAGCATCTATGCCAAATATCTCCCTAATTGTATCACTCAAAGGCAGGCAGGCATTCGCATGTATTCATTAAGAATAGTCATTCTCTACTGAAAATGATGCAAAGCAAATCAGCCTCCTAAAGGAGGTGAATAGCCTGTCTCTCACTAGCACAGTCTCTACCAATTATACTCCAACTAAACCCTCCACTATTAGTTCAGTCGTTAAGGTTACATGTTAACATACTGTGACCTCCCACCAGTCACCAGGAAATTCTGTCACTGTTAACCCTTGTAAGCTCGTGCACTAGTTTAATTTATTTAATTTGTTTGTCTCCAAAATAAACTCTCAGGGTCAGTAATTAGAATAAAGTTCTAAAGATGAAGCACAATATGCTCATTATTTAAAGATGCAGTGAACATGGTGATTGATTGCCCAACATCCCTTCTGTCTCAAATGATTGGTTTGGTCCTATATGGTCCCAATACAGTAACCAGGTTTATTCATATAATAATTAAATTATTTTTTTTAATTCAGTTGCAGTACAGAACATTTCCTCACTGAAAAAGTTCTATAGACAGCATTGAGTCTAGTCATACCACTAACCCCACTCTCCTCGATTTAAAATGGGTATAGGACTCAATGCTAGTCCATAAAACATGTGAGAAAGCTGCCACAGGCTTCTGGAAAAGATTTCCTTGCTCCTAAAAAAGCTGCACAGGAAACGGTCTCTTTTTCCTTTAGATAGTGTCTATTTAAGATGGGAGGCAAATGCTATAATCACCTTACAAACATGAGGGGAGCCTGTCCAAGGGCAAAACTTACCCAATAAAGATGGCAGAACAGAATGATGAACAGATGAAATCACTGAGCTGTGGGACTGTTCCCAATCTCAGATCCTTGGTATGTGAGATGACAAAGATGATAAATTTTCTCATTGTTTAAACTATTTGGAATTGGAGTTTTGTAACTTACAGTCAAATGCAACCTAATAACAGAGCTTTATTTATATTTTATACCAATCCCTAATAAACTTTATTCTAAATTAGGCAATCCACTGCTAAAAACCTACAAGGACTATACTTAATGTGGGTGCCAACAGTTTGGCCACAACAAAGCCTCTTCTCCCGTTCACACCTCAGCTGAAACGTACTACCCCTCACAGATCTGAGCATCCAGTGTCTTCTCTCTGTACTAGTAGTTTCTATCCATCCTATCACTCTTTCATCCGAGAAATGTAAATTTAAAATATAATATGAAAATATACTTTGCAAGTAAGATTTCAATAGCAAAAACTTTCCTTCTGATGAAAGCAACAAGAGTCCAATGATAGGATTAGAACCCTCACAGAGTTCTCAGAATTGAAAGGGTCCTCAAAGATCATTTACTTTGGCACCTCCGTTTTCAGAGAAGGAAACAGAGGCCTGAAGTGACAAAGTGATTGTAGCTGATAGAGTAGTTCCCCATGCAAAAATATACAAGGCTGTAATTTCTGGAACCTGTAGATATTTTTACTTCATATGGCAAAAAGGACTTAACAGAAATGAATGAAATAAGGATCTTAAGATGGGGAAATTATTCTTGATTATCCAGCTGGGCCAAATGTATTTACAAGTTGCCTTAAAAGAGGGAAATATGAAGATTAAAAACAGAAAATGGAGATATGGCAATGAAACTAGAGTTTGGAATGATGTGCTTCAAAGGTGGTGGAAGGGACTACCAGTCAAGAAATGCATGCGGCCTCTAGAAGCTGGGAAATAAAGAAAATGGGTTCTCCATGGCACCTCCAGAAGGACACACAGCCCTGGCAACACTTTGACTTTAGACTTCCGACCTCCAGAAATATAAGACAATAAATCTCTGTTTTAGGTAATTTATTACAGTAGCAGTCAGAAAATAATACAGTGACTTTCTGCAAAATTACTCTACATCAGTACCTGTATCTTCTAAGACCAGCTTTCCTTCTACCAAAAACTTCTATAGATTACTTTGTTTTCCCCACTGCTTTCTCAAACATAAGAAAATCTCAGTTTAATGCCTTATTATGTTAGGTGGAAAAATATCTGATTAACCATAACATGGTACCATTATATAATGATTAAGAGTATAGTCTCTAGGGCCCAATGGTCTGGTTTTGATCCTGACTTGCTGCCTACAATTATGTGACTTTGAGCATGTTACTTAGCCTCTCTGGGCCTCTGTTTCCTCACCATTTTAGGATTTTCTCTGTTTGGGCAAGTCAGACTACACAGATAGGTTCAAGGAGCTACGGTCCCATAATGGTAAGTGCTCAGCTGCTAACCAAAAGGCTGGCAGTTTAAACCCATCCAGCAGCTTTCCAGCAGAAAGATCTGGTGATCTGCTGCCACAAAGATCACAGCTTGGCAAACCCTCTGGGGCAGTTCTGTTCTATTGCATGGGTCCCCGTGAAACAGAATTGACTTGTCAGCACACAAGAACAACAGACAGGTCAGCCACTTTACAAAAAGGAAAGTGTCTCACAAAACTTACATGAAACACATTTTTTACAAACAATACACAACCAGTATTTTAAAAACTTGAACTATGCCAAAGTCACTCGACAACTGGCTCATTCAGATGGCTGAGCTTCGTTTCACAGAAGAGAGTGAAAGGTGGGCTTTGGGATCCCGTATATAGCATCCTCAGTCATACTGGAGGTAACTTAAGACTGTCCAAAATTTCCCCAAATGGCAAGAAAGTAACGAAATACTCGATTTTCTCCTTATAACATCTTCTTGCATGTGTGCTTGTAAGCATTTCCTGCTTGGTTTTTTATCTTAATGGAATGCAGGCACTCCCAAAGCATTGAAACTATTCATTGCAATTTGGGCACGCCGCACACTGGACAAGAAAGGAAGATTCTGTGACAGGAAATGGTAAAAAAGAATATGTAACTGAATCAATGAAATACCGGCAGGCAATACAAGCCTGCAATAGTGAGAAATGAGAATTAAACTTTAAGCTCCCGTGAGGCCAGCACCTATGTCTACCCTGCTCTCCACCCATAACCCTGAACCTAGGTACAATACTGACACACCAGCAGATGTGCAGCATAGGCACTGTATTTATTTGTGGGATGAACAAAAAAACAGATGAACTATCTAAAGGATAAGCCAAAACCTAAATGTTTGCAAGTGAGGCACACGGAATATTGCACTGACATGTTTGGGATTATGTAGAGAGGAAAACACTAGAGGTGTGAGCTGTCATTGTTACAAAAGTCAATGGCACAAAGAGAATCAGGTCATATGTTCCTTTCCCAGTCTGTAATGAAACTTCACTGCAATTCAAAACGAAACCACCTCCTTAATAGAGCAGAATTTTCTTTTTCTACCTTAATTAAAATACTACCTAAGAGAAAAGAAGGTGTAAGAACAAACACAGCCATTCCACTACACTTGGGTAATCATATATTGAGTGTTTTGGTTTTATTTTTTCCATTTTAAACTGTACTGCACTGTATAGGTATTATGTCTAACCTGAAAAAGGGGAAACTGGGGCAAGTAATTTGGCTATTCAGAATGCTTTAGCTCAGTTGTGAATCTGTGAAATCTATCCCTTTATTACTTAAAACAGAAATATATCAAAACTTAAACGTTTTATTCACAGTTGATTCATAAGAGCCCCAAACTAGAAACAATCCAAATGTCCGTCAGTTGGGAAATGGTATGCCAACTGCAAGACATCAACATATGGAACAACTACTCAGCCATAAAACGGAATGAAATACTGATACACATAGCAACTTGGACATCCTGCTAACTTAGAACTGACGCCCCTCCGGACGTCTGTCTTTCAGTCGAAGATTAAACATGCCTACAAAACAAACAACAACACTCATGAGGAATGTGCTTCTTAGCACAGTCAAGTATGTGAGACCAAGTAGGTAATACCTGTCTAAAAGCAAAGACGAGAAGGCAAGAAGGGACAAGAAGAATGGATGAATAACACAGAGCAGCTCAAGGGGCAAAGTGCTGTCACATTGTGGGACTGCAATCAGTGTTACTAAAACAATTTTGGGTATAAATTTCTGAATGAGAAACAAATTCGCACTGTAAATGTTCATCTAAAACAAAATTTAAAAAAAGTGTTTAAAAAGCCAATTCCAGTAGGATATAATGCTGCATGATTCCATTTATATAAGATCTGTGACATAACATAATTATAGCAATAGACAACAGATTAGAGCTTGCAAGGAGTTAGGAAGGGAAAGGGAGGTGGGTATAGCTGTGAGTGAGTAGAACAAGGAAGTCTTACCCTGACGGTAAGTATATTGACAGGAATGTTGGTTACACAAAGCTAATTGTGATTAAAGTGAATAGAGTTACACATACAAATGAATACATGTATAACCAGTGACGTCTTCATAAGCTCTATGGATTTCACCAATGTTTGTTTTCTGGTTTTGATAGTGTATTATATTCATGCAAGGTATTAACATTAGGGAAGTTGGTTAAAGACTACACAAGGACTTCCTTGTACATTTCTTTCATTTTCCTGTGGACTTATAATTATTTCAAAATACAAAGTTTTCAAAAAATCATCTTAAAACAAATTGTTTAAATTTAGGGAATGATCTGTTCTTTTAAAGCTGAACTACATGATTTTAAGTTTCTATGTTCCACTTTTTAAAAAGATACCTACGACTCCTTCTCCACTGGCCAGTTATTTCTAGATAATATTTTCCTCCTGCCTCAGACTAAAAACTACATAAACATTCCTTGGTTTTCAGAGTAAAGCTTTAGATGAGAAAAAAAAGAAAAATTTCAGCTATCGCCCCAAATCAATATGCCTGCCATACCTGGAGAACAGCTGGAATCATAGGATCTACCAGTTAGCAAAAACTTAGGGATCTTTCAGTTCAAATTTCCATCAGTGTAAAATCCTTTCTATAAAATCCCTAATTCAGCCTTTGTTTGAGTATACACAGTGACACAGTAGTGGACACTTGCTTTGCTGGTCTACCACATCCCCTCTGGTAAAGTGCCCCTCTTCTGTGAACTGTTTTTCTCCAACTGTGGCTCACCAAGGGCCAATTTCACCCTGTGTCCCAGATCAGTCCAAAGAAATTACTTAAACCAAACTGAACATCCTGCTCCTTGTCACTAGTTGATTTGCCTGATTGTCACTGTTGTTGTTGTTTTTAGGTGCCACTGAGTTGCTTCCAACTTATAATGACCCTGCACACAACAGAATGAAAACACTGTCGGGTCCTGTGTCATGTACACATTCATTTTCTTGCTAAAGCCTATGGTTGCAGCTACTGTGTCAATCTGTCTTGTTGAGGGGCTTCCACTCTGCCAAGCATGATGTACTTCTCCAGGGATTGATATCTCCTGACAACATATTCAAAGTATGTGAGATGTAGTCTTGTCATCTTTGCTTCCAGGGAGCACTCGGGCTGTACTTCTTCCAGAATAGATCTGTTTATTCTTTTGGTGGTTCATGGTACATTCAATATTCTTCTCCAACACCACAATTCAAAGGCATCAAGCGTCCAGCTTTTGCATGCAAATGATGCAATTAAAAATACCTTGGGTCAGGTGCACTTTAGTTTTCAAGCTGATATCTTTATTTTTCAGTACTTTAAAGAGGTTCTTTCCAGGAGATTTTCCCAATATGATGTGCTGTTTGATTTCTTGACTGCTCTTCCCATGGGTATTTGTTGTGGACTCGGTAAAAGGAAATCCTTGACAACCTCAATCCTTTCTCCATTTATCATGACATTGCTTACTGGTCCAGTTGTCAGGATTCTTGTTTTCTTGATGTTGAGGTACAAGTCATACTGATTATTCTCACTTCAATATGATCAAAAAAGAGAGTCCCTCTTCAGTGTTATGAGATGTGAAAATCAGGAGCACTCTGCAGTTAATGAGGTACACAAGAGAGAACGCGCAGAAAGGAAAAACGAAGCCAGCACTCAGAGAGATGCAGGGATGAGAGAAAGACAAGTAGGGACAGCTGCAGTCCCTGGTTCTAGCTGCTTCTGAGGCCCTGTGGCATCTCTACCCTTCCCACAAGTTGTTGAATCTATAGTTTTTCCATCTGAAACAACAATTTCTTTTCATCAGTCTAGTTCAGGTTGGCAATTCAAATCCACCATGTGCTCCTTGAATACTCTGGGGGTCAGATCTGCCCTGGCCCTTAGGGTCGCCATGAGTCGGATCTGACTTGACGGCACTTGGCTAGCTTGGCTAGTCTAGTTCAAGTTTCTGCCACTTGCAACCAAAACAACCCTAGTCAATATAAATGGGAAGTCCATAACCTCACAATACAGCCTGGTAACAGATCTAATTGCTAGAATGTCCACGGTGAACCACAGTAAGCATCCCTGGGCATTCCAATAATTGCCCTATATCCTTACAAGCTCTCCCAAATATTCTAAGATCATGATCCAATTTTGTCTATGCAATACATATTTCCCTCTTATTTTGACACAGTCCCCCAATTTGGGACAGGGGGTTATCTCTGCCTTAATGAATGGCAGCCTGCTGAGACAATGAGTCAAGATGCTACCTTCCTCTAGCCAAAGAATAAACTTGTGACCCAGGCTAGACCCCTAGACTGGAATCTTGACAAAAAATATCAAAGTTGCTGGATTGTGTTCAATCTGACAGTCAAGTCCTGGAGAACAAGATCATCAAGTTTACCCAAACTTCTTAGGCTGCTTTGATCCCTGTCCTTTCTAAGCCTGATTCTTACAACTTCTCTTTGACTCTGTAAGCTTCTGATACCATACTGTAAAATACTTTTAACTAGAGTTAGTTTATGCAGTGAAAGAATCCTCACTTAAACACACTCCCAAAAGTTTTCTCTTTTTTAAGCTAATAATCTCAGTTGCTCCAGCTGTTCTTCCTGTCTAATTGGTTCTCTTCTACATAAATGCATTTATCAGAATCTTTCTGGCACTCAAACAAAAGAAGGTCTGACCAAGCACAGAGATACGGAGAATATCTCCATCATTAATCTGAACATGTGTTTCTATTAATACAGCTACAAAGTCCATGTCACTGTGACACTGATGGCAGATTTTGAGTATACAGCCAACTAAAACTTTTTTTAATAATTAAAATATTTTATCATGTCTTCAATGAAAATTTACTCAGCAAATTGGGGACCCACTTACCAGTTTCTACACAGTTTGTTCAGTGACATTGGTTACATTTTCCACAGTATGTCACCTTTCTCATTTCCATTCTCCTTGTTCCATTTCCAGTAATCTAGCTTCCCTGGACATTTCTCTTCTCATCTCTGCTCTTGAGTAAATGTTGACCATCTGCTCTCATACAGACAATTTTTTAAAGGAGTACTGTACTCACAAATGATAGCATATATTTTATGAGCCATCTGTTATTTAGCTAAAATACATTCTCTCAAGGAATAGGTTTTAGTATCTCAGAGTAATAGTCTCAGATTATCCTCCAGTCTCCACTGGTCCAGTAAATTGCGACTTTAAGAACTTGAGTTCTGTTCCGTACTTTGCTCCCATCCTACCCAGATCCATCTACTGTGTTTCTGATCACAATGGTCAGTAGTGGAAGCTGGCAACCATCTAGTTCTATCTCAGGGAACACGAGGTGGTGGTTCATGTAGGCTATTAACCCTATGGACTAATTTCTTCTTTGAGTCTTTGATGTCTCTTTTCTCTTTTACTCTGGATGCACAAACACCAATAGTGGTATCTTAGATGGCTGCTCACAAGCTTTTGAGACCCTAGATGCTGCTTACCAAGCTAGGATGTAGAACGTGAACTTTACATACTGTCTTATGCCAATTGACTGGATTGTCCCTTGAGACTATATTCCTAAACCTTCAGATCCTGCAAGGTGTTTGGTTAAGTCAAAGAAGTACTTGTCTTGTGTCCCCTGTGTACTCTATTAAGGAGCCCTTGGTGGAGTAGTGGTTAAGCACTCAGCTGCTGATCAAATGGTCAGTGGTTTGAACTTACCAGCTGCTCCACAGGGGAAAAGGGAAACGGCCTGCTTCCTTAAAGATTTACAATCTTGAGGTGGACCTACTCTGTCCTATAGGGTCTCTATAAGTCAGAATCAACAGCAACGGGTTTGTTCTTTGGTTTGGTTTATGTGCTTTATTGTATATGTGAACATATATTGATGCACATGTTTACATATATATATACCTGCAAATATGCACATCTATATATGGTCGTATATATATACACACATATGCATACCTGTACATTTGTATGCATACCTATATACACATGTAACAACACTCCTACCTTTTAGTTGTTGTAACATAATTATATATGCTACACCATTGACCAAAAATGTCCTTTTTCTTTTAGTACTTTTTAGTGACATCATCTACACTGACCAAGCTGTGAACACTTCACCTACATTTGGTGTTATATTTTGCACCACTAGAAATGTCTACTATCTAGAGAGCAACCTCCCGACCACAACCACCTACTCCTGATAAATACCACCGATCACTGCTTTCAATACTTATACCTATTCCTGTATTTTTATAATAGTGAGCTCATACAATATTCGACAGCACTTGGCTGGCATACAGTATTTGTTCTTTTGAAGTTGATTTATTTCACTCAGCATAAATGTCCTTTAGATTCATCCACATTATATTTTGAGAGCTTATCGCTATTCTTTATGGCAACATAGTATTCCATTGTAAGTATGTGCCACACTTTACTATCCATGCATCTGTTGAAGGGTACTCGAGCTCTCGTCATCTTTTTGCTACTGTGGATAGTGCTACAATGAGCACAGGTGTGGGTATGTTTGATTGGGTTTTCAGTATTAGATCTTTAGGGTACTTACCTAGAAGTGAGATTGCTGGATCATAAGATAGTTCTATTTCTAGGTTTTTTAAGGAAATGCCATACTGTTGTTCATAGTGATCACACCATTTTACAGTCCTAAAAGCAGTAGATCATAAAGCCTAACACTTTCAAATGCCATGCACTTCTATCTGAAGTGTACAGTAATTCTTATGGAAGTAAAGGGTTTTGCTTCAGTTCCAGAATTTCACATTATTCACAGGTCTCGAGGCTTCAGTAAAATAATCAAATCCCATGCAAAAGGACTTTGGGAGACTATTTTAAAAAATAAAATAAAATAAAATAAATGGGCATTTGGTTTGAACTTCTGAGAATTTTTTCATTTTAATTTTACTCATGGCTTTAATTCAAGATGTGGTACACAATGAAAACAAATCTGAAAAACAAATACAATTTTAAAACTACAGGAATGGATGATGCCTAGGAGGGAAGGATGCCTACCCACTTGGTTTCCAACACTGGTTTTCATTCTGGTGAATTTATCTTCATCTAGGGTCTGAATTTCAGATAATAAGTCTCAAAATCCAAAGAGAGTAGATTTTCTCAAAATACAGAGAGTGGAACTTTCTACTAAGAGGAAACCTACATTAAGCAAGTTCACAGAGGCTAGTGCATGCGTGTGTGTGTGTGTGTGCACATGTGTGAATATACAGGATGCTGATTTCTTACTCCCTGTGAGAAATATACCCCCAAATCCACTGCCTTAGAGTCAATTCCAACTCATAGCGACCCTATACATCACAGTAAGACTGCCCCATGGGGTTCCCAAGGAGCCCCTGGGGGGTCTCGACTGCCAACCTCTTGGTTCGCAAACATAGAACTTAACAACTATGCTACAATAATCGCTACAAGAGCAAGAACAGCGTATTTTCTCTTTTGAAGTCAGCTCTTCAGTCTCGAGAGTGACATCCAGGAGCTAAGAGGTCCTCACTGACAGCAAGAAAACGGAGACTTCAGCCTTACAACTGCAAGGACGTGAATTCTGACTATTACAGAAATGAGCCTGGAAGAGTAATCTGAGTTCCAGATGTGAACATTGCCAGCAAACACCTTTATTTCAGCCTCAACAAAGAACTCAGGCAGGCTGTCTCAGATTTCTGACCTACATACACAATTGTGAACTAATAAATGGGTGTTGTTCTAAGCCTTTAAATTTATTATACAGCGAAGTTGTTCCTGTTGTTAGGTACTGCTGAGTCAGTTCTGACTCAGAGCAACCCCATGTACAACAGAATGAAGCCCTTTCTGTTGCTGGGCCACCCTGACAATCCTTATACTGTTTGAGTTCACTACTGCAGACACAGTCAGTCCACCTCACTGAGTGTCTTCTTTTCCTCTTACCCTCTGCTTTACCAAGCACAATGTTCCTCCTGACAACATGTCCAAAGTGTAGGAGACATAGTCTCGACATCCTTGCTTCCAAGAAGCGCTCTGGTTGTACTTCTTCCAAGACAGACTTGTTTGTTCTTTTGCCAGTCCTCGCATGGTATATGCAATATTCTTTGCCAATACCACAATACAAAGGCATCAATTCTTCTTGGGTCTTCCTTATGTTTTGTTCAGTTTTTGCATGCAAACAAGGCAATTGAAAACACCATGGCTTAAATCAGGCACACTTTAGTCTTCAAAGTGACATCTTTGCATTTCAAAACTTTAAAAAGGTCTTTTGCAGCAAATAGACCCCACGCAATATGTTGTATGATTTCTTAAACTCACATAATATACCCATAGCCCAGTAATTTTCAAAATGTATTCCCAATTCCCAATCAGCTTCCATACCATCTAAGAACTTGTCAGAAGTGTAAATTCTTGGGCCATATGAATTTATCAAACAAATGAAGTTTAATCTATGTGTGGAAGAATCTGGGAGCAACTACTCATCAGATTCATATTTTAGCTTCTAAATATCACCAGCTTAGCAAGGTTCCCACATTTGTCTTACTATTTGGTCCCAGTAATTCTTTCCAAGCAGTAAAAATAGTTTTCTCTCTAAAGTCAAGAAAAAGAATTTCTGTATGTTTTTCTAATTAGATTATGCCTCAATTTTTACGTTTCATTCAATGACAATGCCACACACGCCTATCACTCTGCTAGGAACTGAGGTGAGAGGCACACATTTTACGTCTTAGGGAGAATATGAAGACAGAATAACCAGTAGGCAATTCGACTATTAGATACAGTGAAAATTCAAAAGTTTTAGTCTATCTTGTTACAGAACAAATATATCACAATCAACTCTATTTAACTCTTTAAAGAGGATAGATGATTATCTATGTGTTTCAAGTGAGCAGTACTAAGCAACATATCCGTCCTATCATGATGATATGAAAATGAAACAGAATAATGGTATTTTTCAGGCTCTAGGGAAAATCAAAAGTATGTATATGGTATTGTGATGTGCAATTGTTGTTTACACCTTATTATGATGCAGTACAGCTAACTTCAGAAAATGGGCCCTAATCTTTCACATTCATATGCTCATGGCAACAATTCACTGAGTTCAACAATCATTCAATAGAAACTTAATGAGTACTCTCTGCGCTCTGGAATTACGCTAAGTCCTGGGGAAATAGAGACGGTGGGCTAAGTCCTTGTCACCACGGAATCTGCAGTCAAGCAGAAGGGATAGCTAATAAATAAACAGAATAGTGTGTGAATAATGCTCTAAGAGGACCTAACCCCAGCAGAGAGGAAGAAACCAGGTGGGTAAGGATAGGGTGGGAGCGAGTAGTTGACGCATTAGTAAATTCAAGGACCTGGTTATAGTCATTGCAGGGATACGAAAGTGAGCAAGACAAAATCCCTATTGCAAATACAACAGGGAATAAGGAGAGAGATGAAAAATAAAGTCCAACGTGGAATGAGACACGAGAAGAGTACTTTTATAGAAGTGCAAAATGCTTTGGAAAAGCAGAGCAGGGAACAACTACTTTCTTTTGAACAGAGGGCACTGAAAGAGTCTTCATAAAGGAGGTGGTATTTGAGGTGGCCCATTGGCTTATACTCTGGAAGGTTCTATTTATACCAGCAGACTTAAATGATTTCAGGCCTGAAAAGGTGCTTTTCAACTCTTCCTTAGTTACTTCAAGGTCCTACAGAGAAACTTCAATAAGCAAATATATTTTCTGTTGAAAGAATCCACCCAAACACCTTGAGATTCTCATTCCACATATTTCCACATGGTATCTTTTATGTCTGGGAAAGTAGACTAGGAAATGGTTTAAATACCCAAGGGTCCCAAAACATATACATAGGAGGCCAAGCCAAGTTTACCTAATTTCCAAAAAGGTCAAATTGCAGAAGAATCAGTTTTGATTGGAAAACAAGCTGCTCAGTTATGGGTAGAGAAAGATGCAGCTGTTTCACACTAAGCAGAAAAAAGTACCTCTGTTGTCAAGGGAGCCAGTCCATAACTTCTTCTTCCTCTCTGCAGCAAGCTCATGTTGGTCAGAACTGTCACAATATAAAACCTATCTTTAGGGGCAGAGTTTTTATATACTTCTTCAAAGAACTGGAACTCTTCTGATTGTGAGTCTAATATTTGCTGACAACTTAGAACTAGAAGACTTGAATACAGAATGAAGAAAGAAAGTAACTTTGCAACTGCCAAGTGTGAGATGCATTTTGGCATATACTAGAGCTGAAGAGGTGGCCAGAAAGATGCCATGCACAACGCTAGAACCAAGAGAGTGAATGTGATCTGGAATCAAGGTCATGTAAGATAAGGGATAAGCATGAGTGTGAATATTAAAAAACTGATTAAAAGGAAAAAAAAAAAAGACAGTATCAGTTCACAGAAACTACATGGTTGAAAGACACAGATGTATACAATTCAACTTCCACTTCATTACAATTACTGCAGCCAAGTTATACATGTCAGATCCAGCAATACAGAAAATATCACAATGAATTAGAGTCCCCATCAACATAAATACTAACAGTTATGAAGGCCAGGTATAGGGATGTCTTGCTTTGACTTCACATGCATCATTCTGGTGACCCCTTTATAGACTGTTTTCACATGATCCTACAGGACCTTGGTGCCTTATTACATCTCTAAATGACATCATGAGAATGGGTCATAATAGAATTACAGTTTCATGAACAGAGCCTACCATCAAATTTCATGGTAAATTACACAATACTTAAGATCAACTGTCTGATCAACTAAAAAGAGATTTATCTTAAAAGAATACATCTTTCAAATACCTGAACGGTTACAATATGTCCAGAAGTAAGGCACTTTTATCTCTTCCCAGCAATATTCAATCCTCCCGGCAACCACAGCTGACCAAAGCTGAAATTACACAGATTACCTCTACAAACTTAGGTGTGTACATGTTAGCCAATATGCTCTGCCACTTCTCCTAAAAGACTAAAGCTCAGGTTGCCTGCACTGCAGGCTGCACTCGTGAAGCCCCAGTTCTGAGAGCTATCACACTAAGTTGGCTTTCAGAGGAACACAGGGCACCAAGAATACACAGCCAGCTACTTATAAACGAGTGTGTGTGTGCTCCTTCCATTGCATCGTTTCTTCCAGCTCTCATGGAAACAAGCACCGCTTCAGCCCCTTGATGAGCCTGCAGAGCCCAGTCACCTGGCAACAAGCACAGGACTCTGGCCGCTGAGAATAACATCAACTCAAGAAAACGAGAGGATTCAAGAGAGATGTGAACACAAGACAGTGCACTTCTCACACCCTCAAATTCTGCAGTTCCACTTACTTGACTCAGAATTAATTTTGTTTTTAGTGCTGTGTCAGTGAATGTTACCGCTCCATCCAATTTTTGAACCACTTGATCCTGTGCCTGGTATAGATTCAGTAATGTCGTTGCTGTCATGAGGGCTCCATAAAGCCTGAGACTCACTGATACACTACTTTAAAAGAAGATACATTTCCCATCCAATATGCCACTTTGTCGCCTATTTGTCATGAGAGTTTGAGAAAGTTACACCGTCTCTTTCAGTTGTACCTTTGTTATCTCATCTTCAAAACGAGAGTAAGAAAACCTGTTCTTTTTATTTTAACCTATAAATCTCATTTGTTAAATCAAATGAGCAAAAACAATTCGCAAACTCACCAAAATCAAGGTGCTATCTAACTAAGTACAAACCATCCAACTGCTATGTAAATGTTCGCTGTGTCTGCATTAGAAGCCTGAAGGCTCACAAAGTCTCATAATTCTGCCATTTTCTGAATAAGAAAGGAACCAACACCACGGCTCCAACACCACGGCTGCAAAGGCTTCAGGTAAAATCAGTTAAACTGGTTACTCAAGATCACCTAGCAGCTCAAGGAGTTCGCACAGAAAAACAAGGTGAGACCATACTTTTAGAAAGGATTATAGCGGTTACAGATTAAATCTTGAAAGGTGTGCATCGGGCTTTTATCCTTTCACCACACTTCTTCAAACCATATGCTCAGCAAATAATCCAAGAAGCTGACTATGTAATGAAGAACAATGAGGCATCGGAACTGGAAGAAGACTTATCAACCTGCCATGTGCAGACAACACATCCTTGACTGCCAAAAGCAAAGTGGGTTTGACGCATTTAGCAACAAAGATCAAAGACTAAAGCCTTCAGTATGGATTACACCGCAACACAAACAAAACAAAAATCCTCACTCACAAGTGGACCAATACACAGCACCATGATAAATGGGAAAAAGTTCGACATTGTTATGGATTTCATTTGACTTGGATCCATAATCAACACCCATGAAAGTAGCAGTCACAAAATCAAAAGACATGTTGCACCTGGCAAATCTGTTGCAAAGATCTCTTTAAAGTGTGGAAAAGCATAGATGTCCTTTGGAGGACAAAGGTGCACCTGACCAAAGCCATGATGTTCTCACTCACCTCGTAACACCTACAAGACCTAGACAATGAAGACCAAAGAGAACTGACGTCTCTGAATTAGGACGCTGGCCAACAATACCGCGTATACCATGGACAGCCAAAGAACAGTTTCTGTTCCTTAGAGGCAAGGATGGCAGGACTTTGTCTCACATACTTTGGACTTGTTATCAGAAAGGACTAGTCCCTGGAGAAGGACATCACCCTTGGTAATGCAGACAGCCAATGAAAAAGAGGAAGTCCTTCAACAAGAGGGACTGACACAACAGGCTCAAACTTAACAATGACTGTAAAAATGGTGTAGGACTGGCAGTGTTTCCTTCTGTTTTACATAAGGTCTCTGAATCAGAACTTACAGGACAGTACATAACAACAATCCAGTGATCTTTCTGGAGTTTTTACAACAGTGGTCTCACCTAGTATTTCTCCTTTTGTGATTGCCTTATTTCATTCAGCATAATACCCTCCAGATCCATCCATTTGTGAGATGTTTCACAGTTTCATCGTTGTTCTGTATCATTGTACAGTATTCCCTTCATATGCACCATAATTTGTTTAGCCATTTATCTGCTGAAGGGTACTTTGTTGTTTTTCCATCATTTGCTATTGTGAATAATGCTACAATGAACGTGGGTGTACATATGTCTATTTGTGTGCTAGCTCTTATTTCTCTAGAATATATTCCTAAGAATTTGATTGTTGGCTCATGTAGTATTTCTATTTCTGTCCTTTTAAGGAGATGCCGCATCATTTTCCATAGCTACAACGGCTGTACCCTTTTGCATTCCCACTAGCAGTGCATAAGAGTTCCAGTCTTTCCAAAGTCTCTCCAACTTGCTATTTTGGGTTTGATTAGTGCTAGTAAAGTTGTGGTAAGATGGTATCTAATTGAAGCAAATCAGCATTTTTCTAAAGGCTAATTATCACAAATATTTCCTCATATATCAAAATTACACTTCTCTTTAAAAAATGAGGACAGGGTTCCACCCTCAAAACATCTATATGAATAGTGTTTTAAATAGCACATCACAGGATTCTCTGTCCTATGTACTACTAGTCACAGAGTTGAGGGAGCTAATACACCATTATGGAATATTTTGATCCTACAAAAACAGTTAAATCATAGCCAAAACAATTAGGCATTTATCCATCTAAGGTACAGTAATGAAATTCCATGCAATTTTCTGTGCAAGAAGGTCTTTTCAAAAGATTTTTGAAATGTTACCGTGAATTGGTATCTTTTTAAAAAGATGAACTTCTTTGCCCCATGGAGTTTCCAAGGAGCACCTGGTGGATTTGAACTGCTGACCTTTTGATTAGCAGACACTACGCCACCAGGGTTTACTTCTTCACATTTACATGGTTAATTTCATTTTTATGGAATAGGCAAAGCCTGAACATAATATCAAATACAAAAAAAAAATACAGTGAAAAAATCTGTCTCTTTTCACTGTTTGCCAGACACCAATTCTTCTCCCTGGAATAAATCTTTTAAAAACAAGCTATACATGTATATATGTGGGTTTGTGCATGTAGTGTATGTGTGTGTTTGTTGTGTCTGTGTATGTATATCTATGCATGTGTATATCTATGCAAATAATAGCATAGTAAACTGTTCCCCCTTCATTTTACAAATGTAACTTGAATTCTCTTCCTTTATCACTGAAGAATTTCCTCCTTCTTTTAAAAAGTTGTATAGCAAAGTCACATACACCATAATATAGTTAATCTATCTCTTATCAATGGACATTTAAATAATTTTAAATCTTTAGCTACTGCAAATAATTCTGCAATAACTTTGCTTATAATCACTTTGCTCAACTAAGAATACAAACGTAGGAAAACTTTAAAAGTAGAATTGCCTGGTCAAAGGATCAAAAAACTAAACCAGTTGCCATCAGAATGATTCCAATTCACAGTGACCCTATAGGGCAGAGTAGAGCTGCCCCATAGAGTTTATAAAGAGTAGTTAGTAGATCTGAGCACTAGCCAAGCTCTTAACCACTGAGTCAAAGGATACATGCATTTTACATTTTTGACAGATGTCAAATTTTTCTACCCACAGATATCATTCCACCAGCTTATGAGATCAGCTTCCTCAAACCTTTGATAAGCCATTGGTTGGCCAAACTTTATCTTCAGCAATCTGACAGATAATGTTACTTTGTCCCTTTTTACAATATTTTATTGTACTTTAAGTGAAAGTTTACAATCCAAATCACTCTGCCAAATAAAACTCTGTGCACACACCACAATGCAAACCTAACTGCTCTCTTCCCAACATGACAGCACATTCCTCCTTTCCACCCTATACATCCCATATCCATTCAAGCAACTCCTGTTCCCCTCTACCATCTCATCTGGTCTCTGGACAGGAGCTGCCCACGAAACCTCTGGTATATATTTAAGCTAAGAAGCACATTCTTCACTATTTTGTAGTTTGAACTTAATTTCTGAGTGAAGTTGCTCACCAAAACACCTAAACAATAAATCATTCCAATCTTACATAACAGTTCCAGAAAACAGAAAAAGACAAAATACATCCAACTCTTTTAATGTGGCTTGTACAACTTAGATATCAAAATCTAACAAGGACAGTACCAAGGGGGAAAAAAAACACCACAGGGCAATCTCGCTAAATGCAGAAGTCATTTAAATGTATACACATGCCTACAAACTCCAGCAAATCAAATCACAATCAAGTTGAGTTTATTACAGACATGCAGTTTTTTTGAACAAAAAAGAATCTATTGATGCAAATGATCAGTTTAGTAAATAAAGGGGTAAAGGCTTTTAATTATTTCAAAAAAAAAATGCCATTCTTTAACATGATAAATAATTCCAGCCAATGAATGGGGACAGATGTTATATATGGCACTTCCATGTTTGGTCATAAAATCGTCCTAAAGATCCTACATGCTCTCTTCTCATGTCACCTGGCTAAATGCACAAGATCCAGCAGAGAAATCTGAGGGAGGTGTACAGCACAGTGAAGCCACGAGATAGTAGGAATTTTCATTCCGAGGATATCTGTGGGACAGATTATAAAATACTGAGGAGTTTCTTCTTCTCTACCGACAGTATGGTGTATTGATTCTTTTCCTAACTTTCTGAATGGTTCCTCTTCTCGCTTTATCACTATAAGAATTCCTGTGGCTCTTTTCCCTTCCCTCTCTTAAGTTCAACTATCACTTCTGAATAAATGACTCTTTTTTAACTTTTTATTTTGCAGATTGATACGGAGTTGTCAAAAACAATGCTGAGACATACTGTAACAGATAACAATTTTGCATAACTACAGTACAAAATCGGAACCAGGAAATGGATATTGATATACTGCATTTTTATGCAAATAATGTGTACCTTCTATGTTTGTTTGTCAACCATGCCCTCCTTCAGTATTTTCATAAACACCACTATGCTAATGTTTTTATATGTTGCTGTAAAAAATTAGTATAATGTACTTATACAAATACCTCCTGGAGGAGACAGCAAAAAAACCATATAAGGCACATTTTATTTGTGTAAATATACAGTAGTCCACTGACTTTAGTCAGATTCCACCAATTTATATGTACTCATTTATAAATGAGTAACTTGAAAACTTGCAAATCACTTCAAAAAACCATTATGAAGACTTTCAAAAAACTCAAAACTAGAGATCACTTGAGTATACTGAATTCCCACATAACCATCAGCCAATTTCAATAATTGCCAAGGGTTTTGCCATATCAAAGCACTTTATATTCAAGGAATTCACTAGTAACTGTTTGAGGTGAATCATTCTATATCTATTTCTATGCACAAGCATACACCCACAGACACACACACATATACAGTAAGCTGTTTTAGAAAACCTAAATGGCAGAGTATTTGTATTATTGTTCAGATTTTCAAGCTAACATCATTACATATAGCTCAACCTCATTCTTTTTAGAAGCTACATACTACTTCATATTTACAGAACACACACACATCCAACTTTATATTCAGAAAGAAGCTTAGCTTCTTTAACAAATTTCTGGCAAAAATAAAGTCCTAAAACTGCTAAGATAGCTGGCAGATAAATTTTAGGATTCAAAACAAGTTCTACAGCAAATGCAAGTATCAAAAACCACAAGGGCATTGCCATGGATTGAACTGCATCCGCCCAAAAATGTGTGTAGCCATTTGGCTAGGCCATCATTGCCAGTATTTTGTGATTTTCCTATGCTATATAAATCCTAATCTCTACCAGTGGCTAATAGGATGATTATGTTAAAAGAAGATTAGGGTGGTACCACAACATCCTTGCTAAGGGAGTTTCCCTGGAGTATGGCCTGCACCACCTTTTAACCTTTCGTCCTATAGGGGAATAAAAGGAAAAGGAAGCAGGCAGAGAGTTGGGAACCTCAGGAATACAGCACATCCTTCAGACCTGCAGTTGCTGAACCAAGATGTACCTTTATCAAAGACTGACCCAACACACAATTAGCGTTTTGCTAAGAGAGCCCTCTGCACTCCACATTGGTGAGTGGTGTCCAGGGTTTTACAAGCTGCCAAGCTGCCATCTGAGGGTACAGCAAATGGTCCCAACTCAGCAGGAACAGATGATCACCAAGGACAAAACGACACGGGGGAAAGAGAACTCAGAAGACTGAGAGACCCATGTGAGTGGGTGACTACATCAACTTGTGACCAGAAGAACTGTATGGTGCCCAGCCACCACCAGTAATAGCCACGATGGAGCTCACAAAGTTCAGTCTCACCATCAACACAAGAATAAAAAGGGATGCACCCTGAGCTCTCCACTAAAAGACTGCAATTGATGGTGGGTCCAGGGGCTCCTACTTCCCCTGGGAAGCATGGCCCCTGGCCCTGATGTTGCCCTTATCCAGGAATGGACTGGACTTGGTGACACTGTGACCATATCATGTGTGCACTTTATGGTTCTATGCATCCACAGGATGTCATCTTGCTGACCTATTACTGGAGATGGGGGAGTGAGTGGAGAGGAGGGGACAGGAGATTGTTGGGAGGATAAAACATATATGGAGCAGAGAGGAAGAGTGTGCTGTCACCAGGCAGGGAGAGCAGTGGGAGATGCATATAGGGGAGCATACAAATTTATATGGGAATGTACATTTTCATTCAATCATAATTAAAAAAAAAAGAGAGAGAGAGAGACTGATCCAACACAAGGACCTTCCTTCAGAGCCGACAAAGAGGGAAAACCTTCCTTTGGATTCAGACTTGTAGCCTACCAGACTGCGTAAGAATAAACCTTCCTCTGTTAAAGCCATTCACGTTGTGGTATTTCTATTAGAGCAGTACCAGATAGCTAAAACAGGCATGGATATTTTCTTAGTTCGTAGCTAAAGAAGCCTTAATTACAAAGAAAGACATGATATGCAGACCCTGTCTCAAATGTGTTTTAAAGTTCTTTATTTTTCCCTTATGATGAGGAAGAGAGTTAAGAACTCATAGATTATATTTGCTATTTCAGCGGAAAAGTGGTAAATGAGTACCCGAGTTAGTGTCAGTGACCCTGTTCTCCCCGCCCTCTGATCAGCCACATGACCCAGAACTTGTCTCAGTGAATCCTCAGAATGGTTTCCCTTCAGCTTAGTACCTGCAACTGTTTCACTTCACTCTCTACAGGAGAGCTACTGAGAGGAAAATGACAGATAGAACTTTCCAGGTAGAAAAATAAACATTCTTGAAGACCCTGAGATGGGGAAGATTTGAAAGAATCCCAGTGGCTAGAGGGTAAAGAAGGCAAGGAGGAGGTAGGAGAAATAATGGGGCTGGAGAGGTAGCAAAAGGCCAGATCATACAAAGCCTGGTAGGTCTTGTCAAAGACGGTGGATGGTACCCTAAGAATAATGGGAAGCTCCTGAAACGATTAAACAGAAGCATGGTGTCGTCAGATTGGCATTTTGAAACAATCACGCTACCTTCGACATGAGGGTTGTTGTTGTTAGCTGCTGTCTAGTTAGCTCTCAACTCACAGTGAGCCCATGTGTTGTTACTCAATAAAACTGCTCCATGGGGTTTTCATGGCTGTAATCATTACGGAAGCAAACTGCCAGGCCTTTCTTCCACAGAGCCACGGGGTAGGTTTGAACTGCCAGCCTTGCATTTAGCAGTCATTCAGGCTCCCAACAGGGAGATACAACAGTAGATGATGGATCAACCCACTAGGAAGCTATACGCCTCATCCCAACAATTAACTGTTTAACCCTGACAGCACTGTTAAGAGCTATAGCTGCTAATCAAAAGGGCAGCAATTCAAACCCACCAACTGCTCCTTGGAAACCCCATGGGACAGTTCTATTCTGTCCTACAGGGTTGGTAGGAGTCAGAACCGACTAGACGGTAGTGGCTTTTGCTGACTGATCAGTTTGTTTGCTTGCTTGCTTGTTTCATCAGAGCTGCCAAGGTAAGAAGTTAGGAAATCATTAGAAAATAGACCTTGAGGAGAATACGAAGACTCACTGAATTTGATAAGTTATATACACAAAAAGGTATTTGTAGGTGAAGTAGAAAGAGGAGGGGAAGTCACAGGTAGAGAAATCATAAGACAGTTCTAGCAGATAAAGCATGAGTTGGTGAGAGCTTGAACTACAGTGACAGCAAAAGGACAGGAAAGGGTGGGAGTGATGCGAGAGACTGAGCATCACGGGAAGATGGCAGATCCTGATCAACACTGGCTGTGAATAGGTCTGATGTCTTCAAGCACGGTGAGCTCCTTTGTGCCCAAAGAAATCTTATTCTTTATATTCCAATCAGCATAAATCTGACTTACGGTGGACTCACAACAAAAAGAAAATGAAAGAAAGAAGTGACAGGACAGTGTCAAGAACAAAGATATTTTTAGAATTATATTCAGAGTAGGTGGCTCTTTTCTTTCTTTCCTTTCCTTTTTTTTTTTTTTTTTATTGGTACTCTATCCCAGTGTCCTTACTGAGCACTGTCACAGGATGCAGGAGACTATCTCACTGTTAATTTTAAGATTTTAATAACTGTACTATGCTTATGTTAAATCCTAACACTGGGGAAGCTAGATGGACATATGGCAACTGTCTGGAATATTTTTTTAACTTTTTTTATGAGTCTAAATTATTTTAAAATACAAAAGTAAAAGAGACTGCCCCATTAAAAACAAAATCTTTCTTTTTTTAAGAGTAGAACTGATTTTGAAAAAAGGAAAAGCGAATGCGGAACAAAGACCAGTAGAAAAAAAGTCAGTCATCTCTGTGGATAATAAATTCTTTGTGGGGTAAGGGGAGAAGGGCTGATTAAAAAAACATGGTGTGAGTTTAATTAAATGTGAGACAGTTTTCTTTTGCAGTTTATGAATGCCTCCTAAAGGCAATTCAAAAGGACAAGCTCTAAAAATATTTTTTGTAATGACAGCATCATTGGACTAGTGAGAAAAGGTAGCCAGGCTGAAGAAAAGCACCCATTTAAAGAGTGTACCTCATGGCATATATATTTTAGAAAATCACTCATCATTACCTTATGGTCACACCTCAGGGTGTTAGTTTCTGAGCACTCAGTGAAGTGAAAGAAAAGTTAATTGAATACAGTAATTTATCATGTCTCCTTCTGTTTTCTGTGAGACTCTGAGTTATTTTTAACCTCCTGTGCTATAGAGGATCTTGTTTTGCTTTTTCAAAGCAAATAAAAAAAAAAAATTTTTTTTTAAATAAAAAATGTACAACTGCTATGGGGGAGGGGCAATATCAACAGGGACAGGGAGTGTCTGGCAGGCAGCATGTGATCACCACAGTTGGCTTTCTCAGGCCTGCCGCTGTGGGACTGACACTGTATTCTACCATTACCAACACTGAGTACCCACCAGACATATTCACTAATCACTGGGCATGGCATCTGTAACATTTTGGGGTAATTTATAACTCAGAATCTCATCTATTAGTTAACAAGCTGAGATATTTGTTACTGTAGTTTTATGTCGGCAGGCCTTTGAGCCACGCAGTCAAAATAAAATATAAAATTACATACATGTATATATAAACAATTACCCAAATAGGTACCACATCCTAGTCCATAACAAAACAGAAGAAACTTTATTTCTTTATTTTCCTAATGAGGCGGTGTGGTCTAGGATATAGGCCTAAGCCTTACAATCGCCGTCTTAATTTCTCTTCCTTTTTGCCACTTAATTTGCCTATATTTTGCCTGTTTTGCTTATAAAACCAATGTAATAACACTGTTACCTCCCAGGGTACTTATGTAGATTAATGAATACAGCTATAAAACACTTTGCAAACATGAAGTGCTACATAAATACTCACTAATTCCTTGAATGGGCTCATTATATTGGCCACTTTGAACCTTAATATTTGCCTATAACTCTATACTTGAGATTTCCCCAAGGAAGAAATTCCAACTTTTCTTGCCTGTGGCTTTATAGACTTTTGTTTATATAAGCAAGGTCCAAATCAGTAGGAGGTAGAAACAGGAACAAACAAAACTAACCAAAAACCAAGCAGTATTCACGGAAGGTCTAAGTCTGTGGACATACAAAAAAGGTAACAATCTCATTCATCCAGTATATCCACTTAGAAACTGTAACACAGACTTACAGAAAAATAGACAGTAAAAATTAAAAGTTTACAGTGTAATTTCATTACTCTTGAATTCTGTGCTTAAACAGAAGACCATATTTCCTCAACAATCAAACGGCAGAATACTAGGAAGGGGAAAAAAGAACACTTTTTGTCTGAGTAAGAGCTGCATTATCCGGCCTCCCATTGCTCTGGTTTACACACCGTCTCAGGGAATTGTCTGAGACCACTGATACTTATGCTCTGCTTCACCAATATGAAACTACTTCCAACTTGAAAACCCAGTAATATACTAAAAATTACTAAAATGATTAAATGGGAATACAAGAAACACATTCTGCACAATACTTATTACATAGTGAGCACTCAAATAGTATTTACATAAAATAACATACAATAACAGGCTCACAAATCAGTCGATGTTTAATAAAAATAAAATTATTGAAGACACAGTGAAATACATACTGAGATCTCCACTTGGACATTAAACCCATGACAACGAATCACACATCAGCAGTTAAAATTTAGCTTATATTTGATAAGAAACTCATCACAGAGAGGATAACAAGATTAAGAAAAAAAATTCTTGCTGTAACAATTCTAACATGGTACATATTTTTAAAAGCAGCACAGAAACTATCATATACCGCCATACAAGTTTAATGATAAAATGCTCTGTATACCCTTCAAAAGTTTGAATTGAAAGATGACTATCACATAAACATGTAAATATGAAAAGTAACTGTGGATTAATGTCATTACACTTCGATTATATATCTGAAGGATTAATTCTAAGACAGGTCAGAATACAATCTATATAAACGGGTCAGTGTAAAATAAATAGAAAAACAGCCAATGAAAACCTTATGGATAACCATAGAACAGTGTGCAAGACAGTGCTGGACAATGGGCCCCTCACGTTGGAAGGCAATTTAACAGCGGGCCCCAGTGTACCACTACTCACAAAGACTGTGACAAACAGCGCAGTGATTTATTCTGTTATATACACAGTCAGCACAAGCTGGAGCCAACTTACGGCAACCCACCACAATGACAACAAAAAACAAATGACTTCTCAATATTATAATTTAGAACAACTTCAGTTACGTAACAGAAATGATCCAAGTCCACCTTAGAAGTTTAAATATAAAACAAAATAACTTGGTGCAAAACACATTCAGTGAGGCTCAATCAGGCTTTTCCATGACACAGGATTGGATGGCTCCCTCCAATACCAGTATCAAATACCACAAGGGTCAAGTATTTAAGATGAAACAAAAACAATTTCTAGGGCTTCACTGAGTTTGCACAGCAGAGAAGAAATCATACATAGGACTACCTATCAGCAAAAGATTAAGTCCCCTCATCTACCAGAAAATGTACATGGGAGAGAAACCTTCAGTTCCACCTGACCAGGGAAGGGCCTTCACACAGGAGTCAGGGTTGACTGTTACTTGTCAGAGGATTCATACTGCACAGAAACTTTACAAATGTAATGTTCTATGGAAAATCTTTAGCTAGGAAATCACATCTTCAACTGCATCACTGAATTCATAGAAAAGAGAAACTTGCCCATGAACTAACTGTGCACAGGCCTTCCTTAACAGGTCACATGTGAACAAAGCCCAGAATGCACACACTTCAGGGAAAACCTATCAACGCAGGGACTGTGCTAAGGGCTCCAGCCGGGTACCAGTGCTCAGGCGCATCAGAGCATTCACAGGTGAGAGAAAACCTACCTGTCTTCTGAAAGCGATAAAGTGATGCTGGTACTGGAGGGAGCCACCCAATCCTACATCATGGAAAAGCCTGATTCCGCCTCACTGCATGTGTTTTGCACCAAGTTATATTATTTTGCTTTATATCTGAAACTTGTAAGGTGTACTTGGATCATTTCTGTTACGTAACTGAAGTTGTTTCTAAATTATAATACTGAGAAGTATTTGTTTTATTGCTGCCATCATTGTGAGTTGCCATAAGTTCGCTGCAGCTCATGGAAATCAGAGCCAGATACAGAGAATCCATGCATCAGAGATCTGTATGAATACGTTACGGGTGGGAAAGCTTTCAATGAGAAATTACTCTTTACTGTATGAGCGAGAAATTAATCCCCCCAAAACCTCCTAGAATGCATGATGTGAGGCAACCTTTCTTTATTTACATCGGCCTCACTAAGTCTAACATCTTTATGTTAACAGTTTCATGATTTAAGAAGAGTCTTTACAAAGAAACATCCAAACTCTTCAAGGGATTGAAGTGCTGGGCTGAGGGCTGTGGAGACCATGGTCTCGGAGGACATTTAGCTCAACTGGCACAATATAGTTTATAAAGAAAATGTCCTACAGCCTACTTCGGTGAGTAGCACCACCAGACTGCGCCCAGCACAACTAGATGGTGTCCAGCTACCACCACCACCGTGACAGGGGTCACAACAGATGTTCCCAGAGTCAGAGAGAAACGTAGAACAATATTCTCACTCACAGAAAAAGACCAGACTTGCTGTCCTCATAACAGAGTAGAGAAACCCCAAGACTATGGCCCGTGGGCACCCTTTTATCTCATCAGTACACTCATTCTTAAGGTTCACTCTTCAGCCAAAGATGAGACAGGCCCATAAAACAAAATCAGGCTAAAAGGGCATACCATCCCAGGGGCAAGGACAACAAGGCAGGAGAGATCAGGAAAGCTGGTAAAAGGGAACTCAAGGTGAAGAACAGAAAGCATTAACATGTCATGAGACTGGCAACCAACACCACAAAACTACGTATACTGATTGTTTAATGAGAAGCCAGTTTATTCTATAAACTTTCATACAAAGTACAATAATAATTTTTTAAAAAAAGAACAGTCTTCTTAAAATATACATTTCTTTAATTATTGGTGAGGTTGTTATTGGCAAATTGTAATTCCTCATCTCTATCACCTGTTTGTCAGATGGTCATACTGTGGCAACTTATGTGTTGTATGATCCTGGAAGTTATGCTACTGATATGTCAAATACCAGCAGGGTCACCCATGATGCAGAGGTTCTAGCTGAGCTTCTAGACTAAGACAGATTAGGAACAAAGTCCTGGTAACTACCTC
The DNA here is from genome assembly GCA_028571685.1 of Heterohyrax brucei. NCBI lineage: Eukaryota > Metazoa > Chordata > Mammalia > Hyracoidea > Procaviidae > Heterohyrax > Heterohyrax brucei. The sequence goes on along the minus strand of CM053151.1, from coordinate 89,465,616 downwards.
CACCAATTAGCCAACGAAAATCATATGGATCACAACCAAACACAGTCTGACATAGTGTTAGAAGATGAGCCCCTAACTTGGAAACAAAGAATGGGCTCAGGCTTACCCAGCACTCATGAACATGGCACAGGACTGGGCAGCATTTCGTTCTGATGTATGTTACATCACTATGAGGGTCACAGCCAACTCAATGGCAACTAGCAAAAACAGCATCTATGAACTGTCTACTCAAAACTCTTACCTATTTTTCTTATGATTTTTTTAAATCAGTTCATAGGACTTTTGATATAATATTATTTCAATCATTAATCACTTACTTGTGATTATGATGTCTTTTACGATAGGAGCAATCTAGATTACATTAAATTACAAACAATAGTTTTCATCCAGGAAAAGCTAAAAGTCGCTAATACAAATTCTAGTGAAAATTAATAAAATCAGTAAACCAACTGAACATATTTTAAACATAAATAACTCTGTTCTACCCAACAGCATTTGTAAAATACTTTCAGGCAAAAGTCAGACATCATAGATCAAAATTTTATAAGAATGCAGAGAACTTAAGAGCATATCTTTTCGATGGAATTAATTTAGTAAAAATATTGCTAAAGCCAGCCAAGTAGAAATATTACCTAATTACATAAAGTAAATATTGTCTAGGTAGTGTGTTTATTTAAGTCGTAAAGAAGAAAACGATGACGATGTGACCCCTAAGCAGGCACTATATTCTTAAAGCCTTTTTACTGAAGTCTCACTTCCTGAGTGTTAATTGCACTGGCTTCAGAAGCATCTGGTAGGTATTGCCTTGGATGACCAAAGAGGACAATCTCCTGGAGCTGCGGGGCCTGGGGAGCCTGCTGCCACTTTTCCTTCTGAATTCAGCTCAACAGAACCAGCTGGAACACAGCTGCAGGCCAGCTGCCAGCTTTGATTTCCCATGGTTGCACTAAAAACAATCACCTCAGCTTGATCACATATAATTAAATTTGAATTACTACAGCTAAGGCTCCCAACACCAAAAATTAAAATTTGTTAAGAACTCAGAAAGACTACCTGCATAAAGAACTAGGTTTGTGTCTGTCTCATGACGTATTTCTATGCACATTCAGTCATCTCATCTTAGAACAGGTAGACAAAAGACCTGATCATATTTTGTGGGGGGGACAAATAATATATTTGCCAAACATGGAAAAGCAGGCTATATTAAGGCCTGTTGTTGGCCAAAAGAGCTCTGGTTGCACAGTGGTTAAACACCAGGCTGCTAACCCAAAGATCGGCAGTGCAAGCCCACCAGCTACTCCATGGGAGAAAGACGTGGCAGTCTGTTTCTGTAAAGACCATAGCATTGGAAACCCTATGGGCAGTCCTGCTCTGTCCTACAGTGCTGCTGTGAGTCACAGTCAACTCAGTGGCAACAGGTTTTTGGTTTGATTGTCAGCCATTAACAGCAAGTAACTACCACATCGACACTCAGAAAACAATTTCCCCACAGCTCTCCAGACCACAAGCAACTCAAAAGCACAGGGCATGCTTACCAATCTTTCTGACATCAGTCCTAGCCAATGCCCAAAACACAATAGGTGCTCAATAAATGTTTTCTGAACAAACAATAAAGGAAGTGGGGCAGAATACACAAGTTAGAGAAAGTGAAATCTCCTCTAACCAGGTGACAATGGGACAGGGCTGATGGCTTAATTTTTTATGTGATGTAGGGAAAGGAATACGCAGAATATTCCTAATTTCCACAGACTCTGTCTTTTCTAGTCATAACTTTCTTAGGATGAATACTCCAGAACTTCCTATTCTGAAGAGAAATATTTGGGGTATGTATGCTACTGTTCATCCAAGAGAAAAAAGGACAAAAAGAATTCAGACAAGTTTTCAGAAATAATCTGAGAAATGAGAAATAAATATTCTCACCAATAAAATCACTGGTTAGTTTAGCACTTACCTTTTATAATGACATTTACTGACTGAGTAAATGCAAAGGGAAACTTTCCTGGTGCCTCTGACCTCAGGCCTATTCCCCACTGTAAGCTAGGATCCACGGCCCCATTTACTCTGTGGAAGTTATACTAAGTGTACACCGTGATCACATTCACTGGAAGGTCATCAGTCACTCACACAAATTATATATAAATTACATTCAAGAAGTGGGGGAAGTAGTCAAGATATATGCATTTATTTCGCCAGTACCTTTCTCAGGACAGAGAAAAGACCAGGTCTACAGTGGGGATGTATTCAAAGTAAGTGAAACAAAGCCTCGCCATCCTTGTTTCTAAAGAAGCATCCTGGCTGTATTTCTTCCAAGGCAGATTTGTTCCTGCTCTGGCAGTCGATGTTATAGTCAGTCTTCTTTTCAAACACCATAATTGAAACGCATCAATTCTTTGGTCTTCTTTATTCATTGTCTCATTTACTTTGGGCATATGTCATCAGTTAAGGGATCATCCCTGGAGAAGAATATCATCGCTGGTAAAACACTGGGTTAACGAGTAAGACGAAGACCCTCAACGAGATAAACTGACATAGTGGAGTGGCTGCAACAACAGGCTCAGATGGTGCAGTGATTGTGAGGATGGTGCAGGAAGGCCCTAGGCTTGATTCTACTGCGTATGAGGCTGCTATGAGCTGAAAGTCACTCAGTGGCACCTAACGACAATAAATTGGGAACTACTGTCATTTTAGTTTCATGTTCTTATTTCCAAATGTGACTTTAAACGTAGGTAACTGTGAGATCCCCCAAGACATCCCTATGACTCAGTTTGAAAACATGCCCACGGTACCATTTGCCAGTCTCTTGGAGACCTGAATTCAGAACTCCAGAAGCAGGTATCAGGATCCACATTGCAATAAGGTAGAAACATGGGAGAATGAAGACTCCAGATGGGCACACAATGAATCATATGAATCTTTAGTCACAGCCAAAGGAGAGGCTTGTGTATCTGTATACTGAATCTTAAAAAAAATAAAAAAGGTCCTAAGGAGGTAGCAAACAAGACTTCAAAGGAAAGCAGTTGAGACTGGGCCTCAATCAATTATAGGGAACAATGTTACATGGGATAGAAAGGTAAAATTTCAATATAAGGAGAGGCTCCAGAGACTAAGGCTACATGAGTGCAACCTTATACTAGGATTCCTACCTTTGATTGCTAACCAGATATCGTATATATGCTATCAATGGCACTGCTTCTGTAGGAAAATTCCAAAATGTTTTAGAAATCCCTTTAAAGGCAGGCCCATGGGGAACAGCATGATTGCTGTGGGAAAAACCAGCAGAAAACCTGCTATGAGCTACCCTCCAGTAGGAAGGTTGGAAGATAGCAGAGTAAAGCTTTCTGGCAGGGAAGGGCCCTTAGGATAAGTAATGCACAGGAACTCCTGCCCAGACCATGAGCAATGAGGTTCTGCAGAATACAAGAAGTGTGGGAGAGAGGGCACTGCACAGCTAACAGAATTTGACTGCATGGACAGTACAACATACAATCACAAATCAAACGTGTAATAATGTCACAATACTTATCACCACAGGTGACCATCTGCTCTGAGGCTCTTGCAGGACATAATTGTTCCCTGTATGCCAGTAGCCATTTCAGAAGACCCTAGTGGTAGCTCTGGCTACCTGCCCAGGGTGGTCATTTCCCTAAATTGGCAGGAGTGGAGGGGTAAAGCAAATGGTTTGGTGAGCATTGCTGGATTTTCAGTTTAACCAAAACTAAAGCACTTAGGATGGCATTGTAGTTGGTTGTACTGTATTTATTTCTCAGAAAAGAAAGAACTGTCACACTTTTGATATGTGAAAAGAATCCTTGAAAGCAGACACCTACTCACCAAGAACAAATAATAATTTAAGATGGATGAACTGAAAAGACATGCAACAGCACAACCACATGAGAGCTTTTGTGTATGTAAATTTGCTTGCTTTCTAAACCACTGATATCCTGTTTCTGAAAACTTACTCCTAGCTTCTATTCTTCTCTAATAGAACCCAATCAGTGTCTGACAGCTCTTTCCCAAACAGCTGTCTTTCATTTAATTTCATTTAGTGTGCAAACCGCTTCAAGTTGCATGCACAGGCATACTGTGAAGAATTCATTTTCTCTAGTTTCCTGGAGACGATAAAAGAATTTAATAATAAAAAAGTTGAACTTTGGCCTGAAGTGTTGCTGCCCTGCTGAAATGGTGAATTATACAAGTGGAAGTGATCCAAAGGTTATTTGGTCCACCCCCTACCTTGCAAAAAGAGCCTAAACAGATCCTTTCATGTAATTATCTTACTTGTCCTTTTAAAATCTTGTAAGAAAAATTCCACATTCTCACTAAATAAATTGGGTCCAGACTTTGACAATTTGCAGAATGAACTTTCACAGGGATAAAGCACAGAAAAAAGAAAAGTATTTACGATGCCACAACTAAACACAAGTTAGACTATGGAATAAAAGACAAACAAAACAAAAAAACCCTAAGTATCATCCTAGAGTTGCATACACAGGAGAATCTCAGAGAAGACTTTTATAAAGGAAGCTGAGTTCTTGTAGAAACGACAGAACATGTCATATAAAAGCTTAGAGCATGGACTGTAGGATTTGATAGCCATGGATTCAAATTCTAGCACTGTCATTGTAAGGTGCCATTCTCTTATCTCCCAAATGGATATTAACAGCATTTATTGAGCTCTTACTGTATTTCAGGATCTATACTAAGTGCTTCACTTATATTGACTCTATCATGAGAAATAATCTTGACTGATTAGAGTACTAGAGCACAGAGGGGTAACTGAAAATAGAGAGAAGTCTTGAAGATTTGTTGACATAAAACTTCCTTAATATTGTGAAAGATGTGAAGATAACTATCCAAGATGCTCATCAAACTCTACACAAAGGAAATCCCAAACGAAAAACATCAACACATATTGTAATCAAACTTGGCAAAGCTAAACATAAGAAAGGAATATTAAAGGTGGCTAGGGGTAAACAAAAAATAATTTACAAAGGCAGAGTCAGTAAGACTAAGCTCAGACTACTCAGCAGAAATCACTCAGGCAAGAAGGCAATGGGATGACATATACAAAGCCTTGAAGGAAAAAAAAGGTCAGTCAAGAATTATATATCCAGCAAAACTGTCTCTCAAATATGATGGTAAAATTATAACATTTTCATACGAACAAAAGTTTAGCAAACATGCAAAAACAAAACCAAAATTATAAGAAATATTACAGGGAGTCCTTTGGTTAGAAAATCAATAACGTCAGATAACAACCCAAGCTACTCAGGATAGAGCAATCAGATATCAAACTAGAACAGGAAATCCCAAAGATAAATAAGAGCTAAAAGACTGAAAACAGGAAAATGGAGATGTGAACATATAAACAATGTCAACATTACAACAAAAAGAAGGACTAAAACAATGCAGTCATATACTTTTCATACAAAAAGGATGTCAACACAGCACAAAGAAATTAAAGACAGTTTGAAATTTAGAAGAATAGGGGTGAATATTAAGGTAATCACAAGCCAGCCAAGACAAGTGCCGTCGAGCCACAAAGGAAACTAATAATCCTACACATCAAAATAAAAAATATGAAGCAATAGAAAGTCTCAGCAAATACCAAACTAACAACAGAGAAAAAGATGAAGAAAAAAAATGACTCAGCATGGGAAACTAAATCTAAATGGAATAAAGAAATTATCAACACACATTTAAAAAAGGCATCAAAATGACAGCACTAAACCTGTACCTATCAATAATTATGCTGAATCTATATGGATTACATGCACCAACAGGGAGACAGAGTGTGGCAGAATGGATAACAAAACACAATTTGTCTACACACGGCCTAGAAGAGACAAGTCTTAGACTTAAAGACTCAAACTAAAACTCAAAGGATAGAAACAAACATATCAAACAACATTGAAATAAAAGCCAGAGTGGCAATATTAATTTCTGATAACACAGACTTTAAAGTAAAAACCACCACAATGGGTAAGGAAGGATAGTACATAATGATTAAAGAATCAATATACCAGGAAGACATAACCATATTAAATACTTACACATCCAATGATAGTGCTCCTAAATACATAAAACAAACTCTTAACAGCACCCAAAAGAGACATACACAACTCCACAATAACAGAAGTAGATTTCAACATCATACTTTCAGTGAAAGACAGAACATCCAAAGAAGTTCACTAAAGACATGGAAGTTCTAAATGCCACTATCAACAAACTTCAACTCCCAAACATACATATAGAACGTCCTACCCAACAGCAGCCAAGTATACTTTCTTTTCCAATGCACACGGAACATTTTCCAGAATACACCATATATTAAGCAATAAAGCCTTAATAAAATCCAAAGCAACAAAATATTGCAAAGCATCTTTTCAGACCATAAAGCCATAAAAGCAGAAATCAATAACAGAAAAGCCATCGCCATGATAACAGCAAAAGGTAAGAAAAAAATCAAATACAGATAAACTGAAAAACACCTTGCTCAAAAACCACTGGGTTGTAGAAGAAATCAAGGATGAAATAAAAAAGAATATTCAGAGCAAATGAGAATAAAACATATCCTATCAGAACCTTTGGGACACAGCAAAGGCAGTGCTCAGAGGTCAATTTATTTCAATAAACACACACAACCAAAATAAAGGCAGGAGAGGCTCTAAATCAAAGCATTAATACTACCACTTGGAGAAGTATAGAGAGAGCAGCAAAAGAACCCCTCAGGAAAAGAAGAAAACAAACAATGAAAATCACAGCAAAAACCAAATGAACTAGAGACCTGAAAAATGACAAAAAGAGTTAACAAGACCAAAAGCTGGTTCTTTGAAAAGATACACAAAATTGAAAAACTACTGGCCAAACTGACAAAAGAAAAAAAGGGAAAGGAAGCAAATTACCCAAATAAGGAATGAGATGGGCAATATCACAAACAACCCAACTGAAATTAAAAAAATCATAACAAAATACTGTAAAAAACTGTACTCCAACAAATGTGAAAACTTAGAGGAGATGGCCAGACTTCTAGAAACACGCTATCCACCTCAACTAACACAAACAGAGGTAGAACAATTAAATAAACCAATAACAAAAGTAGACATAGAAAAGGTTAATTTAAAAACTCCCAACCAAAAAAAGCTCTAGTCCTGAAGGCCTCACTGAAGAATTCTACCAAGCTTTGAGAGAAGAGTTTTCACCACTAATACTAAAAGTATTTCAGAGAATCCAAAGGGTGAAATTGCTCCCAAACTCATTCGAAGAAGCTAGCATAACCTCCATGCTAAAACCAGGTAAAGACAGTACAAAAAAGGAAAACTACAGACCAATATCTCATGAACTTAGATGCAAATATCTTCAACAAAATTCTAGTTAATACAATTCAACAAAATATAAAAACTTAATTCACCATAACCAAGGTGGATTCATACCAGGGATGCAGATACGGTTCAACATTAGAAAAGCAACCAGCCACATAAATAAAAGACAAGAACCATTTGACTTTATCAATTGATTCAGAAAAGGTATTTGACAAAGTCTGACACCAATTCATGATAAAAACTCTCAGCAAAACATGAATACACACGAAATTCATCAACATAATAAAGACCAATTATACAAAGCCAACATCCAACATTATCTTAAGCGGAGAGAGTCTGAAAGCATTCCCTGGAGAGTAGGAACCAGACACAGATACCCTTTATTACCTCTTTTATTTAATATCATGCTGGAGGTTCTAGTCACAGCAGTCAGGCTAGAAAATGAAATAAAGGGCATCCAAATTGGTAAGGAAGAAGTAAAAGTATCTCTATTTGCAGAGAAATAATCTTATACACAGGAAACCCTAAAGAATCCACAAAAAATATTACTCGAACTAATAAAAAAGTTCAGCAAAGTATCAGGATACAAGATAAATATACATTATCAATCGGATTCCTTTACACTAGCAGAGACAATAAAAAAAAAATCACAAAATCAATACCATTTACAATAACCCCAAGAAGATACAATATTTAGGAATAAATCTAACTAGAGACACAAATGACCTATACAAAGAAAACTGTAAAACACTACTTTGAGAAGCTAAAAGGGACCTCCATAAGTGGAGAAACCAAACTTGCTATGGATGGGAAGATTCAAATTATGAAAATGACTAACCTACCAAAAGCAATGTATAGATACAACGCAATTCCTATCCAAATTCCAATGGCATTTTTTTTTAAGGAGATGGAGAAACAAATTACAAACTTTATATGGAAAGAGAAAAGCCTCAGATGAACAAAGCATTACTGAAGAAGAACAACAAAGTGGGAGGCCTCAAGCTACCTGACATTAGAATCTATTATACTGTCACTGTAGTCAAAACAGTCTGGTACTCATCCAACAACAGATACATAGACCAGTGGAACAGAATTGAGAATCTAGACATAAAATCATCTACCGATGAGCAGCTGATATTAGACATAGCCCCAAAATACACTGGAGAAAAGACAGAGTCTGGATATCCATCTGCAAAAAAAAAAAAAGAAAGAAAGAAAGAAACAAGACATATGTTTCACACCATGCACAAAAACTAACTCAAAATGGATCAAAGACTTAAATATCAAATCTAAAATAATAAAGAGCATGGGAAAAAAATAGAGAAAATGCTAGGAGCCCTATGACAAAGCCAACCAGCTTCTAATCTCTAAAATCCACAAGATACTGCAAAACTTGAACAACAAAAAGACAAATGGGCAAAGGATATGAAATGGTACTTTACCAAAGAAGACATTTAGGCAGCTAATAGATAAATGAGAAAATGCTTGTGATCATCAGCCGCTAGAAAAATCCAAATCAAAACTATAATGCGATACTGTCTTATCCCAACAAGGCTGGCATTAAACCAAAACCAAGGAAATAATAAATGTTGGAGAGGATGTGGAGAGACTGGAACACTTACACACTGCTGGTGAGAATGTAAAACAGTACAACCACTTTGGAAATTGATTTTGTACTTTCTTAAAAAGCTAGCAATAGAAACATCATACAATCCAGCAATCTCATTTTTTAGAATATATCCTAGAGAAATAAGAGCTGACATAGAAATAGATGCATGCATATCAACATTCACTGCAGCACTGTCCACAATAGCAAAAAGATGGAATCAATCAAGGTGCCCAACAATGGACAAACAGATAAGCAACCTATGTATATTCACACAATGGAATATTACACAATGATAAAGAACAATGAAGAATTTGAGAAACATCTCACAACATGGAGGAATCTGGAAGGCATTATGCTCAATGAAATTAGTTGCAAAAGAAAAAATACGAGACTACTAATAAAAGGTTTAAACACAGAAGCAAAATCTTTGGTGATTACAAGAGTGGGTAGGAGAAAGAGGGGTATTTACTAATTTGATACTAGACAAGAATTGTATTAGGTGAAGGGAGGGATAACACATAGTAGGGGGGAAGTTAGCCCTACTGGACTAAGCCAAAAGCTAAGAAGTTTTCTAAATACAAGAAAACATTTTGAGGTACAGAAAATCACAGGCAGGGGTCTGGGGAACACGGTTTCAAGGGACGTCTAGGTCAACCGACATAACAAAGTTTTTTAACAAAATGTTTCACATCCCACTCTGGTAAGTGGCATCTGGGGTCTTAAAAGTTAGCAAGTAGCCATCTAAGAAGCTACAATTGGTCTCAATCCATCTGATGCAAAAGAGAATGAAGAACATCAGACATAAGGAAAATATGAGCCTAAGAAACAGAAAAGGTCACATAAACCAGAGTTTACATTAACATGAGACCTGAAGAACCAGATGGTACCTGGCTACCACCAATGACTACCTTTATAGAGAATACCACAAAGAATCCCTAATGAAGCAGGAGAAGTTTGGGGTGGAGAACTTGAATTTTAGCAAAAAGATAAGACCTGATGGTCTGACAAAGTAGAGTGTCTCTGGACTCTGGACTGATTCCCTGGACTCTGAGCCCAGAAAGGAAATCATTCCAGAAGTCAGCTCCTCAGACAAAGATCAAACTGCTCTGTAAGACATAAAATGATATGAGTAAAGAGTGTGCTTCTTGGCTTAAGTAGATAGAGGAGACCAACTGGGCACCTCTTGCTCAGAGATGAATTGGAAAGGCAAAAAGGGCAGGAGCTGGTCAAATGCACAGGGGAAATTTGGGGTGGAAGGGAGGAGCATTCTGTACAATGTGGGAAGAACAGCTAAGGTCACATACCAAAAGTATGAGAATTCTGTATGAGAATCCAACTCAAATTACAAACTTTCACTTAAAATACAATAAGCTTTGCTCCTGAAAGCTTACAGCCATGGAAACCGTATGGAGTATGGTACCACTCTGTAACACTTGGGGTTGCCATGAGTTGGAATCAGCCTGAATAAAGAGGCAAAGAGGGAAAGCTGCTGGTGACCTAGTACTAACACATAAAAGAATTGATTAAAATCAACAACTTTAATCAAACGTGGCTGGAAACTAAAGCTGTGTTACAAAATTCTCTCCATGTATGCCAAAGACTTGGCAGGCATCAATTACAGGGATACTTAGCATTTGATTTGACCAGAGGCTATAATATAATCTATTTTAAAGCGGAACACGAGAAACAAAGTTGCTGGTGCCAGTGCCTTGTGTTATCAAGTACTACAGACCACTCTTCCATCTTCAGCCTCGTATTTCCATCACTAGCAAGAACGTCTGGGCCAGACACCACATTCAGAACTACGGCTCCTTGCTGTCTACACTCCAGGCCCAAATAACTGGTTTCTTCATCCAATCACCCTGAATAAGAGGGAATGCCAAAAGCCAAGTGCCGAAGAGGGAATACTGTCTAGCAATTAAAGCAGAGGATCCCAGTACACATCCCCAGGGAAATGCTTTGGGAATGTCAATGGAAAAGAACCATCCTCCACAAAGATTTTATCTCCTCTTTCTACCAAGCTCCTTATTTCCCTCAGAAGACTGCTTCCTGTTATATAATATTTGGGGCAGGACACTCACAGTTTGCACTAGCACCATGCCACAGCACTCAAGAAATAAAACCTACTTCAATCTCATGTTTACAAAAGAAAGCAAAATGTCTTAATCTGCACTATAAGCTGGACTCATAGATACATTATAAAAGTCTATTCCACTGCCTGCGTTTTATCAAACCATGAATCATTTCTACACTGACCCCCCAAGGCTCTTGTGTCCTAGCCAGGAAGCATTTCAAGCGTGTGCTGTCAAGTGCCATCAATAACAGAGAACGCAAGAAAAGCTGTTTGTAAATCAAACCCGTATTCTTGAAAATGAACACATTTCCAAATGATGTAATTACAATGGTATGCCATGCTTGCTTTGAAAGTTAATATAACAATTCAGGTTTTTTAAAAAATTACCAAAAGGAAACACAAGTAAATATGACATCGTATTGCTCTGCACCAGTATTTGCCTGAATGCAATTATGCAACGGGTAGAATGTGAGGCAACAGACAGAGATAAAGATAAAGAAAACGCGAGGTCCTCAAAAACACTTAATAAAGATCAAAGATCTCAGCCTTCAGCATGGATTACACATCAACACAAAGCCAACAAAAATCCTCATAATAGTACCAATAAGCAACATTATGATAAATGGATAAAAGATTGACGTTGCCAAGGATTTCATTTTATCTGGATCCACAATCAACATCCATGGAAACAATAGTCAAGAAATCAAAAGATATGTTGAATTGACAAAATCTGCAGCAAAACGCCTCTTTAAAGAGTTGAAAAGCAAAGACGTCACCGTGAAGAATAAGGTGCACTGTCATGAATAGAATAGTGTTCCCCCCCAAAAATGTGTGTAGAGGTTTGGATGAAGCCCGCTTCCCAGTATTGTGTGATGTTTCTTTGTGTCATGAATTCCGCCTCTATGATGTTAATGAGGGAGGGTGGGCAGTAGTTGCATTGGTGAGGAAAAACTGGAAGTGTAAGACTATATTGTCCCTTGAGGCAATCTTTGGGGATACAAAGGAAAAGGAAGCAAATAGAAATTGGGGGACCTCAAACCACTAAGAATCAGTGTGAGGAACTGAGCCTGGCCTTTGGAAAGTACCAGGGTCCCTATGCCTCAGAAACTTCCAGTTCAGAGGACAATTAATGACAGGACCTTCCTCCAAGCCAGCAGAGAAAGCCTTCTCCTGGAGATGACATCCTGAATTTGGGCTTTTAATCTACTAGCCTGTGACAAAATAAAATTTCTCTTTTTAAAGCTATCCACTAGTGGTATTTCTGTTACAGCAGCACTAGATGACTAAGACAGTGCACTTGACCCAAGCCATGGTAGTTTCAATCATATCATAGGCAGGTGAAAGCTAGACAGTGAATAAGGAAGACAGAGGAAGAATTTATACCTTTGAATATACATAGACTGCCAAAAGAACAAACAGATCTGTCTCAGAAGAAGTACAACCAGAGTTGCTTCTTAGAATCAAGGACGGTGAGACTACGTCTTATATACTCAAAACATGTTGTCTGGAGGGATCACTTTCTAGAGAAGGACTTGGTAAAGAAGAGGGTCAGCAAGAAAGACAAAGACCCTCAATGCGACAGACCGACACGGTGCTCACAACAGTGGGCTCAGACGGGACAGTAAGTGTGCACACGCTGCAGGACGAGTTCGTGTTTTGTTCTGTTGTGCACAGGCTCACTGTAAGTCCGAACTGACTTGATAGGAACTAACAACAACAAAGGTCCTCAGAGACACCGGAAGTCTAGATTACACTGACTGTAATGTAAATAAAACCAAACACAAACAGATAATCTAATTGTTAGATAGCATCCAAAATCCCAAAGCCAAAGAAATCATTTTTTAAAAACTGTATGTGACAGCTTTACAGTGTACAATTCAGTATTTGTTAATACTTAATCAAGTTGTGAAAATATCACCACAATCTAACTTCAGAATGTTTTCATCATCCCCAAAAAAGGAACCCATAACCATTAAGAGTCAAGTCCCATTCCTCCCTTCCACCAGCCCTACTAGAAAAAAAAAAAACCCCACTGCCATCAGGCTGATTCCAACTCAGTATTTGCCTGAATGTAATTACGCAGCTGGCAGAACGTGAGGCAACAGACAGAGATAAAGACAAAGAAAACGCGAGGTCCTCAAAAACACTTAATAATAAAGGTCAAAGATCACAGCCTTCAGCATGGATTACACATCAACACTACTGGATAGAGTAGAACCGGTCCGCTGGGTTTCCATTTTTGCTGTAAATCTTGACAGAAGCTGACTAGCATATCTTTCTTCCACGGAGCTGATGGGTTTGAATCGCTGACCTCACAGTTAGCTGCCAAGCACCCTAACCACTCCACCACCACGACTCCTTATGCCAGAGCTCTAGGAAATCACTAATATGCTTTTCCTCTATGGATTTACTTATTCTGGATATTTCATTTATAATCATGATCTTTTTCTGACTGGCTTATTTCATTTAGCATAATGTTTTCAAGATTCATCCATATTTTAGCATGTGTCAATTCTTCATTTCATTGCCAAGGAATATTCCTTTCTGTGGATATACCACATTTCATTTATTCATTCATCAGTTAATGGACATTTGGGTTATTTCTATCATTTGGGTATTACGAATAAGGCTCCTATGAATATTACATACAGGTTTTTCCCTGAACATATGTTTTCAGTTTTCATGGTTACATACCTATTCCTCACTTATCTGACTTTCTCATTATGCTATATTTCACATTTACAACAATAGTAAAAAATCCATTATCCAACGATTTTGTACATTAATGACACGCATCTGGCAATAATGAATGCCAAGGTGTGAACTGGCAGTAATGCTGGCTGTGACACGGATCCACTTGTCTGGGCCATGATTTTCAGTGGCTTGGCAGTTATGTAATGATGTAATTTAGCAGTTATATAATAATGTATCATCTTCCATTCTGTGACCTGATACGGCCATTCTCCACTTTTGCAAAATGCCAACTTTCACCTAACAACCTGGTCTTTGGAATGTAAACCTGTTCGTAAGTGAAGAGTGCATGTGTTTCTTAGACATGGAATTGCTAGGTTGTACATTAAATCTGTGCTTAACCTTTTGAAGAACAGCCAGAACGGTTTCTAAAGTCTCTTACATTTTACATTCCCACCAGCAATGTCATGAGCATTCTGATTCCTACACATCTTCATCAGCACTTCTTATTGTCTATCTATTTTTATTATAGCCACCCTATCAGATGTGAAAGAAGCCTTGGTGGAACAGTGTGGTTAAGCACTTGGCTGATAACAGCAAGGTTGGTGATTTGAACCCACCAGCTGGTCCACAGGAGAAGAGACCTGGTGATCTTCTACCATAAAGATGAAACCTAATGGGCAGTTTTATTCTGTCCTATAAGTCAGTGAGTTAGAATCAATTAAATGGAAATGATTTTTTGGTTGTTTTAGGAGGTGTGAAGTGATAACCTCATTGTGGATTTGATTTGCATTTCTCTAATGATTAATGAGGCAATCCTGCTGGCACGGTGGCTAAATGTTTTGCCAAAAACCAAAAAACAAAACAAACCCACTGCCGTCAAGTCTATTCCCACTCATAGCCATTCTATAGGAAAGAGCAGGACTGCCGCATAGAGTTTCCAAGGAGCACCCGGCAGATTCTAACTGCTGACTTTTTGGTTAGCAGATGTAGGCACTTAACCACTATGCCACCAGCATTTCAGCAATTCAAATCCACGAGGCATTCCTTGGAAAACCAATGGGGTAGTTAGTTGTACCCTGTCCAACAGGGTCACTATGAGTCTGGATCCACTCAAAGGCAATGGGTTAAGTTTTCAGTATTTTAATGACAAATGATGTTGGGCATCTTTTCATGTGTTTATTGGCCATTTGATATATTTTTTGAAGAAACATCAATTCAAATCCTTTCTTTTGTTTTCTCTTGTCATTTTACTGTTGCATTGTAAGAGTTATGTATCCTTCAGAAACAAAAGTTGTCACACAGACAGAGACATACACACGAACGTTTGTTGCAGCACAGTCCACAACAGCAAAAAGTTGGAATCAACCTTGATACCCATCAACAGATGAATGGATAAGCAAACTATGTGTTTTAGTCACCTAGTGCTGCTCTAACTGAAATACCACAGAGTGGATGGCTTTAACACAGGAAGGTTTATTCTTACATAGTCCAGTAGGCTACAAGTCCATATTGAGGGTGTCCGCTCCAGGGGAAGGCTTTCTCCTTGTGGGTTCTAGAGGAAAGTCTGCTATTGCATCAGCCTTTGTCCAGGGAGCATCTTGGTGCAGGAACCTGAGGTCTGAAGGATGCGCTCTTCTCCCGGTGCTGCTTTCTTGATGGTATGAGGTTCCCAAATCTCCGCTTGCTTCTTTTTCCTTTTATCTCTTGCAGGATGAAAGGATTAAGCGTGGGGCAAGCCATACTCCAGGGAAAATCCCTTTACAGTGGAGCAGGGAGGTGATCTTATAAAGGGATTTACAGTCCCACCCTAATCCTTTAACATACAGCATAGGAAAACCACAAAATGGAGGACAGTCACAAGATATTGGGAATCATGGCCCAGTTATATGGCTACACATATTTTGGGGGGAACACGATTCAATCCACGACACTATGGTACATATACTCAATGGAACACTATGCCATGATAAAAAACAACAATAATTTTAAAAAACATCTCATAACATGGTGTCATTTGGAAGAGATCATGCTGAGTGAAATCAATCAGTGTCAAAAGGACAAATTTCGTATGATACCCCTGTTACGAGGACTTAACAAGAGAATTATCCATAGTAGAAAAGGACTGTGTTGACTACATGGGTGAGTGGGGGCTGAGAGTTTATCACAGATGAGATGATTGATAGATGCTAGAAATTTTATTCTTTTATTGCAACTAATAAAAAAAAAGTTAAAAACAAGTTATTTATATATTCTGGATGCAAGCCTCTTATCAGATATATAGTTTACTCTGTAGTTATTTCACTCTGTAGGTTGTTTTTTCACTGCCTTGATGTTGTTCTTTGAAGCACAAAGTTTTTAATTCTGATGAAATCCAACTTATCTATTTTTTGTTTTGACACTTTTGCTTGTGGTGTTATACCTAGGAAACCACTATCTAATCCAAGGTCACAACAATGTACACTATGTTTTCTTCTAAGAGTTTAATACTTTTAGAGCTACATTTAGGTCTCTGATCTATACGCTACAAACAAGTGATTTAACTTTATTTTGTTGGCACAATATTATTTTTCAAAGAGACTATACTTTCTGGAATGTTGAATGTACCATGAACCACCAAAGAACAAACAGATTTGTCATGGAAGAAGTACAACCAGAGTGTTCCTTGGAAGCAAAGATGTCAAGACTGTACCTTACATACTACGGACATACTGTCAGGAAAGATCAGTCCCTGGAGAAGGACATCATGCTCGGGAGAGTGGAGAGTCAGTGAAAACGAGGAAGACCCTTGATGAGACGGATTAACACAGTGGTCGCAACAATCGGCTTAAGCATAAAAATGATTGTGCACATGGCCCAAGACTGAGCAGTGTTTTGTTCTGTAGGGTCACTGTAAGTCAGAACCAACTTGATGGCACCTAACAACAACATTCTTTCTCGACTGAATTGTCTTGGCGTCTTGGCTAAAATCAATTGGCCATAAGTGTAAGGGTTTACTTCTGGACTTTCAATTCTGTTTCATTGGTTTATATTTCTGTGCTACGCTTAGCTTGGCTAGCTAGTACCACATTGTCTAGATTACTGTAATGTTATGGTAAGTTTTTAAATTAAGAAGCATGTGTCATACTACATTTTTGGTTTTTTTTTTTTTTTTTTTAAAGATCATTTTGGCCATCCTATACCCCTTGCATTTTCCCAATGAATTTGAGAATCATTTTGGGTTTTCATAAGGATTGTGTTGAATCTATAAACCAATTTGGAGACTATGTCCAACTTAATAACATTAAGTCTTCTGATCAATGAACATGAATGTCTTTCCATTTATGTAGGTCTTTTTTAATTTCTTTCAACAATGTTTTAAATTTTCACTGTACAAGTCTTCATGAGTCGGATCCCACTCGACGGCACTTGTCTGGCTTGGTACTAGTCTTGTATTTTTTGTTAAATTTCTTCCTATTTTATTCGTTTTGATGCTGAAAGTATTAGTTTCTATTCTACTTTTCTTGAAGTACCAAGGGTAAGAAGGAATCATTACTCATAGACTTCATGCCCTAGGTTCTATCTCTGTTGGCCTGACAGTGTCCGTGGTACAGAATGTTCGTATCAATCCTGGATGTTTATAAACACCTTTAACAAAGAGGAAAATAGCGCTGACCTATCATGAGGCATAGAGTGGAGCACAGTAAACACTGGAATCAAACAACAGGTTCAAACTAAAACTGGACCACTTACAGGCTATAGAACTCTAGGAAATTTGCTTTTGTTCTCCAGTCTCACCTTTCTAGCTATAAATTAAGACAATAACATATGCCATTTAGGACTTCGTGTGAATTAGGCCAGGAATTTGTCTCATTCACTATCATATCCCTGGCTCCTAGATCAATGACTGGAGCACAGTAAGTGCTCAACAAATATTAGTTACATGAAATAATTAGTTACATGAAATAATAAAATACATATTGTACCTAGGAAAAATAGTAAATGGCAGTAACATCATAATTATTATGACATTATAAAGTTGAACATAAATAAATTCTCCAACAAAATAATAAATAAACTGAATTCTAGTGGTATCATAACCTTTTAAATGGAATGTAAATATGAATAAATTTAGCCAAGGTAATGCAAATATCATAGGAGCAAAGGACAACTGTAACAAATCCAATGACACACAAATACTGCAATTAACTTTTATTTACCTGCTGTTGTTGAATACAGGAAAGTACCAGAAACGGGGAAATGCTCAAGGTTTGAGAGAGCAACTAGCAACAAAAAATTCGCGACATATCTATATCATGGTGATCATAATAAAAATTATATTAAAATGTGAGGATACTTTAAACTTTCAAGAGTAGGATGTTATATGCTGTAGGCTCTCATTTTCTGAAAACTTCTTTAAGTTCCTCTAAAAAGGAATACAGACAACATCAAGAATCCCACAAATATGCTAGACTAGAAACATCTAGTTCCCAGCTTTTAATAATTTCTCAAACTTCATAGAAGTATCTATAAAAATAGGAAAGAAGTACCAAAAAAAAAACAAAACTGATGTCCAAACCAAAATCCAAGTCCAGCCACCAAGCAGCCTCTCAGAATGCCTCCTGATGTATCAATAGATTGCATTTTCATTTCCTATAGTTTTATCTTCAAAACAGATTAAAAGGAGCTACTGTCTTATATTTAAGACATGGCAATAAGACTCTGAAATACTCAGCACCAGTCATAAGTGAATGGCTTGCAAAACAATTACTTTTACACCTCAGTTTCATATCCATATTTGCAATCAAAGGAAGATCATTCTAGAAAATGTTATCCACAGGATAAAGAAATAATAAGACCTTTTAGAGGTCTCCACAAATAAAAGGTATGCTAACATTGCTTCTATATTTTTAACGGCTTCTTTTTTCACCACACACAAGTATCTGCCTCTGTGATGGACAGGATTTAAAAGTCCTTTCTTAATACATAATAAAATCAAAATTTTGCTTATATTACAAATAACAATTTATGATTAAATAACATTTGGAATCTGAAATCAAATTCAAAATGTCTTTATACTGGCGTGCATTTTGTAATGAGTTGAAAGTCTTCCTTTTCTCCTTTCAAAGCAATAATAAAACCAACTTATTTTTTAAATTTTGAACAATGTGTAGTCTTAAAGTGGATAGATAGATACTAAGCAGAGTAAAAAACAAATATAAAATTCTCCCTTACCCATAGACCCACAGTCTTAATCCCCAAAAGAAACCACTGTAACTGTTAACAACCTGCAATTTTCCATGCATAGACAAGTATAAGCACATACACAAAAGAAATTTGAGTTCTACAACTAAGAAAGACAAACCACCTCTATTAATACAAAATAAAATTATGCTAAAATATATGTATGTTTTAATAATTATTAGATACAACTATAGTGGAGTCCTGATGGTGCAGAGGTTAAGAGTTTGGCTACTAGGCAAAAGACTGGCAGTTTGAATCCACCAGCTGCTCCTTGGAAGACCTATGGGGCAGTTCTACCCGTTCTATGGGGTGCTGCTATGAGTCGGAATCAACTCAGTGGCAACAGGGTTTTTTTGTTTGTTTGTTTATGACTATGACAGGATAATCACAGAACCTTGAACTTGAAGCAACTTTGAAGAACATATACCAATCCCCTCATTTTGTAGTTCAGGAAACTAACGAATCAATGAGTTAACCTGCCCAAAATGCATTAACATCACAGCTATCCGTAACTCTTATAACTTGGAACCTCTAGGTTTTTTTTTTTTTTTTTTGGTTGCATGATTTTAAGAATATTTGTCTCCTAAGAGACCTCAGAACACATTTCTCAAAATGGAAAACAAAGTCCTTTTTGAAATTTAGTTTAAAGAGACAGAAGCTGCAAACTATTCAAGTCTCTCCCTCTGTTGCAGCCTCTCATTCCATCAGGGTGATTCCATTTAGTTTCATTCAAAACAACAGTCTTGCTTTCTGGGCAGACTCAACAGTCACATTTACATCTGTAGCTTTAAGTAAACGAGTAAAAATGAAGTGTAAAGTCATAAATTTAGCTAACTCCTGTGCAAGGACAAGGAAAATGATGGATTTGCTTTCCTCGGTTGAATGCTTAAGAATTCAGATAACTAACAAGCTCCAATCTGCACACTGTGGACAGTGGATGTCTCATTAAGAAGCTCAGGGGGAAAAGTTCTTGCTTCCATTAAAAATGAATGAAACCTGTCGTGGATTTCTTGTAATCCGCTTAGGAGAATCATGTGGGCCAATATACACTCAACTGGTATGTGAGCAGAGACATGATGTCAACAGTCTAGAGATCACCATGCTCCAAAGCCACTGTGTCCAGAATGTTCCGCAGTGATGAAAAGTACTTTACTGGACGACTGCTTAGTTGAGTGTACAGTGGAGCAGGGAGGTTGGCTAACTGAGTCCTAAGACACAGAATTTGCTCTGGGTCACACTATGTGACCCCTGCCTATTTACTAAGGGCTTTGTTTCTCAGTTTACCTGCCTTTTTTAATTGCTCACAATGGTATGTACTGGTTTAGAGTGTTCAGAGACATTTGCCAAGAGCCTTGCCCAAAGAGCAGCATACTGTACTTCTTCAGTACTTCTAAGTTCAAGGAAGAACTCAACCTCAAACCAGTTATTTTGTCTTCTCTCCTATTTTTGCAAGGTTCTACAGAAGTCAAGATCTCTATTATGCATTATATAATCTTTTGTTGGTCCTTTAAATCTTTCAGATTCACACAGAAATAGAAGTTGCCCCTTAAGCCTGACCTGGCACTAAATACTAGAACTTCTGTAGATTGTTAGCAGTAAAAATGCCAAATAAAAATCTCCCGGATACACTCTCTCACTCTGTATATGCTGTTACCTTAAGTTTCTGGGATCTGTCTCCAACATAAACAGGACTAGTGTCACATTGAAGGAGATTAGCTCAGCCCTTCTGAAAACGACGACTGGGTGAGTTTTAGGCCCTAAAACAAACAGAGAAGGAGGGCAAGCCCTAAGTCTAATACTGACAAATGCCAGCTATCACTTCTAAAAACAAACAAAACATATTGAACCGGCAAAAGTCTCTGAATTTTTATGAGCGGTTAACTATAGTTCTTATCTCTAAAGCATCCTCCTTTTGAGAAGTTATTTGATCCTAATGTTTTTTTCAAAAATTTATTTATTATTATTATTTTTAATCCTTTGCTAGAATTCTGAAGCTGTCAGCATCTTTTGCCCCATTTGGAGCCAAGACTTTTCCTTAGTCAGCCTATCCTCTATGGAAATCCAGAGAAGCTTCTCTTCCTCCATTCATATTAACATTTTAAATTAACTTTGCACACTAGGGAAACAAAAAAGAGAAATAGCTGAAAGTTCTGGAGAGAGACATACAACGTATTACCAACAGTCATAACAACCCACACTATATTCACAGGAGTAATATTTTGGAATCCAAGCTATGGGCACCTAGTAATCTAAAACCTTCGGTTTTGTTTTTTACCTCCTGGTTGCCCACCTTTGGGTCACTTCATTTTGCTTTTTTATTGTCATATTTTCCACACCAGAAAGAAAAGCTCAACAAGTTAAAATTTAACTTGGTAATTTATTTCCTAGGTGTCCTCATAAGACATCTGATGGACAGGGAGAATGAAATTACTGTAGTGACCCATGTGAGATTCTGAATTACACAGGGAATTCACTTAATGAATTTCACTAATATTCTCAGTAAGACAGTAAAGTAAATAGCTGTAGTCCTCTTTGCTATGTATAATAATCAACCAGAAGCAGCTCAAAAGATAGGCATTGATCCAGGAAAAAAATGTGTTGGGGAGGTGAGTGGAGCGGTATCTCTATTTGCCAGCTGAACACCCCTTTAAGAAGCCATGTGACCCCTGTGGGTTTCAGTTTACTCTGCAAAATGTCACAGGCAGACCATGTGATCTCTGAGACTCTTTAAAAAAAGGAACAAAAACAACAGTTGTGGTGGAGTGGGTTCCAACTCCTGGTAACTTCAAGTGCCTCGAGCAGAGCTCCACATCACAGGGTTTTCAATGGCTGTGATCTTTCAGTAGCCGACTGCCAGGCCTGGGGGATTTGAACCCCTGCATTTTGGTTAGTAAGCAAATGCTTCACTGTTTGCACCACCCAAAGGGGATTCCTAAGGCTCTACAAATCTCCAAAAAGGATAAATGATTTTTAACCAGTTACTCATATCTGTTTGAAGTAGGTCAGGCTCAGGTAAAAATTATTCATACAGTAAAGATAAGTAAGGTACAAAGAAGGGATGAGAGTCCAGAGTGCATTTCTGATTACGAGAGGAGCCAGCCAAGCACAACCTACTCTTGAGGGGCTTGCTGAACTACAAGCAGGTACCATATTGAAAGAAATATAGACTTCCAAAAGGAAACCTCTGTGTAACAAATCAGAATGTTCACATATTGAATATGCAAATGAGTATCCAATGTGATTTACAAAATGGTTTAAAAGTCAATTTGTTTCTAATAAAGAAACATGTATTTGATCATGTTTACCTCTATACTTGAGGTCTTTGGAAACACACTTCTGTCTCCCCCCTTTCCCGTGAAACTCTCACACGTTTCCATGAGCAAACTAACCGGATCACGAGACAGGTCATAAGGCTGCACAGTCTGATCAGCAAGACAGGCTGAGAGGACTTCCCCTGTCCTTTGAAATCTTAACTTGGTCCAGGCCCTCCCTTTCACCCTGTACCCCTCCCATAAAATGTGGTTATTTATTTATCTTTGATTCTCCTCAAAGGTGCTTGGAGAAGCCTGTTGAGTGAGCTGCCACCTTCCAGATAGCATTGGTTTTCCTCAGTTGTTTAGAAGCTCTAAACACAGAAACCAAAACCTCTTCCGCTGGAGTGGGCTTTCTCAACACAAGAGCGGGCACAGCCTCACACCAGCTTCATCTAAGCGCAACAATAACAATATTACGTTCTCCCCCATCACAAGGGCCCTACTGTTGACTTCTTGGATTGTCACTCCACCTGTCAGCTGCCACCGAAAGGCAACAAATTTGCGAATTGACCGTTTTCTTAGGAATGTCCTTTCTTTCTTTTTTTCTTTTTGAATTCTACTTTTCTGTAGCTTCTATTCTTCAGGGGTGTGTGGGCTTACTTCAACAATTTTTTACAATTTTCCTGGAAGGGTGCCCTGCCTACAGATTGGAAACTATGCCACAGAGCAGACTTTACAAATGCAGGAAGCAGGTGATAGAGGAAGCAACAGGATCCAGATTGAGGATTTTTTTGTATGATTGAGGTAAAAGGGTCTAAGAAGATTTTTTTCAGGGCTGTAGGCTAAGGGTAAGGGCCTAGGAAAAAGAAGCAGGGAGTGTCCACAACTAGTTACAGTGAGATAATTTTACCTATATTTACAACCCAGCTCAAATTTCAAAGACATTTTCACATATCCCTGAGCACACTGGCAGGTTAGAAATCTGGCCCCTGAACTAGTATCCTGCTGTGATACTCACTGCTGTCGAGACAATCCAGCTCACAGCAACCCTACTGGACACAGCTGAACTGCCTCATAAGTCTTCCAACAAGCAGCTGGTGAATTCAAAATGCCCACCTTCTGGTTAGCAGCCGAACTCTAAACTGCTGTGCTATCAAGACTCCTATCCTGCTATTATTGGTGCCTCTAAACACTAAGAATTTTGGGGTTCTCCTTCCATAGAAAACAGCAGAAAGTGATAAGCAGATAAGGAGGGCAAACAAACTCTCCTATGTTACGGAGATTTACTAAAATCTAACAAAGAAAGGAGGGCTTCCAAATTATGATATATAGTTGTTCCTTAAAACCTGAGGGGAGAGAGAAGAGGGGAGAGGGTTGGTTCTAGTTTCCCCTCAGATACCCAAACCCATGAATGTTCAAGTCACTTATGTAAAACAGCAAGCTATTTGCACACAACCCATGCACCTTGTACAATGGAAAGCTATGTAAACAGCTGTTGCATCACCATATAACGCTTGCTCTGGAAGACAGCATTTCTCGGTTCCTTGAGCTCCTCTGAGACCCCCGATGCTGTCTGGGAATCAGCCAGTGCTGATTCACCTGTGACCTTCTAGTTCTTCAGATTTAGGCTTTACAAAGCTATCCCGGCCATCCCGTACTAGCCTGAAACTGCTTCTTCTCCATCTTTCCTCAAGTGCATCACATTTAGACTTGGCGGGATTGCTCTGACCACAAAATTGCTTTTAGGGGAACCATTTTTCACAGAAACAACGGGTACACACAAGTAGCTAACGGACAAGACTACAGAATAATTCTCAAACAAATTCTGGATACAGACAGGATCTGTGAAACAGCAGAGGCTCCACAGGGCATGCCTACACACAATTTGATTCCTGTAGATTCAGCACAGTGCTCAGCATGCTGCAAATTCAAGTTCTGCTTTTTGGTATTTTTTTGCCCCAAACATTCCTTCCCATTTAGCGGTTGGCTGAATCCACAGATGCAGAACCCATGGATATGGAGGGTCAATTATCTCATACTAGAACAGAACAGACTGCACAGCTGAACGATGCACAATGCTGATGTTGAACGTTTTGCTCATCACTGTATCTCGAATCTCTGAACAAGGCGTGCTAGGTAACAGCTGCTCAGGAAAGCTCTTCTCTCTGCCCAGAATCAGCCTTCCCACAACACCATCACTACACAAATCTTTTCTCTCTCACTTCATGCAAGGCTACCATCAAAGGTCTCATTACACAGACGCTCCTTGCTTGAACTTGTGTTCTAGAATACCATCCTCCTCTTTTCCTACCTCATTATAGCTCTTATTTTTCCTCATAACACTAATGCTACCTCATTTTTCATTTGTTTACTTTTTAATTGTTTGCTCCCCACCTATAAGAGCCTGTATATGGGTAGGTACTGTGTTTCATTCACCTCAAACAATATCTGGCACACAGCAAAATACCTACTGAATGAATGAATGGCTACACCAGTTTATGGCCTACCGACTGATTCTGTTTCATGATTAGTCAGTCAATAAACATTTATTGAACATTTCCTATACGCCAGAGCACTAACTGGGAGTTAAGAACTTGTGTTCATTAAAGGAAGGGCCCTAGAGGCAGTGGCAAGAGACTGCACATTAAGGGGTGTGGGAACCAGGAGACCAGTCCTCGAGGTCAGACTAGCAGCAGGACAGTCGTGCCGGCACAGCCTCAGTCAGCTCTTCTTCAGAGTGAACCAGGTAGGAAGGAATGGAGCGTGCAGTCACATGACAAATTTGAGGAACTACAAGGTCAGTTGAGAGAAAAGGCAGAAAATGTCCTAGTTACCTAGCGATGCAATGAGAAGATACCACAAGCAGATGGCTATAACAAACAAACAGAAATTTATTTTCTCACAGGAGGCTAGACGTGTGAAGTCAGAGCACAGGCTCTCCGGGGAGCCTCTCTCCCTCTGTCGGCGTTGGCAGAAGGTCCTTCTCTCTCCAGCTTCTCTCCGGGGCAATCTTTCGCTGCCTTGGCATCTCTGTTTCCCCATCTCTGCTTCTCTCTCCCATTTAATCTCTTCTGTATCTCCAAAGAGACTGGTTTATGACATAACACCCTACACTAATTTAGGCTCCTTAACATAACAAAGACAACCCATTCCCAAATGGGACTATAACAGGACTAGAAACTAGAATTTACAACACTTTTGGAGAGTGGCACAATTCAGTCTCTGATAAGGAGACAAGAAAGACTCAGGAGAGTTTTATGCTATACTGAACTTAATCCTGGAAGCTGGAAGGATTCATTGAAAGATTTAAGAGAAATAGCAGGATCTGATTTGCATAGTGATTCAGTATCATTATGGCAACACTGTAACACAAGAATTGCAGAGGGCCAGGACAGAGGCAGGAAAACAGATTTCTGCTTAGTCCAGTCAGAAGAAATAAAAGTACCACCGTATATACATCACTGCCTTCATTCATTCATTTCTTCAAAAACCAGTCTAGGTGGATGCTTAGTCAGGGCTGTGAGCAAGGCATTCTGCATAGGTAACAGCAACGGGAATGGAGAAAGGCCAGCTTCAAAGTCCTGAAGGAGTAAAATACAAGAAACTGGGGGGCTGACTAGAGGAATCTTAATAGGACTGCCATAAATAAGGTCTGGGTGACAGGTACACAGTAGTGTCACTCACCAAAATCGGAAATGAACTAGTAGAGGGGGGGAGAACCTGGTGGGAGTGACACCATTTGGGAGAAAATTATGTGTGAAGTTTCAGACAGTCTGAGGTACCAACTGGGC
This sequence comes from Heterohyrax brucei, assembly GCA_028571685.1. Lineage (NCBI taxonomy): Eukaryota > Metazoa > Chordata > Mammalia > Hyracoidea > Procaviidae > Heterohyrax > Heterohyrax brucei. The sequence continues at coordinate 89,439,652 of CM053151.1, read as the reverse complement.
ATCTAATTAGTCATGTCCAGTGGGCAATACACCGAGAATTCATTACCATCATGAGGATACCAGGGAAGGTAATTTCAATTCTATAGATGCTTCTATAAATGACACTCCTTTGAGGCTACAAATTTCTCTGCAGATTACAACATATTCAAATTAGTTAAATTTCTTTAGGGATACAAATATTTCTATAGAAAGTAAATTTATATCTTTATTATAAATGTGAACTTAAGGGAAAAGCCAGCCAAGTGCCGCTGAGTTGGAAACAAAATTAAAAGGCAACTATTTTTTTAAGAATTACAACTTTATGTTGATACTCAGCAATTAAAATATTAGCACTGAAGTTGTGCTAATACAAACAAGTAGTTTTTAAAAAAGGAGAAAAATGAGTCACAAAGATGAAAAGTGTACACATGACATTAGTAGCAGGAATGTGATTTACCTATCAAGTCAGGAAGGTTTAACAGCTCTTCAAACATCATTATATATTTATCATATTATATACTATATTCCCTTCAAGGGGAAGGGGAGGAGAGGAGAGGAGAGGAGAGGAGAGGAGAGGGAAGAAGGCGAAAAGAGGGAAGGAAGGGAGGAAAGAGAAGGAGAAAAGAGAGAGGAGGGGAAGGCAGGGTGAGAGAGGTGAGGGCAGGGGAGGAGAAGGGAAGGACAGGGGAAGGGAGAGCAGGGCACGGTGAGGTGGGGGAGGGCAGAGCAAGGCAGGAGAGGGGAGGGAGGGACTTCTCCAAGGGGTAAATAGTTCACATACATAGTTCTCTTAATAGCCTGATTTGACCTCATGCTAAAATTCGGACAATCCAAACAAACGGATAGAAAGGAAGTCTTTCACAGAGTCTTTTACAAATATCAGAAGCAGGCATCTGAATAATTGAGCAGGGACGAGTTAAAGTTCTAATGTCTAAAAAGAACCTAAATACAGGTTTTCTATGGTGCAATTTAAAGGTACCCAAATCTTTCAGAATAGCTGGAGCAGAGAGTAGCGTTAAAGTCTTCTTTAAAAGTTAGGGAGCCTAACAACATTACACTCTATACATATTTGAATTTTGCGGAACACATGATACAGTGAAAAATATCGCACAGTAAGGTACAAAAAAGATGAGCTTCAGGGTTAGGCTTCGCTTGCAATTTTAGCTCTGTTTTGGACTGCGGTGGCCCCACCTTTTGAAATTTAGGCAGTGGCCCCACCCCAACAACTGAGGAAGTGACAGCCTCACTGCCCCACCCCCACCTCTGCCACTCACACGCTATCAGTCCTGCTGGCCTCTGTCTGAACTGTTCCTGGGATTGTCTTTTTCTTTTTTTGGAGGACAAAAAAATGTTTGTAACCCGTTTGTTCCATAGATCATTTCTATCTATAGATTTCCAGTGATTAGCTTTCTTTCATTTCTGTGCCATCTCTGCCTCCTTCAGTCTAAACTGGAAGTGTTTCTAATGAGGTGGTTCGCTGGATCCACAGGTCATAAGCTTAATCTCCTTAGCAAATGGGTTATTCAGCCATACCTGTAGTGTCCTCTCCAGTGTGTGCTTTCTTAATTTTTACAGAATAATTTTCTAAATCTCCAAGCTTTGGTTTCTTCTTGCTTATGAGTTCACTCCTTGGTTTCTCTCTTCCCTTCCACATTTTACTGTAAGTTGCAAAGAGAAACCAGATTCCCCCTTTCAATTCAAGACCTTCCTTAGAAATCTCCACAGTCAAATATCCAAGTTCACTATTTACAAGTTCTGTTTTCCATATAACATCCAAACATTACTCAATCAAGTTCTTTGCTAATTTATAACAAGGATCACTTTTCTTCCAGTGGTCAACAACTTATTCATCAAATATTTCTAAGGTCTCACCAGAAGTACATTTAAGGTCCACATCTCTCACAGTGTTCTGTTCATGACAGTAGACACTTTCTCTACATGTCTCATTGCTTTCTGTGCTCTCACTAGAATCACTTTAAGTTTATAATTCTATCAACAGTTTCTTCAAAGTAATCTAGGCTTGTATGATTCAACACTTCAAAACTAGCCTCTATTCATTACAAAGCCTCCTCTATATTTTTAGGTGTCTGTTACAGCAACACCCCAATTCTCAGTGCCAAATTCTGTCTTAGTTTCCCAGGGCTAACATAATAAAAGGCTACAGAGTGACTTCAAAGAACAGAATGCATTGTTTCACACTCCCGGAAGCTGGGAGATGGCCCTAGAAGATCATTTGACATTTCTGAGCCTGTTTCCTTTATCTATAACAAACAAGGTATAATGATAAATGCATAATAAACATAAAGTGCTAGTGCAGTATCTGATACGTAAACATAAAATAAACGGTGGCAGCACATTTGGGGAGGAGGAGAGAAAAAACTATGTATGAAAATGATGGAGGAGAATGTAGTATCCATATCTGGTAAATGAAGACTTCTGTTGTAAGTTAGCATGACAGAGCACAGCTTCCATCAATGAGAGTGTCTCATATTCCTTATGAGTTTTGATAGGCAGAAAATAAATTGAGAGCACAGTTCTAGACTGAGATCTTTTTTCTTCCTTGCCCTTCATTAGTTGTGTAAGATTAGTCAGTGCTCAATGTTTACTATAAATAGGGAGACTCTACACCTCAAATAATAAAGAACAATAAAAGAACCCACTCATCTAATTTCTAAGAAACCACCCACATATTGTTTCTGTACATCATCAGATTTAAAATCTAGCCAAAGGAACACTTATGATAAATGACTTAATTATAAACCTACACTTGCCAGGAGAAGAATTTTAACTCAACATGCAATGCAAAAAATAACCACAGGCTGCTCTTGATTGTAACTATTCATTTTGTCTTATGACAGGTGTACACTTGCACTTGAAAAGAAACATCTGCTTTCCTTCTTACAGATATCTTCACCTAAGAAAATTCTGTTTCTCCCAAGAAAATGTTACTAAAAGTCAAAAAAGAATGACCAGATGGATTTATTTAGGTGCATTTTTCCTTCTTATGGACACTTGCCAATCATAATGCTTCAAATGTTTTATTTCAACTTTGCTTCATTTCACCTGTTTTGGCTATTTGGTCGAGTAACCTATTTTCTGGTTGCTGCTAGCTGCCGTGGAATTGACTCCATTCACTGTGACACTGTGTACAAGAGAATTAAATGTTGTCCAGTCCCGTTTCCTCCTTAAAATTGCCAGCCTGCTCAAGCCCATCCTTGAGGGTATTTTCTGGTTACAACTCCTAAATTACGTTCATTCTTGCCCTGTCCTCTGGACTACCTGGATAATTAGACTCTTAAGAACAGAGGAATACTGTTACATCGGTCCATTCAAGGCTCACCTCTTGGTTTTTGTTCTTTTTCTCTTCATCCCTGTCCCCAATTCTCCCCTACTGCTAAACAGGCAAACTCTTGTCATCTGTCTTTGTATATATATTGTTCCTTTGAAACACAAAGTTTTGTGTATATACATTTCTAAACTTTCATAAATGGTGATGTGTTATGTATACTTTCTTTTCTTATGTTTCTCACTACATACTCTTTTGAAGATGTATCCATGATGCACAGTGGCCCTCTAGTTCACAGTATACTGTTGCACTGTATTTCACCACACAACTCTGCTGTATCTATGATATCCAAAAGTAAGCTCCAGATGAATTAACATAAAGGTAAAGGTGGGTAACAGAACAGTGTCAGAGAGGAAACCTGTGGTCCAAGACCCCAAAACACACAGACCATAAAGTGAAAGCAAATATTTAACAAAACGGAAGTTAAGGTCTACATAACATGAAGTCTTAAATCAAGGCATGGTTAAAAAAAAAAAAAAGAAGTCACATGACTAACTTTATATACTTAACCACTCAAATACGTACAGATTCTCTACTTTGTTAGTAATTCAAAATAACACAAATAAAAATGAAATACCACTTTACAAGCATTACTTTAGAAAAATTAGGAAAACTAAACACATAAAACGTTGGTGAGAACAAGAGCATTCACGTCCTGTTGGTGGGATAGAAACTGGTACAGCCTTTCCAGGAAGTAATGTAAAAGAGCTCAGTGACTTTAAGAATGGTATGCTATCTATGAATCTACAAGCTTACTCCAGGGAGACATCCCAGAAACTACAAGGATAGCCCTGATACCACTGTTTATGCTAGCAGGGAAGTCGAGACAATCCACTTCTTTTCTATATCACACAAAAATGTGTAGACCCATGCCATGAAATATACATATATATTCATATTCATATACATTTGACTAAATATAGTCAAAAGCCAATAAACTTAAAAAAATCTACCATGCACTTTCTGTACAATATTAAATCTTGTTTGCAAATCTTAAGTACATAGGTCATGTTTGCAAATCTGAAGTACATAATACAAAATAAAAGAAGTATCTCACATTTATAAATATATACCCTTTTCTATAGAATCAAAAAGAATTTTCTTAAATAACTGAATGTTCTCTACAAGCTACAGCCCTAACTACCTCATACAGTTGGATTATCATTATTTAAATGTAAATATCAATGCACTTTGGCACTGTAAGTAATTTGGAATAATTTATTAAAATTGCCAATTTTAACCTGTTGTTGAAACTATGGTGTAATAACATTCAAAAAAAGTTGAGTTTTCTAATGTTATGCCTATCCTTCTGCAATACATCGGATCTTTATTCTTCAACAGAAATAAGTAGTCAAGCATATGCTGTGCAAGAACTATATCATATTCAACTCCGGCAGTTTAATGACATGGTGCTGGTACATTGCTCTGAGTAAGTAAGCACTGTGAGCAAAGGTTTGATGAGCACTGTGTTCAGGTTAGTGTCACACTTTACTTTGGAATTCCCACACACATATGGCTCTGAAGTTAGAGACAGCTAGCTCTTGAGTGCCTGGGTAAAAAAGACAATAATTTAGCCACTGAAAAATCAATAAAAATCTCTTGAATCATAAATACACAATTGAGGATTTAAAAAATAATAATAATAGCTCTAGGCTTTTGCTTACTTTCCTAAACTTTAGATATAAACCTTCTGAATAATACCACTTGGAGTTAAAAAAAAAAAAAAAAAAAAGCCCACAATCTTTGGCCTATACACATAGGATCGTCATCAGTCGAAATTAACTAGACTGCAACCAGCCACACTGTATATAGCAGCTAACAACGGCTTCTCTCACAAGCAATTGCTATCCCGAAGTGTGATTTAAATAAAAAAGGTTTCTGCCAAAAGCCAGCATTCTCACACACAGAGAAGCATGTACTGAACACAGGCTACCAAAGCAGCACATTCAGCAGAGGAAAAAGGTGTTTTTGGCGGGTGGGGGAGACTGCTGCAAAATGCAAGAGAAGCTCAAGGCAAAGAAGACAGCAACCTGATAGGCCCAGGCAGATTGGAACGTATGGCTTTGTTCCATCAAAAGGTCATTTGAAGCACAGTATTTTATTTTTATAGTAGGGTATTGAGTTCTGAGGTCTCTGATATACCCCAGGGAGCCAGCAAAAGCTAGTCTCAGCGCTGTGCCAGCCCCCCGCCAGGTCACTAATGAAGATGGAGAACTGTGAGCACACCCAAATAAAACACAGGAAAAGGCAAGAAGGGGCTCCAAGCTTGGTCCTTTCCTTTTATTCCAGAGAAGCAACCCTTCTGTACTTAGAAGCTAATGAGTCGTGAACAGGAGGTGGGAACAAATCACACAGCGCGTTACCAGGAGGGACAACACGGTTAGGTCTTTGTGTTCAGTGGCCGGTTCAGTTTTCAGAGCATTTCCCAGCAAGGACCAAAAGCAACTGGAACAAAGGAAACTTTGCAGTTAGATACTTGAACTGTGTCCATTAATACTCCAGAGAATTGGGTGCTTCAGAGTTAGATGACTGGTTTTTGTTGTTTTGTTTTGTTTTTTCCTTTCTGGGGAGCAGTGTGGGTGGAGGGGACTTGATATAGGTAACGGGGCCCAAGGAATGAAATAAAGGTGGCTTTATCTGAAACGTTCATAAAGAGTAGAAAATGATGAGAAAATTTTTAGAAACTTTTTCAGACTTGTTATTTTGAAAGTTTGATCTCATTTCTAAGGGACATGAACTCAAGTCCCTCAGAAGACTTTTAAAGTGAGAAAAGAAATAAAGCTTAAGGAGGTATTTTCTTTTCCATACTCACCACTTAATTAGGAAGAGCCTTTTACTGTGTGCAGAGGTTTTAATTGCCTCCTCCCTTCCCCAAGCTCCTTCTTAAATTACGCCCATAGAGCAACTGAGCCAGAGCCAGACAGACATCTGAAGCTTGTCTCACACACGAAAAAAAGCACCAACACAATTACCCAGACACCATTTCTCTCCCTCCCTTTTCCTCACCCGCACACACATACCCCTAGCAGAAGCCTTTCTGTCTGGAACATGAGAAAATTCCCAATAATTTGAAGAAACAGGAAAAAAGGAAAAAAAAAAAGTAAGGATCTATTAGAGGAGAAGTTGAAGAAGCTAAGTTGGTAAAAAAAAAAAATATATATAGATATATAAATAAACAAAAATAACAACACCTTATAAGTGAGTTATTAAGTGGCAATGACCCAGAAAGGATTGGCTTTACTTCCAGGTACCTTAAAAATCCAGAATTTGCCTCTGTCTTCTTTATTTACTACGGTAAGACGTTTTTAGTGGGCCCAGGATTATCACAAGATCTCTGTCCTTACTGACATTTAGATCAAGGACATTGCCATTAACCCCTTTCAAATCTGTGGAAAAATGAGATATTTGATTCTGATTTGTAATTCTGACAATAAATTCAAAATATGCTCTGCAAGTATCTAAATAACTAAAAATGTTATTTTTAAAAAGTAAAGAAAATTTAGATGCCACTGAGTTGGTTCTCACTCATGGCAGCCTGTTTTAGTCAGCTAGGGCTGCTCTAACAGAAATACCACAGAGCGGATGGCTTTAACAAAAGAAAGTTTATTCTTACACAGTCCAGTAGGCTACAAGTCCAAATTCAAGGATGTCTGCTCCAGGGGAAGGCTTTCCTCCTTGTCGGCTCTGGAGGAAGGTCCAGTATTACATCAGTCTTTGTCCAGGGAGCATCTTGGCACAGGAAGCTCAGGTCTGAAGGACGTGCTCTTCTCCCGGTGCTGCTTTCTTGATGGTGTGAGGTTCCCAATTCTCTGCTTGTTTCCCTTTCCTTTTATCTCTTGTAGGATGAAAGGCTTAACGGTGGTACAAACTATACACCAGAGAACCTCCCTTTACAGTGGAGCAGGGAGGTGATCTTCTGAAGGGATTCACAGTCCCACCCAATCCTTTAACATATCGGATGGGAAAATCACAAAATGAAGGACGTCATAGAATACAGGGAATCATGGCCCAGGCACTTGGCTACACATTACTTTTAGAGGGACACAATTGAATACATGACTTAGCCACGAGTGTGTCCAAGTAGAGCTATACTCCACAGGGTTTTCAGGGCTGATTTTTCAGAAGTAGATCACTGTGTATTTCCTCCGAGGCACCTCTGGGTAAACTTGAACTAGCCTTTCAGGTAGCAGACAGCAAATTGACCACCAGGCTTCAAACCAAAAAGTCTGCAGTGCAGATCCTTGGAAATCCTCTACTGCAAATTCTATCTGGTTTTACAGAGTTTCTGTAAATTACAATCAATTCAGTGGCAATGGGTTTTTGTTTTTGTTTTAATTTTTATTTCTTCATAGCATGCCGGTGCCTATAGCATACACACAGATACATACATATAGCATAAGACCTCTGATAAATAGGTTTTACACTGGCTGAGTGCTCTGAGGAAATAGACAGTACACCAGTATGCACAGGTACACAGATGTCTACATACAGACAGATATGTCAGAGTAGCATAAGTAGGTCCCAGTACTTAGTACTTACATACTTATATCTAGGCCCTCTCAAAAGCTGGAAATCGAATTCAGAGGTAAAAAATAATCAAGAAGCAACATCAATCACTGTTAATGAAAGTAAAAGACTAGCAACAACCTAAATGTCCATCAATGGGGACCTCATTGGAACTCGAGGGGCTCAGTGGTTAAGCACTTAGCTGCTGACTGAAAGGCCCATGGTTCAGACCCACCAGCAAAAAGACTTAGCTATCTGATTCCATAAAGATCATGCTCTAGAAAACCTTATGCTCTAGAAAACCATCCTACTCTGTCCTATAGGGTCATTCTGAGTTGGAATAGACTGGACAGTGCACAACAGGGGGAGCCTAATTTATTTAAAAAAAAAAAATTACAATCAACCTATACTTAGATACATGAGCTCACAAGAAAGAATAAGCTTTCATAAGTAAGTTTACCAACATTGAATGATCTTCAGGATATGCTGTTGAGTGAAAATTTTATCAAGGTTTAAAAATAGGTATATATACACACACCTGCACACCTTCTATGTGCACCAAATATTTATGGAAGGAGTTCCCTTCAATGAGGCTATTAGGATGACTCAGGTTACTCCTGTATAGTGCTTTGTACCTCTGGAATTTTTAACCAAATAAATGTATTTCCTATCAAAAATGAATAAAACTAGGAAAAAAATTTTTAATCTTATTTGCCAAAATGATGCATAATTGGTTCATTAGGGGGAAAAAAGATTCATCACTCTAAAAGTCAGTAAGTTCTTTTAACATGGAGGTGAATGTGTTTGCCTCAATATTCCATCAATATGATACTATTGGGAGCTTCTAACCAAATAGTAACCTTTAAAAAATAAGTAAATAAACCTATGGCAATTTTCACCTCAATATCTTTCTTTCCAAATCAATACACTACTTGCAATCCAAAATAAGACATATAAAGGTACCATCAGAGATTACTTATTCATTTTCCTTCATTGTGAGACAGTAAAAAGATAGTTTTGACCTCATTTATTTTTCTATCAATAGCCTGTGAACCCCTGCCCCTCAGCCACCAAAAAGACTGTAACTTCCTTTAGAACTCTCCTTCAGTGTCACCTGACTGTATAGTAAAATTAACTTTCTAAATGTCTTTGTTTCTTTATTACCCAGTGGTTTATTGTAAATAATGACATGCAGATAAATACAGATACCAGTTTCTGACACAAGTAATTGAAAACTTAAATGCCATAAAATGAGGCTCTGCCTTTTTTTTTTTAAATATTTCATTTAATGACGTGATCTTCCTATAACCTGCTACCACAACTACCAGAAACTTAAGCATGCTCCCCTGAGCTAGAACCACAGCTCTGCTTGCACTTTCTAGGACGAGGCTCAAGAAGCATTTGAATCTTTGGCCAATTTCTAACACAGGGAAAAAAATCCAAAAACTCATTATCAGTTATGTGAAATCCAAACCTGTGATCTCTGGGACACACTCCTTAAAGCTTTAATAGTAGCAAACAATTCATCCTTTAGGCATCTCATTGTAGGACAAAATTAAATGCTTCTATAATACTAAACCAAACTTGTTGCCATGGAGTCAATTCTGATTCATAACACCCTATAGGACAGAGTAGAACTGCCTTCTGGGTTTCCAAGGAGTGCCTGGTGGATTCAAACTGCTAACCTTCTGGTTAGCAGACAAGTGCTTAACCACTACGCCACCAAGTCTCCAAATAATTCCATAGGGCTCATATTAAAGCAATATGAGCTTTGACTTTTGACTTCAAAATCTTTCAAGACAAGACAAGAACTTGAGATCTTCAACTAAGTACTTGTTTTCACTGGACTCCATAAATCAGACCAGGTCCAGGTTTTTTGCACAGCCATATAAATGGTTAGGCATTATTACTATGGTTCTGACCTTAGTGAAGTGCTTTCAATGAATAGTCTGCTTTTAAGTTTCAATGTCTTCTTTTTTTGTCTTATGCTGAAATTTAATCATTAACAGTTTATCTGAAATTAACAATGACACTAGATACTGTGAAACTTTTTCTTCAATCAGCATTGGACTAGACATGTACATGTTGAGGCCAAGCCAAGTGCCGTCGAGTTAGAGCCGAGTTAGAGCCGAGTCAGAGCCGACTCATGTTGAGGATCTAGGTCAAATACCTGTTCTGCAGATGAGAAATTATAGGTATTAGCCAATGATACTGAAGAGAAACCTGTACTCATCAAACTCAAACCTCAGTCATGAAATTCTTTGTAACTGATTACCTAGGTTAAAAGAAGACTTCTGAGTAGAGAGAAAGGCTTTCAGAAAAGGCTGAAACACTCACTTTGAAACCAGTCTGCACTTTAGATTGTGGACACCCCTCTTGCTATAGCCTTCAGTGGTCTAGGGCTTAGGTTTTGATAGACACTGAAAAGTACATGCAGCTAATCAAATAGTTGACCATACTTGAAGAGTATGTTGGGTACTCAGGTGCATTATGTATGGAATGTGACTAACAAGCTTTGATTTTTTAAAAAAAATCCAGAGAACTGGAAAGGAATATAAATAAAAGAATGGCAAATATACATATAATTGGACATTCTGGAATCAGAAGTATGAACAGAAAACATACAAATAAAATTAAGCTGATATATCTCGGGAAGAACACTAGATGTTTCATCCTTAAATTGAAGTAAATGGGAAGCAACTGTTTCTATCCTCATTTCGCAAGTAGGAAAACCACCGCATGAAGCATAAAACGTTACAAAGTGAAAGAAAATTCTAGGTTTATAAAGGCAATAACAGAAACCCCAGTGGCATAATAGGCAAGAGCTATCACTGCTAACAAACAGGCTGGCCGTTCGAATCCACTAGACACTCCTTGGAAACTCTCCCAGGCAGTCTGTCCTGCCCTTTAGGGTCACTGTGAGTCAGAATTCACTTGATGCCAGTGGGTTTGGGTTTCTGAACAAGGACACTGTTGTGGATTGAATTGTGTCCCCTCAAATTTTTGTCAACTTGGTTAGGCCATGATTCCCGGTACTGTGTGGTTGTTCTCTCTCCATTTGGTGGTTTTCCTTTGTATTATATATCATGATCTCTGCCTGTGGTTAAAGAAGATTTGAGTGGGACATGATCACCCTTGCTCAGGTCACATGTCTCATTCAATGTAAAGGGAGTCTCCCTGGGGTATGGCCTGTACCACTTTTTCTCTAACAAGGGAAGAGGAACAGGAAGCAAGTAGAAAATCAGGAACCTCATACTACCAAGAAATCAGTGCCAGCACCACAGTGTGTCTTTTGGACCTGAGGTTCCTGAACGAAGAAGCTCCTAGCCCAGAGGTAGATTTGATGAGAAAGAAAGCCTTCCCTTGGAGCTTGGAGTGGACTTCCAGCCCACTAAACTGTGATAAAACACATTTTTCTTTGTTTAAACCATTCACCTGTGGTATTTCTGTTACAGCTGCACTAGATGACTAAGACAGACACCAGTGTTAAGTGTCTGATGTCATACTCCACTACTTTCACCTTCCTTCATCACATAAAGAATATTTTTATCCATTTATAAGAGGGGGAGAAGAATGGAAAAAAGATACGAGCATTGATTTCCAGGAGTTTTATATATTAGAGAGTTAGAGCAAGATACAGCCACCTTAAATCTTCTTGGGAACGGGATGGGACAAATCAGTTTTAAAATAGGCAAAATAGATGCAGTCTAATATTCTATACAGTGAGAAAAAAACACACACTATTAAAGGTTTTGTCTTTTTTTCCTTTTACACTTTTAATATACCTTGGCTAAATATTCAGATAACACTGGGTATAGCAGCAATAAAATAAAAATCAACAAAAAGTCTAGAGTTCAGTGAGATAAGTACACTCACCATAATTTTAAAATACTCACACTGCTACTAATATTGTTTGGTATAACAGTATAACTAATCATAAAGAGAATACTACTATTATGATATCGCCTGCTTTCTAGAACATACTGAACAGAATTAGATGTTGTGCTCAAGTAGAGCTTAAGGTCTTTGTAGATGGATGCACTTTTTTTTTTAATGGGAAAACATACTACGCAAATCAATGGAACACTAAGGTTCTAAGAATATTTTCACCATAATTTTAGCATAGTTTGCCAAGAACACATGAAATAAAAAAGGACGGTGAACAACAATTTGCCTACAATGGATAAAGGACTTGAATAGACATTTCACCAACAAGGATATTCAAATAGCCACATGAGAAGATGTTCAACATCTTTGGCCAACAGAAAGATGCAAATCAAAACCACAATGAGATACTACTCCACTCCCATGAGGATGGCTAAGGTTCAAAATAAAACAAACAAATTAAAAGAAAACAAAAAAGAAAGAAAATAACAGATATGCAGAGGGATGTGGGAAATTGGAAACCTTATCAATTGCTGGTAGGAATGCAAAATTATGCAGCTGTTGTGGAAAACAGTGTGGCAGTTTCCCCTGGAATTAAAAATAGAACTATCTTATGACTCAGCAATCCTACTCCCCAGCACAGGCTCAAGGGACTGAAAAGCAGCAGTGCAAACAGACATACGAACACCAGTACTCACTGCAGCTCTGTTTATAATTGCCAAAAGGTGGAACAACCCAAATTGCCACTAACAAATGAAGAAATAAACAAAATGCAGCACATATACACAATGGACTACTACTCAGCCATAAAGAGAAATGAAGTCCTAATGCATACAGAACACGAACGAACTCTGAAAATAGTAGCTGAGTAAAAGAAATCAATCACAAAAGGACAAATACTGTATGATCCCACTTACATGAAATAACAAGAATAAACAGACACCAAAGTTTGTTAGTGTTTATCAGGTGTAAGAGGAAGGGGGAGAGCAAAGGCCACTGTTTGGGAATTTCTATTTATAATGATGGGAAATTTGGCATTGGTTAAGGCTAACAGTTGCACATTATGATTAATGTAACTAATATCAATAAGTTGTATACCTCAAAAAGGTTGAATTGGCAAATGTTGTGTTCGACATACTTTTAAAACAAACAAAAAACCGAGCAGTTGCTGATGCTGGTCACATACAACACAATATCTCCTGGAATTTGTTTTCTTGGTTTGAGGTTTAGAGTCAGGGTTTCATGGGATATTCCAGTTAATTAGCCTGATACTGATTTTAGTGTTTCTGTTCTACCTCCTGGAGCCCTCGGTAGCCCAGTAGTTAAGAGCTCAACTGTTAACCAAAAGGTCAACCACTCAAATCCACCAACTGCTCCTTGGAAAACCTGAAGCAGTTCTAGTCTGTCCTATAGGGTTGCTATGAGTCAGAACTGACTGAAAAGCAATGGATTTGGTTTTTTGGTTCTACTTTCTAGTTTGTTGTATCATGTCTAGACTATTAAAAGTATGCTAGTAACTATTCAAGGCACAACAATTGGTCTCTACGCTCCTGGAACAACTGAGGAAAGCAGAGTCAGGTATCAGAAATGAAAACAGAAGGCATATTTAATTGCTTCCACGAACAACTTCTTCCTTTGCCACAAGACCAGAAGTGGATGGTGCCAAGCTACCACTAATGAATGTCAAAAATTCTATGGAAGAATCCTGATTAAAGGGGGACAATGTGGAAGAGATTTTTAAGTTTCTGTGGAACTCAAACTTTCTGGAACCATTGAGGATGGGTGACACCAGGAACTGCCACCCTGAGATAATCTTTAAACCCTAACCTGAAACTGTGCCTTGATGTTATCTTTAAACCAAACAATAATCCACTGCCATGAAACCAGTTAAACTCATATGACCCTGTATGACTGAGCAGAGGGGCTCTATATGGTTTCCAGAATTGCCACATCTTTTTTCCATGGTGCAGCTAGTGGGTTCGAACAAAGCCCTGCTCTTTAGGTTAGTCACCATGTGCTTCACCACTGTGCCACTAGGGCTCCTTGCTTAACCACAGAGACAGGATACAATAAAACATTCTTAGACATTGTTGGAATAAGTGTGTGTCAAAATAATAAATGAAACAATGTGAAGTAGATTATATAAGCACTATACCACATACAGTATTTGTATACCACACGACATACCTAATAGGCTGGGTAGCTCATGGGCACATAAAGCATTTGTTATCTTCTATCTTATGTACATATAATAAGCACATATTTTAATATATCTAGCAATATATGACATAACATAATTTTTGTTTGTGGGTGTTGGGTTTTTCAAGTTTGAACTTACAGTAGTGTTTTAGGATTAATGCAAACAATTATTACACATAAGATAATACAATTACACAGAAAGAAAAGTCAAACGTCTTTAGTATTAAACTTGAAAAATTGTCAAAAATTTATATAGAGCATTTTTACAAAGGCTAGCCTTCCCAAAGTGAAACATAACAGGATAAACTATTAAATTATGACCAGTCTTCTAGACAGAGTGATTATAAACTCCCTGAGGGCAGAGGTCATATCTTGTATTGCTACATTCCACCCATCATATAACACAGTCTCTTGAATACATACAGTTACACAGCAGATGCTGGTTCTATGAAGCAGACTCTAACAGTGAGTTCTTGGAAATTTAATAAGTATCTTCTGGCGTGTCTAGTTCATAACTCATTCCCACTCTTCTCAAAATTAGTGACCACCATCCAATGGAGAAAGCCCATTCCTACTCCTCATTTTATGGCCTTACATACAACCTTTACTTCTTAGCCACTGATGACTGGAACAAGAGCAGACCCACGACTCAAGCTAAGCTGATGAGAATGTGTGTTTAGAGGCACAGTGACTGTCAGTTGAAAGCTAAATATGTAATCAATGCAGAGTATTAAAACAAACGTTCATGAACTTCTGCAGCCAAGTTTGCCAGAGTTGTCTTTGCTGCTGTCTTTCCTGCAGCCTCTCTAACTTTTCCTTGAGTTCTGAGAGATCTCTCATATCCTTAAAGGAAATTTTTTCTTTTTGGATAATAAGTGACAGAAATGAACTAAAGCATTTATGCAATGAACTAGAGCGTTTATGCAATGCTCTAGGGCAACTTACTTTTCTTCACAGCCTTTTCAACACACAAAAACCATAATACATATTCTTCAAGAAAGAATTGTCCTTAGGCTTGTTCATTCAGACTCTCTCAACCAGAAATTCCTCTGACAACTTCCCTAAGACACAGCTCCTGTTCACTGGATTTGAACAAAAGAACCTGTCATGGATTGAACTGTGTCCCCCAAAAAATATGTGTAGCCATGTGTCTAGGCCATGATTCCTTGTATTCTATGACTGTCCTTCATTTTGTGATTTTCCTATGCTGTATGTTAAAAAATTAGGATGGAACTATAAATCCCTTTCTAAGTTTACCTCCCTGCTCCACTGTAAAGAGAGTTTCCCTAGAGTATGGCTTGCCCCATCCTTAAACCTTTCGTCCCAGAAGAGATCAAAGGAAAGGGAAGCAAGCAACGAATTGAGAACCTCACACCATCAAGAAAGTAGCACCGGGAGAAGAGTGGGTCCGGCAGACCTGAGGTTCCTGTGCCAAGATGCTCCCTGGACAAAGACTGATGCAATACCAGACTTTTCTCCAGAGCTGATAAGGGGTAAGGCCTTCCCTTGGAGTAGACATCCAGAATTTGGACTTGTAGCCTACCGGACTGTGTAAGAATAAACCTTCCTTTGTTAAAGCCATCCACTCTGTGGTATTTCTGTTAGAGCAGCCCTAGCTGACTAAAACAGAACCCAACTCCAATTGCCACTACTTTTTTAAGAAGGAGCAAAAATCTGCCTTCCTGTGACTTTGATCCACGGATACTACTTCTTTCTTACAGAAAAACAAATTTTTTTTAATGTATTCTGCCTTCCATGTACTCATCTTTTAGCTTTTGGGGAAGCTATATCATACTTCAACTTCACTCTTCTGTAGATTGAATTTCCCAGGTCATTCATTCTTGCCTGTACTTAATGAGGCACTTTTCATGGCTATGGAGATGCAACTATTAAAGAAAAGTCTACTTTCAGTTCCCTGTCATTGAAGACACACAGAAAGTATCTATATTGCCCACAGAATGTTTCTCTATGGAAAGGTAATGTTAGCCCAAGAAGAGATAACGGAACCCAACACACAGAAGCCTGACTTCAAACAAGCAATAGCAAAGCCTGATACGGTCCCCCATATTCTCCTCCATATCCTCAGGTTTAACAAGTGTGCCCCGCTCTCAGGCTTTCCCCAGCAAATGAGTCTCATCTGTCTGTGCAATGTTACCTAAACACAATGAAAGCACTGTATACCCCCATTTCTAGGTTCTAGGGCATTGCTCTTTGGTCAGGTGAAGCCTGAGCTCAAAAGCCTGAAAAGTCAAGTCCATGTTCACCAACGTCTGGCACAAAGCCATCTTCCCACCCTTATGGCACAAAACCAAACAAACAACAAAAAAAAGACAATTTATGAAAAGCAACTCCAGAATGGCAGAGTCAAGGCTTTTGAAATCCACTTGTTCATAAAACCAAACAAGAACCCTGGCAAAACTATCAAAGCCAACTTTTCCAGAACTCAAAAGGCAGGCAACAATCTGAGAAATGCTTTCTCTTTGGTTTTTGCTTTGTTTTGTTTTTACAAAAAAGGCTTATCGTGATAAGAACAGCAAACTCTGTGGCCTTTTACTCTCCCTTTTTCCATCTTCCTCTCCCCAGTTCCACAGTATAGTTGCAGACCAACAGCCTTGAAACTATGGTAGATGGACAATAACAAGTGCTGGTGAGGATGTGGGGAAATCAGAGCCCTCACACATTGCTGGTGGGAATATAAAGCGGTGCAGCCACTGTGTAGTAGTTTGGTGTCAACTCAAAAAATTAAAATCACCATACGATGCAGTAATTGCACACCCAGCTTTATGAGAATGAAGTACTGATACATGTTAAAACACAGATGAACCTTGAAAATATGAGGCTAAGTGAAAGAACCCAAACACAAAAGGCAAACTACTGTCTAGTTCCACTTACGCGAAATGTCCAGAGCAGGTAAGTCCACAGGCACAAAAAGCAGTCTAAAGGGAGAAAGGAACAGGGACTGATTGTGATGGGTATGCAGTTTGTGAGGTGATAAAAATTTTCTAAAACCAAATAATGGTGATGGTTACAAGTCTATGAATATACTAAAAACCAGTAAGCTATATTTTTTATTTTTTTTATTTTTTTTTATCTGTTATTTAAAAGAAGGAGCTTTCCCTGATCTACACGTTAGTCCCACATTTTCTTACTTGGGTTCCCATGACCATATCATGCCTCTTACTGAAAAACAGTCTCGTTTTTCCCTGTTGTAATTGAGACCTGTTCTCTAAGAGCTCTTTCAAATGCCATCTCTTCATGAAGAGATTTTTTTTTTTCTTTTTCCTGTGGACTTCCCAAACACTAAATCATTCCTGTGTGTCACTTTAAGTATGCTGTCTTAAGCAGTTCACCGTAAACACATCTTTCCAACAGACACATACAATGTGCCCTGAGGGTAGAACTTACGCCCGCCTCCTGCAGACACTCCCAAAGCGTATGATACTTCACTCTGCACACAGCAGGTCTTCTCACAGTGTTTAGCACATGAGTGAATACATATCATACAGATAAACAGAATGCACTAAATCAGCTGTGTGCAATAAATCTAATGCTTTTTCTACCTTTTTTTCTTATCTTGTTTGCTTTTAATACTCTTCAATTGACTGCTTGAAGAATATAACACCTGAATTTTTTAATGTCCTTTATTACATGAAATATCATTTCAAAATTCTTTATTCAGCATCAATCTGAGTTGCAGTGTTTTTTCCTTAATGAAAACACTACATACTTTTTTTTCTTTTAATTTAATGTGATTGAGTGAAAGTGTACAATCCAGTTTAAATTTGCATGCCTGCCTATGTGCAGCTCCTACTGCTCTCCTTGCCCGGTGACAGCACACTCCTCCTTTCTGTTCTATACATATCATACCTTCTTAACAATCTCCTGTCCCCTCTTATCCAACCTCTCCCTCCCCTCTAGTAAGAGGCCAGTGGGATGACCTCCTATAGATGCACAGAACCATAAAAAGCACACATGATATGGTCACCCTATGTCACCGAGTCCAGTCCATTCCTGTCTGAGGAGTTGATCTCAGCAATGATTTACGGACAGGGACAGCATCAGGAGTAGGGGCCACACTCCCAGGGAAACCCCAAGGCCTTTGGACCATCAATTGAGGTCTTTTAGGGGAGTTCTCAGGGTGTACCCCTTTTTATTCTCGTGTTGCCACTGAGACTCAACTTTGTGAGCCCTGTCACAGCTGTCACTGGTGGTGGCCGGGCACCATCTGGTTCTTTTGGCCAACGAAAAGAGTTTTTAAAATCATTTACCATCTAGAAGACTACTATTTTTCTGTATGTCCTTCCTGACCTTTTTTTGATGCACTATTCTCGACGGCACTTGGCTGGCTGGCTATTAACATAGTTTGAGACCTCAACTGTAAGCACAATTTAAAAAACTTGCCCCTTAACTGTGTTTCCTCATATCATTAAAAATTCTTGGCAAATATGCCCTTTCCTATACCTGAATATTACCCCCTTCAATCTCATAATATTAGGCTACTTTCAAATTTTCAGCGCTACAACAATGGAGACCTCAACGAAAAAAACAATCCTTCAGTATCTATTACTCCTTTGGAATAAATTGCAAATCAATAGACTGATTTGCTAGAGTCAAAAGGAAGGGATATTCTTTAGGAAATAACATTCATTATCTTTTCTTACTATAAAAATTGTACATGTCCCCTAAAGAAAAAATTTTAAAATACAGAACATAAAAAAGAAAAGCCACTTACAACCATCAGTATATGTCCATCAGGCCTGCTCAAATACATGAAATCATACAGCATACACTTTGTTACTCTGCTTTATTTAACATCATAATGTGAGCATTTTTTCAACGTCAGTAGAATTTTAATAACTTCCTACTACTATACTATATAAATATGCAATCACGTAAGTAATCACTGTTGAATATTTAGATTGTTTCCCTTTTTAATTATGAAAATAATGCCATAATAACTATCTTTACATATAAATCCTTATATGCATGTATGATTATTTCTTTAAGATGGATTTTCTGTTAACAGGATTACCAAGTCAAACAATGTATATGAATAATTTTAAAGTACTAGAAAATGATTACAGTCCAAGAAAGTTGTAGTATTTTATACACCCAACCAAAGGTGTACAAAAGTATACATGCTCTAAGAGCATAAGCCACTAGCAGTAAACAAAGCAAAAATAAAAAACTAAATTTTAAGCTTCCCTTTCAAACCTACGATTTTTTATAATTCTGGATCATTAGTGCGTATGTGTATTTTATTTTTTTACTCCTGAATTTTGTCTATTATTCTTATCCTTGGGACGTTCTCTACTAAACATATCTAGTATCTACTGAAATTTTCTTCTAGTGTGTATGTGTGTGTGTACACCATACTATGAGTGCTACATAACAGGAACTATTCAACAGAGATGTAACACTCATTTTTTTCAACACATTGCTCAAAAATTTACAAATACATTTGAGCAAGATTGGGGGCAGCTTTTGAGGAAATGCCAGAGGCTTTTCCCACAGGAACATCAAACTCAAATAAAGCCAAGTACCACCTCTCTTGCTACATCACTTTAGACAAATGGACATTTCATTGGGGAAGTAAAACGTACACTCTAAAGAGAAAAAGATGACAAGAATACAAGGAAAGTTTTCACAGTATTTCCATTTTCAAGGTAATTGAAATGACTTTCACTTTTAAAAATAAAGAATGTTAACCTTATAAAACAGGTACTAGAGAAAATTAATTTTTAAGAGTATTCAAGATCTGAAACTTCAGAAACATAATTGCTAAGAGGAGAGCATACTAGAGAGTGGTATCTACTGGCAAAAAGTAAAAACTAAAAAAAAAAAAAAAATGTGTAACCCAATTCTATTTGACATCATGAATATCTAGGAAAGGGGTGGGGGAGAAGACCAAATTCTGGAAAATCTGAGTTGTGGAACTGAAATCTCTGGGCATGAGAAAATTTTTTAAATGCCAAGGAGCACAATGAACAGAAGAGAGTACAATGGAAGGGCAGCATAGTGCTGTCCCACTTGTCAACAAGTTCCATTGCACAGCTCTGACAAAGCCATGCTGACACCAATTCTGCCACCACCATCACCACCCTATCAAAATACTTCTTCACTATGAAAAAAAACTGCTGCTGTTGAGTTTATTCCAACCCATAGTTACCCTGTAGAACAGAGCAGAGTTGCCTCATAGTTTCCAAGGAGCAACTGGTGGATTCAAACTGCCAACCATTTGGGGGGCAGCCAACCTCTTAACCACTGTGCCGCCAAGGCTCCTTCTCCAATACACTGGTTTTTGGGGGATTTTTCTTCCCAGTAGAAAATCACTGCTACATTCACAAGGAAATCAAATGAAAATACAGGATTTGCTCAAATATTTGCTGAGTGTCTACTACACATTCAGCACTGTGTTAGACCTACTGAGAAGTAGAGAAGTATGGCATGTTTTCTTCCTAAAAGAAGACAAGTTCCAAACTTAGACAGTGAAACCAGAAGTACTCACAGAAACTAGCTTTCTAATCCTATAATTTACATTTCTCAAAATACATGAACTGAAGTTACCTTCAAGTTATTGTTCTTCTAAATTCAAGAACAAACATTATGCTATTAAAAAAATAAGGTTATTCTAAAGGAAAATATTTGTAACAATGGGTATATAAAAGACTTCTCAGGACATAAAAAGGATGAACCATAACAAAATTGATAAATTAGACTTCATTAAAATTAAAACCTTCTGCACTTCAAAATAGACCATCAGGAAAAATAAAATTTAAAGCCACAGATAAGAATAAAATATTGGAATATTTATCTAGAATATATAAAGAAATCTTACTATTAAAAAAATAGCAAAAAGATTTGAACACAAAAGAAGATATGTGAATGGTCAATAAGCACATAAAAATATTTTCAATATTATTAGTAATCAGGGAAATGCAAATTAAACCCACAGCAAAATACCACTACATACCTACTAGAATAAACAAAATTAAAAAGACTGGCAATTCCAAGTGTTGGTGAGGATGTAGAGCAACTGGAATGCTCTTTAACTGCTGGTGGAAGTACAAAGTGGAGTAACCCTTTAGAACACAGTTTGGCAGTTACTGATAAAAATCAACGGCATACTTACCAAATGACTCAAAAATTTTACTCCTGGACATTTACCTAAGTGATAGTCCATAAAAAGACATCACAAATTATAATACCTTATTCATTATTCCAAAATGGAAAACCCGAAATACAGTTAAATGGCAAACATATAGCACATTTACACAATAGCATACTGCTGTTGTTGTCGTTGTTAGGTGCCATCAAGTCAGTTCTGACTCATAGTGACTCCATAGGACACAGCAGAACTGCCCCATAGGGCTCCTAAGGAGCAATTGGTGGACTTAACTGTCAATCTTTTGGTTAGCAGCCAAGCTCTTAACCACTATGCTCCAAGGGCTCCAATAACAGCATACTGTTCAGGAATAAAAAGGAATACAGTATATACAACAACACGAATGAACTTCAAAATCATTACACTGAGCAAGAAAAGCCAGACACAAAAACACAAAGGAGAATGTACTATGTGATTGAATTTATTTGAAATTCTAGAACAGACAAAACTCAACTATTACGGAAGAAATCAGATCAATTACTACGCAGGAACACGGTGGAGACTGCCTGCACAGGAGCACAAGGAATCTTTCAGTTAAGACAGAACTGTACAAATGAATATAGTGATAGTTAAAAATTTATATTTGTCAAAAGTCATTGACCTGTGTACCAAAAGTGTGAATTTTTTGTATATCAATTATACCTAATAAAGTTGATCTTTCAAACAAACGTGGTAATTAAAGAAGTGGTCTCATTCTCTATTTCAAACTGTTAACCTTAAGGAATGAAGACAGCTAAAAAAGAAATTTTAAGCTAAATATTACAGCAGTCATGAAACAAAACCAAAAATGAAAGTTCCAGACAGTATTTGGGTCATTAAGACCATTCATCTTGCCTCATGTCTTTGATAAGTAGTATATTCAAAGAAACTCACTGAAATTAGCATGATGAAATTAAATGAGACAACCTAGTATTTTAAATATAAACAAAACAGGATAATACCAAAAGAAGAAGGTGAAAAAGGAACAGGAAGAGGAGGGATCATAGGCAGAAAGTGGCCCATCATTTGTTTTATAACAGGTCCTGGCAGTTCGCAGCCTTATTAGAAGTGTTGGAAAGAGAGCAACTCAAGGAGGAGAGTTGATGAACACCTGGGGCGTCTGTCTTTCTCTCTAAGACCGACTCCCACAGTAAGGTCAGCAGTCAGATGATGATATATTGGGAGCACATCTCCCCTCAAGGTGATCAGTCCTCTTTTGTACTAAATTCCTTAACTTTTCAACTCCTTACTGAATGAAACCCTACCTGCCTTCCAGACTCTGGTACAAATTCTTTTTCAGTCTTGCTACCAGTTGATGCTAATGAGATTGAGGCCTAGACACAATGAATAAATCTGGTGAAAAAGATCCTCATGTGAAATCAAATTATTTTTCACTCATGACACTTTACCCTTCAACAGAAAATGCTGATTAGATGTTCAATTATTTTAAATGAAAGCATGTTTCTCCTACTCTTAGGTTACCATAAATCCAGGTCACAAAGAACTACTGAAAACTTTCAAGTCCTTCCATCTTAATTTCATTGCAGACTATAGTTTAGAAAGGTGAACTAAGACTCAGAAGTGGAAAGCTGGAAGGGAATTTCAAGACCTCCTTGCCCAGGAGTTTTTAACTATGTGGTTAGCTAGAGTGTCAAAATCAACTGTAAGATAAAATCTGTGCCTACAAATAATTAAAATACTGTAAGTGTTTTGACTAATGTTTGTAGAATGTAGATGAGATTTAGGGTTACCCTTGTAACATACCTCACTCCCACCCATTTGCATTCTGAAAAAGGAGTTACAGCTCACAGACAAACAAGAGGCTGGAAACCCTGGTGGCATAGTCGCTAGGTGCTACATCTGCTAACCAAAAGGCTGGCATTTCAAATCCACCAGGGACTGCTTCGAAACTCTATGGGGCACTTCTACTCTGACTTATAGGGTTACTGTGAGATGGAATCGACTCAACAGCAGTGGGTTTTTTGTTTGTTTCTTTGTTTGTATAAAACTTGCAGACTATCTTTTCTAAGCTACAGTCTATAGTGTGCCACTTACTGGTATATCAGCAATGATGCAACTGCCTTGTTTTAAAGATAAGCAAACAGGTTATTATAATCATATCTAAAAAGTGGTAGAGACACCGAGATTCTTGTTCAGATCTGCAGACTTCCCCTGGCATCACATTACCTTTCTGTCACTAATTCTAAAAGGTATTTCACACTGTGATTCAGCTATCCTTCCACGTACATGTAACACCCTAAAGAGAAGGAAAAAGCTCTAAAGTCCAAATACTAACTTACTAAAAATATCTACATACACCACAATGAGTGATATGGTACCTACTCTGAAGATGTTTGTCAACTACTGAGGAAAACAAAATGGTTGCAACTAAAACACCTGACAGAATATGTTAAATAGTAATAAAAACTTAACATAGGATATTGTGCAGCACATAGGAAAGAATGCTTTTGAACAGGGAGGCAGGTATCATGAAGGAAAGAGGTTGTATCCAGCCCAGGCTTCAAAGAATGGACAGGATTTCAACTAGCAGAAATGCAGAGGAGAACATTATGGCAGGACGCAACAAAAAGCAAAAGGAAAGGGATTGAGGAGGAAAGTGTCCAGGAAATTATGAGTAGTACAGAATGGCTACAGCTATCTGTGCATGGGAGGAGAGTTACAGGAGGGCACAGTGAGAAATAAAACGGGAAAGAAAAGGGAATGCCTTGCCAGTCCATGCTGTCTTCAAAGTCAACACTAAAAGTCCACGCTTAAATGAGAAATAATTTACATAATTAGATCTTATGACAATAACTGCAGTACCAGATAAAGAATTACAGCAGGAAGAAATCTAAAACCAGAAGCTCTGTTAGCTTTATAATAGTCCAAGAGACATTTCAGGGCTTGAATTACGGCAGTGGCAAAGGAAATGTACAGAAGGTATTAACTGCTGAGGTAGAATCAAACTGTGACTGTGGGCAACTAATACAGAACACAATAGAAAGGGAGAAAAAAAAAAAAGACACTGACTCTGAGGTTCAAGTTTGCTAGAAGAGGATATTGGCCATGAGTAACCTGACAGAAAGAATCAAAAAGATAAGCAGGGTAGAAGATTTGAGAGGTTACCAATGATTTTGTTTGAGATTAAATGATTTTCCACTAAGTGTTGTACTTTACGTCCACATGGGGCAGTTCTACTCTGTCCTGTAGAGTCATACCGCACGTCAGAATCAACTCAACAGCAGGGGGTTCTGAACCACCACTGGAGATACACAGTAGTTCAACATGTTAGGAGAACAAATTCATAAAATGCACACATTTTTCTGACTAGCAATTCTATTTCTAAGAATTCATATCACAGATAATCTCACACATGTGTACCAAGAATTTTTTGGTTTTGTTTTAAGATACGCAATGTTCACTAATAGCCAATGTATAAAGGAACCTAAATGTCTGTCAGTAATGTCTGGCTAAGGAAATGATACTATTTGGATAAAATGGTATATTATGCACTTGAAAGAAAATTAAGCAGCTTTATAAGTCAGGGGCAAATAGTAAGTCTGGTATGCAACCAATTCAACAACAACCAATAGCAACAGTATTTATAGGAAAAATAAATATGTACACACACGCTTGTCTGTGCACAGATCAGCTTTGCAAGCATACTTAAGAGAATAATCATGGTCTGCAAAGTGAACTGAAGGACCAGAAATGTTACGGCAGAAATATTTCTTTTTTTTAACAATGTGCCTCTTGCTTATTCTACTAATTCAATTGGAAGTCAAATGATGAATTCAATTTTTTCTCCTTCCTATGGTTGCCCTCTAGTGGAGAGGCCAAATAAAAGGGTCAAAAGTAGGTGACAAAAAACACAAGGGGACCAAAAAAAGTCATAAAATTGGTAAGCCCACTGTGAATAGATTGTATTCCTCAAAAAGTCAGAAAATTGGTAAACCGTGAATAGATTGTATTCCTCAAAAGTCATTCTACCCAAACCAAGTGTTCATCAACAAAGAAGTCTTTCCTAAAATACAATATAGACAAAACTGAGAATACATCATAATACATGAGCAAAATCTTCTAGTTTTGTGACAATTTTTCAAACATTCCTTTACCTCCCAATCAAGAGTGCTTATAAAAATGTGAAAGAAAAATACAACTTAAAATGTTATTCAAGGGAAACTGTAACAAAAAACTTCAAGTTGACAGGGAGACAGATTTGGATTTCATCACTGAATATTTTTTTTACTCTTCACATGAGTTTGTCTCGATAGTGATAACTTACAAGAAGAGAACAAAATATAAAGTAGTATTATTTTCTAGCTAATTATGAAAAAGCTATATAAACTCATGAAACTTGGGAGGAATTTTGTCATAAAATAGACAATATTTTCAAATTCTTTGCTATTTTCAAATATAGTTTGACATCTTTTGTATGTTAAACAATGCCTGCCTAATTTTATAATATAATTCTCTCTTTAAACCCAATGTCCTACATCGAAACTAACACACAACAGTTTTAGAAAGTTCTATACAACTTCATTATAATTGCTAAGTATATTTTTTAAAAAAAGTAAATGGCATTTTTGAAGCACATTTATTAAAGTTTATATCATATATACCACATTCTGAAAAGCATCAAATGCAATTCCGATTATTTGTTAAAAAATCCAAAGATCACTGGAAAGAACTATGGCATTTTCTCTTTAAAAGCTTTTCGCCAGTAATCACTTCTTCTGTCATAAAATAAAAAGTTTAAACAAATTTGATCTAACTCTAATAGCATTTACAGAAATCATGACTTGGAGCTTACTCCATCCAAATCAATAAATATTTCTTCAGCAAGTAACACTGTGCTCTAGTATCAAACAGAAAGAAAAAAAAAGTGCCCAAAAAGCTAAGTCATTGTTGACACAAAAGGATTCTATCTCACACTGAGTATCAGTTCACTAACATTTTTAGGGTGTTAAAAGGGTGATTTGCGTGTACTGAAAACAAACACATGGGCAGATTCTAGGAGCCAGCCTCCAAGGTGATGTCCAATAGTCTCCACTTCCTGATGTTCATGCTATTGAGTAGTTCCCTAACACAACAAATCAGAGTTGCCTGTATGACCAATAAAATATGGTGGAAATGATGACAGGTGACTTTCAAGGCTAAGAGCACTAACAACCAGCACCAATTTGCCAGCCACATGGGTGAGTCAACTTGGAAGAAGAGAATCTATCCCATGTCAGGGGTCTTTTGCCACTGCTATCAGATAATTACGCTCATCTTTAACAAATCTGAGGATGAGTAATTACTGATTTATGTATTCACACATAACACCAGTTTTCATGAGCTCTGATAATACTTGCTGGTATGGAAAGAAACAGTAATAGTTTGTATCCTTCCCACCTACATTAAAAGAAATGTCCTTTGTCTCTAGCATTTTAATAGCAACTATATCTTGATCTTACATCATTGATCAGAAACAATCAATTTCCTCCTTAACTCACTGAAGGCAAAAATTATCCATAAGAGTGGTTCTGAAAAGAAGCTAAAAATACCTTTATGAGGTCTGGCAATTCAGTTCACGAACTTACCAGTGTGTGCTTACGTTGGCTGCACTGTACAAACAACTCAGTAAGGTTGCATAACCTTGGTATATCAGTGTCTCACAGCGTGTTCACGTCAACATCTGGCAGTGTCTTGCTGAGTGGCATTCATTATTGTTGTTGCACGTTTTTGTGTGCCATCACGACAATGTCACAGCTTGAATTAGAGCAATGAACAAACATTAAATTTCTTGTTAAACTTGGCAAGAGTTGAAGTGAAATCAGGGACACGTTGGTCCAAATTTATGGAAATAATGCCATGAAGAAAATGGCAGTGTACAAGTGGGTTAAACGACCTCCTGCGAGGAAAGAAAACACCACTGATAAAGAAGGTCAAGGTGGCCAGTAATGAGCAGAACCGATGAAGACATTGCAAAAATTCATCGAACTGTGTGTCAAAATCATTGGCTGACTGTGAGAAGCATAGCAGACCAAGTAAACATCAATAGAGAAACAGGAAAATCTAAACTGAAAATCTTGGCATGAGAAAGGTATGTGCAAAAATGGCCCAAAGGAGCTCACTGACAAGCATAAGCAAAAGAGAGTCAAAGTTTGCCAAGACTTTTTGGAGAGGCAAAACAATGCTTTGGGCTATGTTATGAAAAACAGATACAAAAATACAACCCTGAAACAAAGTGCCAAAGTGCACAACAGAAGTCAGCCATTTCTCCATGGCCCAAAAAGTTCCATCAGTCCAAATCAAGAGTCACAACAATGTTACTAACCCTTTTTGATATCAAAGGGCTTGTTCATTATAAATTTGCACCAACTGAACAAACAGAAAACCAAGTTTACTATTTGGAAGTGCTAAAAAGGCTGCATGAAAAAGTTAAACAAAAATGACCTCAACTTTTCGCCAACAACTCATGGCTCTTGTATCATGACAATGCACTAGCTCACATAGCACCATCAGTAAGGGAGTCTTTAGCCAGTAAACAAATATATACATACACACACACACACACACACACACGTTATATGTATATATAACATGTAGTATGTATACAGGAAAGGTCAAACAAGAAACTAAACAGATTAGGTAATTACAGGGGGTAGACGAAAATAGGGTGGGAAGGATGAAGAGGTAGAAAGCAGCAGAAAGAACTGAGGGTGACACTCCTCTGTAAATCATATAAAAGATTCTATAAATCATTTATAGCATACTGATTTATAGAAACATGTGGATGCTTTATACACACATAAGCAGTAAGAATGGGGGACTTCTAAATTTCTGAAACAAATGGATCAAACTATTACTTCAAATGAATAACATAACAGCACTTCATGGAAGGAGGGGTTGCAGAAAAGGATGGAGAATTAACCCAGGTAATTTTTAACAGAATATTTGCATTCTGTGTTCTCAAGCTAAAACACAAAACACATTTTAAACAAATATTAAATACTAGTTAACAGAGCCATTCTGAAACTACTTTCTGTGTATCTGGGGCCATTTAAGTATGTAAATACACTGAAGAATAATGACAGCCACACTTTCCACCGTCAGTGCAGGCAACTGAAACCATGGCAGGAAGGAATGATGCTAACGAACTCTGCGGAGCTCTGATGGCACACTGATTAGAAGTTCTCCGGCTAACCAGACGGTCAGTAGTTGGAAGCCACCCGGTGCTCCTGGAAACTCTGTAAGGTAGTTCTCTATCCTATTGGATCACTATGAATTGGAATCAACTGTAGGTTTGTTTTTTGGGTTTTTCGTTGTTAGTTGGCTTTGTGGTACTATACTGGAGTTGGTTTTGTGGTACTGTACTGGAGCTATCAGTATGAATCATGGTTTTTCACATCAACAGAATTGATGCTCAAGGCATTCTTGAGTATAGGGATAATATGAGAAAAATCTTTTCAATAAATCTGGAGATGTAACGTAAGAGAGTGAGTAGAAAGGGCAGAAGCCAAAAGGCTGGTTAGGAGGTGGAATAACATAAGATTGCTTGCTCAAAGTTCTGTATCACTACACTAGCTAAAGGCAAGCGCTAGACATTTTGAAGGATTGTTTGAAAACTCTTGCTATAAAATCTCAAATTCTTACGAGCAATTCCAAGGAGACCCAGGACTCACTCCGGGAGCTGTGGGTCACCTGTACTTGAGGAATCTGGAGTTCATCCACAGTCCAGAAGGTGAAGAAAAGAGCAAAGAGGGACTCAGAGAGGGAAACATAGAGAAGATTCGGCTGTCAGCAGAGAAGCTGGGCCCTTGTCCAGATAGGTTTGCTGGGGCGAGCTTTGGTGTAATCTCCACTTGCTCCAAAGGGTCCTGGCACCCTCACAGGGAAATGCTGGCCTTGCTCAGACCTTGAGTGGCATCTCTAATAGCTAACAAAATGTCCAAGATACTGATTCCTGGATCAGCTCTACCCTGTAAGTTCTAAAAAGGCTGATCCAGACCTCTTATTAAATACCTAAAAAATGTTTTGATTACTCACTTTGTAGCTATTTAAATATTGTAAAATTCACAGTTACTCCCTCGTATACCTCATCGAGGCGTTGGAGGAACGAATAGCCAACAAATATGCTCATATCATTTTCAAAGCAGCCTTTCTGCTGATAAGATTTCCTCACAATTTAGAGCTTGTTGACACAACAGACACTGCAGATAAGGTTTCAGTTACAAATATTTCATTCTATAAAGGACAGACTATTCTGCCTTCCCTCCAAAATAAAAGCTTCATTAAAAAAAGAAGAAGAAAAAAGGAAAAAGCACCCATGAAGAATGTCTAGCTTTCCTTCCTGTGATCTTCATTCTCTTTCTCCAGTAAAGCCCACTTAAAGAAGCAGACTCATTTATAGACCAACAGTCTTGGAAACACAAGTTCAGGCATAGTTATGCCTACCTTACAGTGCTGGTGAGATGAGATAATATTTGTAGAATGCTTAACACAGTGCCTGGCACACTGTAATTACTCAAAATGAGAGCAAAAAACAGTGGTCAACAAAAACAATTGCAGATCAAGAAAGTGTTTATTTAGCATGATTTCAATTATGTTAAATTACATGGGAAAAGATTAGAAGGAAATCTCACAAAAAGCTACAAATCATTATCACGCGGGAGGTGTGTTAGAGGTGGTGGCTCGCTCTTTATTTTTCTTCATTCTTTTCAAATTTGCCACAATGGGTACATACTGCTCTCACAGTAATAATTTGTAAGTATCTAGTATTAACAGAATTTTCGCACAGAGGAGAGTCTGGTAGAGGTGCTTGCTCCCTCAGGCAAGTAGAGACTGAGAGCATCTTTTCTCCTTCTGCTTCTCACCTTGGCCTTATGCTCCATGAAGAGACAACATTCCACAAGCTCTATTTCCCTTCTACTTGTTCCATCTGGAAACTCTGTTAGTGGCTACAGCTGCTAATCAAAAGGCTGGCAGTTTGAATCCACCAGACGCTCTTTGGAAACGCGATAAAGCATTTCTACTCTATCCTATAGGGTCACTATAAGTCTCAGTCAACTTGATAGCACTGCGTTTGGGGTTGCTCCACCTACTTCTCTGGAAGTTGCCTACCAGCCATTCTTTCTTTCATTCCCTGGTCTAAAAGGATAAAAATTTTAAATGTACCAAAAAAAAAAAAAAAAAAAAAGCAAAAATAGACTCTTAGGAAGCTTACTTCCATGTAAAAACATTATTTATCTAGAAATATGATATTTTTAAAAAAAGTCTCCTATAGTGAACATAATAAGTGAAACAGCTTCTCATGATCATGGAAAAATAGGAAATGTTACAATTCAAAAACAAAAACAGAATCCCAGAGCTGGAAGATGTCACCGTTGCATTGACAAAGCAATGAAGACCTAGTGAAGCCTGATCCGAATGTACAGTGTCATGACCCACTGTAAAGTCCCACCTGCTGCTCTGTCCCTTAGCTTCTCTTAAACACTTAATTAAGGACCTAAACAGAGTAAGTTTGGCTACCAAAACAGAGGTCATTTTACAGTTGTTTTTTGTTTGTTCATTTAACTTTTTAAAAAGTACACTTACTATAAACACTAAGCTAGAAAGGAATCGCTCTTCTGATGGTCTTAAACTAGATCTCACTAAATTTTATCTAATTTGTGGAAGAAATATTAAAAATCAATTCCATTTTATACTGAAAATCACAGAATTTACACATGCCTTCAGAGCAGTGTTCTGAAAGCCTACAAGATTAACAAGCTGTTCCACAGCACGTTTTCCTTACAATGAGATGATGTATTCCACAATTTCCACAGCAGGAAACCAGGGCTGGTGCTGCTGCTGCTGCTGCTAAATTCAGGGACAGAAGACTCAGAAGAGTGGGAAAAGCCTCTGCTTCCAGACTTAAGTTAAGAATTAAAATATTTATATTAAAAGTCTAATAATTTTACACCCTTAAAAATGCATAAGGCCTTTCTTCTTTAACTGTTGTTAAGCAGTTAAATCACCATCCCTAAGGGTTCCATATCTTGCTCTTTTCTCACAGACTACATTACACCCTGGCTTCTTCCCCAGTCTCTAACACCTACAGTAGAGCAGTAATAAATACAGAGCAAAGGTATTTTCAAATTATTACTTCATATTCTTACTTGTGATAAAGCTCTGTTTCTTGATTTTAATGTCAAATGCAGATGTGCAGAATACTTTGTTTCTCTCTAAAAAAACAACTTGTAAAAACTAAATTAAGTTACTTTTTACTTATACGATTCTCAATTGGTTTTTGTTTCCTGTAAAGTTAATGGATTTTTGGCAGAAAATATTGTTCACCACTTCTGGGTTTCATATTAAAATGCTAAATTAAATGATCTTCCCTCACACTCAAAAATCAATAAGTATGTTATTCAGTCCCTACTGTGTAAAAGACACTATGGGAAATAAGAGATATAAAACAGGAACTGCTCTTAAAATGCTTACTTATATTCTAGTTATCCAAACCTAAGGTACACACATTGTAAGAAAGGCAGCAAATTGTTTCAATTTCTAAAAGTAATAGCACCAAACTGATGGGATCCACTCTCTGCTTTCAATCTCACGAAAATTCTGCCTGCTGAAAGGGATTGCAGTTGGGCAAAAAGTAAAATACGGCAGTGCTCCCACTGGTCATTTACAAACAAACAACATCAACAAAAAAGCCAAATTTTGTTAATGTCAAGTGGATTCTGACTCCTGTATTAAGAGAGTAAGATTGCTCCATAGGGTTTTCTTGGCTTCGATCTTCATATCAGTAGATCACCAGGACTTTCTCCCATGGCGCCAGTGGGTAGATTCAAAAAGTCAACCTTTAGAGTAGCAGCTCAGCACTAACCCTTGGCACCACCCAGGAGACTTCAATGATTGATAAGCACCCACCCAGTCTCTCCATGTGAGAAGGACCCGGCGATCTGCTTCCATAAAGATTCTAGTCTAGGAAATCCTGTGGGGCAGCTCTCTGTCACACTGGGTCACTATCAGTCAGAATCTGATGGCAGCACCTGACAACAACAATTAGATTACAACCAGTAATGGTTGTAATGGAGATCTTTTTACTAAGTTGTCTATTTTAGGATAAAGATGGTCAAGGTTTCAGAAGAAAAACACAGGTTTCTCTTATACTAAAAGGAATACTTACACTTACTTAAAATATATATATATAAATATATATATAGAAAGTTGGTGAAAATAAAAAACAATTTTAGACCTACACCAATGGGGATGTCTGCAGATCACCTAATACTGTGACCAGCTAGAACAGTGCCAGTATAAAAGCAAAGATTGAAAACAGATCTTCTTGCTTCCTTAGCTTCTTAAACAATTTGAGGAACACAGCAATTAAAGGGCAGAAAACCACTAACACCCAATGACAAGCTCATAAGCCCTCCAGCTTGCCATCTGAATTACCTAAGAGTCTACAGTTTATGTCACTGTCCCTCCTGACACTGGTTTCCAGAAGTCAGAATTAGAATTGCCCAACACTTCTTACAAACTGATTTCACAATAATTTGAACACGAAGATACTCATGGCTGTTTGTTTGAAACACTTCTTCAGTCTCTAGCTAAACACTTCATTTGCACTATTGTTTTATTCAAGGAAACAGTGAATAAATAGTCTTCCCAGTTGCTGACACTGGTCTTTCTGAACCAGTCACAAAAGATAGGAAACTGACAGGAGGCAAGATGAAGCCTGCTTTTACCAGCATGCTTTGTTGTAACCCGATAGGCAGCAAGAAGCTGGGTGTCAGATTTACCCATGTTTTTTAGCTTTGTCCTCATTTGTAAAGTCTCAGCCAAGTCTTCCTTCTTTGACAAACTTTGCTACAAACCCTAATGGAAAAGCCACCTCATGGCACCTTAGATAACTTGACTCTTCCCAGGGATTTTTGCCTCTCAAGGCATGTTGACTTTTGAATCAAGATCTACCCTTCTTTATTCTCTTGGAGGGCTGGCTTTCTTTAATTCTAACAACTTATCTTTCCAGAAGAGCATCGCTCTGCTACTTAGTTGGTAGTCTTTTTGGGGGCGGTGGGTGGGTGGAGGGGTTAACATTAACTTTCACATTAGGTATTGGCCCAAGGCTGCAGATCAATTCTGTAGCTTTTCTAAAGATTTGCGGGTCCAGCCAGAGAAGCAGAGTCTGGTTTGCTTTTGTGGAAAAAGTGATACAGCCAAATTTGGAAACTACTACCTAGTTCAAGGTTGCAATTTCCAAATCTTACTGAGGCTGCATGGGGCTCATCTAAGAAAAAGCTGATGCTAAAAAATTGTTTTTAAAGCTTCTAACATTTCTCAGCCACCAAATTTATTTTCCAAAACAGCATTCTGATCAGTATACAGTAATGCAAATGAATCACCAATAAAGCAATTAAATTCCACCTAAGATATTCCTGTACTAAAATTCAAAGGACAGTGCTTGGCAAAATGCATCTTAGCATCTGCCAAACCCCAAACATTTGAAAACAAATAGTAATTCTAGCCTGTTTTGCCAGACTCCCAACAGCCACTACCCACCCCTCTTTGAGAATGTCTGTGTATTTCGGAACATCTTCTAATATGCTTTCCTATTCTAAGTCCTGAAGTAGGAAAGGTCAGAAACCACTGACCAGAGAAGTAATAAAACTGAAACTCTATGTAAATAAACTTCAAACTCCAAAGCCCTGTCAGAGAAATTCACACACAGTTCATCTGTTGACAGAAGACTTTTTTTCCCCACTCAAGGAGCATTTTAGCCTTGGGATTACCTTTCATTCAGCAAGGATCACCTACATTCTGACTCTTGTGGGTATCAGAGCAAACCAGGGGGTGTTGAGAACTTGGCTCTCTCCGTCTTAATAAAACCACTCAAGTCCTAGAGGCAGTTAATCCATGGAGGGCTTTGTGATCCTATCCCTTGACATGTTTGATAAATATGGAAATCGTAAAATGTTCTGACTTGTTAAAAATTTTTCAGCCTGCTTAACATGCTCTTTGGCCCCAACACGTACAAAGTGCTGACTTGGCATGCCCGGGAGCGCCATCACCTTCTCCATTGTGTACACACCGACAACCCCTCAAGCATAAATAAGTCACACTTCACAAAGAAATGCTTATTCTACACTCTAAGAGGGACTCTCCTCTTCTCAAGGAAACAAAAGTATGGCAAAAGGCAGGGAAGAAGGGTGTGTACAAAAGAAAAAACTGTGGCAGAACGAATAAAAAAGAAAAACTCAGTTCTAAGCAACTGCAAAGCTGAAGACCATTTTAAAAAAATCTGGGCTGGGGATAGGTGTGTCTAGAGCTGGTTGCTGAGCAAATCTTTCAGTCTGAAATCAGTGCTGTAAAAAATAACTATGCCTTTTTGTTTCTCACTTCACAAAATGTAATGAATAATATCATTTCCTTTCAATACCTCCTATAATTCTAATGAGTCAGCTCCCCTTCAACACTATTCAAAGTTAAGAAATTAAAATATTATTATGACATGTATCTGGCCTCCAGTGAACAAGAAAGCAAGTTCTGGCCTCATGAATAAGTTTAACTTCTACTCATCTCAAATAACTAATCATCTTGGAGACTGAAAAAAAAATTATATAAATACCAAGAAAGAGGCCTATAACTGTACAAACTAGGTGTGGTATCTAGAAACCCTGCAGGCTCCTGTAGTCATAGGATTCAAAGGGAAAGTCTGTGAAAAAAAACCATAAAGATGGAAGACTGGTGAAATGCTGCTGATGCAGGAGAAAGCATCAGAATCTACATCCAGCCATGCTAATCAGTCATTGCCATTACTGATATTCCTAGACTCAAACAGCAAACTTCCAACACTTTGACAACTTTCAGAAAATCTGTCTGAGAGCCATAGCAAGAGGTAAAGGCAGAGAAAACAGGCATAACTTAGTTCAGAGGAAAGCAACCAGCAAGAAAGCTGAGTGGCAGAAAGTGGAAGAAGAAAAGAAGCCAAGAGTCACACTGGTGTACGCAGCATGAAAGCCAAGCAGGAATAACTGGGAATTAGCTCTAGCTCTACAGACAATCTTCAGGGCCTAGGTTTATCAGGGCAGGCAAGAAAAGGACAAATAGGCCATTCCAAAAAGAAAGAATTTGAATCTATGGCTTCTGGGGGAAAAAAAAATCAGGAGAGGAAAGGGTAAGAATGCTGTCCTCTCAGCCTAGACTTGATACCCGACAGGAATGAAGGGAAGTGGTCCAGATGATAAAAGATGACTTCGGGATAGAACGGAAAAAAAAAAGGACTGAGAATATTATCTCCTACCTTCCCATCAATACCAAGTTTCATAACAACTGTTACAGCTCAGAACATCATGTCATGAAGACAGTGACAGTGCACAGAGAAAAGGAGACCAGCCGAGCTAGTGACCAAGTCACTTGTCTTCTCTAAGGGCAAACAGTATTCCCAGGAGTCCAGATCTGTGCTTCCCAAACTTGAACACATGAGCAAATCCCCTGGGGAGCTTGTCAAATGAAAGACTCTGCTTCAGAAGGTCTGAAGTGGACCCAGAGCTTTTTGTATTTATTTCCAGCAAGCTCTCAGGTGATGCTGATGCTGCTCGTCCACAAATGTCACTGCTAGTGGCAAGGGTCAATACGGAGCCTGGTCAGATAAACTTCTGACTTGGCTTCATAAACACAGACAAGTTACTTAACTTCTACGAGTCTACGTTTCCTCATTTATAAAATGGAGACACTGATGCCTGCTTCATAAAGTTGATATAAGAAATAAACAACAAAGTGTAGTCTAATGCCTACTTAAGCAGCTCTGGTAGCAGATTGGTGAAACACTCAGCTGCTAACTGAAAGGTCAGTCATTTGAACTTACCAGCTATTCTGCCAGAAAAAGATACAGCACTCTGCTTCCATAAAGATTACAGCCTTGAAAACCCTCGTGCGCAGTTCTCCTCTGTCCTATAGGGTCACTAATAATCAGAATGGACTCAGCAACAGTGGGATGAACACCCACTTACTACCACAAAGCAGTTGGCATATATCATTGGTAATGACAGCACAGATTTTTAACCTTTTTAATTGTTAGGCATTATTTCAATAGATATTAGGAGAAGAAACGTCATCTTAATCTAAGATTTCATGGGTGTTCTTGCTTACGATAAAGCTACACTTAAAAGAAAAAGTTAATTTTAATAATTATAAGTAATTAAAAGGACAAGAGGTACACGGATATGACAAAAGTCATGAGGATAATACTCAACTGACTGAAGTTTGGCAAATCACAGTTAACAAAAGCTTGTAAATCTGCTGGAAGGCAGGGGCCCAACCAGATTACCCTTACACAAAGCATGGGGACGTGGCACAGTTCTGATCATATTTCAATACCTCATGGATAGTCAAGGCTTAAAAACCACATTTTCATCAAATAATACTCTTACTCGTACCTCATAGCGCATTACGCTATCATGGGTCATCCCACTATCCACACAGTTACGGAAAACAAAATTAAATAAGTTCCACAGAATACAATCATTTTCCCCCATAGATACTTAAATTAACCAATCTAAACTACCTCCCCACAACAGGCTAAATATTAAAATTATGTCCTCAAGGAAAAAAAAAAGCTATGACTTCACAAATCCAGTATTAGGATATTTCTCTTTTTCCACAGAAGTTTTGTAACAGCAGCCTAAAGTAATCGGTGGTCAACAGGATGAATGTGGATGAGTGAACACTGTACAAATTTGTCATACCCTTTAACAACAACCTTTAGAGCAGAGACAGGAAGGCTGGGCCATGTATGAGTTGAAATGAGACAGCACATTTATGACTAGCATGGCTTTCAAAAGAGAACTATAAAAGAGTTCCTCGAGTATTTAGTATCTGATGTCTAATGTGCTTGGAGCAACGTATGATTCTTATAATTCTGCCAAGGTTGGTTGACAGCTTCTACTGGTAGTATCCAAACCCCCAAATCCACTGCCATTAAGTCAATTTGGACTTATAGTGA
The DNA here is from genome assembly GCA_028571685.1 of Heterohyrax brucei. NCBI lineage: Eukaryota > Metazoa > Chordata > Mammalia > Hyracoidea > Procaviidae > Heterohyrax > Heterohyrax brucei. Next base: position 89,402,611 of record CM053151.1, on the reverse strand, counting down.
CCCTACAGAACAGAGTAGAACTGCTCCATAGAGTTTCCAAGGAGAACCTAGTGGTTAACAGCTGCAGATCTTAACCATTATGCTACCAGGGTTTCCATACTAGCTTACATTTAAGAACCGGCTGGGGAGGATGTATGTATGTGCACGTATATATGTAAGTAGGTATGCAGACACATAGATGTATACATATATATGCACACACGCGTGCATTACGATAACAGCCCAGATGGTGCAACAGCTAAGTACTCAGCTACTAACTGACAGGTTCAAAGCCATCCAGTGGATCTGTAAGAGTAAAGATCTAGTAATCTGCTTCTGTCCCATGGGGTTGCTACAAAGTCAGGACTGAACTGATGGCACCCAGCAACAACATGTACTATCCATTTCACTGACATAAATGCTAAACAGCATATAATTTACAAATAACAAAATCTACAATAACCTTTACTATAAATTTAGCATAGCCAATTTATTCTCACACATGTTTTTGTTCTATTTGGGGGGTTTTATTTTTGCTGAATGATCAGTTTAAGGCTGTAACTGACAAATGAGTATAGTTCTAACATGAATATTCATTGGTACTTTTAAGTTAATGACTGAGAAGAAAGTAAATACAGACATGTCAGAACTTCAACCATTCATTTGTCCATGAAGTGAGCTACTTCCTTATTGAACTGGGTAAGTTTTCAAATATTAGAAGAATATGTTCTCAATTTTTTTGTGCTTTTCATAATACAACAGCTACAGAAGTGATACTTGAATCCACATTGCTGACATTTTCTGTTTTACTTTCTCAGGTCTAAACAGTCAACAAAAAAAATAAATCATCATGATTTGTTGTGCTTGCCAATTTCCATGGTGTTAATAGTTCCACCATGACTAATTTCAGACTACCAACAGGACTCCACTGAACACTGGATAAGATGTGCAATAACGCATACCATTATACAGTATTAACAATACAGACATGATAGATATTTATAAATAACTTCAACAGCATAGATGATAGTAACATGCAGTAAAATAACCTATATATTTTGCTTTTAATACACTTTATTTAACTGTAAGTTCATATCATTCCATATACTACGTACATATATATGTATATAAAATATTTAATAACATACAACATATAACTTATATATACTAACTATACTGGTATACTAACTATACATTTTGAACAATATCTGGCTTACGAAATAACTGAAGATTTACCAATCAGCTCTCAGGTGCTAGAAGAGGCTGTCTCCTGACACCACTGTCCACAAATCACATCTCACACAATTCTTGCTATTGTTGATAGATTTATATATTTTGAGTTTTCTAAGTTTAAAATTTCTTGGAAAAATGTGATAAACTTCCTGTGTAACGAGCCACCAATACTCTAGTGGCATCGTGGTTACTAGCTACAGTTGCCCATCAGAAGGTCAGCAGTTTGAACCTTCCACCCGCTCTTTGGAAATCATATGATACAGGCCCTACTATGTCCTCTACGGTCACTATGAGTTAGAGTTGACTCAATGGCAACAGGTTTGGTTCGGCTTGGTTTGGATATACATTGTGATTTGTACTTGTATTTTTACATGGCCAAGTTTGTAGTTAACAATGAAAAACTTAATAAGCACCAAAACCTTTAGGAAATCAATTAATAAAAGAATATTTGCATCTCAAAATGTAGGCAATAGACAGTTGGATAAAACAGGGTATCAAGCTAAAAACAGACATTTGCATTGATTTTCATAAATAAAACTGATCAGAAAGATTTGATTTACTGAAAGAACCAAAATAAATTTTGATGAAACAAACAAGATCACAATATGAATGCTTTAGATGCCATCATTACCTACCAATATCAACTTTTTAAATTGTAAAAGATAAAAGGAGAAGTTACAAGCAAATCCAGAAACTACTCTACTGATTCCTCTAGTCAAAGTAAACCACTTAGAGAATTACAGAACTTATTCACAAAATGGTCATTTTGATGTTGACTAGCACTTTTAAAGAATTTCAAAAACAGGTCTTCATTGCCCCGGTAACTTTTGGGAAAACTAAAAGCAGTTGCCGAGCCAAGTGTCGTCGAGTCAGGTTGATCTTAAAACTCATTCACTGCTGTCAAGTCGTACCTGACTCACAGCGACCCTACAGGTCAGGGTAGAACTGCCCTATAGAGTTTCCAAGGAGAATCTGGCAGATTTTGAACTGCTGACCTTTGGTTAGCAGATGTAGCACTTAACCACTATATCCCCAGTGTTTCAGTAAGCTAGTTTTAAGTCCCTTGGAAAAGCTCAGTTAACAAGGGCAAAAATTCAGCTATCTCCTCTTTCATGGAGAATAGACTTGTATGAATGACTTTCCAAAACCTACCATAAAATCCTATGAAATCGTTTATTTCAAAAATAAATCAAAGCTGTGGGGAACATACAGCATACATATTGTTTATCTCTCTGCAAGATGGAGCATATGAAAAAATTCCTAACTGTCAAGTGTTATTACCGTGCAAAACAAACATATGGATGAACACAAAAGGGATAAATAGTCAGATTCGTTAACAAATTGGATTTGCTGGAGGCACATGGAAGAGTTTACAAAAATTGTCTTGTTTAAAACACCAGCAAAGACAGTGGTGCTAACCCGGGCTTTACAAGGCGGCTATATACGACAGACCCAGCGGCTCACGTTGAACTGTAACTCAAGTTTAGGCTTGCAGGCTAATTTGAGAAGCAGCCCTTTAAAAAAGAAGAAGAAAAACAATTCCTGTCTTGTGTTAAAAATTCCATATAAATCTTATGGCTACTCAAAGAAGTGGGCGTGGGAGGAAGAATAAAACAATTAAAATCATAAAATAACTGCTGAGTGAAATTTTTTTCAAATAAAAAATAGTTTAAAATTATATTAATAACTAGTGCAAGGCAAACAAGTTAGGCTTTTAAAATTTTAATTTACAACAATATAAATTACTGAATTGAGCCAATTTTAAATTTTAATCCATGTGTACAATGACTTTAATGTTAAAAAAAAAAAAAGAGGAACACTAAACCTACATTTTAAAATGCAGGAATTTTTTAATTCTCTCCCTAAATCCTTTCTTTCAGTGTCATCTAGTACTGGAATATAGACATTTCAAAAGTGTAATTCTCACACATAGAGCTTTAATTAGGAAGGAATAACAATGTCTCTCACATGTCTCAATTATCAGCAGTGATGTAAAAAATTCTTCCAAATCAAGTATAGAGAGAGAAAAATGATTCCTGACAAATAAAAGAACTCTCTGTTATTTGTTGAAAGCTTACATGTACTAAATGCAGAGGATTAAAGAAGACTTGAATGTTCTATTTCTTTCAGTCCTCTGGTCCTTGCTTTAACAGGCAAAGAATAAACTAAACAGCAAAACTCTTTGACAAGAGCACATACCTTCCACACACCCTGAATGTCAAAGAGCTGTTTAGAGAAAGGCCAGTCTACTGCATCTTAGACATGATGGCCAGAATTAGGAGATGTTTTTCACTAGAGAATCTATTTCTGACTCTAACCTTGCTTTATTCTGTAGCCTTAATATAGAAATTTATCTATTCTTCACTTGACTTTAAAAATAAAAACAAAGCCACACTGCCTCTGTTAGCTCCCAAGCAGGCCATGTGGCTACAGTAACTAATGCTCACAAGAGCTTTAATCTCTCATGGAAAAAATAGAAAGGCAATTTTGACATAGGTAGAAGAAGGTTTGGAGATTCCTGAAAGGCCAATGTTAAGTCAGGGTGGAACACAAGGAACAGATAAACCACCAGTAACCAGAAAATAGCTATTAACCCTTCTTATTTATTTTCCAAGTAAAAATGGTGTTTGAAACGAAGCCCACAAACTACCATCTTAATCAAATGCAATCTCTACTCCTATAACATGCACTTATGTAATCACTACAGATTATAACTTTTGAGCAAGTAAGAGGCATCTCGAGTAACTAGGCTTAGGGTTAGAAAACTCTGGCCCTGGCTACTTCTGAGCCCCCTTGTCCTCCCCAAAAAAGAATTAGAAAGAGGGGGACAGAAGGATTTCAGGCCTTCTAATAAGATACATGGAAACCTTGGTGCCATAGTGGTTATGTCATATAGCTGCTAACCAAAAAGTTGGAAGTCTGAATCCACCAGGTGCTCCTTGGGAACTCTATGAGGCAGTTCTACTCTGTCCTACAGGGTCACTATGAGTTGGAACCGACTCAAGAGCAATAGGTTTGGTTTGGTTGGAATAAGGGACACTGGTGGGGCAGTGGTTAAAGTGCTCAGCGACTAACTGAAAAGTTGTTGACTAGAATACACTAGCCATTCCACAACAGAAAGATGTAGCAGTCAGCTCTCTCAAAGATTTACTCCTTAGAAACTTCACGGGGCATTTCTACTTTGTCCTATAGGCTCACTATGAGTCCGAATTGATTTGACGGCAATGGGTTTTTTCCTCCCATGTGAAGTCATCAATACAGCTACCAAGATTTCTCGGTGGGAAAATGATTTTGTAAGATAAGAACAATAGCATTTCACTGAACCTTAGTTCCTGGATATAGGCTAGTATTTACACTTAACCTAAGGACTGGGACACAGTGTTTTCAATTGACTCTCCTCTATAAAAGATGTCATCTCTAAAATACATATAATTCATACTTCTTAATTATTAGATGTATAATGACAATAATAGCTTACTTCTTTTTTCCCTAGAAGTAAGATTCCTAATTGCTTCACATTCTAAATGCCAAATGCCTAACTTCACACAATACCACAGTGTGTGACAACAGAGCAGCATTTACAGATTTCTAGCATGCTATGAAATCACACATGGTAAAAGAGGAGGAAATAGCTGAGCATATAAACAATCTTAACAAGGCTTCTCCATATTGATGTAATCTGTGTTTATTCCACCGACCACAATCTCGAGACTCAGGATTTGAAATCCGTCACAGAACCAGTAATCCAGCTGCCTGTGAGTCCATTCTGACTCACGGTAACCCCATGCATGTCAGAGTAATTTTTCAGAATTAGATTACCAGGCCTTTCTTCCAATAAGCTTCTTAGTGGACTGGAACCTCCAACAGTTCAGTTCGCAACAGAGCACATGAACAGTATGCACTACCCAGGCACCTAGCCAGTCGGTAATGATTATCATCCCTAGGAAGCAGCAGCAGATCACTGGTAACTTTTAGCTTCTACTAATTTGGTTATTTCCTTTGTTTATTTACACAGAAACCTGAAAGTGGTGTTACGTTTTAAGTCTCAATCTATTTCATTAGTAAGAATGCATGCATCTAAGCACTCTTGCATGCATCTAAGCAGTCTTGCAGTGATAACGCAGCCAGTGTGTTAATTCCTGAGAAGTACTGGAGGTGTCAGAACAAAAGCACAAATGGTCATCTGCATACTGCCCCCTTTCTGAGTACTCTCCTTTGAGTGGAGAAAACTGGAGAGTCTAAAGGCTCCAAAGGATTGCAGAAGAAAGGGTATTCCATTAAACGAGAAGTGTGGTACTGCTTGCCACAGCTGGAAAAGAATGAATACAATCATTTCATCTAGCTACCATTTCCTATGCCAATTGCTGGCTAATTTATCATGACAGTTGTCATGGATTGAATTGTGTCCCCCCAAAAATGTATGTGTTGATTTGATTTGGCTATAAGTCCCAACATGGTGCCCTTCCCCCCATGTGTTGTGAATCCTGCCTCTGTGAGACTGATGATGGAGAATGGGCAACAGTTGTGTTAGCGAGCCAGGACTCAAGCTACAAGCTTGTGGAATGTAAGGGAGAGAAGTGAGGCAAGGAAGTTGGGAACCTCATACCACCAAGAGAGCAGCACTGAGAGCACAGCACGTCCTTTGGACCCAAGGTTCCTGTGCTGAGATGCTCTCACTGGATTTGGACTTATCCTACCAGCCTGTGATGATTTCTCATGTGGAATGGACTTATAACTTGTTAATGGATTTGCAGCTTACCGGACTGTGACAGTAACAGCTTCCCCTTGTGAAGCCTTCGACTCCTGGTATTTTCTGTTGGAGCAGTACCAGGTGACTAAGACTGCAATGATTCAGGGGCAAAACAACACCAAAGGCAGTCCATGTTCCCATTTGCTAAGAAAGAATGTAATATCCAAACCTCTATTAAGGTGTTAATATTTTTTAATTCCTTAATCTAATCCCTGGGACTTCCACTTTTCTAGAGCTGCTATATTAGGAATTTCATAAGTAAGATTTTTGTAACAAAGATCTGCTATGTTTTAATTTTTTTTGACAATTATACCAATTAGCATACTGTAAGGGCACAAACTTCTACATTTTAAGGTTTATTTTTACCATTTGTTTATCACTGTCTAGTATACCACCGTTGCTTTCACAATGTAAATACCACAGACTAAATAAATCAAATTTTACTACCATAGTTCATGCTTTAGTGGGACTTTCAGGTGTTTAGAGTTTTTGGTTAACTGTCACTACAAAAGCACTAGATGGCATATAACTCTGGAATGAGTTTTAAGGGACCGTCTAACATGTATCTTAGGAACTGAACTGAGGAAACATTCAAGCCTGGAGCCGCGACACTGAAGAACTTCTATGGGTGAAATGGTAAACAGTGAAGGAAGCATCAAAGGAAGATGGAAGGAATATACAGAGGCATTGTACTAAGAAGAATTGGTCAACATCCACATATTTCAGAAGGTAGCATATGATCAAGAGCTGATGGTTCTCTACCTTCAGAAGTCCAAGCTTCACTGAAAGCATCGGTGAAAAAATAGGCTTGAAGACAGACTACCAATTAAAATGGTTCAACAAGGGATGCAACCCTGGAGGTACTCACTTGCCTACGCCAAGGAATTTGGGAGACTGCTACCTGTCCAACCAATTATAAGAGATCCATACTTGTGATTACTCCAAAGACAGGTAATCCAAAAGAATGGGGAAATTACTGAGCAGAAATGGCTGCAGCAGTAAATTGAAAGGGAACTGGTAGAAATTCAAGCCAGATTCAGAAGAGGATATCATTCCTGGTATCAGGCAGACCTTACCTGAAAGCAGAGAACACCAGAAAGATGTTCACCTGTGTTTTATTGATTATACAAAGGCATTCGACTGTGCGGACAATAACAAACTATGGATAACATTGTGATGTGCTGGAATTCAAAGAACATTTGATTGTGCTTATGAGGAATCATCATATATAGAAGAAGAATATGCCATGTGGTTTAAAATCAGAAAAGACGTGCATGGGGGTTGAATCTTTTCACCATACTTACTCAAATCTGTATGCTGAGCAAATAATTTGAGAAGCTGGACTATAGAAAGAAGAATGGGGCATCAGGATTGGAGGAAGACTCATTAACAACCTGCATTATGCAGGTGACACAAAACTTGCTCGCTGAAAGTGACAAGAACTTGGAGCTCTTACCAAGCAACATCAGATTGCAGCCTTCAGTATGCACTATACCTCAACAAAAAGAAAAAAAAAAATCCTCGCCTCTGAAACAATAAGCAGCAGTATGAAAAAAGGAGAAAAGGCTGAAGCTGTCAAGAATTTAACTCTACTTGGATCCACAGTCAACATCCCCGGAAGCAGCAGTCAAGAAATCAAGCCATGTATTGCATTAGGCAAATTTGCTATAGAAGACCTCCTTAAAGTGTTAAAAAGCAAAGATGTCACTTTGAGACTAAGGTGTGCCTGACCCAAATCATGGTGTTTTCAGTCACCTCACATGCATGCAAAACCTGGACAATGAATAAGAAAAACCGATACCTTTGAATTATGGTGCTGGCAAAGAATACTGAAAATATCATGGGCTGCCAGAAGAATCAACAAATGTGTCTTGGAAGAAGTACAGTCAGAATTCTCCTTAAAGCAACGATGGCAAGACTTCCTCTCAGGTACTTTGGACATGTCATCAGGAGAAGGACATTGTTATTGAGTGGAAACCTCAGGTTAGTGTTCAGCATGCCTCATACTGGCAAATAAACAAGAGACTGAGGTGGGAGAACAAAAAGTCACCTTCATTTCATTTACTGGGAAATGGAGTCAGTTGGTACTTACTGTTGCCAAGACTGCTTGCCACGGGCAGGTAACTTTTAAGGAGGAGTCACTCCCTAGGAGTGACCCTGTGTACAGCAGAACAAAACACTGGTTGTGTGCCATCCTCACAATGCTTGCTATGTTTGAACCCCTTAGTGTACTCAGTATCCATCCAACCATCCACCCACACATACACTCACTTGCCCTCCATCCATCCATCCTAAAGAAATCATATCTTACTCTTGAAATTACTAGTATTTTCATATCACTGGAAATAAGGTTAGTCAGAAACCTCATGTGACTCAGAAAAGAGTGTATTTTTTGGTTTCAGGTCCAAAATGGATGGATACTGAGTACCCACTCCTAGGGAGTCCATAAGAGTTACATCAGCAACATTCTTAGTCCTACCACACAGGCACAATGGGATTTACATAGACCCTGCAAACAAAGGAAGGAATGAAATGCAAAACTGAAGAAGGGGAGCCCAGCAAAGGAAATGATTTTGCAATACAACACAACAGGAAAAGAAGCTAAGTCAAGAACACAGGGTCATGAGGGTTCTACCTTAACATCATGCCTGGTAAAATAGAGGGTCAGTGAAAAAGTAGAAGACTCTCAGAGATGGCCTGACACAGCGGCTATAATAAGGGGTTCAAACATAGCAAGCATTGTGAGGATGGCACACAACCAGTGTTTTGTTCTGCTGTACACAGGGTCACTATGAGTCAGAACATTTGACACTAATTTTATATTTAACGGTGTTATATAAATAAAGTGTCTTCCCAACATTCTTATTATAAGCTTGCCAAGCCAAGTGCCATCAAGTTGGATCCGACTCATGGCGACCCTTAAGAAGGCAAATAATCCTACGGACCTGAAACCAAAAAATACACTCTTTTCTGGGTCACACGAGGTTTCTGACTAACCTTATTTCCAGTGATATGAAAATACTAGTAATTTCAAGAGTAAGATATGATTTCTTTAGGATGGATGGATGGAGGGCAAGTGAGTGTATGTGCGGGTGGATGGTTGGATGGATACTGAGTACACTAAAACTGTAACAAAATCAATCCCAAAATACAGGATCCAGTAGTTAGTGGTCACAACAGTAAGGCAAGAAAAGCTAATGCCTAGTCAGCCATTTGGAGCTCAGATTAAAAAATAAAGACTTCTTCCTTAGGAGCAACCCAATCAGCATCAGCAGGACTCCAAAATGAAGTGTTTATGAGTAAACTTAAATAAATTTTCTTAGCTGGCTGGTATATTCCCCCAAGATCTTTCTAGAACAGTCATTCTTCCCTGTGAGAGAAGGTTCGGTCCCAGAGCCTACTTCGGCTCCAAGGCAACTAGGAAGAACCATTCATTACTCCATCAACAGGTTCTCCCTGAACAGCCTCCTTGTAGGAAACAGCCCTGTGGCAGGGGAAGTGGGACACCACAGACATTCCATCCACCACTTTCTGCCCCCTACAGCCTTCTAGTGAGCTTGCTGAAGAACAAGCCAGCTCACTGGGCTTCATCACCTTTTGAGATGCAAGGAGCTGAAGACTGCATGATTTAAACCCAACTTTTGATTGCAAAACTTCACAAAATTATCCATAAAAATGTCACCCAAATGTGACTAGAAGACTGAATGGAAATTGGCTGATGTGCTGATCCTAAGTGGCATTTATTCAAAAGCATTCATGTAAGAAAAAAATTATAGTAGAAAATAAAAAGCAAATATTTAAACATTTAAAAATAAGAGAATGCGTAAAAATCGAAAAATAAGAGCATGTGTTGAAAAGCAGTCTTATTTTTCACAGTTACTTCTATTTAAAGAAATATTCAAAGCTAAACTCAACACCATATGTAGCTCTAAACCCTAACAAATGTTGTATGGGGTAGTTTTTCTCTTAGCTGAATTAATTATTAAACAACATCAAGAGAACTTAATGACTGAATATTCACTACAGGCCAGACACTGCACTGGTGGGGTGGGGATGTGGGTAAGGGGGACCAATGAACAAAAAGGACATGGTGCCTCCTTCAGGGAATTTAAGGAAAGACAAGGAACTGTAAAGTGATGAGCACTGAAATGACAGAGGAATAGGAACAGACCACAGGGACATACGTAGCCTACAGAGAAGACTCACCTGAGGAACTAACACTTAGGTTGAACCCAGAAGGTTGAGGAGGAACTAGACAAAGAGATGCGATGCACGAGGTGGAGGACAGCATGTGCAAAAAGCAGAGGCAAGAGACAACTAAAGTACGGTCAGTGGGGCTCAGGCACAGGCAAGGCAATGAGTCGGGTGTCACAACGCTGAAGACGTAAACAGGGTTTGATCAAGAAGGGTTCTGCCCTAAGGGCAATAAGAACACCAGAGAATTTACAAAGGAAAATAACATGATCAGCTTCACATTTTTAAAAAGGTCAATCTGTCTGCAGAACAGAGTATGGAACAGGATGGTCCCATTACTGTCAGGTTAATTCAGACTCACAGGACCCTACAGGACAGAGCAGAACTGCGTCACTGAGTTTCCAAAGCTGTAAACCTGTACAGAAGCAAACCATCACATCTTTCTCCATCAAAGCAGCTGGTGGCTTCGAACCAGTGACGCTTAGGTTAGCAGCCAAGTGCTTAAACACTGCAGCATCTCCAGGGCTTGTCACAACAACAGGGTACAGGTGTGAATGCCAGGGGGCAAATGCTGCAGTGCTGAGAAACAGTAATACCCTAGACTGGAATGCTGGTATCCAAAGAAGAGACACAGAAAAATTTAGGAAATATTTAGAAGGTAGAACTATGAGAGCTGAGCTTAAGGATGGAATCCAGGGAGGAGACAAAGGTACTTTCCAAGTTTCTGACTTCAGCTACTAAGAGACAAAGACACTGGCAGCAGAACAGACGTGGAGGGAAGAGTGAGAAGGTAGTGAGAAGAGGATTAGGAACACAATTTAAAATGGTTAGGAAGTTGGACTGTAGTGGATTCCAAAATAAGTCGGAGGTGAAAGCGGAGGATGGGCATGATAGGGAAGACAGAGAGCTAAATGGAAAGAATGTGTAGCTACAGTAGAAGAACAACTTTTTAGATGGAAAATAGGAGTAAGGTTAGGAGCCAGCAGAAAGGAAGTAATAATAATTCAAGAACCTTTCTTCTGAGTAGTTACTATATATCAGTCATTGTGCTTAGCAGTTCAAAGATATTATCTTTTGATCTTCATGAAAATCCTATGACATAGATATCACCACCCCCAATTAACAGACATGGACGCTGAGGCTGAAGGAGTTTTTACAAGTTCCGACAATAAAATCCATGAATTTAATAGTTCTAAGTGCCACATACGACTTTGCTGAACATCACTACAGTCACCTTTGAAGTACTCCCCTTCGAAAGCTATGCACTGATGCCAGCACCTAGTCTACCCTTCAAAGCAATTGTGGAATTCTTTTTCCGGAAAGGCCACTGTGCACAGCAGAAAGTTTGCAAACTTAATTATATAGTTCTCTGTGAGGGAGTTTTTAGCCAGTAATCAAATAACTGTATTGGACCACCCTCCCTACTCACCTGATAGGGCCCCCAATGAGTTTTTTCTTTACCTGAGGATAAAGGAAATATTGAAAGGAAGAAATGTGGACGACATTCAGGTCATCAAAGGTAATACAATGACAGCTTTGATGCCCATTCCAGAAAAAGAGTTCCAGAATTGCTTTGAAGGGTGGACTAGGTACTGGCATTGATGCATAGCTTCCCAAGGGGAGTTCTTCACAGGTGACCACCGTGATATTCAGCAGTAAGCTATGTAAAACTTTTTCTAGGATGAGTTCACGAACTTAACTGTCAACCCTCATATTACTTGCCCAAGATTTCACAGTAACAAACTTCAAATCTGAATTCAAGCATGTCTGGTTATAAAGGCCATGTTCAATCACTACATACAGGATTTAGGAAAGAGAAAGGATTAGAGACAAATCGAGATCCCATTAAGTTGGAAGACGATGGGACCCAGAACTTTAGAAAAAGAAGTAAGTATTTTCTTTTATAAGAGATGAGAAGAGGAAAACGGCCATGTAGGAAGGTTCTAATTTGGCTGTCAGACGAGGACGTAATTTTCTATATGAAGATTTCCATTTTGCCTAATGAGTCGGAAGCAATCATCCACTGAGTATCAAAACAGAACTCATGAGCAAAGTGTTTGAGAACAGTGTAAAAAGCTAAAATTGTCACTCATTCACTAAACAAACATTTTTTGAGTATCAACTATGCTCTTCTAGGCCCCAGGGGTCCAGCTGTGAAAAAGAGAAGATAACTTTCCTGCTTACAGGCCTGCACGTTTCTGTGAGGGAACACACAGTAAGCACATAAACAAGTACGATAATGTTACCCTGTGACGGTACAATGAGGAAATTAAGAAGATAACGAGATTGAGGGTATTCGGAGAGAACTACCTTAAACGAGGTGCTCAGGGGAAGGCTTGTCTGAGACAGAAGGACTCTCAAGCTGAGACTGGAAGGAAAAGCACCAAATGAAGGATGTCTTCCTAGAGAATAGAAGAACCAGTTATTTATGGAATAAAACAGGATTGGTCTGTACTGTAGATTGAACTGCCTACCCAGAATGATGTGCTGAAGTTCTAAGCCCCTACCTGTGAATATGACCTTATTTTTGGAATAGGGTCTTTGAATATGTTTTCGGTTAACACGAGGTCACACAGGAGTAGGGCAGATGCTAATCGAAAATGCCTAGTATCTTTATAAATAAAGAGACACAACACAGAGGGAAGGCAGCCCTGTAAAGGCAGAGGCTGAGGTCTGAGTTATGCTGCCACAAATCAAGGAATACCATGGACCTCCAGAAATTGGGAGAAACAAGAAAAACCTGGTCCCATACAGCCTTCAACTCAGAGCCTCCAGAATTGTGAGAAAATAAACTTCTGTTGTTTTAAGTCATATAGTTTCTGGTGATTTGTTACATTAGTCTAGGAAACCAGTACATTCAGGTAATGCTGAGAAGCCTATTGAAATATAAGGCTCGCATTTACAGTCAGATGAACAATTTTTTCCAGCTGAAATCAGCAGTTCAGGAACAATCACAGACAAAGCTCAGAGTAGCATCCACAGTTTGAGATCTCCCAGGCAAGGATGATTAAGAGCAGGATGACAAAGTATAGAAGTTAGAATCCATGCAACCTAAACTGAAGACGAAACCAAGGAAAGACTCAGCTTAATAAATTGCATGTCCTCATAAGGCTGATGATTGGGTGTAAAGGCCGGAAAGGATGTTATGTCCAGAGAAAAAACCACCTGAATTTCAGAGGAGAGGTGAAAGTGGACAGAAAAGCAGCATGGAAGAAAAGGGTGATAAAACAAAACAGAAAGACAGGGCACTGAAAAAGAGATGATAAAAACGGAGGTCTAAGACAAGATGGAAATGAATGCAAAAGGGGAGAGGAAGGGCAACAGCCAGTGACCGCACAGAAGAGAAGTAACATTTGGTTTAACTGGATAAAGGAGACCTACTGGTACAGTGGATATGTCCTTGGGTGCTAAACCAAAGGTGGGCAGCTCAAGCCCACCAAATGCTCCTCAGAAGGAAGCTGGGGCAGTCACCTTCCATATGGATGCACAGCCTTGGGAACCTCACAGGGCAGTTCTGCTCTGGCCAACAGCGCCCCTGTGAGTGGGAAATGACTCTACAGCAATGGGTTAACACGTTCACTAGATAATAAAAGTAACTGCAAAAAAGCAGAGTATTCTACAGTAGGGGAAGAAGGGACTGTCTAGAAGTGGCAAGGAGAATTCAGGAAGACAATGGCCCTATGACAGTGAAGGTGAGGAAAAAAGACTAGCATCCTCTCAGAAGGGATACTGAGAAAACAATACCGCAGGTGAGAGCTAGGCCTCAGGCCAGGAACAAAACCAAAGCTGAATTTCAGAAACTCACATCTGATTATACATAACACAGTGTCATCGAGCTGATTCCGACTCATAGCGACCCTACAGGACAGAGTAGAACTGTTCCACAGAGTGTCCCAGGAGCATCTGGCGGATATGAACTGTGGACGTCTTGGTCAGCAGATGTAGCACTTAACCACTACACCACCATGGTTTCCTGATAATAAAGGAACTATTTTTCAAGGTCTAGTGTACTCCCTCTATTTGTCCCTTTTGCCAGATTCTTCTAATGTGACATTAAGTTAGTTGGGAAGAAATACAACAGAAATGCTAGCCTGGAATAAACATCTTCCTAGACAAAATTAAAACAATATTTATAACTAAAACATTTTATACAGCAAACCCACTGTGTTGACATCAGAAGAGTAAAGCAGTTTATTTAGAGTCACTTGCACAAGGCAGACATGTCTGAAGGATGACTTCAGTTTCCACCATCCGGTTATTTCCCAGCCCTCAGCTGAACCTGCCCTGCGTCAGAGAACTCTCGTGTGAATCTGCGTAGAAGGGCAGGGCTAACACTCCTTTCTCCAGGGTCACTATGAGTTGGATCCGACTCAGCAGCAGTGGGTTACGTTTTTTTTTTTTAACACTCCTTCTGCTTTGCTCTGATAGCCCCTCAATAAACGGTGGTACATCCAAAGAATCAAATGAGTATTTGGTCATGAAAATCAGGCTGTAAAAATGTATTTATTTACATGGAATGATATGCTCTTTTCATTGTTGCATGTAAAAAGCAGGTTATGCAATCAACTGTTATGTTAACAGCATTTTTTTAAATAATGTATTTTTACATATGAATACATAAAAGTCTAAACCAGCACGTAACAAACATTTTAATGGCCTGTGGTCCAATTTTAGGCCATTTTCCTACATTTTAATCCTCTATATTTTATGACACAGGAACAACAAAAGATGGAAGGAATACACAGTCACGGCACCGAAAAGAATTGGTCAACACGCATCCACTTTGGGAAGCTGCATATGAGTAAGAACTGAAGGAAGAAGTTCAAGTTGTGCTGAAGGTATTGGTGAAAAACAAGGTTCTAGGAATTAAGGGAATTGTAGCTGAGATGCTGCAGCACTGGAGGTGCCCATTCATTTATGCCAAGAAATCTGGAAGATTGCTACCAACCAGAAGAGATTCATATTTACACCCATTCCAAACAAAGGTGTTCCTACAGAATGAGGAAATTCTCAGACAACGTGATTGATATCATACACAAATAAAACTTTGCTGAAGATCGTTCAAAAATACACTGAAAGGGAACTGCCAAAAATTCAAGCCAGATTCAGAAGAAGCATGGGTCAAGAGATACCATGGCTGACGTTAGATGGATCTTGGCTGAAAGCAGAGAATATCAGAAAGATGTTTAGCTGTGTTTTATTGACTATGTAAAAGCTTTCAACTCTGTGGATTGTAACAAATTACGCATAACATTACAAAGAATGAGAATTCCGGAACAGTTAACCATGCTCATCAGGAAGCTATAAATAGATCAAGAGGCAGTCAATCAAACAGAACAAGGGGACACTCCATGGTTTAAAGTCAAGAAATGTGACAACCAGTGCTGCAGCCTTTCATCATACTTACTCAGTCTGTATACTGAGCAAATAATCCACGAAACCGGGCTATCTGAAGAAGAACATGGCATCAGGAATGGAGGAAGACTCATTCACAACCTGCAATATACTGATGACAGAATCTTGCTTGCTGAAAAGTTGATGAAAATCAAAGACTACAGCATTCAATATGAATTATATCTAAACACAAAGAAAACAAAAATCCTCACAACTGGACCAATAAGCAATATCATGATAAATAGAGAAAAGACTGAAGCTGACAAAGATTTCATTTTACTTGGACCCACAATCAATGCTCATAGAAGTAGCAATCAAGAAATCAAGCCACATATTTCATTGGGCAAATCTGCTGCAAGACCTCTTTAAAGTGTTCTTTCACTTTAAAGAATAAGGTGTACCTGACCCAAGCCAGTAGTGTTCTCAGTCACCTCACATGTATGCAAAAGCTGGACAATGAATAAGGAAGACTGAAGAGAATTAATGCCTTTAAATTATGATATTGGAGAAGGATACTGAACACACCATGGACTGTCAAAATAATGAACAAGTCTATCTTGGACTGCGTACAGCCAGCATGCACTCTAGCAGGGAGAGTGGCAAAACTTTGCCTCACATACCCTGAACATGTTATCAGAAGGGACCAGCTCCTGGAGAAGGACACAATGCTTTGTAATACAGACAGTTAACAAAAAAGAGGAAGACCCTCAACAAGATGGATTGGCACAGTGGTGGCAGCAATAGGCTCAAGAATGACAACAACCATGAGAATGGCGCGGGACTGGGCAGTGTTTCATTCATCCTAGGAGTTGCAACCAACTTGATGGTACCTAACAATAAACAATAATATTTTATGATATTTTTATCTAAAATGAATTGTATTCTAGTATAACTTTATAGGTAATTTTAAACCTTTTTTTTTAAAAGACATTGATAGTTCAAACACTAGAAAAGAAAAACAGAGTTGGTGCTATCTGCACCATTTTGTTTAGATCTGAGTTCGACATTAAACCACAACACATGAATGATCTCAAACAACTCACATTTTCTATGTATTTTTTAGAATGAAAAATGTAACACATTTTCAAATGTTTAATACTTAAACATTTCATAAGAAACCTAATTCTTTGTTGATATACTGATGTCCAGTGAAAAGAGAATATATTCTAGTCATTCTTACAGATAGCTAAAGCCATGTAACTAAATTTTTTAGACAAACAGAAAGTACTATGTTCATCTTCCCAGAAATGTCCTTAAAGGAAAAGGTCACACTGTTTTGCTCTTTGATCCTCTTTGCAAGCTCTCAAGTTGACACAGTGCTTGAAGCTGAAGCAGCTATCTTGGACCATGAGAGAAAAGGCTAAGGATAAAGGAGTAAAAATACACAAGTCTCTTTCTTATTACATGCAGTCAACCTAATCTGAACTGATAAAATTACCTCCTAAAGCAGTGAGTTAAATCATCTTCCTTCCCAACATGTTTATCTCCAATTCTACACCTTTTGTCAACAGTGTTCATGAAAAGAATACATTATTAAAACTGGTAAATAATGAAAGGTCACTAAATTCAATAGTCTTCTGTCAGCCTTGTTCTTACTTGAATTCTCTACAGAATCTGATCACGTCAAGCATTCTCTCTTTCTGAAACTCTTTTCTCCATTGAATCAATATTTTGTGGCTTTTGCTTCCCATCTGTTTGCTGGTTCAGTTTCAATTCTCTTGCAAAGCACCTTTACAATCTGGTGGTCAATTTCCCTAAGCTGTTTTGATGAGGATTATATCTTCTTGTGTGTGTTTAAAGGCTATTTTAGTAATCAAAATTTCCCTAAAGAGTGCCTAATAATTAACCACTTATGGAACGCTTACTATATGCCAGGAACTTTACATATTTTACCTCTAATCTTCTCAACAGTCCCACACAATACAGATTATTATGTTCATTTCAAAGATCAGAGACTGAGGCACGAAAAACAATCAGCCACTCAAGGTCTCAGAGCTGGTAAGTGAAAATTTCAGACTTTCAACCCATGATACAGACTCCAAAATTCATTGCCCAAAATTCCCCATGGCACACACAAGTCTAGATCTCAAGGAGTTTAGAGAAACAATCCAAGTAAATAAAAAGCTGGATAGTGCAGAAGTTTAATAACAGTATATGACAAAAATCTTCACAAACGAAACAGTAAGTATCATCATAGTAAACAGAGAAAAGACTGAAGTTGCCAAAGATTTCACTCTACTTGGATACACAATCACCACCCATGGAGGCGGCAGTCAAGAAATCCAACAATGCATTGCACCAGTGACATCTGCTGCAAAAGACCTGTCATCACTTTGAGGACTCAAGTGTTCCTGATCCAAGCTATGACATTTTCAATTGACTCAGATGCAAGCAAAAGCTGGCCAATGAATAACAAAGACCCAGTAAGAATGGATGTCTGTGAATTAGCGCTGCCAAAGAATACTGACTTTACCATCGATTGCCAGAACAACAAACAAATGCATCTTGGAAGTATAGCCAGCGTGCTCTCTGGAAGCATGGACAGCAAGACTTTTCTCAGGTACTCTGGACATGCTATCAGGAAGGACCAGTCGCTAGAGAAGAACATCATGCTTGTTAAAGTGCAGGGCCAGAGGAAATCAGGAAGACCATAGACAAAGCGGACTGACACAATGGCTACAAACAGCTCAAATGCAGCATCATCTGTCAGTATGGCACAAGACTGGGCATTGTTCCATTCTGTTGCACATATGGTCTCTATGAGTTGGAACCAGCTCAACAGCATCTAACAATAACAGAAAAAACACAAAAAATAAAACAGTAAGAAGTACTGTAAATCGGTAGGAAGGTGAGATCATTCTAAGTTCAAGAGATCATGTAGTGCTTCTATGTCTCCCCCTAAAAAATAGAGGATTACTTTCAAACCAGATTCTTGCTAAAACGCATCCACACAAAAGTAAATAAAGCAGTAAGAGACATTACAATCTTGACATAAAGGTAAAACTTAATAGAACATGCTTTGACACTTAAATTAGCACTTTAAAAGTGCTAATTTTCCCTCCACAAAGTATGCCACAATTAATTTGTTTCATCACATCTTAATCCTTAGCCAAAGCCAAAGCCAAGTGCCGTCCAGTCGGTGAGTCGGATCTTAATCCTTAAGGATGGAAAAAAGAATCAGAGAAGATCAGCTTTTCTAAACTGTGCAAATTAACCTATTATTGACTAACAAGGGACAGAGAAAAATCATTAAAACTATTTTCTGGAAGTGTGTGAAATTAGATTATCCATTTGTATTTGAAGATACATAATTTGAAAAGGTCTGAGAATTCTTTCAAAAAGAAGAGTTATGAATGGTCAAATGAAATTTTAACAATGAATAGGTTAAACAGGAGTATGAGACACATATGACTCAAATTCAACTGGGCACAGTACACTTTCAACTTTCTTAAAGTGATTACCTAACTACTAAGCAATTTTTAAAATACGTACAGGCTGTCCAATTTACAAACAAGATCCATTCCTAAGTCTATCTTTAAGTCTGTAATTTGAATTTATAGGTAAGTTGGAACAGGTGTTCGGCTTGTATTTAGCCTTATTTCAGTGTTAGAAAAGACTAGAAAGCTTTTTCAGCGATTTGCAGTTGCTACAAGTGCAACAAGTGACAGTGACTGTGATAGAGAATATGTTAGCAGCAGGGGCTGACTGCATCACTTCAGAACGAGGGCAAATTTACATAACACTAAGGGCTGTAATTAAATTGGCTCTAGTTCAGATTTTTTGTAACCTGAGGACTCCCTGTAATTCTGACGTTAAACGTTTTTTGGGTTTTTGGGTTTTGGGGTTTTTTTAATGTAGCTACATTTATAACAAGTCAAAATCATTCATGGAAATCCACGATAGCCTGTACATAAAACCTAGAGAGGAAAAGGAAGCCAGTATTGATCTACAAAAAGCAAAATCAATTTGTATATGTTCTATTGGTTGCCAAAAAGAAAATCTTTAATTTTTAAAATGAAGGTTTATCTTGTCAGTGCCTTATAATGCAACAAAAATTCTAGCTATTAATTGGAATTTAGTTTTATAACTTTAAAGTAGTATTCATTTTTTCAAAAACATGAAAAGTGATTCTTTAATAAAAGTGCAAAATATATTCATTATTGGAAACCTGGAAGATAAATAAAAGAACAAAAGCATATTGTCACCATCTCCAAACACTGGTTCCTTCTTCACTGTGACTCAGCCTTCAATTTAGTAACACTACATGAAAAAAAAAAAGAATGAAATAATAAGTGCATATGTGAGATAATGTGCTCAAATTGGGTCATATTGTTTCATAAATGTCAACAGTTAAATTTTCAGTAGTTTTCTAAACAGTTGTTAACACAACCATCATTAAAAATTAAATCTTATACATGTACCATTACTTATATTAAAAAGAAAGGGAATTCATATGATCACATCATAAGTTTTTTTACCACACTTTGCTATTATCTACACTCTTGAGTCCCCCACGCGTCTGTAAGTTTGTCACACTGTGCAGGCTTGTGTGCCAGAAGCCATGCCACCAATATTCCAATACCAGCAGGGTTACTCATAGTGGAAAGGTTTCAGCTGAACTTCCAGACTAAAACAGTCTAAGAAGAACAACTGGTGCTCTACTTCCGAAATGATTTAGCCAGTGAAAACCTTATAAACCACAGCAGTGCACTGTCTGATATAGTGCCAGAACAGGAGCCCCGCCGGTGGGAAGGCACTCAAAATACAACTGGAGAAGAGCCGCCTCCACAAAGTCAAGACGACCCTTTAATGACACGGATGGAGTCAAACTTTCAGGACTGTCATTTGCTGACCTGTTATAACTCGGGATGAGAAGAAACAGCTGCAGACATCAATTAATAATTAAAACATGGATTGTATGAAACATGAATCCAGGAGAATTGGAGATCACCAAAAATGAAACAGAACACATACACACTGATCTCCTGGGCGCCAGTGAGCTGAAATGGACTGCGGCTGCCATTCTGAATCAGACAATCATCTGGTCCACTCTGCTGGGAACGACAAACTGAATGGGAACGGCACTGCATTCATTGTCCAAAGGAACACTTCAAGATCTATCTTAAAGTATAGCATTGTCAGTGATAGTATAATATCCATACCCCTCAAAAAACACAAGTTAAAATGACTATTAGTCAAATTTAAACACCAGCCACTAAAGGCCAAAGATGAAGAAATTGAAGATTTTCATCAACTTCTGCATTCTGAAATGGGTCAAACATGCAATCAGTATACATTGATAATTACTGCTGATTGCAATGCAAAAGTTGGAAACAAGAATGACTGGTAGTTAGAAAATGTGGCCTTGATGATAAAACTGATGCTGGAGATTACATGACAGAACTCTGCAAGATCAGCAACTTATTCATTGCAAATATATTTTATACTAACATAAATGGCAACTACAATCTGTAACTCACCAGAAGGAATACACAGGAATCAAACTGACCACATTTGTGGAAAGAGATGATGGAAAAGCTCAACATCATCAGTCAGAACAAGGCCAGAGGCCAACTGCAGAACAGAACATTAATGGCTCAAGTGCAAGTTCACGTTGAAGCTGAAGAAAATTAGAACAAGGCCACTAGAGCCAAAGTATGACCTTGAGTATATCTCACATGAATATAAAGACCACCTCAAGAATAGATTTGATGCACTGAACACTAATGATCAAAGATGTGGAATTACATCAAGGAATCTAGGAAATTTGGAAAGAGATAAAAAAAGAGATCATTAAAAAAACAGGAAAGACCGAAATGAATGTCAGAAAAGACTCTAAGGATGGTGCAAATAGTTACTACACTCGGCTGCTCCAAAAGGTTGGAGGCTCAAGTCTACCCAGAGGCAACTCTGAAGAAAGGCCTGGCAATCTATTTCTGAAAAGTCAACCACGGAAAATCCTACAGAGCACAGATCTACTCTAACACACCTGGGGTTGCCATGAGTTGGACTGAAGTGACAGCAGGTGGTTTATTCATAGGAGGTAAAAAGTAGAACAAATCCATCTCACTGGCAACATGAGAAAAAAAAAGGGGTGCACCCTGAGATCTCCACTAAAAGACTGCCATTGATGGTACAGGGGCCTCAGGATTCCCCTGGGAGCATGGCCCCTGGCCCTGATGCTGTCCCTGTCCATAAATCAAATTTATACGGGGTTGTACATTTTCACTCAATCGTAATAAAAAAAAAATTAGAAAGAAAGGGTGCCAATCCAAGGGTTCATCAGAGGACAAATAAAATGTGGTATAACCATACAATGAAGTATTACCTAGCAATAGAAAGTAATAAAACACTGAGACATGCCACAATATAAACAAACCTCAAAAACATAATGTTAAGTGAAATATAAGCCAGATGTAAAAGACCATATATTGTATAATGTTATACATCTGAAGGAAACCCTGGTGGTGTAATGGTTAAGAGCTACGGCTGCTAACCAAAAGGTCAGCAGTTCAAATCCTCCAGGTGCTCTTTGGTTGCCCTATGGGGCTGTTCTACCCTGTCCTATAGGGTCACTATGAGTCAGAATTAATTGAACAGCAATGAGTTTGCTTTTTCTTTTTTGGTTTTATATATCTGAAACATCTAGAAAAATGCAAATCTACAGAGAGAGAACAAAGGGCAGTGAATGCCTAGGGCTAGTGGTAAGAACTAAGATTGACTGTAAATACTCATGAGAATCTTTTTTGATATGATTCAAATGTTCTAAAGTCAGATGTGGTGAAGGCTGTACAACTCTATAAGTTTACTATAAAGCATTGAATTGTACACATAAAGTTAGTCATTTTATAATGTAAATTATACTGCAATAAATTTGTTTAAAAAAAACGAAAGGCTCTGAAGCTTCCTTTTGAATGTTGACAAGGTAAAGTGAAAGAAAGAAATGACACATAAAGTTAGTGATTTTATGATGTGAATTATACTGCAATAAATTTGTTAAAAAGAAAGGCTCTGAAACTTCCTTGTGAATGTTGAGTAGGTAAAGTGCAAGGAAGAAATGATGAAGTAAGAGTTCAACAGAAGATTTCAACAGGCTGCTAGAGAAGACAAAGGATTATAACAGCATATGCAAAGATCTGAAGAAAGAAATCAAAAGGGAAGAACATGTTCAGCATTTTTCAACTTGAAAAAAAACTAAGGAAAAGCTGCAAGCCTTGAGTTGCAACACTGAAGGATTCTAAAAGGAAAATATTAAATGATGCAGGAAGCATCAAAAGAAAATGAAAAGAATACACAGAGTCACTATACTAAAAAGAACTAGTCAACAAAACAAGTGGATACTGTGCAGTTTAAAGTCAGGAGGGAGCACATGATCAGGAACCTACAGTACTGAAGGTACTGAAAGAAGTTCAAGCTTCACTGACAGCACCGGAGAAAAACAAGGCTCCAGGAATTGAAGGACTACCAGTTGAATGTTTGAACAGATGAATGAGCACTTCCAGCTCTGGAAGTGCTCATTCATCTATAACAAAAAATTTATAAGACAGTTACCTGTTCAACCAACTTGAAGAAATCCATATTTATGCTTATTTCCAAGAAAGGTGACCCCAAAGAATGTGGAAATAGTATCAATAATAATATAAACCAAAAAAAAACACCATTGTCATCAAGTCAATTCCAACTCAAAGCAACCCTAAGAACAGAGCAGAACAGCCCCACCACTTCCAAGGAGCACCTGGTAGATTTGAACTGCCAACCTTTTGAGTAGCAGCCATAGAACTCAATCACTACACCACCAAGCTTTTCATTAATACTATACACAAGTATAATTTTGCTGAAAATCATGGAAAAGTGGCTGCAGCAGTACACTGACAGGGAACTGACAGAAATGCAAGGCAGATTCAGAAGTGGACCTGGAGCCAGGGATACTATTGCCGATGTCAGACGGATGCTGGCTGAAACCGGAGAATAACAGAAAGAACAGAAAAATGTTTCCTGTTTTATTGAGTATGCAAAGGCATTGGATCATGTGGATCATAACAGATTATGGATAATATTGCAAAGAATGGCAATTCCAGAACATTCCATTGTTCTCATAAGGAACATATAGATAGACAAACAGGTAGTCATTCAAACAGAACAATAGAATACTGTATGGTTTAAAATCAGGAAAGGTATGAGTCAGGGCTATATCCTTATATCATACTTATTCAATCTGTATGCTGAGCAAATAATCCAGGAAATGAGTCTATACAAAGCACAACATGGCATCAGTATTGGAGGAAGACTCATCAAAACAACCTGGAACATGCAGAGGACACAACCTTGCTTGCTGAAAGTGAAGAGGACTTGAAACACTTACTAATGAAAACAGTCTTCAGTACGGATGATGCCTCAATATCAAGAAAATGAAAATCCTCTCAACTGGACCAATAGGCAACATCATGATAAGCAGACAAAAGAATGAAGTTACCAAGGATTTCATTTTACCTTGATTGACAGTCAACACCTGCGAAAGCAACAGTCAAGAAATCAAAAGATACACTGCATTGGAAGCAAGGATGGTGAGACTATGTCTCACATAACCTGGACATGTTTCTTTTGGACTAACATCTCCCTTATAACTTTGATTTTCTTCATTCTCTCTTGATCCAGATGAAGCGAGGCCAGTGGAACATCTTAGATAGCCATTCACAAACTTTTAAGACCCCAGACACTACTCACCAAAGTAGAATGTAGAATACTTTCTTTATAAACTATGCTATGCCAGTTAAGGTACATGTCCCCAAAGACCATGGCCCCCACAGCCTTAAGCCCCATAATTGGGCCCCTGAGGGAGTCTGGCTGTATCTGTGGAGCTTCCATGAACTTGTCTTGCACAAGTTGTGCCAGCCTCCCCATTATTTAGTAGTCTTAACCTTCACCAAATTTACCCTTTATCAGTCCCTAGTTAATCTTTTTCCCTCCCCACCTATTCCCTCCCTCCTAACCATCAAAGGTTGTTTCTTTCTGTGTATAAATGTTTTCATGAGTTTTTGCAGCAATGGCCTCATATAATATTTGTCCTTTTGTCACTGACTTATTTCATTCAGCATAATGCCCTCCAAATTCATTAATGTTGTGACATGCTTCACAGATGTATCACTGTGAAGTAGTTCATTATCTGTATGTACCAGGGTTTGTTTATCCATTCATCTGTTGATGGGAAACTAGGTTGTGTCCCTCTTTTTGCTACTGTGAATAATGCTGCAATGAACATGGGTGTGCTACATTTATTTGTATGATGGCTCTTACTTCTATAGGTTATACACTGGGATTGCTGGATGATATGGTATTTCTATTTCTAGCTTTTTAGGAAAGTGCTGTATCATTTTCCAAAATAGTTGTAACACTTTGCATTTCTACCAGCAGAGTTCCAATCTCCCTGTAGCCTCCTAAATTTATTACTTGTTTTGTTTTGCTTTTGATTCACGCCAGCAATATCGGGGTGACATGGTATCTCATCGTGGTTTTGATTTGCATTCTCTAATGGAAATCCTGATGGTGTGGTGGTGAAGTACTATGGCTGCTAACCAAAAGGCTGGCAGTTTGAACCCACCAGGCACTCCTTTGAAATTTTAAGAGGCAGTTCTACTCTATGAGTTGCAACTGATTCAACAGCAATGGGTTTTGAGTTTTAATGGCTAGTAATCATAAGCATTTCCTCATGTATCTGTAAGCTGCTTGAATGTCTTCTTTAAGAAGTATCTGTTCATATCCTTTGCCCATTTTTTAATTATTTATCTTTTTGTTGTAGAAGTGTTGAATTTTCTTGTAGATTGTGAAGATTAGACCTTTGTCAGATTTGCCATAGACAAAAATTTTTCCTAGTCTATGGCTTCTCTTCTAATTATTTTCATGAAGTCTTCTGATGAGCATAAGTGTTTTTAATTTTTAGAAGAACGCTGTTACTTAGCATACTTCTGGAGTTTGCATGTGTTTTGTATTGTGTTGATGTCCTATGTTAGAGTCTTGAGCATTGCTCCCGTATTTTTCTTCTATGATCTTCATAGTTTGGGGTTTTATATTTAGGTCTTTGATCCATTTTGAATTAGTTATTGTGTACAATGTGAGATTTGGGTCCTGTTTTATATTTTTGCCGCTGGACATCCAGTTTTGCCACCACAATTTGTTAAAAAGACTGTCTTTTCCCCATTTAACAGTCTTTGGGCCATTTCCCAAAATCAGGTGATCTTAGGTAGGTGGATTCACATCTAGGTTCTCAATTCTGATCCAATGAACTTGAAATACATCCACACGCTTCCTTAGAAAGCTGGATCTAGATATACTACTTGACCTAGTAATTCCACTGCGTGGAATACATCCTACAGAATCAAGGCCATTCACACCAAGAATGCTCATCAATAGCAAAAAGATGGAATCAACCCAGATGCCCAACAACAGAGGAATGGATAGGTAAACTATGGTATATATACTCAATGGAACACTATGCAATGATAAAGAATGATGATAGCAGAAAACATCTCTTAAGCTGGTTTCAACTGGAAGACATTATGTTGAGTGAAAGTAGTCAGTGACAAAAGGACAAATATTGTATGAGACCCCTACGATAAGAACTTAAAAACAGACACATGCATAAAAGGGTGGGGAAGGAAGGGAGGTGAGAGGGGGAGGGTTTAGATTAGATAGTTAATAGAAATTTGGTTGGGTGAAATTGGTGACAGCACACATTAGAAAGATCAATAATAACTGGACTTCAACACAATTTGAGTACTTCTCCCATCTTAACCCAATATTACAAGAACAGAGTAGCTGGGACAGGGGGCTGGGGACCATGCTCTCAAGCGAAATCAAGGCCAGTTGGCACAACTAGCGTTTTCCCATTAAACATTCTCTGCACTCCACATTGGTGAGTGGCGTCTGGGGTCTTAAAAGCTGCCAAGCTGTCATCTTAAGGTATAGCAAATGGTCCCAACTCAACAGGAACGGATGATCACCAAGGACAAGAACAACATGGGGAAAAGAGAACCCAGAAGACTCACGTGGGTCTCTACATCGATTTTTGACCAGAAGAACTGGATGGTGCCTGGCCACCACCAGTAATAGCCATGATGGAGCTCACAAGGTTGAGTCTCACTGGCATCAAGAGAATAAACATGGGTGCACCCTGAAATCTCCAATAAAAGACCACAGCTGATGGTCCAGGGGCTTTGAGGTTTCCCCTGGAAGCATGGCCCCTGGCCCTGATGCTGCCCCTATCCATAAATCATAATGAAGGTCAACTTTTTGGACAGCAATGGATTCGACTTGATGACACAGAGTGACCATATCTTGCGGGGATTTTACGGCTCTGTGCATCTATAAGATGTCATCCTGCTGACCTCTTGCTGGAGGAAGGGGAGTGGGTGGAAAGGAGGGGATAAGAGATTGTTGGGAAGATAGGACATGTATGAAGCAGAGAGGAGGGGGTGTGCTGTCACCAGGTAGGGAGAGCAGTGGAAGCTGCGTATAGGTAAGCATGCAAATTTATATGGGAATGTACATTTTTATTCAATCATAATAAAAAAGTGTTAAATAAACAATACTATGCATGTTAAAAAAAAGATCACAGGCAACTCTTCATTATCCATGAGATTCAGAGAGAGTTATAATCTGAGTTAATCCACTATTCTGATTCATGTTCTTCACTTGTAAAATAAGACCATTATGGATTAAGTGAATTAGTATTTGTCAAGTACTTAAAATAGTATCTGGCATATACATTAAATGCTAGATGAGTGTTTATTAAATAAAGTAACGTAATTGTAGCAGATTATATTTTGCACACGTAACTGCTCTGACCAACAGAGCAGAACGGAAGTGATATTCTGACTTCCAATACTACCTCAGAAGAAGGCTGTATAGCTCCTGCCTAGCTTTCTCTTTTTGGAATGCTTGGTCTGGTGAAACCAGAGTTTACTTAATGAAGACAAAACTAGTCCATCTGGACAGATCACATAGATAGGCCAACATGGAGAGTGACTGAGCCTTCCAGCTAGCAGCCACCAACTATCACTAGATAGTCAACGAAAGAGCCTTCAGATGATTCCAGCTCCCAGCCTTTGAGTTTTCCAACCTCTGACAATGTAGAACAAAGACAAATCATCCTTGCTGTGTCCTGTCCAAATTCCTGAATCACAGAATTTATGAGCATAATTGGTTGTTTTATAACAAGAAGTTTTGGGGATAATGTGTTACACAGCCAAAGACAAAGGAATAATAAAATTGTACCACTTAAGATGTGCATTTCAACAAATATCAAAAAATTGAAAGTGGCTTACAAAATTAAATACAATGCAAAAAGGGCAGAAATAGAAAACTCACAAACAAAGTAGAAACCAGAGCTTCAAACCTATTCATATCAGTTGAGTCATAGATAACAAAATGAAACTGGAACAAACTTGAATTTATACAATTTATAATCCAGAACAGGAAAATTTGTGAGGTAAAACCCTATAATAGGAGACTCAGAGGCACAGTAAGCCCTTTCACAAGCTTGATTTGTGAGACTGGATTACTGGCAGAACTGTTGACAGCAACACAACATTCAAGGCAGTACAATCAACTGCTGTCTTTGAGTGGGCACTGCTGTTTCTGATTCTGCTCAAAAATCTGACAGCCAATAGATTTGGTTGCTATGCAACATGTATGCTGCCCTTGTTTTCTAAAAGGGAGATTAAGTTTCTAGCAGGCTTTTGTTCTATAATTATTCCCATTCCTGTTAACATTCTCATTCATCCAATTTTTAAAAATTCAGGTCTGTTCCAGTTTCACTTCTGTGGCCATGAAAGAACTGATAAGAATTGGTTCAAAGCCCTAGTAGAAACAACTGTCAGGGCATCCAACACACTGTAACAACAGCAACAGCTAACTAACATCTACTGTCCACCCTGTGTTGTTGCTGTTGCTGTTGTTGTTAATTTTGACTTATAGTGACCCCCTGTGACACAGCAGAACTGCCCCATAGTGTTTTCTAGGCTATAATCTTTATGGTAACAAAAAGCTGTGACTTTCTCTTGAAGAGCCACTGAGTGAGTTTAAACTATCAACTGCCATGTATACGGCACTGTCAAAAGCTCTCATTTAATGTTCCTAACAATCCTGTAAGGACAGAAGTGTCATCTCTAGTTTATATATCACATGTAAATAGGAAATAAATACTCTAAAATTGAAACTCTGGAAAAACTTATTTTCATCTTGCCTTACTGATTCATGTGTCCCTTTTTGGGTCCTCATAATGATTCATCATGCTGATCATTGCTAATATACCTGAGGCTTTGGGAAACCTTTCCTTAAATGTCCAGATAGTAAATATTTTAGGCTTTGCAAGCCACACACAGTCTTTGTCAAATATTTTTTATTTTTATTTTTTCATTACACCCTTTTAAAAATGTGAACTCATTCTTAGCTTGTGGATGGTACAAAAAACAGGTCTTGGGCCAGCCACTGGGCCACAGTTTCACTAACAGACTACTGTAGCCATACAGCAATGTTGAACAATAGAAGTTAAAAGTAACAAATCCATCTTTACTATAATATTTATAATAGTATCTACAATTATACCAAATTAAGAAAATACAATTTCTAGCTCCAGCCTATTATTTTCCACTGAAAGTACAATACAAGCTATGAACTATGTCCACTGGTCAGTGAAAAAATAGACCGTAATTTCCATTACTAATAAATATCTCTTCATAGCTGACATTCATCTATTTTGAAAACATCGTTAGGAATCCAAAATGCTATCTGAAAGAAGTAACCTCTCTAGGGCCTAAGTGCTCCTCCAGGCATCTACAGGAATATATCTCTGTTTGTTTACTAAGATGCATGACAGTCTAATGGCATTGCTATAACACTGAATACTTCTAACCTCCGATGTCAATGCTTTGCAAGATAATGTTTACTATTCTTAGCAGGAAGGGATGGAAACTGGTAAGAAATAGACTACCTTCATATGTAAGTGAATTGGAATTTTTAGAGAACAGTTCTCCCTAGTAAATTTGTCCACACAACAGCTTAATCAACCAAAGTTACAGCTGTTAACAGGTTGTGCCTCTATACTCTCAAACACATAAACAAACTCCTAAGTCAGAACAAAAACAGGTTCAGAGTCCAGTTTTTTAAACTGGAATTGGTACAGCCAATGCCTAACTGTACTTAAAGTAACTATCAAGGGGAATCATAATTTTAGTGTGAAGTTTGTTTTTCAGTTTCCTCAAAGTTACAAAGATGCTGCTCAGCAAACATTTCTGTGAGCACCTAAACCAAAGCTACATGATCTCATTTTAAAAAAAGATACTCAACCTAATGCCAAATCAAACACACATGTTCTACAATTGAGGTTCTAAATTAGGAAGAGGCTAATTAAATCCAAATTGGAAGAGGGAAGATTTTCGAGAGTCTGTGAATCAGAAGGCTCTTAGAAGCTGAATGGGAATGGGAGTGAGATAAATGAAGTCATGTATATATATATAAAAATATTATCCATTTTGCCCAGGAATGTAAGACTAAATAAAGTTTAAGCAAGTAAGAGCTAATAAGTAACCCTCAAACTTCAGAAGTGAAAATAGACAAGTGGAAACTCTTAAAAATCCAACTTTTATGCTCATCCAAACCCTTCATCCAAAAAGTAAAAAGACTATCACCAGAGTGGGAAAGAGTCAATCTTTGGCTACTATGCTTCCGATTGATGTCTAATCTCTCTAATTTGCAAGACACTGCAAAATCTCAACAAGTAAAAAACAAACAATCCAATTAAAAAATGAGCAAAGGACATGAACAGGCACTTCACCAAAGAAGACATACAGGATGCCAAAAGACACATGAGGAAATGCTCGTGATCACTCACCACCAGAGAAATCCAAATCAAAACTACAATGAGATACCATCTCACAACAACAAAGCTGGCAATAATCCAAAAAACACAAAATAATAAATGCTGGAAAGGATGTGCAGAGACTGGAACTCTTCTGAGCTGTTGGTGGTAGTACAGAATGGCACAAACACTATGGAAATCGATTTGGCACTTTCTTAGAAAAATAAAAATAAAAATACCATATGATCCAGCAATCCCACTCAAACAGATGTGTGCACCCCAGTGTTTATTGCAGCTCTCTCTACAATTGCAAAAAAATGGAAGCAACCTAGATGCCCATCAACAGACAAATAAAATGGTTAAACAAACTTTGGTATATTCATACAATAGAATACTAAGCAATGATAACAAACAACTATGGCTTAGGGAAATACTCGATAATGCAGAACTATTTGGAGGACATTATGCTGAGTGAAATTAGCCAGAAGCAAAAGAACAAATACTGTATGAGACTGTTATCATAAGAATGCAACAAATCATTCAAGCAAAGAAGAAATCAATCTTTGACAGTTAGCAAGGGTAGAGAGGGAGGGAAATGGATTTATACAAATTAGATAGTGCTTATGATTCAGGCTGGGTATAAGACATGACAGAACCTACTAGAAAAGAGATACCCATAGCTGCTCTACTTCAAAACTAAACTGTTCTCTAAATGCGGCCTACCTCTTTGGAAAGACAGAGTAACAGAGTCTGAGGTTGAGGGGCCATGCTTGCAGGGGATATCCAGACTAACTTTCCTTTTTATTCTCTCAAGAAAATGCTCTGCACACCACTTGAGTGAGTGGCATCTGAGGTCTTAAAGCTACCAAGCTGCCATCTAAAATAATGTCAACTGATCCCAATACACCTGGACCAGAAGTAAACAGTAGACATCAAGAACAGGATGAAAACATGAGCCCATCAGATGTCAGACTGGAGGGTCCCCCGTGAGCATGGTCCCCAGACTCTCCAACCCTAAACAGCATCCAACACTATGGCCAGCTCTTCTGACAAAGACTGAACTGGACTATACAAAACAAGGAGTGTGGCTGGGGATGAACAAACCTTTGGTCTTTAACATGTACACGGGGCTGTTCTAGAGGCTCATCGCCAGAGCTGAGATGATAGGGGGTCAGAACTTGGTCAAAGGGTCACATGAAGTTCTGCAAGAAAAGGGAAAGTGGGCTGTCCCAGAGAGGAGGTGGGAACCACTAAAATAGCATAGCAGTTAAAGTTCCAGGTGTTACATGGCAAATTGATATACATTTTCAAATTGTTCTAAATCACAATAAAATATGTTCAAAAATAAAGAAGTATAGCTATGCGGTGATTGCTGATAGCAAAACGAGTTCGCCATAATAATGTTAATAAAACCTAGCTGCCTTAATTAATTAGAACAGTCATCAGAGAGAAATAAGCAATACAGTCATTTAAAAACCACAGCTAGCCAATTTATATCCTTCAATTTTGAAAGTTCCTAGAAAATCAGAAATATTTTTTTTAAAACATCTGATAATTTTTACCATTTGGCATGACTTTTCATATTTCTCTCATCCAAAAGATCCAAGTGCATCATAGGTATTATTTTGTATTAAGTATAGACAAAACAAAACAGCTAACCACACAGAGAAATCTAACATCCATAAGTACAGTATGTTTTAAACCTATATCACCATACAATTGACAAACTGTATTTATTACAAGCTTAATTTAAACAATAGTATGTGCTTTATGAAACCAAAATTTTACAACAGAAACTTAAATGCTGTAATATCTGCCAAACTCTTCTCATTCTGATGTGACTTTAGACTAGGCGCCTACAGCAGAAGTGATGAGGAAAAATACCTCACTTTTCACAGTATTTAAAAACATTTTAAATAATGGCATTTAAGCAATAGCCTCTGTTCATAAGCATCTAAATTCTTCTGACACAGGAAATATTTTTGTACTAAAAACAACCCATAGTTCTAAAACCTTACATATTTGTATTAGAAAAACAGGGAGAGATTTGGTCTGAATAAATAAAATATGTGAATGATAAAAGACCCCAAATTATCAGCTTCTCCAATAAAGCTGTATTCTGATAACTCAATGATCTTTTTATCTGAACTTCTATATCATCTGTGGAATACATCACATTGTCAAGCAACTGAATATATATTGACTGGTATTGTTTCCAAGTCATTTCTTATGTGCTCTATCTCTTCAAAATTGTCTGAATCTCCTGGCAAGTGATGTGTGTGTGTGTGTGTGTGAGAGAGAGAGAGAGAGAGAGAAAGAAAGAGAAAGAGAGAAAGAGAGATACATATAAGCTACTAATACTTACTAGTTATTTACTTCCTTAGAACTGTACTCGTTGCTATGGAAAGCTAGGTTCCAACTAGGTTGAAAGACCTTGCCAGGTTAAAAGATCTGCGCTTAATTCAGTGGACCAAGGCAAACTGCTAAAAGAGAGTGACATGACAACAGCAATACTTGAAGAATAATAATCTAGATGTTTGGCACAGGTTGGCAGGACAATTGTAAGAACGGAAGTAAAAATAAATAGATAAAGAGATTAGTCAATTGTCCACAAACTCGAAGGTCAGTGCCTGAACTAAAATAATGGATGGAGAAGTCAAAATGGCATAGCAACAAATGAGTAGATTGAGGTAGCCTGGGAATAAAGTTATAATGTGATAATTCATCACATATGACGATAAGATAGAAAAGGTGAAAGATAAGTAGCCTAGATTCAGCAACATTTATGGCTATCCTGCATGGTGCAGGGCATTTGAAAATTTGAAAAAGGTTTTCAAGGTGCTCAAAACCTAGTGAGGTAGACTGTCAATATCCATAGGAATAGTAACGTTTCCCTACATGAACACCATACACATTACAGGAATCTGATAAGGCAACACAACCAATCCTGAATAAAAACTGGGAAGACAACACTGCAAACCTGAGTGACTATTAGGACAACAGGACTTCTGCCAAACCATGTGCTTTCTTTCTTCAAAATATATCTTAATTTGCTTCCCTTAAGTTTGTCCCTACTAGACATACAGACTAGTGAAAGAGAATTGAGAATCTAGAAATAAATTCATCTGTCTATGGACAACCGATGTTTAACAAAGGATCAAAGTCTATTCAATGAGGAAGAAATAGTCTTTTTAACAAACAGTGCTGACAGTACTGGATGTCCACATGCAGAAAAATCAAATAGCACTCATATTCATACCACATACAAAAACTAACTCAAAATGGGTCAAAGATCTAAATGTTAAAGCTTAAACTATAAAATTATTGGAAAGATAAGGACAAACTATGGGACCTAATTAAAAAAATACTAGATTATCAAATACAGCTAAAAAATGAATGAACAGCAGAAGACAAATTAGGCACCTGGGACCTCCTAAAAGCTGATTATTTATGCTCATTAAAAGACTGTATCAAAAGAGTAAAAAGACAATCTACAAAATGAGAAAACATCTTCAGGAGCTTCACATCTAATAAGGGTCTAATCTCTAAAATATTTAGAAAACTTCCAAAACTCAACAACAAAAAGACAAACAACTCATTTAAAAACAGGCAAAGGACATGAGCAGTCACTTCACCAAAGAACTCACCCAAGCAGCCAACAAGCACAAGAAAAGATGTTTGCAATCACTATCCATTAGAGAGATGAAAATCAATGCTACAATAAGAAATCATCTCAACTCTGTTATAATGGCACTGATGGAGGGCAGGAATGCAAGCAAGGATCTGGGGAGACTAGAATTTTATCCATTGCTAGTGGGATTGTAAAATAGTACAGTCAATATGGAAAACAGTGTTGGTACTGTATCAAAAAACTAGAAATAGAAGTATCTTAAGACCCAGCAATCCCACTTCTAGGTATATAGCCTAGAGATTTATTAGAACAGAAAGGAACAGACTTATGCACACTAATCATAATAGCAAAAAGAGGGAACAACCTAAGAGCCCATTAACAGATGAACAGGTAAACAAAATGTGGTACATACAATGGAATACTATGTAACCATAAATAATGATGAGCCCTTGAAACATAACATGGATGAATATGAAGGGTTTTATGCTAAGAGAAATAACCAATCACAAAAGGACAAATGTTGTGTAATTTCACATTTATAGAAAGACAACAGGTACATATACATAAATCAATGTTCATTAGTATTTACGAAGAATGGAAGGGGCAGGGATGGCTCTCCAGAGAGTAGGCACATGTTACTTTTGGTGACAGGAAACCTAACACCGAACACAGGTTAAGTGTACACGATTTGGCCAAGGTAAATGATGTCACAAAGATGTGCACAGGAAAAGAGGATCTTTTGGTAATTTCTACGGTACATAATAGGAAGCTGGTAGCACAACGGTTAAGTACTTAGCTGGGAACTCAAAAGTGAGTGATTTGAGCCCACTAGCTGCTCTGTAGGCAGTTCTATGGGGCAGTTCTACTTTGTCCTATGGGGTGCTATGAGCTAGAATCTACTCAACAATAATGAGTTTCCTGTGTGGAATATATAATTTTGAAGCAACAGCAGCAACAAACAAAAAATATACATGCATGCATATATGTACCTATGTATGCATAACCCTAGTAGCACAGTGGTTAAGTGCTAAGACTGCTAATCAAAAGGCTGGCAGTTCGAATCTGTCTGGTGCTCTTTGGAAACTACAGTGCAGTTCTACTGTTCTATAGTGTCACTAGGAGTGAGAATCAGCTCAATGGCAGTGGGTTATATGTACATGCATATATGTATTCATATACATATTAAAGGAATAGGAGGCACAGTTGTAGATAATTCTATGACATAACCAAACACCTTGCAGGATTTTTTTCTGGGTTTGAAGGCGTAGGACATAGTCTCCTTGGGACAGCTAGGTCAATTGGCAAACTTACCCAATATGTATAATTCATAAAGTTTAAGTTCTACATGCTAGTCTAGTGAGTAGTCTCTAGGGTCTTCAAAGCTTGTGAGTCACCATCTAAGATACAACTACTGGCCTCTACTTATCTGGAGCAAAAGAGAAGGAAAGGAACCCAAGGCTCAAAGAAGAAACCAGTCTACAGGACTAGTTGTTTCCATGAACCACAGCCTCATCTACTCTGAGACCAGAAGAGCTGGATGGTGGACAGCTACCACTACCATCATTCTGACTGGAGCCACAACAACCGCATGCTAACAAAATGAAAGGAAAATGTGAAACAGAGCCTCAAATTCTTGAAAAATCCAGATCTGCTGGTCTAGTTGAGATTAGGGTAGTCCTTGAGACTACTGCTGTGAGATACTCTTCAAATCTTAAGTCAAAACTACCCCCCTGAGCTCAGCTTTTAGCTAAATTACATTGGCTTACAAAATAAAAATAGCACCTGTGAGTACTACACTCCTTTAAAAAATTATCTAGATGAGCCCAAACAGTCAACAACTGCTTTAACACAAAGATAGACACATAAAGGGGCAGGGAAACTAGATTACTGGAAACATAACAACCAGAATTGTGAAGAATGGGTCCAACATCTTCGAAAATTGTGGTTATAAATAGTTGAATTAGGTTGTTATCTAATCTTCTCTGTAAACCTTCACAGAAAACACTTTTTTTTTTTTTAATCTCTGCTTACAAAGTCCAGGCACAAGTCACCGTTCGCCAACCAAGGGACATAACCTGTCACCCAGTTACTCCTCAGTAAGCCGAATCAAGTTAGTTAACGATGTCTTCACAGGCTGCTTTGAGGAGAGGCCTTTGATGACTTCCAACCACTGCCGTCAAGTCGGTTCTGACTCATAGTCACCTCACTGGACAGGTAAGAGCCCCACAGAATTTCCAAGAAGCTCCTGTTGGATTCCAACTGTCAACTTTTTGGTTAGCAGATGTAGTTCTTAATCACTGTACCACGTTGAGTTTCCAAAGGATCAAACCATTGCTCCCAAAACACCATCCTACCTTCACCTCAGCTTTTCTGTTGCTGGTTAAACAGTCTTAAATTCCTTTTGTACTGGTTAAAGAAATACAGCCTTATTGTAAAAGTGATTTGAGGAGCCCTTCCTTGGCTTATAGGTCAGAAAACCTGAGGCTACATATCGCCTCTACCACTTCGGTTACGTGATACTGAAATAAGTCAGCCTGCAGTCTTCTTTCTGTAGCCAACCTTATGGGAATACTCTGAAGTTTGGGGTTTTATCTGGTTTTTTTTTCTTTTAATATATAATTTTACATATTTGATGGCTTTTTTGAAAAGTTAATAGATATTACACAGTAAAATGTTCAAAGCATACACAGGGTATACAGTGAAACGTATACAATTTCTTACTCCTTAACCCCTTAGTTACCCTGTTCTCCATTCTAAGCCAGCCATAATTACTGATTTCTTATGTATCCTTTCAGAGATAAACATTCAGTTGTACATGCAAGGTATTCACACTATTTACCCTTACTCCAAAGTTTTTATAAGCTGAGAAAGCCATGATATAAACTTGCGTATATTTTATAAAAACTATTATAGATCTGTATTAGCAAAAACCGATTCCTTACCTAGTCAGTCTAAATGGTTCAGGGATTGGCTATCTCTGAAAAATGGTATCTCAAGTTTCTGACTCCATTCATTTTAGCATGTCAGGCTAATAGAGGAGAGAATGAGCATTAGGTTTTTAATCTATATCTGAAAGCTCTTGACTTTCTATAGATAAAAATATCAGTTTCTATGCAAGCCAAAGAAACTGCTGTTTTCATCCATAAAGAAAAACAAAAGCCTAGCTGGCATTTCTAGCTTGACTTGTTGGTCTTTTCCAATACTACCTTCCCCCGCCCTTTTTTAAGCTCATTTTTATTCATTCCTTCTACATAAATGCTTTGCTAGATTTCTCTGTCTCAGTATGTTAACTGTATTCTCTTCTCTGTAAATGCTTTGTTAGATTACTCTATCTTATCATGTATTAACTGTCTATAACAACACTATCCAGTAGAACTTTCTGCAACAAAGGATATGTTCTATATCTACCTTGTTCAGCATGGTAGCCACTAGCCACCTACAGCCATACACCAACTCTAATGCAGTTATTGTACCTGAAGAACTAAATTTTTACTTTTATTTATTTTAGCTAATTTAAATTTAAATGGCCACATGTGTCTAGCAGCTACCATTCTGGACTGTTTCATGCACAGCATGTGTGCCATAGTCAGATCCATTAAGGCTTATAAAATTCACTGCTGAAGATCCTTGACAAGGTTAAGAGCCAAGTGTCATACCACTCCAGCTATAAAACTTTTAGGTGATTCTCTCCAGGTTTGGGACATAAAGCATTGTTCTTCCCTACAAATGAACCCAAAGCCAAAAAAAAACACCCGACGCCATCAAGTCACTTCTGACTTATAGCAGCCCCCTAGGACAGCGCAGAACTGCCCCATAGAGTTACCAAGAAAAGTCTGCTAGATTCAAATTTCCAACTTTCTGGTTAGAAGCTATAGCACTTAACCAACTTCACCACCAGGGTTTCTACAAGTGCACCTATGAGATTACAGTTCGAATCATTGCCCAAGGTGTTCCCTCTCCTTAGAACAGCCTTTCTCATTGTAGACCAAATAAGCTTCCGCTCATCTTTCCACGCCAGTTTAAATGTCACCTCCTTCACGAAGCCTCCTTCAATTTCCATGAGAAATACGGCAGACTGAAAAGAACTGTGACTATGGAACGTGGCATCCCAGGTAGTCCTCACTAAACCTTGAATAAACAATTTAACCTCCTTGAGCCTTAATAGTCTCACCTACCTAACAGTAACAGAACACTAATCTTTCAGATTTGTTGTAAAAATTAGAAATTCTGAGCAACATTATCACAACAAGTAACATCTATCAAGTGCCTACTTTTATCAGACATCAGGGAAGCACAACACTTGGATTTCTTCCTATCATTTCCATAGTAACTTTAAATAGTAAGTAACAATCCTGTACCATCCACGTATTCATTCATACATTCAAAACTTTTATCCAGTTATTCATTCAACAAGCATTTGAGAGCCTAATGTGTCTGGTGGTGAAGTTGGGATAAAAGAATGAGTAAAACCAAATCCTTGCACTCATGAAGCTTTAACCCTACTGGAAAAGACAGACAATAAGCAAGAAAACAGATACATAATATGTCAATACATACACACGCCCAGTGCCACTGAGGTAATGCCAACTCATGGTGACCCTACTTGGCAGAGTAAAACTGACCCACAGAGTTTCTAAGGAGCACCTGGCAGATTCACACTGCTCACCTTCTGGTTAGCACGAGTAGCACTTCATCACCAGGCCACCGTGGTTTCCCATATGTCAACAGTGTTAAGTAAGATGAAGAAAGGATAAAAGAAATAGGATAAAATAGAGAAAAATGGAGAATGCCATTTTATGGAAGACGCTGTTTAGCAAGGCTTTCTTATTGAGGCGACATTTGAGAAAGGAACTAAGTAAGTTACATGAATACATGCAGAAAGTACCCCAGGAAGAAGGAATGGCATTACTGGGAGTTGCTGCTATGCATAGAAATTGACTGGATGGCCACAGGTGTTAAGTACCAGCCACTACACTGCCACTGCTGTCGAGTTGGGCCTGAGTCATAGTGACCCTAGAGGTCAGAGCAGAACTGCCCCACAGAGCTTCCAAGGAGCGTCTGGCGGATTTAAACAGCCAACCTGTTGGTTAGCAGATGTAGCACTTAACCCACTACACCACCAGGGTTTCCAGCCACTATACTAGATATTAGAAATGTATGAGTGAACCAGACAAAATACTTGACCTTTCAGTATTTTACATTACTGTGAAGCATTCAAAAAAAAAAAAAAAAAAGCAGGTAAGGAAATGAGTCAGTGTTATTTCTACTTTACAAATGAGGATACTGATGGGCTCAGCAACAAGAAAATATTTTTAGTAAAATTAAAGAACTGGCATTTGAACTCAAAAACTCTGTATCCTCAACTTACTCTTTTAACCACATTTAAAAGGTAAAAATTAGAAAGCTCACAACAATAAATAAAAACATAACATTTAAAGGTAACAGCGATGAATTTAAGCAAATAGTTGGAGTGAGGCAAAGTGCCACTCAGATGGGCCTAAAGCTTATCACAGCAAGACAGGCCATAATATTTATGGGGATTTGGGGGATGAGGGAATGTGGGGGA
The DNA here is from genome assembly GCA_028571685.1 of Heterohyrax brucei. NCBI lineage: Eukaryota > Metazoa > Chordata > Mammalia > Hyracoidea > Procaviidae > Heterohyrax > Heterohyrax brucei. The sequence continues at coordinate 89,363,010 of CM053151.1, read as the reverse complement.
ATTAAAATAAAGTAGGGGAGGAATTGCAAAGTTATTGTTACACAGATGTTAACAAACAAACTGGTGACAAATTAACATTACAGCTCAGGATTTATTGACAAGATATGCCTGTGTATTTTCTTCCCTGTAAATCATTAGCACTTAAAATATTTTAAGTTTCAAAGCTAGTTCCTATCACTTAGAAAGCTAGTTTACAACTGTCAGCACTTCGACTCATAAACAGAAGAAAATTCCAGGGCCAGATGGGAAAATGCTCATTATGTCATAATAATCTTTTCGTCTGTTAAAAAACATCTTATTCATAATTACTGCAGTTTCTTTCTAATTATAAAACCAATACATATTCATTTTTTAAAATCTAGAAAATTTAGAACTGTATAAGGAAGAAAACAAAATTCAGCTGCAATTTCACCACCTAAAGATAACCAGTTAATAAGATGAGGTAGCTTTTTAAGTTTTTCTAATGTAGGAATACTTTAATTTTTCACAGGGTCATGTTTATCATCCTTTTGTTATTAATCTGCTCCACTTGATTTATGCTGGAAAAGCCTTAACACTCTTCTGTTATGGTTAGGCTAGAGCTATAAAAAATATTTACATCTACTGGTCAAATTCAGCAATACGGGGAAACCCCAGGTCATACACACACATCCCCACATACAGATACACACTCTCTTTTCTTCAAACATACAGAAATACTACATAAAATACATGTAGATTTTTGTTTTAAAAACATAAAAGAACTTGAAAGAAATAAAGGGAAATCACCAAATGCCAGGGGATAAAAATGAGAATCAAAATAGAACAGTATTTTCCCAGAAACGTGAGGTTGATTCAAAAAACAAAAGCTAACCAATGTAGCACATTAATAAATGAGGAAAAAAAAAAAAACCAACACATCAGTACTGTTACAGATTGAATTGTGTCCCCCCACCCACCCCAAAATATGTGTTGTAAATCTCAACATCTATGCCTGTGGCTATAATGCTATGTGGGAATGAGGTATCTTTGTGATGCTAATGAGGCAGGATTAGTGTACGGTGGTGTCTCTTAAGTTACCCTTTTCTGATATATAAAGGAGACGCACAAGCAAGCAAAAGAAGCAGACCTGAGGAAAGACAGATGCCAATCGACGGGCAGATCGTCCAGGAGCACAAGTTAAAAGAGGCAAGGACTTCCCTCCAGGGCCAACAGAGAGAAAAGGCCTTTTCCTAGAACCAGCACCCTGAATTTGGAGTTCTGGCCTCTACTGTGAGAGAAAATAAACTTCTGTTTGTTAAAGCCACTCATTTGTGGTATTTCTGTTACAGCAGCACTAGACAATTAGGATGGAATTTGGAATCAGAAGACTGGAGCACCACTCTAACAGCCACACCTAAAATGTAGAGGCAGTTTTTAAGGTGAGTAATGAGGTTGAGGATGGAAGAGTTTTAAGGTGCTTCAGAGAAAAATTACAGTAACATTATGGGCATCAAAGGCAATTCTCATGAGGGCTCAGAAGGAGTGAGGAGAGTTACAGAAAAAAAAATGTCTGTTGTCTTACACAATATATATGACACTAGCAACAAAATTTTGCTAGAAATTTGGGCATTAAATATACCTCTGGTGAGGCTTTAAAATAAAGTGATGAGCACGTGGTTGGACAATGAAGGTGGCAACAATTTTATAGAGTGGCAAAGAACTTGTCAGAATTACGCTCAGATATTTGGTGGAAGGCAGAACTTAAGGGATGAACTTGGATATTTCGCTGAGGAGATTTGTAAGCAAGATCTTAAATTGGCTCCCTAGTTTCTCCTTGTCGCTTACAGTCAAATGCAGGAGAAAAGAAATGGACTTAGACAAGAACTGTGCACAAGGAAAACAGAAATTAAAGATTTGTAAAATTCTGTTTTACAAACTAAGCACACCAAGTCCTACAATGTTCTCCAAGGATGAAACAAAGAACGTTATCTGCCTTTCAGAATCCTACAGGCAAGAAACAGGTCAAAGAAGCTACAACCATTGTCCTCAAAGAAAGAAACAAGACTGTTTCTGGGGCACAGCAGCAGAACTGTCAGTAAGAGCACAGGAAGTAGGGTCTTCTCGGTTTCAAACAGTGGGGTCACAGTCTCCTGGACCTCAAATAGTGGGGCCACAGTCTCCCAGATCTCAAAGAGTGAGGCCACAGTCTCCCAGGTGTCAAAGAACCAGATTTTCTCCAACTTCCAGAGTATGGGGCTGCTGTTAAAGTCTTCCAGAGGACGGAGCTGCTGCCCAAAGGGCAGGCTGCCACACCCAAAGGGCAGAATGGAACAATCCAGGGCCAAGGGAGTAGGGTCACCGCACAGATGGACTCCAACACTGGGACTACCCAAAGCTGAGGGAGCAGAGTTGTCATCACAGTGGACCTAGAACATGGACCTGAAGCCGGAGGCCCTAAGACCTCTACTCATAATCCGAACAGCATTGCCAGCACCCAGAGTCTGGAGAATAGGGCCATTGCCTAGAGGATCTCAAAACAGACAGGATTATTTCCATGCCTTGAAAGCTAATGTGAGCTGTTCTGCTGGGTTTTAAACTTACTTGGAGCCTGTTATCGTTTCTTTCCCTCCACTTTTTCTCATTTGTAATGAAAATGTCTACTTTGTACCTGTTCTACCATTGTACTTTGAAAGCAAATACTTCGCATTCTAGATTTCATAGATAAAGAATTTTTCTCCAGGGTGGAGTACACCTGAAGTTTCACTCATACTTGTTTTAGATGATTCAGAAGATAAGATCTGAGACTGGGAGTTGACTTAAGACTTTGGCAATAATGTGATGTTGTCAGAATTGACTGATGGCAGTGGGTTTGGTTTGTTTTCATATTGTTGTTGTTGTTGGGTGCCATGAAGTTGGTTCTGACTCATGGCGACCTTATGCACAACAGAATGAAACACTGCCCAGTCCTGTGCCATGCCAACAACATTTCTTTGCTTAAACCCATTGTCACAGCCACCATTTCAATCCATCTTGTTGAGGATCTTCCTCTTTTTCCCTGGCCCTCCACTTTGTCAAGCATGATGTCCTTCTCCAGGGACTGATCCCTCCTGACAACCTATCCATAGTATGTGAGACAGTCTCTTGCTATCTTTCCTTCCAAGGAACACTCTGATTGTACTTCTTTCAGAATAGATCTGTTTGTTTTTGCCATGTTCCATGGTACATTCAATATTCTTCTCCAATAAAAGAGTTGAAAGGCATAAATTCTTCTGTCCAGCTTTCCCATGTATGTGATGCAAATGAAAATACCATGGCTTGAGTCAGGTGCACCTTAGTCTTCAGGGTGACATCTTTACTTGTCAATACTTTAAAGATGTCCCTTGCAGCAAATTTCCCAATGTAATGCATCTTTTGATTTCTCGAATGCTGCTTCCATAGGTGTTGACTGTGGAACCAAGTAAAACGAAATCCTTGACAATCCTTTCTCTGTTTACCATGATGTTTCTTACCGATCCAGTTGTGAAGACTTGTTTTCTTGATGTTGAGGTATAATCCATATTGAAGGCTGTGTTTTTTCATTTTCGTCAGTGTTTCAAATCCTCTTCACTTCCAGTAAGGAGGGTTATGTCATCTGCATAACACAGGTTGTTAATGAGCCTTTCTCCAATCTTGAAGCCTCATTCTTCTTCATATAGTCCAGTTTCTTGGATAACGTGATGGGGGCAAAAAATGGAGTGTTATTAACCAAATTGTGTCCCCCAAAACGATGCATTAGAAATCGTAACTTCTATGTCTATGGTTATATTCTAATTTGGGAATGGATTATCCCTGTGGCATTGAACTAGGATTAACATAGAGTATGCCTTGAGTTAATCTCTTCTGAGATAGAAAGATGATTAAATAAGTAAACAAAAGAAGCAGGGATGTGGGAAGAGAGATGCTAAGCCACATAAAGTTCACCCAGGAGCAGAAGGCAGAAGAGATGAGGGCCTTCTAGAACTAGAAAGGAGAAAGCCTCCACCTAGAGCTAGAACCCTGAATTGGACTCTAGCCTCCTAAACTATGAGAAAATAAATTTATCTTTGTTAAGCAACCTATTTGTGACATTTCTGTTACAAGCAGCACTAGATAACAAAGACAACCACCTCAACAAGTGAAGAAAAGGCATCTGACAAAACTCAACACCCTTTCATAATAAAAAATACACTCAACAAACTAAGGATGGAAGAGAATTTCTATTAATGAAGTCAATGAAAGCCAACAGTTAACACTATATTTAGAGATAAAAGACAAAGTTTTCCCACAAGATCAGGAAAAAGACAAGGATGCCTAGTCTCACCAATTCTATTCAGTATGATAGTAGAGGTTGTAACCAAGGCAATTACACAGGAAAAAGAAAGTAAAAGCATTCCAACTGAAAATGAAGAAGAAAAACCATCTCTACTTGCAGATAGTGTTAATCTTACATACAAAGTACTCTAAAGAACACACACGCACACACAAACAGAGCAAATAAACAACTGCTGTAAGCTTATAGGATACAAGGTCAATATGAACAAACCAGTTGTGTTTATACATATTATCAATGAACACTGCAATAGTGAAATTAAGAAATCTATTTATAATAGCATGAAAACCAATTAAAACTTAGGAATAATTTAACCAAAAACTTGTACACAGAAAATTATCAAATGCTGCTAAAAGAAGTTAAAGACTTAAACAAATAGGGAGATATCTGTGCTCAAGGACTTGAAGAATTCATATTGTTAAGATGGCTATACTCACCAGATTAATCCACAGAGTCAATACAACCCTACCAGAACTACAACTGCCTTTTTCTCCCCAGAAATGGATAAGCTAATCCTAAAGTTCATGAAGAAATTCAAGGAATCCACAATAACTAAAATAATCTTGAAGCCTCACACTTATTTCAAAGCTTACTATGAAGCTACAGGAATTAAGACAGCATGATACTGGCGTAAGGATAGATATACACATCACTGGAATGGGTTTGCGAGTCTAGAAGTAAACCCACACATCTACTGTCAAATGCTTTTTCACTATTCAATAAGTACAGTCTTTTCAACAAATGGTGTAAGGACAACTAAATACACATTTTCAAAGGAACAATGTTGGACTCTTACCTCCTACCATATGAAAAAGTTAATGAAAAATGAATCAGAGATTTAAATTGAAGAGGTTAAAACTGTAAGTCTCTGAATAAGCAACAAAAAACAGATAAGTTGGACTTTATCAACATTTTTAAATTTTGCATCAAAGTTATTAAAATTGTATCAAAAGGAAACAGAAAACCTGAGTTAAAAAAAACTGAGTGATCAAAAACATACACATAACAGCAGTTTCTGCACTACATAAGTCCAACAAAGGACATATACATTAAATATATAAAGAACATCTACAAATCAATAAGGGAAAGCACAGAACCCAAATGGACAAACATTTGTGTAAGCACTTCATCAAAGAGACCATACAATGGCCAGCAAATACATGAAAAAGGTACTTAATGTTAAACAATCCACAAAGGGCAAATTAACAGCATAATGGCATACTTTTTACACTCACTGGAATGATGATACTAAAAAATTAAATACTAAGCTAACAAAAATACGGAACAATCAAAACTTGAACACTACTAGTGATAGTCTAAATTAGTTCAACAGCTTAACTAGCAATATCAGTAAAAGTGAACATATGCATACCCTATGACTCAATAATTCAACTACCAGATACATATCAAACAGATATATAAATGTGAATGTGTTCACCAAAAGACATATATAAAAATGTTACAGCAGTCCTATTTAGCCAAAAACTGAAATTACATAGAAATCCATTAGACACAGAATGAATAAATAAAACATAATATATCCTACTGTGTAATTAGCCATACAATAGAATACTATATATAAAATAGAATGAACAACTATACACAAAATAGCATGATGAATCTCATAAATATACTGTTGAGTGGAAGAAGCCACAAAGGATTTATGCTGTGTGATTTCCTTTATACATAGTTTGAAAACAAGAAAATCTCACCTATGGTTTAGAAATCAGGGCAGTAGTTACTCTTGAGGGCATAGGAGAACAGTGACCGGTAGGCACACGATGTGGACTTTGATCAATTCTCAGTTTCTTCTTCTGGATTTTGGTTTGTTTAGTTTGTGAAAACTCACTGAGCTATATGTTTATGATTGATATACTTTTCCATATATATGCTTTACTTCAATTTTTTTGTATACTTCATCAGGTACAAAGGTTATAAAGAAGAAACTGTATCACATCTTCAAGAAACAAATAAATCCAAAATTTCTCCAAAAAACAAAAAGAAAATGAAGAAAAGCTATCTAACTGTCTCTATTATTAAATATGAAAGTATAACTTTGCTATCAAAATCAGAACAGTATACTACTAGAAAGAAAAATCACAGAGCAGTCCTAAACTAAGTATTAGCAAAAAAAATACAGCTACGCATTCTTGTTAAATGACAAAGCAGAATTTATCTGGCAATACAAGTATAGTTTAACACCAGAAAAACAAAATTTACCACATTAACAGAATAAAAGAGAAAATCTGTATGATTTCTCTCCATGGATATAGACAATGCAGCCTTTGTAAATTTTTATATTCATTCATTGCTTTGTAACAATTGCAGCCATCCAATAATAAAAGAAATTTCCTACTATGAAACATGATGTGTTAGATTGTGCCTCTTTAAATCAGGAACATGGGAAGGTACCATTAGTTCACACTTCTCTTCAAGAATAAAGAAGCATAGGTTTGGAAAGGAAGAAACAAAATTTTCATTGTTTGCATATGATGATTTCCTTTGTGGAAAATCCAAAAAAATATTCAAGCTGTTAGAATTAATAAGCATATAAAACAATGTTGTTATATTTGAAAACCTATACACAAAAATGTATTTTCTGTTGTAACAACTATCTTGAATCTGTAACAAAAATCATTCTCATTGTAACAAAGCTATCAAAAACCCATGAATGAGGCTTTAAAAAAAAAGATATGTGAGATCTTTGTAGATAAAACTGTATGATATTACTGTAAGGACATAAAAGAAGATCTAAATTAACTAAAGAAGGGAAATAAAATATTTTCATGAATGAGACGAGACTCACAAGTATGAAAACTCTCCTCAGTATAATCTATAAATTTAATGGAATATTAGTAAGCACACAACAGGATTTTTTGGGGGGGGAACTAATCAGAGAGAAAGAGGGAGACAAACTCCCACATGTTCAGAGACAGAGGACAAGAATTCTGTAAAATTGGAATCAAATTTCAAAGGTAATGTTTGCTTTTGTTTTTCCCATTTCTGGTCTCATCATTTTCAGAGGTAACACATTTCTTCCAAAACATTCAAGAACTTCAGAATCCGAACCAAATAATCACAATGTTGTTGATGTTGTTGATATTGCTGTTAAGGGCCATTATGTCAGTTCTCACTCACAGTAGGCCTGTGCACAAAACAATGAAACGCTGCCTGGTCCTGCACCTTCTATAATCACTGCCATGTTTGAGCCCATCGTCGCAGCCATTGTGCCAGTCCACGGAGGGTTTTCCTCTCTTTCCTTCACCCTCTCTATTTTACCAAGCATGATGTTCTTCTCCAGGGACTGGCCCCTCTTAATAACACATTCAAAGTACATGAGACAAAGACTTGCTACCCTCCTTTTTAAGGAGGATTTTGGCTGTCCTTCAAAGACAGACATGTTCATTCTTCTGGTGGTCCATGGTATATTCAATATTCTTCACCAACCCGTAATTCAAAGGTATCAATTCTTCTTCAGTCTTCCTCAATTACTGTTCAGTGTTTGCATGCATGTGAGGCGACTGAAAATAACATGGCTTGAGTCGGGTACACTGTCCTCAAAGTGACATCTTTCCTTTTTAATAGTTTAAAGAATTCTTTTGCAGCAGATTTGCCCAGTGTAGTATGTTGTTTCATTTCTTTTTTTATTTATTATATTTAATATGACTGAGTGAAAATGTACATTCCCATATAAATTCACCTGTCCATCTATACGCAGCTTCCACTGCTCTCCCCGTCCGCTGACAGCACACTATTCCTCTCTGCTCCATACATTTCTTGACTGCTGCTTCCTTGGGCAGTGACCAAGGATCCAAGCAAAATAACATCTTTGAAAACCTCAATCTTTTCTCCGTTTATCACGACGTTGTTTATCGGTCCAGCTGTGAGGATTTTAGTTTTCTTTATGTTGAGGTGTACTCCATACTGTATGTAATACAGAATACATACCTAAAGGTTAGACAAAAGCTACCCACTATAAAAGCGAAATCATCTCAATCCAGGAAGTTACAGTGTAGAAAATAAAAATAATTTAAAAGGAAAATTTAATAGGACAAATCTTAGCCTCACTAGAACAAAATGTTTGAATTTAGAATTCCCCACCAAAAAAATACAGAAAGTATATTGCCTATGTATTTTACCAAGCCTTTGACAGCATTCATACTAAACATGAATAGAGAAACGGAGAATCTAAGAAAGCTCGTTTTAGTATTCACATATTATCAATAACTTAGAAAACCTAGGGAATCAGTTTCTACAGTATGTATCAAAATAACTGGAAGTAACACATGGAAACAGATAACAGAGAAAGCTAGTTCAGAAAACCCTTGGAAACTTGGGTAGATGTTCTGGAAATTAATATTAATAAAATGATCAGTTTAAAAACAGTCTTGAACAGCGGTTTAGAAAATATGAGCCCACAGGAATTTTCCACAACTTTATTCCCAAATTTATTGGTCATGGCAGTAAATACAAATGGACTAAGGAAATATACTTTTCCTAGGGGTTAGACTTTTTTTTTTTTTTCCTTTTTACTACTAAGGTATTTTTCAGATCTCAACTGCTTGTCTCAAGGCCCTGGACTACACTAACTTTCAGAAGTATTAGTTTCCCAACTTTTACACCTCTGAAATTCATATCCAAGTAGAATATCCTTAGAACCCCTCTAATATATCAAAATCCTATTCAACCTTCAAGGCACAATAGAAATGTCATTCCTTTCCTGAAGAACACTACAGTAATAATTAACTGCTCCTCAGGCTTATGTTTATTCTAAGAGGAAATAAACTAACATTTAATGAACCTCTACCACATGCCAAGTGATTTATAAAAGAATTTCATTTTAATCTTCACAATGGTCCTATCTCCATTTTGCAAAATGAAAAACTAAAGCTGTGAGAGATTACATGGTAAAATAATAAATCATAGAAATGGGATTTAAATCAAGCCTATGTGGTTTCAAAGTCCATGGTATTTATACAATTTCATACTGCCTCTATTATAGCCCTTACCATAGACTGACTTAAAATGAATTGTTTGTACGGTTAGCCCATTCTTGCAGGTTTTGATATCTTTGAAGGTAAAGATCTTGCGCCATTTAGGTTCAGATCGTCATGTCCTAGCAAAGTGTCTGATACATAGTACATGAAAGCACTCTAATAATGCCAGAAATAATGTGAAGAAGTTATTAGCACAGTGTTCATTTTCCTCATATAATTAGCTCCCATGTGACCACATGACCATAAAAAATAAGTAACTGAAATTCCAGCCATAACACAGTAACTGAGATCAGACTGGTCCTCCTACTGTTAACAATGAGAAAGTTGGACAAAATATATCCAAGATTTTCACACACTGGACAAAATGTAGAAATTATTTTCACACATTGGACAAAATGCAGTATAGGACCGTGAAGAGGAACATGAACAAGGTAAGGTCCCAAATTGTCCCTGATGTCTGTCTGGAAGAACTTTCTGTAATATAACACAGGAAGGGGAGAATCCAAACAGAGTTCAGAGGTCCTGCTGAGCCGAGGTGACAAAAGTTCAGAGTTTAAAGACAAAGAAATGGACGGACTCTGTCCTACAGAATAGTAACGAAAAGAGAAACATGCAGAGAAAGAGCCCCAGAAATCTACAAAGGGTCCCCTTAGTGGATGAATTACTAAATTGCATGTGCACATTATCCTAAGTAGCGTGTGCATACAGTAAATTCCACAGGTCAGACAAAGTACTAAGGAGACAAAGACTAAGGAGTGGCAACCTGCATAATTTCCAGCAATAACGCTGTGAGACATCTGAAAAGCCTGAGACCTCCCTGCAAACTTAGAACATTGTATAGAGACTCCAGAACAGGAAAACTAAACTAGCTCTACAGTAACAAACCAGTTGCCATCAAGTCAACTCCAACTCATGGTGACATCACGTCAATCAGAGCAGAATGATGACCACAGTTTTCAATAATTGATTTTTAGGGGAAATAGGCCACAATGCCTTTCTTCCAAGGTACCTGTGGGCAGCCTCAAATCTCAAATTTTTCAGTTAGCAGATAAGCTGCATTAACCCTTTGCACCATTCCAGGACTCCAGCTATAGAGTAGCAGTTCCTGAAAATGAGCATACAACAAAAAAACCTGGAGGGTTTGTTAAACGACAGACTATTAAGCACCACCTCAAGGGTTTCTGATTCAGTAGTTTTAGAGGAAAACTCTACACTCTGCGTATCAAAAAAGGTCCCAAATGGTACTAATGCTACAGGGCTAGGGACCACACTTTGAGAATCATTGCCCTAGAGTAAAGGTTATTCTAGATACACCCTGTCTTGGTCACCTAGTGCTGCTGTAACAGAAATAACTCAAGTTGACAGCTTTAACAAAGAAAAAATTTATTTTCTCATAGCCCACTAAGTCTTAAGTCCAAATTCAGGGCATCAGCTCCAGGAGAAGGCTTTTTGTCTCTACTAGCTCTGTAGGAAGATCCTTGTCATCAATCTTCCCTTGGTTTGGGAACATCTCAGTGCAGGAACTTCAGGCCCAAAGGACACATTCTGTTCCCAGCACTGCTTTCTTGGTGGTAGGAGTCCTCAGCTCTCTGCTTCTTTTTCCTTCTATCTCATGTTAGATAAAAAGTGGTGCAGGCTACACCCCAGGGAAATTCCCTTTACATTGGATCAGGAATGTGATCTAAGTAAGAGTGTTATTTTCTACCCTAATCCTCTTTAACTAGAGGCAGGAATTATGATTTATAATGCATAGGAATATCATAAAATAGAGGACAACAACACAATATTGGGAATCATGGCCTAGCCAAGTGACACATATTTGGGGGAGACAAAATTCAATCCATCACACATACTAACAAGATTTAAAAGAACTGAACTAATCTACAATTAAGCTATCTGATAGGACAAAGCCCAAGATTCTTTACAGAAAGATAATAAAATTCTACATTTAACAACATCACATACAAAATAGCCAGCATCGAATAAAACATTATAAGTCATGCAAAGGAGAAAGAAAATGAGACCCATAATAAAAAAGAAAAAAGCAAATAAAACACATGTAAATGACAAAGATAGAAATAGAAGACAAAGACTTTAAAAGAACTAATAAAGACATGTTTATATCTGTAAAGAACACCATAAAAATGAGAAATGGAAGTCGAAAATATTTTTTTGTTTTTAACCCAAACACAGCTTGTAGAAATTAAAAAGTAGCAGAAGTGAAAAATACATTGGATTGGATGAATAGTAGACTAGATACAAGAAACAATCATTTAACTCGAAATACAGCAATAGATATTATTTAAACTGAAACACTGAAATAAAAAAGGCAAATAAAAATGAACAAAGACTCAATGATCTGTGAAAGAATATGTTTGTTTAATATACATATAATTAGATTACCATGCACATGAGAATAGCAGAAGGGCCTTTGAAAAACTAATGACTAAAATTTTACCAAATTTTATCAGAACTGTCAAGAAAAACAGTTAAAAGCAGTCAACAAATGATAAGCAATAGAAACATAAAGAAAACTATATAAAGGTGAAGGATATTGAATATACCAATCTAGTTTGGAAGAAGCACAGCCAGAATATTCCTTAAGCAAGGATGGCGAGACTTCATCTCACGTAGTTTGAGCATGTTATCAGGAGGGACCAGATCCTGGAGAAGGACATCATGCTTGGTAGAGGGACAAGTGGAAGAGAAGACGACCCTCAACAGGATGTACTGACAGAGTGGCTGAAACTATGGGCTCCAGCAAAGACTAGGAGAACAGCACGAGCCTGGGCAGTGCTGGATTCTGTTATACACAGGATCACTGTGAGTGAGAACCACCTCGACGGAACCTAACAACAACAACACATAAAGGGACATCATAATCAAAACAACAAAAGTCAGTTATAAGAGAAAATTACGAAAGTGGATTTCTATACATATATATACACATGCACATAAAGACACGTGAAACAGAAGAGTCAAGCTAACAGAAAACATCAGTTTCTCATGAGAAACAGTTCACACAAGAATATTACGACAACAATTTTAACGAGCTGAAAGAAAAAACACAAAACGTTGTCAACCTAGAATTCTGTATCTAACAAAATTAGCCTTTACAAAAACAGACAAAATAAAGACTGTTGCACTGAAAACAAAGGCTGAGAGGATTCACTGCAAACACACCTGCAAACCAGGAATGTGAACGAACACTCTCAGGATGAAGGCCAGCAACGCCTGATGAAAACCTAGATCTGCACAGAGGAATCCACAATACCAAAATATGGTAAACACAAGACACTTCTGTCTTTATTTACTTAATTCTTTTTAAGATAACTGGCTGTTTACAGCAGAAACTAACACACTAATCACAATGTATTGCGAGGTTGCTAACATTTACAGAACTAAACTGTACAACACAGCAACACAAAGGACACGAGGGAGACACGGAAGGTCTTATGTCCCCACCCCATCCCCAAACAGTGTTCTCACAATTCAGTAAGAAGACAAATGGTCCAATTTTAAAATAAGTAAATTATCTGAGCAGACACTCCAGAGAATACTATGTATAAATGGGAAAAAAAGTCATAAAAATGTTCAACATTATTAATTATTAGGGAAATGTAAATTAAAACCACAATCAGATACCGCTACACATCCACTATAATTGTTAAAATTTAAAATACTGACCATACCAAGCATTGACAGAGAAGAAGAGGAACTGGAAATTTCATATATTACTGGTAGGAATTTAAATGGTACAGCGACTTTGGAAAACATTTTAGTTGTTTTTATGAAGATAACCATACACTTACAATATGACCAATAATTCCACTCCTAGGTATTCATTTACTCAAGAGAAAATGACAATATATATTCACACAAAGATTTACATATGAAAGTTCATGGCAGCTTTATTCATAATAGTTGAAAACAGAAAACAGTCCCTATGTCCATCAACAAATGGTAAACGGATAAAGAAGTCATAATATATCCATATAGTGAAATATTACTCAGCAATGAAAGGAATAATCTGCTGATAGACGCAACCATATAGATGAATCTCAGAAACTTTGTTTAAAGAAACATGATTGAAAGAAGCCAAAAATAAAACAGTACATACATATCATTTATATGAAATACTAGAAAACACAAAAATAATTCCTGGTAGTATAAATCAAATCAGTATGCTCCTGGAGCCGGGTTACTGGGGTACCCAAGCACTAGGCACATACAGCCACAGGAACTGCAAAGGAACCTGAGAAAACTTTTGGAGGGTGATGGAAATATCTGTTTTGGTTGTGGTGCTTGTTAAACAGAGGTACGTAGTTGACAAAACTTATCAAATAGTGTATTTTAAATAGATGAATTTTATTTTATATATAATTTTATATAAATTATACCTGACTGATATTCATTTTAAAAATTAGCTGGCTATTAGAAACATTAAAAAAACTTAACAATGGAGAACATAAGATTGTTTGGGGCCTATTTTAAACAATTTCTTTATTAATTCATGTTTTCATTTATACTTACATTGATTGTAAAAACACATGGTCTTGAGATATTCTAAAAAAAAAACCTACAAAGTATATCACTGCACCAAAAAAAAACCATTTTACAAAGAATATTAGGCTATCATAAATCCAAGAGCTTAAAACTAAATCTATTTGCTCATTTGTTTAATATTTAACAAGGATTTTTATTATTATTATTATTATATGTTCCATGTGAAAGTTTACAACTCATTAGTTTCTCACATAAAAATTTATACACACATTGTTAGGTGACCCTATTTGCTATCGCTATAATGTGACTGCACATTCCTCCTTTCCACCTCGTATTTCCTGTGTCCACTCAGTCAGCTCCTACTGCTTCCTGCCTTCTCTTCTTGCCTCTGGCAGAAGTTGCCCCGTTAGTCTCATGAACCTACTTGAGCTAAGAAGCCCACTCTTCACCAGAATCATTTTGTGTCTTAACACTGCAGTCTATTCTTTGAAGAGTTGGCTGGCAACAAGCATTTTTTTGACACCGTCACTTTTTATGCTAAAGTCCGTAGATATAGAGATGAATTAGGAATAACATTTGCCCTCAAGAAGTCAAAGAAGGAAACAGATATATAAGCAAGTAATAGCATGAATATGCTATAAGCGATGTTGAGAAAAGTGTATACCAGATACAGTGGGGCAAGTGAAAGAACTATGCTCAGTTCTGGCTGGTGGTGAATGGCACAAAAAAGCCTTTACCTACAGGTGATGCCTGACTTACACTGTGAAAGATATACTGGTTTTTGTTATATAAACTTGGGATTGGAGGCAGGAAGACACAATGTATTCCAGAAAAAGAGAAGGGACATGACACAGTATGAAAGTCAATAAAAAATTTAGTACAGCTGAAGCAGGAGACAGAAAGGAAATAGAGATGACGCTGGAGAAACAGAAACGGCAGATCACACCAATCAACATCATGAACAGTGTGAACTTCATAAACAACTGAGAGTACATGACAAACTTTTAACTGCAGAATGATGTGACTGATTTTGACAAGTTTAGTACTTGTTTTAAAAAACACTTTGATAATCAACAGAGTAGAGAGCAGACAGGATGAAAGGAAAAGTTTGGACACAAAACTGGAGGCAGAGAGATCACAAAATACTCTCATAACTTAAATGAGGTGACTAATGAGATCTATAGTCCCGGTGGTGTAGTAGGTAAGAGTGCTTGACTGCTGACCAAAAGTTGGGTGGTTCAAACCCATCAGCTGCTCCACAGAAGAAAGACGTGGCAGTCTACTTCCACAAAGATAACAGCCTTGGAAACCCTATTGTGTGTATTTTTTCCATCTTCTTTTGATGCTTCCTGTGTCATTCAATATTTTCCCCACAGAATTCTTCAATATTTCAACTTGAAGCTTGAATTTTTTTTTTTTTTTTTTTTCCGTTCTTTCAGTAGAAGAAGTGCTTAACATGTTTTTCCCTTTTGATTTTCTAACTCCAGGTCTCTGCACATCTCATTACCATACTTTACTTTGTCTACCCAAGCCACTCTTTGAAATCTTCTGTTCCACTCTTTTACTTCATTGTTTCTTCTACTTGTTTTAGCTACTCTGTGATAGAAAGCAAGTTTCAGAGTCTCTTCTGACATCCATTTTGGACTTTTCTTTCCTTCCTGTTCTTTTAAAGACCTTTTGCTTTCTTCACGTATGATACCCTTGCTGTCATTCCACAAGTCACGTGGGTCTTCGGTCATTAGTGTTCAGTGTGTGAAATCTATTCTTGAGATGGCCTTTAAATCCACACAAAATAGATTCAAAGTTGTACTTTGGCTCTCATGGACATGTTTTAATTGTCTTCAGCTTCATCTTGAATTCACCTGTGAGCAATTTCCAGTCTGCTTGACAATTGGCCCCTGGTCTTGTTATAACTGATTATGTTGAGCTTCTTCATCATCTCTACACAGATATAGTCAATTTGATTCCTGTGTATTCCATCTTGTGGGATCCACATGTATAGCTGCCACTTATGTTGTTGAAAAATTCTATCATGCTATCTCTGGCATTATTTCTATCCTCCAGCCACAGTGTCCAACCACAGGTGCCTCTTTGTTTTCAACTTTTATCATCCAATCATCAAAAACTGTCAATACATCTTGATTGCATGTTTGAGCAATTTCAAATTGCAGAAACCAGTAAAAAGGAAAAAAAAGTTTCATTTTCTTCACCTTAGGCCTTATTTGTTGGTGTGTAAATCTGAATAGCAGACTTCTTATTTGGTCTTCCTTGTAGGCATACAGATGCCATCCTATCTCAGACAGCACTGGACTTTATGATAGATTTTAAATGTTCTTTTTGATGACGATTACAAAGCCATTTTCCTCATTTTGTCATTCTGAGAACAGAAACCATATGACTGATTGGAAATGGGCAATACCAGTCCATTTCAGCTCACTAATGCCTCAGATATTGAGCTTTATACATTGTTTCATTTTTGAAGATTTCCAATTTTCCCAGATTCATACTTCATACATTCCATAGTTTAATTATTATTGTACATCTGCAGTTGCATTTTCTCATTTTGAGTCATGCCACATCAGCAAATAAAGGCCTTGAAAGCTTTTCTCCATCTATACGGAGTGACCTCCAAATTTATTTCCTCATTATCTATACCTGGATATCTAAATTAACAAGTTGAAATATTCAGCTCTTATTCTTCCCTTGTAAACCTGTTCTACTCACAGTCTTCTCCAACTCAGGTAAGGGGAAGAGTAGTTACTCAAGACAAAAAAGCTTAGATTTACCCTGACTGCTTCTCTTATATCATACATCTAATCCATTAGAAAATCTTAGTGGCTCCATCTCTTACTAAAATTAAATACAAGTTGACAAAATGGCACTTTTTCTTGACTAGGCAACATCCTAAGACTTCTTTTTACAAACTTAAGATTAGCTTTCCTGTAAATCAGGCCACCATCATTGACCAAAGTGATTCTGACAGTGCTTCCACCCTCACTGACCAATGAAATCCTGAATGCAATTCAGTAGTAAGTTGTAAAAGCCAATCACAAATAAGTTTCTTGGATTCTGAACTTCGTCAATACGTTATTATATTGTTGTTACGCTGTCCTTGAGTGAGTTCCGACTCATAGCAACACTGTGCACAACACAACGAAACACTGCCCAGTCTTACACCATGTCCACAGTCATTGTTATGCTTAAACTCATTGTTACGGCCACTGTATTAATCCATCTCAAAGAGGGTCTTCCTCTTTTTCACTGACCCTCCACTCTACCAAGTATGATGTCCTTCTCCAGGTATCGAACATTTCTGACAACATGTCCAAAGTATGGAAGACACAGTCTTGCCATCTTTGCTTCCAAGGAGCACTCCAGATGTACTTCTTCCACAGCAGATCTTTTTGTTCTTTTGTCAGTCCTTGGTACAGTCAACATTCTTCTGCAACACCACAATTCAAAGGCATTAATTCTTGTGTCTTCTTTGTTCACTGTCCAGCTTTCACATGCATATAACACGATTGAGAATATCAATATATTGTCAATATAGCATACCATATAATACCACTATATTTGTGGTTACAAAGCCTGTTATTGCCGATATGGGGGGGTGGATATCTTTCCACTTTTGGTTTGGTGCTACTGACACATAAAACTTCTGCTCGAATAAACCTTAGCTAATAGATTAATTTTATTATTGATTCAATTTCTTTTGACACTTCTAAATTTCCGTAACAGAACCTTGTCTCACCACCTCCACTACCACTAACCATTCTGTCCAAGCTATCGTCATCTTTTGCCTGAAATATTCCAACAACCCCTAACTAGTCTCTCTGCTTCAAATGAAGCCTACTCAGGCCCCATTTTTAAAACTGCAAATCTTCTCCAGTCCCCCACACTTTCAAATTGTCCCTGTCCTATCCTTTTTTATTTTTTTCTTGGCATTAATACTTTCTAAAATTACTATATCATTTACTTAACTTAGTTTTGTTTTTTTTTTGTCTATGTCCCTCGCAAACTTCATGAAGCTAGGAATCTGTTTTGTTCACTGATATATCTTAGCCAACTGGAACAGAGTCTGACACACAGTTGCTGCTAAGATTCCTTTGAATGAATAAACTGCACTGGTGAGGTAGTGGAGACAGATAGAGTTGAAAACATACAATCTGCACACCATCTATTGTATTTGTAGTGTAAAGAAAAAAAGAAGAGTAAATTGAAATCCCTATATTTAATTTCAGATGGAGGAAGCAAGAACAAATTTGTGAAGAAAAGATCAAGAGCTTAGTTTTGGACATGTGAAATAAATGGCTCAGTTACACATCCTTTAGTGAGTTTGTCTTGCAATTCAAATACAGGTCAAAATTTTAAACCCTCAAATCTAGTAACCAGTTTGTTTTGCTAGAGAGGCAGGAGGTTGTTTTTTTCTGTTTTCCTTTGCTGTTTCATTGCTTTTCAATTTTAAGCTCCATGTGAGAAATGTCAGAGAAGACTGTGATTTAGGGACAGGAAGATACATGAGTAGGAGCTAACATGTCCCAAAGAATCCCAAAAAACTTCAAAGAAAGGTAATATGGTACAACCAAGTCTTGGACATCTATAGATAAGACCTGAAGATCAACCAGCAGGGATCCTCCCTGCCTCAAACCCTACCTGGCTCTAGTTATGCAAGGGGGCAGTAACTTCTCGTCTTATATATCTAATTATAAAAGTAGATATTACCCATCTATCCTACTTAGGTGTGGTATGGATTTATAAGCTAATGGTAATAAGTATACTTGAACACGAAAGACAGTAAGCATCTTCTATTTTTTAAAAACTTAATGATAAAACTTGGCTGTGTAACAACGAATGTGTTCAACTATTAACCTGCAGGCTATGCCTTTGTTGGCTCAGTATTTCAAAAGCTTTCTTTTACTTAGGGACACCATGTGAGCATATTTTATGATTTTATAAATTTATAGGAGGCTGTCCTACTGGGTTTGTTTCTTGATGGGAGCAGAGAGGGTGGAGAAGAGGGGACAAGTGTTTGTTAAGAGGATATTAGAAGAGTGAAAAGAAGGAGTGTGCTGTCACAGGGTGAGAAGAGCACATGGAGTTGTAGATAAGCAAGCATGCAAAATCGATTTGGATTGTATACTTTCACTTGATCATAACAATTAAAAAAAACAAGAAGAAAGGGGAAAAAAACTTTATTTTTCAAGATCATCCTTGTCTACCTAGCATAATCCATGCTGAAATTAAAGCTGGCTGAAGACATATTTAGCCAAGAGAGTGAGAATGGCTGTTTCTCCTGAAAAAATAGTTAATGTGTATTTTTTTTAACACTTTACACAGTACTTTTCATCTCAAAGAGTAACACGGAAATGAACACTCTAAAGGAGAAAAATACAGACAATTGTGATACTTACTAAAGAGAGCCCTGAAAAGCCAAGGTTTAACTCAGAATCCAGTCTCAAAGCAACATTATACACTGAGGATGTACATACAGGTATGTGTGACTTTTATATCAATACATATCATAGTTAATATACAGCTTTATACAGACAAAATTACAGCATTTTTCAGGGTTTCTTTATGCATTTCCTTATAGTTTGTATCATAAAGTCATAAAGAGTAATACTTGTTTATTTTTTTAATAAAATGGATTCAGGCAGATTATAAGGAACAATCTATTAAAAAAAATTTAGGCAAACAATCAAAGCAACTGCTGCATATCATGTACTTCCTAGCATCTAGCTGAATGCCAGCTCTTGCCAGACAGTCAGAAATGTCCATGAATAAACAAATGAGTAACAGAACAAATGACTGAACAAACCAAGAAACTTGGTTATTATGATGTTTCTGTGTATATTCACTTTACGGCACTATTTTCTTATAGATGTAGAATGATTACCTTTTTGTGTTTATAAAAATGTGTCCAATATATAAATAATGTTTCCTGGAAACCACATTATTTTCCCTTTTTAAATTCCCAAGTTATAAGTTCTTTTAATTGCAGGAAGATCGTAGCAAGTAGACAAGGATACAGCTCTTTTTAAATGCCACAAGTTTGTTTTGAAAATAACATACACAGATGACTCGTATTTATCAATTTATGGTCAAAGACATTCTCTACTTCTTAGCCAAATGACAGGGAGTAAGATTAGTTGTAAACAAACAAGAAACACACCACCAAAGAGAGGCAGAATGCATTTTAGAAATCACCTCATTGTGCTAACTGATGAAAGAATTTCTTCTACCACAACATGCTGGAAAATTCACAATTTAATTCACAATGTAGTCCATTCCATTTTTTGATAACTCTAAGGATCGGAGCAGTCTTCTTTATTTACATCCAAAATCTATCTCCACATAACACCTAACCATTCATTGCAGTTTTGCCTTCGGGGGCCTCATAATCTCATTTTAACCTCCCTTCCACGAGACTGCCCTTCGAATATTAGCAGACAACTATTACGATCCCTTATAGGCTCCAAATCCTTTATTTGATTAGCTTGCTTATACTAAAAAAAAAAAAAAAAATCCTTTTGTTATTTTACCCAATTTCTTGTAGGTATGCCTAAAGCTTGTTATTCTTTCAAGTATGCTAGAACAGAATAATCCACTGCTTACTGACTAAGGCAGGACTAGCATCAACTCTATCCTAGACATATTATTAATGTATCCTCAAACCATACAGCATTTTTCAAAAGAAACATGACAAAGCTGATTCATACTCAGTTTTCAGTTAATCTAAAGATATCTTTTTCCCCTCCCTAATATCTACGTCATTTCTCCCCTAAGAAGTAATACATAACATTATATACTATATCACAAACTTGTTCTCAGTAAGTTTCATCCTGTTAGTTGAGACCACTATCCCTGTCTGTTTAGATCATTTTTGACTTCTATCTCTATAAGGTAATAATTTAGCCATCCTTCTCCCCCAGTTCTGTACTAAATACAAATCTGATCAATGTGACAGTTATATTTTCTTTTAACTCTTTGTTTATATATTCTGTAACATGAAGCTGAAGACAGATTCTTGCAGTAACTGGAGTTCTTCCTTCCGGGTTAACTGAGGTACATTACATAGTACTCTTTCAGAAGGCTTTTCAATCAGTTATATGCCAACTTAACTGTATTATGTCCTACACTTTTGCCTGGAAACTGGTGGCACAGCAGTTAAGTGCTACAGCTGCCAACCAAAAGGCTGGCAGTTCAATGCCACACATCTTCGAAATTCTATGAGGCAGTTCTACTCTGTATAGGGTTACTATGAGTCAGAATCAATTCAATGGCAACAAGTGTTTTTTTAATACTTTTGTTCATCTTGCTTACACGGTATCATAAGAGACCAAGTCAAAAAGCTTCACAAAATTCAGAGCCTTGTATGGTGTGATCAATGCCTTGCTAATCTTCCTAAGAAGAAATAAATTTTGTTTACCTAGCATAAAATGAAACAACAGTCAAGAAATCAAAAGATGCATTATACTGGGAAAATCTGCAAAAGACCTCTTTCAAGTATTGAAGAGTAAAGATGCCACCTTGAAGACAAAGGTGCACCTGGCCCAAGCCATGGTATTTTCAGTCAAATCATATGCATGAGGAAGGTGGCAATAAAAAAGGAATACAGAAGAAGAATCGACACCTTTGAATTATGTTGTTGGAGAACAATATTGAACATTCGAGAACAACAGATCTGTTCTGGAAGAGGTACATACAGCCAGAGTGCTCTTTGGAAGTAAGGAAGACAAGAATATGTCTTACATACTTTGGACATGTTAAGAAGGGTCAGTCCCTGGCGAAGGACATCATACTTGACAGAATAGAGGGTCAGCGAAAAAGAGGAAGGCCACTGATGAGACGGAGTAACACAGTGGCTGTAACAATGGGTTTAAGCATAAAAATGACTGTGGACATGGTGCAAGACTAGGCAGTGTATCATTGTGTTGTGCACAGGGTCACTATGAGTCAGAAATGACTCAGTGACACCTAACAACAACAGTGTAACATATTTTTCTTTAACTCACACTGCCTCCTAGAGATCATCATTTTTTTCTGAGTACTTAACCATCTGTTAAATTATCTAATCTGGAATTTTACTGAGAATCTGCTTCAGATTCAACAGCTACAGAGAATAAAAATAAGGCAGAACTAACAGATGCTACTGCCATAAGTCCCATGGTCAGCCCCTCTCACTTCATCTCCAGCCTTCTACCCGCACCCTCCATAGTTCCGTCTACAGCTCCATCTCCAAGCTGCAGAGAGGAGCAGAGATAAAAAGACACCAATAAGTTCTCCCGATAAGTGTCCAGCTCCTATTCTCAACTCTTTTCCATGCTCTTGAAACCAACAAAGACATGCAACAGTTATCTACCGTTTTGACTTTTCTATACTACTTTTCCTCTCCATTGGCAGCTGGTGCAGTTAGTGACCACACTGAAATCGTTTATGTTAAAGTGTCACATTTTCACCCCTCTGAAAGAAGCAAATAGTATTCTCACAGCAACAGAGTCTATAAGAAGGGAGTAACTTGAGATGCAGCCATAGAACCATGTCTTTCTGATTTTGCTTTTCACTCTGTCACCTGCTTACCATAAACTATACATATTTGTAGGTATTTAGCTCAAAATTTCCAGAAGTACTTTATAGATAAGACATATTATGACTCATTAGTCAATACAAATCAAAGTACTACTATTTACTTCTTATGTACCAAATAATCTACACCAAGAAATGTATGTGACCAATCAAAATTTAAAGTAACGAACCTTACCTTCAGCTGAGAATGAAAAAGATACAATTCATATGTCCTACAAAGATAACTCTAGAATTTAATAAGCACCTTTATAACTTCATGCATTAATTCAGTCTTTTAAATCTTTCAGGTTTATGTTTGGAAAATATTTATGAAATTGCAATAAGCTTTAAAAATATTCATTGATTTTCTACTCTAGAACTTTCTATCACTGTGTTACTAAGAATGTTTCCAGAAAGTCCTACCTATAGTTAGGGGCATATTTCATATTGGAGACTTCTCCTTGGCAATTCAAGAACTAGGCATATGGCAAAAGTGCACAAAATTCAGGGTTAAAAAACACAGACTGTCATGCTCCCTAATGATACTCTGCAAATAGCCACTGGATTTGGAGGATTCTGTTTGTTTGCTTCCTTTCTTGGTTTTTTAATGACTGTCCTTTAGGCATACTGATAAAATGTATTAAATAGTGCTAAAAGCTAAACCATCATTATCTAGCTACCACTGGAAAAGAAAGAATCATTTTGTAATTCCCTCCAGAGAATTAGGACCAAGTGCAAACTCTCAAAGACCTTGCATAGGTGGGGCATATAACTGCCAAAACTGGGAAAAACCCAGGGCTGGACATGCACGCGCTAGCTAAGCAGACAACGTCTAAGAAAGGCACCATATCCTCAAGGCTTAGGTGCTGGCATAACACGGGAAACTCCAAATGAAACTTCTTTCTACAATTGCGGTCTAGAGAGGGGTTGCCTTCCCGCCTACTACCCTATCCACACAAAGTTGAAAAAGTTATTTGGGTTTTAAGTATTTCACTCCCACATAAAAATGCAAGGTCAAAAGCCATTAATACACAATATCTTAAATATATTTCATTTAGAAAATGTGCTGGGAATTTCTGTCGTGTTCTGCATTGTATCCCACATGGACATAACAGAACAGTAGAGTCACAGAATTTCAGAGTTGAAAGAAACCTTGGATATCAGTTAATCTAAGGCTTTTGTTTTTAATAGTTTCAGAGAATCTAAGGATTTGCCTGAAGTCAAGCAGCCAGTTAGTAAGTCATGAAACAATAACTACACTTAATTGTTACCTGTGTAAAATAAGAAACTGAGTCCCACATATTCATATTCCCGATTGTACAGAAATCACCCTTTGACAGCTGAGTATTTTACATTTTAAGTATCTGCTAATTCTAATGTGTAACAAACATTTTTCACTATAACTAAAACATCTTTCTACAAACTCGTAACTACAGAAAAAATGGGTGTTGAGGTTATTATACACTACAAACTGCACTTTAAAAACCACGTTATAATTGTCATAGTGTATAGTAATCAACTGTCATCACATATAATTAAAAATAAACTTGATGTGTCAAAACACAAGATCAAAGCACTTTAATACTTCAGGGGCCATCATTTTCAAGGGTCTGTTCCTTGATCATGCCTTTGATTTACCCAATTCAGTGAATCACAGTATCCCTCCCTGCTGTAGGAAAAATAAGCCAAAAATATGTCTATTTTAAGGAAACATCAACATACAGAAACAATATTCCAAAATCATACTTATGGGGAAAAAAATTGGCATGGCACCAGTTTTCTATTAAACTTGGAAAAAACAGACAAGAAGTTGTTTCTCATTCTCTATAAAATCAGATTCTGATCTAAACATTCATCTTAAGTTACAAGGTAAGTGCTTGGCTTCATACTGTGTCAAGAAAGTAGGTAATCTGAATTACCTGATATTTCTTGTTTATTGGTTGACATAGGGTTTTGTTTGCTTGCTTTTTTATTTTTTTAAATATCTATC
This sequence comes from Heterohyrax brucei, assembly GCA_028571685.1. NCBI lineage: Eukaryota > Metazoa > Chordata > Mammalia > Hyracoidea > Procaviidae > Heterohyrax > Heterohyrax brucei. The sequence goes on along the minus strand of CM053151.1, from coordinate 89,338,643 downwards.
ATAACAAGGAAACACTACCTGTGCAATTTAACAAGAAAGAACCAAGGCACAGCACAGCAAAGTAAAAATGAGCACTTGAGCACATACAGGTGAATACAGGCAAAATGCTAGGTACAGGTGTGTACACAGGTGAAAACAAATAGAGGCATCTAGAGGTACATGTAAATACAGGCATACGGGTGCAGGCACATATATTCACTAAAGACACAAATACTCCTCACATATAACCCAACACACTCCAAGGTTGGTTTTCTGAGTTTGAAGGCTAGGACTAAGGTTTCATGGAACAACTCAGTGAACTGGTATAATACAGTTCACAAAAATCATAATCGGCATCCTACTGAAGTGAGTAGCATTTGGGGTCTTAAAAGCCTGTGAGCAGTCATCTAAGACACAGCTATAGGTTTCTACCAGATAGAAGCAACATAATACAAAGGTAACTAAAAACTCAGAGAAGTAACAAAGCTACACCAATCACAACCTCATCTACTCTGAGACCAGAAGAACTAGACAGTGCCTAGCTATCACCATTGACCATTCTGACTGAGATCCAGTAGGTGGCACCAGATACAATGGGAGAAAAATATAGAGAACAGAAATTCTTACTCAAAAAGAAAAACAAAGCCAGGCTAACTGTAAGGGTAGAGAACAGAGGACTCCTTGAGACTATCACCCTGAGACATTCTTTAAACTTAGAACCAAAGCCTATCCCCTGAGATTATCTTTTAGCAAAATAGCAGAGTAGCACACAAAATAAAGAGTACCACCCATTAATGTCATTGTCTTACTCAAAAACCATCAGTCCAAGCCCAAAAGGCCAACCATTACTCAAAAGTAAAGATGGGAACACAAGTAATATCAATGAACAATTTGTGCAGAAATCTTCAAGTAAAAAACTAACTTGCTCTATAAGTGCTCACCAAAACTTCACTACAACATTAAAAAAAAAAAAAGGGAAGGAAGAACCAAGGGTGGTATCACTCAGCTTTAAACAAAAACTCCCACATCAGTTATTTCATTACTCTAAACTTTGGCTGAACCACAACTGGCTGTTATTTTAGCGAGGAAACGATTGCCAGGTTATTCACAAGCACATATAAACAGACAAACCACAGTATAGAGAACGTCAGCCGTTACTCCTAAGAATATCTTTCCCAAAGTCTGTGCTGAGTAATGAGGAGTTACTCGATAAGTCCAGATAAATGTACAGTTAGAACAGGCCTACAGAGATAAATAATCAGCTGAGATAATACAACAGTTATAAAAGTGAATGTGAAGAAAACCTGTGTATTAAATGTTCCTCATCAAAACAACAGAAAACAATGTTCTACAAGTTCCAGAAAGCCTACAGGTTTAAAAATCCTAAATAATCATAAAGTTCAATTTTACTGAGGATTTTTACAAACAAGCAATGAGTTTCCAGATCGTCAGAACCTCTAAAAGCCTATAATGCATCTTTTCAGCTGCTTCTTTCAAAACTGAAAACTTTTTCTTACTCTTGACTCTAAACTTTAGATGAGTCATTTTCCATACAACTTTGCTAGTTTGGTTAACGAAACTAAGAAAGATAATAAAAGATCTTTTACTGACAATCCAAGATATTTCCAATATTGAGAAACATACTTTTTAAAGTTCCAAGATCTCTCAGGCTAATTGCACTGTCCACTGACATACCAGGTCAGATGGAAATGCTATATAGAACTCTACATGGAAAAGTGGTCAGACATTATTGCAATGGGTTTCCTAAGAGGAATGCTGAAAACTAACACCATGTGTCAGGTCAGGATACAGTGTCCTGAGCACACTCTGTATTATACTCTATATCATCCAATTTCCCACAAAACTCAATAAAACAATGCATTAATGCATTTTGCATTGAGACTTTCAGTTAATCTGATACATTCTTCACTGTGTATTTTAAAGCATCCCCCAAGTCTTCAGAACATGTAAGAATTTTTAACTTATAAATGCATTTAACTTGCATTATAGGTAAAGTATTACACATGCTTGGAAGCCTGAATCAATCACCTCAGTCTGCAAGGATCTTACAATCTAGTTTAAAAAGAGGATTCACACACAGGCAAGCTTGCAAACACACACAAAGACACACAATTAAATTATAACGGAGAAGAAGATCAAAGAGCTGCTGAAATAGTTAGATAAACCCAAATGAGACATTCTACAAAACTAACGGCCTATATGCTTCAAAAATGTCAGTATCACGAAAAACAAAGAAAACCTAAGAAACTGACATGACAACTAAAGCAATATGATAACCAAATTCCTCTCTACCTGCCCCCTTCCCAGACTGGGAAAAAATATTATAAAGATCATATTGGGATAATATGCAAAATATGATTGGCCTCATATAAGACATTTCTCTAGCATTACATTTAATGGTATAGTAGTTACATTTTTGTTCTTCATTCTATTTGGCTATTGCTTTATCACGTACATGGTAAACATACAAAAATATGACAATTAAATAGAATGAGATTAAAACACTTTACAAGTTTAGGTATTTTCTTCCTGCGCCATAGCAGATCGTCCTGGAAGTCTCTTATTCCATCCTACCTTACTGGCACAGGTAACTTGAAGACAAAAGAGGAACAAATAATATGTAAGGATATAATGTCAAGACAGGTTTCATGGAAATGTAACTTAATTGGCTTCTGAAGTATTATAGGGCTTTGGTGAGTAGCTAGAAAAAAAGAAGATGAAGATAGGGTCCTGAGTGAACAAAGGCAAAAATAATGCAAAGAAGTAGAAGCATCATGGAAACTTTGGAACAGTGACACAAGGCTGAATAGACAGCTTGTTAATGGATTGTGAAAGGTCTTAAATGTAAAACCACAGAGGAATGTCTTATACTGTAGGTAATAAGAAAACTCTGAAGGTAAGAAAGTGTCTTGAAATGAAGAAAGTTAAAAATAAGTAATACCTGGCAGTGTTTTGCAGAATTAATTCAGGATAATAGATAAGTCACCAAGTTATTCATCAGAGATTGCCATAACTTCTAAGAATCAAACTTAGTATTTGTTTAAAAAAAAAAATTTCTGCCTAATATTTTTTACTTGCCTAAATTTTACAGCTGTAAGTCAACGTATTTTTCCATCAAGAGATATACTTAACAATTTTCAACAAACTTTTTTTTTTTGCTGTTGTTATTTCAAATTCAAGTGGCCAGCTGCTCACACTCTTTCTCCAAAAATATTTAACATCAAATGGCAGCTCTGCTGTACTTACTACCATAATTGAAACTAAGGAACATTAGCTCTGCAGAATTTTAAAGCAAGTTTAAACATCTCTTAAACATCATCATATAACAAGTATAGAAACCATCTCTAGTGTTAGCTATTTTGTAATTTGGCTATAGTATGCAAGAAGAGCCCTGGTGGTGCAGTGGTTAAGCACTTGGTTGCTAATTAAAAGCTTGGAAGTTCAAATCCACCAGCCACTCCACAAGAGGATGTGGTATTTGGTTTCCATAAAGGTTACAAACATTGGAAACCCTGAGGCAGCTGTTAGAGCTACTATAAGTTCAGAATCAACTTGATGTGAATGGGTTGGATTTGCATGCTTTGTTTTGCTTCTTTTTTACAGTGATAAATTACTAACAAATTTGCACAGCTTTTATATGTATTACATTACTGTAGAACTACCCCAATGGTGCACTGTACCTCAGGCCAAATTCGTTTCCTTTTATTCTCACACTGATGTTGGCATAAAGAAAATCTGAGCTTACTGTCATAATAGATAAATTAAATAACATATATGAAATATGGAGAACCTGATGGCCTAGTGGTTATAAGTGCTATGGCTGCTTGCCAGAAGATCAATAGATCAAATCCGCCAGGCACTCCCTGGAAACTACGGGGCAGTTCTACTCTGTCTGTAGGGTCTCCATGGGTTGGAATCAACTCAACAGCAGTAGCTTTTGGCTTTATATGAAATACAAAGAGAATCCTAACTATTTGGTCTAGACATTTATTTTAGCTGTTCTGTTACTTGATACAAATTTCCCACTTGTGACACAAGAATTCTTCCATCAAATTATTTTGCAAATTAGTTGCTTACACAATACAGTCTAACAGTAGTAATAGTACTAGCTAGTTTCCTATGGATCCATTCCCTGTTTCACAATAATTTGGTTAAGAAGAGAACACACTAAGAACAAGCAGCACAGCAAAACATAGAACTTTATAAAGAAAGTTATAAAGGCTATTGTAGTGAAATGTACAAAGACCTGGAGTTAGAAAACCAAAAGGGAAGAACACACTCAGCATTTCTCAAACTGAAAAAACTGAAGAAAAACATAAGCCTTGAGTTGTACTGTTGAATGATCTCACAGGCAAAATAGTGAATGAGGCAAGAATCATTGAAAGATTATGGAAGGAATATACAGAGTCACTGTACCAAAGAGAACTGATCAGTGTTCAGCTATGTCAGCAGGTTGCATATGATCAAGATCTGATGGTACTGAAAGAAGTCCAACCTGCACTGAAGACACTGGCAAAAAACAAGGTTGCAGGATTTGGTGGAACACCAACTGAAATGTTTCAACAAACTGATGGAATGCTGTAAGTACTCATTCATCTATGTCAAGAAATTTGCAAGACAGCTACCCAGCCAACTGACCAAATGAAGTACACATTTGTGCCCCTTCCAAAGAAAGGTGATCCAACAGAATGTGGAAATTATCAAATATTACTAATTGCACACGCAAGTAAAATTTTGCTAAAGATCGGTCAAAAATGGTTGCAACAGGACATCAACAGAGAAACCCCAGAAACTCAAGCCAGATTCAAAAGAGGACAAGGAATGAGTGACATCATTGCTGATGTCATAGATACCCAGGCTGAGAGCAGAAAACATCAGAAAGATGATTAGCTATGTTTTACTGAGTATGCAAAGGCATCCAACTGTGTAGATCATAACAAATGATAAACAAATATGCAAAGAATAGCAATTCCAGGACACTTCATTGTGCTCATGAGGAACTTGTACATAACTAAGAAGCAGTTGTTCAAACAGAACAAGGAGATACTGAGCGATATAAAATCAGGAAAAACGTTCTGCCAGCCTTGTGTTTTTTTCACCATATTTAGTCCACCTGTATGTAAAGCACATAATCTTGAGAAGCTAGACTATAAGGTGAATGGGGCATCAGAATTGGAGGGAGACTCATTACCAACCTGCATTATGCAGATGACACAACTGTGCTCGCTGAAAGTAAAGAGGACTGGAAGCACTTACTAATGAGGACCAAAGACCATGGCCTTCAGGACGGATTCCACATCAAGAAAACAAAAATCCTCACAACTGGAGCAAAAAGCAACAACACGATAAATGGAGGAAATATTGAAACTGTCCAAGATTTCATCTTATTGGATCCACAGTCAACACCCATAAAAGCAGCAGTCATGTTGAGGGCTGAAGTGTACTTGACCCAATTTATGGTATTTTCATTGTGTCACCTGCATGCAAAAGCTGGACAGTGAATAAGGATGACCAAAGATGAACTCATGTATTTCAAATCTTTTGGAAAAGAATATTAAATACACCATGGACTGCCAGAAGAACATACAAATCTGTCTTAGAAGTAGAGTCAGGATGTTCCTTAGAAGGGAGGATGGTGAAATGTCATCATAAGTACTTTGTTATGAGGAGAGGCCAGTCCCTGAAGAAGGTATTGTGCTTGCTAAAGCAGAGGGTTATTGAAAAAGAAGACTTTCTAATGGGCTGCAACAATGGGCTAAAACTCGGCAAGAAATACAAGAAGGGCACAGGTACAGGCAGTGTTTTATTGTGTTGTACATAGGGTCATTATAAGCTGCAATTGATTCAACTGCACTGAAAAAAAAAGTGAAACAGGAAAGTATACTTAAAGATTGAAATGCTCTACTACAGACATTTTTAAAAGCTGTTATTTTTAATGAACTTTTTGGTTGAGTTTATGTATTAGTATTATTTCAGCTGGTATAGATCCTCTCTGCACAATAAGACTGAAATGTTGATGGCCAGAGTACAATGTGTTCCTTTATAAAACAATTCTCCTTGATAACATTCTAACAATTCTATAAAATTAATGATGGTAGATGACACATAGGTCTCTTCAGTAATGTGTATAGACTAAACAACTATGTTATTTTTGCTGTTGAATTATACCCCAGACAGTTCTTTACAACATTTCTCTTTTTTAATTGTGGTCTAATTTAACTGAGCTATAAAAAACTGCATATATTTAAAGTGTACAATTTGATAAGCTTTAATTACGTATATACCCACAAAACTGCCACGACAAGATAGTGAAAATATCCTTCACCTCCAAAAGTTTCCTTTGCCTCGCTGTTATTCCTTTCTCCTTCCCGGGTCGCCATCCCCAGGCAACCACTGATATGCTGTCAATTTAGATTAATTTTCATTTTCTAGAATTTTATACAAATGAATAATACAGTATGTACTCTTCTGGTCTGGCTTTTTTCACTACAATTATTCTGACAACCATCCATATTGTTGCATGTATCAATAATTAATTCTTTTTTATTGGTAAACAGAAATCCCTGTATGTATATACTATAGTTTGGTTATCCACTCACCTGTGGATGGACACTGGGGTAGTTCCCAGCTTAGGGCTAATACAAATAAAGGCATTATGACATTGATGCACAAGGCTTCGTATACACTTATGTTTTCAGTTCTCTCAAGTGAATACCTAAGACGGATTACGACATCAATAATACATACATATAACTTTAGGAGTCCCTGAGTGGTACAAATGGCTAACCACTCAACTACTGACTGAAAGGTTAACAGTTCAAACCCTCCCACTAGTGCTTTAGCAAACAAAGCATGGTAATCGGCTTCTGAAGTTCACACCCTTGGAAACTCTATAGAGTGGCCATCCTATGCTACACACCTGGGGTCGTCATGAGTTGGAACAGACTTGATGAAAACTAACAACAACACATTTAATTTTGAGGGAATGCCTGAACTGTTTTCCAGAGTAGTTCTACCACTTCACATTTCGGTCCAGCAGGAAGCAAGAGTTCCAGTTCCTCCACATCCCTTGTCAGCACAGGCAACCACTTTCATTGTTGCCATTTTTACTTACAGTTGTGATTTCTCACAGAGGTTTTAATTTGCACTTTCCCGACAATAAATGACCTTGAACGTCTTTTGATGTGCTTATCTGCTTCACTATATCTTCTTTGGTGCAACGTCTGTTCAAATTTTTTTGCCTGTTTCTATATTTTAACTAGATTGTTGGCTTTCTTACCAATGATTTGGGGAGTTTTTTATATATTCTGGATATAAGTTCTTATCATTCAGTCTGAGGTTTGACTTTTCATTCTCTTTTGAAAAGCAGAAATTCTTCATTTTGATGAAGCTCAAATTCACAACTTTGTTCTTTAATTCATCTTGCTTGTGCAGTCATATAAAAGAAATCTTTACCTAACCCAAGGTTACAAAGATTCTTTCCTATTTTGCCCTACTTTTTCCTTAGAAGCTTTATCATTTTAGGTATTACATTTTAGCATATGATGCATTTTTAGTTAACTTTTTATATGGAGGGACACGTTTGTTTGTTTTTTTCATATACCTACCCAGATGGTTTCAGGACTGTTTTTAGGAAAGGCTGACCTGTCTCTACTGATCCTTTGTACCTTTGTCAAAACTCAGTTGCCCACATACATGTGGTTCTGTTCTGGACTCCCCATTCTGTTTCACTGACCTCTCTCTCTGTCTTTACACCAATTCCAAATTGTCTTGACTGCTATAACCATCTAAGTCTTGAAATCACCCAGTTTTGGTCCTCAAACATTATCACTTTTTTTTTTCCCAAGTTATTCACTATAATATTTTTTTTTCTTTTGCGGGGCTCTAAGGCACTATGGGAAACCTTGGTGGCGTAGTTGGCTAAGTGCTATCTGCTAACCAAAAGCTCGGCAATTCAAATCCACCAGGCACTCCTTGGAAACTCTATGGCGCAGTTCTATTCTGACCTCTAGGGTCACTATGAATGAGACCCAACTCAACAGCAGTGGGTTTAAGGTACTACAAGTGATAGAAATAAATAAGGGAATTTCTACTTATAACCACATGAACCCCAGACATACTCCTGTTTAAAAGATCACTTCTAAAAGCTAAGCAATAAATCTTTAAAGAAGACAAACGACTGACTTTCATTGGATTTATTTTACAGTCTCTGCTATATTGTGCAGGTACCGTTACCTCTTCCGTTTTATAATCTTTGTGACTTAAATTGCTACAGTTCTGAACTTGATAACCTGTAGTAATTGAGTATACATTTAACATCTTTTATGTGTTCAGAAGTATACTAAACTCCAGCCCCCAAAAAAGAAAAATGTTTCTATCACACTAACAGCCACTTGGCAAGGAAAAAAAAAAAACACATAAAATAATTGGAGAGGAGACCAACTTCAGTAAATAAAAGTAAAAATAATAGAGCAGGAGCTTGGTCCAAAAGTAATAAAGAAAAGCAAGGTCAGATGGAATTATCAAGCAGACTCCTTAAAAGAAATTATCAGGTTTTAAGAGAAATATTGGTGAAATTAAATAGGACCAGAAAGAGGCATAAAGTTATTTAGGAAAGATCACTGTTGTGGTACCAGATAAACTAAAACATTCATTGCCATAGAGTCAATTTCACTTTATAGCAACCCCATAGGACTCAGTAGAACTGCTCCTGGCCCATATGGTTTCCAAGGAGTGACTGGTGGATTCCAACTGCCACGTTTGGGATTAGCATATAAGCTCTTAACCACTGCGCCACCAGGGCTCCAGACAGAGTAAGCTAAAAAGGAGAATGATTAATATCAGGGAGACCAGGAAGAAGACTATTGCTATAATCCAGGCATGGAGGGTTGGCGACCTAACCCAGAGTACTGGCTGCTGAAATGCCTTGAAATACCCAAAGAACTTGAGAGCAACAGTAATTTAAAAATCTCAGCTGTACTAGAAATCAGAGTTTGATATCATATTTTGACTGTGTTTATTATTGCAAAATCATACATAAGTCGTCATTGCATTTCTAATCACTTATTCTGTGAGTGAAGCTATCTACCCACACTCATCCTAAACAGTAGTGACACCTCAGGGCTCCAGAACTGTTTATCCTGAGCTCCGGGGGGCTGGGGGAGGGGGGGCGGTGCTGCTGTTGCCAAAGCTGCCCACATTGTAACCGAATGTTTACAAGACAGCCAGCCAGTAAAGGAGGCTTTTCTTTCTTCTCCTTCAGCAGACTAGCTTTGAGCATATGGAAGCATTTTCAAATTGCAAGATCTTGGGCACAGAGAAAGGGAACTTACAAATACCATCAAATGAAATGCATACTTTCAAACAAGGTTGATTAGCCCAAGTTTTATGTGACAAAGTTGGATTCGATCAGTCTTCATTTTTTCAAGAAAAGAATGTTAAAATTCGTATAAAATGCAGCACTGTGATCAAAGAAGTTGGACACTAAACTAAAACAAGACATTTGACCTTACACACATCATCGTAGATTTCGGGAAAAACAGATTTACTTACCTGAATGTCGAGGGCAGAAATTCAAATGAATTTAACTTTTATTTTAAACTCCTTTTAGAAATATTAAAGTAGTGACAACATCTTGAGGACTATATTCATACATCCACCAGAAACCTATTTGTGTCTGCCTATGTCTAGGGTAGCCATGAGTCAGATCCAACTCGATGGCACTTGGCTGGATGTCTGTGTCTCTCATCCTCTCTCCTCCCATTCGTTACCTCTTTTACCTTAAAACATACCTGAGACTTGGTTGCTCCAATGAGTAGTGAAGTGGGTTATGTGTGGGGAAGGGTAGGGTAATTAAAGAAGAAAATGAAAAAGAAGACTCAGAGCTAGTATCACTGGGTTGGTTTTTATGAGGATGTCCTTAGAGGTTCAGGGGGAATAAAGGAAACAATGTGGAGGCAAGGTGTTTTCATTGAAATGATCCAGGAAGTAACCAGGTAAAATGCACAACTAAAGTTCTTCATCTTCTCAAGGTCCAAGCTACAAGGACAAAAGGCAAGGATTAGGGGCTTTAACCTTTTCCACTTCTAGAATTTCTCTCACTCAAGTATTCCCATGCTAAAGGATAGGAATCTTGGCTTAGACACCTACATGCACAAATAACAGGAACATTTTATATATATATATATATATATATGTATAACCACCAGTAATTTAGCTACAAGGAAACCAAAAATGTGCAAATAACAACATAAATCACAGACTTGATATTTTAAGTAACCCTGAAACAGAAACGAAAACAGAGCTGGAGAAGGCTGTAGTGAAAACTCAAAATTTCCTCTTATACTCTAACCATGACCCAACAGTCTACCTTTGCCTTTAGGGAGAAAATAAGAAAGAGGAACAGCAGGGTGGAGAAAGAAAGAGGAGAAAAAAATAAGCGAATACAAGGGTATTATTGGTAGAATTAAACTTCAAGTTACCAAAAGAACCAGAGCTTCACTTCCCACTGGTTCTCAGGCCTCATTGCCCAGGGGCTGGAACAAAATATACCAAGAGTACTATCTAGAATATTATAATTATTCTCAGGCTGTATGTTTACTTATATTTTGATTAATGTTACTACTTTAATTTTTTTCAGTGAGTAATTGGAAGACACTGACATAAAATTGCAATGAATGCTCTTCCTTTGTGAATCAAATCCTGGAAATTTCCAAGAAAGAAAAGATCAAAGAGCGTTCTTCATACTTTATCTATGCCAAGGGCTAGGCTAGTCCATAGCTGCAGCAGGCTAGGGATCAGAGACCTTGAATTGCTTGCTACTTATACCTGCTCTGCTCCAGGCTGCTCTGCAACTTTTGCTTTGATAGTCCAAAAGGCAATTTTGATGATTTGCCAGAGGGAACCTTTTAGCTTAATGACCACTTTCCACAGCCATCACTGCTTAGGGAAAATGATGAAATACAGTTCCAAACTGTCCTAAGGTCCCCTCTTAACCTCATTTTTTTGAATCCGAGAGTTAAAATTCATTCAGCAGTAACACAAACAGAACTTTTTACAGATGAGTCAAGTTTTCTGATTTTTCACTCAATCAACCAGTACGCACTTAAACACAATGAGCAAAAGCATTTTGTTTTCAGAAAGTTGGATTCTAGTTAGAAAAGAAAATTAACCCCAATAAACTAAAAACATAAGAATATATAGTTTGGTATTGGCAGTTAGTACAACATAAATTCAAAGATTTAAAACTAGACTGGGCCAAAAAAGTCCAAAATGTCTTTAGGAAAGAGGCAAATGGAACATAAAGAGACTCGAATTGAGAGAATCAGTAACATTCAAAAACTCAAGGAAACAGGGGAAAAAAAGGAAAAGGATAACGGCGATGGTTGCATAGCATGGGTAATGTAATTAAGGTCTCAAAATTGTTCACGTAAAAAACGCTGAAATGGCAAACACATTGTTAGGTATATACTTAACACAATCTTTTTTAAAGGCAGGGAAGGAAAATATCACAGGTAAGGTAATAAAGCAGTCATAAAGGCAAGAGAGTACAGCTGGACAAGGTATCAGGGATGCAGTTGGGAGACAGAATAAAACGAAAACAATCAGTTTAAGCAAAGTAGGTGTTCATTAAGAAAAACAGTTGAACAGATAGGGTAAGGGTAGGTTATAGAAGGCTTTGAATGTCAAGGAAACCAATTTAAACCTGAAGATTAAGTCAAAGAGAATCACAAATGGCCTTATTGATAAGCCAAGCAGCATATGAAGTTTATCAGAAAAGGTGGTTTAACTGCAGCATGAGGGTAAAGACAAAGTCAGTGAAGAAGTTGGTGTGGAGCCATGTAGGTGTAAAGTGATAAGAACCTCAACGAAAAAAATAACATTCACTTACACAACATTCCACAATACACGCGGATGGTTCCAATGTCTACCATGCACATGTGACTAAGACAGATAAGGGTATTCCTGACCCACAGAAACTGTGAGATAATAAATGTTCGTTGCTTTAAGCCACCAAGTTTCAGAGTAATCTGCTAGAGAATTAGATAATTATATGAAAGTAAAGCCAACAAAGGGGACAGGCTTCTGTGTGGGATAATGAGAAAACCTTGGAAAAAGTGATAATAGTAACCTACCATTGTAAATGTACTTAATGCCACTGAATTGTACATTTAAAAATAGTTAAAATGATTTCATGTTATGTGCATTTTATCACAATAAAAAATATGCAAAACATAGGCTAAAATAATATTCCAGTGGAAGCACAAGAAATAATGAAATGAGGTGAAATTATAAAAATTTAACATTTAAAATAAACGTTGGATGCTCGACTTTTTAAAGTCTACTTGGAGAACAAATCAGCAAATTTTTAATTTTTAAAATGGTCCTAATACATCAAATCTATAAGTTTGCCACTTAAAATATAAATAGACTATTAGCAATCTTTAAGAGTTGTAATCAGGACAGATTCTTATAGAAAATGTTTGTGGGCATTGACAAAGAACAGCTGCCACCCAGGATGACTAAAATAACACAACCTAAACATAATTGAGTTAAAGGACCACACCAGGTTTGTAATTCAATTTGTCCATGCGGTTTTGGTTTGTGTGTGTGTGTCTTGCTTTTTTCCCTCCTTCAACAACCAGTTTGAAAACTTCATCAAATGGGAAGTACAAAGGGACAAGGACATACAATGCAAATGTTTAACAGCAACAATTTACAAAAAATCTACTTTAATAGTTTAGACCAATTATTTGGGGTTTTTGTTTTTAAAGTCTGAATGTAGCCAAAGCCAAGTGCCTTCGAGTCGGATCCGACTCATGGCACCAGGCACTTATTTAAGCCTCCCTGATGAGGTTCCATTCACTAAACATCTTCTGCCAATTTCTCACCGTATTACAGTTTATCCTCACTATAAAACTGAGATTTGTTTTGATCTAGTTTTCTAACGTTGCACACTATTGACACAGAAGTAGAGCACATTTCAAGCTCAATTCAAGGCACTTGCAGAGTTCAGTTCAGAATCCTTAAGGTCACTGATAAGAGTCAACAGTAGAACCAAAGTTTTTAGCTGAGTGAATCTTCTGGTACCCTTGAATACAACTGATGACACTTGCTGATAGATGTGGTTATCACACTAGCATCACTGTGTTGATAATTTTTCTTTCTATGGGCCTAGCCGGGATGGGCCTGTCCTACAAGAATACTTAGAAGTAATGTCCTAAAACTAACCAATCTCTAACTCTTGGGATCTACTCATACAAGGCAATGTGACCACTGGGATTTTTAACAAAAAGAAAGAAGGCTTCTCATGAAGCTTTTTCCATTAGAAGAAATAACTGAAAGCAAAATTTAAGGTGAAGAGTTTTCCAAATGAGCAGGTTGCATGAGCAGTTCTCAATTCATGCCTTGATAACAGTTTCACATTAAACCAAAAGCTTTGATGTAATTAACAGAGTTCATTTCCGAAATTATCACTTCACAGGACTTCTGTACTAATTGTTGCTTAAAAAGAACACAGGAAGAGAACTGGGTGTCAATTTGATAAACAATCAGAACACAAACTCACTCTCTTTTAAACACTGATTACCTATAAAGTATTTGTACTCTTGCATGTATTAAAAAGTCATTTTGCCCTGGAACAACAATATATACAAACTTTTACTTTTACTGAGACAAATTCTTGCTTCTAAATTTTTCACTCCAGCAGATGCAGACATGAAATGCACTCGGCCTAATAATTCTTCATTGCATGACACTCCACAAGCCTGTCCCCTATAAAGTCCAGGTTCTTCCAACATTCCCAACTCTCTAAACACATACCCAACAAGCATAAGGCTCTTGGGTTGTTCTTCATGTCAAAAGAGGGAGATTATTTTTCTAAATCATGTTTTATTGTCACAATATTGTATCAAGGAGATAAAATTTTTCTCAAATAAGAAAGCTGCCTATTTGGTCTTCTACCTGCTATCTGACATCACCCGAGGTAAACTATAAATCTTCCGGAAAGACAAGGCCAATAAGTACTGCTGGCTAATTATAGGGGTCTCACGAATAAACCAGATGCTGAGTAAAAGATTGTTAAGATTACTGCCAGCTAGAACATGCATAAGGCACTCAAACTATTTGGAAAGCCTAATTATTATTTTCATGCCAAAAATAAAAAAATGCACCTCCCTTTTTAAAGACAGAAGAGTTAACACTGTTGTGGAAATGGTATCTTCCAAAACTCACAGCGAAAAAAGTCTCTACAAATTTAAAAGGTTTGCCTCCACTGAATTAAATAAATTTCAAACTATACAGCCATTATCATTTTACTGTTGGAGAAATTAAGGTAAAGCAAAGTGATATGATTTGTCTGAGACCACATGTTAAGATTACACTGTAATTAGAGAAGAAACATTTAACTCTTCTACCAAGGCAGGATGTCCCAATGAGTCATACAGCATTTAACAGTCACACAGAACAGAACCAAATGTCCAAAGAGCAGTCTGGAATACATCAAGAACTATGCATTCTTCCAACCTATTAACACTTCATTCTCCTCTCTCCATTTTCCAAATTTCTTATAATGTTATAAAACTGCCTTTATTTTAATAGAAGTTTTTTTCTGTTTTGTCTTTTTTTTTAAAAGTACAAAGCTATAATTCAGTTTCAGTTTGCAGCCAGATAAAGGGAAAACAACAGAGATGGAAATTAACTCAAGGCATCTCTGTGCTTCTTGGTTACTGGAGTGATTTGAACTACAAAGTTCAAGACGGATCAAAAGAAGCAATCTTTTTTCTTTTTTTTTAAAACTGGCAACCTTCTTTTAGTACACTACCTCTACCAAATCTATACATAAAAAAAAATCATATTCTACAGGTCTAAGAAGTATAACCAATTTAAACTCTGAACTAACCAAACAGCAAGTCATGTTCTTCAATTTGTTCGAAACCGACAGATAAGGGAACAGACAAAATCAGTTAAAAATGTCTTGCCTCAGCTGAGCCTGGTCTGAAGCATTCCAGAACAGTTTACCTAGTGAGTTATAAACATAACCATTTGATTTCAGTATAGGTTATACGTAAAAGTTTCGTATGTGTTTGTAAATACTTTGATTGGGAAATATGTAGCTTACAAATTGTAATCTTTATTATTTTTCACATTGTAACACAAGAGTCCCCAGGTGCAGAAAGTGTACAGCAAACACTGTTGTACCTTAAACACTCAAGTATCAGTATTGTTCACCAGTTCCACACTAAGCTTTGAAAACTTTCTCACACCACCCAGGGTGATGGCAATTCAGAAAGAAGTACAATGAGAAAGGAAAGAGTTTCTTTTATCTCTTTCCTCAAGTAATCTTTTTTCTATACCTGTTTTTCCTTTCAAGAAAAGTTTGTTCATGTTTTGCATCAATAACAACAACAACAAAAAAAAAACTGGTATTTTTTCAAAAACATTTAGAGTCTCTTGCATATTTTTATAATAAAAAGCAACTAATCACAAGAAGTTGAGAAGTGGAATTTAGAAAGGAAACCTAAAAATCTACAGAAAGTGTTATAACTTTAAAAAGTCATAGACTGACAAATTTTACATGTGACTTTGCATTCCGAGATTATCTAAATGATGTAATTTAAAGGATATTTGAATAAAAATCAAAATATGAATATCCCTTTAAAAAATACTAAAGATAGGCCACTAACTTTTGTAAATGGCAGGTGACTCAGAGTACTCCAGCTGGAAAGAGCTATATAGACAAACTGGCTCCTCAAAGTTACGAGTCTCTGCTTTGGCATTAGTTGCAGCATTGTTCTGTCTTAACACAGAATGCTCTTTATTGCTCTAAGAGAAATGATAAACAAAAACTTCAGGTGACCTACTCTCAGTACTTCTGCCACTTTCAAATACCTTCTTAAATAATGCAGTGATCACGTTACCAGTGCCATTAATCTGTACAGAATCCTTACCAACAATCACAAAGTAACTGGCAGTGGTCAACTTTACTACTTCACAAAACATCTCTGAGTAAGTTAAGAGTCAGAAATAATCCACCTCATGTTAGGAAAAAAAAAAAACAACCCAGTGCCGATGAGTCGATTCCAACTCATGCCGATCCTATAGGGCAGAGTAGAACTCCAAAGAGATTCCAAAGAATGCCTAACGGATTTGAACTGTCAACTGTTCGGTTAGCAGGCACAGCACTTAACCACCAGGCCACCAGGAGTGGGAAAACTAAGAGCAAGGAGTGATCTGCAATCACAAAGTGATTCAGTGATGGGCCAGGACTAACTCTCTGATTCCTGACCTGACCCTCTGCTCCTCTGAACTCTCCAAAGCATATAAGTGTAAACATCTTTCAGATACTTTCTCAGAACCTCCCATTGACTTTGACTCAATGGCTCTTAGCTTTATACAGCAAAAAAAAAAAAGAATTCAAACACTGGTAGTCTATGCTAATTAAGCTTACAGTTTGATACTAAATTAACACTTGACAATTATAAAGTCATTTGAGAAGTTTACTTTAAACAAGAAATAGCCATCATAAATAGTCTTCAAGAAAGAGGGACAAGTAGCTCAAATTCATTTCAGTTACTATTCATTTCAATATTATTATATTATTTGTATTTTCAACTACAACCTAAGGACAGAAAACTATTAATTTATCAGAATGCATTCTCTGACATAGTTATTTCAGTAATTTAATAGACTCCGAGAACTGTAAAAGTTCTAAGAGATTATCTAACACCACCACTACCTCCCCATTTTAAACATTTCAAATTTCCTTCTTGAACTAATTTGGGAGCTTATATTAAGTGCTAAACAGAAGTAATTGAGGAGGGAAGTCTTAAGCATATGGAAAAAGGGTAAGCAGATGTATACATACCATACAGAATCCTAGTTCCATTTAATTATCAGCTATGCCAGTAACTGGACAGAGGGCATTAATGACAATCATGTCCTTTGAACTGCATCCAGCATCTTTCCAAGACAGTGTAATTTTTAAGAAAGTCCTTCCTTACCTGGCCAACAATTGTTAAGCTTCTTAAATATATAACTGACATCAGAACCAATTCTTGCCTTACAATGATCTTTTTCTTTTATGTCTTCTAATTGTCCATACGAGATTATTAAGGGTCAAGCTAGCCCAAAGATGGTACTAGATGACAGAAGTTGAAAAAAAATGATAAATCAAATAATTTGTATATATTCATATATAAAGACCTCCAAGACATACTGTGAAGTCAAAAAATCAAGTGCACAGACTGAAAGGCAGAATAAGTATAATACTGCTTTTGTGAGGAAAATACACACACACACACAAAGATGTCTTCTATAAGTCTGTCTATACATCTAACTGTAAGTCAGTGAATAGAAAAAGACCTGAGAAGATAGACACTCAACTGCGAATAGTCATTAAGTTCTGGTCTTGGTAGAGAGGAGGCTAGGTTTAGGGGTGATGGTGTTAAGATGCTCTTAAAGCAACCTTTACAAATATTCCTAATGTTTCAAGACAATATTTTGATACACAACTTATAATTTTTTTTTTAAAAAAAGAATCAGACATGGAGGGAAAGGACAGAAGTAGAGCGCATACATGCCAAGTTTACAGCAGAGTATGCCTAGGTACAAGCAAGAGAAAGACCTCTGCTTCCTCCCTAACTCTAGGTAAAGAGCTGCTGTTTTTCTTCAAGTAGTTTTACCTTTTAACCCTACTGTGTCTGGCTTTAACCCACTAATTTTTAAAATGCTTCAGTATGGAAGTTCTCAGTCCTGTGAGTTGCTATCTAGTCTTTAAAACTTACTGCCAACTCAATCAATTCCAACTCTTAATAACCCTGTAGGACAGAGTAGAACTGCCCCCATAGGATTTCCAAATCTATAATCTTTACAAAGCAGGCTGTCATGTCTTCCTCCCACAGAACAGCTGCTGAGTTCCAGCCTCAGACCTTTCTCAGCCAAACACTTAACTACTGCACCACCAGAGCTCTTTACCCAATCTTGACCGTTTTGGAAAAAGAGTCAAGGTAGCAGGGACAGGTAACGGGGTTTCCAGCAATTCCCAAGCTTAACTACTATACCAAGAATCTTGGTGGCTCTTTTCTCCTACCCTCCTACTACAAAAGCAAGAGCTGGTTCTTGTCTATTTTGTATTAATAGAAAGGAAGTATTAGTTTCATATTGTTACAAGCCAGATTCATCACATCTCTGGTTCCATTATCCAAATCCTGGAATTGAGTCCTTCCTGTCGTTTGCCTTGGAAGGAAATATTCTGCAGCTACTAATCTGAACTCTGCTGTAACAGTTGTCCCTATTACTTGGTTCTGTGCACATGGCTTGTTTCTTTTTCCCACTTTGTCAGCCAAGCCAGCCAAGCGCCGTCCAGTCGAGAATTTGTAAAAATCTTGGTTTCCTTGGCCCATTTGTACAAGTAGAAATCCATCAGTCAAGAAACAGTCTTCTGTGTGATGGTGAATGATCAAAAGTGTAAATAGGGAGCAAATCCTGCAAACTGTGAGGAAGTTGGTGCGGTCAGAGCTAAGGCACACCTGTTTGGCAACAGAGCGCGGAAGCAGGGGAAGATTTCAGCGGAAAATGAGGTGTCAACAAGTAGACTGGGGCCAAACTAGGAAACTGTTGCAAGCTAAGGAGTTTAGCTTTATCCCCGGAATGCAATGGAGACCCACCAAAAGTTTTCAAGCCAGAGAATGTTACTAGGTCTGTCTTTAAAGGAACTGGACAACACTATGGAGGATGGATTGGAAAACAGAAAGACCTTACAAGCAGACAAGCAGCTCTCCTAAGAATTAAAATGAAAGATTTTAACATTGTAAGAAGGGACAAAAGAGAGCACATCTATTCCAAAATAATTTTTGAGATAGAAGAGACCAGACCTGTTACTGGTTGTGGAGACTATGGGAACATTAAGAATCCAAGACAAACATAGGGTCTCCAACAGAGAGGCTGGGGAGACCATTAACGAAGAAAGAGCAGATGACAAAGAGAGGGTACTTGGGGATGTGTCTGGAAAAATGACTGGGATTTGCTGAGCTACTTGCTAGAATTTCAACTCTTAGGAAACACCAAGAGGATAAGGATCTTGTTTGCTAATTTGTTCTCTGCTGCACCTACCTCGATGCCACGTGCATTTAATTCAAGATGGTGAGCATGCCGACAACGCTAACCCACCCCAGGATAATTGAGACTTGACAATATTTAAGTTACCTGTTCAGAGTGCCATGTGGAAAGGCAACGTGAGACAAGGTGGTTTGTTTGACTTTTCTGTCAAAGGTCTTCTTTCGTAGTCTCCAAAATAAATGTCCAATAATAACAGTGCTTTTAACCAGAAGATCTATTACTAAGAGCAGCCTGAGGCAGACCCTAGGACCGCTCGGACTTGACATTCTACACATTCCACAAATCAAGTCCCATCACCTTTAATTCTCTTTCTGGTTCAGGAACCTGTCTTACTGCTTAAGATTCTAAAACCTGCCACGCCCGGCAGTCAAACATAATCAGAGCCATTTACACAATGTAGAAGAAGAAAAAGCCAGTTCTGTTTTATTTGAAAAACATTAGGGGGGTACAGGGAAGAAAAGGGGGGGGTAAGCTCCATTTGTTCTGGTTAACATCGTACAATGCTTTCTGAGGTTTGCCTTGTGGGCATGTTGAAATCATAACTGAATAAATCAGCTCTGGAACACAAAGAAGCAATATTCCCTTCCCCCTCAGATGCCTGAAGGAAAAAAAGGCATCTTCTCCATGATGTGCGCACACTTTGGAGCTGCTTTGTTTTTAATCCTCTGCCAAGTCTAGTTTTAGTTTTATTTTAATCTTGGTAATAACCACAGTCAATTCCAAATCTTTGACAAGTAAATGCTTTCTTCCTCATCAGAACCCCACTCTCTTTCCTTTCCAGCTCTTGGAACTTCAGAGTTGAATAACACCTGCACTTGCTCATCTTTTCTCATGAAAAAACAAATGCATCATAAATTACGTATATTTTTCTGGCATTTACATGTTAGCGGAAGTGAGAAATAAGTTAAAGTAAAAATGTCATTTTTTTCTGCTCCTCATTTAAAAAACATGTGTGAGTGTACGTGGAGATCAGGGCTCAAGTCTTACTCATCCCAAGCCTGTGTGATGTCAGTCAAGCAGCAACTTCAATTCAGTTTCCCTATATGAAAAATCCCTAATGCCCAGGTGTTACAGTGGTTTAGAGCTTGGCTACTAACCAAAAGGTCAGTAGTTCAAACCCACCAACTGCTCCTTGGAAACCGCAAGGAGCACTTCTACTCAGTCCTATAGCGTCACTCTAAGTTGGTAACAACAGAACAGCAATGTGTTTTCTGTTTTGGAGCCTTGGTGGCATACCGATTAAGAGCTTGTTGGCTACTAACCAAAACGTGCGCAGGTCAAATCCACTAGCTGCTCCTCAAAACTCTAAGAAGCAGTTCTACACAGTCCTTCTAGGGTTGCTGGGAGGATCCACTATAGGGCAACAGGTTTTAAGGGAGTGGCTTTAAAATTCTGATTCTTAAGATCGTAGCTATTACCTGAGGTTTGTTTTTGGTTTTGTTTTTTTAACACATAGAGAACAGTCACTCAAAATTTTTTTCCTATGAAAAAAGTAGTTTGGGATACTAAAATGGAAGAAATCTTAGAAATTACCTAAACATCATACAACTATTACAAATAATCACTATAGAAATGTCCTAATAATTTAAAAAGAAATGAAAATATAAAACTGTGTATAAGTATAGTAAAAAATATCACTATCATTTTCATTAAAATATTTGCGTTATCAAAATTCAAATAACACCAAAACTACAAAGAAAAATGAAACAAATCATCTAAAATCCCACCACTGAGAAATATTCAGCATCACTATTTAATGAATATCATTCCAGATAGCTATCCACATACCCAGACAGGTAGATAAATGGACAGAAATAAATACACTATTTCTGGGATAAGATTATGCATTCTTTTAAAAATTAATAAGAATTCTTAAACTTTATTTGAAATTAAGTCACTAAAATGAAACTAAATAAATTTTTAAATCTTTTCTTCACTTAAGAAGCATTAACCATGAAAAATCCCTCTCAAGTCAGAAACATGATGAAAACCAGAGTAAATTAATTCTACTTTAAACCTACTTTAAATTTTAAACAGAATTTACTGAATTGCTACTATGAAAACTAAGATCATGTCTTACTCCCACTTCCCTCCCAATTTTTGTTGTACATATAAGCTTTGTCATAACGTATCAATGTTTACATTCTGCTCTATTACCACAGCTTCTATATCTTAATTTTATGCTTAAATGTATTTAATATTCACAGCCAGTCTTTATTTAGATTTATCTCTGGGTTGGCAAAATTGCTTTCTTAATGAGAAAATGTCATCTAGAAAAATTAATGACACATTATCAAGTAGGTAAAGCTAAATGTTTAGTTGGCTAAATTTTAACAAGTAGTTTTTTTCAGTGAGGTCTCCAGATGCTAGGTTCTGAGCACATGTGTTTGTCTTCTTTATAGCTGCACAGCATGGCTGAGTACAATGTTCTTGGCGATACTCTATTATCAGAACTTTGTTGACGATGTTCCTTTAACATCGCCTAATTTTCTCCCCTATAGAGGACTTACACTGGAGTGACTGAAGAAATCTTTCTTCATTCAGTTAGCAGTCTGGAGATGACTTAAGTTGATCCTTCTCTATCACTTCTCAGTATTCAGTGGATCTTTGTGACCTGCAAATTCAGTTCTCTATTTTACAGAAATGCTGCTTCATCGCTTCTCTAAATACTTTTTTAGTTCTAACTGTTCAGTCTTCTCCCTCATAAATATCAGTAATCCCTTGAAGTCATTTTTCAGTCATACTTATTATAAAAAATGTTTTTGTACTTTCTGCTTGTATTTATAGCGATTATATCAAGCTTTTATTCCAAATCATTAAAATTTTGCCTGCATTTATTCTATTCCTTATTAAACCCACACCATTTATTAGTGCTGCAATGGTGGTGCTCTTCACCCTACAAACCTCATTTTTCATTTTTTAAATTTACCATCCGTGTATGTATGTATGCATGCCTGTATGTGATTATGTGTGTATGTGTGTGTGTGCATACATACTATAAAAGCCCAAAAGGCTGTAAATAAAACATTAACAGTTTCCTGGGGTAATTTATGATTTTTTTTTTTTTACTTTTCACCTATCTAAACTTCCTAACTCACTTTCACAATGAACACGTCTATTATTTGTATACTAATACTGACAGACACATGCATATATATATATATATACACACACACACACACACAAATGTTGAGTTTCTATTTTTAGAAAAAGACGAGCATTTCTAGAAAAAAGTATTAGGAACAGGAGTGGTGAAATAATTTGTCTTAGCCGGTTAGTTGCCAGGACTAGTATCTTGGGCCATACTCAGCTACTCCCAAGATGTTTGCCTCTGACTGAAGACTGAAACATGAAGCATAGGCAATTGATGGTCCAGCGGTTTCGGGGTTCCCCTGAGAGCATGGCCCTTGGCCCTGATGCTGTCCTTACCCATACATTATAATGAAGGTCCACTCTTTGGACAGGAATGGATTGGACTTGGCAATGCAGAGTGACTGTATATTGGATGCACTTTATGGTTCCATGCATCTATAGGATATCACCCTGCTGACCTCTGGCTGGAGGAAGGAGAGTGGGGGAAGACGAGGAGAAAGGAGACTGTTGGGAGGATGAGACATGTATGGAGCAGAGAGGAATAGTGTGCTGTCACCGGGCAGGGAGAGCAGTGGAAGCTGCATATAGGTGGGCATGTAAATTTATCCGGGAATGTACATTTTCACTCAGTCATATTAAATTAAAAAAAAAAAAGAAATATGAAGCCTAGGACTAAACACCTTTATGTCAGTGATCAGAAATGTATACCTTTCCAAGAAAAATATGCTCTCTTAAACTGTGTGTACCTTGTGTGTGCTGTTTCAAAAATAGGAAAGCAAGCTATTGTCACTGTGATCACCAGAATACAGTATGTGCCTAAGACAGAGATACACACTGGTGTAAGTAAAATCCTCTCCCATCTGTTTCCTGACTGATTTTGTTATTCTGTTTTACAGATTAAGCAAACACAAGCCTTAGATAATTTCTCCATTACCATTGTACCCAGAGAAAGAAACTCCTGAACTGGGCCAGTTGCTGATTAACACATCCAGTGTTCTTCCAAATAGGTTTCTCTTAAGTCTGTTTTCTCGTAGATATACTCAGGATATATTGATATACCTCTACTCATTGGGATGTTATCGAATTTTTTAAATCTTAGGGTACAGTCCTTTAGTGAAAGGTGAAAATGATAGTCTCCTCAAGGAACCAAGGGGTATGATGGTTAAAAACTTTGGCTGCTAATCAAACAGCTGGCAGTTTGAACCCTTGTAGCAGTTCTGCAGGAGAAAAGACCTGGAGGTCAGTTCCCGCAAAGATTAGAATTGAAGAAACCCTCCGGGGAACTCCTACTCTATTCTACAGGATCATGAGTCAGAATTGCCTGGACAGCACACAACATAGGCTCTTCTGAATTACTGAGCTTAAAAAAAATAGCTTTAATTGATATCTAGAAAAACAAACGTGACTTATAGAAAAAAAAATCATAAAGAATTTGAATTTTATTTCTTTAGGAATAGATGTAATATCATCACAGAAAGAGCAACTCAAACGGAATCAAACTATTCCTGAATTTGAGTCTCATTTCCTACCAAGCAGTTAGTGAGACGTTGAACAAGTCATTGGATATTTCTGAACTTGAGTCTTCAACTGATCAAAAGGAATAGTATTTACTTCTGTCAGGTATGATATGTATATTATCAACACAGAACACTAACTTTACTTTTGTATATTTCTGTAAGGTTTATAAAGCATTTTTACAAAGATATCTTATTCTTGGCAGAAGTACACAAACATCATAAAGAAAAATTTTAGTGGTAGATAGCACAGTAACTTGACTGTTTACAGACTTTAATCATTTATCATCTAATAACACTTAGAGATGTATTATTATCCCTGGGCTATCCTTAATTTTCAATGCTAACACAATTTCAAAAGTATACAGTCTTAGTTATCTAGTGCTACTATAAGAGAAATACCACAAGTGAATGGCTTTAACAAACATAAATTTATTGTCTCACAGTTTAAGAAGCTAGAAATCTGAACTCAGGGTACTGGCTCCTGGAAAAGTTTTCCTCTCTTCCAGCTCTAGGGGAGAGTCTTTGTATCACTCTTCCCTTGCTATAGAAGCTTCTTAGCATTGGAACACTGCATCTAAAGTATTTATTCAGATCCTGACTCTTCTTTCTTGGTAAAAACGAGGTCTTTCTTTCTGCTTTCTTGTTTGATCTCTTTCACATCTCAAAAGACACTGAATCAAGATACAGCCTAATCCTGTAGACTGTGTCCTTCCTCATTAATATAAATGCCTCTAACTTGACTCATTAACATCATGTTAAGCACCATAGAATTGGTTTCAACTCATAGCAAACCTGTGTACAACAGAATGAAATATTACCTAGTCCTGCACCACCCCCATAATCACCATGATTCTGGAGCCCATAGTTAGAGCCACTGTACCATTCCATCTCATGTCAATCCACTACGTCAGTTCATCTCTCACTGAAGGCTGTCTTACTCATCTAGTGCTTCTGTAAAAGAAATACCACAAGTAGATGGCTTTGACAAAGAGAAATTTATTCTCTTACAGATAGACTACAAGTCCAAAGTCAAGGCATCAGCTCCAGGGGAAGGCTTTCTCTGATGGCTCTGGAGGAACATCAGTGTCATCAAACTTCCCTTGGTCTAGGAGCTTCTCTGTGCAGGAATCTTAGGTCCACATGAGAAGCTGTACTCCCAATGCTGCTTTCTGGTAAGGTGAGGTTCCTATCCTCTGCTTGCTTGCTTCCCTTTCATACGCTGGATCAGGGATGTGACCTTAGTGAGGATGTTACAGTCACACCCTAATCTTCTTTAACACAATCCAATCTTGCCCCACTAATCACAGGGAGAGATTAGCATTTACAACATAGGAAAAATCACAAAAAATGGAAGACAACCACACATACTGGGAATCACAGCCCAGCCAAACTGCTACAAACATTTTTAGGGGGATGTAATTCAACCCATGACAGAGCTCTTTGTCATTTTTGCTGACCCTCTACTTAGTAAGTATGATATTCTTCTCCAGGGATTGATCCCTCCTGACAACATGTCCAAAGTATGTGAGACTAGGTCTCCATATCCTTCCTTCCAGGATACATTCTGGCTATACTTCTTCTAAGACAGATTTGTTTGTTCTACTGGCAGTCCATGGTAGGTTCAGTATTCTTCACCAACACCATAATTCAAGGAATCAATTCTACTCCAGTCTCTTATCCGTTTTCCAGCTTTCACATGCATATGAGGTGACTGAAAACACCATGGGTTGCATCAGTCACACCTTAGTCCTTAAAGTGACATCTTTGGTTTTTTAATACTTTAAAGAGATCTTTTGCAGCAGATTCGCCCAATGTAATGCATCATCAGATTTCTTGACTGCCGCTTCCATGAGTGTTGATTGCGGATACCAGTAACATCATAGAGTTTAGGATGTACAACACATAGGACAATTACAGCAGATCACAAAAAGAAGAACCACCACACAACATTGGAAATCACGGCCTAGCCAAATTGACATATATTTTGGGAGACAATTCAATCCATAACATATGCCAAGGAAATACTCTGAAAGTCCCAAACTCATAATCTAAATTTCAGTATTGATAATGTTGGCAGTTGATTCCTAATTCAATTTTAACAGGTTACTCAATAAAACATAAAAATTAAAAAGGTAGAAGCCAAATAATGCAAAAACTATCACTTACATTTGTTGCTCTTAGTTCTTGTCCATCAATTGCAACTCATGGCCACCCCATGCGTGCAGCGTAGAACTGCTCCACAGGCTTTCCAAAGCTATCACCTTCTGGAAGAGGATCACCAGGCCTGGGTTCAGAGGCGCCTCTGGGTAAGTCTCAACTCTCAGTCTTTCTGCTGGTATCATGTGCTTCACTGTTTGCATCACCAGGGAACCAGCATTTTTATTCAATTCTTCAAAATGTAACAGAAAAATAATGAGAAATCTAGAGAAAGGGCAGAAAAGGCAAGGTAATGGGAAAAAGAAAAGTTTTCAAGGAACTATTAAAAAGCTATCACTGTAGTTTGTCTTTTTTTCTTGCTTTTAGTGTCAAGAACAGTCTAACAATGACAAAAATACATAAATAAGCTCAATGATGTGCCCACATGAGTGTAATTTAGGGATACAGGTTAGAAAAGATCAGTGTTTTTCTTTGAAGAGGAGGACACACCAGTAAAACAGGATTAAAGTTGGAGCATCTTGAAAAAAATACTGAGATCTTACTCACTTGGCTCCAATTCCATCTTATCAAATTTATAGTCAACTCTTCAACTCCATTCCAGAAGCCTGAGCTAAATAAAAGTATGGACGACAATAAAGAAGAGTACTTTTCCACTGTAGCTTTTATCTGAAGTTTCTGTTTACTAGTCAGTCTTGACTTCCTACCAAGTTTATTCGACGAGCACTTGGTGGTAAGAATAGACACCAAACATTTCCTTCATGAAAACCAATGCGGGTGGCTTCTACGTATTTTTTCATCTTTTACAAGAGGGTGCTTCTTTGTGGTGGCATAAGGCAATCATTTATCTGTGTGAGAATTCTGCTGCCCAGCCTGCTAGGCATTTAACAATTAATTTCAACTCTGTGTTCCACTGGATTAATAGTGACCAGAAGGTACAGCCAATCTGAATACAGAAAAGGAAAGAAATTCATACAGAAAGTCATCATTATCAAACGAAAATAAAACTTCATGTACAGAACCTTATGCTAAGCATTACGCAGAATAAACAGACATGATCCCTGCTTTCCAGAAGCATCCATGCTATGGTACATGATGCCAACAGAGACACATAAACAGACATTCACAATGTAGAACAGAGACATGATGGCTGCCAGTAGGGCAGAAATAAATCAACAACAGCTAAATATTTACAATATGTGCGAGATTTATTATGTGTATTGTCTTTTATGTAATACATATAATAATCTCTGGAATTGGTGAGGGTTGAGTAAAGATAGAATTCTTTTGTTTCCTGATCCTGCTCTATCTCTGACTTCTCATGTAAACTCAGGTTTTAATCTCACAGTGACTATTCTTTGTCCTATAAAAATGGAATTAAATTTCTTCCAGGTTGCATATACTACCAGCGCACAGACTCATGAAAACACAGCATCACAAATACTGCTATAATGATTTCTGAAGAAGAGAACCATGACAAAATTCAGTCTTTAAATCTCTTCTCAAAAATGTTCTCACATAATACACTTCATGATATCAAGTCAACCATTTGGGGACTTGAACTTTCGAAAAGACTGACGTGAGGCCCTGATGCTGCCCTTCCCCATAAATCATAAAGAAGGTCCACTCTTCGGATACAAATGGATTGGACTTGGCGATACAGAGTGACCATATATTGGATGCACTTTATGGTTCTATGCATCTATAGGATATCATTCTGATGACCTCTGGCTGGAAGAAGGAGAGTGGGTGGAGAGTAGGGGAAAGGAGACTGTTGGGAGGATGAGTCATGTATGGAGCAGAAAGGAATAGTGTGCTGTCACCAGGCAGGGAGAGCAGTGGAAGCTGCATATAGGTGGGCATGTAAATTTATATGGGAATGTACATTGTCACTCAGTCATAATAAAAAAGAAAGAAAGAAAGAAAAGACTGATGTGAACTTTTGATTAGAAACAGGGAATCTGAGCACTATAAATGAAACTGCCATTCTCCATCCAAAGTAACCTGTTTCATTTCTCTGAAACTTCCTCAGGCTATTTTCATTTCTTTGTTCCTTCTTTTCCCCAATTTCACCCTTTCTCGTGCTCCATGTGGGTGGGAACTAAGACTTTTCTTTGTCACCTGACTCTGGTACAACTCCTGACACCCAGTAGTCACCCAATCAAGCTTTGTTGAAGGGATGGCTATGGCGACTGCCTGACCAAAATAACTAAAATATTTTCTATACCTCTCAAGGACTGTTGGCCAATAAAGCTCTCTGCAATAACAGAAATGTCCAACATCTGTTCTGTCCTGGTACGGCAACCAGTAGTCACATAGGACTACTCAACACTTGAAATATCGCCAGCACAACTGAGGAAGTAATCTTTTATTTTCATTCTATTTTAATTAATTTAAATAGCTTAGACAAAACAGCTCTGGAATCACAATGAGAATACAAAATAATATGCATGACTTGGTTTGCTTACATTGTTTAATATATTGAACTTGAAAGCATAACTTACTGAAATAATTAAAAATTCATTTAAGTAAAATTTCTCTCAACAGATTATACATTTTTTGAGAGCAGAAATTTTATCTTACCCCTCACCATCTTATCTATGTTTTTGTGGCTTGCTACTGAATCGGCTACAACTCACGGAAAACCCACGTGTAACAGAACACAAGAGTGCCTAGTCCTGCACTGTCTTCACGGTCACCGGCACGTCTTGGTCCTTTGTGTGGCCACTCTGTAGCGCCTTCCGGCCTAGGGGCTCATCCGTCACTGTACTGGACACTAGTTTACTGTGATCCACTGGGCTTTCACTGCCTCGTTTTCAGAAGCAGATTGCCAGGTTTTTCTTTCTAGTCTTTCTTAATCTGGAAGCTCTGCTGAAAGCTGTCTACCATGGGTGACCTGCTGGTATTTGAAACAGCAGTGCCATGGCTTTCAGCAATACAAAAGCCACAACAGTGAGTACAGCAAGCTGACAGACAGTGGTAGGTCTTATATATAAACCAGAACTGAAACCTGTAGTTATTGAATCAATTCAAACTCATGGCAACTCCATGTGTTACAGAGATGAACTGCTTCATAAGGTTTCTTGACTGTCATCTTTATGGATCCAGATTACCAGGCGTTTCTTCCGTGGCAACCCTGCTTAGATTGGAATCACCAACCTTCAGGCTGATAGCCAAGTACAAAACGTCTGCACCACCAGGGACCTTGATCTCATATACGTTGCTGTTGCTGTGCACCACTAAGTTGATTCTGACTCATAGCAACCCTACAGTACACATCTAATATTTGTTTAATTAAAATGAATGTAAATACCAACTGCTCAAATTTGAAGAATCTGGTATCTCCTTTTTTTACTTTTTTCTCCCTTCCCATATGCCATCAAGTCAATTTTGACTCACAGCAACTTTATGGGACAGAGGAGAACCTGCCCCATAAGGTTTCCAAGGAGCAGCTAGTAGGTTTGAACCAGTGATCTTTTGGTTAATAGCCATAGCTCTTAATCCTGAGCCACCAGGGCTCCAATTTACAAACAGGTAAAAACTAAAAAAAAAAAAAAAAAAAAAATAGGCAATCAATATTAAAGTAAAATAAAACAAAAAAGATGATATATTACCTGGACTGAGAAGCCTCCACAGCATAAAAGAAATACCTAAAGTCATTATTTTCAGAAGGAAGAGCAGAGAGAAGGTTCAAACTCATTAAGGACAATTATTTTAGCTGTGTAGAATTTATATGTCTCACTTTTCAGAGCTATCAGCAATTTCTATATGTACTATTTCATTTTCATCAATACAAATTCCAAAAATCAAAAGTCTTCTTAGGTTGAATCAAACATTTTTTACACATTAGGCTATTGCCTGATTTGGTTTATTTCCAAGCTTACAGAAATATCTTTCATATGAAAGTGACGAACTCAGAAGTGAGAAGAGTCAGACGCTGTCATATAAAATCATACCACTGAGTGACAGAAAAGATATGCTTGGCAAAACCCCGAACAACTCCCTAGAACAACTCCCTAAAGAAACTGCGCTCTCATAACATTTGAAAGTATCTTCAGAAGATCAAGTCCCAAGTGTATATTGCTTTTTTTGTGATCCAGCCTTAAGTAGTAATAGTACCATCATTATATATATGTCTGGATCCAGTATGTGGGCACCAGCGTGAGTTAGTTGACAACAAAACTCTTCCCATTTACGAATGCAAACTTTCATGAAAACTTCTGTTCTTTCAAGAGAGAGAGAAAGATAGACACGAATGCTACTACAGAAAGGCAAGAAATAAAATAATCTGTCCTTAATTGTGTCCTCACAGGAACACAGTAACGTATTGCACTTTATTTCCTACTGCAACTACTGTAAATCTTTTTATCTCCGCTCTCCGCTCTCCGCTCTCCTCATTATTAGCAAATGGCCTTTTCTTCTTTAATGAAACAGCTGAGATCCTGTGGCAAATCCTCTCCCGACATCGGTCCTCTCCACCAGGAAGCTCTCCAATTCCTGATTCATCTTCTGCTCCTCTTTCTCTCTCATCTTTAAAATCCCTGCCCAGGGTCAACAGCTCCACCTATACACTTGATCAACTCTTTCCACACTCCTCTAAGATCTCAGTCAGTCAACTCTAAACTCCGTACTCTCCAGTAGTTTCTCTCCCTCATTCTCTAAGGTTTACTTTATCTCTGTCTACAAATACGTTATTTTCTCATCTTACCAAAAAAAAAAAAAAAAAGACAAGAACAAAACTCCTTCCCTTGACCTGAGTGTGCCTATAGTTAACATTTCATCTCCGTCCTCCCCTACAGCTCCTACTCTGTAAAAGTATAGTTTGCATCAAGTAAGCTCATGTCTTCAACATACATATTATTTAACTGTCTGGGCCCTTCTAAGAAGCCCATCATAGCAGTAAAACTATTTCTATTTCTTAAAGAACTCCCACCCTTCATCTTCTTCCTTTGCTTATTTGTCTATCTCCTCTTTCTCCTCCAACCAAAATCTCAGAGAACAGCTTTACTTCACTTTATTAAACTTAATAGTGAGTTTTGATGTCACCTTTTGTTTAACTTGAAGATAGCACCTACACCATTCATCCTACCATAAACGATCTTTTCGGAATGAGCTAAACTTCAAGATGTCATTTAGGAGCAAGTTTAGACCACAGCATGTATATCTTATGGCAGTGATACGTTACTATTCAAAACAGCCCAGCTCTGCTCATGTACACTGTCAGAATGTATGACAACGTTTACTCCTACTTCTCCCCGCATACTTGTCCATTCTTTAAAATGGCAAAAAAATGTTTCATTTACTCTCCCATGCACAGATTTTACTTCTTTAAATCTTGTACTCATATGTACTTTGCTATTGACAATGATGTTCTTAAAACATTATCTTTTTTTTAACTTGCAGTTATCAATTTCTTGATAAAAGAAGCCAGGAAAAATTTTTATACATACGGTTTGTGTGAATTTGTTTACTGAGGATATGACTGTTGAACTTTTTTTTTTTCTGATGATACTGGTGTTATACGACAATGACAATTCAAGAAATTAAGGAATTAAAATATCAGAAAGAGTGACCACTCCATTCATTCTGGTCTTCACATACTACAGAGAAGGATTTTTAAAATATTTGTAGGACATATTAGCTTGACTACGCTAACAGGAATGAAATATCTGTTTTTACCACCATTTGTAAATCACATGGAGTTACATGCTCAAAAGTACAAGAAGTGTGGGGATGTTTCTGTGTGCCAGAAACTGGTTCCAATATTTTAATGTCAGAAAGAAAAAATAAAAAATACATATAGCTTATTTTGCAAACAAATGTTGTTATATAAGCTACCCTTAAAAAAAACAAGGTGACTTTAGAGTTAACTACAAGCAATTTTGCAGTCACATGAGATCACTTCACAAAACAACCAAATATTATAAAGTTAATTATTTAATATGTTATTTAAAAAAATGCTAGTATAGTTAAAATTTAAGACCGTAAATTCAGATAAACTTGACTCTCACCTCTCAATAGTCATCTTTCTATCCACTCTTCCATGATTCTCAAGATTCTACAATCAACAGCAAATAGGTTCCAACTTTCCAAGTTCAAAACATTAAGCCATATTTTCAGTCTTCCCTGTCCAAGCCTTTTAAACCAGAAGGGCCATAAGTTCTAAGAAAAAATTAATACTACACTAAAGGCTAAAAGCAGTTTCCTTATTCTGGTTAACAAAACTAGTTAATTGTCCATTTCCATTCTGAAAACATTCAACAAAATTTCACTTGACAATATCAAGCTACTGGAGAAGAAAGAAAAAGACCAAAAGGCCTCTGACAGCCAGATTAAATTGATATTGCAACCTTCTCCCAGCTTCACACCAAATGCATGACAATGTATTTCAATGGATATGAAATGAGACTATGAACTGCAGACACTGTAAGTAAATTTGCTACCAAAACAAAACTACTTTAACTGTGCATGCTGGATAGCATATATCTCTAGATCCCAATTCCTACCTATCACAAGACATACATCTGTTCTTATGCTGTCCTCCAAGACTTCCAGACTTCAGTGCGTATTGGTAAGGAACAGAAAGAATATCTATGATGCACCCGAAACCCAAATCAAACTCATTACCATCAAGTCGATTCTAACTCACAGTGACCCTACAAAACAGAGTAGAACTGCCCGAGGGGGTTCCAAAATTGTGAATCTTTACAGAAGAAGACTGCCACATCTTTCTCCCTCTATGATCAAAGAAGTACACAATATCGCCTAATCTGAGCCCAATCTTAGGTGATCCTAGAACCAACAGACTCTCTTAAGAATCTGTTTTTAAATATAGTCATAACTACACATATCATTGTAGACTGTAACAAATTACTAAGGATGTATGTACATCTGGAGACAATTGCGTACCAGATAGGAATACTAACCTATACGTTCAATTTAGTTCTTAATCTAAATACAAGTCCAAAAGACAGATTTCCTTAACAGATGGGACAACTGTATACCTAATTTTATAACTGTGGCTGTACTTTTTTATGATCAGTTTCACTGTTGAAGAACATGTCATGTTTCTATGGTTGTAAATGTTTTGTTGGGTCAAGAAGACACAGAGGTAAATGGCCTGCATAAAAATTTCTGCTCAAATAAAACAGTAAAATAAAGCAGGTTTCTTAAGCACCTTACTCAAACCATGACTTTCATAGGCAGCAGATTTTTCCATTTTCATACTGTATTAAGTGAGAGGCAAAGTGACAAATACCACTTTTGTCACTAATTGCACAGTAAGTATAGCATGGATTGAAATGTGTCTCCCCAAAAATAGGTGTAGCAATTTGGCTAGGCCATGACTGTTGGCACTGTGTGACGTTCCAACTGCTGTAAACCTTGCGTCTATGACGTTAACGAGGGAGGAAAGTCAGTGGCTGTGTTAGTAAGGCAGGACTCACTCTATAAGAGTACATGGTGCTGTGAAGCAATTTCTTGGGA
Organism: Heterohyrax brucei; assembly: GCA_028571685.1. NCBI lineage: Eukaryota > Metazoa > Chordata > Mammalia > Hyracoidea > Procaviidae > Heterohyrax > Heterohyrax brucei. Next base: position 89,305,278 of record CM053151.1, on the reverse strand, counting down.
TTCAAAGGAAAAGGAAACAAGCAGAGTTAGGGACCTCATATCATCAGGAAAGCAGCAATGCTAGAAGCATAGCATGTCCTTTGGAAAGGACCTGGGGTCCCTGTACCTCAGAAGCTCCCAGTCCAAAGACTGACAACAAGGACTCTCCACCAGAGCCAATAAAGCCTTCCCTCAGAGCTCATTTCGGCTTTTAGTTAACTAGTCCACAAGAAAATAAATTTCTCTTATTATAGCCATCTAGCTCTGTTACTTCTGTTATAACAGATGACTATGACAAAGGATCAGCATGAATCTGATCCCCCAAGTTAAGGATGCATCTAGTACTCACCTTCCCACTTCTCCACTCTGATTGTCAGCCACGCAAGTAGCACACTCTCTGTCTGACCCTAGCCATCCAAAGCTCTCCAAAGAGCAAGTTCACAAGTTGGAAGGACACGTTCCTTCAGACCAGCAGCCCATACAACATTGCTATGACTTTGATCACCAAGAGTTAGGTCAAAGCTCACAAATTAGAAGTATGCCTTCTTTCAGACTGCCAGATAGACAAGTCATCAGCCTTTAGAAGCTCTCCCTGCCCCGACTGTTATTTTTGTTAGGTGCCTCTGAGTCAGTTCCAATGCAGAATGAACCTACGTACAAAAAAAAAAAAAAAAAAAATACTGCCTGGTCCTGCACATCCTCATAAGCCCATTGCTGCAGCTACTGTATCAATCCATCTCATTTAAGGTTTTCCTCTTTTTTGTTGACCTTCTACTTTACCAAGTATGATGTCTTTCTCTGGGGACTGGTCCTTTGTGATAACATGTCCCTATGGGTTCAGTAATCTACTGGACAAATTCAAAGACTTTATGGAAAGTACACTTGGGGTCACCATGAATTGGAACTGATTTGATAGCAATAGGTTTGTTTATCTGAATACCGTAATTAGAGCTACAACTCCATTACAACCAAAAAGGATACAAATAATGAGGCAGATAGGGTGAAATCTGTGAGGATTCTCATTGTGGAGCTTCTAGGTCCCAAAGAGGAATGTGCTACACTTTCCAGTGTCTGGTCACCAACCAGGAAGCTCCTCTGAGCCTCCCCTGTGGTCATGACAGATTATATCACGCTCCCTGGGGCTCGGTCAGCACTGATACTCACTAGTCCCACTTGGTCAGGTCAGTCCCCACTCACTAGCCTCAGGCATGCTCTCACTCAAAAGAATTGAGAACAAAGGCCCAATTACTTTCCAAAATGTTATTCTATACGTCACACATACGTACACTAGAACACAAGACTACTTACACATTAAACACTAGGGAATGGTTGATGTATACACAAATGAAAACAAAGTTTTTTAAGAACAAATATTTGTGCCTTTTTGAAAAAACCACCCCAAATCTGAATTGAAACAACTCTTGTCCGTCAAGTAATTTGCTTCAAACAAAACAGCTCTTTCTAAGAAACAGCTGCATTTTAACCAATAATCCTAAAGAAAAAAAAATTATATAGTTTATTATTGACGTGACTTTCTAGTAAGAAATTTTGGATCTAGAAACAGCAACTTTTTGAAAGCAAATGGGAAAATAGAAGAAAACAGACGACTTAACGGAACACCTACCATGGGCCCAATATTACAATGGGAGCTAGAATACAAGGTAATCAAAATGGACATGGTCCCTACATTCCTGAAGTTTATAATCTACTTCATATCATTATTATATTTTCTCACATCAAAACACCCATCCACACAGTCATTAATCCATGAATGAAAGCTGAACATGCCTTGCAGGAATTCTCTTCTGACTCCTGAAATGAGCTGCTCCTCTAAACAAGAGACTAACCAATATGACCTTCTCATTTCCCCTAAGTATTTGTGTGATCTACTCTTTATACTTGATACATTCAGGCTAGGGGATATATAATATTATGATATTAATGATAATGACAGTAAGAATAATGATAATAGCAATAATTAATACTTACTAAGCAACTGTTAAGTTCCAGACACTGTATTAAATACTTCATAATTTAATTCTCACCACAACTTTATTTGATAGGTACTAGTGACTCGACGGCACTTGGCTTGGCAGTATTACATGCTGGAAACCTTGGTGACATAGTGGTTAAGTACCATAGCTTCTAACCAAAGGGTACTAGGAGCTCCTTGGAAACTCTATGGGGCAATTCTATTCTTTCCCATAGGGTCCCTGTGAGTCAGAGTCAACTTGACGCCAATGGGTATTTGTTTGTCTATTTTTATTTTTATTCTTATTTTTATTTTTATTTTTATTACACGCTACTACCTCCTGAAATAATTAAACCAGTCAAACACTTCTTTTTGGCACAGTGACTCTGTGTAGTCTTTCCATTTTCCTCTGACGCTTCCTACATCATTTAGTATTTTGTCCTTTTTTTTTTTCCAAAGTGCCATCCAGACAATTCTGACTCACAACCCTACAGGACAGAGTAGAACTGCCCCCTAGAGTTCCAAGGAGTTGCTGGTGTATTCAAACAGCTGAACTTTCGGATACCAGACAAGTTCTTAACAACTATGCCACCAGGGCTCCAACTGCTCATAGAACCCTTCAAACTTTCAATTTGAAGCTTAAACTTTTTGTTCATTTCTTGCCACCAGAAAAAATGCCAAGCACATTCTTCCTCTTTCTAACTGGTTTTCTAACTCCAGATTTTTGCACATTTCATTGTCACACTTTATCTTCTTGAGACATTCTTTCAAATCTCCTGTTCGGTTCCTTTACTTTGTCATTTCCTCCATTTGCTTTAGCTACTCTATGTTCCAAAGCAAGTTTCAGGGTACCTTCTTAAATTTATCTTAGTCTTCTATTTCTTTCCTGCCTTTTTAATGACTTTTTACTTTCTTCATATTTGATGTCTCTTAAGTCAATCTCTTTTGAGATACAAAAGATTTCAGCAAGCAAATCAACAAGGTATACAAGGTCTGGCAACTAAGTTCATGAAACTTATCCTTGGAAAAGGTGCTACATACCTCATTGCTGAACACCACTATGGTCACCTTCAAAGTACTCCCCTTGGGAAGCTATACACTGACACCAGCACCAAGTCTACCCTTCAAAGCAATTTCGAAATTATTTTTCTGGAATGGCCATCAGAACTATCATTGTATTACCCCTTGATGTCCCGAATGTCATCAAAATGTCTTCCTTTCAATATTTCCTTTATCTTCCAGCAAAGAAAAAAGTCACTGGGAGCCAGATTGGGTAAGTAGGGAGCGTGTTCCAATACAGTTACTTGTTTACTAGCAAAAAGCCCCCTCACAGACCATGCCATGTGAGCTGGTGTACTGTCATGACACAAGATCCATGAGTTGTTGGCAAAGTTCAGGTCATTTTTGTCTAACTTTTTCACACAGCCTGTTCAGCACTTCCAAATATTACATATGGTTAACTATTTGTCCAGTTGGTACAATTTCATCGTGACTCTTGATTTGGACTGACAGACTCTTTGGGTTGTGGAGAATTGGCTGACTTCCACTGTGCTCTTCGACACTTTGTTTCAGGGTTGCATTGGTACACCCATGTTTCATCACCCGTGGTAGATAACATGGCCCCAAACATCGTCTTGCGTCTCTAAAAGGTCTTGGCAAACTTTGACTCTCATCTGCTTTTGTTTATCAGTGAGCTCCTTTGGGACCATTTTTGCACACACCCTTCTTACGCCAAGATATTCAGTTAAGATTTTCTGGTTACTCTATCAACATTTACTTGGTCTGCTATGCTTCTCACAGTCAGCTGAAAATTTTGATGTACACTTCAATGAATTTTTGCAATGTTTTTATCAGTTCTGCCTGCTACTGGCTGCCATGAACTCTCTTCATCAAGTGACACTTTCTCTGTCCTCAGAAAAACGTTTAATCCATTTGTACACCATCATTTCCTTCATCGCATTATCTCCATAAACTTGGACTAATAGGCCCCTGATTTCACTTCTACTCTTGCCAAGTTTAACAAGAAATTTAATGTTTGTTGCTCTGATTCAAGCTCTCACATTCTCACAACGGCACACAAAAACACACAACAATAATGAACACCACTCAGCAAGAAACTGCCACAAGTCAACACAAACACAGCTGTGAGACATTGATACACCAAGGTTATAAAACCTTACCAAGTTGTTTGTACAGTCCTGCAATGTAAGCACGTGGTAGTAAGTCAGCAAACTTAAGTGTCAGATCCCGTATGTGAAGTCTGTGGCATGGCAGGTGACAGGGAAGAGAGAAACACTCTACAGTATTCCCTGTCCCCCAAACTTGTGTTCAAACAAAACCACAATAGCAGTGTTTTATCAAAAGATTTGTACCAAAGACTTTTGTTAGACATAAAGGCAGTTTTAGGCAGTGATGAAATAAAAATTATAGGAGTTAATTTCTTCAGTTGTTTGTTCCACTAAGATCTAACAATTCTTTTCACCTTTCCTGCTTTCTATTTCAGTCTACCTTTCTATTTCATCTATCTTAAAGGTTAGATTAAAAAGAAATTGTTTAAAATTCCCCAGAAGATATTCCCCAATTCAAAACAGGATACCTTGCTGAGAACTAAGAGCTCTTGAATGCCACTGTTAAACACAGACCTACAAATCCCAAATTCACTCAAAATCTCAGCATTTCAATCAGTCCCTGAAACAGTCTAAAACGGCTCCTCCTTCTCCTATGTGCCTATTGAGAAAGATAACTTGCTTTCCCTGATAGGGGAAAGTGGAAGTGGAGTAAACCTTAAAGATCTCCCCTAGGTAAAGCCCTAGTTAAATAATTTCTAACCTTTTCAAGGACATGGAAGTCTTAGAGACTCTTGTGAAGCCTATGGATATTTTTTTCAGAATAACCTGCCTAAGTTTATACTGCATTTTTATGCAAGTAACACACACCTTATTTGTTTGTTTGCTGGCCCCAAGATATTTCCATAAGAACTAGGCTAATTTTTTTTTTTTTTACAGCAACTCATGGAAGTCAATTGGCAAGGTGGCCCTTGTGAGGTTAGCTCAGGAGGGGGGTGGGGGTGTGGCTGGCAAACAAATACAGATGGTACATACCATTTGCAAAAAAATATAGTATTCAAAATACTTGCACAATTTCAGTTATAAGTCTGGGTCTGTGTTTGCTTATCACTCATATACCCTTCTACATCACAGAGGCTTAGGATCACGTATGAAAATGATAGCGTGAAGGTGTTTAAAGAAAAATCAGTTGAAAGAAAATTATTAAATATCCCAAGATAAAGGAGATAGCTGGCAATCTGGGGTCTTCCTAGCTGAGTTACACCAAAAGGTCTCACCAAATCGCACTAGTAAAGCTACACAGAAGTTACTATAATCTTAGGCTGTGCTAGAAAGACACTACTCACATCAAAGTCTCTCAGATGCCCATAACTGACACTGCCTCAATTTAGATATTTTAATAACATTCAGTCAATAGAAAATGCTGACATTCTAGTATAGCCACAGTTTCCTTACTCTTCCTGATTCTTATCTGGAAGACAGTCGAGCTGACACTGTTTTTTATTGTTGATTTTATGGTTTAACTGTCAGAGCTGGGGGGAGGGTGGGTCTTCCCTTTCCCTTGCCCACAAGGAGTACACTTAAATATTTCAATATAGTAATATACCCATGCTGTGTTGGCTCGCACCCTCTTTGGTAAAAGGGCTCCCTGGCCTACCTAATTATCAGACACTGAAATACTCCATTGCACTACCATCACCCACTCCCAACCCACCAGATTTCATACTCTATCAACTATCTAATCATCTGCAAACTCCATAAAGAGAGGGCCAGGTCACTTTCGGTCCTACACTATACCCAGTGCTTAGATGGCTGGTACATAAAAATGTTAGACAAATGTCCAAGTCCAGAACATCAATGAAACTTTTGAAGTAGCCACTGGTCCAGTTACAACGTGTGTGATCCTGGCTAGGAATAAGAAGTCGCACAGAATTTTTGTCACTAAAATTAAATGAAATAAAATATGTAAATTAATTGTACAGTTAAAAAAAAACAAAAACTCTAAGCCTGTTGCCAGTGAGTCAGTTCAACTTATGGCAATCCCATAGGTTACAGAATAAAATTGTTCCATACGATTTTCTTGGCTATCACCTTTTTGGAAGCAGATCAAAAGCCAGGCCTTTCTTCTGCAGTGCCACTGGCTGAACTCACACTGCCAACTACTAAGTTAACCATCAGTCGAAAACCACTTGTGTTGCCCAGAAGTTGTGTCAAAAACAATTACATTTTTCTTTCATACAGGCTTATATTTGAAGGCTTGTTAGAGTGAAAATAGCTGAATTTTAAAATATGACTATATTACAAATGGATGAGATTCAGAATAACTTCTGAACCAAATTTATATAACATATATAATAATAATAATAGACACATATACAAAAAAACTAAGAACAAAAATATTAAACTATAAAGAAAAAAACAGCACTTGGCTTTTGGCTTGGCTAAAAGAAAATAACTCCCTCATATATTTGTGGCTTAAAATACAACTAATACTTTCCAAGTGACAAACCTGGTACAAACATAGCAACTGGGAGATGTATTTGTGTTAAAATTATTCTCCAGCTTAGAAATCCTCCCTTTTTACAGGCCTGTATTCTAAGATGAAATTCTTTCAGTAGTTTTTTCATTTCAGAACTGGTTTCTATAAAACCTTAGTCTAAAGCGCCATCTACTGTGTCTGCTAGGATCACATTATTTTTGTTGGTTTCATTGCAATGAGTGCTGCAGAAATAAGAAACTTTGCAAATTTAGAATCTGTCGCCTTAAAATCCTATTTCAAAGAAATTAAAGTGCATGCTTTTGTCCCCAGTATGTGTGTCTGTGTGTGTCTTTTATATACTGTATTTCAAGGACTCCTGGTGGTACAGCTACTAACTAAAAAGTTGGCATGTAACTTACCCTTGGCTCCATGGGAGGAAAATGTGGCAAGCCTGATTCTGTAAAGATTTACAGCTTTGGAAACTATAGGGCACTTCTGCTCTGTCATATAGGGTCATTATGAATCAGAAACAACTCAAGAGCAATGGGTTTGGTGTGTCTATACACTACACTTAGACACAAATGCCTACATATAAAAACAGCATATACATGTGTGTCCACTCACATGCCTGTTATCATAGTAATCATTTCTCCTGCTGTGGTGCCAAAGATTTCTCTTCTGGGGTCTTTCTGGCCCTACGGTTTACAATTCTTCCAAAATGATGAATTGAGCTGTGATCTGCAAAAGGCTTGGTCAGTTTGCTCTTCACATAAGTGGTTTGCAAGGGTTGGTCAGTTTACAAGCTTCCAACGGGACTGGCTGGTGTCCCCTGCCCTGTATTTGACTTTTACTAAGATTGACTGCCCCACCCCCAGTCTGACTCTTACTAGGATAGGGAGACGGTTTAGGGAGCCCTCCTTGTATCTAACAAAGATACATGGGCTAGCCTATTAAAACCTTGATGCCTGAGGGCAAAGCTGTCCTCATGGAGCGATGAACTGGTCTAGAGTCACTCTAAGAAAGGCTTATTCAGCAAACAGGTTAATTGAACCTGTCCTGGTCAACAAAGGGAGACACATGCTCTCTGTTTGGGGAACCTTCCCAGACCTTTTCCTGGGTTGCATCCCCAGTTTCCTGGCATTGACCTTCAGTTGTACCCCAAATTGTATCCCATATTTTTCTGCATTGTTACCCTAAGAAACCATGTAACCTTGAGCATAGTCCATGAGTTGTGTGTGACCACTGCAGTCAATTATCAAACCCAGCAGAGAAACAGACAGTGAAAGGATGGAGAAGTGAGAAAGTGGAGGTATAAAACACTGGCCTCACAGGAACCAGCCTTATGCTGACTCTGGCTAATGGAGTTGTCCATATAACTGCTTTCTCTTCCCTTTCTTCTTGAGTAGCTCTAAACAACTTTCAACACAATTATCACAAAAAGGACCAAATGTTTACCTTTATACATTAGAAGGGCAAGTAATAACTAAATTTTTATTGTGGTAAAAATACAGGTAACAAAACACTTGCCACTTCTGTGGTCTTCACAGGTGTACTCCAGTGACATAAATTACATTCATCATGTTATTCAACCATTAACCTTCCTAACTTTTTCCATTACTCATAACAGAAGCTCAGTGTCCCCTTACTTACCAAAAACACCCTCTTGCTCTTCAGTCGATTCCAACTCATAGTGACAGGTGTGTCAAACAATGTTCCAAGTGTTTCTCACTCAAAATTTAATCTGCTCTTCACAACAACACTTTGAGGCACATGCCCTTAGTATCATCTCCATTTTACAGGCGAGGAAATTGAGGCACAGAGGGATTATTAAATACTTTGCCCGGGGTTACACTGTTGGTAAGGAACAACCAAACTATGATCTAAGGCCAGACATCCTAGTCACAGACCCATCTCTTAACCATGATAGTATCAGTGGGCTCAAAATAATTATTTATCACAGTTCTGCAACCAGAATCAAATTGAGCAAACTCTACGTCATGCTTTATTTCTACACATTCTAATATCAGTCTAGCTTTCAGGCTTCTTTGTACTATTTTTTCATGTAGGGTGAAACTTACTAAAACAGAAATACCTGCACCCTAGCCTGGAGATTCTGATTCACTATTATCTGGTGGTGGGAATCTATAATCATCATCTTTAACAAGTGCCCCCCAATTACTCTGATGCAGTCTGGGGTCCTGTATTTAGAATCACCAAGCACTGAGAGAGAGCTTATCGTTGGTCTGTCCATGACCATTTTACCAAAAAAAAGGAAATCTACTGGTCTTGGACTAGAAGGTCTCCTGACTTTTATCTCCTTTTGAGGGTTTAAATACAGAGAATGGTGGAGACAAAAGTCTGTATAAATTTAAACATGTGGGGAATATGTGTGTTTATACTGGCTTTCAAAATAGTGACACACAGGATTGGTAAACGGAAATTTTAAAATTTGTTTTGATAATCTCAGAAGGGTAAGAAAGAAACAAAGTAAGCCTCCTTGGCTATTTCTATATAAAACCTCTTTCCTGACTCTTCAAATAACATCTTCTCTGTACCAATGGTTTTGACGCATTATTCCGGGGATTTCTGTCGAAGGGAGAGGGATAAAGGCAGAAATCCGGTATCACTTCCATCCCTCACTGAACCAAAATAGAAAGTCCAAGTGATAAAGTGAAAACCACTGAGACACTAGAACTAAGATGCTTGTTTCACCTGGATATACCACCACGCAAATAAAACTAAGCATCTTGAGTTGGTTTTGTGTGTGATCCTATGACTCACTATTATTTTGAGATGGATGGATGCAGATGACCAGCCTACACATTCTGTGACCATATCTCTCTTGTTTTTTAATCCACATGAGCTTACACAGATAGAAGCTTTCACTAGAAAATATGCATTAAGAGACTCTCCATCTAGTATCCAATCTCCAATCTCCTGCTATCTCCAAAGAGCATAGTTGGAGAATACAGAGAAAAATTTGTAAAATAAGAGGTCACTAATAAACATGGTGGAAGACGTAGTGGAATAGTGGTTAAGTGCTACAGCTACTAACCAGAAGGCTGGCAGTTCAAATGTGCCAGGTGCTCTTTGGAAACTCTATGGGGCAGCTCTATCTTGTCTATAGGGTCACTATGAGTCAGAATCAACCCAACAGCAGAGGGTTTGGTTTGGTTTAATAAACATGTACCTCTACAGTTTGATGAAACAAGTGTTTTAACAACCTTCAATGACATAAATGTGAATGAATGATGCCTGTCAAATGTATCAAACAAGAACTTATTTTAATGCTACTACTATTACACATACATTTTTGCTATTTCTCATCAGTAATTTCCTCATGAGTCAGATTTGGAAGCAATAAAAGAAAAATTAGCTTTTCTATTTTATATTTATCTGTTTAAATTTAGTTTGTTACCAATCTTATTCCTCATATTTGGTTATAAATGACTGTTGGCTACTTCCAAAATATCCTAAAAAATGAGAATTCGTCACCACTTTCAAAGGTTCTAAATCTCTACAGAAGCCGACTGCCACATCTTTCTCCCATGGAGCTGCTGGTGCGTTCCAAACAACAATCCTTCTGTTGGCAGTTAATTGCTTTACCCACTACACCACCACTGCTCTTTTAATCCAAGCTAGTATACAAAAAAAAGAGCACATGCGAGTATACAATCTTCCATGACCATTTTGAGGGAAACAACATCCCTGTATATGTACCACTGCTTGCATCAAAGAAACTCAAACACCGTACTTTTAAAAGAGTTATACTTTATAACTATTACAATACTGGTTTTCATTTTTCCATAGATCAAGACATTCTTTGTCCTAAGTCTTCTTTATATGACAGGACTCCAAGTCAAGCCTTTATAGTGACTCCACCATCCTCCCCTCCAAGGACTTGGCAGGCTCCGTAACTTCAATCCATTGATGTTGCTACTGCTACTTCACAGAAACCTTCGCTTCGAGTTCATTGTGTTTGCTACCACATTGCCCAATTCTTCCACTACTCCAAATACTCTGAAGAAGCTTCCCAGAAATCCTCATTTCCCAGAAACTCAACAAAAGCAATTTGGTGTCCTCAGAAGATTTCACCATTTCCTCTTTGGAGTCATTCAAACATTACACAAGGATGATCCCCGTAGCAACCCTGGGTTTCCTGCTGTTAACCTCTCTCCAGGTGAACTCCAGCCCTTCTCTACTGCATTGTGATTCCCATCCTAAGACCAGGTGGTGTTGATTTATTAAAAGTTTAAACTTTGATGGATATTTTTTAACTGACAGTTGCAAAACAAATTACAAAAGTATGAGGAGCTGGAGTCCTGAAGGAAAAGCCAAAGAAATCAGCAAAGAGAAACAGCTTCTAGTTGAGCAGTCTCATTCAAGCAACTGACTCAAACCTGAACAGGATTTTGACCTTTGCCTTCCAATTATTTATTTTCCTTTAAATCATATGAGAGACCTATTATAACACATTGGAAAATTCTATATGAATTATAACCAGCGTGTCCAACTACTTCATTAGGTTTTTTTTTTTTTTTTCCTCTCCTCTTTATTGTATTTAAAAGGAAAAATGCAGTCTTTACCCCACAAGTAAAAAAGCAAACAGCTTTCTGCCCAAACTGGTCTGTACACGGAACAAGAGAAATCTCTCTTTCTTTTTTATTCAAGTGCAAATCTGTTTGAAACTTTCCTTCTGCTTTCCCAGCCTGCTCTCTGCAGCTGCACAAAAGACGAGACGTGGGAATGAAAGAAAAGTAGAGTGGGGCCAAAAAGCAATACTGTCCACATGCAAACTCACTCAAAGAGCAGCAAGATTTCTTCTCTACCTCCCTTTCCACTTCTTCCAAAGGATTCCCCCATTTGTGCAGAACCCTCACCAAAGGGAGGAGATTCTATACTAAACCATGTCCTATCTTGTTAAAAACAGCATCTTATACAGTCAGAGGAAGATTAAGGGAGTGAATGGAGAAACACTGGCAAGTCTCTTCGGATGCCTGCAGGCAGGAGAGTTGCAGGGGTAGAGCAGCAGTGGGTAGAATATCTTCCCCCAAAAGGCCAAATCTGCTGTATACTTTCAGAGTATGGCAACCCATTAGCTTGCATGCAAGGGTGTCAGGTAACCTTGTAAATGAACTACACAATTGAAAAAGTTCTCCATTTCAAAATCAAACTGTGCTGGGATCAGAAGGGTATTTCTCAAGTGTTTTGACTCAGATGTCATTATAACTCCATGTTATTTTTAATACTGTTCTTTGGATTTTGCTTCACACAGAATTCCCAAGGCACTGGAGGACCGTGAACAATGTCCAGAGGTATAAAATGCAAAAATACTTCCCTCCTACTTGTGGATTCCAAGATAAACACCACAAGAAGCACATGTGACTAAACTTGGAGCTCACTCCAAATTAAACACTGCATCATGTGCACAGTGTAGGGCTTCAAAAACACAACACCACAAATATTCTACACGGTTCATAAGCCAGACTTGGGCAAGCACATGATCACGCAGAAAGAAGGAAACACAAGTCAGAGAGTGGGTGTAAAGGGGGAGAAAAGTCTCAATCATGACCTTTCCCAGAAAACCAGTGCTATTTTCAGTGAACATTCGTGTAATATGTGACACAGATGAAAGAAGAAATAGTACTTCTTCTTTTTTTAACTGATTGCCATCAAACTACCCAATAAAAAATTTCAAAATCCCCAGCTAAGCTGTACACAAACAACATTAAACAGAGAGACATGCATGCACGTGCGCACATGCACACACAGTCTGTCTCTGTCTTTCTGTGTCTTTCTCTCTCTCAGAGGTAATGAATAATTAAAAGTCTGGCTGACCAGCCCAGACAGAATCCTTTTGACCTATAACCTGGGTTCTGGGCAAAGTACATGGAATCTCACAGTGCAGGGAAACAGGACACTCAGGTCAAGTGAAAAGACATCAATATTATTTTTACTGTGCTTCAAAAAATGAAAGCAAACAATACACGGATAAATAGTTTGGCTAAATGAGTGAGCTCAATTTTTTTCTCTTATAACTCATCCTAACTAAAAGCTTTTAACAAATTCCAATTGCTTGGGAACTGTTTAATGGTCAAAAGTGTTGATTTTTTAAAATTCTGCAATACTTCACAAATACAAAAGAATATATACACCATGTAGGTTATGAAACATAAAGACAAAATATACATCTATGAACCTACTAACCAACTTACGAATTAAGAGATTCCTAATTCTAGTGAAGCTACACAGGCCCCTCCCAATGTCATGACCATTCTGAATTCTGCATTTACTCCACTCCTGCCTTTTTTGAGAAACAGTTTTAATACATCTGACAGTGTCTTATTTTTACATCGTCAGATTTATACACAGGCAGTCTCCAGATTATGAACAAGATCCATTCTCGATCTATTTTTAAGTATTAACTTGTAGGTAAGTCAGAACAGGTATATACAGCCCTACTTAGTCTCAGTTAATCAAATATTTGTCTTATTATAAAAAAACAAATAAATCAAACCAACTGCCATCAAATCTATTCCAACTCATAGCAACCCTACAAGCCATTGGAGGACTGCCTCCATGGTTTCCATGGAGCACCCAGTGGATTCAAACCACCAACCTCTTAGTCAACAACTCTAGCACTTAACCACTTTGCCACCAGGGATTCCTGTCTTAGTATATATTTTACCTTTCTATACATATAAAACACCTAAGAAACATTTCAAAACCATGCAATGCTGTCACGAGCATCACAAAGTGTTTGTTATTATGAATCACTGTATTTGCTCAAATGTTTAACAGAATATTGGCTTTATGGTAGTATAAGTTGCCTGTAAATCAAATGTTCATAACCTGTGGACTGCCTGTACACTGGTTTATGTGAGGATATATTTAAAAATACACACAATTTGACTTCTACTTTTTCAAGCTTACATATTAGTGCAATACAGCACACATTGGGTGCTCATGTGTACCTAAGATGAACTAGGTATACCTCCTTTGTGGACCTCTTTAGGGAAAAAAAGAACCTACACATTCTGTGACCATATCTCTCTTATTTTTTAATCCACATGAGCTTACACAGATAAAAGCTTTCACTAGAAAATATGCATTAAGAGACTCTCCATCTAGTATCCAATCTCCAATCTCCTGCTATCTCCAAAGAGCATAGTTGGAGAATACAGAGAAAAATTTGTAAAATAAGAGGTCACTAATAAACATGGTGGAAGACGTAGTGGAATAGTGGTTAAGTGCTACAGCTACTAACCAGAAGGCTGGCAGTTCAAATGTGCCAGGTGCTCTTTGGAAACTCTATGGGGCAGCTCTATCTTGTCTATAGGGTCACTATGAGTCAGAATCAATCCAACAGCAGAGGGTTTGGTTTAGTTTAATAAACATGTACCTCTACAGTTTGATGAAACAAGTGTTTTAACAACCTTCAATGACATAAATGTGAATGAATGATGCCTGTCAAATGCATCAAACAAGAACTTATTTTAATGCTACTACTATTACACATACATTTTTGCTATTTCTCATCAGTAATTTCCTCATGAGTCAGATTCGGAAGCAATAAAAGAAAAATTAGCTTTTCTATTTTATATTTATCTGTTTAAATTTAGTTTGTTACCAATCTTGTTCCTCATATTTGGTTATAAATGACTGTTGGCTACTTCCAAAATATCCTAAAAAATGAGAATTCGTCACCACTTTCAAAGGTTCTAAATCTCTACAGAAGCCGACTGCCACATCTTTCTCCCACGGAGCTGCTGGTGCGTTCCAAACAACAATCCTTCTGTTGGCAGTTAATTGTTTTACCCACTACACCACCACTGCTCTTTTAATCCAAGCTAGTATACAAAAAAAAGAGCACATGCGAGTATACAATCTTCCATGACCATTTTGAGGGAAACAACATCCCTGTATATGTACCACTGCTTGCATCAAAGAAACTCAAACACCGTACTTTTAAAAGAGTTATACTTTATAACTATTACAATACTGGTTTTCATTTTTCCATAGATCAAGACATTCTTTGTCCTAAGTCTTACCTCCTTTGTGGACCTCTTTAGGGAAAAAAAGAACCTTTACCTCAGTATACTAAAAGAAATTATTTATATATCTATCTCCCCCCAAATCTAAGTACCTCAAGGTCAGCGATTATGTCTTATTTGTTTTTACTTCCCAATACCTAGCAGAATGCTAGGTACATAATAAGTGTTCAATAATTATTTTTCAGCTAATCACTCACATTAGAGTCCAGATGCCTCAAATGTTCCAGACCTGGTCAACAATGACAGAAAGTCCTGCTCTTTCCATTACTACTTTTTCATGTCACAGGCCCCTATCTCTAGACCTAAGTTAGCTAAGTCTCTCCCTACACTAAAAATCAACATAACCATCAGTGTGTCATCTCATCACACACTAGATAAAAATCTTAGGTGATGCTGAAATTGCCTAATGAGACAATTTCCTCAAAAGTCAGAATGATCAAAGCAACAGATTATGTAACAGTGGGAAGATCCAAAATGTCTTTGTGGGTATGGAGAGAAGACAGGAGGGAAAGTACCTGAAGAATTTAAGCCAGTCAGTAAGTCATCAACCTAAAAGATCTTTCTTAAGGGACAATATTATTATTCCAAATGATTTAATAGCTGTACACTGGAAAGCAAAGTATAGGAACTGTTCCCCCTCATGTATGTTACCAACAGTCTGGAATTAGTTCTTGTAAAAAATAAAAACTAAAAAAAAAAAAAAAATTAAAGCCCTGTAGCGCAGGCCACTACTGGACAAAATTCACATCTTTTCACACAATACACCTGAGAAGCCTTGGTCAGGAAGCCATACTCATTTTGAAAGGCCATTCCCAGTAAAAATGTTAAGAAGGTAGGCATCCTTCTCAGCAGGCTTTTAATGTTCTATTTCAAAACTCAAAAGCAAAAAAGAAAAATCATTCTTCTGTGTCAGCCACTCACCAATTATGACCATTTCTTAATTTACCCTGGCCAACGTTAAAAACATTCTCACTATTATCACTGTACTTTCATATCTAGCTGAAGGTGTGGTAACGGACTTAAGCTGGCTCCCAGATGGATTGTTTGGCAGAGACCGGCCAACAATCATTTTGGCTTAACCATGTTCATCAAAGTAGTTAACCTGCTCAATTATCAGTAGGGTAATATCTCCATTCAGAATTGGCCAAAGACCCTCCGTGTTCTCCAGGGACCTCCCCTGCCCAATCTAAACATGAGCTATTGTTTACAGTGAGTTACTCTCACTGCTCCTGCAGTCAACAGAAGACACCAGCTGTATCGCTGTGGTGGTGATCAGCTGGGAGGGCATTTCTCTGAAGGTAACCAGACAAGAACCTAATTATTGCATCAACACACCCCTGCTAGAGTCAGTTGTTCCTTTATTGCTTGTAGGTTTATTTTTCAGGTATGTTCCCAGGAGTGTATCTCACCTGAGGCCAAAAGGAAAAAACAACAATGCTTTTCTTACTCTCCAGCTCCTAATATTTCCCTACTAGTTTGTAACCAGCACAGCACAAAGACAGTAGGAAGGTGTGTTATATGTTAGTGGACATTACGTTTCACTCTTAGTAGTTCTTGTTCTTTTCTAGCTTCCTGTAATTACCTTCCACATTGACTCAGGGCACAGTTCTAAGGTTCAACAAAAGGCGACTGTGAACACTCTGTTCACCCTGTCATAGCAACCTAACATTAGCAAGCAATATTTCTAAACCACCTTATTTCATCACATTATATTTAGATGTATATAAAACACTCTAGCTCTAAGGAATACCATTAAGAAAGCAAAAGACAACCCACAGAACAGAAGACAATACTTCAAAATCATGTATCTACTAAACAACTAATGCCTGGAACATATAACCAACTCTTACAACTCAACAATAAAAAGACAAACAACCCCATTAAGAATGAGCACATGATTTGAAGAGACAATTCTGCTAAGATACACAGTCAACAGGCACATGAAAAGATGCTCAACACCTTAGCCATGAAGGAAATGCAAATGAGAAGCACACTGGGATGTCACTTTACATGCAGTGTGGTTAAAAGCTGGGCTGCTAACCAAAGGCCAGCAGTTCAAATCCACCAGCAGCTCCTTGGAAACCCTCTGGGGCAGTTCTGCTCCATCCCACAGGATTGTTATGAGGCAGAATTGGCTTGACAGCAATAGTTTTTGTTGCTATTGCTGTTAAAATGGTTTTTAATTTTTTTTTTTTTAAAAGGACAAGAACAAACACTGGTGAGGATACGAGGAAATTAGAACTCTCATTCACTGCTGGTTGGACTGTAAAATGGTGAAGCCACTTTGGAAAACAGTTTGGCAGTTGCTCAAAATGTTCAGCGCTGAGCTACTATGCGACCTAGCAGTCTTCCTCCTAGGTATATACCCAAGAGAAATGAAAATATACATTCACACAAAAACATTCTGCATAAATGTTCACAACCACATTATTCATAATAGCTAAAAAGCAGGAACAAACCAAATATCCACCAGTCAATGCATGGATTTAAAAAACATAGTCCACTGTATATCCTTATAATGGAATACTATTAAGGAAACCTTGGTGGCATAGTGGCTAAGCACTACAACTGATAACCAAAAGGTTGGCAGTTCAAATCCACCAGACAAGTGCTCCTTAGATACTCTACGAGGCAGTTCAATTCTGTCCTATTGTCATTTGACTCAATAGCAGTGGGTTTTTTCTGGTTTTGTTTTTGTTTTTAGCAGTTCCTACCATTTCAGAAATAAGACAGTTACAACTAGGTCTTAGCAATTTATCCAAGGCAAAACAACATACTTCACATTAAAATTTAAGAGAGTTGTATTTTACAGAATCAGCATTACACATCCATCTCTGTCCTTGGACTGGGGTATATTCTGGTTATCTTTGAAAGTTCACCATATTTTACACTTCAAAGTCATTGCTTACATTAATTTATGAAAGAAGGTCTTTCTGGTATAATAAAAAATTAACTCCCTCAGGAAGGATTCCCATACAATTCTATCTTACAGCAAGTACACTATAAACAAACAAAAGTTGTCATTGAGTTGATTCCAACTCACAGCAACCCCATAACCAGAAACTAGAGTACCCACTACCTTCCAAATATTGGTGGTTATATAAATTAAATTAGACTCCAACTCTATCCTAAAAGAATTCAGTTATCTAGAAACAGACTGCCATGTAAACAGCAGTGACGACAGTAAGCCACAGTGGAGGAGGGTACATGACGTGTTAAAAGTGGTCACTCCAAAATGACATGCGGTAAAGACAACCGAGAAGACGGAGAGACCCACAAGAGTGGGTGCCTACATCGACTTGGGACCAGAAGAACCGGATGGTGCCCGGCCACCACCAGTGATAGCCACGATGGAGCTCACAGAGAGGAGTCTCACTGGCAACACAAGAATAAAAAGGGGTGCATCATGAGATCTCCACTAAACGACCTCAATTGATGGTCCAGCGGTTTTGGGGTTCCTCTGAGAGCATGGCCCCCGGCCCTGATGCTGACCTTTCCCATAAATTATAACAAAGGTCCACTCTTTGGACAGAAATGGATTGGACTTGACAAGGCAGAGTGACCATATATTGGAAGCACTTTATGGTTCTACACATCTATAGGATATCATCTTGCTGACCTCTGGCTGGAGGAAGGGGAGTGGACGGACAGGAGGGGAAAGGAGGCTGTTGGGAGGATGAGACATATATGGAGCAGAGAGGAATAGTGTGCAGTCACCGGACAGGGAGAGCAGTGGAAGCTGCATATAGGGGAGCATGTAAATTTATATGTGAATGTACATTTTCACTCAGTTGTGTTAAATAAAAATTAAAAAAAAAAAAAAAGTGGTCACTGTCAGAAGCCGGAATTCCATAAAGAATAACAAAGGCTGTAGGTTATAATCAGATGCTGAGGTTCCCGTCTGATCCTATCATTCATTCAACAATTTATGGACACAGACACACACACCGCACATACCTCTGTTAATGAGAACCAGGTGTTGAACCACACACTGCAGATTCCTGAATAAGATATACACCTAGTCCCCGAGGAGCTAATTTTCAAAGTACACTAGTAAGAACCTTTACTTTTTTATTATTCCAATATCTATTTTCTCTGCTAGAGAAATGAAATAGAACATATGAACCACACAAAACTAACAATTTCTAGTTTTCTAACATTCCGTTCCATATTATTTAACATACCCTATAAAGAAGGGGTCAGGTTTTGTCTTTGCTTTTTAATAATACTTTACAGTGTTCAAGATGAAATTGGACACAGCAAATTATGTTCCCATTGAAGAATTTCTACACAAATGACTCGGTGACACTGGCTACACGTTTCACAACCTATCAGCATCCAGTGCGCTCTGTTCTAGCTGTGCCATTTCCAGGACTCTCGTTTCCTGCCCCTGACCTTCTCCTCTTTGCCTCAGAACAATTTTGGACCACTTAGTCTCACAGAAGTGATTTTTTTAAAGGAGTTTGTTACTTTGTTCTTTCTTTTACAAGCTAATCAACTAAAAAGTAACCTCGGAGACAATTCTGGTTTAGGCTTAAAGTGTACCTTTGGGTGATGGCCTAGGGGAGTCCCTTTGTCTCAGCCAGTGCAGTAAACCTAAATGTTTTAAGAATTTGAGTTCCAGTCCACATAGACAGGGTCAGTTTTAAGTTCAGATCTTGTAAGCTCTCTTTACCTGTAAACTTTCCAAGGCTAGAGGCAGCATCTCATTCACCAACCACGATAGCCTCTGCCAGAGTTCCTGACTGTCATTAAATACTTATCAATAAATGAGTTGGCACAGGCCTGAACTAGGCAGTGATAGCCAGAAAATGCTACCAGTGCCGCTTTCCTGCGGTAATTATGGATGGCATCTGACTCCTTCCTCACAATATGCCTATGTGCTTTCTCCTTTTCTCTTCTCTACTTGTTTTCTCTCTCATTGGCTATTCCTTTGTTTTATCCCTCCTTTCTTATTTTAAACCTATGTCTTAAGACAGGAAGCCTGGTGACACGGTGCTTAAAGTGCTCAGCTGCTAACTGAAAGGTGGTAGTTCAAATCCACCAGAAGCTCCATGGGAGAAAGACGTGACAACTGGCTTCTGTAGAGTACAGCCTCGGAAACCCTATGCGGCAGTTCTCCTCTGTGCTACAGGCTCCTTACGAGTCAGAATCGACTTGATGGCAAGGTGTTTACATCGTAGGAGGGCCAACCAGCAGCTCACTCTGGTATTGCTTTGTTTAAGTAGGCCACAGTAGCTTTTAGTCTAGTGACAGCAATGGAACACTTAGGTGTTTTCTCATGAAAGAGTGCCACCTCGTGGTTAATGCTCCCTTTACCCTATTAACTAGCTAGCTACTGCTGTGGAGTCAGTTCCAACTCAGGGGTCATATAGGTCCAGAAGTTTAAAAAAAAAAATCTAGTCGCCTTCAAGTCAATTCTAACTCACAGTGATCCCATCTCTGTTAGAACAGAATTATACTCCATAGAAATTTCAGTGGCTGATTTTTCAGAAATACATCACCAGGCTTTTCTTCCAATCTTTCAGTTAGCTGCACACTAACAGTCTGCACGCAGGGACTAGTAGATAATAAAACTAGGAAGTCTAAAAGTTAACTAAGAAACATCAATGAATTCCAGTACTTGTGTTACACCAGATTGGTCTTCTGGCCGCATCAGATACCCTGAATCCACGTCTTATCACAGCTTTAACCGCGTTGTCTAAAGTCTTAAGACCCTCAGCAAGATGGACTGACACAGGGGCCACAAAAATGGGCTCAGACACAGGTCTGACTCCGTGGCACCTAACAACAAGAAGACTCTAAGGGGGGACAGCAGTGGTTTAGCCGTAAAATTTTCACTTACCATGTAAGAGACCTGGGTTCAATTCCCAGCCAACGCACCTCATACACAGCCAACACCCATCACCGGGGACTTGGGTTGCTACGATGCTGAACCAGCTTCATTCAGTGCAGCTTCCAGACTAAGATGAACTGGGAAGAAAGGCCTAGCAATCTGCTTTGGCAAAGGCGCTGATGAGAACCCTATGGATCACAAGTGTGATCTCTAATCAGCCATGAGGACGGTGCAGAACTGGGCAGCGCTTCACTTCACTGTGCACGGGCTCACCGCAAGTCAGGGGCTGACTCAAGGGCAGCTAACAGCAGCATAACCACCCTCTGACTCAAAGCTGGAAATGTCTGTGCTTTCACCAAATACTGTTACCTTTCTGTGTATTCTTCTTAGTAAGTGCTTTTTGGGGATAGCCTTCTCCCTTTCTTCATTTGATAAACACCATAGATAGTACCTGTCCTGGTCATCTAGTGCTGCTGTCCCAGAAATACCACAAGTGATGGCTTTAACAAAGACTTCATTCTCTCACAGCGAAGTAGGCTAGAAGTCCGAATTCAGGACACCAGGCTCCAGGAAAAGACACATTCTCTGTTGGCTCCTGAGGAAGGTGCTTGTGTTGCATCAGTCTTCCTTTGGTCTGAGGGCACCTCAGGGCAGGAACCTCAGATCCAATGAACATTTGCTCTTGGCACTGTTTTCTTGGCAATATGAGGCTCCAAGGCCTCTCTGCTTGCTTCTCTCTCTTACATCTCAAAAGAGCTTGGCTTAAAACACTAATCATTTGTATCTCATCAATATAACTACCACCAGTCCACCTTATCACATCATAGGGATAGGACTTACAATACATAGGGAAACCACATAAAATGGTACAAAAATCACACAATATTGAGACTCATGGCCCAGTTAAGTTGACAGACATTTTGTGAGCGGGGACCTAATTCAACCCACGACAGCACCTTTAGCCTTATGGCTATGTTGTTATTAGGTGCTGTCAAGTCAGTTGCTCCTCATAGCGACCCTACGAACAGAACAAAACACCGCCCAGTCTTGCGCCATGTCCACAATCATTTTTATGTTTAAGCCCATTGTTGCAGCCACTGAGTTAATCCATCTCACCGACAGTCTTCTTCTTTTTCACTGACCCTCCACTCGACCGAGCATGATGTCCTTCTCCAGGGACTGATCTTTCCTGACAACATGTCCAAAGTATGGAAGACACAATCTTGCCATCTTTGCTTCCAAGGAGCACTCTGGTTGTACATCTTCCAGAACATCTGTTTGTTCTTTTGGGAGTCCACGGTACAGTCAACATTCTTCTCCAACACCACAATTCAAAGGCATCAATTCTTCCTCTGTCTTCTTTGTTTATGGTCGAGCTTTCATGTGCATAAGATCTGATTGAAAATATGGCTTAGGTCAGGCATATTTTAGTCTTCAAGGTAACATCCTTACTTTTGAATACTTTGAAGAGGTCCTTCACAGCAGATTTTCCCAATGCAACGCATCTTTTGATTTCTTGACTGCTACTTCCAAGCACGTTGATTGTGGACCCATGTAAAATGAAATCCTTGATCCCCTCAACCTTTTTTCCATTTATGACAATGTTGCTTACTGGTCCAGTTGTAAGGATTTTTGTTTTCCTGATGTTGAGGTGCAATCCATACTGAAGGCTATGGTCCTTGATCTTCATCAGTAAGTGTCTCAAATCTTCTTCATTTCCAGCAAGTAAAGTGGTGTCATCTGCATAACGCAAGTTGTTAATGAGTCGTCCTCCAATCCTGATGCCTCATTCTTCTTCATATAATCCAGCTTCTCAGATTATCTGCTCAGCATATAGATTAAAAAGGTATGGTGAAAGGATACAACCCTGACGCATGCCTTTCTTGACTTTAAATCATGCCATGTCCCCTTGTTCTGTTTGCACAACTGCCTCTTGATCCATACACAGATTCCTTAAGAGCACAATTGAGGGTTCTGGAATTCCCCTTCTCCGCAATGTTAGCCATAATTTAGTACGATCCACACAGTTGAAGGCTTTCGCATAGTCAATGGAACGCAAGTGCTGGTATTCTTGCTGGTATTCTTTGCTTTCAGCCAAGACCCCTGGTTCCA
Source organism: Heterohyrax brucei (assembly GCA_028571685.1). NCBI lineage: Eukaryota > Metazoa > Chordata > Mammalia > Hyracoidea > Procaviidae > Heterohyrax > Heterohyrax brucei. The sequence goes on along the minus strand of CM053151.1, from coordinate 89,282,780 downwards.
CATCCTCTTCTGAACCCAAGCTGAATTTCTGGAAGTTCCTTGTCATATATTGTAGTAGTTGCTTTTGAATGATCTTGAGCAGAATTTTACTTGCATGTGATATCAGTGATAGTGTTCAGTAATTTCCACATTTGGTTGGATCACCTTTCTTTGGAATGGGGCTAAATATGGATCTCTTCCAGTCAGTTGGCCAGGTAGCTGTCCTCCACATTTCTTGACATAAATGAGTGGGTACTTCCAGTGCTGCATCTGTTGTTGAAATATCTCACTTGATATTCCATCAATCCCTGGAGCCTTGTTTTTTGCCAGTATCTTCAATGCAGCTTTGACTTCTTCCTTCAGTACCATTGGTTCCTGATCATATGCTACCTCTTCAAATGGCTGAACATCAATTAGTTCTTTCTGGTATAAGGACACTGTGTATTACTTCCATCTTCTTTTGATAGTCTCTGAGTCATTTAATAGTTTTCCTGTAGAATCCTTCACTATTGCAACTTGAGACTTGAATTTTTTTTCTTCAGTTCTTTCAGCTTGGGAAATGCAGAACCTGTTCTTCCCTTTTGGTTTTCTATTTCCAGCTCTTTGCACACATCATTATAATACTTTCTTTTGTCTTCTCAAGCTGCTCTCTGAAATCTTCTGTTCAGGTCTCTTCACCATTCCTTCCTTTTGCTTTAGCTGCTTGGCATTCAAGGGCAAGTTTCAGAGTCTCTTCTAACATCCAATTTGCTGTCTTTTTAATGACCTCTTGCTCTCTTCATGGATGATGTCTTTCATTTCATTCCACAATTTGGCCTTCGGTCAATAGTGATAAACACATCAAAGCCATTCTTGAGAGGGTCTTTAAACTCAGGAGGAATATACTCAAGGTCATACTTTGGCCTTCAAGGACTTGTTCTAATTTTCTGAAGTTTCAGTTTGAATCTACATATGAACAATTGATGATCTGTGCCACAGTCAGCACCTGGTCTTGTTCTGACTGCTGATATGGAGGTTTTCCATCATCTTTTCCACAGATGCAGTCAGTTCCGTTCCTGTGTATGCCATGTGGTCAGGTCCATGTGTACAGTCTCTTGTGTTGGTTAAAAAAGGTATTTATTTGCAATGAAAAAGTTGTTAGTCTTGCAAAATTCTATCATGTGATCTCCAGCATTATTTCTATTACCAAGGCCATATTTTCCAACTACCAATCCTTCTTCTTTGTTTCCAACTTTGGCATTCCAGTCACCAGTAATTATCAATGCATCCTGATTGTATGTTCGATCCATTTCAGACTGCAGAAGCTGGTAGAAATCCTCAATCTCTTCATCTTTGGTCTCAGTGGTTGGTGCGCAAATTTGAATAACGGTCATATTAACTGGCCTTCCTTGTAAGTGTATGGATGGATACTATCCTATCATACTTCAGGATAGACCTAGAAATGTTCTTTTCAATGATGAATGCAACACTGTTCTTCAGGTTTTCATTCACAGCACAGTAGACTATACGATCATCGGACTCAAAATGGCCCAAACCCATCCATTTCAGCTGACTGATGCCTAGGATGTCAGTGTTTAGGGGTTCCATTTCATTTTTGACAACTTCCAGTTTTCCTAGATTCATACTTCGTACACTCCACGTCCCAATTATTAGTGGATGTTTGTAGCTGCTTCTTCTTGTGAGTCATGCCACATCAGTGAATGAACACCCCAGAGGCCTTACTCCATCCACATCATTGACTCTACTTTGAGGAGGTAGTTCTTTTCCAGACATCTTCTGAGTGCCTTCCAACCTGGGGGGGCTCACCTTCCAGCATCATGTCTGACAATGTTCAGCTGCTATTCATAAGGTTTTCCCTGGCTAATTCCTTTCAGAAGTAGACCGCCAGGTCCTTCTTCCTAGTCTTAGTCTGGAAGCTCAGCTGAAACCTGTCTACCATGGGTGACCCTGCTGGTACCTAAATACCAGTGTCATAGCTTCCTGCATCACAGCAACAAGTAAGCCTCCACTGACAGACAAGTGGGGGCTGCTCACTCCCTTCTTACCAGATGGTAAGACAGTTATACATTTATTTATTTAAATTTAAAATATTTAGAAATAAGGGTTATCAGAGGCCAGGAATGATGTTCTAGCTTGTGCCTGTTTTCCCAAGACCTAGCACCAAGTCTGCCACAAGGCAGGTACTCTACTGGTGTGTGTCAAATGGATTAACTAATGTTCCCAGAGCCCCAGAGGGTCATATATTACAGAAGCTTAATGCTCATAAAACCTTACAGACAATATAAAACTTTATAGTAATAGTCTTCATTTGCTGTTGTTGTTAAGTGCTACTGAACTGGCTCCAACACACAGCGACACCACATACAACAGAACGAAACACTGCCTGGTCCAGTGCCACCCTCATAGTCTTGGCTATGTTTCAGGCCAGCGCTGCAGCCACTGTGTCAATTCTTCTCGTTGAGGGTCTTCCTCCTTTCTTGTGACTCTACTTTACCAAGCACGATGTCCTCCTCCAACAACTGGTCTTTCCCGATAACATGTCCCAAGTATGGGAGATGAAGTCTTGCCATTCTTGCTTTTAAGAAGCATTCTGGCTGTACTTGTTTCGACACAGACTTGTTCGTTCTTCTGGTAGTCTTCACCAGCACCATAGTTCAAAGTCATCCTTCTCAATTCTTCTTCGTCTTCCTTTCACATGCATATGAGGTGAGGGAAAATCAAGGCTTAGGTCAGGAGTACCTTAATCAACACAGTGACATTTTGCTTTTTAAGATTTTTGAAGAGGGCTTTGGCAGCAGATTTGCCAAATACAAGACACCATTCGATTTCTTGACTGGTGCTTCCATGGGCACTGATTGTGGATCCAAGTAAAACGAAATGCTTGACAACTTTAATGATTGCCCCCTACCCCTATCGCCCCTGTTTTCCTAGATTTTGTGTCTTCTTTCTCTCGTAAATCTTTCATATCTTACTTCTCATGTGATGCAGCATATTCTCCAACAGCTTTCTCAGAAGGATGTACAAGACATAACTCTTTTGAGATCTTGTATGTTGGAAAATACTCATATTCTATTCTCTCAAATCTATGTTTCTGATAATTTTCCCTGTAAACTTTGAAGGCATTTTTCCACTGTCTACAAGTTTTGAGTGGCATTTTTAGAAAATCTGACACCCTGCTAATCCCTTTTTCTTTCTACATGACTTCCTTTTACTGTCTCGTACACAGAAATGCGTTGATAACATGTCCTTTTTTCATAGTGCTGAGCACTTTTAATTTATAAGGTCATGTCCTTTGGTCCTGGGAAGCTTTCTTGTTATTATTTCACCATTAATTTTTTTCCTTTCTCTTAAAAGCCAGCAAGCTGTCATCTAAGGAACATCAATTGACCCCAGCCTACCTGGAGAACAGCTGAGACAAGAGAAAAAATGAGTCCAGGAGACAGAAGGATTCATATGTTTCGAAGACTACATTAACTGGAAAACAGAAGACCTAGATAGTACCCATCCACCACCAAAGACAGCCACGGCAGGAAACACAATGTAGAGTCCCCGACATAACATGAGAGAAAGAGCTATGTAGATCTAGTACTCTATTAAAAGAGCAAACTCGATGGTCTGAGACCCTCAAGGGTCCCCTGAGAACATGGCCCCTAGTCTTGCTCCTTGCCCAGAGCTAAAACCAGCACTGAAGCCAACACTTCAAAGAATGGACTGGACCAAGAGACACAAAGTGATACAGGTGGTGTGTGTACTTTATAATATAAATATAAGGCTGTCCTACTGATTTCTTTTTAGAAGGGAGAGGAGAGAGTAGAAAAGAGGGGATAAGTACTGTTTGAATGAACAATGGACGTAAAGAAAGGAAAAAGAAGAGTGTGCTGTCACAGGGTGAGGAGAGCAGACAGAGGTACAGAGAGGCAGGTATTCAGGGTTTTATATGGCAAATTGTCTTGGATTGTAAACTTTCACTTAATCACATAAAAAAAAATAACACTTCTTCCTTCCATTTTCCTGATTTGTTTCTCTGAAACTCCTATTGCAAAGGAGTTGGACCTTCTGAATGAATTCTCTAGTATTTGTTTTTAACACTTTTCTCTGGTATTTTTGTGTCTCTTTGACTTTTTTATTTTATTTCCTGGGACAGTCCTTCAGTCTTACCTTCCAAACTATTTTTATTTCTGCTATCATATTCTATGAGCCTCCTTTTTCTCTTTCAATCTCTTATCCTTGCCCCTTGGAGTAACAGGTTCCCTGATCTCAGATAGACAACTATGTAAAATACTGTGCTATGTCATTTACATTTATCATATTTAATCATCACAACTAACTTACATGGTAAATGCTATTATCCCTGCTCGGATGTCAAAGTGGAATCTGAAAATCAAATATGTACAGGAACAAACTCCTGACCCTTCTCCCTAGTACCTGGTCTACCCACAGTCTTCTTGTCAGCCAGTGACAGTTCCATATACCCATTTCCTCAGACTAAAAGCTTAGGTTCCTCTTTTTTTCTATCACACAACACATCCAAACCACCAGGAAATCCCATTGGTTGCACCTCCAAGATGCAGACAGAATTCAATCATTCCTCACCATCGTCACTGCTACTACTTTGGGTAAGCCACTGTCATCTCTCACTTGAGTTACTACCATGAAAGACCCCTAACAATTCTCCCTGTTTTTTATCCTTAACGCTTTATGGTCTATTCTCAACGTCATTCAAGTCTGTGTTTAAATGCCACCTTCTCAACGATGCCAGTCTTAACTCTCCTGTTTAAATCTTCACATCCCGTCCTCCCTCCTTCATCTCTCGCTCACTCTGCTCTACCTTTTGTCTTCTTATTGCAATGACTATTACTAATATACTCTATAATTTACTTATTATGATTTATGTTTATTGCTAAAGTCTTTTTTTTAAACTGATGTATTCCTAGCACCTAAAAGAGGGACTGACTAATAACAACTATTGTTTGAACAAATGAATAAATATTTTATACATGAGGAAAGTTTAAGGCCTACAGAGATTAATTTGCCTAAAGCTACACATTCAGAATGTGAAAAATGTAGTAAGAATCATGTTGGCCTGTCACTGAAATCCAAACTTTTAAGCTAAACTACCTGTCATCCATGTCTGTGATTAAAATGAGGTAACTCCTACACAGAACTCCAAGGTTTTTTGTTTTTTCTCCCCTGGTATGTTCTAATAATAAAAAAGAAAGAAAGAAAAACACTATAATCGAGTCGGGTCCAACTCATAGCAACCCTACAGGTCAGAGAAGTACTGCCCCATAGAGTTCCCAAGAAGTGCCTGACAGATTTGAACTGCTGACCTTTTGGTTAGCAGACGTAGTACTTAACCCACTATGCCACAAGGGTTTCCAGGTTCTAATAAAAGGGGAGAAAATACATTCCTTCCATCTAAATCTAAAGACAGAATGTTTATGCAAATGGGTGAGGCTGCAGAATGTGGTGGTATTTACGTCAACACAAAAGCCAGCAAGCCGATTAAGCAAAATCAGAAATTTGATTCATTCAACTACCCGAAAGGGAACAAGGCTGCCACAGAAACTTCTTTGTAAGACTCTCTGACTCCCTAGTAGGATATGTACTTCATGCCACTTTTATCTAGAAGGCAAGTCTTTGAGGTATTTGTCATATGATCTTATCCAGGATTTTCCAATTTTTCTTGCAACAATTTTATTTAAATACATGCCATTATGGATTTTAACTGGATTATTGAAAAGTTTTTGGCTACTGTCTCTATTTCTACTCAAGCAGCAGAACTGCATATTCTTGTGGAATAAGAGCTAGGGACTGAGGAAAATAAAAAAATAAAAAAACTTCAGGCTCCAAAAGTACACATTACTTTCTTTGTATTGGCAGCCTTAAAAAGTAAGGGGAGAGGCTTTTTACATATAGCAACTTTAGACAATACTAACAAAGAGAATCAAACTTCAAAAAGTATGAGATTTCACATAGGTTCTGTGTATTATGTAAGAGTGACACATTTCATCCCATAAAGTCAAGAGAAAAGCTAGGGCAAAGCTTTTCGTGTATCTTTGGCAGTAGGTGTGGCATGCAAGACTGAGCTGCTGGGAAATAAGATCCTCAGGCTTACTTTCCTTCACACTCAACTACGTACCCAGCGTCACTTCCCTCCAGCAAGGAAGACAGACGCCAATGTAGCTAGAGGAATCAGTTCTGAAAAAACTGAAAGCTACTGTCAAAGCAGGCAGGAAAGGAAACAGATGAGAAGTCTATTCCCCAGTAATTCTCTCAGGCCCTCTCTCAAGTACTACAATTCATCTAGTCACTAACTGAACTCATGTATTCACTAAACCTCATTCCAGAACTGCAGGAAACAGTTGTTGCTTTTGCCCAGCAAGCACCTAACCTTTTTTCTCCTGGCAGACAGATCCCATTTGGGGGAGAAAGCCCTCCTCCACACTCTCAGATGACATGTTTAAGGAGACGCTTCGTCCCCCACAGCAGGGCTGGTGTATGCCATCCCCGGGCCACAGTGGGCACAGAATGCTAGCTGCTTCAATCCGAGTGAATCCCAGGGGCTTGTACAGGGGCTACAAAAGTCAGCATATAGGCCTGAAGCCGCTTCTCAACAAAGCAGACTCCGAATGAAGGCAACATGAAAAAGAAAAGCTTTGAGACAAAACTGGCTCCACCAGGCAGACAGCAGGACATACTACAGCAACCCAAACCAGACCAGCGGCTGCTGACTCCAGCTCATGGAGATCCCATGCATTTCACAATAGAACTGCACTTCACAGAATTTTCAATGGCTGTGTGTGATCTTTTGCAAGTAGATCACCAGGCCTTTGCTCTGAGGTACCTCTGTGTCGACTCAACCTTCCAAACTTTTGGTTAGCAGCTGAGCACTTAACTATTTGTACTACTCAGGGACATACTAGAACAAACTATAAAGTCTCTACAACCAAAACATATAGTATTAGCATATGAATACACACACTTTAGAACACAAAGTCAAAACCAGACCTACGTTCATATAAAAATTTTGTAAGGATAAAAGTGTCTGAAATCACTACGCAGGTTTTTTTTGTCTTGTTTTGTTTTTTGCTTTGTTTTGTTTTAAATAAATGGTGCTGGGACAACTATTTATTATCACATCCATACATCAAAGCATGAACATGAATAAATCCCAAATACACTAAAGATCAAAATGTAAGAAATAAAACCGTATAAGTACTTGAAGGCTTTCTAACTACGACTCCAAATCCAGAAAGCAATTACACAAAATACAGATAGATGGGACTATACAAAAAGATAACAACTAAATCAATCAGCACCATCATATTTCCTTTACAAAGCACTCCTCTATTTAGAGATAAGACTTTTCTGACGGAACACAGACTTTGGTAATGCTCTGCAAAGCAAACCACAGATGAAGTTCCTTCTCAATTAATTCTAGAATGATCAATCATTTATTTTGTGAACTAAATCATCCAATTTATACCACCAACTGACTACAGCCTCTAGAAAACTGCACAACCAAGAAGCACAATTTTAAAATAGGTTTTGCTTTTGTGGAATGCTGCATCCAACTCTGCAAAAAGTAGAAGAAAAAAGTTCTCAAATAAAATTCCTAGATTGAATTTATTCCTGCTATCTTTAATTCTCATACACAGAAAATCTGGAATTCACAGCAGGGGAGTGAAATTCCTTTCTTTTCACATAACTGAAACAAACACATATCTGGTCTAAAAGGCAGCAGTTTGCAAGAGCCCAGAGATTAATGGTTCTGTAATAGGAATACAGCACAAAACTCTAAGGGAAGGGCCAGTCCCTGGAGGTAAAATGCAACTCTCCAAGTTGGCCTCCCCATCAGCAAAGCTAAACTCACATGGCCCGTCTGCCAAAGGTAACATTAGTGTTTTTTTGACCACAAGTAGTGAGGACTACAGTTTTAGGTTTTACCTAAAAATAACCACAAAAAGCAACTATATATCAAACTGTAATGAGAATTTTTAAACTTTGTGTCATGACCCACTAAATGCTGTTTCTATTTGGGGCGATGCTTCCACTCCATTATTTCATTCAGCACTAACACTATAAAGCGAGAACTATTATTTTAAAATCTGGTCTTATGATGTACAATGTGAATTATTATATAAGCGCATCTCCAGATCTATGCTTTTCAACCTGAATTCCACTGGCAACTAACCCAAGACAGGGCACTGAAGCTTGCCCGGCATAGGTCTAATGAGTGTGAGGAAGGAAAGGACATCAATGCTGACCTTACTGTTCAGAAAACTGCAAAACAGAAGTCAAAACAATAATAATGTCTCCTAAATTGTTGTTAAAGTAGTTTACTCTCACTTTCTCCTTCATGCAATACGATTTGTGTTTCTATACTTAAAGCAGAAATAAGGGAACTACAGTCAGAAGAGAAAGAAGTGTCCTCCTGAGAGAGCATAAGGGGCACTGAGAATATAGTGGCTGAGCACTCAGCTGCTAACGGAAGGGTCAGCAGTTCAAGCCCACCTCGCCACTCCTGCAGAGAAGGATGTGGCCGTCTGCTTCAGCAAAGATGACATCCTCGTCAATCCTATGGGCCATTTCTACTCTGCCCTGTACGCAGGCTTGCTGTGAGCTGGAATCCACTCAGCTCGATGCTGGCCACATCAATACACGCATTTCCATGACAGCCACGGTGGAGATCTTGACCCACAGTTTCAAAAAGGGCTGAAGGCTAAAAAGTTTCAGAAAAAAAAAATTCCTAAAAATCATACTTACTGATTTTGAGTTTTACAAAAATAAGTACCTCTAACCATGAGCCTTAAACCCAGGCCAGCTAAATGGATAATGAAAAAAACTTTTGTATGCAATTAAGATCTTCAAAAACAGTATTTTTCCACATCATTAAATATTCACTTACAACATTATTTTTAGCAGCTACACAACAGCCTAGAAGATGACTAGAATAACTTATTTAATCAAGCTCCTCTGATACACTATTTATAAGTTTTTACAAATATTATAAATAGAAGGGCAAAGATACATTCTTATTTATTTTCTTATGATAAATAAGGAAATAGGGAAGGTCTGTTTTTAGGGCTTAAAATGCATTTTGCCAAACTGTCCCCCAGAAGGTTTAATTTACATGTTTGCTAGCAGTATTCATTTCCCCACATCTTAATTTACATTAGATGTTAATCTTCTTTTCAATCTTTTCACATCTACTGAATGTGTCTCCTCCTCCCCTTTCATTTGTTACAGCTCTACACTAAACCAAAGTAGAAGTACGCCAAAAATAACAGCTGCCATCAAGTCAATTCCAACTCAAGGTAACACCATGTGTGTCCTAGCAGAACTGTGATCCATAGGTTTTCATGGCTAAGACCTTTCAGATGCAGATTGCCAGGCATTTCTTCCAAGACACCCCTGGGTGGATTGAACTGTCAACATTCCAGTTACCAGAAGAGCACGTAAGCATCTGCACACCCAGGAACTAGATTAAGCTCTTATTATTTGTGCTTTGATAATAGGGATAGCTTTTTTGTGTTCCATGTGCTCTCTCTTCCCATCTATCCCCCAGACTAGGAGTTCTCAAACTTTTTAGCCTCAGGACTCATTACACTCTCAAAATTATTAGAGTCCAAGAAGCTTTTGTTTATGTGAATTACATCTATAAATGTTTACCATACTAAAACTGAGAAAAATTTTAAAACCTAAGAAGATACCAGCACATCTTTCATTAGCTATAAAGCAACGATGTCATCACACATTGCAATCTTGGTATTTACTACGAGTTTTGACCTGGACTGCTTGAAAATGTCTCAGGTACCTACCAAAACAAAACCAAACACATTGCTATTGAGTTGCTTGCATTCATAGTAACCCTACAAGGCAGAGAAGAACTGCCCCATCAAGTTTCCAAGGCTGTTCATCTTAATAGAAGCTGACAGACAGACCTTTCTCCCACAGAGGGCCTGGTACATTTGAACCATCCAGATTTCAGTCAGCAGCCAAGGGCTTAACCACTATACTACCAGAGCTTCTCCAGGTACCTACAAGGGTCTTCAGATCACACTTTGGGAATTGCTGAAACAGACTGTGCTTTCTTTGATGGTAGGGTCCATGTCTCATCCATCTTTGCATCCCTAGTACCAGAACTGGGCCCAAGACATCACTGGTGTTCAATAACCACTTATTTAATGACTAAATGCACTCCACCACTGCCATCACCTCCACGTGGTTCTTCTAACATACTGCTATGGCCATGTTTTCCAGTGAAAACATCTAACATTTCCTAATCGACTTTAAATGAAAAAGAAATGTCACTCTCTAGCCTCCAAGGGCCTCTGTTAGTCTAGTCATTATCTCCCCTTGCACCTAACCACCTATCGACAATTAAAATTCCAAGTAAACTGATTCACTAACAGAATGCCTAAAACCAACATGCTTTACACTGCTCTACTTTCATGTCTTTACTCATGTCATGTGTAACACTTGACATTGTTTCCTTAATCCTAATCATCCAAATCCTACCTATCTACCATGCCAATTTCCACCTCTCCCTCTAGGTCTTCCCTAACCCACCCCCTCAACCCCTTTCTTATCTGAATTTCCAAAGCACTGACTATCCAAACCTGGATCCCCAGACCAGCAGCATCAGCATGACCTGGAGACATGTTATAAAGGCCAACCAGCAGGCCCACCCCCAGACCTAGCTATCAGAAACTCTGGGGCTGGGGCCCAGCCATCTCTGTTTCAGTAAGACCTCCAGGTGATTCTGGAGGACTCTCAAGTCTGACAACCACGAGGTTTGAGGATTATGTTTTGCTACAAATAACTGAAAAATCCACTGCCATCAAGTCAGATCAGTTCATAGCAACCCTGGAGGTCAGAGTAGAACTGCCCCATAAAGTTTCCAAGGAGCACCTGGCAGATTTGAACTGCCGACCTTTTTTTTTTTTTAATTTTTATTTTTATTTAACATAACTGAGTGAAAATGTACATTCACGTATAAATTTACATGCCCCCCTATATGCAGCTTCCACTGCTCTCCCTGTCCAGTGACTGCACACTATTCCTCTCTGCTCCATACCTGTCTCATCCTCCCAACAGTCTCCTTTCCCCTCCTCTCTGTCCACTCCCCTTCCTCCAGCCAGAGGTCAGCAAGATGATATCCTATAGATGTATAGAACCAAAAAGTGCTTCCAATGTATGGTTACTCTGCATTGCCAAGTCCAACCCATTCCTGTCCAAAGAGTGGACCTTTGTTATAATTTATGGGAAAGGGCAGCATCAGGGCTGGGGGCCGTGCTCTCAGAGGAACCCCAAAACCGCTGGACCATCAAATGAGGTCTTTTAGTGGAGATCTCATGATGCACCTCTTTTTATTTTTGTGTTGCCAGTGAGTGAACTGCTGACCTTTTGATTAGCAGACATGGCACTTACCACACTACGCTACCAGGGTTTTCAAATCTTACTACAGTAATTTTTTTAGAAGTATTTATTTCCTTGTATAAAAAAAGTTTTGAATCAGATACTAAATTAGATATCAGTCCAGGACTGATATCTAATGATGTCAGCAGAAACTCAGGCTCTTTCCGTATTTAATCTCCAACATCTTTGGCATGCTGGTTTATCACCTCATGGGTACAAGATGACTGCTGCTTCCTCAAGACAGAAATAAAAAAATAAGCAATAAAGGACCATTCCAGAAGTATCTCTGCCCTTGTATCTGGAAAATAAAAGCATTCTTAGGGCCCTCTACCACCATCACCAAAAAAAATCTTCCCCTAAATGTTGTGCTAAACACTACTGTCCAAAGATGGCCACAGAAATATATCAATCACTTTTGGCATGTTCTTCTTACAATGTGACGGATACTACAAGTGAAAGGAGTCGTGTTTTCTCCCCCGGAATCTGGAAGAGTGCTTGTGACAGTCCCTGCCGGCAGAGAACAGCAGAACGGATGCTTATGTGACTTCTGAGGCAGAGTCAAAGAGACACAGCATCCATGTGGCTCACTCTCCCCTTCTCTCGCTCTCTCTTTGGGAAACTTGTTCTTAGAACACGGTGACCATGTTGAAGCTACATGTGAGTGTTCTGGCCAGTAGTACCCGCTGTGGCTCCCAGCAGGCACAGGCATCCACTGGCAGAAGGTGTCAGCAAGTCCTCAGGTAGCTCCAGGCCCTATCCTTTGAGGCTTCTAGCTGAGGCTCAGGCATCACGGAGCAGAGACAAGCCAGCCCCTGTCCTTATCTGCATTGCTGACACGCAGATATAATGGAGAGTTGTTGTTTTAGGCCACTACATTTCAGTAACATTTACTAAACAACAATTGAAAACTAAAACAGATATTACTGGCCAGAGCTGGCCACATGTGACACGGCCAACTTCAGCTGCAGGAAAAGCTGAAAAGTCAGGGAATAGAATTGTCATGAATCTTTAGCTAAGGTTCACTGACAATGAAGTACAACTAGGGTTCCATTTAGCATGACAGAAACGAGTGCTACATCGGCAACCATCACAGCTGAGGTTGGATGTCAACTTGTCTGGGCCATGATTCTCAGTGATGATGTTGTTGGGCAGTCATGTAACAATGCAATTTGACTGTTATGTCATACATAATCAACTCCATGATGAGATCTGCTATGAGCAGCCAGTTAGTCGAAAGGGCATTTCCTGCTTCCAGTACATAAATGGATGTTCCAGCAAGGTTCTCACCCTGAATCCTGCATCTGACTTATCATCCTCTGCCCTTCAACTCTTGGGATTTAAGCCAGCAGCTTATCTTCTGATCTTGGGATTCATCAGCCTCTGCAACCTGTGCCAGTATTAAGTTCGTCAGCGCCCGCAACTAACGAGTTAGGAGAAACCTCTAGCCTGACATCTGACCCTTGGACTTGTGATTGGCTTACCTCTGCAACTGTGGGAACCATTTCCTTAAGATTAATTTTGCTTATATATACATATATGTGAACATATGTATATATGTATACACACATATGAAAACTCTGGTAGTGTGGTAGGTTAAGTGTTATGTTTGCTAACCAACAAGTCAGCAGTTCAAATCCACCAGGCGCTCCTTGGAAACTCTCTGGGGCAGTTCTCCCCTGACCCATAGGGTTGCTATGAGTTGGACCTGACTCGACGGCAGTGGGAAATACACATATACATTTTTCTCTCTATGTATGTGTGTGTGTGTATACATATGCACACACGCTTCACTGGTTTACTTCTCTAGAGAACCCAGCCTAAGACAGCAACTTACAGTATCTGACACAATTACTTAATACTTAACACTTAATGCTCTATATCACGTTGATCTTGTCTTAAATGTATGTTTTATATCCATTAACAGAACATAAGAGTTTTTAAGGCAAAGACTATTCTATTAGAAAACACCTTAAATGGTAGTTGATCTAAAAATAAATTTATTAGCTGAGTTCTTTAATTTCCAAAAGGAAATATTTGGGTTACCTTTTAGAAAGACTTTCTGGGTCCTAGTAGCTGTGAGAGTCTAAAACAATGCACAGAAAAAGTTCTATAACTTTTTTCTGGAGATTTTCAGAACAATGTCTCTGGAAAAACAGTGCTACTCAACAACCATATAAGATTTTAAGATCCCTTACAGGATACTTACAAGTATCAACTGACTCCAGAGTCAAAATTCACAGCAATGGCCCTGCCTCTGAAAATCCTGTCCTCAGCTGGCCACCACAGGCACTTGCCCAGCTCCTTTTACAGAAATAAACATGGGTGGTAGGCTAAATAACAATTGTAGGGTGCTTTGTAAATATGAAGTGCTGTTGTTCTTGTTGTTCGGTGCCATTGAGTCAGTTCCAACTCACAGCAACCCTATGAACAACAGAACAAAACACGGCCCGGTCTTGTGCCATGTCCACAATTGCTTTTATGCTTAAGCTCATTGTCGCGGCCACTGTGTCAATCCATCTCATCAAGAGTCTTCTTCTTTTTCTCTGACCCTCCGTTCTACTAAGCATGATGTCCTTCTCCAGGGACTGATCTTTCCTGACAACATGTCCAAAGCATGTAAGACGCGGTCCTGCCATCGTTACTTCCAAGGAGCATGCTGGTTGTACTTCTTCCAAAACGGATGTTTGTTCTTTTGGTAGTCCATGGTACATTCAACATTCTTCTCCAACACCATAATTCAAAGGCATCAATTGTTACAGTGTGAAAAGTTTGTTTTTTCATGCTGCTAGCTTGGGACTACAAAAGTTCATTTCATGTTTAAATAGCCACATTAATTTATCGTTAAATGACAAACTTACTCTTGGTCGAGAAGGACCCCTACTGTCGTCCAAAAACGACACTATGCCCCAAGTGCTCATAACTGCTTACAGTTTCTACTACATCACCATATCTTGTCTTGTAGGATCACTATGAATTGGATTCAACAGTGACAAGTTTGATTTTTTAATTATCTCTATTTCTTTGAATAATAATAATCATATGGAAGCCAGACATTATTTGCAATTTCATTTTTAAAGCAAACTTAATGCTAGTAAGGGAATAGGCAGAAACTATTTATTGTTGTTAAACAGAATTTGAGTAAAGTACATTGTGAGTTTAGAAAACTGACTTGTCATTTAAATAACTAAATGTGAAAAGAGTCATTAATTCAGGTTCAGGAGGTTATAAAACTATCAACTAATATTCACACAGTACTTCAAAACTTATAAATTCCTTCCAGATAGGTAGGTAGACAGTCAAACTGTAACAGCCAGAATTCAGCAGGACTGATTCGTTTTCACAGGTCTTACAAATTTTCCACCCATGACAGTATACAATCACAACTTTTCTACTGTTCTCTAATTAGAGGAAAATATTTGAGTTTTCTTTCTCTGACAGGTTTCTACCATACACAGGTTCTGGATTTCACCAGTTTACTGTAGATAGTAGGTGGATAGGTAATCTTTCTATAAAGTTATTTGTAAACCATAAAAACCTCTACAAGGGTTAGTAATCTATCAGCCTTTTAATATTACTAGTAACAATAATAATACTGAGCTTTGACAGGCAGAAACTTGTATCCCTTTTCTACAGATAAGGATGCCGAGGCTCAGAAAGGAAACACGGCTGGGCCAGGATCACAGCCAGACGTACTGTATGTGGTACTTAAACTCTATCCTCTAACTTGAAATTCTGGGTACTTTCTACTGTACCCTGCTGTCTCTATAAAATGTTTAATTTTCAAAGTGTGATTACCAAACACAGGAGAGAAAGGTGACAGAAGCCTATTGTTGGAGAAAGAACTGTCATTTCCAAGGCTGCAGGGCAGGCCCATTCCATGTGACCGGACAACCCAGTAAACTGCACTGAAGGTCACACAGAATAACACCAGAGACGCACTACAATACAGTCAAGGAAATGAAATGAACTTTTGTAGCCCTGAGCTAGCAGCAAGAAGAAACAAACTTTTCACACTATAAACTTAAAAACTCTGCACTTTGGTTCCCAAGACTACTGAGCCTAACTCTATTCCAGTTCAGGTCTGAACTGTCCCTCCCTCAAACATACACATACTAAAGACTCTTTGAGTCATGACACCCATAAAAACTACCTTAAGTTCTAAGTGCCTACAAACTTTTAATTAAATTCATGAACAGCGAATTTTACTGGATACATCTGGCAATGTCATGAAATGAAAACATTGTCCTGTCCAGTCTCAGCATGTATTGAGCCTTCATTAAATCTCAAAGCAGAATCTTAGGAGGCTGCCTGCATTTTAGATGTTCCCCAAGAGAGATCCAAAATACTAGTTCTTAGGAATTATTCTCCTAAGACAGCATACTTATCAACAGGAATAAAGCTACAAGTCTGCTAGTTCTGGCTGAAGAATACAGAAACCTAACAGGCCCTTAGCATATTCACTGGCAGACAAAAGGCATTAATTATACTCTCAACATAAATGTATGATTTATATGTTGTTGAAAAAGTGATCAAAGCTGAAAGTATTCCTCTTACTTGAAATACTGATTCTGATTAATACAGAAGGACTTCTCCAATTATGCTTTCAAACAACAATCAAAGAGTCCAGCATCAGACTTCCCATTAAAAAAGGTTTGGAAGAAGACAATTCTGGGTACTAAACAGCCTTCACTACTAGAATAAGAGGCAAGCAAACAGGATAATTTTGGCTATTGTGTTAAGCAGCAATATTCCATGGTGAACAGAACATGGGCATGGAATGCAGACATATCTGGGTTTAAACCCTGGCCCTTCTACTTGCTAGCTATGTGATTCTGGGAAAGTTATTTAACTCCATGAAGCCTCCTTTCAACAACTATAAAATGGGAATAATATAGCCTACCTCAGAAAATTTTCTAAAAGTTTAAACTAAAAATGTTTGCTCCCTGAAACAAAAGCAAGTACTCCATAAGGGGCAGCTCTTTATGATCAGAATAGATGCCTTGGTGGTACAGACAGTTTGGACTCAGCCTACAGGTTGATAGTTCAACCCACCCAGGCATACTATACAGGAAAGGACTGGCGAAGTACATTTGTTAAGATCACAGCCAAGAAAACTATTCAGCAGTTCTACTCTGCAATACAGAAGAGTGCCAGGAGTCAGAATCAACTCAAAGGTAACAAGCTTTTAAATTTATTATTAAGAGTTCCTGGTGGTACAAGTAGTTAATGCGCTTGGTACCTCAGAAGAAATGGCTAGAGATAAACTTCTCACTGAAAGCCCTGTGGCGCACAGTTCCATTCTAACACGCATGAGGTCACCAGGAGTCAGAAAGGAATTTAAGTAGATTACTAAAATGATCTAGAAAAATTTCAACACTTACTTTAGCCAGCAAAAAAAAAAAATTAATAATAATAATACAATCTGTGAGATACTATATTAGGTACCTGATCTTAAAAAGGGCTTGATAACACAAACATTTATGATCAAAACTTAATTTTAAAAGGAGTTTAGGTTTTCAAACCATTAGTGGTAAGAATAAGAGCCCTGGCACACTTTTAAACTGTCCACATAGTGTTCTTTCTTGACTCCATCAAAACAGCCTCGAGAGTAAAGAGTAATCATCTGATTTAAAAGTTTTAATAAGACATTTCCCAGCAGAGGCTGAGTCAACATTGAGACAATCAAAGCAAACTGGGAAACGTGAAACCGATAACTCTCTTTGAATATCAAGGACAAGCAGAGGCAATAAAGGAGGAAGGACTGAGAAACACAAGTACTTCCAATATCTTTTATTTTAAATTATCTTAACTGTACTAGAAGACAGACAAAAACCTTCAAACTGTTATGTGTCTACACAGTCTTAAATTTGGGGGAAAATTCTGAGGCCTTTACAAAGTTAATTAAGTGCCTACTTCAGTTCTTACACCCCTTAAAGGGAAAATACTTTAATTGAGATAATTAAAATTACTTTCTTTTATAAGACTAAAACTTTGCCTAAGACTGTAAACTTTATTAAAACCATCCGAGAAATAAATTTAATGATTTTTCTTTCATACAGCTGATGAAAAATGGAAATAAGACTGGAAGATTCCAAAAAGTAAGCCAAGATTCAGGATGCCAAAAAATTAGCTGAGTTCCTCTTCAGAGAAAAAAAGAAGAGATGAAGAAGGGAAAAAAAAAAAAAGTTTAAGATTAACACCACAGACAGTGTGTACCTGGAGGTTAACTGTATTAACTCAATAAACACATTCAAGAGAGACACCGAACATGCAATATATCAACTAAAGAAACTATTTTTGTCTTTAGTTCAAAACCATCAAGCATCCTTTGACCAACTTCTCATAACGCCAGGACTGTATTTTCAAACTGTTTATCTGAATCAAATTACACAGTGACCTATTAGTGGAGTCCACTCAACACAAGATCCAATTTTTCCACAATGCCTTCCTCTGATAAGCTAAAATCATAAAGTAGAACATCATCTGACACTTTTAGTCTTTTAAACATTATAGTAATACTGTATACAAAGCACTAATGTTAGATTCCCTCCTTGATGATCTCAGCTCTTTGTATAAACTCTTGGGTAAGCATGTCTCCCAGAAGTTGATACACTACACTAAAATAAGGGTACAGAACTTGCTAATTATCAGCTCATCTTCTACAGTCAATTTTAACAGAAGTGGGCAGGTGGAAAACTCCAAATCTTTAACTTTTAAGTGAGTATCTTTTCATGAAAACTGCATCATAAAAAAAAGTGTGATGAATTTGTTCTACAAACACATATTGCACACATATTCAACACAAACACTTCAATACAGGCAGTTCGGAGGATGCAAGAGAACTCAGTTATGTTTTCAGGAAGCATTTCATAGACACCTAAGAGTGCAAATGATACCGCAGACCATAAATGATTAACGTTTCAATTAGGAAGTTAAAACCACATGTACAAAAAAGAAAGGAGAATTGACTAGAGCTAAAACACTGGTACAAAGACCTCAGGAAAGAGACAGAACCTGAGAGCTGAGGCATGCAGAAGTATAAAATTTAGAAAGACAGAGAGGAAAGGGAAAGACACCTATAGACAGAATAACATAAGCAGGTATGCATACACTTTCTCTCTGCACATAAAAGACAGGGCAGAGGCATATGTTGGAAAAAGATTGAAGAGTACTTTGACTACCATATCAGGAATTTAGACTTACTCACTCAGCAAATATTAATAGGAGCACCTATTATACACCATGCGCTCCCCTTGTTATAATGGATAATAACCGGGAACAAACAGTAAGTTCTCTGCCTTCACAGTGCTTACAGTCTAGTAGGCTTACAAGTCACACAATATCATGCAGTGTTCCTGAGCAGAAGAGGGATGTAATCAGAGATATACTTTGGAAACATTATGTAGCAATGCTATGTACACATATAGAAAAGAGACAAGCAGACCGATTAAAACACTGAAATAATAATCCAGGATAGAAGTGGGAAGTACTATTACTCAGTTATGCAAATGACTTCCTGAGCAGTCTTAGACAAATCACCTCTTCACTCAGTTATAATGTAAGATTCTCAACTGGAAAATTCTACAACACACTAAGGCACTATGTTATATACGTAAGGTAACATTCAAGACTAAGAGCCGCAACTTACTTTCATTTCCAACTTTTCCTTAGCAGTGCCACTCTAGAATTAACTGTGTTTTATCATCACTTGTCTGTCTCCAAAAGTGAACTCTCTTCTGAACAAGAATGGGACAGTAAGGGTCCAGGATCAGACACAAAAAAGGGTTTAACTCGTGCCTAGGAGAAGAAACAGCTGCAAACTTGGCACACGACACGGCAGTGTTGCTGTTTTGTTGTACACAGTCACTATAAGTCGGAACCAACTAGACAGCACCTAACAGCAGTGAAGATGCGTGCTGCCTCCTTCTGCTTCATTCTGTGAAATCTGTAGTCACAAGCAAGGACAGAAACGGAAGTGTGAAGTTACTTATATGTCTGTTAGAAATAGGGGGAAAATAAAAACAAAAGACAAGATACTTATTTTATTCTTCACTGTACTACAGAGGACTATGTGTCTCCTATAATTAACTTGTTTATAGGCGACTTAGGAGTGACGACTGTTTCAGTCACCTCTATGATTCCACAGTGCCTAATACGAGCTTTCTACACAATTACCAAAGGTAGAATTAAAAAGGAAAAGACAAGAGGAAGAGAATCTGTGACCCAAAGAATGAGGTAACCAATAAAGAAGGGTTCAGGTAGTTGGAAAAGCATCCATGACAAAAAAAAAAAAGCTAGGAAAAGGGGATAAAGCAATGAACAAAGCATCATTTTTTCCTTTTGAGACCCTTACAGGTTTACGAAAAAACAGGAGAGAGAAAAAAATATATCAAGCATCGAGAATGCGTTAACTACTAAAATTAATAATTAACGGCTACCTTTTACAGAATGTGTCAAACATTGTGCAAAGAATATTACAGACATTATCTCATTTAATCCTCACACCTCCATGAGAAACATATTATTATTCCTATTTTTCAAATGGGGAAAATAAGAATTAATAAGTTACTCAAAGTCATAAAATTAGCAAAGTGTAGGGCTATGACTCAAGCCAGTTTCAAAGTCAGCACTCTCAATCACCAGGAAGCAGGGCTACAGCAAGGACGGTAGTGAGAAATACCCAGCTACTGAATATACTCGGAAGGTGGAACAGAGCTCCTGAAAGATGAAGCACAGTGCTTAAACTGAAGAGCTGCAGAGACACAGCTACAGGGTCAGATGACCACATGGATGACATCCAGCACATCAAAAGTAAGCCCCTTTCTGGCTACTTTTCTTCTCCAGATGCAGCCAAAAGAGATTTTTTCAATGTATATTCAGACTCAATTTATGCATTTAAAAACATGTTATTTCTTACCTACCCTGTTTCCCCTTTTCATTTTGATTGTGAAACAATTTTACTTTCCGAAAAGCTATAAAAGAGGATTCTAAAGTATTCTTCACTCAGCTTCCCCTAAGGTTAACATCTTTCATAATCTCTCCAATTATCAAAACTAATTAAGACTGATGCAATCTATGAACTACATTTTGCCCATTTTAAGCAATTACAAAGAAAGATGCCATAAAAATTCTAATACATATCTCTTGACACTCCTGTGTATCAGGGGTCCCCAAGAACGGACAAGAATTCAGCAGCAAGTTTGAAAACTTTTGTTAAAAAAGGTAAAAATATTTAGATGAATATAACTATAAATATGACAGATATATTTTCATAAGACTTTATTGAAATTTTATTATCCATTTCTTCCTAAAAATTACCCATCTACAGCAGCAGACCCTAGGAATCAGAGAAATGGAAGACACAATCTTGACCTTTAAAATCTACTTTTCATTCTACAGGTCTCAGAAAAAAAGATAATCTTACTGTAGGAAAAAAATCCCGGAACTGACATCCAAAAGATCTTGTAATTTATCGACCATTTGTCCTGAACTCTGCTGACTGTGCAAAATGAAGGCACTGATCTGATATATAATTTACAATATACATAATAAGCATTCTGTGTACAGTAATTAGAAGTAAATGATAAATAACCACAATCACAATTTCTTTTATACCGGCAATATTTAAATTCTTCTCTTATGTTAATCAAGTGTCATCTATAAAAACAATTCCACAGTCCAGAATTTTTTCAGATTCTAGCCTGGACACACTTGAAAAAGACAAAGGTTCGGTATCTTACTTCCCAATGACAGAATATTCCCTACATGTCCCCTGTAAACGTCAGAAGAAAAGGTTCTAGCAGACTGTGCTTCTCAAACTGCAGTCTGCAAAATATCCAAAGGTTTGTAAATGCTCTCTTGAGAACTCTCAAATTTTATGTTTTCCATTTCAGTGACAGTCTAAAAATATTAGTATAGGCATTTATAACTGAAAACTGCCACAGGATGTTAATATGTCTGTTTTCAAGCAAGTGAGGCCAAGTAGTACCACTTTAATCATCAGGGACTAATGAGGAAAAGCAACGACAAACTTAAATTGTACATGAACTCATGCCCAGGTGAGGGCCAAATGATGTCACTCTCTCCAACCAGAGGAAGGTTTTGTAGTTATCCAAATAAAGAAAAAAGATCAGTCATCACAGGAACTACAGTATGGATATACACATATTACATTCAAAAGAACTGCACTGTAAGTTAATGCCATATTTATACTGCAAGCAACAATTGAATCTAGCAGATTATCATATGTAACACTAAAATACTATAATTAATTTGAACAATACTGTGTTGTTTGCAAATGCAGTCCAGCTGTATGGTTGTATAAGTATGATTTAATACAAAGAGTTCTTTGCTAGTTTTATAATTATGTATTTTTCTATGATACTGTAATAAATAAATGGAGGTTCATGGGAATATTACCAGTTTTTAAAGGTGGTCAATGTCTTAAAACGAGTTTAAGACAACACTGCTCATTTGGCAGACTGTTCTCTTGCTCTCAGTCCCAATTCTTTGAGCTACTGGCCTTGTGGAAGGACCAGCCCTGGGTCCTGAGACTAAGGAGAAATGAGAAGGGCTCACATCAGCAAACGATGGCCCAAGGATCAAATCTGCTCCTTCTGTTGATTTTGTAAATAAAGTTTTATTAGATCACAGGCATACTCATCTGTTGATGAAATCCCTATGCTTACTTTTGCACAACAGTCAGAGCTGAGTAGTTATCATAGACACCGCACAGCCTGCAAGCTTCAAATACCAGTATTGGCTCTTTACAGAAAAGGTTTCACCCATGATCCAGATAGACCAATAGGACAATAACGAAAATAGGCTCACTGGTATCTGAAAGGCCTGGAGCAAACAAGTGGGAAGCAAAGTATTTTGTTAGTAAGCGGGAGGTAACTTTAAACCAGGCAGTATCCTCTCATTCTGTTCAAGTGACCACCTCTTGATCTATGGACAGTTTCCTCAGTCTCCTTTGTTGGCTCTTTTTTATTTTCCTACCACAAAATACTGGCAGTGCTCAAAGTCTTGTCCTTAGCTTTCTCTCTATAGTTTCAACTATAACTTCTATGCATCTGCTTCCCAAATCCATAACTCTAATGTACACATCTCTTGTGAGCTGTAGACACTGATCTCCTGAAGTCCGCAGCATAGCCTGTTTTAACCTGAATGGCTTCCCAGTTCTTCAAGCTTACATCATCAAAACCAAATGCACAAGGTTTGCTACTTTGAAAAGCATAATGCAACAGACAACCAACACACCATTCTAAGCCATGTAGTTCCTTATGAAGCCAACTACTTAAAGTACCGTATAAAAGCTTAAATGTTTATGATTTCCCGTTTAAATGAGGTGACTTGCCTAGGAAAATGCTCACATTTCCTAAAGAAAGTACTTTTCTAAAGCCTTCTAAAACTAGTATTTGCTTGTCAAAAACAACTAATACTGTATTTGTGTTACATGACTGTATATTATATACTGTGTATATGTCCAAACAGAAAAACAATGCAAACAAAGAAATACGGGGGCTACTAACTACCAATCTTTCAGAGAGCTCTGCTTAAAACAAAAGCAGAGGCCCCTCCACCCAGAAAAAAATGAAACTCATTAGCCTAAAATTACTTTTTAAAACCAAACAGAACTTTAAAACAGTTAATTTTTCACATTGCATCAGATTAAATCAAGCAACAGTATGAATAAAAAAGCATATATATGCTTACATATATGTTCCATTCAATCCTTATATATATATATATATATATATGTTCCATTCAATCAAGTATCTATATAAAACACTTTTAAATTCCTTTATCCTCCATGACCAAGGAAAACACGAATTTAAATTTATCATTAAACAACTACAATAAAACATAAACATCAGCATATCAACCAGGATAAACTTGCAACACTGGACCTCACCAAGAATTACATGATGTAATCCAAAGCATGAACTTAAAAAGCCATTAAAATATGTGGAAATTTTAGTACACCACATTTGCTACTCTAACTTTCTGCTTCGGTTTCTTAATTTCAAAGGCTATGTGGTAGTCTACACTATTTAAACTTAAGCAATTTTTCAAAAACAAATCTAAAAATTTGAAAATCATAACCGAACTTCATCTTAATTTAGGGAATTTGCTTATCTCCTGTTGAGATAATGGGGGGCTAAAATTAAAAAGCTTGACAGTATTCACTACTGATAAGAGCCTAAAACAAGTGGAACTATCCCACATGCTGATAGGGGACATGTAATTAACTTAGTACAACTGCTTTTACAAACTACGTAACAAATAAAAGCTACACAGATGTACACATACCCTGACAATCCAGCAGTTCAAACCCCTAGATGTACTCAAGCACAGCAGCATTACTGCAACAGGCAAAAACTGGGATACCCAGTAACCATCACCAGTAGAATAGACATACAATATGGTTTGTGGTAAAATCATACAGTGGAACACTATGAGCAAGGAAAAGAACTGACCCCAGTGGCAGGAAAGAATCTTACAACAGTGAAACTGAGTGAAAGAAATCAAACACAAAATAGTACAGGCTGAATCATTTGACTACATAAAGTTTAAAAGCAGGCAAAATGTATGGTGCTAGAAGTCAAAAGAACGGTTCACTTTGAAAAGGTGGAGGTTAGTGATGCACGATTAGCTATTAGAGTGTTGGTAATGTTCTATTTCTCGTTATGGATAGAGGGTACATCAGTTTCCTCATTGTGAGAAAATTCAGTGAATGGTCCAATCATATTTTCAAGGTATCTGTATAAAAACTTACAATCAAAGGCCATTATGAATAGGTACATCAATCATAATTATACTGTCGTATAATTGGTAAAATTATTTTTAAATTTTTATCTTGGGACTAAAGGACAAAAGACTGCACGTGGCCCACCAAAAACTTGCTCTGGAAAGTTTGTCTTAAACCAGCTGAGTTCCCTTCCTAAATAACAGAACTCATAACAGAAGACTAGTTAAATGCAATTGTCCTATATTTAAAAAAAAAAAAAAAATTAAAGAAAACACTTTACGTTTTTTGTAAATAGAAAAATATTTTAAAAATCACTTTAATGAACAAATAAAATGTTGAATTTAAGGAATCAACCAATGATCTGAAGTCACCCAGAATTAATCCTTGAGATCTTAGAAGGCTTAATCCAAACATGCATTTATGTCTTACATACAGCTTGCTCACCATAAATTCTTGTGATATATCCCACTCTTCAGATTTCCTGATCATAATTCCCACTTCTGAAAGTCATACTAGCAGACTCTTAAGATTTTCTTACTGGAACTCTAATGATTGTCACTCCAAAATGGAAAACTCAAGTCTATTGCCACCGAGTCAAATGTGACTCACGGCAACCCTACAGGACAGAGTAGAATAGCCCCATAGGGCTTCCAAGACTATAATCTTAATGGAAGCAGATTGCCACCTGTTTCTCCTGTGGAACGGCAGGTGACTTCCAGTTGTCATTAGCAGCCAAGCACTGGAACCACTGTGCCACCAGGGCTCCTTGGCTATCATTCCAAACATACTTTTATAGTCAACTCTGGCCCTTCAAAGCAAACCAAATCCTACTGTATACAAAACAGCACTGAATATAATATCTAAACCTAAGTATTTTTAAAACTACACAAAACGGCACTGAACACTAGACCCAATCCTAAAATACCTACAAAACTGATAACTGTTGCCATAAAAGAAGCTGCGTGAGAATACACCGAAAAACAAATCCACTGCCAGAGTCGATTTGCAATTTCATGAACTTTTAAAACTTATCTGAGTAAAACAAAGTAATATAAAACATGCACAAAGTATAAATTTTAAAAAGTGACCACAAAAAATACAAATTTTTTTTACAAGAAGAAAAGAGGAGTGACCATACAAACCTTTTTAAACCAACTTTAAATCTTCCCAGACTCCAACTGTAAAAACAGGTAAAATAACCTCAGCAGGCGAATTAATTTAAGAAGATAGCAATGACTGCTATAGCAACTAGGCCTACTACCTTTAACAAATCATCTCTTTTACATTTTCCTTTACTTGACAGAAGTCAGAAAATTTAATACAAAAGAAAAGAAAAAACTTACTGGAATTGAAAATTCCTCAGCCAAATACTTCAGTAAAGCTGCTTCTCTTGCCAAGAACTTGTTTCTTTCTTTCATATTACCTTGAAGTTGTGTATCAAACTCCTTTCTGACCACAGAAGCAACAGAGTCAACAATCACAAGTTTAACTCCCTTTGAAATAATTTCTTCTTCCAAAGACTCAATCCTATAAAAGCAAAATTTTAAAAAAAACTGGATAAATGTAAAATATGATAATGAAAACCCTACAGACCGCCAACAGCCCATTCTGAAAACCCTCGCAGCCATGGTACAGGACCACACAGCATTTCTTTCCATCATGCATGGGGCTGCCATGAATCAAGGACAGCTAACAACAACAGCAAAGTAAGTAGAGAGTATCGCAAAAATTAATGAAAAAAACAAATAAAACAACAGCAACAAACTGTTCCTCCATGACAATACTGATTGTAAGAATTCAATGAATACAACTTATTTTCAGCTCTTCTATATGTATTGCATTCTTCTGGAAACAGAACAAAATATTTTCATGTGCCTTCATTCCTTGGTTCTCTTACAATACTGTTAAAGCTCCCAAATATGGAGTAAAATAGTATGTCAGAGCCAATCTATATACAGGACCAAATAACCATGCCATAAAACCCACTGCTGCTGAGTCCAGTCTGACTCACAGCAACCCCATAGGTCAGAGTAGAACTGCCCTGTAAATTAAGTATTATTATGATATGTGAGGGGAATAATCTAAGCTCTCTCTATGGATCATTTGAATGGCTTAGGTTTTAAAACTTATAGTTTTGCTGTAATATTTTCTGATGTTATGCCCGATAACATGTGGGCAGATTTTTTACCTCAACCATGGTATCGCTTTTGGCTTTTTTGCATTCAGCCTTCCATCTGCACATGGGTAACTAGCTGCAGAGTAATTTGTGGATCCATTTTTGGGGAGAATATTAACAAGCTGGGAAGAAGGCTACATCCATGGAATGTACCCATACATACATACATACTTATCCCTTCCTTTCAGCTCCTAGGGCTGCATAAGTGCTATGGCTGCTAACCAGAAGGTCAGTAGTTCAAATCCATCAGGCACTCCTTGGGAACTCAATGGGCAGTTCTGCTCTGTCCCCTAGGGTTACTAGGAGTCACAATCAACTTGATGGCACTGGGCGTGGTTGGAGTGCTGCCACAACAGAAATATCACAAGTAGATGGCTTTAACAAACGGAATTGTACTCTCTCAGTCTTCCCCTGGACTGGGAATCCTGAGTCTCAAGAACATGCTCTGCTCCAGAGGCTGCTTTTTAGTGTGAGCCCCATAAGTCCTATTTCCCCAATTCTCCACTCCCACTTCTGCTTGATTCTCTTTCCTGTTCTAAAAGAAACCAGCCCAAGACTAAGTCCTGCCTCATTAACACAACAGCAGTCCATCCTTCCTCATTAATATCATGAAGGCAGCCTTTACAACACACAGGAAGATCACATCAGATGACAACTGGTGGCTAGTTACACAAGTCCAGGAACCACGGCCCAGACAAACTGACATATGCATTTTGGAGGGAACACAATTCAATACATGACAGCTCCCAAATTTAGTTGGTTCTACCTCCAAAATATTTCTGTAACCCAGTGCAATTTTCTCCACCTCCATTGTCAAAATCCTAACCTGTGTTTCATATTTCTCACATACCTAAAAATTCTTCCTTGTCCACCTAAAATCCAGTCTCCACAGAGAGCCAGACTGATCTGTTTCAAATGGACATTGCTGTTGTTGTTAGGTGTCCTAGAATTGGTTCTGACTCATACCCGTTGCCATGGAGTTGATTCTGACTCATAGCAACCCTACAGTACAGAGTAGAATTGCCCCCACAGAGTTTCCAAGGAGCACCTGGGGGATCCAACTGCTGACCTTTTGGTTAGCATATATGAAAGAGCTAACAGTTGTAAAATATTGATTAAAAATCCTTGCTGATCTCTCACACCAACTAGAAAAATTACTATGACTAACCAGGACACCGTGAGGTTTTCTCAGATCTTGCCCAGGCTATTGCGCCAGACAACATCACCCACCTTGTCTAGGGACCTGAGAAAGCTACAGAGTCCAGATTATATCACAGTTCCTCTAACCACCTCTCCAGTCCCCTACCCACATGACTCTGGCTCGCCTTGTGACCCATCCTTGTGACCAACAACCCCAGAATCCTCAGCTTGAGATGAGATGTTAAGATACTGTCTGGGTGACATCACCCACCTTGTGACTCCAGGCCTCACCCAGGGACCTGAAAACCTCCCCAGATACATCACTAAGAACTTCCTTTCTCCCTACCCCCCTAACGCACCTGAATAACATCCCCTTTTTTTTCTCTAACCCTTCCCCCTTTTTCCTATAAAACTCTCTGACTTGAGATGAGATTTTAAGATGGTCCTCAGAGTGCCAACCCACTGTCTTCTCAGATCCCTGGCCATGTGAATAAAGCCCAGTCCCTTCCCATCGCTACATCTGGCTTCCAGGCGAGGGGCAGCGCGATGCTGCAATGGGGCTTTCCAGGTCACAGCCGTAGCACTTAACCACAATGCCACCTGAGTCTCCAATCTCTAAACCCCTACAGAAAACATGAAAGCTTCCAGCAGAGGCCCACAGTGCTTCTCACTGCACTTGGGATACGCTTCCCTCCAAATTTACGAGGTCTATGTGATCAGACTCTATTTCCAGCCTCAGTCTTACCAGACGCCTCCCTGCTCCCTACCCTCAAGCACATTTGTCTCTTTGCTGGGTCCCTGTACTGTCGCTTCCTCTGCTTAAAATGCTCTTTGCTCAGCTGTTAGCAGGGCTAACTCATCCTCTGTCTCTACACCTTACCTTCCCAAAGAGGCTTTCTTGACTAGCTTGTGTAAGACCTCTTGTGGCTATTCTGTACCTTCTCACTTGCATTTACTTTCCCTTATATCACTTACCACAAGCTGTAATGACCTTACTGATTATTTTTTTTCTTATCAATTACCTATGCTCCCCCCTCACACGTAAGCCCAGTGAAGACATACATCTAATCTACCTTGCTCAACACTGTGTTCTCTGTACTTGAACAGTGCCGAGTAGTAGTCAGACCTCAATAAC
This sequence comes from Heterohyrax brucei, assembly GCA_028571685.1. Lineage (NCBI taxonomy): Eukaryota > Metazoa > Chordata > Mammalia > Hyracoidea > Procaviidae > Heterohyrax > Heterohyrax brucei. The sequence continues at coordinate 89,254,175 of CM053151.1, read as the reverse complement.
ACTTGCTAGGTAAATGAATGCATCATTGTTGGAGAGGCAGGGTGTCAGAGAGTTCCAGAGAGAATTTGTGGAGAGATAGGATTTGAATTAGAAAAGAAAGCACTGCTTGACAGAATTTATAAAGTATGACCAATTATTTTAGCCTCAAAAATGAAACTACTGTGTTAAGGACCTCATTTTACTAGTATCATTATTCAGAAGCCAAAAATGTGAAAAGCAAAAAACAATCCTACAAAATATTACTTAAATACCAAAATCTAAACATTTTATTAGTATCATTATTCAGAAGCCAAAAATGTGAAAAGCAAAAAACAATTCTTCAAAATATTACTTAAATACCAAAATCTGAAAAAGCATACCTTTGTAGCACTTCATCACAGGTGAGTTCCCGATAAAGATGAACTTTACTACTTGTCAAAAGCAATTTTTCTTCAGTGTTAAAATACCCAGGAAAACGGGATTCTGCTATCTCAACCAGTCTGTGGCGGGAAGGAAAAACACATGCAAAAACTGTCAATGATATCAAGCCCACATTGCTGACTCACTACTAAGTCTTATTTGGTAAACTCTTATACTACTAGGAACACTGGAACAAAAACCTTACCAGTGGAGCAGATGCAAACAAAATTGTTAAATGTCCAAATTTAGAATTTAAGCCCTCTTTTTAAAGCAGCAGGAAATTCTGGTGGTATAGTGGTTAAGTGCTGCAGCTACTATCCAACAGGGCAACAGTTCAAATCCACCAGGCACTCCTTGGAAACTTTATGGGGCAACTCTTCTTCGTCACTATGGATTGGAATCCACTGGGCAACAATGAGTTTGGTTTGGGGTTTTTTAAAGTATTGACAGAGGTCAACAATCAGAGCATGAAACCAGGAAAAGCTTTTAGATACCATCTCTAATCTCAAGTAAGAAACAATGTTTCCTAGATTTATCTTTCTGGAAATAAATGTTTTTATAAACAGTATTTTGACTAGAAGCTACAAGATATGTTTTATAAATAAGAAATGCTTTCATTTTATTGAGTGAAATATATTTGAAAAAATATGATATATTATCATCCCAATAATCAGATATCAGTATGTCTTCATGTGTTAATGCAACAAAACATGTTTTCTCAATTAAAACTTAAGTCACACAAATAAATGCTATCTAACAGTTCCTTTGGAAACCCTGGTGGTGTGTAGTGGTTAAGTGCTACAGCTGCTAACGAGGTCAGCAGCTTGAATCCACCAGATACTCCTTGGAAACTCTATGGGGGCAGTTCTACTCTTTCCTGTAGGGTCACTACGAGTCAGAATCCACTCAGCAGCACTGGTTTGTTTTTGTTTTTTTTAATAGTTCCTTGGTAAATAGTAAATTATATCCTGAACAAATGAATGCTATTCAATAGTTCCTTGGTAAATATGAAATTACTTCTAAACAGATGAATGCTATCCAACAGTTTCTTAGTAAACAAAATAGTATTTTTGAAACATTAACTTCTGACCTCAAGGCCAGATCTAATGTGTGGAATAGGCCAGGTAAAGAATCATCACAAGTTGACTAGATATAACTATCTCCATAAATAACACAAGACCTGAGAAAATTACAAAAAATTTCAAATACTTCAGGCTAAAAATGTTTCCATATATATGTGTGTGTGTATATATATGTATACATGTATGTATATATATATATATACATATATATATATATATATATATATACACTCCAAGGTGTATATATATATATATATATACACCTTGGAGTGTATCTGTCTCTTCTTTAAAATATTTATCAACTCTAATTCTTAACCATCCAAGGAGGAGTGGGAGGAAGGATAATAAACACTAAAACTACACTATATTTTATGTTTTCCATAAAAAAAGAACAGTGTTTTCATTTCTAAGTACTTACAAAATTCCAAGAGGCTAAGAACTCTAAAGAGATAAACAAAGTAAGTTCTTTACATATGCTGTAATCTGAAACAAGTAAAAACCTAAAACAGAAAAAAATAAATAAAAAAGAACTAGTCAAAAATATTTTTAGTATACTTTGAACAATTTGATACACAAAAAAAGAAGAAAAAACAGAATTAGGTTGAACAGGAAGAGGAAAAATTACTTCAGGAGTAAAGCGTAATAGCAAGAGCTGTGTAAGCACTGAGAGGAATATAAATCAAATGGTCATTCAGGAGAACTGCTTGAGAAAAGCACAGGAACTGAAACACAAGAAGGAAATGAGGTAAGTGAGGAAGGCAGGAGGATGGGAGAGAGATGGCATTGGCAAAGCCAGGACAGGCCAAACCAGGGCGTTACGGGAAAACATGTAGATTTTTTTTTTTTATTAGGGCAACTATCTGCTGAATTTAGTGCTAGCCAGAGAAGTCAGCTAAAAAGCTCTGGTACTTGAAAACCCACTGATGTTTAATGGGATAGGTGCGGCAACATCCACCAGAAACATGGAAGTGTTTCAAAATATGGGTGCCCAGTTGATTAGAAACCAGACTCAGAGCCCTCGATTCATTGGCCACAACCACTGACGAGGTGACAGACAGCAAGTACTTTCTAACCTCCAGCACTAGGCTGGATTTCAACCAGCAGTTTGAGTGGTGAAGGGCTCTGGGATTTATTATTGCTCTCTCACTCCATTAGGTTCCCTCAGAAGGAAGGATTTTCAGTGTATGGACATGAATTAACTTTGCTTACCGTTAACAGGATATATCACTGAATCAAGTGGTTATTTACAAATCAAGGTGTTATAATTTTCTATGATAAAGTTCTCCAAATATATTTTGGAAAAATAAAAAATCAAAAGCCAAATACAAATCATAGTAATTTCTTGTGACAGTCTTCATCAGAAAGTCTTTTTTGGTTGGAGCAAGCAACAGAAAAGACCGTGTCTTTTAATGCTAGACATTCACTATGTAAAATCTGAAAGCAGTGGCATCTACTGGAAACCTCTTCATAAAAGGTATCCCTTTGAGGAAGGCCCTGGATAGCACAAGTGGTTGATGCACTAGGCTACCAACAAAAAGGTTGCAGGTTCAAGTCTACCCATAAACACCTAAGAAGAAAGGCTGGCAATCTACTTCCAAAAAATCAGCCACTGAAAACCTCATGCAGCGCAATTCTACTCTGAGATACACTGGATTACCTCACTCATTAACTGTTAGCAAGACCCACGAACACCATCTAGGCTCAGTTGTTGTTCAGCTGCCGTTGATTCTCTCGTGTATGACCCATTACCAATGAGTCAATTCTAACAAAGACGCTACAGGACAGAGCACAACTGCCCTACAGAGTTTCCTAAGGAGCAGGTGGTAGGTTTGCACTGCTGACCTTTTAGTTAGCAACCAAGCTCTTAACCACTGCACCACCAGGACTCCTCTCATGTATTAAAAAATGAAAAAAAAAAGAAAAACCCACTGCCATTGACTCAATGTCAACTCATAGCGATCCTATACGACAGAGTAGAACCGCCCCACAGTTTCCAAGCAGCACCTGGCACATTTGAATTGCCAGCCTTTTGGTTAGCAGTCGTAGCACTTAACCATTATACCACCAGGGTTTCCCACTCATGTGTGGTCCCCAGTTATTCAATCAAATCCTAGCTAGGTATTCCTAGGAAGGTATTTTTTACATGTAAATAAAGTCTATAATCAATTTACCTCAAGTAAGAAAGATTATCCTAGATAATCTGGTTGGGCCTGACTCAGTAAGTTGAAAGTTTTAAGAGAAGAACTAAAGCTTTCCTGAAAAAGAATTTCACCTATTAACTACAGTTTCAACTTTGCCCCTCCTAAGGCCTCGCAAATCTGGGACTTGCTTGGCCAGCCCCCACACCCACATTTCACACTATCCAATTCCTTGCAACATAGCTCCATATTCTCTTTCTCTTAGACCTTAGCTGATACAATATGTTAACATATTATGAATTTAGAATTGTAATTTTAATGAATTAATAGTTAAATGTTTTTTTTGCTTTTAATTTCTAACATGGTAAATATCAACTGGCATAACACACCTAAATTAAAGAGTACAAAAAACTTAAGAACTGTGACCATAAAAGAAAAGACTGAAAAATTTAACCACTAAAAGCCTCATATGTGATAAAAGATAGCATGACCAGAGTCAAAAGGTAAATGACAGACTAGGAGAGGTATTATGTAACAGACATCAGTATCCATAATAGACAAAGCTTTCCCATAAATCCATGTGGAAACAAATGGGCTACAAACGGACAATGAACATATAAAAAGACATTAATTATCCCTCACAGTTAAAACAATGATACTACTTTTTTTTCAAAGATGTGTAATGAAATTGAAGAGAGTAATAGCAGAGAGTTACTGAAGGAGGCTCTCAGAACACCACTGGTGTGAACACAATAATGGACAATACTTCTGCAGGGGAATATAGTAGTTTATATCAAAATTTGAAATAAATTCATCCTTGATGGCTTCCTGGTGGAGTAAAATCATTCAAATAAAAGATAAAACAACAACATTAGTAAAAAGCAGCAGGAGAATATTTCTGAAACTTAATGGGGGAGAAAACTTCACCAAAGTCATAAGGCAAAAATTTCAAAATTAAGACGTTCTGTTCAACAAAAGACATCACACATAAAAAATAACAGGTAACAGATAACAGACCAGAGAAGATACTTACAATCTGGAAAACTGACAAAGAATTAGTATCTAGAAGACAGAAGACAGACCAAGAGTTGCAAATCAGAAAGAAATGACTGGCAGCCCAGTAGAAAATGGACAAAGATGAAAGACGATCTGAGTTCACACCACAGCTCAACCACCTACTAGCCACATGATCTTGGGCAAATCACATGATTTCTGAGTTCCAGCTACCTCATTTCTAAGTTTGAAACAGAGCCTTAATGGCACAGTGGTCAAGAGCTGCAGCGGCCAGTCCAGCGTCCTGCTTACCTCACAGTGCTGCTGGATGGATCGACTGAAATATGTTCTAATTTGTAGAATGTAAACAAATATTATCCCTAGCAGTGAATCACAGTCTTATCCATCTCAACAACCCTCACATTACAGGTCCACATCCTTGGACACCACCTGCTTATTACTGTTAAAAACATTTTGCACCTCCTCACAAAGCACCTCATGGGCAGGAAATCCACCTGCCTCCCTTCCTCAGGTGAGAGCCACCCACTTACAAGGTGAAGGCACTAACAATCTCAAGGACCACGCTGTAAAACAACTTCACTTTACACTCCTGACCCACCAAGCCCCAAAACCATAACACTGAAAACCTGTTAAATTTTCTATTTCAAAACTTCTACCCTCTGGAGGAAGAATCATTTGCATATTAATTGCTAGTGGGCTGTCTGAGAAACAACACTACTAACTTCCCCACCACCCCACTTAGCCTCTAACGCACAACAACCCTGCATCTACACTTAATGTCCTGCTACCCGGAGCCACTCTGTCATGACCAATAATGCCACTGGTTCTACAAACAGAAGATGTGCTGAAGGAGAAAGCCTGAGCAAAGGGTTAGGACTGCTCCTTTTTCGAAAGGAGTTCAGTTTTTCACTCCCCATCAAATCTCCTCTTGGAGGTGACTATATTTTCATTTGGACCCAAAAGCTACAGATGCCAGAAAGAGTTCACCACCTATAAACAGAAGAACTTTGCTGATCATCTCTAGAATCAAAAGGCATATGTCAATTAAAGAGCAAAATACCCTGTTCAGCATTAATTCTCCCTTTGACTTCACAGTAATTGTTTAAAGTGAAAGCTAGAAGCTTTCCATTAGTGACAACATGCCAACTTGAAATAAAAACAAAAACTTAATGCAAAAAAGTTTTCCAAAATTCTAGCTGAAATATAGTACCATAATAAATGTGCTGAATTTTAAGTTTGTGGTTTCTCAAAGATCTCGTACATATGCAATACTTTCTTGTTCATTTATTCAATATATATTTGCTCAGCATCATATTACTAGAGATAGTTATGTGAATCCATTAGTTCCTTGCACAGTCCAGAAAATTCCAAAGTTTTGTTTTAGTAACAATAAGTACTTACTATGATTGATTTTCACTTTATATCCTAGCAACTTTCCAGGATCTCTCTGCTCCTAATCCATCTAGATTCACAAATGTTAAGGCAGCTGGAATTGGACTCAGGAAAATCTACCCAGACTCTGGGAACTATCTGAAAAACTGGTACAGGGAATTTACATGTCCCCCATCATCAGCCCACTGGGTCAAAGATCCTGGATTTGCACTGATTGGTCAATAGATCAAGGAGCCCTGATGATGCAGTGCTTAAGCGCTTGGCTGCTAACTGAAAAGTCAGCGGTTCAAACCCACCCAGCAGTTTCCAAGGACAAAGAGCTGGAGTCTGCTTCCATAAATGGAACATTTCTACTCTGTCACACAGGGTCACTCTGAGTCAAAAACTGATGGCACCCAACTACAGTAAATACCTCAAGAGTCCTAAGACTACAGCAGAATTGCTCAAAATCAGCCACGTTCACTTTTCATCTTTACACACTGATTCAGAAAGAGCGATGCACTAAAAATCATTTGATATTAATTAGGGAACATCGGCTCTGGGACAGGTGGCACACTGAGAGGTAAAATGCATCCTGCACATAGCAGCCCCTGTGGTTCTAAACGCAGCCCCAGCTCCCACACCATACTAACGAACATGGACCTCTCCTTTGTCTGTTTGCCATAGATACAATTTCACATCTTAGTGATGATTTGATTGTCTTCTTCCTTTGCTGGACTGTATCTTTCTTCCACAAGTTTTTAGACTTTCTCTGATTCCAAAATAACCAAAAACGTCTACTTCCATCTCCTAAAATTCCAGTCTTGCACCCCACCCTCGCAGGTACTGGGCCCCATCTCTTACTTCCCTAGATTCCTCAGTTCTTCTCATACACATCGACCCCCTTGCATTTGCAGGTCTAAGATCCATCTTTATTTGCTTTCACCATTTTATTTCTCTCAAAGTTTTATTGCAAAAACCTCTGTTCCCATCACGTGATCTTTCTTTCCTATTCCTAACCACCCCTGCTCCACCTTCTTCCAGTCATCTCTAGCAGGGATACTAAATGATCTATTCATGTATACTGAAATTCTCACAGTTGCCAAAATTTACAGTCTCCAGAATATGGGTATGGCTTATGGATTATTCATATTCTCAGTGTGCAAGTATGTGGTGCCTAAGATTATATCGGATCTTAAGCAGAAGTCCAACAAGTAAAACAAATAAACAAAAACCAGATCTTTTCTGAATCAATTAGAAGGAAATCCAGAGCTCTGCCTATTTAGTCTTGCACTCTCTTCAAGGTAACCGTGAGTACCTGAGGGCTTAACACCAAACCACTTGATTAATTAACTGTTAAATAGTCTAGAGGTACAATTACAGTCTGTGATGAAAGAACAGAGTCAGGATACTATCGCAGATTACTATGTTCTAAAACAGACGTACAGCAAGCTAGGTATTCAAAAATATAACTACTCTTTCTAGAGGACTTTAAGAACATTCCTCTGCAGGGTTTTCATTTTTAAACACATTTTAATTTTTAGTCAACATACACAAACTAAAATACATTCCTTTTTGAGTCTCATATTTTCCTGTTTCACCTCTCTTCTAATCCTAGAAAGCACGCCAGTTAGGTGCCTACCCAACATCCATTCCCATTTCTTCCTTACTCTGAAAACCCCAATGTTACTCAGGCCTTACTAATAACTAACCACTCGCAGGCAACTAATTACAAGTGTCACGACAATCTTTTCTCTTCTTTGCATCTACAGGTGGCCCAGTGAGATAAAAAATAAGTCTGCACAGAGGAAAACAAGGATATTCTAGGAAAACTTACTTTTCTAATGAAGAGAACAGATACCACTGGTCCTTTCCCTTCCCACTTATTGGATCATGGAATGGATGTGATGCCCAAAACTTCATTTGTCCTAAGTCTCTTGTGGCATTACTGAGGATTTGAGCCAGGCCTAGCAACCGCCTACCTTAGGTCTTCTTGTTTTTGTGAGAAAAATAAGCTTTCTGTTTCAACCAATATTCTTTTAGGTATTCAGGGACTTGCAGAAGAAAGTTTTCCTAACTGACAGAACAACCCTCTCCTAATAACTCCAAATAGAGGTCAAGCCATCCTGAAAAATGTACTAATGATATATAACTAGGCCCTAGAGTCAGCCCCATTCCATGACCTCACTATGACAAATTCTAGAAGGCAGTGTAAGAATGCCAACTCTGACATCAATACAAAAGAGCACTGGTACTTTTGATGCCACCTGATTTGATTACCAGACAACAAAATATACTCTGTGTGGCAGCCAGACGATCACACTTTTCAAGCCTTCTGAAGACCAGAATAAGAAAGTAAAAGACAACATAAATTTCAACCCCTATCCCTGATGACTCACATAGGGCCACTATGAGTCAGAGTCAACTCAGGGCAGTGAGTTTGCTTTCCATCCTCCAGTGACCTTCGAAGTGCAGTTTGCCTCTTCCCATTTCCCACCTTGCCTCGGATACCAATGCTAATAGGCACACAGCCAGGGGAAGATAATTTAGGAGAAATAAATAAATACGGAGAATCTAAAAAGTAGATAATTAAGGCTGCATCCAAAAACTAGCAGACGAGTGGTTCTCAAGATTTACTATACATAAGAATCACCTGGAGGTTTTGTTAAAACTTAGGTTCTGATTCAGTGCATCTGAGGTGGAGATGCAAACTCTCAGCAGGGGTTCAAACCAGAATGCACTAGTTCAAAGCCCTGGTTTTAAGTTTCCCTTAATATAAAGATTCCCATTTCAACTTGTTTCTTTTCTTTTCCTCCTTAATCTTACAATCTGTTTGGTCAAGAAATCACATTGTCCTGTAGTTTCCCACAGTTCATTCTTCTGATTGCATCCCTGCAGGGCCGCAGCTTAGTCACCTGGTACTGCTCTAACAGAAAATACCAGAAGTGGAAGGCTTCACAAGGAGAAGCTTTTATTGTCACAGTCCGGTAAGCTGCAAGTCCATTAACAAGTTACAAGTCCATTCCATATGAGACATCATCACAGTCCAATAGGATAAGTCCAAATCCAGTGAGAGCATCTCAGCACAGGAATCTTGGGTCCAAAGGACGTGCTCTGCTCTCGGTGCTGCTCTATTGGTGGTATGAGGTTCCCACCTTTCTCGGCTAACTTCTCTCCCTTACATTCCACAAGCTTGTAGCTTGAATCCTGCCTCATTAACACAACTGCAGCCCATTCTCCTTCATCAATCTCACAGAGGCAGGATTCACAACACATGGGAGGAAGGGCACCATGTTGGGACTCACCACCAAATCAAATCAACACATAATTTTGGGGGGACGGGGTCACAATTCAATCCATGACAGGCCAGTTAACGTGTTCCTCCTCTTTCTTGTGCACGCGTTGTAAACAGGTAGTTGGAGCTGAAGGTAAATTGATCACATTCAGGTTTGAGTGTTCAGGAGGTACACAATTACTGGTCCTGTTTTGGTGATCGTAAGTAGCCCCTGATATTCAATACTTACATCTATCAGATTGCTGGGGTTTGTAATTTGGTGGTAATCTAGCATTCTTCCTTTATTTATTACTGGAATACTTCTACAGAAAGACTGCTATAAAGAGACAATCAGTAGTACTGTTGATACAGAAAAAAAGAATACTTCTCTTTTTTTCTTTATTTACACATTTTCAAAATAGTGAGCTTCTCTGGCATTCCCCAGTTGTGACCAATTAATACTATCATAGACTCATGGAAGTAAGCATATTCCACATGTTTTAATCTACTGCTATTACGATTCTTACTGACACTCAATTTGTTTTGTCTTCAGCCTGTAGGAGCCCCTCAAATTGGCTCCCACATCTTTCTGACAACTCCCTAATTAATCCTTAATAGCTTCCTTACCATCTGATATGACAGGAGGTTCCAGACTAGCTTGAAATGTCCTGCTCCAGACTTAGCATCAGTCATTGACCCACTGTTTCTTTTAGGGAGAAATTCAATCTGGATTCCACAACTAGGAATAATAATTGTAAAGTTGTTCACTTGGCAAACATTTTCTGAGCATTTAATATGGTTCAGTCAGTGGGTTTGGCTTTGAAGACACAAAGATATAACACAGACTCAATGATCTGCCAGGCCAGTGGCATATACTTAGAAAGAATGGAAAACTGAGAGATGTAGGGAACAAAGCAAGCAGTTAACTCCAAGAAAAATAATCCATTTGGACCTTCTCGGGCCACGTAACACCTTTCATCAAAATGGTGCTTTTTAGAGAGAAATAAGGGAGAAATCTGATTCACAGTGGCAAAGTCCCAGAGAGACTGAAAGGACTGTACTTTAACTGAGACAACAGGATAGAACGAGTTTCCAATTTTGTGAGACTGTGGCTTAGGAATGCCAATCAGTGTTGAAGGTACAGGGATAGAGAGACCAGATTTATCTCCAGGTGTACAGGATTATGCGGAAGATCGAATGTCCCTCTCAAAGAATGTTAGAGTTCCTGGCCAAACAAAATTTTTTCTTCCCAAGAGTGGATATACTTACCACCAGTGTGATTCTTAATACCATACTATTTCAAACGTTAAAATAAAATGCTTCTCCATCAAAAAATGTTTAGTGTACATTGGAAATGTGCAATTTTTCCATTCACCAATATTTTATTTCCAACTAGAAATTACTTGTAGAGCAGCAGACCTTTGGACTGTCTGAGCTAGTTTTTCTTCTTCCTCATTTTCTACTTATATCCCTCTCGCTGTTACTCGACCTTCTATTTTCCCTACTTTTTGCAAAATCTAGCTTACCCATGAGCCCTACTTATACCAATGAGAAAAGAATAAAGAAGACAAAAAGAAAATGCCTTCTGGGTTAATTTTAAAAGGAAAAATTTCCTTTAAAACAGTATCTAACATTCTGTGTTCTCAAAAAAAAAGGTAAATGTTAACCTATTTGTAAAATGTTATATGTGGCACGTAAAAAAAGTTACAAATGTACAGCATTATTGTGGCCAGTAATAAAATCTCTTACCTTTCAGCACTAAATGCTGATTCTGTGTCAATGTATGCAACAGCTCCTTCTAATCCTCCCATGGTGGCCGGTAACGTAGCCAAAACACTCATCATTATACAAAACTGAGTTTTTCCACAACCTGGAGGACCTGTAATCTAAAGACAAGTGTTATTTACACAAACATAACAAGCCATCGAAGACCTGCCACATACCCAATGTATTAGTCTCCTGGCACTGCCAAAACAAATGACCACGAACTATGTAGCTTAAAGCAACAGAGACTTATTTTCTCAAAAGCCTGAAACCTAGCTGTCAGCAGGGCCAGCCTCTGCTAAATGTTTGAGGGGAGACTCTTTCCTTGACTCTTCCAAGTTTTTAGTGGTTCCAGGCAATCCTTGGTGATTGTTGGCGAGTAGCTGCATCACTCCAATCTCTCACTCCATCTTCATAAGGCCTCCCTCCACGTGTGTCTTTGTTGTGTCCTCTCCTCTTCTTATAAGGACACTAGTCACCAGAGTTAGGGTCCATGCTAACCCAGCATGATACAATTTCCAAACAAGACCATTCTGAGGTTCCAAGTAGACATGAATTGGGCAGCCACTATTCAATCCACTACACACCACCAATCCAGTTAATGAGGATTCCGCTACAGAAACACTAAGTCCTAAGAACCCAAGACATCTACTCAACGGAAAAAACTAACAGGTACCCTATACATCCTTGGGAAAACTGAGAAAACAGTCATTCAGAACTTACTTCACTCTGTAGCTCAAGCAAGAAACTCTGCGGCAAAAAAACTGGAAGATTTGCTTTTTATACTTAGGACTTAAAGTTATATACCTTTTGTTCATTGAGGCATTTATATTAGTACCTTGGAAATATTTGTTGTTGCCGTTTGGTGCCATTAAGCTAGTTTCGACTCACAGCCACACTACATACAGTAGAACAAAACACTGCCCCAGTTCTGCCTGTTGCCATGACTATTGTCATGTTTGAGCCCTGTGTTGCCACCACTGTGTCAACACGTCTCACTGAAGGTCTTCCTCTTTCTCACTGGCCCTCTACTCTACCAAGCATGAGGTCCTTTCTCCAGGAGCTTATTCCTGTGAGACGAAGTCTTCCCATCCTTGCTTGTAAGAAGCATTCTGACTGCACTTAGCGTTTGTTACAAGTCGCCCCTCAAAACAACTCTGTACTAGTTCTGTTAATAGCCACTTTGATCTCTATTCTTGAAAGTCGGAGTGAAGGGTTCTAATACACACAACTTACTTGCAAACATTTCAGCAACACAATGTGTGTGTGTGTGCATATATGGACATGTGTGTGAATGTACAGAAAGAGAAGTAAAGCAAACGTAACAAAGTTCAACAAATATTGAATCTAGGTGATTCATTCTTTGAAATATATCTTTTGGAACTTCCGTTACTGGGTAGCTATTTTGAAATTCTCAAATTTGGAATCAGGAGTGTATAGATGGGAAGGAATAAGAAAATAACCACATAAATTGAAGTCCAGCTGGAAATCATTAACAAAAATAATTTGAAAATGTTTTAAAAAAATCATCTTTAAACATACACTGTCACACAGGCTCTGGCGTCCCCAAAATTTTTACATGATCCCTTTTGTGAAAATGAAACTAGTAAACAATTTTTCACATTTGTTCAGAAAAAGTATGGGGGGGCGGAGTCAAGATGGCGGACTAAGCCCACGTCTCCTTCTATCCCTCTGGAAACCAAGACCTGAACTGACAATCAAACAGAGCCTTCTGATCGCCTAATCAGCCTCAGGACACGGCGCAGAGCTGTTAATTGGGACTTCACACCACTCAGCGAAAAGCCTCCTCTCTTTCGCTGAATCCCGCTCCTGGCTAGCCCTGGTTCTCACGGACGGAAGGTAAACGCATTGTGACTTTTTTTATCCTCTGTCTCGGCTGGTGGACGGAGCTCGGTCGTGCCTGGCGGCTGGACTCAGACGCGCTGCTGGGGGGATAGGCAGGCGAAATTCCCATATTCTGAGAGCCAGGCTCGGGACTCTGTTAATCTAGCCACGTTGAGCCTTTTGTTTTGTAGCTGCCTCAGTGGAGCTTCGCAGTCAGTATGCCGGATGCCATGTTGGGTATAGAGATTTTAGCGGGACCTCGTTCTTAGCCTGGGAGCCAGTGCCTGCAAAGGGACAGTGCTTCTCTGACAGAAAAGTAGTGATTTTGCACAGTACTGCCTACGTTGGGGGCCCTGCAACAGAAGCAGAGGAATCACTACTTCTCAGCACCTTTAGCCCCTCTGTCTGCTGCCTGTGTGGAGGACACCCTCTTGGATACGGAGGCCGCAGCTGGACCTAATTCTTAGCTTGGGAGCCAGAGCCTGCCCACAGGAGAGCGCTTTCCTATCACAAAACCAGTACTAGACGCAGTGTTGGATAAGGCTAGGCTCTGTCAGCAGAGGCCAACAGGGCAGTAGCATTGCTGTATTCTGAACTAGTTTGTTATCATCTGGGGTTGGATATAGTGGCGCTTACTTTGTCAGATGAGAAGAGGGACCTCTACACCTGAAAACCTAACTGACTTGTGAACTGGTCAGATACCTTTTGCTTTACATTTGAAAACAGCCTAGAGAAACATTTGCAATCCATTTTCACAGTACCTCTTCCAGCCTCTATATACTGACATGGGACCCAAAAAGAAACAGACAATTGTGGCATACAAGCAATCACTCATGGCTTCAGAAGGCTCCCAAACAAAGCAACCAAGGAGTTTTCCAGATGAAGAAACTTTTACGAAAGCATCAGGAAGTGAATACAAATTGATTATATACAGAGCCCTTCTAGACCTTATACAAAATGCAGCAGAACAAAATGAAAAATTAAGCAAGTTGTTCGATCTGATGGAACACCAGTACTCTGAAATCCAACAGACCAAGAAGAAAATCAAAGACATAGAAGTTTCCATGCAAAGCCAAGAAAACAGAATGGAACAAATGGAAAAAAGAATTTCTGACTTGGAAGACAGAGCTACTGATGCCAGCGTCTATGAGCAGAAATCAGAAAAAAGAAACAAGAAAAATGAAGAAACATTAAGAAGCATGTGGGACTCTATTAAGAGGAACAACCTTCGATTAACTGGAGTCCCTAAACAGGGTGAGACATCTGAGAACACAGAGAGTATTGTCGCTGAGCTGCTGAAAGAAAACTTCCCAGAAATCATGAAGGAAGAGAATATAGACATCTCAGATGCATATCGTACGCCACCCAATATAGATCTCAAAAGAAAGACTCCAAGACATATTATAATCAAGCTTAACAAAATGAAAAATAAGCAGCAACTCTTAAAGGCAGCAACACTCAAGGCAAAGCTAACATTCAGAGGGAAACCCTGTAGGCTCTCGTCAGATTTCTCAGCAGAAACCATGCTGGCACGGAGACAGTGGCACGACACATTCAAAGTCTTGAAGGAGAAGAACTTCCAACCAAGAATTATATATCCTGCAAAACTATCTTTCAAATACGAAAATGAAATAAAGACATTCCCAGATAAACAGAAACTCAGAGACTTCGTAAAAACCAAACCCAAACTACAAGAAATACTGAAAGAAGTTCTTGGCTTTGGCTTAGAAGAACGAAACCACTAACTTTATATTTTAGAACAACACACTACTCAATACTCTACTCATTTAGGGAAGGCTCCAAAGTAAATCACAGCTTTGATATGGAAAGAAGCAATCCAGTGATCATGATGAAAACTATGGTGCCATCATAATAAAAAGAGGGATGTACTACAGTCGTTATAGTCCTTCCAGATGGAGAGGAAGATGACAAGACTGGTAGTAATTAAAATTGGGTTTATAAATAGTTTATTAAGGGGGTTCATAGGGGCAGCTGCAAAGCACAACAAAGATCTATCATACCATTTCAAGAAATCTAACACACGAGTCTCAACAACTATAAAACCAGCTCTGAAAAAGGTGAAAAATCAACTCACAAAAAGAGTGTCCCAGAACAGACTAATAAGAACAACAGAGAAAACATCAACATAAAAATAAACATATCACAATGGCAGCAGTGAACACATACCTATCAATAATTACATTGAATGTGAATGGACTGAATGCTCCAGTAAAGAGACACCGAGTGTCATCTTGGATCAAAAGACATGACCCATCCATATGTTGTCTACAAGAAACTCACTTGAGACCTAAAGACAGCAACAAACTGAAAATTAAAGGATAGAAGAATATATATCAAGCTAACAATGAACAAAGAAGAGCAGGAGTGGCAATTCTAATCTCTGACAAAATCAATTTTAATGTCAAATCCACCATCATGGACAAAGATGGACACTATTTATCGCTGAAAGGTTCAGTACACAAGCAAGACTTAACTATATTAAATATTTATGCACTTAATATCAGAGCACCTAAATATGTCGAAGAAACACTGACTACGCTCAAAAGAGAGTTAGATGACCCCACAATAACAGTGGGAGACTTTAACACTCCACTCTCATTACTAGACAGATCATCTAGAAAAAAGCTCAGTAAAGATACAGAAGACCTCATTGACACAATTAACCAACTAAACCTCATTGATATATACAGAACTTTCCACCCATCAGCAGACAACTACACCTTCTTCTCCAGTGCACATGGAACGTTCTCCAGAATTGACCATGTGATAGGCCATAATGCAATGCTCAACAAAATCCCTATCGTTGAATTATTGCAAAGCATCTTCTCAGATCATAAAGCCATAAAAGTTGAAATCAATAGCAGAAAAAACATAGATAGAAAGCGGAACTCTTGGAAACTGAACAACATCTTGCTCAAAAAACATGGGTTATACGAGAAGACAGAGAGACCCACAAGAGTGGGTGCCTACATCAACCTGGGACCGGAAGAACCGGATGGTGCCCAGCCACTACCAGTGATAGCCATGACGGAGCTCACAGAGAGGAGCCTCACTGGTAACACAAGAATAAAAAGAGGTGCATCATGAGATCTCCACTAAAAGACCTCAGTTGATGGTCCAGCGGTTTGGGGGTTCCTCTGAGAGCATGGCCCCTGGCCCTGATGCTGCCCGTTCCCATAAATTATAACAAAGGTCCACTCTTTGGACAGGAATGGATTGGACTTGGCAATGCAGAGTAACCATATATTGGAAGCACTTTATGGTTCTATACATCTATAGGATATCATCTTGCTGACCTCTGGCTGGAGGAAGGGGAGTGAACGGAGAGGAGGGGAAAGGAGACTGTTGGGAGGATGAGACATGTATGGAGCAGAGAGGAATAGTGTGCAGTCACCAGACAGGGAGAGCAGTGGAAGCTGCATATAGGGGGGCATGTAAATTTACATGCGAATGTACATTTTCACTCAGTTATGTTAAATAAAAATAAAAATAAAAAAACATGGGTTATAGAGCAAATCAAGGATTAATTAAAGAAATTCATGGATTCCAATGAGAACAAAAACACTTCCTACCAGAACCTATGGGATACAGCCAAAGTAGTGCTCAGAGGTCTGTTTATCTCCATAAATGCACACATCTGGAAGGAAGAAAGAAACCAAATCAAGGAACTAACTCTACAGCTTGAACAACTAGAAAGAGAACAACAGAGGAACCCCTCGGGCACCAGAAGAAATGAGATCATGAAGATTAGAGCAGAGCTAAATGAATTAGAGAATAGAAAAACAATTGAAAAAATTGAAAAGACCAAAAGCTGGTTTTTTGAAAAGATCAACAAAATTGATAAACCACTGGCTAAACTTACTAAAGAAAGGCAGGAAAGGAAACAAATAACCCAAATTAGAAATGAGAGGGGAGTTGTCACCACAGATGCAGCAGAAATCAAAAATATCATAACAGAATACTATGAAAGACTGTACTCTAACAAATTTGAAAACCTAGGGGAAATGGACCAATTCCTTGACTCATACCACCTACACAGATTATCACAACGTGAAGCAGAACAACTCAATAAACCCATCACAAAGGAAGAGATTGAAAAGGTCATCAAAACACTGCCAACCAAAAAAAGTCCGGGCCCAGATGGCTTCACGGCACAATTCTATCAAGCATTTAGAGAAGAGTTATCTCCAATACTACTGAGATTACTTCACAGTATAGAAAGGGATGGAGTACTCCCAAACTCATTCTATGAAGCCAGCATAACCCTGTTACCTAAGCCAGGGAAAGATCCAACAAAGACAGAGAACTACAGACCGATATCACTCATGAAACTAGATGCAAAAATCTTCAACAAAATTCTTGCCAACAGAATACAACAACATATTAAGAAAATAATCCATCATGACCAAGTTGGATGCATACCAGGGATGCGTGGCTGGTTCAACATCAGGAAAACGACTAATGTGATTAACCACATAAATAACACAAAAGACAAGGATCACCTGATTTTGTCCATTGACGCAGAAAAGGCATTTGACAAAGTCCAACACCCATTCATGCTAAAAACTTAGCAAAATGGGCATAGACGGCAAATTCCTCAACACAATAAGGGCCATTTATACAAAGCCAGTTGCCCACATCATCTTGAATGGAGACTGAAAGACTTTCCCTTGAGATCAGGAACTAGACAAGGATGCCCACTGTCACCTCTTCTATTCAACATTGTGCTAGAAGTTCTAGCCAGAGCAATTAGACAAGACCAAGAAATAAAGGGCATCTGCATAGGCAAAGAGCAAGTTAAAATCTCCCTGTTCACAGATGATATGATTGTATATGCAGAGAACCCCAAGCAATCTATAAGTAAGCTACTCAAACTGATAGAAGAGTTCAGCAAAGTCTCAGGATACAAGATAAACATAAGTAAATCAGTAGGATTCCTTTATATCAACAACGAGACTGTTAAGGAGGAAATTATCAAATCAATACCATTTACGATAGCCCCTAAGAAGATAAAGTACCTAGGAATTAATCTAACAAGAGAAACAACAGACCTTTACAAAGAGAACTACAAGCCCTTACTACAAGAAACTAAGAGAGACTTAGATAAATGGAAAAACCTACCCTGCTCATGGATAGGAAGACTTAACATTGTGAAAATGTCTATTTTACCCAAAGCAATTTATTTATATAATGCAATCCCAATACAAGTTCCAGCATGATTTTTTAATGAGATGGAGAAACACATCACCAATTTTGTTTGGAAAGGGAAGAAGCCCCGGATAAGTAAAGTACTACTAAAGAAGAAGAACACACTGGGAGGCCTCTCATTACCCGATCTTAGAACATACTACACTGCCACAGTGGTACAAGAACAGACAGATCGATCAATGGAACAGAATTGAGACCCCAGAGATGACACCATCTGCCTATGAACAGTTGATATTCGACAAAGGCCCTAAGACATTAAACTGGGGTAAAAACAGTATCTTCAACAAATGGTGCTGGCAGAATTGGTTATCCATCTGCAATAAACTGAATCAAGATCCATATCTTACACCTTATACAAAAACCAACTCCAACTGGATAAAAGATCTAAATATCAAACCGAAAACGATAAAGCTCATCCAAGAAAAGGTAGGAACAACAATGGAAGTTTTAAAACACACTGAGGACAGACTCCAAAATCTGTCAAAGAAACCTCAATCAACAGAAGAGAAAATAGATAAATGGGAACTATTAAGAATCAAACACTTTTGCTCATCCAAAGACTTTATTAATAGAATTAAAAGAACACCCACAGAATGGGAAAAAATATTTGGCAACTCTATGTCAGAACAACACCTGATCTCCATAATCTATAAGATACTACAAAAATATCAATAAGAAGAAGATAAACCATCCAATTAAGCAATGGGCAAAGGAGATGGACAGACACTTCACTAAAGAGGAGATCCAGGCAGCCAAAAAACACATGCGGACATGTTCATGATCTTTAGTTATTAAAGAAATTCAAATCAAGACAACAATGAGATACCATCTCACCCCAACAAGATTGGCCATGATCCAGAAAACACAAAACAACAAATACTGGAGAGGCTGTGGAGAAAGTGGAACCCTCCTACACTGTTGGTGGGGTTGCAAAATGGTCCAGCCTCTTTGGAAGGCGATCTGGTGCTTCCTTAAAAAAATGGATATTGATATACCATTTGACACAGTAATTCCACTACTTGGAATATATCCTACAGAACTAAGGCCTTTCACGCCAACGGACACATGTATGAGAATGTTTATTGCAGCACAGTCCACGATAGCAAAAAGATGGAATCAACCCATATGCTCAACAACAGAGGAATGGATAGGTAAACTATGGTACATATACTCAGTGGAGCACTACGCAATGATAAAGAATAACGATGATTCCAGGAAACATCTCCTAACCTGGTTTCAACTGGAAGACATTATGTTGAGTGAAAGTAGTCAGCAACAAAGGTACAAATACTGTATGAGACCTCTACAATAAGACCTCAAAAACAGATTTGTGTATAGAAGAAAAGACTCTTTGACAGCTGCAAGGGAGGGGAGGGAGGAAGGGTGAGGGGGGGAGGGCTTAGTTTAGATAGTTACTAGAAATCTAGTTGGGAGAAAGCGGTGATAGCACACATTATGAACAAGAACACCATTAAGTGGACTTCAGCATAACTTGAGTACTCCTTCCATCTTGACTCAATACTGCAAGCATAGAGTAGCTGGGGCAGGAGGCAGGGGACCATGCTCTTAGGCGAATTCCAGGCCAACTGGCACAACTAGTGTTTTGCTAAGAGAGCTCTCTGCACCCCACATGGGTGAGTGGTGTCTGGGGTCTTAAAAGCTGCCAAGCTGCCATCCGAGGACACAGCAAAGGGTCCCAACTCAGCAGGAACGGATGCTCACCGAGGACCAAAATGACATGCGGTAAAGACAACCTAGAAGACAGAGAGACCCACAAGAGTGGGTGCCTACATCGACTTGGGACCAGAAGAACCGGATGGTGCCCGGCCACCACCAGTGATAGCCACGATGGAGCTCACAGAGTGGAGTCTCACTGGCAACACAAGAATAAAAAGGGGAGCATCATGAGATCTGCACTAAAAGACCTCAGTTGATGGTCCAGCAGTTTTGGGGTTCCTCTGAGAGCATGCCCCCCGGCCCGGATGCTGCCCTTTCCCATAAATTATAACAAAGGCCCACTCTTTGGACAGGAATGGATTGGACTTGGCAATGCAGAGTGACCATATATTGGAAGCACTTTAAGGTTCTATACATCTATAGGATATCATCTTGCTGACCTCTGGCTGGAGGAAGGGGAGTGGACGGAGAGGAGGGGAACGGAGACTGTTGGGAGGATGAGACATGTATGGAGCAGAGAGGAATAGTGTGCAGTCACCGGACAGGGAGAGCAGTGGAAGCTGCATATAGGTGGGCATGTAAATTTATATGGGAATGTACATTTTCACTCAGTTATGTTAAATAAAAATAAAAAAATAAAATAAAATAAAAAACTTTACAAGGATTTTTTTTATGCCATCTGTCTATTTTGTGATATTTGATTTAACTAAATCAGTACATCAATTTAACAAGGTACTTACAAAATTGTAACTCATCCCAGTGTGCTGATCATAAAAACACAAACAAGGTGCCTCTGTCAACCCTCTGGGCCTGTCCCTCAAGGCCTACGCCTGGCACATGATAGTGTGACACACAGATCCGGTGAAGGTGCCAGTTGTCGGTGCATACATAAAATTCTCACAAAGGTTAATTTCATCTTTTAGATTCAAATACCAGTAAAAGCTCAAATATTTTCTTCCCACAGCCCTCTAAACCATATTGTGTATCCTGCTCTGAAAGTTTAAAGAGTTCCCAACACTTACCAAGGACCTTTTATCAATATCAAAGACAACACGAATCAAATGAGCCATCAGATATCAGAGCACAGGGGACTTCTGTCAGTGAAAGTTGCAACTTGACAATGAAACTAATGGTTATTCTTTGGCGTGTTAACTACTGGGGGTACTACTGAGGCCTGCCCTTCTACATTCTACACACGAAGTCTACATTCAAGTTTTAGATAGGTCCTAAGACTTAATGTGGCGTAGTGGTTAAGAGCAACAGCTGCTAACTAAAAGGTCGGCAGTTCAAACCCACCAGGGGCTCCTTGGAAACTCTGGGGCACTTCTACTCTGCCCTATAGAGTTGGTATGAGTTGGAACAGGCTCACCGGCAGTAGATTTGGGTTTTCTTAAGACGTAATAACTTAAAGTCATTTAATGCTTTGTGATTTTAAGTAGTAAGGTAAAAACAGCCATCATTTGAGTTAATATGTGAATTTAAATTGATTCATCTTTAAATTAACAATATTTTCATAATAAATTGAATTATTCAAATTAATTATATATTAAAATACTTGACAAACTATCAACCATCATGACAACATAAGGTATTACCTCACCGTTTCATTTTTAAATAAAGCATGTAAAAAATACCTGCAAAATTAAACAAGTACAACTGGCATTTTTCCTTTGTACAGATTCAAGAATACTATATAAGTAATATTGAAAAAATTGGGGGTTTATCTTTTTTTGAGTTTGGATTAGAAATAAAATACGACATAAAACCTTTACTACAAAGTGTAATATTTGTCGAATTCTTTAGAAAGATTGGACTGCCTCTTCACATTTTCTTCTTCCTCACCTCAGAAAAATTAAAGCATATGCAATTTTTATGAACTGCCTGGAGTTCTATTTCATTATTTTCCAGGTTTATTTAGTGGTTTAAAACATTTCAACATTCATAATTTTTAGCTGCAGATAGTTTAGCTCTGAATTCTAGCACCCAAACCACAAAATTTCAAGTTGCAATTCAGTTCCCAGTTTCAACTCCTATGGTGGTTAGAGAGACAGAGTATGACGAACCAAAATAGTCTAAGTTACTCTCTTGTTGGAAACTTAAGAGTGAATACAACATTTACTTACAGAAGAAACCAATAAAATACAATGACCGTTACACGGTTAGAGCCTAAATTTCAACAATCCTGCCTGAGAAATGTAAAAGAAGTAGAAGAAAATGACCAGTAGTGAAGATCGCCTTCTAATAAAGAAGCAAATGTTAATCATTGGTTTGAAGAGAAAAGAGAATTATTCTCAAGAAAATGAGGTCTACTTATACTAAAGGAAAAAGGAAGGCTACTCATTTTAATCTCAGAGAAGATGAAGTACTTGAGATAAATGTGAAGCCCAGTTATGTTTGAACCTAAAATCTTAACACGTTAACTCGCCCCACACAGATGACAAGGGCAACAGGATGCGGCAATCCGCCAAGTCAACGCTCTGCAGAAGAAAAGGCAGGGACTGCCTGGCTCTGATCTGAGACAAGAGAGCATGTAGGGAATGTACATTTTCACTCAGTCATGTTAAATAAAAAATAAAAAAAGAGAGCATCCATGCCACTTTTTAAAATAATTCTTCAGAATCTAACTACTTGTCTCCATTTTTTCTGCAGCCATGTGGAAATATGATTAGACCTTTCACACTCACAGAATTCATTTTTAAACTAGCTCCCTAAATCTTAAAACCAAAAAACAAAACAATCTCAGAAAGGCCAGATTGCACTTGGCCTTGTGAAAGAAAGAAACCTTGATCTTAAATTGCTTTGCATCAACATGTGGAAGGTTTTATATCTTGGATTTTCTCCACCACTCCCTCTTATATTACACTGACAGCTGCTGTTTTGAACTAAGTGGGAAGGGGAGAGAGAGAGAAAAGGAGGCCAATGGAGCAGAATGGAGCAGTGCTACCCTGGGGCAGTTCTACTCTGTCATCCAGTGTTAGCAGTCCAAACCCACTCGGCAGCACACCAACAACAACACTCTTGGATGAAATGCAGCTGTTACGTCTCTTCTGATGACCTGAATTTGGACCAGTTCTCTAGTTCTGTAATCTCCAGATTACTAAATGAAGAGTACCTTCTATGAAGATCCCTTTAAATGCAACTTAAATTCTACCTAATCACAGCAGAAACGATCATGCATTCTCAGCAGGGATGATATTGACCCTCGGGTGAAAATGGTTCTTGGCAGAAGTCACATTATTTTTTTTTATGTATAAAACACAGATATACATAAAGTACATAAGAAGATACAGAGTATATCTGTAGTATTAAAATTCTATGGAATGGGGGAATGATTAAAAAACTGCCTAAAAAGTGTCCTAACCAAACCAAGCTCATTGCTATCGAGTCAATTTTGACTCACAGCAACGATACACAGCAGAGCAGAACTGCCCCTACAGGGTTTCCAAGGAGCAGCTGGCAGAGCCCAACTGCCAACTTTTTGGCTAGCAGCTGTAGCTCTTAACCACCGCACCACCACAGTTCCAAAAAGGCTCCCTGGAGGGCAATAATGAGAAAAAGAATTTAGTTCTGAAACAGTGGTTTTTATTATCTTACATGAGAAGACTACCAACTGGTATGATCCCCATGTAAACCGTTAAAGTTTCAACTTTCAACATATCTTTATGATGAACATTTAGTTATAATAGCTACAGGATTACCTGCTTATAAATTCCACAAGTAAGGAACTGAATGCTCCTAGGGGATGGGACAAATCACTCTCTTTAGTGATTCAGCAGAGTTCCTCCTATTTGTTTGACGTCTCCTCTGTGCTTATGGCATAAGAAACTTACGCTTTTGGCATAAGTAACACCTTCTAGTTCCACCTGCAAACCTGGAGCTGTAACTGGATATGTAAATATATGCAGATTCAGTAACGTTCACATAAATCAAAATTGATGATAAATAAATAAAGAAATCTTGAATTTAGAGTCAGGAAAGAGCAACTATAGAAAAGGCCAGCAGAATGTTTCCAGATATATTCTCACTCCCTCAATCATCTCCAGACGTAGCTTAAGTTTACTAAACCAGATGTCCCACTAGCTCTCCCACCAGATCTAATGTCTATTTGAGATCTAGGACGCTAGGTTTGACCTCTTAATGCAGCATCATGCAATGGCATTAATGGGACACCTTCACTGATGTCTGTATTAATTTTCTATTTCTGCGTAACAAATTAGCACAGACTCCGTTGCTTAAAACAACACTCATTTGTTATCCCACAGTTCTGTTCGTCAGACACTCAGTTGGGCTTGGCTGAGCTCCTTATTCAGGATTTCACAGCATCAAAGTCAAGGCATCGGTTGGGCTGAGCTCTTATCTGGAAACTGGGTAAGTATCCACTTCCAATCTCATTCAGGTTCCCTGTATAATATAGGTCTAAGGTCTCCATTTCCTAGTTCGTTGTCAGCTGGGGGCCACTCACTGCTCCTAGAGTCACAAGTATTCCTTTCTACATGACCCCCTTCATGGTCAACAATGGCACCTCAAGTTCTTTTCATGTTTTGAATCTCTTCGGCTCACCTTTCTTCCCATTTGAACAAAGTGTTTTACTTTTAAGGGCTCATGGCCTAGTGGCCAATGGTTAAGAGTTCAGCTGCTAACCAAAAGGTCAGCAGTTTGAATCCACCAGCCACTCCTCGGAAACCCTATAGGGCAATTCTACTCTGTCCTATAGAGTCTCCACTTGGGTTTGGTTTTTAGTTGGGTAATTAGATCAGGTAGGCCTGATCTAATCACCATACTGATTTTTCTATCTCAAAGTAAACAGGGTCACAGTGAATGTAATTAATGCCATTGAATTATACACTTAAAAATAGTTAAAATGATTTTCTTGTAAGTACTTTACCACAAAATTATTTTTAAAATAGCCATACAACATACCATAATCATATCAGTAATGACTCATCATATTCATAGGTTCCAAGGATTAGGGCAAGACATCTTTTGGAGCTATTTTAGAAATTCTAGCTGCTACAATGTGTTAAGAATAGAACAGTAAGTAGCATACTTTTTAAATTACACCTATGTACATATACACACACACACACACACATATATAGATACAAACACACATACATACATACAAACTAGCAACGCTTAGGAACTATTTTACCCAACACATACAGATCTACAGACAGCCTCTAACATATACCCAATGATTTTCATCTTGGTATTCATGCCCTTCTACAGTGCCCTCCCACACTGTATCAGGTTTGTCTGTGTCACCAACAGAATACAGCAGCAGTGGTAGTAGGTAACTTCCACAGCTAAATCACAGAAGACATTGCCACTTCTGCCTTTTCCTCTTCAATCACTTAGTTGGGGGAAAACCAGGTGAAATCTGATGAAGATACTCAAGCCTCTATGGAGAGGTTCACATGGCCAAGAACTGAGGCTTCTTCCAACAACCACGACCAATTTCCCAACCCTGTAAGTGAGTCATCTTGGAAGTATCTCCTTCAATCTATTCAAGCTTTCAGACAACTGCAAGCCAGGCCAATCTATTATGAGAAAGCTAAGCCAGAGTACCAAGTCAAACCACTCCAGAATTACTGATTCACAGAAATTATGTGAAATAATCAATATTTATTGTTGTTTTAAGCCACCAAGCTTTGAGATGATTTGTTATACAGGAACATATAACAAAAAAAATAAAAAATAAAAATACCCAGTGCCATTAACTTGTTTCTCACTCGTAGTGACCCTATAGGACAAGGTACGGTTTCCAAGAAGCACTTGGCAGATACAAACTGCCAATCTTCTGGTTAGCAGATATAGGACTTAATTACTATGCCACCAGGGTTTCCAACAAAAAAAATAAAGATTAAGAAAACAGATAAAAGGGTAGATAGGTATGTGTGGAAACTCTAAAACTGAGGCCTTTGACTGGTATCCTAATGACTGGACTAGGCCTAACCTGGACTCCAATTTAGCTTTTGCTTCTTTCCCTGGCAGCCATGAACTTTTAGACAGGCTCAAGTACATAACAAAGGATTTCCCCTTAAACCATTAACTTTTGGACAGACTTAAGTATATAACAAAGGAAACGGTTTTATTCTGTGGTTAAAGATATGGAAAGAATTTTCCTAAGGGAGGATCTTGACTCAAGACCCTTATCAGAAATCCCCTCAGCCATCCTCAGGAAATGTTATATCCAAAACAAACTAGCAACGCTTAAGAAATATTTTACCCAAAATGAGCTATTTTTAACAGAATGTTCTCAGAAAGAATGTCTTATAATTACCTTGTGACCACCCTGTAAACCCCCTGAGCCACATATTTCTGTAATTTAGCAAAGCAGCCAGTCCAAATAGCCTACAGACGTGTTTCCAATCAATCACCATGAAGCCCCCACTTTGAGCTGTGCTGCCTCCTGCTTCCTGATTTTACCTCACAAATATGCCCATGTAACTGCACCACTTTGGAGCATTTGGTTTCACTTGTGAGGTTAGATGCGTCCCCAGTTCAAACTGTTTCGAACCTTCAATAAATCTCTTTGCTTTTACTTTAACAGAGGGTGTGTTCTTAGGCCAAAACCAAAGCCAAACCCGTTGCCGTCAAGTTGATTCCAACACACAGACACCCTACAGGACAGAGTAGAACTGCTCTGTAGGGTTTCCAAGGAGCAGCTGGTAGGTTCAAACTGTGGGCTTTCGGTTAGCAGCCGAGCTCCTACCAGCCACCAGAGATCATACTCTTAGATAGATAAATTATAATAGAGACACATAGGTTTTAAAGCAGGTAATAAAAACCTCTTAATATAAAAGAATTCCTAGTGTTCATTAATTTTAAGAAATCAAATAAGTAGAAAAACTGAAATCATTCAGTAATTGTTATCATAAAAAAATGGCACACAAATGAAAATATTCAAAAATGATGTACCCCAGAATTACAGTAACATTAAAAGCTTCTAAAGCTTGGTTTCTTCCAATACCAAAGGGCAACAGTAACCAAAGCATAAGAAGTTTTGTAAGATACAGAAAAGACTTTGGCTTTTACTCTAAGAAGCCCTTGGAGTGTTTTGAGCAAACAGTGACAATATCTAACTTACATTTTAAGAAGATCACCTTATACCGTGTGGAAAACATACTTTCAGGAACAAAGATAGAAACAGGGAGTATTCTAAAGTTCCTTTGCTACAGAACTCCAGGGGATGACCACTAACTGGGATCACAACAGAGGATCTCAGACAGAGCAGGAGAAAAATGTAGAACAAAAAATCAAACTCATGAAAAAGTCTGACAGAAACCAGAGGGACTCCCAAGACCACTACCCTTCTGACCTGGAACTGAAGCCATTTCTGGAGATCACCTTCCAGACAAACAACAGATAAGTCCATAAAATAAACCACAATGCCCTAAACGTTGCCCTTACAACAATTAATTACAGAAGATCAAAAGGGGGGCAATATTTACCCAAAAGCAAAGATGAGAAGCCAGGAAAAGATAGAAAATCTGGGCAAAAGGAAACAAGGAATCCTAATCGGAAATGAAGAGAGTGCCAACCCACTGCAGAGTATGAAACCACAGACCTGAAACATTTTATGTAGTTATCAAATGGGAATCCAATTTGTTTTGTAAACTTTCAACTAAAACACATAATTTTGTGTGTGTGTGAAGTGTTATTAAGTGACAGTATACAATCCAAATCAATTTTGCATGCCCACCCATCTGGAGCTCCTTCTGCCCTCCTTCCCGGTTACAGCACACTCCTCCTTCTCATTCTATACTTGTAGTCTCTTAACAAGCTCCTGTCTCCTCCTCTCCACCCTCCTCTCTCCCATCTAGAGTGAGCCCAATAGGACAGCATCCTATAAATGCACAGAGCCATAAAGTACACACAACATATGGTCACACTGTCTTCAAGTCGAGTCCATTTTTGTCAGAGTTGACCTCAGTAGTGTTTTCTGGTCAGCGGCAGCAGTAGGTCTAGGGGCCATGCTCCTACGGGATCCTCCAGGCCACTGGACCATCAATCGTAGTCTTTTAGTAAAACACATTAAAAAAAGTTTTAAAGCTCATCCAGGTGAGAGAGGATGGCTTGGACACTGTGGTAAAGGTAGAGGTACTGACAAGTGGTCCAATTCATGATGTACTATAATCGAAGAAGAGGTGGGACTTGCTGATAAATTGGATACGGAGTTTGGACAAAAGGAAAAACTCAAGGATGACTGCCAGTTTCTAGTCTGTGCAACTGGAAGAACGGCGCTGTTATGTTCTGAGACGACAAATGCTGAAACAATGGGTAACTTGGAGAAGGAGACAGGAATAAAGACAGGCTCGTCAACATGTTCATTAAACGAGTTAATATTTTTAAAGCTTACTCTCTAATGCAGAGAACATACTTTTTTAAAAAATCACATAAACAGTAAAACTGTAACACTGACAAGTACTGTATGACAGAAATGCATAGTTGTAGAAACCCTTAAAATTTAGAAATAGAAGAAAGTCTTGTCCAAAAAGTCAAGAAAGGCTTCTTAGAAAATAACAAAATTAAGCTAAGACCTGAAAAATAAGGAGACAACTAGGCAAAGGGGACAAACAGAGATGGATTTTCTTCGAAGCTAACGAAGCTTAAGTTTCAGAGCCCATCATTTACACAGGCCTCTTTCAAGGTCCTGGAAGGGTCTTAGAAATGTATTAATATAGTCATGTATAAAATTTGCAAAAAGAAAAGCATTTAAACCACACATGGCTAAGACTACAGTCTCCACCCACTCGGACTCCCGGCCATCTCACTTCCCTAATATCAGATAGCACTGGAGTGGCTGTCTGCATGTTTTTGGAATTCAGCTAAAAAAAAAAAACAAACAAACTGAGTTTTACCCAAAAAAGTTGGGTACACACATAGTTCGAACTTAGCAGGATATGGAGAATCAGTTCCACATATTGCTAGCTATCTCAGTGTAAAAATGACTTACAGAAATGCTCCTACAGCCCATGGAGCTATGTGCCTAGTATCACAACACAAAGGTGTGGGCCAGAGACTCATACAGGGATAGGAAGGAATCACATGGTATCAGGCACCAGAAGTTGCATATGTGTTGTATATGTATACATATATGTGTTGTTTTAGTTCTCTATTGAAGAAACTAGGATAGGTGGAACTGAGGGTTGATGAGAAGTGAGAAAATTAACTGCCTTCCTAAAAGATGTCGAAAATAGATACCAGACCACCACTTACATCATCAGCTGTTTCTCCGCAATAACTAAGCGATGTTTGTATTTAAGTTTTCTGTGTTTTGTTTTATTTACTGCCTTTGATCAAAAAGTAGAAAAAGAAATTATAAGAAGACTAAAAAGGAGAACTAAAAATAATGAAGTCAAATTATTGATGTTTTAAAAAGAAAAGGTAGATACCAAAAAATAATATATAAAAACCCTGGACACAAATGCTCAGGTGATTTTCCATGGTAGGCAATACCCAACGTGCAATGCTGCACATCACCGCTAAGAGAACTAAGTGCTGTCCAAACAACTCCATTGACAGGTACAGTGACAAGTCTCTTACCAAACCATCAAGGCTCTCTTAGTCATTCAAAGCAAACTCATTGCCATCAAGTCGACTCCAACTAATATAGACCCTATAGGACTGAGTAGAACTGTCCCATAGGGTTTCCAGGAGCAGCTGGTGGATTTGTACTATCAACCTGTTAGTTAGCAGCTGAACACTTAACCACTGCACCACCAGGGATACACTAAATAAACCTAAATTGAAGCCCACAATGAAATCCACTCCACATTCACAACAATACCTCAAATTAACAACAGACAATACTAAATATTTGTGTGGATATGAGGACTGCCAGTTAAGTTTGCAAACTCATCCTAGAAGAAGTGCAACATTCCTCATTGCTGAATATCACTGCAGTTACCTTCAAAGCACTCCCTTGGGAAGCTATGCACCGATGCCAGCGCCTAGTCCACTCTTCAAAGCAATTTTGGAACTCTTTTTCTGGAATGGCCATCAGAGCTGTTGTCGTAGTACCCTTGGTGTCCTGAATGGCATCAAAATGTCTTTCTTTCAATATTTTCTGTATCTTCGGGTAAAGAAAAAATTCACTGTGGGCCAGATCAGGTGAGTAGGGAGGGTATTCCAACAGAGTTATTTGTTTATTGGCTAAAAACTCCCTCACAGACAACTATACAATTAAGTTCGTGAACTTGCCACCTTGCCACCATGCCACCATGCACAATAGCCATTCCAGAAAAAGTTTCATAATTGTTTTGGAGGGTAAACTAGGTCCTGGTATCAGTGCATAGCTTCCCAAGGAGAGTACTTTGAAGGTGACCACAGTGATGTTCAACAAGGAGGTTACGTAGCATTCAGAACAATTAAGTTCTCTGATGTAATTGTCAGTCCTCGTATGTAGAAAAGGGAACCATAATCCATCACCAACGAGAATGTAAAAATCACACAGACACTTTGGAAAATAGTCTGGCAGCTTCTTGAAAAGTCAAATATACACCTATCATATGATCCAGCCATTCCATTCCAGGGAATCTACCCAAGAGAAATGGAAAAGTATATCTACACAAAAATGTAAATGAATGTTCACAGCAGCATTACAGGGAAAAAAGAAAATAAGAATGATAAAATTCAGGATGGAGGTTACCTCCTAGCAAAATGGAGAGCCTATGGAGAGTTACAATGGTTTTGGTATTTTTCTAGTTCTTATTTTGGGTCATAGGTTCATAAGAGTTCATAACCTACACACACACAGGATATATTAATTTTATGTGCCAAAATTTATATTAAAATTTTATTTTTTAGAAATTATCAACTGAAATAATCCCTGAACTCAGCTTAAAAGAAGACTGAGGAAAGTACCTGTAGCAAGAACAGAAGTAGAAAAGTACAGATCTGTCCACTAAAAAGCAGTCTGTGTACATAGTATATTCACAGCCAAGTGGAACCTGAACAATCACCTAAAAGGCCTGTAACTACCGCCTGGATTCAAAATGAATAAAATCTCAGGGAAAAAGTACAGGAAATTTTTCTAAAACTTCAAAAATAAAAAGTACTTACTAGTTAACATTCCTTAAGCGTAACATTTTGCTTTTTAAGTTTAAAATACTAACGACGCAGTACTTCAGCAGGAGTCCCAGGGTTGCACAAAGGGTCAAGCACTCAGCTGTTGGCTGAGAGGCAGCAGCTCCAGCCTATCCAGATGTTCCTCAGAAGAAAGGCCTGGTAATGTGCTTCCAAGAGATCCCAGCCTTGAAAGCCCTGACATACCAGAGCAGAGGTCCAGCCAGAGGGCAGATTTTGTGAACGATTGATTCTAGCGCCATCTGGTGGCACCATACTAAAACCCGAGTCTGAAGTCTTTTTAAGACTAATTTGAGATTTTTCCCCTCACATTCATTCATCTACCATCTAATAAGCATCAACTACACACAGCACGGAATCCTGATGGCACAGTGGTTAAGAGCTCAGCTGCTAGCCAAAAGGTTGGCAATTCCAGTCCACCAGCTGGTCCTGGGAAACCCTATGGAGTAGTTTTACTCTGTCCTAGTCTACAAGTCAGAATCAACTTGACAGCAACAAGCTGACATAGCACATTTATATCTTTAACTACTTCTTGGAAGGCAGGAAACAAAATAAGGCATAATATCTCTAAATGTATGCATGTATGTCTCTCTGTGTGTGTGTATCTGTATAAAAATCAGAATTTCTGTATTGAAGGAAAAAAATCTCCAGTTAAATCATGACTACTAGAAGGTAAGAAGAAAGTCTGCTTTCATAGAAACGTATTTAAAGTATCTGTGCTTCCAGACAGGAAGTTCCTCAGTAGTGATGGGGAAACAGTTTATCAAGTCACCACTAGTCAGAACGAGTAAACACACCAACGCAGTTTTAAACTGTTCTCAAATTCTTTGACACTTCTTCCTTCCAAAGGTAGAGCCTAATTTGCTTCCCCCCGAATCTAAGCTGGGCTGGATGATTTTCTTCAAATCAGGAGAACATGACAGAAATCATAACAGGTAGCTTCCAAAATTTCATCAATTCTGTTCTAGCTTCATTCAGATCACTAGCCCCGGGGGAAGTGGGCCACCATGTCATGAGCAGACTACAAGCAGTCTGTGGACAGCCCATGTGGCCAGGAACTAAGGCCTCCTCCTCACAGCGAGCACCAACTTGCCAGTCCTGTAATTCCCCTTGGAACGGATCCTTCAGCCCTACCCATGCCCTCAGATGACTGCGGCCCTGACGTCATCACCCAACAATGCCTTGCTAAACCCACTCAAACTCCTCACCCACAGAAACTGAGGAGTAATAAATGTTCATCATTGTAGTAAGCCAGCTAATTGGAGGATAATTTGTTATGTAACAATACACAACTAATACAATAACCTATCATTTCCCAGAGTCAAATTTTATCTATAACAGGAAGTAAAACTAGATCATTTTAATGTAGCACTATAATTTTCCCACAAATTAGTAAAATTTCAAATTTTCCTTCCTAAATACATTTAATTGTGCTTTTAAGGAATCTGTACATGGATCAAAAGGTGAACACGGATCATGTCTAGTGAACAGAACAAGGCGACACTGCATGGTTTAGAGTCAGGAAAGGTGTGTGTCAGGGCTGTATCCTTTCACCTACCTTTTCAATCTATATGCTGAGCAAGTAATCTGAGAAGATGGATTATATGTAGAACAAGACAACACAATTAGAGGAGGACTCATTATCAACCTGTGTTACCCAGACGACACAGCCTTACCTGCTAGAAGTGAAGACGATTTGAAACACTTACTCATGAAGCTGAATGACCACAGACTTCAGTATGGACTGCATCTCAGTATCAAGAAAACAAAAGTCCTCAAAACTGAACCAGTAAGCAACAGTGTCATAAACAGAGAAAGGACTGAAGTTTGTCAAGGATTTCCTTGTACTGGGTTCCACAAATCAATGCCCACGGACGCAGCAGTAAGAAATCAAAAGCCGTATTGCACGGGGTAAATCTGCTGCAAAAGACCTCCTTAAAGTATTGAAAAGTAAGGACGCCACCTTGAAAACTAAGCTGCACCTGACCCAAGCCATAGTATTTTCAATTGCATTACATGCATGAGAAAGCCGGACAATAAATAAGGAAGACAGAAGAAGAACTGACGCCTTTGAATTACGGTGTTGGAGAAGAATAATGAATGTGCCATGGGCTGGTGAAAGAACAAACAGATCTGTTCTGAAAGAAGTACAACCAGAGTGCTGCTTGGAAGCAAAATGGCGAGACTGTGTCATATGTACTTTGGACACATTGTCAGAGGGACCAGTCAATGGAGAAGGACATTATGCTTGGTAAAGAGTCAATGAAAAAGAGGAAGACCCTCCACGAGATGGACTGACACACAGCTGCAACGATGCACTTAAGCATTAAAATGATTGTGGACATAGCACAAGACCAAGCAGTGTTTTCTTCTGTTGTGCACAGGATCGCTGAGTCAGAACTGACTGTGTGGCACCTAGCAACATACTAAGTAGTGACACTTTTCTAGTTTCTCAAATTATTTCATAATATTTTTTCATTATTCCTTAGTTTCTAAGCTAATTTTTGTAAGTTACATAAACAGACTTAAATAGGCCAATAAGGATTTCAAATGCCTGCTTTTTAGTAGAGCAACTGTACAAGATACTGAATGGAGATGAAAGGGAAAAAAAACTTGGTTTTTAGCAAGTTGTAATGTAATTTAGACTAATGTTTCATGAAATTATCTAATCTCTTTAATGACACAATTTCCCCTTGGCTCTGCAGATTATAGGTCAGTGGGAGTAGGGTATGGAAAGCCTGTCCTTTACCTCAGTGAGGGACCTGCAAGCCACACCACCATGCAGGGCTTCATCCAAAGCAGAGAGGGTAGTTGGTAAGAATGCTGGTGACATATCAGCAGATGTTTGTGTCTTCATCCCAAAAGCCTGAACAAGAAAAAGATTATGTTCTTTCCATTCTCCATAACTGTTCAAAAACATACATCTCTAAACTTCAGCAGCTGTAACCCCAGTCCATCTTTTATCTTTTATAGCATTCTTTATTTATTCAACAAATATTTACTACATGCCAAGGACTATGTAGACTGAGGATACCATGTAACAGCCAGAGACCCTGTACTCACTGTTCTTATAATCAATGAAAACCCAAAAAATCAAATCCACTGCCCTTGAGTGAATCCTAACTCATAGCAACATTATAGGACAGAGTGGAACTGCCCCACACAATTTCCAAGGAGTGGCTGGTGGTTTCGAACTGCTGACCTTGTGATTAGCCAATGAACACATAACCACTTCAGTACCAAGACTTACGACTAAGTTAAAGTAGACAAATACAGTACTGTTAATAAGTAAGATTACGGTAGGGAAAGTGGCGACATCGAGATGGTACACCTGATCTGGACTGTGTGATCCAAGAAGACCCCATGGAAGAGCTAGAGATTTGTATTTGTGACTTAAATGTGACATAGCTATTTTATAGGCAGGAAAAACGTGAACGTTTTTGCCAAAGGGGACAGGATGCACCAAAAAAAAAGGTTGAGAAGCAAGAGCTGAAACAGAAACTAATGAAAACTACAAAAAAAAAAAATTCAAATTCCATTTAGAATGATCATAAGATGGAGTGCGGTCAGGATGTAGCAGGAGATGAGGCTAGAGAAAAAAGCAGGCACCCCATCATGAAGAAACTTGTTGAAGAGCTTGGGGTTTACAGTGAGAGCAACAAGGACTAAGGAGTAACAAGATCAAACTACCGACTCAAAAGACACATTCACTGTAGGTGAAGGGAAGGACAACACATAATAGAGAAGTCAACAAAACTGAATTAAACCAAAAGCTAAGAAGTTTCCTTAATCTAACCAAACACTTCAAGGGACAGAGTAGTTAGGGCCAGGGTTCTGGGGACCATGGTTTCAGGGGACATTTAGGTCAACTGGCATAATAAAGCTTACTAAGAAAATGTTCTGCATCTCACTTTGGTGAGTGGCATCTGAGGTCTTAAAAGCTACCATGTGGCCATCTAAGAGGCATCAATTGCTCCCAACCCACCGGGACCGAAGGAGAATGAACAGTACCAAAGACATAATGAGAATATAAGCCCAAGAGACGCAAAGGGCCACATAAACCAAAGACTCCATCAGCCTGAGACCAGAAGAACTAGGTGGTACGTGGCTCACAAATGACCACCCTGACAAGGAACACAACAGACTGTCCCTGATGGAGTAGGTGAAAAGCAGCAAAAAGAGAAACTTGAACATCTGTCTGGAGGAACCCTGCAAAACAAGGCCCCTAACTCTCTGCTAGCCCAGAACTAAAATCATTCCTGAATCCAACTCTTGAGACAAAGATTAAACTGGACTGTAAGACCTAAAATGATGCTGCTGAAGAATGAGCTCCTTGGCTCAGGTAGATACATGAGACTCAGTTGGCAGCTAGGTGAGACGAGAGGGTAGAAAGAGACAAGAGCTGATTCAATGGACACAGGAAAATACACGGTCAAGGAGAGGAGTGTGCTATCACACTACAAGAAGAGCAGCTAGGGTCACATAACAATGTGCATATAAGTTTTTGTATAAGAAAATGAATTGCAAACTCGCACTTAAAGCGCAGTAAAAAATAAAAATGGAAAAAAAAAACTTTTACTTTGATTTTAAAAGATGACCATCACTGACAATAAATGAGTTTTTAGAGCACAAAAAATATATTCGATAGTTTATGAAGAATAGCTTGACAGTGGTAGTAGTAGTACAAATTCCACCCTGCTTCCCATGCCCTCCAAAAGAAAGACGAGATCAAATTCCTGGAATGTGTACATGTTACTTTTATGGATTGAATTACATTCCCAAAAAATGTGTTATCAGTTTGGCTGGGCCATGATTCCCAGTATTGTGTGGTTATCTGCATTTTGCAACTTGAATATCTGTTAAAGAGGACTAGGGTAGGATTGTAACATCCTTGCTAAGGTTACATCCCTGACCCAAAGTAAAGGAAGTTTCCCTGGAGTGTGGTCTGCACCACCTTTTAGTTTACAAGAGATAAAAGGAAATGGAAGCAAGCAGAGAGGGGATACCTCACACCATCAAGAAAGCAGCACCGGGAGCGAAGCTTATCCTCTGAACCCTGGGTCCCTGCATGGAAGAGGCAAGAAATGCCTTCTCCCCTAGAGCCTCCAAGGAAGTGCAACCCTGTCAACACCTTGATTTCAGATGACTGGCCTCTAAAAGGTAAGAGAACCAATTTCTGTTGTTTTGAGCCACACGTTGTTGTCAGGTGCCGTCAAGTCAGTTCTGACTCACAGCAATTCTATGTGCAACAGAACGAAACACTGCCTATCCCTGGACCATCATCACAATCACTGTTATGTCTGAGCCGATGGTTGCAACCACTGCATCAGTCCATCTCACCAAGGGCCTTCCTCTTTCTCACTGACCACCACTTTATCCAGCAGTATATGCTTCAGGGACTGGTCTCTCCTGATAACATATCCTAACTATGCAAGATGAAATCTTGCCATCCTTGCTTCTAAACACATTCTGTTGGACTGCCTTCCTTTGAAATAGGTACAAATATTGATCTATTCCCAGTCAGTATGCCAGGTAGTTGTCTTCCTTGGCATAGTTCTTTCCTATGCTTTTAATGACATCCTGCATTCTTCATGTATGATGTCCTTGATGTCATTCTGCAACAAGCATGGTCCTCAGTCATTAGTGGGCAATACATCCAGTCTCTTCCTGAGATGGTCTCTTAACTCAGACGGGATGTACTCAAGGTAGTACTTTGGTTCTCTTGTTCTAATTTTTTTTTTTCCAACTTCATCGTCACCTTGAACTTGTGTATGAGCAACTGACGGTCAATTCCAGACAAGCCCTGTACTTTGTTCTTCCTGATGAGACTGAGTTTTTCTATTATCTCTTTCCATAAATATAGTTGATTTAATTCCTGGTATTCCATCTGGTAAGATCCATATGTACAATCACTGTTCATGTTGTAGAAAACAGGTATCTACAACAAAGTCATTAGTCTTGCAAAATTCAATCATCGTGTGACCTCCAGCATCATTTCCATCACAAGGCCATGTTTCCCAGCTACCAAGCCTTCTTCTTTGTGTCCAGCTTTCACATTCTAATCGCCAGTAATTATAGATATACACTGACTGCATGTTTGACCAATCTCAGACTGCAGAAGTAGGTAAAAATCTTTGATTATTCATCTTTGGCCTCCATGGTTGGTGTACAAATATGAATAAAAGTTATTAAACAGCCTTCCTTGCAGGCACCTAGGGATTATCCTATCATTGACAGTGTTGTACTTCAGAATAGATCTGGAAATTTCTTTTTGACAATAAACGTGATGTCATTCCTCTTCAATTTGTTATTCTCATTGTTTTAGATTAGGTTCTCTAGAGAAGTATATGTATAAGTTAGTAGCTATAGCTCTTAAACACTAAACCACCAGGGTTTCCCTAAATATATACAGAGGGATTTTTATTAAGGAAACAGCTTGGGCAATTGTAAAGGCTGGAATGTTCCAAGTCCATGGATTATGACAGAAGCTTCTAACTCATGGAGCCACAGGGGCTGGAAAATCCTAGATGAGCAGTTCAAAGAACAGACCTCTTGCTCACAGGTTGTGGAGATCAATGAATCCCAAGATCAGCAGGCAAGACAGCAAGGCTTCTCCTGATTCATACAGCTGCAGGGGCTTGTGAACTCAAGACTGGCAGGTTAAAGAGCAGGGCTCTTCATGCACCAGAATGTTTATCGCAGCACAGTCCCCAATAGCAAAAAGACGGAATCAACCCAGATGCCCAACAATAGAAGAATGGATAGGTAAACTATGGTACATATACTCAATGGAGCACTACACAATGATAAAGAATAATAATGATTCCAGGAAACATCTCCTAATCTGGTTTCAACTGGAAGACATTATGTTGAGTGAAAGTAGTCAGCGACAAAGGGACAAATACTGTATGAGACCTCTACGATAAGACCTCAAAAACAGACTTGTGTATAGAAGAAAAGACTCTTTGACAGCTGCAAGGGAGGGAAGGAAGGGAGGGTGAGGGCGGAAGGGTTTAGTTTAGATAGTTACTAGAAATCTAGTTGGGAGAAAGCGGTGATAGCACACATTAGAAACAAGAACAAAATTAAGTGGACTTCAGCATAACTTGAGTATTCCTTCCATCTTGACTCAATACTGCAAACATAGAGTAGGTGGGGCAGGGGGCAGGGGACCATGCTCTTAGGCAAAATCGAGGCCAATTGGCACAACTAGTGTTTTGCTAAGAGAGCTCTCTGCACCCCACATTGGTGAGTGGCGTCTGGGGTCTTAAAAGCTGCCAAGCTGCCATCCGAGGACACAGCAAAGGGTCCCAACTCAGCAGGAACGGATGCTCACCGAGGACCAAAATGACATGCAGTAAAGACAACCTAGAAGACAGAGAGACCCACAAGAGTGGGTGCCTACATCGACTTGGGACCGGAAGAACCGGATGGTGCCGGCCACCACCAGTGATAGCCACGATGGAGCTCACAGAGAAGAGTCTCACTGGCAACACAAGAATAAAAAGGGGTGCATCATGAGATCTCCACTAAAAGACCTCATTTGATGGTCTAGCAGTTTTGGGGTTCCTCTGAGAGCATGGCCCCCGGCCCTGATGCTGCCCTTTCCCATAAATTATAACAAAGGTCCACTCTTTGGACAGGAATGGATTGGACTTGGCAATGCAGAGTGACCATATATTGGAAGCACTTTATGGTTCTATACATCTATAAGATGTCATCTTGCTGACCTCTGGCTGGAGGAAGGGGAGTGGATGGAGAGGAGGGGAAAGGAGGCTGTTGGGAGGATGAGACATGTATGGAGCAGAGAGGAATAGTGTGCAGTCACCGGACAGAGAGAGCAGTGGAAGCTGCATATAGGTGGGCATGTAAATTTATACGTGAATGTACATTTTCACTCAGTCATGTTAAATAAAAATAAAAAAATTAAAAAAAAAGAGCAGGGCTCTTGCTCACAGCCTGTGAAGACTGACAAATCCCAAGACCACTAGGTAAGTTGCCAGCTCAAGTCCCCAAAACCAAAGACCAAATGAACAACAG
The DNA here is from genome assembly GCA_028571685.1 of Heterohyrax brucei. Classification (NCBI taxonomy): domain Eukaryota; kingdom Metazoa; phylum Chordata; class Mammalia; order Hyracoidea; family Procaviidae; genus Heterohyrax; species Heterohyrax brucei. Next base: position 89,215,251 of record CM053151.1, on the reverse strand, counting down.
CTAGCTGCAGAATCCAGTGCAGGCAAAAGACAGAACATCTGGTTATATTCAGATGCAGGCCACATGCTCAAGGAAAATATCATTCATCTGACTTACTACTCACAGTACATGCCTTCATGGGAATGATCACATACAAATACTGAGACTCATTTTGAGTCATGCCACATGAGAAAAGGAAGGTCCTGAAAGCTTGATTCCAGCCAGGTCACTACGGCTGGCTCTATTCTGAAGAGGCTGCTCTTTCCTAGTCATATTTTGAGTGCCTTCCAACCTCAGGGACTCATCTTTTGGCACTATATTAGACCATGTGATGTACAGTTTGTGGTAGTTTGTTGGAGCAGCCATCTGGAATCAGCATGTTAAATTATTATTTCAAAGAGTTGGTCAGGCTGGTTTGTGAAAATTAGCATGAAAGTGGGTAAAAGCGGAAGCAAGGAAATCTGTTAGGATACCACAATCATTCAGAAAAAAAGTTAAGGCAGCCCAACCTAGGGTAATTATAATAGGGATATAAGCCTCTGGCACTATTGAGGAATGTAAAGCCAGGTATTTAGTATATAGGAAGTTTTTCTAACGTCATAAAATACTGAAATTCTCCTTTCTTGCCCTAGGTGCTGCTCCAAAATTAATGACACAAAGAATTTGGGTTATTTTATTTGTTGATTTTGGGTAATGCTGGTATATTTAGAACTATTAAACTTAAAACTCAACAGGGAAAATTATTTTTATGATTGCTTTTATTAATCTTTTCTAGGATATTAAATGTCTATCTGATTTTTAAAAGACGATTATTTTCTAAGATTTCCTTTTTCTTTCAAGAGTTTTTGGGACAATCTTCCTTTTTTACATTTCAGTTTAGTTTTGTCTTCTCCTGGGCACTTCACAAAGAGTTACTTCCCTGAGAGTTGATGATGGATTCAGTTGTGTGCCCCCAAATAAGTAGTAACTTGGTTAGGCCATGATTCCCTGTATTGTGTGGTTGTCCTCCGTTTTGTGATTGTAATTTTATGTTAAAGAAGATTAGCGGGCACTGTAACACCCTTACTAAGGTCCCATCCCTTATCCAGTGTAAAGGGAGTTTCCTTGGGATGTGGCCTGCACCACCTTTTATTTTACAAGAGATAAAAGGAAGCAAGCCAAATTAAGAACCTTATACCACCAAAAAAGCAGCACCCAGAGCAAAGTGCACCCTTTGGACCTGGGGTCTCTGTGCCTGAGAAACTCCTTGTCCAGGGGAAGATTGATGACAAGAATTTTCCTCCAGAACCAATAGAGACAGAAAGTCCTCCCCTGGACCTGGTGCCCTAAACCTGTACTTGTAGTCTACTACACTGTGAGAAAATTAATTGCTCTGACTTAAAGCTATCAAATTTGTTGTATTTCTGTCACAGCAACACTATATAACTGAGACAGATACAGAGCAAATAAGGTCAGCCCCTTTCAGATACTGCCATAGTTCAGGAATTGTGAACAATGGAAAAGGTGAGAACGGCAAGGAAAAAAATAAATAAAAATAAGTATAATTGTCTCAATTTTTAGAGAGGCTAAAATACTGAGACTAAACAAGATTAAATGATTTGCTAACAATAACTGCAAGAGGGGAAGAAAGACAAGAACTGTTGCTGGGTTCCCTCCTCCACCTGGCAAAAAAAAAAAAAAGTTTAAAGACATAATTCCATAATCCTGGATAACTACTATTAATTAAATAGGTTATATGTACTCAAACATATAGATTTCATTTTTTATAAAATTGATATTATATTCTGAATACACTTTTAAAGCCTATTTTTTATTAAACATTTATATGCTAAGCATTTTTCCTGTTAATAAAAATCCTTCAAAGAATACTTTAATGCCTCTATAATATTTCAGAAACCCTGGTGATAAAGTGGTTAAGTGCTACATCTGCTAATCAAAAGGTTGGCAGTTCAAATCTGCTCAGTGCTCTTTCGAAACTCTATGGGGTAGTTCTCCTCTGTCCCACAGGGTCACTGTGAGTCAGAATTGACTTGATGGCAAAGGGTATGTTATGTATAAAATATTTCATCACATAAAATACTAAAATGTAGCCACTTATTATTATTTAGGCTGTTTCCAACTTTTGATATTAGAAGTATTTCAGCATACACCCTGACACAGATATTTTTTGTCTGTTTTATTGTATAATTTCTAAGGGAAAAAAAATCCTAGATGTGTAACTCCCTAAGAGTATAAATATTTTAAATTCAAACTGCCTATAAGATCATAGCAATTTGTATGACTACTAACAATGTATAAGAAAGAGTGCTTGCCTCTCTGCAATCCCTAACATTAAACATTACTACTTTTTTAAATAAAGTTGCCTAAATAAACTGAGGTCAAGCTATAGAACTGCAATTATTCATTCACTTAAAAATACTGAGACCCTACTATATGCCATTTATAGTACTTAGATGAGTTCTGGGAATATAGTGATAAGCCAAATAGACCAAGTTTCTGACCACATGAGGTTCACAAATTACTGAATCCTTGTTCTAAACACAAAGCTCTCCTGTCCTTGTGAGGATGCAGGAAGACCAGTATGTTAATACTTACAAACCATGTATTTGTCTACTTCTGTGTAATCTTACCTACTAAATTCTTAGGTCATGTAAAATATGGATTAACATTAAATTTTGTAAGCTTATATTCAGGTAAATAAAATAATTAGGAAAGTCTCACTAAAAGCCATGCGGTTTGCACATAATTTAGAAATACCTTAATACTGTCTGCAGTCGATCATCAGGCAATGCAGGTGGACATAGGGATACTTCAACAAACATGTAAAGGCAGCTCTGCCTGTCACAAAGTATTTCATTCATAACTATAACTACTAGAATAACAAATCTGGCAATTCAAAAAAGGGATAAAATGAACTAATGTAACAAGACTTTAGAAATAGTAGTATGTATGTAGAGACATAGATAAATTTTGTGATAGGACACAGTTTTTCTTCTATTTCATTGGCTGTTTCTTCTCAGCCTCATCATTGTCTAATCTGCCCTTGAAATGTTGGCACCACTCAGGACTTAGTCTTGAGTACTCTTGTCTTCTAACTGTAGATACTGTCTAGACAATCACTCATACACTCCCACAGTATCAACTACCGTATTTACACCAATGACTCCCAAATGTATACTACTGCAGACCACGTCCTTAAACCCCACGTCTATATGTTTAACTCTCTAGTCATCTCTCCATTCCATATCTCAAGCACCTTATATGCAATAACAAACTGAATTGATGATCTGCCTCCCTCAAACTGTTTATCTTTCCAAAATTCCTTAACCTAGTCAATGGTATGACCTCTCAAAGCCAAAATCAGGGGATCATCTCTGACATTTTCCTGTACCTCACCACCACCCATAGCCAAATCCTTTAATTCCTCCTTCAAAATCTCTCTCATATCAATAAGCATTACACACTCTACATTAATATTACCCTAATAATCCATGTCACAATCACTTTCTGCCTGAATACCAATTTCTTGCTCCCCTTCAATCAGGTGTCTATGTTCAAGACTGGTTTCTTACGACACATTAGATTGTAACTTTTCTGGCTTCTATTGCTCTTAGAATAAAGTCTAAGTTCCCAATATAGTCTTCAAGGCCCTAACAATCTGACTCCTACTTACTTCTCTGTGTCATCTCACGTCCCTCTCTTCCTCACTGCTGTCATCCACTGACACCAGCCTGATTTTATTAGCACACCGTCTCCCACCCCAACCCCTCTGCCTAGCTTTCTCCTTTTGTCCTTCAGGTTTTAGCTCAAGCAGTACTTCCTCAGAAAAATCCCTCCTGACTCCTAAACTAAGTAATCTCTCCTGTTACTAACTTTCAAAGCTTCTTGTACTTTTCCTTCACAGGACTTACAGCTACTACAATTAACTATTTCTGTAATTATATGTTTAGAGTGTGACTTCCCCACCAGACTGTAAGCTACATGACAGCTGGAACTTGACCTTTCTTGTTCTTCAAGATGTCTCTAATACCTGAGAAAGCTCCTGATACCTGGCTGGCATTCAAAAATTATGGGTTCAGGGAACGAATGACTGAAATAAATGAAAAAATAAATGAACAACAATAACACCAAAAACCTTTTTGAGGGACCAAAGTACAGCAGTTGTTTAAGGCAGACCTCAAATCTAAAAAACTCTACAAAAGTGAATACAAGCTAAATAAAAAAAAAGGGATCCTAGAACTGGTACTGGGAATAGTAACAAGACTTCAGCTTAAGGTGGTGATAGAAATAGAGATTAAAGCTGAGTTTCCAGCCTATGTGTTCTTATTTAATTTCCTAGCTGGGAATATGCCATAAATATTGACCAAACAGAATGACATATCTCAAAGCAAAAGATTTTCCTGGTGCTTTTACAACCTTCAAACTAATAAGTAAATTTGAACATAGCTACAGAGTTATCACATTTTATTTTAACAAACTTATCCCATAAAACCAAACAAACTGTTCAAAGCAACAAAATCAATGATAAAGTTACAACTAATGTCAACTTCTGGCTCTGATTCTAATTCTCTGACTATCTTGCCTTAAGTTATTTTTCTTAGATCACAAATCTGAACAAAAGAAAGTGTTTTATCTGTTCATTGTTTTGAAAAGTTTCAAACAAAACCAACATTTCTTCTTTTCCTCTTCAAAGAACTGCAAGCTACTTTACTGCTCAGGAAGGAGCCCTGGTGTTGCAATGGTAAGGCACTAGGCTGCTAACCAAGAAGGTCTGCAGTTCAAACCCACCAGCCACTTCTGAGGACTGTCGGAGCCTGCCTCCATAAAGACTGATAGCCTTGGAAACCCCAAAGGGCAGCTCTCCTCTGTCCAATAGGGCTGCTATGAGTCAGAATTAACTTGACAGCAGTTTGGTCTGGTTTTATTGTTTAGTGGCTACCATATTTCAATATAGGATAGTAGATGAGCAATTTACAATCCATATAAAAATACACTTGTAAAGCATTGAGCTTATTTTCAGGCAGCTTTCATTCTGAGAAAACAAAATCTTTCCTATGCACAAAACCTACATTTGGAAAAGCTACGGTAATGAGATACTGAGTGCAAAAAAAAAAAAAAAATGAATAATTTGATGAGGACTTATAGAAAAGGCTTCAACTTTTCTTAAGAGTAAATATAAATTTAGAGTATTATTTAACCAACCTATAGACAAGTATAACCCAATTATGTATAGTTTATGATGCAGAGGAAGTAATAATGCTGAAGGTCAGTATTACAGACAGGGGTATTCTAAAATTAACAATATATTATAATTTAAACATGAGGTCCACAAATCCCACCCATTCTGTTAGAGAAAAAAGTTCCTAATTTGCATAATTAGGAATTGTCTCTCATGAACTTATGAACTAAATTTACATAAATTTTCACAAATAACTCTATGATATGAAAGTTAATATGTTTGAGGTGCCCACTTCCATTTTTTACTTTTCCTCATCCCAAAAAATAGTTTCAGGGAGAAAAATGGGTGTACAGAACTAGAATTCTATTAAAAGACAATACCTGATGTTCCACCAGACTGGAAGGTCCCTTAAGGACATCACCCCAGACTCTCTGTTAGCCCAAAGCTGAACCCAGCATCAAAGCCAACTCTTCAAAGACTGGGTGGGACTAAAAGACACAGAGCGATACTAGCAAAGAATTTGCTTCTTGGGTTAAATACATACATGAGGCTGAGGGAGCCACTCTCATCCAGAGGTGAGATGAGAGAGTGGCAGGGGACAGAGCTGGCTGAATGGATGTAGAAAGCAGAAGTGTCACAGGGCAGAGAGAGTAGTTAGAGCTGCCTAGCAGTGTATATGCAGGATTTTATACAGCAAATTGATCCGGACTGTAAATTTTCATTTAAAGCACAATAAAATATTTTTAAAAAATAGTTTCAATATGACAAAGAATTACTTAGTACAAGAGAAAAGAGAAATACCGTTTGCATCTGTGGGGCACAGGCTCTGCTGACCATACACAGAAGTTCATGGACACCTCCATAACTAAGGCCGGTAACCTTCATAAGTTCCAGTGGGGAAAGACGTAAAAAGTCCTAAAGAGACACAAAAAATATTTTAAAAATAGTATGTGTTTAAAAGACACTGGAAACTTTTCATTTACATCTATGTGTAGACAGAAGTCTAACTTACCGCAGATCAAAGAAATACAAGTTCCTAATAGCATTTTCCCCTATATATGTCTTAAGTGAAAGATACAGTGTCATCATCCAGCCTAGTTACTATATTCCAGAGAAGTATAGCATATCAGACCCTTAAATTCATCAACTGTTTACTGTTTGAAAACTGAGAAACTTCCTGCAAACATAAAAGCTAAGTGGCAAATTCCGACTCATTATGCTTCCTGGAACTCTCTGTCAGTCAATGAGCTTAGCACACAACAACTAACTTCACACAGCAAAAGCAGCACTCAGCTCAGGTTCACACGAGCACTGGGCACAAATATATGCCCAGAAAATGTCAGGTTGAAACAAGTTTCTTTTACAGCTAGTAGATCACTCACAGAAAGTATGTGGTAAATTGAGAGGAGATGAAACTGACTTTGGAAGTCCTGATACATGCTATGGCATGGGTGATCCTTTCAAGGTAAGCCTTGAAAACGTTATGCTGAGTGAAATAAGCCAATCACGAGAGGATAAATATCGTAGTAACCCAAGTACATAAAATATTTAGAGCTGGCCAATGGAAAGAGACTAAAGTTTATTAGTGGTTACCAGTGGCAGAGGGAAAGGGGCAGAGAAAGAGTCACTGCCTAACAGAGCACTGAGTTTCTAGTAAGGGTGGTAGAAAATTCTGGAAATGGATAGTGATGATGGCTGCACAACAGGATGAATGGAATTAATGTCACTGAATTGTACATGTAAAATATGCTGAAACGGCAAGCGTTTTGTTGCAGTTTTTGTGTTTGTTTTTGCCACAATGAAAAGAAAAAAAACTTGACTATGAAATGAAATATTAAATTTCATGCTTTTGAGAACATTTCAAAGTACAAACATGAGGATTATTAAGCACATAACAGAAGAACCCAAGATACCTCTAACACACAAATTCTAAAAAACACGCAGCACACTTTGAAAATCTATCAAGAACAGCATCCTAAAACACAACTGTCAGTGGTGCTGGTGGTGCCACTGAGTCCTTTTTGACTCGCAACAACCCTATCCACGATAGAACGAAACACCGCCCAGTCCGCAGCATCCTCACAAGTACTGCTGTCTGTGCCTAACGTTGCAGCCCGTGTCAGTCCTTCTCATCAGGGATCTTCCTCTTTCTCAGTGACCCTCTACTGTACCAGGCATGATGTTCTTCTCCAGAAACTGATCCCTGCTGATAACGTGTCCGAAGTACGTAAGACAAGCTCTTGGCATCCTTGTCTCTAAGGAACATTCTGGCTGTGCTTCTTCCAAGACAGAATAATTTGTTCTTAGGGCAGTCTCTGATACAGTCAATATTTTTTACCAGCACCATAATTCAAAGGCATCAGTTCTTCTTGGATCATCCTTGTTTATCACCCAGCTTTCACATGAGTAGGAGTCAGCTGAAAATACTATGGCACCTTAATCCTCCAAGTGACATCTTTGCTTTTTAACACTTTCAAGGTCTTTTGCAGCATATTCGGCCAAGGCACATCATCTGATCTCTTGACTACTGTTTCCACAGCCACCGATTGTGGGTCTAAGTAAAAAGAAATCCTTAACAACTTCAATCTTTTACCATTTATCATGATGTGGCTTACTGGTACAGCTGTAAGGATTTTTGTTTTATTTTGAAGTATAATCCATACTGAAAGCTCTAGCAGTCTTTTGTCTTCAAAAGTCCTCTTCATTTTCAGCAAGCATCTGCATACTGCAGTGATTGAGTCTTCCTCAAATCTTGATACCACATTCTTCATCATATACTCCAGCTTCTTCGATTATTTGCTAAGGATAAAGATTGATAAGTGAAAAGATGTACAAGTGTAAAGATTGATGGTGAAAAGATACAACCCTCACACACACCTTTCCTAATTTTAAACCATATAATATCCCCCTGCTCTCTATGAACAACTGCCTCTTGGGCCATGCACAGGTTCTTCATGAGCTCAATTAACTGTTCTATAATTCCCACGCTACGCAACGTTACAGATGGTGATGGTTGCACAACATGATGAATTATACATGTAAAATTTGCTGAAATGGCAAATGTTTTGTTGGGTTTTCTGGGGGTAGTCAGGGTGTTTTTGTTTTGTTGTTCATAGGGATACTATGAGTCAGAACAAACTCAGCAGCACCTAACAATGACATGCACTGTCATCCATAATCTGTCATTCTCGACACAGCTGAATCCCCTCACATAGTCAATAAACCGCAGTTAAACATCGTTCTGGTGTTCTCTGCTTTCAGCCAAGATCCGTCTGACATCGGCAACAATATCCCTCATTCCATGTCGTCTTCTGAATCCAGCATGAATTTCTGGCAGTTACCTTCAAGGTACTGGTGTAATTGTTTTTGCATTATTGTCAGCAACCTTTTACTCGCATGTGACATTAACAATACTGTTCTTTGGAATGGGCACAAATATGGATCTCTTCCAGGTGTTTGGCCAGGTAGCTGTATTTCAAATTTGGGGGGATACATTAGTAAGTGCTTTCAGCACTGCATCCATCTGTTGAAACATCCCAGTTGATACTCAGTCATTTCCTTCAGGGCAGCTAATGCCTTCAGTACAGCTTGGACCTCTTCCCTCAGTACCATCAGATCTTGATCTTACACTACCTCCTGAAACGGCTGAATGTCAATCCAATTTTTGTGGTACAGCAACTCTGTGCATTCCTTCTATTTTATTTTGATGCTTTCGGCTTTGTTCAATATTTTGCCCATAGAATCCGTCAGTACTGCAACTCAAGGCTTATGTGTTTTCTGTAGCTCTTTCATAAATACAACTTTAAATCTTATTTAACCTCCTAAGATGGATTTGGAAACATTGGTAGCATTGTGATTCAGTGCTCTGTCTGCTAACCAAACAGTCAGCAGTTCAAGTCCACCAGGTACTCCTTGGAAACTCTATGGGGCAGTTCTACTCTGTCTATAGGGTCACTATGAATCAGAATCAACTCAATGGCAGTGGGTTTTTTCAGGAAGAAGAGGAATTAGCTTCACTACTGTGCCTAAAAATGTAGTATATGCTCTACACAATTCTGTGGTTCCATTAGTAGGAAAAGGATCTTAGCTCTTAATTTCTCTTGCATTGAAAAGGAAACTTTTTCATGGTCACCACAAAATGCCTTATAAATGGACAAAACTTCTCTGGAATCCTAAATACTATAAAAGGCACATTTGTACCACACCTTATATCATGAACAGTCTCTCTCAAAAAATAAAACCAAAAAATGAAAAATCAAACCCACTGCCACTGAGTCAATTCCGACTCTTAACAACCCTGTAGGACACAGCAGAACTTCCCCATAGGGTGTCCGAGGCTATCAGTCTTTACAGAAGCAGACTGCCACATCTTCCCCCTGTAGAGCATTTAGCGAATTTGAATCACCAGCCTTTCAGTTAGCAGCCGAGTGCCTAACCACTATGCCACCAGGGATCCTTGGTCTCTACATTGGCCAATTCCAAATATTTTATGTAAGTGGAATAGTACACTATTTGTCCTTTTATGACTATCTTATTTCACTTACAATATTTTAAAGGGTCATCCACAGTCTTCCCCATAAACACAAACATAGTGTTCAGGGAAGTGAAATCACACTTGAAAATGCAACTTAAGTGGGTTGTTATTTAAAATTAGCCTGTGAAAGAGCATGGCTATTTACCTTTTTTTTCTTTTGGTAAACCTGCATTTTCATACTTCAGATTTATTTAAGATCTATTTTAGGGTTGCTATGAGTCAGAACTGACTGAAGGGAAGTGGGTTTTTTTATGGGTTTGGCTGTTGTAAGTCAGAATCAGCACCACAGCAGTGGGTCTGCTTTCATTTTTTATTTTTTAAGATACACTTAAAATTAATTTGTACATAAAATTTCTCATTTAAAAAAAAATCAAATAATTTTACCTGGCAGGTAACAATCTGGTGTCTGAGCAGACGGTCACACAGATCTTGTGATAAACCCACTCGTCTTAGTTTCTTGCTAGCCATGACTCCAGATCCAGTGAAGAAAACACAACCTTGCAAAAATGCCAGAAAACAGCATAAGCAATAGCAGGTGGTCTACCCAAAATACAAAATAAAAAATTCCTCAAGTTGTATAGTACTTAAAATATTACCGACAAAAGTCAAGGATGGCTATTGTAACGGGTTGAGTTGCGGCCCCCAAATAGATATGCCCACATCCTAATCCCCAAGCCAAAAACTAAAACCCCTGCCAGCAATTTGATTCTGAATCAGAGCAACCCTATAGGACAGAGTAGAATTGCCCCTAAGAGTTTCCAAGGCTGTAAATCTTTACAGAAGCAGACAGCCACAACCGGCTCCCATGGAGTGGCTGAAGGGTTCCCACCAGTTAGCAGCCTAGCATTTAACCACTGCCCCACGGTGCTCCTTCCTAATTCCCAGCACCTATGAACATGACCTTATTTGAAAAAAGGATCTCTATAGATATCACCAACTTAGTATCACAAAATGAGATGACCAAGGATTATCCAGGACAGCCTATCCAAGTGATATTTGTCCTTATAAGAGACAACAGAAGAAAGGACCCAGGGGAGAAGGCCCCACAAAGACAGAAGCAGAGACTTAAGTAAGCAGCCACAAACCAAGAAATGCTAACAGCCACATGAGCTGAAGAGGCAAGAAACAGAATCTCCTCTAGAGCTTCTAGATGGTAGAGAAATAAACTTCTGTTTTAAACTAGCCAGTTTATGGTAGTTTCTTAGAGCAGCCCTAGGAAACAAATACAAATACTGCAGTTGTGGTGGTGGGTAATAGCTGCCGTCAAGTCAGCCCCAACTCATGATGACCCATGCACAACGGATCAGACTATTGGTCATCCGTAAGGTTTTCTTTTTTAAATTTTTAATATATTTTGTTTTTGTTGAGAAAATACCCAGCAAAAACATATGCCAGTTCAAGTTTCCACATGTATATTCAAGTAATGTTGATTAGCCCCAAAGGTACTCTGACCCTTCCACTCTCATCCTTTAAAATCAATCTCCCATAGCATCTTAAAAACCGAAACCAAACCCAGTGGTTTGAGTCAATTCCAACTCATACTGACCCTATAGGGCAAAGTAAAACTGCCCCTTAGAACTTCCAAGGAGCGCCTAGTGAATTGAAACTTCCGACCTTTTGGTCAGCAGCTGTGGCACTTAACCACTACATCACCTGGGTTTCCTCAGCACTCTTAGATAACAAGATAAATTTCAAACATTAAGAAAGCCTTAAGGCTTTCATAAAGATCTCTCAAAAATCACTTCTTCACTTCCTCCTCCTTCATTTATCAGATTGGAAGGCTCAGGTCCTGACCTCCCTGGCAAGTTACTTCTCTTGGTACCTTAATTTCCTCATCTGTGAAACTAGGATAATTCCACTGTCTAGTTCGTAAGGCTGTAGTGAGGAGTAGAAGATCTGGTCTGTGTGATAGCTGACACACGCTCCTCCAAGTTAGCAATCATGATAATTATCAATTCGGTCAGCACACATCTATGTGTTTACTCAGACGACCAGCTCTCCAACATTAGTAAATGTAGGTTGCACAAATTTGCCATTCTGCCTCTGACAGTCATCCATAAAATTTTCCCTCAAGTGTGTTAAAAGCCAGCAAGCTGCCATCTGAGGAACATCAACTGCTTCCAACCCACCTGGAACAAATGACAACCAAAAACATCAGAGACACAAGGCAAAATGAACCCAGGAGACAAAAGGACCCATATGACTGGGAGACTACATCAGTGTGAGACCAGAAGAACCAGCTGGTTCCTAGCCACCACCAAAGACAGCCCCAATAGGGGACACAATGTAGAGTTCCTAACATAGCATGAGAAAAAGGGATGTACAGGTCAAGAACTCTAGCAAATAAAGACCAAAACTGACGGTTCAACAACCTTGAAGGTCCCCTGAGAACGTGGCCCCTAGAGTTCCTGCTAGCCCAGAGTTGGAACCAGTACTGAAGCCAACACTTCAGACAAAGAAGGGGCTGGACTTGTGGACACACAGTGATTCATGTAGTGTGTATACTTGATGGCTTAATATATATATGAGGCTGACCTACTAGTTCCTTTTTAGATGGGAAAGGAGAGGCTGGAGAGGAGGAGACAACTGTTGGTGGAGTGGAAACTGCAAGTACAGAGTGAAAAAGAAGAGTGTGCTGTCTGTCACAGGGTGAGCAGAGCAGAGAGGTGCGTACTCAGGGTTTTATATGGAAAATTGACTTGAATTGTAAACTTTCACTTCATCACAATAAAAAAAATTTTTTTTAAACTTTCCCCTAGGTAAGTCTCAAATGCTCTTATTAAATTTTGCTCAGAACTGTCCTATAATCTTATCAGTGTATGATAATGACTTGCATGTTTGTTTCTCCTCCTAAGAAGTGCACACTTCTGCTGTACAGAAGGAGTCCCGGTGGTGCAGTGGTTAAGGGCTTGGCTGCTCACGGAAAGGTTGGTGGTTCCCACTGACCAGCCACTGCCGGAGCAGAGATGTGGCAGTTTGTTTCCCTAAAGACCCCTGCCTTGGAAACCCCATGGGGCAGGTCTACTCTGTCCTCCTGGGTGGGTACCAGTTTGAAGCAACTAGAGGACACCCAGCAACAACAGTAATATTCAGCCCTGAAAACTGAAACTATCTCCTCCCCCACCAAGAAAACAAAACAAAAAAATCCTGTTAGAGGTAGAATGAAAACTGTGAAGTAACAGTAATAGTTAATATCAAATGCTTACTGCTAGACACCATCTCAAGCATTTTGTCTTTATCCCACTTTACAGACACTGAGGCACTGAGTTGAGAAACTTGCACTAAGTCAATCCACTGCTGTCAAGTCGATTCCAACTCATAGCACCCCTATAGGACAGAGTAGAACTGTCCCATAAAGTTTTCAAGGAGCGCCTGATGGACCCCAGCTGCTGAACTTCTGGTTAGCAGCTGCAGCACTTAACCACTACACCACCAGGGTTTCAAGCAGCTAACAAAGGGTTGTGTGCATAAGCTGATCTGACAGCAGATTCCCAGCTCTTATCTACCTCACCTGCAACATCACCTGGAGGACAGTCCCTAAACTTTCCCTAATGACAAACCCCAAAATGCCAGCACTGGAAGAAGGAAGGTGGAGGACCGAGGCGTAAAGAGGTGAAAACATCACCACAGAATTCCCGTACAAGAACGTTCTCTAACATCCAGAATCTAGGAATAGCTTCAACACTCACACACGCACGCACACACACACACACACACACACACACACACACACAACCTCACAAAACAAAGCGAAATGCCCCTGGATCCACGCAGGTCCTAGTAGGGATCCCTAGTGGCCTCAGGGGGCGTGCCCTGCACGCAGGGAAGGAGCGGAAACTAATGCGAGCACCCCTTTTCCCCACAACTGCCCCCGACAGGCAACTTAACGGTACCGGGTCTGCAGCAGCCAACTTTCAAAGTTTCCCCCACCCCCACACAGTTCCCTGCCGAAAGCACAGCGCAGCAATATCCGACGCGCTGGTTGGGTTGTCTCCCAGGCTACTCTAGCCAATAAGAAGCAGGAGCTGGCACAGGCAGGCTCGGGTGTTTTGTGGGAATTGTAGTTCAAGCTATAATCAATCTGTCAGATGCGAACCATAAAAATAAACTCCTTGCCTTCAGTGGTTTCCCTCTCACAGCCACCTAGAGGGACAGAGTAGAATCGCCCCTTAGAGTTTCCAAGCAACACCCGGTGGACTCCAACTGCCGAACTGCTCTTAACCGCAGAACCACCACGGTTTCGTTTCAGATAGAGGTTAGAGCCAATTTCTCAACGTGGTGATTATCACAATCCATTGAGGTCACGTTACCAAGGAGATTATGAAGCAAGGGAAAATCTCTTGCTTGGAATTTTGTCTTTTCCTTCTTTTATCTTTGTATTTTAAAATTGCTTAAAGGAGCACAGAGGCATGCTAGTTTTATGTGGCATAGTTGACAATTTCCCCTTAATAGAAGAGTTTTTGGAAGGGAGGCCTCGTGGTCATTTAGTGCTGTTTAACAGAAACACCACAAATGGATGGTTTTAACAACAGAAATTTATTCTCTCACGGTCTAGGAGACTACAGGTGCAAATTCAAGGCATCATCTCCAGGCCAAAATTTTCTCTGTCGGCCCTGAAGGAAGGTCCTTCTGATGCATCAGTCTTCCTTTGGTCTGGGGGGATCTCAGTGCAGGAACTTCAGATCCAAAGGACACAGTCTGCTCCCAGGATTACTTTATTGGTGGTACCAGGTCCCCATGTCCCTCCATTCATTTTTGTCACATATCTCAAAAGAGATCGGCTTAAGACACTATGCAATCCGATTATTGTTGTTGTTAGGTGTTGTCAAGTTGTTTCTGACATATAGTGACCCTGTGTACAATAGAATGAAACAATGCCAGGTCCGGCATCATGCCCATGTGGTGGCCATGCTAGAGTCCATTGTTGGAGCCACTGTGTCCTTCCATCACATTGAGGGTCTTACCCTTTTTCACTGACCCTCCACTGTTCCAAGCATGATGTCATTTTCAGGGATGATCCCTTCCGACAACACAACCTTGCTTCTAAGGAGCATGCTGGTTGTGCTCTTCCAAGAAAGATCTGTTTGTTCTTTTGGCAGTCCATTGTACATTCAGTATTGTTCTCCAACACCGCAACTGAAGGTTGTCAATTCTTTTTCTGCCATCCTTATTTACTGTCCAGCTTTTGCATGCACATGGTGTGACTGAACACACTGTTATAGGAAATCAACCAACACCCGACGACAGAAGCAGCAGCCGTTTATTGAAGTAACGCTAGCGGGCCAGCCGAGGCTTACAGACCTCCAACGACTGGCCTCGATGGGGAAGTGGAACACAGGTTTATGCAGGCAGGGTGAGGCATGGTCAGAGCTCATGTGCAGAGCAGAGGGGCCAGATGCAGAGCAGAGGGTCGTGAGCAGAACGGGGCAGAATAGGATAAGAAGGTGCAAGACAGGGGTGTGGGCAGAATGGGGCAGGATAAAGAGAAGTTTCTTCCAGGGGGATTTTCCTTTACAATACCATGGCACACCTTAGTCTTAGATCTAGTCTTACAGACGTCATCAATACAATTGCCGTTAATCCATCTTATTAAGTCATAATGATAGAACTTAAAACACATAGGAAAATTCCATCAAATGACAAAACGATAGACAGTCATACATAGGAATCATGGCCCAGCCAACTTGATACATACATTTGGGGGGGAACATAATTCAACCCATGACAGGAGCTTTTTGTTTGTTTTGATTTTGCTTTTTAAAATGAGTTGTGAAGTAGTCTGGAAAACGCTGAATGAAATTGTTCAAACCGAAACATTGAGAGTATGTAGTTGAAGAATAACATGAAAGAAACCCAAAAGAAGATTGTTTTAAAAGAGACTGTGATGGGAAAGGAAACCAGTACTTTAAAGACTGTGTGTCAGATCACTATCTTTGCAAAACACCCTATTACATTTCTTGTTCTTATGTCTCCTTTTCAGATCTCTATCTTCTGTGGTACAGTGGTTAAGCTTTGGGCTACTAATCAGAAAGGTCAGCAGTTTAAATCCATCAGCTGCTCCTTGGAGACTCTGTGAGCATTTCTACTGTGCAGCTGAAGGCAATTGGTTTTTTCTTGATAGGTCCCGGTTGGTTCAAATGGGTTGTGCTTGACTACTGACCTAGAAGTGGGTGGAGCCAATTCACCTACCCAGAAGGCCTTGCAAGCTACTGTCAAAAAATCCTATTGAGTAGTTCTACTCTGTAACACATAGGGTTGCCATGAGTTGGAATCTGCTCTGCTGCAACAGGTTTGGTATTGTTGTGGTTGATGTTTAATCCTACTTAGTGGCCTGTTCCCCTTTCCGGACTAGGAGCCTTTTGAGAATAAGAACCTTACCTTATTCAGCTCTTTTAACTCCTTCTACCCTGGTTGCCTAGTGGTTAAGTGCTACATTTGCTAATAAAAGGTGAGCAGTTCAAATCTGCCAGGCGCACCATAGAAACTGTACTCCAACCTGTGGGGTCGCTATGAGTCGGAATCCCACCACAGCAGAGGGGCTGGTTGGTTTTTTTGTACTAAGATAAGGCCTAGCACACCGTTCAATTAATATTTGTAGAGTGAATGAGCAAATAAATGAATGGAGGAAAGCGGTAGAAAATGGGAATTTAGAGAATAAGATCCAGCGTCCGGATTACAGCACAGAAAAAGTTGATAGAGTAAAAACAATTCCAGTCTCAGTGTTCTGGGTATCTCCAGCGCCAGGCAAACACTGTCACGTGGTTGGCACTCAGTTCGAGACTGACATCAAATGCTAGAGAGAAAAATGGGAGAAAAAAAAATTAAGGGAAACAGCTATTGCTGCCACCTGCCTGGCCGAATGCACAGTGGAACAGCTGCGCGGAACAGCTGGCGGTCAAAACTGAGCGGATATTTCGAATCAGGGAAACAGATTTCTTCGCTCCGGGCTTTCTACTTAGCCCGAGTCCTGAGCGCCAGCGTCACGTGCCCCAAACAAATATGGCGCATCATTGGATCCAATGGGAGTAACCGCTCTGTGTTGTCGCTCCACCTCCCGTCGGGTGGGATCTGTCACCTGACTCAGTTCAAACATGGCTGCGCTGGAAGCTCAGTGGCTTTGGGCGCGGGGAGCAGGTGAGTGTCAGGCACCCAGAGTAGGTGGGGGCGCTCTCCCGGACCCCTGTAGGGAGCGTCCGTGCGCCTCAGCCCCCACGGCTCTCCGCTTGTGACTCAGATTAGTCTCCTGATCTTCGGTCCTGCGCCTTAGCAGAGGACTCAAACTAAGAACTCGTGCTCAATTTCTCATCTTTGAGACGGCAACCACCTGGGGATTCGGAGCTGAATTTAGCATTAAAGCGCAAAAGGAAATACGAAAATGTAGTTAGAGGTCGGCTCTCTGTGCAAATACAACGATAAATATTAAGTAAATAAAGGATGCGTGTAGAGAGAGGGCGTCCATCCCTTGGGGAAAGGTTGCAGTTCTCGAAAGGAAATAGTAAATTGTCAAATTAAACTTTAAATAATAATTAGGAGAGTAAGTCTCTTTTTCCAGTCCGGCTGGTTTGTCTACATACAGTTCTCTTTCTTCTCACTGTGGATTGTCTTGTTGCTAGGAGGTACACCACAAATAAGGAAACTGAGAATGTGTTTGGCATAACTCCTCCTGCTCCATCTCCCCGCACTCTGTACTGGGAAAATGTATCACCCGTTTGGAAATGAGGAAGCTGCTTCCCAGAAGCAGCTTTTGGGATTTTTCTTTGAGTGCCTGCGGAGGGGAGACTGGGAGTTGGCACAAGCATGTGTACCACAGCTACACGAGGGACAAGGGGATATCCCCAAGAGGGTGGAAGACGTACTTCAGGCTCTGGTCGCGTGCCCCCATTTGCTGAGGTAAGTGATCTTACCGCGTAGCTGGCAGTCACAGGACAGGGAGATACGTGGTTCAGTATTTGGTGACTGTGCCGACTAAACCACCTTCTGAAGAATTAACAAAGGCAGACTGAATTTCTCATGCTCTGCAAATTCACCTCTATTATATATACCTGTTATTTAAGTAACATTGGTTTTTCATTGTGTGGAACTGGATTTAAACCTGGCCAGCAAAGTGTGCCTTAAACCCCTGTTTCTTGATTCTCATCTTTAAAGTAGATGAATGGAACTGCATGGAAAACCACTTTCTTGATTTCCAAAAGAGCAAATCCTGCTCTCTTCTTGCTTATGAAATTAAAGGTATTGTAGCTCTATCAAAGTACTGAGAGTGAATTCATTTAAAACTTTTATTTTGAAATAATTATAAATTCATAACAAGATGCAAAAGTAGGACGAAGGGTCCCATGTGCCCTTCCCCGGCTGCCTCCGATGGTGATATGCAGCTGTAGTACAGCATCGAAACCAAGAAATGGACAAGGATACATTACAGTGCTGTTAAACTATAGATCTTACTGAATTTTGATGTTTCTAAAATATGCATTCAGCTGTGTTTGTTTAGTTCTGTACAGCTCTATCCATATATAGATTCATGTAGCTATCATCACAGTCAAGATACAGAACTGTCATAGCAAAAGAACTCTCTTATTCCCAGGTGCTACTCCTTTTGTTGGCATCCTGCCTCCCTCTTTGTCCCCTGGTGACTGCTAATCTGTTCTTCATTCTAGATTTTTAATCAAGTTCTTCCTTAATTAATTACCATCTAGTGGTAGGGGAATCACATGTACTATTCAGTCTCTCCCTTACTTTTCCTTACTTTTGCTGTTCACTGTTTAAGTAACATATAAACACATACAGAGTAAGGAAACAAGTGATTCTTTTCTTCTTTTATTTTTTTCCTTTTAATTTGGGTCCTAGCCATTTACTGCCTGATTTCCATTGCTAACATCAAAGAAAAACTTATGAATTCATTAGTGCTGTTTTTAGCATGCAGGTACAAATAAATTTTTATACAATTGTTTTTTAAACTCATTTGATTCAATTTATATATTTAAGAATATGCTTTAGCTATTATGATTTGCTATGGTTTTTTAATTAAAAATAGTGAAGAGTAGATAAAAAGGTACAGGTAGAATAGAGACATTTTTTAAATAAAAATATTAGCTCTGCTCTGATTTTAAGGTTCTATATGCTGTCATATATCTTTGAAAATTTCTCATTAGGACAGTGTCTTAAGTGTTCAGGTTTAGAACAGAGTCAGCAGTGAAATCTAAATCTTGACTCACAAAAGAAAAAAATGGCAGCAGAAACTCTCTTTTAGGGGTAACCTTCTTTTCATACTTTACAGGTGTGGACAGGACATCAGCCCTCAAAAATTAGCCTGGGTCTGGCTTCTTGTGCTGGAAAAATGGTTTGCCCAGGAAAAGGTAAGTTAGGTTTAGATTGCAAATTTTCTCCTGAGGGCCAGGACTGAGAAAAACTTTGAAGTAATTGTGAAATCCATTTTGTCTGCTACTTCCTTTTTTTGAGAGTTTTGTCATAGTCTCAGTGTCAACAGTGAAAATGGCTTACGTTTTTATTGCTGTTTTCTTACCTAAATTAATCCATTAATTCACTAATATACTCTGACATGTACTCTCATTGGAGATCGTGCCATTTTGTTTAATATTGCTGTGTGGCCAAAGAGAACTTGTCAGAAGTCAGTAAAAGAGACAAGATAGTGAATGTGGTAGGAACGCATAACATTTGAATCTACTCGACACTCATGTAAAGGAAAACAGGCAGAGCTACGACTGACTTTTCTTCCCAAAACCATGCTTTAACTGGTCTCATACGGTTGAAATTTATAGATTTTTAACCCCGTTAATTAGTAATTTAATAATTTAGATCAACTGGAATAAAAATTACCAAACATAAAAATGTAGTGAGAAAATTAATAATTCAAGATAACTTGTAAGAAATTACCTGTTTGAGACGAAACAGGCAACAATGTAAAACAAAGATGAGAATATCGGAGGGACAGGGAAACTAGATTAATGGAGATAGAACAACTGGATGGAAATAACAAACATGTTCATGCATCATAAAGAATGTAACCAATGGCACTGAGTGATTTATGCAGAAGTTGTTGAATAGAAACCTAAACTGTGGTGTAGACTGTCACTGAAAACACACACACGAAAATACTACTTAAAAAGAGAAAAGAAAACTTGTAAGGAAGTGCTTTCTTTTTTAAAGGAAAACTACTGTCAAAGGTCTTTAGGGGTGCCATTGCATAGGGGGTACTGAGATTCTGTTAATGGTGGTAGAATAATTTTGAAACAAATGACAATGATGGATGTACAACATGATGAATGTAAACAGTATCACTACATTGCGTATGTAAAAAATGTTGAATTGACAAATGTTTGTTACATATATTTTTACTGTAAGATAATTTTTAAATGTCATTTTAGAGGTACATGTAAGTTACCAAAAATTGATACCCGTGAAGAGAAGGTCTCTGAGGCAACTTTTTTTTTTGAGCATCACATTTTTAAGGTTTAGTTGAAGAACCTCAGACTCGGAAGAGGACTGACTGGTACAAGGGGACACCAAGTGGTTGACACCAAGCTCTCTGACTCCCAGTCCACTGCTTTTTCCACCTCATCGTTATTTTGTAGCCCATTACATGGACTTAAAAATAAGAAAACCACAACCTCAATTTTGAAAGTGTCTATAATTCAGCTTAATTTCCTTCCCTGCTCCCCTAAATCATCTAAATTAATTTTCCCTTTGGTTCCAGCTTTGGCTGACACTTATCCTTCATTACAAAGCTGTCCAAAAAAGTAACCAAAAGAGCTGATTTAACTGTATCTCTTAACCACACTTTTGCAAAATGTCTGATAAAGAGATATGATAAAAAAAAAGACTAGCAGATGGGGGAAAAAGAAGCAAGATTGAAAAATAACCAATGCAAGATAAGTAAGAGTCACTGTAATAGTTTCAGATTTCAAAGAGACAATATGAGCTGAAATGTTCAGTAGTATCTGCAGAGGTAACAAAAGAAAAAGGAAAAAAAACTGTGACTGATTAAGAATCTTTCTAGTGCAAGCCTGGCCTGTCCAAGCCAGATGAACTTTTCCCTTGGTTAAAATTATTTGCTCACTTTATGGCTGATGGGTTGCTTGTTTTTGGACAGTTGCTCAACCTTGTCAGGTGGTGGATTTCACTTGCCTGGCTCCTTAAACAGAATGAGAGTTTTTCTTGTTTTTCCCAGCTTCACAGATCGTTTGCCCTGTACAGCTCCAGTGATTTGGTTATTTAAACAGCTGTGAGAATATTTTAGTTCCTCAGAGAGGTTTAAAACGTTATACAAGTACCAGGACTTGAAGTGAATTCTTGGAATAATTGTATAAAAGCAGCCATCATACTGGTGGTACCTCTGTCTTCTAGGTGCCTGCCAACTGCCTGTCCTTTTCCAGGAGGCTTAGTTAACTAAGCACCACAGGTGGATGGTTTGGGGAACAGAAATTCATCCTCTTGCAGTTTAGGAAGCTCTAAGTCCCAAATCAGGGTGCTGGCTCTAGGGGACTGTTTTCTGTCTCTGTTGGCTCTAGGGGAAGGTCCTTGTCCTCAGTCTTACCTTGGTATAGGAGCTTTTCAGGGTTCGGACCCAGGTCCAAAGGACATGCTGCCCTCCTGGCTCTTCTTGCTTGATGGTAGTGAGGTCCCTCTCCGCTCTGCTTGCTTCTCTCTCTTGTATCTCAAAAGAGATTGACTAAAGATACAATGTAATCCTCTAGGTTAGGTCCTGCCTACTGCCTCCAATGCGGCCTCATTGACATATAGGTTACAGTTTACAACAGATAGGACAATCACATCAGATCACAAAATGGAAGACAACCGCGCAATAGTGGAACTCCTGGCCTAGCCAAGTTGACCCACGTTTCTGGGAGACATTCAATCCATCACATCAGGTCTCCCACTTTCTGCCCCAAATTTCCTTTTTAATTATTAGTTGGCACAGTGATTTCATTTCCATTGTCCTGTCCTTCATCCACTTTTGCCTTCTGTCTCTTATAGTAATTTAGCTACACACATAAAAGTACATGTTCAAAGATTCAGCTGCAGAGATGTTTGCTGCCATGCTATCTAAAATACAGGGGGAGGGAGAACTAGCAAAAACTCTCATGCTCACAGAACAGGATCAGTTAATACATATCTGTATAGAGCCCCTGTGTGATACAAATAGTTAACGTACTTGGTTGCTATCTAACGGTTGGAGGTTCAAGTCTACCCAGTGTTACTCAGAAGAAAGACCTGGTGATTTACTCCTGAAAATTTAGTCATCGAATACCCTATGGGGCACAGTGCTACTCTCACACACATGGACTCACTGTGAGCTGGAATTGATGTTAACTAATAATAGCAACGTACATAAAATCCTATGCCACTGCTTAAAATATAACCAAAACCCAAACCTCTTGCTGTTGATTCTTTTCTGACTGATAGCAACCCTGTAAGACCGAGTAGAACTGCCCCATAGAGTTTGCAGGGAGCACCTGGTATATTGGGACTGCTAACCTTTTGGTTAGCAGCTGTAGCTCTTAACCTCTATGCCACTAGGGTTTTCATTGAAAATATAGGGTAAATGAATTTTAAGTGACGTGGAAAAATACTTTTTCTTTGGTGTGTGAAAAAAAAGCAGTTTAGAAAACTGTCTGTTCTACCTGCATAGATGAGTGTATAGAAAGTGGTCTAAGTGGTCTTAGACCACAGTATTAACAGTAGTTCTCTTTCAGTGATACAATTTAATGTATACTTGATGATTTTGAAATTCTTAGAAGTAGATACTCCAGAAATACTCAGTGTCATTAGGGATTCGTTTTGTTTTCCGTTTCATGTAGAAGGAATATATAATGTGAGTTAAAACGAGTCTTTTGAATTTTTTGAGCTGTATATGTTTTTGCTAGTGTACATATATATTAGTTTGCAGATTTGTCCCTAATACTTCTACATTGATCATGCCTTACTTTTATAGTAAGAAAATCTGTGCTTAGAAACTTTCAATAAAGTCTTGCCTGTTTTAGAAATGTTAGTCATTTAGGACCCTGCAGATGATTGAAGTCATTTCATCAGCTAAAGAAGTACACACTAATCAATCTTTTGGATTTTAGAAGTTCCTAAAGTTTTAATCAGACCTTGTGCTTTTGTTAGGGATCTGCAGTTTGGACATTTTATCTATTCCTTCCTCATAGTTCTAAGTAGAAGCAAGGACCTTCAGCTCTACCAGCTTTCACTCACAGGCGTTGTGCAGGCTGTTCAGGTGACATAGGTGCCCATATTTGGAAAGGGCATGGTAACAAACAATAGGATAGTGGGCCAAGAACATGTTAAGTCTCCAGCCTCTGTTGTCATGAGTAGAAAATGAATGGAGGGAGTGTGGTCTTGTGTTGTAAACCGCTCTCAGACATACCATTCTGCAAATGCTCTTGCCTTGATTTAGGAGACCTTTCAAAGGCTTGCCTTCGGAGAGCTTTAACAGGAGGCATAATTTACAGGTGTCTCTAAAGCCATCTGTCATGATTAGGCCCAGATGTACTTTTAGGTGTGTCTGGAGAAATGGAGACTAATTTTAGTTTTAAACAGGCTGGCATAGAGTCAGATGCTTTCTATCTCTTTGTATATTATTTTTCTCTCATGGCATTTCTCGTTAAGAAACATTGGATTACTTTTTCCCTTCTGTTTGAAATAATTAGAAAATGCTTCCTAATTGTTTTACCCTTCCCATTGCTGAATCAAATCCACTGCCAGTGAGGCAATTCCAACAGGCTAGAACTGCCCCATAGGGTTTCCAAGGAATAACTGGTGATTCGAGCTGCTGACCTTTTGGTTCATAGCTATAGCTCTTAATCACTGCACCGCTAGGACTCCATTTCACCTTTGTTGTTGTTGTTAGATGCCACTGAGTCAGCTCCAAGTGATAGCAACCCTATGTGTGATAAAATCAAACACTGCCTGGTCCGGTGCCAACCTCACAATCATTGTTGTCTTGAGCCCATTATTGTAGCCCCTGTGTCAGTCCCTCTCTTTGGGGGTCTTCCTGTTTCTCACTGACCCTCTACCAGGCATGATGTTTTTCTCCAAGAACTTATCCCTCCTGATAACATGCCCAAAGTAGATAAGGCAGAGTCTTGCCATCCTTACCTCTAAGGAGTGTTCTGGCAGTGCTTCTTCCAAGACAGATTTGTTTGTTCTTCTGGTGGTCTTTAACGTATTCAGCACTCTTTACCCAGTACCGTAATTCAAATGCCCCACTTCTTCGGTCTCCCTATTCGTTGCTCAGCTACCGTGTGCTTATGAGTCAGTTGAAAATACCGTGACTTGGGACAGATGCGCCTTAACCTTCAAGGTGACATCTTTGCTTTTGAACACTGTAGAGAGATCTTTTGCAGCAGGTGATACATTCAGTATTCTGCAGTAACACTCATCAAAGGCATCAGTTCTTTTTCATTTTCATATTCATTGTCCAAGTTTTGTATGCATATGAGGCAATTAAAAACACCATGACTTGACTACAGATACTAAAAACCCACTGCCATCAGATAGGTTCTGACTCATAGTGACCTTATAGGACAGAATAGAGCTGTTCCATAGAGTTTCCAGGGAGTGTCTGATGGATTAAAACTGTAAACCTTTTG
Organism: Heterohyrax brucei; assembly: GCA_028571685.1. Lineage (NCBI taxonomy): Eukaryota > Metazoa > Chordata > Mammalia > Hyracoidea > Procaviidae > Heterohyrax > Heterohyrax brucei. The sequence goes on along the minus strand of CM053151.1, from coordinate 89,190,950 downwards.
GTTAGCAGCTGCAGCACTTATCCACTGTGCCACCAGCATAGTGACATCTTTGCTTCTGAACCCTTACTAAAGATTAATTTTAAAAAATAGACTATTATGCCACAAGTTTAATTTGAGGATTATTGTTGTTGTTAGTTGCTATCTAGTTGATTGCAACTCATGGCAACCCCTTGTATCCAGAGCAGAACTGCTCCATGGAGTTTTCAATGCTGTGACCTTTTGTAAGTAGAGTTCCAAGGCCTGTCTTCCTAGGTGCCACTGGGTGGATTCAAACTGCCAGCCTTTCAGCTGGGCATCGAGAGCTTAACTGTTCGTGCTACCAAACAACTCCAAAAAGTTAAATATGATTTAAAAAAGTGAAAATATGGCACAGAATACCTGATACCTATTAAATGTCTAATAAAACATTAAATCCCTTCTTTTCTTCTCCAACTGATATGCGAAGAATAATAAATAATGAAAACAAGGATTTGATGAGTAAACCTTGGAATTTGTTACCCATCAAATATAGACTATAAATTTCAGTATAAAAGAAGAGATGTGGGTCCAAGTTAGCTGTTTTTGTTTATAACAGAAAGTACCTGAAACTATATACACGAACTTTAACGATTGAGAGTAATTTCTCTTAGAGGAACAGCAAGAATAAGACTACCTGGAGAGCAATATTTACTGAAGTGTATGTCTAATCTCTATGCTATCTTATGATTCTTCTAGAAATTACTGCCTGCTGTTTTCCGGAGAAAGCTTGAGTTTCTTTTGTTGTCAGAAGAACTACAAGATGACATTCCAGAAGACATCCTCAAGGTGAGGGAGGGCCCTGGTGACATCTGCCGGGGTTGCAGTTACTCAAGGAGTCCAGCTTCCAGGGGCCCAGCAGGGTCAAGTCCCAAAGGTGTTAACTGTACTTTGTTCTCAGGCAAGACCAGGCTTGGTAGAGGCCCTTCCAAGGGGAATTTAGACTTAGGATAATTTTATCTGGTTTTGAAATTCTTTTAGAAGTAGACTGTCCAGAAGTACTAAGTATAGTTGAAGAATAAAGTCTCTCCCCGCTCCCCGTTTTCATGTAGAAGGAATACATAACTCCGTTTAGGTATAAGAATTAATATTTGTTGAATGCCTCTTATGTCATGGGAAGTGTCATACCTAATGCTCATAACAAGCTTCTGCAGTAGATTGAAGCTCAGTCTTCACTGTATCTACATGGCAGATATCAGTACTGCTTAATTACCTGAAGTGTGCTCTCACGTTCAATACTTATTTTCTTCATAACTCTGCCACCCATTGACTAAAACCATATTTATGGATAAGATAGGAGAAGTATGACTTGTAGTGCATCAAAGAAGCATGCTGTTGTGATCCAGATCTGAGGCACTTAGTGAAGATACGTTCCTGAGCACCACCTATGGGCGCCATGTTCAAATACGGTGTATAAGCTACTTCCCTATCCCTTTTCCTTACTCTACCCCTACCCTGCAAATAAAGTAAAGGCTCACAGATTTATGATTTTAGGAGCTTACAGTCTAGGTGAGAAGGAAGGGCTAATATATGCATGAGACAATTAGGTACTAAACCATGAGGTACAATTTTTAAGTACATTGAAAGCTCAGAAAACAGGGAGAGTTGTATGGATTGGAGGTGGTGGGAAAGGTCTTATGGAAGGGGTGGAAATACTAGTTCTGAAAGTATGGCTAACCTCTGATGTAGATCAATGTTCTAAAAAAATTGAATTTAAATTCCCTTAGGGGTAATGTCTTATGCCCATTTATTATCTGCCTGGCCTGTGATTCCGTGTTCCCTTGATTTAGATCAACAGTGTACATTTTGGAGGCAGTGGAGTGGGGATGACTTGAGCCTGGAGGCCTTGGGCGATTGAATTCATCTCTCTTTGCCTCAGTTTTCCCGTGTGTAAAATGGGGATTAGTATGTTCCTCTTCAGGTTATTTTAATGATTGATTAGATTTCTGTGTGCAAAGAGCCTGCCATAGTATCTAGCACATAGAACTTCTAAAGAAGTGTTTTGCAACTCCTACTGGGTAGGCTAAAAAGAAGAAAACATCAAGACATACAGGACTGCCTATTAAGTTCACGAACTCATCCTAGTAAAAGTACTGTATACCTCATTGCTGAATATCACCATGGTGACCTTCAAAGTATACCCTTTGGGAGGCTATACACTGATGCCAGCACCTAGTCCACCCTTGAAAGCAGTTTTGAAACTTTTTCTGGAATGGCCGTTGTGTGCAGTGGCACGGTAGCAAGTTAGCAGATTTAATTGTATAGTTGTCTGTGAGGGAGTTTTTGGTCAGTAAACAAATAAGTGTATTGGAACACCCTCCCTGCTTACCTGATCTGGCCCCAATGACTTTTTTCTTTACCTGAAGATAAAGGAAATATTGAAAGAAAGACATTTTGGTGGCATTCAGGACATCAAGGGTAATGTGGCCATGGCTTGGATGGCCATTCCAGAAAAAGAGTTCCAAAATTGCTTTGAAGAGTGGGCTAGGCACTAGCATCGGTGCATAGCTTCCTAAGGGGAATACTTCGAAGGTGACTATAGTAATATTCAGCAATGAGATATGTAGCGCTTTTTCTAGGATGAGCTCGCAAACTTAGTTGTCAGACCTCATACAGGTGATAACATTATAAACATAACTCACCTCCATTCTTCATCTTCTGTTTAGGAGCTGTATGAGGTCTTAGCACAAGACACAGTAGACCTAGTATCTGATGGAAATAAGAGGTGGGAGAGCTGGCCCCCTCAGCTCAGCTCAGAAGCTGTCTCTGTGCTCTGGGATCTCCTGAGTCGGGCTCCCCAGCCAGCACAGGCCCTCCTGGAACTCCTGCTTAGGGAGGATGATGGCACCAGCCTCTGCGGCTGGCCTCTGCAGAAGGCACTGGTGGACCTCCTTCGGAAGGCACTGAAGGCTTTGCAGGGCCCTGATGCTGGCCCCCCTGGAATAGCAGATGCTATCTACGGAACCCTGCGGACGCTGCGTTGCTCTGCAGAGCCCCTTGGGTTGGAGTTGCGCCTCCTGTGTGAGGAACTGCTGGAGGCCTGCAGGGCCGAGGGGAGCCCCTTGCGAGAGGAGCGGCTCCTCAGCTGCCTGCTGCACAAGGATGCACGAGGTCTGCTATCCCTTTACGGCCACACCTATGCAGAGAAGACCACAGAAAAGCCACTGGGGGTCACATCCTCAGGAAAAGGTGTGTTACCTTTCCTGCTTCTCCTTGTGTTTTGATGTTGTCTTCGTTTCCTAGTGCTGCTGTAACAGAAATACCTCAAATTGTGGCTTTAAAGAACAGAAATTTGATTTCTCACCATTTAGGAGGCTAGAATTTCAATTCAGGGCTCTGTCAACTTTTGTTAAGGATCTTTGTCTTTCATCTTCTGTAGCCCTGAAGTCCTTGGTGATCTTGCCATGTCATCAGTCTTCCCTACTGTGTGTTTCTGTGTCTAGTCTTGTTTTATCACCCAGAAGGGATTGTGTTTAGGATACACCCTACATTGATATGCTTTATTAGCATAACAAAAACCCTATTTCCAAACAAGATTTTATCCACAGATATACCCCCCCCAAAAAAACCCCACTGCCGTCCTATCAATTCCAACTCATAGCAACCCTATAGGACAGAGTAGAACTGCTCCATAGGGTTTCCAAGGACTGCCTGGCAGATGCAAACTGTCAACTTTTTGGCTAGCAGACATAGCATTTAACCACTATACCACCATGGTTTCTATCCACAGATAGAGGAGTTAGAATTCCAATACATATTTGGGAGGTACATGATTCAGTCCATAACAGGGATTTATCATTTGGTGATTCCAATATGCTGAATCCCTCTGAAGTTTCTCTGGGCCTGTGCCGTCCACATTGCCCAGAAAATCTAATAAGAGAGGCTAATCAAAAATGTATAAGATTATCTTTTGCAAAAGCACAGTTTGTTTAACTTAAGGTAATTGTTGTTAGCTGTCATCAAATCATTTCTGATTCATGGTGACCTCATGTGTGTGGCATAGAACTGCGCCATAGGGTTTTCAAGCCTGTAATCTTTTGGAAGCAAATCTCCAGGCATATCTCCTAAGGCACCTTTGGGTGGGTTCAAACTGCAATATTTCATTGGTAGTCCAGTGCTTAACCGTGTCTTCCAAGCTGGTGGTGATAGGAAACAATTTAAGGTAATAGCAGTAACAGAAAAGAGCTTCCCAGAAGCTACTAAGTGAAGCAAATTGTCTTTAAGATAGAAGTGTAAAAAGCTTGGTTTTAATTTTTGAAAGCACCAACTCACATGGGTTGGTTTTCTAAATGGGTTCTAGCTAAGGATAAAACTGCTCCTGGTTTATGAGTAACCCAGCCTGGTTTGATTTTCAGCATCACTGGATCACCTGGATCCCGAGCGGGCAATGCTAGCTCTGTTCTCCAATTCTGACCCAGCCCAAGCTTGGAAAGTGACCTATTTCTACTGCCTGAGCAACAGCAAGCACTTCCTCGAGCAGATCCTGGTAAGGCAAGCTTCCCTCTTCTCTCTCACAGAAGGACCCAGGGGTTCTCACCTGGTTTTTTCATGTTCTCATTTCTGTCCCACTCACTTATCCAAGCCAGAGACATCTAATCATTGGCAAGTCACCAGGTTCTAGCCATCCCACACTGCTGGGGAAGGAAGCCTCTAAGAGCCAATATGATTCATAGTTAGAACTATAGTCATTCAAAAGGACAAATATTGTATGAGACCCTATGATAAGAACTTAAAAACAGACTCATACATAGAAGAAAAGACCCTTTGATGGCTGCAAGGGTGAGGAGGGAGGGAGGGTAGAAGGGGGAGGATTTAGATTAGATAGTTGATAGAAACTTGGTTGGGTGACATATGAGACAGCACACATTAGAAAGAAGATCAATATTAACTGGACTTCAATGTAACATGATTCCTCCTCCCATCTTAATCCAATATTACAAGGACAGAGTAGCTGGAGCTGCGGGCTGAGGACTGTGCTGTCAGGGGAAACCGAGGCCAATTGGCACAACTAGCATTTTACTAAGAGAGCCCTCTGTACCCTACATTGGTGAGTGGTATCTGGGGTCTTGAAAGCTGCCAAGCTGCCATCTGAAGGTACAACAAATGGTCCCGACTTAGCACAAATGGATGATCACCAAGGACCAAAATGAAAGGGGGAAAAAGAACCCAGAAGACAGAGCAACCCACAGGTCGACCCACTACATCGACTTGTGACGAAAAGAACCAGATTGTGCCTGGCCACCACCAATGATAGCCGTGATGGAGCTCACAAAGTTGAGTCTCACTGGCAACACAAGAACAAAAAGGGGTATACTCTCAGAGCTCTGTTAAAAGACCACAACTGATGGTCCACGGGCCTCGGATTTCCCCTTGGAGCATGAGCTCTGGCCCTGATGCTGCCCCTGTCCATAAATCATAATGGAGGTCAACTCTTGGACAGGAATGGATTGGACTTGGTGACACAGAGTGACCATATCATGTGTGCACTTTACGGTTCTGTGTGTCTATAGGATGCCATCCTGGTGACCTCTTACTGGAGGAAGGGGAGTGGGTGGAGAGGAGGAGATAGGAAATTGCTGGGAGGATAAGACATGTATGGAGTAGAGAGGAAGAATATGCTGTCACCAGGTAGGGAGAGCAGTGGGAGCTGCATACAGGTTGGCATGCAATTTATATGGGAATGTACATTTTCATTCAATCATAATAAAAAAAAGAACTGTAGTCATTGTGTCTAGGTCCTTTGGCAGGAGGTGAACTGTCAGCTGTGTATAAGCTTTCTGGAGTGTGTGAGCAAGAGAAGACAGTGGCAGCGATTTGCTACTTAGCTGAAAGAGGCATTTACTTAATCTAAGCTTTTCCTTCCAGATTACAGTTGAGCTTCAGTTTAATTCAGCGGATCCTTAATAATCTCATCTTACATGCACTGTGCTAGGAGCTAGAGTTTCAGCAGAAGTCAGTCCCTCCTTTCAAGGAGCTTGCACTCTAGTGTTTTCATGAATATTTATTTTACTCAGCTGGCCACTATGGTGATTTTCGGAAACCTCCCTCCTATACTAAAGAGGCTGTTTACCCCAGTGAGCAACAAGATAGAACTCATTCTCTCTAGTCTTAATAACTGCCTGTAGCAACCACTTTTGGCTTACAGGTGACCGCACTCACACTGTTGAAAGAGGAAGACTTCCAAAGTCTCGGCTCCCTGCTAGACAGAGAATTCAGGCCTCTGAGTCAACTGCTCGTGCTTCTGGGCTGGACACACTGCCAGAGCCTAGAGTCAGCTAAGAGGCTACTGCAGACACTCCACAGGACACAGGTAACTCTCTCTCTTCACCCTGGGCTACTCTAGAAAGGAGTGCTGTGGGGCTGTGGACTGACGCAGAAGACAAGCTCCTGAAGTTGGTCACAGTCTCTTAACCCCAGGTGGCTCAGTCATCTTTTTTCTCTGCTATCAACACAGGATGAAGGCTGTGATAAGCTCCTCAGGGATGCCTGTGATGGGTTGTGGGCTCATCTGGAGGTCCTGGAGTGGTGTGTACAGCAGAGCCGGTAAGACCTTGTGCACCCAGTGCCATTTGCCCTTGGATGTGTTTGAACTTGTGTTCCCCATGTGTGGCCATTTCAAAACACCTTTCACAGAAATATTTGGGGTTGACAGTGTTGACTAGCAGCTAATAATTATTGTAGCTGTTACTAGGAAAGCGATGCAAGTAATGATCATCTTCACTGTATCCATGCAGTTATAACTCAAGGAGCATCCTGAAGGACGCCAGTGATGAAAAGAACAAGAGCTCACGTTTCCTGAACACTTACTATACGTCAGGCCTGGCTCTAAACTCTTTACATGATGATTTCATTGAAGCCTCACAATAGTCCTACAGGGCAGATTCCAGGATTATCCTCGTTTTGAGGATGGGCAGCTAAAACCCGGAGACATTAAGTAACTTTCCCAAAGTGACATCTCTAGTAAATATAGTTCACATTCTTCACAAAAATCAACCCGAACTTGTTGCCATCCAGTTGATTCTGACCCATAGCACCCCGAGCACAGAATAGAACTGTCCTGTAGAGTTTTCAAGGAATGCTGGTGAATTTGAATGTCCGACCTTGTGTTTAGCAGCCATAGCTCTTAACTGTTACACCACCTTCTTAGCCATATGTTGTCCTGGATCACACTTTAGTCAACAAATGGTTAATGAGAAGTGTGCCAAAATAACTAGCCTTAGAGCTAGGGTCTTCCACAAATGCAGGTTCGCTCTTTGTTCTCCACCTACCTCACCAGCGCTTTCTGAAGCAGAGTGGACAAAGGGGGAAGTTGTGAGGCTCCCTTACTCAAAGTAAAACCAGGAAAGATTCTGCCAGCTCTGAGCTAGAAAGACTATAGAAATGAGGAAGCTTAATCTACAAGGCCCTGTCTGGATCCTGCTCAGCAGAAAGGTGCTTTCTGGACAAGTAGAGCTAAGTTAATGGATACGTTTCCTTTGGGGCAAATAAATACTATGCTGCTTCCCAGACCAACTAACGTTTAGTGTTCGGGAAGTGAAACATGTGTTGTCATGTGCCGCAGAGAAAGAGCAAGAAGAAATGGAGATTGGTTTCTCAGGTTACTATTATAAGCTGCCTTTCTGTCCATCCTACCAACTTTCCCTTTCAGCAACCTCATACCAAAGAAAGAGCTCTTGTATCATTTACACGGCGGGGACAGCCACTCCATCCTCTACACTCTCCATCACCTCACAAACCTTCCAGCCCTCAGGGAGGAAGATGTTGTCCAGCTCTTACAGAAGGTGCCTGCCAAGGATCCTCAGCAAGAGCATGGTGAGTTGGCGATGGAATGACTGGGGAAGGGTTCTCTTGTAGAACAATCTTGCCCATGTTTTACAGTGTAAGATTCATCTCAATGTGATTTCTGGAATGTATGATGACCGTAACCCCATAGTTGTCTTCCATATTAGCGCCGTTGGCCCCAGTGAGATTGTGGAATTAGGAGCATTTCTCTTCCTTCTTGGTGAGTTGCAGGAAATCGCATGAAATCCCCTTCCCTTATCCTCATGGAACCGTCTCAGGAACCACTAGCTTACCCTGTTTCCAATGAAACCGAGTTAGGAACTGACCTCTGAATGCACGGCACTGTCACTGTCAGTGTTTATGGAAATTCTTGGTGTATTTCTCTATGTTCACGTTTTGTCACTTCTCCCACCTCCACGTGTCTTCATGGTCTGTTGCAGAGATTAGGGCGAGTTACAACAGACAGTTGCCTGAACAACAGCCAAGTCTTGTTTTCACTTTAGTTCTTGTCTTAAAATTCAAGAATGCATAGCAAGTTTTTTTTCTTTTTACTTTCAAAAATTGTGTCACAGTGCATTCACAACCTGTCACACAGACCAGAGACTCTTGGCTTTGAAAGAAAGAAACTGTCTTATATGGCAGCTGGGGCTTCCCCACCTGGGTGTTGCTTTAATTTACTTTGAAAAAGGACCTACCACTAATTGGAAAGCCAGTGTAACTAAACTCCTTTTCTAGGCAGCTTGTTTAACAGCTGTCTGAGAGGAGTTGGAATTCTAAAGCCCTCCAAAGAAGAATTTTAAATCTGACCCCTGTTGACAACTAGGATACAATTTTCAGCTTGAGTTTTGAAAAGGCAAAAGAGGAAGAATCAGAGAGCTGGGACTAGGCTGAAGCCACAGAGGCACTGAGGGTGAGAAATTAAAGGGAACATGGGCTCTCGGCGTCCAGAGTTCTGTCCCTCGTCATGAAAGCCATAGAGGTCAGGGGCATAAGAGTATGGCTCTTGTTCTGCTTATTTCCTCGACACTGGCGGGACTGAGTCTTGTGCATAAACAGGTTCCTTACAACATGATAGTAGCAAAGCATCTCTAGCTATTCTATTGCTGTGCAATAGCAAATTCAGGTCAGTAAGCAACAGAGTACCTATTCAGTGGAACAGTATGCAGCCATCAGAAATTTAGTTTATGAAGAAATGTAATCAAATGTTTGTACTTTAAGATTTTTAAGAAATAGGAAAATTAAATTGTACATAAAATGTCATTGCATCTAATAGTGGTTGGGTTTAGCTGGTTGAATTATGATTTTTTTTATCTGCTTTATTATGTTGTGTGCTTTTTCTTTATTGAGCAGGTACTACTTTTGTTATAGAAAGAATTAGAGTGAGATTAAGACTTTAGAAAACCTCTGCACTACAAAGATGGCAGTGACACCCTTCCTACTAAAATTCAAAATTACAAAATGAGAGATTTTGAATTAGGAAATTAGTATAAAGAATTTCAATGGAGTTTACAGTTTCTCACATGATGTGTTTTCTTAAAAATAAGTATTTAATATTTAAAATACATTTTTTGTGATGTCTTGTATGCCCTTGTTAGTTGTCTAAATGCATTTTAAGCTTGCCTTTTGGATAATCTGGCACTAGGCAGACTAAACATTCGCTTTGAGCTTTAATGGGAAAAAAAAATTCACTGCCATCTAGTCAATTCCCCCTCATAGTGCCCCATGGGATGGAGCAGAACTGCTCCACAGGTTGAAACTGCCGAACTTTTGGTTAGCAACTGTAGCACTTAACCACTGCACCACTAGGGTTTCCTTTCTTAATGAGAGACATGTATTTTAAGGACTGAAAGGGAGTAGGGGAAACCCTGGCAGCACAGTATTTAAGTGCTACGGCTGGTAACCAAAGGGTCAGATCCACCAGGTGCTTCTTAGAAACTCGATGAGGAAGTTGTATTCTGTCCTATAGAGTTGCTGTGTGAGTCAGAATTGACTTGACAGCAATGGTTTTTTTGTTCTTGTTTTTTAAGTAAGTAGAAAAACCAAATTCCCATTTTTCATTTCTCTGCCACTTCTGTTCTAATACCAGCTAACTCCAACTCCTCGTTGAGCTCACAGGTTAAAGAGGACAGTCATCCAGACCACCAAGTCAGGACCACAGATGCCAGACACAAGCTGGGCAGTCCCTGCAGCACCCTGGTTCTGACCTGATGGCTACAAATTTGAGGGTGCCCTCTACTTCCTCAGGATACTATCCAGCCATAAACTTCGGGGTTTCCAGCTGCTCTGACTTCTGACCTGCTGATTCCTATCACTCCCCTGATTTTCATCATTTGCTAGAACAACTCACAGTGTTGCCATTATTATTACAGTTGTATTATATCAAAAAGGGTACAAATGAAAGCTGTATAGGGTGATGTCTGGGAAGCTTCCCCACACAAAGCTTTCATATCCCAAAGAGAAGTTTGGTGCTTTGTCATGCGTGTTACGTCTCTCACCAGCCATGAGCTGCCACGCCCAGAGCCTTTATGGGGGCCTCAGCACAAACATGACTGAAGGAATGACCCCCCATCCCCCTCATTCCTGAACTCTGCTGACATCACTGGTGGGCCTTCTATACTGGCCGACCCCCACCTGAACCACCTTATTAGCATAAATCCTCAGGTTTGGTCTGGAAGCCTCATCAAAGATACCGCAATCACTGAGAAAATTCCAAAGTTGTAGAGATTATATCTTAGGACTAAGGAAAAAGACCAAATTTTCTGTTAACCTCACAAATAGGAAATGACTTGTTGACTGGCCGCGGGGCCTATGTTGAGCAGACCTGCAGAGGTGAGGAGGGAAAGAAACAGAGGGAACTGAAGGTTGATGTTGACTACGGGAGAAGCGTGGCGGGGAAGCGTATCACACTGACAGACGGGAGAGAGGGCGAGAACAGCTCATGTACCTGCAAGAGCACCTCTCTTTGCTTCAGCTGGCCTTGCACCCCAAGCCTGAAGGAAACACCACTGAGATTCCTCCTTTCTCTCTGTGATTCAGATTCAGCTGATTCCCTGGTGCCGGACCACTCGGGCCAGTGTCAGAACTTGACACTCTTCCAGGGCTTCTGTGCCATGAAATATGCCATCTATGCTCTCTGTGTGAACTCACACCAGCGTTCCCAGTGCCAGGAGTGCAGAGAGGGTCCCTCGGAGGACGTGGCCTCTGCCACGGAACCAGTGAGTGACTCGCTGTCCTCCCCAGGTACAGTTCTACCCTTTGCCAGCGTGTGCTCTCTGGTAACAACCTCTCCCTGTGAGTTCTTAGGGTGATAACCGTTTTCCACCACAATTCGGGGCAGGCTTCATGTTACTAAGTCTAGGAGAAATTGCATCCATTTACTAGCATCTGAATCAAAGGGATATAAAGACAGCAATTGGTTTGCATATGTTCTAATGGAATCGGGTCATCTAGTGCAGTATTTTCAAAATGCCTTTCTTTAGTACAGTAAGAAGAGCATTTATGTCACTCTGCAGCTTCACCTACATCTTGTATAATTTAAGTGTATGTATACATATGGGAACACTGGTGGAACAGTGGATAAGAGCACTGTTTGAATCTACCACAAGTCCCCTGGAAACTGTGCAGCAGTTCTGCTCTGTCCTATAAGGTCACTGTGAGTCAGAATTGGCCCAACGGCAACATGTTTGGTTTGATTTTGCTGTATGTATATGTGTCTACACATGTTACCTATAAACTGTAGCTAATTTTTAAGAAACAATATTTTGTTTTCCAAGTGGAGCATATTCCTGATTATTTTTTTGTTGTATTCTGTTTTATTAAATCAATTTCATGGCTCCCAGCCCTCAGTGTGAAAAATATGGACCTAATTTCCTCTCTTCCCGCATTTTTCTTAATAAAATGTAATTCTGTAACTCGACTTCTCTGACTAGTGGTCACTTATCTGTCTTGATTTTGAACTAGACCTTCACTTCTGGGCATGGCCATTTTTAGCCTGGTATTCTTTAAGACATCTAGGTAGCCAGCGATAAGCTTTAGAGTATCAATGAGTAAAAACAGTTGAGGAGTAAAGCATCTCTATGCCACCTTCATTCCAGAAACTGAAATATGGAGTACATGTCAGAGATGAGGAATGATCTAATGTTAAATAAGTTCAGACAAAATGATGACCATTCAGTCAGCTGTTCTTTTAGTAATGTCGTGAAATTTTGTAGCAGAGGCATGGCTGAGCAGTCCGTGGGCTACAGTGTCCCTCATTCTTCTGACTGTGACCCCAGTAGCCTTAGTCATTGTAACATATAAATGAATTAAAGTTGTCAGAGTGTTTGAGTCCGTCGAGTAATGTTTCCAATGTTTGTGTTCCCTCGCTTTTTCTGGTCTCTTCTCTTACACGTGCTTCTTCTTCAGGTGCTTCACAGCTCTTCTCAACATACCTGGCCAGGTGTCAGCAGTATCTGTGCAGTGTCCCTGACACTTTGTGCCTGGAACTTCTGGAAAACATCTTCTCGTTGCTCCTTGTCACCTCTGCTGATCTTCACCCAGAGCCTCATCTACTTGAGGACTATGCTCAGGGTGATGACATGGAGGGGCAGGGCCCCTTGGCTTTGAGGGCCCCATCAGAGAGCCCTCAGCACATAGCTCAGCTTGAGAAGAAGTCAGAACGGGGTTTTCAGGGAGTCCACAAGAACCTGGCTTATACGCTTCCCAGCTGTCTGAAGGCAGACCCAAAAGACTGTCACCCAGGGCCTCATGGGCTCAGCTTTCTGGACCTAGAGAACTTTACTAGTAGTATCAGTGGATTCCTGGTGGATGAATTTGCACTGGGGGCCTTCCTCAAACTTCTCCAGGAGCAATTGGATGAGATCAGCAGCCACCAGCCCCCTGAGAAGCAGAAGCTGCCGGGAGGCCAAAGCTGCTCTGGAAGCAGAGACGGGCTCCAGGGCCGCCTGCACCGGTTTTCCAAAGTTCTCTCTGAGGCCCAGTGGAGATACAAAGTGGTCGCCAGCAACCAGGGCTCAGGTGAGAGAGGGAGCATCACCCCAAGAGCCAGCAAGTTCAGACAGTGGGGAGGGAACAGATCCTACCCAGGAACGAGTGAGAAAGCTAGGAGGGCCTGGAAGTCACCACATAGCTGAGGGCACATCGTAGCAACCAGTGTCAGAATGCTGGGCTGCTGCTCCATGTCTCAGAGCCCCGTCCGAGGCCTCCCCTTTCCACCTGTTACCCCAGGAAAACTGTCAAATCAAAGTCTGTCACTCCCATGTGACCCCATTTGGTTTATATTTCAGAGGGGCACCTGACACCCTCCCGAAGATACCGACCCATTGCCACACGGCACCCCAGACGCCGCCAGGGTCGTCGGACAAGGAGCCAGGCAGGTAAGCCGAAGGGCTCTCTCCCCACATGTAGTCTCCATGTACCGGGAAAATGGTACACTGTTAAATGGTAAAGGTGTATTTCTTTTTTTTTAATGTAAAGCACATGGTCAAAGCAAACGTAATCTAAGATTGTCCTGACCTCATCCCCTAGTATAACCCTATTAATCATTTCCTATATAGCCTCTCAAAAATTTTTAAACAACAAACATATATATAAGTATACTTTCATATATATAGATATGTTATACTATATGTATTGAGAACTTCAACTTGTTTTATCATTTATATCCTTTAATACATACAGATAAACTATACATTGAGAACTTACCTTTTACCCTGATCATCTAAAGACTTCTTGGCATTCCATTGTCTTATACACCTTGTTTAAATAGATGTTTATGTTGTCTCCTGGTTTTTCCTGTTGTAACAATGCTACTGTAAACAGCCTTGTACATGTTGGTGAATATTCGTGTGAGTATATCTGTAGGACACATTTCTAACAGTAAATTGTTAAGATAAAGATATATGCATACAAAAATAGATAGGCGTTACCAAGTTGCCTAAAAACAAGTGAACCAGTTTGTATTACTGCCAACTGTGTAGGCATGCCTGTTTGTACTGCATTCATCAACAACAAGTAGTGTCAAATTTTTTAAATCTTTGCAAATAAAATTAAGTTAAAAAATGGTATATTATTAATGTAATTTTAAAAATTTGATTGTGATGTCTTTTCATATATTGGCAATTTATATTTTTCTGTGAACATCCCACTCTTGTTCAAGGTCCATTTTTTTGTTTGTTTCATCTTTCTTATTGGACTTTAATATATTCTGTATATATTAAGGAAATCTTTTCTCCTTGTGTGCTACAGTGCTTTTTTTTTCATTTTTGTCTCTTAATTCTGTTCACAATTTTTTCTTGAAAGGGTTTAATACAGGAGTATTACATGAAAGTATTAAATGTTTAGATAATCAAATTTCCATGAATACTTTTGGTGTCAACCTTTTAAATAGCTAAAAGGCTAGCATTAAATACCATAATCAATAACAAATTGCCTATTAACATGGGAATCAATAAGGGCTTCCTCCACATTAAACAGTAGTGGGTGTCTTGAATGAGGCTTAAATCTGGCCCTTGCTTGCAAGGAATTCAAAATATACTGCATAGACAGCATATATACACAATTCAATGGAATGAAGGTACTAACTGAAAAACAGGAATAAGCTCTTAAAAGGAGAGATCAGCACCAAACAGTCCTGAGTTCATTTTTAGGAAAGGAAACACTTTAAATCTTGGATAGAATATAGAATATATTTGTTGCAAATAGAAGGAAACATGGTGCTTCAAAGGACAGGTAATCTAATGAGATTAATGAATATAAAATAATATTAAAGCCAGAAGGAGCCCAAGGTGTCATCATAATTATCTATTTGGAATATTTATTACTCATTGAACACACTGTTATTGATTATCAGTATGTTCCAGGCACTGTGATTGGTGCTACAGATGCAATGATGAGCAAAATGGAAAGAGAGAGAGAGAGAGAGATCAGCATGTCCAGCAGAACTCAGGGGACCAGACCCCATGGAGGAGTTAACTAGCAACCTGAGTGCAGAAGAATGAGTGGGATCTAGCTAAGTGGAAACAAGAAAGGCAAGCATACCGGATGGGGTGATGGGTGTCGTGAGAAAACACTAGAGAGACGTCAAGGCTGAGTTGCTGAGCCTCTTAAGCTGCGAAGTTAATTGATTTGGGTCAAAAGGCATAGTTTGTATCCCCTTGACTATCCAGCCCAGAAATGTATAGTTCATCATCTTTGGGCTATGGATGTCCATTCCTTCAAAAAGAAGCTGCAGATGGGCTCGGTTCTCCAAGCACCTGACAGCTGTGAGGAAACACAGTGAGCAAGGGGACTCCTTTCTAAAGGTGGATCTAGCCCTCAGATGACCACACTGAGAGATGGCAGTCCAGCACTCCAGGAATACTTCTAGATGCAGATGTTAGGAAGAAGCTGTTCCTCTTGGGCTTCAAATACTTGGTGTCTGGTGGAGCAGGCCTTATTCTGTGGTTCCCTAACTTCTCAACTATGAGGATACCTTTTTATATGTCAGAAAGACTTTCTGGTCATAATGGATGTGTTCCCTCTAGAGATAACTTGAAAGCTCTGAGACTCTGACACCGGTGGGCCGGAAGTCACTGGTACAGGCTACTGCCTGAATGGGCGCTGGGGCCACACTCGGCCCACCCTTCACCTGAGGTCTATAGGAACTTCCATGTTGCTGTGGAGGGGCAGCAGGTGTTGCAGCTACCATGGGCCTCTCACTCTCAAACTGCCTTAGACCTTGACTTCCAAGCCACCTTTGTACCTGCTGCATTGTAAGGAGTCGATGATTGATTTTCTCTCTCCTTTAACACCTCTAGATGGCCAGGACGGAGATTCCAACCCATCCCTGGAAAGTACAAGTAGTGAACTGAGCACAAGTACTTCAGGTATGGGCGTTCCTACCAGTCGTCGACTTGAAGCTGCTTTGTCCTCGGTGGAATTGCCACATATCATGGGGTACAAACCAGGACTAAGCAGTTTGTTCTGTGTTTAAGGTTAATTTTGCAGTCAGCCAAGCAGATTTCGGCTGGGGAAAGGGAAATTGTTCTTTTACTATCAAATGACTTATCCCTCAATAGAAGGCGTCAGAGATGGATGCCGAAAGAAGGTCACTGGTGCTCACAGTCTTATCTTCAAAGAAGATAGCATTGGTTTGCCCCTTTACTTGAGGAGAACACCAAGACCTATTTACAGATCTTTGGGAGAAGGACTTGGATGAGAGAAGAGTGTGGTGGGAGGTGATAACACTACAGTTTTTCCTCAGCGCATATTGCTTCGCTGGTCTCCTACATTCTGTCCCAGCAGAGGGGAGTGTCAGCACTGTTTCTGGGCGGAACGAGTTAGGTGACCGGTTGCAGCCCCGACCTCGAAGTTCATTCATCCCCATGATGTTCTCCCCACCCGAATCACTGCTGGCATCCTGCATTCTCCGGGGGAACTTTGCGGAAGCCCATCAGGTAAGGGGAGCGCTTATCCTGATGTGTTGGGAGCTGAGTGTCTGAGGGCATCTAGACTGTACCTTGTGATGGTAAAGAAGGGTAAGTCAGCCACTAGCTGGCTGTTGCCCAGCAGGCCTCAGGTGAGCCTAAGATGCAGGTGTAACCAGTGCTACTCAGGAACCCTGGGTGGCCACCTTCTAGCAGGTGAAGTGGGGGGAGTTCCCATGTATGGTCCGGTCCTTAATACTGTAGATTTGGGTGGAGTCCCAGCCTGGAGAAGATTCAAGGTGTTGAATTGGTTTGTTTTCTCAACATAAACAGTCTTTTAAAAACGATAAAAGAAAATGTTCAGCCACAATCCCACTATTTTAAGAAAACTAAAATATCTGTCTCTTTCTTCTTACTTTTCTGAATACATGTGTTTTGGTGGAGTTAAAAATCATAGTGTAATTTTGAATAATAATTAGAATCTTGGTTCAGTATACAAAAAGTATTTGGAGCCAGCAAACTAGAATATTCATGCTGTGTTTAAGAAAAAAATAGTTGGGTCCTGTTTGCGCAGTGGTTAAGAGCTCAGCTTTCTTTTTTTTTCATGATGGAATGAAAATGTAAATTCCCATATAGGTTTGTGTGAAGAGCTCAGCTGCTAATCAGAAAGTTGGCAATTTGAATTCACCAGCCACTCCTTGGAAACCCTATGGGGCAGTTCTGCTCTGTCCTGTAGGGCCACTGTGAGTCAGAATCAACTCTACTGCAACAGACTTAGTATTTTGTAATTCTGTTTGTTGTATAGGAAAAACAGCACTGGAATAGGAATCAAAAAAGACTCTTACCCTCTCTAAGCTTCACTATCCTCCTTTGTGAATTGGAGCGAAATTACCTGATTTTTGTACCTTACAGAAATGAGAAGAGGATTATATGAAAACTCTGAGAAATATGAGTCTTCAGTTGCTTAAATTTAATAACATAGAAACCTTAGGTTTATAGCTGTCGTGGTACATGTTTTTACATGTGCTGGACTGTTAACATATGGGTCAGAATTTTTCTTTCCTGTGAATTAAATTATTGAGGAATAAATTTAGGTGAAGTCTGGGCGATGAGATAATTTTTGCTTAACTTCTCCTGGTCATTCTAAATCCTGTGCTTTAGTGATAATGATCCCTGTGATCCTCTGGGGGAGATGGGCAGAGAGTCGCCAGCCTTTCCTGCGCTCCAGTCTGGAGGAAGCTGGCAGAGCCCTCCAGTGCTTTACTCCTAAACACCCTCCACTCGTCTTCACTTCTTGGACTCTGGGGGTTCTTCTGGTTGTTGTTGTTACTGTTGTTGTTTAACAAATGCTTCTGTTTTTAACTTGGTCATAGAATAAGTTGTACGGATTATAAGAAAACAGCACAGCATATAAACAGAGAAATAAAATTCCTTCTGACTCAAACAGGGAAATAAAATTCCTTCTAACTCTGTCGTCTAGGACAACCAGTGTTAATGAGGTGGGTTTTTTGCCAGGGTGCCCTGGTGGTTTGGTTAAGCAAGCTACTGCTAATGAAAACAGTGGCTCAAACCCACCAGCGCTCTGCAGAAGAAAAAAACTGGCCATCTGTTCCCATAAAGATTACTGCCTTGGAAATCCGATATGGAGCAGTTCTACTCTGTCCTGTAGGGTCACTGTGAGTCACATCAACTAAACAGTATACAACAACATATTTATTTTTTGTCAGTCTTTTTCCAAGCTATATATGAATTGATGTATCTGAAATTCTGAATTCAAAACGTTGTGTCTTTCCTTTGCTATATTATAAAATAGCCATTAACCTTGTAACTTTGATTTAGTGACCTCACAATAGCTTGATCAAGTAGCTGCCTTAGCGATTCCTTTGTTACTGAACATTTCAGTTGTTTCTGACTTGTAATAAATGATGCCTCATTTAAGTTTTAAACCTCTTGAATTGTTTCCTTAAGAAAGTTTCTGATAAAATTACTAGATCAAAGGATATGAACATTTTTAAAGCTTTATGAGTTGTTAAATTGGTTTTCAAAATAGGTTGTAGCAGTTATTTCTATCACTGTTCCTGAGATTTTATTTTTACATTTTGTTATTGTGATAAGAAATGATATTAATGTTATTTAAATTTCTTAGATTACTGGTAAGGGAAAACAGTTTTTCATATACAAGGTCGATGATTAGGTACACAAACTCATCCTAGAAAGAGTGCTGCATACCTCATTGCTGGATATCACTACTGTCACCTTTGAAGTACTTCCCTTAGGAAGCTGTGTACCGATGCCAATGCTTAGTCCACCCTTCAAAGCAATCTTGAAACTCTTTTTCTGGAATGGCCGTCAGAACTCTCAAGGTAGGGCAGATAACAGCATCAGGTAAGGATGATATCAGCATCAAGCAAGAGGGGTAAAGACAGAGAGCACCCCCACTTGTCTGTCAGTGGAGGCTGGCTTGTTCCTGATAATGCTGGAAGCTATGCCACTGGTGTTTAGGTACCAGCAGGGTCACCCATGGTAGACAGGCTTCAGCTGAGCTTCCAGACTAAGACAAACTAGGAAGAAGGACCCAGCCGTCTACTTCTAAAAAGAATTAGCCAGGGAAAGCCTTATGAATAGCAGCAGAACACTGTCATTGTGTGAGGTCTGACAATCAAGTTCGCAAACTCATCCTAGAAAAAGTGCTTTAAAGAGTGAACTAGGTGCTGAACTAGTGAACTTCTCAGGGAGAGTACTTCAAAGGTGACCATTGAGGTATGTAGCACTTTTTCTAGGACGAGTTCACAAACTTAATTGTTAGACCTCATATGCCGACAGCTCTAAGAGCCATTCCAGAAAGAGTTCTAAAATTGCTGTGAAGGGTGAACTAGGCACGGCTTCCGAAGGGGAGGACTTCAAAGGTGACTGTAGCGATATTCAGCACTGAGATATGTGGCACTTCTTCTAGGATGAATTTTTGAACTTAATTGTCAGGCCTCATATGTATTGTTGTCATGTGCCACTGAGTCAGTTCCAACTCATAGGCACCCTATATGACGGAGTAGAACTGCCTCGTAAGGTTTGTTAGGCTGTAATCTTTACAGAAGAAGATGACTAGGTCTTGGCTCCCGTGTAGCAGCTAGTTGGGTATGAAACGCCCACCTTTCAGTTAGCAGCTGAGTGTTTAACCATTGCGCTACGAAGGCTGTTTATATATGTAATAAACCCATTGCTGTCAAGTCTATGCTGACTCAGAGCAACTCTATGGGCTAGAGTAGAAGTGCTCCATACAGTTTCTAAGAAAATGCATGGTCGATTCAAACTGCCAATTTTTGGTTAGCAGCCATAGCACTTAACCACTACACTGTACCAGGGATTCAAAAATATTTGTATTAGTCATATGTGTTTCTTCTTTTAAATTGTCCTCATCTTTTCCCTATTTTATACTGAGCCAGTTTTCTTACTGGCTTTCATGTGTTCTTATTTTTGATCTGCTTTCTAACGTTCAGTGTTCTCCAGACTCTACAAACAGATGTCTGAGGACCACACTGTAATGTCTGGCAAGATCTCCCTCTAGAACCTGTTGCCGTTGAGTGATTCCGGCTCGGGGAGAGTCCCTCAACCCCCTGAGCATGCCCCAGGGCAGCCCACACTCTCTGTCTCCTGTGACAGGTGGTATTCCTGTTCGGCCTGCAGTCCTCTCCCAGCTCAGGAGAACTGATGTTTATGGAGCGCTACCAGGAGGTGATCCAGGAGCTGGCCCGAGTAGAGCATGAGATCGAAAACCAGAACTCAGATGGGGGCAGCGGCACCGTCAGGAGAACTGGCAGTGGCCGCTCCACTCTCCAGGCCATCGGCAGCGCTGCAGCAGCAGGTCAGGCTTCCCTGCTGCCACTGTAGGTGATGAGGTAGCTGGGAAAGGAGGTGTCGGCAGAAACACCACCTAAGTCAGAGCTTGGTGGGAGGGTGAGTGGGTATCCAAAGCAGGACACCTATTCTGAAGAGGAGGAATCCTGGCGTGTTGTCTGTACTCTTCTAGCCACACGCACCCTCCTTGACCTTGGTGGTCACATACCTGCCACCTGAACAGCTCCACTGAGCTTGTCCTGTGTGACTCAGCTGATGAACATAAATGCTGCTTTCAGCCTGGGTGGTGGTGGGCGCTGCACTGGGCTTCAGGAGCTGGTTAGGATTTTATTTCCTTCCTGTACAATCGTTCAGAGATAAAGCATATTATTTTACTCTTCTGTAAAAGAGTTGGCTGTTAATGTGTCTGGCCTGAGAGTCCACAGGTCTCAGTGCACATCCCTGGCTGTCTTGTACCAAGGCTCATCCTCATCCTTTCATTGTGTCTTGAAAGTGGACTCTAGTCCCACATTGTCCTACTTCGCACATGTCTAGGCTCTGTGTATCGGGTTTACCATCACACAGTGCTCCTGCTGTAGTCCCCTAGAAATTTCCTTTGCCTGTTCTAGAAAATACATGTGCATTTCTTTTTTGTTTCTATAAACGGGTTCTTATTAAAGATGCAGCTGTCTGCCTTGCCTTTTTAGCAATTTAGAAATCCTTTCAGTTAGCACAACTCAGGTCCACCTGATTGTTTCTCACACTGATTTTGGATCCCATTAGGAAGAAACCCCCACTCATCTTACGACTATCGTGAGTTTCTCGTCATGTCCCTCTCTGTGCCATTGTTTTGATGCTCGAAGAGTGGGCTATAATGATGGGATTGGTATGCTAGTGATATTCTTCTGTATAAAATGTATTCTGTGTAGAAGAACCTCAAACATTTTTCACATGAACTACTTTTCATAACAGAAGCAATAGTAAAACTCATTTTAACCCCTTGCTTTTTATTCCGCTGCTGGGTGTCCAGGCATGGTATTTTACTCCATATCTGATGTGACTGACAAGCTACTCAACCCCTCTGGAGACCCCATCCCCATACTCCAAGAGGACTTTTGGATAAGCAGCACCGTGGTAGAGCGTACTGCGCCCCTGAGAGAAGTTCTAGAAGACCTCAGCCCCCCGGCCATGGCTGCCTTTGACCTAGCCTGCTGCCAGTGCCGGCTCTGGAAGACCTGCAAACAACTCCTGGAAACAGCCGAGAGGCGCCTGAACAGCAGCCTTGAGAGCCGAGGTTAGTCTGCTTCTTTAGCTCTGTCCCATAGTCCTCAATGAGGGGATGCAGCTGTGAGAGATTTGATAAACTGTGAGAGAAGAAAGGAGTTAGGGGCCGAGAGAGAATGGACTATTAATTAGCCATCTTCAAGTCTGATTTGATAACATAAGCATAGTCTGTGTTGAGAGTCTCGCCTTCTTAATAGGTATAGCAATCTGCAGTCATTTGGGGAACTTCTTTTCCGGTTTATAGGTAAATTCAAAGAATAAATATATATTCCAAAATGGTATAAATGGAATTCATGCCCCTAGACTGCATGCTTCCTCCTGGGTGGACCCCGGTTAACCTAAAACCTGGGGCAATCTGGGAAAACTGTATGGCTCACAGTAGGAGAAAAGATAGTACCTTGAGGTTAATAATCTCCCACAATGTATGTATATGATTCCTAGAAGAATCAGGATGTTTAAAGATAGAATTAGTCAAAGTTCCAATCCCAGGCAGCTTTACACTTCCTCTGTTTTCTGAAACAATTTGTGAAAGACGGGAATTAACTTTTTTCAGTTTCCTAGATCTCAGACAACCATTTAATTTTTCTCTGATTCATGTGACTAGGACCCATTAGGGAATAAAAAGGAGTATTATTAATAATTATACCAAGGCAAAAAACAACCTAGAAATCTGTATTAATATTTTAAGAGTCTGGAACTTAGTGGGAGAAGAAACAATTAGCATTTCAAGTGCTTCATGCTTAATTGATCTAGTTCAGTTTATATTTCTGTAAAGTATTTTTTGGATTTATCATGCGTATTTGTTTGTCATGCTGTTGTTGTTGTTAGGAGCTGTATAGTGGGTTCTGACTAACAGTGACCCCGTGCACAACAGAACAAAACACCACCGACTTCTGCACCATCTTTGCAGTCACTGCTGTGTTTGGGCCCGTTATTGCAGCTGCAGTGTCAATCTATCAGTCTGCCTCTTTCAGGATCTTCCTTGTTCACTGACCCTCCAGGCACTGGTCCCTCCTGATAACCTTCCTGAAGTACGTGAGGCAATGTCTTGCCATCCTTGCTCCCAAAGACCACTCTGGCTGTACTTCTTCCTAGACAGATTGGTTTGTTCATCTGGAAGTTCATGGTGTATTCAGTACTCATCACCAACACTGTAATTTGGAGGCTTTTTTTTCCCCCCAGTCTTTATTCATTGTCCAGCTTTTGCATGCATGTGAAGCAGTTGAAAACATCATGCCTTGGGTCAGGTACACCTTAGTTTTCAGGGTGACATCTTTCCTTCAGCACTGCAAGAGCTTTTTTGCAGCAGATTTGCCCAGTGTGATGCATTGGTTGATTTCTTGACTGCTGTGTCTATGGGCATTGATTGTGGAGCCAAGTAAATGAAATCCTGAGCAACTCCAATCTTTTTTTCTTTTTGTCCTGATGTTGCTTACTGGTCCATTTGTGAAGATTTTTGGTTTCTCTGTGTTGGTGTGTAAACTGTGTTGAAGGCTGTGGCCTTTGATTTTCATCAGTAAGTGCTTCAAGATCTTTAAGTTTAGAAAGCAAAGTTGTATCACGTACATGGTGCAGGTTGTTAATGAATCTTCCTCCATTCGTGATGCTGTGTTATTTTTCATATAGTCTGGCTTCTTAGATTATTTGCTCTACTTAGATGGGGGAAAAGATACAACCCTGACACACACCTTTTCTGACTTTACACTACTCAGTGTCCACTTGTTATGTGTGAATGACTGCCTCTTGCTTTAGGAGCAGAACTGTTTCGTGAGCCTGAGCACAGTTAAATGTTCTGGAATTCCCATTCTCCACAGTGTTACCCATTGTTGGTTATGATCCAGACAGCCAAATGCCTTTACATAGTCAATAAAACACAGGTAAATACTTTTCTGGTATTCTCTGCTTTCAGCCAAGACCCATCTAAGATCAGTAATGCTACCCCTTGTTTCATATCTTCTTCTGAATCATCTTGAATTTCTGGCAGTTCCCTGTATACTGCTGCAATGTTTTCGAGTTACCTTCAGCAAAATTTTACTTGAATGTGGTATTAACCCTGTTCTATAATTTCCACATTCTAACAGTTTTCACATAGTCTTTCTAAGAAAGTATACTGTGACATATAAGTGTTCTTTCTGTTCAGCAATTCCCCACTCTCTCTCACCTAGTACTATATTCTAAAATGAGAGGGAGCCATTATCCAACATGTTAATAACTGAAACAATTTCATATCAATTATGAGTTTATTGCCTCAGTATTTGTTACCTGTCTTAGTTACCTAGTGCTGCCATAACAGAAATACCGCAATTGAGTGGCTTAAAATAACAGAAATTTATTTTTTTTCATAGTTTTGGAGGTTGGAAGTCCTAAATCAGGCTGTTAGTTGTATTGATTGTATTGATTTTTTTTTTCTTTGAACCTCTCCTAATTTTTAATATCTGTTGGCAGCTCTTGGTATTCCTTTGATTATAGACAGGTTCTCAGATGGCATCTGCCTTCCCCCCGTATGTGTGGCTCTATGACTATTCTCTTTATAAGACATCATTCAGAAGTGATTACACTTAGGACCCAGTCTACTTTGGTATGGTTTCATTAATACAACAAAAGAAAAATCCTTTTTCCAAGCAAGATTGCATCCATAGGTATTGCAAACCAAGCCAGACCCACTGCCATCAGTCACTTCCAACTCATAGCCACCCTATGGGTCAGAGTAGAAGTGTCCCATAGAGTTTCCAAGGAGCACCTAGTGGATTTGAACAGCCAGCTTTTTAGATAGCAGACATAGCAGTTAACCACTACGCCACCAGGGTTTCCTCCATAGGTACAGGAGCTTTTAATACACATTTTTCAGGGACACAGTTTAACCCGTTACAAGTATATGGGTATACAGGAGACGTATGAGAAATAATCCCTAATTATAAAGTTGGTTATACTCTAGTCACATGTCCAGATACTACTTAAAGAATTAAGGAAGACAGACAGGATCCCATCTCAAGTTTCTGGCTAAGGGCAGTACCAAGACAAATGTGCAAGGAGTGTCCTGTTGGCTTGGGGCAGCAATTCCGTAGGAATGCAGGGAGTACTGGCTCTGCCGCCCTCAACACCTGAGGCATCTTGTAGAACAAGTCCAGGAACCTCAGGCGTGAAATAAACCAGGTATGCTGGTTGCCACCCAGTGGGCACAACATATATGCCCACGTTGGTACTGGAGTACATATGATGACACAAGTGAATACTGAGTTTCAATCTCCAGAAGGACTGTATTTCTGCATACTTTCATCTGTTTCCAGGTCGACGGCCAGACCATGTACTGCTCAACCCTGATGGCATTCGAGGGTTTTCAGGTGTTCTTCAGCAAATCAGTAAGATTCACAATTGTCTGCTTATGTCAGCAGGACAGGCGAAATCAGGTGAGCTGCTTTTCTCCCTTCTGTTATTCATCTGGACTTGGAGCATTTGGCCAGCATCAGGCTTCGCTTTTTCTCTCTCATCTGCTTTCCACAGAGAATGAAGAAAAGGGAGGGGGACCTCCACGGTCCAGCATCACTGAGCTGCTCCAGATGTGCTGGCCCAGCCTAACCGAGGACTGTGTTGCCAGCCAGGTCGCCCTCTCCCAACAGCTGGATCAAGTCCTTCAGTCGCTGAGAGAGGCCCTAGAGCTGCCAGGTATGGGGTCCAGTCCACTCCAGAGCACAGAGAGCTGCGACAGGGAGAGGAGGCAGCTGAGAGAGGAGGAGCACTCTGGAGCAGAGGCTTCGGACACGAGAGCTACCTGTACTTAGTGAGCAGGGCTCATCTCCTGAGTCCTCAGCTGCTGTCCTGCCTCTCATGTGGATGAATGCTCATACTCCATTAGCCAATAAGTTTTTTCTCAGCCTAATGATAAGTCTAGTGAGCAGATATTCAGCAAATGTGAGTTAGTCCTTCCCAAAAGATGGTTGTGCTCTGCATAAAGCCTGTTTCACTCCTAAGACTCTTGAGTTGAAAGCACAACTATTAGTCAGTACCGTGGGATCGGTTTCTAACTCAGGCAACCCCGTGCAGCAGAGAAGAACTGCCCCTTAGGGTTTTCTAGGCTGTAATCCTTATGGGAGCAGATCGCCAGGCCTTTTCCTACAGCGCCATGGGTGGGTTCAAACTGTCAGCCTTTCAGTTAGCAGCCAAGCACTTAACCATTGTGCCGCCAGGGCTGCTTGGAAGGAGAACTATACCCCCAGATTTCTCCAGACTCAGACTCTTCTGGCTGAGAACGGTTTACGTGGGTGATCATGTTAGGATGTTATATCTGCCTTTTAAGTAGAGCACCTACAGGAAGTAGCAGTTTATGGAGGCCCACTTCACTAAAGCCTGCATCCCTTTTCCCACCACAACTCCTCTCAGAGCCCAAGAGTACTCCACTCTCTTCCTTGGTGGAGCAGGCAGCACAGAAAGCTGCCACGGTGGAGGCCCACCCTGTGTACATCCAGATTCAGCTCCTCCAGAAGAATCTGGACAAACAAAGCCCAGCAGGCGGCAGGCAGGCTGACTACGTGGGCACCTTCTTCAGCTACTGCAGTACCCTGGCCGCAGTGCTCCTGCGCAGTTTGAGTACTGAGCCTGGTAAGTAGCAAGAAGGAAGAAATAGAGCCATGACTGGCCTGCCTGTTTCAGGAACAGGGTTTAGTGCAAGGAAGAGGCAAGGTCCCAGACTGAGAGGTTCTGGGAATAGTAAAACCCGGGAACACTAGATTGGTAAGGTCTTCTTCTCATCTTTGTCTATTCTATTTATCTTTGTTTCTCCAGTACCTAGTATGCTTGTACAGGATTTAGGGGGAACCCAGTATATTTTGATAGAGACCATATCAAGAATAGACGTGATGAACTGAATAGTAATGACCGAAGATTGGACAAATTGTGGAATGGTATCAATAGGTGAAGAAAGCAAAATGTCATTAAAAACACAGTAAAGAAAGAAAAGGCCAAACTGGATGTCAGAAGAGACTCTGAAACTTGCTCTTGATTGTAGAGTAGGTAAAGCAAACCAAAGAAATGATGAAATACAAAATTTGAACAGAAGATTTTAAGGGAAGCTGAAGAAGACTAAGTTAAGTATAATGAAATGTGCAAAGACCTGGAGTTAGAAAGGGAAGAATACACTCAGCACTTCTCAAGCTGAAAGAACTGAAATAAAAAGCCTTAAGTTGTAACATTGAAAGACCCTATAGGGGAAAAAGAACAGTACAGGAAACATCAAAAGAAGATGGAGGTAATACAGAGTTACTGTACCCAAAAGGGTTGATCAACATTCTGTCATTTCAGGAGGTAGCTTCTGATCAAGAACTGACAGCACTGAAAGAAGATGTCCAAGCTGCACTGAAGGAAGTTGTTACAAACAAGGCTCCAAGAATTGGCAGGATACCAACAGAAATGTCCCAACAAAGAAATGCAGCACTAGAAATACTCATTCACCTATGTCAAGAAATTTGTAAGACAGCTTCCTGACCCCAACCTACTGGAAAAAAGCGGTATTTGTGCCCATTGCAAAAACAGGTGAGCCAACAGAATGCTGAAGTTATTGAACAATATCATTAATATTACACACAAATTAGAAGTTCACAGAAGGTCTTGCAGAAGCAGCTACAGAAGTATGTTAACAGGAAACTGCCAGAAATTCAAGTTGGATTCAGAAAAGAACATGTAACAAGGGATGCCATTGCTGATGCCAGATGAATCTTTGGCTGAAAACACAGAATACCAGAAAAATATTTACCTTGCTTTTATTGGCTATGCAAAGGCATTGAACTATGTGGATCATAACAAATTATGGATAATATTGTGAAGAATGGAGATTCCAGAACACTTAATTGTGCTTATAACATACCTGTACATAGATCAAGAGGCAGTCATTTGAACAGAACAAGGGAATACTGGAAAGGTGTGTGTGAGGACTGTATCTTTTCACCATACCTGCTCAGTCTGTATACTGAGCAAATAATCCAAGAAGCTAGACTGCATGAAGAAGAAGGCAGCATCAGAATTGGAGGAAGACTCATTAACAACCTGTATTATACAGATGATACAACCTTACTTGCTGAAAGTGAAGAGGACTGATGATGATCAAAGAGCATAGCCTTCAGTACAGATTACATGTCAACATAAAACAAAAATCTTCACCACTAGACCAGTAAGCAGCATCGTGATAAACGGAGATAATACTGAAGTTGATAAGGTTTTCATTTTACTTGGACCTACAAACAGTGCACCTGAAAGCAGTAGTCAAGAAATCAAACAACATACTGTATTGGGCAAATCGCTACAAAAGACCTCTTGAAAGTATTAAGAGGCAGAGTTGCATCTGACCCAAGCCATGGTATTTGCAGTTGCCTCATATGTATTTGAAAGCTGGACAGTGAATAAGGAAGGCTACAGAAGAATTGATGCCTTTGAATTATAGTTGACTATATCATGGACTATCAGAAGAACAAACAGATATGTCTTAGAAGAAGTACAGTCAGAGTGCTCATTAGAAACAACAATGGTGTGATGGTGACAATTGTGTGTCAGCATGGCTCAGCCATGATTCAGTGTTTTGGCAGTTGTATAATGCTGTGATCACTTCCCTTTTGAAATGTGAAACATGATTACCCGTGTGATGGGATCTATGAGTAACCAGTCAGTTAAAGGAGCATTTCCTTGGGTGTGTGGCCTCCATCAAGTGCAGGCGGTGTTCAGGGAGGACTCGGGGCCTTTACTTGTTCTGGGTCCTGCACCTGGCTCCTGTTATTTGACCTTCAGTTCTTGAGACTTAAGCTAGCAGCTTGCCTGTGCTCTTACCTGCCCGTCTTGGAGTTTGCTGATCTTCACAGGCTATGAGCAACAGCCCTGCTCTCTGGCCTACCCGCCTTGGCTTTGCTATCCCCTTAAGCTTCGTGAATTAGGTGAAGCCTCTTTCCTAACCCATGGACTTGGGATGTTACAGCTGCTACAACCTTGTGAGACATTTACTTGATTTAAATCTCAGCAGATATGTATTTATTCATACGCTTTACTGGTTTTGCTTCTCTAGAGAAGCCTGCCTAAGACAGATGGGGAGACTTTGTTTCATCTACATTGAACATGTTATCAGGAAGGGCCAGTGCCTGGAGAAGGACGTCATGCTTGGTAAGAGGGTCAGCAAAAAATAGAAAGGCCCTCAATGAGGTGGATTGACACTATGGCTGCAATAATGACTCAAGCATAACAACAGTTGTGAGGATAGTGCAGGACCAGGCAATGTTTTGTTCTGTTGTACATAGGGTCACTGTGAGCTGGAGTCACTCAATGGCAACCAACTACAAGGACTCAAAAATACCTCTCTTAGACTTTCAATACATTATGGATCTGAGAATCTAGCCAGTGAATCAAGTATCTGATATGAGTATTAGATTCCTCCCTGAGTCTCCAGAGTGAGTATTGTTTGCACTTCATTCAGGCTGAAGGGAGTAGGAGTGAACTGTTTGTGGCTGCGTCTGCCCACTGAAGTTCATCTGTGGGTAGACGTCTTTAAAGCAGTGGTAAGGTGTAAATAAATTTGTAGTCAGGGTAACATGAAGAATACTCTTCATGTACAACAGATCAATGATAGCTTGTCAACAGACTCCTCATTTTGGTACTGCTTTTTTATTAATTTTGGAAAACATGGCTTTGAGCTCTTCCTGTCCGTGGTGCAACTGAAAGTCGCTTCTTTACCTTTGCAGATCATGTGGCAGTCAAGGTAGGAAATCCCTTTGTTCTCCTGCAGCAAAGCTCTTCTCAACTGGTGTCACACCTTCTTCTTGAAAGACAAGTTCCCCCCGACAGGTAGGAACCACCTGACTGTTCCATCAGTGTACACCAAGGCTTCAGTGGGACGGTGCTTGGGTGTGGGGATTTCTTCCAGAACTGGTATTTACTCTTACATAGCTATGCTAAACTTAAGTGTGCCTAGTTTATTTTTCTCTTTTGCCATTCCTAGCTTTTATATTTTGATTTCCCTCCTGGTAGAAGTCCAGCAGTTTGGTAACATATTTCCTGGCTGGTTTGTAGGAAAGCAAATATCTTCATAGATTGCTGGTGGGACATAAATTGCTAAAGCCCAAGTGGAAAGGTTATTTGTCAATATCTATTAAACTCATAGACTCATTGACTTAACAATCCAGTTTGGAGAATTTATCCTACAGCTTTATTACACATATGCAAAATGAAGTATATATACAAAATTATTTTGTTACGGCCTTGTATGAAATGGCAGAAGAGTAGGAAAATCTATTGTTTGCTAATAGGAGACTAGTTAAATTATGGTTCATCTACATAGTGCAATACTGTGTAGATATAAAAAAGAGAGAGAGGCCTTTCTATGGAGGAATAGGGACAAGTCTCTCAAATGTGTTACTTAGTGAAAAAGCAAAAGGTGGGACAGTATGTCCAGTAGATGACCTTTTGTGTTTTAAAAAAGGAGACAGAGGGGAAAGAGTTGAGTGCTTGCATTTACATTTGCTTGAGCAAACATAAAGAAGTTATGAATGGGAATGTAGGATTGGGTGATGGTATAGACACACCAGACCCTGCATGGCCTCTGGTCTCTTCCTCCAGACTGGCAGCCCTTCTGGCCCAAGAGGGTCTCAGCCTGAGTGTGCCACAGGTCATCATCAACTGCTGCTGTGAGCCCCTTGTCCTTTGCTCTTCCCGGCAAAGCCAGCAGACATCATCCCTTCTGACTCGCCTGGGCATCCTGGCCTGCCAGCATGCCTCCCACTGCCTGGATGGTCTCCCACATTCTATGCTGAGCTCCCCAAAGCTAACTGAGAATCCCGCATTGGAGAGAAAGCCCCACATCTCCCCACGGGAATCGTCTCCTGCAGTCCTTACCTCCTCTGCCTTGGCCTTCCTGAAGTCTCGCTCAAAGTTGCTGGCTACAGTGGCCTGCCTGGGAGCCTTCCAGGAGGCAAAGGCCACCAAGCCCAGCTTGTCATGGAAGGAGCTTCGTGGCCGCAGAGAGGTGCCTCTGACAGCGGATCAGGTAGCCCGGGAATGTGAGCGCCTCCTGGAGCAGTTCCCTGCACTTAAGGCCTCCCTCTCGGCTGCCTGGAATCCTCTCCGAGGCTCCTCTGAGCAGGGGGAGAGTCTGGCAGTGAGCCTCTGTGGTCGGCCCAGTCTCTCGACCGTCCTCCTGGGCCTGCATTCCCCCATGGCCGTGGATGTGCTGACTGAAGCCTTCGAGGAAGCACTGGTGGCCAGAGATTGGCTGCAGGCCCTGGAGCTTGTTGATGAGTATGGGCGAGACGTGGAGGAACTGAGCAGCGTAAAGGATGCAGTCCTGAGCTGTGTTGCAGCATGTGGTGAGCAAAGCCTATGCTTTTCTTTTCTAGCACCAATAGTCGTGTTCAGCATGCACTGAATGTTTGCCACATGCAGGCACTGGGCTGCACGCTTCACACGCATCCTCTCACTGATACTCACAACAAAGACTCAGAGAGGTTAAGAAACTTGTCCAGGAGAGTAAGTAGTAGAGAGAGCAGAGGAGCCAAGTCTGTCTGACTTTACAGTGGACGCTAACAAGCAGTATACTTAACACTGCTTATCAGAATCATGGCAAAATTTTAAAAACTAAAAATATGTCGGCCTCACCCCCAGAGGCTCAGGATGGGGTTCAGGCAAGTGCTTACTTTAAAACAGATGACAGCCAAGTTTCTGTAAAGGGCTTTGCAGGCCATCTGGTCTCAGTTGTGAATAAGCTATTCTCTCATTAGAGCATGAAAGTGGCCACAGATGATGCATAAACAAATGAGCATGACTGTGTTCCAGTAAAACTGTATTTATGAAAGCAGGCTGTAGAACTGTTTGACAGCCCCTGCTTATAAAGCACCTGGGAGATTTTATGTATAGGCAGAATTAAGAACCACTGAAGGATCAAGAGGCTAGGTGTGTTGTGGGGAATGGCTTATTGGTAAGAAGATTGGCTGCAGTCTGGAAAGGGAGGTCCTTCCCTGAGAGGAGAGAGGAGGCCACTCTCTGCCAGTATGATCTTAATTGCTTTCCAGATCTGTGAAATGAGTGACTGAGAGAGACCTACTAATAATGACAGACAGTATCTAGGGAATGAAACAATTTTACCTAAAATAGGGAGCCCTGGTCAGAGCTCATTAACCAAAAGGACAGCTGTTCAAAGCCACCAGCTGCTACATGGAAGAAACATGTGGCAGTCTTCTTCGGTCTCCTCTGCCCTGTCGGGTTGCTGTGAATCAGAATGGACTTGGCAGTGGGTTTGATTTTGTTTACCTGAAATAACTTTCAAGTATTGGAATGGAAATTTTAGGAAAAACTAAAAGTTCCTTTGATAGATTGAGTCTGAAAGGGTGCTCTATGTGCATCATGCCAAGACTTGGTAGGCTTCACCTTTCCCTCTCCTTCCTCTCTTCCTTTCTTCTGTACTTTTTTTTCTCCTTCTATCCCTCTCACCCATCTGAAAGTCCCATGACTATAATCAGGTTTGCATAAAGGGAAGTATAGGGCATATCGTTCTTTCTCGTAATGTTTCCTAATGTAAAACTGGAGTCTTGGTTGTGCATTGGTTAAGATCTCAGCTGCCTAACCAAAGGTCAGCAGTTCAAACCCACCAGCCACTCCTCGGAAACCCTACAGGGCAGTTCTACTCTGTCCTATAAAGCCTCTGTGAGTCAGAATCATCTCAACAGCAATGGGTTATATAAAACTAGTTAAGATCAGATAGATCTTAAGGATCCTCCAAGCTTCTGTTTTATGAAATTGAGCAAAATTCTTCTCTTGAGAAGTATCTTGGACTTGAGATCTTCCAATGCCAGGCTGGCTGCCTCTGGGCATCTTTTTTATCTTGTAGACAAAGAAGGTTGGCAATACCTGTTTGCCGTGAAAGATACATCTCTGAGAAGTCAGCTGACCCTGCAGTTGGTAGACAAGTGGCCCCTGGAGTCATGCCTGGAGATCCTGGCCTACTGCCTTTCAGACCCCACTGTCCAGGAAGGACTGAAGTGTGAGCTGCAGAGAAAGCTGGCAGAGCTGCGGGTGTATCAGAAGGTATCCTGCATGACATCAAGAGAAAGGAACTAGGCTTCTTCCCCTATGGCCAGGTCCAGCCTATTCTCAGATGATGGGAAGTTTAAGAAATGCAAAGCCTGTGTTTGGCTTTTGCTGTGCATCTAGCTTTGTTCCTAAGTGAATAGCAGGTGGCCCCTATCTGGTTCCCAGCTTAAGTCAGCCTTTCATTTTAAGGAAGGCTGTTTTATTTACTCTTATAATTTTAAATATATATGTATCAAAGAATGATAACATAATTAATATTGGAATCGTGCTTTACAGTCCACAAAGGCTTTTTTTCTTTTATATCCTTATATGTGATGTTTATGTATGTCTTATGCATGTTAGATCCTTTTTAAAATTGTTTTAAATGTCAGCTAAATTCCAAGAGCCATAGTAAAAGGATGTCTGAAAGTGACAGTTTCATAAAGGAAAGATTCTTTTGGAATCTGTGTTCTATTCAAGATTAGGAGGCTTACTGAGAGATATTTAGGTGCACAGCTACATAACAAGTATAAATGTATGCTAATTGTTTCCTCCATATGTATAACAGATCAGTGCAGATCCCTGAGTGGAAATAGCAGGGAAAAGGATTTCCTTTCCTTCTCCTCAGCTCTTTCAATGCAGAACTGAAGTGTTGTGTGAAAGATGATCCTGCAGAGATTTCAAACCAGAAGAGTATCTTGGGTGAAGTTTTGAGATGAAGGAACATGGGACAGTAGCCCCAGGAGGCTTAAACAAGCTGGGAATCATGGAAGCTTCTGAGCAGTGTCCTAACAAGTGAAAGACCCCCGTCCTAGCCTCCCCACTCAGCCATTGCTCACTGGTTACACTTGCAGGACAGGCAGTCTTGTAACAGGGGTGAGAGTTCACTCTTCTCATCACGTGATGTCTTCCCCATTTGCTCAAATGCCTCCTTATTCCTAGCCAGCTTTGACCCCCTGACTTTGGGGCAGCGATCTAGGGATGGCCCATTCCTGGGAACTCCAGTGACTTGTTGACAGAGGGAGAAACTGCAGTGTAGTTTGATAGATTTTCTTGCCTTTCCGTAGATTCTAGCTTTGCAGGCTACCCCAGTGTGGTGTGACTGGCAGACCCTCAGGAGCTGTTGTGTCGAAGACCCATCAACTGTCATGAACATGATTCTGGAAGCCAAGGTACCATTTTCCTGGGTGGTATTCCCCTTTGTCCTCTTTCAGAGTGGCAACTCCTTAGCTGGTTGTGTTGACCCCTGTCCAGATAATCATTGTCTACATAATTTTCTTGTAACTCTGCCACATTCTTTCTTCCTTTGTTCTCTGTTAATATTTTATTATCTTTTCAGCAGCAGTATACACAGCAGTTTAGGTTTCCATTCAGCAATTTCTGTACAAGTTGTTGAGTGGCAGTTGTTCAGTAACAGTGAGTGAACATGGTCATTATTTTTCCATTCTGGTTATTCCGTTTCCATTAGTCCAGTTTTCCTGCCCCTTTAACGTTCTCATTTTTGTTCTTAAAAATTGTTGACCTTGTGGTGTAGTGTAGGTGGTTTTCTTAAAGGAGCACAGTACTTACAGGTGGTATTTGTTTAGCTGAAAGGTAACCTGAGGGGTTCATTTTGCTTCAAGGTTTGAAGAGTCTGAAGGTAGTTGTCTCAGGGAGTTCTCCAGTTTCAAGCTGTCGCCATTCCCCCCCTCCGAAAGGAATTGGAGGTTCTATCCCACATTTGTCTCCCCTTTTGTCAGGGTCTAGCTACTGTAGCCCTGATTAAGACAGTCAGTAGTGGTAGCTGGGCACCATCTCCAGATCTTTTGGCCTCAGTGTATGAGGTCTTGGTTCATATAGGCTGTCTGTCCTGTTGCCACATTCTTTTTTCTTTCCATTTTTTTTGTGTGTGTGTATATGTGTGTGTATGTGAAATTTACATACAGAAAAGTATAGAGAATAATATAATTGGCACTTTTGAACATTATGCAGTATTTCCCAGAGATACTCTAATTTTAAAAAATTAGAATCACTAAGGGCCACCTGTATATGAGTCCTCAAGCTAACTCATCTTCTTTCTTTCCCAAATATATCCTAAATTTGGTGTTAATATTCTCATGCATGTTTTTATACCCAGCTCACCTATCACATACTGCGTTACAATAATAGTGGTATATTTCAGGTTTTTAAACTGGATATTGAAATTGTCATACTGTTATGTACCTGCAACTTGCTGTTTTTACTGTACAACATTTCTTTTTGAGATTTATCCATATTGCGTATACTCTTATTCTAGTTTATTTTAAGTCTTGTGTGATCATTTTTATTTATGTTTCTCTTGTGAACATTTAGGTTGTTTTCAGTTTGTCGCTGTTTAAAGAGGGCTACAACTATTTTTTTATCTTAACACAGTTCTTTGTGCTGATTCATGAGATTCTGTAGACTGTCTACATGCTGTACAGAGTGTATACCTGGAGTGCAATAACTGTGTCATCAAACATGAGCATCCTCACCTTCAATAAGATGATACTAATTGCTGTTTCAATCGATTGTCCCAGTTTTATTCCCAACTACAGTTCACACTGCTCCATATTCTTGTCAGGTTATTTAGGCTTTCACTTTTTGTGAATAGGATGGTATCTCGTTGCTATTTTCATTTATATTTCCAGATGTACTAATGAATCTGAATGTTTTTTCTCATGGTTACTGGCCATTAAAAGAGGGCCTGGGTAGTACAAATGGTTAAGCACTTGTTTACTAACTAAAAGGTTAGCAGTTCAAAACCACCCAGAGGCCTCAGAAGAAAGACCTGACTGTCTATGTTCCAAATGATCACAGCCATGAAAACTACACAGCACAGTTCTCAGAAACAGATAGTGTTGCCATAAGTCAGAATCAGTGTGATGATTTGGGTTTTTCTTGAACACTGGAGTGCTAATGGGAATTTTATATCTTTTTTAAGAAGCAAATATACTATAGTTCAGAATATAAATGCTCATTCAAATGTTCATTCATTTGGCAGACATTTATGGAATGCCTGTTCTTTGGTAAGCTATGCACTAGGTACTGGCAGAACAATGATAAATAAGCTTAATTCTTATCCTTGAGTGGCTCACATCAGGGTGGGTGGGGAGACTGTGAGGCACATCCCTGAGTGATTGCAATTCCATTTATTAAGTGACAGAAGTAAGCACAGAATGTGGTGAGAGGGCACCTGGTGTGGCCTGAGGAACAGGGAAGCATCCTGAAGCAGGTAGCCCCGGGCAGAGTTGTGGGGAGGGCATTCCCACAGAGTACAGAGTGTAGACCTGAAGTGGAATTCTAGTCGCCCGCATTTTGGAAAATTTGAACAAAGTCTTGGGAACTCCATTCTCTGAAACTTTCCTCTTGAATTCACAAATTAGAGGCAGGAGAAAGTACATGTTTCTTGGAATCCAACCCCAGACATATTTGTTAGGCCTAAACAGTACTGGTCTGCAGAAATTTTTCTTTTTTAACATTAACTTCATAACCAATGTATTAAGTTGGGAAATTTCGTGTGAAAACTGAAAAGTCTGCAGTAGGGGATTTATGTCCTTATATGGCAACAATCAGAAGTGAGTAAGGGCTCTCTCTTTTGTACAGAATCTTCACAGTCTTCTCCGCTTTTTAATATCTCTAAGGCTAATGCCAAGTATCCATTGTCATGCCATCTGCTTTTCTTTTTTATAGAAGTCAAAGAAAAAGAATAGCATTGATAGTCAACCTGCTTTGATCATCTTCCTAACTTAGCTTGCTACCCTAGTCCTTTGCATTTATGATCCATATTACTGTCATAGTGAAGTTCCTATCAGCACTCACCAAACTTCCCTGGAGCTTTAGCAGACTGGAGGCTGTGCTGAGAAATACCAGGCAAAAGCTGGATGAGTGATGAGGCCAGTGATTTAAACGGACTGAAGATGTGTGTTTCCTTCTAGGAGTATGGCCTGTGTGAGGAATGGGGCTGCCTGTACCCCATTCCAAGAGAACATTTGATCAGCCTCCATCAAAAGCATCTTCTCCACCTTCTAGAAAAAGGAGATTCTGAGAAGGCTTTGCAAGTAAGTGTGACTCTTCCCATTTCTCTTTTGCAGAGGGAGGTTAGTCCAATCAGGTAGCTTTTTTTCATGCAAAATCTCATGCAAAGCATTTGCAGTGGCAGCTCTGCCCTTCATGTCCTTGGGAACCCAGCTATACTCATCTTGACTCGAAGGTATGCAGCCCAGTATAAGGTGCCAGAATGGGTAGCTAGTTCCAGGAGTCTGGTGAACCCTGGTCCTGTCAAATTATTGGCACATTTAGTGAAGCTACCAGGGTAAAAATGAATAGACAGGCGGGGTTAGTCCACATGTTCCTTTCTCAGAGAAAATAAGGCTGGCCTAAGGGGTCTTCTGCAGACCTCACCTTCCTCCTTTCCCTTCTCCTACAACAGCTCTTGCAAAGAATCCCTGACCCCACCATGTGCCTTGAAGTCACAGAGCAGTCCCTTGACCAGCACCCTAGCCTGGCCACATCTCACTTCTTAGCCAACTACCTCACCACCCACTTTTATGGAGACCTGTCTGCTGTCCGACACCACGAAATCCAGGCACTGTACATGGGATCCAAGGTAAGGAAGAGGAGGAGGTATTGGAAAATATGTCTGAGGGAAAGACTGCTGGCCCAGTGCCCTACTCACAGCTTGTTCCTTTCGTGGTTCTGCTTCCAGGCCCCTGTCATCCTTGACTTGGCACTTCTGCACTATATAAGTCTTCTGGTAGCCTACCACATTCAAATTGAAGCCCCCTAAGATGTATCTTTGTATTATTTCCATCTCCAAAGTGAGTTTTACCTATTCCTCTTAAGTTCTCCTTAACACTGTCCAGGGCATCTGCTCAATCCGTGCTACCCAATCCTGGTCATGCGTTAGAGTCACCTTCACTTTTAAAACAAGCAATAGTTGACCTCAACCCCAAACCAACTGAAACTCAATCTCTTGAAATGAAGTCTGGATATCTTCCAAAGGGACGCTGATGTGAGGATTGGAAGCTATTGCTTGATAAACTAGTCTGTGCTAATAGAAAATGGTTAGTAGTCTAGGCAATTAGATGAGGTTAATAGGCTCTTACTTTGGATCTGTAACCCTGAGGACACTAATACAAGAAATTACAAGCTAGAGGAAGGTAGGATGTGGGGAGAGCCAGGACCCTCTGGCACTCTTCTAATTATTCTTAGTGGCATTATACATATTAAGTGGTCTCGCATATATAACTAGTGAGGGGAGCAGCCAGGAATGTGACCATAGGCCATTTGCTAAGAGTCAACTACATAAAATGTTCCTGAAGATATACTTCTTTTGGGGAAAAACACACACACACACACACTATTTTGTTTTTTTTGTTTGTCTTGTTAAGCTTTGATGTGCTGTACTTAATGTGGGGGAATCCTTAAGAACAATTATTGGCAACGTGCAGAGCCAATGAACGTATTTCAAGTGTAGTGATAATCTCCAAAGCAAGTTCAGATTCCACATTTTACCTGTGGGACACTGGAGGGATCAAGTTTAGGCAATCCACTGATGTCCCCTTGTATTGCCCATTTATGAGTGAAGCATCAAATGGACAGAGTGGTGCCGTAAGGGTTAGGCAGAGCTCTCCTTCACCTGGAGGTTTAGGCCAGGGGTCAGCAAGTTACAGCCTGGGGCCAAATCTAGTCCTCATCCTGCTTTTGTGAATCAAGTTTTATTAGAAGAGGCACACCCATCCGTTTTCCCATCACCTGTGGCTGGTTTCATGCAGTATTGCCAGAGCTGAATAGTTGATGGAGACCATATAGCCCACAAAGCATAAAATATTTATTGTCTAACCCTCTACAGGAAACCCTGTTGATGTGGTGGTTAAGTGCTACTGCTGCTAACCACAAGGTCAGCAGTTCAAATCCATCAGGTGCTCCTTAGAAACTCTAAGAAGCAGTTCTATTCTGTCCTATAGGATTGCTATGAGTTGGAATCGACTCCACAGCAAGGAGAAATCTTGGCCCCTGTACAGAAAAACTCAGCCACTTGTCCTCGAGGGGAGGAGACTTGGAGTATTTCTGGATCACCACCTGGAGGATTTCAATGGGCTTGCTTCCTATAAGGCTGCTAGTCAGTTTCAGTAGTTGGCTTTGTACCTTTTGGTCTCTAGTATCTCTGTAGTTTCCAGGAAGAATCACAAGTTTCTCTTTGCAGTTTGTGTACTGTTCTCTTGACTCTGTGGGTCCTCCCCACGAATAGGTTCTGCTGATGCTGCCCGAGCAGCACCGGGCCAGCTATGCCCACCTGTCCTCCAGCCCCCTGCTCATGCTGGAGCAGCTGCTGATGAACATGAAAGTGGACTGGGCCACCATGGCCGTGCACTGTCTACACCAGCTGCTGGCCGGACAGGAGATTGGCTTTACTGTGGACGACATTGACTCGCTGCTCTCCAGATACGCAGGAAAAGCCCTGGACTTCCCATACACTCTGAGGCAGAAACGATCAGGTAACTGCCAGCACAATGCCTTTTTCCGCCATCTGAGATAGGGTTTTTACACAGAACGTGCAATACCATGTACATGTGCTTTAAAGCTAAGAATAGCTTTCCTCTCCTCCTCTTCCACTGTGTTGACTGAAAGTGCAAAGTACATACTTCAGGAGAAATAGTGCTTTATTATGTAGGAGAAATCTTGGTCATACAGAAAGTAGCAGCCTAACCAGAATTAAAGAGTGGTAGATGACTGCTAAGGAGCCCTAATGACACACATAGTTAAGCGCTTGGTGCTAACCAGAAGCTTGACAGCTCAAACCCATCCCACAGCTCCACAGGAAATAGACCTAGCTATCTGCTCCCATCAAGATTACAGCCCAGGAACCCTGGGGCCATTCTACTCTGTCACACGGGGTCACTGTTGAGTTGAAATAGACTTGACTGTACCCAACAATAACAGATGGCCACAGTCAGCTAAAAGGGAGGAAACCTTCAATGAGGCAGACTGACACAGTGACCACAGCAGTGGGCTCAAACGTGTCAAAGATCATGAAGATGGCACAGAATCGAACAACTCTTCATTGGGTTACACATATGGTCTTCTTGACTCCGTGCTGAGAGCTAACAACATTCCCCACAGATGACCACCGCATGAGTGCCAACCGGAAGGCCCCAGAAATGAAATATGCTGGATGTGGCCTTGCTTTGGCCTCAGTGCCGCGCGTTCTACAGTGCCATCACTTTGTATTGACAGTGTGTTCTGTTCCCGGGTTCACCTTAGGTCCCCCTGTGTGTGAGCTAACTCAGCCTCTTCTAGAATGAAGACAATGGAAAAAATATGGGCTGATACTCCCAGCTATCTCTTTTTCTGACCCCTTACCCTCCAAGGACAGTATTTAAATGTCTTCCACTCCAGCATTAGATTGATGTTATAAAATCCTAGTGTCTGCTTTGTTACCTACTGTGCCTAAACATGGCTGTATTTTTAGAAGCTCAGAGAACATGCAAAAGTGCCTCAGCCATTCTCTTTCTACCTAGCAGAATCAACAGAACCAACAAGGCTTCGAACTATGCCTAACACCAGTTAGTAAAGATGGTTATCCTAGAACGGTATTCTGTCAGCATTTTCTCTCTACAGATTCTATGGTTCACCTCCAGGAAGTTGTCAGTCAAGTTTCAGACCCTGAGACTTCGCCTAAATCACCATCAGTCGAGTTCCCTTTTGCTGCCCCTCCTGGTAAGCATACCTATGGAGAGTTACTCATTATTTGGTTCAAGTTTGCCTAATTCTGGTTTTCTGAATTTTTGACCTCTTTTTTCTCTTCTAGGTATAGCATTCTCATTAATTACTATTTCTAGGTTTGTTCTAGCTTTGTGTATTCCGGGGACTTCAAGTAAGTACTCGTGTTGCCCCTGACTCCTACATTACAGTTAATTGCTTATGCCTTTTACCCACACAGGTGCACACTGCTGGAGGGCCTCCACCGTGTCCTTATTTACCCTTTGCTCACTCCATCCTCTTCCCCCACCACCAGGCCAGCACAGTACCTTTGTACTCAAAAGAGGGTCAGCAAGTGGTTGTTTTTGTTTTTGTTTTTTTTTTTTTTGGCCATAGGATCAAAGAAGCAAGATTCTGGAATGACATCTATAACCTGTCTAAGGAGTCTTCCAATGAGTCCATGTGTTTCTCAGTTCTCTTTGTCTGTGAGGAAACCCTAGTGGCATGGTGGTTAAATACTACACCTGCGAACCAGACAGTCAGCAGTTTAAATCCACCAGGCCCCCCTTAGAAATTCTTTGGGGCGGTCCTACTCTGTCTGTAGGGTTGCTGTGAATCAGAATTGACTCCATGGCAGCGGGTTTGGTTCTTTTCTTTTCGAGCTGCCAGCGTTGCTCAGAGGCAAAAAAATCTTTTTAGATGCCTTAAAGCTAACACTGTAGCATTTCACAACAGTGATTTGAGAATTAGCCATGCTCTGTTCGTAGCCAGCAGACCTGAGGGGCAGACTTGCAAGAATATAAGCAGTTTCACACATCTGAATAAGGTACCCTGACCAGTTTGGATTTTTTCTGGATTCCTGTTTTGGGAAATGGACAGTTCACAGAAGCAGAGAGAAATATTAATGAAGCCTCACACACCCACAGCCCAAGCATAATAATCATCATCTCATGATCGCTCTTCCTGCTTCACCTGTACCCTATCCTTCTACTGAATTTTTTTTCCCTGAGT
The DNA here is from genome assembly GCA_028571685.1 of Heterohyrax brucei. Taxonomy (NCBI): domain Eukaryota; kingdom Metazoa; phylum Chordata; class Mammalia; order Hyracoidea; family Procaviidae; genus Heterohyrax; species Heterohyrax brucei. The sequence continues at coordinate 89,149,890 of CM053151.1, read as the reverse complement.
CGAAAATGTCCCTGTGGGCTCTTTTGTTTTTGTTTGTTTGTTATTGTAAGGTGAAAGTTTACAACAGTTTTTGTTATCAAACAATAAATTGTTTTCTGACATTCTACTGTATTATTTTGAAGCAAATTGTAGACCTATGAGTAGTATCATTTCATTATAAATATTTCAGAATATATCTCTAAGACAAGGACTTTTATAAAACAAAACCGTAACACCATTATTATATCTAAAAACCAATGACAGTAACTTCTTGTCAAATAACCAGTCAGTATTCAAATCTTCTCAGTTGTTTCATGAACATTTCTTTATAGTCGGTTTTTCTAGAAACAAAATCTAAATAATGTTCAACATGGCAATTGGCAGAAATACCCCTTACATGTCTTTTAATCAGTAGATTGTCTTACCTTTTCTTTGTTTTTCATTATCTCTTTGATTTAGGGGAAATGAGGCTATTTGTCCTATATAGTTTCCCACATCCTGGATTTCACTGATTGCCTCCCTCTGGTAGTTTGGGCCTCTGTTTCCTGTACCTCCACTAAACTGGTAATTAGATCTAGAGGCTTGACTTGATTCGGGCATGATATTTTTTGATAAGTACACCAGATAGGTTTCCTCTGTGTGTCCACTGAGAGACACACAGGGTCAGTTGACTCTCTTTTTGTAAGGCAAACAGCCATGGACGGTCTTTAAGTGGATCCACTATTTCAGGACGGTTTTGAAAAATGGTGATAGGTCTAATTCTGTCATTCCATCTTTGTTTACCAGCTGGAATATTTATCAGCTTTTATTCTTACCTTTGGCTCTGACCCCAGGTATCCCTGTTGTGCAATCCCCATGTCCAAGGGAAAGGATTTTCCCACAGAGTCAGCCTCCACTGGAGTTTATACCCCCAGCAACACCCCCTGCGAGACACCAGTGGGTGCCAGACGAGACTGAGACAGTCTGCATGGTCTGCCGTAGAGAACACTTCACCATGGTAAGTGGTGTCTGTACCTGATTCCACCAGCAGGAGGTGGTGATGGGCTTGACTTTATAGTCACCTTGTCCTCAAGAGAATGCTGCATTTTCAGAACTATCAAATCTAGAAGTTTATCTTCAACCTGACTATGATATAGTTTCTGGATTTGTTTCAATACACGGTAGACACAATTAAGTAGCCTTAAATTTAAAATCTTTGCTATTCTTGAGAAATAACTAAAAGAAGTAATGTCATATAGCAGAAGTCACCCAAGGTCTAAAGACTTTGTTTCTAGCTCCTGTGTCTTTTTGCAGTGAGGCAGTTGACCTGGCTGTGGCTACATGCTATAGTCTGGAGAGAGAAGACCTGGATTCAAATCCTGGCTCTGCCTCTTTCTAGCAATGTGACTATAAACTTTGTCAGTCATTTCAAATACTTACTTAATGATATTTTGGTATTATGTAAATACCAAAAACTAAGCCAGTTGCCTTCCAGTCAATTCAGAGCCATGGCAACTCCATGTGTTTCACCATAGAACTAGGCACCTAGGGTTTTCGACAGTTGCATTCTTTCAAAAGTAAATCACCAGGCCTTTCTTTCATGATACCTCTGGGTGAATTTGAACTGCTAACCTTTTACTTCATAGTAGAGCACTTAACTGTTTGCAGTACATGGGGCTTAGCTGTTGGACTTAATACCATAACAAGTATTAGCACACATAACTGGCATTGTGAGTGCTGATGAAAATAATGTCACTTCTCTGCACCAGTTCCTTATCTACAAAAGAGGTATAATTCTTGTATGAACCCCACCCAGCCTGGTGCTGTCAAGCTGATTCCAACCCATAACAAGCGTATAGGACAGAGTGTAACTGCCCCATAGAGTTTTCAAGGCTGTAAATGCTCACAGAAACAGACTGCCACCTCTTTCTCCCATGAAGCAGCCTGATAGGTTCAAACCGCTGACTGCTGGATTAGCAGCCAAACACTTGAACCACTGTACTTCCAGGGCTCTTCATTGACCCCACAGGATTCATGTAAGGAAATGAGGCAGTACTTTTAAAAGAGCTTTGAGAAATGGCACTTTTTCATAATCAGCAATACCATGTAGAAATGTGGTCGTATCAGCTATGCGTGTTACAGAAGCTGTTTTTTGGGAGCTACTGCAAAACTGTCCATGAATCCGGCACCTTTGTGTCTTAGCTGAGCGATCCCTTCAGATGTCAGCTTCTTGAGGGCAAGGGCTGTTGGGTTCTCTTTCAGTAGAGTCCCATTAAGTCTTATGTTGTCAGATTACATAATAAGTCACAGGTGCCTAATACCAGGTACAAGCGGTTTGATGACAGGTGTACTCCTAGTTCCTACCATCTTGTCTTCTTTTTCTCTCTATTCCTTTTACTCATGACACCCCTCAGTTTAACAGGCGTCATCATTGCCGCCGCTGTGGTCGGCTAGTGTGCAATTCCTGCTCCACGAGAAAAATGGCGGTGGAAGGCTGCCGGGAGAGCCCTGCCCGTGTGTGTGACCAGTGCTATAGTTACTACAACAAAGAGTGAGTGACCTGCAGCAGAGCTGCTTGTATTGTTGACCACCACACCTTCCCACGTATCCTTACACTCCCAGGGGCTTCACTGTGTAGAGCATTTGACATCTGGGGTAATTACACATTCACTCTGAAACACCATTAGCTCCAACAGGGAAGTATTTCGGAAACTGACCGTAGTCAAGGAGCTGCTAAAGGAGGAGGTAGCGGTGAGAAGAAGCTGTGTTTGGTGTCCAGGATTCTGACTCGATGTCCTCTCTGAGATCAGGACTCTCGGTTCTTCAGCCTTTCCTCTGAGTCAGGCCACTGACCTTAGTCCCCAACAGCCTCACCGTTTCCCAGCCACTCTTGCTCCAGTTGGTCCCAGCTAGACTCAAAAGCACGTGTTCATACCCACTCACCACAGATCCAACCCAGGCAGTCATCCTGGCTTATTATCCACAAGGAGAAAAGCATCTACTCACTGCTGTTCAGGGACAAATTTCAGAAGCCACTCATGCCACTGGCAAGACAGATCAAACCTGCTTCAGTATTTCTCAATTTTTCCACCTCTTCTAGCAGCCAAGCAAGATGAACTAAAACTCCCAGGGCCTCTAGGAGCATGGACCTAAGCAACTATTCAAAATGGAAATTGCTTTGAATTCTCTGTTTTACTTAATGATTTCAACAGATTATACATTTGCTCAGTAGCAATTTTGTGTTTTAATGTGGACATTTTTGTCATTATTTACTGTGATGATTACTGATGTCATAGGAAGACTTGCCATGAATATTATGTGATTTCTGTGACCCTGGGGTGGGACACAGATTATCAATACTCCATACCTCTAAAATTTGAATGACCTTTTAGGTTATATTAATTGGAATTCCTTTTTTTAACCATCACTCAGCAGTAATCACTTTGCCCTCAAGGGAGACAGCCAGCTGAGAGACTACAAGGCAGTGGCTAGGTATACTGGTAGAGGTCACAGGCTGCTTAGCCTGGAAGAGTCAGAGTCCCTTGGAGATGGAAGCACCTGGTCTGAGACTTGGATGATGGGGAGTTAATGTGAAAAAAAAGCCAAAAAAGAACATGCCCAAAAATAGGAGTAACAACTGCAAAGGTTAGGGTAGGAGAAAATATAGATCACATGAGGAACCGTGCTGGTAGATGATGTGCTAAGGTTTGGTCCAGCATACTCTCAACTTAGTGGCTGGCAGCTGAGCAGGGAGGATGTACACTCTGGCACAGAGGCCCAGGGTTTGCTCTCTGGCAGCAGGGGCTGGGGTTGACCAACAGGCTGCTGGTGTGGGTGCTAGACTGGGCTCTGGCTTGGGGCATTGAGACTTAGGGCTTGGTGATGCTGGCTGAAGCTGACCAAGGCCAGTGGCAGGGGAAGAAGGATTTCTATGTCTTGAGCAGAGGTTATGGGTAGCAGGAGATAACCTCAAGAAGTAGCCAGGCCAGATCATAAAGGGCTTTGTCTGCTGAACTGGAAATGTGGGATTTTTTTTCCTACCTTAAAGACCGTTTTAAGCAGGTACATGACATGATCAAATTTGCAATTTAGAAAGCTTGCTATAGCTATCAAGTAGAGAATAGGTTAACAGAATTAGAGAAAAGAATTGGGAAGTTATTGCCAAGACTGTAGAATTAATGAAGAGGGCCATCACTGAGGAAATGGAGATTTATGAGATAGAACGGACAAGACCTGGTGAGTGACAGGTGGTGACAGGTGAGAGAATGGGAGTCTTGGGTGATTCTCTAACATGTTAGTCAGGTAACAGTGAGTATCAATACTATACACTAAGCTAGTATACAAAGAAGAGGACTGAATCAGCCATTTAATTTTTCTCTCTCTGTTTCCAGTGCACCAGAGGAGAATCCAGGACAATCAGAAGGTAATCACATTCTGAATCACATTTTCTGAGTCTCTGTTTATGTACCCAAGTTAGCTCTCTCTTCAGTGTATCAGCTGCAAACCTACTTTTTTGTGTATTTCCATCAGCCTGTTTCCCCTAAAGGAGACCATATTCTTATCATACCAGCTGTTAGCTTCTAGCACTATGAAAACAGCCAAAGAAGGTCCCATCATCCTTGTCAGTTGGCCTGGTAGCACGTTTAGTGCTTCTTTTCTACTTCCTAGTTCACTGTGTGGTACGTGAAGTCTCAAAAGCTTGCAGGCAGCCATCTAAGACATAACAATTGGCCACTATATGCCTGGAGCAACACAGGAAGAAGGAGAGTCAGAAACAGAGGAAATGGAATATGTTGCTCATTACCTTCGTGAAGAACTGCCTGTTTTGCCAGGACAGCATAACTGGATGGTATCTGGCTACCGTTACTGAACATTTCAATAAAAGGTGCTACAGAAGAATCCTAATCAAAAGGAGGGGAAATGTAAGACAGAATTTCAAATTTTCATGTCCTCTACTGGAGCCGTGGGGCTGAATCAACCTCTGAAACTCTTGCCTGGAGACAATTTTTAACCCTTAAACCAAAAATATCCCAGTCTTGAGGCAGAGTTATCCAAATGGGGACCACAGCAGGGGCTAATTCCCAGGCTGGGAGGCAGTACCCACCATTTTTTTCTCTGTCTTAGCCGGCAGGTGGAGCTTGGGCTTGACTGGCAGCAAAGCTCAGCCACACTGCTGACAGGACCAACAGGCGGAGTAGCAACATTTTGGGAGCCTGGCTCTGGACTGTGTGCATTTTGGCCCCTCCACCCTCTCTTTCCATACCTCTGCCATAGAATCAGCCATTCAACAGTGTGTGGGAGAGTTTATGTGGGATGCCATCTTGTTCGACTGGGAGGTGGAGTTACCCAAACAGAGGCCTGAGCAGGGGCTAATTCCCAGGCTGGGAGGCAGTGCCAGCCCAAGGAGTACTTCTCTAACAGAAAAGCTGTGTTTGGCACAGTGTGACCTTACGGGTGGGGCCCAGCACCAGATGACAGCAGGGCAGTAGACTTTCCGTACTTTGAACTACTTTATGCCATCTAGGGTTGGATACAGAGGTGCTTACTTTGCCAGCTGAGAAAAGGGGCTTGCACACCTGACAGCCTGACTGATTTTGGAAGCTGTCATACAGCTTTTACCTTCCAGTATAAGGCTACCTAGACAAATAACTGCATTGTATTCTGATGGCATCTCTTCCAGCCTTGACTGATCCACATCATAGGGTCAGCTGATGGCATCATGACTCCATAAGTAGGGTCATGTCTTTCCCAGTCAGGAGGTAGAGCCTGCTACCCTAGAGATTCCACTGGGCCCAGTCACTGGAGTACATCGAGGTGACTGGTGATCACCTTTCTTTTCAGATTGAGCTTTAGATCCAGTTAAGGTAGCACCAGAGAAACCAAAACAACCTCCAGATGCCCAAAAAGCGATAAACTTTGGACAGAAATGTAAAGAAAAATTCACCTATGGCTCCAGAAGGCCCCCAAAAGAAAAAACTAAAGAACTTTCCAGATGAAGAAGCCTTTCTGAAACCACTGGAGGGCAATTGCAAAAGGAATAATAGAGAGCCCTCCTAGACATTATACAAAATGCAGCAGAGTAACGTGACAAATTAAGGAAACTGTTTGATCTGATGGAACACCAGTACTCTGAAATCCAACAGATCAATAACAAAATCAAAGAGAAAATTCAATTTAAAACTAAGAAAACAGAATTGAACAAGTGGAAAATAGACTTTCTGACTTGGAAGACAGAGCTGCTGACTCCAGCATCTATGAGGAGAAATCGGAGAAAACAAAAAACAAAAAAAAAATGAAGAAGCATTAAGAAACATGTGGGATTCTATCAAGAGATACAATCTGCGATTAACTGGAGCTCCTGAACAGGGAGGGACACCTAAAAACACAGAGAGTATTGTTATTGAACTGCTGACAGAAAACTTCCCTGAAATTATGAAAGAAGAGAATGTAGATATCCAAGATGCATATCGAATGCCACTCATTGTAGATCCCAAAAGAAAGACTCGAAGGCATATTATAATCTAGCTTAACAAAATGAAAAATATCTCAGTCTTCTTAAAACCAAATAATAGTTTCTCTTAACTAGTAAAAAATGTATTTCTTAAACATGTGCATTATGAACAAATTTACAATAATCAACTTGGAAGATTAGATAGATGCCTTAGAGGACAGTGAATTTATACTAATGGAGGAGGAACAACTCAGAAAAGGCAGGTGAGATTGCCTGTACAACTGAAAAAATGTAATCAGTGTCACTGAATTGTATGTGTGGAAACAGGGTAAAGTGGTATATATTTTGCTGTATATATTCTCAACAACAAAAAATTAAAAATAGCAACAGCAACAAAGAACCTTATTGATTGTCAGTAGGTTATTGTTTCCTCTCAACTTTCCCCATTGTACTATCCACTGCTCCTTGCTTCTAGACAGCCACTGTTAACAGTTTGGTGTATATCCTTCACAACAGGTTGTTTCTTAGAGTACCAGGACTCAGCCCTCCATTCAGGAAGTAGGGACTTTTCAGTGTTTCTTGTGTGGATGAAGCACCAGGGTTGTGTGACAAAATTTATAACACTCATCCCGGGTCTCTGCCTGGAGAAGAATGTTTGAAATGCTTAATAATAAAGGAAACAAAAGAAGCAAAAAAGACAGAAAGGGAGCACTAAGATAATATCTGCCTATAGCCCACCCTAGCTCACTGGGCTGAGTTAGACTCAGCTGCCAGCCAGAGACAGATGAATAGCCCTTCTCTTTTCAGCACTGGACAGCTCCAAGAGTGAAAGCCCTCCGTTCTTGGCTGTGGTCAAAGTCCCCAAAGCAACTGAGCTGGAATGGACTTTGGATCTGAACGAGGAGGAAAATGAGCTGGTGCGGAGTGAATTTTACTATGAGCAGGTAACAGCAGTAAAATGTCAGTCATGTGAGTGCCCTTTGTGATCTTAAAGGAGTCCCTGGATATGGAACAAACAGTTAAACAACTCCAACATAGGTTGGAGTCTCCAACCTACTGAGAAGAAGCACCTTGGGAAGAACATCCTGGCCATCTGCTTACAAAAAGTCAGTCTTGAAGCCCCTATGGAGTACAATTCTGTTCCACACACATAGGGTCATTATGGTCAGAATCAGCTCAATGTAAATGATGTATGAGACATGGAAGGAAATTTAGGTATGCACGAACACAGCCTGAGACATATAGACAATTGTAAGGCAGAAATTAAGGAGTATCTTGGGAGATATACAAGGCTGTAAATGTTGCAGGAGGTCTGAGGAAATCAGGGAAGACTTCACGGAAGGGGTAGCTTTAAAATCAGTCTTGGAAGAGAGGTAAGATTTCCACAAAAAGGGATTAGGTTGGAGGAAAGTGAGGCTGGGACAGTACAAAACTGACGCATCTGCATAAAGGCACAGCGTCAGAACATTGTAAGGCTTCCCTGGGGGATTTGAAGTTGTTCAGTTTGGATGGAATATAATAACCTGATTAGGGAGGGAGTAAAACATTGAACTGAAAAGGGCTTCACATATTAAAAAAAAAAAACAAAAAAACTTGTTGCTGTCAAGTTGATTATGACTCATAACAATCCTAGGGACACAGTAGAACTGCCCCATAGAGTTTTCAAAGAGTGGCTGGTGGATTCAAACAGCCAACTTTTTGGTTAGCAGTAAGATCTTAACTACTGTACAACCAGAGCTCTAACATATATGGCCTTGTTTTCTGGATTAAGGAGGAGGTACATAGTAGGCATCAGGAACCTGGGAAAGGTTGTTGAGCAGAGGCACAGAATGATAAGTGTGCTTTAGGAGCTAGTAGCAGTGTATCCAGTCGCTTAAAACAGAGACTCTGCCAGGTGGTGAGGTAGTGAGACAACTGTCATAGTCCAGGCCAAGAACAGCAAGCATAAGTGGTACAGGAGACTGCAAATAAAGGGGAGCCTATGAGTCTCAAAAAGTAGGCAATACACAGATACACAGTCACCGTCCCAGTAAAGTGACAAAACCTAGCAGCCAGAGCTTTGGCAGTGCTGCTTAGAATGCCTGAAATGTGTTCAGTTCCATTTGCACTTCTGCTTTGTTGTGGAAATTTGGCTGCTTTTGCCAGTAAAATGGAAAGACCAATCCCCACCACCCAGCAGCATTTGAAGAATGCTTTTCTTCCTGCATTCACTGTGTCTCTCTGTGTCCTCGCACCCTGGCCAGGCCCCCAGTGCCTCCTTGTGCATTGCCATCCTGAATCTGCACCGGGACAGCATTGCCTGCGGCCACCAGCTGATTGAGCACTGCTGCAGGCTGTCCCAGGGCCTCACCAACCCAGAGGTGGATGCAGGGTTGCTCACGGACATCATGAAGCAGCTACTCTTCAGTGCCAAGATGATGTTCGTCAGGGCAGGCCGGAGCCAGGACTTGGCTCTTTGTGACAGGTATTTGTAAATTGGTCTTAGTTCTTTACATGATGGTAATTTCTTTCCTAGGAGCCCTGATAGTGCAGTGGTTAAGCACTCAGCTGCAAAACAAAGGATCACCTGTTAAAACCCACCAGCAGCTCTGCTGAAGAAAAGACCTATCAATCTGCTCCCATAAAAGTTACAGCCTGGGAAATCGTACTAGACAGTTCTGCTCTGTGACATGGGGCTACTAAGAGTCAAATCCCAAGTGCCTTCTCTCACTCGTCCTAGAAAGTCTGTGTCCTCTTGCCCAAAGTGGAACATCAGAGCAGAGTTTTCCTTAGTTACATCCAATCAGAAAGAATCAATGTAGTAGAGTGTTTTCTGGCTTTAGAATAAATGTCCAATGTCCGTTGTTTAACCTTGATTAAAACTCTGCATCAGTCTTAGCAAAATTCAGACTGTAACTTCGAGTTCTTTGTAAATGAAATAGATTTTTTTATATATTAAGTAAAATTTTTAAAATAATCTTGAAGATCTACCCAGTACCAAAAAAAAAGGGAAAGAAGGGGTAAAAATAGAAACCACTGTGTAAAGCAAAAAATAGAAAACAACCCTGAGAACATAGCCCCTGAAGTTGCTACTCGTCTGGAGCTGAAACCAATGCAGAAGTCAACACATCTGACAAGATTGGACAGGACTGTGGGAATGCAGAGTGATGCAGGTGTTGTGTGCACTTGATGGTTTAATGTATATATGAGGCTGTCTAACTGAGGACAGCAGAGGAGAGAGTGGAGAGGAAGGGACAAGTGTTGGTTGAGTGGATACTAGAAGTCAAGAGTGGAAAGGAAGAGTGCTGTCTCAGGGTGAGGAGATCAGACAGACAAAGTTGCAGAGGCAGGTGCTCGGGGTTTTATATGGTAAAAGACGTGGATTGCAAACTTTCACTTAGTCACAATAAAAAAAAGAAAGAAGTGGGAAAAGATTCAAAAGGAAAAGTAAAAACAGAGACTAAATACATCTCAAATATCAGTCAATCTAGAAGAGATAAAATCTGCTTAGTAAAAGTTACTCCGATTGGAGAAAAAACAAACTTAACACCAATTCCTGAACTTCCTGTAAAACCTAATGTGGTGTTAGGTGCTGCCAAGTCAGTTCTGCCTCATGGCAACTCTGTAAGACAGAACTGCCTCATAAAGTTTCCAAGGAACAGTCAATGGATTTGAACTGCTGACCTTTCGGTTAGCTGCTGAACTCTTAACCACTATGCCACCATATCCACTTTAGCAGAAATTAAGAACATCCTCACTTCAGTAGGATTCTCCTACACCGCAAGATGTCCTGGGCTTCTCTGGCAGTTTACAGCATTATTTCAGATTACACATTCTTTGTCTCTTAGCCTGGATTCAGAAAGGCTCACTCCCAAGAGTCCTTGCATTAGGTAGAGAATCTTTGCCTCTGTGTGGCCAATGTGCTGATGGGAGTGGACACATCTCTTTCGTGCTTTGGCAAGCAAATCAGTTAAGAACCCCTGGCTTACAGAGTAATTTCATAACTCATACCACCTTCTGATAGACATTAAAATGAAATGAATGAATGAGTTTATATATGTTTTATAAAAACTCACATCACCTATTTGAAATGTTTTCATTTTCTAAATGCACAAATATATTATGGCATTGACTTTACTTTTACACACCAGCCAGTTACTGTTGAATCGATTCCAGCTCCTGGCAACCCCATGTGTGCCAGAGTACAAGTATGCTCCATAGAGTTTTCAATGGCTGAGTTTTCAGAAGTAGATTGCCAGGATTTTTCTGAGGTACCTCTTGAGGGACTTGAACTGTTAACCTTTTGGTCGCAATCAGCCAAGCAAATTAGCCATTTGCACAACCCAAGGATTCAACCCATGTGTACTAGATTGAGAATCACTGGTGTACAAAATCTTTTCCACGGAGAACAATGGACAGGTGAGACTCCCCAAGGTTCTTTGCTGGAGTTACAAGACAGGATCAGTAACGTAGGGTGTAGGTTCATTTCAGACAGCACTAGACAGAGTGATACAGCCTTCTGGGCTCTCTGTTTTTATCAGGTTTTTGCATTCATCAGGTATCTTAGGGTAAGACCACAGAAGGTGAGCCTGGTGGGTTGTAAAAAGGGCCCATCCTTAGCCCAGGGAGAGGATGTCAAGTTCAGGAGATGAGAATCCAAGCCAAGGACCAAGATGCCCCTGCCAGCATCATCCCCATGTGGTGTGACCTCTGTACTGAGCAGGAATGCAGCCATCAACATAGTCTCGTGCTCTTTTGTAAGAAGCCAGGCTCTCTCTTTCAGAGGTCCAAAAACCAAATTAGTGACTTCAACATTGAGTATGAAAACCTTACCTCAAATAGAAAGCCTGAGCATCCCTGCACCAAGTATTAATAGCTGAGGTTTAAAGTGCCATAAAGGCACCAGACACTATCCTAAGCTGAGCTACCATTAACCAAACCAAATCCATTGCCACTAAGTAGCTTCTGACTCATGGTGCCCCTGCAGGACAGAGTAGAACCTCCCCTAGAAGGTTTCCAAGGAGCCGCTGGTGGATTTGAACTGTTGACCTTTCGGTTAGCCATGAAGCGGTAATCACTAAGCCACTAGGGTTCATGAGTTATTATTACAGAAGAGTAAATTAAGGCCTAGAAAGATTAACTAACTCTCTCGCCCAAGGTCATAGAGCTACTGATCCATCTAGATTCAAAGCAGTCTGACTCCAGAGTCTTCATTCATAGTCTCTTTGCTACGTACCTCTCGCTTCTCAATACCACCTTTCACAATCGAAATAAAAAACTTGTAAAAGGTCCCTTGGTGTCACAAACTATGTACCCTTCTTCAGTGCCCTTAATCTCTTTTGCTAATATCCTTTCATCATATTGAGAAACTAGGTTGTATCTTTCCTCCTCCATTTTTGCTAAGGATTCACCTTTAGCTTCTAGGACATTTATAACATCTTGCTGTTGGTTTTCTTCTGAAACTTTTACCACCATCTGTTCAAGAAAATCCTGCAAGTGAGTTTTGACAAATGACTTCTGAAGTTGCTCATTTTCAAACAATTAAGTTATCTCACCCTTCAACTGTTAACTGAAATTTCTTTTTTTTTCCTTTTTTATTTAACATGACTGAGTGAAAATGTACATTCCCGTATAAATTTACATGCCCACCTATATGCAGCTTCCACTGCTCTCCCTGTCCAGTGACAGCACACTATTCCTCTCTGCTCCATACATGTCTCATCCTCCCAACAGCCTCCTTTCCCCTCCTCTCCACCCACTCTCCTTCCTCCAGCCAGAGATCAGAAGGATGACATCCTATAGATGTATAGAACCATAAAGTGCAACCAGTATATGGTCACTCTGCATTGCCAAGTCCAATCCATTCCTGTCCAAAGAGTGGACCTTTGTTATAATTTATGGGTAAGGGCAGCATCAGGGCCAGGGGCCATGCTCTCAGGGGAACCCCAAAACTGCTAGACCATCAAATGAGGTCTTTTAGTGGAGATCTCAGGATGCACCCCTTTTTATTCTTGTGTTGCCAGTGAGACTCAACCTAGTAAGCTCCATCGTGACTATCACTGGTGGTGGCCGGGCACCATCCGGTTCTTCCGGTCCCAAGTCGATGAAGGCACCCACTCTTGCGGGTTTCTCTGTCTTCTAGGTTGTCTTTACCGCATGTCATTTTGGTCCTCGGTGAGCATCCATTCCTGCTGAGTTGGGACCATTTGCTGTGTCCTCGGATGTCAGCTTGGCAGCTTTTAAGACCCCAGGCACCACTCACCAATGTGGGGTGCAGAGAGCTCTCTTAGCAAAACACTAGTTGTGCCATTTGGCCTCGCTTTCGCCTAAGAGCATGGTCCCCCGTCCCCTGCCCCAGCTACTCTATCCTTGCAATATTGGGTTAAGATGGAAGGAGTACTCAAGTTATGCTGAAGTCCACTTAATGTTGTTCTTGTTTCTAATGTGTGCTATCACTGCTTTCTCCCAACCAGATTTCTAGCAACTATCTAAACTAAACCCTCCCCCCTCCCCCTCCCTCCCTGCCCTCCCTTGCAGCTGTCTAAGTGTCTTCTATACACAAGTCTGTTTTTGAAATCTTATCGTAGAGGTCTCGTACAGTATTTGTCCTTTTGTCGCTGACTACTTTCACTCAACATAATGTCTTCCAGTTGAAACCAGGTTAGGAGATGTTTCCTGGAATCATCATTATTCTTTATCATTGTGTAGTGCTCCATTGAGTATATGTACCATAGTTTACCTATCCATTCTTCTGCTGTTGGGCATCTGGGTTGATTCCATCTTTTTGCTATCATGGACTGTGCTGCGATAAACATTCTCATGCGTGTGTCTGTTGGTGTGAAAGGCCTTGATTCTGTAGGATATATTCCAAGTAGTGGAATTACTGGGTCAAATGGTATATCAATATCCATTTTTTTAAGGAAGCGCCAGATTGCTTTCCAATGAGGCTGGACCATTTTGCAACCCCACCAACAGTGTAGGAGGGTTCCACTTTCTCCACAACCTCTCCAGCATTTGTTGTTCTGTGTTTTCTGGATCATGACCAGTCTTTTTGGGGTGAGATGGTATCTCATTGTCGTCTTGATTTGAATTTCTTTAATAACTAAAGATCGTGAACATGTCCACATGTGTTTTTTGGCTGCCTGGATCTCCTCTTTAGTGAAATGTCTGTCCATCTCCTTTGCCCATCACTTAATTGGATGGTTTATCTTATTGATATTTTGTAGTATCTTATAGATTATGGAGATCAGGCATTGGTCTGACATAGAGTTGCCAAATATTTTTTCCCATTCTATTAATAAAGTCTTCAGATAAGCAAAAGTGTTTGATTCTTAATAGTTCCCATTTATCTATTTTCTGTTGATTTTGGTTTCTTTGACAGATTTTGGAGTCTGTCCTCATTGTGTATTAAAACTTACATTGTTGTTCCTACCTTTTCTTGTATGAGCTTTATCGTTTTCGGTTTGATATTTAGGTCTTTTATCCAGTTGGGTTGGTTTTTGTGTAATAACTGAAATTTCTTTACCAATTCAGTAATCTGTTCTTTGAGGCCAACATCCCCTTCTTTTTGAGACAGAAGAGCTTCCAAATCACTACTCAACTGGCTGTCTTCTGCACTCAAGTTATTTTCCTCTTAAAGTAGCTTCACTTCACATGGCAGTGCTTCCTGGTCTGGATAGAAATTACAAACCTAAAGAACAATGGTTCAAAGCCACCCACCAGTGCTGGGGAAGAAGGACTTGGCAGTCTATTTCTGTAAACATCACAGCCCAGAAAACACTATGGAGCAGTTCTGCTCTGCAACACACAGGGTCACCAGGAGGCAGAACAGACTCGACAGCAATGGGTCGGGTCTGGTGGATGCCTCATGAGAGTCTCGGGAGGCTTATTGCTGTGCGCTTTTCCTCCCTTTAGCTACCTCAGCAAGGTGGACGTACTGAATATCTTAGTTGCGGCTGCCTACCGCCACGTGCCATCGCTGGATCAGATCCTGCAGCCGGCTGCAGTAACCAGGCTCCGGAACCAGCTTTTGGAAGCTGAGTACTACCAACTTGGTGTTGAGGTGAGGCAAAAACAAAGCTGCCCTCTACCTATCGTAATGAGTTGCCATGGTCTACCTTGCAGACAGGTATGGCCAACTCTTGGTTGTCCTTGGCCATGGGGAGGAATCTAAGGCACAAAATGTTTCTCTTCTGTGGGAGTGATGATAGGCGGCGATTTAGGCAAGTGGTTGGCAGCAGGGGTTCAGAGTAGGTCTTTGAGAGCTCTGAGGCCTGGTATAGATATCTCTCACTAAGAAGAAGCAATGTTTCCTCCAGGTGTCCACAAAGACTGGGCTTGATTCCACTGGGGCATGGCATGCTTGGGGCATGGCCTGTCTCAAAGCGGGGAATCTCACTGCTGCACGGGAGAAATTCAGCCGCTGCTTGAAGCCCCCTTTGGACCTTAATCAGCTGAGTCATGGCTCAAGGCTGGTACAGGATGTGGTTGAATACCTGGAGTCTGCAGCAAGGCCCCTCGTGCCCTTGGTAAGAGCACAGTAGAACAACCACTTGGGAAGGGAGTATGACCGGGCACAGTGTACCCTGGAGAGAGGACCGCCTTCAGTTCAGCTGACCATGTCAGTGCTTTAAGAGTGTATCAGGTTATGTTTTGGTTTCCTCCCTTACACATACACAGTGGAACTCGTGAGAACCAGAACTTGACAGGACTGCCTGTTTTTCCAGGCCTCACAGGTTTTCTGCCTGTGACAGAGTAGGTTTTAACCACTTGTCTGTTGCTGATTTTTGTGGAAAATATTTTCGTTTTCCTTCTCTGACAGGTTTCCATCTTATATAGGTTCCAAGTTTTGCAGATTTACTGTAGTTAAGTAAATAACTCGAGATGTATATTTTTAAGTAACTTTATATGGTTAGATAAGTAACGCAGAGCCATCTTTTTAAAGAAAGAAACCACAGAAAACTATTCTGTAAAAAGTATAAAAATTATCTGTAATCCTAGTGAAAAAGAAAAAAAAAATGTTACCGAATCAGTTCTGTCTCATGGAAGTCCTGTGTGTTAGAGGTGAACTGCTTTGTAGGGTGTTCTTAGCAGTAATCTTGACAGAAGCAGGTTGCCAGGCTTTTCTTCCACAGCACCACTGTGTGAGTTTCGGCACAAACCATACAGTTGAAACCATTTATGCTACCCAGGTGTCTTAAACCCATAAATCCTGGTACCTTAATCCCATACCCAGGCATAATTAGTATTAAGGTTTGGTGATTTTTCTTCTTTATGTTTGTGAATGACATTGGAATCATACAGCATGACAGTGTATAGAATGTTGTATACCGCCTGGGCATCTTTCTGCATGGTTAAGTATTCTGTGAAAGGACAGCATTTACTGAGTTCCATGTTTCCCATGCACTGTCTGCTCTCCTGTCAGCAAGATGATGATTACTTTGCCACCCTGAGGGAGCTGGAAGCTACCCTTCGGACCCAAAGCCTCTCCCTGGAGGTGATTCCTGAGGGGAAGGTCATGCACAACACATACTACCAAGAATGCCTCTTCTACCTGCATAACTACAGCACTAACCTGGCCATCATCAGCTTCTACATGAGGCACAGCTGCCTGCGGGAAGCCCTGCTGCACCTCCTCAACAAGGTGGGACACGCGGACACAGGTGTCACGCAGCTGTACCTTAGCTTGAACCACTCAGCTGGAAGGGAAGGGGGAGGCCTTGTGGAAATGCGGAGCTGTGGGATCACCTCTGGTGGAGTCAGATCAAAATGTAAAACTCCCCCTCTAAGCAGTCATTATCCAGTGGGTCTGCCATAAGTCTTTGCCAAATCACCCTCCTGGCTGACAGTAGAGCGTTTCACCCCTTCCCCCAAAGCAGAATCACGCAGTAGTTCAGAGCATAGACTGTGGTGAGAGGGGCTTGTTTTGAGTCTAATATGACCTTGGGCAAATTAGTTAACCTCTTGTGACTTCATTGGCTCATCTGTAACATAGATACAATTATAGAATTTAATACATAGAATTATAAACCAAACCCAAACCTGTTGCGGTTGAATCAATTCTAACTCAATAGCAACACTATAGGACAGAGGAGGACTGCCCCATAGAGTTTCCAAGGAGCAGCCAGTAGATTCAAACTGCTGACTGTGCCATCAGGGCCCCTACAGGATTATAGATTATAACTCACTGCCATTAAGTCAATTCCAACTCATTGCGACCCTACAGGACAGACTAGAATTGCCACGTTGCCTTTCCAAGGAACACCTGATGGATTTGAACTGCCAACCTTTTGGTTAGGTTAGCAGACCTAGCACTTACCACTGCACCACCAGGGTTTTCTTTAGGAGGGTTAAATGAGTCCATGAAAGTTTTCTAAATGAGTGCCTCATAGAAAACTCTCCATGTGTGTTAGCTGTTAGAATTTTTAGAGTACATTAATCCCAACAGGAATTTTTTTAGCAAGTGTCCTTATTTTTATTTGTAAACACTGTCATAGTGAACTTTCACTGTAGTGTCCTAGGCATATCACTATATGCCTTGTGATCTTTAAAAAGCAAAGTTTTAAATAATCTACAAGGAACAGATGATACTTGACCGGAAGTATATACTGCTTGGAATTTCCTGGTGAATTTCATCCGATGTGTAGTGGGAAAGAGTTCTCGAGCAGGAGGGATCAGAAGAGAGCATGTTCCTTGAGGAAGTCGTCACAGAAAATGTGGTAGCAGACAAAGTGAATGGAGTAAAATGGAGATGGGAGCAGAGAGTTGACAGATGGGGAAAAGGAAGAGTGTGGGGTCTGAAGGGAACTGGGACTTGGGGACTAAGACAAGAAGAGGATGCTTCAGACCTTGTCCTCATTCTGTCTGGGTCTCTCCATCCCTGTTGACGCAGCTGCTGGGCCGCTCAGAACTGTGTCCACAGGGCCGGGAAGCACCCATGACACAGATGCCATATCAGGGCTCCAAATTTCTGGTGAGAGGAGAACGGCCTCTACTTTTTTCTCCCCACATCCTCTGCCCTCCTTCCCTGGAGACCAGGGCACTACTGAAGTACTTTCGGGAGCCATCGTTGGGCATGTTCAGGACTGTTTCACCATGACCGTTTGACATCCCTTTTTTCTTAATCTGAGAAATTTTGTGTCAGATATGAAAACAAGAGAGTTCAGTCTCCTGCCCTAATTCAAAACTGGCATCCAGTGAAAGTCTGCACACAGACATACTTTCTAGGACTGGGTAAGGGGAGTGTTTGCAGTGCAGCCTTAGCTGCTGTCTTAGCGAATTACCAGGCCTCAAGAATGATGTAGAGGTTGTTGTCTGGAGTTGGACAGTAAGAAAACTAAAGCGGAGGGGAGTAGTTTGTGCAGTTATGGGTAGCAAGCCCAGGAAAGGTACCACGTGAATAAAGAGCTGCAGGAGGCGAGGGGGTCAGCCACGCAGCCGTGGAGGCTGACAGCCAGGCGCAGGGAGTAGCCCATGCAAAAGCCAGGGTGGAGCAGAGTGTGCCGGGCAGAGAGTAGCAGCAGATGAGGTCAGGAACGTAACAGTTGCTGACTTTTTTCCTCTTTTCTATGGTTTCCAACTGAATTTTGAGGTCAGGCTGCCTCTCACAACTGTACATTACGGATGGAAACCACCCAGTCTCTGAAGCCTGTGGTCCAGAAAGTTAAGCTGCTTATTCATTTATCTTGGTATAAGCTGACTACAGCCCTTGCCCTGCTGTGCCTTTGTCTGAGCAAGGAGAGAAGCCTCCTTTCTTTATCTCCTGTAATCACAGTTACCCTTGGACCAAAATATCTTACCTTTATTTTCAAGCAGGTAGGAAGAGCAGACAAAGCACTGTGGCGATTACGTCTGAATACCTGGAGCATGAAAGTTGTTCGGTTTCTAGCCTTATTCCTTGCCCTGTTGCTGCTCTGCCTGCCACATGGCCTTGAGGCCAGGCTTTCCAAAACATAAACCTTTTGTTGTTAGCTGCCTTCTAGTTGGCCCCCAACTCATGGCAACCACATGCACAGGAGAACAAAAGTTGGTCCAGTCCAGAGCTACTCCATGATGGCTTGTAGATCAGATTGTTGATGATCCATAGAGTTTTCATTGGCTGGTTTGCAACAGTAGATTGCCAGGCCTTTCTTCCTAGTCCATCTTAGTTTGGAAACTTCACTGAAAGCTGTTGAGCATCATAGCAACACATAAGCCTCCACTGATAGACAAGTAACAGCTGTGCATGAGGTCTGAGTGGGAATGAAACCCTGATCTCCCTCCTGGAAGACAAGAATTCTAGCACGGAACCACTAGAACCTGGTTGTTTATTAAGTAGCCAGCGACTCTTCAGGGGTGTAGAGATACAGCAGTGGCCAAAACAGGAAGTAATAACTGCGTCCATGTAACTTACACTGTAGTAGGCACAGAGACAGTAAGCAAGGTAGTAACATGTCCAGTGCTGGTGAAGAGTAGTAGAAAACTACAGCAAGGTGGGAGGTAGCTTGTGCAGTTGTGTTAGGATGCCCAGGAAAGGTGACAGTTAAAGACCTACAGAAGGTGAAAGGAGTGAGCCACGTAGGCAGAGGGATAGGAGGGCAGACCAGGTGGAGGAAGTAGCAAGTGTAAAGGCCAAGGTGGCTGGGGCCGAGTGAGCTGGAGAGACAGCAGCAGCAGGTAAGTCAGAAAAGTACCAGGCAATGTCATGCGTGGCCCTGTAGACTTGTGAGGATCTGGGCCATTCTGCTGAGGGAGGAGAGAAACCACTGGAAGATTTTGAGCAGAGGGGTAATGTGATCTGACTTAGATTCTAATGAAGCACTCCAGTTGATTTTTTGGCCTTAGACAAAAAGAAGGCAAGTATGGAAGATGGTAGACCAGGGAAGAAAGTGTTGTGACAATCCAGGGCAATGTCAGTAGAGTTGTGGGCTCTAAAGCTAGATTACTGTGGGCTCGAGGAAATCACAGAAGAGAAATTGGAACAGTAAGTGTAGGTAGCTCTGTCAGGAGCTTTTCTGCAGAAGGAAAGAAGTGGAGCAGTTGCTAGAGACGGCTCCCCAAGGGTGTCTGTGATGTTCTAAACATTCAGAAACATTGTTTTGGGAAAGATGCAGAAGGGGTGCGTGGCAGGAAATTCAGAATGGATCACAGACGTGAGTGACAGACTCATGACTTCTGACTTCCCGCCTTGTCCTGCTCTAGGAGAGTCCTCCAGAAGTCTTCATAGAAGGCATTTTCCAGCCAAGCTATAAAAGTGGGAAGCTGCATAGTTTGGTAAACATGTTAGAATCCATTGATTCAACCTTGGAGAACTGGGGGGAGTACCTGATTGCCGCCTGCCAACACTTACAGAAGAGGAACTACTACCACATTCTGTACGAGCTGCAGCAGTTTATGAAGGTACGACAGCTGTCTCCTGCCTTCTGCTCTGCCACGGACGCCCTGCTGTGCAGGAGAGGCCATGCAGGATGACGGGACAAGACTTCGTTTGTTCCCTGGCCTTACTCTTTGACAGAGTAAACCCATGTTGCTCTCTAGCATTGTTAAATAATACTAGGACTTCCATCCTAAAGAGGCAAACTTGGATCCTGTCAGTAGACCCATTCCTCAGAAACTGAGGATGTAAAGGTGAAAGTGAGGTGGTATTGTAGACTGAAGGTAAGCCATGAGGCCGAATGCAAAATTCATGGGAAACAGTGGAAAACTAAGTGAAGATGCCTGAAGGGAGAGGGAATAACTGTTGCCCCATCTGTCAGAGGGTTGCCAATACTAGATCACAGAGAAATTGAATTATTCAATGCCAAAGCAAGAGTGAAGACCAAAAGTTAAATGGACAATTAGAAGTATGATTTTTACAGTCTTTTTTTTATTGTGATTAAGTGAAAGCTTACAATCCAAGTCAATTTTCCATATAAAACCCCAGGTACTCACCTTTCTGCAGCTCTGTCTGCTCTCCTCACCCTGTGACAACACACTCTTCTTTTTCACTCTTTGCTTCTAGTACCCATTCAGCCAACACTTATCCCCTCCTCTCCACCCTCTCTTCTCCCCTCTAAAGAAGAAACCAATAGGACAGCCTCATGTTTATATTAAACCGTAAAGTACACATACCACCTGTGTTACTCTATGTCCCCAAGTCCAGCCCATTCTTTGTCTGAAGTGTTGGCTTCAGTACTTTTAAGTGGTGGAATATTTCTTGGCCAAGAGGCCAGCAGGGTGTCTTTCCTTAGGATCTGTTGGGCCTTGAAGTGGCTAATATGGACTAGAAACCAGTTCAGCCAGTGGTGGGAGTGGGTGCTGGCTACAGACTTCAGAATCATACCCACCCATAAGATCCCTGATCACCTTTGGCTTTCTAGGACCAAGTCCGGGCTGCCATGACCTGCATTCGTTTCTTTAGTCACAAAGCAAGTACTTATACAGAACTAGGAGAGAAGCTCCCATGGCTGCTTAAGGCAAAGGACCACCTGAAGACCTACCTCCAAGAAACATCCCGTGGCACCGGCAGAAGGAAAACCGCGCTGTTCCGAAAGAAGATGTCTGCAGCTGATGTATCAAGGTATCTGAAGGTGCAGGGAATAATCAGGTGGGCCATAAAGGACTGGGACTGTCTGTGGGTGGTGAAGCTGCTCTTGCCGTGTCCCAGAACCAGTGAGGAAAACATTCAAAAGGAGTCGCTCCTGGCTGATAGTGTCCAGTACAAGCCTGCAAGGCTAGAAAGACACTTTCAAGATTATGCATTTAGACTAAATGCCAGGCTCCTTTCATTAGGCAAGAAAGCTCACGAGGGACGTGGACCCTGTCTCCCTCTTCACCTTTGTTTCCTGCTACTCTCTTTGTCTTGCTGAGCTTCCAGTCACATTGGCCTTCCATGGGGTCTTTAACACACCATGTCTTTTCCTGCCTCTTAGCTTGCGTGTTTCCTGATCCCTCTGCGTAGAACACACCATGCAAAGTTAGCATCCCACCACTACCATTTATTGCCTTTGTAGGCCTAATCACTAAGTAATTTATACATTTTTTTTACTGTCTCTCCTCTAGGCTATGTATGCTATGAGGGCAGAGTTCATTTCCTTCTTGACCTCTGTTGTTCTCTTGCCAGCTAATGTAGTGCCTGGCACATGGGTGCTCGGTAAATCCGTACTGACTGCATGGCTGGACCTGGACCACTTCCACAGTGCACATTAGCTGTTGTGACATTCTGACTGATAGCAACCTTCGTACAAGAGACTGGAGCGTTGCCTGGTCTCACTCCATCATTGCCATCGCTGGCAGATTTGAGTCCACTGCTGTGACTGTTAGCCCCTTATATCTCATCGAGAATCTTCGTCTTTTCTACTTTGTCAAACATGATGACCTTTTCTGGTAGTTGATCTTTCCAGTGACATGGCCAAAGCACAACACCATCTGTTTTTGTCTTGTCATAACTGTTCAGAGAGTATTCTGGATGTCTTTTCCTCCGTTTCATTTCCTTTGCCTTTTCTCATGCCGTTCTGTTGTAACTTTTTGGTCACCCAGCCTTAGTCACAGCACTCCTGAAATCCCTTGTGAGGCTAGGCTGTGTGTCTGTTACTGTAGGCACATGAATACACTGCAGCTGCAGATGGAAGTGACCAGGTTCTTACATCGGTGTGAGAGTGCTGGAACCTCTCAAGTCACCAGCTTGCCTCTGCCAACCCTGTTTGGAAATAACCACATGAAAATGGATGTGGCCTGCAAGGTATGTACAACGGTTCAGACCTCAGGCAGACCGTTCCTCTCTCAAAACTCTTCACAACTGTAATCATCTAGTTGGGATTTTGACAGCATTGGGTAGTTGGGATTTCAGTTGTTCGTGTGACGGCATTTCCCCACTGTATTGTGAGCCACGGAAGACAGAGTCAATTCCATTTTGATTGTTCATTTTGGGTTCCTGGTGCTTGGCACTTCAGTGGAGTCTCAACAAATATTTGTTGAATGATTGACTAAGTAGGAACCCTCAGTGGCATTCTTGATTCAAGGGTTAATCTCATGGTTAGTGCTTCTTTAGTCACCAGTTTCTTCCCCATTTTCAGGTCATGCTGGGAGGCAAAAATGTAGAAGATGGTTTTGGAATTGCATTTCGTGTTCTGCAGGTATGACTCAGATTATATGAGATTATGCTGGGGGCAATCAGAACCTGACCCCAGTTCTGTGAGAGAGTATTCTTCAGAAAGTATTTATCCCAAGAAAAGCAGATTTCCACACAAATCAAGTGTAAAATCAAAGAGGTGGCTATTCTAGAATTGGGTCACATTCCAGACTTGAAGCCAGTTTGCCAAAAATCAACTAAGCAATGATAAATCCATCAAAAACTCTCAAATAAATACCTTAAACAAGGTCTACAACATCTCCCCACAGCTGTTGGCCTGCATAGCCTCTGCTTGCCTCCAAGGGAGTGTGGGCCCCAAGGTGAGAGCCCTCAGGTTCCAAGGTGAGGGTTTTCTATGCATAGGGAGAGTCACTGCAGGAAAGGCTGCCTCTCTGGCCTCTGTATGTACAGCAGCCAGCTCTGGGAGCATGTTTCCTAGTGCTTCTGATAAAGGGCATATAAGTGGCTGCCACCAGGTTAGGGGCTAGAGCAGGATCTCTCCTGATACCAACCTCTTGATTCCAGGCACCCTCTGAACTGACTAGGGGGATCACCACTCTTCTAAGCAGGTGGAATGTCCATGCACCGTGCCTGTCTAAGTGGCTCTGTAGGCAGTCGGTCAGGTTTCTTTCCTCCCACATATTTCCAGTGTTGGACATAGCTTTCCACACACAAGATAATCCCAAGCAAATAGACTGGAGGTAGCTCCTCCTAGACCTGGAGGCTTACACGTTGCTCTAGACCAAGGCTAAGGTGTTTATCGGCACCTTTCAGTGTATAAGTCATTTGATGGATTTGTCTGTTTCCAAGCACGGAGGTGTTTCTCAGCAGAGCACCAGGTCTCCAGGGCAGCAGACACCAGCCCCCAGCTGCTGCTTCCCAACAAAAGGTGTCTCATAGGAGAGAGAATGAACTGCTTTGATTTGTTTAGATTAGAGTGTTTTCAGAAAGTGGCATAGCAGCAAGTGCAGTACACTATTTAAGACATTAAGATGCTGGGGTTTCAGTGGATACCTCCCAAACATCTGCCTAACTAACTCCAAAGCAGACCTTTCTGCTTGTGTTTTTACTCATACATTCCGTCTTCATCATTCACAGATTCATATTTGTAAATCTGCCTACTTGCTGAAGTTTATTTGTAACCATAAAATCAATGCTTTCATGATCATTCACAGACATGTGCAGAACCAAACCAAAGTCACTGCTATCAAGTTGATTCTGACTCCTAGCAACCCTATAGGACAGAGTAGAACTGCCCCAGGGAGTTTCCAAGGAGTGCCTAGCAGGTGTGAACTGCCAGCCTTTTGGTTAGCAGCTATAGCACTTAACCACTATTCCACCAGGGTTTCTGACATATGCAAGAGTGGTGACAAATTTGAGCCACCCAATGGACATGTTCCCCAGTGAGGTAGAACAAGAGGACACCTTCATGTTTTGGCTCTTATAGTATAAACAGGTGTCCTTTTTGCAGCTATTTAGTGCTACTTTTTTTTTTTTGCATTTTTGTGCTTTTTGTTTTTGATTTTTGCTGTTTAGAAAGGACCCTAACCATGTGTTGAAGTACCGCCACGTGTTCCTAAAGGCTGTGTGGTGTTCCTTAACGAGGAAATGTGTGTGTTCAGAAAGCTTGGTTCAGGCATGACCCACAGGTACTACTGAGCATGGTTTCAGTGTTCACAGATCAACACTGCAAAACAAGGTGTCTTCAAACAGAAGCGTCACTCAAGATTACATATTCCATTGGTTGATGAAAATGTGACCAGAGGCTCGCAGGAATATGACCTTTTCTTTCCTCTGGAGCAACAGTTTAGTGCCTAATAATTTAGTGTTTGCAATAACATTTTTTATAGGATATAACTACTAGAAATAATGAGAATTGACTCTACTTGTAGTTGCTATTTTGACTATGATCAATGTGATCATATGGCTTATGATCATATGATTGTATGGCTTATCTATGCTGAACACAGGAAACCCTGGTGGTGTAGTGGTCACATGCTATGTCTGCTAACCAAAAGGTCAGCAGTTCTAATCCACCATGTGCTCCTTGGAAACGCTATGGGGCAGTTCTGCTTGGTCCTACAGGGTTGCTGTGAGTAGGAATTGACTCAACAGCAGTGTGTTTTTTTATGCTGAGTACAGTGGGAGCTCTTTAACTGATGCTTCCCTTCTCTCTTTTGATGCCCCTTGCCATTTTAAGCCTGTCATCCCGTGTTCTTCTCTAGGACTTCCAACTGGATGCTGCTGTCACCTACTGCAGAGCTGCCAGACAGTTGGTGGAGAGAGGGAAGTACAGTGAGATCCGCCAGCTGCTCAAGTGTGTCAGCGAGTCAGGCACGGCAGCTAAGAGTGATGGGGACGCCATCCTCCTCCACTGCCTGGAAGCATTCAAGAGAATTCCACCCCAGGTGTGCTCACTCCCATACCGCAGCTCTGTCTGCTTTAGGGTCTCTTGTCTTAGTTATCTAGTGCTACTGTAGCAGAAATATCACAGGTGGGTGGCTTTAACAAACAGAGTTTTGTTTCTCAAAGTTTAGGGATCTGAATCCACAGTGCTGACTCTAGACGAGTTCCTTATTCCTTGGCTCCTTGGTAATCTTCATGTGGCTTAGCATGTATCTTCCCACACTCTGCTGGCTGGCTTGCTTGTTTAAGTCTCTTTTATCCAGCAAGTCCCCAGATTACAAATGAGTTGTTCCTAAATCTATCTTTAAGTCTAATCTGTACATAACTCGAAACAGGAATGATTCATATCGAATGTCAGTTAGTAAAATGTGTTAGTATATAATAGTGTACTTTCTATGTGGAGAAAACACTGAAGAAACACTTCTAGATACACTAAAACATCTTTAACATAATGTTTTGATGAGTGTTACAGACTAGTTTGTTATTATGAACTGTTGTATATACTTCAGATTTTTTATATAATAGGCTTTTTATAGGGTTTGGTTCCTTGCTATGGGTTGCGTGTAAGTCAAATGTTCATAACCCAGGGACTGCCTGTATCTCAAGAGAGACTGACTCAAGAAACACCCTACACTAATCCTGCCTTATTAACATGAAAGGAATAACCCATTCCCAAATGGAATTATAATGACAGGCATAGAAGTTAGGATTTATAGCACGTATTTTGGGGGACACAGTTCAATCCACAGTATTCCATCCTTTGTCCCTCTTCCCAAATTCATGTCCTTGCCATGTATAAAACACATTATACAGTCACGTCATCCCACTAGTGTCAGATCAACTCAAAGTCTAAAATCATGTCTTCTGTGTCATGAAAATCAAATATGGGTAAGACTTAAGCATATTTCATCTTGGGGCAGAATTTCTCTTTATCTGTAAACTTATGAATTCTAGACTATAAGTTACCTGTTTCCAGGAAGTACAGTGGAGGAACAGGCAAAAGTAGATGTTTCTATTACAAGTGGGGAAAATTAAAGGGAAAGAAAGGATAAAGAAAGTTCAAAGTCCCGCAGAACAATATATATTAGCTCTCAAGGTTTGAACATACTCCCCTGTTATTTGGGACCGTCTGGACAAGAGCACTGCCCTGCGGACTGTCAGTATTGGCCAGGCCTGCTGCACAGGCAGCTGTGCTCCCTCAGTTGTGGGCACCTCCATCCTCCAGTTCATCTGAGTGGTGATCCTACCACTTTGCCAACAGCAGACCCCGTTCTTAGGCCCCTTGGCATGGCAGCTCCATCCCCTCAGCTTTGGGTCATAGCCCTAGACTCCTGGCACTCATGAGTGGCAACCCCATACTCAGGAGCCAAGTTGGTGAAGATCTGACTCTTTTAAACCTAGGAAGCCTCGACTCCACCACTTGAAACTGCTGCAGCCCTGCTGCCTGTGCTTCTTCTAACCATTCTGCTGATCTCCAAGGTGCTCCCTTGGAAAAGGAGTGGACTTTTCTTTTCTTAGAGGACAACAGATAGAGCTCCTGGGCCTGTTTCCTGCCTGCAGAATTCAAAGAGGCAGAGAGCATTCTTTTCTTTTGTTTTGTCTGTCCCTTTCAGTCTAAGTTTCCTGCTGGGGTGGATAGTTAGATCCATCAGCCACAGGCTTAATGTCGTTAACAAAAGACTGTAGCCATGTCCATGGTCAACATTCTGGGACACATGGCCTTAGTTTGTACAACAGAATTTTCCAAATCTTTAAGTTCTGTTTTAATTTCATACCGTTTGTTTTTAAATCAATCTGTTTCCTCTCATTTTACCATAAGCAGCAAAGAGAAACCATGTGACCCTTCTAAGATCTCACTTAGAAATCTCATCATCCAGCTATCAAAGTTCATCACTTACAAGTTTCACCTTCCACCAAACATTTAAGCATAATTCAGAAACAAGTTCTTTGCTGCTGCATAAAAAGCATCACCCTTCCTCCACTGTCCAATTACATGTTCATCATTGTCTTTTAGAGCCTCACCAGAAATACATTTAATGTCCACATTTCTAGCAACATTCTGTGGCTGGTGCCATATGTATTCTCTAAGAGGACAGAGACTTTCTCTGTAGGTCTTCTCACTTCCTTTCAAATCTTTACCAGACTTGCCTTTGATGCCCGTAATTCCACCAACAGTGTCTTCAAGGCAATTAGGGCTTTTACTCTGAAGCACATCAAAATCATTCAGCCTCCGTACAAGGAGAGCAGATAGAGTTGCAGAGAGGTGGGCATGCAAAACTGACTTGGATTGCATACTGTTACTTAATCATTAAAAAGAAAAATTCTTCCAGCCTCTACTCATTACCCAGTTCAAAAACCACCTCACATTTTAAGTATCTGGTAGAGCAGCATGCAAATCTTGGTACCAAATGCTTAGTTATCTGCTACTACTACAACAGAAATACCGCAGGTGAGTGGCTTTAACAAACAAATTTATTTTCTCACGGTTTAGGAGGCTCAAAGTCCAAATTCAGATTGCTGGCTGTAAGGGCCAGCTTTCTCTTCCTGTCAGCTCTGGGGAAATGTCCTTCCTTGGCTCCCTGGTGATCCTCCTATGTCTTGGCATGTGTCTCCCCACCCCCAACCCCAACCCCCGCTGCCCATCTCTGCTTACTAATTTGCTTGCTTAAATCTTTTATACCTCAGAAGAGATTGACTTAAGATACACTCTATGCTAATCCTGCCTTGTAATTATAGCAAGGGAAACCCATTCCCAAATGGATTATAACCACAGACAGAGAGGTTTGGATTCCCAACACATATTCTTGAGGACACAGTATAGTCCATAAGAGTACTCACTTTCATTTTCTGTTCTCCCTGATGTTCTGAAGCCCTTCAAGATACCTTTATCAGTCTGATCTTTCTACAGTAATGATCTCACTCTAATCAACTTTTCTTTACAAAGAGAAATTCATGGTGGTATATCTATACCTAGAAGTCGTCTCTCAGTATCCTGTTTTCTACTGTTGTTTGCAGCTGGCAGTATCCATGGGCCAACAGAATCAGGCTTCTCCCTGCAATTCTACAGGATGTCAGGGAGGGCCAGAGGATGGTCTTTGATGCATGCTGCTTGTACAATAACCTCCTATGGCATCTTTGTAGGATGGAAAGAAGCATATCCATTTGTGAAAACCAAAGATAAGCTCCTGGAAGCTTTCCCTTTTCCCCAAACTTAGTGTTACTTCTCCAGTTTCCTTTGTTGCTCTTATGTGTACATCAGGAATTGAGTTTAAAAGGAAGAGTCAGGCATAGATCTGAACCTGGAGTGAGAATGGCTAAGCTGAGGCTGGATTGAGGTCTGGCTCCCACGTTTGGGACACCCTCTTCTCATACCTGCAATGTCTCTCTCCTGCCCAGGACCTGGAGAACCTGATCCAGGCAATCCACAATGATGATAACAAGGTGGGTAGAATCACCTGCAAATGCTGAGCAGCACCTGGGGCTTGCCTTGTTACCATTGTTTTTTGTTTGGGGGGATTTTTTTTTTGTCTTGCTCCCTATGACAGCACCATACAGTCTTGAGTCTCAGCTTCTGTGTTATGCAAAGCTAGGGTCAGTACTCAGAAGTGTAAAAGGGAGGGAATGGATAGCGGAACCTGTGGCCATCAGCTGCATGAGCGTTTGCCTTCGCATTTCTTTATCCCCAAGACAAATGTGACCTGAGCTGCTCTTGAATTTCCATTTTATATGATGTGTTGTCTCAGAGAACCCTAGGAAATCCATAATGCTGTTAGCATTATCCTAGAGGAGAGAGTGTACCCACTACTGTTAGAAAAAGCTTCACCCACAGGGAGAGCAGTGGAAGCTGCATATAGGTGGGCATGCAAATTTATATGGAAAGGTACATTTTCACTCAATCATAATAAAAAAAGAAAAAGCTTCACCCAGGTTTTTAACCAATAATCATCCATTGGTATCTCATTCTCCAGAATGGGCCTCTCTCCTATACAGTAGGAAACTTCTGCTTTGCATTGCCTTTGTGATGACTGCCAACCAAGATAAAAGCACTAGCTGATGTGCCTGTTGGTGGCTAACCACAGGATCAGTCTTCCTGCCATATGGAGGGTGGCCCATGGGCCAGGAGCGGCACAGGAAAACCAAGCCAGACTTTGAGCTGCCCTTTCCAACAGTAGTAGAGTGATCTGACAGATGAGTCCCTTGTGAAGAAAACCCATGTCAGAGACAGGCAGCTTCTGACACAGCACAGAGCTGCCACCGCTGTGTCGCTGACACCGAGACTCAGTTTTCAGGGCATTTTTCAGTTCAGGAGTGGGATGAACATATTCTAAATCTTTCTTTACTTACCTGTAATATCCAAATGAGATCGTGTGGCAATGATGGAAGAAAGCTCTTCACATTCTGAAATATGGAGAATTACTTTCCGAGAACCAGAATGAGAACCAATACTCAGGACAGTCATCCAGGTCCCCAATTCTTGGACTGCAGTTCTTTCCTAAGCCTTCTTGAGTGAGCTTCACACTCAACAGAACAGGAGCTTTGTCCCAGACAAATAGAGATCAATTGTTGTGCCATAGATGGCCACTTCCAAGTTTTCAAGACTCCAGGCAGTATGCAACTTACCAAAGGACTTTTAACTACCACATTGGAAGCAGAAAAGATGGAGAAGGGAGGTCTCTGTGCTCAAAGTAGAGGGGGGAGGTATAGTCATTCGTTTGTTGAACACCTACTACATGCTAGATGCCAGGGATACAAAATGTAGAAGAAAAAGACACTGTTACTGACTTCATGGAACTTAAGGTCCAGTCAGGGAGCTGGGCATTAATCAAATAATCACCCACACAGCTATAGTCACAACCTGTGGGCAGTGACAGCGCTGGCTTTGACACCAGGAGGAAGCTGTAGCATCTGGGTGGTGAGAGGGAGGCGTTCGATGCAGTGGGCAGAGGCCACACTGCCTGCTGCCTTTTCCTTTTGGCAATTTTTGGTTTGCTTTTTCCCTCCTAGTTTATTTTAAATAACTTTTTATACTGCAAAATAGCACAACATAAAACTTTTGTATCCAGAATATTTAAGAAGCTGTTATACTGTAATGAAAGGCATTATTTTTTTGGGAAGTGAGCACAGGTGTCTCACCCGCCTAGTGTTTCCTGCTGCAGCTCTGTGCATCTACTGGTGACATATTGGTGATGCTGTCCTTCCCACTGTCCGCTGTGTCTCGTCTGCAGGTTCAGGCCTACCTGACGTGTTGCAAATTGCGTTCTGCCTACCTGGTTGCTGTAAAGCAAGAACACTCAAGGGCCACTGCGCTTGTCCAGCAGGTGCAGCAGGCCGCCAAGAGCAGCGGGGATGCCGTGGTGCAAGACATCTGTGCCCAGTGGCTTATAACAAGCCACGTCCGGGGAGCCCACAGCTCAAGCACTAGGAAGTGACCATGGGCAGCGTGGCCAGAAAAATGCAGTCTGAGAACTGTGGTGACAGGAGTGACGGTAATGCTCCCACCTCTTTGCTACCAAGGAGTGAGACTCCCTCGTCTCTGCCCCACAGTTAGGAAGAGCTAGACTGGACCATGCTTGCCACCTGGGGCAAAGATGGGACCTTTCACACAAGTGCCATGTTTCTGTAAAATTGTGGAGTCTGTGTGTGTGTGTCTGGAGATGACCAGTCCTTTCTACCTCAGTGAGTGAGCGAGCGAGCAAGCGTGCGTGCGTGCGTGCGTGCTCCTGTGGACTCTCGTTGACGCCCGAGCATTTCTGAACAAATGAAACTCTTCCATTGAGAAGAGGCACTTTACTTTAGCCTTTTGCTGGTCAGAAAACCTTCCCAGCATTTTGATTCTTAACCTGGGTGGTCCTGTTTGTACACAGCCCCCTCCACACAGAGACACTTTAGTAGTACCTCCTAACTAGAAGAGTCTCACAGAAAATTATCAAGCAACATCAAAAGAATTGCCTCTCTTTCTGTGCTGCGCTTTCCCCAAACTCACAGATAGCTTCAGGGCCAGTATTATCTGTGGACTAACACTGTTTCCCAAGTGTCCACTCTAACAAGCACAAGAAGTTAACAGGAGTCTGTGGAAGGTAGTGTGAGCACAAGGGTCCTCAGGGTGCTGGCATCTGAAAGCTGCAGGTGCAGATGGAAGTGATCAGGCCTGGGAGCCTGGTACCACCGGCACTGTCAAAGCCCGGAGGAGAGGAATTGAAGTGAACCTCTCCAACAGGGACTCAGGTGAGATGTCCACAAGCATAGAGCTGGCTCGTTTGAACATCCCGGCAGCAAAATTGATGGGTGACAAACTGTAGCTCACTTTTTGAAAATCAAGAGAGAAGAAAAGTACAGCCCAGGATCCTGGAACTAAATGACTCGACTGTCCCTATTTCAGTTCCAGTCCTATGACTGCCTCTTGTGTTGCCTGGGAAACTGCTTCCTCTTCTCTCCTGCTTCCCTTCAGGCTCTCCAGGACCACAGGGTGGATATGCAAATACCCAGGAGTCATTGGGAAAGCAGTGTGCTGCTTTTCTGTGTCTTAAGAGTCTGAGTTAAGTCTGTGGGACGAGAGAACAGGGGAAAAAAGGGTAGGTCAAGTCCTGTTAGTGGAAAACTGGGTGAGGCACTTCTTCAGTATGCACTAGCTTGTCTTCCCACCATAAGTGTGACTGTGTTTTAGGAAGGGCTTGTCATTGTTGGTGACTCTGATCTGAAGACAGAAGGCCTAAAAGCTCTGAGGCATCTGCCAACCAAAACTCAGCTTGTCGATTTCACATTAGATGCCAAGGCAAATGGGAACTAGAAGCTACAGTTGGTATCTCTGGTGCTTAGAAACCCTGGGGATTTCCCTCCCAGCCAAGTTTTTAATAATAAAACAGCCACTGTGGACATCTGTCAGATTAAAAAGTTTCATCCTGTTAGGGGAAAAACTGCAAGGCAAATACTAGGTCTCTCTTGGAGAAAGTTTGATGAGTGGCTTCTCCTGCACTGAGTCATGGAATGACTCTGTCTCCCAGGAAACATCAGTCCCTGGCATCTGCTCCTCCTTCTGAGTCTCCCCTTTTTGCACTGACCAATAAGCACTTTATATTAATGGGTTGCAAATTTTGCAACCCTTAATTTGAGATGTTAAGACGAGACTTTCCTGACTTTTTCTCTAACTAGTTGAATTATACAATAAGCAGCCATTGACTAAACTGACGTAAGATGAGGTCGAAGGCCTTTGAACATCATAGTGCTGTGGTCCAGAAAAAAGAAAAGAAAAACTGTACATACAAAAGGCTTGGTATTTTACTATAAGCAAGCCACAATAAAGTGTCTCTCCTGCAAGGTTCTTGTCCCCGTGATTTCTTTGTATTCTGTAGCTCTTACTCTTTGCATTGTTTTGCCTTGTGTTCTGTGTGGACAAAAAAAGTGGGTGGGAAAAATCAGAAGGCCTTCAACTCCTAAACTTCCACTGAGTGATTATCATAGGACTAATCTAATGACTGTTTGGTTAGGATTTATCTCAGGTTTCCTGTGTGTTAAAAACTGTTACACACCTTTGACGCTGAAAGAGATTTCTGTTTTTGTTTTTATTTTTTGCTTCATTTGGGGTGGGGGGGATATACGTGACACATTCATCCAGTGTCTTCCATCCCTATCCCCTAGTCACCCAGTCCCCTCCCACAGGCCACCAGTGCTTCTAGTGTATAGTTACAGAGCTATTTTATGCATAGACAAGTATTAGTGACCAAAGCGTTTTATGGCAAGAATGTGCTACAGCTATTTAATCAGTCCTTGTGGATGGACTTTTTATATGGTTGCCATCTTTCGCCACTACTTCTTGGGCCACAGTGAAACATCTCATACAAAATTTCTAGATCAGAAGACACACGCCTTCCAAAGACATCTCAACAATTAACTGTCCCACCAGTAGTATAGACGAGTGCCCAGTCATTAGAATGTATAAATCTCTGTCATTCTGACGGGTGAAATATGGTACTCTGAAACCTTTTTTAGTTTTATTTTTATTGTGATTAAGTGGAAGTTTACAATCTAATTCAATTTGCCATACAAAACCCCGAACACATACCTACATGCAATTCTGTCTGCTCTCCTCACTCTGTGACAGCACACTCCTCCTTTGCACTTCCAGTATCCACTCAACCAGCTCTTGTCCCCTCCTGTCCACTCTTCCTCCACCCTTCACCTTCCCCTCATCCCTCTAAAGAGAAACCAGTTGGACAGCCTCATATATATATTAAGCCTAGAATTGTACACACCACCTACATCACTCTAGGTCCCATAATCCAATCCAATCTTTTCTGAAGAGTTGGCTTCAGCCCCAGTTTCAGCTTTAGGCTAGCAGCAAGTCCAGGGACCATGTTCTCAGGGAAACTGAAACTTTATTTAAAGTTCTTTGTCTTTTTTTTGTTTTTAATCAGCCAAATTGTGAATCTTTGAAACCAAGGTTTGGGTCTTTGGGAAGAGAAGGATTCAAATTTAGCTTACATAGTTTCTTTCCCCCTCTTGGAATGTATGTTTACAGTACGACACTTAAGCCATGGACAGTAGCATTGTGCCATTGCCTCTTTTCCCCAGAAACATGATCTTGTCCAGTTTCCCAATTTAAAAGTAAAAGCACAGAAACACAAAGTGATGGCAAAAATAGACCTAAGAACCACCTGTGTGGACATGATGTATCACAACAGAGAAAAGTGGAACACAGAGTCCAAATCTAGGCTAGATGGCTGCCATTTAGAAACCTGAGACGCTCCAAAGTTACCAGACATCTTTATCTGGAGCTTAAGCAAAGTGGATTAAAAGGCTACTAGACTCTTAATACCTAAGCAACCGGATACCAATAGTCATAGTAACCTTGGAAGAAATAATCGTTTCTTGGTCCTCATCTCATCTTCAGTGACAAATTTGACTAACTCAGTGACGAATTTGACTAACTCGTCCTCAAAACTTCAGTTCTGTCACAACAAATTGACCCATCATCTGGCTGCTGAAGGCTTTCTTTGGTGGAGTGCTTTCCTACTATTTTTTCATGCTGTTGTATCTGCTTGGGACCACCTTCTCTACCACCACTAGTCCGCTGTTGTCAAAACCCTTCCTTCAGAGCCATTTTAAGTGCCTTCTCCTAAAATTACTTTCTTCTCTGGCTATCATTCTGCTTCATTCCACTTAAAGGCAGAAATTCTGCTGTCCAAACTACCAATCTTGGGTTCCCCAGCTTCTGCAACTATGGGAATTAGGAATTAGGAATTATGCTGATTCCCAGACTTGGGATGTTACAGCCTCTACAGTTGCATGAGCTGTTTGCTTGCATTAAATCTCTCTCTACATATGCATTTATGAAAACCCTGGTGGCACAGTGGTTAAGAAATATAGCTGCTATCCAAAAGATCAGCAGTTCGAATCCACCAGCGCTCCTTGGAAGTTGTATGGGGAAGTTCTACTCTGTCCTAGAGGGTTGTTGTGAGATGGAATTGACTCAATGGCAACACATTTTTTAAATATGTGCATATATACTTTACTGATTTTACTTGTCTAGAGAACCCAGCCTAAGACACATGATTGTCTCAGTTGATGCCGAAAAGGCATTTGATAAAGTCCAACAGCTATCCCTTATAAAAACTCTTGGTAAGATAGGAATAGAAGGGAAATTCCTCAACATAAGGAAGGACATCTATACCAAACCAACAGCCAACATTATTCTCAATGGAAAGAAGCTGCAAACAATCCCCTGAGATCAGGAACAAAGCAGGATGCCCTTTATCACCACTTCCATTTAACATTGTGCTGGAAGTCCTAGCAAGAACAATAAGAAAAGAAAAAGAAATAAAAGGCATCCAAATACGTAAGGAGGAAATAAAACTATTCATGGATGATATGTAGGGTTGAGAACCCCAAAGACTCCACAAGAAAACTGAGGGAACTAATAAAAAGAGCCAGCAGAGAAACAGGATACAATATGAAAGTACAAAATCAGTTGGATTCCTATACACCAATGAAAAAAACTAAGAAAAAGAAATCAGGTAAGCAATACTATTTATAATAGCCATTAAAAAAATAAAGTACTTAGAATAAATCTAACCATAGATGGAACAAACCTACACACCAAAAACTGCAAAACTGCTGTAAAAAAAAAAAGAAGCTTATATAAATGGAAAAATGTATTATGCTCATGAATAGGTAGACTCAATGTGGTAAAAATAACAATGTTACCTGAAGTGATCTACAGATAACAATGCTATCCCAATCCAAATACCAATAGCGTTCTTTAAGTAGATGAAAAAACTAGTATTAACTTGATGTGGAAAGGAAAGAGGTCCAAGATAACTACAGTACTGCTGAAGAAGAACAAAACAGGAGGCCTCACACTACCTGATCTCCAAGCCTACTGTATAGCTAGAGCAGTCTAAACACCCTGGTACTGGTACAAACAGCAGACACATTAACCAGTGGAACAGAATCAAGAAACCAGTTGTCAATCCATTTACCTAAGGCGAATTGATCTTTGACAAAGGCCCAAGTCCATTAAATGAGGAAAAGACAATCTTTCTAATAAATGATGCTGACAAAACTGGATGTCTGTAAAAAAAAAAGATCCATACCTCATACCACACAAAACAATTTACTCAAAATTGCTCAAAGACCTACATATGAAACCAAAAACTGTAAAGATCATGGAGCTAAAAATAGGATCAACACCCCCCAAAAAACCCCACAAACTCACTGTTGTCAAGTCAATTCATAGGTCCTAATATAAGGCATAAACAGAACACAGACGATAAATACAAACACCAGAGGATAAGCTAGATAGCTGGGATCTTCTAAAAATTAAACACTTATGCTCATCAAAAACCTTCACCAGTGTGTTGTCACAGGGTGAGGAGAGCAGATAGACTTGCAGAGAGGCAGTTACTTGAGGTTTTACGTAGAAAATTGACTTGGATTGTAAACTTTCTCTTAATCACAATAAATTAAAAAAAAAAAAAAAACACCTTCACCAAAAGAGTAAAAAGATTTCCTACAGACTGGAGGAAAAACTTGTCTCTGACATATCAAAAGGTTTAATCTCTACGATCTGTAGGAATATCCAACACCTGTATGATAAAAAAAATACGATCCAATTAAAAAATAGGCAAAGGATATGGACAGACCAAGAAAGGCATTCAGGTGGCTCCATAAGGAAATACTCATGATCATTTGCCCTTAAAGAAATATAGATCAAAACTACAATGATGTCGTCTCACCCTGAGAGTGCTAGCACGAATCAAAAAGAACAGAAGGTAACAAATGTTTCAAAGGTTGCAGGGAGACTGGAACTCTAATGTGTTGCTGGAGGGAATGTAAAATAGTACAATCACTATGGAAAACCGTATGACACCTCCTTAAAAAGCTGGAATAGAATTGCCACGTGATCCAAAAGTTCGACTCTTAGTAATAGAAAAATAAGGGTCATCCCACAAATAGATAACCACCCCATGTTCACTGAAGCATTATTGACAATAGCAAAAAGATGGCAACAACCTAAGTGCCCGTGAACAGATGAATGGATAAACAAACTATGATACATACATGTACACACACTGGAGTATTACACAACACTAAAGAATAATAATGAATCTGTGAAGCATTTCACAACATGAATGAATCTGGGAGACTTTATTCTCAGTGAAATAAGACAATAACAAAAGGACAAATACTGTATGAGACCACTACTATAAAAATGCATGGAAAGTTTTGCACACAAAAAGAAAAAGTCTTTGATGGTTACCAGGGAGGGAAGAGGTATGGATGGAAAAATACTAAACAGAAAACAGATAAGCAATAACTTCGGTGAAGGGTAAAACAATACATAATAGGAAGACAACACAACTTGTACAAGGAAAGATCATGGAAACTCCATAGACATATCCAAACTCCCTGAGGGATTGAATTACTAGGCTGAAGGCTGTGGGGACCACGGTGTTGGGGAACATCTAGGTCAATTGGCATAAAACAGTTTGTAAAGAAAATGCTCTACATTCTATTTTGGTGAGTAGTGTCTGGGGTCTTAAAAAGCCTATGTGTGCAGCCATCTAAGATAGTTCACTGGTCTTACCCTGTCGGAAGCAAAGGAGAGTGAAGAAAAGCAAAGACACGAGGAAGATATTTGAGCAGAGAACTAATGGACCACAGGAACCACAACTTTCAACAGCTGGAACAATGGTGGGAGGAAAATGTAGAACAAAAATCAATTCAGAAAAAACACCAGACTTACTGACCTGACAGAGACTGGAGGAGGCCCCAAGATTACGGCCCCAAGACACCCTACTAACTCAGGAATGAAGCAACTCCCAAAGTCTGCCTTTCAGCCGAAGATTAGACAGGCCTACTAAACACAAGTAAGGAACACGCTTCTTAGTTTAATTAAGTATATGAGATCAAATGGGTACCACCTGCCCAAAAGCAAAGAGGAAAAGACAAGACAACACAGGAAAACTGGAATAATGGACACAGGGAACCTGGGATGGAAAAGGAGAGTGCTGATGCATTGCAGGGATTTCAATCAATGTCACAAAACAATTCATGTATAAATTTCTGAGTGAGAAACTAGCACTTCAGGGTTTTGCCGAGAGCACAGTAGGTTTAAAAAAAAATAGATGTGTATTTCCTCTGATGTGACAATCCTACCATTAGGAATATAATAAACAAATATAATCATAAGCCGTGCATGTTGTTGTTAGCTGCCATTGGGTCAGCTGATTCATGGCAACCTTGTGTACAACATAACGAAACATTACTTGTTCCTGCCCTGTCTTCATGATCAAATATTTGAGTCCATTTTACAGCCACTGTGTAGTGCCTTCCATTCTGGGAGACTCATCCTCTATTACTGCATCAGACAGTATTCTGTTGTGGCTCACAGGCTTTTCATTGGCCAATTTTCAGAAATAGATCACCAACTCTTTTCTCCTAGTCCCTCTGACTTTGAAAGCTCCACTGAAACCTGTCCACACCGTGGGTCAGAATCCACTTGAGGGCAACCAGCAACAGCAACTTGGGTGACCCTCCCCATATTTGAGCTACCAGTGGAATAGTTTCCAGCATTGTAGCATCACACAAGCTACCGAGTATGACAAACTGACAGGTGGGTAGTGGAAATCCAAAGGGTTCATCTACAGAGGCTTTGTAACCAGACTGCCCCAGGTCCACCCTGCTCAGCCATAGAGACAAGAGAGATGAAAGCAAAACAAGCTTTGTTTGGTTGGCCCAGCAGAGGAACACACTGGGGCTGTGTCACCAAGATGGCTCCCTGAACAACAGCCAAAACAGCAGTTATTAGGGGAAGGATCCTGGGGAAAGGTGAAAAGCTGTTTATTGGTCTAACGCCCGCCCCAAAAGCTCCGGGGTGGTGACATCATCTGCTTGGATGTCCAAAAGGGTGGAGAAGAGGCATGGTCTCTCAAACCAGACCTTAGGCTCTAACACCTCACTCCTGAAAGCCTTTCCCCAATTCTTGGGCAGCTAAAGTTTGGTTCCATCCAGCAGGAGAAAAGTTCTAAGCTCATCTGGATGACAGGGATGATGACTCTGTGTGTTTCAGGCTGTCCACATTTGGTCTGAACCGGTTCTATGGTCTGCAGACCCTAGCCTCTTGTTTTTCTTAACTTGGGCAGAAAGTTGGCTGGTTGCCTAAAAAATGTCTAAAGAAACCCAGATAGAGGAGGAGGTGGCTCACGCTACTCTGCTTACCGGTGGGAGGTTGGCAATGGTGCCCAGAGGCTGGGGTCCCAGCTTCGTTAAGGACAGAACAACCATATAGTAGAATATAGAGCAACCACGAAGAAAACTAAGAAATATCTACTGCGATGATATTAAAAGATGACCAAGAATACTAAGCAGAAACAAAAAAGACA
The DNA here is from genome assembly GCA_028571685.1 of Heterohyrax brucei. Lineage (NCBI taxonomy): Eukaryota > Metazoa > Chordata > Mammalia > Hyracoidea > Procaviidae > Heterohyrax > Heterohyrax brucei. The sequence continues at coordinate 89,111,129 of CM053151.1, read as the reverse complement.
AAAGTCTACATTATTTATATTCTTTTGTGTAAATTAAAGTACATGTACATTTTTTAATTTTCTAGAGAAAATTACAGGTAATTTTACCATGGTTCACCTGCAGATCTTGTTAAAATATAGATTCTGATTCAGGATATTGGATGTGGAAATGCAAATTCTCAGCAAGGAATAGAATAGAAACAACCAGTTCAAAGCCCTGGCTTGTTGGAAACCACTCAATATAAAAGTAATTTCCTAAAAGAAAAAAAAAAATCTTTGCTGCTAAAGAAAATGGATAAGTCTGAACAAGTTTAAAGGAAAGTTGAGAAGTACTCTTCATCCATATGGTGGGATTTTAAAGACTTTGCTTTTGTTGTCAGCAGTGGCTGTCAAGCTGATTCTGACTCATGAGAAAATCCAATAAAATAGTTTCCTTGATTTAACAGGAATAGAAATTCAAACAGTAGAAATTTGGTTCCAGCTATCTTTTCTACAAGTAAAGTTTCAGCTGTCTATTATGGTTAAATTGTGTCCCTCCAAAAAGTGTGTGTCAACTTGGCATGATTCCCAGTATTATGTGACTGCCTACCGTTTTGTCATCTGACAGTTTTCCTATATGTTAAAAATTCTACCTCTGTGATGTTACACCCATTGCCACTGAGTCAATTCTGACTCAGTAGAGACCCTGTAGGGCAGAGCAGAACTGCCCCATAGGGTTTCTATGGAGCATTCCAATGAGGATTCCAACTGCTGACTTTTGGGTTAGAAGTCCAACTCTTAACCACTATACCACCAGGGTTTCCTCTATGATGTTATTGAGGTGGAATTTAGCAGCAGGTATGTTAATGAGGCGGGACTCAATCTACAAGATTAGATTTTGTCTGAAATCAACCTCTTTTGAGATATAAAAGACAGAAGCAAGCAGAGAGACAAGGGGACCTCATAATGACCAAGGAAGTAGAGCCAGAAGACTGCGTCCTTTGGACCCAGGGTCCCTACACTGAGAAGCTCCTAGAGCCAAGGATGATTAATGATAAGGACCTTCTTCCAGAGCTGACAGAGACAAAGCCTTTCCCCTAAGCCAACACCCTTAATTCAGACTTCCGTGAGAGAATAAATTTCTCTTTGTTAAAGCCATCTGCTTGTAATATTTCTCTTATAGCAGCTCTAGATGACTAAGACATTGTTTTAAAGCCAGCTGCCCCAGACAGAGCTTATGAAGAACCATCGGTTTATAGAGCATTCTTTTATAGTTATTTTATTTTTTCATTCACTTATTTATGCAACAAATATAGATTAAGCAATTTTTTAAACTAGCTATTAAAACAGAAATAAATACTGATTAAGTTTATATTGTGTGCTGCATACTGAAGTTATAAAGATGATCAAAATACACAAACTTATCATCGTGCTGGCACCCTGGTGGTGCAGTTGTTAGGAGCTCTGGTGCTAATCAAAAGGTCAGCAGTTCAAATCCACCAGCTCTTCCTTGGAAACCCTATGAGGCAGTTCTAATCTCGCTTATAGGGTCACAGTGAGTCAGAACTGACTCTATGGCACCTAATGACAACATCATTGTACTGGAGCTTAGAGAGTGGCAGCAGATATCCAGTCACTTGCAATACAAGGACTGCCTGTTAGGTTTGCAAACGTCCTAGAAGAAGTGCTGTATACCTCATTGCTGAATATCACCATGGTCACCTTCAAAGTACTCCCCTTGGGAAGCTATGCACTGACACCAGCGCCTAGTCCACTCTTCAAAGCAGTTTTGGAACTTTCTGAAATGGCCATCAGAGCTGTCATCATATTACCCTTGATGTCCTGAATGTGATCAAAATGTCTTCCTTTCTATATTTCCTTTATCTTTGGGTAAAGAAAAAAGTCTTTAGGGGCTAGACCAGGTGACTAGGAAAGGTGTTCCAAAGCAGTTATTTGGTTACTGGCTAAAAACTCCCTCACAGACAACTAGACAAATAAGTTTACAAGCTTGCCACCGTGCCACCATGCACAACGGCCATTCCAGAAAAAGTTCCCTAATTGTTTTGAAGGGTGGACTGGGTGCTGGCAGCAGTGCATAGCTTCCCAAAGGGAGTATTTCAAAGGTGACTGTAGTGATACTCAGCAATGAGGTATGTAGTACTCAGAACAATTAAATTCGTAAACTTATCAGACCTCACAGCCATGTATAGTCGTGTTATACATAAAATGTCCTAGGTCTTATGAAAGCACACAGGAGGACCACTGAGTAGAGGCCTGAGGAAGGTCAGTGAAGGCTTTCCAGAGGAAGTGACACCCAGGATATAAGCAGAGGGAGACAGAAGAGGGCTCCAGGAAGAATGAATAGCTTGTCTGAAGTTCAGAGACAACGGAGCATCTAACACAGAGACAGAGAAGTCATCTCAAGCTAGAGCCTGATCAAGGTGTTGTGACAAGGTCAAGTCAGGTCTTGTAAGCTTATTAAGGAGCCTGGGCTTTATCCTGCTGAATAATAGAAAGATACAGCAAGGGTTTAAACAGGCGATAGACATTATGCGATTTACATTTTAAGGTTCCTTCGGCTGCAGTGCAGAGCATGGAGCAGATGGAGGAAAGGGTTGAGTGGAGATGTTAAGAGGCATATTTGTTTCCTACAGTTGCTGCAGGAAAGTACCACAAACTAGGTGGCATGTAAAAATAGAAATTTATTTTGTCGCAGCTCTGGAGCTTCCTTCTGAGGGTTCTGAGGAAGACTCTATCCTACGCCTCTCTCCTGCCTTCTGGTGAACACGAACGATCCTTGGCATTCCTTGGCTCATAGATGCATCCCTTCAGTGCCTGCTTACACCTTCATATGGCCGTACTACATCTGTGTCTGTCTTTCTCTTCTCCATTTTTATATGGACTCTACCCATGTGGATGAGGACCCAACCTGCTCCATTATGACTTCATGTTAACTGATAACATTTTCAAAAACCCTATTTCTAAACAAGGTTTCATTCATAGATACCACGAATTAGGACCTCAGCACAATGCAGTCCATAACAGAAGATTTGGGCAGTGACTTCAACACAATTCAGTCTATAACAGATTTGGGCAGTAACTAAAGCTTCCTGTAGTCCTTAGAATAAAGTGCGAATTCTTAACAGGGATGATAAGGCCGTCCTTTATAAAACTTCTGCTTACCTCTTATTTCTCACCTTCCACCAAGCCACACCCCTCTTCTTTCAATTTCTTAGATGTGGGCATACTCTTTGTGCCCTCTGAACCTTCTGTCTGGGTCACTCCTCCCTTCTTCTTTGTTTGGTAACACACCATCCAGGTCTTAGCTTAGATGCCACTTTATTTGGGACATTTTCTCTGATCTATCCCCCTATCCTAGACTTGGATGGGCATTTCTGCCATGTATCCTTGTAGTGAGGGCAGAAGCAGGTTGTATCTTGTTCATTTCGTATTCCCCATGCCTGCAACATTGCCTGGAACTTTGTTGTTCTTCTTTGTGGAGCTGGCCTCTGACTCACGGTGACCCTGTGCGCAGCAGAACGAGAGAGACAGTGCTCAGTCCTCCATCCGCAGGATCTGTTGGTTGCAGGGAGGACCACTGCAACCCATAGGTTTCTCACTGGCTGATTTTCAGAGGTAGATACCAGACTTTCTTCCAAGTCCATCTTAGTCTGAAATCGCCACTGAAACCTGTTCAGTAGCATAGCAACACATAAGTCTCCACCAATGGATGGGTGGTGGCTGTGCATGAGGTACATTGGCCAGGAATTAAACCCGATCTCCCTCACAGAAACTGAGCATTCTACCACTAATGCCTCCGCTTGGAGCGCATTGTCATTACTGCTTAGGTGCTGTCAAGGCAGTTCTGACCCATAGCCACTCCGTGCACCACAGAACGAAACTCTGTCTCGTCCTGCACAATCCTCCCAGTCCTTGCAATGGAGCATAATCAGTGCTTATCAATTTCTTCAAATGAATGAATGATCTGACGATGGCTGGAAAAATCTACAATTTAAGGAGCAGGCAGATGAAAAGGTATTCTAAAGGGAAGAGGGGAAACAGAAGAAAGGAAACCTAAGAAGCCAAGGAAACAAGTGTTGACTTCTATTTTCCACGTGATTTGTTTCATTCTTGAAAACCACCCCAAAGAGACAAGGTGAGAAACAAATAGTAACAAAAATTCTTAACTTTGATGAAACTAGGAGACAATTAAATTCACAATATCAGGATGTAAAAAATGTGCAGACTGACACCTCTTCAGCTGTGAAAGTTAGAAAGGAAGAAAACATGAATGGGATACAGATAAGTTTGCTGGTTTGCTGGTGGAAAGTGGAGAGAGTTTATGTCCTTATGAAGTAAGAGAAGAAATCAACTCTCTACAGTTCAAGGCGAGCTGATAGGCTTAACGGTCTGAGCATACGGAGCAGATATGAAGCAGGTGTTGTAACTTCAGACAAATTTACCATGAAGGTTTTGCAGTTTATGTGGGTCCCTGTGAGTAAAGGGAGTGTCGGGAGTTAAAATATTTTAGGGAGGGAGGGGCAGCAAGATTGCTATCAAAAAGCTTTTTTTTTTGTTGTTTTTTAGATTGCTGGTAAATTGCTTAAAGAGCTCTCAGAAAACCTGAATTGCCAAGGCTCCACTAGCGCACAATATTTTCTCTCATTCTTAAGTCAATGTCCACTTTGTACTGAATTTGTATCTGTAGTTTTATGTTCTTTTTTCTAAAATAAGGCCCCTCAAGTCATACAGCCTTCACTGGATTTGTCTTCAACTGTGGGAGAACGGGTAGCCAGACAGCCCTGAAAGCTCAGTTGGCAGTGATGGCCATCAATTTCTAGTGGCCCCAATCTGCGAGACTGAGTGATTTTCTCCATCTATACTCTTGGCGTGTAGACACGAGAGAGCTGGAGTGCTGTATGCTTGGCATTTGCCATACAGAAGTGGTAATGGTGAAAGTTACTTGCCAAGGTAATGGACCCTGGACTCTAAATCAGCAGTGAGAAAAGCATTAGAAACAGGAAAAGACAAGTCAGTGGGCTGAAGGGCCTAAGATATTAAAGAATGAGTGTAATTGAGTAACTAGGCACAAAGTAAGTTGTGTTAAAATGAGATGCTTGAAATTAAGATACTAGATGAGCAACAAGCTCCTGTGATGACAAAATATTCAGGTGTATGTCATGGGAATGAGGAATTAAAGAGGAAGGGAGGAGGTCACAGGTGATAAAGTTAGGGAACTGAGTCTGAGTGGGTATATGGCACACTGTCAAGTGTGCAACCCATATATGTCCATTCACTTGGTCTTCCTTCAGTACCATGTTGCCATTTGAATTAAGATGACTGCTGTTGAATTATACTCTGTCAGATCCTCTATGAGGCAAAAATCTTATGGATTCAGTAAACACTCCATCCTTTCATGCCAGGTTGACACTGTGATGTTTATACAAACCACAACTTCATCTACACTGAGACCAGAAGAACTACATGCTACTCAGCTACCACTACTGATAATTCTAATCAAGACCATAATAAGTGGAACCTGATAGAATGTAAGAAAAATATGGAATGAAATCTCAAATACAAAAGAAAAGAAAAAAACCTTCTGCCATCTGAAACTATTGGCCCCAAGACACCTTCAATAATAAATATAACTTGTAAATAATTTACCCCTTTTAAAAATCATCTATATGTGATCAGTCACCAATTACTTGAAAACAAAGAAGAGAATGTGAGGAGGCAGGGAAATTAGTTTAAGACAAACAGAACAAACAACCAGAATGAAAATAGTGAGAATGCTTATTTATCGTGGAGAATATAACAGGTGTCACTGAGTAGCTGGTGTAGAAACTGTTGACTGGGACCCTAAACTGCTGTGTAAATCTTCACAGAAAACACAGTATATTATTTTTTTAAAATTCTATTTTTTTAAAAAAGCATTTGATAGACACCAGTTAGGCTAACTCCCTGCCATGTGAAAGGACTCTCTTCTCTAAGAATTCCCAGGACTGGGACCCCAGTGACCATGTCAGAGTTATACAAATAGCACTGCCCTTAGACTCATGCAAGAAGAACTCCTATTCTAAGCCATTCACTTTAAAAAGCTCTATATTTCACAAAAGTGCAAAGACAATCATAAATTTATTGAAGAACACATGAGAATCTGTGTTACTTGGGCTCTGATAATAAATGCTGAAATAGCACAATTTGATACTCTACTCTCAAAACTGGGAAACTATTAAATGACTCAGACAGCATCAAAAGAAGATGGAAGGAATACACAGAGTCATTATAACAGAAAGAACAAGTTGATATTCAGCCATTTGAAGAGGTAACATATAATCAGGAATCAATGGTACTGAAGGAAGAAGTTGAAACTGCATTGAAGGTACTGGTGAAAAGCAAGGCTTTTGAATGACAGCTGCCTGGCAAACTGAATGGAAAAGATCCATATTTACACCCATTCCAAAGAAAGGTGATCCAACCAAATGTGGAAATTACTGAACAATATCATTGATATCACATGCAAGTAAAATTCTACTCAAGATCATTCAAAAGCAACTACAACAATATATTGACAAGGAACTGCCAGAAATGTAAGCTGGGTTCAGAAGAGGACATGGAAACAAGGATATTATCACTGATGTCAGATGGATCTTGGCTGAAAGCAAAGAATACCAGCAAGATGTTTACTTGCATTTCACTGACTACGCAAAAGCATTCAACTGTGTGGATCATACTAAACTACGGCTAACACTGCGGAGAATGGGAATTCCAGAACACCTAATTGTGCTCTTAATGAGCATGTATATGGATCCAAGAGGCAGTCATGCAAACAGAACAAGGGGACACTGCATGGTTTAAAGTCAGGAAAGATATGAGTCAGGGTTGTATCCTTTCACCACACTGTTTTAATCTGTATGCCAAGCAAATAATCTGAGAAAATGGGTTATACAAAGAAGAAAGAGGCATCAGGATTGGAGGACGACTCATCAACAACCTGTGTTATGCACACGACACCACCTCACTTGCTGGAAATGAAGAAGATATGAGGCATTTACTGATGAAGATCAAGGACCACAGCCTTCAGGATGGACTGCACCTCAACATAAGGAAAACAAAAATCCTTACAACTGAACTGATAAGCAACATTGTCATAAATGGAGAAAGGATTGAGGTTATTAAAGATTTCACTTTACTTGGATCCACAATCAATGCCCTTGGAAGCAGCAGTGAAGAAATCAAAAGACACGCTGCACTGAGAAAGTCTGCCACAAAGGACCTCTTCAAAGTATTCAAGAGTAAGGATGTCACCTTGAAAACTAAAAAGTGCCTGATCCAAGCCATGGTATTTTCAATTACATAATACGCATGTGAAAGCTGGACTATGAACAAAGACAGAAGAAGAAAGGACTCCTGAATTATGGTGCTGGAAAAGAATGTGGAATATACGATGGACCGCCAAAAAACAAACAGATCTGTTCTGGAAGAAGTAAAACCAGAGTGCCCCTTGGAAGCAAAGATGGCAAGACTGTGTCTTACATACTTTGGACATGTTGTCAGGAAAGATCAGCCCCTGGAGAAGGATATCATGCTTGGTAGAGTGGAGATTCAGCAAAAAAGAGGAGGACCCTCAATGAATGGCCACCACAATGGGCTTAAGCATAAAAACAATTATGGACGTAGCACAAGATCGCACACTGTTCATCCTGTTGTTCATAGGGTCACCATGAGTCGGAACTGACTGGACAGTATCTAACAACAACTCTCAAAACTAACACTCTTGGTTGGGTTGATTCCAACTTACAGTGACCCTCTAGGACAGAATAGAACTGCTCCATAGAGTTTCCAAGGATTGCCTGGTGGATTTGAACTGCCAGCCTTCCGGTTAGCAGACATAGCACTTAACCACTATGCAACCAGGGTTTCCAACACACCGTTGGATCGACTCCGTGGCCCTGGATTTTTCTGGGTTTAGGCCTCAGGTAAATGTTTCTCAACTACACCCAAACACTTTGAAGGCATGTAGATGGTGGTGCTTCTGAGGGCAAGGAGGACGTGAAAAGAGGAAGCCCTTGACTAACAGAAAACATTAATCAATTAGATTGTCAGATATTTCCCTGACACAAACGTAATACATTCTTGAATTTAAAAAGATCATTTGGGAGGGGGGAACAATTTAGGAAAAGAAAATGAGAAAGGTTTCACAACCTGAAGAATGTAATCAAATCACTGAATTATACATGTAGAAACTGTTGAATTGGTACAAGTTCTACTGTATATATTCTCAACAATAACCCAAACCCAAACCAACACCATTGCTGCCAAGTTGATTCCAACTCACAGCAACCCTACAGGACAGAGTAGAACTGCTCCTGGAGGGTTTCAAGGCTGTAAATCTTTATGGCAGCAGATCACCAGGTCTATTTTCCACACAGCCCCTGGGTAGGTTCAAATTACCAGTATTTTGGTTAGCAGCATTTAACCTGTGTGCCACCAGAGCTCCTTTGAACAAAACAGTTGGTGATTCCAAAAACCTCCTGCTGTCAAGTCGGGTCTGACTCATAGTGACCCTACCAGGTCAGAGAAGAATGGCCCCACAGGGTTTCCAAGTAGTACCTGATGGATTTGAACTGCCAACTCTTTGGTTAGCAGACACAATACTTAACTCACTATGTCACCAGGGTTCCCAGTGGTTAATTACAAGCATAATTAGTGATTTTGTGGCAATGAAGGCAGAAAAATTAAATTTTACAGAATAAGGACATAGTATTTTATAAATTATGTATGCCTTTATGTTATTGAAAACCCTGGTTGCGTAGTAGTTAAGTGCTATGGCTACTAAAAGTGGCAGTTCAAATCCACTAGGTGCTCCATAGAAACTCTGTGGGGCCGTCCTACTCTGTCCTATAGGGTCACTATGAGTCGGAATTGACTTGATGACAAGGGGTTTGGGTTTTTGGTTTTTTATTTTATTACTCATCCGAACATCACAGGCTCAGAAATGAAGCAGCTGGTTATGCCCCGCAGCTCACCTTGTTGCTGTCTAGTTGCTTCTGACCCGTAGTGAGCAGTAATCATTAATTAGCTCTTTTTTTGATGGTTTGATAAATTTGATCAGATAAAAACCATAATTTTTTATATTTTAAAAATTTTATTTTTATAGAGTTATATCTACTAAGAATATATTTCATTTAGCAGTTTGTTAAGTTTAGTATTTAGACTGTTGTTGGATGTAATTACATTTATGCTCCTACTCTGGACACGAACAACAGTTGATTTATTCAAGGGTAGAGCTCTGACTTAAGCTGGAGAGTCCAAGTTTCTCTTTTAGGAATGGCTGGACACAGAAACTGAAGAGTTGCTGTAGCTGAGTCCCATTACTGACAACTCCATGGAGGAAAAGTCCACTGCTAGAACTCCATGAACTGCCTAACTTCCTGCTCTTCCCAAAGCCAAATGACATAACTTCTTCCAGTCTATGAACTAACGTAGCCAGAGTTCTTTTCTATTCCTTGTGTTCAAAAGACCGTAACCTGATATGAACAGGTCTATTGTTTACCAAACTGATCTTTTTTTCTCCAGGGCCCACAGACTTCTGAGGGTCAACTATATGCCTGAGATCTGGCCAAGGGAATGCGGGCAGAAGTGGTACTTGGCACCTCCAGGCCAGACCAAGCACCTCTCAGTCCTCCACATGCTCCCTCTTCTGTCATCTGTCAGCTGCATGCAGAGAATCCAGTGGAGGACTCTGAGGACACAAGGTACGGTGGGGTAGTTGCATTTTAACAGCCGTGTAGAACATAGCTACCTTTCTACTACTACTCCTGCATTAAATTGTGACATGAACAAAAAATAAACTTCTACATTGTTTGTTATGCCAATTAATCTACCCCTTCTGCTTAGAACAAGCTGTCCCTCATGTTCCATGATCTCAGCAGATTGTTTCTGGGCTGATGTTGTTATTAATTAGTTGAAATGGTTTCAGCTCATGACAACCTTAAGTATAACAGAACAAAACCGCTACGTATCCATATGTATTTTCAGTGTTAAAAAAATAGCTTGTACACATAGATTAAAAGCTTGGTGAACACCTGTGGGAGTAAATCATGGCTTTAAAACCGTCTGTAGTAGGATGATGGATCATTCTATCACTGTATGTACTAAAATCAACTGAAGATGACAGGTCATTTGGGTGGGAAAAATACAAGGAAGCAGGTGTGAAAACTTTGTTACAGATGAGGAAATTGAGGGCGATGAAAGTAGGTCAGGATGACACCTGCCTTAGGCCAGCAGTGATGGTGAAAAAAACTGTCAAAAATGATGGAATATCAACAGCTTATACGGTTCAAGATAATACTTTGTATCAGTTAAGAGATAGGCTTAAACAATAAGGACAATTTATTATGTCAAGTAACAAGAACTCCTAAGAGAGGGCAGCTCCAGTCCTGGTTAACTCCATGACTCAATACTGCCACAGCAGCACCCGGGTGTTTTCCCACCATTGTCTGGAGCATGTGAGGTTGGTCTTTGGGCCAGCTATTCTCACGGACTGAGACGACTGTGGCAGACTCAGATATCACATTCGTCAGTGATAATGATCAATAGAAGACAGAAAACTTCTCCCTCTGTCTCAATTTTTAATCAAAGAAGAAGCCTTTCCCAGAAGCTGCCAAAGAGAATCCTTCCACATCCCACTGTTGATTACATTACATACATTTTCCATAGCCAATCACTTCCAAGGGAAACGAGACCATCCCACCTGTCTTAGATCAGTGGTTCACAGGCCCAGCAACACATTAGAATCACCTGTGGAAAGTTCAAAATCTTTGCCTAAGACCAGAACAATTAAATATGAATCTGGGTTAAGGCCTGGGCATTAGAATTTTGTAGATTTTAAAATATAGCCAGTTTTGAGAACAATTGCAATAGATTAAAGGCAGAAAAGGTAGACATTGGAATACAATCAGAGTAGAGTATGGAATGACAGTAAGAAACTAACAATCTGCTAAAATTATTAAATTTTTCTTTTTTATTGTACTTTAAATGAAGATTTACAGAGCAAATTAGTTTCTCATTAAAAGTTATTACTATGTTGTTTTGTGGCATTATAAAATCATTAATTTTTGACTTACAACTAAAATGTAAAAATATTCAGCTTTAGAAATTCAGAACATTATTTCACATCAATTCTCTTTGGAGACACCTTTCTTATGGGTTAATTGTATATTCTTTTAGATCTTTGTCTATGATTTTACATATGAGGTCTGACAATTAAGTCCACAAACTTATTGTTCTAAGTGCTATCTACATACCTTGTTGATGAGTATCACTATGGTCATCGTCAAAGTACTCCCCTTGGGGAGCTGTGCACCAATACCAGTTCCTAGTCCACTCTTCAAAGCAATTTTGGAACTCTTTCTGGAATGGCCATCACGCATAGTAGCACGGTGGCAAGTTCATGAACTTAATTGTATGGTTGTCTGTGAGGGAGTTTTTAGCCAGTAAACAAATAACTCACCTGATCTTGCACTCTGACTTTTCCTAAAGGAAATACTGAAAGGAAGACATTTAAATGATGTTCAGGACATCAAGTATAATATGATGACAGCTCTGATGGCCATTCCAGAAAAAGAGTTCCAAAATTGCTTTGAAAGGTGGACTAGGCAGTGTTGTCAGTGCATAGCTTCCTAAGCCAAGTACTTCAAAGATGACCATGGGAATAATCAGCAATGAGGTATGTAGCACTTTTGCTAGGATGAGTTCCTGAACCTAACTGGCAGTCCTCCTGTGTGTGTGTGTGTGTGTGTGTGTGTGTGTGTATAAACACTCAGAAAACATATGGTATCATTTTGTATATGAGTATAATTTTTTTATATAAATCTTCTTAGACTACACATTCATTATTCTGCAATTCATCAGTTTACCAAACTACCTATGTAATTATTTCTGTAACGATACCGTGGTATAGTAGCACACTGAATGATTATATTAAAGACTATTTCGCTTTTCCCCAAAGGATGGACTTTCAGGTTGTTTCCAATTTTTTGCTAGTATAAGCAATGTCTCCTTATATGCATATGCTAATTATTTCAGATATTAGGAAGCAGAATTTCTTAGAATAACTGACTTTACCACTTCTGCTCATTCCTGCACTGCATGAGAGAAGATAATCTGTTTTCCTATTTTTTTACCAGCATTTGCTAAGCTTTCCAGTTTTTAACAATCTAATGGCTAAGAAATGGCATCTTGTTTTAGTTTGCATTTCTCTGATTAATGCACAAGTTGACCATCTTTACTGAGGTATATTGCCCATTTGTATTTATTCTATGAATTTCCTGTTCATGTTTTTGCAAAGTCTTTGTTGAGTTCTGTGTCTTTATCTTATCAAGAAACAAATTATCTATATAATATTGGTACTACTCCTATAATATAGATATATTTCTGCAGCAGATACCATGATGAACCACACACATTTTCTCCCTTTAGAAATAGAACTCATTCTCCCTGTTGCTGGGAGTATAGGTAGCTGCAAGCTCTCAACTGAGTCTCTCCAGAACTTGCTTTTACCAAAAACAGCTACCCCTCCCTGGTCATGTCTCATCCTAGAAGCAGCCTACCTCCAATGACAGGTCAGTGTTGGGGTATAAAGGCCAACCCCTTTTCTTTAATCCGCTAAGCTTACGTTAGGACCGTCTCACAGTGCAGCTTGTTCCTCTGCCCAGTCCTGCTCCCTTCACTCCCCAATACATACTGATCCCACGAGTGTTCCCAATGAACTCCTTCCATGCAAATACTCACCTCAAAATTCATTTCCCAGGGTACCTGGCTTGAAACTGTTATAGATACTTTTGCTCAATATCACTTGAATTTTAATGTTATTTTTGGTATTTTTTTAGATGTGTCCCCCATTTTCTGTGTATTTTTGCCTTTTATGTCTTAAGAAGGTCATCTCTTCCAAGGGCTTGATATTCTCCTATGTTTCCTCTAACATGAGGTCCAACAGTTAAGTTTGCAAACTCATCCTAGAAAAACTGCTATATACTTTATTGCTGAATATCACTATGGTCACCTCTAAAGTATTCTCCCTGGGAAGCTGTGTACCAACACCAGTGACTAGTCTACCCTTCAAAGCAATGTTGGAACTCTTTCTGGAATGTCCATCAGTGCAGCTGTCAGATGAGGTTTACGGTTAATTTCATGAAGTCATGCTAGCTAAAGTGCTACTTACCTCATAGCTGAGTATCACTGTGGTCACCTTCAAAGTACTCCCTTGGGAAGCCATGCACCAATGCCAGTACCTAGTGCACCCTTCAAAGCACTTTTTCTAGGATGAGATGGCAAACTTAATTGTCAGAACTCATCTGGTGACAGCTCTGCTGGCCATTCCAAGAAAAGAGCTCCAAGATTGCTTTGAAGGGTGAACTAGGTACCGGCGTTGGTGCATAGTTACCCATGCAGAGTACTTCTTAGATGTCTGTCAAGAATGTTGAAGGGTGATGCAGAAACCCAATTCCCAGCATTGTTTGTGCTGTGCCAAGGATTTTCTCTTGCTTGGTTATTAACTTAGGGCAAATCTTTCTGGAAATATAAGAGGTTAAGGCTGGCACTTGTTCCTTCCCTGGGCTGTGCAAGCTAGATAATACTTCCGACACTGAGCAGAAAGCTGCAGAGAGGTAAGATATAGCCTGAGCACGAGGTGATTCGGAGGCACTGTGCTGAGGGAGGCTGTGGGAACACCTGGATGCTGTGAGGAATGATGGAGGCTGGAACCTGACCACGTGGAGCAGCAACAGTTTAATATTCCAAAAATACCAGCATATACAACCAACAACCACACTTAATTTTTTTTCATACTTTGATATTCAGTTTTCATACATTTGGTGTCACTGACTTAGATGTAAATGTATCTAACAATTTAGAAGTCTTCAGATTCAAAATATTTTCCCTGACCAAGTAACATTTCACAAAGCTTTTTTGCATGAGAGGCAATGTATCACTGTGGTTAGCAATAACCACCCCACGCCCTATAGAGCTCTGAGCTAGCTGAGCTGTGACCCTGCCAAGGATTGCTAGAAATGACACATGGTTCTGGCAAGAAGAGGCTCTATGGTGTTAGGGTTGGGGAACCAGAAATGGAGCAATTTCTGTGAATCTCACAGACCAGGGTTAGATAATAACGCTATAAATGACACTCTCCCCCTTCAAAATCGTTTAATTCAGCTTCACTTGTTTTTTTGCAAGGAAAAGGATTTCTCCACTAAAGACCGTGTCCTTCAGGTGAGCCCACCAACTCCTAAAGTTTCTAAGGCCATTAGGCTATGGGGGAGCAAAGTCAGTCTTTCTTCGGTGCTAGATTCTGGTTCAAACTGTCTTCCTTATATCACACATTGCCATGACCTAGAGCTCAGGACAGCAGCAACTACTACTGCTACTTCTGGTCCCATCTGTGCTGAAGTTACGCACCTGTGTAATGTAAGCCACTCATCACTTCTTAGATAATAAAATGTTAGAGCTGCAAGAAACCTGAGCCAATCTCTGAATGAACCGTCTTGTTTTGTACACAGACTCAATATTATAATAAGGTTATAGACGGGTGGGTAGGGTGAGAAACTGCTCACTAAACTATTACGGTGACTCTGCACCATTTCTCCTTTGCTACCTAGTATCTGCTAACCAAGAGGTCGGCAGTTCAGATCTACCAGGTGCTCCTTGGAAAATGTATGGGGCAGTTCTACTCTGACCTATACTGTTATTATGAGTCAGAATCGACTCAGTGGTGGTGGCTTTGACTTTTGGATTCTAGGGAAATAAATAAGGCAACAAATTGAACATACAGTTTTTATTTTTTCTAAAAACTGAGGTAAAGACAACTCTTTGGGAAAAAAAAAAAAGCCCACATACATGAGTAAAAATGTGAGTCCAGTTTCATAGCAGTAACTCCCAATTGCTCAGAGCAAGGAATCACACTTGGCCAGTTAGCCAACATCTTCCAGACTGGTCCAGACTCCAGGGTTGTGACCAGTATTTCAATGAAGAAAGCCAGTAGTGAAGGATTTGAGCCAATGTTCCTGGAAACACGTAACACTGCTGCTCCTGTCAGCTCAGCTGAGGATGCGGGCTGTAACTTCTGGTGGTGGTGAGGGGGAAAACCAACCAATCTCCCTTCGGCCGCCCTCCTGCCCAGCCTGGGTTCTGCCCAGCCCTCCTGTCCCTGGAAGGTCACCATCCTCTGCATCTTGGAGAGTATCACTGGGTAGGCGTGAACATCTCACGCCATGAGCAAGCCTCACAAGAGTGATGAGTGTGCAAAGGTTTCCAGAAGGGTTAGGAAGATGGGAGCAGAGCTTGAGTCTCAGCAGCAGCCAGCCAGGAGGGCGGTCTTCAGGGCTGGCCTTCTCTGCCCCCTTTCATGATCACACGGCTGTGGCTTCTCCACCAGCTACTCCCACTGGATTCCTAGAAGCTCACAGCTAACATTCCACAGGCGCTCAGCTGTTTCATTATTTCGAGCCCTGGGAGACACCCAAGTCCTCTTGCAGTCACTGAAAGGCAGAGAAAGAGTGTGAACATACAGAAGTTGAGACTGCAATAGGGTGACTTGTTCCCAGCCCCAATGTCAAGTCCTTCCCTATCCTGTCCAGTGTGGTTCATCCTCTTGGACCCCTGACACAGGAGCAGACCCTTACACCCCTTTATTTAGGGTTCTTCACCCGTCTTTGTGCCCCAGATCCCTTAGGTGATCTGGAAATGTCTATGAACTCCCTCTCCGTATATATTTCTAAATGCCTAAAATATAATACACTGGACTAAAAGAAGCCAATTATGTTGAAATACAGCTTATAAATATTTTTCACACAAATGTGTGACACAGTAATATATATGCTTCTTTATTAAATATATTCTATGACAAGATGTAGCATTGGGTTAACTACCAAATTTCAATGTAGTGTTGAACAGAAGCGACATTCTGAAATACCTTCAACAACGGTACTACTGAGAAAGCTGGAACCTATGGAAAGTGGAAACCTGTCAAAGAAGGAAAACTAAAATATTTTCTACTAATAGCCATAGAAAAGTGGTAAAACTGCACCCTGTCAGAGGCAGAAAACTTTCAAGACCATCAAAAACAAGGCAGTCCTATTGAGTTCCAGCTCTCACAGGTTGTATTTACTATTTTGTTGGTGACAGAGTCCCAGGGATCACCACTCTACTGTGGTTCATTCATAATGGAAGGACATGTTCATTTCAGTTGGATGTTGGTGAAATTATTTTCCTATCCAAGTTCACACAGCCTTTGAATTCTATCCACTAACCCTCTCGTGCCCCCATGAAACCTACACTAAGAACCTGTTTCATTTGTTTCAGGACAGATGGGGGTATGGGGACTAGAAAGATGCATGGGGTGAGGGCAGAACACAGCTCCTTTAAATAGCATTTAATTATAAAAGTCCTTGCAGCAACAATTATGGATGATGGTTACACAACATGACTAATGATCTCACTAACTTGTACACCTGAAAAATGTTAAATTGGCAAATACTGCTATACATGTATTTTTAAAATTAAAATAAGTCCCATACAACACTTGAAAAATACATAGAGTACTGAGAAAAAGAGAAAAGTCTATTATTTAATTGCTTTGCTTTACAGTCTTGTTTGCTTTACTCATGTATAAAGTCTTTCTTTCCTTCTTTTATGTAAAACTGGCATCAGACTTCTCAAGTTTGGAAAGGATTTTCTTTCTTTCATTAAAAATATGTTTTTAGTTCTATAATAAATAAATAAATAATCTTTTAAACATTTTTTAATAGTAAAGAAATACAGTAAAAATTTAAAATTCTCCTTCACTGACTCTCAGTCTCCTTAGAAGCACTCACTATTTACAGTTTGCTATGTATCCTTTCAGACTGTTTTACATTGTATAATTTTGTAGTTCTACATTGCAATTTCTTTTTCTTTCAATACTAAGTCTTTCAAATCTAGTGTGCATTTTACACTTGGGGACACTTCAGTTTGATGTGTCACCTGTTGCTTGTAGCAACTGTATTATTGTACAGCTCAGTTCTGGAGTCAGGCTTCTTGGATCTAAATCTCAGCTCTACTACTTAAAAGCTATATGATCTTGAGCAAGTTGCTAAATTATTCTGTGCCTCAGTTTTCTCATCCGTAAAATGGAGGTATTAATTGTACCTACCTCTTAGAATGGTGAGGATTATATGAATTCATATATGTAAGACACTTAAAAGAGTACCAAATACATTATAAGAGTTCAAGCAACATTAGCTACTTTCATTCATCCATTTCCCTGTTGTTGGGCATTTATTTTCAATGTTTCACTTAAACAATGCATTAGCATACAACCTTGAACAAAGTGGGGTGAAGTCATAGATTAAAAAGGAGATTTCATCCTGGGCACCCTTCTTTTTGCAAACTCTGACAGCCCATTGAGTTTACAATAAGATTTAGCACTGACATTTCTATTCCTATATTCTAAGAGATAATGCCAATCTTGGCAGCACTGGTGGAAAGAGTCAACACTGAGGAGAAGTGGCCTTACCCTGGTGCTTTGTGCTAAGTGATACTAAAGAATTCATGAACGAAGTCTTGCCAAATGCTTCAAGGAGGAGAAAAATAATCCAGAGGCCCAGTAATGATCTTTCAATGGCATAACCATCAGGGACAGTCTTCCCCAACCGCTCACAGAAAGCCACAGAGTTTACACGAAAACACGGCAAGCCAGTATAAAATTAAATAAAAAAGAAAAACAAAAAAACCCCAAACCCATTGACTTTCAGTGGATTCCAGTTAATAGGGACCCGATAGGACAGAGTAGAACGGCCCCATAGTTTTCAAGGAGCACCTGGTGGATTTGAGGTGCTGACATTTGATCAGCAGATATAGCTCTCAACCACGGCACCACCACGTTTTCCAGGTATAAAACAGAGCCATAGAAATAACTCTTTCCAAGTTTCTAAAGTAAGATTCGTTGGAAAAGCAACAACATTTGATTTTTAGGCACAACCCAAACCTGTATTCCACTACCAGTACAAATGCAGCCACTGGGTGTGCAAAGCCCAGGAAGCTCTGCGCCTCACCACGCACTGAGACAGCAGAAGAGAACCGAGCCGCTTCCCACGCACCTGAAGTACTTGCCACTCAGAGGCTCCAGGTCCTCAGCCAGGGCGCAGTGCAGGCTGGTTTGAGCCCCTTCCCGTGCTGACTTGACTAATGGAGAGAAGAGTCTCCAGAGCAGACACAGGAGAGAAGAGTGCCGGACCAGCTCTGAGCGGACAATGCCTGGGTGTACCACGTAAGTGGTGACCCCGGTGCCTAGGGCGAAGAGGTTCCAGTTAGACCAAAGGCACCCTCCACGCCCAGGAACGCAGCCCATCCCCTGCAGCTTAATGGACATGTGACAACAAAGGACTCAGGCAATGGGCAGTGTTCTCACAGTTCAGAAGGACCCACTCCAGCCATGTGGATTCACACCAGTAGCTGATCCCTTCCAGAAAAATCTATAGCCCTCTTAGCCTTCTATCTTCTTTCATAGTTCAATGTCACCTCTACACAGTGGCTTAAGTATTAATAATAAAGACAGCAATACGTAGCAGTAGTATTATCAATTATCAACCACAGTAACTTTAAAATTTAGATAGGAGAGACTTAGGGGTAGCAATCTGTTTGGAAGGTAGGGGACTAGGACTTTGTTTTGAAATACATTTGCCTGGGAAGTATGTTTTATGACGTGTAGATTGAGGGGTGCTAATGGAGATTATAAGGGTTACCTGCCCTCCAAACAGGAAACTCTGGTGGTGTAGTGGTTAAGTGCTATAGCTGCTAACTAAAAAGTCAGCAGTTCAAACCCACCAGGTGTTCCTTAGAAACTCTATGAGGCAGTTCTGCTCTGTCCTATATAGGATTGCCTGTATGAGTCAGAATTGACTCAGTGGCAGTGGGTTTGCCTTTTTTTTTTTCTTGTATTATATGACAAAGGAAACTGACTCACAAAGAAGTTAATTGCCCAGAGTACTGCCTTGTAGGCTGCAGGCCAAGGTCTAAACCCAGTCAAGAGTAAAGAACGCAGATGCTGGAACTAGACTGTCAGACTCAAGTCCTGGAGCAGCCAGTCCTCTTGCTCGGGCAAGTTTCTTATCATCGCTTGTGTCTGTCTCTTCCTTTGTAAAGTGGGGAAAATCATAGTACCAACCTCATAGGAACATTGAGAGTATTAAATAGGTTAATATGTGTATAGTGTGTGGCACACATGTGGTCTTCAATTACTATTATTATTAATTTTTATGATTATCCTGTTTTTCTACCCTTCTCATTCTGATTGGAAAGACCATGGTTCCCAAACTCTGGTTTTTTTCACTGCACAGCCCAGAGTCACAGATGTCAGAGTCAGCAACTCAACTAAAACTTTGGGGAGCACAGAGTTACAGGGTTAAGTGCTGGGCACATGTCACTTTACAGCAGAGGAGATGAAGTTAGGGGAGTATAAAGGAGTATGTCCACATACACATGTGGCTGACATGTGGGAGACCCAGGGGTATAACATGAAGCCCTGGCTCTGTGACTTCAGGCTATGGCAGCTCTGTGGTGACCATGTGACCTCCAGCAAATGGCAAGCGAAAGAAAGCACCCTAGACTTAAAGATCCCACCATTCCAGTTCCGACTCCTTGACTTGCCATATGATGTTGGGCTAGCCATTTCTTTAGTCCTGAGTTCTGCCCTACAAAATAGGAATATTAATTCCTGCTCTACGTGTTGAACAAATCAAATGAGATGACAGACATGAAATGAGATAAAAGGTAGCTTGATGAAGTGCCTACCCAAGTTCAGTTTTAAGCCTCCTGAGGGCAAGATTTGTGTTTTTATTGCATTTATAATTTCATTCTCCTTCACGCAGTTACCAAGGGAAATTAGCCTGTTCGACAGGCTGCCTTCGGAAGCTTCTGTGAACCTCTAATCTGGACTGAGGACCCTTCTTTTGCTGTCTTAACCCCAGCCGTTATTCTGGAGCTTACCTTGGAGCTTCTTCGCCAGCTGACGAGTGAAAAGCACATTGGCCAATTTACTGTGGCAATAGGCAAAACACCGGCTGTAGCGCTTCTCACCCTGGAGGTCATGGAAGTGAATCTTGCCAGCATGGTGGACCACTGATGACAGGTTCACCACCCGTGCAGGAGCAGACTCCTTCAGCCGCTCCAGAAGCAAGTAAGTGAGAAGGAAGTGACCTGTGAGGAAAGTCAGCAGGAGACTGAAGTGTGGGGTGGCAGCCCGGGTTCAGGGCATAGAAGCTGATGGCAGGACTTCAGCGTTAGCTCACTATCTTCTGGGTGTGAACAAATTGTAAGTGATGTGTACATAACTCCATGCTAGTAGTTAGTCAGTGTGAGGCAGTGGTTTCCTCAAGTCAAGGGCCAGAACTAGAGTATAGGTAAGACAGTATAGACTTAATGTGTACTCATTTGCACCTCTGCCCTTGCCCTGGTCAGGAGTAATGTACACCTGCTAGCTTCTGACTTCCCATCTGGCCGTGATCACAACTGTGGGCACAAGTACATTCACGTATAGATTGGGATGAAATAGCCAAAGGAAAATAACATTCACCTAGGATCAAAGAACGTTCTCCATGTTTGCCTCACTGGAACAATCACCTTCAACTCTGTACCATAGTCTGTCTAATTTCTGAAATCTTTCCCAGCTCCTCAAGGTTTCCCTGCCTTGGCTTGATTGGCCTTCTGCTTGGATGTGGCTGCTCCACAGTTCTGCACCCTCTGGGCTTGGTTCTTCCTGGCAAGTCTTCTATTGCCTGTGCCCTATCAAAATATCACATTCTTGTCCTAGGAATGTTTTTGATATATCAGGTTTCTTAATGGTATAGGTAAGAGGATCTCACTTTTGTGGACTGGTCAGTAGAGGGACAGTAAATAACAAACCAGTATATCTAGTTTATTGGGATCCTGGGTTCTATGAGGACCACTGGCTCTTCTTAGCATCGGTATAAGTTCACTTCCCTACAGAGAACCAGGTGAGTTATGCCTTGCTTTTAAGTCACTCGATGATATTTACCCAGGTGGTTGACTCCCAGGTGAGTCTCAAAGCCATCAGCTGTCTTAGAATATGGACACATCATCACTCCTGCATTATTGATCAGGATATGGAGCTGCTTTTCCTCTGTAAAACACAACCAAGGACACCTGGTGGTTATGAAGGAATCTGTTAGCAAGGAACCTGTCACAGCCCTGAGTGGTTTTCCCTTGCCCTTGTTCCTGAGCTGTCTTCAGTGGGACAAGGTTTTTATAGAAATTACTCCCTCTGCCTCACTTCTAAGACAAGGCATTGCCTCAGCAGTCAATAACTATACCCACTTGGACCCATCTCAATAGCTCTTGTCTCAAGGAATATACCTAGGTTGGATTTCTCATTTTAGTTAGTTACATTTTCCTGGACCATTCATTCATTTGTCTGGTCAGCAAATGTGTAACGAATACCAACTTTGGGCCAGGCTTCCTCTTGTGATCACTGAGAATTCAGTCATTAAAAAAATACAGAGATGGTCCTGTTCCTCTGGATTTCCTAATCCTTAGCAGAAGCCAGCCATTTTGCAAGACTCAGAAGAATTATGGCAGCAACAAAACCTCATCTGGTACTTATGGCCACAGAAGGCTAACTCTAAGAATGAAAGAAGAAAGTGGTGTGAGGGCCACAACTTGATGCCAAGGTACAAGCCCAGGCTGGAGCTGAAACTTCTAACAATCCCATTGCTGAGTCAAATATGAGATAAGGATCGTGCCCAGCTTGTCCATCATCTGCTCCTCTGCCAAGTCCCTGTCCTGCTGGTTCGTGTGGCAGAACCTGTCGAGTGGGATGGATGATAGTTCTGGTGTAAAGGCCATAGATGGTCCCGGGTGGAGTAGCAACTACCACAGCCAGCTGCTTGCTTTTCTGGATACTCAGCACACCCTCACCTGCCAGAAAGCCCTCAGAAAAGGCTCGAATGGATTTGGTGTCTGATAGGTCCAGTTTCCGCACCAGCACCTGGGGGTTCTTTGTGTCTGCTCGGATTTCACTAGCGGCAGACTCCCCCTTCAGGACATCTCGGCAGGCAATGTAGACTCGGGCTCCTGGGACCAAAGCAAAGGGAGAGATCTTGGGCTGAAAAAGAGATCTGTAATAAGTGAGCTTCAGACTGGTGGACAGAGCATTCTCCCAGGCTTCCCTAAAGCAGTGAGTGGTCTTAATGCCACTGCAGGATTCTCACAGATAGTGTTGTCCAGTCTCATGGCTGTCAGCTCAGCCTCAGGCTGAGACTCCTCACTTTTATACTCTGCCCAAAGACCAAAGCCAAAGACAAACCTGTTGCCGTTAAGTTGACTCCAAAAACAGTCCTATTTAATATTTAGTATCACCTTTTGGAAACCCTGGTAGCTTAGTGCTTTAGTGCTAAGACTGCTAATCAAACAGTCAGCAGTTCAAGCCTATCAGACGATGGGGCAGTCTACCCTGCTGTGTAGGGTCACTATCAGTTGCTATCAGCGGCAACAGGTTTTAGCATAACTTTTTAGAATAACTGATTTGACTGATATTGAACATGGACATCACTGTTTTCCTTACTTTGCATAACAGGGGGGAACAGGAAGAAAGGGAGATTTATCTGAGGCTGGACAGTAAGTTGGTGTCACAGCTGGACTTGAATCCCAGGTACTTACAGGTCAGAGCCTCTAAGCCCAGGAGGAGGGTGAGGAAATGGGGGACAGAACCACCAAGGGGGAAGGCAGTAGTTACTGCCTGTGGAGACCGATGTGGAAGGACTTGCCCCTGCGAGCCAGCTCCCTGGCCGTCTCCTTGCCAATGCCTGTATTGGCGCCGGTGATCACTACCACCTTCCCAGGAAGCTGCACACTTGTTCTGCATACCCCACCAGCAAAGAACTTCCTATGGACAAGGGAAAAAGAACATTCATGCACCATCCTTCTCAACCACAGACAGAGATACGTAAAATCTATCCAACTTCAAAGAGGCATTTCTTTAATTTGTAGTCAGGAGATCCAAAGAAGCTAGTCCTCAGGAAACAGGGTTCTATTGGGTAAGTAGCCTTCAGCTTATCAGCGCCAGATGGAAGCTCACATGCCTGGAAGCTACAAAGGATTGTTTTGGCAAACAAGGTAAAAGCTCCTGAACCTGGACCAAAGGGAAGCTTCCTTGTTCAATAGCAGCTATCTAGCTCTTACCACTGGAGGTTCCCTGAGGTTAGCTTCTCCTCCAACCTATTTTCAACCCATATGCACAATGACCATTAGTGAAATCAGGGTCCTGAGACATAGGTTTTCAATAAGCATCATCAGTGAGTAACTGATGAACAGCACTGCCCAGAGACCCCATTCAGAACACTGCTCTGCAGTTGCAGAGATCTGGCATCTTCAGAGGCTTTCTGCCGTTGTACGGGAACCTCCAAGCCTCTCTGCAGAGCTTCCTTTCCACATAGGGCTTACTTGACAAACTCCAAAATAGAGGACTGGACAGGGCCAGAACTAACATGTCCTGAATGTCTTCCCACTTCTAGGCACTAGACCCAGAACTTTAACCTAGGCCAGTTATTTTTATCCTTTCAACTACTCTGTTAGTATTCCCACACTACAGTGGAGGCAAGTGAGGCTCAAGAAAAATCGAAGTCACTTGCTAACAGTGGCAAAAATGAGAATTTTGCACTCTGGTTTCTATGCTAGTACCTAGAGCTGCACTCTGTTCTCAATCTGTCCTTTTCATCTTTGTCATTATTAGCAATTTTTCAATTCGCACTTGGCTGGCTGGCTGGCTCGGAACATGTGGTCTTTGACCCCTCCTTGCAGCAAAAGAGCCGTCTCAAAACTCTAACTCGAGGTAGTCTCAAGGGGGAGAGACTTTGTTTCCTTCCCAAAGTGCCTGCTGTTTAACAATATGTCCCCTGACAGTGACCACCCATGATAACCTGACAGGGCCACCCAGATTAGGGACAGAGAAGAAACATCCTTAGCCAAATAGAGGGAAAAGGTGAAAGAATAAAACACCCACCTAAAGTGTCTGGTGAGCTACTTAATAGTCATCCACTCAGCCCTCTTTGGCGTCGGAATTCAGAGCAGGGCTCCTCCCGCAGCCCCAGGTGCCTCCTTCTCAGTTTTCTACCGAGGTATCCATAACCACTGCCCTCCTTCCTGCCATTTCTGCTTTGACTTTCTGTCCCTCCACCTCCATCCTAATCTCTTCTTCCAGAGGCTGAGAACTGGCTCCCAGTCCAAGGCTGTGTAAAATACATTATGAGATCCTGAATTAAGACAAACCTGATGAATGGAGATGCCATATACAGGAAAGAGAGGAAAGAAGTAAGCAGTCCCAAGATAATCAGCATGTCCTCAACTTCTGTAGTTGCTGCTGCTTTTGTTGCTGCTTCAACTCCGATCTCAACTCTGGTTCAGGCACCAACTCTTAGCTGCTTCTGCTAGCTCCTCTCACTCCTGGACCTTAGCAACAGCCTGACTCTAAGCACAGCCCAGAATCCTATTTAAATCCGAGAGCTGTCAGAGCAGAGCCTGCTGGGAGATGTAGTTTATGCCCAACCCCCACCCCACGCACGAGCTGATAGAGGAAAGGTTAGAAACTCACGTTCACTGGCAAAGAAAAGGTGAGGAAATCGAAACAATTGCCTCCAACACTCCCACCCTCACCTACTTATCTTACCTAGGGAATGTATTCTCCCCAATACCCCAACACTAATCCTGGAAGACAGAATTTTTTTTCTGGTGATTAAATGAAAGCATACAATCCAAATTAAATTTGCATGCCCGCCTGTCTGCAGCTCTTTCTGCTCTCCTTGCCTGGTGACAGCACACTCCTCCTTTTCTTTATATATATGTCATATCCTCTTAACAATCCTTGTCCCCTCTTTTCTACCCTCTCCTCTCCCTTCTAGTAAGAGTCCGGTAGGACAGCATCCTGCAGACGCATAGAACCGTAAAGTACACACACCCACATGGTCACATTATGTCCCTGAGTCCAGTGCATTCCTGTTCAAAGAGTTGACCTTCATACTGTTTTCTGGACAGGGGCAGCAGCATGTCTAGGGGCCATGCTCCCAGGGCCAGGGTGCTGGACCATCAATAGCGGTCTTTTAGTTTGAGGAGCACCCCTATTTTTCTCATGTTGCCACTGGGACTCGACATTGTGTGTCCCATCACAGCTATCTTTGGTGGTGGTCAGGCACTATCTGGTTCTTCTGGTCACATGTTGATACAGTCACCCATTCACATGGGTCCTTCAAGACAGAATACATTTGACTTTAGCAATAGACTCTGTGATGTTTGAAATATAAATGTGATTAAAATAGAAGGATAAAGAAGACAGATACTTCCAGAAAAATGATAATAGACGTCAAAAGAGTGATTCTCCTTGGTGGGGAGTCATAGTGAGTGGGAAAGGGCATGTTAGGAGTTGGGGAGGCTGGGAGACTGGGAGGGTTTTGTTCTTTTGAACTGATGTTGGTTACACAAGTGTACTCTGTGAAAATTCATTGAGCTGTACTTGTAAACAATTTGTGTGCTTTTCTGTGTTTTATGTTGCTTCAGTAAAGTTAGCACATGTGTGCATATGCCAACAAAAAGGTATTGTGATTAAGGATATGGACTCTACAGCTAGACCTCCTGGTTCAAATCCCGGGTCATCTATTCACAAGCTCCCAGTTCTGGGCAGGCTACTAAACCTCTCTGTGAACTCAGTTTCCTCACTTGTACAATGAGCACGATGAAGACATACCCACCTCAGGAACTAGCACGTCGTAAACAATCTATGGGAGTTGGCCACTGTGATTAACTGTATTGACTCCCATCTGTCTCCCTTGCTATCCAATCTGTTTTACTCAAGGGCTGAGTGGAAAAGGGAGAAATCTAAGACAAGGTGACATTCCAGTTGAATACTACTACAGATGAGGAGACATTCAAGTAGAATGTCATATGGGAAAAGCTAGCAGATGTGTTCAGAGCAGTCTGCGGGTGTGTGAGGGTGGGAAGAAGGAGTGGGTGGGGTCACAGCCCTTGTCACTGTCCCTTTCCTGGACAGGAGGCATGGGAGGATTATGCAATAAGCGAGGTAAGCATGGACTTACCTGAGCTCACTTACTAATCTGTACTGAAAAATTTCACATCAGTTTCACTTTGATGTGACGTTGTGAAACCCATAGCAAGTATACCCATGCTTACATTGCTTACTGGATAATCTGCCTCTGAAAGGAAGACAAGCAGGGAGCTGGGCCTGGATCCCAGGACTGGGGCACCAGTTCTGCTTCTTCCTAGAGGAGCCTCTAAAAGTCTAAGTACACGAAATATGGCATACAGGCATTCACTCCCCCATTCATCCATTTACTGACTGCTGCTTGGTGCTAGCAATTACTAGGAAGATATAATTCCTGCCTCTTGGGAGGCCTGTAGTCTAGCTGAACAGAGCATAGGGTGGTAAATAATCTCAAGGGCAATTTAGCTTGGTGTACAGGTTACATCTCCCATCTCTTTCTGCTTTTGATGCTCTGGCTCCAGTTGCCTGCAGTGATGTGGGCTGCAGCAACCTCGAAGTCCCGGGGGTATCTGAAGAGAGCATGTTGTTGGGAATCCCCAAGGTCTGCTTCGTAGAGGTTGATGCTGACTGGGCCAACAGAGCCTGCTCATTGGACAGAGTCCTTTACCCCCACACCTGTTGACAGTGCATCTGCAGTGTCTCATAGATTGTACATGAAAACGGGATCTTTTGGTGTTTCCTGCTCAGAGTCCCATGTAACCCCATGTGACCAGAGCCGAAGTCAAGCAAAAGGCAGGCACAATGCCATACTCTGTAAGAGACAGTATATGTAACAGGCCCAGACTTGGGTACCTTTGTACTAATGTCTTTGGGGTTCCCCATTGCTACTGAATCTAATCCAGTATTCCACAGTTAAGGGGATGGACATTCAATTCATTCTGAGTTTGCCTAGGAGGCATGAAATCCCTAAAGAACAGCACACAGTCCTCCGGGACACCATAATAAAGATATGAGAAGAAGTATAAGTATCTAGCATTGTGGAAGAGGGCAGCAGTGGTTCAGTGGTAGAATTGTCACTTATGGATCACAGTGATCTAATCTCATTGTGTACATGGTCATCATAAGTCAGGGATGACTCTACGGTAGCTAACAACAATGCATTGGGGAAGTACACAGCTTGCTAAAAACTCATGTTAAATATTATGGAGTGTCTTAGTTATCTAGTGTTCTTATAACAAAATACACAAGTGAATGGCTTTAACAAAGCGAAATTTATTTCCTTACAGAAAAGTCGACTAAAAGTCCAAATTCAGAGCATAAGCTCTAGGGAAATCTTTCTCTGTTGGCTCTGGAAGAAGGCCTTTGTTATCAGTCTTCCCCTGGACTGGGAAATTCTGAGGCTCAGGGATCACAGGTCCAAAGGGCACATTTTGCTCCCAGCAATGCTTCTTTCCTGTTAGGTCTCTAACTTTCTGCGTGCTTCTCTTTTCTTTATATCCCAAGAGATTTCCTCAAGATGCAATTCATTCTTATAGACTGAGTTCTGCCTCACTAAAACAATCATACCCATCTTCCCTCATTGACAACATGAAGTCAGGATTTACAGCATATAGGAATGTTACATAATACTGGGAATCATAGCATAGCCAAATTGCTACACACATTTTTGAGGGGGCACAGTTCAATCCTCAACATAAACCAAAAACTGTCACCTGGTGATTAGTTAGTCCTACCACGTATTAAACTGTATTACAAAGCTATAATTTAAGACTTGTTATATGACAGGTGAATAACCAAGAAAATTGGTATAACACAGTGGTCAAAATATAGACATATGTCTTCATATAAACCTCACACACAAAAAATTAAGGTTAAAATTAAAAAAAAAAAAACCAACATATGGGAATTTAGATATGATAAAAATGGCATTTTAAATCAGGAGTAGGAAAGTAGATTTTGTAAATACTGTAACAGCAAACTATCCAGTTAGAAAAAACTAAGCTTGATCCTTACCTTAGTCTTTATAACAACATTCCAGGTAGATCAAAAATATAAATGTAAAAAACAAATCCATAAAAATATTAAGAAGAACCACTGGAGAAATTCTAAAATAATTTGACCAAAACCACAGAAATCAAAAAAGAAAGGACAGACAAAAAGAATCTTCATGACAAAAGCTTTGTACACATGGCAAGAAGAAAAAGAAACTGGGGGAATATTGAGGTAGGCAGAATAGTCTGTAGGGAAATGCACAATGGAAATCATGTGGAAAATACAGTACCTCTTTTGAGTCAACAGTTGGGAATAAGTCAGGGAGCATGAGGGCATCTGTAAATAGTATGATTGAAACTATCAACAAGCACTAAGGGATTTTAAAAAAATCTAATGACTAACTACATCCTGGGACACTGAGTTAAGTGTCCAAACAATTGTGTAAACTTCCTCAGAGTTGTTTTTCAGAAGGAACCAGATGGTACCAATTCCAAGGACATGCTCAGAAAGTCCCACTTTGACTTCCAGTGGAGGTGCCAGAGAGATACAATCAAGATCAGGGGATCAAACCAAGGGAGGAAGAAACTACACATGCATAACACCCCGTAATAAGTACTGCTACCAGCCCCAGAATCCGCTGTAGCAGAAACCATCTTGAAATCTGCATGTACTCTCAGTCAAGGAACAAGCATCTCCACCTGCTGAAAAAGGAAGTACTTCACATCCGCGTCTCTTATCTGTTGTCCTCACCTGGGTATAGACAAGCTATAAAAATCAAACCTTGAACTTGGCACAGCCTGCTGGAGTACTGTACAGTCTGCTGCCGCCCCACTTGAAAGGGCTCTCATTTTCCAGTAAGGATTTCTCTCATGGCCCAGCCGCGGCTCCCTGAGCAATTTTTTCTCTTCTGTCTAACAAGAACACCTGGGAGTCTTCAGAGACCCCCCAGTAACAATATATTCACAACATGTATCACAGACAAGAAATTAACTTATTTCACATATAAAATTTATTACAAATCGATAAGAAAAGAACAACCCGACTGAAATAACAGTTCACAGAAAAGGAAATACAAACAGCTCTTGTAACTCCACTCCTATTAAAAGAGATTCTAATTAAAATTACACTAGGAGCCACTTTTCATTTATCACAATAGGAAAAGATCAAAAAGATTATAACACGGTCCATGGGCAAGTATGTGGAAAAACAGACACAAATGCAGGGCTAGCAGGAGGGTAGATCGTTTCAGCTAACAAAAACAAAATATGTTGGGGGATGGGACTGTGCATAAACTCAGTGATCTCATTCTTCTACCTGAAACTTTTCATTGACTTGTGTCATGGATTGAATTGCATGCCCCCAAAATGTGTGCAGCAGGAGGGCAGGGCCAAGAGGGTGGACCAGACAGACGTCTCCCGTGACCCCTCTAAAAACAAAGACTGAAAAGAACAAATGAATTCAGTATCTACAACATCCTAGGAACCCTGAACGTCAAAGGGAAAGTTGAGAAATTGGACTGAGTGAGGGAGAAGGGAAAATCATACCAGAAGCGCATAGGAGGCCACCGACCTGACTTGTCAGGAAGCAGCCACAGCCGCTGCATGATACAAGCAAGCAGGGGAGTTGGTGGGCATTCCCGTAAGCAGAGTCACTGGTCTGGAAAGTCCGGTTGTGCCTCTGGAGCCAGTGAGAGACATCACCAGATCGTTGAAAGCTTAAGTCTTTTTGTGCAAACTACCACACAAGAACTGTATCTTTCCTTCGATACAGGCCTGTCTGTCTCCTCTCAGCACTCCCCCTGCCTTCTATGCACTCTGCTGTGGAGTCCGAAGCCCTTAACTGAGCCAGAAGTAGGGCTCCTTAAGCCTGTCCCATGCCATTCTCTGAGATGCAGAGGGGAGACAGTTTAGCACACTTGAGGAGGAGGTAAAGAGGAAAAAATAATTTTTCTTCTGCAGACCCTGCTAAGCTAGAAAATTGGAGCAGAAACTGTTCCTTCACCTAGAATCAAATATAAATGGATACAGCAACCTTACAGACACTCAGGGACAGCTGTTAGCCCCTGCCTTTCTCTACAGCTGCAAACAAACACCTGTGCCTATACCAGTCACCCCCGACTGTCTATGACAGTAGGCAAGCACCTGCATCACACACCTGGTAACTGACCACCTGGAGATGCAAGCTGAATCTGTATAAGAAAAGTAAACTGTACATTTTAGAACAAGAAACTGAAACACAATAGGCAAACGTAAGTAACTACAATTCACTAATGGCTCAGAAACAGCATTCCATATCAAAACACTTACAGAGGTGTACCATTGTCACAGATTGAATTGTGTCTCCCCAAAAATATGTGTAGCCATGTGGCCGGGCCGTGATTTCCAGGATCTTGTGACTGTCTTGCATTTTGTGGTTTTCCTACGTTGCAGGTGAAAGGATTAGGGTGGGACTGTTTTATAAGATCACCTCCCTGCTCCACTGTAAAGGGAGTTTCCCTGGAGTATGACTTGCCTCACCCTTAATCCTTTCATCCTACAAGAGATAAAAGGCAAGAGAGGCAAGCCGAGAATTGGGAACCTCACACCATCAAGAAAGCAGCACCAGGAGAAGAGTGCGTCCTTCAGACCAGAGGTTCCTGCACCAAGATGCTTCCTAGACAAAGACTGATGCAATACTGGACTTTCCTCCAGAGCTGACAAGGGGGAAAGCCTTCCCCTGGAATGGACATCCTGAATGTGGACTTGTAGCCTACCAGATTGGGTAAGAGTAAACCTTCCTTTGTTAAAGCCATCCACTCTGTGGTATTTCTGTTAGAGCAGCACTAGCTGACTGAAACAGAATTTGGTGCCATGAGAGTGGGGTGCTGCTCTAACAAATACCTAAAATGTGGGAGCCATTTTGAAACTGTGAATAGATAGAAGATTCAGAAGGAACGAAGAAGGCTCAGATGGAGAGAAACAACAGAGGACTGGCTGCAGCAACAGCAGCACAACCAGAGGCAGCACTGGAACCAACCCATGGAGCAAGAGAGCTAAGTGCCTGTGCCGTTTTCCTCGTGGAATCGAGTGCCTCCGGGCACTTGAATCGGTGGAGCTAGACTTGCTGACCCACAGAGCGAGAGAGCTGAGTGCCTTTGTGCAGGCCACTTTCTAGCAAGAGTGGGGTGCCTCCAGGCACTTGAATCGGTGGAGCTACAGAGCTCTGGAACACCTGCCCTGGCAGGGCAGATGTGGGCCTGAGGCCCGGGCCATGCGGCCACAGGAAATAGAAGCTGAAGAGACGAATGGCATGAGAAACTGAGCCGCCTCAATCTCAAAATGTATGGCCGTGACCTCAGGAGTTTGAAAAGGTAGAACCATGGTGTCCTGTGTTTGTAAAGGTGGAATTGCCACTCAGGTGGGCTTAGGGTGCACCTAAAGCTGATGGGGTAGAGTTTCTGTCCAAGTGGGCCTTGAAGGTAGAGTTGTAGCACAGGGCTGGGGGTCTCCCCTCAGAATCCAGAGAGAGTGGCCAATACCTAGAGCCTGGAGGGCAGGGCTGTTTTGTAAAATGTCTCAGAAAGTGGCAGATTATTTTCAAAGCTTTGAGAGCTAATGTAAGGTGTTCTGCTGACTTGTCTGTTGCCTGTTAATGCCTTCTTTCCCTGCAGTTTCTTCTATTTATAATGGAATGTCTAACTTGTGCCTGTTCTACCGCTGTAGCTTTGGAAACACATAGCTTGTAGTCTAGATTTCATAGATGTAAAGGAATTTTTGAATTTTTAACTTGGAACTGATTGAAGACTTCTATCACATGCGATGAATGTGTTACATGTTTCAACGATGTGATTTGGGGGGTGCCAAAGGGTGGGATGGCATAGACTGAGTTGTGTCCCCTGCAAAATAAGTGTAGTCATGCAGCTAGCCATGATTCCCTGTCTTCTATGATTGTCCTTCACTTTGTGATTTTCCTATGCTGTATATTAAAGGATTAAGCTGGGACTATAAATCCCGTTATAAGATCACCTCCCTGCTCCACTGTAAAGGGAGTTTCCCTGGAGTATGGTTTGTCCCACCCCTAATACTTTTCACCTTACAATAGATAAAGGAAAGAGAAGCAAGCAGAGAATTGGGAACTTCACACCATCAAGAAAGCAGCACTAGGAGAAGAGCACATCCTTTGGAAGTTGCTGTGCCTAGATGCTCCCTGGACAAAGACAGATGCCATACCAGACCTTCCTCCAGAGCTGACAAAAGGGAAAGCCTTCCCCAGGAGCGGACATCCTGAATTTGGACTTGTAGCCTACCAGACTGTGTAAGAACAAACCTTCCTTTGTGAAAGCCATCCACTGTGTGGTATTTCTGTTAGAGCAGCTCTAGCTGACTGAAACAGGAACCAAAGAGCTCATGGTAAGAACCTAAAATGCTGGACATATGTCACCAGAATACATCCAAAACCCTACTGCCTTAAAGGTGATCCTGAGTCATAGTGACACTGTAGGACAGAGTAGAACTGCTCCATAGAGTTTCCAAGGAGCACCTGTTGGATTCAAACTGCCAACCTTTTGTTTAGCAGATGTAGCACTTAACCACTACACCAGCAGGGTTTTATGTAGCCAGACCCAAGCTGAGAGCCAAGAGTACAACCCCTGTTTCTGCACCAAACCTTCGTCTAGCCCTTTTTAAATATGTATGCCATGTCCCAGAAATTTAATGCATATTTATAACTACCCTTTTCCTACTTAGTATAAAATTCTCATTGCTTTTTGTTTTAAGAGGCTCTTTGTTTCAAGAAATGCTACCTCTTGAAATGTTTGGACATCAGCCAGTTCTGTCTGGTATGACTCTGTGTATTCCTTCCATCTTCTTTTGATGTTTCCTGAGTCATTTAATATTTTCCTGTAGAAGCCTTCACTATTGCAATTTGAGGTTTGGATTTTTTCTTCGGTTGTTTCAGCATGAGAAATGCAGTGTGTTCTTCCCTTTTGGTTTTCTATCTCCAGCTCTCTGTGCATGTCATTATGATACTTTATTTTGTCTTCTTGAGCTGCCCTTTGAAATCTGTTCAGTTCTTTACTTCATCATTTTCTCCTTTTGGTTTAGCTACTTGACATCCAACAATGAGTTTCATAGCCTCTTCTGAATCCAATTTGGTCTTTTCCTTCTTCCCTGCCTTTTTAATAACCTCTTGCCTTCTTCATGTATGATATGTACCTTTGATGTCATTCCATCACTTGTCTAGTCTTTGGTCATTAGTGTTCAATGCATCAAATCTCTTAAGATGCTCTCTAAACTCAGATGAGATATACTTAAAGCCGTACTTTGGCTCTCATGGACTTGGTCTGATTTTCTTCAGTTTTACTTTGAACTTGCATCTGAGCAGTTGATGGTCTGTGTGACAGCCACCACGTGGTCTTATTCTGATTGATGATACTGATTTTTTTTCCATTGTCTCTTCCCACAGATATAGTCACCTTAATTCCTGTGTATTCCATCTGATGAGGCCATGTATATAGTCACCATTTATGTAAGTGAAAAAAAGGTATTTGCAACGAAGAAGTTGTTAGTCTTGCAAAATTCTACCGTGTAATCTCCAGCATTACTTCTGTCACCAAGCTCGTACTTTCCAACTACCGATCTTTCTTCCTTATTTCCAACTTTTGTATTCCAATCCCCAGTAATTATCAATGCAATCTGATGGAATGTTTGATCAGTTTCAGACTGCAAAAGCTTGTCTACCAGTTTCTGTGCTTGTCTGTCAGCTTGTCACGCTGCGGGGGCCTGCATGTTGCCATGATGCTGGAAGCTATTCTCCCAGGATTGAAATACCAGCAGGGTCACCCACGGTGGACACGTTTCAGGTGAGCTTCCAGGCTAAGACAGACTAAGAAGAAGGAGCAAGCAGTCTAATTCCGAAAAGAGTTAGCCAGTGAAAATCTTATGAGTAGCAGCGGAATGCTGTCAGATATGGTGCCAGAAAAATGAGCCCCCCAGATTGGAAAGTACTCAAAAGATGACTAGGGAAGAGCTGCCTCCTCTAACTGAGTCAATCTTAATGACATGGATGGAGTAAAAAAGCTTTGGGGACCTTCATTTGCTGATGTGGCACAACTCAAAATGAGAACAGCTGCAAACATCTATTAATAATTGGAATGTGGAACGTACGAAGTATCAACCTAGGAGAACTGGAAGTTGTCATAAATTAAATGGAATAGACAGACATCAATATCCTAGGCATTAGTGAACTGAAATGGATTGGTATTGTCCATTCTGAATCAGACAATCATATGGTCTACTATGCCAGCAATGGAAACTTGAAGAGAAATGGTGTTGCATTCATTGTGAAAAACAACACTTCAAGATCTGTGCTGAAGTACAGTGCTGTCAGTGATAGGATAATATCCAATACTTACAGCAAAGGCCAGTTAATACAACTGTTATTGAAATTTTTTATGAACCAACTACTAAGGCCAAAGATGAAGAAATTGAGACTACGGCTAGGAGGACTTACTAAGCAATCGGCTGCACCACAAGTCTTTGTGCTCTTTTATACAATTATCTGAGTAAGTGCACTCAGTTCTACAAACAGCAATTCTAAAGGTCAGACTAGAAACTATGGTTTAGGGTAAACCAGTAACATGAATTGTTCTTCAACAGAATGTTGCATGTCCACAAGTTGTTTTCTCTCTGTTTCCATGGCCCATTATAATTACTAGCTACAAAACTGGAGTAAAAGAATCTGTAAAAGATTTCTCTTCTTTGGAATACTTTTGATTCTCCTCCGATAAGAAATGTTGACCCAATTTGCTAGCCACTTTTTTTTTAAAAAAAAGCTTCCATCGATTTCTATTATTGGCTGAATATTATTTATGTTTTAATACTTGTCTTGTGGAGTTGAGATTGGGGTCTGCACAGGCAGAAGGAAAAAAGAAGATTTCCTGCCATTTTAAAGTTGCCTTTTTTATGGTTCCGTGTTCAGGTAGTTGCTGCAACTCTTGGATTGCTTTCCACATTGTTTTCCTTGGTGGTAGTGTGGGAAGAACACATGGGTGTGTTCACACTACCGTCTTCCAGAAAGTTCTGTCATGTTGTTGTCATTACTTGCCATCAGTCAGTTGTGACTCATGGTGACCTCGTATGTGCAGTGTATAACTGCTCTGCAGGACTTGCAAGGTTGTGATGCTTTGGAAGCAGATCACCAGAAATGTCTTCCATGGTAACTATAGTGGGTTTCGAACTACCAACCTTTCTGCTAGTAGTCGAATATGTCCCTGGTCTCCTAGTTTTAACAGATTTTTTGAGTTATAATCAACAAACACTAATCTGCACATGGTTCAAATATATCATTTGATAAGTTTTAACATTTGTATACACTCATGACACCATAACCAAAATCAATGAACACATCTACAAACCCTTAAAGTTTCCTTGTTCCCCTTGGTAATTCCTTTCCCACCCCTTCTCATTTGCCCCAGGAAGCCACTGATATGCTTTTTGTCACCATAATCTATAGCATGTAGTTTGCACTTTCTAGAATTTCATATAAATGGAATCATACAAGATAGATTCCTTTTTTGTCTGCCTTTATTCATACAACATAATTACTTGGAGATCCATTTGAATTGCTGCATGAATCAGAAGTGTATTCCTTTTCATTGTT
The DNA here is from genome assembly GCA_028571685.1 of Heterohyrax brucei. Classification (NCBI taxonomy): domain Eukaryota; kingdom Metazoa; phylum Chordata; class Mammalia; order Hyracoidea; family Procaviidae; genus Heterohyrax; species Heterohyrax brucei. Next base: position 89,075,494 of record CM053151.1, on the reverse strand, counting down.
GAGTATTTATTTCATCATATGACTATAAATATTCACCTGTTGATGGACATTTGGCTTGTTTTCATTTGGCTTGGTTTTTGCTATTTTGACTATTTCAAATAAAGCTTCTGTGAATATTCCCATACAAATCTTTATATAAAAATGCTTCCAGTTTTCTTGGGAAATATATAGAAGTGAAATGGCTGGGTTGTATAATAGGTGTGTGCTTAACTTTTCAAGAATTTTATTTTCCATAGTGGTTGTACCATTTTACATTCCTCATGGCAGTGTATAAGAGTTCCATTTTTCTTTGTCCTGTATCTTCATCAGTACTTATTATGGTCAGTCTTTTTTTATTTTAGCTATTCTAGTGGGCATGTAGTAGTATTTTATTGTGTGGTTTTAATTTACATCTTCCTATAACTAAGGATATTGAACATTTGCTATCTATCTGTCTTCCCTGGTGAAGTATCTGTTCAACTCATTTGACCACTTTTTAAATTGGGTTGTTAGGTTTTTTTTTTTAATATTCTGAATGAAAGTCTTTTATCAGATATATATTTTTAAAAAAAACATGTTGCTGTCAAATCAATTCCAACTTATAGCCACCCTACAGGATAGAGCAGAACTGCCCCAGAGAGTTTCTTAGGAGGGTCTGGTGGATTTGAACTGCCTACCCTTTAGTTAGCAGCCATAGCATTTAACCATTATGCCACCAGCGTTTCCTATCAGACATATGATTGGTAAATATTTTCTCCCAATTTGTGGTTTGCATTTCATTATCTTAAGAGTACCTTTCATAAAAGAGTGGAAGTTTCTGATTTTGATGTAGTCCAACTTTTCAACTTTTCTTCTGTGGATCATGCTTTCGATGTAGTAATTACCTGCTTCTTGAAATGTTTTCAACACATTCTCTACCACATTCTCCAGGTTTCCTCCTGTGCCAGGTATCAGTTTATTGCCTTTCAGCTCCAATTAACTTTTTTATCTGCTCTTTGAAAATGGAGATGGACCTGTGGACGCTAGAAATCTACATGGAGGCAGAATTCATTTACTTATCCAGTTAGCTCTCAAAGGACAGAGAGTGTCTCAAGACCAAGTCCAGCTCACCTCTGCTCAAGTTAAATACTTGGGCAAACTTCTTTCTGCTAAAGTTGTCACATTGGACCCCAGCCAGAAAACAGCAGTCTTTAACTTCCTGCCTCCTGAAACCAAGAGGCAATTGAGAGGATTTTTAGGTTTGTGTGGCTATCATCAGACACAGAAGTTTAAACTTTTCATTAATGGCTGAACTCTTATACTAATTACTAAAGGGAAATACACCTGGTCCCTTGATTCTGAATTCAGATGAGAATAAAGCGGTTGCTAATTTTTAGTGTGCTCTGCACTCTGGCTTCAGACACTCCCATTTACAATTTAGATTTCTCTCTGTTGATTCAGAGCTGTTGATTCGGGGACTGCTCTGGGAATACTAACACAGAAACATAATGGTCAGTGAAGACCCACTGGGTCCTGTAGGCTGGCAGAGGAGTGCCTCAAATTTGTCCTCAAACCCCCAAAGCACTCATCCTAAAGATGAGACCTAACAGCACAGAAGACAAATAGAAGGTGAAATGACCCTGAAATGAGATGAACTACAGAGCACTCAACAACAAGAGAGAAAAAAATCCTCACAAAAGAACAGTTACTCTGTTGTGGGTGATTAGTGTCATCTAGTAGGGGCTTGATCAAAAGGGGGGATAACTGCGGAGGCTAGAAATCTGTGCAGGAGCCCTTGGTTAAGTGCTCAGCTGCTAATGGCAAGATCACACTCACTAGCCACTCTGTGGCAGTAGGATGTGGCAGTTGGCTTCCATAGCGATCTACAGCGTTAGAAAGCCTGTGGGAGACTTCCACTGGCTCCTGAAGGAGCTCCAGAAGTCTGAATTGACTTGATGGCAACGGATTTGTTTTTTCCTTTAGAAATCTTTGTGGAGACTACAGCAAAAGGTGGAAACTGAAGATGATATTCTGCCAGTTCTGGAGAGTATGGCTGAAACCTGGCCTCAAGGGACAAATGTTAAAGATATTAAGTAACCTGAACTTTAGAGGCCATAACTAGGTTTTCTAAGTTCATGTGAAACCAACACTCTTAGGTGGCCTTAAACTGCAGACAAGCTGGCATCTAACTATGTAGAAACCTGTGTTGGCGGGCATGGATCCCTTAGACCTGTGTTGTTTGTCTTCTCAGCCAAACCCAGTTCTGAGGAAGAAAGGGTTTCAAGAGACATTTTGATGAATATCCAAAAGGGGCATCAAAACTACTCGGACGTCTCTGACTTTCTTTGTTCCTTGAACTATAAAAACACACATTACCTCATCTCTGACACAGCACTCAGTACCATACTATGTGCTGTCCAATTCATAAATGGTATGACTGACAAATCTCTGCTGTCGTTTTAACTATATTTCAACTCTTAGAAATTATTCAACAGACCCTTTGTTTTGTTTTGATTTTTGCCGTCTGGCACAATGTTGAGCTTTGCTGCTTGTCAAGACATGACGAGACACTGAAGGAAGAAAAGGGCTTGCTTCCTGACTCTCCTATACTGGCTCATCAGGCTTCTTCAGCATGCTTGGCTTCTCCCAGGCTCCTGCGGCATTCGTCAACAAGCTGCTTCTTCCAGAGGTTTTGTGCCAGAGTATCTTCAGTCTGGCACCTTCCTGTGGAATTAAAAGAGGTAACATATGGAGAGAACGTAGGACCTGGCACAAATTAGCTGCTGTGTCAGTATGGGCTATTAGTGCCATTTCTGCCACTCCCCCTTGCCCCTAAGCTCCAGCCAAACCAAAAGTTTTTGGTCACTCTAGCATGCCCTGCTCTCTCTGGCACGGAGGCCTCAGGTAGGCTCTTCTCTCTGCTCGGAGCACTCTTGCCCATATGTTGCTTGCCCACTAATTCCCTCAAGACTCAGGTAGAATGCTGTTTCTTCAAAGACCAAGGGAAGTATTCCTGCTATAAGCTCTCAAAACTTTATTTTGTGTCACAGCCCTCATCATAATTTATTTACAGTGCTCACTTGTTTAAGGCTTTCCCTGACAACCTGCAATCTCAGAGAAGGTAGAGGTCAGGTCTGCCTGGCTCCCTGCTGGGCCTCAGTACATTGCTTAGTACCTCATAAGAACACCACAGACATCTGTCAAATGAGTGATGGAATGAATAAAGAACAAAACATACAAAAGGCCTTTATAAAGTTGTAAATCTAGGGATTCTGAACCTGTGGATAGACCAACCACTGACTGAAAAAAACACGAAAAAATTCCAAAAAGCAAAACTTGAACTTGCTGTACCCCGGCCACTACGCTGAAGCCATACAAATGAAGTGATGGGTAGGCATACCAGGCTGAAGCCTCCTGCCGTTTCACAGATCCTCAGTCTTTCTCCAGCACTCGCTCTTTGAGCAGTGCTCACCTCACTTCTCTTAGGGGTCACCACTGCTGCTGCATGCACCTTTGTTTCTACGTTTTTTTGAAAAAAAAAAAATGACTTCTAAAACATAGTTAAGTGGCCAAAGCGACCCTCAAAGGCTAAGTGTGAGAGGGTTGAGGAGAGCGAGGGGAAGGAGTTTCAGGCTAATGAAAGATGACTGGCTAGCTGCGCAGGTCACTACAGCTTCAAGAACTGAAAGACCACAGAACAGTTGGCATCAGCTGATGCCCAGGTAGCATCCGCATTCCCAGAAGAGTTCTAGAAACTCATAGAAGATATCTTACTCATCTAGGGCTGCTCTAACAGAATCACCACAAGTGGATGGTTTTAATAAAGAGAAATTTTATTCTGTCACAGTTAAGCAGTTTACAAGTGCAAATTTAGGGCATCAGATCCAGGAAAAGATTTTCTCTGTTGGCTCTGGAGGAAGGTCTTTGTCATCAATCTTCCCCTTAACAGAGAGCTTCTGGCACTGCTTCTTGGTGATATCAGGTCCCCAACTCTCCGTTTGCTCCCCTTTCCTTTATACGCCAAGAGATTGCCTCAAGGGGAAATAGAATCTTGAGTCCTGCCTCAGCGACACCACCGTTGCACAACCTCCCTCATTAACATCATAGAAGCAGGATTTATAGCATATAGGAACATCACCCAGTACTGGGAATCATCACCTAACCAAATTGCTACACACATTTGTGGGGCGGTGGAGGGGTGGGGGACAACACAGTTCAATTCATGACAGAAGAGAGAGGCTACCTTCTGCAGCAAATTTTTTACTGTGATGAAATAACTACTTACAAAGTATTTACATTGTCTTAGGTATGTTAAATCATCTAGAGAAAAGTTAAAGTACATGGGAGGATGTGCATAGTTCACACATGAAAGCTACTCCAATATAAGGGGCTTGAGCACTTTCAGATTTTGGTGTCCCATGGATCTTGGAAACAATTCCCAAGGGATATGGAGAGACGACTGTCCAAATACTAGATACACAGCAATGAGGTAAGAAAATCGGATGATTATAACATAATCTAATGTCTATTTACGAGGAGTTTTTGTTGTGTGAAAGAAACTCCTCTCCAATTACTATAAAATATATTGATTCAGCTCGATTTTGGACCATGTGTCTTTCAATCAAATGGAACTGAATGCTCCAAAAGGACCAGAAAGGGTAAAACAGGCCACCTCCACCCCCAGGAAACCAGACGTGTAGGTCTCAGATGCCAGAGCTGAAAGAACCAGTTCAGCTTGAACAGCGATCTGCTTATTCCCAGAGAGCAGTTTCATGGCCTTACTTCCAGAAGGGATTAAACATTTTTATGAGTTTGTGAAACCACCTGAGAAATGCACTGACTGGAGTCAGTGTAACTGACCCAAGCAGTCAGGAAGTATATTCTATTATCAATTAACACTCATCAAACACCAGGACAAATCTGATCGGTTACAATTATTCAAACATAATTCAGAATAGATACAACTGTGAGTCAGAATCGACTCGAAGGCACTGGGTTTGGTGTTTGTTTTATCCTGGGAATGTCTTCGAAGTTTGATCTCTTCTGATAGTTTGATGAAAGAATTCCTGTGGAGGAAGACCTCAGACCTCCCTCCACTTTCCCAACTGTCAGGCTCCAGCTGCTCCTCTCGTGTATTAACTGACCTTCGAACCTCGCCCAGGCATCAGTATTGATCTCCAGCAGAAACAAAGCGGCAACCGCCTGACCGTGGCTAGGGTGAACTGAACCAAGGTCTGAGTTTGGGCTGAGCATAGAGAACCGAAGAGATTGGACATGAAGGGCTAGGGAGGAGCTGGTTGGATGATTCCGGTGGCCACAGATCTTACTCAAGAGACTGCTGTCTTCTCACTGCCTGTTAGCCCGCGGCCAAGCTTCGGACTACATTTCCCAGAGGTCTTTGCTCCTCAGGCTGTTGAAATCAAGGCTTGTGGAGGAAGCGAAGCCGAAGTCGGTCTCAACCGCTGGGTCGCACGCCTCGCTGCTTTCTCCGCTGTGTGGCTCGCTCGCTGCAGAGATGGTTGGGGTGCTGCTCCTGCTCATCCCTCTCCCCTTTCTCCTGTACATTGCTGCACCCCAAATCAGGTCTGTGCAAATTTATTGTCTTCTCTTGGGAAGTCAAGGGAATATTAAACCTCACCGAAGCTATTTCTTTTCTTCAAAAGAAGAGGAAGAAAACTCCCCTGGGGCCCCCCAAGATGGCTGCGTCGGGGAGTTCGGTTGGTAGGAGGTGAGATCTAGCCTGTCCTGGATGCTGGGAGGGAGAATCGTGACTGAAGTAGGCGAACAGTTCCGGAGACCTTATTCCATAACTAAGCCCGTGGGAAGGGACTGCACTCCCGGGCATCTTGCTTTGTTTCTCCTGGTACCCGGTTTCCTCTAACCAATCCCTACTTCCTGAGTCCTGGAAACTCCTAAGGTTTGGCCACCTCGGACAGTTGAGTTTTAACAGCTCCCGCGGCTTCAGGCCCTACGACAGAATGTGTCTCCCAAGACTGTTTTACCCTAAGCTGGCATGCCTTGAACCATCCCCGTCTAACTTTTAGCCTTTGAGGTGGCACAAAGGAGCAATTAAGCGCATTCCTCTCTGAAACTGCCCTTCAATGAGAATCAGGACACCTGCAGCTCCATGGCTTATGTTCTTGCTGCCTTTGGGTTTGCTTTTTCTATGGGCAGATGTGCTCCAGGTGAGAGGTGGAAGGGGAGTGTGTTTCATCTTGAACCGTATCCTGCCTTCGGACTGGGAGCGGCGGGTATTTGGGTTAGGTTCTAGCGGAGAGGATGGAGTGGGGGTTGGCTTGAGGGTAGTGGCCATTTGATTGGATGAAGGACCCGCTCAGGCTAACCCAGCGGCCAGAGAACTAGAAAGGGCTGCACCACAGACAGCCTGCGATTGGTTCTGACTGAGTCACCAGAACTGAAAGTGGACCAGTGACTGAAGAGACCAGCACTCCTTCCCTGGGTGGTGAGAGGTTGAGCCTGAGTAGAACTTTGAAGCCATGCTTGATCCACAGTGCCTTTTTTTTTTTTATTTAAACCATGTGTACTTTTTCATTGTTTCTTCTTATTTTTAATTCTCCTGTCCCCCTAATGCCCCTCTCCCACTCTTTTTTTTTTCTTTCTTCTTAATACTCAGGAGCCCTAGTGGTTAACCATTGCGAAGAAGACAGTGGTTACACAATAAAAAATAAATTAAAAGTAAAATAAATACAGACAGTGGTTAGAACCCACTGTTCTAAACTGCTCCACTGGAGAAAGATGTGGCAGCCTGCTTCTGGAAGAAGGGCTTTGGAACCACACTGTCCTATGGGGTCTGTGTGACAAATTGAATGGACAACAGTGGGTTCGGAATACTCATCCTAAGCCCACTTGGGTGCCCATACTCAAACGAAAAAACTGCTTTTTATCTCTCTTCACTATGAGGACTCTCTTAATTCCACATCAGATACTGATGAAAAGTTGTATGTTTTAAATGCCCATATCCCACTGAAGTCTTTCTGAGAGCATTTTATTCTGTAGCCACCTCACTAGGTGATGGGACCCACAGCTAGACTTTTGTAGTCGATTGCCTCTTACATTTCTGCTGGTTGAGGACGAGAAAGAGATAATTACGGGTCACAGCACTGTAAGAGTTAAAGTTGAAGGGGTGTGGGAAACTGAGCAGGAATGCTTGTTTCTGAGAATAAAGGCCAGTTGGCACCACAAGTTAATTTGCTTCCTTAGTGGCCTGTTTGCACAAAACAGGTAGCTTCAGTGGGGAGGAGTGTGTTTATTGCATTTCCCAGGTACCTAAGAAAGGCTGAGATTGTCTCTAAAAAGGCATCACCTGGTTAACAGATTCTTTTAACTTGAATTTCGAGATTGCAGAGAAGAGAAAATAATCTGGGGGACACTAACACATACTTGTGCATTCATTTATTTGGAAAGGCAGTATTTTATGGTGGTTAAAAGTAACAGCTTCAGTTAGATAAACCATAACTTGAATCTCAGCTTTCCTTTGAACTTAATCTGTATCTTTTCTTTGTTTGATTTTTAACTCGTTTGTGTTTGTTTTTCCTCGTGTTTGTTTTGTACTAGGTTCAAAAGCTTTCATCACTTTTAAGTTTTTTTTTATATCGGGTTAATTATGTCTCAAGGTGATAAAATGCCACTTGTGGGAAGATTGGCATACTCTTTCTTCTTCTGGACTGAGTTTTGCGATTTTCTAAGCTAGATATGCCTTATGGGAATGAAACCAAAGCTGGGTTTCTGACTAATTAAATATCCATTCATTTCTGTTATGGCACAGAGTAGCTCTGAAGTTGGTCTTTATAGCAGAATCACTTTTAATTTTGAGCAGGGGCTGAAAACTTACCTTTCCTCCAGTTCTCCTTAAACTAGGCAAAGAACAATAATGGAAGGAACCAAAGGATATCTCCACCATGGTATCTGAAAATACAGAGAGTCACAGGAATTCCTGACTGAGGAAAGGGCGGTGAAAACTGAAAGAGCTGTTCTCTCTCTGCAGGAAAATGCTTTCCAGTGGAGTGTGTACATCAGCTGTTCAGCTTCCTGGGAAAGTAGCTGTGGTCACTGGAGCCAACACAGGCATTGGGAAGGAGACAGCCAAAGCATTGGCTCAAAGAGGCAAGTTTGTTTCCTTCCACTTCTCTTCTGCTGACATTGTTGGGGTCCTTAGGTGGTGCATATGGTTAAGCTCTTGACCACTAACGAGACAGTTGGTGATTTGAACCCACCCTGAGGCACATCAGAAGAAAGACCTGGCAATCTGCTTCTGAAAGGTCACAGTTTTGAAAACTGTGAAGAACAGTCCTACTCTCCAACACATGGGGATCACCAAAAGTCAAAATCAGCTTGATGGCAGCTGGTGGTGGTGGTGGTATTGGTATTGGTGGTGGTGATGGTACTGGTGGTACTGCCATTCTACCCCACATGGTGATGGTCATTCTCAGCCTTTCCTCCCAATCTAGGAATTCAAGAATGTTTTAAGTGTCCCACTAATTTTGTCTGAACCTACTACAGTGTTCCACATACAGTGGCCACATTATAAATACACATTGATTTATTTTTCTTTCCTGATGTGCTCATCAAATACCCACTTTGTGAAGTAGTGGAAACAATTCCCGTTTCCTTAAACAAAAAAAAAGTAGAGAATAACATTAAACATGGATGTTCTTGTTAGGGTCCATCAGGTTGGTTCCAACTCACAGCAACCCTGTGTACAACAGAACAGAACCGTACCTGGTTCTGTGCCATCCTCACAATCATCATTGTGCTTGAGTCCATTGTTGCAGTCCTTGGGTCCGTACATGTCATCGAGGGTGCTCCGCTTTCTTCAGTGACACTAATTTACCAAGCAGGAACTTGTCTCTCCCAGTATCATGTCCAAAGTGTATGAGACAGAGTCTCACCATCCTTACTTCCGAGGAGTATTCTGGCTGTACTTCTTCCCAAAACAGATTTATTTATTCTTCTGGCAGTCTATGATACAGCTGGTTTTCTTTGCTACCACTGTAATTCAAACGCATTAATTCTTCTGGCTTCCTTGTTCATTATCTGGCTTTCGTATGCATATAAGGTGATTGAAAGTACTGTGGCTTGAGTCAGACACACTTTTGTCCTTAAAGTGACATCTTTGCCTTTAATGCTTTAAAGAGGTCTCTTGCAGTAAATTTTTCCAGTATGATATGTCGTTTGATTTCTTGACTGCTGTTTTCATGGGCATTAATTGTGGGTCCAAGTAAAATGAAATCCTTAACAACTTCAGTATTTTCTCTTTTACCATGATGTTGCTTATTGGTCTAGTTGTGAGGATTTTTTCTTTTCTTTTTTTTTTTCTTATGACTGAGTGAAAATGTACATTCCCATATGAATTTACATGCCCACCTGTATGCAGCTTCCACTGCTGTCCCTGCCCAGTGACAGCACACTATTCCTCTCTGCTCCATATATGTCTTATCCTCCCAACAGCCTCCTTTCCCCTCCTCTCCACCCACTCCCCTTCCTCCAGCCAGAGGTCAGCAGAATGATATCCTATAGATGCATAGAACCATAAAGTGCCTCCAATATATGGTCACTCTGCATTGCCAAGTCCAATCCACTTGTGTCTGAAGAGTGAACCTTCATTATAATTTATGGGCAAGGGCAGCATGAGGGCCAGGGGCCATGCTCCCAGGGGAACCCCGAAGCCGTTGGACCATCGATTGCGGTCTTTTAGTGGAGATCTCAGAGTGCACCCCTTTTTATTCTTGTGTTGCCGGTGAGACTCCTCTGTGTGAGCTCCATCGTGGCTATCACTGGTGGTGGCCGGGCACCATCCGGCTCTTCTGGTCCCAAGCCTATGTAGGCACCCACTCTTGTGAGTCTTTCTGTGTTGTGGGTTGTCTTTACCCCATGTCATTTTGGTCCTCGGTGATCATCTGTTCCTGCTGAGTTGGGACCATCTACTGTGCCCCCCACTGGCAGCTTGGCAGCTTTTAAGACCCCAGATGCCACTCACCGATGTGGGGTGCAGAGAGCACTTTTAGCAAAACACTAGTTGTGCCAACTGCCTTGATTTCGCCTGAGAGCATGGACCCCTGACCCTGGCCCCAGTTACTCTGTCCTTGCAATACTGGGTTAAGATGGAAGGAGCATTCAAGTTACGCTGAAGTCCACTTAATATTGTTCTTGTTTCTAATGTGTGCTATCACCGATTTCACCCAACCCAATTTCTACCAGCTATCTAAACCCTCCACCCCTTTGCCCGCCTTCCCTTCCCTCCCTCGCAGCCGTCAGAGTCTTTTCTTCTATACATAAGTCTGTTTTTGAGATATCATAGGGGTCTCATGCAATATTTGTTCTTTTGTCGCTGACTACTTTCACTCAACATAATGTCTTCCAGTTGAAACCAGGTTATGAGGTGTTTTCTGGAATCATCATTATTCTTTATCATTGCATAGTGCTCCACTGAGTATATATACCATAGTTTACCTATCCATTCCTCTGTTGATTCCATCTGGGTTGATTCCATCTTTTTGCTATTGTGGACTGTGCTGCAATAAACATTCTTGTGCATGTGTCCGTTGGTGTGGAAGGCCTTGATTCTGTAGGATATATTCCAGGTAGTGGAATTACTGGGTCAAATGGTGTATCTATATCCATTTTTTTAAGGAAGCGCCAGATTGCTTTCCAAAGAGGCTGGACCATTTTGCAACCCCACCAACAGTGTAGGAGAGTTCCACTTTCTCCAGAGCCTCTCCAGCATTTGTTGTTTTGTGTATTTTGGATCATGGCCAACCTTGTTGGGGTGAGAAGTTACCTCATTGTCATCTTGATTTGAATTTCTTTAATAACTAATGATCGTGAACATGTCTGCATGTGTTTTTTGGCTGTCTGGATCTCCTCTTTAGAGAAATGTCTGTCTATCTCCTTTGCCCATTGCTTAACTGGATGATTTATCTTCTTATTGATTGTAGTATCTTATAGATTATGGAGATCAGGTGTCGGTCAGACATAGGGTTACCTAATATTTTTTCTCATTCAGTAGGTGGCCTTTTAATTCTATTAATAAAGTCTTTGGATGAGCAAAAGTGTTTGATTCTTAGTAGTTCCCATTTATCTATTTTCTTTTGATTGTGGTTTGTTTGACAGATTTTGAAGTCTGTCTACGTTGTGCATTAAAACTGAGGATTTTTGTTTTCTTGATGTTGAGGTGTAACCCATACTGAAGTCTGTAGTTTTTCATCTTCAGCAGTGTTTCAAGTCCTCTTCACTTTCAGCAAGCAAGGTTGTGTAATTTGTATATCACAAGTTGTTAATGAATATTCCCCCAGTCAGGTGGTTAATGAGTCTTCCTCCAATCCTGATGCTGCCTTCTTCATAGAGACCAATTCCTGCAAAAAAACCCACTGGCATGGAGTTGATTCTGATTCTTGGTGACCCTATAGTACACAGTAAAACTGCCCCATAGAGTTTCCAAGGAGTACCTGGTAGATTTGCACTGCCAGCTTTTTGGTTCGCAGGCATAGCACTTAACCACTACTCCACCAGGGTTTCCTCACAGAGACCAGCTAGCTTCTCTAATTATTTGCTCAGCATATAGATGAAATAAATATAGTGAACGTTTACAATCCCAGCACACACCTTTCTTGATTTTAAACCACGCAGTATCCCCTGTTCTGTTTGTATGACTGCTTCTTGTTCTGTGTACATATTTTGCATGAGCACGAATAAGTGTTCTGGAATTCCCATTCTTCATAGTGTTACCCATAATTTGTTATGATCCACATAGTTGTGTGCCTTTGCATAGTCACTGAAACATTGATATTGGGCGTATAATGCCCATTCAAAAACAGAGCTGACAGTTTGACTCTTATATATGTTGACTGACAGGAGCCCGAGTATATCTAGCTTGCCGGGATGTTGAAAAAGGGGAATTGGTGGCCAAAGAAATCCAGACCAAGACAGGAAACCAGCAGGTGTTGGTACGAAAACTGGACCTTGCTGATACTAAATCTATCCGAGCCTTTGCTAAGGGCTTCTTAGAAGGTAAGTGTTTAACTGGAGGCTGTGAGTTGAGTCTTGTCACTGACATGGTGGAGAGCTAAAAGGAAAGATAACCATCGTCTCTCTCATAAATAGAAATGCTGGATAAAATACAACCACATAATTTTAATACGTAATTGAACTCATTCATAAAAAAAAGAAGTCCTCAGGATGTGAAAACTAAGGGAAATTTAACAGAGGTGGATACTATCTTACAATTGCAGACATGAGACATATACTTTGCAGTGTTTCCTCAGCTTGGGCATTCAAATGAAAAAATAATGATTGTTGTGTAGGCAAAATGACTTTTACTTTGCTTTGTGTTGTAATTATTTCATTACTGGTGAGGGTGAATATTTTTGCGTCTTCCTTACCTACCTACTTTATTGCAAACTGTTCAAAGCCTTTGCTTTTGTGTATTGGAGTCTCTGCTTTTATTGCTGTTTCGATTGCATCCTAGCAAAGAATTTCAGGTTTTCTCCAACAATTTCTCAGTTTCTTATTTAATTCTTTTCTACATGTATATTTGGAAAGAATGCATGAAAGTTTATAAAGTTTGTGTGGTTGACTGTGTTAGTTTTACACATTTGTAATCACTGTATATATTGGGATCACCCTATTGTTTTTAGACTTGGAAAGTTTTTCTTGTATCCTGTGAATTAGCAAATCACTTCTTATATGTATTGCCATCTTGTTTTCATATCTGTTGTTCCTTTTTATACTTTTTTGTCTTTTGTGGTTAAATCTACTACAAGTAGGATCACCTACTACTATGATTTACAAGACCTTCTTATCATTTGACTAAAGGCATGCACCTTTAGAGAGCATGAAAATTACAACTGTAGATTCTGCTCTGTACTCATTTTCTTAGATCTGTGTTTTATATGGTTTTATTTCTGGGTCCTTTCCAATTTAATCTTGATTCAGTGCTCATGTTAATGTCATTGTATTATTGTTACTGTATATCTTTTCAATCGGAAGTTAGTTTCAGCTTTTAATTCAATTCTACATCATACATTTGTGTTAAAACCACTTTATTTAACCTGGTTTCATTCTCCATAAAGTTTTTTTTACCGTAAATTCTTATTTTCTCTTAAATCTTTTGATTCCCTATACATACATACATGTCCACACACTTTCACAAATATACAATAAGTAGAATCCAGTACACAAAAAACAAAAAAAAAATGGAAAGGATTTAAAAAGTCATAGCAGTGAGTGATAGCTGAAACAGAAAATCTCACAGGAGTATCAGAAAATGAAATAAGCCCTTAGATTTGGTGTCTAGGGTCCAAATACCCACACAAGGACAAGAGAGGAGGCCTCAGGCCCTTGAGATTTGCAGAGCTGGAGCTGAGGCTCCATGTGACGTCAGGATTCATGGAGAGCCACTTGGTCAATGCGATAGAGGCTAGAAAAACCCTGGCCACCAACAAAGAGTTGTTGCAAAAAAGCTCACACCTCATCAGAGCATGAATGGAGCAGAGGTCATCTGCAAAAAGTGAGAACCTCAAGCTAGCAGAGGTGTGGGGTCTGAATTCCTAACACCAAGGATATAACACTCTTCTCTTCACTGAGAAATTATTATAAAAACAGTGAGTAGTTCCCAAATTAGAAAGATTCGGAAGGTCATTTGCTAGTGTGGGATGGGCTTTTGTCCTGTATTTGAAGTATCATCATGCTTGGTAGCATGGAGGGTCAGCAAAAAAGAGGAAGACCCTCGACGAGATGGATGGACAGAGTGGCCACAACAGTGGGTTTAAGCACGAAAATGATTGTGGACATGGCACAAGACGGGACAGTGTTTCGCTTTGTTGTTCCTAGGGTCACTGTGAGTCAGAACTGACTCGACGGCACCTAACAACAACAAAAATATATAGAATTTGATCAGAGTCTTATGATGAAAGACAATACAAATATAAAGTATAAAGGGAAAATGGAAGAAAGATTGAAGTCCCAAATCCTCATTTTCAAAGCCTGGGCCTAGGACAGATTACCACAGCAGAGGAAAACCCAAGAACACTCTATCAGCATGCTCCCTTACAATCCAGGGAGCTAGGCATCCCAAGGTACACAACTTCCCCTGATATGAGCTTATGATCAGAAATTACAAACCACTTGAGAAAACGAACCAGGAGAGAATCAGCAGATGCAACAAAGAGGTGAAACTAGTGTGGTGGCAGGGGGCTGAATCCCAGAGGTGAGGCTGCATACAGAATGCCCTTTTTTCCTGTGAACTCTTCCCATTCAGTTGGAGAAGTCTTTATATTGGGAGAGGTGCACAGAACACTCCCAGAAACAGTGAGTAGCTCCTGAATTTAAGTGGGGAGGAGATTTGATATAAAGTGGAATTTTGTCCTGCAGTAGAAGTACGTAGAATTTGACCCAAGTCTTAAGATGAAAGAGAAGACAAAATAAATATAAAGGGAAAATAGAAGGAAGATTGAAGTCCCACATCCTCAGTTTCTAAGATGTAACAGCTGTGGTCGACCTCTTCCACACCCCCTCTGTTCTTCCTTACAGAGGAAAAGCAGCTTCACATTTTGATCAACAATGCAGGAGTGATGATGTGTCCCTACTCCAAGACAGCAGATGGCTTTGAGATGCACATGGGAATCAACCACTTGGGTGAGAGATCCGGCCTCATAGGATGGAGTCTTGTTTGTATGATGGGATTGGATCTCAGGGCAATAGTAGACTGTCGGTGAATAAGAGTATTGTCCTGTCTAAAAGCTCAGGGATGAATTTGAGGCTCACTTGGGTTTCTGCCTTGTTTCCATTTGCCATTCTGATTCAGTTTACCCTCAGACATTTTTTGAACAATCTGGACTAGGGGCTATGTTGCTTTCTGACTAGTGATCCTGTGGCCAGCATCAGACAGAGACTTCATGTTCTTAAAATGTGATGTTACACAAAGTGGGAATGAGCCTGAACTTCAGATTTCACGTAATCCAGACCATATAATAAGGAAGAATCTTGTGTCTTTGGCTATTCTGTTTCCCCAAACCCTCACTGTACTTGTCATCTAGTGGATAATGAAGTGTTGAGAGGAGAGCCCTTATTTCATTGCTGAGCCCTGCCCTCTACCCACCCCTTGCGCTCTGTTCATTCTAGTTTTTTTTTTCTCCCCAGGTCACTTCCTCTTGACCCATTTGTTGCTAGAGAAATTGAAGCAGTCAGCTCCATCAAGAGTGGTGAACGTGTCTTCCAGGGCACATTACCTGGGAAGGATCCACTTTCATGACCTACAGAGTGAGAAATTCTACAATGCTGGTTTGGCTTACTGCCATAGCAAGTTGGCCAACATCCTCTTCACCCAGGAACTGGCCCGGAGGCTAAAAGGTAGGTTTGGAGGAAATGAGTATGGCGATAAGAGTCACTGGGAGTAGTTAGAAACAAAAAGGATAGAAGATTCTTCTGAAGCCCAATACGTAGATAAGACCTGTCACTGAAGATTGGAAGTGGGCTGGCTGTAGGGGATGGAGAGATTCAGACTGAGTCTGAAGGCTTGATTTTATCCACCTACTAATTCTGAATCTGTAAGAAATTACTTTTAAGATTTATTGCCTCCTATGTAAAACTGAATTACTTCATACTTTATTGTCATAATTAAATCAGGCCTCATGAACAAGTTAAGGTTTTTCCTCATGGCCAGATTGTACAGAAGGGAGTGGTAGAGCTGGTATTTGAAACCAGTCATCTGGCTGCAAGGTTGCAAAGTCAGTGCATGCCCTTAACCACCACCAGATGATGCTGCCCTTCATGGGCTCAGGCATAGCAACACTTGTGAAGATGGCACAGGACTGGGCAGTTTTCATTCTGTGGTACATCAGGTTGCTGTGAGTCAGAATCGACTTGATAGCACCAAACAGCTCATATCAGTGTAGAGTCAGAGGAGAAATTTGGGCTGTAGATACAAATGTGAAGACCGTAAAGGTGGAGTTTCGTGAGCCATGAGAACTCCTCACATACAAAGTTTGGACAGAGAGGTGACAGACTGGTCCAAGAAAATGAGACTTAGCAGCTAGAAAGGTATGGACAACCAGAGGAGATGAAGGGTCACAGAAGATGGAAAAGAAGGGTTTGACAAGGGAACAGTTCTTGGCAGTCAAGAGTGTCTTGTGTGCTAGAGAGGTAAATTCCCGTGTCTGTTGCTTCCCAACAGTTGTTGACCTCTTTGAGCCTTAACCTCCCTAATCTTAGAAATGCGGTTATAAATTACTGTGAACAGTACAGAAGATATCACTGTGGGCAGTAAGTCCACATGTCAGGGTCACATGTTTCTTTGTGTTTACTGCTGTCTTTGGCTGGTCAGCAACATCAAGTCCTGTCCTCTCCTCTCTCCCTGGCACCCACCAACCAGGCTCTGGTGTTACAGCGTATTCTGTACACCCTGGCACAGTCAACTCGGAACTAATTCGGTATTCCCCTTTCTTCACGTGGATGTGGTGGCTTTTCTCGCCCTTTTTGAAGACCCCTCAGCAGGGGGCCCAGACCAGCCTGTACTGCGCTTTAACAGAAGGCCTTGAGATTCTGAGTGGGAGATATTTCAGGTATGGATGTATCTGTTTTTAAAGACGGGATTTTATTTGCCCAAAGGAGATAATTTGGATTTGTCTAGTATACTCTATCTACCCTTTTTAAAAAGTATGTAATCTAATGCACTTTTGTCTTTTAGCTCTAAGATTTTTGCCTTCTCATAAGACCCACTCACATCTTCTGTGTTAACTGCTAGGTTTGATTTTGTTCATGTCATTTTTTTATACTCATGATTATGCTTTTTTGGTTGTTTCTTTTCTTTTTATCTTTGATGTTAATTCAATTTCTCATGTTTGTTTTTGGCCTCTTCTACTTTTTTTTGCATTAAAAAGAATTTGAATCTATATTTTTGTATCATTTGGCCTCAGGACTAAAATATTATCTATAAACTCACTTTTATGTTTTTTTACTTTAGATGAAGGTTTACAGAACAAACTTGCTTCTTATTAAACAGTTAATACGTACTGTTTACGACATTCCGTAACAACCCCATGACACAGCAACACTCCCCTTTCTCAACCTTGGGTTTCCTTTTACCAGCTTTCTTGTTCCCTCCTTGCCTCTGGGCTGGTGGGCCCCTTTTGTCTCATTTTGTTTTATGGGCCTGTCTAATCTTTGTCTGAATGGTGACTCTGAGGAATGACTTCATTACTACGCTAAATGGCTGTCCAGGGGCCATGCACTCAGGGGTTCTCCAGTTCTCTGTCAGGCCAGTAAGTCTGGTCTTTTTTTGAGTTAAAATTTTTGTCTACCTTTTTTCCAGCTCTTTCAGCAACTCTCTCTTGAATAAGACTAAAAAATTGCGTAGAGAATTTTGAACATACACAAGAATAGACAGAATACCATATTAAACTCTCATACACCAGTAATCTAAGAAACCCTTATAGCACAGTTGTTGAGCACTTGGCTGCTAACTGAAAGGTCAGGTATTTGAACCCAGCAGCCATTGGATGGGAGGAAGCTGTGGCAGCGTGCTTCGGTAAAGATTGATAGCCTTGGAAACTCGATGGGACTGTTCTGCTCTGCCCAGTAGGCAGGGACAGATACAACTAGTAAGCAGGGTGCACACCAATTTACAGTAAACAAGGTATGCACAGGCTTTTTGTGCTTACTTATCAAGCTGCAGTGTGCGATTTCACATGGGTTTCACCAAATGAAACTTTAGAGAAGGAATTGTAGCTAAAACTAAGATTGGAAAGAAAGGTGGACATATTGTGGAAGGCCTGTAATGCTAGACCTCTGGAGCAGACACAGTACTTCACTGGAGAGAGACACAGTCTGGCCAGTGCTTTAGAAGAACATCCCTGGTGACTTTGTTTAATGAAGGAGAGACATTGAGTTTCTGATTTATGATAAAGAGACAGTTGGAATGAAAAGATTGTGTCACGGTTTCTTAGTGTGGTGCTATCACAGAAATACCACAAGTGTGTGGTTTTAACAAACAGAAATTCATTTTCTCACAGTTTAGACTGCTAAAAGTCTGAACTGCAGGTGCTGGCAATATGGAAAGGCTCTCTCTCTGTCTACTCTGGGGGAAGGTCCTTGTCTCCCTTTGCCTTCTTTTCCTCGACGATCTTCATGTGATGTGCCATCCGCCTTCCCCCACCTCTGCCTGCTTCTGTGTAGAATCTTTTTTTTTCAATCTCAGAAGTGAGTGGCTTAAAACAGACCCTACAATGATATGGCGTCGTTGACATAACCAAGAAAACTGCATTTGTAAATGGGAATAGCTTCCACAGGTACAGGGGTTGGGATTTACAACACATATTTATAGGAGAGAGGGCACAATTCAGTCTGTAACAGAATGGTTAAATGAGAGAGGAACCTGGCTAACTGGAGTGTGAAGAGCATTTACTGGAATGTGATGGGCTGCTCTCTGGTATGAAGGGAAGACTAGAGAGCTAGGCTTAGAGCAGTCAGGAGTGGCCAGTCAGCTGGCCAGGCACTGCTGCTGGAATGAGTCATTGCCAACCATCTTGTGGTTGTGTTGCTCACTATCTACTTTCCAGAAGCGAGTGCTGGACCCCCTTCTTCCCACCTCCCTGCCTGTCAATCCACCATCCCTGATCCCTTAGCAAGGGAAGAAAGGCACCTGATCCAGGGGAAAGAGGCATTTCCACAAAGAAATCAGGTTGCTGTTACCAAAAAAATAAGATGGAACAGATGTTCAGGCAAAAAGTGACAGTTGTCTACTACAATGTAATACATCTGGCTCTGTACCTGTTGATTGCGGGTTACCTATGAAACGTAGGAAGTACAAGAAGAAAAAAATATGTATTTTCTGGCTCCATATTATACACTGGAATGGTATTTTAGGGGTGAGTATGGATTCACTATCCCAAGAGATTTCTTTTTTTAATATATTTTATTTATTTATTGTGATTGACAGTGTACAATCCAGTTTAAATTCGCATGCCCACCTTTGTGCAGCAACTACTGCTCTCCCTGCTCAGTGACAGCACACTCCTCCTTTCTGTTCTATACATGTCACATCCTCTAAACAATCTCTTGTCCCCTCTTCACCCTCTCCACTCCCTTCTAGTAAGAGGCCAGTAGGATGACCTCCTATAGATGCATAGAACCATAGAGTGCACACACAGTATGATCACTGTGGGTTACCAAGTCCAATCCATTCCTGTCTGAAAAATTGACCTCAATAATGATTTATGAACAGGGGCAGCATCAGGTCTCGGGGCCATGGTCCCCAGGGGAACCCCCAGGCCTTCAGACCATCAATTGCAGTCTTTTAGTGGAGTTCTTAGAGTGCACCCCTTTTTATTCTCGTGTTGCCACTGGGACTCAACTTTGTGAGCCCCATCACAACTGTCACTGGTGGTGCCCGGGCACCATCTGGTTCTTCTGGTCACATGTTGATGTAGTCACCCATTCATGTGGGTCTTTCTATCTTCTGGGTTGTCTTTCCCCCATGTCGTTTTGGTCCTTGGTGATCATCTGTTCCAGCTGAGTTGGGACCATTTGGTGTACCTCAGGTGGCAGCTTGCTAGCTTTTAAGACCCCACCCAGATGCCACTCACCAATATGGGGTGGAGAAGACTCTCTTAGCAATAAGTTAGTTACTGCCAGTTGGCCTTGGTATCTCCTGAGAGCATGGTCCCCAGACCTCCACCCCTGCTACTGTCCTTGCAATATGGGGCCCAAGAGATTTTTAAAACAGAAAAATAACCCCTTTATCTTGGTTTTGACAGAATGGTGTAAAGAAAGTCAGCCTCACATCCTTGATTTTGGTCATTATTGACTATTTTACATTTTATTGAGATGAAATTAATATAAAATAAATAATCTGGCAGCCTGTAGTATATTCACAGTGCTGTGCCACTGTCCCTCTACCAAGTTCTAAAACATTTTCCCCAGGTAGCAGTTATCCCCCATTCCTTAACCCTAGCTCCTGACAACTGCCAATCTGTGTGCTCTCTCTACAGATTTATCTGTTTTAGTTACTGCATATGAATGGGATCATACACTATGACTTTTTGTGTCTGGCTTCTTTCACTCAGCATAATGTTTTTTATGGTTTACCCATGAGGTAGCATGTATTACTACTGTATTCCTTTTTCTGACTGAATAATATTCCATTGTATGCATACAAGGTCTGACAAGTCCATGAATTTAATTCTTTTAAGTGCTACATACCTTATTGCTGAGTATCACTGTGGTCACCTTTGAAGTACTCCCTTTGGAAAGCTATGCATCAATGCCAGCACCTAATCTACCCTTCAGAACAGTTTTAGAACTCTTTTTGGAATGGCCACTGTGCACAACGGCAAGTTCGTGAATTTAATTGCACAGTTGTCTATATAAGGGAGTTTACTCACCTGCTCTGGCCCCCAGTGACTTGTTTACCCAAAGATAAAGGAAATATAGAAAGGAAGACATTTTGATGACATTCCGGACATCAAGGGTAACACTACAACAATTCTGATGGCCATTCCATTGTAGGATGAGTTTGTGAACTTAACTGTCAGTCATTTGCTTATCTTTTATTGGTGGACATTTGGATTGTATCCAGTTTTTGAGTTTTATGAATAATACTGCTATGAACATTTGTGTGCAAGTTTTTGTACAGACACATTTTCATTTTTCTTGGGTATCTTTCTAGAAGTAAAATTGCTGGATCATATATAGCTCTCTATTTAACCACTGTGAGACTACTGCCAGACTTGTTTCCAAACTGGCTACCCCATTTTACATTCCCATCAGCAGCATATGAAGGTTCCCATTTCTGCACATCCTTGCCAACACTTTCTGTTGTCTTTGAACTGTAGCCTTCCTAGTAGGTGTGAAACTGGTATCTCTTTGTGGTTTTGATTTGTCTCCCTGGTAGCTAAAGATATTCAACATCTTTCCATATATTTATTGTCCATTTATATTTCTTTTTTGGAGAAATACCTATTCAAATCGTTTGCCCATTTTTAAATTGGATTGTTGTCTTTGTATTGTTGAATGTCAACAGTTTTTATGCATCATGTATCTCACAAATATTTTCTCTCATTTTGCGTTCTCGTTTCGCTCTCAGTGATGTGCTTTGAGACAGTTAAGTGTTCAGTTTTGATGATGTCTCACTTCTCTGTCATTTCTTGTGTTAATTGTATTTTAAGTGTCATGTCAAAGAAATCACTGCTTAACCCAAGGTCATGAAGATTTACATGTTTTCTTCTCAGAATTTTATGGTTTTAGTTTTTACGTTTAGGTCTGATCCATTTGGAGTTGATTTTTATATATGATATGAGGTAGAGATCCAACTTCATTCTCTTACATGTAGATATTTTGTTCTAGCACTGTTTGTTGGAAAAGGCTGTCTTTTCTCGACAGAATAGTCGTGCCACCCTTGTTTAAAATCAGTTGGCCATGTCTGAATTTATTTCTGGACTCTCAGTTCTGTTCCATTGGTCTGTATGTCTGCACTTAATGCCTGTGCCACACTGGCTTTGTGTTAAGTTTTAAAGTTGACCAGATAGTATTTTTGGGTTTTTTTTAATTATTGTTTTTAAGTATTTTATTATGCTTTAAGTGAAAGTTTACAATCCAAGTCAATTTTGATGAGATACTCATTTACATACACTGATCAAACACCAAAATCCCACTGGAAATATAAATTCCATGACCAGTGAAGCACAAATGCCACAATCACACTTTAAGTGGCTTTTTTTTAAAGGTGGTTTCATGTCCTTTCTGTCATTTGCTTTTCACTATAACCTTACAAAGAGTGTTAGTTAGACACAGTGCAGCTAAGAATGACACTTACGAGCCAGCTCAATTCTACAGGGTCGGGCAGAGCCTTTTTCTTGCCAGAGATGATCTTGTCAGTTGGAAATGTCAGGTTGTAGCCTCTCGTAGTACTGCTGAGCTCCCTTAAGCAGAACTAGTATACTTAATAAGGTTTGTTTTATAAATTTGAAGACACTATGGTATTTCTCAAACTTTAGTGTTTAATGGTCTTCCAAAAAAAATGGTTAAAACACAGGTTTTTGGGCCTCAAATCTAGAAATTCTGATTCAGTAAGACTGGGGTGGGGCCTGAGAATTTGTATTTGTAGCAAGATCCCAGGTGGTGCTGCTGCTGCTAGCGTACAGCTCATACTTTGAGTGGCACTGCCTTAATGGACATATGGTGTGAGTTCGCTTTGTGTGGTTAATTCAGACTTGTCAACTTTCCATTTCACCTTCAGAATTTTCTTAAAATGTCCAACAATTTTCCTGAAATAATATACTTTTCAAAATTGATTCTCACTTGTCTTTGAAGCTTGCAATGCATTCACTTATTTTAGAAAAAAAAAAAAAAAAAAACCTTCATTGAATACTTGTACCAGATTCAGGGAATACAAAAGTAAGAGGATTGGCTTTGAGGATAATTTCTGGGTAGACTGGAGCTGGGACCTTCCTCCTGCATTTAATGAGGATTTTTTTTAATGTGATCAGGTGAAAGTTTACAATCCAATTATTCACATAAAATCCTGAGCACCTGCCTGTTTGCAATTAATGAGGATTTTTTTTTTTTTTAAAGTTGGGAACTATAGCACTGAAGAGAAATTATATTGAATATGCAGTATCTTGTTACTGTTTTTTTCTGCTGTCACCTTTTCTTTTATTGTTTTTTTCCCTTTTTTTAATACGACTGAGTGAAAATGAACATTCCCGTATAAATTTACATGCCCACCTATATGCTCTTTTATTGTTTATGAAGCTAGCTTTACTTGTCATGCTAGCTTTAAAACAGTTGTATAACCACAAGTAAGCTGGAAACAAGAAGTTTTTTTTTCCCCACTGTAAGCATAAGCGGCCTGTGGAAATAGCAGAATCTCAGCTATATGATACAAGGCCCTACAGAATGGACCTTACAGAGTTAATCTGAACTAGCCAGAAATAACACGGGAGTCAGGCACTGATACTGAAATACTACAAAAAGTACTATAAAGATTAAATGATGTGCATTATATATCCTATCAAAAAAAAGCTTTCTCCGTTTGTCTAGTGAGGAGGTCTAAAAATGGTAATTTTATTTTCTATGGGGTAAAGATTGGAGGATCTAGACAAACCCTATTCACTGAATAGTTGTACTAGATTCAGGGAATACAAAAGTGAGAGAATTGTCCTTAAGGAAGTTTCCTGGGTGGGTCAGAGTTGGGATATTCCCTCCTGCATTTAATGGGGCTGTTCTTAAAATAAGTGTCCCTATAGCACTGAGGACAGACACCACCCCTGTGAACCACCTAGAGGTGCTACCTCTTTAAGTCTCGTCCCTGGGTGGTTTTTCTGTTCTATTCCTTAACCCAGGCAGAGAGCAGATTCCATCCTTAACACGATGCTTTAAGCCCCTCTCTTTCTTTTCCAGTGACTGCCAGGTGGCACGGGTCTCTGCCCAGGCTCAAAATGAGACAGTAGCACGGCGGCTGTGGGATGTCAGCTGTGATCTCCTGGGCATCCCACTGGACTAACACGTTTTGTCAGTGAAACCTGTGAGCAGACCTCTACGCACCCCTGTCAAAGTGACTCTCCTAGGTGGCCAGAAGGGAACAAAACCCTCCAGCTTTGCATACTTTGATGTCCGGTAAAAGCCAGATTTGTCTAAATATTTCATTTATCTAGGTTGATTCTGCACATAGTACTGCCAGAGAGTTACTAGAGATTTCATAGGATAAGACGACCCTCCTAATGACCTGCACCGCTCATTTTTTCCCTCTGAAACCTACTACCTAGAAGGATCCAAGCTATAGCAGGGTTGATGCACAGGAATTTGGACTACTTTCTGCCCTCTTTATTCACTCTGTATTCCCTGCCAACCAACGTGTCTTCACTTCAAGACAGCCACATTACAGCCTCAGCTACACTTCATTCACAGTGGCCTGGCTCAAGAGCATGGCTTATCTCTGACCTCTTTTAGAAAACTCACTGCACCTATATCCAGCATCTTTCAGGAAACCCTTAATTGAATCTGGATTATGGTGTGGCTTGATCTCTGACAACCTGGAACCACTCTTGCTAAGATACTTTCCCACGTTTAAACTACAGAACTGCCTTTTCTAAGAACCTTGCAGGATTTGATTTTAATTTGTAGGGGGAGACAGAAATAAAGGTGAAGTTTACAATATCAGCAAGGAGAGGATGACGGGGACAGTATGAAGACAGGCCACCTAATTGCTGTTACTGACCCCTTACTGACTCCCTTCTGTGCCTTAGTTTCTCTTAGAAAACCAGGAGGGAAAGACCCCCGCATAAGTTGGTAACTGCCTGCCATGAAGCACATGAATAACAGAAAAGTAGTCTACAAAAAAGAAGAATCCTGGGAGATAATGCAAGTCATGAAGGGACAAACTGAGGATACAAAACAAAAAACAGCTGTCAAAGAATTGAGAGTGGGCACCTAAGACTCATTAGGTACTGTCTTAACTAGCACCAGTCAACAGTGTGGCAAGAAAAAAATCCCAAAACAATACAAAAAAACCCCAATTCCTATACAGAAAGGTTATCTTAAGAACTGACACTGGTGACTACATTCAATTTCAGGGCACTTTCTTACATTATTTTGGCAAGTTTAAATCATCAGTTTGCTTTTGCAAAAATTGTATTTGGAGAACTTTTGTCAAAAAAAATGCTACCAAGGGAAGTCAGAAGTAATGTTCCCATCACTTGTTTGTAGTATGGTCCTCCAATAGAATTTGTGACTTTCTTGGACTGAACAAGTTAACTATGGTGGGGAAAATAGTTATAGGACCACAATTTTCTTATTACAGTCATGCTCCACATAGTGTCCATTCAGGCAATGTCCAACCACATACATGTGTGTGGTCCTATAATGTAACAGTTCAGAAATCCCAGTTGGAGAATAGGACATAGTGCATGTAACTGGACATAGGCAGTGCAGCTGCACTATGAGGCATATAATGGTACCAAACCAAACCCACTGCTGTCAAGTGTCCAACTCATAGTGACCCTAGGAGTCAGAGTGGAATTGCCCCATAGAGTTTCCAAGGAGCACCTGGTGGGTTTGAACTGCCGACCTTCCAGTCAGTAGATGTAGCACTTAACCCCCTATGCTACCAGTGTTTCCATAATGGTACAGTCCATACTATAATGTTTTGACAGTTAAAATAAGTGCCTATGTTACTGACTTAGGTATGTACTGTACTATACTCTCTTATCATCTCCGGGTTCCCAGCCAGCTCCTCCTCCCTGTAAAGCCTGTTAAAAATCTGAGGTAGCTGTAGTGGTTCATAGTAAAATGGGTGCTACTTTGCAACATGCATCGAGACATTATTATGTTAAAGATGTTTTAATGTATCTGGAAGTGTTTCTTATCCATAGGAAGGTACACTATATAGTAAATATTTGACTAATTCATGTTAGATACAAACTGTACCTAACTATTCCAACTTAATGCACATATTTGACTTCAAGACAGACTTAGGAACAGAACTCATCCATAACCCAGGACCTACCTGTACATAATACAATGTCTGCACAGTGTCCAAACCACATAACATCCTTTTTCACAGAATGTGTTGTGGATGTTAAGTAATGCATGACTGTATTTGTAAATTAGTAATGTTTGATTGATTTTGAGACCACTGAACTACATAAGTAGAGGGGTCATATTATGGAAAAGCTAGAAATCGTTTGATGATGGTACACCAGAATACTGAATTAATCTCTTATAATTTATATTGAACTGTCAGTGGCAAATAAAAGTTCTCTTTGATTATTTATCATGATTTTATTTACCAAAATAAAAACTCTGAGAATTAAAAGAAGTAAACACTTTGCATTGTTAGAGTTATGCAGTCATTTCTCATTCTAAAGGATAATTTGTTCTGGAGTCTTAACTACTACAGTACACTCTCAAGTGGCCATTAGGTTGCATTTTGTGGTAATCTGATTATTCATTCACCCAATACATACTTACTAGAAGACTGTTCAAAAATCACTTTTACCCAGATTTCTTTATCATCCCAGCTGTTCTCTCTCCTTTTTGCACCCACCCTTTACTCCCATAGCACAATATGTCATGACATTATGCGACTTATTACAGATTTGATAATTTCTCTATGCTCCGTGCATATCAGGATATCAAAAATTTGTTGAATCAATGGCTAGTGAATTCAGTCTAGTAACAATAAGGATCTAAGAGATAGAAGTCACCAAATCATTTCCCCCTGAACATTCCTGTTATGTTCCAGTGTTCACGGGCAGTTTAAATATTTCAGAATGTGTTCCTTAGGCAAAACATGAACTCACTGAAAAGAGAAATTTCCTGCCACTGAACCATTTACACCCATAATATATTTACTTACACCTATGAAGTGCAGGAAACGTACACTAACACATTTAAAATTTACACTTAATGGCAGGTTCAACTTCCGGACCAGATTGCCAAGTTCTAAAACTGTAGACAGTAAATTTGCTTCATTCACCACCATATACCAAAATCTCCGCACAATGCCTTCGCCTAACACCTGTGTGTGGTGTGACATGGGAACTCCCGCTGCGCTAGTTAAGGGCAGCCGCTGGAGGCTAGCGTGGACTCAAGCATCACAGCATTCGAGTTCACTACCGAAAGCACGTGACCCTGCCAGTAAGTCACCTGACCTACCCAGTGTTTTACCAGCAAGAGCCCGAAGAACTGTAACCTGGCTCTCTTCCGAGGGCTGAAAGCTAAGATTTTAGTCGGAACGTAGACTGGGGGGCGGCAGGAAAGCAGGTAAACTGCGATGACGCTGAAACCCACTTCTGGCTACCAATTCCTGCGAGTCTGGAGCAGCCTCTGGCAGACGCATCTAGCTCCAACAGCGCGTGACGCCTGAGTTCGAGGGTCTTCCGCGACAAACTACAGCCCCCAGCATGCACTGCAGTGCCCTCCTCTCGGAGGCCGACGGGGCCCAGAAGGTTGGCGGCCGTGCTGCCCGTCCCGCGAGTCTCCTCGGGCCCTTCCGCTGTGGCGCTCCTCCCCAGCCCTGGACCGGGAATTCCTGGGACTCCGAGACTGAGATTCGTCCTGGTGTGGCACTGCTCCTGCAGCACCCGCTTGGGCTGCGCAACTCGCCGGATTTCCCATCAGGCGCTCCCAGGATGATGGAAAAGAGAGTGGGCGTTCCGACTAGGGAGGACCCCGCCGCAGGCCCCGGAAGCGCCTTGTCCCGGGCGGCGGGGGCGGCCGCAGCTGTGATGGCTGCGGGGTTTGGTGGCTGACCGCCGGGATAGCACCGGGCCCCGCACCCAGAATCTCGGCGGTCTCTTTTCAAGCTCCGCCTGCGCCATGGCCACCTCCGCGGCCTCCTCAGAGCATTTCGAGAAGTTGCACGAGATTTTCCGCGGCCTTCATGAGTACCTACGAGGGGTGCCTGAGCGGCTGCTGGGGACGGCAGGGACCGGTGAGGCAGGGGCGGGCAGGGTCTGTGGGAAACTCGGCCCCTCAAGCTCTTGGAGGAAGAGCCTTTACCCTTCTTCCAGACCCAGTCCCTGTTCTGTCTGCTCCCCTTCACAAACACTGCCTTCGGTGCTGTCAGCGTCACTGAGCCCTGGATATCCCTGCTGTCACTTCGAATGGAACGGAGACGTTCTCAGGGATGGGCCTGGGTGTCGCCTTTTTGGAATCCTCCCTCTTGAATTTCTCATAATCCTCACCGAAATTTCTCCTCTTTTTTTTTCCCCCCTCTATGGCAGTTAAGATCACAGCGGTTTCTTAAATAGGTATTTCTAGTATTTCAGTAAAACTAGTTTCTTTTGTAGCTGTGTTATTTTATGCATTTTGAAATATTCTTAAGAGAGACTCATAGTTTCTGTCAGACTGGCAAAGGAAACGTGACCCCCCAAAGGGTTAAAAACACAAATGAGTCATAAATTTGAGAGTTATTTGGGGAAGTTGGTAAACACCAGTTTTTGTTGTTCTTTCGCGGAGGAGGGTGGGCGTGGTCTTTAAAACCAAGATAGGGAGTTTACCTGTTGTCCTACAATTCCTGGCTGCTGCGACCGTTCCTGCCCCGTGATTTCAAGACTCAGGTGGCTGCAATCTCTGCCTGAAGGAACTAGAATTTTTCTGGTTAAAGCCATAGAAAGACCTGGCTTGCCAGAATTCCTTGCTTCTAGACAGACAGGTCTTACAAGCAACAAGGCTAAGACTTCGTATATTGTTGTAGCGGTCTCTGATAAGGACGAATAAGGTGTTGGTGGTTTTAATGGTAGTATCCTCACGTTCTGTGTGGGAGACCCCTAGACAGTACAGCTCACGCACAAGCACATCTCTCAGTGGAGTCTTGCATGTTGCTGTGATGCTGAACAGATCTCAGTGGAGCTTCCAGACTAAGACTAGGAAGAAAGACCTATGTCTGGCTAAGATCTACATCTGAAAATCAGCCAGTGAAAATCCTGTGGATCAGAATGATCCAGTCCGTAATCTGTCACGGTGATAGTACAGCACCAAGGAGTGTTTCAGTCTGTAGTTCATGGGGTCACCATGCGTAGGGGCCAACAATAAGAAATTAGTTCATACATTTGCTTTAACAAATATTTACTGAAAGACACTATCCTTGATGTTGGTAATACTAACAGGAAGCATTAAGAGCTGTGTTGAAAAATAAAGCAGAGTAAAGAGTAGTGACAGAAGCACTGACTTTAAATAAGGTGGCTGCAGGTTGGAAAACCCTGGTGGTGTAATAGTTAAGTGCTACATCTGCTAACTGGGGGCAGCTTATCAATAGGCAAGGTAAGCACGGCGATTACCTTGCTTACCAGATCATCTATAATAAACAGTTTCACACTTTTTACAACATCAGAGATTCTGCTTCTAGCCATGGCTGGCATCATTTGTGTCTCTTCTGTTCCCACAGCACCTTGCTACTGAATCTAAGGTTCTGTTTAAATTTACCATGCATGATGGGTGGATGAGCCCGTAGGCAAGGTAAGCAAGGGCTTAGTTGTGCTTGTGTACTGATGTGAGTAGTAAATCAAACTGTAGTGAAACCCCTCTGAAAGAGTTCACCACAGATGATCTGGTAAGCTTCCTACTTGCCTTGCTCATTAGGTAATCTGCCTGAGTGACTGGGATAGGCCTCTCTAAGAAGGTGGTATTTGTATTAACCAGTCCATTAGGGAATTTCTGATGCACACTCAAGCTTGAAAGCCACTGAACTAGAACATGAGCTCTGGATTTTGTCGGTTATTTATGTATCTTGAGCACCTAGAGCAGTACTTAGCATATAGTAGGAATTCCACAAATATATGAAGGATTGAATGTATGCTGTGAACTGCTAGGAAGAAAATATTAACATATGATTGGCTATTGAAATAGTATGGTTTTATTTCTACTCTCCTGTTTTCCACATTTTCTTTTAAAATGGATGTATGCACCTGTTAAAACATCAAAAAAGATCCTTAACTTTCCCAAGTGCAGTCTTTATTTGGTTTCTCCGTTTGAAGAATGGCATACATGGTGTGTTCTGTTTCAGGATGTTTGTGTGGCTTTGCCATCCAGTCAGTGTATATAATAATTATTGACCCATGCAGGACTGTATTTAATTGCTATACTGTAATTTCTGGTTTTGGTTGTGCAGCATCTGAAGAGGTTTCTCCAAATACCTCTGAAAAAAACAAACTAAATCCATTACCATCAAGTGGATTCTGACTCATAGCGATCTTGTGGACAGAGTAGAAATGCTACCTAGGGTTTGCAAGGAGCGGCTAGTGAATTGAACTGCTGCAGCTGTGGTTCTTAACCACTATGCCATCAGGGCTCCGGACACCTTGAAGTGCTGTAAAATTCTTAATACAGTTAATACATTAAGTACCTAGAGCCGTGATTTCTAGTTTGGGTTTCATAGCACCTGAAGATGTATCTTCCTGTGTTTAAAATTAGTATCTGAAAGTTTTTAGTTTTAATTTACTTAAATTTAGTAAATTGGATGACTTTAAAGATACGGAAGCAGAAGAAATAATCACTGTAGAGTAACAAGCAGCAGGTTGATAGACATTAATTTACTCACTGACTACAGAATTTTAGTTGTTCCAACTCTCTTCATATTCTTTGATGAATTTTGTTTTCACTCTTCAGTCACTTTTCCTAAGGAGTTCCTTTGAAAAACAATGGTGCTTAGTGTACAGAACATTTACCTGTGCCTGAAACTTGCTAAGTCCATGTTATGTGTAGTATCTCTTTTAACCCTTTCAACAGGGTTAGTACTGTGACACCAGTATTGTTATTTCTCTTACTTACAGAGGAAGAAACAGTTACAGGCATCTGATGCTATTAGCTGTCATATGGTATGAGATCAAGTAAACTCTGTGATGGTCAAATAGCAGCTGCAGGTCATAGAAATGCTGCAGTGGTGCACCAAAAGCAAATCAACCACATACTTTTAAGATCCTGGTAGAGCCAAATATTTACATAACTAGTGAGCCAAGACTAGTCATTTTCAACGTGGGTGAAAATAAAGGTAGCTGCCATCTAGCTCTGTCTTTCAAAGTGTGCACCGTCTATTTTACTCTGTGTCTGAAAGATGATGCCACCATTCATGCACTTTACCAGACAGAGTCCTTATTTCAGAGTGAGTCATGCGTGTGTGACTGAAAGTGGCTCATTCTTGTTTCTGGTGCCCATTCTACCCTGTGTACAGTTGTACTGTTCTGTATTTGAAGTCAGTTTATCTCACTCCTTTAAATGGAAAATCTGTAATTTTTTTCTAAATGATCCAAAACAAAAATACAAGGAAGGTAAAGTAACAGTATTTTAGTTATGTGCTGTAGCTTTGAAGCTGAAGCTGATTCTTTATTAAAATGGGAGATTAGTAAATTTTAGGTATTAAAGACATAACAACAACAAAAAAACTAAACCCACTGCTGTCAAGTTCATTTTGACTCATAGTAACCCTAAAAGACAGGGCAGAACTGCCCCATGGTGTTTTCAAGGCTGAAAGTCTTTATATAAGCAGACTGCTTTCTCTTTATAGAAGCAGACATCTTTCTTCTGTGGGGTGACTTGGGGGTTTGAACTGCTGATCTTTGGTTAGCAACTGAATGCTTTAGCCACTGTACCACGAGGGCTCCATTGCAGATGTACTAGCACTGAAATATTCCCAAGAAAGGTGATCTAACCAAATGTGGAAATATCAAGCAATATCATTAATATCACATGCGAGTGAAATTCTGTTAAAGATTATTCAAAAACTGCTGCAGCAATACAGCAACAGGAAAATGCCAGAAATTCAAGCTGGATTCAGAATAGGAAGTGAGGCAGGGGACATCATTGCTGACATCAGATGGATCTTGACTGAAAGCAGAGAATATCAGAAAGATGTTTACCTGTGTTTTATTGATTATGCAAAGGCATTTGACTGTGGGGATCATAAAAAATTATGGGTAACATTGTCAAAAATAGGGATTCCAGAATTCCTAATTGTTCTTATGAGGAAATCGTACATAGATCAAGATGCAGTTGTTCAAACCTAGGGAAGATGTGTGTCAGGGTTGTATCTTTGTGTCATGCCTATTCAAACTGTATGCTAAGCAGATAATCCCAGAAACTGGACTCTGTGAAGAAGAACAGAGTATCAAGATTAGAGGAAGATTCATTAACAACCTACATTATGCTGATGATACAACCTTGCTTGCTAAAAGTGAAAAGGACTTGAAGTGCTTACTAATGAAGATCAAAGACCATAGACTTCAGTAAGGATTACACGTCAACATAAAAAAAAAATCATTACAACCAGACCAATAAGCAACATCATGGTAAAAGGAAGATAAAAGAAAAAAGATTGAGGCTCTTAAGATTTCATTTTGCTTGGATCCACAATCAACATCCTATGGAAGCAGCAACCAAAAAATGAGAAGACTCATTGTGTTAGACACATCTGCTACAAAAGACCTCTTTGAAGTGTTGAAAGCAGAGATGTCACCTTAAAACTTGACCCAGTCTATGATGTTTTCAGTCACCTCATCATGCGTGCAAAAGCTGGACAATGAATAAGGAAGACTAAAGAAGAATTGACACCTTGAATTGTGATGTTGGTGAATAATATTGAGTATACCAAAAAAACCTGTTGTGAGCAAGTCAGTTCCAACTCATAGCAACCCTTTAGGACAAAGTAGAACTGCTCCATAGAGTTTCCAAAAAGTGTCTGGTGAATTCAGACTGCCAGGAACTTAATCACTATGCCTTCACGGTTTCCATTGAATATACCATGAACTGCTAAAAGAAGGAACAGATCTATCTTGGAAGAAGTACAACCGGAATGCTCATTAGAAGCAAGATGGTAAAGACTACGTCTTAGATACTTTGGACATCAGGAGGGGCCAGTCCCTGAAGAAGGACATCACATTTTGTAGAGGGGGTCAGCGGGAAAGAGAAGACTCTCAGTGAGATGGAGTGACAGAGTGGCTGAAACAATGGGATCAAGCCTAAAAATGATTGTGAGGATGGTGCAGGACCAGGCAGCATTTCGTTTGTTGTACACAGGGGTTGCTGTGAGTCAGAACCAACTTGATGGTATCTGGCAGCAAGAGCAGCAGCACTAAAGTAACAAAATGGGAAGGCTTGAAAGGGGAATGACTTTCTCACTGTAGTTCAGTGATACGTATATCATTTCCCATACCACTACCAGTGTGAAAAACACTACCACACCTTGCAGCCTTCCAGTGAGCAAAGTAGTTGAATGTGTTTTGCATAAAAGCAGTAGATGAGGGTTAATATGGAGAGAAACAATGTGTGATGGAGGTGAAGGTAGGGGCAGGTGATGTCAGAGAACAAGTACTGGTAAGCCATCTTATTGACGGAAGTATGCCTAGTTCCTGTTAGGGTTTGGGGGGTTGGGGATTGAGAATTGTTAAATTTGAACTGTGGTGCTTCTCTTAATGAAGTGCTATTATTGGCCTGGAAACCCTGGTGGCATAGTGGATAAATGCTGTGGCTGCTAACCCAGAGGTTGGCAGTTCATATCTGTCAGGTGTCCTGTAAAAACTCTATTGGGCAGTTCTGCTCTGTCCCACAGGGTCACTGTAGTCGGAACTGGCAGTGGGTTTGGTTGTTTCCTTATTTTTGGTCTATAGGATCGCTATGAGTTGAATCCACTTTACAAGGCTACAAGACTGCCCCAGGCATTTGTAGTCCTTGTTCCCGGGGCACTCAGTGAACCCTGGGTCCCTAGTGGTTAAGAGCTTGGCTGCTAACTGAAAGGTCACCAGTTTGAAATCCACAGCCACTCCTCGGAAGTCCTATGAGGCAGTTTTCCTGTGTCCTTAAGGGTCACTGTGAGTAGAAATTGACTGGATGGCAATGGGTTTGGCTTTTTTTAAAATCCTGCAGTCATTAAGGATAACAAGCCCACGTACATTTCAAAATACCTTTTGTTGTTAGTTGCCCTTAAGTAGATTCCAACTGGTAGAAGTCTCCTGTGCTGAGTATAACTGCTCAATAAGATGTTCAAACCTGGGACCTTTCAAAAGCAGATCACCAGGCCTGTCTTTCAAGATGCCTCTGAATGGTTTTGAACTGCCTGTCTTTTCAACTGGTAGTAGAGCACTTAACTGTTTGTGCCATCCAGAGAGCTGACAGATACCTTTTTAGGGGTGTTCAAGTGCTGCTGCTTAACAGGCAAGAGTGGCACACTCATTCCAAGCAGAAGGAATGGCCTCTACGAATGTATGGAAATAGTAATGTGCATTTGAAACTTGGTCTTTTTCCAGAAGAGAAGAAGCAGCTGATCAGAGATTTTGATGAAAAACAACAGGAAGCAAATGAAACGGTGAGAATAGGGAGCATGTTCTTACTCTTTTATCTAGTGTTGATCTTTTCCAGAAATAATTCTGTGTATGAACTGATCACACACTGACTGTTCCTGTCTGTTGATTTTAATTATTTCTTACAGGAAACTCTGGTAGTGTGGTGGTTAAGAGCTCTGGCTGCTAACCAAAGTGCTAGCAGTTTGAATCTCCCAGGTGCTTCTTGGAAGCTATGGGGCAGCTCTACTGTGTCCCATAGGGTTGCTATGTGTCTTTACAAAAGGAGGCCATTTGATGGAGATGGGTGGCAGGGGCTCTGAAAAATACAAACAGATAAAGAGTATCCAGAGTGAGTCTTTGACATAGAATGATACTGTTGAGAATATGTAGCTTGGCTTAAATATACACATGAGGCTGCCTAAGCACCTGCTTTCTTGAGGCAAGATGAGAAGGTGCAGGGAGACAGGAGTTACCTGAATGGATACAGGAAGTACAGGGGAGAATGGAGGAGTGTGCTGTCATGGGGTGGTATGGGGAGAGCACCTAGAGTTGCATAGTGGTGTGTGTGCAAGTTTTATATGGCAGACTGATTTGGGTTGTAAACTTTTACTTAAAGCACAATAGTTTTCTTTTTTAATATCATTGATAATAGATTTCTGATATGAGTAGTAAGAACACTTTCATGCCTTTACCAGAGAGGTATTAAATTTTAAGAACTAGCCGTTCAACACAAGAATAAAAAGGGGTGCTCCCTGAGATCTCTACTAAAAGACCACAATTGATGGTCCAAGGGCCATCCGAGTTCCCCTGGGAGCATGGCCCCTAGCCCTGATGCTGCCCCTGTTCATAAATCATAATGGAGGTCAACTCTTTGGACAGGAATGGATTGGTCTTGGCGACAAAGAGTGACCATATCATGTGTGCACTTTATGGTTCTCTGTATCTATAGGATGTTGTCCTGCTGACCTCTTACTGGAGGCAGGGGATAGGAGGAGGGGATAGGAGATTGTTGGGAGGTTAAGACATGTATGGGGTGAAGAGGAAGGGTGTGCTGTCACCAGGGAGGGAGAGCAGTGGGAGCTGCATGTAGCTGGGCATGCAAATTTATATGGGAATGTACATTTTCACACAGTCCAAAAAAAAAAAGAAAAGAACTAGCCATTAAGATAAGTACTTTTCTTTGTTAAATTTATTGCCCGGGTGAATGGCTAAAAGGTGGTTCTAGTCACATTCGCTTCTATCTTAAGACTGCAGAGTAACTAAAATTGGTACTTTGAACAGGATGACTTCCCAAGTAGGACCCAAAGCTTGGTGGAAGTTGCCCCATACTGCAGAGTAGTGTAACAACTGCCTCTCCCTTAAATCTGTGGCTTTTCTTATGTAAATAAAAGGTTTTCTAACCTTTTGGAAGCTAGAGTCCTTTTCTCTCCATCTTCCTACACTCTGTTGTTAGGTAGTCTTGAGTCAGTTCCAGTTCATAGTGACCCTGTGAACAACAGAAAGAAACACTTCTGGGTCCTGCACCACACCTGCAATCATTTTTATGCTCACAACCATTATTTGGACCACTGTGTCAATACATCTCCTTGAGCGTTTTTGTCGTCCTCTTTTTCACAGACCCTCTGCTTTACCAAGCATGATGTCCTTCTCCAGAGATTGATCCTTCCTGATAATATGTCTAAAGTGTGTAAGACACGGTTCAGTCTCTCCATTCCTGCTTCCAAGGAACACTCTGGTCGCACTTCTTCAAAAACAGATCTGTTGGTTCTTTCGGCAGTCTGCGGTAACATTCATTATTCTCCAACCACAGTTCAAAGGCATCAGTTCTTCTGTCTTCCTTATTCACTGTCCAGCTTTCACATGCATGTGATGTGATTGACAATACCATGGTTTGGGTCAGGTGCACCTTAGGCTTTAAGGTGACGTCTTTACTTTTCAACATGTTACAGAAATCTTTTGCAGCAGATTTTCCCAGTGCAATGCCTCTTTGGATTTCTTCACTGCTGCTTCCATTGGTGTTGATTGTGGAACCAAGTAAAATGAAATTCTGACAACCTCCAGCTTTTCTCCATTTATCATGATGGTGCTTACTGGTCCAGTGGTAAGGATTTTTATTTTCTTGATGTTGAGGTGCAACCCATGCTGAAGGCTGTGGTCTTTGATCTTCATCGGAAGTGTTTCAAATCCTCTTCACTTCCAGTAAGCAGGATTGTGTCATCTGCATAAGGCAGGTTGTTAGTAAGTCTTCCTCCAATCCTGATGCGTTGTTTTTCTTCATATAATCCAGCTTCTCTGATTATTCCCTTGGCATACAGATTGAAAAGGTATGATGAAAAGATACCATCCTGACACATACCTTTCTTAACTTCAAACCATGCAGTGTCCCCTTGTTCTGTTTACACAAGCTGCCTCTTGGTTCATGTACAAATTCTCATGAGCATAATTGTTCTGGAATTCTGATTCTCTGCTGTGTTATCTATAATTTGTTATGATCCACACAGTCAAATGCATTTGCATAGTCAGTAAAATACAGGTAAACTTCTTCTGGCATTGTCTGCTCTCAGCCAGGATCTGCCTGACATCACCAGTGATATCTGTGGTTCCACATTGTCTTCTGAATCTGGCTTGTAGAGCTTTGTAGCTCCCAGAGGCACCCTACTGTACCAGTACGCTTTGGTCCAAAGGCACTCCGGTCTTTCGTGCTGTGTGTCAGCCCACCTGTAGTAGTTGTCCCTCTTAGTGGGCAGGGAAGCCCTTTTAACTGTCTTGCCTCAGTCTCCTGGTTGTGTTGCTGCCATTTCACTGCCACTGGATTCTGTCATGCTTGCTACCACTTTTCACTGTCTCCAGTGTTACAGCTCCCTCTGCTTCTTGGGTCTAGGAGGTTTTCAGTGTAGGGACGCTAGGTTCAAAGAATCATTCCACTACCATCTTGTCTTGGTGGTAGTGAGGTCCCTTCTATTGCTTTGGGATAGGCTCATTTTAAGCCCAGCAGAATGGCATAACTGACCAATCCCTTGTTAATGTTCCATATACCTTATTTACATGGTCCTACCCCGACAGGGTTCCAGGTACCTTATTTGCTTTGTCAGCATGCTGTCTAGTACCCTTGGTAGGTTATAAGCACCTTATTTACACAGTCCCACCCAGTCATTTTGTGGGAATTATAATACCGTGGTGAGAAAATTGCGTATAAAAACAGTTCATCATGCTCTTTGGACATACAAATAACATCTGTTAGTTGCCAGTTCTCTTTCAGTTAATATCTTGGTAACGTTTTTAAAACCTTTTATCTAGTGTCAATTTACTTGTTTGGTTCTCAGATACTTTTCTTCCTATGAACTTAGAGAAATTACCCATTCCTGCCCTAGCCATCCCAGGCAGATGAAGATAGTCTTAAGACCTCCTGTGAACATGTCTTGGTATTACATTTTGCTTATTCTAGAAAAAAGGAAATTTGATTCCTGTGAGCAACCTGATCGGGGCTCCTGGTTATCCCTGTCACTGAGACAGATGCAGTTGATTTTCAGAAAGAGGAGGAAGGGAGGAACCCTGATGTCAGGCCTCTATCATTTCTAGTACTCTGTGCCTCACAGTGCTACACAGCCACATCAACCCTTACCAGGCTAGGTTGAGTCCTGCCTCCTCTACTGTGTGATCTTGAGTAAGTTTCTTTAAAGTCATATGTGAAATGGAGATTTATTCCTACTTCATAGAGTTG
Source organism: Heterohyrax brucei (assembly GCA_028571685.1). Classification (NCBI taxonomy): domain Eukaryota; kingdom Metazoa; phylum Chordata; class Mammalia; order Hyracoidea; family Procaviidae; genus Heterohyrax; species Heterohyrax brucei. Next base: position 89,038,030 of record CM053151.1, on the reverse strand, counting down.
TTGAGGATTAAATGAGAGAATATGTATAAGAATATAAGGTACAAGGTACATGTTAGTGTTTATTTACCACATTTTTTATTGTGTGCTCTATGCTTGCTATGTACTGTACTAGGTACTCGGAATAATGAGGTGAACATGTCAGATGTGACCCCTGCCTGCATGGAGCTTATGTTTACTTATTTAGTGTAGTCTGTGTTTGACTGGAAACCCTGGTGGCATAGTGGTTAAGTGCTATGTCTGCTAAGCAAAAGGTTGGTAGTTTGAATCCACCAGGTGCTCCCTGGAAGTTTTATGGGGCAGTTCTTCTCTGTCCTATGGAGTCACTGTGAGTCAGAATTGACTCGATGGCAGTGGGTTTGATTTTGGTTTTTATATTCAGTTAGTCTAGTCTAAATTAGGCATATGCCCAGAGAAAAGCCAGGGCAATTTACTGTTATTTCTGCTTTCCCAGCTGACAGAGATGGAAGAGGAACTACGTTATGCACCCCTGTCTTTCCGTAACCCCATGATGTCCAAACTTCGAACCTATCGGAAAGATCTTGCCAAACTACACAGGGAAGTGAGAAGTGCACCTTTGACAGCTACAGCTGGGAGCCGAGGAGACACGAAATACAGCACATACGCTGTGGAGAACGAGCATGTGGTGAGCTTTAGCTGTTTCCCCCTAAGGGCTTGTGGGAAGCCTTGATGTCATTGTGGTTAATAGCTGTGGTGGCTTATGGTTGGCAGTTTGCAGCCATCTGATGCTCCTTGGAACTCCTATGGAGCACCTGTAACTGTGTCCTATAGGTTCACTGTGAGTTGGAATCGAGTCGTTGGTGGTGCGGTTTTAAGGGTCGTTGGTGGTGCGGTTTTAAGGGCTTGTGGTATAAGAATTAACCACATCATGGATATCATGTTGTCAGTTTGTACTAAACTGTTTTTGCCCCTTATCCATTCCTGCATCTTTCCTCCCATTAAGCACCCACTCTGCTGTATTTGATGTGATTCCTTCCAAACCATGTACTTATAAAGTATTTGTGTACATGAGGAAAACTGAATGGGATGGATTGATTACATAGTGGCTGTAACAGTGGGCTCAAACCTACCAATAGCTGTGAGGATGGCTCAGGACTAGGCAGTGATTTCATTCTGTTGCGCACTCAGGATCACTGGTAGTCTGAACTGACTCTACAGCACCTAACAACATGTATGTGTATGTATGTATAAAACTGCCGGGTATATGGTTCTCTGTGTTACATGTTATATCTAGGCTCTGTATTCTGACCCATTGATTCCAGTTTCTTGGGCTTTTAGTCCTTCATATAAATTTTAGAATCTCTTCCTCAAGTTGGCCAGAAAAAATTCAGTTAGCTTTTTAATTGAAAGTGTGCTCAGTATATACTGTAACCTGGTAAGGAGTCACAGCCTTAACCTGGTTAAACTGTCCCATTCATGAACATGCTATATAGCAACCCTATAGAACAGAGATAGAATTGCGTCCCTAGGGTTCACAAGGAGAGGCTGGTGGATTTGAACTGCTGAAAGCAGCCAAGCTTTTAACCACTGTACCACCAGGACTTCAAAAATACTGTAGCTCACCATTTATTCAATTACTTTAAAAAAAATTTAATTTTTTTTCCCCTAAAGATCATGCATATTTCTTGTTAATTTCTAGGTTTTGTTGTAGGTGGTATTAATCTCTAGACATTCCTATCACAGGTGGCATTTTATAATTTCTGCTTTGAATGTTGGTCTATCCACACATTTTACTCAACTTTTTAGTTCTAAAAATGTTGAGTGGATTTTCTGTTGTCTGCTCTTTAGCTCCTTTGTAACAGGAAGAGACTTGTAAGAGATTAACACAGAACGCTTCTCCCTTGGTACGGCAGGCACTAGGCACTTGAACTAATGGGCTCCCTGTCCTTGTGGAGCTTTTAGTTAAGTGCCTAGCATATGCCCTGATGACAGAGAGAAGTAGACCCAATTACTGGCTTCTTCCCACCTTCCCAGCTGACACAGATTCATGTAACTGGAACTTGAGATTTATCAGTGTTAGAAAACTAACCCAAACTTTCCTTTACATCAAGATGGCTGAACAACCAAGAGAATGCAGAATGTTTCATGTATGGAAAAGAACCAGATACCTCTCTACTCTTCAGTATTCTCATTTATAAAGTTGAACAGACTATTGAAGTTTGTATTCTGAAAACATCAAGAGAAGCTAGTTAAAAGAATGAATGCCATGAACATGAAATTGAATGTGGATTATATTCCATAGTACAAACTAGAAATGGACTGGCAAGTAGCATGAAGAGAAATGGAAGGTGGCCCATGAGTACAGACTCAGTATATATAGCAGCCCGGTGACACAGTTATAAACAAATACTGTTTCATGATACATCCTGATTATAGTTTAGGGGCATCCATAAATAATAGTGGCCTCACATTCTTGATGTCAGAATTAGAGCATTTGAGAATGATGAAAAATGTCAAAGGATCATCAAGATACGGTCACAGAAGAGAAACTGAGGTGACACGGCTGGTGAAGAGAAACTGGGAAAAGCGGACACGTGGAGCCTGAAAGTGAGAGCTGTTAAAGTGACTGGTCGTTGTTACCAAAAAAAGGAAGGTTAAGTCAAGTCAGTCATTTTGTTTTTAAATGACTAGTTTCAGAAATCAGTTCAAAAATAGATACATGTAATACCTACAATATGAGTCAGAATAAACTCAACAGCAGTGGTTTTGCTTTTTGGCAGTACAGTTACTCTTTTCATTATCTGTCAAGAGTTGATACATGTGATTGTTTCTGTGCCGTCTTTAAGGCTGATCAGTGAAAATAAAACCTTTTTTTCTGCTTGCTTTAAGTTGGGGGTTTATCTGAACCTCAGTTTCTGGTTTCCTGCTTCACTGGCTTATAGGCCATTTATCAACTAGCAAGACTTGTTATACTTCTGATCTAGAAATCCATCTTTTGGCCTCTTGGTGGTGATGCCCTTGTGCTAGTAGTCATCTACTTGGCAGTAGTCCTCTGAGCTGGGCCCATTGTTTGTTAAACTGTACTCTGAATACTTAGAAGCTACAGCAGCATCCATTTCTGTTGATGGTTATTGATGCTATCTATGCTAAAGATTACAGGTGGAATAGAATTTTGGAGGGGATTTAGAAAATTAGGGCACTGAAGAAATGAGGAAGATCACTAAGGTTCCAGAAGCAAATCACCAGTGTGACAATTTAGAAGCTTTTTGTCTATTTGAACAGAGATGAAATTCTTTTGGGGCTTAGCAAGAGAGTAGCCACTTCCTAAAATTTTTGTCCAGAATGTGGCAGTGCCTCAGACTTACAGATGACTCTTTGTGTACTGAAAAACAATAGCTTATTCCTGGCACCTCTAGTACCAGTCAAGTGGAAATCTTTAGGAAATTAATCTGTTTCTAGGGCTGTTGTCTTGTTTACACGACTCTAAAAGTTACAGGGTATGTCCATTATTGAGTCACTCCTGTGCCCCACTTCTGGGCCATTGCTACTCCGGAAGGCATACTCTCCAGATGTGTCACAAACCAGAGAAAATGCTCCAGTGCTTTTTAATCTTCCTTCATTTGCCTCACTTACATGAAAGGTACTGGGATCCAAGTTCTGCCATAATCTGTGACTTTTAACAAGAGTTTGTATTTCATTACTAGTTTGCACTCTAGAATAGTAATGAAAATCATCCCTTTGGATTCCCTGGGTGGCACAGTGGAGTGCTAGACAACTGAAAGGTTCAGAGGTGCCTGGGCAAGCCTGGCAGTCTGTCTCCTAAACTTGAAAACCCTATGAAGTAATGCTGGTCTCTGAGTCACAGTCAACATGAGGACAACACAGTCTTACAGGGTCATAAGGGGTGTGCTGTTGATGAATTTATGAATAGAAGTCTCTAACATTTACCTCTCATATTCCTGTCAGAATCGGCTCCAGTCTCAAAGGGCATTGCTTCTGCAAGGCACTGAGAGCCTGAACCAGGCTAGCCAGAGTATCGAGCGTTCTCACCGGATTGCCACAGAGACTGACCAGATTGGCTCAGAAATCATCGCGGAGCTGGGAGAACAACGAGACCAGCTGGAGCGTACCAAGAGTAGAGTAAGTCTGGGCAGACGAGGAGGGGGCAAGAGTGGGGAAAGTAGACAAGCGCACTATCACTGAAGGCCAGGAGCTGCAGCAGTTCTGACTTCAGGGAATAACCTTCATGTTGTTCTTAGCTTTTAGTTTTCAGTTATCTTAACTGAGGGGAAAGCCCCTCTAGAAGTAGTTTTACCCTTAGGATGTACAGATCATAGGGAATACTCTTTTTCTAAGGGGAAAAAAAAATCTGATTTCTGCATTTATTGAAGATTGTCATTTAAGATTATAGCCACTCCATCCTTTTATCAGTTTCTGTATTCTCATTGGCAAGAGAATTATGCATCAAAAGACACACAGATTTCAGAGCCAACAACCTGGGTTTTGTTTCTCATACATCTGTTGAGTACTATGCTATGTGAAAGCATTGTCTACTTAGAAGACCCTGGCTTTTTTGTCATGTAGAGCCCAGAGTATTTTTCACATGTCCTAAAATAGCGTCACTGCCAAGCTGTAGAGATTGAATCCTAGACTGTATCCCTTTCCTGGTACCTAAGAGAGGTCACTGTGGGAAGAAGATAAATACTGAGGCACACTGATGGCTACTTGAGGAGCATCTAATCTGCCATCACACTGAGGGTCTGAAAAACAGAACTTATTTCTTCTTTCCACAAAGTAGTTAATCTGCATAGGAATTTACAAAATAGTACAGTTGACTGGTGGAGTGCATATTAATAGCGCAAGGTAAATCAAGCTGGAAAGCAGACACTGTGGCCAAGACTAAGGGAAAATACTAGTTCATTGTGATTAGAGGGGAAATTCTCAAATACCTAACTACAGCTCTGCTTATGTAAAATTCTGCATACATTGAAAGCCCACTCAGGGCAAGCTAAAGTGAATGCAGCTCTTATAGAGGATAAGCTTTTGTTTAGCATTGCAGGTGGACAGATTGAATTTAAAAGCCAAGAAATGGGCCAAGATCAGTGTATCAAGGCCCCTGGGGAATAGGAAAAGGGCAGAAGCCATCCTTTGACACGTCCTCCAGCCACCTAGATTCATAACAGCCAAAAAGAAAAGATCTGTGAGGGTTAATTGCTTTCAGAATTCAATGTAAGTGCCTCTTAAAGAGGGGATAAGAAAGAACCAGATCCCCAAAGTAGAAATCCACCAGCCTTCAATAAACGCCAACACTAATTGAAGAGCCTTTTCTGAAGTTTGGCTGAATAAATTCAAATCTTAAGTTGCTCACATTTGCGTCACAGTCACAGGCTTGTATATTTAGCCAAGGAGAAATCCCCCAGAGCAATTGTCGGGATATAATGATCCCTAAGATTTCTTGATGAGTAGTAATACATCTTGTCCTTTCCAATCTTTTTATTTCTTGAAGTTTTTCAAGGTATGCGCTTTATGCCCATTTGTCATTTTAAGAGTAGTGACGTTCTACGTTATATACTCTTGAAAGAAAGGGGAAATAATTGTCATTTTTCTCTTTTCAGCTGGTAAACACAGGTGAAAACTTGAGCAAAAGTCGAAAGATTCTCCGGTCAATGTCCAGAAAGTAAGTTTTAAAAATGAAGTGTCATAAAATTAACTCTTTCATCTAAGAATGCCAAAGCTTATAGTGACTTACAAAACACCTCAGTCATTAATGCCACATAGTCTCACTGTTCTCAGGACCACCCAGCAGATCATGGGAAATAAAGTAAGGAATAGAGTCTTGTATAGTTAAATACTCGTGGAAAGAATTGTTATGTACAGTTACATACCATTTCTGAGTAGGCCTCCAGGGAAAACTGACCCACTGAGAGGACTTTCATTCTGTAGAGAAAGCAGCACATGGGAACTATAGAGCTTTATATTCTCTGTAAAAACCGCTTTCTCCACTGCTGTTTGCTCTTCGTGGGAATTAACCTCTTATTGATAGTGCAAATCTCACTAGAAAAAAGTTGACTAAAAAAAAATTCAAGTACCTGCCAAGTGGATAGTGTGCATTCTATCTTGACCACAGGGAGCCTGGCATGAAACAAACTACACCTAAGTCATAGAACTAGTAGAAGTGGATGGAATTTTCCTAAACAGTGGTCAAATTCCATGTAAAATGCAGAGAAACTTCCTTTTAGAGTTAACATAGGAACCAGAGGTAGGTTCTCGTCTTAACAGAAAAACATCGTGTAGTACTTTAGGAACTCTGGTGGCTCAGTGGTTAAGAGCTTAACTGCTAACCCAAAGGTTCACAGTTCAAATCCCCAAGCTGCTACTTGAAAACTCTGTGAGGGCAGTTCTGCTCTTTCCTGTGGGGTCACTATGAGTCTGAATCATCTCAAAGGCAATGAGTTTATATTATCTTCGGAGCCTTGGTGGCGTCAAGAGCTTGGTTGCTAACCAAAAGGTCAGCAGTGAATCCACCGGCTGCTCCTTTGAAACCCTACAGGATCACTATCAGTTGGAATTAACAGCAACAAGTTCTTACACTATTTTTAAGGTCTTTAGGTGGTACTAGTGGTTTGTACTCAACTACTAACGTAAAGGTAGGTAGTTGAAACCCACCCAGTGGTGCTGTGAAAGATACACCTGTTGGTCTGCACCCATTATTACAGCCAAGAAAACACTGGAGAGCATTTCTGCTCTGTAACATGTAGGGTTTCCATGAGTCAGTACTGACTTGGTTGCAACTAACAACAAACAACTACCTTTATAAGAGATATGCATTCGGGTTGATGGAGACACTGTGAAGGGTAACAAGTTTACAAGAGGATACAAGGCACAACTAACGCTTCTAGTGTCTTACACTAATTTCCTAAAGCTAAAGCAGGACTCGTCCCTGAACCGGACTTTGACAGTGGAGGTTCTGCTCCAAACCATTCTCCTCCCTTAAGCTCAGGGCTACAGTATAACTAAAGTGACTTAAAACAACTAAACTATGATATTCTATTCTGACTTCAGAAGTAGTGTAATTCTTCATGTGTATGCTTAGTATTTTTCTTTCTCTCCCCTTCAGAAAAGCTGTTAGGGAGTAACTGTTATCTGAAGGTATTTGAGAATCAAAAAAATATTTTTATGCTTTGGTATCTGTTTTTCTTGTTTCTCTGTGATAGATAGCTTTATCCCTAAATTACAGCTAAAGCAGCTTACCAAATTTTGCTTACCGGTGAAAAGACTTTTATTACAAGGCCTGACAGTAAGTCCACAACATTAATTGCTCTAAGTGCTGCACACCTCGTTGCTGAGCCTTCGAAGTGCTTCCCTTGGGAAGCTGTGCACCAGTGCCAGTGCCTAGGCCACCCTGCAAAGCAGTTTTGGAACTTTTTCAGGAATGGCCATTGTGCATGGTGGCAAGTTTGTGAACTCAATTACAGAGTTGTCTATGAGGGAATTTTTAGCCAGTAAATAAACAACTGTTTTGGAACATCCTCCCTGCTCACCTGATCTGGCCCCCAATGACTTTTCTTTACCCAAAGATAACGGAAATAATTGCAAGAAAGACATTTTGATGACATTCAGGACATCAAGGGTAATACCATGATAGTTCTGATGGCCTTTCCAGAAAAGGAGTTTCAAAATTGCTTTGAAGGGTGGACTAGGCACTGGTGTTGATGTATAGCTTTCCAAAGGGAGTATTTCAACGGTGACCATAGTGATGATCAGCAGTGAGGTATGTAGCACTTTTCTAGCATGAGTTGTGAACTGAATTGGCAGTCCTCATGAGTGCTGACTTAACTGGAAAGTGATTGTGGAATTAGCACAAAAGCATCAGTGAAACAAGGTTAAGGTTATTCTGACTTCTCACTTTGCTTCTCTTTATAGAGTGGTGACTAATAAACTGTTGCTTTCCATCGTCATCTTACTGGAGCTCACCATCCTGGGAGGCCTGGTGTATTACAAGTTCTTTCATAGGCATTGAACTTCCTTACAGAGAAGGATTTGTGGACCAGAACTGTGACCCTGTGAGTGAATGATATTTTAGGGACAAAGAATAAGTGAGTTGCTGCTGTGGAGTTGCAGTTCAAGGATGCACTGTACAGCCAAACTGTGGGGAGGGAGAGAAGAAAAACAGAAACTACTTAAATATGAAGAAACAACAAGACCAGAATGAGATACCAAGGTAATAAATGTGGTTTATGACTTCTTTAAATTTACATAGTGCTCCAATATATCAACATCCCGTTAACTCAGATTGCATATATACTTAATCATATTATTGGTCACTAAAATGGAAAGGAGAAACTTTATAATCAGGAGTGTGCACAGATGTTCTCATTAAGGCAGTACTGACCTGGCCAACCATTTACTATCTTTCCCCCAAATGCCCCTGGTGAAACACTTCAGCACACAGAATTTCCTAAATTCTCACACGTTCTTTGCTTTCTGATTCATCTGGCGAACTGGGAGTAGGAAGCTGGTCATAGAAAGTGTGGCCTCCTTCTCTTGTCTGACCAAAACTTGAAGCAATAACATCCACTGCTAGGCCAGCTGTAGCCTTCACCTCCTCCTCTGACGTGGCCACCTGAGGATTGACTTCCACGAGATCCAATGCTGAGAGCAACCCTGAAATAACAAAGTATGAAAAAGCCTCAGAACATTTCAGTGAGGGTCCCACCTGGACAGGGAGAACAAGCTGGAGTAAAAACACAAGAGTCACTGTCTATGATAAAGTGATCCACTGCCAGGAAGTTCCTTCTGCCTCATCCTCTTGGTCATGAATTTATTACACAGATCTGTTAAGAGTAGGGTTGGAAAGAAACCTTTACAGTAATGAAAATACATCATGCAGGTTCAACTAACATAATAGGCACAGGTGTCAGGCCTTCTGGAGCGGGTAAGAAGTTTTGGGGAGAAAAGGAGATAAAGGAGTTTTCAGCCTGCCTTTTGGTAAAATGTGTGCTATTTCCAGTGTGAGTAAGAACCTTCCAGGTGCGATACTTAGCTAGGGGTAGTCACTCACTAGTTACTAGCTAGAGCTTTATTCCCACTTTGAATGCTGTATCTGTCTCTTAAGAACCTATATCATATGGCCTGTAGTACCGTTAACTGCTGTGAACCTTATTAATCACCCTGCAGGTCTGACCTCTGAGGGCAGGTTCTAGCATCTGACACATTTTTATGTCTCCCAAAAAACGAACCTGGTATTTTGCACTTGGTTAAGGGAAGATTCCATCATAGATTGATTGTTTAATCTGAACTGTAGTTACCTTCCAGGAGGGTTTAGTAACTTCAGAAACACTGTGCCCATGTTCTCAACACTGGTCCTTTGGCTTGGAGCAGGCGGAGGGAAAGAGTGATTAGACCCAGGCTTGCCTTCCACTCTCCCACCATTCACACACGCCTCACTTCTCTGGGGAAGTTAACGTCACAGAGTTAAATCTACTTCAAGAGTCATTTAAACTAACCAGTCTTTGAGAACACAGGTATCTGAGACTGTTTAGGGTGGCCATAAAATCTGGAAAGAACAAAATAAACCTAATGGCATATTGATAATTACATTTTAGTGCATTATTCTGGATAGAATCATCTCCCTGAAAAGGATATGCTTTAAGTCCTAATCCCTGGTACCTGTGAATGTGACCCTGTTTGGAGATAGGGTCTTTGAAGATGATCCTAGTTACTGTGAGGTCATAACTAGAGTAGGGCAGGTCCTCCTCCATTGTGAGTGGTGTCCTGACAGAGGAGAAGGGACACAGGGCAAACAGCCATGTGAAGATGGAGGGAAGAGATTCAGCGTGACGCATCCATACGCCAGGTGTTACCAGCCATCAGGAGAAGAAGCTACTGGGAAGAGTTCCTCTTCAGGGCTCTCACAAGACATCAACACTGCAACAACTTAATTTTGGACTCCTAGACTCCAAAATGTGAGATGATCTCTATTCTTAAAAGCCCACCAGTGCTTGTGTCAGCAGCCCTGACAAACTACTACACACAAGATGTTCAGTGCCATTACACCCATTCAGTGCACCATCCCTCTATAGCAGTGTGAACTTCACCACTGCACAACAGCAGTGAGCAGGCACAAGAACATAGCCCTTCCCATCAGTGCTCCACGTGGATCTGTGAGGTGTTGCCTCAGGTGATTTCTGTCTGATGTCTAGTGACGAAACCTACACTTTGAGCATATCCCAAAAGAAGTCATCAAGGGTTGAAGCTATTAAGAAAATACATTATGATGCTTCTAGATTATTGCCACCTTGGATATTAATTTAAGGACAGTGTCGTCATAATCTTGTGCAGCCACAGGGTGACATAGGGGTGACTGCTGCCCTATCTGACAGGTTACCATTCTCTCCTCTAAGTGATGGGATTGGAACGTGAGGAGGAAGACTGGACAGACTCCCAGGATCTCTGGCCACCAATCCAAGGACTATTGGCAACATGAAAATTATGTGTTGGAAAATCAGACTTAGCTTGCCACTGTTACATGTTCCAGGCAAGCACTCTGCCTTCCTGCACTGCCCTAGGGTCTAGTGGGCTCCAAGGCCAAGAAGTCCATTTGTCAGTGTCCATTTCTTTCTCACCTATTATAACCCTGGACCCTTCAATCAAAGATCTCTGTGCATCTCTCTGCACCCCAGGGTCAACATGGTTACTGAAATACTGTAGGAGCCTTTAAACAGCAGCTTTCTGACAGAATGGGAAACTGCCAGCAAACAAAAAGTTTGGGGACAGTAACCCATTTTAGCCACTCTTGGTAATCTAGTACTCATCTTCCAGTATCTTCATGTTAAAGCTCCTATCACATAACCCCAAGTGTTAAGACTTAGCTTATAAAGGGCCCAAAGTGGTATCTAGCTTTCATATGTTTTCAGAAGATAAGCTGTACTTCAAGTTTCAACTGATCTCTTGAGACATTAAATTATAGCTACCTTTGGATCTTAATCTGCCTCTTGATAATAGACAAAAGGGACTATATCACTTTGACAGTTTACTTGTGTGTAATAAGTGAGTAGAGAGAAACATTTTCTTTTATTCATTGTCATCTTAGCATATTTCAGTATAAGCCAGGTCGAGACATGGCTCTAAGTAGCTGTGCCCCTCAGTAGCTTGGCCATGTGACTTTTAGCTATAATCTTTCAAGCAAAAACAGTCTGAAATGACGTGGAATGGTAGAAAAGATCCCTGTGAGGAAGACGCTTCAGCATGTTATGTGTAGTATAGTTAACAGAGTGGTTGCTACATACCTGTATTGTGAATTTCCTCACTAATGTACATGCCTTCTCGATATGTCAGTCCCCCTGCAACAGGCGTTCCCGTGGCTGGAGCCAGTGTAGGATCAAATGCATCAATATCAAAACTCAGATGGATTGGCCTTTGTCTTCTAGAAAGAATGAGGATAAAAGAATAATATTTGATTGTGCTTGGTGATTCATTGTTCCTTTGGTTGTGATTCCTGGATTTTGTACTTGTTGGCCCTAGCACTTTGTTAATAACAAATTTCCAGGTTTCCTGTTTCTGGAAATTACTAAATATTACTGTATTAACTCTGGGCATTAGAACTTCTTACATTAACTGTCAGTGGAAGAAATTCTTCACGTCCATGACAACAGGCTCTGATGTATTCTAATTTAACTTGATCTAATTGCAGTCACTGTTACTCTTTCAGATTAGAAATGCAGCTGAACTGAACTCTGATTTTACATGTCTGCAATCTTCAGATTCTAACTTCAGGTCAGCTCAGGTGTCCAGTGGCCTAAACTAACACACAACATCCTTATGCCAAGTAATTTTGTGTGCGTAGAAGTTTACAGCTCAAGTTAATTTGTCATACAAAAATTTATAGACATAATTGTTATGTGACATTACTTGTAATCCCTACAATGGGACAGCACACTCCTTTTCCATCACTGGTTTCCTTTGCCCATTCAATCAGTTCCTTACTCCTTCTGCCTTCTCATCCTGCTGCTGGACAGGAGCTGCCAGTTTCTCTCATGTACTTCCCTTGAACTACGAAGCGCACTCTTCATGAGTATTATTTTATGTTTTATAGTCCCGTCTGGTCTTCATCTGAAGAGCGGGCTTTTGGGAATGCTTTTAGTTCTGAGTAACAGAGCATACCGGGGCCATACCTTTGGGGATTCCTCCAGTCTCAGACCAGTAAGTCTGGTCTTTCTACATGAGTATGAATTGTGCTTCACACTTTTCTTCTGCTCCATCAGGGACTGTTGTGTTTCCTGTCAGGGCAGTCATTGATGGTAGCTGGCACCATTTAGTTGTTCTGGTCTCAGGCAGAAAGTGTTTCTGGCTTATGTGGGCCTTTTGTCTCTTGGGCTAACGTTTTCCTTGCTTCTTTGGTGTTCTTCATTCTCTTTTGCTCCAAATGGACTGGAACCAGCATCTTAGATGGCTGCTTGCTAGCTTTTAAGACCCCAGATACCACTCACCAAAGTAGGATGCAGAACATTTTCTTAATAAACTTTGCCACTTGACCTAGATGTCAGGTGAAACTGTGGTCCTCAGGTCTCAGTTCCAGAAACTGTCCCTCAAAGTGTTTGGTTATATTTCAGGAAATTTCTTAGCCTTTGCTGTGGTCCAGTTGTGCTGACTTCCCCTGTATTGTGTATTGTCCCTCACATTACTTAAGATGATTCTTACCTACTGTCTAGTTAGTGAGTTTCTCTCTTCCTCCCTCCTACGTTATAACCATCAAAGAATGTTTTCTTCTTTGTTTAAACCTTTTCTTGAGTTCTTACAGTAGCAGTCTTATACAATATTTGTCCTGTTGCATCTTAAGTCATTTTACTGAGCATATGCCCATTTATCCATGTTGTGATGTGACTTGTGGATTTATTATTGTTCTCTATTGTTGAGTAATATTCCATTGTGTGTATGTACCATAATTTGTTTATCCATTCATCTGGTGACAGGCCCCTAGGTTGTTTCCATCTTTTTGCTATTATGAACAATGGTGCATTTAACATGGGTGTGCATATACCTGTTTGTGTGACAGGTCTTCAAATAAGTACAGTCTGTTAACAGACAGTTCTTAAAGTTACCAGAAATAAAGGCTCAGTATTAGAAAAATACCCTTAAAACTAGCATTTGATTAGTCCTGATCTGCCATCTTGCTATACTACTAAGATCTGTGTAATATAAAACTGTTCAGATGTTGCAACGGAACCACTGGAACAGTCAAAGCTGCTCATCTCTGAACATAACAACCACTACAAATGGAACCAAAGAGAGAGTCCTATGAGACCAAGGATCTGGACAGTGAAGGAAAAAAAAACCACACAAAAAACCCTACTAACCCCAGAAGAATATGAGCGCTGTTTCATGTTAGCCTTACTGAACTATTTGAATTTACTGCATGTACATGTTTTGTTTTTTTGTGTTTTTAAGAAAAGCTGTCCTCAAGAGACAGGTGAAAATGTGCTGTCTATTAGGAGTCTGCCATGTTCCCTCCGGGACCCAAAAGTAGATGTTGTTGTGATTACTTACTTGCCTATCAGCAGATCAAAAGTTTGTTCCATGACCTTCTGGATACCAAGTCGATCAATGTCCCTCATGGAAAAATACTGGATATCGTAGTTCTTTAAAATAAAACTGTGGTAAGATAAAAGGAAGGAGTCCTTAGTTTAAAAAGCATTTTTACTAATGTATGTTTAGGGGAAGTTTGCCTTTATAGTGACCTACAACAGGTTAAAGCAAGCCATCAGCCTTTCAAATGGTACATAAGTAGCCAGAACAGACCCAGAGTCTAACTCTAACACATTAACTTACTGTTCAGGAGGGTCCACGTCTCTTAGACCAATATATACAATATCTGGGGAAGAGATACAAGGTTTGAGCCAGGAAAATCCTGGGAGTTGTGGTACCTATGACAGGAATGAACAAAATTAAGTCAAGAATTTGTGGTCTCACCAATGTGTGCAGTCTGCCATAGGATATGTGTTTACAACACTGTAAGAAGCACTTGATCTGGGAATGAACTGATAGAAGTAGAAATGTTTCAGAAGGACAGCTGAAGAACACAGTATACATTTCTCGAATAAAGAAATCTCTTAAGTGGCCTCAGTTTCTCATTTCTCTAACAGGGATACTGATTAGTCCTTTTGTACCTTTTTGTACATTACTGAATTGTTTACAGGTTGAAACTTGCAGCATAACTCAGTTGCCACCTCAAGGTGCTAACAGCCAAACATGAATCTTGCCTAATGAATAATAACCTTTGTACTGTCAGAGTTTCACTTGGTCTCTCACTAAGAGGAGGGACATGTGGATTCTAGTCTCTGCTTTACAGGGACTCTCATGTCTGTGCCCTCTGAACAGTTTAGGGGAAACTAATAGCCAGAAGTCATGTTTTCCTTGTTTTGGAGACCCACATGTCTCAGAGGGTGGCCTGGCAGCCTTTCACCAAGAAGTCCTCAGGCTCTGCCTGTATCTGTCACCAGTTACTCCCCATCACTACCTGGCTTTTTTCATCAGATTATGTGCTTCCCTGGGGGCAAGGGACCATCATCTGTACTCAGCATCTAGCAGGCTGCCCGGGCCTAACATTTGATGAACAAATGAAGGAACAATAAGCATGTCTACCACCTGCCACACTCAACCCATCCTTCACAGAAATCTCACTGAAATAGATATTCTGAGTGCCCCAGGATAGTCCCTGGAGGCATTTCAGCTTTTTCACTTCAGCTGACTGACCTTGTCCTGTAGTTCTCTGAGGAGGAATGAAACTGGCTGTCCATGGAGATTTCCAGATGGAGTAGTTAGGGGTGTATTGATGTCAGCATGGGCATCAACCCAGATGACACAAAGGCCTGGACAGTGCTGGGCATGGCCACTAATGGTTCCAATTGCCAGGCTGCAAGGAATAAATAAAATAACCTTCAAGGCCCTCTGATTGACAGACATCACCAGTAACAAATAACCTCAGCCCTGCTCACCCACACTCTGTCCTTAGAGCAAAGTCAGGGAGTTTGGATGACAGCCCCAGGGATTACAGATTCCAAAGACTAACCTTGACTCAGTTACACAGGGAGAAATGGAAGGCTCTTAAGATTCAAAGCTGAAAGCAGGTTATGACATTGTTGTCCCAAATTCATACAGTTTGATCCACTAGTGCTAGCCCAGCAAAGGACTGCAAATATTGTTGAGTGAAATGAAACCCAGTTAAAGCACACGGTCTATACAAAAACTCACAAAAGCGTTGCTTCATAACTCTTACAAAAGACTGGGGAGATCTAGTTATTACCTCCAATCAGTTACACCTAACTTTTTAAGGATACAAATTGGAAAATATTACAGCTTTTCAGAAAAGATTATATTGATAACTTCCTAAACACTTGAAAAGTCAAAGATATTCAAGACTGACATTAAATAAGGAAACCCCCATAAAGACTGCACTGAGACCAATTACCTTACAGATATTATTGCATTTCAGTATCCTAAAGTGTTGGTTTTGGCTTTCCTTTGTTCTTGGCCTCGGCTTACATTAGCCAAATGCCTCATCTCAGAAAGTAAACAGTTGATGAGATTTCTGGGAAATCTGCCCAGTTTCCCATAACCAAGGACTTTACCATAGGAAGGGCAATTTACACATTTTAGGAACTAACTCCAGCTATCCTTCTTGATCAGTACAGCATAAGACAGTTTTAGACGCCATGCCTTACGTTGGACCTGAGATGTTTTTAGGTGCCAGTGAGTCAGTTCAACTCACAGCAACCCTATGTACAACAGAATGAAACACCGCCTGGTCCTCCACCATCCTCACAGTCACTGCTGTGTTTGAGCCCACTTTTGCAGCTCCTGGGTCAGCCCCTCTCATTAAGGGCCTTCCTCTTGCCATGATGCCCTACTTTTACCATGAATGATGTCCTTCAGGAAATGGTCTCCCTTAATGTGTCGAAGTATGCCAGATGAAGTCTTGCCATCCTCATCTCTAATGAGCATTCTGGCTGTACTTCCAAAG
Source organism: Heterohyrax brucei (assembly GCA_028571685.1). NCBI lineage: Eukaryota > Metazoa > Chordata > Mammalia > Hyracoidea > Procaviidae > Heterohyrax > Heterohyrax brucei. The sequence goes on along the minus strand of CM053151.1, from coordinate 89,022,054 downwards.
ACAGATTTGTGTTCCGGTGGTCCATGGCTTTTCAGCCCTCTTCCCTAATGCCGTGATTCACGTGTACCAATCTTCCTGCTCACTGTCCAGCCTTGCATATAAGGCAACTGAAAATACCATGGCTTGGGTCAGCCACACCTTAGTCCTCAAAGTACTGTCTTTGCTTTTGAACACTTTAAAGAGGTCTTCTACAGCAAATATGTGTAATGCAGGAAGTAATTTTATTCTTGACAGCTGTTTCCATGGGCACTGGGTGTGCATCCAAGTGAAGTAATCTTAACTTCAATATTTTCTGTTTATCATGATGCTGCTTAGATTGGCCCAGTTCTGAGAATTTTTGTGTTTTTTATGTTGAGATATAATCCATACTGAAGGCTGTGATCTTTGATCTTCATCAGTAAGTGCTTCAAATCCCCTTTTAACAATCAGGATTGTGTCATCTGCTAACACAGGTTGTTGATGAATCTTACCCTAATCTCGGTACCCTGTTCTTCCCATAGTCCAGCTTCTTGGATTATTTGCTCAACACCGACACTAAGTATGTAAGTATGGTGAAAGGATGCAACTGTGATGTATACCTTTACTTATCTCAAACCAAACCAAGTATCCCCTTGTTCTGTTCAAAGGACTGCATCTTGATCTATGTGTACATTTTGCATAAACACAGTTAAGTGTTCTGAATTCCCATTCTTAGCAACGTTCTCTATAATTTGTTATGATCCACACACTGAGATACCTTTGCAGGGTCAATAAAACATAGGTAAACATCTTTCTGGTATTCTCTGATTTCAGCCAAGATTCATGTGACACCAGCAGTGAGATCTGTCATTCCACGTCCTCTTCTGAATCTAACCTGAATATCTGGCAGCCCCCTGATGATGTACTGCTACAACCATTTTTTAAATTATCTTCAGGAAAAAATTGTACTTGCATGTGATAATCATACTGTTTCCATACTTTCTGCATCACACTGTATGTCCTTTCTTCAGAAGGGGCACAAATATGAATCTCTCCCAGTTAGCTAGGTAACTGTCTTCCAGATTTCCTGCCATACACAAGTAGTAGCATGCCAGGAAATATTCTTTTAAGGGATAGCATGGTCAAGTCAGAATACTAGGGTTTTAGTCCTAGAGGGCTGTGTGACCTAGACAAGTCACCCAGTTTTTTTCAGCTTCCTTTTTAGTAAGGATAGTAAAATTTGGCCCACTTAAGTCAGCTGGTTTGATGATTAAAGTATAGTATATATTATACTATGCCTCCTCCTTTAAAATGTTTAGTACCTATTCCAAGTTACACTCATCCCCCCTTCCTTTCAAGAATCTCCCAGACTGCTTACGTTTTCACATTGAACAAGCTGTGACAGCAGTGCAGTATAGCTACAGGCAAAAGAAACTCAAACCTGCAGTAATGACATTGAATGAGACCTGACCGGACAAGTAACTTCCAGAACGTAGGACTGACCACTTTCTTATTCTTGTCTGAATTTTTATTCCTAGTGAGGAATCTACCTGCCTCTGGTTGCAGCAAAAAGAAAAAATATTTAATAATAAATGATCAAAAAAGCTCTCTGGAAAAGCTGCTCAATGAGATCGGGAAAGAGAAGTTAATTATGATAGCGGTCACACTGACTGAATCCCAGCTTTACTACTTTCTGGCTTTCAACCTTAGTTATTTGACCTCAGTGTTCTGGGCAGTAAATTAAGGTAAGTCAGATCTTCAAGGCATCATTACAAGGAGTAAATGAGCACAGAGATCAAGTGCTCACTACTCCTTGTACCTTACTGTCTTTTTTCTTCCCTTAGCTCTAAGTGTACTCCCCTGTGAAATCTCTCTAGCCCAGAATGGCGTGTTCTCTTAAATCTTGTAGAATTCAGTATTATTTCATTTTTCCTTCCATGTGTTTTATTTCATCTATTCTAATAGATCACACCTTGTCTGAGAACAGGGGCTTGACCTTACTTTATACAACCGCAGTGCCTAGCAAAGCTGAGAACACATCAGAGTGTTGTGATGGTACAGGTGCTGTCACGTCAGTTCTGACTCCTAGCACCCTACAGAACAGCGTGGAACTGCCCTGTAGGGTTTCCAGGGAGTGGCTGGTGAGTTGGAACTGCTGACCGTTTGATTAGCAGTGAGCTGTTAACCATTGGACCACCGGGCTACGCAGAAGAGTGCTCCATAAAGTGCATGCTGATTCCCTGACAGAAGGACTGACTGTCTAGTCACCTAGGCCCCACAGTACAGAGGCAGCTAATGTACTTACAAGCTAAGGGAATCCAGGCCAGTCTCTTCAGACATGTTCATCTAGCACATACCAGAGTTAATCGCTGGTACATACAATTTCACAGACCAGAGTTAACCTTATGCAATTTCAAATAATACAAAGACAGGGATGCCTTTGCAAGAGTGCGAAATGATCAGCCCAGAGCACCGTGTAACCCAGCATCTCCACTACCTGTCTCCTAGCTTACCTGTGGTCTCCCCCTACTGTGATACAGCTGTAGCCATCTGACACAGCTCTGCTAACCACTTCAGCCAATTCCTGGTTGGCAAGGCCCACTGATCGTGGATTCACTATCAGGTTGTTGTAGAGATCATCTTTGGGAACTGGAGTAAAACTCAAATCTCCAAAGTCTTTTAGGTGACAGCCTGGAAAGAATTAACAGATGACAAGATAAACTGGGTGAACTATCCCATCTCTCACCAGCCCAGCCACAAATAACAACCTGTGACAAAGTACACATACCATTCTGTCACAGCAAAATTCAGAATGGCACATGACTACATGGCAGGATCATCTCAATCCTTGCTGCAGTTGTGTGAGGCAGATCATACTATGAACACTTTTGCAGACGGCCAGGAAAGGTAAGTCTAGCTTATGTTTAGAATAGGATGAAAATGCATTTTGGTAGACAGCAATTTGCCATAAGAGCGTTTTTTTAAAAAATTTTGTTAAAATCTTTAAATGATTAAGACAGCATAACACCAAAGCTTAGGTTGCACCAGGATTACCATTTCACATTATTTTATTTTTAATTGTTCTAGTTCATTAGAGAGCTTGATCAGGGAATGCACTATGCCATCCGGAAGTAGCCTCTTGGGAGCTTGCTGCTTTCTCTGATCCCTTCCGTACTGACAGCACTGTAGCACCCAGAGGACTAGTAGAGCAGAACCCAGGACTGATTTCTAAAAAAAACAAGGGCTACAAGGAAATACATTTGACCTGTTTGGAAGCAGCTGAGCAGTTTAATATTAACGGAAGTTTGAATATTGGAATAATGTAATAAAAGGTTATAGAGAACACACATTATAACCCATAACCAGATTTTTTAAGTGGGAAAGTTAATGGAAGGATAACCTTTTATAAAGAGCAGAGTGAACTGTGTAATATCAAAGCTATTATGTATCAGAGTGCTATAACAAATTCTCATTAAAAGGGCATAAGAAATAGTCTCATTTTTAATGAATCTCAATTACTCATGAAATGAGCAAACATTATAATATAAAAGGAATGTCAGCCTGTTGTGCTTGTGGGAAATGTCCCTTTTTCTATCTCTATGCTTCAGGTCAACTTATCTGCAAATTTAGGTCAGGTGAGCCCTGGTATTTCATTGCTTCTCATTCCTCTTCTAAGAAGGCATCATAGTACAAGATGAACCTGAAATTTCAGGGTAGCTCTGGGATCAAACAGACCAGAAACTAATTTGAAAGAGCTCTCATTGTCTCCTGCAGTGAGGAAAACTAGAGCTCTTATGTACTGTGATAGCCTTTTTGTTTCTCTCCCCAGTGCTGGCAATAAAAACATACTGAGTTTTACTCTGATCTTTTAGGCCTGGATTGTTACCTTTGGCCTTGATAAACTTCTCCAGGCTCCACTGGAGTGTGACGACAGAACACAAGTACACCAACCAAATGATGCAACTAGGGCATGGGTAAGGAAATCACAACAGCTCTACGTGACCGTAGCAGTGTCTGTGAACAGCACTTCTATTTCAGGGCCCTGGTCACTGATGAGTCAATTCCTGAACAAGCCAGTGACTGGCAGGAAGGCAATGGAGTACAGCTGTCTGCCTCTACGTGCTACACCATGCTAGGAACTTTGCAAAAAACTAAACCAAACCTGTTGTCAGATCACTTCCTACCTGAAAGCCTTCATCATTACCTACACTTGACAGAGGAGGAAACTGTATGTATCTCAGTGAGGTTAAATTAACTCCAACTGTAATAGATACGTGTTTTAGAGCAAGCCTGGAACACTTTTTGGGTAAAGACTCACGTGCTCCGGTGTTTTTCAACAGCATAAACATACCTTCCTCTCCTGCTGTGACTTCACTTATAAGTGGTGCCATCTACTGTCAGGGGTTCTAGCAAGTCATGACAGTGACTGACAGAAGACTCCACGGAGCCACTGGTGGTCCACTGGCAGAAAAACGTGGAGAAATGTAAAAAGCCTTTTCAAACTGTCTCTGAGTAGGAAGGAAATATTTATGAAGTGTCAAGAATAAGTCAGTAAAACCTAGAGAAGGATTAAGATCTCATTTGATGGTGAGAGAATACTACTGGCTTTTGAAGTTACAGAGTCAAATATTCTATGTGGCCGATTTAGCCCCATGCAAAGAGAATTCCCACTATTCTGAAGGAATGCACCTGCTAATTCTGAGAACCTCCAAGTTATACCTGGAATACCAGCTTACTGAAAACAAAGTTGAAATGTTACTGAAGGTCCAAACTAGGAAAAGAATACCAGAGTTAATTCAGGCCATCTGAAGTGACCAGGACATCTCTAATACTAGAAGATGTAATTTAGGGAAATACACTTGATTACCACCAATAAAATGCAGGAAGGTTTCTGTTTTTATTTGGTGCACATAACTCCCAAAGGTCATGCAACCCTCTGGATCCACGTATCTTGAGGTATCTGAAAATTAGCTCCTTGTGTCCTTTGAGATAAGTATGGGGAAGAAGCCATATCACCCAGATAGACGTATTTGTTGCAGTTCACTTAAACAGAGTCCCCAAAAAGACAGTGCCAATCAGCGGTCTCAACTTCTCCTTCGTCCCCACTCTGCTCTATGACCCTGGCAGCTGGTTAAGTGTTCTCAGAGGCAGTGAAGACCACACTGAGGAGGACAAGAGCAGGGACAGCGGCAGTGGTGGTTCTAGAAGGGAGGGTCACCCTGGGAATCCAGGCCAATCATTTCATACATGTCCATCTAGCATATACCAGAGTTGACCTCAGGCAAATTCAGACGATACACAGGGATGCCTTTGCATGAACGTGATCCCAGAATTTTAAAATTCAGTACAAAACAAACTCGAAAACTTGGCTCAAGAGATGTAGCTCAGATGACTTGTAGCACTGGTTACATATTTCCTACTAATTGGTTTTGAATTACATCTGTCCTTCTTGGCAAAGGAGAACAGATGGTATCATCTTCCAAAGATAGACTCAGTAACAGGTGCCCCCTCTCAACCCTCTCAGCACCTTTAGATCACAGTGAGGCAGCTCAGGCTTTCTCTTAGCAGCGTGGTTCTGGCACAGGTAGGGTAAGGTAGGCAAGAGGGGGTTCCTCTGCTCCATAAGCCACACAACACAACCACTGTCCTTCATCAGTTTAAGACTGTCAATCTTAAAAACAAGATTGTTGACCTCTGAAGACAAAACATCTGCTACTATTAACATGTTGACAAGGCCTCAAGCTATTCCAATATCTAATCCCAGGATGAAATGGCAAAAATCCCTGGGGACAAAAAATTCTTAACAATGTGATTCTTCTGTTGGGTTGCATTTTTTACATGCTCTAGTGTTCCAGAAAGGACTGAAATGGAGAACACATAAGGGCTAGGCACAGCAGATTTGCTAGTTACACTGCTGACGTGTAGTTTTCCTTGCCTCAGACCCTGGGGTACCCTCACATCTGGTTGAGTCTGCAGAAGGGACTTCGACCCAGACAGATCATATCCCAGACTACTCCGGGCTGAAAGCACAGGGCACACAAAGGATTGCCACAGTGATCCAAGTGCCACACCAAATGCCAAATAAAGAATGTCTGCCCTCTGACATTTATCTTTCCAGAAGAGCAGGGGTCTCCAGCCAAGTTCAGTTTGTAAGAGTCAAGGTCTCCACCAAGTTCAGTCCCTACCTCACACAATTGTTAGGAGGATTGCTGCAAATGAGGTAACACGAAAAAGCCCGACACATGGTAAGGATTACACATTAGATGATGAATCATCTTTGTGGTTTTCCTCTTACCCTACCCTTTTCCTTTTTTCTCTGAAAAATGATGGTATAACCTAAGACTTCCCCAAGCCTGTCTATAATATGACCATCAATTTGAAGACAGACAAATTTTTGGTGAGAAGTAGGAAACAAATACAGGCCCAGTGATTTCTTGCTGAAATGGCTCCTAGAGTCTAGGTATCACACACAGTTCCTATTTCCCACATTCGTTATGAAAGAATATAGAAAGGTAAGGCCAGTTTAATCTGGAAACACTAATTCTCCAAAAGCCCTAAGCACAATGCCATCCCCTGCAGTAACTCAATTCTTGGGTCACACTCTTAACCCTTTGCCTACAAGATTTCAACTCATAGCTGGACCCTACAGGACAAACTGAACTTCCTCACAAGGTTTCCAGGGAGTGACTGGTGGATTCACACTGCCAACCTTTTGGTTAGCAGCCCCACTTTTAACCCTTGTACCACCAGGACTGGGAAGCAGGTGGCTTCTGAGTAGCCAGTCATTTTGAAAGAAAGGAAATATTTATGCAGTGACAGCAGAAAGCTGTGATGTTGTCCCTTTCTTCAGTCAACAAAAATTTCCTGTGCACTTACTGTGTCTGGCAGTCTGAGTTCCAGGGAGATAGAGGTAAGGCATGGCTGCAGCCTTCAAGGACCTCACTGCCTGATGAGGAGACCCAGCAAGTGGAAGTACAGTCCAGTGCTAACTCTTGTGATATGGCTGTGCAGTGTGGTGGGAAGAAAGGAAAGATGCTGACGCAAACCCTAGAAAGCTAGCAGATCTCAGAAGGGGCAGTATCTGAGTCTTAAAGTTATTAGGTAAAAGGAAAGGAGAAAGGACTTACCAATACAAAAGATACATAGTACCTTCGGCCCTACTGAACAGTTTAGAGTTCCTCTGAATCCAGCATGCCTTCAGGAGGACTGAGAGAGGAGGCAGGAGGAAGGAACAGGGACCAGATCTAAACATACTACAGGAACTCCTAAGGTTTTCAGTTCAAATCTACCAGGTGCTCCTTGGAAACTCTATGCAGCAGTTCTACTCTGTCCTATAGTTTCGCTGTGCATCAGAATTGATTCAACAGCAGTGGGTTTGGTTTGGAACGTTTTCAAGTCAGGAAGTAACAAGATCTAGTGCTCTGGTAGCAGTGAGGAAAATGTACTGACCTCAAAAAGCTGCAAAGATAAGGCAATAGGAGAAAACAGTTGTGGTTGGGGATTTGGGTAAGACAAAAGATGTGATCTCCAACCTTCTGCCTTTGCTGCTACCAGAAATGGAAAGGACAAGAGGGGGGAGATGGCAAAGACAAGTCCAGTTTTCGATGTGTTGGCACTCAGGTATTAGAGACTAGTATAGATTAAATTGTAATTCCCTCAAAATACATCTTAGACAAATGGTTCCAACTCATCTGGCACAGATCATCACCAAGAACAACAAAGACACGAGGGAAAAAGAGCCCAGGTAACAGAAGGACCCATGTGAATGGATGACTGTATCAACATGTGACCAGAAGACCCAGAGAGTGCCCAGCCATCACCAAAGACAGACATGATGAAGCACACAATGTTGAGTCCCAGTGCAACATGAGAAAAAAGGGGGTGTGGCTCAAGAACTCCACTAAAAGAATGCAACTGATGGTCTGGCAGCCTGGAGGTTCCCCTGGGAGCATGGCCCCTAGACCTGCTGCTGCCCCTGACCAGAAAAATTACTGAGGTCAACTCTTCAGACAGGAATGGACAACAAAGACATAGGGGAAAAAGAGCCCAGAAGACAGCAGGACACACATGTATGGGTGACTGTATCAGCATGTGACCAGAAGAACCAGATGGTGCCCGGCCACCACCAATGACAGCCATGATGGGGTACACAATCTCAGGTCCCAGTGGCAACTCAAGAAAAGAGCACCTCAAGAACTCCACTAAAAGACCACATTGGTTTTCTGAAGGCCCGGGAGTTCCCTGGGGAGCACAGCCTCTAGACCAGCTGCTGCTCCTGAAATTTGTCATTACTGAGGCCAACTCTTCAGACAGGAATGGACTGGACTCAGGGACACAAAGTAACCATATGGTGTGTCTACTTCATGATTCTATGTATCTACAGAATGCTGTCCTACTGGCCTCTTACTAGAAGAGAGAAGAGAGGGTGAAGAGATGGGGATATGAGATTGTTAAGAGGATATGACAGGTACAGAATGGAAAGGAAGGGTGTGCTGTCGTCAGACAAGGAGAACAGAAGGAGCTATAGATAGGCAGGCATGTGAATTTAACTTGGATTGTATACTTTCACTCAGTCACAATAAAAAAAGAGAGCCACGGCTGCTAACCAAAAGGTCAGTAGTTCAGATCTACTAGGCGCTCCTTGGAAACCGCATAGAGCAGTTCTAATCTGTCCTATGGAGTCTCTGTGAGTTGGAATCAACTTGATGGCAATGGATATACCTGTGGATATAACTGCATTTGGGAATAGGGTTTTGTAGTGTTAATAAGGCCGTATCATGTTCACGTATCTTAAACCTAATCACTTTTGAGATACAAAGAACAGAGTCAAACCTGTGACCTCATTCCAACTCATACTGACCCTACAGGACAGAGTAGAACTGCCTCACAGGGTTTCCAAAGGGTGCATGGTGGATTCAAACTGCTGACCTTTTGGTCAGCAGCCACAACACTTAACTACTGTGCAACCAGGCACAGATTGGGCACAGAGAAAAAAGGACGAAGGGAGAAAGACAGATGCCACCTGAAGATCGCCAAGGACCCAAAGAATGCTGGCTGGTGTTACAGAGGATGAGCAAGCATCTTCTCCTCTCAGCGCCCACAGAGAAAATAAGCCTTCCCCCAGAACTGGTACCCTCCTTGTAAACTATGAAAAAATAAAATTTCTGTTCTTTAGAACCACTCACTTCTGGTATCTTTGTTACAACAGCCCTAGCACAAATGAAGCTTTAAGAAGCATCAGTATAGAGGTAACAGTAAAGTGATGAAAATGGACACACTGCTGAAGACGACAGTGTAAAGGAAGAATCCTGGAAACACCAACCTGTAACTGTTGAAAACATATGGAAACAAGTTAACGAATCAATTCTAGGCAGTTATTAATGGCTGATAACACTGCTTCTAAAGGAAGTGTACATCATCTGTGAAGCAGTCTTGCCAAAACAAATAAATACAAATGAACCTGAATCTGCCCCAGGCTCTAGATCTAATTACCAGCTGACAGGAAATGCAGGGGACAAAGGCACATGTATACACCATTGGGATGCCATCTGCAAAATTCAAACTGTGTGAAGTTCTACAGATGACCTAGTTTCTTCTACAAATAAACTGCAAGGAAGAAGGAAAAACAGAGAGGGATCTGTCAGTTAAAGGACTTAGGAGATATTCAGTCAACCAATGGACCAGATCTAGATCTCAGTTCAAACTTAGACAAAAAGTCAACCAGACAATGTGAACATTGATGGGATATTCAATATTAATTTAAGGGTGCTAACAGATATGGAGCATGACCTCTAGGGTTGCTATGAGTTGGACACAACCTGATGGCAGTGGTGGTTGTGGTAGTGGACATGAGGAAACCCGTGTGCTGTAGCGGTTAAGAGCTACATCTGCTAGCTAAAAGGTCTGCAGTTCAATTCTATCAGGTGCTCCTTGAAAACTGTACAAGGCAGTTCTGCTCTGCCCCATAGCATTACTAGGAGTTGGAAGTGACTCGGTGTCAATGTTTGTTTTTTTTTTTAAGTGGATGTGAACGGTATCTCTTATTGCATTTTTATTTGCATTTCCCTAATGACTAAATGATGGTAAGCATCTTTTTATATGCTTATTGGCCATCAGGAGCTGTGGTGGCTCAGTGATTAAGTGCTCAGTTGCTAGCCAAACAGTCTAAGGTTCAAACCATCAGCTGCTTCACAGGAGAAAGATGTGGTCGTTGGCTTCCATAAAGATTACAGCCTAAACCCTAGTGGGCAGTTCTACTCTGTCCAACAAGTTGCTGTGAGTCAGAATTGACTCAATGGCAAGTTTTCTCCTTTCCTTTATTCCCTATTGCCAAATACTCCTTACCATTTGACACACTGTATGTGGTACCCCTTTCCCACCACCCCTCATTAGAATAAGAATCTCTTAACAGGACTTGTTTTGTTGACTACTGAATTCTCAGCACCTAAAACTTAGAAATGCTCAATTTTTTTTGAATATATAAATTAGTGAATGGGTGAATTTAAAGGTTTTAATGAGTAAAAACTACTACAAAAAAAAAAACTGAAAAAGTCTCTTTTAAACAGCTCTGAGGCATACTTTCTATTAATTCCATTAGGTTTTTTTTTTCTTAAGTGGAAGTTTACAATCCAAGTCAATTTATCATATAAAAACTTAAGCACACATTGTTACGTAACTGTAACTGTTTTCCTCACACTGACTGCACACTCCTCGTTTCCACCCTCTATTTCCTATCCATTCAACCAGCTCCTGTCCTCCTCTGCCCTTGGATCTTACTTCAAAGGACAGGAGCTACCCGATAACTCACAAGTATGTACTTAAGAAGCACACTCTTTGCCAGTATCATTTTACATCTTATAGTCCAGTCTACAGGAGAACACGAGAATCTAATAAAAGTCATTTAGGTTATTAAGCTACATTCCATCCCCTGCCCCAATTACCACCCCAAACCGGATTAACAGGTCTGCATTCCTCTCCTGTCTCCGAGGTAGAAAGTCAATTATTCCAAAGACCTCAGACAGATAATGCTATTTTAGGAAGTGGACACTGTTTGACAAGATGTAATGGAATCGTATGAATCCCTATTATTCTATGACAATCTTCAGATGCCAGTACCTTTGAAATCTGGCTATAAAAAACACTGAAAATGTAACCCAAGTGGGACACTTTTTTGGAGACTCTATTCTCACCTGCTCCCCCAGGTTTGCTGGCTTATCTGTTAATAAAGCATTCCTTGAACCCTTTGCCATCTCTGAATTTCTGGCTACAGTGACAGGCTGAATGAACTTGCTTCGGTTCAGCACCAAGTCCCATCTCTCTCTGAAGAGTGGGCTTGGGGAATGGCTTCAGTTCTGGGCTAACAGAGTCCAAGGGCCTGATCTTCCAGGGACCCTCCAGTCTGTAAAACAATCAAGTCTGGTCTTTTTAAATAAAGTTCAAGTTCTGTACCCCCTTTTTCTCCTGCTATGTCAGGGAGTCTGTTGTGTTCCAGGTCAGGGCAGTCACTGGTGGTAAATGGGCTAATTCCATTAGTTTTAAGTTCAGTGAGTTTTGGCAAACAAATAGTCCTACGATCACCACCTTGCCACTGAGATATAGAAAACCGAAAATTTTTTTTAAGTCACTGTAGTACATTAGGAAACCCTGGTGGTGTAGTAGAATAAGTGCTACATCTGCTAACCAAAAGCACGGCAGTTCAAATCCACCAGGTGCTCCTTGGAAACTCCACGGGGCAGTTCTACTCTAACCTCTAGGGTCACTACAAGTAGGACCCGACTCAATGGCAGTGGGTAAGTTTGGGGTAGTACATTAAAATGTCTGTTTACTATAGTCAGATATACCTAGAACACAAATGTATCTTTAAGCAAATTAAAATTTTAGGGGCTGTCTTTAGAAGTTGCATTAATGAACACGATGGTTCAAAAATCAAAGCACCAAGAACAGGAAATGCTGAAATACAGAGTTTCTAAATACAGTACCAGCCAAGCCAGGAGCCATCGAGTCGGATCTGACTCATGGTGACTCATGGCGACCCTAGGGACCAGGGTAGAACTGACCCCCAGATTAAACAAAAAAACTATAACCTAATGAACTACATTGATTTATAAGAAGATGGATGTCAACTATGAACAGAAAGCAAACAAAATTATAAAAATTTGTCTGAAAGATTTTGGTAAAAGATAGCTTTAAGTATTCCACTCTACTTGGCAGTTTCTTTCTCTCTGAAATCTGTAAACTGGTTTATCAGTCAGGGTCTTTAAGCAGCAAGCAAAGAAACTTGGCTAATTTAAGGGGAAAAAAAATCAATCTCTGGTTTAACTTTCAGAATCTTTCTTGCTGCCATCAAGTTGACTCTGACTCACAGCAACCCTAAAGGACAGAAGAGAAATGCCCTATGCTCTCGGCACCCCACACTGGTGAGTGGCGTCTGGGGTCTTAAAAGCTGCCAAGCTGCCATCCGAGGACACAGCAAATGGTTCCAATTCAACTGGAACGGATGCTCACCGAGGACCAAAATAACATGGGGTAAAGACAACCCAGAAGATAGAGACCCACTTGAGTGGGTGCATACATCGACTTGGGACTGGAAGAACCGGATGGTGCCCGGCCACCACCAGTGATAGCCATGATAGAGCTCAAAGAGTTGAGTCTCACTGGCAACACAAGAATAAAACGAGGTGCATCCTGAGACCTCCACTAAAAGACCTCAATTGATGGTCCACCAGTTTCGGGGTTCCCCTGAGAGCATGGCCCCTGGCCCTGATGCTGCCCTTGCCCATAAATCACAACGAAGGTCCACTCTTTGGACACGAATGGATTGGACTTGGCAATGCAGAGTGACCATATATTAGACGCACTTTGCTGGAGGAAGGAGGGTGGGTGGAGAGGAGGGGAAAGGAGACTGTTGGGAGGATGTGACATGTATGGAGCAGAGAGGAATAGTGTGCTGTCACCGGACAGGGAGAGCAGTGGAAGCTGCATATAGGTGGGCATGTAAATTTATATGGGAATGTACATTTTCACTCAGTCATATTAAATAAAAAATAAATAATTAATTAATTAAAAAAAGAATCACCCTATGTAAGGTTTCCAAGGCTGTAATCTTATGAAAGCAGACTGCCACACCTTTCTCTTCCAGAGTGGCTAGTGAGTTCAAATTGCTGGCCTTGACCTTTCGGTTGGCAGCCAAGTACTTAACCGCCAGGAGTTCCTGCCACAATCTTTAAGAGGGCTAAAATCTAGTTTAAAGGCTAAATTGCCAGGAATAATGACCAAGATAAAAAATCACATCACAGAATGATGCAGTGAAGATAATACTGCTGCTACCACCTCTACTACTAAGGAAAGATACAAAGACTGCCAAGTAAGTACATGAACTCATCCTAGAAAAAGTGCTTCATACCTCACTGCTGAGTATCACTATGGTACCCTTCTAAGTATGCCCCTTGAGAAACTACTGCACTGATGACAAGGCCTAATCTACCCCTTAAAGCAATTTTGGAACTCCTTCTGGAATGGCCATGGTGCATGGTGGCACAGTAGCAAGTTCCTGAACTTCACTGTCTAGTTGTCTGTGAGGGAGTTTTTTTAGCCAGTAACAATACTGGAACACCCTCCCTACTCACCTGATCTGGCCCCCAGTGACTTTTTTCTCTACCTGAAGATAAAGGAAATACTAAAAAAGAAGACATTTTGAAGACATTCAGGACATCAAGGGTAATATGATGATAGCACTGATGGCCATTTCAGGAAAAGAGTTCCAAAACTGCCTTGAAGGGTGGAGTACGCACTGGTGTTGATGCATAGCTTCCCAAGGCAAATACTTCTAAGGTGACCATAATGATATTCATCAGTAAGGTAGGAGCACTTCCTTCTTTCTAAACTTCAAATCTAAGTTTCAGATGGCTATTATCAGAAAAATGCACTTTGGTAACTGACTGTTCAGACACCTGAGATGAAACCATACAAGAAAAATAAATGGACTCCTGAGCTATGTGCCTAGTAGCAGCTCTAACTACCTAATGACGATGTTAGCGCTTCTAAGACACCAGTAACCAAACCAGCACACACGACTAGGCTATTTAGACATTTTAAAACAAAACAAGAAGTTAAAACACAGCACACAGCATAAAATAAATACAACTTAGAGATGTCTCATAAACAGCAGTAAATATCAAATCACTTAAAGAGGCACACCACAATGGCTTCAGAAAGCTTGCAAAACAAAGAAGAAATTTTCCAGAGGAAGAGAACTTCATGAAATTACCAGAGGTACAATACAACAGATTACTATTTAGAACTTTTCAAGAGATCAGGAAGGAGATGAGGAAAAATGCAGCCGAGCATAATGACTGATTGAGCAGTCTTCAAAAAAGCATAGACACAGGAAGTACAAATTCAGAAGATTGATAATAAAATTACAGAATAGACAACTCAATAGTCAAAAGAACAGAACTGAACCAATGGAAGGCTGAATTAGTGACACTGACAATGAAGAAGGTGATACCCACGTATTTGAATAAAAATAGGGTAAAACATTTTTAAAAAATTGACCAGAATTGATGGTCAAACAGCCTGGAGGGTCCCCTGAGAACATGGTCCCTAGACTTGATGCTGACCCAGACATGAAACCTATACTGAGGTCTGCTCTTCAGACAACAATAGAGTGGACTCAGAGACACAGTGTGACCATATGGTGTGTGTACTTTATGGTTTTATACATTTACAGGAGGCTGTCCTACTGGTTTCTTTCTAGATAGAAGCCGAGAGAGTGGAGAGGAGGAGACAGGTGTTTTTAAGAGGATACTAGAAGTAAGAATGAAAAGGAGGAGTGAGGTGTCACAGAGTGAGGAGAGGCAGATGGAGCTTCTGATAGATGGGCATGTAAAATTGATTTGGATTGTATACTTTCACTTAATTATAAAACGAATTTAAATCAAGAAACATTAAGGATTATGTGGGACCCTTATGTGGGTCTCTATGAACAGAACTAATGTATGAGTGACTGCAGTGCCAGAACAGGGAGGGATACCAGAAAATACGGAGATAATTGTGGAAGACTTGTTAACAGCTTCTTGATATCACAGAAGATGAGAAGACAGTTATCCAAGACACCCTCTGAACCCCACACAAGGTAGAACCCGGGAAAAAAGACACCAAAGCATATTATAACCAAACTTGCCAAAACTAAAGATACAGAGAAAATTTTTAAAGTGGCTAGGGACAAACACAAAATAATCTACAAAGGAGAGCCAGTATGACTAAGCTTGGACCACTCAGCAGAAACCTTGCAGGAAAGAAGGCAGTAAGATGACATATACAAAGCCTCAAAGGAAAAAAAAAATTGCCAGCCAAGAATTATATATCCATCAAAATTGTCTTTCAAATATGATGGTGAAATTAAGACATTTCTAAATAAACAAAAATTTAGGGAATTTGCAAAAGCCAAACCAAAATTATAAGAAATACTAAAAGGAGTCCTCCAGCTAGAAAATAACATCAGATAACAACTCAAGACTTTTGCAGAACAGAGCAACCAAGTATCAGCTGAGAAAGGAAAATCACAAAATAATCAAAGGCTAAAGACTGCAAACAGGGAAACAAATGTCATTATGTAAAAGATGTCAACATTATCAGAGAAATAAGACTTAAAAAATGCAATTACAGAACTTTCATGTGGAAAGAAAAGTCAAGCATGCGCAGAAATTAAAGACTGGTTTTAGATAAATTTAGTAAATATTAAGGTAACCACACAGATAATTTAGTAAATATTAAAGTAACCACAAAGGAAATTAACAATCCAACACATCAAAAAGAGACAGAAAAACACGAAGTCTCAGCAAATACAAAACCAACAATGGAAAAGAAAATATATAAAGAAAAATGACTCAGCACAGAAAATTAAGTGGAACAAAAGAATTGTCTATAACACACAAAAAAAGGCATCAAAATGACAGTACTAAACTCATACCTGTTGATACTTATGCTGAATGTAAATGGGTTAAATGCACCAATAAAGCAAAGAAGAGTGGCAGAATGGATTAAAAAACAAAAAGATCCATCTATATGCTGCCTACAAGAGACACACCTTAAATTTAAAAACACATACTAAAACTCAAAGAATGGAAAAAATATATGTCAAGTAAACAGCATTCAAAAAAGAACAGGAGTGGCAGTTTTATTTGAGAAAACAGACTTTAAAACCCACCATACTGGATAAAAAGGTCACTATATGATTAAAGGGTCAATATTCCAGGAGGGTATAACCATATGAAATATCTACATGCCCAGTGATAGGGCTCCAAAACACATAAAACAAACTCTTAACCGCACTGAAAAGAGAAATAGTTCCACAATAATACTAGGAGACTTCAACTTTCAGTGAAGGACAGAACATCCAGAAAGAAGCTTAACAAGAGATGCAGACGATTTAAATGCCACAATCAGCCAACTTGATCTCACAGACACACAGAACACTCCACCCAACAGCAACCAAGTATACTTTCTTTTCTAATGCACACGGAACATTCTCCAGAACAGACCACACATTAGTTCATAAAGCAAGCCTCAGCAATATTCAAAGCATTGAAATATTGCAAAGCATCTTTTCAGACCCTAAACCAATAAAAGTAGACATCAGTAACAGAAAAAGCAAGAAAAAAAAAAATCAAACACATGACAGCTGAACACCTTGCTCAAAAACTACTGGATTACAGAAGAAATCAAGGCTGGAACAAAGAAATTCATAGAGTTAAATGAGAATGAAAACTCTAAGACATAAAATGATACTGGCAAAGAGTGTGCTTCTTGGCTTAAGTATATACGTATAAGTATATTGGCTTAAGCTAACTGAGCAGTTCCTATCCAGAGGTAAGACGAGAGAGTGGACGGGGACAGGAGCTGGCTGAACAGACACAGAAAACACAAGGTGGAAAGGAGAGTGCTGTCACAGTGTTGGGAGAGCAGCTAGAGTTACTCAGCAGTATCTGTGCAAGGTTTTGTATGAGAAACTGGACTGTAAACTTGAATTTAAAGCACAATAAAATATTAACTACCCATAAACCTAGCTATGAAAACAAGAAGACGGAATATGGATGGAGGTAAAGCTATAGAGGTAAGCAAGAGTCAAATTAGGGTTGACCTATCCTACTGGTTGGTAAGACTGAACACAAACCACTCGCAGCTGAAGGGTAAACACCAGTGAGGAGTGTCAAATATAAAAACTGTATATACAATACTTATTAGAAAAAAGCATACTCTCCACACCCCACATTGGTGAATGGCGTTTGGGGTCTTCAAAGCTGCCAAGCTGCTATCTGAGGGTACAGCACATGGTCCCAACACAGCAGGAACGGATGACCACCAAGGTCATGGGGGAAAGAGAATCCAGAAGACAGAGACCCATGTGAGTGGATGTCTACATCGACTTGTTAGTGGAAGAACCAGATGGTGCCCGGCTACCACCAGTGATAGCCACGATGGAGCTCACAAAGTTGAGTCTCACTGGCAACACAAGTATAAACAGGGGTGCACCCTGAGCTCTCCACTAAAAGACTGCAATTGATGGTCCAGGAGCTTCGAAGTTCTCCTGGGAGCCTAGACACTAAGTCAAATACACTCATTCAAGAACAAGGAAGTTTAACTAATGCCACTGCATCCCTGGCAGCCTGTGTCATCTGGGCAAAGTTACTGTCCCATAGGTCTTCTCTCCCTACAGTTTGACCCATGCTGCTTTTTTGAAAATGCTTACAAGACTTCAGTTATGTTGGCACTGCTTAGGAGTACAGCAGCTGAAACTGCTCTTAGTACTTATCTCCGACATATCCCCAGGGATGAGCCAAAAGCACACAATGGAAATCGGCTGAGTGCCACAATCTTATTATTATGCAATGAGATTCTATTTCAGACTGCAGGTGCTACCAGGCCACCAGTCACTACAGGATAGGGATATAGACTGGAAAAATACAAATAATTTAAAAAAAATGAAACAAAGTCCAAATAAACTTAGACTTCATCATGTTAGGTTGGAAGCAGTGCTTTGAACTCATCTGTTCAAATCAGAGCCCCTCCTGAGAATATGATTTTCCACCCCAGATGTCCCGAATCAGATATCTACATTTTAAGAAGATTCTCAAGTGATTCTTGTAAGTAATTAAATTTCATGAACCACTGCTTTAGTGGTGGGTCTCAGAAATGGCCCCTAACCAGCAGAATTAGACTCCCTGGGAACTTGTTAGAAATGCAAATTGTCAGCAGAGGTTTCAAGCAGAAAGAGCAAGCTCTAAGACCAGGTTGGAAGTTTAAAACGGAAGCAGCAAAGAAATAGTTTTTAAAGGCCAATAAGGTTGGAGTGGAAAAATACCATGAGCTGTGACAGCGAAGGATGTGTACAAAGCAAGAGCGAGAGAAGCTGCTACCAATACGCCCCTCCCCCTTCACTCAGCAGCCTCAGGCTGAATATTGTAAATGTCCCCTGTGTAAAAGGCAGGAGCTGCTGCTTGTCAGAATTCTCTTATGGCTGAATCTACAGACAGTACAGCAACCGGAGCAAGGCCTAACTCAGTTCACCAGTGGCTGACGCATCTTACCTGATACTAAAAATAGTGAGTACCTGAGACTGTTGTCTTCAGTGTAAAATGAGTCTTTTTAAAACGGCAGTGTACACGCTGATTTAAAGGGCCAGTATCTTGCCAAGCTACCACTATTGACTGCTCTACTAGGAGCACAACAGTGGGTTCCAGTTAAAACGAGAGGAAAACATACAACAAAATTCAAATTCATAAAAAAAACACCAGTTTGGTCTGACAGAGACTGGAGGAGCCCTGAGAGCCCTAGGACAATCTTCTAACTTGGAACTGCAGCCACTCCCTGAG
The DNA here is from genome assembly GCA_028571685.1 of Heterohyrax brucei. Taxonomy (NCBI): domain Eukaryota; kingdom Metazoa; phylum Chordata; class Mammalia; order Hyracoidea; family Procaviidae; genus Heterohyrax; species Heterohyrax brucei. The sequence continues at coordinate 89,003,224 of CM053151.1, read as the reverse complement.
ATCGCTTTTCATCCGAATAACAGGCCTATAAAATATCTTGTCAGAAATCTGTTACGGCACAATCCAGAGACAGGACAGCAACTGGAGCAGTGCCTAACTCAGTTCACCAGATGAGGAACGTGCTCCTTAGAACAACAAACTGAACGAGACCAAAGGGGCAGCATTTGCCAAAAAGCAAAGATAAGGCAGGAAGGGGCAGAGAAACCCGACAAACGGGAACAGGGAACAGGACTCCCAGGTGGAAACAGGGAGAGTGCTGACACACTACAGGGAATGCAACCACTGTCACAGAAAAATTTGTCTCTGAATTATTGAATGGAAAACTAACTTGCTGTGTAAACTTTCACCTCAGGCATAACAATATGTTTTTTTAAAAAAAGTGTATCATAAAATTCCCTGCAGATTCCAGAATGACCAAAAATAAAGGGACAGTAAGAGATCCTGGTGGCCTAGTGGTTAAGTGCTACGACGGATAACCAGAATGTCAGCAGTTCAAACCCACCAGGTGTTCCCTAGAAACTTTATGGGCCAGTTCTACTGTGCTATAGAGACAGCACAGCAACTGGAGCAATGCCTAACACAGCTCACCAGATGAGGTGGACTATGGTCGCTATGAGTCGGAATCGACTTACAGCAATGGGCTCGGTGTGGGTTTTTTTAATCATTTATAAGTGGGAATAAAAACCTTCCATTAATAACTCATGACACATTAAAAGAAAACTTAGTATTCAAGTCACGACACTATATCCATATGTGTAGGCTGTAACATTTAAAGGACACCTCAAGGTGATTTCAGTGACCCCAATGTTCCTCTGTGTTTGGATCTACCCTTGAGAAACACTCATTAGCAAAAGTTTAAGAGAATGGGAAGAGGATTTGTCGTTTAACTAGACTGTGTTGTTATTTCTAGGATCTACAAATCCCTGCTGCCACACCTTTTGTACTATAGTTCCAGAAAACACACGTGCAAGTTCTTAATATGAATGGAGAAAATGGCTTTGACCAGCAAATCGAAGCAGCTGGGTGAGATACAAGGAAGAACTTTCCTACCATAAAGGTAGTAACATTTTGTGCCCTACAACTAAAAGAAGGATCCCCCCCACTTATGACATTTACCTTTAAGTCAGATTTACTTCTGATTCTGAACGTTTAGAGTATTATCCTAATAACAGTGCAACTCTTCTACTGATCACTGGTGTACTTGTGAAAATGCACATGTCTGGGCCCCACCTTTGACCCAGTGACCCAAACTCTCCCACGGAGGAGGCTAGGAACCTGTATTTTTAGCATGTAATCCAGGTGTTATGGATTGAATTATTACAGCCAAAAATGTGTGTTGTAAATGCCAATCTCTATTATCTGTGCTTTTCATCTTATTTGTGAATGGACTGTCTTTGTTATGTTAATGAGGAGCAGAGGGGGCGAGGGAAGAGTGATGCCAAACCACATTATGACTGCTCAGGAACAGAAATCTCAAAAGACATAAGGATCTTCCTGCAGAGCTTATACAGACAGACAGCCTTCCCCTAGAACTGGCACCCTGAATTAGGACTTCTAGCCTCCTAAATTTTAAAAAAATACACTTCTATTTGTTGAAGCCACCCAGTTGTGGTATTTCTGTTACAGTAACACTAGATAACTTAAGATACCACATGATTTTCAAAATCAGGGAAGTTTGGAAAACACTCCTTACAGTAACCCCAGGGAGAAAATGAATACCTTGAAGAGAGGAAACTGGTGAGACTGATGAATCATAAGCACATCATGACGGAGTTAGGAAATCTAAAGTTTAGGGAGGGGGACAGTTGACTGGAGCCAACCTGCTTGGCACCACCCTGCAGTCAGCAGCAGTTTGTCAAGCACTGCCTCACTCTACCTCCTTGCCTTCCACACACTTAGCTCTCTTTATCACAAGACTTTCTTTGAAGATTCCCTGAGAGATATTAAACTGCAGATGAATCTAAGGGGGCATGCGTGACATGGCAGACTGTTCCCAAGTACATGGTTAACACTGTAGTCCCTAGATATAAAAGATAAGCATCTGAACTGGTCTGTTTAACAGCCCTGTAGAGACATCTACTATCTAGCCACTTACCCAAACTGGAAAGCCTTTTCATCAAGCCAGCTTCTCTTACAGCAGCTGGACCATATTCCACTCCTTTTATTTTCTGTCACAGAAATCACACAGTTAGATGTGAGGAAAAATGGGCAGGAAGGAGGAAAGGGGGGAAAACAAAATACTTCAGTTCATAAAAACTCAGAAATCAGAGTTTTAGTTCTCAACAGATTCCTCTGTAAAACTGTAACAGCATCAGCCTTCCATCTTCCATCTCTACGGTCTGGTCACTTCATCTGACACAGGCTAAAAAGTGACACCGAGAAGGAGGGGACTGGGACCGAATCAAATTTCCAAGCACCTCCCTGTGGGAAGGATGAGCAGAGGTCAACACAGGTGAAGACGGGGCTGAACCTGGGTCAAGGTCTGGAGGGTGAGTGAGCCAGGCTAGAGCCAGAGTTCAGGCTTTTCGACCGGCGAGCTCTGCGAAGGCAGGTTTCGTTTATTTAAGAGGACAAAACAGCTCCTCCCGTCTTTCAGCACAGGAGACGCTAGCCAAATTTCCTTCCCAGTTATGCTCTTTCTGAGAAAATGGCCCCGAGAGGCTTAAATCGGCAGCTGGTCCATATTCCTGTAAGTCGTTCTTCATAATCTCTTCTCTCTTGATGCTCCACCGTAGATTTTGGCGGGCTTTTCCTCCCCCAGCTCCTCTATGGAATCCTCTCCTTCCTCCCCTCTAACACACCAAGCTGGACCACTGCTTTCTCACCCCTTCGAGGTTGGGGGAGGCAGACACAAAGAAACCCGCCAGCTGTCTGACTCCTCCTTGCATCCCACACAGACTGCTTTCCACCCCCTCCTCCCTCACCATCCGCTTTCGGCGATAACCCAACGTGTGCTCCGGGTGCCCGGTCGCAAGAAGCCACCGCTTTCCCTTCGCCGCTTCTCCCCACCCCCCGCTTCGTGCAGGTTCTAAGGGGCGGGGATCTTGACCCACAAAGCCTGGTCCCAGTTCTCACTTGTCCCTGTGAAAGCGGGGCTCCTATCACAGCCACGGAGTGGACAGACTTCTTCAGGACGGAATGCACTTGCGTCTGGAGTAAACGCGAGAGGCTGCCGCTCAGAGACATGACCGTACAGCGCTGGGAATCGCCGAGCCAGCAGCTGCTCCGAGCGTCGGCGGTCGCGCTCAGCTCCACGCGCGCCAGCCGCCCCGCCCCGTGACGTCGCCGTCCCGGCAGCCAAGCGGCCAGGCAGCTGAGAGGTCCGCGCCGGGGCCCAGCCCCCGCCACACCTTCCCGGATTGCCCACACCCTGCTCCGCGGGGCCCGGGCACGCCTTCGCTGACGTCACGCTGCCCAGGCCGGGCCTCCCGGGCTCTCCCATCGGGGACACGCCTCTACGATAAGGCCACCGCGTCCAAGCCTGGCTAAGGAGAGTCCGTGAAGAGCGCGGCGTCTGTTTGCCGCCAGCAGCAGGCCGGCACAAGGGAAGAGAACTCGGCGGAACACTCAAACTGGACAGCGGCTCCCTGATCTCATGACCCTCTATACAGAAGCCCACTCTTTCCCAAAGGGCTCTCTGGGCTGGTCTTGGAATAGGCAGGATCCCAAGTGAGTGTCCTGCCACTGCCACGACCTAGTTGGCACCCATCCTCTCTGTTACATCTCAAAGCTCAAGGTCCAGAAACCAGCCTTATCCTACCTTTGGGCGTCGAAGGCTAGAGCATCAAATACAGATCTGGCCTCTCTGGGCCAGGTATGTTAATTAAGACTTGCCTGTTTTTTGTTTGTTTTTGAAACCTTGGTAGCTTAGTGGTTAAATGCTACGGCACTTTAAAAGTCATCAGTTCAAATCCATCAGGTGCTCCTTGGAAACTCTATAGGTCAGTTCTCTTTCCTACAGGGTCGCTATGCGTAGGAATCAACTCGATGACAAGTGGGTATTTTAGGTAAAAAAACCAAACCCGTATGTAGGGAGGTTTCAGTTGTTTACCTGAACAATGGGCCAAGTGGGAGCATTCATTATTAAAAATCAAACATTGAAACATATTTGGAATATTTCTGAATTTTAGGGAGACCTAAAAAAAAAAAACTTGAAAATGCTAAGTAACTATTTAGAGTTTTAATAACAATAATCAACTAACGTTCTAAGAACCTTAACTCTCTAAAATTCTTTAAGATAGGGCCTATTTTAAAGATGAGGAGGCAGGGTCAAAGAAGACAAAATAACTTTAAGTGACAGAGCAGAGCTGTTTGACTCCGGATCCCAGGTTTTTAACCAAGACACTGTCAACAATGAAAATTAATAACAGACGTCTTACTTGATTGTAGGGTTTTTCTTATCCATAAAACCTAAATATGAATCATAAAAACTCCTGACCAACTCCTGCCTTTTTTTTTTTTAACCCAAGTTGCCAATCTTATCTTTGTTATTGGAAGCCAGAGCCAACCTTACTTAATTTCAATTCCAAAAGATACCTAGGCTGCAGGTGGGTGGAAGGTCAGAGATCACTTTATGACCAGGTAGCAGTGGATCTCAGTCAGTAAAACAGAGAGGCAGGGTTCAATCAATCATGCTGTGTCAGCTCCAGGGAACGCTTTCCATGCTGGCTCTGGAGGAAGGTCTTGTCCTCAGTCTTCCCCAGGACTGGAAGTTTCTGAGGCATCAAGACCCCAGCCAATGACTGACCTTCTACTCTCCCTCCTCTTTATAAGCCTTTATTGTGACCAACTGTGAATCATTTGCTTTTTTCCCCGTTAATCATGATGGTTTCCCTATACACATACAAAATAACTGCTCAGAGTAAGGCCTGTTTCCATTTCTTTCGAGTTTTAAGTCTTTTTAACAACACTATGTGTCTCAATCACCTAGTGCTGCTGTAACAGAAATACCACAAGTGGATGGCTTTAAGAAGAGAAATGTTACTTGTCATAGTTCGGTAAGCTAAAAGTCCAAATTCAAGGTGTCAGCTTCAGGGGAACGCTTTCTCTGCTGGCTCTACAGGAAGGTCCTTGTCCTCAATCTTGCCCTGGACTGAAAATTTCTGAGGCACAGGGACCTCAGGTCCTTTCCAAAGGACACACTCAGCCCCCAGCACTGCTTCTTGGTGGTGTGAGGTCCCCAGATTCCTCTGCTAGTTTCTGTCCTCAAGAGACATAACTGTCGCCCACCCACCCTCATTAACATCGTATAGGCAGGATTTCCAGCAAGGTGGAAGATCACCAGGAATCCTGGCCTAACCAAATTACGGTGCACATTTGGGGGGCGAAGGGGACACACAATTCAATCCATGATACTGTGGCATGCAGGGGAAACCCTGGTGGCATAGGGGTTAAGTGCTATAGCTGCTAACCACAAGACTGGCAGTTTGAATCCATCAGGCTCTCCCTGGAACGTCTATGGGGCAGTTCTACTCTGTCTTTACAGTTGCTACGAGTCTGAATTGACTTGACAGCAATGGTTATGGCACGCAGGAATTGGCCAGATGTCTTTCCTACCAAAAAAAAATACAGTGAATCCACCACAACATTATCTCAGTGATGCCAACTGACATGAAGGGCACTCAGCAAGGATATACTTGTGTATCTGAGAAAACATGATGCCAGGTGTAGGGCCAGCTGTGACTCAGGGGCTGGGTTCTGATGCCTCCAGCTGGGAGCCCCCCGTCCCCTCCCAGCACAGCCTCCCTGCAGATACCATCCATCATGTGGCAGCCAGGGCACCTCCTGGATTTTTACAACTGAACACTCAAGGGAAAATTGGCACATCTTGACCAAGGCAAAGGAACACATTTCTAGGAACACAAGGGGAAAAAAAGGGGGCAGTGGGGGGACAACCACAGTAAAAAAATTGGCTCAACTGTGAATTGGCTAAACTATTAAAATACAAAATGACTGTGCTTGAGCTAGGTAAGGCAGTGAGAAAATACAAAGTTATGGTGAAGAAGTAAAAGTGAGAAAAACGACTGTCAGATGGACATGGCTGCAGAAGGTCAGAGAGACAAAAGACAACCAACCAGAAAAATACCTGAAGATACCAAAAGATAAGACTTACAGGCTGATCAATAATGACCAGAACCAAGCAAACAACTTGTATAAAAAACCCAGCACTCTGGATTTGGGGCACAGCAGTCCTCTCCAGGTGTTTGTACCCGCAGTCTGCAGCTCTGACCTCATCTGCCTCATGCTCGAAGGCTTGGAGGCACAGTCCTCTCCCGGTGGGAGTCTGTGCCTGCAGTCTGTTGCTGTCCTCGTCTTGAAAGTCCTGGGGCACAGCCTGGTGTCCAGCAGTGACCTGATCCTGGGACCTCACCCAGTTGGTTCAAGTGGCTGTGTCTCTTTTCCCATTGCTGCCTAAGCCTCCTGTGCTGTCCCTGATGGCAGATCTACCTCCGAGACACCTTAGCATTCTCCTGACGTCTAAATGGCCTGCTTCCAGTGACTGTGACAGTCTTCAGTTACAGTCTGAGCCTCCTGTGGTGTCCCTGACAAGTTCACCTTCGGGAAGTCCCCTCATCACAAAATTCTACTTCCAATTCTGACATCAGAACACGAGCACAGCCAATCCTTAAATTCCTTAGAATGAACTCTGCTTTTAGGGAAGTGAGTGTGTTGACATAGTAACATTTAACATTATGACTTGACCAGTGCAGTCTCTGTGGGACCCAGTGGAAACTGTGGGGGTCTTAGCTAATGTAAATGAGAGCTCCTAATTAATATAAGCACAGATAAGAGTTCTTAAGTGATGTAAATAAAAGTGCTTTATATCCTTGTGCTAGCACCTCTCTTCTCACCTGCTTAATTGTAAATGTGTGCTATGGTTAAATAATGCTTATTACTGACTCCAAGCCTTGATAGTTACTTATTTTCCTCTCATGACCCCTGACGTATTCTGGGTGCTCTTAACAAGAAGAGCTTATAGGAGTACATTCACGTACATATATAGGCTATATTAAAACAAACAAACCCACTGCTGCTGTTGAGTCTACTCTAACTCACAGTAATCCTATAGGACAGAGTAGAACTGTCCTACAGAATTTCCAAGGAGCACCTGACAGATTTAAACTGCCAACTTTCTGGTTAGCAGCCATAGCAATTAACCACTATACTACCAGAGTTTCCAGATACAAGCTAGGCTGTCGATATTCTCACATACATATGTGTATGTGGTGTTGTGTCCTTGAGTTGGTTTTGATTCACAGTGACAATGAAACACTGGCCAGTCCTGGGCCATCCTGACACCCACTGCTGTGCTTGAGCCTACTGTAGCCACTACCATGTCAATCCACAGCATGTGTATTCACATATGGGAGAGTACCAAAGGACACTGTCACAAAAACTTACAAGACTCATCCAGACACCTTGATGGACCAAATTACTGTGGCTGAGAGCTGGAGAAGATGGTCTCAGGGGACATTTAGGTCAATTAGAATAACATAGCTAATGAAGACAAACTGTTCTACCTTGTATATTATTGAACAGTGTCTGGAGTCTGAAAAGCTTATGAGCAGCCATCTAAGATATATCTATTTGTTGTATCGCATCTGGAGAAAAGGAGATGAAGAAAAACCAAAGACACAAGGAAAACATTAGTACAAAGTACTAATAGATGACATGGACCACAGCCTCCACCAGCCTGAGCCCACAAGAATTACTGCCAGGCTACTACCACTGACTGCTGTGATAGGGACCCCAAAAGAGAGTGCTGGGCAGAGTGTGAAAAAATATAGAACACAATTCAAATTCACATAAAAAGACCAGACTTACTGATCTGACAGAAACCTGAAGAAGCCCTGAGGCTACAGCCCCTGACACTTTCTAACTCAGAACTGAACACTTGCAAAGTTTACCATTCAGCCAAAGATTAGAGACACTTATAAGGCAATAACACACTATAGGATCATGATTCTTAGTTCTATCAAGTGTAAAAGATCAAATAGGTAACACCTACCCCCTACCCCACAGTTACTTGTCTCCCCCTGCTGGTTTAAGAAAGCAATGCCTTTCAGAACCTTTGCTTTAAAGTAAGCACTCTAACCTAAGTACAGCATTGGTTCTAAAAGCGTGTTCCCAGAAGAGCAGCATCTATACGACCTGTGACCTTGTTACAAATGCAGATTAGGGGAGTCTACCCTAAACCTACTGAATCAGTAGCTGGAGGGGGTGAGAGGAACACCAACAACCTTAAACAAGCTCTCCCAGGGTGACACAAATGGTTAAGAGCTGGGCTACCAACAAAAAGGTTGGTGGTTCAGCCCATGTTGTTGTTGTTAGGTGCTGTTGAGTTGATTCCGACTCATGGCGACCTTATGAACACAGAATGAAACACTGCCGGGTCCTGTGCCATGTTCACAGTTGTTTTTATGCTTAAGTCCATTGTTGCAAACACTGTGTCAATCCATCTCGTCAAGGGTCTTCTTTTTCACTGATCCTCCACTCTACCAAGCATGAGGTCCTTCTTCAGGGATTGATCTTTCCTGACAACATATCCAAAGTACGAAGGACACAGTCTTGCCATCTTTGCTTCCAAGGAGCACTCTGGTTGTACTTCTAGAACAGATCTGTTTGCTCTTTTGGCGATCCATGGTACATTCAACATTCTTCTCTGATACAACAATTCAAAGGCATCAATTTTCTGTCTTCTTCATTCATTGTACAACTTTTGTATGCATATGATGCAACTGAAAATGCCATGTTTTGCATCAAGCATACTTTAGTCTTCGAGGTGACATCTTTACTTTTCAATCCTTTAAAGAGATCCTTTGTAGCAGATTTCCCAGTGCAATGTGTCATTTGATTTTTTGTCTGCTGCTTCACTGGACCCAAGGAAAATGAAATCCTATACAACCTTAATCCTTTCTGCATTTATGATGATGTTGCTTACTGGTCGAGTTGTGAAGATTTTTGTTTTCTTGACATTGAGGTGAAATCCAAACCGAAGGCTGTGTTCTTTGATCTTCATCACTGTTTCAAATCCTCTTCAATTCTAGAACATAAGGTGGTGTTGTCTGTCTAACACAGGTTGTTAATGAGTCATCCTCCAATCCTGATGCCTTGTTCTTCATGTAATCCAGCTTCTCAGCTTATTTCCTCAGTATAGAAATTGAAACGGTATGGTAAAAGGATAGAACCCTGATGCACACCTTTCCTGACTTTAAACCATGCAGTGTCCTCTTGTTCTATTTGCATGACTGCATCGTGATCCATGCATGGATTCCTTAAGAGCATAATTAAGTGTTCTGGAATTCCCATTTTGCACAATGTTAGTCATAATTTGTTATGATCCACATGGTCAAATGCCTTTGCACAGTCAATGAAACACAGGTATCTTTCTGGTATTCTCTGCTTTCAGCCAAGATCCATCTGACATCAGCAATGATATCCCTGGCTCCTTGTCTTCTTCTGAATCCAGCTTGAATTTCTGGCAGTTCCTTCTCAATATACTGTTACAGTTGCTCTTGAATGATCTTGAGCAAAATTTTACTTGCATGTTGGCTTGGCGTGGTATCAATGACATCATTCAGTAATTTCCACATTTGGTTGGATCATCTTTCCTTGGAATGGGCATAAATATGGGTCTTTTCCAGTCAGCTGGCCAGGTAGCTATCCTCCAAATTTCTTGGCATAGACCAGTAAGCACTTGCAGCACTGCATCTGTTTGTTGAAATATCTCAGTTGATACTCCACCAATTCCTGGAGCCTTGTTTTTTGCCAATGCCTTCAACACAGCTTTGACTTCTTCCTTCAATACCATCAGTTCCTGGATGGTATAGGTTGCAACTGGGATGTGAAATGATAAGTTTTTATGACTGTGAGATTATAGAAGGGAATTATAGAAGGGTTTTAAGAACCAAGCATGGACCCTAAAAGTAAAATTCTAACTGCATTCTTGCTTCAATTACTCTAGATATTTCTATTTACTATTCATATTCAAAGATACTTGGACTCCAAGAATTACTTCAACAGTAGAAATAATTATCTATCATACCAAAAAGTAAGTCTAAGAGAGTAATCTGGTGAACTGCCACCTCAGTGCTCAGTTCACTCAAATATAGTTCCTGGTTCTTGTAGCCAGAGTTCTTTGGAGAATATGGCCTTTGCCTGGCTAGGCATTTACCAGATCATTTCTTCCCAAACACCCCTCTCCATACTGTTTATAAATGCTGCTTCTCAGCCTCCCCTGAAGTTAGGTATAGCCACGTTAATAAGTTCCGGCCAAAGGAAATGTGGGTCAAAGACTTGGCGAGAAAATCTCTTATGCAGATCCAGTGAAGAGGATCATAAGAAGGCCCTAGGGAGTTATGAAGCCATCAAATGCAAGAAGCCTGGTTGTCTAACTTCGAAGTGTGTCACCTGACCTGCAGCACCATGTGGAATGGTGGACATAAGATAAATACTGCCAAGGCCTGTCACCCACAGAAGCCCCTGTAAGCAAAGCTACATGCCTATGTGATGGCGGGCGGAGGCATCTCACCCTTGGCATATTTTTGGCTGTACTCTCCCTGATAATATTTTGCATCCTAATCAAACCTTCCTTAAAAGTACCCTCTCATCTCTCGGCACAAGGATTAAGTAAGATGCCTTCTAAGAGGGGCTTTACAACCCCCTCGGCTTGTGAAATAATGTTGAGGAAACCTGAACGGGAGTTCCTAGAGAAGAGAGCTCGGAGGAATGAATCCCGACATAGCATGCCCAGCCCGGGAACACCGAGGCTGGCCTGGCCCGGCCTGCTGGCTTCCCCCTACCACACATCCCCCTCCACATGTGAAATACAAGATTGCAGGAAGGCCCTGGGAAGCTCCCCAGGGACGAACCTCCCACCCCCAGCATAGCCCGTAGTTATAAACATCCCACTCCCTGCACCAGGAAGATGGTTAGGCTCCCAAGTTTATTATAATTGGTATGCAGCTTAAGAGAGGCATAGAGTGGGGGACAGTAGGTGCTTACTGTCCCCACAGGAAGAGATAAGAACAAAGAAGGAACAAATAAAGACAGCCAGATAATAACCTTTAGATGAGCCTGTTCCTCTTCCTGCACCTTTAACCTCGAGGCATAGATAGAGCTGACTGAGCTCAAGACAGAACTTTGTTTTCACTATTGATTATAATCACAATATACTTGTCTCGGGCTATTACCTAGAAGGCCCTAATGATTAACATGAAAAGAGACCACTGTCTCGGGCCATTATCTAGAAGGCCCTAATGATTAACATGAAAAGAGACCACGAGGTATCAGTTCCTTACTAGCCAACAGCTTAGGTGGTCAAAGAGCAGTCACCTCATTGATTATATAAAAATAAAGAAAGACAGGCCTTAACAGGCTGCTGACCTCCAGATTCCTGGTTGTCTGAGTCTCTTTTCTTTGCCGACGCCACCCATCCCTTCGTAATCCCAGACCCTGTCGAGGCTGGCCCCCAGCAAAATACTTACTGTGTCAAGTCACAGAAGTTGTGTTTTGTCATAGCAGTTATCTTACGTTGACAAATAACAGGATATGTATTTTTTTCTCATACTTCCTTTCCCTACTTTTCTATAACTGACCCTGCAAAAGACATTAAACCTCCTTGGAGAAACTTGCCAACTGCTAATGTAAGTCTTTTTTTATCATCTATCCTTCTTTGCCAATATATTCCACTGAACTTTTGAGGTCTCAGAATGTTTTGAAGTCCAAAAGTGGAAGCTAAAACAATCAGTCCTTGATACTTTTACAAGAAAGTATCATGAAAACTTGTCATTTCACATCCCAATTGGCTCCTAGGTACATGGCAAATAGACAGGTGTCAGTTTCTACTGAGATATCAAACTGAATAACAGTTAAGATGAGGCTGTAATCTGACAAGTAATTATGAAGATTTTGGAATTACTTCACCGTAATATTTATCCCTAATAACTATTCAAAAAATGTTAACTACATTTAAATGTCTTTTTCTTGCTATGACTCTACAGTTTTAAAACTCCTAAGCTTGCAGATTTTTAACCTTTTTTGGGTCACAGACACTTTGTAAATGGAGTGATGCTAATTACAATATTTTAAACTATGTTAACATACACAACCACACACATAGGATTTCAAAGAACACCAACAGAACTGAAATATCCAAAACCAAACCTGTTGCTGTTGAATTGATTCTGACTCATGTGACCCCACAAGACAGAGTCAAACTGCCACAAAGGATTTCTTAGGTTGTATAATCTCTACAAGTGCAGACTGCCACATCTTTCTGCCATCGAGCAGGTGATAGGTTCAAACTGCCAGCCTCTCAGTAGGCTGCTGAGTGCTTAACCATTGTGCCACCAGGGCTCCCTGAATTTAGTTATCAAAATATTTTTAAAATGTTTTATAACCACATGTATCTTTATTGATGCATTAATAACCTGATCCAGTAGCAGGACTAACAATTACTGCATTTTGAAGTAGTGATGAGTGGAAATGACATTTCTGAGATAACTGTATCCATTATGGAAACCATGGTGGCATACTGGTTAAGGTCTGCAGTTCGACTCCTCCAGGTGCTCCTTGGAAAACCTACACTGTCTTATAAGGTCATTATGAGTTGCAACTGACTCGATGGCAACGAGTTTGGTTTTTCATAACAATTATTGTGAAATGAAAATATTGCAAGTTATACCAGTGACAAAAATCACAGCTAATGTTACTTGGTTTGTGTCTACACTTATAATCAAAAGAAATGTTAAAATTCAGTTAGAAGCTAATGAAACTAAAGGTGTGATTTTTTTTCTTCCTATCCAAGTACACATACCCTAAATTCTATCAGTGAAGCCTGGGTAAGAACTCCAGGACTACAGTACTCTCTAAGATACCTACAGTGCTTACATTTCAATGGTGGAGATACGGGTGCATTAAAATTTTCTTCTTTTTTTGTTTTTAAAAATTTTGACTTCTCAGCAACATGCAATTGCTTTTACAGTTATAAAAGATATTAAATGATATTTACATATATACTGATTAGAAGATTTGGAGCACAGAAATAAAATTGGAAAAACAAAGCAAAGTAATATTTGAAGAAAAATTCTTTAGGTAAAGAAAAGGAAAAAAATTCTGAACGAATGTTTTAGTTACCTAGTGCTGCTGTAACAAAAATACCACAAGTGGATGGCTTTAACAAACGGAAGCTTATTACCTCACAGTAAGGTAAGCTAAAAGTCCAAGTTAGGGTGACAGTTCCACGGGAAGGCTTTCTCTCTGTTGGCTCTGGAGGAAGGTACTTGTCCTCAATCTTCCCTGAGTTGAGGAGTTTCTCAGTCACACAGACCCCAAGGTCCAAAGGACATGCTGTGTTCCAGGTGCCGCTTTATTGGTAGTACGAGGTTCTCAACTTGCCTGCTTCCTTTCTTTTTATCTCTTGTAAGATAAAAGGTGGTGCAGGCCACAATCCAAGGAAACGTCCTTTACATGTGAACTTAACAAGGGTGTTACAGTCCTACTCTAAACCTCTTTAAGATTACAGTCAGAAAATGGAGGACGCGACGCAATACTAGGAGTCGTGGCCCAGCCAAACTGATACACACATTTTGGGGGGGATACAACTCACTCCATGACAATGGAGATGGAGAAACTGAACCTGACTTGCATCAGAGAGGCTTAAAGCTGGTGAGACTTTTATACTGTTTATCCTTATGCCTCAGGACTGAAGCATTATAACTGTTTAAGGCACTACTGGGCTGCTCGTGGTCCTCATCTGAGGTAAGAAGAGGGAACCCACAGGCCACATTACATAAATTTAGTAATCCTAGTTTTTATACACTGATCTCACACTCCTACTGTCTGCCTCCCAACAGAGGTTTGAGAGAGAGATAAGCCAGAAAGTGAAATTTAACTCCTTACAAAGTCTATGAGACTCTTCTGGATCTTTTACCTACCTGTCCCATGCACCCTTCTCCCTGGCCTTCGTGTTTCTCCAATAAGCCAACCTTATTCCAATCTGGAGGGCTCTGTCTTTGCTGGTCCTTCTTCCTGGTCAAGTCTACCTGTAGAACTCCCCCAGACCACTGTCTGCCTCCTTCTTATCCTTCTCCGAGAGACTTTCCCTTGAATACCCTATTTAAATTCCTCGGCCCACCCACCCCTACCTGTGGCTGTCACATTATTGCCAACGGCATCCTAAAATTATTTCCATCTTGTTTCCCCCACTAGAGAAGAAGCTAAGTGAGGACAGGGACCTTGTCAATGTTATTTATATTATATCCTCAGCACCTAAAACTATCTAATACACAATACCAAAACCAAACCCGTTACTATTGGAGTTGATTCCGACTCGTTGCGAAACTATAGGACGGAACAGAACTGTCCCATAAGGTTTCCAAGGAACACCTGGTGGATTCCAACTGCCGACCTTTGGTTAGAAGCCATATCTCTTAACCACGACATCACTAGGGTTTCCACGGGTGTTCATTCAACATGTAAGGAATAAAAGAATGGAACATATGAATACCTGCGGACTCTTTGGAACGCACTCTGGCTCAGAAATATGTTTGTCGAACGAAAGCATGTTTGTTAAATAGGGGTTTTAACCTGTCTGCTGAGTTGTTGGCCCTCTAGGACTCTATGGAGGGAACCAAGACTCTGAACACAGTGACCACACAAAACCGACACGCAATAAACTATTGCCTTAACCGCCTCCGGCCGTCAGCTGCGCGCTCGGCGCAGCCGCAGTGCAGCCTGCCCCGCTCTCCGGAAGTGGGTTTAGAGCAGGCGAGACTACGCGGAGGGGCGGGCTAGAGTGGCGCGGCGCGAGGCTGCGCGGCGCAATAGGTGGGTGCCAGCCGACCATGGAGGACGAGCGGAGCTTCTTGGACATTTGCGGCGGCCACCTGTCATTGCAGCGCCGCTACTACTCTCCGTTTTGCCGGGAGTTCTGCCTCAACTGCCCTCGGCTCTCGCTGCGCTCACTTACCGCTGTCACCTGTACGGCGTGGCTGGCGGCCTACGCACTCTTCACCCTTTGTGAGGTAATGGCGGGTCGGCCTCTCCCCGCCCTCGGAGTCGGGGCTCGGATTGGGAAGGTTCTGTGGGTTCTTTTGAGCATCTTCCCGGATTCTTCTGCAGTTGTAGGGTGAGAGGACCGGACCCGCTGGATCTGGAGACGCCGTTCTTCTCTCTGCTGGACAGCTCTTTTCATTAGGTTTAGTTAGGTTTGTGCTCTTTCTTGCACCTTTTCACTCTCATGGGTCCCTATCCGGCTTTGTGGGTCCACCCAGCATATATCTTAGCCCTTGCAGGAGAGACTAAAACTGCAGCTTTCATGTGCAGTTTGTAGTTTTGCTTATAGTAATTTAATTCCAAGAGTTCAGAGAACTGTTAGTGCGTCGCCCTCGTCCATCACTTCTACTCCTCAAAAGTATCACTGTTGACAGAATCTGATACAGTCCTCTGGAAACTCTTTTTGCCTCTACAGGTGTGCATGTAAGTGTAGCTAGACATATACACACATTATTTAAAAGCTTGCTGATTGCTGTTTTTAAAAACAGTCTGTCTACTTCCCTCAGTTCCTTTATTAACTTCAACTATTTTCTAAAGAAGGATGAAATTTTGGGGCATTAGTAGTTTCTGTGCTCAATTTCCAGAATCTTTCCTATTTTTTTTCTGGGCCTCAGTTTTCACATCTCTAAAAGGGAATTATATTTGCCATAGCTTCCCAGTATTGATCTTGTTGTGTGCACTCCAGTCAATTCCAACTCATGCGACTCTATAGCACAGAGTAGAACTGTCCCATAGGGTTTTACAAGACTAAGTCTTTACTGAAACAGACTGCCACATTTTTCTCCTGCAGAGCAGCTGGTGGGTTTGAACCACAGACCTTTTGGTTAGCAGTGCCACCAGGACTCCTTTCACAGTATTGTAGTATGGGTCAAATGTAATAACTGTGATAAAGCAAACAAACAAAAAATCAAACTCTCTGCCGTCGAGTTGATTCTGATTCATAGCGACACTATAGAACTGCTCCATGTAGTTTCCAAGGAACACCTGGTGGATTTGAACTGGTGACCTCTTGGTTAGCAGACCTAGGGTAGCTCTTACACCGGGAGGGTCTCCATTAACTGTGATAGCCCTCAGTTAAAAGAAACTATCCTAATTGCCCTTCTCAGGGTAACCTCTAGTTTCATGTATAGTGCCCTGGATGGAATGTATTATTTCAGGAATGATCAGATCAAAGCTAAATACAGCAGAGCTGTTTATTTATGTATTTTGGTATTGTTTCCAGTACTACATCCATTAGCTCCTTTGCTACCACAGCAGATTTCAGAGCATGGTGATTTAATCTGTCTATATTTATCTGACTGTCTACTAAGACTGCTGTAATCTGTGCCAAGTTGTATCTAAAAGTTTGTCCGTAAGTCACTTGAAATAGTGTTACAAATGAAGTTGTCAAGACAGGCTGCCAATTTTTTAAAAAAATTTATTATATAGTTGAAATTTTTTTTTACTTTGTGCATTTTGATATTTGCTTTGTCTAATATTCTTTTTTCTTTTTGTTATAAATTTTTATTTTCCTTGTGTTTTAAGTGAAAGTTTACAATTATGGTCAGTTTCTCTAATAAAAACTTACACTTTGTTGTGTAACCCTAACTACTCTTCCCATACTGTGACAGCATACTCCTTCCCTCCAACCTAGATTTCCCAAGCCCATTTAACTAGCACCTGTACCTTTCCTTCGTTTCCTCTTGCCTCCAGACAGGAGCTGCCCAGGTGGTCTCCTGTATCTGTCCAAGCCAAGAGGCATACTATTTGCCAGTATCATTTTATGTCTTACAGCTTAGTTCAATTTTTGTCTGAAGAGTTGGCTTCCGCAATGGTTTCAGTTCTGGGTTTACAGAGAGTCCAGGGGCCATGTCTTCTAGGGATTCTCCAGTCCGTTGGACCGTCAAGTCTGGTCTTTTTACTAGAGTTTGAGTTCTGCATTTCACATTTCTCCCACTCCATCAGGGACTCTCTTTTGAGTTCCCTATAATGGCAGTCTTTGGTGGTGGCCACGCAACATCTATTTTTTCTGGTCTCCTGTTGATGTAGTCCCTGGTGTATGTTGTTATTCTGTCTCTTGGGCCACACTTTCTTGATGTTCTTTGATGTTCCTTTCTCCTTTGCTCTAGTTGGGACCAGTGAATGCTTCTTAGATGGCTGCTTGCTAGCTTTTAAGACCCCAGACACCACTCACCAAGTGGGATGGAGAACATTTCTTAAACAGCTTTGTTGTGCCATTTGACCCAGATGTCCTCTAAAGTGATGGTCTCCAGACCCCTGACTCCAGTACTCTGTCTCTGGAAATGTTTGGTTTTATTTAGAATACTTCTAAGCTTTGGGTTTAGTCCATTTTTGCTGACTTTTCCTCCACTGTGTGTTGTTTTTCCCTTTACCTAAAATAATTGTTATCAGTTATCTGATTAGTGAATGTCCCTCTCTCCCCTACCCCTGTAACTGTCAAAGAATGTTTTCTTCTGTGTTTAAACCAGTTCTTAAGTCCTTATAATAGTGGTCTCATATAGTATTTGCCCTTCTGCAGTTGACTAATTTTGCTTAGCATATTGCCTTCTAGATTCTTCCATTTCATGAGGTTTCCCAAATTCATGATTTTTCATCATTGCATGATACTTTATTGTGTGAATATACCATAGTTCATTTATCCATTCTTCCATTGATGGGCGCCTAGGTTGATTCCATCTTTTTGCTGTTGTGAGCAGTGCTGCTACAAACATCAGTGTACATGTATCTATTTGTCTGGCAGCCCTAGAGTATATTCCAAGAAGTGAGATCACTGGATTGTATGGTATTTCTGTTTCTGGCTTTTTAAGAAAGCACCAATTCAGAATGGTACAACATCTTTGGAAAGCAATTTGGCACTTCCTTAAAAAGCTTGAAATAGAAATACCATATGATCCAGTAATCTCACTGCTTGGAATATATCCTACAGAGGTAAAGGCAGTCACACAAACAGATACATGCACACAAATGTTTATTGCAGCACTGTCCACAATAGCAAAAAGATGAACTCAATCTAGGTGCCCATCAACAGATAATGGATAAATAAACTATGGGATCTATACTCAATGGAACACTATGTAATGAGAAAGAACAATTTAGGAAGCATCTCATAACCTGGTTTCAACTAGAAGACATTATGCTGAGTGTAATCAGTCAGCTGGAAAAGGACAAGGATTGTATGAGACCTCTGGTATAAGGACTAATATAGACTTATGTACAGAACAAAAGACTGATGGCTATAAGCGTGGGGAGGTAGGGAGAGGGTTGGTCATAGATTAGATGGTAGATACAAACTTTGTTAGGTGAAAGCAGTGACAGCATGCGGTAGAGAGCAGATCAGCAAAACTGGACTATACCAGAAACTGAAAGTTTTTTGTAAATTCAACCCAATATTTCAAAGGACAGAGTAGCAGGGATAAAGGTCTGGGGATCATGTTTTCACAGAACATCAAGGCCAACTGACATAACTAGCCTATTGCTAAGAGAATCTTCTGCACCCCATATTGGGGAGTGGCATCTGGGGTCTTAAAAGCTAGCAAGCTGCCATCTGAGGTACACCAAATGGTCCCAGCTCATCGGGAACAGATGATGAGCGAGAGCAACAAAGAAACAAGGGAAAAAGAGCCCAGGAGACAGAAAGACCCATATGAATGGGACACTGTATCAGCATGAGACCAGAAGAACCAGATGATGACTGACCACCACCAAAGGCATCTGTTACGGAGGACATAATGTAGCCCCTGAAGTACATGAGAAAAAAAGGTGTGCAGCTCAATAACTCTACTAAAAGACCAGAACTAATTGTCTGATGGCCTGGAATGCCCCCTAGGAACATGGCCTCTAGACCTGTTGCTGTCCCTGACTGGAAAACAGTATGGAGGTCAACTCTTCAGACAAGAATGGACTGGACTTGGGGACAGTATGGCTATATGGTGTGTGTACTTTATGACTGTATACCTTTATAGGAGGCTGTCCTACTGGTTTCTTTCTAGATGGGAGATAATAGGGTGGAGAAGAGGGGACAGGTGCCTGTCAAGAGGATACTAGAAATACAGAGTGAGGAATGTGCTGTCACTGGGTGGGGAGAGCAGATGGAGCTGCAGATAGTTAGGCATGCAAAATTGATTTGGATTGTAAACTTCCACTTAATCACACACACACAAAGTGCCAAATTGATTGCCAAAATGTACCATTTTACATTCTTGCCAGCAGTGTATAAATGTTCCAGTCTCTCTACAGGCTCTCCAACGTTTGTTTTTTGAATTAATGTCAGTCTTGTTAGTATATATAGTTGAATCTTAATATTAGCTTGAGGTTAGTATTAAAATACTAATGTGGTTACTTGGGGCAGCAGGGATATTTATTAAATGCCTGTTAAATGCCAGGTTATTTCACTGAATGCTTCATTTCAACCTTAGACAAAAACCAAAGCTCAGAACAGTTAATTATCCAAGGTCTCAGTTACAAAGCTGGAAGGGGTAGGCCTGGTATTCAGACCCAAGGCTGTCTGATTCTGAAGCCTTTTCCTGTCCTTTAAACTATGTTACCTCCTCCATAAGGAGGGCTGATCTTAGGAAAAGTTTTTAAATAGGAGAATTGGCAAAAGGAGTGGGAACCAGTTACGATCCACTCCAAGTTCTGTTAGGAAGAAGTGGCAGTTGAGTAGGCAGTGATTTTGCACCGTACATTCTGATGAGGGAGCATGAAAGGAAAAGATTTGAGTCCCTAAGTTGCACTTTCGAAAGAACAATCTTGAGATAATGTGATTGTGGACCCTGCTGTGGGTTCCTCTCAACAGACCTGTCCAATTAGTAGCTGTCTGCATCTGTTTCACTGCACACTTGCATGTTGTTAGTAGCCACCAAGCTGATTCTGACTCATGGCAACATTGTGTTTGCAATATACAGCTGTCCCATAGGGTTTTCAAGGCTGTGACCTTTCAGAAGTAGATTGGCAGGCCTGTCTCCCAAGGCACCTCTGGGTGGGTTTGAATTCTCAGCGTTTCTGCTAGTAGTGAAGCACTTGACATTTGTAGCATGCGAGGAGTCATGCCTACTTGTACTGTAACTCAGAACCCAGATAAACATAGTTTCCTCTTATGCATGTTTCATCAGTTCACTTCACACAAGAACAAATACTTTTGCCTTTCCTTTGTTGCTCTGTAGTGTCCCTCACCCATCACACACACCCTGCCTAGGGCTGGTTTGTTACACAGCCGCAGTGTGCAAAGGACCACTTGGTGATCTTACTGCCTGTGTCTGGCTCTCTCTTCAGAACAGCATGATCCTCTCTGCTGCCATCCTCATCACCCACTTAGGCTTGCTTGGTTACCTCCATTTCGTGAAGATTGATCAGGAGACTCTGTTAATTATTGATTCCTTGGGCATCCAGATGACCTCCTCCTATGCCTCAGGCAAAGAAAGCACCACCTTCTTTGAGATGGGCAAGGTGAAGGATATTGTCATTAATGAGGCGATTTACATGGTAAGTGTTTGCATCATAAGTTTTACAGGCCTTTCTGGAGAAAGTAGCAGATGGGATGTTCCTGAATCTAAACTGAGTCAGTTTGTGACAATGAAACTTGAGGACTCTTCTGCTCCAGTACATGTGTTTTTTCGGCTGTCTATAAACCATGAGAGTGAAACTTATGTTGACAAGACTCTCTTTAAAGAAAAGGAGTAGGTTTTTATGATTAAGTAATGAGCACTTCAATTTCTAGCCCAGCTTCAAATATCATCTTTTCATTTAAAGAATGAGACTATACTTCTCCTTTCCCATTTCGAGGTTATCAAGTGTTCTACTACTTAGAGATAGTCATTTATGAAAAAGTTGTGAGCTTCCCCTTGAAGAAAAAAAGAAAACAGAGTTTCACTTAGACTTCTGCTCTTTGGTTTTTTTTCTTACAGCAGAAGGTGATTTACTACCTCTGCATTTTATTGAAGGATCCAGTGGAACCACATGGGATATCCCAAGTAGTACCTGTCTTCCAGGTGAGCACAGAGACATCCTGTACCTCTTTCTTACTCACTGCCTGCATGTGCACCACTACTTATGCTCAGTGAGAATGTGAACTTTTGTCCCACTGTTTGAGGATACCTGACAGCCATTTCCAGTGAGAATTAACATTTTAATTTAGAGGTTCTTCTTGAGGCAAATACAGGCTTTCAAAAATAATATGAATTCGCATGCAAATTTTAGAGAAAAAAATAATCAAATACATAGAAATTTCTGTCCATAAAGTGCCACTCATTTACAGAGTCTACTATCATAGTTTTGCCGAGATGTCATTAATCTACACATATAGTTTTGTGTTTTGCTTTTAAATATTTAATACACATTTTCATGCATCTGCAAAGGTCATTATACTTAAATAATAGTATTCCATCATGCTGAAATATCATTGTTCACTTTAGCCACACTGTTGCTAGCTTTTTAAATTGTGACCAGATTATTTCTTGTTTTGCTCTTATAAAAAAACCCACTTGTACAAATATGCCTATAATAAATTGCTTTATGGGTACATGCTTTTGCATTTAACCTTGCCCCACTACTCTTCCTTTTTCAAAAAAGATTTAAGGCAGCTAAGTCAAAAAAAATTTTTTTCTTTTGGTTTATAGTTGCAAATTATAACTCTTTAAAGTTTATGCATAGTTCTGTGGGGTTTTTTTTTGAGTGTTTGAGATTGGGCTCTAAGAATTGGACCACATTACCATGCTATTAGAGTTTGTACTGGGCTTGTCTGCAGTCTTGGCT
The DNA here is from genome assembly GCA_028571685.1 of Heterohyrax brucei. Lineage (NCBI taxonomy): Eukaryota > Metazoa > Chordata > Mammalia > Hyracoidea > Procaviidae > Heterohyrax > Heterohyrax brucei. The sequence goes on along the minus strand of CM053151.1, from coordinate 88,981,417 downwards.
AGCAGTGGATTCAACTGTTTTTTTAGTTTAACATGTATGTAAAAGCATTTTGAAATTATTAAATTTGCATGTCTTTAAATGATTGACTCTTCATATTTTGTTGCATTTCCTATCAGTATTTCGTTTTCAGCTCTCCAATCTCCTCTATTAGTAGAGTAGAATCTAGATATTATGTAACAATTCTTTATATATTTTGGGTAGCAAACTTTTATTAAATATTCTTTCCACACGGTTTTCCCATTCTGTGACGTCTCATTCATTTTTGGTTGTATTATGTTTCACTTCACAAAATGTTTCAATGTTAAACTGTCCTTCTGGTCTCTGAGGACTGCCTCAGCTTGTGACACTTCTGCGAGGCTCTGTCTTTGTTATTGCTCTTGCTCACTTTTAGAGGTCGTGAAGTTTAGACAGGTTGAAAAATTGTCTGTTGAGCTCCTGCCTCACACAATTCCCAGGCTGGGCTGTGGGCATAGTTTGGGAGTCCTAGCAAGATGCTGTGAGGCCTGAACTTCTTGCTCTCTGAGCTCATATCTCTGCCATTTATGCCCCTTGATGTAGGTGAGACATTGAGTTTGCACATGGATGCAACACCACTGAGCACTCTCTTACGTTCATCTTGACTCTGCATTTCTCCCCTTTGGAATTCAGAGTGCCAAGCCCCGGCTGGACTGCTTGATTGAAGTGTACAGGAGCTGCCAGGAGATCCTGGCACACCAGAAAGCCACATCAACCAGCCCATGAGTCCCAGCATTCAGAAGGCCAGTACTGTCTTCCAGGGGAGATGATTCGTAAGCCATAGTGGCTGGTTTATTTTCTGTATTCTAAACCATCACGTGGACATAGTCCTAGGAACCAGTGTGGATGTTGTGGCTCTCAGCGCCATAGAGCAGGTGACTGGAAACCTAACTCACTGTGTGATACTGAGCAACGTACTTCTGTGTGTTATAGTGTTCACCTTGTAAGGCTTTGCCTACTTTCCAACTGAGGGAAGACTTTAAGAAACAGTGTGTCAAAAATAATATTAGCCAAGAGCACTTTTGTGAAATTCCTAAGCACACTTGGTTTACTTTTTGTTCAAATTTGTGAAGTAAGACACTGGGAAACTTAGATCTCTTCAGAAAGGTATCATTTTCAAATGCACAGCATCACTGTGTGAAAGTTAATAAAAAGGCCAGCCTTTCAAGTATGGTTAACAGGAAGAACTGTCCTATGAAAGAACACTCTCTGTTCACCTGGCTCCTGTGTTCGTTTATAACTCCTGCATTAGTTTGTAACTCTCTTAATAAACAAATCTTCCAAAACACACAGTAACTGCCTGGTTCACAGACAGCTGCTTTTTATTGATAAACACAATCATGGCATTTCAGTCATGGGGATCAAGCACATGAATACTTTTCCTGTTACTCAGCATCAGCTGCTTTTGCTAAGAGGGATAAGACAGTCAGGCAGAAATTTGATGCTGGTTTCCAGACATGGGACTTGTATGTTAAAGAAGGATAAACAAAAGACTGTATAAGCCTTTGTTTACATGGAAGCTTCTTCTGTTTAAAATTAGTAAAACCAGGAGTGGCCTCCTGAAGGATTGGAAAGAAGAGAGGATAGGGGGAAACAGCGTAGCTTCAAGTTCAGTATGACAACAACTCTGTTCTTGGCTGCTCTTTCTTTGGAATCCTAATTTTTGTTTTTAAACTTCCCTCTCTGGCAGGTAATGCTATTCTCATTGGTCCTAGAGATACTCAAGATATTAAAAGCCAGAGCTATAATCGCTGCCCTTTACACCAGCCCTGGAGGGTTATCCAGGAACCTGTGGTGTATGTGAGATGTGCCTGGTTGGAGGTAGAAACGTCTCAGCTAGATACTCAAATCCTGGTGGATAAGGCGGAACAGAAGTGGGAGATAGCTGTAAAACTGCTTGCCTTACAAAGTCAAGTTCATTTCTGAGAGGCAGACTGATGTGCTTTTTTCATCATGCTTGTCAGTTTAAAGGGTAAAGAAGGGTAAGTTTACAGCAGCTGAGGTGTTTGTAAAAACTACTTCCAGCATTATTTTTGCAATGTGCAAGGAGCACACATTGTTTAAAGGCTTGGTTCTTGGATGTTACTGCTAAACTCATCCACTTTTCAGCATTTTACTGACAAATGGCAAGATTGCCTTAGAACTATGAAATAAAATTCATTTTCTCAGGTATTGGGATTTCAGAGTATGAACTCTTTCGTTTTTTCCCCTCCATTAGGGGAGGGCGGGAGATATCTGTCAGTTCCTATAATCTCAGCTAGGTCTCAAGGAAGGGATATTGGTATCATAATGATGGCCAAAGGGGAAAGAAAATTTCAGTTTCTTTCACTAGCTTCGTTAGGCTAGAACAGACATCACATGTGCCCTCTGTCCTCAAGCTAATTCCCAGTGGGAGTTCCCCTGAAACCTTTGAAGAACAGTTCAGAACCGTAAGACCAAAAGGATTCTCTGTATTCTTATCTTTGGCAGCTTGTCAGAGTAGCAAAAGGCAGACCTTGGCTTTTCAAAGAGGGGGAAAACAAATGGTCACCACCTCACCCTACAGTAGGGAGCACAGACTTCACTGGGCCCTGTCCTGTTGCTAACGTGAGACAAGTCAGACTAGACCACCCTGTGCCTCTGCACGGATAGTGTGGTACTGAGCTTGGCGGACAGTCCAATGTGAAAGAGTATACTTTCATTCTTAGCAGGGATGCATGTGGTTCTGTAAAGACAGGAGCTGCTGCCCCAGAAGGGGTACAAGGGGCTACTCATCAGTAAAGGGGCAGGGTGAGGCTATTCCTTGTTATCCAGTACGCTTCCCGCCTCGGAAGGAAGTTCAGTTTTAGTAAGTTCTGGGCTTTTGTTAGAGGTTCAGTTCAAATGGAAATTTTAGTCCTATCTTGTTGAGGGATGTTGGGAAAACTTCAAGTATAAATCCCCAAGTAGGACCATAAACATTGTGGAAAATATCTCACTTCCCTGAGAGTACCCTGGTGGACAGCACTGATGCCCTCAGGTACAGTGGACGATTCCCTGTCTATTCTAGATAAGGTAGCAGCTAAAGCTCAATATTCTTGTGGGAAAAGGTGAGTGGTTTTAATCATTGCATCTGGATTTTTAAAGGCTAGGCTATGACATATAAGGCACCTGGAGAATAAAGGCTTCAAGGACCATGAAATACCCCAAACATTTCACAGAACAGTGGTTGGGAGACAGTTAGACCCATCACAGTGTATCAGATACCCAAAGATAGTAGTTAATCCTACAGGGACCAGGTGTAAGTGGAGGAGGGTAGGAATAATCTTCACAGTAATGCTGGCTCCTTGGTACCATGTGGAATAGAAGCAAATAACTGTCGTCCATCCAGTTCCCAAGGTTGGCGGGAAGCAGGTGGGTTGGCCGGTGGGTTCCCAGTTGCAGAGCAGTGGTTCATGTAGCTGGCCATGAGAAGGGTGGCTTCTGCAATCTAAGACAGAGACAAAGGAAATGAACTGGCCTTGGCTAAATCCTGGCTTTCTCACTAGTGATTGTTAGGTGCCTAACCTTTCTAGGCTTCAGCTTCTTCACCTCTTAAAAACCCACCTGGGCGAAAATGTGCAAAGTGGATCAGTACTGTGATGTTCCTCTGGAGGCCCCATAAAATGGACATCTGTTGGTCTGGAGGTGCTCTGAGATATATAATATGCTCCTGAGAGAGGGAGGACCAGCCATTCTGCTCTGACTGCCTACAGAGCTGGGGAAGGGGTCTGTGTATCTTTCTCATCAGGCAAGGGTTTATTAAAAGGAGAAAGAGCTTTGGCAAACTCCAACTTTAGGATCAAGAGTAGAAGCAGTAGGGTTTCTAGCTACTCTTAGAAGACAGTTAAGAACTATAACTCAGAACTTAAGTCTTCATAATTGTTGTTTTTGCTAGTCAGCATTTCATGCATCAAACCATAAGGAAGGGGGACTGCTGTGGAGACTGTCCCACTTTGTAACTGATGCTGGGAACAGCACAACTCAAGACAGAGTCAGAATACCCTTAAAATTGTAGCTGGTCTGGCCCTAGGGCCTGCTGCAAGGAAGAGAAAAAAGGGGCCTGCTTGGTGCTGGGGCTTGAGGAAACTGTCACTGACCAAGTGAAAAGCACTGCAGCAATTGGGCCCTAGTCCCTCCCATTAGCCCTCTCTCCTTGCCAGCTCAGTAGTGATGACTAAAATGAAACTGCCCCTGAAACCTTTGAGTACTGATTATAGACAAGGCCAACTATTTTCAAAGAGCAGGCCCCCCTGGACTAGTGTCATAACCCTACCCTAGTTTCCCCTCTGCTCCAAGCCAACCACGTGGTATCAATAGAGTAAAATGTTTTGGCAACTGTCAGACCCACCTTGGGAGCAGCCATCCGGAAGATCAGCTTCTCAATGTGGCCTTTTCCAGAGTTCTGGTCTGGAATGGATCTAATCACAAGCATGAAGTCATCCCGGCAGCCACCAAAGGTAGTCACTGAAGAGTAGGGGTAAGTGACATGCACTTGCTGTGGAAAGGAGCGAGTTAGTTCTGGGGGAACTTGCCATCTGGCCTTACGACCTAGGAGCCATCCTCTCTCATCTTCTAGACACAGGTAGCCTTAACCAGGAAGGAGAACTCTGAAATGATCACAATTTGGAGACCTATGTCTTGGATATCTACAGGCTATGTCTAGACCCTACAGATAGCTATGCTTAGGCAGGGAGTGGGGCAGCCATGGCCACTTAGCTCAACTGAGACATGAGAAGAGAAGACAATGTTTAGGAGAAGGAGGAGACAAGGAGCCAGCTTCCATCCCTCCATACCATAGTGTTGTGGTCCAGGATGCTAACACCATCCTCATTCACAGCAATCCACACCACAGCATTTTCCTTGGAAGACAGCTGGGCAGGCTGGAAAACAAAATCCAGTCAGACATATCCCTAGCCTAGGGATTCTGACCCGTAAGAGCTTTCTGAGGAAACAGGCACATCCAGGGATCTGCTAAGCAGTAACTTCCAAACTTTTCTCATCTTGGAGAATTAGAAAATGGTGTTCTGTCTACTGGAGTAAACAGACAAGGCTGCCCATGGCAGGAGACATCTAGCCTTGAGACTCTAATGCCTACCCCTGCAAGGTAGAAGGGACTGATCTCATGCCACAGAATACTGGTTGGGAAACTGCACTGTAAATAGAAGCCAGCTTTGAGTGCCTTGTTATGGTCATGGGGAACAGTCTCTCGTAACTAAACTGCATTGTCATGGATTAAACTGTTCCCCTCAAGAATGTGTATAGCAGTTTGGCTAGGCCATGATTCCTGGTACTGTTCTGTTCTTGTATACTGTAAACCCTGTCTCTGATGTTAATGAGGGGGGGGTGGGTGGCAGTTGTGTTGGTGGGGCAGGACTCAATATATAAGACTTGACTGTGCCTTGAGGCAGTCTTCTGGGATGTGAAGGCAAGGGAAGCAAGTAGACATCTGGGGACCTCATACCACCAAGCAGCAGTGCTTGAAGCAGAAGGTGTCCTTTGGACCGGACCTGGGGTTCCTGCCACGCAGAAGTTCCCAGTTCAAGCAAAGACTAACAACAAGGACTTTCCTCCAGAGGCAACAGAGAAAGCCTTCCCTGGAGCTGATGCCCTCAGTTTGGACTTGTAGCTTACTGGATTGTGACAAAAATAAATTTCTCTTTTTAAAGCCATCTACTTGTGGTATTTGTTACAGCAGTACCAGACGACTAAAATATGCATCTTGCTTCAATCAATCTCCTAGGGGCTATAAAAGAAATGGAAATCCTAGTGGTATAGTGGTTAAGTGCCACAGCTGCAGCCACAAGGTTGGTAGTTCAGATCCACCAGGTACTCCTTGGAAACTATAGGACAGTTCTACTCTGTCTACAGGATCTCTGTGAGTCAGAATTGACCTGACGGCAGTGGGTTTTTTTGGTTTTGTAAAGGAAATAGGGAAGCAACAATGCAATTTTACGGGTCTCATGCCTACCAGACACCCTGGTGGTGTAGTGACTAACTGCTACAGCTATTAACCAAAAGGTCAGTTCAAATCTACCAGGTGCTCCTTGGAAACTGTGGGAGTTCTGTTCTGTTCTGCAGGGTTGCTATTAGTCAGAATTCATTTGACTGCAGAAGGTTTGGTTTGGTTTCGGTATGCCTTCCAGGGAGAACAGTGACTATCTGGTGGGCATTTCCCTGAAGAACTAATTATCACTGCCAGGGCTGCAGTAGAGTAAGCCAGAAGATCTTCTGTCTCTCCTTCCTAAAACGCTGGGGAGAGGGAAGGACATGTCACCTTTATTGGAAACTTTTCGGAAACTCCCAGGCTAAATGGGCCCCAGTAGCACTTGTAATAGCTTATTTAAAAAAATAAAAAACATACTGCTATTGAGTCCATTCCAACTCATAGTGACCCTACAGGACAGAGCAGAACTGCCTCACAGTTTTTCCAAGAAGCAGCTGGTAGGTTCAAACTGCTGACATTTTGGTTAGCAGGTGAAGTCTTAACCACCCAGCTACCAGGGCTTTTATACATATGTATATACATACAAATATAGCGAGACTAATATTTATCTTTTCCATTAGATGGGAAGCTCCATGTATCTGATTTGCTTCTCTTGTAACTCAAAACTAGCACAATACCTAAGACAGTAGGAATGCAGGAACTATTTGCTGAATGAATGCCTGTCCAGTGTCTGATCTGTAGCTTTAGGAGGATCAGTAGCTTCGAGGACAAGATAATCTCTGTGATTATGTATGACGCTCAAACTAGCAGTGAGGAAAAGCTCCAGCTGAAATTACTGTTGGTCACCTGGTCTTTCATGCTCAGGTAAAATGAACTGTTGCCTGAGTAGTATCATTTCCTTGTGTACCATGTAAACCATGTAAAGCTATCTGAGATATATTTGTTCAGGTTTAAACATTTTCTATCATTCAGACTTTCTAAAGATTGAAGTACTTCTGAGAGGGTTGTCATATTAAGTCTGAACCTCATGTGTCAATTAGCTGACTGCCATTTCTTTCTAGGGCAATACTGACAAGAGAATTCATCAAAGATGAGGATCACCCAGAACTAATTCTGGCCCAGAAGCCTGGACTTTGCAAACCTGGAGTATGTCAGAAATGGGTGGAGAGTTGGCGACCCCTGGTGGTGGTTAGGGTGGAGGCAGCGGCTGCAGACTGCACTGGCTCAGACATGGCCAGGAGAGATGAAGTTCAAGAGGAAACTTAGGGCATTCCTGAGGGTGTAGACTGTTCTCTCCAGTGGTAGGTACCCACTGGCACTTACCTGAGCAGTAAAAAGCTTAGCACCAAAGAAGGGCCACTTCCGGGCCACAGTCAAGTAAATGCGGAGGCATTCAGAAGGCGAGCAGCCTTGTAGTGCTGCCCACTTTGTGGTCAGCATGTCTGTCAGATGCCTAGTTTGGACAGGTGGAGAGAAATGGTACCAGTGAAATGCTAACATGTTTTCATTACAGCCCATGCTTCCCTACCATGACACTCCCACAAGAACCTGGAGCTTACCTCAGCTGTTCCGGGGGTGCCCCGTGTCTGTAGCGCTTTGGGTAGAATTTGTCTAGTACCTGCTGGAGGAGATGCTGAGCCTTGGCAGGGGGTGTGCCCCCAGGGCCTGGCTGGATCGGCTTCTCCAAGTCTCCATATTCTACCTGTGGTAGAAGCATATGGGGAGAACCAGTCAGGAATCTAAAGGTGGATGTGGTGGGGGCTGCTGGAGAGGTTAGAGAAACCATTATTTCATTACTCCGTAGGATAAGTGTGAATAGATGTGAACGACACTTCTGAACAGAGCCTTTATCTCAAGGTCATAGACACTAGAGAACCAATCTTAGGCTTCTAGAATATTACAGACTGTTTAGACCAACTTTTGTTCCATACTGAGGTTAAATGCCTGATATGCAAAGATACAGTTAATTAGTAGCAGACAAGAGAAAAAAAAATGTGCCAATTCTGGCTTCCAATCCAGAAAGTTATAAAGATCAACTATGATTATTTTATCCCCTCTAGCATGGAGGTCCACACTCCTTATGGGAACCATGGAGGTATCCGAGATACCTCTGGTCCACTAGCCTTGTAAAGGTAATAGGGAGAAGAGTCAGTCTGATTGTGAATTCTTCTGCTTACCTTATGCGCTTGATATCACCACATATGTGATCTCAGTAAATACGCAGGACAACCAGGGGGAGGGGAAAAGCAGGGAAATATTTTTGTTTTCAGTGGAGAGAGAAGAAAACTAAAACACAGTGAAGTGAAGTGACTTGCCAAGGATCTCACAGCTGGATGGTGGCTCGGACTCAGACAGGTCTCTGGACTCCAAATCCAGTGTTCTACACCTAGCCTGTATCTGCAGGGAGTCAGCTGCTTGCCATAGCCAGGAACAGTATGGCTGCCCTCCCACAGTGGGATCTGCACACTCACCAATGTTTCACACTGCAAGGTGCATCCCTCCCTTCAGTCCAAAGATGGCAGTGTGACACTCCTGATTCCTGAACAGAAACTTACCTGGGCCATCAGGGCAGCCATCTCCAGAGCCAGTTCCTTGTTGACAGGAAACCTCCCTGCCACTACCTCTCCACTAGTTTGGGAGGCAAGCAGCAGCCGCTCTCGCTCCGTCTCCCCTTTGACTTGACTCCGAAAGTACAGCCTGCAGGGAAAAGGAAGGGAGAGGCTGGACTCACCTAGGCTTTCAAATATGGATCTTGGGATCTGTTTATCTGCATTTTCAAAAAAAAAAAAAAGCACTCTTTTTATACTATTTGTGTGCGTATCTTTTATTGTCCCCAGGAAAACTGAAGCAAGTGTGACCCAGGGTAGATATATGGCCATGTAGATTTCATACCAACAGTAGCATGTGGTTAGTTATGAATATACCATTAGACTTACTGGATTTGCTATAAGGAATCTGGTAGGTGAAATCATAGCTTATAAGGGAATTGGATAAGTTAAGATTCCAATAAAACCAAAAAGCCAAACTTATGGCGATTAAGTCAGTTTAACTTCTAGTGACCCTGTAAGACATAAAAGAGCCACCCTAAAGGGTTTCCAAGGAGTGTCTGGAAGATTTGAACTGATGACTTCAGTTAATAGGTGAGCTGTTAACCACTGCACCACCAGGGCTCCAAGATTCCAACAGACTAATGGAAATTATTTGCCTGGAAACTTCTCTTACATATTTCTTTACTTAAATTGAGGAAATCAGGATGTTACTTCTGTATTTCCTGGAATTGGTATAGGAGTTATTAGTTTTTTACCCTTAAATATTTGGTGTCCACACAAAATATTAATCATAAGGTAACCCACGAGATTGGTCTGTTTTCTTGGCGTGTATACTGCAGAAACACAGGCTGACTGACAGCCTGAGCTGCCCAGGGCCTCACAGAGCATCAGGAGCAGAGCCAGCCTGGGACTCCAGCTGATGACCACCAAGCAACATTGTATCTTTCTGTGGCACCTCTGCCTGTCCAGGACAGTTCACAGAGCTGGGAAGGGGCTAAGCTGACACCCCAGCAGCAGCTCGCGTGTCTGGCCCCACCCTCAGCCAGCGCTCAGGACCTGTTCTTGTACATCAACTTCACAATGCGTGTGCCACCCTCAGACTTCCCAGGATGCAGCTCCTTCAGGGCTTGTTCCCACTTGGAGATGACATCACAGATCTTGAGGAAGGAAAAGAGGCAAGTCAGAAAAGCCTGTGATGAAGGAAAGCTAGGTCCAGCTAGGGCTGGGCTTGCAGAGAGCAAAGAACTGAGTGACCGTCCTCTTATCCAGAAGGTAACCAGTGAGGACATGAAGTAAGTGTGACTCCCTCACGAACAGACAGGGAGTAGAGGGAGCCCTGTTTGTGAGGCGAGCAGCAAAGGAAGGAACGGTGCCCTCCCTGGCCTGAATAAGCTCTGCCCCACCCTCACTCAAAAACATGGCCTCCTATCATTCATCTTCAGTACAGTGGTTGACATTCTGCTCTCCACCAAATACATGCAGAGCCCTACTGGGAACTTTACAAAGAAGACATGGGACACAGTTATTCCAAGCAGTGGTAACAGACTACAGAAGCCTCTGTCCTTTTACCATAAAGAGAGCAGATATTGGCACTGAAATATTCATCACGTGTTCCCACAAACACTTAACATACCCCTTGTGGCACTAATCCCAGACCACAATAAAAGGTAGATTTTTCTTAAATCCCATTTAAGAGCCTTTGCTTACAGAAGTATCATGAGGATCTATACACTTCAAATGTGAGTGGACTGCAAGCACAGCACAAGCCCCTGCAGACAAGGTACAAGGGAGGTGCTGGTGTACAACATGGCTGGCAGTGGGTTGAGGCAGACAGCTGTCCACCTAGGAGTCTGTCCGTCCCCCACTGAGCTGACAGCATGCTTTTCTCCTGAATGTTACAGCCACTTGAAGGCAATAAGAATGGAGACCTTGTTTCCAACAACAGGGACACACAACAGCTTTTCTCTGTCTGTAGGTGTTTTAGGACAGAACAGAAATGCTGATCCCTCCCTTCCCAATCACACATCTGTGTGTTTGTGGCTTGCTGGAGCACCTTGTGCTCAGAGATTCAAAACAGGTTACTAAACAGGTACCCACCAGGCGATCTCTCTCCCCAAGCTGGAGGAGTCAGCTTAGTGGAGAGACTCACCTTGACACTTCCCTGGAGGCAGTGTTCCAGGTCCCTCCCAGAAGGATCATCTGTGAAGAGGGAAAAGCCAGAGTGGGAGGACTTTCTCATGGCTGTCTCCTGGTTCAGCCGCTGGAGGAACTCATCAATTGTGGAGGAACCATCAAAACCAACCACCTGAGGAGAGAGAAGCCTCCTGTCCCCACACTGAACTTCCTGAGATGAGCTCACCAGGGCTAGTGAAGCAGGGGCTGTGTAAAGGATGTGGGACATGCTGGCTGAACCAACCAAGAGGGAGAATGCAAGGGGCCAAAGAAAACTGGCTTCATATTCTCATACAGAGGGCAAGTGCCTAAGGACTGGGAGTCTGCCCTGTGTAAACCAGAATTGGGCATAAACTCGGTTCCTCCTTCAGTGTCATGCTTTTGGATGCCTGTGGTCATGCCACTTTCTCAGTCAGTGTCTTAGTTCCCCTCTTCATGCAGCGGATTCAAAAGACCATTTCCAGGGCACCCGACAGTAAGGTGATTCAAGCTCCTTTCTTAGTACATGCTGGTACCAGCTGCCAGTGTCTGAACCCTAGGCCCATCCCTTTCCAAGTCTAAGAAGGCCTAGCATCTACCTAGACCAAAAGTGTTTTCCTATGGGGCAGTGATTCAAGAAGACTCAGGGCAGAGGGCATGCAGCCTCCTCACCTGGTAAGTTCCATTGGCAAAGTGCACAGGGATGCTAAAGGGCAAAGAGTGGTGGAAGGGGTTACGCAGCAAGATGGACACCACTTCCATGCGAGATGGCCTGGCTTCCCGCTCCCCAGTCTGCAGGGTCCTCTCCACTGCCCGCTGGCAATAGGTGGCATACTGGCCGGTCTCGTTTCTAAAAAGACACAGGAGAAGGAAGAGGGGTATGTTACGGAGTCTGTTCATCTTTGTCACACTGGTACCCTTACTCCCTACCGAGACATAGCCAGGGTCAAATCTGCGGGCTGGGAAAGACTATGAAAAAAGCCTCAAAGACTTTGAGGGCATCAAATGTCACTCAGACCTGAATGCTGCAGATGGCTGGTGTGGATATTTCCTTCCAGAAGCCAGAAGAACACAGCAACAGAGAATCAATTCGGGGCAATACAGCTTTACATGGGCTCCAGCAGATCAAAGATTATGAAGATGGTGCAGGAACCAGCAGTGTTTCATTCTCTTATATAAAAGGCTGCTAAGAATTGGAGCCAACTCAACAGCAACTAACAACAGCCTGGCTTCACATGAAAGTGCACACAAAACCTACAGATATGTGGACTGGCGTGCCCACACCTCCACGTGTCACCGAGCCAATCTCAGAGGCTAGAAGTGATAGGAAGTTCTTTTCAGTTGGTTTATCTCCCACATCTCAGTCATGCCGTAGTTGGCAGTGGAGTGGTGGAGGAAATGATGCACACTCACCTGGGGTCAGCATGGCGTTGGAGCTGCTGTTTGATGTACCACAGGAAGTGATGCTGAGGCAGGAAGAGTGGGGCACACAGAGCCAGGAGCTGCCAGCACTGCCAGGGGAAAAAGGCACTGTGGGGTAAGGGCTGGGACGGCAACACTCCCTGCCCTCACAGTTCTGTGCTGCAAACCTTCAGGTCTTCTTCCCCAAACCAGAACCCCCAGCCACTCAGCCTTTGTCCAGTACAGTGACTATAAAATCTGACTGTGCATAGAGACCAGACAAGGCACCTGTACTAAGGCAGCTCTGAGCACCACAGCTGTCGACTAGCTGGCTCAGAATCTGGGAAATAAGAAAGGCTCCAAGGATATCTGGCCAGGCCCCTCCTCCTACCCTCCCCACCTAGTGGCCGTCCCTGCCAAGAGCTGTCTGCTGCCCCACCTCTGGAGATGCCCACCTGCATAAGGGAATACTTCTGAGGTGGGCGACAGCTGGTCTGCTTCATGAGTTGGCAGTAGATCTCACTCTGCAGCTCAGGGTGAACCAGGCACACCTGCAGTGCTGTCTGGGCCAGGGACACATGGTAGTCTACTGAGGCGGCTTCTACAGGCACGTTGATGAACAGCTGGCATGACTGGGAGGGAAAGGATGTTTGGCACAGGAAGACCAAAGGCCCCTTGATTACTACCCTTTCTGTGACAGTGGCATGGTGTCTCCGACTCCAAAGGAAGAAGTGAACAGGCTGGGCCATTTCCCCAGGGGTCCCAGGAGGCTCCAGTTCACTGAAGCGCTGTCACTGCTCATGAGAGAGACTATGTCTGCAGAGAAGGATAGTTTGGGACAGTCTTTCTTTAAGATATTTACATTACATAAACAAGGCATATTCATTAAAGAAAGAAAACTCAGGGATAAAGAATATTCTAAAATAGGTTGCTAACACGTCGTATACAGAAGCTACATAAATCCAGCCTTTCCTGCAGTCAACTACAAAAGAAGGGGAGCTCCTCAAGGGAGTTTTCCAAGGACTTCCTCCTGCCCAGCAGCTCTCTCCCTAGCAAGAGGATTACACTCCTGCTGCAAAGAAAGCAGTAGATACTCTGTGGGATTTTGTTTCCCTGCCTCTTCCAAATCCTCTGTGGGCTACCTCCTAACTGCATGGACCTCTTTCCCCTGGGTATTAACACTGCTGCACAAACAGCACCAGGCAGTACCTGGGCACATGGTGTGGGCACCACCATCTGGTGGCGCCAGGCTCCATTCGCAACTTACCTTGAAGAGCTTCAGGGCCTCTGTCTGCAGGGCCTCCGAGGGCAAGGTGGTCAGGGAGGTGTACAGCCCGTCTTTGCTGTAGCACAGCATGGGATGCCTCCAGAGTGGGGAATCTGGCCAAAGCACAGCACCAAAGAGCTGCAGCAGTTAGCCCGGATGAGAGAACCCCCTCCTCCTCCCACCCACACCCCTACTTTCATCTGTGGTGACAACGGTTTAACTGTCTGGAACACACAGGCTGTGCTGGGTTTATTACCTGTAATGTGTGCTGTGCAATTGTGGACTGCAGTCAACACACTCAGAAGCATGACTACACAGGAAGGTGGCCACTGCTTTACTCAGGGAGCCACAACAGGGGTGTGTGTGCAAGGTTGTAGGCATCTGAGTGCAACAGTGTATGTGCAGGGTGGGCCTCCTCACTGCAGTTATCATGTCTGGCTTATGTAGTGTAAGTGTCAACCTGAAATAAGTCTCAGAGCAGTAAAAGAGGAGCATGTGTGCTTTTAGTTAATTCCTCAGGGCCCCAGGTATCAGTAGCCAAAAAAAGAAGGACCCCAAAACAGACCTAAGCTTAGGTTACCCTGATCTCAGTTTTGCCTCCATCTGCTGATTAACAAACTCTGACTACAGATTAACCAGCTACCTTCTTTGCTCAACCTTCTGCCCAGCCAACAAAGCTGCAGGCTGAATAGAGGAAAACTTTTACTCAGGTCACTAGAAGGTCTAATTCCTAGATCCCTAGTCCATATACAAAGAATGGTCAACTCAGTATCTTGATCAAAGACAGAGCAGCCTGGGAGCTTGGGTTAAGAACTCCTCTCTGCAGTTTAGACATTTTAAAAGCAGTTTCGAAGGAGCCTGGCTGCACAATGGTTAAGCACTTTGCTGTTAAATAAAACTTTGGTGGTTTGAATCCACCAGCTGCTCCACAAGAGAAAAGCAATCTGCTCCTGTAAAGCATACAACTTAGAAACCCTATGGGGCAGCTCTATTCTGTCCGATAGGGTCACTGAGTCAGAACTGACTCAACTGCACACGACAAGAATTAACTGTGTTAATCAAAAACCCATTTTCAGCCCATGTTCGATAAGCCAATGGTACTGTAGAAAAAGAAAATATCTGACAGAAAACAAAACAGACATAAACAAGAACAGCTTCACGGGTGCAGCGGTGCCCTCTTTGGACTCTTAACCAACGATCACCCAACCAGCACCCTCCAATCCAAGCAGTGATGGCCACTCTTGCCTACCTGGATCTCCTTCACCATCCATCAGTTTTCCAATGAGCTGCTCATAGGCAGTGCCCACCTTGGCACTGCTACCACCTGCAGCCACTGTGAGGTGGTAAAGCCATGTATTCTAGAAGGGAACGGAGAGCCACGTGATGCAGAGTGAGGGAGGAATAGCAGCCACAGTTCCAAAAAGGGTTTCTTCAAAGACTAAGCCCATGATGGGGTTCAGCTGTTTGATTGGCATAAGTCAAGGCCACTAGTTCCTAAGGAAGACTAGGGATCAGGCAGACATGAACTGAAACCTCCAAGCTGATCATGGGGATCACTGATCATTAAGAGTCAATTAAATATAAGAGACTATTCCAGAGAATACTCACTACCAAAGTGTTTAAGAGGGAAATAAACTCAAGTTTTGGAAAAGTTCAGGTGTAAGAGAGAAGAGACACTGGTATCACAGGTTCAAGCTTTGTCAGGGAGACCCAGCCCCTTCCTTACCTTTTCATGCTTCGTGCCAATGAGGAGGTAGGTAGGGCTGTGCTCTGGGGGATAGATCACCAAGGTGCGGTGGGAGGAAAGCAACCGCCCAGTTCCTCCAGCCTCATAGTCCTCATCTGAGTCACAGGATCGGTCTACTTCCTCTATGCGTGCATCCCTCATGGGAAGATGGCCCAGGGGTCGCTGTAGACAGGAGTCTTCCATGAGTGGGAAAGCAGTGGGGGACGAGGGAGGCTCTTCTCTCTGAACCCTTACGCTCTGTAGGGCTGGGAACTAGGGGAGCGGACAGGATGACAGGATGGGGATGGGGAGACTGCAGCACCCCAGCCATGCTGAGAGCAGCTTGAGGCTTGTTGGGGGCAGTACAGATGGATCACACAAGTAGAACTTGCTGGTTGTACACTCAGGTGGGATCCAGCCAGCTGACTTTTGTGCTTGTGGGGTTAGGTAGAGGACAGTGCAAAGCTGGGCACCTCCATAAGGACACGGAGCCACAGTAATGTAGTTTGGAGAAGTGGAAGAGTAGGTATTATTGGAAGACCCAACCCAAACCCTAGGAAGTACCTTGTCCTCATGGCTCCGATAGTAGTAGAAGGTTTTTCCAATGAGAGCACACCAGACCAACTTAGAGTGGCCATGCTTTACCTATTAGGCCAAAATGAACTAGCATTATTAGAGCTAGGTAACTCTGGGAATAAACTCTGGGATGGCAAAAGGAAACTGCATGGAGACAGTTTCAAAACCTAGTCAAACTCAGATCCTTAGTGGACAGGTCCTTCAGACTCCCTACTAATAGAAATCACCTCTTTCACAGCAAGAGTGCTATGCTTTGTGCCAAGTGATATCACCCTATCCTTAGGCTGCTGCTCAGTGACCTATGACCTGCCATGAAAAGACTGATCAAGCAAATCAGATTGCCTCTCCCAAGAATATAACCTACACAACACAGATGGTATCAATTGTAAGGACACCATGAGAGAGTTAAGGCCATAACAAGCTGAAGCACTTGGGCAAGCCAAATCATGGGGAAGTAGAAACTGCTCACAGAAGAAAACTGGCTCTTGGTTCGCACAAGTCAAGGTCACTAGTTTCTAAAGAAGACTTGGGATCAGGTAGACATGAACTGAAATTTCCAAGCTGATCATGGGGATCATTGATCATTAGGAGTAAATTAAATATAAGGGACTATTGCAGAGAATACTCACTGCCAAAGTGTTTAAGAGAGAAATAAACTTGAGTTTCTGGAAAAGTTAAGGTGTTAAGAGAGAAGAGAAACTGGTATCACAGGTTGCAGAGCCAGCAAACACTGCTCTTGCGCTTACAAACTCTTTGGTTTCTGGGTCTAGTAAATGTACTTCCTTGTTACCTTCCCTTCTTTAGGGGTTATCAAGTGTTTCTCTGCTCCCTATTATCAGAAGAATCTTAACTAAAATGTTTAGAGCAAGCCACTCAGTCCTGGATATACCATGGCATACTGTGCTTTTTTAAATGGCCACACCTACCTCACCTAGGTCTCTGCTTCCCACTATTGATACTGAGGCTTGGTAGGGGAACGAAGGGATAGGGACATCCCCTAATGACCTCAAAATGGGTAAAGACAATTCCTTCCTTCCTCTAACTTGAGTATAGCTGTTTCCTGGTCCCTGTTTCCAAGGAATCATTTATGATCATCTTGTGTGGTGATCATGTTTGAAGCACAATCACTGATCACTGTGAGAAGTTCCTGGAGAAAGGAGCTGTATAGGAGGAGGGAAAACACCACTCTGGCACACCCACTCCTGGCTCCCCTAACCCTCAAGAAGCCCCTTCCTCCCAGTGAGCCACACTCAAACCTTGGTCAGCCAGCCCTTCACCGTGGGCTTGGTGCCACCATGAGGCAGGGCTGGAGGCCCAGTGGCCTGGACCTTCAGCAGGGTCTGCAGTATTCGGATCCATTCCTCTAGCAGGCTGGGTGAATCAGCTGTTAAGTAGTAGGTTTTCTTTTCCGAGATGAGCTGTGAGAGAGTGAGGTATTGGGGTCAGTAGCAGGCAGACAGGAGAATGAATTAACAGGGACCTGGCTCTAAGGTGGCCCAGATCTCTGAACCCACTGGGCATTCCTACCAGTTACTACTCTCTCCCTCCCTTTCCTCCTCCTCTCTTCCTCCCAGCACTCCATGTCTCACATTCTACCTCCTCTTCTTCCTTTTTAAAACCCCTGGGATCAAAGTCAAATGTGGATGTGATGTCTTCCATCCATGCTCATGTTGCCCCATCTTTGTCTCCATCATAACCACATCCAAACTAGCACCTTTCCTGTCTGAAATACAAACCGCTGGGAGCATGCTCACCTGGAATGTCTGTGAACCTTCCCCTCGAACAATTTGGCATCGAGAGTTCAGTTCTACTTGACCTTGAGGTTTCCGGATGACATCACTCTGTTTAAAAAATGTGAGGGGAGGAATGAGGTCAGTGTGGAAACTTCCCAGAGCAGCATCATTTATACTCATTATCTCACTCCAGATCACAGGCAAAGGAGAATGGGATTACCAACTTTTCCTGGGCTAGGTATGATGGGTAACTTGTTCTGGATCCTGGTCCCAATTAAACAGAGCTATGATCAGGGCCTTGGCTCTTCTGACTCAGGCCTCGAACAAGACAGATTATGGACTGACATAAACCCCTTAAATTTCTTTCTACTGTATCCCTTATATCAAGAATGACAAATAAGTGGTATATATGTCACTATTACCTTTTCCAGTGCCTACTGCAGACATGCAGCCTATTTTCTCACTGACTCATATAGCCCCAGAAGCTTTAACATGGTTTTTTAGGAGCTACTACCAATCAACAGGAGATCCATTAACAGACAGTGCATTTTTGCTTTCTTTAAAACATTAAAATTGGAACTTAGGGACTTCCCGTAACACTCATTCCCAATATTCAAGGCTCCCTAACTCCAAACAGCTCCATTTGGAAAGGAAGAAGGAGGAAGAGGCAATGGGCTCATCTGTTGGAACAATCTAGATGACATGAGGACACCCCAGGACCAGGCATAAGAAGGAAGTGACTTTTGAAGGGAGAAGAAATCACCAGGCCAAGTGGACTAGGAAGTGTCTGACCAAAGCTACGGCTGGGCTCAGCTGTGTTTGTTTTCTCAGTGCCTTACTGCATTGAGACAACCAGTGACCAGCCTTCGGTGTTGTTCCCAAGTGTGGCTTGATGCCTCAGGTGCACAGCCAAGCTGTCTCTGTCCACCGGACAGACCTGTGACCTTCTGGTTTCAAGCCACTTTCCCCTCTCTCAGAGTTCTGGCCCTGGGGTAGGATCCTTTTAAATGAAGTCCTGAGGGAGGAGGGTCTCACCGGGGATTTGTAGTACATAATTTGCCCTTGTCTCAGGACAAACCAGCGCCTCTTCCATGTCTTGACTCGGCTCCCCATTTTCAGCAGGTAGCCCGACTTCTCCAGTGATTCCTACAGGGGTGAAAAGGTGTAGCAGAGAAGGGTGGAGTGAAAGGGGAAATCCCTCGGGGCTCCCAGATATCACAAAGGCTAAAATAGACCAATACAGCCCCTACTTTGTCATCAACTAAAAAAAACACATTGAGCATCTACTGTGTGTTTTCCAGGACATCATGATCTGCTAAGGGCGCTGAGAACTACAGCAAGGGTGCTCCGGCCACAGGAGGGCTCTCATGCTGGTTGGGGAAGACAGCACCTCGCCATGAAAAGATGGCAGATTAGGGACTGCATAAGGGACAAGCAGGCCGGGCCTGAACTAGTCTTTGAAGGAAGGATCAGTCTCGGACAAGCCAAGAGCAGGACAAGGCAATTCCAGGCAGCACAGAAGGGGCAGAGGGCAAAGCAGGTTTGGGGAAATAAAGACAGGGCTACACAGTGGAGCACAGCGAGGGCTCGGGAATTAGATCAAGCTGGCATATAGCAGCACATCTCTGAAATCAGGCTCTGAGCCCCATGTATAAACTATTCCTTAGTGGGTTGTGAGGACAAATGAGACGATGTCTGAAAAGCACTGCACACATTGCCTGTCACACTGTAAAAGCCCTCATTAGAGGGAAGCCCTCATTAGAATGCCTAGGCCAATGTGAAAACACCTCGTGGGGCCTAGTGGGCCAAAGCGGCTGTTCCTGTAGGGTCCCTCTCCTTCCTTCCTAGTGGGGTCTCTGTGTGTGCCTGACTCCATAACTACCCCCTCCTAATAGACACATCAGTGGCAGCTCTGTGGTCCCCCTCCCTTCCCCTCTCCTACCCTTCACCAACCTGGGACCTGGGCCTGCCTCACACAGCTGCCTGCATCTAGTGCTGAGGACAGACAGTGCCCTGTCCCTGTGGTCCCAGGCAGCCTCTGCTGGAGCTCTGCTCCCACCTCCATGCTCCCAGCTCACCGTGCCCAGGCCCAGCCCATCAGTGGAGTAGGACGAGGTACGCTGTAGTTTGTGCTCAGGCTCCGAGTAGTCACTGTCCAGTGAGCATGCATCTGGAGGGATGGCATAGTCGCCCTCAGAGCTCAGTGAGGACATGGAGACACCTGGTTGAGAGAGGAAGAGTCAAGGCCCTGAGTCCCACATCTCTCCAGATGGTACAGCCCAGGAACTACTGAGCCTTCTTCACCCACCCTGGGACCTGAGCATAGGGCTGAGGGTGGAACACTGGGGGTCTGGGCACAGAACAAGCAGAAACACTGGTATGATGCCTGTGGAGGAGGTTAGGTGCCCCTTATTGCCCCATTTCTTGTACCTCTCTTGATGGCCCTGGGGCTTCCCAGTGCACTGGTCTTCCTGGACTCAGAGCAGGGGACTGAAGTTCGGAAACTCGCCTGAGAGCTGCAATCATCGTCGGACCCAGAGGACTCATCCACAAAGGGCATGCTGCTGATCTGCGTGGCCCTCTACAAAACAGACCCCCTTCCCCACTGCAGCTGGGCCACAGAACAAGCCCCATTCCACCCTGCAGTTGTGCTCCAGCCCCAGGTCCCCAGCGCATGACCACCAGGGCCTGCCTGGGGCAACACTGATGTCCTGACTCAGCCACACACAGGCAGGCAGACAGCTCCAAAGGGCTGGGGAAGACCCTTCCTGCCTGATTTCTGTGGCCTGACTGCTTTGCCTCCCCTTGGGCCTTCTTCCCCCACCCACCATCTTCTGTGGTCCCCAAAGGAGCTGCCCCCTCTAGGCTACTGTGACTCTTATTCTGCCACTAGGGGGCCAGAAAGCCATGCCATAGGCCAACTGTGAGGCAGGAGCTTTTACTATGTAGGTAGACATTCAGACAACGAGAGATATTTCTGCTAGAGGCCTGATGATTCTCAGTGTTGGTGAGTGTGAGGAAAAGGATACTCTGCAGTGTGATAAAGACTTTTTAAGAAGGTAATTTGGCAGTACCTACCAAAATTTAAAATGTGTGAGAATGGCTGTACAACTTGAGGAATGTAACCAATTTCACTGAATTGTACATGTAGAAATTGTTGAAATGATGATGTATGTTCTGTTGTGTATATTTGGTTACAAAAAATATTAAAAATAAGACACGCATGTCATTGTGCAAAAATTCCACCTCTAGCACTATTCCTTATGGAAACATGAATATATAAGCAGATATTTATATATTAAATGTTTAATATTAACATAGCTTGTGCAGAGTTGCTGAGTTAGAACCGACTTGATGGCACCCAACAACAGCAACTTTACAGACACACAGTAAAAAGATACACTTGCACAATGATGTCCATGACAACTTTTTTTTTTTAAGAGATAAACAGAGATATGGCTTGAATGCCATTTAAGTGGAGCAAAGGTTAAGGCCATCGTGATACATCTATACCAAGAGGTCCTGGAGAGCCATACAAAGACAAGGTGGAGTTGTGTGTGGAGGTTTGGAAAGGCAACCTTACACACAGCTGAGTGAATGATCAAAGTGTGGAATATATGCTGTATGATCCTTTTGTGTAGTGTGGCCATGTGTGAGAGCAAGAGAGACAGGCAAAGAGAGAGAAACAGAAGGACTTTTTTTTAGAAGGACTTTTTATTTGTAAATGCATCAGAGGGTTTTGCAAAATAAACAACCAACCATTAATGACAGTTGCCTTCGGCAACAGGTTAGGAAAAAGCAATGTGAAAGAAAATTTTGCTTTTGGCTTTTTAGTCTTCTAAGACAAGCTTTACCAAGTATTACAGTTATAGTTTCAGAATTTAGTAACAAAAAGAGAAAAAATGTTTATGAAAATATGTTGTAGCACACTATTACATCTGATTTTTGTTTAGAAGAGATGTAGAAATGTGTATGGGAGTGTATACGGGTTTATGTTTGAACATATATAAGCCCTAGTGGCTCAGTGGTTAAGAGCTACAGCTGCAAACCAAAAGGTCAACTGTTCAAGTCCACTAGTTGCTCTTTGGAAATCTTATGAGACAGTTCTACTCTGTCCTATAGGGCCACTATGAGTTAGATTTGACTCAGTGGCAGTGGCTTTTTTAATACATAAAAAATTCTGAAAGGAGTGCCATTGCTATCTGGGTACTGGGCAGTGGGACAGACAGAAAGAGTGGGTACAGGGGTGGTGGAGCAGGCACGGGTATAACCTTTAAACTTCTACTTGTCCATGTTCATATTGATTCAACTTTTTGTACAAAATGTAACTTCTATAACAAAAGCCTAATAAACAATAAAGGGAAATCTATGTAGACTGAGCTCTCAGCCCAGGATCACATGTGTGCAGAAGCCTCATCCGAGAGGCCCAGCCTAGCCACTGCATGCCATGATGCATGACGCCCCAAGGGCACTGCCCTTTGGACCACAGCTCCTTACCCCTTTCAGGGCCGTGAAGACAGGCACAGTGATGTTCTTGTAGACAAGGCCAGAGAAAGGCCCAGAGGATGCAAGGGCAGGAGGGCTTGAAGCTAGAGGGGAAAGGGGGGACAAGAGGAACTCAGGTTACATAACCTGGGAAGGGGCATGACGGAGGCACACAATTTGGCAAAATCACGGGATCAGTGCAGACAGTGTTCCACTAAAAGAACACTCCACAAGTAGACAGTGTGACAGGGCTCAGGATGGAGGCCAAGGCCCTTCTCAGCTTCTCTCCACTTTCTGTTGCTCTTGAATGCCTCTGGGGCACCATGATGCCAGTGCATTAATGCACCCATTACACCAGACTCCAAAAGCCTTGCCTTGCAATCATTTAATCCTCCATGAAGCTGGCACCACGTCCCACTTTTGCTGGAGTTGCAAATAATGTGACTACAGAGATTCCGTGGCTGGCTGGTGGGGCGGGATGGAAGCAGCTCCTTGAGGGGTGCTCCTCCCACCCACAGCCCTTGCACTAAAGAAGGACACCTGTGAAGGTGGGCAGCTGGGCTGGAGGACTGCCTCTACAGTGCCTTCCAGCCCTGTGACTGGCTACCATCCTTCTTACTTCCACTAGGCAGGCAATCAGCTGAACCTGCATGACTTCCCTGTTCCTCCAAGGAGCCCTTGCTGTATGATTTCACTAACTTCACTGCTGGGGGAGGGAAGCAGGTGCCAGCTGACCCTGGTCCTGGGTGTTACTCACAGAGTCTTCTGTGCTGACACCCATCCACCCACCACAGGCATCTGCTCCCTCTGCACCCGACTCGGACTCACCGTAGCTGGCAGTGTTACTTCTGGGAGCTGCATCCGAGAGCTGCATGCCAGAAATGGCCAGGGCGTAGATCCGGCTCTCCTGGAATGACAGGTCCCGTGGGGTTGGGGACTCCATCAGGGCCCAGAACTGCCCACCCACACCCTCCTGGGGTATGGAGGACAAAGCACAGAGCAGGCAGACTGGGTCCACATGCATGCTTGGACAGTTACTAGCTGAGGAATCTCGCACAAGTTATATCACTTCTGAGCCTCGTTTTCCTTAGCTCTCGAGTGTGGAGAATTACAATGCTTACCTTTCACAGCTGTTATATGAGAATAAAATGAAATTATTAATGTACACGTTTAACACCTGCAGTGCAATCAATACCCCACAGATACTCATTCCTTTCCCTTTTGCACAAAGTGCTTCCACAGTCCTGGCACAGTGGGGAAGGTCAATAGCCCAGTTCTCTGAATCTTGCCCACTTACAGGCCCTTGAACCTCAGGATCTCACCCCTAGAAGTTGGGAGTGTTGATAATGAGGAAGTCAGAGCTACATGGTGAGGACATGCTCTTTGTAAGCCAGTTGTTTGGAACCCAAGGCACATTTTTTTCTACCATAATAATGTTATATCACAGTTAGGCTTCAAGACCAACCTGAGCCAGTCCAAGCAGACTCTAGAGCCCAAAGTAGACATTTCTGAGGGTTACTGGCCATTCTCAACTCTTCTTCACCCCCCCTCTAAGGTGGCCCTGGGTCTTGTACAGGCCCACAGACCCAGCAGCTGCTTCTAATGGTTTTGACTACAACGAAATAACCCAGTAGGCCTTGCCTACACTCTTCCGAATCTCTTTATCCACCTATGGTAAAGGGAAAACACGGGCCCACTCAGGTGACTGCAGTGAGTCCAAAGCCCTGGCTGGGAGGAGGAAATGTCAGGCTGGTCCAGGAGATGGGGGACTACTGTGGCACAGGGTGGGGTCAGCCTGGGTTGGGGGAAGTGGTCACCATTTATTGGAGTGTTCCAGAGGTGAGTAGCTGCGAGAGGAAGCTGGAGGAGGGGCTGGTGAGTACAGGGATGAGATACTGAGATAAAGCAAGGGTAGACAGGTTAGAGATGGGAGGCAGGAGGAAGGGAATCCGCGGGGCCCTGCAGTGGGGGAGGGGAATTCCTGAGGTCATCAGGTTGTGTCTCAAGCCATGCTTGTGGAGGGCAGACAAACTGGGTCCAAGCAGTAAGACGGGTCATACAAAAGATTTTTC
Source organism: Heterohyrax brucei (assembly GCA_028571685.1). Classification (NCBI taxonomy): domain Eukaryota; kingdom Metazoa; phylum Chordata; class Mammalia; order Hyracoidea; family Procaviidae; genus Heterohyrax; species Heterohyrax brucei. The sequence continues at coordinate 88,957,498 of CM053151.1, read as the reverse complement.
CTGCCAGGAAAGGTTACAGAAAGGTTACAGGAAAGGTTACAGAATTCAACCAATGACAGGCCTCTAACTTCACAGAGGAAATGAAACTGGAGCCTGAGGGTCTTACGGTCAACAAAATGTAGACCTGTTTTACAAAAAAAGTCTAAGATTAACTCAAAAGGCTGCTTTGAGGATTAGTGGATAAAGGGTTTTCTCTGCAAAGGTAAGCTGCCAAATAACTGTATTGGACTCCCTCAGACTGAGAAACATCCTCCTCTGAATTCTCAGTCTTCTCGGTTTCCCTAGATGGTTCATGTCCACTTGGTCCTGCCTGAGAGAAGGACTCTCTGGCCACTGTGATTTCCTACAAGCTCTCCCTCCAACAGGGTGGTCTAGCTTAGGCACCTCGGACAGAGCTGGCACTGTGCCTTGTTTTTCTTAGGAGCAAGTTACAAAAAAGGATTCCAAACATCACACAAGTTCTCCTTAAAGTGGTTTATCTGATTTCTGGGTCTCCAGAGCCCAGCTGACAGAGCATCAAGGGTCTGGGAGAAGGCCCAGAGCCCCTAAAACACCCCATTAACCAGGAATTAGCTATTTATGTGTGAAAAATGTTATCCAAGGCATTTCATGTTTATTATTATTCATTCTCTCATACACATATACAAACCTTTATAAGCAGAACACAAACACTCTCAGCCATCATATTAGCCAACTGCTATTTAGCCAAACCCAAACCAGCTGATATAGACTCACTCATGGCAACCCCATGTGTGTCCCAGTAGAACTGTGCTCCATGGGGTTTTCAATGGCTGAGTTTTGGGAAGTAGATTCCCAGGACTTTCTTCCCAGTGGCCTCTAGCTAGACTTGAACCTCCAACTTTTTGGTTAACAGCTGAGTGTGTGAAATGTTTTCACCACTCAGGGACTCCTTGTAAAATCAGGGTGTAGTGGGTTGGTAGCACCTAACGCTCTTCCAAGTCCTGAGTCCTTCCCACAGGCCAGGCTGTGCTAGGCATTCAACCCCCAATATCTCATCTCATTCTCACCACTGACCTGTGAGATGGTATTCTTCCCCCAATTTTAACTTTTTACCATGGACAATGTCAACCCCAGAAGTCAAGAAAACGGAACAGAGAACCACTTCATGTACCCATTACCCAGGTTCTACAAGGATTCATTCATGAACGTATTCCCAGCCCCCTATCCTGGAGATTCTCAACTAATTCCACCAGACATGACATCATCACTAGCTAGTATTACAGGTAAATGGGCTAAGGCTCAGCAATAATCAAAGACAGCCAACACTTACATACCACTTACTGTGAACCACGCAGTATCCTAAGTGGTTTATTAAATATGAACACACTTAGTCCTCACAACAACCCTCCAAAGCAGATTCAATATCCCCTTTCTGCAGGTAAGGAAACTGAGGCACAGAGGTCAAGTACCTTGCCCAGAGTCACACAGCAATTCAACCACAGTTGCTGGGCTCTGGGACCTATGTTGTTAATAACCATGTGGTGTCACCACTAAGAGTTATGAGAAAATGTATGGAAAGCACCCAGCTGGGTATGTGGCACAAAGACAAGGTTTGTGGTCTGGGCAGGCTCTGTGGGACCAGCCTCGGACAGCCACGTGTGAATGGCGACTTCATCTCAAGCTCAGTGCACGGACACGCTCAATGAACAGTGTCCGTGTGGCTGCTGCCCAGCCCTGCGGGTGCCTCTTACCCAAGATGGAAACCGGTGCAGGGGTGGTGTAGGTGGTTTGTTTCCCAGCTCCACCTCTCCCAGGTCAGCTCCAGGGATCTTCAGGCTTTCTCGTCCCTCCTTCTTCCCCACTGGGGGTGGCTCTTCCATCTCCATCTTCTCCAGTTCCTCCTGTAGCTCAGCTCCAGTCTTCCCTTTAAGGAGGCTGGAGGGGTGGAGGGCCGAGAGGGCCCCAATCCCAATGCTCAACACATGGTCAAAGTGTGCATGGCCCACATGGGGCTGGCTGTGGTGCCGCTTGGCCAACTGGATGCTGTCTCGAGGGATGCCAGAAGCCCGTGCCTTTGGAAGGGTCAGGCTGGTGCCAGGGCCACCTTCCCTGGGAGAGATCTTTGTCCCAGAGAGCGTCCCTCCATGAGCTCTGACCAGGTCCTCACCCCAGGAAGTGGAACATCTGGGGGTGTGAGGCTTCAGACACAGCTGACCAGGAGAGCACTCTCTTCCCAGATGAGCCTGAGGACTCTTGGCCTCTGCTCTTTTCCCACAGTGGACCAGGCTGGAACCAGAGCTGTCCAAGGGGATTCCAGCTCCAGGAACAGAGTCCTTGTTCTGAAATGCATCTGGAGAAGGTGCAGGCATAGCCACCTTCATGGAACCCTTAGTCTGGGGACCACTGTCCTGCCTGAATGGCTGGGTTCCAGACCCAGACGTAGCAGCATCCTGCTTTGAGGTTTCCTGGAGAGCCACCAGCAACTTCCCTGAAGGTGGCATGTGAATAGCTGCGGTTGGAGCAAAAGCAGACATATGAGAAAGTCAATGGCATTTGAGGGAGTCCACTGATTCAGCCACATACCCCACCATGCACATCCACACAAGTAGGCACACCCCAAGGCATATAGACACACACATGCCTGCGTACCTTCCAGTGCATTTTGAAGTGCTCCCACCTGCTCCACCAGGCTCTGATTACAGCTTTTAAGGTGCTGATTCTCCATCTCAAGCTGCAGAAAAAGAAAAACGAAGATTCAGACCACCCACCCTGCAGATTCAGACATAGAATTCAAAATAAGATTCAAAGCCCAAGTCTCCGAAAAAGAACAGCTGGTACCTCACCAATCCAGTGCCAAGCTTCTCAGACAGCCCTGACCTCCTCTCTCCCTCTGTTGCTAGCGGGTTTTCATTGGGACAGAATTCCATGTGGCACCCCTGAATTTAATTTAGTAGGTATTTTTAACCTTTTTCATTGTGAAATACAACACACGTGCACAGGTGTACCACATCAATCAACAGCTTTCTTTCTTTTTTTTTTTTATTTAACATAACTGAGTAAAAATGTACATTCACATGTACTTTTACATGCCCCCCTATATGCAGCTTCCACTGCTCTCCCTGTCCTGTGACTGCACACTATTCTTCTCTGCTCCATACATGTCTCATCCTCCCAACAGTCTCCTTTCCCCTCCTCTCCGTCCACTCCCCTTCCTCCAGCCAGAGGTCAGCAAGATGATATCCTATGGATGTATAGAACCATAGAGTGCTTCCAACATATGGTTACTCTGCATTGCCAAGTCCATTCCATTCCTGTCCAAAGAGTGGACCTTTGTCACAATTTATGGGAACGGGCAGCATCAGGGCCGGGGGTCATGCTCTCAGAGGAACCCCAAAACCGCTGGACCATCAATTGAGGTCTTTTAGAGGAGATCTCATGATGCACCTCTTTTTATTCTTGTGTTGCCAGTGAGGCTCCTCTCTGTGAGCTCCGTCATGGCTATCGTTCTCCCAGTCCCAGGTCGATGTAGGCACCCACTCTTGTGGGTCTCTCTGTCTTCTCGGTTGTCTTTACCGCATGCCATTTTGGCCCTCGGTGAGCATCCGTTCCTGCTGAGTTGGGACCATTTGCTGTGTCCTCGGATGGCAGCTTGGCAGCTTTTAAGACCCCAGACGCCACTCACCAATGTGGGGTGCAGAGAGCTCTCTTAGCAAAATGCTAGTTGTGCCAATTGGCCTGGAATTCGCCTAAGAGCATGGTCCCCCGCCCCCCGCCCCAGCTACTCTATCCTTGCAGTATTAAGATGGAAGGAGTACTCAAGTTATGCTGAAGTCCACTTAATGTTGTTCTTGTTCCTAATGTGTGCTGTCACTGCTTTTCAACAGCTTTCTAAAAGATTCTGAAATTGATATCCACGTCACCACTGTGCAGTTAAGGAACAGGAATTTGCCATCACCCAAGCAATTCTCTCTACCTGTTGCTGTTGTGGAGTTGGCTATGACTCATGGGGACTTCGTGTGTATCAGACAAAAACGTTGTCCAGTCCTGTGTCATCTCCACAATCACAGGTACGTTTGGGTCCACGGTTGTGGATACTGTGTCAGTGTGCATCACTGAGTGTTTCCCTTGCTTTCACTAATCCTCCACTTTACCCGATGCTGTCCCTCTTCCTAGCTATTGGTCTTTCCTGATGATATGTTGAAAGCAAGCAGGCCAAAGTCTCGCCATCCTTGCTTCTAAGGAACACTCGAACATTTTCTAAGACAGATTTGTTGGTTCTTCGGGCAGTCCACAGTGTATTCAATGTTCTCTGCCGACACCACAATTTGAACATATCAATTCTTCTGCTGGCCTTTTTCAGTGACCAGCTTTCACATGCATGTGAGATGACTAAAAATGCCATGGCTTGGGTCAGGTGCATCTTAGTCATCAAAGAGGCATCTTTGCTTTTTAAAACTTTATAAAGACATTTTTTTTGCAGCAGCAGGTCTGCCCAGTGCCAATATACCATTTAGTTCCCTGACTGTTGATCCAAGTAGAATGACTCATTCACAGCTTCAGTTTCTGCATTTATCAAGGAATTCTGTACTGCCAGGAGTTCTGTTTTCTTCACATTTGGGTGCACCCCTGCTGCTTGCCCTTTCCAGCCACGCACTCCTCCTCCCTCCTTGCTGAAGGTAACAATTCTTCTCAGTTCATGAGACTTGCTTTCGGGTTTTACTATCTACGTATTCACCCTCATACCCACTGGTCTAGTTGCTCGTGTTTTGAACTTTACACAAACAGAATTCTACGATATGTATTTCCCTGTGTCTGGCTTCTTCTGCTCAACATAACATCTATGAGATTCATCCTTGTTGCTGAACTGTCTTTTAAATTAAATCCAACAGACTTTTACTGAACACCTTCCAGTGTGGGTTCAGGCAGCAGGAAAAGTTCTGCTCCAAAGAGCTAGCAGTCTAGCAGGGAACTTGACGGTATCCTAAGACAGAAATAGGAGACAAAAAGAGCCAGACACCCCTGTAAGTGTGAACTGTCTCAGGAGGACAAAGGAAGGAGAGATGAGTGGTCTTCCTTTTCTAAGCTTCCACTCTTTCCTTTTATTTAAACTGTGCTTGGTTATGGTTTTGTTTGCTCGCCAAGTATATTACTGTATCTTCCAGTCTAGCATTTCCTAAATAAAGCCATAACAGGCAACATACTGCAAAAGCGAATGGTGAGGGCAGAGGACAAAGGGGAGGCAGTGAACGGAAAGGACAGTGTTATGGTCCTTAGAAGGAAATGGAAGGCAACTTCAGGAGTGAAACTCATTTCTTCTCCCAAAACTTAAACACAGCACAAAACTAACCAGGAGCTCTAGGGAAATTCAACCCAGACAAAAGAAAGGAAAATTCCAGCATCTGAGCTGAATGAACGTCTAGCAAGACAGCTTGAACAGACAGGCAGAAAAACTCTAGGGATGACAAGGACCTCTGGCATAGGCCACTTCAGACTCCCAAAGGTGAGCTTTTGACTCACCTCTGCTAACTTTAGTGTCACCCATTCCTTGATCTTTGCAGCCTTTTCTTGAATAACTTTTGCTTCCTCAGCTCTCATCTGTTCCTGTAAGACAGAGAGGACCTTTAATTATAGCTGTCACTGGTACAGTTAGGACCAGAAGTGCAGTGAGGAAACACGAGGTGACTGGATGCAGGTGGCCCATTAGAAAAGCCGCAAACATTCACAAACATTACGCTGAGTGAAAGAAATCGAAAGCAAAACCATACCTGTTGCCACTGAGTTAATTCCAATTCATAGCAACCCTACAGGACAGAGCAGAACTGCCCTATAGCTTTTCCAAGCGGCAGCTACTAAAATCGAACTGGGATGGACTTTGGAGCTTTGACCCTACCACTGAGGCTTACCTACTATGGGGCATTAAGCAAGAAACCTAACTCTCCTGGTTTCCCACTACCATGTCTATAGCAAAGGATGGTACATCTCCCTTGCAGGACTGAGTGGATGATAAAGAGAGCTGAGTGCACAGCCCATGCCTGACGCACAGGCATGAACGAGCTCTCCGGTGAGTACTGGTGTCCTGATTATAAAGGCCCAGAGACAAGGGATGCATACTGAGTAGTTCAGAGAACAATCATGATGACTTGGGTTACAGTGACAGTGAAAACCTGTCCGATAATGGCATGACGTCAGACCTATGCTCAAACCCAGGAGTCTGTGGAGATGTGACGGGAATAGGACAATGTCAGATTCCCAGTATGTCAGAGTTGGAAGGACCCTGAAGGTTACTTGGTTCAGCAGATGGCAAACCGCCACTGGTCCAAATCTAGTCACTATCTGCTTTTGCTGCCTATTTTTGTAAATAAAGTAGTAGTGTAAGACAGCCACGCCCATTCATTTAGGTATCATCTATGTGCTTTTGCGCTACAGTGGAAAAGATGAGTAGCTGTGATTGAGACCAAGTAGCCCGAGGAAGTGACAGAGCTCTGGTCTCAGGGGAAAGTCAGGCAATCCCAAGCCACTTACATTCACTATCTGGCCCCTTACAGGGATGTGTATGGCTCCCTGAGCTACGGACACCCTCTTTATATGGTGATATGGCAGCAGAAGCTGAGGCCAGAGGGCCAAAATGATTTGCCTCTGTAAGTTAGCGGCACAGTTGGGACTACAACCCAGTCTCTTGACTTGGAAAACGGTGTTCTTTCCATTGTTGTTTCAACCTATTTATTGTTATTGTAAAGTGACTCTGTCTGACCTAAGAAGCTTCAGCAGGAGTCATTCTGCCCACCAGTTCCCAGGACACTGCCACTTCTAACTACGAGCCACTTAAGAAGGAAAAAAAAGATATTTCTAAAAAAAATCAGTGGGAAATTGATTAGGGATTCCATGCATCAAAACTATTTTTCTACCCTTGTTCAGGAACACATTGTGCCCCATACAGCACATGAAGGCACAGCCCACAAAGGAAATATTCAGTGCTGCTGAGTGACTAAAAACTCACCTGGGATGGCAGGAAGGTACTACGAGGCTTAGCCAAGAGCAGCTCTTTGCAGAGAAGGCATATTTGGGAAATGCAAAGTCATCTGGCTGCACCATAGGGTGTTTCGCCAGACGTGACAGCACTCTGGCACCAGGGGAGGGGAGATGGGCAAGCCTAACAGCAGTGGGATGGGACAGAAATGGGATGATGTGACGAACTGAATCCCCTCTTACCGCAACCTCCCCCCCCACCAAAATATGTGTTGTAAATCCTAACCCTTATACCCGTGGTTACAATCCCATTTCGGAATGGGTTCTGTTATGTTAGTAAGATTGTATTAGTGTAGGGTAGGCCTTAAGTCAACCTCTTTGAGATATAGAGGATGAAACACGCAACTAAGCCAGTGGAGACAGGGAAAGGCAGATGCCATGGCACATGAAGATCACCAAGGAACCAAGGAACAGAAGCAAAAGGGACAAGGACTCCCCAGAGTTGACAGAGGGAGAGAGCCTTCCCCAGGGCTGGGACCCTGAATTCAACTTGCAGCTTCCTGAACAGGGAGAAAATAAATTTCTGTTCTTTCCAGGCCCCCACTTGTACTACTTCTGTCATAGGAGCACTGAGTAACTGAGACAGACGGAGCTGGGGAGACCACGGGGGGAGGCTGATCACGGGGCAGTGGCCGAGGGCATCCCAGATGCCCACGTGTGCCCCCCTCCAGACCAAGGGGCAAAGGTACTAACGGTGGCTGAAAACGCTGGGCAGTGGCCTCTGCTGCCCCCCTGTGACCTGCATGGGCAAAGAACACTTTCCAGAGGAGGTGGTGACACAGCTCTGCCTACTCAGGTTCACTTAGAAACTGTGGCCAACCAGCCGACTGAAGCTGACTGTCCAACTCTGTGCTGCTGACTGTACTACAAGTGACCTAAGTGAATCTTCACAACAGCCTTAAATTAAAAAAACAAACAGAAAAATCTGTTGTGATCGAGTCTGTTCTGACTCATGGCAACCCCAAGTGTTTCACAGCAGAAACACTCCATAAGGGTGACCTTTCAGAAGCAGATCACCAGGCCTTTCTTCTGAGGAGCCTTTCCGTAGACTGCCCTTGAACTGCCCGTGTTTCAGTTAGCAGCTAAGTGTTTAACGCTTTGCAGCCTACAAGATATACTGAGGTCTGCCAACTAAGTTTGCAAACTCATCCCAGAAAAAGTGCTACATGCCTCACTGCTGGGTATCACTATGGTCACCTTCAGAGTACTCCCATTGGAAACTGTGCACCGAGGCCAGTTCCTACTCTACCCTTCAAAGGAATTTCAGAACTCTTTTCCTGGCATGGCCACCTGAGCTGTTGTCCTATTATCCTTAATGCCCTGAACATCAGCAAAATGTCTTCTTTTCAGTATGTTCTTTATCTTCGGGTAAAGAAAAAAGTCACTGGGGGCCAGATCAGGTGAGTAGGGAGGCTGTTCCAATACACTTTTTTGTTTACTGGCTAAAAACTCCCTCACAGACAACTATATAATTAAGTTTGCAAACTTGCCACTGAGCCACCATGCACAATAACCATTCCAGAAAGAGTTCCAAAACTGTTCCAAAGGGTGGACTAAGCGCTGGCATCCATGCATAGATTCCCAAGGGGAGTACTTCCAAGGTGACCATAGTGATATTCAGCAATGAGGTATGCAGCACTGAGAAAAGTTTGCTGACTTAATTGTCGGACCTCGTATGACCCCTATTTTATAGATGTATAAAATGGATCAGTGACTTCAGTGACTTGCCCACAGTCACAGAGGTATGATTCAAACACACAGCAGTCTGCCTTCAAATTCTTTTTTCTACTATATCCCATGCTTGGCTTCTAATGAACAGATACGAGAAAGACCGTCTAATAATGAAATCTACACCTGAGCAAGTGTGGTCCCATCACTGAAGGGCTTGAAGAAGAGAAGCCCAGAAGCTGGGAGGCCAATAGGTACAGCTGCTGGACAGGGGCTGGCTCTCTGCTGCATGTTAGCCCTTACCTGCTTCTCCAGCTGGGCCTCCAGCTGGTTGATGAGCTTATCTTTGGCCTGCATGACTTTCAGCAATTCTTGGTACTTCCAGTGCAGGCTGCCTGCTGAGTCCACACTCTTCAGACTGGACTGCTTTACCTTCTCTTCCATCACACCCACCTGAAAAGTACCGATGGTCATTACGGTTGGGGATGTGTTGTGTGAAGTGGCTACAAAAATGGGACAGATGCCTCCTGATGTCCCAACCTGACTCCCAGGCAGAGCCCTTACCCAGAGCAGTCAGAAACAATTAAGTATATGACCATTATTACTCACTCATTAGGATAACAGAAGAACTGATACGGAAGAAACTCATTTTGGCTAGTCTAAAAGAACAGTTAGGTCTCAGGCCATCTAATCCTGGGTCTCCCAGTAGGAATTAGTTGAGCGGGACACACTGCCCTACAGAGCAGCTGTTCTGACCTTAGAATGGCAGGGATTTATTGCTTCCTGTGAAAGGTACACATGCTTCTTCATATTTCTCAACCTCCTTATAGTTAGGTCGGGCCATGTAACTCACTTCAGCCAATGGGCTCTAAGAGGAAAGGACATATCACATCTGGGCTGAAGCATTTAAGAGCTGGTACACAGATTCCAGCTCTCTCTTTCTTTGCCACAGCAACCAAGAAGGCTAAGTGTTGTAGGTGGTTCAGCTATATGATCCATTAGCCTGGATCCCTGAATGACCATGTGGAGAAGAATCCCCAGCTAGTACTCAATGGATAATATGTACTATGATTGAGAACTAAATGGGATAAACCACTGAGATCTCAGACTTAATCACCTCAGCATAATCTCGTCTATTCTGACCAATATAGTCATCCACTCACTACACTGACATTTACCCAAAGATTCTTTTCATTCCCACACAAAGACCCAAACATCTGAATTTTTCAGAAGGTCTGATAGCATGACTGCTGCTTTTCCTTGTCCCTGTAAGGAGCTCCTCAGTATCCACCTGTGTCCATGGAAATGGCCAGGAAAGACCAAAAGTCATTTTCCCCACCTCCTCCTACCAATCCTTACCCCTAGTTACCTGGGTCTCTGCATTCTCTGCTCTCTGCTCAGCCTCCAACAGCCTCTGCTCCAGCTCTTGCATCTGCGCAGTCAGAGAGAAGAGGAGATACAAGCCTGGTTTTCGTACTGGGAACATGGGGCAGTCAGGCAAGTAGAGGGAATCTGGTTGACACTGCACACAGGCCAGGTTTAAAGTGCCCATTTCAGGGACTCAAGCAGGCCAGGTGCCAAGATGTAGATTTTCATGGCAACTCTGGACTCCACACTGTTATGAATGGTGCTTCCCCCCACCCCAAATAAAACACCTATTATGAGCCTAACGCCTACACTAATGGATGTACTGTAACAACCTTATATTTAAAGCACTGCAATCATCTTCCACAATACAATCCAATACAATCATTCCACCAGTTGAGGTAATACCCACATACAGGAGATCCTAAACTTCTCATTTATATAAACAGCAGCACAGACACCAAGACATAAACGCACACACACATAGGGAAAGACAGATACCATGTGAAGATTACCAAGAAACCAACGAATGTTCAGGGCTACCAACAAGGAAGGCATCAAGATGGCCAAGACCTTGACTTGGACTTTCAGCCTCCAGAACAGTGAGGAAATAATTTCTGCTTAGTCTTCCACTTGTGATATTTCTGTTACAAAAGCAGTAGGAAGCTAAGACACCGACTGTGAATTTATGAGACACACAAAAAGCGTGTGGCTACTGTCCTCTCTGCTGAAGGATTAAAAGCCTTGCTCTTTCTCCCTTTTGTAGAGTTGGATAAAGGGGAGTGGTACCACCACATTCTTCCTGATCTATCCCTGACCTTAATTCTGATTTCTACCTCCAATTCCTGAAGCCTGTCTCCTCTCAGTTCTGGATCACTGGGGTGCCACGCTTCGGCACCCGCATATCCCTGCATGGAACGTGCTTCCGCAGGAGCCTGTATTTGTCAACAGTAAAGAATGAGCCTTCTACCTAGTACAATGCTATGGTAGTCAAAACAGCCTGGTACTGGAACAACAATAGATATACAGACCTATGGAACAGAACTGAGAATCCAGATACAAATTCATCCATCCATGGGCAGCTGATATTTGACAAAGGCCCAAAGTCCATTAACTAGGGGAAAAGACAGTCTCTTTAACAAATGGTACTGACATAACTGGATATCCATCTGACTTAAAAAAAAAAAAAGAAAATGAAACGAAACCCACACCTCACACCATATACTAAAACTAACTCAAAATGGATCAGACCTAAATATAAAATCTAAAATAAAGATCATGGAAGAAATAATACGGCCAATGCCAGAAGTACTGATACAAGGCATAAACAGGATGCCAAAGCATTATTAACGGTGTACCAGACGAGAAACTAGATAACAGGGAGCTCCTAAAAATCAGACACTTATACTCATCGAAAGACTTCATCAAAAGAATATAAAGACAACCTATAGACTGGGGAAAAAATTTTGGCTATGACAAATCCAATCACTGCCTAATCTCTAAAACCTACAAGGTACAGAAAAACCTCAACAACAAAAAGACAAATCAATTAAAAATGGGGATTGGATATGTACACGCACTTCACCCAAGAAGACATCCAGGCAGCTAGCAGACACACGAGGAAATCATCATGATCATCAGCCATTAGTGAAATCTACATCAAAACTACAATGAGATACCATTTCACTCCAACATGGCTATCACTCACCCCAAAATCACAAAATAAAATGCTGGAGAGGTTGTAGAGAGACTGGAACACTTATAGACTGTTGGTGGGGATGTAAAATGGTATGACCACTTTGGAAATCAAATTGGCACTTCCTCAAAAAGCTAGAAATAGAAGTACCATAAGATCCAGCAATCCCACTCCTTGGCAATATATCCTAGAGGAATAAGAGCCATTACACAAATAGATATATGCACACCCATGTTCACTGTGACACTTAGCAAAAAGGTAGAAACAACCTAGATGTCCACCAACAGATGAATGGATAAACAATGGTATGTTCACACAGTGGAATGCCATGCAACACTAAAGAACAACAATGAATCCGTGAAACATCTTAGAACACGGATGAGCCTGAAAGGTATTATGCTCAGTGAAATTAGTCAATTGCAAAGGGACAAATATTGTATCAGACCACTATTATGAGGACTCAGCTGTAGCACTTAACTGCCATGCCACCAAGGAGTCCAACTAAGATAGTACACAAGTATTATTTTAGTAAAAGAAAGGATAACACACAATACAGAGGAAAGCAGAACAACTGGATTAACCAAAAGCTAAGAAGTTTCCTGAAGAGAATGAAGCACTTCAAGAGACAGTAGCAGGGACCAGGGCCTGGGGACCATCTAGGTCAACTTGCATAACAGAGTTTATTAAGAAAGTGTCCTGCATTCCACTTTGGTGAGTGACATCTGAAGTCTTAAAAACCAGCAAGTGACCATCTTAAGATACATCAATTGGTCCAGACCTACCTGGAGCAAAGGAAAACGAAGAACACCAAAGGGAGGAAGAAAATATAAGCCCAACAGACAGAAAAGGCGACACAAATCAGAGACTCCATCGGAGACTAGAAGAACTAGATGATGCCCAGCTACTATCAATAATTGTCCTGACAGGGGACACAACAGAGCTCTGATGGGTCAGGAGAAAAGTGGGGTGCAGAACTCAAATTCTAAGACTAGACTTGATGGTTTGACTTAAACTAGAGGGACCCCAGTATACATCGCCCGCAGATTCTGTTCGCCCAGAACTAAAACCATTCCTGAATCCAACTCTTCAGACAAAGATTAGACTGGACTATTACGGCATAAAATGATGCCGGTGAATAAGTACGCTTCTTGGCTCTAGTAGATAGGTGAGACGAAATGGGCAGTTCCTTTCTAGACTCAAGATGAGAAGGTGGAAAGGGCTAGAAGCTGGCTAATGAACACAGAAACAAGGTGGAGGGGGAGGAGTGTGCTGTCACATTCCAGGGAGAACAACTAGGGTCACATAACAACAAGTGTACAAGTTTTTTTTTATGAGAAACTGACTTGAGTTGTAAACTCTCACCGAAAACAAAACATACACAAAGTTCCTTCCTACCCAGCAGCTTTCTTGGCTGAGGACCCTCTGAATGGAAGCGGCATTCACTATTATCAATTTACTTTTTTTTTTCAAATTTAAAGAAATACGAGGAAAAGTAAAGTTTTTATAAATAACATCTTGCTGGCCGTAGGGGCATGTTATTCAGGTCTAAGAAGTTCAGCAACCCTAGAACCTTCTACCAGATGGCCCAAGCAAAGGGAACCAAGTTTCTGCCCATTGTACTTCATCAAGGACCAGGTCTAGGCTGGAGCCTAAGGATCTGTTCTTGGGTCCATAGTCTGGCCACCATCTCTGGTGTAAGTTCACAGCTGGGGGACACTGGGTTGCATTTCGGCTCCCGTTCTCCCTCTGGCCAGTCACTGCTGCCTACATTACACATCATCGCATGGAGGCTCTGAAGACATAGATGCAGATATCAAACTCTTACATCAGACGCAGCTGCTGCTATCCCCACCCTGCCTTGACCCCAGGCAACATCTGTGCATTAGAAATATATCACCACCACCAACTCATGGTGACCTCAAGTTGTCAGTGGTGAACTGTGTTCCATATGGTTTTCAAAGGCCAATTTTTTGGAATTACCAGGCCTTTCTTCCAAGGCACCAGTGGGTGGACTTGAACTTCCAACCTTCTGGTTAGCAGCAGGGCACGTTAACACTTTGCATACCACCAGAGGATTTCTACATATTATACCAGAGGTATGATATTCCAGCCCTGTGGCTGACAGGCTCAGGCCTCCCTCAGGCCTTGTCTCTCAAGCTCCAGCCCAGCTCTTATCCATCTCCTCTCTGCAGATGTGGCCTTTTCTCTGGCAGCTCAGCCTTCTTCTCTTGGCCTGGACCCCCAGCTTGATGCATACCAGTGAGCTGAAGGATTCCTCCTCTTTCTCATTCTCTCTTCAACTCAGCTGAAATTTGCTTTCCTTGACTAACGAGTGTGATGGAAGGGTTCTGAAGAGCAAAACGAGAGTTTCACAGGAGGCAGGCTCATGTTCCACAGAGAATGGCTTCCTATTCCCCAGAGCAGCCTTCCCTCGTCCCTTCTTTCTCATCCCTGGGATTGAAAGGTCACGGCACAGATGCTTCCAGGACATGCTCCCCTCAAAAAAGAGCTACGGTTACATTCACCTGAGAACCCTTGAAAACTCAAGATTTATAACACACAGGAGAAAATGCCCCTGGGGCTCCCACGGACATTCAGGTGCTCAGGCCAGCGACGCCGGCATCTCCTTTCCTTCCTCACCGGGCTTTACTAAACATAACTGAAACTCCCCACTCAAGCCCGTGAGAGTGGGCTGGTTCCAGCCAGACTTCACTTAGAGCCACAACGCCTCTTCCAAATCAGGTAGCCCTTGGAGCTGTTCTAGAGCAGTCTCTTGACCTTCAAACAGTTGTTATGCTGCTACGAGGACCCTAACAGCAGAAACCAATGTTACGGTTATAGAGGTGTCTCCCCAGTGCACAAGAAATTCTCCTTGGTGGGAGAGGGGTTATTATATAGTGGTGACCCCAACAACACCTGACTCTGCCTGAACCGATCAAGTTCTCTGTCACTAGGAATCCAAAATCTACGCTTGAGAGACCAGAGCCTGGGACAGGGGGCTGCACCAGAGAAGGTGCACACACCTCACCACATGGGAGCAGACAAACAGTTCCTTCAGCTCTGTAAGCTACCCAGGATTCTTCCACTAAAGTCCCTGTTTGCTTAAGCCAGCCAGAGTCAGTTTGATTCTCTTTTTAAAAATTAGTATTTTTTATTGTTGTAAAAAACACATAACACATTTGCCCATTCTACATTTTTGGGGGGGGTACAACTTAGTGATAGCAATTACATTAATCATGTTGTGCAAACATCACTCATAATCAGTACCAAATCTTCCCATTACCATAACAGAGTTGGTTTTCCTGCATTAGAAAGAACTCTCACTAATGCAATGACTGAAAGCATCTTATTTTTCAAAAATAAACACTGAATGGAAAGGCTCTGGGTTCCTGACAAGCTTCCCAGAACGACTTTCAGCTGAACAATTTAGAGCTCATGTCTGCTCTGCAGACAGAAGAGGCACAGGATTTCTATAAGAAATGGTCACTGGTACTCCTGATTTTCTGCAACAATCATTGGATGTTTTATAACTTCATCTGATGGAAAATGTGCTGTCCTAGTTCACAGATGGAAAAGCCAAAGTCCAGTCAAGAACAGAACGTACTTCAGCCTGCCTCTCAGCCAGGCATTTCCATTTCACTCCAGAGTGATCAACGCGTCACCGGTTAGAGGCAGAAGTCACTCTGTCATCGACAGCATTGGTTGCTGTTAGGCCAGCTCATAGTGACTTTGTCTATAATAGAAGAAAATACGACCTGGCCGTGCACCATCTTCAGGATCGTCACTGGAGCTGAGTCCACTGATCTGGCCACTGTGCCTCTCCCACCTTCACTGACCCTCCACTTTACCGACTCTAGTCGTTAGTCTTTCCTGATGACATGTCCACATTAAGTGAACAGAGGGCTCCCCATTCTCACTTCTAAGGATCATTCTCGTATGTCTTCTAAGACCAGTTTGTGCATTCTTCCGGTACTCCTAAGGATCATTCTCGTATGTCTTCTAAGACCAGTTTGTGCATTCTTCTGGTACTCCAAGACACAGTCAATATTCTTTGTCACAGTTTGAATGAATCAGTTCTCCTCTGTCTTCTTTTTTCATTACACCAAGCATTTCCCCCTCAAAACTTCCTTATTCTTCCCTTTATGGTCTGCATCCCTGAAACAGATGCAAGGGCCCAGCACTCTGTTTTTGCCTGGGGTTTCTGCCCAGCTCTGGGCTGCCAGGGTGCCAACTCTCCCAGTAGTTCTTATCTTCCTGGCAAGGACAACATGACACTCAAAGGATTTTGTAGTCACTTATAGGCTGGAGTTTTCTTTTTTTTCTCTAAAACTAATTTCTGTACATTGAAATTATTCTGAACTTCTTGTAAACAAAGACATTTATAATGACCACCCAAGCATCTACTACTGTATTCCAACAGTTACCAACACTCTGCTATCCTTGTTTGAAAAGAATATGCTTAAAATTATGTGTCCCTCCACTTTAAGAAATTTCCTCTCTTGCCACTGGAGTGCTCCCAAGTGTGTCTGCACTCAAATGTTGCTTTTACCATTGCAAAGGATGAATTTTTTTTTATTATGATTGAGTGAAAATATACAATCCCATATAAATTTGCATACCTACCAATAAGCAGCTCCCACTGCTCCCCCAGCCCAGCGACAGCACACTCTTCCTGTCTATTCTGCACAAGTCATAGCCTCCTAACAATCTCCTATCCCCTCCTCTCTTCTCTCTCCCTCGCGTCCAGTAAGAAGTCAGCTGGATAACATCCTATAGATGCATAGAACCATAAAGTGCACACATGATATGGTTGCTCTGTGTCACCAAATCCAACCCATTCCTGCCTGAGAGTTGACTTCCATTATGATTTATGGACAGGGGCAGCATCAGGGCCAGGGGCCATGCTCCCAGGGGAACCCTAAGGCCCCTGGACCATCAATTACAGTCTTTTAGTAGAGATCTCAGGGTGTACCCCTCACAGGATGAATTCTTCTTTTAACGCAGCACCAATTCTCTCCACAAAGGCAACTCTTCTTTCTTTACCTTTACTTTAAGGGGCACATCTGAACCTCTGAAATGCTCTAGCTATGAGTGGGCCACCCCTATCTGAGGTCTATTTCTCCTCCCAAAGGGCTACAGAGAACCATGTCCTCAGCTGTCCTTTTAGCAGAGACTTCTGTGGGTTTGAAGAGGCAAGCCAACCAAAGAGGTGTCAGGTTTAGGCAGCTGACAGCGATCCACTTTCACCAGCTGTGACTCACACACAGGACTCATAAGTTGCCCTAGAACTGGCTCTAGCAAGCTGATGAAATGGACTTGGCACCAGCCTGGAACTGAACCTTCATGTTTACGGTTCCTTGTTACAGTCAGTGACGCGGTGAAGCAACAGCCCCATGCCAGTTATCAAGGCAGCCCGGCCTCTCTCGCGCATGTGCTGGGCAGTGGCCTGAGCTAAGAGCCTTGCTATCCTGAGTCTCAATTTTCCTTTTGGAAAGGGTGTTCAGCATTCTTACCACTGCCCTGCACTCACTGGAGCGAATGGTACAAAGAAGAATTCAGACTCTGGATTCAGACTGGCTCCACCATAGTGTGGCTTTAGGTAATTCTTCCACTCTTCCGTGCCTCAGTTTCCTCAATAGTAAAAAGGAAACAATAACAGTATCTGTCTCCTAGGACTGTTGCAAAGATTACGTGAGATACCCCATGGAAAGGACATGTGCATGACCTTGCATTTACTGAGCAGTTATAGATGGGTGCTACATGTTAGTTTTTCATATACAAAGATGGCACTTAAGGACTAGCGAAGCTAGTTTGCTTGGGACAGTCCATTGTACACCTGGTCCTGGCATAATTAGCAATTTTGTTGTTGCTAGATGTCCTCAAGTCAGTTTCAACTCATAGTGACCCCTACATACAACACGACAAGACAAGGCCTTGTCGCATCCCATCCTCGCGTTCATTGTTATGCTTAAGCCCACTGCAGCCACTGTGTCAATCCATCCCACTGAGAGTCTTCCTCTCTTTCATTGACCCTTTATCTTACCAAGCATGATGTCCTTCAGGGACCAGTAGCTCCTGATAACATGTTCAAAGTATGTGCAACAAAGTGTCACCATCTTTGTTTCTACGGCACATTCTGACTGCACCACTTCCAAGACAGACCCGCTCCTCTGGCAACCTACGGCACAGTCAGTACTCTTCGCCAACACCATCATTCAAAGGCATGAAGTCTTCTTCTGTCTTTTTTTATCATCCAGCTTTCACATGCTTACAAGGCTAATGAGAACACCACAGCTTGTGCCAGGTACATCGTAGTCCTGAACGCGGCATCTTTGCTTTCTGACACTTTAAGGTCTTCCGCAGCAGGTTTTCCCAGCGCAGTGCATTGTTGGATTTCCTGACTGCTGCTTCCACAGGTGTCGACTGTAGCCAAGTAAAATGAAATCCTTGGCAACTTCAATAGCTTCTCCATTTATCATGTTTCTTTTCAGTCCATGAATGAAGACTTTTGTTTTATGTAGACGTGTAATCTATACTAAAGGCTGTGGTCTTTGATCTTCATCAGTATGTGCTTCAAGTCCTCCTCCCTTCCAGCAAGCAGAGCTGTGTCATCCGCACTACACAGGCTGTTAATGAGTCCTCCTCCAGTCCTGATGCCCCATTCTTCCTCATATAGCTCAGCTTCTCAGATTATATGCTCAGTATAAAGATTGACCACGGTGGAAGACTACTGCCCTGCCCTAATGCACACTTTTCCTGATTTTAAACCACACAGCACCCCTTGTTCTGTACCAATGGCTGCCTCTTGATGTGTGTACAGGTTCCTCATGAGCACAATTAAGTATTCTGGAATTTGCATTCTTACAATGTTGTCCATAATCTGTTATGATCTACACAGCTGAATGCCTTGCATGGTCAACAAAACATAGGTTAACATTTTTCTGGTATTTCACTGCTTTTAGCTAGGATCCATCTGATATCAGCAGTAATGTCCCTTGTTCCATGTCCTCTTCTGAATCTGGCTTGAATTTCTGGCAGTTCTCTGTTGGTGTACTGCTGTAGCTACTTTTGAATGATCTTTAGCAAAATTTTACTTGTACATAATATTAATGATTGTTGCTAATTTCTGGATTTTGTTGGATCACCTTTCTTTGGAATGGGCACAAATATGGATCTCTTCCCGTCAGTTGGCCAGGTAGCTGTCTTCCAAATGTCTCAGCATAGACAACTGAGCACTTCCAGCGCTCCATCTGTTTGTTGCAACATCTCAACTGGTGTTCTATCAGTTCCTGGAGCCTCGGTTTTCACTGCTGCCTTCAATGCAGCTTGCACCTTTTTCTTCAGTACCATCAGTTCTTGATCATATGCTACCTCCTGAAACGGTTGAAGGTCAACCAATTCTTTTTGGTACAATGACTCTGTGTATTCCTTCCTTCCATCTTCTTTTGATGCTTCCTGTGTTGTGTAGGATTTTCCCCACAGAAACTTTTGTTGTACAGTTAGTAGTATAGCCTCCTTTCTGTCAGCAGGGTGTGCTGGTTTAGATGATAAAATTGTATGATCATCCTACCTACGATCCATCTACAGGAGCAATGTACAAGGGGCAACTATAAACCTAAGAAGTGTCCTGTGAGACCTTTTCAGTGAGAGACCTATGTGGTGCATAGTGTATGCACTCAGCCTATATGTATGTAGCTAAACAGCACCACTTACTCTGTGTCTAACACTGTTGAAGCACTTTACACATACAAACTCATTTAACCCTTGTAACAATCCTAGCAGGCAGGCACTATCATCTAATAAGACACAGAGAAGTAGCTTGCCAGGGCCACACACAAGTAAAGGGCAAAACTGGGATTCCAGAGCAGTCTGACTCCAAGTTCTTAGCCACTGTGCTATACTGCTTCTTGCATGTCACATAAAATTTTGAATTCTAAGTACAATTCTCCATTCCCAGCTTCTTTCGAAAAATCAGAAGACACGGCCACATTAGGGCTACATCTTCATGTGGCAATAAGGGGCTTCTTCCTTTGGATGTGCGTGTTTCCTCAAGTTCTCACGTATCTCTGAGTTGCCTGAAAGCATCTGAGGTCATCACACTGTTGGTAAAGTCGGAGTGGGGTGGGGTGAGGTGGTCAGTTCCAGCTACTAAATGGTTTTAACGCTGCTGTTGTCAAAGACAGTGGATTTCCACTTTGGGGGGAGGCAACAGACCTTTTGTTCAATTGACATCATATGCTTATTATCAGCTACATAAAATACACCAATGTAGACTTGCTCTAGTTTCTGAGTGACAAAGACAGGGAAAGGAAGGGCTCTAAATCCTGTCTGTGGACTCCCTGATACTCCACAGCCCCAGAACTTCCTCCGGGCACACCACGGGCTCCAGGCGTCCAACAGAAGGACAGCTGAATGCAGCTCAGAAGTACAGGCCATACAAAGGTTAGTGACATCAGAATCACCCATGGAAGATGTCATAATGCAGATTTCCAGGCCCTGTCCACAGAGGTTTCACTTAGTGAAAAGAAAATCGCAGGTGATTCTGATACAGAGGGTCTACAGATCACATTCTGAAAAACACTAGGTGGGCCACTGAATGAAAGCAAAACTGACTCCTTTAGGGGTAGAACCTGAGGCCGTGGTCCTATGGGCAGAGGACTCTTCTCAAATGGCCTTACAGTCTTAGAAACCCTATCAGTACTATGGTTCTTGACAAATACTACAATGGGCAAGAGAACAGCCTTATAACGAACTGGGGGTTAGGAGAAGAACAATCAAAATCTCTGCTTACATGTACACACACGCAACCACCGAGATATACTAGTGAATGAAAAGTTCTACAAGGCGTTTGTTTCCAAAGCAAATCAGACCTGTCAGCAGAGACATCTACAACGACATAGTCTTTGATGATTCTATGCAGACTTCACCCTATTTCCAAGTCCTGACAGCCCTACTACTTTCCTTTCATAGTATCTGGGCTTTTCACAATCTATGAAGTCAAGGACATGTTTTTGATCCATACATCAGAAAGCTGGTGCCTATGCTGTCCTGTCTCTGTATAATCCATGGTGTGTGTTGGGAGGGAGCAACATTCATTTTTCTTTCATTTAAGGGAAACGAACTGAACCATTTCTACATTCAAAAAAAATTTCTGGACTACAAATTTTTGGTATACGAAATCTAAAACTGAGTTACTGCAAAATCTTGGTTGGGGAAACTGGTAACGGATTCTGGAAAAAAAGGAAGCACAAACTGCTGTATTACAACAGGACCCAGAAAAAGTCAGCTCAATAAAAATCTTCAAGCTAAACGAAGAGAGGTGTTCTATTATTTCTTCTTTTATAAATCCACTCAAATTCCTTTTGAAACCAGACAGGAAGTTCACAAAGAAAAAAAATTAAAGACATTAGTTCTAATATTAATGTCATTTGTTCATCATGATAACTGTCACCAAAGCTCTTTATGAAGAGATATTATACCCCCAGTTTTCAGATGGGATAACTGTGGCATAGGCTTAAAGGAGAAAGGAAAAGCCCCAGAGTGAGTCACATCCATATATTCATCTAACAGCCTCTCAAAAGTGTATAAACACCTCCACTGATCTGACTAGCACTGTGACTTCTCCAGCAGGCCAAGGAAGAGAGGTGAGGGAAAGAGGTCCCAGAGAGCAGGGCAAGCAAACGTGGATTCCGGACAGCAGCCACTCCCTCAGACTCCTCTACAGAATGGAGAGTGAGGCCGCAGATAATTTGCCTCTGGAGGGGGGTGGCTCTAGCAATCTAGGTGTCCACGACAGGAGCAGACTGGACCTTGAGAGGTGCAACTGCAAAGGTGAGGTCTAGCACTACCGCTCCTTGTCCTTCAGCTTTCCCACTTGACATTCAGTAGGAGATGAGCTGGTATCCTTGATGTTCCCTCTTAAAAATGGTTTTCTTTTTGCACAGAGTGTTTCACTTCTAGGAGCACTGACTGTGAAACAGCTAAGCACTCCATGGGAGCTAACCCATCCAGCAGCTCCCTGAAAAACAGACCTGGTCATCTGCTTCCATAAAGATTATAGCCAAGAAAGCCCTATGGGGCAGTTCTACTCTGTCACACAGGGTTTCTGTGAATCAAAATCAATTGATGGCACTTAACAACAAAACTTAACTCCTAAAACAGCACTTACGTAAGAGGTAGTCAGGTGTGAGTACATTGTGTGTTGGGGAAGGAGGGAAGGTGGGTCAAGAATTCTTCTAAGCCTTAGCAGCCAATGGGCAGTACCTGATCCCAGGCCCAGAAGGTCTCCAGGGAGCACCAGCCTTAGTTCACCATGCACAATGGCCAGCAGCAAGTGAGTGGTGCAGTCTCTCCCTTCCCAACCCCAGCAAGCTGATCTCTAGATGAGATTTATTTCTCTCCCCTTTCCCTCCTACACCCTTAGTCTTTTCTGCCCTAGGTCTGCTGCACCTTTCTCCTTCTTGACTCCCAACTCTACCCAAGCCACACCACAAGCCCCCAACATTTTGCTACGAGGGAAATCAGGTTACATGAGAATCAAAGGCAGCTTTGACAGTTCCTCAAAAACTAAACATACAACTACCCTATGACCAGCAATTCTGCTCCCCCACATACGCCCACAAGAATTGAAAGCAGGGACTCACGCATGTATATTTGTTTGCCGATGTTCACTGCTGTATTATTTACAACAGGCAAAAGGTGTAAACAACCCAAGTCCACAACAATTGAATGAATAAAACAACACGGAAAACATACAAGGGAATATTACTCAGTAAAGATAAATGAAGTTCCAGTGTAAGCTATGGCATGGATGAACCTTGAAAACATGCTAAGTGAAATATGCTAGACACAAAAGGACAAATATCATATGACCTCATTTACAGAAATATCCAGAGTTGATAAATGTACCTACACCAAAGTTTATTAGTACTTACCAGGGGAAGCAGGGAGGGGCAGAAGGGAAGTGACTGCCTATGGTACACTCAGTTTCTCTTATGGGTGATAGAAATACTGTCCATTCAGGAATGGACAGTAGCAATGGCTGTACAACGTGGTAAACACAATTAATTTCACTGAACTGTACACGTACAATAAGTTGAAACTGCAAGTTTCTAAAATGTTATTTTACTGTGCTTTGGTGAAGCTTTACACAGCAGTTTAGTTTCCTATTCAACAATTTTTACACAAATTGTTCAGCAACACTGGTTTCATTCTTCCTAGTGCATGAATGTTCTCATTATCTCCATTCTGGTTGTTCTATCTCCATTAATCTAGTTTTCCCCTACCTTCTCATCTTTGTTTTAATGTAACCATTGACTAACCTCCTCTGGAGCCCTGGTAATGTAGTAGTTAAGTGCTTGGCTGCTCACCAAAAGGCTGGCTGTTTAAACTCACAGAAGAGCAATGTGGCAGCCTGCTCCTGTAAGGATTTATAGCCTTGGAAATCCCACAGCTAGGTCTACTCTGTCCTTTAGGGTTGCTATAGTTGGAATTCACTTGACAGCAATGAGTCTGGTTTGGTTTAGGTTGAAGTCATATAGATTATTGGTTTCAGATGGTTTTTTGCAAATGTTTTGTTCTATGTTTCTGTGCCACACAGACAGGCACACAAATCAATGGTAAACTAATCCATAAGGCAGCTTTGTAAACAAATGGTAGTTATCACGAAAAGTTCAACTTACACAGACCCAGTGGGTTACAGAGAAAGCAGGTATTTCTAACACATTTATAGCTTTCCGGAAACCCTGGTGGCGCAGTGGTTAAGTGCTACTTCCGCCAACCATAAGGTCGGCAGTTCGAATCTGCCAGGTGCTCCTTGGAAACTCTATGGAACAGTGTACTCCATCCATAGGGTCGTCATGAGTCAGCATGGACTCAACAGCATAGAGTTTTGGTTTAATTTACAGCTTTCCAGTTATTCCTTAAGTCCTTGAGGGACAGGGGAGGTAGGCACTTTAAAATTTTTTTATTATATTTCCAAGCAAACAAAAATGTTTACAGAATAATTTTTGAAAACATATGTATCTCCCACTCAACTTAAATTTTAATTTTTTGTTAAAATTTCTTCAAGAATAAAGTATGCTGTCAATATAGCTGAAGTCTCCTGTGTATTTCTCCCCAGTTTTATTCTCCTCTCTCTTGCATTCATTCTACTCTTGACTGTGTTTATATTTCTACTTCATTTGTACACATCCTTAAACAGTAGATACTACTATTTTGCTTGCAGGATCTAAAACTTTATGTAAGTTGTATTAACTGTATATATTTGTTTGACCTTTTTTGATCTTTGTTTTTTTGAGATTTATTGATCTTACTACGTCACTCCACTTGATTTAACCGCAAAGTAGTATTCGACTGTACAAATATTCCCATTAAGTTTATACATTTCCCTGTTGGTAGATATTTAAACTAGTTCCAATTTTCACGTATTCAGTAATGTTGAATAAGCAGTCTTGTACATGTCTCCTTATAAGGGATACATTTCTTTGTATCTAGCTTTGTTTCTATCATTTTATGCTTTCCATTTACTCCATCTTTGCCCCCGTCTCCCTGCCTGGACTTAATAGACTTTATTTCGTTCCCCGGCACTACCGATTTTGAAAGTTATATATTCTGTTCCTATTTGCTGAGTTTTATTATTCTAGACTTAGACTGCTGGTTGTTCTGTAGTGCCTGTTCTCCCCTTCTCTCTCATATAATAGAACTCTCAAGTTTTAGCTGAGCACACAGTTACCCAGAACGAAGATTGCATTTCTCAGTCTTCTCTGAACCTGGTATGTGTAGGTTCTGGCCAATGGACTACAAGCAGAAGGAATGTATACAACCTTTGAGTCATGTGCTTCAAAGGAAGGGGCTGGAATGTGGACAGCAGAGTAAACTATCTTCAAACATGCAGAGGGCAACACCCTAGAGCTAGACTGCTTTTATATGGGACGTTACATAAGAAAGAAGTATTTGCTTGGTTTAAGCCACTGTTATTTTGGCTTCTTTCTTATAGTAGCGAAACTACGGCCCAGCTAAAACACTAGGCATGGATTTTGTTTTCATTTATCTTGCTGAGACTCATTCGGCTTCCTCAATCTAAAGCTTCACATCTTCCAGCAAGTGTACAATCTTTTTAGCCATTGTCTGTCCAAGTACTGCCTCTGTTCCATTCTCTTCTCTACTGCAATCATATTTGGTGTTTAAATGATCATCTCATTCTAGCATCCAAATCTTGGCCTATGTCTTTGTGCTGTATTCTGGGTGATTTCCTTAGGTTTATTTTCCTGTTCACAGAGTCCATCTTTGATGGTGTCTAATTTGCTCTTTAGTTTGTCCACTGAAAATCTAATGTCAGTGAAAATATTTTTCACTTCCAGAAATTCTATTTGGTTTTTTTTCAAGTCTGCCTGGACTTTTTGGATGGCACTTTGTTCTTTTCTCTTATTTTCAATTTTTTTGTGTCTTCAGTAGTTTTAAACACACTTACTTTGTAGCCTCCTGCCAACATTTCTATTATTTGAAGTTCTTGGGGGTCTAGTCCAGATGTCTTTATGTACGGACTCTCTTTCATTGTAGATTATTTCCACAAATAATTACTAATTTTAATCAAACATTCATCTTCACTAAGGCTGTTTTTAGGAGCCATAGTGGTGTAGTGGTTAAATGCTGGGCCACTAACCAAAAGGTCAGTGGTTTGAGCCCACTAGCCACTCCACAGGAGAAATATGTTGCAGTTTGCTTTCATTAGGATTCATAGCTTTAGAAACCTTATTGGGCTGTTCAACTCTGTCCTGCAGGTTTGGTATGAGTTGTAATCAACTCCATGGCAACAGGTACTTCTTAAAAGGCTTTTTTTCTGTGGGGACCCTATATAATTTGGGTCTAAGTCTTGTTTCTCCAGAGAGGTTTTATGTCTTTTCTATAAGGTTTCCCAGGGGTATTGCCACCCTAGAACTCAGAGTTCTCAAACCACACAGGGTTATAAATTCTAATGTTAAACTAATACTATCATCAGGTTCTCAAGGGAGACTTTTTTGTTTCTTCTACCCAGAGTCTTGGCCAGGTCTGAGGAAGTCTTTCTGTCTTCTCCCTGTGTTAATCGATGATTTTCTTTTCCTTGTCTACTTTTTAGGGTAAAGCCTACATTGGACATTGTTCTTCTGGAATTCAAATGTAAGCCCCAGTTTCAACTCTAGCTTCCAAATGGCTAGACCTTATCTCTGTCTCCACAGATACTAAAACTCAAACCTCAAATCCTACATTTCTAAAGGGAGGTCAGCCACACTACTCTGCCCTGCTCAGCTGCCAGGGTTCAGTACCACCCTGAGTTTTTCTCTGAGTTTTCTCCTCTGAGGTCTTCTCTTACTACTTTCAATGCCCAGCTCTATATTTAAAAGGTATTTTAAAGACTGAATCCGGTACTATTAAGTCTTTCCTAAGGTGAGGTGTTATGTTTATTTTGTTCTCCACCCTATTACAGAGAAGTCTCTTCCCCCTGAGGTATATCTTAGATGAGCTGGCTGAGTCGATCTCCACTTACTCCTTCCTTCTCTTGTACCCCTCTGCCAATACCATATCCTCAGGCAAGACTCTCAAACTTTACAGTGTATGATACAATTTTCTGGGAGCTTATTAAGCATGCAAATTATCAGCAGCAGCCCTGGCGACTGGGATCAAGAGAACTGTGAAGTGGTGACCAGAAACATACATGTTTAACAAGCATTCCAGGTGGCTCCAGGTGGTCCCAGGACCACACTTTGAGAACCACAGTCTACAGTGTGTATTCCTTTCCATGAGGTGACTGAATTTTTCCCTTCCTCTTACATGGCCTCCAGGCATCCGCAGGCACCCTGACAGTCTCTGTTTTGCAAAGCATGAACTAGGAGGCAGCATTGCCAACGGATTCAAGATTCATGAGTTCTAGTCAAGGCTAGTCCAGGGCCACTCCCTTCAACTATGGAAATGCACAGGTGACATCACTGACTTCTCTTTCTGGGAGACAGGTTGTGGAACTATCAGTACAGCAGATCATATATTCAGGTCTGACTAACCAAAAGTTTGACAATATTTGGAGAAATGTGGGCTAAATTTTACCTTTGTACTGTAAAATAAAGGTCTGTTGAACAAATGGATACTATAACCAAAATTATAGAAAGAATGGTCGATTCACTTGAGATATAGATACAACCCATGGCCATCAAGCCAATTCTGACTCACAGTGACTCTAGAAGACACAGTACAAGTGCCCCATAGTTTCCAAGGAGTGCCTGGTAAATCTGAGTTGCTGACCTTTGGTTAGCAGCTGCAGCACTTAACCACTACTCCACCAGACTGTCCAAATATAGATACAGCCAAACCTACCACCTCTGAGACAATTCAGACTCACGGTGACCCCACAGGACAAGCAGAACTGCCCCCACAGAGCTTCCAAGGAGCACATGGTAACTCCAAACTGCCGACCTTTTGGTCAGCAGCTGTAGCACTTAATCACTATGCCACCAGGGTTTCCATACAGATACATAAGATGCAGGCCTCCATTCTCTAGATGGGCTACACTCTAGTATACCTATGTAAGTCAGCCATCTGGAATGCACAGAAACACGAGTAATGATGGTCAATTTCCCAGACGAGCCCATCAAAGCCTGCAAAGATAATTGTTACCATTTAGGAACATTTTGAGGGGTTAAGAACTTGAACTCTATTAAAATGACAATGGTCCAACAGACTGGAGGGTCCCTGGAAGACACGTCCCCCAGACTTACGCTATCCCAGAACTGAAATCGTCCTTGAACACAACTCTTCAGACAAAGGTGGAACTGAACTGTAAGATATAAAATGATACTGGCAAAGGGGGTGCTCCTCAGCTTGAGTAGATACATGAGACTAACTGGGCAGCTCCTGTCCAGAGGTGAGATAAGAAGGCAGAACGGGACAGGAGCTGATTGAATGGATATGGGAAACAGGGTAGAAAGGAGGAGTGTACTGTCACAGGGTAGGGAGAAGTAGCTATATAGCAATGAGTGTGTAAGTTTCTATATGGCAAATTGACTTGGATTGTAAACTTTTACTTCAAGTGCAATAAAATATATATATATGTATTTATTATGACTGAGTGAACATGTACATATAAATTTACATGCCCACCTATAATATGCCGCTTCCACTGCTCTCCCTGTCCGGTGACAGCACACTATTCCTCTCAGCTCCATACATGTCTCATCCTCCCAACAGTCTCCTTTTCCCTCCTGTCCACCCACTCTCCTTCCTCCAGCCAGAGGTCAGCAGGATGATATCCTATAGATGCACAGAACCATAAAGTGCATCCAATATATGGTCACGCTGCATCGCCAAGTCCAATCCATTCCTGTCCAAAGAGTGGACTTTCGTTATGATTTATGGGCTAGGACAGCATCAGGGTCAGGGGCCATGCACCCAGGGGAACCTCAAAGCCGCTGGACCATCAATTGAGGTCTTTTAGTGGAGATCTCAGGGGTGTACCCATTTTTATTCTTGTGTTGCGAGTGAGACTCAACTTAGTGAGCTCCATTGTGGCTATCACTGGTGGTGGCTGGGCGCCATCCGGTTATTCCGGTCCCAAGTTGATGTAGGCACCCACTCATGTGGGTCTCTCTATCTTCTGGATTGTCTTTACCCCATGTCATTTTGGTCCTTGGTGATCATCCGTTCCTGCTGAGTTGGGACCATTTGCCATGCCCTCAGATGGCCGCTTGGCAGCTTTTAAGACCCCAGACTCCACTCACCAACGTGGGGTGCAGAGAGCTCTCTTAGCAAAATGCTAGTTGTGCCAATTGGCCTCGATTTCACCTAAGAGCATGGTCTCCTGCCCCCTGCCCCAGCTACTCTGTCCTTGCAATATTGGGTTAAGACAGAAGGAATATTCAAGTTATGCTGAAGTCTACTTAATATTGTTCTTGTTTCTAATGTGTGCTATCACCAATTTCACCCAACCCAATTTCTAACAACTAACCAATCTAAGCCTTCCACCCCTCACCCCCTCCTTGCAGCCATCAAAGAGTCTTTTCTTCTATACATAAGTCTGTTTTTGAGATCTTATCATAGAGGTCTCATACAATATTTGTCCTTTTGTCACTGACTACCTTCACTCATCATAATGTCTTCCAGTTGAAACCAGGTTATGAGATGTTTCCTGGAATCATCATTATTCTTTATCACTGCATAGTGCTCCATTGAGTATATATACCATAGTTTACCTATCCATTCCTCTGCTGTTAGGCAATAAAATATTTTTTTTTAAAAAAGAACCCATTTTGTGCTAGGACCTTTATCTATGTGACCTCACATAATCCTAGGGTCGCCAAGAATCAGATCAGACTCAACAGAACTTGGCTTGGCTTGGCACATAATCCTTAAAATAACTCTGAAAGGTAGATGTTTTATGTCCCTGATTTAGAGATGAAGAAACCTGCCTACAGTCACACAGGTAAGAAGTGGTAGAGCCAGGTGGGTCTGGCTCCAAAGCCTGTGTCCTTGGGCTTAAGAGAGAGTGAACAATAGACTCACAGAACCCTTTCGGCAGCTACAAGAGAATCAAGAGGGGACAGAAGACCAAACAATTTATACCATTGCTTTGCTGTGCCATAAGCAGCAGCAGCAGAGGAGGAAGAATACAAAATGACAGCTTAGAACACAGTTTTGTATTTTAAAAAAAAAGTATCTGCTAGGAATGCAAAATGGTACAACCATTTTAGAAAATGATATGGCACTTCCTTAGAAAGCTAGAAATAGAAATACCATATGATCTAGCAATCCCACTCCTGGGAATACATCCTATGGAAATCAGTCATCATGTGAATAGACATATACACACTCATGTTCACTGTGGCACTGCTCACAACAGCAAAAGGATGGAAACAACTTAGATGCCCATCCACAGATGAATGGATGAACAAATTATGGTACACACACATCATGCAGTAGTATACTATGATAAAGACCAACAATGAATCTACAAAGCATCTCACAACATGGATGAACCTGCAGGGCATTATGCTGAGTGAAATAATTCAGTCACAAAAGGATAAATGTTGTGTATGAGACCACTACCGGAAAAACTCATGAAGAAGTTCACCTACAAAACTAAACAATCCTTGAGACATGGGACGAGGTGGGTAGGATGGAAAAACATGAAACAGACAATAGATAAGGGATAGCTCGGTGAAGGGTAAAACGTACACAATACCACGGAGGCCAGAGCAACCTGTGCAAGGCAAGGTCACAGACGTCCCACAGACACAGCTGAACTCCCCGAAGGATTGAATTCTGGGCTGAGGGCTGTGGAGACCATGGTCTAAAGAAACATCTAGCTCGACCAGCATAGGATGGTTTCTAAACAAAACGTTCTACATTCTACTTCGGTACTGTCTTGGGTCTTAAAAGATTGTTAAGTAGCCATCTAAAATATTCCACTGGTCTCACTGCGTGAGGAGCAAGCGCGAAAAAAGGAAACTATACAGACACATGGGAAGGACTAGACCACAGCTACGACGGCCTCCAGAAACCGCTCTAACAGAGATCACAATAGAGGGCCCTGCACTGAGCTGGAGAAAAATGTACAACAAAATTTTAATTCACACAAAGCACCAGACTTACCGGCCTGACAAGGACTGGAGGAATCCCAAATGTGTGGCCCCTGGACACTCTTTTAGCTCAGTAATGAAGTCACTCCTGAGGTTCAGCATTTAGCCAGAGGTTGGACAGGCCCATGAAACAAAATGAGACTAACAGGGCACACTGTCACACAGTCAAGGACAAGAACTCAGGAGAAGATATGAAAGCTGATAATAAGGAGCCTGGAAACCACAGCGGTGTAGTGACTAAGTGCTACTACATCTGTTAACCAAAAAAGGGCAGCACTTTGAAGCCACCAGTTTCTCCTTGGAAACTCTCTGGGGCAGTTCTCCTCTGTCCTACAGAGTCGTCATGAGTCAGAATTGAATGGATGGCACTGGGTTTGTTTTTTTCAGTTTAATAGGGTACCCAAGGTCAAGAAGGGAGAGTGTTGTTGGGTTGTTAACCAGTGTCATAAAACAATACGTGTACTAACTGCTTACTGAGAGGTTAGTTTGTTTCTTAAACCTTCATGTAAAGTACAATTAAAAAACCAAACCAAATGAAAAAAACCTACCTGCGGTTTCATTTCATGTATGTGGCAAAGCGGCCCAACGGAAGTTTAGGCTTCCAGCTCTCCCTCTGTGATACAGGCCTCTGCAGTGGGGCTGGGCGGCTACCAGCTTTCTAGGACTCACCTTATCTGCCAGCAGCTCCCTTATCTTGCTGGCCTGCAGGCGGAACCGGAAAAGCTGGGTCTCCAGGGCCAGGCAGCGTTTCTGCCAGTCCACACTGGCCCGGGTCTCCATCTTCAGTTCTGCCATGATGGAACCAACGTCAGAAAGTTCCAGAGAGCCCTGAGAAGCAGCACACAAAGAGAGGAAAAGATCAGTAAGTAAAGGTGTGAGAAGGAGCTGGGTAGAGTAATCAGACGAGGCCAGCAGACAGAGAGCACGAGGCTGGGACGGGGAAGCCGGTCCTCAGGGCAGTGCCTGCCCTCCGCTCCATTCCCACCTCTCACAGCCCGGTGGCCAGCTCCCTCGGAAGTGAGCCGAAAGCAGGAGAAACCTTAAGGAGAACGCAGCCTCACGTGTACGTAAGTTAAGAGGGGGCTCACCTCTCTACTGATTCACTCATCTCTTTGACGTTTAGCCATTCAACAAACGCTGATACACCAGATGTTCCTTAGGTACTGAGGATGCAAAGGTAAATGAGACAGGTCCTTAAGTTTTCTAAGGAACTCAGCAAAACTCTATTTCATTATAGTCACAATTGCTGACATACGGGTGAATGAGGGGGACAGAGATAGGGCTGATGGTGCTCAGGGAAAACCTAGACTTTGTAACAAGTTCATCCAAGATCACACAGCTAATCAGAGGCAGAACTCTGGTTCCCAGTTTAGTTCTGCTTCTATTATGCCTACACAGATGTCAACATCCCTGGGTGATGCCAACGGTTAACACATTCAGCTGCTAACACAGAGGCTGGAGGTTCAAGGCCACTCAGAGGTACCTTGGAAGAAAGACCTTGTAATCTATTTCTGAAAAATGGGCCATTAGAAGTCCTACAGAATGGTGACTGGGTCTTAAAAGCTAGCAAACTGCCATCTGAGGCACTCCAAATGGTCCCAACTCAGCTAGAACAGATGATCACCGAGGACAACAAGGACATGAGACAAAGAGAACCCAGAAGCTTTATGACCCACGTGAATGGGTGACTACATCAACATGTGACCAAAAGAACCAGATGGTCCCCAACCACCACCAGTGACAGCTGCGATGGGGCTCACAATGTGGAGTCCCAGTGGCAACATGAGAAAAGAAAGGGTGCACCCTGAGAACTCCACTGAAAGACCACAAGTGATGGTCTGAAGTCCTGGGAGCTCCCCTGGGAATGGGTCCTAGACCTGACGCTGCCCCTGATCATAAACCATTACTGAAGTCAATTCTTCAGATAGGAATGGACTGGACTCGGGGACAAACAGTGACTATGTCATGTGTGTACTTTATGGTTCTCTGCATCTATAGGATGTCATCCTACTAGCCTCTTACAAGAGGGGCGTGGAGAGGGTAGAGAGGAGGGGACAGGAGAGTGTTAACAGGATATGACATGTATAGAACAGAAAGAAGGAATGTGCTGTCACCAGGCAAGGAGAGCAGAAGTTGCTGCAAAAAGCAAGGCATGCAAATTTAAACTGGATGGTACGCTTTCACTCAATCACAAAAAAAAAGTCCTATGGAGCCTGCGTACATACATATGTGGTCACCAGAAGGTGACTTGACAGCAACTAGTTTTTATAGAGATTTCATAAAGAACAAAGAAAATGCAGCCCTTTGTATTCCCTTGACAATTTTTCTACTTAGTTGGGGTTTCTGACAATTATTGAATTATCCTGCTTTGGAACAGATTCTCAGCCTTTTCTTCAAGTTATAAAATGCAAATCAGAAAACTGCTAGTTATTTTGCTGCAGCTTCTAGAGAAGGCTACAGTCTTTGGGAAAAAAAAAACTTTGAATAAATTCAGAACAAACCAACCAGACATCTCTAATACTGCCAGGCAGGGGAACTTACCCAGATGCCTCCTGGACATAAGGATAAGATATTTCAGAGAAGAAAAACTAGGCTAGGTATGAAGAGGATATACGAGTGTGGGTGCAAGAGAAGACACAGGCAGAGTGAACAGCCAGAGGACATTAGCTGTAAGACACACACATCAGATGTTTTAAATCCCTCTCCATTCACTATTATCTCCAGCAACCAGTGTAAACTTGGTCTATCCCAAACCATGTCATGTAGTCACCTTGTGTATTGGACGTTGTTGTTGTCAGGTGCAGCTGAGTTGGTTTTCTATGCACAACAGAACAAAACACTGCTCAGTCTGGCACCACGCCTACAATCGTTTTTATGCTTAAACCCATCATTGCAGCCATGGTGTCAATCCATCTCCTCAGGGGCCTTCCTCTTTTTGGCTGACCCTCTACTCTACCAAGCACGTGTATTAGGTGGCTCTAAGAAATTATCCTTAATTCCACCCGGGTGGACACTTAAGAGACACGAAAACCAAACCCATGCCATTGAGGTGATTCTGACTCACAGCAACCCTATAGGTCAGAACCGCCCTACTGCATTTTCAAGGTTGTCATCTTTAAGGAGCCCTGGTGGTACAGTGGTTAAGAGTCAGCCGTTCCTCAAAAGGCTGGCAGTTCCAATTCACCCCCTCCTTGGAAATCACATGGGGTAGTTCTACCCCATCCAATAGCGTCTGCTGTAGACAACTTAGGGAAGCAGACTGCCACATCTTTCTCCCAGAGTGGTTGGTGGTTAGCAGCTGAGCACTTTACCACTGTGCCACCAAGGTCTCCTCTGTGGTTACCTTAGTACTAGATAATTTTAATGAATTATTGCTAATTTATTTTTTTAACATCATCTGTTAGAGGTATATATGAATTACAGATGAAATGATATGTCTAGAATTTGCTTTAAAATACTCCATGGCAAAGGGAGAGGAATGTGGGGATGATACGCAAAATAAGATCTGTCAAAATGCTGATAATTTTTAAAACTAAATGATGAATGTCTAACTAAAAACCTGAAACCACACTCACTGCGAATGCACTGATTTCCACTCACAGCAACCCTACATGACAAAGCAGAATTGCCCCGTCTAGGGGTTCTTTGAATTGATCTCTCTACTTTAGTATACACCTAGAATACTCCATAATAAAACTGTTTTATTTTTTTTAATTTCCATTTTTTAATGGAAAGGAGCCACCAGCCCTCAGAAAATGCAGCTGCTATCCAAATATCACCACGGTGCCTCACTGAGCCTCTGATTCAATATTTGACGGGTGATTCACCAATACTGCTTGCTACCTAACATTTGAATTTTATAAATACATTCTCCTTATTATACACTACCAATAACTATTATCATTTACCGACTTGACAGCACTTGGCTTGGCTTACTGAGTCCTTATTGTTTGTAGGTGTCTGTGGCCCTTTTGATCCTCATGTCACCTGTGAGGCAGTCACTTTTGTCCACACCTTCACGGCAGATGAACTAAGAGTTACACAGCTAATAAGTAGTGGAGCCGGCACTCTGGTTCCAAAGTCCTTGTTCTTCACCACTGTGCTGTCTGTTGTTGTTCCTGTTGTTGTTAGCTACCATGGAGCCAGTTCCTGACTCAACCCTCTGTATACTGCCACGAGGCTATGCTGATCCCTAAGATTTTCACTGGCTGACTTTCAGACGTAGATCACCAGGCCTTTCTTCGTCATCTTAGTTTGGAAGTGCCACTGATACCTGTACAGCACCTGAGCAACAGTGAAAGACAAATGGTGGTTATATGTGAGTGCACAGGCTGGGAACCAAACCTGGGCATCCCGCATGGAAGGAGAGAGTTCTACCACGGAACCACCATTGCCCTCACTGCCTTACCATCCAAAAAATGAAAAGAACTATGATTTCTACAAAGAGTTATGTGGATTTTTAAGGGTAAGAGAAATATTTTATATAGGATCTTTCAGGAGCCTATTTTATTTTCCAGATCTTCCAAGGCATTTTGTCCTCAAATATTCTGACACCATAATCTCCACACATTTGCTCTGTGTCCCTACTTTATATCTAAAAAATAGGGTCAATGGACCTTACAGAAAGGCCCAATGACTAAACCACTGACAGATCCAGTGTCAGAGTCTTTTGGATCTGGGCTCCTCAGAACACTGGATATATGACCTCAGCCCTGCTCTCCCGGAACTGTCATCCCAAACAATCCCGACATTGTGACCTCCCAGCAGTCTCCACCTCAAAAGACTGGGACCAACTGGAACGGGCAGGAAGACAAAAGACAAAAACAAAACATGACCTTCTCTGAGCTAAGATCACAGCTGAAAAGACAAAACAGAACCTTGTGAGACCTCCAGAGAAGACCAGGAGGCTTCGTGTTTGATTTTCTTTGTTCTTCAAAGCAGTTTTGCTTTTCCTTGTATAAATAAAAAAGGTGGCAGATCCGAGACTAGGACCGGGGAATCTTGCGACCTAGCCCAGAGCTAAGAATTAGCAGTGACAGCACCCAAGTGAAACCAAGGAGCAGGGAGAATTTAATCCTTTTGTGTAGTTCAAAGAGTTTGGCTCATTTTAATTCCCTTATTAATTGCCAAAGCTGATGCTCAAGTTCTTATCCGGAGAATGGAAACTCAAATCATCAAAAACTCCAGGGACTCTGAAAACAAGACATGTCATTAGTCTCTGCCTAGCCCTGGTGTCTGAGATTATACCTGGACTTAGGGAGTGCTTTTCCCAATCCAGCATCTCTGTGACACCACAATTCTGCACTGATCAAATGGTTTAGTTAATCCTCTCCTTGCCATAGGGATGTTGGCGAGTTCCTGAGGGGCTGGGACTGGTGTTAGGCTTGCCTCGGCATGTGGGGAGAATTAAGAGTTTTCGAAACAGATTTGGATCAAGGCGCCTGCTGCCAAGTCCAAGGCCCGGAGGCCCTTCCGATAGGAGCAGGTGGCAGGAGCAACAGCTATAAATGGAAGGATGGTAAGGGCCATTGTGACTAAGCTGACCCTCACCTACTAAGTCATCTTGCATTTACATGTAACTCCCATAAAGATGTGCAAGGATGAACAGAAACGAGTACATCAGATTTGCAGGATAGCTTTTAACTTTTTAAAGCACTACAACATGTCATTATTCATCTTGTTCTCCTCTCAGTATTACTGAAATGGAGAAGAATGAGTATATTATTCTACGGAACAGATGAGAAAACTCATCACATCTGTGACTTGCCGAGAGCCACAGAGCTCAGCAGTAGCCATGCTGGACCAAGAACCCTGATTTCCCACCATCCAGAACCATCCTCTTTCCATGATCATGTCTCAGAAGTGGTAGTTGTGTCTCCAGCTACTGGGCTAGCCTAACACAGATCAAACACTCACGGCAAAGGCAGGTGGGGGACGGAGATGAGGCAAATGGGTTGGGAACAAACAACAGCTCAGTCTTTTCTTCTAGAAAGCTTCAAACACACACAGGAATACAAGTAACCTCCACGATTCCCTGAAGTCCGCGCAGCTACACTGTCACCAGCTCACGTGTACTCCTGCGAAGCCCCGTTCTCTTAGTCCCTACTGGCACCCTGCGTGCTACAGTGTTCGGCAGGTGAGAGGCAAACAGTTGCCACGGCCTTGGCACCTGCTTTGAAATTCCCAAAATCCTCCATACCCTGGCTTGAAATGTCCACATAAGGCCACAGGGGTATGCCTCAGAGGTAGGGCTGGGGGTAGGGTGGGCAGTGGACAGAAGGGACCCTTAGGTAACTTCAGACCCTGGGCCTGTATTAGAGAAAACAAATGTTTGAACAAAGATCTCTCTGGTAAGCTTGGGAACTTGGAAAGATTTGAAAACAATATGCTGAGATCAAATTAATTCAACCAAGTTCTGTTAAGTGAGTCCTATGTACAGGTTAAGGACGAACAGATGAAAAAAAGACTCTGTGGCTCGTGAAGCTTATGTGCACCAGTATGCCAGTATTTCCCTGAAAAAGGAGCCAATCAATACAAGAACCTGAAAGGCAGACACCAGAACAACACTAAAGTACCTCGCAGAGGGTGCAAGGGCATCAGCGGGTAATGCCCAGGCCTCTACTACGGGAACAATCTCTACCGGGCTCTGCCCTGCCGTTTCACCACAGCTCGCTCCCTGAGGGTAAGCACTATTTGTTATTTTTGTTTTCAGTCATGGGCCACCACCAAATTCTAACAGTGTTGTCTTAGACTACTTGATCCCCCTTTCCTTGTGGTGGGAAAGGATGAGTTCTATAGCCATTTATTGGCGACAGAGCTGGGAAGAGGGAATGAGCAGATGCAGAGACACAAGACACAGCAACTTCTGACCCAGCCAGTGTTACACAGGACCTCTACCGAGGGCTGAGCAGCACACTTCCTCCAGCGTTGGGGAGAAAAAGGAAAAGATGACGATGCTCCAGCCTTCACAGATCTAAACGCCAAGAGAAGCAGCTAGGACAACCACACAGACCCTCCAGAGAACAA
Organism: Heterohyrax brucei; assembly: GCA_028571685.1. Classification (NCBI taxonomy): domain Eukaryota; kingdom Metazoa; phylum Chordata; class Mammalia; order Hyracoidea; family Procaviidae; genus Heterohyrax; species Heterohyrax brucei. Next base: position 88,920,154 of record CM053151.1, on the reverse strand, counting down.
AGCTGGTATGAGAAACAGCAGAGCATATCACTTAAGATGCTACTCTGTGAAGCCAAAGACCTGGGATTGATACTGGCTCAGGCACTGATGAATTCTGTGAACAATTCTCTCACCTTCTCCAAGTCTTGGTTCCCTCTTTGGAAATGATGATAACATCAGACTGAAGCACATGAAACTGTCAACACTTAACCACCTTCTTAGCTACCAAAAACCAAACCAAAGCCACAGCCATCGAGTCAGTTCTGACCCACAACAACCCTGTAGACAGAGTAGAACTGCCCCACAGAGTTTTCAAGGAGCACCTGGCAGATCTGAACTGCCAACCTGTTCGTTAGCAGCTGTTGCACTTTACCACTATGCCACCTTCTTAGCTACAAAGATGGCAAGATCAGGGGGTTCAACCCAAGACCACTTCATTCAAGATCTTCTTTTTATGAGAATCAAAGAAGATATATATAATAACATGGTATACACTAAGGACTCAATAAAGGACAGCTATTGTTACTATCAACAAACAAAAGGCCAACTAGCAGTGCCCTGGACCCATGATGCAGACCACCAGCAGACCCATCCTGAAGAAGAGAGTGGGAGATTTACAAAAATTATTTTATTTGAGTATCAAACAAGTGGGTATATGACACAAAGTAAGCATTCTCCCCATCCCTGTTCTCCAGCCACAGTTATCCCCAGAGGCAATCACTGTTACTGGGTTTTCATGTGTTGTTTCAGAGTATTCAATGCACAGACAAGCATTTGTGTATGTGTTATATACACAGACCCGCACGCAAATGGTGGCCCACTATACACACTACACCTAACAACATGACAAAGGAACCTGGAGGTGCAGTGGCTAAGCACTTGGCTGTTAACCGAGAAGTCAGCAATTTGAACCCACTAGCTGTTCCTAGGGCGCAAGGATATGGCTGCTTCCATAAAGACTGTTTTGTGCCATCCGGTTTATTTTGACTCACAGTGACTCTACAGGACAGAGTAGAACTGCCTTATGGGATTTCCAAGGCTCTAATCTCTATGGGGCAGTTCTACTCCAACCTCTTGGGTTGCTATGAGTCAGAGCCGACTCAGTGGCAGTGGGTTTGGGTTTTAATCTTTATGGAGGAAACCCTAGTGTGTGGTGGTTATGTGCTGTATCTACTAACTAAAGGTCAGCAGTTCAAGGTCACCAGTTGCTCCTTGGAAACTCTATGGAGCAGTTCTGTCCTATAGTGTTGCTGTGAGTTGAATTCGACTTGATGGCAGTGGATTTGGTTTTGGTTTTGGTCATCTCTATGGAAGCAGACTGACACACCTTTCTCCTGTGGTGCAGCTGGTGGGATCAAATGGCTGACCTTCCAGTTAGCAGTTGAGCACTTAACCACTGTGCCACAAGGGCTCCTTCCATAAAGATTACATCCTTGGAAACTCTATGGGGCAGTTCTGCCCTGTCCTATAGGGTCATTATAAGTCAGAACCAACTCCATGGCAATGAGTTTGGTTTAACAACAGAACTTAAGTGATCTTTCCGTAATGATATACCTATCTGCCACATACACACACTTCATGCCCCACGCACGTGTCCCATGGTATGGCTTACATGATCTCATTTAGGGGTCTCTTACTGAGGAGTAGTTGGGTTGTTTCCAACCTTCTGCTAAAATAAACAACACTGCAGCAAATACCGTTGTACATTCGTCATTTCACACGCATCAGAGTGCATCTGAAGGATAAAGTCCTAGAAAAGGAACTGCAGGCTTACGTGAAGGACACCGTGAACTGACAAGTCCAAACTGCCCTCCCCTGAGGAGGTCCTCATCTGTTCTCTAGCCAGCAGTAAGTGCTTGTTTCCCCACAGAACAGGTCAGTTTTGAATGTGCTTTTGACAGCAGGGAAAGACAGCTCAGCTGGGCTGTCCCAGGGAATGCAGGATGGTGGCTGGGCAAGCAGCCAGCTGTGAAGCCACCCTAAACAAGGGTGGCAGAAAGTGGTACTGTAACTTTGCTTCTCTAAAGCCCGTTCCAGTTCACAAGGAGCACCAGCTAAGTAGATGGATACACACCCTCTCAGAGAAAAGCAGAGGAGTAGGAAACGTCAACACACAAGGTGGGGGTAGCGGTGCTAAGGTAGGAAATACACACATCTCCCCAGCAGCTGGGGATTTCTAGAGGGCTTAAAGGGGCACATTGTTTCTGTTCAGTTGTTAGCTTCAATGAGACTGGGACTACAGAGTGTACCCCATCACAATCTAGCTTTGCATGTACCCAGTATGGCAGACAGAGGACCAAACTCCAAACTGGGAATTTTGGAGACCTGATTTGGAGTCTTGCCTACTCCACTCTTTAGCTATATGCACTTGGGCAAGTCATAACTTTTCTGAGTCCTCACCTTCTCCTTTGTAAAATGGGGGTGAAACTACAGAAAAACACTGGAATTAATGTTCTACGAAGTATTGTGATGTTACCAGAGTCCAGCAGATAGAAGACAGTCCAAAAAGTTCGATGAACAAGGAATCAATGATTCTTCTGCTGAAAGAGTCAGCTGGCGTTTAAGTTGGCGCTAAGGCTCTGTCCGGACGAGTTTTTATTTGGTGGCTTGGTAAAAAAGCTTAAGGAGGAAGTATCCTGGAGAAATCCAACAGGGAGAGGATTCGACTCCCGGATGAGGGTCTTCACTGCTTATGCCACCCCATTATGGGCCCCTGGGCCCTAGTGACTGATTCCTAAAGCTTCTGGGACACAAAGCTCCTGGTGGCCATTCAGCGCCCAATTTGTTTTCTTTTCTGCTTGGCTGACCCGCCCCTAGGAGTTAAGCAGGACCCAAAAGGATTGCTAAGAAAACCACCCAGAAATCACAGACAAAATTACTCAAGTTGAGTTGGGAGGTGAGCGACAGTTGACGCGAGCGAGCATAGACTGCAAGGTGGCAGGTAGGTAGGTAGTCGGCAAGCACGTTCCGAGGGCCCTCTGGGAGTAACTGGATCGGGCCAGTCCCAAAATCCGGAGCGTCCCCAGGAAGCGTTACTCCTCGCTCCGTTTCAGGTCCCAAGAAGTCCTCAGCTCCCCCAACGCCTGCCCCGCGGTTCCCAGCGCTCCTAGCTGCTGGGAGCTCGTTTCCAGGTAGGGAGGCACCTGCTCCGCAATCGCCCTGCGGCGCAGAGGGAACTCGTCCTCTCGGCCGGCCAAAACCCTCCCCCGCCGACACCCCAGCCCGGACCATCCCTGCCTCCCCGGGGCCGCTCACCTTCAGCGAGCTCGCGGGCGTCCACGCCGCGCGCCCGGCACACGGACGCCCTTCGCGCGCGCGCGCCGCTGACCTTGCGTCCTCCTCGCCGGAGTCATGAGCGGCCGCCGGGGCGCCACTGCCCGGCAGCAGGGGTCGGGTGGGCGGGGCGGCGGCGGACCGGAGCCCTGAAGCTCCCGCAGGCTCACCGCACAAAGCCGAGCTGCGCCTTTCGCCGTCCCATTCAGAGCTCTCCCGTGCGCCCTCCTCCCCTCCCATACCCCTCCCGTTCCTTAAAGGCAGAGCGACCGGCTCCGAGCTGCAGGCGGCTCGCGGAGAGGCACAGGAAATGACCTCAGCAGCTCTGGCCTCCCACCTCTCCGCACCGCTGGGCTCAGCCCGGGGACGACGGGGTGGCTGCGGGGTCCAGGGACAGCGGCGGCCTCCGGGCTCCGGCCCTGAGTTGTCTGCGAAGGCCACCCCAGTTGCACCTGGTGACTTGCTCAGTTCCCAGCTAGCAGAATGGAGAACAAGACCAGACCTTTCTTCCCACCGAAGGCAGTTCCAGTATTTGTCTGGCGACGTGTATAAACTGTTGTTATTGAGTGGCCTCCAGTGAATTCCGACTCACAGCGACCCCATGTGACAGAGTAGAACTACCCTGTAGGTTTTCTTGGAAGGAGATCAGCAGAGTGCCAGATGTTTCTCGCACTGAGTGGGTTTTAACAGCCAACCCCCTCGGTTTACCAACCAGCGCTAACCGTTTTGCCAGCAGGGCTCTTTGTATGAACTGTAATGACAGATACTTGAAATGAAAATCATTATTTTCGAATATCTGACCCATTGTGAGATCAAGCTTTCTGTAATTTGCTAAAAATACAGACATCACAGCTGCAAGATAATATTGTTTAATTGAATACAGGTATTTATCAATTATATTTATTTAACAGGAGGGGGCTATCCATGTACTTTTGTTCCTCAGGAATTTGCAGCCCACAGTTCACCCAGTACAGTCCTACAATAGAGAGGACTGGAACACTCAGTGTTTCATTAGGTGGACATGGGGGTAGAGAAGATAAAAACAGAGAAGATTGCAGAGAAGGGTCTGCATTTCAAAACACAGAGCTTTCTACCTTAAATCTGCAGGTTCTCAGTCTAGGCCTGCGCAGACTAAAACCAAACCAAACCAAACCCTAGGGCATGTTTCTGCAAAGGTGTATTACAAGAATCACCTCTCAGCAGATAAGGAATCCCGTGTCCCCAAATCTCTGGATGGTGCTGGGGAACTGGCCATTAAGCCACCCCCCAGGTAATTCTCTTGCACGATTTTGAGAGCTCAGGCAGTCTGAAAAATCGCTGCTGGTAGTTCAGGAGGCTGAAGTTAAACTGGTTAGTGGGTTACCTGGGAACCAAATTCTCCAAAGGGCTGATTTGGCAAGTGGATTTATAATTTAGGGGCTGTGATGTATCCCCAGGGCTGTGGGATACTGTGCAAGGACCATCCTCTGAAAATCCCTCAGCGTCCTAAGCAAGTCCTCTGCAGTTTTCTAAAGGAGACACATTCATTCACTTTAAGTAGGTAGTTTTATATATATATATATATATATATATATATATATAGCATAAATTTGCATAACAAAAGGGCTAAGAATGAAAATAAGTCTTCCACCCTGTCCCTTGTCACCTAGACTCCTCCGCAGGCATAACTACTGTTACAAATTTTTGTGTGTGTTCATTCAAGACATCTTATGCATACATATGTATTCATGAATACTCCCCTTTTAACACTAAGGAAATGTTTCTTGCTTTTTTTCTCTTAACAGTATCACTGGTTGGCTGACCCATCTTAGCAGTCTTGGAGCTGTGTCACCTATTTTAGTGTCTCCATAGCATTCCTAGATGCCCTGGTGATGCAGCTGTTAAGTGGCTCCAAGGAAGAAAGACCTAGTGGTCTGATCCTGTAAAGACTACAGCCTGGAACCCTATGGGGGCAGTTCTGCTGTGTCACCTTGGGTTGCTATGAGTTGGAATTGACTCAATGTCACCTAGCAACAACAGGAATGTAGCATTCCTACTGATGACTACAAGGTAAGACCATTAAGTCCAGGGACTTAATTGTTCTAAGTGCTACACACCTCATTGCTGAATATCACTACAGTCACCTTTGAAGTATTCCTCTTGGGAAGCTATGAACCAATGCCAGCACCTAGTCCACCCTTCATAGCCATTTTGAAACCCTTTCTGGAATGGTCCTTGTGCACCATGGCACAGTGGCCTGTCACAAACTTAGCTGTATAGTTATTTGTGAGGGAGTTTTTAGCCAGTAAACAAATAACTGTATTAGAACACCCTCCTGACTCACTTGATCTGGCCCCCAGTGATTTTTTTTTAACCCAAAGATAAAGGAAATATTGAAAGGAAGACATTTACATTTAAGACATCAAGTGTAATACAACAACAGCTCTGATAGCCATTCCAGTAAAACAGTTCCCCAGTTGCTTTTTTGAGAATGAGTTCAGGAATTTGATTGTCAGCCCTTCTATTTAGACCCCCTGCAGTGAATATCACTGTACATACTGCTCGATTGTATATGTGACTGTCTCTGTGGCTTAATGTTTGAGTGAGTTGCTGGCTTCAAGCACATGTTAATTTTAAATTTTCATAGATGTTACTAAATTGCTCTCAAAGGAGACTGCAGGAACTGATACTTGTATTATAACCTATGAAAATATCTTCCTTCCCTCCCATTCACGCTGAGTGATTTATCATATAGCCCAAACCTTTTAGAAAGGGAAGATTAAATGAGCCAATACAAATGGAGGAGTTAAAGCACCATTACTATAAGCACACAGAAGGAACGCTGGTGGTACAGTGGTTAAGAGCTTCTGGCTGCTAAACAAAAGGTCAGCAGTTGGAATCCATCAGCCACTTCTTGGAAACCCTTTGAGGCATTTCTGTTCTTTCCTGTACGGTCACTATGAGTCTAAACTGACTGGATGTCAACAGGGTTGCTTTTTTTTTAGTACACAGAAAGGCTCAAGAAGTGTTAACCATTGGTGTCCCCAAAGCACTCCAGTTCTCCCCAGGTGGCCTCCCCCCTCCTTCTAATCCTGGCTGCATAACCCTGGGCAAGTTACTTAGCTTCTTTGGGACTCAGTTTCTTACTTTGCACATGTGAGTGGAAGCTGACTTAATGGCAACTAACATTATCAACAACGATATGAGAATCATATTAAAGACATCTATCTCAGAAGAGGACATGGAACCAGGGATATTATTACCGATGTCAGATGGATCGTGGCTGAAAGCAGAGAATACCAGAAGATGTTTACTTGTATTTCAATGACTATGCAGAGGCATTTGATTATGTGAATCATAATACATTATGGCTGACATTGTGGAGAATGGGAATTCCAGAACATGTAATTGTGCTCTTAAGGAAGCTGTATATGGATCAAGAGGTAGTCGTGCCAACAGAACAAGGGGACCATGCATGGTTTAAAGTCAGGAAAGGTATGTGTCAGAATTGTATCCTTTCACCATAACTTTCCAACCTATATGCCAAGCAAATAATCCAAAAAGCTGCATTGTACAAAGAAGAATGAGGCATCAGAATTGGAGGATGACTGATTAAAAACCTTCATTACGCAGATGACAACACCTTACTTGCTGGAAGTGAAGAAGATTTGAAACACTTACTGATGAAGACCAAGGACCACAGCCGTCAGTATGGGTTGCACCTCAACATCAAGAAAACAAAAATCCTCATAACTGCACCGGTAAGCAACATTGTCATAAATGGAGAAAGGATTGACCTCGTCAAGGATTTCATTTTACTTGGGTCCACAATCAATGCCTATGGAAGCAACAGTCAAGAAATCAAAAGACTCATTGCATTGGGAACATCTGCTGGCAGAGACCTCTTTCAGGGATTTCAAAGTACAGATGTCACCTTGAAGACTAAGGTGTGCCTGACCCAAGCCATGGTATTTTCAGTCACATCATATGCATGCAAAAGCTGGACTATGAACAAAGAAGACAGAAGAAGAAATGATGCCTTTGAATTGGTGTTGGAGAAGAATGTTGAAGGTGCCATGGACCGCCAAAAGAACAGACTTCTGAAAGAAGCACAACCAGAGTGCACCTTAGAGGCAAAGATGGCAAGACTATGTCTTAAATACTTTGGACATGTTGTCAGAAAGGATCAGTCCCTGGAGAAGAACCTCATGCTAGGTAGAGTGGAGGGTCAGTGAAAAAGAGGAAGACCCTCGACGAGATGGATTGACACAGTGGCCACAACAATGGGCTTAAGCATAAAAATGACTGTGGACATGGCACAAGACCAGGCAGTGTTTCATTCTGTTTTTCATACGGTCACTATGAGTCAGAACTGACTCAGTGGCATCTAACCACAGTCTCTGGGTTGGAAACCTTGATGGTGTAGTGGTTAAGTGCTATGGATGCTAACCAGAAGGTCTGCAGTTCAAATCCACCAGACATTCCTCAGAAGCTCTATGGGGCAGTCCTACTCTGTCTATAGGGTTGCTATGTGTCAAAATTGACTTGATGGCAGTGTTTTTTTTTTTTTTTTTTTTTTTGGTGGTGGTTTGTCTCTGGGTTTGGTATGAAGGTTAAATCAGATAAGAAAGGTATGTAAAGTTGAAACCAAATAATTTCTTAATACACGCTAGCTGTCTTTCCCCTCCTAACTTCACATTTTGAAAAACTTCATATCCATGGTAGTGCAGTGGTTAAGAGCTGAGCTCTTAGCCAAGAGGTCAGCAGTTGGAATCCACCAGCTTTTCCTTAGAAACCCTATGAGGCAATTCTACTCAGGTCTGTGGAGTTGCTATGAGTTGACATTGACTTGATAGCAACAGATTTTTGTGAGTTTTTTTTAATAGAGGTTACCAAAAATAACCCTAAACCCTATACTTTTGTCTAGGTTTACCAGTTGTTACAATTTTGCTACATTGGTTTGTGTATATGTGTCTTTATCTATACATACATTTTTTTTTTCTGAACGAGTTAATTGTAGACATCACGACCCTTTACCCTGAAGACGGCAGCATATACCTTCTGAGAACAAAGAGATTCTCCCAATATCATTATCACACTCCAAAATTCAACATTGACACAGTATTATCAGGTACTTAGACAAGTCACATTCAGATTTCTGTAGTTGTCCCAACAATGTCTTTTAAGGTTGTGCTTTGTAGCTCTTCTTTGTGTTACGATTAGTCCCTACTGAGTACTCCCCAGAGTAAGTGGATACCTGCAGGAGGATGCTCTCAGTCCCTATGCTGTCCCAGGATAATGATTCCCACAGCATGGACCCTGGCAACTGGTCCCAAGAAAGCATTGGTTAATCATTCCTTAGGGGCTACAGGTAATCAGTAACCAGGTTGGCAGGGATGCTAGTGGGCTGAGCAGTTTCCCATCTAATGCTGAAGGTTACCCTTCTTTGCTGATGTCACTTGGTCTGCCCGATCCCAGTCACCCCGTGCCAGGGCCCTAGGAGGTCTTAACCGTGAAAAGTCCTCTGGCTGAGTTTTTGGTGTCTCCTCTGACTTGCCCGTTGGCTCTTAACCAGCTATTCTGGCTCCAAGGAGGTCTAGCTCCTAGGGTGTCCTCCCCTACTTTCCCTATCCCTCCCCACACTGGGTGAATCCCTGTGGGCCTCCAGACTGGGCCACAACTGACATAACCCTGGGATTAAGAGCTGGGGTTTCTTCGACACTTCTCCCCACAATCTTCCTGTCTTAAGATATTTTTTAGGTAGTCCGCCACTTATTTATGCTTAAACTGTGGTGGCCACTGACCGAATCCAGACAATAATGTCGGCAGGTATCTTCTTTCTTCACCTTCTCCCTCTCTGGCTTTCTTCATCCATTTATTTGTGGCAGCTGACTTTTAGATTATTCCAGAACCCAAGTCTCCTCACACAGGTTCCCCCAGGTGATACAGAAACCACAGCCTACCTGGAGCTGATCCCTGCCCAGCACTCCCCTGATATGAGCAGCCATAGTTTTCATCTTTAATCAAAAGTGATGGAGAAATAAGATAGCTGTTTTAGGGGTCTGGGACCGTGGTTTTCGATTGGCATAACTAAAATTTTTTAATATTTTGCATCCCATGTTGGTTACTGGCATCTGGGGTCTTAAGAGCTACCAAGTGGCTATCTAAACAAACAAACAAATAGCAACAAACAATCCCACTGCCACTGATTTAATTCTGACTCATAGCAACTCTGTAGGAAAGAGTAGGACCTGGCAGATTTGAACTGCTGACCTTTTGGTTAGCAGACATAGGACTTCACCACTAAGCCACCAGGAATTTCAGTGGCTATATGAGTAGCATCAATTGGTCCCAATCCACCTGGAGCAGAGGAGAATGTAGGACATCAAAGACAGGAGGAAAATACGAGCCCAGGAGACAGAAGGGGCCTTATAATCTAGAGACTTCATCAGCATGAGACCAGAAGAACTAGATGGTGCCTGGCCGACACCAATGACTTCTTTGACAGAGAACACAACCTAGAGTCCCTGAAGTAGCAGGACAAAAATGGGTGTGCAGAACTAAAACCATGAAAACAACGCATCTGATGGACTGACAGACTGGAGGTTCCCCTGAGGACATGGCCCCCCCCAACCCTCTGTTACCTCACAGATGAAACCAGTTCTAAAGCCAACTCTTCAGACAAACATTGGGCTGGACTATAAGACAAAGAGCAATGCTGGTGAAGAGTGTGCTTCTTTACTTAAATATATACGTGAAGATGCCTGTGTGGCTCCTCTCTAGAGCAAGGTGGGAGGGTGGAGGGGATCTGGAGTTGGTTCAATGGCTATGGGAAAAGGTGGAAAGTAGGGGTGTGCTGTCACAGGGTGGGAGAGCAGCTAGAATTGTACAATAGTGTGGGTGTGGGGTTTTATATGGCAAACTGACTTGGATTGCAAACTTTCATTTAAAGTGTGATAATTTTTTTAAATTGTTGAAATAAAGTTTTATTAAATAAAAAAATGAAAGTGTACATACTCTGTGCTTACAATATCGGGTTAAGAGAGGAGGAGTACACAAGTTGTGTTGAAGTCTCATTAATATTGATCTTCTTACTAATGTGAATTGTCGCCAATTTCACCCTACCAAATTTCTAACACTTGTCTAATCTAAACCCTGGCCCCTTGCCTTCCCATCCTCCCACCTTCCCCACCCTTGTAGCCGTCAAAGAGTCTTTTCTAGTATGTATGAGTATGCTTTTAAGTTTTTATCGTAGGGGTCCCATATAATAATTGTCCTTCTGTCGCTGACTAGTTTCACTCAATATAATGTCCTCCAGTTGAGACCAAATTGAGAGATGTTTCCTGCTATCATTGTTGTCCCTTATCAGTGTATAGTACTCCATGGAGTAATTTTTTAAAAAAAGAAGTAAGTTGTTCTAAAACTATGACATGGCAAGTTCTAAAAGATACAGAATTCCAGTTAGAAGACTGAAGTTATCGGGGCCTCGCTCCCTGACAAGAAGCTTGGATAAGCCACTCCTAGCTTCTGGCCTCAGTTCCTTCTGTTGTGAAATGAGGAAATAAGCTCCTCGGCATGGCTAGCCCTGAGGTCAGAGTGTGTGAGGGCAGGAAAATGAGTAGGGTTATAAAGGTGTCAGTGAGGCAGAGGGCAGTTCTGCACCGCTCAAGTAAAGAAAAAGACATTTTGGGGGGCAGTGTCTCTGGCTGCTCCTGAGGTGGACAGGGGAGAACAGGCAGAGATGAGGTCGGAGCTGGGGGACACGAAGGCCTGCTGGAAAGGCTCTGAGCCTCCAGAGCCTTTGATGGATAGTATTGACCACACCTACAGCTCCTTTGGTGTTTGATGTTAGCTTGGTATTCCAAGTGGCCCGAGGCTGGAGTACAGGGCGGTGCCCAGAGAAGGGAAGGAAAACCATCAGAATGCAAATCTGTTGTTGGGTGCCACTGATTCCAACTTGTAGCGACTCTATAGGACAGAGTAGAACTGCCCTGTGGAGTTTCCAAGGCTGCGATCTTTTTAAAATTTTTCCTTTTTTTAAATTGTGATTATTAAGTGAAAGTATACAATCTAAATCAATTTTGCACATCCACCTCCAAGGCTATAATCTTTATAGAAGCAGATCTCCAGGTCTTTTTTGTGTGAAGCTGCTGACTGAGTTTGAACTTCCAACATTTCAATTAGCAGCTGGGTACTTAACCATTGTGCCACCAGGGCTCCGTGCCACCGGGGCTCCTTGCCCCAAGTCTAAGGGTCAAGTAAGACCGCTAAGCTAACGGTAAGATGAGTCTCAGATGAGCACACAATTTGACCAATGGTTGGGGTCTTGAATTCAAAGGCAATGGAGACTAGAGGTGAGTGAAGGATATTTGTCCCTTCTCCCGTAAGTTCCTACAGGCATAATATTAAAAAAGGCCAAGACCAAACTTAGCCAAATATGCAAATATTTATTAAGAAGTAGGTGGTTACACAACCTGCTTTGAGGGAGTTGGGCAGTTGGCCTTGTCTGGTTCTTATACCTCATTCGTTCCAGGGCAGTGGGGCCCAGATCATCTCTCTAGCCAACTCCACAGTTTGAAAATTGCTTATTTCTTAAATGAAAGATGATTTCTAACATCCCTGAAGCACATTAAACCTGTTGGTGTGGATTTCAATGATGTTTGAAGTGCTTATGTAACCACACTCTGGAGTGTGGATTCCTGATTAGAGTCCTTCAGATGCTAACTAACCACTCCAGGGGTCAGAGGAGAGTTCATTTATATACACACAGCATGTGGTTGATAATGAAGTATTAAAAAAAAAAATTCTTACAAAATCAATATAACAGCATCCCCAACTATGCCTGAGAAAGGTTGGCTTCCTTCAACAGGCAGCACTATGGGAAAGAATGGGGACTTTGAAACTCACCAGCCTTCATTTCAAGTATCAGCCTTACCACTGAGGTGGTGATACCATCTTAGAGCAGTTACTGATGTTTACTGAGTTAATTCCGCATTTATAAAATGGTAATCATGGTAATTCTTGCTCTAATGACTTTGAAATGATTAAATGAGATAGATTGATGTCTGGCATGTAATATCCAAAGAAATCCATTGCCATCAAGTTGATTCTAACTCATACTATCGCTATGGGGCAGAGTAGAAATGCCCCTGAGGATTTCCAAGAAATAGCTAGTAGATTCGAACTGTTGACCTTTTAGTTAACAGCCAAACTCTGAACCGCTATGTAACCAGGGTTCCAGCATGTAACACAAGTTCTATAAATGGTAGCTTTTGTTATTCATTCTTTGAACAAATATTTGCTGGAGGTGTTGGGGTTACCAGATACTCTACTAGGTCCCTAGAGGTGGGAAAAAAGGTGATGGAAATGTGGTATTGTCTGTCAGGGAGCTCTGATTGTTGCAAGATTTTAAGCTTGAGGACAGGAATAACTCTAGAAGTGGTGAAATATCTGAAAATCAATCTTCCCTGTGCATCCCATCCTTTCTCAAGTCCTCATTTACACTTGCCTTCTACTCTGACCTAAGTTGGAATCAACTCCCTGGCAATCGGTTTGGTTTGGTTTTGGTTTCTCTGATCTGGGTTCTGAATTCCAGAGAGAACCCTTCTGATTCACTACAGAAAAAACAAAAGAAAATAAAAAAACAAAGGCGAACCCATTGCTCTTTAGTCAGTTCTGACCAGTTGTGACCCCAAATGCTACAAAGTAAAACTGTTCCATAGGGTTTTCTTGGCTGTACTCTTTACAAAAGTAGATCACCAGCCCTTTTCTCCTTGTTACTGCCAGGAGGGTTCAAATCCCCACTTTTTCCAGTTGGGGGGGGGCCTTTGCCATGGAGTCTATTCAGCTCCATGTCCAGTGTCAACCATTTGTACCAGCCAGGGACTTGCTTCACCCCAAGCCAAAAAGCCTCTTGCTGTGAAGTTAGTTCCAACTCACAGTAACCATATACTTCAGAGTAGAATTACCCCATGGAGTTTCTAAGGAGCAGCTATCGGACTTGGACTGCCATTCTTTTAGTTAGCAGCCGAACTCTTCAACACTAGACCACAGGGCCTGCAAAAGTAAAACACCTTTCTTCTGTCTTCAAGGCCCGTAAGGAGAGTAAAGGCAAGGAAGAGGAGAGAAGGGGGCACCCTCAGATTCTAAGGAGCCCAGAGGTTAGTTTACGGGCAGCCTTCTGTCCCAGGAGAGGGTGGGGCTTTGTGGCCCTGGGGTTATGGAGAAGTCATCTGGCTATTTTCAGTGCTGAATCTCTGGGAGGAGCTGGGGAAGCCAAGGGAGTTGATCACGGAGTCTTGGAGTCACGTAGAAGGAGGTCAGCAGGGTCAGGAGGGCCAGGACTGGACATGCAGAGAGGTGCAGAGAAAAAGGGAAATGAGCTGTCCCAGAGGGGGCTCCTTATTGTGTGTGTTGGGGGTAGAGAGGCAAGCAAAACGTGCCTTAACTCTGAGTGAGCATTCATTTATTAATTAGTTTCATTTGTTCTTTTTTTATTCACTCAGTCACTAGCAAATATTGTTTACCATTTTTTCAGATACTGTGCTGGATAGAAAACCCTGGTGGTGTAGTGGTAACCAACAAGTCAGCAGTTCAAATCCACCAGATGCTGCTTGGAAACTGTATGGAGCAAGTTCTGCTCTGTCCTACAGGGTCACTATGAGTCAGAATTGACTCTATGGCAGTGGTTTTGATACTAGGATGGAGAACTCTGGTGCCATTGTGGTTAAGTGCTACATCTGCTAACCAAAAGCTCAGCAGTTCAAGTTCACCAGGCACTCCTTAGAAACTCTGTGAGGCAGTTCTACTCTGTCCTATAGGGTTGCTATGAGTCTAAATCGACTCAACGGCAGTGGGTTAGTGCTAGAAGAGGAAACCCTGGTGGTATAGTGATTAAGTGCTATGACTGCTAACTGAAGAATTGGCAGTGTGAATCTGACAGGTGCTCCTTGGAAACACCAAAGGGGGGGTTCTACCCTGTCTTGTAGGGTCACTGTGAATTGACTCGATGGTCATGGGTTTAGTGTGGGGTTTGTGCTAGGACAGAAGCCCTGGTGGGGAGGTGCGGCATGTAAATGCTGGGCTGCTAATGGGCGGGTCAGTAGTTGAAACCCACCAGAGGCTCCGCAAAAGAAAAGACTTCGCGATCTGCTCACGTAAAACGTTATAGCTTAGAAGACCCTGTGGGGCAGTTCTACTATGTCCTGTAGGGTCTCTATAAGTCGGAATCCATTGATGGCAACACGTTTGGTGTTTGATTTTGTCAGGGCTCATGGCCTGTTGGAAGTTCTCTTTTTCTGGGAATGGAAACCATGGTGGCATAGTGGGTTAAGTGCTACATCTGCTATCCAAAAGGTCGGCAGTTCAAATCTGCCAGGCGCCCCTCAGAAACTCTATGGGGCAGTTCTACTCTTTGACTGTCACTACGAGGGAGTTTGCCCGCCTCCCGCATGGAGCTTAGTCCAGAGGACTTACCTTGTCTGTGGTCTTGTGCTGGACTTGACCCTCCAGGCGGTTGGAGGCTATGTGTCAGCGCCACCTAGTGATCAGGATGGCTTATTTTCTGCAACCATACCGAGCTCAGGCTTGCTGACTCAAGTCAGCCTACTGCCAGATCTGTTCCCTTCGGATCTGGTCATTGCAAGCTTTAATCACCTCGGTAAAGTGGTTTTAATGGAATCTTAAACTCTGCGTAAACCGGAGACTTTAAGCTTTGCTTACTTCGTTCCTGCTCAGTGTTGCATAGTTTCAGTGAAGAAGACTGGAAAACTTGATGGTATTAAAAGACAAGGGTGAGGTGGGGGAAAGTGGAAAGGCCATTCTCTCCCTTCCCAGGTCCAGAAACCCGGCCTGAGGCAATGTGTATTTCCTCCTTCTGCGTGAAGTCCTCGGGCAGCTGTACACAACTCATCGGCTTGAGCACCTCACAGGCGGCCACACTACCTGGGCAGAGAGTTCTAAGAGACTCCTGCAAACCAAGTCCAGGCTGCAGGTAAGGATCACCTTTGTTCTTCCCCATATAAAGTGATGGAACATATAACAAGAACTGGATAACTCCAACTAAGAGTATGGAGGTAGTCCATGTATTGTAAGCTTTGCAGCTTTGCATTATTGCTAATGCAGAAATAAGCTTTGGAGTTGTCAGAGAGGTGATGTGGGCTGTGCATCTTTCCAAAAAGGGATTTCTGCACTTCCAGATTATGAATTCCCCTGGTTCAGGTTCAGAAGTGAGAATGCTACTCTTTTGTTTCTTTACAGACTAGAACTGGAAAGTTTGTGTACTTGAAATTTCACGCACTCCCCTAAAGGAATCATGTAAGCTGGCAGACAGGTCTTACACATAAGAAGGGAGGTGGGTAATGCAGCAGAACCAGTGGGTTCCCGGGACAGGACACCTACTGGCATCGCTCTAGAGGTGACGTGCGATGGCTGCTCCTTCCAGACACGGAACATTGCCCCACTGGCCATCAGGAAGACTCTCAGGAAGCTTCTAGAGTCATCAGCTCCTGAAAGCAGGTATTTCTTGGGAACAAGGGATCAGACTTGTGTGGACATAGGATCTGTGGAACAAAAGATACTGTTGGGAAGAACATGGTTCTTTGGGGAAGCAAAATTTTAGTGTTGAAATCAATCCATTGGAATATACAGAATAAGATGTTTTCCCACGTATACTTGTCACTCAAGTAAGTGGAATGATCATGTACATAAGGTTTGTAAGGCATTTATAGAGATGCTAATTATGAAAAATTTTCTGGTACTTCCTCCTCCACTTCACTGTCAGCAGTTTCTCTGACGTGACATTTTATGATTCTTATGTCCCTTTTGAGTCACGTTATTCAGTGATTTCCCACAATTCCTGTTAGGAGAAGAATGAGGGACGATTAAAAGAGCTCTCTTGCTCCCAGTGTTTTTAGCAACAACAATAACAAAATGAAGTAAAAAAGAATATAACCTAATTAATTGGGTTAATTCTTAGGTCCATTAATTGGGATCCAGTAAGTAAATTATGACTCATCTGGAAAACAAAATACTATGCTGCCATTAAAATCTGTGAGTCAGAATTCTATTTATTGAAATGGAAAGATATTCCTTACTTAATTTCAAGGGAACCAATTTTCCAGAATGGTATGTGTATAAATGTTGCCCACCTCTTTGGAAAGACAGAGTAATAAGGTCTAGGGTTGAGGGGCCACACTTTCAGGGGGCATCCAGACTTACTGGCATACCCAAACTTTGCTTTTTTTTCTCTAAAGAAAATGCTCTGCATACCACCTGGGTGAGTGGTGTCTGGGGTCTTAAAGCTACTAAGCTGCCACCTAAGTGATGTTAATTGGTCCCAATCCACCTGGACCAGAGGTAAATGGTGGACATCAAGGATAGGAGGAAAATATGAGCCCATCAGTTGGCTGGGGACATGTGAATCAGCGTCAGCTTCGTTTGACGAGGGACCAGAAGAATTAGATGGTGCCTGGCTATCACCAACAACTTCCCAAAGGGGGTACATGGTACAGAACCCAGGACACAGTGGGAGAAAAATTAGAGAGCAGAGCAAGAATTCTACCAAAAGACCACATTTGATGGCCCATCAGAATGGAGGGCTTCCTGGGAGCGTGGCCCCTAGATCTAACCCTTAACCACATCCAACACCACAGCCAGCTCTCCTGACAAAGACTGAACTGGACTATACAAACCAAGGAGTGCAGCTGGCGATGAACAAACCTTTGGACTTGAGTATGTACATGGAGCTGTTCCAGAGGCTCATCACCAAAGCTGAGATGATAAGGTGAGGGGGGTCAGATCTTGGTCAAAGGGTCATAGAAGGTCCCAGATGACCGGGGGAAGTGTGCTGTCATGGTAGGTATGGGGGAGCAGTTACAACAAAGTAGTGGTGAAAGTTCTGGGTGTTTTATGGCAAGTTGATATAGATTGTTAAATGGTTCTTCATTACAATAAATTTCGTTTTAAAAAGGTATGTATAATTGACGTAAAACTGTGCACATATAACTATATGCACATCTATGTATATGAAGATAGAGAATTTTTTCTCAAAATTAGCAATAATTACCTTTGAGTGTATAAATTTAGGGCCATGTTTTTAGTTTCTGCTTTGTTTTTTTCATATGTATGAATCATTTTTCTAATAAAGTTATTAAAATGTTTTAAGAGTATTGATCTCACCGGAAAGGCAGGAAAGCTGAGATTCAGGGAGGTTGACAAAGAACTCGATAAAACCACAACCTGCCAGTCCAAGAGCCAGGAGTTACCCTCACAGCCTCCCATCCCTCCAGTACAATGCCAAACCCTTGAGTCACTGCCTCCAACTGGCTAAACTATTGGGAGGGATACTTGGCAAGTGGGGGCCTGGAGGGACTGCAGGATAAATGTTCAGATCAGTAGAGACTCAACATATTTTTTTTGTTTTGACTGTGCTTTAAGTGAAAGTTCACCATCCAAGTCCGTTTGTCATACAAAAATTTACACACATATTTTTAAGTCACCCAAGTTGTTTTCCCCGCGCTGTGACAGCACACTTGTCCTCTCTACCCTGTATGTGTTGTGTCCATTCAAGCAGCCATTGTCCCCCTCTACCTCCTCAACTCACATCTGGAGAGGAGCTGCCCATGTCTCCAGAGATACATGAAGGACAGTAGATTTCCAGTGGCACATAGGAAGGACACAGCAGGGATGAGTTATCCAATCTGGAACCTACATAGGTGTCTGTGTTCAGAAAGGGAACTGGCTGCTCAGGGATTCATCCTGACCCTATAAAGAAGTACCCTCTTTGCCACTATAACCTCGTGTCTTATAGACCAGTCTAGTCTTTGTCTGAAGAGTTGGCTTTGGGAAAGACACAGACTTTTAAAAGTGTCTGGATCCGTTACCTCTCCAAAGCAATTAAGGTATGACCACAACAGCATTACTGGATTTCTATTATGCAGTATGTTCTTCTGGTCTGGCAGCTGCCCAGGTCTGGAGGGAGCAGACACAAGTCTGGGGACAGAGTTAAGTTGGGCCTAGTTCTAATCCAAGCCCATTTCATATCCTGCAGGGGAAATGACGTTTTCAGTCGTTTTAACTACTTGAGGAAAGAAAAAACATGAAGCTGGCTGGGTGAGGTCCAGAGGCCAGACTGTGTAAAGTTTGGGGTGGAAGCAGCATTGAGAATGATTTTGAAGAGCAGTCTTAAGCCTCTCCTCTTGATCTCTACCCTTTTTCTTGCTTCTCCACACTCACTCATGTCTGTCCATACTCCCTAACTCCCAGAGACTCTCCTGACCCTAAGTCACCGTGCCAACTCAGCCAGCTCAACTCAGCCCTGGTCAAAAAGTTATGAGAGAGTGGGACCCACTGGGCCCCGTCTTCTTACAAAGTGAGCTTAGATTTATAAAGTAAAAGCTCCAGAACGTGATACAGTATTAATCTCTGCCCTGAAGACATAGCCCAGAACTGAAACCACTTTGAAAGCCCACTCTTCAGACATTGAACTGGTCTACAAGGCGTAAAATGATACTGGCAAAGAGTGTGCTTCTTGGCTTAAGTAGATGCAGGAGACTAACTGGGCAGCTCCTGTCCGGAGGCAAGATGAGAAGGTAGAGGGAGACAGGGGCTGGCTGAATGGAAACAGAAATACAGGGTGGAGGGAAGGAGTGTGCTGTCACAGTGTGGGAGATCAACTAGGGTTGCATAACAATGGACAAGTTTTTGTATGGGTAACTGATTTGTAAAGTTTCACTTGAAGAACAATTTTAAAAAAGAGAGAGAGAAAAAACAATATTTGCACCATGGAAACTGGCAAGTGAAAAGAAAATAAATCTTCCATCCCAAAGCTACAGGGCACTTATAGGGTCAAGACGAACCCCTGAGCAGCCAGTTCCCTTTCTGAACACAGATATATATGTAGGTTCCAGACTGGACAACTCATCCCCGCCCTGTCCCTCCTCTGTGCCTTTGGAAATCCACTGTCCTTCTCTCCCTTCCCCTAGACCTCTACTGTATTCCCTGGGGTGTGATCACAGCTATATTGTTGACATTGCTCCTACAGATATGGGAAAAATTCTACCGAAGGTGGCACTGCACCTTTTCAAGTCTGGGTTCCCACCCAAGGTCGTGAGAACAAGTAGACTTGGGTGGAAGCTATGGTCAAGGAAAAGGGGCATAAACTCTTTTGACAGAAAGAAGTGTGTCATTTGCAAATATTTATCAGTTTTCAGTCAAAGCTAGAGAATTTCCTTTACAGATAAAGTATGGTGGAGCTAGAGCCTGGCTGTGAGAGCTGCCCCATTGTGGGGACACAAGTCAGCAGAGACTTCTATGGCACAGGAGGCGCAGAATTTAAAGCAGTCAGTTGGATCACCAAACCCAAACCCAACCCATTGCTGTGGAGTGGGTTCCCTATTTAAAGGGGCCTTCTAGGACACAGTAGTAGCCCTGTAGGGTTTTGAGGAGTTTCTGAGAGATTCAGACTACTGCCCTTTTGGTTAGCATCCATAGCTCTTTATCGCTGTACCTCCAGAGCCACACCTGGAGTATAGGGCAATGCTTTTTATGGGCCATCTTGTACTGGTCTCTTACCACATATATGTTAGTCTCAGTCTTTGTTACCTGTGTGCTTCTAATCCTTTGTACAGTGCATGGTACGTTAATGGTTGTTGGACTGAATAATCAATTGCTTGAAATCAGGAGTCCAGTCTTCAAAACAGCATACTGCTATGCCAGAGAAGAAATAAATGTGTGTTACTAATTAACTTCGGGTACTAATGAGACTGCCTCAGGTGAACTAATTCCCCAGATAAAATAAGGATTCTTGGGATCAATTCCCCAGGCTTAAGGCATCTTTGCCGAAGGTGTCCGTGTTCTCATAGAAGGCCCAGGACAAGGAAAGTGAAAAGAGGATAGATGGCTTTTACCCTATGCTAAGTGATGCTATGGAAACCTTCGTAGATAGTGGGTTAAGTGTTATATCTGCTAACCAAACGGTCACCAGTTCAAATCCACCAAGGGGCCCTTGGAAACTCTATAGGGCAGTTCTACTCTGGCCTCTAGGGTCACTGTGAGTTAGACTCTACTCAACAGCAGTGGCTTTTGAAAAATTTTTTTTGAAGTGGTGCTATAGGATCGTTATGAGGCAGAATAAACTCATTATAGGGTCCCTATGAGTCTGAATGGACCTGAGGGCAATGAGTACAAGATGCGGTCCCCGCCCCCTGCCCCGCCCAAGTGAGGCCACCTCTCAACCAGCTCCTACCGAGCCACCTTTGACTCAGAGACTATATGGACAAAGAGAAAGATCCCCCCCCAACTCCAACCTATCCCTGGGCCTAGTGAGACCAGCAATTGGGACTTGGATGAGATGTGAAAGAAAATTGTAACTTATTAATGTTGCCAAGCCCCAAGATATCCTTCTGCAATCACTGTGTCTGGCTGGAGTTTCTCTTTGAACAGATATAGTAAGGTTGGGACAGGCACACAGTGTCCCTCCTGGGCAGAATGGCTTAGATAGCAGCATAAAAGCTTTTAGTTGCAAAGCCTTCTCTTAACCAGGCTCCCCTAACAATACCCCTTTGTCCCTCCTCAGACCACTAAGCTCCTTGTGTGCTGGCAAAAGGAGGCACAAAGGGGGAGGTGACCAGCTTGGAGTATGGTTTCTAATCTCCAGGGTAAAAATTCTTTGAAATTTGCCCAGCTCCTGGTTTGACTGCTGAGTCTGAAATGAGAGCAGTCAGCAGGGGGTTGGGAGAGTGAGCGGACCTTCCTCCTAATACCCAAGTTTCATGATTTCTTCCCCACAAAAAGTTTGCCACCTTCACAGTAAGTCCACACTTAAAAGTACAAGGTCTGACAATTAAGTCCACAAACTTAATTGTTCTAAGTGCTACATACCTTGTTGCTGAGTATCACTATGGTCACCTTTGAAGTCCTCCCTTTGGGAAGCTATGCACTGACACCAGCGCTTAGCCTACTCTTTCTGGTGTGGCCGTTGCTCAAGGTGGCAAGAACTGTGTCATTGTCTGTGAGGGGGTTTTTAGTCAGTAAACAAATAACCGTGTTGGAACAGCCTCCCAAATCACTCGATCGTGTGACGCACTGTCACTTCAATGTGCATTCATATTTTCATGTTGATTTCTTTTAACTTTGGCCTTACCCCTCTCTACTTAATTTATTGCTAGACGTGTGAACCTGTGCTAGTTTTCAAGAGCCATCTTCATGCACACACATTTATGTCTTAACACTTTATGGATGAATTCCCATTGTCAGAGTTGTGAGCTCTTCATTTTCAGATTCAGGGTGTTCATGGATACTGCATTGTCCTTATGCAGGACTGAAAACAGAGTGAGGACATGACTTAAATACTCCCAAAGGAGGAGGACACAAGTTATTCTGAGTGCTCTGTGAAAGCGCAGACCCTGTCCCTTGTAGACTTATAAGACAACCTCCTGATAAAGCAACCTGTTTCCCTGACACCTGATGCCTCTTCATTCTCCACTGGTGCTCCTTTCCATCCCAGAGTGGCATTTTATAAACATTTAAGGCTATCCTTAATAACCTTTTGTACTTACTTCCCTGTTCACAATTTGCCTGTTCCTAAGCAGAACTCATAGCTGTGTAAAGTCCACAGAAAGTCTGTCTGTCTCCAGCTCTGTATCTATCCCAGACTGAGAAAGATTTATTCAGCAATCTATGCCTCCCTGTCCCAGTACTTTTCAGAGCTTCCTGCTGCTTTTACAAGGCTAATCTCTTTCTCCCTTCACTCTCTCTTTAGCCAAGAAGCTCCCAGAGACACTGAGCCAGGTATAAATCTGCATGCTGCTTACTTTCCATGTGACGGACAGAAGTGATAGAAAAAAGGTTGGAATCCAGTTGGTGTGGCAGTAGAGCTTCAAGAAGACTTTCAGTGACTTCCCATTGCTTGGATTCCCAAGGAGCACTAGTGGCACACATGGTTAAGCGCTTGTCTGCTAACTAAAAGGTTGGCAGTTCAAACCCGCCCAGTGGCTCCATGAGAGAGAGAGAGATCTGGTGATCTCCCACCATAAAGATTACAATCAAGAAAACCACCCTGGGCAGTCTGCACCATCATGTGGCATCAAAATCAACACGACAGCAGCACCTCAGAACAGTGACCTGGGTTCCCGGAGCTGCCCCGGTCCAGATTTTGCAAGCCTGTTCTTCCACCTTTCCCTTCAATCCAATAATCCGTCTGATCATGTCTTCTCAATAAATTCCTTTTAGATTTAAGACAGCTGAAGTCAACTTCTGTCGCTTGCAAACAAGGAATCCTAAAGGAGACAGGTTCATATTCCTTTGCTTAGTCTCTTTATGCCCCTTACCTTCAGAAAGGGGCCATTACAAAGAGGCTTCCCCTATTTTCAAGCTTTAGTGTATTACCTTGACCTCCTGTCTTGTGGGCATGATGCTGCACGTATACCCGTATCCCTACTTGTTGCACACCCAGCTTGTTTTCCTGTAAGGCTGGCCTGGATAATTCCAAACTCAAGACTGCTTTTGACTTCAGTGTTTTCTCTGCTTCTACCTCATTTTCTCCTATCACAGCATCTGGGGCATACTATATGTGATCCTCTCTTGGCCTCAAACATCCATGCCCTGGCTCCCTGCAGACCTTCCCTGATCTGGCCACGGGCCCAGTCCCTCCACTGAAATCATCCTCTTGAGCCACATCTGTCCTGACTTGCAGTCAGAGGGCAACCCCCAGGGAACCAGTCCTCTCTAACAAGCATGAAGAGATCTTTCTGATTCCCTTGGAAACTCATCAAGAAAATTACTTACAGTAGACAAGAGTCACCCCTTCATGGATGGCTTGTTTCGGAGGAATGGGAGAAAAGTTCTTGTCTTTCAGAAAATATGTGTAAGAACCTTCAAAGCTCCTGCAAGACTACAAAGATACTTGAAAGAATCTCCTTTTGCCTGCCTGGTGGTAGAAGAGAGATGTGAAGGGAACTACCATTACCTACCGACTGCAGGGGGAACTTGGCCTAATGGTACTGACTTACCACCATTTCTCACTATCTCCTATGTACCGGGCCGCTGTGTGCTAAGTACAACAAACCTCAGGGTTGGTATTTCCATTTTGCAAGTGAGAAAACAGGCTTAGAAAGGTTAAGTCAATGCCTTTAAGGCAACCAGTTGGCATACAGAGTCTCAACTCAAAGCCAGGTCAACTCAAAACTGGCACACACCCTGGAGACGCTCTACTTGTTTGCGAAGACAAGAAGGCAAAGGAGGAGCTAGCATTCTTTGGCGTATATCAGTGCAGTGGAGCTTGGTGTGTCCCCCTGCCCTCCACCTTGAGTCCGTAATTGAATGACTATTACTACACCTACAGTCACCCAGAGTCCCCCTCCCCGATCCATGAGCACAGCAGTGTGTCCATGTGTCAGCATTCTAGCGGGGGAAAGCCTACAGACGCACTCCTAGTCACAGGGACTGTTTTTAGGTCCTCTTCAGCATGGCTTTGGCTCAGCAGCTGACTACTCCGCTCTGTACACAGCTGATCTTACTTGGCATCATCTATGGACCCTGGATGGGGTACCAGAAGACCTGAACTTGAACTGCATTCTGCCCTTGCTGGTGATATGAGATCTGCAATTAAGTCTGTGGACTTACTTGTTCTGGGTGCTACATTACCTCACTGCTGAATATCACTATGGTCTGCTTTGAAGTATATCCCTTGGGCAGCTATGTACTGATGACAGCACCTAGTCCACCATGGGAAGCAATTTTGGAACTCTTTCTGGAATGGCCATTGTGCACAGTGGCTAGGTGGCAAGTTTACAAACTTATCTATATAGTTGTCTGTGACAGAGTTTTTAGCCAGTAAACAAATAGCTGTATTGGAATACCCTCTGTACTCACCTGATCTGGCCCCCAGTGGCTTTTCTTTACCTTAAGATAAAGTTAATATTGAAAGGTAGACATTTTGATGGCATTCAGGACACCAAGGCTAATACAATGACAGCTCTGAGCACCATTTCAGAAAAAGAGTTCCAAAATTGCTTTGAAGGGTGGACTAGGCACGGGTGACATTACCTAGCTTCTCAAGGGCAGTCCTTCGAAGGTGACTGTAGTGACTAATATTTAGCAATGAGGTATGTAGGACTTTTTCTAGCATGAGTTTGCAAGCTTAATTGGTAGACCTCGTATAACCTCAACCAAACCACACGACCTCTCTGAGACTTGATTTTCTCATTTACAAAAAGAGTCTAAAGATAGCTCTCCTACCCAAACAGAGAAGATATGTCAACTGTAAGGCACTATGTAAATTCTTGTCAGGGAAAAAAATGATCCCAATCTAGGAATGTGGAGTCCAGTTGTATAATGGTTAAGTACTTGGCTGTGAACCAAAAGGCTAGCAGTTTGAACCCATCCAGCTGCCCCATGGGAGAAAGACCTGGTGATTTGCTATCATAAAGAAAAACCCTATGGGGGCAAGTCTACTCTGTCACATGGGAGCACTATGAGTGAAAGTCAATTCGATGGCACGTAACAAAGATAACAACCAATTTAGTAATGAGGAAAACCCAGGCTCCCAGATGGTTGAGGTAAGTCCGTGGGAGAGCTGGATAACGTAGAGACTTGGTGATGCCAAGCCTTGTGTCTTAGTTCCTAACTTTCTTCTTTCTGATTCTGCAACAGGCAACTTGGCTTTTGTACTCTGACTTAAAGCTGCCCCCCGCCCCTACCTCGCTTTTCCACGGGAGTACAGGCCAGAGTACTCAATTCAGTTTTGAGGACTGTTTACCTGAAGACCCTTGCCCTTGATTTCCTGACACTTGTCTTGATACATCATTTGGGGACAAGGTTCCCGTAGTAACTGAGGTGGCTGCCCTGAGGTCCATGGAGCTGTTTAGGCCACAGTTTTATCACCACTGAACTAGTAAGTGGAGATGATTTGGGATGCTCTTCTCATTGTACAAGGTCCCTGAGTGGTGCAAGTGGTTTGCTCTCAACTATTAACCCACAGGTTGGCTGTTCAAACCTACCCAGCAGTGTCATGGATGAAAGTCCTGGCCTTCTACTTCTGTAAAGATTACAGTCAAGGTAACTGTGGAGCAGTTCTGTGCTGTAATGCATGGGGTTACCATGTATTGAAATTAACTCCATGGTAATGGGTTTTGTTTTGTTTCATTGGTTACTCTTTGTACAGTTGAGGAAATGAGGTGTGTTGCGAGGGGTTGGGGGAAGTGGGGGTCAGTTTGGGGAGCAAGTTTCAGACAGAGTTGGGATGAGAATTCAGCCAGTGCTACAGTTCTGCCTTTGTGGACCCCTTTCTTCATTTAAAAAAAGAAATGCAGAAGAAGAAGCAAAGGAAAATGAAGCAAACCAAAGACACAGAAAATATTAGCTCAAAAAACTAAAGGTCCACATGAGCCAGAGTCTCCACCAGACTGAGCCCAGAAGAACTAGAGGGTACCCAGTGACTACCAGTGACTGCCCTGATTAGAAATATGTTTCAGGCAGAGCAGGAGAAGTATATAAAACAGAACTCAGATTCACATAAAAAGACCAGACTGACTAGTCTGACAGAGACTGGAAGGAAACTACGGCCACTGGATGCATTCTTAACACAGAACTGAAACCATTCCTGAAGCCTGCTCTTCAGACAAAGACTAAACCAAAAAGCCCATTGCTGTAGAGTCGATTTTGACTCATAGCATCCCTAGAGGACAGAGTAGAACTGCCCTGTAAAGTTTCCAAGGAGTGCCTGATAGATTTGAACTGCTGACCTTTGGTAAAGTCATATAGCACTTAACCGCTACACCACCAGGGTTTCCAAAGACTAGACAGGACTATAAAACAAAAGATAACATATGTGAGGACTGTGCTGCTTGGTTAGTCTGACATGAGACCAAATGGGCGGCTCCTGTCTAAAAGCTGGGTGAGAAGGTAGGAAAGGACAGGAATGGATCCAGTGGACCCAGGGAACCCCAGGGTGGAAAATGAGAGTGTTCTGTCACATTGTGAGGACTGCAACTAATGTCACAAACATTGTATGTATAGATTTTTGTATGCAAAATTAACCCAAGCTGTAAACTTTCACCTAAAGCACAATTTAAAAAAAAAAGAAAAATGTATTTTATGACTGTTGATATAAGGATTGATCTATTAATAGATATGAAAATATTTTCTTCAGCCTCAAAGTTATTATTTCCTATCCCCTCTGATTTCAGAAGACCTTAAAAACTTTTTTGGTGGACCAGTAAAAGTACTGTGGCCCACGGGCACTCCATCCATATGTCTACCGGAGAAGCCGGCCCAGAAGTCAGCTCTCCTGCCTGGCCAGCCCGTTCAGTTTCCTCTGCGCAATGCTGCCTCCCACAGCCTGGGAGAGAGCCGTGCCAGCTGCCAGCCACAGATGGAGAACCAGAGCCAGAGAACTGGGCCTCCGTGGAGAGAGGGCGCGGGGGTGTCTCTCTGTCAGGCGGGCTTTGCTTCTAGACTTACTGAAGCCACTTCTGGCTCAGGCGTCCCTGAGAGGAGGCTGTCTCCTGTCTCACTGACAGTGTGCGAGGGACAGCTCACATGTCTGCCTGCAGCCCTCATGCATTCGCCTCTCTCCCTGTCTGACCTCCAGCAGAAAACAGTTTTCCTGTTGTTGAAAGCCCACTGTGTGCTGAACATTTTACATGCATTATGTCACTGGATCATCACGGTGTGCTTAGGATGTAGATGACATTATGTTCCCTTCACAGAGGAGGAAACAAACTCAGAAAAGCCAAGAGCTCTTGCCTCTGACACCACATGGCTGTGTACTTCCTGTACTCGTTTGAGGAACCCAACACAACTCCCTCTGGCCTGGTCTGAACTCGGGTGCTTTACTCCTGAGAAGAATGACTTGGCCTGTCCAAGAGCAGAGTGGGTGTGAGGATGGGTTTAGAAGCCCTGGGCTGTGGTTCCCAGCCCCAGTTTGGGATATACATTTGTTGATGTTTGAATATCTTGGTCAGGGGCAAGTGGTTGATAGACTTGTGGTCCCCATGAAGCAATTAGGGGAAGATAGAGGATCAGATTAAGTTCAGACAGAATAGGGTCAGCCTCTCGCCAGAAAAGGGCACAGTTAGCTGGATGAACTTCAGGTTCCATTTCTCAGAAGACTCTGTGCTGCCATCAGCCTTGGAGAGCTCTCTGTCACACATGTTACAGGGTAGCAGGCCATTCCTCCTCTCGTTTCTTGCTAATCTCTAAGCTAGGAAGCAGCTATCAGACACCTCAGATCAGGCCTCAGCCACATAGGGTCTGAATGCAAAATAGTCAAATTAAGATGTCCTTTCTCCTTCACTGAGGCTTGAATTGCATTCTTAATCCTTGTTCAGCCTTTCTGTGGGACTTTCAGGACCCACAAAGGTGCCTGCCTCAGGTCAAAGACCCTTTGGCCCCGGTTCATCAGACTGTATTTCAGAATCTCTGGGCCTTCCAGATGACACCCATTATTTACATCAGAAGAATCCAGATTTACCCTATAAAGGGCATGTTCTATTTCAGCTTTGCCCTGTAAACCAAGATGGTGGGGCTTGGAAGTTAAGGCCTTGCCCTTAGGCAAATTTCTTAGACTCCCTAGGCCTCAGCTTCTCCATCTGAGAAATGGGGACAACGGACACAACCTTGCATGGATGCTTCAGTGAATGGACTGTTGCGCCTGGATGATACCCACAGTGAATGTCATATGTGCGGTGCTCACACCGCCTACAAGCTTGGAGATGGAGGCCAGCTTAGTCCGGTCCTCAGGGCTCCTGCGGACACCTAGAATGCAGGCAGGGGTGCGTAGGAGGGCTGAGAAGCCCAGCACCGCCGCCACCTGAGCTGAGGATGCAGGTCCAGGAGCCCGAGGTGGCGGAACAGCCGGCCGCGCCAGGCAGCGGGGCAGCGGGCCCTGCGGGCGCGCAGGAGTTAAGGGGGGCCGGGGGCAGAGCGCCTGTCAGACGCGAGCATGTGCAGTTCGCGCCGCATCCGTACTATGGGTGAGTGCCGCCGCCGCCGCCGCCGCCGCCGGGGGCTCGATTCCTCCCAGGCAGCGGCGGCCGCAGACCCCCGGCCCCCGCGTCGCCGCGACGGCCGCCGACACACAATGCGGGGCTAGGTGCGGCGCGGGAGGCCGAACCGCGCGGGGGAGGCACGGCCGGCCGCTGGGCGCGGGGGGAGCCCGGGCGCCGGCGTGGGGGCGGGGAGCAGGCGGCGCAGAGAGCGCTCCGAGTCCCCGCGCGGGAGGAGGAGCAGGAGCCAGCCCGGGAGACGCGGCTCGAGGCGGCACCTGCGCCCGGCGGGCGGCCGGCCCTGCCCGGCTCTGCCCGGCTCTGCCCTGCCCGCAGCCCCGACTCCGCGCCGGTAGGTGCCCCCGATGTCCGCAGAGAGGCCTTTCGGCCGCCGGAGAGCTGGCTGTGGCGGGCGGGCGGCGCGGAGCGCGGGGGGGAGCAGGCGAGGGGGGCAGAGGGGGGCAGTGATGGGGGAGCCGGGCGAACGGGCTGGGGGCGCTGCCTGATCTGGCTTCCTCTTTGCTTTCGGTTTCGTAGCGCCTGCCCCGGCTGGGGAGCGAGCTGGGGATAAAATTTTGCGCCCGCGGGCTTGGATTCCCTGCGGGGGATGGGCACGCAGGGGGCGTGTTGGGGAAGGGGTGCACGTTGGCAACTTTCCCCGTGTGAAACAAAGGGGCATCGGGGAGAGGCAAGGCGAAGGGCCAGCCGGGGCCTTGGGCGAGCAGAAGGTTGACAGCCGCCCCCTTCCTTTGGGCATAGAGCACCCCGGAGGTCTCGTCTAGTGGGCTGAAGGAGGCGCTAGTCTTGGTGGGGGCCGAGGAGCAAGGGCTTGGAGTAAGAACCACAGACCCTTGAGTTTGAGATTGTAGGCTTTCTTCGAAAGGAGGTGATCTCAAACGACCCTTTTCTCCTCCTCCCCCAGGTGCTGGAAAACCGGGGTAATGGTGGACAGACCTCGGGGATCTTGTGCCCTGGGACCCTGCCCAGCTCCTGGCTGCCGTTCTTCATGTGTCCTCTCTGAATGCCACTCTTCCTGTCCTTAGTGGGAGGTGCAGGGCAGGGATGGGGAGCATGGCAGCCCTGTTCTGGCAAGGGCAGGGAGACACTGGCCTCTTCTGTGGGTATCTTCTCTTCCCTCTTCCTGTGCCGAGGCTGTAAGTGACCCCCTTCACTCCCCTCCCTGGACTATGCCTTTCTCCAGCATTACCTTGAAGGTATGTTTGGTTGCCTTAGATACAGGAGTCTGGGGTGGCAGTTTGGGGCGGCCCTCCCAGGAGGAAAAGAGCAGAACACACTGTAACTTTGGAGGCTGTGCACCCAATTCTTGTGTGTTCTTGCACACCAGTAACACCTGAGCTGTTACTCTGGGGTTCAGACTAGGGTCACAGGCTGCCGAGGTTTCTCTCTCCACTGGACCAGGAATAGGTCAAGGGGAGAGCTGAGTTGCCTTTCCTGGGGGTAGTGTGGTGTCTTTCCTTCTAGAAAACAAATGAACCGGGTTCCAGGTCCCAGTCCCTGACTTTGAGCTAGCTTGCATGTGACCACCACCTCGCATCCGGTGCCTGTCTCCATCTAGAAAGGACATCCCCTTCAGGAGCTCAGGTTTTCTCTTTGGCTGCCAGGCAGAGGCGACATATCTGCTTGCCTGTAGAGACAGAGGCACTGGAGGGTACCAAACTGCTGGCTGACTTTTCTGCTTGCTCCTGTGAATGAACTGATGATACGTGGTGCCAGGCCTGCCAGGACACCCAGCCCTACCACTTGTCATGTGGAGGGGTGGGTGCTGACATGCGGCTTTGACTTTCTGCTCAGATTTATTTCAGGATGGAAATAGGCAGCTAGAGGAGACACAGGGGTTGGATCAACTTGTTTGTTTGGTTTTTGGAAATGCCCAACTGATCTAGTGTGA
Organism: Heterohyrax brucei; assembly: GCA_028571685.1. Lineage (NCBI taxonomy): Eukaryota > Metazoa > Chordata > Mammalia > Hyracoidea > Procaviidae > Heterohyrax > Heterohyrax brucei. Next base: position 88,890,028 of record CM053151.1, on the reverse strand, counting down.
CTTTGGTCACTTAAGGTGGAGGGGTTGGTGAGGTTCCAGCACCAGCAAGGAGTAGCACAGGAAAAGGAAGTCCCCTGAGCTATAGATCTGTGGCCTTGGAAGTTGTGGCTGAAGTCAGGTACAGGTGCCAGGCCAGAGCCCACTGCCAGACCCACTTCTTGGGACCTTTCCTCTCTAAGTGGGTGGAGTTGATTATCTCACAGTTCTCCATTGGGTGTATTCCAAGCCACTTATTCAGAGGTGAGGGTAATGATAAGGAGGCCTGTCCCGTCTGGTCCCAGTGGTGAGACAATGGCTTTTCCACACAGGGTTCCTCAAATGTAAGATGACTGTTTGATGGGGGAAATGATACTCCCTGAGTCTCTTTTTTAAACGATTGAGGCATGACTTTTACATTTAAAGAGATTTAAGAGCCTTGGGTCCTTGGATGAAAGATGTTAAGTGAGTTAGGGAGCATTATACCGTGTTTTCTTTTTTTTTCCCAGCTGTATTAGATTTACATGTAGTTTCTAAAGAGAAAGGTGTCATCTTACAGGACAGGGCCAAATTACAGCTTTTGGGGAGGGGTGGCTCTGTGTGGCTTTTAAAAGTGTAGTTTTTATCAGGCAGGTAGGCGGTAGCACGTGAGCAGCAGGTTCTCCCTGGGCCTCTGCTGCTCCTGCGTCTTGGTTCTCCTTCCTGGAGGGTGTTTCCACAGGCGACGTGCAACCTTGGATGTCAGTGACAGTTACCCTCCAAGCTCTGTAAAGGGTCCTTGGTGATGTAGGGGATTCTGATGTCATAAGCGGAGACCTGGGTAAGGGCAGTAAAACAAAATAGCTTGGTCTTATCAGCCACCCTATCAGATCTGGCTGTCCTTGAGAAGGCACATCTAACCCTCCCACAGCCTGGCTGTCTTCAAATTTGCATCACTTCCCCCAGAGAACTCACATCCAAGGCACTTTGGGTATTTTGTTGTTGTTGTTGTTGTTGTGGGAGTGTTCCTTTTATGGTGTGGTTAATTTTTGTGTTGGCAAACTCGCAGTGTCCGTTGTAGCAACACCTGGAGGAAACATTGGAAGTGATTCTGATGTTCTGAGCAGGAAGAAATTCAGCCTTTCTGGCCAGTCTCCTGCTCCTGCAACACTGCTTCTCAGAAATCAGGGGCTATGTGTTTGAAGAATCAAGTGTAACCTGATTTCTGGGGAAGGGACTGTAGGGGGCACCTTTAATAATGGTTTCCCTTGAAGGAAACTGAGTCACTTAAAGAGACACTGGATGTGGTAGATGTGAATGTGTGCTGGGAGAGTTTTTCTTTTCTGGAATTTGAGAGCCACAGATTCTCCTTTTTCATTATGAGGTCAAGATTCAACAATAGAGTTTAGGTACCCATGTGAAGAAGAGCTGAGCATGTGTTTGGGTCAAGACAGGTTTTTGCCTCAGACTTTGAACTATGGGGTGCTCCAGGCTGCTGTGATTGAAAGGAATTCAAGGGAAAGGGAATGATTTTCACCGTTGGTAAACTTGTCCATGGACAGAAGTCAGACTGAATAAGCAATGCATCACATTACCAGGATGAAAAAGGAGGGCCTTTCCACCGGTTTGAATCCAGGACAACTAGGTGGTGCCCAGTTACCACCGCTGACTGCTCTGACGGTGATCACAGCAGAGGGTCCTGGACGGAGCTGGAGAACAAGATAGAACAAAATCCTAACTCACATGCACAAAAAAACACCACATTAATTGGCCTGACGGAGAGTGTGGAAACCCTGAGAGCACGGCCACCAAACACCGTTTCAGCTCACTGTTGAAGGCACTCCTGAGGCTCAGCCTTCAGCCATGGTTAGACAGGCCCATGAAACAAAATCAGACTAAACGAGTCTGCCAGCCCAGGGCCGAGGGCTAGAAGGCGTGAGGGGACACGAAGGTTGGTAATAGGGAACCGAGAGTGTTGACACGTTGTGGGTTGTTCACCAGTGGGGTTGCCCACTAGTGTAATAAAACACTGTGTATACTATTTAGTAAGAAACTAGTTTGTTCTGAATTTACTTCATCTAAAATGGCATGGTGGTTGCATGTTACAGCTTCTAACCAGAAGGTCAGCAGTTCAAATCTGCCAGGCGCTCCTTGGAAACGCTATGGTGCAGTTCTCTTCTGTCCTATAGGGCCACTATGAATCAGAATCAAGTCAATGGCACTTGGTTTGGTTGTTTTGGTTTAAAGTATAATAGGAGATACTAGCAGTGTCATGGTTAAGTGGTAGCTGCTAACCAAAAGGTTGGCAGTTCAAATCTGCCAGGTGCTCCTTGAAAACTCTATGGGGCAATTCTGTTCTGTCTGTAGGGTCACTGTGAGTCGGAATCAACTTGGTGGCAGTGGTTTTGGTTTCTTTTGTTTTAAAGTACAATAAAAGAAGAAAATATTCAAGAGGGATATGTGGCGGAGGAGGGCCTTGTCCCTTCCCTTTACGTCTGTGTCCCCCAGGCTGCAGATGTAGACTTCTGCTCAACTCTGCCTGAAGGCCATGCACAGCATTATTTATTTATTTACGTACCCCTTCCTTCAGCTGACATTCTCTGAGGGCCCTGGAGGGACATAGCTGTGAACCACGGGGACACAAGTCTCTGTGCTAGTGGGGCTGACATTCAAGTAGCATTTATATTCTAGCTATTAATTGCCTGCCTTGTAGGGGAATGGTCCCTTTCCATTTTGTACTTTTATTTAGTGTTTGAATTTTCTCTTGAATAGGCCTGTTAGTTGTTTTCACAGTGGAATCAGTACACAATCCCTCCTAACTTATCTGCGGTAAAAATGTAAACACAGGGAACAAGCTTCACCTCAGATTCTGGACAGTGGTGGTTTCTCTTGGGGAGAGGAACTCAAACCAAACCAATTGCCGTCACGTTGGACTCTGACTCACAGTGACCAAGGGTGTGTCAGGGTAGAACTGTGCTCCACTGAGTTTTCTGTTTTCCCTGTTGTTGAGATTATATACAGCAAAATGTACACCAAGTTTCTACAAGTACCATTCAGTGACATCGATTGCGTTGTTCAAGTTGTGCAACTGTTCTCATCCTCTTTTTCCAAGTTGTTTGCTGCCTCCTAAGGTTCCTATCTACTCTTCTTTTAAAATATGTTATTGTGATTGAAAGTATGCAATCAAGCTCTGGCCTCTAGGATTGCCATGAGTCGAATCCGACTTGACAGCACTTGGCTTGGCTGCCTGTTTGCAGCTTCTCCTGCTCTCCTTGCCTGGTGACAGCACACTCTTCCTTTTCATTCTATAAAAGACGTATCCTCTTAACAATCTCGTGTCCCCTCCTCTTCACCCTCTTATCCCTTCTGATAAGAGGGCAGTAAGTCAGCATCCTATAGATGCATAGAACCCAAAAGTACACACACCTTGTGGTCATATTGTATCCCCGAGTCCAGCTCATTCCTGTCCGAGGAGTTGACCTCAATAATGTTTCCTGGTCAGGGGCAGCAGCAGGTCTAGGGGCCATGCTCCCAGGTACACCCCCAGGCTGCCAGACCATCAGTTGCAGTCTTTTAGTGGAGTTGTTGAAGTGCACCCCTCTTTTTCCCGTGTTGCCACTGGGACTCAACTCAACATTGTGTGCCCCTCACGGCTGTCTTTGGTGGTGGCCAGGCACCATTTGGTTCTTGTAGTCACATGTTGATACAGTTAGCCATTCACTTGAGTCCTTCTGTCTCCTGGACTCTTTCTATCTAATCTTTTGAGTTGCTGTTGTCAGTTTGATCCCGTGTGGATAGTTAAAGTATTCGTTTTTAATATCAGTTCCCCTACATACAAATTTTGTGAGGTTGAGGTCTGGCATGATACTGGCCTCAGCATGATACTGGTCTGCATAATCCTCCAAAGAGTGGCTTGAAAACTGGATGAATGGCAACAGGAAATGTAGTCTGGGGAGGCAGCCCATCAAGGAGCTGGCAGTCAGTATCACTAAATCATTTGTTTTTATTAATTGTTTAATAAGAAACTTACTTGGTCTGTAAATTTTCTTTTTTAATTTTTTTTATTATGACTGAATGAAAATGTACATTCCCATATAAATTTGCATGCTCACCTATATGCAGTTTCCACTGCTCTCGCTGCACAGTGACAGCACACCCTTCCTCTCTGCTCCACACATATCCTATCCTCCCAGCAGTCTCCTATCTCCTCCTCTCCACCCACTCCCCTTCCTCCAGTATGAGGTCGGCAGGATGACATCCTATAGATGCATAGAACCGTAAAGTGCCCACAAAATATGGTCACTCTGTGTCGCCAAGTCCAATCCATTGCTGTCCAAAGAGTTGACCTTCATTAGGATTTATGGACTGGGGCAGCATCAGGGCCAGGGGCCATGCTCCCAGGGGAACCCTGAAGCCGCTGTACCATCAATTGCGGTCTTTTAGTGGAGATCTCAGGGTATACCCCTGTGTTGCCAGTGAGACTCACCTCTGTGAGCTCCATCGTGGCTATCACTGGTGGTGGCCGGGCACCATGTGGTTCTCCCGGTCACAAGTCAATGTAGACACCCACTCACGTGGCTCTCTGTGTCTTCTGGGTTCACTTTCCCCCATGTCGCTACGGACCTCAGTGATCATCTGTTCCTGCTGAGTTGGGACCGACCATCTGCTGTACCCTCAGGTGACAGCTTGGCAGCCTTTAAGACCCCAGACACCACTCATTAGCAAAATGCTAGTTCTGCCAGTTGGCATCAATTTCCCCTGAGAGCACAGGCCCTGGCCCCCCCGCACCAGCTACTCTGTCCTTGCATGTAAATTTTCATTTAAAGTGCTTGCATGCGCACACACACACGACTGAGGAAATCTGAATAATATGGCATTAACTAATACAATATATCAGTATCGGTTCAATGGTTTTGAATAAGTGCACCATACTGTGTAAGATGCTCTGGAGTGCTGGTGGCATCGTTGTTAAGGGCTCAACTGCCAACTAAGATGTTGGCTGTTCAAGTCCATCAACTACTCTTTGGAACCCCAGAGGGGCAGTTCTATTCTGTCCTGTAGAGTTTCTGTGAGTTGGAATTGACTTGATGGTAATGAGTGTTTTTTTGGTTGTTGTCGTATAAGATATTAAGGATTGGAGAAACTGGGTGAGTATATCGGAACTCTCTTATTTTTTCAATCTGTATGCTGAGCAAATAATCTGAGAAGCTGGACTATAATGAAGAAGAACGAGACATCAAGATTGAAAGTAGACTCAATGACAACCCGCTTTATGTGGGTGATACCACCTTGATTGGTGAAAGTGAAGAGGATTTGAGATGTTGATGAAGATCAAAGACCACAGCCTTCAGCATGGATTGCATGTCAACATCAAGGAAACCAAAAATCCTCACAACTGGATCCGTAAGTGACATCATGATAAATGGAGAAAGGATTGCAGTTGTCAAGGATTTCATTTTACTTGGTTCCACAATCAACACCCATGGAAGCAGTAGTCGAGAAATCAAAAAAAGATGCATTGTACTGTGAAAATCTGCGGTAATGGTCCTCTTTCAAGTATTAAAAAGTAAAGATGTCGCTTTGAAGACTAAGGTATGCCTGACCCAAACCATGATATTTTCAGTCACAGCATATACATGCAAAAGCTGGACAATTAATAAAGAAGACGGAAGAAGAATCGATGCCTTTGAATTGTGGTGTTGAAGAACAATATTAAATACACCATGGACTACCAGAAGAACCAACAGATCTGTTCTTGAAGAAATACAACCAGAGTGCTCCTTGGATGCAAAGAAGGCGAGACTGTATCTTACATACTTTGGACATGTTGTTGTCAGGGGGGATGAGTCCTTGGGGAAGGACATCATGCTTGGTAAAGTGGAGGGTCAGTGAAAAAGTGGAAGACCCTTAACAAGATGGATTGGCACAGTAGCTGCAACAATGGGCTGAAGCATAAAAACGATTGTGAGCATGAGGCAAAACTGGGCAGTGTTTCGTTCTGTTGTGCATAGTCAGTATGACTGGGAACCAACCAGATGGCACCTAACAAGAACAGCATTATCTCTGCGGGTTTTTTTTTTGTGTGTGTGTGTGTGGTATATGTAAGAGTTCTAAAAAATAAAGTTTATTTATTTATCTTTTAAAAATGTAGTTTTGAAAGGTAACTTGCCATCGTCTTCTGATGTTGGTGCTTCTGTCTCTGGGGTCAGGTGTATTCCAGTCCAGTGATTCAAATGACTGTCTGTTTCTCAGCATCTGGTCTCCCACTGTCCTTTATCTGGACTAAAGTAGGATGCTGGGTATCCTTTCAGGGCTCTTGACTTCCATTGTGGGTGCAGCATCCTTGAAATTAGTGTGGACAGTCAGGGTGGGTGACATTGGGGTCCACAGATTGCCCGCTTCCTGCTGCTCCACCCTCTGAAAGCATAAATATTTATTTTAAAAAGCCTTGCACTGTCAATTCCTAACTTAATATGAGGTGACCTAGTAGATACCAGTCCATAATTCCCCCTTTTTAAGGTTGTGCATTAGGTGCAAGTTTACAGAGAAATTAGATGCCCATTCAATAGTTTGTACATGTGACATTTCATGGCCTTGATTCATTCCCCGCAATGTGTCAGCCTCTCCCAGTTTCTGCCCTGAGCCCATTTCCTTTCATCTTGCTTTTCTATCCCTTCCTGCCTTCTCAACTTTGCTTTTGAGTGATTGCTGTTCTTTTGATCTTGCATAACTGATTGTCCTAAGAAACATGTTTCTCTTGGGTATTATTTATTTTATGGGTTTCTCTATTGTTTGGCTGGAAAGTGATCTCTGGGAATGCCTTCCGTTCCGGGTCAGAAAGATGTCTTAGGGCCACAGTCTTGGCGGTTCCTCCAGTTTCAAGAGAGAGCCCTTTCTGATGCCACTTCCCTCATCAGAAGCCCAGCATTCAGAGCAAACTGGGTGAGTTACTTCTGACTACTTTTACAGCTGGATTTGAGTGACTCCATTGCCTTCTAGCTGGTTCATTCATTCATTGTTTCCTTTTGATTTTTAAGAGGTACTGCAGTCACATGAGCTTCTGGAATGACCCATTTCCATCAGAAAGGTCGCTTACCCTGCTTTAGTAAGGCTTTAACACCAGCCCCAAGGAGCTTAGATTCCAGCCAAGAAAGAAATTGAAGGGCCACAAAGAGAGAATTATTTTCCTGATTTCTGAGGGGTGATTCATGCTTCCAGATAAGATGTGCTTCTGGGACTCCATGGCTTTGTTCTTTGCACAGTCAGTGGAGGGACAGGCCTTGGTGAAACAAGACATGCTCCTTGTAGACAACAGCTGCCCTTCCTTGGAGTACTGATGGGACTTGTTTTTAGCCCACTGTCAACCTTCATTTTCTTTTTTCACAGTTCTACTTGGCAAACTAAAAATCTCCTTAGGGTCCTCCTCCCATCCTCAATCAAAAAAATGTTTGTAAAGCCAGGAAGAAGGCAAACAGGGTATTGGTCTTATTTTTTGCTTTCATTCTCAAAATAAATACAGACAAGAAACGTTGTCATCGACTGAGCAACAGAAGCAGTGGCTCCAACTTTTTGTTTTGTATTGTTTCTTGCTTGCCACCAGCAATGAGATGACCTTCGTATACTGACCTGTGGATGCCTTAAAACTTTCATCGAGCTTGTTTAGTTTCCAGCACATGATGAGTGTTATTAAATCATCAGCTGTGGTACTTAGATGTGATTAGATACCCAGATTTCTAGGTCACTGGCCAATGATGTTGTTTGTGCAGGAGTCGATGGTTGGCAAACGCTTTAGGAATGAAGAAATCAGGAATCCCTCCCTGACTTTCTCACTTGTGTAACCTTATGCAGCCTGTCTCGACCCTCTGAGACTTAATTCCACTCTTGGATCTTCAGCTGATTTCTGTGATAACAGCAATAAAGACGGTGACAGCCACCATTTCTTGAATACTTAATATATGCCAGGCATCGGGCTAAGCACTTTACATATGTTTTCTTTGCTCTTGCAGCAGTGAGATAGCTATTATTTATGATCTTCATTTTACAGTTAGAAAAACTGAGGTGCCAGAAGATAAAGTGATTGTACATGTCATCACACAGCCTAGCAAGTATCCAGAAGTGCGATTTGAATTGAGATCTGTCTGAATCTATTGGGTTCTGTAGTCTTGGATTCAGTGATGGAAAGGGTATAAGTGAAGTAATGTTATTTAACATCTGAGAAGGAGAGCTGATGTAGATTAAACATGGCAAGTTGAAAGGAGAGGGAAGTTCAGATTATTATGGAAAAAATAATAATAATATGAATACTCGGGAAGGGGAAGGAAGCCTGTAGCCTGTAGTTTTGAAGTAGACCAGATAGCCATTAGTAAGGGGAGCAGGCTTTCAATGTGGTGTAAGAATGTATCTCCTAAACTCCATTTCATTTGAGTGGAACTGTGTCTTTCTCTTTTCAGTATTGTTGTATGTATTTTGGAGCCCTGTCCTTTGGTGCACATATATTTATGATGGTTATGTCCTCTTGGTGGGTTGATCCTTAATCATTATGTAATGCTGTTTCTTACCTTTCCTGGTGGATTTTACCTTAAAATCTGTTTTATCAGAAATTAATATTGTCACTCTTGCTCTGTTCATGTTACTGTTTGCTTGATTTTTTTCCTTCATCTTTTGAGTTTGAGTTTATTTATATCAGCATCTGAAGTGTTTCTCTTACAGACAGCATATTGATGGGCTGTGTTTTTTGTTTTTAGCCATTCTTCAACTTTCTGCCTCTTTACTGGTGCATTTAAGCTATTAACATTCATTGTGTTTGTTGCTGGATATAAATTTGCTGCTGTCATTTTGTTGTGCTTTTGTGTGTGGTGTTGATGTTTCCGGTATTCTGCTTAATTTTCTATGTTGACTTCTTTTGGTTTGTGGATTTTCTTTCGTTATTGTTGATGTTGTGTTTACTAAGCTTTTATTTCTTGATATTGTTTTGATTCCCTTTCCATATGAAAGTTGTATAACTACACTGTTTTCTCCCCCCTTTTGTTTTGATGTTGTCATCATTTACAGATTGATGTCTCTGGTTCCCTGTTTTCAGTCTTTTATCTTTGTTTAATTTTTGATTCTTGATCGGGGTGGGTATCTAACTGTTCCTGTCCTGTATCCAAAACACAGGTTGTTTTCTGATGTTATTGCTTGCCTATCCTTTAATATTTCTTATAAGATTGGTCTAGTTTTACAAATTCCATTAATTTCTGTTCCTTTGGGAATGTCCTAGTTTTGCCATCATATTTGAGAGACAGTTTTGCTGGATATGTAATTCTTGGTTGCCAGTCTTATTTTTTCTTTCAAGGTTTTATATATGTCATTCCATTCCCTTCTTGCCTGCATAGTTTCTTCTGAGTAATCACAATTTACTCTTATTGGTTCCACTTTGTGGGTAACTTTTTTCCCAAGTCCCTCTCGGGATTCTTTGTCTTTGGTTTTGGCAAGTTTGGTAATGATATGTGTTGGTGACTTGCTTTTGGAGTCTATCCTGTATGAAGTTTGTTGAACTTCTTGGATGACACCAGGGAAGTTTTCTGCAAATGAATCTTTGACAATTCTGTGTTATTTTTCTTTCTTTTTCTTTTCTTTTTTTGCTTCTTCCTGTCCTGGAATTCCTATCATGTGTAAAGCTTTCTTCTTGATAATGTCCTACATCATTCTTAGGCTTCTTCATTCTTTTTTTCCTGGTTTTATCCCCACCCAGAATTGGTGTCAAGGGTTTTGTCTCCTATTACGCTGATTCTGTCTTCATTGATTCCATTCTACTTCTTTGTTCTTCTTTTGAGTTCTCTACTTATGAAACTTTATTGTTAATCTTTTGGATTTCTAGTTGCTGATTTTGTATGGTTTCTAATTGTCCATTTATTTTGACATTTTGTTCTTATATTGTTTTCCTGAACTCTTCTATTGCTTTATCTGTGTTTTTCCTCAGTTTTGTCTATGTTTCTCTTGATCTTTTACTTGATGATATATTGGAGTACCCTAAATATTAGTTTTTTGAATTCTGTATCAGGTAGTTAGTTCCATTATTATTTCTTTCTCTGTGCTAATCTGGCCACTGGTCTGGCTGCATTGGAGCTCACTGTCTCTGCATTGGAGACTGCTTGTCTCCCAGTGGGTGAGACAGTGTCTAAATGTGTGAATGTGGGTCTCTGTTGGTCTTGTAGGTGGCTGAAGTTGTAGCTGGTGTTGCTGGTGACATGATGTGTCTGTCAGAAGTCATCTGGATGTGAACACAGGGGAAATTCACTAGTTGCGCAGTTGAGTGTTGTATGTGTACACTGCTGGTTGCCAGGTGGTCGGGGGAGGGTGCTTGGGTTGTTCGTCACCAGGTAGGTGGCACAGAGATTCTCACTGATGGTCCTCAGTGGGTAGGGTTGCGTGTGGGTAGTTGGAGTGGGCACAGAACTCTGGTTGTGGGGATGGTACTGGGGGTGAGGCAGGTTGGGTGCCACCAGCCTGTGGGTACCCACTAGGATAGCATGCCCCTGTCTGCCAGAGCATGATGTGTGTGAAGGTGTGTGGCTGCACCTTGGGCCCCTGATGCAGGTGCCTGGAGGGAGTAAGAGGCACTGCTGGTCTGTAGGCCTCCAACGTGGATGGTTGAATATTGAAGTGGGTGCCTCCAGTTGGTGGGCTCCTGGCACCAGTGGCTGCACAGAGAAGCAGATGCTGCCAGTCTGTGGCCCCCATCTTAGGTGTCTAGGCCTAGGGGCAGGCACTCCTGGCCTGTTGGTCCCCAGACATGGATGGGTGGGCAAAAGAGGGAGTGCTGCTGGGCCGTGGGCTACCGGAATGGGTGACTGGGTAGAAGACAGGGCACCACCTGTCCACAGGCTCCCCGTATGTGTGGCTGAGCAGAGAAATGGGTGCCACTGCATCACAGGTCCCCCAGCACAGTTGGGTTGGGGGAAGAGAGGACACTAACAGCCCATATGCCCTAGCATGGGAGCTTGGGAGAGAAGAGATGCCACTGTTCTGTGGGGCCCTGGCTCTGGTGGCTGATTTGAGGGATAGGCACTGCCGGTCTGTGGGTCCCCAGCATGAGTGATGGAATGAAGGGCAGGTGCCACTGGTCCATGGGTCACTGGCTCATGGGTGAAGGTGGTGGTGGGCATCACTGGATCACAGTTGCATGCAGGTGGAGGAATAGGTGAAGGATGGGTTCTCATCTAGTTCTGTGACTGAGTAAATGACATTAAATTTGCTGGCCTCTAGTTTTCTTATCTATAAAATAAGACTATTAGAAGAGATATTCGATAACATCTCTTCCAGCAGTAGTGTTGGATGATTTTGAGACATCCCTTCCTCAGGGAATAACTCAGCTGGTATAGAACTGTAGGAAGTCAGAATTGGGAGACCAGTGGTGGTGTTGATGGAAGAAGAAGCCCAATTGAAGGTTAAAGGTCAAAGTCAGGGCTAGAGTAATTCTCCTCTTGTGAAAGGGGACCTAGTCAAGCTACTCCTCCTTTGGTTGTTTAAATGGGACAGCTAAGAGATGGATCTGTTTGGTTAATGTTATGTGTCAATTTGGCTAGGCCACGATTCCCACTGTTGGGTACTTGTCTTCCATTTTTTGATCTGATGTAATTGTCCTCTGATTTATGCCCCCCCACCAAAAACGAACCCGCTGCTGTTGAGTCACTTCCAACTTATAGTTACCCTGAGTCTACTTTATAGTACTGTTTAATTACGTGTTGTAAATCATAAACCCCTATATGTTAACGAGGCCTGATTAGCATGCGGTGTGTCTGGAGTCATGCCCTTACTCAAGTCACAACCAGGCTCAACCATCTGACCTAAGGAGAGTTTCCTAAAGGGTACAGCTTGCACTGAATGTGTATGCATGCTGTGGCAAAGCTCTCTCTTGCTCTGGATCCTGCATTCAGCTTGTCGTCATCTGACCTCCAGTTCTTGGGACTTGAGCTAGCAGCCTGTCATCTGACCTGTGATTCTGGGATTTGCCAGTTTCTTCAGCCCTGTGAGCTGGTAGCCTGCTTTCTGATGTACGAATTTTGGGATTTGCCAGCTTCCACAGCCCCATGTGACTCTGAGTAAATGACATTAAGTTTGCTGGCCTCTAGTTTCCTTATCTATAAAATAAGACTTATTAGAAGAGATATTCTGTAACATCTCTTCCAGTAGTAGTGTTGGATGATTCTGAGACATCCCTTCCTTGGGGAATAACTCAGCTGGTATACAACTGTATAGAACTGTGATCCAGTGATGCCCACCACCACCCCTGAGCCAGGGACCCATGATGTCTTCTGTAACCATGTGAGTCAGGAGAAGCCTGCAGTCTGACACCAGACCAACAAATTTGGGATGTGCCAGCCCCCATAACCATGTGATCTGTTTACTTGAGATAAATCACATGTGCTCTCTCTCTCTCTCTCTCTCTCTCTCTCTCTCTTTGTTTGCATATATATAAAATCCAAACCCATTGCTGTCAAGTCAGTGGTGACTCATAGGGACCCTCTAAGGACTGAGTGGAACTAACTGCCCCATGGGGTTTCCAAGGAGTGGCTAGTGGATTCAAACTGTTGACCTTTTGGTTAGCAGCTGAGCTCTTAATCCATGTGCCACCAGTGTTCCATATACATTTGTTTATTGTTTTTGCTTCTTTAGAGAACCTTGCCTAGGATATCCTTATACTCACTGTTCCCTAGACTTGAGAAGTATCCCTGATGTCTTGTCTTAGAACTTAAACTTCACCACCCTCCTTTTAATCCTCTTCTCTGAATGGAAGAGCCTACAGATGAGGGTGGAGGTGAAGTTGTGTATTTTAGTGTATGTTTCACATTATATGCTTGGAGTTGTCAAACTCATAGTTCAGCCTAGGATGCTCCTTGGTTTCCAAGACATAGGGACTTTTGCTGATGCATTCTGGTGACTCTGTTAGTGAGGACATGCTTCCTCACTGTTGCCTGGACACTGCCTGAACAAGACCTACCTAGGACTAGGGGGGTCATGGTGTTTTTCTTCATAGAACTGAGCCATCTGGACTGCCCTTTGAACAAATCCATTTGTCCAAGGAACTCTGGATTCTTATATTCTTAAGTACATCTTCTGTTTTTATGTATCGTGTTCATGTTGAGGAGCACAAGACTTCCCACAGAGTCCACAAACTTAGTCCTCAATTTTTTTCTGTTTCTGCCTGTCTTCCTTTTTTCTACAGTTCTTATTACCCTATGCCAATTCTTTCCAGTGTGTTCACCAGACCATGGGGGATATGAGAGATGATTTTAGGTGGTATAGGGACAAGCTTTCCATTTTAATAATTATATTTCTCATGAGTGTAAACAAGCATGACTCACTGGAATGTAGACACATCAATATAATTTTGTTTATAAAATTAATTTTGTTTTCCAGTGTTTGTGCATTGATTCAGTGGGCTTTGTTCTTCCTTTGCCCTGGAGTGAAAACTGAGTTAGACCTTGTGATTTTTCTGGTCATTTTTAGGCCATAGAAGGTCCTGTGGTCGCTTTAAGTTGCAAACATTGTGCTTAGTGTGTCCAGCCCTTTGTAACTGGACTGGGAGGGACAGGAACATACCCATTTGACTAGTCTTGTGTCAGCTTCCAGCTTCCTGGCTCTGACTGTAGTTAATGCTGATTCTTTCTCCTGTGAGCATGTTCATGGGTTTCTCAGTCCCACAACTGCTGGGATCTCCTACTTCAATTGTCTTGAAAAGAGCAAATTATTCTCCATTTTAGGTCATTAAGTGAGGCTTCTGTCTCAGCCCCTAAACCCAGCAATTCACCTCCAGCCTCTTCTGGCTCAGATCCTTAGTCATTCCAAGTAGCCCTCTTGGACAAGACCTGGTGCCAGCTCTCTCTTGTATGTGGCTCAGGTTAGTGCAAGGAAACAATTATACATCTTTTGTCCCAGTGGACCCCAAGAAGGCAGGCTGGCTCTCAACTGAGCAGACTTCTTTTGGCTCTTCCAGCAGTGGAAGCTGTCTCTCACCCTTTAGATATTCTAGGTTATAGGCTTCAATTCACCCTGTACCCCCAGTTGCGGGAACAGACATTAAGCTTCCCAAGTGGTCCTGTTTTGAAACCCCTCTCACCAGCTTGAGGTGAGGACAAGTACCCAATGAGGGGAGGGTGAAATCATAGTTTGCCAAAAGCTCTCCCAGAATTCCTCTACAAAGATTCTTCTTCAACCTCTGCCCATTCTGACCCATTTATATGTTCAGGGAGGGGTTCTTGCTTGCTTGTCTGGTGTCACACTTAGAAGTGTCATACCTGTATGCCTTGGTGCCTTCTTTAAGACTTTCAGGTTTAATATCTGGTGACGTGTGTGATCAAAACCTGTGATTTCATCTCTATTAGTACTTAGGACAAGGCTAATGTACCTATTTAATAACAACTAACATTTATTGAATGCTTGTTTGTGTGGTACTGGTTAAGTCCTACGTCTGCCAACCAAAAGGTCTGCAGTTTGAATCTGCCAGGTGCTCCCTGGAACCTCTATGGAACAGTTAGTTTTACTTTGTCGAATAGGGTCGCTATGAGTTAGAATTGAGCTTATGGCACTGGGTTTGGTGTTTGTTTTTTTGGTATACTCAGGTACTGTTTTCACCCTAGTAAGTACGTTCTCTTATTTGATTCTTACAGGGTGCTGTGAGGTAGCTACTTGTATTACCTCTGCATTACACATGAGTAAACTGAGGCTAAGGGGGGCAAGCTGCTTGTCCATGGCACACAGTTGGCATCAGAGATGAAACTTGGATGGGGTCAGTCAGACCCTACAGTCCTCACTGTTAAATCACTGCACTCTGTTGCTTCCCACAAGGGTAGCGGTGGTCCAAGACTCCTGAAGGTGGAATACAGATTATAGGGAAACACTGCCGTAGGAGATAATTGTAGGTTCTGGCATTCAAGCTCTCCGTGCATTGTCTTTATCTGCTCTTCCAAACTTACTTCCCCTCTTCCAGTCCCCCAGTAATTCTTCTATGGTCTTAAAAAAAAAACAAAAACACTCTCTAGTTCATCCCAAACCAGCCCATGTGTTGCTGAGTAGAACTGTGATCCTTGGTGGTGTCATCTTTGGTGACTTTTCAGAAGCAGATCACCAGGTCTTTCCTCCAGGGTGTCCCTGGGTGGGTTCAGAACTGCCAACCTTTTGGTTAGCGGTGGAGCGCTTAACCATCTGCATGACCCTGGGACACTTCGCTGCCCTTTGCTGCTGTTGTTGGTTGCCATGGAGTTGGTTTTAAGGCCTAGTGACCTCCTGTGCGTAGATAGAACTGTGCCTTTGAGTTTTCAAGGCTGTGACCTTTCACAGGCGGATTGCCAAAGGGGTGTCCCCTGAGGCACTGGTATGTGGGTGTGAACCATCAACTGTGCAGCTGGCAGTTGGGTGCTTAACCCTTTGTACCACCCAGAGCCTGTTCAACCAACCATGTGACTTACTGTGCCCATGTCCACCCCATGTCTCAGGCTGGTCTTAGAAAACCCTTGTCAGCTTTGCCGCCTCTCAGATCCCAGTCATTTTTAGAACCAGAGCCCATCTTTTCTGCAGAGGTATATTTGATCAAAAGTACCTCTGCTGGGCTGTTTTAACGCCATCTAATTTCATCACTCCGTTTGCAGTTAGCAAACACAGATTCTGATCTCTCTCTGCCACTAACTGCCTATTGCTAACTTAGGCAAGGACCTTGACTCCTCCGAGCTTTGGTTTCATCATCTTTAAGGTGCAGCTGTGGATATGAATTAGATCTATTCATTTTCTAATATTCTGTGCTTTTGTAATAATTTATGTTTGTTGCTGAGAATATGCACACCAGAACATACACTAGTTTAACAATTTCTACATGTCCGGTGTTGTATGGCTTTGTGTTTAGCTTTTATCCCCACTAAATTTGCAGCTTCTGAGGGCTAAAAGTTTGTCTTGTCTAACGTAGTGTGTATCATGACTGCAGAAGGCCTTGTACTGTAATGATGTTAATTGGTTGACTGGAAGGAAATCCTGCTGTGTGTCTTCCCCAGCTTTTACCAACTTTCAGAAATGATCACCAGTCAGAACTTTTGTCATCCTGTCTCTAGCATAAGTTTATAACAAAAGTCTTGGGTCCAGTTTGCTTCCTTTTTCCTTTAAACAAACCTAATAAGTTAATGGAGTCCTTGGGTGGTGCAGATATTTAATGTGCTCCGTTGGTAACTGGGAGGTTAGAGGTTTGAGTCCGTATACAGGTAGTGCTGAAGAAAGGCTTAGCTATCTAGTGCTGAAAAATCAGCCACTGAAAACTTGGTGAAGTACTTTTGACACACATCAGGTCACTGTGGTTAAGCATTCAGCCTCTAACTAAAACAAATCCACCAGCCATTCTGTGTGATAAAGAGGAAGTGGTCTGCTAGCCTTAGAAGTGTCTGTAGCTTTGGAAGCCCCGTGGTGCAGTTCTGCTCTGTCTTCTAGGGTCACTATGAGTCAGAATTGACTCCATAGCAGAGTTGTTTTTTTTTTTTTAAAGAGAGTTTATCATAAGTCATAGGTGAATCCAAGACAACTATATATATGTATATTAAATGTGATACTGTTAACACCTACAAGCCCTTATCTGCAATTTTGAAATCCAAAATGCTGTAAAAACCTAAAGCTTGTTTTTAATTCCTGTGCTGGCAAGACCCTACCTCAGCTGATGCGAGGCTATGGATGGTTTATTTGTACTGTTGTTATGTGCTGTTGAATTGATTCCAAACTCATAGCTACCCTGTATGACACAGTAGAATGCCCCATAGAGTCTCCTTTGCTGTAGCCTTTAAGGGAGCAGATCACTCAGGTGGTTTCTCCAAAGGAGTAACTGGTGGATTTGAACCATTGACCTTACAAGACCCCGTCAGGGCTGCTTATCTTTACTACCGGGTATGAATATTCATGTTGTTGTTAGCTGAAGATAGTTGGTTCTGACTCACAGTGACCTCCGTACAACAGAAGGAAACACTGCTGTTACTCATAGATTTTGCTTAATGTGTTTGATTATAGGTGCTGTCCTCTAATGTAATTTTAGGTAAAACTTATGTAATTTCAAGTAATCTTTTTTATAATTCTGAATACCAGTGATTCCAGATAAGGGACTGTGGTGCTATATGCTGGTTCTCAACAAAGGTACTGTTGGCGCTGTGCTTGGGACAGGACTACAGATTTCGCCAACATATCCATTAAAGACAAGCTTTTGGTTTTTAGGGCTTTTTGTGTTTTGAGATTGCAGATAAAGAATTGTAGACATTATGGTTCTACATTGTTATGGGCAACTTTCTGAACATGACGGACCTCTCCGCCCCTCACCCCTTGGCTGCTGCCCACTGAATAGCCAAGACGCCGTTCTCCCCTGTCTAAGTGCCTGTTGGGGTCAAAGGGAGGGAACAGTTCTACCCTTTTAAAATTAGAGAGAATTTAGGCTGTGTAAAGGGTAGACCAACAGCTGCTTTGTGGAAATTCTGCCTACCAGCATCTTCAGCTTACCTGACTCCCAGGGCCTGGAATGAGGTAACGTGAATGAATGCAATTTTTAAGGAGCACTGAAACGCTCCATGATGAAGTTAAACTATTTTAATGTAATCTTTTTGTAACAAGTCAGAATTAATGGCAAAGCATGCATGTAGAATGTGGACATTTAAAATAAAGACAGCATTGACTGCACCTGCAGGATCCTGCCTTGCTGGCCTTGTCCTTGTCCCAGCCCTGGTTTCAATACACCTACAGCCTGTGGCCAGAATTTGCCTATTTAATGTTTTAAAATACTGCATTACAGTATCATTTGTCTGAATTTTGTGTGGGAAGTGAATGCCTCATTCGCCCCACCCTGGTCTCAGCCCTGCCTGGCTCCTGGATTAATCACGTCCTAAACAAGAAGCGGAAACCCTGGTGACGTAGTGGTTAAGTGCTATGTCTGCTAGCCAAAAAGGTCAGGAGTTCCAGTCTGCCAGGTGCTCCTTGGAAACTCTGTGGGTAGTTCTATTCTGCTCCATAGGGTCACTATGAGTTGAAATCAACTTGATGGTACTGGGTTTGGTTTTAATTTTTTTAAACAAGAAGCAGAAACCCTGGTTGTATAGTGGTTAAGTGCTCTGTGTTTACCACAAGGTAGGCAGTTTGAATCTTCCAGGGGCTCCTTGGAAACTCTTTGGAGTGGTTCTGCTCAGTCCTATAGAGTCACTATGAGTTGGAATCAACTTGACAGTGGTGGGTTTTTTGGTTTTGTAAACCCTGGCGGTGTAGTGGTTAACAGCTACAGCTGCTAACTAGAACGCTGACAGTTCACATCTATCAGGTGCTCCTTAGAAACTGTGGGGCAGTTCTACTCTGTCCTGTAGGGTCACTATGAGTTGGAATTGACTTGAAGGCAGTGGGTTTGGTTTTGGGGTTTAAACAAGAAATGTTTCCGCTTCTCAGGGCTGAACAGGTTGGTCCGCTGGGTGTTTACATTTCCCTGTAAATGGGTGGAGTCCTATTGGCCATATGGCTGGATCACCTGTACAGAGAGGCTTGTCAGCTAGTTCTGGAGGCATGTCCTGTATCTGCCTGTTTCTTTGGAGCCGAAGTGAGCCTTGGTCTTCTGCTTCCACTTGGAGGGTAAGGCAGATACTCATTTGAGTGTCACTTAGCCCATTAACCTCCACTGACATTCTACCTTTACATTTTAAGTTTGAGATACGCATGTATTTAAATAGTGAGCCCAGGGTCGCTGTGAATCGGAATTGACTCGATGGCACTGGGATGGTTTGTGGTACAGTGGTTAACAACTCAGCTGCTCTGCGGGAGAGGGATGTGGTAGTCTGCTTCCCTAAAGATTTACAGCCTTGGAAATCCTATGAAACAGGTTTGCTCTGTCCTACAAAGTCACTTATGAGTTGGAATTAGCTTGATGGTAATTTTTTTTTTAAAAATTTTGAAATGTATGCGATATATTAAATACATTTTCTGTATGAAATGTAACATGAGATATCTTAAAAATAGTGTTGTTAGTTGCCATTGAGTTGATTCTAACTCATAATGACTTCATGTGCACTAAGTAGAACTGCTCCATAGGATTTTTAAGCTGCGACCTTCTGGAAACAGATCGCCAGGCCTGTGTTCTGAGGTGCTTCTGGCTAGGCTTGAGCTGTCAACCTTTGGGCTGGTAGTTCAGGGCTTTACGGTTTGTGCCACCAAATATTTGAATATTTTTAAAACTATAAAAACATATTCAAGCTCATGGAGAAACATAAGAACACGATAAAAATATGTAATGATGAAATCTACAGTGCTCCACTGTGCTTTATCCATTTTTTGATGAGGACATTGAGAGGAGAGGTGATGTAGAGTTGGAAGTGTTGATGGAGAGCTTAGAACCTGAAGCCCTGTGTGTCCCCATCTCCCGTCAGTGCCCTGAGCTGAGAGGCTACCCCCTCTTTCTCCCCAGTCTCCAAGTATCCTCGGGTAATGGGGCACATATCAACCACTTAGCTCTCTTTCTTTTTTAAATATTTTTGTTGTTGTTGCTGAGAATATACACAGCAGAACATACACCAGTTCAGCGGTTTCCACATGTACAATTCAGCTACATGAATTACGTTCTTTAAGTCATACAACCATTCTCACCCTCTTTTTCCAAGTTTTTTCTCTCTCATTAATATGAACTCACTGTCCCTTGAGTTTCTTACTTCATCTTTAGAGTTGCTACTGTTGGTTTGATCCTATACAGAGAGATCTTAAAAGAGCACAGTGCTTAGGGCAGACATTCTTTACTAGTTAAGCGAAACTATTGCTTGGTTTTAAAATGCTTTCAGGGGATATCTTTGGCTTAAGGTTTGAAGATTGTCTTAGGGCAGTAATTTCAGGGTTTTATCCAGCCTCAATAGCTCCAGAAAGTCTGGATTCCATGAGAATTCAAAATTCTATTCTGATTTGCTCGCTTTTGATCAGCATTCTTCTATTGAATCTTTGAAAAAATGTTTAGTAATAGCTGTCTCCTCTCATTTGAGGGGTACAGCTTAAAAAAATTGTTTTTTAAAAAACTAATCCCTTGTCCTTCTTTGGCAGCGGTGAACATGCCTGTGGGAATTTAGGTCACTTCTCCCAACATTAAATAACCAGCCCCTGTCAGAGTCTGAACTGTAAGTATTTCTGGCCTTATCTTTTTAGCCTATCAGAGGCCCTCTGGGATCATCGCGCTGTCCCTGTTCTTGTTCATGATTCCTCACTATATAGCATTATCCATAAATATCCTTAAGCATCCTCTTACATACTGTTTACTCATCTTCTCATCCATTAAGGAGGATATTCCCTAGACCAAGCCTGGCACCTGTTTCTTTGACTTCTCTAAACACATCTTTGCCTCCGGAGATTGAACCATTTCTCATTTCCATGACCCCTGCAAATGTCTGTGGTCTTTTCCTTATTAGCATTATGCTGGAAAATGCTGAGATCTAGTGTACTTTGAATTAATCAGGGAAATGAAATTTCCCAAAGGTCCCCAATTGAGTAATATTCTCAGGCCTCAGTGGGTTGACCACGTCTGTGCACTTTCACCGAGGAGCTTTGTGTCAGTATTCGTAAACGACCATTGAATTTATTTGGTGGGATTGATGCTTTGAAGATGAACTGATTTTACTCACTCCTTCATCCTTGCTTGACATTGTAAAGTTTCCTTTGTTTCTTCTAGGAGGACACAGTTTGCAACAGTGCTTTTCCGGTGTCCCCTTTTTAATGAACAAATATTTGTAGTGCCTCATAATGACCTCAGAGGAAATTCATGGATAATATAACCTGCCTATGTACATAACTGAGGAGCCTTGGTGGCAGAGGGCTTACCGTAAACCTACATGGCATCCATGCCACTTGCTGTAAGCAGTCAGTCCTAAAGATGGTTGATAGGAGAAGCAAAGCTCTTATTGCATACTGGTAGGTAAGGAGGTAGAAGGGATCATTCCTCCAAAAATCTGCCTCTCTGAAATGTAGACAAGCTGGAGGTTTCACAGAAAAAGGAAAAACAGTTTCATGAGTCCTAGGAATTTGTAAAAGGTGAATTCTTCCTTCGATGGTTACAGTGGTCTCCTCCTAGATGTGTTTTTATCTTAATTGGTAATTTGGTAATGTAGGTTATTGCTCAAGATGTGGTCGCTTTACTCGGCCTTCTCCAGTTACCCCTTTTGGTTGTGAGTTTCTTAATCTCGGGAAACGGGACACCATGTATCTCTGACTACTTCCTGCTGGATGGGGATGTTGTTTGGAAGACAGACCCTCAGGGGTGTTAGACTGTAGGGAAAAAAACAATTCTGTTGCTGTAAAGTCTGTCCTGACTCATAGTGACGATATAGACAGAGTAGAACTGCCCCATAGAGTTTCCAAGGAGCGCCTGGCAGATTTGAACTGTTGACCGTTTGGTTAGCAGCTGAAGCATTTAACCACTGTGCCACCAGGGGTTCCAGACTGTTGGGGAGGTAGAGTGAAACTTTACCACATCTTTTGGGATGAGGTGGTGAGCATGAAGAAAGCACAGACTGAAAATCAGAAGGGATATGAGGCTGACTAGTGATCTTAAGAAAGGAAGGAACCAGGCTACAG
Organism: Heterohyrax brucei; assembly: GCA_028571685.1. Taxonomy (NCBI): domain Eukaryota; kingdom Metazoa; phylum Chordata; class Mammalia; order Hyracoidea; family Procaviidae; genus Heterohyrax; species Heterohyrax brucei. The sequence goes on along the minus strand of CM053151.1, from coordinate 88,868,491 downwards.
AGGATAGTATTTGTCTGGTCCCAGATTGAATTTATGTAGCCACTCAGTTTTATAATTTTTGCACATTAATTTTCTAGCTCACCTAAAGATTTGGCATGAATACAACGCGAGATGTTAGCTTTTACACAAACCTTACCTTTTTCACCCAAAGGGTATCCTAGGACAATGCAGAACAAAAGCTAGTAGAAAGGTGTTGTGTGGTAAGAAAGGGCTACATTGAAACTCCAAATTAATTAAGAGAATTATTAATTATCTAGTAAGCAAACTTGTTTAAATAGAGCATACAGGCATAGGAAACAGAATACCAACATCAAGGTCACTCTAACAGTAGTGTTAAGAGTCTTTGGGGGATCTTACCCGCATAGGAGGCTCTCAGGAAAATGGATATTCAAAATTTTGGACTGACTCATGAGTCTGTTTCTCCCAGTTTTGCGAATTTTCCCTTGGCATCCAGGAGAGGAGAGAAATACTCTGGCTCTTACTTAGAGCACAGAATATGATTAAGGTCATCAGGGAGGATGCAGAAAAGCAGGCAGGCCCAGACATTGACAAACACTGTAGCAAATAGAGTCACACTAAGACACTAACAGTATGTATTCTTGGGGCATGTTGGATCTAAACAAACACACAAACAAACAAAAATCCTACTGCTGTGGAGTCAATTCTGATTCGTAGTGACCTTCTAAGTCATCATAGAACTGCCCCACAGAGTTCCCAAGGAGTGCCTGGTGGATGTTAATTGCTAAACTTTTGGACGGCAGAGGTAACACTTAACCACTGCATCACCAGAGTTTCTCCAACATTGGGTCTCGTGCCCAGAAAATACCAGTAAGTAAAACCTGGGGCTGCTTAGCTATTAGCAGTTTCTTTCTAATCATTGGTGCAGGTTTCAGTAGTGACAGTCTTCAGTGGTCTAACTTTTGTGTTCGTTAAATTTTAATAGAAAAAGTTAAGAGCATAAAGTCTCCTCTGTTCTGCCTGAATTGCTCGTATAAAAGCTTCTGCAAAAGATACCCTTCACAATTATCTGAGCTATTGTCTTTATACCTCAGGACTCAGTGGATATGTCCATGTGAGTCACGCTCCAGCTAAGTCACACTCCCTATGTTCAAGGACAAGAAATAATGACACACTGATGACTAGTACATGGGACTTCATTGGATTCCAAGAAGGCGGCCATTGTAGGCTCTTTAAACTCACAGTGCTGGTTTTCCCCCATGCTGTCTGGTGTTTCAAATTATTGAATGAGAGTGAAGTCCTCATCAGCTGCAGTGTCTCAGTGAGCAGACTCAGTGCACATTGTTTTAGCCTGAGGCCTTCTTTTGCCTTAGGTGATATCTTAAAAATCAAATGGTGTTCAGCTACCATTGATTGAGCTTTTGTGATCAAAGATTTTACAGTAAGATCATGATCCAGAAGAGGGAGCCGTAAAAGAGTTGTGTGTACCTTGTTGTCTACTTTTATAGCACAGACTTAGCTTCCTGGACTAGTAAAAAGGCTTTTCTGTTATCTCACGTCAGCTTGGTGTATGAGGTCAGAAATTACTGTAGGATTTCTATCCTGCTAATCACTAGTCTGCTGTTTGTCCCGTGGTGATCTATAAATTTCTGAAAGATTTCTGCAGTTCAACTCTAGTAAGTAGGAATTAAAGTTCTCAGCAATGATTAACCCCACCCTGAGTGCTGGACCAATGAGACTTCTACTGATTCTCGTTTTACGACGTGTAGCAGTTTAACGTTACACCTGCAGTATTCACTTGCATCGTTACTATCAATGGCTAAAGGTAACTCTAAAGTTTCCAGAGGGCATTGCCACACATTTGCTAGGAATCTAAATGAAAGATTGTCCACATAAATTCACTGTCAGTTCAAGGGAATCATCTAAATTTGTTGTATCTACCACACAGAAATATGTATCAGTAAGCAGCCCACAAAGTTTGTCTAGAGAAAACAAAAAATACAGAAAAATGTGTATGTGACAAGTAAGTTTGCACTGGAGAACTAATGGTTAGCAAGATAACACAGGATGAACCTCCCCTGTTGGAGGTCGTTCGTTAATCTCTTTAAACATATTGAGTGTTCATGCCGAGAGCAAGCTGCTCCTTCTTGGCTTATCTGTTGATGGTCATGGGTCACTGTCTCAGAAGGAGAAGTGGAAACTAAAACAAGATTGTCCAGACCACAACAGTAGTACTAGTGGGGTGTGCATTGTTTGACCTAAAAGTCGCTTCAGAAACCGTATGTTTTTTTTTGCCCCTCAAAGTTCAGAGTGCCAAAGGATTCCCAAAGGCCTGTGTGGGTTACCCCAATCTTCGTGAACACTAGAAATCTAGGTTCCAGAAGAATTACATACAGCTCTTTCATGGTGCCCTCTTTTGGATCATGATCTTAACAAGATTTTACAAAAAAAATCTTTGATCAAAAATGCTCAGTAAATGGTAATTGCACACCATCTGATTTTTGAGATACCAGGTACCCTACAGGGAAGTAGGAAGCAGAACAGGAAGACTTCAGGTACCCTACAGGGAAGTAGGAAGCAGAATAGGAAGACTAACAAAAGTATGAGGCCAATTGTCTAAAATAACCAATAAACCTATGACTCTAAGGTCTTTGAACAAGGAAACTAATTTCATGATGTGTTTATTTATGCATAAGGAGTATCAGTAACTGTAATTTGTGTGCCCCAGCAGCAACTGCATTCTGTAAAACCTCAGTTCGTAGATTAATATAAATACAGCAACATGTATCTATTAAGGCACAGACTGTTTCTTGATAGAGTAGGAAATCTAATGTTTTTCTAATTTGTAAAATCATAGTTCAAATTTTAGACACTTCTCTGGTTATATTTACAGCTTTGCTAAGTTTACCAATAGAAATTTCTAATTGGAGAGTTACAATATCTAAACTCATTAATTAAATAATTTAAGAGAAAGGAAAATGGCTTCTTGTATCTAGAAAGTAGGATCTTAAAACATCAGCAATATTCCCACATAAAACCCACAGTATCTTTTCATTTAGTCAGTTTTATGTAGTTATTTTCTGTTCTACCTGGTTCTGGGTCAGCCAGAGTCTATGAGCCCATTGGTTTCTGCATAAAACTTTTGGAAATGTCGATTCGCCAGGTAGTCCTTTTATAGTCCACGTACCTTATATACCTACCTAATGTAATCCACCTACCTTATCTGTAGATGACAGAATTTAATATGACCGTGATTGCTTTATAAATACTCTTAATAGTGAAAAGACTTGATAGAGGTTAATTCCAAGCAAAATGTAAAGGCCAAATAAAATCAAATCTGTTAGAAAACCTCAGACAATAATATTTCTAAATTTCAACCATTAATCATATTTTTAAAGAACTTCAGACATTCTATATAATAATCTTGATTATTAAAGTCTCAATAATTTACCTGATGACTATGAAAATAAATTCGTAGGCAAATAATTTGATTTCCCCAAAGCAACAGCTTTGATGATACTCAATTAAAAAAAATAAATAAAGTTTTAGGTAAGTTAACAATTAAAACCAAGTCAAACCCACTGCTGTTAAGTCAATTCTGACTCATAGCAACTGTAGAGTTTCCAAGGAGCTCCTGGTGGATCTGAACTGCTGACTTTTCGGGTAGCAGGTACAGCACTTAACCACTGTGCCGCTAGGGTTTCCAGTTAGCAATTAAGAAATGATACTAAAATTGTGACTTAGTATAATGCATTTGTTAAATAACGTTAAGCAAAAACGTAAGAGGAAATAACCAACATAAAATTTAACACCATGAGAATCAGGTACTTCTCTTGATTTTAACCCATGCCATAAAATTTATTGAAAAACTGTTTTTATCCCTTTTCCTTTATAAAAGGGTATTCATGGGTTTCCATGAAGTTTCAGAGTTTTCAGGTCACTACAGGTTCATAAGAAACAGTACTAAAGTTATTTAGCTAAAGATGTTAAAGTAAAAACCTTAGCTTTTTCTCCTTTTTTCCCAAGTCCTGGGTTTGGTTTTTGACTCAGGTATTCTAATGAGAAATCAAACTTTACCTTCAAGGAAGGTTACACAAAGAATAAATTAACTGTTCACTTAGAAATCAGAGAAATTTTTTTTATCTTAACAAGAAAAAAACTGAAGTCTTTGTTTTATATTCTCTCTAACATTAAACCCACTGCCATCGATTCAGGTCCGACCCAAGTGCTCTTAAAAATCTCCTAAATCAAACCATTAAACTTCTGTCAGAGAAACAAAACTTGGACTATATTAAGTAAAATTTTTTCAATAAACCTTACAGTGTATCCCTTTATTTAGCAACAGTGAACTGACTCATTAACAGACTGATATATATTTTTTTCTCTTGTGGCATAAAAAGCAAGGGTATATAAACTTAAATTATGACAAGTATCTATTAATTCAATTTAATGTCAGTAAGTTACCTAAAATTATTTTAAGCCTGTAATTCAAATAGAATTTGTTGTAACATCCCAAGTTTTCATTCAGTTTTTACTATGTCACATATTTTTCCCAATCTAATTTTAACCCATACAGCTTTTGTCAACTGGCTTTAGAAACCATGAAGTCTTTGCTTAACTGACCAAGTCTCTTACTAGGGTTAGAACATTTTGCAGGCCATTTTAAATACGTCACCAAGTTGCCCAGCAATAGCTAGAACTCGTTTATGGTTCTTTTACAATTTGGAATCTCGCCCAATTTCTGATTAAATAAAGTAGCTGTTTTTATCTTTTGTCTTGAAAATGTCTCCACCTAGTTGGAAAGGGTCTTTCAAAAGCCTCCCAAGAACTATACAACTTTAGAAACTATGGAATGGGGAGGCCTGACCCAGCACTGTCCTAATTCTCTTGACTTGTGGAGAACATGTAACGTGTTTAAGTTGACCTAGGAATTTTGAAGGACAAAAGAAATCAATTTCTTTCCCGTTTACTGTTCTGAAATTGACACTTTTACGTTAAGACAAAACTTATCATTTTTCTTGTCTGGGACCTCAACCAAGGGCTGTAAGTTAGTCTTTTCAGCTTAATAACAGTTTCTTTCCACATCTGCTTGAGATTCAGTTTTCTTATCATTCTCAATTAGCTCAGCCATGAGTCTCCCCACCCTGATTAGGAGAATTTGGACATGAAAGATACCTTCCTGCCCGTAGAACTGGTTGTCAGTTTCAAAGAATTTAAACCAGAAATACTCTGAAATTAGACCCAGTCGAAGGGGCTCTGATTGATGCAAGTAAAGTCTGTCAGTGAGGACTTGACAAGACAGGAAAGTCTGGACAAGTCGTGTAAGACACCACACAGATAACACAAGTAACACTTAAAATCCTAAGGGAATGGCATACTCTTGGTAGCCCCAATCTCCCAGATGGTGTCACATGAACTTGACAGAATACTCTTGGCTGCCTCAATCCCCCAGATTCCCTTAGGCCCAAACCATGACTCTAGAGTCACCAGGAGTCCCTTATGACAATTCTACTCATGGAATCAGTCATGCAGGGCACTGCTTGCCCCAGAAACCAAGAGACTCTAACTGTATCCACTCCAGTGCTGTGGCACCCACGGAAAGAACCGTGGATGCGGAGATCCAAGTCTTGCTTGAGTTGTTATGAGATGCTGTTGAGTTGGTTCCAACTGATAGAAACAGTATAAACAACAGAACAAAACACTGCCTTGTCTCACTATCTCGTTGAGGGGCTTCATCCTTTTCTCTGACCCTCCACTCTACCAAGCTTGACGTCCTTCTCCAGGGACTGATCCTGACAACACATGAAAAGTCTGTAAGACGCAGTTTTGCCATCTTTGCTTCCAAGGAGCACTTTGGTTGTACTTCTTACAGAACAGATCTTTTGGTTCTTTTGATGGTCCATGGTTGACATTTGACATTCTTCTCCAGCACCACAATTCAAAGGCATCAATTCTTCTGTCTCCTTTGTTCACTGTCAAGCTTTTGCGTGCATATGATATGACAGAAAATACCATGGCTTGGGTCAGGCACACTTTTGTCTTCAAGCTGATGTCCTTCCTTTTGAATACTTTAAAGAGATCTTTTGCAGCAGATTTTCCCAGTGCAGTGTATCTTTGGAATTCTTTTTTTTTTTATTTTTATTTAACATAACTGAGTGAAAATGTACATTCACATGTAAATTTACATGCCCCCCTATATGCAGCTTCCACTGCTCTCCCTGTCTGGTGACAGCACACTGTTCCTCTCTGCTCCATACCTGTCTCATCCTCCCAACAGTCTCCTTTCCCCTCCTCTCCATCCACTCCCCTTCCTCCAGCCAGAGGTCAGCAAGATGATATCCTATAGATGTATAGAACCATAAAGTGCTTCCAATATATGGTCACTCTGCCTTGCCAAATCCAATCCATTCCTGTCCAAAGAGTGGACCTTTGTTATAATTTATGGGAGAGGGCAGCATCAGGGAAGGGGGCCATGCTCTCAGGGTAACCCCAAAACCGCTGGACCATCAGTTGAGGTCTTTTGAATTCTTGACTGTTGCTTCCGTGGGCGTTGATTGTGGACCCAAGTAAAATGAAATCCTTGACAACCTCAATCCTTTCTCCATCTGTGATGATGTTGCTTACTGGTCCAGTTGTGAGGGCTTTTGTTTCTTGATGTTGAGCTGCTAAGACTAAGACTGTGGTCCTTGATCTTCATCAGTGTCTCAAACCTTCCTCGCTTCCAGCAAGTAAGGCGGTGTCATCTGCGTAACGCAGGCTGTTCATGAGTCATCCTCCAATCCTGATGCCTTGTTCTTCTTTGTATAATCCAGCTTCTCAGATTATCTTCTCAGCGTACAGACTGAAAAGGTATGGTGAAAGGACGCAACCCTGACACACACCTTTCCTGACTTTAAACTATACAATGTCCCCTTGTTCTGTTCACACAACTGCCTCTTCATCCATGTACAGCTTCCTTAAGAGCATAATTAGGTGTTCTGGAATTCCCGTTTTAAGCAATGTTAGCCGTAAGTACTCACCTCTTCTGTGGTGTGTTGGAGATCAGTGACACTGTGGCCAGACCTGGACTTTCCTGGCAGCTCAACTTGGGGACAAAAGGGTTTCCAGCAACCCCCGTCTGTTACAGAGCTGACGTGAAGGCCAGGCCTGCCACTGGGCCCCTGAGGCACAAATGGTAAGGTCCCACCTAGGGTGCCAAATTTGTTTCTGCAGACCTAAGTGGAGTTCATGTCACCTGCCACAAACAGCCAGTCTTTGAGATGGGAGTGAGATGAGAAGTAAGACATTTCTTGTGTACCAGTAGGCAAGGAGACAGAGGGGATCATCCCTACAAAATCAGCCTCCCTGAAATGAACACTAGCTGGAGGTTTTATAGAAAAAAGGGAATAAGGTTTTATGAGTCCTAGGAATTTGTAGAAGGTTAATTCTTTGTTGGGTGGTGACATTGATCTCTTCCCAGATGTGTTTTTATCTTTTTTTAAATTTCTTTTATTATTATTATTTTATGATAACTGAGTGAAAGTGTACATTCCTGTACAAATTTACATGCCTACCTCTACGCAGCTTCCACTGCTCTCCCTGCCCAGTGACAGCACAATATTCCTCTCTGCTCCATGCATGACTCATCCTCCCAACAGTCTCCTTTCCTCTCCTCTCCTCCCACTCTCCTTCTTCCAGCCAGAGATCCGCAGGATGATATCCTATAGATACATAGAACCATAAAGTGCATCCAGTATATGGTCACGTCACATTGCCAGGTCCAATCCATTTGTGTCCGAAGAGTGGACCTTCGTTATGACTTATGGGCAAGAGCAGCATCAGGGCCGGGAGCCAGGCTCCCAGGGGAACTCCGAAATCACTGGACCATCATTTGAGGTCGTTTAGTGGAGATCTCAGGGTGCACCCCTTTTTATTCTTGTGTTGCCAGTGAGACTCAACTTAGTGAGCTCCATCACTACTGTCATTGGTGGTGGCCGGGCACCATCTGGTTCTTCTGGTCCCAAGTCGATGTAGGCACCCACTCATGTGGGTCTCTCTATCTTCTGGGTTGTCTTTACCCCATGTCATTTTGGTCCTCGGTGAGCATCCATTCCTGCTGAGTTGGGACCATTTGTTGTGCCCTCGATGGCAGCTTGGCACCTTTAAGACCCCAGACACCACTCTCCAATGTGGGGTGCAGAGAGCCCACTTAGCAAAACGCTAGTTGTGCCAATTGGCCTCGATTTTGTGTAAGAGCATGGTCCCCTGCCCCCTGCACCCTGCTCCAGCTACTCTGTCCTTGCAATATTGGGTTAAGATGGAAGGAGTATTCAAGTTATGCTGAAGTCCACTTAATATTGTTCTTGTTTCTAATGTGTGCTATTACCAATTTCACCCAACCAGATTTCTAGCAACTATCTAATCTAAACCCTCCCCCACTTGCCTTCCTTCCCTCCCCTCCCTTGCAGCTGTCAAAGAGTCTTCTTCTATACATAGTTTTTTTGAGATCTTAGTGTAGGGGTCTCATACAATATTTGTCCTTTTGTCGCTGACTACTTTCACTCAACATAATGTCTTCCAGTTAAAACCAGGTTACGAGATGTTTCCTGGATTCATCATTATTCTTTATCATTGCGTAGTGCTCCATTGAGTATATGTACCATAGTTTTACCTATCCATTCCTCTGTTGCTGGGCATCTGGGTTGATTCCATCTTTTTGCTGTCATGGACTGTGCTGTGGTAAGCATTCTTGTGCATGTGTCTGTTGGTGTGAAAGACCTTGATTCTGCAGGATATATTCCAAGTAGTGGAATTACTGGGTCAAATGGTGTATCTATAGCCATTTTTTTAAGGAGGTGCCAGATTGCTTTCCAAAGAGGCTGGACCATTTTGCAACCCCACCAACAGTGTAGAAGAAGAGTTCCACTTTCTCCAGAGCCTCTGCAGCATTTGTTGTTTTGTGTTTTTTGGATCATGGCCAACCTTGTTGGGGTGAGATGGTATCTCATTGTCGTCTTGATTTGAATTTCTTTAATAACTAAAGATCGTGAACATGATCGCATGTGTTTTTTGGCTGCCTGGATCTCATCTTTAGAGAAATGTCTGTCCATCTCCTTTGCCCATTGCTTAACTGGATGATTTATCTTCTTCTTATTGATGTTTTGTAATATCTTACAGATTATGGAGATCAGGCATCGATCTGACGTAGAGTTGCCAAATATTTTTTCCCATTCTAGATGTGTTTTTATCTTAATTGATATTTGGGCCTAGAGGTGGTCTGGGCATTACATTGTTGCTGGTCACAAGGCAGATTATTTTGTTTTTCTTTTATGGTCTTTAGGTTATTATCACTTGTTTTTCCACACTCCTGAAGAGAACATATGTTAGTCCTCAGCCTTAAGAGAAACTGAGACAATTGACTGCTGCTTGGTGATGGAATTCAGAAACAAAGTAGTGCAGGTTATGTTCAAGATATGATCACTTATTTTACTCTGCCTGTTCCAGAGGCATAGTGAGAGGAGGTTAGAGGAGGCCATTTGCCTCCTGGTGCAAGTCCAAGGGAGGGGGGTGCCAGAGGAGGTTGTCAGGGGTGGGGACATGGTAAGGGTGGAAACTTAGAGATACTGTCTGGTTGCTTTTTACTCTCACTAGGCCTCCACCTGGTGGTGCAGTGGTTAAGTGCTCAGCTTCTAACCAAAGGGTTAATGAACCCATCAGCCACTCCACAGGCAAAGGATATAGCAGTCTGCTTCCGTGAAGACTTACAGCCTTGGAAACACTATGGGACAGTTCTCTTCTGTCCTGTAGCGTTCTTATGAGTCAGAATTGACTTGATGGCAGTGAGTTTGGTCTTTTGGTATACATACATAAAAAAAAAAATCAATGTATGCTTTAACTATAATATAAAAGAGAAATAGTTTTAATACGGTATCATGCATTCTAATATGTAAATGCTTGGGCGTGACTACACAGAAGGCAGAAGGAGGGTGTCAGATGCTTGAGCCTGTACATAGAATCACAGAGAACGTAACAGCTACAAATACCCACAGATACAGGTGTTTTATGTGGGTGAGTCAGATACCAGGAGAAACGCTGCTAAGATTGACATGATTTTCCAAGATGCTGAATGGCTCTTGGTAGTTCCACAGAACATAAAGAACATCAAGTGTAATATCCTTTCAGTTTACACTCTAGTGACATTCCTAGAACATTCATGCAAAAATTCTCTATGTTCATTTCAGAAAGGAGTTAAGTTCAAAACACAGATAATTATAAATGGGCTTTTCACCTCCATGAATGTCAAGTGGAACATTCTGAAGTCATGTGGGAGAGTTCTTCCTTCTGTGGGCCACTCTGGGAACTGCAGGACATCCGGCATTCCAGGCCCCCACCCACTAAGTACCGGTAGCATTCTCCCACCCACAGTGGTGGTGACAGCTGTCCTCCCAGGGAGAGGCCCTGTTGAGAACAGCTGGTCTGGAAGAAGGGCCAGGACTAGGAGTTAGGAGGCCTGTGCTCTAAAGCCAAAACAACCCACAGCCGTCCAGTCGATTCCCACTCGTAGTGACCCTACCGTATAAGGCTTCCAAGGCTGTAGTCTTTTTTTTTTACACACATTTTATTGTGATCGAGAACAATTTAACAATCTATATCAATTTGCCATGTAACACCCAGAGCTCTATTCTAACTGCTCCTCCCACCATGATGAGCCTCTAGAATAGCCCTGTGTACGTATTAAAGTCCATTTGTTCATCCCCAGCCACACTCCTTGTTTTGTATAGTCCGGTTCAGTCTTTGTCAGAAGAGCTGGCCATGGTGTTGGATGTTGTTTAGGGTTAGAGAGTCCGGGGGCCGTGCTCGCAGGGGACCCTTCAGTCAGATGAACAATCAGATGTGGTCTTTTGGTAGAATTCTAGCTCTGCCCTCTCATCATTCTCCTGCTGTGTCCAGGGCTCTGTGCCAAGACTGTAGTCTTTATGGAAGCAGACTACCACGTCTGTCTCTTGCAGAGCAGCTGGTGGGTTCAAATCACCTTTCTGTTAGCAGCTGAGCAGTTAACCTCTGTGCCACTAGACCTCTTCTGTTCTAAGAAAAAAATCCCATTGCCATTGAGTTCATTCTGACTCATAGTAGCTGTATAGGACCAAAGAGAACTGCCCCACAGAGTTTCCAAGAAGCACTTGGTGGATTCAAACTGCCAACCTTTTGGTTAGTAGCTGATCTCTTAACCACTGTGCCACTTTGCTCTAGGCTAGTATAAATACATATGTGCTTGTATGGGAAATCCTGGTGGTGTAGTGGTTAAATGCTACAGCTGCTCACCGGAAAGGTCCACAGTTCAAATCCACCAGGCTCCCCTGTAGGACAGTTCTACTCTGTCGTGGAAGGTTGCTGCGCATTGGAATCAACTTGAGCGCAGTGGCTTTGGTTTGGGTTTGTTTGATGGCCTTAGGTAAGCCACACTTAGCTTCATATGCCTGGGTCTCTTGTGTGTAAAGGAGATAATGATGGCACAAGTGTCCTGCCTGTTTCAGGATGTAGTTTATGGTGCACCCTTCCAGAACCCTCGGGGCAACCCAGAGCATCTGTGTGCGGCCTGCAGCCTACATCCCACCCACTAACTCTCCCTCACTCTGGTGTTTTCTCAGTATTTAAACATACCGAGTTATTGTGTGGTGTAGATGTTCAGCATGCTCAGCTGCTAACCAAAAGGTTGGAGGTTTGAGTCCCCTGCAGAGGCACCTTGGAAAAAAGACCTGTGATTTTTTCTACTGGAAGATCAGCCATTTAAAACTCTATGGAGTGTAGTAATACTCCGACACACATGGAGTCATGAGCTGGTGTCGACTCAAAGGCAACTAGTAGTAGGCGTCTATTTAAAAAATAAAATAAAAAGAGGAAGGAGGGAGGGTTTTAGGAGAGCCCTCATTTCTGCTTCTCCAGCACCTCTCCTCACGCCTTCCCTTCACAGGCGCCTGTCTCACAGGGCCACCCCTGCACACTGTCTCTACTAACTCCATTTGTAGTCACTCCTCGTGCTTAAAACCGTCTCCAGTGACCTCTGTGCTGCGGAGTCTTCGGTCCCAGTCTGACTTGTCACAGCTTCTGAGCCTCTCCTGTCTCCATGTCCTCACAAGATTCTTTCCTACGGGTCTTCTTGCCTCCCTGGTCCTTTCTCAGGCTTCCCCAACCCTCACTGACCTGTCCTCTGCCAGCCCCGTATGTCACCCGCCTACCTTCATCCCAGCAGTTCTCTTCCTCTGCACTAGACGGTGTCCGAAATCTGTCTCCAGCCTAGAGCTAATTGTTCCTGCCTGTCCTCTCGGCGTTCCAGACCTTGAGCCTGTGGAACACAGCTCACTGTGGGTCTCTCCAGACTCACCTCTTCTTTGTCCTCTGGGATGGCACTGCTGTTGCCCAAGTCAGTGCCTGGAGGTCGTCCTCAACTCTTCCAGTCTGCTCTTCCTTCTCCCCCCAGTAAACCACACCGTCCTGTCAGTCTTGCCTTCTCAGTAGTACTCGAGTCCTCCCTAATTTGGGTTGCCTGTTTGACCCTTGTTGGCATTTGGGACTGAATCCTCTCATTTGCCTGTTGGGTCTCCCCCAGCCTCAGCATTGCATTAAGACCTTTAGAGGCCTTTTGTACTGACCGTTCTTGTTTGGTGCTGTTGAGTGACCCCTCTGTACAACAGAAAAAGATAAGCGAAACAAAACAAAACCTAACCCACTGCCACTGAGTCGATTCAGACTCATAAGGAGCCTGTAGGACACAGTAGTACTGCTCCACTGAATTTCCAAGGAGCTCTTGCCAGATTCGAACTGCCAGCCTTTTGGTTAGCAGCTGTAGCGCTTAACCACTATGTGATAAGGGTCTTATAAATGATTAACAATCAGGTATTGTACTTCTAAATTGTAATGTAAAACTGTGTTTTTAAAAATAGCAAAATTTCCACATGTGCTGAAGTTACTGTAGTTTCTCTTTGATTGTCTCTCACTGTCACACCTTTAAATGACCTTTCTTTGGTGCTGTGTCACTGCCAGTGTCCTGAGCATGTGTTTAGCATGCCAAATGGGTAGTCTAGAATTATGGAATGTCAGCATCTTGTGACTTGGGCTTGGGTGGTTCTCTTCATGGCTTTTACGTGTATTTGGTGGCACAGAAGAGATACTGACGAACTGTTTAATGAACAGGTGAATGAGTGCGTGAAATGACGAGTGGAAATTGAGAGAGCACATCAGAAAGCGCTATAAAAATCTACGTCGTTACTCTTCTTGATTTTCTGGTATTTGATGTTAGAATTTCCAACCAGCCCAGCTGTTATCCTTCATCTTTCATCTTCAGCCTCTTTAGCTCCAGGCTTTCAGTGACCTGTGCAAGAAAAATGTGCATAGAGATTTCTGACTTGAATGAATTTCACAATCTGATGGTTAGGCCTCGTGAGGCAGCTTGAAGGGACTCTGCCAGCTGTCTGGCGGTGCATCGTTTAACGTGAGAGACACAGCAGCATGACACACGGGGTGAACCTGGGGAGAAGTAGGGCTGCGCCTCTGCTTGAGGGTTTACTTTGGAGTTAAGGGGTATTAGAAATGAGGCATCCACTGCAGAAAGCATGCAAGGGATCACAGAAGGAACTAGCATGGCCTAAGGGCTGTACAATACCATAATCAAATCAGAGGGCTGTGGTTTAAGAAATGTAACCTGACTCATTATTATGGAGCTGTGGACAAACAGGTGTCAAAGTAGGTACAAAAGAGTAACCCATTCTGTGGCACCACTATAATAACATGGCACCAGTATGGAAGTGGATTTGGAAGATGGCTTATCTTGGGGAGACGGACTAAACTGATGAAAGAGCAAGGAAAGGAGAAGGCCAGGTTGAGAGAGCAAATGGGTCCACAAGGGACACTCGAGCAGACAGAAATCGCAAAGCTAAAACTTTGGTGTCCAGTGAAGATATCTGAGGACCCATGTGGTTTTCCCTGGCTTGTTCCTCTGTGTCTGCTCCACCTCTGTCCTGTCCTCTGGGCCAATGGGAGGGTTCCTTCTTCTTTTTTTTAAGTCTCCACATTTTTTACTTGGAAATAACTTTACACTTGAAGAAAAATTGCCAGAGTAAGTCATTCCCATTGCTGTCGAGTCAGTTGTGTCTGTGGCGCCTGTTTTAGTCAGCTAGTGCTGCTCTAACAGAAATACCACAGAGTGGATGACTTTTAACAAAGGAATATTTATTCTGACACAGTCCTGTAGGCTACAAGTCCAAATTCAGGATGTCTGCTCCAGGGGAAGGCTTTCCCACTTGTTGCTCTGGAGGAAAGTCCAGTATTGCATCAGTCTTTGTCCAGGGAGCATCTTGGTGCAGGAACCTCAGGTCTGAAGGATGCACTCTTCTCCAGTGCTGCTTTCTTGATTGTGTGCAGTTCCCAATTCTCTGCTTGTTTCCCTTTCCTGTTATCTGTTGAAAGGATTAAGGGTGGGGCAAACCGTCCTCCAGGGAAACTCCCTTTAGAGTGGAGCAGGGGGGTAATCCTATGAAGGGATTTACAGTCCCACCCTAATCCTTTAACATACAGCACAGGAAAATCACAAAATGGAGGTCAATCACAAAACATTGGGAATCATGGCCCAGTCACATGGCTACACATATTTTAGGGGGGACACAATTCATTCCATGACAGTGCCCTTGTAGGAGAGAGTAGAACTGTCCTATAGGATTTCCAGGGAGCAGTTGGATTTGAACTGCTGCCCTTCTGATTAGCAGCCTGAACTCTTAACCACTGTCTCACCAGGTATGCAAGTATTATTATATTTTAACAAGATTCCTTATTTTTAATATTTTGGACAATTCACTTTTTTATTCACACTCACCCTGAACCATTTGAGAATAAATTGCCTGCATCATGGCCTTTTATCCCTAAATATTTCAGGGTGGATTTCCTGTGAATAAGGATATCTTTTCACATGACCTTCAGTGAATTGAACATTGATACAGTACTTTATGTAATCTGCTGCTTGTATTCCGGTTTTGTCAGTTGAACTACTAATACCCTTTTGAGTATTTTCTCCTCTCTGTTGCAGGATCAGGCTAGGATTAAGTACTATATTTAGGTGTCATGTCTCTTTGGTCTCCTTTAACCCAGAATAGCTCCTCAGCCTTTCTTTGTCTTTTTGTGACTTTGACATTTTGGACTAATGTAGCCTCCTGCCTTCTTTATAAGAAAAATGGAATGCTCTTCCTTCTGAATTGTTACTTCCTGTTTAGATTCTGGCTGATGCATTTCCAGCTGCAATCTACATATGTGAGTGGTGTTACCTCCTTTTAGCGTATCACCTTCAGCTGCACTTGATGTCCATCCCTCCTTTAGGTGTGCTATGTGTGATGTTGACCACCTGGTCCAGGTATTGTCTCATTTATTCACTGTACAGAGACTGCCAGTGAAGTTTGTGAACTTGTCCTAGAAAAAGTGCTGCATACCTCATTGCTGAATATCACTACTATCACCTTTGGAGTTCTCCCCTTGGGAAGCTATGCACTGATGCCAGTGCTTAGCCCACCCTTCAAAGCAGTTTTGGAACTCTTTTTCTGGAATGGCATCGGAGCTGTTGGCCTATTACACTTGATGTCCTGAATGTCATGAAAATGTCTTCCTTTCAATATTTACTTTATCTTTGGGTAAAGAAAAAAGTCACTGGGGGCCAGATCAGGTGAGTAGGAAGGGTGTTCCAATACAGTTATTTGTTTACTGGCTAAACACTCCCTCATAGACAACTACACAAGTTCGTGAACTTGCCACCTTGCCATCGTGTGCAACAGCCATTCCAGAAAGAGTTCCAGAATTGCTCAGAAGGGTGGACTAGGCACTGGCATTGGTGTATAGCTTCCCAAGGGGAGTACTCTAAAGGTGACTGTAGTGATACTCAGCGATGAGTTATGTTACACTTAAAACAATTAAGTTTGCAGATTTACATTTACTGTTTTGTTTCTCCTTGTTTCTAATAAGCATTCCGTGGGTAGACTGTTTTTGACTACATAAATATTCTACTCATAAAAATTTTCCACTGAGATTTCCCAGCCAGCCTGTGTGGGTTGACAGGTATTTCTGGATTCCAGCCCAAGGGTTGAGAGTTGAAAGTTCTATAAGATCAGGTGGCCCATGTTTTGGAGGCATCACCCATGGAGGAGCGCCTGTCTGTGTGAAGCCCAGCCCTGTTGTGTAACCACATTTCCATGATTGCTTGCTCTTTGCACTCCCACCGGGAACAAGAAGCTCATTCGTCATTCACTCAACTGACATAATGAACGTGATTGTGAAAGCTCCGCTTAATGCAGGCACATTGCCATATAAAAGGAAGTCAGGCATCCTGTCTGTGTCTTCAAGGAGCCTGTGATAGAGCTGAGGAGACAAGGCCGGAACTCCCTGAAAGGTAAAGAATGTCAAAGTTGTTAGTGTTCAACCATGACCTTGGAGGATTAGACAGCCTAAGAGGCTTGGAGAGGAGGGATTGTGGGGAGCTAGTCAGGGCGCAAGGACTTTTCCTTAACAAGGGAAATCTTTGAGTGGGCTCTAAGGGCAGGCAAGTGTGAGTAGACAGAAAGGATAGATAAGAGCATTCCAGGTGGAAGGAATAATGTGAGCAGAGTCCTACTCTGGAAGCATGGATGGTATGAACAGGGAACAGTGAGATACATGCCAGGGGTTAGACAGGGCCAAGAGTTGGTCCAGGAAACAGGATCCGCATCCTTTTGCTTTGCAAAATAGTTCAGCAAAAATTTCTTTGTGCCAGGCATTTTAAAAAAGAACTTTCTCAATTCTGAAAGTAATACATGTTCAGTGTAAGGAATTTAGAAAAATAGAAATACAGATAAGATTTTAATGATGTTACCCTTATTGTTTCATCAAGAGATAAACACTGCTAACCAGTGTATTTCTGTCATCTGTAAGATATTTCACTTTTTGGATAATCATGTTTTTTGTTTTGTTTCATGAATTCAGTATCCCCTCTTCTTCCACAGAGGATGTTAATCGTATGGTTTAAAGTTGCTTGTTCTATTGCTTCTGCTAATTCTGTTTTCTGGCTAAAATGTCTTCTGTTTTGTAAATGTGGTGCCTGTTTCATGGTACTGGTGTGTCTTGGTTGTGTGCTCCATATATTGTAGTCTGATCCTCTGTGGTCTCCCCACAGTGAACGCTGATTCTGTGTGCCTAAGCCAGCTACCGCTGTTTGGGGACAGGAGGGGTCATGTGCTGCTGAGGACTGTCGGAAGCCGGTCCAGGTGTCACAAAGCCTCTTCTTTGCCTCTCTACCCTGGTGTGCAGCTCTCTTCCTGGTCTGTAGGCCCGCTGCATGGCACACATGAGTAGAGAGATGGGAGAGGGCTGGCTTGCCTGGGCTGGAGGCCCCAGTGCTACTTTACTGGCTGAGCGTAGAATGCACTGGCACACTGCTGGGGCTCCTTTCCTAGCCCTGGCCCTTACTAGCACTGTGAACTCAGGGAAGCACTGAGTGACCTCTCAGGGTCTTATCTGTAGAGTGGAGGTAATAATAGGCTCTATCTCAAAGGATTGTTGTGAAGGGTTAGATGAGATAACATAGGCCAAAGTGCTTAGAACAGTGTCTGGCACATCATATGTACTGTATGCATGCTGGCTGTTACTATTATTTCATGATTTTAGTATTTTGGATTGTGATTTCTCCATCAAGTTATTCCCATTTGCCTTCCATCTTCAGGGAGCCCATGCTATCCCTGGACCACTAGGGGCATGTCTTGTTTTCTGGTGCTGTAATAGATTTATTCTTCCTATAAAAACATCTATTCTGTCACATGTCTTGGGCTTGGAAGGAGGTGGGTGTATGCCCTCGATCAGCCCTCTTGATACAGTCATGCACTTCCTTCAAGTTCTTTTTCTAGGTGTATGTTTGTTTGTGTTATTGTTACCTGTTTCTGTACTTACCTTAAGGCATACATTATGACATGCATCACCTTAACCAGGATCTGGCCCACTGGTGGGGCTCATCTCCTGGTCGGAGTCACCTGATGTGGTCAGGAGATGACAGAGTTCTCTTCTTGGCCCTCCTCCCTCTGCCTTAATGAATGTAATGGATCCTGTTTCCTTTGTCAAGAGGAATGTTAATCTTTTTCAGCAGTTGAACTGTGGCTAATGAGAGGCTAACTGAGATAACATACCCTTTAATTACTCTTGTCTAAGTGTTGTTTACCAGAAACCATGGTGGCATAGTGGGTTAAATGCTACATCTGCTATCCAAAAGGTCGGCAGTTTGGATCCACCAGGTGCTCCTTGGAAACTATGAGGCAGTTCTACCCTGACTTCTAGGGTCGTTAACCAACTTGATGGCAGGTTTTTTTTTTTTTTTCTTTTTGGTAAGTGTTGTTTGGAGCTGTGTTTTGCGTGTATTTCAAGGCTCTATGCTTTCTGTGTAGATGGAACTATCCATCAAGAGGCCAAGTGAGGGACCAGGATTGTTGGGTCTTAAGAAGGCCGTGGTGGTTCAGTGGTATAGTCCTCGCCTTCCGCGTGGGTTTGGTTCCCAGCCACTGTATCTGCCACGTGCACAGCTGCTAGTCATCGGTCAGTGAGGCTCTGGTGCTGGGCAGGTTTCCGCAGAGCTCCCAGACGGTGATGGATGAGGCAGAAAGGCCTGGTGATCTGTTTCTGAAAACCAGCCCATGAAAAGCCTGCGGATCGCTCTGAGCTGATCTGACAAGTGATCACAGGGACGGCACAGGACCAGGCAGCATTTTGTTCCATCGTGTTGGGCTAACTCAACAGCAGCCAACAACAGCGAGGTTCATGGGGGCGCACTTGGCGTGGCCAGAGCCTGTGCTCAGCTAAGGGTATGCTGGCCTTTCCTGGGGGTCATTATTTCAAGGAAAGGAAATGTCCAGACTGGGTCAGGTAACTGCCGTGGCTGTCCCCACCAAACAACTCTCATTCCTGTCTTTCCCTGAAAGCATCTCCCCCTTTAGGCTACTCCTGGCTAGATCCCTTCAGTCTTCAAGGACCTGCACCTTGCCTTTCCCCCACGCGGCAAATCAATACTGAGTCCTCACTGTGTGCCAGTATTACCTAGTACATGGGGTGCAAAGATAAGAAATTCACGGTCCAGAGAGCTCCCTGAAGCATTTTGATAATACCTCCCTGCTCTTTGCCCAGGAAAAATATTGTATGTATGTTCTTCCCAGGCTTGCCTTCTGTGCCATGGCCTTCCTGTGGTTCTGGTGTGGTCTCTTTCGAGAACCGAGCCTTGGTGGGCAGACTAAGCCCCTGGAGGACTTGAGTAGGCTATAAAGGACGACTTACATGAACTTTTCTGTCATGAAAACCTGTTGTCACCTGTAGGTGGCCATTGCTGTAGGTAAATCAAGTTCTCCTCGTTCTGTCCATGCACGCTTCTCTCTCACGAGTGGCGTAGTGAGTCATTAGGGACGTTGGCCTGCTTCCTCTTCTGTGGCTGTGGCATTAGGCAAGTCCCTTAACCTTTTATTTACCCTGCCTCTTAAGTAAATAGGGGTTGAATGCCTGCCTCATAGGCTTGTGGAGGTGGACTGATGTGGTAGCCTGCGCATAGAAAGTAGTCTCAGTAAATTGTTTAGCGTTTTTAAACACCCCAACCAGTACCCCTAGTCTGAATTGTACAGAGATCCAGGATTCATTCACCAATCACCGTAGCCTCTCTCCTGGCCTTTTGGATGCGAGTCATCTTCAGACAGCGGACAGTGACTCTATGGAACGAGGGCTAAATCCCTTTCCTTCGCCCCCATCGCACAGTGACAGCCTGAGAGCGGGAGGAGGTAGGGGCATCTGTTCAGAAGGGAAGGATGTCCAAGTACAAGGCAGTGGAGCTCAGTTATAACTCTGTGTGCTTGGTGGCCTTCGGGTCACCCTTGGTAAGTTCTAGAGCAGTGCTGTCCAGTAGAAAAATTCTGGGAGCTACTGAGCTGCTGAGCACTTGAAATGTGACTAGTGAAAGGGAGCAACTGAATTTTTTGCTTCCTCTAATTAATTTAAAATTAAATAGTCACATATGGCTAGTGGCTGTCAAACTGGATAGTGCTGTTGTGTAGTTTGTAGAAAAAACATTGATTGCACACTGTGTTTTTGCCTGTGGCTCATCTCTAGATCCTGGTCTTCTGTGTCCTGTTTGCAGAGGATAATCAAGGTGTGCAAGGTTGCGGACAGAGCTTAGATGTCTCTCCTCTGCCATTGAAGGAGAAGGAACAAAGTCTGGCAGTGACCAGAAGGGAAATTTTGAGTTCCCAGAGTAGAGGCATTCTGCTGAGACAAACCCGTCTTGTTAGGAGTCTGCCCCCTTCCTTACTCTCAGTCTTCCCCTTTGTCTCCTTCGAGGGGCAGAACTGTTGATTTTTGCGGCCACAGGGGTGGGACAGGTGGTGCTCAGATCTGTGATCTGGTGTAAACCAGGTGTGTACCAGAGAAGGAGAAAGCACTTGTGTTAATGAGGATTTTCTAGATTGCAAGTGACAGAAAACCCAACAAGCTGGATTAAATGAAAAAGGGTTGTTTACTTGGTGGTAAAATCAGAAAGCCCAGGTTAGAGATAGTACTCTGGGGTCTGGTAAAATTAAGTTCTTTTGCCACACCATTAGTCCAAAGATTCCACCTGCCCTTTATTTGTTAATAAATGCAGTTACCAAACAGCTGTTAAATAGGACCCGCACAGTTTCGAGTCCCTGCCTGCAGGAAGACTATCAGCTGACCCATGATGTTCACATGGCAGTTGGGGACTTTTCCTTGGTGGAGCTGGCACTGTAGGGACCATCAGGTGACTTTTGCAATAAGGGGCAGAATGTCTAATATTCCTTAATTACTGTCCCTGGGACAGCAGTTTGGGACCTGTGGTGACATCTGATTATAATTTTCTTTCGATTTATTTGGGAGTACAAAGGGACAAATCTCTCCCTATTTTTATAAAAGAGACATATATCAAAAGAACAAGCAGGCAAGATTCCCAAATAAAAGGCATATATATTCCTCCCTCGTTGCAAATATGTAGTCTGTCTTTTTGGAAGTCGGTTGGCAGCACCTTGTTGAGAACAGCAGTCAGGAGTGCCAGTGTGTTAATGCTGTTTGCTCCCCATTAGAAGGAAAACTCATTACTTGGCGGTGTGAGGGGCTCTCAAATCCTAGTTAGGGGATTTCGCAAGGGTCATGCCAGTAGCTGGATTCAGGATTCATGCAAATGCTTTTAGAACTTGGTCTCAGTCTCTTTCTCTCAGACTCTTTCCGTTCTCATTGCCAGTCTCAGACTTCTGTACATACAGCCCCAAGTCCCATGAAGAGAGTGCCTCCTTTCTGGTCACTCTGGCGAAAGTCCCAGAATTGGCTCTGATTGGCGCACGTGTGCATCCCTCAACCAGTCACTGAGCCAGGGGACTGCGGTGCTGTCTGGCCAGACCTGGGTGGCACAGAGGGTTTGTGCTCACCTCCTAGCCGTTGTTGCTCTGAACCCACTCGGTGGCATCATGGGATCAAAGGCCTGGCAGCTTGCTTCTGTAAGGATTACAGCCGAAAAAACTGTGGAGCAGTTCTGCTCTGTGCCATGAGTCAGAAGTGCCTTGATGGTAGTGGTTGTTTTTTCTTTTTTTGTCGTACGCTTACTCGCATAGACAGGGTAGAAGCTGCGTTCGAGCCGCCCTGACTCCAGCTCCTCTGGCTTTCAGGCTGTTTCTCATACTTTGTAAGCTTGTTTTTGCCTTAAGGACTTTGTCCTTACTGTTCCCTCTTCCTGGAATGCTATTCCTAGAGCTGTTTATGTGGCTGCTTATTTTTCCTGGTCTGTGCCCATACACTGTCTCCTTAGAGAAACTTAAGACTCACTCTCCGGTGCCCACCTTCTTTCTGTCCCCACTTGCCTTCCCTTTGTCACGGCATAGTATCAGAAATCAGCATTAAGTGCTGTCTGTCTGTCTCCCCACTGTCCCTGACTGGAGCACTGTCTTCTTCGTGCCTGCTTCAGTGCCTGGTCTCCAGCAAGTATACAGTAAATATTTGTAAACATACTGGAATTCAACAACAACAACAAACACATTTGCTCTCTTGCTGATTTCAACTCGTGGCAACCCCCTGTGTATCAGGGTGAAACTGCTCCGTAGAGTTTCTGATGGCTGATGTTTTTGGAAGTAGATCACCAGGCCTTTTTTCTGAGGCACCCATGGGTGGACTCACACCTGGCAGTCAAGTGCATTAACCGTTTGTACCATCCAGGGATTCCAGACTGCTGAAATACAAGCCGTCAAATAAACAAACCAGCGCATACAGTAATTCTGGGACGGGTTACCTGGTGTTGGGCTAGGTTAGAGGCTGTGTAAATCAGGGCATTGGGTGTTGCATCTTTGGGGCAGCTCAGGCTTGTCCTCTGAAAAACTCGCCAGGCTTGTGTCTGCTGCCTCTGGTGAGGCAACGGAGAGATAGTTTCCCCACTACCTCTGAAGGTGTGGTGACCTATGGGACACCCTAGGGACATGGCAGTAATGGGCAGAACTCTGATGAATTGCTGGTCACGTTGTTGGTAAGGCTGACAGGTAGAGCCCCACTGGTCTCATGTGACTAGGATTCTAGGGCCCCTGGCTGTCGCCTGATGGGATCTGCATAGGGGATTATTGATGAAGGGGAGGTGAGGCAGCTCTTTACAGTAGCACATGCCTTGGTCTGGGACTGCAGCCAGGCAGCTAATTAGAGAGCCCAGCAGCTGTCCAGCCTCTCAGGCAGCCAGCAGCAGCTCCCCCAGTGCCAGGGGTGGGAGGGGAGAGAAAAAAGGGGCACGGAGTGAGAGACCACCCTACAGGACATAGTGGCTGGGTGGTCAGAGTTTGTTCAGAGAGATGCATCGGAAGTGGCATTTAAGGTGGCGTGGGGTAGGTGGGGAGGAGGAAGGGAAGAGAGGAAGGCAGCGGGTTAAAGTAGCCTTGAGGCAGTAGGAAGAATGGCAAGATGTCCTTCAGCAGTGCAGTCCGATTCCAGGTCCCGAGTGAACCAGGCATAGAGTGGAATGGCAGGGCCAAATAGCCTGGCTGCATCTCTACCCAAGTTCCCCATGCAAGTCAGGCCTCCAGAGGCTGGGCTTCTACCTTGATTCCTGTGGGAGCTGACTGGACACAGCCTGTCACCTGGGAGGGGGCGGATACCAGTTGCATCTGTAGCTGAGCATGGGCCGTTCCTTGAATGGGAAGTTTCCAGATCCACTTGTGTTCAGGATTGGTCTTACTAAAGGGTAAGTAAAGGCAGTTGTTCTGGTTCACATGGGAAGAACTTGGGGGCGTTGAGTAAGGAGAGGTCCCTCTATTGGATTTTGGAGGCACTTTCTCTTTACTTTCTGGGTATCTGGAGTAGGGAGGCTTAAGGAAGAGAATGAAAAGGACGGAAACTCAATGACATGGACTGATATGATCTGTAACAAGGACCTCAAACATGGGGTCATGAGGATGGGTCAGAACTGGACAACCTTTTGATCATAGTGACTCATAGTGACAGCTTCTTTGAGCATATGGTAGCCACGAGTTGGGGTCCAGTTGATGGTAGCTAACCACAGCCAGAAAGAGGAGAGGGAGAGAGAAAGAGGAGTTTGCCTGTTCCCTCCCTGGTTCCAGTCTGAGGCTCCAGGGCCATGGATATGGGGGGAAGAGATTTGATTTTTGTAATTTAGTCAGAGAAGCAGAGACTCAGTCCTGCAAGTCCAGCTTACCCTAAGTAGTTATAGGAAAGGAGACAGAATGATACAGAGGGCATTGCCTGCCAGCAGCTGCTGGTTAAACCTTTTTGGGAAATGAATCCTGCGTGCATGAAAACTGGATGTCCCTTTTGAAAGTGCAGGTGCATTGTAAGGACAGTCATTAATCTCTGACCTGAGCCCAGGCTTGGCCTGTTGCCCATGTAGGGGCATGCGGCATCTCCTAGAATGCCTGAGATGCTTTGTTCCTGCCCCAGTCATGATCGGACATGTCTTCTGTATTGTTCAGACTCAAACTGTCAACTCTTTGTCAGTCCATGTGATGGCATTTGGTGATGGGAAAAAGGAGAGAGGGTTTTCTTCTGTCGTCTGCAGAGGCAGCCCTGACCATTGTAAAACAAAATGCATAATGCTTTGTGGGAGAGAGCCCTTCCTTAATAGTGAGCTCAGCAGTAGAGATGAGCACCAGGCATTATTGTTTCTGGTTAACAGCACTGGATGACTCAGTCACCCAAGAATGTGACTGGACCGTTCATCTTGTCAATCCATCCATCCAACAGAAATTCCTTGGCCTCAAGGAACTCATAGTGTGGTGGGAACAACAGACACATAGGAAATAATCTTAAGATGGGCTACATATTTCAATAGAAGGGTGCTCAAAGTCCTGTGGGAGCAGTATCATTGTTGCTGTTAGGTGGCATCCAGTTGATTTTGACTCACAGTGACCCCATGTGACAGAGTAGAACCTCCCCATAAGGTTTTCTAGGCTGTAATTTTTATGGGTGCAGATTGCCAGGTTCTTTCTCCTAGAGCCATTGGGTAGATTTGAACTATCTACCTTTCGGTTCACAGCCAAGTGCTTAACTTTTGTACCACCAGGGCTCCGTTAGGGATGGAGTAACTGAGAGCTTGTGCAGGGGTATTCCCAAGGGGTAAGGTGTGGGCGTATAGGAGAAGGAGCAGGAGCGGGTGGGCCACAGGGGAGGAAAGACAAAAAAGTGCCTTTCGGATAGACAGGACAGAACTTGAAGTGGGTGATGGTGCCATCTCCTTCAGGCCTCCAGAAGCATCCCAGGCATGTTGGTGGAGTAACTGGATGTACAGAACGGTCTGTACTCTGACAAAGTAAGCCACTTAGTTAATGTGCTTAGTAGATTACCTGAATAAAAGACCTAGATGTGCAGACGTGTGCCTTAAGAATGTGCTTGAGATTAGGAAGCAGGGAGAAGATGCTGAGGGGGGGAAGGGATGGCTCCAAAGCCGGAGGACCAGGATTTGAGTCTGTGTGGCTTTGGCGAAATCTTTCCATGTCCTGAGCCTGACTGGAGTGGGAATTCTTGTTTTCTCTGACTCAGAGGATTCCTAGGAGAATCACGAGATGAGGAGCATGAAAAAGTGTAAGTCCTACCCACATGTTAGTGTTGTTACTAGTTGTTTTAAGGACTTTTCACACATTCGTGTTGTGTTTGTGTCCCGTCCAGTCAGTTCTGACTCATAGCGACCTTACAGTGCAGAGAGAGAAGAACTGGCCCGGGAGTATTTCCTGGGCTGTGGTCGTTGTGGGGAAACTCTGGTGATGTAGTGGTTAAGCGCTATAGCTCCTAACCAAAACGTCGGCAGTTCAGGTCCACTGCTCCTGGGAAACTGTGGAGCAGTTCTCCTCTGTCCCATAGGGTTGCTATGAGTTGGTACCGACTCCACACCCCTGGATGTGGTTTTTTGTTTGTTGAATCTTTATAGATTGACACGCTGGCTTTGGCAATGGACCTAAGCATGAAAACGATTGTGGGCACAGTGCAGGAGCAGAGTGTTTTGTTCTGTTGTGCATAGGATTGCTGGCACCTGACAACAGCACCACAGTCTTTGTGGCAGCAGCCTCGCTGGTCCTTTCTCCTGCAGGGCTGCTGATGCGTTGGGACCACTGACCTTTTGATTAGCAGCCTGGCACTTAACCGCTGCATCACTGGAGCTCCTCTCACACATTCATACACCCTTAAAACTTATGGCCTACTTCAGGCCATGCAGGCTACAAAGTAGCCTCAGGTTTCCTGTAGCCTGGGACCTGCCCTTAGGGACTAGGTGTGTCTGAGGAGGCTGGGGGCAGCTTGGGCACTTGGAGACAGAGGTGGCAGTGGGCTGTCTGTGGAGGTACAAACTACTGCTGCATCCTCATTTCCTGGTCTGCCCCTGCCTGCCATGTGGGAAAAGCCCTCAGACCAGGAAGCTCCCAGAAAGGAGCCTTTTCTGACAGCTGCAGCTTCATCGGCCAGGGAGGCACCCCAGGCAGCCACGGGGCTTCCAGGGCTAACTGCAGGCGGAGCTGGCAGGATGTGGTCTTTGGTTTCCGGTTCTGTTTTGGTTATGTCTAGTGCTATCGGGTTGCTATGAGTTGTAGTTGGCTAGATAGCAGTGGCTTTATTTTGGGGGTAGTGCTATTGATACAGCCTGTGTAGAGCTCAGGGAAGGGGCAGTGCCAGGGGATGGGATTTCATTCCCCAGGCACGGGGTGGGGGTGGTGCTGGTGGGGTTAACGCCCCTTCCTTGACGTGACGGGTACAGACAGGCCAGTGTGATCTTTGCCCATCATCCAGCAGTCTGAGCGCAAGGCAGGGCTGTACCCCAATCCCATTGGTGGTGGGCTGCCTGCAAAGAGAGGAAGGTACACAGGTCTGGGAGGGAGGAGTGATGGTTCCTGTTTGTGGAGGAGCTTGAAGGGACAGGGACAAGGCACACCCTCTGCCTCTCCATGCTTTAGAGCGGAGACCTCAGGAGAGACCCCAGGGGCTCCCTCATGCCTCTGGCAAGCACCCAGGCACACAGTGAGTTTCGGGTCCTCCTCTGCCCTGTCCCGTCTCCACAGCATGCTTGGTGCTTCACAGGTGGCTCCTGCTCCGAGTGCCCGGTAGAGAAAGGAAGGAGGTGGAGCTGGGTGTCGGTATAGGGTGGCATCTCTGTGCTGCATGCTGATTGGCTGTCCATGGGTGAGATGTCAGCCCCCACCGCCAGCCACAGACTGTCCTCAGGTGTGTAGTGGCCACTCTGTCCTTTTGCAGGCCCGTAGTAGGCCTGTGAGGCCCTGGTGGCATGGTGAGTGGTTAAGAGGGTGTAACCAAAATGCTGACAGTTTGAATGTACCAGGCACTCACTGGAAACCCTTTGGGGCAGTTCTGCTCTTTCCTCTAGGGTCACTGTGAGTTGGAATCATCCCTCAACCGTGATTTTTTTGGTACTGGGCCTGAGTCTTGTCTTTGGTACCATGGAGAGTGTGCTGTATCCAAATGGGTTTTCCAGGCAGCTTCGGCACCTTAATATTAAAATGAAAATACTGGGAATCTGCATTAAATCGTAGTCTTACAGATACTGTTAAAAATACATAATGGAAATATTTGGGAATGGGGGTCAAAGTGATGGTTGAACAACATGGTGAATATATAAGCTACCTGTTTTGGATTGAATTGTGTCCCCCAAAATCTGTGTTGTAAATCCTGATCTCTGTGTCTGTGGTTATACTCTCATTTGGGAGTGGTTGTCCTTGTTAATGTTAATGAGTCAGGATCAGTGCAGGGTATATCTCAAGTCAATCCTTTTTGAGATATAAAAGATCAAAGGCAAACTATCAAGCGGAGAGGGGGAAGAGAGATTACAAGCACATGAAGACAGCCCAGGAGCAGAAGCTCAGAAGAGCCAAGGACCTTCCTGCAGAGCCAGCAGAGAGAGAAAGCCTTCCCCTAGAGCTGGCACCCTGAATTCGGACCTCTGTCCTCCTATACAGTGAGAGAAGAAATTTCTGTTTGTTCAAGCCACCTGCTTGTGGTACTTGTGTTATAGCAGCACTAGATAACTAAGACGATAAGTTAATGTCACTGTGCATGTCACTTGCACATGTGACGAAAGTTGAAGTGGCCAATGTTTTGTTATACGTATTCTGACCTCAATAAAAGGGGAGAGACATAAGTGGCAAAGGGAGTTGTAAAATAAGATTTATATTAGCTTCTCATGTTAACAAGGATGTCAACAATAATAATAGGAATAGGAATAAAATAAGCAAATAGTAGGGTGGCGGGATTGGGAGTGGAGGGCCTTAGCTTGCTTTCTATTTGGTTGCTGGTTTCTCCTGCTTGTGATTGTGCCTGGCTCCCCTAATGGTGAAACAAATGTCCTCTGTGCTCTGTTCTCTGTGAGGTCCTCGCCGCCCTTGAGAACAGGTGTAGCCACTGCAGGGTGAAGGTCAGAGTAACTCGAAGCTAAATGAGAATGGAGCTGGATTCTGAAATCATATCCCCTCTCAGACTTACAAGTGTGTGCTGCTTTGGTCACAAGAACCCCTCTGGCCTAATTGCACTAATGCCCAGGAACCTGAACAGGGCTCTCGTGGTGGGGCCAACCAGATCTGAGCAAACAGGACCCGAGAGAGAAGGGGGCAGGTTCCGGGAAAAGGCCTGGTGGCCTGGGAAGGATGAGTGTGAGTGCTGAGCTTGTTTGTTTGTTTTGGGGCTGCCTCTCCAAGCTGGCCCAGGGCAGTCTGGGCTGATGAAGACCTCCTCTTTTATTCTTAGGGACCCATGGGAGCCACCTGCCTGCCACCCGAGGATCAGCTGAGCCCTGGGACTAATGCTTGCCCACACTGCTGAGAATGGCATCAGAGCCCAGTCTCATACCAGGACAAAGATCAACCTGGGACACTCCTGGACAGTGATCCTGATGTCTGTTCTGAGTTGCACACTCAAGGGTGTGATAGGTGAGTATGTTATAGTGACCCAGGGGGTCTCCAGGGACTGTTGCCTCATTGAGGATGGGCTTGGGTGTGGAGGTTCTAGTTCTGAGCCTGCTTGCCATCCATAGGGCTATAGTTTAGGAATGGGGGAGGCAGGAGGGGTTTGTCCAGCAGCCTCAGGGCACATCACACTCTGGAGACATCTGATGGCTGACATGGCCTCCAGAAAGTGGGCCAGACCCAAAGTGGCTGAGGGAAGTGTATTGAGAGGCTCCCAGGACATGGGAGACAGCAGCTTCCCAGACTCCCTTTCTTATGGCTTATGGGTGCTTGGGGCTTCTGCCGTGGGAGCTGTGCCCTACCTGGGATTCAAGCTCTGCCCAGATGTTGTGAGTAGTTCATGTGGTGCTGGCCCAGAGGACTTGGGCAGAACATTACGGGTGAGGGCATTTATAGAGTTTTACTTGGTCAGAGCAAAAGGTCAAGTCCAAGCCCATTCAGAGGAGCCTCAGAAGAAAGGCCTGGTGATCTGCTTCTGAGAAGTCCCTGCCGTGGACATCCTATGGGGCAGTTCTCTGAATAGATGTGGAGCTGCCATGAGTTGGAGTTGACCCTACAGCAGCTGGTGACAGGTCGCTGCCATAAAAGTGACCACCAAGGGGTCAAAGAAGCAAGTCTTCAGTTGCCTTCACCACATTTCAGCTGCATCTCACCCTCTCTCAAGATGAGCTCTGTCTGCAGTGGGAGGCCCTGCCCATCCTCACCTAGACTTTGTCTCCAGCCTGAACCTCTGGTTTTTCCTTGATAGGGCTTTAAAAACTGACCACTGGCTGCTTGCTCAAGCCTGTGTCTGGCCTGAGGGCTGCTAGGTTTGTGCCTGGGCAGGCAGAACAGTGTGGCATCAGGGACCAGAAGGAAGGAGGACTGTCCCCGTCTAGCCAGGGCAGGAGGACCAGATGCACTTTGAGGAGCTGTGGGCTCATCCCTAGGTGTCCTGAGCTGTTACTTCCACACGGGAGTCTGCAGGGAGGGGAAAGGAGGAATATTAATCAGGTATTTCTCAGCTTTAGGGAGATCTTAAGTCTCTTCCCAGTTTAGAGTTTACAGTCAAGGACTAGAATCCACTTTCCATTCAGCCTGGACTTGAAAAATCTGTTTTGGGGAGTGTTTCAGTCAGCTAGGGCTGATCTAACAGAATTACCACAGAGTGGATGGCTTTAACAAAGGAAGGTTTATTCTTACACAGTCCGGTAAGTTGCAAGTCCATATTCAGGGTGTCCGCTCCAGGGAAAGGCTTTCCCCTTGTCGGCTCTGGAGGAAAGTGCGGTATTGCATCAGTCTTTGTCCAGGGAGCGTCTTGGCGCAGGAACCTCAGGTCTCAAGGACGCGCTCTTCTCCCGGTGCACATTTCTTGATGGTGCGAGGCTCCCGACCCTCTTGACCCTCTTTGTTTCTGTTTCCTTTTATCTCTTGCAGGCTGAAAAGCTTAAGGGTGGGGCAAGCCATAGTCCAGGGAAACTCCCCCGACAGCAGAGCAAGGATGTAATCCTATGCAGGAATTTACAGCTCCTTTAGCATACAGTTTAATGAAACCACAGAATGGAGGACAGTCCCAAGATACTGGGAATTATGTCCCAGCCACACGGCTGGGGGGGGTGGGGACACAATTCAACCCATGACAGGGAGGGTCTTTCAGAAGTGTGGTCTTGAGTTGGTTTGTAGGCAGGGTGGTGTGAGCCTGTATCATGGGGGCGAGGTGGAGGGTAGAAAGATAATCGTAGAGGCCACTATGGGAACATAGTGACTCAGGCAGGGACCTAGTCCCCATAACACAGGCGCAATCTGTATCACCAGCCTTAAGACTGTTGTACTCTTCAATCCAGTGATTCTGCTTCTCCCATTATTCATTAAGAACTCCTACTTTAGGAAGTAGTCCCAGTGAAGAAAGTGACTGAATTCTTTTGCTGCAGGCATAAAGGCTGTTTCTCGTGGTGTCATTTGTAATAGTGGAAATGGGAAAACAGTTGCTGTTCCTTTGTTGAACAAGGAGCTCTGGTGGCACAGTATTCAGCTGCTAAACAAAAGGTTAGTGGTTCAAACCCACTAGGCACTCAGCAGGAGAAAGGCAAGACTGCTTCCTAAAGATGGCAGCCTTGGAAGCCTCATGGGGCAGTTCTGCTCTGTCCTGTAGGGTCGTCGTGTATAGGAATTTACTATGGCAATGGATACCTTGTTGAACATCTGGGTTAAGTAAATGACAGTTTTTCTCTTGGTGGAATATAATACAACCATTAAAACAGTGAGCACATGGGCTGTGTAATCACTTGGAAAAATGGTTATGATACAGCCAGTGAATAAGTACATCATGATAGCTTACAAAAGATACATCTGACAAAAGATTACCAAGGGGAAATGATGATAGCCTGGTGGCGTTACATTTTTTTTCTTTCTATAATATGTCAGTTTGCTTGTTTTGAAACCAAATTTAATTTAGACAGATTATACAACATATTATTGATAGTGACTTTCTCTAAGATGTGAGATTAGGTGGAACTTTTCCTTTCTAAGTCATTGCTTTCTGTAAGTTTAAATTTTGGCTATGAGTACATGTTACTTTTGTAATTAAAAAAATAGATTTAAAATGCTAAAATTAAAAGAAGCTATACTTCCTGAGAACAGAGGAGATCCTGAGCCAGCCAGCTGTTTACACCAGCCCACATCAGTGTCTAAGGGCCAGGGTCGATGTGGGTCATTCATTCATTCCATAGGTAATTATTAGATATTATTGACAGGCACTGTTCTAGACACTGGTGACCCAAAAGAGAACCAGACAAAGTCCCTGCACAATGGACCTTTCATTCCAGTGAGGGGAGACCAATGATAAATAAGTAGCACAGATCGGGTAGTGACAAATGCTGTGAAGGTGACATCAGTGACAAGGAGGCTATTTTGGATTGGAGGATAAGAGAAGGCCTCTGACGATGACAGCTGAGAGCTGGATGACAACAGGCAGGCAGCCATAGGAAGGTATGGGAAGAGCATTCCTGGCAGGGCAGCGTGCCTAGGCTGTGGGCCCCACCTCCAGGGTGCCTTTTGCTTCTTGGGCCCTGGTAGACCTCTGTTCCAGAGCTGGCTCCGTTTCCCAAGCCAGCTTACCCCTCTGGCCCTCCAAGCTGGGCTTTGCTCAGTGTCCAAGACACACCCCCACCCCAGAACCCTTCTCCATCTGCCCACAAGGATGAACTCCTACTGAAACTCTGGCTGCTGCTGCTGCTCCCTGCACGTGGGTGCTCTGGGTATCCTGAATGCCGGCCACTGCTCTTGGCTGGCTTTTCCGCTGGGCTGGGCTGTCGGAGATTCCTAGCAGAAATGCGTGGGGAATGTGTGGTGAGGGTTGTTACTTTTTTAATTGTATTTTAGGTGAAGGTTTACAGGGCATATTCTCATTAAACAGCTAGTATACATATTGTTTTGTGATGCTGGTTGCCATGGCTACCCCCGTGACATCAACATTCTCCCCTTTTTGACCTTGGATTCCCCATTACCAGCTTCCCTGTCCCCTCCAAGCCTGGGCTGGTATGCCCAATTAATCTCTTTGTGTTATGGGCCTGTCTAATCTTTGGCTGAAAAATGAATCTCAGGAGTGACTTTAGTACTGCGTTAAAAGGGAGTCCAGGGGGCCCATACTCTCGTGCTTTCTCCGGTCTTTATCAGACTAGTAAGTCTGGTCGTGTGTACGTTGGTTGAAATGGTAAGGGGTGTTTGAATGGCACATGCCTTGAGGCCCTGGGGGGCGGGGGCTGCCCTGGTCTTGGTGAGGATTCGCTTTAACCTTGGAGGACCTTCATGTGCAACCTGCTTCAGCTTGGCTGGGAAATAAGTTGGATGCCATCAGGAGCTTTAACACCTAGTTGTCGGCTTCTCTGATGGTCCTCTTGGAAACTCAGGCTCATCTCTTCTTGCCTCCTGTCATCTCTAAATACACCTTCCCAGCCTTCCAGAAACAGAAACTCGGAAGTCAGTAGTGCCCTCTGCAGAGGCCGCAGTCAGCCTAGAGAGCAGTGTGTGGTGCTGATGGGGAGTGAAGGTTGTGAAGCCATACTTAGCTGAGTTTGAATCCCAGCTTTACCTTTTAAAGCTGCAGAATTTAGGCAGTTGTTTAGCCTCTCTCTGCCTAACTTTCCCTATTTGTAAAAGGGATTATCTGAGTCAACATTATGTGAAGTGCTGAGAAGGGCTCTTATCATGACTTGGGAGGTAGAGGGAGGACCCTATCAAGGCCCACAGAATCACTGAGCCCAGGGCATGCCCGCAGTAAGAGAGAGGAAACTCTGGCTTCTGAGCCAGCCCGTGGCCACAGGGTTTTCCCTCCACTTGGTTCCCTTCTGGCCTTGAAGTGAGAGCCTCTTTCCCTCACCCTGAACTTGATAACCACAGGAAAAGCTCAGAAGTTTCAAACTCTACGTCTTGCATCCAGAGGTAAGAACAATTGCGCTCTCCTTACTGACCTGTTGGTCTCCCACCCGGGGGACTGGAGTCAGGGTTTCTGAAGCTGTCCCCCTGCTGCCTTGTCCTCAGGGGCCTCCTCCTAGGAGGGCTGTGTGTCTGCCCAGAGCGTGGACTGTAGTGGTTGTCATGCCAGGGGCATGAGGGCAAAACATGTGGGAAGTGAACAGGTTGAGAGAGGAAGACCTGGCGATACAGAGGGGAATCTTGGTTTTCTGTCCCTACTGGGACAGAAATTCCCGGAGACATTATGTCGTGGCGTCTTTGCATCCTGGCATGACATGTGAGTTTCTGCCAAACCAAGGTCAACAGTTCTTCCCTCTGGTGTTGCCTCTAGCCTGTCTTGGACTTCTCTGGTGGTCTCTTGACCTGTCCCAACTGCTTGCGCTGACTCTGGTCTCCCTCAGCCAACTCGGAGAGCATCACAGGAGATGCTTCTAGAGAGCTCCTTTCCCCATTGCCTTTCCCCATGGAGAGGCAGTTCCCTGCCCTGACGAGTCACCTCAGTTCCCGCTCTTTGCTGGCACTCTGTGTTCCCTGACCCTTTTGTCAACAAGCAGGAGGGCTCTTGTATTTGAGTGTTGTTTCCTGAAATTCTGCTCCTGAAGCCATCCAGTGCTCTGCAGACCCTTGTCTTCCGTTTCCAGTCTTGCCCACGCCCGCCTCCTCTTTACTCCTCCCTGAGTGTTCCTCCCCGGGCTTCTCCCTCTTCGGGCCACAGTCCTTAAGGTGGTTGTATTTGTCACCAGGAGAAAGAGGCCAACAGCTGTGAGCTGCTGATTCTTCTGCTGCAGACTTTTCCAGGGCTGTGGTCTTAGAGCCAAACAAGGAGGTATGGGCAAAGTCCTGGGCAAAGGGATAAGGTTGGGGAAACGCCGTGGATGAGGGTATGTCCAGCCCCGCAGAGAGTGGAGGAGCCCGCTGTAGCTCACTGGGTGAGCATGGCTTTTGTGATTAGAAATGGGTTTGAGAAAGGGATTTTTGAAAACCTATCAAGCCAGTGCGTCTCTAATCTCAGCATCTCTCCCACCAGTGTGAGCTGCCATCCCCACTGACGACGCTGTCTCCTCTTCCTCTCTCTGGTCTTCACCCCATCCTCTGCCCCCAGCCAGGTCTTTCTGTTTCTTCAGTTCGTCTTGCCTGGACCACCCCCCTTGGACACCATCTGACCTTAGGTAGGTTTCCTCTTTGCCTACCCTAGCTCTTTCTGCTGCTTAGAAATGGAATCCAGGCCTCAGCTCACGCAGTTCTCCTAGCATGTAGGTTCCCGTCTCCCTTGGCAGCAATGTCTTTCGTCTCTCTTCTGCTAATAGGGTTTTGTGGCCCGGCTCTTCCAAGTCTTCAGCTCCAGGGAGACTGGGGCCTCTGAACTGTTACTGGCTGGCAAGCCAAAGACGAGATCAGAGGCAAAGTGAGCAGGGTTTCTAAATCCACAGCAAGGAGGGAAGCAGATGAGGATAATGAAACCCCCTCACCCACCGTGGCCGGCAGCTGCCAATCATCGCCCCTGCCTGGGAAGCTGTCCCCAGTCTGAGCTGTAGGGAGCTGGAGATGAGGGTGCAGGTAGGGGGCCAGACTAAGGTTCAGACGGCCTGACTCAGCACAGGCTGCAGAGTGTCTTCGGATCCTCCCATGTGTGGGGTCCCCTGTTTGCCCCAGAGGCACCACCTGCTTCCTGGTGAGTTTCCCTGGAGCCTGTTCTCTCCTTACTTCAGCCAGTTAACAACCAAATGAGGGACTGTGCCACAAACACTCACCCTTTCATTCCACCCTGTTTTCAAACCTGACCCTCAGAAGACTGAATCTGAGATCCATCCTCTTTAATTAAACCTTCCTTAGCCACAAGGAAGCTGGGAGTTCCCACTCACTCTCCTCAGCTGAGTTATCTTTTCCCCACAGCCTTTATGTGGGGTAGTTGTTTTCACAGGCAGGGTGTTGCTCTGAGTGGGCTGAAGACCTAACCTGCTTGGCAGGGAGGCAGGGGGACCCTGCCTCAGGTAGGAGGTGACACTCAAGAGAGGGGCTGTCCAGTAAGTCTAGCACCAGGCCGGAAAATGATAGCTACCGTCTCTTGAGCTCTTTCTGTATTCTGATTTGTGTATATGTGTTAGCTCATTCATCCTCACAGTAACCCTATAAGGAAACTGAGGCACAAAGAGGTCAGGTAACTTGCCCTAGATTCTTGAGGAGGAGAGTATCAGCCAGGATTCAAACTCAGGTGGTTGGTATACGGAGCCTCTCACCATACTAACACTTAGTAAGTATACTAACACAGGTATACTTAACCACCTCACCATACTAACACTTGTGAGTCATGGCTTGTTGTTAGGGATGGCTCAGAAGGGAGAAACCGGAACTTCCAACTGAGAATTTGCATTTCTAGCAAGTTCCCGGGTGATGCTCACACTGCTGATTAAGTCAGAATCACTAGTACAGCAGTGGTTCTTGTAATTTTATTATACATAAGAATCAGTTGGGGGTCTTGTTAAAATGTAGGGTCTGATTCAGTACATCTGGAGTGAGAATGCAAATTCTCAGCAGGCATGCAAATAGGAACAAACTAGTTCAGAGCACTGGGAAGAACTGGCTTTTACGAGGACTGCCAGTTACATTCCGACCTCATCCTAACAAAAGTGCTACATACCTCACTGCTGAATATCACTGCAGTTACCTTCAGGGTATTCCCCTTGGGAAGTATGCACCAACACCAGCGCCTAGGCCACCCTTCAGAGCAATTTTGGAACTCTCTTTGGAATGGCCATCAGAGCGCTCATCGTATTACCCTTGATGTCCTGAATGTCATCCAGATGTCTTCCTTTCAGTATTGCCTTTATCTTCAGGTAAAGAAAAAGTAATTGGGACTGGATAAGATGAGTAATGAGGATATTCTGATACAGTTATTTGTTTAATGGCTAAAAAGTCCCTCATAGATACCTATACAATTAAGTTTGCAAAGTTGCCACCCTGCCACCATGCACAATGGCCATTCCAAGAAAGAGTTCCAGAATTGCTTTGAAGGTGGACTGGGTGCTGGCATTGGTGCATAACTTCCCAAGGGGAGTACTTTGAAGGTGGCCATAGTGATACTCAGCAATGAGGTATGTAGCACTTAGAACAATTAAGTTTGCAGACTTAATTGTCAAACCTTGTATGTGACTTCGGATTTACTTAGGTTCACTTGTCTGGCAAATTTATTGAGCATCTTCTATATATAGCGTACAAAGATGATTAATCCATATTTACTCAGAGTTTTCAAGATAAAAATTTATTTTTATAAAATATACATGCTTGTTAGAAAATTTTTAGAGTTTACAGAAAAAGATAAAGAAGGAAATAAAAATTGCTTATGATGTTACTGAAAACCCAGCTGGTATACTGGTTAAATGCTGCAGCTGCTAACCAAAAGGTCAGCAGTTCAAGTCCGCCAGGCGCTCCTCGAAACTCTACGGAGCAGTTCTACTCTGTCCTGTAGGGGCACTGGGTTGGGTTTGGTTTTTGGTTTTATGATGTTACCGTCCAGTAATAATAAATGATAGTTGATTTGAGTTACTGAGTTTTGGGACGATTTGTTATGTAGCAAATAGCCAACTAAGACATGTCTTCGTGTTTGTACTGAGTGCTTACCGAATGCTGAGCGCTGTTCTGGGCCCTGGGAGACTGGGAGACGGCCAGAGAAGCGCAGTCCTTACTGTCGAGGAGTTTGTACTAGATAGGCATAAGTCAAGGAGATCTGAATGACTCTAACTGAGTACATGGTAGTGCCATTAACCAGGATGAGGACATAGGAGGAAGGAAAGCAGATACAATGGACCCTCTGCATTCAGGGGTTCCACATCAGCAGATTCCATCAAGGCTGATTTGAAACCTCGAAGGGCAGGGGAGAAAGAGTTCAAGGGCCTAGGGGCAAATCAGAGGGCCGTACAAGGCAAGACAGGTTTTCACCCCAAGGAAAGGTATGTGGCTATAAAGGAAAAAGTTCCCAGGAGACTGGGGCAGCCGCACCCCAGCAGAATTTGTACAAGTGAGGACACCAGGAATGCGGTCAGGAATTTATGATCGGTGCTTCTTGGCCTGACCGGACAAGTGGCAGAGGTCTCAGGTCTGCGTAGAGAGAACACAGCTAGCAGGCTCCGGACCTAGTAATCTATGCACCGGGTATATGCAGCAACCATGGTCACCCAGGACCTCTTACCTGATGGCCTCCAGGTTCTCATGGCAGGAAGCCTGGATATGGCTGGCCTTCCGAGGGCCCGCTTTGCTCCCGTTCCTCACAGGTCTGCCCCAACTGGCCTGATCATCCCCGTTCCGCTTCATTCGAAACACTGCGCAGTCCTGTGCTATGTAAATGATAAGTCCGTGCCGTTTTATGGAAGGGACTTGGGCATCTGCAGATTTGAGTATCATGGAACCAATCCCTGTGGATTCTTTGGAAGGGTGTTTAAGGTGCCAGTGAGATGTTTAGGTGGAGATGTCGAGGAAGGAGTGTGCTGTGTCGGTGTAGAACTCAAGAAAGATCTGGCAGGAGATGGAAAGTGACTAATAGAATCATCTGTACCAGAGACAGTGCTATGGACATGCAGGAGGGAGAGAGGACTGCTGACTTGGGGGATGAGAAGGTCAGCTATAAACTGGGTTTGGACTTGTGGAGGTGAGCGAAAGGCACCCGAGACAGAATGGAGGTCAGGTAGGGAGAGTTGGACTGGGAGAATAAAGGGAGAGCTGCAAAGGTAAATGGGTGAGATCATGAAGAGTCTTAAAAATCAAGCCAAGAGTGTTGTAGATTTCATTGGGAAATGGGGAACCAATCAATGTTTTGAGGCCGAGGAGTGACATTAGGCACATGTATCTGTGAAACGGGCAATGTTATGCAGTAGTGTGGGCACTGAAATAGAAGGAATTTGGGTTCTAGTCTCAGCTGTGCCATTTACTGGCTCTCGGACTTGGAACAAGTGGCCTCACCTCTCTGAGCCCCAGCTGCGTTACCCAAAAAATGAGGATAACACTGTCTCCCCTCATGGGAGTCTCACTTCTGTTAGATCAATGACAAAGTGTGAATCCACGTGCTTAGAAGACTACAAAGTCCTGCACAGGGGTGTGTATTCTTGTAGCACGGCAGTTGACAGATGAGGCTGAGACTCCCAGGCAGGCAGGCAGGCAGGCAGACAGCAGATAGCATCTTGTTAACCCCTGTCCCTTCTCCCTCTTTGGAGAGGGCATTAACAGAGTAGATGCTGGCAGCTGGCAAAATTGGGGCTCATCTTCTCATGGCCTGTCTTCCCAGTTCTTGATGTAACCCTAAACTCTTCCGTCTACTCTGCACGTAAACAACACATGATACTCAGAAGGCACTGTCCAGTAGGGGCCTGTGCCAAAACTACAAAACAGAGGACCGTAAAATAGTCCTGACCTCAGGGAGTTCACAGGCTTGTTGGGTCAAGAGGGCATGTATCTCAGAATTGTAAATTGCATGGCATTTGGTGAAGGGCCAAAGAATAGTCCAGACAGTTGCTCGGGGAGGCTTGGGAGAAAGTAGAGCCTGCAGGCTGGGTCATTGTTTGAGAAAGCAGGATACTAGCTGAGACTGGAAGATAGTGGTGTTTAAAAGAGGGGTGGAGAGAAGGGAATAAAGAGTAGAAGGGAAGACTCCTTTGAGTCCATTCATTTCCCTTCAAGGTTAACACTAAACACAAAACCTCCCTTTAGCCTAACAGTTAAAGACAAATGCAAGAGATTGTTTAGAAAGATCTCAGAAATCTGGGTGAAACGGTCTTAAGAAGAAGTGGGGAAGAGACAGACTGAGGAGGACTGAGCCATCTTTATTGATTGCTGTTGGATTCACTCCAACTCATGGCAACTCCGTGTGTGGAGTAGCACCACTCTGTAGGGTTTTCAAAGCTGTGGCCTTTCAGAAGCAGATCACCAGACCTTACTTCTGAGGTGCCGCTGTGTGGGTATAAACTGCCAAATGTGGGTGTAGAGTCCAGCACTTCACTATGTGTGTGATATCCCGGGACTCCTCATAGCCCAGAAATGTGGGTGATTGGTGCACTGCCGGGACAACCAGCTCATCAGTCGACTGCAGATAATCTGAATTCAGTCAAGCATCGTCTGAGTCGAGTTGCTCAGAGGAAGCCGAGAGGATTGTGAGTTTTTTTTCTTCCTTTGATTTCTTATGCCCACCTGGCCAAGATAAAAGAAAGCAAACATACTGCTGTCTAGTTGATTCCAACTCATACAACCCTATAGGACAGAGTAGAACTGCTTCACAGTTTCCAGGGAACACTTGATGGATCCAAACTGCCAAGCTTTTGGTTAGCAGCTGTAGCATTTAGCCACTACACTACCAGGCTTTCCAAAAGATAAGAAATATGAAATAAAATACTAAACACTGAATATGGCCAAGTCTGTGGTGGTTAATGAGAGGAAAGGGAGAAAGAGGCAGGTCTGAAATCTCCTGCAGGATAGTTATACTAGAGACCTGGGGCTGGGTGGTGAGAAAGCAGAAGTGGGGACTCTGTCCCTCTCTCATCTGTCTCCTTTGTCTTCCCGTAGCCCACCCTGGTAGGCACCATGGCCTCTGCAGAGCCCCTGACGGCGCTGTCCCGCTGGTACCTGTACGCCATCCATGGCTACTTCTGCGAGGTGATGTTCACGGCGGCCTGGGAGTTCGTAGTGAACTTTAACTGGAAGTTCCCGGGGGTCACCAGCGTGTGGGCCCTCTTCATCTATGGCACCTCCATCCTCATCGTGGAACGCATGTACCTGCGCCTGCGGGGCCGCTGCCCGCTGCTGGTGCGCTGCCTCATCTACACATTCTGGACCTACCTGTGGGAGTTCACCACCGGCTTCATCCTGCGTCAGTTCAACGCCTGCCCCTGGGACTACTCCCAGTTCGACTTTGACTTCATGGGCCTCATCACCCTGGAGTACGCTGTGCCCTGGTTCTGTGGGGCCCTCATCATGGAGCAGTTCATCATCCGCAACACCCTCCGCCTGCGTTTCGACAAGGACGCTGAACCTGGGGAGCCAGGCAGCCCCCTCGCCCTGGCCAATGGCCATGTCAAGACTGACTGAGTGGGCAGTTGGCTGGTGGGGCCGGGGGGGTGTCTTATAGAGCCTATGGACAAAGACCAAGCAGGTGGGGTTGGCTTCTTCCGTACAGCACAAGCCCCGCCTGGCCTCAGCCTTGCAGGGCACACATAGCTGTATCCTCTTATGTAGCCTGCCTGGGGGAGGGGGTTGGCCAAATGTCTTCGAGGTCGGGGATGAGGAGGCCACAGAGGGACATTGGGAAGGGACCATGGATCGCAGCCCAGCTCAGAGGATGGCAGTGGGAGGCCTTTGGCTGAGCAGCAGTTGGACTACATGGATGACTGTGGACACATCAGGCCCTGTCCTGGCTGAGGGACTTTGAGAATGGGGCAGAAGGTGGGAGGCAAGGCCTGAAGAGGCTTTGGGCTGCTGCAGCTGCTGCAGTCACCTCTTCCCCTCTCACTTGGGTCTCGTTGGGCTTTGGCTGGTTCCATTAGGCAATATTCAGGTGCTTGCTTGCAACCAATACCTCCCCGGGGGCCTGCTGAGCTGCAGCCTAAGGAGAGACTGGGCAGCCTGAGGCTGCTTGGCAGCAGGGCTGGTCTGCAAAGGCTGGGAGGCCTTCCTTCGGCTCCTCTCCCCTCCCCCATGGCCCCATGCTGCTCCCTGGGCCTTCTGGGGGGCCCCCCTGGTGCTGGATTCCCACCAACCTTGGGCTTTTGGAGGTTTCAATCCCTGTGTGTTCGGTGGTGTTTCCCCTTTTTCTCTTGTATTTTCAAAACCTTTACCACTAAGCGGCCCTTCTGTCCGTGTCAATCATCCCCTTCACCCCTGCCCCCACCCCTGAATCCCTAGCCAACACCGCAGCTGCCAGAGATAGGGTCCTGAGGCAGACCCTACCCTGTCCTCTTGTAGCCACCCCCTCACCGTTCCTGCTGACCTGATGACTGGGGAGCCCCCACACCACGTCTCTCCCTCCAGCAGTGGGCCTTGGCAGTGTCCCAGAGGTTCTTCTCTGTGCCCCCTCCTCATAGTCGCCCTGCTGAAAACTAATTATAGTTCAACGCACAGCCAGGCCATGATGGGCCCTGTGGATTTGCTGCAGGGGTCTAGGGGCCTAGAGACAAATCAGTTTGATGGGAGTGAAGACAGAATTCTAGGTCATCCGACTTGACGGCACTTGGCTTAATGCTGATTAGTTATTTTTCAAGCCAGTTGGATGATCTAGCTTTCTAGCAGATGGAAGGACCCATTTCCGGTGTTGCAGACCCATGGAGAAAAATCCACGAATGAGAAAGGAAGCAGTCTTTCAGACCTGGAACATTCTTTGGAGCATCCTGAATGGGAAGGGAGCTATTCCCGTTCGGCCAGAACTCCAGCCTTGGAGCAAAACTTTCTCAGGGCTGCCCCTGTCCCCCACCCCTCCCAGCAAGACTGACTCTTGGAGCTTAAACCGTATTACCCCTAATACACTTGCAGGCATTGTCATCTTGATGGATGTCCTCACCCTGTGACAGGTCCATTGCTGGCAGTGGACAGGTAAAATCTTCCCTCCAGCTTACTTCCAGCTCGGTCCCTATCACAAAGTGGAGGGGACAACCGGAATGCAGCCCTCCCCGGGTACAGGGTCTCTTCCTGACCACACTAGGACTCTTAGGTAGATACTAGCATCCCCGTTTTTATAGACCATTAAAAAAGCAATGATACCATGATCTGTGGAGAGACCTCCTCTTCCTCGCACTGCTGCTTCTACCCTGAGCAGATACTGCCGGCCAGGGTGGGCTGGGGTGGCGGCGGGACTGCTGTCCTGGGTCCAGGGGACAAAGGCACTCGGCACTGTTACTTTCTGCAGTGGGCACTGCCCAGCCGACTCCAGCTCACAGTGACTATAAGGACAGTCGAGCTGCCCCACAGGGTTCCCAGGGAGCGGCTGGTGGATTCGAACTGCCCACCTTTTGGTTAGCAACCAAATTCTTAACCTCTGTGCCACCAGGGCTGTATTTCCTGGGCAGACTCCTCAATCCAGGCATTAACTAGGTTCTGCAGAGGCCAGGCTGCCTTTGATTTTACTGTGGCCCCAATTCCAGGCCTTTGGGGAGCCAGATTTCCAGTGGGATGATGGGAGTCTCAGAGGGAAAGTGTCTGATAGATTCTCTGTTCCCTCTGAGCAACTGTTTCCTTGATGTCCCCCTCTCATTCCGTATTACCTCAGTGTTCTGGACACTTAATTTCCCTCCAGGCCTCCCATGTGGACTCCTAGCCCACACCATCCACCTTTGTCCTCCCCTCCCCCAGCTGAATCTGGTGACGGTCAGCTTGTTGATGTCTCCCAGCTGAAGGCCTCGCTAAGTCTTGGCCGCAGCAAACCCTCAGTGGCCCTTTGGGTCTGCCTGCTCCCAGTGGGCATTCCCTGGCACCATCCTGTCTCTGGACACCATAAACGTCCAAGTGCAGCAGGTCCCAGAGTAAACCTGCTTGCCTGGAAAGATACGGAACACTGTTTCTACTTCATCTAGGTGCCCCTGCTCCCGCTACCACCGGGGCGCAGAATCCCTGGCAGAGAGAGGCACTTGTACATGGCTGGACCATGGCATCTGCAGGCTCAGAGCTCACTGATCAGCCCAGACTTCAGCTCTTTTATCAGTATCTGCAGGGCCCCAATCCCGTAGCAGTCAGGGACTCAACATTTGGAGCTGTCCAGCCCTACCACAGCAGTGGACGGGCTTGTAGGGAGTCTGCTTGCTGTTTATGAACCTCGAGTGTCTTGGGCCTCTGTTCACCGGCCATGTCACCTCTCTGAGGGATGTGCTGCCCTGCATGGTTGACCTGCTTCTGATGTCTGCACCCTATTCCTGTGCCCTGTCTGCTCGTCAGTGCCCGTGAGTCCCAATGGCCTATGCTCATTCACAGCAATAATACCTAGGGCATGTCCATGAAGTCCTTTTGTCCTGGTCCCTTGCTCTGCGTGGGTCTCCTGGGGAGGCAGCTGCTGAGTGGGGTGAGTTCATGAGAACTTGTATTTATGAATGCTGAGTGGTGCAGACACATCAGCAGGGGATGCAGAAAGGGGAGAAGCCCTGGCCCTCGGGGAGCTAGTGGCTGAGGCCGGAAGAGTGCTTCCTACCTGGAGGCCACCCGAGATCTGGAACAGCTGCAGGTCTCCACTCTGCAAAAGGGCTTTGAAGTGGGTAGAACTATTTTCCACTTGTGGGCGGCCCTTTAGAAGGACATGTAACTGGTTTGTGCACCCATCGCCTGCTCTGTGTCTCTGTTGGTCTCTGTCTCTCCTTTCCACGTTCGTGCACATGAAATATACTGGTGTTTGTGTCCCAAGGCTGGCTCTGACGCATCTCTGTTTCTCCTGTGCTGGGGCCCCTTTCCTGGGGACTGCTGGAGGCAAGGCCCGTTCACTGAAGCATCGTGCACCCCTAAGCCGAGATGGCTGCAAGCCAGGCACGCCCTACGGGAAGGGCAGGTGGCACTCCCTGGCAGTCCTTTTCACGGCCTCTGCTCTGACCTGCTTATAACCTGAATCGTTACCAGGTAGCATAATCTAAGCCTTATCTCAGTCCCAGGCTGCGAGGCCCGTAAATCCCCAACAGTATCCAGATTGGCTGCACTTGCCCATGAGATGATGTGGGCACCCTGACCACAACCAGACGTCTCATGAGCTAGGGGGGCCCGAGGGAGGAGCCTGGGTACCCCAAAGAGCTGGAAGGCAGAGCCTCTAACTCTCCATTATATTGGTAGAAGTGATGAGCTCTGCTTTCCTGACCCTGGTAGCTCTGCTTCCCCTGAGAACTGCTT
Organism: Heterohyrax brucei; assembly: GCA_028571685.1. NCBI lineage: Eukaryota > Metazoa > Chordata > Mammalia > Hyracoidea > Procaviidae > Heterohyrax > Heterohyrax brucei. The sequence goes on along the minus strand of CM053151.1, from coordinate 88,824,788 downwards.
TGGAGGACTGATCCCATCTTACTTTAGGGACCACTGCTCTGGGTGTACCTGGGTGATCCTCCCCTCCACAGTGGCCTTCTGCCCTACTTTGTACTTTTAGGAAGAGGTTGGAGAGTTCAAAAGTGGCTCATTCAGTTTAGCTTTGCCCTGATGGGCCTGGTCCCCTGCCTCAGTCTATAGAGCACCCAGTGTTTTCCAGGTGCAGCAGGCAGTGTGATTTCTGAGTCTGGGACGGCTCTCTGCCTCTTCCATTAACTTTCAGGGACTCGTTTCATTGACAAAGCTTTTCCCCTTATGAAACTGAGCAAGCATAAATCCCCAGCAGTCATTTACATGTTAGTATAAACAAATCTGTAGGGCTATGACCTGAAAGCAGATTTGTATAAAAGAGAAAATGAAAGCATGATGCAAGAGCCTACCTGATGGACCTTCAGAGAAGGTGCAAGAGGCAGGACCCAGAGAGGAAGAGCTGAGAGGACTTGACACCCTTCGTAACTGGCTGGCTCTGTACTCAATGGATTCTTTCCTTCCTGATGTTTTTCCTTCCTCACCTCCCCTGCAGCCCTCACCCAACCCAAAGGGACCTTCTGGCCGGACTGCATTGAGAGACACTCTGGGAGAGTTACTGCTAAGGACCTGGGCTACATCTTCTAAAATCTATCCAGCTGTTTCTAAATTAATGCTAATGCTTAATTATAACAGTGAATAAATGACCATAACCTTGCCTTGTCTTCATGGGGTGCCTATCTTGTTGTTAGATGCTGTCGAGTCAGTGCTGTCTCACAGTGACCCCAGATACAGCCAAACGGGACACTGCCTGGTCCTGGGCCAGCCTCACAGTCGTGGAGTGGACGTTTGCTGCTGTTTCTCCGCACTTTGGGTTGTGCCGCATCAGCAAATGAAGGTCTTGAAAACTTGACTCTATCCACATGATTAAGGTCAACTCTACTTGGAGGAGGCAGCCCTTCCCGAGTTGTATTTTGAGGGCCTTCCAATGTGAGAGGTTCATCTTCTGGTGTTTCTTCAGACAGTATTCTGTTTATTCATAAGGTTTTCTCTGGCCAGTTTTTTTTCTGAAATAGATTGCCAAGTCCTTCCTCCAAGTCTGTCTTAGTCTGGAAGTTCCACTGAAACCTGTCTGCCACGAGTGGCCTTGCTGAGATTTGAAACACGGACACCATAGCTTCCAGCATCACAGCAACAGCAGAGCCACTACATACAGCAAACTGACGGATGCATGGTGGGTGCCTGTCTCAGAAGGGTGTGTGGTCCACACCACCCTCTGGTGCAACCAAGGGACAGGTGGATTGCCTGTGTTTGAGGGGAGACAGGTACAGGAAAAGGCAGCACTGACTCACCATATTGCAGATTATCGCTGCAGGTGAAACGTGCCTGGGTCTTCATAACTTAAGCAGCAGCTGCTGTTACCCCACTGCTAGCGGAGCAACTGCTAGCAGGCGTTGTGCTGAGTATGTCGTGTGCATTCTCTCAGCTCCCACTTGAGATGGGCATCATTATTCACATAGGGTCCCTGGGTTGTTCAAGTGGTTAAGTGCTCAACTGCTAGCCCAAATCTGAAAGGTTGGCAGTTCGAATCCACACAGTGGAGCCTCAGAAGACAGGCCTAGAAGACATGCTTCCAAAAGATCACAGTCTGGGAAACCTTATGGAACAGCTCTGCCGTGCACACACAGCCACCATCACCACGAGTCGCAATTGCCTCAAGGGTAACTAACAATAACTGTTATTTCCCTGTTTTACGGAGAAGGTCTGTTGCAAGAAGTCTCCAACTCCAGACTTACCATCTTGCTCTGAAATCACTCTTTGGCTCCATTATAAGTAGGGGACTCCTGCGGGGAGGGTTTGTGATGGGTCAGGTGCCCCTTTGTACTTGGATGAGATTCTGGATGCTTTAGAGGCCAGCCAGGAGAATGCTGTGCACATATCCTGTCTTTATGAGAGTCCTCACTTCTTGCAATTAAGGAGACATGAAAGTGTTTGGAGTGGGAGGGGTGAGGGGGAGAGATGAAGGTTATAAGGGAGGAGATACGGGATGCCAAGACTTAGATGATTGATGACTGGCAAAGGGATCCCTCCTAGTGGTGGGAGAGATGGGAAATGTTGGCCTCTGGCAATCCTAGGTTTTGTTCTGCCTCCTCCGCCTTTCAGCCGCTTCCTACATACAGACTTAGTTTTCTCTTTGATCTGACTTCCTTCTCTTGGGATTTAGCTTTGGACTTCTGGCTGTAGGTGATCTCGGAAGATGTGAGATGGTCTGCCTCTCCCCAGATGAAGACTTTTTCGTCATTGCAACACAGTAACCATCTGCCAAGTGCCTTCTGAAAGTTCAGATGGGCCTGAGAATTGACTGCTTTAGTTCGTCACCTCTACTGGACACTTAACAACAAGTCAGCGACCTGGCTAGTTACTGTGGGGCTGACAGTCAGGCTAGTCAGGAGACAGACACTGAAGAGGTGCTTACACAGCTGGTTGTCAGTCCTCCAAAGGAGAAGCTTCCAACCAAGAAAACTAGCTCATCTATAGGAACAGGTAAGGATTCCTTAAGGGAGAGACAGTCAGCAGAGACGGGAAGGTTGATCACTAATGCTTTCAGAGGTGAGCTAGATTCTCAGCGTCCAGCAGTGCAGACATTTACTGTGTCACTAAGAGTTGCCCAGATGCATACCATGCAGAACAAAGTCAGAAACAGGGGACACTTTAAGGAACTCTTTCTTTTTTCCAGCAGTTAACTGAAAGTTTACAATCCAAGTCAATTTTTTTTTCTTTTTTTTAGTGATTAGTGAAAGTTTACAATCCAAGTCAATTTTCCATATAAAACTCTGAGCACCCACCTCTCTGCAACTCTATCTGCTCTCGCTTTAAGGAACTCTTGATGAATGAAGTCTCCTATCAGCTCCAATGACCCAGGCTGAATTATTCCAGAACACTCCTGGGTCCTTTGGGAACCAAGAACTCGGAATCCTATTTAGACAACCTTCTCTTCCACATTTGTCCACCACCTTAGACCAACTCACTGACCTACTCTCTCTTTTCAAATTGTTAATTCCTGCTGAGCTGTGCCTGCGTCCCAGCTTTATTCTCGGAATCATTGGGTCTTGGTCAGACACTCATCTCCATTGATGTGCCCATTATGTCATTCTGCTGATAGGTTTTCCCGGTTTGGGCTAAGGTGGCTTTTCGGTGCCAAATAGCACAGAGCAGAGCCCACTAGTGGTCTGGTCTGGGTCCTTCTGTCACAGTCACACCCCCCAATTGGAAAGGAAGGTTTCTGGTTTAGAGACATACACATAGGGTGAAAGTCTTGAGGACAGCTTCTTAGAGTCCAGGGTTTGGGGCTAAGGAAGGACATTTCTGCCAAAGTCCTTCATCCTGTACCCATTCAAGAGTTCCATTAAAAGCAAAAGCACCTCTGAATGGATAATGAGGAAGGTCCACCTCGTGAAGATGAAGGAAGAGTATCTCATGCAGAGGAAACAGCTAGTACAAAACCCTAAAACTGGGGACATGCTTGGCAAATTTGAAGAGGAAAAAGCCATTCAGTCTGGGTGGAGCTTATTAACAAGGGAGATGAGGAGGTGTACCTGATGCTGGTTAGAGAGCAAGGCAGACATCTGAGCCTTTAGGCCTCTGTAGGCTGGGATCAGGAGGGAAGGGCGGGAAGGAGAAGAGATGACTGTGAAGCTCTTAAGGAAGAACTCCGGGGCCTGGCCCAGTCTCTCCCAGGGAGCAAAGAGTAGGGAGGGCCCCCTTCTGAGGGTTGGGCCTGGGAAGGGGAAGGCTGTAAGCAGGCCCAGGGGTCTCCCATGCCCTTGACATTTTTCTTAACCCCCTCAGGGGCTGGGTCATGGGTTGAGGTCAGCATAATGGAAGGATGGTTCTATTTGGTTCCTGAAAACCCTTCTGTCTACCTGTTAGGCAAGACACTCCTGACCTGGGGAAGGTTGTGCCAGGCAGATTCTGCAGGGCGTTATCAACTGAGCTGCACACAGACACACACAGATACATGGCTCACCTGCTGCATGAGATGAGCCTATTGAGGTCCTGCACCTGACACCAATGGCCTGGGAGCTAAGTCCCTATTCTACTTACAGATCCTTGGATGACCCGGGACCTTGAAAGTATAGGACGTCCAGATCTGGGCAAGCTTTGGGGACCAGTACAGGTAATGAATTCCACAGAATTAAGTTCTGTTGAATGGAAACCCTGGTGGCTTAGTGGGTTAAGTGCTACATCTGCTAACCAAAAGGTTGGCAGTTCAAATCTGCCAGATGCTCCTTGGAAACTCTATGGGGCAGGTCTGCTCTGTCCTCTAGGGTCACTATGAGTCAGACCCGACTCGAAGGCAATGTTTTGGGTTTTTTTTTTTTTAAGTTTTGTTGAAAGGAATGATCTGATTAACAAGTCATTTGGCATTAACAGGGTGTACTGAGTGATCAGCAGTGAGCAGGAAGCATTCAAGCTGAAAATGGCAAGAAGGTTGCTTAAGCAGAGCAAGGATGGCGTTTTTTTTACAGGCAGGGGATTTCCAGGAGGATAGTTACGATGATTGGGTTGTAGATATGTCTTTAACTGAAGGGAGGGTTTACAAAGCCAAGGTCTTTCTGTCATTGGTTGCATAGTTGTCCTTGTCTGTTGGGAATTGATGAGTCCGGTACGGTGAGTCAGAAACATTGTTTAACCATCAAGTTGTTGTTTTCAAAAATCTTCTATGACTAGAACATTTTGAAAAATTCCTTATTGTTCTGTCCAGGTTTGTACCTGGCACAAATAGCGATTTGGTACATTTATTCTTGGAATGGTTTTTTTGTACGTGGCACCAATGGCTATTAATTTTTATTTAACATTAAACCATTCTAACCCTCACTGTACTGCCATGTGAGCTTTGGCAAGACACTGAACCCATCTGAGATTTGGTGCAGTGGGTTTAGTTCAGTTCACTGGGAGAACATTCTTGACTCCTCTGAGGCTGGGTATAAAAGTAACCACAGTGAGGGGTTGGAACATCTTAAAGCAGATTCTTAGACATCACTTTACTAAAAGTGAACATTTCCACTGGCCTGGTCCATCACCCTGTTGATGTTGGGTACTGGGTACTCTGGGACTAACAGGTTTCCCGGGATGTGGGTTTTCCAAAACGGGGCAGTTTCTAGGAGAACTCAGACCAGTCAGTGATGCAAGTTAGTGGAAGTTTAAAAAGTCCTTATTAATTGCAATACAATTAAGTTCCTGCTCTGGGAAATGACTCTTCTCCCACTGGACATGGTCTTGGCCAAGGATGGATCCCTGACTCAAACCAAGACAAACAGCTTCTTCGCCTTGGTTTCCTAGTGCTGCTGTAACAGAAACACAAGTGGATGGCTTCAAAGAACAGACTTTAATTTTCTCAGAGTTCTAGAGGCTTTAAGCCCAAATCAGGGCCTCAGCTGTGTTGACTCCTTCCTTGTAGGAGGTCTTGGGCATTCCTTGGCTTCTTCAATTGTAGACCATCATGACACAGCACCTGTCTTCCCCTGTGTGTGCTTGTGCACATACTCTGTCTAACTAGTTGTTTTGATAATTGAGAGGTGATTGGGCTTAGGACCCAGCCTACTAGGATATGATCTAATTAACATAACAAAACAATCCCCTGTTTCTAAAGAAGTGTAGGGGTTAGGATTTCAACACCTATTTTGAGGGAACATAATTTAATCCACAGCACTCTTTAATTTGAATCTCAGCATAGCCTGAAGAAACTGTGCAATAAATTCTACTACGTAGATGCGCAGAAGTATTAGATTTGTATTGTTTTCTAAAATTTGCTATTCAGTCTTTCTTACACCTCCACTGGGGTATTGAATTCCTTTTCTGTTTCTGTTAGTTGGTTCTTTGACTTTCAACCCATCTCCCCTTTCTCCTTATAGCAGTGAGAACCCTATGTATCTTGACAATCCAGATCCTTGCTGTACTCTTGACTTTCTGGGATATGTCTGTCACCTCTGATCCATATGTTTAGCCCTCAACTCTGCTCCCTAACCTGCATGAGATACTGTTCAAGGCTTGAGCTAAAATCCATTATCTAATAATACCCACTCTCACTCCCATCCTCCAAAACCCCGCCTGTTACAGTCTGGGCTTAGCACCCCTTCCCCTGTTTTTAAGTATTAGGCTGACTCTGCTGAAAACTGGCAGAAGCTCCAACATGGCAGTGCCTTGTTTTATAAAACTTAAAGCACCCAGAAATGCAAACCATAGCCTGTCAAATTTTGCATATTCCCCAGAACTCAGATCTGACTCATTTGGGATGAATTTGTTTTAGGAGTCATCCTTTTCTGCAATAGGGTCTCTGGGAGTTCTTTGGAGGCAGGCAGATGGCCAGCCCTCTCTAGATGGAACATCAGGGACAGCTAGTGCCCAGGGTCCCCTGGTTTGCCCACCAAGGGTTCCTGGGGACAGTCTGACCTGCTGAACAATAGCCAGAAGTTAAGGCAAGAGGTAAAACACTGTCTGGATTTCCTGAATCCAAAGGGCATGTCTCTGATCCTTTTAGAAATGAAAACAAAATGACACTAAGTATTATTTTGCTGACTTTCAATCTGTTCCCCTAGGGCCTCAGGCATGCTGACCAGCAGGACCAGATGGCATTTTTTGCAAGAATGGCTCATCGTTTCTGCCTTTGCATGGGCCTGGAACATCCTAAGAAACAAATTTTCTTCCCCTCTGATGGACATATCTGTGCATTGCTTCAGTTACTCATTTATTTTTCTCCCTATGACTCTGCTAAAGACACTTGACACCCAGTTCTGGCTTACATTTCACTCCTTGAGATGACAGTGGACCTTGTCACCCAGGAGGGATAGGGAAGGGTAAAAGAGGGAAGGGAAAAGGCCGGGAAATGGAAGAAGCCGAAATACTCCATCTTCATAACTTGGTTTGCAACCAGTGTTTTTCTCAGACTTTCTAGAATGTGGCAGACTGCTGTTTATACTCCATGATCCCTCAGAAATTTCCTGGTTGCCCAGCAGAAGATTCGTCCTACCAGGCTACAGAGTTGTTAGACCTGACTTTGAATCTTGTGTGAGTATTTTATGTAACCTAAGCCTCAGTTTCCTCATCTGAAAATGAGGCTCATAATAAGTCTTATCTCCCAGAATTGTGAGAATTAGATGAAGCAGTGCTCATCAAGTGCTTAGCATGTAAGCAGTGTCAGATATTAGGAGGAATATTTTCCTTCATTAATTCCTTAAGTCCAATGCAAGCAGGTGCCACTCCCGCAAGCATTTCTGGACTCCTGTCGATGCGGTCGTGGTGGCCAAAAGCACAGACTTTAGCTTGTTCCTGATGTGGCTCTGGCCACCTCTTATTAATAAGAAGGCGAATCACTTAACCTCCATACATGTTTCCTCATTCGTAAAATCAGGATAATACAACCTACTTTCTCTGTAAAATTATTGTGAAAGTTAAGTTAAATACGATTATATGTCTTAATATGCATAGTCCTTTATCCAAAACCTGTTGAATTTCACAAGATATTGTAATAAATTCAGTAAATTTATAATTTGTAAAGTTTCTGAGCCAAGTGTGGGTCAGTACCCCATGGTCAAACATATTAATGTTTCTAGAATGAAACCTATGAATATTCATACTAAAGGGGGATTAAAGACTCTAATATTGAATGCTGAATATACCTTGGACTGCCAAAACAATGAACAAATCTGGCTTGGAAGACATTACAACCAGAATGTTCCTTAGAAGCAAGGATGGCCAGACCAGATGTACCATATACTTCAGGCGTATCCTCAGGAGGGATCAGGCCCTGGAGAAGGACATCACGCTTGGTAAAGTGGAGGGCCAGTAAAAAAAAAAAGGAAGACCCTGCCCTGAAGGAGATGGATTGACACAGTGGCTGCAACAATGGCTCAAGCTTAACAACCGTTGTGGGGGTGGTGAAGGACTGGGCAGCGTTTGTTCTGTTGTACACAGGTCACTGCGTGTTGGAACCGACTCGAGGACACTTCACAACAAACAAAGCAAAGACTCTAAATGGCCTTCCACCAATTCAACGCAAAATGAATTTTGACTTAAAGTATTTCTTGGTTTTTAGGAAATGGCAGCTCTCACATTATGGGTGGATAAAGTAAAAAAATCACCCCTGTCCCCTAATGCTGATAATTTAGAAAAACTCTTCTTTATCATGTCATTTGATCTTGGCAGAAGAAGTATGATTCCACTTCACAGATTAAAAACCAGACAAAACTGAGTATCAGTAAAGCAGTGTGTTCTAAGTGACATGGCTTGCAGTTGACAGCACCATGGTACCTGGGTCATCTGTTCCAAGGACTGTTCCCATCACACCATACAGTATGACAGGCATGACCCTGTCACAACCATTTCCTTTGTTTTGAGCTTATAAAAAAAGCAAAACCAAAACAAAAGGCACAACTAGTCAACCAAGTTTTTGTCTCATCTTCTGAGTGCTTGCCTGTACATTTCTTCCTTGTTTTCGGATTCTAATTTTACCACATTGATACCTGGTACATGTTTCTCTGTATGAAAACAGACAACAGCCTTGTCATTTGAAATTAACTACGGAGACTTTCAGAGTCTTAATTTAACCCAGGCATCTTAACTATTCCCATGCTGCTGGGCATTTGCCTGTTTCCAGTTTTGCACTATTCTAAAATAATGCTTCAGGCACTTGCTTTAACATTTGCCTTGGGATGAGCAAGCACATTGATCTGAAGTCTCCTTTCCCTTGAGCCCCCGGCTGGCTGGCAGCCTTGGGGAGATTGTCTTTCCAGGCACTTTGATTTGTTGTTTCCAATCAACTTGTCAATTAGGGCTCTCTGAGTGCCTGGGTGGAGAAGGGCCTGCTCTTTGGTGCTTGCCTGAGTCGGAGAAGCAGGATCCATGCCTCTGAAGCTTATGTGTAACCACGGAGACCTTTCAACTTCAAACCAAGCTGGGTTTGTGTCCAGCTGGTAAGACCTTCTAAGCAAAGTTTGTCAAATTGTGCCCCAGGGTGTGATTTGAGTGACGAAAGCAGAACTTTAAATAGGCCTCTGATCTACCCGTTTCTCTCACGGCATTTGCTCTGTTCAAGTAAAAAGTACTAAAAATGAAGTTGGGAAAATAAGGCCAGGGGTTCCGTGAAGTCCTCCCTAATGCACCAAGTTTTGCTGAAGGACTCCAGTGGTCAGTGTGAATCATTCAGGCTAATGTAAAACACCACTTGCTCAACTCCCCTCAGTGAGGAGCTGGCCAAAGAACTGAACAAGACGCATGTTCTGTCTGGATTCGCCTAAAGCTCGTCACTTAACCTCTCTCAGACTCTACTCACTCATCCAGCAAATAGGAATAATGTTAACTTGTCTTCCAGACTCACAGAAGGGTAGTGAGGATTGACTGAGACCCTAAAGAGTACTTTAGAAAGAACAAAGTGTAGCCCAAGTAATCTCAGGGAGAGTAGGCAGCACATCCCCCTCATTGCCTCATCCCAAGCACGCAGCGCAGAGGGTCTGGCACATAGTGGGAACTCAATGGACACTTTTAAATGAACAAGGAAATTGACAGGTATGATGATAAACTTACATCGTTCTAGTATATCTCAGCCCGAGGAGAAGACGACTGGCCCCTGACTCCAGTTCCACCCCACACATCCATCCTCCCCAGGGAGGACTTTATCCTGACACTGTCTCCCGCAAATCCACCACAACGGACCCCTCATTCAGCTCAGCAAAGATCCAAAATGACAAGTTCACTCTGGGTGGAGAAGCAGAGGCAACTGCTGACCTCAGACGCCTCCTCAGGTTTCATGACTCCTTGTGACAACAGACTGGCCAGCTCACCCTCCTTTCCCGCTCCTGGCTGACGAAGCAGAGGAATGTTAAGCCACAGGGATCCTCAGCACACAGCAGTACTCTGACCCACTGAGATCGACGCCTGGTGCCAGGGAGTCACCATGCACTGCCAGCCAGGGTCTCAGATGCTATGTCACTTCCTCACATTGGCCAGACCGCCGCTCCTGGGCATCTTGTACGAGTAACAGAGACTTCCTGGCCAGCCCAGGGGAGTTGGCCCACTGCTTCAGCTTCCTCCAGGAGGATGCCTGTACTTTGGGTGCCCATCTCATTCTTACTGAAAGCTCTTACAGGACAAAGCAAGCCTCTGCAGGTTCCTTCTGCCACATGCCAGGTTGTGACAACCAGTCACTTCCCAGAGTCTGTTTGTATGCATTTGTTTGTCTCTGTGTTGTCACCTCTCCACCCAAGTGTAAGATTCACAGGAAGGGACCTTGTCAAACTTTCGCTGCTTCCATACCCTGTGCTGAGAACAGTGCCTGACACAAAGGACGTGCTTATGTGATACTTGCTGAATGAATGAGGAAATGAATGGGCTCTTTTCAATATTACTACATAGGATTATTATGAATGATAGTAATTGTTAGGGATTGAGTTATGTCCCCACTAAAATATGTGTGGAAACCCTGGTGGCGTAGTAGTTAGGTGCTACGTCTGCCAATCGAAAGATTGGTTGTTTGAATACAACAGGTGCTCCTTGGAAACTCAGTGGAGCGGTTCTACTCTGTCCTATAGTGCCGCAATGGCCAGAATGAACTCTATGGCAGTGGGTTTAGTTTTTAAATATGTATTGTAAGATCCTAACCTCTACACCTATGGGAATGGACTGTCTTTGTTATGTTAGTGAGGCAGGGTTAGTGTAGGGTGTATTGAGATATAAAAGAGATTAAACAAGCAAGGGAAAGAAGTAGAGATGGGGGGAGAGAGATGGAAAGCTACATAAAGATCACCCAGCAGCAGCAGCTGAAGAGACAAGGACTCCTGGCACTCTGAATTCAGCCTTCTAACTGTGAGAAAATAAATTTCTGTTCATTAAAGTCACCCACTTGTGCTGTTTATGTTATAGCAGCGCTAGATAACTAGGACAGTTGCAATAAACACCAGTCATTATAAATAAGTGATTCCTGTACATGACTTGGAAACCCTGGTGGTGTAGTGGTTAAGTGCTACAGCTACTAACTAAAAAGTCACCAGTTCAAATCCACCAGGTGCTCCTTGGAAACTCTATGGATCAGTTCTACTCTGTCCTATAGGTTTGCTGTGAGTTGGAACTAACTTGACGTCAGTGGGCTTTTGGGTTTATACATGACTTGGAAAACTTGGTGGCACAGTGGTTAAGAGCTATGGCTGCTAGCCAAAAGTTTTGCTGTTCAAATCCACTGGGTGCTCCATGGAAACCATAGAGGGCAGTTCTACTCTGTCATATAGGATCACTATGAACTGGAATTGACTTGATAGCAACTCAGGTTTGTTTGTATGTTTGTTTGGTATACATGACTCGGAGCCCTGATGACACCGTGGTTTAGAGTTTGGCTGCTAACCAAAAGGTCAGCAGTTTAAATCTACCTATCACTCTTTGGAAACCCTATGAGCAGTTCTATGCTTTCCTATAGGGTTGTTATGAGTTGGAATAGACTCAATGGCAATGGGTTTGGATTTTTTTTGTATATATGACTTTAAAAATGAAGCACTGATTTCCATAGTTTCAGGATTATCACAAATTCTCCTGTGTTATTAATTTTTTATTCACTTGTTAATTCACTCAGCTCTTCACATTTCACTCTGGTTTTGGTCTGCAGATGAGATGAGAATGAAATAATCATATAATGTGTATGTCAATTCATAGTTCTATGAGTAGTTTTAAAGGGGATTGGAACTTAGTCAGGAAGACACAACCGAGTCAAGACCTAAAAGAAGAGAGATGTTAGTTTCTAGCCGAGTTGAGGGGGAAGACAACCCACAAGAGGGAGTGGAAGGGAGAATGCGGGGTTTAGGAATGCGAGGTGGCCAGGGAAGCTGGAGTGAGGAGGGGCAGGGTATAAGTGAGAAGGCTGAGATGGAGAGGAGGTTGGCGGCCAGACTTGGATCACCTCCTTTTGAGGCCAGAGCAGCAGCAAATGGGCCAGTAGCATTTAAATGTGTCCAATAGAGATGACTTGAGCCCAGGTAGTACGCCCTTCCGGACTCATTTGAGATGTCAGCTACTGCGACAGACTGTGCCCTACCCCCAGCCTTTATGTTCCCATGGCCTTCCCCTTCTCATTTAACTTATTTGAAGTCAACTTTAATGATCTGTTTTCTTACTTTTTGGTCTCACAGTCCCAAGATTTCTGACCTCCTCAAGGACGAAGACCTTGGCTATTCGTCCTTATGGCACTAGAGCCTAGCGTTGTGCCAGGGACAACCACTGGTGACAGATGAATGAATGCCCTCTGATCACAGAATGCATGAGACAGGGGTTTAGAGGCTTGAACACCCAGGAAGGTTCAGCTAAGCCCTGGGCAAGCAGGAGATAGGGGTAGGAATTTCTGTTGACATATGAAAGAGAAGACAGCCTGAGAATTGAAAAGAGGAAAGGTCAGGATATTCCAGGCAGTGAATGTCACCAGAAGGACAAAAAGATTTAAGGTGCCATCCTTAGAAGGAAGGAGGAACGACAGCTTCGAGGAGGATTTGTTTACCAGATGCTGAAGAGCAATTTCAACAGCTAAAGCTGCATGGGTTTATAAAGAGAGACAAGCACGCCGGCTGTATATTTCACAGACTCTTACTGATTATGTGCCAAGCTTTGTTCTAATGGCTTTACAAGTATCAAACCACTTATATGTTCATAGTAATTACATGAAGCGTGTAACCATTCCAATTCTGTTTTGGAAATCCTGGTGACTAAGTGGTTAAGTGCTATGTCTGTTAACTGAAAGGTTGCAGGTTGAATCCAGCAGATGCTCCTTGGAAACTCTAGGGAGCAGTTCTACTCTGTCCTGTAGGGTCACTATGAATCAGCATCAACTTGACGGCAGTGGGTTTGCATTTTTTTTTTTTATGTCTGTTTTGCAGATGAGGAAACTGAAAAGTAGAGAGGTTAAGTGTATCCCCACAATCTTGCAGCCAATTTAGCTCTGGAAGCCAGGATCTCTCCCCAGCCCCATGCTGCCTTCAAGCAACCCTTGCTCTCTTGCTAGAGCTAGTTAAGGTGTTTATCTTTCTTAGGCCTTACAGCCAGTCTGAGAGGGAGGTATAGTTCTCTTCCTTTTTGCAGGTGAGTAAACTGAGGCTCAAAGAGGTTAAGTTGCTGAAGGCCAGCCAGCTGGCAGATTGAAGGCAGGATCAGTGATCCCAGCCATGCTGTCTCCTCCTGTGTCTCCTTGGTGCTTAGGCTGAGCTTGGAGCCCATGTGGCCTTCTACACTGTCCCTGGGCCACATGCCAGGCACCATGCCTGAGCCAAGCCCCAGCAGATAGCTGCTCCCTGTGCACATTCTGGACTCAGCAGCCCCTCATCCTCCTCCCCCTTCCCATCCCAGCTGTAAACTTCCAACCCACCACCACTGGAGACAGGGCTACCACCCTGACCTGTCAAATGACTAGAAACAACTTGGTTCATCAGCATCTTTTGGGGGGAAAAAAATAGGTGCAGTGAAAATCTACATACACATCCCTGATGGGCAGGAAGGTGATAACCTGACCTAGGTAGGGAAGGATATTGAAGTATTCAGCAAGTCAGCATCCTGGGTACCTCTGTGGGCTGATGGAGGTGTCCTGGGGTGGACAGACATCAGGTTTCAGGCAGACTCTCTGTCTCAGCACTTGGCACCACTGGGAGGTTTTCTCTGCTCCTGCCCGTTCCCTGTTCTCCTGTTCCATCCCTCAGAAGCTTCCTTTGCATCATGGCTGGCAGGCTCTGGATGCATCTGAGGCCAGGCAAGGGGTGGTATGACCAGCCTGACCAGCCTCCCCGCTGCAGAGCTGGATGAAGCTGATTGTCAGGTCCAGCCACATCATCTGAGCCCACAGCTTAGCTAGTTTAAGAACCTGAGGCTACTTCACGAACCTGACTCCAAAGACATCTGGTACAGGCTTCAGCTCTCCAGTACACGTTCCTGGGGGTGACATGTCACTGTAACTGTATTGTACCTCCGTTTCCCTTCAAGTGAGGACAGAAGCTTCTCAAGCTTCTAGCACACAAAGACCTGAACAAGGGAGAGGATAACAAGGAAGATTTCCACATGTGAGCTGAGGGAGGCAGCACAGCAAAGGTGGGAGTAGGACAAGCTTGGGTTTCACAATTGCAGATCTGGGTTCAAATCCTGCTTCTTCCTGGCTATATTATTTCTGGATGGGTTACTTTTCATCTCTGACTTTTACAAATATTAACCAATCTAATTCTCAAAACAGTTCTCTGTGATAAGTACTGTTGTATCTTATCGAGAGATTGGGGCGCAAAAAGGTAAATGAACTTGCCTAAGTTCATACAACTGGTAAGCAGCAGGGTCAGGATTCACACCTAGGTGGCTTGTCTCTAGTCTGTATTCCTACCCACTAACCCACACTGCCCTGCTTCCTATAAGACCTGGAAGAGCAGAATTCTGATCCTGGCTCTCTCAGTAACTCTAATCACACCCACCACTTACATCTGTCCCCTCGTCTGTAAAATGAGGGGAGGAGACCCTGGTTCTAAGCCACATAGTACAATCTTAGCCTCTAAGTTGTTTCTGAGAGTGTGTTGTCCTGGACCTTGGGCTCAGAGAGGGTCACTCCTCAGCCCCTACCCTGTACACACGGCCGTGTCTGCCCCCTAGCCTCGGGCTCAGGACTCACCAGCAGTAGGGGAGTAAGAGGGAGCATTTATTTTTCTGCTGAGCACTTAGAATGACTCCACCACAAAATACACAGTCTCTCCCACAGGGCTTTAAGGAGGTAAAGGCTGATATCTGGACAATCTGGACAGACAGCACACGGTGGGAAGTAGATCCTCTTAACTGGACTGTGCCATAAACTGAAAGCTCAACTCCATACTGCAATGATAGAGTAGCAAGGGCAGGGTCTGGGGACCATGCTCTTGGGTGACGTCAAGGTCAATTGGCATAATTGGCCTGTTGCTAACAGAGTCTTCTGCACCCCATATTGGTGAGTGGTGTCTGGGGTCTTCAAAGCTAGCCAGCTGCCATCTGAGGTACACCTAATAGTCCCAACTCAGCTGGAACAGATGATCACTGAGAACACAGAAGACACGAGGGAAAAAGAGGCCCAGAGTCAGAAAGACCCATGTAATGGGAGGCTGTCTCAATATGTAACCAGAAGAACAGATGGTGCCCAGCCACCACCGAAGACAGCTGTGATGGGGCACACAATGTTGAGCCCCTGTGGCAATATGAGAAAAAGAGGAGTGCAGCTCAAGAACTCTACAAAAAGATCACAACTAACGGTCCAGTAGCCCAGGGGATCCCCTGGATCCTAGACTTACTGCTGCCCTTGTCTAGGAAATGCTACTGAGGTCAACTCTTCAGAAAAATTGGACTAGACTAGGGGACACAATGTGACCATGTGGTGGGTGTCTATGCATTCATAAGAGACTGTCCTACTGGTCTGTTTCTAGACGGGAGAGAAGAAGGTGGACAGGAGGGAACAGGAGCCTGTTAAGAGGACACAACAAGTATGAAATGAAAAAGAGGAGTGTGCTGTCATGGGACAAGGAAAGCAGAAGAGATGTTGACAGGCAGGCATGCAAAATTGATTTGGATTGTATACTTTCACTTAATCACAATTAAAAAAGAAATGACTTGGCCTGTGCTATAATTAGCTCCTGGATCTCAGAATTGACTCAGTGCTAATGAGTTTGGTTTATTTTTTTCTTTTTGGATCCTATCAGCCACACTTGAGTGACCAGTTTAAGGTAATTGTTGGAATCTTAACATCTCAGGGTGTTTTAGTCAGCTAGTGCTGCTCTAACAGAGACACCACAAAGTGGATGGCTTCAGCAAAATAACGTTTATTCTCACACTGGCCTGTAGGTTACAAGTCCGAATTCGAGGTGTCTGCTCCAGGGGAAGGCTATCCCCCTTGTTGGCCCTGGAGGAAAGTCCTTGTGTTGCATCAGTCTTTGTTCAGGGAGCATCTTGGCACAGGAAGTCCAGGTCTGAAGGATGCACTCTACTCCTGGTGCTGTTTTCTTAATGATGTGAGGTTCCTAATTTTCTACTTGCTTCCCTTTCCCTTTATCTCTTGTAGGATGAAAGGATAAAGGGTGGCGCAATACTCCAGGGAAACTCCCTTTACAGTGGAGCGGCAAGGTGATCTTACGAAGGGATTTACAGTCCCACCCTAATCCTCTAGCATACAGCATAGGAAAATCACAAAATGGAAGACACTCCCATGGCTCAGCCACATGGCTATACACATTTGGCCGGGGACACAGTTCCGTCCATGACACAGCGGATCACGTGGATAGGACAGCCAGGCCAGGAACAAGGAGCTCCCTCTCCAGCAGCCCTACCAGAGCCTGCTGGTGTGCTCCTGGGACAGCCAGTTCGGCCTCTCCTAGCAGTGTCCTACCTTCCTAGTTGGCCACAGTGGTTGGTCACAAGTTCTTTGGGGTGTAATTTGGCCCTTGGGAGTATCACGGCCACAATGGTTGGTCACAAGTTCTTTGGGGTGTAATTTGGCCATTGGGAGTAGCACACAGGCTGTCTGTCTTGTGGGATAGTCTTGTACATACTTGAAAAGAGTCACTGTGTCCTGCCAAGTCTTCCGTTTTCCAGATTAAAGGTCTCCGTTTCCTTCTATTCTGCCTCTAAGAGTGAGGTTCTTTAAGGCTTCTTTCTCACTGCCTCACTCCTTCTCTTCACAATATGTTCTAATGGTTAATCACAAAGCCTGACTCAGGATCTCCTGCAAAATACTGTGCTCAGAACATATCACTCAGTGCTCTGTAGGCCACCGTTGTCATCTCTCTTTGCCGTCCCTTCCCACTACCCACTTTGTCTCCCAAAGTGGCAGGCTTTCTTCTAGGAAATGTACCCAGTGAGTCCCATCCATGTTGTTCTTGTTGGGACTGGCATGTTTACCCATGACTCTGTCCCCAAGGCCAGTTAATTGGCTAAGAATTTAAGATTAAATTTTAGACAGTCCAATCTATTCATTTCTTGAGATGTTTGAACTTGAATGCCTCTCTGGTAATTAAACCTGTAAGATGTAAAAGTCAGTGACTATTGCTATATTGATCAGGAGAGAATAAAGTATGCCGTGGAAATGACTAAGCCCTGACATGTCAGTGGCTTAATACGAATTTATTTCTGGCACATACCGAGTTTAACGGGGTTGGAGAGTTCTCTTGGGAAGCTCTCCACCAGTCCTCCAAGTGGTGATTCAGAGGTCTAAAAGGAGCCTGAGTGGCACTGTAGTTAATGTGACTGGCTGCTAATTCAAAGTTTGGTGGTTTGAAACCACCCGTGGCTCTGTGGGAGAAAGAGAACATCAGTTTGCTTTCATAAAAATCCACAGCCTTGAAATGCACTTGATGCAAGTTTTTTTTTTTAAGGTCTGTCTATCCCGAGGCTTCATCATCTTAAGAGTCTTTTGCTTCCAGCCATGAGGGCAGAGGAGAGAAGGGACATAGAGAAGACATATCACTTTCCCTACTTTGTGCCGGCTGGACTTCCGTCCATAGCCTGACTTTACACGACAGGAGGCTGGGAGATGCCGTTTCTCTGTGTGCTCAGAGGGGAGGAGAAAACTGCAAACATTGGTGACAAGTAGCGAAACTGTTGCAGCCATGTTTTTCACTATGCAGAGGAAGCCAGTCTATGCTAAGACAGAAGTGGTCACAGTCAGGAGCAGAGGTGATAGACCCTGATTCAACTTTCCTGAGGCTCAGCTGCATTCTCTGGGGCTTGGTATCTTGTGAGATAGCCCAGCACCCTTCCAATCCATTCTTCCTTGTGTCTAGCCAATTTTGTACTACTTTTGGTCACTCACATCTAAAAGGGACCTGCCTAACACAATCTTGGTCTTACCTTTATAGTGCTACCAATGCAGATGTTTTTCTTTCTCTTCCTCCCTTCCTCCCTCCCTTCCTCTCACCTTCATTCCTCTCTCTCTTTTTAAATTTACTTTTTCATTTGAACTACTGTAAGTCTCAAGTTCCCATCTGAACTTCCTTCTCTAGTTCAGGGGTCAACCAGATACCAAATATTTTAGCCTTTGTGGATCATACAGTCTCCAAGTGACTACTCAGCTCTACCACAGCAGTGTGAAAACAGCCATAGGTAGTACATAAGAAAATCAGTGTGACTGTGTCCCAATAAAACTTTATTTTACAAGAACAAGTGGCAGGCTGGATTTGGGACACAGGCTCTCGTTTACCAACTCTTAGTCTGGTTGGTCTTTGGGATCTGAGTTTGGGAGTCTTATTTCTCCCCAGTCAGCGTATCATGATCTAGTTAGCATCAACTCATCTTTCAAATTAGTGGGGGTATTTGGGGACCCCAGTTCTGTCATTTAGCACAGCTGCTCCCTTCCTGCCCTGTGTTATCTCCACGCTGAATGAGCTTTCAGTGTCTTAATAGTTCATCAGATGAACAGGCCCTTGAGTAGACGACAGGTGGTGATAATACTGCCTTTCCCAGGAAATGACATGCTGAGGAGGAGTGGGACTTCCACACACGGGTGCTTGATTAGAAGAACACCACCAGGAGCACAGGGTCTGCCGATCTCGGAGCCAGCACCCAATTTCCCCCTTGCTCTGATTTTTGGTCTCATGGAGGCATGGAGGGAATCTGGTTTGAGGTGGAGGGGGGGAAGGGAGTTGTTGGGGGAGAAAGAGGGTGGCTGCGACGGGGGAAAGGGGTGGTTGGGGGAGAAGGTGTGGCGGGGGCCAGGCATGAAGGAGTAATTTAGAGGCCACGGTCCTATCTATAGGGTTGCTCTAAGTCGGAATTGACTCAGCAAAGTAGAACTGGTCTAAAGTTTCCAAAGAGCACCTGGTGGATTCTAACTGCTGATCTCTTGGTTAACAGTCGTAGTTCTTAAGCACGATGCCACCAGGATTTCCCCCATAAAGATTGCAGCCTAGCAAAACCCTATGGAGCAAGTCTATTCTGTTACACGGGGTCTCTGTGAGTCAAAAATCAACTTGATTATACCTAACAACCAAAGCTGCAAAAGCTGAGCTGATGTGACCATTTAGTCTTACTTTGTTTTACAGGCCTGTCTAATCTTTGGCTGAAGGGTGAATCTCAAGACTGATTTCAGGACTGAGTTAAAAGGATGTCAGGGAGCCATACTCTAAGGGCTTCTTGAGTGTCTGTCAGAGCAGTAAGTTTGGTATTTTTTGTGAGTTACGATTTTATTGTACATTTTTCTCCACCTTTGTCTGGGACGCTTTATTGTGATCCCTGTCAGAGCTGTCAGTGGCGGTGGGGCACCATGTAATTGTGCTGGACTCAGTCTGAAGCAGGCTGTGGTAGCTGTGGTCCACTGGTCATTTGGACTAATCTTTCCCTTGTGCGGTAGGGTCCTCGTTCTCCCTTCCTCCAGATGAAGCGGGACCAGTGGAGTGCCTTAGATGGTCACTCACAAATTCTTAAGACCCCAGATGCTGCTCACCAAAGTAGAACACAGAGTATTTTCTTTATAAACCTTTGACATGATATTCTTAATCTGCATTTGTTTTTATTTCTTACCTAGAAGAAACAGTCACAAAACAGACTTGTTAAGCTTTGGTTCATAATTTATAGAACTCATTTAACAAGGCTTTTGTTGGTTCAATCACATTTCTGACAATCACAGGTAAATTCATCCCAGTGACAGGTTGGGAGGACACATGGCTGCCCCCTCCCACCATCATTCTCCTGAGGCCACCTTTATAGTCAAAGTCATATTCATCCTTTCTAGCCCCGCTCCAGTAGGACGTCCTAACCGGTAGTGTCACTGTTCACCCAGGCGGAGGAAGAGTGGGCTCAGTCCAGTATTTCACACTGTGTGCTCTATTGTTTCCAGGGCTGCTTGCCTGGGAAGCATCTAGTTGTTTATCTTTGTCCTGAACAGCGTCTAACATGGCCATGTCATGGATGCCTACTATTTAGTCCTGTTCTATGGAAGAGACAGGCCAACCTACTTAGAAAAGAGCCAGGGCAGAGCACAGAGAAAAACTGGTGGAGGGGCAGGGGGAGAGATTCCTTGACAGTAAGCCCCCGTGGGAAGGGTAGCTGCTAATCACTCCATCTCTGATTCTACTAGTACCCTCTGCTAGACTCATTCTTCAGTGGACACACACATATTTCTTCTGTTAACAGATACTATTTAAGATGATAGCTCCAAAATAACCTATTCCTCACAGTGATTGGAAGGCCGTAGAAACAGCATCTTCATCAGCCCATTGAACCAACAGGCAGGCATTGGCACCCAAGAGATGAGAGTCTCCGACCCCAGGGGTGGGTCACTGTAGAATGTTAGTAGGTCACATGATGACTTTTGTGGACTTAGACACTTGTGCCTTTCTAGGTACCTTTCCTTCATAAAAATATTAAAAATTATATTTCACAACTTCACTGGTATAAAAAGGAATGTAATCCAGCCTCAATTCATTATTACATAGTCACGATTATTGTATCCATTTTTTCCTCCTGATTTATCAGATAAAAACCTTTTCAAGGGTCCTAAAAGTATTGCAAGTGCCAGACACTGCGTCTACTGTGCCTGCTGTACAGGTCAGCCCTGCGTGTAGGGCACTGACTGGCTGTGGTCCTTTCCTTGGAGGTACCGTTTTGTATGTGGGGCCACTGAGAAAGGCGGCTGTGCACAAAAAGTGGTTATACAGGATCACAGCGAGGGACCTTGGGCTTGGAGGTGGGTGCCCCATGTATGTATTTTTTTAATATGATCTATTTTAATTTTTCACTGTACTTAAGATGAATATTTACAAAGTGAACTAATTTCTCAGTTAACCTTTAATATACTTACTGTTTTCTGATACTAGCTGCCAGGTGCACAATGTGTCAACCCTCTCTTCTTCTTGACCTTGGGTTCCCTATTACCAGCTTTCCTGGCCCCTCCTGCCTTCCTGTCCTCACCCCTGTGCTGGTAGGCTCATTTAGTCCTGTTTTGTTTTATGGGCCTGTTTAATCTTCAGCAAGAGAATGAACTCCAGGAGTGACTTTGTCACTGAGCTATAAGGGTATCCTGAATCCACACTCTCAGGATAATACAATTTATTTTATTTTTGTAGTTGAGAAAAGACACAGCAGTGCATACACCAATTCAACAGTTTTTACATGTACAATTCAATGGCTTTGATTAAATTCTCCTTATCCAACCATTCTCACCCATCTTTTCCAGGTTGTTCTTCCCCATTTAACATAAACCTGCTGCTCCCTAAGTTCCTCATTTAATCTTCTGACTTGCTGTTGTCAATTTATTCCCACGTAGATAGATCTTAAGAGAGCATGATGTTCAAGGCAGACATTCTTTACTAGTTACGTTAAATTATTGTTTGGTTTTAAGACTTCAGAGGACATTTTTGGCTTAAAGTTTAAAGATTGTTTCAGGGAAGAGTTACAGGGGTTCATCCAGCCTCTATGGATCTAGAAAGTCTAAAGTTCATAACAGTCTGAAATTTTGTTCCCAGTTTTCCCTGGTGCCCGGTGTATTTTAATCTCTAGTTGGGGGGGAATGGAAAAAGTGAAGCTTTGGGGCCTCAGAGCACTCACCTTCCATCTGCCTGCTCTCACGAGCCATCTTCACATCTTGCCAAATGACTTTGACTTGTGCTAGGCTGCAGGAGATGCATTTGGCCCAGCAGGATGTGGAGAAGCAGAGCTTTTTCTAAGACAGAGGGGCATGAGCCTGGACCCCAGGTTTGTTTGCTCGGCCCATGGGGGCAACCACATCTGGAAATTTAAATTTAGATTTTCACTTAAAATTTTGCCTAAATTTTGTATTCTGTTCCATAATATAATGAAACAGAGTGCAGCCAAGATGGACAACTATCACTAGAGGCTTTCTGGTTGCTATGATGCTGAACAGGCTTCACTGGAGCTTCCAGACTAAGACCAGCAAGAAAGGTCTGGTGATCTACTTCCAAAAATCAGCCAGCGAAAACCCTATGGATCCCAACAGTTCAATCTGTTGTACATGGAGTCATTACGAGTCAACAGTTGACTCAAGGGCAGCTAACAATACTTGCAGAAATGGGGATTAGAGAGAGGAGTACGCTTTGAGGCATGCTGTTTGTCAGGGACTAGCTTGCTACACATCATCAGGAAAGAGCAATTGCTAGCAAACAATATCAAGTTTGATAAAGTAGTCAGCCAGAGAGAGTAAGGGAATGGACTCGGACACACCAATGATCATGACGATAACACAGGACCAGGTGACATTTTGTTCTGTTACACATAGGACTGCCATGAATCAAAGCCGACTTGAAGACAAGAATGAGGACGCTGAAACAGAATCAATATTCTTCCCTCTTACCCTGCGCTTTCTTCTACCTGCCCATTTTGTAGGTGGAGAAAGTAGGGTCTAAGGAATGTTGTCTGTTTCATCAGCAGTTCAAAGCAAGGGGTTAAAGCAGAATCAGGCAGCACCAGGGTAAACTGAGGAATCTTCTGGGTGTCATCCAAGAGGGAAGCAAGGCAAGTGGGACAGAAATTTTATGGCTGAGGTTTTTAGTGCAAATCACACCTGTCTATCTGAACCACAGACCACAGTTAGTGTCTAAGGCTGTTTTCATGTAACTTTACATCCGTATCAGGGAGGTTTGATCTTTGAGAAAATAAGCATTTACCCAGCTTCACACAAGTCAGACCTCTTACTGTTTATTTTTAGTTCTTTGGGTGTATGCAGAACATCATCAGGCAATAAAGCAAGCGCAGATGCTTCCCATAATTACCCAGCTAATAAATCACAGCTGAAGGCCACTTGGGGCGGTCTGTTCTGATGACCTTTCCTGGGAGACTGCACCTTCTCCGAAGGACAGGAGAGCTCAGGTGGACTGGGGCTGATTAGACAGTTCTAGCCTGTGCATCATGAAAGAAGGCTTGAGTCAGTGCGGGATGAAGAGATTCTAAGGGGTCTGTGAGAGATGAGTATGTAGCTGGGGAGAAAAGAGGAAAGCGAGGAGGACACCAGTCATAATCAACATTTTCTTTAATAAAAGAAAGGATAACACTGAAAGTAGACAGGACAAAACTCTTAGAATTGAAACATGGAATAAATTCAACTTTAAGAAAAATCTACTACGTTGTATACATGTACGTATTTCTTTCCCTTTGCCCTAGACGAGAGAAAACGTCCCCATGGACAAGTACTATTCTGGTGTTTGGAGTCTGGAGACTGCCAGATTTCCTGACCTCTGGAGTCCCTCTTAAAGACCTAATAAGGTAGGATTAATATTTTAACTTTGCATCCTTTTTAAAAAATTATCAGCCCAGCCCTTAGCTGTCTCTCCCTACTTTGACGGTTAGAGACCAGGAGTGCCTCCAGCATACTGAAGAGAAGTGTCTCCCTAAAGGACACGTGCTGATGACTACCTGCCACTGCTACCACTATTGCTACTACTACTGTTACCCCTCCAACACTACTACTGCTGCTGCACTGTCTCCCTGCTACTGCTGCTGTTCCCACCATGGGTACCACCACCGCCGCCACCACCACCACCGCCGCCGTCACTGCCGCCTCCGCCGCCGCCACCACATCACTGGGACCACAAGACGAGGAAGAGCCTACTGCTGACATTGTTCTAAGGACTTCATCCGTGCAAACTCATACAAGCTTCCCAACAGTCCCATGATATAGGTACAATTTTTACCCTCATTTTATAGATGAGGAGACCAAGGCACAGAAGAAAATAACAAAAGCCACAAAACGTTTAGTTTACTGTTTGCTTTCCTAAATCTGGAGAGGCCGAACTAAAGTATGTGTAAGTGTGTGTGTGTGTGTGTGTGTGTGTGTGTGTGTGTGTGTTTAAGACTTGGGTCACGTAGGCCAAGGCTCACGATGTCCCAGTGTAATTTGCATGTCCCATTGTAATTTACCACCTGCTTAGGAACTGCTACATGTCACCTGTGTCCTTATGGATGACCTCCTTAAGCGTCCAACAATAACATTTACACCAGCTACCATTTATCTTGATGTTCTGGCTCTGAGGCACGGGGTGTGGCCTCCATTATCTGATATTATCATCACAAGAGTCCCACAGGAAAGGCATTTAATGTTTTTATTTTGCAGGTGAATAATTGCAGCTGAGAGAGAGGTAATTTGTCCAAAGTCACACAACTCACTGGGATTTGAACTGAGGTCTTTCTGAGCCTAAACCCCCTACTCCTAATCACACCCCTCTCTGCCACTCGTGCTTATAAAAGAAAGGAGGGCTGTGTCTGGTTCTGAAGCTAGAAATATAAAGTTCCTAGAGGAAGGAAGTCATGGGCCCAGGTGAAGTAAGAGTTGAAACCAGCAGCAGACTCAAATCTCCCAGCCTCCTCGGTTCTGGTCCCTCCTGATAACCACCCAACCTTCTAGGAGCTGACCCAAGAGAGGACACTCAGGAGGCGTTTCGAGAAAAGGAAGGAGACTAAAGGGAAGAGTAGAGACACAACAAAACAACTTGGGGAAGAGCATCCTGTCCTGTGACTATCACCCAGGTGGCTCCAGGTGGCCTTGGTGAGATGTTTAGAAACAGATTTGACAGTGAGGCTGAGAGAGAGGGTACTAGGCCAGGAGAACCTGGATCTTGGGAAAAGAAGGTCCAGATGCTACCCTGGCTCCTTGGTATTGTCTTGCAGTCCTGACTTGACTCACTGGGCTTAACCATAGTCTTCTCAGTCTGTGAAATGGGGTGAGCAGGCCTTAGCCCAAGAAGCTAAGAAGGAACATGGGATAATGTCTTCCTGGACTTTGAGGTCAGAGCAAGACTGAAGACCGACAAAACTCATTCCCGTCCCCTGCTCCTGCCAGTCCTCACAGCCTTGGTAAACAGTGCCATCAGTCGTCCTGCTGTTCAAGCCCCAGACCTGGGATTTAGCCTTGATTCTGCCCTTTCTAGCAAATCTTCCAGGTCCAGTCTCCCAAATGCGTCTCAAATCCTCCCACTTCTTTACCAGCCAGTCCAAGCCAGCATCCTCTGTCACCAGAACACTGCAGTGGCCTCCTGCCTACTCCCCTAACTCCCATTTTTACTCTACAGCCTATTCTCAGACCTACAACTAAAGTGGTGCTTGAACACTTAAACACGTCACTGCTCCAAACCCCACGGTGATTTCCCATCATGTTCAGACAAAGATCAAAATCCTCAGAGCTGGAGAAAAATGCAGAACAAAATTCTAACTTACCAAGAAAAGAGCAGGCTTACTAGTCTGACAGACTGGAGAAACCCCAACAGTATGGCCCCAGACATCGTTTTAGCTTAGTACTAAAGTCATTCCTGAGGTTCACCCTTCACCCAAACATGAGACAGGCCCATAAAACAAAATGAGACTAATTGGGTACACCATCTCGGAGACAAGGCCGAGAAGGCACAAGAAGGGACAGGAAAGCTGGTAATAGGGAACCCATGGTCGAGAAGGTGGAGTGTTGATGTATCGTGTGGGTGGCAAGAAATGTCACAAGATAGTGTGTGCATTGCTGTTTAATGAGAAACTGATTTTTTCTGTAGGCCTTCACCTAAAATTCAGTAAAAAAAGAATGGCTGTATTGCAGCATTACTCATAATAGCAAAAAATAAAGTCTGAATGTCTATGAAACAAAACAAAACAAAAACAGCCTTAACTTGGCCCACCTGACCTGAACTTCGTGTCTTCCTCTAACCTGTTCACAGCACAGTCCCTATCTACCTCTCCCTCTCTCACTGAGCCCCAACTCCAGCGAACTGTCATTTTCTGCAGCACACCGAGCTTATTCCCTACTCATGGCTTTTTGCACTAGCTGTTCCCTCAGCCCAGTAATCATCCTGTCACCCAGGTTCAGAGATGCCTTCCCTGACCACCTTGTGTGACACCGAATTCCCCCCTCTGTTGTTCTTCATCGAGAATTCTCTTCATTTCCTTATGAGCACTAATCACAATATTGAATTAGGTTACTTTATGGTTTTGCTTACTTGTCTCTTTTTCACACCCTTCACCGGACAGCAACTTCCATGTGGACTGGGCTGTGACTGCTTGTTCAAGCTGTCACTTTCTAGCACAGTGTTTGGCACATGGCAGGCCTTCCAGAGAACTGTTGGATGAATGACGAGAAGTCCGTCTGGCCCAGTCACCGTGGGATCCCCAGCCAACTGCCCAGC
Organism: Heterohyrax brucei; assembly: GCA_028571685.1. NCBI lineage: Eukaryota > Metazoa > Chordata > Mammalia > Hyracoidea > Procaviidae > Heterohyrax > Heterohyrax brucei. Next base: position 88,798,659 of record CM053151.1, on the reverse strand, counting down.
ATAGTCTTTGCCCTTTCCTCCTCACCTCTCCTGTTTCTGCGCCTGTGTTCCCTCCTTCCCTGGGCAAGTCACTGCTCCAGGGGCTGGATTCTGACCCTGTGGGAAGGACTTGTGAAAGGGCTGAAGGTGGCAGACAGACAGGGAGAGGGCTGAGATTACCGGGGGCCTGGTAGAAAGTGAGGGCAGACAGACACGTCCCAAGTGCCCACTCAGATGGGAGACCCCAGCCCTGCTTTCCTTACAGAAAAGGGGCTCCTTTAGCCAGACCGTGCAACTCGGCTGCCACCTGGGCACCACACGGAGGGGCAACTGTGAGACAGCCAGGAAGGAGTGAGAGCCAGCATGTTAAAAACAGAGAACAGATGCACCAGTCTGGCAGGAGGAGTGTGTATTCCTCCTCAGGACTGCAGAGCACCAAGAATTAAATCTTGGATATAGTTGTTGGGCCAGGCCTTGCTACCCTACCCTACCCACTCCTCCAGTGATGGACAGTAGACTCTCCCCTCCTGCACAGGCATCTACATTCCTAACCCCCAGGGCATCTGCCCAGCCTTCCTGGGGGACATCGGCCAACCTTGGCTTGAGACTGCTGCGACATCCACAGATTCTGTCAAGAAGCCCCGAGGCTCCAGGCAAGAATGGATCTATAGGCTCCAGGAGAGAGGCTTCTTGGGGAAGCCGAGCTGTGGTGACATTTCTGATTTCCGTACCTCCAGGACTGGCCCTCCCAGGAGAACTCCTCTGGGAGCTGGAGAAGCTCAGAACTGCATTAGCGACACACACCTCACTGGACCTGTCTCCCCTCACGACCCTCATAGGGAAATACTAAACACCCTCAACATGCTGCCTGCTAAACTCTCTCTCTTTTTTCCTTCCGTATTTCATACGAAACTGCACGGTCAATGAACTTCCCAAATGAGATGACAACACCACCACACAGCACCTCTGCTGCTGGACGTGGTCAAGATGCAGTGGTGCGATGTTTAGTGGGATGCCAGACAAAGACCAGGTAGACAGGATCTGTTAGTCACCCAGGGAGGCAAAAAGAAGGGAGCATGGTATCTAAGCAGACAGGGCTTGAGGTGCAGAAATCTTAGAGGCTCTTTGTAGGTGTTTTGTTAACTCTTCAAGTGAGCTTTCTGGGAATCTGAGAAAAAAAAAATAAAAGGTTGTATTAATCCTGATGAATTTTTAAAACAATTTATGGAGCAAAGTGCAGTATCATGAGCCTTCAATGACCTTAGTCACTATATTCTGTTGTGGTCACAGCTCTGTGGGTATCTTGGGTGCAGCTGCTGTCCATAAGTGCTGGATGCTCCCTTTGCAGTGACCGTAAGTCCCTCCTCTCATCCTGTGCATTGCACAGAGTCTGTTACTTGAAACAGCAATTAGTTTTCCAAATGCTCTCATGGTCTGTGGTTTGTTTTGAGGCTAGTGGCTCTCAAACTTTAGTGCAGTTACAAATCAACTAGACTTCCGGATAAAATGAATAGTCCTGGACTCCAGAGATTCTGATTTAGCAGGTCTGAAGTGGGACCCAGGAATCTGCATTTTACAAGCATCTCAGGTGATTATGGTGTGAGGTCTAAGGACTCTACTCTGAGAAGCACTGAGCTAGACACCATCATGTGGTGTGGAGAGTGGTTTTTAATGTCTTTTATTTAAATAATACTGTAATGAACATTTTGTAGAAATGATCTTTTTTTATTTTACATTATTTAGAAATTTTCTTAAATGTGAAATCATGGAGGACAGAGCCAAGGTGGTGGAGTAGATGGGCACTTCCCATGACTCCTCTAACAACAAAGACCCAAAGAACAAATGAATCCAATATATACAACATCATAGGAGCTCTGAACATCAAAGGCAAAGTTGAGAAACTGGACTGAACAAAGGAAGAGCACTGCCAGAAACACCTGGGACTCAACAGACCTTAACTGCTGGGAGGCAGCCATGGCCAAAGTGTGGAGTTCAGTGGGTGTTCCCCTTAGGAGAGGTGATCATCTAGAGAATTCATTGGCAACTCCAGAGCCAGTGAGGGACAGCATCAGATGGTCGAAAGCTAAATCTTTACATACAAACTGCCGTGCATGAATCTGAATCTTTCCATCAGTATGGGCCTGTCTCCCTTCTCCTGGCATTCTCCGCTCCCTTCTATGAACTGTGACTGTAGCTAGAGTCTGATGTCACTAACTGAGCCAGAAGTAGAACTCTTTAAGCAGCCCCTGAGCCACTCTCCCCTTCCTTTCTTTGCACGGCACCTGGCTCTAGAGTCTGATGCCATTAATGGAGCTGGAAGTACAGCTCCTTAAGCCCACCCTAAACTATTCTTCAAGACTCAGAGAAGGAACTGTTTAGCTCACTTGGGGGATGGAGGGGGAAAAATATATTTCTGCCAACTCACTTAAGCTTGAAAATCAGGACAGAAATTGTTCCTTCGCCTAGACTCAGACATAAGATATATGCCAACCTCACAGACACTCTTGGACAGTTACTAACCCCTTGCCTTTCACAGAAGCTGCAGTCAGATACCTTTGCCTATACCAGTCACCTCTGCTCATATAAGACAGTGGGTGAGAGCTTGCACCACACACTTGATGACTGACCACCTGGACACATGAGTTAAATCCATAACTATAATTTGCTGATGGTTCAGAAACAGCAGTCCATAGCAAAGCACTTAAAGGGCTGGACCATGATCTCATCAGAAAGCTCCCATAATAAAGAATCAAACTTTCCAGAGGTAGAGAACTTCCTGGAAGTATCAGAGGTAGAACACAAAAGTTAATATTTAGAACTCTTCAAGAGATTAGGAAGGAGATCAGACAAAATGCAGCAGAGCATAATGACAAATGTAACAAGCTGCAAGAAAGCACTGAGCAGCAAAAATTAAGAATTCAAAATATTAATAATAAAATTACAGAATCAGACAACCAAATACCAAATAGAAAGTCAAAGGAGCAGAACTGAGGCGATAGAAGCCCAGATTAGTGAGACTAAAGATTAAGTATGTGACATCATCACATTTGAGGAAATGTCAAATAAAAGGATTTAAAAAACCAAAAAACACTAAGGATTATGTGGGATTCTATGAAAAGGAATTCTCTACAAGTGATTGGAGTACAAGAATGGCGGTGGGTGGGGATAACTGAAAATATAGACAGAATTGTCAAAGATTTGCTGATAGAAAACTTCTATGATATCATGAAAGATGAGAAGATACTTACCAAGATGCTCATTGAAACTTATACAATGTAGATCCCAAAAGAAATACACCAAGGCATTTTATAAGCAAACATGCCAAAACTAAAGATAAAGAGATGCTTTTAAAAGTGGCTAGAGAGCAACAAAAAATAACCTACAGAAAAGAATCAATAAGACTAAACCCAGACTATTCACTAGAAACTATGCATGCAAGAAGACAACTGGATGACATGTACAAAGGCTTGAAAGAAAATATTTGCCAGCCAAGAATTATGTATCCATCAAAAATGTCTCTCAAATATGATGGTGAAATTAAGACATTTGGATACACATAAATTTAGGGAATTTGCAAAATCAAACCAAAATTTCGAAGATACTAAAGGGAGTCCATTGGTTAGAAAATCAGTAATACCAGGTAACAGCCCAAGACCAGAACATGGAACACAGCCACTGGATATCAACCCAAACAGGGGAATTATACAAGTAAATGATAGGCTAAACACTGAAAACAGGGAAGCAGAGATGTCATTATGTAAATACCATAACAAAAAAGAGAACCCGAAAGACAAGATAATCATAGATCTTCTGTTTGGAGAAGAAGTCAAGGCAATATAAAGAAATTCAAAACTGATTTAAATTTAGAAAAATAGGGATACATATTAAGGTGACTACAAAGGAAACTATAAATGCTATGCATCAAAATAAAAAACAAGAAAAACATGAAGTATCAGCAAATACAAACCCACCAACATTGAAAAAGATGAAAACGCATAAAGAAAAAATATTCAGCACAGAAAATTAAAGGGAACAAGGGAACTCTCTACAGTAAACAAAAAAAAAGATATCAGAAAGAGAGCACTAAGATCATACTTATAGAAATAAGGGCTGTCACATGAACAGATACATGCACATCAACGTTAATTGCAGCACTGTCCACAACCAAAAGGTAGAGTTCTATCAACAGATGAATGGATAAACAAACTATGGTATAGTCACACAACAGAATACCATGCAATGGTAAAGAGCAAGGATGATTTTAGGAAACATCACGTTAACAGAGAGTCTTCTGGAAGACATTGTGCACAGGGAAACTAGTCAGCTGCAAAGAACAATGTGTGTATGATACCACTATTATAAGGACTCGAGAAGAGGTTTAAGCATGAAGAAAATAACTCTTGATGGTTACAGGAAAGGCGAGGGAGGGAGAGGAGTATTCAAAAGTTAGATAGTAGATATGAAGGTTAGGTTAAGAGAGTGACAGCACACAGTAGAAGGGAGGTTAGCACAACTGGATTATACACAAAGCTAAAAGATTTTCTAAATATAACCCAACATTTTGAAGGTCAGAGTAGCAGGGACAGGGGGCTGGGAATCACTATTTCAGGGGACATCTAGGTGAACTGGCATGACTGAGGGTTTTTTTTTTTTTTAAGGAGATGTTCTGTATACCACTTTGGTGAGTGGTGTCTGGGGTCTTAAAAGCTAGAAAGCAGCCATCCAAGTGGTGTCAATTTGTCCCAATCCACCTGGAGCAGAGGAGAATGAGAGACATCAAAGACATGAGGAAAATATGAGCCCAGCAGACAGAAGATACCACTGATCCAGAGACTACATCAACATGAGACCAGAAGAACTAAATGGTGTCTGGCCACCTCTAATGACTGTCCTGACAGGGAACACAGAGTAAAGTCCCTGATGTAGCAGGAGAAAAATGAGTGTGCAGAACTAGAACTCCAGTACAAGACCATACTTGATGGTCCATCAGACCGGAGGGTCCCCTGAGGACTTGGACCCCAGACTCTCTTAGCCCAGTGCTGAAACCAGTACTGAAGCCAACTCTTCAGACAAAGACTGAACGGGACTATAAGACATAGAGTGATGCTGCTGAAGAATGTGCTTCTTGGCTTAAACATTTGCATGAGGCTGTCGGAGCAGCTCTTGTCCAGAGGTGAGCTGAGTGGCTTGGGGGGATAGGATTTGGTTGAAGGACACCGGAAGTACAGGATGGAGAGGAGGAGTGTGCTGTCTTTGGGTGGGTAGGAGATGAGAGCACTTAGAGTTGGCATAGCAGTGTGGGTGCAGGGTTTTATATGGCAAATTGATTTGGACTGTAAACTTTCACTTAAAGCACAATAGAATTTTTTTAAAGGTAGAATCATGGAATCAAAGGATGCCATGATGATGCCACTGTCTTTGGGTCACTTCTGATCCATAGCAACCCTACAGGGGACAGCAGATGTGTTCGTCGAGTTTCCAAGGAGCATCTGGAGGATCTGAACTGCCGACCTTTTGGTCAGCAGGTATGGCACTTAACTACTATGCTACCAGGGTTTTCAAACAAAGGATGTGAACAGGTTTGTCATTTTTGCCAAATTGTTCTGCAAGAAATTTCAACAAGCAAATATTAAGTTTTTATTATTTAAATTGAATTTTACAACTTAGAATTTTTTTTTTAAAGGAAACCTGGTGTTGTAGTAGTTAAGGGCTACATCTGCTAATCAAAAGTTGGCAGTTTGAATTCACCAGGTGCTCCTTGGAAACCCTAGGAGGCAGTTCTACTCTGTCCTATAAGGTGTCTATGAGGTGGAACCAATTCGACAGCAGTAAATTTTGTTTTGTTTTTTAAAATACGAAATTACTGTAGAGTGAATTTCAATTTACGGTAACTCTATAAAACAGACAAAAAAAACCAAACCCACTGCCTATGAGTCAATTCTGACTCACAGTGACTCTATAAACAGTAGAACTGCCCTAAGAAGATAAGGTATCTAGGAATTAATCTAACCAGAGAAACAACAGACCTTTACAAAGAGAACTGCAAGCCCTTACTACAAGAAACTAAGAGAGAATTAAGATAAATGGAAAAACCTACCTTGCTCATGGATAGGAAGACTTAACATTGTGAAAATGTCTATTTTACCCAAAACAATTTATTTATATAATGCAATCCCAATAGAAATTCCAGCGTCATTTTTTAATGAGATGGAGAAACAAATCACCAATTTTGTTTGGAAAGGGAAGAAGCCCTGGATAAGTAAGGTACTACTAAAGAAGAACACACTAGGAGGCCTCTCATTACCCGACCTTAGAATATACTACACTACCACAGTGGTCAAAACAGCCTGGTACTGGTACAAGAACAGACAGATGGATCAATGGAACAGAATTGAGACCCCAGAGATGACACCATCTGCCTATGAACAGTTGATATTCAACAAAGGCCCTAAGACATTAAACTGGGGTAAAAACAGTCTCTTCAACAAACGGTGCTGGCAAAATTAGTTATCCATCTGCAATAAACTGAATCAAGATCCATATCTTACACCTTATACAAAAACCAACTCCAACTGGATAAAAGACCTAAATATCAAACCTAAAATGATAAAGCTCATCCAAGGAAAGGTAGGAACAACAATGGAAGTTTTAATACACAATGAGGACAGACTCCAAAATCTGTCAAAGAAACCACAATCAACAGAAGAGAAAATAGATAAATGGGAACTATTAAGAATCAAACACTTTTGCTCATCCAAAGACTTTATTAATAGAATTAAAAGAACACCCACAGAATGGTAAAAAATATTTGGCAACTCTATGTCAGACCAAAACCTGATCTCCATAATCTATAAGATACTATAAAATATCAATAAGAAGAAGGTAAACCATCCAATTAAGCGATGGGCAAAGGAGATGGACAGACACTGCACTAAAGAGGAGATCCAGGAAGCCAAAAAACACATGCGGACATGTTCACAATCTTTAGTTATTAAAGAAATTCAAATCAAGACGACAATGAGATACCATCTCACCCCAACAAGATTGGCCATGATCCAAAAAACACAAAACAACAAATGCTGGAGAGGCTGTGGAGAAAGTGGAACCCTGCTACACTGTTGGTGGGGTTGCAAAATGGTCCAGCCTCTTTGGAAGGCAATCTGGTGCTTCCTTAAAAAAATGGATATTGATATACCATTTGACACAGTAATTCCACTACTTGGAATATATCCTACAGAATCAAGGCCTTTCACACCAACGGACACATGTACGAGAATGTTTATTGCAGCACAGTCCACGATAGCAAAAAGATGGAATCAACCCAGATGCTCAACAACAGAGGAATGGATAGGTAAGCTATGGTACATATACTCAACGGAGCACTACGCAATGATAAAGAATAACGATGATTCCAGGAAACATCTCCTAACCTGGTTTCAACTGGAAGACATTATGTTGAGTGAAAGTAGTCAGCGACAAAAGGACAAATACTGTATGAGACCTCTACTATAAGATCTCAAAACCAGACCTGTGTATAGAAGAAAAGACTCTTTGACAGCTGCAAGGGAGGCGAGGGGGGGAGGGTGAGCGGGGGAGGGCTTAGTTTAGATAGTTGCTAGAAATCTAGTTGGGAGAAAGCAGTGATAGCACACATTAGAAACAAGAACAACATTAAGTGGACTTCAGCATAACTTGAGTACTCCTTCCATCTTAACCCAATATTGCAAGGATAGAGTAGCTGGGGCGGGGGGCAGGGGACCAAGCTCTTAGGCGAAATCAAGGCCAATTGGCACAACTACAGTTTTGCTAAGAGAGCTCTCTGCACCCCACATTGGTGAGTGGCGTCTGCAGTCTTAAAAGCTGCCAAGTGGCCATCCGAGGACACAGCAAATGGCCCCAACTCAGCAGGAATGGATGCTCACCGAGGACCAAAATGACACGCGGTAAAGACAACCTAGAAGACAGAGAGACCCACAAGAGTGGGTGCCTTCATTGCTTGGGACCAGAAGAACCAGATGGTGCCCAGCCACTACCAGTGATAGCCACGATGGAGCTTACTAGGTTGAGCCTCACTGGCAACACAAGAATAAAAAGGGGTGCATCCTGAGATCTCCACTAAAAGATCTCAATTGATGGTCCAGTGGTTTCAAGGTTCCCCTGATAGCATGGCCCCCAGCCCTGATGCTGCCCTTACCCATAAATTATAACGGAGGTCCACTCTTTGGACAGGAATGGATTGGACTTGGCAATGCAGAGTGACCATATATTGGTTGCACTTCATGGTTCTATACATCTATAGGATATCATCCTGCTGACCTCTAGCTGGAGGAAGGAGAGTGGGTGGAGAGGAGCGGAAAGGAGGCTGTTGGGAGGATGAGACATGTATGGAACAGAGAGGAATAGTGTGCTGTCACCGGACAGGGAGAGCAGTGGAAGCTGCATAGAGGTGGGCATGTAAATTTATACAGGAATGTACATTTTCACTCAGTCATGTTAATAAAAAAAAAAAACAGTATAACTGCCCTGCAGAGTTTCTAAGGAGCGCCTGATAGATTTGAACTGCTGACCTTTTGGGTAGCAGGGTTTCCAGTAACACTATAACACATACACATACACACACACACACTGCTGTCAAGTCAATTCCAATTCATAGCAGCCTTATAGATCAGAGTAGAACTGCCCTATAGAGTTTCCAAGGACAGCCTGGCGGATTTGAACTGCTGATCTTTTTGGTTGGCAGGCCTAGCACTTAATCACTATGCCATCGAGGTTTCCAGTAACACTATAGGAACCCTACATTAGTATAAAAGTTGCTCAAAATTTCAAGTGCAAGCCCAGATGCCCAACAATAGAAGAATGGATAGGTAAACTGTGGTACATATACTCAATGGAGCACTACGCAATGATAAAGAATAACGATGATTCCAGGAAACATCTCCTAACCTGGTTTCAACTGGAAGACATTATGTTGAGTGAGAGTAGTCAGCGACAAAAGGACAGATACTGTATGAGACCTCTACGATAAGATCTCAAAAACAGACTTATGCATAGAAGAAAAGACTCTTTGACAGCTGCAAGGGAGGGGAGGGAGGAAGGGTGAGGGAGGGAGGGCTTAGTTTAGATAGTTACTAGAAATCTAGTTGGAAGAAAGCGGTGACAGCACACATTAGGAACAAGAACAACATTAAGTGGACTTCAGCATAACTTGAGTACTCCTTCCATCTTAACTCAATACTGCAAGGATAGAGTAGCTGGGGCGGGGGGCAGGGGACCATGCTCTTAGGCGAATTCCAGGCCAATTGGCACAACTAGCGTTTTGCTAAGAGAGCTCTCTGCATCCCACGTTGGTGAGTGGCGTCTGCGGTCTTAAAAGCTGCCAAGCGGCCATCCGAGGGCACAGCAAATGGTCCCAACTCGACAGGAATGGACGCTCACTGAGGACAAAATGAAATGCGGTAAAGACAACCGAGAAGACGGAGAGACCCACAAGAGTGGCTGCCTACATCGACTTGGGACCGGAAGAACCGGATGGTGCCCGGCCACCACCAGTGATAGCCACGATGGAGCTCACAGAGAGGAGTCTCACTGGTAACACAAGAATAAAGAGGTACATCATGAGATCTCCACTGAAAGATCTCAATTGATGGTCTAGCGGTTTTGGGGTTCCTCTGAGAGCATGGCCCCCTGCCCTGATGCTGCCCTTTCCCATAAATTATAACAAAGGTCCACTCTTTGGACAGGAATGGATTGGACTTGGCAAGGCAGAGTGACCATATATTGGAAGCACTTTATGGTTCTATACATCTATAGGATATCATCTTGCTGACCTCTGGCTGGAGGAAGGGGAGTGGACGGAGAGGAGGGGAAAGGAGGCTGTTGGGAGGATGAGACATGTATGGAGCAGAGAGGAATAGTGTGCAGTCACCGTACAGGGAGAGCAGTGGAAGCTGCATATAGGGGGGCATGTAAGTTTATATGTGAATGTACATTTTCACTCAGTTATGTTAAATAAAAATTAAAAAAAAAAATTTTCAAGTGCAAGATTCCTAATGACCCGCTCCAAACCCACTCATTAGTGGTGGCCAGGTAGCTAGTGAGCTGCTCATTATTCCACATAAAGCTTTAGGTGTAAGCCACTCAGTTCATCTTCTTTGACTACTTATCAAAAAAGGGTGGGGTACTGGCCTTTTGTCGTTATGTGTACCAACTCTTTAGTTATTTGGGACAGGAAGCTTTATTTGCCACACATATTTCTCCGTCTTCTGTGGCTTCCATTTTTGGGTTGCTTTATTACATTCTGTGGTACCGAAAGCTTTTAACAACACACTTGGACCCATTTGTCTTGTTTCTGACACCTATTTCATCAATAATCAAAATGTTTTCTCCTTGCAACAGATGAAACACATTTGCTTTGCTGGCTTTTAATGACCCATTTGTGTTGTTGGGCATGGTGTGAAATATGGATTTAAGTCAATTTAGATCCCTGCTAATGTCGCACTGTTTAGAAGACATTTGTTGGATAGTGACCCCTTCCTGTTGCATTGTGTGGATGCTGATTCATGTGACACCATGTCCTCAAATAACTTGAATCTGATTCTGGAGAATCTATTCTATTCCCTTGGCCAACTTTCTTTGTTGTCACCTTGCTAAACTACAGTGATGGCTGCCTGGTTATTTTCAGTTCCCCATGAAGCTTCTTTATCCTATCAAAATACTTCTTGTTCCCCATTTGTATTTCAGAAGACAAATTTTACTATTTGTTAAATTCCATGATACATACTTACTATGCCTTTAATTTATACTCCATTGTAATCTCAACTATATTTAGACTTCACCATCTAGATTAGGTTGTAGCTCTTCATTCATCTACGTTTTCCCTTTTCCTCATATTTAAAATTTTTCTCTATGTATTTACTTTTGTGGAATCCTTCTTGTGGACAAGGGAGCTCTGGGAAAATCAGGCATTGAAAAATCCTATGGAGCACAGTTCTGCTTTGACACACATGGGATGGCCATGGGGCAGAATCAACTTGACAGAAACTGCTTCCCTCTCCCTCCCTCCTACTTTTCCCAAGGTTCCTGGGTGGCACAAATGGCTTCACTTGAATACTAGCTCACACGTGGTTGAGGGTCAGCAGAAAACGAGGCAGACCCTTAACAAGATGGCTTGACACAGTGGCTGCAACAGTGGGCTTAAGCATCAAAACGATTGTGGCCATGGCGCAGGACCAGGCAGTGTTCTGTTCTGTTGTGCAGAGGGCTGCTATGGGTCAGTACCAACTCAGTGGCACCTAACAACAACAATATTAACCTAAAGGCTGGTGGTTCAGACTACCCCACAGCTCCGCAGACGAAAGGCCTACAGGTATGCTCTGTAAAGATCACCCCTAACCATCCAGTCAGTTCTGACTCCCGCTTCCCTAAGTGAAGAATGGAACGGAATTCCCCACAGGGTTTCCAAGGTGGTAAGTTTTTACAGAAGTAGGCATTCCCATCTTTATCCCACAGAGTGGCTGGTGGGTTTGAACCACAGACCTCTCAGCAGCCAAGCACGTAACCATTATACCACCAGGGCTCCTACGGTAAAGATTACAGTCCAGAAAATCGTGTGGAGAGGTTCTCCTGTGTAACACATGGGATCTTCATGCGTTGGAATCCACTAATTGGCAATGGGATTGTTTCTGTTTTGTTTTCTCCGTCCCTTTGCTCCCGTCTTATTCTCATACTCACCTAAATAAAAACATTTAACTGGCAAACCACACAGATCTAAATGATACATTTTCCCCCTCCAGACCCAGTGTATGTTGGGTCTTTGTTTAAGCTGGCAGTGGTCTCTATGCTGTTCTGAGGATACTTCCATCTGCCTTACTCTTGTTTCCTTCCCCTTCTCCTACGATGGGCAGAAATGTTCGTGAACCAGCTTTCAGGTTTAGAACACAGCTGCCTAAGGAAGACTTAGCACTCTGAAAGTAACTTTCCCACTTGTTGAGCAATACAGAGTGACGCAGGATCCCTGCTCTTGCCCGAACGCTCTCCACCGCTGGCTTTTAGCTGCAGCGTTATCTACAGCCCAGAGGAGAGGCATCCTTGTAAACCCGCCCCAGAGCAGAGAATGAACAGTCCACTCTGAAATGTAAACACGGACTCAAGAAACAATGAGATTTTTTTTTCCTACTTCCTGACCTACCAACTCTCTCTCTGTAGAGGCAAACTATTTACGGCACATTCCAGGTTCTAAAACCCAGAGCTCTTTCACCCACAGAGGCCATGTGGGATAATCCCAAGGATCCACAAGCTAGGCTCAGACCACCAGGATCTAAATCTTAGCTCTTCCGTTTATTAGATAGGGAACTTGGGACAGAGAGCTTGATCTTTCTAAAATGGAGACAATAATAATTTACGTATCTTTTAAAGTGGTTGTTAGGATCCAGTGAGATAATTTATGAGAAAACACTGTTAAAAACAGTCAAGGACTGGGCAGATGCTACCAATCCATAGCAATTGCCTGTGGGGAGAACTAGGTGACTGGGAGAAAGAATGGAAGGGAAACTTAACTTCTTACTATATCCCTTTTTGTCCCATATTGTGTTCCTGTATATACTGAAGACAATATGTTCAAAATATATGTTAATATGTCAGAGGGAGAAAAGAAATAAGACTGTGTGCCCCAATTCAAACCACACTCACGATGACATCTGGAGTATGGGCCTTGATTGCCCTCTAGTGGAAAACACCGTCTTGCCCTGAGCTTCCCTGTGTGGGAGCTCCTTGCTTTTCCCCGTTCCTCTTAGTCCAGTTTGGAGATTAGAATTGTGTGTTTGGCCCTGCCATGGATTTTCCACTGTCTGATTTGTCTTTTCTGGACTTGAGAGAGAGTAGGGGCCCTCTTGTCCAGCGGTTCCGGCAATCTACAGGATTGTGTGAAAAGACAAAGGCACATTTAAGAAGACGTTGTCTCAGGACACTTTGAGGTCTCACGCTTTTAGCAAAGCACTGAAAGAAGTGACCCCTCCTTGATCTCAAGAGTCTCCAATGGATTGGGCTAGGACACGCAGCTTTGTGATCTGCTCAGTGAGACTCTCTCTGCCCTAGTAATGAGCCAAAAAAAAAAAAAAACTGTTGCTGTCAAGTCAATTCCAACTCACAACGACCATACAGGACAGAGTAGAACTGTTCCAGACTGTTTGCAAGGAACAGCTGGTGGATTTCTACCATAGATTTTTTGGTTAGCAGGTGAACTCTTAACCGTTGCATCACCAGGGCTCACTAGTAATGAGCGTGCCCTCTCAACCTAGGTCCTTCCATTGGACAGTGTCCGACACTTGAACCAGTCTGCTCACTGCCGAGACTCTGCTCCTCAAATTCTGTCACCTCCTGCCTCCTCCAGATCTCAGTCCCTTGATGTCATCCACACTGGTCTATAGGACACTAAAAGCCTCCCCCTTCTTAAGTCCTTAGCGTGGAGAACTTATGTTGTGGTTGTTAGTGGTCATAGAGTCACTTCTCACTCCTGGCAACCTCATGTGTGCAGAGAAGAGCTGCTCTATAAAGGTTTTAAAGTTGTGGCCTGTGCAAACAGGTCACCAGGCTTGTCTGGAGGTACCTCTGCAGGGGTTCAAACAGCCAATGTTTCAGCTAGTAGTTGAGCACTTAACTGTCTGCACCACCTTGAAGTCTGAAGGGCTTACAGCAGAGTCGTTTGAGCCCCTAGTCGGAACGCCTCTTAACTTTTCCATACAGTCCTCTCCTTCAGAGCAGCTAGGCGTTCCAGGGGCGAGGCACGGGTCCAGCACAGGCTAGCCCCATCGGCACAGGCTAGCCCCATCGGCACAGGCTTGCCTGGTCACCAAAACCACTCCAGCTCTGTTTCTGAGTTGGCACCACCAGACTCAGATTCTCCCCTACAGCAGATTTCCTTTCCCTTCCCCGGGCCCTGATGGAAACACTGGGGGTGTAGTGGTTAAGTGTTATCTCTGCTAACCAAAAGATCAGCAGCTCAGATCTGCTGGACACTCCTTGGAAACTCTGTTGGGCAGTTCTACTCTGTCCTATGGGGTCACTATGAGTCAGAATCAGCTCAACAGCCGTGGGCTGTTTTGAGCCCTGGTGTTATTATCGTTTTTTTTTTTTTTTTTTTAATTTGAGATTTTTAGAGATCTTACTCTTCAGGCCCAATTTAACATTGGAATGTGTGTCGTTGTGGATGGTGATATAAAGTTTTTTTCTTGTGGTGCAAATATACACAACAAAGCATTTGCTGACTCAGCAGCTTCTGTAGACACTATTCAGTGACGCTGACTACACTTTTCATGTCATGTAACTCATAGCTATCATTTTCTTAATTATCCTGCCATCATAAATGTAAATAGTAACCTCACATCCCAGCTAAAACTCACCTTTCCCCCTCCCTTCTGTTCCTGGTAACCACTGATAACTTCTGGTTTTGATGTATTTGCTTATTTCACGTAAATCTGAGATCAGCAGAGGCAGATTATCACATAGGCAAAGTAAGCATGTGAAATTGTTCACTAATTAGTAAAACAAGCCCAGGTACCTTACAGATTAGTAAGTGAGCATAAGTGCGCCTGGCCTTACTTACTGGGTTGTCTGCCCCTGTCAGGGATTATAAATTTGAAAAGAGGCTTTGATCTCATAGAAAGATACTGTGGAGTTAGGAGGGAGACAGGTACCTGCCATACCTAGAAGCGGAATTTTTGCTGTGGTGAGAAAACACGAAATTATCCACTACATGTGACCCAGTAAACACAGTAGGCACTGTACTTACCTTACTTATTGGATAACCTGCTGCTGGAGATGGTCCAGAATTGGCCCTTTTCTGACAGACTCATTTAGCTCCATATGATATTTTCAAGGTTTATCTATGTGGTGGTATGTGTTAGGACTTTGCTTCTCTTCATGGCTGTGTAATATTCCATTCCATGCACACACCATATTTTGTTGATCCACTCATATGTTGATGACAATTTAGCTTGTTTCCACCCTTTGGCTGTTTTGAAAAGTGCTGCAGTGGATATTGATCACAGGCTAATGTTATTCTTTATATAATTTTCCTTTCCCCAGCCCTGACTGTGTGTATATGGATGAACCCAAATTGTACACAGAGTTTAGGTTCTGTCCCAAGGGCCTGGGTTCCATGCCCTCCCAGATGTGTCATTTACCCAGGGTAGGAAGGGCCTAGATTCTGACTGTGGCCTCTCCACTTGCTGCTATATCTGAGCCTCAGCCCCAAGTGAGACATAACCAGGCTGCTCTCCTCTTGGCAGGAGTTTTAGAAGGTTGCTTGTGATTACCTCTTAATACTATAATAGTTAAGAGCAGGAACTTGGAAGTCAAAGGCAGACCTGGATTACAGTCCGGCTCCACAGTTTACAAGCTACGGGATCTTCAGCAAGTTACTCAGTACTGTGGGACTTCAGTTTCCTCATTTGTAAAATACAAGTGCTAATAGAGCTGAGTTGTATTGTTGCCCTGGGCGGCCGAGTCAATCCCAGCTCATGACGACCCCGTATGCTGCAGAGCAGAGCAGCTCCACTGGGTTTGCTTGGCTGTAATCTTTATGGAAGGTCATCACTAGGCCTTGTCTTCCATGGCACAGGTGGCGGATTTCAAATCGACAACCTCTCGGTTACTAGTTGAAAGTAAACCAATTCATCACCCAGGGACCTTAGAGCTAAGTTATATGGCTGCCCAAATAATTAAATGAAAAGATGCATGTAAATGGGTTAGTGCTAATACCTGGTGGTGGTGATGAACAATAAATGTTAAATATCATTTTTATTAACAGATGATTTAATTCCTAGTCATGGCTTCAGCCCATTCCAGCTTTGTGAACTCAAGCAGGTTATTTCATTTCTGTGGGCTTCTATTTTACATTTAACGAGAGGCTAGGCCTTTGGTCTTAACATACCTTCAACTCTATGATCCTATGATCCCTTTGACCCCAGTGAGGTAATTCCAGATGCCATAGGGATCAACATTAGGTTGATCAGATGAGAGGGCTACTTTCAGCGTGTAGTAAGAGAGGGTGCCTGTCTCTCTGCAGTCAGCTCTAAGGCCGAGACCCCAGAGCAGCCCTTTGGAATCCAGACATGGTTAGGAGGCACCAGATGGTGGAAAGGGGCTGAAGGGAGCTTGTCTGCAGAAGCACCCTGGTTGATAACCAACGTATAGAAAGGAAAGCTCGGTCCTTGAATTGACCTAAAAACAGGACTTCTCAGGTCAGAAAGAATGGGTAATGGTGTAGTAGGACAGGGATCTACCCTCAGCAGAGTCCTAGTGAGAGAAGAGGTTGTGAGGAAAAGTTGAAAATGCAGTTTTGCCAGCGAGTGCCCTGAGAATTCTGTGTAGTGTACCAACTAGAAGCCTGTCTAGAGATCTAGACCGCCTGGGTCTGAATCTCAGCTCTTCATGTACCAGCTACGCTACCTTGGTCAAAACATAGGTAGTTCCAATGTATGACATATTTGAGTTACCAGGCAAACCATTATGACATATTTGAGTTACTATGACTGTCAGGGTATATGGAACACTGCCTCTTCGTGGAAGTTGCAGGAAAATGCATGCATGAGGCATGAAAAAAATTGCTTAGTTACATGAATATACTCCAAACATTTGCTGAGGATAGTATGATGGAAGAGATGGGTAGGAAAGTCATCCTCTGGCAAGAATGAGGAATTTAGAACTTGATACCGTCAATGTGGAATAGCTCATAGATCATGAAGAAGGGGCATAGACAGATCAGGACTTCATGGATTTTGAAAAGGAGAGAAACGCCAAAGAAGACAGAAATAATGAAGAAGAGAAAGGAGAAAAGATACCAAAAAATTTTACAGTGAGAGGATTAGCTGGAGTTTTCTTAAATTGGGGGGCAGCTTTCGTTGCTTGAAAACGTGGACCCAAATGCTGATCACTTTGCTAAAGTTGATAGGCAGACTTGGGAAGCAGTGAAATGTTACTGTGAAACACATGAATTAAAAAAGGATCATATGGATGACTCCCACTAATTTTCTCACTAGCAACACCATCCTCATCCCCAGGAGGGCTCCAGATAATCCAGAACCTTCCACTGGTGGATTTATTTCTGCAGCTGACAAAATGCCAATGTCATCCAAATCTTTTTCATCATCGGAGTACATTTTTATGGTTTGTGTGTTTTTTCAAATGTATATATGCATGCGTCTTAGTTACTTAGTGCTGCTGTAACAGAAATACCGCAAATGGGTGGTTTTTACAAACAAGTATTTATTTTTTCTCAGTTTAGGAAGCTAGAAGTCCAAATTCAGGGTTCTGGCTCTAGGGGAAGGCTTTCTTTTTCTTTTGACTCTGGAGGAAGGGCCTTGTCTCTTTTAGCTTTGGCTCCCGTGGCATCTTCACGTGGCTTGGTATCTCTCTTCCGTCATCTCTGCTTTGCTACTTTGTCTTTAATTTCTTTTACATCTCAAAAGAGATTTCCTGAAGATACAGCCTACATGCCTGGCTATTAACAACTACCACCCTGATAGAAAACAAAACAGACAGTCCTAGACATAGCTGGAGAAAAATGCAGAATTCAAATCCATATAAAAAGACCAGAATTCGTGATCTGACAGAGACTGGTGGAACCCACAGAACAATGAGCCCTGGACGCTGCGTTAACCCAGAACTGAAACCACCGCCAAGGCAATTTTCAAACAAAGATTAGACAGGCCTATAAACCAAAAAGAAAATACATCCGTGGAAAGCGTCTCTTAGTTCAGTCAAATATATGAGACCAAATGAGAGGCTCCAATCCACCAGCAGGGCGAGAAGGCAGGAAAGGATAGGAACTGGGTGGGTGAAGGGATACAGGGAACTCAGGGTAGACAGAAGGAGCATGCTGTCACATTGTGGGAATTGCAACCAATGTCACAAACAGCATGTGTATAAGTTTTCAAACGAGAAATTAACTTCAGCTGTAAACTCTCACCTAGAGAGCGTGTGTGCACACACACACACAAGATACAACCTACACTAATTCTGCCTCATTAACATAGCAAAGACAATCCACTCCCAAATGGGATTATAACCACAAGCATAGAGGTAGAATTTATAACACATATTTGGGGATTACACTTCAATCCACAACAGTATGAATGTATTAAATATATGTCTACAAGTCATATACAGGAAACTCTGGTGGCATAGTGGTTAAGTGCAAACGCTGCTAACCAAAAGGTAGTTCGAGTCTACCAGGTGCTCCTTGGAAACTTTTCCCAATCCCCAGAGACAAATAAAAATTGGATTTATAAAGATACCAATAATAAAAGGCAATAATAACAAAAATTTAAAAAAGAACTTATTCAAATTACATCGGAATCAACTTACAACAGAGTCATCAGAACAGAATCAGTGGTAAGTTGGGGAGTATCTGTACTTATCCTCTCTGTGCCTCAAGTTCCTCCTTTGTGAACCCAACAACAATAGGCCCTCCCAGTCAAGTTGTTGTGGCGACTGTTGATGCTGTTCCTCACTGTCAGCTCGTACAACCCCCTGGTTCATCTTACCTTTTAGAGTTTGAACAGTCATCCTTTCTTCAGTAGGCCAGCTGTTAGCCATCTGCACCTGTAAGGACTAAATGTAGAAATGTCGAAAAGCACCAAACATATGAGGAAGTGCTATGTAAATCCTGGCTGTGATTACTACAGTATTCAGGAGCAAAATACAGCTTGGTTCACTGAGGCCTCCTCTGTGTGTGTGAGTAGGGGAAGTTGTTTTAATGTTACTACTAGAAGCAGTCAGAAGTGTCCACACGCAGACTTTGGAGATCTGGGGCATACATGGAAGCTGAAAAGCATTTCTGATTTCTTGTAAGACATCTCCCGGGACAGTTTCGAAATGTGTGCAAGAGATTTTTTGGTGATGACCCCAAAACAGTGGCTGAATATGCCAGAAAGATAACATGTCCAAAGTATATGAATTGAAACCTCACCATCTTCACTTTTTTTTATTATACTTTAGTTGAAGGTTTATAGAACAAAGTAGCTTCTCATTAAACACTCAGCACACGTGTTATATTATGACATTAGCTAACAACCCCACAACATGTCAACACTCTCCTTTCTCAACTTGTACTCCCTTTTACCCACTTTTCTCTCCCCTCCTGCTTTCTAGTCCTTGCCCCTGGGCTGGTGTGCCCCTTTAGTCTTGTTTTGTTTTACAGGCCTGTCTAATCTTCATCTGAAGGGTGAACCTCAGGAGTAACTTCATCACTAAACTAAAAGCACATCTGGTGGTCATGCTCTCAGGGGTTTCTTCAGTTTGTTGGCCCAATAATTCTTAGATAGCCACTCGTACGTGTTTAAGACCCCATATCCTATTCACCAAAGCAGAATGTAGAACATTTTCTGTATCAACTATGTAATGCCAATTGAGCTAGATGTTCTCTGAGACCATGGTCCCCACAGTGCTCAGCTGAGCAATTTGGTCCTCAAGGAGTTTAGATGTGTCTCTGGAGCTTCCTTCCATGACATTCCTTGTACAAGCTGTGCTGGCTTCCCCTTCACCAAAGTTACCACTTATTTATCCCCTATTCTGTGTTTTTCTATGTCTCTCTCCCCTCCCTTGTAACCATCAAAGATTGTTTCCTTTTGTGTGTAAAACTTTTCACGAGTTTTTTATAGTAGCGATCTCATAAAATGTTTGCCCTTTTGTGATTGACTTATTTCACTCAGCATAATGCCCTCCAGATTTATCCATGTGAGATACATCACAAATTCATCATTGTTCTTTATCGTTGCTTAGTATTCCATTCATCTGTTGATGGGCATCTAGGTTGTTGCCATGTTTTTGCTATTGTGAACAATGCTCCAATGACCATAGTTGTACAAATGTCCATTTGCGTGTAAATTCCTAGGGGTGGGATTGCTGGCTCAAATGATATTTCTATTTCTAGCTTTCTGAAGAAGTGTCGTATTGTTTTCCAAGATGGTTGTATCATTTTGGGTTCCCACCATCAGTGCATAAGAATTCCAGTTTCCCTGCAGCCTCTCCAACGTTTGTTACTTTCTGCTTTGTTTGATTTGTACCAGTGATGCTGGGGAGAGATTCACTGTCCTCACTTCTAAGGAGCATCCTGGCTATACTTCTTCCAAGACAGATTTATTATTCTTCTGGCAGTCCATGGTACATTCATTATTCTTCACCAACACCGTAACTCAAACGCATCAATTCTTGAGCCTTCCAGCTTTCACATGAGGTGACTGAAAATACCATGACTTGAGTCAGGTGCACCTTGTCCTCAAGGTGATATCTTTGCTTTTTTACACTTTAAAGAGGTCTTTTGTAGCAGATTTTCCCAGTGCTATGTCATTTGATTTCCTGACTGCTGCTTCCATGGGTGTTGATTGTGGATCCAAGTAACATGACTTCCTTGACATCACCAGTGTTTTCCCAGCTTATCATGTTACTATTGGTCTGGTTGTGAGGATCTATTTTCTTCATGCTGATGTACAATCCATGCTGAAGGCTGTGGTCTTTGAGCTCCATCAGTAAGTATATCAAATATTCTTCACTTTTAGCAAGCAAGGTTGTATCATCTGCATATGAGTATTACAGGTTATTAGTGAGTTTTCCACCAATCCAGATGCTCTGTTCTTTTTCATACAGTCCAGCTTCTTGGATTATTTGTTCAACATACAGTTCAGGAGGCAAGCAGTTCAAGTCAATGTACCAGCTCTAGGAGACGTCTTTCTCTGTCTTGGGGGAAAATTCTGTCTGTTTCCCTAGACCAGGCATTCCGATTCTCCGGAGAACTACACACAGCATCTATCTCTGCCCCATATGTATTTGCTTCTGTGTCTAACCTCTTTTTATATCTCAAAAGTCATTAGATTTAAGACACATCTTACACTGATATGATGTCATTAACACAATAAAGAAAACCCTATTCCCAAATGGGATTACATCCACAAGTATAGAGGTTAGGATTCTAATACATATTTTAGGGGGACATAATCCAATTGATACCACCACCCAAGGGCTCACTTGCACTTAGAGGCCTCTGGACCAGATGATATCCACACACTCAACATCACTAGGAGACGTAACATGCATCGAGCTGGAAGAAACAGGGTCATAAAGAACCTGGGTCAGCACAAGACTCAAGGTCCACACTCTTCCCTTCTCAGCAGCTCCCTCCCATCTGTGCCATAATTTGCCACAGCGCTCATCTTTTCTCAGACTTTCCACTTCCTCCATCCTGTGCACGCAGATGCCCGCTTCCCTTTGAATTCTTCAGTTCAGGCAATGGACAGAGCCTTTCTCCCGCCTGCAGCCCCTCCCCATCTCTCATCTGTGGCCCACGTAAGGGCTCCCTCTTCTGCAAGCACTATGGGTGCCTGGAGTGCGCTAGAGGCTGGTGACATTAATTAATTTAATGAAGTTTTTGTTACAAAGAAGCCAGGTGGGGACGATGCTGGGAGGAGGTGGTCATAGGTAAAGAAATAATTATAATGCCATGTCATAAGTAATATTCTAGACATTTATTCAGAAGACCACTTCACTTTTTTTTTTAATTCAAACTTACAAATGATTTCCCTTCCTTGGTTCTTTTATGCGGCTTCTCTTCCTGCTTGGGACACTGTTTTGAGACAATGTGTTATTCGTTGCTATGGCAACAGTAAGAATGTCAACACACTAAGGCTGACCAGGTAGAAAAATGAGGAAGTCTAGTTCTTTGATGATGTCCTTGAGCCACTGAGTCAACTCCGGAATCACCTACCCCCAGACTTGTTGTTAAGTTAATAAAAAACATTTCCCGGAGTTTAAGCCATGTTTGGTTGATTTTTCTGTTACAGCCCAAAACATTTTGATATATATTTTATTCTATGTATGAGATAAAGAAGTTAACTGAGGACTTGGGGATGAACATATTACATTTTCGGTGCTCAGGCTAGGGTAAGCCCAACTTCTTTGAGGAAAGGGATAGAAAGTCCTCTGGTAGGTGGACCAACTTCATTTTTATTCTTTTAACTTATTCAATCAATATTTATGAGTGGCACCTGTGTGCCAGACGTCAAAATCAAGAGCAAAATCAGACATGGTTCCAGTCCCCATGAAGCTTAGAGTCCAACAAGTGTCTAAGACATTAATCAAATGGAAATCCTAATAGGCATATAATTAGAATCCCAGATAAATATATGATGAAAAAGTATAAGTATATGATGCAAAAACATGCAATATACACAATATAAAGCCTGAAGGCCAAAAAGTCCTCCCTGAGAAAATTACATTTAAGCTAGGAGCTAGAGCAGGAGGAGGTGAGAAATAGCTAGAGGGTTGAGTGTAGTGGGAACCATGCATGCAAAGGCCCTCGGGCAGGAGAGAACCAAGTTGGCTTAGAGACACCAGAGAAGCAGAATGGGCCTGGAAACTAGTTGAAATGCTTGCCTTTGGTGTTTTCCCAAGATCTGGACTTTCACTGTTCCACCTAGACCTACTCTTCCTCTACCCCACTGTTCAAATGACTTTCCTCTATTATCAAGACCCCCATTTCCTCAGAGGGGCTAAAGAATTGCATTTTAAAAAGAGCAAATTACAGCCTCTAATCGGTGGATGTCAGTGAAGCAAAGAATTTCAGACAGGCGGAGGGCCTGGTGCTTGAGTATCACTCTTGCTACAAGTAACCTCATAGTCTTCTCCCTCAGGTGCCTGTGGGCCCTTGGTAAGAGATATCCGGGGCTGCCCTTCCTTTTCCTTCTCAGATACACTAATAACTTCTCCTGAGTTGCTGAACTCAGAGGTCGCCTTAGCCTCGCTTCCAGTGGTGCCCCGGGCTTTGGGGGAAGGCAGAGCCACCCTTGCAGGCCTGTCTTTCATAGGCCTACAGGGAGACAGTGGGCCCATCTACCACAGTAGCAGTGGGAGAAGTCTTGATTCTAGGGTTGAGGCCTAACTGTGGCTTCTGGTAAGACCTGGGGACATGCTTAGTTCTTCTGAGTCTCAGTTGCCTCAATTCCAGGTATAAACAAGGGGTAAGATTGTTTTCTTTGCGGGGCTTCTGTGAGAATGAGAAATAAATCTCCCACTGCGAGGAGGAACACTCCAGGGTGTCCTGAGAGCATTTTAGAGCCAGCATTGCCGGTCTAGGCTACTCTCTGGAATTGTGCTGCAGTGATGCCTGCCCTTGCAAACACACCTATCTCCTGCCTTTACACTCATTCATTCATTCACTCATTAACTCAGTCCTTTCCATCCAGAAGCCATTGGCTCTCTGGCCTCTGCCCTGGTTTGCCCCTTGGAAATACATCTCCATTGTTACGGATTGAATTGTGTTCACCAAACATGTGTGTGGTAGTTTGGCTGGGTTATGATTCTTGGTATTGTGTGATGTTCCTTTTTGTTGTGAATCCTGCCTCTATGATGTTAATGAGAGAAGATGGGCTCAGTTGTGTTGGTGGGCCAGGACTCATTGTGTAAGGTTGCCTTATGCCTTGAGGCAGTCTCTTGAGATATAAAGGAGAGAAGCTAACAGAGAGAGTTCAGAACCTCATACTACCCAGAAAGCAATACCAGGAGTAGAACTCTTCCTTCAGACCTGAAGTTCCTGTGTCAAGGTGCTCCCTGACCAAAGACTGACGTAACACAAGGACCTTCCTCCAGAGCCAGCAGAGAGAAGAAGCTTTCTCCTGGATTTGGACTTGGAGACTACTAGACTATGTAAAAATAAAATTTTCATTGTTAAACCATCCACTAGCTGACTAAGACATCTATAGCATGTGATACGCTAAGTCAGCACACCTCAGAGGAGAAGAGCCCAGAATTTGGGGTCAGACTTAGCTTGTTTCTTCACCTACAAATGGAAAGAAGTACCTACCTCATAGGGCCATAGGGTAAACAGAAGACTTAACTCAGCCTTCGAATTACTCTTACGGAGCTGTGGTGACACAGCGCTGCTGCAACTCTGTCTTCAGGTGCTGGAAGGCCTGCAGAAGAGGGGCCACTGAAGTGGGTCTAAGGGACAGGCAGCATCTTGTTAGACAGGAAGGTCTGGGGGGCCATTCTAGGAGGACTGTTGCCTTATTCAAGACTGGATACCTTGAGTGGCACTGATTTCTCCCTAAGCCAATCACAAGACACCTTGAGGTGGCAGAGCAGAAAAAGTGGTTTGGGGTGGACACAAATATGAGGGCTGATCTGCTGACTCAACGCCCTGCCCTCATATCGCTGGTCATAAACCAAGAACCAAATCCGTTGTCACTAAGTCAATTCCAACTCACAGCAACTGTTTTTAGTCATCTGGTACTGCTCTAACAAAAATACCATGAAGTGGATGGCTTAACAAAGAAAAGTTTGTTCTTACACAGTCTGGTAAGCTACAAGTCTGAATTCAGGGTGTTCACTCCAGGAGAAGGCTTTGCCTCTGTCTTCCCTGGAAGAAAATCCTGTGTGGCATCAGTCTTTGGTTGGGGAGCATCTTGGCACAGGAACCTCAGGTTTGAAGGATGCACACTTCTCCTCGTGCTGCTTTCTTTATGGTGTGAAGTTCCCAACTTTCTGCTTGCTTCCCTTTCCTTTTATCTCTTGTAGGATGAAAGGACAAAGAGCAGTGCAAGCCATACTCCACAGAAACCCACCTTACAATGGAGCAGGGAGGTGATCTTATGCATGGATTTACAGTCCCACCCCAATCCTCTAACATACAGCATAGGAAAATCGCAAAATGGAAGACAATCACAAAATATTAGGAATGATGGCCCAGCCACATGGCTACACATTTCTGTGGGGACACACTTCAACCCATGACACTCTACCCTTTGGACCCCTAAAAATCACACCTTTGAAACATGCAACATAATCATCCCATCATAGCAAAAGTCATAGCAAAAACATGTCCATCCCTTATGATAGAAGTCTTAAATCAGTTCCAAGTCCAAAACAGAAAAATTTCTCTACAACTGTGAAATCAAGAATACAGATTATCTGCTTCCAACGCTACAATGGCAGAACAGGCACAAGTTAGACATTCCATTACAAATGGGAGAAACTGCAGGAAAAAAAGGCATTAACAGGCAACAAGCAAGTCAGCAGAACACATTAGCCCTCAAAGCTTTGAAAGTAATCTTCCGTTTTCTGAGACATTTTACATATTAGCCTTGCCCTCCAGACTCTAGGTGTTGGCCACACTCTCTGGATTTTGAATGGAGACTCCCAGGCCTGTGCAACAACTCTGTCTTTTAGGCCTACTTGGACAGCAACTTCTGTCCCCTTAGCTTTAGGTGTACCCTAAGCCTAATTGAGTGGCAATTCCACCCTTACCAACACAGGAAGCCATGGCTCCACCCTTTTAAACTCCTGAGGTCATGGTCATACCTTTCAAGACTGAGGCAGCTCAGGTTCTCATACTCTTTGTCTTTTCACCTTCTGCTTCCTGTGGCCTCACGGCCTAGGCCTCAGGCTTGCATCTGCCCCATAGAGCAAGTGTTCCAAAGTGCTGTAGTTCCACTGATTTAAGTGCTGGGAGGCACCTCACTCTGCCAAGAAGCCTCCTGCACACAAGCAGGAGCCTCACACTATCAAGAAAGCAGCACCAGGAGTAGAAGGCATTCTTCAGATCTAAGGTTCCTGTGCCAAGATGCCCCCTGACCAATGACTGATACAACACAATGACTTTCCTCCAGAATCAACAGAGGGAAAGCCTTCCTCTGGAATGGACACTCTGAATTCAGACTTGTAGTCTACTAGACTATATAACAATAAACTTTCCTTTGTTAAAGCCATCCACTAATGGTATTGCTGTTAGAGTAGTATAGATGAATAAAACAGTGACCCTATAGGATGGAGCAGAACTGCACCATAGAAGTTCCAAGGAGCACCCAGTGGATTTGAACTGCCAACCTTCTGGTGAACAGCCATAGCTCTTAATCACTATACCATCAGTGTTTCCAGAGTGATTGCTGTCACTGAGAAAGTACAATTAAGGGTCAAGGAAAAAAGCTCTGTCTGAGGACAGTCCCTGTAAGAGAAAGGACAAGCATCCCTCCAGCACAGATTGTCTATTCCAAGTGGCCTCAGACATTCACTGATGTTGTTCTTACTCCAGTAATAACAACCCACATTGTAGTACTAGTAATGATTTTTAAAACCCTGCAATTTTTCTATTATATCAATTTTCTTATTGCCACAGTGATAGCTCATTCATCCAGAATTCAATATTTGGCGACTTTGTTCATCTGAGAAACAAAGCACAGAAGCAGAAATTAGGCCGAAAAGGAAAAGCCTGGAGAAGCGGAAATAAAAGTTATGGGATGAAAGCATTCATGCCCACGCACATGACTTGAAGCATCTCCCAAGTCTTCAGTCAGACACGGTTTATTCTTATTTTAAGCACCATTCTAGTAAGCCAGGGTTGTGTGTCTGAGTCTAATCAGTGACAACTTCATTTACGGCTGCTAGAGGTGGGCACCTGAAGCAAAGAGAGGGGATGGTTTGTAATATGGGAGGACGGAGAAAACTGATGAAGACCAGACTAACAATCCACAAAGTACAGCAGCCTCGCACCATTTCAGAGGCCAAATCTTTATGGCATCTGTCTTAGTCATCCAGTGCTGCTGTAACAGAAATACCACCAGTGGACAGCTTTAACAAATGGAAGTTTATTGTGGGAACAGTACGGCAGGTTATCTTGCTCAGGTCTTCTGACTCTGTACAGAGCCTTCCAGATAGGACAAATTCAGCTGATTCAGCAGTAGTTATATAAATTGTTTATGACCGTGGGGCTCAAATCTTGCAGCCAGCACTTGTGTGTACAACTAGTATATAAAGTCACTGCGCCATGACGAGCTGCCTGGCCACCCACTGCCCACTGTTAAGTCTGTCTGCGCCCTGCTGCCCACTGCCCATTAAATGTACCTACCTCCAGCCTTTGCATCAGTAAACCTCCTGTGACTATACCTGCTGTATCTCCATCCTTACTGGGTCTGCCCAAATTGCGAACCTGCATTTCTGACCTTGAGTGCACGTGTTCAGGCATTTATTCTTTCATAGTCTAGTAGGCTAGAAGTCTAAATTCAGGGAATTAACTCCAGGGGAAGGCTTTCTCTCTCTGTTGGCTCTGGAAGAAGGTTCTTCTCATCAATCTTTCCCTGGACTAAGAGCTTCTTTGTGCAGGAACCCTAGGTCCAAAGGATGTGCTCTGCTCCTGGTGCTGGTTTCTTAGTGGTATGAGGGCCCGATGTCTCTCTGTTCACTTCTCTCTCCTATACAGGTGGCTTAAGACACCTTCTAACCTTGTAGATCTCATCAATGTAACTGCTACTAATCCAGCTCATTAACATCATAGTGACAGGATTTACAACACACAGGAAAATCACATCAGATGACAAAACGGTAGACAGTCACACAATACTGGGAATCATGGCCCAGACAAATCAACACAGATATTTTTGGAGGACATGATTCAATCCATGACAGCATCTCTGTGGTTCTGGCACCATGCCATGCTCTCACTGACGGGCCCAAAATATGCATCTTTAGAAGTATGACAGGTGAGTGATCCAAGCTGGAAAGATTCAAAATGGTTAGCACTGCTGTTTCACAGGACCAGCCTCCACCCACCCAGAAAGTACCCTGTACTCCTCAGCGTTTGTGAGGGATGAGAGTTTATCTTCCTGCTATCGTCACCTTTTCTTCGTGCCCAGAAAGAAGAGCCCTGGCTTGTGTGTCTCAAGCCCTGGGCCTATGATCTCAGCAAGTCACTCCATTTGTCCAGCATTTATTCTTGGAGTCCCTAATAGACACCAAAGTAGGTTGTTTCTCTGTAAAAGAAAGGATGGTCTATGTGAGCTTGTAGTCTGACAGTCCACGCGTCTGGAGAGAGGCTGTTTGGGTGGCAATCATGATCACTTATAACATCAAAGGCTTACCACCCTCCAAGGAGAGTGGAAACTCTGATGGCATAATAGTTAAGTCCTGCAGCTGCTAACCAAAAGGTTGGCAATTTGAATCCACTGGGTGCTCCTTGGAAACTCTACAGACAGTTCTACTCTGTCCTGTAGGGTTGTTCTAAGTCAGAATTGACTTGACAGCAGTGGATGAAAGAGTCTCTAGGTGGTACAGTTAACCTATTCAGTGCTTAACTAAAATAGTTAGGGGTTCAAATTCAACCAGACAGGCACCTCAGAAGAAAAGCCTGGGCATCTACTTCCAAAAAAATTAGCAATTGAAAACTCTATGGAGCACAGTTCTGCCCTGATATGCATGGGGTGGCCATGAGTTGGAATCAACTTTATGACAACTGGTTTTGTTACCATGCACCAGGCACTTCCTGAGTGCTTTTCACACAGTTGACTATGAGGCTCAGGCAGGACCCCCTTCATGGGCATGTAACCTATTCAGCCCCACAAGCCCCACACTTAGGATTAATGCATTGCTATCTTCCCTTTAAAAGAGCTGCCCTAATCCATCTAACTTCTTGCTGCTCCAGATGTGGTCCCCAACAAGCAGACCAGTGTCACTTGACAGCTTGTTAGAAATGCAGGCCCCACACAGACCTCTTCAATCAGAGCTGCATTTTAACCAGTAGTTCATGGGACTTTGAAACTTGGGAAGCACTGGTCTAACTGGGGCCTGTGGTGCCAGGATTTGAACTCAGGTAGTTTGACTCGACCTGTTCCCTCAATCACTGTTTGCCTTTTCCTTCCATTTGTGTATTTCCTGGAAAATTATTGTTAATTGCATAGGAAAGCCCTCAACTGCTGACCTTGAAGAGAGAAGACCCACCCAGCTTGTGGGAGACAAAAAGGCAGGACTAGGGCACTCTCAGATGCCAACCCTGTGCTTGTGTGACCCTGAGAGTGTGTGCCTCCTTGTATTTTAAGCTCTGGGCCCCTTACTTGGTTCCTTCTAGTCCTGGCCCTGTAGGGGTATGATGTCCTTGATTAGTAGGCCCTTCTAACTGCCTATGTTGCACCCAAGCTATTTTGTGACTTGAGTGCTTAGAAGCACCAGGATCCAATCCTAGGAATTCTTGGTTAGAACAGCATCTACGTAGGAAATGCCAAAAAAAAATGTGACCGCTCAGAATCAGTCCAATGTAAGCATCATCTCTTTCCGCTCTTGACCCCTGACACTGATCACACGCCTCTCGAACTTCAGAGCACTGCCTTGGACGCGGCTGCTGGGGCTGGCTTCACCTCTCTTTAAATCTCCCCGGCAAACTGCTCCCTGCACAACAAATAGCCGCTCCCTGGGACAGGGCTGGGGACAGCGGGAGTGGAGACAGAGGATGCTTTTATACCAGTCTCAGCTGTTAACCTCACCTGGGAGAGGCAGAGACTCCTCAAGGAGGTTGGATCTCCACTTCAACAAGGGGGCTAGTCTTCAGTCCAGCATATGGTACCCCAAAGAGATCTATCTGGAGATAGTCATGTGGGTCCTCAGCAGGAGTGGTAGTGGCGTCCCTCTGGAGGTTCTCAGATGGGCGGCATCTCCACCTGTTTTGGTGGTTCGAAGACAAAATAACTGCTGTAAAGACTGTGCCACTGTGACTGATGCATCACTTCCCCTCCTCAGAGTTTCAGTTGAACTTCCCTGGAGCTAGGTAGTGCTAGGAAGCCAGAACTTGAAGAAAAAAATAGGTAAATATGGAAAGAACTGGAGTGAGTCTTAATTAGTTCTTTTACACCTATTTCAGTACCAAGTAAGATCTCAACATGTCTGGAAGGAGGCCACTGTGACCACCCATAGAAGAACTAACCTTCTGTTAAATTCCTACAACTCATATAACTTACTCCCTTTTTCTATAAAACCTCCAGCTAGTCTCTATTTTGGGGAGGCAGATTCCCCTCTGTCTCCTTGCCTGCGAGTACACAATAAACATCTTACTTCTCACCTCGCCCCTGCCTCAAAGACTGGCTGTTTGCAGCAGGCAGCAGAAACTCTGCTTAGGATTGCTGTGACACTCTCAGAATGAGGCTCCCACAGCCCTATCCCACAGCCATGAACCAGCATCTCCTGGGAATGGAC
Organism: Heterohyrax brucei; assembly: GCA_028571685.1. Lineage (NCBI taxonomy): Eukaryota > Metazoa > Chordata > Mammalia > Hyracoidea > Procaviidae > Heterohyrax > Heterohyrax brucei. The sequence goes on along the minus strand of CM053151.1, from coordinate 88,768,680 downwards.
CACAGTCCCTGCTACCTTCTTATGAAGTAGAAAAAGGCAGCCACTCTTAAGGCACAGATGCAGCTCTGCCTTTATGTGAAAAAACCCCCCCTCTGGGCCCCCACGCTAGAGAGTCTGGCTTGGATGGTGGGACACAGGCAGCACTTCAGCCCCCATTTGCCCTTTGAGCTGGGCTCCTGTGGTCAACCTACACCCTGCATGGCTGTACACTGTGGTCCTGGGCCTCCAGGCGATTCTGATGATTCAGCCAGGCGGGAGTATCTGAGGCTTGGAGGGCAGATGTGACCAGGGGTGATGAGGTACCGTGGTTGTCACCTGACACCTTGGCCGCCCCTTCCTGTGCTGGCGCGCTCCTCTAACACTCACAGTCAAGGTTCTGCCCCTTTCTTTTTTTATCCACCCCAGATAAATGAAAAGGAAAGCCTAGCCTCCAGGAATAACATTTGGGAAAGGGTGGGAAGGTAGAAAGTGGCCCCAAAGGAGGAAGAGGTGGAGCCCTTATCTACACCCAACAGGCTCATGGCACCTGCTCACACCGCTGAGTCACTGCTGTGCCTCCTGATCCACCCTCCTCACCCCGTCGGGGTAGGGCTCTGGAGGGTGAGCAGGGCTGATGGTGCTGATGGGGAAGTGGGAGTGGGGCTCTCATCCCCTCCAAAGGCTTGCTGACCCCCGTGGAGAGCATGGCCCCCCTTACAAGGCTCCCCAGCTTGCTTAGTGGAATAGAGAGGTGGATTTCAGTGTTAGGGTAATGACAGGCACCCCACCTCTCCGTGTCAGGGAGGAAGGATGTTCCCAGCCCTGTAGTCCTTCCGGCATTGCCCTGGAGCACCATGCCAGGACAGTTGGGTTGGGTGTATCAGTTAGCTTTTACTAATGTACACTGCAGTGACGGTCCACTCTCCCCCTTATCTCAGTGCTTTACAATAACAAAGACTGACTTCACTCACAGCAGCTGCAGCTCTTTGTTACTGGACCCCAGCTATAGGCATGGTCCCTAGCTGGGCCATGTTGGGCTTACGGCCCAGGGAAAAGAGCAACACTGCCTCAGGGTCCACTAGGATATCCTACAGATGTTCCATTGTTCAAAGCAAGTCACACAGCCACGTCTGAGTCAGTGGAGCCGAAGCCACCCCCCTCAAAAAACCCAAACACAGTGCTGTCGAGTCAATTCGGATTCACAGTGACCCTATAGGGAAGAGGAGAACAGCTCCATTGAATTTCCAAGGGAGCACCTGGTGGATTCAAACTGCTGACCTTTTGGTTAGCACACAGAGCACTTAACCACAATGCCATTAGGGTAAATACACATCTATAAGTAGGGTAATTACAACACAAGGATGTTGCTGTTATTCAACCGAGTTGGGACACCTAAGGTTCTCACTGGCTGATTTTCAGAAGCAGATCGCCAGTCCTTTCTTACTCATCTTAGTTTGGATGCTCTGCTGAAACCTGTTCAGCATCAGAGCCACACACAAGCCTCTGTGGTGGCTGCATGCCTGGCATATTGCCCAGAATTGAACCTAGGTCTCTCACGGAAGGCGAAAACTCTACCACTGAACCATCACGGCCCTGTCTTCTCGCAACAGAGCATCAGTAGTCCAGGACTGTGAAGCCACAGGATAGAAGTGGACCAGTGTGGCAATATGCAAGAAGAAATTTTTTTAAATTTATACCTTTTAATATAAAATCATATTCTAAACATTCATCTGAGACAATCAGAGATGTGGAAAATATGCTGTTTCACAGCATCATTCACATTGTGAAAGAGGAAAATCAATCTAAACAAAAATGGTCAAATTCATTATGATCTAGGTGTAATGAAATAGTAGGCAGACATCAAAAGGGTGCTTTGGAAGAATTTTTAATGACCTGGTAGGATGCTTATTAGCTATTATAAGTGACAAAAGGTAGGCTGCAATAATTTTTAAATTTAATTAAAAAATATATGTGCATATAAAAATATGATTGGGTGGTTTTATAATCTTTTTGGACTTCTGGGGCTTTTCCAAAATTTCTATGAGCACAATTATTTCTGCAGTTAAAAAAAACCAAAAAACAAAATCAAAATATTTTGTAAGGTCTGTTTCAGCTCTACAGACAGTGTGTACTCCCTCACTGTGGTCCTGTTCTGATGCAGGGGACTATTGGAGAAGAGCCTCTGCATTTGCTGGACACAAGCCAAAGTCAGAACACTGGTAGCCTGTGTTCTGGTCTTGGCTTTGCCACTAATTGGCTATGGAACCTTAGACAAGTCATTTTATTTTTCCCACTGGATCTTGGGGATCCTCATTTGTAAAATAAAGTGTCTGGTATGGATAATCCTTAGGGGTTAGATTCTGATAAACTTAATGAGTCAGGGTAGTCAGTGTGAATAAGGCTTCATGATTTATCCTTTTCTTCTGTATGTATCTTAACGTAGGAATTTTTTTGTGAAGCTAAAGGAATGACTCTCTAATGGTAGAATTTCTTATCAGGTTATGAATCACTGACTCTCAAATGTTGAACTTACGGTTTTCTACAGCTCATATTGCCTAGGGGTTATCTGGCCCTTCATGATAAAAAGGAGAGGGGGATGAGGGATAGAAGAGAAGTCTGAACAGAAGAGCAAGACAAGCTCTGGGTCCAGGATTTCCTTCCCTGTGTTTTTCCCTTCACCCAATCACAGCTGTTCACTGCTGTCTGCTTCCTTTTTTCTCTATTCTCCTCCCTGCGGTTACATTTGGCTTATGTCATTGTGGTTCCCTAGTGGCCTGGTGGCTCAGTCACCACAGCATGGGGAGAGGGGCGAGTGTGACTCATGTCAATGAGTTAGACTGGGGTGGAGACAGCTTGGACTAGGAGCTTCTGAAGGATGGGAGGCAGGTTCTAGATGTGTACCTCAAGGTAGAGGCACCAACAAGACAGAGGACCAATGTTTCACCCTTCCTACTTTTTGTGAAATCATTCAAGAAGTCCTCTGCCAAAGAAAACGTTACCTCTTGTAGATTGTCTGGGTAGAGCCAAAATGGCCTCTGTGACAATAGTCTGCTCTCCTGGCATCTAGGAGGAAGAAGGAGATGAACAGGCCGTAACCCGTTGCTACTGAGTTAGTTCTGACTCACAGTGACCCCACAGGACAGAGAAGAACTGGCCCATAGGGTTTCCAAGGAGTAGCTGGTGGATTCGAACTACCGACCTTTTGGTCAGCAGCTGAGATCTTAGCCATGGTTGCACTAGGGCTCTGAACAGACCATGGTTAGAGCCAAAGAGGAGAAGACACTTCCCAGCCCAACTTTTCACACCCTGCATTTGAGCCGAGCAAGACTCCAGAGCTGGGATAATTCCTTTTTCCTCTTCCCGGCAGAGTGACTGAGAAGCAAGGGTACTCTCAGTGCCCTGAGTTAAAATCCAGGCTTCGTTACTTACTAGTTGTGTGGCCTTGGCAAGTTATTTAACTGTCCCAAGTATTCGCTTCCTCAGCTAGAAAACTGAGGTGCTGTCTCTTAATTACAACCTAGCACTCACTACAGGCAGTGTTGAGTCCCCCAAACAGAGCAGAAGCACAGTGGGTGCAGAAGCTGAGATGGGCATCCTGCTGGCAGTACAGCGCCCCAGTACCAACGAGGTTTCCTGGGCCGTGAGCGGTGTGGCAGGAGTTCTTGCCAAGGGGCGCTGGCTCAGTTGGAGAGTCAGCTACAGGCTGGTTCTGACAGGCCCAGCTGGCCTCGGCCTGGGACGTCTTCCCCTACTCTACGCTTCTCCTCACTTCCAGACATGTGGGCGCCTCTCCCCTTCCTGCTGGAGAGTCCTAACAAGTCCTTTCATATCAGGGTGCAAATAATGAATAAGGGTGACTGTGGCTTTGAGATCACTGGGCAGGATTCCGCCCTCCGCCTCCTGCCCTCCGCCCCCCTCCCAAAGAAAATAAAACAAACCCAGTGCCATCAAGTGGATTCCAACCCAGCGACCCTGCAGACAGAGCAGAACCGCCCCATGGAGTTTTCAAGAAGTACCCGGAGGATCTGAACTGCTGAGCTTTGGCTTAATTGACATAGCACCTAATCACTACACCACGAGGTTTTCCAGTGTCACTAATTTTTCCTTCTACCTCGGGTTCCAGATGGCAAGACAGGACATCATTGCTGATTCTGTATTTAAATTTTGTTCATCATGGATATTTTTGCATTAATTTTGATTTTTAAAAATGTTATTCATCTAGATTACTGAGGTTCTTAGCACACCCTTACATTTTGTGCATAATGATAAAGCCTTAAGATATAGCATTTGCGGGGTTGTATTTAGGGAACAGGGGACCCCTGTACACTGTGCCTGCTTCCATAAACCTATGGCCTTCTCACTGAAAGAACCCTGGACACTGTGGCCTCTGGATGCTCTGTTAACCGAGCACTGAAACCATTCCTGAAGGCCACTCTTTAGACAAAGATTAGACAGAACTATAATCTTTGTCCAAAGGACTATAAGTGGTAAACTTTTAGTTCCATCAGGACTATGAGTGATAAATTCGTAATTGAATCAGATGCACGACCCCAAACGGGTAGCTCCTGTCAGGAGGCAGGATGAAGGCATGCAAGGACAGGACGGACACAGGGAGCCTGGGGTGGAAACGGGGAGTGCACTGTCATATTGTGGGGATCGCAACTAATGTCACAAAACAATACGTGTGTAACTCTCTGTATGTGAAACTCACTTCAGCTGTAAACTTTCAGCTAAAGCACAATTAAAAAAGGAAAAACCTGTGACCGTCTGGCCTGAGAACTTGCGTCTGCTCTCGCCAGAATCCAGAATCCCGTTTCCAGTCTGGACCCACATCGTTCACCCTCCCACTTCCATTCCCACTGATCTCAGGAACAACTCCAAGTCCTGGAAATCCTTTCATTTCCGTTCAATTCCGTACGTAGTCAAGGCCTACCAGATGCCAGAGCAGCATTGGGCGATGGCATGCAGTCTTCCGAAGTCGGGGGATAGTGGAAGAAGACAGGAGGAGGGCCAAAAGACCCGGAGGTAAGGGGCACAGGTGCTGTGGGGGCACCCAGCTGGGGTGCAGGGCTGGACCCCTTGCCGGGTGACCCTAGCCGGGGTGGAGAGTTCACGCGGCCAGACTTGAAGAGTCAGCGGAAGGCACACCTGGACAACCATCCTGGGCCTGGGCGCACCTTCGGGGGCAGAGCGCGTCCCGGATTACCGACCTGGCCTAACTTCCTGCCGGGAGGCCCTGCGGCCTCGGGCTTTGGACACCGGCCAGGGAGGCGTCGCCCGGCCGGCTCGGAGCGGCTTCCTGGGCGCAGCGCGGGCTCCGCGGAGCGCGCCGAGGCTGGCGGCGCGGACGTCTGGGGACGCGCCCCCGGGACACGGCGGCCCCTCCGGCGGCGGCATGGGGGACAGCGAAGGCGGCGTGCTGAAGGAGGGCTTCCTCGTCAAGAGGGTGAGTGCGCGCCCCGGCCCGAGCCTCGGCCTCCCCTGCGCGCGGCCAGACGCGCGGGGTCCCGCAGGCTCCCGACGCGGGCCGGCGCCGGAGGGCGGGTCGTCGGTCTGGGGGTCGGCTGGGCCGAGCGGCGTGTCTCCGGGGAGCGGAGGGGCGCGGGGGGGCGCGGAGGGGCGCGGGGGGGCGCGGAGGGGCCCTCGCCGGGGCTCAGGCAAGCTTCGGGTAGAAGTCTCGGGCTGCTGCGGTGGCAAGCAGGAAAGAGAACCCCGCTTGGTTAGTGCGGTATAGGGGGAAACGGGTGTCTTCATTAAACTATGTATTAAAATACTATGAATTGTACAGTGTTTAAATATAAGTTATTAAAGTAACAACTGTGAGCTCTGTAGTTTACAGCGCTCTTGCACGTAACTCTTCTGCTCCTTTCTCCTGGCAGTAACCCTGAGAGGGAGGAGGGAAGTCTAACTCCCTTAATTAAGTGTCTAACAGAGTGAGAGTCAAGGGCGCCCGATCTCTGTTCACCGCTCTCCCCTTAGCCTTGCGGGGTTCGTTTGCCACCTACCCCCTTTAACTCGCTGGAGAAACAAAACTCAGAGATGTCAAGTAACATGATCAGGGTGCTGTGGCAGCCAGGATTGAATTTCACTAGGTTTGATGCCAAATCTTTTCCCATCCACTGTGCAGCCACCACCGTAGATATTATTATCTCTCTGTCATAGCTGAGGAACCCTGGTGGCGTAGCGGTTACTTAGTGCTGTGTCTGCTAACTGTAAGGTCAGCGGTTTGAACCCTCCAGGCGGTCCTTGGGAACTCTATGGAGCAGTTCTAGTCTGCCCTATAGAGTCACTATGAGTTGGAATTGACTCGACGACATAGGGATTGTAGCTGAGGAAACAGGATCAGAAAGATGAAATGGCTTGTCCAGAGCTAGTAACAGAGCTGAGACTGGAGTCCTGTGTTCTGACCCCTAGTCAGTCCTTCCCATGGGCCCACGTGGCCTTTCCCACAGTGAGCAAGAGTCCAGATGAAAATGGGATACATACACTCAAAATAGAAGAGAAAGGAAAGAACAGGAGCAAGAGGAAGACAGGTTGATATTTTTTTTAATGCTTTTTCATGTCAGCATTAATGTTAACATTAAATATTATGCTAATGCTAACGCCAGACCAACAAACCAAACCCATTGCCATCAAATTGATTCTGACTCGCAGCGACCCTATAGTGTAGAGAAGAACTGCCCCCTAAGTTTCCGAGGAACACCTGCTGATGTGTGGGTTCGTAGTCATAGCTGTTCCCTGCTGCGCCACCAGGGTTTCCAATGATAGCACACAGGTCTATAAACGTGGATCTAAAACGGGGACCTGAGTTTACAGCTTGAGAGGGATGATGAAGAGAGTCAAAAGGCTCTTCCTCCTGCCACCCAGATCAGTCCTATCAGCTCTGAATCCCAGGTCCCTTTCATGCCCCATGCATGACAGACCTACAATGTGCTGTGTATTGTTTGTATAGGAGGGCAGCTGTGTTGCTGGCTGAAAGCTTTGTAAGCAGGAATGGTAGGAGGTTGTTACCTAGATCAAAGGTCAGACTGGCTACAGCTGGCAGGTACTGACCTCTGTCCCTGCTGGACAGGATTGTGGTGACAGGACTGGTTCCTCCTGGCTGGGGAGGTAGCTGGACCTCAGGGAGACCGCCTTGTCTCCCAGTTTGCCTCAGCTTGTGAGATGAGAGGCAGAATGTTAGGTGGACAAGGGGTCTTGGTCAGCACTGCTGGTAGCTGGGATGGCTGGGCCCTGGTAAGGGGCCGCTGGAGAAGTGGAGCTGGCATGAAGACAGAGCTCTCAAATGGGCCTTTGTAGATGTATTAGTGTCCTAGAACTGTTGAACAAACTGCCACAATCTGGATGGCTTTAAACAGAAATTTATTCTGTCATAATGTATCAGAGCTAGAAGTCTGAAATCAAGATGTCAGGTGGGCCATGCTCTCTCCAAAGGCTGTAGGGAAGATTCCAGCCTTGCTTCTTCTAGTATCTGGTCAACGTTAGCAGTCCTTGTTCCTTGCTTTGTAGCAGCCAAACTTCAGCCTCTGCCTTAGGCTTCGGAAGGCCGTCTTCCCTCTGTATGTTTGTCCAAATTTCCCTCTTCCAAAAAAGGATATCAGTCTTTAGATTAGGGCCCTGCCTACTCCAGGACCACATCATCCTAACTTGATTACATCTGCAATGACCCTATTTCCAAATAAGGCCACAATCACGGGTACTGGGTTTTAGGACTTCAGCATGTCTTTTGTGGGGACCCAGTGCAAGGCCTCCCCCTCACCCCTCATCACCACCACCACACAGTCAGGGGAGGGTGAAAGGGGAACCAGACCGTCCCTCAGGACTTGCTGACTGGGAGAAGGATGTGAATCCCCTTTTGGACAGGCCTGGGTGGCCTGGTTAGGATTTCCAAGGTATAGAGAAGCAAGGAGAGTCAATGGGTCTGGACCCAAAAGCCCACAGAAGGGGCATGGCCAAAATACTAAAACCCATTCTAGCCAAACTCAGAGAAGGGTTTGGATCCTGTCCCTAGGCAAGCAGCAGTCATCCCTGTGTGCCGTGTGAGATGTGGTCCCAAGGCTCCAACTACAGGCCCTGGCAGCTGATCAATCTGGCTTTTTCTCTCCCTTATGTCCTCTCTACCCTCTGGGTGACCAGAGAGGCCCGTGTGTCCACTGGAAGAGTTTACAGGGCTGTGGTTGTGGCATTCCATAGACTGAGGAAGGTTTTTACAGCCTAGAGGTAGGGTGGCCTGAGCTGGAAGCAGAGTACAGAACAGTCATCACAGGTGAGATGGAAGGCAGGAGACAGGCAGGGGCATGGCAGATTGAGCTCCTAAATCCTGCCTGGACAAGAAAGAGCAAGGCTTCCTTCAGGCCGAGACTCAGGGAGCTCACTCAGCTTGGCTTTCTGGAGTGCGAGGGTGAAGGAAGCATGGGGTCTGCAGTGGGCAGGACTGCTTTTCTTTTAAAAGAGGCAGACATGCGCTCAGCATTGTTGCCTGGACCATGCATTGGAGCAATGCTCTTAGAAAATAGCATTGCAACATTAAATACACTCTGGCCTAGGAATTTGATTTCTAGGATTTCATCCCAAGGAAGGGGTCCCTGGGTGCTACTAACCAGAAGGTGGGAAGTTCTGGTTCACCTGGAGGTACTGCAGAAGAAAGGCCTGGCTATTGACTTCTGGAAAAAAATCACCTATTGAAAACCTTGTGGAATATGCATGGGGTCTCCACGAGTCAGGGCTGACTTGACAAGATTCCCCCCCACAAAGGAGAGACTATAAAAACCTTATGAACAAAATGTTATTTATATAGTGAGAAACTGGAAACTATATATCCCCCCCAAACAAATGATTAAATAAATGATTATACCAAGGTTAAACATGTTTGTGGTATTATTACCGAAGACTAAAAGGATAAATCAGTATGTATTGCACCTCAACATCAAGAAAACAAAAATCCTTCCAACTGGACCGTTAAGCAACATTGTGATAACTAGAGAAAGGATTGAGGTTGTCAAGGATTTCCTTTTACCTGGTTCCATAATCAACTCCCATGGGAGCAGCAGTCAAGAAATCAAAAGACACATTGCACTGGGAAAATCTGCTGCAAAGGGCCTTTTTAAAGTGTTGAAAAGTAAAGCTATCACCTTGAAAACTAAGGCGCATCTGACCCAAGCCGTGGTAGTTTCAATTGCATCATATGCATGTGAAAGCTGGATAATGAACAAGGAAGATGGAAGAAGAACTGATGTCTTTGGCTCTGGAAGAAGTACAACCGGAGTGTTCCTTGGAAGCAAAGACAAGGAGACTGTGTCTTTCATACTTTGGCAGTGTTATTAGGAGGGATCAGTCCCTGGAGAAGCACATTATGCTTGGTAGAGTGGAGGGTCAGTGCAAAAGAGAAAGACCCTTGATTGACGCAGTGGCTACAGTGATGGACTTAAGCAGAAAAACAATTGTGAACATGGCACCGAGACTGGGCTGGGTTTTGTTCTGTTGTGCACAGGGTCACTATCAGTCAGAACTGACTCAATGGCACCTAACAACAACAACAACAAAAGGATAAACAAAAAAAGAAAATAAAAAATATACATAAAAGCAAAAAGAACAGAGGGAACCACACGGAAATGGTAAGAACGAGTCTTCCAATGTTGAACTCAAAGACAGTTTCCTTTTATTGCTTGGTTTTTCTTAAAGCATCTGTATTGGACACATACTCACTTTATAAGAGCAATCACGGTGAATTGTTTTTAACCAGAATGAATGTGGTCTGGTGGGAAAAAGAAAAGAGTTGGACTTGAGTACCATCTCTGATTCTTCAAGGTGATAGGGCCTTCAAGGTGCAGGACCTTCCTATGCCTCAGTTTCCACATCCTTAGAGCACTGAGTATGTCTTCTGTAAGGGCCGCTCCAACTATAACATTCGGCACCTCTTAAGTCCAACCCTGGAGTTGCCCTCCCTGTTGTTGGACCTGCTTTCCTCCCTAAAGGGACTCTAGGAACTGCCAGCCACTTGATGGTCCAGCTGCCTGCAGGTAAGTAGCCTGAAGGCAAAGGAAAAGTGCTTTTTAAGCTTATGCCACTGTTTTTCAGCCTCTGGTCTACTTTGTCATGTGCTTTTGGACCAGTCACTTGTAGCCTCTGGGCACCATTTGGCCTATCTGTGGAGCAGGAATAAGGACACTTTTGTGGATTAGTGGTCTCTTCTGAAACTGCTCCCCACCCTCAGTCTAGCCTTTTTCATTCAGCAGTTTGGCCACATTGTGGTCAGAGTGATCTTTTTAACCTAAATGTGTCCCCCTCCTGCTTAAAATTCTTCAAAGACTCCCCTCTGGCCGCAGGAACTCTGTAACATGGAAGCTGAAGTCCCTGCCTGCTCGGTCCCCATCATTTTCCCTGTCCCTTTACACAGACTGACCTTCATGGAGTGTGAAAGGAGACTACACAAGGCTGTGGCTACCAGAGAGCAGGGATTGTTGGATGCCATCTTGCTTGAAGGTTGGCTATCATAGGCCCCATCCAGCCGTCAGTCCTGGATATTATCGCACTGGGTAGGGTAGTTGTCTGTTTCCTCCACTGGTTTGGGGCAGATTCTCGTTCATCTTTGTTTTCCTTTGGCTAGAATGGTGCTTGTTACAGTAGTGTTGCCAAAGCAAAGCAAGTGTGTTCCACCTGTCACTGTAGCCAAAAAGTTCAGGGATGGCAAAGTGTTCAAGGAATAATTTATTAGCAGACAGGCCTGCACACCTGGGGGAGCAGTGAGAATAGCTTCTCCAAAGAAAAACTGTCCCACTTGGCTTACATTTTCAGCGGTTTTTATAGCCAGATTTCAAAGGGATTCACATCTAAAGATTGTCACAGAACAGTAACAGGAAGTCATAAGATTACATTGTATCTCTCTGAGTTCTTTAGAATAATTGACTTTCTATCTTTGAGACTAAGAGAGGAATGTAGGCCTGTTAGTCCAGTTTGGAGTGATAATTGGGGCAGGGAATGGAATGTAACATAATAATCTAAGTGACCTTTATTAGATTCTTAAGTTCACCAACAGTAGAATTTAGTCATTGGCTATTGAATGAATAGATGGATGAATGAGTGAATGATTTCCCGAATCATCTCATCAGTAGTTTTGTTAATTTGAAGTTAGCTTCTGTTATAAAAATGATACATGTATATTGTTTTAGTCATCTAGTGCTGCTCTAACAGAAATACCACAAGTGGATGGCTTTAACAAAGGAAAGTTTATTCTTACACAGTCCCGTAAGCTACAAATCCAAATTCAGGATGTCTGCTCCAGGCTTTTCCTCTTGTCGGCTATGGAGGAAAGTCCTTGTGTTGCATCAGTGTTTGTTCAGGGAGCATCTTGGTGTAGGAACCTCAGGTGTGAAGGACCTGCTCTTTTCCCAGTGCTGCTTTCTTTCTTTCTTTTTTTTTAAATTATGATTGAGTGAAAATGTACATTCTCATATAAATTTACATGCCCATCTGTATGCAGCTTCCACTGCTCTCTCTGCCCGGTAACAGCACACTATTCCTCTCTGTTCCATACATGTCTCATCCTACAGTCTCCTTTCCCCTCCTTTCCACCCACTCCCCTTACTCCAGCGAGAGGTCAGCAAGATGATATCCTGTAGATGCATAGAACCATAAAGTGCATCCAAAATATGGTCACTCTGCATCACCAAGTCCAATCCATTCGTGTCCGAAGAGTGGACCTTCGTTACGATTTATGGGCAAGGGCAGCATCAGGGTCAGGGGCCATGCTCCCAGGGAAACCCCGAAGATGCTGGACCATCAACTGCTGTCTTTTAGTGGAGACATCAGGGTGCACCTCTTTTTATTCTTGCCTGTGAGACTCAACTTGGTGATAGCTCCATCGCAGCTATCAATAGTGGTGGCCGGACACCATCCAGTTCTTCTGGTCCCAAGTCAATATGGGCACCCACTCATGTGGGTCTCTCTATCTTCTGGGTTGTCTTTTCCCCATGTCATTTTGGTCCTCGGTGATCATCCGTTCCTGCTGAGTTGGGACCATTTGCTGTGCCCTCGGATGGCCGCTTTGCAGCTTTTGAGACCTCAGACGCCACTCGTCAATGTGGGGTGCAGAGAGCCCTCTTAGCAAAACGCTAGTTGTGCCAATTGCCCTCGATTTCGCCTAAGAGCATGGTCCCCTGCCCCCTGTCCCTGCTACTCTGTCCTTGCAATATTGGGTTAAGATGGAAGGAGTATTCAAGTTATGTTTAAGTCCACTTAATATTGTTCGTGTTTCTAATGTGTGCTATCACCGATTTCACCCAACCAAATTTCTACCAACTATCTAATCTAAGCCCTCCCCCCCTTCAGTCTCCCTCCCTCCCCTCCCTTGCAGCCGTCAAAGAATCTTTTCTTCTATACATAAGTCTGTTTTTGAGATCTTACCATAGGGGTCTCATACAATATTTGTCCTTTAGTCACTGACTACTTTCACTCAACATCATGTCTTCCATTTGAAACCAGGTTATGAGATGTTTCCTGGAATCATCATTATTCTTTATCATTGCATAGTGCTCCATTGAGTATATATACCATAGTTTACCTATCCATTCCTCTGTTGCTGGGCATCTGGGTTGATTCCATCTTTTTGCTATCGTGGACTGTGCTGTGATAAACATTCTTGCGCATGTGTCCGTTGGTGTGAAAGGCCTTGATTCTGTAGGATATATTCTAAGTAGTGGAATTACAGGGTCAAATCGTATATCTATATCCATTTTTTTAAGGAAGCGCCAGATTGCTTTCCAAAGTGGCTGGACCGTTTTGCAACCCCACCAATAGTGTAGGAGAGTTCCACTTTCTCCAGAGCCTCTCCAGCATTTGTTGTTTTGTGTTTTTTGGATCATGGCCAACCTTGTTGGGGTGAGATGGTATCTCATGATAGTTTTGATTTGAATTTCTTTAATAACTAAAGATCGTGAACATGTCCGCATGTGTTTTTTGCTGCCTGGATCTGCTCTTTAGAGAAATGTCTGTCCATCTCCTTTGCCCATCGCTTAATTGGATGATTTATCTTCTTATTGATATTTTGTAGTACCTTATACGTTATGGAGGTCAGGCATCAGTCTGACATAGAATTGCCAAATATTTTTTCCCATTCTGTAGGTGGCCTTTTAATTCGATTAATAAAGTCTTTGGATGAGCAAAAGTATTTGATTCTTAATAGTTTCCATTTATCAATTTTCTTTTCTGTTTATTATGGTTTGTTTGACAGATTTTGAAGTCTGTCTGTGTTGTGTATTAAAACTTCCATTGTTGTTCCTGCCTTTTCTTGGATGAGCTTTATCATTTTAGATTTGACATTTAGGTCTTTTATCCAGTTTGAGTTGGCTTTCGTATAAGGTGTAAGATATGGTCTTGTTTCAATGTATTGTACATGGATATCCAATTTTGCCAGCACCATTTGTTGAAGATACTGTGTTTATCCCAGTTTAATGTCTTAGGGCTTCTAGTTGAATATCAACTGTTCATAGGCAGATGATGTCATCTCTGGGGTCTCAATTCTGTTCCATTGTTCAATCTGTCTGTTTTTGTACCAGTACCAGGCTGTTTTGATGACTGTGGCAGTGTAATATGTTCTAAGGTCGGGTATTGAGAGGCCTCCCAGTGTGTTCTTCTTTAGTAGTACCTTACCTATCCAGGTGCTGCTTTCTTGATGGTGTGAGGTTCCCAAATCTTTCTGCCAGATTTTTCCCTTTATAGCTCAAGAGACCATCTCAAGGCACGAAACAAACTTACACATTGAATCTTGCTCTACCAACACCACTGCTGCCCATCCACCGTTATTAGCATCATGGAGGCAGGAATTCTCACATAGAACATCACACAATACCAGTACTTATGGCATAGCCAAACTGCTACAGATTTTTTAGGGAACACATTCAATCCATGACATCTATGACTAGCTTGCTGCTGTTGAGTTGATTCTGACTCATAGGAACCCTATAGAACAGAGTATTTCTAAGGCTGTCCATTTTAACAGAAGCAGCCTGCTACATCTGTCTCCTGTGGAACAACTGGTAGGTTTGAACCCCAGCATTTTAGTTAGCAGCTGAAGGCTCCTTATGTATTATTAACAGTGCCCCTCTCCCAAATACCTTAAAACAGTACTCAAGGGTATAAAATGAAAAGAAATTTTCTGTTTTTACCCCACCACCTGAACCTAGTGATACTCCCTAGAGATGATCACTATTATCATGTCTGAGGTATTCTCTGAGAATTTTTCTAAAAATAACTACTGGAGTTATTGTAGGTGTCATATAAAAGAATGTAAGTGAAGTGCTTTGCCCATGTCATTGCGGTGGCCCTAAGCATCACCTCAAGGTCTTTATGTTTCTCCCACCATCTTTTGGGGCTGGAATCCTTCCACTATAGCCACAGCAGGCACCATATTGTTAAAAGTTATTTTCTATGATATATTCTATGTATGTTTGTATTATATTCTATAATATTTCAAAAACAGACATTTGCTGTAAGTAGATCAACATATAAAAACTGTTTCAAATTCTCGGTGATTTGCTTAGCACAGACCTCTGGAAGTGGGATTACTGGGTCAAAGGATACGAATGTGTCTATGAGAGTCACCAGCTTCCTTGCGTTTTCTACCTATGTAGCAAGTCTTTTCTTGTCAGCCTTTCTTCTCCTTTAATGTCAATTAGGACTGTTAGTTGCTCTTAACGCATTCTACTCTAGCAAGTTTATGCAGAAGGGCTTAGGAGGGCCAGAAAACCAGGCTGGGGTACCATATAGCCAGGGATGAGATCACCAGAGAAAACCACTCAAAGTCACTACCAGACTGTTTAGTGGAGACAACACTGTCAAAACTGTTGGCCACTTGTCTCTGGTAACTCTAGAGACCAGGTAACAGGAGAACCGGTTTCTCCACTCCTGTCCTTGCCAAATGTTCCTATTTCCCCTCGTTTGGCCGTTACCCATGAAGCTCACTCCCAGACATCCAAGTGACAGAAAGTTGTGTTACCTACCTGCTCCAGACAGGAAGGAATTCGTTGTGGGTGTTGAGTGAACTAGGAAGCCCGGTGATGCCGTGGTTCAGAACTCAGCTGCTAGTGGAAAAAGGTTAGCGGTTGTAACCCGTCAACTGCTCTCCAGGAGGAAGATATAGCAGTGTGCTTCTGTAAGGGTTACAGCCTTGGGAACCTTTCGGGGAAGCTCTGCTCAGTCCTGTAGGGTTGCATGAGTTGGAATTGACATGAAGGCAACAAGTATTGAGGGAACCAATTCATGAAATTTACATACTCGTTTGCTCTGTTCGAAGACCATTGGTTAATAGCCGTCTTCTTCCTTTCTCTGTTTTCAGGTTTAAGAGTCTTTGTTTAAAAAAAAATTGTCGTGCTTTGAGTGAAACTTTACAGTCCAAGTCAGTTGGTCATACAAAACCTTGCGCACATATTGCTGTGTAACTCTAGCTGTTCTCCTGGCCCTGTGGGAGCACAACTCTTTTCCACCCTGTATTTCCCTTGTCTGTTCAACTCTGACTTCTCATCTTGCCTCTGGATAGGAGCTGCTCAGTCAGCCTCCTGTGTCTACTTAATGCCAAGAAGCACACATGGCTTCATCATATCATTTTAGGTCTTATGGTCTAGTCTAGTCTTTGTCCGAAAAGTTGGTTTCGGGAATGGTTTCAGCTCTGGGCTAACAGAGTCCGGGGGCCAGGTCTTCCAGAGACCGTCTGGTCTGTTAGACTATCTAGTCTGGTCTTTTAGTAGAGTTCTAGTTCTGCACACTCATTTTTTCCCCACTACATCAGGGAGTGTTGTATTCCCTGTCCTGGTGATCTCTGGTGGTGGCTGGGCTAAGATTCTTTTGGCTTCTCCTCTCTCCACCTCACACTGGCCCCATACCATCTTTTCTCTCTGCACCAGCCATAGCCTTGTATGCCAGAAATTTTCTGCCTTGAATTCTTCAGTTTCCAGATGCTTCCAGCTGGCCCAGTGAAGCTGAAAGCAGACCCCTACAGAGTGGGGTCACTGAGAATGAAACCTGAGCCAACTATGCAGAGAGCTAGGGAGAGCCCCAGTAGTTGAAGACTCAGAGCCGTGTGCTTGTTGTTTCTCTATCTCTGCCTGTGTCAGGGAGAACTGTCAACCCTGACACTACGTGTAGACTAAGCAATGCACAAAGTGAAGGGTGCAAAAGTGTAAAGTTGCGTTCAACTGCCTGTCATTTCATGTAAATAGTCTGATCATCGTGTAGCGTAATAACACTTAGACATACTCATAACCTCTTTGTCAGAGTAACCATGTTGTGAATTTTGCTGAGTTGGCACCGTAAATGCTGTGTGCATACGGGACAGAGCTCCCAAAGCCCACCAGTGTCTACAGGTAACTGGTGCAGGTGAGTTCTTCTGCAGTGTTTGGTTCTCTGACAGCTCTCAACACTTACTGAGCTGGAACAGAAGGACAGAGTCATAGGCATGCAATCTGGGAGAGGCCTTTGCTCTTAATAGATATTAACTAAGGACATGAACAAATTAGGAAAAGATGCTTTGATTCAGATAAAGCACTTGGAGTCCCTGGGTTGTGCAATGGTTAGCACACTTGGTTGCTAATTGGAAGTTGGAAGGTTTGATTCTGCTCAGGGGCACCGTGGAAGAAATGCCTGGTGACCTACTTCTGTAACCAAATATCACCTGCGTTTGTGTCCTATCTTATTAGCTGATTGAAATAAGATGGACACCAGTTGCAAGGGAAACAGAAAGTGGCAAGTTCATTGTCTGTGCGGACAAGGAGCAACAAGAAGCTACCATAATACCATGTGCACATTGTCCCAGGGGCTTCAAGAGCTTTTTGTTTCCACTGGCACCCAGGGGTTAAGTTTGGTACCGGAACTCTCCACCTTCAGCCCTCTGGTGTCCATGGTTGGAGGTCCAGATGTTGTACTGTGTTCAGTTGACAATTCATCGATGGTCTGGGTGAAGGGTTGGCTGGGAAGTATCTTCTTTCCAGTGATAACTGGGTCCAGGGTGAGATGAAGGACATGATCTCAATCTGCACATGTTCTAAGTCTAGGTTAGGCAGGTATTGTGGATGGAGCCACCATCTGCTGTGATTTACTGAAAGAAATTGCTCCAGTGTGGTTAGCAAGACAAAGAAAGGTGGGGAAGGGGTGTCGACAGAGGGTTTCACTTCCAGAAACCCTATAGAGCACAGTTTTACTCTCGCCCCCACATGGGGTTGCCATAAGTCAGAATTTACTTGACTGCAACTAATTCAATTGGTTCCAGCTCTCTGGATTAGAAGGCAGCCCTAGGTCAGGCTGTGCTCTGGGAAATATGCCAAGAAGTTGCTTACTTGAGTGAGTACCAAACTCATTCCTTTCTGGTCCCTCAGCAGACATTTCACCATCCATTGGTCTGTTCACCTTTGCCTAACTCTCCTGCCTATGTGACCCCCCTGGGAGCTGTACTTGCCCTGGCCATTAGGCCTGTTCCACCTGTCTAGATAAGACTGTTAGGTCCTTAGCGCTTGTAGACTGGCTTAAGGTTAAAAATTACCCTCATTCTTTAAACTAGTAATGTGCTTTCTAGGAACCTACCAGAGGGAAAAGTCAGAGATACAGATCACAATTTATAACCAAAGGTACTCATGAAACAGTTGTTTGTAATAGTGAAAAATGGAAACTACATCAATTATAAACAAATAGAATTGGGAAGTAAATGATGCATCTACGTGGTGGTCATTTAAAAAGATATTTCAAAGAAATTTAATGGAATGAGAAGATGCTCTGCAAAACTAAACAAAACCTGAAAATAAAACTACATAGTGTGGTCTTTATTTTCAAAACAAACCGAGAAGGAAAAAACTAGAAGGGAAAAAGACAGGCGAGAAATACAAAATGTTAACAATGGCCGTCTCCAGCAGTAGGATTACAGGTGAGTGCTTTTTGTCTTCTTTATATTTTGCATGGAGTCCTGGAGGTGCAGTGGTGGAGTGCTGGGCTGCTAACCAAAAGGTTTATGGTTTGGACCAGCTGCTCCATGGAAAAGAGGGGGCAGTCTGTTTCTGTAAAGATTGCAGCCTTGGAAATACTATGGGGCAGTCCTGCTCTGTCCTATAAATAAGGTCACTATGAGTTAGAATCAGTGCAACACCCATGGATTACGATTTTTGTATTATGCAGTTTCTTTCAAGGTTTATGACCACGACAAGGCCAAATGGAAACTAGAAGATCAATTCCAAAGATCTCTGCTGCACACTCAAAAGAGATAACAAGACCCTGTCAAAAACAGCATGTTCCCTCCGGTTGGAGAATTATCTATCCCTGTGGCAGTGTGGAGACAGTTCTGTTCTGACCTCTAGGGTCACTATGAGTCAGACTTGACTCCATGGCAGTGGCTTTTGTGTTAAGGTGGCAGTGTTCCCTGTGCCATGGGGTGCCTCTCTCTGAGTGAGATACCCTTCCTCGGCAGCTTACAACAGGCCTTTTTGCCTTCCGGTCTGTCCACAGGGTCATGTTGTCCACAGCTGGAAGGTGCGGTGGTTCATCCTCCGCCAGAACACGCTCCTGTACTACAAACTCGAGGGGGGCCGGAAGGTGACCCCGCCCAAAGGCCGGATCCTCCTGGATGGCTGCACCATCACCTGTCCCTGCCTGGAGTATGAAAACCGACCGGTAAGTGAGATCCCCGCTGCCCCCGCTCCTCCCTGCGACAGCCCTTTCCCTCCTCCAGCTTCTTGTGAAGGCAAGCTGGGTAATGGGAAGAGCTCAGAGTTATAGGAAAACCTGGATCCAAATCCTGGCTCTGCTACTAATCAGGTATGTGACCTTGGGCAAGTGGTTGACTGAGTCTCTCTGAGCCTTAATTCCTCATCCATACAGTAATTATACCTATCCCACATAGTCGGATGAGAATCATTAGGGAAGTGGTTTGTTAAAATACTCTGCAGACTAGGAGGCCGGACACCAATGTAACTGGTGCTCTCCTGGGGTTTGGCATGATAACTGTGACCTGCTGAGATGTGTGAGTTGCAGAAGTCAGGGTTAGCTTCAACTCTGCCATCACAGGAGTGTCTGAGTCAGTCATTGGTTGAGGGCCTATTATGTGGACATGGAAGAGTCAAAGATGGCAGTGGGAAGATCATCTGTTCATGGAGCTGATAATCTTGTGAGAAAACAAGTGGCTAACTGGAAAACAATGGGAGTTCCAAGTGGTAGTGAAAACATTATTAGGTGTAGAGAACATTCTATTCCTAAAGAGGAGGAGGATGTCATTAGTGGCTGGCTGGGTCAGTGTTGTCTTTGAGAGGGAGAGAGATTTGGGTGAGGCTCTGAGACAGGAGGGAGCAGGCGTTCCCCAGAGGTGACATGTCATCTTGAATATAAGGGGAGGGGTGTATAGAGAGATCAGTGAATTCTGAGACCAAGGACCTTCGGTGTGGTCCAAGGGGAATGCTGCCTAGGGGAGCAGCGGGAAATTAAGGGGGAGCCATTGAAAGGTTTCCATGGAGAAAATACAAAATAAGTAAACCAAACTGAACTTCTGTTGAGTTGATTCTGACTCACAGTGACCCTATAGGACAGAGTAGAACTTGCCTATAGAGTTTCCAGGGAGAGCCTGGTGGATTTAAACTGCTGACCTTTTGGTTGTCAGCTGTAGCACTTAACCACTGCACCACCGGGGTTTCCTCTGAGAAAATAGGCTGATGAAAACCCTCCTGGGAAGACTGACATGAGAAATGAAGGTTTAGCTCTTAATAAGATTACTGGTCCGTGAAGAAAATGCCTGCTCATTTTGTGGGTGACACAACCTCTTAGATTTTGGGCAGCCCGATGATTTTTTGCTGCCTGGCAGCCTGCTGCCTGCTCTGTGCCCAGAGTGCTGGTTTGACTGGCTGCCTCTTCCCACAGCTTCTCATTAAGCTGAAGACTCGAACATCCACGGAGTACTTCCTGGAGGCCTGTTCTCGAGAGGAAAGGGATGCCTGGGCCTTTGAGATAACAGGGGCCATTCATGCTGGGCAGCCAGGGAAGGTCCAGCAACTCCACATCCTGAAAAACTCCTTCAAGCTGCCCCCACACATCAGTCTGCAGTGAGTGCCCCACCTGCTCCTGCCTTGCCTGCGCCCTGGCTTTGCTGCAGCCTCTTCTCTCTGCGGGAAGGACAGGCCTTTCCTGGAGTCTGTGGTGGAGCGGCACAGGCCTCACTGGCACCTCCCTTGTGCTTCGGAGTCTTTGGCTGTAACCCGTTTGTATTGTTTTCTTTGCCTGGGAATGGCCCTACCCACCCACCAGTGCAGCCTTTTGGGGCCTCTGCTGCCTGCGCCCACCTCAGTGGACTGGACACCTCCCCTCAGTTTCAGCCACAGTGCTCAGAGCTGTGCCACAGCTCTCAGGAATCCTTGCCAGCTTGCCCGTTGTGTGGGGCGAGAAGGATATGTTATAGTAGCTGTGGCCTTCTTGCTGTGGGGGCTTCTTCATTCCTTCATCCAAGACACTTATTGAGGGCCTATGATGTGCACTCTACCAGAGGCTCAGAAATACAAATAAGAATAAACAATCTCATCTCAGGGTCCTTCTAGCCTAAGCACGTAAATTCCCATTGCCATCGAGTCAATTCTGACTCATAGTGATCCGACAGGACAAAGTAGAACTGTCCCATAGGGTTTTCAAGGAGTGCCTGGTGAATTTGAACAGCTGACCTTAGCTGAGCTGTTAACCACTACCCACCAGGGCTCCAAGGGAATGAGGGAAGGTCCTGTTTTGGTGGTAGTCCTTGTCACCTAGAAGGAAAGCATGTCAGTGGAGGTGATACTACGAAGTACAAATGGATGGAAGGAGTTCACATCAACAGTCCATCTACAGATAACTCTCCCTGACCACCCAGGTAACAAAACTGCCATACCCATCACAGATGTGGAATGACACTTACCAAAAACTCCTAACAAACCATGAAATTTTGCTGGTGCACCCTCTGTGGGCCTAGGCCTCTGATACACCACAGTGAGCCCGGGGCTGGGGGAGGGGAGTGGCAAATAGAGTGTGGAAGCAGGCAGTCTGGTGACGGGAGGACTCTGAGAATCTGCCGGAGGAGCTGAGCCTTGTTGCGTAGATCACAGAGGGTTCCCGCACATGCCTAATTGTTGCTAAACATCTTGGCTCTTTAGTCTTATTAACAGAAGTAACACCTGTTTAGTTCCGAAACATTAGAACATTTAGAAGAGCAAGAAAGAGCAAAGAAATCTCCTAAATTCCACCTCTCAAATTCTGGTCTGTAACTGAATGCTTCTCTTTCTTCTGAGTGTGTATCACACCTTTTGCATTTGCTTTCCACCCTTAGTGGTGACCCTTGGCCCTCTTCCCCCACCCCCGCGGTGTGACCTTCTCTTTCCTTCTGGGTAGTCGTATCGTGGACAGGTTGCGTGACAGCAGCAGCGGAATCCGGCCGAGCCCCAACACGGAGCAAGGAAGCACCTACAAAAAGACCTTCGTAGGTGAGCCTGCCCCTCTCAGGGATGGGGCGGGACAGTGGACTGGGAACCTGGTTGTCTGGGACTCAGCTGACTCACTGACCTGACTGAGATGGCACTGGCTGTGGCCACATCTCTGGACAGCAGGGGTGGCCTTCAGGCTGCTTTTGGGTAGAGCCCGGAGGCTGACCATGATGAGCTCAAGTTCATTGAGGTCAGGGCTAAGCACTTTCAGGAGGCCAATCTGTAGCCTCTTGCCTGACCGGCTCTGCCTGTGCCCTGATGCAGGCTCCTCGCTGGTGGACTGGCTCATCTCCAACAGCTTTGCAGCCAGCCGTCTGGAGGCAGTAACCCTGGCCTCCGTGCTCATGGAGGAGAACTTTCTCCGGCCTGTAGGCTCCCGTAGCATGGGAGCCACTCGCTCTGGAGATCTGGCTGAGCAGTTCCTGGATGACTCCACCGCCCTGTACACTTTTGTAAGTTAGGGAGGGGACTCCTCCTACCACCCCAGCAGAGAGGGAGAGAGGCAACACAGTGGGGGCCAGGGGTCTCACTGTGGTGGGTGAGAGGCTGTCTCAGTCATCTAGTGCTGTTATAACAGAAATACCACAGTAGTATTTTCTCACTGTTTAAATTCACAGTACTGGCTCTAGGGGAAGGCCTTTTCTCTTTATTGGCTCTGTAGGAAGGGCCTTGTCTCTTTTCAGTTTCTGCTTCCTACTTCCAGGTTCCTTGGATATCTCCTTGTGACTTGGCAGCTATCTTCCCCCATTTTTGTGTTCTTGCTGTGCCTACTCTGCTCTTTTCATATCCCAAAGATGATCAGCTTAATATACATCCTGCCCTGATATGGCCTCTTAATAAAGAAAACCCCATTCCCAGTGGGATAATAATAGAGGTCTAGGGATGAGGATTTACCACATACTTTTTGGCAAGGGGAGCACTCTTCAGTCCATAACAGAGGCCCACGGGTTGGGGCCCAGGGTCATCCTGAAGTGGGGTGGGCTGTCTGTGTTTACAGATTTCACTCCCCCTGCAGTAGCCCCAGACCTTGCCCTTGGGTTCTTCTGTAACAGAATCATTACTATTTCTTTCCCGCTAGGCTGAGAGCCACACAAAGAAGATTAGCCCTAAGGAAGAAGTCAGCCTCAGCACTATGGAATTAAGTGGCACAGTGGTAAAACAGGGCTATCTGGCCAAGCAGGTATGTGAGCAGGGAGGTATGCTGCTCCCGAACTCAGGAAGGGGCTCGAGGCCCAGAGGGACTCAACAGGGAAGGGCTGAGGCTTTCCAGAGCACACAGATTACCAGCCAGGACTGCTAAGGCAGGAGCCCGGCACCAGCCACGGGGAGCCAGTGGAGGACATGCACACACACCCTTGCATCTCACGTGCATACCAGCCACGGGACTGTCCAGGAAAAAATGTACAGACTGGCAGTGATCATGACATTAGCAACAACTTCTGCATCATCGCCCAGCTTCAAGTGTTGGTCTTGAACGGTATTGCTGGCTGATTTGATAATTTGCACCTGCTGGCCTTCTGCTGCTGCGCTTCGTGGTGTCTCTGCTGTCCTTGGCTGAACTCCGACCACCACTGTGACACGCTTTCTGAACTAGACTGGAAATATATTCTCCCTGTATTTCAGTAGAGTGCAGATCCTGTTCTGCAGAATAAGCTCAATGCTTAGAAACTGACCAGGGCCATTCCATTTAGGCTGTCTTTGGAAGTGCTGCCGTATTAAATGGGAGGCACAGCTTGTCACAGTCACATCTGTAGCATTTGCACATGTGCCTAAGGTGGTGCCAGCAGTCTGCAGTTGCCTGCTAACCCAGAGGTTGGTGGTTTGAACCCACCTGGCAGCTCTGCAGAAGAAAGGCCTGGCAAACTGCTCCCTTTAGATTACAGCTAAGAAAACTGTATGGAGCAGTTCACTCTGTAACACATAGAGTTGCCACGAGTTGGGGGTCCACTCGATGGCAGCTGACAACAGCAATCATGAGCACAATCACTGTGTCTGGGCACATCAGTTTGCAAGCTGACCCTTTACACACCACTGCATATGTTAAGTGCTATGTGAGTGTGTGTGCGTCTTTACACCGGATATGGACCCCGCTCAATGCCCTTCCCATTGTTACTCTTAGCACGGGCTTAGCTGTCACCTGCTTCTTGATATCAGGCTCCCCATCTGCTCTGAAATTAGTTACCATCCTTGCAGCTGCCTGTCTGTCCCCAGGGTCCTGCTCCTTCTAGCCTGAAAGGAATTCTAATGAGGGAGGCAGTGGGACACCTGGGGACAACGTGAGAAGGCCCCAGGAGAGTCTGAGGGTATTCCAGACTGAAGGACTAATGAAGGTTGGTGACCTAGGGAGTGAAGCCAGTCACACACACTCACACACTCACACTCACACTCACACTCACACACACGTCACTATCTTCCTTAGTTAAGGTGGTTTTATTGTGTATGTGTGTCCACACATTTAAGGGCTGTTGTAGGTTTGCTTCTGGACTAAGTTAACTCTTATAGGGTGGGTGCCTTTGGGGTCAAGTTTGCATGTGCGCTCCCAGTCCTGTCCAGCCTTCTGTCCTTCTTTATGCCGTGAGCTGTGTCAGGGAAGTGCACACCCTTGTCCTTTCCTTCCCTTCAGTGCTGACTCTGCTTGCTCATTGGTGTCACTAAATGTGACAGTGTTTTTGCTAATGTGACCTTGAGCAGGTTCTGTTACCAGGGTCATCTGTGTCATGCGATTGCAGTCCTCCAACTTCCTGCAGACTGCTTTTAGGATGAAAGAATGCTGGGGGTGCAGTGGTTAAGCACTGGGCTTCTAAGTGAAGGGTCAGTGTGTTGAACTCACCGGCCACTCACAGGAAAAAGATGGGCAGTCTGCTTCCATGAAGGTTCCAGCCTCGGAAACCCTGTGGGGCCGTTCTGTGTCCTACAGGGTCACTGTGAGTTGGAGTCCAGGTGATAGGATGCAACAACAGCTGTTAGGAGGCAGTCCTGCTGGAGCAGGCTGGCTTCGTACAGGGTTGGCGTTCGATGCATGGAGATGAGAGAGGAAGGGACTTCAGGCTGTCACCACTGAGCCTTGAACCTTTCTTTGCCTCAGGGGCACAAGAGGAAAAACTGGAAGGTGCGGCGCTTTGTTCTGAGGAGGGACCCCGCCTTCCTGCATTACTATGACCCTTCCAAGGTGGGTGTCCTACTGTGTGCTCCCTGGGTGCCTGTGTTGTGATGATTCCAGACACTTCTTCCCCTACACAGCAGGCAGTTGATCTGATTTCCTTCCTTGCTCTCAGCATCTGCAGTCCCTGCTCTGTGCCTGTCTGCCAGGATGCAAGCTAATGTAAAAGGATGGGTCTTTTATTACATAGTTGCTTTCTCATTGGCTTTTCTGTGCCTCCTTCTCTGCTTCATTAGAGGGGATCTTCATTATTTTGAGAGGAAAAACGTTTTAATTTCTCCAAAGAGTGAGGTGGGCTGATACGACTTCTAGCTGCAGCTTCCCAATCTCTGCACCCTAGTCTATCCTACCATACCCCCCAAAACGAAACTTCTTGCCATCGAGTCCCTTCTGACTCATGGCAACCCTGTAGGACACAGTGTAACAGCTCCATGTGCTTTCCAAGGAACAGCTGGTGTACAGGAGCTGCCAGCCTTTTGGTTAGCAGTGTAGCTCTTAGCCCGAGATCCCATTACTTCTGCTCCTTCAACCTCTTGTCCTCACTTTTGTTTTGAAACGTTTCTTTTACCGTATGATATTTAAGTGATAATGTATTACTCTGCTTGGTTAAAAAACAAATAACCAAAAGACTGCTATGTTTAGTTTCACCACATGTTGAGTTGATCAAACTGTTTCAGAGAATTAGTGTTGCCACATGCTGAGTCCATCTAATTTCAGTCAAAAGGAAAGGAAAATGCTCTTTTTGGTCAGGTTGTTCAGGCATGTCTTGGTGGATAAATGATTTCCTTGGTTTTTGGAAACAGTGAAAACAGTGTGCAAATGAGATCCTCCCCACCGGCTTCAGCCAGGAATCGACGCCTGGGTGGGTAAGGATTGTGGCCATTTGAGCCCCACCTGACCTGCAGACCACAAAGGGGGCCTGGAAGGGCATGACAGGGTAGGTGGCCCAAGGGGTCAGCCACCTGGACCTCCGTTAAGCACTGCTTGACTTCTGTCCTGGTTGGGTTGTCATGGCTTGGTTACAGGATAGCGTTCAAACTTCTCTGTGGCCACCTTAAGCCCTTTTAGAAGACAAATAAATAAGCTCTTCAGCTTTACTTTGAAAAACAGTCCCCCCACTTTGTTTATGCCCTTGGTGATTCTACTGCCTCAGCCTGGTCTCCCTCTTGAAGACTTCCCATGCTTGGTTTGCTCCCTGGCTTTGCCCTCACTCTCCTCACACTTGCCCTGAGTGCCTCCTCTCCTCCCAGGGTCTGCTCAACGTAAGGCCCAGCTCAAGTCCCAGTTCCTCTGCTGAGGCTGCCCTTGAGCCCTCCAGGATGTGGTGGCTCTCTTCCTCAGTTGTTCCTTGACTGCGTTATGTTCTGCCCTGCCTCGCCCTGGGCCCTCAAGGAGTCCTAGTGGTGCAGTGGTTAAATGCTAGCCTGCTAGCTGGAAAGTCAGTGGTCCAAACCTACCAGCTGTTCCTCAGAACATTGTGGCAGTCTGCTCCTGTAAGGATTACAGCACAGGGAGCCCTATGGGGCTGTTCTCCTCTGTCCTAGACGGTCACTATGAGTTGGAGTCCACTTGAAGGCACACCACAACGGCAGTTCCAGACTTACTATGCCAGCATGGAGGTGACTGATTAGTTGATGGGCTCCTTCACTGCAGTGTTTGATGATGTCTGGTGTATAACATTGCTCTGAGTCACCCCAGAATTAATGTAACATGTCCAGTACAGGAAGGCCTATTGGTTTTTCAGAAATTGTAACCACAGATAACGTGTTTTTCTGACTGGGGGGTGAGACGCGCACACAGGGCTGAGGACTCTTGTGCAGGACCGGGGCTCTGTTTCCTGCATCTTCAGGAAAGAAAAGCAGATTGGTTTCAAGACTGTCAGACCTGCTAACAGTAGCACTGGTGAGCACTGTTGCTGCTGCCCAGGACTGAACTTGCTTACTGAGGCCTATCACTTTGGACATGTGAAGTCCAAGTTTGGCCTCACATTCAGTTACAAATATGAGGTCTGACAATTAAGTCTGTAAACTTAACTGTTCTAAGTGCTACATACCTCTTTGCTGAGTATCACTATGGTCACCTTTGAGGTATGCCCTTTAAGAAGCTATGCACTGATGCCAGTGCCTACTCCACCCTTCAAAGCAGTTTTGGAACTCTGTCTGGAATGGCCATTGTGCATGGTGCCAAGGTGGCAAATTCGCCAACTAAGTTGTCTGGTTGGTTGTGAGGGAGTTGTTAGCCAGTAAATAACTATATTGGAACACCCTCTCCCCACTCACCTGATCAGGCCCCCAATGAGTTTTTCTTTACCCAAACATAAAATACTGAAAGGAAGACATCTGGATGACATTCAGGACAGTTCTGATGGCCATTCCAGAAAGAATTCCAAAATTGCTTTGAAGGGTAGACTAGGCATTGGTGCATAGCTTCCCAAGGGGAGTACTTCAAAGGTGACCATGGTGATAGTCAACGATGAGGTAGGTAGCACTTTTTCTAGGATGAATTTGTGAACTTAATTGGCAGTCTTCATAGCTTATGTAGACTTCTTCAGCTGGCCCGAGTGGCAGAGGCTTGTGGTTAGAGGGAAGAGCACGATTCTTTTGTGTATTTACAAATTTCTTAACTAGGTGTCCACTCTTCTGCAGGAAGAAAACAGACCAGTTGGTGGGTTTCCCCTTCGTGGTTCACTTGTGTCTGCCCTGGAGGATAATGGCGTTCCCACTGGTAAGAACAGCCTCTCTTGGGCCTGAGCTCTCAGGGGCCTCCCTCCTTCACTCATCATCATTCCCTCTCGTAGCTGAGGGCAGAGCTCTGGGAGCTGAGCAGGACTTGCTCAATAAAGCAATGAATGGTGTGAGTGTTGGAAACAATCTGAAACCAACCAAGTTTTGAATTAGAGACAAAGGCATGTCTTCAATATTCTTTCCCTTGTTCCTGAACTTGCTGGCCTATAAGCAGCACCCAGGAACAATAGCTAAGCTTTACATGGTGCTTTAGTGTTTACAGCACACTGTCATCTCTGATAACCAAATGGTTGGCAGTTAAATCCACCAGATGCTCCTTGGAAACTCGATGGGGCAGTTCTACTCCGTCCTATAGGGTCCCTATGAGTTGGCATTGACTTGATGGCAGTGGTTTGGGTTTTTATTATCTCGTCCGATTTCACAAGAGCTGGCTAAGGTAGACAGCTGGCTATTACTCCCATTTCATGGATGTGGATGTTCAGATTCAAAGCAGTCAAATGATTTCAAGTCAAACCTGACAGCTTCTTGCCTCCAAGTTGGCACAACTGCACACCACTTTGTACAGATGATAGTGGGATCTCTATGGGTTGAAAAGATAACCCTCAGTTTTCAATGTGAACATCTTGGACTGTCACATGAATGGATGACTGTTGACCTAGGCTGACATGGGCCACCCAAGAGGGCTTCCAGGTCAAGTCCAGACATACCCCTGGTGGGCCTTATGGCTCAGGTGAGGGAGGGGGATGGGAAAGAGGAAAAGAGGAAAGCATGCACCTGGTGGGGATTCCCTAGCGATGTAATACTTTCCTATGCACAGATGCAAAGTGCATGTGTGTGCCTGTTATGTGGAGCTAAAAGCAGACCTCTATTCACTGTTTGTTTTGTGCCTAGGAGTTAAAGGGAATGTCCAGGGAAATCTCTTCAAGGTGATCACTAAGGATGACACACACTATTACATTCAGGCCAGCAGCAAGGCTGAACGAGCTGAATGGATTGAAGCTATCAAACAGCTTACATGAATTTGGCTAGTGCGTAGGCCAGGACCTGGATGCCTCCCTGCTACCAGAGGATACACACAGGTTTTCCTGGAGAATGGAAGTGTGTTAAGACTTCTGACAAGGAGTTTAACAGGCAGTTAAATGCCTTTGAACATTCTGTGCCATTCTGGAGTGAGACTGGTGCGCACCTCCGTTACACACAGCAGTGGTGCTATTTGCTTCTCCATCTTCATGTTCTCATTCTGGAAAGGCTAGAAGAGCCACTGGCATCAGCATCTTGATTTTTCCAGTCACCATCAGGAGCTATCCCCTTGGGCCCCAAAAGCAGGTTCCTCACCTAATGTGAACACCAGACCTGTTGCAACACTGACTAGAATTCTAGTGTCACAGCCACTGTCCGAAATGTCTACGACTTTTAACTTTTTGTATGGAATTAACAAATAAAAAGTGACCTTCGTTTCTGGATATTGCTCTAATTGGCTTACAGCTTTCAGAGGTCTCTCGTGCTTGAGGCTGTACGGATTGTCACGCACGCGGTACACGCAGCATCTCTAGGGACTGCCTCACCCAGGCAAAGCCCACCTAACGATGGGTGTGAAGGCAGAACCTGAGTGGAGTATCTGCTTTGAAAATAAGCCTGTACAAGTACTATACACAATGCAGAAGTCATGGAGCAGGCTGGAGTGACTAGCTTACATACACACTGACTTATCTTTCTATTAAAAAAATGGACATTCAAAAGAAAGCAGGAGCAGGAGCTGCTCAATTTAGGAAGGGACAGAGAGGATGCAAACAGGAACATATTAAATCAAGGTACGGAATTTTGGTTTTAAAATGAACACTGAGAAAATAGGTACCAAGAAATTTCACCATTTGGGAGGTTAATCTGAAGTAGTGAAAAGTCTGTGTCATACAGTAGTTTCAAAGAACATTTTTATTACTTTCAAGTTTATACAGTAATCTGGCACCAAATAGTGCCAGCACTCTTGCCAGGTACAAGTGCTCAGACTTGGTTTAATGAAAAGACTAGATATGTAACTTACATGTAAAGGGGAGTGGATATTTCTAAAGTGCTCAAGTTTATCCTCTCAAATAGTTTGAATTTTCTCCTTTTAATATTCTTTAGAATACTTGACCCGAATAATCAAGAATTCCAAGCTAATGAGGTTTTCCTCTGTTCCTTACATTGTAAGTTTAAGAGACCTCACCTTTATAAAGCACCGTTTTCCATTTGGCATTTCACCAAGGTCAAATGTCCCTGGAATGAGTTTATTGCTTTTTCAATATCAACAAGTGTTTATCTGAATTACAAAACTGTATTTGGTCTGATGGCTTCCTGCCTCCAACTGTGCCCCACTCTGCACAGGCGCTATCAGGATCGCCATGTGTTGGAGACACTTATCTTGAAAAAAATTGGTAAAAAGGTCTCAGTAAGTTGCTGGCATGTCAATGCTTGTAAGTACAACTGAGTAATAACTGTACTGTTTGGCACGATGCAGTGTGTGTCTCTGAAGGCTTCCACTGTTTGCCTTATTTTGCTATAAAACTGATATGAACAATGCTTTCAATGTTCTCATTTTCTCTTGGCCATTTTTAAGAAATTATTTATGCATAAATGAAACCCAAACTACAGGTATTTTTCAGTTTTAAGATGGTAAGCACGTGACTTCTACATCAACAGCAGAGTGGGAAAAGATGAAATCCATTATCAGCTTTTGGGGGAGAGACCCAAAATTTGATTAAGCTGTTCAATTTTCTTCATCTGTCTTCTTCCTCAAGTTATCCTCATGTCTGTCAGGGAGATTTTAGGTCAGCACGGTGAATAGTTTTCTCCTTCACAGTATCAGTAAGGCACTGATCTTTCCCCAGCAAGGCTCAAAAATCTGTAAATTTTTATGGAACTAAGCTCAAGGTTTATATCAAATCATTCATCCCAAAGGCCACCAGTATTCACAACAGTCATGGGTTCTGGAGCATAAAAACGATTCTTCAGCCTGTCATCAGCACTGTTAAATTTAGGTAATACTTCTGATGCTGTGACCTTTACTAACTTGTTTTCTGATACCTCAGGAAGAGAGTGAAAATTACATGCCAGGAAAAGATCACATCTTGGTTACATCCGATTTCTCTAACTCCCCAATGTGGCATGCTAGCTAGCAATCCATGGCTCACGCTTGGAAACAGGCCATCTCAAGTCAGACTACTGGATGCTACCATAGGCTGCTGAATTAAACAGAGGGACAAATCTTCACAATCGCCACAAACTACCTTCTAACACACTCATCTTACATTTTCCAGCCTACGTTTAGTTCTGGATTTACTAGGTTAGGTTAGGTTAGGTTAAAGCTTCTAGGTATTTAAATAGCTACTCTAAGAAACAATAAAATACCTCTGGTACCTCATTATATAGGTGAAGCAAAGACCACAGTGTAAATCAAGACCTCCTCCATTCCCACTACTGTAGCTGTAACTTCAAACCATGTGTTATCTGCAAAACTTATTTTATACACATACCTTTAAAATAATCAGCTCTAAACGATAAAAACCTGTAGAAAAGTTGTTCCAACTGTGTTCATGCAGATGCCCGTTTTGTTATAAAGAGAAGTGAGGCTCCAGTGGCACCTAGTGGGTATTTTCGTAGGAAAAAAAATCAAAAGCTGGGTCATGAGACTCAAAGCAGCAGCATCACTCTTTTTTAAAAAACATACTTTAACATCCTGAAGTACAAACTCAGGCAAGCAGCTTTAGTACACAAAGACCACTGTGATAAATTCTCCCTCCACCACACGTTGTTACTGGTCACAAACAAGCAAAAGGCAGCCACCAGTGTAATCTTGTAATTGCATTTTCCCCACAAGGGTCATCTCTCCTGTTAAAATTATTTTCTCTAAAATTTCCTTTTGACAGAACCTGCTAAGTAGATCCTTTCTAGCAGATAGTTTTTTGAATTCCAGAATGAATCCCTTTCTTGTTATACGATGTTCTGAAGGCACACAAAATACCAGCTCTTCTTCTGCTGTTATGCTTCTATGTTGAGACTAAAATGAACAGAATTAAGGTCTTAGTATTCAGAATGCTTTTAACTAGTGACAAGAAGGAAGAAGCCTACAGTTAAATATCCCAAAAATTTATTTAATGTTTGCTCGAATACATTGTATAGAAAGACTGGGACCGTTTGCTTTGAGCGCCCTTGGTAAATATCATAGAGGTACTGAACTACACAGGAGTGCCGAGCTGGAGACACCAGAGACGGAAATCACAGGCCCAATTTGATGACGGTTCTCAGCTTAAAGGTTTTTGTCTCTAGTGAAATCAGGCCACTCCTTTAAACACTCGATGTGTTGGAGCTACTGTGTGGAAACAGCTGACATTTAGGAGGGCATTTCATGGTCTGGTCTGTTGGAACATTTAAATACTTGGAAATAAAAAATATTCATCTTTGAAGTTTTCAGTACTGGAAAACTTTCAACTCTAGGGTTTATGCAGTCCAGCCACAGAGGGCTGCTTTGTGTTCCTTAAATTGGACTTGGTTTCCACAGTTAATCTTCAGCTTTGGCTTCCATTTCTTCAGCATCGTCATCTCCATCCACTTCTGCATTTTCTCTCTCAAGCCTCTCCAGTTGCCTCGCGAGCTCAGTCTCATCTGTATCTGTGACCACTTTGGGCTATGGAAGCAGAAGCATAATTTCAAAGTGGAACAGCAGATAAAACAAGACACAAGTTCAACATCACTGTCTAGCATTTTAACTCAAGGAAACACTCCTAACAGCTCTGCCATATTTGTTCAATTTTGAGGGCTGACATACCATTAGTAACTTTAGAAACTTTCTTCAGAAAGAAATTTCGAAAATAAGAAAATGTATCAAAATGACATGTATATATCAAAACAGAGTATTATTTTCTGTCCACATTGAACACTAAAACTAAAAACAAGAAAACGTCAGTGGCTATGGGTCTTTAAACACACAAGTAACAGATAGTCCTGTTAGCTAACAAACAAATGCATTTCTAAGGTCAAAATAAACTATTCTTTTCTACAGAGGGAATCATTACACACACACACATATGGAAATGAGGTTTCTTTCTTCTTGAGATAGAGATGGACTACTCTTGTTACTAATTCTGAGGTCAAATTTTAAGCATTCCACATTCAAATTCTGATAACCGCTTGCTCTTAATGTATTTTAATGGGAAAAAAACCCAACATCACCATAGTATGATGAATTACTTAGTATGGCCTGTCTTGTCAGCATCTTGCAATGTCCACCCACGTGACTGGACTGGGCTGTGGAAATAAGGTTAACTGTGGCCCACCAATGGAAGTGGTCAGTTTAGCCTTATAAGAGCCAATTCCAGAGCAGAAAGAAGAGCCCACCGTGACCAAGGAAGTAGATATCAGGCAGCAGAGACCCCAGGCAGCAAGAGACGGAGCACTGGGCTTCCATCTTTTTTCAGAGAGAAAGCTGAGTGCCTCTGGACAGAAGCCTAGGGCCAGGGAGAAGCATGCCTGAGAACACAGCTGGTGAGGGGCTGCACTGAGGGAGGAACTGTATCCTGAGTGTTCCTGAGCCTGAACTGTAACTGTTACTTCCTTAATAAACCCTGCAATCTAAGTGTGGTCTGCAATGAATAACTGAACCCAGCAGAGAAGTAGAGTGCGCTACAGGAAGGACAGCTGATGTCAGAATTGGTTAAGGTGGTGGAGAGAGAAGACATGTCTGACCTCTACCTCACAGGGGACAGCCTTGGGCTGTTGAGCTTGCTTCTTCTTTTCCTTTGTGAAGTTAGAGGACCGCAAACACTGCAGCTACACTGTTTTTACACCACCAAAGACTACAGTCCTGAAAGGCCACCCCATGATATATCTGACAGTCAGTTCAATGCTAATGGCTCTTACTTACCTACATAAAGCCCTTTGAACTAACGATTATTTTGAACTATGATTGTTCAGCCAAATCATAATCTTTTTCTTTTTTTTCTGAATCATAATCTTAATTGTATTCGATATTTTAAAAAGCAGTAATTAAGTATTTTAGGATGCAAATCATTTAAATGATTTAAATTTCTTAAAAAACTAAAAACAAGGCAAAAAAGGCAGGTAGTCATCTTACCTCCATTTGAACATTGAAGACACCCCTCTTTTCTTCAATCTTTTCTTTGATAACAGCCATAGCTTGGTTGAGGACAGAGAGGCCTTCTGTTCTCTCCAGGGTTGTTGTAGTCATCACATACCGAGGAGGAGCTATTAGATTAATCTAAGGCAGAAACCTCAGTTATGAAGGTGCTTACTCAACACAGCTACTGGGAGGTTCAAGAACTGCTTTGTTAACACGCCGCATTAACATACTATTTTAAAACTACTCTCCAGGGTCTGTGGGTCAGCAGGGTCTGTACACTTTATTAATGCAGCAGAAGCTAATTATAGTGATCTAGTCCTACAGTACAAACAGCCCACCCTAGTACTAATACAAAGAATCATGACTTTCTGGTGTCCTATGGTAGAGAAAGACATCATGCTTGGTAGAGTGGAGGGTCAGCAAAAAAGAGGAAGACTTGACAAGACGGACTGACACAGTGGCTGCAACAGTGGGCTTAAGCATAAAAATGATTAGGGACAAGACCAAGACAGGGCAGTATTTCCTTCTGTTGTGCGGAGGGTCTCTGTGAGCCGGAACCAACTCGACAACACCTAATAAGAACAACAGCAGCAACAACAACAACAACAACATGGTGGCTAAACTACAGTCATCTAAACTAATGGCAGAAAGAGATGCTTGACAACCACAGTCTAACTTCTTTTATCACTAACAAAACATTCAGACGAAACCTCTTAAAGCTCTATCTGGGATACTATAAGCATTTCAAGGTGCCATCAGCACTTTGGGCACAGTAGTCTTTTAGCCTTTAACACGATGGGCCTCCGGCACCAGTAATCTCTACCTACTGTGACGGCAGCAATAGGCCCACCACCACCACCATCACCAAGCCTACACTTAACCTCCAACATCGTTGAAGAATAACACCAAGAATCACTGCTCCATGTTAAGAACAAAAACACACTCTTGTGGAACTTGACTGTTCTTAAAACAAAAGAAAAAGAAAGAAATCAAGGCAAGGTCCTGATTTTGTTTGGGCGGACACTTATAGAACGGTGGGAGAAAACAGACTACTCACCTTGATGGGCATGGTTTCTGTGGAACAATTCAAACCTGCTCTCAGGGCTTCTTTTACAGCATCAATGCCTTCATAACCATAACAAGCCACTTCAATATCTAAAATTGATACCAAAATTACAAAAATGCTTCATAAAAGGAATCAGATATGACAGATAGATACATTAAACATTCAAATACTTATGAAAGCTTTCATCACCATTTCAATTAGAAATAAATCCCAGCTGTTTTACAACTAAAAAAAAATCTTACAAAAACTTTCATAATAGGGGGAAAATCCTCTATTTTCTCATCCACATCAAGCCATCAAAAGATGAAGTTATAAAAGGCAGAAATTTAACAGTCAGCTTAAATTGTGGCTATCAATTTCAGTAAAGAAACTCTGGATTTAGACCCTGACTAACAGTGACCCTAAATGATACAGCAGAATTGTCCCATGGTGTTTCCTAGCAAACCACCAGGTCCTTTCTCCTATGAAACCACTGGCAGGTCGGAACTACAAGCCTTTTGGTTAGACTGCTTGGGTTCAAGTTCTGATTCCAACCTTTCTGCGCCTCAGTTTATTTCTAAGATGGGGACAGGAGTAGTGTGGTGAAGACTGACTCAATGTGGTTTAGAAGAGTCACTAATTATCTGTTCTACTTGCAAGTACACATGCCACTTAACCTTGCAATTCTACTTCTAGGAATTTATCTTACAGAACACTGTAATGGTACGTACACAGAAAGGAGGAGGTCAGTTTGCAGGGCTTTTGTAAGAACACAAAAAAAGGGCACAACCGAAACATTTATCAAAAGGGGACTGGTTTATACTACGGTTTATCTATCCTATGGAATACAACCCAGCCACTATAACAACTAAGAAAGAGTTACATTCTGTGTGAGACGATACCTAGTAGTACCTAGTAGTAGGTAATTAGTGGGAGAGAATTCTGGATGCTATGATCCCATCTTTGTATTTAAAAAAACATACATATATATACACATACATAAAAGTATATCTATGTACACATTCAGCTACAGTGTTAAAGATGCAGAAAAATTCCAAATTATTAATAAATATATTCCAAACTATTAATAATAGTTAATCCAGAGGCATGGGGGAATACTGCTGTACTGGTAGAAAATTTTACCATATATACTAATAAAAAACAATAAACTCCTTTTTAAAAAACACTGATGAATTTAGTTGAGTTTATACAACTGTATAACCTTGCGCTAACATACACATTTTAAGATGTTTCAGTAGAGGGAAAACAGTTTCTTACACTTTTCTTGTTAGGAAAAATAAACATCTGGAAAAGTTTACAAATGGTGCTGCAGCAGTATATTCTCTGGCATGGCTCATGATTTTCAGTTTTTTTCTGGTACATACAAAACATTCAGAAAATGATTAATATTTACCTGCTCGAATTTTAACAGCTTGTGGAGTCAAACGCCTATTAATATTATCAATGAGTACTCGTCGTTCATTTTCATTTAAATCTAAACTATCCAAAATAGATGGGTCTCTGATGAAAACACAAAACAAAAACCACAAAAGTCATGGTTAAATTGGTGATACTATGAAACCAAACACACTACCAGAGAATAACAGTTAAGAGGGTGAGCTTTTAGTATCAGAATTTGAGTTCTAATCTTAGCTTTGCACTTCAGTAACTATGTCATGGGCTTTTCTAAATCCTGGCTTCCAAAGTGTAAAATGGGGATGAAAACAGTGTAACTCAGAGGCTTACAGTGAGGACTAAACAAGACAGTACAAGTACAGCTTTCAGGAGTGTATGACAAAGAAACAAGCAATCAATGACTCTCAATTATTATTTAAAAAGTTTTTTTTTTAGAACTTTGGCTATACAGTTAGAAATGCCTCTAAATATTTATGATGTTACACTACATTAAGCATTTCCATTTAATTAGCAATCCCTGCTTCAAGGAGTTTATAATCTAGTTTGAAAAGAATAATTTCTAACAGTAGAGAACAAGTGTATGCATGGGAGCCAGGAAGAGCTCTGCAGACAAAGAGGCTCTCATCTGACCCCGGACCTTCCAAAGCACCACAAGTCAGAGCAGGGCCTTCCTTACTGCTGTGTCCCCAGCACAGAGCACAACATCAAGCTGCTTGTTGAATGAACAAATGAAAATGGCAAGACCTTTACTTTCTTCTGAGCAACTGTAAGGGAGTCATGATACATAAAAGGGAACTGTATGAGCAAATACCAGTTTTACAAAGCATAAGGTCTGATTATGGAATGTAAGGCAACTGTGTTTTGGTGGGGGAAACATGCATTTAGCTTATAACTAAGAGCAAAGCAACAAGACAAATCAACAGGAAATGGGCAAATGAAGTGAGCAAATGTTTTTTATAAGTAATACAAATGGTCACTGGGGGGTGGAGTCAAGGTGGCAGTCTAAACACACGTCTCCCTAAATCCCTCTGGAAACCAAGACCTAAACTGATGATTGAACAGAGCCTTCCGGACACCTAGTGAGCCCCAGGACACAGCACAGGGCTGTTAATTTGGACTTCATACCACTGAACACAAAACCTCCTCTCTTTCATTGACCCTGCTCTTGGCGAGTATGGGCTTGCAATGACCAAATGTAACTCACCATTATAGTTCTTTTTCTTTGTCTTAGCTGGTGGGTGGAACTGGGACTTCACTAGCTGCTAATCTCAGACGTACTGCTAGTGGGATCGGCAGGTGCAATTCCAGTATTCTGAGAGCTTGGCTTTGGACTCTGTGCATCTCGGCACCTTTGGCCTATCTTTTTACCTCCACCATATAGCAGTCGTATGGAGGCGGACGCAAGCTTGTGTGGGATGCCATCTTGATCCACTGGGAGACAGAGACAACATACAGAGGCCCCAGCTGGACTTAGTTCCTAGGTTGGGAGGCAGCACCTACCTAGGGCAGAGTGCTTTTCCAGCAGAGAGGTGGTGTTCTGCACAGTGTCGCCTGTGGCTGGGGCCCAGCAACAAAGGCTGTGGACCCTGAGCATCTTGACACCTTAGCCCTCCCTTTCTGCCAGTACCCTGGTCCCAGCTAGGTGGTGAGCCTGAGCGGGACACTATCTTGTTCCACTGGGAGGTGGAAACACCCATACAGAAGCCTCAGCTGGACCTAATTCCTGGGCTGGGAAGCAGCATCTGCCCAGAAGAGAGCACTTTTGTGGACGAATGGAGACAGACTAAAACAGTTTCCCTTGAGAAGAGAAACTAGACAAGGATGCCCACTCTCACCTCTCCTATTCAACCCTGTACTAGAAGTTCTAGCCAGAGCAATCAGACATGACCAAGAAATAAAGGTCACCTGCATTGGCAAAGCAGTAAAAATCTCCCTATTTGCAGATGATAGGATTGTATCTGTGGAGAATCCTACGGAATCCATAAGTAAAGTACTCAAACTGATATAAGAGTTCAGCAAAGTCTCAAGATACAAGACAAACATAAGTAAAACTGTATGACTCCTTTATACCAACAACAAGATTATTAAAGAAGAAATCACTAAATGTGTACCATTTACCACAGGCCCTAAGAAGATAAAGTACTTAGAAATAAATCTAATCAGAGAAATAACAGACCTTTACAAAGAGAACTACAAGTCCTTACCACAAGAAACAAAGAGAGACTTACATAAATGGAGAAACCTACCCTGCTCATATAACATAGTGAAAATGTCTGTATCGCCTAAAGCAATGTATTTATATAATGCAATCCCAATACAAATTCCAGTGACATTTTTTAATGAGATGGAGAAACTAATTACCAACTTCGTTTGGAAAGGGAAGAAACCCCGGATAAGTAAAGCACTACTGAAGAACAAGAACACACTGGGAGGCCTCTCACTACCCGACTTTAGAATCTATTACACTGCCACAGTAGTCAAAACAGCCTGATACTGGTACAAAAAGAGACATATAGACCAATGGAGCAGAATTGAGACCCCAGAGATGACACCATCTTCCTATGAGCAGGTGATATTCGACAAAGGCCCTAAGACATTAAACTGGGGGGGGGGGGGGGAATCTCTTTAGCAAATAGTGCTGGTAAAATTGGATATCCATCTGCAAAATATTGAAACAAGATCCATATCCTACACCTTAGACGAAAACCAACTCAAACTGGATAAGAGACCTATATGTCAAATCTAAAACAATAAAACTCATCCAAGAAAAAGTAGGAACAACAATGGAAGTTTTAACACAGACTTCAAAATCTGTCAAACAAACCACAAACAACAGAAGAGAAAATAGATAAATGAGGACTATCAAACAAACTACAAACAACAGAAAATAGATAAATGGGAACTACTAAGAATCAAACACTTTTGCTCATCCAAAAAATTCATTAATAGAATTAAAAGGCCACCTACAGAACGGGAAAAAATATTCGGCACTTGTCAGATCAACACCTGATCTCCACAATCTATAAGGTACTACACAACATCAATAAGAAAAAGATAAATCACCCAATTTAGCAATGGGCAAAAGAGATGGACAGATACTCTCTAAAGAGGAGATCCAGGCTGCCAAAAAACACATGCGCACATGCTCATGGATCATTAGCTGTTACAGAAATTCAAATCAAAACTACAATGAGATACCATCTCACCCCAACAAGGTTGGCCATGATCCAAAAAACACAAAACAACAAATGCTGGAGAGGCTGTGGAGAAACTGGAACTCTCCTAAACTGTTGGTGCAATTGCAAAATGGTGCAATCTCTTGGGAAAGCAACCTGGCACTTCCTTAAAAAGTTGAATCTAGATATACCATTTGATCCTGTAATTCCACTGCTAAGAATATATCCTACAGAATCAAGGCCATTCACACGAACTGATACATGTACATGAATGTTTATCACAGCACAATACACAACAGCAAAAAGATGGAATCAACCCAGATGCCCCACAGCAGAGGAATGGATAGGTAAACTATGGGATATACTCAGTGGAACACCATGCACTGATAAAGAACAATGATGATTTTTAGGAAACGTCTCGTAACCTGGTTTCAATTGGAGGATGACATGCTGAGTGAAAGTAGTCAGCAACAAAAGGACAAATATTGTATGAGACCTCTACCATAAGCACTTATAAAGAGACTCATGCATAGAAGAATTATTCTTTGATGGCTGCAAAGGTGGGGAGGGAGGGAGGGTGGGGTGTAGTTTAGACTAGATAGTTGACAGAAACTTGGTTGGGTGAAATCTGGGACAGCACACATTAGAAAGATCAATATTAACTGGACTTCAACATAACATGATCACTCCTCCCATCTTAATCCAATATTACAAGGACAGAGTAGCTAGAGCAGGGGGCCGGGGACCATGCTCTCAGGAGAAATTGAGGCCAGTCGGCAGAATTAGCATTTTGCAAAGAGCCCACTGCACCCCACACTGGTGAGTGGCATCTGGGGCCTTAAAAGCTGCCAAGCTGCCATCTGAGGGTACAGCAAATGGTCCCAACTCAGCAGGAATAGATGATCACCAAGGTCCATAACGACATGGGGGAAAGAGAATCCAGAATCCAGAAGACAGAGACCCACGTCAGTGGGTCGCCACATTGACTTGTGACCGGAAGGACAGGATGGTGTGTCGCCACCACCAGTGACAGCCCTGATGGAGCTCACAAAGTTGAGTTTCACTGACAACACATGAATAAAAAGGGTTGCACCATGAGATCTCCATTAAAAAACCACAACTGATGGTCCACGGGCCTTGGAGTTCCCCTGGGAGCATGACCCTTGGCCCTGATGCTGCCTGCCCATAAATCATAATGGAGGTCAACTCTTGCACAGGAACAGACTGGACTTGGTGACACAGAGTGACCAAATGATGTGTGCATTTTATGGTTCTATACATCTACAGGATGTCGTCCTGCTGACCTCTTACTGGAGGAAGCAAAGTGGGTGGAGAGGAGGGGACAGGAGATTGTTGGGAGGATAAGACATTTATGCAGTAGAGGGGAAGACTGTGCTGTCACCGGGCAGGGAGAGCAGTGGGAGCTGCATATAAGTGGGCATGCAAATTTATATGGCAGTATACATTTTCATTCATTAGTAAAAAAAGAAACAGAAATTGTCACTAAACAGATGAAAAGATATTAACCTCACCCACAGTCAGGAAAATGCAAATCAAAACAAGATACCATTTTAACCAGCAAAAGTGAAAAATGTTGAGCTATTTAGACAATAATTTGACAAAACCAAGTAAATTTAGACACCTATAAACCCATGATAGACCAATTCCCCTCTTAGGTGGAAACTCTAAAATACCTACCTATATGTGAAGACATACACATGGATATTCATCACAGGATTATTTGAAAAATTAAAATTACGGAAATATTACCAGGGAAACGGATAAAGCATATTCTCATGGTGAAATACTATCTAGAACCTAGTATGTGTGAAGTGATTTGGAGAATTCCTGCTCAACAACAGCTGAGTAAAAATACAAGCTAATGAAACATACAGTGATATAATTACTAAATACAAAAAACGATTCTATATATATGGATACATATATTGCAATCTCTGGTGGTGTAGTGGGTTAAGTGCTATGTCTGCTAACCAAAAGGCCAGCAGTTCAAATTTGCCAGGCACTCCTTGGAAGCTCTATGGGTCAGTTCTACTCTGACCTTTAGGGTCACTATGAGTCAGACCTGACTCAGCAATGGGTTTGGTTTGGTTTGGATACATATGTTTACTAAAGCATAAAAACAGAAATGATACTGATACACATTAATTTCAAAACAGTGATTAACACTGATGAATGAGGGCAACTTATGGGAGGGGTACAACATCACTGTTTCCAATGATCTCAGAAACTCGTTCTTAATTAAAAGAAAAGAAGTTAGGACACACAAGTGGCAAAGAACATCACTTAAATCTGGATAGCGGCCATACGAGTCATTAGGTCAGAGAAGAGTATTACAACGAAAGGAACACGTGCCAAGGCCTAGCCCTATGGGAAGGAGTGCTGGAGATGGCAGCTAGGGACATAAGCCAGGGCCAGATGACAATGATTAACCAAGTTAATAGACAGACTGAGAGCAGAGAACTGAGGTCAAGGAGACAGATATATAGCACCAACTCTGGATCCTAGCTCTATCATTTGCTAGCTCTGTGATCTTGAAGAAATCACTTTAATTCTGCCACAATTTCCTCATCTGTACGAGAGGGATAATAACTTATACCATAGGGATGCTGTAGGAATTAAATAAGTGTAGCTAGTATTATTACTGTTCCCACCCTTTCCATCTGGACATGTTGTCAGGAAAAATCAGCCCCTGGAGAAGAACCTCATGCTTGGTAGAGTGGAGGGTCAGCGAAAAAGAGGAAGACCCTCAGTGAGATGGACTGACACAGTGGCCACAGCAATGGGCTTAAGCACAAAAGTGACTGTGGACATGGTGCAAGACAGGACAGTGTTTTGTTCTGTTGCTCATCGGGTCGCTGTGAGTTGGAACTGACTCGATGGCACCTAATAACAATAACAACCCTTTCCATAGTATGATGTTGGAAAACAAACCCGAAGACAGAGAATTCTAAATCACATAGGGGC
Organism: Heterohyrax brucei; assembly: GCA_028571685.1. NCBI lineage: Eukaryota > Metazoa > Chordata > Mammalia > Hyracoidea > Procaviidae > Heterohyrax > Heterohyrax brucei. Next base: position 88,726,596 of record CM053151.1, on the reverse strand, counting down.
ATTTGGAGCCCAAGATGAGGCTACCTGCAGGGGGTTTGGACAGTGGCATTCTGAAGGCTGAAGGGACAAATGCCCTGAGGCAACCACACGTTGGAAGCGACCTCAGTATAGTGACCAGGCTGCTGGTGGAGCACTAACATGTAGCATGGAGTGAGAGGTAAACAAGCAGAGACAGAAGTGCAGAGACCTGAAGATGCCTGGCTGTGAGAAGGCCAGCTATGGTGCTTGCTACAGAAAAATGCAGAGGAAAGCCTGAGGTGTTTGAGTGTTATGTAAATGGGACAAACTGCTGCATGTTTTTATGCTGATAGAGCAAAGCCAATAAAAGGAAAGGCTGAAGACTCAAGGAACAATGGTTGGAAGGAGATCCTTGGAGACAGCATCTGGACTCAGGTGGTAAGACTAGTCTGGGAGCAGGAAGGATGTAAGGATTCCAGTGCATCAGGTATAGGAAGAAATGACAGCTGGAATGGAGGTGAGTTTGCTGAAATGGTGCAAGGAGGTAGGGGAGTTCTTGTGCAGTATTTTCTCCATCAGAGAGATGGTGAGCTTGCCAGCTGGGAGTGAGGGAAGGTAATACGAAAGGCAGGAAGGGCTGACCAGGAGCAAAGAGGATGTGGGGCAGCAGGAGGACCCTGCTGAGGCTGGAGACCCTGAAGATGAGGTGGCACCAAACTGTAAGACTGTAACGCTTCTCTAAAAGGCTCTCAGTAGCCTACAAGTGCAGAGAAGGCAGGAACATCACTCCAGGGCTGCAGGTAACAGAAGGGCAAAAAGTTCACGATACTGGCAAGAAAGCCACTTGACTGAAGGAACACGGTGTGTCTTGTGCTGGGTTAGCAAGAGAAAGAAATGGCAAGGAGAGGGTGAAGAAACAGGGAGCGGGACAAAAAAGTTGGAATTAGAGCCTGAAATAAGAGAGTAGGACTACATAGATGGGAGGTGGAAAAACAGAAAGCTGTGGTAAAAGAATGAAATGTGTAAATCACAGGTTTTAGACAAATCCTGCTGATGGTAAGGCCCAGGGTAGGGCTACCAAACACTGGCTGAAGTGATATGACCTGAAGGTCAAACCAGTTGAGGTAAAAAAAAAAAAGTTAACAAGTGACAGTTCTGGATGAGACATTTACAATGGTCCTGAAGTGACCTGTGACAATAATAAAACTGAGAGAGAAAAAAAATGTAAAAGAAGCACTGTGAGATGAAACCACATAGCACTGGCCCAGATCATGGGTCTTCATACTGAAACATTTCAATCTGAATTTGGCAAGGGTTTAACACATGGATCTTGTCAGGCTACTAAATGCCAGGTTACCAACTTGTGTGTCAGCCCCAGCAGCTGTGATTTCAAGGCAGAAGCAGAACCAAGAAGGTGTTCTTACGAGACTGCATGCTTAAAGGCATCATAAGCACCATATCCAGGTCTCCTGTACTTGTCGTCAAACACCCAGGCAGTCCTCTGGAACAGGCTCTCCAGCTGCTCATCTTTGGTGTATTCTAACACCTCAGCCACATGACGAAGAATGCTGTAAACCTAGAAACAAAATAAAAGCGCTCAACAAATCCAAAGATGCTTATTGTAACACTTCATGGTGATCCATTTCCACACCCCTATCTCCAGAAGGTCACAGTGATTCATAAATAAAGCTATGAATTATTGAGGCTACAGTAGTGTGCAGTCCAAGCTTATGATAAGTACCTAAACCCTGTGTCTTAGTCATCTAGTGCTGCCACAACAGAAATACCACAAATACATGGTTGGAAAAAGACAACTCTGTTTTCTCACTGAAAAGAAAGCTACCAGTCCAAATTCAGGGTGTTGGCACTAGGGCAAGGCTCCCCTTTCTCTTTTGGCTCTGGAGGAAGGCCTCTGTCAATCTCCCCCTGGACTGGGAGATTCTCAGGTACAAGCATCCTCAGTCCAAAGGATGTGCTCTGCTCTCAGTGCTTATTTTCGGGTGGTATGAAGTACCCCCTTCTCTGTGCTCCTTTCTCTCTTATATCCCAACAGACTGATTCAACACAAGCCAAAATTACAGACTGAGTCCTGCCTCTCTAACATAGCTGCTGCAGCCCATTCTCCCACATTAACATCATGGAGGCAAGATTTACAACATTATGAGAAAAATTATAAAATATTGGAAATCATGGCCCAGCCGAAATGATGCACATTTTAGGGGTGAACACAATTCAATCCATGACACCTTGCATTTCAACCAACTAACCAGAAAAAAGACTACATTTTAGCTTTTAATAAGAAAAATTACTGTACTGCTGTAGGTCAGGTCCACCCAAGATAAAACATCTATAAAAACAGATATTCTCACATTTTAGAAAGCAACGCGCACATGCACGTCCATGTGCACGCGTGCGCACATGCACACGCGCACACACACTCTCTCTCTCTCTTTCTTTTGGTTGGTTTGACTACAGTTCCTAACAGCGAGTGATCTTCACACAAATTCTTTGTCCAGAGAGAAATACTTGCTTTTCCACAGTAACCTGACACGATATAACAAAGAGAAACAGTATACTCAATTTAGAGTCCCAAGCCTTGGATCAAATCTTGACTTTGGGACAAATTAACCTTCCTTACCTTCCGTTTTCTTTTCTGAAAACCAGAGACACTAGTATGTTTTTCTTCTTATTGCAGACAGCTCTTGCATAGTTCAAATATATACCAAGCACATTATAAGTGGAAAACTACTATGCAAACACCAACTATTTATTTATTTTCCCTCTTTTTTTTATTGTGATTGAGTGCAAGTGTACAATCCAGTTTTAATTTGCATGTCCACCTATGTGCAGCTCCTACTGGTCTTCCTGCCCAGTGGGAGCATACGCTTTCTTTCTGTTCCATACAAGACATATCCTCCTAACAATGCCCTGTCCCCTCTTCTCCACCCTCTCCACTCCCCTCCAGTTAAGAGGACAGTAGGATCACAGCCTACAGATGCACAGAACCATATGATGCACACATGATATAGTCACTCTATGTCGCTGAGTCCAATCCATTCTGGTCCGAGGAGTTGGCCTCAGTAATGATTTATCATCAGGACAGCATCGGGTCTAGGGGCCACACTCCCAGGGGAAGCCCTAGGCCTTGGACCAACAACTGCGGTCTTTTAGTAGAGTTCTCAGGGTGCACCCCTTTCTACTCTTGTAGCAAATACAAACTGTTATTCTTCTTACTCCAAGTGTGAGTCCAAAACCCAAAGTGAATTGAGATACTCGACATTTCTTTTGGTCTGCTATCATTTAACACTTATCTGTCAATCCTCCCTTTGCCCTCTGACGCCAAACTTTTTTCCTAACCTCCCCAAAATAATAAAGTGCTTAGAGAAGAAAAAGAATACAAGGACGTATTCATGTCAGTTACACATGAAAGCTGAGAAGAGGTACGAACACTGGTTATTTCATTTTTAAGTCTCCTTTTCTGGTGCAAGATCTGCTATCAGTCATGTTACCACTCCATTTAGGCCCCAGGAAGGCTGCCTGAAGTGCTGCTTCTCCTAACACTGGGCTCTGAGCCTGCACTGCTAATAAGCAGCCAAGTGATACCAACGCTGCTGATTCAGACTATATTCTGAGTTCCTAGAGTTCAAAAAAAGATTTTAAAGAAACTTTACTAATGGTGTTTTCAAACTGTAGTAGTGGCAAACACATGAGTAAAACAAAGGAAAGATTTGGGCGATGGCCTGGCGGCTTTTAGATCTTTATTCTCTTCTACTAGATTTACTAAGATTTTAAAAATCTTCCCACTTGAACATTGTTCTTAGCCCTTTCCCTCTGGGACAGCACATACACGGCAGAAGAGAACAAAAGACATGAGACGTGGGCCAAGAAAACAAACATTGGAATTAGTGCAATTAAAAACTGAGGATTTAGGGAGTGAAGGATGATCTACATGGGACCCGAGAACAGAAAAACAGAAGGAAAAAATGACTTAAAAACTTAGGATTTAGAGTGAAGGATGATCTAAATGGGACCTGCGAATAAAGAAACAGAAGGAAAAAATGACTGTGCTTACTTTAACAGCGTACACTGTGAATGAGAAACAGGCGGGGAATTACGTTTTCTAGGTTCATTTTTTTTTTCTTTTTTTCTTTGGTATGACTGAGTGAAAATGTACATTCCCGTATAAATTTACATGCCCATCTATATGCAGCTTCTACTGCTCTCCCTGCCCAATTTTTTTTTTAAAAAAAACAAATCTTTACACAGTAGAAAGTAGGTCAACTTAGCTGGACTTCACCATAAACCGAAACCTCTTCTAATCTCAACCCAATGTTACAGGGATAGAATAGCAGAAGCAGGGCCTGGTGACCATGCTCTTGGGGGACATCAAGGTCAACTGGCCTAATTAGCCTATCGCTAAGATAGTCTTCTGCACCCCATACTGGTGAGTGGTGTCTGGGGTCTTCAAAGCTAGCACGCTAGCTGCCATGTGAGGTACACCAAATGGTCCCAACTCATCTGGAATAGATGATCACCAAGAACAACAAAGACGTGAGGAAAAAAGAGCCCAGGAGACAAAAGACCATGTGGGTGGGAGACCGTATCAACCTGGCAGTAGAAGACAAACATGGTGCCCGGTACCACCAAGACAGCCACGACGGGACATGCAGTGCGGTGCACCTGTGGCAACACGAGAAACAGAGATGCAGCTCAAGAACTCTACCAAAAGACCACAACTGATGGTCTGATGGCCCGGGGGGGCCCCTGAGAGCATGGCCCCTGGACCTGCTGCCGCCCCTGTTCAGAAAATACTACTGAGGTCAACTCTTTGGACAGAAATAGACCAGACTCAGGGACACAATGTGACTGTATAGTGTGTGCACTTTACGGTTCTATGAATTCACAGGAGGTTGTTCTACTGGTCTCTAGATTGCAGAGAAGAGGGTAGAGACAAGGGGCAAGAGCTTGTTAAGAGGATACAAGTATAAAATGAAAAGGAGTGTCCTGTCACTGGGCAGGGACAGCAGAAGGAACTGCAGATAGGTGGGGGCATGCAAAATTGATTTGGATTGTATATTTTCACTTAATCACACACACACAAAAAGAAAAATTCCTTGCTTAGTACCTGCGCATTCTAAATAGAACAACCGGTTGTTTCCATGGCTTTTACCCCAGAAGAGGGTTGAAAGTCATGAACTATGTGTTCTGACATTACAACGACATACAAGCCAAATCAAATGATGTCTTCCATAGTTAATTTAACCTAAAATACCTTCAAAACATTAGCTTTCATTAGTAGTGGTTAACTATGGGTAGGTAAGAAGAGAAGATGAGGAATTAGTGTTTAATGGACACCAAGTTTCTGCTAAGGGCAGTGATGTAAACTTGTAAACAAATAGCTGTAATGGCAACATGGTGAGTGTAATTGTTGTCACTTAATCGTACATAAAAAAGTGGATGCAGCAGCAAATGTCCTGCAGTGTGTATTTTACTGCAAAACTCATTAACTTTCAGAACCAATAAGGGCAAATCAACACTCTCTCCTCATCTGACATAAGGAAAATTTTAGATTTTAAGAATTAAGGTAGCAGCACGATGAGACTGAAAACACTGTAGTCACATTCCTTTGAAAGCAAGTCTTTAAATTATTTTACCATACCACATATAACCAGAAGTACTTCTAAAAGTTACAGAAATGTAGGTTTTGTTCCTATTTTTTTGGCCAGGAGTCATGCATGCCAATTACTTATTTCGCACACCAGACAGTATATCAATTTAAACTCAAAAGCCAACTTACAGTTTTGGATTTGGTGAATTTGTCTTCACATTTGATTGCTTCCTCTGGAGAAACCCTTCTTTTTGACAAATCGATATATCCTGTCATGAGAAAATTTTGTTTGAAAAAATTACCACTTTAAAGCATTATCTGTCCAGGTGACACTGTATACTGTGACCAGTCTCTGTAACCACATAATTTGGCTGACTTACCTACAGTTATTTCCCACTAAAATCATGGTGACAAAATATTGCATAAGAAAGTATGAGAGATTTTGATTTGCCTTCAGCAATGTTTTTATTATCAATAAAGTGAATACCCTCTGCCACTTTAGTGAAAAGAACAAATGCTATGCAATGACCTGAATGAAAACAAAAAAGTTAACCAGCTGCCATCGAGTCAATTCCAATTCAACTCTATACGTCAGGGTAGAACTGCCCATAGTTTTCAAGTTTTTCGCTCCCTGTGCATTACAGAATAGGAATTCACTGTGATCTAGTTTGAGGGAAGAGGCCACCCTGGGTTAACTGAAACAAATAAAACTGCCAACCATGGTCAGCATATTCCCATTCCTGCAGTAGGTGTGGAGAAGCCCTGGTGGCATGGTGACTAAGCACATGGCTGCTAACAAAAAGGTCAGCAGTCTGAATGCCACAGCCACTCTTTGGACGAAGGGCTGCTATGGGTCAGGGTGGCAGTGGTGGGTGGGTAGCAGGTGCTTTCCTTAAGCATCTTGCTGAACCCTCACAACAGCCTTCCTTTTTTTTTAACCAGAGAAACTAAAACTCAAGAAAGGTTAAAAATTTCCTGAGGTCAAAGACCCTGTAAATGGCTGATACTCATGAATTTAGGTCTGGTGAGCACTTCTAGTACAGTGCTGACTAAACCTAGTGATAGTGAACATTTCTGCCTTGTTTCTAATATTTTAGGGGTAAAGCACGCTTGCAGATTTTTCACTCTTTTATTGGAAGAAGGTAATTCTGTTCTGTTTCTAGTCTGCTGATCTTTTATTATTAACTGGTATTGAATTTGGTCAGATGATTTTCTTCATGTATTAAAATGATTATATCATTTTTCTTCTGTTAAAACTGATTTTCAGGTTTTTCATTTAAAATTATATATGTACATAATACACAATAAGTGCATTCTTCAGTGTGTAGTTCTGAGTTTTCACAAAAGAATACGGTTGTGTAGCTACTATCAAAATCAAGGTACAGAAGGATTCTATCACTCCCCCTAAAACTTCCCCAGAATTCAAATGACTCCAAGCCCCTGCCCCTGACTAATGTTTTTGATTCCTGATAGTTTTTCCTTTTCCAGAATGTCAAATAAATGGAAACCAGTACAAAGCCCTCTGAGTCTGGTTTCTTTCCCCTGATACAATGCATCTGCAATTCATCCAGATTACTGCATGTATCAGCAGATTCTTTCTTTTGGTTCCTGAGTAGTGTTCCATTGTATAGATGCATTGGTTAAACTCATTTACCAGCTGAGAGCATCTGGGCTGTGCAAGGGAAATCACTGTCACACCAATGGAATGGAAATCAAATGTCTTTTCTGACACCAACTAAATGGAAGGAATTCAATTCCAGCCCCATTCTATTCCTACCTGCAGATGCAGTGTCATTTCTTCCTGACACTACCCACTGGAGCTAGGTCAGAGCCCACACATCACAGGGCAGTCCTCCAGACTGTAAGTCAGCCCTAGACTCCAGACGCTGCCACAGTCTGGGAATCCAAAGGTTCCACCATGGCTGGCTATAAATTTAGGGGTTTCTTCCATCTCTTTCAAGATGCAAGAGAAGAAAGTTAAGGGTTCCCAAGGCCTCCCTCCGTTCTGACCTGCTGTCTCCCATCGACTCCCCAAGGAGTAAGTCATGGAACTCAAGAAAATGCTATACTTCTAATCACAGTTGCTGAGACTCCGTAAGAGACTCAGAGAGAAAAACGATCTTTCACATTCAACATCAAGTTGCACTGCATGGGTGTGACATAACTTATTTAACTAGTCCTCATTTTAGTTTCCTCTTTTTGATGGATACAGTGCAATGCTGTTAGGAAATACTACTACATATATCTATTGCACTTATATAAGCACACCCTTCTATTTCTTTCTAATCTCAGTTGAAAACGTATCTGATTTCTTCTTTTGCACATTTTACATTAAAAAAATTTATGTCATCTTAAAGATTTCTGTTCTAATTTAAAAGAAGGGATCAAATATTTTATTAGTTAAAACCATTATTTACAAATGTTCACTAGTGCTCAGAACCATGCACCCCTCTTGGTCCTACTGGGGCACAGTGTAAAGACTCACAGAAGTTTAAGGAATAGTTCCAGTCTTTAAGAAGTTTAGTACTCTTTTCTGGTGTGCTGCAAATAACTCTTATCTAGACATTTAGAAAATCAATGTGCTGAAGTCACTACCTAAAGGATAAGCCAAGATGTTCCCAGAAGTCTGTTATTTAAGATTACTGAGAAAAAATAAAAAATAAGTGTCAGTCATGTATAAATTTACTTGGAGAAGTGGGAAAGTATCTGTGAACTAGACAGCTAAAAAGATTCACAAAGATAATTTTAATATGCAGTCTTTCAAGTTTTACGGTAACTACTAACTGGAAAGGAAACACCTAAATTATAGTGTGATGACTGGAACCAATTACGTTAAGTCAGCTGAAGCCTTAAATAGGTTTGGGCTTCAACAAGTTGATCCGACTCGATGGCACTTGGCATAATGTGTTTATGAAAAAAAATGTTCACACAAATGATGATTTACATGGGGTCCAGAATAAGGGTACTGAATGGGTAGAAAACTTATATTCACCCAGGACTGTTTACAAGATCCACATAGGATCTGGGGGACATAAATATTCTTATTACCAGCAATACACAATACTGGACTGGGCAGAACATGAAATATTCCTAAAACTCATGTACATTTGTCCTATTTCCATACTGTGATTACCACTTGAGCTTTAAATCAAAAAAGAGGCATCCAAGATAACAGACATATTCAAACCTACCAATACAACAAATGTACTTATACTCATCTCTTCCAAGTTTGATCTATAAGAGCTAGTTACCAAGATTCCAACTGGCTATTTTGTTACATCATTCCAATAACTACTGGCACTATAACTTGTTTTCTGACTCACAAAATCTAGCCTCTAAAAGCATTAACTACATCATCACTGATTTAAAAGAAGTACTGCTTACGTGGCTAAGTGGCACCCTTCTCTAACAACTTTGTATGAAAAAGAGTTTAAATATAAAAGGACTTTTTTTACCTGCAAGAAACAATTTATAAAAAACTGAATTTTTAAACAGATATTTTAAATCAATCAGAAGAACCTTAATATACAGTGTAAACAGACTACAAAATACTATTAACAACAGACAAACACTGGAAGAGCAAACAGATGAATGGAAACTCCTAAAAAGAAAACACTTATGCTCTTCCAAAGATTTTACCTAAGGACTACCTACAGACTGGGAAAGAATTTTGGGCAACCAAGAATCTGACTGGTACCTAATCTCCACAATCTACAAAATTAAAATCAAACCCACTGCCATCGGATAGGGGCAGACTCACAACTACCCTACAGGTCAGAGTAGAACTGCCCCACAGAGTTTTCAAGGAGTGCCTGGTAGATTTGAACTGCTGACCTTTTGGTTAGCAGATGTCGCACGTAACCTACTATGTCACCAGCGTTTCCATAATCTACAAGGTACTGCAAAACCTCAACAAGAAAAAAACAAGTAACCTAGTTAAAAAAAGGGCAAAGGATATGAACAGGCAATTCACATAAGACATCCAGACAGCTAAACAACACATGAGAAAATACTCAGGATCATTAGACACTAGAGAAATCCAAATGTAAGCTAAATGAGATACCATCTCATCCCATAAGTTGGCATTAACCCAAAAAACATGTAAGAATAAATGTTACAGTGGTTGTGGAGAGACTGAAACTCCCTACACTGCTGGTGGGAATAAAAAATGGTTACAACCACTGCCGAAACTGATACGGTACTTTGCCTTTTTTAATTTTTTTCATTGTGGTTAAGTGAAAGCTTACAATCCAAGTCAATTTTCCATATGAAACCCCAAGTACTTGCCTTTCTGCAATCTGCTCTCCTCATTCTGTGACAGCACACACTGATTTGGCGCTTTCTTACAAAGCTAGAAGTAGAAATGCCATCTGATCCAGCAATCCTACTGCCTGGAACATAGCCTAGAGAAATATGGGCTGTCACTGGAACAGACACACATACATCAATGTCTACTGAAGCACTGTCCACAACAGCAAAAAGATATAATCAACCTAGATGCCCATCAACAGGTGAATGGATGGACAAACTATGGTATACTCACACAATGGAATACTATGCAATGATAAAAAACAGTGATGATCTTGGAAAACACCTGATAACACGGAGTGATCTGGAAGACATGATGCTGAGTGAAATTAGTCAGTAGTCACAAAGGGGGCTAAGCACAGAACAAACTAATCCTTGATGGTTATCAGGGAGGGAAGGAAGACAGGTATTCCATAAATTAGATAAAAAACTAACAAACAAACTCAGCACCCTTGAGTCAATTCTGACTCATAGTGACCCTACAGGGCAGAGAACTGTCCTCACAGTTTCCATCGAGTGAGTGCCTGGCTGATCTGAATTGCCGACCTTTTGGTTTGCAGCCCTAACAATCACTAAGCCACCAGGGTGAGTAGACAGGAACTGGGCTAAGTGAAGGAAGTGACAACACCTTACAGGCAGTAAAAGTGAGATCAACACTGCTGGATGATACCAAGAGCTAAAAGCTTTCCTAAATACAACCCAACATTGTGAAGGTCAGAGTAGCAGGGGCAGAGGTCTGGGGATAATGCCTTCAGGGAACATCTAGCTCAACTGGCGTAACAGTTTTGTTATTAATAAAATGTTCTGCACCCCATTTTGGTAAAAGACACCTGGGGTCTTACAACTGCCAAGCTATCATCTAAGTAGCATCAACTACACCCAATCCACATGGAGCAGAGGAGAACAACGGACATCAAAAACAGGAGACAGAGGGGCCATATGATCGACAGACTACGTCGACACGAGACAAGAACTAGACGGTGCCCAGCCACCACCAATGACTGCCTTGACAGGGAACACCATCAGACTCTCTGATGTAGTGGGAGAAAAATGGGGGTGCAGATCTAGCACTGTATTTGAAGATCAGACCTGATGGTCTGAGATCCTGAGGGTCCCCTGAAAACATGGCCTCTGGACTCACTGCTAGTTCAGAGCTGTAATCAGTACTGGCGTCAACTCTTCAGACAAAAACTGGATTGGACTGTAAGACATTAGGCTGTTGGAGCAGCTCCTGTATAGATATGAGATGGGAAGGTGGAGAGGAGAGGAGAGGAGAGGAACTGGTTGTATGAACACTGGAAGCAGAGGGTGGAAAGGAGAAGTGTGCTGCCACAGAGTCGAGAGAGCAGCTAGAAGGCACTGAGGCACGTATATGGGGTTTTATCAGGCAAACTGACTTGGATTGTAAACTTTCCCTTAATCACAATTAGAAACAAACAAACAGAAATTTGAATTACGCTTTAGATAAATTTCTTACCTTTTTCTTTGTCCACTCTAATGACAACCACACATTCATTCCTGCCAATTCGAATTAGTTTGTTTATAGAACGGATACGCCTTCTGGACAACTCACTAAGAAGAATCATGCCTTCAATGTTGTTGTATTCCAGCAAGCTGACATATGCGCCCATTTCAGCAATGGACCTTACGTTCACCATCACTACATCTTCCACCTCAGGAAACTTGTGTTGATAAAATCGACAACTTAGACCCGGCATTCTGCAATTCAGACAAAAGAAACACATATCCAGTTATGAGCAAGGAAGAAAAGTCAATCTTCCACATTTTGCCATTAGGAAGAAAAGGTAATGGAAAACAAAGTTTGTTAGTCTTCTCATCTCTCTAAATTTCCTAAATGGTACCTGAAAAGAGATGGTCAAATACAGAACTGAGGAAATCGTTTTATCAGTTTCATACTACCTTTATTCTGACTAGCATCTAACAAGCTCCATCAAGAACCAAGCTTTGATTTTTATCTTGTTACACATAATTTCAGAGGAATCATAAAAAATAACAACCATCTATAAAGCATTCTCTGACCTAAGGATTAAAGGTATACTCAGGGTAAATATTACTCTAATATCACCACTATAAGGAGTACCAAATAATGGAAAGCATCATTACTATTATAAACCTATCAGCAAAACTAAGTCACTCTTAAGGCAGCTAAGAATGTACACACTGCCACTCACTGTATGAAGGGAAGAATCTCTTCTAACTTTATCATTTATTATGATCAAAACCATTATCACAGTATCATACATCAAGGAGACAAAACTGAAAAATTTATTAATCACAGCAGACACTAAACCTATTTAAAATACATCCCCCTTTTCAAAGAAGCTTGAATTTAACTCACAATTACAATAATTTCTAGTTTCTATTTTTCCACGCTCCCAAACATTTGGTTGCTGCTGCTGCTGCTGAACAGATGTATGTTATTCCAGCTTTACATTTCTCTTGATTTCCAAGCATAAAATATATTTAAAACTACTTCCTTTGATCCACACCAACTACTTCAGCATCATTCCTTTTTTCTACAACAGTGGTTCTCAAACTTGTTTAGGTGGTCAAGCACCCAGAAGCCATTCTTTCTTAGCAAACACAAAATATTTCATGTCATTCCCTTAACATGAGTCATGTGCCTGAAATCATACCATGGATAAATGCAGAAGCTCTGAAGTTAATCATGGTTGTTATCATGTTTTTCTGTTAATCTTCACCTGTTCATGGCTGTCAGAGTTCTGAAAGTAACTAGTAACAGGACTTAAATACCTCACAAAAAATTGTGAAAATTTATTTAATGACTAATTTTTCTCCTCAATCAGGAATAAGGCCTCTATTACTTAGTGGTTGGACATTCATATCCAGCTCATGGAACATCAGAGTACAGAACTACCAGTGAAGTTTGGAGATCTGCCTACACCAACACTATGTTCCCAGGGGCTGCCTACTGACTCACACACCTCTCAACTACCCACAGGGCCCCATATAACTCAGCCACTGCCTATCTCTCTGAGGTAACACTTAAGAGAGCACCTGTGCTTTCCCACTTTATAGATGAAGAAATCAAAGTGCAGGTGAAAAAAATGAGTCCTTTCACATAGTGCTCCCAAGTAACAGAGCCAGGATTTCACCCACACAGTTTGGAACCAGTCTGTGCTCTTTCCATCAGGCTATAGTTCCTCAATACTGTCAACAAACATACTACAATTAAAAACGTCGTATTTAAACAAAAAGCAACATTTATATGCATTCCACACAAGATCACATAACACAGACTAATGCAAGTAATTAGTACTACTACATCTGTCCTATTCTAGTGAACAAAAAAATGTTAGTAGCAGAAATGTCTTCTTTTATAGCTTAACAAAACAGTGCTTTAGCAAATAAAGGCAACTAGACATTCAATCAGAATTATCCACCAACAAACTGCTGTTAGTTTTGTTTTTAACAGGAATTTTTTATAATTGTCAAATGCCAATGTGTAAAATATTCAAATTTGAGGCCTAACAATAGTTTCCAACTGGGTGTCAAAATAAATGAAACAGTTTAGAGATTTAACAGACGTTAACCACATTTACTTACCAATTTCCCATAATTTGGGGACAAAAGGCTTGCTCAGATAGTTAAAGAACACAAACTACAGAGTAAGAATCCTGAAGGGAGGTATGAATGCTACTTCTTTAGGACGTGCAAGTCTCCTGGCAATACATACACTAAATAAAATGTGCTCATGATTTCTATATTGTATTTACACTAAAGATAAATAGCCAGTAAGTACGAAAAGAATCTACTTCACAAAGAACCTGTAATATTGGCTGATAATTCAACCACAACTCCTTATAAAGCACAAATGCTAGTAACACTAACTTTATCATTCGGGAAAACAGAAATGACATTAGCTATTTTGATTCAACCCTTTACCATTTTTCAAAGCACTCTGACTAACTTCATTTGGGTATCAGCAATGAGCCCTCAATTCAGGAAGTAGCATGGAGAACCTTGAAAACAGAACCCCACCTGACTTCCAGTCATTGCTTTCCTACTTACTAGCTGTGGTTGCTTGGGGTACTTCTTTGAACTATGATTTTCTGGTCTTTTGTCATATACCACACATGCTTACTGACGGATTCAAATGAGATAACATGCATGCAAAGAACATTCTGAAAGTGCTATGTAAACATTAAAAAAAAAAATCCACGTTGCTGTCAAGTTGATTCCAACTCAGAGCATCCCTACGGGGCAGAATGAGTTTCTAAGAAGTGGCTAGGGGAATCAAACAGAAACATAAGATATTAAAATGCAAACCTGGTAATTATTTTCATTTTTATAGTTCATTAAAACAATTATTTCCAACAGTACCTACTATGTGCCAAGCATTACTATACAAGAGAGGCTCCTACCTAGGAACTAAGTATACAGAGGCAAACAAACCAGTAGGCAAGTAATTACAATCCAAGGTATTACATATGTACATAATACACAATAAGTGTATTATGGGCACAAAAATATTAAGTGACTTCCTCAAAGACAAATTCTGGATGAACACTAGAGCACGAGCTAAGCCCATGTCTTCTGACATCAATCCACGGTTCTCTCCTCTAACCCACAGAGCCTTAATGTGTTAAAGTGTACTACAATGCTGTTACGTGCTCTAAGACTTTTAAAAAAACCAAAAGTGATTTATCTTTCCAAACCTGTTGACATACTCAGGGGGAACAAATGATTAAATGCTAGACTATTAATTCAAAGGTTAGCAGCTTAAATCCACCAAGAGATGCCAGGGGGCCTGGAGACCTGCTTCTGAAAGTAAACTCTAGGAAGCACAGTTCTACTCTGAAACACATGCAGGTGCCAGGAGTCAGAACCAACTAGTTGACAACTGGTTCCACCATGCGTTCTGAGATAAAAAAAAATATTATCCATCACTCGAAATATACTAAGTGAACTCCAGGCTAATTTCAAATAGTCAGTAGTTTTACCTGATCAAATGGTAAGCTGGACTTCTTAAATTAGGACACAGCTCACCACAGAACAGCTCTTGTGATAAGATACTCGCAATTCCATTCTAACAATTACAGTTCTGCTCTCTGAGTACCCGTTTTTAGCACATGAAGCCTACACAAATAAAGCTTTTAAACTATTCCATTATAGTTGACATGTGCAATATAATCATACCTCTGCGACACTACTATGCATTAAGCAACCACATCTTTTAAGAACTAGTAGTTATTATTTAATATCAGATGAAATGAAATTGACTGTAAGGTTCTGTATCAGTAATTTCCAAACTGTTGAAAGACAGAGTTACAAGTTTCCTTGAAAACCAATCAGGAGAAAATTAAGGCTTCCCTCCATTTTCTTCAAGAAAGTATTTCTTGTTTAATGAAATTAAAACTATTTGAATTTAAAGTTATTTGCAGATAAAGAGACCACAGACGGAATCCTTATTTAACCTGAAGTATTCTTTAATTTTATGCCTAAATGTGCAACCACATCGTGTTTCTACAGTTCTCTTCCCCTTATTGCCATAACACGGCGAACTGAACTAAGAATAATAAACCCAGAAGCGTAATTTAGTTTCAATTCAAGGGATGACGTAGTCTACAGAAATGCACAAAGGCGACAGAATAACATGGGAGTTTTTAAAACCACATATCAGAAAACTATTCTTGGGTCCTCGTTAACTCAGATCTTTTCAACACGGTGACCCACTCCATTGGTTCCTTGAAGTGTTCGGTCTGGTTTGCATTTAGAAACCATTTCCGTAGCAATACTGGGACGGAAAAAAAAAGAGGGATAGCCGCAGCAAGCGCTGCGTCTTAGGGCGGGGTAGGGGGTGACAGCGTTCTCCCGAGGCCGCCCCACCTTAAGTGATCTTCGTTTGAAGCATACTTAAGGCGTTTTAGTGTTCACTTGGCCCACTTTCTATCACGAGGTTCCTCCACTTGTATAATGGTGACTCCTGAACACGGAAAGATCTCCTCGAAACCGGCGAGGAGGCCTGCGGCACAGCCGGCGGTGTTCGAATACTTCCCGCTCGGAGACGGAAAACGAACGGGGGTCTTAGCTTGGGGCCCACCCTCTCGATTACCCTTCACTGGTAACAAACCAAAGTAAGTTCTTGGAGAAATCAAGCTGCGGAATCAGTCACCTGAGGTATGTGTGTGAGTTCCGCACTGGGGTGTCGCGCCGCGCTCTCCGATCGGAAAGATCAGACTTGCTTCAACAGCACCAGAGCCGATCCTCCTCAGCGTGCGCTTCGCTGACCCCACTGCGCATGCGGAACTGCTTCGCACCACGCAAGCGCCAATACCATTGAGGTGCTCCTTCATTCATCATAGAGTCCAGGTCCTCCGAGAACAGGAAAAAATATGGGTCATAGAAAGGCTGGAAAAATTATCCGTCTCGCTATTTTCATTTCTCACTAAGCAACCTTCAAAGCTTAGGGAAGACATATGACTTTTACTTTCTGTCCCTGAAGAATGGATTCCTTCGCAAAGTTCCGGTCAACCACGAGGCGGCGCTGTGTAAAACGGAAACATGGAAGAAGAAAATGAGTGTCCTCTTATCTCCTGTTCTTCCGCCAGACCTGTGTAGCGCCTTGCGCAGCCGCCGGGGAACTGAAAGGGGAGGGGCCAGCAGGCGAACCGGAATTGAGGGGCGGTTCCGCGGTGCGCGCGCCTCAACATCCGGGCACCACGTTTTCCCCGCCCCTCCCTGCCCTTGTGCTTACTGGAAACGGAAGTGGAGTTCGTTTCCTGCTGCTGCTTAGCAACGCCGGGGGCTCAGGTGACCCGACCAGCTGATTCTGGTAGGTAGAGATACTGGGGCTGCTGGAGCTGGAGCTAGTGCAGTCACGATTGCCCGGCCTAACAGTCATCGAGCCGAACGGTCATCGTCAGAATGTCGGGCAAAGACAGAATTGAGATCTTTCCCTCGCGAATGTAAGTAAAAGAATGGAAGTAGCGGCACTCAGAGGCTCAGGACCGCCTGCCGGGAGAGCTGTCCGTTCATACTCTGAACCAGCAGCGAGGTTCCTTGTTTTGGGGGCCCATTCTGGCTCTCAACCTCTTTGCGAGTTTTGGGGGAGGCTTTTCGACGCCCCCACACCAGTTCCTCTAGAGTGGATCAGACTGGACCGAGCGATTACAGCCCATAGGATCAGATTCTTGGCCTGCTGGCTTTTGTGGAGGCACAGCAGTGTCTCCACATTTTACTCAAATTATTTATTCCATCTACGCTTATTAAGGTCTACTGTGTACTGAGCGGGAAAGCCTGGTGGCTTGGTGATTAGGAGCTATGGCTTTTGACCCGATACTCGGCAGTTCGAATCTACCAGGCACTCCTTGGAAACCCTGTGTGGCAGTTCTGTGTCCTATAGAGTCGCTGTGAGTCGGAGTCGACTCGATGGCGGCGAGGGTTTTTTTTGGGGGGGGGTATGTAATTATTAAGCAAGGAGCCCTGGAGACGCCGTGGTTAAGCTCTCGCAGTTCGAATCCTTCAGCGGCTCTGCGGAAGAAAGATGTGGCAGTCACTTCTGTAAAGATTTACAGCCTTGGAAATTCTGTGGGGCCAGTTTTCCTCTGCCCAGCGGGGTCGCTATAAGTCAGAATCGAGTAGGGGGCCTTGGGTTTTGTGATGTATCAGGCCACATGCTGAGCTCAGGGCATTGAACGTTCATTATTCCTGCCTCACAGTTTATTGGCCAGACAGACAAGCAAGTGAGCTTTGAATGCTCTGAGAAGGGAAGTGTATGCGCTGGGAAAAACATAGAGGAGGCACCTAAGCTAATGTATTGGGGATTGAGTGGAATCGTTCTACCCGGAATGTCCTGTTAGACCTTGGATCTTCTTACTCCATCCGTAGACCTGGTCAAATGTCACTCGAAGTGGGAAGATACCCCTAAGTTTCTGAGGCACTTCGTTTGCTCTGTCCCTGCTGCACCTTGTTCACACCTCTGTTAGTACCGTCTGTCACCTTGTAAAGTGGGTATTTGTTTACATAGCTTTCTTTCTGCCTGGACTTTGAACTTTCTCCAAGTTGAGAGAGCGTCTTGAGTATTAATGCACGGCAGGTCCGCAAACCTGTGGACAACGCTGGGCTTTGGAATCTGTTTAGCTGTGGGGCTGCCTCTTTTGCCTGAATTCTGTGACAGAGGTAGCTAGGTATTTGACCAGTTTGTACTCTGAAAGGTGCCTGACAATCGGTGGGAAGTAAAGCTGTTCCTACTTGTGCTGTGCCCTCCTGGCTTTCTTCTCTTACCTTTTTCAGTGAGGAAGAAGAAAATAAGTTTTGGCTCTGACATTTAGATTTTCAGTGGTTATATCTCTGTCAGTCTTTCTGATGTTTTTCCTCATCATGTCTTTTTTCTCAAAAAACCTGAGGATACTTAAAAATTACAGTCAAATCGTAAACCTAGATTTCTAACTTATCTTAATGAAATGAAAGGTTTTGTTCTGTTTTTGTCTTCACCTCCTGGCTTTCCTAATAGCTGTTTGTACTGGTTGGGGAGCAAGTTAGTTGTGTAGAAAGGCAATTTCTGTGGAATATGTAAGATCAAGACTACCCCGGGATAGCCGAATGTTCACGTTTCTTGTTTTTACATTATTTAGGATGAACAAAGGTGAAATATGCTTGTCTGGACTTGACAAGAAAAATGATAGGTTTGTGGAGGTGAAAATCACTAATTGAGAGGAAACTCAAGTACAGGAAGTAGTTAATTCTCTAAATATTTTTTTCAGGGTCTGACAGGAGGTACATTGCTCATGGTCAGATGTCTGATTCAACTGGAAACAAAGCCATCATCTAAGCTGAAGGATAATCTTTTTTTTTTTTTTTTTTTGTAATGCTGAGCAGCTCTGAAGCATTTAAAAGAGCATGTTTTTTTTTTCCTTTTGAAATCTGGGGTGTAAAGTACATTGGTGACTGCTGGTTCATAGGAAGTTCCAGTTGAAGTATTATCCTGCAAAATACTTCTCTTTCCTTTTTTATGCACTGGAGAAAACTAACCAAATTGAGACTGGAACCAAAAGGCACACAGGACTTGGAGTCAACAGAAATCTGTTGAATCCAGGTCCAACTACATAGATCGCTGTAAGCCCTTGTATAGGTCCATTGTAGATGGTCAAAAATTTAAATCTGCCTGCTTCATAGAGGTGCTGTTGTCCTGGAGAAAGTTAAAATTGGCATGTAGCAATCAGTTCACGTTTATACTACCAACTTGCTGGAATATGAGTGCATGCTAGATTTTAGCTTAGTTTGATCTGAGTCTTTTGAGCTTAAAGCCTGATTATTTAAGAAAAAAACAAATCTGCTTCCGCTGAGTCAATTCTGACTCCTAGCACTCCCCTATGAGACAGTAGAACTGTCCCACAGTTTCCAAGGAGTGCCTGGTGGATTTGAGCTGTCCACCTTTTAGTTAGTAGCTGTAGCTCTTAACCACTATGCCAGGAGGGTTTCCAAAGTTTTGTGGTTAGTGTCAACCATGAAGTATGTTAAAGGTACACACTGGAGTTGGACAGCTCTTGCAGAAATTGGTATCTGAACCAGCTTCAGCTGGTTAGACCTCCAGTGATGTGAGTCAGTGCAAAGTCAGGCACAGATATTTTGACGAAAATTGTTAACTGTACTCTTCAAGGACAGGCATGTGTCATGTGATTGGTGTACAGTGGACCTAGGTTCGAGCCTTGGGACGGTTCACTGGAGTGAGACATCTGTGCTTCAAGTTCCTGCCCTGTGTTTTCTTACGAAATGACCATGGCAAAGTCACTTCGTCTTTCTCTACCTTATTTTCCTGATCTTTCAGATAATCCTTGGAGTCCCTTCTGTCTATAAAATTGTCCCAGAAGTCTTAACCCAATGGTAACAGATTTCAGTTTAGTCCGAGGAATTTAGCCAAAAGATCCATGAATACATGCTAATTTAAACCACTTGTTGTGTAAAATTATATCCCGATTAACAAATCACTGTAACTGCCTAGGTTGAATTTTGTTACTCAGACACCTTTTCTTCGTTACTAAATTTTATGTGGCATATGGCAGCAAGAACCAGAAGTGTCAGTTTCTGCTGTTTTGACTTCATTATTGGGACTTCTGATAGGAAAAGATTGAAATAAGGAGGTGAGGAGGCTTCAGTGTAAGTTTAACTTGTCACCTGTCAGGATCTTATATGTGTCATTTGTTACCTAGAGTCATTTAAAGTTAATAAAATGGTTAGTATTTGGGTCTTGATTGATGATGCCAAAACACCTTAATACTACACTTTCAAAAGAAAAAGCGATTGTGGTGTAAGATTCCCCCCCCTTTTTTAAATTTAATATGACTGAGTGAAAATGTACATTCCCGTATAAATTTACATGTCCACCTATATACAGCTTCCACTGCTCTCCCTGTCCGGTGACTGCACACTATTCCTCTCTGCTCCATACATGTCTCATCCTCCCAACAGTCTTCTTTCCCGTCCTCTCCACCCACTCTCCTTCCTCCAGCCAGAGGTCAGCAGGATGATATCCTATAGATGTTTAGAACCATAAAGTGCATCTAATATATGGTTACTCTGTGGTATAAAATTTTAAAAAGTGTGATAATAAAAGTACATTTTATTTTTGTTCACCTAGCCCCATTTCCTGAAGGTAACCTCTGTACCAGTTTCTGGTAGTCCTGTCTAGAATTCTTTCTCTGCCTGTCTAAGCGTATTTATTCCTTTGTGCAAGTGAGAGCACTCACAGTGCTGTTCTGCTCCTTGGAATAAAATACATATTCCATGTGTGCGCAAGTGTATCCATCTTTCTCTTTTTCATGGCTACATATCACTCTGTTTTGTAGTGCCGCATGATTTGTTTAAAATTTAGATTGCTGCCACGCTTTTACTATTACACACAAGGCTGGAATGTGTATCTTGTTATATGCCTTTGCATACAGGGGTATATCTACAGGTTCAATGTCTGAAAGTGGAGTTGCTGGTTTGAAGATAAATCCATTTTAAATGTACATGTTAATGGACACTTTTTAAAAAAATCTTTAAAAACATATGACGGAAAAAAGGTATTTTAATTTATAAATCAAATAGGTTTAAATTCTGCTGGTATCATAAAATATGGCTCCTGGTAACTTACTAAAATTTAATGTATATTCTAGATATTGATTAAATGTTTCTGTTTTAAAATAACTTCTCATCTACCAAATAATCAAGTAGAAAACTGTGCTTCTGAGAAACCAACTAAACCTGCCTCAGTATCGGGGCATCAAGGAGTAAAACATCACTGTAACACTGTATTGGAGATGTATTTTGTTTCTTTGAAACAGGAGGTAGAAATGTCTCTGGGTCTTTTGTAGGGCACAGACCATCATGAAGGCTCGACTGAAAGGCGCACAGACAGGCCGAAACCTCCTGAAGAAAAAATCTGATGCCTTGACTCTTCGATTTCGACAGATCCTGAAGAAGATAATAGAGGTAGAATGGACACTGCGTAGAACAGTATTTTAGAACTATCTAGGGAAAATGGGCTTAAGCATAAAAACGATTGTGGACATGGCACAAGACCGGGCAGTGTTCAGTTGTGTTGTGCGTAGGGTCACTATGAGTTGGAACCAACTTGATGGTACCCAGCAACTAACAACACAAGGAAAATCCATTCTGATCCTTGGTGTTTTTAATTCTTCTTGAAGTTATTAATTTCTTTTAATCAATTAATATAATTTCTCTGTTAATCATTTCTGATTTCTGAAAGTAGAAATGCCTTTGTCATTGTAACAAGCTTTAGACAGTTCGTTTGATGACACCCAGACTGCTTACCTGTGTCACAGAAGCCCTGCTTGATCCCATAGGGCCTCATTTTGAGCCTTCTTCCCAACTCCCTCCTGTAGGGCCTGTGTACTAGCTGCTTTTCTATCTGAAACGCATACTTTCTCTAGGTTTTTTGCAGACAGGCTTCTTTGGCCAGTCTGTCCTCCTCAGAGAGGCCGTCACTGCTCTGCCAGCCTGCAGTGATTCCATGTTTTGTTCTGTCACACCTTGTTTTATTTTTGTCACAGCACTACTTCATGATACTTTCTAGTTTGCTTCTCCCTCCTAGAATACAAGTGTCGTGAGAGCAGGGACTTTGCTTTTCAGCAATTTTTCCAGGGCCTAAAATAATACTGACATGTAGTGCATTTTAATTCAATGATTTTTGGACAAATGTGAATTCAGGAATGTATTTTTCAAAAAAGAACCTTTTTCTCCTGTAATACATGTCTCTTCATAGTCCTGGAAAACCTCTCATTTCTCAGAGGTGGTTCCTTGTTAGTTTTTAGTATTTGACTGTATTTTAGGTAAGAATTCACAGAGCAAGTTAGTGTCTCATTTAACAAATTATATACACAGTGTTCCATGACATTGGTTGCAGTCCCCACAAAAATTAGTTTCTTTTGATGCTTTGGTTTCTATACATAAAATTTTAGAATTCTGTGACTTTCCTCCGGTGGAGGCAAAAGGGGACAGCTTTGTGCATTGCTGCAGACAGCTCTGCCTTACTCTTTGTGACAGCTTCGTGGCACTCCTCTGCTTGGGTGATGGAATGTAAATATTTCTCTGTTGGTGGATATTTAGTGTTACCTTTTATTTATTTATTTTGCTCTTAAATCCTTAGGTGTATGTATGGTAGCACTTTTCTACAAAGTAGTGATAAAATCTGGAACCAAGCATATGTTGATTGAAATGTTTATGGACAGCTGCCAAATTGTCCTCCAGATTTATTATACTGGCTAATTATATTCCTGCCAAGTGATGTGTCAGAGGTTTTATCCTTAAATTTTTCCTAATTGTGTATTAATCTTTGTTTTATTTGTTGCCAGTTGATCAGATTAAAGTTGGTATCTTATATTAATTTGCATTGCTTTTGATTATCTGTGAGGTTGAACATCTTTCCTTGTTTACTGATAATTTGATTTTCTTGTTGAATTGATAGTTGGTGATATGATACTTACCATACCTGGTGAATTTCTTACCATACTTGGTAAATTTGTTTTCATATTTGCTATAGGACATATATGTATATCCTTTTGGGGGGCCACTGTGTAAAACAAAAAATATTTTCTTTAAGTCTTTTACCCTTTTTTTTTTTTAAATGATACCCCAATTTTTGTTTGGTCAAGTCTGCTAGTCTTTTCCTTTGTATAACTTCTGGTTAAAATATTAGAAAACAGTCTATATTTTATTATTGTAGAAAACTTCTACTAGTTTTTGGAAATTTTTTGTCTTAGAATGATGTAATGTGGAAGTTGAACTTTATCGTTTGCAAATGGATGTCAGGTGGTCTCTTTACTAAGTTTCCATGCAGACTTGGAGTTGTTTCTTAATGTTTTCCTGTTGTGTTCACTCACGTGTACTAGGATGGAGCACACTTCCTTACTACACCTGGTAAGGCAGTTCCCCAGGAAACCCTGGTGATGTAGTGCTTAAGTGCTACGTCTGCTAAGCAGAAGATTGGCAGTTCATATCCACCAGGTGCTCCTTGAAAGCTCTATGGAGGAGGTCTGCTGTACCCGGTAGGGTTGCTATGAGTCAGAATTGACTTGATGTCAGTGCGGTTTTAAGGCAGTTCTCCACTCACCCCAGTTTTTCTTCTCTTTCAAAAAAATTATTGGATATTCTCAAGTATTAAATTGTCCAGAAACAATACAGCATTGAGAGTTTGATTACAACTGCAAAGAATTGTAGAAATTGAGTAAATCAACATATACCCATTAAAGAATAAGATAAGTCTTTCAGTCAGGCTTCACAATTTCCTTTTAATGTGTTAATTCTCTCCAGCAGCTTTAATTGTAAAACTCAAGGTCTTGCAACATTGTTAGTGATCATAACCAAACATGTGCAATCAAAATTGGAGATTTTTATTTTGTTTTGTCATTGGAAAGGTAATACATACATGCATAACAAGCATAAAACAGCTTTGGTTATTAGAGGAACATAATTATGATGTGATTTTCCCTGTTAGAAACCTGGTTGAATCTGTTGGTGTATGCTTTTCCAGACTAAAATGTTGATGGGTGAAGTGATGAGAGAAGCTGCCTTTTCACTTGCTGAGGCCAAATTCACAGCTGGGGACTTCAGGTAAGAAGACTCGATGGGATCTTTTGAAAAAGCAAAGTGCTATCATGTTCAAAACTTTACTTAAAAATTATTTTAAAATTTAAAAAATGTGTAAGCTGGAAGACAAATTATATGGTAAAATACCGAAGAACACTCTTAACTTCATGCCTGAACCCCATTGTTTCTGTTTCCATCTACATGTATCCTTTATGTAGTTCCATCAGAGGGTACTTGCCTGTCTTCCAGTTCATTGTCATTTAACGTTGTATCATAGACATTTTTTGCACATGCTCATATGGTTGCCTAGTCTTTATCTGTAGTTGTTGTCATGGGCCAACCTGTCGGTTCTGACTGATAGCAACCCTGTGTGCAACTAAACAAGACACTGTGTAGACTGTGCCATCCTCACAGTGGTTGCTATGTTTAAGCCCTCTGTTGGAGCCACTGTGTCAGTCATCTCCTTGAGACTCTTCTTTTTCACTGGCTGTCTACCTACCAAGCGTGATGCTCTTCTCCAGGGCCTGGTCCCTCGTGATCACATGTCCAGAGTACATGAGAAGAAGTCTTACTATCCTCACTTCCAGGGAACTTCTGACTGTACTTCTCCCAAGACAGGTTTGTTTGTTTGTCTGGCAGTCCGTAATATATTCAGTATTTTTGCCAAAATCATAATTCAAAGACATCAGTTCTCCTTCAGTCTTCTTTATTCATTGTCCAGCTTTCATATGCTTATGAGGTGATTGAAAATATCATGACTTAGGTTGCAAAGTGACATCTTTGCATTTTAACACTTTAAGGAGATCTTGTACAGCACATCGTTGTATTTCTTGACTTCTGCCACACAGGCATCTTCATGTAGACACACCCTAGTGTTATAACTTTCTTCCAATGGTTGACCTTTGGGTTGATTTTCAGTTTTTTAGAACATCAGGGATTGTGTGCAGTGAACCTCTTCATGCATATGTATCTTCATTTCTTTTGGAGTGTTCCTTTAGGCTAAACTTACTAAGAACAGAACTGATTAACGGCTACACACTTTATAGCTATTGTCATATCAGTAGGAGTTCTCGAGGGGCACAGATACTTAAGGTCTCAGCTGCTCACTGAAGGGTTGGTGGTTTGGAGCCACCCAGGGGTGCTTCAGAAGGGCCAGCAGGCTGCTTCTGCAAGGTCACTACCATGAAAACTTGGTGGAGCACAGTTCTATCTGAAGCACAGGGGGCACCATGAGTCAGAATCGACTTGACTGGTACTGGTCACATCAGTAGGTATGTGCTTTAAAGTTAGACTCAATGGCCCTTGGCTTAAGCACACACATGGTTTACAGTGTTGTTCTACAAAGGGCCTGTGACACTTTGCATATCTCATTCTCAGAATTAATCCCCTGAGTGACTACATCAGTATGTGACCAAGAGAACCAGATGGTGCCCAGCCACCACCAGTGACACCTGTGATTGGGCTCACAAAAGTTGAGGCCCAGTGGCAGCATGAGAATAAAAAGGGGTGCACCCTGAGAACTCCACTAAAAGACTACAACTGATGGTCCAAAGGCCTGGGGGTTCCCCTGGGAGTATGAATGCTAGACCTGATGCTGCCCCTGTTCACAAGTCATTACTGAGGTCAACTCCTTGGACAGGAATGGATTGGACTTGGTGGCACAGACTGACCATACCGTGTATGCGCTTTATGGTTCTGTGCATCTATAGGATGTTGTCCTAGTGGCCTCTTACTAGAGGGGAGTGGAGAGGGTGGAGAAGAGGGGACAGGAGATTGTTAAGAGTATGTGACATGTATAGAACAGAAAGGAGTGTGCTGTCACTGGGCACAGAGAGTAGTAGGAGCTGCACATAGGCAAGCATGCAAATTTATACTGGATTCTACACTTTCAGTCACAATACATAAATAAAATATTACCCTTTGAGGTGAACAAGGCAAGTGTTACTGTTCTCAGTTTAAGTTAATTACCTTCCTGACATCACGGGGCTAGTGGTGGTAGTTTTCAGGGTTTCTGATTGTAGTCTTCTTTTCCCATTGACATGATACCTCCATTCTTTTATTATTGTTACGGTAATGAAAATACAAAACCAGTGCCATCTTAACAGTTATTACTTGTACAGTTCAGTAACACTGATTACATTCTTGAAGTTGTGCAACTATTCTCTGTTGCCAGTATGAAATCGTTTTACCACCATTAATGTAAACTTAGTGTCCCCTGAGCAAACATTACCTCTGTGTTTCCCTTCTTACTAACTGCTGTCACCTTGATTCATACTCGTGCTGATCGCATGATAGAACTGTGCTCCATAGTGTTTTCCGTGACTGAGACTTTGAAAGTAGATTGTCCGGCTTTTCTCCTGAGGTGCTTCTGGGTGAACTTGAACCTCCAGCCTTGTGGTTAGCAGCCTCGCACTTTAGTATTTCATACCATACGACAACTCCGCCTCCCTTCTTTGACTGTATTATTGAAGAGCTGTATCTGATGTGGTAGGTCTTCATCCTGAGGGGCATACTGCCTTTTGAAGTGGTAAGCCTTAAGTTTTGCCAGTATTGGTAAGAGATAACAGAGAGAGAGAATCAGCCTTGCGTGTTTTGTGAATGTGGTTAAAGGGTAGCTACAGAGATAACACATTTTATAATAACAGGTGGGGAGTCAGACAAGGCTGATGGAAGTTAGAGAGGTTCCAAAGTAAAGGAATTGAACCCCTTCTTAACCAACTGAGCAGAAATGTGAAAGGAAGCACAGTTTTCTCCAAATTATAGTAGGTGAATAAGAATCCTGAGGGTTGCATCCGTGCACCCACCTGCATGACTACAAAATTTGTGCATTTTTATATATTTTCAGAATTATTCTTCATTGCCAGTACTTTGACTCAGGAGCCCTGGTGGCACAGTGGTTAAGCACTCAGCTGTTAACCCACCAGCTGCTCCACGGGAGAGAGATGTGGCAGTCTGTTCCCATAAAGATCACAGACTCGGGAACCCTGTGGGACATTTCTGCCCTGTCCTGTAGTATCGCTGTCAGTTTGAATCGACTGGACTGCACTTAGTTCAGTGCTTTGAATGTTTCTCATTTTCTGCTTTCTGAAGCCTTCCTTTGGAGCAGAGACTTCTCTCCTTTTCTGGAAAAAGACAGTTCTCAACGTTTACTTAATTGTGGGTCAGAAGTGATTCAGCAGCACACAAAACAACATTCTTGGTCTAATTTGATATTGAAAGTGTCCAGCGGGTTCATGTAGGTTTCTCTCTCACTCTGAAAATACAGCTAATAAAGAGTTTTCTTTATCTGCAGCACAACAGTTATCCAGAATGTAAATAAAGCCCAAGTGAAGATTCGTGCAAAGAAAGATAATGTAGCAGGTAACTTTTCAATCCTGTAAAAGCCATGGGGGAGAAAATAATGATCTTTAAAAATAAACTGCTTCTACAGCAAGATCAGGATTTCCCATTTCTCTCTTCTTCTTAGAGCCCGTTGATTGGTTTTACAGGTTAAAACCATTGTAATAACCAAGTCCCTTACTATGCTGGATGATTTGACTTTTCTCATTCCTTGAGACCAGTTGTCATGCCAATCTTAATTTCTTGACTTTTGCATATTTGATGAAAAAGAAACACTGGAAACAATGATTAAGAAACAGTATGTCAAGGGTATTTTATGACTCTGTGTTTCTCTACTTAACAGGTGTTACTCTGCCAGTGTTTGAACATTACCATGAAGGAACCGACAGTAAGTATGGCATATTTTGTGTAATGTTTGACCTTTTCTTTAAATGCACATCCATCCATTAGACTTCTGTGTTCTGCACACCATAATGCACTGTTTGTAGTCTCTAGTTTGGGTCTTTTAAAAGTATTAAAGGATGCAATCTGAATGCTGAGTCTTCTATGTTATAGTTCGTTCCTAATTTTTAATAAATGTTTTACTTGTTCCTAATTTGATAGTTGTTTTTTTTTTAAATAACATGTGTTTCCAAAGTAGTCAACTTTTTTTTTTTCCCATTGAAACAGTATTCTTTTTGGGTGCACTTATAGTTCACTCATTGATATAATAATTAAGTTACAGATAGAATAAATACAGTCTCTGGCTTCTCATGGGGTTTTGTTCTGACTTGTTAGTTTTGATCTAGTTGAATACTTATTTTTGTAAGTTTTCATTATTACTGCCTTTTACAAATCAGTATCTGTATAAATCTATCTTTGAACATGTGAGTGAATTTATTAGAATAACATCAGAAATTACACCCTGCAACATGGAATGCAGTATGTATTACTAACGATAAATTGTTAAAAAAAAAAAAAAAAAGTCATGAAGTCCAGTTTGTTGTAACTTGGTTATGTTGTAAGTCATTTGTACAACTGGAATAAAGGAGTAGAGCATTCCAGAGTGCTGCCTGTTGACAGGGAGCTTCACTGTGTTGTGGTCATCAGGCAGTGTGATTTACAGAGGGGCTGTGGGACACTGCTTAGTATAGCAAGCTGTGAGGTGAAGGCTGGGCAGAAGCTTCTCCTGTGGTTATGTTGAGAAGAGAATCTTTGTGGAGAAGGTTATTCAGCAACGTGGCCCTGTAGTGAGATGGGCACCTCATGTCTGCATTCAACTGGGGTCAGGGAGTTTCTCTTTCCATGTTCCATAGTAATCTGAGTTGTCCTTTTTTGGGGACTGGAGAAGGTTGTTTATTCTCAGTAATTACACATGTTGTTTGACTGGCTCTTTCAGGTTATGAACTGACTGGTTTGGCCAGAGGTGGGGAACAGCTGGCTAAGCTAAAGAGGAATTACGCCAAAGCAGTGGAACTACTGGTGGAACTAGCTTCGCTGCAGGTGAGGAGCAGCAGAGCCAGGGGCCTCCTGCAGTTTCCTTTCCCACAGTCAAATAGGGCAGATTCAGGTCTTGAATCGATCCACACATACTGCAGTCAGTGACCCAGACTCACCGTGAACCCGTGTGAGACAGGCCTAAGATCGTCTCATTTTGGAAATGGTGGCGTCTGCACCATTGTCACTACTCTTGATTAGTAACAAAATGCTGTGCAGTTTGTTAGCAACAGTTGCCAATAGACTTAAATGTAAATACAACATGGTTTACATGTGAAGCTCATTTTCTTTTTTAGTTGAGACTAAGAAAAAGTTCAAAAGTTCTCTTTTATGACCATATTCATGATTCTCTTCTTTTGCCATTTTTATGTCTTATATGAGTTGGGAGTAAACAGATTATACTGGCATG
Source organism: Heterohyrax brucei (assembly GCA_028571685.1). Lineage (NCBI taxonomy): Eukaryota > Metazoa > Chordata > Mammalia > Hyracoidea > Procaviidae > Heterohyrax > Heterohyrax brucei. The sequence continues at coordinate 88,697,425 of CM053151.1, read as the reverse complement.
GAAAGGTATTAGGTATGTGGTAATCACTCAGGAATTTCCTGGTCTTTAAGCATGTTCATAGGTAGTCTTAGTCCCCAAAAAGTTTTCTACAAGTGCCGTTAGAGTGGAGTCAGGTAAACGGGGCAGGATCAGGAAGGCTTTGTGCTTAATGTCATTTGTCCTCTTTATCTTAGACTTCTTTTGTTACTTTGGATGAAGCTATTAAGATAACCAATAGGCGTGTGAATGCCATTGAACACGGTGAGTGGGAGCGGCCATGGAGGTGCTTTACCTGCTCACTCACCCCCGCCACCACACTTCTTACCAACGTCTAGGAGTCAGGTGCTGTGCAAAGCGTGAAGGAGATGTCGCCTCTGCCCACAGTGGGGAGAGAAAAGTGTGGTAATGGTACAGTAAATGTTCAGGGCTTTGACAGATGTGCATGTATGCTTGGGGGAGTTACAGAGAGTGGTGAGTTAAAAGTGAAATGACTTAGTTTCTGGTTGTTTCTGCAGTTAGTAAAGGATGCAACTATATTTAAAGAGCCTTCCACCCCCCATGTTTCCTTTAGTTCTTTACAGTGGTTTAGTGATGCAACTTTTTAATATGTTGTTTAACTTTAAATTTTTCTGCTTCAGGCCTGTATGTCCTATATATATTCTGTTCTCCTTGATTTCTAAAAATAAATTTTTCTGGTTTGGTTTATCTTCCATGTTTTTATTAACAATATGGGTATTCGCTGTTGATAGTATTTTTCCTGTTTTCATTAAGAAACATTTCATTTTAAAAGTAAGAAAGGAACAAAATCTGAACAGTGAAGAAGTTATTTTTCTTAAGGCTCTATTGGTGATAGAAAGGAGGCTACACTGTGAAAATGGCAGAACACACTTCCTGACCGCTTACTCAGTGCTTGGTGCCTGGAACTGCAGTGCAGCAAAGTGAGGAACACACCCTGGAAGCAGCATAGGAGGCTGTGTAAAGTAGGGCCTGATCACTGACATAAAACTCAGTGTATTCCAGTTCCTCTGCCCAGCTTTTTAACAGTGAATTGCTCTAATATTTAAAGTAACATCTGTGGTTCAGTGTTACATATTCATATATAATATCAGTGTAGTCCATGAGTTCTACATATTTTGGTCCAGTTTGTTATCTATGCATAGAAAAGATGCCAGAAGGGCATATACCAAAATATTTCCAGTGGTTACTTCTGAGGGGTTGGGTTACATCCCATTTTCGGTTTTCCTGTGCATGTGTGTTTTTCAATTTTGCTGTATTAATATGCATTAATTTTACAATTAGAAAAAAATAAATTATACCAATGAGCACTGGAGTTTGGAAAAGGAGATTTGAAGTTCTCATGTATGCCTTTTTTTTTTAAATTGCAGTCATCATTCCCCGGATTGAACGAACCCTTGCTTACATCATCACAGAGCTGGACGAGAGAGAGCGAGAAGAGTTCTACAGGTTTGTTGGAATTGGCAGTTATTGGTCACTGTTTTCTGCATTGCAGAGGCTTGATTTACTGAGAGACTAAGTGGACGTACGTTCTTTAGCACTGTGTTTTATTCTAATGCATAAGGAACAAAAAATAATACTGCCAAAGGGTGTGGAGACAGATTTTATCAAGTTTGCTCATGCCTAAAACATGACATTTCCACAGACTTCTAATAGGCTTGTCTTCTTTAAAATGAAACAGTGACTTAGATTGGAATGAATAATCAGTGTGTACTGCATGTTGAATATGTTCCAGGAGAAAGCAAGCATCAAACACTTGGGGGCATTAAGTAATTGTGTAAATCATGGTCTCTACTGTTAACACAATTAGCATAGTACTTGAGAAAGAATGCATGTGTAGAATTGGTTATGAACATTTAGAGCGAGTGGGGATAAATAAATACCAAGTAGGTGGTATAGGCATCAGTATATTGGGTTCAGGGTCAGTGTGTTGGGATACAGGTGATGGCAGGAGTATTCTGGGAGGACATGCCAACTGAAGATCTTCAAGAGTAAGTATCTTGAGCGTATGGCATAGTAGTTAAGAGCTATGGCTGGTAACCAAGAGATCAGCTGTTCAGATCCACCAGGTGCTCCTTAGAAATCTCTGTGGGGCGGTTCTAGTCTGTCCTGTAGGGTTGCTGTGAGTTGGAATTGATTTGATGGCAACAGGTGTGGGTTTTGGTATTAATAATCTTGCGTATCAAAGGTATTTAATTTCTGTCCCCTGACTTTCAGATTGTATTGGAGATTAATCAAAATGAGGGATCCAACATTGTAATGAATGTCCCGAATGCTCAAAAGCTGCTCCATTAGAGAATGGATTTCAAAATTTAACCTGGAATATGAGCTTTTGAAACCAGTTATCATTTTATGTATGAATATGTATTCTTATTTTTTTAAAATATTGGGTGTAAGTGAATTACTGAAGGTAAAGCAGGTAAATTTTTGTTCGTTTGTATCATCTTTCTTACAAAACTAGAAGAAACAGATCTCAGTACTCAATCATGACACACATGGTATTTAGAAAATGTCTCCCTTTACAGGTTAAAGAAAATACAGGAGAAGAAAAAGATTCTCAAGGAAAAATCTGAGAAGGACTTGGAGCAGCGAAGAGCAGCTGGAGAGGTGACGGAGCCAGCTAATCTTCTTGCTGAAGAGAAGGATGAGGATCTTTTGTTTGAATAGTCTTCCAGTTCTGGTCCTTTCAGAAGCCCTAACACTGGCTCCGTGTTAATTCATGGGGTGCAGGCTTGGTATGTGTGGCTGTTTTTTTTTTTTTTTTGACCTAAGAATCTCACTGGTGGTTAAAATTTTCCTGAATGGGAATTTTATGGGATTGATTCTGCAGGGTCACTATCAGCAATTTCAAAGATTTGTACAGAACCTGCCAAGGAACTTGCAGGATTCACCACGTGAAAGTGTCACCCAATTCCATTTACATCTGTATTACAAGTGATCTGCTTACCAAACGTTACTAGAAAATATCTCTGTAGGAAACATCAGTGGTCTCGGGCCAGCACATGCAGGTCAACTACTGCTACACTCCCTCTGCTCTACCTTTTGGCAAACTTAGCACTGGTATCTGAGGTTGCTGCAGCCATCCTTGTGTTACTGTGGGCCTGCTCTCCAAGTTCTGTGAATACTTTCGCTTATCTTCTCTTGTGTGACAGGTCTTTGTCCTGTCATGGGAGCAGTTCTACAAAGTTCAATGTGACTGTTGTAAGCCGAGTAAAAATGATTTAAAAATAAGTTGTTCCCATTTTATTATTTGCCAAGAATAACAGTCTTGTTCACAGGGTGCTGTCATCCACCAGGTTTTCTCTGTAGGCCTGTGAGAAGTCCTTGGTAGCTTCCCGCCTGTTACTGTTACGCTTACTGATAGGTTTGCATTATCAGGGCTTCATGATAGTTTCTTTCTTAATGTAAAAAAAATTCTAACTCCCATTTTGGAGTATGTGGTAACTTTTCACTATTACATAAGCAGTAACTCGCTATATTTCCTGTGAGGGGACATAGCAGGTGACTGAGGTACTTAGTGCTGTTGGATGGGATGGGAGCCATCCATGATTAGTCTTCTTGGCAACCAGTTTAGGCATTTTCGAATGACTGGCTATGGGACATTTTTTAGTTAATGAAATTATGACACCAGTCTTGTCAATACTTATTTCAGTTTATTGATACAACCAACCAACCAAACCCATTGCTTCCAAGCTGACTCTCACTGATAGCAGCCCTGCAGGATGTAACAGAAACCCACAAAGTTTCCAAGGAGTACTTGGTAGATTTGAATGGCCAGTTTTTCGGTTAGCAGCCAGACTGCTAATTACTGTACTACTTGGGTTTCCAATTAATTGCTAGCACAGTCTAAAAACAACAAAAACACTATGGCCCTCTAGTTGATTCCAACTCATAGCAACCCTATAGGCCAGGCTAGAACTGCCCCCAAGGGTTTCTGAGGCTTGTAATGTTTATAGGAGTAGACTGCCACATTTTTCTGCCACAGAAAAGGTGGTAGGTTCAAAGCATCAAGCTTTCCATTAGCAGCCAAGCACATAACTACTGTGCCACCACGGCTGCTGAGCACAGCCTGGACATTTAAAGTACTACATGATGTACCAATCATTTACTACCTGATAACAGAACTGTTTGGACCCCTGGTGGCGTAGTGGTTAAGCACCGTGAAGGAAAAGGCTGAGAGTTCAGATCCACCAGGTGCTCCATGGAAATGCCATGGAGCAGTTCTGCTCTGTTCTTCAGGGTTGCTGAGAGTTTACTTGAAGGCAGTGGGTTTGGTTTGGTTAAAAAAAACTGTTGGAAGAAAACAGTTATGATGTGGCAGGTACTATTTTAAGTTGTTACATGTTATTTAGCACAACAAGTCTAAGGGACAAGTATTATTTTAGTTCCCATTTCACAAAAATTTTGAGATACAAGGAGCGTAACTGACCCCAGGTCAGAAAGGTGGAAAATGTTGACTCTGGGAATTAAATCCAGGCAGTCTACTTTCAGTTTTAACTTCTGTTCTTTTTGCCTTCTAGTTAAAACCTTGGGTATTTAAAGGTAACATGCAGGGCCTGGGTGAGGGGAGCTGCTTTTCAGGGAACTGTGTTGCTGTTCACAGGATAAAATCTTAGACTCAGTGTAAATTTAGTAGTGATTAGAAAAACAGTAGCAGCTCAGTTCATAAATCTTTTAAATGAGGCAATATTGAACTACTTAACGTTTAATCTTTCCAGCACCAGGTGACTGAAACACTATATCCATCTCACAGATGAGGCCACTCAGTCTTAGACAGGTCCGATGGAGTTCAAGCCCAGGCTGCCTTGACTTTGGAGCGCTGGTTCTTAGGCATGGTGCACTGCCTCCCTGGGAGGCCTGCCTCACTTTGAAGGTGGGGTAGGGGCCAGGTTACTTACTGCTTTTCCATTAGGAAAACCCAACATTTAAAAATATATTGACTCTCAACAGTCTTCACATGTAAAGGTGAGGGATGTTAATTGCATTCACCATGTTCTCAACATTTGTTTTTAAGCACTGAGCCAAAATGTACCCAGTTTTCTACTTTTTAAAGTTCTAATATTTGTGTGCTTTGGTTTCAATCTCTAGAAAAGTAAAGATGATTTTATGGTTTAGCATGTTGTTACATCAAGAGAAAATAGTGGAGGTGACCCTGTGCATGGGGGAAGGGACGACACAAGTAACAGGACTAGACAGCTGGACTGGGGGATTTGGTGTCTATGTATGTAGAAGTTTTTATTGGTATATGACGTGCTTCCCCTGGAAGCTACAGACTGGTGTAGAATAGAGAGAGAGAGAATGGAGGAATGAAGTTTTACATATATGTGTATAAGCCAGCAACCCACAGCTCATCCTCAGTACCCTCAAGTCCCTTGCTGCACATAAATTTGCCCTGAGTATCATGCCTTCTTCCCTAGAAAACATCAAATTCCACAGCCCTGAGCCATCCATCCGTAATACACTTATGCAAAGACACTTTTGAGGGACAGGACAGGATGCAGAACCCAAAGAGTATGATAGATGTGTGGAGACCTCAAGTGGCAGAGGGCATTTGCACAGCAAAACAAAGCTACTCGTTGGATTTTTTAATTTGAAATATAATTTTACTCTTATTTTTACAATGCAGTGTGCAGTATAACGTGAAGATAGTGCAGATACAGGCTAAGAATACAAAGGGTAATTGACAACAGGTCTCAGGTTACCTTTCTTAAGGTTAAATCCCTGGTTTATATTTACCAAACACATTCACAAAATTACATTCAGTTTATTCCTTTTATCAGTACTTATTCCTTAGGCTTGGAAATGGGAGGGAAAAAAACCCAGATACTAGATTTTCATGGAAAGCAAATCGGGATTAGTCTAAATAGTATGCTCCTTCCTGTTTGTTCTGACTTAAATTTTAGTAAAGGAACTTACTTCCTTATTTGGATTTTCTGTGCACATTTCAAACTTTAGCTGTTGGTGTCACTTCCATAATAAGTGGTTAAAGGGACTACCTTCCCTACCTTCCCCACACTGGGGTCTGAAATCAGAACCACAGAGGGACAGGAAATGCAGTTTGGCCAGAACAGCTGGAAAACTAGGTGTATCAAAAACAAAAAAAAACCCAAATCACTTGCTGTTCGGTTGCTTTCCAATTCATGGTGACCCTGTGTGTCAGACGAGAACTGTGCTTCACAGGGTTACAAGGCACAGAGCAAGGTTTTTTTCCACCTTGTTTTGCGGAAGTCAAACAACTCAGTTTCGTTTGTGTAGGGACTGTGTTGAGTATCAGCACATCCACCTCACCTGGATTCAGAAAAGTTCCGGGCATAAATATTTCACCACTGCTGAAGAAGAATGGGAACTAAAGCATAAAGCACATCAGTGATCCCCCAAAATATGTCATCTTGAAGAATTCCTAAGAGACATACCATAGCATGTACCTGTGTAGAGGATCTGCTTGGTAAAACCCTGGTGTGGTCCTACTAATGACGCTTAACTCAGGGACCACCATGACTACCGCTCACTCACACACTCCCTAAAACCTCAGTGGAACTTTGTGTCGGCATTTGAGGTCTTAGGGTTAACACCAGTTGTCAGTTACGATAAGTAGATTGCCAAACTCTACGGTCTGCCATAGTCTACCCTTCGTTCCTGAGGAGAAAGTAAACCGGAAAACTGAAAAGATGAAATGCTGAGTATAGTCCTTGGTCAGTACTGGAAATCAGTGTGACCTCTGCATTTTGCTCTTACACAGTGGAGTGTTTCAGGTTTGAAGACACAGTATATATGCTATTCCTTCCTTCAATCCAGGAATGGTACTTTCTTCCTAAGAAATATTTTGAAAGTTTTCCACATAAGACACAATCCCCAGTGAATAGAGGCCATGCAGATTTGTACAGGAAAAAGCAACACATGAACTATATTTGTTCAAATAAAATTATGTAGAGCAGAAAAATATATATACCCAACACTGAGACAAAATTACTCATTAAAAACCACTGTTAATGTTAAATTATGTGACAAGTCAGTATTATTCCAGTGTTTAGCTTTGGGAACAGGAAATGCTGTAGCTAGTTCTCATGAAAAGAAAATCAAGATGTTCACATTTTACATTTTGGTCACACACCACACTGCCCTAACAGCTTAAAAAGACTAAAAAGGTAACTTTCCATGCCAAATATAGATGCTGCATTTTAAAGTTACTGCTACAGAGACAGTACAAAAATCCTATTAGCTTAAACTTTTTTTTTTAAAGATTTAGCAAGCTGTTGCATGCTGGATCATAAGAGGCAGACCTTCATGGGATAAAAACCTGTATGTGCCAGATTTTTTCCCAATAGTCTTTTCCTAAAATGCTCAAATGATTTTCAGTTATTTTTTTCCCTTAGATTTCAAAGGTACTGTTCATAGTAGTTTCCTAGGATACATATGTAAATTTTACTCCAATGCTGAACAAGTGTAATTGATTTGTCAATCTCTTAGATATTGCTATACAGTATAGCAGCTATCTTCATCCCAAATTCCAGTTCATTACTTACATGTAGCACAGTCCCATGACGACACTGTGCTCATACACAGAAATGCAAAACTGTCAAATGTGCTATGTCTTCCCGTGTATATAAAAAGCTGTTTGCATCATCAGGAAGAAACAGTCAACAGGTGACAGAATGTTAGCCATTCATAACATGTAATTTACACATTCTGTTGTACTATGGAGACTGGAGAAAGAAGTGAGGTTATTGCTTTAGTTGAGACTAAGAAAAAGTTCAAATGTCATCACATTCTAAAATACATGTGCATATGTTGTATAACTTGCACTAGATCAGTCTGCTGAGTGTGCAGAGGTCTGATACACAAAGTCTGAGTTAAAGAAGCAAGTGCTTCTAACAGAATTTTTTACAATTAAAAGACATATGAATGGATTCTAACAGAGTAGCTCCAGACCAAAGTGGCACTGTTTTGTTTTTCCATGAAAGTATTTCTGATGACTAAACCAATCTTCTGCACACATACTGTCTTGCCCAGTGCATAGAAGCACAGTCCTAGAAAGTTTCCATGAAGATTTAAATGTTAAATAACACCAGTATTTACAACTATGTGAGGCACAGACTGATAGGAATGCACACAGACATTTTTCCAGGAAATAACACTGGGTAGGGAAGACTTAGGTAGGTAAGAAAAGAAAAAGGTTTTCTATGGACAAAACAAAACTGCTTTACTGAAGACTTTTAAAATCCCAAAATGGAGGCAAGACCTCCAAAAGCCATTTGTGGAAGAATATAGAATGCTGTGCACAAACTGATAAGGGGACTTTCTTCTCACTGTTTAAGAGATCTAAGGACAGGTCTACAGCTTATTCTGCCTGCCACCTCACACTCAGGAGAGGCTCACTGCAAATAGCAGGGCTGTCTTCCTATTGGCAGTTTCCCAGATCCATTCCAGTCACGCCACAGAATGGATGTTTCCTTCACCTCAGCCAAGTGGATGGCACCCACTGAGGTTCAGTATCAAGTTTGTTAATTAACCTAAGCAACTCCTGATAGGCTTTATCAAGATCTGAATTTACAATTGCTGTGTCGAAGTAGTGGCCATTGTTCTGCTCCATTTCTCGAGTCTTCTCAATGATTTCTCTCAACTCTTCAGGCTGTAAAGAGAAGATAAAAACAAGGAATTTCATTCCTTACCGAGATAACGGATGAGTTAGACATGCTGGAGAACAAGAAAGAATGACCTTACATGGCTCACTACTCTCTCAAAATACTCAAATTTTTGCAGCTTAGCTGAAGCCGAACATCCTCTCAGCTCTGCCCCAACCCACTGTGGCCACAGTGATGTCTTTTGCTCCAGCATCTATTGAACTGCCTACTGTGAATCATTTGGGACTCAACTCAGTTTTATACTGCTCTTTAGATTTTCATGTATTTCTCTTAGTTCACAAAGATGACTGGAGATTTCAAGAGTTCAGAGACTGTTACTTTGAATTTCCTATACACAATTCAAACATTTTAAGGCCTCAGAATTTGTTCTTAAAATTAACATCTCATTTTAACACAGAGCCAACCTTTCAGGTTTGCACCAATGGTGGCAGGATCCCAAGCCCTCAATACTTGTGGCTAACATGAAGAGTACCTGTCCTTTGTTGTATCTCTTGCAGAGTTAGGGTAAACATTACGGGAAAAAGAATGAATCATTAGAATTAGTATTGCTCTGATTTTGCTAGTCAACCCAAGATTTACTAACTTCTTTTTTTTCCAGAAGGGCTCATCTTAATACTCTAAATTACTTCTGTTTCAATACCTAAAAGAGGTGTTTACAATTCAGAAGTATCCTAACAGTTTAGAAAACAACATAGAACATGCCATTTAAAAAGATGGGGTAATGGGAAGGGTGTTTCACACTGACAAGCAGCAGCTGGCAAGACTATGTGCAAAAACCCAGAACGCTCTGATTACCAGGCACACATGTTCAAGTAAAGTGAAACTGCCCCAGAATCACCTGTCAGTGAGAGACTGAACTCAAGTCCAAATGTGGGGCATCACACATCAATACTCTGTTGGAACGACAACATAAAACAATTTAAAGCATTTAACTACCTGAACTTCTGAGACAGCAGGGAAACCGTACAAGCAAGACAGTACTGGTTTGTCCTGAGGCAGTTTCTTGTGTGGCTAATTTTCATTCTGGAATGTTGTACATCTGGCTATGGTACACAGAGGCTTTTGTTCCTGGCATGGATACGACTTCACCATTGTAACTGAACACACTGTGACATTTTGCCAAGACTGATGTCTACTCAAAGCTTACGATCACTGAAAGGACATTCTAGGACTCAGAATAGAATCTAAACTTTGTAATGCTAGAGTTGAAATGTAAACTAAGTTCCATGTCTTACATGGATTCACATGAATATCCCCAGCGTACCTAGCTCTGTCAAATTTAAGGAATTATCATGTCTTCTTTTGCCAAAAATGGCTTACATCTGCTATTTGGTACTTTGTTTGTATTTCATCTTATTTTTCAAATTACAACCCATGACTGAGATGGAACAAAATGGTTTTAAAATTTTTTGGACTTAAGACAATATTCCAGTGGCAAAACTGTCAGTAAGTACTATAGAGTTAACAGTCCCTCACGCACACAGCCAAGTAAGAGACTGAGCAAATTTAGGTAACTTAAGTTTCTACATTGTGCATCCAGTGAGGAACACCATTCACTCTTCTAGCTAGCAGTTTTATAGAGTCAGACTGTTTGTTTTTAGCTTAATAACCACTGTATTGTGTGAGTACCACAGCATTATTAGAAATATCAAAGGTGATATAAGAGGAATAAAAAAAACAGGTACACCACTGCTACTGTAGAATATCCATTCTTTCAGGTGCACACAGAACATTCAGTGAGACAGAACAGATGTTGGGCCATAACATAAGAATTGATGGATTTCAAAGAATTAGTATCTTACAGACTGTTCTCCAACCATAATGTGATTGTAAATAAGGTGTTTTTTTAAAAACTAGAAATAGACAGAAATTAAACATATGTCTAAATAACCCACAGGTTAAAGAAAAACCAATGACAAGGGAAATTAGAAAATATTTCTAAGGAATGATAATGACCAAAGTAGTATGCAACCAAAGTACAGCTCAGAGGGATGTGCATCCTTCCAAATGCCTGTATTAGAAAGGAGAAAGGTTTACACTCAAAGTTTTTACCTCAGAAACTAGAGCAAGTGTAAACTGAAGCCCAAGTCAATACAAGAAAAGAATAAAAGGAAGTCAAATAATAGAAAAGTGACAGACAATAAAGAAAATTAACAAAGGCAAAGTCCTCCAGCTTCATTTTTTTCCCCTGAAGTATTTTGGTTACTCCTGCTTAATTTCCATATAAATTTCACAATCATCTTTTCAGTTTCTACAGAAAAACCTACTGGAATTTATTTATTTTGGTGATAGCTTTACTGATGGCAAGCAACATCCATAAACCATACAGTGCACCCATGTGAAGTGTACATACAGGTCAGTAAGCATTCTAGTCACCGAGCTGTACAACCACTGCCACAATCAACTTTAGAACATCTCATCAGCCCGGAAAGAAACCCTGTACCTTCAGCATTCACAGTCCGCTACCGCCTTCCCACTCCCCCAGCTTCACTCCTAGGCAACCATCAAGTACTCTGCTTTCTGTCTCTGGATTTACCTATTCTGGATATTTCATGTAAGTGGAATCACAGAATACACGGCCTTTTGTGACTGGCTTCTTAGCATAATATTTTCGAGTTTCAGCCATGTTGTGGCACGTTATCAGAACTTTAATCCTTTCTATTGCCTGTTTTTCAAGACTTACAGTAAAACTACTGCGATCAAGACAGTGGAACATTAGCATAAATAAAGACATATACAGACAAATGGAAAAGCACAGCCCAGAAATCATCCACATGTATTTGGTCAGGCTATTTTTGACAAAAGCAGCAGGCAAGGTAATTCAGTGGAGGGAAAGACAGCCTTTTCAGCAAACAGTGCTAGAAATGGGCCATCCAGTGGAATTCAAATGAATTCTGCACCCTTGCCTCACACTTAAAGAAAGGTTACTGAGATGAATCAGTGACTTAAATGCAAGCTAAATCTAGAAAGCTTTTGGAAGAAAATGTAGGATTAAATCTTTACAATCTTGGAGAAGACATTTTTCTAGACAGTATACAAAAATTACTAACAGTAAGAAAACAGTGATAAAGTGGCCTTTATTAAAGTTAAAAATTTCTTGAGTACACAAATATTTGTCAAAACTCAATGAACTATGTATTTAATTGTATGCGAAGTACACTTCAGTAAAGGTAATTAAAAAATAATTCGAAAATTAAGTATACTGTGTTGTTAGAACATTTTGGCACTGATTAGGTTTCTGCTTTGAAAAGATAGCCTGTAATTTTCAAGAGTTTGTTCAACTTAGGGGCTAATTCAAAACAATTCAAAATAAAATTCTGTAAGAGCACTGCCAGAGACCTCCTATGCAAGCAACTGAAAGCTGCTTTACATGATTTAGAATAGCATGTGGCCCTTGGTATGATACTGAATCCTTGCTGGAAGAGAACAGCCTGGCGAGAATGTCTGCATGTTAAGAGACAACCAGGCTGAACGTGCAGAATGAAGTCCATCCTGGGGCTTAGTGTTCATCCCTTTCCTTGGTCAACCATGACATTTCTGGTTCACCAAAGCAGTTACTGGGCACTAACTCTAGTATTAACCTTGCTTCCACATTATAGTGTGATTCTCCTAAAGAATAACCGGCAACCATGTCTTCTATTTCTTCTGTATCATTCCAAGTGTTAAGCACAGCAGGTATTTAGACCTTACTTTTATATACAAACTTCACACAGCAAATATGAAAAAGAGGTGAAACACTGCTGTAACCAGCTAACCTACTTGACCTAGACAGAGCAACCAGAATTACAGTAAACACACAAGACAGAAAAGTCCCTGATGTCCTAAGACATTTAAAAATACCACCTCATACACAGACTGAACAGAAATACAAATAGACATGCAGTGGGAAAAATCTATCTTTGGGGAGACAGGGTGTATTGGTGGCAATGGTGGACATTAGAGGCCCAACAAATGAAATAAATCTATAAAATAGATGTATTTCACAAGCAAAAAGCAAGGAAAAGTATTTGTGAGTATTTGTTATTCTGAAACAGCAAGCCACTTAGCAAGGATATTCACTTCACACATTTACATAAAGTCAGTGCCAGTCTTACCACAGGCTTCTGTTTCAACAACTCCATCATAAGGAGATTCCAATGTGAAGCTGAATACTATTTTCATTTTTTTTCAGTCTTCATTATTGCCTTTTATTGTAAGTATGCAGTAAATCAAAAATCAAATCCACTGCCAGTGAGTCAATTCTGACTCACAGAGACCCTAAAGTATGTAGTTGTGTCTTATAAATCCAATCTTTGTCTTTAGGGGCTGGCATGAGATTAATAATATCAACAAATCACAGCCTGTCACACTGTAGCACATATTACCAACAATAAGATGTTCAAAAGAAATGAAACAGATGGTTGGAAGCATGGTTTGTTGTTACCTGAATATGTCGTAAGGCAGGGACTGCCTGTATATTGGTATATCATTAATTACTGAATTGTTGATTATATGTATCATCATATTAATTAGTGTAATAATACAAGGAATGACCTTACACCCTAAATTAACTTGGAAAGACTATCAGTAATAACATTTAGTATAACAAGGGCTATACTCAACCATGTCCAGCATAGATCTAAAATAATTTTAAAACATTTTTCCACTTCAGATCATGAGAAAACACCAAGAGAAAAAGAAAAACAGAACATAAAATTTCAGTGGGAAAAAAGAAGAGAAAAGCAGAAACAATCAACCTCAGCTCCTGTAGACATGGCATAATCTGTAGAGAAAAGAGAGTAACCCATGATAATCTGTTGGGAACTTTGGGTATCACACAATGCCCCTGGAAATGCTATAGACTCGTGAAAAAGTACAAAGACGTTTTAAGGAATCCTAAAGATACCAGCAAAGCGAAGGTGTAGAAAAAAAAAAAAGAAACTCCCTGCCTTGCAGAACTCCCACAGTCCAGCCAGAGACCACTAGAAAAAAGTGATATGGCAGAAAGAATAATCGGTTTGAAAGCTCAAGCTGATGTAGCTTTTAAGTGCTGTAACAGATTAGGCTAGGAAGTTATGTGTTCATCATCTATAGAAAAGAACAACAGTCTAACAACTTTACCTTTGGATTCTTGCCCTCTTTGGCCAATAATGCCCGAAGTCGTTCTTGTGAAGGAGGTGCAATGAAGATAATATAGGGTTTCAGGTCAGAATTCCGGAGGGTCTTCAATGACTGCAAAAAAAGATATTCAGATTTTTAGAATTGTTTCCATCATTTACTGCTTCCCAATTATATACTTGGAATATAATAATGTCATTTTTAAACACTGCCTGTGACTTCTGAGTATCTTCAAATAACAAATATACACTATTTTAAGATGCTATCATTCACTATAAAAATATGCTATATTACTTTATAAAAGGTTAGTGCTTGCACTTCTATATTATGAAATATATGTGACAGTGAAGGAACATTAACAATGTTATGCTAAAACGCTGATAACAAGATCACACACAGATAATAGCAATCATATTAAAATCCACTTTGAAGCAGTTAGAAATGAGGTAGTCACCCTACTGTATGTACCAGGCACTACACGTTGGTAGAATCAGAAAGAAAAACATCATACTACACATGCAAAGACAATTCCAGAAAAGTACATTTAAGACAATGGGGACACTTGTAGCAATGAATGTAGGTGAATGGGCACACATACAGCAGGTAAAAAATGTCACTAAAACATGCATAAAAGGATGTCTTTCGTATAGGATATGACAAATACAATTTTGGAACACCAAAAAACAAAAAAGTGTGTGATTACACAGATATGCATACAAGCATATGAATATGTGAGTATATATGTATGCACAGACAAAAGTAGCTGCAGGTAGATATATATACAGGTATGTGTGTACATGCATGTTTATCCATATAAATAACAAACTACATAGGGGACACCGGTATAGATACTTCTTACACATAAGCAAACAACTCAGTGAATAAGGATGACAGAAGAAGAACTGACACCTTTGAACTGTGGTGCTGGAGAGGAAGACTGAACATACCACAGACTGCCAAAAAGACAAACAGATCTGTCCTGGAAGAAGTGCAGTCAGAGTGCTTCTTGGAAGCCAGGATGGCAACACTGCACCTTACACACTTTGGGCATGGTGTCAGGAGGGATTAGTCCTCTAGAAAAGGACACGATGCTAGATAAAGTAGAGGGTCAGCGTAAAACAGCAAGACCCTTAAGGAAATGGACTGATACAGTGGCTGCACCAATGGGTGTCAACATTGAAAACATTTGTGGGCAAGGTGCAGGAATAGACAGCGTTTCGTTGTGTTGTTCGTAGTGTCGTTGTGAGACAGAATCAACTCAATAGCACCTAACAGCAACAACAAAACATCTTATGAGATTAGTTCTCAGGGTTTGAAGACTTAGGACCACAGTCTTATAGGACAATTCAGGTAACTGACATGGTTTATAAAGCATAGGTTCTACATTACATGTATTCTGCTGAATACAGGCTGGGTCTTAAAAGCTTAGACTAGCCATCTAAGATACAATTACTGGTTTTTACACATGTAGAACAAAGGAGAAAGAAGAAAACGAAAGACCCAGAGAAGAAAGTAATGCATATGAATGACTAATAACTGATGTGAACCATGGTCACATCTGCCCTACGACCAGAAGAACTAAATGGTGCTAGGTTACAACTACTGACCTGCTGATCAGGGTCACAAGAGATGGATCTTTATACAGAATGGGAGACTTCGAATTCTTAAAAAGTCCAGACCAGCTAAGACTAGAGGACTCCCCAAACCTTTTACACCCTGATATAATTTAAACCTTAAAGCAAAATTATCCCTTGAGGCCACCCTTTAGCTAAATAACGGACTAGCTCCTAAAATATCACCTGCAAGCAATGAGCTTCTTTAACAGAAATCACCTACAGGAGGCCAAATGGTCAAAAAGCACTCTAAGGCAAAGATGAGAAGGCAAGGGGACAGCGAAACTAGAGTACTGCAAGTGGTATAACTGAAAAGAAATGAGTAAGAATAATGATACAATGTGAGAAATGAAACCAATATCACCGAATAATATGTACAGAAATTGTTAAAAAAGTGGACTATTTGTATTAGGGACTGTAGTTTTCATCTTGCCTTTGCCACTGCATAATTATGTGTTCTTAAAGTGAACCAAACCAAAAACAAAAAAAAACAACAATCTGCATGAAGTTGATTCTGACTCACAGCAACCCTACAGCATTGAGTATAACTTCCCAATCAAGTTTCAGAGGAGCACCGAGTAGATCAAATTGCCAATCTTTTGGTTAGGAGCTGTAGCACTTAATCACTGAACTCTACAAATATGGGGATGATAGACACATGCCCTTCTCTATTTAAAAACTTCAAAAATTAAGATGACAATGCTTAACTACTCTGAGTTCCTTGGTAAAATCTGTCAGCCCAAATAATATAAACAACTCTGAATTGTCAACTACAAAAAAAAAAAAAAACTGATCGCTATTTGAGGAGAGCCACTTTAGAGTCATTTCTCCTCAATGGACATGTCTTCAGCGGCCGCTGACGGTGCTGCCTGAGCTGACACAGCAGCAGAAGTTTTCTGCTGAATTTGTACAGTCCAGAAAAGAAGAACAAAAAACTACAAAATCTAAATAAACACAATCTAAAAAAACCCAATTTTCTAAAATTATTTTGTCCTTTTAGTGGAAATCTAAGAGGCATGTTAGTAACATGAAGTTCTTGCTTAGTCTGCAAAGAGAAACAGACTTTTCATTTAAATACAACCATTCACTGATATTTCTTATGTGTACAAGGGCATTTAAAACCGTAAGAATCGCCTTTAAACTTTCACAGTTGTGTCAGATCAGAATCAGAACAGAGGAATTATTTTATAATCTCTAAAATATATAAATACTAGTAGCACTACACTGCATTTTAAGTTTCAGGAAATACATACATGCATGTACAATATGTAGGTATGTACATATATTTCCCCCTGAGGAAACTAAACAAGATTTAGCAACCTATGCACCGTAGCAAGTTAGCAGAAAAAAATGTATCAGAACTTAAAACTCAGGCTTTACCTGTGCACGAAGACTTAAAAGACATATTTTGCCAGAGTTGATCACCTGCCGAACAGAATCTATGCTGGTTCCATACAGATTTTTCTCAAATTCACCGTGCTCAATGAACTTCCCAGCTGCTATGTCGGCTTCGAATGCTTGCCGTGAAACAAAGTGGTAATCTCTCCCAGCTATTTCATGGTCTCGTCTACTCCTAGTGGTATCTAAGCAAAATCAGGGAGAAATACTGGTCATCCATGAATATACCGGTGGGGGACAATTCTTCTACTCAGAAATGCTAGCTTTGTAATACAGATTATTAAATAATGAATTGAGGACCACATTAAGAGTCTGTGCTTTTTACTGTGTCTTTGACTGTGTTTATTTTTAGATTGAGAAATGACCAAAAATGTGTTTTCAGTAACTTAATAATAGTTACATTTGAGCAGAACTGTGCTCCACAGGGCTTTCCATGCCTGAGTTTTAAAAAGATTACCAGGCCTGTCTTTCAAGGTACCTCTGGATGGACTTAACCTCCCCCAGCCTTTTGGTAGCAGCCACACATGTAAGCATCTGCACCACTCAGGGATTCCTCCACAAAAGCAGGTACTATACAAATTTAAAACATAACTTCTGTTTTGAGAGTTTAGGTCTAAGTTTCTATCTTATCTCATATTTTATATTAGTATTAAAAAATCAGGAAAGTGATTCCATATTGATCAGGGAATTATAAGGAGTCCACAATGAAATTCATTTAGAAAGTCACTAGTATCACACTCTTCTCTTCAGTAATAAATTACCAAAAGATTTGGTTACACAGAGTCCCTCTTTCATTCACAATACTGGATGGATGAAATGGATGAGAATTTCCCTACAGAGTTAGATGTTCTAACATGGTAAAACGGAAAAGCACGGGGAAAACAGAGATGCATCAAAACTTACGAGGCACTGCAGATGCAAAACGGTCTTTTTCTTTGTTCATGAGCCTCTGACGCAACTCATTCTGGCCACAGTTCTGTGGACCAATCAAGATGATAGGTCTCTTCCTATTTGCAGGTTGATGATAAAGCGACATTTCCTCATAAGTTAAGATCTCTTCATTGTCATAATCTTTGGAAAACAAAGTTAAGCCCTTCAATCAGAATTACTGCCATGTAATAAAGACATACTCAGCTCTTTCAAAAAACTGGAAAGCAGAACAACTTATCATTAAAAATACTTAGTTTCTTGGATCGTGATAGTAATAACTGGGTAGTACTACATGATAATCATTTCCCTGTCATTATATCCTTGCTGGGATACTGTGAATCAGACAGCTAGTGAACATACCAATCCTTCTAGGAATTCTTAAGCTTCTCATTTCATACTGTGCTTGAATGTCTAACACAATATGATCATACTAGTGTTAACGTAATACAGCTAATCTGTAGCCAATACTATGACACAGAGTGGGGCATCAAGAGATAAATGAGAACAACGCCTGTCATTTTGGTAAAATGGGGATATTAATACTTTACCTAGGGTATTGTTTTAAGAATCAGACACAATGAATATTCTGAGCAGAACACCTCGCATACACAAACATTTATACAGTGGCTAAAACTAGTGTTACTAGAGAAAGTTTGAATAACTTCCTATAACAGTGCACCTTGAAAACAGGCTATACCTGTGCTAGCCACACTTCCTGCTTTTACATTTAGTCTATTCTAGAATACGAACCTGCAATCATGACTCAAGATGAGGTGTAAATTATAATGGGTGGGGTTATGTTCTGATAGCCCATGATCCAGATGAAACCAGGGCTGTTGAGCTATAAGTTTTCACAAAGGGAGGGGGCCATCTTGGTCTTGCCAGTCCTTAGCACCAAGTCTAACATATAGTAAACAAAACAAATCTGCTGTCATCAAGTTGATTCTAACTCATAACACATAGTAGGGGCTCAAAACATATCTGTTTAAATTCCAACTCAGCCATACATTAGCTGTGAGAACTTCACAGGTCATTTTGTAATCTGAACTTGAATTTATCCATTTGTGACCTAATGAATAAATGTATCTAAAGCATCTGATACTGCCCCTGGAATAGAGTATTTATTTTAAATGGCAGTTACTACTAGTAAGTATACTGCTAATCATAACACTATTGCCAACTGCAAGTATAATCTCTTCCCTTCCCAAAATGCTTTCCCTGTGAAAAATCTGAGTTCCTTCTTCTAACATATACAGTCCAGGTCTATCTGTAGACTTCAGGTTTGCCAAATTTTCTATAGTAGCCCTTACAGCTAAAGCAGTTAATTTTAGTTCTGTTTCAAAAGATGAAGAAAGAGATATTAGTTACTTACCCAAGTAGACAGGATTAAAGTTTAACAAACCTTCTTAGCTGCATAATTTGTCAATTAGCATTTAAAAGTGCTTATTTTAGGAAAAAAATATTAAAGTCAGTGGAATCTCAGAATTGCTTTTCAATAATCTGTAACATTTTATCTTTATTAGTTTATATTAGGTGCCATCAAGTCAGTTTTTAACTCACAGAAACTCTTTGTGAAAGGGTAGAACTGCCTCACAGAGCTTTGCTGGTTGTAATCTTTCAGAGAAGCAGACCATCAGCTCTTTCCCTTAAAACCACTGGTGGGTTCAAATCACTAACCTTCTGGTTAGCAGCCAAGTACTTACTATTATGCCAACTGGGCTCCAAAATATTTCAGGGTATTGACAGAATATACCTTAAAACCATGGCATTTCTATGCTTGATTACTTGGCTTTTTTCTATGAACTGAAGCGGGGGCAAAAATTCAAACTGCCAAAGGACCCACCCATTAGGTCATGAAAATAAGTAAATCATGTTGGGTGAAGACTGCTGAACCGGACAACAGGTGCCCAAAATAAAGGCAATGCCCATTACTTATGCTCAGCAGACCGCTGTCACTTGGGAAAATGAGGCCAGTGTTGCCAAAGCTTTAATTTTTAACCTCAGTGATAAAATAACAGACCAAGAAATACTTCTGCATGCCTGACTCAGCCAGCAGGTTAGTAGGATTGGGGAATTGGTTGCTTCTGTGACATGAGTTACTACTGTGGACAAAGTTTTCTTGTTTTACTTTAAACACTGTTATACTGTTAGAATTTGTAAAAAGCCTGTATTACTTTTACAAATAGAATTTAAGCACAAAAAAAATTGAGGAAACTATCAATCTTCTATCTGTAAGTTAAATAGTACTTTAATTATATGCTAGTTTTTCCCAGAATTTAGAACACTGCATTATTCATAGTTTCCAACAGAAAATAATTTTTGTCAAATGACTCCTTCACGCACGAATGATACATTAATGGCCAAATCAAGACTAAAAGAAAAACTCTCAGAATATGGGTTCAATTTCTTTAAAAGTGTCAGAAGTGGACCCCTTTCAGAAACAACTTCAACTGTATCTGAGGGTAGAACTTACCATCATTTTTATTGGCATTATACAAAACTTTTTTCCTCTTCTTTTTATTCTTCTTTGCACACCATAGTTTTCCTGTTGAGCAACCATAAACATAACTATAAATGCGTATTTGTTTTCTTAAAGTTACATATTTCAAATTGAAGAACACAAGCTGTTTCAAGTGAAACCATTTACAAATACTTATTACACTGTTCACAGAAGAACTCTTTTTGGAGATGCATGTATAATTTTCCATGATACACAGATACTCTAATTCTTCAATCTTGTCCTTTCTTCACAGTCCTAAGATACTCAGTTTTGCTTCCCACATGAATATATCTTTCTTGAAATTTCTGATACAACTTAAACATGGTCTCAGATGAAGACTCAAGAAACCTTAAGTGTCAAATACAAGTGCCCAACCTGATTTTTCTGGCTCCTTATCTTCCTCTATGGTCTGCTTCATGGCTTCCCTTTGTTGCTGAAAGCTTTTTCCTTGTTAGTAGAAAGAAAAAAGAAGCATAAAATATTTAGGATAAAAGGAAGAAGACAAAGTTAGCTTTTATTTTTGGTGTTGCTTATTTATTTATTTTATATGTACACTTCTATTATGATTCAGTGAGAATATACAATCCCATATAAATTTGCATACCCGTCAATGAGCAGCTCCCACTGCTCTCCCTGCCTGGTGACAGCATACTCTTCTTCTCCGTTCTGTACATGTCATATCCTCCTAACAATCTCCTATCCCCTCCTCTCCATCCTCTCCCCCGTGTAAGATGGAAGGTAAGATGGAAGACATCCTATACATGTATAGAACCATGAAGTGCACACATGACATGGTTGCTCTGTGTCACCAAGTCCAATCCATTTCTGTCCAAAGAGTTGACCTCCATTATGATTTATGGACAGGGGCAGCATCAGGGACAGGGGCCATGCTCCCAGGGGAACCCCGAGGTCCCTGGACCATCAGCTGCGGTCTTTTAGTGGAGATCTCAGGGTGCATCCCTTTTAATTTTCATGTTGCCTGTGAGACTCAACTTTGTGAGCCCTATCACGGCCATCACTGGTGGTGGCTGCCCATAAAGTTCTTTTTTTTAAAAAAATCAAGGGGAAATCTTTTTCATTTATATTCCCTCCCCTACATGAAAGTGATGTCGGCTATATCTAAAAGCCTCTAAATGTGTATTAAGTTTCAACTCTGCTCTCAACCAATACTATGCTATATATTATTGAAACATACATCATCTACTAAAAAGCTAATAAACCAGTGCTAGAAAATCTTAACAGTTCAACTTTTTAGAAATCATTCACTGAGCACTTACTATGTGGACAGTACTATGGTAAGTCTTACAATGATTCTGATCACTTAGAATTATCTCAACTCTAACAAGTCAGCTCTCGGAGTTAACTTTACAAAATAATATGTGGTCTTTATCATCAATGCAGGGCATGATTTTTTTATACTCTGCATTTATTATTCTTGTCCCTCTTTGGGGGAGTCTCTATACATATGTAGGCATGCACATATACATGCATGTATGCACACTGCTTCAATTTTTATTTCCACCTTTAAGCTACCAATGATACAGACAAACAGAAAACACAGGATTTTTTTTCTTCAGAGGACTAAGATTTTAACACAGGAGGTTTTTCTAAGGTTTCTGACTTTCATCTAATTTCCAGACCTGTACCTTAAAATATATTCTTCTGAAGAACAGTTTCATTTGGAAAATTCTGTATTATATTACAGCTCTATACTTTTATTCCTAATTCTTTCAGGCTTAAGGTGGGAACTCTTCAAAACTGAGGGCATTTCATGAGAACAAGTACAAAGATAAACACTGAGTGTGACACACATAAGAAACAGTAAAAGGACGTCGAGTTATCTCCAGGAGATATAGGGATTGCTTTCTTAGAAAAACAAGGAGCTATGACTAGAGTAAAAAAACTTAAGACCACAATTAAGAACCAAAAATTTTTGTACTTCAAAAGATTTTAAAAAGCCAAGAACACAACAGATGTAATAATTTACATTTAAGAAATATTTAAAAACCTTACAGTGATGTACTGCTGTGATACATTTCTATAGGAGGAACATGTACTGGTTATTTTGTAACAAGAGCAGACACTAATGAGAGGTGGACATTATGACTTAAAATTCTTCTCACTGTGACAGAAAACCACTGTACTTTTGAACTCTAAAGGATGAATAACCCTATAAACTAAAACAAAAGAGGGTCCACTATCCTGTGCAAAACATTTAGATATGGTGTCACTGAAATGCCCCTGGTTCATCTACTTTTAGAAACTTGATCCAATCAATCAATCAATCAATCAACACTGGTTCTAAATATTTGTGGGCTAAAGCTGGCGTGGTGAGAAGATATCAAACTCCTATTCGGCACAAGCACTAGGCAGAACTATGATGGCTGTCAAGACACGAGAATTCTAGGGGAATGTCTTATACTGTGAAGGGCTGATTAAAAGCTCTGGCCCTTTTCATCTAGAATACAACTGGACATGCAGAAAAGAAATGATAAACAAGGACTTCCAGTAAAAAACCAAAAAAGGAAACAACAATGAAAAAAGATCCCACTGGTTTTATACTACAAAGTTGAAAGTCTTCCCAACGAGATTACAAAGTCATACCAGAAAGCCTTTAAAAGCAAAGGTTATAAATCATCCTCTAAACTTAATATAAGAAGCCCATTCTGCCTTTTTAGGGACTATGCACATAAACAAGAATTTCCAGTTCATAGACCCAGGGTTCCTAAGACATTATAGACATTAAGAAAAATCAAGAAAACAAAAAAGTAAATACTATGTGGAAATGTCTTACATCTTAGAAAATCTCCCTGGTTTAGTCTAAGACCGAGCAGAATCCTTATAAATGGTTCCAAAGCCTCTGGACAGCTTCCTTGGTTCCCACTGTAAGTTTCTCTAATAGTAGCCATTCCTTAGGGTTCGCTATCATCAAGCCCTCTTTTCCACAGCATCTCTTCCCCTCTTTCTCTCCTAAATCTTCTGCCTGTTACTTGCAGTTAATTTCATGTAAGGCAATCTATGATGTCTGGGATCCTAGGGTGTGAATAGGAAAGATGCTACTAAAACATTACAGTGGCAAAACACAGAGCTAAGGAAAACTTACAGAAAGTCTTAGGTCTAATTCAGAAGCACCACTGCAGCAGAACTGTTTTCTAAAAATACCTTTTTTTTTTTTATTAATTTAGGAGACACTGCCTGGACTAAAAAAGGTAAGTTATAGTCTTTGATCTTAAAGTGTCTAACTTGAGCCAGCTAGTTGCAAAGAAGAAAGATAAGCTGACTATAATAAAGTAAGTGTCCTACTAGAGGTACATAGACATGATACCATGGAAGTATAAAGTAGGGGACATAAAAAAGAAAAAAATACCAGTATGAATGGAAATGCTGTAAAGTCAAATAGGGAAGAAACACTCACTTCAATGCCAAGCACAGTGGCTTTCTTTAATATCCTACTCTACTCCCCTTGGTTCTGTTCCTCTCATTCTATCCTATTCCCATCCTGGGAACTGCTAGAACACTCTATAGGAATAATTATACATACACACTTCATCCTATTATGTATCACCTTCACTCTTCTGAGAACTATGTTCCCTTAGTAACCTTAAGTCCAATGTGAGCCAACAACATGAAAAAGAAAATGCATAGTTTTAAAGCGAATTTTTCAAGTCAAGACTTGTATTTTAAATAATCTTTTAATACTATGCACTTTCTACTATATGTTGCCTCTTACCTGGAACAAGTCCAGCTAGCGGCTGATTATCTTCATCCCCTTCCCGGTAGGCCTGCCACCAATTTGGATCTTCTTGACTGATCACATGAAGTATATCTCCTTTTTGAAAAGACAGTCCTAACTCACGACACGGAACATAGGGGTCATCTGAAGGGTCATAGTCAAAATGAGCTTTTACATGGATCTAAATGACAAAGGCGAAATTAAAACAGCAACAATAATAAAGAAATGGCAACACAAAATATACAGACTAAGTATAATTAAAGTGTTACTATTTTTTGTTGGTGCAAGGAAACTGTGAGTTGACAGAAGGTTATTTAAATAATGGTCCTTTCTGGGCAGTATTTTCTCAGGCTCCATCTGTTGACTTCACTCAAGTTAGTCTGGTCACTACAAACATGTAGACGACTGTACTGTCAGCAGCTAATAAGGTGGACTGCAAAGGTGTTTCAAAGGCTTGAGAGAGGCGGAAAGGATGTGCGGAAGGAACTCCCAGCCCCTTCCAATCCTTGCCCTGTGAAACCAATGACTCTGCAATAAGATACATGAATTCCTCAGCCACTAGCACCAGAAAAGGGTGATCTTAAATGACACCAAATCTGGTCATCTAAGCAGGTATGTGTATGCCACTTTCTCTGAGGCCATCATTTTTATGACCCCACTGTAGTGTACTTGTGGCTTAATCTCTCAGTGTTTTTTCTAAAAGGACATGTTTAGGTTCATGTCACAGGAACAATTGAAAATGTTAAAATTACCTATCTCAAGTTTGTAATTAAGTCCTAATTGTAGTATATGTAGGCTTTGAAATACCTCCTAACGATACAAGTTATCATTGTTTTTGCTAAAAATAAGTCGTTCTGGATACCTAAATAAGTCAAAGAACTATTTTATACTAAACACAGGTAAGAATTCACACAAACTTCATAGAAATCAATTTTTTACACCATTGTTTTCTAACATGCCTCTGTAAGAGTCAATAAAGTACTTCATAGTTGTAAAAAGATATAAAGGAATTAATATTCTTTAATTTTTTCATCTTGCATTTTTACCTAATCCTGGCAAGTGGCATTTCCAGAACTTGTAAGAAACCCACTGTCATCTAATGAGATCCATCACTTGTATGCAATCAATCACTGCTTTTGCCTATTTAGGTTAAACTGCAAGTTCTGATTCAATGAGCTAAACAACAGACTGGCAGCCCAAACAGTTTATAATTCTGAGTTCATTCTTGTCCCTAACTGCAATCTGTTTTTTTTTTTTTTAGATGGAAAAACTGGTAGTATAGTAGTTACAAGCAACAGCTGCCAAACAATGGGTCAACAGTTTGAATCTGCCAGGAGCTCCTTGGAAACCCTATAAGACCATTCTACTCTGTCTCATAGGGTCACTGTGAGTCAGAAGTGACTTGAAGGCAATGTTTTTTTGTTTGTTTTTAAGTCTTTCACCCTCAAGAAATGGAAGACATAGAAATATCAATCTGCCTGATTATCCTCACGTTAAAATTTGATAAACTATTTTCTTCTTAAAAAATTTTTACTGTGCTTTTTAGATGAAGGTTTACAGAGTAAACTAGTTTCTCATTAACACACACACACACAGTTTTGTGACATGTGCTGCTAACACACTACCCACCCCTTCTTGACTTTGAGTTTCCCATTAACCAACTTCTACATCCCTTCCTGCCTTCTCATCCTTGCCCCTGGGCTGGTGTGGCCATTAGGTCTTGTTTTATTTTATAGACTGTCTAATCTTTGGCTGAAGGGCGAACTTCAGGAGTTACTTCAGTACTGAGTTAAAAGGTTGTCCGGGTCATATTATCCGGGTTTCTGCCTTCTGTCAGACCAGTAAGTCTGGTCTTCTGTAAGTTAGATTTTACTCTACATTCCTCTCCAGCTCCGTCCAGGATCTTCTATGAGGAGCCCTGTCAGAGCAGTCAGCAGTGGTAGCCGGACACCAGCTAGCTGTGTTAGACTCAGTACAGCAGAAGCTGTGGCAGTTGTGGTCCATCAGTCCTTTGGTCTAGTCTTTCATTCCTGTGTTTGGTTTTCTTCATTCTCCCTTGTTCTACACAGGGTAAGACCAGCAGAATATCTTAGATGGCCACCACAAGCTTTCAAGACCCAGATATCTTAGATGGCCACCACAAGCTTTCAAGACCCCAGATGCTGCTCACGAAAGTAAAGTGTAGAACATTTTCTTAGTTTATACTAACTGGGCTAGATCTTACCTGAGATCATGGTCTCAATAGTCCTAGGCCAGTAATTTGGTTACTCTGGGAGTCTGGATGTATCTATAGGAAATTCCAGTAGTGTAGTGGTTTAATGCTATGATTGCTGACTAAAAAGGTTGGTCATTCAGATATGCCAGGCACTCCTTGGAAACTCTATGGGACAGTTTTACTCTTTCTGTAGGGTCACTGTGAGTTGGAATTGACATGAAGGCAACAGCTGGGGTTTTGGTTTTAATAGAGCTTTCGTGACCTTTTCTCGAACAAGTCGTGCTGGCTTCTACAGTATTGTGTACTGTGTTAGTCTTACCAAAGTTATCACTTACCTATTGTCTAGTTAGTGATGATAAATGATAAACTATTTTCTAAGTAATAAAGACATACATACAGATATCCCTCTACTATAACAGCTTAGAATCCTCATGAAAGCAATAGCCTCTTTCAGAAAACTAACTTGGGGGTATCATTAAAGAATTTTTTAAAATTATTATTTCAAAAAATATTTCACTAACCACTGTATCTAACATAAGTTTGGAGCTCTCTGGCTCAATACAAAAAACAGTGAACTGAGGTGACGCAAGTGATTCCATTAAACATGTAAAATAGATAATAATAGAACTTAAGTTTAAGTCCAATTTATTTGTAGTTTTTTATTGATGTGCAAATACCCTTGCAAGTGTGAAAACAGAAATTCCAGAGATCACTTGAAGCAGTAGAAAGATAATTTTGCTATCAGATTACTTAGAGACCTATAAAATCATACAACTTGTCAACTGATGATGTCATCAAACCACTTTCTGAGAGCAAAACTCAAAGCTTGTTATTTTTCAAAGTAGTATGCTCAGATCACCTACCTGGGTTGTTTATTAAAATACTGAATTCTCAGGCTACGTTTTGAACTTTCAGATTCTGCATTTTAAATGAAGCTTCTTGAGTAATCAGTTTGTACACTAATCTTGGGAAATTACTACGCTGGAGGTAACTGGATATACCAGTAAGGAGGGTGTATCTAAGCCTTCCGACCTTTCCCAGAGGTCAAGAAAATCATCCAGAGATGGTTCCTCCAGGCTACTTTAGCCTAGGTCTCCTTCCCCTAATATTCTGATTTAGCTGGTTCAGAAGGAGGCCTCTCATTGTTTAAGCCTACGAAAGAGTGCAAGGAGTGGTACTGAGGGCATGCTTTGTTTATGTGACAAGGTTTCCTAAAACCATCTAAAATGTTCTTCCAAACTAAGAGCAAAAGTACTTTGGATGTATTTTTCCTTAGCAAAGTCTATTTCCTATATTTGAGAAACTACCCATTTGATTTAATTAAAATCTAGGTATTGCCTTGATATGCAGAATATGATTCTATTCATATATTCCACCGATCTACTCTAGGAAGCTATTGCCACCAGTCTTTTCCTCTCCAGCTGCTGGTGGCTAATTTGTTTTACATACAAACCAAAACAAAGCCCTTTTTAAATAAAGGCAAGACCTGACCCTACAGGAAAGCTCCAAGGTTAACAACAGTGTAGTAATACCAGGGCAGAGTGGCTGATGGAAGTCGAGTTTGGTTTCTAAAAATGAACTAAACTTTTTCTGTTTAAATTTCAAATCACAAGAGTCTTCAGACACAGTTACCTTCGAATCCCACATCTCCTTTTCTTTCTTTTCTCCCCACTGAGCTATTCACATCTGAAGTCTTTAATGAAGAAATGAGGAAAAAGTAAAGGGGTAATGATTCATTACAGTGTACTGACATCTTTCTTATGCGAGTCAATGCTCCAGGATAATTTTTCTCTGTTAATTTTTATTTCCATATTTATTATTACAGTAAATTTGACTTTTAAAATTACTTGTGGAAGAAAAATAACTTACAAAATAGTGGAAGCGAGTCTTTATATTTAGCCTAAGTTTTACCCCTTAAAAAAACAACCAAACAAATCTGTTGCCATCAAGTCTACTTCAACTCACAATGACCAAACTGCCCCACAGGGCTTCCAAGAAGGCTTTGGCAGATTCAAACTACAGACCTTTTGGTTAGCAGCTGTAGTTCTTAACCACTGCACCGCCAAGTTTTCTAGTAAGAGGTTGTAAAATTAAGGACAGCGTTAAGGAAGTCTTTGCAGTGTTGAGCAACAGTTTAAAACTCCATCCCTCAATCCTAAGATTCCTTTCCCCCAGCCCTCAGAAAGGGACATCTGTCCTCTGCCATTTTTTCACGAAGTTTTAGGTATCTATGAGACATGCGACTGATGTATAGGAAACCCTGGTGGCATAGTGGTTAAGTGCTATGTTTGCTAACCGTGAGGCTGGCAGTTTGAATTCACCAGGCACTCCTACTCTGTCCTACTGGGTCACTATGAGCCAGGAATGACTTGATGGCAGTGGGTTTGGTTTTGGTTTTAAACAGAAATAAGAACCTTAGGACAAAGGCAAACTTAACAATTTTCCTAACTTCAACAGGAATGTCAAACTAACTTATGCTGATATTTTCTATGTATTTTCTGCATTTCTAATAAAATATTTATTTATAAAAAATCACAGATCTTTTTCCAAATGAGAAAAAATCAGCATGAAAATTTTATAATACAATTTTACACCTCTAGGAGGGAAAGCAAGTGGTCCTAGTGATGCAGCAGTCAAGTGTTCTGCTGCTAAACGGAAGGCTGCTAGTTTGAATCCACCCAATGGTTTCTCTGCAGAAAGACTCGGTGACACGCTCCCATAGATTACAGTCAGTGAAATCCCATGGGGTAGTTTTCCTCTGTCACATGGGGTTGTTATTAGGTGAAATTAACTCAGTGACATCCAAGAACAACAAGAAAGCAAATGGATTTGACAGAAGTGATTCTCAATTTCTCCTTACAACCCACTATAAGCTGCAAAAATGCTGATCATTTAGAAAAATCTGTTATTTCTTTTTACAAGCACATAAAGTAATTTACACATAAATATGTATGCCCCACAATAAATACTACTATATATAGACCAGGCCTCTCTGTTGAGCGCCACCCTCTGCACCACAGACTTGTGAAGCGCAACTCCTGATAGCCCTCCCCAGACCTGTTCTTCCTCCAACTCCCTTTCAGCAAGTGGCACCACCTTCCAACCAGTTGCTGAGGCATCCTTGCTTGCCTCCTTCCCTTCACCCTCTATATCCATCACCAGCTCCTGGCATTCCCAACTCCAACAGAAAGCCTGATTCTTTCATCTTCTATTGCTCCTGCTTTCATAATCAAATTTAAGTCATTGTCACGCTTTGTTTACTTCAGCAACCATTTCCTAGATCTTCGTGCTTCCATTTTCCACACAGCCAGCTAGAAGTATTTTTTAAATACAAATCAGATCATGTCACTATATTTAAAACCCTGTTTCGGATGGCCAAGGTCACCTACCTATCTGGCCTTGTCTACCTCTTCACCCTCATCTCTTTCCACCCCTCTCCACCTCCATACCATCCCCTACCACCCACACAGGTTTTCCAGACACAAAGCCCTTCAGAAAGTCTACCTAGAAAGCTGTCTTCCTGGCAATTAACAGGCCTGACTCCATCACACTCTACCACCTCCACTTCATTTTACCTCTTCCAAGATCCTCTTCCTGATCACTTTCTCTAAAACAACCGCCATCTCTTTTTGTTCTCCATGATTACATCCTGCTTGTTCCCATCTTAGCATTTACCACAAGCCGTAATTAATAATAATCATTATTATAAACCTAGCACTCAGCATAGGGCCTAACACACAGAGGGAGTGAACAGATATTCATTAAAAGGGGGAAAAAATGTTTAGAACCCCTAAGAATATATTTCAGTTATTAATACCACTGGGCTGAGTTGACACATAATTCTGTGACTATACCCTGAACTGCAGTTTTAGCAGCCTCAGAAAGTTCCTCTTAAGACTGTATCTCTCTTCTACCCTCTTAACTCAGACCTCATAAACCATCATGTGTGCACACTTGGGAACTATCAATCGTGACCCCAGTCATATTAGAATTCTCAAGTCTCCTACCGGCAAAAGGCAAGCGTCTATGGCAATTTCAAATACAGAAGTCTAACAACGTGCTTCTGTCGCCATCTTTGGAAGAAAGATAGGGCAGTCTGCTTTGTAAAGATGACACTTTGGAAACCCTATGGGACAGTTCTACTCTGTCCTACAGGGTTGCCATGGGTCATCAGCAATGAGCTCGGTTTGGGGTTGTCCTCAGAACCCAGATCTCCTGTCATAAACACAGATACTAAAAGGTTAACTCATCTGTAGTTCAAATTTCCTATCATGGTACTCTACTTAATTTTCTTTAGATAAACAGTAATGTAGACGTTCTAATGCTTCGTGGTTCTATGGGACATTACCTGCTACACTGCAGTGCAGTTAAAAGCACAGACTCTGCAATGAAGGCTGGTTCCAGTCCTGCCACGTACTAAGAGTAGGCTAAGACCAGTGATTTGACCTTTCTAACTTTTAGTCTCAATAACTGTTAAATGGGAACAGAGAGATTTGCACTTCATAGAGGATTACATGAGCTGCAACATATAAAGTGATCACACAATGACTGGCAAAGCGTAAGTAATCTTAGTAATAGCTAACGTTTATTGAACAATCAATAATCTCTGAATTAAGGGAAGAAATTAAAACAATGATAAGAGGTAAGGAAAGAAAAGACCAAAGCACTGTGGCTGAAAACCATGAGTGGTTAAGTATGGTCAAAGAATACGTGATAAATCCCAAACACGCTACCTGCATGTGAAAAGATATACCTTTTTAAGAGTAGGAAATAAGAATTTTTTTGACCACATTAGTAAGGTTTCATGAGAACTCATTCAGCATTCAGGGATAAATGAATTAGGTGCAACCATACCTACAAATTATCTAAAATTAATACGGTAAACAAGATTCTAAAATCTACTTGAATACTGATTTTAAACCCAACACTGTCAAGTTGATTTCAACTCATAGTGACCCTGTAGGACAGAGAACCATTCCACAGGCTTTCCAAGGCTATAATCCTGACGGAAGCAGACTGCTCCATCTTTCACCAGCTGGTAGGTTTCAATCCTCCAACCTGTCACTTAGCAGCCAAGTGCTGTCACCACTGTATCACCAGGACTCCTCAGTTCTAACCTGAGCACTCCTACTATATGTTAAGCAGACCAGTCAGACTTTTGCGTGGAAACACATTTTTTTGTTAAAATCACAGACTGTTATAATTGAGAGGGACCTCAAGAATCATTTAGTCTAGTGCATTCCTTCTTTTACTGCTAATAAAATTGAGGCTAAGGGCATTTTAGTGATCTGTCTATGCAGGCAGCTTTAGTTGCTGTCAGATGCTGTCAAGTAGGTTCGAACTTAGCCACCCTATGTGCAATAGAACAAAACATTGCCTGGTCCTGGTGCCATCCTCACAAGTGCCATGCCTCAGCTTGCTGTTGCAGCCACTCTGTGAATCCAGTGGGTCTTCCTCAATTTCACTGATCCTCTATTTGACCAAGCATGATGTCCTTCTTGACAGGCTGAACCCTCTTGACACGTCCAAAGTATGTGAGACATGGTCTGGTCGTCCTTGTTTCCAGAGTACTCTGGCTGTAGTCAGTAAAAACCTTACAAACAGCAGCTTTAGTAAAGGGCTGGTATGAGGACCCAAGCCATCTTCTGGTGTGTAATTTGGTACTCTCCATTATATACTGTGTTGAATCAAACTGAGATGTCAAAGTGATCCACGCCCTCCAATGTCAGGTATAAAATGACACAACAACTGGATTATATTCTGAAACCTCTTTTTCAAATCATTTCATCTTGGCAACAATGTTCCAAATGACAACTGGGTTCCTAGAGGGCCTAAAGAAGGCTACTCCACTCTACAGCCAGTCCCTGGGTTATGAATGAGATTCATTCCTAAGTCTTTAAGTCCTTTAAGGCGAGTTTGTAGGTAAATCAGAAGAGGTACATACAGGTCTAATTTAGTGTCAAACGTTTGTCTTAGTATATAGTATATTTTATCTTTCTATACCCATAAAACACTTACTTCCAAACTGCACAATGTTTTCACGAACACCACAGAAGTAGTGTGTGGATTCATTATTACAGAACACTGTATTTAACTAAAATTTTTAATGTAGCAGGCTTTATCGCAGTTTGTTTTTAAGTACAAGTTATCAATAAGTGGGATGTTCATAACCCGGGATGCCTGTATAACGGAAATTAATTTACATGAGTTAGACGTACGTATTGCCACTCGTCTCAGGAAGGTTCTTCTATTTCATTTTTTGTGAAATGGAAAAGACAGTAACGACTGCAGCAAGGAGTTGTAGGTTCTAGTGCATCACTAATAAGCAGTGTGATCTCCCTATATTTCAATTTATTCTTGTAAGAGTTAGACATTAGACTAAATGAATTAAAAAATCTGTTTCACTTACAAATTCTAATATGTCCTGCCTCCATAATACTTCAAGTATGGAGTAATCTAAAGCTTTACATATTAGTCTGGGAAATCCAATCTATTAAGGGCTTCATTAGAAAAGGAAGCAGCACAGTCTGAATAATGTGTGTTTTCTAGTACCAATGTCCCAGCTACCCAGGAAATGAACTGCAGAGGTGCCCTCTGCTACTGAAGAAGTGGCCACCGGCTGCTATGTGTAGATGCCAAGGAAGCTTTACTTTTGACATAGCTCACTCTTGCAGTACATAATGCTGTAATTCTGCACATGCTGACAGTAAGCAGGCTAACATCTACACTTTGTTAACCTTTCTTAAACACATTTCTTCC
This sequence comes from Heterohyrax brucei, assembly GCA_028571685.1. Classification (NCBI taxonomy): domain Eukaryota; kingdom Metazoa; phylum Chordata; class Mammalia; order Hyracoidea; family Procaviidae; genus Heterohyrax; species Heterohyrax brucei. The sequence continues at coordinate 88,664,544 of CM053151.1, read as the reverse complement.
TAATGTCACAAAACATAGATCAGAAAGATACCTTCTGCTGCTCTTGTCAGAACATGACCTATATACATCATGACGATGTTCAGTACATTGGTTTAAACTTTTTTTGATCATTAATCCAACAGATAATGATTCTGCATAACCCACTGCCATGGATTGGGGTCCACCTCACAGCAATCTTAGAGGCCAGGACAGAACCGCCCCATAGAGTTTCCAAAGAGGGCCTGACAGATGGGAAGGATTCTGCATATGCCAACTAAAATTATGACTTCTTATCACTAGCTTCTTTATAGAAAGTGTCACTGTGAGCTTTAACAAATAGTTCATTTTAAACCTACTGCTTGATTAAAAAAATTTTTTTTTAAGAGATATTACTTGAGAGCTCTTTATGACAGAAGGAAAAAAAAAAACAAGAAATCAAACCCATTGCCACTGAGTCAATTCTTTCTGATAGCAACCCTGCAAGACAGAGTTGAACTGCCCTATCAAGTTTGCAAGGAGCACCTAGCAGATCTGAACCGCAGAGCTTCTGGTGAGCATCCAGAGAATGTAACTGCTATGCTACCAGCGTTTCCAAAGGAAGGGGTAGGAAAAAAAATCTGCACATGATTTGTTTTTATTTTTAGAAGAGTCCTCAAAATCAAATGCTGTATGTTAAAAAGGGGTATATCTGGCATCCATCCTTCTTGGCTGGCTTCTTTCTTCCCTCTTTCCTTACCTTCTTTAATTCATTTTCTAGTTAAGTAGCTCTTGAGATTGCTCTAAAGGAATGTATTCTGTTCTATGTATACTCCAACAGACATTCCTTTGGTCTTCAGATTAAACCAGTCTTATATTCTTAATCAAAAATGAAAGGCAGGAATTAAATACCTACTGAATGATGGATGAATTACTTCATCCTTGTATCAAAGGGATTCATGTTCTAATTTATTTAGTATGATAATCTCATTTTGCCTACATAACAAGCATCAAACAGCAGAGTAACTTTATTTTGTCCATAAAGGAAGTGACTTTTAGAGAATTCAAGACTGAAAGGTAGAAAGAAATGTCAACATGTCAAAACCTCTGGCATTCATTTTCAAAATACAAAAGTCATTTACTCAGGAGGAATAGTATATTACTGAAGATACAAAAGTAAGGGCACACTGCAGTCCTCCTTGACTGTGTCTCCTTATAAAGCTAAGGACCAGTTAAGTAGAGATATGTGTCAGGGCACAGTACACAGAACAGGGCTGAGCTCAGAGACAAACTCTACTTCCTCATTCCTCCTGTTACAAAGAGCTGTAAAGAGGAAGGTTGCAGATGCAACATCAAATGCAATATATTCCATTAAGATTAAGGAAAAACCATGGAATAATAGCCAAAATATAAAGCACAACTATGACGGCACTTGGCTTTGGCATGATGAAACACTGCAAAACAAAACTCGGTTCTCTTGCAAACTGTTATGCTTTTATGAAAGAATAATAACAGATATATCAGGCTTCCATGTTAATCTAGCACTCTGAAGTATATCATTTTTTAACCACTTTACTGAGATACAATTCATACGCCATACAATTAGTCACTCATTTAAAGTATACACAATTCAATGGCACTTAGAATATTCAGAATTGTGAACCAATAGTGCCATCAATTTTAGTTTATCAGACAAACAGAAAACCCACATCCATTAGCAATCACTCCTAGCTCTTCCTAACCTCACCCTCCCATACCTACGGAACCAGTAATTTATTGTCAGTCTGTACAAATTTGCCTATTCTGGACATCTCATATAAATCACTTAATATGTGGCCTTTTGTGATGAGCTTCTTCACTGAGGATAAAGCTTTCAAAGCTCTTCCATGTTAGAGCATGCATCACTACTTCACTCCTTTTTATTGTCAGATAACATTCTGTTGTATGGATATGTCATACTTTGTTTTCTATTTATCAGTCGGTAGACATCTGGGTTGTGTCTACCTTCTATTATGAATAATACTTCTGTGAACATTCAGGCACAAGTTTGGATGTGGACATATGTTTTCAATTCTCTTGAGTACACATCTAGGAGTGGAATTATAGTCAGTCCCCAGATTATAGTGCTGAGGTTTTGCAGTATCGTGTACATTTCAGAGATCTGACACTGATCAGTTATGCTGTAGTCAAATATTTTCTCCTAGTCTGTAGGTTGTCATTTTCCTCTTTTGATGAAATCTTGCGACGAGCATACATGTTTAATTTTTAGGAGTTGTCAATTATCTGTTTTCTCTTCTCATGTTTTCGCACTGTTAATAACATTTTTTATTCTGTGTATGCTGTGTATTAGGGCTCTGAGCATTGTCCCTGGTTTTTCTTCTATGATCTTTACTGCTTTAGGTTTGATACTTCTGTATTTGATCCATTTTCAGTTAGTTTTTGGGTGAGGTGTGAGATATGGGTCTTGTTTCATTTTTTTGCACATGGATATTCAGTTATACCCACATCATTTGTTAAAGAGACTGTCTTTTCCCCAGTTTAAAGACTTCAGACCTTTGTCAAATGTCAGCTGTTCATAGGTGGATGACGTTGTGTCTGGATTCTCAGTTCTGTTCCATTAGTCTATGTATCTGTTGTTGTATCGGTACTGGGCTGTTCTGACTACTGTGTTAGTGTTAACAGGTTCTAAAGTCAAGTAGCATGAGGACTCCACTTCATTCTTCTTCAATGCTTTGCTTATCAGTGGCTTCTTCCCTTTCCATACGAAGTTGGTAATTTGTTTCTCTACCTCATTAAAAGACGTCATTGGAATCTGGCTTAGGACTGCATTGCATCCATCGATTGCTTTGGGTAGTGGAGACATTTTCACAATCTCAAGTCTTCCTATCCATGAGCAAGACAGATTTCTCCACTTACATATGTCTCTTGGTTCCTTGCAGTAGTGTCTTGTAGTTTTCTTTGTATTGGTCTCTTACATCTTTGGTTAGATGGACTCCTAAGCATTTTATCTTCTAAGGGGCAGTCCCCCGGTTTTGAACATCTGACTTGAGGAAAACTTGCACTTAATGGACTAAGCTAAAGTGTATCATATTAAAAATTTGAGTTAAATACATACAACTGGTTCGTAACAACAAATGCACACACTACTTTGTGACACTCAAGAAAACGCCACAGCAGTTTGGAAGTATTCAACTACCTTATAGGGCATAAAAAGGTAAAATATATGCTATACATTAAAACAAACGTTTAAATGTTGTTGCCGTTACATGCCAGTGAGTTGGCTCTGACTCCTAGTGACCCTAAGCACAAAAGAATGAAACACTGCTCAGTCTTGTGCCATGATCACAACCGTTTTTATGCTTAAGCCCACTGTTGCAGCCACTGTGTCAATCCGTCTTGTTGAGGGTCCTCCTCTTTTGTATTGACCCTCCACTCCACCACTCCACTATGTATGATGCCCTTCTCTAGGAACAGATCCCTCCTGACAATATGTCAGAAGTATGTAGGATGAGTTTTGCCATCCTTGCTTCCAAGGAGCACTCTGCTTGTACTTTCTCCAGAACAGGTCTGTTGGTTCTTTTGGCGGTCCATGGTATATTCAACACTTTTCTCCAACAACAGAATTCAAAGGTGTCAGTTCTTTGGTCTTCCTTATTCACTGTCCAGCTTTTGTATGCATAAGATGCAACTGAAAATACCACGGCTGGGGTCAGGGGTACCTCGTTCTTCAAGGTGACACCTTTACTTTACAATACCTTAAAGAGGTCTTTTACAGCAGATTTTCCCAGTGTAATGTGTCTTTTCTTTACTGCTGCTTCCATGGACATTAATTGTGGATCCAAACAAAATGAAATCCTTGATAACCTCGATCCTTTCTCCATTTATTACAATGTTGTCTACTGATCCAGTTGTGAGGATCTTTGTTTTCTTGATTTTGAGGTGCAATCCATACTGAAGGCTGTGGTCTTTGATCATCATCAGTAAGTGTTTCAAATTTTCTTCACTTTCAGCAAGCAGGGTTGTGTTATCTGCATAACGCAGGCTGTTAATGAGTCTTTCTGTAATCCTGATGCCTCATTATTCTCCATACAGTCCAGCTTCTTAGATTATTTGGTCTGCATACAAATTCAAAAATTACTGTGAAAGGACACAACCTAAGTCAAGTGCTAAGAGAAGGCACTGGAAAGGCAGGCTGGGAAAGGCTCATGGAAGGCTTGAATCCACTAAAGAGTTGAACTTAGAAGTAGGAATTATGGAGCCTGATGGTTTGTGGATGGGAAGTAAAGCTCTAGCTGTTGTCCTAGATGACACATTAAAAATGGAGATTCTTCCAAATGTGGGCTAGTGAGACACTGGCACAGACAGTAAAGCAGTTTGGAAAATGTAAGAGTTCTGGGTTCTAGTCCTAGCTATGACAGAAAGTTCTGCTTCCTGTTGCCTCTCCTGACTTTAAGCCATGCAGTTCCCCTTGTTCTGTTCACATTACTGCCTTCTAATCCATGTTCAGATTCTTTAACAGCACACTTAAGCGTTCTGGAATTCCCATTCTCTGCAGTGTTATCCATCATTTGTTATGATCCACACAGTTGAATGCCTTTGCATAATTTAACTAACTGACATTAAATTAAGTATGTACCTGTTCTAATTCATATAAAAAAACTGGACATACAGGCAGACTTACGGAACAAATCTCATTCATAATCCAGGGGCTGCCCATAGTGGTCATATAGCAATGAAGACTATCTTTAAAATAGCAAGCTGGGTAAATGTTTAATACACACTCTAAAATAAGCCCACTTATAACTACAGAAAAAGACAAAGTTCAATGTTAACAAATTCTAAAAGTGAAATATTCTTTTTATTCAGAATAAGTTCAGAGTTTACTAAATTTGGAGTATTTTATGTTTATTTAAATAAAACCCACTGAAGTTAGTTGTTTTAAGTTCCGTGTAAGAAATGTATAGAGTAACAATGCTGATACTCGAAAGTATACAATATCCCTGGGACAACAAACATTAGAACGCAGAAATCACTTACTACTGTTTCCTTGGCAGGAGGAGGCTTCATCTGTTGACTGGGAATCAGAACAAATGTCAAAGTACCATGCATATCAGACTGTAATAGAAAGATCAGGGTTATTTTTTTAATTCATTATTTAAGAACAGTTTTCATTACTTACAATTAATAATCCTCAAACTAGATTATTCTAGAACAGTTTAGCAGACTCAAAATCGGTAATGATGAATCTCATTTCATCAGAAACACAAATTATGATTTTCATGGACTCTATCACATTAGAACTATCCTGGAATATGATATTTTTCAGTTCTGGTCTACTGCGGAAAGCCATGTGGTCCATAAGTCTCGGCTTCTGTCTTCCATTCAGTGTCTGGCTAGGAAGATTTCACAGCGAAAGCTTGGCAGATACCACTGTGAGACAATTCTGGGCTATTTACTCTGACATACATAAATTCTAATACAGTTGAATTTGAAATAATAATTGTGATCAGAGTTAGAAAAGTGATCTAAGTATGCAAATATGCCAATACTCTCATTTTCCAGATGCCTTGTCTCATTCACCCATTCTGTTTTTAACTGTACAGAGTCTTAGGGGTAAATTCACTGTTATTTCCCAGTACACCACTAACTGAACAAGGAGTTGAGGATGTTTTCTAGATTCCACAACAGACAATAGCAGACAGGAGAGATTATAACAACTGATAATAAGTAATTAACAATATAAACCTGCTCTGTGGGTGTAGAAGTTACCATCTACTGTCCTCAAAAACTGAGTATAAATAACTTCCTGATTACACCAGCACTATCCAATAAAGCTTTCTAGGATGTTGAAAATGTTCTGTATTTATGCTGTTCAATATAATAGTTATTAGCTACATGGTACTTTTGAACACTTGAAGTACAACTAGTGTGAATGAGGAATTCAATTTTGAAATTTACTTAATCTTACCTATTTTAAGCAGCCACATGTAGCTAGCAGCTACCATACTATACAGGGGAGGTCTATTCCACCCATACTGACTAATATTGCTAGGGAAACGACAATCAATTATAAATAAGAAAACAAAATGAACATAGAAACCATGAGGGTAGAGGACTTCACTATTATCTTACCTCATGGCTAGCACAAAATTAGGCACTCAATAAATAGTTGCTGAATAAATTAGTAAGTTACATTGCTACTGATTTCAGAGACAAAGAAAATATAGTTGGCAGTGATAAAGTCCAGATAAAGTAAAAAAATATTGGTGGCATCTATCTAGAAGTAAAAAACATAACAGTGTGCAAACACTTAAATCAAGCGAAAATTAGGCTAGAAATTACTTGTACTACTAATAATGTTTTAAAAAATGTTTTATTCTTAAATCTAGTAACAAGGAAAACAGCTTCAAAAAAAAACCTACCAATGATTCTTCTACTTGTACCAACTTACCAATATATCAAAAACTTCATTGACATCTTTTCCTCGAATTTCAATACCATTTATCTCCAGAACTTCATCTCCTTCATGTAAAAGACCACTTTTCTCTGCAGCACCTCCTTTTACTATCCGACTAATGATGACAGACTCCATTTCATTACGAACTGTAGCACCCTAAAAGAAAAAAAAAATGCATGTTTCAAAACACTGATTTTAAATTATTTTTTCCTATGTATACATATTCAACAATATGAGCCTTCATCTATCTAAGGACAAAAAAAGTACTCACACATATACAGTAACCAAAAAATCAGATGTGATAGCTGACCATTTTCCCCACAGTTCCTGCACGAGACACTATTCATTAGAATTCTGAAATCATGCAGAATTCTGACACATACAACAGCATAAAAATGTACTTGCTTAAAAACAATGTGTGAAGACCTATAATCAAATTTGTTCTCTACATACTGGATGCTGTTCAAATGCTTACATTACATTTAGATGTAATTAGTAACTGTGACATGGCTGTAAAAGTCCTTGTTTTTTAATTCAAAATGTAATGATGGGAAGAATACCAATCTGGTTAATTACTCAACATGTCAAATACTGTAGCTGCATCCAATTCATAAGAAAATGCAATGTTTATTAGTATTTAAATATTAAATGTGTAATATGTATTACACAAATTAGAAGCATAAGTGAAAAATATACACTCAAAATTTGAAATACAACATACAGAGTAAAATTTTATTTGAGAATTTTCTCATAACTTTGTAATTACTTTGGGCAGGGAAAAAAGCCAGTAACATAAACGCCTATAAGATAGGGTTCATGTTTTCTCCAGAAATAAAGTGAAAACAACAGCAATTAAAAATGAAACACTGACAGAAAACTAAAAAAAAGTAAAAAAAGTTTTACATATAAAAACTACAAGCAAATATAAACATTAAGGTATATATACTTCTAAGAATATTTAAAGTACATGTGTTTCCATAAATTTAATTGAATAAAAACATTAGAATTTCTAACTATTGTTAAAGTAAGTGGACACCTTGGTGGCATAATGATTAAGTGCTAAGGCTGACAACCAAAACGCAGGCAGTTCAAATCCAAAAGGCACTCCTTGGAAGTCCTGTGAGGCAGTTCTACTTTGTCCTAGAGCGTTGCCAGGAGATGGGCTCCACTAACAGCAGTGGGTTACGTTTTCGTTTTTTCGTTAAAGAAAGAAAGCTGGGAAAATAATCAGCTTATGTATCCCTTCTTTGTACCTTGACAATTCTTTCAAAAGCTATTATTTCTACCATATAGATGGGAAAAGATGAAGAAACAACTTTTCTCAGCTAGTTAAGGAGTAAAAGCAAGAATATAAAATAATGTCAACAAATGAACCTCAAACGCAAGAAATCACCAGCAATGCAGTGGGGTCCTTCCACTACCTGCTATATACAGCCAGTTCCTTCATGTAGAAATAATCTAAGATTAGAGACGTAGAACACTTACCAATGGAATATCTCGAGCCTTTTCTATACGAACTATTTTTACAGTTTCTCCTCCATACTGGCCAACACTTTCATAAACTCTCTCATCTGTAACGGGTTCTAGTTGCATTTCCTGCTCAGCAACCTTATCGTGGGCCAGTAAAAGTGCCTGTTTCAAAGAAATACAGAGAATTTTAAGTAATGGCATAAATCTATGTAGAGTGATTTTTAACCTAATTATGTACACAGTATTCTGATCATTAAATCTTTCAGAGGACATGCTTCCAAACTTTCGGTCTTAAGTACAGATGCAATCCTACATGCTTTATAGCTAATAAATGTGTTAGGTATATCAGAGTATAAACTTGGATGAGTCAGAAAAATCAAAAATACATTACAACCAAACAGTGGAGAAATATTTGTCTCATTTTTAAAGAATACAAAGTTATTTCAAAACTAACTTGGTTAATTTTAAATATAACAATATATTACCCAATAACAATAATTCTGCAGAAGTAGCTGCAAGCACCTATAAATAGGCTAGAATTTCCAAGGAGCGCCCAGTGGACTTAAACTGCCGACCTTTTGGTTAGCAGCTGTAGCACTTAACCACTCCACCAGCACAGTTTCCTTTCCAGTAATAGGAGTCTGATTTTTTTTTTAATTATGAATACTAGAAAAATCATATAATACTCTATTTTCTACCTTAATGTGTGGGGCATTCAGCAAAGCAGTTAATTCTTGTCCTTCCTTCTGATGAACTGGCTTCAAAACAGCTTGTACCTAAGAAAGAACAATAAAAATTATTCTCCCAGATTGTAGAAAATATCAGCAGCACTTACACAGGTTAGTATTTATTTTTTTAAGTAGTAAAAAAATACCTGTAAGAAGGAAAAGCACTAAAAAGAACTATAAACAAAAACACAGATCAATCCTCTCCCCTCCCTGATAGTTTCCAATCTTGTTATCATGGTAACATGTTAATTTCTTTTTTATATTTAAGTCTATGAATGAAACACTTTCTTCTTGAAGCTTCACCCAACATACTATATAATGAACTATTAATTAAATAACAAAAACATAAGGATATATAAGGAAACACAGAAAAACTATTCTAACAGTTATCATGCTATTTTAAGTAGCTTTCTAGTTTTATAATCCTGCTTATTTAACTACACCGTAAATCAGAAATGATAACTTAACAGTTACACACTAGCAAGAAAAACTTATATGTAATACAACAATAATCTTAATCTAGTGAGTTACTTGCCCTTAAATCAAGCAATTCTAGGATAAATTCCATATGGTTATGATGGACTTTTTTTTTAGCATGTATCTTCATCTGGAGAATGGTACCTATCATTCAAAGCCTTTAAAAGACTGAGAAAATTCATATACACTGCTTAGCACAGTACCTAGCACACAATAAACCACTACTTTAACACACTTTTAGATGTACATATGAATTTGTAGAAATATATTTATAAAAATACATGCTTCAAGATTTCTGCATTACTATTCCTAAGTAAGATTGGTGTATAGATGGTGAACATGGTCACATACACTGACTTTATAAAACGACTGCTTTAGTATCTAGGTTACGCTATCTTGGCACAGTGAGTAAGGGATCATTCTATATGTGTTAGAACAGTTTTTCTTTTAACATAAGAATTACATGTTCCTGAATATTTTAACGACCTTGTGAACATAATCATCTGGGCCTGGTACTTTTTTTAAGGATAGATTTCTGATTAATATTTCATTTGATTTATAGTTACTGGTCTATTCCATTTCTGCTATCTCCTAAGTCACTATGTCAATTTCTATTTCTCAGAACATATACTTGAAAGCACTTTGACATTACTCATATAAAGATGTTATTTTGTAACTAAATCTACTGTTCTTTCTTCTGTTACTTGGTTTATTTTTATTTCCCTTTTTATTTTCTAATCATTTGAGTTGTATGTTCAGTGCATTTATTATCAAACTGTTTTACCATAAATTTTAAGGAACAAATTTTAGTTTATGGACTACTTTTCCCCCCAAGATTGTGTTATGTGTGATCCCAGTCAATACTGGTAACTTTCTTTTCCTTTCTGTCCTCAAGTCCCAGGTTCCTCTTTCTCTAATTAATATACTGCTACTGAGTGGATTCCAACTCACAGTGACCCTACAGAACAGAGTAGAACTGTCCCACAGCGTTTCTAAGGAGCAGCTGGTAAAATTGAACTGATCTTTTTGTCAGCAGCTGAACTTCTTAGGCACTGCGCCACGTGTTCTACTTTCCTCCAATTATCCACCAAAAACAGTGCCTTGAGAAAGCTGAGCTATCAAAACCTAAATTATCACCACTAATGAAAAGGTAAGAAGTGAATTCACACATGGTAGAATTTTTTTTATAAGACTCATTCATGGCTGAAACAGGAAGCGAACAATGCTATAATACCTTTTATGACTATTTAAAAATCATTTTATTAGTATTTCCCCGTCAAACATAAGAGAGAATTTAGGAATTAACAAGTCTGACTGCAACAAGTGGATACAAAGCAACAACAGTACCAAAACCAGCCTGACCTTTTTACAGGTTCTAAACCTAGAAAAACAAGTTTCAAATTGTGGAGTTCTAAACAGGATAGCACAGCAATTATTATCTTGTTCAAGAATTCCATTAAATCTTACCAATGGACAAAGTGCATTTACTGCATTTTTTAAAAATCTGATTTTTAGAACAGGGTGTTTATCTTTCTAACATATATAAAATTTAGGTTAATTTGAAATTAAATTTACATTCCCTAATTATACATTTTTTGATAGCTGGAGAAAGTAACTATGAGAGGAGAAAGACAACTTTGTATTAAAATTGTACCCAAAAGCCCACTGCCATCCAGTCAATTTTGACTTACAGCAACCCTACAGAACAGAGCTGAACTACCTCACAGGGTTCCCAAGTAACAGCTAGTACAGTCCAACTCCTAACCTTTTGGTTCCCAGTATGAGGTTGACTTTGGTTGTACCAAGTCAACTCAATGATAATTTTCTGTACTAGATACTTTTTCTTATTTCTATTTTCAAGTCAGTTTCTAAATATCTTTGAGATCCTCCCTCCTAAAAAAATCAGAACTTGCGACCGGAAAAATCGGATGGTGCCCAGCCACCACCAGTGATAGCTGAGATGGAGCTCACAAAGTTGAGTCTCACTGGCCACATAAGAATAAAAAGGGGTGCACTCTGAAAGCTCACTTAAAGGACTGCAACTGATGGCCCATGGGCCTCAGAGTTTCCCTGAGAGCATGACCCCTGGCCCTGGTGCTGCCCCTGTCCATAAATCATAATGGAGGTCAACTCTTGGACAGGAATAGATTGGACCTGGTGACACAGAGTGACCGTATCATGTGCGCACTTTATGGTCCTATGCACCTACAAGATGTTCTCCTGCTGACCCTCTTACTGGAGGAAGGGGAGTGGGTGGAGAGGAGGGGATAGGAAATTGATGGGAAGATAAGACATGTACGGAGTAGAAAGACTGTGCTGTCACCAGTCAGGGAGAGCAGTGGGAGCTGCATATAGGTGGGCATGCAATTTATACAGGAATATACATTTTCAATCATAAAAAAAAAATCAGAACTCCTGTAGTAACTACTCCCTTCCCGTTACTCCTTTTTTCTGCCCTAACCTTCCCAGCTGCTACCTATTCGAGTGTTAAACACCCATCACCAGTTACTTCTACAAAGGCCAAAGGAATCAGAAGGCTACTGTTACATCACACTGACTTCTTTCTACTAGGCTATAAAAATGTCAAATGTTTTATTTTTAAAATAAATCCTTTTGATCTTGTACTCTTCTCTAACTATTACTACTTTCCTCCGAAGCCAAGTTCCCTTTTTATTTTTAAACTAATTTTTTAAAAAACAGAAATGGCATATACTACATGTAAAAAATAAGTAGTCAACAAAAAGAAAACGAAATGGTCATATTACCACACCTAGGGATAATCCCTTTGGTACATATATTTAGGTATGGAAACCCTGGTGGTGTACTGGTTAAGTGCTATGGCTCCTAACCAAAAAGTCAGCAGTGCAAATCCAGCAGCATTCCTTGGAACCTCTATGGGACAGTTCTACTCTATTCTATAGGGTCTGTAAGCTGGAACTGACTCAACAGCAACAGGTTTGTTTTTATTTTATATATATATATATTTGGATATAAATAAAATTTATCTGTGTCTGACAAAGGACTTGGAAACACAACATGTAAGAATGCTTACAACTCAGTGAGATGAACAAGTGATTTTAAAAAGGGAGGAAACATCTGAAAAGGCATTCCAAAAAGGAAGATATAGAAATCGCCAATAAACACATGGAAAGCATTCAGCATTAATAGTCATTATAGAAACACAAATGAAAACAAGGTAACATTACACCTTCCACAGAATGATACAATTCAAAAACACCCATAATACCTAGTGTTGGTGGGAATGTGGAACAACTTGAACTTTCACACACAGCAGATGGGAATGCAAAATGGTATCATACCTTTGGAAAAAGTCTGGCCATTTTTTTAAGACATACCTTGCATATGATCAAACAACCCATTCCTAAGTATTAATCCAAGAGAAATGAGAACACTTGTTCACACAAAGACTTGTACACAAATATACAGAGCAGCTTTATTCATAAAAGCCTCAAACAGGAAACAACACTATCTATGAACAGATATATGGATAAACATATTGTGGCATATTTATACAATAAACTCTACTTCTGATACATACAACATGAATGAATCACAAAATCATTATGCTGAGCAAAAGACTAACATAGTGTCCAATTCCATTTACCTAAATGTTCTGAAAAGACAAATTTATAGAGACAGGCTACGAGATCAGGAGATGTCTGAGGCTGGCAAGGGGAGGAGGTGGCCGCCGACTACAAACAGTCTTGTGGAATGATGGGTGCTTCTCTAACTTGACTGTGATGGTAAATTACATGGTGTGTCTATTTACCAAAACATACTGAAGCATAAAATGCACCCATTGTAACTCTAGGTAAGTTGTACATCAATGATTATCAAAAAAAGCACCCATAATTCCTAAACTTAGGAAAAATTATTTTGGTGTAATGCTATACTTTATCCTTTACCTTTATTTGTATCAAAATTGAGGTCTGTATGGTTGTTATGAGTTGTAATCAATTCAATGGTAAGGGGTTTGGTGGGTTTTTCTGGACTCATACTGTTTTATTATGCTCTCTTTTTTCCATGTTATTAAAAAGGAGCCCTGGTGGTGCTGTGGTTAAAGTGTTCACCTGCTAATTGAAAAGTTGGTAGTCTGAACCCAGCAGTTGCTCCATGAAGAAGATATGGCAGTCTGATCCACAAAGATTTCAGCCTTGGGAACCCCACAGTGCCATTCTACTCTGTCCTATATGATCACTATGAGTCAAAATCAACTCCGTGGCAATGGGCTTACGTTATTAAGTATGTTTTTCATTTCTGTAACATAAATATGACCATTCTCAAGTATCAAGTCTAAGGTCCTGAGCATTGAACTGAACCACCTCCAGCCTTGCCTTTTGGCATTCCTCATGACTTTTTGGCCCAGCCCTAAAATGTTTGTTGTTTCCTCCACATGCTGTGCTGTCTTCCCACCATGAATGTGCCCATGCAAGCTACTCCAACCTCCGGAGACGCCTCTATTTGTCTATGTCTAGATGCTGCTGCTTACTGGTCCAGTTGTAAGAATTTCTGTTTTATGTTGAAGTGTAATCCCTACTGAAAGTTGTAGCCTTTTATTTTCATCAGTAAGTACTTCACATCCTTTTCGCTTTCAGCAAACAAGGTTGTATCATCTGCATATCACAGGTTGTTAATGAGTCTCTATCCAACCCTGATGCCACATTCTTCTTCATATAGTCCAGTTTCTCAGATTACCTGCTCAGCATTCAGACTGAGTACATATGGCTACAATTTTGAAGGAAAACCTTCCTAATTTTAAACAAAACAATATCCCCCTGTTCTGTTCAAATGATGGCCTCTTGGTCTATGTACAGATTCCATAGGAACACAATTAATTGTACTTGATTCTCATTCCTCACAATGTTATCCATAATTTGTTATGGCCCACATATCCAAATATCTTTCCAAAGTCATTAGAACATAGGTAAACATCTTTCTGGTAGTCTCTGCTTTCAGCCAAGATCCACTAAACACCAGTAATATCCTTCAATCCCTGTCCCCTTCTGAATCCAGCTTGAATTTCTAGCAGTTCCCTGTTCATGTACTGCTGCAACTGTTTCTGAATTATCTGCAGCAAAATTTTACATGCATGCGATATTGGTACTGTTCAATAATTTCCACATTCTTCTGGACCACTTTCCTTTGGAATGAGTACAAAATGGATCTCTCCCCATTGGTTGAACAAGCAGCTGTCCTCCAAGTTTCTTAACATAGACAAATTTGTTAAATTCATATGTTAAAGCATCTCCCTTATTATTTCTGTCAATTCCTGGGTATTTGTCACTAATGCCTTCTGTGCACCTTGGGTTTTTTTCATTCACTTCCAAGGTTCTTCATCATGTATCCTCAGGAAATGGCTGAAGATTGACCAATTCTTCCTGATAGTGATTGTGCATTCCTTCTGTCACAATAAAGAGATAAAATACTGATACCAAGGATTTCATTTTACTTGTACCCACAATCAGTGCTTATGGAAGGAGCAGTTAGGAAATTAGATGATGCGGCACATGGGACACTTCTGCTACAAAGCACAACTTTAAAGTGCTAAAAAGCAAAGCTGTCACTTTGGCGACTAAAGTGTACCTGATCCAAGACAGGATATTTTCAATCAACCTCATATGCACGTGGAAACTGGACCATGATAAAGGAAGACCAAAGAAGAACTAATGCATCTGAATTATGGCGCTGACAAAAAATACTGAATATACTGTAGAATGCCAGAAGAATGAACAACTCTATCTTGGAGGAAGTGAAACCAGAATGCTCCTCAGATGTGCAGATGGCAAGACTTCAAGTCATCTACTTTCGACATGCAATCAGGAAGGACCAATCCCTAGAGAACTACATCACGCTTGGTAATGTACAGGGTCAGTGAAACAGAGGAAGACCCTTAAAAACACAGAATGATACAGGGGCTGCAACAAGGGGCTCAAAAGGCCTAGGATTGTGAAGGTGGCACAAGACTGGGTGATGTTTAGTTCCTTCATACACAGGGTCACGATGAGTCACAGCTGACTCAGTGTACCTAACAGCAGCAATACGCCAAGACTAACACTTGCTTGTCTTACTTATGTCACCCTGCTATAAGTGAAATACCACAAATGAGTGGCTTTAACAAATTAATTTACTTTCTTATATTTTAGGAGGCTAGCAAGTCTGACTCCAGAATGACTCTAGGGGAAGGCTTTCTCTCTGTTCTAAGGGCAAGTCCTTGACTCTTTTCAGCTTCCATTCTTCCGTTCTGAGGTAATCTTCATAAAGAATGGCATCTATCTTTCTCCATCTATAATAGCTTTCTGTGCCTAATTGGTTCTTTTCTATATGAAAAATGACTAGGTCCAAACACTCTACATCGATACGGCATCAGTAACATAAAAATTTATTCCCAAATAGGATCACATCCACATGTACAGAGGTTCCATCACACATCTGAGTAGGGGAGATACAATTCAATCTATAACAGCACTCATCTTCTATGACCAGTCACATCTGATTTAAAACTGCTAATCTTAGTATATTCCCACTAACTTTACTATACTAGCTAGTACTAAACTAAGCTCAAAGAAGACAGGAACTATATTATTTTGGCTGCAGTGTAATAAAACACACACACACATACACTTTGATGCTATATACTCCATCTTTAAATACACTTCATAAATGTTTTCATTCAAGAATCATTTTCTAGGTCATTTAAAAAAAACTAGTAAGTCTTTTTATTATTAATTTACAACTTCTTTACATATTCTTAATATACTCTGCACACAAGATTTTATCATCAATACATATTTACACACACAGCTCAAGATTTCAAAATTAAGTAATAAACTTTCATTCTTTGTCTGTTGGTCTACGGGTTTTACTCTCTTAAAGATGTCACTGGATAAGCAACAGTTTATTCAATAAAGTAAAAGCTTTCAACTTTTTTTTTATAAAGTCAAATGACCAAAAAATAAAAACACATTTAGCATTCATTAACGTCTTACAGCACCAAAAATATGGCCCTTGAATAATTCTGACAAATATTTTTATCCAATTTTACATTTTTACATGCAAAGTTGATTCTTTTCATGAAATAAAATTTTGCTTCTGAAATAAGTATACTTACAGGATAAAGGGCATGCAGCAAGCTTTTTTATTACAATAAATTACTATTATGATATCTGTAGTAATTTATTCAAAGAAGCTTGCATTCACATCAGTGTTCTCCAGTAATACTCCTTACTATTGCTAGTGGTTACCTCGTAGACATCAACAGGGTGTTCTGAATACATACCTCTTGTACAAGGTCTTGTGCATTGGAGATAAGAGGAAATGGTGGACTGGCCTTGTTCATATGAACTGTGACAGCGTTGTGTATCTTAAATGCATTCTGGAAATCTTTATTCTGTACAAGTTGTAAAAGCAGTGAAATATCCTCCTGGCTCTGAGAATCTACCAAAGTATGTTGGATATGTTTAAGTGAAGAAAACAAGTCTTCCACTTCTAGTAGGAGAAGGAAAAGTTACCAAAAATTAATCTTTTGGTCTTAATTCACATATGTAGCAAAATAAAATTTATTAAATCAGTAACAATTTACATTAAAAAACCCCACAACATGCATATTTCCGAGTGTCAATCCTTGACAGTTCACTTTAAATAAAAATTATACAACAGAATGTAACTTGTACTTAAAAAAGCATTTTAATTATAAAACTAATATATGTCAGGTTACAAAATAAAAAACAAAAGGTGACACCAAAACCAAAACATCACACCTACTGCCACTGAGTCAATTCTGACTCATAGCAATGCTACAGGACAGAGAACTGTGCCACAGTTTCTAAGGAGCACCCGGCAGATTCAAAATGCCAGCCTTCTAGTTAGCAGACACAGCACTTGACCACTATGCCACTACGGTGGTTTCTTTTTTTTTATTTTTATTTAACATAACTGAGTGAAAATGTACATTCCCGTATAAATTTACATGCCCACCTATATGCAGCTTCCACTGCTCTCCCTGTCTGGTGACTGCACACTATTCCTCTCTGCTCCATACATGTTTCATCCTCCCAACAGCCTCCTTTCCGCTCCTCTCCACCCACTCTCCTTCCTCCAGTCAGAGGTCAGCAAGATGACATCCTATAGATGTATAGAGCCATAAAGTGCTTCCAATATATGGTCACTCTGCATCGCCAAGTCCAATCCATTCCTGTCCAAAGAGTGGACCTTTGTTATAATTTATGGGAAAGGGCAGCATCAGGGCCGGGGGCCATGCTCTCAGAGGAACCCCAAAACCGCTGGACCATCAATTGAGGTCTTTTAGTGGAGATCTCATGATGCACCCCCTTTTATTCTTGTGTTGCCAGTGAGACTCCTCTCTGTGAGCTCCATCGTGGCTATCGCTGGTGGTGGCCAGGCACCATCCGGTTCTTCTGGTCCCAAGTCGATGTAGGCACCCACTCTTGTGGGTCCCTCTGTCTTCTCGGTTGTCTTTACCGCATGTCATTTTGGTCCTCGGTGAGCATCCGTTCCTGCTGAGTTGGGACCATTTGCTGTGTCCTCGGATGGCAGCTTAGCAGCTTTTAAGACCCCAGACGCCACTCACCAATGTGGGGTGCAGAGAGCTCTCTTAGCAAAACGCTAGTTGTGCCAATTGGCCTGGAATTCGCCTAAGAGCATGGTCCCCCGCCCCCTGCCCCAGCTACTCTACCCTTGCAGTATTGAGTTAAGATGGAAGGACTACTCAAGTTATGCTAAAGTCCACTTAATGTTGTTCTTGTTTCTGATGTGTGCTATCACTGCTTTCTCCCAACTAGATTTCTAGTAACTATCTAAACTAAGCCCTCCCCCCCTCACCGTCCCTCCTTCCCCTCCCTTGCAGCTGTCAAAGAGTCTTTTCTTCTATACACAAGTCTGTTTTTGAGATCTTATAGTAGAGGTCTCATACAGTATTTGTCCTTTTGTCGCTGACCACGGTGGTTTCTGATGGTGATACAGAAAGTTAAAACCCACTAATAATCCTATCATCTGAAAAAAAACTTTAAAAACAAAAATATAACTTTAGGGTGTTTCCTTTTCATCCAATAGTATACAGTAGTTCTCTCTCATCCAAGATCTTGCTCTCTTTGGTTTCAGTTACTTGCAGTCAACCACTGTTCAAAACTGTTAAACGAATTAGCATGATAAAATCATGTGCCATTCCACTCTGTCCCACCTGTGGACCACATCACATATCTTTTATTACAGTACATTGTTATAATTACTTTTTATTAGTATTGTTAATCTCTTACTGTACTTAATCTATAAACTAAACTTTATCATAACTGCATGTACAGGGTAAAATATCTTATATATATTTATATATGGTTGGGTACTATTCATGGTTTCACATAGCCCTTGTGGATAAGAAGGGACTAGTGTATATTGTAAACATTTTCCCACACTGACCGAAGAGTCTTTAAAAACATTATTTATTAATGGCTACATGATATCAATGTCCTTTGAAGCAGCAGTCCAAAGTTCACACTACACCTTGTACTGGGTAAACCTGCTGCAAAAGATGTCACTTTAAAGACTATGTAGATTGACCCAAGCCATGGTGTTTTCCATTGCCTTGTATATATGTGAAGCTGAGCAATTAAGAAGAATTACACCTCTGAATTACAGTGTTGGTGAAGAATACTGAATATATAATGTACTGTCAGAAGAATGAACCAATCTGTCTTGGAAGAAGTACATCTAGAATGCTCATTAGAAACATGTATGGAGAGATGGCATCTCACATACTTTGGACACGGTATCAGGAGGGACAAATCCCTGGAGAAGGATATTATGCTTAGTTGAGAGACAGAGAGAAAGAGGAAGAGCCTCAATGAGATGGACTGACACAGTGACTACAACAATGGGCTCAAGTATAACAGCTGTGAGGACAGCGCACGAGGAGGCAGTGGCCGAGGACAGCACATGACCAGACAGTGTTTTGTTCTCTTGTACCAACTCATCGACATCTAACAACAACATATGATAAGCTATTATACGGCCACACCATAATTTAGGTAGCCATTACACTAATTCTAAGCATTCAGTTGCTTTCAATATTTTGCTACTGTATGTAATAACTCATTTTAATAACGATCATCCTTGTATATAAATTTGTCTGAGATCTCACTATTTCCTTCAAATAATTCCTAGGGATATAATTTTAAATAAGACTCTGACACTTTTCAAGCCAACCAGTTTCCTAGCGAGGGTTTACTAATTTACATTAAACTAGCAGCATTTTTTGAAACTCTACTGGCATAATGGTAAAGACCTATGCCTGCTAACCAAAAGGTCAGCAGTTTGAATCACCTGTACAACTGGATCACTATGAGTGGGAACCAATTCAATGGCAATGGGTTTGTTTTGTTTTTATTTTGGCTTAGCAATATTTCAGTAGTATTACATACTACACTTTTTTAAAAATCCTCTCTTTGATTAATAGGGAAGCTGAAGTTTATTCATGTTTACTATGCGTGTCTTTTGTGGTCCATAAACTCATACTAATATGTGAGTCTCTTAAAATTGCATGGAACACTTTGGGTGTATGTATTTGTGTGACAGCCTGTGACCATGCACACACAGGCATGCATTTTTCTTGTACAGGGCTCATTCCCAGTAATGTAGTCTTGTTATCCTCTAACGGTTAAGAACGACTGGTGATTTCTGCTTCCCATCTCAATAGGTCTGATGCGATATTTCTGTAATTTGACCACCTGCCTGTGCTTGTGGTAGCTTTTACTACAGAAGTCCCTATTCTTACATTTTAAAAATGATCCACCAATAGTGACTTCTCTTCTGGCCATTAAATAAATATTTACTTAAATATTTCTAGCTTTAAATGGCTCCTATTTCATAATTAACTTTAACTCATCTAAAATTTATTTTAGGCACAGATCTGATGAACTTCTAACTTCATGTCTTCTTCCAAATGATGAAGCAATTATTCAAGCACCATTGACTGAATACCAGTTACCATGAAGTCCATTCCAACCCCGGGCAATCCCATGTGTGTCATAGTAGAACTGTACTCCACAGAGTTTTCAACTGCCGATTTTTTGAAAGTAGACTGCCAGGCCTTTCTTCTGAGGCATCTCTGGGTGGACTAGTAATGTTATTAGTACCTGAGCTCACTAATCATTTGTACCACCCAGGGACTCATTTACTGAATAATCCCTTTTCACTGATTTATGCCATCAAATTCCTGCACACACCAGGGTCTGCTTCTATTTAGCTGGTCTATCTGTTAGAACCACCAAGTCTCATTATAGTAACACTACTGTCTTTCTTCATATATCGATATGACAAGCACCTGCTTTATCACTGCTACAGACTGAACTGTATGTCCCAGAACATTTGTCAACTTGGCTAGGCCATGATTCCCAGTATTGTGTCACTGTCCTCCATTATGTGATCTGATGTAATTGTCCTATGTGTCATAAATCTTAACCTTTATGATGCTGATGATGCAAGATCAGAGGCAGTTACTTCAAAGATGCAGGACACAATCTACAGAATTACGTTATATCTCAAGTTAATCTCTTTTGAGATATGACAAGGATTTTCTCTCACAGTGTAAAGAGAAAGCCTTCCCCTGGAGTTGGCATCCTGAATTTGTACTTCTGCCTCCCAGATTGTGAGAGAATACATTTTTGTTAAGCCACCCACTTGTGGTATTTCTGTTATAGCTGCACTAGATAACTAAGCCAACCACTTTTTCAAAAATTTCTTAACTATTTAAAATCAGTTATAGAACCATTTTCTTCCCAAGATAAGACCTCATTCCCTCTTTTTTATTCTTTTAAAAAGAAAATTCTATTGAGATTTTGACTGAAATTAAACCTCTAACTCTGAGAAAAACTCGTATCAGAAATCACTTGTATCATTACATCATTAACATGAAAAAAACACAAACTTCATTTTAAGTCTTTTTGTTAGTTTTCTTCATATACAACCTGCAGAATGGTTGTTAGTTTTTACCTATGCATCTTCTACCCTACTACTTGACTGATCTCTCTTATGGACTCTGATAGTTCTTTATTGATTGTTGAGGTTCCCTTCCCCCCCATACGGAAGACGCTTCAGTCTTCATTTTTTATAAAATATATGCTCATAGTACAGATAGTTCCCAGTTTATGATGGGGTTCTGCATCAATGACTATTCCACAGTAGGTCAGCCCTGACAAAAGTTGAATACCTCAGGTTTCTTTAGTTTTCATTATTACTGCCTTTAATTATATCTTTATAAATCTGCTATTTATTTGTCTTTTGGGATTGGAAACATTACATTTCTGAAAGGTAACATCAGCAAATTATGCACTGCAACACAGTATATCGTACACATTACTAACGTAATATGTAATTTGTCATAACTTAAATCCCTCATAAACCAGGGACTACCTGAAGTTCAAAATGCAGCAAACTGAATAATTAGAAAGTCTCAACTGTCACTTGAATAATCCAGGATATTGTGACCCAGAGTTAGATAAAACTTGAGAGATACTGAATTTAACCATATTCCAATATTCTATCCAGAAGAGTAGGTAAGAATATGGAAGGTCACATTACATCAAATTGAAAGATATTACTACAGAATTACCAAGAGTGTAAACAATTTCCCAAGAATATAAAGGATTCAGTAGCCTTAGGGTGTCTTTAAAGCAAGACAGAAAAATATTTAAATATTTTAAGCAAAGAAAAGAATTATAAAGTCAACAAAGTTGTACAATCTAATGGGGACTCAGACTTATCTGAATGGGACATAACTCTGTAAATAACGAGATTCCTGTTTAAAGCTGTTCAAATGTTTAATATGTGCTTGGGTATCAGGGCAAACAAAGGTCTTACCTTGAGCAAAACCCCAGGGGGTAACGCTCTCCCTAGTGGTCTTTTCAACTTCTAAGTTTTAAAAGCATGAAAAAACAGAAAATAGCTTCTGAATAATCTCTCCTTTGAACCACACCAACTATAAACACACTAACATATTAACACTATATATATTATATATGTATCTGTAATCCTACCTCTCAGTTATAAATGGTCCTATTGTGTTATACTATACAGCTTTTCGGAAACCCTGGTGGTGTAGTGGTTAAGTGCTATGTCTGCTAACCACGTGGTTAGCAGTTCAAATCCACCAGAAACTCCTTGGAAACCCTACAGCAGTTCTACTCTGCCCTATGAGCTGCAATTTACTTGACAGCAATGGGTTTGGTTTTTTAGTTATATAGCTTTTCAGACTTTTTTTTTAAAATTATGACTGAGTGAAAATGTACATTCCCATATAAATTTACATGTCCACCTATATGCAGATTCCACTGCTCTCCCTGCTCGGTGACAGCACACTATTCCTCTCTGCTTCATACATGTCTCATCCTCCCAGCAGTCTCCTTTCCCCTCCTCTCCACCCACTCTCCTTCCTCCAGCCAGAGGTCAGCAGGATGATATCCTATAGATGCATGGAACCATAAAGTGCATCCAATATATGGTCACTCTGCATCGCCAAGCCCAATCCATTTGTGTCTGAAGAGTGGACCTTCATTATGATTTACCAGCAAGGGCTGCATCAGGGCCAGGGGCCATGCTCCCAGGGGAACCCCGAAGCCACTGGACCATCAATTGAGGTCTTTTAGTAGAGATCTCAGGGTGCACCCCTTCTTATTCTTGTGTTGCCAGTGAGACTCAACTTAGTGAGCTCCATCGCGGCTATCACTGGTGATGGCCGGGCATCATCCAATTCTTCTGGTTCCAAGTCGATATAGGCACTCACTCACGTGGGTCTCTCTATGTTCTGGGTTGTCTTTACCCCATGTCATTTTGGTCCTCGGTGATCATCCGTTCCTGCTGAGTTGGGACCATTTGCTGTGCCTTCTGATGGCAGCTTGGCAGCTTTTAAGACCCCAGACGCCACTCACCAATATGGGGTGCAGAGAGTCCTCTTAGCAAAACGCCAGTTGTGCCAATTGGCCTCAATTTTGCCTAAGAGCATGGTGCCCTGCCCCCTGCCCCAGCTACTCTATCCTTGCAATATTAGGTTAAGATGGAAGGAGTATTCAAATTATGCTCAAGTGCACTTAATATTGTTCTTGTTTCTAATGTGTGCTATTACCAACTTCACCCAGCCAAATTTCTACCAACTATCTATTTTCAGACTTTTTTTTAAAAAATGCTGAGATAACAATGCAGATTACACTGTAAATGCTGTTTTGTAATCTGATTTTTTAATTACTTCTCAGAATAAATTTAAAATAAAGTTGATTAGGCAATAAAAATATTTTAAATTTTGATTCATATTGCCAAATTGCCCTCCTGATGTATTAATCCACACTCTTATCAGCAATGAACCTGAGTGCCTGATTTCATAAGCCCAGGCCAAATTAAAGATAATCAATCTATTAATTTCTGATGATCTAGTAAGGAAAACAAAAATTTTTTTCTCTGCCTAGTAGTGAGGTTGAACCTATTTTTCACAAGGTTAATAGCCATTTTTATTTCTTGTTTCTACCTGTTTTCTGTTTGAACAATGTTGCCTCCATCCAGTAACATTCTAAAGGTCATAGAAATGGGTGTTACCACATTAGTAATACATGAAATAAGTTCACAGTCTTGACTCAGCTCTTTATTAATAAACTCTAAATGGAATTCTAACAAAAGGTTTTTTTCTTTCATATTAAGTATGATGTTATAATGAATCATAATTTTTAGCAACATAAATTCAGGGATTCTCATTTCCACAAATATTCTATTCATGTTTTAGTTTCATAAAAAATTCTTCAAAGGTCAGAATATTTGATTGCACATTTAAGAGAAACACAGAAAAGTTTGTTTCTATACTGCTCATTTTTAAAAGTTCTTCATAAATACTATCATTCAAGAACAGTTTATTTGCCATACACTCAAACGTTCCATTCTCTGATGGGTCAAATTTAAGTTTTATCTGTTATTAAAAAAACAAAACATAAACCCTGGTTCTTTAATAATTCCAGAGGGAATTTGGAAAGTCTAATTAGCAGCTAAATGAGTCGTGACAAATAAGCACTCTCTTCTATAAGGATGAAGACCCACAAACAACATAGCAAAAGTACGGAAGACAGACTGCTTCTCATACAAAGAAAGATAAGAGACTCCCTTGTTCACTCCTCCACGCAGAAAGAGAACACAAAGAGAAAGAGCCACCTGGACAGAAAGGCAGAAAGGGAAATAAGAGCACAGGACTAGAAGAGAAGGCTAGCACATGTGATGGTGGGGAGTGGACAGAGGCACAACAAAGGTAGGCAAGACGGAAAGTAGGCAGAGATGAGGACACCCCGCAGAGGGAAAGACTGACGTTGGCATAGCAAATAGGGTTTTGATAACAAATCCCTATCAGGAAGTTCTTTAGTCTAAATTTTCTACCCTGAGTTGTGTCTGTTTTCTCTTACTTGATTTTCAATAGAAATTATTTTAAGTATCCATCTTCTTCACTATCATTTCATATAACACTTAACTATGGATTTAATGTTAAAAGGGGAGATGTGATTTAAAAGAAAATCAGTTACATTCAGATATACAACTAAGCAGAAATACAAGTACACAACTAAGTCTACAAATCTACCTACTGAACTCTTTTTCTCCCTTCAGCCCCTTCCTGATAGCTAAAATGTAAAAAAATGAAGATTATAAAAAAGAAACCACCAAGAGTTGCTCTATCTGAAAATTCCATCTTCAGACATTCTGTTAGCCTTAAGCTGTAAGTGTAAGACTAGGCAGCCATTCAAAGAATTTTTTGGCTGTAGACATAAACACTAAAACAACTCCAAGAAGCTGGGGAATCTCCATTTCTGGAGGTCTTTCAAAGAAACAGTGATAACCACCTTGCCTGGATTAGCACTATTTATTTTTACTTACTGCTCTCATACAACCTCACATGAAAGTAAATCATTTCTAGAGCTCTATTCTAGTATTAAAGTTCTTCTACTTTAAAATGAAATAAGAAATCTTTCCACTTCCTTGTTTAAATAATACTAACCTTTTAACCTATCTTGAGAGATTTCTAGATTCCAACTGACTTCATGCCTTGTTTTCCTGAAACTTTTAAGATTTCTTCTTTTCTCCTAAACTCTATGATCAAATAGACTATTCAGATAATGAACTTAATATTACTGAAAAAGAAGAAATCATATCAGTTTTGAGTATGTCTACCTGCTGTTGTTGTTAGATGCCCACAAATCAATTCCAATAGCAAGTCACATGTGCAGAGGAGAACTGCTATGTGGCACTCTGCAAACAAACCTGTTTTCCAAGGTACCTATCTCCTTCTGTTGCTATCAGGTACTTTGGAGCTGGTTCTGACTCACAGAGACCCTACACATAACAGAAGGAAATATCACCTGGTCCTGCGCCATCCTTAAAACAGTTGTTATGCCTGACTGAGCCCACTGCTGCAGCCACTGTCAATCTATCTCCTTGAGGGTCTTCTTTTCACCGACCCTCTACTTTACCGAGCATGACTGATAAGGACACCTCTCGCCAGGTTCAAACTGTTAGCCTTTTGGTTAGCAGTTGAGCAACTGACCATGTGTATCACCCAGGGAACTACCTAAATCTACATGTGGATCAGAATTTAAAAGTTCACTCATAAAATCTTTGCTTAAATAAGTTTTTCACTTAATAACATAAAATTCAGATCTCTGAATACTATTTTCGATGGACTAGGTCAAACTGAGTTTATTAAAAATAACCAGAAGCTTATGAAAGATCCTAAATAGTGATCACTTAACAAACTGAGTTAGATTAAAAATACCAGGCCAGTATACAAGCAAATACAGTTGAAAGAATCAGCAGAAAAAGCCTAAACTTGATAAGACAATGGACAACTATCAGCGAAATAACTACTATTTAACCAAGTAGAAAATAATTTTTTACTGGACCAAACTGACAGGAGCTTGCTAAGAGAGGAAAAAATTCAGAATACCTAAGTTCTAGCAATGGTTTGACCATTTATTAGTTATATTATGTATGTACTACTGACGATGCACTTCAAGCCTTTGGTCCTTTTTATAACATAAGGAGGTCTGAGTAGGACAGTATTTTTCAAACCTTTTTTGGCAGCAATTCATTAAAAATATATGTACTTAATTTTTCAATTCAGTATATAAGTAACTATTTGAAACAAGAGGTTTATGAATACTTGTGTGCAACATACTTTGACATTTTCTATTTTAGACTAGTTCATAAAACATTACTGGTTGATAAGAAAGCTAAAATAAAAGACAAACAAGGACAAGTGATGGCATGGATGTAGAGAAATGAGAACCCTCTAACACTGCTACTGGGAGTGTAAAGCTGCAGTCGACAACAGTATGCCAGTTCCTCAATAAGTTAAACAGAGTTGTCATATGACCCAGATTCCACTCCTAGATATACATCCAAGAGAACGACTAGCATATTCACACAAAAACTTGTATATGAATATTCACAGCAGCACTATTCACAACAGCAAAGAGGTAGAAACAACCCAAAGGTCCATTAACTATTGAACGGATAAATAAACTGTGTTACATCTACAAACACCAAAAAAAAATTCAAACTCACTGTTTTCAAGTCACTATAAAAAGGAATGAAGTACTGATTTTTATGTTAAGACTTGGGAAGAATCCTGAAAACATTATGCAAAGTGAAAGAAGCCAGTCACAAAAGACTATACATTGTATTAACTCCATTTATATGAAATGTCCAAGACAGGCAAGTGCATATAGACTAAAAGTAGATTAGTGGTTGCCAGGAGCTAGAGGAAGAGGAGAATGAGGAGTGACTGCTAATGGACACAGGGTTTCCTTTTGGTGTGATGTAAATGTTCTAGGACTAGCTAATAGTAATGGTTGCCCAAGTTTTGTGTACATACCCAAAACACTGAATTGTACATTATATATGGGTAAATTTTAAGGTGTATGAATTATATCTCAAACTGTTTCTTTAAAAATGAAATAAAAATTATTTGAGATCCAAATTGATTTAATCAACTAAAAGATCAGATGATATCTCTCATAGTTTATGATTCTTACAAAAGTTGAAGTTTACTCAAACCTACAACATACAACGCGCTTACATCTATTTTTAATGTTGCTTTCAAGACAATCCTGCAACTGATGGTCAAAAAGCTGCCGAAGAACAGAGCAATTAAGTGCAAGTAAAAAGTATTTAAATTTAGTTTTGACTCCAAAATCTCAACTGCTCCAATATGCCATGATCGTTCATTTCTGAATATGTCTAATTATAATGAAGAAAGCTTATAAGACTGATTATTACTTAATAGGCAGAATTAAGATTTGACAGTTATTAAAAGACCAAATTATGTAGCAGATGATTAGTTTTCAGTATAATTATCATATTTAATAACCCCAAATCCCAAGTCTATACATACGGTCTAATAAATTTTTAATCCTTGGCTTAGCTCTAGCTGTATCAATTTGATCAAATCAGAAAAATTTCAAATGGTCCTAATACTTTAAACATAAAACCAACATTAACAAGTGTAATCATTTTAGTTTGGGGGAGAGGGGCAGGCTGAAAGAATGACTCATCAATTTTGTTTGGAAATATATACAGAAGTTCAAGAAAAATATGACAGCTAAAATAAATAACTTCTTAGAAATATGTTGAACTAAAACTCAAGGCTTCTCGGCATGGAAATTTCGTTTACTGACTTTAAACTTTGCCTTAAAAGTCACCCTTGACAAACCTTGTTAAAATCAGCCAAAATTCTAATATAGCCAATGGTCAAGACAGTATCAGAAAGAAACGTCAGAGGTATTTTACTGAAAATGTTTAATGTTGGAATACTCTTTTGACTTAACAGTCTGAATGTCCAGAGGATATTTAGCAAAAAGTATGTACACACTAATCAAGACTGATACATGCTATTATGATTAAGAACAGTTTTTTTTCTTCTGCTTCATGCGTTCTAATTTCTTCTTCCTCACATTAGCAGCATCTGGTGTAGATAAGAAAGCCCCTAGTCACAAATTCCAAGAACTTCCTTATTAGCCACAAAAAGGCTAACCAAGGGGTGTATGTCTTTTCCTGGAAAATCTTCAAAGAAATATTATTTAGTTATATATGAGGTGGCAGTCTTTTCTATTTTATGCCCTTTAAATATTTCATCTACTGTATTCACTTGTCCATTTTCTTACCCCAAAATTACTTAGCTGAGGATACAAAGAAAGTGAAACGTATAATTTAGAGATATCTGAAAATTATCTTACTGTGCTTCACCAACTCTAACCTGCATTCTGTTCTTTTCTCAAGATTTCTCTCACAAGGTAGTTTGCTTTGCTAAGGAAAGGAAGATAACAGTATTTACGTGTATCAGAGTTTTAAAAATGTGCCAATTTAAGGAAAGCTGCCTCTCTAATGCATCAAAATTTTAACTACTTGTAATACTAGTATTAAATATCCATTTCAAATTTAGTTCTTATATTATCATCTCTAACTTTAGAAAAAATTCTCACTGCTCTCAAGAATATTACGTTCATCCCATCTATTTCATCAATTCCCTTCCTACACTTTATTATACAGCATCAAATTTACAAATACCTTCACACACACACAAAAAAATCGCAATCCCAGTCAATTCAACCTTTCCAATCACATTTTCAATTCTTAAAAGAGTTCTTTAACTACTCACAGATAAATGATGATGTATCTTTTAGAAACTGAAGGCTCCCTCTCCAAGAAATAAATCAGTTGGCCCATCCCTCCCTCCTTTAAAATCAGCTGCTTCTACATGTGGAAAAGGGCAAGACACTGTCTTCTATCATGTGTGTATTAATCAAAATACTGGCAGGGGAGTACTATTTCAGGGGAGTACTTCTGCTGTAGTCTGATGTGTTAGCAGATTTTTAACATGAAAAAAAGTTCATTACAAAGCTACATACTACACTTTTCTAAAGGAAAATTTAAAACTTATTATATCCACCTGTTTCTCAAAATATCACATCTTCTCCCATCCAATAAATGAATTAAAAATATTTGCTTTTATATTTCAAGGTATTTTAAAAATAAAATGTATAAAAAGAGCCTTAATTTTAAGGCTCACACAAAGATATTTTTGAAAAACACAACAGATTGCACATGAGAAGAAAATGCAGCTGACCTTAAATTTGCACTTGTATCGAAAGAACACACAGACATGGGAAAAAGCAAAGAATTTAGAAGAAATGTTCTCTAATTTTCTGTGCTGAGCAGAAACAAACCTTTTCACTAAGTGAGCTGTCTTAAGCTGTATTTGCTTCTTCAATGTGATTACATAAATACTATCTATCAGATAAAGATTCATGCCTGATACAGATGAAGCAAATGGAAAATACATTAAAAGTTAAATCTCAACAGAAAACTCAGAAGACTAAGTCCAGGTTTAGGCTGTATACATCACAATGCAAACTTCCTTCAAGTCATAGAAAATATTTACAGGATGTTTTAATAAAAATATTAATGGGTGGTACAAGATGAGGGCCAGTAACAGCCAATCAGGAATGAAGTATTTTTACTCCAACGAAACTCTTAGGACTAAAGGAGTATAAAATTCCTTCATATAAATGTATTTAAAAAACACGAAGTCTTTCAGTTTTCACTATAACATCTGAAGACATTTAGCAGACTGCATTATCACTCACCACATGTCTACGGTTTCTTAAAAACTGAGAAATGTGTTTTTGATCAACAAATATGGATCCTTGAGAATGGGTATGAGACAAAGGTATCCTTTATCACCACTCTTTATTCAATACTGTATCAAAGTCCTAGCTACAGCAATAAGGCAATAAAGAGTATTCATATTGGAAAGGCAAAAGTAAAACTATCCTTATTCAGATGACCAGAAAATCCCAGAGACTCCAGAAGAAAGTTACTGGAACTAATAGAAGGATCAGCACAGTGTCAGGGTACCAAATAACACACAAAAATCAGTTAGGTACCCATATACTAACAAAGAGGACTCTGAAAAGGAAATCTAGAGAATAGTAATATTTAAAATCACCCTCAAAAGGATAAAATACCTAGCAATAAACCTAACCAGGGATATAAATGACTTACACAAGGAAAACTATAAAACACTACTGCAACAAATTAAAGAGATCTACATAAATGCTCATGGATTAGAAGGCTTAACACTGTGAAAATGTTAGTATTACCAAAAGTGATCTATAGATAGAATGCAACCTCAATCCAAATCCCAACAACATTCTTTAATGAAATCAAAAAACTACTGTCCAACTTTATACGGAAAAGGAGGAGGTCCTGAATAGGTAAAGCAATACTGAAGAACAACAAAGTCGGAGGCCTCATGCTTACCTATCTCAAAACTTACTATACAACCATGTCAATCAAAACAGCCTGGACTGGTTCAGTGATAGCCACATGGATCAGTGGAACACAACTGAAAACCGAGAAGAAAATCCAACCATCTATGGGCAGCTGATCTTTAACAAAGGGTCCATTCAATGAGGGAAGAAAGAGTCTCTTCAACAAATTGTGCTGGTAAAACTGGATATTC
Organism: Heterohyrax brucei; assembly: GCA_028571685.1. Classification (NCBI taxonomy): domain Eukaryota; kingdom Metazoa; phylum Chordata; class Mammalia; order Hyracoidea; family Procaviidae; genus Heterohyrax; species Heterohyrax brucei. The sequence goes on along the minus strand of CM053151.1, from coordinate 88,633,886 downwards.
ACATGCAGAAAAATAAGTCAGGATCCATATCTCACTCCATGCACAAAAACTAATTCACAATGGATCAAACACCTAAAAGTCAAAGCTAAAATTATAAAGTTTCTGGAAGATAATCGGTCAAAACCAGGGGACTTAATTTTTGGCATGAATATCCTATTAAAACAATAAAAAAAGATGTGCAAATGACAGAAGATAAATTAGATAACTGTGACTTCCTAAAAATTAAATACTTATGCTCATCGAAACACTTGACCAAGAGAGTAAAAAGAGAACCTACAGGCTGGGAAAAAAATCTTTGACAATAACATATCTGATGGGGTCTAGTCTCTGAAATACATAGAAAACTTCAACAACTCAACAACAAAAAGACACAGTCCAATCAAAAAATGGATAACGGACATGAACAGGTATTTTACCAAAGAGGATGTTCAGGGGGCCAACAAATAAATGAAATGATGTTTGTGCTCACTGGCCGCTAGAAAGATGCAGATCAAAACTACAGCGAAGTATCATCTTATCCCTGTGAAAAATGGCAATGATCAAAAAAAGAAAACGACAAACGCTGGCGAGGCTGTGAAAGGACTGAACTCTTATGCTAGTGGTATTGTAAAATGTTAAAACCACTACACAAAACAGTATGGCACTTCCTCCAAAAGCTAGAAACATAAGTACCTTATGTTCCAGCAATCCCATTCCTACGTACATACCCTAGCTATACAAACAGCAGTGACACAAATATACATATGCACACCTATGTTCACTGCAGCATTACTTATAACAGCAAAAAGATGGAAGTAACCTAGGTGTCCACCAGTGGATGAATGGATAAGCAAATTCCAGTACATACATACAATACTACACAACTAAAAATAATGAGTCCACAAACATGGATGAATCTGGAGGACATTGTGCTGAATGAAGTAAGTCAGTCACCAAAAAGACTAATATTGTGAGGCCTTGTTATTATAAAAAGTCAAGAAAAGATAAACACACAGAAAGTAAAGTTCTTTGATGGTTATTAGGAAAGGAAGGAGAGAGAGAATCACTTTCTAGGTAGTAGACACTTGTCACTTTTGGTGATGGGAGAGGAAATCCTAAATACGAGTGAAGTCAGTACAACTTGTCCAAGGTAAATAAAGACAGTAACTACACTTGAAGAGGACACAATTTCAGTAGACACTACCATATTGTATATAACATATACAATTTTGAAACAACAGTAAAAACAACCAAAACTATGTGTGTGGTTACACGGGTAGACACAGATGCATCTGTGCATATAGGAAGACACAGGCAAGTAAATGCAAATGCACGTAAGAGTATATCTGTAAGCATACATACATACCCAAATATGTAACAAACCATACAGAGAGCAGTTATGGACACTTTCTAGATATATCCAAACAACTTGCAGGATTGGTTTACTAGGTCTAAGACTTGGCACTATCATCCTGAGGGACAACTAAGTCAACTGGCATAACCAGCCAAGTCAGCCAAGATAGCATAATTCACAAAAATAATGTTCTACATCCTACTACAATGAGTAGCATCTAGGGTCTTAAGAGCCTGCAAGTGGCCATCTAAGATACAATTATTGGTCTCCATATGGTGTCACAGTAGTTAAGTGCCACAGCTGCCAACAAGAAGACTGGTTGTTCAAATCCACCAGGCACTCCTTGGAAACTCCATGGAGCAGTTCTATTCTGTCTATAGAGTTCTATGAGTCAGAATCACCTCAGTGGCAGTGGGTTGGGTTTAGTTTTAGGTATTCATAGGGAGTAAAAGAGAATAAAGGAAATTAAAGGCTGAAAGAAGAAACTAGTCCATGGGACTAATAACCCATATGCAGCACAGTCTTGTCTAACCTGAGACAAGAACTAGGTGTCTGGTTACCACTAGCAACCATTTTCACCAGAAACACAACAGAAGGTCCTGGAGAAAAATACAGAACAAAAATTCAAATTCCTAAGAAAGACCAGACCTACCGTTCTGGCAGAGACTAGAGGAATCTCTGAGACTGTTGCCCGAAGATACCCTTTGAACTTGGAATTGAAGCTATCTCTGCAGGCATCTTTCAGCCAAACAATACGTTGGCTTATAACTAATATTACCTGTGAGTCATGTGCTCCCTTAAACAATGAACTATGTGAAACCAAACAGTCAACATTAACCCAAAAGCAAAGATTTAGGTAAGGAAGGGAAGGGGAAATAGTTCAATGGAAACAGAGCAAATAGAATGCAAATTATGAGAACACTGACACACTGTAAATATTCTAACCAACAGCACAGAACAGTGTGTATAAAATTATTAAAAAGAGAGTCTAGCTTGTTGTGTGAACTTATACCCCAAACAAAGAAACTATTATAAAAGAAAGAATCCTTAATGAATCTTTAACACAGAAGCTGATAATGTAGACATAGTGGAAACTGCTCCAGACTTGGGATAAAAAGATTTAGTGAGGGACAAATCTAACTTACAGGCAGATAGGAAAAAGGTGCTCCCTTCTGAGAAGCCACAGCTCTGGCCTATGAAGCACAGCTGGCTGCCAGTCCCCTCTCAAACTCTCTGCTTCATGTAGCACAAATTCAAACTCAGCCCTACCACTATCAGCTGTGCCATCCTAAACAAGTGACTTAACTCTCTGAGGCTCAATTTCTTCATCTCCAAAACAAAGAAAATAAAGGATAGCTAACAGGATTACTGTGGATATTACATACAATGGCATTTGCTAAATCATTTAGTACAGTGCTTAAGAGGGACTCAAGTGAACAGCAAAACAACAAAAGCTCTCATTCCAGAGAAGAGTGGAAGTATTTCTCCACATCTGTAAGTAACACATCACTCAAAATTTAAATATTTCATTTAAGTTAGCTAAGTTTTAAAGACAGTACAAATTAATTGTATACCCCAGCACCTTTTTGACTGAGTTCTATCGACTCCTAACTAATTCAGTGAGCAGCTGTATAAGTGCTTGAAGGGGATACAGAGCTCAAGGTGCACGTGATGTCATCAGCTTCTCTTCGAGATCATAATGCCTATGAGCATCCTAAAGGCTCCAAGCAGCTGTTTAACTTGTTTAACCCAGTGTTCTCAAACTTATTTGATCACAGAATTTGGGGGTGGACGGGTGATGCATATTTTATGTGTTGATGTCATACGAACAGCACCAGCCCCTCTTCTTGAAGGTCATCAGTTTAAGAAATCAAACAGGTTTTAAGCTATACATATTAACCTAATTACTACATTTTACAAACTTTAAAGAAATCAGGCACTCAAAATCTGAATACTGCTTTTCAGTTTACGAGTCTCATCTAATCACATGTAGAAATTTTTAATTCAAAGATTTTATCTAAAAAACATGTTGTAAGGACTGAAATGTTTTAAGCCACATGCTTTAGCTCTACGTAGTTCATAGTAAGAACTGATCTTGGTCTAGAATTTGAATGTACTGTTACTTCCATTGTCTTACACCATTCTTCCCTCCCATACATGTTTATGTTAAGACACAGATAAACCAAAGCAAAAATATTCTGCTGTTTTTACCTACCTAATATTTTCACAGCATAATGAGGACTTTCAAGAACAATTCCTTCTTCCGTATCAAATATAGGGTTATCTATTCCAGTCTTTGGAGGGATCTGGGCTAGTTTCTTAAGTCTCATGGAGGAATTAAGGTCAAGTTCTTGTTTTTTCCCTTCCTCCTCTCGCCTGCGCCTCATGTCTTCCTGCTGCTGCCGAATGCGTTCCAACTGTGCACTTCGACGTACTGGCATCATCCTGGTGCCCAAATCTCCAGGGCAGTCAACAGCCATCTCTCGATGCTTCTGGTATTCCTCTGGTGATGCAAGATCAACATTTTTTACTTCGCTGTCTGCTTCCTCTGTAACATGCCCATTCATATGGGATGTTGTCATGGTTAGTTATAAAAACCTGTACCACTTTTTATAAATCAATTTTTCCTATAAAGCCAATTCTCTTGATTTTGTAGTATAAAATCCATGTTACTTCCAAAAAAGAACAAAAACACAAAAACTTCTCACATCACATAATAATGCTATGAAAAAATATCCATGAAGGAAATCTATGGGGAAAGATGAGGGGGAAAAAGTATAAGAATCACAATACAAAAGCAAATTTTATACAGCTCATTTCTAATCTCACACAATACAGAAACATCTAGCGAGTACATATTATTTTGCTACTTGGGTAAGTACTTTCATTTTACAGATAATGCTGGGGAATCAGAATGTTCCCCCCACCAAAAAAAACTACCTCCCAAGAATTTAAGCATACTATTTAATTTTACAGCTGAGAAAATGGATACAGTGGAGAAGGAATTCACTTAGGCAAGTTTAGCAAAGCAAGATAGTAAGAAGGCTTTAGGTATTAGTTTGGTAGAGACTAGGTTGTTTAAGGTATAAAAAAATGTTTTAAACATCTTTGTATAGCTGTCTCAACACACTACACTCAACTATTACACATGGGATAGATAATTTCCTAGTTAACTGTAACAGAAACCAATGAAGAGCAGTTCCCTTGGTATATCGCAAGCTGTACTGGTGGCTCACTTGGGATAACAACAGTATTTTGGAGGGCAATTCATCTTTAGGAGTTTATGAGACAAAGAAGACATTTAATGCACAGGAAACTTTTAATTAGCCACTACTTGGCTTGGCAAGGCAGGATAAAACTACATTAGGTGAGAAAAGGAATGCCTAGGTTATCAATCTGTGTAATCAGTCACATCAGCAGAGAATTGGGGTTAACTCTTCATGAGAATTCATTTAGAAAAAACAGTAATATCTATCACTATTAAAAACATGTTAAAGTCAGAGTCACCACGTACAGCAAGAAGAACATACTTGACTTGGAGAAGAGAAAGCTTATTCTATTTCTGGTTCTGCTACTTCTTCTAGAGTTATGATCTGAGGTTAGTTAGCTACTTCTCTGAAGAACCTCTGATCTCTCATGTGAACAATTTACTCATAAGATTGTTTTGAATTTTAAATGAAAACATTTATACAAGTCATAAAAGAAATGCACCCATCTATGTCAATTCTTATATTTAGTTCTATTTTAAAAGTCTCTCAACATTATTTTAAGACAAACATACTTTACTGGATGACACTGGCTTGCCATCAAGCCACTTCTCAGTGAACAACAGGCAGATTATTTATACATGTGTAAACCCAGTGCCATCACGGCAATTCAGCTCACTCAATTAAATCTAATTAACCTTCTTTCGCTCAAGACTTCAAAAATATTTACAATAATAAGCCAAGTTCCTCCCTGAGATGGGCATCACTTCAGTAAATAAGCTGGTTAGAGCACAAAATCAACTAAGCAAAAACTGTTTTTCTCAGACAACACCCCTACTGCCAACCTTCTCTGACACACCGAGTCACAGTGCAAACAAGCATAGAAGACCTAGACTACCAGGAACACCGTTAGGCCAGCAATGAAAATGGAGGCAAGAGATAAGAACCACTGGAATTATATTTTCAGATGAATTCTGATAGATTTCACTGACTGCTTTCTTTATTATAATTATAACTACAGTGATTTACTTCTAAATACTGTATTTACCATTAGTTTGCTTCGTACATCATTAGTATGACACCTATTAGATTTATGTTAGGTAATTTTTAAGTTTCATATGTTGATTACATACTGACACAAATTCAGCTAATTTAATATTTTCATTACAAGGAAGTAGAATTTTGTGTAGGAGTTACTGCAGTGCTCTGCTTAATTTTAAAAACTGAAGAGTGTACATACTCTCAGTTAAAACTCTCAACTACTTCTACTAAAAATCAAAGAATGAGTTAATATATTTTATAACTAATACATATGCTAGTTTGCAAAAATTATGTATCTGAAATTAAAACTCTCAGCTTAAAACTGTCAAGACTATAATTTATTCACTATGTTAGATTATAAGGGCAATTACAGACCATGCAAGAGGAATGGGTAAGGGGATCAGGGTCAGAGTTCTCATGCTTAGACTATTATCAGGCTTGTTTATCTGGACCTAGCGTTTTACTCTGCAAAAATTTCTGCAACCTGATATTAATCCACTTAAAATTCCATTTGATCATCTCCCTGGAAGTGCTCACAACCTACTGGGACACAATGCAAAGAAAACAAATCATTATTCTTCCCCAGTTGATCTCTCCTCACTAGATTACATATCTATTAAAGACAGGGGTCATAACTTGTTTTTATATCCCCAGTACATAACTTAGCATGATATAAGACCTAGAGGAAATGTCAAATAAATAATTTGTTGACCTAAACTTTGAAATGTCATAAATTCACAGAGGATGCACAGAGTGGATCCTATAACTTACGTCTGTCATAAAGGTAACAGGAAACATTCGAAACATAAGAACGTATTTCTTTAAATTGAGTTCCAAAGAACAACTAAATATTAGCCAGATTAGAAACTCAAGAAAAAAAGCCAGAGAGAAAAAGAGTATGTTCCAGGCAGAGGAAAACACAGACCAACAGGAAGGAAGACCACAATGCAGAAAGCAGAACACACTGCAGTCAAGATGGATGGGACAGTGCGAGGACCCAACACATGATTAATGATGGAAACTGGGAAGGCAAGCAAAGGGCCAAACCGAGAAGCATTTAAAAGCTAAAGACTTTGGTCTTTACCCTGAAAGTAGTAAGAATCATTAAAGGATCTCAAGCAGGAGATGACACGATTATATTTACTTTTAGAGAAAGCAGAGTTTGACACATGGAGGGCTGACAAAAGGATGGCAGTGAATCAACTTAAAAGCAAAAATGGGTTCCTGCACTAACACAGTGAGAGTAGAGACATGATACATTCAAGAACTATCTAGACTCAACAGAACTTGGTGTCTGATTTTTCTGTAAGAGGACAGAATGATAGATTAGGAGGAAGAGGATGAGGAAGAAGTAGTAGCACTAATAGCAACAGTAATAACAACAAACATTCGCTGAGCATTTCTTTACATGCCAGGCAACAGTCTAAGCACTTCAGGCATGATGTTTTCAGTATTCACTTACTTAATCTTCAGCAGAACTCTACAAGCAGGCTTCTTTTACAGAACGAGGAGTGAAGACTGAAGTCGGCCTTGATGATGGGATGGAGGAACAAGTAAGGCGCAATATGAACTAAAAGCAGGGAGAAAAAAGGCACGAGAAAAGCACAAGTAAGAAGAGTAGTTTAAAGCAGTCAGCTTGTACGGGAAAGCGGTGGAAGACACAGTGAGAAAACCTGACTAGGTACAGCTTATGAAAGGTCTTAACCATAAGTCCTAACTCTCTAGGTGTAAGTGTCATCAAAGGTTTTGAAAAGAGGAACAATCTACACATACATTTAACTGAACATTTACCCCTGGCTATGCACTAAGGTAACAAAAAGAGGATCCCTGCCCATTAGTCTGTCTACCTAAATGTTCTATCAGCTCACACCAAACCTATCACCATCAAGTCTATTCCCACTCACAGCAACTCTGTGTGACAGAGCAGAACTGTCTCACAGGGTTTCCAAGGTTGTATACCTTTATGGAAGCCAACTGGTGCACTTTTCTCCCACAGAGTAGCTGGTGACTTCAAATGATTGCTCTTTCAGGAAGCAGCTGAGCACTAAACCACTGTGCCACCAGGGCTACTCAAACGTCCTACAGGCCAAGCCAAGTCAGCCAAGTGCAGGATCCAGAAATTCACGTGCTCAAATTAAACTCACATTAAACGTTCTAGAATCCCATAGTTTTAGCATTAAACAGGTAAGCCATGAACACTCTATCTCATGTATCTGGTCACTATATACAACAAACAGTGAAAGAGTTGCTGTCCAAAGGAACACCACTCCAACTCTCAAAAATAAAGTTCTCTGATAATGCTGAAGCTTGGTAAATGACTAAATGCAAGAACTATTTCCTCTTATGCAAATAATAGACTGTCATTCAGAAGACAAGCCTGGCTATCTGCTTCTGAAAGGTCACAGCCTTGAAAACTCTACGAAGCAGTTCTACTCCGCACATGTGGGGTTGCAATGAGTTAGAACAGACTTGATGGCAACTAACAACAACATGCAGATAATGGAGTTAAAAGTCACTGGCCCTAAGAGTATTCCTCCCTTCTCAGTCAAAAGAAACGTCTCAAAAAGTCCGCATTAGAAATCTGTATCAGAACACTTGTCCCCATACCTTCTCAAACAAAACTGTTACACGGTCCACAAAGCAAGAAAACAAATTTTAAGTTTGCAGGCCAAAGCTGTTTCAAGGCTAACTTCAAACTAGTTGGGAAGAAGGTGCTTTGCTTATTTGAATTAGCTATGGAGAAGGGTGTACAAGTAAGCTACAGAAGCTGCACTGGAGATGTGTAAATGATTGAAGCCGGGGGCCTGAAACAGTCTAAGTAAGGGGAACAGGCTCAATACCAAGAGACAGACCCATTGTTTACGAGTTGTGGAATACAACAGTCTAGCAGGAAGACTATTTCCTATAGACCATTTTCCTTATTTTTAAGCAGAGGCAAATATAAAACATACACTTCATATGCATGTCAGCATACACTAGTGTCTAGAAGTCTAGAACTGTTTTCAATTCTTCCTTTTTCCCCTCAGTACTGCAAGTAATGCCCTTTGACCAGCAGCTGGGAAGTCTCGTTTTAAGTGATCAGCATTCCTCAGACATTTTAAGGGGTTGGACTATTCACTTCCATAGAAACAGCTTTGTCAGCTAACACAGGATTCAGGCCAAGAATAGTGAAAAGAACTTACATTATTCAAATTAGAAAGAATGTCTATTATCCTCTTAGTTTCTCTTCTCTGCTTTTTCATGCAATTCAGGCTAACTTTCTTAGTCTGTAAAATAGAAAAACAGGACAATTAATCAAGTGTAAAAGTCTACAGTTTTCTAAGGGGAGGAAGGAGAAGAGAGGGAAATTAATTCAATGATCCCCAATTCTGTTCACAGATTGCTATTTCTCAGCAGAAGCTGTGAAATGCACCTACTCCCAAGTCTCCAACGGACATGAGTTAAATTCAGTGTCAGTCATCTGAAATCAATGATGAGAAAGATATAGACATAATTAGTTTAAAAACTTTTTCAAAAGCATATATGCTGTTTTAGCAGATTGCAGATTTTTTTAAAGGATGCTTTTTCACTTCTTGCTTAATTTAAGGCTCAAACAAAAATACAGTTGTTTCTTTTTAACTACAACTCCTGGATCTATTTATTATGATGATGACGGTAATGAGTGAAAATGTACATTCCCATATAAACTTGCATGTCTGCCTATGTGCACCTCCCACTGCTCTCCCTGCCCGGTGACAGCACTTCTCCTCCCCGTTCTATACCTGTCATATCCTCCTAACAATCTCCTATCTCCTCCGTTCCACCCTCTCCCCTACCTCCAGTAAGAGGTCAGCAGGACAACATCCTATAGATGCATGCAACCATACAGTGCACACATGATATGGTCACTCTGTGTCACCAAGTCCAATCCATCCCAGTCCGAAGAGTAGACCTCCACTATGATTTATGGACAGGGGCAGCACCACTGCCAGGGACCATGCTGCCAGGGGAACCCTGAGGCTCCTGGACCATCAACTGTGGTCTTTCAGTGGAGATCCTGGATCTACTTTAAACATAACAAATAATTCATGATGCCGGGAAAACAAGAAGCTTAGGGTCCAGAAAAATAAAAAAATAATTTCGGGGGGTGGGACACACAGGAACCAGTTAACTAAAGAGGAAACACTGGTGCTGCAGTGCAGATCAAGAAAGAAGAGGATCCTGAACTAATGGAGTCATATCCGGTAACAATAACCAGCAAACAAATCAATAAAATGGTTTCAAATAAACAGCCACAGAGAAAATAAAACAGTAAAATAACAGAAAGTGCTGTCTGAACAGGGCAAAATTAGATAATATGCTCAAGGAAGGTCTATTTTAGGAGGTGGTATTTGGTCTATCAGACAAAAATCAGCCACATGAAGATCAAGAAATAAAGGTTCCAGGTAGAGGAAAGAGAAAGTGTATCTATATGGATGTCTCCCTCAAATGATAATTGTACTATATCTTGAGAATCAGTTATCACGTGCTATCAATTCCATGAAGTTTTTTTAAATCTATTATTCTAAATTAAGCACTCCTTCTTTCTCATCTGAACTATTGTAACAGTCCGATTTCCATTTCCCCCCTAACTGTCCCTAGCCACATGTCACTACAACATTCATTCCCTTCTGTCAGGTCCCAATTCAAATACCTCTTTACTAGGAAGTCATTCCTATGTTAAACAGCATGGTGTTAACCTCTCTTCTCTGAATTCCCATAATACCATCCATATCAGTAGAGGGCGGGGTTGAGTAACAAATGAGACAGAGAACAAAATAAATATAGGAGAAACAAGTTTAAATGTATTAATTATAATAAGCATAAGTGATTTATTCATGCTATTTAAGACACACTGATTAAATTTTTTTTTTAAATCCAGTTTTACAGAAGATTCACCTAAAACAGGAGGGCACAGAAAGCTATTTAAATCCATTTCTAAGAGGAAAAAAGTGTATCCTAATGCTCAGAGATCTTAGCATAACTTCCTCAACTATCAACAGATCAAGCAGTGAGAAGTGCAACTTTCCTGGCCTTTTTCTCACCAATGCAGTAAATAAAATATTTGAATAACATAATTAAACAGCTTGACTTATTGTCCAAAAAGGAAATCCTTATCCATTAAGTATATTTGTAACACTTGAGACATCTGTACCCACGTATTGGGTTGACAAAAATAATTTATAAATGGACAATACCAAGCCCCAGTAAAGATGTAAAGCAACTATAACTCTCATACACTGTTCACAGTACACAGCCACTTTGGAAAAAATTTGGCAGTTTCTTATAAACATACAAGGATTAGTCAAAAACTATTGCTACAATTAAACAAACTTATTTAAAAAAATGAAACAAAAATATTAAAATGTGAAGCTACTGGTTTTCACCATATCCTCCTTCTACATCTATACAACTCTGAAGACAGTGTTTGCATCTCTCGAAACTTTCCTCTGAAGAACTATGCACTGTTCCATATACGCCATGATAAAATGGCAGCGGTGGCCTCCTCAAGGGAGTTAAATTACATTCCTTTTAAACGTTCTTTGAGTTGCGCGAATAAAAAGAGGTCTGAAGGGCAAGACCAGGGCGTAAGGTAGATGGCATAAGGTTTCCCAAAGAAATTCTTCCTACCCTTGAAGAATAAATAATGTCATAATGGAAAAAATTCCTCAGTGCAACTTTCCTGCCCTTTTTCTCAGCAACATAGCTTTCACTTTTCTTAATACTTCTTCATAACAAGCTCTTGGGATCATCCTATGGCTTTCAAGAAAATCAATCACGATCACCCCTTGGAATTCTCCAAACAGTCACCATAATCTTCTGAGTGGTCTTCCCTCGCTTGGCTCATCTTTGAGGTCTTCCTGACCCTCACTGTTTCATGTGGGGCAGCATTTCCATAACTTATTACAAAGCTTCAATATTTAGGAAGAAGTCTGCTTGAGCTTTGTTAAAAATATGACTTCAAAATCATTTTTTTCCATGGCACAAAAGTATCTTTTTTTCTGAAGGCACCCTAAAGACACTAAGACAAGTGTATTACTGAGAGAATTTATCTGCTGTCATCCAGTGATCACAGAGACATGCTTAAACATGTTTTATTTGGAATGAACATGTACATGTATCAACTGGCACTCTAACAGTGATACTTTTCTCTTTTAATTATAAACGGTTATATTTGTATATATGCATTATATACACAGCTTAGAATCCAGTTCTAGTAACTTCCACATTTGTTTGCCTTCTTGTTCTGTCTCCAAGCAACTCCTGTCTAAGTCATTCTAGGGTAGCTAAAATTAAAGAGCTATGCCTCCTTAATCCATACACCAATGCTTCCTCTTGGGGCACAAATACTAGCCTGAGTTTCACATACAGCCTTTTCCCTGCCATCTCCTTAGGGAAGATTCAACAGAGCAATGAATCTGACGACAATGAGAAAGATCAACCACAGAAATGTGGGGAATTGGTAATCCATCAGCAGTCTCCAGATGCTAACATTTATTGAGCATCTTCTTTGTCTGGTACTTACCAAATTTTCTAATTTCAATTTCCATAGTAATCTTCCTTTATAAAGAAAGAAACACCAGTTTTAATTTCTTGGTATCTCAGCATTATAGCTTGCCAAAGGTCTCACAAATAACAAAATGATTGGACCAGCATTTACACAATGGTCTATTAGTCCATTTTCTAATCCTGGGACAGAAAGTTGGCTGCAGTGCGTATATGCCAACTGATTTCTAGTATCTGCCTGGAGCACTACTGGGAAAAACTGAGGACAGGTATTGAACGTGTGGCAAGAATACTGTAGTTAGCAATGTCGGCCATGGGGACAAACTCAGAACTGACGACATTTGTTGTGCATTTGCTGCGCTGACTAACATCAGCCTGTACTATCTAGAGGCCAGACTGAGGTTGTCAGTGAGAAGAATTAACTACTTTTAGAGAGAAGGCATCACTGTGAATCAAAATTAACTTGATAGCACACAACAATAACAGTATCTTACAGTTCCCAAGTGGCACAAATGGTTAAGTGCTCATCTACTAACCAAAGGATTGATGGCCTGAGTCCATCTGGAGGCATCTCAGAACAAAGGTTGATGTTCCACTCCAGAGCAGTTCCACTATGCAACATACTGGGTCACAAGGGATCAGAATCGACCTTCTGGCAGCTGGTTTGGTTTAAAAGAGTAGCAATACTTCTTGATTTACTCTCCATCTCTACCATACAACCAGAAAATTCCAATCTTAGGTATCTGCTCAAGAGAAATGAAAACTTACATTCACAACACAAAAGCAAAAACACCTGTTTGTAAGTTCTCAGCAGCTTTACTTACAACTGCAAAAAAACCTGGAAAGAACATAAACGAACGTTCTTCCACTGATGAACAGACAGACTGATAATTCACACAATGGAATACCTCTTAGCAATAAAAAGGAGCAAAGTACTGATACATCACAACATTAATGAATCCCAAATGCATTATGTTAAATGTGAAATAAATCAGATTCAGAAGGCTATATATACAATCTAACATCTCATTTATGCAGCATTCTGAAATCAGCAGCACCACAGGGACAAAAAACAGATCAGTGGTTTCCCAGGGCTGGAGGAGAGAGGTCAACTACAAAGGGTCACAAAAGAATCTTAGGGGATAATAAAAAATATTCAGTATCTCACACGCGGTAGTAGTTACACAACTACATGCAGCAGGCACAACTCATAGAACTATATGTACATCACAAGCAGTGAGTTTTACAGTATATAAACTATATCACAATAAAAACAAAAGAACAGTGATTAAGACAGTGCATGTGGAAGTGGCAATGGGGTAGAACATATCAACAGACTGATGGAACTGCCCGGTCCTGTACCATCCTCACAATCGTGACGCTTGAGCCCATTATCGCAGCCACTGTGGTGACGCATCTTGTTGAGGGTCTTCCTCTTTTTCACTGATCCTCTACTTTATCAAACATGGTCTCCTTCTCCAGGGACTGATCTCTTCTGACATGTCCAAAGTATGTGAGACAATCTTTACTGCTAACGCATATTGTAGATGTACTTCTTTCCATACAGATTTATTCATTCTTTTGGCAATCCATGGTATATGCAATATTCTTTGCCAACATCACAATTTAAAAGCATCAACTTTTCTCTGGTATTCTTTATTCATTGTCCAGCTTTTGCCAGCAGATAAGGCTAATGAAAACAACTTAGCTTTGACTAGGAACACCTTATTCTTTCAGGCAACTTCCATGGCTCTTGACACTTTAAGGTCTCGTACCATAAATTTGCCCAGTGCAATGTCTGCTTTGATTTCTTGACTTCTGCTCCCATGGGTGTTAACTGTGGATCCAAGTAAAATGAAATCCTTAACAACTTGAATCTTTTCTCCATTTATCATGATGTTGCTTACTGTAAGGTCTAGTTGCAAGGATTTTTGGTTTCTTTATTTATAAGGTCGTGTGAGTCAGAATTGACTTGATGGCAAAGGGTTTGGCTTTATATAGTTGCATGAGTCAGAACTGATGCAATGGCAATGGGTTTGGCTTTTTTGGTATGTTGATGTGTAATTCACACTGAAGGTGTAATTCACCTTCATCAGTAAGTCTTTCAAGTCCTCTTGAGAGACTTAGTAAGTCTTTCAAGTCCTCCAAAGATGCAGCAAGTAAGGCTGTAACATCTGCATAACGCAGGTTGTTAGTGAATCTTCTTCCAATCCAGATACCACGTTCTTTTTCATGCAGTCCAGATTCTAGGATTACCTGCTTAGCATAGAGACTAAAACAGCACAGTGAAAGGACACAACCCTGAGGCACATTGTTCCTGACTTTAAAACACACAGTATCTCCCTTGCTCTGTTTGAACCTGTATATATGATCCATGTGCAGGTTTCTCATGAATACAATTAAGTATTCTGGAATTCTCATTCTTAGCAATGTTATCCATAATTTGTAAATTATCATATGACCCAGCAATTCCATTCCTAGGTATATACCAAAAAGACTTGAAAGCAAAAACTCAAACATGTACTTGTACACCAATATTCATTTCAGCATTATTTATAACACCCAAAAAGTGAAAAACCACGTCCACCAAGTCATAAATGGGTAAATAAATGTGGTATACACATACAATAGAATAGTAGTCAGCGGTACAGAGAAATGAAATTCTGATACATGCTGCAACATGGCTGAATCTTGACAACATTTTCCTGAATGAAGTGAGGCAAAAAACAATGAAGAGTGTATGATCTCACTTATGTGAAATATCTGTAATAGGTAAATGTGTGAGTACTGAAGATTATTAGTGATTACTAGGAGTGATGGGAGGGGTAAATGGGGACATATTGCTTAACAGGGGTACCGAGCTTCTGTATGTGTGCTGAAAAAATACGAAGCAGAGTGGTTTAACACAACAAATGTAGTTAATGTCACTGAATTATACATGTAAACATTACTGAAATGGCACGTTTGCGTATGTATATTTCAACAAAGTTAAAAAGAAAAACACTATGCTAACGCACTCCTCTTATTTTACAAACAACAGAGATCCAGAAAATTTAATTCACTCACCAGGTTAAATAAATGCTTAGTGGCAGAGTGATAAACCCAGAAATTCAAGAACATAATAAAGCAACAGAGCAGCAACAGAGTAAATGAAATAAAAAAACTATTGCCAAATACAGTGTCTTACACTGTATATTGAAACCTGAGTGGGAAAGCAAACACATTTTTAGTAATATATTTCAGTATATAATACATTTTCCATCATCAGTTGCTTATGACCTGACTAGGGAGACAAAACATGTATACAGAAGACTAAATTTAATAGCCACACTAAAGCTGGCCAAAGAGAGGATTCACACTACCTGACTTTAAAATCGATTACATTGTCATGGTAGTCAAAACAGCCTGGTACAACAACGGATACATAGACCAAGGAACAGACACACACCTATGAGCAGGTAATATTTAACAAAGACCCAAAGTCCATAAATTGGGCAAAAGACAGTCCCTTTAAGAAATGGGGTTGGCATGACTGGATATCCATGTGCAAAAAATGAAATAAGACTCCCCTATTTTACACCATGCACAAAAACTAACCTGAAATGGATCAAAGACTGAAATATCAAATCTAAAACAATAAATCTCATGGAAGAAAACAATAGGGACAATGCTTGCAGCCCTAATACATGGCATAAACAGAATACACGAAATTACTAGCAATGCACAAATGCTAGATGATAAAATATAGATAACTGCAAACTCACTGAAATCAAACACTTAAAAATAGATCAAAGATCTAAATATAAAATCTAAAACAATAAAGATCATGGCAGAAAAAACAGGGACAAGGCTGGAAGCCCTAATACATGGCATACACAGACTACAAAATATTACTAACAATGCATAATCACTAGAAGAAAAAATAGAAAACTGGTAACTCCTAAAAATCAAACACTAAACGCTCATCCAAAGACTTCACTGAAAGAGTAAAAAGACTACCTACAGACTGGGAAAGATTTTTTGGCTACCACGAATCTGATCGGCATCTAATCTCTGTAATCTACAAGGTACTACAAAACTTCAACAAGAGAAAGACAAATAATGCAATTAAAAAATGGGCAAAGGATATGAACAGGTACTTCACCAAAGAAGACATGTAAGACACTAACATATATATGAAGAGATGCTTATGATCATTAGCCACCAGAAAAA
Organism: Heterohyrax brucei; assembly: GCA_028571685.1. Taxonomy (NCBI): domain Eukaryota; kingdom Metazoa; phylum Chordata; class Mammalia; order Hyracoidea; family Procaviidae; genus Heterohyrax; species Heterohyrax brucei. The sequence continues at coordinate 88,617,569 of CM053151.1, read as the reverse complement.
TCCAAACCAAAACTACAATGAGATACCATCGCACCCCAACAAGGCTTTCATTATTAAAAACAAACAAACAAACACAAAACAGATGTTAGAGAGGCTATGGAGAGATTGGAACCCTCCTACACTGTTGGTGGGAATGTAAAATGGTACAATCACTTTGGAAATGGATTTGGTGCTTTCTTAAAATGCTAGAAATCAAAATTCCATATGATCTAGCAATCCCACTTCTTGGAATATATCCTAGAGAAATACGGGCTGTCACACAAACAGATACGTGCACACCAATGTTTCTTTCAGCACTGGCCACAATAGCAAAAAGATGGAATCAACCTAGGTGCCCATCAACAGATGAATGGATGAACAAACTATGGAATATTCACACAGTGGAATACTGTGCAATGATAAAGAACAAAAATGAATTTGGGAAATTTCTCACAACATGGAGGAATCTGGAATGTATTATGGTAAGTGAAATCAGTTGCAAAAAGGCAATTTATGAGACCACTATTACAAGAACTCATGGAACAGTTTAAACACAGAAGAAAACAGTCCTTGTTGGTTACATGGCTGGAGAGGGGAGAAAAGAATATTCATTGCCAAGCCAGCCAAGTGCTGCTGAGTCAAATTAAACCAAAACCCACTGCTATCAAGTTGGGTCTGACTCCTAGCAACCCTAGAGGTCAGAGTAGAACTGTCCCATAGTTTCCAAAGAGTACCTGGTGGATTTGAACTATCAACCTTTTAGTTACCAGACATAGCACTTAATCTACTATGCCACCAAGGTTCCCATTCATTAACTAGATGGTAGATAGAAAATAAGTTAGGGGAAGTCAGGAACAACACACAGTAGAAACCAACAAAACTGGACTAAATCAAAAGCTATATATAAGTTTCTTAAATATAATCAAACATCTCAAGGGACAGAGTAGCAGGGGCAGGAGTCTGGGGACCATGGTTTCAAGGGACATCTAGGTGAAGTGGCATAGCAAAGTTTTTTTTTCTCTTTGTGGGGTGGTGGGGTTATAGGGTGGTGGGTGCATAGCAAAGTTTTTAAAGACAATGTTCTGGGTCTTAAAAGCTAGCAACCCACCTACAGCAGATGGGCATGAAGAACATCAACAAAAGAAGATATGAGCCCAAGATACAGCAAGGTCCACGCAATCCAGAGATTCCATCAGCATGAGACCAGAACTAGATGATATCAGGCCACCATCAATGACCGCCCCTGAACACAACAAAGAGTCTCTGATGAAACAGAAGGAAAATGGAGTGCAGAACTTGAACTCTACTAAGAAGACCAAACTTGATGGTCTGACAGACTGGAGGGTCTGTGGAAGATATGGTTCCCAGACTCCCTATTAGTCCAGAAATGAAAGCATTCCTGAAGTCAATTCTTCAGAGAAAGATGAGACTGAATTATAAGACATAAAATGATACTGGCAAACAGTGTGCTTCTTGGCTTATACATGAGACTAAGTGTGTAGCTCCAGTCCAAAGATGAGATAAGAGGGCAGAGGGGGTCGGGAGTGAGTTGAATGAATACAGGAAATACCAGGTGGAAAGGAGGAGTGTGCTATCACAGTGTGGGGAGAGCAGCTACAGCTGCACAGCAATGTGTAACTAAATTTTTGTATGACAAATTGACTTACATTGTAAACTTTCACTTAAAGTACAATAAAACATTTTTTTAAAAAGGGTAGCTCAAAGAAGGAAAGACTAGAAATACACAAGCCAAAAATATTTAGTGGTGACAATTAATACTATTTACTGACTCTCTTTGTGTGTTGAACACTGTGCTAAGTATTTTATACAGTTAATTCTCCAACAACCCACCAAGTTTAATTATCTTTTTTTTAACTGTGATCAAGTGAAACTGTACAATCCAGTTTAAATCTGCATGCCCGCCTATCTGCAACTCCTTCTGCTCTCCTTGCCCGGTTACAGCATACTCCTCCTTTCCATTCTATACATGTCATATCCTCTTAACAATCTCCTTTCCTTTCCTTTCCACTTCCCTCTAATAAGAGGCCAGCAGGATGACATCCGACAGATGCATAGAACCATAAAGTGTACACACGATATGGTCACTTTGTGCACCCAATCTTAACCCTATATGGCAAGTTTAATTACTTTTATCCCCAATAATGAGAGACAGGTTTAAAGAAGAAAAACATCTTGCCCAAAATATACTTCAAAATAAACATACTAGGCAAGTCTTATAACATCTCCGTATGGTAATTTAAAAAGAATCATTAACCCTATTTTACCGTAGAATGATTATTTAAGTGGTCTTAGTGCGTAGCAATGTTCATACTAGAGGTGATGGTGGATAGTGGTGGAAGTTAAAGTACTAGCACTACTTACCAGGCACAGTACCAAACATTCCAAATACATTACCATCATCCCTCCAACTACCTGAAGTCATCCTCAGTTTACAGATGAGGGAAACAAGTATGAAAAGTTTAAGCTGCTTCCCAAGATCCTAAGTCTGATACGATATCAGACTAAGATAACTCTAAGGTAGCTCCAGAACATACGTTCTTAACTCTTGTCCTTAGTCTTAATCAATACTCAGAGAAGACAAAACAAAAACAAACAAAAAAACCTACTGTTCTTAAGATTCTCTATTTAGTGTTTTGAAGGGTAACTTCGTATGATTTCCTTCACTTGTTCATAAAGATTTTCCAAAAAACATACCTGCAGACCCAAGTAGCTACTACAGGCAGTCCCTGGATTATAAAAAAGTTCTGTTCCTAAATTTGGTTTTATATCTAATTTGTACATAAGTTGGAAAAGTTGGGTATGGTTCACATTTACTGTTAAATATTTGTCTCAGTATACAGCATAGCTAACCACACAAAACAATAAAAAAAAAATAAAATACACTTCCAGATACATTAAAACATCTTTAAAGGAATAATAATACTAATAGTGTTTTGATGTGCATTACAAAGTAGTACCCATTTGTTATCACAAACCACTGCATTTACCTTGAATTTTTAATACACTAGGTTTATAGGACAGGCGTTTGTAACGACAGGCTGTATGTAAGCCAGACTTTGGTAACTCAGGGACTGCCTGTAGCTTTTTCTTGGTTTTTAAATGATGCAACAGTGAGGCTGCAACCTTCCCCATGTCCTTCTATAAATGTGGGTACTGCTCTATTACAGCAGTATTTTGCAATATAAAGAAGAGTTGGGGGAATCATAAATCCTCAACACATTTTTTTTTTAAATCAGATAATTAAGCTCCCTATGTAGTATTGTAAGGGGCCCTGGTGGCTCAGTGGTTAAATATTCACCTGCTAACCATAACACTGGTAGTTTGACCCTCCAGCTGCTCTATGGGAGAAAATGTGGCAATCTGCTTCTGTGTAGATTACAGCCTTGGAAATCCTATGGGGCAGTTCTACTCTGCTCTGCAGGGCTGCTACTTAACAACAACATACATTATGTGCAACAATCTTGAGGTAAAAAATGCTTTTTTAAAAATATCAGTGAAAAAATTCTCCATGTGTTCATATTAAACACAAGGATGAACATCTCTGGAGATACTCAAGGTGACATGCTCATGGCAGGAATTGGTGAGAAGCCAAAGAGTATCAAAGATATCAAATGTTTGGTTACTTGAACTGCCCCATTATCACCTTCAACTTCTCAGTAATAAAAGATTAAATGCATCCAAAAGATTGTCAGAGTTTTTGAAAAACTGCATACTATAACTAAAGACAATTGATAACATTTTCAAACTAGCTAGAAATGGATTTTTAACATGTGGGTTAAAATTATCTGCAATGTGGCTTTCAATACATTGCTAGCAATCAAGACTATACAGCCTAGCTGGAGAAAAAGAAGAATGGTCTAGATAAGGAAGAGAGCCAGAGTAAGAGATAGAAGATAAAGCCAGAGTTGGCTCTGAATGCTAAGCTAAATTGTTTGAATTTTCTGCTGCAGGCAGTGGGAAACTGGGTTTCTAAATCCAAGGGGGTAAAAAAAAGGACTACATGGTTTTTTTGAAAGATAAATCTGCGCAGTAACCAGAGTTGACTAAGAGAGGCCACGTGGGACAATGCTTTTACATATGGGAAGGTAAAGGAAGTAGCAGAAGAAAGGGGTAATTTCAAACAACTATAAAGGATGATCTGACAGGATCTGGAGACCAAGAACCAAATATAATGCTACAATACTGAGCATGAAATATGAAATTGGAGAATTACGACACCCTAAAAGAAATAAGAAAATTCAGACAAGTTTTTTCCTCTGGGTGGGGATGGGGAAAAGGACTGAAAAGGACATGATAAATTTCATTTTAGATGTAATGTATTTAAAGTAGGAGTGTTTGGCAGGCTGTTAATTGCTAGTTACTCCAAAACGGTAAGCCTAGAAGTGACTCTTTGTAATTTACATATTCATATGTTATGTTTGTAAAGCTTTTCAGTTTCAGCAAGAGTTTCAAGCACATTATCTCTTTTGAGCTCCACAGGGCCCTTAAAAGTTGGCAGGTCAAATATCTCCATTTCCAGAAGATAGGAAGGCATTAAGAATTAAGTCATATAAATAAAAAACCCATAGTTAAATTCAATTTGATTCAGACTCACAGTGACCTCACAAGAATCAGAATTGCTTCACAGAGTTTCTAAGGAGTGGATGGCAGATGTGAACTACCAACCTTTCAGTTAGCAATAAAGCTCTTAACCACTCTACCACCAGGGCTTCTCAGCTCAAAGTAACAAACCAGGGACTAGAATCTAGATCAGTGAATGACAATTATGTGGATCCATGGTACCACATTAATACTATTTTTGTAAAACGATACCTTGATGAATACACGCTTCCTTTACAAGTCACATAATCCAGTTCTTTTAAAACAACTAGAGAAAATTTACCTTTGCCCCTCAACTGTTTGTAAAACAAATTTTAGTATACTAATTTCACTGTTATATATGTTAGGAATGGTTAGAAGTAAATATACTAGAGCACCCAATGTTGGTAGCATAATATTTATTGCTCAAAGTTTCTAAATTCTCAGTGAGGTAATCAAGTTGAGAAATGATAGAAATGTGTTTGATTTTTCCTACTACATTTGTAAATTGAAACAAAACCATTAACATTCCCAGTTTCTTAGTGACATTATACAAATGTTATTCCTCTGCATTGCCCCTATTTCAGTATGCGCTGCTAAAGTGAGCCACACATCCTAGCCTGACAAACTGCTTTAATAATAAAATATTACTTTACAACTTGAAAAACAAAACATCCTAAAAATACAATAGACTAGCTTTTGTAAGATAAGTTAACTTGGGTATAATTTAAGTATTTTGAAAACTGTAACTGCAATATCCCCTAAATACAGTTAATTACACCAAATCATATTAATTCTACCTCCATAGTATCTCGCATAGACCCCTAGCTTCTCTATTCCCATACCCGTATCTTAAATCACATACACATTATCTTACCTCTTGCCTGAGTTTTTCTATCAGTGTCCTAACTCCTCTCCCCAACCTTGATCATTCTGGTTGCCAATCATTTTACAAAGTACTGTCAGAGTAACTTTCCAAAAGGATATGTATTACCAACATAGTGAACCTTTTCAAAACTTTTTCTTTTACTGAGCATCTACTATGCACCATTCACTCAATTGGTAATGCTGAGCAAATAACCCGAGAACCTGGACTACGTGGTGAAGAATAGTGCATCAGGATTGAAGGAAGACTTGGTAACACCTTGCATTAAACAGATGACATAATCTTGCTTGCTGGAAGAGAAGAAGAGGGTGAAGCTCTTATTGATGAGGATCAAAGAACACAGCCTTCAGATGGATTACACCTCAGTATAAATAAACATCCTCACAACTGAACCCAGTAAGCAACACCATGATAATCAGAGAAAAGAGTGAAACTGTCAAGGATAGTCATTTTACTTGGATTCACAATCAACACTTATGGAAGCAGCAGTCAAGAAATCAAGATATTTTGTACTGGAAAATTTGCAGCAAAAGATCTCTTTAAAATGCTGAAAAGCTGAGATGTCACCTTCAAGCTTAAGATGTTCCTGACCCAAGTGAGTCTCCCACTGTCTCACACATGTGAAAGCTGGACAATGAACAAAGAAGACTGAAGAACTGATGCCTCTGAATTGTGGTACTGGCAAAGAATCTTGAACATGCCATGGACTACCATAAGAAAGAACACATTTGTCTTAGAAGACTCACAACCAGAATGCTCCTTAAAAGCAAAGACGGTGAGCCTCAATCTCACATACTTTGGACATGTTATCAGAAGGGATCAGTCCCTGGAGAAGGGCATTATGCTTGGTAGAAGAAGAGGGTCAGAAAAAAACAAGAAGATCCTTAATTAGATAGACTGGTACACTGACTGCAACAATGGGGTCAAGCACAACACGGAATGTAAGGGTAGCTCAGGACAGGACGGTATTTTGCACACGCAGAGTAGCTATGCATAACCATTTTCATTCCTTCTGCTAAGCACCTTGTTATGGGTTGAATTGTGTCCCCCAAAAAATATGTGTAGCCACGTGACTGGGATATGGTTCCCAGTATCTTGGGACTGTCCTCCATTGTGTGGTTTCACTAAACTGTATGTTGAAGGATTGGGGTGGTGCTGTAAATTCCTGCATAGGATTACTTCCTTGCTTTGCTGTAGGGGGAGTTTCCCTGGAGTATGGCTTGCCCCACCCTTAATGCTTTCGGCCTGCAAGAGATAAAAAGGGAAAAAGAAACCAGGAGAATTGGGAGCCTCGTTACCATCAACAGAGCAGCACCGGGAGAGGAGCACGTTCTTCAGACCTGAGGTTCCTGCGCCGGGACGCTCCCTGGACAAAGACTGATGCAATGCCAAACTTTCCTCCAGAGCCGACAAGGGGAAAGCCTTCCCTGGAGCAGTCACCCTGAATATGGACTTGCAACCTACCAGATTACCCTGAATATGGACTTGCAACCTACCCGACTGTGTAAGAATAAACCTTCCTGTGTTAAAGCCATCCACTCTGTGGTATTTCTGTTAGAGGAGCCCTAGCTGACTAAAATACACCTTAAATCCATTATCTCTTTTAACCCTTACTAAAATTCCTTCTGTTCAATTTTGTACTTTAGCAATGATAAATTATGTCAAAAAGCTAAATGGCACAGCTGGGACTCAAAATGAAGTATACCTGACTCTAGCCCCTTAACAACTATTCTACTGAATCCGGGCTTCTACTCAGTTCATTCCAGTTTGAACTGCTACTGACAACTGGTATTTCTAACAAGTTTCCAAGAAGTTACACATAAGAATCATCTGGGAATCTTGTTAAAACACAGTTTCTCAGTCAGTATACCTGGGGTAGAAATGCAAATTCCCAGCAGGGAACTATCTTATTATCCCACATTTCACATGTAAGGCAATATTAAAAAATTTACTATCCAATTATTTTGTGCAGTAACAACACAGTGGGCATGGCAGTAACAGCTGCAGGGCATCCTCTCTCTTGGGGCACCTCCAGGAAGCTGGACTGCACTGCCCCATGTCCTCCGCTCCCTCCTGTCAGTGGAGGCGCCGTGTTCAGGCACTACACTGGGCTCCTTCACGGCCACAGCCTCCAGGTGGATGTGCAGGCACATGGAAGTTCTGGGTTCCTGGCTCCTAAACGGCCTGAAGCCCTGCAGCTCAAACATGCCATGGAGTGAGGAGGGAAGAAAGAAAGAAGAGGTGTTCGGAAGAAACGCATACAAGTTTAACGGCATTCTGAAGTGAGCCAAACTGGGTTAGGAGCCCCAGTACACAGTAAGGCTCCCAGCACCCTCACAGGAACCCCCAAGCCTTGGTGACTCAACAGGCCCAGAGGGCAGGGCAGGCTCCAGGATCATGGTTACTCAGCCCTGGACCCTCCATTTCTGCATAACACTGATTTTCACATACTAACCTCATCTCTGGAATCTAACTATGTTGATAAGCAGTATATGTGTTACTTCTCATACAAACCTAGCAATTTCCCACTTTCAAGACTTTGGGACAATGCTCTTTTAGCTAGGAAAAATTCCATGTTCAAATTTTTTTTTTTTTTTTTTTACCTGTTCAAGTCTTCCTGTTCTAATTCTCCACAAAATTCTAGTCAACAGAATTCAGCATCACATCAAATATATATATATACATATATCACAACCAAATGAGATTCATATCAGGAATGCAAAAATGGTTCAACATTTGCAAATCAATCAACATAATCTATATATATACAGAAAAGAAGAAAAATCAGATAACCATCTCAATTGATGCAGAAAAGGCATTTGATAAAGTCCAACACCAATCGCTAATGAAAATTCTTAATCTTCACTATACCAAAGGGTATCTATACAAAACCAACAACCAACATCATTCTCTAAAGAGAGAGGATGAAAGCATTCTTGGGAATGGGAAAAAGAGAAGGATGCTCTTTAACGTCACTCCTATTTAACACTGTGCTGAAAGTCCTACCTACAGCAAAAACACAGAAAAAGAAATAAAGGGCATTCAAATTGAAGAATGCCTTAGTCATCTAGTGTTGCTATAACAGAAATACCACAAATGGATGGCTCTAGCAAACAACAATTTATTCTGTCACAGTCCAGAAGGCTGCAGGTCCAAAATCACGGCATCAGCTCCAGGGGAAGTCTTTCTCTGATGGCTCGGGAGGAAAAGTCCTTGTCATCAATCTCCCCCTGGACTGGAAACTTCTGAGGCCCAGTGACCCGGTGTCCAAAGGATGTGCTCTGCTCCCAGCACTGCTTCTTTCCTGATGTTACAAGGTCGCCAACTCCCTGCTTGCCTCCCCTTCCTTTATATTCCAAGAGACCACCTCGAGGCACAACACAGTCTTACACATTGAGTCCTGCTCCACCAATACAACTGCCACCCATCTCTCTCATTAATAGGGAGGATGGATTTACAGCATATGAGAAAACCACACAGTATCCAGAATCATGGCCTACACAAACTGCTACACTCATTTTTGGGGGGACACAATCCAAATCCATGACAGAGAGGAAGAAATAAAACTATCCCTATTAGCTAATGTTATAAGCCTATACACACAGAACCCCAAAGAATCCATAAGAAAACTACTACAACTAATAGAAAGATTCAGGAGGGTAGCAAAATACAAGCTCAACATACAAAAATCAGTTGGATTCCTCTATACCAATAAAGAGAACTTTGAAAAAGAAATCATAAAACAATACCATTTATAAGTCTCCCAAAAGATAAAATACTTAGGAATACATCTAATCAGGGATGCAAAAGACCTATGCAAAGAAAACTAAAAGACACTTCTGCAGGAAAACAAGGGACCTACATAAATGTAAAAACACACTATGCTCAACGATAGCAAGGCTCAATGTTGTGAAAATGTCAACTCTATCAAAAGTGATCTACAGGTATAATGCAATCCCAATCCAAATAGCAGCAGCATTCTTTAATAAAGTAGAGAGACTAATCACCAACTTTATACAGAAAGGAAAGATACTCAGATATGCAAAGCATTACTGAAGAAGAACAAAGATAGAAAGCCTCACACTACCTAATCTCAGAACCTTCTATACCACCACAGTAGTCAAAACAGCTTGGTACTGGTATAACAACAGACCCAGAGACCAACAGCACAGAACTGAGAATCTAAATGCAAGTACAGCCACATAGAGCCAGTTGATCTTTGACAAAGGACCACAGTCCAGTGAATGAGGAAAACATAAACTTTTAAATAAACAGTGCTGGCAAAACTAGATGTCAATCTGCAAAAATATGACACAGGACCTATACATCACATCACATCACATACAGAAAAACTAACTCAAAACAGATCAAAGACCTAAACATAAAACCTAAAATGATAAAGACCATGGAAGAATAAGTAGGGACAGGGACAATACGAAGGACTCTAACACATGGCATAAACAGAATACACACCATAACTAATAATGCACTAACACCAGAAGATAAACTAGATTAAGTACGAGCTTCCAAAAATCAAATACTATGCTCATAAAGACTTCACCAAGAGTGTAAAAAGAGAACTCACAGATTGGAAAAAAAAAGTTGGGACTACAACATGTACTACAAGGGTCTAATCTCTAAAGTCTACAGAATACTTCAATACCTCAACAACAAAAAGAATTAATAATCCAATTAAAAAATGGGCAAAGGAAAATGAGATGGACACACACTTCACTAAAGGAGAAGTAAAACTACAGTAATGAAACACACCAGTAGAAAGACGATCAACTTAATTGGACTTTCACATAAATCGAAAACTTCTAATCTTAGTCCAATATTGCAACGATAGAGTAGCAAGGGGTGGGGCTCTGGGAACCATGCTCTCAGGGGACATCAAGGCCAACTGGCATAACTAGCCTATTGCTTAGAGACCCTTTGGCACCCCACATTGGTGAGTGGCATCTGCACTCTTAAAAGCTAGCAAACTGCCATCTGAGGTACACCAAATGGTCCCCACGCAGCCAGAACAGATGATTACTAAGGACAACAAAGACAAGAAGGAAAAAGAGCCCAGAAGGCAGAACGACTCATGTGAATGGGTGCCTATATCAACATGTAACCAGAAGAACCAGATGGTTCCCAGCCACTACCATTGACAGCCATGATGGGGCATACAATGTCGAGTCCTAGGGGCAACATGAGAAAAACAGGGGTGCACCTCAAGAACTTCACTAAAAGACTGCAATTGACGGTCTGAAAGCCTGGGGATTCCCCTGGGAGCATGGCCCCTAGAGCTGCTGCTGCCCCTGACCAGAACACATTACTGAGGTCAACTCTTCATACAGGAATGGACTGGACTTGGGGACACTACATGACCATGTCGTATGTGTACTTTATGGGTCTATGAATCTTCGGGATGCTGTCCTACTGGCTTTTTACCAGAAGGCAGAGAGGGTAGAGAGCAGGGGACAGGAGACTGCTAATAAGATATGACATGTATACAACAGAAGGGAGGAGTGTGTGGTTACTCGGCAATGAGAGCAGAAGAAGCTGCAGAAAGGTAGGCATACAAATTTAATTTGAATTATATACTTTCACTCAATCACAATTAAAAAAAAAATAGGCAAAGGATATGAACACACACTTCACCAAAGAAAACATTCAGGCAGCTAACAGACACATGGGGAAATGTCTGCAATGATTAGCCAGCAGAGATATGCAAATCAAAACTACAACAAGATACCATCCCACCCTGATATTAGCAGCACTAATTTAAAAAAAAGTAATGCTAAAGAGGTTGCAGGGAGACTGAACTCTTACACAATTGCTAGTGGCAATGTAAAATGGTACGACCACTGTGGAAAACAAGGCAGCATCTCCTTAAAAAACTAGAAATAGAAACACCATGAATTCAGCAGTCCCATTCCTAGGAATATAAAACCTGGTGAGCTGATTCTGACTGAGAGTAATCCTACAGAACAGAGCAGAAGTGCCTGACAGAATTTCTAAGAAGTACCTGGTGGATTCAAACCGCCAATCTTCTCGCTAGCACCCTAGCTCTTAATCACTGCACTCCCAGGGCTCTCTGCCTAGGAATATATGCTGAAGAGATTAAAAGTCATCACGCACGCAGACACATGCACAATCATGTTCACTGCAGCATTATTCACAATAACAAAAAGATGGCAACAACCCAAGTGCCTATCAACAGATGAATGGATGAACAAATTATGGTATGGACACACAATGTAATACTACACAATGATAAAGAACAACAATGAATCCCTGAAACATCTCCTAACATGAATGAATCTGGAGGACATTATGCTGAATGAAATAAGTCAATCAAAAAAGGACAAATATAAGATCACTATTATAAAACCCAACAAAGGTTCACACACAGGGGTAAAAAAAGATCTTTGATGGTTATGAGGGAGAAAAAACAAAATAAACCAAACCCACTGCCACTAAGCTGATTCTGACTCATAGCTACCCTACAGCTCAGAGCAGAACTGGCCCCACATTCTCCAAAAAACAGCTGGTGTATTCAAACTGCTGACCTTTTTTGGTCAGCAGCCTTAGCAATTGACCACTATGCAACCAGGGATGGAGAAAAAGGGTAGAGAAATCACTAACTAAATAGTACAGGGGAAGTCAGCACAACGTGACCAAGACAAAGTCATAGAAGTTTCCTACACATATGCAAACAGCTTGAGGGACAGAGTTACTGGGGTTGAGAGACATCTAGGTCAATCAGTGTAACACAGTTTATAAAGAAATGTTCTAAATCCCACTTTGGAGAGTAATGTCTGGGGTCTTAGCAGCTGGTAAGCTACCGTCTAAGATACATTTATTGCTTCTATTCCATCCAGAGCAAAGCAGAATGAAGAAAATCAAAGACTCAAGGAAAAGATTAGCCCAAAGGACTAATGGACCACATGAACCACGGCCTCCACCATCCTGAGCCCAGAATTAGTGGTGGTGCCTGGCTACCACCACTGACAGATCTGACAGGGATCACAATAGAGGGTCTTAGACCAGTAGAAAAACACAGAACAAAAATCAAATTTACAAAACAGAACAAAAAACCAACTTATTGGTCTGACAAGACATTACGGGAACTCCCAAGACTATGGTCTCTGGACAGAATGGAGTAGCTTCAGAACTGCAATAAACATAGCTACAGTAAACACAGGTGAGGAACATACGTCTTAGTTCCATCAAGTATATGAGACCAATGGGTCAACATCTGCCCTGAAGCGAAGAACAGAAGGCAGGAAAGGACAGGCAGAAAGGGAGAGGGCAAATGGATACAGGCAACTGGGGTGCAGAGAAAGGGGGAAAGTGCTGACACATTACAGAGATTGCAACCAGTATCACAAACCAATCTGAGCATAAATTTTTGAATAAGAAACTATCTGTTATGTAAACTTTCACCTAAAGCACAATAAAATTAAAAAAAAAATTTCCTTTTCCATCAAGCACCTTAAGAAATCTTCTTTAATCCTGCCTGACCCCTCTACAAACTATCATTTATGTAGTATTTAATCTATGCTTCTCCTGTAGCATTTATTTTCTAACTTGAAATGAGGAAATGTTTATTAGTCTTACCAACCCAAGTAAACTGCAAGCCTTCTGAGGCAGAATTTGTCTGACTCATATCTGATGATCTCATACTATGAACAATATAGACTGTGCTAGATAGAAATATTTTTAAAATGAATCATACAACAGAGTATCATTTATCAGAGAAACGCATATGAGGCTAAATTCTAGCCACTGTCCTTCCATCAAACTAAGAGTTTCCTTTAAAGTAATGAAGAAAAGTGATTTTAAGAGTAGCTTTTGTTTAAAGATCTTCCTGGAATCAGTGTTTCCAAGTCTAGAAGAAACACAAATTCTGGTGGGATGAAGATGTAAAATAAACAGAAAATTCAAGAAAAAGATCCTTAAGGTCAAAATTAATTTAGAAAATACAGATACTCCAAAATTGATGTAAATTTGAATAGCATCTTAACAGATTATATTAAGAACACATGAGAGGAGTTCTTTTTTTTTCCTAGTTTAGTTCACTCTGAAGTAAAAAAAAACCAAGCAGGTAGCAAGCACAGAAACGGAGCATACATGTTATGATGGTTAAGACTGTGTCAACTTGGCACGGCCACGATTCTCAGTGTTTTGGTAGTCATATAACGTTATCACCATTTCCCTGTTGACCTATGTTACTTGATCATACCCATAATGGATCTCCTGAGTGGTACCGGCATGGGTGGGGCCTATGATAGGTCACTGCCTCCTCAGCCTTCATGTCTTTGCCCTTTGCTACCTAGTATTTCCTACTTTTTATTCAGAGGCTTTTGCTTGTTATGGATCCTACAGCTGTCTGCCCTTCATCTGACCTTCAGTTCCCAGAACGTGGGTAGCAGTTAGCCCTCAGTCTTACTTGCCGATCTTGAAATTTGTCAGTCTTTAAAGCCTGCAACAGCCCTGCTCTCCAGACTGCGGATCTTAGGTTAGCCAGCCCCTTCACTCCATGAATCTGGAGAAACCTCTTTCCTGACCCATGGACTTGGGACATTACAGCTTCTCAAAACTACATGATGTCATTTCTTTGATGTAAATCTCTCTCTCTCTCTCTGTGTTTGCATATATATATATATATATACACACATATATATATATATTTACACACTTTACTGGTCTTGCTTCTCAAGAGAACCCAGCCTAAGACATGTACAGAAGATGTGTGTATATTATAAATATACACATACAACATCCAAGGTACTGTTTTTAAATAATGTTAAAAAGTTAAAATTACCTGAAATTATTGCCTTATGAAAGGAAAATATTAAAGCAATTTAAAACTTAAACAATATGAACTGTTCTTTATTACTAGTATAAAGAGTTGACAGTATCAAGACAATACTCTGATGCATGCCACACAAATTTAAAGTGCCATGCCAAATTCTTACCTATCCCCATCAAATCTTTTCTATATTGCACTGTACTGGGCTCAAGCCCAAAAAGACCTACTGATGACTCCAGTTTACAATAATTAACAACTAAAGAACTTATTTTTTGCACTGTTTATTTTGTCATTAATGGCCCAGCTGTCATCTAGTGGAGCCATGGTGACACAGTGGTTAAACAGCTTGGCTGCTAACCACAAGGTCAGCAGTTTGAATACACCAGCTGCTCCTTAGAAACGCTATGGGGCAGTTTTTCTCTGTCCTATAAGGCCTCAGTGAGTCAGAATTACCCTGACAATAGTAAGTACAGTTTTTTGTCATCATTATTAAACTTTTATATATATCTTATCTTCCAAGCTATACTATCAATACTCAGTAGCAACTGCAGTCCACTAATTGTCTGACTACTGCAGAGTCTTATATTGAGAAGATTCTGAGACTGTACCCAGAAAAAATATTAACATATACCAGTACTTGCTATTCCTGCAAATGCCTCTTTTCAGTCTTTGTTTTCATCTTTATCATTCCTACTGCTACATATGGCAGTGCAATGAATAACGTTTATATGACCTTTCCTGCTACGGTCTTGCAATTGCACCAAATAACTGGGTGGGTATATGCAAACAAGGTGCTTATAGTCCATCAAAGAGACGGACAGTTTGCTAGTAATACAAATAAGGCACAAAGCACTCTTGTGAAGGTGGGATCAAGCCACATAAGGCATAGGAAACCCTCATGAGGAGATTGGTCAGTTTTGCCATCCCACTAGGTTTAAAATGAGCCACCTCAGGGGCAAAAAGCTGGGACCTCACTACCAAGAAAAGGAGACAGGACTAGAGTGCATCCTTTGACCTGGGGTCTCTGAGAACTTCCTAGGCACAGAGAGAAAGGAGGAGCTATAACACAGATGACAATGAAAGATGGTGGAATAACAGTACTAAGAGTGGTGCCAAGACAGCTGCAGCAGGGCTTGCTGACCCAGAGTTGTAATAACCCTTGCCCAAGATGGCTCCATGCAGAGCCTAGCAGTAGAGGGTGAGAAGAAGCTGTCCTGATCAAGAACTGTATCAAGCATTGTTCCTGATCCCAAGCTGTACCCTGTTACACCCCAATAAATCACTTGAATGTGTAAATACTAGTGATTTACACCAGCGGCACAACCTCAAGTATATCACTATTATTTACCTTTTCTACAAGTCTATTTCCCTACCTAAATCATGTGTTTGTTTTTTAAAATTTTCTCTTAGTGCTCAGCACAGTCTTATGTATGCTCACATTAACCAGTTACCCCCAAGTACTTTCCAGATCATGGCAGCTCCGTGTACGCCAGAGTAGAACTGTGTTGCACAGTGTTTCTGATGGCTCATTTTTTGGAAGTGGATCACAGGCCTTCTTCCAAGAAGTCTCTAGGTGGCTTCACACCATCAACATTTTCAGTTAGCTGCTGAGCCTGTAAGTCAATAAACAACTTTAAATTTAAGTAAATATTTCAATACTGGGTCTGAGGGACAAAAGGGAAAAAGAAAATACAGCTGCTTATTCAAGACATTTGATTTCCTTAGAGAAACTGTAGCCCTGGTGGCACACTAATAAAGAGCTACAGTGAGCCACCGCTGCTAACCAAAAGGTGAGCAATTCGAATCAACCAGCTCCCCTCTTTGAAAACTCTGAGGCATTTCTACTCTGCCCTATAAGGTTGAAATGAGTGTCAATTAACTTGCCAGTTATGGTATTACCAAGACCTCTGATGTCCCTGAAGAAACTTCTTTGAAATTCTCACAAATTTCACTACATTATTTCATAGGCCTGTGACATGTAACTTTTAAATGAAATTTTTATTCTTCGTAAAACAACGCATGTATGTAGTACTTTGTAAAAGCAAACAGGTCCAACAGATTTACGGTGAAAAACAACAATGTCTGAGTTCTGTTGCCTAGAGGGAACCCTGTTTAACTCTTTCATTAGCTGTTTCTTCTCGAATCCTACCCCCCACAAAAACAAACTCATTGCCACAAGTTGATTCTGACTTATAGCTACCTTACAGGACAGAGCAGAACTGTCCTATAACTTCCAAGGGACACTTGATGGATTTGAACTGCTGACCTTTTGATTATCAGCCATAGCACTATATTTCTAATAGCATGTTTATACTGCCATACTATTCCTTCTTGGTCAAAAGTAAAGACGTAACCTTGAAAACTAAAATGTGCCTGACCCAAACCAGTCACCCAAGCATGGTATTTTTAATCGCATCACATGTATGCAAAAGCTGGACTATGAACAAAGAAGACAGAAGAAGAATTGACTCCTTTGAATTGTGGTGTTGGAGAAGAATGTTGAATGTATGATGGACCTCCAAAAGAACCAACAGGTCTGTTCTGGAAGAAATACAACCAGAATGTTCCTTGGAAACAAAGATGGCAAGACTGTCTTGCATACTTTGGACATGTTGTCAGGAAAGATCAGTCCCTGGAGAAGGACATCATGCTTGGTAGAGTGGAGGGTCAGCGAGAAACTGAACACCCTCAATGAGATGGATCGACACAGTGGCTGCAACAATGGGCTTAAGCATAAAAACAACTGTGGACATGGCGCAAGACTGAGTAGTGTTTCGTTCTGTTGTTCATAGGGTCGCTATGAGTCGGACCCAACTCCACAGCATGTAACAACAACATTCCTTCTTGGTTTCTCAGGTGAGATACTACCTGCTGGCTATATACTATAGAAAATGAAGATTTAGATCTCTTGCATATTACATTTCCCTATCCCCATTAGCTGTGCTCCACTTTTTAGTTAAATTACTAATATATCCCCACACTTTCTGTAAAAATAATCACGTAAAAATAATCACTATACCTTTTATTGTATACATTCAAACAAATCAAGTAATTTCTGTGTCATCTTTAATCTTTATCACATACCACCTGGAATCCACCATTCTCCTGCTCTGTGCTGAATATTCTTTTTTCTTAACCAGATATAATCACCATCCTTCTCCATCTGCTCCATTCCATGAAGGCTGACCTCCACAGACTGTAGCACACACTTCCTTGTCTTCTGGCTTCCAGTGGGTTCCACCATTGGGAGGCATCCACTGAGAAAGGAGGGAGTTGAGTTCTCTTTTCCCCTAATTCCTTCTGGGCTTGACAGGGACATAAGATAACCATGAGTTGGACCAGACAGCACTGAACAACAAAATGCTCCCTTCAGGCCACAGCTCTAATCAGGTAGTCCCCTTGTTAGAGCTACAAAACTTAAAACTAAACCTGAAGGCGTCAAATTGATTTTGAGTCATGGCAACCCCACTGTGTTATAGAATCGCCATCCTGCTGACACCCTGTGAATTCTAACTCATAGTGACCCTACAGTATAGAGAAGAACTTACCCTATAGACTATAATCTTTATGGAACAGACTATACCTTTAACTAAAAACTGAGATGCAACTGGTTTACCAAAGGAACAAAAAGCATTAATGATAAGAAAAATTCCAAACAAGAGCGCTAACATTTAAAAATATAAGCCAGGTTCATAATTTTGATTGCACTGATTCATCATGTTAATAACTCCAGTGACAAACTCACAAAGAATTTTAATTACTAAGCTCACATGGCTATTGCTTTGCTATCCAGATGCTTATTCTTTGTGTATTCCACATTAGGTTTTCTCCCCTTTAATCCTAGTTGCCAATTCTTTGGTCATTACCTTCCCTGAAACACACACATATGTGCAATTTCAGAACGCAAAAAGGATGATAAAAAACTACAACCTCTGTCCTCAAGTGATTTACAGTTATTACTAGGAAAAAAAAATGCTCCAAAGGTCAGCAAATTAGTAGCAATTCAAATCACTCATCACAAACAAAATGAAAACAGTGTATCTTAAAGAAATACCCAGCAACCAATTCAGGGTTATCAGAACAGACACTGAAGCAGTAACAACAGACTATTTTCAGATGTACTGCTGTGTCACCAGAACAGGAAAGTAGAATCTAAGAAGGAATAACTACAGGATTTAACTGATGAGGATACAAATGTCATCAAGTTTAGAATCCAATGAGCTTTTGTAACTGTAATGTTGCTGACAGGTCTGAGTGATGTTCTGATTTTCACCAGATAGTCTTACAGGGCAGTGAAGCATTATAGGGGATATTGTTGCTGTTGTTGTTAGGTGCCGTTGAGTTGGTTCCGACTCATAGCGACCCTATGAACAACAGAACAAAACACTGCCCAGTCTTGCTCCATGTCCACAGTTGTTCTTATGCTTAAGCCCACTGTAGCGGCCACTGTGTCGATCCATGTCGTTGAGGGTCTTCCTCTTTCTCGCGACCCTGCACTCTACCAAGCATGGTGTCCTTCTCCAGGGACTGATCTTTCCTGACAACACACCCAAAGTATGCAAGACAGTCTTGCCATCTTTGCTTCCAAGGAGCACTCTGGTTGTACTTCTTCCAGAACAGATCTGTTGGTTCTTTTGGTGGTCCATAGCACATTCAACATTCATAGGGGATATTATGCAACGAGAAATCAGCACAAAAGGACTATCTGGCAGATCACTAGATGGTAAATCTTATAAAGGGTTACTGAAGCACATTTTCTTTTTTGGGGGGGGGGTTTATTTTTTTATTTTTTTTTATTTAACATAACTGAGTGAAAATGTACATTCACATGTACTTTTACATGCCCCCCTATATGCAGCTTCCACTGCTCTCCCTGTCCGGTGACTGCACACTATTCCTCTCTGCTCCATATGTGTCTCATCCTCCCAACAGTCTCCTTTCCCCTCCTCTCCGTCCACTCCCCTTCCTCCAGCCAGAGGTCAGCAAGATGATATCCTATAGATGTACAGAACCATAAAGTGACTGAAGCACATTTTCATTCAGCAATGTAAGTATTCCCTTTGTGCAAAAATCTTGGATAGTCATTGGCAAGAAAAAGATTGCTAAAATGGAGTCCTTATTACATTCAACAAACTTATAGGATAGGAATCAAGTACACAAAAAAACGATAAAACTACCAAGTAATTCAGTAAGTGCTGTACTAAAAATGTAGAGGAACAGTACCCTAAAAGAGCTTGCACAAAGGGGAAAGAACACATGGCCCAAGACAGCTAGGACAGATGCCTACTACCCAAAAAGAGGGGAGGGAGGAAGTAAACAAAACAAAGTATTAATATAAAATTTCATGTTGGTAAAATTAAATAAATGCTATATCCAAGCAAAAGATTTCAAATCACCACAATGAAATTCAATTCCGCAAACTGTCATTTTTAAGGCTGTTTAAAAATATGTAGGAAAAACAATCTACTGAAAAACATACTAGAAGAGTAATGCTTAAAGGTCAATAAGAGAAACTGATAAAGCTGATAACAACCTGATCTCACTACCCATGTAACCCATTTATAAGCAGGGCGACAAGTGGCTTTCCTCTGCTGACTTTCCAAAATGAAAACAAAAAAAAAACTTCCAAAATGAAAAAATATTAACCTCAATATACAATTATAACTACACAAAACATTAATTATTCATTACTGACCCAGTCTATGACAAATGAGTTACACGACTCTTACAAATTACTAACTCATACTAATATACTCACATGATGTATTTGAAATATATTTATTAAAGCATACTATGGTTCACTGTTATTCCATTTGACTGCGACAAATCAGGTTTGTGGTCTTTTTACCTCTTACCCAACATTAACCCAAACCCACTGCCATGGAGCTGATGCCAACTCACAGTTACCCTACACGACAGAGAACTGCCCCACAGAATTTCCAAGGACTGCCTGGTAGATTTGCACTATTGACCTTTTGGTTAGCAGCTGCAGCATTTAGCCACCACACCACCGGTGTTTCCACCCAAAATTAAAGGAGTGCTTAATGCAAATCAGGTACTGTGCCAACCAGTCTTGACACATCATTTCAACGAACCCTAAAATAAGGCCCTCTGCATTATACAGTTAATAAGAAGTCAGGCTTTGATAAATTAACTTATGCACAGTCACAAAGAAGAACATATCTGAACACAAGTCTGATTCCAGAGTCTAAGTACTTAATCAGTGCAAGCACTAAAACACTGTACTATGATGCCTGTCATGCGTACCGAGAAAAGAGTGATAAAAAACCATTAAGAAGTTCATCCATTTGTGTACACATCTTTGTTGGTAAGTACTGTTGAGTCAGTTCCCCCTCACAGCAAGCCCATGCACAAAAGAACAAAAGAACAAAACACTGTCCAGATGGCCCTGAGCCATCCTCACAATCATTGCTCCATTTGAGCTCACTGTTGCACTTACTGTGTCAAGCCATTTACCTGGGATCTTCTCTTGTTTGCTGACGCTCTACAAAGCAGGATGTTCTCTTCCAGGGAATGGTCTCTACTGGTACAAAGTACAGAAACTTAGCCACTAGGGTGGCCAAGCAGCTGCCTTCCAAACTTCCTGGCACAAATGAATGGGCATCTCCAGCACTGCACCCCCCTGTTGAAACATTTCAACTGGCATTCTGTCAATTCCTGGTGCCTTATTTTCCACCAATACCTTCAGTGTAGCTTGGACTTCTTCCTTCAGTACCACTGGTTCTTGATCATATGCTACTTCCTGAAATAGCTGAATATGACCAATTCTTTTTGGTACAGTGACTCCGTGTATTCCTTCCATCTTCTTCTGATGCTTCTTGCATCATTCAATTTTTTCCATCTGGTCTTCAGTCATTAGTGTTCGATGCTTCAAATCTATTCTTGAGAGGGTCTCCAAATTTAAGGGATATATTCAAAGTTGTATTTTGGCTTTCATGGGGTTGTTTTAACTTTCTTCAGATGCAACCTGAACTTGCATGTGACTCAACCTAGTTAAGTTTAGCTTAACTAGTAAAAAGAAAAAAGTTTTCCTTAAGCATTATGCTCTTTTAAGAACTATCTATGGAAACCCTGGTGGCATAGTGGGTTAAGTGCTACGTCTGCTAACCAAAAGGTCAGCAGTTCAAATCCGCCAGGCACTCCTTGGAAACTCTATGGGGCAGTTCTACTCTGTCATATAGTGCTGCTATGAGTCAGACCGACTCGACAGCAGTGGGTTTGGTTTAGGCGGAGTGAGAATGGTTATACAAACTGAAGAATAATCAACGTCACTAAATGGTACATGTGTAAACTGCTGAATTGGGGTATATTTTGCTGTGTATACTCAACAAGAAAACAGATTTTTTTTAAAAAAGCAATGAAAATAAAAGAACACATGCAAGTTAGATTTCCCCCTGATTATAACACACTTATGACCTAAGGTAAATTGAATTATGGCTTGAATATGGAATTCTCTCTATTCACAGGCGGTGACTAGGATAGAATGGTGTTGTAAAGCGTGGAGTTGATTCCAACTTACAGTAGCCATGCAGGACACAGCAGAGCTGCCGCAAAGAGTTTCCAAGGCCACCGTCTTTACAGCTGACTGCTACATCTCTCTCCTGTGCAATAACAGGTTGGTTTGAACTACCAACCTTTCAGTTATCAGGCAAGTGCTTAACCACTATACCACCTGGACTCCCAGGAAAGAAAGTTTCTAGTGTTAAACTCACAAACAAGGCTGAAGCTTAAACAAATAAACCACAAAACTCCAAACTGGTAACAGCAAGTACCCAACCAAAACCAAGCCTGTTACCGTGGAGTTGATTCTGACTCACAGTGGCTCTGTACAGACAGTAGAACTACCCCATAAGTTTGGAAAGACTGCAAATCTTGTCTTCTCCTCCAGTTTTAGAGTTTTGTATTTTACATTTAGGTCTGTGATTGATTTTGAGTTAATTTTGATATGAAATATAAGGTATGAGTTGAGTTTCATCTATTTGCCTAATACTTGCAACACTATTTGCTGAAAAAAATATCCTGTCTTCAAACAGGAGAAAATCTTTACAACCTTAGGTCAGGCAAACAGTTCTCAGATACAGTTCCAAAACAGCATCTTAAAGGAAATAGTTGATAATCTAAACTTCATCAAAATTTAAAACTTTTGTACTTCAAAAGATACTCTAAGTGGATAAAAAGGCAATGCACAGTGCAAGAAAATCTTTGCAAATCACATATGTGATGAAGGACAGTGGACTACAAAGAACTCTCAAAATTCAACAAGAAGAAAACAATTCAACTTAAAAATGGATAAGAGATTTGGACACTTCACCAAAGAAGATACACAGGCATCAAAAGATGCACAAGATCATTATTCATTAGAAAGATACAAATTAAAAGCACAAGGAGATACTACTATACATCTATTAGAATGGACCTTAAAAAAAAAAAAACAGTGATAACACCAAGTGCTGATGAGGTTGAGAAAAAACTAGGAACTCTCAATCACTGATTGTAGTGACTTCGGAAAACTGACAGTGTATTAGTTCCCTATGCTGCTGACATAGTCACTACAAATCAGTCCCTTACAACAACATAAATTTATTTTCTTACAGTTCTATAGGCTAGAAGTATGACCCAGGTCTTAACAGCCAAAAATTAAGGTGCTGGCAGGGCTACAGTTCCTATCTGGAGGCTCTAAGCATGAAACCATTTCCCCACCTTTTTCAGCTTCTAGAGAACAGCCACATTCCTTGGCTTGTGGTCCCCTTCCGCCTTCTTGAAATTCAGCAATGTTGCATTTCTCTTACCCTCTTACAACTTTTTCTGACTCTACACTTCAGCCTGCCTTTTCCCCTTTTAAGGCATCCTTGGGATTACACTGGGTCACTTAAATAATTCAGGATAATCTCCCTTACTTTAAAGCCAGATGATTAGTCACTTTAATCCTGCCTGAAACCTTTGCCATGTAATCTAACAGGTTCTGGAAACTAAGACTCCTTTGGAGGCCATTATTCTGCCTATCATGGACAGTTTGTTGTTATTATTATTTGTAAAGTTAACCTACACTTATCATATGAGCCAGCAATCCCACTTCTAGAGCTTACCCAAGAGAAATAAAACATTCACACAAATACCTGCCGACAAAGATTTACAGCGGCTTTATTCATAATCACAAAATAACCTGAAAACAACTCAAATTGTCCTTTAATTGGTGCATGGATAAACAAACTATGATACATCCATACAGCAGAATACTATATTCAGCATTAAAACAGAAGGAACTTTTATTACACTTAACAAGGATGACTCTCAAATGTACTATGCTAAGTGAAAAAAAAAACAGATTCAAATGGTTACATACTATATGCTTCCATTATATGATATTCTAGAAAAGATAAGACTAGAGAAAGACAACAAATCACTCGCTACCAAGGGCTGGAGTGGGGGAGGAAGGCTGACTAAAAAAGCATAGCACACGGGAATTCTAAGTGGTAGAACTACTCCATGCCTTGATTGTGATGGCTGCCCAGGTATATACATTCTCAAAACAACTGTACACCAAAAATGTTAATTTCACTTCATGTAAATTAAAGATAAAGTTAAAAGACAAGATCTTTTCAAAGGAGGGAAACAAATATGTTCTCACTCATCAATTGGCAGATATTCTGAAGTCTAATAATGCCAAATGTGGGCAAGGACGAGAAAGCACTGAAACTCAAACTGTTAGCAGTAATGTAAATCAGCACAATTTTACAGGGTAATTTATACATATAGCCAGTAAAGGTGAAAATGTACATCAAACTACGGCCAAACAATTCCTCTTACAGGTAGTATATATTCTAGGGAAATCTTCATATATGTACTCAAGGAGACATGAAGAATATGAAGAATACTTATTAAACATGATCTGAAATACTGAAAAACTGAAAACAATTCTTCAGTACAGGAATGAACAAATTGTGGTTGCCAAGCCAGTTGTGGTTAGTGGTTATTAAAAAAAAAAAAAAAAAGAAGAAGAAGAAAAACTTGAATAACGGAAAGAAACCAAAACCATGGATTTCATATAGGATTTTGAGAATGGTAACTTACTGGCTTGTTCACTTCAATAATAATATAGTGAAAAGAGCACTGTATTTAAAAGACTCTGGAAACAAGTAGTTGTGCATTTACTTCGAACTATGCCATTAACTAGCAGTCAGACTATTAGCTACTTAATTTCTACAAGCATCGCTTTATTTTTTCTGAGATATAATGAAAACAGCTAACATAGGTTACTCCCCGTTCCACGATCCTATGATTGAATAAATGTATACACTAACAAAAAATTACATTCCAGTGCACCAATTTAAATGACTTTCCCCAAACACACACAAATCATAAATCAAAGAAATAGGGCAACTTACTGTACCAATATATAAATGGCCCATATTTCTTGGTATGCCTGTGACGAGGTTTTAAATAAAGATCTTAATGCATGAAGAACATACAAACATTACTAGGCAGACCACGTGAACTAAACCAACTATACTGACTTGGATTACCCTCAGGTGTTGTAACACATCTCTCCCTTTTTCATGTTTTGTAACAAGTTAAATTATTAATGAGTTTACCTGTAGAGTTCAGGTCTGGCTAGTCAAAAATCACTCAAGTACATGGTAAGATTTATTTTTATTTTTTTTTTACAAAGATAAAAAATGAAGAATCGTATTTTGTACTTTTGCCTCTCTTAGGTCTGAAGATCTTACATTATTACCTAATAGCTTCAGCCTGCTACAACACTTTAGAGAGCCTTTTGCAACTTGAACATGCTGTCCACAGGGATCTAGTAAAACTAACTGCTCACACTCCATGAAGTATGAATAATTTTTATTACCACTAATACTTACATTTCAAAGACACCAACTACCAACAGTTCATTTGTTCTTATTGCAGAATTTAATAGGTAATTAACTTCTGGTACAATCCCAAGTAATAATTAGAATATAATCATTAATATCACTATGAGTCAGAGTCGACTGGACAGCAACTTTTTTATAATCATTAATACCATAAATATTAACATCCCGTCAGTCATTTAACTTTTCATAATCCTTATTCCAAATCTAATTTCTTACAATTCTAAACGAGCACAGAGACAAAACACACAGGACGACACACTACTTTTAAAAACCTAACAATGACATTTTAATTTTAGCGTAAACCATCAAGAAAAATCTTTCGACCAAAACCTAAATTCCGTACTCATTACTCTCGGTTGTATCCACTGAGCAGGTGAGTTATTATTAGGAAGTTACATAATTTGCTACAAAGACTGCTTGAAACGCCTTTCATTTTTCAGGTAGCTTACAATTAACAGCTTCAAAGTTCACCTTGCAATCTCAAAGTATCAGAAAGCATTAATCAGTAGGCTCTTTTTTAAAAAGTGGTCACAAGGAAGTTAGCAGCTGATCGAAGGAACGCAAGGAGCAGCGGAATTCCAGGAGCTGAGCAGGCAGAGGAACGCCGACTACATTCCGTCTTTTCAAGTGTTTCCCCTACCCCGCCCCCCGTCGAGATCCCAGACCGGGCCAGGAGGGAGTCCTGGAGTCGGGAACTCGGAGGTGGGGACGCAACGGGCAGGCGACACCGGAGCGCCCCCTGCCACCCAGGCCTGGCCGGCAAAAGCCCCCGCCAAGGTGCGTCCCTTCGCCAGGACAGAGGAACCGGTACCGCGCAGGCAGCGTTCCTTCAAGGGACAAACGTTAGGCTTACGCCCTCAGCGACCGCATCTCCTGCTGCCTGGGGCAGCCCACGGACCAGCCCTGCGTTCCTCCGAGGCAGAGAGCGCGCAGGCGACGGAAAAGGGGTCTCGGCCACCGTGCCTCCCAACCGCCCCTCCCCCGCGCTCCCGGGAACCTGTTGATTAGATCTCCACTCGGAGCCGAGCCCCGTCCGTCTCTTACCTTCGCACCACGGTGGCCGCAGATCCTCCCGCCTCGGTTGTTCTCTAAGACCGCAGAAGCCACAACCTTCCAGCAGCCCTTAAAATACTGGATAAAGAACCCAGAAACTCCCGATTCCCCACCTCACAATCCTTAGTCCCCGCCCCCGCGCGGCCGCCAGCCTCCTCCGTCGCCGCCGTCGCCGCCGCCGCAGCCAGCGACTCCACCTCGAGACCGCGCGAGACCGGCCCCCGCGGCTTCCGCGAGACCGCGCACGCGCCCCCGGGACTCTGGCGAAGGGGACGCTCCTATCCCCATCTTCTCTAGAGCGCCCCGCCCGCTGCACGGCAGAGGCCGGCGCGATTGGTCCAATCCTGAGACGGCGGGGAGAGACCGCCTACTCATTGGTCGGCTCTGCGGCTCCTGAACGGCCGGTCGCGCGCGTTTGCTCGCCTCTGTAGAAAATGCGAACTGCTTCAGCCTCGCGGGCACGCAGGCGTGGATAGTTGATTTGGGTTACAGCCTGCGGTCCAGGCTGCTTGGGGACGCTGGGGTAACTGCGGAGAGCTAATGTTCTATAACCCTTGGCTCTTTCCTTAGATGATTGTCATCTGCTGAAGAAATCAGATTCCCATTAGAGGCAACTCTGGTCTGTGAAGCGCGTCACATAGTCTAACTTATGTTTCAAGAATAAGCCATGGCATGACTAAAAACCTGGTTTGTGTCGTGTCCCACAAAAGTATCATCTACTACCGCAGAAGACTCCAAAACGTATCAGCTGGGATAGAGTTTTCTGAAAACCTGAAAGGAAAAATGCCAAGGACCAAAATCTTGCTTTTGGAATAGATTTGGGTTTATCAAGGCCAACACCTAAATACTTCTGTCTTGGAAGAAGTTCAGTCAGAATGCACCTCAGAGGGATGGATGGCAAGACTCTGTCTCACGTACTTTGAAAATGTCATTATGTGGAGCCCTGGTGACCTAGTGGTTAAGAGGTCAGCTGCCAACCAAATAGTCTGCAATTCAAAGCCACCAGCCACTCCTTGGAAACCCTATGAAGCAGTTCTACTCTGTCCTATAGGGTCTCTATGAGTCGGAATTCACTGGAGACCAACCCGAGCCAAACCTAGGTGCCTTGGTGGTGCAGTGGTTAAGACTTGGCAGCTAACCAAAAAGGTCACTATGAGTCAGAATCCACACAAAGGCAATGGGCTTGGTTTGAGGTCAACCCTAGAACAGCTAGACAACGAATAAGGAAGACCTAAGAAGTGACACATTTGAATCATGGTGTTGACAGAGAATACTGAATATATCATGGACTACCAGAATAAACACATCTGTCTTAGAAGAAGGATGGCAAGGCTGTCTCATGTACTTTGGATAGGATATCAGAAGGGACCAGTCCCTGGAGGAGGACATCATGCTTGGCAAAATAGAAGGCCAATCAAAAAGAGAAAAACCTACAATGAGATGGATTGACATAGTGGCTGCAACAGTGGGCTCAAACAATGCAATGATTGTGAGGATGGTGCAGGACCAGGCCATGTTTTGTTCCCTTGTATATAAAGTCATTGTGAATCAGAACCAACTTGACACCTAACAAGAAGCCAACCCATATCCAATGCAAGGCTGGTCTTCTCAGGACCTGTTTATGCTCTCCTCTGAATAGGGTAGGATTATGTGAAAGTGAGTTCCATAGCAAGTCAAAATGCACTCTAAGCATTCTGTAGAGGAAGCCTGATCAAAAGAGCTAAAGTGCTAAACAGAATTTCAAATTTTCTTGGACTCCACATTTCCTGGAGTCATGAAAGTTGACTGAACCCATAAAACTATTGCCCAGAGATATTGTCTGAGACCTTCTCGCAACCAAATAATAATTTAGCTTAACTAGTAAAAGATATCTGGCTTGAGCATTGGGCTCTTTTAGGAGCTATCTATATGGAATCGAATTAAGAACTGCAACCTGAGAGACTGTATGGGACCTTGGAGGTCAGTGAGTTTATGTTAATAGGAGGAACAGTTCAGAGAGGAAGGGTGAGAGTGGTTTATAGCTTTAGGAGTGGTGATCAGTGTCACTAAATGGAATGTGGGGAGGCTGTTGAATTGCAATATGTTTTGCTGTGTATATTCTCAACAACAAAATAAATTTCTTAGTGCATTCTGACTAGAAATAACAGCAAACTTGCTTTAACACATATAATAAATCCATTTTATGGTTTCTGCTTTGATAGTAAGCAAGAATTCCACCTTCCAAGGCACGCAATCCTGCTTTTGAACAGTTCCAATCTTTATGAATCATCCCTTCTGTTAGACCAAAAACTGCTTTTCTGTCACTTCTACATTATTGATTTGTCATCCCCCCCATCAGAAGCATTATTGCACACAGCCACCTGTTCCTCAAAGCACTTTATCAGTTACAATGTCCTTCCTCTTTTCCTATCATCATGTTTTCCCATCTTCAGTTCCAATATCCCCAGATCCATACTTTCAAGTTCTTTCACATTCTTCCCCCTCTGACTATTCCGGGCATCTTGTGGGTGAACCGTGGTCCTATCAACTAAACGAATCATTGTTCACGGAAATCAAGAACACTTTGGATCCCTACTCTTCCTAGATTTTTCATTGTCCCCATATCTAATCAGCATTCCATCCAAGTCTTTATCTCAGTCATTTCTAGGTGTTTAATAAGACAGAATGGAACTGTGCATCAGGTCACTAGAGATCTCAATCCTCCTGCCATCAAATATTTATCAGTACACTTTGAGTAGAGACAGACAGCCCTTTCGAAATCTACCTAACTGAGCTGACTTCCTACCATTTTCCTCCACTGAGATAACATGAGAATTTGTGAGATGCCAAAGTAAAACCCAGATAAACAGTCTACAAGATTCCCTGGAAACTGTTAGCCATACTCAAAAAGGAAAAAAAGGTACCATGGTATGACTTAATTTCCTTTCTAAGTTCTTAAATGCATAAGATAAATAATTCAAGGCACTTCCTATAGCTCAGGGTTTCTTGAGCTCAGCAATACGGGCCTTCGGGGGCTGGATAATTCTTTGTTGCAGGGGGCTGTCCTGTGCATGGTAGAATGTTGAGCAGCATTCCAGGAAAATCTGGTGGTGTTGTGGTTAAGAGCTACATCTGCTAACCAAAAGGTGGGTGGTTCAAATCCACAAGGCGTTCCTTGGAAACTCTGTAGGGCAGTTCTACTCTGTCCTATAGGATTGCTATGAGTCAGAATTGACTTGATGACGGTGGGTTTGGTTTTTGGTTTTAGCCATTAGATGCCAGTAGTACTACATCCCACCTCCCCATCAGTTATGACTGTCAAAAATTTCCCTGGAAGGACAGTCACTTCCAGTTAAGAACCACTGATGACTATTCAGTGAATTGGCCTCTACAGAGAGCCTTTCAAACCCATACCTTTTAATCACCTGCCTCAGGCAGTCCATAAAGTCCTTGACATACATACAACATATTCAAGTTTGAAAGAACCTCACTTACAACCATCTTTTTTTTTTTTAATGGTTCGGGTATTATTTTATGTACACATGAATATATTACAATATCTCTTTAAGTTTATATGCAATATTTCTAACCATCGAAGACAAAGATTGAATTTCTACAGACGTTGACCAGGCAATAATAGTGAAATTATTTTTCCATGAAGTATTTGAGTTAGAATCAGCTTATGACAGACTTACTGTTGTAAGTCAGGGACCACCTGCATACAAAACATTCCCATCCAAATGAAGCCCTTCAGGTACCTAGCCTTGCTCCCTACATTGCTCAGAACCCTCTGTCACAGAACCTCATACTGGATAAATTACCATTGCTGTCAGTCTGAGGTAGCAACAACTCAAGATATGGGGAAATTTCTTTGTAAAGTGTTATACAGATGTTTATTGTTATTATTATTATCTCCTAAAAGTATTTTCATTTTAATAGAGGGCAGTAAACCCTATGGCAAGTACGGAATCTACTCTCTTATCAACTGAGCCATTCCCTGAATCATCAAATGACACCATTTACTGTCTTCAATTGAAGGAAAAAAAAATGAAGGGCAGTTGAGAGAACAGGAAGTACAGAAGCTGGAGGAAAGGTGATTGAATGTGGGTTTTAGCTTTGCTGAGATGTAGTTCTGTAATCTGGATGTATGACAAGCTTCTCAAACCTAAATTTTCTCATTTATAACGTAAGAGAATTAACTGCTAAGTAGCTTGTATCCATTTTTCAGATTCTGGGAGCCTCAGCAGATGGAATCTAACACACAAATACTATATTCATTGCCATTGAGTAGATCTCAACTAATAGTGACTCTATAGACAGAGTAGAACTGCCCCCCATGGGTTTATGAGGCTGTAACTGTAGCTGCTAACCAAAAAGTCAGCAGTAGGAGTACTCCAGGTACTCCTTGGAAACTCCTCCGTGACCATTTTACCCTTTCCTGTATGGTCACTACGAGATGGAATGAACTTGACGGCAATGTATTTTCTCCCTAATCTTTATGGAAGGAGCCCTTGGCCGAGCATCAGTTATGTGCTTGGCTTCTAACCAAAAGATTGGCAGTTAGAACCCACTAGTTGCTCAGAGGGAGAAAAAAATTCTGTAAAGATTACGACCTTGGAAACTCTATGGGAAAGTTCTACTCTGTTCTATAGAACTACTGTTGAGTTGGAATCCAGTTAACAGCAACTGGTTTGGTTTTTTGGTCTTTATTAAAACAAACTGCTGCATCTTTCTCCAATGGAGTGGCTGATGCATTTGAACTGTCTGGCTTCTGGTTAATAGCCAAGCACTTAACGATTGTGCCACATGGGCTGCTTATGGATACTAGAGGTGTTAAGAAAATATAATATTCATCTAAAAATAGAATGAGATGAGTAATCTGTGGTTTAATACCCCATTGGAACAGGAGTTCATCCTTGTGAGGCAGTTTACCCACTGAGTCATGCTGGCAAATTTGTGACTAAGTATTATGGGTGAGTAGTAAAAGCCAAGCTGTAAAGTCAAGTGCAAAATGGAGAGTAACCATAGTAAATGCTTTTCTTCCTGCCTTATCTTAGTATCTGCTTATCCCATCATTTACCAGTATCCTCTGTTACATGTCTATGTAATCCAGCATCATGCTATTTAATTTCATTAAAGGTGTTAGGAGAATACACTAATTTTGCATCTGACCTTCTGCAACAAGTCTGAAATCTCCCTTTCGAAGATTCTACCATTTACTATTCTATATGAATTTTTTTAACTAAGATTATTATATTCCTTATGCTTCTTTCAGATTGTTTTCAGGTTTCTTATCTCTACTAGTAAAACCCAGGTTTTCATAACTAAATGACTAGCTTAATCATTTACAATTTTATGAGACAGGGGATCATAAATAATGTAAATTAAAGCAGAATATTGATTAAAATATAAGAGAAGTTATGAAACAACAGCAAATTAATAGGTAAACTAATTATTAAATAAACATCTAAACAGAAAAAAATGTAAAAGGAAACCAATAAACCATGAACATTTTTCCTGTACTTGGATTTAGTTACTATTATTATTTTGGTGTTTGTTTAGAACTTCTTGACTTTCCATAAATCCAGCTAAAATACTATCCCTAAGCAAAAAAAAAATTACACAGTTGTTGCCATGTGTATGTAACCAGGGGCATGAGAGATCCCATTATCTCCAGTTAGCTTCAGTATCACTCAGTACAGATGACTATCATTCAATTTCATTTATTTTAATAAATATTCACTTACTAATTTAAAAAGTATATAGTGAGTTCTTCGTACATGTGTGCTAAGTGCTACGTCACACAAAACCAAACCAAATTAAACTCATTGCCATCGAGTCTGTGCTGACTCAGAGCGACCTTATAAGACAGAGTAGAAACAGCCCTTGTTTCACAGGCTGTAATTTTTATGTAAGCAGACTGTCACGTCGTTCTCCTGTGGTGGGTCGGAAACACTGTCCTTTTCGTTAGCAGCCACGCACTTTAATCACTGTGCCAGCAAGGTTCCTGCTATATAATTACTCATATCTTTTTCTCACCAAGCTCACAATCAAATTTCCATTTTGTTTGTGTAACAAATCTCAGCTGTGGCTTTAAATAAACCTATACATGAATACCTGTGACAGGGTCTTAGATGGTATCTGAGCTGAACTCCGGAGTTTTCTAAGCTCACTCTTCCCTAATGCTCTCTGGAGCTCGTTCCAGTACAGATTTAACTCCATCACTTCTTGTGTCACCAGTTACTTCCACTTTGTTAAATGCAAAGGCAAATTTTCAGTCCTCAACTTTCTTAACCTGTCAGTACCATTGATACAGCTGATCATTTTCTCTGTTTAGGTTACTGGGCTCCTGAAATACCATTCTCTCGTTGCTTCTCCTCCTATGTCACTGGAACCTCCTTCTCAGTCTCCTCTGCCAGTTCTTCTTCATCTCTGAGTGCTAAAAGTTGGAGAGTTTCAGAGCTATGCCACTGAATATTTTACTTGAATCCCAACTCTACCACTTCCCCACTAGACAGATATGAATGGGTATTGTTTACAGAGTACTCGTTAGTTGTGTAATCAAATCAAGTCACATTTTCTAATTGTGTCTATATCTGTAGCATGGGGCTAATAAAAGTCAGGCTGGATTCAGAAGAGGATGTGGAACCAGGGATACCATTGTCAATGTCACATGGATCTTGGCTCAAAGCAGAGAATACCAGAAAGGTGTTTATTTATTGACTGTGCAAAGGCATTCAACTGCGGGATCATAACAAAGTATGGCTAACATTGCAGAGAATGGAAATTCCAGAACACTTAATTGTGCTTATGAGGAATATGTAAATGGATCAAGAGACAATCATTTGAATAGAACAAGGAAGCATTGCGTGGTTTCAAGTCAGGAAAGGTGTGTGTCAGGTTGTATCCTTTCTCCATATCTACTCACAACACAGCTGTTATGAAAACGAAGTAAATTAATGTATGTAAAATGCTTCAAACAGTGACTGGCACTGTATATATTAACTATCTGACATGGTTTTTATTGTCATTTTCTTCATCACACATTCTCTAGATGATTTCATAGCTTTAAAGTCTTATCTATACAAACTCAACTCCCAAATTTCTCTCCCATGAGCCTCTCCTTTGAACTCCAGAATCATGTATCCAACTGTAGGCTCAACATCTCCATTTGAATTTCTAAAAGCATTTCAAATTCAGCATGTCAGTGCTTCTGCTTTCCAACCAGTTTTTCTTTTCCATTTTGGTATGTGTCAGCTCTATCACTGTTCAGGTTTTCTTTCACACTGCACAGCCAATCCAAGGAATTCTGTTCGTTCTACCTTCACAACATAGCCAGAATCTCACTGCTTCCCAGCAACCCCATGCTGCCACCGTGTTCCAAGCCATCATCATCCTTGTCTAGGTGACCGCAGTAGCTTCCTCCTGCCTGCCCCCTTTATCTTCTCAGTATGGAAAAGAGAATGACCCTGTTAAAATAAAAGTGAGGTCAAATCACTCCTCTGCTCAACAGCCTATGGCCCAACACTGTCATACTGTCATAAACTCCTTAACCTCACCCCCTACTCCTCCTTCCCTTTCTCATTTCGCCTCAGCTTCTGTCTGATGCTTTTGACTTTGCTGTTTCTTATGCCTAAAATGCCTGATCTTCATATAGCAACTCCTTCCCTTCCTTTAGGTCTCTTCTCAAATGTTACCTCATCAGTGAGGTGTTTTCCTGTGCCACTCCAGGAAAAGTAGCCACATCTCCCCACACTGCCTGTGCTCTTAACTTTATTTTTTACATACTCATCTTACCTGGTATATTGTGCATTTGCTATTTATCTCTCCACAGTAAAATGTAAGCTTTGCAAGGGCAAGGACTGTGTCTACTTTATTCACTACTACTTTTATTTATGGAAACCCTGGTGGTGTAATGGTTAAGTGCAATAGCTACTAACCAAAAGATCAGCAGTTTGAATGTCCAGGTGCTCCTTTATTTATATCTCCAGCATCTAGGCCAGTAGCTGGCACATAGATGGTACTCAATAAATGCTTGAAGGAATAAATGAATGAATGGAGCGGACAGGAATAGATTGACTAGGAATGATGAAAGGGTCAAAAAGCTTTGTCAAATACTTGGCCTGTGGCTAGCTTTGTGTTACAAATCATTGCTATGTGGCAGGAGGGAAATAGAGGGAGATTAGGTAACAAACACAAAGAGAAAAAGAAAGAGAAAGCTATCTTTTACCACATTTCTCCTTTGCTTCATGGGTCTCTCCAGCTACTATAGTGATTGCTCATTTAATTGATACAACTGAGAATTAGAAAGCAAAAATTCCCTTCAAAAGCTAAAATAGATATGACTAATTTATTGCAACTAACTTTTACTCCTGAATTTACATAAATTTCCTACAAGCTTAGATATCTTGTTTCTGACATGTAACAGATTATAACAACTCTTTAGTATGTGACTCTCCCATTAATGTGTCCATTAAAAAAAAAAATGTTGTCCTTTTTCCCAAGTGATGTTTTAGAAGAATTTTTCTAAAAAAAAAAGGGAATTTTTCTCTTTGGGAATATAACTTTTGAGATTAAGTGAATGTAAACAATGTGTAGCTGGTCCCAGGGCCTGATAACCAAGTCCTCAGATGGAAAGTATTCAGCTCTCCAGGCAACACTTCAAGCAAAGGCAGAGAGGCAGAACAGCAAACAGGACTCATCTAAGCCTTGTGTTCTCAACTCACACTTTGGCGACAGGAATAAAAATGCACTGTTTTTTTGTTTTTCTTTTTTCTGTTAAGTTTAGGATGAATGTAGGAGATGAGTACACCTAGGGTCTTGGTAAAATGTGTTAACTTAGCTTTTAAAGAAGTTGAACCCCACAGCATTATCTAAACTTATCAAAAGGGGTTCGAATCTTCAGTTAACATTTCAAGAAAGATTTGGGAGTTCTCATGTAAAATATACTAGAAGAACAGCTCTTCTACTAGTAGATTTTGGAAATAAATGAGACTGTGACACAAAGTTACCCTCAGAGGGAATTTTTCAGTTTCTCTAGCTCAGAAAACTTAAACAGTTTAGCTGGGTGTTTCTGGTTCAGGGGCTATCCTGAGGCTGCCGTCAAGATGTTGCCAGGGCTGAAGTCTACCGAAGGTGTCACTGGGACTAGAGGATCCCGTGCAAGAAGGCTCACAAGCATGGCTGTTAGGTAGCAGTCTCAGTTCTTTGTAGTGTGACTCTGTCCTTAGGACACTGCAGCTCACTACCCCCAGAGCAAGTAGTCCAAGAGACAGAGACACCAAGGCAGAAACTACAGGGCCTTACCGTTACCTAGCATGCAACTCCACAAACCATTACTTCCAGACCACAACCAAAGGAGGAGGAATCAGGTTCTAGCTCTTGAAGGAAGGAGACTCCAAAAATTTGTGGACCTTTTAAAAAAATCCCCATATAATCTAATGTTTGGGAACTGCTATAACCTGTAGCCAGTTAATGTCAAGTGGTTTATGACCCATGACAACCTCAAGTGTGCAGAGTCAAACTGCTACTGTGACCTTTTGGACACAGACTTACCAGGCCTTTCTTTCAATGACTCTCTGGGTAGCTTCTGACAGTCTAACTTTGTGTTAGTAGTTGAGTGCTTAACTGATTGCACCATCCACAGACTACTGATAAGTCCGATGTTGTTAGGTGCCGATGATTCAGTTCTGACTCATAGAGACTGTGCACAATGGAATGGAACACGGCCCGGTCCTCAGCCATCCTCACGGCAGTTATGATGTCTGAGCCCCCTGTCCATCTCAGTCTTCTTCTTTTTACCTGACTGTCTACTGTACCAAGCAGGATGTCCTTCTCCAGGGACCGAAGGTAAGTCCCTGCTATTAAAAAAACAAAACCAACTCCAGTGCCATCAAGTCGACGCTGACTCATAATGATCTTATGGGACAGATTAGAATTGCCCCATAGAGTTTCCAAGGAGGCCTGGTGGATTTGACCTACCGACCTTTTGGTTGGCAGCCATAGCACTTAACTGCTACACCACCAGGGTCTCCATAAGTACTATAAACGAAGAAAATCAAACCTGTTGTTGATTCTGACACATATCAAAGCTACAGGACAAAGTAGAACTGCTCCATACGATCTCCATGGAGTGCCTGGTGGATTCAACGTGCTGATCCTTTGGTTAGCAGCCAGTTCATTGTGCCACCGGGGCTCCTCTGTGAGGAAAAACAAACAAACAAGAGTTACCCATTGCCATCTCCAGACAGTAACAAATTATTATCCAAACACATCATTTAGGGCTGAGGAGTGTTTTAACTGCAGTCTTGACGCTTTTACTCTCTTCTGAGCAATGAGCAGTAGGATCAGTTAGATAAAATCAAGTAATGCTCGAAGCATCATCCCACTGTCCTCCGTGTGTACAGTCACTCTAATAATAGGTACATTGTCTGCTTTCCTCTCCACCCCACTGAGAGTTTACTCTAGGTCTTGCAGAAAACCCTAATCCATTCCCTCCCTTCTTATAAAGAGCATAGGAAATAAATGCCTTACCCCCACAGCAGGGTTGCTTCCCAACCAGAGCAAAAGATTTTTGATGTACCACTTTATCAAAAGTTCAAATAAACTCACACTCCAAAATCCTGTGGAGCTGCCCTTCTCTTCAAATTTAGTCCTCAGTGAATTTAAACAGATTCCTGTGACTTGAGTTGCCCTCTGTGAAGTCCTGTTGCTTTTCCCCTAGTAAGATAAGCTTAGACGCAGCCCTGGTGGCGCAGTTGTTAAGCTCTCAGCTGCTAACCCAGAGGTCTGCACTTCACAGGAGGAAGCTGCGGCAGTCAGCTTCTGTAAACAGCCTTGAAGCCCCATGGAGCAGCTCTGCTCTGTGCTGCGGAGTGGCCATGAGTTGGAATTGACTCAGTGGTAATGGTTTTGGGCCTTCGTTTTTTTTTTTTTTTTTTTTTTCTTTAAAGATAGATTTGACTTTGTGCTCAATGAGCCTCAAAGACCTTCTATCCCTTCCCCCTGCCCCATCCTCTAAATCTGTTGAATGTGTTCGGAGATCCTCCAAATAACAGACAAGTTATAATGATAGCAAGGTTTTCACACTAGTTCAAAAAAAGCACCCTAATTTGACCTAGGGTATACCTCTTATGGAAACCCTGGTGGCATAGTAGTTAAGTGTTATGTCTGCTAAACAAATGGCTGGCAGTTTGAATCCACCAGGCGCTCCTTGGAAACTCTGTGGGGCAGTTCTACTCCATCCTATAGGGTAGCTATGAGTTGCAAGTGACTTGAGAGAAGTGGCAGCAGTGGCACACCTCTTACACAACTACCCCATTAATCAAAACCAAAATGTGCTCTTAGTTGAATCTTCAGACTCTGGGCCTTGAGCCCTCCCCATACTACCCATGTTGACTCTTCACAAAATCCAGGACCCTGTCTTTGTCCTGGCCTAATGCAATGGTAACAGCATTTCTAGTAGCAGGGGAGGTGGCCATCATCTTGTGGCAGGGGCTTTTGTGACAGTAGCAGTGACAGGGCATGTGTGACTATTGATGTCTTAGCCTATGTCTATTTAAGAGCTTTTCTATTCAACTATTTTGCATATAAGGACCAGTCATGGACATCATCTATTTCCATACAATATGCTCCAAATTATTCATAGAATGTTTCTGGAAAGGTAACACTTTGTGTCCACTTGCAGTAGCCATATTAACTTATTGGTCTTCAGTTGAATTTTGCTACCGCATTGACATTAGACCATTCCATCGAATATGACAGCCAGCTGCACTCAGTGTTAACATCTGGTGGTGGTATGTGCCACTCGTTTATTTAGTCTTATCCACGTTATCACTTTATTAAAATTTTTGAAAGTATAGGCTTTAAAAAGATCAGTAAAAAAGTAAAATAGTGACTATATTTTCCTTATAGTGAGTGTTGTCTTATGAACTGTATTTGATAGCACAGTTATAGAACACTTTTCACAATTTCAGAAATTAGATTGGAGAGTGCCATTAGAAGGAATCCACTTGTTATTCCACAAATTAGTGCTACAGTAGGTTGACGTGGGAAGTAAGAAACATAAAGGAGTACTAATGCAAGATTCTAGAAGCTTGTTGTCATCGTTAAGTGCCACTGAGTTGGTTCCAACTCATAGTGGCCCTAAGCACAAGAGAATGAAACACTGCCCAGTCTTGTGCCATATCTACAATCATTTTTATGCTTAACCCCATCGTTGCAGCTACCAGTCAATCCATCTCGTCAAGGGTCTTCCTCTTTTTCGCTCACCCTCCACTTCACCAAGTATAATGTCCTTCTCCAGGGACTGATCCCTGCTGACAAAATGTTCAAAGTATGTGTGATGTAGTCTTGCCATCTTTGCTTCCAAGGAGCACTGTGGTTTACTTCTTCCAGAGCATATCTGTTTATTCTTTCAGCAGTCTGTGGTACAGCCAATATTCCTCTCTGACACCACAGTTCAAAGGCATCAATTCTTCCTCTGTCTCTTTTGTTCATTGCCTAGCTTTTGCCTGCATATGATGCAACTGAAAATACCAAGGCTTGGGTCAGGCGCACCTTAGTCTTCAAGGTGACATCTTTATTCTTAAATACTTTACAGAGATGCTTTGCAGCAGATTTTACCAGTGCAATGTGTCTTTTGATTTCATAACTGCTGCTTCCATGGGCATTGACTGTGGAACAATTAAAATGAAATCCTTGACAACCTCAATCCTTTCTCCATTTATTATGGTGTTGCTTACTGGTCCAATTTGAGGATTTTTGTTTTCTTAATGTTGAGGTGCAATCCATACTGAAGGCTGTAGTCTTTGATCTTCATCATTAAGGGTTTCAAATGCTCTTCACTTCCAGCAAGTAAGGTGATGTCATCTCTGTAATGCATGTTGCTAATGGATAATTTTCCAATCCTGATGCCTCTTCTTCTTTGCATAATCTACCTTCTTGGATTCTTTACTCAGCAAACAGTTTGAAAGGTATGCTGACGTGTACCTTTCCTGACTTTAAACCATGCAATATCCCCTTGTTCTGTTAGCACAGTTGCCTCTTGATCCACGTACAGATTCCTTAAGAGCACAATTAAGTGTTCTGGAATTCCCATTCTCTGCAATGTTAGCCATAATTTGTTATGATCCACACAATCTAATGTCTTCTCATTGTCAGTGAAACACAGGTAGACATCTTTCTGGCATTCTCCACTTTCAGCCAAGATCCATCTGATGCCAGCAATGATTCACCTGGTTCCACATCGTCTACAGAATCCAGCTTGAATTTCTGGAAATTCATTGTCACTATATTGTTGTAGTCACTTTTGAATAATCTTGAGCAAAATTTTTACTTGTATGTAATATTAATGACGTTGTTTGGTAATACCTGCATTCAGTTGGATCCCTTTTCTTTGGAATTAGCATAAATATGGATCTCTGCCAGTCAGTTAGCCAGGCAGCTGTCCTCTAAATTTCTTGGCATAGAAGAGTGAGCACTTTCAGCACTGCATCTGTTTGTTGAAATATCTCAACTGATATTCCATCAATTCCTAGAGCCTTGTCTTGCACCAGTGCCTGAAATGCAGCTTCAGCTTCTTCCTTCAGTACCACTGGCTCCTGATCATGTGATACCTCTTCAAACGGCTGCAATTTGACCAGTTCTTTCTGGTATAATGACTCTGTGTGTTCCTTCCGTCTTCTTTAGATGCTCCCTGAGTTATTCAATATTTTCCCTGGAGAATCCTTCAGTATCACAACCCAAGGCTTAAATTTTTTCATCAGTTCTTTCAGCTTGACAAATGCAGAACATGTTCTTCCCTTTCAGTTTTCTATTTCCAGCTCTTTGCACATGTCACTACAATACTTTGTCTTCTTGAGCTGCCTTTTGAAATTTTTTGTTTAGGCCTTTTACTTTGTCATTCCTTCCTTTTGCTTTTGCTGCTCAGTGGTCGAGAGTGAGTTGCAGAATTTCTTCTGACATCCAGTTTGGTCTTTTCTTTCTTTCCTGTCTTTTTAATGACCTCTTCCTTTCCTCACAGATGATGTCTTTGGAGTCATTCCACAATTTGTCTGGTCTTCAGTCATTAGTGGTCAACACATCAAATGGATAATTCAAATCTCTTCTTGAGATGGTCTCCCAACTCAGGTGGGATGTGCTCAAGTTTGTACTTTGGCTCTCGTGGACTTGCTCTAATTTTCTTCAGTTTCAATTTCAATTTGCATGGGTAATTGAGGAAACTCTGGTGGCACAGTGGGTTAAGTGCTACATCTGCTAACCAAAATGTTAGCAGTTCAAATCTGCCAGGTGCTCCTTGGAAACTCTATGGGGCAGTTCTGCTCTGGCCTCTAGGGTCACTAAGAATTGGACCTGACTTGATGGCAGTCATTTTTTTGTTTGTTTTTTGTTGTTTTATTTTTTTGGTAATTGATGGTCTCTGCAGCAGTCAGCATCTGGTCTTGTTTTGACTGCTGAAATGGAGTTTTCCCATTGTATTTTTCCACAGATATAGTCAATTTGATTCCTGTGTACTCCGTCTGATGAGTTCCATGTGTACAGTAGACATTTGTGTCGGTTAAAAAAGGTATTTGCAATGAAGTTACCATTCTTGCAAAATTCTGTCATGCAATCTCCAGCATTATTTCTATCACCAAGGTCATACTTTCCAACTACCAATCCTTCTTCTTGTTTCCACCTTTTGCATACAAATCATCAGTAATTATCAGTGCATCCTGATTGGATGTTTGATCAACTTTGGACTGCAGAAGCTAGTAAAACCTTCAATTTCTTCACCTTTGGCCTTAGTGGTTGGTGCATAAATTTCAATAATAGTCATATTAAGTGGTCTTTCTTGTAGGCATATAGATAATATCCTCTCATTGGCAGCATTATACTTCAGGACAGATCTTGAAATGTTCTGTTTGGTGATGAATGCAACACCATTCCTCTTCAAGTTTTCATTCCTAGCATAGTAGACCATATGATTGCCCAATTCAAAATGGCTAACACTGGTCCATTTCAGTTCACTAATGCCTAGAAAATCAATATTTATGCATCCCATTTCATTTTGATGGCTTTCAATTTTCCTAGATTCATACTTCATACATTCCATGTTCCAATTGTTAATGGATATCTGCAGCTGTTTCTTCTCATTTTGAGTAGTGCCACATCTGTAAAGGAAGATTCCCCAAGGTTTTATTCCATCCACTTCATTAGGGTTGACCCTACTCTGAGGAGGCAGCTCTTCCCTAGCTGTCTCCTGAATGCCTTCCAAGGGAGGGGGGGCTCATTTTCCGGCACTTTATCAGTGTTTTACTGCTCTTTATAAAGTTTTCACTGGGGAACTCTTTGCAGAAGTAGACTGCCGGGTCCTTCTTCTGAATCTGCCTTAGTCTGGAAGCTGAAACCTGTCCACCATGAGAGACCCTGCTGGTATCTAAGTAACAGTGGCATAACCTCACAGCAACACACCACCCCCCACAGTACGCCAAACTGACAGACAAGTAGGGGTCTAGAAGTAGGCAACCGTAAATGGAAAATTTAATAAGCCCGTTCTGTGTGTGGTGACAAAGAATAATGAATACTGCATGTCTGAGTTACCTAGTACTGCTGTAATACAAATACCACAAGTGGATGGCTTTAACAAAGAGAAATTGATTCTCCTACAGTTTAGAAGAAGTATGAGTTCAGAGCACCAGATCCAGAGGAAGGTGTTCTGTCTCTGTCACGTCTAAGAGAACGCCCTTGAGATCAATCTTTCCCTCATCAAGAAACTTTTCAGTGCGAGAACTCTAAATGCAAAGGACACACTAGGCTCTGACTTCCGCTTTCTTGCTCAGAAGAGGTCCCACTCTTCCCTGCTGAATTCTCTCTTTTACATCTGAAAAGAAATTCATTCAAGACACAATCTAATCCTATAGACCAAGCCCTGCCTCATTAACATAACTGTCTCTAACCCTGCTTTATTCACAACACACAGGTAGGATTTACAACACACGGAAAA
Organism: Heterohyrax brucei; assembly: GCA_028571685.1. Classification (NCBI taxonomy): domain Eukaryota; kingdom Metazoa; phylum Chordata; class Mammalia; order Hyracoidea; family Procaviidae; genus Heterohyrax; species Heterohyrax brucei. The sequence goes on along the minus strand of CM053151.1, from coordinate 88,575,381 downwards.
ATAATATCAGATCACAAAATGGTGGGTAATCATACAATACTGGGAACTGTGGCCCGCCAAGCTGACAGATATTTTGGGGAACATAATTCACTCCATGACATTGCAATAAACTGAAATAATCCAGTTATGGGGTATTAAGATATCTTGTAGTGAACACACTTTCATTTTTCTTGAGAAAAATGCCTAGGAGTAGAATTGTTGGGTCACATGGTAAAAGTATTTTAACTTTATAAGAAAATCCTGAACTGTTTTGCAATGTGTTTTTCTACCACAATGTTGAAAAATACAGTTGTTACATTTACTTATTTTTGATGATGTCTGATATTGCCACTCGAAGAACTAATAGGTAACGATAAATCATACTTCTGACTTTCTTTCTTAAAGAATCAATTTGTTCCACGTAGTCTGTCTCAGTGAAAGATTTCTGTGATGAAATGGGCATCTTCAAATTAGTATCTGCTGGTTTATGTATATTCCTAATTTAAAAGCATCCAATTTGGTTTCCTGGAAATCTTTTCCACTCTTGATTGTGGAGATGAGAAAGAAACCTCTTTCATTTTGGGAACCGCAGAGAAAAGAGGAAGAGAAATTTCCCGGGCTATGGGCCAAGAGGAATGGGGGGAGGGTTTTCATCTACAGGGGCACTAGAAAAGGGGAATCACAAATGTATTTTTTTCTCACATGTGTAATGTTAAATTTTCTAGTAACTACATCAAAAAAAGTAAAAAGAAACAAGTGAAACTACTTTTTAAAATATTGTTATGTAATCTATAATGTATGTATTATTTCAATACATAATACTAATTTTTTAATTAGATATTTTACTTTCTATTTTTTTATAGTAAGTCTTTAAAAATCAATGTATACTTTACGCTTGCAGTACATCTTAATTCAGGTGTTCTCAACAATTGATGTGAAAAATGTAGACCTACTAAAATGATAAACTCAAACCCACTGCGGTCGAGTCGATTCCGACCGATAGCGACGCTAGCAGGACAGTGTAGCACTGCTCTGTAGGGTTTCCAAGGAGCTCCTGGTGGATTTGAACTGCTGATCTTTTGGTTAGCAGCTATAGCACTTGACCCCTACATCACCAGGATTTCTCCTGGTAAACTCTAATCTGTTTTCTTTCTCAATGAATTTGCCAATTGGAATCACACAATATTTGTCCTCTTGTGTCTGACTTACTTCACTAAGAATAATGTTTTTGTTTTCTGGTTCATTTAAGTTACAGCATATATCAGAACTTCACTCCTTTTTATGGCTGAGTAACAGTCCATTGCAAACTCTGGTGGTGTAGTGGTTAAGTGCTACAGCTGCTATACGAAAAGGTCGGCTGTTCGGCTGTTCAAATCCAGCAGGAACTCCTTGGAAACTCTATAGAGTAGTTCTCTCTCCTACAGGGTCACTGTGAGTCAGCATTCACTCCACAGCACTGAGTAATCGCACGTTATATGTATAAAACACATTTTGTTTATTGCTTCATCCATTTGTGGACATGGGTGGTTTTCACTCTTTCGCTGTTGGGAATATGCCGCTGGGCACACAGGCATAGGAGCATCTGTTAGAGTACTTGTTTTCAGGTCGAAAATAGAGTGGGATGGAGTTTGTGTCAGATCTCAGCCGCTTACCAAAAGGTAGGCAATATGAACCCTCAGGGGCTCCTTGGAACGGATGGAGCAACTCTACTCTGCCCTAGAAGTTTCCTATGACTGGGAATCCACTCATTAGCAGCAGATTTAGGAGTGAAATTGCTAGGTTACTGGTCATTTGGTTTAACTTTCTGTGAAACCACCCACCTATTTTCCTAGCACCATTTTACTAGCAATGTACAAGGATCCCAGTTCTTCCACATTCTTGCCAAAATTTGTTATTTTTCATAATAGTTAGCATAGTACATGTGAAATGTTGTCCCATTGCCCTTTGCCCATATTTTAATTTGATTTTTGGCTTTTTGTTGTTGACTCATAGAAGTTCTTTGTGTTTTGCTGATATTAAATTCTTACCAGATAAATGGTTTGTAAATACTTTCTGTTTTGTGGGCTGTCTTTCCACTTTCTTAATGTCTCTTGATGCACAAACATTTTAAATTTTAATGCTGTTTATTTTTCTTTTGCTGTCATATTTAAGAAACCATTGCCAAATCCAAAGTGATGGAAATTTGCTCCTATATTATCCCATGAGTTTTATAGCTTTAGCTCTTAGATTTAGGTCTTTGATCCATTTAAATTTAATTTTTATATATGGTATGAGGTATGAATCCAACTTCATTCTTTTGCCTGTGGATAAACTGCTGTCCCAGCACTGTCTTTGTTGAGGAAACTGATCATTCCCCCACTGAAGGTCATTGATACCCTTGTCAAAAGTTCACTGATGATACATGTGTGGGCTTATTTCTGGGCTCTATATTCTATTCTACTGGTCTCTGTGTTTGTACTTATACCAGTATGTTCTGTTTGTTAATTTTTTAAAATAATTTATTTTTTGTGGTTGTTGTTGAGAATAAATGGAGTAGAATATACACCAATCCAACGGTTTCTACATGTACAATTCAGTGACATTGATAGTGGTTTTCAAGCTGTGCAGTCACTCTCACCCTTTTTCTGAGTTATTCCTTCCCCATTAACATAAATTCACTGCCCCCTAAGTTTCCTATCTCATCTTTCAAGCTGCAATCATCAATTTGATCCCATATAGACTCGATGGCACTTGGCTGGCAGCTAGGTCTTGAAAAAGCATGATGCTGAAGGCAAACATTCTTTACTAGCTAAGCTAAATTACTGTTTAGCTTTAAGAAGACTTGAGAGGATATTTTTGGTTTAAGTTTAAAGATTATCTTAGGGCAATAGTTTCAAAGTTTCATCTAGCCTCCACGTCTCCAGAAAGGCTAGATTCAATGAGAATTTGAAATTCTATTGTGCATTTTCCCCTTTTTGATTAGGATTCTTCTATAGAATCTTGGGTCAAAATATTCAATAATAGTAACTGTGAACCATCAAGTTCTTCTCATTTCATACACAGCAGACAGTGGTTTATTGAGACAGTTAGCCACACATTCCATGTCCTGCTCTTGTTCCTGACTCTTGATCTTTTGCTCCAGGTGAATAGAGACCAATTATTGTGCCTTGGCCAGCTGCTTGAAAACTATTTTTTTAAATAAAATTTTATTGTGTTTTTGGCTAAGTTTCACACTGTTCTGATTACTGTAACTTTGCAATAAGTTTTGAAATGAGGAAATTTGAATACTCCAGCTCTGTTGTTCTGTTTCAAGCTTGTTTTGCTTATTCAGCATCCTTTGAAATTCTGCATAAATTTTAGAATGAATTTTCTATTTCTATAAAAACAAAACAAATAAAACCCAAACCTGGGATTTTCGTAGGGATTGCATTGAATCTTTAGATCAATTTGTATAGTACTGCCATCCTAATAAATTTAAGTCTTCTAAACCAATGAACATGGGATGTCTCTTCATTCATTTAAGGATTTTTGGTTTTGTTTTTTAAAAAAAACTTCTTCAGCAATGTTTTGCAGTTTTCAGTGTATGTTTTTCACCTCCTTCTTTAATTCATAGCCACCTAATATTTTATTCTTTTTGAGTTATTAAAAATGGAATTGTTTTCTGAATTTTCTTTTAAGATTGTCCATTGCTATTGTATTAAAATACATTTATGTTGATCTTGTTCCCTGAGACTCTGTGGAATTCATTTACTAGCTCTAATAGTTTTCTTGAGCATTTGGGGGATTTTCTATGTACAAGCTATGTCAATAGAGATCGTTTTACTTCTTCCTTCCCAGTTGTGGTGACTTTTCTTTCTTTTTCTTGCCTAATTGCTCTGACTAGAACATGCATTCCTGTCTTGTTTCTGATCTTAGGCAGAAAACTATCAGTCTCTCACCAAATTGAATATATTGCCAAAAGCCAAAACTGAATATATTAGCTGTTGATTTTTCTTACTGCTTCAGCTTTTAAATTTATATTAATTAAAATTAAAAATTCAATGTCTCAGTTGCACTAGCTAGCCACATTTCGTGTGTTCAATAGCTGCATATGCCTAGTGATCATGACATTAAAACCAAAAAACCCAAAGAAACCTAATGCTGTCGAGTCGCGTCCCACTCACAGCGACCCTATACATAGTTCAGAGTAGAACTGCCCCATAGACTTTCCAAGGAGCACCTGGCAGATTTGAATTGCCAAACTTTTAGTTAGCAGACGTAGCACTTAACACACTAGCTACCACCAGGGTTCCTGATTATCACACTAGATTGTGCAATTCTAGCAGGGTTTCCACAGGACAAAAAAGGGAGAGGTGGAGGTGAACATATTCCCTGTTTCAACTCAGTTCACAGTAGAAATGCTAGTAGTGTTTGCGTGAAATTCAAGTTAAACCTGTTTCTGTAGTCCATTTAAAAACCTAAGCACCATTATCTCTACTTTAAAACGAATAAGTTCTGAAGTGAATTGTGAATTTTCTAATTTAGTTGTTGAACTGCTTAGGTTCAAATGCCATGTGTGACTTTAAATAAGTAACGTAAGCCATGTAAAAATCACTGTCACCATCTGTAAAGCATAAAAAGTAATAAATAACATCCCTGGGAAAAGATTAAGTGAGATAATGTGTGCAAAGCACTTTGTAGAATGATTAACAGCTTTTTAAAAACTGGTTGCTTTAAAATATCCCAGTCATTCCTTGGGTAGGGACTGTAGTTTTTTATTTTTTTCCAGGCATATGGAATGTTTTTAGCATTTTGAAAATGGCAGTTGTCTTAGGCTGGGTTCTCTAGAGCAGCAAAACCTGTCAAGCATATATATATATATAAATATATGTACATGTGTATATTGTGTACACCTGTATGTATATCAAGGGGATGGTTCATGCAGTTGTAAAGGCTGGAGCATCCCAAGTCCATGTGTCAGGATAGAGGCTTCTTCTGATTCAGGAGCTGCAGGAGCTGGTGAATCCAAGATCATCAAGAGAGAGAGGAGGGCTTTTGCTCACAGGCTGGGAAGATCAATGAGTCCTGAGATTATCGGGCAAGACAGCAGGTACGCTGCTAGTTCATGTCCCAAGAACTGGAGGTCAGACAAACAGGAGTCAGCTGCAGCTCAAGAAAAAAGCCCCCAAGCCCTGCCAGAATGTCTGCTTAGAACGGATTCAGACCATTCACCTGTGGAAATACCGTTTCAACTTATTGGTTACTCACAGCAGATCCCATCATGGAGGTGATCACATATCAGATCTCAACAGGGAAGTGATCAAAACATTATATAACTGCTGAAACACTGAGAATCATGGCCCAGCCAAGCTGACACACAATCTTAGCCATCACAGTTGTTGATTCGATAAATGACTCATCCTCAGCTAAAACACACAGATGGGAAGGAGGACACGGTCCCCACCCTGCTGGAGTCCACAGTCTCCAGGGTGGTAAACAACGTGGCATTGAGCCAGTCTCTGAATGATAACATTAATCAAAGAGAATACCAATGACCCAAAGAAAAGAAGCTATATAGATAAAAACTAAGCTTATGAATTGAAAATCTTACAGTTTTATAGAGTTCTCTAGCTTACTTTGAAAGAGATTATCCACATTTAAAATACTTATGATTTAAGAAAGTAGATTGACATTGATTTCAGAAATTAGATTGACATTGATTTAAATGCTTGATGTTCAGTATTAGCCTTTATTTCTGCCACATGGAAAACACTGCTTTGTTTTGCCCTTTGTTGATTGTCCATTTCCTAAATTGTGCTTGTCTTTCATTTTCGTGCTTTGTGTTTTTCTGAAGCAACAAAAAGTGAGAGAGAAGAAGAAAGAAAAGATGGAGAAATAAGTTCAATTTATTCAAATGTCTGAAATACAAAATGCTTGTTAAAATCATTGCTCTTAAGCATAAGACACATTTGAAAACTAAACATGAGCAAAATAAACCACTGAAAAAGTAAAATTACATTTATAATAGTGTTTCTTATCAAAATAAACACAAGAATCCTTTAGACATATAATGTCATATTTTAAATTTAGAAGTCAAAGCAATGTCAAAGGAACCTTTTATTTTCCTAATTTTACAAACCAAAATTTCTACCCAAGCAAGAAGTTAAAAGTTTAAGATACTAATACTAGGGTTATATAAAAGAACTTTTCTCTTTTAGACTCACATTTGTGTCATTGTTTAAATTGTTTACAACTTCTTAATCTGTGCCGAACTGTATCCGAAGATTCTCCACAGTAAGATTCACACCTTGAAATGTATACACATTACAATGCGAGGTCTGACAATTAAGCCTGTGAACTTAATTGTTCTAAATGCTGCATACCTCATTCCTGAACATCACTGGGGTCACCCTTGAAGTACTCCCCTTGGGAAGCTACGAATTGATGCCTGTGCCTAGTCCACTTTTCAAAGCAATTTTGGAACTCTGTCTGGAATGGCCTTTGTGCATGGTAGCATGGTGGCAAGTTTGCAAACTTAATTGTATAGTTGTCTGTGAGGGAGTTTTCAGCCAGTAAACAAAAAACTGTATCGGCAAACCCTCCCTACTCACTTGATCTGGACCCAATGACTGTTTTATTTACCCAAAGGTAAAGGAAGTATTGAAAGGAAGACATTTTGATGACATTCAGGACATCAAAGGTAATACGATGACAGCTCTGATAGCCATTCCAGAAAAAGAGTTACAAAATTGCTTTGAAAGGTGGACTAGGCACAGGTGTCGCTGCATGGCTTCCCAAGGGGAGTACTTCGAAGGTGACCGTGGTGACATTCAGCAATGAGGTATGCAGCACTTCTTCTAGGATGGGTTCATGAACTTAATTGGTAGTCCTTATAAGCTCGGTGTACACAAGGGCTTCAATTACTTTTACATTATTTCAGTTGTAACGATATCAAAACCTTATTAGTAATAAATTCTTTTCACCTTAAAAAAATCTACCTTTCCCCATAAATAGAAATTCACAATTCAAGTATTTGGAAGTCACTTTTTCAATTTCAGGAAGATTGCATTGGCAGATCTCTTTTAATGAGACTCCTCTATTTGAGATTTCATTGTTATGGAACATATCAAAGGATGAACTCAGTGTAAACTACTAGGTGAACTTCAGTGGAATTTCTCTCTCAGTACTTTCAAGTATAACAGGAGATAGCAGGGCTCACGACTCTCTAGGTGGATGTAGAATCTAGTACAAATCACTCTATGTGTCACCTCGTCATGGTCTCCCACTAGTCCACCACTACACAACAAGGTAAAGGGACTATTCAGAGCCTCCTTCAGGGGGAAAAAGTGAGAAAAGAACAGGTACAGACTGTGGAGGGTATGGACCTTGGTGATATTTTGGCCACACTGTGTCCTCAGGTACCTTATCATGTGTACTTGTGAGCATGTTAACAGGACCCTGTTAATAAACCAAGTGCTCTACTTCCATGAGCCAAGAGGTGAGCATGCCACCAAAGCCAGACCAAGGGAGCTTTTCTCTCACAGGAGAACAGAGCGATGAAAAGGTAGAAAGATCAACTGGTGAGTCTCCATTCAAACAGCAGGTCAAGTTGTTCCTGGTTCACCAACCTTCGCTTCAGTTCTGTAGTCTCACCTCCTGCACACACACACACGCACGCACGCACACAGCACGAACTATAAAGGCAGAGGCAGGTGAAGACAAGAACCAGCCTTTTAGCCAGGCCACGGACACAACAGCCAAAAGTTGTTGCTGTTGCTCCTACCGTTTCTGTGCCGCTGGGTGCTGCTACCATGGCTCAGAAAAGTTTCGTTCTTGGCAACTCACTGCAAAGCCAGTATCTCAAAGAAACCTAGAGCATAGTGGATCAGGGGTGCCCCATACAGCTGTGCAGGTTGTGCCCTACACATAAGCTACAATGTGCAGTGGGGTTTCTATCACTCTGCTCTGTGCAATCTGAACTGGACACAATAGCTTTGTAGGGACTCTGTAACTATTTGTGCAATTTGGGTATGACAGAAAGAATTCTTGGCTGTTTTTGCTAATCTAAGAAAGCAGGTTGGGAGAGAGTTTGGATGAGGCACAAAGAGTCGGAACAAAAACGAAGTGCTGAAGAATGAAGCACCTCAGTAGCAGCAGCGTCTGCAATGCCTCATCCCTGCTTCCAAGGACCTCACATTTGGACCCAAGATAAATCCTAGAGCAGAAACCACAAGCTTGAGTGACTCCCCTAAGGACATTTTAACTCTGTATTTTCCACAGGAAGGTATCCCCATAGTTACTACAACAGAAATGAGGAGATTCTATGTTAAGAGGCTCAATTTATTGGCAACTTTTTGTGGAAGTGTCATATCTATTCTTTATAGCTATAGAGACATAATTTTAAAAATTACCTGTAGGTTGTCTTACATGCTTCTCCATCACCTTTGTTTCTCCTCACACTCATTCCCCTGAGAAAGGGGGTGACAGACAAGGCACGGGACTGAGGCAGCTGGAAGAGGACTTGATGTTAGGAAAGAGAGCTAGAAAAGGAAAAGGGCAAAAGTGGAGTGAGAGCATCAGAGAGGAGAGAAGTGAACAGGAGAGAAAGGAAACAGGCAAAAGCATGGAGAAAAAAGGCACATGGGGAGAGAGAACTTAATTTGGGTCTTAAATTCAAATGATGTTCTAAGCACCTCACCACAAAAGTCTTTATTCTCTCCAGGTTCCCTTTGAGCATCCTCCCACCCTTTCTCTTTTTAAGGCTGTGTTTCCTCAACACAGAATAAACCTGACTGCTTAGAGTTCCAAGGAATTAATTTGTAATAGTTAAGAGGGAAGCAGAGAAGGAAGACAGGGGCCAGGTGGCAGGAGACATCTGATATTTCCAAAAATGACCTTCCCCTCCCTTCTAGTATCTCTATCCTTTGTCTCACATTTTAGAAAAATACCATAGGGTCATAGATAAGCCTATGATTGAGGCTGATGGTAAAGAAATCAGAAAAGTTAAGGACACCAAAGCCTGGAACATAAGAAATTGAAGAAAAAGAGACGGACTCAGGTCCCAGAAAGAAGTTTAGCCTGGACCCTGCCTCACAGCTTTTCATAAAGACAGTGCATTTGAAGGGCCAATTTACCTAACACTTTAATCAGAAAGAATAAAAAATGCAATTCTTTCAAGCTATTGAGAGCTTTATGAGATAAATTACAGATAGTGGTCCCAGCTCCCATTGCCCAGGAGCTGATGAGTGAGATTCTGGACAAGTTAATAGTACCTGGGATGTATTTCACTACAGTGGGGAGCAGTTAGGATTCTGGCTTCTGCCTAGAATTGAAGGCACAATTATAGTCTACACTCAGCCTGAATTCAGTGGAATGAGAGATTAAGATTCTAGTAATCTTTGCTTTTCTCGGGTTTAATGGTGTAACTGCGAGTGATAGAATGTGAAAGAGGAGAAAGAAATGGTTTAAAGGACAGCAAAAATAGGGAAAGAAACACTAATCAGAGGAAAAACTGAAAAACTATACAAGCCTATGGAAAAAAAGGGAAAATATTGAAGAGAGAGATGGAAAGAATGACAAAGAAGTGAAAGAAAACAAACAGGGAAAATAATTACTACTTTGTGGAAAACTGAATGCCAAATTTGTATATTGTGTATATTGTAGTAGAATTTTGCAGGACACTGCAATTTTCAGAACTCTGTCTCAACTGTCTGCTTGATTTTCAAAGACGGGCTACCAGCAGCTCAAACACACCAGCTGATAGAATCCTAACAGCAGAAAGGGCCTTGGACAACTGATCATGCCCTAAGCCGTGCGCATACACATTTATTGATGAGGAAACCCAGGCCCTTAGAGACTAAGTGACATGTTCCTGTAATAGATGAAGTGCAGATTCAGGATGCAAACCTAGAGTTTCAATTGTAAGTTCAGTGTTTAAGAGCTGATTTCTTCATCGTTTCCTTCCAAATTTCCTCCAGTTCCTTTCTCCCATTTGTTTCACTGGACTCACTTCCTCATGTGGTCTCCCCAGTGCCATCATACCTAGCTTTGGGTGGCTTTTTTTTTTCTTCCTTGTCCACACAGATAGTAAGTAAGTCTTGCTGGCTTTGTCTTCAAGCCCTTGTTTCTATTCTGTTTCTTCCCTGATTCAAGACTTTGGCACCCTTCAGCCGGACGCCAGTGGCTTCCTAAGTGGTCTCCCTACCTCTCACCCCCTCGAGGTCCTCTTACACGTTACAATCAAAGTCATCTTCTTTGTCTTTCAGTGGCTCCCCATTACCCACCTAACAGTAGTATCCTAACCTAGCACAGTCCAAGACTCCACAGGCGGGGCCCTGCCTTCTGGCTTGCCTCTCTCAATATTCCTAAACTCAACGTGCCCAACACCTCCTCATGTCTTCGCTATTGCTCTATCATTCCCTCTATCCATCTAGGACATCTTCATTTCCCCCTTCCTAACTCAAAGGTTGTTCCACAAAGTCTTTTGTAATTCTCCCTCCTGAGCTAAAAAGAGGTTCTTCACTTTTCTCTTAAAACACTTGTTATTATATTATGATTCATGTTATTTGTGCACATGTCTTGGGGCCAGGTAAAATGTCTTAGTTGACTTTTTACATCTCCCAGAGCCTGCCACATTGTTTTATATATACTGTTGTTGTTATGTGTCATTGAGTTATTCTGACTTCCAGCAACCCTACGTACAACAGAACAAGACACTGCCTGCTTCTGTGCCATCTTCACAATTGTTATGTTTCAGCCCACTGTTGCAACCACTGTATTAATCCATCTTATTGAGGGTCTTACTCTTTCTCCTTTACTTTCCCAAGCATGATGTCCTTCTCTAGGGACTTTTCCCTCCTAATAACATGTTCAAATTATGTAAGATGAAGTCTCATTATCCTTGCTTCTAAGGAACATTCTGGCTGTACTTTTTCCAAGACAGATTTGCTTGTTCTTCTGAGAGTCCATGGTAAAATTCAATATTCTTCACCAACACCGTAATTCACATGCATCAATTCTTCTTCAATGTTATTTATCCATTGTCTAGATTGTGCATGCATATGAAGTGATAGAAGATGCTATGGCTTGGGTCAGGCACAACTTAGTCCTCAAAGTGACATCTTTGCTTTTTAACACTTTTACCTTTTTGGTACTGGTAGTATATGCACTTACCACTTAGTTTTGAACTTCTGGGGTTGATTTGGAATCTACTGTCACACTGACAGTATGTGCTGCTGGCAGGTGGGTCCCTATATAACAACTTAAAGTAGGAAAAAAAAAAGTCATGTGCTGCAAATTACCATTTTTTATAGGGTATTGAATGAGCTGTGCTGAATCATTAAATTTTGGTTAGAAAAATATGAATTTTGGAAACCTTTAGTTGGTAAGCATACATATCTCAAGACTGTGGGTTGGATGTGGGGAACACAATCCTCTGGACCCTTAAGGGTATGACTTGTGGAATGAGGAATAAGACAAAAATCATATTACCTAGCAACAATGAAGATACATTCAATAATTCAGCATGCCACCCATTACCAAAAACACACAGCATCAACTGGGTCATGAAATGTTAAAGAGGTCTTTTATAGCAGATTTGCCCAATGTAACACGTCATTTGACTTCTTGACTGAGACTTCCATGGGTGTTGATTGTGGATCCAAATAAAATGAAATCCTTTACAACTTCAGTATTTTCTCTGTTAATCATGATGCGGCACAGTAGTTAAGAACTACTAAACTAAAAGTTGGGCAGTTTGAATCCACCGGCTACTCCTTAGAAACTCTATGGGGTCCTTCTATGCCATACTATAAGGTAGCTATGAGTTGAAATTGACTAGATGGCAATGGGTATGGATTTTTGGTTTGGATCATGATGCTGCTGATTGGTCCAATTCTGAGGATTCTTATTTTCTTTATGTTGAGGTGCAGTCCCTACTGAAGGCTGTAGTCTTTGGTCTTCACAGTATGTGCTTTAAGTCCTCTTCACTTTCAGCAAGCAAGGCTGGGTCATCTGTGTACTGGAGGTTGTTAATAAGCCTTCCCCTAGTCAGGTTGTTGGAATCCCTGGTGTGTAGTGGTTAAGCGTTACATCTGTTAACCAAAAGGTGGGCAGTTCGAATTTGCCAGGGTCTCCTTGGGAACTCAATGAAGCAGTTCTACTCTGTCCTATAGAGTCATTGGGAACTGGGATTGACTCGATGGCAGTGGGAATCAAGTTGTTAATAAGTCTTCCTTCTATTCTGCTGCCATGTTCTTCTGTGTATAGACTAGCTTAACGAATTATTTGTTCAACACACAGATAGAATAAATATTGCAAAAAGATATAACCCATGATCTACACTTTCTTAATTTTAAATTGTGGAGTATTCCCTTCTTCTTTTTGAATGACTACCTCTTTATTTATGCACAAGTTCCACAAAAGCACAATTAAACATTCTAAAATTCTCATTCTTTAACAATGTTACCATAATTTGTTATGATTCACACAGTTAACTGCCTTAAGTAGTTAATAAAGCACAGTTAAACATCTTTTTTGTAGTCTCTGCTTTTCAGCCAAGATTTATCGAACATCAGCAGTGATAGCCCTAGTTATACATCCTCTTCTGAAATCAGCCTTGAACTTCTGGCAGCTCCCTGTCAATGTACTACTACAACTGTTTTTGAGTTATTTTAAGCAACATTTTATTTGTGTGTGATATTAATGATATTGCTTAATAATTTCCACATTCTGTTGAATCACTTATCTTTGGAATAAGCACATATACGGTAGTCACATACATGGATCCTTTCCACTCAGTTGGCCAGGTAGCTGTCTTATTAATTTCTTGGCATAGATGAATGAGTGTATTGCATCTATTTGTTGAAATATCTCAACTGATATTCTGTTAATTCCTGAGCCTTGATTTTGGCAGTGCCTTCAAAGCAACTTGGGCTTCTTCCTTCAGTACCATTGGTTCTTGATTATATGCTACCTCTTGAAATTGTTGAACACTGACTAATTCTTTTTGGTGCAGTGACGCTACATGTATTCCAACCACCTTCTTTTGATGCCTCCTACATCATTCAATTTTTTTTGCCCATAGAATTCTTCAATATTGCAACTTGAGGCTTGAATTTTTTCTTTAGTTCTTTTATATATTACAGGCACTGAATTTGTGCCAGAAGATAAGTGAAAGAATCAGTCACATACAGAACAAATCTAACAATACTCAATGCCCTACATCAATTTTAAATTTCCACAGTTAAATAAACAAGGGCCTCAGAATGTACATGGAATTTCTAACACATTAATTATATACCATGATAGTAATAATACCACCATTAGATTTATCCTCGTCTTTAGTAAGTATGAGGAAAGTATTTGCTTGTATTGGCCATCTCTTAATTTCTTCAAATTTAGTTGATTTCTTTTTAAAATAATATTTGTGGTAGGAATTGATAGATTAAAATTCTGTAAACTTCACAGATTTTTCATGTTTCTTGTAAAGTACAATAGAATTTTCTTACAGTGTTCTCAGGTTTAATAACATAGGTAGGAATATAGGCAAAATCACTTGACAGTAAAGTTCATCTGGTGCTTTTGGAAACTAAAGCCTAAAAGACAAATGCCATTTGTATAAAAACCTATCTGATAATCATTTGTTTGGGGGGAGGGGGGTGTAAGATTTGCAATATACTGAAAAGCATCTTCCAAGTGTTCTTGGTTTTTGAAGTATTATCTTTTTTTCCCTCTTCAGTGAAGCTCAGTTAAAAGTCCCTCTGTTCCTTCCATGATGTCGCTTTGCATACATGACTGGAATTGAAACCTACTACATCTACTCAGTTAGACAGTAACTTAAAAGAGAATCAGCAGCCAGCAACAGGGGACTTCCGTGATTGCCTATAAAACAATCTCTACATTAAACATTTGTTGCTGCAGGTTAAAGATTCTTAAACTGCATATAAACACTGATTGATGCCTGCCTGGTGAGGTTGATGCCAAAGATACAGCAGAAAGAAAAGAGGGGCTAGATGGTTTCAGATTTACAAGAAATTTAGATGTGGACCACTTTCCTACTGAATCAGCAAGAATGGAGTCCAGTTATCACTGTACTTTGGGTTCTGACTGCAGAATGGAACTTGAAGGGATTGCTCACGCCTGATGTGTTACAGTCAGGGAACTACGAAGGAAACTGAATTTCACCAGTGCAGAAAAAGAACCTGAAGTGATGTCTACCACTTCAGAGAGAGAGCTTAAGGATAGGCTTTGAGGGAGAGTTTTTCTTGTGTAGGAACCAGAATGGTACAAAGACAGGAAAGGGAATGCATCAGAAAATCTGGTTGGGTTCTTTTCTCTTAATTACTCTATTCCAGAAACCTTGGATGACGACTGGAGACCAGGGATCACAGTGAAACATGTAGTGAAATTTGTTCCATACCTGCAGTGTCTGAATAAGTTCTCTGGCTCCTGTAAAAACAAACAGCATATCTCAATGTTTTGCCCACATAACCACAAATATTTATAAAATAATTACAAGGTATGAGATTACCGCTTATTCTCTAAATGCTTTGTGGGTAGTAATGAAACATGTTTAGCAAGCTTAACACGTCATTTACTACATATAACAAGAGTAAACTTACCTAAATTTCTATAACATGAAAGCTAATTGACCTATGAAAGTCACAATAGTGAACAGTATATAATAACACAGAATCCATTTTAGTGCACATATCACCAGACTTCAGGAAAAAGACATAGCAGTTGGTTTCTGTAAAGATTTACAGCATGAAAACCCTATGTGGCAGTTCTCTTCTGTCCTGCAAGTTTGCTATGAGTTGGAGTCAACTCATTAGCAGTGGGTTTGGGTTTTCTTTGGTTTTGGGTCACCAGTCACTCAAACAGGGAGTCCCATCCCTGCTAGCTCCTGTGGCCCTGAAAATTCTTTGGGGTTAACTACTGCTGTCCAGGGTTTTAAATAAGTAGAGCCAATTGTTTGGGGATATAGGCTATCATAGAGGACTAGGGAAAAATCTGGAATATACAGATGCCTAGAATTAGTAGAATTTGCAGCCTCTGCTAGCTTCTTCTTCACCATCTCTATGGCCTTGCTGGGCAGCACTACTTGGGAATCTTGCAGGTGAACAATATAGCAGTGTTTACTCAAGATACCACATTTGTTACAGATTTGTGGGTATAACAGGAGATTCATAGTTCATTTTTCAAATTATTTTGCATTCAGAAATGTCTTTGGATAAAGAATTTCAGTTTTTTGCACTTCTGACTTTTTAAAATTAATAACGAGAATTAAAATATATAGTTTTCTTAATATCACTGGCATGCTGAAACACAAATTTTAGTAATTCACTTTCCACTAGCTTTTTTCTTTTTTTTTCTTTGCCAGATTTTTAATAGCTATTTTGAGAGGTGGGTCTAACATGGCAAAGTAGTCCTATGCTTACTGTGATCCCTCTGACAAAGAACTCCCCCTGCAAAAAGAAGAATTGATTATGACATTCTAGGAGCTCTAAACATCAAAAGGGGTTGAGAAATTGGACTGAGTGACAGGGAGGGGAGCGTAGGTCTGGAAGTACCTAAGACTGGCCAGACCGAACCTGATGGGAATTGGCACCCTGGAAATGGACTGGTGGCAGCCAGTGCGGTGAGGGAAGCAGTGGTGTTTGTAAAGCATCTTCCGTAGTGGATGTCGGAGAACCCACTCATACCTGAAGAATCAGCAAAAAACAGCACCTCATCATCAAAAGCTAAGTAGCTTATGTCTAACCTACTAAGTGTACGGAAACCACACAGGCAAGAAAGAAATGGACTAACATATACAAAGCCTGACTCGACAGCACTTGGCATGGCTGAAGGAAAAAAAAAGAAGCAACTGTCAGTCAAGAGTTATATGTCCAGCAAAACTGTCTGAAATATGATGGAGAAATTAGTACATTACCAAATAAACAGAAATTTAGAAAATTTGCAAAAACCAAACCAAAATTACAATACATACTAAAGGGAGTACTTTAGTTAGGAAATTAGTAATATCAGATAACAACATAAGATTAGAATGCAGGACAGAACAAACAGATATCAATGCAGATGGAGAAATTCCAAAAATATATCAAAGCTAAAACATTGAAAATAGAGAAGCAGAGATGTCAATTTGTAAAAGATGACAACATTATAACAAAAAAGAGGGACTAAAAAATACGTAGTCATAGATTTTTCACATGGAGAGTAAGTCAAGGGAATACAAAGAAATAAAAAACTGGTTTAAATTTACAATAATAAGGGTAAACATTAAGGTAATCATAAAGGAAAATAACAATCCTACACATCAAAATAAAAAACATGAAGTCTCAGCAAACGCAATATGAAAAACAATGAAAAGGATGAAAAGACAACATGTAAAGAAAAACAACTTAGCATAGAAAATTAAGCAGGACAAGAAAACTGTCTACAACACACAAAAAAGGCATCAAAATAACAGCATTAAACTCATACCTATCAATAATTATGCTGAGTGTAAATGGATTAAAGGGATGAATACAGAGACAGAGAGTGACAGAATGGATTAAAAAAACATGATCTGTTTATATGGTGACTGCAAGAGACACACTTTAAAGACACAAAAAAGTTAAAACTCAGAGGATGAAAAAATATATATATCAAGTAAACAACATTCAAAAAGAGCCAAACCCACCACTGCAGGAACAGCAATATCAATTTCTGATAAAACAGACTTTAAGGTAAAATCCACCATAGTGGATAAAGAAGGACATTATATAATGACTAAAAGATCATTACTCCAGGAGGACATAACCATATTAAATATTTACACATCCAATCATAGGACCCCTAGATACATAAAACAAACCCTAGCAGCATTGAAAACAGAAGTAGACAGCTCTACAATAATAGCATGAAACTGTAACATACCACTTTTGGTGAAGGACAGAACATCCAGAGGGAAGCTCAAATAAAGACAAGATCTAATTGCCACAATAAACAAACTTGACCTCCTAGACATATACCAAACACTCCACCCAAACACAGCCAAATATACTTTCTTTTCCAGTGCACATGGAACATTCTCCACAGTAGATCACATACTAGGGCATCAGCAGGCCTTAACAAAATCCTAAGCATCAAAACATTGCAAAGCATCTTCTCAAAGCACAAAGTGAAAAAAGTGGAAATCAATAACAGAGCAAGGAAAAAAAAAATCAAACAGATGTAAACTGAACAACATCTTGTTCAAAAACTACTGGATTATAGAAGAAATCAAGGAAAGAATAAAGAAATTCATAGACTCAAATGAAAATGAAAACATGTCCTACCAGAATATTTCAGACACAGCAAAAACAGTGCACAGAGGTCAATTTATTTCAATAAATATACACATCCAAAAACAAGGGCCCAAATCTAAGCATTAATGATACAAATTGAATTAGCAGAGAGGAGTAAAAGAACCCCTTAGCACAAGAAGAAAGCAAATAATAAAAATTAGAGCAGAAATAAATAAAATAGAAAATAGGAAAATGATTGAGAGAATTAAAAAGATCAAAGGTTGGTTCTTCAAAATGTTCAAGGAAATAGATAAACCACTGGCCAAACTGACAAAAGAAAAGCAGGAAAGAAAATAAATAACAAGAATAAGAACTAAGACAGGTGACATCACAACAGATCCAACTGATGTTAAAAAAATGATAAAAGAATACTATGAAAAACTGTACTCTAACAAATTTGAAAGCCTAAAGGAAATGGATAAATTTCTAAAAACACACCATTTACCTAAACTAACACAGAGGTAGAAAAGACTAAATAAGCTCATAACAAAAGATTAAAGAGGTAATTAAAAAAAAAAAAAACTCACTAAACAACAACCATGAAAACCCCCTGGCCCTTACAGCTTCACTGAAGACTTTTACCAAATTTTCAGAGAAGAGCCAACACCACTATCACTAAAGGTACTTCAGAGCATAGAAAAAGAAGGGATACTCCCAAACCTATTCTATGAAGCCAGCATAACCCTGATACTAAAACCAGGAAAAGACACCACAAAAAAAGAAATGAACAGACTAGTATCTGTCATGAATTTAGATGCAAAAATCCTCAACAAAATTCTAGCCAATAGAATTCAACAACATATCAAAAAATAATTTACCATGACCAGGTGGGATTCATACCAGGTATCCAGAGATGGTTCAATATTAGAAAAACAATGTTAATTAACCACATAAATGAAACAAATGACAAGAACTACTTGATTTTATCAATTGATGCAGAAAAGGTATTTGACAAAGTGTAATACCCATTCATGTAAAAAACTCTCAACAAAATAGTAATAGAAGAGAAATTCCTCAACATAATAAAGGGTAGTTATACAAAGCTAATGACTAACATCATCGAAAATGGGGAGTCTGAAAGTGTTCCCTTTGAGAACAGGAATTTGACAAGGATGCCCTTTGTCACCACTTTTATTCAGCATTGTGCTGGAGGTTCTAGTCAGAGAAATCAGGCTAGAAAAAGAAACGAAGGGCAACCAAACTGCTAAAGAAGTAGTAAAAGTATCTCAATTTGCATATGATATGATCTTATATACAGAAAACCCTTAAAAATCCATAAAGAAACTATTGGCACTAATAGAAGAGTTCAGCAAATCATCAGGATACAAGATAAACATATAAAAATCAGTTGGATTCCTTTACACCAACACAAGAACAAAGAGAAAATCACTAAATACCATTTACAATAGTTCCCCAAAAGAAAAAATACTTAGAAATAAATCTAACCAGAGATGGAAAAGACCTACACAAAGAAAATTACAAGACACGCTTAAGAAAACAACAGAGACCTACCTAAGTGGAGAAACCTACACTACTCGTGAATAGGAAGACTCAACATTGTGAAAATGTCTATTGTACCCAAAGCAAACTGTAGGTACAATGTAATCCAGATCCAAATTCCAATGGTATTTTTTAATGAGATGCAGGAACAAATGCAAGGGGAAGAAGCCTTGGGTAAGTAAAACATTACTGAAGAAGAATAAAGTAGGAGGGCTCATACTACCTGACTTTAGAACCTACTACACAGCCATGAAAGTTAAAACAGCCTGGTACAACAACAGATACACAGATCAATGGAACAGAATTAAAAATCCAGAAGTAAAATCATCGACCTACAAGCACCTGATATTTGACAAAGGTCCAAAGTCCATAAACAGGGAAAAAGACAGTTCCTTTAGCAAATGATGTTGCCATAGCTGGATATCCATCTACAAAAAAATCAAACAAGACTCATATCTCATATCCTGCACAAAAACTAACTCAGACTGAAATATAAAATCTAAAATAATAAAAGTCATGGAGGAAAAAATAAGGACAACGCTAAGAAGGCTAATACATGGCATAAATGGAATATAAAACATGACTAACAATGCACAAACACCAGAAGAGGAAATAGGTAACTGGAAACTCTTAAAAATCAAACATTCACATTCACTCAAAGACGTCATCCAAAAAGTAAACAGACAACCTACAGACAGGGAAAATTTTTCTGGATACAACAAATCTGATCAGAATCTATTCTCTGAAATCTACAAGACACTGTAAAATCTTAACAACAAAAAGGCAAATGATTCAATTTAAAAGTGGGAAAAGAATATAAACAGGTACTTCACCAAAGCAGACATTTAGGCAGCTAGTGACTGCAGTGATGTTCAGCAATAAAGTATGTAGCACTTTTTCTAGGATGAGTTTGCGAGCTTAATTGGCAGTCCTCGTATTCATCTGACAGCTCTTATTTCTCCAGGACATATTCCAGGCATTGGTGCATAGCTGGGCAAGGGGAGTACTTTGAAGGTGACCTTAGTGATATTCAGCAACGAGGTATGTAGCAATTAGAACAATTAAGTTCGTGGCCTTAACTGTCAGACCTCATACATATATGCTCACCAATGTTTATCAAAGCCTTGTCTACAACAGTAAAAAGATGGAATCGACCTAGGTGTCCATCAACAGGTGAATGGATAAACAAACTATGGTATAGTCACCACACTTTTTATGCAACATAAAAAAAAATGATAAATTTGGGAAGCATCTCATAACATGGAAGAATCAGGAAGGCATTATACTGAGTGAAATTAGTTGCAAAAGGGCAATATTGTATGAGACCACTATTATAAGGACTCAAGAAATGGTTTAAACTCAGAAGAAAACATTCTTTGATGGTTACGAGGGTGGGGAGAGAGAGGGATATTCACTAATTAAATACTAGACAAGAATTATTTTAGGTGAAGGGAAGGACAACACATAGTAGAAGAGAAGTCAATACAATTGGGATTAAACCAGAAGCTACGAAGTTTCCTAAATAACGTCCAATTGCTTCAAGGGACAGAGTAGCAGGGGCAAGGATTTAGGGATGTGGTTTCAGGCAATAAGTAGGTCAACTGGCATAACAAATTTTATTAAGAAATTATTCTGCTTCCTACTTTGGTGAGTGGTGTCTGGGATCTTAAAAGCTAACAAGTGGCCATCTAAGAGCATCAAATGGTCTCAACCCACTGGGAGCAATGGAGAATGAAGAACATAAAAGACAAGGAAAATATGAGCCCAAGAGACAGAAAGGGCCACACACACCAGCATGAGACTGGAAGAATTATATGGTGCCCAGTTACCAACAATGGCTGCTCTTACAGTGAACTCAACGAAGAGCCCCTGATGGAGTAGGATATATGTGGGGTGCAGAACTCCTAGTGAAAATACCAGACTTGTCAACAACAAAAAGGTAAGTAACCCAATTAAGTGATGGGCAAAGGAGATGGACAGACACTTCACTGAAGAGGACATCTGGGCAGCCAAAAGGCACATAAGGAAATGCCACAATCATCAGGGTTTAACGAAATCCAAAACAAAACTACAATGAGATACCATCTCACCCCAACAAGGTTGGCTATGATCCAAAAAACACAAAACAACAAATGCTGGAGAGGCTATGGAGAAAGTGGAACTCTCCTATACTGCTGCTGGGATTGCAACATGGTATAATCTCTTTGGAAAGCAATTTGTCACTTCCTTAAAAACCTGGAAATATATATACCATTTGATCTCCAGTAATCTCACTGCTCTGAATATATCCTACAAAATCAAGGGCAGTCACACAGATACATGCACACAAATGTTTATTACTCACAGTCCACAATAGTAAAAAGATGGAATCAATCCAGATGCCCAGCAACAGATGAATAGATAAACAAACTATGGTACATATACTCAATGGAACACTATGCAATGATAGAGAACAAGGATGATTTTAGGAAGTATCTCATAACCTGGTTTCAATTGCAAGACATTTTGCTGAGTGAAATCAGTCAGTGGCAAAAGGACAAATATTGTGTCAGATCCCTACTATGAGGACTTAAAAACAGACTCACGTACAGAAGAAAAGACTCTTTGATGGCTTCAAGGGAGGGGAGGGAAGGAGGGAGAGGGCTGGTTATAGATTAGATAGTTGACAGAAATTTGATTGGGTGAAATCAGTGACAGTACACACAAGAAAGAAGATCAGTTTAACTGGACTTCAACACAACCCGAATACTCTTCCAATCTTAACCCAATATTGCAAGCAGAGTAGCAGAGGCAGGGGCCCAGGGACTATGCTCTCAGGGGACATCGAGGCCAACTGGCATAACTAGCATATTGCTAAGAGAGTCTTCTCCACCCTACAGTAGTGAGTGGCATCAGGGGGTGTCTTAAAAGCTAGCAAGCTGTCATCTGAGGTACACCAAATGGTCCCAGCTTAGCCGGAACAGACGATCACCAAGGACAACAGAGACAAGCGAAAAAAAGCCCAGAAGACAGAAGGACCCATGTGAATGGGTGACTGTATCAACATGTGACCAGAAGAACCAGATGGTGCCCAGCCACCACCAAAGACAGCCGAGATGGGACATACAATGTTGAGTCCCAGTGGCAACAAGAGAAAAAGAGGGGTGCATCTCAAGAACTCCACTAAAAGACCTCAGTTGATGTTCTGAAGGTCCAGGGGTTCCCCTGGGAGCATGGCCCTTAGACCTGCTGCTGCCCCTGACCAGAAAACACTACTGGGGTCAACTCTTTGAACAGGAATGGAACTTGAGGACACAATGTGAATTGTGAGGACACAATATGGTATGTGCACTTTATGGTTCTACGCATCTGTAAGATGCTGTGGTACTGGCCTCTTATTAGAAGGGAAAGGAGAGGGTGGAGAGGAGGTGACAGGAGACTGTTAACAGGATATGACATGTATAGAACGGAAAAGAGGAGTGTGTTGTCACTGGGCAAGGCAAGTAGAAGGAGCTGCAGATAGGCAGGCATGCAAATTTAATATAGATTGTATACTTTCACTCAATCACAGCTAAAAAATAAAGGAATGAAAAACAAGATACAACAACAGCAAAATACCAGACTTCATGGGTCTGACAGACTGGAGCATTCCTGGAGGACCTTGGACTGTCTGTTGGCCCAGAACTGAAACCATTCTGGAAGCCAAATTCTCAGACAAAGACTGAAATGGTATAAATAAATAAATAAAATAAAATAAATCCAGTGCCCTCAAGTTGTTTACGTCTCATAGTGACCTTATAGGACAGAATAGAACTGTCCCACAGAGTTTCTAAGGAGCTCCTGGTATATTCAAACTGCCGACCTTTGGTTAGCAGATGTAGCAAATAACCACTACGTTATTTTGAACTGGTATGTAAGACCTAAAATGACACTGGTAAAGAATGTGCTTCTTGATTTAAGTAGATACATGAAAGTATCCGGACATCGCCTGTCCAGAGGCAAGATGAAAAGGCAGAGGGAGACAGGAGCTGCTTGAATGGATGGAAAATATGGGGTGAAGGTGAAGTGCCTACTGTCACAGTGTGGGGAGAGTAGCTAGGGTCACATAACAAAGTGTGTGTAAGCTTTTGTATGAGACACTCAAAAATTGTAAGCTTTCACTTAAAACACAATGAAAAAACAAATTAAAAAAAAGATATTTCATAAGTATTGTTTAGGTGAAAGAAAGAGTTTGAGAAGGATAAGCACCTTTAGATATCATCAGAGATAAGTCTAGAAAAACAAAACTATGATCTACCTTAGGAGGTCCAGCCAATATACCCCAGTTCGAGTTCTACAATGAATAATGAAGCAAATGTTAAATGAGTGATTTTCTGAGGTGTTCGCCAATAAATAGTCATTTACTAGTTGTTGATGTGTTTTTGGCAACTCATGGTGATCATGCTGGAGTAGAACTGTTTTCTGCAGTGTCTTCAATGGCTGAGTTTTTGAAAGATGACAACCACACCTTTCTTTCAATGAACCTCTGCGTGGACTAGAACTACTGACCTTTTGGTTAGCAGCTGAATGCATAGTGCCATCTGGGGCTCCAAATAGTCATATCCCATTGCCATCGACTTGATTTTGATTCATAGCAACCCTACAGGATAGAGTAGAACTGTTCCACTGAGTTCCTGAGGAGTGCCTGGTGGATTTGAACCACCACCCTTCTGGTTAGTAGCTATAACACTTAGTAATTACACCACAGCCTTCACCAAATGGATATGATAATTTAAACGAAGGCTGAACTTAATTATAAAAGTTTTCATGAAGCTAAGACATATTAAGCAAAAGTACTTTAAAAAGGTACCAATTGTAATAAAGTCTGCCCTTATTCTCTTTTAAACAAGGAAAATAGTTACAGTGGCACTTTTTGTCAAAATATGAGAAGGAATGAATATAAATCCTTGTAAAGTAAATTCTTCACTTCTAAAACTCCCATTTTGACACTACCCAGAAGTTGAAGTCTTCTAAGTTTTTCACTCTTCCGGATTCAAATTGCTAGATTTACATTTTAAAGACTAGGGAAGCTGAGGGCAGAATATTCAATAAGGTCGTTGTTTAATCTTTTGTTGTTGTTGTTCAGTGTTCTGAAGTATGCAATTACCAAGTGTCACTGAAGTCGATGGTATTGGAGAAGAAAAGTAATACAGAGGAGTCATTTACCAACCTCAAAGTGTCCTGACTTAAAATCCTACAAACGTCCCAGGAATAAAGCATCAATGGATTCCATCCTGTTCTCAGTAATTGTATCTTTCATTCATAATTAGCACTCTGAAATTAGGTTCTAGCTAGTAATTACATTTCCGATGCAAATAGGCAATAAAAAGGAGTCCATGTTTGATTAAATTGGGCTGGAGAAGATGACTTAGAATGAAAATTTATCTTTTGTTTGGCTGTCTTCCCTAGGAGAGTCAGCAGACAAATGGCACAGAAAGCTGAGAGGCTGGAAGGGCAGGGTCTTGAAGATTCTGAGGTTTGCTAACCTTCAAGACTCTTGTGATATTTAAAATGCTATGAACTTTATGCATAAAGATTAAGTTTCTCACCATTTCCAGCAGTAATCACAGTACTGAAACTAATAAAATTGAGCAAATGCGGAACACTTTTCTTCCTAAAATTTCAGGTTATCCTTATAATTTTGGATATTTTAAAAAGCCATTGAGAGCTAATCTAATGCTTCAGGGCATACATTGTATGCAAGGAACAAGGAGAGAAATTCAAAAGATCTCAGTAGCTTGCTTTGAGAAATTATGAAATGTGTGTTTCTGCAGTACTAGAGAAGGGCAAGATCTGAGGTAGGTGAATGAATAAGGCAGAAGAAAGACATGAATCTGAAGAGACCCGATAAATTATTTTTTGGAACAAATTCCTAAATTAGAGGGATTCACTTTTATCTTGCTGCTTTTTAAAGACATCTTAAGCTTTTCTATTAAAGTCATATTCATATACAGTAAAGGTACTTTTTCTACTGAGTAGCAACTCTATCTCCTCTGCATCTTTGCTGCTGTTGTTGAGAATATACACAACAGAACATACACCAATTTAACAGTTTCTATACATACAGTTTAGCGACATTGATACTCTGAGTTGTGCAACCATTCTCACCCTCCTTTCTGTTTCTCCCCTACTGACATGAATTCACTGCCCCGTAAGTTTCCTATCTAATCTCTCAAGGTATTATTGTCAATTTGATCCCATATAGCTAGATTCTGAAAGGTCACCATGCTCAAGGCAGACATTTTTTGTTAGTTAAGCTAAATTATTGTTTCGTTTTAAGAAGACTTGAGGGGATATTTTTTGCTTAAGGTATAAAGATTATCTCAGAACAATAGTTTCAGGGTTTCATCCAGCCTTCATAGTATTTGAAATTCTGCTCTGCATTTCCACCCTTTCAATCAGGATTCTTCGACAGACTCTTTCACCAAAACGTTAAAGTATGGCAACCAGGTAACATCTCATTCTTCTGGTCTTCATGGCAAAGCAGGCAGTTGTAGATAAAGGCACTTTTGATACTGAGGAGTGTGCCTCCATCTCTTTCTACGCTTTTTTTTTAATTTAATTTATATTTTGGAAGCAACTAGTAACATAGTCCGCATTTCCTCCTGTTTACAACTCTTCGTTTTTCTCTTTTGCTTCAGGCCAATAGTGATCAGTGATTGTGCGTTGGATGGCTGATCCCAGTCACTATACAACAAAGTAGGAGGTAGAACAGATGTACTAAGTGCATTATTAAGCCACTGACCTGGGATCTCCCATGAAACCATGACCCTAACCTTCCAAACCAAGGAACCAAATCCCATGAAGTTTTTGGATGTACACAAGCAGCCCCAGCAGTTACTCTCTTTTTCATATCTTATCACACAAGTTTTGCCAGTTTAGCTTTTTTGTAGGTATACAGCTTACTGAAAGCAATTGTAAAGTTTGGCCAGGCAACTCTACACTTAATTTTCCTCCACGGTTTACATGCTTTTTCTTTCTACCTTATCTCAGTACTTCCGACCAACGGTTTCTGTTTCTGTCTCCCTTACTCTCTCTCTCCTGTTTTTTTATTTTTCTTCTTCATCTCTGTTGTTCTTCCTCTCTAACACATTGGACTTATCAGTAGCCCTCCTGGTCCTTTAATTTCACTGAAAGAGCCAGCTGGTGACCATTAAGAAATAACAGATCAGTGTGTTAAGGGCAAGTTTTCTATTTTGGCTCCTTTTCCACCCTCAGTCTGAAGCAGGAAAATATCTGTGGGAGGTAACAGCATTGCCACACGTTGAATCTTATGTTTCCTTTTTCTCGTTTTTGAATCCAAATTTCAGACTGCATTAGAAGAAAGGCCTAGCGGACCACGTCTGAAAAAAATCAGCCTTTGCAAACTCCACGGAGCAAGCTTCTCCTTCAACACCAGTGAGGTTGTCATGACTCAGGGCTGACTTTACAGCCACTGGTAAGCCACATGGGAAAAATTCCTGAATTAAATCTCTCTTGACTTTGAGTCAATAGTTCTTCTTCTGGCTATAAATTGGAATCCTTATTTTGACCACAGGCCTCAGGAGCAGCTCTCATGAAAAAGAGATCTCAGCTAAGCCCACTTTGTCCCTAGGTGTGGCTTTGATAAGGCTCCTATACTTGAACTTGCAATGCAATCACTTGGAGTTCCAGTAACATCAAATCCTGTGCTGTGCTTCCAGAGTTTTTGACTCAGTAGGATGGGGTGCGGCCCTCTGAGTAACCAGCAAGTTCCTTGGTGATGCTGCTGCTGCTGCTAGTCTGGGAGGCACACTTAGACAACAACTGGTATAAGGAAATGCCGGGTACCAAGCAATGCTGTGTTTGAGCAGACACCCTATATTATTATAACCTAGATCCACCAACATCTTAAATATCTTGGCACTTGGTGCTAGAGGCAGTGGGAACTTGGGAGAAATGTGGTAGCACAGGAAATAAAATAGTGATTACTCTAAATTCTAGGTCTGCTCGTTTTCTAAGGATTGACAGTATTCTTCCATTTCTCTTGACTTCTACTTCAAAAAGAATGAGTTGGCATTCAGTCTGTTGCAACTCATGCAATCCCATCTGTGTTGGATTAGAACTATGCTTCACAGAGTTTTCAACCACTGAGGATTTTGGAAGCAGACTTCCAGGGCTTTCTTCTGAAGTCAGCCAACTCATCAGTTAGCCACTGAGCCTGTTTTCTGACCCAGGGACTCCTGCCTCTACTTAGTAGGGAAGAAGGTTTACAAGAAAGCTAGGTTTGAGTAATTACTCTTTACATGAAGCCCAGGTGGTGCAGTCATTAAGAGCTCAGCTGCTACCCAAAGCTTTGGCAGTCTGAATCTACCAGCTGCTTCTTGGAAACCTGGTAGGGTAGTTCTCCTCTGCCCTATAGAGTCATTATGCGATGGAATGGACTTGAGGGTCTAAGCATTTAACATACTTTGATTGTTCTATGTTTAGGAATATTAAAACATATCTAGGTGTGTCTACTCATGGTGACAGACTCCATGAGTCAGATCCGACTCGATGGCACTTGGCTTGGCTAGGTGTGTCTACTATTTCAATCCCATTACATGCCTCTAAGGAATTCCTGAAAGCATCTTTATGTTTGGCCTTAGCATGCATTCTGTAATTTAATTTAGTAGTAGGTCTTCTCAACAATTGATATTACAAGATAAGAAACATGGAAGAGTCCAGATCCCTACCAGGAGAATGTGTAAAGTTGATTTAGGACAAAGGGCTTCATGTTCTTTTTTTTTTTTTAATTTTTTGTTTAATATAACTGAGTGAAAATGTACATTCCCGTATAAATTTACATACCCACCTATATGCAGCTTCCATTGCTCTCCCTACCCGGTGACAGCACACTATTCCTCTCTGCTCCATACATGTCTCATTCTCCCAACAGTCTCTTTTTTCCCTCCTCTCCACCCATTCTCCTTCCTCCAGCCAGAGGTCAGCAGGATGACATCCTATAGATGTATAGAATCATAAAGTGCATCCAATATATGGTCACTGCATCGCCAAGTCCAATCCATTCCTGTCCGAAGCGTGGACCTTCGTTATGATTTATGGTCAAGGGCACCATCAGGGCGAGGGGCCATGCTCCCAGGGGGACCCCAAAACCACTGGACCATCAATTGAGGTCTTTTAGTGGGGATCCCAGGGTGCACCCCTTTTTATTCTTGTGTTGCCAGTGAGACTTAACTTTGTGAGCTCCATCGTGGCTATCACTGGTGGTGGACGGGCACCATCTGGTTCTTCTGGTCCCAAGTCGATGTAGGCACCCACTAACGTGGGTCTCTTTGTCTTCTGGGTTGCCTTTCCCCCATGTCATTTTGGTCCTCGGTGAGCATCCGTTCCTGCTGAGTTGGGACCATTTGCTGAGCTCTCAGATGGCAGCTTGGCAGCTTTTAAGACCCCAGATGCCACTCACCAACGTGGGGTGCAGACAGCCCTCTTAGCAAAACGCTAGTTGTGCCAATTGGCCTCACTTTCACCTAAGAGCATGGACCCGCCCCCTGCCTCAGCTACTCTATCCTTGCAATATTGGGTTAAGATGGAAGGAGTACTCATGTTATGTTTAAGTCCACTTAATATTGTTCTTGTTTCTAATGTGTGCTATCACCAATTTCACCCACCCAGATACCTAGCAACTATCTAATCTAAACCCTCCCCTCTTCCTCCTTCCCTCCCCTCCCTTGTAGCTGTCAAAGAGTGTTTTCTTCTACACACAAATCTGTTTTTGAGATCTTATTGTAGAGGTCTCATACAATATTTGTCCTTTTGTCGCTGACTACTTTCACTTAACATAATGTTTTCCAGTTGAAACCAGGTCATGAGATGTTTCCTGAAGTCATTGTTGTTCTTTATCATTGCGTAGTGCTCCGTTGAGTATATATACCATAGTTTACCTATCCATTCTTCTGTTGTTGGGCATCTGGGTTGATTCCATCTTTTTGCTATCGTGGACTGTGCTGCGATAAACATTCTTGTGCATGTGTCCGTTGGTGTGAAAGGCCTTGATTCTGTAGGATATATTCCAAGTAGTGGAATGACTGGGTCAAATGGTATATCAATATCCATTTTTTTAAGGAAGCTCCAGATTGCTTTCCAAAGAGGCTGGACC
Organism: Heterohyrax brucei; assembly: GCA_028571685.1. Taxonomy (NCBI): domain Eukaryota; kingdom Metazoa; phylum Chordata; class Mammalia; order Hyracoidea; family Procaviidae; genus Heterohyrax; species Heterohyrax brucei. The sequence continues at coordinate 88,546,479 of CM053151.1, read as the reverse complement.
ATTTTGCAACCCCACCAACAGTGTAGGAGGGTTCCACTTTCTCCACAGCCTCTCCAGCATTTGTTGTTTTGTGTTTTTTGGATCATGGCCAACCTTGTTGGGGTGAGATGGTATTTCACTGTCGCTTTGATTTGAATTTCTTTAATAACTAAAGATTGTGAACATGTCCACATGTGTTTTTTGGCTGCCTGGATCTCTTCTTTGGTGAAATGTCTGACCATCTCCTTTGCCCATCGCCTAATTGGATGACTTATCTTCTTCTTGTTGATATTTTGTAGTATCTTATAGATTATGGAAATCAGGCATTGGTCTGACATAGAGTTGCCAAATACTTTTTCCCATTCTGTAGGTGTTCTTTTAATTCTATTAATAAAGTCTTCAGATGAGCAAAAGTGTTTAATTCTTAATAGATCCCATTTATCTATTTTCTCTTCTGATGATTGTGGTTTGTTTGACAGATTTTGGAGTCTGTCCATATTGTGTATTAAAACTTCTATTGTTGTTCCTACCTTTTCTTGGATGAGCTTTATCGTTTTAGGTTTGATATTTAGATCTTTTATCCAGTTGGAGTTGGTTTTTGTATAAGGTGTAAGATATGGATCTTGTTTCAGTTTCTTGCAGATAGATATCCAATTTTGCCAGCACCACTTGTTGAAGAGACTGTTTTTACCCCAGTTTAATGTCTTAGGGCCTTTGTGGAATATCAATTGTTCATAGGCAGATGGTGTCATCTCTGGGGTCTCAGTTCTGTTCCACTGATTGATCTGTCTGTTCTTATACCAGTACCAGGCTGTTTTGACCACTGTGGCAGTGTAACATGTTCCAAATTCAGGTAATGAGAGGCCTCCCAGTGTGTTTTTCTTCTTTAGTAGTACCTTGCTTATCCGGGGCTTCTTCCCTTTCCAAACAAAATTGGTGATTTGTTTCTCCATCTCATTAAAAAATGTCACTGGAACTTGTATTGGGATTGCATTATATAAATAGATTGCTTTGGGTAAAATAGACATTTTCACGATGTTAAGTCTTCCTATCCATGAGCAGGGTAGGTTTCTCCATTTATGTAAGTCTCTCTTCGTTTCTTGTAGTAAGGGCTTGTAGTTCTCTTTGTAAAGGTCTGTTATTTCTTGGGTTAGATTAATTCCTAGATACTTTATCTTCTTACAGGCTATTGTAAATGGTATTGATTTGATAACTTCTTCCTTAACAGTCTCGTTGTTAGTATAAAGGAATCCCACTGATTTACTTACGTTTATCTTGTATCATGAGACGTTGCTGAACTCTTCTATCAGTTTCAGTAGCTTACTTATAGATTCCTTGGGATTCTCTGCATATACAATCATATCTTCTGCAAACAGGGAGATTTTAACTTCCTCTTTGCCGATGCAGATGCCCTTTATTTCTTGGTCTTGTCTAATTGCTCTGGCTAAAACTTCTAGCACAATGTTGAATAGAAGAGGTAAGAATGGGCATCCTTGTCTAGTTCCTGATCTCAAGGAAAAGTCTTTCAGTCTCTCTCCATTCAGGATGACGTGGGCAATTGGCTTTGTATAAATGCCCCTTACTGTGTTGAGGAATTTGCCATCCATGCCCATTTTGCTAAGAGTTTTTAGCATGAATGGGTGTTGGACTTTATCAAATGCCTTTTTTGCATCAATGGACAAAATCAGGTGATCCTTGTCTTATGTGTTATTTATGTGGTTAACTACATTAATTGTTTTTCTGATGTTGAACCAGCCTTGCATCCCTGGTATGAATCCCACTTGGTCATGATGGATTATTTTCTTGATATGTTGTTGTATTCTATTGGCAAGAATTTTGTTGAAGATTTTTGCATCTAGATTCATGAGTGATATTGGTCTGTAGTTCTCTTTCTTTGTTAGGTCTTTCCCTGGCTTAGTTATCAGGGTTATGCTGGCTTCATAGAATGAGTTTTGGGAGTACTGCATCCCTTTCTATACTGTGAAACAGTTTCAGTGGTATTGGCGATAACTCTTCTCTAAATGCTTGGTAGAATTCTGCAGTGAAGACATCTGGACCCGGACTTTTTTTGGTTGGCAGTGTTTTGATGACCTTTTCAATCTCTTCCTTTGTAATGGATTTATTGAGTTGTTCTGCTTCACGTTGTGATAATTTGGGTAGGTGGTATGAGTCAAGGAATTCGTCCATTTCCCCTAGGTTTTCAAATTTGTTAGAGTACAGTCTTTTATAGTGTTCTGTTATGATATTTTTTATTTCTGTTGCATCTGTAGTGACAACCCCCCTCTCATTTCTAATTTGGTTTATTTGTTTCCTTTCCTGCTTTTCTTTATTAAGTTTATCTAGTGGTTTGTCAATTTTGTTGATCTTTTGAAAAAAACAGCTTTTGGTCTTTTCAATTTTTTCAATTGTTTTTCTATTCTCTAATTCATTTAGCTCTGCTCTAATCTTTATGATCTTGTTTCTTCTGGTGCCTGAGGGGTTTCTCTGTTGTTCTCTTTCTACTTTTTCAAGCTGTAGAGTTAGTTCCTTGATTTGGTTTCTTTCTTCCTTCCAGATGTGTGCATTTATGGAGATAAACAGACCTCTGAGCACTGCTTTGGCTGTATCCCATAGGTTCTGGTAGGAAGTGTTTTCGTTCTCATTGGAATCCATGAATTTCTTTAATTCACCCTTGATTTCCTCTATAACCCATGTTTTTTTGAGCAAGATGTTGTTCAGTTTCCAAGAGTTCCACTTTCTATCTATGTTTTTTCTGCTATTGATTTCAACTTTGTTGGCTTTATGATCTGATAAGATGCTTTGCAGTAATTCAATGGTATGGATTTTGTTGAGCATTGCATTATGGCCTAACACATGGTCAATTCTGGAGAACGTTCCATGTGCACTGGAGAAGAAGGTGTAGTTGTCTGCTGATGGGTGGAAAGTTCTGTATATATCAATGAGGTTTAGTTGGTTAATTGTGGCAATGAGGTCTTCTGCATCTTTACTGAGTTTTTCTCTAGATGATCTGTCTAGTATTGACAGTGGAGTGTTGAAATCTCCCACTATTATGGTTGAGTCATCTAACTCTCTTTTGAGTGTAGTCAGTGTTTCTTCAACGTATTTAGGTGCTCTGATATTAGGTGCATAAATATTTAATATAGTTAAGTCTTGCTTGTGTACTGAACCTTTCAGCAATAAATAATGTCCATCTTTGTCCACGATGGTGGATTTGACATTAAAATTGATTATGTCTGAGATTAGAATTGCCACCCCTGCTCTTCTTTGTTCATTGTTAGCTTGATATATATTCTTTCAACCTTTAATTTTCAGTTTTTTCCTATCTTTAAGTATCAAGTGAGTTTCTTGTAGACAACATATGGATGGGTCATGTCTTTTGATCCAAGATGTCACTTGATGTCTCTTTACTGGAGCATTCAGGCCATTCACATTCAATGTAATTATTGATAGGTATGTGTTCAGTGCTGCCATTGTGATGCGTTTATTTTTATGTTGATGTTTTCTCTGTTGTTCTTATTAGTCTGTTCTGGGACGTTCCTTTTTGTGAGTTGATTTTTCACCTTTTTCAGAGCTGTTTTTGTAGTTGTTGAGACTCCTGTGTTACATTTCTTGAAATGATATGATGTATCTTTGTTGTGCTTTACAGCTGCCCCTATGATCCCCCTTAATAAACTATATATAAACCCAATTTTAATTACTACCAGTCTTGTCATCTTCCTCTCCATCTGGAAGGACTGTAATAACTGTAGTACATCTCTGTTTTTAATATGATGACACCATAGTTTTCATGATGATCACTGGATTGCTTCTTTCCTTATCAAAGCTGTGATTGGCTTTGGAACCTTCTCTAACTGAGTAGAGTTTTGAGTAGTAAAGTTGTTCTAAAATATAAAGTTAGGGGTTTTGTTCTTCTAAGCCAAAGCCAAGAACTTCTTTCAGTATTTCTTGTAGTTTGGGTTTGGTTTTTACAAAGTCTCTGAGTTTCTGTTTATCTGGGAATGTCTTAATTTCATTTTCGTATTTGAAAGATAGTTTTGCAGGATATATAATTCTTGGTTGGAAGTTCTTCTCCTTCGAGGCTTTGAATGTGTCATGCCACTGTCTCCATGCCAGCATGGTTTCTGCTGAGAAATTTGAAGAGAGCCTACAGGGTTTCCCTCTGAATGTTAGCTTTACTTTGAGTCTTGCTGCCTTTAAGAGTTGCTGCTTATGTTTCATTTTTTTAAGCTTGATTATAATATGTCTTGGAGTCTTTCTTTTGAGATCTATATTGGGTGGCGCACGATATGCATCTGAGATGTCTATATTCTCTTCCTTCATGATTTCTGGGAAGTTTTCTTTCAGCAGCTCAGCAACAATACTCTCTGTGTTCTTAGATGTCCCACCCTGTTCAGAGACTCCAATTAATCCAAGGTTGTTCCTCTTAATAGAGTCCCACATGCTTCTTAATGTTTCTTCATTTTTCTTGCTTCTTTTTTCTGATTTCTGCTCATAGATGCTGGCCTCAGTAGTTCTGTCTTCCAAGTCAGAAATTCTTTTTTCTATTTTTTCCATTCTGTTTTCTTGGCTTTGCATGGAAGTTTCTATGTCTTTGATTTTCTTCTTGATCTGTTGGATTTCAGAGTACTGGTGTTCCATCAGATCGAACATCTTGCTTAATTTTTCATTTTGTTCTGCTGAATTTTGTATAAGGTCTAGAAGGGCTCTGTATATAATCATTTTGTATTCACTTTCTGATGCTTTCATAAAAGTTTCTTCATCTGGAAAACTCCTTGGTTGCTTCGTTTGGGAGCCTTCTGAAGCCATGGCTGATTTCTTGTATGCCATAAGTGTCCATTGCTTTTTTGGGACCCATGTGAGTATGTAGACGCTGGAAGAGGTACTGTGAGGATGGACTGCAGATGTTTCTCTAGGCTGTCTTAAAATGTAAAGCAAAAAATATCTGACCACTTCACAAGTCAGTTAGGTTTTGAAGTGTAGAGCTCCCTCTTCTCATGTGGCAAAGTAAGCGCCACTATATCCAACCCCAGATGATACAAACTAGTTCAGAATACCGCAATGGTACTGCCCTGTTGGCCTCTGCTGACAGTACCTAGCCTTAGATGACACTGCATAGAGTACTGCCTTTCTGATAGAAAAGCGCTCTCCTGTGGGCAGGCTCTGGCTCCCAAGCTAAGAATTAGGTCCAGCTGCGGCCACCGTATACAAGAAGGCGCCCTCCACACAGGCAGCAGACAGAAGGGCTAAAGGTGCCCAGAAGTAGTGATTCCTCTGATTCTGTTGCAGGACTCCCAAAGCAGGTGGCACTAGGTAAATTACTGCTTTTCTGTTAGAGAAGCGCTGTCTTGTTTGCAGGTGCTGGCTCCCAGGCTAAGAATCAGGTCCCGCTAGAATCTCCGTATCCAACATCGTGTCCCACACACTGACTGCGAAACTCCGTACAAACGCCGCTGAGGCAGATACAAAACAACAGGCTCAAAGTGACTAGGTTAACAGAGTCCTAAGCCTGGATCTCAAAATATGGGAATTTCGCCTGCCTGTCCCCCCAGCAGTATGTCTGAGTCTAGCCGCTAGGCAAGACCCTGCTCCGCCTGCCGGCCAAGACAGAGGAAAAAAAAGTCAAAATGGTGTGTTTACCTTCTGTCCGTGAGAGCCAGGGCTAGTCAGGCGCAGGAGTCAGCGAAAGAGAGGAGGTTTTTCACTCAGTAGTATGAAGGCCAAAGTAACAGCCCTGTGCCGTGTCCTGGGGCTGATTAGGTGACCAGAAGGCTCTGTGTGATTATCAATTCAGGTCTTGGATTCCAGAGGGATATAAGAAGACGTGTGCTTAGTCCGCCATCTTGACTCCGCCCCCCATGTTCATTTTTTAAAACTTCCAGGACAGGTTACACAAGCTTCAGAAATCCTTTCTGTGGTTTATTGCTATCTAATCAGATATGTATTTTTTTAAATTTGTTTGTTTACTGATTATCTGTTGTTATTTAATTTTATAATAAAATTCTCATTTGTGTGCAGTTAAAAAGACTTTATAATTTAAATTCACTTTTAAAACATTATTCTGTGGACTTGAGAACAGTTGTTCAATATCTTCCTTATATATTGGAAGATGATAGTTGTCACTAGCATGCTCCTCTTCAGTTTACATAACCTCAGTTTCCTCACTGTGTTAGAAATTATTTAGTATGTTTTGTATTTGTTTCCTCCTAAATTCTGTTTATTGGGTAGTACAGTGGAAAGATTATTCCAGAGGTTCTGCATGATAACAGAATCATATATTATATTCAATGTGAGTCAATCTACGTTAGATTCAAGCTCAGCTCTGAGTGTATTGTAACCTAGAATCTGAACCTTTTATTTTTCCTTCCTTCTTCCCTCCCTCTTCATACCCTCCCTCCCGGCCTCCCTCCGTTTTTATCCTCTATATATTTCTATTCTTTTTTTGGAGCAATTGCCATGTATCTGGCATTGTGCTTTTTTGTGTGTTTATCTTATTTAATCCCTACAATGGACTCTGTTGTTGGGTGCCACTGAGTGGATTCGACTCACAGTGATGCTACATGACAGAGCAGTACCATCCCAAAGGGTTTCCTAGGCTGATTGTCAGGTCTTGCCTCTTGCACAGTTGCTAGGGCTTGGAGCCTCCCATTTTTGGATTAGCAACTGAGCATTTAATTAACTTATAGCACCACCAGGTTCCTTGTTGCTAGACCTTCTTAAATTACATTCATAAAAGTAGCAATGGAAGCATTCTTAATTTGGTCTAAGTTTTAAGTTGAATGCTTCTGGAATATGTTTATTAAAAATGTTGACTCTTATGTAAATATTCTTTATCATGCTAAAGGTAACTATGCATATTTCTAAGAGTTTATCAAGAATGAGTGTCAAAATTTACCAAATAGGTGTGAAATACCATGATTTTTCTTCTGTATTTATGCAAAGATTTATATTCACAGTTTAATTTTTTTAATTCTAAGTTTGCTGTATTTCGCCTCCTAAAGTTCTAAGAATTTAACATTTATTGTCTCAAGTGTGATTAATCTAGAATCTTCTTTATTTTGTTGTTTTTGTCAGATTTACAATTGAGATAAATTATTTGTTTCATAAAGTCAGGAAAATATTTTTTTCTATAATTAGAAAACATTACATAAAATAAGAGGTGATCTTTGCAAAGCTGAAAAACAGTCCAGTGAAAGTCAAGACTAAGTCCTTTTAGGGGAGCTCTTTGGTCAATTTTTCTTTTTCAAGTTTCACTGTCTACTTGTACACGTCTGGGTCTCTCTGCATTTTTTGTAAAGTCATTTATTTAATTTAGGTTCTCCAAGTTATTAAAGCAAGGTTATATCTTATCTTTCTCAAGAACACTTTACTATTCTTTCTGTTGGTTGCTATAACTTCCTTTAGGTTTACAATTTTAATCATTTTAAATAACTGTCCCACCGGTTTGCCAGGTTCATTGTTCTTTTCAAAGAATCAACTAAGGTATTTTTCTCACTTCAAATCATTTTAATAATTTCTAGTTTATTTCACTTTATAGGTTTAGGTTTTCTGTTTTCTAACATATTTAAAAATATTTAGGCATAATTCCTGACATTCCTCAGTTTCATTCTTGCTAATACAGGCATTTTGATTTCAGGATCATCTTGTTTTCTTTTCAAGTTCTTTTCAGAATGATCAGGTTAACATATATCTTGATAACACTATAGCACTCACATTCAGGTTGTACTTAAGCTATGGAAATGATGACAACTTTTTTATCAGCTTGTTAAATTATTAGGTGGAAATGTAGAGGAGTATAATAACAAAAAGTACCCATAAGCCCTCACTCCTGAGATAAACATCCCTAACTCTGAAATAAAGAGCCCTGGTTGTGCAGTGGTTAAAAGCCTGGATGCTAACTAAAAAGTCAGTGGCTCACATCTACCAGCAGCTTCTTGGGAACCCTATGGGGCAGTTCTGCTCCATCCCATTGGGTTACTCTGAGTTGGAATGGACTCAATGGCAAAGGGTTTTTTTGTGGTGCAATGATTGTGAATGCTTGGCTGCTAACAGAAAGAAAAGACCTGACAATCTGCTCTTGTAATGACATCGAGGCCATTCTGACCAATAGTAACCCTATGGGATAAAGTAGAACTGCCCCAAAGGGTTTCCAAGGTTGCAATTTTTAGGGAGGCGGCCCTGGTGGCACAGTGGTTAAGTCTAGGCTGCTAAACAAAAAGTTGGCCGTTCCAACCCACCAGTTACTTCAAGGAGGAAAGAAAAATGTGGCTGTCTGCTTCCATAAAGTTTACAGCCTTAGAAATCTTAAGGGGAAATCCTACTCTGTCTTATAGGATAGACATGACTAAGAGTCTCCAAAACAGGAATGGGTTTGGGTTGTTTGTATTTTTTTTCATCTTTAGGGAAGTAGACAGCTAAGTCTTTCTCACTCGGATTTGCTGGGTGGGTTCAATGTCAACCTCTCCACTAGCATCCAAATAAACAGTTGCATGACCAGGGCTTTCTCCTGCAAAGGGCTTTCTCCAAGGAAACCCTATGGGGCAGTTTTACTCTGCCCTATAAGGTCACTATAAGCTGGAGTCGCCTCAAAGGCACACAGTATTAACAACAACTCTAAAACGTGTACAGTGTGAGTCTGTTACATTTTCTGAAGCCCACAAAATTGACAACAGGCAGGTAGTACACAACGCCAACTGAATGGTGTGGAAGTTGGCATGAAAATAAAAATAAGGCCACTTCGTATCTAATGCAGATTTTTAAGAGTTGACTATATTGTTATTCAATGATACTACATCCCTATCTGAAAACCTTCAGGTGACACACGTCTGAATTACACAGACTTTCAAGAATACACATATTTATATTACTTCAGGTCTTGAAACCCCTTAGCATCTCCCTGTGTCACATACCTGGAGTTTGCAACCTCGACAGCCATATTTTCTTCAGAGGTTTTGCCATTCAACTCTTCACATATATTCCCCTCAGTATTTTCTGGAGTCAAGGTAGTTTGGAAACACCTTTCACCTTCAAAAGTCAGTGTTATATTTGAGATGGTGACATGTTTGGAGGGTCCTTTGGGCTCATTCTTAGATTTCATATCTCGTAGACACCCAGTCCTCAGAATGTTTCCATCTTTTGCCTTTGAAAATAATACACAACAGTAAATTGGGTAAGAGAAGAGCTTTATACAGAAATAAACTTATGTAACGTTTAATGAAGTGATCACTCCTTTCATTTGTATTTACTGAGTGCCCAGAGTGCATGGGTACAGTAATGATAGAGGGAGGGTTGGTGCTGGGGACCACTGGGAAGAGCAGAGGGTGGTATTGGAAAGAGGCTCTCAAAGTAGGGCCAAGGGCTACCACTGCTGCCTGACATAACCCATTTAAAATCGCATGTTGTTTCTGAAGCCACTGGAGGCCAGATGAGTGCCAGAAGCTACTGCCCTAAGATAATGTTTAAACCTTAAACCTCAAACCAAAACTTTTCCCAGAAGTCACCTTTGAACCAAGCAACAGTTTGACTTATTTAGTAAAGCTTGTCTACCTTGAGTAGTGTGCTGTCTCTAAGACTTATCTGCATGGGAGGAAACAGACAACAGCATCTTGAAAGGTTAGATGAGAAGCTTAGGGGACAGGGACTTCATGTTAACAGTGGTGGAACAATTTGGAAAAGGATAGCTAGAACAGTTACACAACTTGAAGAACATAAACAACATCATTGAATTGTACATGTAGAATTTGTTGAAACAGGGTATCTTTGTTATGAAGGTATTCACAAAAAATAAAATAAAATGAAAACAACCTCATGTTGTCATAAGGACACCTGACATGAGAAAATTAGTACTTAATGACTGTCTTTGAATTGTTGGGTGAGGAAGGTTTTCTAGAAATATCTTGCCGCCTACTTCACAATCTGAGGTTGTTCTTGATTCAAGCTCATCTAACAGGTAACACATGTTGGGAAATCATAATAATAACAGGGATTTTTTTTTTTGTAAACTTAGAACCTGTACCTATAATTTCATGTCCAGTCAGCAAGTCCTACTGATGTCACTCCTGTAAGACTCTTTTCTTCTGCACCTTCTTCCTCCCATTGCCACTGTCTCGTCCCTTCTACTGTGTGCCCCTGAAAATCTCTTTCTTTAAAAATTAACTTCATTTTTTCTGTGATAATGACAGTAATACATATGTATTATAGAATATTTGGAAAACTCTACAAGGTATAAATAGCTACTACTCCTATGGTACAATTCACTGTAATACTTTGGTTTATTTATTTTGTACTTATGTGATCTGAAATCATTAGAGCTCTGCATCTACCTTTTCACTCACAATTTTATTCTAAGCATTTTCCTCTCACTTTTAAAATTTTTGTAAAACTACCCCCAATTTTTATAATTGAAAAGTACCTTTATTGTAGAAAACAGAAAATATACAGAAAAGTGTAAGAGATGAAAACATGGCTTGCCTATAATCCCACAATCCAGAAATAAATTGCTGTTAACAAGATGGAGTTTTTCCTCTTTCATTGTGGTCATGTGCAAAAGCATTTTTACTTGATAGGGATAATATTCCTAATTTTTCACTCAATCCTATATCATGTGCACCTTTTTAAGTCAAGATAAGTTGTTTAAAATTGTAATAATGACAGGATATTAATTAATTGAACAAATATTTACTGAACATCCATGAATTATCCAGAAAACATGGTAGGTACTAAACAAGAGGGACATGGCACCTGCCCTTCACAGACTTCTGTTTGTTTAGCTCTTACTCTGTGTTGGATGTTTAGGCTGCTTTCATGTCTCCATTATTTCATTATTATAAGCATGGTACAACTGACATCTTTGTAGCTAAATCCTCATTCCTATTTCTGATTAAGTCCTTAGGAAAGATTGCTAGAAGTGAAATCACTGAGTTAGACGTTATTATGTTTCTAATGAGTCGGATGTGACTTGATGGCACTTGGCTTGGCTTAAAGTTCTCAATTCACGAGTATTTCGAGAAAATTTGTACCAATTCTCACCCCTACCAGGAATGTCCACTAATATATGTGAGTTCCAAATTCACCATATCTTCCTAATGTTAATTTTTTTTTTTTTTAATTAACAGTGTCTCACTGTTAGTTACTAGCTAGGTCAAATATTTTTTTCACTATACTTACTGCTGCTTCTGTGAAACGTTTATCACTACTTTTTGCCATTTTTCTACTGCAGCTCTACTGGGCATTTTTCAGCATTAGTCTTCAAACTGACCTCTTCACCTACAATCTGTCCTATCACCAGATTAGTCTTTTTCATACACAATTCCTTCACTCTTTTAAACAGAAATCTTTGGTGGCTAATGGTTGGCCAAAGATTGAAGTTCAAAATTCTCAATTTGGCATTCAAGGATTGCAAGCAACTTCTCAATTTGACATTCTAATATTCTCTCCATGAATTATGTTCCAGCTAAACTGAGTTAGCCATTTTTGCATGTGGCACTGTGGATTTTTACTTTCTGGCCTTTTCTAAAGCTACTTGCTTCTTTCAGTTTTTTTATTTTCCTACTTCCAACCTCACCTCTACCTACAGAAATTTCATTTTATCCTTCAAAGTGCTGAATATTTTTATATACATTTATATCTTAAAAGAAGCAGGATCAAGATGACAGAATAGTCAGATGCTTTCTGTGGTCTCTCTTACTACAAAGACCTGAAAAAACAGCTGAGTCGATTATATTTGAAAACCTATGAACACTGTACATCAAATAAACTGTTTGGAAGTCATAGTGAGTGTAAGAGGGAGGGAGGGGCAACTCACACACAGCAAAGAAGTGCCAGACCTGACTTCACTGGGACCTTGCAGGACCGACCATTTGATGGGCTGATGCAAGCAGTGGCGCTCAGGATGAAACTGAGTGGTGAAAAGCCTGTACAAGCCTCTGGAGCCAGGGAAAAGTAGCACTGGATCTATGAAAGTTAAGTGCAAGCATCTAACCTACCTCACAGGATGAAAATATCCCTTTTCCCCCTCTGAACTGTCTATAAAGGAAAAGTGTACCTTTCTTCTCCTCACTTGGGCCCTCCCTGCTGTGCTCTAGTGCCAGTCCAGCAGTGTTCAGCAATTGCTGCACGCCCCTCTAGGCAGGAAGTGGGACCTGTTAAACCCAAGCCAGTTTTCCAGCTTTGGGGAGGGAATGAACAAATGAAAAAAGGGAACCACCAGCTTGTCTAAACTAGGAAGCCAGGACTAACCATGCCCAAACCAGTCTCATGGCTTTAAAAAATAACCAAGCTCCCTAAGCTAGGAACTCAGGGCAGGCACTGCCATTTGCCTAGGCAAAAAGATAAGTGGTCCATGGACTCTGAATGCCTTTCATTTCTGCCTAGACTGTGTGGGACCATTTAACAGTGTAGGTCCTCATTAGCACAATAGAGCAGGGTGTGTACCTGGTGCCTATTTTCAACTGCAATAGCTAAGGGGTGGGGGTCACAGATCTGTGACATTGACACTGCCCTACCCATTAATCAGGGTCCTTACCCACTCACATCAGGGGCCTGAAAGCTGACGGATTAACCCACTCCACCTAGCCACCCATGATGGAGGGCCAAGAATAAGTGATGGCTCTTAGTCCTTACAGCCAACAGCACTGGGTGTCCAAAGTCTGACTATAAAACCGATCCACTTACATGATCTAGGGGACAGGGACATGTCTTATACTTGGCACGCAGCTCCCTAACTTGCTCATACATAAACCCCTACAGCAGTGAGATACCTATGTCTACTCCAGTCACCGCTGCATGTATAGGACTGTAGATGAAAACCTGCACACACAGTGACTGATAACCTGAATGAGCTAAATCTACACAAGAAAACTAAATGGATTCCTAGTCTCATACATTTAGTAGCAGCTCTAACAACCTGATGGTAGGATGTGAGAACTTTAAAGACACCAATACCAAAGTAGCTCACATGCTTAGTCTATTTGGGCATATCAAAACAAAACAAGAAACTGGGACACAGTAATCAAACAAATGTAATAGCTAATTGATTGATGGCTCAGAGACAACTGTTAAAGTCAAATCACGTAAGCAGCAGACGATGATGGCTCCAGCAAGTGATCAAGACAAAGAACCAGGGTATCTCCTGGAGGAAGAGGAATTATTGGAATAACCAGAGGTAGAGTTCAAAAGATTAATATACAGAGCTCCTCAAGAAATCAGGAAGGAGATCAGGCAAAACTCAGACCAAGCAAAGGGACACACAAAGCAATGAAGGCATTTAGGAAGGCAATACAAGAACAGAATGACAAACTTAACACCCTGCTAGAATCCATAAGAGACAGAAAAGAGAAATTCAAAAGAGTAACAGTAAAATTTCACAATCAGACAACTCAATAAAAGTCACAGGAACAGACTTCAAGCAGTAGAAGTCAGAATTAGCGATACTAAAGATTAAGCAACTTATATGAGGAAAAACCTAATAAAAGAATTAAAAGATATATATGAAGAAACCTAAGAATTATGCAAAACTCTATTAAGAAGAATAACCTATGAATGACAGGAGTACCAGAAAGGGTGGGGGCGGGGGATAACAGAAAATGCAGAGAGAATTGTTAAAGATTTGCTGGCAGAAAATTCCCTGATATCACGAAAGATGAAAAGATATGTGTCCAAACCCTACACAGGGTAGATCCCAAAAGAAAGTCACCAAGACATTATAATCAAAGTTGCCAAAGCTAAAGATTAAGAGAGAATTTCAACAGCAGCTACAGATAAAGTTACTTACAAGGAAGAGTCAGTAAGATTAATCTCTGACTAATCAGTAGAAACCATGCAGGTAAGAAGGCAATTTGATGACATATATAAAACCCTGAAGGAAAGAAATTGCTAGTAAAAAATTACATATCCACCAAAACTGTCTTTCAAATAAAAAGGTGAAATTAGAATATTTCCAGATAAACAGAAGTAAAGAGAATTTGTTAAAAAACAAAACAAACAAAAAAACCAAATTACAAGAAATACTGAAGGTAGTCCCCTGGCCAGAGAACCAGTAACATCAGATAACAACCCAAGACTAGAACACAGGACAGAACAACCAGATACCAATCCAACAGAGAAGTCACAAACATAAGTCAATGCTAAAACACTGAAAATGGAAACAGAGATGTCAGTGTGTGTCATGGTTGGAATTGTGCCCCCCCAAAAATGTGTGCAGCTACATGGCTGGGATATGGTTCCCAGTATCTTGGGACTGTCCTCCATTGTGTGGTTTTGCTAACCTGTATGTTAAAGGATTAGGGTGGGGCTGTAAATTCCTGCTGTGGGGGAAGTTTCCCTGGAGTATGGCTTGCCCCACCCTTAATGCTTTTAGCTTGCAAGGAATAAAAGGAAAAAGAAACAAAGGACAATTTGAGAACCTCGCTACCATCAAGCAAGCAGCACCTGGGAGCAGAGTGCATCCTTCAGACCAGAGGTTCTTGCATGAGGACGCTCCCTGGACAAAGACTGATGCAATACCGGACTTTCCTCCAGAGCCGACAAGGGGAAAGTCTTTCCTTGGAGCAGACACCCTGAATATGGACTTGCAACCTACCGGACTGTGTAAGAATAAACCTTTCTTCGTTAAAGCCATCCACTATGTGGTATTTCTGTTAGAGCGGCCTAGCCAAGCCATAGAGCGGCCTAGCTAACTAAAACTGTGTGTAAAAGATAACAGCATTAAAACAAAAAGAGGGACTAAATAGTGTAGTCATAGAACTTTCATATGTAAAGGACGTTAAGGTGATATCAAGAAATTAAAGACTGATTTAAAATTAAAAAATAGAGGTAAAATTTAAGGTAACCACAAAGGAAACTAACAACTCTATGCATAAAATTAAAAAATACATATAGAAACACGACTGCACAGAAAATTAAGTGAAACAAATTGTCAACACCAGAAAAAAATAAAAATGACAGCATTAAAGTCAGCTATATCAGTAATTACACTGAATATAAATGGATTAAATGCACCAATATAGAGCCAGAGAGTGGCAGAATATATTTGAAAAACATTATCTATCTATATACCGCCTACAAGAGACACACTTTAGAGTCAAAGACACAAACTAAAACTCAAAGGATGAAAAAAAATCAAACAAACAATAATCAAAAAAGAGCAGGAGTGGCAATATTAAACTCTGTCAAAAGAGACTTTAAAGCAAAATCCACTGCATTGGACAAAGAAGGACACTATATAGTGATTAAAGGGTCATTATTCCAGGAGAACATAACCATATTAAATATTTATGCACCCAATGACAAGGCTCCAACATACATAAAACAAACTCCAACAGCACTGAAAAAGGAAATAGCTCCACATCACTTTTCGTGAAGGTTAGAACATCTAGACAGAAGCTCAATAAAGACACAGATGATCTAAATGCCACAATCAACCAACATGATATCATAGACATATACAGAACATTCCACCCAATAGCAGCCAAGTATACCTTATTTTCAAATTTTCCATGGAATATTCTCCAGAATATATTACATAATAGGCTACAAAGCAAAGCTGAATAGAATCCAAAGCACTGAAATATGATGAAGTATATTTTCTGATCAGAAAGCCATGAAAACAGAAATCAATGACAGAAAATGCAAGGCAAAAAATACATGGAAATTGAACACCTTGCTCAAAAACTACTGGGTTATAGAAAAAATCAAGATAATATAAAGAAATTCATAGAATCAAAAGAGAATGGCAACACATCTTACTGGAACCTTTGAGGCAAGCTAAAAGCAGTGCTAAGAGGTCAATTTATAGTAATAAATGCACACATCCAAAAAGAAGAAAGGGCCAAAATTAAAATACTAACCTTACAACTTCAACGAATAGAAACAGAGCAGTAAAAGGAGCCCGTGGGTACCAGAAGGAAAGAAATACTAGAAATCAGAGCAGAAATAAATGAAACAGAGAATAGAAAAACAATAGAGTCAACAAGACCAAAAGCAGATTCTTTGAAAACATCGAAAGAACTGATAAATCACTTACCAAACTGACAAAGAAAAGTAGGAGAAGAAGCAAATAATACAAATAAGAAATGTAATTTAAAAAAAATCATAAGAGAACACCATGAAAAATCATACTCTAACAAGTTCAAACATCTAATGAAAATGGACAAATTTCTAGAAATACATTATCTTCCTAAACTAACACAAATAGAGGTAGAAAACTAGATAAACCTGTAGACGTGAAGAGATTGAAGAGGTAATTAAATAACAAAACCAAACCAAAAACAAACAAATAAAAAAAAACCCTGAAGAAACAATCTTGCAACAACAAGAAAAAGCTCTGGCTCTGATGGTTTTACTGGAGAAGACTACCAAACTTTCAGAGACAAGTGAACACTACTACTACTAAAGGTATTTCAGAACACAGAAAAAGATGGATACTCCCAAACTCATTCTCTGAAGCCAGCATAACCCTAATAAAAACCAGGGAAAGGCACCACAAAGAAGAAAATTATAGACCAATATCCCTCATGAATATAGATGTAAAAATTCTCAAAATTCTAGCCAATGGAATTCAACAATTAATCAAAAAAAAGAAAAATAATTCATGATGATCAAATGGGAGTAATACCACATATGCAGGAATGGTTCAACATTAGAAAATTAATCAATGTAATCCATCACACAAATAAAACAAAAGAACCACATGATCTTATCAATCAATGCAGAAAAGGCATTGAAAAAATCCAACTCCCATTTATGACAAAAACTCTCAGCAAAATAGGAATAGAAGAGAAATTCCTCAACAGAACAAAGGGCAGGTATTCAAAGCCAATTACCAACTCATCCTAGATGGAGAGAGCTGAAAGCATTTCCCTTGAGAACAAAAAGCAGATGAGAAAGCCCTTTATCAACACTTTTATTCAACATTGTGCTGGAGATCCCAGCCAGAGAAAAAAGGAAAGAAAAAGAAACAAAAGGCAACCAAACTGGTAAGCCAAGTGCCATGAAGTTGGATGTATCCCTAGTGATAGATAATATGATCTTATACACAGAAAACCTCAAAGAATGCCCAAGAAAACTAGTGGAAAGAACAGAAGAGTTCAGCAAAGCGTCAGGATACAAGATAAACATACAAAAATCAGTTTGCTTCCTCTACACCAACAAAAATACCTTTGAAAAGGAATCATTGAATCAATACCATTTACAATAGGCTTCAGGAAGATAACCAGAGACATAAAAAGATCTATACAACTAAAACTACAAGGCAGTACTACTGCAAGAAACCAAGAGACCTACATCAATGAAAAAGCATACCATGCTCATGGATAGGAAGATTCAACATTGTGAAAATGTCAGTTGTACCCAAAATGATCTATAGATACAATGCAATTCTAATCCAATTTTCAACTGATTTTTTAAACAAGATTGAGAAACAAATCACCAACTTCATACAAATGTTAAAATAACCTTTGTATTATATCAATATTCTCAGTTTAGAGATGAGGAAACTGAGGTTTATGTAGGTCCCGTGACTAGTCCAAAGTCACACAACAAACACACAGCAGAGTAAGATTCTACCAGACTTTCCAACTTGGATTCCAGAGTTGCTTTCCACCAGACTATAACTTTATGATACTGGGTAAAGTTTGATGGTAAGGATGGTCTCTGTGTATTTCAGGACATCTTCCAACAACTTTATACCAGGTTTCCACGGATGAAATTCCATTAAAATTAGGTCAGTTAGATTAAGTATCTCAGGATTCTAGTAACCAATGTCAGTTAGCTAACCAAGAAGAATGAACTTGGTTATTGTTCTTGATTATTAAAGAATGAAAGTCCAAACACTGGAAGCAACCAAGAGGTCTTTCAATAGGTGAATTATTTAGCAGTAAAAAGAAATAGGTCTATCAAAGCCACAAAAAAGCACAGGAACTTCAAATACAAAATGCTAAGAAGCCAAACTGAAAAAGCGACATACTGTGATTCCAAGTATATGACAGTCCAGAAAAGGCAAAACTACAGAGACACTGAAAAGATCAATGCTTGCCATGGACTCTGGGGGAGTGGTGTTACAAAAAGGTGGAGCACAGGGCATTGTTAAAACCAAAGAACCCAAATCTGTTGTCACCGAGTTGATTCTGACTTAGGGTACCACTGTAAGACAGAGTAGAACTGCCCCACACAGTTTCCAAGGAATGCTTGGTGGATTCAAGCTGCTAAGCTTTTGGTTAGCAGTTGTAGCTCTCAACCATTATACCACTAGGGTTTTCAGGGCTTGTTAGGGCAGCAAAAATACACAGTTACACTGGAGACATGACATTATGTATTGTCAAACCCGGTAGAACTGTACAACAGAAAGAGTGGACTTAACATAAACCATGAACTTTGGTTAATAATAACATTATCCATATTGGTGCTGTTGTTAAGTGCCCTTGAGTTGGTTGTCATTCATAGTGACCCTATGTACAACAGAACAAAACAGTGCCTGGTCCTGCACCACGCCCACAGTCATTGATAATGCTTGAGTCTATCGTTGCAGCCACCGTGTCACTTCATCTTGTTGAGGATCTTCCTCTTTTCTGCTGACCTTCTAGTTTACCAAACACGACGTTCTTCTCCAGGGACTGATGCCTCCTGACAACATTTCCAAAGTGTATAAGACATAGTCTCACGATCCTTGCTTCTAAGGATTATACTGGTCACACTTCTTCCAAGACAATTCACATTATAAGATCAATATTAATGAGACTTCGACACTATTTGTGTACTCCTCCTCTCGTAACCCAATATTGTAAGCACAGAGTATGTACACTTTCATTTTTTTTATTAAAAAAGAAAAAAAATTGAAGAGGCAAAACTAGGAAAAACAAAACAAATGAAAAAAATATCAAATGTACCATAGGAATGCAGCTTATTAATAAGAGGGGAAAAGTGTGCAGGGGAAACATGGCATATAGGGGTGTATATGGGAGCTTTGTACTTTCTACAAACCTAAGACTGCTCTAAAAATAAAATCTACATAAAAGAAAAAAAGAATGCAAATCTTCCATATCACTTACCTTTTCCTCTTCCTTGGCCCGTAGAATGTCATCATTTTCAAACACCACTGTGACCCCTGACCTGTTTGTGTCATCACAGATGTCTGTGACTTCTGTGACTTCTGTGACAATTCTTACATCTGCGATCTCTGTATTTTCATTTTCTGGGACATCTGTGACATCGGTAATGTCGGTGGCATCTGTGAATTCTGAGAAATCCACACTGTCCATGGCAGGTGCAGGGTGTACATACATGGTCTGCAAAGCTGTGAATGCTGCAATATCCATGATGTCCACAGAGCCTGTGAGTTCAGAGCTATTTGTGATTTCTGAGAGGCTAGAGACTTCTGACACTTTGGAAATTTTGTTTCTCTCCTGATTTAAGAGAGCAATGAACTCCACCCATTGAGCAAATAAGGCTTCCTGCTTATCCACGGGGGCACAGAGCTGTAGGTAGTAGGCTCGGCCACTCACCAGCTTTACTTTGAGGCGCATGTTCTCAGCATCATGCACAGAAAGAGTCACAAACTGCAGAGGAAGAAACCTGCAAACAGAGACAAAAGTAACATCATCTGGAGGTCTAATTGTCATAATTCTCATCACTTGAAGCTGTCTGAAGAACAAGACTCAAGACAATTGACTTGTTGCCCAGACAGGTCTGAGTAGGAGAAGAGATGTTTGCACAGTATCTAATTGTGGTCACCATGTTTCCAGGTCTGGTCCTTAGTGTTTGAGGCTCTGGACTTGAATTTTTAGTACACTGAGAAACCATCAGGCTTCTGAGGGCCATGTCATCTTAATCATATTTCTAAATTCCCAGTGTACTATGAAATTATAATCCTATAGCTAAGTAATAGGTTAGCTCACAAAATAATCTCACTGATGAGTATGGTGCTCCTTTTTAGAAAAATCCTCTATATGAGATCAAAAGATCAATAATTACTTTAAAACAAAGATGAGGAAGTAAAGGAGAAGGGAGGCTAGATTAATAGAAACAGAATAACCAAAAAGAAAATAATGAGAATGTTCACACACTATGTAGAATGTAACCAATGTCATTGAACAATTTGTGTAGAAATTGTTGAATGGGAACCGAAATTACTGTGTAAACCTTCCTTGAAAACAGAACAAAATATCATTGAAAAATTGAATGTGAACTGTTACAGATTGAATTACGTCCTCCTAAAAAGAAATGTTGAAGTCCTAACCGCTGCTACCTGTCAGTGTGACTGGAAATGCGGTCTTTGAAGATGTTATTAGTTGGTTAACAGGAGGTCGTACTGGAGTAGATAGGTTCTAACCTTATACAACCCTGGCCTTATCAAAGAGGCTGAGACATAGAAACAAAGAAAGGAAGAATGCCTTGTATGCTGCAGCTGCAAGCCAGAGTGCCTGAAGCTACCAGAAACTTGAGAGCAGGGGTGGGATGGGGGGGTGGGGGGGTGGGGGGGTGGGGATGGGGTGTTGGGATAGATTCTCCCTCAAAGCCTAGCAAGGAAACAACCCAGCTGACACCCTGATCTTGGACTCTCAGGCTCCAGAACCGTGAGATAACAATTTTCTGCTTTTGTAAGTCCTCTAGTTAGTGGTATTTTCTTAGGCAGCCCTAGAAAACTAATACGTGAACTATTTACCATGAGAAATTGTCTCATTTAGTAAATTCAACAATGTTGATATGTAGAGAAGTGATTTGTTCAAGATTACACAGTGAATTCTTGGAAGAAAGACCTGGTGGTCTACTTGAAAAAACCAGCCACTGAAAACCCTATGGAACATAGTTCGGCTCTGACATCCATGGAGTCGCCATGAGCTGGAATCAGCTCAGCAGCAGGAGTTTTTGTTTGTTTTTACACAGCTGGGTAGTTAGTGGCTGAGACAAGATCAGAGCTAATTCTGATGGAAGGTGGGGATGGGAGAGGGGCGAGGGGCATGTTCCAGAGAGGTAGTTTACTATGAGGCTTGGCTTCCTGTTATTTAGATTCAATTTAAAATAATTAACCACCTGCTGGACCTCCAGTTTGTGGTAAACACTTTCCCCCATTTTAAAGATGCAAGGTCTTGTTACTTGCAACAGGGATCATAGCCAGTGGAATGTTCCTTGGGAGCAATTGTCAGTGTTTTCATTTTCAGCTCCTGGAGGAAGGGAGGTAAACACACTTTGTCTAAGACTCTTAGCCTCCTTCTTCCATAACCCACCTGGTGAGCACCAGTTTCTCTGCAGACGGAGATGTCAGGAGACTTTCAAATGTGGGTTCTGTATCTTTTTGGGTGGTGGGTGTCAAGTGTGCCAGTAGCATCACAGTGGGGATCTTCTGGGTGTGACTGGAAGAACAGATGCCCATGGTGACCCAGTTGGCTCGGTTATGAAGGTAAATTGATTCACCTCTCCTGTTGACCTGAATGCAGAAAATGGTGAGAGTTTTCTGGTAAAGTACCTTGTCCCTGCAACCCTGCTTACCTGAATGTGTAAGGGAGGGGAGGAAAGAAAGGGAAAATGAATGGGGATGAATTTGTTACTTCACTTGTTCATATTACTTCTTAGAAATACCCCAGTGAACAGACAGGCACAGTCCCTAAACGGGGTTCTACCAGGGATGGTAAACATTAGACAATTAAGCACCCCCCACAATTTCTTTATGTATCATAAAATTTACTCAAAGTGTACAATTCAGTGGTTTTCATTATATGCAGTTATGCAACCAACTAATTTTAGACTCTTTTTATTACGCCAAAAAGAAACTTTATATGCATCATCTCCATTTCCCCCCAACTTTCCCATCAGCCCTAAGCAACCACTAATCTACTTCCTGGCTCTATAGATTTCCTGTCTTCTGGACATTTCCTATCAATGGAATCATATGATAGGTGGCCTTTTGTCTCACATCTTTCATCAGGCACACTGTTTTCAACCTTCATTCATGTTGCAGCATATATCAGTACTGATTTATTTTTATGGAAGATGAATAGTTCATTCTCTGGATATATTTCGTTTACCCATTCATCAGCTGATAGACATTTGGATTGTTCCCACCTTTTGGCTATTTTGAATAATGCTGTTATAAATATTTGTGTACACGTTTTTATATGGACATGTTTTCATTTCTCTTGAGTATATACCTAGAAGTAGAACTTCATGTAGTAACTCTCTGTTTAACCTTTTGAGGAGATGCAGGACTCTTTGACAGTGAAGTACTTAACTGTTTGAAAAGTGTACCAAGTACAAGCTCAAAGGCTGCGTAACAGGGGACTTAGCTTACACTAGGGATATGTGCTAGTAAACGTTTGATAGCAGGCTCTCAAAAGACACACATTCTAGTTTATTATAAATTTTACTGATATGGAAGATGAGAAGCACAAATAATAAGGCACAATATTCTTTATTTTAATGTCACATAGCCAACTCATTTTGATGAAGTCTTGTGCCCATAGCCTCAAGAGCACAAATATTGAAAGGGATACATAATCCAGAGACTACATCAGCAGGAGACCAGAAGAACTAGATGGTGCCTGGCTATCACCAACGACCGCCCTGACAGGGACCACAACAAAGAGTTCCTGATGAAGCAGGAGAAAAATGGAATACAGAACTCAAACCATATTAAAAAGACCAAACTTGAGGGTCTGACAGACTGGAGGGTCTCCACAAGACATGACTCCTGGACTTTGTTGCCCAGAATTGAAACCACTCTTGAAGCCAACTCTTCAGACAAAGATGGGACCAGACTGTAAGACATAGAATGCTACTGATGAAGAATGTGCTTCTTGGCTTGAGTAGATACATCAGACTAAGAGAGCAGCTCCTGTCCAGAGGTAAGATGAGATGGTAGAGGGGCAGAGGAGCTGGCTGAATGGCCATGGAAAACACAGGGTAGAAAGGAGGAATGTGCTGTCATAGTTTGGGGAAAGCAGCTAGAGTTACATAGCAATATGTATGTGAGTTTTTGCATAAATTGACTTGGATTGTAAACTTTCATGGAAAGCACAATAAACTATTTCTTTAAAGCGCATAAATATTAGTACAATAATAGGAGTAATGAGTTTTAAGTGTTTACTGCCTTTGTTTCAAATATAATTTATTGAATGATCAGTTTAAGTAGTTTGATTTTTACAGTGCCTGTGTTTAACAACAGAACAACTTTCCAAACTTTGTGAACACTTATCAGCCAGCTCCAGTACACCCTAGATATAGGGTCCTGGAAGCCTCTCCTGAGGAAGAGACTTCTAGCTGAGACTTGCACTGTAAGGGAGAGAAAGTAGCTGGGTGAAGAAGAGAGTTTTCCAGGCAGAGGAACAGCGTGTGCAAAACTCTAGAGACTGACAGTCTTGGCCAGTGGAATCTCTGCCACTTGGCAGAGGAGGAAACTGGAAAGTGAGTATATGTGATGTAAAGAAAGGGAGGAAGGGGTTACACTTGGTTTTTCAACCATACAATAACTGGTAAAATTGGAAAATGAATCATTTGAAGATCAGTATGTTCCAAAAGAGGTTGCTGCAGACTGTTGATTACCTGCTAATAGATATGGCTTTCTTCTCCCTGATTAACAGAATCCTGGTTTTGTCCAGTGTCTAGTCTCAAGGATGGTGATCCAGCTCAGAGGCAAATCTTGATTAACTTAAACCAGTCATGGTGATCCCAGACCTTTGGCTAGTGACTGCTGTCAGTAGGAGTATTGACCCTGTCCTGGCCAGTGAGACACAGAGGAGAACTTCTGACCGCATCCCAGAAAGGCCTCCCAGGCCTCACAAAGAGACACAAGGACAACACATACCTCTTATGCTGCTGGCAACTGTCACTGTCTGGTCTAGATATGACACTGGAATGAAGCTAGCTTAAGCATCACAGAGGCAAAAACAACAACCCGAGTCCTTGATGACTCCCTGGGAGTGGGCTGATACCCTATAGCTGTTTTACCCTATGTGAAATAATAGTTCTTCCTTTCCATTTAGGTCTGTTGTAAACCCTGATGGCCTAGTGGTTGAGAGCTACAGCTGCTAACCTAGAGGCTGGCAGTTTGAATCTACCAGGTGCTCCTTGAAAACTGTATGGTCCAGTTCCACTCTGTGCTACAGGGTCACTATCAGTCAGAATCAACTTCATGGCAACAGGTTTTTTTCCTTTTTGATTTAAGTCTGTTGATGAAGAATCTTACTAGCTTAATGGCAAAGACATCTAACTGAGAGAGGCTGTATATTTTGAAGAGAACAAATGGTCAAATTATGCTATGGAGCCAAGCCCAGTCAGGGGACTGTTAACTGTCTCTCTGGGTGTACAGCAAATGCCCTGTAATTTTACCAGAATGAGAAAAGTAATCTGAAAAAGACACAAGAAGAAATGCGAGAAAGAAAATACAGTGGTTACTAGTGGGAATGCCATATGAAGAAGGTAAAGCATAGCAAGTTATGACTTGTTACACGTATTCCAAGGGCATTCCGTGAACATGGGATGTTTCTAGAGGTTTTACGTCTGCTGGTGGCACACTGGTATTCCTTGCCTTTTGAAGAAGTGTCTCTGGTCCTTCCTGCCCCCTCCTATGGAATCAGCTGAGTAGCTGCTTGGATGTGTTGGAGTCAGAAGTAACATCTCAGTGTTTATGTTAGGCTTTGATGTGGCATCTCTATGGAGTCTGGGCTGTAGTCCACACCACGGAATTTACTTCCTGTTTCTTGGTCTGAACATTCTTTTTTTTTTTTTTTTTTGGTCTGAACATTCTTATGCTGAATGTTTAGAGGAAGCTAGAACTGCTCCCCACTGCCTTTGGAGGGTACATTCTTATGAGGAGGCTTTTCTCTGCAACACTATTTGACAATTATAATTTCCCTTGAGTTAAAATTTAATTTAATCCCTGGTTGTGCCATAGATTTTATTCTTTAAAATGTCTTCTAAATCTGTGAAAGAGCTACCTGAATGATTTCTTGTGGCAGGATGTCCTAAAAGTCACTATAATCCCTTCATGTAATTTTGGAAGATTACAATAGAACGAGAGATTATTATGGTAGTGTTAAAACAGAATTTCTTGATCAGAGTTCGGTGAGAAAATTTGAAACAAAGTGATTAGATTTTAATAGTGTAATTATTTTTGAATGTTTAAAGCTCCAAAACCGTTCCCTTTAATTGTACCACATATTCTCTTGCCACACTTGAAACAGTTCTCCTTCCGACATTTCCAGCTGTCGGAGAACATCAATTATTACAGTTACGGGAAATGAATTCAGGGTCTGAATGCTGTTTACCTGGATAAAATTGCTCTCTAACATGGGAGGAGATACGAATGGGGGATACTCTCCTCCATCCAACATACTTTGAAGATGCCCTGGATCCTGGTACTGTGGGCTGTAGAGGGCCCCAGGCTCATCGGTTTTCATGGTAGATGTTCTGTTCTTCTTCTTCATCATGCTTATATACAAACACAGAAAGCGAGAGAATGGAAATACAATTAATGGATGTAGAGGGAATTTACTGTAATGATTGAATTGCCTCATTTGTTCATGCAATGGATTTTACAAACACACATGTGATGCCAGCAGTATTCCAGGCACTGGAGACACAGCTAAACAGGAGGGATAAGATTCCTGCCCTTGTGCAGTTTATTCTCTACTGGGAAGATAGATTGTTGTCACAAGCTGCTGTCCAGTTGATTCTGACTCATGCAGCCCCATGTATGCAGAGTAGAACTACTCTGTACAGTTTTCAAGGCTGTGACCTTTTAGAACCAGATTGTCAGACTGTTATGGATTGAACTGTGTCACCCCTTACCATCAAAGATGTATGTAGTGATTTGGTTAGGCCCTGATTCCTAGGATTGTGTGATGTTTCTATATGCTGTAAATCCTGCCTCTATGATGTCAGCATAAGGTAGTTCTACTGCTTGTGCTAGTGTGGCAGGACTCTTAAGATTGTCTTGTACCCTGAAGCAATCTGTTGGGACATAAAGGAAAGGGAAGAAAGCAGCAAGTTAGGGACCACCAAGAAAGCAGCACCGGGTAGGAGAGTGTCCTTTGAACCTGATGTTTCTGTGCTGAGATGCTCCTGAGACCAAAGGAAGACTGATACAACACAAGGACCTTCCTCCAGGGCTGACAGACAGTGTGTTCTCCTGGATGTGGCACCTTAATTCAGACATTTAGCCTACTGGACTGTGAGAGAGTCAGTTTCTCTTTGTTAAAGCCATCCACTTGTGGTATTTCTGTTATGGCAACACTAGATGACTAAGACAGAGGCCTTTCTTTGGAGGAGGCTCTGGGTAGGTTCACATCTCCAATCTTTTGGCTAATAGTTAAATGTGTAGTCATTTGCACCACCCAGATTAGGCAAGCAAATAACAAAACAAAAAACATGTTGGATAGTAAAGGCTATAAAGACTAAAAGAGATAAACACAAAAAAGCAGGGAAGAGATAGGGCTGGCAATGCTATCATACAAAAGCTAGGAAAAATCCCTTTGGAAGGTATGAACATATGCTTCCTGCCCCCCTCCAAACCATTATTTTCTTCTTTTTTATTAACAGTAGGAGTCCTGGTGGTGCTGTGGTTAAAGTGCTCAGATGCTTACCAAAAGGGCAGCAGTTCAAACCCATCAGCTACTCCACAGGAGGAAAATGTGGCAATCTACTTCCAAAAAGATTTACAGCATTAGAAATTCTATGGAGCAATTCTCTGCTGTCCTACAGGATTGCTATCAGTTGGAATCCACTGGACGGCAATGAGTTTTTTGAGTTTTAATTAAGGGTACCACCATCCTTTGCAACACTCAGGGTTCTCAAAAACTTTTTGGTAGTTAAAAGAGATATGAAAACTATATTACACTGAGAATACTTCTTCTATAGATCATTCATCCATCACCAAGCCTTAGCTCTTGGTTGAGAGGCAGATATCACTCATTGATGAATCCTTCATCCCGGGCATTCTCACTTGGCTCTCCCTCTTGGAAGACAGATCAACTGTCAATAGTATTGCTTCATGGGATCTTATCTGTCATCTACCAGAAAACGACAAAATTTTATGAAGGGAGCAGGGTTATAGATGAAGTTCTGCACGTTCACAAAATCACCCTCTCCTCTTCACCAGCTCCAAACCAGTTAGAGGTAGGAGACTGAATTGGCAAGTGTTTAAGTCACCACCTACTACTGCTGTAACAGAAAATACCATGAGTGGATGGTTTCATAAAGAGAAAGTTTTATTGTTACACTCCAGTAGGACACGAATCCATTTACAAGTCCACGCAAAATGAGAAATCATCACAGTCTGGCAGGACAAGAGTCCAAATTCAATGTGATTATCTCAGGACAGGAACCTCAGGTCCGAAGGACATGCTCTGCTCTCAGTGCTGCTCTGCTGGTGGTACGAGGTTCCCAACTCTCTACGCTCACTTCTCTCCCTTATATCCCACAACTGGTGACTGGAGTCCTGCCTCGTCAGCACAGCTGCTGCCCGTTCTCCATCATATGTATCACAGAGGCAGGATTCACAACACATGGGAGGAACTGCACCATATTGGAACTCACAGACCAGTCAAATTCATACATACATTTTGGGGGGGACACAATGCAATCCATGAGAGCAAGCAACAGCTTTTGTATATCCATGTCTGCCTCAGTCCTTCCTCAGAGACTCTGTTGTTTGGTCTTCCTCTGATATTTTTCTCCCTAGCTCAATTAAAGGTAAGTGGTGAAAATGCCTTGCTGCTGTCCCAGACAGGGCTGGAGAATGGAGAAACCATGCTGCATTCGCTGTCTGACATCCTGTGAGCACACAGCACTGGGGCATGGAGAGTTCTGAGAGTTCCAACTTGAGCAAAACCACCCCCGTTAGACCTTTTGTAGGTATCAACCCATCTTATGCACATACAAAAGGGAAAGTAAAATGAGCCAAGAGAGCAAGAAGGTGAAATAGTCCAAGAAGCTAGAACCTAAAAAAGGAGTAAGACAATAAGAAAGAACATATAGAATAAAAGATGAGGTTTAAAAAAGACAACAGAAAAAACAACCTAAAATAGAGAGAAATAATAGATAGAGGGAAACAACAATAAAATTTATTTTGTACTGACTTTGTGACAGGCAGTGAAGGTTTTGCAGGTACTCTCATTTAATTCTGGTAATGTGCAGTGTTGTTGGTAGATGCCATCAAGTCAGCTCTGACTCATAGTGACCCCATATAGTACAGAACAAAACACCGTATGGTCCTGCGCCATGCTCACAATCATTGCTATGCTCGACTCCACTACTGTAGCCACTATGTCAATCCATCTCATTGATGGTCTTCTTCTTTTTTGATGACCTTTTACCAGGCATGATGTCTTTCTCCAGGGACTGATCCCTCCTCACAAAAAGTCCAAAGTATGCTCCAAACTGACGAAAACTAAAGAGATTTGAACAACTAAATGCAACACATAGTTCTTGAACAGGTTCCTTTGGCTACATAGGCCATTGTTGTCACAACTGGCAAAATTTAAATGTTACTGTTGTCGTTAAGTGTCATCGGGTTATTTCCAACTCACAGTGACCCTATGCACAACAGAACAAAACACTGCCCAGTCCTTCACCATGCCCACAATAATTTTTATGCTTAAGCCCATTGTTGTGGCCCCTGTGTCAATCTACCTTGCTAAGGATTGTTTTGGTCATCTAGTCATCTTGTTTAGTCATCCACAAAGTGGATGGTTTTAACAAAGGAAAGTTTATTCTTACAAAGTCTGGTAGGCCACAAGTCTGAATTCAGGGTATCCGTTACAGGGGAAGCCTTTTCCTCTGTCAGCTCTGGGGGAAAGTCCCTGTGTTGCCTCAGTCTCTGGTGGGGGAGCATCTCAGTCTCTGAACGGTGCACTCTTCTCCCGGTGCTGCTTTCTTGATCGTTCTCAACATTCTGCTTGCTTCTCTCTCTTTTTATCTCCTGTAGGATGAAAGAATAAAGGGTGGTGCAAGCCACACTCCACAGAAACTCCCTTGGCAAGGGTGTGCAGTCCCACCCTAATCCTCTTTTAACACAATCATCCTATCTATTAGCCATAGGCAGAGATCATGATGTATAGCGTAGAAAATCACAAAATATTGGGAATGATGGCCCAGCGAAATGGCTACACACACTTTTTGGGGGACATAGTTGAATCCATGACAAGGATCTTCCTCTTTTTTTTGCCAACCTCCCTCCTGACAATATGTCCAAAGAATGTATGATGCAGTCTCACCATCCTGGATTCTAGGGAGCACTCTGGTTGTACTTCTTCCAGGACAGATCTGTTCGTTCTTTTGGCAGTCCATGGTGTATTCAAAATTTCCTCCAACACCATAATTCAAAGGCATCAATTCTTCTTCTGTATTCCTAATTCATTGTCCAGCTTTCACATGCATATGATGCAGTTGAAAATACCATGGCTTGGGTCAGGTGCACCTTAGTCTTCAAGAAGACATCTTTAAAGAAGTCTTTTGCAGCATATTTCCCCAATGCAAAGTGTCTCTTGATTTTTTTGACTTCTGCTTCCATGGGCGTTGATTGTGGAACCAAGTAAAATGAAATCCTTGACTATCTCAGTCTTTTCTCCATTCATCATGATGTTGCTCAGGATGTGCTCTTCTCCTAGTGGTCCCGTTGTGGGAATTTTTGTTTTCTTGATGTTAAGGTGCAATCCATACTGAAAGCTGTGGTCTTTGATCTTCATCAGTAAGTGCTTCAAGTCCTCTTCACTATCAGCAAGCTAGATTGTGTTATCTGCATAATGCAGACTGTTAGTGACTCTTCCTCCAATCCTGATTTCTTGTTCTTCTTCATATAGCCCACATTCTCAGATTATCTGCTCAGCATTCAGAGTGTATAGGCATGGTGAAAGGATGTAACCCTGATGCACATCTTTCCTGACTTTAAACCACGCAGTGTTCCCTTGCTGTGTTCGAACCACTGCCTCTTGATCCATGTAAAGATTCCTCATGAGCACAATTAAGTGTTCTGAAATTCCGATTCTCTGCAATGCTATCCACAATTTGTTATGATCCATACAGTCAAATACCTTTGCATAGTCAATAAAATACAGGTAAACATCTTTCTGGTATTCTCTGCTTTCAACCAAGATCCATCTGACATCAGCAATGATATCTCTGGTTCCTCATCCTCTTTCGAATCCAACTTGAATTTCTAGCTGTTCTCTGTCAACATACTGTTGCAGCTGGTTTTGAATGATCTTGAGCAAAATTTTGCTTGTGTGTGATACCAGTGATATTGTTAGATAATTTCTGCATTCGGTTGGATCACCTATTTTGGGAATAGGCATAAATATGGATCTCTTCTAGTCAGTTGGCCAGGTAGCTGTCTTCCAAATTTCTTGGCAGAGCTGCATCTGTTTGTTGAACCATCTCAGTTGATATTCCATCAATTCCTGGAGGCTTGTCTTTCACTGATGCCTTCAATGCAGCTTCAACGTCTTCCTTCAGTACCATTGCTTTCTGATCATACATTATCTCTTGAAATGGCTGGATGTTGACTGGTCTTTTTGGTGTAATGATTCCATATATTCCTTCCATCTCCTGTTGATGCTTCCTGAGTTGTTTAATATCTTTCCTGTAGAATCCTTCACTATCACAACTTGAGGCTAGAATTTTTTCTTCAGTTCTTTCTGCTTGAGACATGCAGAATGTGTTCTTTTTTGATTTTCTATTTCCAGCTCTTTGCACATGTCACTTTGTCTTCTCAAGCCACCCTTTCAAATCTTCAGTTCTTTTACTTCATCATTTCCTCCTGTTGCTTTTACTCTAAGTTCAAGAGTACGTTTCAGAGTCTTTTCTGACATCCCACCTGGCCTTTCAGTTTGCTGTACGGTGGGGACTTGTGTGTTGCTGTAGTGCTTGAAGCCATGCCAATGGTATCCAGATACCAGCAGGGTCACTCATGGTGGACAGGTTTCGGCTGAATTTTCAGACTAAGACAGACTAAGAAGAAGGGACAAGCAGTCTACTTCTGAAAAGAATTAGCCACCAAAAACCTTACGAATAGCAGTAGAAAACTGTCAGATACATCCACTGCCATTGAGTCAATTCCAGCTCATAGTGACTCCATAGGAAAGAGTAGAACTGCTCCACAGAATTTCCAAGGAGTGCCTGGTGGATTTGAACAGCCAACCTTTTGGTTAGCACATGTAGCACTTAACCACTACACCACCAAGGTTTTGTCAGATATAGTGATAGAAAACTAACACCCCAGGTTGGAAGGCACTCAAAAGACAACTGGGAAAGAGCTGCCTCCTCAAAGTAGAGTTGACCTTAGTGACATGAATGGAGTAAAGGTTTCAGTCCCTTCATTGCTGATAGGGCTTGACTCAAAATGAGAAGAAACAGCTTCAAACATACATTAACAATGGGAATGTGGAATGTGTAAAGCATGAATCTAGGTAAATTGGAAATCATCAAAGCTGAAATGGAATACATAAACATGAATATCCTAGACATAGTGAGCCAAAATGGACTGGTATTGGCCATTTTGAATCAGACAATCACATGATTTACTATGCCAGGAATGACAGCTTGAAGAGGAATGGTGTTGCATTCATCATGAAAAAGAACATTTCAAGATCTGTCCTGAAGTATGATGTTGTCAGTGATAGGATAGTATCTATAGGCCTACAAGAAGGTCAGTTAATATGACTATTATTCAAATTTATGTACCAACAACTACAGCTAAAGCTGAGGAAAATGAAGATTTTTACTAGCTTCTGCTGACTAAAATTGATTGAACGTACAGTCAAGATATATTGATAATTACTGGTGATTGAAATGCAAAAGTTGGAAACAAGAATGATTGGTAGTTGAAAAACACGTCTTTTGTTCACAGAAATGATGCTGAGATCACATGATGGAGTTTTGCAAGACCAATGACTTCATTGCAAATACCTTTTTTCACTAGTATAAGTTGCAGCTGTACACATGGACCTCACCAGGTAGAAAACAGGAATCAAATTGACTACAACTGTGGAAAGAGATGATTGAAAAGCTCAATATCGTTAGTCAGAATAAGACCAGGGGCTGACTCTGGAACAGACTATCAATTGCTCATATGGAAGTTCAAATTCAAAGTGAAGAAAATCAGAACAAGTCCGCGAGAGCCAAAGTATGATCTTGAGTACATGCCACGTAAGTTCAGACACTATCTCAAGAATACATTTGATGCATTTGACATTAGTGACTGAAGACAAGATGAGCTGTGGAAAACATTGAAAATATCATCCATAAAGAAAGCAGGAAGTCATTAAAAAAACAGGAAAGAAACAAAAGACCAAACTGGTTGTCAGAAATTTCAGAGGGGCTCCGAATTAGGGATTGTGGTAATATGCAATGCTCATTTCCTGACTTTGATGGTTATATATTGTTTATGTAGGAGAATGTCCTTGATTACAAAGAACACAAGCAAACATATTCAAGGACAATATGTCATCAAATTAGCAAATTATTGTGAAAAGTTTCAGGAAAAAAATTATTTGTACTGTGTGTGCAACTTTTCTGAAAACTATATTTAATCTATTCAGGTTTCCAAGGAGTAAGATTTGCAACAACAATGGAAGAATTCTCATAGAAACTGAAAGATTGGGGTGGGGGGTGGAGGGAGAAAACACAAAATGATGCCATTGTCATCTGTTTTTCTTATTCAATAATTTATCCAGTAGGACAAGGCATTTATTCTACCCTTAATTGGTGGTTCAAAGAGAATGATGCTGCTCTAAAGAATCAGAGGACATAGCAAATGCTCAAAACCAAAAAAAAAGGAACCCACTGCTGTCAAGTCAATTCCAACTCATAGTGACCCTGTACAAGAGTCCAGTTAAATTCTTTGGGGCCTGCATATATGTGGTCTTCCTCAGATAGGAGAAAAAAAGGATTAGAAAATCATTAGATGAGAGCAGGTATGAAGTAGGAAGGAAAGCAAAAGGCTAGAAACCTTTTTGCTCAGGGTTACAGAGCAGAACCAAGCAACATCACAGTAACTATTCACCCTTAATTTTCCAGAACAGCTACGTTCCTCTCAGTTCACAACCTTCTCTTGAGATCCAGACATACGGATCCCTGAAGACAGTATACATAGTACACTGAGTTCCCCGGAGAAAGAAAGAGGAAAGCTTGGCAAGTGGATTAGATAGAAGAGGAAAAGACAGAAAAGGGAGAGAAGGTATAATGACTCAGCCCGCATGTGCCATCAGTGCTTACCTCAACACAGTGTTAAGCCTCAATACTCCCTTGAGGATGAAGAAGTTTTTTACTCACTTCAGTTCGGGCTTTCTCCTTTTCATGATGAAGTCTTTGGTGAAAGAAACATAAAAATAGAAAATGAAGACATTAGAAAGAAGGCTAATTTCAATATTAATTGTTACTTATTTCAAATGCGAGGCATCTGCCTTAGAAAATGTTCTTCTAATTAAGTTAGGTGGGTGAAGTACAGTCAGAGGGCTGCTGTGTATGTCTGAGCTGAGCTGTTAATGATGCTAATCAGGGTATTTTGTTGAGTGAAACCAGACAAATGGTCATGAGGTCATAGGTCATAGGTCACAAGCAAACAAATCGGTTGCTGTAGAATTAATTATGACTCATGGCAACCACATGTGTTATGGAATGAAGTTGCTCCATCAGGTTTTCTTGGCTGTAATATTTACAGAAGCAAATCATCAGACCTGTCTTCCACGGTGCTTGCTTCAGTTATCTAATGCTGCTATAACAGAAGTACCACAAGTGGATGGCTTTAAAAAGAAATTTTGTCACAGTCCAGTAAGCCAAAAGTCAAAATTCAGGGTGTTAGCTCCAGAGGAAGGCTTTCTCTGCTGGCATTGGAGGAAAGTCCTTGTCAGTCTTCGCCTGGACTAAAACAGAGGCACAGGACCCTAGTCCTTTGTGCTCAGCTCCCACCACTGCTTTCTTTCTTGACGGTGTGAGGTCCCCAAATCTCAGCGTGCCTCCCTTTCTTTTATATCTTAAGAGGCCACTCCAAGCCACAATACAACCCCACACTTTTTTTGTAGTCTTTTTTTTTTTTTTTTTTTTAAATTGTGATTAAGTGAAAGTGTACAATCCAATTTAAATTTGCATGCCCACCTATCTGCAGCTCTTTCTGCTCTCCTTCCCTGGTGGCAGCATACTCCTCCTTTCCATTCTGTATATGTCATATGCTCTTAACAATCTCCCATCCCCTCCTCTCCACCCTCTCCACTCTACTCTAGTAAGAGGCCAACAGAACAACATCCTGTAGATGCACAGAACCATAAAGTGCACACACAATATGGTCACTCTGTGTCCCTGAGTCAATCCATTCCTGTCTGAAGGGTTGACCTCAGTAATGATTTATGATCATTGGCAGCATCAGGTCTAGGGGCCATGGTTCCAAGGGAAACCCTAGGCCTTCGGATCATCAGTTGTGGTCTTTTAGTGGAGTTCTTAGGGTACACCCCTTTTTTTCTCGTGTTGCCCTTGGGACTTGACCTTGTGGGCCCTATCATGACTGCCATTTGGGGTGGCCAGGCACCATCTGGTTCTTCTGGTCACATGTTGATATAGTCACCCATTCACATGGGTCCTTCTGTTTTCTAGGCTCTTTTTCCCTTATGTCATTGTTGCCCTTGGTGATCATCTGTTCCAACTGAGTTGGGACCATTTGGTCTATGTCAGATGGCAGCTTGCTAGCTTTTAAGACCCCAGACGCCACTCACCAATATCAACCCCACACTTTAAGTCCTGCCCCACCAAAACAACTTCTGCCCATCCACCCTCATTAGCATTACAGAAGCAGAATTTACAACAGGAAGGACATCACACAATACCAGGAATCATAGTCTAGCTAAAATGCTACACAGATTTTTTGGGGGGAACACAATTCAGTCCATTACAGTGCTATTGGGTGAGTTTGAACTGCCAGCCATTGGGTTAGTAGATGAATGCAAATCATTTGCATCATACAGAGAGCGTTCCATAGGTCACAGTTGGCCTAAAACTGTCAAGCAGTAAAGTACTGGGCTTCTACAGCCAGTGAGGATGTCAGATAATGAGACAAAGGAAGTGATATAGCCCCAAATATCCTGTGTGCAATAGAGGGTCACAATAAGCCTGAGAATTATTTTCTCTCCATAGAAAGCTAGAGTAGCCTATACTGCTAATTTCTTAGCTGATGGTATAAGCCAACCAAGTCAAACCTATTGCTGTTGATTTGATTCCAATTCATAGAGACCCTATAGGGACAGACTAGAACTGCTCCAGTCTCAATGACCACCTGGTCCATTTGAACTGCTGCTCTTCTGGTTAGCAGCCATAGTACTTAACCGTTAGGCAACCAGGCTTTCCTAGCTGATTGTAGGTAAGTGTATATAAATATATGCTTATGTATGAATATGCTTATTGTTTTGTCACCTTTATAAAGTTCTCACATCATAATATGATTGCAGTCAATGTCAGCAAATCCCTTTACCCCCTCCATAAAATTCTGGGCTTAATAATCCCTTCAGGAATATCTGGGTCAGGTGAATATCTGGGTCAGGTGAACAACTGACCAGTGTTGTCAGAACTCAAGTGACGGGCCAGTAAGGGGACTGGAATGGCAGGAACATAATGGACTTGTAGTCAAACACATACAGGTGTGTGTTTAGGCTCTTTTACCATCTACTTTTGTGACACCGGGCAAGTCATTCAACATACATAAGCTGAAGTTCCTTATAAAATGAGGCTGGTACTACCCAACTGAAGTCTGTGTTAGGAGATTACTAAATGCACTGATGTGTAGAAAACAATGAACACTGTGGCTATCAGATAACAAAACTCAAGTGGTGGCTGAGTATGTTCACTACCGTATAGGTGCGCTACATCTTACCCTGTGCTGAAAAGTATAATCCATCCAGCATCTACTGAGTAGGGTACCCTCTTGATTGCTACTAGTTACATATTTCCAAAATTTTATCCATTCTCAGAAACTATTTTTTTCTCAGCTTGACAAGTTTCAAATAGGATGTGCCTTATAATCAATTTCATCTGGGGAGAGGTGTGTGTGGAGGGAGGCGCAGCAATTGCGTTATATTGGTTGCATATGCATGGATGTACTAATTCATGTTAAATTATGTGCATTGATTATACTTTGTGGGTTTCATTTAATTGCCATTGAAAAGTTTCCTAATGGTTATCTGAAAATCATTTGCTGATACCTTCTAGCAAGATTAAGGAAGTTCCAGAATGTATGTGAGAGCTTTGAAAGGAAGCACTGGAGACGATAGATTGGAGCACTCTCAAGAAACGCAGAAAGAGGGGTGGCACAACCAACCAGAGGGTATGGACAATTCTAAGAAGAAAGTATTGATTTAAACAATTAGCAGTGTTTTTCCCCCCCTTTTGTCAGTGGTACATAAAACAATGGATATCTTACAGACGATGGATCTTAGATTTGATGATGTAGTATCTTGTGAAAGCAATATAAAAACAGAAAATGAAGAGTCTAGAAAGAAGTTCATTTCAGTATTAATCTTTACTATTATTTGAAACATCCCCACCTGTTATAGTGAAATTACGTGGGTGAAGCATATTCAGAGGGTTCTTGGGTGCTGGGTGTGTTTGACCTGAGTAGTTGTTGAAGATCTTGGCCCTGGTCTGTTTCGGGGGGGTGACACACAGCAGTCAACTCTTGCTCATCCAGAGATGGATGACAGAATATACAGGTTTAAAAAAAAAAAATTCCCTGAGAAAGTGAAAGCATCCCCATACTGGAGGGTGTGTCTACTGTTTACAAATACACACTAATTAGTAAATGCCACATGGTCACTGAGACTAGGAACTGTCCCACCCCAGGGCAGCTAATTACGGGGTCTCCTGAATCCTGCCACACCCAGAACAATCCTTCCCAAGGGATCAGCGAGTGGCCTCCAGAGAAACAGGAGCAGCTTTGGATTCAGGCCCACAGAGCTAGGAGAGGAAACAAGGAAGGAAAGGGTGTCCGTGGGACTTGCAGTCATGACTCCTTCCTCTGGGGCCTTTTTGAACTCTGGGACACAGGTGAGCTCAACTAAGGAGCAGAAAAATGTAGCAGACTTTTAATCAAGCAATCACTGTGATGTTTTTGGTTTCTAAAACATTTATTCTGAACTTATTTTGACACTCTGGGGTTATGTGCGTAGATGGTAAACATGTGGTGAATTTTGACTTAGTTTTGTGATTTGAGATTCTCTGTTCCCTCACCTCAACCTCTCCAGTTATCATGGTTGTTCAGAGTCAAGCCTGAATCAGATGGCAGAGCTCTCATCACACATACACTATACTTCATCAGTGGTAAAAATGAACTAATGCTACTCTAAACACCTGGTTGTTGTTGTCAGGGGCTGTCAAGTCTGTTCTGACTCATAGTGACCCTTGCACAACAGAACAAAACACTGGTCCTGCAGCACACCCACAACTGCTTTTATGCTTAAGCTTGTTGTTGCAGGCACTGTCTCAATCAATCTTGTTGAAAATCTTCCTCTTTTACACTGACCTTCTACTTCCCCAGGCATGCTGTTCTTCTCGAGGGATTGATCTCTCCTGACAACATGTCCAAAATACGTAAGATACAGTCTCCCCATTGCTTCCTAGGAGCATTCACGCTGTACTTCTTCCAGAACAGATCTGTTTAGTCTCTCAGAGTCCATGTAAGTATATTCGATAGTCTTCTCCAACACTACAATTCAAAGACATCAAATCTTCAGTCTTCCTTATTCACTGTCTAGCTTTCACACGCATATGATGTGAGTGAAAATACCATGGCTTGGGTCGCACTTTAGTCTTCAAGGTGACATCTTTACTTTTCAACACTTTAAAGAGGTCTTTTACAGCAGAGTTTCCCAATGTAGCACATCTCTCAATCTGTTCTTCCGTAGGAGCTTGTGTATTGCCGTGATGCTGGAAGCTATGCCACTGGTATTCAGATACCAGCAGGGTCACCCATGGTGGACAGGTTTCAACAGTCCTTCCAGACTAAGATAGACTATGAAGGACTTGGCAGTATACTTCTGAAAAAACTAGCCAGCAAAAACTTTATGAATAGAAGCAGAACACTGTCAGATATAGTGCTGAAAAATGAGCCCCCAGGTTGGTAGGCACTCAAAACATGAGTGGGAAAGAGGTGCCTTCTCAAAGTAATAAACCTTAATGGTGTGGGTGGAGTCAAGCTTTTGGGACCTCCATCTGCTGATGTGGCATGACACAAAAGGAGATGAAACAGCTTCAAGCGTCCATTAACAATCAGAACACTGATATGCAAAATATGAACCTAGGAAAATCAGAAATCACCAAAAATGAAATGAAACACATAAACATCAATATCCTAGGCATTAGTGACTTGAAATGGACTGGTATTAGCCATTTGGAATCAGACAATCATATGGTCTGCTATGCCAGGAATGAAAACTTTAAGAGGAATGGTGTTGCATTCATTATCAAAAAGAGCATTTCAAGATCTATCCTTAAATACAATGTTGTCTGTGATAGGACAATATCTATTTACCTACGAAGGCCAGTTAATACAACTATTTACATATTCACACACTAGCCACTAAGGCCAAAGATGAAGAAATTGAAGATTTTTACCAGCTTCTGCAGTCCAAATTTGATCAAACATGCAATCAAGATGCATTCATAATTACTGGTGATTGGAATGCAAAGTTGGAAACTAAAAAGAAGGATCAGTAGTTGGAAAACACAGACTTCGTGATAGAAATGATGCTGGACATCGCATGATAGAATTTTGCCAAGACCAACAACTTCTTCATTGCACATAATACCTCTTATCATCTACATAAACAGTGATTATCCAGATGGACCTTGCCAGACTGAATGCACAGGAAACAAATTGACCATGTCTGTGGAAACATATGATGGAAAAGCGCAGTATCACCAGTAAGAAGAAGAGCAGGTGCTGACTGCGACACAAACCATCAATTGCTCATATGCAAGTTCAAATCGAAACTGAAAAAAACTAGAACCACACCATGAGAGCCAAAGTACAACTTTGAGTATGTCCCATCTGAGGTTACAGACCATCTCAAGAACAGATTTGATGCATTGTAA
The DNA here is from genome assembly GCA_028571685.1 of Heterohyrax brucei. Classification (NCBI taxonomy): domain Eukaryota; kingdom Metazoa; phylum Chordata; class Mammalia; order Hyracoidea; family Procaviidae; genus Heterohyrax; species Heterohyrax brucei. The sequence continues at coordinate 88,507,449 of CM053151.1, read as the reverse complement.
CATTAATGACCAAAGACCAGATGACTTGTATGACATCAAAGATGCCATGCATGAAGAAAGCAAGAGATCATTAAAAAAACAGCAAAGAAAGAAAAGACAAAATTGGATGTCAGAATAGACTCAAACTTGCTCTTGAATATTCAGTAGCTAAAGCAAAAGGAAGAAATGGTAAAGCAAAAGAACTGAACAAAGAGCAGTTCGGGAATACAAAGTAAAATATTACAGTGACATGTGCAAAGAGCTGGAGATAGAAAGTCAAAAGGAGATAGAAAACCATAAGGGAAGAACATACTTGGCATTTCTCAAGGTGAAAGAACTGAAGTTGCAAAAGTGAAAGGTTCTACAGGGGAAACATTAAACGACTCAGGAAACATCAAAAGAAGATGGAAGAAATACACAAAGTCATCACACCAGAAAGAACTGGTCAGTGTTGAACCATTTCAAGAGGTAGCATATAATTAGGAACCAATGGTACTGAAAGAAGAAGTCAAAGCTGCATTGAAGGCATTAGCAAAAAAACAAGGCTCCAGGAATTTGTGGAACATTAACTGAGATGTTTCACCAAATAGATGCAGCGCTGGAAGGGCTCTCTCATCCATGCCAACAAATTTGGAGGACAGCTACCTGGCTAACTGACTGAAAGAGATGCATATTTATACCTATTCCCAAGACAGGTAATCCATCCAAATGTAGAAATTATGAAACAGCATCATTAATATCACATGCAAGTAAAATTTTGCTAAAGATTATTCAAAAGCAACTGCATCAGTACACCAACAGGAAACTGCCAGCAATTCAAGCTAGATTCAGAAGAGGACGTGGAACCAGGGATATCATTGCTGATGTCAGGTCGATCTTGGCTGAAAGCAAAGAATACCAGAAATATGTTTACCTATGTGTTACTGACTATGCACAGGCATTTGACTGTGCGGATTATAACAAGTTATGGATAACATTGCAAAGAACAGGCATTCTGGAACACTTAATTATGCTCATGAGGAATCGGTACACAGCTCAAGAAGCAGTTGTTTGAACAGACCAAGAGGATACTGCTCGGTTTAAAGTCAGGAAAGTGTGTCAGGGTTGTATCCTTCTACCATGCATTTTCAATCTGTTTGCTGAGCAAATAATCTGAGAAGATGGAGTATGTGTGGTCTGACAATTAGGTATATGAATTTAATTGTTCTAAGTGCTACACACCTCATTGATGAATATCACTATGGTCACCTTGGAAGTACTGGACTACTCTACAAAGCAGTTTTGGAACTCCTTCCGGAACAGTCATTGTGCACAATCGCAATGTGGCAAGTTTGCAAACGTAACTGCATAGTTGTCTGTGAGGAAGTTTTTATCAGTAAACAAATAACTGTATTGGAACACCCTCCGTACTTACCTGATCCAGTGCCCAAAGACTTTTTTTCTTTACCTGAAGGTAAAGGAAATACTGAAAGGAAGACATTTTGAGGACATGCAGGACATCAAGGGTAATATGATGACAGCTCTGATGGCCATTCCAGGAAAAGAGTTTCAAAATTGCTTTGAAGGTGAACTAGGCACTAGCATTGGCGCATAGCTTCCCAAGGTGAGCACTTCCAGGGTGACTATAGTGATATTCAGCAAAGACATGTAGCACTTTTTCTAAGATGAGTCCAAACTTAATTGGCAGTCCTTGTATGAAGAACAAGGCATCAGGATTGGGGGAAGACTCATTAATAACCTGCATTATACAGATGACACAATCTTGCTTGCTGAAAGTGAAGAGGATTGGAAGTACTTACTTATGAAGATGAAAGACCACAGCTTTCAGTATAGATTGTACATCAACATTAAGAAAACAAAAATCCTCACAACTGTACCAGCAAGCAACATTGTAACAAACAGAGGAAGTATTCAGGATATCCAGGATCTCCTTTTACTTGGTCCTACAATCAATGCCCACAGACATAGCAGTCAAGAAATACCTGTAGACAATATTAAAGTTTTGGTGTGTGTGTGTGTGTGTATCCTTCCACTTTGCATAATTTAGCTTTTCCCTAAATATACATATTTTATGTTATGAGGACATATACCCATCTACTGAAATGTATATATTTATATATGTACATTTATTCAATATATATATGAATATTTTCCCATAACGTTACATGTTTTTAAAACTGCATATTGTAGTCAGCTAGTGCTGCTCTAACGGAAATACCACAGAGTGGATGGCTTTAACATAAGAAGGTTTATTCTTACACAGTCCGGTAGGCTACAAGTCCAAATTCAAGGATGTCCACTCCAGGGGAAGGCTTTCCCCTCGTTTGCTCTGGAGGAAAGTCCGGTATTGCATCAGCCTTTGTCCAGGGAACATGTTGGCACAGGAACCTCAGGTCTGAAGGATGTGCTCTTCTCCCGGTGCAGCCTGCTTGATGGTGTGAGGTTACCAATTCTCTGCTTGCTTCCCTTTCCTTTCATCTCTTGCAGGATGAAAGGATTAAGGGTGGGACAACTGCCTTTATAGTGGAGTAGGAAGGTGATCTTATAAAGGGATTTACAATCCCACCCTAATCCTTTAACATACAGCACAGCAAAATCACAAAATAGAGGACAGTCGTAGAACACAGGGAATCATGGCCCAGCCACAGGGCTACACCTGTTTTTGGGGAGACACAATTCAATCCATGGCACCGCAGTTACGAAACATGATGGGAAACTATCTGGAATACCACAATTTACTGTGAAATTTTCCAAAGTGAATTGTGTCCCATGGGTAACCTGATGTTTTGAAAAAGAAGTAGATGAATTCAAGCTTGTCTTGCATTCTCCTGTGCTTTCTTGGTTGCCGGGGGCAGGCACAGAAAAATGAGTAACCCAACAGCTCCAGCCCCCAGCCATCTTATCCAGTGAGCAACTCTTGCTGAGACAGTGTTACTAATTTTGTTGATTTAAAATAATAGTAATTTACATAAACTGCAATTTTGCATTTTTTGTTAATTTTATCCAGGAGTGATTTACTGACATATAATTGATATGCCATAAAGCTCACTCATTTAAAGGGCACAGTTCCACAATTTATGGTATATTTGTTACTGCTGTCAAGTTGACTTTCAACTCATAGCATCCCCACGTGATAGAGCAGAACTGCCCCACTGGGTTTCTGTGGCTGTAGTCTCTACAGGAAAAGCAATACTGCCCTGTATCTTGCTTGCTTAAATAGATGCATAGGACAGCTGCTTCTTGGAAACCATATGAGGCAGTTCTACTCTGTCCTACAGGGCCACTGTGAGTCAGAATCAACTAGATGACAAAAAGTTTGGTTTTTAGTTTAAATATTTTAAACAACAAAGCAAGGTTTGTGTATTATCACAGTACTTTGAAAGTTGATACTATTCATGCTTTACTGAATACTACAATGATTTATTACATTTCAATAGAGGTTTACAATATAAAACTCAAATAAAAAGTATATTTTGGTATTAAAAATAGGTTAATCACTAGATGGCTAGTGAATGTATGTATTATAGTGTATAGTAATAGGTAATAGTAAATAGTAATAGTAAATAGTAATAGTAAATAGGTCCTCCATGAATGTGTGAAGTAAAGCAGAGAAGCAAAGCAGGGGTATTACAGGCTATCATGGGAACACAGAGCTAGCTTCGTTTCATAAGTATTCAAAATCTTCCATTATAACTTTTTATATTTTTAACTGAAAGTTTACAGTTCAAGTCAGACTGTCATATAAAAACATACATAGTGTCATGTAAGCCTGGTTGTTCTCCCCACACTGTAACAGCACTCTCCTTCTCTCTCCCTTGTATTTTTCACGTCCATACAACCGGCTACGTTTCTGCCCTCTCATCTCATCTCTGGACAGGAGGTGTGAACTCTGCTAGCTTAAATCTTTCATTATAATTTGTTCCACCAGGATTACCAGGATTGAGTATTAATTTTTGCTATTGCTGTTTGTATTTCAATTATTGCTGTTAATATATTTTGCATTTATGCCTTTTTGCTATGCCCATTGACTGTCATATACATCTAATTAAGCAAGCAAGATACAGGGTAGTATTGCAGATTTGGACTTTAATTGGGTTGTAGAACCAGGGCAGTGTAAAGGAATCTAAAAACCAAGATGGACTTCACTTTATCCTATCACTCGTCAATTCTCTATATTCTTGGTTGCTTCTTTTGAATTAGTGCTTTTCCCTTTCGATTTTTGTTTTTCTCCATTTCTCAGTTCCTAATGAAGATTTAGCAGATTGCACTTTCCTGCAGAATTACAGTATAATTTTCATTGGAAAAAGTACTGTTGTCTATTTTTAGTAAAATATGAGAAATTCCATATTAAACCTGGTTATAGGCCAGAAACCAACGCTAGCCATTTAGTGGGGAAAACAAGCTCAGAGAAGCAATGAGTTGTGTACATTTCAGGGTAGGGACTGTTTCAGCTTTGTTCTGGACTTTTCATGATGTTATCAGGACTTCCCATCTGAGTAATGTTTCTAGGATGTCCAAAAGCCCTCAAGGCTAACAGCAGTCTGGATACAAGGTAGGTTTACCCAGTAGGAATGGTGGGTTATTTTTAATTTCCCGGGAGTAAATGAATTACCTTCACCAGAGTCTTCAGAAATTATTAATGAAATTTGATGATTTGCCCTTTAATGGAAACTGGGTGAAGGGCTGGAGTGGGATTAAAGGGAGCCAACATGAAAAGGTTGGTCTTTCTGGCTGCCTAGTTCAGATGGATGCCTATAAATGACCCCAAATGTTCTTCACAAGTGTCTGCTATTTACCATTCCCCTATGGTTCCCCTTCTCCATCAGTATTTTATTACAAGGAACTTTCAAATCTATGGAGAAGTCGAAAGAATTCTATAGTGAACACCCATACACCCACCACCTAGATTCTTGTGTGATCTCATTCTTATTGTGTAATTTCTTGTTTATAATTACAGTGTTTACCTGCCACTCGGGAAAGCTATTCTTTGGGATACTTGTGTTTTGATATTAATTCTTCATAGTACTTTAAACACAGCTTACTTAGGTGACTTTTCCCTAAGATTTTCAACATACCAATAAACCTATTTTTAGGATGGGCCCCATCACAATCACTTCCGGGTGATTGTTCTGGCTGCACCTCTGTGACAATCTGTGGCCTTCTCTCAAAACTAGTGCCCCAACTAGCCTTTCAGCTTTGAACAGAGAGCCTTGTCTTCTCCACCTCCTCTCTCACCGGAATAACTGAAAACTGACAAGCTCTTCATAAATCCATTCAGTTCTCAGTCACTTATGGAAGAAAGTTAGGGTAATAATTAAAAAAAAAAAAAATTAAGGACATTCCAGAAATCTTCCTTTCAGTCCAACTCAAACCTTTAAGAAAAAGAAATTCAGTAACCTGGCATTAATTCTCTGAGCTTTCCTGCTTGTTCTGGTGGAGACACAGCAAATGAAACTTGGAGGGAAAGAGGTAGATGGAAAGAGACACCTGCTCTCGATTATCAGAGTAACTGAAGGACAATCTATTCCCCACTCCTCACGTTCATATCAGTGTTGCAGTAACCAGACTTACAGTGAGGTGAAATGGAAATAGATCCCCGATGATGTCCCAGATTTCCACCAGGAGAAAACTCTCCAACTAGCACGTTTCCACTCTTTTCACATTTCTTTAGCAGAGGGTGTTCATGTCAACCAGGCAGGCAAGTTAAGCACTAAGTGAAAGGTGTCTGGACTGGCTGCTATGGGCATTGTTCTACTGCTACTGCATCACAATGTGCTGACACAGCCTCTGAAGTAAGAGCACGACACAGGGGAGGAGCAGTTCCAAAGGTCAACCTTGAGGTCCAGGATTGTCAGCACCCCCGTGGAGCCAAGAGAACTCAGGGAGGAAGTGCTATTTTGGTGTGATGTTTTCTTTTGAGGCCTCTTTGGAATGAAAATTCAATTCAACATTGACACAATCATGGAAAAGATACCATACTCTCTATGCCATCCAGTCACCCTATATCCTAATTCCTGGAGACTTAAACATAAGTTACTTTGGACCTCTGTGAAGAAAAGCTTCAAAAGAACTGTCATTCTTAGAAGGCAGTGACTTCTTATTTATCCCCACATTTTTAGCATCTAGTGTATTCTGGATGCATGCTAATACTGCCCTTTGCCATTGAGTCAGTCAGTTCCAACCTATAGTGACTCTAAAATACAGACCAGAACTGCTGTATAGGGTTTCCAAGGAGTGGCTAGTAGTTTTGAACTGCTGCCCTGCTAGTTAGCAGCTGATAGTTTAACCACTGCACCACTAGGACTCCCCAACATATGCTATTGTAGACCACAAATAATTGTTTGTTCGGTGAATGAGTGACTATAAGTAAATGCATGCTATACTCTTTCTGAGCTCTGATGGCACAGTGGTCAAGGCTTGGTTGCTAACTGAACACTGGTAGTTCCAGCCACCCACCCACTCTGAGAAAGATGTGGCCATTTGTGTCTTTAAGGTCACGGCCTTGGAAACCCTGTGGGGTGGTTTTACTCTGTCCTGTATGGGCCCTATGAGTTGGAATCAACTCCATGGCACAACTCCACTCCTATCTATTGCGGATATGTGATTTGTTTAGGAGCTTCTCCTCTTTCCTATACAATAGCACCCTTTCGACCGGGGCATTTTAGTAAAGTGTTGCAGGCCTCCACTCGTTTGGCTATCTGCTTCATTGCTCAAGAGGGTGGAAGGGCTCCAGGGGACACCAGTTGACTACTCAGGCCTCAAGGGTGGCCTGACCCTGCTGATTTCACTGTTGAGTTATTATATTCTAGACTCGAGCAGTTGCTTTTGACGTGGCCAAAAGAAGGTTTTACTCTCTGGATAAACACAGATTATGGAAGTTTTGGAGAGAATGACTGTTTTCCTATTTCCTCTAAGAACTGTAACTTCCATAGGGCCAAGGCATTGCGTGTCATGAGAGACCACACCATCACTTTCCCATAGGAAGCACATTAGGCAGTTTTGCCAGAAGCAGCTGAGGTTCTGATATACAGCCTAATGTTTAATTGGCAGCAGGACTCTAGTGGTAGCTCTCCACATACAACTGGCTCTGTTTGCAGGCAGAAGCCGACTCCCTGGGCAGACCCGGAGAGTTTCCCGTTATCTTTGCCTAAGAAACTCTCATTCCCACAGTCTAAGCCAGGTCTCCTCTTTCTGAAGGACAATTTCTTCCTCTAGTCACGAGGACTGTTGACTTCATTCCACATATTTATTGCATGATCACTGTTTGCACCATATTCTTGCTCTTCCTGCCTCAGGCCCAGGACACGTTTTTGCACAAATATGATCTTATCTCTTCGGCACTGATGTTATTAATTCTGAGGAAGCTTGCTGTAGCTTTTTGGTATGATTGTACTTCCCGCTTTTGAGGCTAGTGGTATATTGAAAAGGGGGGAAAAAGAGGGTTACAAAAATCATGGCATATTTAAAACTTAAAATAAATGCTCTAACATAAACAGACTAGAAAACTATGTGTATAATCTCATTTGGAGATGAAACCGTGCATCTGAATTTGAGGCTCTTTGTCCAAATGAAGTCATGATCAATCAGCCCCTTGTCCTGGCCCTTGATGAGACAGGCCCTGCTTGTTTGTGCCCACATGGGTCTTCTCAGCTGCAAGTTTGAAGCTTGGGATATGAAAGTTTCCTGCCAAGTTGTCTCTTGGGCTTCCTGGAGAGGGCTAAGCGAGGCCAATTCTGTTGTTCAGATGAACAATGAGCATCTACTATTTAACAGGCACCTTGCCATGCTGGGCTGCAAAATGAACAATCTCTGCCTACCATGAATTTTACTGTCAAGTGTGGGTGGGGCTGTGCAAGCAGACTATTTCAGCAGATGTACTGATAAAATTATGCACAAGAGACTCTGGGAGGTGAAGGTCACTTAGTTAACCTGGAATTTATTGAAAGCTGTCCAGAGGAGTTAATGCCCAAGCTAAATTTGAAAGATTAGCCAGCATCAGCTAAGGCACTGAGGCACAAAATGGTGTGGTTTGAGGGGGTAATGGAATATGATTTGGTGTTATATAGTTGGAAGGGAGAAGAAATGAAGTTGGAGGAGAGAGGCACTAGATTGTGGACAGCTTTGCGTACTCCATAACTGGGGGCTTGGACTTCATCTGCTGTAGAGGTTTGCCAATGGATGAGCTTTGGTGGGGAAGAGTTAGGTCCCGCACGGATGACGCTGGTAGTAGCATGAAGGATTGATTTGGAGAGGACAGGTGTGGAGGCACAGGAAAAAAGCCAGTGGCAGTGGGAATGGAAAGAAGGGGTTTAATTTAGGAACTAGCAGTCAGTTGGAACACACTGTCAGAAGGGATCAGTCCCTGGAGGACGCCATGCTTGGTAAAGTGGAGGGTCAGTGAAAAAGACAAAGACCTTCAATGAGATGGATTGATACTGAGACTACAATGATGGGCTTAAGCATAAAAGTGATTGTGGACATGTTGCAAGACTGGGCAGTGTTTCATTGTTGTGCATAGGGTTTCTATGAGTCGGAATCGACTCATAGGCACCTAACAACAGCACTAGTCAGTAGAGTTGACAGACTTCAGTGACTAACTGGAGGTAGGGAGGAAAATGTGGGATGACTCTAAGGTTTCTGGTTTGGGAAATTGAATGAATGCTGGTGCCATTCACCAGGAAACAAAATACAGGTGGAGGAGCTGGTGTCTGAGGCAGACAGAATGAGTTCCTCATTTGTAGGGGCCCTTGTCTCAGAAGCTTTGAGTGTCTTGTATTCATTAGGCATTTAGTAAACAGATTTTTTCTTCTTAAACCTTCAGTGGCTTCCACATGTGCTTAGAATAAGTGACATCTATCATAAATGTATGCATATTTAGTATTAAACATAAGAATATATATGTATTTGTGAGCTTCAACAGTTTTCTCCAAGTAGATCTCCAACCACCTCCATTCTAATCAAATTTGTGTCTCCTTTCTGATGCTGCACTCTACAAGCCCATTCCACCATCTGAAATTGTTTTCTACCAACTCTTAGCAAGTGTGGCTTATTTTCAGTCTTCAGATCTCAGCTAAAATGTCATTCAGTTAGACAGCTCCTCCTCGATTGCTGGGCCACTTGACAAGATCGTCTCTCAGCTCCAAATCCACCGTTGTACACTTACGTTGTGATGCTGGGGCTGGAACTTGGCAAAAGTCTTTTCTCCTTCACCAGCTGAGCTCCTCTTAGTGCCAACAATATGCTGCATAAGACTCAGCAAAGCCAGGGAAGCAGGAGAGGGGAAAAAGGGTGTTGAGTTCCTTCCTGTTTGCTTGTTGTTTCTGTTAGGGTCACCCTGGCAGTAGCCGCTGGTTCTAGCCTCCATTTTTCTTTTTTTGTCACTCTTGAATCAGTGGCTGAGCAGTATATACTCCTCAGAGGGCTGAGCCCCTGCTTTTAGATTCTGATTAGCCTTATCTCTTTCCTTTTTTTTGCCACCAGCCCTAGCCCCAGCCCTTGTGGAGGCTGCTTCCCACAGTTATTATCTCTGGTATCTCAATGTTTCCTTTTGCTTCTCCAGACTTCCAACACTTACTTGTTGTTTTTGTCAGTTGCTGTCAAGTCAGCTTTGAACCATGTGTAACAGAATGAAATGCAGGTAGCCTGCTGCTGTGCCATGTTCATCATCTTCGGTAAGTTTAAGTCCACCGTTGTAGCCATTGTGTCAATCCATCTCGTTGAGTATTTTCCTTGCCTCTGCTTGTCGTTTACCAAACATTTTCTGCTCCAACAATTGATTCATCTTGATGACGATGTGTCCACAGTACTCAAGTTGCAGTCTCACGCAATATTTTGAGATCCATATGGCTTTCACTGTCTGATTTTTGGAAGTAGATTCCTAGGCTTTCCTTCCTAGTCTGTCTTATTCTGAAAGCTCCACTGAAACCTGTGCCAGATGAATGACTCTGCTGGTATTTGAAATACTGGTGGCATAGCTTTTAGCATTGTAGTAACTGGCAGCCATCACTGTATGACAAAATGACAAGACAGGCTAGTGGATTATTGTATTAAAGATCCTCCATTGAAATAGTAGAGGCTTGGTGACACAGTGGTTAAAAGCACGGCTGCTAGGGGGGCGGAGTCAAGATGGCCGACTAAGCCCACGTCTCCTTCTATCCCTCTGGAAACCAAGACCTGAAATGACAATCAAACAGAGCCTTCTGATCACCTAATCAGCCTCAGGACACGGTACAGAGCTGTTAATTGGGACTTCATACCACTCAGTGAGAAACCTCCTCTCTTTCGCGGACTCCGCTCCTGGCTAGCCCCGGCTCTCAATGGACGGAAGGTAAAATCACCAGTTTGACTTTTTTTTCCTCGGTCTCGGCTGGCGGGCGGAGCTGGGCCTTGCCCGGTGGCTGGACTCAGACGCGCTGCTGGGGGGATAGGCCGGCGAAATTCCCATATTCTGAGAGCCAGGCTGGGGACTCTGTTAATCTAGACACTTGGAGCCTTTCGTATTGTAGCTGCCTCAGTGGGGTTTGCGCGTAGCTCCGCGGTCAGGGTGCGGGACGCCATGTTGGTACCGAGATTTTAGCGGGTCCTCGTTCTTAGCCTGGGGGCCAGCGCCTGCAAACAGTACGGCGCTTCTCCGACAGAAAAGTAGTGATTTTGCACAGTGCTGTTTACGTTGGGGGCCCTGCAACAGAAGCAGAGGAATCGCTGCCTCTCGGCACCTTTAGCGCCCCTGTCTGCTGCCTGTGTGGAGGACGCCATCTTGGGTATGGTGGCCGCAGCTGGACCTAATTCTTAGCTTGGGAGCCAGAGCCTGCCCACAAGAGAGCGCTTTTCTATCACAAAACCAGTACTCGACACAGTGTTGGATAAGGCTAGGCCCTGTCAGCAGAGGCCACCAGGGCGGTAGCAGTGCTGTATTCTGAACTAGTCTGTTATCATCTGGGGTGGGATACAGTGGCGCTTACTTTGTCAGATGAGAAGAGGGACCTCTACACCTGAAAACTTAACTGACTTGTGAACCGGTCAGATACCTTTTGCTTAACATTTGAAGACAGCCTAGAGAAACATTTGCAATCCATCCTCACAGTACCTCTTCCAGCCTCTATATACTCACATGGGACCCAAAAAGCAACAGACAATTGTGGCATACAAGCAATCACTCATGGCTTCAGAAGGCTCCCAAACGAAGCAACCAAGGAGTTTTCCAGATGAAGAAACTTTTATGAAAGCATCAGGAAGTGAATACAAATTGATTATATACAGAGCCCTTCTAGACCTTATACAAAATGCAGCAGAACAAAATGAAAAATTAAGCAAGTTGTTTAAAACCTGATGGAACACCAGTACTCTGAAATCCAACAGATCAAGAAGAAAATCAAAGACATAGAAACTTCCATGCAAAGCCAAGAAAACAGAATGAAACAAATGGAAAAAAGAATTTCTGACTTGGAAGACAGAGCTACTGATGCCAGTGTCTATGAGCAGAAATCAGAAAAAAGAAGCAAGAAAAATGAAGAAACATTAAGAAGCATGTGGGACTCTATTAAGAGGAACAACCTTCGATTAATTGGAGTCCCTGAACAGGGTGAGACATCTGAGAACACAGAGAGTATTGTTGCTGAGCTGCTGAAAGAAAACTTCCCAGAAATCATGAAGGAAGAGAATATAGACATCTCAGATGCATATCGTACGCCACCCAATATAGATCTCAAAAGAAAGACTCCAAGACATATTATAATCAAGCTTAACAAAATGAAACATAAGCAGCAACTCTTAAAGGCAGCAAGACTCAAGGCAAAGCTAATATTCAGAGGGAAACCCTGTAGGCTCTCGTCAGATTTCTCAGCAGAAACCATGCTGGCACGGAGACAGTGGCACGACACATTCAAAGTCTTGAAGGAGAAGAACTTCCAACCAAGAATTATATATCCTGCAAAACTATCTTTCAAATACGAAAATGAAATTAAGACATTCCCAGATAAACAGAAACTCAGAGACTTTGTAAAAACCAAACCCAAACTACAAGAAATACTAAAAGCACGGCTGCTAACCAAAAGGTCAGCAATTCAAACCCATCAGCCACTTTCTGGAAACCCTACAGGGCAGTTCTACTCTGGCCTATAGGGTCACTATGAATCAAAATCAACCAGACAGCAAAGGATTTGCTTTTTCGTGTGGAACTACTTAATGTAATTTCTGTTTTTTTAAAAGGCTGGACCCTAACACAATGACTGTCATGGATTGAATTAGGTCCCTCAAAAACTATGTCAACTTAGTTAGGCCGTAACTTCCAGTATTGTGTGTTTGTCCTTCATTCTGTGACTGTAATTTTATTTTAAAGAGGATTAGGGTAGGATTGTAACATCCTTACTAAGGTCACACCCCTGATCTAATATAAAGGGAGTTACCCTGGAGTGCGGCCTACACCACCTTTCAGTTTGTAACAGATAAAGGAAGAGCAAGCAAGCAAGCAGTGACAGGGGACCTCCTACCATTAAGGAAGCAGCAGTGGGAGCAGAGTTCCTCTTTGACCCGGAGTTCCTGTGCAGACAAGCTCCTAGGCCAGGAGAAGACTGATGACAAAGACTTTCCTCCACTGTTGATGAAGAAAGCCTCCCCCTGGAGCTGATGCCCTGAATCTAGACTTCTAGCTTACCAGACTGTGAGAAAATAAATCTCTCTGTGTTAAGCCATCCACTTGTGCTACTTCTGTTACAGCAGCACTAAACGACTAAGCCAAGTAAAGCCAAGTGCCTTCGAGTCGGAGACAACCACCAAACATAAATTAAGCCTTCAGCCAGTTAATCTCTAATTTAGTTTTCGATTTTCTTCATAGATTTCTTGTAATCTGTACTTTTTTTTTGGCCTTCCCATAATCTGTCTCCTCCATTTGGGTATCAGAGACTTTATCCACTCATCACTGTATCCTCAGTACCCAGCATAGTGCCTGGCATATTGCAGGAGCCCAGTAAGTGCTTATTAAACAAATGATCGAATTACTACAAAAGTCTACAAGATTAACTGTCCAGACAAAATAGCTAGAATTGACAATTCTTTAACCTTTGGTTTCATCCCAAGTCATTGTGTTCAGAGTACTGAACTCTGTAATAAATGCAATCTTTTGTTACATAAAGTACTTTTTACAAGCAGGTTAGAATGCAATGTTATTTAACCTAAATCTGCCATCACTGGAATAACAAGACTGTTTGCTTTGAATTCTGTACTTATGTAAATCCCCACTTTCTAAAACTGGGAATGATAATGACTTACCTTGGTAGGTTTTCATGAAGACCAAGAGTTGTGTGGGTTAGATCCACAGGGTTTTGCCATTAGCAAATAAGCAAAAAAAAAAAAAAAAAAAAAAAAAAGCCATCCAAAAAATTCACTTGCTGGAACATAAAACACAACTTAGTAACGTTTACTTGTAAAATTAATCCATGTTTTCTCTTTTTCTTTGTTACACAGCTTGGAGCTACCAAAATATAGAACCATGAAAGCAGATTAAAAAGGAACTGCTTGAGTTCTATGTAACCATAAACAAGAATGTGAAAACATCTTCTAGTGTTTCATGTAAGTACCAATACCAAGACAAAGAAAATTTATGTCATATAGACTTAATTCTTAAATAATTTTGGTCAAATAAATGCATACAGATTAGATGACACTGATGTCCACTATATCAAAGTAATTTCATTGGACTTTAACTCTTCTAAGATTTCACTTGTGTCTACCTCAGATGAATTCACATCTTTTTCTAAATCAGAAGATAAATGTCCCTTTCCTCCCCTAGGCTAACTGGGCCACCATGCTCCTTAAATCTAGCCTGTTTCCTCTTCCTCTTGCTCCATGTGAGGTCTTCCTCTTGTGTCTTTAGCATCCCCACTAGCGTTCTTTTTTGTGTTTCAAAACACACAAACAAAAATCTGCCCTCCATCTTGTGACAGGTTTGAGCTGTCATCCCATTCTACCTTTGTTTTCTCATACACAAATTTCAAATATTTCATATTCACCAACTTCTATCTTGCAGTCTGACTCTTGCCCTCAGTCCACTATTGAAACTGTACTCTTGCAATTCACAAAAGATTGCCTAATCAGTTAATGTTTTTTGAGTTTTTGTCCTTCTTGCCATTTTTTTTTGCATTTGACAGTTGATGAGCTTACCTTCTGGAAAGTCTTCCATCCTTGGTTTTTGGGACACTGCATTACCCTGTTTGCTCTCTTCCATGAGCTATTCCTTCATTCTGTTCATGCCCTTTTCCTCCAAAACCCCCAGATTAGATGCTGCCCTGTCCTCTTCTCTTGGCAAGCCCTTCCTTTACATTCTTTTCTGTCAGGACTTACATGCCAAATACTGCTGTTCCACTGGACAACTCCTAAGCTTGTATCCAGTCAACATGTCTTTTGTGAACTCTGTCCTGTACTTTCAAATGTCACTTTGGCAGCGCTGACAAACACTACACATCCAAACGTGTTAGTTCCTCAATAAAATTCATTTTTACGACTTGTTTTGTGTTAATAATTTACCATTTTCTCAGTCAGCCAACACTGAAGCCTTTGATTCATCACTTACTCTTCAAACCTCCTTTCCAAAACTTGAAACCAATTATAAAATTCTTTCCATTCTTCATCTCCAGATGAAGTCCTCTATTCCAGACCTTCCCATCACCATCACCTCCATCACCTTGGTTAAGGCAGCCATTACCCCTCATCTGCACAACCATAATCACTTCCTAATTGGTGTCTCTCAGTCTAGTTTCTCCTCAGTCCACTCAATACTACCCAGTGGTACTAGGGCTTTTTCCTGAAAGAATAGCTCCGATCATCACACTTTCTGATCAAAAACCACTAAGTTTTCTTGTATCTAGAATAAATCCTGATCTCTTAACCTAGATTCAAGAACTCCATAGTTTGGGCCTCAAACATGTACTTTTTCAGTCTTGCACATATTATCAATTTTCTGTTTCTACAACTTAGTGCTTAAGGGTAGGGACTCCGGAGCCAGACTACTCGGTTTAAATCCTGACTCTCTTCTTTCTGTATAATGTGACCATAGACAAGTTTCTTAATCTCTCGCTGCCTCATCTGTAACACAGGAATAATAACTCTCATAGACTTGTTATGAAAATTAAACATTTGAAAAGTGCTTAGAACAGTGCCAGGCATTTAACTACTATACAATGTGTTTTCTTGAACAAATATTTACTGATAACTATTATATGCCAGGCATTCTTCTGAACTTGAGGATAACAATGAAGAAAACAAACAATAATCCTGTGCTTTAGAGTTCACATCCTATAACAAATGAGTTGCTCATAGCTCCTTACTCTGTATCATCTTCAACATTCTCCCCTTTCTTCAAGACTCACTAAAATGCCTTCTTATTCTTTAAATTTTACCTTGTAGAATGATCTCATTTTAATTTCTCTAGCCCTTTATATCTGTACTATGGCATTTATCACATTCTATACATTGTATCTCATATTACAGTTACATGTACCTACACTTAATGGAGTACAAGGCCAGCTACTATACCCTATTTTCTTTCTAAACAGCAGTGTGATGTATGGTATATGACGTACATTAAAAAAACTAAAACCGAACCACACTTGTTGCCATCAGGTCGATTCCAGCTCACAGTGACCCTGTAGGATAGAACAGAATTTCCCCACAGGGTTTCCCAGAAAAGGCTGATGAATCTGAACCACTGCCCTTTTTGTTAGCAGCCTGAGCTCGTAACTACTGCAGGACCAGGGCTTCTTGATGGGTACACGAAGAACAAGCAAGCCAACAAAAAACCCTGTTGTCATCCAGTCAGCTATGTGTCATAGTGACATAGCAGATACTTAATAAATTTCTTGAGTAGATGTAGGTAAAGAACTCTTCGCTTACTCTTTCATTTGACCTCTACTAACTTTACCCTCCTCAATAGCAGATATAAAAGAAAACCAAAATAGAAAAATTTGTTTTCAACTCTGGAAATATAAATATCAAACATTTATTTCTTCCCACTTAGCTTTACTTATGACCATCATTTGGCACCTCCTTTACTAACAGGTCAACCTTTGCAGTTTGGTTTACTAAGTATACTCTACAGCACACTGAATGTTCCTGTTACCACCATTTGAAAGTGGACCAAACAAACCCAATGAAGCTGAGTCAATTCCAACTCAAAGCTACCCTATGGGACAGAGTTGAACTACCCTATAGGTTTTCAAGGAGTGGCTAGTAGATTTGAACTCCTTATCTTTTGATTAGCAGCCAAGCTCTCAACCACTGTTCTACTTGAAATGTTCTTTTGAAATGTACCTCTAAATTTTCACTAGGAGCCAATGTGGATAAAGTATACTTCATTTGTCGTATTTTCTATGACGAGCACAGATTTTTCCCACTTCTAAATTTCCTTCAAATGTGATAAAATTTCTTCAGGTGCCCATCTGTAATTTTTATGGTTCATTAGCCATTTTTTCTTCTCCTTTCTAAAGGGCTGTAGATTTTTAAAAGTTACTTTTATGCTTTTATGGCCCGTAAAATAAGAACTGAGCTTTTTTTTTAAAATCATCAAGTATTTTTCCTCTAACTTTGTTCAACCTAGAATAACTCTGCTCAAACTTTACATCACCCAGAAAGAGCAAATCAACGGTAAGTTCTCTTTTTATTTCCAGTCTGTGTTTTCTGGATCCCAGTGTTATTTCCTCTAGGTGCTATAGAAAAATAGCCACGCTTCCTGACATTCTGAATTGTTTCTGTGCCCCTTAACCTTGCTAGATCCTCTTAATGGTTCCTTTTATTCAGATGGCACTCCATCAGAATGGCATACCAGTCTTCCCTTTATCAATAACAAGGCCAACACAGTAAATTTTTAAATAATGATCAAGGATTTTTTTTTTTTATTCATTAAGTTTCAGTATCATTACAGAAAATGTTATGGTACAGAGTTGTTTAACATTTTTTTTCTTTGCTCTTAATTTCCACATGAATGCTGGTAACACTAATATCTGTACAAGATCAGTCTTTGATTTTGTTTTTTGTTCTGTACAATTTTAAATGTATTGGTTAAAAAGGCTGTCAGCACTTAAGGAAGCATTTTTTCCCCCAGTTTGTTTGTTCAAATAAAAGGTATCCAGTTACTGCCCAAGAGTACTGTGCCATGAGGCTACTGGACTGAGAAACCTCCCTGGATGCTCGGCAGGGCACGGCTCTCCTGGAGGTGGGGCAGCCTCCACCCAGCTGCTCTTCTGTTGGCACTGTGCACATAAACACGAGAGACATGATAAAGAACAAGCAAAGGCTCTCTGTAAAGTGGTTATGAAGCATACGAAGGGAAGTCCAAGTGTTGCCTACGCTAGTATAAATAAGCAGACAGCCTTGATTTAAGAGCTAAGTAGCTGTACTTTAAAGATGAGAAAAACACAAGTTCTGCAGGCACCTACCGCTGTCTACTAAAAGCTATCGCTATCAGACCTAGCATTGAACACACAAAGCGATTTGCAAGAAAGGAAAAATTTTCTTTGATATAATCAGAATAGAATTGTCTGTTAAGGTTTATTTTTAGGTGTTCTTTTCTTTAAAATGTATTTAAATTCATCTGAAATATAGTTCAAGATGTTGACTATACAGATCAACTTTTATCCAAATCAGAAAAACTAGCTGTGCCGTTGCATATTACAGGATACAGTCAATGATATGTGGACATGCACTGAAGCTTTCTCCTGCTGGTGACCATCATAGCCGTCCAATGACCATGACGTCTACCACCTCACCCTTGTGGAGCTCCACATACTGCTCTGTCTTTGGAGGTAGCATCAACAATCCATTGGCACTGCGCATGCTCATCAGACGGCTGCTCATCTGATTACCTAGAAAGAAACACTCTCGTTACAGCAGCATAAACATCTGTCTATCCATTTGGAGCCCCTGCAGTTCTTCTCAAGATAAAAATTGACAACAGAAGTGCAGGTCTTTGAAAGGAGGAGAAAGGATCAGACTTCTCAGTACCTTTTTCAGACAGCTATGCTGTTAAATCCTATTGCCTTCTCACTAACACTTCAAAAAGGAGCATTAGAAATTACTGCTTGAAAGAATAAAAGCAGGATTTTATAGCACTATGCCAGATTCTACCACCTTCTCCATTCAGGCAGAAATATTATGTACCTGAAAAGACTTTAAACACCTTTTAAAATAATGATGGCAGTAATACCAACAATTAGAATTTATTTAGTATTTACTAAGTGTTAGACAGAACACATTTTACTTAATTATCTTATTTGATTTTTTATAAGGCTCAAAAAAATTTAGGCAGCTTGTCTGTGGTCTCAATAGCGAGTTAGTAACCAATTGAAATGCAAGTCTCTGTCATGGCAAAGCCCATGTTCTTAGTCACTACACTAAAGTTTACTCTTGATAGGATCTTTGCTTAAAAAGATACATTTTTCTGGGGGAGCATCGAAAGGCAGGCAACATATTACTAGAGAAGTTAGGGACAAAATTTAAATGAGGCATTAAACAGAGATCACAATTGTTTTTAAAAAATTTAGTTTTTTTGTATGCCCTGTATAATTCATTTACATTTGCTATTATTGATATTGATTTCTCTGCCCTCAAAATTTGCCAGTATCTAGACTATAGCAGAGAATACAGATAGCCACATTATATTGATAACTGGGCTTTGATCTCATGTGTCATGGAGTGTGCTATCATAGCTGTAGTCCCTTCTCTTCTCTACAACCAAAGTTATGCTCAGAACTCACTGAACAACCTTTTACATACGTTACATATAATTTTACATTTGTAAGTTCAAGTGCTGTATCTAGAAAATATGGTTCCACGAAAGAACTAAATTTTTATTTAATTAAAAAAAATTCTTGTCTTGTTATCCTGTACTATTTAGGAATAATTTAACTCATCAAACCTTTCTCAAAGGAATGTGTATAGTAATTAAAAAATCAGGTACACATGAGGAGGGAGATTATACACAGAGTGTTTTAATAGGATGGGTGCATAGCATGCTTGCAGGTGTGCATGACTAACCTGTACTCTGTGCCCAAGGCAGTGGTTCTTGGTGATGCCAAGTCAGTATACACCGATGGTATTCTGGGCGAGGATCCAGTTTCACATCACATGATAACTAAAGAGAAAAATAAAATAAATCTGATTAACTGATCATCTCTTAAAACTACAGGGTGTTAGAGCTTATACAAATATCCTTGGCACTCTGGTATGGTCCACCACTGCCATCTGTGCTTTTAACAGGAAATCCAGGGTCTAGGGGTGCCCTCACTGGAGAAAACAAGAAAGCTACCAAGCTGATATTCATGATGATGAATACAGCACATGAAATGGATAAAGTCTACTTATATAGTTTATGAGGACAGAAACCTCTACACTGTGAATTGAGAAATCAAAGGAGATATATTAACAATGAAAACAAAGGAGGTCTAGCTCTTTATTTAAAGTTTATAAATGAGCAATTTATATTATCTATGAATATATTTTATCATATACTTTTATATGTTTTTATAAATATATTATTTATAAGTTTAAATATATAAAAATCAAACAAGCTCAATGTTCACCTATCCATCCACCTACCTATCCATCCACCTGTCCACTTAGAAATATTTGTTGAGGACCTAACCTATGCTAGGCACTGTTAAACTATCCATTTACATACCTCTCTTCAACATAAAAGGGACAGTAATTTTCCTCTTCTCTTGAACGTTTCCTAGTATCACACTGTTGACACATAATCTCATTATGGCAAGGAAAATTAGTCTCTGTTGAATACCATCCCATTTTGGTTTAGCCTCATCATTAAAACAGTTCCTCTGGGTGACTCTTTCTTATGTAATCGGTGTGTGTGTGCACGCGTGCACGTGCACACACACGGACACGTCACTAAATTTGTCTTGAAATGTGATGCATTAAAGTGATAATGTGTTGATAGCGGGTACTTGAGAAGTATTCCTTGAACACATTTATACAGCATTTAATTCTGGACTAGAGCACTAGTTCAAGGGTTAGTTCAATTTAGAAAAAATAAGACTTGATCCCATAAAAGAGAGTATTTTCTATCAGTACATAATTATTTAAGTTATTATATCTTCAAATGGTCTACAAAACCTTTATTCAACTATTTCACATCTACTGATAATGTAAAACTAAAACTAAACTTGTCATCTACTTGATTCTGATTAACAGAGACCTACCGGACAGAGTAGAACTTCCCTGTAGGGTTTCCAAGGCTGTAATCCTTATAGAAGCAGACTGTCACATCTTTCTGTTGCAGAGTAGCTGTTGGGTTCTGACAACCTTTCGGCTAAGGGCCTAAACATTGGGCAACCAGGGCTCCTGACTGATGGAGTAATTTGGCATTATTACTAAAGTGTTTTGTGCTTCTCTAAGGGTAAAACTCTGTTTCCTTTTGTCTCTTGTGTGTGGTGTTTTCTAGTATGTAATTATAAAAACGATTCAAGCAGTTGTGTTATCTGCTAAGTAAGCAATCTTTTTTCCCCAGTGATGGCACTGACTGGTATATGGTAGTGCCATCTGGAATAAGTACTGGGTTGGGAACCAGACAGGCAGGTTCTATTCCCAGCTTCACTGCTAACTGGTTGTACTGTATTAGTATGTTATTTTGCTTTCTAGTGCCTACTCATCTACATGTTTAAAGTACCTTCAAACTTTTATGATTCTGAAGATTTTAAATGATTATTTTTCAGTCAACTTAAAAGCAATTTATTTTGTGTTAAAGGAAGATATTCATGTAAATTTAAGAAACCAAATCAGTTGCATCAAATTGAAGTAAATACATTCATTTTTCCAGTCCGTTCACAAACAGATGTTCCTTTTGCAACTGAAGATTAAAATGATTAGATTTTTATGACATTTGACTAAAAATATGCTATTAACCAACACATTTGTTTGTACAGACATTACAGTTCTGGCATTTTACATCATTAAAACTTAAGGAAGTACACAATCACTACAAATTTCAATACGAATCATAGGTAAACACATACAGTTTTTTGGTGAAAAAGCATTGTAAATGGCTGATGTTTCATTTCTGATAGCTTTATTTAATCATTCAAATTTGGGCAGTCATTGTGGGCTAGGACTGTTTCCTTTGCATATCTGCTTGGCACACAGCAGTCACTCAAGATAAAACTTATTATTTGTATAGCATTACATAATATGGGAACCCTGGTTGCATAATGGTTAAGAGTTACATCAGATGGTACTTAAGTGCTATGTCTACTAACCAAAAGGACAGAGGTTCAAAACCAGGTACTCTTTGGAAACCCTGTGGAGCAGCTCTACATTGTCCTATAGGGTCACTAGGAACGGAATCAACTCAAAAGCAGTGGGCTTGATTTTATCACATAATATGGTTTACATATAAATTTCTAAGGGAGGACACACCTATCCTGCAAAGAAATGACTCAAGGAATTCTCAGAGTAACTAGTTAGTTGCAAATACAGTATAATAATGTGACCACAGAACTATGTATGTGATATGGAACACCCTTCTTAGGGATACTGATAAAAGCTCCATAGGGAAGGTGATGCCTGAGTCTTAGAGGATGAGTAAGGAATTTTCCAGGTGGAGAAAGGAAAGACTGGAGGTGAGGGGAGGTGACTTTCTAGGACGCAGAAGCACAGACGTAGGCAGAATAGCCCGGAGCTTTGGTATCAGAGTGGTTAAGAGCTTGGCTGCTAACCAAAAAAGTCAGCAGTTCAAATCTACCAACTGCTCCTTGGAAACCCTAAGTGGCAGTTCCATACTGTCCTATGGGGTCTCTATAAGTCAGAATCAACTGGATGGCAAGGGGGTCTGTTTATTTTGGTATGGTCAGAGTACAGAACAGGAATCAGATGAAGCTAGAGTGGAAAACTGAGACTCTGGGATGGTAAGCTTCCTACATGCTCCCCACTGACCCAAGGGCTGCCAATTAAGTTCTCGAACTCATGCTCGAAAAAGTGCTACATACCCCATTGCTGAATATCACTATGGTCACCTTCAAAGTAATCCCCTTGGGAAGCTATGCACTGACACCAGCACCTAGTCCATCCCTTAAAGCAATTTTGGAGCTCCTTTTGGAATGGCCATCACCCATGGTGGCAAGGTGGCAAGTTTCTAAATTTAACTGTATAGTTGCCTATGAAGTGGTTTTTAGCCACTAAATAGATAACTGTATTGGAACACCCTCCCTACTCGCCAGATATGCCCCCAATGACTTTTTCTTTACCCGAAGATAAAGGAAAATATTGAAAGGAAGTCATTTTGATGACATTCAAGCCATTCAAGGGTAACATGATGACAGCTATCATGGACATTCCAGAAAGAGTTCCAAAATTGCTTTGAAAGGTGGACTAGGCACTGGCATTGGTACATAGCTTCCCAAAGGGAGTACTTCGAAGGTGACTGCAGTGATATTCAGCAATGAGGTATGCAGCACTTCTTCTAGGATGAGTTTGTGAACTTAATTGCCAGACCTCGAACATACACATGTACATACATATATATGTATAAACAGTGGTAAATATATACGTAAGAAAACATTTTCTTATGCTCTTTGGAGGAGTTTGGATTTAACCTTGGGGCATGGGAAACACTGAAGGATTTTAATTGAAGATTATGACATGATTCATGATTAGACAGAAAAGTAATTGAAGAGCCAAGATTAACTAACATATTAAATATGGCAAAGGCTGTATAATATTCATAAATGTTGGAGATCTCAGCAAACTCAGGCTTAGTTGGCCTCAAAACTCAGGGGACACTGACAGGACAGGCAGCTTGTGGAGAATAACAAAGGTTTGGAAGAACGCAGTAGGAACAGGGAGCGAAGTAAATAATGAATTGCCAGGGAGGATTTTGGTCCCTACTGGAACTGGAGATTTGTAAGTGATAACTCAAATAGCTGTATACACCTTGTTACAGATTGAGTTGTGTCCCCTAAAAATGCGTGTTGTAAATCCTAACCTGTATACCTGTGGGAATGGGTTCTTTGTAATGTTAAGCAGGCAGGATGAGTATAGCCTGTGTCTTAAGTCAATCTTTCTGTGATACAAAACAGAGCAGAGATGGGGAAAGATCAATGCCAAGTCACACAGAAATCTCCAAGGAACCAGGAAACAAGCCAAAGAGACAAGGGCCTTCCTTTAGAGCTGAAAGAGAAAGCATACCCCTATGGCCATCACTTGAAATTTGAATTTCCAGCCTCCTAAACTGTGAGACTCTGGTGGCATAGTAGTTAAATGTTATAGCTGTTAACCAAAAGGTTGGCAGTTTGAATCTGCTAGGTACTCGTTGGAAACACAATTAGGCAGTTCTTCTCTGTCCTATAGGGTCACTATGAATTGGGATTGAATTGATGGCAGTGGGTTTGGTTTTCTAGCTTTTTAAATTGTGATAAGAACCCCACTGGCACAACAGTTAACCGTTGGGCTGCTAACCAAAAAGTGGGCAGTTCTAATTCATCAGCTGCTGCCTGGAAACTCTATGGGGCAGTTTGAGGTGGTCCTAAGGGGTTGCTATGAGTCAGAATAGACTCCATGGCAATGGGTTTGGTTTTTGTGAGACAATATATATTTTTGTGTTAAAATCTACTTGCACTATTTCCAATACAGCAGCAGAAATCTGTTACAGCAATAGTAATCTATCAGTTATGGATAATTAAGACACTACTTTAGTTCTGCCTGTTGGTAGTATGGAATTAGAAGTAAAAGACAAAGACAGGAGGATGGATCCAAATTCACGGATTCTCAAGAGTGCGCTGCAGTGAAAGGGAGAAGAGGCAAGAGCTGAGAGAACTGGCAGAAAGCTGAAGGGATGTATAACTGGAGTTAAGTTGGGTAAGGAAAATAGTGACGCTCCAAGGGATTTATGAACTCAGGGAAACAAACAGGGTCTGGGAATTTGTTTTATATATATTAACAGACAACTTGTCATCATTCCTAAATTATATATCTGAGTTAAATTTTTTTACTTTTTAAAATTTTGGTTCAGGGTACTGAAAAAGATGTGGGTATAGGCTGCAAAGTAGAAATAAAGGTATTTAGTTATGGAGGTAAAGCAACTGATGAGAGGAAGCCTATCAGACAATGGCCAAAGACTCTAATATCTGTGGGGGAACAGACTTGATGGCAGTGATGAGGACATGGTAAAATCCCCCAAGGATTCCGGTAATCTGTTGGGACTAAGAGCAGCGCAGTATGAAGAGGAGACTGTGGGAAACCAGAGGGCTACTAGAAAGGAATTATATTTGGGGTGGAAGCCCAGGGTGAAGTGCCAGAAGTCCTGGGTGGTAATGGAGGCTGGGACTTTTTTCTGGGGTCTGATTAAAGCTCCCAAAGAATGACTAAAGAAGTTTTATTCCAGTTGGCAAGCTGTTAACACTAATGGAAGTTATTGCAGGTTTGCTCAGAGAGAAAAAAGCTGAGAAGAGCAGTATAGGACGCTTTGATGGAATATTAGAGAAACACATATTAAAGCTGACTTTTTTGTAGAAACATTGGGTCAACAATTCTATTTGATTTTTAGATATGTGTTACTGTGCTAAAAATCAAAATATTTTAACTCCAACCATAACTGACCAAGGGAATGGCTAATATATGTATCCTGAACTGATGATCTTCAGAAAGCTTTGATATAAAATGCTGGCATTTTCTGTATTGATCCTTTAAAATAATTACCCTCTCCAGAGGATGGCTGCACCAGAGTGCAGCAATGTGATTACCTTCACCAGCACTTAACACTCCAACTCCTTGCTTCAAAACACCAAGAGCTGGCAGAGGCAGAGTGTGGCAGGCTGAACTGCTAAAGGACTACAATAAGAAGCAATGTCTTTAAGCTATATCGTGTATGGTCAGAAATCACCAGATATTTCAAGGAAGGAAACAGGGTTACTCTCTAAAGCTGCAGTTACATCTCAGTGAAGATATGAGAATGTTTGGGAATGCAACGAAATGAAACAGAACAGCAAAGAATAAAACAAAAAACAAGCAGAAGGAGCAAACAGTCAAGCATACTGATGAACCATTTTGGTACCCCAGAGGAAAGAAGTTTGGCTGATTTCTGAACCAGTTCCCAATTTCCTGGGGCTTACATGAACAGTGAATTCAGCATCAGTTTGATTAAAGAGCACCATCCAGTCATCCTTGTCAGAATGGATGGCTGCCACTATGTCAGTCTCAAGAGATGGTGGATATTAACAGCAGGAGTACCAAGTAAGGAGAAACCTTTTTTCTCCTTCATAAAGAAATGGCGATTTTTGTTTCTTAAATTCAGCAAATATAATATTACCGGTTAAAATGCCTAAACCTAAGGTTTACAGCTGTGATCTTCCAATTCAATTAGAATACTTTTTTGCTTATAGATGTATTTTTAATTAAATTTCAAATAATACCAACACTGTGTTACTTTGTTTTCAGAAATATTTAGTTGCATTTTTACTGAAATTTTATGAAAAGAAGAAATTTCATCATGTATTAGTCCATAACATCTCAGCATTCTGGTCAATGTAAAGAATTTCTTAATATTTTAATCTCTCTGTTCTTATTTTTTGTTAATGTTTATCCTTTTTTTCTTATGTTCTTCTTGTCAACTAATCATGGCATTCTGTCATATGTGAATTTATTTCAGAACTCTTGAAAATAATGGTTTGGTACTGTATTTCATAGCACAAAGAAAGCTGTTCATTAGCAATGCAGAAAGTATGTGACATAATTAGTTCAATACATCAAATTGAAGCTCATCTTAGTGCAGAAGAGGACTCCATTTCCAACTGACTTTTACCAGAGGTATCACTCCCTGGCCTCAGTTGTCCTCTACAAAATGATATGGTCATCATTTCCTGCTGAATCAGCAGTCTCTTTCTAGTCCTTTGTTAGATTTTTTTTTTAGTTGTTTAAAATTTATCAGTCAGGTCACAGAAAAAGGGAGTGGGTTAATTGCTAACCTCTGAGTTTACACTGGAGAAAGAAAATTCTTGTCCCTTCTTCTATGCAAGTTTAGAGTTAGGACGGTGCTAGCCATCACTCTAGTGACTACTTTCCCTTACAAACCGACTCAAATTCTTAAGGCTTGCTCTCTAGGCTCCCATATGGACTTCTAGCTGGAGAAAATAATCCGTTCTAGAAGTCATGAAAGAACGCAGAAGAGGAATAAAAGGGACTCTTTCTCCCCACTTTCTATCATAAGGGGAAAAATATAACCACATTTTCTCAAAACTGATACAAAATTCTAGATGTTTATTTTGGTCAGCTAGGAAATCATTGTTAGGCTTGAACTTTAATTTCTGGTCATCAGAAAACATTACCCTGGCTTTGATGATAGTTGGCCGAGGATCCAAGATGCCCTGCATTTTTCTCAGTGCAGGCACAACAAAGAGATTGCAGGTGACCACAGCTGACACAGGATTCCCTGAAAGTCAACCAAGCAGTTATATGTAGTATATATATAAAAGCTTACCAAATAACTATGTCTGTCTATCCCTTCATACATAGCAAGAGATACAACAGATTACTAGTCTCCTTCTGAAGTACTTCAAATTCAAAAGATGCCAAGAAATAGGCATAGTCAATCAAATACCAAAGACGATGTAAACATTTGTAGCCTCAGTGAAACACAAAGAGGCCCAGAAGTTGTTTGATATTATTATAACAGAAAGAACACTTTTGTTTCTGCTTTCTCGAGGACCACACCTTCAAAGCCTTTACCAATTCTGATAAATTTTAAAGCAGTTCAAAGGCCTGGTTTATCTATATGCCATATTTTAAACTTTTAAAATTACCATAGGAATATATGCTGAGTACAAAAAAATTTAAAGATAAAGATAAGCATAAAGAAATGTTATTCATAATCCCTCACCCAGAAATATCCTTAAAATTTAAAAATAACCTGTGGATTTATTTGGAGAAATATACTTAGATAATTTTGATTCTTAAAATTCTTTCTATGACTTCAAAATAATTTTCTATTTATCTTCAAGTCCTTCACATCTTACATATTTTTTAATTAACAATTTTATTAAAAATTTGTAATTTTTAAATGAAATTTTAAACAAGATTTAAAAATAAACTAAAACATTTAACATAAAATTTTCAAGATTCAAGATGCGAAGGACTTGAAGATGAATACCAAATTCTTTCCAAGTACAGAAAGGATCTGAGGGATCCAAGTGTATGTCTCTGAGAACCAGTGTGGATGTTTGTGCCACACACTTCAAAGGAAGGAGGGTGGGCTGTAGACACAACACCAGGCTGGGCATAAAAAAAGACTTGGTCAAATTCCTGTATATTAACTGACCAAACTGTGTGAACTTGGTCAGTTCCAAGCCTTTCTGGGTTTTCTTTAAAAAATTATAGGTTTAGGTTATACGTTCTTTATGGTGCCTCTGATTCCAAAATTCCAATTTTATTAATAATTTCATATCATTGTAGATAAGTCCATAGGTATCTATTTGGGCAGGAAACAGGCTATTAGACTTTTAGGTCCTCTTGGCTAAGTCCTAGAAACCCTGATGGCATAGTGGTTAAGGGCTATAGCTGCTAGCCAAAACGTCTGTAATTTGAATCCACCAGTTATTCCTTGGAAACTCTATAGGGCAGTTCTACTTCGTTCATAAAGGGTTGCTGTGAGTCAGAATTGACTTGGTGGCAATCTTATTCTCCTTAACTAGAATACGCCTACATTTGTTCTTACAGAAATCATCTGGATTCCTAAATTGTTTTTATAAAAGCACTTGTCATTAATTTTTAAGTCCTTCACATCACTTTTTTCTTAAATTTTAAAGACATTTCTGGGTGGAGGGGATTACGGATAACATTTCTTCATACATATCTTTTAAATCTTTTTTGTACTGACTATGTATTACTATGGTAATTTATACAGTTTAAATCCTGTAATAGTACTATTACTTTATAAAACTACTCTATGACAAATGAGTTATCTGTATGAGAAAAAAGGCTGGAAGGGAAGGCATGAGAAAGTTGCAAAAAGTGATTTTTTCTGGCTACAGTTGATTATGAACATTTCTTCATGCTTATCTGTATTTCCTCACTTGTTGAACTGAACATAATGGTAATTTTAATGCGTAAAAAAACAGTAAGCAGATACACAAAACTTGCTTATCAAACTTAGTAATGGCTTTAAATGTATGTTGTCCTTTAGGAAAGAAAGGAAACATTAAATTTTGATTTAGAAAACCCCTGCAAACTTGACTGTTTTGTCATTTCTGCAATCTGAACGTGTGAGCTGTTGCTGCCCTCTTTTGGCTTATTCAGGCTGAGCAGAGAAAATTTCAAACTAAAAGTATAATTTGAAAATGGGTTATTTAATTATAACTTCTTTGGCAGACCACTATGTCAAATGTAATGGGGAAAAAGGCTCCTGCTATGAAGTTCTTTGCTGTATTATCAACTCATAGCATGTAGGCTAAGTCCTATCTTCTGGGCAAAAGAACTTCAGAAAGAGGAGCATGTTTCTTATGTAACGGTTTTCAGAGCACTCTCTCAGGGAACTCCACGTACAGATACATTTGAGGACTACTTCACATGTTCTCTCTCTTACAATCTTCCGCATCATAAAAATCCCATCTCTTTTATGTCTACAGACAAGGGTTAACAATGTTTTTAAAGTTTTAAATCTCCTGCCTCCCTTTTTAAAATATTTCTATTTTCAGGTTTGTTTTTTAATACAAAAAGCAAATATATATCCCAAAGTAACCAGAATTAGAATTTGAAAAAAATAAGTAAATTATTTTTTGATGGAATCTGTACCCCAAAATAAGGAACAGGATGCTGCTACAGATCAGATGGCAATTTTCAAAGGTCAAGTAAAAAATAAATAAATAACAAGTAGATATGCAAAAGTTTAAACTGCTTTAAAAGTTATCAAGATCAGTACTGGCTTTAAATGCATGGCCCTCAGAAAAGTAGAAGTAGAAATCTGAATTAAAAAATCTTTATCAACTGAAATACTTGGTATCTTCTATATGCTGAACTTTCAAGTTGCTGCTCCCATGGTGGGAGGGGGGTGGTGGTGGTGGGATGGTGATGTTGGAGACTGGTACCAAGTCTGATCTGGCTGAGAAGCACTAGTATTAGAATCTCCTCTCTCCTGCTCTCCACTTGCCAGCACAAATTCGGCAAAGACCAAGGACAGCTTTGTATTTTTTGTTATAGTATCTGTATGGGTGACTCAAAGCCCTCTAGTATCTTGGACACAACAGTTACAGTTGTGGGAGGTGATCAGGCAGCTAACTGATCAATTCAGGAGAAGATCTAGTATAGCTAACAAATGGTGATCATCTGGTTTGGGAAGTACTTTCAAAATACTATACGATTTGACTTTCAGACCAACCCCATGTAGCAGATCTTATTCCCAGCTTACAGATGAAGAAGTGGGCTCAGAAAGGATAAGTGACGTAACCAAAGTCAAAGAGTTAGCAAGTGATGACAGTGGGACTTGAGCCCCAGTCTTTCAGATTTCAAATCAAGTGCTCTGAGAGAGGACAGGTTATGTGGCAAGTTCAAGAAAAATTCTGGTCATTTTTCTAGAACAAGCAAAAGACATTATTTCAATGATTCTTACCTGGTAGTGCAAAGATTATTTTTCTTACACCATCAATATCCAAAGTTGCAAATGTCGTTGGCAGACTAGAGAAGAAACAGGTTATTTGTAAGTAACTGCTGAGTAATATGAGGAATACATTAAGTACTCCAGTGTTCCTGTTGACTACCCACACAGATCATTTATCACATGAAAACACTTTCCTGTCAATTCTCCTTCCAATCTTTATACCCTACAGTATTTTAAGAACACTTGAATTAATTTGTTTTTAGTATCTTCTGTTCTCACGTATCCAAACTTTATGGTTTTCTGTGGCTTATTATTTTCCTTTTCTTCTTGCCTGTGACACAGAAGTGTGTCTCAAATCCTGGAATTTTACCATACCTCTGGTTAACAGTAACTATATCGTTGCTGCTGGACATTTATAACCATCATCTTTATTTATCAGAAGACTGCCTAACCATACATGTCTATCAAATAACTTCCTACTGCTTAAGATACGTATTTCTTTTTTTACAGTTCCCATCATCAAAAGTGTGTCTCCTATCTAAAACAAGATGAGTTATTTCTTAACATTGTAAAACCATACTCAGCAATAAACATAAAACTATCCCTCACTCCTATGAAAGGAGTTTTTAGAAATGTTAAAATAAATACTATGACCAGAATAAAATTAAAGCTCTAGTAATTATGAAATATTCTCAAACTATACTTGAAGATTCTGACAGAGCCCTTATCATCGGGAGTGCGGGGAACGCTAAGTGACATGGAGGGAAGGGCAGCTGAGAACAGATTTTTTTCTATTGAGCACTGTTTCTGTAGCATGTCAGGGAAAATTGTCACTATATTAATAATGATTAAACAATGCATAATCTTTAAGGGATACTGCAATTTCCACAGAGCTGAAAAGTTATTCCTTTAAGCGTTTAATTGTTTTTATTTTTCCCATTTTTGTAGGTTTGCTTTTTCAAATGTAGATTACTTACTCATTACTTTTTAAAACAATAGGGTGACATTAACATTTTAAATCATTCACAGCCATCATTATGAACTCATTCTCTGGTTGTAATGCAGTGATATTAGGTCAATGGGCATTATGAGTTTTCACCTATAAACTGTAACCATGCCACACTACTGTGTTTCTATTATTCTTGTTTCTGTCGTTTTTTTTTCCCTAGTTGTTTTCTGTTTCTCCTGTTAATGCTAGACTGCTGTCACCTCCACCCTTAAAGCTACTTTTAGACTTGGGGGACAGACAGCAGTAGTAATAGCTCTACTGTCTTAGTGATAATAGTAATACAAGAAAACACTGCTTTTAAAGTACCATCTATGCACTACAACTATTATTTAATTCTCACAACAATCTCATGAGATTGAATTGTCTCATGACAATTCTTATCCCATTTTATGGATGAGAAAATTGACATTCAGAGAAATTAAGCAACTTGGCCAAAATCACTCAGCTACTAAGTAAGGGAAAAAAAGATTTGACCCAAGGACTTTCTAACTCTATGGTTCATATTTGGAAGAGGTGCTCAGAGGGTGTGCTGTGAGTGCTGGTGTACAGACTCTGTAACATCTATTTTGGCTTCTCTGAGGGCTTTTTTGCTTACTCAATCTTCGTTGTGTTTTAGAAAAGTGAGATTGTCATATCAATTTATGGATCGGTTATCTGGTAATGATTGCTACTATGATTAAAATAATTTCCAAAACACACTCTGGATAACAGCTATGTTCTTTGTACATGACTTATAAAAACAGTGACTGGTAGATTTGGCTGATAATATTCCAAATGCTTTTTCTAGTATCTCTGTTTCTGAAATGGGGGGGAGGGGAATGCATTCTAAATACACTGTATGTGGGAAGAGCAAAGCTAAATTGCACTTGAGTTTTTATATTTCTTTTTGTCCTAGTATTAAGTAATACTTACTTTGAAATTTTTACTTTTAGATAAGCATAAAATTCTGGCAGTTAAATAAGACCCATTTAAACTTCTAAACCACTGTCTTACAGCAAACTAACACACAGATAAAGGGAGTGAAGACGAAACGCACAACACCTGCTTATTTCTAGTGCATTTAAAGCCAACTTCAATCATAAGGCTGGGTATCTTGAATCTTGCTGACAGGTAATGCAACATCTCTAAAGTTACTCATTTAAGAAGATTCTATTATAACAAAGCATTTTGTTACTGAACACTGCTTTCATGAGTGTCCTGTTGCTAGACTATGAAGTTTTTGTTTAAACTCTGGAAAGCCATTACCTTGAAACTCATTACCTATCATTCATTCTCTTGAGACTACAATGTAATATTATTTAAGCAATGACTAAAGTCATAGAGTGCTATGATTTTAAGGCAGGAGAACAAACATTAAGAACTGATGAACTTCTAAAGTTGAAACAAGTTGTAAATAGTAGACTGAATAAAAAGCATCAACATCATAGAGGCTAAGATTATTTTAAATCATAAACACTACTTAAATAATTCTCTTGAGGTGAGGTCAACAACTGTTAGCTTCTTTTCCACTGTGAAGACAGAAATGGGTTCAATTTTTGAGATTAGTGAGAAGCACATTAATGCTCTTGGAATGTCCTTTGTACTCACATCAAATGAGTACCACCCACAAGAAGAGGGCAGAAAAAAAAATCTTATGTATACATAGCATAATAATATTTGCTCACGAGAAAATGCTATTCTTAATAAGAATGATGTAAATTCACGAGTTTCAATAAAAAATCGCCTTGGCATTGGTACACAAACTAAGGCACACTTGACAGGTAACTACAGAAACATAATGTCAAGAATTCTAAACTAAATGTAGAGAAAGATTCAGGGGTCATCTTAACTTTAAACTTACAAGGGTAAATCATGGAGGTAAAATCTGATCCCTGCTCTTGAGCTGAACAGTAAACCAAAAAAACAAAACCAAAACTAAACTCATGACTCACAGCAACCCAACAGGATGAAGCAGAACTGCCCCACAGGGTTTCTAAGCAGTGGATGGTGGATTTGAACTGCTGACCTTTTTGATTAGCAGCCTATCTCTTAACTACTGTACCACCAGCATTCAGTATTCAATAAATCAGGGATATTAGGAGAGTTGGCTTGACACTTGACAGGCTTCTGCAATCTGCTGATGACAGACCATAGCTCTCTTATAATAATTAGAAAGTCCTCACTCTTCTCTTTCAAAGTTCACATTGAGTACCCATCAGAATACAGTTCTGGACTATAGTATCACCACTCTTGTCTCTGGCAGCATGGAGGTCTGCTGGGATGTTCAGTCATACATTGAACAGGGCATGAAAGTTTCATAGAGTTATAGGGATCTAACCAGGCAGAATATTCCTTAAAGACCCGGCCATGCATATCTCACCAACTCCTATGTTTATCATTCTTTGAGAATTTATAATGGATTGCAGAACCTACATCAGTCCTCCCTCAGGGGGTTATTAGTTTTTAAGACACATACATGATCTTAGCATGTGGCCATTTTTCTCTCCTTCTGTGAGGTATTAAAAAGCAGTGTGAAACATCCCTTATGAAGTATTCTTGCAAAAACAAAACCTGAATCTGATTAACTCTTCACATTTAATTTTCAGTCTGTAGAATATAATGGAGATAGAGGAACAAGTTAGAGACCATCACACGGAAGCGGTCAGCCAAATCAATTCTTCAAGACAAGTGACCCACTCTCTTCAGTAAGTCAATGGTATGAAGAAATGAAGGATGGGGGAGGAGTAAATATTCTTGTTTAATAAAGACTTCACAGTTAAATACAATGAGATGACTTTATAAATCCTGATTAAAACAAAACAATTATAAAAATACTTTTTTCCACTTGGGGGCAAAGTTGAATATGACCAGGGTGTTAGATGTTGTTTTGGTTTTACTTATTTATTTTTTTAGGTGAGATAATATCATTGTAATTATACAAGATAAAGCCATTGTTTTTGTTGACATTATTATTATTATTATTTAAGGTGTATACCAAAATACCTAGGTCTAGAATCTGCTTTAAAACAATCTAAACTTCTCCTCCCCTACAAAAAAGGCAGAGTGGAGATTAATAAAACAAGTATAAAATATGTTGACAGTTAATGAAGTTGGGTGATAGGTATGTGGAGACTTACTGTACTCCCTAATTTTCATTCTACAATGTTTAAAGAGAGAAGCAATGTGAGGAGAAAGAAACAGGATGGAAATTAAATGGGAGGAAAAGGTTAGAAAGTTGCTTTGCTTTGTTTAGACTAGACCCAGTGATTCATAAGGTACTATAGTATTTCTTTTTATTACAATAATCTATAATATCAAGTGTAAAAATAAATCATTTAAAGCTGTTACTGAAAGCAAGCCAAACAAATCCCATATCAGATAACAAGATTATTTCCATACCCTGGCTTCATAAAAACCCTGCCAAAATGGATCTGAGCATGAAGATCAATGTCCAGCACCTGCTTGAGATAGTCCTGCAAATATGAAAAACAATCACTTTATTTTCAAGCATTTTCGTATCACATTTTCAAAACTCAGAATGAAAATAAACAAAGGTATGACTGAAATGAAAATACTGTCCTTATTTCAGTGAAGTTGATTTGCTTAACATAAATGTTTCTTCATTTATTACTCAATAAATATTTGTTGAGCACCTGCTGTATGATGAGTGTCATGGTAGGTGCTGGGGGACATGGCTGTGAACAAGAGAGGCTGTTCTCACCGTCAGAGAGAGTACATTCCAGTAGGGGGAGTGAAGAGACTCAAATACATGAACATCTAACATAATTTGATGGCTTACTATCTCTCTTTTAAGACAGATTTTTATGTCTGAGAAAGGATAGTAACAATCATGCCTTAGAACTTGTGTCAGGGCAGGGAAGCCCTAAGTATGTATGCTACACTATTTTTCCTAATGGACTCAGAGCAGCATACATTCCTTGAGAAGAGACTTGATACTTGCCCACAGGCTACCATATCTAAATACGTCAACTAAAATGAGAAACAGCTTTTGTTTAGGGCGGGAGCTTCAAAATAAAAAGTCAAGAGAATCTAACTGTATATTCTCCCCACAAAAACACAAACAACCTATGGTTACAACCTAGAGTGATCTGACAAATCTTGATTTTTGTAAATGAAAGGCACAGCTGCCTTGTGGTTGGTTTTGGAAATATAAACAAAGCTTCATATTCTGTTACTGCCAGATCTATTACTGAATTCTTGATTCACTAATCCAAAGGTACATATAGTAACCTACCCCAAATTTGAATATTTTACAAGCTATAAACCAAAGCAAATCCACTGCTGTTGAGTTGATTGTGACTCATAGTAACCCTACTGACAGAGCAGACATGCTCCACACAACATTTTATGTTTTTATGTTTCCTTATCTCTATTTCCACAGCTTCAGCCAACATCATTTCTCACCCAGATTACTGAAACAGATCCCGTGCTGGTAGTCTAGGAGACCTGCTGGTGAACTGGTTAAAATCCTTGGTTGCTAACTATAAGGTCAGCAGTTTGAAGCCACCAGCTGCTCCATAACCATTTATAGCCTTGGAAATGTTATGAGGAAGTTCTACTCTGTCCTATAGGGCCAATGGGAGTTGGAAATGATTGGGTAACAGTGGGTTTTGGCCAACAGTCTTGCCCTCCTCCAATTCATTTTCCATACAGCATTAGCATAGATATTCTAAAAACAAGTCTGATCAAGTCATTATATAATACTCAAATAACTTCCTGGTTCCCAGAAGACAGTGTATCTTTTTCACATTGTATCTGTCAACTGGAAACCCTGGTGGCCTAGTGGTTAAGTTGTATGTCTGCTAATCAAAAAGTTTGGCAGTTTGAATCTGCCAGGTGCTCCTTGGAAACTCTATGGGGCAGTTCTATTCTGTCCTATAGGGCTAATATGAGTTAGAAACGACTTGGCAGTGGGTTTTTACCAGTCACTACTATATTTGGGTTTAAAACTATCACCATACTATCTGTACTCTGCTTTCTACTCTGTTTTTGTTTTCTTTTATTCTTCTTTCATGCCCTCTTTTGGATTTATCTTATTTTATTTCCTTTATCTTTTATTAACTTATTAGTAATATATTCTTTCATTAATCATTTTGTGGTTATTCTAGAGACTACAGCATAGCTTCCCAAAACCAAACCAAGCCCACTGGTGTTGAGTCAATTCCAACTCATAGGGACCCTAGAGGACAGAGCAGAACTGCTCTATAGTTTCCAAGGAGCACCTGGCAGATTAGAACTGCTGATTTTTTGGCTAGCAGATGTAGCACTTAACTACTATGCCAGCAGGGTTTCCACTACAACATACATCTTTGACTTATTGTAGCCTGCCATAATTTGGTATTTTTATGACTTCTCAGACAATACATGCAACTTAGAACAGGTTAATTCCATTTACTGTCCCCCTTCCCCACTTTTTCAATACTGTTTGTTGCCATGTACTATATACACATGAAATTCTGGTAGCACAACAGTTAAGCACTCAGTTGCTAACCAAAAGGCTGGCAGTTCAAACCCACTCAATCGTTTCATGGAAGAAAAGACCCAGTGATCCCTCCCGTGAAGATTACAGGGCTGAAAATCTGTGGGGCAGTTGTACCCTGTAACAAAGGGTTGCTGAGTCAGAATCAACTCAGTGGCACACAACATAACACATACATTATATGCACACACACATTTATTTAAAATATATTTTAAGTATATATTTTACAACTGTTACATATATTTCCTATATATGCACATACTACATAAAAGCTCACCAAACCAATCTGTTGCCACTGGGTCAATTCCAATTCACAGTGAACCCAGAGCACAGAGGAGAACTGCCCTGTAGAAGTTTCCAAGGAGCAGCTGGTGAGTTCCAGCTGCTGACTTCTGGGTTGGCAGCTGAGCTCCTCATCACTGTGCCACCAGGGCTCCTCCTATACTACACAGACCTTATATTATTATTGTTTTACACAATCAAAGCTCATTTACATGTACCTACATATCAGCTCTTTCTTTTGTTCTTCATTCCCTCCTGCTAATTTCCAAGTTTCCATAATTCTTCTCCTTGAAAAATAATTCCTCTAGTACAGGTCTACAGTTTTTGTTTGGCTAAAAATACCTTTACATCTGAATGAAATTTAAAAAATATGTTTTATTGTAATTACATGAAAGTTTATAATCCAAGTCAATTTTCCATATAAAACCCTAAGTGCCTGCTTCTCTTCAACTCTATCTGCTCTCCTCACCCTGTGACAGCACACTCTTCTTTTTCACTCTTTACTTCCAGTATTCAACCAACACCTGTCCCCTCCTCTTCACCCTCTCCTTTCCCCTCTAAAAAGAAACCAGTAAGACAGCCTTATATATATATTAAAGCATAGAGTACACACACCACATGCATCACTCTGTGTCCCCTGGTTCAGTCCATTCCATTCTTTGTCGGAAGGGCTGGCTTCAGTACTGGTTTCAGCTCTGGTCTAGCAGCAGTCGAGGGGCCATGTTCTCAGGGGACCCTCCAGATTGTCAGACCATCAAGTCAGGTCTTGAAGGAAATTTTTGCTGAATATCCAGTTCCACATTGGCAGTTATTTTCTTTCAACACTTTCCGAATCTTTTGAAAACATGCTTATCATTGATCCTCTTTTTCCTTGGTTTTTAGTCATTTTACCAATATAACCAAGATTTCTTTGTGTTTATCTTGCCTGAGCATTAGAGTTTCTTGAATATATGCCTTGGTATCTTTTACTAATTTTGCAAAACTCTCCACCAATCTCTCCTTAATATTGCTTCT
This sequence comes from Heterohyrax brucei, assembly GCA_028571685.1. Taxonomy (NCBI): domain Eukaryota; kingdom Metazoa; phylum Chordata; class Mammalia; order Hyracoidea; family Procaviidae; genus Heterohyrax; species Heterohyrax brucei. Next base: position 88,470,108 of record CM053151.1, on the reverse strand, counting down.
GGCCATTCTCCTTCACTCTTTTCTTTTTGGAACTTAAATTACAGATAGGTGAAATCTTTCACCATATCCTACATGTCTCTTATTCTTCCCCACATTTTTCAAATCTTTTCTGAAATTTCAACATGAGTCTTTGTAATAGATTTCAGTTTGCTAGTTAAAGTATCTATTTTGTCATTTATTTTTCTTAAACATATTAATTACACTTATTTGGGAGCCCATATCTGGTAACACAATATCAGGATCACTTTTAGGGCCGTTTTATCACTTTTCCCTCTTAACTTTTAGTTATTTTTTTCCTATCTCTGGTATTTCAGGTAGTTTTTTTTTGAAATGAAGCCCAAAACGCATGTATGAAAAACCGAAGAAGCTCTGAATGATTTATTTCTCAAGAAGTATTTAATTTCTTCTGGTAGATAAGGTAAACGGAGATTGTCTTGATTTAATTATAGATCAAGATAATCTGAGTTCGTAATACAATCTTTGTGACGGTTTGTTTCCAACTTATTCCTAGAGCATAGCTCTTCATGAGTTGAAACTGAATGCCTGATATGCCTGCAAGAGGCTTTGTTCCACAGCAGGTCCTGAACTCCTATGACTGCCTCTCGGTTATTCTTTCATGCACGTCTTCTTGGCCTCTTGTACTTTTAGTCTTGCACAAATACACATACTCTCCTTGGTAATCAGTAAATGCCTTGAGTGAAAATATCTTGAAGAACTCTGGTTTTACTTCTCTGTGCTTACATTTCTAGGAATCTTGGTCCTTTGAGTTCTGGCTATCTTGGGTGTTCTCATCAAAATTTTTTCAGAGTTGTTCTTGGTGGCAAGGTCAGTCCAAATAATCTACCACACATTAACAGAAACAGAAATCTCCAGACTTTTCTAATGTGCTCCAACAGCAGCAGGTGCCTCTGACATCCCATATTTAGCTTACACTGCAATTGTCTGATAACTGACATGTCTACCTTACTGAATGAGCCCTAGAGGCACACTAGTTAAAGTGTATGGCTGCTAACAAAAGGCCAGCAGTTCAAACCCACCAGCTGCTCTGTTGGAGAAAGATGTGGCAGTCTGTTTCCATAAAGATTTACAGCCTTAGAAACCTTACAGGGCAGTTCTGCTCTGTGCTATAGGGTCATTAAGAGTCAGAATCCACTTGATGGCAGTTTTCCTAGGCTAGGTTATGCCTTACTACACCACTAACTTTGAGAGATAGATGACCTATCCTTTTTTTTTAAAGTTTTATTTTGAGATAACTGTTGATTCCTATGCAAAGCAAAAAAAAAAAAAAAGAAAAAGAAAAAAGAACAACAACAAAAACAAACCCAGTGCTGTCAAGCTGATGTCGATTTATAGCAACCCCATATGACATAGTAGAACTGCCCCATAGTTTCCAAGGAGTGCCTGGCGGATTTGAACTACCAATCTTTTGGTTAGCAGCTGTAGCGCTTACCCAGTATGCCACCAGGATTTCCAGATTGCTGTGCAGTTGTGAAAAACAAACAAAAAAACCCAGAAAAAAGCTGAGACCTTAAACATGATACGGCAGTTCTCCTTTGTCCTGTAGGGTTGCTTTGAGCCGGAACTGACTCAGTGACAATGGGTCTGGTTTGGTTTTGTGTGTGTGTGTACCTTTTACCCATTTTCCTCCAAAGGTCACATTTTATACAACTGTAGGACAATGTAACAGCCAGGATACTGACACTGATACAGTCAAGGTATAGCAGTTATGTCATCATAAGAATTCCTCCGTTGTCTTCTTATTTTAGCTACACCCACTTCTATCCGACCTTACCCTCTCCATAACCATGTGAATCACTACGGTGTCCTCCATTTCTGTAATTTGGTCATTTCAAAAATTTTATGCAGATGAAATCAACAGTAAGCAGCTTTTTGGTGATGTGTTTTTTTTACCCAGAAAAATTCTCTGAACATTCAAATAGGTGGTTGTATGTTTCAACAGTCTGTACCTTTTTACTGTTAAGTAATATTTCATGGCTCACCGCTTAATCACTCACCTGTTGAAGGATATCTCGGATGTTTCTAGTTTTTGTTTATTACAAATAAAACTGGTATAAATATTTATATACTGGATTTAATCTGTACAAAAGTCTTCATTCCTCTTGGGATAGATGTCCAGGAGTACAACTGCTGGATTGTACAGCAGTTGAATGTTTACTTTTTAGGAACTGCCAATCTGTTTCCCAGAGTGCCTGTACCATTTTACATTCCCTCCAGAAATGAGGGATCCAGTTTTTCCAAATCCTTGCCAACATTTGGTCTTGTAACTATTATTTATTTTAGCCATTCTGATAGGGGTAAGATGACGCATTACTGTGGCTTTAGTTTGTAGTTCTCTAATGGCTAATGATGTTAAACATCTTCTCAGGTGCTTATTTGCAATTTGTGTGACTCCCTCAGGAATATCTGTACATGTCTTTTGCCCACTTTCAAACTAGACTGCATGTTTTTTACTGTTACAGTTTAGAGTTCTTTTTAGAATCTAGATCCTAGTCCTATGTCTAATTAAGTGGTTTGCAAATATTTTTTCCCACTCCATAACTTGTCCTTCCATCCTTTTAACAGAGTTTTTCACAGGTCACGTTTTTAATTTTGATGAAGTCCAATTTATCACTTTTTTTCTTATAAACTGTTTTATTCCATTATGTAAAACAGTTTCAAAATTTTACTTATTCTAACAGTACATGGGTATACATTTTTTTTAAAATATAAATACCCCAAATGATAGAAAAGTATCAGTGGCCAACACTATTTCTCACTACACACTTATCGCAATCCAATGAAAACTAATCAAAACAAAAATCAAACCCATCACTGCTGAGTCAATTCTGACTCCTGGTGACTCTGTAAGACCTGCAGTTCTGTAAGAACTGCCCCATAGGGTTTCCAAGGCTGATGTGTTTACAGATGCTGACTGCCACATCTTTCTCCTGTAGAACAGCTGGTGGGTTCAAACTGCTGACCTTCTGGTGAGCAGACATGCATTTAGCCAGTTGTGCCATTAGGGCTTCTTAATACAAAGTAACTACTCTTAAAATATAGTATTTCTGTTTCCAGAGACTATTTAATATTAAATAAATGTTTAGGTTGTCACTTTGAAAACAAAGTCATATTAATCATCACCAGGATGATATTCATAATATCTGGTATCTGACAGGCCACAGACACCAAAGGACAACCAGAAAAACTATAACAGTGCATAACTGCTGAATATAAGCCCCATGTATCATCATTATGAATATTTTCAAATAATGTGGGTATCAGGTCTTTGTTTTTATTTTCTCATTGTTCTGTTAGTCCTAGAAATTCCCTCTAAGCTTTTGTGATTAAGATCTAATTTTCTATGACTTAATGTGGTGATAACAGGACTGGCTAATATAGAATCCTTCACTACTTGTGTGTCTTAGTCTATCCTGGTGTCCATTTGTTTTCTTTAAAAGGGCTATCATGTTCATACCAAATGTAATAACTAGATTTAAAGGAGATCTTTCATTTTATTTCTTCCATCTCTGTTGATGTGACTTTCTCAGCTGGTCTCATTTAAACCAATTATTACTTTCCTAAAGCTTCAGAGATTCTTTTTTTCTTCTTCTTTTTTTTTTTTTTTACTATGGTTGAATGAAAATGTACATTCCCATATAAATGTGCATGTTGACCTACATGCAGCTTCCACTGCTCTCCTTGCACAGTGACAGCACACTCTTCCTCTCTGTTCCATACATGTCTTTTCTTCCCAACAGTCGCCTATCTTCTCCTCTCCACTCATTCCCCTTCCTCTAGTATGAGGTCAACAAGATGACCTCCTACAGATGCCTAGAACCACAAAGTGCCAACAGAGTATGGTCACTCATGCTTCAGAGATTCTTGAGGTCTTCAATAAATTAGGTTATCTAAGTCCTCTGGATGAGAGCAGTGGTTAATTCAGTAATAAAATTCTCACATTCCAAGTGGGTGACTGAAACTTAATTCCTGACCAACATGTCTAATGTGCAGCCACCACCCATCTGCCAGTGTAGTCTTGCAAGTTACGGTGATGCTGAACATGTTGCAATGGAACCTGCAGACTAAGACAATCTAGGGAAGAAACATCTGGCAACCTACTTCTGTAAAGCAGTCAGTAAAACTCTGTGGATCACATGTCTCCTGTCTCAACCAATCATGAGTATGGCACAGGAACAGGCAGCATTTTGTTTTGCTGTGCCTCGAGTCATCATGAGCTGGGGGAACTTGATGGCAGCTCACAACAACTTAAACAATCCTCTGGAAGATTAGAACAAGGAAAAAGCTGTCTAGCACCAGGCTAGACTTGATGATAATCCTTACTTTTGTCCATATGACCTCTAGACTTCAGCATAAGCTTAACAGGTATTTGTAGTAAGGGATTTTGTCCCTGTGTGATTAAATATGCAGTGATTAAAAATCTGGGTATATTTGGTACAAGCAATCCTCGAACCCATTAAAATAGCCTTTGAGGCCTAGATTAAACTAGTTCTATAGTGTGCTCCATTAATCAAATAATAGCTGCCAGAAAGAGTTCACTCACTGAATGAATCTTCTTCCTCTTAGGATTCTCTTCACTGCACCCAGCTGTACTTTCTCTGGAAACTACTTCAGGCAATATATATATACACATTTTGGTCTTAATGTACTCATCCACCATAGTGTTCAGTGATTCCCCATGGAAGGGGTTCCTGCTGAGAAATATTTTACAGTATGGGACTTGATTAATCAAATCTGCCCTCCTTATCCAACTGTATGTACCTGAATCATCACTTTACACACACGGTTCTTGCCCACAGAAGCAAGTGATTAATCATCTCCTTAAGTAATTATTTTTTTATTGTGCTTTAAATAAACATTTATATAGCAAATACTTTCTTGTTAAATAATTAATACATATATTGTTTTATGAGAAGAGTGAACCTCAAGAGTGTCTTCATTACTGAGCTAAAAGGGTGTCTAGGAGACATACTCTCAAGACTTCTCCAGTGTCTATCAGACTAGTAAGTCTAGTCTTTTTTTGTGAGTTAGAATTTTGTTCTATATTTTCCTCCAGTTCTGTCTGAGCCCCTCTATTGTGACGCTGTCAGAGTGGCTGGTGGTACCATTGGTGGTAGCTGACAACATCTAACTCTCCAATTTATCAATTTTTTCCTTTTATGGCTCATGCTTTTGATGTCAAATTTAAGAATTCTTTGCCTATCCCTTAGATCCTGGTGTCTGTTTTTTTTTTCTAAACAATGAATCCCACGTAAATTGTATATGCCCTTATTTATTTACGAGTTTAACATGAATACTATATTCCAAAGCTCTTTATGTATTGGGGATCAATGACAAATGTTTGACATGGCCCCCAAACAAAGATGTGCTTGTTATATACTGCTGGGGGAGGCAGCGTAAAATAAGTAAACCAGGAGGTAAAATAATTACAAATTGTGGTGCATGCTATGAAGAAAATAAGCAGGGGCTAAGACAGGGAATGATGGGAGGAGAATAAAGAACAGCTATTTTAAGTGATGAGATATTAGCTAAGCCCTGACAGATGAGAAGGATTCAGCCATACAAAGTGTGGAGGAAAGAGGATTTCAGGCAGAGGGAAGTACATAATAAAGCTTCTGAAGCAGTGAGGAGTGTGTCTAGAACTGAAAAAGCAATACAAGGAATGCATGAGAAAGAAGCACAAGATGAGGCTGGAGACAGGCAGGACCTTGAGGTTTATGACAAGAAGTTTGGAAGGTAGATGTAGCAATGAAGTAGCATTAAAGGCTGAGAATCATCACTATTCTTAAGATTTTATCTACCAGAGAGAAGCAGCAAGGATCTGTGTGTGATATTTTGAGGCCCAGAGAGACCCAGAGCCAAAGAGGAAGGGGGGGGGGAGGATAGAGCAAAGTCATTCCTTAACTCACAACCAAAAAAACCCACTGCCATTGAGCTGATTCCCACACAGTGACCCCACAGGACAGAGAAGAACTATCCTATAGGTTTTCCAAGGAGCAGCTGGTACATTTGAACTGCCAACGTTCTAGGTGGCAGCTGTAGCTTGTTGTAGCCCTTAACCACACAGCCATCATGGTTCTAGTGTCTGAAAGACTGTAAAAGCCTCTGAAATGGACAAAAACCATTACTAGTTGTCCAGTGTGGTATAGCCTTCTGAATTATTTGTGTTTTTGAGTTACTTTAAAATAATCTAAGTTGTAAAAATGTATATAATTTTTTATCCAAAGAAATGCAAATGAATTCTGTCCAGTGGAGATGTACTGATTATTCCCGTGATACAGATCCTCCCTTTTTTTGCATCTATATGCAAATATATTTCAGCATTCCTAAATGACCTGTGTGTGCATATTCCTTGAAAGCTTCTTTGAACTGGTTGTACTACCTTACTGGCCCCTTCATCAACTGATAGTTTAAATAACCGTTTTGATGTGTTTGTTTTATATATTTAAAAGTCACGCTTTTATCTTTAGAAAATTATACTTTAACAGAACACACACGGAGGCTCCACTCAGATTCCCAATTGGTATACCTGACAGATTCTGGTAACCTTCTTTGCCTGAGAACTGTATCTTATAGGTGAGTTTAGGTACATACTTTTTTCCTAGAAGGGATCTAAAGCAGCAATGGAATTTAAGTTTATTGACTTTTTGTTTCTCTATTTTTTTTCCCTCTCTATTGATTACGGTTCAGTGTTTGTTTTTTTAAATTCCTCCTTAGTGGCATCAGTGATTTGGTTCTAAGATCTGACTATTCGGTGATCTATGTGAGTGAATGACACATACCTATTCTCTGCTCAGTAAGAGAAGAGAGAATATAGATTGTTAGTCTTATTTGTCTGATTGTTTATTTTGATCTCAAATAAACAATTCTTTATTTGTAGAGTAATAGTTCTTTGTCTTTTTCTGTGTTAATTCCTGATCTGTAGCTGAAGTTATAGAACTGAAGTTATACATTCTCTACCTGCCTTTCTGCCCATTTATGTATCCGTGATACAGAAAGGCTCATTATATAAGCATGAAATGTTGTCCTGTTCCTGGAGGACATTAACAATAAATAACATTACACGGTATCTTTAATGATAAATACTCTGTTCTGATTGGCTCAGAGAGATGCACAGGTGTTAAAATAGAAGAGCCCTGGTGGCACAATGGTTAAGAGTTTGGCTGCTAACAAAAGGGTTGGCAGTGCAAATCTACCAGCAGCTCCTTGGAAACCATACGGGGAAGCTCTACACTGTCCTATAGGTCACTGTGAGTCAGAAATGACTCAACTGCAATGGGTTCTATAAACAGAATATTCCTAAAATTCCCCCATAAGGAAATTTAACTTATATTTTAAATGTGCTAAAAACAAAAAAAACAAAAAACAAACCCACTGCTGTTAAGTTGATTCCAACTCATAGCAACCCTATAGACAGAGAAGAACTGCCTCCAGGAGTTTCTAAGGAGTGCCTGGTAGATTTGAACTGCTGATCTTTTGGTTAGCAACAAGAGACCATTACCCTACCAGATTTTCCTTTAAATAAATGTTCTAGATTGCAACAGCTGTTTTCTTAGAGAAACAACTAATGAGACTAGCTCAACAATTTCCGTGTTTAAAAGCCCTAGCTGTGTCCTTTTTCTTATTTATTAAGCCACCTGCCGTGAGGTGAATTCTGACTCATGGCAACTTTAGGTGTTTCAGAGGAGAATTGAGCTGCATGGAGTGTTCAGTGGCTGACTGAAACACCTCATCAGACCCTCCTTCTGAGGTGCCTCTGGGGGAACGTGAACCTTTGAGTCAGCAGCCAAGTGTACCGACCATTAACACTACCTGGAGTCCCTCTCATTTGTCAGCGTTAAGAAAAATCAAAGTATACATTTTATTTCACTTGGGTTTGTTTTTCCTAATCTTACACAGAGTTGTTGATCAAACAAGTTAACACTACTCCTACAGTGTTGAAGATTATAAAAAAGTAAAACTGTATTCTACTAAATTGAATTATTATTCTGACAAACTTTTTTAAGTCAACAGTAATTATGTTCTGTAGCGTGTAAGCTTGAATATAACTTACAACATCTTTAATAATTTTAAATCTTGAACTGATACTACATCCAGCTAATTTATGACCAATTATTAGGTACTTAAATGATTTCTAAGTAAAACTGAATACTGGAACAATAATTACTAAGTATAGTTTTAAGTTCATAAGCTTTTCTTCTAAGTTAATATATTTTGCTTCTGATTTCACAAGCTACAGACAGGCTATATCTTTGGATCATGTTAATGAATATGCTTGTCGGTCTTTGCTATGTTAAATCAAGGGGAAACAAACAAACAAACCTGAACTCAAACCCACTGCTGTCCATTCCAACTCATAGTGACCCTATAGGACAGAGTAAACTGCCTCACAGAGTTTCCACGGAGTGCCTGGTGGATTCAAACTTCTGACTTTTTGGTTAGCAGCCGTAGTTCTTAACCACTATGCTACTAGGGTTGCTACGTTAAGAAGGTGCAAAAGGGATGTGTCTGTGTCTGTGTCTCTATTCTGTGTGTTTATGAGCTTTGATTAGTCTGCCAAAATGGTTACCTATGAGTTTTTAATTATCTGTGCTCTTAGTTTTCTCTGTGACACAGAAATCAGTTATTTTTTTAAATGTTATAATTACTATGGGTGGTTGCAATTACACTGGGAACAATAATGGCAAAGAAATAAAACTATGTGTGCTGTCTTCTTAAAGAAAAAGCTTTTTTCTTCAAGTCGAGTTCTCAAAATTTTTGGTCTCAGGATCCCTTTGTGTTCTCTTATACCAACAAACATTTATTAAGGCTCCCTAAGAGTTTTTATTTGTATGGGCTATACCTATCTATATTTACTGTATTGAAAATTCAAACTTTAAATTTTTAAAAAAATTTATCAAATTAAAAAAATATCTATTTGTTGGTTTGTTTGAAAGCAGCAACAATAAGGCCATTTCAGGTTAACATAAATAACATTTTTTAACACACTGTTATATTGTTTTGAAAATCTCTTTAACATCCGGGATAACAGAAGTCATCCAGATTCTCAGATCTACTTCTACATTTAATCCACTGAGATATTACATATCACATAGCTCTAAGGAAAAACTCTACTGCATACTTAAGAAAGAAGGAGAAAAAAAAAAAAGAAAGAAGGAGAATACAAATGGCGAATAAACTGTTAATATTATACTTTTGATCTTGTGGGTACACTTAGAGGGTTTTAGAGGCCTTCATGGGTACCCAGACTATTCTTTGTCCTAAATTAAAGTATCAGACTGCTAAACCAATAGTAAGCAGAACAAGAATTACAAAAGACTGAATGAACTTTTAAGGGAAATTTTGTGGTGATTATTTAGAATACTGTTAATCAGCCTTAGAGTTCTATTGCTGCATAGCTCTAGATTTGCAAAATAAACTTGAGGAGACTTACGTGGTTAATTAGCACTCTTGCTGTTAAATAATCAGGCCAATCCTACCTAAACCAAACCAAACCCACTGCCGTCAAGCTGATTCTGACTCAGAGTGATTCTATGGGACATGGTAGAACTGCTCCATAGAGTTCCCATGGAGTGCCTGGTGGATCCAAACTGCCAGCCTTTTGGTTAGCGCAGACATAGCACTTAATCACTATGCTACCAGGATTTCCACGCCTAATCCAGCCTTTTTTGATGATCAATACTAACCTGTGGTTATTTTGATCATGTGTATATTGAGGTGGGAAACCTTGGTGGTATAGTGATTAAGTACTACAGTGGCTAACCATAATGCTGGCAGTTCAAATCCACCAGGCACTCCCTGGGAATTCTATGGGGCAGTTCTATTCTGTCTACAGAGTTGCTATGAGGTGGCATCGACTCATCTCAATGGCAGTGCATTATTTTCTTTTAATAATTTTTTTAAATTTTTATTTAACATAACTGAGTGAAAATGTACATTCACATATAAATTTACATGTCCCCCTATATGCAGCTTCCACTGCTCTCCCTGTCCGCTGACAGCACATTATTCCTCTCTGCTCCATACATGTCTCATCCTCCCAACAGTCTCCTTTCCCCTCCTGTCCGTCCACTCCCCTTCCTCCAGCCAGAGGTCAGCAAGATGATATCCTATAGATGTGTAGAACCATAAAGTGCTTCCAATATATGGTCACTCTGCATCGCCAAGTCCAATCCATTCCTGTCCAAAGAGTGGACCTTTGTTATAATTTATGGGAAAGGGCAGCATCAGGGCAGGGGGCCATGCTCTCAGAGGAACCCCAAAACCGCTGGACCATCAATTGAGGTCTTTTAGTGGAGGGCTCATGATGCACCTCTTTATTCTTGTGTTGCCAGTGAGGCTCCTCTCTGTGAGCTCCATCGTGGCTATCACTGGTGGTGGCCGGGCACCATCCGGTTCTTCCGGTCCCAAGTCTATGTAGGCACCCACTCTTGTGGGTCTCTCCGTCTTCTCGGTTGTCTTTACCGCATGTCATTTTGGTCCTCGGTGAGCATCCGTTCCTGTTGAGTTGGGACCATTTGCTGTGTCCTCGGATGGCAGCTTGGCAGCTTTTAAGACCCCAGACGCCACTCACCAATGTGGGGTGCAGAGAGCTCTCTTAGCAAAATGCTAGTTGTGCCAATTGGCCTGGAATTCGCCTAAGAGCATGGTCCCCCGCCCCCCGCCCCAGCTACTCTATCCTTGCAGTACTGAGTTAAGATGGAAGGACTACTCAAGTTATGCTGAAGTCCACTTAATGTTGTTCTTGTTCCTAATGCGTGCTGTCACCGCTTTCTCCCAACTAGATTTCTAGTAACTATCTAAACTAAACCTCCCCCTGTCACCCTCCCTCCCTCCCCTCCCTTGCAGCTGTCAAAGACTCTTTTCTTCTATACACAAGTCTGTTTTTGAGATCTTATCGTAGAGGTCTCATACGGTATTTGTCCTTTTGTCGCTGACTACTTTCACTCAGCATAATGTCTTCCAGTTGAAACCACGTTAGGAGATGTTTCCTGGAGTCATCGTTATTCTTTATCATTGCGTAGTGCTCCATTGAGTATATGTACCATAGTTTACCTATCCATTTTTCTATTGTTGGGCATCTGGGTTGATTCCATCATTTTGCTATCGTGGACTGTGCTGCGATAAACATTCTTGTGCATGTGTCCGTTGGTGTGAAAGGCCTTGAATCTGTAGGATATATTCCAAGTAGTGGAATGACTGGGTCAAATGGTCTATCAATATCCATTTTTTTAAGGAAGCGTCAGATTGCTTTCCAAAGAGACTGGACCATTTTGCAACCCCACCAACAGTGTAGGAGGGTTCCACTTTCTCCACAGCCTCTCCAGCATTTGTTGTTTTGTGTTTTCTGGATCATGGCCAATCTTGTTGGGGTGAGATGGTATCTCATTGTTGTCTTGATTTGAATTTCTTTAATAACTAAAGATCGTGAACATGTCCGCATGTGTTTTTTGGCTGCCTGGATCTCCTCTTTAGTGAGGTGTCTGTCCATCTCCTTTGCCCATCGCTTAATTGGATGGTTTATCTTCTTCTTCTTCATACTTTGTAGTATCTTACAGATTATGGAGATCAGGCGTTGGTCTGACATAGAGTTGCCAAATATTTTTTCCGATTCTGTGGGTGTTCTTTTAATTCCATTAATAAAGTCTTTGGATGAGCAAAAGTGTTTGATTCTTAATAGTTCCCATTTATCTATTTTCTCTTCTGTTGACTGAGGTTTCTTTGACAGATTTTGGAGTCTGTCCTCATTGTGTATTAAAACTTCCATTGTTGTTCCTACCTTTTCTTGGTCTTTTAATAATTTTTGTTGTGATTAAGTGTAACTCTATAATCCAAGTCAATTTTCCATATAAAACCCCAAGTACCTGCCTCTCTGCAACTGTATCTGTTTTCTCCACCCTGTTACAGCACATTCTTCTTCACTCTTTACTCAAGCAACACTTGTCCCCTCCTCTGTACTCTCTCCTCTCCCCTTTAAAAAGAAACCAGTAGGACAGCCTCGTATATACATTAAAACATAAAGTACACACACAACATGCATCACTCTGTGTCCCCAAGTCCCATCCATTCTTTGTCTGAAGTATTCACTGGTTTCAGCTCTGGTCTAGCAGCAAGTCTAGGGGCCATGTTCCCAAGGGACCCTCCAGGTTGTCAGACCATCAAGTTTGGTCTTTCAACAGAGTTCTTGCAGGTCTTTTTTGTTGTTGTTTCGTGGGAGAAACACTGTCAGGAAACACTGAGATTCTTTAAAATGAGCAAAAAAGATTACTGAGTACCCATCTCAGTGCATCCTTCTGGGTTATCTGCACCTTTCATTTTCTTTATTTTATAATTCTGTAGGTTGTAGAAAACTTACAGAAATGAATATGATTCTTTAGTTTTGGGGGTACAGAGGAGATTTTTTTAAAAAATGGATATTGTTTAATTGTTACTTTCAGTGTTCTGTAAAGTTACAACTCTTTGAAAAGATTATGTGCGGCAGGGTGAGGTGGAGGTGGTGGGAGGTTTTGAGGGAAGTGACTGTGGAAGATACTTTTCTCCACAGGCTGGGTGGGCCACAGAGGTCTGTGGGCTTAATAGTAGCAAGGACCCCTCCCCCTACTCTGCTTAGCAAGCACTATGTTGGGGAGGCGGCCAGACTTCAGTGGGGATGGCTGTGAATTATTCCCCAGAAGGCTACTGCTAGACCCTGAGGCTTCCAGCCTCCCAACAATGTCCAGGATTGTTAGCACCGCCCAATGGAGGAAAGACCTGAGATCCAAAGCCACTACCAGGATACTTAAGAAGTATCTAGTGGGAAGCCATGACTAGATGGGTTTCCTTGATACTCTGTTACAGCTAAAGGCCCTCTTGCTTCCTTGGTGTAATTCTCGGATGGGTGAGGCCCAGTAGTGGCTTAAATAATACTTCCCACCAGTCCTGTGGCAATGGTGCTCCAAGTAGGATTTAAGTTGAATCAAATAATTAGGTTCTTGCATACCTGAATTTCTGTACTTCAGATTTATACCTGCTACATAATGCCTCTGGATCTTTCCTTGACCGTCTTGTCTTTTTAGCGGCTGGTTTTCAGGCTCAGACACTGAGGTAAAGAAGATGCTCCATCTCTTGTGCTTTCCTTTCTGCTACTGAGGTACACTAAAATTCTTTCTGGGACTAGAACTCACAGGCTGACAGGAGTCTGCTGCATTTATGCTTTATCTCTTTCTTCCTAGTCCCTCTTCCACCTCATTCCTATTGAAGGAGGTGGGAAGGATCATTCTTAGCTCCTACTTTGGGAGACTCTGCCCTTAAAATCTCTTCTTACAAATTAAGTTTAGTGTAAATACCATATCATACAGAGAATAAATAAAGTAAATAAAACAAATATTCTTTACTCTTGGTTCTGTTTACTTGTTAGCAAATCTCTAGAACAACTGACATCTATCAGCACTAACATGGAGAAAAGGTTGACAAGTGTTCTACTGTCAGCAAGAGCCACAGACCCTGTGTCTGTGTTTGCTGCAAGCTTACTGCCTGTTCAGGAGCACTGGAAAAGACAATGCTTAGGCCTGCTAAATAGGCACTGTTCCAGGAGTAAGATAATTAGGGACCAAGATAAATGATACATGACACACTCTCTGGAAACAACACATTTAACATTTAAATACCCCTAACTTTAGTTTTTGCTCTTGTGATATAAGAGTACCACAGACAGTTTGATGGTAATGAAAACAGACATGCTTCAAATTATTTCTTATTGTTCTATTATACTACATATCTCAGCCCCTTGCCTTTGAGATCTCAGGAGAGGTCTACAGCAGTCTGCTCCACCTGGGGCTAAAGACTTCTTGGAGGATTTGCAGGAAGACTAATTTAGCAATTTGTCTGTGCTAAGGACAACAGTCACCTCCACTAAGACACCTTCATTCTGGATGTAATTTGAGACAGTAATCTTGGACTGAGACATCATCTTCTTTTTGGTCCATCTATGATTTTTTTGGCAGCTGCACTGCTGTTCTCAAACATTCTAAAATCAGTGGTTTTTGAATGGAAGGCAGACATTCTCTGTTCTTAAATAATGTTACTGAATTCTGGTATTTTCCCTCAGAGCCAAATAGAATTCAATATTCAAACAGGTTATAAATTTAGGCAGTTTTCCAGCTAGACAAGGGAGGCTCCAAAACAATCATGTGTATAACAGCTATCTTAAATCAAGCTCTTAGAAACCATGAATTATTATGATAGTATTGTTAGAATTTTTCAGCTTAGCTATTAATATGAAATAAAGAAAACATGTACAGGCATTATAGGTTGGCAAAACATTTTATGACCTGAAATATTTTTGAGCCCAAACATGAGGTTGTTTAGTGTAGCAAAGAATAGTTTACTGTTAATCACTGTTCAGTGAATTTAATAATTATCATCAACTAACACACTTCATTAAGACATACAAACTTAATTATTCTGAGATTTCAAAGAGAATTTTTACAGACCAAGCACATATCATATGCAAATACTAGTCCTATAAAATCCTACACATATGTGAATGCATGTATTTTATTTTCATTCATCTTTTTTTTCGGCCTTTTTTGTTAAGAAGGGCAAAAGAAGTATCTAATTTTCTGTTTCTTCCCTGTGCGTCCCTGTGGTAAGAGGGAGCTAAGGGTTCTGGATAGGGTTTGGAATATGTGGTAGGGAAGTTGGTCTCTGTAGGAAGTCATGTTTAAATGTAAGAAAAAGGAAGGATCTTGGAGCTTCCCCTTGGAGGTAAATACATGTATAAATGAAGTCTAGTGCAGCAAAGATGAGTCAGAAACAAACCAGAAGACTCCAGGGGAACATCAAAACCATTATGCAAGTTGTGGGATTCTCTGAGCTGCTCCTTAAGTAAGCCCCATGACCTACCCACACTGTGTCCCTTTTAGAGTGCCCAGTAATTACTGAAGCCCCATAGATTTGCAGTTTTGTGGGGTCCTGCTTATAGATACCGGATGTCTGCCAGACCACAGCTAATGGACTGTATGTGAGGTCACTGCAGTGGACTACATTTTCATGGGCCCCATTTTTTCATACCTTTTCCCCCATGGATACACCCCCTGATGTGATGATGACATCAGCACGACTGATACCCTCATTCAAGGCATTGAGTAAGTCATCTGGGCTGGAAAAAAATAAAGACAAATAAATTAACATAGAAAAAAGGTTTTAGATATAGTGTTAGCTTAAAACTAAGCTACCTTATTTACCGAGTAGGTGTTAACGTGAGTACAACACTATTTTCTGTAAAGAGTGGGAATCACAAAGATTTTTGCCCAGCAGAAGCATAACTCTTATTGCAGTGAAAGAACCTTGTAAGTGCTGAAGCAGTGGCTACTGGTGCTTTCACTGGGCTTTTAAAACAATAGGGCCACATAATGAGGGGAAACAGTGAAGCGTTAATAGTGTTGTGTCCAACCACTCTGGTTTGCCTAGCAACATCTGGACTTCAGTACAGAAAGTCACATGTCCTAGGAAATCCTTGGCAAACTGGAGCAGGTAGTCGCTCTACATATCGGAGAGATTACAGAGGTCTCTTCAGAGGGGTAGAACTTAAGTTAGGTCCTGAGAGAAATGGCTACATTTTGATAGCTGGAAAGGGATGGGAAAGGACCTTGCAAGCAAGAAGATTTGCACAAGCAAAGGCTTGGAATAGCAATTAAGCCTATGATGTTTTTAGGTCACTGCAAAAATGGCCTGTCTAGAGTGAAAGAGTTGACTGGAAATTAATGGGGCAGGTAGGATGTACACAGTTTTGGAAGGCCCTCAAGCTCAAGAACTTGGGCTGTATCTAACAGAAAATTAGGTGGGGCGGTCCCTATAAATATGAAGAGCCATTAGGTGCTTACTGGTAAAACAAAGAGTAGAAAAGACAAAAAATCAAGAAAGGAAGAAACTCTACAAAAATACACTGAAAGGACAGGGACAGAATGAATGTTAGGGATTGAAACTAGGCAGATTCTTGACAGTCACCTGACAGGGCAAGTACACTATGCCCTCTGGTTGCGGACCAAAGCCCTGGAAGAGATGAAGCAGAAGCAAGGGTCTTATGTTTTGCACAGGCCAGAAGGATAAGAAAGGCTCCGAAGATCTAACTTTAGAGTGACAAAGTGAGAAAAAACAAAATATCAGGGATCAGGGCTCATGGAGGACAGGATGACAGAGAAGAGCTGGAAGGACTATTCTGTTTGTTGGAAGGACTATTCTGTGTACTTTACATTCATGCAAAGTTACTGAGCGCTGCGTTTCCTTCCCTTCAATTGATGAAGTCTAGGAAACGTGCCTTTGAGGAATATCTGTCAAGCCCATCTCCTGTTCTGAGAACTTCTTAGTACACAGGGCCAAGCCACGACAAGTCTGTAGCCAGCAAGTCAATTCCGACCCATAGCAACAATGTAGGACAGAGCAGATCTGCCCCATGGAACTGCCAAAGTGTGGCTGGTGGCTGTGAACTGCCAATTATTCAGTTAGCAGCTAACTACGGGCATCTAACATGGACATCTAAAAAGAGAATGATCCTGGCTTCCAATTTTCTAGTTCCTGCGTTTAATCCCTCTGAGGCCCAGGTGTACTCTTGTTTCTGGGTTCAGTGAGATACTCCTGAATTAGTCCAAAAGTCCCATTTCTGCTTAAGCTGGCTGCAGTAGGTTTTTATTAACTTCAAATCAAATGATCCTCAGTGAGACAGAATATGTTCTCCCCAACCCTCATTATAGTTAAGTTTATTTATGCCCCTTTACCTTATACACTAGTTGAGAGAGGAAAAACAAGGAACGTTAGGACTGCAGATGGCTTGATTTGTAATTAGGACATCATTTCCCTTCTTATTCAGGAGTGAAAGACAGAAAACAGAAGAATTTGAGATTCTGCCATAGATAACTACCTTTAGGCTCTACAAGAGATAAACTACTTGGGAAGCAGAGATTAACAGTGTGAGTTCTGTTGTCCGATTGCCTAAATTTAAATTCTGGCTCCATTACTTTTCAGAGACACAATTTTGGGCACACTGCTTAACTTCTCTTTGCCTCAGTTTTCCATCTTATTAAACAGGGTTGACGTGATAGATAAAAATCACTTGGAACAATACTTGGTACATACTACTTTTTCAAGAAAGGCTTGAAAAAGTTGTTATCATTTCTACTACTATACTGACAGAAGTTTATCATACAAACAAACCTAGCAATCTGGCATAAGTTCAACTTTAGCATCCTGTGAGTTTTTATTCAGGAGATTGTCTATGACTAACACAAAAGAAATCAAACATTGGGGGCTCAGATTCATTCACAAAGCTACATGTGAAAAGTCCTCTGCATGCTGTGTCTCCATTTATTACTGCACAATAAATCTGTGAGGTAAGCCAAACAGATATTATTATGCCTTTTTTTCAGAACAGTGACAAGGGTCAAAGTAGCATACTGACGGGTAGACAGAGCAGTAAGTGGCATAGCCAGGACTAGAACCTCTGGTACTTTGGTGTTTGTCTTATCCCACTGTCCAACTAGAAAAGGTGGTTAAGTTTGTTTCAGGCATCGTGACATGCCATACAAGGCAAATTCTCATGAAAATGGACCTCTGCGTCACAACATCACAAATGGAGGATATGAAGGGAGCAGGCAGGTGTCTGAGATAACCAAGAGAAGGCTACTGTGTGGACTTATTAGTATAGTGCCCGAGGAATAAAACAAGTATGATTCTGAATCCTACATTTAGATGGAAACTAATTAGGATTTCCATTAAACATAACTTTAGGACTTGTTTGCAAGTCATAAATTTGCTTTCCTTTTTATGACTCAGTTTACATTTTTAATTATAAAATATTTCAACCATAAGATGAGTATAAAAAAACACCCATTTCTCAGACTTAACAAATGCTAATATTATCTCCCCGTAGTACAATGGTTTAGTGCCTGACTGCTAACTAAAGAGTTGGTGGTTTGACCCACTAGCCTGGGAAACCTTATAGGGTACTTCTACTCTGTCACACAGGGTCACTGAGTTGAAATTGACTCGATGACATACAGCAGTATTATTTCACACTTCAGATCCATCCTTCTCCCTTTTTCACTTGTAAGAAACAACACCTGACTTTGCTTTCTAAAAGTAAAAGAGTAATGGTAATGAATAAAGGGAAACAAGTAACAAGGATTATAGCCATTGGTATTACAGTAGAAAGCAAGTCATTATCTTCTAATTTTTGTTAAAAGAACACTTTAACAGCTCTGTGAGGTAGACAAGACAAGTGGAAACTGAGGCTTATAGAGTTAGCAACAGGTTCAAGGTGACTAGTACTCCATTATTCCTCTAAAATGCAATAATATTCTCATTGTGATAGATGCTTTCCTACACACTGCACACCTCCAGCTGGGTGCACAGAAACCCTGATGGCATAGTGGTTAAATGTTACATCTGTTAACCAAAAGGTTGGCAGTTAAAATCTACCAGGCATTGCTTGGAATCTCTACAGAGCAATTTTACTCTGTCCTATAGGATTGCTATGAGTCAGAACTGACTCGATGGCAGTGGGTTTGGTTTTTTGGTTTCGCCCCTAGGGTCACCATGAGTCGGATCCGACTCGACGGCACTTGGCTGGGTGCACAAGAGTGCTACATCTGTCTTAGCATCTCCCTTAGCTGCTAATGGGCATAACAGCTACTAATGCACATTAAGAACAATTTGTTCCTTAGGGGGAGATGACTATTCTCTGAAGGAACCTGGAACTTTGTTAAGCTATTTTAAACCCATTGAAAAAAAAAAAGCCATTGCCATTGAGTGGATTCTGACTCACAGTGACCCTATAAGACAGAATAGAACTGTCCCACTGAATTTCCAAGGAGCGTCTGATGGACTCAAACTGCAAACCTTTGATTTGCAGCTGCTAACGCTTAACTATTTCCAAAACCGCAAACTCAGTGCCACTGAGTTCAAGCTGATGCTGACTCACAGCAACCCTACAGGACAGAAGTGCCCCACAGAGTTCCCAAGGAGCACCTGGTGGATTTGAACTGTTGACCTTTTGGTTAGAAGCTATAGCACTTAACCACTACGCCATGAGGCTTGCCACATAACCACCTGGTAGGTAAGAGAGTAAAGGCTGTTCTCTGGCACCAATAAATCTAGAATTGCTTGAACAGGGGCAATAAATGATGTCCACTGCCTACAGAAGGCCTTTCACTTTGATTATCTCCTTTTATTTTTCACTGTTCCCTTTTCTTATTCCTTCCCCTATCTGTTCTCTGTACATACTATAGGGCATGTAGACATGGTTGTCCAGTTTAAGATGTTTTCTTCCCAAGATGTGAACAGGGACATGCTTGGATGTGATTTAACACCATCCTGTGGACAGCAGCCTAACTCTGAAAACCTAGGATGATGAGGATGTATGCTGTTCTGCTCATCCTGCCCTGTTTATGTTGTGAGTAATGCCTGTTGGCTTTGCCGTTAGAACACTGTCTGGCTGTGCTCTACTCCAAATGGCTTCACTTACAACTTGTGAACACAGTGGTATTGTACCTTCAGATGAGGGCTAGTTACCATTTATTTATCCAAATACATGAATCTGGTTCGTGTGTGCCAAATGCTAACGATAAAAAAAAAAATCCATCTTGTACTTTTTATTTTTTGAAGTATTTTCTCACTCTTGCCAATAGGGTGGCTTCTGGGTTAAGGAGATGAAGCTGTCCAGGAGTATCCTAGTAACTACCTTTTTCTCAAAGAGTGACATTTTAAAGGGATATTGTGATGTTATTTAATTCTTCCTTCATTAACAGCTGTAATTTCAATTACACTTAGATTTTAATTAATGCTTTCTTTAAATAAAATTCTACTTTCAGAATTCTACAAATCTATGAAGCTTGCCTTACTAACACTTTATTCATTTTAGCTGGAATTGTGAAGTACTCATTATTCTCTTAGAGGATACGAAAACACCTGGTAAACAAGGTTGATTTAGTATCAAATGCTAAGAATGTAAATCGTAGGTGACAGAAGATACACACACACACACAAAAACAAAAACCCAAAACAACAACAACAAAAAACACCTCGTTGCCCTTGAAGTGATTCCAACTCATAGAAAAGGTACCATTAATCGAAAGCCAGGGTGTTCTAAGGCCTAGAATACAGTTTTGTCTCTATTGCTAATTAATGATCGTGAAAAACTAACATCATTTTTCTGGTTCTCATTTTCCTTATTTGTAAAATGAGAACATTTAGCCTAAGTCTTTTCACTGATTCTAAGCTCTGGAGGTTGTGTGGGACCTAGTTCAAGCACAAAGGAATCACTTTTAAGGTAACCCAGAAGTCTACTTAACAAAATACTAAGACTACTAAAGCTGGGGAAGTCTAAATCTTTACAACCAAGTGGTCTAGAAAGCAGAGATGCTTTGTTTTTCTATGTTTCAGTAGTGAACGGGAAGCATTTCAGCGATGTTTTACCAAAACACAAGCTGAGTCTTAAGTGTCTTTTATCACTTGTGACCCTCTTCCCACTATAATTCCATTCCTGTAAGTTCTAGCATACCCTAGCAACTTTCTGAACCCTGAGAGTGAATACAAGTCTCAGTATGCCTAGGAAAACACGATCAATTTAAGGAGCATCCCTGGGTTGGTGTAAACAATTGGAAGGCGAAGTCCCCTCAGAGGCACCTTGGAAGAAAGGCTGGGAGATCTACTTAAAGAAGTCAGCCACTGAAAACCCTATGGAGTACTGTTCTACTCTGACACACATGGGGTTCTCATGAGTTGGAATTGACTCCACAGCAATGGTTCCAACTCTGATTTTAAAGAAGAACTAGAGAATGGAAAATTAGTGCAACATTAAGGACAGCTCCTAGTAAAACAGAACCGCTGGAGGAAAGAGATAATTTTAACATACAACAATTAAAGCACTAATGGAGACTTATTATAACACTAAAAGGGTGTTCCAGAATAAAAATATGATTTTCAAATTGTAAAACTCAATAGATGAAGGTGTGTATAGTCACCACTGAAATTAATTCAGTGGGCTTGGAAGACTGAGTGGTAAAATACCTCAAAGCATTATAAAAAATTACAAAGAGATGGAAGTCACACAGGATATAATAAGAAACTTGAAGGACACATTAAGAGACTAACATATTGCCAGGAATTCTGTAAGGAGAAAAAGCAACCAAATGCAGGCGGGAAACAAGACATAAATTTTATTTATTTGAAAGTACTCAAGTCTGAAGATGAAAAGGTTTACTGAGTTCCAGTTAAGACTGATAAAACACAGACACACAGACACAGACACCACATATCCTAGTAATATTTTGTAATTTCAAGAATAAAGAATCTTAGAAGCTGTGGAGTCAATTCCAACTCATGAGATTTGGTTACTAACAAAGAAAAAAGAATATGGACTTGGGACTTCTCACCTTCACTATCAGAAACTACAAAACAGTAGATTAATATCAGCTGGCAATGCTCAAATCCTATATTCAGTCAGAAAGCATTTATCCATTAGGATAAAAGAACAGTATTTGTAAAAATGCAAAGATTCAGATAACAAATCACCAAGGAATGTATTAGAAAAAAGACTCTCCATGAAGAAATGAATCAGAACAGAGATCTCAAGATTGAGGCAGATGCAGAGAAGAGGAAATAGTATTAAAACACACACACATACACACAAATTTATAAATTATATAGTTACATGAAAATGCATAAATGACTGAACAAATAAACTACATAAACTAAATATGGATTCCTCAAGTGGAGACATAAAAACCTTAATAATTATCTAGAACTAAAAACACTACCTCAGTGGACTGAGAGAAGGTGAGGGAAGTAGAAGTATTTTAAAGGCCTCATGTTACTGGTGTTAGGGGTGTATGGGAGAAATAGTAGTGCCTTGCTGGAGGGACTGAGTTGGCATTTAAAGAAATACATACTGTAATAGTAGAGAAATTATATTTTATTATGAGTATCAGATACTGAAATAAAAGCAAGCGGGGAATACTAAAATACAGCATAACTTTCAAAATAATGAAGAGGGAAAAAAGAACAAGTAGTACCTGGATGAAACTAACAACAGGGAAAAGCAAAAGGAAGAAATAACGAAGTTGTGTAAGTAATAGACATAAAGGTGGAAGATAAAAAATCCAGAGAATCATTTAGTCATGGTCAACGTGAACAGGCTGAATTTCTCTATTAACAATTAGATAAAGACTGACCTAAAAAAAAAAATCCCATTTTACTGTTATCTATAAGGGGTATATACTAAAAGAGATGAAGGACTGAAAATGAAGGGTAGTAGGACAAAATAGACACCCATTAAAAAAAAAAAAAACAACCCAACCTCAAGAACTCCACAATTGATGGTCCAGTGGCCTGGGAGTTCCCATTGGAGCATGGCCCCTAGACCGGCTGCTGCCCCTGACCAAAAAACATTACTGAGGTGAACTCTTTCAACAGGAGTGAACTAGACTCTGGGATACAATGTGACTATATGGTGTGTGTACTTTATGGTTCTAGGCATCTATAGGATGCTGTCTTACTGGCCTCTTACTAGAATGGAGAGGAGAGACTAGAGAGAAGGGAACAGCAGATTGTTAACAGGATACCACATATACAGAACAAAAAGGAGGAGTGTGCTGTCACTTGTCAAGGAGCAGAAGGAGTGGCAGATAGGTGAGTATGCAAATTTAACTTGGATTGTATACTTCCACTTAATCACACACACAAAAAAACTATTCTAAAAAAACTTTTATAGAATGAAAAAAATGATTTTGTCTTTGATGATTTACTACTCCACAGCATCGGGCTTGGTTTGAATTTTTTTTAAAGTCATTATTAAAGACTAAAAGCAAAACAAACAAACAAAAAAACCCAAACTTGTTGCTAACAAAATAGACACCCATTAAAAATAATCCAAACTTGTTACTGTTGAGTTGATTCTGAATCATAGGGACCCTACAGGACACAGCAGAACTGCTCCACAGGGTTTCCAAAGAGTACCTGGTGGATTCCAACTGCCACTCTTTCAGTTGGTAGCCAAACTCTTAACCACTACACCACCAGGGTTTCCAAATAGGCGCCAAGCAAATGTAGACAAGCAAGAAAACAGAATGGCACACTAAGCCAAACTGGAATAGACCAAAAAAGGATAAAGAAATGCAACAAACTGTGACAAAATGCAAACTTACAAAGATAACAATGTATGGCTGCCTCAGAAGACAGGGTCTTAATTTGTCTAGGCATCATGACCATCTTGCTGAACTGCCACACATTACAGGCACTCAACGAATGAACTGCATGAATCCTGGCCTCAACTCCATCTCTCCATTGTAGCTTTCAGAATGAATGGTGTTTAAACTATGATGTTATGGGCAACTAATATTGCTAAGAATGGCAAAGAAGACATTAACATTCATATCACCATAAACAGTATTTTCTTTTAAAAAAGATAAAGGTGAAACAGTATTGTGTACTAAAATATCTGACAGGCTGGCATACAGAGGAGGGAGTCAACTTATTTGGTGTTGCTGCTAAGAGCAAAACTAGGACTGATGGATGGAAGAAACAGGGAGACTTTACCTCATTGTAAAAGAAGAATATCCTTACAATAACCACCATCCAACAACAAAAAGTTATTCGTTACACGGCAGTAAGATCTTTCTCATTAAAGGCTGTCAAAAAATTCTTACAGCTAGCTGCTAGAGATTGTCCTTAACATTTCCACTGAGTGAAACACTGAAGTAGTTATATATTCTTTCCAATACTATGATATTTTGAGTCTACAGAAATACTGCAAGTTGCATAAACACAATGACTATTTTCTGTTTACATACAGACAAAAGCATACCTTGAGAAACTGACTCCAGCATTGCAATATAATTCTCATCTGTTGACCACACTCTTCTCCCTCTCACTTTTACAGTATCATGAATATTTGACAATTTGACTGGAGTGAAAAAATACAAAGCACTCTTTCTTCCTACAGCTATGACATTCACCTTCGACTGGGGACATGGTTATCAATAATAACACTCTCCTGAGAGTTCTAATTCAATCAACTATCAATAAAGCTTTAACTTAACAGAGAAGGAGAAAGGAGAAACATATTTGAAGACAAGCCTATCAGAATGAAGGTGGCTTTCATGGAACCCTATGTACAAATCAGGTTCTATGTGGGAAGATTATATCTAGATGGTATGTTTTGAACGTCTTACCTTTTCAGATTTTAATTTGATAGTTTTAAAGGCCATTTTAAGTTCCGATTCTTTAGCTTGTAATACCTGCATCTGTCTTAAGTTACTTTAACAATGATTCTGGCATAAAGTTCTTTTTGCTTTAGCATGAAGCTTGTTCTAAAACTTAAAACCAAAACAGAGCGTTTACCCGAGTTTATGTCTTATGGATTTCAGAGTATCAAAATGCAAATGCAGTTTTATTTTAAAATATTTAATATAAACACACAGATGGACAACAGCTGCTAATTAGTTTCCTGTATCATCTGTTATGCCAACTGTGAGCTATATTATTTTAAGATAAGTGAGGATGATGGTGGAATAATGAGAAAAATTCCTATGATCTGGATATTAAAGAAGAGTAGAAGATAAAAAATAGCTCAAGACATGTACTAATCATACACTAGTTTCTCCAGAAGTCAAGGATACATTCCTCAACTATTTTCTGGGTGTCTGCAGAGTCTTATAGCACAGTGGTTAAGAGCTTGGCTGCTAAGCAAAAGGCTGGTTGTTTAAATTCCCCAGCTACTCCCTAGAAATCCTGTGAGGCAGTTCTATCCTGACCTATAGGGTTATTATGAATCAGAACTGACTCGACAGCAATGGGTTTCGTTTGGTTTTATAGAATCAAATTACATATTACATGTAGATATAATTTAGCCCTTCTTTGGTCCACTGGATGTCCTGGCATTAACGAGTCACACAATGAAATAAGGGAGCATGTCTTTGCCTTTAAATTTACAAGGTAGTGCAGAAATACATGACTACAACTTAGGAAAATAGGTGAAATAAGAAATAAAATTGATACTACTAATTGAATTTAAACACATTAATTAAAGTAAACATGGAAAATGATGTAAAAGCTAACTGGGAAAAAATGATCAGAAGTGGTCTGGGATGTTTTCTGGAAGATATCACTTTCTGTGGGGTGAGAGTAAGGGATTTCCAAAAGTACAGTAATACTCAGAGATTATTCTTACAAGAAGGAGGAACAACAACAGTAATAGCAACTTCGTGAGGATTAAGAAAGAAAACTGTAACTGGCACTAGACAAACCTTTCACTGAGAGTGGAGATACTCTCTTGTCATTAAACCCATGTTTGCTAAGGTGAAAAGAATATTCTTGGTTAACCAATAGAAGAAGTGAGATTTCTGCTGATATATGAACAGAAAACAAATCAGTTATGCTGATTTAGAAATGAAAACTGCATTTTGAGCAGAAAGGGGTTTTTTCTTAAGGGAAGCAAGCAGTTTATACACAAAACAAGAACCTGTTACATTCAGATTTAAATTCTCCCTGGTGATTAGAAATTCCTACTCTAAGAACATGAGGTAAGCCCTAGGAAGCTAGGATGTATCTGGTTCACAAACTGGAAGATGTGAGGCACTGTGCTTTGCCCAAATAATCACTGCACTGTTCAAGTCTATCTTGATAATTTCAGCTAAATGTGCCAGTTTCATAAGATGCCAATTTGCTATCTTAGTACTTGCTGCTTTTCTGCTTCATGCTTTAATGTGAAGAGGCAGCTTCATGAATTGGCAGCAACAGGAGCAGGCAATTCAAATCCAAAACACCAATCTAGACAGCCAAGTGAGCCCAACATGATCTGAGTCAGGCAAGCTTCTGTGACAGCAATTTTCCAGAAGAGGGAACCCTTTTCTTAACTGTGGGAGTTTCCCAGTCTTCAGGTTTTGAAAGGCTAGAAGGTCCAAGTCAGTAGTTTGGAAGCTATATTACTGTAGTGTCTTAAAGCTAATGCAGAAATACAAACAGCTCAATAGTTAAAACCAGTTTTAAGAATGATATAAGGTCAATTAATGTTGAAATTTATTTTAGAAATCTCCTCTAGTGGATTTTGTGCATTTGGATCATGATTACTGCTTGTCATATTCAAGAAGTAATTTGTATGAGGTCATGTATTTAAGCTTTGGGGAATAGCTTCCTGACTTCTTAAAAGTCTCCTAAGTCTGTTTGGAATTTTCCTGCTAAGTTTATTTTCTTCAGAAATATAAAATTGCTCTAGCCACCCTCTGCATTTTTTCTGTGATGTGTCTCAGTTGCTAATACAATTCTGCTGTCAGTACCATATTGACAGCAGTACCATAAATGTGCCAGTTTCATCAAGTACATCAAGCACCTATGGCCAAGGTACTTGAGCTCACTTTTAGGGGCCCCGTAAGATTCCTTCCAATGGGAAGTTTCTAGGTTCCATGGAAAGAGAGGGTTGACACAGGGAAGGAT
The DNA here is from genome assembly GCA_028571685.1 of Heterohyrax brucei. NCBI lineage: Eukaryota > Metazoa > Chordata > Mammalia > Hyracoidea > Procaviidae > Heterohyrax > Heterohyrax brucei. The sequence goes on along the minus strand of CM053151.1, from coordinate 88,443,627 downwards.
GGTAGGGTTGTCTAATCCAGGAGATGTATCCCTCTTTAGTCTCTTAAGTGCTGTGGATACAGCGGTAACAACACACACCTTGTTCTGGTCTTTATGGAGCTTACTTCAGTCTGGTAGGAAACAAAACAACCTTGGCTCAATACGAAAAAATTCTTTTTCTACTCTGTTCAGTATACACAAGACAGCAATTTCTCAAAAAAAAAAAAAAAAAGATTTCAGAAAGCTGAGAGAAAAAGACCAAAAAAACCCCAAAAGACAAAACAAAACCCTGTCATAACATAGAATAACATAGATGCCCAAATGACCAATATCTTTACAAAGTTCTAGCCACAACTGTCTTGGATGGCATATGAATTGGAACTGACTCAATGGCAACTGGTTACTGGAATGATTTGCAGGTTACAAATACATTTCAATCTGTAGGAAATTTGCAGATACAGAAAACACAAATAATGAGTACCAACTTTATGTGTATTAGCATTTGCAGATGCAGATTTCCTTGTTTGTCTTTGACCCTTCCCCTGCAACAGGGAAACAGTAGCTCATACTGCTTAAGAGGACAAAAGGTGGCTAACAGCTCACTGAACCATACAGGGAAAGAAGAAAACTAGGAGATATACTGCTCCACATTCACAGCAGAAACGGGAAGGAGCTGAAAAGTAGCTTCCTATCACACAAATCTGTGCTGATTTGAAATCTCTATGCTTACCAGTTTCATATTCGGGTCATGCCTAATATTCTCTTTTTTCCTTTTCTGTTACTTCCTGGCATTTACTGAGTAGTTACCAACTGCTGGACACTAATTGCTGAAGCTAAAGCTATGAACGATTTGTTTACATGTTTACCAGCAGGTGAGGACAGGACCTGAGTCTTAGTTATAATTATACCCCTGTCACTAACATGGCTTTGCATATGTTAAGCACTCAAAAATTGGTCATAAAATGAAATGTAAGAATACTCAAATAATTGTAAGCATGTGCCAAAATTGTTATAAAGATGTTCATAATTATAATTGACAATGATTTGAAACAATCTAATGTCTGACAACGGATTGTTTGAAAATAATCATATAGTAAAAAATAGTATGCAGTCATTAAAGTGACAAACTAGAGGAATATGTAATGATATGCCTCAGCAGTTGCAAGGGTAGGGAGGATAAAGAAAGATCTTACAAAAGGAAAGGACAGAACTGTCTATTTTATAATGAAAGAGTCAGTGCTTCAAGTCCTCTTTCCTTTCAGCAGGCACACGAGTCATCTGGATTATCAGTAAGATTACATCTCAACATAAAGAAAACAAAAATCCTAATAACTGGACTGATGAGCAACATCAAGATAAATGACAAAAAGACTGAAGTCAAGGATTTCACTTTATCTGGATCCACAATCAATGGCCATGGAAGCAGCAGTCAAGAAATCAAATGACCTATTAATGCGTTTGTCAACTCTGCTGTAAAAGACCTCCTTAAAGTGTTAAAAAGCAAAGCTGTCACTTTGAGGAGTAAGGTGGGTCTGGCCCAAGTCACAGTATTTTCAGTTGTCTCATATGCATGTGAAAGTTGAACAACGAACAAGGATTAATGCCTCTGAATTACAGGGCTTCGTGAAGAATATTGAATATATCATGAACTGCCAGAAGAACCAACAAATCTGTCTTGCAAGAAGTACAGCCAGAATCCTGTTTAGAAGTGAAGATGGTGAGACTCTGTCTCAGGGACTGTTGGCTATGTTATTAGGAGGAAACTTGTCCTTGGAAAAGAGCATGATGCTTGGTCAAGTATCATGTGAAAAAGGGGAAGACTCAATGAGATGGACTCCCCCAGGGGCTGCAACAATGGGCTAAAATAGTCAGGATTGTGAGGACGGTGTAGGAGTCAGAAGTGTTTCCTTCCTTTGTATATAAAAAGAGAGCCACTGCTGTAGAGTTGATTCCAACTCATAGCGACCTTGTTCTGTTGTATACAGGATTGCTAAAAGTCAGAATAGTCTAGATGGCACTGAACAACAGCAACAACATTTTTGGGCAAGTTACTTAACATCTCTGGGTATCAAAATTTGTCTTTTAAAGAAAAACAGATGGAATCTCAATGGTACGATATCTCATACACTGTGAGAAAATGTCTTAGGGAATATATTTCAAAATATACATAATAGGCCCCCAGACACCCTTAATTTCTGAGTTCACCTTTCAGCCAAAGATTAGATAGGTTCATAAGCCAAAATGAGACTAAATGGGCACAGCAGTCCAGAGGCAAGCACTAGAAGGCAAGATGGGACAGGAAAGCTGATAATAGGGAACCCAAGGTCAAGAAGAGATAGTGTTGACATGTTGTGGGACTGTCAATCAATATCATAAAACAATGAGTGTACTGTTTAGTGAGAAGATAGTTTGTTCTGTAAATCTGCATCTAAAGTACAATAAAAAAATCACAATAATTATAAATGAGTTTCAATACAGTGTTCACTCTCAGGTATTTGATACACCTCACCTGTAATATTCACTGGATATTTAACTTCTTGTAAAATAAAAGATACAATAAGTAAAGGCAAATTTCAGCCTAGCTCAATCCAAAGAGGTACAAAGTCTTTGTTTCTATTTCAGCCTGTGGAAATTAAGGTGGGTGATAAGGATAAGCACTGAGGAGTACAATCTACAGAATTTTAAACAGTGTTAGAGCTGAGTAAGGGTTCTATGCCCCTTGACATTCTTGAGCTATTTCTCTTCTTGTTTTAAACACAGGGTAAGGTTTTTCCCCTGACCTGGCTTGTTTCCCTGAAGAGCTTCACACAGAGGCTTTTGTATAACATCTGCTTTCATTAGCAAATGGCTACACAGGAAGCAGAAGAATGAAGAGGGAGGCAACCTTCAGAGAATACCAACAGGCTATAGCCTAAATGTACCTTGTTTCCTTTGCTAAACTCCCAGCATGGATTTCCATTAAAACAGTTCTAAATTCTTTACTCCCACATTCCACCTCTGGATTCTAAACCATTTACTCCAGGACTCTTCAGTATAGCACTCTAAGGCTGAGAAAGCCTCGATCTGCATCAACTGTATTTTTAAAAAACTGTTCTTAGTTTGATGTACGGTTTTGCTATCAGAGAGAATGGTAGACACTAGACACCTGCATATTCTTGGAATAACCTACATCCTGCTTACAGGTTTATTGTTCTTTGTGCTGTTTTTAAGGCATATATTGGAATTAAGCTTAAAATCAACATTTTATTAGAAAGTATACCACAATCAACAGTGCGAGCCCCAATTAAATATCAGTATACCAATATACGCATTTTACAATAGTGTTTTGACCTTTATGACAAAGTAATGGCAAGTGTATATATAGCATGAATGGAGTATATTAAATAATCATCTTTTACATACATATAAGTGCAACAACAGGAAGGGGAATGGACATAATCACAGGGTAAAATGGAAAGGATAAAAAAGCTCACGTTACCTGTAACAGTGCTTCGAACTAATTATTGTACTTGGAGGCAGGGCCCAAACCAGGGCTGGGTAGGAAACACACTAAATAATCTGCTGAGTTTGTTCTGTGGGTTTCCATGCCTGCTTGCTTTAGGGATCATACCTCCATGCTTTTCAAACTCTTGGATTCATTGTTTTGGGTTTTTTTTTGGCTTTTTTAAAATCTGTGAAGTTGATTTTCACTTTCTTTCAGCTGTGTTCACATCAAGACGGTTTTTAGTTGCTAGAAATACATCTGAAAGGACTAATTACTGGTCAGGTTCAAATTGAAATAAACAGCTTTGGTTTTTTTTTGCAGTGGATTCCTTCTATTCCCTTTGTAGGGCTAGGCAGTGTGACACAGCTGACAGGAAGCACCTTGTGACACTGGCTTCATCAACATAGGCTTTAAGTCGGCCAAACACCCATGTAAATACAAATGTTGAACATTTTAAAAGGAATGATGTTTGAGAGTATGTCAAACAGTTTTTATTCCAAAAGTTCTCAGAGAAAGAAAATCAGGAGAGAAAGCAGCAGAACTGTCAAAGGTAGGATGACACGATAGCTACTACCTTTCAGGTTGCTTTGCTCAAGGATCCCAGTTTGAACTAAGCTGAGGTTCACAGGTGTCAGAACACATCTTGTGAAACAATATGGCAGAGCTCTTCAAAACCACCCATTTAAGTGAGGATGGACCCTTCTAAGGCGTTATCTTGGAAGACTGAAGTGTCAAGGTGGTCATCAGAAAGAGAGGGGTGATGATGGGTGGTGATTGAGAAGTCATTCCCGCCATGATTCATATTTGACTCCTAGTGTTGTCTCTACCACTTGATAAAGACACACTTCTAACTCAAAATCTGTTGCCACAGTCGATTGCTACTGACAGCAACTTTATAGGACAGAGTAGAACTGTCCTCCTAGGGTTTTCAAGGAGTGGCTGGTGGATTCAAACTGCCAACCTTTTGGTTAGCAACCATGAGCCAGTGAACTGGAACTAGTGCTTAGTAAAAAATGGCAGAACAGCAGCGATGTATAGTAGTGGGATATCTAGAAAGAGCAGACCCGTTTTTGATCACAGGTGAGACACTGCGAGAGAGTCATAGAAACACTTGGGGAATTTAACAAAGAGTTGAATTAACCAAGCAGATGAGAGCAAGATGCCCTTCAAGATGGGCAATTACAGTCAACATGTTTCGTTTGTACTTACAAACTTGTTTAACACAAGGACACAAAATTCAAAATTAAAGTCTTAGAAAACTATTGTACTTAAATTTCAAAGAATCAGGTAGTGATAATTTTGATACTCAATCTTCTCATTCATGTGTTTCTGTTCAAGTAAAGATGTGATCACACATAAAACCATTAATCAGCATTAATTCCAGTAGGATAAAGCCAACATACCCCTTCCCCGCCAAAGTCCCTGGAAACACCACACGTCCAGGAAAGCAATCTATCTCTCCTACAACGGGCAGTTCAAGAAACAGAATGTCTATTCCTAAAGGCCATAAATATTTCTACTTTTTTCTCCTTCTTCAAGAATAAAATTAAGTGGAAATTATAGTACGATATTTCTGTCTCATTAGCAGCAATGATACCTTATTAGTACCTCCAAAATTTACATGTGCATAATAACAACCTTTCAAAATAAAATCCGATACTTACTTGTCTCCCACAATTCCCAAATTGATTGTAGGGTAACCATGTTCCTGAATTGTTGCTAGGAGAGTTGAACGATTACTGTCTCGAATCTTTCCGGGTAAGAGGTCATCTTCAGGATTTAACAGCTACAAAGCCAAAAAACTACCATAAATTATTCTCTTAGGATAATACTGCCTATTATGACTGATGAAAAAACAAATCTAAAAAACAGTTTAGATATCTAGCATCTAAAAACAGTATCTGGCATATAGAAAGTATATGTTCAAAAGATTTTTGAATGAATTTTGACAGTACAGGAATATAAGACAACATTTCTCCAGAATTAAAAAAAAATGTTGAAATTTAAATGATGGTTAAACAGCAGGCCAAGTATCACCCAAGCTTTGGCTACAATTTGACAAAAATGCTTCAGAGATATTAGCCTTCTTAGCAATTGGTTACTGGAACAAACAAACAAACGAATCTCTCTTTCCACCAAATGTTATTTTCCAATTTGTCTTTCATTGAGTACATTTGAGGTAGAGACTGTGTGACATGATACTCATAATGTCTGAAGGGAATGACTGTTTACCTTCTCTTTCAATCTTTTTGATCTCTTTTGTGAAGTGGGTACAACAATACCAGTTAAGTTAATCCTATCTAAAGCACAGGGAGGAAAAGGCTTCATTTTTATTACCGTAAATTTAAACAAGCAACACTTAACTATACATATGTGCAACTCCATGACTCTGAACTGAAACACCCTTTAGAAATTTAGTATCTATTACTGTTTTGTCTATGAATAAAATTTTAAGATGTTTATTTTATGCTACAATGTTTCAATGAAACAGTGTTGTATATACAGTAGGAAGAGCTTGGAACTCAACTAAGGTTCAAATTCAAGTCAATTAAACTCCTTATGCATTAATTTTTTCATTTATAAAATACAGTAAATGATAACTACTTGCAGTACCGCAGTTAGGATCAAGTGAAATAATGGACACTAAGTTAATGCTGGTAAGTACTGTTAAATGTAATTCTCTTTCCTTTTATTTTGATGTATGATGCTGAAAAACCACCTACTTTCTCCCGAATTACTCTCATATAGTTACTTCAAGATGTTAATGGGGATGCAAACAGTTTAAAATGTGAACACAAACTATAAGATTGCAAAATACTTTGAGAAGGGTTCTTTACACACACACACCATGTTAATACATATATATGTATGTATCAGTTTTAAGATGTGCTTTGATTTAAAAAACATTATAATTAAAGTAAAAGTACATCTTTGAAGTGAGAAAATACAGAATATTATCTTAGAAGGGCACTTGGCTTTGGCTATCTTAGAAGGTTGAAGGGAAACTTCACAACTGGACCAACAAACATCATGATAAACAAAGAAAAGACTGAGGTTGTCAAAAGACCTCTTTAAAGTACTGCGAAGCAAAGATGTCATCTTGAAGACTAAGGTGTGCCTGATCCAAGCTATTCTGTTTTCCATTTATGCATGCAAAAGCTAGACAAAGAATAAAAAAGATGGGAAAAGAATTTATGCCTTTGAATTGTAATGCTGGAGCAGAAGGACTGTTAAAAGAACAAACAGATCCATCTTTGAAGAAGTACCACCAGAGTGCTCCTTAGAAGCAAGAATGACAAGAATATATCTTACATATTTTGGACCAATTGTCAAGACGGATGACTCCTTGGATAAAGACACCATGGTTGGTACAGTACAGCGTCAGGGAAAAGAGGAAGGCCCTCAACAAGAAGGACTGACACAGTGGCTACAACAATGGGCTCAAGCATAATGATTATGGGCATGGTACAGGACAGGGCAGTGTTTCGCTCTGTTGTATGCAGGGCTGTTATGAGTCAGAACTGATTGGATGGAACCTAACAACAACAACAAGCCTCATTATTTCAGTTCTTGGAAACAAAAATCCCAAACTCCTTCAATTTTCCTCTTGACTGTAGTGACATTATGTCTCAGACCTTTGGCTTTGTGTTAAAAGGTTAGCAGCTTTGCAACTAACTGTCCTCTTACCATGCACTGGAGAAAACCCTGACCATCCTATCCAGTGTCACCTGGCAGCCTTCCCTTTAAACAGTAATTTAACTTAATCAGATGCCATATGAAATCAGAATGCACTTTTATCCTTAGTCACCGGTAGCGACTGGAAAATTGCTATTGTAGTACTAACAGATTAATTTTCTAGTCTTAATTAACACTTGGTTATATGAAGTCATTATAATTAAAAAGGCCAAGCCTTGCAGCTCTTTAACTACATTAATCATACAAATTGCTTCACAGAGAAAACTGTGTGGTTGTATCATTTTTTTCCCCACACAGCAGGGTACTGGCCATCAACTAGGGAAGATTTTCTCAGCATTTGGTTGTTTTCATTGCCATTCATGTTCCTCTCAGTTTCAAAAATAATGACAATTAGAGATTGTATCTGAGAAAGTGACATGATGAAACAAACAAAAGCCAGTTAAATAAGAATGTGGGATTTACAGTGCATGTTAAACACAAAGAAATGAATATAAGACTATAAGGCTGAATACAGCAGAATAGCCACAACGTTCCCCTTAAAAGTGAATCTTATTTTTTAATTTGCACTGGATACCTGGCACATCTCATAACTAAAATACAAAAGAAAAGACAAACTAACTAAAGGTAACCCATTATCTCCATACTTGGACATTTGGAAAAAAACAATTTCTTTCCGTTTTATTGTGCTTTAGGTGAATGTTTAGACAGCAAATTAGTTTCTCATTAAACAATTAACAACGTATTGTTTTGTGGCATTGGTGACTAATCCCGTGATGTACCAACTCTCCCTTTCTTTTTTATTTAACCTTTTGGTTTTTTATTAATTACAAAAAAAAAAGAATAAAATTTCTAACATTTATCAATTATCTCATCTATGATAAACCCTCACCCCCACCCACTTGTGTAGCCAACAGAGTCATTTTCTTCTACGGATAATTCTCCTGTTAAGTCCTTATAACAGAGGTCTCATACAAAATTTGTCCTTTTGACACTAATTGATTTCCCTCAGCATGATCCCTTCTAAATGAGAACCTGTTATGAGATGTTTTCTACAATTGTCGTTTTTTATCATAGTGTTCCATTGAGTATATGTACCATAGTTTGCTTATCCATTCATCTGCTGATGGGCATTGGGGTTGATTCCACATTTTTGCTATTGTGGACTGTGCTGCAACAAATATTTGTGTACATGTGTCTGTTCGTGTGACAACCTTTGTTTCTGAAGGATAAATTCTGAGCAATGGAATTACAGGATCAAATGGTATAGCTATCTCCAGCTTTTTAAGGAAGCACCAGACTGTTTTCCAAAGACGTTGTACCATTTAGCAATCCCACCAGCAGTGTAGGAGAGTTCCAATTTCTCCACAGCCTCTCCAGTACTTGTTTTGTGTTTTCTGGATCATGGCCAACCTTGTTGTAGTGAGATGGTACCTCATTGTAGTTTTGCATTTCTTTAATAGCTAATGATCGTGAGCAATTCTGCATGTGTCATTTGGCTGCCTGGATATCTTCTTTAGAGAAATGTCTGTCCACCTCCTTTGCCCATCGTTTAATCAGATTATTTATCCTTTGTTGATATTTTGTAATATCTTATAGATTATGGAGATCAGCCATCGCTCTGCCATAGAGTTTCCAAATATTTCTTCCCGTTCCGTAGGTGGTCTTTTAATTCTTTTGATGAAGGCTTTGGATGAGCAAAACTGTTTGATTCTTAGTAATTCCCATTTATCTATTTTCTCTTCTGTCGAATATGCTTTGTTTGTCAGATTTTGAAGTCTGTCTACATTGTGTATTAAAACTTCCATTGTTGATACTATTTTATCTTGGATGAGCTTTATCATTTTAGATTTTAGACTTAGGTCTTTTATCCAGTTTCAGTTGGTTTTTGTTTAAAGTGTGAGATATGGGTCTTGTCTCAGTTTTTTTGCAGATGGATATCCAGTTTTGCTAGCACCATTTGTTAAAGAGACCATTCTTACCCCAGTTTAAAATCTTTGGGCCTTTGTCAAATACCAACTGTTCATAGGAGGATAGTGGAGTATCTGGGGTCTCCACTCTGCTCCATTGGTCTATATGTCTCTTTTTGTACCAGTACCAGGCTGTTTTGACAACTGTGGCAGTGTAATAGGTTCTAAAGTCAGGCAGTGAGAGGCCTCCCAGTGTGTTCTTCTTCTTCAGTAGTGCTTCACTTATCCGAGGTTTCTTCCCTTTCCAAACAAAGATGATGATTTTGTTTCTCCATCTCATTATAAAATGTTGCTGGAATTTGTATCGGGATTGCATTTTATAAGTAGATTGCTTTGGGCAAAACAGACATTTTCACAATGTTGAGTCTTCCTATCCATGAGCAGGGTCGATTACTCAATTTACTGTCTCTTTCAGTTTCTTGTAGTAAGGTCTTGTAGTTCTCTTTGTAAAGATCTCTTATTTCTCTAGTCAGACTTATTCCGAGGTATTTTATCTTTTTGGGGGCTACAGTAAACGGAAATGATTTGGTGACTTCCTCTTTAATAATCTCACTGCTGGTATACAGAAATCCTACTATTTACTTAATGTTTATCTTCTATCCTGATACTTTGCTGAACTCTATTAGTTCCAATAGTATACTTATGGATTCCTTTGGATTCTCTGTATAAACAATCATATCATCTGCAAAGAGGGAGATTTTTACTTCTTTATTGCCGATATAGATGCCCTTTCTTTGTCTTGTCTAATTGCTATGGCTAGAACTTCTAGCACAATGTTGAATAGAAGTGGTGAGGGTGGACACCCTTGTCTAGTTCCTGTTCTTAAAGGGGATTCTTTCAGTCTTTCACCATTCAGGATGATGAAGGCAGTCGGCTTTGTTTAGATGCTACTGATTGCACTGAGGAATGTCCCCTCTATTCCTATTTTTCTGAGAGGTTTAAGCATGAATGGGTGATGAACTTTGTCAAATGCCTTTTCTGCATAAATTGACAAAATCAGATGATTCGTATCTTTTGTGTTATTAATGTGGTTGATTATGTTAATTGTTTTTCTGATGTTGAACCAGCCTTGCATCCCTGGAATGAAACCAACTTGATCATGATGAATGACTTTTTTTACATGCTGTTGAATTCTACTGGCTAGAATTTTGTTGAAGATTTTTGCAACTAGGTTCATGAGTGATATTGGTCTGTAATTTTCTTTTCTGTGGGATCTTTCCCTGGCTTGGGTATCAGGGTTATGCTGGCTTCCAGAATGAATCTGGGAATATTCCATCCCTTTGTATGGTGTGAAAATGCCTCAATAGTACTGGAGTTAACTCTTCTCTAAAAGTTTGGTAGAATTCTCCAGTGAAGCCATCTGAGCCCTAGGACCTAACATATTTAACTAGGCACCAAGACAAATCTCCTCCTCTCCCTTTCTTGACTCTTGGTTTCCCATTTCCATTTTCCCACATTTTCTGTCCCCTCCTATCATCTCATCCTTGCCTCTGGATGATGTGCTCATTTAGTCTCATATACATGACTGAACTACATGTTACTGTTTGTCTTGTAAGTAAATTTATGTCTAATTTCTGGGTGAAGAGTGAACCTTAGGAGTGACTACAGTACTGTGTAAAAACTGGTCTTTTTTCTAAGTTAGAGTTTTGTTCTACATTTTTCTCAAGCTCTGTCTGGGATCCTTGTTGAAAGAGTCAGAGGTGGCAGCTGGGCACTGGCTAGCTTTGCTGGACTCAGTCTGGTGGTGGCCAGTTGTGGTCCACTAGTCTTTTGGACTAATTTTTCCCTTTGTTTTTGGTTTTCTTCATTCTCCCTTGCTCCAGATGGGTGTGAGATCAATAATCATAGAAACCCACTTATACGCTTAACAGACTCCAGATGCCTACTCACCAAAGTAAGGTTTAGAACATTTTCTTTATGAACTGTGTTACGCCAATGGACCTAAATGTCCCCTGAGGCCATGGTCCCCAGCCCTAACCCAGTAACTCGGTCCCTCAGGGAGTTAGGATGCGTTTCTGAAGGTTTTAGGACTTTGCCTTAGTCAAGCTGGACTGACTTTCCCAGTATTGTGTACTGTCTTACCGTTTCCCCCAATTATCACTTATTTATCATCTAGTTAAGTGTTTTTCCCTCCCTATTCTCTCTCTTCCTTGTAACCATCAAAGATTGTTTCTTTCAGTGCTTAAACTTTTTCAAGAGTTTCTGTTAGTAGTGGTCTCATACAGAATTCGTCCTTTTGTGATATTCTTATTTCACTCAGCATAATACCCTTCAGATTCATCTATGTGGTGAAAATGTTTCACAGATTCATCATTTTATTTATTACTGCATAGTATTGCACTGTGTGTATGGACCATAATTTGCTTATTCATCTCTTTTTGGTACTTAGGTTGTTTCTTTTTGCTATTGTGAACAGTGTTGCAATGAACATGGGTATGCATACTAGGGCTGCCAAATAAGTTAGTGAACTCATTCTAGAAAAAGCACTACATACCTCATTGTTGAATATCACTACAATCATCTTCAAAGTACTCCCCTTGGGAAGCTATGCACCAATACCAGTGCCTAGTCCACCCTTCAAAGCAATTTTGGACCTCTTTTTCTGGAATGGTCTTCAGAGTTGTTGTCTCATTACCCTCAATGTCCTGAATGTCATCCAAATATCTTCCTTTCAATATTTTCTTTGTTTTCTGGGAAAGAAACAAGTCCTTGGGGGCCAGACAACGTGAGTAGGGAGGGTGATCCAATCCAGTTACTTGTTTACCAGGTACAAGCTTCCTCACTATACAATTAAGTTCATGAACTTGCCACCATGTCACTGAGTGCAAAAGCCATTCCAAAAAGAGTTCCAAGTTGCCTTGAAGGGTGGACTAGGCACTGGCATTAGTGCATAGCTTCCCAAAGGGAGTACTCTGAAGGTGACTGTGTAGTGATATTCAGCAATAAGATATGTAGCACTTGAAACAATTAAGTTGGTGGACTTAACTGCTGGACTTCTTACTTCTTTTTTCTCTAGGATATATTCTTAGGCGTCCGACAGCTGGATTGTACAGTACTTCTGGAAACTAGTGGCATAGTGGTTAAGTGCCAAAGCTGCTAGCTATGAGGCTGGCAGTTCAAATTTGCCAGGTGCTCCTTGGCAACTCTATGGGGCAGTTCTACTCTGTCTATTGGGTCACTATGAGTTGGAATCAGCAGTAATGAGTTTGACTGGTTTCAGTTTACTCCTATTTCTAGCTTTTTAAGGAAGCACCAGATTGTTTTCCAAAATGTACCATTTTACATTCCCACCAGCACTGCATAGTAGTTCTAATCTCTCTGTAGTATCTCCAACATTCGTTATTTTCTCTTCTGATTAGCATCAGTAATGCCGGGTTGAGATAACATTTCACTGTAGTTTTGCTTTGCATTCCTTGTCACTTTCTAATCTACTAAATTTCAATTTCTTGTTTCTGTTATTGTCTGTGGTACTACTATCCTCCCAGCTTTGAAACATCTACTTTTGTTTTCTGTTTCCCCTTTGTAGTTTACTCGTTTCTCAAAGGTCTTAATCATTATGAATTTCCTAAAACTTCTTTTTCTTTACTTTACATTTTAATTCCTCCATTACCAACCTCTCCTGATCTAATTCCATGCACTAATTACATTATACTTGAATTTCTGCAGAAGCTAGTAATTGTCAATCTTGTCTTGAAATGCTTTCCTTCTAAGAAATAAAGTAGAAAAATCAACCTGGAAAACTGTACTATTACTTGCATAATAGGCAAACTACCCAACCAAGACAAACAACACAAACTATCTTAATACAAGTTTCCTCAGACTTACATGCTTCAAGATAAGACCAGGGACAAACTGACTTACAGTAGCTCCAGTCATGCATTCCAAAAATATGAGTGACTGTTCCAGCAACTCGCCTGTTTCACATATTCTGACCAATCTTTGCCCAATCTTCGCTTACTAATTTCTACTTTAAAACCACCCCATGACCAACCTCAGTCCTCAAAACCCCATAAATAGCCAATGCTGTCGAGTCAATTCAGAAACATGATGACTCTGTATGTTAGAGAGAAATGCTTTATAGGGTTTTCTTATCTGTAATCTTTATGGAAGCATATCACCAGGACTTTCTTCCATGTGTCACTTGATGGGTTATAGCTGCCAAACCTAAGTTAGTAACTGAGTGAAACCATTCACATCACTCAGGGATCTAGCCCTATAAAATACCTGTTATGTATGTTTTTGTAACGCTCTCAAACCACATATGTATAACGCAGTGTTGTGTTTGACTCTGTAGAGCTCTTAAACCAATATGCATAAGTCACTTATAACGTGACCTAGAAGTAGAAATTTTCTAAATTTAAAAATACATAATCTTCACAGAAGAATGTGAATTATGTGAGGTATGTCATCAACAACTGCTGCTTAAGTTGGCTTGGCACCTACATGATGTGAGAAAAAAATGTATAGTCAAATCTCTAAAGCAGCTTTGAGATATAAGCAAAGTAATAACTCCGTCTCTGACCTTTTAGAAAAGATGCTACATACACTTAATCTCTTATCTTGGAGAGAAGATATAACACTCTATTCTTTGTTAAAAATGACATCACTGAGCCCTTATCATATGGAGCCAAGGTGAGAAAATCACATATAAACCAGGACATTGGCTCATTTGCTGAACAAAGGCAAAAGCAAGAGATGTACAAGGTCTGACAATTAAGTTTGAAAACTTACCACCATGTGCTTATGCTCGCAGCACTGTACATATAACTCGGTAAGGTATCATACTCTTGGTATAATCAGTGTCTCACAGTTGTGTTTGTGTTGCTGTGTGGCACAGTCTTGCTGAGTGGCATTCATTACTGTTGTTTTTGTGTGCTGTCATGAGAATGTCAGAGCTTGGATTAGAGCAGTGAACAAACATTAAATTTCGTGTTAAACTCGGCATGAGTGGAACTGAAATTAGGTATATGTTAGTCCACGTTTATGGAGGTAATGCCATGAAGAAAATGGTTGTATACAAATGGATGAAACTTTTTTTTGAGGGCAGAGAAAGCATTTATGATGAAGAGTGGTCAGGGCGGACAGTAACAAGCAGAACTGATGAAAACATCACAAAAGGTCATCGAATTGTGCGTCAAAAATTGTTGGCTGAGTGTGAGAAGCACAGCAGACTAAGTAAACATCAATAGAGAAACATAAAAATCTTAGTTGAAAATCTTGGCATGAGAAAGTTGTGGGGAAAATCATCCTGGAGGAAGAGCTCACTGATGAACAAAAGCAATGGAAAGCTGAAGTTTGCCAATATCTTTTGAAAAGGCAAGATGATGTTTTGGGCCATGTTATCACTGGTGATGAAACATGAGTTACCAATACAACCCTGAAACAAAGTGTCAAGGTACACAATGGAAGTCAGCCAATTCTCCACAACCAAAAAGTTCTATCAATCCAAACCAAGAGTCTAAAAGATATTGCTGAACTTTTTTGATATCAGAGGGACTATTCATAACGAACTTGTACCAACTGGACAGTTAATGAAGTTTACTATTTGAAAGTGATGAAAGGGCTGCATGAAAAAGTTAGATGAAAATGACCAGAGCTTTTTGCCAGCAACTCACGGCTCTTGCATCACAAGAATGCACCAGCTCATTGGGCACTGTCTGTAAGGCAGTTTTTAGCCAGTAAACAAATAACCGTATTGGAACACCCAACCTACTCACCTGTTCTGACCCCCAGTGACTTTTTTCTTTATTCCAAGATAACAGAAATATTGAAAGGAAGACATTTTGATGACATTCAGGATATATTAAGGGTACTATGAGGACAGCTCTGATGGCCATTTCAGAAAAAGAGTTTCAAAAGTTTTGAAGGGTGGACTAGGCACTGGCATTGGTGCACAGCTTCCTAAGTGAAGTACTTAAAAGGTGGTTCTAGTGATACTCAGCAATGAGGTATGTAGCATTTTTTTTGGAATGAGTTTGCAAACATAATTGTCAGACCTCGTGTCTCTAGGCCCCGACACTCCGAAGATCAAGAGTCTGACAGAGATGACAGCTGCGTGTTTATTTACTACCAGTGTCCAAACACCTCCACTGAATTCCCTGCTGTGGTCAAGTTGATTCCAACTCTTAATGACTCTACAGGACAGAGAACTGCTCCACAGAGTTTCAGAGGAGCATCTAATGGATTTGAACTGCTGACCTTTTGGTTAGCAGCCACACCACTTGATCACTAAACCACCAGGGTCAAATCTTCCTCCTAAGGTATATGTTTAAGGTAAAAGCCTGAAGTCTAAACATTGGGACTCTAACCATTAGACTAATATTATATTGTAATGATTCCCTGGTCTTAAAATAAATGGCTTATAGTCTTACCTGTGTGCCTGGCTGAGACTATCCTGCATATACTAAATGAGTTCACCCATGTTAAACTTGAACATTTTTTTAAAAACTTAATTTTAAATAAAATCCCACAGGGCAATATTTTTCTGTGAAGTTACATGACGATGTCAGATGCTGTCATGCATTTTTACAGTTTGACAAACTGGCTTAGGGAGAGATCTTTTCACTTAGTCAGGCCGTTCTAAGTTTCAGGGTCAGTGGTGAGACACTCAACCTGAGTCGAGGACTTGAGACATAGCATATAAGCCATATTTTCATCCTTGACTGATTTTTAGCTAAAGAATGTATACATTAGTCTACTAGTAAGTTTACGCTACCTTCTGGCATTATTCTACCTTCTGTTTTGCTCTTTTTTGTATTTTCTTTCTAAAAAGCCTAATTTCATCAATGACCATTTGGAACCGCAGTGGCTATTTTGGAATACTTTTGACATGACCAAAATCATTCCCTTGAAAGGCACAATGAAAAGGAAATACAATTCTGAATATTCAATGACTAGCATTCATACTAGCTTTTATACTAACATTTATGATAAGCTTCAAAATAAGAACTTAATAAAAATGTAAAACAACCTAAAAGTTCCTTTGTTAAACTCTCATGAGGAGATTCTCTGTCTTGTCTGTAAGAAAATCATTTAATGTAAAAGATTTCCTCTTTGTTTCTGTTACTTAGAGATTTAATCTTACAGTCTTGATGGAATTGTCAAGGACGCCAGACATTGTTTAATTGGGTTGTGGTGACTTTCTTTCTCTCCTTTAATGTATTGAAATGAGTTTTCTTGAATCTAAAACCTCTCTCCTCTCTGCAAAGGGAAGATAATTAGACTTTTATAGTGCTCAGTAACTCCGTATCAGTGGCAACTTCCTTACACTTCCTCACTTTTCTTTCCTTGGTTTCTTTTCTCTTGGAAAAGGTAATTTCTTGACTAATCAAAGTATCTAACTCTAGTCATTTTGTACACACCCTGGAAATAACCAGGTAGTCCAGATAAACAGATTTAATACAAAAAAGAGGGGAAAATCATATTTTAAGGTCTAATGGAGCATGTTCTTGTTATAAACAGCTTTTCATTAAACTCTGGGAAAAAAGTTTTAGCTAAGAGTTAAGCTAATTTGTGTGGTCATTAGATTACAAGATAAGACGGAAAGAGGAAGATTCAGAGCTTTTAGATAAATTTTAGAGTTTGTGAGTTTAAATTATACATATAAAACCGAAACCAAACCCAATGTCGTTGAGTTCATTCTGACTCATAGCGACCCTATAGACAGAGTAGAACTGCCCCATAGAATTTCCAAAGAGCACCTGGGAGATTTTAACTGCTGATCTTTTGGTTAGCAGACATAGCACTTTACTGCTACGCCATCAGAGTTTCCATTTAAATAAAGAGATCTATAAATTGTATTAGAAAACAGTTCATATTTCTATTAAGATGACTTTTTCGACCAGTTAGATTGATTTAACAATTCCAGTTACTAAAACTATCATGTTTTCTTCCTCACTTTATCATTATGTACTAAACTTACATTAGAACAACATTCTAGTTACGCTAGATTATTTTAGTTATGGGATTATTTTCTGATAAAAAAATCTTAAATATTATTTCTTAAATTTCCTTTACTACTTTTCCTAGAAGATAGCAAAATCTGTGTTCATGTAAGTTGAAATAAGGAATGCCTCTATGAAAAGAGCTGAATTCCTATTATTCTTCAATCAAGTCATAAGATTTTTATATGAACTTAAATTCTAATTTTCAGATCCTTAATTACTTTAAGACATTAAATTAGTATTAACTGAACCAACTGACAAATAATCTTAGATATACGGACTGTTAACATGACTATCCTGGGGCCAGGATGGAGTCACTTATGCTAAGTTCCACGTCAGCAAATTGAAACCTGGCAAAATTTGTATTTCCTCAATGTCTGACCTTCCCTGGAGACAAAACCTAAGTGAACAATCCATGCTTGCAGCCTCACGTATAGTATATGGCCTAGCTATGAGAGTTCCCAATACATTATATATGCCATGTAAGGTAAATAATTTACAACTAAGCACTTTTTTGCCCACTGTTACTTTCTTGTTTATATGCCACTCTGCTCATGTAACTCTGGCCTATTTCGCTTGTTCTTTGGAGCACTTGTCTGATTCCTAGACTAAAGATAAATTGCAAATAAAGATTACGAATCTGTATACCAATTTAATCTTGTGGAAGCTTTCTTTTTAAATGAATGACATAATGCTTAATACACCAGTGCTCATATCAAGTACATTATAAAACAGTCGTTACCAACAGGTAAAAAGAATATATAAAGAACAGTTAATTAAAATTTTGTATTTGTTGTTAATTGCCATCAAGTTGATTATAGATCATGGCAACTTCAATTAAAATTTACAGAATTTGGCATTCTTCCTTGTATAGCAAATAAAAATCTGCAGAATCTTTGTATTACTCATTAGCCATCCAGGACACTCAAAGAGAGCTACAAAAAACACAGCAGTTTTATGATTCTGAATTTGGGTAAGGCAAAATAACAAGCATTTTCTGAGGAGAAAAGATATCAACAGAATGGACATCCTGGTAGCATAGCGGTTAATTGCTATGGCTGCTAGCCAAAAGGTTGGCAGTTCGAATCCACCAGGTGTTCCTTGGAAACTCCATGAGGCAGTTCTACTCTGTCCTCTAGGGTCACTATGAGCCAGAACTGACTCGACAGCAGAGTTTGGTAGATTTAGTTAATTAATTTAGTTAATTTAGGACAAATGTGTCCCCAAGACTCTATGCTTTGGGGATTAAGATGAATCTACACATACTTATTTACAAAGATTTAGTATAACTGTCTACATAAATGTTTTGCTTCTAAGCTTAAATGCTCTTGTTAATTGGTGAAATACATAATACACTTTATGGGAATTAAAGGCCACAGATATTTGTTAATGGTCTTAGTGTCCACAAAATAATATTAATTTCAGTATATCCACTGACAGAATACTTATACATTGATTGTGAGCTTTACCTCAGTGGATTCTACTGTTCTCCATTTTGAGAATAGGGCTTAATATAAAAATTGCTCAGAGCTGTCCAGGCTTATCACCAAGAGGTATGGACCACCTTTCCATGGCAGCTACTTGGGCAGCTTCTCCATAATCTCATATCAGTATAATAATATAATTATATATGATATTATATAATATTATGTTGTATAGTAATCATCATCATCGTTTTACACCTTGAGTATTTTAGAAACATCATCTCAGAAAGACTATGCTTTGTTGCAAACAAACTCAGGTACTGCTAACAATGACTAGACATTGTTCTTCAAGGATAAAAGTTTAAAAATTACAATTATTGGAAACCTTAAGCTGAGATTCTCTACAACAGCACTGTCTAATAAGACTACCTGAACTGATGAAAATGTTTTATATCTACTTTGTCCTTTCACACAGTGGCTACTGAGTGCTGAAATATGATTAGTGCGACTGCGGAAATGAAATTTTGTTTTGGGATTAATTCTGCAGTTCCTAGGAAAGTTGAACAACCTGTATCGAATTAAGGGAAAAAGTCAGTTGTATATATCTAAAACAGATCCACATATATTATAGGAGATATTTTCATGTCCAGATTTGGAAGTCTTGAATCATAATGACTTCATAATACTCTATAAACTTTCTAATAATTGTGACTTAGTGTTTTCTGTTGTTGTTAGGTGCAGGTGAGTTGGTTCTGACTCACGGTGACCCCATGTACAACAGAATATATTACAGTGTTCTATGTATGGCTGGCCTTGAATGCTGTTGTATCTCTGCCTACTATACTATGTGGTTCAACAAATTATCATTTAATACAAGCAGCTTGAAGTAACGGTGCCTGTAGAGACCAAATGACTATGTGTTGTTGTTACGTGTTGTCCAGTTAGTTCTGCCTCACAGTAACCCTGTGTACAACAGAAGGAGACACTGCCCAGTTCTGCACCACCCTCACAATCACTGCCCTGCTTGAGGCCATCACTGTAATCACTGTGTCAGTCTGTTTCACTGAGGATCTTCCTCTTTTTTGCTGACTTTCTAAATTTACTTTACCAAGGATGATGTTCTCAAGGGACTGGTCCCTCCTGACAACATGTTCAAAACACATGACGTGAAGTCTTGCCATTCTTACTTCCCATAAGCATTCTAGGTGTACTTCTTCCAGACAGATTGATTTGTTCTTCTAGAAGTTCATGGTATATTCAATATTCTTTGTCAACACTGTAACTCCATAATTCAAACACATCATTTATTGGTAGGTGTTCCTTATTCATTGTGCAGCTTTCATGCTCATATGAAGTGAATGAAAACATCATGGTGTAGGTTAAGTGTATCTTAGTCCTCAAAATGACACTTCTGCTTTTTAATGCTTTGAACGGTCTTTTGTAGCAGATTTTCCCAATGTAATATGTTCTTCAATTTCTGGACTGCTGCTTTCATGGATGTTGATTAAGGTTCCAATTAAATGAAATTCTTGGCAGCTTCAACACTTTCTTCATTTATCTAATGTTGCGTATTGGTCCACTTGTAAGGTTTTTTGCTTCCCGTACTTGGCTGGCAATGTTGAGGAGTAATTCATGCTGAAGGCTGTAGTCTTTGACCTGTATCAGTAGGTGCTTCAAGTCATCTACATTTCACAGGTTGTTAATGAGTCTTCCTCTAATCTTTATGCTGCACTCTTCTTCATATAGTTCAACTTCTTGCATTATTTGCTCAGCATACAGACTGAATAACTACAGTGACTTCCACAAAAAACCAAATACAAAACCAAGACCTATTAAAAATGATGCAAATCTAGATTGATCACATCTCCAAAAGAGAATGGTCTAATTTAGGCTGAGAAATGACTAGATGTATGAGGAATGATAAATGAAATTGAAATCACAACTTCCAAAATTATACTATGACTTGCAAAGCAGATAAATTATGCCAAAATATAGCATGCCATACAAGCTATCTTAGTATAAACTGTTTTAACATCAGCTCATTGAGAACTGTATGTTCTAAATCCATGAACAAACGGATTTAATAGCAATTCCACATAAACTCATGTGTTCCAAAGATAAGACTAATGACCACCAGCACCTTGTCCAGACCTTCCTGGCTAACTGCCCTAAAACCACCCTATGACTAACTCATGCACACCAACACCTATAAGCATTCTTCTGCAAGTTTCCCTAAATTAGAACCAAGCCTTGCCCAAATCTCCCTTTGCTAAGACTCTAAGTCACCCTTAGACTAACTCTAGCACACAAGTATTCTTCTGAAAAGTTTCTCACATCTAAAATATTACATAAATGGAATCATACAATATGTAACTAAGCATAATGCCCTTGAGATTTATCCACATTGCTGTATGCAGCAACTGTTTCTTTTAATTACTGTTTCCTGTTTCTGACTATTACAAGTAACGCAGAGCATTTATATATAATGTACTTAAGGATATGGTAGAGTTTAAGTTTTTTGTTTCTGTTTGTTCATTCTATTTTTGTTTGTTTTCTTTTTTTCCCTATCGATTACTTGAGCATTTTTAGAAATTTTATTTTGATTTATGTACACAGTATTTTACAGTGTAGATATTACATTATACATACATAACTTGTCAAATAGACAGTAAGCTTCTCCAAGTATTCTCTATCCTTTTAAAATTCCCTGTTACCTATGCTATGCATGACAATTTATTAATATATGTAAAATATTAAGTCTTAAGCTTAAGAATGAAGCAAGAGAATCTCTTCTCAATTGTCTCTGAGGGAAAATGGTGAGGAACAGACAAGGGGTTTTTCTAAGAGGCATAAATATAAATTGATTAATATTTTATATATATTAATAAATTGTCATATGCAAAGCATACGTAACAGAGGGAATTTTAAAAAGATAGAGAAAACTTAGAGAAGCTTACTGTCTATTTGACACATTATGTATGTATGATGTAATATTTTAATCTGCATCAGTAGGTCAAGATGATGGCCTATTTTAGTGCTTATACTCATTCATTAATTCAGCCATTGAGCAAATTTTTAGGCATCTACTAACACTAAATGTTGGTGAGGATATGGAAAAAGGATTACTTCACAGTATTTCAGGGACAGTTAACTGATATATATTTCTGGTGGCAATTAGGCAATGGATAATATCAAAAGCCTTAAGATAAAAAACTCCATTTTTTGGTCTAGCAACACTGTTATGAATTTAAGAAAATAGTCAAACACACAAATACATATGGATGTTCACCACAGCACTACTTTAATTACGAAAAACGTAAGTATAAATGTCTAACAATAGGGTGCTGACTAAATCATGACAAACCTATATAAGATTGTTACACAGCCATCAGAGACAGACTACAGATACACATTATTGACAATGAAACATATTAGTGATATAACACTTAAGTGAAGAAAAACAGATGTGGTATTTGCAGTACTGTCTTACTTTTATAAATATTCATATGTGCACAGAAATAAGCTTGAATGACTATATATAAGAATGTTAGTGGCGGTTCCTTTTTCTTCTTGCATTCCACTTGAATGCAAGTTTCATGAAGACACGGATTATTGTCTTTTTCTGTTTACTACTGTACTCACAGCAACTGAGTTGGGGCTAAATAAATACTAATAAATGAACAAGTGGTTATTTGTATTTTCTAGTTTTCCTATAAGTAAACTATTATTATAATTGAATTGCTTTAACGTTAAAAATAAGTATATTTAAAAAAATCAGTCACTATTGACTTCGGTAAGAACAGTTTTAAGAAGCAACGAGACCATTACAGAAATAGGTAACTAGGAAGGAGGTATTTTTTGAGTGGGATGGGGGAAAGATGGTTTGAAGCCAGGTAATGCTGGATCCTCAGGTGGCAATATCAAAAGGAAGCTGACATGGAGGCTCAAGGTTTCAAAAAAAGGTAAAGACTTGAGATGTGGATACAGAAATTACTTGTATATATGTGACAAAAAAGAAAAACTCTAAGGTAAAATTTGGAGACAATGAAAGACACAACAAAGCAGGGTCTTGGGAGTATCCTATTTAGGGCAAGGAAGATGTGTTTAAGAAACAATGTAAGAAAGAAAAGTAATAGTAAGGGAGTCAAGAGAACTGAATCAAAGAACACAAAGAGACAGTTTCAAGGAGTATCAGCGATGTCAAATGGTATAGACAGGTTAAAGAGGATGAACACCAGTGATGTGCAGATTTTAGGAGGTTATCAGTATACTTTAGAAAGCAATTTCTGTAATGGGCACTACTCAGACTTGGAGGAGGCATGTGGGAGCCACAGGCCTTGGCCAGTGTTTACCTCAAGCAGAGCCACCACTCATCTATCACTGGAGGCTTGTATGTTACTATGATGCTGAACAGGTTTCAGTGGAATCTTCCAGACTCAGACGGATAGGAAGAAAGGCCTGGAGATCTACTTTCAAAAATAAGCCAATGAAAACCTGAATGGATCACAATAATTTGATCTGCTACAGATCATGGGGGTGGTGCAGGATCAGGTAGTGTTTCATTCTGTTGTGCAGGGGGTTGCCTTGAGTCAGGGGCTGATCTGATAGCACTAACAAACAGCAACAATCAGATGTGCAAGTTTTAAGAAAAAGTGGATACTGACAAAGGCGAGGCAGTGTTGTTTTAAACAAACGTAACAGAGAGGAGGCAAGACGATGTTTAAGTGCAGGTTTTCTTTTAATGATGGCCATTGTTGCTATTGCCCTTGAGTCCACTCCCACTCATGGTGACTCTGTGTTAAACAGAACTCAGTTTTGCCCTATCCTGCACCATTCTAACAATCCCCAGTATGCTGTGCCTATGGTTGCAGCCACTGTGTCAATTCATCTCATGGAAAGGTTCCCTCATTTTCACTGACCTTCTACTTTACCAAACATGATGTCTTTTTCTACTGATGATATGGTAATCATCGCACATTTGGATGCAAAAGGTGGATGAGCCTCGAGAGGGAAAACAAATCAAGTCACAGAAGAAACAGGAAATAAACTAGAAATCAAAGTTCCAAAGAAGATGAGAAAAGATGAGTTCAAGTGCAGAAGCAGAAGGACTGCTTTCTTGGAGATGGGAAGTACATTCTCCTCACAGAATGGAGGAAATGGAGACAGCTGAAGGAACGTGGAAATTCTGATGCAAAGAGAAAAAGACGAGTGAGCCTTCATCCAGTTTGCTTTGGCAAATATTTTTTAGCTTTATATTTTTCATAATGTGGTGAGGTCATCTGCTGAAGATGAGAAAGCAGGGTTGCTACTGAGATTTAAAGAGCTTATGGAATGTATAAATGACCTACTCACTGGAAGAACACGTTTGGAAATAACAAGATAGGAAATAACAACAGAATCATTGAGCAACTTTAAGTAGCAAGTTGATAGAAGATGGCATAAATTTGTACTGAGCCAGGTAATCGTAATCACAATTCTATTATTTCCCTCAGTCATGCTCTTCTTCTTGAGAGTAAAAAATACAGAAAAGTGGAGGCAGAATCCTTGGGAGGCACAGAAGGCTAAATGAGCAACAACTAGCTGGACACAGTTAGCAGTTGAAGCCTGCTCAGAGGTAACCTGGAAGAAAAGCCCTCGTGATCTGCTTCCTAATGGTTACAGGCTTGAAAAACCTATGGAGTTGTTCTATTTTGTACACACTAGGTGGCCATAAGTATGTAACAAACAACATTACAGTCATTCAGTTTGGTCTCTAGAATAGTTAGCAAAGGGAATGATTAAAAGACTGCAGGTAAAGTGTTAATGAAGGCAATTTTAAAGTGGTGAACCATGGTCTTCAATCTAGAGAACTATATACAGAGAGCTACATGTAAGCAATGGACTACCTAGTATTATAAGTTCCAGACACTGCCATTGAAACATAGAAGAAATTAAATTAAAGGATGTTGTTATAGGAGCATTGTGCTATAGCGGAAATGAGTCACTGTAGTCAAAAAGACTCAGGTGGGAAACCGGGCTCCAAACTTACATAACAGATATGATGTCAGGCAGGTTGCTTTGTTTCTGAGGTTTGACTTCCTCTTACATAAAATGGGGATAATTATGTTAACCTTAGGGAGTTGCTTGACTCATAAAGCACCTCAGTACTGATGACAGTAGACCCTGAACTACCATTTAGTCTTCTTTTTTGTTACTGAGGACATGTACTTCAAAGATTCTAGTTTTTAATAGCAGCTGCTCACGGAAGTACTCTGTTATTGACTGTGGCTGTAGAATTATAAAAGATGTAATAAGCAAAGGCATAATGGAGATAAATACACTTAATCTGTGTGTGCATGTGTGCATGCATGCATGTGTGCACCTGCATGTGTGTGCCTGCATGCACGCGCCCACTGTGTGTGTGTTTATGAGAGGCAGAGAAAGAAATGAATATGACGCAGTTATGAGATATTACTGAAATGGACTGAACACTGCCCTCAAAACTAGCAGACAACAAAGCATTTATTCCTTCTACTAAAGGAATCATTACTGCTACTAGTTCAGGCAACTAGGTAACAAGCATACAGTTTGACCTCCTGGAAAGAACGGCTGCTGGCTGAGTGATGTTCAGTATAAAGACCTAAGGTCATCATCTAAAGTTTTACAGGGATCAGAACGTATTCTGTGTGTAGAGAAATGATGTTATCAAGAGTTAAAATTAGAAAATAAAACTGGGAAACACAAAGGCTGAGAAAAGAGGAGGACGATACAGCTGTCTACTAAGTGTAAAACTGGGATCTCCTGTCTTCTATTTATACACATTCCCTCGACTACTTCTTCCAGTCACATGATTTAAAATACTCTGTATATGCTGGTAACCATATGTACATCTTCAGCTCTGATCTTTCTCTTAAACTCCAGAATAATATGCTCAACTGCCTACTCAATATTCCTACTAGAATTTCTTATAGTATCTCAAACTTAACATGTTTAAAATATGATTCCTAAGTTCTACCCCCTTATCTTTCTCAGCCAGGTAAACAAGTTTATCCCTACAATTGCTCATGCAAAACCTTGGAGTTCATCTTGACTCTTATATTTTATTTTTAGTTCACTAGCAAATCCTGTTGGTTCCACCTTTAAAATACACACTGGATTGAATCACTTCTGGTTGCCTCTCCAATCTCATCTCCTTTTATTTTACCCCTTGCCCTTTACAATTTAGCCACACTGCCCTGCTTGCTGATCCTCAGACATGACAAGCATAGATCCTTTCTCAGGGCTTTTCCATTTGTTGTTCCTTGCATCTTGAACATGTGTCTTCCCACAGTCATATAGATTTCCAATCATCAGTGATGCTTGATTATCATATCTATAATAGATATCTCTACCAATTAGGTTCGGAATGGGAATCCCAGAAACCATGCTGATGAGCAATCTGTACACGGATCAAGAGGCCGTTAGTTGTTTGAACAGAACTAGGGAACGGTCAATGATTTAAAGTCAGTAAAAATGTGCGTAAGGGTTGTATCCTTTTGCCATACCTATTTAATCTGAATGCTTAGCAAAATAATCCAAGAAACTGGCCTATGTGAAGAAGAACAGGGCATAAGAATTGGAGGAAGACTCATTAAGAACCTGAATTATGCAGATGAGACAACTCTGCTTGCTGAAAGAGAACCTGAAACACTTCCTGATAAAGATCAAAGACCACAGCCTTCAGTATGGATTATATCTCAACATCAATTAAACAAAAATCCTCACAATTGGACCAATAAGCAACATCATGATAAAGGAGAAAAGACGTAGGTTGTTAAGGATTTCATTTTATTTGGAGACACAATCAATATCCATGGAAACAGCAGTCAAGAAATCAAAAGATACACTGTACTGGGAAAAATCTGCTACAAAAGACCTCTTTAAAGTATTGAAAAGTAAAGATGTCAACTTGAAGACTAAGGTGTGTCTGATCCAAGCCATGGTATTTTCAATCATACCGTATGCATGAAAAAGTTGGACAATGAATAAGGAAGACAGAAAAGCAACTGATATCTTTGAATTGTTGTGCTGGAGAAGAATACTGAGTATACTGTGGACGGCTAAAAAATGAACAGATCTGGAGGAGGCGGAGTCAAGATGGCGGACTAAGCACACATCTCCTTACATCTCTCTGGAAACCAAGACCTGAACTGATAATCAAACGGAGCCTTCTGGTCACCTAGTGAGCCCCCAGGACATGGCACAGGGCTGTTAAATTGGACTTCATACAACTGAATGAAAAATCTCCTCTTTTTCACCGACTCCCGTGCCTGGCTAGCCCTGGCTCTCACGGACTGAAGGTAAATGCACCATTTTGACTTTTTTTGTTCTCTATCTTGGCCGGCGGGCAGAGCTGGGTCTTGCCTAGCAGCTAGACTCAGATGCGCTGCTGGGGGGATAGGCAGGCGAAATTCCCATATCTTGAGAACCAGGCTTTGGACTCTGTTCATCTAGCCACTTTGGGCCTGTCTTTTTACCTCTGTCATAGCACGGTTCATACAGAACCACAGTGCCTGTGTGCAGGACGCCATGTAGGATACGGAGATTTTAGCGGAGCATGAATCTTAGCCTGGGAGCCAGCGCCTGCAAACAGGACAGCGCTTCTCCAACAGAAAAGGAGTATTTTATGCAGTGCCGCCTACAGTGGGGGCCTGGCAACAGAGGTGGAGGATTCATTACCTCTCGGCACCTTCAGCCCCTCTGCCGACCGTGTGGGTGCCTTCTTAGATACGGTGGCCGCAGCTGGTCCTAATTCTTAGCCTGGGTGCCAGAGCCTGCCCACAGGAGAATGCTCTTCTGCCAGAAAAGAAGCAGTTGACACAGTGTTGCCTAAGGCTGGGCCTGTCAGCAGAGGCCAACAGGGCAGTAGCTTTGCTGTATTTTGAACTAGTTTGTATCATCTGTGGTTGGATATAGAGGTGCTTACTTTGCCAGCTGAGAAGAGGGACCTCTACACCTGAAAACCTGACAGACTTGGGAAGTGGTCAGATATCTTTTGTTTTACATTTGAAGACAGCCTAGAGAAACATCAGCAGTCCATCCTCATAGTATCTCTTCCAGCCTCTACTTATTCACATGGGACCCAAAAAGTAACAGACACTTGTGGCAAACAAGAAATCACCCATGGCTTCAGAAGGCTCCCAAACAAAGCAACCAAGGAGTTTTCCAGATGAAGAAAGTTTTCTGAAATCATCGGAAGATGACTGTAAAAGGATTATATACAGAGCCTTTCTAGACCTTATACAAAACGCAGCACAACGAAATGAAAAATTAAGCAAGCTGTTCAATCTGATGGAACACCAGTACTCTGAAATCTAACAGATCAAGAACAAAATCAAAGACATAGAAACTTCCATTCAAAGCCAATAAAACAGAATGGAACAAATGGAAAGAAGAATTTCTGACTTGGAAGACAGAACTACTGATGCCAGCATCTAAGAGGAAAAACTGGAAAAAATAAATAAGAAAAATGAAGAAGCATCAAGAAGCAAGTGGCACTCTATTTAAAGAGGAACAAGCTTTGATTAATTGGAGTCCCTGAACAGGATGAGACACCTGAGAACACAGAGAGTATCATTACTGAGCTGCTGACAGAAAACTTCCCAGAAATCATGAAGGAAGAGAATATAGACATCTCAGATGCATATCGCACACCACCCAATACAGATCTCAAAAGAAAGACTCCAAGACATATTATAATCAAGCTTAACAAAATGAAACAGAAGCTGCAACTCTTAAAGGCAGCAAGACTCAAATCAAAGCTAACATTCAGAGGGAAACCCTGTAGGCTCTCGTCAGAATTCTCAGCAGAAACCATGCTGTCACGGAGACAGTGGCATGACACATTCAAAGCCTTGAAAGAGAAGAACTTCCAACCAAGAATTATATACCCTGCAAAGCTATCTTTGAAATGTGAAAATGAAATTAAGACATTCCCAGATAAACAGAAACTCACAGACTTTGTAAAAACCAAACCAAAACTACAAGAAATACTGAAAGAAGTTCTTCACTTTGGCTTAGAAGAACAAAACCGCTAACTTTATATTTCAGAACGACACATCATCCAGAATTCTACTCAGTTAGAGAAGGCTCCAAACTCAATCACAGCTTTAATACTGAAAGAAACAATCCAGTGAGAATCATGAAAACTATGGTGCCATCATATTAAAAAGAGGGATGTACTACAGTCGTTATAGCCCTTCCAGATGGAGAGGAAGTTGACAAGATGGTAGTAATTAAAATGGGGTTTACATATAGTTTAATAAGGGGGATCATGGGGCAGCCGTAAAGCACAACAAAGGTGTAACATACCATAGCAAGAAATGTAACACAGGCGTCTCAACAACTACAAAAACAGCTCTGAAAAAGGTGAAAAATCAACTCACAAAAAAGAATGTCCTAGAACAGTTTAATAAGAACAACGAAGATAACATCAACACAAAAACAAACATACCACAATGGTAGCACTGAACACATATCTATCAATAACTACACTGAATGTGAATGGACTGAATGCTCCAGTAAAGAGACATCAAGTGACATCTTGGATCAAAAGACATGACCCATCCATGGGTTGTCTAAAAGAAACTCATTTGAGACCTAAAGATAGGAACAAACTGAAAATTAAAAGATGGAAGAATATATATCAAGCTAACAATGAACAAAGAAGAGCAGGGGTGGCAATTCTAATCTCAGACAAAATCAATTTTAATGTAAAATCCACCATCGTGGACAAAGATGGACACTATTTACTGCTGAAAGGTTCAGTACACAATGAAGACTTAACTATATTAAGTATCTATGTATCTAATATCACAGGACCTAAGTACATCAAAGAAACACTGACTGCACTCAAAAAAGAGTTAGGTCACTCTACAATAATAGTGGGAGACTTCAACACTCCACTCTCAATACTGCGCAGATCATCTAGAAAGAAGCTCACTAAAGATGCAGAAGACCTCAAGGAATTAACCAACAAAACCTCATCGATTTATACAGAACTTTCTACCCATCAGCAGACAACTACACCTTCTTCTCCAGTGTACATGAAATATTCTCCAGAATTGACCATGTGTTACGACATAATGCAATCTCAACAAAATCTGTACCACTGAATTAATGGAAAGTATCTTCTGAGATCATACAGCCATAAAAGTCGAAATCAATAGTAGAAAAAACATAGATAGAAAGTGGAACTCTTGGAAACTGAACAACATCTTGCTCAAAAACACATGGGTTATAGAAGAAATCAAGGATGAAATAAAGAAATTCATGGATTCCAATGAGAATGAAAACACTTCCTACCAGAACCTATGGGATACAGCCAAAGCAGTCCTCAGAGGTCTGTTTAACTCCATAAATGCACACATCTGGAAGGAAGAAAGAAACCAAATCAAGGAACTAACTCTACAGCTTGAACAAGTAGAGAGAGAACAACAGAGAAGCCCCTCAGGCAACAGAAGAAAATAGATCATAAAGATTAGAGAAGAAATGAATTATAGAATATAAAAACAATTGAAAAAAATTGAAAAGACCAAAAGCTGTTTTTTTGAAAAGATCACCAAAATTGACAAACCACTGGCTAAACTTGCTAAAGAAAAACAGGAAAGGAAAAAAATAACCCAAATTAGAAATGAGAGGGGAGTGGTCACAACATAACAGAACAGAAATTAAAAATATCATAACAAAATACTATGAAAAACTGTACTCTAACAAATTTGAAAACCTAGAGGAAATGGACAAATTCCTTGATTCATATCACCTACCCAAATTATCACAATGTGAAGCAGAACAACTTAATAAACCAATCACAAAGGACGAGATTGAAAAAGTCATCAAAACACTGCCAACCAAAAAAAGCCCGGGCCCAGATGGCTTCACCGCAGAATTCTCTTAAGCTTTTAGGGAAGCGTTATCTCCAATACTACTGAGACTGTTTCACAGTATAGAAAGGGACGGAGTACTCCCAAACTCATTCTATGAAGCCAGCATAACCCTGATACCAAAACCAGGGAAAGACCCAACCAAAAAGGAGAACTACAGACCAATATCACTCATTAATCTAGAAGTAAAAATCTTCAACAAAATTCTTGCCAATAAACTACAACATTTCAAAAAAAATAATCCATCATGACAAAGTGGGATTCATACCAGGGATGCAATGCTGGTTCAACATCAGAAAAACAATTAATGTGATTAACCACATAAATAGCACACAAGACAAGAATCACCTGATTTTGTCCATTGATGCCGAAACGGCATTTGACAAAGTCCAACACCCATTCATGCTAAAAACTCTTAGCAAAATAGGTATAGACGGAAAATTCCTCAATGCAATAAGGGCCATTTATACAAAACCAACTGCTTATGTTATCTTGAATGGAGAGAGACTGAAGGAGTTTCCCTTCAGAATAGGAACTAGACAAGGATGCATACTCTCATCTCTCCTATTCAACATAGTACTAGAAGCTCTAGCCAGAGCAATCAGACAAGACCAAGAAATAAAGGGTGTCTGCATCGGCAAAGAAGTCAAAATCTCCCTGTTTGCTGATGATATGACTGTATATGCAGAGAATTCCAAAGGATCTATAAGTAAACTACTCAAACTGATAGAGGAGTTCAATAAAGTCTTAGGATACAAGACAAACATAAGTAAATCAGTAGGATTCCTTTATACCAACAACGAGACTGTTAAGGAAGAAATTATCAAATCAATACCATTTACGATAGCCCCTAAGAAGATAAAGTACCTAGGAATTAATCTAACCCGAGAAATAACAGACCTTTACAAAGAGAACTACAAGCCCTTACTACAAGAAATGAAGAGAGACTTACATAAATGGAGAAACCTACCCTGCTCGTGGATAGGAAGACTTAACATTGTGAAAGTGTCTGTTTCACCCAAAGCAGTCTACTTATATAATGCAATCCCAATACAAGTTCCAGTGTCATTTTTTTAATGAGATGGAGAAACAAATTACCAATTTTGTTTGGAAAGGGAAGAAACCTTGGATAACTAAAGTACTACTAAAGAAGAACAACACACAGGAAGGCCTCTCATTACCCAACTTCAGAACCTATTACAATGCCATAGTGGTCAAAACAGCCCGGTACTGGTACAAGAATAGACAGATTGATCAATGGAACAGAATTGAGACCCCAGAGATGACACCATCTGCTATGAACAGTTGATATTCGACAAAGGCCCTAAGACATTAAACTGGGGTAAAAACAATCTCTTCAACAAATGGTGCTGGCAAAATTGGATATCTATCTGCAATAAATTGAAACAAGATCCATATCTTACACCTTATACAAAAACCAACTCAAACTGTATAAAGACCTAAACACCAAATCTAAAACGATAAAGCTCATCTAAGAAAAGGTAGGAACAACAATGGAAGTTTTAATACACAATGTAGACAGACTTCAAAATCTGTCAAACAAACCACAGTCAACAGAAGAGAAAACAGAGAAATGGGAACTATTAAGAATAAAACACTTTTGCTCATCCAAAGACTTTATTAACAGAATTAAAAGGCCACCTACGGAACGGGAAAAAATATTTGGCAATTCTTGTCAGACCGACGCCTGATCTCCACAATCTATAAGGCAGTACAAAATATCAATAAGAAAAAGATAAATCATCCAATTAAGTGATGGGCAAAGGAGACGGCCAGACATTTCTCTAAAGAGGAGATCCAGGCAGCCGAAAAACACATGTGGTCATGTTCAAGATCTTTAGTTATTAAAGAAATTCAAATTAGGACTACAATGAGATACCACTGCACCCCAACAAGGTTGGCCACGATCCAAAAAACACAAAACAACAAATGCTGGAGAGGCTGTGGAGAAAGTGGAACTCTCCTACACTGTTGGTGGGGTTGCAAAGTGGTCTAGCCTCTTTGGAAAGCAATCTGACGTTTCCTTAAAAAAATGGATATAAATATACCATTTGACCCAGTAATTCTACTACTTGGAATACGTCCTACAGAATCAAGGCCATTTACACCAATGGACACATGCACCAGAATGTTTATCATAGCACAGTCCTCGATAGCAAAAAGATGGAATCGACCCAGATGCCCAACAACAGAGGAATGGATAAGTAAACTATGGTATATATACTCAATGGAGCACTATGTAATGATTAAGAACAATGATGATTCCAGGAAACACCTCCTAGCCTGGTTTCAAGTGGAAGACATTATGTTGAGTGAAAGTAGTCAGTGACTAAAGGACAAATATTGTATGAGACCCCTACGATAAGATCTCAAAACCAGATGTATGTATAGAACAAAAGACTCTTTGACGGCTGCAAGGGAGGGGAGGGAGGAAGGGCAAGGGGGCTAGGGTTTAGATTAGATAGTTGGTAGAAATTTGATTGGGTGAAATTGGTGTTGGCACACATTAGAAACAAGAGCAATATTAAGTGAACTTCAACATAACTTGAATACTCCTTCCATCATAACTCAATATTGCAAGGTCAGATTACCTGGGGCACGGGGCTGGGGACCATGCTCTTAGGCGAGATGAGGCCAACTGGCACAACCAGCGTATTGCTAAGAGGGCTCTCTGCACCCCACAATGGTGAGTGGTGTCTGGGGTCTTAAAAGCTGCCTAGGTGCCATTTGAGGGCACAGAAAATGGTCCCAACTCAGCAGGAACAGATGCTCCCTGAGGACCAAAACAACATGGGGGAAAGACAACCCAGAAGATAGAGAGACCCACATGTGTGGGTGCCTACATCAACTTGGGACCAGAAGAAGCGGATGGTTCCTGGCCACCACTTGTGACAGCTGCGATGGAGCTCACAAAGTTGAGTGTCACTGGCAACACAAGAATGAAAAGGGGTGCACCTGAGATCTCCACTAAAAGACCCCAAGTGATGGTCCAGTGGCTTTGGAGTTCCCCTGGGAGGATGGCCCCTGGCCATGCTGCTGTCCTTGCCCATAAATCATTACGAAGGTCCACTCTTCGAACATGAATGGATTGGACTTGGCGATGCAGACAGATCACATATTAGATGCACTCTACGGTTCTGTGCATCTATAGGGTATCATCCTGTGGACTTCTGGCTGGAGTAAGGGGTGTGGGTGGAGAGGATGGGAAAGGAAACTGTTGGGAAGATGAGACATGTATAGAGCAGAGACGAACAGTGTGCTCTCACCGGGCAGGGAGAGCAGTGGAAGCGGCATATAAGTCGGCATGTAAATTTATATGGGAATTGTCTTAGGCTGGGTTTTCTAGGCAAGCAAAACCAGTAACAAGTGTAGGTACAAGGAAAGATTTATAATATAGATAGATAGATACAGATATAGGAAACAGCTTACGCAATCACAGAAGCTGAATGTCCGAAGTTCTGGTGCAAGCCTCACGTGGCCACGGAAGCTGAGGAACCCAAAGTCAGCAGGTCAGAGACCAGAGCTCTAAATTACCGGTTGTGTAGGTCAGTGAATCCCAAGCAGGTGGCGAGATGCAGCAGCAGAGGCTGGTGAACCCAGGGTCGGCAGGTCAGGGAGCAGGACTCTCAAGTGCCGACTGTAAGGACTGATGAATCCAACAGCTGCTAGTTCAAGTCCAGGAACCAGACACCGGAAGAAGAGAGCAGGAACTCCTCGCTACGTGAGCAGACCAGCAGCAGTAGTGGAAGGTTGACAGATGAGAGAGCTGAGGGAAGCCACCACAAACCCTGTCCTGCCACTTAATACAGCAGCCAAATATGGAGTAGCCAAGTTGACATAATCCTGACCACCACAGGAATGTACATTTTCACTCAATCATAATCAAAATAAAAGAATGAACAGATCTGTCTGGAAGAAGTACAAGAATGCTCCTTAAAAACAAGGATGGTGAGACTGCATCTTATATACTTCAGACATGTTGTCAGGAGAGACTACGTCTTAAAGAAGGGTATCATGCTAAAAAGAGGAAGACACTCAACAAGATGGACTGACACAGTGGCTGTGACAATGGGCTCACGCACATTAACAGCTGTCGGCATGGCACGGGACCTGAGAGTTTCATTCTATTGTACACAGAGTCACTATGAGGTGGCACCAACTTGATGGCACCTAAAAACAAAAACAACCAATTAGTGTCTGACAGAAAAAAAAAAAAAAACTCCTCTAAAGTATTTAAAATGGGGGTGGGAAGATTTAATTCAGAGAATAGATCACGAATGTGTAAGAAGTACTGGAGGCATAAAGAGAGAAAAGAGCATTCCCAAAAATCAGTCACTGTAGGAAGCTACCCTTATCCATAGGGCTGTCAGAGTAGAGTGATGTTACCTTGAGTGGAGGAGTTGCAGCTCCCAATGCTTCTACATTCTTTCTATCCTCTAACATTATGGGAATGAATCCCAGTGTAAGATCTAACTGGACCATGGCTGGCAAGAGAACCTGGAAAATGCAGTTTCCAGCTTTCAGCTTTAGTGGCATGGGGAGAATATAAAAGGGCTAATGTGGGGTAAGTTCTAGTAGACAATATATATGGCACAAAGCACTCTACTCGTTTTTAAGTTGTGCTTCAAGTGAAAGTTTGCAATTCAAGTGAGTCTCCCATATAAAGACTTATACACTCATTGTTATGTGACTCTAGTTGCTCTCCCTGACATGACAACACGCTCTTCCTCTCCACCCTGTAATTCCCGTGTCTATTCAGCCAGCTCCTGTCCTTTTTGCCCTGTCATCTCACCTCTGGACAGAAGCTACTAATTTAGTCTCATGTTATCTACTTAAGCCAAGAAGTATATTCTTCACCATGATCATTTTGTGTCTTATAGTCCAGTCTAATCTTTGTCTGAAGAGTTGACTACAAGAATGGTTTTAGTTCTGGGTCAACAGACAGTCTGAGGGCCATTTCTTCTGGGCTCCTTCCAGTTTCAGTCAGACCACTGTCTGGTCTTTTTCTTAGAATCTGAGTTTTGCACTTGTTTTCTTCCCCTTTGACAGCGAATCTGTTGTGTTCCCTGTCAGGATGGTCATTGGTCGTTGCTGGGTACCATCTAGTTCTTCTGGTCTCAGGTTAATGGAATCTCCGATATGTGTAGCCCTTCCTGTCTTCTGAGCTCATATTTTCCTTGTGTTTTTGCTGTTCTTCATTTTCCTTTGCTCCAGGTTGGCTGGGACCAACTGATGTATCTTAAGACAGCTACTTGCTAGCTTTTTACACTCACCAAAGTACCATTGCCACTCTTTATCATCTTAACTTTATATTCCTTCATACTGTTATCACTATTTGTTTTTGTTTATTGACTATCTCCCATTAGAACAAAAATTTTGTAACAGCAAGAAGTTTGTCTGTCTTGCTTGTTATTATATTATCAGTAATCAGAACAGAGCCTGGCATCAGTGGCACATTACAGATGGAGGGGTGGTAGCAGTGGTTTTCACCAGTGGAGAAAAGTCTTTTATCACTGATACTGTTTAGAATTGCTAGTGCATGGTGATAACAGAAAGTAGACTGACTTTACCCAGTTATATCAGTTTAATTCTCTACAGACAATACATTCCATTATGTGAAAGTAAAGGTTATCATAACCCTTTCTCTACTCCTAGGGAAAAATTTGATGTTGGATTAATTTTCTAGCCCTATTCCCCTAGTAATCTGATAAAGACAAAATGTCAGCTTATTACTAGGCAACATTGATTATAGTAAAAATTATCCCTGGTTGGTAACTTGCAGATGGACTGGGATGAAGTATAATATCTAGAGGGAAGCCACAGCTCTGGGTTTCTATCAGGGTGGTGACTCACCATTTGTAACCTGTAACTGAGCATTTCCTTTGTGGGGACCCTGGAAGTTGTCTAAGATCATGGTAAGAAATACTGATTCCTACTTAGGGCATGGAGCTTCCACATCTTCTTATGATGATTCTTATTTCTTTGCATCTGAACTGTTATTTGAAGAACAGAGAGAGTAACTCCAAGATGGCTGAGTGGCAAGGAAAAGTAACGGGGTGAGAACAGATGGTAATGGAACTAAAGAAGACCCTGGAGTCCTAGCTCCTTATCACCCTAGATCTGGTGATCCTTGAAGAGGCTTTGACGGATTCTATATACGTTCATTCTCCTACTTTCTGTAGGCTGCTGTGCTGAAACCAGTTGTCTTTTTAAGTCACAAAAATTTTATTTATTATCCTAGTAAATGCTTTTCCGGCACTTGACATAAGTGAGAACTATATTTTGAAACAGGTTCAAATCTGTGAAGTTAAGCCAGCCAGGATGAAGCCTTCATTAAAAAAGAAAGAAATCAAACAATGAAAAGATATATCTCACATAACAACAAAATATAAAAATAGAAGCCAAGTAACAGAATGAAAGAGAAAGCTAAGTAACAGATTTAAGAAACTTCTGGATTCTATGTTTCTGACTTGCTAATGGTCCTCTTAGTCTTTCTATTGTTACATATGTAAAAGATATGATAATAACTTGATAGTAGTCTTGCAAGATTTAAGAGGAGCTTAAAAGGAGTTATTAAAAGTGTACAAATGCTTATATGAATGCTTGTCTTGCTTCAGTGAAGGTGCCCTTATAAATCAGATTCTAGCTATTTCTTAATATTGATTGACATTCTCAACTAGAGAGATACCAATTGTTTTCCAAAGTGATAATCCTACTTTATCATAATATTTTTAAATAAGAAAGATAACAAAGAGCTGTCCTACTGAAGGAAAGTAAGAGAGAACTGTAACATAATTGGTGAAGCTCCCAGACTTAGTTCAATCTATGGACAGCCCAGCTGACATTGTATTTTGTTACGCGAATAGTTTTCAAGTACTGTTTTGCAATCATACTTACATCAGAGATACTTCTTAGAGAAAGAATTTCATTTCTGTACACATTTACAGTGCCAGCTCTTTCCTCAACTACATTTTTCCCCTCTGTCCTGTTCCCCTTGAGGGAACTGCTCCAGTGAAGAATCACATCTTTTATATCCATATTTGGACCCAAAAAGAAACTCAGCCCTTTTCTGCAGAAAGACACGAACACCCAAGTAATGTGAAAGCTTCCCGTAATGAACAAACTGCCCAGGTATTTCGAGCATATAATCACTCCGTATAGATTGCTGATAAATTAAAAATGCTCTCTAGTGTCATGGACTGCACTGTGTCCCCCCAAAATGTGTATAGCAATTTGGCTGGGTCATGATTCCTGGTACTGTATGATGTCCCTGTATGTTGTAAATCCTGCCTCTGTGATACTAGTGAGGGAGGATGCGTGGCAGTTGTGTTTGTGGGGCGGGACTCCATGGGTAAGACTGTGTGGTGCCTTAGGCAATCTCTTTGAGATACAAAAGAAAGAAGCCAGCAGCGAGAGCTGGGGATCTCATACCACCAAGAAGCAGTGCAGAGAGCAGAGAAGATCCTTTGGAAAGGACTCAGGGTCCTTGTGCCTCAGAAGCTGCCAGTTCTGGGAAAGGCTGATGACAAAGATCTTCCACCAGAGACAGCAGAGAAAGTCTTCCACTGGAGCTGATGCCCTGAAGGTGGACTTGTAGCCTACTGGGCTACGACACAATAAAATTTCTCTTTTTAAAGCCGCCCACTCGTGGTATTTCTGTTAGAGCAGCACTAGATGACTAAGACATCTAGTTACTTATAGCTCATCAGATGCACTGTTCACCTTTCGCAATTCACATTTGCCACTCGCATGACAACTCTGAAGGATGTCCTTGTAATGGTTCTTCAGATCCTCATACAAGAAACAGTTTCTTCTGAGTAAGCAAAGTGTAACACTTCTTGATTCACTAACATGTGCACTTGGAATTCTTAGGAGTCTTGGCATTTCACAAGAGGTAAAGGGCACAGTATTACCACTAAGAAACTTCCAATGCATTTGTTCCTTGTAATTGTAAGAGTTGCAGGGTCCTTGTCTTTGAAGCAGCCTATGAATGAAAGCAGTGGAAGAAGGGTCTCTGCAAGACCAAACGGGAGGATGACAAGAGATGAAACCGGCTAAGACTTTTGTTTCCATTCAGCTGCTTTGTCCAAGTGCTGCAAGATATCCTCGAACAGGATGCAGCTTCATCAGCTATTAACTGTAACCACATCCTCTTTTCTAATATTGTGTCGATCATTTAAATACCCTAATACCTTTGGGTCATCTATGTTAAAAAAAAAAAAAAATCACACCAAATGCCATTAAATGACATGTCAAAAACTTCCTGAATTAAACCTGCATTTAAATTATTTACTAGTACTTGTACAATCACTGTAACTTTTTAAAAAAACATCCTGTGTTTCTAGTCCAGTTTTGAAGGCTTCTTCACGGTAAAGAGCTGTAGCATTCCTTTCCACTTTTGTTAAAAACTTGCAATGATCAAAGAACCTCAGTAGTTTATCATTAATCCTTGGAGGTCCACATTTCATATGTGTGACATTGGGTGGTGGGAGGCCAAGGTTTCAGTGCTGCCATGGACCTGGAAGAAAGGCAGCACCACTGTTGATGGGGCAGTGCTTGTAGCTGGTGACGAGCTGCCGATGGCTGAAATTCTCGTGGCAGCAGAGGGCCAGGAAGAGCAATGTGAGGCACAGTGCCAGCTGTCGCATGTTTGGTTACCCATTTTCTACCAGCTGTTCATTCACCCAGTCCATATACTACAGCTGCCTGTCAGCCAGCACTGTGCCCATATTGTGGTCATAGGTAGTGCTAGCCCTGCCACCTTGTGACCTGAGAACTGACCTCAGCCCATGCAGCTTGGCTGTGGGGTAGTGACTATCATGGTGGATGACTGGAACCAACTACACTGACATAGAGGACCCCTCCAGCAACTGTGGGTCCCTCTGGGGCACCTTGGGGTTCAGAAGCAGTCCAGGGTTAACGTCCTTATAGTGGGTCTTGGTGGGCTGTGGAATATTGTGTGGTGGATTTTATTTTTACTTTTTTAGTATTTATAAATTTAATAATCTCTGGTTCCCTGTAGCTTGACATTCCGCCCCTATTCCATCCAAAGATACTTGTTGTATTGGCTTTTTATGATCACATAGCTTAACTTAGCCTAACAAATGCTTATCAGGTACCTCTACAGTAGACCTTGTACTGGAAACAGGATA
Source organism: Heterohyrax brucei (assembly GCA_028571685.1). Lineage (NCBI taxonomy): Eukaryota > Metazoa > Chordata > Mammalia > Hyracoidea > Procaviidae > Heterohyrax > Heterohyrax brucei. Next base: position 88,404,061 of record CM053151.1, on the reverse strand, counting down.
AAAGATATAAATAAAGCACAACATCTCTCCTCAAGGCTCCAGATCCTCAAGAACATATCCAGAAAACCATACTCCAGCATCACAATGGTATTAAGAGAGAATATAAGAAATATAGCCCAAACCAAACCAAATGAAAAATCAAATCCACTGCCCTTGAGTTGATTCTGACTCATAGCAACCCTTTAAGACACGGTAGAACTGCCCCATATGGTTTCTAAGAAGTATCTAGTGGATGTAAACTGCTGATCTTTTGGTTAGCAACTGCAGTACACAACCACTATGTCACCAGAGCTTCCAGTTTAAACACTCTCCTAATAATCAGGTAGCGTATAAAAGTTTCTCTCATTTTATATAGTCGTTCCAAACCACCAAGGAACTCACTTAGGTGTACAGTGCAAATAAGAATGGTTCACTGAGTCAATGAGCTTATCTGAAATTTCTTTCTGATGTTAAGTATAGTGTTAGCTGGTCATAGAGATATTACAATCATGACCACGTAGATCAAACGGAAAATAAAATCTGTTTTGGGTTAGTCACTAGTTTTAGGGAAGTGCCTGGTACACCTATATTGGGAAGTAGCAAAATAAAATATTTTATTTTTTTTCTTTCCAAACTATAAAGGTCATAGGAGAAAACCAAACCCATTGCCACTGAGTCGATCCCGACTCACAGCGACCCTACGGACAGAGTCTGCGAGGTGTGCCTGGGGCCTGGCACTGCTGACCTTTCGGTTAGCAGCGGTAACATCCACACCACCACGCCGCTAGGGTTTCCAAAGGCCACAGGGACTTCCATTTCCCAACCTTCAAAAAATTAACAGAAACGAAGGGTTTATTTTCAAAATAAAGAGATTAGGGAAATAAATTCCGTTATTCACTTTTTAAAACAGTAATATCTAAAGGGACAATTTTTAAAAATCTCAACAGTTGTCATGAAAGGTTTTGAATTTCTAGAAGATTCACTTTTCACCAACCCGTGTTTGACCTTAGAGCCTCCAAATGAAGTTTTGTACAACCTTAGCAAAACAAGGAGCAGGATGATTTTTGAGAGTGCTCAGAAAAAGACTCACTTAAATCCTCTCCCTAAATCAGGCCTGAAATGACACTTGACATATTCTGAATAGTGTGCCACTGAAGATGCTGTCTTTAGAGAAAAATAGTGATTATCAAATTCCTCCTGATGATCATCAATCAAAATAGTAAATTTCAGAAAGCAGAAGGGATAACCATGGTGTCTTGACTCATTAAATTACTCCCCACACTGAAGTGGCCTATCATCTCAACAGCAGGGTAGACCAATTCATTGTTCTAACATACTGAGTTTGCAGAGTTAAATATTTATAGGCAGTAGATAACTGTTCATGTGCTCTGAGAACATGGAGAGGCTACTGGTTATAATATTTCATTCTACTAAATGGAAGAGAACATTTCTTAGTAATATTAATTTCTAGTTTTTCTTTCCCATCTTCTGTACTTAAGCTATCCCAAGGCCAACCTATCATTTCCCTGTTAAAGGAAGATGGATCCAGTGGTAAGATCTATTATTCACAGTATTCTATTTATAATGAAAAACAGATGCCAGGAATACTTTTTCCTGAAAGCACCACCCTACCCACTTCTCTCTTTTTTTCTTTACCTCATTTCCTGTTGACATAACTGCAACCACTGGAAACTTATTAACTTCAACCTCTGTGACACCTACAGTTGCCAGAAGACCAATCTCCGAGGGGCCCATGTGTGTTCCTTTGGCCAATACGCATTCCCCTCTTTTAATGTCATGGCCGATGGGTCTGAAAGTAAAGCAGAACCGTAAGCAGTATGACTGGGAATAACATTTTCTCAACTCAGAGGGAAACTTTAGCATCAGAGGAGAACACTCAAAGTGCGAAAAAGGTCAAGAGATGAGGCAGGAATAAGAAATGAAGAGATTTTAGAAACTAGACTTTGTGTTTAAAGTTAAATTGCACAAATGAAGACAAAAATAGAATTCATATCTATTACTGCTACATACAAATGTTACTCAGTATTTAAAATTATTTTACAAATTGCTTTGTACTAAATTATAGTTAAAAACACCAACTGCAAATTTTTTTTGATGTAAGGCAAAGATTTATTATCAAAATGTCTACTGATATAGATGGTAAGAAGTCCACAGCTGGTTAGCTCTGTGGTGAGGAGATAAATGCTAATGAAATTACAGTTCTAGAGGCAATTTCCATTTGGACTATATAGGCTCGTCTTGTTCTACGGGCAGAGAGGCATATTCACCTTGGTCTGTTGCCACAGGGATGGCAAAAGTGTAGCTTTGTTACAAATGGTATTAAGCAATTTGGTACACAGTCCATTGTAAGAACAGTAATTTAAAGTATTATGTACCACTAAAGGGAGGAGAGTAGATCCATTTTTGTATATAAAGAGCAGCAGATAATTTCATTATTATTGGTAGTTAGTACAGGATGGGCTGCCAGCTAATTGTATAAACAACTCTGGGATTATCTTTATTAATATCAAATTCTGCATTATCTAGAAACAGGATTGGGTAATTCTTGATTATTTAGGGGTGGGGCTGGGTAATTCTGGATTGTCTAAGGATAGGGTTAATTGTGGATTATGTACACTCATGAATTTGCCTTTTCCACATGTTGCTTTTGTCTATTTCATCTCCCTTTAGCATCTTCATTAAAAAGTGGGCAGGGCAAAGGTAGGATGTAGAATTCAGAAAATTCGCTTTGCTGCTGGTTAACAGCCCTAAAAACTAATGGCTAATCAATATAGCTGTAGATTTACAACAGTCATACTGTCTTAAGTTCATGATTATGTAGAAACAAAAGTTGGCTATATATTCTATATATTATGAACTGACCTGATGTCTTGGCCTGGCCGAGCTTGCACCAGAATTCGCACTTCAAGTTCCTCAGTGCCCTGTAATATGAGTATGTCACATAATTTGAAACAGAAATTACAATTAGTTATGATTAGAAATTACAATTGTTCACATGCTTTAATCATCAGATAGGCCCAGAATACATACAAAATACAGAGAAACATAAAATTATTTGCTAAAAAACACTATGGATTTCTTCCTCAGGTTCCTGCAAGAGTTGGAGGTTTTCACACTTTTTTTAACGTACCAATTCAAACACTGAACTTTGCTTTGCAAGTAGCATTGTCAAGGGGAAAAATCTTATATATATGTGTGTGTGTTTGTGGGTGTGCATGTCTGTGGCTAAGTATATACATGGTTACCCTAATGGAAGAAGTGAATGCGCATGGAGACAGTCTCTCTTCTATGCCCAGGAGTCATGGGTTTGACATCATGCCAAGATTCCCAAACAGCTCTAGAAATTTCAGTGAAGGATTTACAGTTTGCCTGGCAGTAGAGTTCTGTAAATTAATAGTGATCATCAACTTTACACTTATGGGCTGTGAATAATATTGTGACACCGGAACTGTGTCTTGTCATCTGGCAGAGTCTGTGGATACATGTGTTCTGGATTTCAATGCTCTGATGATTTCTCTAATGCCAATAAATCTGTTTGGACAATTTTAATAGCAGACAATGTGATCTGTATCCCAACAGTTGAATTTTATATGCCCTACAAGTTGATGAAAAAGAAAATCCCCAGATCGATAAAGTGGTTCTCTTAGCATGGCTAAATTTCACTATATACTCAGACCAAGAGAATGTATATTTATTTTTAACATCTGTCTTTTAAATATACCCTAAACTTCCTGACAAAATAATTAAGATAGCCTGTCATTAAAACCTCTGTTGAAACTATTCTGCTTAGTAAGTGGGTGATCCTCTGGTTTCAACAACTGCTGCTAGTTTAAGTGAAATGAAGATCTGCTTATATCCTAAAATATCCCTGGGTACTTTAGTTTTAGGCAACAGAAAGAGAACTGATAAAAATTTAATATCTCACGGCAGTTACTTGCTAGCACAGATTTTCCCTGAATTACAGAAAATCAGACATGAAAAGGTCATTTGGTTCAAATGCTTGGCTTAGTGTAATATTCAAGAACTAGTCCAAGTATTTATTCTTTGTTAAATTCTTCTCTATTAAATTCTGATTTCATTATAACTATCTTCAGTTTCTTATATGAACAAATTTCTCAGAAGATCTGTCAACAGTTAATAATCTCTTATATCTTAAGATATTTTCCTTTCTTGTTTGCATGTGAAATTTCTTGGATCAAACATGGTTCAAATTATGCTATAACAAAAGCAAAGATCATTAAAACATAACAAGCAAACAAAATCTCTCTTATTACAAAAGGTTTTCAAGCCTAAGGCCATTCCTTATTTATTGAAGACTCATTCTCTAAGATCTCAACATGCCTCCCCCAAATCTGTGTTAATTTCATACACACACAGAAACTGAGCCTGATTTAATAACACTGCCATAGGAACAACGTTGCAATAGGACCTGGTAATGACGTACATCATCTGATTCCCTGATGAGTTCGGTATCTTCTACTTGTACCACTGCATCAGCACCGCAGGGGATGGGAGCACCTGTTGTAACTCGCATGACTTGTCCTGGCATTACTGTCTGAGTTGGCTGAAACACAAACCATGTCAGAGAGCAGATTTACTTTGCTGCTGTGAAAGACAGGTCTGCAGGTGATGTAACATTTTTAGAAACAAATCCTAGAAGGACAGCCTTAGAGTCACTCATTTTGGGTCAATGTAATAACAGCTACCAAAACAGGTACATTTACACCAACCAGGCTTTAACTTGATTAAAATTGACTCCATATGTTCTATAAGGTAAAGACTAGTAGACAGTTTTTTGGACTCGCAGTTTCCTTCTCAGGAGCTGCAATTTATATCTGCCAATTATTGTCTTTCATTCAAATAATCTGAACTTATAAGATTTGAGAATCTGTAAAAAAAGAAATGCTAGGAGATATGATTTAAGAAATGACAATTATGAAAAACCAACACCCTGATGATTTACTAAACTTCAGATGTTTCAGAAATGCTGTGCTTTATTAAATTTTTTGATTAAGTAAAGGCAAACCAGAAATTTTTTATTATTGTTCTTGAAAATCCTTCTAAAGTATATTAACTCACCTTTTAACTAATTAGAAAAGTCTAGCAAATACAACTGACTAATTTATAAGTTATTCCATTTTTGTAATGACTTAGATTAAACATCATGTCCAAGATTTTCACTGTCTGAACTTTCCTATGGATGGCATAGAAAACTGAGGTACACATGTTCTGAGCAGAGGACTTGCCCTGCAAACTTCTCCTAGCATAGAGAAAAGTACATATCTGTAAGATCCACCTCATATGTTTGATCTGGCCTCAGATCATCATCAGCCATGATTTAGGTCACAGGTGAGGAAAGGAATGCTTTGAATTCTCCTTGAAGTAAACCCTGAGACCAAATTAATCCCCTAATTTGGAAAAAAACAAACAGAAACATACTTTTCATACATATTTAAAATCTTATCAAGTTACCAAGGAAAAATACTATACCTCTGGAATTAAAATTGAAGTGTATCTGAAATTTTATTATTAAAAAAGCCTTAAAAAGCCTCTCTCCACAGTATTATTGCTGTAAAAAAAATGCCACTAATAGCTAACATTTACTGAACCTTCAGTCTATGCTAGGCATAGTTAAATGAATTATATATCCTAGAATACAAGCCCTATAAACACAAGGATTTTTCTTTATGCTGTTTGCCTTTCCAGATCATATCCCCATTCTCTATTATGTGTTGTGCCTCAGAAGGCTGACCTGTGTGGATTATTTTAACTCGACGGCACTTGGCTGGCTCCCATCATTCCGGCTTCTGATTGTATCTACCCAAAGGGAAACACCAACAGACTCATAGTGATCCTACAGGACAGAGTAAAACTGCCTCATAGAGTTTCCAAGAGCAGCTGGTAGAGTCAAACTGCTGATCTTTTAGTTAGCAGATGCAGCACTAAACCACTATGCCACCAGGGTTTCTGACATTAAAGAGTAGGAGGAAAAAAACACAAAAACAAGAAAACAAACCAATGCCGTTGAGTCAACTCTGACTCACAGTGACCTTATAGAGAAAAAAGTAGGGGCTTTATTCCCCTTGCTCCTTCCCTGTTGGAGTGTGGTGTGGCAAAGGTGGTATTGCTTCTGTTACTGAGTATACAACTCCTGTTGGCTGGACTTCTTCCATACCTAAGAATTTTCCTATGTTCAGCTACCATATGCTCTCCTCTGACCCTTTCAGATCTACAGGTGGTGGTGGAGTCTCACTGTTGCTAGCAGCTGGGTGCATATTCCTCTGTAGGTTTTCTTAATCCTCTCTATAGCTGTAGCCTGTATTAGTCTTTCTTTAATTACTCCTTTCTTAAGCATATTGCCACATCATCCTAAAGCCTAGAAAAGTGTCTGGCACAAAGTAGGCACTAGTAAGTATTTCCAGAACGAATGAATGTACATTATCTAATTATCACAACAACAACAACAAGTAGGTGGTTCTACTATTATCACCATTTTATAAATTTGGAACCTAAAGCTTAAAAGGATTAACTAACTTGCCCAAGATTAGCTACTGTTAAATGATAGTACTGGGACTTAAACTCAGGTATGTCTAACTCCAAAGGCAAAGACTCTTAACTACCATGCCACACTCTCTTTAATACATCAGTCATTCATGCAAATAATTTTACAATGCCATTTCTTACAGAACAGTTATATTGTGTCAACTGCTTTTCCATACATAATCCTTTTCAGTGTACTACTCCAGTATTGCCCCTATTTTTCTCCCCAGGTCACTGGGAAAGGAGATAGGATCAACATCTGGCATTAAGCCACGCACCTTTTGTCTTCTTATCCTATTATTTGAACAAAAGTTATTCCAGGCTTATTCAGAATTGTTACACTGTAATGTAATTTTCCACCAAGATAATGCATAGGATTTAAAACGAAGAGTTTAGAGCTCAATGCATCTAAAATTTATTTTTTTATTTTCAATCTCTGAGATCTCTTATTGTCTGGGATGTCTCTTAAATCCACCATGTATGGCCATTTTGCAGTGCAATGAGTTCTGTTGAAATGCATTCAAGTTTCGATATGCTACTCACATTTTTTTTAGTACAGCCACTACTGTCAAAACTGTCCCCTGAGGCTGTGGAACAGTGGCATTTAATACGGACCTAAAGATGCCCTTCTTTAGCTGAAAGTGCCTTGTTGGGTACAGTAAAAACTGAATTGAGGCCAGCTGATTCGCAAACTGTGATGTGTTAACCTAAAACCCTTCATCTATTTTGTTGGGTTTAATATACTATAGTCTCTAAATTTACCTTTACATTTTACTATGGCTTGACCCGCATTTTCCTCTATTTCTTGGTTTAAACCACCTCTAAGATTGTTTTTATGTGGTTATTAAATTAAAAACAACAACAACAAAAAACCCAAACTTGCCTTTTCACCAAGACCAGAAGTTCTAAGTGGCAGGTAAATGATTCTTAATGGTTCTCACATTAAACCCAATGCTAAAAATATCACTGAATGTATAAAGACTTTGAGTAGACACAAAAACTGCAACTAAATTAACTGAAAATGATATATTTTGGCAATACTTGAAGTAGTCTCTTTAAATTAATAGTTCTCTTTTCGTTTTATCTTTATTAATATTTGTTATAGGCTGTATATAGAGTGAAACAAGTTGAGACTTAAGATCAAGTGTTTTAATACTCCAATAAACTAGTATTTGAGTGTGTGGTACTAGTAAATCAGTATCTGAGTGTGTGAGGTATCACCTTGGTGCTCAAGTGTACATACTTTCAACAAGTGAGCAATTTGCCTCATGCAAGATCTTGGAGATTGCTGTAAAGTCTGTGTGATACCTCAGTTAGAAAGGACACTACAGGTGATCTGAAGAAAGGTATCCTTTTTTGTTTAGTTTTGATCTTCTTTTCCCATCAAACTGTTACAGCAATTTATAAGAAGTTAGCAGCTTGTAATTTACGCTTCAAAACTCTTCTTGTGCTCCTAATTCTCTAGTATAGTTGGAGGACTTAATAGTAAATAAGGTTTAAGAAGTCCTTAAGGTCCTTAAGAATTTGCTACTTAGTGCCGTGTACTAATCTGTTGCTGTTTGGTGCCACTGAGTTGGCTCCGACTCACAGCGACCCTATGAACAGAATGAAACATTACCTGGTCTTGTGCCATGTCCACAATCGTTTTTATGCTTAAGTCCATTGTTGTGGCCACTGTGTCAATCCATCTCTCATCGAGGATCTTCCTCTTTTTTGCTGACCTTCCACTTTACCAAACATGATGTCCTTCTCTATGGACAGATCCGTCCTGACAACATGTCCAAAGCATGTAACACACAGTCTTGCCATCTCTGCTTCCAAAGAGCACTCTGGTTGTACTTCTTCCAGAACAGGTCTGTTTGTTCTTTTGGTAGTCTATGGTACATGATCCACACAGTCAAATACTTTTGCATAGTCAATGAAACACAAGTAAACATCTTTCTGGTATTCTTTGCTTTCAGCCAAGATCCATCTGACATCAGCAATGATATCCCTGTTTCCATGTCCTCCTCTGAATCTAACTTGAATTTCTGGCAGTTTCTTGTCAATATACTGCAGCCACTTTTCAAGGATCTTGAGCAAAATTTTACTTGCATGTGATATCAATGGTATTGTTCAGTAATTTCCACATTGGGTTGGATCACCTTTCTTTGGAATGGACATTAATATGTATCTCTTCCAGTCACTTGGCCAGGTAGCTGTCCTCCAAATTTCTTGGCATAGACAAGTGAGCAATTCCAGCAGTGCATCTGTTTGTTGAAAAATCTCAGTTGATATTCCATCAGTTCCTGCAGCATTGTTTTCCACCAATGCCTTCAACACAGCTTTGACTTCTTTCTTCAGTACTGTGGGTTCCTGATCATATGCTACCTTTTCAAAGAGCTGAACATCGACTAGTTCTTTCTGGTATAATGACTGTGTGTTCCTTCCATCTTCTTTTAATGCTCCCAGAGTCCTGTAATAGTTTATCTGTAGAATCCTTCACTATTGCAACTTGAGGCTTCAATTTTTTATTCAGTTCTTTCAGCTTGAGAAATGCAAGATGTGTTCTTCCCTTCTGGTTTTCCATTTCCAACTCTTTGCACAAGCTGTTATAATACTTTATCTTCTCGAGCTGCTCTTTGAAATCTTCTGTTTAGGTCTTTTACTTCACAAGTCCTTCCTTTTGCTTTAGCTGCTCGATGTTCGAGAGTAGTTTCAGTCTCTTCTGACATCCAATTTGGTCTTTTCTTTCTTTTCTGTCTTTTCAGTGACCTCTTGCTCTCTTCATGGATGATGTCTTTGATGTCCTTCTGCAATTTGTCTGGTCTTTGGTGATTAGTAATCAGCACATCAAATCTGTTCTTGAGATGGTTTTTAAACTCAGGAGGGATATACTGAAGGTTAAACTTTGGCTCTTGTGGACTGGTTCTAATTTTCTTCAGTTTCAATTTGAATTTGCATAAGAGCAACTGATGATCTGTGCCACAGTCAGAACCTAGTCTTGTTGTGGCTGCTGATATGGAGCTTTGCCATCATCTTTTTCCACAGATATAGTCAATTTGGTTCCTGTGTATTCCATCTGGTCCATGTTTACATTTGCCATTTTTATTGGTTAAAAAAGGTATTTGCAATGAAAAAGTCATTAGTCTTCCTAAATTCTACCATGTGATCTCTGGCACTATTTCTATTACCAAGACTGTGTTTTCAACTACCAATGCCTCTTCTTTGCTTCCAACTTTTGCATTCCAGTCACCAGTAATTAGCAATGCATCCTGATTGCATGTCTGATCAATTTCAGACTGCAGAAGCTGGTCTGTGGCTACCATAAACTATTTGCAGCTCCCTACGCATTCCATTATGGAAACCCTGGTGTCACAGTGGTTAAGTGCCATGTCTGCTAATCAGAAGGTTGGCAGTTTGAAATCTGCCAGACACCTCTTGGAAACTCTATGGAGCAGTTCTACTCTGTCCTATATATAGGGTCGCTATGAGTCAGAACCCACTCAAAGGCATTGGATTTGTTTTTTTTCAAAGCATTCCATTGGAAACCCTGGTGGCATAGTAGTGGTTAAGTGCTGTGATTGCTAACCAATAGGTCAGCAATTCATATCTTCCAGGTGTTTCTGAGAAACTCTATGGGGAAGTTCTAGTCTGTGCTGTAGGGTCGCTATGAGTCAGAACTGACTTGATGGCACTGGGTTTGGCTTTTTGGTTTTTAAGTATTCCATTGGAAAACCTGACAGCACAGTATTTAAGTGCCATGACTGCGAACCAAAAGGGTGGCAATACAAATCCACCAGATACTCCTTGGAAACTTTATAGGGCAGTTTCACTGTGTCCTATAGGGTCACTATGAGTTGGAATCAACTCAATGGGTAAGTACTCCATGGAGTCGTGCTGGTGCAGTGCTTAAGAACCTGGTTGATAACCAAAAGGTCAGCGGTTGGAATCTACCAGCTGCTGCTCAAGGTTCTACCCTATCCTAAAGAGTCACTATGAGTTGGAATTGAAAGCAATGGGTTTTTAAGTGCTCCATGCAATTTTTAAACACACTTCTGTATCTTGGCTTACATTCTCTGTCTGGGATGTTTCTTTCTCATTTCTGCTTTTAGTAGTCATTAGGTGCTACATCTGTTACCCAAAGGTCAGCATTTCAAATCTGCCAAGTGCTCCTTGGAAACTCTATGAAGCAGTTCTACTCTGTCCTATACAGTTGTTAGGAGTCGGAATTGACTTGACGCTACTGGGTTTGGTTTTCTGGGTTACATTATATGTAGCTGTTTATATTCTATCTCCTCCACTAAATATAATTCATTAAGAATAGGAATCATATCTTAATCTACTTTATATTCTCAGAACCTATCACAGTCCCTGGTACACACAATAAACTGAAGAGGCTTTCGGAAGGTATGATATGGTTTTCAGACTAATATTACTGGCAAGGCAAAGCCCATCTAATGAGTTTTAGAGGGTTAAACAATCTGTCCTTCCATATTTCCCTGTTTGCAACATAAATTGGGAAACAGTCTGAGAAGACCACCTATAAATTATATCAGTGTTTATACAGAAAGACAGAATCATCCAATTGTGATGCTAGTATATGACTGTGGGGCACGTCTGTGAAACAAACCAGCAACATCATAACATATATCTGTAAGAATGGATTCTTTAAATTAAGAAACAACAGTTTCTTTAGTCTTTTCTCATAGAAATCATCCTTTAATTTCCTTAATAATCTTCTACCCAACTCCTTTCTAAAATTTCTACTAACTGATAGGAGAAATTTAGAATTAGATGTGAAATGCTGAAATATGATACTAAACCTAATGGACCTATGAGTCTCACCTGTTCACCAGCTTGGGATTCCCCAATGATGAAACGGTCTCCTGGGCCATCAGCAGCTGTGGGATGGAACAGAACCAAGAACAAACATCAGTATAGGTCAATACCAAAGAATAAGAGCTGAATACTAGATTTCTAAAATTTGATGCAAATTATCTGATAAAGCTTCAGAAAAATGAAATACTTTTCTGGTCTCTTACATTATACAACAGTATCCACAACTTGTACTGACTAACAGAAGTGGTCTCCAACTAGCCCTTTTTTGGTGGTAGTGGAGATGGTCTTCCTGTTAACTCCATAATTTTGACATTTATGTATTTTTTAACAGAAGTTTTTTAGCCTAACTTTTTAAAAATACCACCGGATCCAAGTATATGTATATGAGATGTATAAGTGAATATATATATATGGATATATAATGACAAATGTATTTCTCAACTTTTCTATAAATTTTTTTAACTCTTTTATGTTTTACTATTTGTCAACCAGTCTGATCTACATAATAACCCAAGAAGAACATCTCATTTGACAGTTGAAGGAAATGAGTTACGGAACACAGGAACTCACATAGAAAAGTGTCTTGAACAAGTCCTGGCTGTGACAGAGCTGGGATTAAAATCCAGTGTCTTAATTCACAGCACAGTTTTTTTTAAATAATAGAGCATATTATTACTTCTTAGTCAGAAAATGTAGGTAGTACTGCACCACATTTTCCACTGGCTAATTAAGGTTTCTAATTATTTTTAAGTTGAAAGAAAGACATTCAAACTGGGATGGAAAATCTCTTTACAACCAATCTTTTTCTTTCTTTTTTTTTTAAACATACAGTATAGTAGTGGATAGCCCCTGGGTGGGGTAGATGGCTAGTACTCTTGGATGCTAAGTGAAAGTTTAGAGGCTTGAATCCAACTAAAACTGCCTCGGAAGAAAGGCCTGGCAATCTAGCTCTGAAAAAAATCAGTTGTTGAAAACTCTATGGGGCACAGTTCTACTCTGACACACAAGGGGTCGCCATGAGTCAGAACTGACTTGATGGCAGCCTTCCCCCCCCAACAGTAATGGCTGAATGAAAAAATATTTCTGGTGATAAATGAATTGAAAAGAATGTTTTTTAGGTATGATACAGCTTTCACATCTATACCACTGGCAAGGCAACATCCACCTAATGAGTTTTAGGATCATGACCACTACCTCGGTATCATCTATCTACAGCAAGGATTGGGCACATAACTCCACTGATGCATTTTAATTGTATGTTCACTTATACTGATGAATAATAAAAATACTCTTCACTTTTTAAAAACGAACAGAGAATTCATGGTTTCTTTATGTAATTACAAAGTGATGGTTTTCTAAAGGCTCTTCTACAGTACTGTTTATGGACATTTTTTATACCGATGACCTTCGGTTAATACCATACGGAAAAGGATGAGGAATTAACATTCGATCCCTTCTATACACTAAATTTTGTATCTTGTGCTTTACAGATACAATCTCAGTTAAACTTGTGGCTTTCATAGTTTTTAGAATCCTATAGTACAATCGGTTCCAACTGTAAAAGCTAGAATGAAAAAATTGAACAATTTAAAACATATACAGAAGTTACTGCTTCAACAATGATCACCATTTTGCCTATCTTGTTTCATCTGTTCTCCCAGTATTTTGCAGCATTTTAAAGCAAATCATGATTTCTTAACCACAGAAAACTGAAATATCAGTTATTTCTTAGAGTCTCATACTAACAATCATAAATGTGAATCAACTTATGTTCAATTATTTTCTAGTGGGGAAATAATTAATCAGCTTGCCACTTCCCATACACAGCCTATACATTTTCTCCATCTAATTCTAGCATAAAAGGAAATTCGAATGGCTTTAGGAGTAAAACAAAGCTGAATCTACATTCTGATCTTGCTTTATGACTGAGCAATTTACTAAATCTTTCTAACTTTCAGTTTTCTTGCTGATAAAAATAGGGGTTATACTACTTTTAAAATAACATTTTCTAAAGCTGTTCATTCCTTTCATTCATTCAATAAATTTCTACTGAGTATCTTCTACGTGCCAAGTGTCCATATTATATGCTGAGGACAGAGGTGACAGTAACTCATGACTGGTATCACGAGTTTTTATCTACTATAGTGCCAGCCTGTTGCAATGCTTTTCAAACTCTGGATCACAAATGGAGGTGGGTTGTCAAATCAACTTGTAAACAATTAAAAATAAAGTTTATTGTGGTAAAATGTACGTAACAATTTTTTTGCCATTTTACCCATTTTTAAGTGTACAACTCAGTGACTGTAATTACATTCACCATGTTGTGCAAACATAACCACTATCTATTTCCAAAGCTTCCATCATCTCAAATACAACTCCATTCCCCTTACACAATCACTCACCCCCAGGCCCTGATAACCACTAACAAATTTGTGTTTCTATCAGATCCGACTCGATGGCACTTGGCTTTCGACTTGGCATGTATTTGTCTATGATGGATATTACATCTAAGTGGGATCATATAACAGTTGTCATTCTGTATTTGACTTACTTCACTCAGAATGATTATACAGTTCTTTAAAAATAAAAAACAAAAATGTTTCATCACACATGGTAAGGACAAGTATTATTTCAAGAAAGTTGTTTTTGTTTACATATATATATGTTGTGTACATACTTATGTCCATAAGATTATGTTTGTGTACGTGTCTGATGTATATGCAACATATGTATGATACGTATGTGATCTGACAGCCTTGTGATGACAGAGTATTAATCAAATAAACACATCAATGAATATATAAATACAAATCAAGAAAGGAACCTGGTTTTATGACAGCATACCTTTGAAAGCTAAAATGGAGGTTCAGGGTAAACGTCCCTGGTGAAAGGATTCCTGATCTGAGTATGAAGCACGAAGAAGAGCTAAAAAGATAAAAGATGTGTAATGTGTATGTCTGTGAGACAGAGAGAAAGCAAGAGAAAGTGTGGTGCGGGAGAAAAACAATATAAATCAGGGGTAGGGAGTGTGTTCAATATAAAGAAAAGAGTATATGCAAAGGCCTTTAGACCATGTCTTCATTTCAACTTATACTACAACCATTCTCAACTTTTAGTACTGCAGTCCTCTGAGAATACCATGACTCATAATTCAGCTCTGTTATATATATTACAGACTTCTTAGCTTTCAAGACTCAGCTTAAGTATCACCTTCTCTAGGAAGTCAGATTTGCCTCCTTTCTCCTTAAGAGTCATGTATTTCCTCTTTTGTTTTCCAGTGTGCCCTCAAATAACTCTAACATTAGGCTTCTTAACATATTTGTAGGGACTGCTTACCTGTCCCATGGGAATCCTTAGCATTGGCCACATAATAATTGTTCAATAAATGTTCAATACGTGAAGTGTTCAAAATGTTTAATAAGTATATGAGCATAGAACCTAGGACTCTTTACAGATGCACACATGAACGAACCAATAACTTTTGTCTCTTATGAGGACTGTCAATTAAGTTTGCGAATTCATCTTGAAAAACTGCTGCATACTTCATTGCTGAATATCACCATGATCACCTTTGAAGTCCTCCTCTTGGGAAGCTATGCACTGATGCCAGTGCCTCACCCACCTTCAAAGCAATTTTGGAACTCTTTCACTGGAATGGCCATCACAGCTGTTTTATCATCCTTGATGTCCTGAATGTCACCTAAATGTCTTCCTTTCAATATTTCCTTCATCTTCAGGTAAAGAAAAAAGTCACTGTGGGCCAGATTAGGTGACGAGGGAGAGTGTTCTGACACAGTTATTTATTTAATGCCTAAAAACTCCCTCACACACAACTATACAATTGAGTTTGGAAACTTGCCACCTTGCCACTGTATGCAATGGTCACTCCAGAAAGAGTTCCAAAATTGCTTTGAAGGGTAGGCTAGGTGCTGGCATCAGTGCATAGCTTCCCAAGGGGAGTACTTCAAAGGTGACCATAGTGATATACAGCAGTGAGGTATGCAGCACTTAGAACAATTAAGTTTGCAGATGTAACTGTCAGGCCTCATATTTTCCAAAACAAGATACTGTATTTTAAATGCCTTCCCATTTTCCGCAATCCATGTATATCTTTTTTTACCCCAAAACTTGAGTCAACATTTTCAGAATGTCTAGAAAGATTGCTCTAATTCTATATAGCAGAGATCATATCACTATTTTGTCTAGTACAATATTTAGCTTCCAGTTGATGATCAATAAATATCTGTTAGAAGAATAAAGAAATAAATTTGGCATTTCTTTAACACTTACATGGGAAGTTTGTAGACTGAGTTGTACTTACTGGTATTGTGTTTTGTAAGTTTTCTTAAATCATTTTGTAAGTCTGTATATTTTATCCTGGGAACTAGATTATTAGCAACTTAGTGGCTGGAACCACTTTCTACATTTCATGTTCTGAAACCCTTTGCTCTTCACTCTTCATCCTTTTTCCTGTTCACCCACACGTGCACAAGTACACCACACTTAAAAATGTTTGTATCTATGCTCTGCAAGAGGCTCTAAATGTCACTGAATAATGAGGGGCTGCAGACTACCTGAGGCAGTACTGGGCAAACCTGGTTTAAATCTTAAGGAGATCAGTCTCTGACCTTAAGTGTTCTAAAAAGCATAGTTGTTTGTTAAGTTATCAGAAAAGATACTTTGGGAAGGAATATGTACTCACTTGAACCATGCTGTCCACTTTACCCTGAAACTTTCGATCTGTTAATTGGGAGCCATTTGTGATTTCTGTTTAAGCCTCTTAAAATACTTTATAGTTGTGTTTCTGGCTGCACAAAGAAGGTTCAGTTAACTAACAGCATATATACCAGTGGTCAAACTTGAAGGCACATACAAATCACCCGGGGTATCTTTTTAAAATACAGATTTTGATTCAGTAGGTCTGGAAAAGGGCCTGAGATTCTACATTTCCAACAAGTTAATACTGCTCGTCCATGGACTATACTGTTTATAAGAAAATACTGTAAAATTAACTGAATATAGACAAATTCAGACTAAAAGAAAACTTCAGGAATAAAAAAACTAGTCAGCTATCACAGGAGACTGACTTTTACATGTTTAATACCAAAGATCACTATTATAAAGACAGGGAAATAATTTTCAATCTTTCTAACTTGCTGGCATGTATTTTAAAATATCTATTAAAGAGACAGCTTGAAACAAAGTTACCATATCAAATGAATCCTGTAAGACTGGTGGGAAAGAGAGTGAATGGAGGGATAATGTCATATTAACCTAAGTCTTGAAAGGGATTAAACTAACTGAGTCTCACAGCATGCCATCAGAAAAGGTGGCGAGAGTCCAAGTATTTCTGGCAAGGCTTAGAATCTTCTTCCCTATCCCCCTAATTCTGACATGTCTACTACTAAGTTTTCTTTTCTGCTTTGTAACTATAGAATTTAATTTGAAGAAAGTGATACAAGCATGACAACGCAAACCCTAACAGCATTATAACTACAGAATCATAATGCTTCATGTTAGACTCTGAAGTTCTTTCCAGGTCCTCTTATTCTTAATGCCCCAAAAGACTTTTCTTCTTGTCCACTGATTTATTTGAAGATCCCTGGCTATATCACTCAATATAAGATTGTAACAACAACCCACTGCCATCTAGTTGATTTCAACTCATATAGACCCTGTAGACAGAGCAGAACTGTCCCAAAAAGTTTCCAAGGACCACCTGCTGGATTTGAACTGCTGACCTTGTGGTTAGCAGCCGCAGCACTTAACCACTATAGCACCAGGGTTTCCATTAGATAACTATCAGTTGTGGCAACATTTTCTCATTTCTTATAAAGAAGGCATTTTAATAGAAAATGATCATCTTCAAACCATCTCCTGTAGAACTCTTCTTTATTTTCATTTTACAGCCATATATGACTTCTCTTTCGACCTCTTACAACAGTTTAAAGCTTGTCATTTATTTTCAATAATAAAGAATCTCATGATTTGCATGTTAGGGCTAAATAAATGTTGAGGCCTGCTGAGATGGCATGACTTTCAGAAGGCCTTAGCAAATATCTTTGATACAAGAATAAGGCACAAGGATTAAAAATTTGTCTGACTATGCAACTATACTGCCAAGATAGATGACAGGCACAAGGTCATGGTATTTATGTACACACTAAGATTTGATTACAGGAAGGGGTGGGCAGAGTGAGGGCAAGGGGAGGTGATCAGACTGAAATGCAGATTAATACTTCCTTCAATTATGCTGAGGGACTAAACAGGGTGAGTCATTTGAGATTTTAAATTTGCTGTTGTTTCTTATGAAGCTGACAGTAGGACAGATGAGTTGAAAAAAACAAAAATCCTCGAACAAAAAACCCAACTTATTGACATGAGCTGATCTTGACTCCTAATGATCCTGTAGGATGGAACAGAACTGTCCCATAGTTTCCAAGGAGCACCTGGTGGATTTGAATTGCTGACCTTTTTGGTTAACAGCCAAGCTCTTAACTACTTTGCTACCAGGGCTCTGCAAAGATCTTTCAGGGGAAAATGTCCACTTATTTTTAGTATTGGGAAAGAAAGTTTAACTTTTCCTTAAATACAGTATGGCTTTTGAAACTAAGTAAAATTATTATTCCAAATTTTCTATCTGCTCACATGAATAATAGGCCCATGTTACAGGGCCCTGTCTAATGAGTTGGAGGACCAGCTGTGGCCCAAGAGGATTTAAATGGATAAACAAGAAATCTTACAACACTACTTTTGCAAAAGAAAAAGAGCTAACTCTAAATAAAAAAACCTGTCGACTGTCTACACTGAATTTTACTATTCACTTTAACCTCCTGGGAAGAAAGTAAAACAAAATGTTAGAGTGCCAGGTAGTAAGATAATGGGTAATTTAAAAATGTTCCTTCTGATTTTCTGCATTTCCCACTAGCACATATTTCAATCAATATATTCAATACGTTTCAATGTAAAAAGGAAAACCATTAAATTCATTTATACAAATGGTAAGCATTTCTCTTAATATATCCTCGCAGAACTGTATGGTACCGGTGCTTCTCAAATTAATTCCTGGTTTGTTCAAAACGCTCCTTTTTTCTTCATGATTCCAAAATGAGTTCGGAAGGCATTGCAGGAATTCTGAGATATTTTTGCCTTCGTTAATGACTCAGAGAATTTAAGACAATGGAAGCCAACATCTCTATCAGAAGGCCTGAAGGCATAAAGAGGATTGATTAACTTACTCAGTGTGAAGAGAGATATCTTCAAAAAAGTAAAAATGGGTATTAATTCTAATTGGTAATATGGAACTTCATTTTCTTTCTCTGTTTTTATTTTTCAAATATATTCCTTCCTGGATGCAGTTTTAGGTCTGTTAGGTTATAGGTCTTTCTGTTCTATTAACACATGATTCTTGCTTGTTTTTTTCTTTTAAAAAAACATGCATTCTTTCTCATTCTTTTTAAAAAAAAATCTGTTCCTATGTATTCCTTGTTTCCTTAGTCATTTTATTACTGTCTTGATTTTTCAGCTCACATACCTTAAAGCAAGTGGTCCTCCAACTGGTGTGGAGTTTTATCCCCCATGTTTCTGAAGGATACTGGCTAATGCTTAGTGATCCAAAGCAAGTTAGCAATCTCTTTACACCTAGAGGGTTAGCAATGCTCACAGGTGCCACTGGTTATTACTGGAAGGCCTAAGGTAAAGGCAGAGGAGAAGAAAAAAAGGGAGAATAAAGGGAGTGGGGAGAAAGGAATGGGAGTCAAGGAAGAGGGGGGTGGAGAGAAGGAGGCAGACGTGGTAGAGAGCCATAACAATTGCCTTAAGGATACTCTTTACCAAAACATTGCTTGGGGGTGATATTACAGCACAGAAGAGACTAATCTGCAAATAAATCAGTCATCTTAATTATTGAATATGGTAAAGAGGCCATTTAGTATTCATCTGGTTTGTTTTCCTGAATTATAGACAAGGGTAAAAAGATGTATCTGAAAAATTCAGCAGGGTTATAAAGACTAATTTCTACTTTTAGCCCATGCCTCTTTGTGCACTGAACTGAGTTTTGTTGCCTCAGTTATGATGCCAATGTATAACGACACCGGCCATTCCTGTTTTCCCTTAGCCATGTCTACTATGTTTATCTCTTGTGCATCTCAGAGAACCAGCAGCATGTCACAAGAAAAAATAATGTGAATCAGCTGCAGTGGAGATAATCTCTTGAACTTTTATACTATGAGACATCACTTTAGACTTTTGTGTGAAATAACTACAAACATCACTGCTCCAAAACAAAGGAATAAGACACTGAACAGTAATTATATAAAATTTCTTTGGCAGATTCTACCGTAAAGAAAGGTTGTACTATGGCTCATATGGACTGTCTTTTTTTTGGCAACAAGAAAAGCTCACAGCAATGGTTTCTTTTTATTGAGCTGATACTGCCTCATGCAAAACTGCAGAGCAGCATTCTGTTTGAGAATGACACTGCCTTAAATAATCTATTTTCTTACCCTTTCCTGGTTTATATTAACAAGACTGTAAAAAGTAGACTTTCGGTCACTGGTATTTCATCTGCTGTAGCTGTCTGTCATACTCTGGAAGGAAGAACTGTTTGTCATTTTACAGCAAGCCAATCTGACTATATATTGTAAATCAAAACAGAACTTACTTTCTAGTTAAAAGTAAAAAATAAGGCAAAAACAAGAATAAGAATTAAGAGCCAATGAGGCTATCAGAGAAATAAAATAATTTTCTTTCTGGATAATATTAGATAAAATAAATATCACAGAAGGAACACACTTGGGGAAAAAACATAGTAGATATTGGAGATTTCTTATTTATGCTTTCGCTTTCTCAATTTCAGAAGCACTCTAATCTAGACAGATCAAGTTATTTGCTGAATGAGATTCATCTAAGATAGTCTTGCTGAAAAAGAACACACTACTGGGAATTAAACATTAACTCTTTGTACCACTTAATTTACACAGAATAATAATTTAGACATGTTATTCCTTTTCAGAGATAGTCTAAGTAAATGTGTTAATAACAATAATATTTACTATTATTAAACATTAAAAAATAATTACGAGTTGTATTTTGTGTATGTGTGTATGTATGTGTGTGCCAGATAATTCACTAAGGCTTTCTAGGGCTGCATCTAATGCTCACAACAACCTGTTAAGTAGCTACTGTTATAATTATCATCATCTGACAAATAAGGAAACTTAAGCTCGAGTTTAAGCTTAAGTTACACATATTGAACTGATTCTGCAACCCAGATCACTCTGAGTTTGCTCCGAAACCCTAACCATCTGTAAACTGCCTGCAACATAAAAAGATACTGCTAAGACATGGTGATAGAAAATATTGGAGATCAGGGAATGTATCTGACTATAAAAAAGAAGAAATTATTTTAATAGCTAAATGCAGCTTAAAAAACAAATAAAGCAACCTTAAGAGATTCCATCACTGACCATTAAAGAGGAATTGACATGTTTTAAGGGCTTCGATAAACTGAGAAATACTCTTAGACATTTCTTCAACTACATCAGCCTTGAATGAATAACCGATATTGGTGTCTAAACAATTTAGCTGCATTTTCATTTTGGGTTCTCAGATTGAACAGTTTTATAAAATCTCGGGCAACTCTGAGGCCTGAGTTGTCAGTACCAACTGGGGCTCTAGAGCTTTGAAAATTGGCATCTTCCAGGGAATTAGAGTTTTCCCTCATGCTTTTTTTTCATGAAGCCCTTTACTGATGTTTGAGTTTAACGGAGAACAGGTTATCCTACTTTATCCCTGCCTTAACAATCTGCACTTATCTTCTTGGACCATATAAATATTTTCAACTAGAAAACATTTGGAAAACTTCCTGACCAAGACTGTCTGCTGCCTGGCAAGTACAGGGCAGAAGGAATAAATCATACTATAGTGACTTCATTCAATTCCTACATATTTATTTGTAAGCAAGAATTTTCATGTATTCTGGTACTTTCACTAGGAAGTTTTTATCAAGGTTATGTCAGAAAACACATAGATAGAGATTAATGTGGTTACCTGTGCAGAAGTTGTTCTGACAACCATTGGGTGAATGGATACAACAGTTACTTCATGCCTGAGCTGAGCCAAAAGTCTCAAAAAAATACAGCGTGAGTCTGATACTCAAGAAAATAAAATACTTACCTCGGACAGCATAGCCATCTTTTACTGATGCTGGGAACGGGGGTAGGTTGTCTTTCGCATATACGTCTTGAGCAAGAACTCGGCCCATTCCATCTGATAACAGAAAAGGGAAATGTGAATGCTGAGAGTAATGGGTAAGCAGGCAGCCATAAACAAGGTGGCCACGTGTGCCTGTCTGACAGCTTGTAACTGGGCTTAGTTAGGCTTCTTGATTTCTACACTAAGTATCAGAAAACAGAAAGAGGAGAAGTAGCTCCGTGACTGAAATAAAAATTATATTCAGTCAATTATTAGTACTGCTCAGAGAGACTATCTGAATATTACTAGTCTTCAAAGATAGCCACATTGTTTAAAATATCACTTATAAACTATCAATATTCAATAAAATTAAAATGTCAATTTAAATTATAAATTGCTGATGTTGTTAACAACCCAAATATGATTTTCTTTAAAAGGAAAGCCAATTCTTTTCACACCCACTGTCTTTGTAATTTCACTTCTAGAAATATACCCTAAGCAAATGGATATTCATGCATGTTTATTTCAAAGTTGCCTACACAGAGAAAAAAACAATGAGAAAATATCAATAACACAGGAATTTAAATAACGTACACTCTTATGACATTGTTCAGGCTGCAGTAATATTCATGAATACTTATTGACACAAGAAAATCCTTACAAAGTGTTTAAAAGTGTGCAAAATAGCACATGTAGTATATAATCTTAATTATTTTCAGATACATGTGCATATATCTCTAGAAAAAGAAGATATATGAAAATATAAAGCATTTACCACATTGTGAAATCATCACTACTATCTAGTTACAAAAGTTTTGCATCATAGTACTTAGTACTCCTTAAGCAGTAACACCTTAAGGAGAAACTCAGTACTCCTTAAGCAACAAGCCCTCATTTCCCTCTCTCCCAACTGCTGGTAACCATGAATAAACTTGATCTTTATGCATTTCCTTTGTCTAGATATTTCATGTGAGTGGGATCATACAATATTTATCCTTTTGTGTTTCTCATATTTTACTTTGCTTAAGGTTTACCAGGTTCATGTATGTTGTAGAATGTATTTGAACTTCACTTTTCATTACGGCTAGATAATATCCTATTGTATTTGATATACTACAACTTGTTCATCCATTCATCTGCTGATGGACACTTGGGTTGTTTTCATCTTTTGGCTATTGCGAACAATGCTGCAGTGAACGTTGGTGTACACATATTTTTCTGCCTGCTTTCAAGTCTTTTGGATATATACCTTGGAGTAGAATAGCTGGGTAATATACTAACTCTAGTTTAACTTCCTAAGGAATTATAAAACTGTTTTCCACAAAGGCTGCACCAGGATACATTCCTGCTAGCAATGTATGAGTGTTTTAATTTCTCCATATGCTTGCCAATACTGGTTATTTTCCATTTTTATGATAACAGCTGTCCTAATGAGTATAGTGCAGAGGTATTTGACATGCATTTTCCTAATGACCAATGGCACTAAGTATCTTTTGATGTACTTATTGACAATTTGCATATGTTTTTTGGATAAACGTCTGTTCAAATCTTTTGTCTATTTTTAAATTTCTGCTGTTGAGCTGTAGGAGTTCTTTACATATTCTGAACATTAGATCCATATTAAATGTATGATTTACCAATATTTTCTCCCATTCTGTAGCTTGTCCCTTCACTTCCTTGATAAAGTGTTTTGATATAGGTTTTTATTTTGATGAAGTCCTATTCAGCTTTTATTTAACTGCTTGAATTTTTAGTGTGTCATTTTTAAGGATTCATTGTCAAAAGTTAAGTTCCTGAAACTTTCTTTTCAATTTTCTTCCAGGAGTTTTATGGTTGTGGTTTTTACATCGACGCCATTGACCCATTTGAGTAATTTTCACATATTGTATGAGGTCAGGGTACAATTTCATTCTTTTGCAGGTGGAGATCAAGTTATACAAGTGCTGTGTGTTAAAGAGACTATTCTTTTCCCTACTGAATGGATTTGGCAGGGTTTCTTTCCAGTTGATAAAAATGTTCTAAAATGGACTGTGTTCATGGTTCCATTACCTGTGAATACAGTAAAAACTCCTGGACTGTACACTTTAAATGTGTGAAATGCATGGCATGTTTATTGTAATTCAATAAAGCTATTTTTCTCTCTTAAATTTTTCTTAGTATAATAATTATTGAGAAATACATAAAGTGCACTAATTTTAAATATGTACCTTGGTGATTTTTCAAAATATGCAATTTATTGCTGCACAGTATTCCATTCTAAGAATATACTATGATATCCTTATCCATTCTATTTTTCTGCATTTGAGCAGTTTCCAGCTTTTATTTTTTCAAATTGATAAACCTTTTCTATTTTTGTACATGTCTTCTGGTGAATGTGTCTAATCATCTTTGTTGGATATGCACTTTGGAATCCTGGTTGCATACTGGTTAATTATGTGGCTGTTAACACCAATAGGTCTTCAGCTTGAAAACCCACGAGTCACTTCACAGTAGAAAGATATGGTAGTCTGTTTCCCTAGAGACTTGCAGCCTTGGAAACACTATAGGACAGTTCTACTCTGTCCTTCAGGGTTGCTAGGAGTCAGAATCAACTCAATAGCAATAGGCTTGGTTTTTGGTTGATACTTCAAAATGCTAATCATTGGATCTTAAATATAGGCATATATTAGTTTTAGTACATACTGCTAACTTGTTCTCCAAAGTGACTGTATCAATTTAAATTCCCACAGCAAAGAATCAGTATTACAGTCGGTTCACACTGTCACCAAACTAGATATTGTACCTTTTAAATTATAGTCAATCTAGCAGGTATATAGTGAGTGATAGCTCATATTAGTTTTCATTTTTATTCTCTCCATAACTATTAATGTTGAGCATTTCTTCATATGCTTAGTCATTTAGATATGCTTTTATGAAGTACCTGTGAAAGCCTTTTGCCCACTTGCCATTTTAACCTTTTCTTTTATTAAATTGTACTTTAGATGAAAATTTACAGAACAAACAAGCTTCTCATTAAACAGTTAGTACACGTATTGTTTTGTGACACTGATTAACAAGCCCATAGCATGTCAACATTTTTCCCTTCTAAACCTCAGGTTCCCGATTGCCAGCGTTCCTGCCTCCTTTTGCCTTCTAGTCCTTGCTGCTGAGCTGGTGATGGGGTTTAGTCTCATTTTGGTTTATGAGTCTACCTAATCTTTGGCTAAAGGGTGAAGCTCAGGAGTAACTTCATTACTGAGCCAAAGGAGTGACCAGGGGCTATGCTCTCACAGTTTTGCCAGTCTCTCTCAGGCCTGTAAGTCTGGTCTTTTTTTGAGGTGGAATTTTGTTCCACATTGTTCTCCAGCTCTGTGCAGGACAATCGACTGGGATCCCTGTCAAGAGCAGTTGTGTGTTATTTTCTTTAAGACAAGGACAAGAAATGTAGTTTTTTAAAAGACAAACTTTTTTCCCATCTCAATATATAACTATATTTAGATATATATTTAGAAGAATCAAGAAAAATTCTATTTGCAGCACACCTAAACCATCTTGTTTTTATAGACCTTTTTCAAACAACATGGAGACAACAATAAAACATTTCATTTGGAAAAAAAAAAAGGATGTTCCATACTTAAAGTTTCTAGTAAAAATGTAACAACATGTAAGTAGTTAAGATTATTAATATAAACTTAGGAACATATATATAAATGGCTGGCTTTTTATTTAGCACTCATGCTGTCAAAACTACAAGGTGTGGCATCTTTAAGGTAATTTAGGTCCCTACTACATTAGCTCTGTCACTGAAGTTGGTATCAAATGAACTTAACAGCAGAGATCAAGTCTCTTCAAAGAGAAAAACAAGTTTTGGTCAAAAGCCAAAGGTGTAGAAGATATATTGGAGAGAAGTACTCAACTGCTTAGAAAATGGATTAAGGGCTTCCAGATGACAGCAGTTACAACAGAAATGAAAGAATGTTAGTTGCATCTCTCTGCATCTTTCAGAATGGATTAGGACTAAATAATGGGTGTCAGGCTAAATATTTCATCCTGGAACTAAAAGGTATGTTATTAGTGTTGCAAACTACTTCTCCACATGAAACAGTCTCTCTCTTGCATATATACATGTACAGAGAGAGATAAAGATACACAAATCTACTTGAGAGATCTGACAATTAAGTCCACAAACTTAATTGTTCCAAGTGCTACATACATACCTCATCCTGAACATCACTATCTTATCTTCTAAATACTCCTCTTGGGAAGCTATATACAGACACCAGCACCTAGTCTACCCTTCAAAGTAATTTTGGAACCCCTTATGGAATGGCCATTGATGGCACAGTGGCAAGTTTGCAAACTTAACTGTACAGTTGTCTGTGAGAGAATTTTAGCCAGTAAACAAATAACTGTATAGGAACAGTCTCCCCTACCCACTTCATCTGGCCTCCAATGACTTTCTTCTTTATCTAAAGATAAAGGAAATACTGAAAGGAAGCTATTTTGATGACACTCAGGACATTAAGCATAATAGGACGACAGCTTTGATGGCCAGGTCCATAACTGCATTGAAGGTTTTACGAGGCATGGGTGTCAGTGCACAGCTTCCCAAAAGGAGTATTTTGAAGGTATCACAGTCATATTCAGCAGTGAGGTATGTAACTCTTTTTCTAAGATGAGTGTGCTAAGTTAATTGGCAGTCCTCCTACATACACGCTAAAAAACTCCTTCTCTTTGTTCATTTGTGGAGTCTAAGTATTAGTATTGAATAAACTTTGGGTATACAACTGTCATAGATTGAATTGTGCCCCGCCCCGTCATATCTGCAGCAATTTGGCTGGGCCATAATTTCCTGGTTTTGTGTGATGTTCCTCCATGCTGGAATTCCTGCCTCTATGATGTTTAATGAGGGCAGATGGGCACTGTTGTGTTGGTGACGCAGGGCTTAATGTGTGAAATTGTTCTGTGCCTTCAGCCAGTCTCTCTTTTTTTATTATCATTGAATGAAAATGTACATTCCCATATAAATTTGCACGCCCACCTACATGCATACGCTATCCATGCCCGGTGACAGCACACTCTTCCTCTCTGTTCCACAAATGTCTTCTCCTCCCAGCAATCTCCTATGCCCTCTTCTCCACCTACTTCCCTTCCTCCAGTAAGAGGTCAGCAGGATGACATCCTATCAATGCACAGAACCATGAAGTGTACCCATGCTATGGTCACTCTGTGTTGCTAAGTCCAATCCATTCCTGTCTGAAGAGTTAACCTCCATTATGATCTATGGATACGGGCAGCATCATGGCCAGGGGCCATGCTCGCAGGGGAACTCTGAGGCCCCTGGACCATCAATTGCATTCTTCTAGTGGAGATCTCAAGGTGCACCCCTTTTTATTCTTGTGTTGCCAGTGAGACTCAACTTTGTGAGCTCCATCACACCTATCACTGGTGGTGGCCGGGTACCATCTGGGTCCTCTGGTCACAAGATGATGAGTGGGTCTTTTTGTCTTCTGCGTTCTCTTTCCCCCATGTCGTATTGATCCTTGGTGATCACTCATTCCTGCTGAGTTGGGACCATTTGCTATACCCTCAGACGGCAGGTTGGCAGCTTTTAAAACCCCAGACGCCACTCACCAATGTGGGGTGCACAAGGCTTTCTTAGCAAAACACTAGTTGTGCCAATTGGTCTTGATTTTTCCTGAAAACATGGTCCCTAGCCCCCTGCCCCAGGTACTCTGTCCTTGCAATATTGGGTTAAGATGGGAGGAGTAATCATGTTATGTCAAAGTCCAGTTAATATCGATCTTCTTTCTAATATGTGCTGTCACAGACTTCACCCAACCAAATTTTTATAAACTATCTAATCTAAACCCTCCCCCCCAACCCATGCAGCCATCAAAGAGTCTTTTCTTCTATGCATGAGTCTGGTTTTAAGCTCTTATCATAGGGGTCTCATTCAATATTTGTCCTTTTGTTGCTGACTACTTTCATTCAACACAATGTCCTCCAATTGAAACCAGGTTATATTTCCTAAAATCATCATTGTTCTTTATCACTGCATAGTGTTCCATTGAGTATATATATCATAGTTTACCTACCCATTCCTCTGTTGTTGGGCATCTGGGTTGATTCCATCTTTTTGCTATTGTGGACTGTGTTGCAATAAACATTCATGTGCATGCATCAGCTGGTGTGAATGGCCTTGACTCTGCAGGATATATTCCGAGCAGCGGTATTACTGGGTCCAATATGTCACTTCATGTCCCTTTACTGGAGTGTTCAGTGCATTCACATTCAACGTAATTAATGATACATATGTGTTCAGTGCAGCCATTGATATGTTAATTTTCATGTTGATGTTTTCTCTGTTCTTATTAATCTGTTCTGGGACCTTCTTCTTTGTGAGTTGATTTTTCACCTTTTTCAGGGTTGGTTTTGTGGTTGCTGAGACTCCTGTATTATGTTTCTTGATTTGATATGTTGCATCTTATCGTGCTTTACGGCTGCCCCTATGATCCCCCTTAATAAACTATATATAAAACCAATTTCAGTTACTACCATTTCTAACAACTTCCTCTCCATCTAGAAGGACTATAACGACTGCACTACATCCCTCTTTTTAGTATAACAGCATCATAGTTTTCATGATATGATCACTGATTATTTCTTTCACTATTAAAACTTTGATAAGAGTTTGCAGCCTTCCCTAACTGAGTAGGATTCTAACTGATGTGTCCTGTATTTGCTTCTAAAATATAAAGTTAGTTGTTTTGTTCTTCTAAGCCAAGAGATTCTTTCAGCATTTCTTATGGCTTTGGTTTGGTTTTTGCAAAGCCTCTGAGTTTCTGTTCACCTGCGACTGTCCTAATTTCATTTTCATATTTGAAAGATAGTTTTGAAGGATATATAATTCGTGGTTGGAAGCTCTTCTCCTTCAAGGCTTTGAATATGTGATACCACTGTCTCTGTGCTAGCACTGTTTCTGCTGAGAAATCTGACGAAAGCCTATAGGGTTTCCCTCTGAATGTAAGCTTTGCTTTGAGTCTTGCTGCCTTTAAGAATTTCTGCTTATGTTTCATTTTGTTAAGCTTGATTATAGTATGTCTTGGGTTCTCTCTTTTGAGATCTATGTTGAGCGGCGTTCAATATGTATCTTGGATATCTACATTCTCTTCTTTCATAATTTCTGGGAAGTTTTCTGTCAACATTGACTCAGTCTCTCGACATATAAAAAGAAAGGGAGGTAAGCTGAGATTTGTGGGCCTCATACCACCAAAAAGCAGTGCTGGGAGCTGTGTACATCCTTTGGAATGGATGTGTGGGGAGAGGGGTCCCTACGCCTCAGAAGCTTCCAGCCCAGGGGAAGACTGATAACACAGACCCTCCTCCAGTGCCAGGAGAGAAGGCCTCCCCCTGGAGCTGACATTCTGAATTTGGACATCTAGGGTACTGAACTGTGACAAGATGAAATTTCTCTTTTTAAACCCACCCCCTTGCGGTATTTCTGTTAAAGCAGCACCAGATGACTAAGACACAATTTTGAAGAAGGAGCTACAGTTCCAAACATTAATGGGAACCATGCAAAAATGATTTCTCATGTGGATATGACGACTATTTTAAGTCTAGCATTTGACAGAAAACAACAGTGAGGTGCCAAGGCAGTGGGAACCAAAGGACTTCTTGAAAGACATAATTTCAGGTAAACATGAGCAAAATTCCTTTTTCCCAGTTGCGCCATTCCAATGAGAGCCCATTTACGATACGCAAAAGACAGTTTCCTCAGTATGTAATTAATGTGACTAATATGCTTGCTTGGGAACATTTGGTGGTAGGAGTTTGCAGCTCTTCACAGATTGCAGTGAGCATTCATTTTGCTGAAAGTTAGGCTGTGTGCCAAGGCAGAGTATGAGAAAATAACGCCCATTCTGTTTTACTTTTCCCCACACACTATATTGCAGAAGCTCTGTAAAATAAATAATTTCTTCAATTTTGATGAAGGTCATATAAGGAACACAAATATATCCAGGCTGTGTAGAGAGTCAGAAATCTTAAAGGCAAGACTATGTATCACTGGGGATCCTGGACCACATATACAATTAAGGGATCTTCAAGAAGGCAAAACGAGGAAGAAATGGAAAGGACTGGCTGATGATTTACAATCTGTTGTATGGTATACTTATTTGTGCTGCAAGAAGACCAGAGGCAGAAGTGGTGGGCAAAAAGAATTTCTATGTTGTCAGTGGGACACTCATGTAAGATGCAGGTTCCCACATGACAAGAGCCATTCATGACTTCCCTAAGAGTTCGAGGGCAGCTTTTTACACTGGGATGACTGTCCTAAAAATATCTTCAGAAAGAGTACAGACTCAAATTGCTGACAATGGTTACATATCTGTGGGAAATCTAGACAGAGAGTAATTTCTAAAGTTTGATTTGTGAGCAGTGAACTCAAATATATGCTCTAAAGGCTAAAAGAGAAATATTTAATTTGCTTGGTCAGGCATTTATCTTACCCAGATAATAATTTCTTGCTGTCAAAGTTGTTTGTAGAACTCAGTGACTTTCGGATGTAAGAGGGAAAAGCATCTTGCAACTTCTCAAAATTACTCATTAGAATGATTTCATAGTTGTAAAGTTCCCCATACAGTTAGTTCTAAGAAGGCTGTAGAGAAGTCAAGCAGAATGCTTCATGTTCAGAAAACTGATTCCTTGTCTCTTTCACTTTGTCTAACCATGACAATAACAGCTGCATGAATCAGGAGTGTGAGAAGAGTGTGGTAGGTAAAAGAAGGTTGAAAGGGAAAGGTATTATCCAAGACTGTCTAATACAAAACACAGATATACTTCTGAAAAGTTTATGTTCACTGTGACAGCACTGACAGCATCCCATTCAAAACCCATGTTCACACCTAATCTGTACGAGTGGCTTTTTACCTAACACAGATTCACCAAGATAGTTGAAAGGGCAGTCTTGATACACAGACTTACTCTGGCCAAAAGGCAACTGGAAGGAATGATATTAGCTAATGCCAAGGACTCAGAAAACTAAGTTCAGCATATACAGATTAAGGTGGCTAAAATCATTCCAACAAATTTTTAAAATCAAGTATAACAGAAAACTTTGACTATTTTTACAGACAATAAAACAAATATTGAACCTGGTGGATGCCCTCAAGCCAATCACAGTATAATTATTCTCTGTATGTTCAGCATAAATTTGAAAAACTAACTAGACCCAAATTTGGCATATTATAGATCTCACTTATACTCTGTAGGCTTCAACTTAGAAGTATTAGATAATTCAGGGTGAAAGAGCTCCTCTGGTAAAAGCCAGGATAATAAACCTCTAGTTACTCCAGAAGTTACGTTTATGGAATTGGACAATCAAATCTTATGCTTATATAGCTTGTTCAAAGTATTACTGTGTTGTGCATTTGTTTTTATCCATCTAAGGATGCTCATTATGTGCCAATGTGATGAGTAAAGGAAAGTACTGCAGATTTCAAGTCATAAAATAAAAAGAGCTTTGCTCAAGATTACAGAATCTGGAATAAATACAAATGTTCTGATTACCAGAAAGGAATCAGTAATGATTTAGCAATATAAAAAGATGAAAGGGAATGATAATGAATTTGTTCTTGAGTCGGACAGTAGGATGCCTTAACTTACATTTATGTCACACATATTCATTCCTGTGTATGAAATATTAAAGGTTACAGTAACTGTCATTGTAAAAAGCATCTAAGTTAACTATATAGCGTTTCGAGCCATGGTCTTGTAACTTTCACCCAGGGGACTGTCTGGTAGGTTAACTGGGGCCTATCAAGGGAATCAGTCAGTTTTGACTTAAAAGATCCAATTTCAGAGCAGAGAGGAGTCATCTACTATGACCACGGAAGAAGAGACTGACAGGACAGACCCAGCAGCAGAAAGCCAGCAGCAGAGGATGTAGTGGGCTTTCTGGACCACAGGAGAAAAAGCTAAGTGCCTGGGGGCAAAGGCCTGAGGTGAGGGAAAGGAATGCCTAACAACACAGATGGGGAGAGGCTGTCCTGATGAAAAAGCTGTATCCTGAGTGTTGCTGAGCCCGAACTGTAACTGTTACTTATTGTAGAATAAAGCCCATAATTCTGAGTATGGTCTTTGAGTTCTGTGTGGCCACTGCAATGAGTTATCAGACCCAGTACTAAGTGCAGTGGGAGGGATAGCTGGTGTCAGAATTGGCAGACATGGAAGGCAGGAGGTGTGTCAAACTGGCACTATTTTTAGTTCTCCTTCCCTCCTGTGGGCTGGAGGAGGTCAGGCACCTCTTCCATGTTACAACTGCAAGCAAGTATTATTCCTTTCTGTACTCAGTGGAAACCTTTTCACATGCAGTTCAGACTACTAGGCTATCACTGACAACGGGTGGCACTTACATCAAAAGATTGACTTTGTTGGATGGGATTTAGTACAAACAAACAAAATGGAGTTTTATAAGGAGTTTTATAATTTGAACAGCTTAAACTCTTTACAGGCAGTTTCTCAATCACTGTTGTATAAACTGTCACATGCTCTGCAGAAAAAGAAAAATCCTCAGTATAACTTCCATAAATTTTAAGCTACATATCCTACTAATCTAAAATACTCTCTAACTTTTTGAACACTGATTGTTCTTACATTAGGATAGTAACGTACTATTAAGAACAAAATAGAAAATAAGATTAATATAAGTATTTTATAAAAAGAAAAAAAATGTATAACGAAACAAAGCTCCTTGATGGGATCCAAAAGAAGTTACATACAAAATATACTAAGTACGGTATTAGTTTTGAATGAACACTGTGGAGTATGTCCATAATGCTAAAATCCAAGTAGAGAAATTAGTAAGAGATTACACTTACAGCCAGCCTGTAATAAAATTACTGAATCAGTCAATGTTATTTCCAAATGAGAAGATATTTTACAGTTGATTTTTTTTAAGCAAGATAATGAAGTAAACTGGGATTCTGAAGAAAAGGAGTTAACAGCAACAGAAGACAACCTTTTAATCATAATCAAGAAACTGTGATTTTACAGAAATTGAGGTAAAATTTAAAAATGATTACAAATCTATGTTGATCATAATTTTCGTGTCTTTGATTTTCTTCTTACATTTCAGTTTTATAATTAAATGAGAAGATGTGAGATTCCCTGATGTATATACCCTTCTGCCTGAGGTGAGTTACCGCCTGCGGAGAAGTGCAAAGCCCATCTGAGAAAGCAGTCCAGAAGAACTACTGTAGCACTGGATGTTCTACTGGGAAAGCTAATCCACTCAAATGTAAAAAGGGACTGTCAAGTTCTGATTCCTGTTAATTCTCTTACAGATATGGTTAAACCATTTATTGCCACTTGTCTCTTTTTTGCACTAATTTTTTCTTCTGTGGCTTGGAAATCTTGGATAGCTATGTGTATTTTCATAATGCTACCAATATAATGCCAGAAGTCATTGTAGGAATTAGATAGCACTATTTTCTTTGCATTTTGACTGAAACTTTTTTTGTGTATGATTAAGTGGGAGTATACAATCTGGTTTAAATTTGCATGCCCGCCTATGTGCAGCTCCTACTGCTCTCCTTGCCTGGTGACAGCGCACTCCTCCTTTCTACTCCATACAAGTCATATCCTCCTAATAATCCCCTGTCCCCACTTCTCCACCCTTCCCACTCCCCT
Source organism: Heterohyrax brucei (assembly GCA_028571685.1). Classification (NCBI taxonomy): domain Eukaryota; kingdom Metazoa; phylum Chordata; class Mammalia; order Hyracoidea; family Procaviidae; genus Heterohyrax; species Heterohyrax brucei. Next base: position 88,370,833 of record CM053151.1, on the reverse strand, counting down.
CTAGTAAGAGGCTACTACGATGACATGCTATAGATGCACAGAACCATAAAGTGCACACATGATATGGTCACTCTGTGTCACGGAATCCAACCCATTCCTGTCTGAAGAGTTGATCTCAGTAATGATTTATGATCAGGGAGGCATTGCGTCTAGGGGCCATGCTCCCAGAGGAACCCTAAGGCCTTCGGACCATCAATTGCAGTCTTTTAGTGAAGCTCTCAGGGTGTACCCCTTTTTATTCTCGCATTGCCACTGGGACTCAACTATGCAAGCCCCATCATGGCTGTCACTGGTAGTGGCTGGGTACCATCTGGTTGCATGTTGATACAGTCACCCATTCACACAGGTCTTTCTGTCTTTTGGGTTCTCTTTCCCCATGTCAATTTTGTCCTTGGTGATCATCTGTTTGAGCTGAGTTGGGACCATTTGGTGTACCTCAGATGGCAACTTGCTGGCTTTTAAGATGCCAGATGCCACTCACCAATATGTCTTTTTAATGACCTCTTGCTTTCTTCATGGATAATGTCTTTGATGTCATTCTAGTTTATCTGGTCGTTGGTCATTAGTGGTCAACACATCAAATCTGTTCTTGAGATAGTCTCTAAACTCAGACAGGATATATTCAAGGTCATACTTTGGCTCTCGTGGACTTGTTCTAATTTTCTTCAGTTTTAATTTGAATTTACATATGAGCAATTGATGATCTGTGCTGTAGTCAGCACCTGGTTTTGTTCTGAATGCTGATATGGAGCTTTTACACTGTCTTTTTTGACTGATGTAATTGATTTATTTCCTGTGTATTCCATCTGGTGAAGTCCACGTGTACGGTTGCTGTTTGTGTTGGTTTAAAATGGTATCTGCAATGAAGAAGCTGTTAGTCTTGCAAAATTCCATCACACAATCTCCAGCATTATTTCTATCACCAAGGCCATATTTTCCAACTACTGATCCTTCTTTGTTTCCAACTTTTGTATTTCAATCACCAGTAATTATCAATGCATCCCAATTACATGTTCAATCAATTAGGACTGCAGAAGCTGGTAAAAATCTTCAATTTCTTCATCTTTGGCTTTAATGGTTGGTGTGCAAATCTGAATAATACTCTTATTAACTGGCCTTCCGTGTTGGTGTATGGACATTATCTTATCACTGAAAGAACTGTATTTCAGGACAGATCTTGAAATGTCCTCTTTGACAATGAATGCAACACCATTCATCTTCAAGTTTTTATTCCCAGCCTGGTAGACCATACGCTTAGCAGATTCCAAATGGCATCACAGCAATAAGCCTCTGCTGAGAGATAAGTGGGGGCTGCTTGCTCTCCCTTTACTCAATAGCTTGCTTTCCCTCCCTTTACTCAATCTTTCTAGCCTGCTCTCTCTCCCTTAACTGAATCTTCCTAGCCTGCTTCCTCTCCTCTTACTTAATCTTCCTAGCCTGCTCCCTCTCTCAACACAATCTTCCTAGCCTGCTTGCTCTCCCTTTACTCAGTCTTCTAGCATGCTTGCTCTCCGTTTACTCCTAGATATTGTTCACAAACATATATTTTTAATGCCTTGGTATTGTGCCTGTTTGTACTGTATCTCCTTAACAACTGTGATGGCTAAATACTAAGCCATCTCATTGTCTCTGTAATATCTGGGAACTCTTAAGTCTATACCCTTCTGTGGAAGTTAAGGTTCTCCTGATGGAAGGAAGTCACAGACTGAAAAGCTTCTCATAGTAATAGAACTGGCAGGTTATCTTGCAATGCAATGTACAAACATGTCCACCATTGTGTTAGAGTATAAGAAGCTAGACGTTTGAATTCAGGGTGCCAGCTCCAGGGGAAGGCTTTTTCTCTGTGTTGGCTATGGGGGAAGGTCTTTGTCATCAATCTTTCCTATTTGAGATGTTTCTTTGCACAGGGACCCCCAGTCAAAAGGATGTGTTCTGTTTCCAGTGTTGCTTTCATGGTTGTATGAGGTCCCCAGACTGTTACTGGCCATTATGAACTGGACAATAATAGGGTCTACATTTTGGGAATGAAAACTTGAAAAGGAATGGTCTTGTGTTCATCACCAAAAAGAACATTGCAAGATCTTTCCTTAAGTACAATGCTGTCAGTGATAGGATAATACCCATATGCCTACAAGGAAGGCCAGTTAATGATTATTCAAATTTACACACCAACCACTAAAGTGAAAGATGAAGAAATTGAAGATTTGTACCAGCTTCTGCAGTCTGAAACTGATAGAACATATAATCAGGATGCGTTGATAATTACTGGTGATTACAATGGAAAAGTTGGAAACAAAGAAGAAGAATCAGTAGTTGCAAGATATGGCCTTGCTGACAGCAATGATGTTGGAGATTACATGACAGAATTGTGTAAAACCAGTGACTTCTTCATTGCAAATACCTTTTCTCACCAACATTAACAGTGACTATACACATGGACCTTGCCAGATGGAATACACAGGAATAAAATTAACTACATCTGTGGAGAGAGACGATGGAAAAGCTCAACATCAGCCGTCAGAACAAGACCTGGTGCTGATTGTGGAGCAGACCACAAGTGCTCACATGCAAGTTCAACTGAAATTGAAGAAAATTAGTACAAGTCTATGAGAGCCAAAGTACAACCTTGAGTGTATCCCACCTGAATTTTGAGGCTATCTCAAGAATGAGATTTGATACACTGAATACTAATGACTAAAGACCAGATGAGTTGTGGAATGACATCAAAGACATCATCCATGAAGAAAGCAAGAGGTTGTTAAGTAGACAGCAAAGAAAGAAAAGACAATACTGGATGTCAGACTCTGAAACTTCCTCTTGAACACAGAACAGCTAAAGCAAATGGAAGAAACACTGAAATAAAAAAGATGGACACAAGATTTCAAAGGGCAGCTTGAGAAGATAAGGTGAAGTGTTATGATGACATGTGCAAAGAGCTGGAGATAGAAAACCAAAAGGTAAGAATATGTTCTGCATTTCTCAAGCTGAAAGAACTGAAGAAAAAAAATTAAGCCTCAGGTTGTCATAGTGAAAGATTCTACAGGGAAGATATTAAATGACTCAGGAAGCACCAAAAGAAGATGAAAGGAATACACAGAGTTATTACACCAAGAAGAATCGACTGACATACAACTATTTCAAGAGGTAACATTTGATCAGGAACCGATGGTACTGAAAGAAGAAACTGAAGCTTCACTGAAGGCACTGGTGAAAAGCAAAGCTCCAGCACTTGATGGAATATCAATTGAGATGTTCAACAAAGGGATACAGCACTGAAAGTGCTCACTTTATTTATGCCAAGAAATTTGGAAGATAGCTACCTATCAACCCAGTGGAGGAGATTCATATTTATACCTATTTCCAAGAAATGAGTCCAACTGAATGCAGAAATTACTGAACAACATCATTAATATCACATACAAGTACTACTTTGCTAACGATCAGTCAAAAGCAACTGCAGCAGTACACTAACAGGACACTGCCAGAAATTCAAGCCAGATTCAGAAGAGGATGTGGAACCAGGGATATCACTGCTGATATCAGATTGATACTGGCTGAAAGCATGGAATACCAGGAAGATGTTTACTTGTGTTTCATGGACTATGCAAAGGCATTTGACTCTAGATCATAACAAACAATGGATAACACTGAGAAGAATGGGAATTCCAGAATACTTACTTGTGCTTTAAGGAATCTGTACATAGATCAGGAGGCAATTGTTCAAAACAGAACAAGGGGACACTGCATGGTTTAAAGTCAAAAAAAGTGTGCATTAGGGTGTTATCCATTCGCCATACCTTTTCAGTCTGTATGCTGAACAACCAACCTGTGAAGCTGGACTATGTGAGGAAGAATGAGACATCAGGATTAGAGGAAGACTCATTAACAACTTCTGTTACGGAGATGACAGAATCCTGCTTTTGGAAAGTGAAGAGGATTTGAAACACTGATGATGACCAAAGACCACAGCCTCCAGTATCGACTGCACCTCAACATCAAGGAAACAAAAATCCTCACAACTGGACCTGTAAGCAACATTATGATAAATGGAGAAAAGACGGATGTTGTCAATGATTTCATTTTACTTGGTTCCCCAATCAACGCCCATGGAAGCAGCAGTCAAGAAACCAAAAGACACACTGCACTGGTAAAATCTGCTGTAAGGACCTCTTTTGAGTGCTGTAAAATAAAGATGTCACCTGGAGACTACGGTGTGCCTGACCCCAGTGAAGGTGTTTTCAATCACATCACATGCATAGGAAAGCTAGACAATGACTATGAAGACAGAGCAGAACTGACACCTTAGAATTGTAGTGCTGGAGAATACTGAATATACCAGGGACTGGCAGAAGAGTACACAGGTCTGTTCTAGAAGAAGTAAAACTGAGTACTTCTTAGAAGCAAGGATGGTGAGACTACGTATCATATTTTTGGACATGATGTCAAGAGACATCAACTCATGGAGAAGTATATCACATTTGGTAAGGTAGAGGGTCAGCAAAAAACAGAAACACCCTCAATGAGATGGACTGACACAGTAGCTGCAACAATGAGTTTAAGGATAAAGATAATTGTGGGCATGGCACAGGGTCGGGCAGTGTTTTGTGCTGTTGTACACAGGGTTGCTATGAGCTGGAATCCATTTAACGGCAACTAACAACAATTTGGAAAGTACAGTACACACACAGCTGAACAATTACTTCAATTCTCTGCTTCTGTTTTCTAAATATTAAACAGAATAAACATATAAAAAATACTATTTAATTATATTTTCTAACTAAGTAGGGAGCACACGCCAGAATGATACTGCGGGGGCGGGGGGAGTAAAATACAAGTTGAACTACATTAAAATGCATACATTATCCAGAGATTGGCATGTGGGCCAAGAGAAATGAACCAAGTTATTCTAGCTTTGCCTCTCTCTAATTTATAAGTGCTTACTCCAGGACTATGATCTTACAATCCCATGTGGAGAAGGGAGAGAAGGGTACCAGCTATGGAATTCCAAATACAGTTTAGTGAAAGCTAGATGATATATATATATATATATATATATATATATATATATTATCTCTTTTATGATCATCTCACAATAATTCTATTAGGCAGGTATTCTGTCTTTGTTATCTTGTGCCTCTGTAACAGAAATACCACAAGTAGATGGCTTTAACAAAGACAGATTTATTCTCTCACAGTTTAGGAGGCTAGAACTCTGAATTCACGGTGCCAGCTCCAGGGGATGGTTTTCTGCTGGCTCTGAGGGAAGGTCCTTGTCATCAGTCTTTCTCAGTCAGCATAGGAACCTTGGGCCTAAAGAAAGATCAGACTCACAAAATAGTTTCTGCTCTGTTTCTGTTTCAGTCAGCTAGTGCCGCTGTAACAGAAATACCACAGAGTGGATGGCTTTAACAAAGGAAGGTTTATTCTTACACAGTCCGGTAGGTTGCAAGTCCATATTCAAGGTGACTGTTCCAGGGGAAGGCTTATATTCAGGGTGACTGCTCCTGGGGAAGGCTTTCCCCTTGTCGGCTCTGGAGGAAGGTCCGGTATTGCATCAGTCTTTGTCCAGGGAGCATCTTGGCGCAAGAACCTCTCCCGGTGCTGCTTGCTTGATGGTAGTGAGGTTCTCAATTGTCCTTTGTTTCTCTTTCCCTTTTATCTCTTGAAAGCTGAAAGCATTAAGGGTGGGGCAAGCCATACCCGGGGAAACTCCCCGCACAGCAGGGCAGGGAAGTAATTCTATGCGGGAATTTACATCCCCACCCTAATCCTTTAACATACAGTTTAGTGAAACCACACAATGGAGGAGAGTCCCAAGATACTGGGAATCATATCTCAGCCACGTGGCTACACATATTTTTGGGGGGACACAATTCAAACCATGACAGTCTCTGATCTATTTCTTGAAGTCGTTTTCTTTGCTGATATTTTCTTGAACTAGGTGGCAAAAGAAACCAGCCAGAACTAGTTTCTGACATATCTTAATACCTAAGGTGATCTTCAGCTCGATGTGGAAAAAGCTGGGAGCATTTCTCAAAACAAAAACAGAAACAAAAAAAGACAGCATGGGCCTAATGGGAGACAGCAAGAAGTGTGACCAACACCAAACCATCTTTCCTATCTGGTGTGTCTGTGCAGAGAATAAAAATTGACCTGGTCCTTTAAATAAAAATTTACAGAGCCCTAGATTCAAAACAGAGATGCAGATCCACTTTCTGCTCTTAATGCCACAAAACCTGTACCCTGAGACCTCTTGGGGAGGCAGTCTTGGATGGCATGCAGTCCCACTATCCCCTTGCTTGAGATGCCTTTCGTTATCCCTAATTGGGTTGCAGTCATTTTGGCCCCAGCTGGAGTTTCCTGGAGAACTGGGAATTCTGCACAACAAAGGATGTGCTCTTCTCACTTTCCTTGGTAGTGTGAGGCCCCCATGTCTCTCTGCTTGCTTCTCTCTTTTATATCCCAAGAGAGACTGGTTTAAGACTCAGCCTCATCTTATAGATTGAGTCCTGCCTCATTAACATGATTGCTGCTAATTCCACCTCTTTAACACCACAAAGGTGGAACTTACAACACACAGGAAAATCACATCAGATGATAAAACAGTGAACAACCACACAACACTGGGAATCAGCTTAGACACAATGACACATATTTTAGTGGGGATACAATTCAATCCATGACATTCTACCCTTATGGCCCCCCAAATTCATGTGTTTGCATCACATACAAAACATACTTGCCCCATCATATCAAAGCAAAAGTCTTAAATGACACTCAGGTCATCTGGCTTGCATAAGGTCTCTCAGCTAGTAAGAGGCAGACAGAGGACGGTAGAGAGTATGTCTATTGGCAAAGGTCCTCCCAGCATACCTTACTTCCTTTCTTCTTATTCCCTGCCAGGCCCTGAACAATCATGAGGAGTTAAGGAACTCCTAGCATGATACTTGAATCCTATTTGCGAGGCTTTTCTGCTAGTTGAAATCAGAAGTTCTCAATTTCTTCTACAGGGCAAGGGATCTCTTTAAGACAGCTGCCTGTCTTAAGCAGCTAACTAACTGTAATTCAGAGACAGGAATAAGGCCTCTGTCCTTTTGATTACAATCCTCTGTCACAACTGTAAGAGAAATTTCACCGCTTCTAAATGAGTGCTAACAGCAAGGCTTAAAATTTCTTTGACTATAACTGATGAAACCTTTTGCCCCCAAAGAACCCAGGTCAGAGAAGCTCAAGTGTTTGGCCATGTATTCCTAAATAAGAAAGTTTGGAGATCACAATGTAAAATAAAGCTCCAAAGAGAGCAGAATTCTTTCTATTAAGAGCTCATTGTTTCTTTGTTAACTAAGAAAATTGAGAATTGCGGGGAATAGTGCTAGAATATTTTAATCTACCCTGAAGTATTAAGAGGACCATATCAAATGTGAAGCTGTAATTGATTCATGTTATACCTTTTACAAATAAAGAAGAGAAGTCTTAAGTAATAGTCTCACAAATATTATCATCCATTGTCATGCTGAGTATGCCTCTTCCAAGAAACCAAGAGAAGGCTAATTATATTCAGCCTTCCTTGCAGAACGGAGCTGAAAGCAGACATGTTCAAGAACAGATTAGAGACAATGCAAAATTAATTTACAGCCACAACAGAGTAAAACACAAAGACCAAATAACACTTTCTATATACATGCACATCTAAGTACTTGGATGTGGAAGAATAATTTTCATACTAATTTGAGATGCTAAGTAGGACAGCAGAAAGAACCTAGAATGGGAGTCAAGAGACCTGGGTTGTAGTTGCTTTTCATCATAACTACCTTTCTAACTTTAAGAACAGTGTCATACCTCTTTGGTTGTCAGTTTTCTCACCTTTCACATAAGAGATACCACTTGATATCCAAGTTATCTTCTTTTTGTAATATTTTAAGTATTTATGTACTATGCTCCAAAATTCCTTCATAATGCCATAGACATAACCTTCAAAGCAATTAACTCCAGCATTTCTGTTAATGGTTTATCCCTGGTTTGTAGGCATCACTGCTGAAACTTCTCAGACATACAAAATATGGGTTTTTCTCTAGAAGCTTCTGTAACTGTAGATGCTACAGTATTCACATAAGCAAACTTTCAGAGAACTGTGAAGGCCTTTCAGCTCCCTCAAAATACTGTTTTATTCAGTGAATGATGGATGAAATTACATAGCTAAAGTGCATCTAACTGAAACCAAAATGAACTATGAAGCCTTGCTCATTAAATGAAAATATCCTTGGTAAACATAACACTTTGAAGTTCATTGAGAAGGAGTTTCTCATCTTTTTTTTTTTGAGGAGAACTGTCTTTTCATCAGTAAGAGAATTTTTACAGACTGCTCTTGATTAATAACAATTCAGTTTATACTGATTCACACTTGAGGCATCTATTAGGTCATAATGACAAACAGTTAACAAATATGTCAGCCAGTTCTCCTACAAAACATGAACAAGTATCTATAGGAACACAGAGGAAGAGTACTTAACCCAGGTATGAAAAGGAGGAAGTGAACTTCCAAACTGTTTTCATAAAGGACAGCCTCTGTATTCTTTGAGATCAGACTTACATAGTAGTTGGTCAGGCAGAAAAGTAGGATGAAGGGGTTCCAAGCAAAAAATAATACAGGCAAAGGCTTGCAGATTCATAGAAACACGATGTTAGAGACAGCATGGCAGGTTTACAAAAAATCAAGAGCTGGTGAGGAGTAAGACAGTGAAAACGTAGGAAGTAATTAAAGAGCCTTCTGTGGGTTGTCAGGGAATCTGGATATTACCTTGAGGTTATGGGGGAGGACTATTGAAGAATTGTAGGCACAGAATGTCCATCACAAATTTTCCATTTAAACAGACTACTTTGCCATCAAATTGGAGAATGGATCAGGAAGATTTTAACTGGGGCTGGGAGACTATTGCAATAATCCAAAAAAGTAATAATAAGGACCTAAAATACAACAGCAGTGGGGATAGGGTCAACAAGATGGATATAAAGGAAATGAAGTACTGCAGAGGTACAGACAGTAAGTGTAGCATTATTTTAAATTAACTAGTAGGAGGTATGTAATACAGTTGGTACATGACTTGGAGCTAAACAAGGTCAGAGCAGAGATACAGATGCAGAAACAATTTTATAGGTGGTACTTCAAACCACTGGCATGCATAAAATCATCTGAAGTGAATTTGCAAGATGTGAACAGGGCCAAAGACTAAGACTCTAAAGTTTATAGTCAAGGACCTAATGATGGAAAGGAGGCCTGTAAAGGAGTCAATAAAAGAGACAAGTTCCACAAGTTTACCCATCTCTCTTCTGCAGCAGACTGTAAGTTCCACTGGGCAAGAGTTTTGTTTTAATCATCTTCCTACATGAGATTTAGGAGATATCTAATACACATTTGTTAAATATACTGGACTATGTTTGCATATATGGTGACGCTTTCTAATACCTAACTAAAGTGCCTCATAGGTTTAATTATAATCCTCTCTTGCATTAAGAATTTGATACAATTCAGAAGTTCCATACAAATCCCATTATTATTTTTTATCATCACGGGTGGAAATACTTGACAAAGAAGTTACTCACCCATGAGGAGTTTTCTTACTTAGGACTGACAATTGATCTAATTTATAAATGAAGGGGAAACAAGCCCATGAAGGAAAAAGTGACAGCATTTTTTCTACAGGGAAAGTAGAAACGGTCATTTTCAAATTTTACTTTTTCTTTAAAGGGACTGAGGATTCAGTCTAAATGTGATTTGGTACATATAGATTTTACTAAAAACTGATGTTAAGGTAAACTTCCCTGAAATTACAAGAGGCCAGGAATAGTTAATATTTGTAATACGCACATCATTAAATTTTTTCATAACTGAAGTTTACATTCATATTTTCTCAAACTGCCTTGGTACCAACGATAGCAATAATTATGTGAATATTCTACACTTAAACATGTAAACTTTTTTCAATAAAAATGATCATATAGATTAATCTCCTACACTAGTAAGTTTTCTAATCCCTGTTTTCTTTAATGAGGAGTAAAACAGTAATAAAAATTTTAAGTCCCTTAAAAGATTGAAAATAAAAGATGTAGGACAAGCACAATCATATAAAGATAAGTTTTGTCTAAATAGAAGTAGGGACTAAAGAGACAGACTCTGACATCTAATAATTCTAGTTTAGGTTTTTAAAATTTAAGTTAATATCATTTGATATGTTATCCCTTTTTTTAATACTAGAAGAACAGCACTGTTATGTAGTTAAAAAGAAGAATGGCAGTCTTGAGACTTGAATCGTATTCTGTCTTGGCCGTTTTATCTATGGTGAGTTGCTTTACCGAAAAATTAAGGCTGTTGGTATGTATGTTCTGTTAACACAATTCCAGTTTGAATATTTTATATGATCTTATGAATGAAGCATTTTATCTAAAAAAAAAAAAATCAATCCTTTTATGTTGTTTTTAGTAACACAAGGAAACCACTAAAAGCTGTATTTTTTTCAGAATGCACTAAAAGCAACTTCTGTGCTGAATTTTTGGAAATAGAAGCTGTTGGTTAAACACTAAAAACACTGGGGAAGACTATATTTCTACTGTCTTTATACAAGCTGCTCTCACTGCACTAAGAGCAGAAAATGAGAAGACATCAGAGCAGAAAAAGTGAGATCAGTCTGGTCTCTCAGTAATTCTGTGGACAAATTATTTTTTATAGTTTACACACATGTTTGGCACAACAGGAAAGCATGATGACAAGACACATTAATTACCTCCCACTTTTCACAGAAAAGTCATTAGAGAGACTCATGATGAACTATATTCTTCACTTAGTGCTTAGAGCCATCTCTTTAACTAGTTGCCACTGAGCAGATTCCAACTCATGGTGACTCCATGTGTGTCAGAAAAGAACTGTGCACCACAGGATTTTTAATGGCTCATTTTTCTGAAATAGATCACTAGGCCTTTCTTCCAAGGCACCTTTGGATGGGCCTGAACTACCTCTGTTCGTTTAGCAGCTAAGGAAATTAACCGTCTGTACCATACAGGGTTTAGAGAATTTGTATTTTGATGGGCAACAGTAAATACAGTTGACAATTGCCCCCCTTTTTTTTTTATGAAAAGAAGGTTTTAGGGGTTCTCTGAAGCACCGGTTCAGTAGTAGAATTCTTGCCTTCTATGCCAGAGACCCAAGTTCAATTCCCAGCCAATAAATTTCATGTGCATCTAATACCTGTTTGTCAGTGAAGGCTTGTGTGTTGCTGTGATGCTGAACAGGTTCCAGTGAGGTCTGAAACTCAGACAGACTAGAAAGAAAGGGCTGGCAACCTACTTCCAAACTTCAACCAATGAAAATCCTGTGTATCACAATGATCCGAACTGCAAGTGAACTTGGGATGGGGCAGAAACAGACAGTGTTTCATTCTATTGTACATTGTGTCATCATGAGTTGGAGGCTGACATGAAAGCAGCTAACAACAAACGATGCTTTACTCTATTTTTTTAAGATTGACCTTAGAGCTGAGTAGAAATAAGAGACAAAAAGTATGACAGTAATAACTGCATGGTGATTAATAACTTTTCTATCTCAGGAGAACTGTGTTAATGTTATATTTTACTTGGGAAAAACAGAAGAAAAGAAAGGGCAATGGACAAATGTAACAGTACCTCTGTAGTTGATGATTTCTGTCCCAAGCACTGGAGTCATCTCCAGGACCGTGATGAAGGCTTTGTCCATAGACGTCAGTGGAAATGGAGACATGCGGTGTCTTCTAGCCACCTTGGTGATGTCCACAGCACTGTGACCTAAACAGGAAGACAAGTGACAGGATGCTATGCTGAAACACTGATTAGTAAGCAGAAACCACTTTTAAATGTCAATATCTCCCAATTTCAAATATCCTCAAATGATGAAAAGTTAAGAAATTATTTCTCCTATTACCCAAACACAGCCTGCTCTGGTGGAACAGTAGCAAGTTAACGTTGTTAACCCATACGTCAAAACTTGATGAAATTTAACAGTGACGGTGGCTAAACTTCTCTGAGTGCTTTCTGTATGTCAGGACTTGTTCTAAGTTAATTAATTAATCCTCACAACTACTTTATTGTGAAGGACCATTTTCATGCTTATTCACAGATAAGAAAATACAGGTTTAGAGATTACATATTTCGGACTAAATCACATAGCTAGTAATAAAAGGGCCAGGATTCAAACATAGGTAGCCTGGCTTCACAGTCTATGTTTTTAAGAAGTACACGAAATTCTGGACACTTAGTGAGCTATGTAGTAAAATGGAGTAGCTCAAACTTGAACATCTTTAGGATTTCAAAAGATGTTTGTCTCTTATGAGAAACAGGTTACGTAAAAAGATTATTTTTTATCTACTCAACCTCCTACATGATCTCATGTAGTCCCATGGCATTAAATATCAGGCATACACACTGACTCCTAATATTCTACTTCAATCCCAACTTTTGCCTTCAACTCTAGATTTTTGTATTATCTAACAGAATCTCCAGACTTGTGTTTTCATTGTACATACACTTGGAAGTATAACAGCTAATTCAAACTTAACGAGTGAAAAATCAAACCCTTGATTCTTATACTCCTATCCACCCACACAGTACCTTATTCTCTTGCAATTCCCATCTCTGTATATAGCAACTCCATTCTTGAAGATATTAGGACAAAACCTTAGAGACATTCTTGTTTCTTTTCCTTTGTCACAACCATTTCTATACTACTCAAACTGTACTTAGGCTCTGATAATTTCATCATTTGTACTGCTACTACATTAAGCCAAACTGTCTTATAGCTCCTGTTTTTACCCTTTTCCTACAAGCCAGCCAGCCAGCCAGCCAGCCAGCCAGCCAGCCTTATTCTCCACACAGGAGTTACAATGATTCATTTAGATGTTCAGGTCATGGCAGTCTCTGCTAACAACCCTCTAATAATTTCTCATTTCCCTTAAGAGTAGTATCTCTGCTACAAGGTCTACAAGGCCCAAAGCATCATGGCCTCTGCTGTTTTCATCTCCTACCATTTTCCCCTTTTTCACTGTGCTCCAGCCACACTGGTTCATCACTTTTCCTTAAGCATGCCCAAACACCTCTCTCCTCAGGACCTCTGTACTTGGTGTTTTCTCTGCCTGGATCACTACCCATCCCTCATATCTGCTCAAACATTACTCATCAGAGAGGCCTTGGGTCTGTCCTACATAGAATAGTACCCATCATCACGCTTTACTCCTCTTACCCTCCTTTACGCTGCTTCATGTGTATCTTTCTGTGTATCTTTCTCTTCTCAGTAGAATGTAACCTCCATGAGAGCAGAGATGTTGTCTAAAATGTTTATTCACTGCTCTTATTATCAATGCCTAGAATAGGATCTGCAGTATCTAGTACATAGTGGGTAGTATTTATTCAATTAAAAATGAGTAATAACAAAAAGAGACTTCTTGGAACACTATATCCTCAAGCACAATAACTTGAGCTTCTCCATGGAAACTTACCGGATTACAGCCCAAAGGGTAAACAGTAAAAAGAGTAACTACAAACTGTTGGTTAGCAGTCCTAACTACCACCCACAATCTGCTTCTCTCTAGACACCTGGCACTCTAGAGTGGCCACATGACACAGTTGTTGCCAGTTAAGATGCTTTTAAGTTCTTGGGGGCAGGGTTCCTATTATAAATAAATAAATAAAAAGGTTAAAAAAGGAGCAAATTTTTCCATCTGTCCTTTTACTACCCAGAACACGGCTTGGCTGGATGCTTGCAGGTGTTGTATCCACTTTTCAGCACGGAAACATACAACAAGAGCCTGAGTCCCTAAAGACAGCAATGTACTACTGTGCAAACCTGGCCTACCTGCCCCTAGACTTCCAATATGTGAGACAAATAAGCTCCTATCTCTTTAAATCATTTTATAATGGTTCAATGTCCCCCACTCGTCTGTGAGTCCCTAGTCATTGCATCTTATTAAATATAGTAGCCTTTCCCACTTGCACGTCCACTGAATTGACTTAAAGCCACCACTCCAAAGAGTTTCCATCCTAAGATGAATAACACTGTCATAAGTACCCAAAGCTGAAAACAAGTAAGGATGATCCCACTCAATATACTTAGTCTCATGGGCAATTGTGCAAAATCTTCAAAACTTGAAAGATCTTAAGAGACCATTTAATATTAAATTTGAATAATCTTTTCTAGTCAAAATGGTAAATACCTAAAAACAGGACTATGTGTAATTTATCACTCACTGACAACTGAAATGTAACTGCCTTTATAATTTATTTTCACTGAAGTCCTGGCTAGTCATTAATGTGCTGTGAAACACATTTCAGAGAAACATCCTTCAATGAATGTTATTGAGTATATTTTACAAACCAGGAATAGCTAGAAACTGAGGACACACAGAGTAAGATAAACCCTGCTATGAAAAAACTGTAGCTCAGAACACAGGCAAGTAAGTCAGTAAACAATAACAGCAAAATCCAATCCAAACCAAACCAAACACACTGCTGTTGATTATGACTCACAGTGACCCACAGGCTTGTAACGCTGTACAGCTTTACGAAAACAGACTACCACATCTTTCTCTCAGAGTGGCTGGCAAGTTTGAACTGATGACCTTTTGGTTAGCAGCCAAGAGCTTCAACCACGGCACCATCAGATCTTCTTACTAAGAGCAAGATGGTAGTAAACTACCTGATGGTTTTCCAACTGTGGACGATGGTAATTTTCTATGTCTTGCTCTCTTTTTTTCCCTTTGGTATAGAAATTGTACTGTGGCTATTTATCAGCCTGGAAAAATCTCTCCTACCTCTGAAATAACTTTTTTTTTGGTTCATATATATTTATGTTTGTATTTTATCCTGTTTATGTAAATGGCACTTACCACTCTCTATCTTGTGTTATAGACATTTAAATATTTCCCTCACCTCTGTTAGCAGGTTGTTAAGTCCTTGAGGGAGAGTCTGTATCTTATTAATCTTTGTACCCTTGG
Organism: Heterohyrax brucei; assembly: GCA_028571685.1. NCBI lineage: Eukaryota > Metazoa > Chordata > Mammalia > Hyracoidea > Procaviidae > Heterohyrax > Heterohyrax brucei. Next base: position 88,355,822 of record CM053151.1, on the reverse strand, counting down.
CCACTTTTAGAACAGTCTTCCTTAGACTTAAGAGTAAGTACTCAATAAAGCCAAAGCTGAGAAGAGAAAAGAAAGTGGTGCTTCCTGCTTTGCTCTTTTTGCTTGTCTAAGTAAGCCCTTCAATATTTACAGAATCTGTCACAACTCACTGCTTTACTGGGTAAATAATCCAAGCTTTGACACTATGCATTAATACTACTCCCTGTCTAAACAGTTTGTATGTTAACACAGAGACCCTCTAGATATGTAATTAACTGGAAAACCAAAACAAACAAAAACCCCTGTCTGTTGAGGCAATTCTGACTCCTAATAACCCTACAGAACAGAGCTGAACTGCCCTGTTGGGTTTCCAAGGAGTGCCTGGCAGCTCGCCCTGTCCACTTTTTGGTTAGGAGCTGGAGGACTTAACCATTGCACCACCAGGGTTTGCAAATCAACTGAGAGGGAGTCTCAAAGTAGCAATATTTTCATTCTCTGGCACAACAGTAGGTAAGGGTGTGTGTGTGTTTGTGTTTAGCAAATATTAAACAAGTACTTTCTATGTGCCAAGAGGCTTCTTCTCACTCATGACCCACTTGGTCACACAGAAGGAATAAGAAGCTACTTTACCATTAAATAAGGACTGTCATGCAAATATGAGAAAAAACCATTTGTCACTTACCTTCTCCACAAAGGAATGAAATTAGTGAAATAAATAATAGTTGCTCTTTGTAGGTAAACCCCAAACCAAACCCACTGCTGTCACATCAATTCCAACTCGCAGCAACCCTACAGAGTAGAACTGCCCCAGAGAGTTTCCAAGGAGTGCCTGGTGGATTTGAACTGCCAACCTTCTGGTTAACAGCTGTAGCAATTAACCACTACATCACCAGGGTTTCCTTACAAGTAAAAGATGGCAGTGGGTAAATAACAATGAACACACCTCATTCTATTGTATTTCTTACCAAATGCAGGATGACTATACATCCATATACAAAAGTTTGTAGTTAAGATTTGACAAAAGTTTGTACTTAAAATAACTCTGAAAACTATTAATCTTGGTGATTCATTTGTCCGATTTTCAAATCAAAAGTGGACAAACAATTCTCCAGGGTCAACACTAGGGACATACACGAAGAGGCACCCATAGTTGCAGGCCCAGGGAGAGGGTACACAATACTCACATGCACAGCTCAGGCTCTCTCAGACTGGTCTCCCAAGAATTAGCTATGGGCAGCCCATTTCAACAAGGCATATATTTTCAAATAAATCTGGTAAGTAAACAGTTATGTTTCTATTTTTTTCAAGAAAAACAAGTCGATCCTATCTGATGTTGACACCAATGATTTACAAAACTAATTAACTAAATAAATAGCCTGTTGCTGTCCAGTTCATTATGACTCACAGCGACCCTACAGCACAGAGTACAACTGCCCCCTAGAGTTTCCAAGGAGTACGTGGTAGATTCAAACTGCTGATCTTTTGGTTAGGTGTTGTAGCACTTTACCACTAAGCCACCAGGGTCTCCAGTGATTTCTAAGAAGCTTCAAAAATGAAAGCTTCAGAAAACTTAAAAATAGTGCAGTGCAATTAATTACTTTTATAAAGCCTTTTTAGCTAAGGTCTTGTAACTCCCACAAAATGACTGGCAGAGACTATGTAACTTATGTAAATTATGGCCTACTGAGGGGATTGGTCAGTTTGTGGTCCTGGGGGCAGGGCCATGTCTTTAAATTGAATGTAAAATCCAAGCCCACAGAGGTTCACGGAGACCTCACTAATATTACAAAGTGTCTGGAGCAGACTGTCCTTTGGATCTAGGGTCCCTGTGCTAAACTACAGCAGCCAGTTTTTAGTGTGGGGTCCTAAAATATAATCTGGAAAATGTAGAAATAACAACTTTTCAAAAAAAGGTAAGAAGTTTATAATAAATGGAAGTATGTTCTTTGGATGAATAAAATAGTTTCTTATAAAGTCTATTTCAGGCCCAGAAATACATATTGATAGCTTCCTTGCAAATGAATACCAATGGTCACAAAGGTGATATGTGAGGTCACTGGTTTTATTCAAATTATCCAAACTACCAAACAACAACAACAAAATACCCTATGGAGGAGGTGTTAGCATTCAGGGGAATACTTATTTAAGTTACAACAGTCAAATTAACTGATTATGTATACTTGCTATGGATAATTTGTAGGTTAGTTAATGTGGCAAAAATAAACTACAAAGTAGGGTATGTGACCTTTATATAGGTGACAGTTAACGGGTTGAATTATTATAACATCTAAATTGATGGTAAGATTCCTAGGTGGCACAAATGGTTTTCATTCAACTGCTAACCTGAAGGCTGGCAGTTCAATCCAGCCAGTGGTATTGTGGAACAAAGGCCTGACAATCTGCTTCTATTAACATTATAAGACAATCCTATGGCGCAGTTCTACTCTGTAACTCATGGGGCTGTCAGGAGTATGAACTGATATAATAGCAACTAACAGTAACAAGTTGATAGCAGTGATCTGCCATGGATTTAATTTTCTGAAGTAAATTTCTAGATTAAAGCAGTTCTACAATAGCCACAGATTAATGATCTAAGGACTTCTCTAATAAGCCTAGAATTCCATAAGTAAGATTTAACATATCTTTCTTTCCTATTTTCTGTTTCATAAATCCAAATACTGGATTTTTTTTGATTGACAATATTTTAGTTGAAAATCTTTGTAGGGAAAATACTCAAAATGTTACTGAGATTTATAAACGATGAATGGAAGAAAGGAAATGACTGAGAGACTACACATACGGACTCAGAGTAAAAAAGGTACAGGTTCGCTCAGGATCACCATCACCAATGACCTGTTTAAACACTAATAGCAAAGTCTATGATCTACAAGGTCTTCAACGGGGCACAGACAGTACAAATGGCTGCCTTTCTACTGAGTGTGCAGAGTAACAAAAAAGGATCTTTGTTATGTAGCAGTAACTCTTCACCCGTGGCATGGCCATCTTTGGAAATAGGGCTGTTTATAACAGTAATATTATTTTCTCCTATTTTAAATGCATCCTTTTTAACCTATCAATTATTTATTCCTAAATAACTTTTTGCCGTTGTTGTTGTTGAGAATATACACAGCACAACACATACCAATGCAAGTTTCTACATGTACATTTCAGTAACATGGATTACATTCTTCCATTGTCACCCTCCTTTTCTGGTTTTTCCTACTCCATTAAGATTTTTTGTTATCAGTTTGATCCCATACAGGTAGATCTTAATATAGCATTAATGTTCCAGGCAGACATTTGTTTGTAGTTGATCTAAACTACTGTTTGGTTTTAAGAATCCAGGGATATTTTTGGTTTCAGATATAAAGACTATTTTAGGGCAACAGCTTTGGGATTAATTCTACCAATTCTTAAAACACAGTGCTTTGTCTTGGCTTGAAATTCTATTTTCAAAAAATTAAAAGTAAATGAAGAAAAGATGCTCTCAGATCACAGAACACAGCAGAAACCTATTTATGCAGGTTTTTCCTGATTGGCTTTGGGCTTTCCTGACTGAATACAAAATTGCAGAAAGATGCTTTATCCTTCAAAACAACCAGTGAAAGTGTTCCCTAAACTATTACAAGGTTGTTATGAGTGAGAACTGACTCAACAACAGTGGATTTTTTTTGAAAACTATTTAAACTATTTAAATCATAATCCATTTTTTCGGATATCCCAAAACCTCAAAACATAGACCTTCTCTGCCCTACTAATATTACTGTCTCTATTTCCCATAGTATTTGTTGCTCAAATTCATTTTTTTCTACTTCCTGGATCTTTCTGAAAAGCAAACCATTTAACACAGTGAGTAGCTTTCCTAGGAAACTGAAAGAGCAAAGATGATAGTAATGTGTTCAGATAAATAATTAGGGTCTCTAATAACTCAAAGAATGTTGTGGTTCAGACATATAAAGCATTTTGTTTTTCAAAGAAATGCCTAAAATTAAGAAAAACTGGGTTCAAAGCTCTTGATAAACTCACAATGGTAGAGTTCATAGCTCCAGGGTTCACTCTGTACATCTGAAAATAATTTCTTATACTGTCTTTGGTTTAATAGTTTTGCAAGTTTTTCTATTTGTTTACTAAAGAAAATGGATCTTGGAACATTTCTGATGTTAATTTCATGAAAGAGCATGGCTGAAAGTACTCTTCATATTTCTGTGAATGCAGACTATAAAACAGAGCACTGCTGCCACAAAATGTTCTATAATTTATATCAGTGGGTCACTATTACACACAGGATGAATTCCTTAGGGAACTATGTAAGACTCACCCTTGCTTCCCTTCTCAGCTTCATCACTCATTACTCCACCACTTCGAAAACTGGTAACAGTGCAGATATATTTCGTGTTTTTCTGTCTTAGCATATGACGTTCTCTCTGCCTAAAATGACTTTTCTCTCATCCTTGATTTTGGCAAATTGCTACTCTTTCTTCTCAATTCTCTTTGGTAAGGAAGTATTCAAATAATGGTGGGAACATGTCTAAAGCCAGCATAAAGGGGTTTTGTTTGGCCAAACCTGGGATTTTTGATCATCAAAATAAATTAGGATAATAGATTATACTCTATTGAACAAAACAAGAATCCTTAATTATATCTAATAATATAGTGAATAAATAAAGCTATTCCTTATAGAAAAGCATCAACAAATAAATAAACAAATGATGGAATTATAAAACCACTACATGGCTACCAACATAACAGTAACTAGTTCAGGCAAAAATCATTAATGGATATTAAAAGTAGACAACGAAAGTCTCAAGAAAATTAAGGTATTTATATACTCTGAAATTATCTCTCTATAATATATTTAATAATTTCAAAACAAAACCATTATTTTTACAGTACAGAAATCTGGCAGACAGAACTCTAACCAAGTAATCCAAGTTAACATCACCAATAATGGGACAAATCAACATCATTAACCATTAATATCATGCACTAATAAGAATACAACATCACATGTGAAGTATTTCTGACAAAAATACATAACCTGAGTGAAGCAACGGTTAAGTGCTCACCTGCTAATCAAAAGGTTGGTTATTTGAATCCACCAGTGGCTCTATGGAAGAAAAGATCTGGCATAAAGGCTGTTGTTGTGTGCTGATGAGTGGAATGAAAACCCCATGGAGCAGTTTTACTGTCCTATTTGGTGGCTTAAACAGGAATCTACTCAGTGACACATAATAAACCATAAAGAAACATCAAAAAATGCTAATTTGAGAGGCATTTTACAAAGTAACTGACAACTTAAAAAATGTTAATATCATAAAAGAAACAGAACACCTGTTCCAGGTTAAAGGGGTCTGAAGAGACATGGTGGCTAAATGTAATACATGGTTCCAGACTGGAACCCAAATCATTTAAAAAGAAGAACTTTTTTTTTTTAATTTTGCTATAATGAATTATTAGAAAAATTGGCAAAATGTAATTTAAATGAGGTTAGATAATATCGTGGCAATGTTAATTTCCTGGTTTTGATAACTTTATCACAGTTATGTAAAAGAATGTTTTTAGTTCTTCTTTAGGAAATGCACACTGAAGTATTAAGTGGAGAAAAAAGAGTGATGTCTGCAACTTTCTAAAGTTTCAAATTATTTCAATATAAACAGTAAAAAACAAAAAAAGCAAAAACAAAACAAACTTTCTTTAATCCTCTCTCTCTGGGAAGCAATGCATGGCCCCTCTATTTTTTCCTGGCCTGAGGCACTAAAAAGTACTAAATATTAGTAATTTCCTTGCATGTTGTATTAGCTACATATCTCATGGTAATTATACTTATTATAGACATGGTCCAGATTATCAGCTTTCTAAGGAAGGAAATAGGACCCAAAGAAGCTGTGTGCCAAGTCTGAAACTGAGGGTCATTCTTGATCTTATCTATTTTTCTAGCTTCCATATCTAAGAGTTCCATATCTCATAATTCCCAATTCTATCAGCTCTAGTTTCTTGATACCTTGAAAACACCACTCTATATTTCTACTGATTCAACTTTAGATTCTCATAACATTCCTCACTCTGGTCTTGATCAGACTCAATCTATTGTCCATGTAATAGGAAAGATGCTTTCAAAAGCTGAAATTTGACCTCATTTCCATGTTTAAATTTCTTTATTGGCTGTTAAATAAAGTCAGAACCCATTAGCATGGCAAATAGGAAGTTCACCTCCAAATACCAAATTGAAGACCACCATCTAATGACTTTTCCAGCTTCCTTTTTCTTATTCCTTACTCCTTCCTACCATCCCTACCGGATCTGTGTGTCACAGCACCAGGAGCCTTGTAAACTCTCCCTCAGTATTGGATACTTGCATTAAACACCAAACCGAGCCCACTACCATCATGAGGATTCCGATTCACAGCACCCCTACAGGACAGAGTAGAACTGCCTCATAAAGTTTCCAAGAAGTGCCTGGTGGATTTGAACTGCTGACCTTTTGGTTAGCAGCTAGATACTTGGCTTAGACGGAGATAAACAGAACTAAATCCAGGTGAGGAGAACAGTTTGAATAAAGCAGCTGGGCCAGATTTTCTCCAACTGCTCTCCACATCACTCTTAATTCTTCACCCTGCTCTGTATCTCAAGGGCTAGCTAGCACTTATGGAATGGATCAATAATCTCCCTTTTCTGTGGCTCTGAGTTCAGCCAATGACAGGCATTGTCACAAGAACAGAGAGCAGGAAACCCAAACCAAACCCACTGCTGCTGAGTCAATTCTGACTCACAGTGATTCTACCAGACAGAGCAGAACTGCCCGAGTTTCCAAGGAGTGCCTGGTGGATCTGAGTTGTAATATCTGACAGGAAATGGACTGGAAGGGGAAGAGACTGGAGCCAGGGAGATCAGTTACTATGCTACTGCAATCCTAAAGGTGAAAGATAGAGAATAATACAACAAAAACCCAACCACTGCCACCAACTTGTGTCCGACTCATAGCAACCCTAGAGATCAGAGTACTAATACAATAGGAATTGGAAAAAAGGTATTTAAAAGAGCAGGATCAGAGGTTTCAAGTTCGGGTGTTAGGGTAAGAGGTCTTATCAAAGATTAGATGAAAAAGTTGAGAGGGATGTGCTTACAAACAGTATAAATATCAATAAACATTATGTAAGTGAATTGCTAGTTGTTTCTAGTTCTGTACGGAAACACTGTTTAAATAAGTAACTAATGTTTAATGGACTAAGTGCCAATCAAGAGGATAAAGAATTATACCATAGCAGGAGAGAATTAGGATAACTTCTCTAAAAATAAGTACTAAAATAAATTGGCATATTTCACCAAGGAATATTTCACACTTCTCTTTTTTGGGAATCATAAAGAAAAGTGAAAACTTCATGTTTCTTAATAGCAAGGTGCAAGAAAATTACCCAGAAGTCTTATCTACTTAGGCTATGCTGAAGAGCATGAAGCTAGAACTAGAAAGTCTGATGATACACTGTAAGCAAGAGGTATTAACAGGCTCTGAAACTAGGTGGCAGGAAGAAAAATGAATGAAAGGGTAAGGATCAAAGTGAAAACATCCAATACTCCGGAGAGAAAGAACAGCTAAGAAATCAGTACTCGTAACAAGGAGATCGGGTTTTGGCTTCTGTTTGTCTTGTCTGTTCCTACTCGAGTTTCTTACTTCGGGTGTTCTGCTGTTGTCTGACTGTTCTACCTGCCCAGGATCATCTCTTTCGGTTTTTTAGTGGTTAAGCTCTGGGCTGCTACCTGAAAGCTTGGCCATTCAAACCTTCCAGACAGTCTGCAAGAGAAAGATGCAGCAATCTGCTTCTATAAAAATTATAGCCATTGAAACCATGTGGGGCATTTCTACTGTTCTACAGGGTTGCTATGAGTTAGAAATGACTCAACTGCAATGCCTTAGTTTTATGAGAGAATTTCAGAGCTAGATCCTGGGAAGGGTAACAGTGAGGAAGATGGACAAGGTACCGCAAGGAGCACAGAGTGAAGACAGTAGAGAAGACAGAAAAATACTGCACTGTAAACGGATTTACAATAAATAGGTTAACTATAGCACACTACAAAGAACATAACCCCAAACCCAAACCCACTGCCGTGAAATTGGTTTTGACAGGGCAGAACTGTCCCATAGTTTCTAAGGAGTGCTTGGCAGATTTTAAGGGTTGACCTTTTGGTTACCAGCCACAGCACTTGACCACTACACCACCAGGGTTTCCATAGCACAACAGAGGGGCACTTTGCTCAGATTCTCAAGGTCACAGAAAGACTCCTGGAGGAAATGTAAACAGTGGTTACTGAGGGTAGGAAACCTTGGTGGTGTAGTGGTTAATTGCTACAGCTGCTAACCAAAAGGTCAGCAGTTCATATCCACCACGTGCTCCCTGGAAACTCTATGAGGCAGTTCTACTCTGTCCTATAGGGTTGGAATTGACTCAGCAGCAGTGGGTTTGAGGTTTTTTTGTTTTACTGAGGAGTTGGAGCCATGGTGGTGCAGTGGTTAAGCACTTCACTGCCAACCAAAAGCTAAGTAGTTTGAAGCCGCCAGCTGCCCTGAAGGAGAAAGATGGGGAAGTCTGCTTCCCTAAAGATTATAATTTTGCAAACCCTGTGGGGTAGTTCTACTGTTTTACAGGATCACTATAAGTTGGAATTAATTTGACGACACAGGTTTGGGTTTTGGTTTTATTGAAGTGAAGGATGGAGAAATGGTTTGAGAAAGAGGAAACTATATGAAAATTAAAATTTTCACACAGCTAGAACACAGTAGAGATAAAACAAGAGGTAAGCACAGGCCAGAATGCAGGCAATTTTAAGTAGTTGGGCCTTTTTCCAAGAATAGCAGGGCATTATTAAAGGGTTAGTCCTAAAAGGAGTATGACAGGTTCAGATTCACATTTTAGAAAGATAAAAATCGCTGCTTGCAGAAGCAAGCAACATTTGAGGGAGAAAACTAATTAGTAAGTAATCACAGAATACCAGGACAGAAATGTCAGAGGTTTACCCAGATGACTTCTGATTCTCTAGATTCCTAATTTTGCTGTTATTCTTCAAATTCTTTATATGCATCTTGTACATTCTTCTATATGTGTGACCCAATTCATACTTTAAAGTTAGGAAAACACACAAACACACAAAAACCCAGAGAGATGATAGTGGCTGAAATTAGGATAATGGCAGTGAGGACAGACAGACAGAAGTGAATGGATCACAGAAATATTTAAGAGGCAGAAGCCACAGGACTTTAAGAGGCTGACTGCATATACACTGTGAGAAAGAGGGATGAAAAACAAATGAAAAAACTTCTGGTTTGCACAGCTAGATGGGTAGTGATGTCATTCACTGAGACTGTAAATTTATTTTGGTCATGTTTAGTGTGAGATACCTGTTGAACATTTAAGAAGAGAGCTACAACAGACGACTGTGGATACAAACTTGACGTTTAGAAAACAGACACGAATCAAAGTCATAGACAGCACAAAGTGTGAATGGAGGAGCTGAAAGAACTCTGAATAGCATCAACATTTAATTTAATGGCTGGGTCAAAGAGAACAAGACTTCACAGAAGCTAGAGAAAAAGTAAACAGTTTAAAAGGAATCTTAGCAGGAAGCACGCCATGGAAGATAAATGTTTCAAAGAGGGAGCGAGTAAAAGTACTCAACTTTGCTGTCTTCCTTAGCTCACACCAATTGCTAGGCTTGTTCGTCCTTTATATTCTGAGAACAGTCTGGTGTGCCTCCATTCTCTTAAATCTGTTTTCAGAAGTAGCAGTCAGATTATCTGACAAACAGATCTAAGATTTATAGATTCTAAAGGCCTAGTCTGTTACCCCAATTGGTTAACAGGTTTTCACTGAAGCACTGTTTTTTCGGGTGATAATGTCTTCACTCTAAATAATGTTAGTGACAGTGCTGTTGTTGTCAGCTGTTGTGGAGTCAGTTCTGACTCACAGCAATCCCTATGTACACCAGAATGAAACAGTACCTGGTCCTGTGCTAGCCTCACAATCACTGATATGTTTGAGCTGACTGTTGTTGCCACTCTGTCAATCTGTCGCACTGAGGGCTTCCTCCTTTTGTTGACACTCTATGAAGCATAATGTCCTTCTGCAGGTCTGGTTCTTCCTGATAACAAATCCAAAGTAAATGAGACAAAGTCTCACCATCTTTCCTCCTAAATTCTGGCTGTACTTTCAAGACAGATTTGTTTGTTCTTCTGGCAGTTCAGGGTATATTAATATTCTTGACCAATACCACAGCAGGAATGCATCAATTCTTCAGTCACCCATTTTCACATGCATGTGTGGTGCCACTTCACATGCACACATAAGACTACTAAGTGGCATCTTTGCTTTTTAACATTTGAAAGAGGTCTTTTGCAGTAGATTTGCCCAGTGCAATATGTCATTTGATTTCCTGACTCTTGCTTCCATGGGCATTGATTGTGGATCCAAGTAAAATGAAATTCTTGATAGCTTTGATATTTTCTCCATTTATCAAGATGTTGCTTACTGGTCTAGTTGTGAAGAATTTTGTTTTCTTTATGTTGAGGTGTAATCCACACTGAAGGCTGCAATCTTTGATCTTCATCAATAACTGCTTCAAGACCACTTCACTTTCAGCAAGCAAGGTTGTGTCATCTGCATATTGCAGCTTTTTAATGTCTTCCCCCAATCTTGATAATCCTGTTTTTCATACTGTTGTAATAACTAAAAATGAGGGCTGATTTTATGCTAAGTACTACACTATTTAATCCTCACAAAAATCCATAAACTGTTATTCTTATACACTGTTATTCTTACTTTACAGATGAGGAAACAGGCACTAAGCACTCACCCAAGTTTACCACCTAGTAAGCAGAGAAACCAAGATTTGAATACAGTTTGATTTTACAGCATGTATTCTTTTACACTATGAGCCAGTGAAAGCAGGTGTTTGAAGCCTACAGTTTTCTGAAGCCTATCCCTCAAAATATACTAAAAAGGCAACCACTTGCTCTGCTTATATCTGAGCCTGACTTTAGGCAGTATGTCGAATTTAATAAACAGGTTACATACACAAGTCTTACTTAATTGAAAATTGTTTTATTATTTCCTTAAATAGGAATTCAAGTTCAGGACCTGTAATATTTTTACTACTAAGTGAATTTTATGGACTGAATCTATCATGAGAAATATTAGTCAAACACAATGGTAGTAGGTGATGGGCAGGTTTCTCTAGAATATTTAAAATTATTATCATTTAAGTGATGCCAACAAAATTAAATATGTGACATTTAAGTATGTTTTTGCTGTTATGTGCTGTTGAGTCACTTCTGACTCATACTGACCCTATAGGACAGAGTCATCCTACAGGATTTACCAGGAGTAGCTGGAAGATTCAAACAGCTGACGTTCTGGTTAGCAGCCAAGCTCTTAACCACTGCACCACGAAGGCTCCGTTTATGTATGGGTATTAAAAATAAATGAGCATGGAGACACACAGATAAATGGAGTTATAAATAGAAAAATGTCTCACTATAACTTTCAATTAAATCTACTTTCTGAATCCTTTGCCTGGATGGCTAGGAGAAAGGCTAAAGATCAGAAAGGTCAGGTGACCAGAAGAGGACTAGGAAACTTTTTACACGGAAAGTAGAAAAAAGCAAAGCCTCACAGAAAGTCAGCAGTTGCAATTACACTAACACATATAAAAATTTCCTTTTAGTAGTTCTGGTAAAAATTTTTAATGAATGATATTCATTTCACCTGTATCTCCTTGATTCTTACTCTAGCATACAATGAATGTCTCCAATAAAACAGTAATGTCTTCAAGAAAACATGCCTTGAAGATAACATTATTTTAAAATTAAAAGCCCTTTAAAAACCACAGAAGAATGTTTCAGTCTTTGAAAACTATCAAAACATTTTGGTACACAAAGTTGCTTGAAAAGGAGGACAAGCCTGAGTCAGCTTCAAAATAAAGCACAGGAAATCCCTTAGTTCAATAGTCACTCAACTGAATCATTATTCCAGTTTCTTGTAGCTAAAATACTAAAATCTCTTAAATATTCAAAGAGAAAGCCAGTTTTGTTTTAATATGGTTAAAAACCCAAAGCCTCTATTTCACTTATTTTATATTTTGTTCAAATAAGAATAAAAATCATTAAATCAGGTTACAGTGCAAATATGTTATTCTGCACCGTACTGTGGTGATGTTGTTAGGCACTGTTGAGTGGCTTTCAACTCATAGCAACCTCATGTACATCAGAACAAAACACTGCCCAGTCCTGCACTATGCACATAATCGTTGTTATGCTTGAGCCCATTTTTGCAGCCACTGTGTCAATCCATCTAGTTGAGAGTCTTCCTCTTGTTTGCTGACCCTCTACTTTACCAAGCATGATGTCATTCTCCAGGGACTGATCTCTCGTGAACACGTATTCAAAGTATCTAACGTCTAGTCTTGCTATTCTTGTTGCTTCTAAGGAGCATTCTGGTTGTACTTCTAAGAGAAATCTGTTTGTTCTTTTGGCAGTCCATGATATATTCAATATTCTTTTCCAACACCACAATTGAAAAGGGTCAACTCGTCTTCTTTATTCACTGTCCAGTTTTCATATGCATATGATACGACTGAAGATACCACGGCTGGGTCAAGTGCACCTTAGTCTTCAAGATGACACCTTTGCTTTCAACACTTTAGAGAGGTCTTTTGCAGCAGATTTGTTGAATACGATTATGTCTTTTTATTTCTCGACTGCTGTTTCCACAGGCACTGATTGTGGATCCCAGTAAAATGAAATCCTTGACTACCTCAGTCTTCTCTGTTTATCATGATGTTACTTATTGGTCCAGTTGTGACAATTTTTGTTTTCTTTATGTTCAAGTGTAATCCATACTGTAGTCTGTGGTCTGTGATCTTTATCAGTAAGTACTTTGTCTTCACTTTCAGCAAGGAACGTTGTGTCACTTGCATAACACAGTTTTTTAATGAGTCTTCCTCCAATTCTGATGCTCCATTTCTCTTCATATAGTCCAGCTGCTCATATTACTTGCTTGGCATACAGACTGAGAAGGTATGATGAAAGGATACAAGCCTGATGCCTTCTTTTCTGACTTACAACAATGCAGTGTCCCTTTGTTCTGTTCGAATGACTGCCTCTTGATCCAAGTACAGATTCCTCATGAGCACAATTATTGTCCTTGAATTTACATTTTATGTAATGTTATCTATAATTTGTTATGATCCATACAGTCAAATGCCTTTGCACAGTCAATAAAACACTGCTAAACATCTTTCTAGTATTCTCTGCTTTCAGCCAAGAGCCATCTAACATCACCAGTGATACTGCTGATTCCACATCCTTTCTGAATCCAACCTGAATTTCTGGCAGTTTCACAAATATAATACTGTAGTCATTTCTGATGGTCTTGAGCAATATTTTACTTGCATATGATATTAATGATATTGTTAGATAATTTCTGCATTTGGTTGGATGATCTTTCTTGGGAATAGGCATAAATGTAAATCTCTTTCAGTTAGTTGGCCAGATAGCTGTCTTCCAAATTTCTTGGCACAGATGAGTGCTGCATTCATTTGTTGAAACATCTCAATTGATATTCTATCAATTTGTGGGGCCTTGTTTTACACCAATGCCTTCAGCCCAGCTTTGAACTCTTCCTTCAGTGCCATCAATTCCTGATCATAAGCTACTTCTTAAATGGTGAATGCTGACCAATTCTTTTTGATATAGTAACTCTGTATACTGCTTTCATCTTCTTTTGATGCTTCCTGCATTGTTTAACATTTTCTCCACAGAATCCTTCACTATTGCAACTTGAGGCTTGAATTTTTTAGTTCTTTCAGCTTGAGAAATACAACTGTGTTCTTCCCTTTTAGTTTTCTCCAGCTCTTTGAACATGTCATTATATTTTACTTTGTCTTCTTGAGATATCCTTTGAACTCTTCTGTTCAGTTCTTTTACTTTTTAATTTCTTCCTTTTGCTTTAGCTACTTGATGTTCCAGAGCAAATTTCAGTGTCCTTCTGACAACCATTTGTTCTTTTCTTTTTAATGACTTCTTGCTTTCTTTATGTAAGACGCCCTTGAGGTCATCTCACAACTTGTCTGGTCTAAGGTTAGTGTTCAAGGCACCAAATCTATTCTTGAGATGGTCTCTAAACTCAGCTGGGATATAGTCGAGGTTGTACTTTGGGTCTTGTGGACTTCTTCCAATTTTCTTCACGTTCTTAACTTGCATATTAGCAGCTGGCTGCTGGCCTAGTTCTAACTGATGATAGTAAGCTATTCCATTATCTTTTTTCATAGATGTAGTCAATTGGATTTCTTTGTATTCCACTTGGTGTGCTCTATGTGTGTAAGAAACAAAACCACTGCTGTTGAGTCAATTCTGATTCATAGCACCCCTAAAGGACAGAGTAGAACTTCCTACAGAGTTTCCAAGGAATGTCTACCACAGCACTTAACCACCAAGCAACCAGGGTTTTCTCCATATGTGTAGTCGCTGTTCATATTGGTGAAAAAAAGTTATTTGCAATGAAGAAGTCCTTGGTCTTACAAAATTCTATCATGCAATCTCCAGCATCGTCTTGCCAACTACTGGTACTTCTTTTTTGTTTCCAACTTAAACATTCCAATCACCAGTAATTATCAGTGCATCCTGATTCCATGGTCTATGAATTTCACACTGCAAAAGCTGGTAAAAATCTACAGTCTCTTCATCTTTGGCCTTATAGGTTGGTAGATAAATCTGCAGATGGCAGAATTCACTGGACTCACCAGAGATTGTCAATTAGCTGGAGATACGAAAATTAATACATGTATTAACAGTAGATGGCTTTTGGATTAGCCCATGACTGTGGAATGCTTTGGGAACAACAAGGAGTTCTGGACCTCAGCACGAAGCTCAGTGAAGAATCTTCAGCAATTTAAAGAACTTTTGAGTGCTCCAATGCTTCCCAAGGAGCTGGCTGTGGGAACTAATTCAAAATGAGATAAAATGGAGGCTAAAAGAAATGTCCTGGCTGATTATTATGCCAGATACAGAGCCCTCAATAAAATTATAACCCTTATCACAGCTCAAGAGATAAATTATTGGTTTAAAAGTAGTTCAAAGCATTTGTTACAGAATGGTAGCAATTAGCTCCAGAGTCAGAAAACAGGCACTAGTAGAAATCTAGGTGTAAATTACACAAGAATATTCTAAGAATGGCTGTTTAGAAGCACTGCCATCAAATGAAATATTACAAAAATATTTATATGGAATTACCCATCACTGCAAGTATAAATTAGTCACTGTACATAATTAAAACTGGCAGGTAAACTTTATGAGGTCTCATCTGTCACCAATGTAATTCTAGTAAAACTGAAAACATAGTACATAGATAAGAAACTGAATACCTCCAAATGGATTTCACACAACTACTCGCTGCACTGGGTTCTGAATGTCCTGGTCATTGCTTGCTTGGGATGGAATAAAGCCTTTCCTTGATAGAAAGCTACAGCTCTGAAAGCAGCAAACTTCTGTTTCTGTTTTTGTTCCCAATCTGGGAAATTCTGATGTCTGTCTCCAGCTACACATGTACTCATTCAACTTGGCCTGTTAAAGAGTTTTGAAAAGCTCTGCTGCTTACTCAGAAACTTTGCTGACTATATCATTCCCAATTTTTCAGCAAGTACATAAAGAAAAAACATAATTCTGGAAACTAAATTAGCAAAATCTCAAAGATTCTTATATTTCCATTGCCTAAGATATTGACCTTAATGTCAGTAAGATCAACTCCTGGAGTTCAATGACTCTCTCACATGTGTTAATAACTGGCTGGCCCAAATAACTACAAATATTACCTGTAATTCTATATTCTAAATTTTTGTAAGCAAGCACAACCAAATATTGCAAGTTTTATCAACAGGTATGAGCATCGTTTCTTTAACATCCTTTTAAAGAATCCTTACATGACCTAAAACCCAGAGAACTACTCTTTGGGAACAAACATCAAAAAAAGACAGTTCTGGAAATCCACTGGAAAGAACTGTATCAGGTAATGTTAACAATTAGCACAGCTGTGAAGCTCCAAGGGTTTCATCCTTGGATTCATGTCTCTCAATTACACAGACACAATCCACTCCTGAATTAATGGTAGATGGTCCTAACAGAAGATGAAGACCTTAAGCTGAGCACTTTTAGGGATTCTTTAGAAACACACAGTCCTCTACAGGAGATGGCTTCCACCTAAGACCTTTGGTCACATGAGATGTTCAGGGCTTTCAGATAAAATCCATAAAACAAGAATGCTGACTGCCACATTTTACTCTGCAGTCCTTCGTGTTTTGCTGGTTTAAGGGTTCTTTTTACTATGTTACATATACAGTCCATGTTCTTAATATTGCTTTTTATATCCTTAATCATTGGTAGGAGTTCAATTCCTGGCTATACTTTCCTGTGAACAGGTTAAAGCATACAACCAAATTGAGTTCATACACATTTTTCTTTGTAAGTCATCCAGATTCTCTTGGTTCAAGCTCCTTGTACTGAGTCAGCTGGTTTGCTGGGTAACTGGACTCAATCATATGGCAAACTACATAGCAAGCCAGAGAGACAAAAATCCAAAACTTCCTATTATATCACTTAAAAGAGGAGATTCCTATCTCCACTGAAATAATACTTGCACTTTGTGTGGGAACTTGCTTTTGTAATCAAACTTGCATGAAAATAGAACTTAGATAAGAACTAGGAAACAATGGTATATTATTTCAAGGCTGTCTCACAGATCTTACAAGTCAAGCACACTACTTCTGTTTCAGATTTATTGAATCATCTCATTGTTGGTGCTAAATTATTTGTGATGAGTGCCACCACAATGCTGCAACATATTTGTCAAGCTCATAGTGGTGTTTGTTCTAAAAACATTGGGTGATTTCCAGTGGCTGATACTGGATTTGTGGTAGAAAAGCCTGCTGGCTACTACTTGCAAACTGGAGAAGAATTTGTTATCTTGGTAAACTAATGACTGCTTTCAGGAAAGTCTCAACATCATCTTGAGTTCATGTTGGCATAATCAAGGTCTCATCTATGAAAAAAAGACTGTCAAATAATTTAAAATGGGGGAGGGAGTTGGTCTTGATTAAAGAATCAAAATCCTGACCACTCAAGGGAAATTCTACATTGCTTTCTTCTCATAAAGCCTCTAGGCTTCATGATTTACCAGAGGTCCAGAAACTAGGGCAGACCCCACCACTATGATTCAGAGAATAGACAATGCCACCAGTGCTAGAGATGTGACTTGAAAGGTTCATAAAATTAGACAGGAAGTGGCTGAGGATAGAGTTACTTCAGATACAATACTGGTGTCTTAAGGAATCACGTGCTGCTTTAGTGTAAAAATGTCAGTCTTACATCTCTACAGACCTCGCTGGGATCTCTGATATTACTAAAAAGATCCAAGAAGCAAATGAAGAAATATAAAATGTAATCCGGCTAATAATATGATTTTGTGGGCTCTTCGGATTGGGGGTAGAATCCAATCTTTAGCTTAATTTGTACATTTCTGGCTCCTGGTGGATAAAAGGGCTACAGACTCTGATCTTAGTCCTTCTTTTCACATTTGTGGAGCAAGGCTCAGATGTGTGATTACCACAGTCCTAAATGTTGTTGTACATCTGCTGTCTCATCAAATGTCTTAATAAGTGATCACCATAAGAACAGATAAATCTGACATTTAAGGAGGTTGAAACAATCTCCCCCAGACTCTTGATACATGGTTATGATGTCTCCGAGGTCAATGGTCTGTTCACATTCTTTAGATATTAATGGTCTATTTGTCAGCTAAAGATGAAGAATGATCATAAGAGAAACCCTGAATCCTTAAATTGTAATTACATAGCTCACTGTTTTCATTAGTGTAACACTGCTATGCCACTGTCTTTATCAACATGACTTTACTATCCCAGGAATGTCTTCCCTGGTACGTTACAGTTGTTCATCTCAGAAACTTTTAGACAAGTCATTAACTCTTAAATAGAATGTACTGAAAGATGGTTTACCCATACTAACACTTGTGAAACCCCTTGCCTTGTTGTGTTCATCAGTCCTAAACAAGTATCTTATGATCCTTAACCAATTTTAAACAAGTCCTCACATTAAAAAGCCTGCTTTAAACCAAACTTCAACATCTCATAAATATCTCCTCTTTTCCCCTTCCTTTCTGAGGCTCTGACTCTAAGATCATGATTATATTAGGGTAGATTTCTCCCTTACCACATTAAGAGTAAATTTACCTTTGTTATCAACAATTACTTTGGTGGTATTTTTGAGGAGCCAGTATTCAACAAGATTTATCTATTCTTTGGACAAATCTAGGTAAGCTCTATTAATTGTAATTCTTCTTCTTCTTATAGGATCAACTGATCTATTTTAACATGTCTTAAAATAAGTTAAAAAGTACGTTGATTATAGCTTTATATCGGCTATGCTTTGGTAACGTTCTCCTTGGAGCTAGTGAATTCAGTAAATAAGTTTTAAAAATGATTAAAGTAGAAGTGACAGTAAGGATACACAAGGATTAGTAACTCTGACTGAGGGAAACTCAGTGGAGATCACACTTGAACTAAATCTTGAAGGATAAGTAAGTTTTCTAGGAAAAAAAGGAAATGGATATTTTGTACAGGAGGGAACAGGCTCAAAGAATAGAGGCAGCATATAGTATTCAGGGAATGAACATTGTTGCTGTTGTTAGGTGCCGCTGAGTCAGTTCTGACTCATAATGGTCCTATGCACAACAGAATGAAACACACCCAGTCTTGCACCATGTCCACCATTATTTTTATGCTTAAGCCCATCATTGCAGCCACTATGTCAATTTATCTCATTGAGGGTCTTCTAACTTTTTGCTGACCCTCCATTCTACCAAGCATGATGTCCTTCTCTAGGGACTGATCCTTCCTGACAACATGTCCAAAGTATGCAAGACACAGTCTTGCCATCTTTGCTTCCAAGGAGCACTCTGGTTGTACTTCTTCCAGAACAGATCTGTTGGTTCTTTTGGTGGTCCACCATACATTCCACATTCTTCTCCAATACCACAATTCAAAGGCATCAATTCTTCTTCTGTCTTCTCTGTTCACTGTCCAGCTTTTGCATGCACATGTGAATGAAACTACTATGGCTTGGGTCAGGCGCGTTTCAAGGTGACATCTTTACTTTTCAATACTTTAAAGAGATTCTTTGCAGCAGATCTTCCCAATGCAATGATTTCTTGACTGCTGCATCCACTGGCATTGATTGCAGAGCCAAGTAAAGTGGAATCCTTGACAACTTCAATCCTTTCTCCATTTATGACTGATGTTGCTTACTAGTCCAGTTCTGAGGACTTTTGTTTTCTTGATGTTGAGGTACAATCCATGCCGCAGGCTATGGTCCTTGATCTACATCAGTATGTGTTTCAAATCTTCTTCACTTCCAGCAAGTAAGGTGGTGTCATCTGCATAACAGGTTGTTATTAATAAGTCATCCTCCAATCCTGATGCCTCATTCTTCATATAACCCAGCTTCTTAGATTAGCTGCTTGGCATACAGACTGAAAAGGTATGGTGAAAGGAAACAACCCTGATGCACATCTTTCCTAACTTTAAACCATGCAGTGTGCCCTTGTTCTGTTTGCATGACTGCCTCTTGATCCATAAACAGATCCCTTAAGAGCACAATTAAGTATTCTAGTATTCCCATTTTATACAATGTTTGACATAATTTATTATGATCCACATAGCTGAAAACATTTGCAGAGTCAATGAAACACAGGTAAACATCCTTCTGGTATTCTCTGCGTTGAGCTAAGATCCATGAGACATCAACATGATATCCCTGGTTCCATGTCCTCTTCTGAATTCAGCTTGAATTTCTGGTAGTTTCTTTTCAATATCCTCTGGTAGTTTCTTTTCAATATCCTGTTGCAGTTGCTTTTGAATGGTCTAGAGCAAAATTTTACTTGCATGTAATATTAGTGATATTGTTTGGTAATTTCCCCTTTCTTTGGAACGTGCATAAATACGGATCTCTTCTAGTCAGTTGGCCAGGTAGCTGTCCTCCAGTGCTGAACATGTTTGTTGCAATATATCAGTTGATACCCCATCAATTCCTAGAGCCTTGTTTTTCATCAAAGCCTTCAATGCAGCTTCAACTTCTTCCTTTAGTACCATCGGTTCCTGATCATATGCTACCTCTTCAAATAGCTGAATATCAACCCGTTCTTTCTGGTATAATGACTATGCGTATTCCTTCCATCTTCTTTTGATGATCCCCGAGTCGTTTACTATCTTCCCTGTAGAATCCTTCATTACTGTAATTCGAGACTTGAATTTTTTCTTCATTTCTTTCAGCTTGAGAAATGTAGGAAGTGTTCTTCCCTTCTAGTTTTCCATTTCCAGCTCCTGGAAAATATCATTATAATACTTTATTCTGTCTTCTCGAGCTACCCTTTGAAATCTTGTTTAGGTCTTTTACTTTGCCATTACTTCCTTTCGCTTTAGTTGCTCGACGTTTGAGAGCAAGTTTCAGAGTCTCTCTGACATCCAATTTGGTCTTTTCTTTCTTTCCTATCTTTTTGATGACCTCTTGCTCTTTTCACGGATGATGTCCTTAGTGTCATTCCCCAGTTTGTCTAGTCTTTGGTCATTAGTGGCCAACACATCAAATCTGTTAAGACGGTCTTTAAACTCAGTGGGGGATATACTTAAGGTCATACTTTGGCTCTCGTGGACTTGTTCTAATTTTCTTCAGTTTCAGCTTGAATTTGCATATGAACAGTTGATGATCTGTGCTGCAGTCAGCACCTGGTCTTGTTCTGACAGCTGATATGGAGCTTTTCCATCATCTTTTTCGACAGATATAGTTGATTTGGTTCCTGTGTATTCCATCTGGTGAGGTCCATGGATGGATACAGTCACCACTTGCATTGATTAAAAAGGTATTTGCAATAAGAAGTCATTAGTCTTCCTAAATTCTATCATGCAATCTCTGGCATTATCTCTATCACCACGGCCATATTTTCCAACTACTGATGCTGCTTCTTTGTTCTCAAATTTTGGGAAATCCAAAATAGATTCTACATGACTGCAGTATGGCAGTGCATGGTTGGGGCAAGTGGAGGGAGTTACTAAATAAGCAGTGAAATACTGGAGTTAAGAAGTTCAGAGATCACACAGTTCATGGTGATGAAAGTGTGGCCACGGACATGAGTATGAGTTAAATGTGGTAGTAAAAGGTAGACATGGTAAATTCTGAGAACTAGGAGTCTAGAAGCTTGGATGCACCATCAAATTTCGAGTTGATTCTAACTCACAGCAACCCAATAGTGCAGAGTAGAACTGCTCCATAGGATTTCTGAGGCTGTAATCTTTACGGAAGCAGACTGCCATGTAGTTTTCCCATGGAGCAAGTGGTAGATTTGAACTACCAATTTTGGGTTAGCAACCAAATGAGCTTAACCACTGTGCCTCCAGGATTCTTGGATGGGTCTAAATGATATACAGTCTAGATGACTATATCATCATACCAAAAAATGATCAGAAGAACCTAAACTATCATGATCATTCAAAGTGATTAATAGCCAACAAGTCAGTATAAATGAAATGAAAGAACTATAACAAACATGAAAGAAGGTTCAAAAAATCTGTTCTCAACAATAAACTATTTTTGTTCCTAATCACCATAATCATCAGTAGCTCAACAATATTTTAGGATAAAAAATAAGTGGAAGTTAGTTATACATTAGCTATCATAAAATGCCACTGGCTTTACTACTTTTAGTGTTTTATTTTAGTGAACACTCAATCACCATTTCCCTGACTCTTAAGCTTCTCAATCTCAATTCTATTAATTTCAGCTTTAGATCTCAGTGAGGGGTAATAGGACTTTACATCTCTCCGACTCGACGGCACTTGGCTAGCTCTCCTGTTACTGAGGAATCTCCCTCAGATTTACAGGTCTATTAAATTTTGAGGAAACTCATGGAAGCATAAAAGTTAAACATGTCATTATGCCCATTTTAAAATACTTCCAAGATAAAAGTGGAAACTCTGGTGGCACAGTAGTTAAGAGCTATGGCTCCTAATCAAAAGGCTGGCAGTCTGAATCCATCAGGCACTCCTTGGAAACTGAATGAGCAGTTTTACTGTCTTACAGCATTGCCATGTGTTGGAATTGATGTGATGGCAGTGGGTCAGGTTATTATTATTATTTTTTTTTGGTAAGATAAAGGTGTTGGGCAGATAACTGCCCAAGAACCCAAGGGCTTCCCAATAAGGTAACAGACTTACAACATGGTAATGGGAAAAATTTTCATAAAAGAAACCAAAATAAAACATGAATTTTTATCTCTCTGAAGGTCTCCAATTACTTTTTTGATTGCTAAATAATACATACGCCAAGCCAAGTATTCTATTGGAAATACAAATTATCTAAGTCACTACAACTCCCAGTTGTGTGAATACCCAGGAGACCAATTTCGGTATGGTCCACCTGTGCTTCTTCGTTTTTGAGAATTATTGGGATGCAGGCAGAATGATGTAATAAGTAATAGAGAAAAATGATAAAATGACTAGCATTTTCAGAGTATTTTTCTCTGAGGATTTTTGTCACATAATATCAAGGATACAGGTGAGGAAAAGCTATTTATAGTTCCCTTTGATAATACAGAATGATGAATAATACATAAAGTTACATGATCTCCAAGTTAATACTATTCATGATCAAACCAAAACATAAAATTATGGATTTTTC
The DNA here is from genome assembly GCA_028571685.1 of Heterohyrax brucei. Classification (NCBI taxonomy): domain Eukaryota; kingdom Metazoa; phylum Chordata; class Mammalia; order Hyracoidea; family Procaviidae; genus Heterohyrax; species Heterohyrax brucei. The sequence goes on along the minus strand of CM053151.1, from coordinate 88,333,060 downwards.
ATTCTTGGTTCAAGATACTTTCTAACACATGCTGTCTATAAATGTAAAATCTTACAAGAATTCCTATTCAAAAGATGAATACATATATCCTCATAGAAGTCACCGATTCTTTTTTAAAAATTAGAATCCTTCAATGAATTTATATTAATTTTTTTCCTTATTTGGTTTTCAAGTAACTTTTTGGCAGTAGAGCAATTAAGGAAGAGTTCTTAGAGTCACAGAAGAGTTCATTACTGGCTTACTAAGAGTGCTGTCAAAGTTCTGCTTACAATGGGCAAAACAACTGGAATAAGGGAAATATTCATTAATGTACTGATCCTAACCCATGTTTACAGAAGGTGAACACTCTAACATTCATATTCCTGATACAAACTTTCCTCACTGCTCCTCTTCATAATCCACTACGAGTGATGAAATACTTACTGGCTCTGAGAATGTTCTCCTTGCTGCTGCACCTGGACTGGACCTGTAGAGAGAGCATAAACTTAGTAATTTAGGGCTTATAACATATATAGCCATATATGCAAATTTAATGGGCAAGCTCCTGAGGTTTAGAAGCAGAGGTTTTATAGATCTCAGATACCAAAACTAGTAAGTAAAAATACTTTATATTTGCTTTCTCTATTTTTTATTCATTCCTTCTCTTAAGAAACAGATAAATGACTTCCAGAAAAAAAAAAAATGAGGGATAATATGGTACAATGTTGCACAGAGATTAAACCAAAGGCAATTTTTGTAATGTGTACTTGAAATCAGCATCTGTGAAGTATTTCAATCTGCCATATATTCATAAATCATTTAGCATATCTTTTGATTCAAGTAATCAAGTAAAGCAATTCGAGCACTACACCTGTAATCAAAGATTTCACTGTAGTAATTTTCTATATATATAGATATATTGAGAGGAAAAATACAGAAATCCTTTTATATACAATTTTTACCATTGATTTTACTAATGTTTGTTATTTATTGATTATAATAATTCATTATAATCACAGTATTAGTTATAAAAGATGCTCTTGTCAGAAGTCAATAAAATTGAACCAAATTTTTTATCTGTCCTTGGGTGAGTATATAGTTTATCACTTAGAAAGCTTTAGCATTGATTCAAATATTTAAGTCAAAGTAGAACATTCCTTTAAATGTTACAAAACTGTTGAATTCAAGGGCCATGTTGTATGGCACCAACACAGTCATTAATTTCACAGGAAGCTGTGTTTAAGCTCTATACCTCTTCTTCTCACTCTGCAGCAGCTTGCCAAATGGATATATACACAACGAATAAATTTCTACAACTTAACACAATCTATTTATTGTAATGAAACAAGTTATGAAAGGAATGTTGCAACTTAGGGTGAGTTATGGTTGTCCTTCCCTGAAAAAAACAATTGTTAATGTTTAAAGAAACAACAATAAAGAAAAAAAAAATCACAAACATACACACAAAGGGGAAAAAAATCACACACTCCAAAAAAGAAAAAAAAATAAAAAAGAAGAAAAATAATTCCAAATATTTAAGTTATTCTCTTTTGGCCCAGATTGTTTAACTATTTTAAATACACTAGAATGCAGAAGCAACTGGAAGATAATATTTGCGTATTCTTTTACTCACAAGTCACACTGAAGAACAATTCTGGACCAAATGGGAAAGAAATCAATGACTGCTTACAGAACATAATACAGGAAGGGAGACATGACAGTGACGGAAAGAAAAGGAAGAGAAAGAGGCTTGCAGGAGGGAATCTAGAAAAGAAAGTATAAGCCTACAGGGAGTGAGAGTATGTAAATACAGAATGTTCTGCTATTTTTTACTGGAAATTCATACCAACAGGGTAATAATGACTAATGAACTTGCTGCAAAATAGACAAGCAAGTTGGCATACAATGGAGTGAAAATGAGTGTAACTATACCACTACGGCCTTAAAAGAGAAAAACAAAACAAACAAAAAAAAACACACTAATTGACAAACTTAATAAAGAGAAACTACATTTTAAGAAAAGTGATTCAAGAACACAAGAAACAGTTAAGAGTGAGAAAAATCTGGGGAGCAGGAAAAGAAAGGGGGAAATGTTGAAAGACAAAAACAGAGTTCAAAGAAGTTAAATGGAAGTCAAGAAAGTCTTCAACAAGATGTAGAAACAGAAGGAGCCCAAACTCATAGCGCAAAGCAACGTTTGCGAATGGAAAGCAGCTCCTTTGATCAGCAATAGTTACTCTTAAGTCGTAGCCTCTATTCCTCCAGAGTTCATCTTTAAGCCCTTCCAATCTAGAGTGGAGCTAGTGTATGGATAGAAACAAGAGATTTATAATGAACAGAGCAGCTCAGATGAATAGTTTAAATTGTCTCATTAAATGTTTCAACAGATTTAAATAATGTCCAAGTGGAAATGGTGGTGAAGAACTTGCTGGCTTCACAAAGGGGAAAAAAACAAAACTAACAAACTAAATCAAACCAAAAATCAAAACACCCTCTCCCCTTTCTTATGTACTTTAAAAAAATAATGAAAATATCATTCACAGCATGAATTTAACAAAGAAACTCAAGTGTTGTGGCACCTCAGTTTAGACCTACATGTCAAATAGCCTTGGAGGAGAAATCTAGATAACGAAAACAATTCAATTCCCTGAATATGAGCAGTTAACAAGGTTCACGGTATAACCAATGTTTTTCATTTAATTTACATTGGCTATTGAATCAGATTTGAGACAAATCAACTTTTAAAATCAATGACTGTAATAACTGACTTCAGTGATCCTGAATATAAAAAAAGTCACTGTGTAAAACAATTAAAAACTCAACTCTGTAGACAGCAAATGAGCATCTCTACTGTACCATGAAATCAGTCATCTTTTAAATATTTACTTCATTTGTAAAATTCCAATATGAAGATTTTTACCATATCCTCAGTCACAATGTAGGGGGACTTACTTGAAAGAACAAAGTTGAAAATAGTTATTACACTTGTTCTCAAACACATAAATTAAAAAGTATGTAATAGAGGACTGTAACTAGTTTTATAGTTGGTTGTTTTTTTTCCTCTACCCTACCCTGGTTATACTCAATGGAGAAAAGGTTAAGTCTGAGAAACAAAATAAAACCATGATTTTTGACTTAATGCCAAATTTCTCAGGGATTAATAAAAGGTACAGAGTCAGAGCATCTAGTTAATTCTATTGGCTCATACTATTTTATTGTAGTTAACATCTGACTTTATGACAGTGACAAGTCATTACTCTTTCAACTTGAATCAAACCTAAAATAATGTGTAGGAACAGTCTGTTATATTAAAATCAAACAGGAAATAAAAAACATGAGACTTACTGAAAATCTGATGTTCATTTACTTATCAAGATTGCTTTGAGACATCAAAAAATTCATTTCAACATGTGTTTATATATGTGATACAATTTTTGTTTATGACCAAATGGTCCTTCAGAAATCTTAAAACATGAAACAAAAAATGAAAGCAGGGATAGCACATATTAAATGGTAAGGAAAAAAAGAGAAAATGTCTTTTAAAAAGCTGAGGAAATTTTAATGAACAACCACAATCTCGAGATACAGTTAGAGAAGTGACTTACCTTATGCTTAGGTCATAACAAGAATAGCACAGTGTTTAAAGTCAGCTCTTCATTATGGGAGGTACAATTGAAAGCCATAGGTTATAATAACATGAACTGCTACACAGAAATGAAGACTTTTTCAGCCCAACATGAAAAGCTAACTCTCATGGGAGGACATTTCAATTTATGTTTAAGGCAACATGAACAATTGAAGGTGTAAACACCAAAACACACGAATCTCACAGCAATAAGAACAAGAAGGCTCAATCTCTCAGGAACACAGAAGATTCAATCTGTGATCATAATTTGTGACACATAAGGGAAGGCACGTCACTCTAACACTGAAAGATGCATGCATATATATAACCATCCACTGACTCCCCAACACTAGGACACACACAAGCCCACTAAGATACAGGGAAAGGAATGTAGTGCCAAGCTGTAATGACGAAAGCAGGACACACAGAAGCGTAGCAGTGGTCATGTGATTTGAGAGGTGTTCTTCCCTTAAACCATCCCATCACCATGCTTATTTTAAAGAAGCCAGATAAAGAACCCCTTTCAATGCGGTAGTAGCTACGAGCCCCCAGCTTGAAGCTAAGTGTGTGGAATTTTGATCACCGTTCCCTGCGATGTCAGGGGCTCTCCAGTGGAAGCCAGATGTGTAATACCAGTTAGTAGGGTACAGATAACAAACATCCTTTCCTTCTGCATTTCGCAGAAGTGAGGGGGGAAAGAAACAAATAAATGAAAACCCATGTTAAGAATAGGTTCGTAACAACAGAAGGATGTATAAATATTAAAATGGTGATTACATTCGACTGCAGGTTAACACAACTCAGGTTTCATAAAAATTGCCTCAGTTTTGCTGCTTTTCAGGCTGTTTTGTATTCTTTTTTCTTGTAAATACACGGAAAAAATCTACAAAATACAGCTCACACTGAAAAATTCTGAGCCGTTGGTCAACTAGGTTTATAGTCAAGAATCAAAGAAGTCATCTGGTTTGATGGACATTAAGAAAGCCTTTATCTTTCCTTTTAACATAATTTTGCTGTTTAGAAGTTGTATTTTAAATAAGATATTAAGCTTCCATATATTTGTTTACTTACGCAGTCTGAGAAATTCTATGGAAATCGTGTAGAACGACTCAATTTAAATTTTAACCTTTTCAACATTTTACACTTCAGAGCTTTCCTGGTATTTTTGTCTATGGCCTATCAAACTTAACATGGGCTCTTATTCTCAAGAATAGGGTCTTATTGGCTCATTCAAAACATTTTCAACTTGGCTTTCCTATTGTTAACAATGATAGTTGTCTATGATAGGAATTTTGTTTCATGTGTGACATCTCAATTTAGTTAATAGATCTGTAACTTCCTCTCTCTCATCATTTTAGCAGGCCAAAATATCTTGACAGGGTTTCTGACTTTTCTTTTACAGTGGGTTAAATATTTTAGGCTCTGGGCCCTCCCCAAATCTCTTTTCTCCTTGGAAAAAAAAAGATTGTTGCGGGCCTAGCTCAAATGAAGTCATGCACATATTAGGGGTTTCATTAATATAAAGTTTTGTGTGAGTGATTTTTAAGTTATAAAGGTCGAAACAAATGTCAACAGTTGTTAGGAACAGTGGAGCCACTTTACTAATATACAGTTTTATGTGAGTGATTTTTAAGCTATAAAGGTTGAAACAAATGTCAACAGTTATCAGGAACAGCTGAGCCACCGATAGCTACGATATAACTCTGTTTCCTCATGAGAGGAAACAAGGAAAGCTCTTGTTTTTGACCCAAAGATGGGGGGGGGGAGGGAATTTTCACTTACAGTTACAGAATGTTTTTCAATAGGTATTGACCAGAACTTTATTTAGACATGTTATAGGTACGTAGCCAGTCATATGTACCAGTGTGAATGCAAGTCACATAATCTAAGACATGGAGCTAAATTTCAGCTAGCGCCTCTAGATTGTACCTTGCTAGACTTCAGACAAGCTGTATCCTCTCCTGGAAATACGGTGTTGTTGTTTTCTTATCCAAATACTACTTGTCCTTTAAGATCCATCTTAAATTGCACAAGCTGCAAAAAATACTCACTGAATTCCTCAATCAGAAATAACTTCTTTCTCTAAACTCTTTTTCTTTCTCTGCATTATTAAGCTATAATTTACTACCAAAAAATTCACTTACGTATATAGTTTGATGCATTTTAGTACGTGCTTGCGGCTGTGCAACCATCATAATCTATTCTTTAGTTTCCTACAATTCTTAAAGCATTTTATCCAAACCTGTAATCATAGCTACTATTTATCATAGTTATCACAGTTACTCCTGTTTCAATTACTCGCGTGAATCCCTAAATAGATTGCAAATTCTTGGAGACAAAGGACCATTTATTCCTTTTATATTTCCCACTGCGTCAAATACAGTACTTGGTAAAAAGTACATATTTGCTAAACCTAAATGTTTAGTTTGTGGAAATTACCGTTCTTCTGAATCTCAGCCAACAAAATTATTTTTGATATTTTAAGTATGACCACAGTCATGCGGTCCTGTACTATGCAAACCTATTTTATCATCTTTAAAGTTATTTTTACTTAATCAGGACTTGTTAGTATTAAGAGATACCATATGGAAAGTATGTGGGTTATAGCTAAGAGATATCTGGCTATCCCACGAGTGGTCTCAAGAATTCAGAGAACACATTACTATTGATATTACTTAAAGAACCAAACAAAACTCATTGCTGTCAATGAGTCAATTTCAGTTACTGGCTATACCCTGGACACCACCTCATAGGGTTCCTGATCCTGTAATCTTGAAGAACACTGCCACCTTCTCTCTCTGAGCTGCTGGTAGGTTCAAACCACTAACCTTTCAGACAGCAGATGAGTGCTTACCCACTGCACCACCAAGCCTCCTTAATATTACTTAGGGTTAGTCAAATGGTGACATTTGGAGCCCAGTTAAGGTTTTCTTACACCAACAGTCCTGTTAAGATGCTTTCTTATTTTCTAAGAGAGCAGGATGATCTATAGCTCACACAATGACATCACTAGAATGACAAAGATGACGGAAATTCGATGCATTATGGTCTTTTTTTACTTTAATTTTTCTACCTCACTAAACTTATTTAAGAGTGATCTGCCTCTGAAGAACAAACTTCTACGAGCACCATTAATTCCTAAAAAGAAAGCTTAAAAGCATAGACAAAAAGGGCCTCGTTGACATTTACTCTGATTGTCTCTTGAGCATATAAAAAAACGGAAGGAAAAGTTTAAACACTATTAAGCCCAAAACTCCACACTCCAGAGTCTTAAATTCTATCTTCTTACTTCTGATTACAAAAATGGAAAACTGTTCTTGAAAAGATCCCTTTTACAGCACCACTGACTTGTTACTTTATCCAAATAAACAAAGATACAAGTATTGGGCTCAATGGAGACTAACTGACAACTCATCTGTTTTAAGTAGACTTCTAACATGACAACCAAACCAGAAAGAACACACCTACTGCTGCTGGACTTCTTGTGATCCTACTGGACAGAGTAGAACCACCCCATAGAGTTTCCAAGGCTGTAATCTTTATGGAAGCAGTCTTGCCTTTCTTCTTCTGAGTGGCTGGTAGGAACGAACCCTTGCCCTTTTGGTCAGTGGCTGAGTAATTAACTACTGCACTGCTAGGGCTCGGTGTAAATTAAATAGAGCAATACAAATCTAGCCAAGCCAAATACACATCTAAGTCATTATTATTATTATTCCTATGCAAATTTTAAGTCGACTATATTTATGTGAGTCTCTGAGTGGTACAAACAGTTAATGAGCTGGCTGCTAACCAAAAGTTTCGCAGTTAGAGTCCACCTAGAGGTGCCTCAAAAGAAGGGCCTAATCATCTAATTCTGAAAAATTTGCCACTGAAAATCCTACAGAGCACAGTTTGCTCCAGATCATGCCATCAATCAGTGATAAATAACATGCTATTTTGTGAATTTCTAGACTAAAGTTTTAGGAAAAAGCTGATTAAAAGTCTGAGGTTAGCGCTACAGGGAAAAAATCTGATTTTTTATCATACCACTTGACTGTGTTTTTAAGTAAAAGTTTAAACAGCAAACATGATTCACATTTAACAATGTTCAGTGACATTACTGGTAAAATTAATCTAATTATGTTGTATGACTTAAGTCATCACCCCTGTATGGTTCTTGATTTCCATATCTACAAAATAAGGATGTTTATAGTTCTTACCTGTGGTCCAGATTTCTTTGCCAAAACCTATAAATAAGTCTGAAATCCACTGACTGGGATGAAGGAAAAAAAATTACAACATTCACCAAGCTAACTAAAATTTATGATTTTCTCTTATTACAAGTTTAGGCAACTATCAGTAGGATGTCTTGTTTTAAGTTGTTATGAATATTTAAAATTACTGTTTATATTCAAATTACAGCAATGAGACCTGCTGCTAGACTTTGTGGTTTAAAGCATTTCAAAAAAGGCACATACAAATATCACAATTTATTCTTTAAAGATATTCTTTATATTTATTTAAATTTAGTTGCCTTTCTTTGTAACCCTAAGTATTTTACTTGATACATTTAAAATATTTTTCTCTGACAATAAGTCTGTAGGCTTTGCCAGAGTAACAAATGAGTCTACGGCAGAAAAAAGTTTGAAAAACCTCTGAATTAATTTCTAAGCTCCCTTTTATCTGTAAGATTTTGTGGATCTAAAATATCTTTCCATCTGAACCTGCTGCCCTTTATCAAATCATGTAAAATAAATCAAACTTTTTTGGGGAAAAAGTCACACAAAACTGATCACTGAACTAACAGCCCATTTAATATCCTATCTAAGAATTAAATTAATAATAATATAGCTATTTCAAAAGTAACGAAAATCTCAGGATTAAAATAGTTCTGCTTCTCTAGTTCTTTTCCCATTGGTATGGATGATGAATTAAGTAAGAATAATCATTTAAGAGTCATCATTCACACCTTTTAACTAAAGATGAACTTGCATATATACACACACGAGTACACGAGAGTGTGTATTGTCACTAAATATTCTTTAAGTTCTTAGTTATCAGTTGCTCATAGATGGAGGGCAAGAATCCATATTGCAGGTACAAAATGGTTACAGGCAATACAATTTAAAAAATCTTTTCCAGGGGATGACTGTTAAATGTTTTGCCACTGTTGTGTGAATTATTATTGTCTTTAATGCCATTAAGCTTTCCTAAATCCCAGATAAATAAATGTCTTCTTTTTCACTACTGAAGTCCTCTGAAAGTGGCTACAGCTATGGCAGGTTACACAGTTGGTGACGTATGATTATCACAGAAAATCAAAAGCTTATGTACATCCTCTTTCATAGGTAAGTTCCTTATTTGTTCTCAAAGATAAATACCACAATAGTGGAGAACATATCTAAGAACAGAACTGATTATCACTGTGACTCAATGAAACAGGAATCTGGTCATCAATGGTCAGTCTTCCTAATGTATTTCCTATGTAAAGTTTTAAATTTAAGCTGACCCACTCTCAGTGATTTCTCCAGAAAAACTGTAAATCCCGGACTGGTGCTTCTAGGTACTGGGAACATTTTCATTTAGTTTTGTCTGAGAATTTTTAATATTGGTTATGATAAAGTATATTTAATGTATTACAAAGCTAAGTAAAACAGGTTTTTGATTAGTAGCGGTTTTAGATTATTCATAATAACATTTCTCAACATTCAAAAGAATAACTGATTATTTTACAGAGTAATTTATCTTCATTCTAGTGGTCACGAAGCAGGAATTATTACTGGTTTTACATCACAGAATAAAGAGATAGTGGAAGTTAGCCTTTTTCATTTTAAATTCAGTTGTCTGGACACTAGCAGATACTCCTATCTTTTTAATCTACCAATGACAATCACTGCATTCATAGTCAGATTTTGAATTTTCATTGCCCCTTTGCTCTTGACTATTCCTTTCAACAAGAAGAACCACTGAGAAAAGGAATGAGGATGTAGGTATGAAGGGCAACTAGTACAATGACAGGCAGTCTGGGAAGTGGTACTGTAGAGCCAGACTCTGGATATGAATCTTAGCTCTGCTCTGCCATCATTAGTTGTGTAACATAAGTTAAAACAATTCTTTCTCAGTTTTCTCATGTATAAGATACAGACAATTATAATGCCTTACAGAATTGTGAAGAAAGTAAGGTAATACAAGCCAAGCCAAAGCCAAGAGTATTTGGCCCAGAGTGAACAGTATGTGAATATTAGCAATTACTATTTTATTGTTGTTACTATTATCATCATTTTGGTTAGACGATATTTTAGAACTGTAATAAAAAAAATAATAAAATGTTGACTAATTTGTGATCAAGTAAGGTCAAGAAGGCAAGTAAGATTCGTTAGGTATCCGAATATAAAGTTTCCAGTGGATATTGATAAATTTTATAAAGTGGAGCTTAAGGGACAGACACAGTCAGAAATACAAAACTCAAATTCTAGAACCTTTGTAATTATTATACCTCTCCTGACACTTCTGAAAGATCACATCTGTTTTCATTAAGTATGAGTTTAAAAATGCTGTGGTTCTACATACTACACTGCCACAGTGGTCAAAACAGCCTGGTACTGGTACAAGAACAGACAGATTGATCAATGGAATAGAATTGAGACCCCAGAGATGACACCATCTGCCTATGAACAGTTGATATTCGACAAAGGCCCTAAGACATTAAACTGGGGTAAAAACAGTATCTTCAACAAATGGTGCTGGCAAAATTGGTTATCCATCTGCAATAAACTGAATCAAGATCCATATCTTACACCTTATACAAAAACCAACTCCAACTGGATAAAAGACCTAAATATCAAACCTAAAACGATAAAGCTCATCCAAGAAAAGGTAGGAACAACAATGGAAGTTTTAATACACAATGAGGACAGACTCCAAAATCTGTCAAAGAAACCTCAAGCAACAGAAGAGAAAGTAGATAAATGGGAACTATTAAGAATCAAACACCTTTGCTCATCCAAAGACTTTATTAATAGAATTAAAAGAACACCCACAGAGTGGGAAAAAATACTTGGCAACTCTATGTCAGATCGACGCCTGATCTCCATAATCTATAAGATACTACAAAATATCAATAATAAGAAGATAAACCATCCAATTAAGCGATGGGCAAAGGAGATGGACAGATACTTCACTAAGGAGGAGATCCAGGCAGCCAAAAAACACATGCGGACATGTTCACGATCCTTAGTTATTAAAGAAATTCAAATCAAGACAACAATGAGATACCATCTCACCCCAACAAGATTGGCCGTGATCCAGAAAACACAAAACAACAAATGCTGGAGAGGCTGTGGAGAAAGTGGAACCCTCCTACACTGTTGGTGGGGTTGCAAAATGGTCCAGTCTCTTTGGAAGGCAATCTGGCGCTTCCTTAAAAAAATGGATATTGATATACCATTTGACCCAGTAATTCCACTACTTGGAATATATCCTACAGATTCAAGGCCTTTCACACCAACGGACACATGCACCAGAATGTTTATTGCGGCACAGTCCACAATAGCAAAAAGGTGGAATCAACCCAGATGCCCAACAATAGAAGAATGGATAGGTAAACTATGGTGCATATACTCAGTGGAGCACTACGCAATGATAAAGAATAACGATGATTCCAGGAAACATCTCCTAACCTGGTTTCAACTGGAAGACATTATGTTGAGTGAGAGTAGTCAGCGACAAAGGGACAAATACTGTATGAGACCTCTATGATAAGATCTTAAAAACAGACTTGTGTATAGAAGAAAAGACTCTTTGACAGCTGCAAGGGAGGGGAAGGAGGGAGGGAGGGCGAGGGGGGGAGGGTTTAGTTTAGGTAGTTACTAGAAATCTAGTTGGGAGAAAGCGGTGACAGCACACATTAGGAACAAGAACAACATTAAGTGGACTTTAGCATAACTTGAGTACTCCTTCCATCTTAACTCAATACTGCAAGGATAGAGTAGCTGGGGCGGGGGGCGGGGGACCATGCTCTTAGGCGAATTCCAGGCCAATTGGCACAACTAGCGTTTTGCTAAGAGAACTCTCTGCACCCCACATTGGTGAGTCGCGTCTGGGGTCTTAAAAGCTGCCAAGCTGCGATCCGAGGACACAGCAAATGATCCCAACTCAGCAGGAACGGATGCTCACCGAGGGAAAAAATGGCATGTGGTAAAGACAACCGAGAAGACAGAGAGACCCACAAGAGTGGGTGCCTACATCGACTTGGGACCGGAAGAACCGGATGGTGCCCGGCCACCACCAGTGATAGCCATGACGGAGCTCACAGAGAGGAGCCTCACTGGCAACACAAGAATAAAAAGAGGTGCATCATGAGATCTCCACTAAAAGACCTCAATTGATGGTCCAGCGGTTCTGGGGTTCCTCTGAGAGCATGGCCCCCGGCCCTGATGCTGCCCGTTCCCATAAATTATAACGAAGGTCCACTCTTTGGACAGGAATGGACTGGACTTGGCAATGCAGAGTAACCATATATTGGAAGCACTTCATGGTTCTATACATCTATAGGATATCATCTTGCTAACCTCTGGCTGGAGGAAGGGGAGTGGACGGAGAAGAGGGGAAAGGAGACTGTTGGGAGGATGAGACACGTATGGAGCAGAGAGGAATAGTGTGCAGTCACCGGACAGTGAGAGCAGTGGAAGCTGCATATAAGGGGGCATGTAAATTTACATGTGAATGTACATTTTCACTCAGTTATGTTAAATTAAAAAAAAAAAAATGCTGTGGTTCTAACTAGATTTAATATTCTCCTTGGCTCTCATTCTTTAATGACACATGACTTACTTACTTAAAAACAAAACAAAAAAAACCCCTATAGCTTCTACTCAGTATAACATGCCATGCAAGTATGTAAGGCTGCTGTATTTTGGTATCAGTTGCAAAAGTGTGGCTTTATTTCTCCGCATTTTTAACTAGCATTAACAAGCCACGTGAAAGGTGCATATAGGCAAAGATATGTTTCTACTGTTACCAGTATACTAGCAATAATTTAGAAAATGTCTAGGAAGTTCATTTGAGGACTAGAGATAAGAGCTAAACTTTCTGAAGTCTTCTACTTAATGTCACTGTGGAATGTATTATATTGCTAACCAAGTCTCCCCTGACAGAATTAACTAAACAAGTAACATATAGGTAGTGCCTAACTTACAAGGTATTAAAGTTGCCACAAACGAACTTATGACTGTCTGCTTTTTTTTCTTTCACATCTTTAGTAACATGTACTACATACAATGTTGTAATATGTAATTTGCTGATGTTATTCTCAGATGCTCACTCAAAGATGTTCAAAGATCAGATTTACAAAGATACTGATAATAAAAGGAAATAATAATGAAAATTAAAAAAGAAGAGTTATTTAACATGTCAGAACTGACTTATGATGGAGTTGTCAAAACAGAACCATGCTGTAAATCAAGGAAATCCGTGGTCTGACATTTTTAGACTCTCCTGTCATAGACTGACTCCCCCCAACCAAATCTGTATTATTTGGCTGGGCCATGATTCTTGGTATTGTGTGATGTTCCTTTACGTTGTAAACTCTGCCTCTATGATGTTAATAAAGGAAGAGGGATGGCAGTTGTGTTGGTAGGGCAGGACTCAACATGTGGAGTTGTCCTGTGCCTTCAGTCAGTCTTTTAGGATATAAAGCAAAGAGAGGCAAGCAGAGATTTGGGGATCTCAGATTATCAAGGAACAGTGCTGGGAACACAGCACATCCTATGTAAAGGGCCCTGCGTCCCTGCATCTCAGAAGCTTTCAGTCCATGTAAGATGGACAACAAAGATCTTCCTCCAGAGTCAGGAGAGAAAGCCTTTCCCTGGAGCTGACACCTTGAATTTGGACTGATAGCCTACTGGACTGTGACAAAATAAATTTTCTCTTTTTAAAGCCATTGACTTGTGGTATTTCTGTTAAAGCTGTACTAGAAGACTAAGACACTCTTGTTTGTATTTCATACGTCCTTTCCATTTGTTCTGACTGCTCAGCTTTTTGGATACTTGAGCTAAACCAACAGAAAAGGCAGAAAACCTACTGCTGGTAAAATAGAACTTCTAGTTTACAGAGAAAGGGTAACAGCTAAAAGTTATTTGTTTTAACAGGTAAACTCAAGACTCTTATATAAGGAGAAAATGAACATGTGTCAAAGATTCTCTCTAAACTCTTTATTAGTGAGAAAACTAGAACAGATGCTACAGTTGGTTCAAAAGAAAATTGAAAAACAAAACAAAAAACACATACATGCACTATTAGGAAAGTTGAAATAATTTTCAGATACATCAGTTGGTCAATAACAGGACAAAATTCAACTGCATCTCTGATGGCTACAATGTAAATTTCCATGGACTAGGATATTTGCATTACAACTAGTTTATTACAGTTTAAAGTGTTGTACAATAGCTTGGATAATGAAAATCAAAACCAAACCAAAAAAACTTGTCACCAAGTCAATACAGACTCTTAGTGACCTTGTCTGACAGAGTGGAACTGCCCCCTAGGGTTTCTAGGAAGTGACTAGTGGATTTGAACTGTCAACCTTTTGGTTAGTAGCCAAATGGTTAACCACTGTTATGACCAGGGCTCCAATACCTACTGTAGTCAACTTAAAATGGAACAGTCTTTGTTTTTACTGTACCAGTAAAGTAATAGTTTATCCTATAAAAAAATAGAACCAATTTATATGAAATAGACAGTTTTCATTCAAATTTTGCATAAAATATAACTTCCAAGGCTTAATACACAAGCAATTTTTGTAGTTTTCTTTTCATCTCAAGCTCAGTGAATGCCCAATATGAAGATTAACCTTCTTGGTAAGATTTAATCACAAGAAAGCCTAAGGGAAACAGAGCAGCCTAATAAAATCAAAGAAATGTAATATAATTCAATATATTATAAAAGATAAATATGTAGACCTTGAATTACTATATAATTCAGACATTACATTTCTGGATGAAGTATATACTTCTCTGGTTGAAGCTTCACTGTAGACACTTTTTACAAAAAATCCAACTAATTGTGTAAGCAAAAGTCTGAAGCAGAACACCCTGTCATACAGTATTCCTAAACTTAGGTTTATAGGTAATTTGAGTTGATTCAGAGAACTTTAATTACCATGCAACCTACATTTGCTCCATCCACATTACTGGTTCTGCTTCCTGTGTTACTGAAGGTTCACATTCTTATAACTCATTTTCAGGATCAGCAGGATAGGAAAAATTATACTGTTGTTATCAGGTGCTGACACGTCTGTTCTGACTCACAGTGACCCTAAAGACAGAGTACAACTACCTTATAGGGTTTCCAAGGAGTGGCTGGTGGATTTGAACTGCCAACCTTTTATTTGGCAGCTATAATATTTTTTCTCAGTGTAAATCCTATAGCTGTAGTTCTAGGGACATGTGTTAACTTGATTTGTTAAACCTAGAGATCTATGAATATACTGAATCTTTCCCTAAACAACGAAAACAAACAAAAAACAAAAAAGAAAGTTGTAGTAGCTACATGGCTACACTAATTTTTGTCAAATTGATTCCGATTCACAGCATCTGAAAGGACACAGAAGAACTGCCTCATAGTTTCCAAGGTACACCTGGTGGATTTGAACTGCCAACCTTTTGGTTAGCAGTGACAGCACTTAGCTACTATGCCACCAGGGTTTTCATTTTAACCATTAGTTTCCACATACAGAAAATCAGGATAATTCATTTACTCAACAAATAACTTCCTGAACATCTACCCAACGCTAGGCTCTGATTTAGGTACAAGCAATAAAACAGGAATGAGACGGACAAGGTTCCTGCTCTGTTGCAGCAAACACTGTAATGAGAGTAGACAGATAAGTACACATTAACAATAAGACAGCTTCAGATAAGGGCTAAGTACCACGAAGAAAACAAAACATAGTAATGGGATAAAAGTGACTGTTGTTAGGTGCCATCCAGTTGGTTCTGACTCAGAGAGACTCTGTACAACAGAACAAATCACTGCCTGGTCCTGTACCGTGCTCTCCATAATTAGTTATGCTTGAGTCCATAGCTGCAGACACTGTATCAATCCATCTCCTTGAGGGTCTTCCTCTTTTCTCACTGGCCCTCTACTTTACCAAGAATGATGTCCTTTCTGATCCCTCCTGACAACATGTCCAACGTATGTAAGACATCATCTTGCCATCCTTGCTTCTACGGAGCATTCTGGTTGCACTATTTTGAAGAAAGACCTGTTCATTCTTTTGGCAGTCTATTTTAGAGTGGACAAGTAAGACTTCTCTCAACAGTTATCATTTGAGCTTACACTCAAGACTGTCAGATGAAGATAAGGGCAAGTATGAAGGCTGAATTGCTGTGGGGAGTTCCTCCCTCACAGCACTGTTATGAAGATTAAATAAACTAATGCATGAATAGTGTTTGATGTTATACCTGACATATAGTACAGGATAAATAATTGTTACCTGTGATGATAATGAAAGCTCTGGTGGTGTAGTGATTGATTCGGCACTACAGCTGCTAACCAAAAGGTTGACAGTTCAGCTCAACTAGGTGCTCCTTGAAAACTATATGGAGGCAACCTACTCTGTCATATAGAGTTGCTAGGAGTTGGAATCAACTTGATGGCAATGGATTTGAGGTTTTTATTGTTAATAACAGAAATGAGAAAGATGATGGCTAGGATAACAATTACTAAAAGCAAGGTACAGGTAATCCCTGACATATGGCACACTAACTAACAGCAAACTGCACTTATGACTGTCCATTTTTTTTTCCTGTGTATCTTAACATTAGTTCATATTCCTGGCAGGAAGTTATGGGAAAATGCAGGCAAGGGATCTGGAAAAAACGTCTGTGTTATGTGAATATGCTCCAAGCATCTGATCAGGATGATATTATGGAAGAGATAGGTGGAGACATCATCCATGAGGCAAGAATGCTGAATTTAGAACTTCACACAGTCACTGTGGAATAGCTCATAGACCACGAAGAAAGGGAAGTGACGTATCAAAACCTACTGGATTTGAAGAGGAAAGAAATGAAGAAGAAAGAACGAGGAAGAGGAAGGAGGAAAGCTGTCAAAATTTTTTACAGTAAAAGGATTAGCTAGGTTTTTTTCTAAACTAAATCAAGTTATTCAGTTGCTTCAAAACTGACCTAAAGCTTGTTTTGCTCAAGTCAATACGCAGATTTGGGAAGCAGTGATACATTACTGTGACGTACATAAAGAAAAACAGAAAAGGATTATACAGACAACTCTTACTGATTTTCTGACAGAAACGGCATCCCCATTCCCAGGATAATCCCGCACCTGCCATAAGTGGAGTTGTTTCTGACACTGACACTGACAAAATGTCACTGTCATCAACTCTTCTTCATCATTATAAAAGTAAATTTTTATGATTTCTGCATCTTTTTTATGTATGTATTAAAATACACCTGTAAGTTTATAGGGAATGTTTCCAACACTGGATTTATAAAGATAGTGATAGTAAAAGGCAATAATAATGAAAATGGAAAAAAAAAATAGAGGTATTTTATTTATGTCAGAACAGACTTATGGTGAAGCTGTTGGAACAGTACACTTTCCTAAGTTGTGAGCTCTTGGTACTGGAATCACTGTTCTCATTTGCTCCTCATCTAGAACTATTTGTACCCTCTGCCCAACCAAAGAGTGGTAATAAAGAGAGCCAGCCAAGCCAGCTCTTCTTTTGTAAAGAATTTGGTAATTCATCAGAAGCAATAACAAGGCCCCTGGTGGGACACTGGTTACCACTCAGTCTGCTAACTAAAAGATCTGCAGACTGAATCTACCAGTTGCTCCCTGAAAACCCCATGGCACAGTTGTGCTCTGTCCTATGTTGTGTGAGTTAGAATGACCTGACTGCATGGGTTTGTTTCTTTGGTTTCAAGAAGCAAGGAAGACATCTCCAATAAAAGAAAACACAATTATTTTGAAGTGGCTTACTGAAGTTTTACTATGTATGAATTTCTGCATAAAAATTCTTGAGATACTATTGTCATTGATGCACGGTAGCTACTATATTTATTAATACTGTCTAGACAGTTGGATCTGTACTTCCAAGTGTTCAAGCATTTTTGAAGTTAGGGAAAAACCACATTGCCTGGAATGTATTAATCATTTAATCAGTGAAAGCTGAACTAAAATGAATTTCTATTTTCAGCAATCATTAATTCTGTGTCCAAAATACATAAGCTTTATTTGGGAATAGAACAATGCTATTAATCATGTCAAAGGCTGCTTTGGTAAATGTAAGTGTTCCTTGCTTCCTCTGTGTTCCCACTTGGTCCTTTTGAATATCCTGTACATTTGGAGCTCTGGCGGTGCCAGTGGTTAAACATTCAACTAACCAAAAGGTGGGCAGTTCAAATCTATCAGCCACTCCTTGCAAACACTATGGAGCAGTTCTACTCTGTTCAATAGGTCTGCTATGAGTCAGAATCAATTAAGTGGCTGTGCATTAGATTTGGTTTTAGTTTCCTAATACAGATGCATAACGCAGTGGTTTAGGTGAAGTCAACTAGCGCAGTTTTTGAGATGTCTTGTCTGCTTCTGACCAATTTATTTTATTGTTTTCTTGGCAAAAAGGAAAATGATCAAATCATACACAGTACACATACATACATTAAAAAAATGTGTGTTCAATCTTCATTGTAGCAAAAATAATTAAATTGTACTACTAAGCCATAGTAAACTATTTTAAAAATAAATGTAATCAGAAAGATATCAGAGGCCCATAGGAGTAAAAGGGATCCAGAGGAAAACAGTACTATTCAACTGTAGGTTGATGTATGTCACATGTATACAAAGCACTGTTTCTAATTTTCTACCATAGTATCATATCATGTACTGATGTTCATGTACAATGACAATCTGACAGAAAAGGCACTTGAGCTTTGCCATAATATTTAATTTTTAAAAAAATGCGAAAAAGATATAAAAAAATTATACTAGAACTTTAACATTTGTTAAATCCAAGCAGTCAGTATATGGGTGTTTGTTATACTATCTCTTCTTTGCTATATATTTGAAATGTTTCATTGAAAATGAGAACTAATTAACCAAAACCCATTGCTGTTGAGTCAATTCTGACTCTACAGCAACCTTATAGGTCAGGGTAGAACTGCCCCCATAGGGTTTACAGGGCGATAAGTCTTTATGGAAGCAGACTGCCATATCTTTCTCTCACAGAGTAGCTGGTGGGTTTAAACCTCTGAATTTCTGGTAAGTAGCCAAGCTTTAACTATTATACCACCAGGACTCTTTTGATTCACCAAAATCCAAAACAAAAAACATTGCTATCAAGTCAATTCTGACTCATAGTGATCCTATAAAACAGAGTAGAACTGCCCCCACAGAGTCCCCCTCCAAGGCAGACCTGGTGGATTTGAACTGCCTGCCCTTTGGTTAGCAGCCATAGCACCTAACTACTATACCACCAGGGCTTCCTGATTCACCAAAGGACAGCTATATTAGGCTGATAATGCGTATAAACCATTTTAGCTTAGATTTCCCCAGTTTGAAATTTGGGATCATTTGAATGCCTCTTATACTCTTCATTCTAAAAACAATCCCAGTGCCAGTGGTTTCAACCCTTTGTTTTTCATTCTTTTCTTTATTTACTAAATATTTATTGAGCTGAGAATGCTATTAAGTTATAATGACCATCCTAGAATTTCACCACTGACCAAATTAGTTCTTTCCACCCTTCTTTGGGACTGCTTTAGTCACCTTTGCTGGACCCTGAAGTATCTAAGAGGAACAGAGTCAAGTCAAACTCTGCAAAACTCATCTACCAGAATTTTCTAGCTCTTAAAACTCTTACATACCATACCAAACTAAAAAACTAAACCTGTTGCTATTGAGTTGATTCCTACTCATGGTGACCCCATGTGTTACAGAGCAGAAGTATGCTCCATAGGGTTTTCTCCAATTTACTTTTCTTACGACTTCTTTCAAATGGGAAGATTTAAAGGATAACTTTTATTTTTCCTCTGCCTACCTACATATTTCACTTAACATGTGAAGAACAAGACAAAAGTTATTTAAAATAAGATAAATAGAAACTGCCATAGTAAATGACGAATACTTGATTTTTAAAGATTCTAATATCAATTTTTAGTATAATAAAGACTGACAAAATATTTGTTTAGGTTGGTCTAGCTCAAATGTTGATAGATTTTCAACTATCAACACATTGTTTTTAAGTTCTTTTTTCATATATCTGTAATAAGATATTTTGGATAAGGTTTATATAGTCTATAGTCATGGGCCAGTTGTGAAACTAAGCAGCTTTAAAAATCTGAAACCTTGGATTCAGTAGTATTATGTTTTAACTAAACTAAACTAAAACAAGAACAAAAATCTAGTACTATCAAGTTAATTACAATTCACAGTGACCCTACAGGGTAGGCTAGAACAGGTCCATAGAGTTTCCAAGAAGTGCCTGGAGACTCAAACTGCTGTCCTTTTGGTTAGCAGCCATAGTACTTAACTACTATGCCACCACGGTTGGACTAAAATTGGCACATATATTCTATTTATAAATAGCCTTAGAATTTTTATGGCTAGAAACATTATACCTAATTTATTTAGGCTATTCATTCAGGTTGTATCTCCTACAGTTCTGTGAACCAGCTGGCCTAGAATTCAGGCACAGTATATGACTGAGCTGTCACACTGGAACACTAAAGCAGCTATGTTCATCTTAATTTGCTGCTTTACAGAAAGCTGATATGGCAATTTTCTAAAGTAATTAGTCATTAAGGAGATGAAAATCAAAACCACACTGAGATAGCACTTTTCACCCATGAACATGGCTACTGCAGAATCCCTGGGTTTCCAAATGGTTAAGCTGGACTGCAAATCGAAAGGTTGGTGCTTAAAATTCACCCCAAGGCCTCAGAAAGAAAGCCTGATGGTCAGCTTCCCAAAAGTCACAGGCTTGAAAAACTTACAGAGTAGTTCTACTCTGCCATGAGTTAGAATGGAGTCAATGGCAACTAACAATAAAAGAATGGCCATTTTGAAAATAAATAAAGAAAGAAAGGAAAACAACACCTGTTGGTGAGAAAAACTGGAACCCTCATTCATCCATTGCTGGTAGGACTAGGAAATGGTACAGTTGCCGTGGAAAACTGGTCACTCCTCAAAAACTGATACCTAGTTACTGTACATGATGTGACAAACTCCACTCCTAGGTATATACCCAAAAGAACTGAAAACAGGGACTTAAACAGATACTTGTATACCAATGCTCACTGCAGCCTTATTCACAACAGCCAAAAGAAGAACTGACACAAGTGTTCAGCAACAGATGACTGGATAAGCAAAATATGGTACATACATATAAAGGAATACTACTCAGCTACAAAATGGAATGAAGTTTTGATATGGGAAATGGATGAATCTGGAAACATTAAGCTAAGTGAAATTAGACTCAAAAGGACACATATATGATTCTACTTATATGAAATATCTAGAACAGTCAAATTCAGAGAGTCAAAAAGTCAGTTATCAGGGGCTGGGGGAGAAGTAAATGGAGGTGTTATTGCTTAAAGGATATAGTTTCTATTTGACATGATAAAAAGTTCTGAAGCAGATAGTGGTGAGGTTTGATAACACTGAATATAATTACTACCACTGAATTATGCACTGAAAAATGGCAAATAGTTATATATTTTTTACTACAATAAAACTATATGAAGGAAAAAAGTTCATCAGTGAATTCAGACATAGCTTAACGCAATGATATAATAATGACTAAATCTATTTAGTTGAGAAATATTTCAGACCACAGTTTTGAAATGGAACTCGATTATGTCCGAACGTTACAGAATTTTAAGGGCAAGGACAGTGGTACAGATGGGCTTAAACAGTGATACTTATGTGGAAACCTTTGTAGCTTAGTGGTTAAAAACTGAGTGTAAACTGAAAAGGCAGGCAGTTTGAATCTACCAGACATTCCCGAAACTGTATGGGGCAGTGGTTCTACCCTATTGGGTCATGATGACTCAGAACTCACTACACAGCAATGGTTGGTTTTTCTTTTGTTTGTTTAATATATGCCTAGAAATGCTACTATTACTGACCTTTAATAGTGAGAAGAGCTGAAATAGTGATACTCACATGCCTAGTAAGACTTTAAAACAGTACTATCATTGACCTTTAACCCACTGTTGTTGATTCCAACCTACAGGATAGAGTAGAACCACCCTATACAGTTCCCAAGAGTGGCTGGTAGATGTGAACTACCGACTTTCTGGTCAGCAGCCAAAGATTTAACTACAGTTCCACCAGGGCTCTCTCACTGACCTTCACTACCTACTGTAAGGCAGTAGCTGAGGTTGAGTGAATAAGCCGAGGTTACTTTGATTTATCCTTTGAACACCTGAACTATGGCTACACTACTCTAAAACAGATAAACTGTGGATCTTACAAATAAATTTGCTATGTGTAAAGGGAAATGAACTAGCCAGCCAAGCCAAGTGCCGTTGAGTCGGATCTGACTCATGTGTAAAGGGAAATGAACTAAAGGAAGTCAATTAGATGATTCTGACTTCTGGTCATACTTTTTTGGCTTGTTTGTTTAAACTTCATCAGCCTACATCACATATTAAAAGTTGTGGCAATTAACAGTTGTGTGGCTCAGTTATTGTGTTTTCACTAATTTTCTTTGGCAAAGTCCTGAGATATGAATTAAGTAACACCAAAACTTTGCAACTCATGGCAAAGAAAGTAACTGAAGGATATAAAGATGAAGCATGCAATTTCAAGATCATTCATTTGCTTCTCAGGGAGAAAAAATTCTGGGTTATTTTCCTGCAAACAAAAATCCAAAATACATATATAAAAGAAGATGAATGCTTAACAGCACTAATGAATGACAGTGATCATTTGCTAACTGAACCAACACTCCTAACAGACATTTAAAATAATGAAGGCACTTGCAAAATTATTGAAATAACCATTTGGAATTGTCGTGGTACGAAGAAGTCACATTTTATGTATTTTAAGTTGGGTGATTAAGTTGTGAAACTGGATGGCAAAACAATTAAAATTAGTTTTAATTTGGCCCAAATTACTTGCATTTCAGACTCCAGCCCAAATCTCTGAGACATGGGGTACAAATGAAGATTGCCAGACAAGCCAAGTGCCATTGAGTAACATCTGATTATTGAACATTTAGTCATAGAATCTCTTTTAGATCTCAATAGCATTCTTTCTTCTCATACTCTCCCATTAATGTGCATTCATTGAAGAGGTCTGCTTCCACAAATGAGAAGAGCTTGCAACTATTTCAGTGGCATCAGATTACAAAAGATCATTCTATTTTTCTCATTTTTATCTTATTCCTGCCGTTTCCTTCATCCTGCTGCCCCCTGGGAATTAACCTTTCTCTACCAAAGCACAGTACAGAAGCTCAGCATTACTTACTGTATTTTCAATATTAAACACAAAGGGCTAGTTTCCTAAAGGAATTTTTTTTTCCAGTGCAGAGGCACACAGAAGACTTCTTAAAGTGTTAGCTCACGCCACACTTCTCAACAAGAATACTTAAGCATGGCAGCCCAAATGGAATTAGATTTAATTGCTGTGTGTTGGGACAGTAGCAAGCTGCTGAAGGCAGAAAAAAATAGCAGCAAGCTGACTTTTTGTGACTTTGGGCAATACTGAGTGTAGCATTATGTGGATAAAATTTTAAAAAAGATCATTCTTTTCTTATCCTGAGGCAGACTTAGAAACCGTACAAAGAAAATTGGCAACAGAACTAAAAAATATGGCTATAAAAGTCCATATAAATCTAAATTTCAATCAGTGTGTCATGGAACATGAATCCAAAAATATCTTTAGGGTTCTTTTGAATTTATCCTTGTTCTATTCATTGATGCTTATTGCCCTGCAACTATTTAAAATGGGAAAACCAGAACAAGGGACCTTTCTTTAAATATTAAAATAGAAAATGGAATGAAAAAGCTGGGCTTGTCTCTGTCCTTCCTCGTTTCTTTTCCCCTCCCTTTCTCCATTTCATTTTTCTTCCTTCTTTTAACCTTAAAGTGCCAAACATTTGAGGAGCACCATAGCTATTCCTTCCATCCCGCAATTCCACAGGTGAGGATGTCAGCTTGAGACTCTCTTTCCTCCCTGTTAGGGCCAGTGTCAACAAAGAATTAGAGCGCCACAGAATGGAATAACTGATACTGCTTGAGACCACATTCTAGAAAAGCTGAGTTAGCTGTCTCTGCTTTTATTTATTTAACAGAATATTGTAAAGGCCTCTGAACTTCATAATGGCTAATATCAGTCCATTTCAGCTCACTAACACCTAGGATATTGATATTTATGCATTATACATCAGGTTCTGGCATTAGTGGGCATTAGTGGGCTGAAATGGACTGGTACTGGCCATTATGAATTAGACAGTCATAAGACCTACAACACTGGGAACCACAAAACGAGGAGGAACAATGTTGCATTCACTGCCAAAAAGAATATTTCAAGATCTATCTATAAGTACAATGCTGTCAGTGATAGGATAATACCCATATGCCTGTTATTAAATCTATGTGCCAGCCTCTAAGGTGAAAGATGAAGAAATTGAAGATTTTTACCAAATTCTGTAGTCTGAAATTCATCAAATATGCTGACTGCAGAACAGAACATCAACTGCTCATATGAAAATTCAACACGAAGTTAGAGAAAATTAGAACAAGTCCATGAGAATCAAAGTGCAACCTTGAGTGCATCTACTTGAATTTAAACACCATCTCAAGAAAAGATTTGACGCACTGAACACTAATGACTGAGGACCAGATAACATCAAAGATTTCACACATTAAGAAAGCAAGAGGTCATTAAAACGACAAGAAAGAAAAGACCAAAATGGAAGCCAGAAGAGATTCCAAAATTTATTCTTGAACAAAGAATAACTAAAGTGAAAGGAACAAACAATGGAGTTGAACAGTAGATTTCAAAAGACAGATCAAGACACAGTATAATGACATGTGCAAAGACATGGAGTTAGAAAACCAAAAGAGAAGATGCTCAGTATTTCTCAGGCTAACAGAAATAAAGAAAAAAAAAAATTCAAGCCTTGAGTTGTAATACTGAAAGATTCCATGTGGAAAATACTGAATGATGTAGGAAGCATGAAAAGATGAAAGGAATATACAGAGTCACTGTGCCCAAAAGACTTCGTTGACATTCAACAACTTAAAAGAGGTAGCATATGATCAAGAACCAACAGTACTGAAGAGATCTAAGCTGCACTGAAGGCACTGGCAAAAACAAGGCTCTAGGAATGGATAAACACCAACTGAGATGTTTCAACAAAAGTCAGCTGGAAGTGCTCACTCTTCCATGCCAAGAACTTTGGAATACAGCTATGTGTTCAACCAACTAGAAGAGATCCATATCTGTACCTATTCCAAAGAAACACAATCTGGCAGAATGTGGAAATCATCAAACAATATCATTAACATCATACACAAGTAAAATTTGGTGAACATCATTCAAAGACTGTTGCAGCAGTACATTGACAAGGAACTGCCAGAAATTCAAGCTAGATTCAGAAAAAGACCTGGAACAAAGGATATCATTATCAGTGTCAGAAGGATCATGCCTGAAAGCAGAGAATATCAGAAAGATGTTTACCTGTGCTTTACTGACTATGCAAAGGAATTCAACTGTGTGAATCATAACAAATTATGGATAATATTTCAAAGAATGAGAATTGAGGAACTTGTACTTAGACCAAGAGGCAGTTGTTCAAATAGAACAAGGTATACTGTGTGGTTTAAAATCCATAGGTATGTATTAGTGTACCCTTTCACTATACCTGTTCAATCAGTATGCTGCACAA
This sequence comes from Heterohyrax brucei, assembly GCA_028571685.1. Lineage (NCBI taxonomy): Eukaryota > Metazoa > Chordata > Mammalia > Hyracoidea > Procaviidae > Heterohyrax > Heterohyrax brucei. The sequence continues at coordinate 88,307,564 of CM053151.1, read as the reverse complement.
ATAAAAGAAACTTGACTGCATAAGGAAGGAGGGGACACCAGGACTGGAAGAAAACAAGTCTGTGACACTACTTTGCTTGCTGAAAATGAAAACAACTTGAAGCACTTGCTAGGGAAGACCAAAGACCATAGCTTTTAGTATGGATTACAACAATATAAAGAAAACAAAAATCCTCTCAAATGGACCAATAAGTAACATCATGATACACAGAGAAATACTGAAGCTGTAAAGGGTTTACTTTTACTTGGATCCACAACCAATGCCCATGGAAGCAGCAACTAAGAAATAAAATGATTTACTGCAATTGGCAAATCTGCTGGATAACACCTCTTTAAAATGTTCATATGGCCAAAGATGTAATTTTAATGATTACGGTGCACCTAACCTAGGCCATGAAGTTTTCAATTGCCTCATATACATGTGAACGCTGGACAATGAATAGGAAGACCAAAGAAGAACTGATAACTTTGAATTGTGGTGTTAGCAAAGAATACAGAATATACCTGGACTTCCAGAGAATGAACAAATCTGTCTCAGAAGTAGAGCCAGAACGTTTATTAGAAGTGTTGATTGCGAGGCTTCATTTCACGTATTTTGGACATGTCGTTAGGAAAGATCAATCCCTGGAGAAGACCATCATGCGTGGTGGAGTGAGACTCACTGACAAAGTGAGATGGACTGACACGGTGGCTACAGCTATAGGCTCAGGCATAACAACAACCATGAGGACTGTGCAGGACTGGGCAGTGTTTCGTTCCATTGCACACAGGGTTGCCATGAGTTGGAATCTACTTGAAAACACTGAAGAACAATACTGGATAATCCACATTCAGCTCTGCTTTATTATTAAATAAACATTACTTTCATATAACCCTTACTGTGTTTTGTAATTCTTCACTTTCTCAAAAAATAAGTTGCATGGGTGTCAAAAACACTTGAAAAGGTAGATTTATAAATGACAGAAGCATCTATATTTCAAATCAAAGATGTAACATGTAAACATCAGTTTACCACACAATACACTGGTACTTATTTCTGGGTATAAAATACTCCAGTGACAAGCTAAAAATGAATCTGGATTCCCCACAATACTGACACTGAAGAGAACTAAGTAAGTATGATAAAATAAAAATACCTATGAAATACTTTGGTACTATTTACATGTAACTATACAAGTTGTACTTCTCAAAGCTAATGGAAACGACATTACCTTATATTCTCCATTTTTGTTTCTTGGTTACACTACTGGCAATGATAGAGTGCCTTGTGAAAAAACTCTCATCTTGCTACAGTTCTTAAGTCTTATGAGAAATGGGGATGAAAGTAAGTAGGAAAATCCTGTCTCAGGTAGCTTGAGAAAACAGCCACACACATCATTTTCTGTGTTCTGTGTCTTAACTTAGTAAGCCTGATGGAGATAGAGTATGCTTTTGAAAGGGGAAAAAAGATGGCCAGAGAAAACTAATTGCATTTGCTTAAGTTGATGCCATTCATTTCACTTTATTCAAATAAATGTCTGTATAAGCAAGGAAAAGAAAAGTTACATTGTTGGTAGTCAGGAAGACTGGCTGTAAACCAAACCCATCTGTAAATCTCTCCAGCACAAGGTATGACCATGAGCTGCTTAGTATCCATTAAAGCTGTGTGAATTTCAGGAATCTGTGCAAGCCATGCACTGGCACAACTGCCCAGAGAGCAGAGGCTATTGGATTCATTAAGAACGGAGAGACACGGAGACAAAACGCTGGTCTGTGGTTCACAGGGCACATGAAGGAAAGAATAATGAGTACTAGACCAGCGAGGAGTAAAGATGTCATGGACATTAAGAGTAGTTTTCTTTTCATTTTTGGATACAGAGTAATAAAGTCACTGAAAATTTACATGTTGATCCTTCTTTTCACTTAAATTTGTCTCTCAATACTATTCGTTTTCCATGCTGGTAACAGATGAAGTTTTAATCAGAGGTCTGTATAGAATTTATCAGTCAATACGGCTCGATGGCACTTGGTTGGCATGATTAGATTCTAACTTTAGTTTTGTTGAAGGCTAACCAACGAATATTTTTCTACTGGCTTAATAACAAATCTCAGATTACTATATATTTTGCTTGTGTACTATTTCTGATGCCAAGTGCCGTCGAGTCGGCTCCAACTCATGGTGACCCTATATCTGATATGCATACAAATTTATGAGAGCATCACTTTTCACACACTTTTAGTGAATGCCTCAGAAACTGTGGTTATAAAGAAAAAAGTTGCACTGGTCTTAGGTAAACTCAGGTTTCAAAAATTGGATGAAGATGTCAATTACACAGTTTGATACTCTCCTCCCTTCCAGTAGACTGAGTGGCAATAAGGAACTAGAGTCACAAGAGACTGGAATAATTGTTTGACATTACTTGAGCTAACTACCGCTTGTTCTTATTTAGCGGAATATCGCAATGTTATAGGAAGAATCTAGCAACGTAAAATTAATGTAGTAACCTAGATTTAAGGAATTAAAAAAATGCATGCAAATCTCAGGAATATTTGACTCTAATATACACAGGATTTCTGAGATTAGGCTCCAATTTATGATCAAATTAACAAGGGTTTATTAGGTGTTCATTGTATGTTAGACGGGGGAAGAGAGCAAAATCCAAAAGAAAGCAAATCAATGTCTCTACCCAATGCAGTTTTATATTCTATTATGCAATTAAGGCATAAGCAAATGTTATTCATGCAATCATTCATTCAACATATACTTAGTGGATACTTACTGTCTACTCTGAACTGACATTGCTTGTGAATAATAAAGAACAAAGAAAAGCGAAGTAACCAAACAAGAAAGCAGCCCCTGCTTTGCAGGAGCTCACAGTACAACAGAGGAAGACAGTCAAGTAAAAATACAATCACAACACAGCATGTTAAGTGTTATGCAAGAAGTTAGAACAAACTTCTCAGGGGACATGTAAGAAACACACCTAATTCACACTTTCTTTTTTGGCCAGGTGTGGAAGTTATCAGGAAAGGCTTCCTGGAACTGAGATTTAAGAGTACTTCAAGGGCACAATTCTAATTTAATCATGTGGAAAAAAGGAAAAGTCAGAAAAAAAGACAAGATCAAAGATGTGAGATAATCTGGCAAATGGGAAATAGCAAGAAGCATGGTGGGGTGGGGGGGTGGTTAGCCATACTAAAGGAAAGAGGAGATACTCTAACAATGTAAAGATGGATTAGTGATATTTACAGAATAAACAATGAAAGTAGGACAAGCAATATGGAGAGTAATCTCGTAATCCTGATGAGAAACTCCAGTAAATCACTGAAGGCAGTGCTAGAGGGAAGGGTATGGATTCCAGAGACACAAAAGAGGCAGACCGAGGTACTGATAAATCATGTCAGGTATGTTGTTGTTATATGTCACTGAATTGATTCCAACTTATACTAAACTTATGTACAAAAGAATGAGACACTGACTGGTCTTATGCCATCCCCACAACTGCTGTTTGAGCCTATTGTTGCAGCCACTGTGTCAACCCATCTTGTTGAGGGTCTTCCTCTTTTTCACTGACTCTCTACTAAGTATGATGTCCTTCGCCAGCAACAGGTCCCTCCTGATAACACGTCCAAAGTACACGAGATGAAGTCTCGCCTTACTACTTTCACGGAGCACTCCGTCTGTACTTACAAGATACACTTGCTCATTCTTCTGGAAGTCCATGGTATATTCAATGTTCTTTGTCAACATCATAATTTAAAGGCACCAGTTCTGTGTTCTTCATTCCTTATCTAGCCTTCAAGTGTATATGGCAGCCTGGATCAAGCACACACCCAAGTGACGTCTTTGCTTTTCAACAATTTAAGAGGTCTTTTGCAGCAGATTTGCCCAAAGCAATACATCACATCACTTGATTTCCTGACTACTGCTTTAATGGATGTTGATTGTGGATTCAAGTGAAATGTAACCCTTGACAGCTTCAATATTACCATGATGTTGCTTATTGGTCCAGTTGTGAGGATTTTTGTTTCTGAGGTGTAACCTTTACTGAAGGCTGTGGTCTTTGATCTTCCTCAGTAAGTGCTTCAAGTTCTTTTCACTTTTAGCAAGCAAGGCTGTGTTATTTGCACATCACAAGTTGTCAATGAGTCTTCCTCCAATCCTGATGACATAATCTTGTCCATACAGCCCAGCTTCTCAGATTATCTGCTCAGCACAGGCTGAAAAAGCATGGTGAAAGGATGCAATCATTATGCATACTGTTCTTGATTTTAAGCCATGCATACCCCTTTGCTTTGTGTGAACAACTGTCTCTTGGTCTATGCATAAGTTCCTCTCATGAGCACAATTAAGTGTTCTGGAATTCTCCTTTTCCTCAATGAGGTCCATAATTTGTTGTGATCCACACAGCCAAATGCCTTTGCAGAGTCAATAAAACAGACATAAACATCTTCCTGGTATTCTTTGTCTTCATTCACGGCCTGTCTGGCATCAGCAGTGACATTCCTCATGCCATGTCCTTTTCTGAAAGAATCTAGCTTAAATTTCTGGGAGTTCCCTGTCAGCACTGTGTTGCAACCACTTTTGAATGAACTGCAGTAAAATTTTACTTTTTGTGTGATACTGCAATTGTTTGATAATTTCTACAGTCTGTTGAATCAGGAACAAATTTGTGGCTAAGCAATGTCCAAGATGCTTGTAGCTCTGGAGAGAAATGTGGGCAGGAGACAGGAGTATATGTCAAGATAGTCATATATTACAATGTGATGGTAATACATGTGACTTTCCCAGAGAATTTCTTAACAAAAGCGCTTTATAAGTACAAGCAATAATAACGATGAACAAAACAATAACAAAAACAATGGCTGAAAATGAAATCACCTAAAAGTATAGAGAATATCACTGCCCAACAGAACTTTCTAGGATGATGAAACTGTTCTTTATGTACACTTTCTAATATAGTAGCCACTAGAGACATGTGGCTAGAGAGCATCTGAAATGTGGCTAATGCAATCAAGAAACTGAACTTCAAATTTTATTTATTTTGAATTTTAATGAATTTAAGTTTAAAAGCCCCATGTGGATATCAGCTATCGTGTTGGGCTGTGAAGGTGTATAGTGAGAAATGAAACACATGAACTCTGCCAAGTGAATCAAGGCAATCACCAGTATCTAAGAGACACTAGAAAAATAGCCAGATAGGTAGGAGAAAAGCAACATAGGATTCTATTGTCTCAAACTACAACTGAAATTCTCTTACGAAGATGATCAAGGTGAGTGGGAGTTGGTAAAAGAGGTTTTCTGGAGGTTGGACTTGAGCTATGAAATGGAGGACAGTATTACAGGCAGACAGAATAATACAAATAGTGGACAAGAAGGAACATAATACGAAAACAAGAAGGTTCACCTTGACTAGAACCATATGTACAAGGTTGGGTGACCAATCATCTTGGTTTGCCAGGGACTGAGGTGGTTCTTAGGATGTAAGGCTTAATAGTTTTAAAACCAGGACAACCTGGAGATGTAAAACTTTTAATACCCAAACCAAGAAATCTAGACAAAGTAGGAGGAACTAAAACCACACCAATCCATTGCTGTCGAGTTGACTTCAACTCACAGCAACTCTACAGGACAGTAGAGTTTCTAAGGAGCACCTGGTGGATTTCAACTGACGACCTTTTGGTTAGCAGCTATAGCACTTAACCACTACACCACTGGGGTTTCTAGTAGGAACTAGTCACTAGAAATTAACATTAGATATACTATTATTAGATACTACAAGATGGTATGAAGAACTTTCAAGGAAAGGTAGTACGGCATTTATTCCTGATACAATTCAGAGTTGGGCTTTGTAGGTTTTTAAATTAGAGAACTGAAGTGAATGGATGTGGTGCTTAGGAATATTAGTCTGATACAAGAGGAAAGAATGACTATGCAAAAGGAATCCAAATATTTAGCTACTGTACTAATTCAGGTCTGGGGATTACAACTAAAGCACTGATATTAAAATTAAAATGAAACTTATATTTACTTAGTATTTACTAAGTATCAGGCAGAATACCAGATTTAACACAATTTGTATATCCATTCTCCTAAAGCCTACATGTGGAAGCTTCATAAACTTCAGAACAGTTGATCTATTTAATTGTTCACTCATTCATCATTTCTCAAATTTTTCCAGGTGCCTTATTTATGACACGCCAAATTTCTTTTTTGTCTTCTCAGTGCCAGGATCTGAAAGGAGATCTGACTACTAAGCTCACTGCATGTGTCAGAAGAATTAAAAGGAGAGAATTCAAGGGAACAAATACCAAAAATAGCAAAACTTAATGGCACACTGGATGTCAAAGATGAAAGATAATGAGTCAAAGATGACTGCAAGATTTCTGTGTGAGAGACAACGAAACAGAGAAAAGTCTAGACACACTGAGTCTGTGACCACAAAAGATATTCAAACAAGGAACTGGAAATGTGGGTTAAGAATGTAAGTGAGAGATGTCATTTTAGTGCATATTATATTACGTCATCATTTATTTAGGCTCTAGCTATTCATACTGCTTGTAAACCATTGTACAGGAAAAACGATAACATGACAACAAGCTAAACTGTATTTAGCTTTTGATACATCGGTTTGAACTAAGGGATTCTGAAACAATCTTTTCAAGGGATTTTTAGAAACTATAAACATGCTTCTATACAGTGAAAGTCAGAAATTGGGAAGGTGAGTTTCTCCCTTTTACTAGTTAGTTTGAAGGGTTGACAATGTTAAAACTTGAGACACTGATTTCATTACATTCAAGATATTTTATGTATTTCAAATATGAATCTGTATTTCCCCCTAAGTATTTTATTTATTTTATTCCTATTTCCATGTAGAAGGATCTATATTGATATATATACATAAATATATCTCTCTTCATCTATCTACAATACATACATGGCTCATACTTCAGTTTTATGCTATCTAGCTCAAAAACTTTCTAAACTTGTTATCTATGCATTAGCATTTTCTAATCTTAAACTTCAATCTTCTCATTCCTTATTTTCATTGACAATCTCCTTGGTATTTCAAATGATCATGGCACGTAAGGCAGTGTATGACAGTCACGGAAATTAACTAGTGTTAATGTAACAGTATATTTTGAAAAATGCTTTAAAAATCTTTTATTATGGAAACCTTAAAATATGAATCCAGGTAGACAGAAGTACTCATTACCCTGTTTTCAATAATTATCAATCGGTTCTTTTTCAAAAATGTTTTGATGAGCTGAATTTATCAAATATCCTCAAGAGAAATTCATGCTTTTTCCCAGTATCCTACAGCTAATTTATTTGATGTTAGAGAGAGGTATGTACTTTGTTTTTCTCATTTGTATTTCAACTTTTTTCTAAAAATTCGAAAGTGAGGCAGGAGTCAAGAAGCTGTGATACAGCAGCTGCATTTTCAAAAGATACTATTTCTAACAGATTTCTTCACAGAATTTCTAGTTTCTTGATGGTGGCATCTAAACAGTATGAAAAAATACATGCAAGTATGAAAGAAAAGACTGGAATATCACAGACAACTAATGAAATAAATAAATCAATTTTTAAAGATTTTTTCAGTAAAATTTTGTGAAGTAGAAAATCCTAGGTGATTACCTCACACTGCAGAATTTTATGGCTATTTTGTGGTTCCATGGTGTTTAAAATATAGCCCTATCTTTCCCTAGTAAAAACGAAATGCTACATTGTTTAAAGTCTTCTTTCTTCCTTCCACCTTTCTTCCTTCCCTTGAAAATGTAGACTCTGTAATTCAATAGAAACTTCTATGTGGAGAAGACGGAGAGACCCACAAGAGTGGGTGCCTACATCGACTTGGGACCGGAAGAACCGGATGGTGCCCGGCCACCACCAGTGATAGCCACGATGGAGCTCACAGAGAGGAGTCTCACTGGCAACACAAGAATAAAGAGGTACATCATGAGATCTCCACTAAAAGACCTCAACTGATGGTCCAGCGGTTTTGGGGTTCCTCTGAGAGCATGGCCCCCTGCCCTGATGCTGCCCTTTCCCATAAATTATAACAAAGGTCCACTCTTGGGACAGGAATGGATTGGACTTGGCAAGGCAGAGTGACCATATATTGGAAGCACTTTATGGTTCTACACATCTATAGGATATCATCTTGCTGACCTCTGGCTTGAGGAAGGGGAGTAGATGGACAGGAGGGGAAAGGAGACTGTTGGGAGGATGAGACATGTATGGAGCAGAGAGGAATAGTGTGCTGTCAGCGGACAGGGAGAGCAGTGGAAGCTGCATATAGGCGGGCATGTAAATTTATATGTGAATGTACATTTTCACTCAGTTATGTTAAATAAAAATTAAAAAAAAAAAGAAACTTCTATGTGTAAAAGTTCTAAAACTAACTTAAGATTTGTTTGTTGGCTACAATTAAGTTTCAATCTGCCCACCCAACAAGAAAAATATCAGTTAAATTTAGAATTTCAAATGTGCTAAATCACTCTTGCTGCCTAGAAATCTAAGACATTAAAGACTTTAAACTCTTTAGAGAAAGAGTTCAATTTGGGTTAGTAAAAGCATGATAACTTGGATATTTACTAGTAATTTTTTAATTTAGATATTGGCTTACAAATCTTAAGAGATTTACGTCTAGTGTACAACATTACAGCCTCTAAATTAGTCAGAAAGAATACAACAGCATTCTCTCTAACAGGAGATAGTACTGATTCTTGTCTTGGTTTGAATTCAGGGACTCTGAAACAATCTTTTCAAGGGATTTTTAAAGAAATAAACATTGCTGCTACAGAGCTGAAGATATGTCAGAAATTTAGAAGGTGAGTTTCTCCCTTTTACCGCTTGGTTTAAAAGGATGACAATGTATAACCGGAGATACTGCTCTCATTACATTTAAGATATTTTTATGGTTTTAAATGTGAAGCCATTCCCGAAGGCCAAGAAATAACAAAAAGACCTCACTGCTGTAGAGCTCATTCTGACTCATAGCAACCCTATAAAATGGAGTCGAACAGCTCCATAGTGTTTCCAAGGAGGGCCTGGAGGATTTGAACTGCGGATCTTTATGGTTAGCAGACATAGCATTTAACCACTATGCCAGATTATATTTAAATAATGCATACATATCATTAACATTATAAATTTTAAGAAAGTAATTAATTGTCTTTGGTGTATAGCTGATAACCCATCAGTAATTATGGAATGACTAAATAAGGGAAAAATAATCACAACAAATTATACAAAAGGATGCCTTTCTAATATTTCCTTAATTAAGTTTTGCATCATGCAGATTAATCTAAAAACTAAACCAAATCTGTTGTCCCCAAGTCAATTCTGACTCATAGGGACCTACAGGAAAGAGTAAAACTGCCCTAAAGGGCTGAAATCATTACAAAAGAAGACTGCCACATCTTTCTCTGAGTGGCTGGTAGATTTGAACTGCTGATTTTTCACATACATCTTCACATAAGACAGAAATTAAAACTATATAATCAACCTGAAAAAGGTTAATACATACTGTGAAAATACAAGACTACTGCATGCCAAGTCACAAAGGTGATGACTTTTAATAACCCCTGAAAGCAGAGGTATAATACAATTTTCTGCCATTACTTGCCAGCTTTATGACTTGGGCAAGATATCTAAATACTCTGAGCCAGTTTTGTTGTCTACAATATGAGGATGACAATAACACCTTCTCCAAACAAGGTTGTTGTAAAGACTAATTGAGATAAGATTAATGACACATCAAACACAGAACCTGTCACACAGTTGAGGTAGTTCTATTTTTCACAAATGGGACATCAACTACATGGAGTAACACTTGCTGAGTATCAGTCAGGTAATGTTACAAATTATACTGCATTTAAAAAACTCATGGATAGCTTCATTTTTAAGCAAGGGTTATTTTCTTATCTTATGAATGCCACAGAAGGTAGTGACATGCATTTGGTAAAGCCAATGTTACACATTAGCACTGGGAGAACTTATTTCTTCAAGAGTGGAGATAACTGAAGATGATTTAACTGAGAAAAAGAAGAGATTGAGCCATGGAAAGTCTGGCTACCTCCATAGTGATGCTGTAAAATAAATAATGCACTTTGTTTCATAAGAGGTTCCTACATGAAAAATGGAAACATGAGGACAGTTTAAATTATTACAGCTTATACTCTAAAATTTTGTGAAACATTTACCAATTTAAGGTTAAATTTAAAAAATCATGGAAAATTATTTATGTCCTGAGGATTATCATAAATATTACATTCCTTAAAGGTTTCTTCATCTCATTTGTTATTACAGCATCATAAATTAAACACATACATCACCTATGGAGTCCACAGAGATGTGGTATTGAGTGGAATAGGGAATCCCTACCACAAATGACAAAAAGATAAACACTTAATGACAAATTAAGAAAGCCCATGTGTCACAACGAAAAAACAAATCCAGACGAAGCTAGAGTTCATTTAAGAGCTGAGTGCCATGGAACAACGCCACAGCATACACAATCCCCTCCCCCCAAAAGCCAGTTCCACATTCCAACCTTGAGAGCCCTCCTGTACACATGCTGTGACAGAGAAAGCAATACCCTGATGGATGCTGTAGGCTGTGATTGGAGATGATGCCAATGGTAGACTTCTTATACACTCTCATGGAAAATGGAGAATTGCCTGGATGAAGTGGCAGAAAGAAATGAGTTATATATTTTTACAGTGGAATCATCATCTTGGGGGCATTAAGAAAAGACCTATGGAAAATGTGCCGATGAGATATCAACCTTCTCTTTCAAGAGTCCTTGCTGATATTATAAGTAATTTGTTTGCTTTTCATTACTTTGCTTTTCCCTATAATTATATACTGCAAGAAGAAATGAATTTTCCACAAAATCTGCTTTCAGGAGAAACGTTTGACAGCTACAACTTACAAAGGAAAAAAAAAAAAGACAGCTGTAACTCTACCAACTCAATAAATCCAATTTTTGAGGCTGTCACGCTATACCTTTCCAAATATTTTCTTAAATTTTTTAGTCAAAATATAATATTCTCACTGTGGTTCTGCATGTACTACTTGATATTTTAGACAGCAACTTTTTTTGTTTTTTTGCAGAACATTCTGAAATATTTTTGCTCTGATATGAGTTAACAATACTGACCTCCACATGGTAGCTATTACCACCTAGGCCAAGCCAGCCAAGTGCCATCAGAAAGCAAATATATGTAGAAATATGTCTCTAAGATAAAATAATACTATCATGAAATCCAGACACTATTCAAATCCTTTTGTTTATTAATCATGTTTTGAGGTATAGTCTTTTCTCTTAGTTACTAAACAGTGTTTCTACTGTGGAAAAAAGCTTTAAATCCAAAGTCTGTTAGTATATTTCAACGAATCTGATTTACCAAGACAAAAACCCCAATTTATGTTGTATTTTAATACAGTAACAATATGAAATTAAATTCCTAAAAAGGCAAAGAACATAGCTCAAATTTGAAGGAAAACGTTTTGTTAAATGACCAGGAATCTCATGAGTGATAAGCTCTTGAAAATGTAAGTATGAGGAAAATTATTTTACTGAGTAAATCTCATGAATCATTTTTAAAAAGAATGGGAATCTTCTGTTCTTATAAACATTAGGGGAATTATATTAAATTTTCATTTCTAATCAGTTTGGATGCTCTCATATGTCTGTGATTAACAGGAAAAGATTGGCACTAATTTAACACAGTTCTTTAGCTATCAGTGACAAATACATAGAGGTCTGCGAACTGGGATCTTTGTCTTTAACCAGTATAAATTTAATAATGAGTTACCTTGTTGAAAGGAATCATTATGGAATTAACCAATTCGGCTATTTGGGTTTTCTTAGGCCTTGGCCATTAGAAGGTGATAAAATGACTGCGAAAGTTACCCACATAAAAATGAAGTAGAAAAACACAGAACTTTCCCCCTAAAATAGGTGACTTTTCCCCGTTGGCACCCTTACCCCTTTCAGCCAAGTGCAAAGTGCAAGGCAAAATAAATTAAGGCAAAAAGAAAAGAAAATAAGAAAAATGGTGAGGGCGAGCATGTCGTTGACCATGTAAGAAAACACGTGCAAAGTATACCTCAGATACACTATAGGTAGATGAGCACGAGGGAAGCCGAGCCTGGTTTTGCAGTGGGGAAAAGAAAACACTGTTAAAGAGGAAATGATAGCATAGTAAGGGTCTCAGAAATTTAAATGGCTCCATCACCAATACATTTGCCAGATAATAAAACAGCCTTACAAGCATATACTTGAGTTGGAAAACATCCCAAGGCTCAAGTTATTTGAAGAAGATTCTTGTGATTAAAACAAAACCAAAACCAAAAACAACCTGGCTTAAAAAAAAGAATCCATGAGGGAGATGACTCTTCCTCTGACCAGGATCTGGTATGATCTTGCTGAGAAGATGTTTGTTTGTGGGAAAATGCAGCAGGCTGGATACTTTTTCCTATGGTGACATACTGAACTTCACTGGTTTAATGTCAGCAGACCACACGTGACATTACTTAATACGACAGCTCAACAGTGCAACTTCATATTATTCTCTAAAGAGGGCACCAAAGCCAGCTCAGGATTCCGATCTCCTGTCACTATTGTAGCAATCACTGTATCACTTAACAGCAACACCATAATACAGTTCTCCTATACAAAACATAAAAAATTAATCAGAATACTCTTCTTACCAGAACTATTATTTATCCATCAGGTCTGATTTTTTTAAAACAGCTATTTTATACTTAAAATCATGGTTAGTCTTCAGAATTTAGAATTTTTTTTACCTTTTCTTAATTTTGAGGATGTCACATTGCCATGTTCCATTTTTTTCACTGTTGTTTCATTAGGTTGTAACCCTATCACACTGGGCAATGTGGTAACGCTGTCATGTGAGCTGAAATTTCTAAGTATGTTTTCCCTAGTTAAAAATTCTACATGAAGTTTCAAAATGTACAGTTAGAGCAGGGGGAGTAAACGTATATGAGAAGGTGAGCAAGTGAGGTTGAAATATCCTTATTATCTGATTTGCTCTTTAACTGTACTTTCAGTGCCTATCACACCACGATATAACAGACTCAAAAAACTGTTTACTGAAGAAGTGAACAAAATAAACTCTTTTTTCCTATCCTTAAAACACTGAACTGTATGTAATGATATCCAGCAGGTCTTAAGTTTACTTAGTTGGTACTTTGCTGAAATGCTCAGAATCTACAACAAGCAATGTAAAAGCAACCCAAATAAAGATTTGTGATAAAAAATATCATTAACCCTTAACAGGCTGCTTTGAGGCAGTTTCTAAAAAACAGGTCATTCTTTACACATTAGGAAATGGAAAAATTTTCTAACTATATACACATACAGTTTTCCTTAGCAAGATGGTATTCTAAGAAAATCTTTCTACATGTTTGCTTTGTTTGTACAAGTATACACACATAAAACTGAAAAGCCTTATTTCAAAACAGTTTGAAAGCCTTTCCGTTTTTTCCTCACTCCTCCATTTTCTGTCAGTAAGGAAATACACTTGTCAAGGCAGTCTCTCATTTTTGTATTAAAGTCAATTCTGTGATGGGTGATTCTGTAGTGAGCATTAAAAACCTCAAAAATGTGTCACTTCTACTCCAAATGATGTCTTAGGCTAATGAAGGTAATTCTGTAAGTCTTACATGAGATTTTTTTTGGTTCAACAGAACTGAACATTCAGAATTGTATTCTTTCCATATAAAGAGAATCTTAATAAAGTAGTAAAATTTAGTCATGTTTTTGACAAGATAATCCTAAAATTTATTTATTGTCATTAACATTGTTGTAGTCTGGTCTTTATCGGCTAATATACAACTGACAAACATGAGTATTTACTCATATTAATAATATGTGTTTACCTTCTATGAAACAGTAAAAAATATAATTATTAATGTGAGTAAACATCAAAATGTCAAACAAGGAAGACTTATCAGGCTCAAAAAAATTTCTACATACAACAACTAAAGGCACTGACACTTGCCTAAAGAAAGTCAGTCACACACAAACTGAGACAAGTGAGTAGGGTACAGTCACTTCTGTTAGAATAAATACTGCTTTATTCAACTGTGAGCTAAAACTGCAGATGTTCTTCCTCAATCAAAATGACTGATTCAACGCAGACACATTTTAAAATTTTCAGTGCTATGTATTAAGGTATGGTGCTATTACATGATAATGCCCGTGTGTTTTGCTCATTTGTACAAAATTTCCCATAGAAGGTACAATGATTTTAGGTGAGGAAGAACAGGAAATTCAGTAGAAATCAAAAGCTGATTCTGATCTTCACGGGACGTGTATTTATTCAGATGTAATAAAGTAATAATCAAAAAACACTGTTCACATTTTTAAAAAGTTCAAGAAAGCAGAGATGGAATTTACTTTACAGTCTAATTTCTTCTACCATGCCCCCCAAAGAGAAGAGGAACTCATAATCTATAATCAAAGTATGAGAGCTCCATATTTGAAGCGTTCAGCGGTAATTCCAGGTGGGTTTACTTTGTGTCTCAGGGGACACAGATGAAGAGTACAAAAAAGAATGTACAGTGAGTGAGTACAAAGAAATAATAAAGGCAGATCTCAGGACATCAACTGTTTTAGATACACGCATCCAAGCAGACTGATCAGAAACTGTCCCCACAAAACTGATCAGCTCTCCTTTTCTCAACCTCTAAAATGAAGACAATTTCACAGCCTTTATTACAAACATTTCTGTCAATGTCATCCTGACACAATAACCAGTTATAGCAGGGCACAGCAAACTTCTGTAAAAGGTCAGACAGTAAACATTTGAAGATTTGTGTGTCATAAGGTCTGCTGCAACTATTCAATTCTGCTGTGGTAAAGAGCAAAATCAGCCCCAGATTTATACATACATAAATGACCGCAGTTGTGTCTCAATAAAACTTTACTTTTTAATCCTTAAATTTAAATTTCATAATGTTCACATTTCATGAAATGTTCTTTTCATTTTCCCCCAATCATTTAAAAATGCAAGCACTATTGTTGCTTATGGGCCTACCAAAAAACTCAAAACCCCAAAGAAAGAAACAAACAAAAAACAGGATTTGGTTCACTGGGCAGTAGTTTGCTGACCCCTGAGTTAATAGCATTGACTCAATACATGTGAAAGTACGAAAAAAAAAAAAAAAAACAACCAAAAACAAAAACCTAAAGACAGTAAGTTCCCATTTACTAAAAACATATGAAGGCTGGACTAAAAAATAAAAGTCTATAAATTGATAAATTGTCTATTTCATTATTTTTATTTGTCTTATTTCACACTAACTCTATTTTGTCACTTAGGAAATTCTTAAACATTTAAAATCACTCTTCAAAATGCTCATTACGTTCTTACTTGATTCAGACATTTTTTATAACATTTAAGACTATATAGTCTTTACGTTATAACTCCATCCTTGGATGCCTTTTTTACTACAAATAAAATTATACATTTCTGTCCATCAGAAAGCAAGCACTCATAATTATCATATTCCTTCAACTTCACCACCTTTCTCATTTTCCTTTTTATTCCTATAATCTCATTTCATAAGTCATCTTCCTCTTTGTCTGTCAAATCTTATATTTGATTAGCTAAAATATATTTGTATATACTTACAGCTGTGTAATTATTATCATGTGACAGACTAATAAAAATACAAAATATGTATATCTTCATATTATTCTCTAAAATGAGTACCAAATGAAAGCACAAAATTACAGCTGAGAGGTGACTTTATTCCTTGCCTTTTTTTCCCTTCCCTTCTAACTGCCTTTATTTAAAGAGCATTTGTCCACATTTACTCTGAATACTTTTGCATTCAGGTTCTCCTTAGCCTCACTGCTCTTAACAATTAACTTCTGTTTTATAAATTTACCTAGCTTTATTTTATCTAAACAAATTATTAGTTTGCAACGTTGTATTCTTCTTTTCCCAATTCTTAACATTGTTTACACTGTTCTTGAATTTTGTGTGTTACTTTTAATATCCTCCCAACTAAACTGATATATTTCATTAAATAGAAAGTCACACTTTTCCTGAATGTGGTTTCACTCTTCAGTCATGATTCTCCTGAAACATATTACTAATCTAAAGATTTGTAGTAATTTTTGCAGTCACTAAATTAGGCAAATGCTGCTTATATATAAAGTGATAATTTTATTACTATTAAAATTATAAAATTTCATATTTATGTTCAGAATGCTTCCATTTTGTATAACGTACATGAAAAGAAGACATACTCTTTACGTTAGAATTGAAAATCTAATAATGTCTGATTTTTGGTATAGAAGAGTCAATGTAGGATGATGACATATATTTTCATATGAAAAATAAATAAGGATACAAGGGTTTTATCTAAAAATATACCCATTCATTGCTGTCAAGTTGATTCTGACTGACAGCAACCCTGTAGGACAAGGCAGAACTGCTCAATAGTGTTTCTAAGGAGTGCCTAGTGGATTCCAACTGTCAACCCTTTGATTAGCAGCCATAGCACTTGGCTACTATGCCACCAGGGTTTCCTCTAAAAATACAGTATGTCTTACACATTACTTAAAGCATTAATGATTTAATTAAATCTTTCCTCAAACCTCTGGATGATGTCTCCTACTATTATACAAAATATTTTAGTGGCAACACAGTTCTTTATCTTCTTGAAATAGTCAGTGCTGTTTCACTGTATTAAAAGGCATCTATATTAAACTCTTGTATGTGGGCTTATACTGTAAGTTTTTATAACATGGTCAACTGCATGCCTATTTACCTTAGTTGGGAACAAAATGTGTTTCTACAGTCACTGCTACAAGGAACAACTTTATTTTGCTTCTAAGCAAACATTTCTTAAATACAGGCATATTCTAAGGCATACTGGGATAACATGAGTTACAGGGGAATGAGAAAAACTGAGCACTCAGCTAAGCATTTGATTTGCATCTTTTCTTCATTATCTCTCTAGTAAAGATGCTACTTACTGTTTGATAACTCTTTTTCCACACTTTGCTAGTAAACAAGGCCCTTAGAATGACATAACTCACATTTAATCTAAAAGTATGTTCCAATGAAATGACACAGATGAAGACATTCAGATAAATCATTATACAGCAGTACAAGTGGTTAGAAAATAAAATAATAAAAAAAGAACTGAAGAATGGCAAGACATAATCAAATTTTTAAAGCACAGAACTTTTAATTTGACCCTAATCTAACCCTAACTCTTCATCATGTAGACCTTGGTAAGTCTCAACTTTCTAGTTGGAATGACTGAAGGAAAAATATGCTCTTTACATATTCACACATTGCATGTACTAACATTACTACATTCTTTTTAGGTTTCTAGATCAGGTATGTTAATCATAAAACTCATACTCATTTTCTTCCAGGAATTATGATTTCTCAAACTCTGTAAGAACATGCCAGAAGAAGACTGGTGCTAAAGAGACAAATGAGACACTTGTATCAATTTCCTTCTTTCTCTAGCTAACAGAATTTAATGATTAACATAAGGGAAAGAATCTACTTTGATATTTAATGTAAATATATACATGACAACATACGGCATATAATTAAAAATAAGCTAAGGAAACAGAACTATATTACTAATTTTTACTATAATTTTGTAACTACTGCTATAGATTATTACAGTAATATGAATTAAACATATGGCAACAATCTTCCAAGAGGTAATCAGGAACTACAATTCCTCAAGACTTGTTGACAAGCCCTAGAACGTGGAAGGCAGGGTTAAAATGAGCTGTAAATTACTGACTACAATAATTTAATTTTTTCCTGCCATATTTATAGTCTACACCATTTCAGAGATTTTCCTGCCATTTTTCATGAAAAGACACTTTCAGCAGAAGGACCAAACATTCCAAAAGTCTGAACTACCACAGAAATATTAATATTGTTCTGTATTGTGTGGCTGTATGTGTTATTCTCCTTCAGTGTACTAGCTTAGATATAATAGCCTACACTCAAGTATTTGTAAACTATTTCATGAAAACGCTCCTGTGAAGATGCTAATTTTATTTTTAAACAACCAGAAAATGATGCCTTATAATTATTCCAGAAGTTTTTGAGTTATGTGAGGTTTATAAACTGATAAAAAAATATGCCTACATGCCAGATTACCTAAAATGAGACTCTTGTGTCAATCATTTCCCTTGACAACTGAAATTCAACCATCAAGGCTCCACCCCGCATATCCAACCCGTAACGTATGATTCTATTGCCACACCCAACAAGGAGGAGAAGACACGGGCAATGGAAAAAGCTCCAAATGAATCCTCACGAAAAGATCTCCAGAAAATTATACAACTATATAAGAAACACTGACTTTGAAAAGGAAGTTTTTATTTTGCACTGGGGCCAGAACACTATCAAACCAACTGCAATGTTAGTGTGGCTTCACTGTCCTCTACACCCTGCTACATTTAATCTTAATTCATAAATGTGAGCATGAAGCTGTAGCTAGAAAAGAAAGAGAGAAGGGAAAAGAGACAGAAAAGAAAAAAGATGGAGATGAGAGGACAAACCAATCGGATTTGGAATTACCAGTCAGCAGAAGTTTAGGAAAAAAAAATCACCGAGTGAAACCGTACATTTACTCTGAGAGAGTATCCTTTCACATTGCCTTCTAGGTGATCTCTGAGCTCCTCCAGCTTTCGATGGAGCTACATGTAAACATCAGAAAATGAATTGAAAAAGCAACTTGTTCTCTTTTCAGTTTTCCTCATTTTCCTTTTAAAAATAAGATCATAGCATTATACATTTCTCACTGCCTTTGGCAAACATTTCAAAACATTAAAGGTATTTGTATAGCACAAGAATACATGCTCAATAAATTCAACTTGGAAGCTAACATTTTCTTTGTCTTTATTACAACAGATTTTCTCCCCAAAGTATTAGAAGAAATAATGATCATTATAATTCTCTAGAGATTGACTTTAAAATTTTCTATTTGATACAAACTGGAAGAATGTTACTTAAAGATAATTTGTATTTTTCCCCCCAAAATATGCTTTGAAAATTAAGGCTGTATCTGTATTAAACTAAACTGATTAAACTCTAACATGTATCTTTTGTTCTTAAATGTGTTTGTGTGTGTATATACATAATCACACTGTATATACACTTAAAAACAATAAACGTACAATTTCAATTTGAAGTTCTACATATGCAGAAGTGGAAATTAGAGATGACTGCACAAAAACACATAGCCGCACACACAATCCAGTTTACAGCAGAGGGTGCTGGAATTAAGAACACCCTTTTTCTTTTTATTTATTTCACTATCAGTAATTTTTAAAAAGATATCTTGCACTGCACATTCTCACTGGAATGAGTCATAATCTGTGGTCCAAACAATAATGGATTTATCTTCCCTGAAAGACAATGGTCAAATAGGATACCTCACAGGTAGACAGTGAGGAATGCTAACATATCATCACAAATTCATTTTTTTCTGACTGAATAATCTTAAATTGCCTAGTTTTTGAAACAGGCATATAACTGACACTTCCTAACACCTCTGGTTATCTCTAGTGAAGTAACATTTTAATAAAACAGCTACCCACTATAAAGCAATGTTAGAAAACAGAGAGGATGGCTTGTCTGGAATAAAGGACACAAACATACAAACACACCTTCATCCATGTGCACTCGTGTGTGCACACATAAATAAATAAACAACAACAAAAAAGTAAAACTAACAAGGCAGAATAGGCAAGGAGAGAAGAGTGTAGAAATTCATGTTTGATAAACTGCTAAATGGAAATACAGTGGAAGTGTGTAAATTTCTGAAATGACTTAATATTAGGCCTTAAGATAGTTACAGAATTTTGGGACATCCTAGTGGTAGTAAATTATTTGGTATTCTGATCAATAATTACAACTGCTGTAAGGAAAAATGAATTAAGAGGTAAGTGACCAGTTAATTTTTTCAGGGGGGATCTCTTCTGCATATGTTTAAAGTTCAGCAACCTTCTAACCTGCATTTATCATGGCAGCATTAAGAGTGATCAATGGCTACGTCCACATTTCTTAAGAGTAACAACTTGTTTACCTTTCTGAATGTTGGAGTACTGAATATCCAGGCTACATTAACCAATGGATATTTAGCAACTAGAGAACAGCACCATCAAATCAGAAATCTGTAAACTGTATATAGCAGATTATATATACAAATGAGTGTTGTATCAATTTTTAACTTAAAAAAATAAAGCAAAGGGGATAAAGGATATTTAAATACTATAAGCTACATGGGGGCCCATTATACTAGTATCATATTCAACTCCTTCTCTAATTCTTAAGATGACATATGTTAAATATATGTTATTAACTCATAACAACTACTTCTCTAGAATGGGCTAAAAACAATAATGACACTAAAATAACATTCAATTACTTTTTACAAAAAAGGTAAAAAAAAAGGAAGATTCTGAAAATAAATATTAGTTCTCTGTGTAACAGGAACTTAACACACAGTGACATCAATCAGAGGAACGGTTTACTCTAGAACCCCAAATTATAGGCACCTTGAATGAGGCAGTTGCCCTTTTCTCTTGTTTGTGGTGCCACTCAAAGCTAGTTATTTGGCAGCTTGCCTTCAGCTGGTTGCTCTATGTGTAGCTGAAACAAAAAAAAAAAATATGACCCAACAGCCAATAAAAATACTGAAATTAAAAAAAAATGGGATGGTGAAAAATGGAAAAAGCCCCCTCCCTCCCACCACCCACCAAAAAAGAAGTGTAGGCTATAGACGAAATCTTGCCAAAAAAAATAAAAAATAAAAAAAATGTTAGAAACATATTTACTTTGAGGGATCCAACTCTACTAGCAACTCCTTTGCTTTCATCCGGTCGTCTAATTTGCTACAATGAGGGAAGATGGGTAAAAAAGACAGAATAAAGAAAATGTGAACTTAAAAATTTTTCTACACATTAGTAAGTAACACATGCAAAAACATCAATTGACTCTGAGGTACCTATCAGGAGGCCTAGAGTTAATATGTAGACTGCAGGACATGCTCTGCACATAGCCTGGCCATGAGAATTCAGTCTTTGTTATGCACTATTCCTGAGGTAAGGAAGTGGGCACTTACTTTGATTATCTTGGGGACTTCTGAGGACGCAGTGTCTGGAGCAGGTATTATTACACTTACGTTTGGTTTATGAAAAACAAAGAATTATAGATATACTATGCAGAGAACACTGTCTCAATGTCTTAGTGTCTGTTCCATTTAATAATATCAGAAAATACCAATGATATGACCTGAAACATGGATGTCCGCTGAGTGGCAAGATCAACCCTAACAAGCATCATTCTTGACAGGTGACAGAGTGAAGCTCCTCTGCTTGCTGACGCAAGCGCTGAGGCTGTTCAACTGTCACGGAGATTCCCAGTTAAACAACTGTGCTGCCCAACCAGAAAATTTTAATGCCAGACCAATGCTAGATATATTCGCTCCCTTAATGCTTTCTGTCATTTCAGCTGAATTCTTCTAGAATAAAATATGGGGAATGAAAGGCAAAACTATCATTTTTAAAAATTACTAAATATCTCAGTATAAATGAGGAAAAGAAGATTCTACACACAGTGTTACATTAGATCACGTATAAACTGAAAATTCTTTGGCTTTTAGTAGTGTTTTAGTGAGAATAAATATTTTGCTTAGAGAGTGGGGAAAAAACCCCACAAAACATGGGAAAGCAAGCTTCAAGTAACTGTTTTACACTATGAATTTCTGCACTAGTAAGTTGATGGTTTTTATTCAGACTATTACAGACCAAGATTAGCTAAAATAATTCTACTTGTATTAAGAGACAGCAGAATTAGCATAATGTGCTACCAAGCTCCCAGTATTAAAGTCCTCAGAAAAAATAAGAAATGTGACATGCTACAAAATTGTATTTCCTATTAGCAGTAGACTGTAGAGTGTTTTGCTCCTTGCAGAATATCTGACAGCATATGGAGTTTGCTTAGGAATAATACTGAGAAAACAGAATTTTGATTTAAAAAAAAAGTCACACAGGTACAGAAGAAATACATCAATTTTTCTCTTTTACTTGAAATAGTTTTTACTAAATTTTCAGCATTAATCAAATGTTATACCAATTCTCACTCTTGCAGTCAAATAGGATTCTCCAGTTTAGAAACAACAGATGTTGAATAAAATGTCAACTTCCCCTACGATGGAGTCTCTGGATGGAGTTCACAGTAGCCAGTCATCCTCCTGAAGCACTGGTACATAGTGATTATGAGTCTGACTGCTAACCAAAAGGCTGGCAGTTCAAATCTACCAGATGTGCCTTGGAAACCATATGGGGTAGAGTTCTGCCCTCTCTTGTGGGGTCACCAGGAGTTGGAATCTGATCCGATGGCATCTAACAACAGCAGTCATTCTCTTGTACTCTTTTCACTAATCTCAGAGAACATCTTTATCTCAAAACTGTTTCTTGTATTATATAGAGTTTCACTGTATTTTGTTTAAAGAGATCAACTTGGTAGTTTCCCATAAAAAATACATTCTAATGCCTCTGCTTTCTAAAGATTTTAGAAACTGAGAAAACTTTTAAGACTGCTACATAGTAACAAATAAGCATTCTTTTCTATTCATCTTTTACTTCTGGAAGTTTTTGCAAGTAAGCATTTTACATATGTCAATATAACCACTTTGCAGACAAACACTGTACGAAGGCCAGAAACACCAGGTGTCTTCCTCAAGGTTAAAATAAACAGGAAGGTAATGAGAAATCTAAGACCAATACCCACAGTTACTGATTTTGATTTAAAATTGTATTCTCTTAATAGACCTCACTATAAATATGTTAAAAATTGATGCTTGTAAAAGGATGTACATGTATATGTAAAGCCTGTCTATCTATCTACTGAAGAAATTTTACTTACTACTACATTTAGAGATAAACCCTTGTGGCAGTTCAAATCTGCCAGGTACTCCTTGGCAACTCTATGGGGCAGTTCTATTCTGACCTACAGTGTTGCTATGAGTCGGAATTGACTTGATGGCAGTGGGTATAGTTAATGTGTGGAAGAATTATTTTCCACATCATTTCAGGTCCAAATGCAATTACAAGTAAGGAAATTTAAAGAATGAATTATAGGGAAAAGATATTTATCACAGAAACCTAAATACGAAAAATAGTCTATAATATTAACGTAAACAGATGCTTTGGGAACAGACAGTCCATCTGCTAATGTCTCACGATTTTCTGTGTACAAATCTGCCTTTGAAAATTTGAAGTACCGTAAGAGGAAAGCTTTAGAAGTCAACAGGGTTTTCAAACCCAGCAGTGATTGTAATACAAGTGTCAGGTGATTTCTGTGATTCCTACAACAGGTAATAATAATCATAATCTAATACTGAATAACTTCAGAGGACACACGAAGAAAATATGCCTCATAAATTAAAATTTGAGGAACAGGGAAAAGTGGAATCACTAGATTTTAAAACACAGTGCTCTCATTTATTCTAGTCAACTCTAACCATCAATTATGAAGGAACAGCATAAATAAACTTACAGCTAATCTAAGTGCTCAAGTATTATTTTTCTTTGCTAAGAACTTAAAAGACATGGAAAATATTAGCATCTAGATGACGTGAATTAATTTATTCCACATTATAATTATAAGCTAACATAATTTTTAAGTCATTACCTAACTTTATACATAGTATTCTTTCAGACTAAACATTCTTTACCTACAATTGAGAGGTTAAAATGTTAATACTCATATTACATACAGGATCAGTGCAATATAAATGAAGTTTGAGAGTTATTTACAGAAAACTGTGGGGCTTATAATTCATTTGAGATTGTTAATTTATTTACGTATGATGGAAACTGTAATGTTATTAAAAAACAAAAAATATGTCATTAATCATTTTTCTACTGTGAAGAAATCCTCTGAACTATGTTTCACTAAGTTTAAAAAGATACTAACTAACCAGAGGATCAAAAACCATTTCAATATTTTTTCAGCTGCTCAGCCAGAATATACAAAACAAAATATCCATTAAAAAGAGCCTTAAAATACAGCACTGCATCACCTTTTTTTATAACATTCTGGGAATCTCTCCTGAGAGGCCAATCACTGGGGGATCTTATCTCAGGGGTTAATCAGTGAAGTGATTCTGCCATTTGTATTTACCTTTTTTTATAAGAGTACGGGTTTTTGAAATATTATGTAAGAAATGAAAAAGCCTGGATTTTAATCCAGTTGGTTCTTTCTGATTAAACCCAGTATTACAAAACTGAGCTCAATGAAAAACTGTTTCTACTGTTAACAAAGCAGAAAACCATCTAAGCCCACTTTCATCACCACTGACAATAATAATCAAAATTCTATTTTTATTAAAACATGTTTATATTGGACTAGAAAGTCAACTTTATATTTACTTAGAAATTCTGGGCTTGTTGCAGTTACATGCCGATAGCCTTCCATGTCACTGAGGAGGTATGCATCCACATATCTCTTAAGTTACAAGATTTATGGTTAAAAAAATTCTGAACAGGGCTGTATATTTTACGTGTCTTTGTTTTCTTGGTGAGGGAAATGAAGCCTAGAGAGATTAGGTGATCTTCTAAAGACACAAATAAACAAACACACAAAAACACAGCTCAGGTTAAATTTTCTGACTCTCAGATCCTTTCATTAAATTCCAGCTCTTATCTTATCAAAGGAGCCCTGGGGAGGGCACAGTGGTTAAGAGCTTTGGTGCTAACTGAAAGATAAGCAGTGCAAACCCTGCTGCTCTGCCAGAGAATGATGTGGCAATCAGCTTCTGTACACATTTACAGCCTTGGCAACTCTCCGGAGCATTTCTATTCTGTCCTACAAGGTTGCTAGGAGTTGGAATGGACTCAAGGGCAGTGGGCTTGGTGTTCTGCTACCAAAGGAATGATTAATGTGGATTTTCCTTAACTTTCAAAATATATTTAATATTAATTTCCTGCTGTTAGCTGCCAGCAGGTTGTTTCCGATTCACAGAGACCCCACATGGGCAGAGCTGAATTGCTTCTTGGTGGTTTTGATGCCACGACCTTTCAGCAGCAGTTCACTAGGACTGTTTTCTGAGGAGCAGAAGGTCGTGGGGCGGGGTTTGAATCACCAATCTCTCAGTTGGTAGTTGAGAGCTTAACCACTTGTGCAAGCCAGGGGGGGACTCATGGATGATTAAGATTATATATTGATTTAGATTATGATTTTAAGGATTAAAGAAATATTTGTTTGTACCAGGGAATAAACTGCCTCTTCTTTTTCAAAATCATCTAATTTACTTTCAGGACTACATAACAAATATTTTTAATCCTATTTTAGTTAATTTCACCATGCCTCTGCTGCTGCTACTTTTTACATATGGATATTAATCAGAGGAAATAAAATACATTCACAGAAATTATTAATCTTCCTACCAATATCACTTAGTATGGGTTAGTACTGTTATAGACTGTTTCTGTCATGGATGATCTAGAAAAGATTTTTGAAAAAGTTTTGCTTCAGAGGTCAAAATTCAAACAAACTCTTGTAGATAAAGAAATGTTTTCTGGGATATGGTTTATATTTCACTTTACTGTATTTTACCCTGTTAATAAAACTGGTGCTTCTAATAAAACAATTTAAATTGTGATTTTTATTAAGGAAAAGTGAAAAGAGGGAAGAAAGTATTAGTTATATACCTGTCAAAGAAAAATAAATGCCCTAATGTATTTTTGTACAAAAAGCAGTACCATTATACTGCTAAACTAATACAAGGATACAGAAAACTAAAGAAAGAATTTCTAGGAGTAGTGAAGAAATGAGATCTCAAATAATAGAATCTTGGTAGCAAGTTACAGATCTTCTCGCCTCATGTAATTTTTTATCCTTAAACGTTTCTTTGTCTTAAAGGGTCTGAATTCTTATAGTTTATTTACATTTTTATTTAATTATTACACCTTTACGATTTTGGGAAACCCTGGTGGCACAGTAGTTAAGGGCTATCTTTGCTAACCAAGAGATCAGCAGTTTGAATCCACTATGTACTTCTTGGAAACCTTACAGGGAAGTTCTATTCCACCCTATGGGGTGACGATGAGTCAGAATCGACTCAATGGCAATGGGTTTGGGTTTTCTTTCTTTTTTCTTATGATCTTGATCCTCTGGTTTCTATAACTGCTTTGATCCCAAGATAATACATTCTACAAAAATTAGATTTTTAGACAAGCTATTTTATACCCATTAGCCAGAGAATAAGTCAATCTATGGGCTATTTTTCTAAAATTTTTATCTGTCTAAAAAGAAATTACGAAGTCCATCAAAGGTATGGT
Organism: Heterohyrax brucei; assembly: GCA_028571685.1. NCBI lineage: Eukaryota > Metazoa > Chordata > Mammalia > Hyracoidea > Procaviidae > Heterohyrax > Heterohyrax brucei. The sequence continues at coordinate 88,281,202 of CM053151.1, read as the reverse complement.
ATAAAATAGTTACTAGAGACTTTACGTAATTTTAAAACAGTACATTTTATGTTCTGAAGAATTATAACCTATGTATGAGTTAGGAAAAAAGTCTATCTTCAAAGTTCCGCTGAAATGTGAATCAATTTTCTACCCAGTGAGATTAGCCAGAATAGCTAAGCCTGGATATAAAATAGCTTAGCCTGGATATAAAAATGCTCTGGTATAAATATAGTTATCAAAGCAACTCCAGTTAGCTTTATGCAGATTTGATGCTACGAATCTGAAAAGTAGGCAAATGACATCCTTATTATTCTCAAGTACTATCTAAAAAAAGAAGCACAACAAAATATTTTTCTGGTTTTAAAAATAATGTAGATTGTAAAATAGCCAGTAATTTTACACCAGTGCAGTTGTTTTGCTTTGTATTTCTCTAACAACATATTTTGAGCATTTTCCCATGTCATTAAATACTCCCAAAGATATGATTTTTAAGATTATATAACTATATATGTACCACACAGTATTTAATCACAGATATTAATACTGTTTCTAATATTACATAAATATGAATTACACTGTGATAAATATGTATTATATAAAACTCTTTGAAAGTATCTGATAATTTCCTTTGAATGGACTTCTGAAAACAAGATGACTGGTTAGAATGTAAGATACAGATGAGGGTACAAATTTAAGGTCCTAGATACACATACATACACACGTACATTTATATATACATGTGTGTACACATATATGTATGCACACACACATATACATGTATAGCAACACGTCTGTGAACATATATATGCACACACACCACATGCTACTGTCAAATCAACTCTGACTCATTGAGGCCCTACAGGACAGAGCTGAACTGCCCCACGGGCGCTTCCAAGCAGCAGCTGGTGGATTCAAACTGCCAATCTTTTGGTTAGCATTTGAGCTCTGAAACACTGCAGCGCTACGGCTCCATTTATATACATATACATATATATTTATATACACACACACACATATATATACATATAGTTAAGAGTACATGTACAAGGTCTGACAATTAAGTCCATGAATTTAAGTGTTCTAAGTGCTACATACTTCACTGCTGAGTATCACTATAGTCACCTTTGATGCACTTAACTTGGGAAGCCATGTACTGATGCCACTGCCTAGTCCACCCTTCAAAGCAATTTTGGAACTACTTCTGGAACCGCCATTATGCATGGTGGCAAGGTTGCAAGTTCGTCAGTTAAAGTGTCTAGTTGGTTGTGCGGGGAGTTTTTAGCCAGTAAACAAATAACTATATTCGAACAGCCTCTCACGTTCACCTGATCTGGCCCCAAATGACTTTTTTCTTTACCCAAAGATAAGGAAATAATTGAAAAGAAGATATTTTGATGACATTCAAGACATCAAGGGTAATACCACAACAGCTCTGATGGACATTCTGGTAGACAAAGTTCCAAAAAGTGCTTTGAAGAGTAGACTAGGTGATGGCATCAGTGCAGAGCGTCCCAAGAGTACTTTGAAGGTGACTGCAGTAGATATTGAGCAATGAGGTATGTAGCACTTTTTCTAGCATGAGTACATGAACTTAAATGACAGTCCTCGTATATATGTGGTTAAGAGCTCACCTCAGCTGCTAACCAAAAAATTAGCAGTTTGAATCTGCCATCTGCCTAGCTGCTTATTGGCCCTATGGAATAGTTTTAGTGTGTCCTGTAGGGCCACTACGGGTTTGATATATTTATATATGTCATATTCTTGAAAGATTATACAAATTTCTATTTCAAAAAGTATATATAGGAATGCTTGCATCACTGCTCATTATAACAATGATGCCTATCATCTGAAAAGTTATCAATTTTATGGCAAAACCGGTATTTCCTGGAATTTTTAACACATATCTAATGAGAAGGCACATTTTCCCCACATACTTCTTAGCTCATGTATTTCTGTTATGTTGTTTACTCACTCTATTTTTTTCCCCTATAGATTTATAAGAACTCTTTGAGGCTATTAACTCTTTACCTGAAAGACTTGTTACAAATATATATATATACATATATATATATGTATGTATCAGCTCCACTACCAACTCCTTGAAAGCAGGGTTACTAAGTCTGTTCAGTGCTGTATCTCCACCATCTACCACAATATCTGACACACAATGTGCATTTGAAAATATTCAATGAATTTATTTCTGAATTAATCTATATCTTCTCTTTAATGAAATTACCAGCAGAAAGAGCAAATTATGAAATTTTAGAAAATAATCTATTTTAGAATATGTATCAGATTCAAATTATTCCTATATCTAATAAATTTTCCTATCAAAATAATGATCGTATAAGTTATTTTTGCTGGGCTGTTTTTGCTCAAACTATGTTCCAAACTCTTGAAAAATGAGTTAATAGGAATCAGAGTTCTTAAACTGAAAGACAGTAATTTAAATTTCTTGTATTTCTATAGCTCTCACTTATCTTCTTTTCTTGTAAAGTGTACAAAATTTTAGCTGATACCAAAGGAAATCAATATTCCATTTAATAGAGAGAAATTTGACCTAAATGAGAAAGATCTTAAATGAAGATACAGCATTTCCAGTTGAATGTCTAATTTTATGAATGGAATGGAAAAGCCATAATAAGTAAACGTAAATTATTCTCAAGTCATTATCACTGTCAGAGAGAAGGGCTAAACAGAAGAATAAAATGTACTGAGTTGGTTTAGAAACCTATGTCAGAGAAATAGAATTATCGGCCTGCAAGGGTCTTTAGAAGCTAATTAAACATGATGATGACAATGGATATGGAGACTGAGGTCTGCTAGTCATCACCAGGTTATAAAGTAGCAGACTGAGGCTGGTTCTCACTATTCAGTGCCTCATACAGCTGACACCGGAAACTTTTGAAATAGCGCTCTGTGTCTGTAAGTTTTACGTATTCACCAGTACTGTTAACCTTTCAAACAGCTCTGCATCTGTAAGTTTTAAATGTTCACAAGTGCATCCATCAGTCAGTTGCAAATGCTAAAATTAATTGCTCCAGAAAATGATTACATTCAATTAATGAAATGTTGTGTTTCTGGTATTCATGGAAATTATAGGGAGTCACGGCCTAAAGTTCTGCACATATATTCATCATGGGTAAAATTAAGAGATACTGCTAGGTTTAGTTAAGATTCTAAAACATTTTTAAGTTTCAGAAAGTTGTTTATAGCATATGCTATTAAAACTGCAAAACAAAATGCAATTAAAATAGGTGAAACAGAGTAATGGTTAAAAAGCTATGTTGTATCTAAATCAGAATACTAAACAATAATCAATAAATTACAGAATATATTTTTAAGAACTGGTAAAGATGTTCATGATATAGAAAGATATTCATGCTACTAAGTAAACGAGACAGGTTAAAATATTATAGAGAACATAATAACAATAGCTAACATTTGGCCTAAGCACTTACAATCTATAAATATTTTCGTGAGTGCTTTATGTTCCTTATATGGTGCAAATGGTTAAACTTGGCCGCTAACTAAAAGATTAGAGGTTCAACTCCTTTCAGTGGTAACTGAGAAGCAAGGTGGTGATCTACTTCTGAAAATCAAGCACTGAAAAGCTCAAGGAGCACAGCTCTACTGACACACATGGATTCATCACGAGTCAGAACCAATTCTGTGGCAACTGGTTGTTGTTTATTTAATCCTTAAAGTAACCTGATGAGACAAATGATTTATTTTCACTTTATACATGAAGTAATTAAACTTACTAAGGTGAAGCAACTTTCTGAAAGACACCCACCTAGTAAGCGATTAAGCTGAGATTCACCCTCAGGCCTGTCAGACTCTAGTAGTGAGTTCTTAATCACTACTTTTGCATTATGATCCATTTATATAAAATATTTGAATGCAGAGAAAAAAACTAATAGAATGGTATACAGCAAAGTGTTAATCATGGTTATTTATGAGGGGTAGGAGTACCAGAGCTTTTTTTAAAAAATCTTTTCTGTTGTTTTCCAAATTTTCAAAAATAAGAGACCATGCCATTTATAGACTATTTTAGCAATCAGACTGTTATTAGTACAGGTAATAATTTCTCATGTTCTCAGGTTCACTGACAAAATTTAATTTCCAAGTTCAGATTTTACAGTGGCATCTACACATTTCACAGTTAAGTAATATTTAGCTTCAACGATGAATATAATTCAATTTATAAATAACTTGAAAGGGATGGAGGGAATTCCATTTTCAGTTATCATTATATGAAAGTCAGAAGGGATATTTAAATATCTAATGAAGAAAGGGAAGTGAATGTAAAGTTCTATGTACCTAGCTGAATATTATAGAACCACCATTAAAATAATTCATAAATTCAAAATGAACAGTAAAATACATTATTATCTAATTTAGGTTTTATCAAAACATGAAAAACTCTGCCATACTGGGTAGAGCCTTTCTTGTCAGAAAAGAAAATACAATGATAATCTTTTACGTGAAGTCTCAAAATTCTGTTTTGCTATCAAACGAGAATAAGTAGCAAAACAACTATGTTGTTATACAGAAGAAGCCAGAAATAATGACCTAACCAAAAACAAACCTACTGCCATCAAATCAATTCTGACTCACTGCAGTAACCATATAGGGTAGGGTGCAGCGTCCCAGCTGTAATCTTTATAGAAGCACACCAAAATATCTTTCTCCTACAATTATTAATATTTTTCTCCCAGGGAGTGGCTGGTGGGTTCCAACGGTTCACCTTTCGGTTAGCAGCCAAGTGCTTTAATCACTGCACCACCAGGGTTCCTTCTACACAGCAATGGAGCAGAAATTAGTTACTCCAATGCTTTGGCTAATGCTAATTATTACTGTTGTTGCTGTATGCCATTGAGTGTATCCAGTTCACTGAGTCCACGTGTGACTGCAGAGGAGGTTTTCTAGCCTGTGATCTTTATGGAAGCAGATTGCCAGGTCTTCCTCCACAGGGCTGCTGGGCATATTCTAACTATCAACCTTTTTGGTTAATAGTCAAGCATTTAACCTCAAGCCACCAGAACTCCTAAAGCCTACAGGAATCAGGAATTTAATGTAAATGGATGAAAAAGCCTGAAGGGTCTAAAGAATGCCAGTTGGGTACTGATGTAGGTCAGTGGCAGTCTAACAGCATATATCTGACTTTTTTCAAATACAGAAGTGTAAATTTTGCATTTTTATTTGAATTTTCCCAACTTTTAAATCTTCAAAACTAATTTAAAAACTCTGAAAACACCAAATGAGCCATTCCCAATTACATCTCCAATAAATGCTATCTTCCTACAATTATTACTTAGAAGAGGGCTCTGTGTGTACCTATTAGTAGATAGGATATCTTGGGGAAGCATTAGACATTATCTAAACGCAAAATTAGGATCACACAGGAAGTAAACAAAGTAAACTGAGAGTTGCAATTTCTGATTTTGGATCTTCAAAAGACTTGGGAAAGTCTTCTCAAATTTGGAATCTGGGAGGAGTGGTTCTGATCTTTGGATTAACTTGGATCAAATACAGAGTCAGGGTCAATCATTTATAAAGCTTAAACCTGCTTCCTGTGGTTATATACATAAAGGGCACCAGATATTTGACCAAGACTGGTGCTTTAACAGTATCCATAAACAAATTAGGTTCAACACACCTAACATTCACTCAGAATATTTTCCAGAAAGAGGCCAGTTCGCTCATTTGATTTCACCAGTGGTTTTTAAAGAGTTGTCAATGGACTCAGGAAAGTCCCTGAAGGCCTTTTAGGGGTCACAACGTCAACATTGTTTTCACAACAGCTGTTGTTAGCTGGCATAAAGTTTGCTCCTGACTTACAGCAAACCCACGCATAGCAAATAAAACAGTGCCTGGTCCTGTGCCATATCCTTGATAAGCTTCAGATTGGACCACCGTTGTGATTCACAAGTTTGTTTGGCTGATTTTTGAAAGTAGATCACCAGGCCATTCTTCCTAGTCTATTTTACCACGGACATTCTGTTGAAATCGTGTTCACTGTCATAGCAGCAGACTGTCAGATGGGTGGTCTCAGAAAAGAACTATGTCACTGAGCCAATGCCCCATTTGCATAACAGTACTAACGTACTATTTGCTCTTTTTGCTATGTTGACATTTGCAATGATGGTACAACAGCAATGGTGGGTGCAAATGTTGGTACCTTAGCACAAACCATGGCAGTGTCTGCAAAGTATATTATTTAACATTGTTTTCAATGAAACAGTATTAAGTCTAATCAATTTAGTTAAAACTTTACCTTTGGGTGTGACAAAATAAAATACTCTTGGGTACCAAAGGACAGTAGTTGTGTTAAGGAAAACCACTTACGCAATTGTCTGAGTTATAAATTGAAGAAGTTAGGTATTCCATATAACATGATTTTTACATAAAAGAATGACTAACAAACTATCTTTATTCAAGCTGTTTGGTAGACACTTTTCTGAGAATGAATGAAATGAACTATCAATTCAAGAAAAGCTGACAGTATTTGTTACACTGTTACCAGTGATACAGTGTTAACTTTTCAGCAAAAATTAGAATTGTGGAAAACCTTTATCTGCTTCTGCAAACTTCACAGCTACCAATATTAAAGATTTTGTGATGAGCTTGGTGGTTAATGAATTAACAAAGATGATTTTTTCATATAAAGAAATATGTCAACATTTGTAAGAACTTATCTTTTCCAAATGACAAATGCCTATGTTCCAAAAAAAGGATCTGAGTGAAAGATTCATTCAAAGTACAGGATAGGCTAATAGATTTTAATGTAACAGGGTGCAAATTAGTCCTTGGCAAAGTCTGAAATTCCACATTACAATTAATCTTTAAGAGACCACCAATTACTGAATATAGACGCAGATGTGAGAATACAGCTGTTTTCTATTAAGCCAGAAATTAAAACATATTTGAAAAAATATAAAACAATGATACTATTTTCAGAATTTCTGTTTAGAAAATATATTCCACAAAAATGTCATTTACACTAACATGTAAAGGATCTATTGTAATTTTAAACAAAAAAATAGATGTTTAAAAATTTTCTCAGTTTCAGTTTCTAATACAGTAAACTTTGATAACATATACATAAATTAAAGCTATTTGGGGTTCTTGGTAATTCTAAAGGGTATAAAGAAGTCCTGAGATCAATAAATTTTAGAACTGCTGGATTTGACAACAATGCTGTTGTTCAGTATCTCCCAGATGGGGTACTCAACTCTGCACCAAAGAAAACTTGAATTTTTACATTCACAGAGAGTAGTTTTGACCACCCTAAATCAATGGTTTTAATCTTTTTTCATTGTGTGTTAGATTGCATGTAAAACCCATAGCTTTTCATGATGACAGACACCAATATGCCAAAGTCGGCATCCTTTCAGACAAAAGCAAAGAAACAATGTTAAATGTAATCTTAATAACTTTGTTTAGACTCTTAAAAATAGTAGAAATAATCTGGAGCCCACAATCAATACCTCCATTTCAGTTAAAATTATAGCAACTTCAGGGGATTCTCCAGAGGCATGGGGACCTCAAGTTTAAAACCAATGAACTGGTCATATCACATAATTACCATGGTTTTCACAAAGGAAAATGGTGACAATATGGAATGATTTTCAAAACCAACAACACTAAGAGAATCCCAGAGGCAATATCATATTCTATTGGCTCAATAATGTCATTTTTATATGTAAGGGAAATCACATTGCCCAAAGGCATATGTATTAAAAATCTTGTGTTAAAAAAATTAGATTATTATTTATCCAGAGCAGATTAAACTCTCTTGCTCAAAGGAAACAGAAGCCTATAGTAAGGTCACAATTGTAAATTTTGCATGAATAATAAATTAGACATCAGTGTATTAAGTGAATACTCTCTTGATATAAACTTAAATTACTGTATTGATTTTAGCCCAATTAGATGTTGACAGTGTTAACATTTTCTTCCTAAGATGATGAAAAACAGCTTGGTAGCTAGTTTGAGCACGAAATTGTACAGCAATCTTTAAGATAAAGGAATATGTACTACAGGTTATGTATATTTTTTAAAGTCAAATTTCAGATGTTTGGCAAATAAAAAGATAATTGAGTTGGTCTCTTTTCAAAAATATTTTCTATTGTAAGAATAGTTGTAAGGAACGATGCACTGATTAAAAGTATGGATTTTTTTTCTCTTTTTCTTTACTCTGGTCATTATTTTCTACCTCAAGCCTTTTGCATTAATTTCTAAATAGATGCTACTGTCCTTTATAACTGGAAATTAACACTTGTCCAAAGAGCAAATCATGTTGTCTTTAAAAAAAGAAATGGTCTGTTACAGAATTATTCTTCCAGCAAATCTTTTTGGGGGGAATTATCATTTTAGAATTTGAGTCCTCCAGATATTGCCTGCTCTTCTATAAATAATCTATATGTTATTTGGCTTTCTTGGCTTTAAGCCCTATTTTACTCATGGCAATAAAAGAGTAAAATTCCAAGTTTCTTCTTAAAAGATAATCTGTTGTATCATAAAACAAAAGTGAATATTCATCAGTTCTGACAGATTTCATTAGAAGAAAATATCTGATATAAAAAAAGAAATGACTTTTCCCATGTACAATACAATACTATGTCATATCAACAAATAAGTATCTTCTAGAGACAGTGTTATTCTGTGGGGGAATTATTTACAAAAGATATTACATGGTTGCTTTCATTATATTTGGATGAGTAAACAATGGAAATCAAAACATGGTACATTCTATAGATCTTGTTTTCACTATAGCTAGACAATCTTAAAAGATCAAAGCACATTCTAGAACATTATCTTAGAGTATACATATAAACTATGAATTCAAAATAATGTTTAGTATTTTTGAAGGCCACAGAAGAGGAACATATAAACATGGAAACGGACAAAACATTTTAGGTTAAACATCGCCTGATGATAAAAAGCTACAGAATGACAGGTTGGGAACTGTTAGTTTGGAACTATAACTTGGTTACTTAGTCCTTGTGTTTCCAAAAGGACTAGCTTAAGTACTTCTTATGGTTATTTTCATATTACTCTATAACTTTTGTTGATAAATCACAGAACTTATTGTATTTTATTATAACTTGCAGTTGTGTATTTTGTTTGCAAAAGTAAGAACAATGTTTATTTGATCACCACTGCTTTCCCAACACTAGGCAAGTACTTATTTAATGAATTAATAAATCCACTTTCATCACAGATATGAAGCTTTGACAAGTTACTAAATGTACATAAATCTAGTACAATCATTAAGTAGAGAAACCAACATGTGAATTTCTACTGCTGTTCTCTCTAGTGCTGATCATTCAAGACTGCATTATAATAAAGTAAAAAAAAGTATTTGTACACACATTTCTGTACTTGATTGACTGTGCATGCCTAATCTGAAAAGGAGAAAGCAGATTATTGTGGGGTTTGCCCTATGATTATGTACTACATTACAACTATCAGCCAAGACGCAGTAACAATGGTAACTTCAACTTGTATATCCAACTTTGTACTGGGTATTACTCCTTGGATGTTTCACCTACACCGCAGCTTGAACATATCAGAAACCAAAATGCATCATCTCTCCATTGCTTTACTCTCAGAACTTGCTGCTTTTCTTTTATTTCTTAATATCATCATCTACTCAGTAATTCAAATTAGAAACCTGAGAATAAATTATAACTTTTGTACCTAAATTTTTATGCTAAAAAATTAATATAATTCACCAGAACACTGTGAAGTGCTAAAATCAATGGCTCTAAAGTTTGACTCAATAAGCAAAGGCAAAAACAACCAAAAGTAACAAAAGAACAATATTTAAAATAAGAAAGAACTGATATTTCAAATTGGATTTTTGAAGTCAGTGAGTTAATCATATACTAATTTAAAGTTCTAGCCAGAACATTCTTGACTGGTGACAACTGAATTTAAAATGGTCATTAATGTTACATAGAGGTTTAACAATTAAGTCCACGAACTAATCCTAGAAAATGTGCTACATATCTCACTACTGAATATCACTACAGTCATCTCTGAAGTACTCCCCTTGAGAAACTGTGCACCAACACCTGTACCTAGTTGACCATTCAAAGCACGTTTTGTAGGATGAGTTCATAAACTTAATTGTCAGACCTTGTACGATGACAGTTCTGATAGACTTTCCAGAAAAAGAGTTCCAAAACTGATTTGAAGGGTGATCTAGGTACTGACATCAGTGCACAGCTTCCCAACAGTAATACTTCAAAGGTGACCATAGTGATATTCAGCAATTAGGTATGCAGTACTTTTTCAAAGATGAGTTCTTGAACTCAATTGTTTTGACTTCTATAATTCCCAAAACATGCACTCAGCACAAAAGTTCACGTTTGGCTTCTATTTATCCTTCACGTTTTTGAAGAAATGTAATTTCTTGGAGAAATCTTTGCTGACCACTTATCTAAGTTAGGAGCCCTTCCTATTATTTGCTATCATCCCAGTCTTTTCACTTCTTCTTAGTACTTACTGTAATTCATAAGTATTAAATTAGTATAAAATTTGCATTATTTATCTACTGTAAACTCCATGAAAGCTGAGTGTATCTATCACTGATAAAAAGCACTCATAAGCTGTTAACAGTATTAGTTAAACATCCTATACTTTACAAGAGACTTTTCATTAGAAAGAAAACCAATATAGAAATTACTTGATTATATCAGTATTCCAATTCTGCATTTTAAAATTATAATGATGCAATAATTTTATCTTTGAGGTATGCAGGATAGTGATGATAAAAAGTTTCTAAAAGAACTAAAATCTTATTTATAGATTAAAAGACAGTATTTTATATAAATGTATTAAAAGTCTGAATATCTAAGTGGTAGCTAAGAAAAAAGTAAGACAAGCCACTTGCTGTCCTAAAATTTTGGAGTAAGAGAATTGATTTCACACATATTAAACTTTTTACTTTTAGGATTTTATTCTGTGAATTTGGAAGTACCAACTGACTTTAGTTAATATCTCTTTTGTAACTAGAATGTTAATTATAAAGTCCTAAAAAAGCTTAATAACTGCTATGTATAAATGAATAAAGCTTAAATATTTTAAAAATTATTTATATTCACAGTATATTATTAAAGAAAAAAATTATATCTTGGGTAGTGTGTATTTTCTACACCTAAGTTCTAGGCATTTGTTGAATGACTAAGCATTTTATAAAGGATTTAACTTTAATTACTTCTCACACTTTTAAAATGAACAGAATTCAATAAAGTCAAACCGTAATTTTTTTTTTTTAATTAAAGAATATGGATGACATTCTTCTATCTAATTCTGCTTCTGAGAACTTCTTGTTTGCATTTAATTGGAAATGTAGCTGACTGGCACCCGCATGACATCAAAATACATTTTATATAGAGAATGTTCATATAAATGTTATTCACTGTAGACTTAAAACCTCATTCTTTTAACTATGAAATTACGATCAGTTATCTTTCACATGTGTCTGAAAGCAAAGATATACAACAATGACACTCTGAAGACTTTGCTGAGAAGGTTGTATGTAAAAGCAACTGCACTACTCACATGAAGAACATCTGAGACTGCTTCTAATCTAATGCAATTACAACAGACATAAAGCTGACGAAAACGTTAGAATTGAGGAGGATAGCTATATAGGTCCTTAAATTTGATGACCCAGAAAAAGTCACAGTTTAAAAATTAACTGTCAGATTCCTAGAATAAATTTAGTATTTAGTCTGATAACTAACAGCACATCTTATTAAATGAGGAAGAATGTTACTTCTAACCATTTGGCACCAATATCACAGCCATCGCATACATAACTTGAAAGCACAAATAACTAACTTAACAAGGGAAGAAATTTCAAGAGAAAACAGTCACAGCCATAATTAAGTTTTCTAGTTAATTTATCATATACTCACAGATGTGAGGCAACTAAGTGTCTGATCTTTTCTTCTCCCCCTAAGTTATTTTATACTTCAGAAAGATAATAGACTATCAACACCTCCCCACAAAGGTTGGCATTAAAACTTTCTATTAATTTAGAGTTGTTTCCAAAAATTAGGCAGCAACATTCCAAGTTTAGTATGTTTGAAAAAAATTGGAATGATACTAGAGCAAGGAGTTACCCCAGCCTGGACAAGTTAAAACTCCCTTTGGTGACAGTCTTATGTTATTAACTTGTTTCTTGGCCAGAAATACATTCATTTTCTAAATAAACAAAGAATTTCACATCTGTACTGATGACTATGCTTAAGAAGCAAAAAATCTAAAATAAAGAAACAGGTACTACAGAAAGTGATACCTTCCTATGATACAAGAATATACATTTTGTATGAAATCTCTATTGTCTGACTGTTGGCCTAATGTGACAATTTGTGAAACAATGGATGGTGACTGTCTTATACTCCATTCACTATTTTTCACAGTATTATCTCACATGCAATCCAACCTGGATCAGGAGGGGGAAATACTAGTTAGTTTTCCCAGAATTACATAGTAGAGCTGGTGTTAGGTGCCAAGAATCTGCACTTACTTTTGGTGTTGGGCAGGAAGCTGTAGAGAGGCGAGATGTAGCCTGAGCACGAGGCGATTCAGAAGGAGTAGTGCTGAGGGAGGCTGTGTCTCGTGGGAGCACCTGAACACCACGAGAAATGATGGAGTCTGGAATCTGAACAAGTAGAACAACCATGGTTCAATATTCCGAAACGTAAATTCAACAACCACATGTTTTTTATTTTCATTTTTTTGCATTCTTTGCTGTACATGGAAATCCTGGTGGTGTAGTGGTTAGGTGCTATAGCTGCTCACAAACAGGTCAGCTGCGTGAATCTGCCAGGAGCTCTTCGCAAACTCTGCAGCAATTCTACTCTGACCTACAGAGTTGGGATGAGTTGGTACTCACTCAACGGTAGCAGGTTACAGCATTTTGGTTAGAAGTGTTTGGCATTCACATACTAGTTTACAATTTAATAGTTAGAGATTCTGAGCCAGTTATTTAAATCAAAATGTTTTCAATTTTCCTTTAAGATTCATTCAATATCCTTCTTTACCCTCTCTGCTGACATATTTGGACAGCATCAACATGCTATCTTTGGTCCTCTGGCTTCCAGGTAGGTTTAGTCAATGGCAGCTATTATAAACGATAGAGCATGGGAAGAGAATGAGGTATGGTATTTATTTCCCTGGCTCCCTCTCTACCAGGTCACCACAGGTAGGTTGTCCTTCAACTCAAGATCATAGCTTCTGTCAGGTGGTCCTTTCTTATAGCTCTTTCTCTGGGTTCCAACAACAGCTCCCTCTCCATGACCCATTAGATAAAAGGGCGTTAATGCACTCCATCTGATTGCTTCAAGTCTCAGGGTACCATGTTGCTTTCCCTAAACTCTTCCCAAATCTTTGCGAATACTGTAGTCCCTTGTTAAACTCTCCTTAATCACCTGATTTAAATTTACTATTGGATTTCTGCTAGGGTTCCCACTGATATATCTGTTCAATCTGAATTTTATTTCTCCAAAACGAAGACAATGATAGCATCTGTGGCACCAGACTACTGAGAGGTTTAGGAAATAAGATAATAAATGCAAGTTACTTAGCATCCTCAAGAAGTGGAGACCTGGTGGCACAGTGGCTTGCTGTTACGGCCACTAACTAAAGGGCTGCAATTTGATTCTATTATGTGCTCCTTGGTAACTCTTAATTAAGACAGTCCTACTCTGTGCTATAGGACTGTTATGAGACAGACTTGGTGGCAAAAGGCTTGGTTTTCTTTTTTCCCCTCCAAGTAGTACATACTTAATAATATTGGCTGCTGTTACTGCATACTATGGATGGTTGAAGACTAGACAAATCTGTCTTGCAAGAAGTGCTTTTTACAAGCGAAGATAGTGAAGCTACATCTCACATACTTTGGACACAGTATCAGGAGATGGACATTATGCTCACTTCAGTACAAGGTCACAGAGAGGAAGACCCTCAATGAGATGGATTGACAGAGTGGCTGCAGCAACAGGCTCAAGCATAACATTGATAGCTAGGATGGTGCAGGACTGGTCAGTGCTGTTGTTCACAGGGTTGCTATGAGTCAGAACCAACTTGACAGCACCTAACAACAACTCTTATTGCTGTTATTATTATACCTATCAGCATAGTAAAGGCTGATGTAATTTAGTTGCAGTATTTTAAAAATACACAAACAAAAAGACAAATAATATTGCAGGTTATTTTAAAAGTTGTTAATATCTGTATTTCTTACAAAAGTTATTTTAGGCTATGTGGAACAGAAGCAGCAGCCTGAGCTGACTTTCTGACCAGACAAGTACTCTTGATCTTATGTGTCATCTGTTTCTCAAAAAGGATGTAAGATTACATCCACAGAAGCTCCTATATTTGCTTTACACACCAACATTCTCAATACCTACAGTACTGTCACCATTTCAGAACTGGACAATTTAAGTGATTTATGAACAATATCAGCAATGAGCATTCTTTGATGAAAAATGACTCCATCTGCTAGATCTCTGAGTACTGACTTATGATAAACATTTTCAAGAAATGAAGAAAGATAATCTAATTTAGAAGACCTATTTACCGCCAAATATTTGTAATATAAAAGGTCATGTATTGGGAAGAGGAAGCAAGTCAAATACATCTATTATACCTTCCATGGCACTACAGTCCTTTCATTCACAACAATTACCACACTTACACTACACTTATATGTATGACAGTTTGATCAATACCTATCTCCTACACTAGACAGGATTGCCATCATGATGGAACTACTGATACTACTTTATGTCTAGCACCTAAGAAAGCACTTGCAGAAAGCAGTAGGTATTTGTGTGATATATCTGTCTGTCTGCCTATTTTTCTTTCCAGATTTAACACATACACATGTGTATATATATCTACGTATCTTTGGGTTTGTGTATGAACATAAAGAAAACATTTGGATACTTAAGCACAAAGATAAATTTAATTTTTGAGGAAATCATCATTGTAGATGCAATTAACATGGGCTATGCTAAACCTGCAATTTTATTACATAGTATGGACATAGTTTTTTTCCCATTTCAAAGGAGAAACTTATGGTTGAGACAAATACTTAACAGATTACTTGCAGAGTGAGGGTAGCTGACACCAGAGAAGCAGATGAGATTATCAAGATAAAGACTATAAGGAAAGAATATACAAAATCTAGGAGATAAAGGAGAAAATAGACACTGAAGAACAAGACGGTGGTTGTCACTAGTTACCTGAGAGGCATTTATTTCATTATTTGATGAAAACAGGAAACTGATTACAAGGGATTAAGACAGAGTATGATGGGAGACAATGAAAGCAGTAAATATGGATTATTCTGATAATGGACATCTGCACGTTTTCATTTGGGGGGACATTATGAACAATGACACTACGAATATTGTTGTCCATGAATCATGATATACAGGTGCATAAATTTCTAGGGGATATACATGAGAATAGAACTGAACCTTTCAGGGTATAAATATATTCTTTAGCTAACTTGCAAACTAGTTCAACCAATTTATATATATGTCAACAGAGAAAGATATGAGTTCCTCTTCTCTGCAACTTTACTTAGTACTGCTACTATTTTAAATTATTTCAAATCTGATATCTCACTGCAACTTTAATTTGTCTTTCTCTGATTGTTAATGAGGGTGAGCAACTTCTCATATGTTTATTAGCCATTAACATTTTCTCTTACGTGAAGTCCCTGTTCAAGACTTTTGATCACTTTTCCATTTACTGGGTTGTTTTTTCTCACTTAATTGTTAGAGTTTACCATCTATTCTGGATAACTAATCCTTTATCAACTGCATATGCCATAAATATTTATTAATACTCTGTAGCTTCCCTTTATACTTTAGCCTGCCTTGATGAAGCAAAGCTTTCAATTCTGAGGTAGTTAAATCTATCAATATTCTCTTTTATGGTCACTGGGTTTTGTGTCTTAAATAGAATCCTTCTTGATTCCTTTTAGTGGAGTACCAAAACCACACCCAACCTATCACTGTCAAGTCGATTCCAACTCATAGTGACCTTACAAGACAAAACAGAATTGTCCCATAGGTTATCCAAGGAGTAGCTGGTGGACTTGAACTGCTGACCTTTTTTGATTAGTGGCTGAGCTCTGTACCACCTGGGTTTCAAAGGGAACTGCACAAGTCCTGTACTACATCAGTATAAAAATGAAAAACAGAGTGGTCAGCATCAACTTTACCAGAACTCTGGAAGCTAATAAAAAGTTTACCGTAACTAGGCATAAGAGTAATCAAGGAAAAAATAGTTGAATCTTGGTAAAAGAGTTTTGTGGCATTTTAACTGACTCTGGCCCTTTATCCACTGCTACCCAGATGGACAGCATCTTTGAAGACAGACAGCAGCCCACATTCATAGCACAGGTTTCTATTACTAGAGGGACCAGAAGACCTTTACTCACAAAGAACTGTGGCTGGTTGTTTTGATATGACTCGTGGCTCCCTGAAGAAAGGCAACTATACTCAAAAGACTTGCCTTTATTTCACTTAATTCAAAACTCTCTGAAGTGCCTAACTAGGAGGTGTCTGTCAAAACATTAGTTGATGCTACCTAGGGCAAGGGATAGCATTCCAGGAAACACCAGACACACTGAAAAGCCTAGGAGGAAAGGCTGAGAAATAAGATGCATTGGGGAATAAAGGCTTTGAAAAGTTCCTACGTATGCCCGGGAATCTAGAAGAACACATTCAAGCCTAGATCTGTACACATACTCAAAAAGAAACTTTAAGAAGGTCTTAAGATCTTACTTTTGTCTGATCTTTGGGTTCTGTAGAGGCAGGAAGTGATGGCTCAATGCAGAGTTGTAAACTACTCAGCTGAGTATTGAAGATGTGTCTGAAGAGACACAGAGAACCCAACTGTAAAGATGGGAAGATTTTTCTTTTTCTTGTCATTCCAGGCATTTAAATAAATCTCTGTTGAATCGTTGGCTGACCAGTAAGGTAACAGAACAGAGGCTGTAGTGGCCACACAGAACAAAGAATCCAGATTTGAAAAAATCTGTTGAAAATACTTATTAAATAACAAATACAGAGCAGCAACAACAAACCCCGGAAAGGGCGGCTGAATTTCAGAGTCCCCACATTATGATACTCAAAATGTCCAATTGTGAACAAAATAAACTGACAGGCATGTGAAGAAACAAGCAATATGGTCCATACACTGGGAGGGGGAGGAGGGGGGAGTCATAGTAACTATTTCTGAGGAAGTCTAGGGATTGGACTTAATAAACGAAGGCTTTAAATCAATTATTTTACATGTGGTCAACAAACTAATGAAAACCACTGACAAAGTATGAGAACAAAGTCTCACCAAGTAGAAAATAACTGTTAAGAGAGAAATTAATAAGAAGACCTGATAGATTTTGAAGTTGAAGGTACAACAACTAAAATTAGAAAATTCACTCAAGGAATTCAATAGGAGATTTGTGTAGAGAGAAAAAAGAATCAGCAAACTTGAGGAAATGTCAATTGATATTACCCAGTATGAGGTTCAGAAAGGAAAAAGAATAAAGAAAAAAATGAACAGGGCTTAAGGAATCTATAGCATACCATTAACTGTATCAACATAGCTATAACAGGAGTTCTATAAGAGGAGAAAGAGAAAATGACAGAATATACAAATGAATTGAGTGAATCCAAGAGTGCAAAAATTCCAGGTAGGATTAAGTCAAAGATGACTGCACTGAGACTCAAGGTACTCATACTGATGCGAGCCAAAGACAAAGAAAGAATCTTCTGAATAAGATTAACAGTTGAGATACCATCAGAAGCTGTCGGGGCCAGACACGGGGTACGACATATTCAAAGTGCTGGAAGACAAAAGCTGTCAACCAACAATTCTATATTCAGCCTAAATATCCTTCAGAAATAGAGGTAAAATTAAGATATTTTCAGATAAACAAAAGCTGAAAGACTGTCACTGGTAACCCTGCCTTACTGGAAATGATACACAGGGTTCTTCAGGCTTAAATACGAGGACTATAGACTGTAACCGAATTCACAGGAAGAAGTACATAAATACAAAGGTCATTATTAACTTCTCTGCTTTTAAAATTTACTTCTTTGTTTGAAATGTCTGTTTTCCTATATGATATAAAATGAAATGTTTCTACAGTAAACATTAATTATAAATCCATGTTGATGGGCATATAAGGCATAACGATGTAATCTGTGACAGTAACAAAATAAGGTGGGGAGATGAAGCAAAGCTTTAGCATGCTACTGAAATTAATTTGGCATTAACTTGAACTTGATTGTTATCAATTAAGGTGGTAATGGTAATTCTTAGGACAATGACCAAGAAAATAACACAAGATCAACACAATATACATTCTTCTCAAGTACACATGGCACATTCCCCCAAATACATCATGTGTTATGCCATAAACAAGTTTCAGTAAATTCAAAAAGACTGAAATCATACAAAATGGAATTTGGGAGATTTATAAATACATGGAAATGAGACAATACACTATTCAGCAAATATTGGGTCAAAGAGGAAATTACAAAAGGAATTAGAAAATACTCTTGAGATGAACAAAAACAAAAACACAACATACCAAAATTCATTAGATTCAGTAAAAACAGCAGTCAGAGGGAAACTTACAGGAGTAATAACAGAAAGAAAGGAAGAAAGAAAAAGAGAGAAAGAAGGATCTGAAACCAATAACCAAGCCTTCTACCTTCAGGAACTAAAATAAGAAAAAAAGCAAATTAAACTCAATGTAAATAGAAGAATGAAAATATCAAGAATGGAGTGTAGATAAATGAGAGAACTGAAAAAGTAGAGAAGGAATCAATGAAACTAAAAGTTGGTTCTTTAAAAAGATCAACAGTATTGACAAACTTTTAGCTAGACTCATCAAGGAAAAAAAACAAAGATTCAAATACTAGTGGTATTAGTCCAAATTAAGAGCCCTATGCTGTGTCCTAGTGCTCACTAAGTGTCTAGAAGGCTCCGTTTAATTATCAGTTCATGTCTCAGTTTCCAGAGGGATTTAGGGAAACATGTGTTCAGTCTGCCCTCTTGACTCCACCTCTTGATAGCATAACTTCCAGCATCACAGCAATACACAAGCGACTACAGTATGATAAACTGACAAAGATGAATTTAAGATATTTACCAACTTCTGCAGTCTGAAACTGATAAAACATGCAATCAAATTGCAATAACAAATACTGAAGATTGAAATGCAAAGTTGGAGATAAAGAATCAGTATTTGGAAAATACGGCTTTGGAGGCAAACATGATGCTGGAGACTTCATGACGGAATTCTTCAAGACCAATGATCCAGTCATTGGAAAAACCCTTTCATAAAACACAAACAGTTATTATACATGTGAACCTTGCCAGATGGAATACACAGAATCAAATCAACTGTATCTGTGGAATGACATGATGGAGAAGCTAAACATTATCAGTCAGAACAAGCCTGGGGACTTTCTGTAGAACAGACCATCAGCTGCTCATATGCAAGTTCAAACTCAAGCTGAGGAAAACTGGAACAAGTCCAGGAGAGCCAAAGTATGACCTTGAGTATATCTTGTATGAATTTTGAGAGACCGTATCAGAACAGATTTGATGCAGCAGTCAAGAAATCAAATGGCATGCTGTGGTGAGCAAATATGCTTCAAATGACCTCTTTAAAGATGTAACTTTGATGAGTAAGGTGCATTGGACCCAAGCCATAGTATTTTCAGTCACCCATGCATATGAAAACAGAACCACAAGGAATACCAATTAAGTATTGACGCATTTGGATTATCACATTGGCAAAGAATACTGAATACACTATGGGCTGCCAGAAGAATTAAAAATTTGTCTTGGAAGAAGTACAGCCAGAATGCTCTTTAGAAGCAAGGATGTCAAGACTTTGTCACAAGTACTGTTGATATATTACCAGGAGGGACCAGTCCCTGGAGAAAGGTATCATACTTGGTAAAGTAGAGGGTCAGAAAAAAAAAAGAGGAAGACTCAATGTGATAGACTGACACAGTGGCTGCAACAATGGGCTCATAGCAACAATTGTGACGATAGCACAGGACTGGGCAGTGTTTGTTCTGTTGTATACAGGTTTGTTATGAGTTGGAACCAACCTGATGACAGCTAACAACACAACATTACCTTATGCAACTGACAGCATAAAGAAAACAGTTTGTCCTAGTTAATCTCAAACACTGTGTACAATTGCATTGTAATTTCCACTGTGAATTATTAAACCAATAGAATTTTGCTCACTAAGGGAAACTGTACTGGGAGCACATACTTTCCTAGGAACTGTGCTGATTATGTTGCTTTTCTGTTCTAATGTTAGTTTGACTGGATGGGAAAACACTTTTACAAGAACTGCAAAGTTATACTGTTAAAATCAGAATACACAGCCAAAAGATTATCTTTCTTTTGAAATTCCATTACGAATACCAGTAAACAAATGCATATTTTTCTTATTCTGATGCCAAGATAGTCATAAGGGAGCACAAAGTTCCTCCTTCACATAACTACTTTTTCTATTTAAAAAATTTGTTTTCTGCCATGGATTGAATTATGTCCCTCCCAAAAAATGTGTGTAGCAATTTTGCTGGGCCATGATTGCCCAGTGTTGTGTGATTTCTACTGTTTGTCATTTGATAGGATTTTCCTATGTGTTGTAAATTTTACCACTATGATTTAACAAGATGGATTAGTGGCAGTCATACTGATGAAGTCTATAAGACTGATGTTGTCTTAAGCCTCTTTTGAAATATGAAAGATAGAAGAAAGCAGAAAGACACAGGGACCTCATACTCTCAAGAAAGTAGCACTGTCAGCAGAGCATGTCCCTTGAACCTGAGGTTCCTGCACTGAGATCCTCCCAGCTCAAGGAAAGACTGATGACAAGGGCCTTCCTCCACAGCTGATGGAAACAGAAAGCCTTTCCTTGGAGCTAGCATCCTAAATTTGGACTTCTAGCCTACTGGACTATGAAAGAATAAACTTTTCTTCTAATATTTCTGTTACAGCAGCACTAGATGACTAACACATTTTCAAAAAATACTTAAACTTATAGAATAGTCACAAAATTAGTACAATATGAGACCTCTTAGTAATTTGGAATTAATGCTAGGTAGTTAGTGAACAAATTTATAATTGGAGTGGGTCTTTCAAAATAGCCATGTACACAGGAATACAACTTTAAAAGCTACAATTTTCCAGCCTTTGTTAGTTGCTTCTGGAGTCCTGGTCCAGCTCGGCGTCTGGTTTTAACATTTTCCCAGCACCTTCTATATTTAGTGAACTTTAAGGTAGGCTACATTTTCTAAAAATCCTAGTGGGCATGTAAGTAATGCAATCCTAGTAAGGCGCAGAACCTGAGCTAATGTCATAAATGAGTCATGCATGAATCTAACCGGGTTCTATCGGAAGATATACACTACATATCTTCTCAAAACTTTGGATACTAATCCTTCAGAGGCTATGACCCGGTGCTATGAAAATTCCACTAAAGAAAACCAGTGTATCTTGAATTAAGCACAGGTGTTCGATAAGTCACTCATAAAACTCTTGCAGACTGGACAGGTAAAGTGGATATTAATGGACTGGAATAGAAATACATGTTAGCTGATTAAGCAACTATAACCTATACGGTTTCTGTTATCTGGTAGGAACTGCCTATCTTAGAGTTTTATGTATGAAGGCACACATAACATCTCCAAGTGACAGAAGCTATAAAAGACAGGCAATACACTGGATAAACCCAAAACCAAACTTGTTGCCATTAAGTTGATTCAGACTCATAGC
The DNA here is from genome assembly GCA_028571685.1 of Heterohyrax brucei. Classification (NCBI taxonomy): domain Eukaryota; kingdom Metazoa; phylum Chordata; class Mammalia; order Hyracoidea; family Procaviidae; genus Heterohyrax; species Heterohyrax brucei. Next base: position 88,259,362 of record CM053151.1, on the reverse strand, counting down.
AACTCTACAGGACAGAATAAAACCACCTCATCGTTTCCAAGCTGTAATGTTTTTGTGTTTTTTCCCCAAGGTGTAATGTTTACAGAAGCATAGTGCCATTATCTTTCTCACATGGATGGGCTGGTGTGTTTGAAACACTGATCTGTTGATTAGCTAAGCCTTTAACTACTCTGCCACTGAAGTTCCTTAATATACTAGATAGCAGATATAAAATCAAAAGAGGTCTCTTTAGGCTAGACTCATAGGGTGAAATCAAACTAAAATTTTATGAGAATAAATGTGATCCAATTTCTGCTAAAACCAGTGATACAAAAAACCCCCAAGAATTTATGATTTATAAAGACAGTTTATGATTTTGTTTACACAGTGAACATGGAGTATGACAATTGATTTTTTTAAACAAACTGACAAATTTAAATATCCACACTAACTTGATTCTTTGTAAGAAATATTTACACTTACTAAAACTATTCTTCCATTTTTTCATGAATTTTGGAATTTTTGTTGTTCTCAATACTAGTACTCAAGATTCTTGATTATTATTTGGTTTCTCATATAAATTTATCTTTCAGGGAAATAAGGTTGTGCATTTTAGTAGTCAATTTCTAATGGTACATATAAAACAGAATAGTGTCTGACATGTAGTTAGCATTCAAAAACTGACACCTATGAGCATTATGGAGTCCCTGGGTAGTACAGACAGTTTCCATTTGACTATTAACCTAAGGGTTGGTGATTCAAAGTCGCCCAATGGTTCCATGGAAGAAAGGCCTGGCAATCTGATTCTATAAAGATTACAGCCAAGAAAACCCCATGGAGTAATTCTACTCTGTGGCATGTACATTGTCATGAAACAGAATTGATTCCACGGCAATAGGGTTTTTTCAGTTTGACCTATAAGATACGGCTGATGTGTCATATTTCCTCATGACTCACGGTCAACAAATATTTATAGAGTATAAGCTATCTATCAGGAGCCCTGGAGGCATAGGGGTTAAATGCTACAGCTGCTAACCAAATGTCAATAGTTCAAATTCATCAGCTGTTCCTTCAAAACTCTACGAAACAGTTCTATTCTGTCCTACAGGGTTGCTGTAATTTGGAATTGACTCAACAGCAATGGGTTTTTCAATGCTATGTATCAACTTGTGCTATGTACTGGGCAGATCATTTAAAAATAAGAGATGAGATACTTGTCCTTATGGCTCTATATACAGAGAGAAAGAGATAAAGACATGAATAACTGTAAATTGTGTTAAGTGTTTAAGAGAAAAGAACAAGTGGTACAATTCACATTTAGGGTGGCATCTGAGAAATCTTTGATACAAAGTTTTGTTCAAATGGACTAAAGAATAAATAGGAGTGTGCAGTCACCGGACAGGGAAAGCAGTGGAAGCTGCATATAGGTGGGCATGTAAATTTATACATGAATGTACATTTTCACTCAGTCATGTTAAAAAAAAAAAAAGAATAAATAGGAACACGTGGACATGTTCATGATCTTTAGTTATTAAATAAATTCAAATCAAGACGACAATGAGATACCATCTCACCCCAACAAGATTGGCCATGATCCAGAAAACACAAAACAACAAATGCTGGAGAGGCTGTGGAGAAAGTGGAACCCTCCTACACTGTTGGTGGGGTTGCAAAATGGTCCAGCCTCTTTGGAAAGCAATCTGGCGCTTCCTTAAAAAAATGGATATCGATATACCATTTGACCCAGTCATTCCACTACTTGGAATATATCCTACAGAATCAAGGCCTTTCACATCAATGGACACATGCACCAGAATGTTTATCGCAGCACAGTCCACGATAGCAAAAAGATGGAATCAACCCAGACGCCCAACAACAGAAGAATGGACAGGTAAACTATGGTACATATACTCAATGGAGCACTATGCAATGATAAAGAACAACGACGATTCCAGGAAACATCTCCTAACGTGGTTTCAAGTGGAAGACATTATGTTGAGTGAAAGTAGTCAGCAACAAAAGGACAAATATTGTATGAGACCTCTACGGTAAGATCTCAAAACCAGACTTGTGTATAGAAGAAAACACTCTTTGACAGCTGCAAAGGAAGGGAGGGAGGGTGAGGTGGGGGAAGGTTTAGTTTAGATAGTTGCTAGAAATCTGGTTGGGAGAAAGTGGTGATAGCACACATTAGAAACAAGAACAACATTAAGCGGACTTCAGCATAACTTGAGTACTCCTTCCATCTTAACCCAATATTGCAAGGATAGAGCAGCTGGGGCAGGGGGCAGGGGACCATACTCTTAGGCGAAATCCAAGCCAATTGGCACAACTAGCGTTTTGCTAAGAGAGCTCTCTGCACCCCACGTTGGTGAGTTGCGTCTGGGGTCTTAAAAGCTGCCAAGCTGCCACTGAGGACACAGCAAATGGTCCCAACTCAGCAGGAACGGATGCTCACCGAGGACCATAATGACATGGGGTAAAGACAACCTAGAAGACAGAGAGACCCACAAGAGTGGGTGCCTACACAGACTTGGGACCAGAAGAACTGGATGGTGCCCAGCCACCACCAGTGATAGCCACAATGGAGCTCACAGAGAGGAGTCTCACTGGCAACACAAGAATAAAAAGGGGTACATCCTGAGATCTCCACTAAAAGACCGCAATTGATGGTCCAGCAGTTTCAGGGTTCCCCTGAGAGCATGTTCCCCCGCCCTGATGCTACCCTTACCCATAAATCATAACGAAGGTCCACTCTTTGGACAGGCATGGATTGGACTTGGCAATGCAGAGTGACCATATATTGGATGCACTTTATGGTTCTATACATCTATAGGATGTCATCCTGCTGACCTCTGGCTGGAGGAAGGAGAGTGGGTGGAGAGGAGGGGAAAGGAGGCTGTTGGGAGGATGAGACATGTATGGAGCAGAGAGGAACAGTGTGCTGTCACCAGATAGGGAGAGCAGTGGAAGCTGCATATAGGTGGGCATGTAAATTTATACGGGAATGTACATTTTCACTCAGTCATGTTAAACAAAAAGAAAAAAAAAGAATAAATAGGAATTAGCCACGCTAAAAATACGATTAACATCTTAGGTAATGGGGACAGCATATTCCATAAGGAGAAAAAAGAAAAAGCTTGATGAAACACTGTAAGCAACTGGGAGAGGGACAGGAAGGGTAGGATGTAGGCTTAGAAGAGTATGGAGGAGAAAATCAGGTAGTCTAACAGAACATGTGAGACTTAATTGAGGCTTTGAAGTAGGAAACTATTTGGTAAAATACTTCATGCTCGAAAAAGTTCATTGTGGCTGAGAAGTGAAGAGGGAATTGAAAGGAAGCAGTGATGGAATTGAGGAGAGCAGTTTCTGAATTAAGGTGAAAGATGATGGTGGATTAGATAAGGTTCTCTAGCAATTCATCACACCACATGAATCCAAAAAAGCCAGTGATAAATCTCAAATATTTCCTAAAATGGGACATGCAATAGTAGACTAGTTTTTCATCTTAATACTAACCAAACCAAATCTATTGCCATCAAGTCCATTATAACTCTACAAGACAGGGCAGAGCTGCCCCCCAGGGTTTCTAAGGAGGGACTCATGCATTTGAACTGTCAACTCTTTGGTTACCAACCGATCTCTTAACTACTGCACCACTGGAGCTCCAAGAGCATACTAACAGCTACTTAAGCTTATGAAACTGGTTCATTTAAGAACGAATGTATTTTTTCTTTTCTCAAGGACAGGCCATAGGTCATATATTATGCAAAACTCTTAGCATCTGGCAAGGTGATATATACCTATTAGTGGTAAATAAACTAGTGCAGTGCAAAACAGAAAGAAAGGTAAGTGTACAAAAGAACTGTGAAAAACTTTATGGAGGAAGCTGAACTTCAGCTGGTCCAGGAGTTCTTAATTTAATGGATCTGCCCTGCAATTGTATTCAACTTTTTTGTGTGTAGAAGAAGCTTTTGGGGAAGGTCTATGGCATTAATTACATTCCTAAAGAAGGTCACTACCTGGAAAAAGTTAAGCTCCAATGAACTAATCCTTAAAAAGGATGGCTAAAAATTGAGTAAGTAAAACAAAAAAGTATCATAAAGTAAGGCAGAGGAGAGAGGATGCAAAGGAAGAAATGTTTAATACCTAAAGGGTGAGTGAAGATTCTTTGTAGACTACAGTATCAATGAAGATTTCAATCCTCAAACATTAACTCCTTAGTTTGACACAATACTGTGCTAACTGCTTTAATATCTATTTTCTTTTTTAATATGAACCTTATTCATGAGTGAATAATGGAGATAATATCATTATTACTACTCTTTTAGAGAAGAGTGGGGCATACAAAGCAGAAGGAAAGCACCCAATGTCATACAACTAATAATTGACAGAACTGAACCTATTTGATGTTAAAGCTCACACTGTTAAGCACACATTGCCTTCCAGATCTGAAAGGGATCTAACTACTTGATTTGACCCAAAAGTGACACTGCTAGAAAATCAACTGATAGTCTAGCAAGTCAACAAATTCATTAACAAGTATAGGGCGTAATGTGAGCCCTAGTGGCACAGGAGTCATGAGCTCAGCTGCTAATGAGGCTGGTGGTTTGAGCTCAACAGCCAGATGGCAGGTTAAGGATGTGGCAGTCTGCTTCCATAAAGATTAAGAACAAACAAACAAGCAAAGAACAAACTCAGCACTGTTGAGGTGATTTACATTCATAGCAATGCTGTATGACAGAGCAGAACTGTCCCATTGAGTTTCCAATGAGTACCTGACAAAACTGAACTGCTGACATTTTGGTCACCAGCCATAGCACTTACCCACTATACCACCAGGGTTTCCCGGTAAAGATTACAGACTTGGATACCCTCTAAGGGCAGTTCTACGCTTTCCTGTAGGGTCTCTGGGTTGGAATCAACTTGATGGCAATGTTTTTGTTTGTTTTTTTTAATTTAAATTTTAATTTTTTATTATGATTGAATGAAAATGTACATTCCCATATAAATTCACATTCTCACCTATATGCAGCTCCCACTGCTCTCCTTGCTCGGTGACAGCACACCTCTCCTCTCTACTCCATACATGTCCTATCCTCCCAACAGTCTCCTATCCCCTCTCCTCCACCCACTCCCCTTCCTCCAGTAAGAGGTCAGCTGGATGACATCCTACAGATGCACAGATCTATAACATTCCCACAAGATACAGTCACTCTGTGGTGCCAAGTCCAATTCACTGCTGTCCGAGAAGCTGACCTTCATTATGATTTATGGACAGGGGCAGCATCAGGGCCAGGGGCCATGCTCCCAGGGAAACCCTGAATCCCCCAGACCATCAACTGTGGTCTTTTATTGGAGATCTTAGGGTGCACCCCTATTTATTCTCTTGCTGCCAGTGAGACTCAACTTTGTGAGCTCCATTGTGGCTATCACTGGTGGTGGCCGGACACCATCTGGTTCTTCTGGTCACAAGTCGATGTATAGACCCACTCACGAGGGTCTCTCTGTCTTCTGGGTTCTCTTTTCACCATGTCCTTCTTGTCCTCGGTGATCATCCATTCCTGTTGAGTTGGGACCATTTGCTGTACCCTCAGACGGCAGCCTGGCAGCTTTTAAGACCCCAGATGCCACTTACTGATGTGGGGTGCACAGAGTCCTCATTAGCAAAACGCTAGCTGTGCCAACTGGCCTCGATTTCACCTGACAGCATGGTCCCCAGCCCCCTGCTACAGCTACTCTGTCCTTGCAATTCTGGGTTAGGATGGGAGGAGTACTCAAATTGTGTTGAAGTCCAGTTATTACTGATCTTCTTTCTAATGTGTACTGTCACCGATTTCACCCAACCAAATTTCTATTAACTATCTAGTCTAAACTCTCCCCACTTCACCCTCCCTCCCTCCCCACCTTTGCAGCCATCAGAGTCTTCTGTGCATGAGTCTGTTTTAAGTTCTTATCGTAGGGATCTCATACAGTATTTGTCCTTTTGTTGCTGACTACTTTCACTCAGCATAATGTCCTCCAGTTGAAACCAGGTTAAGAGATGTTTGCTGAAATCATCGTTGTTCTTTATCATTGCACAGTGTTCCACTGAGTATATATACCATAGTTTACCCATTCATTCCTCTGCTGTTGGGCATCTGGGCTGATTCCATCTTTTTGCTATTGTTGACTGTGCTATGATGAACATTCATGTGCATGTGTCAGTTAGTGTGAATGGCCTTTATTCTGTAGGATATATTCTGAGCAGTGGAATTACTGGGTCAAATGGTATATCTAGACCCAACTGTCTAAGCAACTGCCAGATTGCTTTCCAAAGAGGTTGCATCATTTTTCAATCCCACCAACAGCTTAGCAGAGTTCCAATCTCCCCACAGCCTCTACAACATTTGTTGTTTCACATTTTTTGGATCATTGCCAATCTTGTTCAGGTAAGATGGTATCTCATTGCGGTTTTGATTTGAATTTCTTTAATAGCTAATGATCTTGAGCATGTCTGCATGTGTTTTTTGGCTGCCTGGATCTCCTCTGCAGACAAGTGTCTGTCCAACTCCTCTGCCCATTGCTTAATTTGATGATGTATCTTTTTCTTATTGATATTTTGTAGTACCTTATAGATTATGGAAATCAAGCGTTGGTCTGACATATAGTTCCCAATCGGTTTGTTTTTTTGGCTATAGAACCCACTGCCATTGAGTTAATCTCAAATCACAGCAACTCTATAGGGCAGAGAAGAACTACTCCACAATTTCCAAGTCTGTAAATCTCTATGGAAGGAGTCTGACACATCTTTCTCCCTCTGAATGTCTGGTGGCTTGAAAATGTCAATCTTTTGTTTGGCAGCTGAGTACTTGAATCACTGGTTGACCACTGCTCCTTTTTTTTTTTTGGTGGTGACTTAAACATTTCTTTGCTTTTTTCATTCAAATTTTAACAATATCAGTCATTATTAATAAAGCTCACATAGCCTTCTACTAAATCTGGCTAAGGGGCAATCATATCAGCAGAAACACACAAATAACAGTATAAACAGTACAAAAACACAAAGTATGTGGAGATCTGAAAGAAATGTTTTACCTTATTTTGTAAATAATCATGGATCACTGTACTTCATTGATATGCCAGGAAGAATTATGAGAGACTTTGAAACTGACAAAAAGTATACTGGGTGTCAGTGTGGTGGATCTTCCTGGATTATCTGCATTATTCATTTCTTTAGCTATTTTATAATTCTACAGGCTTAGCAAATGATTTTAATATAACAGATTTTCATCCAAGTGCTTTTTGGGGGGGGGGATGGATTATTTTTTAATCCAATTTTCTTTTTTCTTTTTTTGCAACTGCCTGTCCTGAGGATAATGACCACATTTTACATCTATTTGTAAATTCATTTCAGCATTTCCAGTGCCTATATATTTATGTGCTCTTTGAATTTCCCCTTGAACCATCTGTGACATTTTACTTGGTTTGTTATTAATTAATGAACTAAATAGTCTTTAATATGTATTCACTTTGCATTTGTAAAAAATACTATTTTATCTTTAAAAATGTTCCTTATTATTACTCACCTACTAAGATGCTCAATATATACATATAACAGATCCGGCTACACTGTGTTGCCAGCAAAGCCCACTTATTGACCACTGGCTTAAGGCTGTCTTTTCTTGGCTCCCCAAGGTGAATCCCCAAATCCAGTAACCAATAAAACTTCAACTTCGATGATTCTCTGTTTTTCAGTTCTTTTTGCCTGCCCTTTTACCCCGCCTCTATTGAGCTGCATTTTATTTTTTGTCTGTTTGTGAATTCTCATTAACTTATTTGCCCCTGGTAGTAGCAATAACAAAGAATTTTGTTTCATAGTCTGATTGTTTGCTGACCTCTGTAAATAAATTACAGAAGTCTGTTGTCTGAGGTGCAGTGGTTAAGGATTTGGCAGCAGCTCGTATTTACCAGTTGCTCTGCGGAAGTGCTATAGGTCTATTCTGTTCTACAGGGTTGCTACGGGTTTGATTTTGGTTTACTGTCTGTTAGTGAGACACCACAGAGAATCCTGTTTGTCTATTTGTTCAGCTGAGCTGAAATAAATGAAGAATTTAGAGTCCTGCAGGAAGAAAACCAACTGTTTTTTTTAAATAAGTTTTTATGTTTACTCTGGACCCATGGATGAAGTTGTAGGAGTTAAATTATGAACTTTCTATATCTGAAAGAGCTTTTCATGTATGTGTGAACTATTTCTTTATAATAAATTAATATATTAAACAACACTGTGTAGTGAATTAAAGGATCTGGGTTCTGACTGTCTTATACCAAACCAAAACCATTAGCACTCAATTGATTCTGACTCACAACGACCCTTTAGAACAGAATAGAACTGCTCCACAGGTTCCAAGGAGCGCCTGGCGGACTCGCAGTGCCTGGCGGATTCGCCCTACTGACCTTTTGTGGTTAGTAGCCGCAGCACTGCACCACTACACGCCACCAGGGTTTCTGACTGGCTTGGAGGTAACTAAATTATTACTATAATTTCCCCCCATAAGGCAAACATAGTTCTGTCATTTTAAACACACCAGACATAATTTTTTTTAAGAAAAAGCAATAAATATTCTAAGAATTCATTTATGTAAATATTGTAAATCTATAGCAAGTGGATAAGCTTAAAAATTCTGGTTAAAAAGCTAGCTGACTTATTAGTGTAAAACATAACAAGTATATAAGTGGTTCTTTCAGGGTTTTCCCTAAACTAATATACGTTTATAGACTGAATATGGTAATACTGCTTCTATGAAAAGCTTAGAATTGTGAAAAATATACTTGTCTGACTAAGCTGAATCATGATTCTGACCAACTTTGTTTTAACAATATTTTTAATGTTAGCTTAAAGATAATTGTAAGATGTTTACATAACAAATTTCAGACTCATACTAAATTAGCTAATGCACAATCACTAAATACCTAGATTACTTTAAAATAAAATCAGGAAATTGACTTGTTAATTGTTGCCACTGAGATTATGCTGACTCACGGCAAATCCTATGACTGGCAAAACTGTTCCACAAACTTTGCAAGGTTTTGACTTTTCAAAAGCAGATTGCCAGACCTATTTTCAGAGGTCACCATGGGTGAGTTTGAACCACCATTTTTGGTAGGTCATTGAGTGCTGAACCTTCTGTGTCACCCAGGGACTCCTATGAAACTAATTACTAATAATTTTAAGCTTATATACTTTGGCTTCTTATTATTATTTGCCATACATATGTTATACTTTGGGGCCATGTTTATGCACATGTTTCTTTTTGTTATTTTAACAAGTAGTAAAAAGAGTTGTACATGGAAACTCTAGTGCTCAAGTACTTAACAGCTACAATTGCAAATGGAAAAGCAGTTTGAATCCACCAGGAAACCATGTGGCAGTTCTACTCCTATAGGGTCAGTATCAGACAGAAGCGACTCCACTGCAATGCATTGGGTTTTGGTTTTGGGGTGGTTATGGAAAATTGCATTATGAGCTTTGTAGGTAGGCTAAAATGTGTATGAAACAATTCTCAATTACTCATCCCTGCAATTTCTCCCTGTGAGGGAGAAGTTTGTTACTGTCATTAAAAGTTGTAATTAAAATGAGTGGTGGAGAGTATACCAGGAGCAACTGTGACAGAAGAATGCAACTCAGTATGTGCCTGTGTTCTTTTAAAGAATAAAAGAAATCAAAAACAAAAACCTTGTCCCTAAAGCAGTGATCATTAAACTTTTTGGTCTTTGGACTCCTTTAGACTTTAAACTTACATTAAAAAAAAAAAATGTGGGTTAAAAAATCAATACTTAGCAAATTTGAATGATACTGACAAAAATCCAAAATCTTCATTCATTTCGAAAAAAGTAATTAGTACACTGTATTTTAATATGAATTACACTTCAATATTATTATAAGCCAGTTTGTTGTAGAATATATGAAAGTATATAAATGAAAGAAAAAACTTAAAAGTGAATTTTAGTTGCCTTGATTTACAAGCTATAAAGTGTGTTAGAATTTCAATAGAGCTCACTTAATTTTGATAGGTGTTCTTCTTTGGGTTACTAATTAATCTTTTCACCTAGACATCTAAGCAATCTGTATAATTTGCCTAGACAGCAGAGATACCATGTCTTACAAGAAAAATTTTCTGTGCTTTAACTTTATTTTGTACTTAAGTATTTTTTAAGAGAAAAAAAAGGAAAGGAAGAAAGTTCACCACTTACAAGACAGGTAAGGTTCTTAAAAACAGTGTTATCTTACATGTTTTTATAAAGGTTTTATTGTTATTTTGAATAACAACACCCACTGCCATCAAGTCAGTTCTGACTTACAGAATTAATGGGACAGAGCTGAAGTGCCCCATCACGTTTCCAATGAGCTCCTGATGGATTAGAACTGCTCACCTTTTGGTTAACAACCACAGCACATAGCCATAGCACTTAATCACTATCTCACCAGGATTTCCAAAGTTCTTGTTAGGTGCTGTTGAGTCAATTCCAACTCATAATGACCCCATCCACAACAAAACAAAATGCTGCCTGGTCCCGTACCATGCCCATGATCATTTTCATGCTCAAGGCCATTGTTGCAGTCACTGTTTTGTTGAGAGTCTTCTTTTTGCTGACCCTCTACTTTACCAAGCATAATGTCCTTCCCCAGGAATTGAACCCTCCTGAGAATATATCCAAAGTATGTTAAGATACAGTCTCACCATCCTTGCTTTAGAAGCACTCTTGTACTTCTTCCAGGACAGATTTTCTTGTTCTTCTAACAGTCTACAGCAGTCTACTGGCAGTATTCTGCAACATTACAATTCAAAGGCATCAATTCTTCTGTCTTTTCCATTTACTGTACTGCTGCCCCACGTATATTACGTGACTCAAAATACCACGTTTTGGGTTGGCCACACCTTAGGTGACATCTTTACTTTTCAACACTTTAAAGAGGTCTTTTGCAGCAAATTTTCCCAGAAAAATGTGTCTTCTGATTTCCTGAATTCTGCTCCCATGGGTACTGATTGTAGAACTAAGTAAAATGAAATCCTTGACATTAATTCGTTCTCTATTTAAATCATGATATTGCTTACTCGTCCAGTTGTGAAGATTTTTGTTTTCTATTTCTTTTTCTTTTATTGTAATTAAGTTAAAGTACACAATTTAAATCAGTTTTGCATGCTCGCCTATCTGTAGCCCCATCTACTCTCCTCAACCAGTGACAGCACCCTATTCCCTTTCACTCTGGATTTCTAGAATCCTCTTAAACAACCACCTGGCCCCCCCTCCTCTCTATCCTCTTCTCTAGCATCTTGAAAGAAACCAGTTAGACAGCCTCCTACAAACGTATAAAACCATAAACAATACACACGATATGCTCACAATGAGTCCCCGAGTCCAGTCCATGCTGTAAGAGTTGACCTCAGTACTGGATTCCAGACAGGGCCTGCAGCATGTTCCGAGGGGACCCTCCAGGCTGTCGCAACATCAATTCTGGTTTTTTAGTAGAGTTCTTGAGCTGTGCACTTTTTGTTCTTGTATCGCCTCAGGGACTGAACATTGTGTCTGCCATCACGGCTGTCTTTGGTGGTAGCCAGGCACCATCTGGTTCTTCTGGTCTCGTATTGATATAGTCTCCCATTCATATAGGTCTTTCTGTCTCTGGTGCTCTTCTATTCCTCATGTCTTTGTTGTTCTTATTCATCAACTGTACCAGAAGAGCTGAGTCCATTTAGTGTACTCAGTTGGCAGCTGGCTAGCCTTTAACACACCACATGCCACTCACCAATATGGGGTGCAGAAGACTCTCTTAGCAATAGGCTAGATATGCCAACTGGCCTCGATGTCCCCTGAGAGCATGGTTCCCAGATGCTGCCCTTACTACTCTATCCTTGCGATACTGGGTTGAGATTACAAGAGCTGTCAGTTAGGTAAAGTTCATGTATGTTAATCTGCTCTCTGCTGCATGCTATCACCGATTTCACCTAACCAAATTCCTATCAACTATCGACCAACCCTCTTCCTCCCTCCCCACCCCTGTAGCTGTCAGAGTCTTTTCTTCTGTACATAAGTCTATTTTTAATTCCTTATAGCAGAGGTTTCATACAATTCTTGTCCTTTTGCAACTGACTGATTTCACTCAGCATTATCTTTTAGCTGAAACCAGGTTATGACATGCTTCCTAAAATCATCTCTGTTCTTTATCATTCATTGCATATTGTCACAGGGAGCACATGAACCATACTTTATACAGTCATCTGTTGATGGGCACTTAGGTTGATTCCATCTTTTTGCCATTGCGTACTGTGCTGCAATAAACATTCGTGTGCATGTATCTGTTCACAGGATTGCCTTTATTTCCGTAGGACGTATTCCAACTTGTGGGATTGCTGGATCACTTGCTATTTCTATTTCTAGCTTCTTAAAGAAGCACCAAATTGCTTTCCAAAGAGGTTGTATCATTTTGCATTCCCACCAGCACCATAGGGGAGTTCCAATCTTTTGGCAGCCTCTTCAGCATTTGTTGTTTTGTGTCTTTTGGATTATGGCCAACCATGTTGGGGTGAGATGGTATCTCACTGTAGTTTTGATTTGGATTTCTCTAATAGCTAATGATCACGAGCATTTACTCACGTGTCTTTTGGTTGCCTGGATATCTTCTCTGGTGAAGTATCTGTCCATTTCCTCTGTCCATTGCTTAACTGGGTTATTTACCTTTTTGGGGTTGATATTTTGCAGCACCGTGTACATTATGGAAATCAGATGTCAATGTGACATGTAGCTGCCAAGTATTTTTTCCCATTCTGTGGGTAGTCTTTTAACTTTCTTGATAAGGTGTTTGGAGGAGCGTAAGTGTTTGAGTCTTAGTAGCTCCCATTTACCTGTTTTCTCTTCTGTTGTTTGTGTATTATTGGTCAGATTTTGTAGTCTGTCAAAGGCATGAATTAGAAGTTCCATTGTTGATCCTAATTTTCCTTGCAAGATATTTATCATTTTAAGTTTGACATTTAGGTCTCTGATACATTTGGAGTTAATTGTCATGTAAGGTGAGAGATATGAGTCTTGTTTCAGTTTTGTTTTTTTGTTTTTTGCTGATGGATATCCAGTTGTGCCAATACCATTTGTCAGAGACTGTATTTACCCCAGTTTACAACCTTTGGGCCTCTACTGAATATCAACTGTTAATAAGAGGATGGTAATATTTCTGGGGGTCTCTATTCTATTCCACTGATCTATATGTCTCTTTTGGTGCCAGGACCAGGCTATTTTGACTATCATGGCAGTACAGTAGGTTCTAAGATCAGGTAGTGGGAGGCCTCCCATTGTGTTCCTCTTCTTTAGTGGTGCTTTACATATCTGAGGTTTTTTCCCTTTCCAAACAAAGTTGCAGATTTGTTCTACATCTCATTAAAAAAATGACACTGGAATTTGTACTAGGATTGCACATATAGCGCTTTGGGCTAAAACAGACATTTTTACAATGCCATCTTCCTATCCATGAGGAAGGTAAGCTTCTTTTTAAGCCTCTTTTGATTTCCTGCAGTAAGGTCTTGTGATTTTCTTTGTATAGTCTCTTATTTCTCTATTTAGATTTATTCCTAGGTATTTTATCTTCTTGGGGGCTATTCTAAATGGTACTAATTTGATGATTTCCTCTTTGATGATCTCTTTGCTGGTGTAAAGGAATCCTACTGATTTACTTATGTTTATCTTGTATTTTGATACTCTGCTGAATTCTTCTGTTAGTTCCAGCAATTTATTTATGGATGCTTTAGGGTTCTGTGTATAGGATCATATCATTTGCAGATAGGGATATTTTAACTTGTTTTTTGCCAATGCAGAAGCCCTTTGTCTTGTCTGAATTGCTCTAGCTACAACCTCTAGCACAAGGCTAAATAAAAGTGGTGACCGTGGGCATCCTTGTCTAGTTCCTGTCCTCACAGGAATTCCTTCAGTCTTTCTCAACTCATGATGATGTAAGTGGTTGGCTTTGTGTAGGGGCCACTTACTACACTGAGGAATTTCCCTTCTATTATTGTTCTGCTAAGAGTTTTTAACATGAGTAGGTGTTGGACTTTGTCAAATGCCTTTTCTGCATAAACTGACAAAATCAAGTGATTCTTATCCTTGATGCTATTTAGGAGGTTGATCAGAGTATGGCTCTGACTTGGTCATGATGGATTATTTTTTTGATACGTTGTTGAATTTGGCTAGTATTTTGTTGATGATTAGGTTAACGAGTGATATTGGTCTGTAATTTTCTTTTTGTATCAGGGTTATGCTGGCTTAATAGAATGAATTTGGGAGTATTCCATCCCTTCTAGAAAGCAGTGCTGGAATAGCAGTAGTATTGGAATTAACTCCTCTCTAAAACTTTGGTAGAATTCTCTGGTAAAGCCATCTGGTCCATAGCTTTTGTTGGTTTGTGGTTTTCTGGTGACTTTTTCATCTCTTCCTTTCTGATGAGTTTATTAAGTTGTTCTACTTCTCCCTGGGATAATTTTGGTAGGTAATACCAATCTAGAAATTTACCCATTTCCTCTAGGTTTTCAAATCTGGTAGAGCACAGTTTTTTCGTAGTATTCTGTTAGTATATTTTTGATTTCAGTTGGTCATTTGTGACATCTCCCATCTCATTTCTTATTCAGGTTATCTGTTTCCTCTCTTCTAAGTTTAGCCAATGGTTAATCAATTTTGTTTATTGTTTCAAAGAACCAGCTTTTGGTTTTGTTAATTTTTTCAACTCTTTTTCTATTCTCTAAATCATTTACTTCTGCTCTAATCTTTATTATCTGTTTTCTTCTGGTGCCTCAGGGGTTCCTCTGTTGCTCTCTTTCTACTTGTTCAAGTTGTAGCTTTAGTTTGGGCCCTTTCTTCATTCCGGATACCTGCATTTACAGAGATAAACTGACCTCTGAGGACTGCTTTTGCTGTGTCCATAGTTTCTGGGAGGATGTGTTTTCATTCTCATTTGATTCCATAAATTTCTTTATTTCATCATTGATTTCCTCTATAAATCATGGATTTCTGAGCAAGGAGTTGTTCAGTCTCCATGAGTTAAAATTTCTACCTATGTTTTGTCTGCTTTTGATTTCAACTTTTATGATTCTATGGTCCAAGAATATGCTTTGTAGCAATTCAATGGTTTGGATTGTGTTGAGACTTGCTTTAAGTCTTCATACATGGTCTATTCTGGAAAATGTTCCATGTGCATTGAAGAAGGTGCACTTATCCATTGATAAATAATCCTATATATTCTGATGAGGTTTAGTTGGTTAATTGTCACAGTATGATCTTCTGCATCTTTACTGAGCTTTTTTCTGGATGATCTGTCCATTACTCAAAGTGGAATGTTGACATCTCCCAGTATTATTGTGATCTATGTTATTTTTCAGTGTTGCCAGCATTTGTTTGATGTATTTAAATGCTCTCATACTGGGTGCATAAATATTTAACATTTTTATATCCTGTTTATGTACTGAAACTTTCACCAAGAATTGTGACCATGCTTATCCAAGATGGTGTATTTTACATTAAACTCTATTTTATCTGAGATTAGTAATGCCACTCCTGCTCTTCTTTGCATGCTGTTAGCTTGGTATATATTTTTCTATCGTTTGATTTTCAGTTTGTTCATATTTTTGAGTCTAAGGAGTTTTCTTATACGCAATATATAGAGGGACCATGGGTTTTGATTGAAGCTGTTACTCCGCCTCTTTATTGGAGCACTTGATCCATTTACATTCAGTGTAAATACTGATAGATATGTGTTTAGTGCTGTCATTCTGGTGCCTTCATTTTTGTGTTGCTGGTATCTTCTCTGTTCCTCTTAATATTCTATTCTGCTACTTTTTTTTTATGGATTTACTTTTCATCCTGTTAAGTTGTGGTTTTAGTTGAGACTCCGGCATTACATTTCTTGTTTCGATATGTCATATTGTTAGTTTGCTTTGGAGCTACTCCTTCGATCCTCCTTAATGTTTTATGTTTAAACCACACTTTAACTTCTGTATATCTCCTTAATTTCCTCTTTATCTGAAAGGGTTATAACTATGGTAATATATCTCTCTTTACACTGTGATGTCATAGTTTTCATGTTGAGATCTCTGGGTACCCACTTTTAATATTTTTAGCTTTGACAGGGTTTTGTGTCTTCCCTAACCAAGACTCTGGAAACTGTGTCCTTCACTGCATCCTTAATTATAGATGTGATGTTAGTTATTCTAAACAAAGAGGTTCTTTTGGTATTTCTTGTAGTCTTGGTTTTGTTTTTGCAAAGTCTCTAAGCTTCTATCTCCTAATGTCTTAAGTTCACTGTCAGATCTGAGAGACAGTTTTGCTGGTTATGTAATTCTTGGTTGGAATTTTTTCTCCTTCCAGGCTTGATGTGTCATCTCACTGCCTTCTAGCCAACATGGTTTCCACCAAGATGTCAGAAGAAAGCCTACAGGTCTTCCCTTTGTACATCAGGTTTGCTTTACGCCTAGCTGCCTTTAAGTGCCTCTTTTTATGCTTCATTTTAATAAACTTAATTATAATATGTCTTGGTGTCTTTTGGGGGGTCTAGCTTTGTGGTGTTCAATAAGCATCTTGAATAGTGATGTTCTCTTCTTTTAGGATGCCAGGGAAGCTTTCTGTCAGCAACTCTTCAACTATTCTCTCTGTATTTTCTGCTATCCCTGCCCACGCAGGAACTCTAATTATTTGTAGATTATCCCTCTTGATAAGAGTTCCATATGCTTCTCAACACTTCTTCATTTTTCTTGTTTCTTTTATCTGATTTCTCCTAAAAAATGCTGATATCAGTTGCTTTGTCTTCCATCTTGTTAATCCTGCATTCTAATTTCTCCATCTTTCTCTTTTGGCTCTGCATTGAATTGTCTAATTCTGAAATTTCATTATTGATCTGACGGATTTCAGATCATTGTAGTTCTAGAAGTTCATATACCTTACTTAATTTTTTATTTTGTTCTGTTGTATTTTGTTTAATCTCTAGAAAGGCTATATACATAACTCTTTTGTATTCTACCTCTGATAATTTCAGAAAGGCTTCATCTCAGGAGCTTTTTGATTCTTTAGTTTTGGAGTTTTCTGGAGCCATGGTAGACTGCTTCTTTAAATGGTTAGACTTTGTTGTCTTTACATTGTCTGGTGTTACACCAACGTGAGCTGTGGCATAATTCTAAGAATGGAGTGAATACGGACACAGCTAGAGTTGGTTGCCAGCCACTGCTTCATTTTCCTCATGCAGCTGACTTATGTACAGCATCTCTGGCAATAAACACTCTGTAAAGCCCTGTGATGCTCCTTGGCTTGTTGGCTCACCCCACCTGGGCCCTGAGAGGTGGCAGGCCCCACAAAGTGGCTGATAAAGGCAGTGAGCTACTTGTGCCAACTCTTCAGTGTCAGGTCAGTTGAGACTGTGGTTTAGCTCAGGGAAGGGAGGAGAGAAGGATGTCACTGCACTCAGCTACCAGAGACTGCTGCATTCTCTAGATGTGCTTACCTTAAAAACTGCTTTTCTGCTGAGTGGGGCACTGTCCAGCAGCAGCCAAAAGCAGCTGAGTCCTCACGGATAGCAGGCCCTGCCTCCTGGCTGGTAATGATGGTGCCCTACTTATGGAGCCTCTGGAGGGCCATAAGCTGATGCTATGATATGGCTAAAGGTGGTGAAAATGAAACCGCCACACTCAACTGTCAGTCAGTCCTGCATTCTGTAGCTGCTCTTATCTTAAAAGCTGCTTTTCTGCTGCAAGAAGTATTAACCAGCCATAGCTGATAGCAGATGGGCTCTGATGGGTGGCTGGTCCTGCCTCTTGGCTGAGAAAGATGGTGCCTTGTGGGCCATCCACAGACACTATGATGTGGCTCAAAGAAGGGAGGGCTCAGGGCACTGCTGCATTCAGCCACCAGTATGTTCTCTAGGTAAGGCTGTTATAAAAACAGCTTTTCTGTTAGTAGAAGAGCCCTCAAATGCGGCTTGACTCCACCTCTCAACTGGACAAGATAGTGTCCCACCTGGGCTGCCTCACCTGCAGTGAGTCAGCAGTATCAATGGCACAACTCAGAGATGAGAGGGGGAGGGGCACTGGAACGCTCATTTGTCAGGCACTGTGAGGTTCTCTCAGTGTGGCTGTCCCAAGCAGTCTCTCTGCTGTGGGATATGCTGTTTACTTAGCACTGCAGTTCAGCAAAGCAGCTGGCCTATGCCTGGCTCACCAGCTTGGCAGACCCACATCCAGCCTTCTGGGTAACAAAGAAGACGTCTGTACCTGTAATCCACATAGCTGATGTGCCAGCAGAGCAGGACTCAGTGTACCATGAAACTGCCTCTGACAGAAGTAGTTTCCTCCTTTCCCGTCACCCAGTCCAATCTCGCAACCCTATGCCTGATCTTAGGGCTCCCCAGAATGTCCACACTTCTCTGCTGAATTATTTTTCTAGGCCTTAGTTCCCAGAGGGAATAGAGGACACAGGCATCTAGTCTGCCATCTTGGTACTGCCACACCTTAGTGTCAACTTTTTTCTTGATATTGAAGTTTAATCCATACCAAAGGCTGGGGTCTTTGATCTTCATCAGTGTTTCAAATTCTCTTCAATTTCTGCAAGGAAGGTTGTGTCATCTGCATAATGCAAGCTGTTAATGAGTCTTCCAGGAGTCCTCATGCCTCATTCTTCTTCATATAGTCCAGCTTCAAAAATCATTTGTTCTGCATAGAGACTGAAAAGGGATGGTAAAAGGATACAGTCCTGACAAACACCTTTTCTGACTTTAAAACATACAGCAACCCCTTGCTCTATTTGAATGCCTGCCTCTTGATTCATGTACGTATTCCTCATAAGCACAGTTAAATGCTCTGGAATCCCCATTTTCCTCAATGTTATGAATAATTTGTTAAAATCCACACAGTTGAATGCCTTTGCATCATCAATACAACATATAGGTAAATATCTTCCTGGTGTTCTCTGCCTTGAGCCAAGGTCCACCTGATTTCAGCAATATTATCCCTGCTTCCATGTCCTCTTCTGAATCCAGCTTGAATTTCTGTCAGTTCCCTATCAATATACCATTGCAGTTGCTTTTGAATGATCTTGAGCAAAATTTTATCTGCATGTGATATTAATGATATTGTTTGATAATTTCTGCGTTTGGTTGGATCACCTTTCTTGGGAATAGGCATAAATATGGATCTCTTCCAGTCGGTTGGCCAGGTAGCTGTCTTCTAGATTTCTTGATAGATGAGTGAGCACTTCCAAAGTTGCATCCATTTGTTGAAACATCTTAGTTGGTATTTCCTCAATTCCTGGAGGCTTGTTCTTCAGGAGTGCCTTCAGTGCAGCTTCATCTTCTTTTAGTACCATGGTGCTACCTCTTGAAATGGTTGAATGTTGACCAGTTAGTTTTGGCATAATAACTGGGTATTCTTTCCATGTTCTTTTGATGCTTTTTGCATTAATATTTTCATGATCGTACCTCAAAGTTGTAAGTTTTTCTTCAGTTCTGATGCTTTGAGAAACGCTGAAAATGTTCTTCACTTTTGGTTTTCAATCTGTTTCTTTGCACATGTCATATTTATCTTTGCCTTTTCCCTCTGCCCTTTCAAATCTTCTGTTCAGTTCTTCTTCTCTCCAGATCAATAATTTTAATTGATTATCCATTTTTTTAATGTGATCTTCCTCTCCATCTGGAAGGACTATAACGACTGTAGTACATCCTCTTTCTAATAAGATGACACCGTAGTTTCCTGATGATCACTGGAATGCTTCTTTCTGTATCAAAGCTGTGATTGGCTTTGGAGCCTTCCCTAACTTAGTACAGTTTTGAGTAGTGTGTTGTTCTAAAATATAAAGTTAGTGGTTTTGTTCTTCTAAGCTAGAGCCAAGAATTTCTTTCAGTATTTCTTGTAGTTTTGGTTTGGTTTTTACAAAGACTCTCAGTTTCTGTTTATCTGGGAATGTCTTAATTTCATTTTCGTATTTGAAAGATTGTTTTGCAGGATATATATTTCTTGGTTGGAAGTTCTTCTCCTTCAAGACTTTGAATGTGTCATGCCACTGTCTCTGTGCCAGCATGGTTTCTGCTGAGAAGTCTGAAGAGAGCCTACAGGGTTTCCCTCTGAATGTTAGCTTTGCTTTGAGTCTTGCTGCCTTTAAGAGTTGCTGCTTATCTTTCATTTTGTTAAGCTTGATTATAATATGTCTTGGAGTCTTTTTTCTGAGATCTATATTGGGTGGCGTACAATATGCATCTGAGACGTCTATATTCCCTTCTTTCATGATTTCTGGGAAATTTTGTGTCAGCAGCTCAGCAACGATACTCTCTGTGTTCTCAGATGTCTCACCCTGTTCAGAGACTCCAATTAATCAAAGGTTGTTCCTCTTAATAGAGTCCCACATGCTTCTTAATGTTTCTTCATTTCTCTTCTTTTTCTGATTTCTGCTCATAGATGCTGGCCTCAGTAGCTCTCTCTTCCAAGTCAGAAAATCTTTTTTCTATTTGTTCCATTCTGTTTTCTTGGCTTTGCATGGAAGTTTCTATGTCTTTGATTTTGTTCTTGATCTGTTGGATTTCAGAGTACTGGTGTTCCATCAGATCGAACAGCTTGTTTAATTTTTCATTTTGTTCTGCTGCATTTCGTATAAGGTCTAGAAGGGCTCTGTATATACTCATTTTGTATTCACTTCCTGATGCTTTCATAAAAGTTTCTTCATCTGGAAAATTCCTTGGTTGCTTTGTTTGGGAGCCTTCTGAAGCCATAGGTGATTTCTTGCATGCCACAAGTGTCTGTTGCTTTTTGGGTCCCATGTGAGTATATAGAGGCTGGAAGAGGTACTGTGAGGATGGACTGCAGATGTTTCTCTAGGCTGTCTTCAGTCCATGAGAGCCAGGGCTAGCCAGGAGCAGGAGTCAGTGAAAGAGAGGAGGTTTTTTGCTCAGTGGTATGAAGTCCAAAGTAACAGCCCTGTGCCGTGTCCTGGGGCTCATTAGGTGATCAGAAGGCTCCATTTGATTATCAATTCAGGTCTTGGTTTCCAGAGAGATATAAGGAGACATGTGCTTAGTCCGTCATCTTGACTCTAGCCCCCCATTTTTTTTAAATGTGATTAAGGGAAAGGCCACAATCCAAATCAATCTTCCATGCTCGCCAATCTGTCTGCAGCTCCTTCTGCTCTCCTTGACAGGTGACAGCACACTCTTCCTTCTTATTCTACACTTGTAGTATCCTCTTCACAATCTCCCATGCTCTCCTATCCACGCTCTTCTCTTGCATCTAGAAAGAGACCAGTAGGACAGCATCCTATGAAGGCATGGTACCATAAGTACATACACCACACGGTCACAATGTATCCTGAGTCCAGTCCATTTTTGTCTAAAGAGTTGACCTCAGTAGTGTTTTCTGGTTAGAGGCAGCAGCAAGTCTAGGGGCTATGCTCCTAGGGGATCCCCCAGGCTGTCACATCATCAACTGTGGTCTTCTAGTGGTGGTCTTGGACTGTACCTCTTTTTCTCATGTTGCCATAGGGACTCAACACTGTATGTTCCATTACAGTTGTCTGTAACGCTGGCCAGGCACAATCTGGTTCTTCTGGTCACACGTTTATACAGTCACCCCTTCAAATGAATCCTTCTGTCTCTTGGGCTCCTCTTTGTGTATTTTTTGTTCCAGGTGATCATCTGTTCTGGATCACTTGGGACCATCTGGAGTACCTCAGATAGAAGTTTTCTAGCTCTTAAGACCCCAGACACCAATCACCAATATGGGGTGCAGAAAACCCTCTTAGAAATATGCTAGTTATGCCAATTGGCCTTAGGTCCGTTGAGAGCATGGCCCCTAGACCCCCGCCCCTACTACTCTATCCTTTCAATATTGGGTTAAGATTAGAAGACTTTTTAGTTTATGGTGAAGTCCAGTTAAGTTGATCTTTTTTCTACTGTGTGCTTTCACCCAACCAAACTTCCATCAACTATCTCATCCATGACCAGTCGTCTCCCTCCCTCTCCCCACTTGCAGCCTCCAAAGAGTCTTTTCTTCTGTACATGAGTCTGTTTTTAAGTCATTATTGTAGGTGGACTCATACAATACTTGTCCTTGTGCTGCTGACTGATTTCACTCAACATGTCTTCCAATTGAAACCAGGTTATGAGATGCTTAAAATCATCATTGTTCTTTATCATCGCATAATATTCCACTGATTATATGTACTATAGTTTGTTTATCCATTTATCTGCTGATGGGCGTCTGGACTGATTTCTTCTTTTTGCTATTGTGAACTGTGCTGCTATAAATATTTGTGTGCAACTATCTCTTTCTATGACTGTCTTTGATTCTGCAGGATATATTCTGAGCAGGGGTATTACTAGATCAAACAGTATATGTATTTCTAGCTTTTTCAGGAAGCGTGAAATTAAGAGGTTGTACCATTTTGCCATCCCAGCAGCAGTGTAGGAGAGTTCCAATTTCTCCAGAGCCTCTCTACCATTTGTTGTCTTGTGTTTTCTGGATCACGGCCAACCTTGTTGGGGTGAGATGGTATCTTGATGCAGTTTTGCTTTGGATTTCTTTAATAACTAATAACTGTGAGAATTTTCTCCTGTGTCTTTTGGATGCCTGGATGTCCACTTTGGTGAAGTGTGCGTCCATCTCCTTTGCTCATTGCTTAATTGGTGTATTTACTTTTTTCTTGCTGATATTTTGCTGTACCTTGTAGATTATGGAGATCAGATGTCAGTCTGTTTAGTTCTTTTACTTCATCATTTCTACTTTTTGCTTAACTACCTGATATTCAAAAGCAAGTTTCAGAGTCTCTTCTGACATCAAATTTCCTTTCTTGTCTTTTTAATGACCTCTTGCTTTCTTCATATATGACGTCTCTGATGTCATTCCACAACTTGTCTGGTTTTCAGTCATTAGTATTCAGCAAATCAAATCTGTTCTTGAGATGGTCTCTACACTCAGGTGGGTGTACTCAAGGTCATATTTTGGCTCCCATGGACATGTTCTAATTTTCTTCAGTTTGAACTTGCATATGAACAAATGATGGTGTGTTCTGAAGTCAACATTTGGTCTTGTTCTGACTGATGATACCAAGCTTTTCCTTTGTTCCTTTCCATAGATGTAACTGATATGATTCCTTGCATTCCATCTGGTAAGGTCCATGTGTACAGTTGCCACTTATGTTGGTGATGGAAGATATTAATATAATGAAGAAGCCGTCCCTTCTGCAAAACTCTATCACGTGATCTCTGGCATCATTTCTGTCACCACGCCCAAATTTTTCTACTCCTAATCCTTCTTCTTCATTACCAACTATTGCATTTCAATCACCAGTAATTATCAATGTATCCTGACTGCATACCAGATCAATATTGGATTGCAGAAGCTGGCAAAAAACTTCCATTTCTTCATCTTTGGCTTTATTGGTTGGTGCACAAATTGGAACAGTCATATTAGCTGGCCTTCCTTGTAGGTGTATGAATATTATTCTACTATTGACAGCATTGTCCTGTATGATGGATCTTGAAATCTTTTTGATGATGAACGCAACACCATTATCTCTTCAAGTTGTCATTGGTGGCACAGCAGACGAATTCAACATGGCAATAACAGCCCATTTTAGCTCACTAATGCCTAGGATATTGATGTGTATTTGTTCCATCTCATTTTGGTAATTTTCAATTTTCTTAGATTCATACCCTGCACAGTCTACCTTCTGATTATTAGTGGGATGCCCGCAGCTGTTTCTTTTCATTTTGAATCATGACACGCCAGCAAATGAAGGTCCCAAAAGCTTGACTCCATCCTCCTCATTAAAGTCAGATGTAATTGAGGACATAGCTCTTTTCCAGTTGTCTTCTCAATGCCTTCCAGCCTGGGGGTTTATTTCCCAGCATGGTGTCTCAAAACATTCTGCTGCTATTCACAGTGTTTTCACTGGCTTATTCTGTTCAGAAGTAGACTTCTGCATCCTTCCTACTAGTCCTGTTAGTCTAGAAGCTCAGCTCAAACCTGTCTTTGGCCCCCTGCTGGTGTCTGAATACCTGCGGCATAGCTGCCAGCATCACAGCAACACTCAGTACAACAGTACTAAAAAGTGACAGACAAGTAGGGGGAAAGTTTTTCCAATAGGCAACCAAAAATTATTTCTCAGGCACCAAGGATCCTGTATTAACCAAGTGCCCAAATCTCCTCTTACAAATTGAAAACTATATCCTAAATACAAACAAAATAGAATTAAAAATTGAGGCTATATTTTTACCTAAAACTATCTTCGAGATTTCCTAGGGACCCCTAGAAATCACAAGGATTTATTTTTTTCAGCATAGAAAAAGAGATGAAAAATATAATTAGGTTTGTTTAATTGATTACAACTTTAAATTATGTAGGAAAGAGTTGTCCCAACAGAAGCTTAGCTTTCCCTAGGTTAAATTCACATTAAGCCAAGCCAGATCCGGTAAAATATTAATATAGATACCTCACAAATTGTATGCTTTCTGGGAAATTCCTGGGAAATTGCAAGTATATTTCTTATTGACAATGGCTTTTTACCTTCGAGGAACTGCTGATTAAAATTCTTATGCTGTCCTATGCAAAGCAGAAAAATTTAGTCTCTTCCATTCTGATATTGTTGAGCCAACACATTTCCATCATCTACAGACACGATTTTCCACTTGGCTGAAGGTTACTGCATAAGCTATGGGCTAGAGTTTGTGTGTTCAACAAAGGAGCAGTCTCAAGAGCCTCATGGAAAGAACTATACCAGATACTTCAAACTACTGAAACTTCAAACAACAGACTCTTGAGATGCTATTTGGAATTGACTTGACAGCAATGGAGTTTTTGTAGACAACTTTCAGACCCCAACAGTGGACTCAGTTAGAAATTCCAAAGCTCTTTTTCGTCCAGAAGCACAGTTTCATAAAAATAGACTGCTAAATAAGAATCAATTGAGTAATGAAGGAAATTCCCTGGCTATTGTTTGGCATTATTATTGTGGCTGTTTCAAATGCATTTTCTGGTTGTGTAAGAAAGTCCATTTACTTTCTTAAGCTATATGTAACTCATGCAACTCAGCAGACTCTGATTTTCAAAATTAAATGCAACCCTGAAAAATATTTGATTCTTATTGGACTTCTCGTAACTCTTACTAACAGAAATCCTTATTAAGTCTCTTAACTTTCCTCAGTAACAGAGCTTCACCAAGATTTAATAAGAATACATATTGCTTTTAACCAGGACATTATGGGACAAACTGTACAACCAAGATATTATATAGATCACAGTAGTTGAAAATGACTCATATAATCAGATATGAATGCCACTTTTGAAGACCAAAGTTGGCTGTACTTACAAAGCCAATGCTTACAAAGCCCTCCTAGGAATTGATCTGTTATTTAGAGCAGCAGTTCCAGACCTAGGTGTGGTAAGGAATGCATCTTACATATGGTGAAGAAATTTTGGTTATCTAGAGAAGTGAGTAATTTACCCAAATGTCAGGTACTGCTGGTGTAATATGGTCAAGTTTTCTGGACTTGGTTTCCTAACCTTAGGAATGACAAAATTAAAGACTTTCAAAAGTAGAATCTGAGCTTTCCTATTAAAACTTCCAGACAGAAGTTAATTTTGTGGCCTTAATATTAAGAAGGCAAACTTAAGGAGGTCTATGCTGCACAAATAATCAAGCCAAACCTATTAAGACTTGTTTTTTAATGATCAAAAAGTATCTTTGAAATTGTGATGATCACAGTGGAGAGAGGAGCTTTCAGGAAAAACTGACTAAAAAGATTATTAGAAGGCTCTGACTAGTACATCTGTCTGGATTATCTGCACATTTCATTATTTTATACTTTCACTGTTTTACAATTCTGTAAGTTTTAGAAAAACAAAAAGTACCACCATAATTCTTGTCAACAAAAATGCAAATAAATGTCCCGAGAAGCAACTGATTATTTTTCTATGTATATTCATCAAGTTTTCTATCTCTTTATAATTTCAAGCCAATATTATGACTAACGATGTATGAATTTGCTTTGCAAAACTAAAGCCAGAGAATTAACTTCTGTCTGAACATTTTTATAGGGAATCTCAGATTCTACTTTTAAACATCTTTAATTTTGTCATTCCCAAGATTAGGGAATCAAGTCCAAGAAATTCCACCAGCTTGCACCTGTAGTATCCAACATTTTGGTGAACTGTACTCTTCTCCAGGTCACCAACGTTTCTTTACCAGATATGTTATGTTTCTTCCTACAGGTAAGTCTGAGACCTGCTATTCATGTGTATATTCTTTGAATTTTCTTTTTAACATGGATGTAACAGTAGACTGGTTCTCTCATTAATAAGTTAAATAAAAACTTTCATTAAGACTTACAGTCTTGTACACGAGTGTGATGCATTTGCCTTTAATAAACATTATCCTTTAATATATCATGCAGTACCTCTCCAAAACATCGGGTTTCGTGAGTTCATCTAAGTATTTTTCTTTTTTTCACTCCACTGCTGCTTACAGCTTAAAGCATTTTTACTGAGATTGGTAAAGTTAAAAAGTAAACATTCTACTGTTTAAAGTTCTTAAGCTGTGCAATGCAAGTATTTCAAACCAAGGTCCAAAACTCATGATTCTCATTTTTAAGAAGAGTTCTTGGCTAACAAGTTACCTTCCGAACTTGATCTTTTCTCTTCTATTGAGAAGTGTCACAGCACAGCAGTCAAGAGTGCTGATTTCAGAGCCACACTGCCCAGACTTGAACACCAGTTCAGTCTACATACATGTAGACTACATACATGTCTAGTTGTATCTTTAACCTTTCTGAGCTTCAAATGCCTCATAAGTAAAATGAAGAATAAGAGCTGATACACGTCAAATGTTTAAGAGTGGATGACGTTCAATAATTAACTACTATTTTAATATACCAAAATCTTCATGCATGGAAATAAAACCATGTGTATGTGTACGTGTATGCATATGTATGTGTGTGTATACATATATATAAAAGAACTAGAGACATATTGCAAAGTTTTGGTCTGAAAATTGTAGAATATGTAACACTTACATGTAATGTGTCTCTGGTCTTTTGCAATACTGTCATTTGTTTGTAGATGAATCCACGTGAGTGATGGGTCGCTAAGTTTTAGCACTTTCTTTTTCAAGTTCCAAATAAATGTTTGAGAAAGACTCTTCTTAAATTGTCTCGTGGGTTTTATGTAACTACACAGACCTCCCCAAACAAACCTTTAGCAAGAGGAATTCACCAACTTTTCTTCCTAGTGCTAGTAGGAGATTGTCTTGCATCCACTAGAGCTTCAGGATCATAATTATTCTACACATGTTCTCCAGAAAACTTAATTTCTTAGTCAGTGAGAGCAACATGTCCTATTACATATCTCCACAGATAACTTCCCTGCTGTAAATTCCTCTTCTTCTTGGTCACTGTGACTTTGATTGATCTGTTAGTTTCATGAAGCTACAAAGTACAAGCTGTCATTTCGGTTTTGGATCTAGTCTCCTTGAAAACCTCCTCACACCTATTTTGTAAACACAAAAGGGCAGGATTTACTTTCTGTCTTGTTATCACATCCTCCCCACTCTTCAACTTTCTGAATCAGGTTTTCTTTCTCATCTAAATATAAAACTTCTGGGCTTTCTATCTGATGTATTTCAGTCACTACAAGAAAGACTTTTCATCTATTTAATGAAACAGTATAAAGTGAGGTGTATTAATTACTATTTTGTTGCAGACAACCGAATATCCAACTCTAGTTAGCTTTAAAAAATAAAGGTAATTTATTAGCTCACATAACTGAAAGGTCAAGAGGTAGCTATAGTTTAAGAGGGCCTAGAGCAACTGTTTCAAACTACATGACCAGGACTCACTATTTCCCTTTCTCTTCATTTCCTAGAGATTTTTCTTTATTTTTGGCTCAATTATTAAAAGGCATTCCCAAGATGGCAATTTTTGATGTTCCACATTTCCTCAGAGTCTGTGTCCCTTATCCGTAGTAGTACAAATAAAATCTAATAGATAAGACCCACTAGTTCTGACTGGCCTAAATTGTGTTCCCTGAACCGCTAACTGGCTAGGTCAAATGAACACTCTGATTGTATTAAACCAACTAGAGTCTACCTTGGATATCTGGTCAATCTCACCCAAGCTGCATGACTTAGAAATTCGGTATAGTGCTAGGAAGACATAAGGTGAACGGCTGCTGGAGAGGTAACAAATGTCCATTACAAGAGATGTGGTAGTTAAGACTGTGTCAGCTTGGCAACTCCATGTTTGGCTGCTGTATCAGGTGGCAGGGGTAGGGCTTGTGGTAGCTTTCTGCCCTTTGGCTCTCATTCCTCCACCTTCTACTATCTACTTCCTGTCTGCTCACATTGCTAACAGCTGCTGCTCTCTTTTTGCGTCTGGTTCCCAGACCTGGACTAGCAGCTGTTGGATTCATCAGCCCTTACAGCCAGCGGGTACCAGAGGGTAAGAGCCCTGTTTCCTGACCTGTGGATCTTGGGTTCACCAGCCCCTGCAGCTCTGTGAGTCAGCAGAGACCAAGCAGTCTCACCTACCACCTTGGGATTCACCAAGCTACACAGCCAGTCAGTGATCTAGAACTCTGGTCTCTGATCTGCTGACCTTGGGGGTTCACCAGTTCCTGCAGCCATGCAAGGCTTGTGCCAGGACTTGGGACATTCAGCTTCTACAATTGCATGAGCTGTTTCCTTTAGATAAATTTTTCCTGGTACACATCTGTGTTACTGGTTTTGCTTCCCTAGAAAACCCAGCCTAAGACAATCTGGTAGCAGCAGTGGTTCTAGGGAAACAAAATTGTTAAGAACTAGTCTTTTAAAGTGATTCTTAAGTCTGGTATCAATGCTGTTGATACCTCTGCTTCTGGCAGTGAAGAGTGCTGTGCAAGTCCATGGGTTGAGGTGGCAGTTACACCTGCAAAATAGCACCATCAACAGATCAGGTATTGGTGCAAGGTACACTCAGGATGAACATGGGTGTGCGTCTTTCTCAAAATATGTGAGGACGAGAAGTATAAGGAAGTTGGTTGGCTGGTCTTACTTGTTTAGACAACTGGCAACAGAAAGAGATGAGATCAGGGCTTCAGAATCAAAGCTGAAGTGCCCTATAAGAGACCTCAAAGCTTCCACTTAAGCTTTAAAAGAAAATCTCATTACCTGTAATGGCAGAGCCAATACTGCTGAAAGCCAAATCCAGATGCTTATCATCAGACTGCTGGAATTGCAACTCCAGCTCAACTGCCAATCTCCAGAAGTATCTGAAGTTAAAGTGAGGGGACTGATTGGGAAGAAACAGAGCCCTGAAACTTGGAAGGGGGACATATAGGCGGATGAATCACTCCTGCCAGCAGATCCACACTCAGATGAAGGGATTATTTAATGTTTACTAAACCATCCTGCCCAGAAAAACCATTATCCCCTCCATTCCAATCTAATGAGATTAACTGTAGCCCAGCTGCCTCTAAAGAGGCCCTGCCTGAGTCATTGCTTGGAGCATGACCTGAGTCAGATGTTTTACAAGACACTGCTGACAGTTCTAAGAAAAATTTCGCACTACAGATTTTGGCTTCTAGACCTATAACTAGACTTAAGTCCCAGCTAGCCCAGCAAGGTGAAGTACCAAGTGTGACCCAGAAGGAGACAGCTATACTCCAAAGGAACTACTTGACTTTTGTACTATGTACAAACAGAAACCTGGGGAATATGCATGGGAATGACTGCTAAGGGTATGGGATAATGCTGCAAGGAACATAAAGATGGATCAGTCTGGATTTACTGACAAGGTTCGACTGAGCAGATTCTTCAGTGTTTCAGCTTAAGAAGTTAGGAAAGCACCTAACTGTTTGGCTCAATTGCTGAAGCATGGATTATGTGGTGGCCTACACTAAATCAAGTTGAACTGCCGGACCTGTCTTTGTGTACTGTGGGAGAAGGTATCCAAAGGTTTAGGAAAATTGACATGCTAGAGAGGATTTATCAGTTTAGACCTTCAAATCCACACATACAATGCCCAGAGCACATGCCTTTTATTACGACCATGAGAAACAAATTTTGTGAAGGGCGCTCCAGGATACTTGAAGACTATTGTGATTGCCATTTCACATAAATCAGATATGACAGTGGGAGCTGCCCTAACTGAATTAAGACAGCTAGCTACAATGGGGCTGACTGGACCCTGGTGGTGGCAGGAGTCAAGAGGCTGCCCTCAATCACAAAGACAAGGTGGGAGTGCTTACAGTGATGGCCCAGGAAAACCAAACCAAACCCAATGCCGTCAAGTCAGGCCTGACTCTAGTGACCCTAGAGGTCAGAGTAGAACTGCCCCATATAGTTTCCAAGGAGCACCTGGTGGATTTGAACTGCCAATCTTTTGGTTAGCAGCAACAGTACTTAGCCACTATGCCACCAGGGTTAGCAGACGTAGCACTTAACCCACTAGACAGTGGAGGCAAAACAGTAATTGGAATAGTCTGACTTGTATGGACTTATAGGCTAATTAGTCATGGTGTCCCTAGGAGTGAAACAGATAATAAACCTACTAAATATTTACTTGATCTGTACGAACAGACAAATTCTAGGTCAGGTGAACAGCAGTTTAACTCAAATTGCCAGAGTACAGAGTAATGGCCCTTCAATCAATTCTTAGTCTTGAGCACGTTTAAGGACCCACAACCCCTTGAATGCAGGGGAGGCCAGGTCTCTTTGAGGAATGATTCTAATAACCTGGCAAAAATTTATACTGTTAATTTCTTTCCCCAACCAAAGACTGATACAGCAGAAGAACTTTCCTCTAGAGTCAACAGATGGAATGCCTTCCCTTGGAGCAGACAATCTGAATTTGGACTTGTAGCCTTCTGGACTGCGTAAGAATAAACTTTTCTTTGTTAAAGCCATCCATTTGGTAGTATTTCTTTTGGAGCAGCACTAACTGACTAAAACAAGTATTTCTCAAATTCATCTCCTGAAATAGCAAACTGATTACTGTGGTACACTAGTAACTAGAAGAATCAATACTTTCTTGATTACAAAAATGGATAATCTAGTTTGGAAAATAAAAAAGTAAAAAAAAGAAAACAAGAACAGTTCTCTAGCTAGAGTATGAACACTTTATAGGACAGAGTAACTTATTCATTGCTGTACTGTGTTTTGCATCTAGAAAGAGTTTTTTAAAAATTCAACTCTAAATTATAAAAAGTTTACACATTTTTTACCCACACATATTATCTCACTTGCTGTAAATAATTTCATATGCAGGGTGATTATTTTTATTGTGCTTTAAGAGAAAGCTTACAATCCACGTCAGTTTGCTATATGCAACCCTCCACACATTATGCAATTCTAGTTGCTCTCCCTGACCCTGTGATAGCACATTCCTCCTTTTCATCCTGTACTTCTCATATCCATGCAATAACTCCTGCCCCCTCTACCCTCTCATTTCACCTCAGAAAGGAGATGCTCAAAATATATTCAGTATATATTTAAGCCAAGAAGCACACTCTTCACCAGTATCACTCTATGTTCAGTCCAATCTTTGTCTGAACAGTGGGCTTTGGTACTAGTTTAATCAATGGGCTAACAGAGTGTCCAGGGGCCACATCCTCAAGGGACCCTCCAGTCTGCCAGACCATCAAGTCTGGTCTTTTACCAGAGCTCTAATTTTGCACACCTGTTTTTCTCCCTATGTGCCATGGGCCTTATGTTGTTTTTGGAGGGTACTTATTATTTCCATTTTAGAAATGACAAAATTGAAACTAAATCTTAAATAAGTTTCCCTAAATTTAATTAAGTGGTAGAATCAGAGTTTATATTCAGGTTCTGATGCTATGTTACATGGCTTTTACATTATTTCATATTGCCTCACAGACTTGGAATATGATCATAAAATGAATTTTTTTTTAATTTTACATTGGAAAAACTTGTAAAAAACAACTAAATAATATATATAGGAATATTCCAAATGACAGGTCTCATATAGAGACCTTCTGAAATGCAGACAACCAACCAGGTGTTTTACAGCCAATGTAGCTCATTAATGAAATCTGTTATTAAGAGAGACCAGTCCCTGGTAAAGGACATCATGCTTGGTAAAGTAGAGCATCATTAAAAAAAGAGGAAGACTTTCAATGAGATGAACTTACAAAGTGGCTGTGACAATGGGCACAAATACAGTAACAACTGTTAGGATGGTACAGGATCAAGCAACTTTTTGATCTGTTGTACATACAGTTGCCATGAGTTGAAACCAACTCAGTAGCACCTAACACTATAACAACAACTAGATAAACATACACAGAACTAACGTAGCTTGTCTAGGCATGTGAAGAACACTGAAAGCTCTCCTTTTCACTGTTTTCTATTACTTATTTCTGCTTTTCTACAGATGCCATGTTTGAAGAATATATGCATTATATCTTTTACATATGACTGCTTGTCATTTTTGTCAGAGTAGAAAAATGAGAGTTTACTTACAACACAACATCTGTTGTACAACAACATGAGTGGGGAAAAAAGACCAATACTGGAACTTACGAAAATATCTGTTAATCAATGAGAAAAGTTCCTGTATGTTTCTGCAAGATGTCATATGAAAACATTCAATTAGAGGAGCTGAATAGCCCTTCTCAAGTGAGCTTCTCAGGGTATTAAGCTTTTATTGTATATAATAACCTCTTTTTTATGTATCTAGAATGCTACTAGTTACGTCAATCCTTGGGAGAACTGAAAAAAAAAGTCAAATCATTTTTGGTATGTTCACTTGATACTCAGAACAAAATAATTTAAAACACTGGTTATGAATACAGACACTCTGAATTACTTCAGTACAAAAACCAAAATAATTGTTATGGTTGCTGTGGTTGTTCAGACAAGAACACTGTAATGTTTATAATTTATACCTCAACTTTATCTGAGGCATAAACATATTAGTAGTAAACTGAAATTCATGAATACTTTTTTATTAATCAAGATTTAACATTTCTGTTGGGCCGGTGGAAACCCTGTAGTTAAGTGCTACGGCTGCTAACCGAAAGTCAGCAGTTCGAATCCACCAGGTACTCCTTGGAAATTCCATAGGGCAGTTCTATTCTGTTATATAGGGTTGTTATAGTCAGAATTGACTCAATAGCACTGGGTTTGGTTTGGTTTTTGGTTTATTTGACCTCTGACTAAGCTAGGTTTCTTCCTAACCAGGTATGGCCTATTGAACAGAAGGGCTAAAGTCGTCACTCGGTTTTTCTATTCCAAGAGACTACTGATGCTGAATTTTGTTTTAAGTCCTTGGTATCATCGTTTCCTAACTGTTTAAAGAAAATGTTATTTCTTCTTTTTATCATCTCATTACAGATATAGCCATAGTTCAAATTATCACTGTTTAATGATTTACACTTACAAGTTAAATTTTCTCTACCCTGGGAATCTTTTTTTTTACGATTGAGTGAAAATGTACAATCCTATAATAAATTCCCATGCCCACCTATGTGCAGGTCCCACTGCTCTCCCTGCCTGGTGACAGCACACCCTTCTCCATCTGTACATGTCATATCCTCCTAACAATCTCCTATCCCCTCCTCTCAACCCTGTCTCCTGCCTCCGGTAAGAGGTCAGCAGAATGACATCCTTTAGATGTATAGAACCATAAAGGGCACACGCGATATGGTCACTGTTTCGCCAAGTGGCATCCATTCCTGTCTGAAGAGTTGACCTCCATTGTGATTTATGGACAGGGGCAGCATCAGGGCCTGAGCCAAGCTCTCAGGGTCTTTTAGTGGAGATCTCAGGGTGTATCCCTTTTTATTCCCATACTGCCAGTGAGACTCAACTTTCTGAGTCCCATCATGGTAACCTGGGAATTTTTGAGACCCGTCATTTAACTGGTGACTGAAAGAACTAATACATAACCTTAAAAATTTTTATCAAAAGATTAGGAACTGTGGAATTTGGGTAGACACACAACTGTCTAAAATGTTTTAAAGAGAACATAATGAAGGAAAAGAAAACAACATTAAAAAAATGAGGTTTTATACAAATTAAATATTAGTTTGATCAATTCATTTAGATTTTAAGACCTAAAGTGATCATTTTAAGGAATCATCTTAATTAAGCCAGGTAATTTATTTAATGATATGTGATGAAATTGCTATAGAAAACAAAAGACAAAAAACCTCAGAGCAATGAATTTCTTGGAAGTTATGTGATAAAACCTACAGAATCTTAATGATAGCAGAGTACGTCAGATACAAGAGAAACTATTAAATTCCTTGACAGAATACACTCAGTGTTAAGAGTTTCACAAAAAAAGCACTGTTGAAGATCCATCAGAATTAAAAAACACATCTTCCAAGATAAAATGCAGCCCAAATCCAAAGAGAGAAAGCAGGCTGCATGCTTACAACAATCAGTAATGCGAAAGCCTCTTGTCTTACCCGTTCATCTGCACTGTCTGTTGCATGATGGGAATAATTGATGAGACCAGGGATGGGCTGCTCACCGTGTGCCATGATAACAGCAGGACTGGTGTAGAATGGATACTTCTAATGCACAACACATAACAACCATGAATATAGTGACAAGAAAACATGAAACTATACAAGCAAAATGATGAAAAAAAAACAAAAACAAATGGAACAATGAAACGCCAGATTTTTCCAAATGTAGAATGATACAATCAGCCTACATCTCAAACATACAAGCTTTTCTTTTTTTAAGAGTAAAATTGATTCTACTTTTTACTCTTTTAATTAAGAGTAAAAGAGAATGACCACACAATATAAAAATGCACCCTATTTTGCCCTAAAACACACATACATACTCATTCCTTAAATACTTACCAGGCTTAAGTAAGAACTTAATGGATCACTGAATGGATGTGGAGATAGAATTACTAGGTCTTTAGTGAAAACAACACTTACTGGCTGTCTGCATGAACACTTCAAAAGGATTTCCCTATGATCCTTCTAATTTGTACGTTGCAAAAAAGAGTCTGACACATATTTATAGCTGAAATACTTGGGTGATTTATAAATGTCTAGGAGTTATTTTATATAACAATCAAATTTTTGATCTTCATGCTCCTGATTAATAAGCAATCATCATTCCCAGAAGAAATTTTCTATTTTCTTTCTTTTTTTTCTATTATGATTGAATGAAAACGTACATTCCCATATAAATTTGCATGTCCACCCATATACAGCTTCCACTGCTCTTCTTGCCTAGTGACAACACACTCTTCCTCTCTGCTCCATACATGTCCCATCCTCCCAACAGTCTCCTTTCCCCTCCTCTCCACCCACTCCCCTTCCTCCAGTTAAGAGGTCAGCAGGATGACATCCTATAGATGCACAGAACCACAAAGTGCACCCAAGATATGGTCACTCTGCGTTGCCAAGTCCAATCCATTCCTGTCCAAAGACTGGACCTTCATTATGATTTATGGGCAAGGGCAGCATCAGGGCCAGGGGCCATGCTCCCAGGGAAACCCTGAAGCCCATGGATCATCAATTGTGGTCTTTTAGTGGAGATCTCAGGATGTACCTCTTTTTATTCTTGCATTGCCAGTGTATGCTATTTTCTGAAAATATTAAAACATATTGTGTGGACTACACTATCTACAGATAATTATGTGAATCATCTCTGTGACTTTAAGAAAACCAATTTATTCAAGTTCCTCATGGTCTTCTACTTACCTCTAGAATTTCTCACAGAAAAGAAAAAACTATATTACTCTGGTAGCATCTTATTTATATCTATTATTTTATTCAACCAGAATTGCAAATACATTAAGTTGTTGCCTATACTGCTAATTTAAGTAATATTTGAACAAGTGCTTAGTTATGGAAAACTCAAAAACTGCTGCAAAGCTGTATTTAAAAGAAACAATCTTTACTAATCTTTCCCAGTTTATTTTTTTTTAATTTTGTAAGCCCTTCTAGTTCCAGTTTGCTGCACCTCTGAGAAATCTGTGAATTTTTGAAACTCTTGAGTTTATAAATATATTTAATATGATGTAAAAAATGGTATCTCCAAAGAATTTTTAAATGTCATATTGTTTATCACTGCAACTTTGTTTCCAAAAGGTAAGAGCATTATCTTTGACGCCTCAGACATTTGAACAAATGTCAGTACCTCTAGGACTTTACATAGTGGAAGGAACACAGTGGTGAATTGTCATGAATATCCCGGTTTTTTCTTTAGGATACCTTAAAGAGGTATTAAACTTATGGAGGGACAGGATGGGAAACCAGGGAGAAATTAGCACATCTGCCTGTTGGTCCATTTGAACTCTTGGTCTCTCTCAAGACCCTTACCTTGGCAGCAATGGCTGCTGCAGTTATATGTGATGAAGAACTGTCTTCTGTTGAAGCAACACCACTGTCTTTCTTCTCTTCTTCCTCTTCCTCACACTGAACCCCTTTGTCTTCTGTCTGTTTATGGGGACTGGTTGTGGGAGGAGGGGAAAGAGGAGGTGGTGGGGAAGGTAAATCTTCAAGTTCATCATGCACCTCCTTTACTTTTACAATAGCATCACGTAAAAGGTCGATGGCATGAGGTAGAGCTGGCAGTATGAACTGAAAGCATTCCTGCGTGCAAGAGGAAGAAAAAATGAAGATCGAACACTTTTCTAGACAGATAAAATGTAGTCAAACAGATTTATTTGTGAATTTGAATCTGTACTGTCCCTCCCTCATCAGCCTCAAGACTAAAGAACAATATTTAAAATATTTGCAACACGAAGTAGTATGGCACACATTACAGTATTCTCCATAAACTGAGCAACTACTGTACTATCTAAGCACACACTGTGTTTTTCTGAAGCAAAATTTATATATACCTTTGGAGTGTTTTTCATCAGAGCAGGGCATTAATGAGGACCACATTATTTTATTAAGAGATCAAAAGTTCTGACTAACATTATAAAGTACTTCTAGGTGAAGTAATACAACATGTAAAAAACAGAAATAAACTTGCACAGAGCACTGCAGAGAAGCCTACATAGTCTGCTGATCAAGTGCTCACCATGCATATAGTGTATCAACAAAAGAGAATAGGTGACAGTTTTAAAGACAGAACACACACCATACACATTTGAGGAACAGGTGTTAGTTTTTCTTTTTTAAATTTAAAGCAACTTACCTTAAAAATCTAAGATGCAAAGAAACATAAATTTTTGAGGTTACTAGGATTCCTGGATGATGTTGATCTTCTGACTTCTCTACGTATGGCTCAATCATTTTACTGTTCAGAGACTATGTGCTAAAAATTTTAACCTTGCCCAAAGAGAAATGTGGCTTTTGACTCTGGTTTGTGGGAGGTAAGTGGATTGTTTGATAGGAATGCCTCTACTGAGTAGTCTTAACAATGGGACTCACGGTAAGGACTTTGAGCAGTGGGACTCAGGGTAAGGACTTTGTGTCACATGGTACCAGCTAGCCCACCAGAGGAGCTGCAGACGTGAGATCAGCCATGTGGATATTTAAACCATAACTAGATGATGGTGTATAAATAAGAACTCTGAATACCAAGGCTCAGGTGAGCTTCCCTGGTTGGGCATACTCTGGAAATATTGTCACATATCAACACTGAGAAAGTAACACTGTCTACAGCTCCACAGGAAGAGGACAACTGAAATTTCTGTTTGGAACTTGCCTAGACTCTGTGTGCCTCTCCCCATGACTGTAGTGTAATGGCTTTCAACAAGCTGCTTGAGTTCTTTTAGAGAATTATCAAATCCAAGGTCTTAGGGACCTGAAATTTGTAAATGGTGTCATATATGGTATTTTGGAATGCTTCCAAACATCACAGCTGCTGTCAGAAGTGAAGATAGTTTTGTAGACTGTGCTCCCTTGAATATCACAAAGATGTCACCACAATTACTAGAAAAGCACCAAACAGGAAACTTCCTCAATAACCCAGGAGCATGGAAAACTTTCCTAATTTTGACTCATAATCAAGCAGTAATGAAAGGTAAATACATTTGACTATATATAAATATAAAGCATTTGCATGGCAAAAACCTATCATAAGCAAAGCAAAAAGGTAGAACAACAAATGGTTAAAAATATTTGAAACATATCACATATAAAATAATAACATGTCTAGTACATAAAAAGCCTCTAAAGGAATATGGGCTCAGGAAATCAACTGTTTTGATGAAAAGAAATTCATGTATCTCTTAATGACATGAATAGATGCTCAATATCACTCAGTATAAGAAAAATACAATTTAAAACTACACTAAGTTAACTTTTCTCTCTTAACATACTAGCAAAAATCCAAAAGTCTGACAATGTATGCAGTTGGTGATGATGTGACATCACCACATCACTCTCACATACTCCCAGAAGAAATGCAAAATAGTACAACCCCAATGGAGGAGAACTTGCAAATATACAGCAAAGTTATATATACATTCACATGTTGACCTAGTATTCTTACTGTTAGGAATCTACTCCACAGACATACTAACAAATATACAAAATTTCATATGTACAAGTTATATAGTATTATCTGTAATGAAAAAGGATTAGAAATAACCCAAATGTCCATTGACAGAAACTGGTTGAGTAAATCATGGTACATTCACATAATGGTGAATTAAGCATCATTTAAAAAAAAGGAATGAAGAAACCCTGGTGGCACAGTGGTTAAGTGCTACAACTGCTAACCAACAGGTCAGCAGTTCGAATCCATGAGAAGCTCTGTGGAAACTCTATGGAGCAATTCTGTTCTGTCTATAGGGTTGCTATGAGTTGGAATTGACTTGACAGCAATGGGTTTGGTTTGGCTTGGTTTTAAAAAGGAATGAAGACTATCCCTATATAATTTATTACCATGGATCGATTTCACATATATACTGGCAAGTGAAAAAAGTAAGCTAGAAGAAAACAAATATAGTATGCTAAGAGGAAATAAATACATAATTGTGTGTGCATATTCTACTGGAACCAGTGATCCTTGGAGAAATAGGTTATGTTATGAAATGCTTCTAAGGTGATTTGAAAACACAGGAACCACCCTGAATAAGTTCCATCTGGCTAACCATAGAATAATTTGAGTATCAATATGAAAACAAACATAGCAAATTCATCAGATATGTTTATATTTATGAATTAACAATGTCACTTAAGAAAGGAATTGATCACTGCTAAAAGATTTTACGGAACCATTCAATTATTTCAAAACAGTAAATAAAGGGAGAGACTCAAGCATTTACTTTACCTTTCCAGTACAAACTTTATACTCAGTAATAACCAAATAACAGATGAGGGAAGTTCCTATTTATGGAAATCCAAAATTATTAAAGGAAGAATGATATAATTGAAATATCATTATTTTGCAAACTACTACTATACCATTATTTTGCAAACTACTATTTCTTGGTCTTGTCTAATTGTTCTGGCTAGAACTTCTAGTACAATGTTGAATAGGAGAGGTGAGAGTGTGCATCCTTGTCTGGTTCCCGTTCTCAAGGGGAATTGTTTCAGTCCCTTCGCATTAAGGATGATGTATGCAGCTGGCTTTGTATAAATGGCTCAGTGGTTAAGTGTTGGGCTGCTAAGAAAAAGGTAGGCAGTTTGAATCCATCAGTCACTCCTTAGAAATCTTATGGGATAGTTCCACTCTGCTGTATAGGGTTGCTATATGTTGCAATTAACTCAATGGAAACATGGATCCATTAATAAATGGATCTAAAGTACTGAACATCAGTGGCTGACAAGTTCCAAAAATAAGAGTTAACCAAACATTATTCACTTTCTGATGGAACAACACATGACTATCTTTGAATTAGCTTTGCTAAAAAAAGTATAAAGTGAATCTGAAAAAACCAAAATTCTAGATTCAAGCATTTAATTCATAAGCATTTCAGAGACCTAGGAACATGGTAAACTATACTCTAGGATAAACCAATAAAATCTAGACTGGAAAATTATAGAGGACAAACAACCCAGTTTCTTCAACAAATAAACTACTAAGAAAAACAAGAGCTAGAAAGCCTGTAAGTTCAAGGAGATTTAAAGGTAATATGTAGAATTTATTTGGATAAAGATCCAAATAATAAAAGGTACTGAAAAAGTAAAATTTCAAT
This sequence comes from Heterohyrax brucei, assembly GCA_028571685.1. Lineage (NCBI taxonomy): Eukaryota > Metazoa > Chordata > Mammalia > Hyracoidea > Procaviidae > Heterohyrax > Heterohyrax brucei. Next base: position 88,219,275 of record CM053151.1, on the reverse strand, counting down.
TTACTTTTAGATTTTTGAAACAATGAAATATTTGAACATTTACAACTATTTATGACACGAATTAATTATTGGTCATTTTTGATATGTGATACTAGTATTGTGGTTCTGTCAAAAAGTCTGTATTTTTAGGTATATATAAGGAAATATTCAGAAGGAAACAATATGGTATCTGGAATTACCTGAAGATGTATGGATTAGGTTGAACTGACTATTAGTTCATTGTTACTGGAGCTGCATATGGAGAACATGGAGATTCACTATATTAATTGGCCTGCTTTTCTGGACAAAACTCTTCACAATAAAAAAAAAATTAACAATGTATGTTCAATTTTGTAAGACTAATGAGTAATATGAACAATATCAAACAAAAATTACTGCTAGTCTTTTAAAGTTAGTTTTTCAACTACCTACCAAACCAAACCCATTGTCATCGAATCCATTCTGACTCACAGTAACCCCACAGGATGGAGTAGAACTGCCCTATAGGGTTTCCAAGGCTGAAATCTTTATGGAAGCAGAGCGCCCCATCTTTCTTCTGTGGAGCAGCTGGTGGGTTCAAACTGCTGATCTTATATATAGTTAGCAGCTGAGTGCTTTAAATACTGTATCACCAGGGCTCCTTCCAACTACCTAGGTAGCAGATACATAATTAAAAGGAGGCAGGTAATCATTATAGAAATATTGCAGCAATATCTTCATAGTCTTATCTCCAGAGCTGTAAGCTTGTGTGTCTTCCAAGAAGTGTGGTATCTTACTCAGTTCTGTTAACAATTATTTGAACTTTTTGTTTCCTTTACTAAGTCAGATATTACCTAATTCCCCATTAAAGTTCCTTAACTACATTATTAGCAGATTAGAATACAGGTGTAAGTGGCAGAGGCAGAATGAAGGATAATGCAATTAAAGAATCTTGGTTCATTTTGGTTATGATACAAAAATGGTTCTTTAGATAAAGATCGTAGAATCCCACAGTAAGGGAAAGAGTGAGAATTAAGCAGGGAGAGATTTTATATAGCTGGGCAGTGCTTCCATTTGACTTGTCTGGCCACATGTACCAAAGGCCTAAAAGATGCTCTTGTCATCATTGGTCTTCATGCCTTGAGTTCTCTAAATAGGAATTCCCAGAGGGATTACTAATAAAATATGCAAAAGAAGAATCAAGATTTATCATTACGCATATTTTGTAACTTAGTTTTTGGTTGTTAATTTCTTTAGATTTCCTAAATGATTTTTTTAAAAAGTAATGGTTCACTACATATATAAAGGCTATTCCATGTGAAAATTTAGATTGATACTTGAATAACTAAATGAATCACACCAATATATTGCTCTTTCTATTGAGTTGGTCAAATATGAAGTGTGTTCTGTATATGAAATAAAGTGAGATGTCGGTCCAGTTTTCATTATAGTGAGGAGAAAGTTGAATTATTTTCACACTGAATCTTCTTTCTATATTAGGTGAGTGATTAATCACATAAATCTCATTCTCTGGGATCCACAAAAATAAAGATTGCTCCTGACAGTATGAATTAGATAAAACCAGTTCTAGCAATCACAGTTCCCATTACAGATCTTCCCCCTTAAAGTAGTTCAAAATTACACTTTTTTTCCTGTCTAATCTAGAACAAAACTATCAACCAACTAAAAAACAATAGATGCCTATTTTGCCACAGAACTCAAAATAGTATCATTTTGCAATAACATATTCATATTACTGAGAAAATGTTAAAGAAATGATTTGAAAAAAATTAAGTCATTTCTGTAATTGACTGTATATAAGAGGGCTGACAAGTCTGTAAACTTGTTTTAAGTGTTACATACCTCACTGTTGACTATCATTACAGTCACCTTTGAAATACTCCCTTTGGGAAGCTATGCACTTGATGCCACCCTTCAAAGCAATTTTGGAACTCTTTCTGGAATGGCCATTGCACATGGTGGCAAGGTGGCAAGTTCACCAATTTAGTTGTCTAGTTGTCTGTGAGGGAATTTTTAGCCACTAAACAAATAACTGTATTGGAACACTCTCCCTACATACCTGACCTGGCCCCTAATGGCTTTTTTCATTACCCCCAAATAAAGGAAACAGTGAAAGGAGGATATTTTGATGTCATACAGGACATCAAGAATAATACGATGACAGTTCTCATGGCCATTCCAGAAGAGTTCCAAAGTTGCTTTGAAGGATGGACCAGGTGCTGGCTTCAGTGCATAGCTTCTCAAGGGGACTACTTTGAAGGTGACCATAGTAATATGCAGCAATGAGGTATGTAGCACTTTTTCTAGGATCAGTTTGAGAATTTAACTGGCAATCTTAGTATATTTCAGTGTTTTCTAATTAACATCTGTATAATTTCTTACTAGAAAAACAAAAATGTTCGCTATTTGAAAATTTTTTTCTCAGTTGGAACTTTCTTAACAAAAAACAACATTTACAATTAACTGTGCTTTTAGTAATCTATACCTTTCAACAAAATAAACATGGTGATTAAAAATATAAATCTTAAAACTTGTTTTAAATTATATATAACCTAACATTTAAGAAGGAATAAAATGTCAGTAGCATTAACATTTGGAAAAGAAGAAACTTGCTGAGGTATGCTTTGAATATAAACATTATAAATAGAAGGCTTAGCAGTAAACCTTACTAATCACTGGCACATTTTCCCAAGTTAATTTCAAAAAAGTAGTCATTATAAATAGTAGAAATTGCATTTCACCATTGAAATGACTAATCTTACAGCATAATCAACCAAACAAAGATATCAAAACTTAAAAACACATGTTTAGATCATTGTGTTAAATTACTTTTCTAATAGGAGTAGAGTTAGGTCTTGCTATCAAGGAAATGAAGAGAAATAAATTAAAAAGAATTATGTCCCACAGTGAAGGAAGAAGGTGAAGAATTACTCATGCCCAAAGAGAGGTCTGTTTCTTACCCTCAGCTACTATTGAGTGATATTCTAGGCCTCTGGAGTGGCATGCTTAATAAGAGAGTCTTTTGTAGGCCTTGGCCACCAAATACTGTAACAGTCTGAAGTTTATTATAACAGCTTCGGGCTATGCAGGGTTTTACCTCCGGAAGGCAGGGGAGACTAAAGGTATTAAGCTAATCCTTGGGGTGTGGCTGAAAAACTAAAGGTCAGCTATGTGGGCAGTACCTAACTGAGCCACACTAAAAACTCTAAACACCAAAGGCTTAAGTGAGCATCTCTGGTTGGCAATACTCTGTTCATACTGCCACACATCAATATCAAACGAGTAGTGTGTCCCTGACTCCACAAGGAGAGGTCAATGGAAGCTTTCTGTTTGGTACTTCTAGACTGTGCCCTATTTGTCTCTTTCCGTAGTTAATATTAATCTGTATCCTTTCTCTGTAATTAACCATAACTATAAATACAACAGCTTTCAGTGAGTTCTGTTTGAGTCTTAGTGAATTATGAAATCTCAGGATGGTTCTGACAACCTCCCAAACTTGTAATTGGTGTCAGAAGTGAAGGAAGTTCTGTGGACTGTTCCAACTTTGTAATAGGCTAACTCTTTATTATAAATCTCAAGGTTGCTTACCTGAGATCCTTTCTTGCTACCTGGCAGGTTAATTATGAGAGTTTTCCCTCTGATTCCACATACAGGCCTGAAAGGAAAGAAAAGTGGATAAAAACCACATTGTAAGAAATGCCTTGCTTAAATACATTCAATAACAAAGAGCAATCACTGTACTTTATGTATGAACAACTGTTTTAGGATTAACTGTTGCTCTAAAATTGAGGACTCTGGCTGAGATTTTTACAATAATCGTCAGCGTTGTAGTTTGGAAAACGCACTGAATGTGGAATCAGAATCAATTCTTCACTTTCAAGGTATTTGGCCAAATTACCTTCTTTGTCTTCAGCTTCTTTACATCACAGAGTTGTAACATTTCAAAGAGATGGTACAAAAGACTACTAATATTTATGCTCAAAAGCCTAACATGTAAGGTGATCAAGAGTTGAGACTGGAATTTGAAGACTTTTTTCCTTACGAAATTAAATGTTTGATTGTTAGTGCAGTGAGACTGTACAGATAAATTGTTAACAGACTTACTAATAATTACAGATAAGTTAGAAGGATCTTTAAATGATCACTGACAATTTTTAGGCCACATTTAAACTAATTTGTTAGACGAGAAACTTGCCTCGAGTGGGTAAAGAAGTGCAAAAGTACTGGAGAGACGAGGGCTTGGGTTTTCATATAAAAGCTGGAATAATCATGCTATCGTAAATTGGCCATGCATTTTGATCTGGTCATTTATGTCACTTTCATCATTTAAAAAACAAAGTGATCAGGCTAGATTATTCTATCATGAAATTTTCAGAACTAAGATTTTCAGTCATGTGTGAATCTTTATTTTCTTTTTATAAAACCTCTTCTTATGATCAAGCTTATTCTTCAATTACTCTCCCTCTCTGAAATAACCTAAAATTGCTTATCATGTTACTTTTTTCTGTGTCCTGTTTACAATGGGAAAGAGAAAAGCTGGTAACAATGTTATTTACAACTTTCCGTATTCCTTTTTTTGAAATCTATTTTATTGTCCTTTAAGTGAAAATTCACAATCTAAGTCAATCCATCATACAAAAACTTAGACACATATTGCTATGTAACTCTAGCTGCTCTCCCCACCTTGTGACAGCACCTCCCTTTTCACCCTGTTATTTCCATGTCCAGTAAAATGCTTCTGTCTCCCTCTGCCCTCTCATTTTGCCTCTGGACAAGAGCTGCCCAATTAGCCTTATACATCTAGTTAAGCCAAGAAACACACCTTCACCAGTGTTATTTTGTATCTTATAGTCCAGTCCAGTCTTTGTCTGAAGAGTTGGCTTGAGTAGTCATTTCAGTTTGGGGCTAACAGAGTCCAGAGGTCATGTCTTCTGGGGACTCTCCAAACAGCCAGCCCATCAAGTCTGGTCTTCTAATATACTTCAAGCTTTGTACATCACTTTTCTCCCATCATACTGTGTAGTATTTACTCCCTATCAGGGTAGTCACTGGTATTCACCGGACACCATCTAGTTCTTCTGGTCTCATGCTGAAGTTGTCCCTGGATTATATAGCCCTTTCTGTCTCTTTGGCTCATATTTTCCTCATGTTTTTGATGTCCTTCACTGTCCTCTCCTCCAGGTGAACTGGACAGCTGACATTACTTAGATGGCCACTTGCTAGCTTCTGAGACCCTAAATGCCACCCACCAAACTAGGATGCAGAACATTTTCTTAAAAAACTTTATTTCATCAGTGGAACTACATGTCCCCTGACACCATTCCACATTCTTGAAAATGGTTACTGACTTAACTTTTAGTCTTGTTCTTCTGCAGTCTTCACAGATTAATTTAAAAAATGAGGCTATTTTTAAATCTTTAATCTTAGTGATTTTTTTTCAAAACTTTTAGTTCTAGAAGTCAAAAGTGGAAACTATTTTCAGGAAGCCCAGAATGGTATGAAAGTACAGCCCTCGGACACCCTTTCAGCTCAGTAACAACGTCAGCCTTGAGGGTCAACCTTCAACCAAAGATTGGACAGGCCTATACAACAAAACAAAATTAAAAGTGCATTTAAGCCCAGGGGCAAGGACTAGAAGGCACAAGGGGGCAAGAAATCCAGTAATATGGAATCCAAGTTGAAAAGAGGGAGTGCTGACTTGTTGTGGGGTTGTTAACCAATGTCATAAAACTGTTTAATGAGAAACTATGCTTTTCTACAAACTTTCCTTTAACATACAATAAAGATAAATAAAAATGTACACTAAGCATAATGGCATAAATGTAACCCAATCTCTAACAGTTTACAGATGAAATAGAAAACATTAACGTATAACTACCACAGAAAATAGCAAGCAATGAAAAAAATGGATACAAATAATTCAAAATGAAAGCACTATATTACTTTTAACTCAGGGTTTAAGGTAAGACTTTATAGGGAAAATTGCATTTGAGTTTTATTACAAAGAAAGATATTACAACAGGTAAGAAACAATGGTAGGAAATGCAAGAAAAACAAGGCAATTTACGTAGAAGGAAAAAACAATGCAGAAACACAGAGAAAAGAAATTTCCAAATACATCTTGGGATACGATGCCTTTCAATTGGTGTTAGCACATGGTACTTACAGAGGAGTAATGTAAAATGAGACGTAGGGTGGATGGAGTCTGGTAAATCAGTAGTTTTCAAAATGTGATCCCATGCATCACTTGGGAACTTTATAGAAGTGCAAAGTCCTACACCTTCCTTCTTAGTAACCCCCATCTCTTAGTCTTTGATGTTTATCTACTGAACTAGAAAATTTGGAAGACGGATCCAGAAATCTGTGTCTTTACAAGCTCTTTAGTTGATTCTGATGCATGGTCAAATCTGAAAATTATTATGACAGACTGGAAACCGTGATGGCACGGTGGTGACGAACTATGGCTGCTAACCCAAAGTTCATTAGTTCAAATCTACCAGATGTCCCTTGGAAATCCATGGGACAGTTCTAGTTTATCCTACAGGATCATTAAGCAGTCAGAATTGACTTGATGGCAGTGGGTTTCATTTTTTTTTTTTTTTTATGATAGGCTATGCTTGAATTTTGGCACTACCATTCACTATCAGTATAATCTTGCCTAAATTAGTGAAACTCTCTAATCTTTACTTTTCCAACCTGAGCTGTTTGCAAGGAGTAAATAAAATATAATGTATAGAACAACGTCTACTGCATAATAGGCACTCAATAAATACTTGGCCTGTCTTCCTTTAAACAGTACATTGTGATTAAACTCTGGAGATACTGAATTTCATTGTAAAGAGCTCGAGTGTAGTCTCAAGACATCAGGGACCAATATTACAGTGCACTATTTCAGGAGTAACAGTCTAAGATCAGCTGTGAAAGGATGATATAAAATGTAAAGAAATTCTGATAATAAAAACCTCCCAAACCAAACCCACTGCTGTTGAGTCAATTCTGACTCATATCGAGCCTAGCGGACAGAGTAGAACTGCCCTATAGAATTTCCAAGGAGGGCTTGGTGGATTCAAACTGTCAACCTTTTCATTAGCGGCCACAGCACTTAACCTCTAACCCACCAATGACACTAAATACAAGTTACATACAGTAAGTTAAACTCAACTCATCTGAGGGGTTGCCAACATCCTGACAACTACTTGCCCTTTAATGTTACATAAAGTTTCTCTTATTTTGAAATGATGGATTCATCACAGTCACCTTCACTTCTTGCATATGCAGCTTTTAAGTGACTGAAAAGGCTAAATAAGAACTGTATGTACCTATCCTCACCTACCTACAAATTCTTAGTTCATATTTGTGGTATTTGGTTTATGTTCCGTGGTGTAACTCTTCGAATACTTTATACAGGGCATGCCTTGTCATAGGGTCGCTATGAGTCCAAACTGACTGGATGGCAGTTGTTATTTTTGAGGGGGTGGAGGGGTTTTTATTTCCTTTTGTACTGTTTTCTTTTGTTTGGTGGAGAGAATTGACTTTTTCTCTTGCTATCAGTGATACGACACTGAAATGACAGGCAAATACTGAACATTCAGTGTTTGCTGTATGCTGTGTATGTGACCAATATTTTCTTGTATTACAACACCCAAGGAGGGAGGTATTAGATTGATTTCAATTTATAAATGAGGGAATATAAAACTGGTGATGAAATTAATTTGCTCAACAGTTAAATGCAGTGCTAAGATCTGAACACTGAGGTTATTAGGTGCCGTCTGGCGGGCCATGACTCATACTGACCCTAGGTACAACACAATGAAACACTGTCCAGTCCTGTGCCATGCCCACAGCCACTGCTATGCTGGAGCCGACTGCTGCAGTCACTCTATCAATCTAATTTCACTGAGGGTCTTCCTCTTTTTTTCTGACCCTTGACTCTACCAAAGCATGATGTCTTTCTCCTGGGACTGAGTTAGATAGTGTAAATGAAAGACTGAATGATGTAATAGTAATAGTACTGCTTTGAGGAAAATCAACTCTCTAGAAGGCTTTATGCTTTGTGTTTTCTTCACCACTGGGCATTTAAATAAAGGCCTTTTAAAGGTCTTTATTTACTTTTTAACTTGAAAGGTTTAGAAAAGGAGAAATAAAATTACCCATGAATTTCTTTTTTAACCAAATTATCCATCATATGTATCTCCCTTTGGTGCATTTTTTGGTAAGTAAACATAAATTACTGTGGACATTAATTGCCTTTTAGTTCTAATTTTTAGATACTCCTACATCTGATACAGAAGATAAAAATATTATTTTGGTCAGATGCATAGTGAGGATATCAATGACATGCTGAGATATAGTTATCTGAGCTTATACTTAAAAACAAACATCAGAAACTAAAATGGACATAGAAATAAAATGACGACTTTTTGTGTATTTTCTTTGACAATGATTGTCTAGTGTTTGGCTTCTTCAAATGTATCAGACTGGATGAGGATAAAAAGACAGATACATCTAATATTAATGGCAATGTGCAAGAAGTTTTTTTTTTTTTTAAATAAAGACTAGATATGAAAATCAGGTTAACTATGCTAGTATATAAACTTGAATAATAGACTGAACTGTCATTGATTTCAATGCAAACTCATTTAGTGGGGATTTGCTAGAGGCAAAAACCAAACACAAAGAGCAATCTATTTGCAGATTAGTTGTAGGATTTTTTTTTTTTAATTTTAAAACCCATGCTATCACAAGTATAAAAGATACGGTGAACAGAATGAACTGACTGAGTTAGTCAAATATTTATTGACCACTTACTATGGGCAAAGGCATAACGCTAGGTAAGAGAGTTGTAACAGTGACTAAAACAGTTTTTCCCTAGGGGAGTTTATAGGTTTACATAGATGAATTATTTTCTTCTGTATCTGCTAATTAATTAATTAAAAAATTTAGACTTTATCCACAGGAAAATGAGATTCCTCTGAAAAGTTTTGAGCAAAGAAATAATATACTGATAACTGTGTTTTCAAAAGATGTCTGTGGCTGCAATGTGGAAAACAGATTGAAAGAGTGCAAGAGAAGAAGTAAGGAAACCAGTCAGAGAATGCTGGAATAACATAAGAAGTGAATTAGGGTGATTGCAATGGTAATGAAGAAAAGGACACAGGATAGTATGTTCATTATATTTTGACATAGAAAGAAAATAACAAGATAGCTACCTTTTTATTCTAAAATATTTTTCCTGGAAATTTTAATACCTAAAGAACAATTTTTAAAAATGGGGCATATCTAGATGAAAACTAGCCCTAGTCTATTTATACTAGAAGTTAAATATTCTGTGGTAAACTTGATCATAATAAACATGAGAATATAAATATCAGGAAAAACTGTTTCCCTTAAAAGAAGTTTTTTAAATTAATAAATTCATATAAAAATTTATAATGCATGTATAAAATATTGACAATAACAACAAAAACCTACCATGTACCTACCAACTAGGTTAACATACTATTACTGATATTTTCAAAGCCTACTTTTATCTGAAGTCTCTCCCTTCTCTTCTAGATAACTGTTATCCTGAAATTTAAAATTCATTTACTTATCATTTTGTAGCAAGTTTTACTGATATAATTCATATACTACACAGTTTATTCTTTTTCAGTATAAAGCTGAAGAGTTTTTCATACATTCAAAGAATTATACAACTATCCCACAGTTTTAGAAAATTTATGTTGTCTTTGTAACTGGCTTAGTTTACTTAGCATAATGTTTTCAAGGTTTATCCATTCCACAGCATGTATCAATCATTCCCCTACTTTCCCAAAAGTTTTGCACGTACATTTACATGAATACACTGTTCAGTTTGGCACGGTTTTGAAATTTATACAAATGAAATCGTATGTATATATACCCACACTGGCAACTCTGGTAAATGGTTAAGCATTCACCTAGCAACTGAAATGCTGGTGCTTTGAACCCACATAGAGGTACCTTGGAAGAAGGGTCTAGTAAACTGCTTCTGAAAGGTCACAGCCACGAAAACCTGATGGAGCACAGCTCTGCTCTGAAACATGGGGTTGCCTTGAGCTGGAATGGACCTGACGGCAACTTTTTTAAATTCTGTTTTTAAATATTCCAACACAAATTGTTTTTCTCACTCAGCAAAGTGTTTGTACAATGCCTTCATGCTGTTATGTGTTGCTATTATTTATTTTCACTGCTTTACAGTGAAATTGTACTGTAATCCCTTGATTATAACTGGGTATAGTAAGTATTTTAAAAAAAGAGAATAGAAAGTATCAGAATGCATTCCCTGAAGTTAGGATAAATATTATTTGATGAAACATTTGTACTTTCATATATATGTGTTATGACTCGGTGTATATGTTTATATATATATTTGTGAGAATAGAAACACACACATACATAGACGTATAAGACAGGGTTACACTGTGAAATATAATTTCTGACTGTGGCTCATGGTCAAAAAAGCCTGAAAGTTACTGTCTGAGGACATATACCTAGAAGTGAAGTTTATGAGTCACTCATTGGGTCAGCAAACATACATAGCTTTTTTATACGAAAAAAAATAATTTTCTAAAGGGTTTTCCAATGTTTGAGATTGTCAGCTTTTTGTTTTTTAAAAAAACCTTTGGAGGTGGGGGATAATATTGAAACTCTGTACATTCTGCATAATTTTTCTATAAACCTAAAACTGTTCTAAAAAAATTAAAGCTATTAAGAAAAAAGCATTTTGGAGAAATAGATAACAATTTTGATTCATAGTGACCATACAGACAGAGCAGAAAAGCTCCACAGTTTTCCAAGGAGCACCTGGCAGATGTGAACTGCCAGTCTTTTGGTTAGCAGGTAAGTAGGTAAGCAGCAGGTTACTGGTTAACTTAGTAAAACGTTAATAGTAGAACCTACGTAGAGACTACAAGAGTATTCAGCATAAAGTTCTTTTAATTTTGGGCATATATTTGAAAAATTTCATAATAAGTTTGAGGTAAATCTGCCTCTTAAATTGTAGTTTTATTACTTTATTTTTATTGCAATTGAGTGGAAGTTTATAATACAATTCAAATGTGTAGTCTGCCTATCTGCGGCTCCCTCTGCTCTCCTTGCCCAGTGACAGCACACTCCTCCCTTCTGTTCCATACATGTCATACCCTCTTAACAATCTCCTGCCAGTGGGACAACATTGTATAGACACACAGAACCATAAATCTGTGTCCCCGAGTCCAATCCATTCCTATCTGAAGAGTTAACCTCACCAATGGTCTATGGTCAGGGGCAGTATCAGGTCTAGAGGCCATGCTCCCAAGAGAACTCCCAGGCCTTTGGACCATTGTGGTCTTTTAGTGGAGTTTTTACGGGGGACTCACTTCTTTTTTCATGTTGCTACTGGTACTCAACATTGTGAGCCCCATTATGGCTGTCACTGATGGTGGCTGGGCACCATCTGGTTCTCTGGTCACATGTTGACCCATTCACGTGGGTCTTTCTGTTTCCTGGGCTCTTTTTCTTGCGTTGTTTTTGTCCTTGGTGATCATCTGTTCCAGCTGAGTTGGGAGCATTTGGTGTGCCTCAGAAGGCAGCTTGCTAGCTCCTAAGACCCCAGATGTCACTCACCAATATGGGGTGCAGAAGACTCTCTTAGCAATATGCTAGTTACGCCAATTGGCCTTGATTTCCCCTGAGAGCAAGGTACCCGGACTTAAATTATAATTTTAAATGTAAACTTCCTAAGAGTTTTTCTGCCTCTGCAGACAACAACAAAAAAAGCAAACACAAGAACAAACACTATTCAGTGTAATTCACCCTCTTATCAGGTTAAAAGAAAAAAAATCACAAAATCATACTGACTAATGTAGAAAAAATATTAGACAAAATTTGGTACTTATTCATAACAACAACAAAAAAACTCTCAGAAGACTACAAATAGAGAAGGAATTTCTGCAACTTGAAACAGAGCTTTTACAAAAGGCCTACAGCTAACATTATACTGAATGGCAAAAGACTGATGCTTTCAAGGTTAAGAAAAAGATCCTCTACTCTCACCTATTCAAAATAGTACTGAGAGTTCTAGCCAGAACAACAGGCACAGAAATGAATCAGAGGCAAACAGATCAAAAAGAAAGAAATAAAATGGCACTTATTTGAAGATGGAATGATTAGCTGCACAGAATATTTCAAAGAGTTAAAATAAAACAAAATCCAAACCAAACTGAGTAAACTCCTAAAACTCCCTGAATTAATAAGGCTAATAATCACAAAGGATGCAGGATAGATCAACATACAAAAATTAGTAATATCTCTATATACTATCAATGAACATGTGGCAGACAATGAAATTTAAAATAAAAAATAAAACTACTTAAAAGAAAATGAAATACTTATGTGAAATTTAACAAAACACGTACAAAATCTATATGCTGAAAGCTATCAGTGACTACAGAATCAAAGCTCTAAACAAATGGAGAGACAAACTGTGTCCTAATTTGGGGCAGACTCCAAATAAATATGACATCAATTCTCCCCAAATGACGCACAAGTTTAATAGCTCTCACAATGCCCCAGCATGATTTTCGTAGATATCAATGAACTAATTCCAAACTTTATATGGGAAAGTAAAGCAACTGAGTAGCTGAAGTAATCTGTAAAGAGAGTAAAAATCAAACAATTTTATTTTAAGACTTACTGCATAGCTACAGTAATTAAGACTGTGTGGTATTGGTGGAGAGAGAGACACACAGATCAGTGTAATAGAGAGACCAGAAACAGACCACACAAACATGCCCAACTAATTTTTGACAAAGGTATGACAGAGTAAAGATAGCATTTTGGACAAATGGCCCTGGAAGAAGTACACACACAGAGGCCTATCTCCTTCCCTACCCTACCACCAAAAACAAACATAGTAGCAACAATAATAAAGAACAACAAAAAGTTCTCAATGCTTCAATCTAAACTTTTTATTTCATGCAAAACTTACCTGAAAACAGATCATGAGTGTGAAGGTAATATGTAAAACTACAGAGTTGTGAGAAAACTTTGGGAACACGGACTAGGTGAAGAGTTATTAGACTTGACACCAAACGCATTAACAGCTAAGAAGTAAAACTGATAAACTGCACCTCATGAAAATTAAACCTTATACTCTGAAAACTGTCAAGAAAATGAAAAAGCTATCTAGAGATTGGGAGAAACTGACTGCAATCCACGTGCCCAACAAAGGGCTGGTATGAAGAATTCTCAAAACTCGACAGTGAAAAAACAATCCAATTAGAAAATGGGGAAATGATATTTCACCAAAAAATATTTGCAAATTAAAACTACATCAAGATATTCAGACCTATCAAAATGGCTGAAATGAAAAAAACATAACAATAGCAATAAATGCTGGAGAGGACCTGGAAAACCTGAATCTCTCACAATGCTGATGGGAATACAAACTGTTACAGGTATTCTGTGTAACAGTTTGGCAGTTTCTTAAAAAGTAACTTACAGCTACCTTATCATTCAGCAGTTACACTCCTACCAATATAGCCGAGAAAATCAAAACCTTTTTTCATATAATAAACTATACACGAATATTGATATCAGCTTTGTCTGTAATAGCCTAGAACTGGAAATCCAGACAGTCTTCAGTGAGAAAATGAATGATGAAATATGATACATATATACCCTAGAATATTACCAATCAGCAATAAAAAGAAATGAAGCATTCATACGTGTAAACAATTTTTTTTTCTCCAGGGAATCATTCTAAGTAGAAACTGCTAATCCTCAAAAGTTATGAACTGTGTGATTCTACTTACAGAGCATTCTTGAAAGACCAAATAACAAAAATAAACAACAGGTTACTGGTTGTCAGGGGCTAGAAAAGGCAGTTTCGAGAGGTGAGTTGGCCTCACCTGGAGCAAAGACACAAGGAAAATGTAAGCCCAAGAGACAGAAAGGGCCACATAAACCAGAGACTCCAATAGCCTGAGACTGGAAGAACAGATGGTACTTGGCTACCACCAACAACTACACAGACAGGGAATGCAACAGAGTTCCAAAGAGAGCATGAGAAACATGGAGTGCAGAACTTGGAGGGGTCCCAGCAGACATGCCCCCCTGGACCTCTGTTAACCCAAAAGCCACTCCTGAAATCAACTCTTCAGACCAAGATTAGGTTGGACTATAAGATACAAAATGATACTTGAGAAGAAGTACACTTCTTTGCTCAAGAAGATATATGGGACTAAATGGGCAGCTCCTGTCCAGAGATAAGATGAGAAGGCAGAAAGGACAAGAGCTGGTTGAATGGACAAGAGAATGAAAAAGAGAAGTGTACTGTTACATTACTGGGAGAGCAACTGTAAGTAACAATGTGTGTATGAATTTTCATATGAGAAATTAACTTGAATTATACTTTCACTTCAAGTACCATTAAAAAAAGGGGGGAGGGGGAGAAGTGGGCTGGCCACTGTCTTAGTCACCCATTGCTGCAATAAAATAAATACCACAAGTGGATAGCTTTAACAAAGAGACATTTATTTTTTCACAGAAAAGTAGGCTAAAAGTTCAATTCAGGGCATCAGCTGCAGGGGAAGTGTTTCTCTTTTGACTCTGGAGGAAGGTCCTTGTCAGTAATCTTTCCAGGAGCTTCTTTCTGAGGTACACGGACCCTGAGTTCAAAGTATGCACTCTGTTCCCAGCACAGCTTTCTTGGTAGTATGAGGTCCCCAACTCTGCTTGATTCCCTTTCCTTGTATCCCAAGATACTGTCTCAAAGCACAACACAATTTTGAAGACTGAGTCCTACCTCATAACTCTATCCACCATCCATCCTCCCTTATTAACATCATAGAGGAAAATCACACAACACTGGGAAGTACTGCTGAGCCAAACTGCTACATACATTTTCGGGGGGAACACACTTTAATCCTTCACAGCAATGGAAGGGCAACAGGAGGAATCTTTGTGTTGATGGAATTTTTCTGTATCTTGATAGCATCTATATCAATATCCTAACATTCTGAAAGACGTTACCACTGAGGGAAGCTGGGTAACACGTACATGGGATTCCTCTGTATTATTTCTCATTACTGCATGATAATTTACAATCATCTCAAAGTAAAAAAACAGAAAAACTTAAAAAATGGATTGTTCACATGTAAGTAAAAAAAATATTCATCTGTAAATATCAGAAGCAAATGTTCTAATCTAAAAGGTACACATGTCCATAAAATTTGAATAGAAGGAACCAATCAGTATTCTACTGAGAAAATATTAACTGGGAAATGTTCTGTTGGGTTTGTCTGTATCTTATTTTTTTAATCATCTTGTATGCTTTACGCTTGTCTTGCTGTTTTCTGTTTCTTTTCCTCCCTTCTTTATTGTCTTATTTTGACTGTTTTCCTAATTCTATTTCTTCCTTCTATTTTTGAAAGGCACACATCCTGCATTTCTTTTAGCATTACTCTAATAATTTTAATATACCTACTTAGCCTGAGAAAATTAATCAGTTTCTTTAACTTCTTTCTGGAAAACACAGAGCCTTAAGAATATTTAACTACAACCATATCATCCCAATTTACACAATGTCATTTTTCAAGTATGACTTGCAGTGTATTTTTTTCCCTATATTTCATATACAATCTTCATTCTTTTGTAAGGTCTATAGTTTTCAAATTTGTTCATGTATTTACCATTATATTTCCTCGCTCTTCTTTCTTGCAACTTAGACCTCCATCTGAGATCATTTTTCAGCTGGCGTAAGTATATTCTTTAAATTCTTTAAGCAAGATTCTTCATCTTCCCATTTTTGCCAGTATGAAAATGACATTTATTTCTCCTTCACAATGAATGATGATTCAGTGGGTGTAAAATTCTTCATTAACAATACTTTCCTTCACCATACCATAATAATTATTCCAGTATTTTTTGTTTCAGGTATTGTCGAGAGGTTACCAGTTACTCAAATTGCTATTTTCATGTAAGATATTCTCTTTTTTCTCTCTCTAACTGTAATGTTTTTAGATTTATCTTTATAAAATGTGAAATTTACATCTTCAAAAATAGTTTAAACAAAACTAAAAGGTACATGACAAATATGAAAAAGTCAAGTTTAAAATCTTAACATATTAAAAACTCTTAAAATTAGCATCAACCTAAAAATTGATGGAAGATATAAACATTCAACTTAAAAAAGAAATACAAATAGCTAATAAACAAATGTAAAATGCATAATATTGCTTTTAAGGAAAAATAACACGTGTAAATAATAATGATATACCATTTATTGCTTATCACAATGGGAAACATTAAAGGTAACAGTATTGAGAAACAGGGAATTACGCATTTATCTTAAAACTTTACTGAACTATAATTTACACACCATATGATTTACTTTTTTGGCAGTTTGTAAGATCTCTCTCCTTAAAATAATGTTTTACACTGTTACTAAGATTTGTTTTTACTAGATTCCGTCAAGTTGATTTCCAAACCATACTGAATCTACACACAACAGACTAAAACACTGCCTAGTCCTGAGCCATCTTCACAATTACTGTTACACTTAAGACCACTGTTGCTGCCACTGTGTTAATCCATCTTGTTGGAGGGTCTTCATCTTCTTGGCCAACCCTCTACCAAGCATAATGTTGTTCTCCAGGGACTGATTTCTGCTGACAACATGTCCAAAGTATGTGAGATGCAGTCTTGCCATCCTTGCTTCCAAGAAGCATCATGGTTGCACTGCTTCCAAGACAGATTTGTTCATTCTTTTGGCAGTCCATAGTATACACAATATTCTTCTCTAAAACTACAATTCAAAGGCCTCAATTCTTCTTCAGTCTCCCTTATTAACAATCCAGCTTTTACATGCACATGGAGCGACTGAAAGCACCACAGCTGGAGTCAGGCTCATTTTAGTCTGCAAGGTGGTATCTTTACTTTTCAATGCTTTAAAGACTTTTTTTTTGGCAGCAGATCTACCCAACGTGTACATTGGGTACACCAACTTAATAGGTATTTGAGCCTTTTATGCCCTCAGAGATCAGTGTCTCCTACTTCTTAGGAATTAACTTTTTTTTTTTTTTTTTACCAAATAACCTCAGATTCCTAATGCCTACAAGTCACACAACCATGTGTTTTGGTTTTCCTGACTGCTGCTTCCATGACTGTTGATTATGGATCCAAGTAAAATGCAAATTCCTCACAACTTTAATTGTTTTTCCATTTATCATGCTGTTGCTTACTGGTCCAGTTTGAGGATTTTTGTGTTATGTTGAGGTGTAACCCATATTGACGGCTGTGGTCTTTGATGTTCACTAGGTCAGGCACAGCCCCAACAGTATTGTATTAAAAAATTCTGTTTCCTCCACTGGGCTTCTTCCTCTTCCCCCCAGTTTTGCATATGAATAATACTTTTGCTTAGAGGATATATGAAAACCCTACTGTGCTCACACAGTATGATTAAGAATATCACTGACATAACTTGTCTGAACTCCCTACTCATAAACCCCTTTAGAAGTAACTTGTCTGCCTGCCCTTGGAAAACAATCTTGGAAGCAGCAGCTCTGACTGACTTCTTTCCTTGTACAACAAAATAAAGATGACTTTCCTATTCTCTCACCTTAGTCTCTTATTTTTGGTCAATACGAGTCATTCTGAGCAAGAATCTGGGGTCTAAAACTGGTACCATTTCTCTAACTAGTCAGCCAGGAGTCATGAGTTCAGGTCCTGAGGTGGACAGCTAAACAGCCCAGCCCCAGTAGTTGGTGTCACCAGCAGGTTTCTCCTGGAGACCCTGCAGCAGTTCCGAAAGCCAGCACTTCTGATTGCCAAACAAGAGCCTGATGGGAGACATGAAACACAGCAGTCTGTTAGGTCAGGACCAGGAGTCCTGAGGCCTTAGAAGAGTCCCGAGAAGCAGGGATAGCTGACTGTTGTAGGCATTAGGAATCTGAGGTTATTTGGTTAAAAAAAAAAAAACATGTTAATTCCTAAGAAGTAGGAGACACTGATCTCTGAGGGCATAAAAGGCTCAAATACCTATTAAGTTGGTGTACTATGGTTAGGTTGTATGAGTGTGTAAGCGTGTGTATCCAGGTAACAGAGAACACTCAAGGGATCCTGCAACGTGATCTGCTAACGCGTATCTTAAGAACTGCAATCAGGGACTCAGATATGGCTCTGGCAGCATGCTTATCCCTTTCCTATTTTTGCCTCTTTAAATATATTCTGAATAAAACCTTTATTTTCACTTTACTAAAATTTATGAGTCAGAATCGCTGTAAGTCCAAACAGACTCAGTGGCAACGGGTTTGTTTTCTGGGTTATGCTTTACGGTGTTCGCACCTTACAAGAGTTAATGGTGTAGTGGTTGCAGGGGTTCTAAAACCATGAATCCAGCTGACCTCAAGGAGACCTGAACTGCAGAGCAGAAGCTGGCAAAAACAGAGTTCCCATTTTCAGGATCAAAGCATTTGCATTCCCCTGCCATGACACTGATGGGGTGAATGTTTCTGGAAAACAGGACTTGCTTATCATTTCTGTCCTTTTTTTCATGGTTTTTTTTTTTTTAACTTTTATTTGGTGTACTTGCTTGAAAAACTGGCTGTTTGATTAAAGAATATTTCTTAAATCTTTTGCTTGTGTTTAAGAGTACTATTAATTCTTGGTGAACTGCAATTTAGGTCTGAATTTGGGTAGATGAAACATTAAAGAGGTAAGCTACTTTTAAAGGGCTCCGACTCACTATAAGTTACCAAAAATTGAGGCACAGGTCAGCCAGTAAAAGCATTTATGGTAGTTCCTTTTGCTCATCACAAGCATTAAAGACTCCTATGGCAGGATAAGGTTGCTGCAAAAGACGTTAGAGTACTAGGCTGGCTGCCACCCACAGGGTACACATTGGTCTAAAGGAAACCCATTCCAAACCTCAGTAATCCTTGTTAAGGTTCTTTTTGTACCTCAGAGAAAACCTGAGAACATAGTGCTTTGTTTTGCCAAATTTGCAGTGGGAAGTGGCAGCTCCCGAACTGTTTTATACAATTCACAGGGAGGTATAGTATCTCTGTACCTGTTTTATGATACAGTTTCTCAATAAAAAATCCCAATGTCAAAGTAAAAGCATCAGCAGCTACTTCAATTTCTAATTAGAAGAACTAGTATATTTAAGGTCTAAAATTAAGAGAGTAAGTCTCTAACTAGCAGAATGAATCAAGTTCAAAAAGAAGGACACCAAAAGCTTGAAGGTTAGAGCTTAACATCTTTGATAAACAAGGCCCTGTTTATTTCTTCTCTGCTACTGGGGTGTTGGCTAGAGGTTCAAAGTTAAAAACTCTATAAACTGAGCACACTAGAAGTAACTTGGAATTTCAGTGATCATTCTGGGAAAACTAACTTGCACTTCTGTTGTTTTATCTTTTTGGCGAACTTTTGTTTGACGCTCAGGTTTTGTCAAAAGGTATAATATTGCTCCATTTGAGGATCTAGCAGGTTAACAAGTTTTATCTGGAACCTGTTTTGTCTGTTAAAGTGAGTCAACCTTACCAAAAACTGCTATATACACCTGAAGAAAGTGTTTTGTGTGGTATTATTAAGCGAGTTTTTTTCTGACTGCTTTTGTTCTGAAAACTTGCTTCTGGTCTAGACTATTTTGTCTAAGTGTCTGTCTTATACCAAGTTGGAGGCTATGGCTGAGAATTGCTGTTTTCTCTGTGAGGCTATCTTAGAACCTCAGTTCTTCCTCATCCAAGAAAAACTGTCTTGCATCTGTCTTATGATCTGGGTATTTTTGTAGCTGTACTGAAAAACTTTATGCTTAAGTCAACTGCAAAAGCTACGACTTTCTAAGTAACTTAAGCTAGATATTACATGAAATATGTTTTATTTACAGAAAAAGGGTAATTTTTTCTTCAGGTAAAACTAACAATTCCAAAGTATGAAAAAGGAGGCATAAGACTACTGCAGAAAAGACATTGCTAATGGGCTTTGGTATTTACTGGGTAGATAAAAGGTTGTGACACAGAAATCAGAACTGCTTTCCAAGAGAGCAGTTAAAAGGGAATGAAATTAGTTATCTTTTACTTTCCAAAATGCCCAGATCAACTTAAACATATGTAAATGAATCTGAATGTCTTAATCTTGTAACATAAAAAGCTACTAAAAGTCAAAACTAGGAAGGATGGGGAAAATCAGGCCTGCCTAGTCCCCAGTCTCTAAGGTCATATAGCTCCAGAAAAGCTTTCTATAGTTATCAGAAATTGGATGCATCCCAATCACAAAAGAACAAGTTCTCTGTATTGTAGGGGAACTTGAAAAAGGCAAAAAATTTTAAATAGAAATCACAATCATACATACCTGTAATTGCCTGGGAAAATGTTTCCAACCCAACCAGACACTTAAGCTTATACCTGTATCAGTGAATTAGCCGCTGAGCAGAAACTACGTGATTTCTGAAGCCAGTTGATAAAATATCTAAGAGCTAAAATTAGATTGGGCCAATATGGGAAACAGTAAAATTGAATGAAAACTTAGAATGTTTAAAAAGACTTTCTTTCAACTACAGTTATGTTTTATGGTACACAGGCTTCAAATAATTTCTAAGACCTTTGAGGTAACTTGTTAGTGGTGTTGTCAGGTACTGTCAAGTCAGTCCCAATTCACAGCAACCCTGTGTACAACAGAACAAAACACTGCATAGACCTGTGCCATGCCCACAACCTTATGTTTAAGCCCATCATTGAAGCTACGGTGTCAATCCATCTTGCTGAGGATGTTTCTCTTCTTTGCTGGCCCTCTATTTCACCAAATATCATGTCCTTCTCCAGGGACAGTGTCTCCTGACATGTCCAAAGTATGTAAGACACAGTCTCCCCATCCTTTAGGTAACTTACTGATGTGAATTTGAATAAATTTGGTCATGCTTGAAGCTTATACACTTTTGCTTTTTAATCTACAAGAATATGTACGTATATACATACATATATGGATCCGCTACTGGATTTTCATTTTTGCCATTTAAAGGAATACACTATAAGAAGTATGCAACAAAGACAAGGCCTAAGAGGTTACTTAAAGAGAAATTTATTTGATATGGGTCAAAATCTTTGACTAAAGTTCAGTGGTTTAATTCGTGAAATTTTTAGGAACTTTAATGTTAAATATAAAACAAAGAATTGTGAAAACCAAGTCACAGGCTTTAGATTAAAGCTAGTCTTATTGGAGTGAGACAGCATCTCACTGTAGTTTTGAATTTCTCTAACGGCTAATAATTATGAGCATTTCCTCACGTGTCTTGTTAGTCACCTGAATGTCTTCTTTGGTGAAGTGCCTGTTCATCTCCTTTGCCCATTTTTAATTGGGTTATCTGTCTTTCTATTGTTGAAGTTTTGCAGTATCTTCTAAATTTTGGAGATAAGACCCCTGAAGAGGTATGTGATAACCCCCAATTTCTTCCCAGTTTATAGGCTGTTTTTTCATCCTTTTGCTTAAGTCTTTTGATGAGCACAAGTATTTCATTTTCCAGTTATCTAGTTTCTCTTCTAGTGTTTGTGCATTGTTAGTTATGTTCTGTTTTTTGTTTATGTCATAATAGGGCTAGTACTGTACCTATTTTTTCAAGCTGCATGGCTTTAGAAAAAATATAAAGCTAAGGTCTTTATATATTGTTTCTAAGTGACCCATAATAAACTCCTGACAACTTTGAAACTTCATGGAAAGTCACAAACAACTTTTATAAAAGAGAAGTCCTAAAAAGTTTTCTTTAATAAATTACATGGACAATACAGTCAAAATCAAGAGAAACGCCTGATTTGCTTTGGTTTAAAATTTATATTTAAGTATTTCCTCTTGTGTTTTTGCTTAATATGTATTACCACTCCCGTCTTACTAACTGCTAAATGGTGCATGTCCTGGACAGATTCAAAGAGTACAGCAATGACTGAAATAATATTCACAAAAGGTAAGACAAAACTTGTGGTCTGAACCTAGCCAGACTGATTAACTGCTAAAAAACAAAGAAATCAACATACTGTGGAGTATTTTAATGGATCCAGGATCTAACAATACTTGAGCTGTCCAGGATACAGTCCAAAATTACTTGACACACAAGAACAACAAAAATCTGCTCAATTCTCACAGTAAAAGAAAATTAACAGCTGTCAACCATAAGGTGAAACAGACACTAGAATTGCCAGAAAAATAATTGAAAGCAGCTATTATAACCATCCTCAATGACAAAGATCACTTTTGAAATCAACAGAAATGATTTAAAAAAAAGAAAAAAGGAATGACAGACAATGGAAATTTCAGAGTTGAAAAACAGTATAGTTGAAATTTAAGAAATCCACTGGATAGGCTCAAAAGCAGAATAGAAATGAAAGAGGAAAAATGTCAATAAACGTGGAGTAGATCAAAACAAATAATGTCATGAAAATGGAGGGAAGATGACCAAAATAACCACTGTCTCAGGAACCTGTGAGGTAGTATCAAAAGGTCCAACACTCATGCCACAGAATCCCAGAAGGACAGGAGAGGCACTGGTGCATAAAAAATATCTGAAAAAAATAATGGCTGAAAATTTTCCAAATTTGGTGAAAGACAGAAATTTAGAGTCCAGAAATTTAGTGAACCTTGAAAGACCAGAATCAAAGAAAGCTATTTCCAGATACATCATAATCAAATCACTGAAACCAAACATTAAAACATCTTTATTGCAGCTAGAGAAAAATAACACTACACATAAAACAATATCAATTCAAATGATTTTGGGGCTAGAAGATAGTGGAACAACAGTTTTAAAGGGAAAAAAAAATCACTTTATTCCAGCAACTCAGAATTTTTTTATCCAGTGAAAATATTTTTCAGGAACGAAGATGAGAAAAAGATACTTCCAGATGAAGGAAAGATGACAGATTTTTTCAAATCAGCAGAACTGCTCTTAAAAAGTAGAGCTCTTAATCAATAATAGCACACAACAGCAATAAACATTTACTGCAAATTGGATATTGTTTTAAGTATTTATTTAATTAACTCATTTAATTCAAGGAGGCTGATGTTAATATCCTCATTTTACCCATGAGAAAACCAAACCAAAAAAGAGGTTAAGCTGCTCGTAGGTGGCTGAGCCAGAAGAAAACCCACGTAGTATGGCTTAAAAACCATGCTCTTAAGCTTTCTTCAGCATACCTTTCAGCCTGGGAAACCCTCAATGAGATGGAATGACACAATAGCACAAACAGTGGACTCAAACACACCAGTGGTTATGAAGATGGCACGCAACCAGACGTTTCCTCTTGCT
Source organism: Heterohyrax brucei (assembly GCA_028571685.1). Classification (NCBI taxonomy): domain Eukaryota; kingdom Metazoa; phylum Chordata; class Mammalia; order Hyracoidea; family Procaviidae; genus Heterohyrax; species Heterohyrax brucei. The sequence continues at coordinate 88,196,003 of CM053151.1, read as the reverse complement.
ATGGATAAAGTCATGCTGAGTTACTACTGACAGCAACTGTTAATAACAACCATCTGTCAACTTGTACAAAACTGGAGGATATTCAGTTAACCAAGTAGATAAAAACCATTTGAAACATTACTTTAATAAATTACAAAATTATTATTACTTTTTTATTTAATGCTGTTCTCTAGAGATAAAGAATAGGGTGTGAGGCACGAGTTTGATGCATTACTTTACCTGGAGAAAAAATGATATCAGAGCTAGGGTGAACACTGAATTATCAACAGTAACCATATTGCTAAACACATTTTTGAGTATTTACTATATGCCATAAGTTGTTTTGGGTGCTGAGGATATAAAGATGAATAAAATAAAGCTCCTGCTCCAAAAGATTTTCCACAAAGTATGTTTGACACAAAAGTAAGCAGTTAATTGCACTACAGCAGCACATGTGCTACAACAGAAGCATGTAAAAAAGGTCAAATTACATACAGGATAGAAAATTGTAGAATGTACGAGCTAATCTGGTCATGTCAGTTGCAATAACAAGAATAATAAAGTGTTTGAGAAGCACATAAAATGAATATTGAGGGAAACACTCCACAGTTCCTTTTCTATAATTAATGTAAACCACTGTATTTTTATGCAGAAAAAAGCATTCATTCCTTCTACATTTGTTTGCCAACAGCTTCCTATCCTCAGAGTTATTTTTGTAAGTACCACCACGTGAAGCTTTTTTTTTAAAAATATGTTGCTGTAAAAAAACTAGCACAGAAGGTTTACAAAAATACCTTACAAGTGAAGACAGTAGTCAGCAAATAAACATAGAAGGTACACACTACCTGCATGAAAATATGGTATTGTGTTCCTAAATTGTTAATAAACTCTCCAGTCAAATCAGTAGTGAACAGAAAGCAAAGCCAGAAGAAGTTACTACTATGCTGTGCATAAATTTTAATTTTCAAACATATCTTATTTTTCTTTCTATTCTTAGTATTTCTACCGGGACTTGGCAACCATATTATTATATTTGTTGAATTAAATTTTTATTATAAAAGAATTAATAAGACATAAAGTTTAATTCTCTCTTGACTATATTCTTTGCATACCAGGAAGAGTTCTTGGATGTTCAAAAACCACTACTCAGTGTCATCAGAGAAACAGGATCAAATGTGACCCCTGACCTCATATATACAGGTGATACACACGGATAACAACAACAACAACAAGAGAAACTCAGCACAATGGGATCAGTTTAATTCTTTAAAGGCTGGTTGGCATGAACTTCTAAATTAAAAAATCTCTATCATACTACTTTAATTCTATTTTTGCTCTTACTAAAATTAAATGTTTTAATATAGTCCATGTGAAAGCAAAGAGAATACCAATCACCTATTCATATTCTCCTGCAGCTGTGGTTCAAATACCTGCCCTTAATGGGCTATAAACTTAGTCTATATTATGACTCATATTCCATATAACTAAATGGATTTATTTTTATTTTCCTATTGCACACAGGATATACAAATAGTTACAAACAACGACTGTGGAACACTGCAATTATAAAGTTATGAATTACGAATTTTCAGGTTGTTTCTGAAGCCAACTATCAAAAGTCACTAAATCAAGAGAAACTGACTAAACACATGTCCATCTGAACTCAAATGAAGTACAGTGTCCTCATTTAAGAACTTGTAGTCAGACTGAGAATAGCTGTATCAACAAAGACATAGCTTTAAATACACCGATTTAATATAACAATTTAAATATATCAACTTGCCAATAAACCATATTATCAATATGAATTCAGCTTCTTTTCATGATCACACATCAATATACCTATTTACAAACTAGGACAAAAATTCCTAACTTGTTTAAGTTATTTTAATAAACTTCTATTTAGTATTATTAAATTGGTGTTTAGCGACAATTAATAAACATCAATTGATGATTACAAACAATCACAAAAAAAGAATAACTTTACATGTCAATGAATTAAATTCTTCTCTGGGTTAAGACTGACAATTTTCAGAACATAATTTTCTCTAAAAGTTTAGGATATACTATGGTAGGAAAAACAGCACTTGAAGGAAGATGAGGCCATGATTGAGTTAGATAACATACTAAAACTCTTAATTCTGGGAGAAAAAAAGAGGCTAATAGAGGTAGTGTAAGGCAAGTTTCTTAGGTTTGTCTGTCTATGTCAGTGATTAGTGGCATGGAATTAATTTTCTTTGCAACATGTGGGTGACCTTCTTACCTAGAGAGCATGCCCAGAGGTGTGACATTAAGCGATCCCATCAGCATTGCCAGGGCCATTCCTGGAGCTTCCCGCTCTATTACTTCTTTTGTGGCCTGTAATTAAAGATTAAATAGTAGACTGAGTGAAATTAACCAAACAGAAGAAAGGCAGTGTAGTAATATTTACTTAAAAACACTTATAAACCATCCTTTCTTTAAACCACACTTCCTAGATCCCTAAACATTTATCTTTATTTATCTTTGGTACCACAGAATAAAAGCAGAGGACCAGGAAAATTAGTATATTAGCAATTCTTTCTCATCTCCTACAGTTCAGAAATATTTTACAGAAATTTCATCTTGCCTAATAGCTACAATTTAAAAAATCATGCCTCAAATTGTTGTAACAGTTCAACAGATTTTCACAGCATAAAGAAATTGGAGTATTTCTCTTTGCCTATTATTTCTAAAATAATTTGTCCAAGAAAACTTGACATCATCTTATCTTCTGCTTAACTCTATGATTTTACGTCATGGTTAACAGAAATTCAAGAGAACTTTCTCCATATACTGGCCAAAAGAAAAGCTCTATAATTACTGTCTCTTTTGTCCTCAATAGAAACCTTGGTGGCACGGTGGTTAAGTGCTATGCCTGTTTGAATCTCCCAGATGCACCTTGGAAATTGCATGGCGCAGTTCTACTCTGTCCTATAGGGCTGCTATGAGTGGGAACTGGCTAGATGGCAGTGGGTTTGGAGTGGAGTATACCTTCAATGGAAATGTTGGTGATGTAGTGATTAAGTATTACAGCTGTTAATTAAAAGGTTAGCAGTTCAAGTCCACCAGATAATCTCTGGAAACTCTATAAGGCAGTTGTCCTACAGGGTATCTGTGAGTCAGAATTGACTCAGTGGCAAAAGTTTGGTTGTTTGTTTGTTTTTTGGTATATTTTCAATAGTAAGCCCGGTGGCATAACAGTTAAGGGCTACTACTGCAAACCAAAATTCTGGCAATTCAAAGCTACTGGGTGCTCCTTGGAAACTCTATGGGGCAGTTCTACTCTGTCCTATAGGGTTGCTGTGAGTCAGAATTGACTTGACGGCAATGGGTTCCGTATCTTCAGTGGAAACCCTGGTGGCATAGTGGTTAAGAGCTATGGCTGCTAACCAAAAGGGTGGAAGTTCAAATCCACCAGGTGCTCCTTGAAAACTCTACGGGGCAGCTCTGTTCTGTCCTACAGGGAGTCAATATGATGGCAACAGGTTTGGTTTGTATGTTTGATATAAATTATCTGAGTGTTTTAAAAACAAGTAATAAAGTGATAAGCTTTAGCAATATACTAGGAATTTTAGGACACGGCATTACTAAGATGCAGTGCTGTCAAGCCTGAAATGAGCTAATAAAGGAGACAGGAAAATTTCAATTTCTAATAATGAAAATGACTTAGACTAAAAGTTGGGAGTGAAACAGGCTTCATCTATTTCCAAACTTCTATTTCCATATATGAAGCAGGTTTAAATAATTGGAGGTGATAGAGATATAAAGTTTATAAAATAAAGTATTCCAGTAAGCTAGAAGAAAATAAAAAAATAAGTATGAAGAAATGTAGCAGAGATGGATATTTCAGTATTTCATTATAAATATACTGATAGTTTCAAATAAGACTATAGCTTCAGGCAAAATTAAGGTTGAGGGCTTAGCAATTAAAATTCACCAAGTGTGTGTTAGATGTTAATTGATGTTATAAATAACTTCTAGGATGCCTAAAAATTAGATAATCCTTCATAATTTGTAGACTACAAGATTATCAGAATTGATGGGATCTATTAATTCTCTGAATCCTAGTATAACTTAACAATGGTAGAAATTTCAAAGGAAGATTAATATGAGTATTATGCCCCCAAGAATTCAATAACACCTGCTTTAAAAACAGGCAGCGGACTAGCAGTAGCAAAGGAAATTCTTTAATTCTTAAATTTGGGAGTAAATTATTTTCATGTAAGTGTACAGCTAAACAATGGTTAGCTAGAATCTCTTTCTCAAGAAACCCTTTCTTTCCAAATTCAATCTATCTGGTCTGATTTTGTGGTCTCCTAAGAAGAAACATGGAAGTATTCACATCATAAATTGTTTTATTACGGTTTACAACTTCTAAGGGACCTTAAAGAGCCCTGGTGACTCAGTAGTTAGGAAGAGCTCAGGTGCTAATCAAAAGGATGGTAATTCAAATCCACCAGCCACTCCTCGGAAATCCTATGGGAGGGCACTCTGTCCTATAAAGCTGTTATGAATCAGAATGGACTCCATGACACTTTTTTTTTTTTTAAACCACATTTAAGTATTAAACAGAAGTCTCTCACAGGTGCAAATGGTTCATGTGCTCAGCTGATGACTAAAAGGCTGAAGGCTGGATCCCACCAGGAAGTGCTCAGAAGAAAGGCCTAGGGATCTACTTCCAAGAAATCAGCCACGGAGAAACTTAAGAGAGTACTTCTACTCTGACACACGTGGGATCACCAATGAGTTAGCACTGACTTGATGCCAAGTCATATGTCTAGACATTGGGGATGTAACAGTGAATTACATACACTTCTGAGTGTATAAACTCACTGCCACCTAGTACAAGAAAACTCAATTTACAAATTACAAGTGGGGATAATTGCCTAAAAAATTAATTAATTTTTCTAGGTTTTTTAAAATAACTTCATTGCATTTGGTCAGACCACTGTCTGCCTTTACACAGAATGTCTTATTTTCACTTTTCATTTAATTGTTTAATTAAATTTTGTTTTCGATCCATTAAAACAGCTCAGCGAAATGCATATTCACATTAAGGAAGTCTTTGAGACTACTGTTCACGTTACACTGTGGTCCTCTTTAGTAGGACATGTAGGAGAAATTTCCTGTCAGGTTTCAGGATTAGGAAAGAGTATTCTTCTGTGCTAACACTTTGTTTTTAAACTATGATGCTTGTAAATAGTTATCCTTGAAACCACAGACAAATTTATGAATTCTTTTTAGGTAGGTTTATTGAATACAATAGTTTCGTTTTATTTTTCTTTGACCTGTTTTACATATTCAACTTTAAAAAAATTCTGTTGTGTTTTATATATCTGGGTAAGTCCTATTAAATATTTTATCTGGTAAAATATAATTTAATATATTAAAACATATGGATGAGTAAGTGCATGAATGTATTCTTTTTAACAGAGTTCCCATAGTTTCTCAAACACAACGCATTGAGTAGTTTTCCTCCTGGAAGATTTTCTAGAGAATGTGGGCCTATAAGCACAAATATTATTATGTATTTTAGACCACAAAGGAAAACACATTATTATGGTGATTATATTACAGTGATGTTACTGAAAGGCTTCTTGTTTACAGTGGTTAGTTGTGGAGGGAATCAAAAAAAGCCAAAGCCACTAGATTTAAGTCAATCATTCTAATAGAGAACTCCTAAGTAATGCACAAATACCACTTTCATCGTATCTGTATCAAATGTCTTTTCAATAAAATACTAGAACCTTATTTTTTTTTCTCTTCCTCTTAAGCTGTTTGGAAAGATCATAATCTTTGAAGTTAATCAATGCCACTACCAAGTTAGAGTTCATATAAGTAGGGAATGGACCTGTTAACAGACATAGCAAAGTGCCCCAAATATAGCATGTGTTCGGATCCGACTCAACGGCACTTGGGTTGGGTGGGACTAAAAGAATTAATGACTGAGTCAATCTGCTTAAATACAGTCTTTATCACTTAGTAGTTCTGTGAATCAGAACAAAACATTTGACCTCTCTGAACTTCAGGTAATTTATAAATGTAATAGACTATAACAAAACATATAAATCTTATATGAGGGCTATGACAATGAAATGATATAAATAAATCACCTAGCATAGAGCAGATATTCAATACATGTCAATTTGCTCTAAGCCTCTCCTTTCCAATTTTCCTTACCTCCTTACAGTTTCAATTACATAAGGAAGAGAACAGGAATAACACCATGCTTCAGAAATCAAGAAATGATAGTTGAGGACCAAAGATGAGAGAAGAGAGGATTCAGAGCAAGAACTCATATGTAAGAACAGTGAGAGGTTGGTGGCAGGAAGCACAATACTAAACACTGGAGTCTAAAATAGGGAGAAAGGAGCCAAATGGAGTGGAGATTAGAAGATGGACATGAAAAAAAGAGCTGGATGCCAAGATTTATAAGCCATAAATAGGGTGGCACAACTGGAAGGCACAGAACAAGCAAATCAAATTTAATTTACAATAAACAAAAGAAAGATCCTATTTAAATTATTAGAAAATGCAAAGAATAGTTTTAAGAGTTGTAGCTTTATCACTTTTAATTAGATGTACTGGTACACTATAGACACATAAAGGTTATTTGTGCCTGAAAACGGATAGATAACAAGTATTCATTATAACAGATTGTTCATTATCAGTGGCAAAAAGATCTGCTATCAAAAGTTTGAAATCGTTTTTTGTTGGCCAGCCTGAAGTTCTGCTTCCGACTTGCTTACACATTATTAATTTGATTATCAAATTCTCTTTCCTTGAGAGATAAAAGAAACTCATATTCCTACTTTAGATACAACTTTTTCTGAATTAGTAGGTTCCAAAATAACAAGTTTAATTGGCCTTAGCTATTCTCTTTTAAAATATTTAGCTTTAACTTCTAAATAAAGGTGCAAGTTGCAACCTCCTATGGCAAATCACATTTTGTGATCTTTTTTTGTTTTGACCCTGACACTTTGACTATGACATTAAATTCAGAAAGATGCTTCAAAGACAGCTCAGGCAACCTGTCCATGAAACTCAGTTCCATTCTTTATAGGAAAAACTGCCTTAAGCAAAACTTATCACTAACAGGCAACGATTTTCAAATGGATGGAATGTAAAAATAACTAAAGTTAGATGTATGCACATTGCTTACACACCTAATACAGTGCTCTTACGAATGGGTCACCTTGAGTCAGAACTGGTTTGACAGTAACTGGAAAGCGCTTTTAATTACTTTGACAGACATAATTTTACTAATAGAGCAGGAGAATTTGTATATTAATACTTATATGCTTGTTACTTAATTGGGCCAACTAATAAAATTTCCTGCTCAAGATTACTGCAGTAACCCTCTGGTGATTAAATAACAAAAATCCTCACTGCAATACCAGCTAATGGGTACTGTTGATTTTGTTCACTCTCAAGGTAGGATGTGGTCCCTGGACAAGTACTTCAGAAAGTAGGCCTGCTCTTGAGGAACTGGCCATTAGAACAGTGCTACTCTGACACACCTAGTGCCACCATGAGATGAAACTGACTTGACAGCAACCAGTTGTCTGTTGATTGATCAAGGTGGGATATGGTTAAAGCAGTGATTCCCAAATACAGGAGCTCATTAGAATCTGCTAGAGGTCTCGTTAAAACACAGATCGCTGGGTGCTATCCCTACAGATTCTGATTCAGAAGGCTGGGTGGGGCCTTCAAAATCTGCATTTCTAGCAAGTTTTTGGGTGATGTTTTCGATACTGGTCCAAAGACCACACTTGGAAACTACACTGTACATAGAAGGAATGAAACAGATTAACGATAATTTGTACAGCTTGGTCTAATTTTCATAATCACTCTTCAACTTTGTAAAGTAGATTACAATAAATGTGAGACTCTTTGATAAGAATATATACCTAGTGAGGAGATAAATTAGGTAAAAGTAGGCAGTTTATCAGCAGTTGACAAACACATTTAATTTTACCTACATTTTTTAACATGACTACAGTAAGTCAGCAATTCAGAGGGTGCCCCTACACGTTTCCCAGGATACAAAATTACTATTATTTACATACATATTTCTCCTTAAGATTAAATACTATGGACAAAGTTTATGTACACAGCAAACTCCCAGTGTTGTCTCAGAAGCACCAGCTATAAACGACTACTTTCTTTCCTCATGCAATAAACAGAACAGAAATGCATTCAGATATTGTTTCTTTTATATTAGTTGCAAAACAGTCTTTAAAAATCAACACAACAGTGTAACATAATAACCAGTTAAAACCTGGTGCTACTAAGATGGAGAAGACGTAACTAAACAATCAATGCAGTATTTACTTTGGAGACAAGCTCTTATTACTAATGTATATGTTTTCCTTGAGGCTTTAGTCTTCTTAAATATCTGCATCTTCTTCTACAGCTGGAAGAAATAGAAAGCTTTTGGTGTGGAGAGAACATAATTCATTTTGTTCTTGAGTTTAAGTTGTACAATATTTAAAAAAGATCTCATTGTGAAAGGGAAAAGGTGACAGTATAATTGTAGGCACAATGGAAGACAGAATAGAAATTTAAATAGGCAGTTTCATCTTCCACTCCATTCAATGAGTACGTACTTTACAGTGAGCATGGGATGGGAAGTTAAGATTCTGCTGTTCCCACAGTTCACATCAGTTCCTTTAAGCTTCAGTGAGTTAATAAATCACTGTGCTAGGTAAAGTTCCAGTGTTTAAAGATAATTACTTTGTATATAACAGGGCCCCTAAACCAAACCAACTTATTTATCTGGCTCAACATACGGATTTATTTAGACCCAAACCCTTGTTCAACAACCAACTCCAGTTTATAGCAGTGAACACTCTTTGGCATTACAACTTTTCCCTTTACATACAGTTATCATCACACTACTTTCCATCTTTAGCTAAATCTTAATCTGATAATCAAATTATCAAACCCAAACCAAGGAGAAACTCAACTGAGTGAAGTTTTATATGTGAGATTTCCACAAAAATGCTTATTGTCAGTTTCTATTTACTCAAATATTACTAGTTTACAGCCTACTCTACGAAAAGATGAAAGAATAGTGAGATTCTTCTTGATTGTAAGCATTTTTATTTATCTGTAACCGAGTATCAATTTTTGGTATTATATTCTCTTCAGTGGTAGGGTACTGCTACATATTTTTAAAATGTTGACTTTAATTCCTGTCCGTCAAAAGCTGAAAGGTGAAAAAAAAGCTGAAAGGAAAAAAAAAATTGTTTCTCATGTCCAAAGAAACATGATCTGACTTGGAACTGCACTGAAGGGCTGCCATCTCATCAGTGAGCTGGCTCCTAAATCGCCCAGCCTCTCTACTTCAGCCATGCTTCCCTAATGTGGCATATAACACAGGAAGAAGTCTAATGGCTGCTGCAGAAAATTTTTTTTATACTGCAGATTTTTACTATATTAATGATCACATTACTTAGCTTAGCTAAAGCAATGCAAGACTTTAAAGTTCATGTAATAATATGACTTTTGGCTGCCCTTAAACATCTTAATTGCCAGCCAAGTGAAACATTTTAATTAGGAATACAATAAACAAACTCCTACTTTGGGCTGTAAGCACTATTTGCAAGTGGCCTGCTGCCTACTGATTTTAGGAAGTATAAAGCTTGGATCTCTTGCCCTGAGGTGTGAGAATTCCCAATGGTGGATTCTTAAGAAAATATTCACATCAGAAACATGAAACATGTAATTAATCATATCTTAAGTCTCCTTTCTACAAAATGAGATTCTCACCAAAACAGGTATGTATGACAAAGTGAGAGGAAGAGGAAAGAGGTAAGTTAAAGGAGGCAGACTGACGGAAAACTGTTCAGAAGGGAGAATGAAAAAGTAGCTACTTTCCTACTTCATTTATTATTATAAGGTGTGACATTTTGTTACCTCATCCTACCTTCAGTACTTTTAAAATTTTGATCAACTGGGAAAGTCATATTATTACATGAACATTAAAGTCTTGCATTGCTTTAAGCTAAGTAATTATGTGATCATTAATATAGTTAGCATGATACTTCCTAAAAGCAAAGAAACCCAGTATTTCTATTTTGTTGAGGTAAGCTGAACTAAGCAGAAGTTCCTAGAGTAAGTGTGAGAGAAATATGTATGCACATACATATCTGGATGCTATGGCAACCACCACCACCAACATGTTATGCTGTAGTCTGAATTAAATAAGTTGCTTTCTATAGACATGATTATCAAAAGGCTGATTTTAAAACTACTAACTTCTCATTTCAGGCTTAGTCTTTTTACTTATAACCTAACAGCCTAACAGTTACACATATTAAGTGAATATCGGCTTTTGCCTGTCATTCTTCCTGGCATTTATCTATCAGTCAGTTTTCTGTTTGGAGAAAGGCGGCAACGATAGTTGCTCTCATATTTACGTAACTAAAACAATAACAATTAACAATTTTTTGTTAAAAGAATGTCAATCTTTATAATGCAAAATATAACAACGTTATATGCCACATTAACTTGTAAGTTAATAAAGTTCTTACTTCTCTTATCATACTGAAGAGCCAAACATGAATACTCAGCTACAGTAACAGAAGAAATACTTACATCTGAAGTTTTAGTTTATGATGTTTTCCTTACAAAACATATACGTATACTTACTATTTAAAAAGTTACTTACATAATGACAGGGAGACATTTTACTACTTCTTTTTTCTAAGTCAAAAAATCAAACCAAACCAAACCATTGCCATTTAGTAAATCCCAACTCCTAGTGACCCTCCAGGACAGAGTAGAACTGCCCCATAGCATTACTGAGAAATGCCCAATGGATTCAAACTAGCTGACCTCTTGGTCAGCAGCTGTGGCTCTTACCCATTATGCCAGAGGCATATTTAGAGTAACTCAATAGAGAACTCAGGCCTAGACTCCAATTCTGAGTTTAATTCATTAATCTCACATTAGATCCTTTCAGTTTAGAAGGCATCACATATACTTAGACACAGGAAGCGTATTTCACCACTTCTGCTTAAATATAATAAAATATACAAAGTGCTCAGTGTTATCCCTAACACACAACAAATACTCAACAAATGTCGAGTACTATTACTTAGTTAGGGAGTCCTAGAGGTGTAGAGGTTAAATACTTGTCGGATAACCTAAAGGTTTTTGGTTAGAATCCACTAGCCCCTCTGCAGGAGAAAAATGTGGTAGTCAGCTTCCATACAGATTACAACTGCAGAAACTCTATAGGGCAGTTCTACTCTATCCTGTAGGGTTGCTATGAGTTGGAATCAACTTGGTGGCAATGGGCTTGATTTTTTGGTTTGGTATGTGTTTTTGGCATGGAATTTGAGAGTAATATCTCAGAGTCAGGATCTGTAATTTAAGTTCTAAATAGACCAAGACACTTTCCTAACACCAAGACAATGGCACAGACAATCAGGTAGCTGACTATGTATACAGGGCTACAAATGGCATAAGCAGTTTACTACACGCAACTGCTAACCTCAAGGTTGCTGTTTGAAAATCATCCAGTAGCCAATGGCATCTAGTGGGAGTGGGGAGAAAGAAGTTGCTTCTATCTGCTGTTACTAAACAAATTCTATCATCTGCTCAGAACACAGAATGGATGAAAATGATTGTCCCACTAATATACATACACACAGAGGCTGCTCATTATAACATTTATTCCTTCAAAATTAGCCCATTGTTCACTTTAACCCAATGGCATACTCTAGAAATTATATGCTTAAGAGTAACTCAGAAGGTGCAAGAGCCAACCCAAATTCAAGAATTAACCAGTTATCAGGTTTATAAAACTAACCTGAAAGATTTGACATGCAGGCAGTACTATTTTATATTAAGATAATCATAAACAATGCTAACTCAGGTCCACTCTTCTATTTATCTTCACATAATAAATGGAGAGGAGAGCGCCACAGCAGGAAAAACAAGCAAGGCTGATGGGCATTTTGTTCAAGCACTAGAATAGGAAAGGCAGGGTTCTTCTATACCTAACTAGCTTTACCTCTATGGAAACAACAGCAAAGACAGCGGAAGATGGGGACGGGGAGTGTGGCAACACTCAATTATGTCCTGGTCTTCCTGGGAAGCTTTCTTTCTTCTTTACTAACGTAAGTTGCAACTCTATCTTTCAAGTTATATATAAAAATGAAGATTAAAAACTGAATTGCTCTCTTGTTATCATTTGAGAGATGTAGGTTAGGAAGCTAAACTAACAGTAACAGAAATCCAAAACACTGACCTGCTAAAAGCAATAAACATCATTTAAAGCAGCAGATAAAAGATATGGTATTTTCATAACTGAAAAATAAGCTCTGAATTACTTAGTTTTTATCTCAGAACTGTAAAAGACTGTATAATATTTTAAGTCTAATATGATATAGTCTTGGTATAAATCTATAAACATAAAAGGACATTGCTTTTGTTTAAAGTATCAGTATAACATTGGGCTAAAAAGTGACAGAGTTTTAACTCTGACATATTAAGACCATTCTATGGATTCCTCTCAAGATTTTGTTTTACACTTTTTCAACTACACACTTAGCAAAGCTATAATAAGTGACAGGCAGATGTATTACACGTGAAAAATAAAACTTTTTGTATACTATTTTTACATTTTTCCAAGTCCTGGTGGCACAGAGGTTAACTGTTCAGCTGCTATCCAAGAGGTAGGTGATTTAAACCCATCAGCCTTTCCATGGGTGGAAAGACCTGGTATTCTGCTCCCTTAAAGCTTCACAGCCATGGAAACTCTGTTAAGGAAATTCTACTCTGTCCTACAGGGCTGCTATGAATCAGGACAACCTAATGGCAATGGGTTATTTTTATATTTAAAAATATACACTATTTTCACTACGTGAATGAAGATTTTTTAAAACTGCTTCACAACATTATCAAAGTCAGGAGGCACACAACAATAGAAAAATTTAAATATTATGTACATCAGGAAGAAAAAAATAGAACATTTAAGTGATACTTAATTTGCTTTTAAAATATAATTATTTTATTTAAATATAGTAAATAAAGTCAAACATATTTACTAGGTTTGATGTATGTAAGATCTTAAAACAAAACCAAACCCACTGCTGTTGAGTCAATTCCAACTCATAGCAACCCTACAGGACAGAGTACAACTGCCCCACAGAGCATCCAAGGAGTGTCTGGTGGATTTGAAATGCTGACCTTTTTGTTAGTAGCTATAGTATTTAACCACTACACCTTCAGGGTTTCCTGTAAGATTACTTAGGAACTATCAATTTTTCCCTGAATCCCAACCAAATCTTATCCTCATTCAACAAAACTTTAATATAAATCACAAGCCTAAATGATACAAGTTATCAAAGGATTTGGTATTACTGCTGTCCTGACATAGTGAGTGTGGTCTAAGTGCTCACTATCCAAAATTAGAACAAGTTTCTGTGTTCCATTCTGAGCATCTTTTCACACTATTTTCTCATCAGTAAAACACCTGTTGACATCTTCTGCTCAACTAGATTGTTAATCTTATTTTAAATGCTAGTCTTACATGTTCTGGACATGATTCCATTATCAATCACATGTGTCACAAATATCTCCAGTTTGTGGCTTGTCTTTTCATTTTTTTATGTTTTTCATGAATAAAATTTCTTAATTTTAAGACTAAATTTATCAATTTGTTACCATATTTAGTTTTAAAAATCTTTTCCGCCAAGTCACAACACTGTCCTATATTTTCTTTTTAAATTTTGCTTATCACTGTGAAGAATTTTTCCATCAGTGATTACCTTTGTGCACAGTGTAAAGTGGGAATCGAATATTTTTTTTAATATGATAACCAGTTACCCAGTACATTCACTGAAAAGATGCTTCTTTTCCAACGAACTGCAATGCCCTTTATGTCAAATATCAAAATTGTATTATGTGGGTGTGTTACTGGCCTTTTAACTGCTCCATCAGTCAAAGTTGTCTCTCTCAATCTCTGTCTTTAACCATACTTATTTTAATCTGTTAAATGTTTGATAGTATTGGCAATGTATTTAGCAAGTCTCTCACACCTTCTGAACTGTTTTGTCTTTGGCTGTTTATGCTTCCATATTTTGATTTGTTAAATACCATGAAAAACATTGTTGATCAGAGATAAAATTATGTTGAATCTATCTAGCTGAACTGAGTCCTCCTATCCATGAACATAGATTACCTCTCTAATTATTCAAGTTGTCTTTAATGTTTCAAGTAAAGTTTCTGCACACACTTCTCAGACTTCATTAGATTTATTCTTAGGTATCTAATGGTCAGATGATTGCAAACGCTGGCAATGCAGTGGTTAGAGTTATAATTGTTATACAAATGGTTGGCAGTTCAAGTCTATCAAGTACACCTTAGAAATCTTATGGGACAGTTGTACTCTGTGCTACAGGGTCATTATGAGTTAGAATTTATTAAAATGGAATGGTCTGGTTTTGGTTTTGATGAGATATTTAAAACTTAGGTTTGTTGCTGATGTGCAAGAAACAGGACTATGACTTACCAACTTTTACAGCATAACCTTGCTAAACTTTAAATTCTTTATGGTTTCCTCTCTTCAGACAATATATTATCTGAAAATAAAGACAGTTTTGAACCTTTCTTCTTAATCCTAACATTATTGATTTATTTTACTTGTTCTTATTGTATTCACCAGCATTTCTTGGAAAAATGACTAATAGAAGCTAAGATGATGGATCTCCTTATTTTAGTTGTTTTAAAGGAAAAATTTTCAAATGCTTCTCTGTTAAAAATGATCCTTATATAGAATTTTTTTGTAGATGTTAGTATTTCTAGATGGTTCACAGGTTTTGGGAGAGAACAGGTGAATTATGTAAATATATTTTCCACATTTTTAGTGATAATTTTGTGATTAACGTAGCACATGACTTTTAATCATTTACTTTTTAATATGTTGTAGGGCTTTGATAAACACAGCTTAAAGAATGTATTATCTTTTTATGTGCTGATGAATGTAATTTCATAAGTTGTTTAGGATGTTTGTATCTCTTTTCCTGAGAGAACCTGTCCTATATATTTTCTTTCTTCTACTGTTTTCACCTGGTTAATTTGCCTCTTAGAAGGAGTTTTGCTTTTGCTCAGTGAAATTATGCCTTTGAAAACTGGCTAGATTCCACATGCAAAATTATCTGGGCCTGATGCTTGTTATCTCTGTAGAACTATTTTATAACACTGCCATACAGTTATTCAATGTATTGTTTCATTATATATATAAAAAAAATCTCTTCTGTATCTGTAATTATAAACCCTTTTATTTCTGGGTCTTTTCTTTCACTTTCAGGGATTAATTTCACCAACATTTTTTTTAATTTTAACTAGGTGTTTCAAAGAACACTTTTTGGCCTTTCTTAAACTCCCATTTTTATGTATGCTTCCCATTTTACTAATTTCCACTTTTAATTCATAGCTGTTTCATTTTTCTTAAATGACATTATAAAGTTGGAATCTTTTTGAATTTTTATCTATATTGGTTCTGCTGACTGTTGCCTGTCATTACTGAGTTTTGCAGTACATCAATTGATAGATCTTAATAAACTTGAATTTCTACTGACCTAAAACAGGCAAATTTTCCGTTGGAACAAATATATATTAGTTCTTAAAACCTTACATCACCAAGGTGTGAAGGGTCTCTGAGGGCCTGGAAATTCCCTGCTGAAAATCATACACTGCTGCTTGCCCAGGAAAGACCGTCCGATCAACACAGCTGCTATAGGCATTTGTTCTCAGGACATCTGCCTCTCTCAATTCCTGACTTTCTAGTTTTCGCTCCTGTTCCCTGCTGCTCTGACCTTTACCTAATGATTATTTGTTTTACAGAGTGAATCTTGAAGTTTTTGAAACTGGGGGCATAGTTGTTAAGTGCTACAGCTGCTAACCAAAAGGCTGGCAGTTAAAATCTATCAGAGGTTCCTTGAAAACTCTATGGGTAGTTCTACTCTGTCCTATAAGCTTACTACGAGTTGGAATAAACTCAACAGCAGAGGGTTTGGTTTTGTTTTGGATTTTGGCAGGCTCATCATGCCCATTCTTCTATAGGGTATGTCTCATAGGGAATGTCCTTTTTGTAAGTTTTTTTAAGTAGGAAGGTCTCTCAAAGTACCAAATCAACTATTAGTTCAGGCCATACACTAGTGGTAAACTGCTAAACTTCTAAATGATCACTTTAACTGGATGCCTTTATGTCATTAAGTTGAAATTAGACACATATTGCCAGTTTGCCATACAGAAAGTGCACCAATTTATATTCCAAATAAGTGTTCTTTACCTGAAAATCTTGCCAGACCACGCAATCTCAGTTTTAAATAGTGAACTAACTTATGTGCACAAAGAAATATTACTATTATTGTGAATAAGTGAAAGTATACAATCCAAATTGGTTTTGCATGCCCACCTATCTGCATCTCCCTTGGCTCTCCCCACCTGGTGACAGCACACTCCTCCTTAATATATTATTTTTAAATTTACATTTCTAACCAGTTATACTTAAAAAAACCCACTGCTGTCGAGTCGGGTCCAACTCATAGCAACCCTATAGATCAGAGTAGTACTGCTCCCATAGAGTCTCTGAGGAGTGCCTGGAGGATTCGAACTGCCAACCTTTTGGTTAGCAGACATAGCACTTAACCCACTAGGCCACCAGAGTTTCCTCCAGTTATATTTAGTATGTACTTAGAAGTAACCTGCTTCCCCCACTGCAAAATTATCCTTTGCCTATTCTTCTATATTGGTAGCCATATATTTCTTATTGAATTGTTAGAAAGCTATACAATGAAAATATTAACCCTTTGGCAGTCATGTCTACTGCAAATACTAACTTTCAAATTTGACATTCATAATTTAATTTTCCTTAGTTTTCATTTCCCATTAAGAGGCTAAAGCCTTTCTGGGTTTCATGTCTCAGCTAGAGGTTTATCTAAAGATTATAAGCATTAACTCGTATTTTTCTCATTTATAAACTCTTGTTTTTCTCATTTATAAAAGTAAATTCCTGTTTTGGCTACGTAAATACTTAATTTATCTATAGTTTAATTTCATGTAGTATGATCAATCTATTCCATTAAGATGAAAACCTAATTTTCTCAACACCTTTTACTGACTGATCCTTCCTTCTTCTAGCAGTCTGAAATGTCACATTTCTAATGTATTAAATTCCAGTTTTATGCATTCCACTAATCCACTGCAAATGAGTCGACTGTGATTCAAAGCAAACAAATAGGAAAGAGCAGAACTTCCCCAAAGAGTTTCCAAAGAGTGCCTGGTGGATTCAAACTACTGACTTTTTAGGTAGCAGCCACTTAATCTTAACCACTATGCCACCAAGGTTTCCAAATTTTACATACAGATTTGTTTAGTAAGAAATTATTGGGTTGTATTTATATCATACTCCATTTTCCTATTATGCATTACAGTTCTTACTATGCCTTATATTATGTATTTACTTCTGGTATAGTAAGGCTCCATATTATTTTATTATTTAAAAAAACAACCCCTATTTTACACATTGGTTTTTAAATGACAGAATCAACTGAAATGTTCCCTCAAAAATGTTATTGAAAATTATATTTAATTCATAAATTTAAGAAAAATTAGTAATTTCAAAACAATATCTGTAGCTAAGAACATGATCTGACTCCTTCCTTATTCATTCAAGTTACAGTTTATGTCCTTCAATACAATTTTCTTTAGATCTAGCAAATTCTTAAGTTTATATGGGTACTTGAGGTTTGAAATAAAATTTCTAGACAAACTTTAAAATAAAAAACTTTAAAATGTACATCTTAGTAACTAAGAATTAAAGATAATGTGTCATGGCAAACTTTTAAATAAATTAAAAAGAGACTGTAGAATCTGAATACAATCTTTTGTAAAATTTCCATGAAAAAGTGTAATTTTTCTAATAATATATTATTTTCTATGTGGTTTTAAATTTGTATTTTAAATTAGTGGCTTGAGTATTTTACTATTTTATCTTAATTTCTAAAAGGAGACATAGACTATTTAAAATAGGCAATCTCCTCGCTTTTGGATCTTCTCATTGGAAAAATAGCAGTAACATGTAACATTTAGTGTTATCTTCCACTCAGGCACTAGGGTAACAGACTGAGCAGAAGGGAATGGCACATTCTACTCTTCTCATTTTTCCATGCTTCATGAAACGAGTCAGAAAGGGATGTGGGCTCAGAATGAGGTCTGAGGTCTGACCCGACAACCGAAGAGCACCCCGAAGTGCCACCGGGGACTTTACTCCCTGGTACAGTCATTTAGTAGCAGCTACTAGGAGCACAATGATTTGAAATTGTGGGTTGTTTGGTTACATTAAGTCCTCTAAATTTAACAGGTATCTGAATTAAGGGGCTAAATCTTTGTCTTAGCTAATTTAATTTTAATTATTTCTCACTTACGACCAGAAGAGTCTGAAAATTTTCTTACAACATGATGTTATAAATTTAGTACAAGATGATGTTATATATACTTTAAATTTTTTAAGTATTGATTTTGCAATTTCATTTGGAGATAATCTGAAATTAGAAAGATGAGATATGACACAAAAACTTGGAGGTAAAACAGAACAAATTTCTAGAAAAATGACACACTTAACTTTGTCATGGACCCATGGAAGACAAAAACATGATGAGTAAAGGAACAAACAAAAAAGCTGATACAGAAAAGCAGAAACAAATGCAAAGCAAAGTTGCTTCCTGATGCTTTTTCCTCCAACACAAGAGTTTCATCTTTGAATCTATGTTATAATGGGTATACACTATTATGTATACATACACAGAATCAGAAAAGAAATCTATACTTCTTCCTATATCTCAAATAATGCAGAAGTACTTTATTCTGTTACTGTTACAGTGATCTCTATTTCTAGCAAATTTTCAAAACAAGTTAGTAAACAGATAACCTTTTACAAGATTTAAAAGAGACTATATTAACTAAAAGCATACAATTTAGAAATTACAAAATTTTAGACGAAGTGCAGATGCTCCAAATGTTAAAACAAACAACAACAAAAGCAACATGCCTCTCGTTCTTAACGTGGTGGGCAGATCCTTGGTTGTCTCAGTGCAATCAGAAAGTGTCCTCCAATTAAACGTAAGCAGTGTTGATTATACAATCAACAAGTTACAATTCTCATTTATGCACATGATACCTTTTCATGAATACAGATATTACAAATAATAAAACATGATTCATTAAAAAAAATCTTATAGAAGCAATAAAAAAAAAAAGCACAGGTTTCTCTTTTTTCACTAGTCAACAGTAATAAGGTATAATTACTACCAGTAACTGTTCACTAAATTTTTTGGTTTAAATGATAGAATGAGTTAGTTCTTCAACTCTGAAAACACTGGTAGGCAGTTGTCCTGTATTGAACTGTGTCTCCCCAAAATACATGTATAAGTTTGGCTAGGTATGATTCCTAGTATCATATGATTGTCACCAATTTGTCATGAGGTTACTGTCCTGTGTACTGTAAATCATATCTCTACAATGTTGACTAGATAATCTTAGTGGCAATTATGTAAAAGAGGCAGGATTCAATCTACAACACGAAGCTATGTCTTTATACAATCTGCTTTTAGATACAAAAGAGAAGTGAGCAGAGAGACATAGTAACTTCATACCACCAAGAAACAAGAGCCAGGAGAACAAAACATCTTTTGGACCTGGGAACCCTTTGCTTATAAGCTCCTTGACTGGAGAAGACTGATAACAAGGACCTTCCCTCAGAACTGACATAAAGAAAACCTTCCCCAGAAGCTGGCATGCTGATTTCAGACTTTCAGCCTCCTAAATTGTGAGAGGATACATAGCTCTTTGTTAAAGCCATCACTTGTGGTATCTTTGCTACAGCAGCACTAGTTAACTAAGCCAGCAGTGCTTTACCTATATTAAAAGCTAAATGGATTTATTCCTCAGGTCACAACCAGTTTTACTACTGTTCCAGGTCAGCAGTTTGAATCCACCAGGTGCTCCCTGGAAACTCTATGAGGCAATTCTATTCTGTCCTATATGGTTGCTATGACTCTGAATTGACTAGATAGCAAAAGGTTTGGTTTTCTCGGTTTTATTCTCTTTAGGGAATGCATGGCCTAACAAAATTAAAACAAACAGTAATCTCTCTACCTACGGAAAACAAGTAGGAACTCAGTTAATTCTACTTTTGAAAATCTCTTTGGTCTTCATACAGATCCTGTATTTTAACCCCTTCCTTCTTTGTCCTCTTAATTACTGCTTTCAGTGCCCTCATTCTGTTTCTCACTCCACTATACACACACCCATACATATTCCTCTCTTATTTTCTGTCATGAGCTAAAATCCACCTCCATGATGTCTAAATGTAAGAGTGCAATCTAAGACAACAAAAAGGAAACTATATGTTTTAAATTAAAATGAAAACAAAACCCAGAAAAGTCTAGACTATCATTCTCAACTGAGTGTAACTGCTTCCTGCAATTCTGAACAAGAATGATAAAACTGCAAGTTATTTTAAATTCAATATTAAGTACTAAATTGGGTTCTATTATCTTTCTCCATTGCAAACATTTCACACTGTAGCAACACAGTCTTTCATAGGCTGGCTCACGAAACCACTTTCTGAAATCTCTATATTTATTTGTCAAAATATGCTACTGAGTCCATCCAGATAGTCATTTATCCCTTTTTATCATCACCTGTATTGCCCTAATTTAGGTCTGAACTATTCTAATAACCTCCTAATCAGTGTTACAGCTGAGTTTCCTCTTACCATCTTCTATTTTGCTGCCAAAGTGGCCTTTCTAAAATGCAAGTATCATTATATTCATCCCTTGTTTAACAACTTTAAAAAATACTCCATTTCCTACCAGAAGACATTCAATTGCTTTTCATATGACACAGAGAGCTACTATCATCTGATACCTACCTACCTCTCCAGCTTCTTCTCTTGCCACTTTTGCCTCAAAATCCCTTCTCCAGACATAGTGACCTACTGGCAGACTTATGATTTCAGCCACTGTAACTTCTTAGCAGAATGGATTAATAAACATTGGTATATTCACACAGTGGACTACTGCATGGTAATATGAATGAACAAACTGCTACATGCAGCAACATAGATTAACTTTACAAACAATTCTGAGCAAAAAAATTCAAAGACAAGAGTACAGTGAAATAATTGTGTTTATACCGAGTCTAATGAAAAAACAAAAGTAGTCTGTGGTGATAGGAGTCAGAATAGTAGTGTTTTTAAAGGCTGGGATGTGACTAGAAGAGCACACAAGGTGGCTTTTCTGAGATGCTAGTATCAGTCTTGTTTCTTGTTTAGGGTACTAGTTATATGGTTTTTGAAAATTCATCAAGCTGTGCCCATACTATTTGTGTACTTTTTTGGTAACTTAAATAAAAGCTGAACAACACCACCAACAGTTACACAGTCACCTTCTTGAAGGTATCCCAGATTTTCTCAGGCAGACTTCATTCTGATATATCATAAACATAACACTACTATACCACTTTTCACGTTATATTTTGTATATTTCTTTCTGTTTTCCAACTACAATGTAAATTCTCCGAGTGTTCAGACCATAATCTTCTATTAATAGGTTCTCAATCCCTAGCACAGTGCCTGGCAGTTAATGGACACTCAAATAATACGCAAATGAGGACTTCTGAATCTCTACACTGTTGCGATTCTAGGCCAAATAATTTGTTGTTGTGAGGTCTGTCTTGTGCACTGTAGCATCATTCCTGGCTTCTATTCATCTGATGTCAGTGGTACCCCTCTAGTGACGATGATTAAAAATGTTTCCAGATATAGTCAAATGTTCCTTGGGAAACAAAGCTGTCACTAATTAAGAGCCACTGATGTACATGAGTATTTCTATAGAGAAATACAAGCCAAGTGCCCAACAATTCACTTAACAATTGGCTTTGGGCTCTGAAATAGGTTGCAGGTTAAGGGCAACTGAAAAGTAGGCTATCGAACACTAGAAGTTGAGCTCTACATATCAGAGAAGTTTATAAAATAAATTAAATGTTTAGATAATCAAGTGCAGTTTCTATTAATCATATGCTAGAATGTTTCCCTTGAAATTCATATGGGGAAAAAAAGAGTTCATCAAGCAAAAACACTGTAAATAGAACTGAGGTAGTGATGTACATTTGGGATTATAAAAAAATGACTGTAAGAGTAGTTATGTGTATTCAAAGGCTTAATTATGAATTATTTTGCTAGTTTTTAATCTATGGATAGGTCATTAATTCTAAATAGTTGAGGTTCAATATATTTCTACCCATAAAATATTTAACAGTGAATATTCTATAAGGACACAAAATAAACAATCAAACATAAGCTATGAGTAAAAAAAATAAACAACTCACAAAGGGCAAAACCAGCTTGTTAAAATAAATTATATTGTATTAATTTCATTTATTTGATTCACGATGTACTTTTGAACTTGACCTGTGCTGTTAAATTGACAGTGATGAAATAAATGAGTGTTATTACGTTAATAAGGTTCAGAAAAAATGAATTAGTTTATTACATACTAGGGTCGCCATGAGTCGGATCCGACTCGACGGCACTTGGCTGGCATTACATATGTGTCAAAATGATACAGATAAAACCTACATCTCACCCTTCCAAAATTATTTTCCTGACAATTCTTTACTCTTTGTGACTAGAATCAGTTTTTGGAAACAAGCTCCTGAGTCAAAAGAAAACTGAACTAAATATAAGCAGCTTAGGCAAGATGAAACAAAGCTGGACAAATACATGAAAAATGTTAAATCTCATCATTATTAATCTATACCCAAGCCAAGAGCCGTCGAGTCAGATCCAACTCATGGTGTAATATGCCAATAAAAGCATATAATTTCCACCTATCAAAATGGTAAGATTAATAATGCATGTACTCTCATATGCTGATAGCAACAATACAGAAATTGGTACATATATTCTGGAGGGCAATTTGGCCACCTTATTATGAGACTTGGAAACTCTGGTTGCCTAGTGGTTAAGTGCTGTGGCTACTAATCAAAACGTTGGCAGTTAGAATCCACCAGGAGCTCCTTGGAAAAATCCATAGGTCAGTTCTACTCTGTCCCATAGGTTTGCTGTAAGTCAGAATTGACTCAACAGCAGTGGGTTTGATTGCTGATTTATGAAACATTTTTACTCAGTTATTATATTTTAAGGATGTGCTTCTAAAGTGATAAAGAGATGAATCTAACAATTTATATAAAGAGAATACATATGATAAAAAGTAGGAAACAAAGGCTCCATGACAGGGAATTAAATTAACTCAGATTGTTTATACTCTGCAGCTGTTAACAAATTTCATTTTTTTGAGAACAGATATGCAATGGAGAAAAACCCTACATTATATTATAAGGACTGCATCTAAGAGTAAGTGCTTTAGAGGTAAGACTAAACAACAAACAAATCAACAAAAAAAACCCAAATTTATACTTGAGTCGATTCTGACTCACAGGAACCCTACAGGAGAGAGGACTATCCCACTGAGGTTTTCCAAAGACAGAGGCTAAAAAACCCAAACCATTGCCATAAAGTCAATTCTGATTCATAGTGACCTTATAGGAGAGTTTCCAAGGACTGCCTGGTAGATTTGAACTGCTGATCTTTTCATTAGCAGCCATAGCATTTAACCACTACACCACCAGGGTTTAAGAGGCTGGCGGATTTGAACTGCTGACCTTTTGGTTAGCAGTTGGGCTCTTAACCATTGTGTCACCTAGTTCAAATCCTAGTCCTAATCATTTTCTACTAGTGCCTGATGTGCTCATGATGTTTGCCAACTTATTTAACAGTTAAATCCTTCTACACTGAACTTTCTTGTCTGCAAAATAGTCACAATAATTGTACCTGTTTTGTAGAAGGAATATACTATATAAAATATTTACTACAATGCCCACTACATAGTAAGTACATCAAAAGTTTTAGTAGTTATGATAACAATTGGGAAAACGTCATTAAGAAACCCAAGATACAAATCTGTATATATGAAGTATTCCCAACTGTGCAATTAAATCAATAGATCTTAGCTAATAATTGTGTTTGGGGACTATCACTGGTTTTCATTTACTTTATTTGGTTTTTACTGTATTTTCCAGATTATTTTTGACAAAAATCATATTACTTCTATACTGAGAAAAACATTTTAGAAGTTACCAGTAAAAAAGCCCCCAGTGCCACTAATTTGAATGCAACTCATAGCAATCCTAAAGGACCAGGCAGAACTGCTGCACAGGGCTTCTAAGGAGCAGTGGATGGATTCGAACTGCCAACCTTTTGATGAGCAGCTGAGCCACCAAGGCTCCATTAGTAAAAGGCAAGATAAACAGCAAAATTTCTTCATCTTTTCCTTCTCTTAAACAACTCTATAATTTCAGGATAAAATCCCATCTTCACTGTGTCACCAAAAAAAAGGCTGCCTTTTAATGGTCTCACTGAATACTAATAATATGATAAATGTTGTCCTCTTACTATTCTAACAGTAACCAGGAAGCATGCAAAGTGAAAGATTTTCTTGTTGATAAAAGAGATTTCTGCAGATGACCCTGTTTTAGTTTTTTTGTCACTAACCTTGATGAGAAGCAGGACATCTACAACATTTCCCCTTTTACCCAATTCACAAAAATCTACTTAATTTTTAACAGAATGTACTGGGTAAGAGATGAAAAAATAATTTAACCTGTAAGAGATAGTTTGTTTCAAGAGTTTTGCTTAAGATCTCTATAAGGGGATTATTACCTCTGGTTGCAAAGTAAATAAATAAATATATGTCTATACTATACTAACATTATGAACAATCAAGCAAACAAAAAATGATTCCTGGACATTTGCTCTTATATGAATAGAAAATACTCTCAACTTCTTCTAAGTGCCAAATATTACAAGACAACTAAATAAAATTTTAAGATAAATATAAAACAATTTAGTGATGTTTGTCTTTTATAAATATCCACATACCCAGTTAGTGTATTTTTTGGGTAATGATTTTGGTGTTCATGAAATTAACATAAACAAAAGAGTTTTAAGTCAAGTAGTTTACCAATCTGAGGCAACTTACTTCCCTCAGTGATCTCTCTCAACCCTGCCTGACCACTTGTGCCTCAGGTGTAATGAGTTAATTACTGTCAAAACCCTTTAATATTCGATGGTAGGAAGGGAAAGAGGGTGGGATATATAGACTGCTTATTAATGTTTGCTTTTGTCACTGTCTACGTTCAAAATGCAAGGAATAAAACTACCTCAGAATATTCATGAAAGAAAGCTACATCTCCGGACCATCTTTAACTACTGTTCTTCAGTAAGAGAAAGGAAACAACAGAAAATTAGGTCATGATTTGTCAGCTACAGAGTAATCACCTACACAGCATCTCGTGATTGGCACCTACAGAGAATCTGGTGATTATAAATGAATTGAGGTTTTTCTTGTTAGTAAGTATACAAAAGATTTGAAGCCTAACAAGTGTGAGACAGAGATACTGCATTTTCAGATTAACTTTCATGCAAGGGAAATATACCTCTATTTCCAATTCATCTCTCCTTAAAATAAAAATAAGATTTCAAAGATCACAGGAAAGGAAACGTTATCTTCATTAAAAGGAAAAGTTACATATATTATTAATAAAACAAGTTTAGTAAAATGATGTTATGCTTATATTTTTCTTTTATCCCAGATTTTATACTTTAAAATATAAGCATATCTTTTGCTTTGAAAATGTTTTTTTGGGGGGGGGAACAAATACAAGTGAAACAAAAACTTTGTTAAATTATTCATTATTGTTACAAAGTAAGCTAAATCTGGATGTAATTTCTGTTTTAGTGTCTTTCTTCTACCATGAGAACTTTAATCTTCCCAAAGCTGCACTGTTTAGAGGACTAACTTTAGTAGGGCATCAAGACAAGTGAAGAAAATAAGTTACTAAAGCTTCTCAAGTGAGTTACTGAATAGTTTACTAAAACTTATCCTAAGTACCTTTAAAGGACACAAAGTGAAGTAGCTGAGCAACAGGACTGAAAGTGAACTACTATCAAAGTCTGAAACCGAACTGAACCCACTGTATTCAGTCGATTCCAATTCATACCAACAGCACAGGAAAGAGCAGAAATGCCCCACTGAGTTTCCAAGGAGTGCCTGGTGGATCTGAACTGCCAACCTTCTGGCTAACAGATGTAGCACTTAGTCCCTGTACCACAGGGGTTTCCAAGTCTGAAGGCACACATCAATACACAGGACAGATTCCTAGTTCAGTCTATTGTGCCACCCTTCTTTTGTTTGATTAAAACAAACAAACAAACGTACTGCCATTGAGTTGATTCCAACTCACAGTGACCCTATAGTCAGAATACAAATGCCCCATAGGGTTTCCAAAGAGTACCTGGTGGATCTGAACTGTCAACCTTTTGGTTAGCAGCCAAGCTTTTAAGTAAAGTGCCACCAGTGCTCCCACATTTTAGTTGCTAAAAACCTAAATCCAGTGCCATCAAGTTGATTCTCACTCAAAGTGATGTAGGGTTAAATTTCTAAACATTTTCAAGATTAGTATAGAGTTGTACCTGGTGATTGGAGGAGGACAGCTCACTGTACTTACAGTTACATTCAAGGATACTAGTTATCTCTAACCATTCTCAACTGTTCCTCTATAAAACAAATTAGCCTGGTTTTATGTAACACTGTTTACTAATAGCTGCCAATGAAGAAATCACTAGAGTGTCACAGAATGCTCTAGGCAAAAAATTAAAGAGATTCTTATTGGCATTTAAATTATTTCCAGCATCCTTCAGTTGTGACAATGCTCTGATACAGAAGACAGTGTTATGCCCCAATCAGTGATGCTTAGAAGAGATGCTTAGAAGAGATCCCTTAGAAGGGATTTCCTCATATACAACTAGTTGGACTTCGAATATATTCTTCAAATAACTAAAAGAACAACACTTTGTGGCTATTAGGAACACATTTTTTGTTTACATGACTTTTTCATCTCCTAGCATGTAAGCCTCTGGAAGGCAAGGCTGTATCTTTGTGCCACATGCTCACAGCTAACTACATGGCATAGGGTGGCTTTTCTCAACAGGTTTTGACAGAATTACTGCATGCAATGAATTACTTTCTCTCCTATATGTATGGAATGGTACTAGTTTATGTACACCCCTTAGAAGAATTGAGAAAACAGCCTCTCAAATCACTTTATCTTTTCAGTAGTATACTGAGGAACTTCGGTTAGGAAAGTCTGAACAGAGTATAAAATCACTACAAAATTTGTTGAATTCATAAAGAAAGCCTTCTTGCCTAAATACATCATTATTGCATACTTAACTACTCCAGTTTTTTTCCCCTTGAAAACAAAGATTAATTTCTTTTTAACCTAAATAACTCCTGCAAAGTTTAAAAAATCATGGAACAAAGTTAAAGTCAATTCACATTAATGTAACACCACTGGATGAAAACACACACACATGTGCATGTAGTTACTAACTAGGTCTAACCTACTAAATCAGAATCTCTGAGGGTTGGGCCTAGGAATTCTTTTGGAAAATTCTCTCTAGAGGCTAGGTTGTATATCCAGAGTTTAAGACCACTGAACTGAAATTAAGTCTTGTTCCAGCTGCTTGTTCCTCTAAACATGACCTGGTTGCCTCATCTCAGTCCGCTTATCTTCATTTAAACCTTGCCAACCAAATCCCTAATCTCTTCTGTAAAATCCTACATTATTCCTTTTTAAACATATGCCATTATCCTGTCCTGAAGTTGGTTAGTTTTGAATTCAATCATTATCAGAATCATTCTTACTGTCACCCAAGTATCCAACACCTGTCATTTCAACTTTGTTCTCCCTTTTATTCTCAGAACATAGGCTCTCCTAAATTTTATTGCTTGGCCTTCTAAAAGTAGTTTTTCTAAAAGTTTATAATTTCTTTTGCCCCTAATACAACCTCCTGAATTTATCTTTCTTCTTAATTACATAATTTTATTGATCTCTACTACTGATTTCCTTTTAAATAGACAAAAACATTAAAAGCTATTAAAATGATTTTCTTGACTTTCCTAGAGTGGCCTCTTTCTTCATACTAACTTGATTATCAAAGGGGAGGAGGCTCTGTCCACATTATTTTTCTGTATTTCCTAAATTTATCGCTCCTTTTGCATTTTGCTTTTCTGGTTTCTTAGAAAAAAAATAATTAGGGCACCCAGCATTGTAATTAAATTTTCTTTCTACACCTCAAGGACAATGACATTGTACATACATATGCACACAGAACACTTCAAATTTGCACAGACACACAGACACACACACACACCACACATGCATAAACAGCCCACTGTATAGCCCCTCCTTAGACTCCTGAAATTGTTTGTAGGTTGCACTAAAATTCTTCTCTTGTGATTGATCTTGCCTTGTCTTTAATGACTGTAAGCTTTACAGTGAAGATAATTTTGTACTGCAAGCTATTTTTTATGACAAGTACTTTGCAAGTAATGGAAAACTGCCAATTTTTAAAGTTTACTTACACACAGAAAAGACTGTTTAAGAAAAGGGAAAGATCAATACATAAAAAGGGTCTCTAAAGAACTGATACTACATAAATTATACAGAACTGAGAGATGTTATTCTCAAAGGAAAACAACAGAGCAGAGTGGAAAGCTACTTTAATCTACAGAGAATTGCAAGAAAACTAAATTTATTATTTTTAGAGATGATATATTTATTTCACACAATTCTTCTGGTCTTTCTCAAAAGAATAAAATTATTAGGAGTAATATGTCCTCATGAAGCCCTAGGAAACTTAAAAATAAATTTAGTATATGGAAAATTCTTCAAAGATCCCATACGCAAGAACAAATGTACACAATACATGATGTTAAAAGACAACTGAAGCAAAGCTGATGAATGATTTTGGAAAAAAGTCTACTCCTACAGAAGGAGAATGCCGGGTTGTATAAAAAAAGTAGACAGGAGGGATGGTAATATGTTTAAATAGTCAGTTTGTAGTGAACTGGACTCAAGTATTAAACAGTGAAGCAATTTCCTATACCTAATTTTTTTTCTGGACAATATACAGATTAAACTTTTTTTGGAAATAAAATCTGATGATAGTACCAAGACAACAGAAGAACAATGCTAGTGATTTATCAGATGCAGACAAACTGTAAGAAGGCAGTATGGAACCACCAACAAGTGACAAGGCTAAGCACATACAAGAGGAATGCAATGTCTCAAGTAAATTAATAGGGCAGCCATGTGCAGCAAATGTGTAGGAGAAGCAGCAGTCCAGCAAACTTAGTCAGCAGTCCAACTCATGGGTACTCAAATGGAGATAGCAAAAGAGCTAAACAACCTTTATCTATTTATAATATTACAGGCACAGACTGGGCAAGTCAAGAGCAGGCAGGCATATGGCATACCATTTGGTAGGCTATGGTACTGGAGAATGTTAGGAGAACAGACCAACAATGTGTGGCAGTCTAAAATGCTGAAATAGCAGATGGTTATGGCAGTATCGAGGCATTTGCTGATGGACAAAAGCACCAGCATGTGAAGAATGGAAATCATTCAGCATATGCGTGAGTGTCGCAAAGGATAGAGACAAAAACCAAAGTCAGTCAAATAGGAAGACAGAACAGCAGAGAAGCGATGACAGATCATCAAAAGCAGTTGTGTAGGCTAGTGACAAGCTGCCAGGAGAAGAACAAAACACCATTCAGGAAAATATGACACTGAGAGTGAAGCAGTCCACTGAATTGGGGGTCTTCCATCTAGGAAACAGTAATCAATAAACTGTTATATGAGAATCCACAAGAGAACAGCACACAAACGGTAACAGCAGATGGATCTGAACTCTATTGCCCAGCGATACAGAATGACCCTGGAACATAGATACATAACAATCCACAAGGAAATTAAACAGATGGGAAAAATGGGTCCAAGCATTATTTATTTTTTTAAAATGATGATTTAAAAAAAAAAAAAGCAAAACACTAAAAATTATTAATCTGGAAATGATTGGCTGGGATTGAAGTCTTCGCTTACCCCTTTCTGGAGCCCACAAAATGGGAATGTTGGGAATTTCTGCAGCAGAAAAACAGAAGAGAAAAGGGATTTCTGACTCCCAGTTTGAGGAAAGCAAAGCAAACTTAGGGCTGTATGAACTGGTTCAGGGAAATAAGAACCAGCCTAAACCATTCCCTTTTTCAGAATCAAGCCATTCTGGTTTGGGAAAGGTTTAGGAAGCCCTCACCCATCATTTCCCACAACCTCCCCTTTCACACTTACCTCCAGTGCAAACAGTTTCCAGCAAGGAGGTACTTGGGAAAACTCACTCCCATGTTTACACCACTGAAAGATTTGAGGATGGCCAACTAATAACACTTTCTGTATAGGTCAGGGTTATGATTCAATGGGATTCCTTCCACCCTCATGAATGAGCAAAGGGGATAGATTACTGTAAAACTACCCACCTCTTTGAAAGTGGATAAAAAGGGCAGCAGAGACAATAATACTAATAAATAAACAATAATACCAATAAATAGTAACACTTTGGTGATCTCATCCATTGCCATGGATTTTAATTCCATTTATTTATATGTTGATGACTCTCAAAAATAATATTGCTAGTCCACACTTCACTGCTGAATTTCAGATTCATATATCTAACTGCCACACAGTATCTTCACTTGGATGTTCAAGTTTCCATGATCAAAGTAAAACTTCTGATCTTTTCCCTTTTCAGTCTTCTCCATTTCAGTACATGGCAACTTTAACTTCCCAAATGCCCAAGTCAAAATTCTATTTACTCTTTCTCTTCCTCTATCTGTTATGTCTACCTTCAAATTATATCAATAATCCAACTACTTCTGACTACTTCTGCATTTATCAAACTACAGTCTACAGACCAAATCCCATCTGATGCCTGTTTTTGTATGGTAGAACCTAAGAATGATCTTTACATTTTCACATTTTAAACTACCATCAATTTTCAATTTGGTTATTTCAACTGGTTTCCCTGTTAAAATGTAAGTCAAATCATGTCACACCTCTGCTTGAAGCACTGCATCACACTGAGCTTGATGTTCAGACCCTTCGTGATCCTTCTCATACCTCTCTAACCTCATCTCTGAAACTTTCTTCTTTAATACCATCACAGTGACCTTTATGCTGTTCCATGAACATGTTATACACACCCCTACTTCAAGGCCTTTACAATTGTGGCTTCTTTTGTCTGAAACGCTCTTTTCCTAGACATTCCCCTTATTTAGGTGTTTGTTCACATATCACTTTATCAGTGAGGCTTTCTTTGACAGTCCCATTTAAAATCACAATCCTCATGCTTACCTCTGCTACATATTCACCTTCCTCGGTTATTATTATTGACAATACTTATCACTATCTTTAATTCTATAAACTTTAGTTACTTAAAACTAAAATGTAAGTTCCATAAAGGTAGGGACTTTTGACTTCTTTGTTCATTTCTGTGTCTTGAACGGTATCTTGCATATACAGAGCAGGCATTCAGTAAATATTTGAGTCTATGAAGTAGTAATTTCTTGTAAGCCTTCTCCCTTCTCTGTATCAAATTCTCAGAGCATTATTCTAAAAGCTCACATACAACAAGCTTTTGGATTAACAAAATAGATATTAGCATACTGTATTACAAGAATGTCCTAAGACAGAGGTTGGCAAACTACAGTCTACAGACCAAATGCCATCTGCTGCCTCTTTTTGTATGGCTCAGAATCTAAGAATGATTTGTATATTTTTAAATGACTGAAAGAAAAAACAAAAGAAGATTAACACTTTATGATGTGAAAATCACATGAAATCTAATTTCAGCATCTATATATAAAGTTTTACTGTACCATAACTAGGCTCATTCATTTATACTGTCCATGGTACCTTCCTGCTACAGGGCTGACAGAGTAGCTACAACAAAAATCATATGGCCCACAAAGCCTAAAATATTTACTTTCTGACCCTTTAAGAATATGTTTACTAACTCCTGTCCTAAGTTATTTTATAGTTAGAAGGAAAAAAGTAACAGCCAAAGTTTGAATAGACAGACTAGTGCCTTACTGTTAACACTGCTGGTACTACTGTCTATGGTGTATCTATGTGAGAAGCTGGATTTACATCATGATTTTCTTTCAATAGTATATAAAGGCAATATTCTCATTTCTCTCAGTATTATTTAATATTGATGGTATATTCAGTCATCTTTCCTTCCTCAGAAAGCAGCACCATCCCAAGGGATAGGGTATGGAATGCGCAAGTCTTGAAAATGGCAAAAAGGATGGGGGAGAGGAAATAAATAGGACCCACAAATAAAACTCACATCAAAGTATCATATAATTAATCAAAGTTCTAAATATCCCTTGTAACAACAGTGGAAACTTAGCATGATGTGAATCTCCTTTGAGGCTCATTCAATGTGGCTGTATTGCATTACAACAGAGGTTACAATGTAATACAACGCAACACTGAAACATAGCAAGCATGAAACACATTATAATAAGACTCCGTAATTATTCAGTATTTGAAAATCAGTTTTCTGATTGGTTCAAATGTTTACAACTTGTTGAAAAATGTCTTAAAAACTTGAAGAACTCTATTAAAAATTACCAGCTAATCAAAAGTGACCTAATTACTTCTGATAAAGGATTATTACATGCAAGGATATTATATGCTACAATCAAACTTACAGAAAAGAATGAAGAAGCAGAAGTGGAAAACACTTAAATTACCCCAATGGCATCCATCACTATGATGCTATCTTCAGTCTTCACAGAGTAGTACAATTTATTTCCTCTTATGTTAATCAATTCTTCCAGTTAACTGTTTCTTCTGCTTTGTTGCCTGGACTTCTGCTCTCTCTCAGTGAAACTAACAAGAGTTCATTTCGAAATTCCATACTTCTAAGTAGGTTTTACTGCTTTCTTCTTCTCCACAACTTTTGAAGTAACTTGGATTCTTTCTGTAAATTTCTATCTGTGTCATTAATTATTAACTAACTTAATTACTCCCTCCTCTGGATATCTGTCCTCCATTTTTTTTAAAATAGCAACCAACTTACTTCCAAGTTCCAGTACAAGGAAATAATGCTGGTAAAATCATTAAAACAATCCCAAATTGCTTATTTTGTTATCTGAATCCACTTTCTGACTTATTATCAGTTTTCTTTCATGGTAGGCAATGACATAAAGTGACTAATGTTCTGTTCTTCTAATACAGTACTTAACAGCTATAGACCTACTTGTGATCTTACTACGTTTTGTGCGAAAAGCAGCATTTAGTCCATTTGATAGATGGAGATCAATGTATAAGCAGATTAATTTACATTTTTGATTTTCAACAATTAAGAAAAGCATAGCCTGAAATCCTTATTCTTAAAACTGTATCTTTAGATAAATTTGCTTTTTTTAAAATTTCTGCAAACTATTTAATGATATTTTGTTGTCAATGTCTTGGCATACAGTCAAGCAAATGCAAATTATTCTGGTGTGACAGTGTATACATTTTATGAAAGTAGGCTTGTAAAGGTGAGCTAGAAAGGAGATTTCAGTCTTATTACATCGATAAATTCAAGGTAAAGTGAGCATTTAGCATATTCTGTTTGGTATTTCTTTTTCCTTTTCCACAACTATACTTTTATGTACTTTAAGTCTCATCCTGTTTGAATTTTCCCCCAGAGCAGTTCTTTTTAATATTTATCCACTATCTACTAATTTCTTTAAGCTGAAGTTTTTTTTCTTTTTTAAATTTTGTAGACAGTAATAATAGCAAATTTATATTAACAACTCACTGGCTTTAGTACTTTATATAAATTAACTTATATTCATATTGCTACCCTAAGAGTAAGTACTTTATCTCCATTTTACACACAAAAAACTGAGGCATAAGAAGTGAGGTAATCTGCATAAAGCTAGACACAATATAGATGGATTTGGGATTCAAATCCAAGTAGTTTGTGGTTTTGGCTACTGTTCTGTGCTGTCTCATAAATGGTTAGATGGCCAACACTAGTTTTCTAGTGAGAGCTCTAATTAGACTTAGAACTTACCGTGATTTGTACTTATGCTTATCAGTATGTTTACTTACAGGATCTCTGCCCTGTAAGTGCTCCATAAAAGATGACTGCATAGTCTCGCACAGAGTAGCCAGTGTGAATAATACATTGGAAACTGAAGATAGAATTCTGTTCACGAGTTCTTCAGATACCGTTCTGTTCTTGCCTTATTCTCAAAAATCTCCAAATTCTGACCTGAGGAACAACGTAGTTTTTGCTCTTCTGTGTTGCCAGGTGCACAGGAGATTATCAATTTAATAGTGTTAATATGAAAAGTCATTTACTCCCCTAATCACTTTATCTACTTAAATGGTTTACTTCTGTACTCATAACTTTTCTACTGGTACAATTTTACTAAGGAGCTTTCTTTTTGATGAATAAATTGGAAAGTCTGTGGCTAGTAGAAAGATACAGAATGTTTCTACCTTCTAATGGGAAACAACAAAAGCCTATGGAGAGTAACGTAAAAAATACATGAGGGGGAAATTAAAGGTGAATAATGTACCTTGAAAAGGTGTGGCAAGAATACTTCAAATTTCTGCCATAAACCTATGCATCACCTTGAAAAATATTTTTGTGGGGCAGCATGAGATACACATTCAAGGCATGAAGTGTTTGAAATGTTATTTTTTTTAAAGAATATGTATGCACTATTCATGAATGCAAAAATAATATAAAAGTAGACTTAAGGCGAAAACACAATAATTATTTTTAACTATCAGAGGAACTGCCAGGTAAGAAAGGAACAAACTATCTTCTGTTCCTCACCAAATGCAGAACTATGACCCATGCATAGAAATTATAAGGAACCCTGGTGGTGCTGTGGTTAAGCACTCGGCTGCTAACTGAAAGATTGTAGGTTTGAACCCACCAGCTGCTCCAGCTTCTGTAAAGATTACAACCTTAGAAATCATGTGAAGCAGTTCTACTTTGTTCTAAAGTGTCACTATGAATCAGAATTGACTTGATGTCAATGAGTATGGGGCAGAAACTATAAGGAGACAGTTTTCAATTTGGTATGTTTGGACCTTAGAACAATTACTCAAGGAAGTAAATGTCTAGATGAAAGACAAATCAATTCAGATGGCCAGAAAAGACTAGGAATGCTAAAATTTCTCTTAGATTACATAGTTTGTTATTTTATATAAAGTACCAAGTGAAATACAGATAGCACTGGGAAAACAAACAAACAAACAAAAAACACACAACAAACAAACCCACTGCTGTCGAGTCAGGTCTTTCTCATAGTGGCCCTAGAGGTCAGAGTAGAACTGCCTCATAGAGTTTCCAAGGAGCACCTGGTGGATTTGAACTGCTGACCTTTTGATTAGCAGATGTAGCACTTCACCCACTATGCTACCAGGGTTTCCAGAGCACTGAAAGTATACATAAAAAGAAGCTATTTCTTGATTCCTTAATGCTAAGACAAACACTGACTGAAAAGATACCAAACAAGCCAGTAGAATTGAAACCCAGTGCCTTCCATTACATACACAAACAATGGTGTGGACAGTTACTGGTTCTACAGGTTAAATGAGGACATTTGTTTACAGACAGAGAATAAAAATTAAAAAAATCACAAAAAATACTGAAGCTTATCCTACTTGAGCGGGTGTATGAAGTGGAATCAACATTGCCAATTCTCAAAAGAATCTATTTTTTGAGAGCCTTAATGGTATGATTTTACTGTATGTACTAGTTGATAGTAAACTTGTGGCTACCTAGAATCTGTGAAAAATCAAAGTTGCTTCTCATCTCTACAGATAGTTTTACTTTAGCTGTTCTAAGAAAACAATAAAATAACACAAGTTTAGTTTATTCATTTTCTTTGTAAAGGGAATCTTTGCTCCAGCCAGGGACATTTTCTTAGGTTACTTTTCTCTGTCCCTTTTCATACTTTTCTCCTTTGTTATTCTTTACTCTAGTAATCTTAATCTCATTCTTCTTCTTCAATATCAGCTTAAATTCTACTTTCTTTATAAACGTTTATTGATTACTAACTGTTTTCTTCACCTTTCTTTTAGAACAGTCTTTTCGTCTGAATTGGTTTACATCACCCTGCTTTAGCATGTGATGGCTTTAGGAATACATGTACTTTAGCATTAAGCTCAGTAAAGTTTATGAAAACCCACCGCCACTGAGTCGATTCCAACTTATAGTGACCCTACAGGACAGAGTAGAACTGTACCATAGGGTTTCCAGGGAGCACCTGGTGGATTTGAACCACTGGCCTTTTTGTTAGTGCCCATAGCCCTTAACCACTACATCACTCACTTTTCCCAGTAAAGCTCCTGGTACTCAATAAATACTTGTTAAACTGAATAAAACTGTCTGAGTGTAGTTTTTAACAAACTGCTATGTCATGAAATTGCCTATCTACTCTGAAACACGCATTATTTTTCTCTAAATAACACGAAGTAAATATAAACCTCATACATAAAGTAGGCTATTAATAAAAATCTATCCTGAATATCATATATTTAAGACTTCTTAAGGAAAATTCCAGAAATTTTAAGCTACAAAGAATTAGAGACCTACACAAATAGGTTCAGCTATCGTCAAATGTACTTCTAATTAACTTTACATCCAGTAACTTTTAAAGGCAGGACAGTATCAACAAGTATATCATAATCCACCTGTACTAACCAAAGAAAGGTAGAAGCATCAAATTTCTGTAAACTCGTATTTCTCAAATCACACAGACTACAGAAAGTCTTATTTCTGTTTCATTGCCTTAGTAACAGCGGGGAAACACTGACTTACATCTTTATATTTTAGCCATATCCACCAGGTGTATCTGTAGCTAACAATAACTACCTGAAGTAAAACAGTTAGCAGCAGAGGAACTTGGGTCTACTATGTATAAGGAGAGAAAACAGGCAGTATTATTAATTGATGAATAAAACAATAAAGAAGGAAAAAAAAAAGAACACTTAACAAGCATCTACAGAGGTACCAGGTATTATGCTAGATTCTTTAACACGCATTACTGCCACTTACTAGCTTAGATAACCTTGGGCAAGTCAATCTACCTATGTCTCAGTTTCTCCATCTTTAAAAATAGATACGACAATAGTACCTATTTCATGATTGTTGTGAAGGTTAAATGAGTTAACGCATGCTTAAAATAGCTCCTGACACATGGTGTTATATATAAACGTAAATATTGTTATGGGCTACTATTATTTCAATAATTATAAATAACAACCGTGAGAGGTAGGTATTAGCTAATCTAGCACATGAGAAAACTGAGGTCTGAAGAGGTTATCTTGCCCTAAATTCTTCACAGTAAGTGGTACAGCTGGGATTGAAATTCAGGTCTGCCTTATTCACTACAGTGCAAGATTTTTCTATCACACCACATCACATCCTAACATGTTGAGAAAAAGATAGGGCATATTTCCCATAACCAGGACTATTTCATAAAGTTTATAGAAAAAGTTCCTTAAAATGGCATGACATAGAACCATATTTTGAACATAAAGGAATCGTATGGACTATTTAATCTAGTTTTAAATATTTCAAGTATAAATGTTTCTACCATTTTGTTTTGTGAACAATTTTATATTACGAAATTGTTCTGTTCATATCAAAAGATTTTAAGATATTCAAAATCTTATCCAAGACAGTTATTTTTAGCTTCACCATGTATAACAGGCACTATATTTCAGTCAAAACAATCCCAGAACTATTAAACAAATATTCAGAGTTCTAGAGTATATGAAGTCCCAGTGAAATGACTAAAATTTCCCTCAAACTATTGATACATATCCAAAATAATTATATAATGTAACTGACCTAGGGTAGTGATCAAATTTTCTTTCAAAATTCAACATTCTTATACATCGCATTTTTGCTATATTTCTGTTATATATGCAATAGTTGCTCTGACTGCTATAACATCAATATTAAACTTATAGCAAAGCTGTTAAGTGACAATTTTCACCAGAGTCACAAATTTAGAATCATTACCATATAGTCAGTTACTCATGCCAACTTCATTTCCTACTTAGTACTTATTTCCTACTTAGTACAAACTATTCTTGTTTTTGAAGCACTGTACTTACAGGAACCATAAAGGTTAATGGTTGCTTAAAGTAATAGTAAAAACACAATTATGAAATATGTGAATTTCAACAAATTGAAAAGAAACATTTTTTCTTTGACTTGCATTAGAAAATTAACTATGTCCACAGAAAAATCTTCCTAATAAGTGAAAAATATTTACAGAAAAAAATTAGATAGTAATTCTATCCCAAAGAAATCTAAATATTATGAGTACAAAGGGTTATGCTCTCTAGAAATCAGTCTTCTCTTTTCCTAGAAATTTAGGCTTCCTTAGTACCAGATATTGAGTAGTCTCCATCTTTCAGCATTTGGTCAGATACCTCTTTACTCCCATACTGAATTCTTTCAAATGTGTCTTCAACGCAAATTTACAGTTTCCTAAAAACTATACCTTTGAATTTTTGTTCTTCTATTCATTTCATAATGATCAATTAATTACATCAACATACTTTTATTAGGAGATATTGATATCAGTTAGACAAATTTTTGAGAGTGAAATTTTAGTTACTGTATAACAAATTCATGTCTTATGTAAGCAGTTTTCAAAGTTGCAAATTTTATGAACTGTTCATTTAGAATGAAGGCTATTTTATTTTATTTTTTGCTATATTATCTATTGAACCAATGGAGAAATATACTTCAGTATAGCAGGAAAGTATTTATTCTTTGCTCTTTCTAAAATTAAAAATTCAAGAAATAAAATCAAATATCATTTCAAATCACTAAAGAACACAAGGTAAGAATCAGAAAAAAGTAAAAATGCAAACAAAGGTCATCCAATAGGCCAAGGGTTGGCAAACTTTCTGCAAAGTGTCAGATGGCAAATATTTTAGGCTTCATCGTCTATACAGTTTGGGTCTCAACTACCCAATTCTGCTGCTGTAGCCATGGGCAATGTGTAAATCAATGAGTATGGCTCTGTTTTAATAAAACTTCACTTATGGGCAATGAAATTTAAGTTTCTTATCATTTTCATTTGTCAAAAAACGTTATTCTTCTTTCGATTACCTTTCAGCCATTTAAAAAAGTAAAATCCATTCTTTGCTAACAGGTCATGCAAACAAAGTTGACAAGCTATATTTTGGTCCATAGTTTGCCGATTCCTATAAGAGACTGTAAGTTTCCTTGGGACAGGCATCATATCTTACTCATTTTTTAACTCCAGCACCCAGCATGGTATTTGATACATAATGAGGATTAAAAACAAAAAGCTTAATGAATGAATGAGATGAGACATATAGTGTACGCTGAGCTTTTAATACTTTAATTCATGATCTACCTAATAAATTAGTCTAAAACCCTTAACTCTGACACAGGATAACACTCTAAAAATGCTAAAATTATTTCTACCTTATAAATATTACACCATTTTTAAATATGCTATAACATACTACAACAAACTTTATTTTCTGCTATATAGAAGTTCTTTTTTTATTAATGCTTCTTGATCTTTAGTCTCTTGTAGAATTTGTATGTTTACGTCTAAAAGGCTTTTACTTCACCTTATCTATATACTTTCAACTAAATTTTCACTCTTTAAGAATAATATGAAATTCTTTCTGTAAGAATACTTTCTTCAGGCTTTTAAGTTATAATGGAGCATGAAGAAATAAACAATACTTTGTATACCAAGGAGTCACTATGTTCTATATAATTTTAGAATTACTAGCATTATATCAGTCCAAGAGGTTAACATTCAAAAAGAAAATGTAAT
The DNA here is from genome assembly GCA_028571685.1 of Heterohyrax brucei. NCBI lineage: Eukaryota > Metazoa > Chordata > Mammalia > Hyracoidea > Procaviidae > Heterohyrax > Heterohyrax brucei. The sequence continues at coordinate 88,156,104 of CM053151.1, read as the reverse complement.
CTATTTTCAAAAACAGGTATTAGAGAAGACACACTTACATACATGTTAAACTGATTAAGAAAAAAAAAAACAAACCAAACAAACCCTAATACAATTTTACCCTGGTGGTTGCCATGGGCATATATGAATATAAGAATATTTCTATAGTTTTCAAGTAACTGAAAAACTTAAGAATAAACAGCTCTTCAATTTCTGATACAATGAAACATATGAATCTTGCCAATAGTATCAAAAAAAAAAAAACAACAAAAAACAGGAAAGAAAGATAATTCAATGGTAGAAATTCATTATTTCTGATTAACAGAAATGGAAAGGATGAAGTATGAAACATGCTTTATCAAAATTAAGGAATAATTTAACAAGATTGTAAAAATTTCATTGGCACACTTAAAATCTAGTTTATGACTGTACTTGTCCATTTGGTAGTTACATATAAAATATAGTACATAATAAAATATTTAACCCTTGGATGTTAACCCTTACATAGCACTTACTAAAAAGCCAGGAATAGCTTTCACTGAATCCTCACAGGTACTCTCGTACACAAGCACTGTTATTTTCCCCATTTTATAGGAAACTGAGACACAGAATAGTTAAATCAACAGTGTATGGTCATCTTATTAATAAGCAGTAGAGCCAGAATTTTCACCCTAGCATTGTGGTTATTAACTTGAAGATCCATTAGATACAACATTTAAAATCTGATGAGTTATTTACCCACAATTAAAAATACTGTTATCTGGTTATAAATGAATTCCTTACTAACATTTTTCTGTTTATCTGATATAAAAATAACCAATGTTATGAAAACATCAAACCATGTCACATGATAAATCAAGACACATAATAAATTTGAGTCATTTACTTCAATCCCTTACCACAATAACTTATACTCAAAAAAATCAATGTCTTCACATACATAGGCAACATTCTTATAAACAAAACAAAATACCAACACAGGTTTACAAGAGACAGCTTCTCTCCCAACTGCACTTCTTAAGTTTATCTCACAGCTTTAAAACAAATATAAAAATCATTCAAAGAATATTTCTCCTCAGGACTTGGCAGATAAATAGTGTAAAAATGACCTCTTTTAACAGTCGAAATTAACAACCTCCCAATACAACTCTATTCTGATTGCTTTAAAAGCAAAACTGTTTTATTTATAATCCTAATTATAATATTGCCTTGGAGAAAGACTTATCAGTTTGCTCCCATAAAGACTACAGCCTAGGAAACCTTATGGAGCAGTTCTACTCGGTCCCACAAGGTTGCGATGAGTCCAGTCGACTTGATGGCAGTGGGTTTTTAATTACAATATACAAAAATTTCTGTGCCACAATTTTCGTGTGGTAGAACATATTTTATAACTTACTAACAAAATTCCATTTTTAAATACATCTAAGAGCAGTGATTCTTATAGTCTGTGAGTTGGCAACATCTGCATTATCTGGGATGTTGTTAGAAAAATAAATTCCTGGATTCTACCAGATTTACTCAATCAGAAACTCTGGGGGTTGGGCCCAGCAATCTCTGTTCTAACAAACCCTCTGGTTGATTCTGATTCAGGCTGAAGTTTGAAAAACACTATCACAAAGTAAGAACAGCATTAATTATTTAGTATGTACAGATAAAAAGTACTCTGTTGTTAACATTAGACACAATAGTGTTTGGATTTGAAAATAGGAGACAGTCAACACTAAGTCGAAATTGAGCAAGGAAACACTTTGGGGAGGTTAAAGAAAATTCCACAAGTGGTAACATAACCTATGGCTCTCAAGTGACATGTAACGTTTATGCCTTCCTTAACAAGAAACGAAAGACTTTCTTTGCTAGTTTTTTACCTGGTGTCAAGGCTGAGGGTGATTCTTGTGGCATGAAGCCTAGATACTAATTCTGCTTTAGGCTTGTTAAGTGTAATATTTAAATGCTGCTCATGTTTAAAATTATAAAAAAACATAATAACTCTTTCTCACCAAAAGTACTGTAAAACTGGCATAAATATTCCACGGCAGTCATTCTAATCAGCTTTGAGACCAATGACAAACGTATCTCAAGAAAATGGAAATCAGATCGCATTTTGAATTACACGAACAAAGCAGATCTGACCAGATGATATGCTATGAGTCAAAGCTCTGTTGTACCCTCCTTTGGCAAAGTGTCTGAAGCTGAGTAGATGCCACAGACTATCAAGTAAACAAAGGATTACCTTCTGAATCAATTCAATCTCCCTCATATTTTAACATTTCTAGTTCAAGCCCAAATAAAGTTAAGAAACATTAATACATACACACACAGATGTATGTACGTGTACATAAAATTCTCCTACAGAAAAATTATCATAGTCTTAGAACCAGAAGTATTTTGTTCTGCCCTTGGCATAATGCAAGAAATAGTAAAAACAATGACAAGTAACACAGTAAGTTTACTTCTTGAATATGAGAAAGGCATACACTATCTCACCTCTGGAGTGACATCTCGTGGCGCAAACCCTGTTCCTCCAGTTGTTAATATCAAATTAAGTTCCTTTTCATCACACCAATCTATTAGAGTTTCCTGAAAGAAAACAATAGTACTGTTACATGCAGAAGAACTTTTCTGCCTGCTCAAAAACATCCAAATCCCCAAACACTTCATACTCAGTGAGGAAACACAGATTCTTTACAACAATCGAGAAGAAAATTCTGAAGCACTATTAATGGAATAGTTTCACATTTAAGCAAAATACACTGGAGTTTTGGGTATTTATTAATTAGAATAAATGAGAATACAAGCATCAAACCCTTGAAAGTAAGTGAAACAGGGGAAAATACTTTGAAGAGTTTCTAATTAATGTTCATTATGTTCTTATATGGCATATCTGAAATTCTTTATAGCTATTCAAATACATTCAAGAAAAAAAAGGAAAGACTGATCATTACCCCTTTTGGCCAATTATGACCCCTTTTGGCCAATTATGTGATCTTATTTAATAATGGCACCAATTCTGCTACTAAGTATGTATTCATACCTTAATTTGATATAAAGGAAATAGACCCATTTGTCTTTTCATTTAACAGATTGAGAAGGGTGAAAAAACTTATTCATGGTTCACAAATCAGAAGCACGAAGAACTTGGATTCAAACAAAGTCTGTGGGAATCTCAATTTATCCTCTTTTTCTTACATTCTGTCTGTCACTGGTCAGTATTTTCTGTTAAGGTTGTTTACGGAAGTTTTACATTTTTCAGTTATTTACTTTACATGGCTGCCTTAAAACCAAGATACAGGAATAAATGATTGCTTCAAGTTCCTTTTGTTTCTACTGCCAATGTTATGACAGTGTAGAAGACTGGAAGTACCCACCATAAAATTTTAAAGCTGGCTGACACCATAGCAGACAAGGCTCTTCCTTCTCCAGATGAGAGAGCTGAAGTAAAAAGTAGTTCAAGGATTTACACACAGTCACACAGCCAGTTTGTGAAAGAAGTGGAAGTGGATCTTTGGAAATTCTATCTATTCATCACACTGATTTTCCAGCTACTTATTAAAAAGGATTATAAAGTGTTCATTTAAATTGTAGTTATATTCTTGCTTTGCTATTATATTGTTTCGTTATATTTTTTTCAATTCAAAACCAAAATTTAACAGTAAAATAACATCATTTAGTTGCTGATAACTAAACATTAAAATATAAGTAACAGGCTGATACCTATACAGGTAGTCTTCAGCTTACATATTTAAGATGAACCACACTTACAAATTAGGGCTTCAACCTGTTTGTTTCTGTTTGAACTCCTGATGAGAATTTGCATCTCTACCAATTTTCCAGGTGATGCTAATGCTTCTGGTTAGGGACTAATTCTGAAAAACACTTCTTGTTGTTAGGTGCCCAGGAAATCAGTTCTGACTGAGAAGCACTAGGAGAATCAAAACCACTGTCATCAAATTGATTCTTACTCACAGTGACACTATGGACAGAGTAGAACGGTACCACAAGGTTTCTAAAACTGTAAATCTTACAGAAACATCTTTCTCCTGCAGAACAGTTGGTGGGTTCCAACCACCAACCTTTTGGTTAGTAACTCAATGCCATTAGGGCTCCTTACGAGTACAGCAATGGTTCTCAAAATTTATTATGATAAGTAAGGACTATCTGAGGATTTGTTACAGTGTAGATTTTGACTGAGTACATTTGCAGTGAAAACATACGTTTTCAGAAAGGGTTCAAACTAAATAAATGAGTTTGAAACCCTGTTACAAACTTTTTGGGGGGGGTACATCTTACCATTAGTAATAATGGAGAGTCAGTGAAAAACAGGAACACTCTCAATGAGATGACTGGACACAGTGGTTGCAACTGTGGTCTCAAGATAAAAATAATTGTGAGGATGGCACAAGACCAGGCAGTGTTTCATTCTGTTGTGCACAGTGTCACTATGAGTTGGAAGCCACTTCATGGCACCCAACAACAACACTGTTAGTAATATGTACTAAATACAATGTTGCAGAATGTAATTTGTTGAAATTACCATTCACGGATGTTCAACTGCAGTGTTTAAAGACTGGATTTATAAAGATACTGATAATAAAAAGCAATACTAAGGTACCTTAAAAACAAGGAAAAAGAACAATCATGTCTGAACTCACTTAGGACAGAGTTGTCAGAACAGAACTCCATTGTAAATTGGAGTTATATGTACGTGGAGTAAAATGCTCCTCAGTTCTCTAATTCATCAATGTCATCGACTGAATTATATCCCCCCAAAAACATGTGTAGCAATTTGGCTGGGCCATGATTCCCAGTGTGGTTGTCCTCTATTTTATGACCACAAACCTCATATACTTTGTGAATCCTAATTTCTGCTTGTCATTAATGAGGCCAAGACTGGATTACAATCAAAGGGATTAGGGCCGGAATGTAACACTCCTACTAAGGTTACATCCCCGATTCAACATAAAGGGAGTTTCCTTATACTTTCTGCGTACTTATACCACCTTTTATCTTGCACGAGATAAAAGGCAAGGGAATCAAGTAGTGAGTTGGGGCATCCTTTGGACATAAGGTTCCTGCACTAATATGCTCCCAGATCAAAGGAAGACTGATGACAGGGATGTTCTTCCAGAGCAAACAGAAAAAGAAAGCTTTCTTTTGGAGCTGGTACCCTGAATTTGGACTTCTGGCCTACTAGACTGTGCAAGAATAAAGTTCTCTTTGTTAAACCCATCCATTTGTGGTATTTCTGTCTCAGTAGCACTAGGTGACTAAGATAATCAGTGACACAAAATACAAGATATTATTTAGAAGGACAAATTGAGGACTAAAAAATCACTTTTTCCCTATCCTTGCACATTTTTGTTTTATTCTGGTATCACAGGAATGCAGAGACCAAAGCTTTTCTACTTTACCCTCTGTGATTAACTGATGATAACAAACTATATTTAAAAAGATGTAAGCTGTAAATTACTAACAGCCTAACTGAAGAATTCCCCTTCTGATTTAGTTGTAATTGTATTCTGAAGAAAGCTCACTGAAAATCAGTGAGTTTTATAAAGCTGATTATTTATTATTTGGTGGTTTCAAAAGCCAGATTTAAAACTTCCATTGTCAGGTGCTTCTCTCTATTTAAAAACTTAAAAAACCTAAATACTCTCACTTGAAGTAGTTGTTATTTAAGGCATATAAGAAACAATAGCTGACACCACAAGTCAGTAATGAGCAAATTAACTTACCTCGTTTCTGCGTAATGGAATTTAGAACACTTTAGATTTTGTACTATTCTCAAGTGTCCCATCACAGCACTGGAGTTTCTGTACACAGCTTTCTAATCTCTGACCACATTCCTTCTATATCAGATCACTATAAAAGTGATACAGATTTGAAGTTGTAGCCACAAAATATTTCGGACACTAGCAACTATACATCAAATACCATCTTTCACTATTTGCACTTCAGGATGCTACTAAAGGTAGTCAAAATAGTTCCTCTATACTGAAGAATTATATTATTTGGCAATAGTTCCTTAGAACAAAACTCGTACATCAATTAAGTAAACATTTCTTGAATGCCTGCAATGTATCTGATGTTCAGCACTAAAAAAGAAGGAAAAAAAATCAATGAAGCATTCACTTTGATTTCAAAGATCTCAGTAATGGTTCTCAACCTTGACTGCACACTAGAATCATTTGAAGAGCTTTAATGAATGCTGATGCTTACTCCAACCACTGGGATGCAGCTTGGAGACAGATTTTCAAAAGCTTCCCAGGTGAGATTCTAAAATATAGCAATGTGATTGGGAACTACTAATTTAAAGAGTTACTGTTCACTTAACCAAGGGTGAATTTCACAGCAAACTCAATGGGTGGAGCCTACTAAGATGTCACATAGCTTAAAATTACTTGCATCAGAATAACATTATTCAAGGTTTTCCATTCCTAAGATAGATAACTGGTAACACCCATATTAAAGATTTCCTTCACTTGTCTTCATAATCTCTGACATCTTGAACTTAAAGACCTATTCAAGCATTTGAGAAGTAACGATCACTTTGTTGTCAAAAGAGGGTCAATCTGAATGCTAAAGGTTAATGAAGCTTAAGTTTTTTGTGTGTGAAAGAAACAATCATAAAAAGAAGTCTACTATTTTGTTTCGACACTCCAATAGACTTTCTCATATACTTTCTAGGGTGTGTATACTTTGTAGACCAATGCCTCTAAACTGTTAACTCGTCATAGGTTTGCTGCTGTCTGTGGTGACTGAATTGGCTCCAAATCATGGTGACCTTATGTAAAACAGAAAAGAATGTTGCCCAGTTGGCAGTTATTTTATTCATCTTATTTCCAGAAGATGATATAATATTTGTTGCCTAATGTTCAGTACTCGTTTACTGAATAACTAGAACCTTGCATGAGGAACAGACTTAATAAAAATTTGGAAAACTTAATTAAAAGTTGACATTCCAGAGGGCTAAGTCAAGATGTCACTCTGAACACATCTCCCTAAATCGCTGTGGAAACTAAGACCTGAGTTCATAATTAAATGGAGCCTACTAGATACCTACTGAGACCTAGGACATGACACAGGGCTGTTAATTTGAACTTCATACCACTGAACAGAAAATTTCCTATCTTTCACTGACCCCCCCCCCCCACTTGGCAAGTGCTGGCTTTCACAGACCCAAGGTAACTCACCATTTTATTTTAATTTTTTTTTCTCTGTTCTAGTTGGTGGGTGCAGCTGGGACTTGACTAGCAGCTAATCTCTGAAGCAATGCTGGTGGGATCAGCACAGGGAACTGTCACACTTTGAGAGCCCGGCTTTAGACACTGTGCATCTCAGTACCTTTGGCCTCTCTTCCCACCTCTGCCATAGAGTAGCTTGTACCAAGGCAGGGGGTGAGCTTGTGTAAGACTCCATCTTGTTCCACTGGGAGGCGGATTAGCCATACAGAGGCCTCAGCTGGACCTAATTCCAAGGCTGGGAGGCAGCACCTGTCATGAGGAGAGTGCTTTTATGATAGAAAAGCAGTATTTCACACGGTATCACCTATGGCTGGGTCCTGACAGCACAGGCCAGCAGGGCAGTAGTCTTTCTGTATTTTGCACTAGTTTATAACATCTGTGGTTGGATATACAGGTGCTTACTATAACAGATGGGAAGAGGAACCTGTACACCTGAAAACCTGACTGACTTTGGAAGTTGTGAGATACCTTTTACCTTTCATTTTAAGACGGCCTAGAGAAATGACATCGGTCCATCCTCACAGCATCTCTCCCAGCCTCTACTTACTCACATAATGTCCCAAAGGCAACAAACTCTAGATAACAGCATAACCAAGAAATCACCCACGACTTCAGAAGGCCCCCAGAACAAAACAGAACAGAACTTCCCAAAGAAACCTTTCAGAAACTATCACAAGGTGAATGCAAAAGGATTACATAAAGAGCCATCCTAGAACTTATACAAAATGCAGTAGACCCAAATGAAAAATTAAGCAAGCTACTCGATCTGATGGAACACCAGTACTCTGAAATCCCACAAATCAAGAACAAAACCAAAGACATAGAAACTTAAATTGAGAGCCAAGAAAACAAAATGGAATAAAAGCAAAATGGACTTTCTCAACTTGGAAGACAGAGTTACTGACTCCAGCATCTATGAGGAGAAATCAGAAAAAAGAAACAAGAAAAATGAAGAAGCATCAAAAAGCATGTGGTAGTCTATTAAAAGGAGGAATCTATGAATAATTGGAGTTCCTGAACAGGGTGAGACACCTGAGACCACAGAGAGTATTGCTGCTGAGCTGCTAACAGAAAACTCCCCAGAAAACATGAAAGAAGAAACTATAGATATCAAAGATTTCACTCAATATAGATCTCAAAAAAAAGATGCCAAGACATATTATAATCAAGCTTAACAAAATAAAACATAAGCAGAAACTCTTAAAGGCAGCAAGACTCAAACCAAAGCTAACATTCAGATGGAAACCCTGTAGGCTTTTGTTGGATTTCTCAGCAGAAACAACACTGGCATGGCAACAGTGCCATGACACATTCAAAGCCTTGAAGGAGAAGAACATCCAACAAGAATCATATATCTTGCAAAACAATCTTTCAAATATGAAAATGAAATCAAGACATTCGCAAACAGAAACTCGGAGACTTTATAAACCAAACCAAAGCTACAAGAAATACTAAAACAATCTCTTGGCTTAGAAGAACAAAACAACTAACTATACTTTAGAGGCAAACACAAGACATGTCACCCAGAATACTACTCAGCTAGGGAAGACTCTAAACTCAATCAAAGCTATAACAGTGAAACAAATGATCCAGTGAGCATATCATGAAAACTATGACACCATCACATTAAAAAGAGGTATGTACTAAAGTCATTATAGTCCTTCAAAAAGGAGAAGAAGATAAGAATGGTAGTAATTAAAACTGGGCTCATACATAGTTAATTAAGGAGGATCATATGGATATCCGTAAAGCACAATAAAGATGCAACATATGAAATCAAGAAACGTAATACAGGAGTCTCAGCAACCACAAAACCAACCCTGAACAGGGTGAAAAATCAACTCACAAAGAAGAACATCCCAGAAAAGATTAATAATAACAACAGAGAAAATATCAACACGAAAACAAACATATCACAATGGCAGCACTGAACACATACCTACCAATAATTACATTGAACATGAATGGATTGAATGCCCCAATAAAGAGACCAAAAGACATGACCCATGCATATGCTGCCTACAAGAAACTCACCTTACACTTAAAGACAGGAACAAACTGAAAATTAAAGGATGGCAGAATACATACCAAGCTAATGATGAACAAAGAAGAGCAACTGTGGCAATTCTAATCTCAGATAAAATAATGTAAAATCCACCACAGTGGACAAGGATGGACACTGTTAATTGCTGAGAGGTTCAGTACACAAGCAAGACTTAACTATATTAAATACCTATGCACCTACTATTAGAGCACCTAAATACGTTGAAGAAACACTGACTACACTCAAAAAGGAGACAGATCACTCCACAATACTAGTGGGAGACTTCAACACTCCAGTCTCAATATCGGACAGATCGTCTAGAGAAAAGCTCAATAAAGACACAGAAGACCTTATTGCCACAATTAACCAACCAGACCTCATCGACATATGCAGAACCTTCCATCCATCAGTAGAAAACTACACCTTCTTCTCCAGTGCACATGGAACATTCTCCAGAATAGACTATGTGTTAGGATATAAAGCAATTCTCAAGAAAATCCGTACCACTGAATTAATGCAAAGCATCTTCTCAGATCATAAAGCCATAAAAGTCTAAATCAATAGCAGAAAAAAACATAGAAAGCAGAACTCATGGAAACTGAACAACATCTTGCTCAACAAACCATGGGTAATAGATGAAATCAAGGATGAAATAAAGAAATTTATGGATTCCAATGAGAATGAAAACACTTCCTATCAGAACCTATGGGAAGCAGACTTCAGAGGTCAGTTTAAATCTCCATAAATGGACACACCTGGAAGAAAGAAAGAAACCAAATCAAGGAATTAACCCTACAGCTTGAACAAGTAGAGAGAGAAAAACAGAGAAACCCTTCAGGTGCCAGAAGAAAAGAGATCATGAAGATGAGAGCAGAACTAAACAAATTAGAGAACATAAGAACAACTGAAAAAACTGAAAAGACCAAAAGCTGTTTTCTGAAAACGTCAACAAAATGGACAAACCACTGGCCAAACTTACTGAAGAAAAACAGGAAATAACCCAAATAAGAAATGAGAGGGGAGTTGTCATAACAGATACAACAGAAATAAAAAATATTATAACAGAATACTATGAAAGAGTGTACTCTAACAAATTTGAAAACCTAGAGGAAATGGACAAATTCCTTGATTCATATCACCTATCAAAATTATCACAAGGTGAAGGAGAATAACGTAATAAACCCATCACAAAGGAAGAGACTGAAAAAGTCATCCAAAAAACTACCAAAGAAGAAAAGCTCGAACCCAAATGGCTTCACAACACAATTCTACCAAGCTTTTAGAGAAGAGTTATCTCCAATTCTACTGCGACTATTTCACAGTACAGAAAGGGGTGGAATACTCCCAAATTCATTCTATGAAGCCAGAATAACCCTGACGCCAAAGCCAGGGAAAGATGTAACCAAAAAGGAGAACCACAGACCAATATCACTCATGAATCTAGATGCATAAATCTTTAAAAAAAATTCTTGTCAACAGAATACAACAACATATCAAAAAAATGATCCAGCATGATCAAGCTGGATGCATACCAAAGATGCAAGGCTGGTTCACCCTCAGCAAAACAATAAATGTGATCAACCACATAAATAACACAAAAGACAAGAATCACTCGAGTTTGTCTACTGATGCAGAAAAGGCATTTGATAAAGTACAACATCCATTCATGCTAAACACTCTCATCAAAATACGAATAGATGGCAAATTCCTCAGTGCAATAAGGCCCATTTTTACAAAGCCAAATGCCTACGTCATCTGGAATGGAGAGAGACTGAAACAGCTTCCCTTGAGAATGGGAACTAGACAAGGATGCCCACTCTCACCTCTCCTATTCAACATTACACTGGAAGTTGTAGCCAGAGCAATTAGACAAGATCACAAAATAAACGGCATCTCATTGGCAAAGACGAAATCAAAATCTCCCTATTTACAGATGGTACGATTGTATATGCAGACAATCCTAAAGAGTCCATAAATAAACTACTCAAACAGATAGAAGGGCTCAGCAAAGTCTCAGGATACAAGATAAACATAAGTAAATCAGTAGGATTCCTTTACACCAACAATGAGATTATTAAGGAAGCAATGACCAAATCAATACTTTTCACTATAGCCCCTGAGAAGATAAAGTACCTAGGAATAAATCTAACCAGTGAAATAACAGACCTTTACAAAGAGAACTACAAGTCCTTGCTACAAGAAACTGAGAGAGACTTAAGATAAATGGAGAAACCTATCCTGCCCATGGATAGAAAAACGTAACACTGTGAAAATGTCTATTCTGCTCAAAGCAATCTACTTAAATAACACAATTCCAATACAAAATCCAGTGACATTTTTTAATGAGATGGAGAAACAAATCACCTACTTTGTTTGGAAAGGGAAGAAGCCCTGGATAAGCAAAGCACTACTGCAGAAGAAGAACACATTGGGAGACCTCTCACTACTTGACTTCAGAACCTATTACACTGCCACAGTAGTCAAAACAGCCTGGTACTGGTACAAAAAGAGATAAATTGGAACCGAACTGAGACCCCAGAGATGATACCATCTTCCTATGAACAGCTGATACTCAACAAAGGCCACAAGAGATTAAACTGGGGTAAAAACAATCTATTCAACGAATGGTGCTGGCAACACTGGACATCTATCTGTAATAAAGTGAAACAAGACCTTATACAAAAACCAATTCAAACTGGATAAAAGACCTAAACATCAAATCTAAAACGATTAAGCTCATCCAAGAAGAAGTAGGAACAACAATGGAAGTTTTAATACACAAGGTAGACAGACTTCAAAATCTATGAAACACACCACAATAAACAGAAGAGAAAATAGATAAATGGGTACTATTAAGAATCAAACACTTTTGCTCATCCAAAGGCTTTATCACAAGAGTTAAAATGCCACCTACAGAATGGGAAAAAATATTTCCAACTATAGGTCAGAGTGACTCCTGATCTACATAATCTGTAAGGTACTACAAAATGTCAACAAGAAAAAGATAAATCATCCAATTAAGTGATAGGGAAAGGAAACGGACAGGCACTTCTCTAAAGAGGAGATCCAGGCAGCCAAAAAACACATGCAAACATGTTCATGACCTTTAGCTAGTAAAGAAATTCAAATCCAAACTACAGTGAGACACCATCTCACCCGAACAAAGTTGGCCATCATCCAAAAAATGCAAAACAACAAATGCTGGAGAGGCTGTGGAGAAAGCGGAACTCTCCTACAATGATGTTGAGACTGGAATGGTGCAACCTCTTCAGAAAGCAATCTGGTGCTCCCCTGAAAAACTGGATATAGATACACCATTTGACCCAGTAATTCCACTGCTTGGAATATATCCTACAGAATCAAGGCCATTCACACCAACTGATACATGCAAATGTTTATCACAGCACAGTCCACACAGCAAAAAAATGGAATCAACCCAAATGCCCAACAACAAAGGAATGGATAGGTAAACTACGATATATATACTCAATGGAACACTACTGAATGATAAAGAACAACAACGACTTTAGGAAACATCTCATAACCTGGTTTCAGTTGGAGGACATTATTCTGAGTGCAAGTAGTCAGTGATAAAAGGACAAATATTGTATGAGACCCCTAGGATAAGAACTTAAAAACAGACTCATGCACAGAAGAAAAGACTCTTTTAATGGCTGCATGGTTGGAAGGGAGGGTTAAGGTGGGAGAGTTTAGATTAGATAATTGATAGAAGTTTCATTGGGTGAAATCTGTGACAGCACACATGATAAAGAAGATCAATACTAACTGGACTTAAACAGAATATGATTACTCCTTCGATCTTAAACTAATATTGCAAGGACAGAGTAGCCGGGGTGGGGTCCAGGGACCACGCTGTCAGGGGAAATCGAGGCCAATTGGCACAACTACCATTTTGCTAAGAGAGCCTTCTGCACCCCACATTGGTGTGCAGTGCCTGCGGTCTTTAAAGCTGCCAACCTGCCACCTGAGGGTACAGCAAATGGTCCCAACTCAGCAGGAATGGATGATCACCAAGGACCAAAATGACATGGGGGAACAAGAACCCAGAGGACAGAGAGACCCACAAGAGTGAGTCTCTACATCAACCTGTGACTGGAAGAACAGGATGGTGCCCGGCTACCACCAGTAATAGCCGTGATGGAGCTCAGAAAGCTGAGTCACACTGGCAGTGCAAGCATAATAAGGGGTACAACCTGAGACCTCTACTAAAAGACCACAACTGGTGGTCCAGGGTCTTCAGAGTTCCCCTGGGAGCATTGCCTCTAGCCCTGATGCTGCCCGTGTCCATAAATCATAATGGAGGTCAGCTCTTCAGACAGACTGACCATATCATGTGTGCACTTTATGGTTCTATGCATCTATAGGAAGTCATCCCGCTGACCTCTTAATGGAGGCAGGGGAGTGAATGGAGAGGAGAAGACAGGAGATTGTTGGGAGGATAAGCCCTGTGTGGAGCACAGAGTAAGGGTGTGCTGTCACCGGGCAGGGAGAACAGTGGGCACTACATAAAGATGGGCATGAAAATTTATATGGGAATGTGCATTTTCATTCAATCATAATAAATAAAAAAAGTCGACATTCCAATTGCTAATGATGAGTTATCAGAGGCTGTAATCTGCTGATATGATGAGGGGAATGAGGTCTAGTCTCTTGTTAGATAAGTGAATATTTTGGTCGCCAGCAGTGAGCTGGCAATTAATTGTCAATCACTGATGACAATGCTTATGCAGATTCTTGAGAAATACTAAAGCCTAAAGAGTTGTGTATCAGGAATACATATTTAATGGACAAGAGTATGCTCATTTTCATAGGAGCACTGACTGTATAAAGGAAGAACTGGGAAAAGGAAATCCGCTATCTCACTATCCAGAGATTCCAAGGTAAATACTTTGTCTCAAGGTGTTCTCTGCTTACAAGGAACTGCTCAACACCACCAGTGGGCAGGTCAGTTGTATTAAAACTACACTTAAGCAAACAAATAATTCCCCATGAATTATTTGCTGTTTTAGAGGAAAATCCATTACTCTTACTCTTCATTTTGAAGAGCTAAATTATGTTTTAGTCTATGTTTAGAGATGTAAATTGAACAGAGGTAATTAAAACTAAGAGCACCAAAAGAATATTTCACTGCATTTTTTTTTAAATTTTAAAGTATATATTCTGCATATACATTCACAAAAAAGTTTAACAGGCTATATAAAATACTAATAAAGGTATATATATTCTGAGTTGAGTAAATAAAAATAACTTTTACTTTCTCCTTTATGCCTTTCCATATCATCTTGAAAACATATGAGTACAAATCATCTCTTTTTTATTTTGAATAATTATAGAATCACAGGAAGACGCAAAGAAATGTAAAGGGAAGTCTCATGCAACCTTCACTCAGACTTCTCCCATGTTAGTATCTTACCTAACTACTATAACGTGCTATCAAAACAGGTAACCGACACTGGTACAATCCACAGAGCTTATTTGGATTTTTCTCAATTATACCAATTGCATATGTATCATTACCATGTTTGCCTAATACTACTCTTTTGCAGATATTCGAAGTCCCTCCTCCAGCCTAAATCCTAAACACTGGAAACAACCTACCTGTTCTCCGTGTCTATAATTTCATTTCAAAAGTATTACATACATGGAATCAAACAGTGTGTACCCTTTGGAGAATGGCTTTGTTTGTTTAGCAAATCCTTGAAATTTATCCGAGTGGTTGTGTGTGTCAATAGTTTATTACTTTCATTATTTGGTAGTACTCCATAGCATGGATTTAAAGAGTTTATTCCATTGTTAACACATTCAAGGACACATGGATGGTTTTCAGTTTTTAGCTACTACAAATAAGGCATCTATGAATATTCATATACTAGTTTCTGCATTAACAAAAGTTTTCAGTTCTCTGGCATACACAGAAAAGAGTGCAGTTGCTACATCACATGTTAACTTAATGTTTACTTTTGCAAGAAATTGCCAAGCTCTTTTTCAGAGTGGCTGTACCATTTCACAATCCCTACCAGCACTGTATAAGTATCTAGTTTCTCTGCATCTTCACCTGCATGTGGTGTTAGA
The DNA here is from genome assembly GCA_028571685.1 of Heterohyrax brucei. NCBI lineage: Eukaryota > Metazoa > Chordata > Mammalia > Hyracoidea > Procaviidae > Heterohyrax > Heterohyrax brucei. Next base: position 88,140,747 of record CM053151.1, on the reverse strand, counting down.
ACCAATTTCTGTTTTAGTCATTCTGATAAAAGTGTAATGTAATCTCACTGTGATTTTGATCTACATCTTCCTAACGACTAATGTTATTGAGCAGCTTTTCAAGGGCTTGTTTGCCATTCATATATGCCCTTAAGAGGCAGTGGTGCTTGGGTGGTAAAATTCTCATCTTCAATGCAGAATTCAGGTTTGACTCCCTGTCAGTGAACCCAAGATGTAGCCAACACTCATCTTTGAAAGGAGTTTCCAGACTACAATGTATCACAAAGAAAGCCCTAGTGATCCACTTCTGAAAATCAACCAGTGAAAACCCTATGAATCACAACTGTTCAATTCACAACCAATGACAAAGATGGTGCAAGACAGGGCAACATTTTGTTTTGTTGTGCATGCAGTTACCATGAGCTGGGGTTGACCTGGTGAAAGCTATCAACAATATCCTCATCAGTGAAATGTCTTTTCATATCTTTTGCCCATTTTCTAAATGAATTTTTTTTTTTTTTACTGCTACATTTGCGCACTCTTTACATATGCTGGATAGCTCTTTGATGAATATGTGGTTTGCAGATAATGTTCTCAGTGTGTAGCTTGTCTTTTTATTTTCTCACAGGTTTTCCCAGAGCAAAGTTAGTTAACTTTGACGAATTATAATTCAATAATTTTTCTTTTCATTTATTGGTACAAATTTATGTATTATATTCATAAAAAGAATATTATTGCACCATGAAGAGGAATAAAGTAATAGCTGGCATAATATGGATCAACTCTGAAAACATTATGTTAAGCGAAAAGAGCCAGTCATCAGCACCTGCATATTATATGATTCCATCCACACAAAAGTCAAGAATAGAGCCCAGAATACAGAGGACCCATATGATTGGGAGACTACATCAGCAAAAGACCAGAAAAACCAGATGGTGCCTGGCCACCACCAAAGACAGCCCTGATGGGGGACACAGTGTAAAGTACCTAATACAGCATGAGAAAGAAGGGGTCTGCAGACCTAGAACTCTGATTAAAAACCCAGACTTGATGGTCCTACAACCTGGAGAGTCCCCTGAGAACACGGCCCTGGACTTGCTGCTAGTCCAGAGGTGAAACCATTACTGAAGCCAAAACTACAGACAAAGAATGGACTGGACTTGGAGACACAGAGTGATATGTGTGGTGTGTGTACTTTATACTTATATATACATACACACACACACACACGACTGTCCTGGTTTCTTTTTAGAGAGGAGAGGAGAGGGTGGAGAGGAGGGGACAAGTGTTGGTTGAGTAGATATTGGAAGAGTGAAAAAGAAGTACGTGCTGTCACAGAGTAAGAAGAGCAAACAGGGTTACAGAAAGATGAGTACTTGGGGTTTTATGGAAAATGGACTTGGATTGTAAAATTCCATTTAATTACAATTAAAAAATTTAAGAAAAAAGGTAAATCTATAGAGGTAAATCTAGAGAGACAGAAAATTGATTAGTGGTTGATTAATACTGAGAGGGAGCAGAGGAAAGAAAAGAGGATGAGACCTAAAGGTATAGGATTTCTTTTTCAAATGACGAAAATTCTTTTTGTAGTGACAGTTGCACATCTGTGAATGTACTAAAAACCACTGAATTGTACACTTTAAATGTGTGAGGTTTCTGGTATGTGAGTTACATTTCAATAAAACTGTTTAAAGAAAACCATGGAAATCTTAAGTGAACAGTCAGCAGTTGCTCTGATACTCCAGAGAACAATAGCAGGTAAGTGTTGACGATTCAAGTACTATAAGCATGTGTCTAAATCATACAAAAAATTGTAACTCAACTTGATATTTAAGATAACAACAGATTCTCTCAAACAAATTTCTGTCTCGATTTTTTACTAATAGGTGAGATATGCAAGACTGCTGATTAACAAATGTGCTATTTACTAAAGTACAGTACACAAAGATTGTTGCACACATTCTCTTCATCCTCCCATAATAAATACTGTTTTTACTACATCTGCAAAGCTGTTGTTAATTGGGGGTCAATTTCCCACCACCTTCAAACTCTCATACATTATTCATATTCTAAAATGCTATTTAACTGTACACTATAATGCTATACTGTACAACATACACATTATGTTCTTTCTGAGATTTCTTGTCAGTTTGGGGATTTTTCCACCGGAAGTTCAGTTACTGTACTTTTTTCATGTTTTTAGACCAATATAAACCTAAAGTCCTTGTGTACCTACTACTGAAAATAGCAGTGAACTTTTTTAGCGTCACTAATTTTACATACTTTTAGTAAGATTAATTAGTCTCTTGTTAATCACATTCTACATTCAAAGGATTCTAAAGAATTCAAGAAAAATACACTTTTACAATTTTAGGAAAACTCAAGACTGACTGTCGTTATCTTCTTTTTTGCATGGTCTCCTAAATTACTCTAACTTCTCATTTAGTTTTCTAGGCAGATTTTTCATCCATTGCCAAGCCGGTCATGTCTTATCTGTATCATATATTATCACGACTAGAAATTCTTCTTCCTTTGGTCCCTTTTGGCTTTGCCAATTTACCTCAAAATCCATGGCCACCAAGTCAATTTTGACTAAGAGTGATCCTATACAACAGAATAGAAGTGACCCACGAGGTTTTCAAGGAACAGTAGGTAGATTCAAACTGCTGACATTTTGGTTAGCAGCCACAGCTCTTAACCACAGTGCCACCAGGGCTCCACTTTAAAATTTATATGCTAAAAATACATTTCTGTAAAGAGATTTTTAAAAATAACTTCTCTACTGGAGAAAAAACTAGTGCATTTCACAGTATTGGTTAATATAGTTGAAATTTTCACTGAGTTTTTCAAAAAGTAAATATAAACAATAGCTATCATGTACTAGACTAAAGCAAACAGCAAGTGATTACTTAAATGAGAATTCTATGGGTTTCTGGGATATTTTGGGAGTTGGTAGGTACACAAGGTAAGAAAGTGTCCTAATTCAAGTAGTATTTATGCATTCCTTTTCATATACCCTTATTTTCTATTTGCATATATATATTAACATTATATGTGTATATAATGCATAATATTTTCAGTGTTTACATGTGTGCCTGTATAGTTCTTAGGATACCTTCTGCACTGCAAAGATACTAAAAGTTAAGATTTTGTTACACTTCAAATTATCATTGTTATCTAGTGAAAACTAAGATGTCAACCCAGGGGACCACTTCAGGCCAATGGTATCTTTTTCCTTCCAAGAAAGTAACAGCTGTTCTTTCATTCAAATGCTCTGACATTTAACCCTTTGACCAGCTTGAGTTTAATTCTATTCATTTAAACACCAAATATTACAATTTTCAAATACTGTATACACTACTTACAAGGATATTTTAAAGACTGTAAGATTAGAGTTCAGTTCATTATTGGTCTGAATCAACATAGTATAAAACTGCAGTGATGTTTTATATGGCTGCTGGGACAGCAGATTATTGTTTTTTATGCTAACCCATACTTTAGAAATACCTCTAACTGACATGATCTTATCAGTCTTTACTTAGATAGCAATACATTATCGCAGTGCTGAAACTGAAATGAGTAAATGCAAGTATAGTCACATTTCTACTTATCCAAATGTAATCAGTGATTATGAACCTTCTACGTATTGCTATAAACAAAAGAAATCTGGGTACACAACTGTGCGGCAGTCATGAACAGTATCAGAACATTATATTGTGATGAAGAACGCCAAGGCCAAGTGCCGTCTCAATTCTTCCACAGAGTATCAAGAAAGTGCTGCTACTGATGGAGGCTTACTTATGCCAATTATGCACTTAGCAGAGTGTTTAACATACAGTAAGTGGCAAATACATGCTATTGTTATTTTGCATCAATATTTTTCCATAGTTACATTGTCTAAGTATAAAACCAAACCAAATTTGTTGCTGCACAGTGAATTTCAATTAATAGTGACCCTATAGAAGAGAATTGTACCACAGGGCTTTCGAGGAGCGGCTGGTAAATTTGAACTGTTGACTTTTGTTTAGCAGCTGTCTTAATCATCTTGTACTGATCCAACAGAAAATACCATGAGTGGATAGCATTATGAAGAGAAATTTTATTGTCACAGCCCAGTAAGCCACAAATCCATTTATGAGTTGAAAGTCCATTCAATAAGAAAAGTTATCACAGTCCAGTGGCATGAGTCCAAATTCAAGGACAGCATCTCTGCACAGGAAACTCAGGTCCAAAGGACATGCCTGCTCTCGGTCATGCTGCTGTCTTGGTGGTATGAGGTTCCCAACTTCCTCTCCTGACTTCTCTCCCTTATATGCTATTAGCTTGTAGCTTGAATCCTGCCTCACTAACACAGCTGCAGCCCATTGTTCCTCATCAATATCACAGTGGCGGGATTCACAACAGATGGGAAGAATGGCACCATATTGGGACTCATAGCCAAGTGGAATCAACACATACATTTTTGGGGAGACACAATTCAATCCATGACAGCAGCCAAGCTCTTCCACTACACCACCTTTAGAAACCCCAAATACAGATAAATGTTTGCTGTATGCCTTTTATCACTGCTGAAAACTGTTGTTGTTAGTTGGTGCCATTAAACTGGTTCCCTGTCATAGTGATCCTAGGCACAACAGAATAAAACACTACCCGGCCCGGTCTTGCACCACACTTAAACCCATTGTTGCAGCCACTGTCAATCCATCTTGTTGAGGGTCTTTCGCTTTTTCACCAACCCTCTACTTTATCAAGCAGGATGCCCTTTCTCAGGGACTGATCCACTCCTGACAACATGTCCAAAATACGTAAGATGCAGTCTCATTATCTTTGCTTCCAACGAGCACTCTAGTTGTACGTCTTCTGGAACAGATCTGTTTGTTCTTTTGGCAGTCCATGGTACATTCAACATTCTTCTCCAACACCAAAATTCAAAGGTGTTAATTCTTTTTCTATCTTCCTTACACACTGTCCAGCTTCCACATGCATATGATGTGACTGAACGGCTTGAGTCATGGCATCTTAGTCTTTAAGGTGACATCTTTACTTTTTAACACTTTAAAGGGGTCCTTTGCAGAAGATTTTCCCAATGTAATGTCTTTTGATTTCTGACTGCTGCTGCCATGGGCATTGATTGTGGACCCAAGTAAAATGAAATCCTTGACAACCTCAATCCTTTCTCCATTTATCAAGATGTTGCTTACTGTTTCAGTTGTGAGGATTTTTGTTTTCTTGATGTTGAGGTACAATCCATACTGAAGTCTGTCATCTTTGATATTCATCAGTTTCTAATCGTTTCCACTTCAGCAAGCAGCACTGTGTTATCTGTGTAACACAGGCTGTCAATGAGCCTTCCTCTAATCCTGATAACTCATTCTTCTAGCTTCTTGGGTTATTTGCTCAGCATACAGATTGAAAATGTATCGTGAAAGGTTACAATCCTGAGACACACATTTCTTGACTTTAAACCATGCAGTATTCTCGTTCTGTTCATACAACTGTCTCTTGATCCACATACAAATTCCTCATGAGTGCAATTAAGTGTTCTAGAATTCCGATTCTCTGCAACGTTATTGGTAGTTCGTTGTGACACACACAGTTGAATGCCTTTCCATAGTCAATGAAACACTGGCAAGCATCTTTCTAGTAATTCTCCGCTTCCAGCCAAGATCCATGTGACATTAGCAACAATATCCCCAGTTCCACATCCTCTTGTGAACCTGTCTTGAATTTCTGACAGTTTCCTATCAATATACTGCTGCAGTCACTTTTGAACGATCTTGAGAAAAATTTACTTACGTGTGATACTAATGATATTTTTCAGCAATTTCTGCATTCAGTCGGATAACCTTTCTTGAGAAGAGATATAAATACAGATCTCTTCCAGTCAGTTGGCCAGGTAGCTGTCTTCCAAATTTCTTGGTATAGACAAGTGAGCACTTTCAGTGTTGCATCCACTGGCTAAAACATCTCAGCTGATATTCTATCAATTCCCGGAGCCTTGCTTTTCACCAATGCCTTCAATGCAGCTTCAACTTCTTCCTTCAGTATCATCAATTCCTGATCATATGCTACCACTTGAAATGGCTAAACATTGACCAATTTTTGTGGTATAATGACTCTGTGTATTCCTTCCATCTTCTTTTGATGCTTCCCAAGTCATTTAATATTTTTCCTGCAGAATCCTTCACTATCACAACTCGAGGCTTGAATTTTGTCTTCAGTTCTGTTAGCTTGAGAAATGCAGAATATGTTCTTCTCTTTTGGTTCTTTTCCCAGCTCTTTGCACATGTCATTATAATACTTTACTTCGCCTTCTCAAGCTGATGTTTGAAATCTTGTGTTCAGTTCTTTTATTTCATCATTCCTTCCTTTTGCTTTAGCTGCTCGACACTGGACAGCAAGTTTCAGAGTCTCTTTTTACACCCAACGTGCTCTTTTCTTTCTCTCCTGTCTTTTAATGACCTTCTGCTTTCTTCACGGATGGTATCTTTGATGTCATTTTACAATTCATCTGGTTTTTGGTCAATAGTGTTCAAAACATTAAATCTGTTCTTGAGATGGTCTCTAAATTCATTTAGGATATACTCAAGGTTGTACTTTCACTCTCATGGACTTTTTTTCATTTTCTTCAGTTTCAATTTAAACTTGTATGTGAGCAATTGATGGTCTGTGCCACAGTCAGCACCTGGTCTTGTTCTGGCTGCTGATACAGAGCTTTTCCATCTAAGTAGTCAGTTTGATTCTTGTGTATTCCACCTAGTGAGGTCCATTAGTGTTGGTGAAGAAGGATATTTGCAATGAAGAAGTTACTGGTCTTGCAAAATTCTATCAAGCAATCTCCAGCATCATTTCTATCACCACAGCTGCATTTTCCAACTACTGACCCTTTTTATTCGAAACCACAGTCATATTTTTTCCCTCACAGACTTGTTCTAATTTTCTTCAGTTTCAATTTGACCCTTCATATGAACAGTTCATGGTCTGTTCCACAGTCAGTATCTGGTGTTGTTCTGATTGATGATATTGAGCTTTACCATCTTCTCTTTCCACAAACGCAGTCAACTGGGTTCCTACAAGTTCCATCTGGCAAGGTCAATGTGCACAGTCACTGTTTACACTGGCGGAAAAAATGTATGTGCAATGAAGTCACTGGTCTTGCAAAATTCTATCATGTGACCTCTGGCATCATTTCTATCACCATGGCCATATTTTCCAACTAGTGACCCTTCTCGATTTCCAACTTTTGCATTCCAATTACCAGAAATTATCAATGCATCCTGACTACATGTTTGATCAATTCTGTACTGCAAAAGCTAATACAAATCTTCAATTTCTTCATCTTTGGTCTTACTGGTTGGTACACAAATTTGAACAATAGTTGAATTAACTGGTCTTCCTTAGAGGCATGCAGGTATTACCCTGTCAGTGACATCACTGCACTTCAGGACAGATCTTGAGATGTTCTTTCTGATGATGAATACAACACCATTTCTCTTCATTCCAGGCATAGAAGACTATATATATTTGTCTGATTCAAAAAGGCCAATATGGTCCATTTCAGCCCACTAATGCCTAGGACATAGATGTTTATGCATTCTGTTTAATTTCTGACAATTTCCAATTTTCCCAGGTTCATACTTCATACATTCCATGTCCCAATTACCAATGGATGTTTGCAGCTGTTTCATTGGCTAATTCTTTTCAGAAATAGAATTCTAGGTATTTCTTCCTAGTTTGTCTTAATCTGGAAGCTCACCAGAATCCTGTCTACCACAGGTAACCCTGCTGGTATCTGAACAATGGTGGCACAGCTTCCAGCATCACAGCAACATACAAGCTCCTACAGTATGACAAACTGACATGAAAATAGGGGATTACAAAAAAAATTAGAATGTCATATTTTTAAGAAAAAGTAAACTGCGAAACAGCGTAATTCCATGATTTATAGAACTAAATAGATTTAAGAGATACATCTTTTGACCTTTTAATCCTATTTTCCCTAAGGCTTTCCCTGAGGTTAGGAACCAAATCTTATGCATATTTATATTCTCCAGTGACTAGAATACTGGATGTGACTTGAATAGATAGTGACGCCACTGACATAAAGCATGTTCTATGACTGATTAGATCTATGAAGATGTTTTTGGAATAATTAAAATTATACTATAGTAAAAATCAAATACATCATCTCAAGGTGACTCTACTAGAAATCTTTAGTGATGTACCAATATGAGAAACACAATGTCAGGCTTTCTTCAGTCAAGCATATATGTTCTATTGAGGGAAACACACTGACTCAGATACAGAACACAAAACACAATTTCTTCTTAGAATTCTAGAGTTAATTTGCTCTGTATCAAAACAACAGACAGTGTACCACTACCAGTTAGGTATTAGGTCCAATACAATTTAATAATGACTAAGGGGTCTTTTAGAACAGGAGAAACAATCATTTTTCTCTTTGGAATACCAAGTGTAGTCCTCATAGTTGCCAAACACAGCTGAGAAACAACGTACACACAAGGTACACTGTTACAGGTTTCAATTTTTTCATGTTACTTCTAATACTACCTCTTTTGCATTACAGATAAAATCTACTGTTTTTGTTGTTGTTGCTATCCAAATGGGAAAACAAACAACAATAAAAAACAACTAAACCTGCCACTGTCAATTCAATTCCAACTCATAGTAACCCCGGTGGCGCATTGCTTATGTGTTTGACTGCTTATTTGAAAGGTCCATAGTTCAAACTCATCAGATGCTCTGTAGGAGAAGGATGTGGCAGTTTGCTTCCATAAAGAAACCCTACTGGGCAGTTCTACTCTCTCCAACAGAAAATCATAGGTCACTATGATTTCCTAACCCTAGGTTGGATATACAGGGGCCACTGCTAAAGAACTCAGCAGGAAAGAGGAGTCAGACAAATCAGATTATTACATAAGATAATGGCAAGAATATTTACTTCTACTTTATAGAGAGATCACACTAAATAAGAGAACTTTTATGTGACTAGCTCAATGATGACCAATTTATGATTAAGAAGTTTAGTATTTTCTCCATTCCATGATCAACGTTACCACGTAAATATCAAAATACACTGTCCCCACAGTTGATGCCTTGGAATACCACTTAATACAATACCTATGGATTTGTTTCACTACCATACTCAATATTAAAGGAATTACAAAATATAAGAGAAAAGAAAGATAGCAAAATCTTTAACTTACAGTAGTATGAGACTCCAATCTCTATGAAAATTATTCAATAGTAACTCTTACTTCTGGGAATCATAACCTTAGAAGTTAATCTTTTTAATGACTTCTTTATAATAAGTTTTATTATTTTTGTTCTACACTTTTTTTAAAGGAGTAAACTCTCTATACTTTTATGAGGCAATGGCAAGTAATATTAGAATGACCAGTTGTGATTCTAAAACAGTACACAGACATAGGTGTTTATTAGCAAATGGTTATATTTTTGCTATTACTATTGGTATTCTCCCTCAATTTAATATCCCACATCCATATGCTTTACCTACATATTTTAGTACTCTACAAACCATGATTTGTTAAATCAGTAGTGATATATGAAAGGATTAAAACCTTGGCCACTAGGTTCCTAACTCTTTATCCATTACTACCATAGTTCCAGACAGCGTTTTTCTTTTCGGACATGTGCCCATGTCGTCATATTATCGCTCTTGTTCAAAAACTCCTGATTCTTTTCAGGCCATTACAGCAAAGGCTCTTCTTCTGTATTATTATCATGGTCCATGATCCACAGTTTTTGTAAAATTATATATTAAAATGTATATCTATGTGGATTTTCCTAAGAAACAGAGGTCAAGATATCCATAACCACCAAAAAATTAAGTGTAACTGCTCTAATAGGTAACACAACTTAAGAACATACATTCAAGCAATAAGAACAAGTTACTCAGTAAACAGTGTAAAGGAGAATATATATCCAGATAACAAAATTTAGTACTTCTTACATAGCTTCTTGTTACCTGGCCCTAATACGTATTTATTTGCCTCACATATGTTACGATCAGAAAATTATAAAATTAAGTATACACACTTTAGGCCTAATCTTTTCTTTTTTTCACTATTTAGCCTAGTCTGTGGACTGCTGTTGTTGCTGCATAAACAGGGTCAATTTCAACTAACAGTCAACTAATGTAATGGAGTAGAACTGCCCCTTTGGCTTTCTAAGCTAGGCTAGTCTTACTGAAAAATTTTGAGTGTGTGTGTGTGTGTGTGTGTGTGTGCATGTGCGCACACACACACGCAGTCGCCACACATGCATACAGGGTGAGAGAGAGAGGATAATTTAAAAGCTTTATTGAGGTACATTTCACATACCATAAACAGTATCTATTTGAGTGTATACTTCAAAGGATTTGTATACTTCAAAGGATTTGTATACTGGCAGAGTTGTATAACCATGACCAAATCTAAACTTCTAAATTTAAACGTTTTCTATATTGCAAAAATAAACCTGATCACATTAGAGTCATTCCAAGTACATTTAAAAGGAATCTCCATCTCCAGCCCCAGGCAACCATTTAGGATCTGGGCCTTCCACACAAATGGATACACAGGCATACAGGGTGTTTTTTTTCTGGCTGGCTTCTTTCACTTGGCATGGTTTTAAGGTTCATTCATGTACTTCATTTTTTTACTGCAGCACAGTATCCCATTTTATTGATACACTACCTCTTATTTATCCATTTATTAAATTATGGACATTTAGATTGCTTTCACTTTTTAGCTATTATGAAAAATGCTGCTAAAATATTAGTGCACACATTTTGTGTGGATATGGTTTTACATTCTGTTGGATATATATCTAGTAACAGAATTTCTGGGTCATATGGTAATTCTATATTTTGAATTTTGAAGAATTACCAAACTGTTTTCCAAAGTGGCTGCACCATGTTACTAGGCTTACTTTTTATTGTTAATAACAATGATAAAAATAATATTAGTGATTCTGTATTGAGTACTTGTGCTATATGTCAAGAACAATGGTGGTATTAAAATACTTTTTAAAGTACAATGTCACTTAATTTTCAACACAAACTTTTGAGTTAGGAACTATTACTATTCCTACTTCAAATTAGAAGAACTCAGACTCTGAGAGAACAAATCTGAGAGTTAGAATATGTCAGATCTATTTGACCAGAGTTTATTGTCTTAATAATAATACCGACTCGATGGCACTTGGCTGGCTGGCTGTGAATGGGTTTCCATTTTTTATAGCCTGTATATTATGTTTATTTCTTCTCTCAATTTTCTTCATATAAAATCTAAATACAACACTCTCTACGTCAAGTAGTGAAGAATAATTACTCACCACAATGCATTTCTTTCTGAAAACAGTAATGATTTTCCCTACTTTCAAGACAGAACCTGTGGATTTTCTTCTGAGTTCTGCAGAGAATGTTCAGAATTCTGTGCCATGAGAAAGGGCCCTAATCTACTGTATAGCCTTTGTTCTGCTCTTTTTTACATTTATTATGTACTTCAATATGACTATCTTAGTAATTATTTACTTTAGACATTTTTCTTTAAAATTTTATTGCCACTTTAATTTTTCAATAGTAAAATCTTCAATCTCTCTCATAAGATAAGACTACAAAGTGAAGAAGTCTTGGTATTGCTGTGGTCAAGTATTTGGCTGCTAACCAAAAGGGCGGTAGTTTGAATCTACAAGCAACTCCACGGGAGAAAGTTGTGGCAGTTGGCTTCTGTAAAAGATATACAGCTTTGGAAACCCAATGGTGCAGTTCTACATTGTCCTTTGGGATCACTATGAGTAGGAATCCACTTGGTGACAATGAGTTTGGATTTGGGGCAGGAGTTTTAAAATAGAAAGCTATTACTCAAGTCCTTTCATCTCTCACCTAAAGGCCAGTATTTACTTAAGAAGAGACATAAACCACTATGACCTCATGTGGCTGAGGCAGATCAAACACCAAATATCGTATATACTCTGCTGGTAACTACAGCAGCTTTTTCAGTATCTTCATACTAAGCGTCTCCTCCTCTACTACTCCCATGTCAATAGTGTTCTGAAGAAATTCCTTTTAAATGTACTTGGCACTAGCCTCCTCCTCCTCCTCTCTTTCTCTCTCTCTCTCACACACACAAAACAAACAAACCTCAAAACAGTTGCTGGTTAAGTCAATTCTGACTCATGGCAACATAATGAGTTGCAGATCAGAATTGCAATGCATGGGGTTTCCAAGGCAGTGACCTTTCAGCGGCAGACTTGTTAGGCCTTTCTTAGGACCCAGTTCTAGGTGGGTTCAAATTACCAAGCTTTTGGTTAGTGGATGAGTGCTCAATCTTTTGCACCACACAGGAACTCAACAACTTGATAGGTAGTATTAATACTTATTAAAAAGACGTTTCTTTTAAATTGTCAACCCAAATGCAAAACTTTTTCCTACAGAAGTGAAACTATGAAGAATCTGTTCTTATAAAAAATATAATCTGCCACACACCCTGCCCTAACCCTCTTATTGTTGTTAGAGGTGTTGTTGAGTCAGTTCTGACTCACAGCAACCCTATGAACAACACAATAAAACACTGCCCGGTCTTGTGCCATGCCCACAATCATTTTTATGCTTAAGCTCACTGTTGCTGCCACTGTGTCAATTTATCTCCTTGAAGGTCTTCCTCAACTTTATCAAGCATGATGTTCTTCTCCAGGAACTGATCCCTCCTGACAACATGTCCAAAGTATGTAAGATGCAGTCTTGCCTTTGCTTCCACGGAGTACTCTGGTTGTACTTCTTCCAGAACAGATCTGTTTGTTCTTTTGGCAGTCCATGGTACATTCAACATTCTTCTCCAACACCACAATTCAAAGGCATAAACTCTTCTTCTGTCTTCTTTGTTCACGGTCCAGCTTTTGCATGCATATGATGCAACTGAAAATACCATGGCTTAGGTCAGGCACACTTTAGTCTTCAAGGTGACTTCTTTACTTTTCAACACTTTAAAGAGATTCTTTGCAGCAGATTTTCCCAATGCAATGCGTCTTTTGATTTGTTGACTGCTGCTGCCATGGGCATTGATTGCGGACTCAAGTAAACTGAAATCCTTGACAACCTCAATCTTTTCTCCATTTATGACAATTCTGATTACTGGTCCAGTTGTTAAGACTTCTGTTTTCCCTCCCTAACCCTAGTTTTTAAAAATCTAACACATCTATGAATATATTTGGAAAGATTTTATTTCTTGTTTTTCATTTTGATTTCATAGTCTCTGAAACAAAGGTAAAAGAGACAAGTATTTTAAAATGACAAGTAGTACAAAATGGTAGGGGTGTGGAAGCACCAGAGTCTAACTTCAGGGGTGGTAATGCAAATCAAGATCAGTTCAAGCCTGATCCCTGTGAGGTAGAGGCCACACATACCTGCATCCTCCAAGCATTTTATCCCAACTGTGATACCAGTTGTTTCCTCTCACAGCACTCTCTATTTCTCCTCTGGGTTTGAGAATCCACTGTAATGCCCACATAGAACCACAGACCAGAGTAGGCTCCTCTTGTCTCTGCTGTTATCAATGACTCTGCTACAGGGTACATTCTGGTCTTCTCTTTTGTCTTCTGTGTTTACAGCTCTTTTAGGAGGTTCCTTGCCTCCTCATTCTCTCTCTTTTCTGTATTTCTTCTGCTCTCATTTCTGCTTCTTTCTGTCTCAAAAACATCTGTGGGGTTGGCTCCATGTATACACCATTCCTTGACAAACTCAAGGCATGTCCTTCCCAGTGGTGGTCACAAACTGACCAATTCCCTCTCAGTAGGCTGCAGACACAATTTGCATAACAAGCTACAGTCACCTCATTTGCATAGTCCGTAGCCACTTCATACACATAGTACACTGACCAATCCCAGAAAGGCATGTACGAATCACAGGGCAGGCTATAGTCCAAGACCAGATGAAAAGCTTTGAACCAAGCTATTTATACCTTACCCAGTGTGATGGTTAAGGTTCTTTGCCAACTTGGCTGGGTTATTCTCAGTGATTTGGGAGTTGCATGTTGTTATGATCACTTACATGATGAGATCTCATATAATGTGAACACTTCCATGACTGGGATCTGCTATAAGTAGTCAATCAGTTGAAAGGAAATTTCCTTGAGTGTGGGGCCTGCAGTGAATATAAGAAGACATTCTGACAAGGCTAATGGGTGTTTTCTTCACTCTGGATCCTGCAGCCATCTTCTGTTTGGTTTCTGGTTCTTAGGAGGACTTTATCTGTGGTCCTTCCATCTAAGCTTAGGATTGATCTATTTTTGCAGCCTGTGGGCAAGAGCCCTATTCTCCGACCTGTCAAATTTTGGGTTCACCAGCCCCTGCATACCTACCTGAATCAGGAGAAACCTCTACCCTGAACCCTAGACTTGGGACATGTCAGCCTATACAACTGCATGAGCCATTTCCTTGATATATCTCTCCACATACAAATATACATATTTTGCTAGCTTTGCTTCTCTATAGAACCGAGCCTAAAAAAACCTGGAAATATAACAAACCCTCTGAGACCTTCTCAGGTCTCGGGGGGGGGAAAAAAATCACTCAACCACAGCAAAAGGCCACAGAAAGGAACTCATTTCTCTATAAGCAGGCAACAGTAGCACTAAAGGTAAAAATAGAAAGGCTCTAAATAGAATGAGGGGCAAATTCTTTTTTCTGTACTAGCTATCTGTTTTTAAGAATATTCTTGTATGAAGAAAGTCAACCAATGAAGGTAAATTATAATACTGAATCTTGTATACCTCTAATATTCTAATAGTTTAATATTTTAAGGGAGTATTATGAGAACAAGTACTTAACATTTTAAACGTCATTAAGTTGCCTACTTCTTTATGCCTAAAGTGCTTTCACATATATCACTACAGAAGTAATACATCTGAAGTCTCCTTCCAAAAAATTAGTCAATATAGAAATTATAAAGCTGTTAAATTATGATGTTTATATAATTATCAAGTCAATATACAAACAAATTATGAAGCTGCTAAATTATGAAGTTGTTAAAAATTAATTATGCTTTAATTATTTCACTGGCGTAGTGCTTAAGTGCTACATCTGCTAATCAAAAAGTCAGCAGTTCAAATCCACCAGGTGCTCCTTAGAAACTCAATGGAGCAGTTCTACTCTGTCCTATAGGGTCACCATAAGTTAGAATCAACATGACAGCACTGGGTGGGTTAACTATTTCACTAGGAGAAAAAGAAACTCCAGAGAAGTAGGAAAACCTTGGAAATATTCCCTACAATGTGTCTTGAACTATTTTTAAAGAAATTCTACAACTAGAATGTTCTGTTTTGTCAGTGAGTGAAAATTAAATCTCAGTTCTCAAGTTGCTGTTACATGAGATTCCAATAAAATTTTCTTACTTTATAAACAAAAATTCTTTCACAGCCCCTCTTAGCTTTCCCTGAGAGGATACAACAGTGCCTCCATCTCACTTACTCTCATTTTCTCTCTTACCTTCCCTTTGCATGTCATTTCTAAGTGGTGCTTCCCCTGGCTAACAGCAGAGCCAATCTTCCTGGGTCCCCTTCAACCATGACACCACGGAGCCCCACCCTCACCTAGGCACAGGCCATAGCGAAGCTGGAATGCAACCACAACAGTTCCTGTTCAAAGTCATCAAGCTGCAACAGTACACTAGCTTAGGGAGTAAGCAAACGGAGTGACTAAGAATAGTCTCGTGTTAGCTGAGGAAAATTCCAGAGGACTCAGCCTTTCTTTTTGGAAGCTTAGAATCTTGCATAATAAGAATAATTAAAAACAAACAAGCAAAAAAACCACTACTGTCCAGTCAATTCTGACTCATAGCGACTCTATAGGACCCAGTACAACTGCTCCACAGTTTCCAGGGACACAGTTTTGAACTGCCAACCTTTTGGTTACCTGACCCAGCATTTAACTGCTGCTATGCCACCAGGGTTTTCTCTTCGCATAACAGCAAGCAGTACTTACATAACAAGTCCCTGAGAGACTGATTTGTGCTATTTAAAATGCTTCCATAACTCCAGCAGACTCTGGAGTGTCTTCACAATTTTAAAATGAGAAATCACTGTAAAAAATCAGATGCTTTCAGTCCATATGGAAACCCTGGTGGTATAGCGGTTAAGTGCTACGAATGCTCCTTGACAACTTAGGTGCTACCAGGTACTCCCTGGAAACTCAACGGGGTGGTTCTATCCTGTCTTGTAGGGTCGCTATGAGTCGGAATCGACTCGACAGCAATGCATGTAGTTTTTAAGTCCCTATGATCCCACTGTAACTGTTTTTCCTATAATCTCTTTGCATGGGATACAAAATTGAGTAACTCATTGATTTAGTGCAATAAATCATTTTCTTAGGGACATGACCAAAACCATCCATGAATGCACTCCTGTAAGTACACTGACATGTAAATTCTGCCCTGCAGCAGGTGGCAAATCAAATTTCAGTTCAATTCCTTTAGTCTTAGCTAGGCTTCTTATAGATTACCAGGCACATGTATGCTTCAAGGGTCAGGCAGATATTTGGGCAGTTTATTTACAGCATTTGAGGTTTCTTTCTCCAGCTCTCTCTGAAACTTCTTTCCTCATTTTAAAGTAGCTGTTGTTCTAAACTCTGTTTTTCCAGTCAGTAAGTTTTGGTTGCCAGGTAGGCCACACTGGGGTCTACTCTCAGGTTAAGAGTTGTAAAAAACAAGACAGTACCATTCCCTTCTTCCAAATGTTAACCTTTATTCACAATCTGCCTGTTTTGGGTCACTTTCTAAAGTGCTTTCAAATACTTACTGCTTTTAATTCTTGGCATGGTTCAACATCTATATCTATCTATATTCACTAACTGTGAAAGTGTTGGCCTAACAGGTGATATTAAGCTGAAGTGAACTGGAATCTCCCCCTAAACTATTTTAAATGTCTGTTGTTACTTCACGTATCACTAAAATTTAGAACTGCCCTATGAGTGTGGAATTTTACAGCCATTCTACTCACTGTTGTTAGAATAGGCAATGTGGGGGAAAAAAAAAGCCAGTGACTATGTGAAACTGGTTTAATCAAATGAATTTCCTATTATACAACTGTAAAGTAGGTTCTAGAAACAACCGATGGTAAAAAATAAAATTTTTGTATTTTAATCTTTTTTGTCCTACTTTTATTCAGCTTTTTTGCTCCAAATGGGCATAGTTTTAGTGCTTTCTATGATTCTAAAAATACATACTTGCTTAAAAATTTTAAAAACTTCACTCCATATAAAAACGTATTATGACATTTTATTTAAAACCACTAAACTTTTATCACAGATAACTCATTTTAAACTTTCAGTAAACATTCTTCCAGATAAATTTTAATACAAACACACACACACACACACACGACAGATTTAGTTTTTTTAATTTGCTTTTTTAAGTTCAAAAATATGTCAAGAATAATCACTCTGTCAATTTACTTTGATATTTTAAAGTCTGCTTAACATTCAGTATATTTTAACTGAAAGATACATGTTAGGTATTTAGGCTGCTTTTTTTTCACATTTATAAAAAACACTTTAACTGTCAGACAGTAAGGTACACGGGGTAATGGAACAGGACTGCTCTGGTGACAAGACAGATTTGGGGTCAAGGAGACTTACTAGTTTTTGGCTCTTAGGCAGGGTTATTGCAACTTTCTGAAACATGAGTCACTGTTAGGTGGATTAAAGCAAATAAGAACATCTGAAAAACACATACTATGACACTAAGATTCAAAAGGCACTTAAAAGGTAAGTGCCTCTACACATACAATAAAATTATTAAGGAAGCAAAGATATCTGGTCAATTCATATTATTACTGGATTCTATGTATACTATATTATGTGTATTAAAATAACTGAAGAAGTTCTGAAGTATTTCCTTCTCTAAAACATTTATGATGCAACTCTGACAAAATGTCTTATGACAGGATTTCTCTTTGAACATTTTGTGCTAAGCTGGATATAGCTACAAGATAATTGGGCATGAATAGCATATATTATATAATTAATTTAATTCTACTTAAAAATCTCCTTAACCGAAAACATTTGGAAACAGTTTTATTTCATTCACTAGGTATTCAGCCCTCTGTAGAATACAGAAGATTTGATTTTCCAATACCTTTAACAATAACTATCACAGTGGTTTAGCTTTTCATTAGAATACCTGGTTGAAAAAATACCTTAAGATGTCACAATATACTTTACATATCTATCAGTCAAGAATAGCAGAGGAAGTTCATTTTACTAAAGTTAAAAAAAGTATAGTAATCTAATGGAGTTCTAGCCAAGTCTTCTTTGTAAAGGCCTTATGTAGTAATTAGTAATAGAAACAACAGAACATTGATCTATCTACAGGTAGCAAAAAATAGTAGAAAGACAGGTAGGCTTAAACCATCTTTTCAAAGAGAGCCAAGAATTGTTCTTTACCAGATCAGATTATTCCCACGTTGAGAGGAAAATTACCTACTCCACATTATACAACAGTAATGCTATGCTCTGGTTAGAAAAAAGAGAACAGATGATCAAAACACCTTAGAGGGAAAACTGGTATTTGGTATTTCTTTCATCATTCCTCTGGGATACTCTTATTCTGAGAACAAGATAACACAAGAAGGGGTTCTCAATTAAGTGAAAAGTCACCAAATAAAAAGAGAGAAGGGGGGATACATTAATTTCCAGTTGTATACTCTTATACGTATGCTTTAAAAACTCAGCAACATTCATTGCTCTGCCCAAATATGCTTCTTCTTTATAAAAGAAGTTAAAAACCTGATGATTGTTTACTTATTTCTGTTCCTCATTTCTGAAATCAACTTTGAGTGTATCACAGTTGTAATTTACTGTATGCTTACTATGTACCATATACTGTGCTAAGCACTTTATAAACACTTAATACTCACAACAGCATAAAATAGGTATTACCTGTATTTTTAGGAAAACTCATTACTTAACATATACGCAAGGTGACAATCTCATTAAGGGCAGAGTCATAGCCTTGTATTAACCACTGTGATGTACCTCTCATGCTTTTTATTCCCATTGCCACTGACAAAAGCCTTATCTTCATCTCTGTATTTCTCTAGTAATATAAAGCTTCTTAAGTGGTTTGTCTCCAGGTCACCTTCAAATCCACTTCGTTAAGAATAATAAATGTACTGAAATAAATTTGAAAATGTCTCTCCTTGCTTCAAAATCTTTAGAAATTTCTCCTTTAAGGCTTACAACTCATCTACAATATGATTCCAATCCACCTTTCCAGCCTTGTTGCCTATAATTATTCTTAATGAACCCTTGACATTCTATCAAATGCACACTTCTTAAAAACATGGTCCTTATTCATTTTCAGGTGGTATTTTCAGTCACTTTATATGCATGTGAAAGCTAGACAATGAAGAAGAAAGAAGATAAACTAATGTGTTTGAATTGTGGAGTTAGTAAAAAATATTAAACATACCACAGACTGCAAATAGATTAAACAAATTAGTCTTGGATTAAACAAATTAGTCTTAGCTAGAATGCTCCTTAGATGTTAAGGATTTGACACTTCATCTTGCTTACTTTGAACATGTAACCAGGAAAGATCAGTCTCTAGAAGAGATTATTCACCTTGGTTAGAAATGGAAATCTCCTCAGTAGGATACTGAGAAATCTGACAAACTAATTATAATATCTGGAGCAATTAATACATAAGCCAACAGAAGAATGAAAACTGACACATGATCGTCGCTAACATGCTAAAAAAGCACTATAATGAAAAGAGTATGGTACTGAAAAATAAATAGGTATACCAACAGAACAAAAAATCAGAAAATAACAAATTTATATGTGTGTCTAAGCATGTGAAAATGTATTACACAATAAATAAAGTAATTCAAATCAGTAGGGAAAACACAAGTTTTTCAATAAATTGGGCCAAGAAAAAATAATGTTAATTGACTCAGTTCATACATAAGTAAAAATAAATTTGTATCAAATTTATTTTTATATATAAATTTATAATTTATATATTATAGATTAAAGAACATTTAAACATGCACACTTAAAGACAGCCCAAAATGGTAGTATAAACTGGCATAACAACAGTTTGACATCATTTTGAAAAGTTGCAAGTACATGTTACTTAAAACCCAAGAATCTTATTCCTCAGTATATATCTCAGAGAAGCTCTCACACATGTACACCAGCCAGCCAGCCAACCTTGTGCCGTTGAGTCATATCCGACTCATGGCATATACACCAGAATGCTTTTTAAAAACTCTCATAGTATTATTTTTTCATACAAGCCTAAAACAGGAATAAACCAAATATCTACCAGCTGTAGGCTACCTAAATGAATTGTGGTACAATGGGGAATATTACAGCAACAAAAAAACATAACAAACCCTAGTTACAGCCAACATCATGGAAGAATCCCACAATCAGTACTGAATAACAGAAGATTCAAAATACTACACACAATATGATTCAATTACTAAGAAATTAAAAAAGAAGCACAAATACATGTGGTAAAGACAACCGAGAAGACACAGAGACCCACAAGAGTGGGTGCCTACATCGACTTGGGACCGGAAGACCCGGATGGTGCCCGGCCACCACCAGTGATAGCCACGATGGAGCTCACAGAGAGGAGTCTCACTGGCAACACAAGAATAAAGAGGTGCATCATGAGAGCTCCACTAAAAGACCTCAATTGATGGTCCAGCGGTTCTGGGGTTCCTCTGAGAGCATGGCCCCCTGCCCTGATGCTGCCCGTTCCCATAAATTATAACAAAGGTCCACTCTTTGGACAGGAATGGAATGGACTTGGCAATGCAGAGTAACCATATGTTGGAAGCACTTTATGGTTCTATACATCTATAGGATATCATCTTGCTGACCTCTGGCTGGAGGAAGGGGAGTGGACGGACAGGAGGGGAAAGGAGACTGTTGGGAGGATGAGACATGTATGGAGCAGAGAGGAATAGTGTGCTGTCACCGGACAGGGAGAGCAGTGGAAGCTGCATACAGGGGGGCATGTAAATTTATATGTGAATGTACATTTTCACTCAGTTATGTTAAATAAAAAAAAAAGCACAAATAAATTATATATTTAAGGAAATACACACAGCAGATAAAACTAAAGAAAAGCAAAGAAGTGACAATGATTAAAAAAAAAAAAAAAAGGCAGGATTACTGGTTATATCCATGTTGGAAAAGAGGCCTGTGACTAGACCAGGAATATATTCACTTTTTATGCTTTACAGCCTATGACCAAGGCATCCATTCACTATTTTGAGGTTACAAATACTGTAATCAAGAAACACATGCTTAATTTAAACTACATATAAACTAAATAATGATTTCTGGTGCTAAAAATATGAAAAGTTACTAAATTTGACAAAAATTAAATTATCTTTGACCAATCACATATTTCTAATAGTAAATATACAGACGCATATTTACTGATTTCCAGCCAAAAGGTTGGCAGTCCATCTCAGAAGCACCTCAGAAGATAAACCTGGCATCCTGCTTCTGAAAGGTCATAGTCTTGAAAATTCTATACGGCATGTTTCTACTCTGACACACATGAGGTCACCAGGAGTCAGAATCAACTCAATAGAAAATAACAAAAAGAACAAGACAGTATTAAACTCAAGTGTACTATTTAAATAGTTTAATATTCCTAGAGATTATTCAAAATGAACAATACATCCGGATTTCACACTTCTGCTGACCCCAACACAAAGTTTACATCTGATTTCAGCTGAAAATGCTAATGGTGCCATCAAATATTAAAATATTTTACAGAGTTTTTCTTCCAACATTTAAGACACCACATTAACTATCTGGTTCTATGGTGGACCATCCCATGGGCTACCTTCTCATTCCCCTTACCTCATACAGCTTTTCTAGATTTCATTTACTACCATGACATCTACTAATTCTTGTATAATGACAAATCCCAATATCAACCTCTAGATCAAATCTCTCTTCTAGGTTCTAGGCCCATTTATCTAAAGACTTATCACACATTGAGTTATCTGAGACCAAAAAATCAAACCCACTGCTGACAACTCTAACTCATATAAGTGGGTTTTCTGAGAGGGATCTCAAATTCAGTTAGTTCAAAATGCTTCCTCTTTCCTCCTAAACGCATTCCACGTCAAATATATGTTCTCTTTAAATTAACATCTACTCAGCTTCGCTACCAGAAACCTTGAATCAATAATCAAGTATTGTTGTTCCTAGATAGTATTTCTGAGTCAAGTTTTACTTTGGTCTTACTCCCACTGCTTCATTCAGGTATTAATCATTTCACATCTACATTTCTGCAACCTGATCTCCTTCTAGTTGTAATCTCCTCTTCCCCACTGAACACATTTTTCTTACTAATCACAGAAAAACTTAAAAGAATGAGTAAACCGATTGGTACTTTCTGTCTTAAAATCACACAATGGTATCCCATAGCTTTCAGGATAAAATGCAAGCTTCTTAACATGGCCTAAAGGACCACCTCCAGTCCCATTTAGTAGCTTTGTAAAGGAGACCTATAAATTGGAATTGAACTGACAGCAAAGGGTTTGCCTTTTTAATTTTTGGTGGCTCAGTGGGTAAGTGATTGGTTGCTAACTGAAATGTCGATGGTGCAATCCCAAGAGCTGCTCCACAGTAGAGGACAGATTTATAGCCTTGAAAATCCTACAGGGCAATTCTACTCTGTCCCATAATGTTGCGAAGTCAGAAACGACTCAGTGGCAATGGGTTTGATTTAGTTTGGGTTTATACCCTACGGTTTAAAAAACAAAACCAAAACATACCCCAAGCAAATCCAATGCCACTGAGTCAATCTGGACTCATAGTGACCCTACAGAACACAGTAGAACTAGCCCATAGAGTTTCCAAGGAGTGCCTGGTGGATTTACACTACTGATCTGTTGGTTAGCACACGTAACACAGAACTATGCTCTCATGCAATATTATTTTGTACTTATCTTTCATAAGTGCGTCTATCTCTATGGAGAATTTCAGTTTGATGAGTTGTCCTTTTGGAACGACTTTGTTAATCACCTCTTTTCAAACTGTCAGATGCCTTTTATATGTTATTTCCACAGAATACCACTTAACGCACTGTATTACAATTGTATTATGGCACAGAGCAAGAGAGATGTAAATTTTATATCCTTTATATAAATGCTACATAATTATTCACATATATGTTTATTGATGCTATAAGTTTCTAGAATTCAAACCACTTTTCTGAGTTATAAAGTATTTCAAGAAGTAATACACTTATGTTATTTTGATTCTTTAACCATAATTGATATTTTAGGTAAGTAATTACTAAACCTTAAATGATTAATTTCAGTAACTTCACTATTACTCATTTTTATTTCTTCTTCACATGAAAATTGTAAGATCTAAGGTTTATTCCAATCATAACATTTACAAGCTTACACTAAGTCAAAATACCTCCTGACACTCCTTTTTTAAATTCTAATACAAGGATATAATTGTGGTACCAACACTTCATGTTGATTATGTATTAATACATCTGATACTACAAGAAATATTCTCTCACATATCAAGGATATGGGATAACTGATTTAAAGGTAATTCAAGCAAATTAAAGAACTATTTACTGAATTCTTAATTCATTAACTTGATACATAAAAGTTTAAATCAAGTCAAGATTAATTTCTTGAGATCTCCACATTATTTTAAAAAGTACTGCTTATCCCTGACAACTGCAATCAAGCTGTTAAATCTGTTTACAGGAAAAGCAGCAAGTTTAGTTCTCATCAGATTGTAATTGCTTTGGACAAAGGTAACCTGTTATGTCAGCCAAGTGCCATCAAATCGGATACCTGTCATATTAGAAGATTAATATTTCGTAGGACTGAGTAAAATATTAGCGACAGAAGAACGTACTAATGCTCTAATTTTTAAAATGTAAGGTAAATTTCTCATTTGTTGTATTATAAATTTTTAATTTAAATTGGCATATTGTGTTTCAAGAGAATGAGGAAGTATTTATCAGATGGCTTATATTGCTTATAATTGTTGAAAGAATAAAGGAGGAACTAATTATAATCTCTCATGCACACTAATGCTGATATGTTAGTGTGTTTTCTCAAGTAGATTTTCAATGAAATACATGGGAAAGGGTTCTAGTTTTGATTCTCCTCTAACATGGTGTCAGATATACATCACTTATGGTAGATAAAATTCGAGAGTGCTATATGATTAGATTAGAAAAAAATTCTAATAGGCTAACTGGGAATTTAAATGATATCCTAATATACCTAAAGGTCAACTGTAAAAAGAAAAAAATAGTTTTCCCCCACCTCCATCCCTGCCAAGATATTACATCTTTGTAGGGTGAAAAATGACATACTATACCTTGATTTCTTCTATTTCGTCTGGTACTATCTTGTATGCTGATATAGTCCCACCCAACCTGAAATTAGGAGAAGAAAATAGTCTCAAAACTGGTAATAGCGTATTCAAAAATATGGAAGATTTCTGCCATTAGCATAAGACTGTCATCACTAATTATTCAATGCCTATTCCAATAATTATGGAAGATAAACAATGATTTTGTGCTTAAGTTTTTCACATATTAGGTAAATAATGAATGACAACTGAAAGAAAATATTGTTAGATTTTTAACCATAACTAAATTTCTGTAATTAATGGTTTTAATGATGCTAAAATTGCAACTTCTATGCTTAAGTCTGCCACAACTAACATATATCAAGAATCAATAGGAGCCACAGTGTTTGCATCTTTTAAAAAATAACTTAAACAAGGAGTCAGAGAGACAGGTGCATCCAATTTTATCTAACGGAAAGTGATGAGTGGGGCTTCTAAATAATCCCCTAAATTTGGGGGTTACAAACAATGTGACCCTTGTCATCTACTCTTTCCTAAGTGACAGTGATGTCATCACATGTCACATTCACTTTTTGAAAAGGTGGCACTTACCGTGTACTAGCTATGTCATACATACTATTTAATTCTCACAAATCCCACCACTATATAAATGGGGAAATTGGTTCAGCACTTTTTCCCAAGTAAAAGAGTTAATAAGTAAAAGATCTACATAAGTATAAAATACATACAAGATTTGGAATATGTGAAAAGGAATAAAAAGAGTGATGTTTTACTGATTGTATTTTAAAACAACATTCTGAATATACTAAGACATACTCTAAACTTAGTTTTATCTGCTCCTTTTGACTTGTAAAAAGCAGCTACTAGAAACTTCACTATTAGACATATGACTTGTATTTGTGGCTCTTATTTTTTTTTTAATCAGGGTCTTAAACTCCAATGTTATCCACTTGACTTTGCTCTGATTCAGTTCTTACAAAGTCATCTTCTGGTTACTTTTGTCTTTATAAGTACCTCAGTATCAGAAAAGGAGTACCATGAGGGCACTGAAGTATTCTGAATATTATACATTATGTCCGTTCCCAAATATAAGACATTCTGGTTTCTACTAAGATCACCAAAAAAAAAAAAAAAAAAACCACAACTTAATCCAACTAAAAGACTTTGATTTAAGCTCTTCGATATTTATTTCCATTTATTCTTGCTAATGAAACTACTGTTCAGGTTTGATTTTAAGATTGTTTCCATGGACTTAGAGTATCATGCTTGAATGGCAAGAACACTAATGAAATTTTGCTTAATTCATATTCTGTAAAATATACCAGGGATGTAGTAAATAAGACCCTATTAAGATAACCAGTAAAAGAATAGCACGGTTACTAAAATGAAAACAGCATAGCTTCCTGGAGAAGTTTAAAATAGTCATTTTAAATTTTTAATTGAGTTATTGCAGTTGTGTAATTAGAAGCTGAAACTGTAGGGATACTTATGAAGAAATAACAGAAAAAAACAAAATTCTAGGACTGCATTTCATAGCTCTGAAAATAATGAGTACAACATATTATTCACTGAGTACAAACTATAACCCATACTGTCTAGGTCATGTTGACAAAAAGAAAAGTTGTGTAGGTAAGTAGATGAGTAAATTAACATTTGCAATACAAGCACTAAGCTTTATAACTGAGCACTGGAAACTGAAGCTTTGAAATGATTTCAAAATAAAAAACTAAGAAAAATTAATTTAAAAAAGAAAAAAGTGTCTATCACTGTAAAGTATAATGGCTTTTCATAAAAGCAGTCCAAGAATGACACATAAACAGTATACCATAAAATAATTCGTTTGTAAGACAATCATTTGTTCATAAAATAATGATTCAAAGACACCAATGGTTAACTTCTGGAATAAAATAAAGTTGCTATGATACATTTCAATCCTTCTTCAACAAACAAAAATTTTCTCTTAAATATCAATACCCAAAACACTACCTTTCCTGGAATCCACTTCTAGGACGGTAATGTTTTCAGATTAGTACTCTTACTCAATTTCAAATCAGTGACTAATGGTTTCAACTGTTACAAAGGCAGGTTAAGTATATGAATTAACATAGTCTCATTTAGATTAAAAGGAGATATATGACATATGCAGAGCCCTGGTGGCACTGCAGTTAAGAACTTGGCTGCTAACCAAAAAGTCAGCAGTTGGAATTTACCAGTTGCTCTATGGAAACTCTACAGGGCAGTTTTACAGTCCTAGAGGGTTGCTTTGCATTGGAATCAACTCAGTGGTAACCACTATTTACTTACATATGTGTGCATGTATGTAAAGTGACATACATACATTTGCATAAGAACAGCATGCTGATGAAGTAATAGAATGATTAAATGATAAAGTGGCTAAAATGTCAAACTTAGAGTCTCTTATACTCAACACAGAAATGAGAAAGGAGATCAAAACTGATACAAAAAAAGAAGGCAAGGTCAAGATGGCAAGAGTCAGATGCTTTGTGTTATCCCTCTTACAACAAAGACCCTCCCCCTAAAAAGTGAAATAAATACATGTCACAACTGAAGAAACGTGAGCATCAAAGACAAGGCTGAAGAACTGGCCTGACAGGTACAAGGAGAAACAATTCAAAAACAACAGAAATGGAGAATTGCAGATGGTCAGATCACCAGTGTCCTGCTAGCTGAAACTGCACAGTGCAGACATACTGAGGTATGCAGCAGCATCTCAAGCCAAAACCCATCCCATCTGGTGCAGCTAAGCAGGAGCAACTGCGCACACAACTCCAGTGTCAAACTAGTACAATATCAGACTTGCAAAAGTTAAGTGCACTCACCCAAACCATCATGCACACCACATGCCCTACCCCTGCCACAGTTCTATGTGCTGAGGAGCAGTCCCTACTCTTCATCCATCCTCACTCTACTCTGATACCAGTGTGGTGGCATTCAATACTGTCACACCAGAAACTCACAGTGTTGATCCTGAGGCACTCATCTTTTCACCTGGCTACTGTCACAGAGCGTCTATGGGGCTGGAATGCCCTCCACCTGCTCTGATCATTTGCACTAGTGCCTTATGGGCAAGCTGGTACAGTATGTCTACATTGGCATAAGGCAAACAAGGTTCCCAGCTGAAACTCATTTTCACTGTTAGCAGTCAAGTGGGAACTTCAGCTCTGTGGCATTCAATATGACTCCATCCCCTAAGCTGGTAGCTCTTGGCTTGGTCTAGGAGCAAGTCTCTCTTAGCCACTGGCACAGCGAGTCCAGCATTTGCAGTGCTTTTCACTCCCTCCAATTATCTGCATCAGTGCCTTGCTGAGGGAGCAGGCACAGCACATCTTCATTAGGACAAGGCAGGCAGGGTTCCTTGAAGCCCATTTTCACCTGTACCAGCCAAGTGGGAGCTATAGATCTGTGGCATCTGACACTGCCCAGTCCTCTAAGCTGGAAGCTCTTGGCCCATTCTAAGGTGTCAGTCCTTTTTCTGGGCCTCTGGCTTGGGGGGCGGGGGTGTCTATGCATTTGCAGTCCCTTTTGCCCCCTCCAATGGTACTATAACGGTACCTTTCTGGCTGTGATGACACAGCACTTCCTCATTAGGACTTTCAGTTGAAGTCTATTTTCACCTGTAACAGCCAGGCAGGAGCTGCAGACCTACGGAATTTACTACCATGCTCCCTAAGAAGGAACCTCAACTCCCCACACCGGGAGGCCTGAAAGTACGTGACATCCCCCAATCTCTCTAAGTAACAACACTAGCTGCATTTCCCTGCCCACGCTGTGCATTCTGGGGCAGCTGACAGCCCCGTACCTTGCTTGCTCCATTGCTCTCCACTGAAACCAGAGACTTGTGCCTGCTCCAAAGACCCCCACAAAGCCCTGCCCACCCAGGACTGTAAGTAAGAGTTTCTGCAGCACACACTTGGTGAGTGATGATCCAAGTAACCTTACCTCAACCTTCCGGCAAGCGTTGGAAGGCACGTATACAACATACAACTCAAATACCACAGAGAACACCTCCTTCATCCACAGCTGTGTAACCAGCAAGACAGATACATCATATCACCAAAATCACCACTACATCCACAGCAGCCCCACAAGAAGAGTGAGCACAGTTCCATGCTCACATATCTAATAGCTGCCCTGCCTGCCTGGAGACAGGAGGTGAAAGTGTCAATGTGGTGATACTAGCACACAAAGAAGTACACAAAGAAGCACAGAAAACTAGCCTATGTGGATATATCAAAATAAAACCAAAATTCAGGATGCAGTCAACAAACATACAACCAACCAATCAACAACTTCTTGAAGCCTTAAAGGCAACAGTCAATATCAAATTACATAACAAAGCACAGCATGATGGCTCCAGTAAGTAACCAAAATAAAGAACCAGAATACCTGGAGAAAGATAAGGCAATGGAACTGCCAGATAAAGAATTCAAAAGACTAATATATACCACTCTCCAAGACATTAAGAAAGAGATTAGGGACAATACACATAAAACCAAGGAACACACAGACAAAACAACAGAGTAATTCAGGAAACAATCTAAGAACAAAACAAAATACATTCGCTAGCATAAATAGCAACCAGAAATTCAAAAGATTAATAATAAAATTTCAGAATTAGACAACTCAGAGAAGGTCATATGAACAGGACTGAGCCAACAGAAGACAGAACTGGTGACACTGAAGACAAAATCCTTTACACCAATGAAGAAAAACTGAGAAAGCCTAAGAATTATGTCCTACAATCAACAGGAAAAACCAGTGAGTAGAGTTACAGAATAGGGATGCATAATGGAACACACAGAGAATTTAATGGCAGAGAAAACCTTTATAGTATCAAGAAAGATGAGAAGACATTCATCTGAGCTCAATGAACTCATGATGCTACAAAACAGACCTCAAAAACTAGGCACAATGACAAACTATAATTCAAAAGATGGAAAAAATATGTATCAGCAAACAATAACCAAAAAAGAGTAGAAATATTAATCACCAATAAAATAGATTTTAAACCAAATTCACCACAAAAGATAAGGGAGGTCATTACATAATATGATAAATATATACACAACCAATGACAGGGATCAAAAATACATAAAGCAAAATCTAACAGCACTCATTACAGAAATAATTCCATAATAACAGTAGGAAACTTCAACACACAACTGTCTGTGAAGAACAGAATATCAAGAAATTAAAAAAAAAATACTGAAGACTTAAATATCACAGTCAATCAACTTGATCTCATAGATATATACAGACCACGTAACCCAACAGTGGCAAAGTATACCTAGAACATTCTACACTGTAGGTAACATTTTAAGCCCAAAACATGTCTTCCAAGAAAATTCCAAACATCAAAATAATATAAACGATCTTCTCTGATCATAGTGTCATACAAGTAGAAATCAGTAACAGGAACAGCAAGCAAAAAATATCAAACACATCCCAACTGAACAACACCTTGCTTAGACACAAATGGATAATAGATGAAATCAAGGATGGAATGAAAAAAAATGCATAGAATCAAATGAGAATGGACACACATCTTACCGAAACCTGTGGGGCACAGTTTAAAGGTAAATTTACAGTCATAAACACATACATCAAAAAGAAGGGCCAAAATCAAAACAATCCTATAATTCACACAAACAGAAGGAGAGCAACAAATGAACCCCTCAGGCATGAGAAGAAACGAAATAATATAGATCAGAGTAGAAATAAATGAATAAAGAACAGAAAATAACTGAAAGAATTCAACGAGACCAACAGCTGGTTCTTTGAAAAGATTAATAAAATTAAAACCACTGGGCAAACTGACAAAGGAAGAAGAAATAACACAGCTGATAACATAACAGACCCAAATGAAAAAACGACCATAACAGACTAGTATGAAAAATTGTTTGAAAACTTAGAAAAAAGAGACAAATTTCTACAAAAACATTACCTACCGAAACTAACAGAAAGTAAAACAAAAAATAAATAAATAAAACAAAAACACACATAATAAAAGAAGACTCTGAAGAGGTGATAAAAGACTCCTAACAAAAAGCAGCACTGACCTGGACAGCTTAATTGGAGAAGTACATCGTATTTTTAGATAAGAGCTCATGCCAATACTACTAAAACTATTTCGTAGCATGGAAAAGGGAAGAATATTCTCAAATTCATTCTATGAAACCAGCATAACCAAGATACCGAAGCCAGAAAAAAATACCACAAAAAAAAAGATGATGACAATGCCTACAGACCAATATCCCTCATGAACACAGATGCTAAAATTCTCAACAAAACTTTAGACTTCAACAGCACATCAAAACAATAAATATATCATGACCAAGTGAGATTAATCCTAGGTATGCAGGGATGGTTCAACATCAGAAAATCAATCAACATAATCCACTTAATTAAAAAAAAAAAAGAATCACATGATTATCTCAAATGACTCTGAAAAGGAACCAGACAAGGATGTCCTTTATGACCCTTTTTGTCAAAATTATGCTTGCACTCTAGTTAGAGCAATAAGGCAATAAAAGAAAAAAAGAAAAGAAATATCAACTACATCTGCCTTGGCAAAGAAGACATAAAAATTTTGCTATTTGCAGATGAAACAATCTTATACACAGAAAATTTCAAAAACGCCACAAAAACACTGCTGTAACTAATACAATATTTCTGCAAAGTAGCAGAATACAACATAAACATACACAAACCAGTTGAATTCTACCACTTCAAAAAAAAGAACTTCAAAAAGGAAATCAGCAGATCAACACCATTTACAATAGCTCCCAAGAAGATGAAATACTTAGGAATAAATCTAACCAGAGAAGACCTATACAAAGAAAACTACAGGGGGGTGGTGTCAAGATGGCGGACTACACACATGTCTCCTCAATTCCCTTTGAGAACTAAGGCCTGAAATGATAATGAAATGGAGCACTGCACATCCAAGAATTACTAGGATATGGCATAGGGCTGTCAGATTGGACTATACGCCACTAAACAGCAAACTACCTCTCCCTAACACGAGGCAGTGCACTCTGAGCCCCACTCCTGATGACTCACTGCTTGGAGGTACTGATGATTTCTTCGTTATCCAGAAGGCAGGGGCTAGGTATGAGTTGGCAAATATGCTGAACTTCAGTGCTGAAGTAAACAGCATATAATACAGCAGAGTTACTATGCATGGGATAGCCACATTTTAAGAGCCCAGCTGCTGACTCAGAACACCACTTCACCTGCACCTTCTCTCTTCTGAGATGCACTATAAATTCTATTGTTTCCCAGAAGTTATGACATCTTGGGCAAGATGCCATCTTGGTCAGCTGGGAGGAGGAGTCACCCAATCAGAGGTCTCAGCAGCAGTTAATACCCAATCTGAGAAGCAGTGCCAGTCCCAATCAAAGGTCTCAGCAGCGGTTAATACCCAATCTGAGAAGCAGTGCCAGTCCCAATCAGAGGTCTCAGCAGCAGTTAATGCCCAATCTGAGATGCAGTGCCAGTCCAGAAATCATTTTTCCAGCAGAAAAACTGTGTTTAGTACGGTATTACCTTATGGATGGGGCCCAGCAGAGGATGACAACAAGGCCATGATCCCTTCCTACTTTGAATTACCCCATATCATCTGGGGACAGCCAAAGAAGGTGCTTCTGAGGTCAACTGGAAGGCGGAGCCTGCCAAACCTGAGGGCCTGACTGATTTCAGCAGCTTTCAGACAGCTCCAGGCTTAACAGTCAAGTAGCTTTTAAAATAAGACAGCCTGGACAAATAACTGTGCAGTGGCCCAGTATTATTTCCTCCACCCTTCACTGACCCATACTGTAGTGCCGACTTATAGCCCCGTGGGTTTTCCATAAATAGGGCACTGTCTCTGCCAGTGTCTGACACACAAGAGAAACCACTGGGGCCATTTACTAGAGTATAGAGAAGCAAGTGGTGAACAATTCCTCTCTTAGGACTATACCTCAACTCCTCTTGGGGTAACACCAGAAAAACTGAACAGCCTCTAAGTTGCCCAAAGGCAACAAACAGTCACTAGCATTTTAAAGAAACAGTCCATCATAGCTCTAGAAAACTCTCCAAAAAAAAAAAAAAAAGAAAGAAAGAAAATTTCCCAGATGAAGAAGCATTTCTGAAACTATTGGAGGGCGAGCACAAAAGAGTTACATATACAGCCCTCTCAGACATTAAACAAAATGCAGCAGAACAAAATAAAAATTTAAGTAAGCTATTTAAACTGATGGAATATCAACGATCTGAAATCCAGCAGATCAATAACAAAATACAGAATTAGACACTTCAAAGACAAAAGAGCAGAGTTGAGGAGACAGAAGCCAGACTTAGTGACTTTGAGGATAGAGAAATTGACACCAGTTTTTATGAGGAGAAATCAGACAAAAGAAAATAAGACAACTGAAAAAGCATTAAGAAACATGTGGGACTCTATTAAAGGAATAATCTATGAATAATTGGAGTTCCTGAACAGGGAGGGATAGCTGAAAACACAGACAGAATTTTTGTTCAGTTACTGACAGAAAACGTCCATGAAATTATGCAAAAAGAGAACGCAGAGGTACGAGATGCATACTGAACACCACAAAAAGTAGACCCCAAAAGAAAGACAACAAGACATGGTATAAAAAAATAAAACTCAGTGCCATCAAGTCAATTCTGACTCACAGTGATCCTATACAACAAAGTAGAACTGCTCCATGGTTTCTAAGGAGTGTCTGGCAGATGTGAACTGTGAGTGTTTTGGTTAGCAGTTGTAGCACTTAACTATTATGTGACCAGGGTTTCTGAGACATAATCAAGCTTAATAAAATGAAACATAAACAGAAGGTTTTAAAGTCAGCAAGGCTTGCAGCAACGCAAAAACTCAGAGGGAAGTTCTGCAGGCTTTCATCTGATGTCTCGGCAGAAATGATGTTGGCAAGGAGGCAGTGGGATGACACATTCAGAGCCTTGAAGAAGAAAAATTTCCAAAGAATTATATATCCTGCAAAACTGTCTCGCAAATATAAAGATGAAATTAAGACATTTGCAGATAAACAGAAACTTAGAGAACTTGTAAAAACCAAACCAAAACTATAAGAAATACTGAGAAAGAACCTCTTTGCTTAGAAAAACAAAGCCATTAAGTATATATTTAAGGAGGTAACGGAGGACGCAACACCCAGAATGCTACTCAGGCAAGTCACAAAGCTCAATTAAAGCTACAATATTTAAAGAAGGGAACCAGTGATCAGATAACGTAAACTATGACACCATCACACTATAAACAGGGATATATTACAGTAGTGACAGTCCTTCCAGATGGCAAGGAAATTAAACAGAAAAGCAGAAATTAAAATTGGGTTTAAACTTAGACTATTAAGGGGGATTACAGGAGTAACCACAAAGCATACATAATAAAAATGCAGCATATCAAAACATGAAACATAATAGAGGAGTCGCAACAAAACCAACACTGAAACAGATGAAAAGTCAACCCATAAAGAATGATTCAGAACAGAATATAGAAAGCATCAACACAAAAATAAAGGCATCAAAAAGACAGCACTAAACACATTATCTGTCAACAATTACACTGAATGTAAACACACTGAATCCTCCAATTAACAGTCAGTGACATCCTGGATAAAAAGACACGATGTGTCAATATGTTGCTCACAAGAAACATACTTCTGACTCAAAGATATGAACAAACTGAAAATTAAAGCACAGAAAAACATATACCAAGCTAACAACATACACAGAAGAGCGGGAGTGGCAATATTAACCTCATATAAAATGGATTTTAATGTAAAATCCAACATTGTGAACAAGGATGGTCACTATTTTTTCTGCTGAAAGGCTGAATACATAAGCAGAATTTAAAAATATTAAATATTTATGCATCCAATATTTAGAGGACCTAAATATACTGAACAAACACTGACTACACTGAAAAATGAGATAGATCACTGCACAGTAATACCTGAGGACTTCAACTTTCCACTTTCATTAATGGACAGATCATCTAGAAAAAAGGTCAGTAAAGACACAGATGATCTTATTGAGACAATCAGCCAACTACACCTCATCAACATATACAGAATTTTTATCCATCAACAGATAAGCATACCTTCTTCTTCAATGCACATAAAATACTTTCCAGAATACACTACGTGTTAGGATATAAAGCAAGCCTCTGCCAAATCCAAACCACTGAATTATTGCAAAGCATCTTCTCAGACCATAAAGCTGTAAGAGTCAAAATCAATACAAGGACACACATAGGTAGAAATTTGAACTCATGGAAACTGAGCAACATCTTGCTCAAAAATCATGAGTTATAGAAGAAATCAAGGATGAAATAAAGAAATTTAGGGAATTAAATCAGAATGAAAACACATCCTACCAAAACCTATAGGATACAGCAAAAGCAGTGCTCAGTGGTCAATTCATCTGTATAACTGCACACATCCAGAATGAACAAAGTACCCAAACCAAAGAACTAACCCTACAGCTTGAACAAGTAGAAAGAGAGCAACAGAGGAATCCCGCAGGCACCAGAAGAAAACAGATAATATAGATTAGAGCAGAACTAAATGAATCAGACAATAGAAGAACAAATGAAAAAATTAACAAAACCAAATGCTGGTTTTGTGAAAAAATCAATAAAATTCATAAACCACTGACTAAACTTACAAAAACAGGAGAGGAAACAAATAACCTGAATAAGAAATAAGATGGGCTATATCACAACAGACCTAACTAAAATCAAAAGTATTATAATAGTATACTACAAAGACTGGAGTCTAACAGATTTGAAATCCTAGAGGAAATGAGCAAATTTCTAGATTCATATCACCTACCAAAATTATCACAAGAAGAAGCAGAACAGAGGCAGAGACTGAAAAAGTAATCAAAAAGCTAACCAACCAAAAAAAGTCGTGGCCTAGATGGCTTTACCGGTAAATGCTACCAAACTTTTAGAGAAGATTTAATTCCAATACTACTGAGACTATTTCACAGCACAGAAAAGGATCGAATACTCCTAAATCTGTTCTATGAAGCCAGCATAACCCTGATACCAAGGCCAGGGAAAGATCTCACATAAAAAGAATGTTACAGACAAATACCACTCATGAAGCTAGATGCAAAAATCTACACCAAAATCTTGCCAACAGAATTCAACAACATATCAAAAAAAGAAGAAAAAATTCATGATAACTAAGTAGGATTCATACCAGTGATGCAAGGCTGTTAAACATCACAGAAACAATGTCATCAACCACATAAACATAACCAAAAATACAAATCATCTGATTTTGTCAATTGATGCAGAAAAGCCATTTGACAAAATCCAACACCCATTCATGCTAAAAAACTTTCAGCAAAATGCATATAGAGGGGAAATTCCTCAATGCACATAAGGCATCTATGGAAAACCAACCGCTTACATCATCCAGAAAGGAGACTGAAAGAATTCCCCTCGAGAATGGGAAATAGACAAGGATGCCCACTCTTGCCACTTTTATTCAACACGGTACCAGAGTTTCTACCCAGAGCAATTAGATAAGACAAAGAAATAGGGAGCATCTGCATTGGCAAAGAAGTAGCAAAAATTTTCCTATTTGCAGATGATACGATTGTATATATGGAGAAGCCCATAAAATCGATAAGTCAACTAATGGAACTACAAGAAGTGTTCAGAAGAATATCAAGATGTAAGGTAAACATAAGTAAATCAGTAGGATTCCTTTACACCAATCATCAAAGAAGAAACTAAATCAGTAGCATTTAGTATACCACCAAGAAGACAGAATACCTAGGAATACATCTAACCAGAGAAACAAGAGACCCATACAGAGAAAACTACCAAGACCTTACTGCAAGAAACCAAGAGATTTACATGAATGGAGAAACCTACCATACTCCTGGAGAGGAAGACTTAACATTGTGAAAATGTCTATTTTACCCAAAGTGATGTACACATACAATGCAATACCAATACAAATTCCAGTGACATTTTTTAATGAGATCGAGAAACAAATCACTAACTTTGGAAAGGCAAGAAACTCTGAATAAGTGAAGCACAACTGAAGAGAAGGAATACAGTGGGAGGCCTCACACTACTTGATGTTAGAACCTACTACCCTGCCACAGTAGTCAAAACAGCCTGGTAATTGTACAGAAAGAGACATATAGACCAATGGAACAGAGTTCAGACCCCAGAGATGCTACCATCCCTCTTATGAACAGTTCATACTGAACAAAAGCCCTAAGGCTATAAACTGGGGTTAAAAACAGTCCCTTTAACAAATGGTGTTGGCAAAACTGGATATCCATCTGCAAAAAAACTGAAACAAAGTCCAGATCCACACCTTACACAAAAACTAACTCAAAGTGTATCAAACACCTACATAATAAACCTAAAACGATGAAAGAATGCGCAAGAAAAAATAGGGTCAACAATGGAAGTTTTAATACATAGCTTAGACAGACTTCAAAATCTGACAAAGCATGATCAACAGAAGAGAAAAAAAGATAAATGAAAACTACTAGAATGAAACACTTTTGCTCACCCAAAGACTTTATCAAGCATTAAAACACCACCTACAGAATCGGAAAAATATCTGGCAACTATATGTCACACTAATATCTGATCTCCATAATTTACAAGGTACTGCAAAATATCAAGAAGAAAAAGGTAAATAACCAAATTAAGCAATGCGCAAGGGAGACAGATGATGCTTCACCAAAGAGGACATCCAGGAAGCCAAAAGACACATGAGGAAATGCTCACAATCATTAGCAATTAAGAGAAATCCAAATAAAAACTACAGTGAGATACCATCTCAGCCCAACAAGATTGGTCATGATCCAAAAAACACAAAACAATGAATGTTGGAAAGGCTGAGGAGGGATTTGAAACTCTCCTACACTGCTGGTGGGACTGCAAAATGGTACAACCTCTTTGGAAAGCAATTTGGTGCTTCCTTAAAAAGCTGGAAATAGGTATACTAATTTGATCCAGTAATCTCACTGCTTGGAATACATCCTGAAGAAACGAAGGCTGTCACGTGAACAGATACATGCACACAAATGTTTACTGCACCACAGTCCACAATAGCAAAATCAACAGATGAATGGATAAACAAACTATGGTACATATACTAAAAGGAACACTATGCAATGATAAAGAACAACAATAATTTTAGGTTTCAATTGGAAGACGTTATGCTGAGTGCAGTCAGTCAGCTGCAAAAGGACAAATATTGCATGAGACCCCTGCCAGAAGAGCTTAAAAATAGACTTATGTGCAGAAGAAAAGACTTGTGAATGGCTGCAAGGGTTGGGAGGGAGGGAGATGGTTGGTCATAGATTAGATAGCTGACAAAAATCTGACCGGGTGAAAGTAGGGACAGCACACATTAGAAAGCAGATCAACTTAAATGGACTTCAACATAAACTAAAACCTTTTCTAATCTTAACCCAATATTGCAAGGATAGAGTAGCAGGTGTGATGGTCTGGCGACCATGTTCTCGGGGGACACCAAGGCCCAGTGGCATATCTAACAGTATTCTGCACCCATGTTGGTGAGTTGTGTCTCGGCTTCCATCTGAGGTACACTGAATGGTCCCAACACATCTGGAACAGATGATCACCAAGAACAAGAAAGACACAAGTTAAAAACGGCCCAGGAGACAGAAGGATCCATGTGAATGAATGACTGTATCAACCTGTAAACCAGAAGAACCAGATGGTGCCCGGCCACCACCAAAAACAGCCGTGATGGGGATACAATGTTGAGTCCCAGGGGCAATGTGGGAAAAAGAGAGGAGTACCTCAGTAACTCCACTAAAAGACAGCTTTTGATAGTCCAGTGGCCTGAGGGTTCCCCTGGGAGCATGGCCCCTAGACCTGCTGCTACCCATGACCAGAAAACATTACTGAGGTCAACTCTTCTGACAGGAATGGACTGGACTCAGTGACAAAATGTGACCATATGGTATTGTGTACGTTATGGTTCTACGCATTTACAGGATGCTGTCCTACTGGTCTCTTACTGGAAAGGAGAGGAGAGGGTGGGGAAGAGGAAACAGGAAATTGCTATGAGGATACGACGTATCTAGAATGAAAGAGAGGACTGTGCTGTCACTGGGCAAGGAGAGCAGAAGAAGCTGCAGATAGATGGCATACAAATTTAATTTGGATTGTATACCTTCACTTAATCACAATAAAGAAAACAAAGAAAAGGAAACTGCAAAACATTACAGCAAGCAACCAAAAGAGACCTATCTAAGTGGAAAAACATGCCATGATCATGGAAAGGAAGGTGCAATACTGTGAAAATATCAATAACATCCAAAGCAATCTACAGATAAAATGAAATCCTGATCCAAACTCCAACAATGTTCTATAATGAAACGGAGAAACAAGTAAGCAACTTTATAGGAAAAGGGGAAGAGGCCCAGGATAAGTAAGCCAAGCCAAGCCAAGTGCCAGGATAAGTAAAGCATCACTAAAGAACAAAGCGGGAGGCCTCACACTACCTAATGTTAATGTATTGGCAGTCAGTCAGTCCCAACTTCAGAGTGACTCTATAGGACAGAGTAGAATCACCCCACTGGGCTTCTAAGGAGCAGCTGGTAGATTTGAGTTACTAACCCTTTGGGTAAGCAGCCATACCGTTTAACTACTGTATCCCTATGGCTCCCACCTGATGTTAGAACCTATTATGTAGACATGGTAGCTAAAACAGCCTGGTACTGGTACAACAGAAGCATAAATCAGTGGAACAGAATTCAGAACACAGATGTAAATTCATTTAATGGACTGCCAGAGTCCATTATATGGGGTGAAAATAGTCTCCTCAACATCTGGTGTTAGCATAACTGGATATCCATCTGTGAAAAAGTGAAACAACATCCATACCTCAAACCATACAGAAAAACTATCTCAGAATGGATCAAAGACCTAAACAATAAAGATCATGGAAAAAAAACTAGGGATAATACATGGCTTAAATGGAATATACACCATAATTAACAAGCTATTAATACAAGGAGAATTCTACAGGGAAAATATTAAATGACTCAGGAAGCATCAAAAAGAAGGAAGGAGTACACAGTCATTATACCAGAAAAATTGGTATAGACATTTAATCATTTTAAGAGGCAGTATATAAGCAGTAACTGGTGGTATGGAATGAAGAAGTCAATGCTTCACTGAAGGCAATGGCAGAAATCGAGGCTCCAGGAATTGACAGAATACCAACTGAGACATTCCAATGAACAGATACATCACTGGAAGTGCTTGTTCGTCTATGTCAAGAAATTTGGAAGGCAGCTACTTGGCCAACTCACTGGCAAACACCCACATGTATTCCTTTTCCCAAGAAAGGTAATCCAACTGAATGTGGAAATGATCAAACATTATGATTAATATCACATGTAAGCAATATTCTGCTCAAGATCATGCAAAATCAACCTGCAACAGTACACTGACAGGGAACTGCCAGAAATTTAAGATGGATTCAGAAGAGGGTATTGAACCAGGAATATAATAGCTGACATCAGATGGACCTTGGCTGAAAGCCAGGAATACCAGAAAGATGCCTACCTGTTTCATTGACTATGCAAAGGCATCTTACTGTGTGGATCATGGTCAAGAGGAAACTGCATATGGATTAAGAGGCAGTTGTGCAAACAGAACAAGTGGACACTGCCTGGTTTACACTCAGGAAAGGTGTGCATCAGGGTTGTAACCTTTCTCCATACCTTTTCAATATGTATGCCAAGCAAACAGTCAGATAAACTGGACTACACAAAGAAAAATACAGCATCAAGATTGGAGAAAGATTCATTAACAACCTGCGTTATGCAGACAACACAAGTGAAGAGGTTCTGAAACACTGATGAAGATCAAAGACCACAGCTTTCAGTATGGACTGTACCTCAATGAGAAAACAAAAATTTTCACAACCGAACCAGAAAACAACATCATCATAAATGGAGAAAAGATGGAGGTTGTCAAGGATTTCATTTTAACTAGCTCCACAATCAACACGCATGGAAGCAACAGTTAGGAAATTAAAAGATACATTGCACTGGGAAAATCTGTTGCAAAAGTCCTCCTTC
This sequence comes from Heterohyrax brucei, assembly GCA_028571685.1. Taxonomy (NCBI): domain Eukaryota; kingdom Metazoa; phylum Chordata; class Mammalia; order Hyracoidea; family Procaviidae; genus Heterohyrax; species Heterohyrax brucei. The sequence goes on along the minus strand of CM053151.1, from coordinate 88,100,214 downwards.
AAATATTGAAAAGTAAAGAAGTCACCTTGAAGACTAAGGTGCACGTGATCCAACTCATGGTATTTTCAATCACATCACATGCATGCAAAAGCTGGACAATGACTACGGAAGACAGAAGAACTGATGCTTTTGAATTGTGGTGTTTGAGAACAATACTGAAGGTACCATGGACTGCCAGAAGAACAAACAGATCTGTTCTAAGAGATGTACAACCAGAATGCTCCTTGGAGACAGCAAGATTGCGTCTCACGTACTTTGGACATGTTAGGGGGAATCAATCCCAGGAGAAAGACATCATGTTTGGCAGAGTGGAGCATCAGTGAAAAAGAGGAAGACCCTTGACTGGATGAACGGGCACAGGGGCCGCAACATGAGCTTAAGCAGAAAAACGACTGTGGGCATGGCACAGAACTGAGCAATATTTCATTCTGTTGTGCAAAGGGTCACTAAGAGTACAAGCAAGACTTGATGGCACCTAACGATCACAACAACACCAGAAACTAGATAACTAGTGACTGCTGTCTTGCATATTGTACTCTTTTTTTTGTAATTGGCTGCAAACGTTTAAAGTCAAACACCTAATGACCAACAACTAAATCAGTTAGTTCATAATTCTAACAGGGATGAGATTTGTTGCCCAGTTCTCTAAATATTATAATAATATTAGAATATATGTATGTTATCAGCAATTTCCAATTAAAACTTGACTATATCTGGCTCTTGTGACTTACTGGAAGGACTAAATGTGATAAGACACTGATGTCCTTAATACAACTTCCTGTAACAGACTTTAATTTGCATTACTTTTCTGAATGAATTAACCTATCATTATAACAAACCACACAAATTTGATGACAGTGATTATTGCCATAAGTGAAATTATTCCAGAAAGAAAGGAAAAATAAAGATCCAAGTTCATTTAGGAATAACAATGTTGAAAGGTAATTCAGGGTTGCTTATAAACATTTTCATTTTCTCCCTCCAATCAAACCTGCTTCTCTTCAGTTTTTGCCAATTTTTGTTACAATAAATATTAACCAATTCAGTAGCCCATGTCAGAAACACGGAAACCTTAGACATTCTGGTTGTACATCTCCAGAACAGATCCGTTTGTTCTTCTGGCAGTCCATGGTACCGTCAGTATTGTTCTCCAACACCACAATTCAGTCCCTACAACAACTGATGATTGAGTCACATTTCTATTTGCTTTTAATCTATCTGGATAGTATCTATTCTTTCCATTTTCACTGCCTTTAGAATTTTATATTTTTTTAACCTTCACAGTTTCAAGAGTATCCTCATCCCAACTACTTAAGTTTGAACTTTGGAAAATACAATTTCCATCAGGTCCTTATTTTAGTTAAGAGATACTACCTTAAGAAATATGTCAAAATAATTCTCTTCATAAATTTGATTACTGATTCCATCTTTTTTTATTATGATTGAATGAAAATGCACATTACCATATAAATTTGCATGCCCACCTATGTGCAGCTCCCACTGCTCTCCCTGCCCGGTAACAGTACACTGTTTGTCTCTGTTCCATACATGTCTTATCCTCCCAACAATCTCCTATCCCCTCTTCTCCACCCAATCCCCTTCCTCCAGTAAGAGGTCAGCAGAATGACACCCTATAGATGCACAGAACCATAAAGTGCACACATGATATGGTCACTCTGTGTTGCCAAGTCCAATCCATTCCTGTCCAAAAAGTTCACCTCCATCATGATTTACTGACAGGGGCAGCTTCAGGACCAGAGGCCATGCTCCGAGGGGAACTGCGAGGCCCCTAGATCATCAGTTGTGGTCTTTTAGTGGCGATCTTAGGGTGCACCCCTTTTTATTCTTGTGTTGCCAGTACGACTCAACTTTGTGAGCTCCATCAGGGCTATCACTGGTGGTTGTCGGGCACCATCTGGTTCTTCCAGTCACAAGTCAATGTAGTCACCCACTTTTGTGGATCTCTCTGTCTTCTGGGTTCTCTTTCCCCCATGTCGTTTTGGTCCTTGGTGATTATCCGTTCCTGCTAAGTTGGGACCATCTGCTGTACCCTCAGAGGTAACTCCGACTCCATTTCTTGTATCATTTCTGCAAGGTTCTCTTTGTTGTAGCCATGCCCAATTATCAGTTTTATAAGTGCATCACGTACTCTCTTGTTTTTACATCTTTATACAACCTCCATTGTGCTGGAAGTAGTATAAATGTTCTTCCTTGCCCCACAAACACTTAAAAACCTTGCAGGACTCAAATGCTATTATCAGAAGACATATTTGAATTCTAGAAGCAAAGAGAAATACTCTGTATACTGTGACTGAAGAACATCTTACTCATATCTGTATTACAATGCTTCTCTCACTTAAATTATTTACACTAGAGAACTGTATCTTCTACAGATGATGAAGGTGCAAAACGTATTTTAGTTATCTTTGTATATCTAGCAAATACAAAACAAACAAACAAAGGTGCTGCTGTCAAGTCAATTCTGACTCATAGTGACCCCACAGGACAGAGCAGAACTGCCCCATGGGGCGTCCAGTGAGGAGCTAGTGGATTCAAACTGCCAACTTTTTGGTTAGCAGTCTTAGCTCTTAAGTACTATGCCACCTGGGCTCCATCTAGCGCATGTCGGGCATTTAAAGCTTGAAACCCTGGCGGTGCAGTGGTGAACTGCTACAGCTGCTAACCAAAAGTTCAGCAGTTCAAATTCACCAAGTGCTCCTTGGAAACTCGATAGGGCAGTTCTGCTCTGTCCCATAGGGTCGCTATGAGTCAGAATTGACTTGATGGCAATGAGTTTAAAGTTTGAAAATTCACAGATGTTTGGTGAATCAGCGAATGAGGAAGAGCTAGACAGAATTTTTACCAGTCCTTAGCAAGCTCACTGTTATAAATAAATAAATAAACAAATGATCAGTATCTCTGTTTTAATAACCCGGTATATGTAACCTGTTATAAACTGACTTCTTTTATAAAATAATTCTTCAGTGTACTAGATTGGGCATTGTTCTACTCTGAAAGCATTTGCCTTGACTGAAGAAGAAAACGTGATATATTAGTGATTTCTGTCAGAAATTCAAATTATTGTTTAAAAAACTAATGTACTACTCCCCAAATTGTTTCTTTTGAGGCATTAGTCAGTATTCTCCATTCCCATCTCCAAGATTCATATACAACTGAGTTTAGGAAACCAATATGTTAAATTTGTATCTTGGAGATAATTTTCAAAGACTTATTAGCATATTAAAGGCACTGACAACTCTTACAAAAAAGAAATCTAATTCTTTTTATTACCAAAATATATTAATTCAGTCAACAAATATTAATTAAGCATTTAACTATGCTCTAGGTATATTCAAGGTACAAAGAAGATACAGTAGGAAATAAAAGAGAAAAAATCCCTAGCTTCACAGAGTTTACATTTTAATGGTAGTAGGAAACAGACAATAAACAAGTAAAACATATAGTATTATAGGTAGTAATCAGTGTTATGGAAGAAAATAAATCAAGGAAGAAGGACAGAAAGCACTGGATAACTGTAATTCTACAAAAAGACAGCTGAGGAAGATTATACTAAGACGACAACATTTAACTGACGACCTAAAAAAGGGAAGGCTAGACACTTAGGTACCTCGGAGAAGATTAGCTCGGGCAGAAGGAACAAGTGCAAAAAGGCCCTTAAAGTCAGGGGTCTGTGAAAGAAACAGTAAGGTGGTCAGTGTCCCTAAAGTAGAATGAAGCAAGGAAGGTCCAAGGGGCAAGAGGACGACAGATCATGAAGGAGCTTGTAGGCCAATGTAAACAGCCTTGCTACTTGCTATTTCATTTTATTTAATCACTGTGCCATCAGGACTCTGGCTGAGAAATAATTAGAGGGTCACTGCAATAATCAAGGCAAGATAAGGGAGTGGCTTAAACCAGGCTAACAGCAGTGCACGTGGCTGAAAAATGGTCAGATTGGAGACATATTTTGAAGACAGACCTGGCAAGATTTCCTGCCATATTAAATGTGGGTGTGGGAAAAGGAGATTCAGAGATTGTTAAGATTTTTGACTACAGAAACAAGAACCATAATGCCATCAATTAAGATAAAGAACAGGTTTTGCTGGCAGGGAATACAGAGTTGAGTTTCTGACACTGGCAGTGTACAATGAATAATTCTGTTATATATCCAAGGAGAAAGATATCAAGTAGATAGATGGCTATACAAATTTGGCATTCAGGGCAGATATGTAAATATAATCTTTGGGGTAAATATAATCATTGCATAGATGGTACACAAAGTAATGAGACTGAATGAGATCAATAAGGTCACCATGCAATGAGACTGACTGAGTATAGATTTTAAAAAAGTACTTCAAGGGTTGAGGTCTCTAAAGTGCTTAAATATTAAAAACTTGCACAGGAGACTGAGAGGAAGCAATCAGTACGGTAAAAAGAATTCTAGGAGAATAATCTGTCATGGTTTGAATGGTGCGCCTGCTACCCACCCACCCACCCCAAAAATGTGTGTAGCCATTTGGCTGGGCCTTGACTCCCAGTATTGTGAGGCTGTTCTCCATCCTGCAAATTTCCAGTGTTGTAAATACTAATCTCTGCCTGTGGTTAACAAAGCAAGACTGGATTATCTTAAAGCGAATTTGGATGGAACCATAACACTCTTGGCAACCTTCATGATGTAGTGGTTAAATGCTATACTTGCTAAGCAAAAAGCCAGCAATTCAGATCTGCCAGGCTCTCCTTGAAAACTCTCCAGGGCAGTTCTACCCTGGCTCACTGGGTCACTATAAGTTAGCGACTGACTTGACGGTTTGGGTTTTTTTTGTAACAACCCTGGTGGCTTAGTGGTTAAGTGTTACGCTGCTAACCAGAAGGCAGGCAACACACATCCGCCAGTTCCTTGGACACTCTATGGGGCAGTTCTACTCTGTCCTGTAGAGCTGCTATGAGTCAAAATCACCTTGACAGCACTGGGTTTGGTTTTTCAGGTTACTATGGGAGTTTCCCTTGAGTATGGCTTGTACCACCTCTTAGTCTACAAGAGATAAAAGGAAAGCAAGCAGAGGGGCGGGGACCTCATACCATCATGGGAGCAGAGCATATCCTTCAGACCTCAAGTTCCTGCATCAAGATGCTCTCAGACCAAAGAAAAACTGATACAACACAAAAGACCTTCCCCCAGAGCCGACAGAGTGAGGGTGCATTCCCTTGGAGCTGGTACCCTGAATTAGGACTTCTAGTCTACTTGACTGTAAAAGAATAAACTTTTCTTTGTTAAAGCCATCCCTTTGTAGTATTCTGTTGGAGCAGTACAAGATGACTAAGACAATATCTTTGAAGGCAACAGAAGAAAGGGCTGTAAGCCAAGAAGTAAGTATGTCAATACTGTTGATAGGTCAAGTTAAGAACTCAATAAAAACAGTTTTGGCAAAATTATAATCATTAAGTCTTGATTAGAGTGAGTTCAAGAAAAACCTGGAAACCCTCTAATGAAATACTGCATCTAGGCAATAGATCCAGTAGCTACTAACATGAGAAAAGAAAGACAACCATATATTATATGCCTTTTGATGAAACTACACATCACTTATGAAGTATTCTGAATTTGATAAAATGTACATAAAATACAAAATAAATGACATCAGCAATCACCAAATTCCAGAATATAGGTGATTATACAGAAGAAAAAACCCAGTTTTTTAGTATGTAAGTTATATACCCAAAAAAAAGTATAAGAGGAAATTTTCAGATTAAAACATACTTCAGACACATAAAGTCAACATAATTTGTTTGGATCATGACTGAAACTAAGTATAACAACAAAATTATGAGGAAAAGATTTGAAAATTATGAAAACTTACTATTTGATATTAAGAAAATTTTAATAATTTTTGAGGTATAATGGCATGTACTTACGTTTAAAAACTAAAACTGTCTTATTTTTAGAGATACATATTGCAAGTTTGTGTATAAGATTCTATGATCACAGAAATTTGTTTAAAAATAATCCAGTGGTGGTTTTGGAAAGTGGGGCTATAGATGAAATAATTTTGTCCATGAGTTATTAATTGTTGAAGCTGTGTAATTAGTACATGAAGATTTATTATGCTATACTATTTCTAAACATGTTTGAAATTTCTGTTAAGTTTCAAAAAGAGTGGGAGAGAGGAATTGCAGATAGAGTACAGGTACTTTCCAGTATTAAAAAAAATGGAATGATAGCTGAAGAAGGAAAAGGGCTCAAAAGACATTTTTTAAAGGATGGGAGAAGTAATAATATGTTTATATGCTGATGAAGAAATTCAAATAGAGAGGGAACATTCAAGGTTTAGGATATGAAAACAACTATACCAAGTAAACATAATGAAACAAGAGAATCTATAAAAACAGTAGACATCATCAAGTCCATTCTGACTCATAGGAAACAACAGAGGGACCAAGAGAGGGACACAAAAATTAAGGGGGCATTCAAGTAATAGAAAGATGGACCAGAAAATACAACTGGGCAAAGAGGGAAGTAAAGTGTATCAGGAGGCTAAAAAGCCCTGTAGCACAGTGGCTAAGTGTTCAACTGCTAATGAAAGGTTTGGCATTTTGAACCTGCCAGCCACTGTGTGAACCAAGACGCAGCAGTCTGCTTCTGAAAGATTTAAAGCTTTGGAACCCCATGGGGCAGTTCTACTCTGTTCTATAGGGTCCCTATAAGCAGGAATCAACTCAATGGGAATTTTTCAAATTATGATTAAGTGAAATTATACATTCCAAATCAATTTTGCATGCCCGCCTACCTGCAACTCCACCTGCTCTCTTCACCCTGTGGCAGCACACTTTTCTTTTTCACTCTTTACATCTAGTATCCTCTTAACACCTGGCCCCTCCTCTCTACCCTCTCCTCTCCCATCCAGAAAGAAACCCGTAGGACAGCCTCCTGTAAGTGTAAAACACCATAAAGTACACATACCACATGCTCGCACTGTCTCCTTGAGTCCAGTCTACTCTTGTCTGAAGAGCTGACCTCAGTACTGGTTTCAGATCAAGGCCAACAGCAAGTCTAGGGGCCATGTTCTCAGGAGACCCTCCAGGCTGTTGGACCATCAATTATGGTCTTTTAGTAGAGTTTGTGAACTGCACACCTTTTCCTCATGCTACATCAGGGACTCTACATTGTGTCCCCCATCATGGCTGCCTTTGGTGGCGGCTGGACACCATCTGCTTCTTCCGATCTCATGCTGATGCAGTCTCCCCTTCATATGGCTCCTTCTGTCTCCTGGGCTCATTTTTCCTCATGACTTTGATGTTCTCAGTCATCATCCATTCCAGTTGGATTGGGACTAATTAGTGTTTCTCAGATGGCAGCTTGATAGCTTTTAAGGCCCTAGACGCCACTCACCAATATGGGGTGAAGAAGACCTACCTTAGCAAAAGACTAGTTAGGCCAATTGACCTTGAGATCCCCTGAAGACATGGTCCCCAAACCCCTGTCCCTACTACTGTATCCTTTGAAATATTAGGTTGAATTTAGAAAACCTTTCAGTTTCTGGTATAGTCCAGTTATGCTGATCTACTCTGTACTGCATGCTATCACACCTTTCATCTAATGGAGTTCCTGTCAACTATCTATATATGAACAACTCTCTCTCTCTTCCTCCCCACCTTTGTAGCCACCAAAGAGTCTTTTCTTCTGTACATAAGTCCATTTTTAAGTAATTATAGCAGAAGTCTCATACAATACTTGTCCTTTTGCAGTTGATTGATCTCACTCAGCATGTCTTCTAGTTGAAACCAGGTAATGACATGCTTCCCAAAATCATCACTGTTCTTTATCATGGCATAGTGTTCCACTGTATACATGCACCATAGTTTGTTTATCCATTCATCTGTTGATGGGCACCTAGGTTGAATCCATCTTTTTGCTATTGTGGACAGTATGTTACAATAAACCTTTGTGTGCACGTATCTATGCATGTGACAGCCTTTATTTCTGTAGGATATATTCTGAGCAGTGGGATTGCTGGATCATACAGTATTTCTATTTCTAGCTTTTTTAAGAAAATGCCAAGCTGCTTTCCAAAGATGTTGCACCATTTTGCATTTCCACCAGCAGTGTAGGAGAGTTCTAGTTTCCCTACAGCCTCTCCAGCATTTGTTGTTTTGTGTTTTTTTTAATTATCGCCAACCTCACTGGGGTGAGGTGGTATCTCGTTGTAGTTTTGATTAGGATTTCCCTAATAGCTAATGACAGTGAGCATTTCCTCACATGTTTTTGGCTGCCTGGATATCTTTTTTGGTGAGGTGTCTGTCCATCTCCTTTGCTCATTGTTTAATTGGGTTATCTACCTTTTGGGGGCTGGTATTTTGCAGTACCCTGTAGATTACAGAAAGCAGACACTGATCTGACACACACTTGCCAAATATTTTTTCCCATTCTGTAGGCAGTCTTTTAACTCTCTTGATAAAGTCTTTGGATGAGCATAAGTTGTTTGATTTTTGCTAGTTCCCAGTTATCTATTTTATCTTCTGTTGTTTGTGCATTGTCGGTCAAATTTTGCAGTCTGTTTAAGTCGTGTGTTATAACTTTCACTGTTGTCCTTATTTTTTTCTTGCACAATCTTTATTGTTTCAGGTTTGATATTTAGGTCTCTGATTCATTTTGAGTTAGCTTTCATATACGGTGTGGGATATGGGTCTTATTTCAGTTTTTTGCAGATGGATATCCAATTTTGCCAACATCATTTGTAAAAGAGACTGTTTTTACCTCAGTTTACACCCTTGGGCCTCTGACAATTATCAATTGTTCATAAGAGGATAGTGATACTTCTTGGTTCTCTATTCTGTTTCTCAATGGCAATTTTTTAAAAATCAAAAAGTAGACCTATGGATTGGAGGTCTCAGTGAGATCAAAGATTTACTGGAGAGTGGTTATACAAAGAAAGACAAAAGTGGTGATGGGGAGAGCAATGATTCCAAGAAAATATACATATTATAGTTACTAGTAACGAAAAGGTGCAAGATGTTACCACTGCAGGCAGTGGCTCAGGAAGGATGAAGGATAATGACCGAATTAAAAGTGGTAAGAAACTTGAGAGGCCTAAGAATCCTTTTATTCTTTACATTCAGACCTTTCATTAATATTTTTGGAATATAACTTGTAATGGTTATGTTGTGTGTCAACTTGGCCAGACCATGATTCTCCGTAGCTAGCAGTTATGCAATGACGTGGTTATCCTTCATGATGTACACAGTCAATCAGTTGTAAAGCGGTCTTCCTCAGAGTTGTGGCTTGCATCCATATAATGACACTCTAGCAAAGCTTGCATGCCTAGTTTGGATCCCACATCCTGTCTGCCAGCACAAGACCTCCAGTTCTTGGGACCTGAACCAGCTGCCTGCCATACTTATGCTTACTGCCTGACATTTCAGGACTTGTCAACCTCAGCAGCTTGTAAACCAGTGGCCTGCCACCTTACATGCTGATAGCTCATTTGTCAGCCCACAGAGCTATGTGAATCAAGAGATACATCCAAACTGACGCCTGCCTCATGGAATTGAGACTTACTAATAACCACATGTGCCACTTCCTTGAGACAAATCTCTGTTTCTCTCTGTGTGTATATACAGTGTTTCATGGAACACAGTATGTATGCACAGAATTAACAAATATGTACACATTTGGTTACTACTTCTTTTAACAGAAAATTGTGATAGCTCTATATAACTTATTGACCAGTAGAAAGGTTGAAATAGATCCCTGTACTAATCCTCTACTTTACAGATTAACTTTCACAGTTTAAAGCATTCATCAGCATTGAAGGTAGTAATGTACATTAAAAAGATCTTACATGGTATCAAATATTTTAAATTACTTTTCAAAATATGCTAGATACAAGATAATGACTAACACAGTCTTCAAGAAAGAAGTAAAAATTACACTGATTCTTGTCTAACTCGATTTCTTTACATGTCATAGAAATATGGTAATTTTTAACATGACTTCAAGTAAGAGCTGTATCACTATGTATATAACTTACTGTCTTGAGGCAGAGTCACACCCTCTTCAGCCGTATCTCCCAATACTACCACTTCCCCTACTCCACTTGACCTAACTGAAGTTGCAACAATTCAAAACTATATACACTTGCAAAGATCCAAACTTTTTCACAAAGCCAAATCTTTGTGTACAATGCCTAAAATGGTCTCTAACTGGGTATCTTGGAAAACAGTTATGTATTTTTTAAAGCTCAATCAAATTCTCAAGGTAATTTTTTTGTTTGTTTTAAATATCTTCTTCCACTCCCTCAATGTTCTTCACTTGTGAGTGGTTAAACAGGAATTCCTCTATTCTGCCTATGTCTTGTACCTATTTCTACTGTTTTGCTTTGTAACTCTGCAGTATAAATTATGACTCTTTTGTTTAGCTGTTCCATGCACTATTGTTAGATATACAATACACATATCTTTTCTCTAACCATTATTGTTGAATTGTCCTTTCACCCTCTAAATCTGTCAATTATTGCTTCCTATATTTTGAGGTACTGTCGTTAAGTACATATGTTTAAAATTGTTTTATCTTCCCAATACAGTGACCCTTTATCATTATAAAATGTCCCTCTTGATAACTTATTATTTATATAACTGCCTCTGTACAGAATCATGAAGAGTCAGGAACAGTGTGAACTATTCATTTCTGCATTCTAAAACATGGCCTAGTGCCTAGAATAAAAGAGGCATGAAATAGATGCTTTTTAAACCTAAATTTTTAATAAGTTAAAACACCAAACTCACTGCCATCAAGCTGATTCTAACTCATATGGATCCTTTAGGACAGAGTAGAACTGCCCCCAGAGCTTCCAGGGAGCACTTGGTAGATCTGAACTGTTGACCTTTTGGTAAGCATCCACTGAATTTAACCACTATGCCTCCAGGTTTTCCTTCAATAACTTAGAAGAAGATAAAGTAACAATTCCCCATCTTGTTGTCTTCCCTTAATGTTGGTATTTCCTAGGTCTTCTCCTTTTTTCAGTCTTCATATTTTCTCTGGATGTTTTAATTTTATTACATGATTCTAATCACCACAACAATGCCAATAGTCTCATATCTGTCACTCAACACCTAATTCTCCCAAGTGACTACTCAGTCTAGAAGCACAGTGGATACAAAATAGTTTATAAATAACATTACAGCATGTAATAAAATATTATCTATGTTTCAACTTTTGTAGCATTCTGTGTGTCCAACTACCAATAAATATCTGTACTCAACAGCCATAAGAAATTACAAATTTATCACATAGCAAACTAAACCCATTACATTCACCTCTAAACCTAAAGTTTCTGTATTCACTACTTCAGTTGGTGACATTCAACCCACTGCTGGGCATCTCTGACACTGCAGACCTGTATAAGGTTTTTGTCCTTTACCTTTTCAGGAATGAACAGGTAAGACACAAAAGTCTTGCCCTGGGAGCAAAGTTTATCACAGAAAAGACCTATAGGCAGAGATGAAGAGAGGCTAGTGGGCAGTATTAGCCTCCAATCTATTGAACAAAAGGCTTGTCTGGAGTTTGAAGGTTTTGAGTTGGGAAGTTAAATTATAATTTATTCATTATATAGTGGGGGAGGATGTGAAGCTAGGATAATGAGGTGTGCACGCAGGTGGATTTCAAGGTGGCTTCTGCAGTGAAAGCTTCTGAGACTTGTAGCAGGACTCAAGATGCAGAATTGCGCCTTCATGGCATCTTGAACCCTTGATTTGATAACTGGTCCTGGTGGTAGCCCTCTGACCAAACCTGGACTTCCTCCACATATCCCTGGGAACTGGTTTCACCTGATCCCTTCCAAAAAGCAATTCTGAACAAGTTTATACAATCATGTGAATGACTTATCTCAGAACCCCAGGAGGTGGTTAATCTTTTTGTGTCTTTCATCCTCTCACTTATTTGTAGTTTCCTACACTGTTACCTAAAAGGCATTTGCATAAAAAGACATTTTTATAAGGTTTACTGTTTTTGTGTCTCTATCACTCAAGTGGGATTTTACTTGAATAGCATTAAAATGAAAGGAATTAGAGGCCTCCAGACTCTCTGTCTCATGTCCACCCTGTTACTTAGGTCAGAAACTTTGCAATTTCTCTAGATATTATTATTTTACTTGTATAGTTAATTGATACCCAAGTCTTTAATTCCTCCTCACTGTCTGCTACTTGTTCTACCATTCCCTGTCTTCTTTTCATAATTGCTTATGCCTTATGACATCTAAGATGTGTCAGGCATTACATTCATTTGGGGATATTAAAAGTCATACTTTTGATTCCTGAATCTTTTTCTGAAGAACAAGCAGGAGTTAGTTACCCGAGAAGGGATATTCCCAGTAGACCAAATAGCACAAACTTGAACTTTTATAATAACCTGCTCTCTGGCTTCCTTTGTCCTCACTGAGTTACAGTGTTTCTTTGCCAAACACATCTTTTACCCTGTTATCATAGCAATCCAATTAGAATGTTAGCATTCAATTTCTGTTTCAAAGTTCATCAGTAGTTTCTGATAATAGTAAAAGTCACAGCAATTGGACCTAGTTTAGGAGACCTTCCACCTAGTTCTTCAGCCTCATCTGCTCCAACTACTTTCCTCACACTTTGTTACAGAAAAGCCAAACAATTATTAATTTAAATAATTAATTAATTTCATCTTGAACTCCATTATCTCCATTAGGAATACATTTCCTAATGTGTCTACCTTGAGAACTTCTATTTATGCTTTCACCTTATTTATTCAACCTGTATGCTGAACAAATCTTAGACGCTGGAACATATGAAAATGAACTGGGCATAAGATTGGAGTAAGATGCATTAACAACCTGTGACATACAGAAGACACATCTTAGCTTGTCAAAAATGAAGACTACTTGAATCACTTACTGATGAAAGTTAAAGACTAAAATCTTCAGAATGAATTATACCTGAAGATGAAGAAAATGACAATCCTCATAACTGGATCAATAAACATCATGATAAATGAAGAGAAAACTCAAAGTGTCAAGGATTTCATTCTACTTAGATTAACAATCAATGTCCATGGAAGTAACATGAAGAAATCAAACAAAATACTACAATGGCAAAATCTGCTGCAAAAGACTTTAGGATTCTCAAAAGCAAAGATGTCACTATGAGGACTAAGGTGTGAATGACCAAGCCATGATCTTTTCAGCTGTCTCATATGAATGAGAAAGGTGGACAATGAAAAGGGAAGATAGAAGAATTGATGCATTTGAACTGTGGTGTTGGTGAAAAATACTGAATACACCTTGGACTGACATAAGACTGAACAAGTCACACTTACAATACTAGCAGGGTGCCCTTAGTGAAGATGGTAAGACTCACACCCATTATCTACTTTGGACACAAATCAGGAAAGACAAATCGCTAAAAAAGGACATCTTCTGTTTGGTAAAACAGAAGGTCAGCATGAATGGAGGTGAGCCTGAATGAGATGAACTAACACAATAATCAACGTGCTGGACTCACACAAATCAACAATCATTACGATGGTACAAGAACAATGTTTACTTCTGTTATACTTAAGGTGGCTACGAATAGGAATGACTAGACAGCATTTACCGACAACAGTAACAGAGGAATTAGCTTGCCATTAGTATTTTCTTCTATAGGCACTTAGGTTATATCTGAATGACCATACAATTTATATGTATCTGAATGTGGGATAACACAGGAATAGGAAAGAAAGATAAAGGAAGAAGAAAAAGGGAGTCAGTATGAGTCACTGGGTAGTGCAATGATTAACATGTCTGGTTGCTAACCAAAAGGTTAAAAGTTTAAGTCCATCAAGAGATGTCATTTAACAAAAGGTCTGGAAATTTATTATTTCTAAAAGCTCAACCATTAAAAACCCTTAGAAGTACAGCCCCACTACAACACTCACAAGTTTTCATGAGTCAAAGCTGACACAGTGGCAACTGTTTTTAAGTTTTAGTAGAGTTAAACAACCTTGACTGTGAAGAAAATAGAAGTGACATCTCTCAAATTATTTAATATGTTTGCTCACATGGTAAAGATTACTGAGAGATTTCCCCGAGCTATAAAAGAGAGTGAGAAGTTGTGATACAATTAAGCAAAAAAGCAGTAATTGCAAACAACAGTAAAAGAAAAAGTTGTACAAAAACTAAAAAGCACACAATTTGGTTCAGCAGTTAACAATATTCACAAGGTCTTCACAACAACAAAATTGAGTATGAATTTAGTAATAAAAAAAAGACTGTGACATTAACTAACAGAAGGATAGTAGGAAGTGAGTGGAGGTGGTTGTTAGTTGCCATCAAGTCAGCTCCAACTAGTAGCGACCTTATGTACAAAAGAACAAAACGTTGTCTGGTCCTGTACCATTCTCACAGTCATTGCTATGTTTGAGTCAGCTGTTGCAGTCACTGTGTCAACCAATCTCTTTGAGGATCTCCTCCTTTTTTTGCTGAACCTCTACTTTACCAAGCATGAGGTCTTTCTCCAGCAATTAGTCCCTCCCAATGAGATGTACAAAGTGAGACAAAACCAAAAGCAAACCCAGTGCCGTTGACTCTAACAACCCTATATGACACAGCAGACTGCCCCATAGAGATTCCAAGGAGCGCCTGCAACTGATGACCTTTTGGTTAGCAGCCGTGACACTTAACCACTACACCAACATTTCCAAAGCAAGACAGTCTTGCCATTATCGCTTCTAAGAAGCCTTCTGGTTACACTTTCTTCTACAGCAGATCTGTTCATTCCAATGCTTTCCTATACATACCATGGCTTGGGTCAGGTGCACTTTAGTATCAAAGTGACACACTGGCTTTTTAACACTTGAGGTCTTTCCAGCAAATTTTCCCAAAGAAATATGCTGCTAAGAAGTTAAGAGAGCCAATACCCTTATCTACAATAATGAGAAGGTGTAGTGAAGAGAATAATGTTTCCTTCCTTTCCCAAGATGCCTAACTCCTAATCCTTAGAACCTGTAAACATGTTAGTTTACACGGTAAAGAGGAATTGAAGTTTCAAATAGAATCAAGGTTGCTAATCAAGTGATCTTAAAATAGGGAGTTTATGCTGGATTATCTTGGTGGGCCTAATGTAATCAGGAGGGTACATAACTGTGGAAGAGAGGCAGAGAGCAGCATAAGACGGACTAGGCTGTCACTAGCAGCCATGTAACAAAGCCTCTAAGAAACTGGAAAAAGCAAGAAAATACATATTGCCTGTCATGGATTGAATGGTGTCCCCCCAAAAATGTGTGTAGCCATTTGACTGGGGCACCATTCTCAATATTTTGTGATTTTCCTATGCTATACATCCTAATCTTTGCCTGTGGCTAATAGATAAAATGATTATGTTAAAAGAGGATTAAGGTGAGGCCGCAACACTCTTGCTAAGGGAGTTTCCCTGGAGCGTGGCTTCCACCACCTTTTATCCTTTCATCCTATGGGAAATAAAAATAGACTATGCAACACAAGGACTTTCCTCCACAGCAGAAAGAGGGAAAGCCTTCTTCCCAGAGCAGACATCCTGAATCTGGACTTACAGCCTACTGGACTGTGTAAGAATAAACTTTTCCTTGTTAAAGGCTTCCACTTGTTGTAATTCTGTTAGAGTAGCACTAGCTGATGAAACCACTGCCCTAGAAAGAAATATACACTGTTAATACTTGGATCTTAGCCCCGTGAAATCTGTATGAAACTTCTGAACTATGTAAGAAAACAAACTTGCATTATTTTAAGCAACTGAACATGTGGTAATTTGCTACAGCAGCCTTAAAAAACTAACGGCGAAATCAATACTTAATGTCTAAAACTGATACCACAAAGGACATGGTTTGAAAAGTGTGTGTGTGTGTGTGTGTGTGTGTAATGAAACATTAGATAAAAGAGAATCAATGATTCTAGAAAACAAGACAGAAACAGAAAAGAAGCAAGAGATTGTTAGTTTCGGTTGTTTTTAGAGGCTATTTTAGTATTGTTTGAATTTTAAAATCAGGCAAAAGTATTGCTTTAATAAGAGATAAAAATTAAGCTAGAAAAGAAAAATCATATGAACTAAGAAGATTATTTACAGAGTAGGAAAACCTGATTGTCTCCTCTTGTAATGCTTGCTAGAATTGAAAGCAGAGGATTCCTAAACTGAACCACTGGTGGTCTTTTCCACTTTTTTATTTTTACCATTAACCCGTAATTATCTTTCAAAGTCTTCTATTCTCCTAAACTCAACTTTACTACACTTCCTTCTCAAACTCTAACAAGAAGAAAGGTTTGGCTAATAATGAATTCCAACAATAAAACAGTCCCCTCCCCCGCCCCATCCTGCCCCCTTGCAAGTCAGTTACAGAGAGATTAGTGAAACTTGCACATTTCTGATTCTTGCTGACTGGTAGCTTGCAGGTAGAAAGGTACATGGCTGGAGAACCAATCAACCTCAGGTTCATGAAATGAACTTGAAACTCTTTTAAAAAATCTGAATGAGGTATAGAAGCATACAAAGATAGTCTGCTCCTTTTAGAGAAAGAGGAGAAAAAGGGAAGATGCTGCAAATGAAAACAGCTTGGAAAATGACCACCCTAAAACCCAGCACTATGGAGTTGGGTCCGACTCATGGCAACCCTAGAGGCCAGAGCAGACTGCAAGATAAAATAATCTCCTTTTCCAGTCTTTTAGCATGCATTTGTTATTCCAATTCATTTGTTCTGTAATCACACACACCATTTTGTTTCTGTAGTTATTGTTCCTGGCATACATGTATCTTATTTGCACAGTGGATTATAAATTATTTGGAAAGCAAGAACCGTTCTTACCTTTGTTTTTTTTAATATTCTATTCAGTGAATAGCACTTCATTCACTGAATGGAATATTAAAAAATAAAAATAAAGAAACATTGCCAGTGGGTTGATTTTGATTCAGCACAACCCTACAGGACAGAACAGAACTACCCTGTAAGGTTTTCAAGAAGGGGCTGATGCATTTCAACTGCCAACTTTTTTAATCACTGCACCAACAAGGTTCTATGCACACATACAGCATACTATATATATTTGTTGAATAAATAACAGAAGTCTCTTACATTGGAAAACATTAATAATTAAGAATTAGTCTTGTTCATGTTATTCTTTTGATTTTTCTCTTTTCCTGCATTCTCCTATTCTCCACTAGGTGTTTTGTCCAGGCTGCTTACCAAAAGTAACTCAACATTCTAAAACTTTGTTTTAGATAGCATAAGCTACTGAATTTATAAAGCTGAAGAGCATTTAAACAACATGTCCCGACGGCATCTTTTATAACCCTGTCACTTACATTTAAGTAGTACAAAAATCAATCAAACAATAAACAAGACAAAAAAGAACCAGAAGCTCTCTCAGTAAGATTATAATTTTAACTATCTTATCAACATTTATACGGAGGAAGGGGAGCAAAAACCCCCAGAGAAATGGTTTTCAACAAGCAGTGATATGTTCCTTCTGGGGACATGTGGCAATATCTGGACACATTTTTGTTAAGTCCAACTTGGGTGCTACTGGCACCAATTAGGTAGAGCCCAGAAACACTGCTTAACATCCTACAATGCACAGGAAAGGCCCTCACCAACCAAGAATTATCCAGTTCAAAATGGTCAGCAGCGTTGAAGTTGAAAAACCCTACATTAGTGAAGTGTTGACACTAAATAGAAAATGAAAACATTTTTTGACAGATCCACAATATACTTATCACAGATTCTTATACAGATTAAAGTCTATTACATAGCCTAGCACTTACTACTCTCTTTAGTTCTGCCCCATCTGTCTTTCCAACACAGTAATTTAAGAATAACAATAAAAATGTTGTTTCATTTATTTAACTTCAACAAATCTAGTGAGTACCTGGTAACATGCAAAGCACTAGGGTGTGCATGAACTACATAAAGAAACAAAAATCAGTATACAGGGAAACTTAAGAAATCATCCTTGTTTATCAAGAATTGACACTATTCTCAAGAACAAAAAGACAACCCAATTATAGAATGGACAAAAGACATGAATAGGTACTTCACCAAAGATGACATTCATCTAGCTAATAGATTCATTATTAGCCATTAGAGAAATGCAAACAAAAACCATGATGACATATCACCTCACACCAACAAAACTAGCATGAATCAAATAACAACAGCAATAACAATAATAATAAATGCTGGAATGGCTACAGAGACACTTGAACACTTACACACTACTGGTAGAAACGTAAAATGGTACAACCACTTTGGAAATTGATTTAGTACATCCATACAAAACTAGAAGTAGAAATACCAGACAATCCAGCAATCCTACTCTTTGGACTACATGCTAGAGAAATAAAAACTGTGACATGAATTGATATACGTACAACAATTTTCACTGCAGCACTGTCCGCAATAGTAAAAGGAGGAGTCAACCTAGGTGTCCACCAACTGATGAATGGCAAAACAAAGAAGGATGATGAACTTAAGAAACATTTCATACACAATCTGGAGGAATCTGAAAGACATTATGCTGGGTAAAATTAGTCAGAAAATAACAGATATTGTATAAGATCACTAATGTAAGAACTCAAGAAAAGGTATAAATACAGAAGAAAACATTCTTGGATTGTCATGAGGGATAGAGAGGGAAAGAACATGTTTAGTACACAGAATTATTTTAGGTGAAGGGAAGGACAACACATAATATGGGAGAAGTCAACACAACTGGACTAAACCAAAAGGTAAGGAGTTTCCTGAATACCAAACACTGTGAGGGACGGACAAGGTTTTAGGAAACAGTTAGGTCAAGTGGTATAATAAAGTTTATAAAGAAAATGTTCTGCATTCCCCTTTAGCGAACGGTGTCTGGGGTCTTACAAGCTAGCAAGCGACCATCTAAGAAGCATCTATTGGTCCCAACCTACCTAGAGCAAACAATGATGAACACCAAAGACGTAAGGAAAATGTAAGCCCAAGAGACAGTAAGAGCCATATAAAACAGAGACTACATCAGCATGAGACCAGAATAACTAGGTGGTGCCCAGCTACCACCAATGATGGCCCTGAAAGGAAACATAACAAACAGCCCCTGATGGAGTGGGAGAAATGTGGAGTGCAGAACTCAAATTCTAGTAAAAGATCTGACTTGATGATCCTACAGACTAGAGGATCCCTGAAAGCCATGGTCTCCAGACTTTGTTAGCCCCCAACTAAAACCATTCCCAGAGCCAATTCTGCACACAAAGCTTGAACTGGTCTTTAAGACATAAAATGATATCAGTGAAGAGTGTACTTCATGGTTTACGTAGGCACATTGAGACTAACTGGGCAGCTCCTGTTTGGAGCAAGATGAGAAGGCAGAGGGGGATGGAAGCTGGCTGAATGGACACAAAAAATACAAGGAGAAGAAGAATGTTCTGTTACAGCATGGGTAGAACAACTAGGATCACATAACAATGCATATAAGTTTCTGTATGAAAAGCTGACCTCAATTATAAACTCTCACATAAAACACAACAAATACTGAGTAAAAAAACCTGACAATATAGTTGTGAAAACGTGATACAATTAAGTGTAGAAAAATATAGTTATATTTAATATAAAGCCAAGTGCCGTCGATTCGGATCTAAAAAGATGATATAGATATTAAGAACTATCACAGAGTACAAACTATAGAGAACAGATGAGGGTGGACTGGAATGGATCTGACAGAAAGAATTAAACTTACATAGGGTCTAAAATGACTTTAATTCAGTTAAGTACACCTAAAGAGAAAAAGTACTTCATATAAGACACACAATATAAGTCAAGGTAGCAAAGAGTTATGTAGATCAGCTAATGCAAAAGTTGGCTGTTCAAATAAAACAGCCAACTGGGTTGGGAAGACACGATGCGACACAATAAAGGTGTTGAACGTCCATAACATGAACTCAATGAGGAGCAACTGACATTCCTTCGATCAGGAGACTAACTTACAACAGTGATTTTAATAATACTAATTTGGAAGCAGTACTGAAGAACGAAGAAGGAAGTACCGACAGATATCATAAAAGAGATAAATGTAATACTTCATGTATGTGATAATGAAGATCTGAAGCTAGAAGAAATGACTAGATAGAAGCAGGCAACATAAGAAAAAATTACGATGTTAACAAGTATACATTTTGCATTTAGCATTTTAGAAAACAGTCTGAAAAGCTATTTCAAATATACCTCCAAACACTGGATGAAGAAAACTTAAGCTTGCTAACAGCTCTATTACTAATCAGTTATAAAGACTTTCGCTAAATAAGAATCTACTCAAGAATCAGATTTGGGGTGGAGTCAAGATGGCAGACTAAGCACACGTTTCCTTGTATCGCTCTGGAAACGAAGACCTGAACTGACAATCAAACAGAGCCTTCTGATCACCTAATCAGCCTCAGGACACAGCACAGAGCTGTTAATAGGGACTTCATACCACTCAGCGAAAAACCTCCTCTCTTTCGCTGACTCCCGCTCCTGGCTAGCCCCGGCTCTCACAGATGGAAGTTAAACGCAACAGTTTGACTTTTTTTTTCCTCTGTCTCGGCTGGCGGGCAGAGCTGGGTCTTGCCTGGTGGATGGACTCAGATGCGCTGCTGGGGGGATAGTCAGGCGAAATTCCCATATTCTGCGAGCCAGGCTGGGGACTCTGTTGATCTAGACACTTTGAGCCTTTCGTTTTGCAGCTGCCTCAGCGGGGTTTGTGCGGAGCTTCGCAGTCAGTATGCGGGACGCCATGTTGGTACCGAGATTTCAGCGGGACCTCGTTCTTAGCCTGGGAGCCAGCGCCTGCAAATGGGATAGCACTTCTACGACAGAAAAGTAGTGATTTTGCACAGTGCTCCCTACGTTGGGGGCCGTGCAACAGAAGCAGAGGAATCAGTAGCTCTTGGCACCTTTGGCCCCTCTGTCTGCTACCTCTGTGGAGGACGCCGTCTTGGATACGGTGGCCGCAGCTGGACCTAATTCTTAGCTTCGGAGCCAGAGCCTGCCCACAGGAGAGCGCTTTTCTATCACAAAACCAGTACTCGACGCAGTGTTGGCTAAGGCGAGGGCCTGTCAGCAGAGGCCACCAGGGCAGTAGCACTGCTGTATTCTGAACTACTTTGTTATCATCAGGGGTGGGATACAGTGGCGCTTACTTTGTCAGATGAGAAGAGGGACTTCTACACATGAAAAACTAACTGACTTGTGAACTGGTCAGATATCTTTTCCTTTACATTTCAAGACAGCCTAGAGAAACATTTGCAATTCATCCTCACAGTACCTCTTCCAGCCTCTATATACTCACATAGGACCCAAAAAGCAACAGACAATTGTGGTATACAAGCAATCACTCATGGCTTCAGAAGGCTCCCAAACAAAGCAAGGAGTTTTCCAGATGAAGAAACTTTTAGGAAAGCATCAGGAAGTGAATACAAATTTATTATATACACAGCCCTTCTAGACCTTAAATAAAATGCAGCAGAACAAAATGAAACATTAAGCAAGTTGTTTGATCTGATGGAACACCAGTACTCTGAAATCCAACAGATCAAGAAGAAAATCAAAAACATAGAAACTTCCATGCAAAGCCAAGAAAACACAATGGAACAAATGGAAAAAACAATTTCTGACTTGGAAGACAGAGCTACGGATGCCAGTGTCTATGAGCAGAAATCAGAAAAAAGAAACAAGAAAAATGGAGAAGCATTAAGAAGCATGTGGGACTCCATTAAGAAGAACAACCTTCGATTAATTGGAGTCCCTGAACAGGGTGAGACATCTGAGAACACAGAGAGTATTGTTGCTGAGCTGCTGAAAGAAAACCTTCCCAGAAATCATGAAGGAAGAGAATATAGACATCCCAGATGCACATCGTACGCCACCCAATATAGATCTCAAAAGAAAGACTCCAAGACATAGTATAATCAAGCTTAACAAAATGAAACATAAGCAGCAACTCTTAAAGGCAGCAAGACTCAAGGCAAAGCTAACATTCAGAGGGAAACCCTGTAGGCTCTCGTCAGATTTCTCAGCAGAAACCATGCTGGCACGGAGACAGTGGCACAACACATTCAAAGTCTTGAAGGAGAAGAACTTACAACCAAGAATTACATATCCTGCAAAATTATCTTTCAAATACGAAAATGAAATTAAGACATTCCCAGATAAACAGAAACTCAGAGACTTTGTAAAAACCAAACTCCAACTACAAGAAATACTGAAAGAAGTTCTTGGCTTTGTCTTAGAAGAACGAAACCAATAACTTTATATTTCAGAACGACACACTACTCAATACTGATTTAGGGAAGGCTCCAAAGTAAATTACAGCTTTGGTTTCGAAAGAAGCAATCCAGTGATCATCATGAAAACTATGGTGTCATCATAATAAAAAGAGGGATGTACTACAGTCGTTACAGTCCTTCCAGATGGAGAGGAAGATGACAAGACTGGTAGTAATTAAAATTGGGTTCATAAATAGTTTATTAAGGGGGTTAATAGGGGCGGCTGTAAAGCACAACAAAGATGTATCATACCACTTCAAGAAATCTAACACACGAGTCTCAACAACTATAAAGCGAGCTTTGAAAAAGGTGAAAAATCAACTCACAAAAAAGTGTCCCAGAGAGACTAATAAGAACAACAGAGAAAACACCAACATAAAAATAAATCTATCACAATGGCAACTGTGAACACATACCTATCAATAATTACATTGAATGTGAATGGACTGAATGCTCAAGTAAAGAGACACCGAGTGTCCTCTTGGATCAAAAGACACGACCCATCCATATGTTGTCTACAAGAAACTCACTTGAGATCTAAAGACAGGAACAAACTGAAAATTAAAGGATGGAAGAATATATATCAAGCTAACAATGAACAAAGAAGAGCAGGGGTGGCAATTCTAATCTCAGACAAAATCAATTTTAATGTCAAATCCACCACCATGGACAAAGATGGGCACTATTTATTACGGAAAGGTTCAGTACACAAGCAAGACTTAACTATATTAAATATTTATGCACCTAATGTCAGAGCACCTAAATATGTCGAAGAAACACTGACTACGCTCAAAAGAGAGTTAGATGACTCCACAATAATAGTGGGAGACTTTAACACTTCAATCTCATTACTAGGTAGATCACCTAGAAAAAAGCTCAGTAAAGATACAGAAGACCTCATTGACACAATTAACCAACTAAACCTCACTGATATATACAGAACTTTACACCCATCAGCAGACAACTACCCCTTCTTCTCCAGTGCACATGGAACATTCTCCAGAATTGACCACGTGATAGGCCATAATGCAATGCTCAACAAAATCCCTACCACTGAACTACTGCAAAGCATCAATAGCAGAAAAAACATAGAAAGTGGAACTCTTGGAAACTGAACAACATCTTCCTCAAAAAAACACGGGTTATAGAGGAAATCAAGGATGAATTAAAGAAATTCATGGATTCCAATGAGAACGAAAACACTTCCTACCAGAACTTATGGGATACTGAACAAGTAGAAAGAGAACAACAGAGGAACCTCTTGGGCACCACAAGAAATGAGATCATAAAGATTAGAGCAGAGCTAAATGAATTAGAGAATAGAAAAACAATTGAAAAAATTGAAAAGACCAAAAGCTGGTTTTTTTAAAAGATCAACAAAATTGATAAACCACTGGCTAAACTTACTAAAGAAAAGCAGGAAAGGAAACAAATAAACCAAATTAGAAATGTGAGTTGTCACCAAAGATGCAACAGAAATCAAAAATATCATAACAGAATACTATGAAAGACTGTACTCTAACAATTTTGAAAACCTAGAGGAAATGGACCAATTCCTTGACTCATACCACCTACCCAAATTATCACAACGTGAAGCAGAACAACTTAATAAATCCATCACAGAGGAAGAGATTGAAAAAGTCATCAAAACATGGCCAACCAAAAAAAAGCCCGGGCCGAGATGGCTTCACGGCAGAATTCTACCAAGCATTTAGAGAAGAATTATCCCCAACACTACTGAGACTATTTCACAGTATACAAAGGGATGGAGTACTCCCAAACTCATTCTATGAAGCCAGCATAACCTTGATACCTAAGCCAGGGAAAGATCCAACAAAGACAGAGAACTACAGACCGATATCACTCATGAACCTAGATGTAAAAATCTTCAACAAAATTCTTGCCAATAGAATACAACAACATATCAAGAAAATAATCCATCATGACCAAGTGGGATTCATACCAGGGATGCAACGCTGGTTCAACATCAGGAAAACAATTAATGTGATTAACCACATAAATAACACAGAAGACAAAGATCACCTGATTTTGTCCATTGATGCCGAAAAGGCATTTGATAAAGTCCAACACCCATTCATGCTAAAAACTCTTAGCAAAATGGGCATAGACGGCAAATTCCTCAACACAATAAGGGCCATTTATACAAAGCCCATTGCCTACATCATCCTGAATGGGGAGAGATGGAAAGACTTTCCCTTGAGATCAGGAACTAGACAACGATGCCCACTCTCACTTCTCATATCCAACATTGTGCTAGAAGTTCTAGCCAGAGCAATTACACAAGACCAAGAAATAAAGGGCATCTGCATTGGCAAAGAGAAAGTTAAAATCTCCCTGTTCACAGATGATATGATTGTATATGCACAGAACCCCAAGGAATCTATAAGTAAGCTACTCAAACTGATAGAAGAGTTCAGCAACGTCTCAGGATACAAGATAAACATAAGTAAATCAGTAGGATTCCTTTATACCAACAACGACACTGTTAAGGAGGAAATTATTAAATCAATACCATTTACGATAGCCCCTAAAAAGATAAAGTACCTAGGAATTAATCTAACCAGAGAAATAACAGACCTTTACTAAGAGAACTACAAGCCCTTACTACAAGAAACTAAGAGAGACTTAGATAAATGGAAAAACCTACCCTGCTCATGGATACGAAGACTTAACATTGTGAAAATGTCTATTTTACCCAAAGCAATTTATTTATATAATTTATATAACGCAATCCCAATACAAGTTCCAGCATCATTTTTTAATGAGATGGAGAAACAAATCACCAATTTTGTTTGGAAAGGGAAGAAGCCCTGGATAAGCAAGATACTACTAAAGAAGAAGAACACACTGGGAGGCCTCTCATTACCTGACCTTAGAACATACTACACTGCCACAATGGTCAAAACAGCCTGGTACTGGTACAAGAACAGACAGATGGATCAATGGAACAGAATTGAGACCCCAGAGATGAACAGTTGATATTCGACAAAGGCCCTAAGACATTAAACTGGGGTAAAAACAGTATCTTCAACAAACGGTGCTGGCAAAATTGGTTATCCATCTGCAGGAAACTGAATCAAGATCCATATCTTACAACTTATACAAAAACCAACTCCAACTGGATAAAAGACCTAAATATCAAACCTAAAACGATAAAGCTCATCCAAGAAAAGGTAGGAACAACAATGGAAGTTTTAATACACAACGAGGACAGACTCCAAAATCTGTCAAAGAAACGTCAATCAACAGAAGAAAAAATAGATAAATGGGAACTATTAAGAATCAAACACTTTTGCTCATCCAAAGACTTTATTAATAGAATTAAAAGAACACCCACAGAATGAGAAAAAATATTTGGGAACTCTATATCAGACCAACGCCTGATCTCCATAATCTATAAGATACTACAAAATATCAATAAGAAGAAGATAAACCATGCAATTAAGCGACGGGCAAAGGAGATGGACAGACACTTCACTAAAGAGGAGATCCAGGCAGCCAAAAAACACATGTGGACATGTTCACGATCTTTAGTTATTAAAGAAATTCAAATCAAGACAACAATGAGATACCATCTCACCCCAACAAGATTGGCCATGATCCAGAAAACACAAAACCACAAATGCTGGAGAGGCTGTGGAGAAAGTGGAACCCTCCTACACTGTTGGTGGGGTTGCAAAATGGTCCAGCCTCTTTGGAAGGCAATCTGGCTCTTCCTTAAAAAAATGGATATCGATATACCATTTGACCCAGTCATTCCACTACTTGGAATATATCCTACAGATTCAAGGCCTTTCATACCAACGGACACATGGACCAGAATGTCTATCGCAGCACAGTCCACGATAGCAAAAAGATGGAATCAACCCAGATGCCCAACAATAGAAGAATGGATAGGTAAACTACGGTACATATACTCAATGGAGCACTACGCAATGATAAAGAATAACGATGATTCCAGGAAACATCTCCTAACCTGGTTTCAAGTGGAAGACATTATGTTGAGTGAATGTAGTCAGCGACAAAAGGACAAATACTGTATGAGACTTCTACGATAAGATCTCAAAAACAGACTTGTGTATACAAGAAAAGACTCTGACAGCTGCATGGAAAGAGAGGGAAGGAGGGTGAAGGGGGGAGGGTTTAATTTAGATAGTTACTAGAAATCTAGTTGGGAGAAAGCGGTGACAGCACACATTAGAAACAAGAACAACATTAAGTGGACTTCAGCATAACTTGAGTACTCCTTTCAGCACAACTAGCGTTTTGCTAAGAGAGCTCTCTGCACCCCACATTGGTGAGTGGCGTCTGGGGTATTAAAAGCTGCCAAGCTTCCATCCGAGGACACAGAAAATGGTCCCAACTCAGCAGGAATGGATGCTCACCGAGGACCAAAATGACATGCGGTAAAGACAACCAAGACAGAGAGACCCACAAGAGTGGGTGCCTACATCGACTTGGGACCGGAAGAACCGGATGGTGCCCGGCCACCACCAGCGATAGCCACGACGGAGCTCACAGAGAGAAGTCTCACTGGCAACACAAGAATAAAAAGAGGTGCATCATGAGATCTCCACTAAAAGACCTCAATGGATGGTCCAGCAGTTTTGGGGTTCCTCTGAGAGCATGGCCCCTGGCCCTGATGCTGCCCTTTCCCATACATTATAACAAAGTCCACTCTTTGGACAGGAATGGATTGGACTTGGTGATGCAGAGTGACCATATATTGGAAGCACTTTATGGTTCTACACATCTATAGGATATCATCTTGCTGACCTCTGGCTGGAGGAAGGGGAGTGGACAGAGAGGAGGGGAAAGGAGGCTGTTGGGAGGATGAGACATGTATTGAGCAGAGAGGAATAGTGTGCAGTCACCGGACAGGGAGAGCAGTGGAAGCTGCATATAGGTGGGCATGTAAATTTATACGGCAATGTACATTTTCACTCAGTTATGTTAAATAAAAAAAAAAAAAAGATCAGATTTTATTTTCAGTAAAATGGGCAAAATAGTTACCAGACTACTTCATAACTTTGTCACCAGAAGCAAATTAAGACACATAAAGAAAATGCTACAGAGACTGATTTTAAAGAAAGACCTGAAACAATATCTAAATTATTTTTATA
The DNA here is from genome assembly GCA_028571685.1 of Heterohyrax brucei. NCBI lineage: Eukaryota > Metazoa > Chordata > Mammalia > Hyracoidea > Procaviidae > Heterohyrax > Heterohyrax brucei. The sequence goes on along the minus strand of CM053151.1, from coordinate 88,072,777 downwards.
CTTATTATGGATATAGGATAATGATCTTGAGATGAGTAACAAGTATTCGAAACTAAAACTCTAAATCTTGGTTGGTATGAAAGTTTGTTTTACTTAGTTACACTTTATTTTCTATATTCTGATAGCTCAATTATTTAATTTCCGTGCATTAAAAGACCTTTAATGGTATGTATTTTCTAATTACAGATTTATACAAAATAGATGACATGAGAATATTATGGTGATAAGAGCACTAAATTACACAGCAGGTTTATTGGGTTTTATTTCTGGATAGTTATATAAATTTGGGATGTCTCCCAATTAACTGAAAACAATCGAAATGTCTGAAAACAAGCAATTACTTACATAAATTATAGAAACCCTGGTGGCATAGTAGGTTACGTGTTATATTTGCTAACTGAAAGGTGAGCAGCTCAAACCCACCAGGTGCCCCTTGGGAACTCTATGAGGCAGTTCTACTCTGATCTCTAGGGTCACTATGAGTTGGATCCAACTTGATGTCAGTGGGTTTGGTTTGGGTTTATGTAAATCATATTATATCTAGGTAATATTTTTCAAAGATTAAAATGTTTTCAAAGATCATTTAGTAAGAAGAAAGCATCAGATAATATTAAACAAAAGACAAAATATGAATTTGTTCAATAATTCTATACGCTAAATTATGCTGGCAAGTATCCAAAATCCAAAGGATGTGAAAAATGTCCCAGAAAAAAAATTATAAAAATTGATCGAAGATGAAGTTAAAAAAGATTTGAAAATGTCATAACAAAGAAAAGCTGTATAAGGCAGGCAAAACCCATTTCTAAAAAGGTATTAAGATCAGAAGACAGACGATTTTTACTGATGAGTTTCACGAAATGGTCAATCAATGGATAACGCCTATGTTTTATATAAATAATTTCAGAACATACAAAAAAGATGGAAAACTTCCCTACATATTCTATACAACATCAACCTAGTATCAAAACAAGGTAATCTGTCTTTCAAATGTAGACATAACAATCATAAACAAACTGAATCTGTTGTTATGTGCCACTCAGTTGTTTTCAACTCACAGTGACCCTAAAGGACAGACTAGACCTGTCCCAGTGGGTTCCCAAGGAGCAGCTGGTGGCTTCTAATTGCTGACCTTCGGGTTTGTGGTCCAGCTCGTAACCACTGTGTCACTATCTAATAGTATATTAAACAAATAACATAGTATGTCCAAGTAAAGTTTATCTTTGGATAGAATGATTTAACGTAAACGAAAAAACATAATACCATCCTAATATTTTAAAAATACATGATATAATTCTATCTTCACTGATGATTCACATAATTAGAAATTAAAACTTCAAATAGGCTAGGAAAAAGAAGGAAATTTCCTAAACCTAAGGAATACATAAAAAAAACTTAAATATCATACTAAATAGTGAAAAGTTAGAAGCATTCTCACTAAAATAGGAACAGATCAAGAAAGCACAGTATCCCCAGTTTTAACTAACTTCACACTGAAGGCCCAAGTAAAACAACATGATGGATGGATGTTGTGCATTAAATTGTGTCTTCCCAAAATATGTGTCAACCTGATTAGGCTATGACTCCTAGTGTTGTGTGGCTGTCCTCCATTTTGTGACTGATGTAGTTTTCCTATGTGTTGTAAATCCTAATCTCGGCCAATGTTTAATAAGACAAGATTGGATTATATTAAAGAGGAACAGGGCAGGATATAACACCCTCACTCTGGTCATATCCCTTATTGGTATACGGAATTAATTTGCAACCATCCTCTAGTTAATGCACCACCTTTTGTCTTTCAAGAAACAGAATTAAGCAGTGAACAAGGGGACCACATACAACAAAGAAAGCCGTATTGGGAGCAGAGAGCATTCTTTGGACCAGAGGTTCCTGTGCTCCTAGACCAAGGGAAGACTGATGACAATGCTCTTCTTCCAGAGTTGAGAGAGAAAGACTTTCCAAGACTTTCCCTGGAGCTGATGCCCTACATTTGGACTTGTAGCCTACTCTACCACGAGAAAACAAATTTCTTTGTTAAAGCCATCCACTGGCAATATTTCTGTTACAGCAGCACTAGAGAACTAAGACAGAATTTGGTACTAAGAGTAGCATACTGCTGTAACCAAGCCCACTGCTGCTGAGTCAATTCTGGCTTATAGTAACCCTACTGGACAGGGTAGAACTGCCCCACAGAGTTTCAAATGAGCACTAGGTGGATTCAAACTGCCAGAATTTTTGGTTAACAGCTGCAGTTAATCATTATGCCACCATGGTTTCTGCTGCTGTTTTGCAGAAGCAGTTTTGAACTATCAATAGAGGTCTCAGCAGGAAGTAAGGAGCACTGTTTACACTGGAGATGGCACACATGGTGAGAAGCAGCAGTACAGGACCGGCAGTGACAGGGTACTGGCAATGGAAGAGAAACAGCACTGGCAGAACCAGGAGAACTACAGGAGATGGCCCTACAAATGACACATGGAGTGAGACAGCTGAGTCCCTATGCCCTGGAGGCTTCCTGGAGCAGTGGGGCGCCTATAGGCACTTACTGGTAGAACTAGCCTTGCTGACCCAAGGAGCAACAGATGCACTTTGCCAAAGTTTCCTGGTTGAATGGAGTGTCTCTAGGCACTCACTGGTGGAGCTACAGAGCTTTGGAACACTTGCCGCAGTAACGCAGACACAGGTGATGAGGCCTGAGGGCCAAGAGATCCAAGAAGTAGAAGCTGAAGAGAGAAAGAACACAGGAAGTCAAGTTGCCTCAGTTTCAAAATGACCTCTGGGGTTTCAAAGGATGAAGTCATGACTTCTAAGAGTATCGAGTCACCGTTCAGATGGACTAGGAGAATGGGGCACCACAGAGCAGCAGATGATTAAGACTGTGGATGAAGTCTCACAATTTAGTCTGTGAACTAGATTGTTCTGAGTGCTACAGACTTCACTGCTGAATATCACTACGGTCACTTCTGAAGTACTTCCCTTGGAGAGCTATGCATGGAAGACAGTGCCTACTTTACCCTTTAAAGCAACTTTGGAACTTTCTGCAACAGCCACTGTGCATGGTGGCAAGGTGGCAAATTCACGAACTTAATTGTAAGTTGTCTGTGAGGGAGGTTTTAGCTAGTAAACAAGTAACTTTATTGATGACATTCAGGACATCAAGTGTAATATGACAACAGCTCTGATGGCCATTTCAGGAAAAAAAAAGAGTTCCAAAATTGCTTTGAAAGGTGGACTAGGTGCTGGCATGAATGCATAGCTTCCCAAGAGGAGTACTTCGAAGGTGACTATAGTGATATTCAGCAATGAGGTATGTAGCCCTTTTTCTAGGACAAGTTTCTGGACTTAACTGGCAGTCCTCGTAAAACATTAACAAGCAAAAATCAAAATACCAATAAGAAGCAATCAGAAAATGTAATGGAAATCAAAAGGACTATGTTTCACCATAGGAAACATACACGCACACACACACACACACACATATCCCGGGAATAAGCAAGAAATTTAAAAAGTCTGCTTTTTACCAAAGACATCTTTGTGAGTATGTACTTGTGAGCATTTGCGAAGATACTCCTTTTAAATATCAGTTCTTTTGGACACCTAAGGTTGACCTTCAGAGTTACAGGTCAGGTTGCAAGCTTAGGGCCATACTGAACTCAGCCTTTTAAGACAACTTTTTTTGGATACCACTTTGTTTCATTTTTCATTTTTTTAAGTATAAATGCTTTAAGTCAAGACATGACCTAGGTTAACACAGTTTCTAACTGTCCCTATTATGTTTGACCAGGATATTTCATGTTTATAAAACCTGTCTAGCATTTCCACACTTATAAATATCTGTCTGACATTTGAATTTGAAGCTCTGTATTTTACTATATTTATGTCACTTTGAGTTAAAGAAGTATTGTTAGAATAAATGTGTGTACTTAATGTTCAGAACAGTCATGTAATTTATACATTGAAAGCATTAAAATATTTTCTTCTCAATTCCATTATCTTTTTGACTGTGCTTTTATCCCATAATAAACCATGATGAACTCAAAGCATTTGGTTACAGGCTTACACTCTTAACCTAACGAGAAGGGAAAGCAATATTGGCAGTCCCAGGTTATGTATGTCTGACTTATCTACAGCCCATAGTTATCAACCAATCCCCATAAAGCCTATTATATTAAATATTCAAGGTACATACAATAATTCATAATAACTACTTTATGATGCACATTGAAACATCAGCATCATTATTACGTTAAAGATGTTTTAGTGTTTCTGGAGTGTTTCCGTAATGTTTTTTATTCACAGAAAGGTACATTACACACTACATACTACGATCAACATTTGACTAACTAATGCTAAATATGAACCGTATGTATTTCAACAAATTTGACTGAAAGACAGATTTAGAAAAGGAACTTGTTCATAACTTGGGAACTGCTGGTACTATATTTTCACTCAAATAACAGAGATTTTTTTTTTTGCCAACTACACAATGCCTACATTGCATTATTTTTGTAAGTGTGCTATGCCACAAGTCTTTTGGGGGGGGATTTTTTTTTTTTTAAGTGTGATTAAGTATACAATCCAAATCAATTTTGCATGCCCACCTATCTTCTGCAGCTCCTTCTGCTCTCCTTTCCCCATGGCAGTACCCTCCTCCTTTTCATTTTATACGTGTAATATCCTCTTAATTAGCTCCTGTCCTCCCCACCCTCTCCTCTCCCATCAAAAAAGAGACAAATAGGACAGCATCCGATATACGCATAGAACCATAAATTACACACACCATATGGTCACATGTGTCCCCAAGTTTAGTCCATTTTTGTCCAAAGACTTGACCTCAGCAGTGTTTTCTACACAGAAGTAGCACCAGGTATAGGGACCATGCTCCCAGGGGATCCCCCTGGCTCTCAGACCATCAGTTGTGGTCTTTTAGTAGAGTTCTTGAGCTGCACCCCTCTTTCTCTTGTTGCCACAGGGACTCAACATTGTGTTACCCCATCACATCTGTCTTTGCTGATGGCTAAGCTCCACTTGGTTCTTCTGGTCACATGCTGATACAGTCTCCCATTCACATGGGTCCTTCTGTCTTCTGAGCTCTTTCTGACTCTTTGTTGTTCTCAGTGATCATCTGTTCCAGATGAGTTGGGACTATTTGGTGTACCTCAGAAGGCAGCCTGCTAGCTTTTAAGACCCCAGATACCACTCACCAATGTGGGGTGCAGAAGCACTTATTAATAGTATGCTACATGTCATGGAATGACTTGTATCCCCCCACAAATATATGTAGCCATGGGGCTGGGCCATGATTTCCAGTATCTTGTGACTGTCTTCCATTTTGTGGTTTTCCTGTTCTGTATGTTGAAGGATTAGGGTGGGACTGTAAATCCCTTTATAAGATCACCTCCCTGTTCCACTGTAAAGGGAGTTTAGTTTCCCTGGAGAATGGCTTGCCCCACCCTTAATTCTTTCATCCTGCAAGATATAAAAGGAAAGAGAAGCAGGCTCAGGACTAGGAACCTGGTACCATCAAGAAAGCAGCACCAGGAGAAGAGCACATCCTTCAGACCTGAGGTTCCTGTGCCAAGATGCTCCCTGGACCAAGACTGATGCAATACTGGACGTTCCTCCAGAGCCAACAAGGGGGAAGCCTTCCCCTGGAGTGGACACCCTGAATATGGACTTGTAGCCTACTGGACTGTGTAAGAATAAACCTTTCTTTGTTAAAGCCATCCACTCTGGTATTTCAGTTAGAGCAGCCCTAGCTGACTAAACCACCACATGTTTTATGTGTTAAATTATGTATGTGGGTGCATTATCTGTGAAAGAACATGGTAGTGAGGTTAGAATCTTAGTAAATGAATATATTCTTGATTAAAATTAGGTAATTTTCAAAAACAACATTATAGCAAATGAACTTGCTACACAATGGAAATGAAAAAGCCTTATTAGAAGTCCCATCAGTGAGAATACAGAAGTCAAGAAATATCCTTTTCTTTTACTTTGGTTATTTCTTCTTGACATTTTACAAAACTCCCATTTTCATTTTCCACAAATAGTACTAGAATACTTGAACATTCCTATGTCAACAATGGACCTCCGGCTAAATCTAGCATGTTCTATAAAAATTAACCTCATGTTCACCTTCAAGCTAAAGAAAAAGAGAAACTAGATCAAATTTCAGAACTTTCCTCTTCTGAAATACACTATTAAGAAAAAAAAGGATAAGCTACAGACTGGGAATAATACTAGCAAATGACAGACTCAAAATAGAGCCTTCATATGTCTATGTAAAGAATGTATAAAACACTCTGAAAACTCACCACTAAGAAAGCAAACAATCCACTTTAAAAATGGGCAAACAATCTGAACAAAAACTTCACAGAAGATGATATGTAGATAGGAAATAAGTACATAACAAAATACCATTAGCGAATAAAAAAAAGAAAACCAAAACCATGATGAGATAGCACTGCATAATTATCAACATTATAAAAAATGTTGACAATACAAGTGCTGGATGCAGAGCAACTCTAACTCTCATACATTGTGCTAGGAATATAAAATAGTATAGCCACTGGAAAAGCAGCCCAGCAGTTTTTAATAGTTAAACATACACTTACTATTACACAGCAATATCAGTCTTAAAAATTTATCCCCAAAATAAAAATACATGTTCACAAAAAAACTGCAAATAACCTAACTGTTCTTAAATATGTCACACGACAACTAAATTGTGTATATTCATACAACAGAATACCATTCAACAATAAACAGACACAAAGTATTGATATCTGTGACAACTTGACTAAATCTCAACAGGCATTATGCTGATCGAAAGAAGTTGTCTCAAAACAGAAAACAGATCAAAGGTTGCCAGACGACAGGAATACAAGACAGTTCACAAAGGGGTAGCATCAGGGAATTTTCTAGGTGACAGAACTGTTCTATAAGCTGATTAGCAGTTCCACAGATTTACACATGTGTTAAAATTCATAGTACATTACCATTCCACACCACCAAAAAAAGTGAATTATACTCCATGTTACTAAGTTTTAAAAAATCTGTTCTAAATAAAATCTGTTTAGGACAACAAAAAGACCTTATCCTTTATGCACATCACAGATGGAAAACCAGGTCTAAGGCAAGGGTTAAAACTGGCAGTCTACAGCTTTGTTTTACTGAGCTTGAAGGATTTTACACACTTAAATGAACATTTAAAACTAAGGAGATTTTACATAAAAGCATAGGCTTCAGATTTTTATCAAAAAACCAAAACCAAAAAATTCTAAACCTAAAAGATCTGGCATCATTGCTAAAATATAACCACAACACAGCAGTAGCTGAAAACTAGTAGTGACTCTGGAGCAGGCCACAACTCGGTCTACCCTCATACAACAAACACATATGCACTGACATCTATTCAACTTAAGTATTACTTCACATTGTATTTCACCTGCAAATTACTTGCTTTGTCCCTTGTTGCAGAAAGTTTATCAAAAACTTGTGTTCCTTATTGCACAGTATAAATTTATAACCAAGAAGGGGCTGTCCAGACAGGAACTACTATTTCCCAGTCTTCTTTGGATCTAGGTGTTGTCACAAAACTAGTTGTTACCAACTGAATATCAAAAAATGATGCACGTCACTTTTAGGAAGGAGTTCTCAAGAAGTGGACTTTTCTCCCCTTTAACCAGCTGTCACTTTGAGGACTAAGGTGCACCTGACCCAAGCCATGGTATTCAATCACCTCATACAGATGAGAAAGCTAGACAATGTATACAGAAGACTGAAGAAAAATTGCTATCTTTGAATTATGGTTTTGGCTAACAATATTGAACATAGTGTGGACTTCCAGAAGAACGAACAAAGTATGACCAGAGTGCTCCTTAGAAGCCAGGATGGTGAGATTTGATCTCATGTATTTTAGTCCTGTTATCAGGAGGGTCTAGTCCCAGAACGATATCATACTTGGTCAAGTATGAGTTCTGCCAACAGGAGGAAGACTTTCAGCCAAATGGACTGACACAGCAGCTGCAACAATGAGTCCAAACATAGCAACAACTGTGAAGAAGGCACAGGAATGAGGAGTGTTTCATTCTTTGTGCATGACCCTGCTATGAGTGGGAACTGACTCGATAAGCACTTAACAACAACTATCCACTAGAAGCAGAGGTCTCCAGGGTTTTAAGTGATTACGGAGCCACAAGATACAAAGGTAACCCGTGGTACAGGCACAGAGGAATATTTGTATTAGACTACGACATGAGAAAGAAATAAAATCTTTCTTGGCGGAAACCACTGAAAATCTGGATTTATTTGTATAGAATCTAGTGTTACTTGATTTCTGTGCAGTCCAATAATGTAGCCATTAACTATATGTGGTTATTTAGCTTTATTAAATAAAATTTTCCTCAAGCATATCAGTCACATTTGAAGTACTCAACAATCATGTATAATTATTTACTGCAGCATTAGATGTACAGCTCAGGTAGAAAATTTTCACCTTTGCAGCAAGTTCTGTTACACAGTGCTGCTCTAATACACCTTTGTTGGCACTTCAGTTTGTGACTCTTGATCAAGGAAGTAAAGCAAGAGTAACAAAATACACCCTTCAATTTTTTAAAAAAGAAGAGATTAGTAAAACCACTGTTCAGTATTTGTACAACAGTTATAAGCTGAAATACACTTTCACATATATTATCTAAATAAGAGCAACACCTTCTACATATATTCCCAACTCTACCCATCCCCCAGGATGACCATGTAGTCATTATCAATACCTACAAACAAACTGTTAACACAGATCTGTACACTTGAAATATGTTGATATATATACTTACAACAATAAAAAATTCTCTAAGTAGCCCAGTCACCACCAAAGGCAACCATGATGGGGCGGGGGGGGGGGGGGAGGACACAAAAGTCCCCAAGGCAACCTGAGAAAAAGAGGTGTGCAGCTCAAGAACTCTGCTAAAACCCCAGAACTGATGGTCCAACAGCCTGCAGGGTCTCCTGGGAACATGGCACCTAGACTAGCTGCTACCCCCAACCAGACGCCAGCACTGAGGTCAACTCTTCAGACAAGAGTGGACTGGACTTGGAGACGCAATGTGACCATATGGTGTGTGTACTTTATGGTTCTATACAATTATAGGAGGCTGTCCTACTTTTTTCTTTCTAGATGGGAATGAATGGGGTGAGAGGAGGGGACAGGTACTCATTAAGAGGATGCTAGAAATGTGGAGTGAAGAGGAGTGTGCTGCCACTGGGAGAGGAGAGCAGATGGAGCTGCAGATAGGTAGTCATGCAAAATTGATATGGATTGCACACTTTCACTTAATCACAAGTAAGAAAAACAATCTGTAAGTAAACAGCCTTTCTTTATTATTTCACATATTCTGAGACCAGCAGTCCTCTTTTGATAATGAGCATGAAATTTCATAAATCTTGGTGTTCATGACATTTGATAATAAGCATGAAATTTCATATATCTTGGTGTTCATGACATTCATTATGTATAAGTTACATAAAAGGAAACAGAGTAACTGTATTTCTAAATTAATTCTACAAGGCAGAGATAGAAACGTGATGACAAGGAAGCAGAAGCATATAGTAGCCTCTGAATTATGTCACTTAGTTACTTTCTTGAATGTCCTACAAATACTTTTTAATTCATTACATTTTCTACTATTACTTTAAAATATGGTCCTTGGAAACCCTGGTGACACAGTAGTTAAGTGCTATGGCTGCTAACCAAAAGGTTAGGAGTTTCAATCTACTGGGTACTGCATCTCCATGAGTTAGAACTGACTTTACAGCAACAAGATATAGTCTTTGGAGCCTTGGTGACACAGTGATGAAGAGCTTAGCTGCTAACCAAAAGGTTGGCAGTCTGAATCTACTGCTCCTTGGAAACTCTGCAGTACAGTTCTACTCTGGACTATCTACAGGGTTCCAGAGCTAGAATTGCTCAATGGCCGTGGGCTTTGTTTTCAGAACACAATGTTAACTTGGCAATCATCCCCTAGCTAATGTGGAACCACGTATATGATACAAAGTTAACGTTACCATCCAAGATACAGTAAAAAGAAATGGCTCTAGCTTAGGATCTGGCAATTACAAATCTGTGTGCCCCTGGAGCAAATAATTTACTCTATCTAATCTCTGTAACAGCTGCTGATAAAATAGAAATAAGAACATTATTTACCTCACAGGATTATCACGAATAACAAATTTTATAGGATAAAAATATGTAAGAGCACCCTGTAAACTTTAAAAAAGCACTAAACAACTGCTAGTGGTTAAATACTGACATATAAACATGAAATGATTACCAATAGTTTCCAACTTAAAAGGGGGTTCCATCCCAGCACTGTTGTGGAAAGCCACTTCTGATATAAAGTGAATACCTATTTCTTTGACTTTCATTATTACTGCCTTTTATTATTATTATCATTATATAAATCCAAGCTTAATTTATCTTAACAATTTACAGATGTTATTTTAATACATACACATATAAGTCCCAAACCAATGAGTCTGTTCCAACTCACCCCCAAAATTTAGTCTGATGATGAAGAGCTGGATGACAATGGCATTTTTCAGATGCAGTAGTAAGTCCACTTGAGAAAGTTTTTGGATTATCTGAACTATTCCTGGAAATACCGATAGTGTTGCCAGTCAGAACATTAGTGAGTTTTCCTTTCCATGTTTTGCAGTAACATCTCACTGCTTCTTAAATTCACCTACTGGCTTCAGAGAAGCAATCAGCCATTTTGAAGCAACTGAAGTTTACAAAAAATTCCACATAATTTGTTCACTGTAAAAATTTTTGGACAACTTCTCTCCTTCCTCTTCCACATTATTTTTTTCTTCTCTAGTATTTCTTTTCTCTTCAAACTCCACTAAATCCTGATTTGGCAATCCATCTTCTTTGTGATCTATTAGCTGTTACACATTAGTGATAGCAAGTTCTTGGCATATGCACAATTTTTCCAACAATCTCTTCCAATATATTATCCTGATCAAATGCTTGGAACATATTCACAAAGCTCAGCATTTTTTTTCCACATTCTCTGCATGCATTTTTTCCATACCTTCCTCCCAGAAATGCACAATGTTCCAGATACACTGACGGTGATAAGTACAGTTCATCATAAATGCAAAACCATTATAAGGCAAGGACTATCTGAATTCATATTTATTATAGTCATACATCTACAAATCCTTAATAAGCACTTTTAATTTGTAAGTCAACTCTTTGAATTCCTTTTTAGCAAATACCACCATATGCTTGACAAGATGCTAGAAGTAATGACAAATGAAAGAATAAGACAATCTTTGCAATTTAGAATGAAAGGGAATGATAAACAGGTAATTGTGCAAATATTAATTAATATGCTAATAGAAACATTTGAAAGTCAGAAGCTACAGTGAACTCTGACATGTATTACCCTGTGTGCCTGCAGTATGCATCCACCCAGAAGGCTCCACTGTTATCTTTTCAGTTTCTTTTATTCATTTTAGAGACTAATAGCATATAATATTTAAATCAGTACCTTTCCAATCCTGATTCACACGTGAAGTGTAAGAAAGAAAAGCATGCTATTCTGGGTAGAGATATATTTTATACCACTACATAAGGTGATAATACTCAATGTTATAATATTTTTTATATTACAAATATGTATGTCCTTACATAATTCCAGCTACACACAAAGTAGTATTTTACTGAATCACAAATATAGAAAGAGATCTAAAAAGATCATCAGTACATAAACAGTAGTCAAATAGCTTAATAAAGTCTAGTACACAAATGTCAAAATACATGGAAATTTTGCCAATAAAGGGAATGCATGTTAAACAGCTTCTTACAAAATGTTATTCATGAGTCATCTGCATTATTGTTTTACACAAAATCAGAGACAAAGTTTTCTGATTTCTACTGGAGTAGAAAAGAATATAAAATGAGTAGTCCCATTCTTTCATTTATGATCAACATGCACATATCTGGATACAGGCTTTCTTCATAAGGTATTATAGGTTAACATATTATCTAAATATGGACAAACGGGTCCTGACATTCTCATTAAAACATTTTAAATATTTCCACAAAAGTGCAGGAAAAACCACATATAAAAACACACTCTTAGGCTTTATTAAGTGATTATTAGTAAAGTGGAAATTCCCATAGTTACACCTAAGATACAACGTGTCTAAACAATAGCTTAAAGATTAAAAAGTTATTTTAATTATTTTTTTAATGGAGGAAATGAATTAGTATAACTTAGCCTCTGGGGATAAAGTAAATTTATATATATAAAATAACTGTAGGAAATAAAATTCAGTTCCATTGGTGAGTGGCGTCTGGGGTCTTAAAAGCTGTCAATCTGCCATCAGAGGACACAGCAAATGGTTCCAACTCAGCAGGAATGGATGCTCACCAAGGACCAAAATGACATGCGGTAAAGACAACCTAGAAGACAGAGAGACCTGCAAGAGTGGGTGCCTTCATCGACTTGGGACCGGAAGAACCGGATGGTGCCTGGCCACCACCAGTGATAGCCACAATAGAACTCACTAGGTTGAGTCTCACTGGCAACACAAGAATAAAAAGGGGTGCATCCTGAGCTCTCCACATAAAGAGCTCAATTGATGGTCCAGTGGTTTCTGGGTTCCCCTGAGAGCATGGCCCCCGGCCCTGATGCTGCCCTTACCTATAAACTGTAACAAAGGTCCACTCTTTGGACAGGAATGGATTGGACTTGGTAATGCAGAGTGACCATATATTGGTTGCACTTTATGATTCTATACATCTATAGGATATCATCCTGCTGACCTCTGGCTGGAGGAAGGAGAGTGGGGGGAGAGGAGCAGAAAGGAGGCTGTTGGGAGGATGAGACATGTATGGAGCAGTGTGCTGTCACCGGACAGGGAGAGCAGTGGAAGCTGCATATAGGTGGGCATGTAAATTTATACGGGAATGTACATTTTCACTCAGTCATGTTAAAGAAAAAAGAAAAAAAAAATTCAGTTCCTTAATTTTACACAGAAGTAAAAAAACAAGATTTTATTATTGCATATGTACTACTTCAAAAATTTCAGTAAGATTCAACAGAGTATTTAATAAAGTCTATCTCAAACATTTTTCAATTGTTGCAGAAGTTATACATACTGGTCAATGCAGAGAGAAGTACACTTAGTGAAGTTTTGAGGTATTAATTTTAAATTAAGGCCTTACTGACCCAATATTCTACTGACTGTGGACCAATTTGAGAAATTTCACAGTGAAAGGAAGAGAAATCACCTTTAGGATTAAACATATAATATACTAAATATAGAAATCCTGGTGGCACAGTGGTTAAAGTCTATGGCTGCTAACCAAAAGGTCCACAGTTCAGATCCACCAGGCACTCCTTAGAAATTCTATAAGGCAGTTCTACTCTGACCTACAGGATTGCTATGTGTTGGAATGGACATGATGGCAGCGGGTTTTTTTTTTTTTTCATTTTATACTAAATATACTACGGACTTCAAAGCCAGCCAGCCAAGTGCTGTCAAGTCGGATCCGACTCATGGCGACCCTAGGGGCCAAGGGGACTTCAAAAGAATGAACAAATTTAAATGGAAGATGTACAGCTAGAATGCTCCTTGGAAGTAGGGATAGTGACAATTCACCTCTTACTCTGAATATGTTATCGGGGGCACTATTTCATGGAGAAGGACATCATGCTTGACAGAGGGTCACTGAGAAAGATGGAGACCCTGAACTAGGCGGACTGACATAGTGGCTGCAAAAATGGGTTCAAGTAACCACTGTGAAGATAGCATAGGATTGTTAGCATTTTGTTCTATCGTACATAGGGTCACTCCAATTCAGTGGCACCTAAAGACAACAACATATTAGAGTTCCCATGACCATCATTCTGTGCTGAACAATAAACGGAATACGCAGATAAGTCAGACTAGGTCATTTCCTTTAAAACTATCAGATCATCTTAAAGGTTTCAAATGTACTCTTACTAGTTAGGGTTCTGGCATGAAGTAGGTGGCACATTTGAACTAAGGGAAGAGTTTTTAAAAAAAGGGTTTGGTGGTCCTAACCAAGGCATAGGACAGTACCATCAAATCAGCAACAATGGTGAGTCATTACACCTAGACCCAAAGAGGTAAGGGTGAGAAGCAGTAACTGGAACCTAGAGGGAAGAGCAATATGGAAAATGATTGCTGGACAGAAGCTCTGCCAGGAAGGTAAGAAATGAGCTGGGAAAATCAATGTTTGATTTTAAACCCAAGACCTGACTTCTAGTTCTCAGCTACCAACTGTCAATTGAATCTTTTCCAATTTTCTAACACGCAGAAATGAGGTTCAATTTAGTAAGTGTAAGGAGCCCAGTAGTACAGCAGTTAAAGCACTTGGCTGCTAACCAAAAGATCAGTGGTTCAAAATCACCAGGGTGTCTGTGGGAAAAAGATGTGGCAGTCTGCTTCTCTAGAGATTTACAACCTCTATGGGGTCGCTATAAATTCCAATCAACTTGATGGCAGTGGGTTTGGTTATTTGGGTTTGGTTTAATAATTATGGAATCTATAGATTGAAATTTATCCATTTCATAAATATATTCCATGACTTTTCAAGTCTTTCCCTCCTGTACATGGTCCACCAACCACAAAACAGAGATATATAAGACCAGATGAAGAAAATTATTTTAGATGAGGAATAAAGCAGGAAGCCAAGTTGTCATGAATACATAAGTTACAAAAAGAAAGAAAAACACTCTGGTTACAAAAAAAAATAAGCTGTTTTTCTGGCCACACATTTTTTTTTTATATGACTGAGTGAAAACGTACATTCCTGTATAAATTTACATGCCCAAATGGGCCGTACATTTTAAAACCAAGCACAATTTATTTATGATCACAATCTTCTATATACAGTTATTATCACTCTGTGTTATGACAAAGTCTCCAAGAACATATTTTAAATATTTAACATAGTTAAATTACTACTGACTTTCCCTCATAAATTGCTGGTGAGAATGCAAAATGGTTCCATTGCTTTGGAAAATAGTTTTGCAAAATATTAAACATAGATTTACCATATTGTTGTGTGCTGCCAAGTAGATTCCAACTCAAAGAGATCCTACAGGACAGAGGAGAACTGTCCCACAAGGCTTCCTAAGCTTTCATCTTTACAAGAGCAGATCGCCAGGTCTTTTCATCTACAGGGTGGCTGATGACTTCAGACCACCAACCTCTCTGCTAGCAGTGGAGTGTTTAGCCATTGTGCTGCCAGAACTCCTTCAAGTCACCATTATGACCTAACAATTTCAATCCTAAGTATCTACCCAAGAGAAATGAAAACATACATTCATATAACCATTGTGCATGAATGTTCATAGCAGCATTATTGCTAACAGCCCCAAAGTAGAAATACCCCAAATACTAACTGATAAACAGAATATAATATATTCATACAATGGAGTTATTATTGAGCAATAAAAAGAAGTAATGGTACATGCCACAACACAGAACCCCAAACCCATGGCTGTTGAGTCAATTCCACCTCATAGCAACTCTAAAGGACAGAGAAGAACTGCCCCACCAAGTTTCCAAGGAGTGCCAAGTGGACTGGAACTGCCAACTTTTTGGTCAGTAGCCACCAAGGCTTCCCTCTAACACACAGGAACCTCAAAAACATGCTAAGTAGAAGAAGTCAGATACAAAACTCCACATCTTATAATCCTATTCATATTAAAAATGCCAAACCGGCAAATCTATCAAGATAGGAAGTAGGCTGTGGTTGCCTAAATAAGGCAGGGGGAGTAGGATGTATATAATCGGTAACACACACAGAGAGGATGATGAGACTGTTCAAAATTAGTACTAGTGATCTTACACAATTTTGTAAATATATTAAAAACACTTGAATTGTACAACTAAAATGGCTGAATTCTATTTCAATATGGCTGTCGAAACTATACTAGGTTTTTCCCCTTTTCAGTTGTGTGATGGCTTCTGCTAAAACAGTCTAATAACTAAAACCATTAATGCAAAGTTTGTTTTCACACTGGACTATAAGATACTTACTTTATTTTTATATCAACTAAGGATGTAAAAAAACATAACCGGACTAGAAACTGCCTAAAAACACTTTTTCAGAAGAAAAGACACATTTGTATCAGTTAGCTATGGTTGTTACTTAACACAGAGGCTGAGAACAATCATAATTAATTATATGGTCAAACTCAAAGTCATGACACAAAAAAGTCCATCACACCTACAACAGGGATGTTCTACAAAATTATATGGCAGAGGGATCTGATGGAGGAAATCATAAAACTTAGGGCCTATAAATAAAAACTATCACAAATTTTTATTATTTCAATTTAAACACATGTTAGCATATAGCATATTATCAATTACACCTCATTGTTTCTTAAATCAGTGTACCTTCTCTCTTCTGCCACTGCAGCCTCACTTAAGGAACTCCTTACCCAGACTAATTGCTCTGGTTTTCTTGCCTTTGGTCTCAGCTCCCTCTAATTCATTATTCATTTTGCTACTATAGTAACCTGTGAAATTGGGTCTTCTGTCATGATTTTTCTTGCAAATATATTGGGAAGCGGTACTGGAGGAGAAGCTGTACTTTGCCAGTCACCAATTTGGCAAGTCATTTGTTTCTTATGAGATATTTTAACTTTGTTATAGAGGTTAAATGAGACAGTATTCCTCAGACAGCTGTATTAAAATGAACACATAAAGAAAACACATGCTTTACAGAAAATGCTCAATAAACTTTCAATAATCATGATGATAATAATGGTGTCTATGGCTAATACTACTTACAACTAGAATAGTCTTTATTAGTTTATCAAACAGGGAAACCTCCTGCTCCTTTAGCAAGAGACACCTCAACTATTTCCTTTCAGAGCAAGCCTTCTTCGCCTACAGAAACCCTCAGGAAAATTTAGGTACTCTTTCTTCCATACTCCTAGTGCACTTTGTACATACCTCTAGTATTTTCACACAGTGACTTACAATTATGCAGTGATTAGTCATTGGGCCACAAAACAAAGGTCAGCAGTTCAAATCCACCAGGTGTTCCTTGGAAACTCTACAGGGCAGTTCTACTCTGTCTTACAGGCTCACTATGAGCTGGAATCAGCTCAATAGCAATGAGATATACTAATTACCGAGCCGTGATGAGCAACGGTTAAGCATTCAGCTTCTAATCAAAAGGTCAGTGGTTCAAACCACCAGTAGGTCTGAGGAAGAAAAGACCTGGTAGTTTGTTTTTGTAAAGATTACAGTCTAGGAAATTCTTTGGGGGCAGTTCTAATCTGTTCTATAGGGTAGCTACAAATAAAAATTGAATTAATGGCATACAGTATCAACAACCACACATATTAATCATAAATGAAGACACAGCTGTGAGCCCTGTGAGAAAACAAAGTATGTATTCACTTCCGATAGCTAAAAACCAGTATAGAATGTGGCATAAAACAGATTCTTGGTACATGTTACCACACAAATCCAAATTAAATGACTATATGGTATGAAAATGACAAAATCTCCAATAATTTTGTTTTTGTAATTGTGGAAGGCTTCTCATGAGCACTCTAACAACAAAGACCCAAAAGAACAACTGAATCCAGTACATATGACATTCTAGGAGCCTTGAACATCAAAGGAAAAATTGAGAAATTGGTTTGAGCAAGGGGGAAGGGAGAATAGTGCCAGAAGTACATGGATTTATGGACCTGACCTGCCAGGAAGTAGCTGCAGCTGTGGTGTGGGTGAGCCCAGCATGGAAGTTGGTGGGTATTCTCCTCAGGGGAGATGACTGGAGAGTCTACACATGCCTCCAGAGCTACTGAGGGACAACGCCAGATTGTGTAAGGCTACGTCACAGCAAATAACATACTGTGCATGACTCTGAATCTTTCTTTTGATGCGGGCCTCCCTCCCTTCTCTCCTGGCACTAGCTCCTACCCCTCCCTCCTCTGAACTGCACCTGGCATTAAAGTCTCAATGCCATTAACTTAGCAGGAAGTAGGACTCTTCACGCCTGCCTGGAGCCGCTCTCCGCTCCTTTTTTTTTTTTTGCACTGAGCAGAACTCTGAAGTCTGATGCCATTAACTAAGCCAGAAGTAGGGCTCCTTAAGCCTGGCCTGAACCATTCTGAAAGACTCAGAGAACGGGTGAGGAGGAAGGTTAAACAAATGTGGAGAAAGAGAAAGAAGAAAAAAAAAAGTATACATATTTTTTGGCTTACTCCTCTAAGCCAGAAAATCAGGACAGAAACTGTTGCTTTACCTACATTCAGACATAAAGGGATACAACAACCTCACAGACACTAAGAGACTTCTGTTAGCCCCCTACTTTCTCAGTGGCTGTAGTCAGACACCTGGGCCTGTATCAATCACTCGTGGCCATCTAAGTTAGTAGGTGAGAACCTGCACTACACACTGGGTGACTGACCACCCGGACACCTGAACTGAATCCATACAAGTAAGCTGTACATTTTAAAACAAGAAGCTAGAACACAGTGGGCAAACATAAAATAAATAACTTTTATTTTTAAAAAAATAAAATTTACTGATGGCAAAGAAACAGCAGTCCGTATCAAAGCACTTAGAGCAATGAATATGATCTCTTCAGAAAGCTCTTACAACAAAGAATCTAATAATTCAGAGGAAGAAAACTTCCTGGAATTATCAAAGGAAGACTACAAAAGATTAATATTTAGAACTCTTTAAGAGATGAGGAAGGAGATGAGACAAAGTACAGCATAGCATACTGAAAAACTGAATAAGCTGCAAGAAAGTACACAATGGCAAGAATTAGAAAATTTAAAAATTGGCAATAAAATCATAGAATCAGACAGACCAATAGAAAGTTAAAGGAGAAAAATTGAGGTGATGGAAGCCCAAATTAGTGAGACTGAAGATAATGTACATGGTTAACAACATATCTGAAAAAAATCAGATAAAAGAATTATTTTAAAAAGGAAGAAACACCACAAATTATGTGGGACTGCATGAAGAGAAATAATCTACAACTGAGTGAATTACCAGAATAGAAGAGGATAATGAAAAATACAGGCAGAATTGCTGAAGATTTGCTAAAACAAAACTTTCCTGATAACACAAAAGATGAAAAGATACCCCTACCAAAGACACTCACTGAACTCACACAAGGACAATCGCAAAAGGAAGACACCAAGGCATACTATAACCAAACTATCCAAACTAAAGATAAGGAGACATTTTTAAAAGTGGCTAGGGATAAACAATAAACCTACAAAGAATAATCTATAAGACTAAGCTCAGATCACTCAGCAGAAACTAGGCAGGCAATTAGGCAATGAGATAACATACACAAAGCCTTGCCAAGCCAAGTGCCATCAAGTTGGAAAATTGTCTCAACTATGATGGTGAAATTAAGACATTTCCTGATGAACAGAAATTCAGGAAATTTGTGAAAACCAAATAAAAATTATAAGAAATACCAAAGGAAGTCCTTAGGTCAGAAAACCAATAACACCAGGGAACAAACCAAGACTAGAACACAGAACAGAGCAAATAGATATCAACCCAAATAGCGAAATCATACAAACAAATCCTAAGCAAAATACTGAAAACAGGGCTATTATTATGTAAACAGCATAGTAAGAGGGACCCAAAAGAAAATGTAGTCACAGATCTTCCATATGAAGAGGAAGTCAAGAAGATATAAAGAAATTAAAGACTGGTACAAATTTAGAAAAATAAGGATAAATATTAAGGAAATCACAAGGAAACTATCAATCCTACACATTAAAAACACCAACACTGAAAAAGAAATGTAAACACATAAAAAGACTCAGCACAGAAAACCAAATGGAACAAAGGGATTGACTACAACACACAAATACATAAGAATGACAGCACTAAGCTCATACCTGGAAACCCTGGTGTCTATGAACCATCAGGTCCACAGTTCAGATCCTCCAGGTGCTCCTTTGAAATGCTATGGAGCAGTTCTACTCTGTCTCATAGAGTCAATAAGAGTCGCAGTTAACTCAATGGCAGTGGATTTTTTGTTTTTAAATTCATACCTATGAATAATCAGGCTGAACATAAATAGGCTAAGTGTACCATTAAAGATGGAGAGTGTCAGACTGGATTAAAAAATCTGATCCATCTATAGGATGCCTATAGGAGACACACCTTAACACTCAAAGACACAAACAGGACAATAACAGTAGACTTCAATACACTATCTCAGTGAAGGACAGAACATCCAGAAAAAGCTCAGTAAAGACACAGAAGATCTAAATTCCATAATCAACTAACTTGACTTCACAGACATACACAGAACATGCCACCGAACTCCCACAGGAGTCAAAAACCACCTGGCACAGCAATACCTCAAAATGGATCAAAGACCTAAATACAAAATCTAAAACAACAAACATGATGGAAGAAAAAAGAGACAACAATGGGAATCCTAACACATGGCATAAACAAACTACAAAATACCACCAATGATGCACAAACACCAGAGGACAAAACAGGTAACTGGGAACTTATAAAAGTCAAACACTTGTGATGATTCAAATACTTCACTTAAAAGGGTAAAAAACACTACCCTGTAAACTGGGAAACATTTTTTGGCAACCACGAATCCAATCACCATCTAATCTCCATAATCTACAAGTTACTGCAATGCCTCAACAAGAAATAGACAATCCACTTAAAAAGTGTGTAAAGGATATGAACAGGCATTTCACCAAAGAAGACTCTCAGGACATTTATAGAAACATGAAGAAATGATCATTCACTATTAGAGAAATTCAAATAAAAAATACAGTGTGATACTATCTCACCCAACAGGGTTAGCATTAGTCTAAAGAAACACAAAATAAACGGTGGAGTTGCTGGAGACAGTCCAACTCTTCTGTACCGCTGATGGGAACGTAAAATGGTACAACTATTTGGAAATTGATTTAGTGCTTTCTTAAAAAAGCTAGAAATACAAATACCATATGATCCAACAACTCTACTTCTTGGAATACATCCGAGAAAAATAAGGGCTGCCACATGAACAGATAAATGCACATGAATGTTTACCACAACACTGCCCATAACAGAAAAAACATGGAATCAGCAGACATTACGCTGTGTGAAATTAGTCTGACGCAAAAGGACAAATATTGTATAAGACCGTTATTATAAAGACTTAAGAAAAGGTTTAAGCACAGATGAACATAAGCTTTGATGGTTATGAGGCTGGGAAGGGAGAAAGGCAGAGGGGTATTCAGAGATTATGCAGTAGATAGGAACTGGGTTAGGTGAAGGGAGTGACAGTATACAGTAGAAGGAAGCCTAGCAAAACTGGACTACATCAGAAGCTAAAACATGTTCTAAATACAACCCAATATTTTGAAGGACAGTGTAGTAGGGACACCCAGGCTAACTGGCATAACTAAGTTTGTTTTAAAAAAATGTTCTACAGACCCACTTTAGTGAATGGCACCTGAGGTCTTAAAAGTTAACAAGGGGCCATCTAAGTAGCATCCATTGGTCCCAATCTACCTGGAGCAGACGAGAATGAAGGACATCAAAGACATGAGGAAAATATGAGCCCAGCAGACAGAAGGTGCCATACAATCGAGAGACGACATCAACATGAGACTAGAACAACTAAATGGTATCTGGCCACTGCCAATAACTGCCCTGATTGGAAACCTGAAGTCCCTGATGTAGAGGAAGAAAAATGCATATGCAGAACTAGATCTCTATTAAAAGACCACATCTGACAGTCCATCAGACACGGATTCTGGACTGTTAGCCCAGAGGTGAAATTAGTACCAAAGTCAAATCCACAGACAAAAATTTTACTGTACTATAAAACATAAGAGTGATGCTGGTAAAGAATATGATTCTTGGCTTAAATATATACATGAGGCTGTCTGAGCAGCTCTTGTCCAGAGGTGAGATGAGAGGGTGGAGAGGGATAGTTGTTATTAGAATAGATACGCATAGTACAGAGTGGAAAAGAAGAGTATGCTCTCTGTCACAGGAAGGAAAAGGGGATAGGAGGGAAAGCAGTTTAGAGTTAACAGTGGTATGTGTTCAGGGAATTTACAAGGCAATTTCATTTGGATGGAAATTTTTACTTAAAGCACAATAAAAATATTTTTTAAAAAAATGAAAAATAATAAACAAAAAGCTCAGTAAAGTTAAAAGTTGACTCTTTAAAAAGATTAGTAAAAGACAACAGTCTGATAAGACTAGTGTTTTAACAAAAAATAAAAAAGGTAAAATGCACAAATGAGTAAGAATAGAAATTATAAAGAGACAAAACTACCAATCCCATCAGATTTTTTAGAAGATGAGAAACAAATTATTTTGTCAATTAACTGGAACACTATGACAAAAGAACACATTCTGACAACAGTGCAGCTCTGTAGTTATTCTTGTTTGCTACCACTAAGTCAGCCCCTGAATCATGGTGTCTCCATGCATAATGAAATGAAACACTGCCTTATCCTGTGCCATTGCCATGAGGGGCTGCAGATTAGGCCAATGTGATTGTAAGATTTTCATTGCTTGATATTTTTGGAAGAAGAACACCAAGTTTTCTTAGTCCCTTTCAATCTGGAAGCACATAAACTTCTAATGACAAATAATTGATAGCTGTATTTGAAATGCACTGGGCAGAAATTGAGGCCAGGTGTCTTGCAAGGAAGGGGAGAATTACACCACTGAACCATCAGTGCTCCCTAACAGCAATATAAAAAGTCAAACCTCACTGACACACAAAAAGCCTGAATATTACACTATAAAAAAATTGAATTAGCAGTTAAAAATTTCATTACAACATAAGAACCAACTTTCATACAATTAATGATTTTAATCCTATACAAACTTTATAAGGTAATTTAAAAAGAAGGAAATATTTCTAAACAATTCTGAGACCACAGTAACTTTGATTCTAAAACCAGAATCAGACAAGAGCAGCACAAAAAAGTTGAATATATGTCAGTATCACTACTGAACATATGACAGTATCACTACTGAGCAGATATGGGAAAATTTCAAAAGGAAGAAAAGCAATCCATCAATGTACAGAATGCACAGAAAAGATAATATATCTATTGACTATAGTTCTAGAAAGAGAACATAAACACATCAGTGAAAACAATCCAAGAAAAAAGAGTTTTCAAAAGTGAAAGAAATGACTTATCAAATGCCAACCACAGTAAACTTAAAAAGAGCCATATTAAAACACACAAGGACTGTTAATTAAGCTCACCAACTCACTGTAGAAAAAGTGCTAAACACCTCATTGTTGAGTATCAAATATCACTATGGTCACTTTCAAACTATTCCCCTGAGGAAGCTATGTACGATGTCAGCACCTAGTCCACCTTTAAAAACAACTGTGGAGGACGGAGTCAAGATGTTGGACTAAACACACACCTCTCTAAGTCCCTCTGGAAACGAAGACCGGAATGGATAATTAAACAGAGCATTCTGAACACCCAGTGAGCCCCAGGACGCGGCACAGGGCTCTTAATTTGGACTTCATACCACCAAACGCAAAATCTCCTCTCTTTCACTGACCCCACTCTCAGCAAGTGTGGGCTTGCATGGAACAAAAGTAACTCACCATTTTAATTTCTTTTTCTCTGTGTTAGCCAGCAGGAGGAGCCAGGACTTGACTAGCCACTGATCTCGGATGCACTGCTGGTGGGATCAACAAGCACAATTGCCATATTTTGAGAGCCTGGCTTTGGACTCTGTGCATATCGGCACCTGTGGTCTCTCTTTCTGCTTCTGCAGTACACTAGCTGGCACTAAAGTGGTGGCAAGCTTATGCGGGATGCCATCTTGATCCATTGTGGGGCAGATCACCCAGAAGGAGGCTCCAGCAGGACCTGGTTCCTGGGCTGGAAGGAGGCGCCTGCCTGGGAGAGAGTGCTTTTATACCACAGGAGCAATGTTTTGCATCCTGTCACCTGTGGCAGGGGCTTGGCAGCAGAGGCTGTGGACACTGTGCATCTTGGCACGTTTGGCCTGTCTTTCTGCCAGTAACCTGGTCCCTGCCAGGTGGTGAGCTTATACAGGACACCATCTTGTTCCACTGGAAGGTGGATATACCCATATGGAAGCCTCAGCTGGACCTAATTCCTGCACTAGGAGCCAGCACTCACACAGAGGAATCCCGCCAGAAAAGCAGGATTCTACACAGTGCTGCTTAAAGCTGGGGCCCGGCAGCAGAGGCCAGCAGGGCAGTAGCCTTTCTGTACTCTCACCTAGTTTATAACATTTGGGGTTGGATACTTTGCGAGCTGGGAAGAGGGACATGTACACCTGAAATCCTGACTCACTTTGTTAAGTTCTCAGATACTTTTTACCTTTCATTTTAAGACAGCCTAGAGAAAGAACTGCGGTCCATCCTCACAGCATCTCTCCCACCCTCTATCGACTCACATGATGCCCCCCAAAAAATAAACTCTGGATGAAAGCATAACCAAGATATCACCATGGCTTCTGACCACAGTCACTGGCACAAAACTGACCAACCCTAACATAGTATAACTTAGTCTAACTTTCGTTAACTGCTAAATTTTTATTACAGCCATGTCTCGTGGGGGTGTGGCTGTGCAAGGTATTGTGAGCTACCTGTGTGTGCTTGATACCTGCTCCTTCTGATCAACTTTGTGATTAAAAGGACATTTTTACTGGGATGCGGATACTTACATGTATTACTAGTAGCTAATAGAAGGTTAGGACCAAGCCTTTATGTGTTTGTGGAGCTTTGGGAGGGCTCCTCTAGGCATTTTCAGTATCTTGCTTTATATTTAAGCTGCATTAATGTTAATTTTTTTTGTAATATAAATTATTTTAAGATCTAGGGACGTGGCTCTTAAGTGCAAAATATAACTAAGTGGTACATTGGCACTAAGTGAAATGTGGTAAATTAGGAATTATTTCGTGAGTTAGTTAAGTGGTTTTGCCCTTCCTTGTAGTGTCGATACTCTTTCAGTATAAGTATAATCTTGTTTTCGGGGGTTGACAAGATAAAATGTACTTATTTAATTTGAGTTTGGGTGTCTAAGGGGGTAAGGAGGTTTGTGTAAGCTAATTTAATACAATATACACATTCCGCTTAGCCTATGTCCATGCATATGCATATGTGCATATGCTGGGAAATCAGGTCAAAAAAATTTTATGTCCTTGAGCATTAATAAAATAACACACAGCACGTATTCTATGCCATCACGTAATATTCAATTAGAGTTCAGCTACAAGTTAACTGAGTGAGTCCAGGCCTCAGACAGCCTAGTTGGATCACAGCATCCCCAAAATAAAAAAATACCAAATGCATGCTACCACAGTTACGTTATGATCATGGGCTGATTAGTCATTAGTCCATCGAGATGTCTTATTTAAGGGGAAAGAGTGGGTAATTTTAGGTGAGATGGCCCTGAAGAAAGAACCAGATGCCAGTTATAGTTTCAGGTTAGTAACTCCCACGTGTTATGGGCCTGGAGCAAGAAGAGGGGCATTAATTGGGCAGGTTGATGGTTTCACGGAGGTAGGTCGTTGAGAGATTCCTGATGGAGGTGATACACATGTTGACTAGAAATATCTCAGTTATGTGCCATGTCCGGTTAAAATATGATGTCTATGTACTGTTATTCAAGTGTTTGGGGATGTGATTAGGCATTTGATGATCAAGTCATGTGATATAGGGTATGTTAGTCTTACATGCATTAATGATTATGTACTAGCATATATGCATGGGGAAGATCATGTAATGTACGATATACACTATGGCCTATGTAAAATTAAGTATTTATAGTACAAATCCATGAGAAAGTTCATGGAATGCATAGTAGACATGAAAATTTGTGGGAGGGAATAGTTTAATAAGAATACTAGCTTTGGGTGCTAGTGGTGGGGATTGTCTTCTTCCCTAATTTGTTCTTGGAAGGTTGTTTTTCATTAGTGGTTTACAAGACCACTGTGTTGTTTATACTATGAGGACAGGTGGTTTGGGGTTACAGTTTGGGCATTAGGATGAGGAAAACAGAGAAGTATAAGATGAAGGCTACTTGTCCAATGATGATGTAGGAGTGCTGTACTGGTTGACCTCCGATTCATGTTAGCGTGATGAGGTCAGCTACTAGTACTCAGAATAGGCACTGGCTCAGTGGGCGGAATATTAGGCTGCATTGTTTCGATGTATGTAGCAATGGAAGGAGCATTAGGATGAAAATAGATAGGAGTAGGGCTAGAATTCCTCCTAGTTTGTTTAGGATGGATCATAGGATGGCATATGCAAATAGGAAGTATCATCATTCCAGTTTCATATGCGAAGGAGTACTTAGAGAGTTAGCTGGCGTGTAGTTGTCTGGGTCTCGTAATATGTTGGGGAAGAATAAGGTTAGTGTTAAAAGGGTCAGGATTAGTAGGAACAGCCCTGCTAGGTCTTTTACAGTGTAATATAGGTGGAATGGGATTTTGTCGGCATTTGGAATTAGTCCTAGTGGATTGATGGAGCCTGTTTCGTGCAGGAATAGGAGGTGAACTATCACTATGGCTACGATGATGGAGGGTATGATGAAGTGAAAGGCAAATAATTGGGTTAAGCTGGCTTTGTCCACTGAGAAGCCCTCTCAGATTCATTCTACTAAACTGGTTCCGATGTAAGGTAGGGTTTGATAATAGGTTTGTGATTACTATTGCCCCTCAAAATGATATTTGTCCTCACGGTAGGGCGTAGCCTATAAATGCTGTTGCCATAGTTGCTAACAGGAGAAGGATTCGAATATTTCAGGTATCTATATATAAGTATGAGCTGTAGTAAATGTCTCATCCAATGTGAACGTATACGCAAAAGAAGAATACTGATGCTCCGTTGGCATGTAGGTAGCGAATTATTCAGCCACGGTTTACATCTCGGCAGATGTGGGTGACTGATGAGAATGCAGTTGTTGCATCTGATGTGTAATATATGGCTAGAAATAGTCCCGTTAGGATCTGGATAACCAGACAGGCTCTTAAGAAGAATCTGAAGTTTCATCATGTTGAGATGTTGGAGGGTGTTGGGAGATCAATGAAGGCACTGTTGATGATTTTAAACAGTGGGTGGGCTTTCCGAATGTTGGTCATTAAGTGTTCTCATAGCTGAATTACAATGATGATTTTTCATGTCATTTGGCCATGGCTGGCACCCATGTAAGAATTATGACAATATATATAGCTTTTATTTTAAGTGTAATTTTTGTTGGTGGGTTTATTCAGTTTTCTTCAAAATTTTCTCCTATTTTGGGGGGTCTAGTATTCATTGTGAGCTGAGGAGTTGGGAGTGCTTTAATTGTGAGTTTTCGGGGGTTCTTTTTTAGGTGTAATAATGTTTTTGATGTATTTAGGGGGAGTGATAATAGTTTTGGGTTATACTGCGGCTATGGCTACTGAGGAGTATCCTGAATCGTGAGTTTCTAGTGGAGTAGTTTTGGGGTCACTGTGTTTAGGTCTATTGTCTGAGGGTTTAGTGGTTCCATAATTATTGGGTGAGGATAAGTTTTATTTGTTAAATTATAATTTTAATTATAACTCTGGGGTTGTGGAAGATAGGGTGGTTTTCGGTGAGGAGGGGGTTGGGCTTGTTTGTGAGGATTATTCTGGTGGGTCTTCACTGTGGTCCCGGTAGTTGATTTATTGCGGTATCTGGATTTGTGTTATTTATTATTATTATTATTATGGAAGTTACCCAATGGTGTTAAAGAATTAGTAGGGTGCCTGTTGTAATGGATACTGGGAATGAAAGGAAATAAAGCTTGAATAGTCCTTTTTGGCTTGATGTTAGGGTTGAAGTTGTTTTTCGTGATGAAGCTAATCCTCTGGGTAACAGTTTCTCTAATCAAATTAGGTCCATTACGTTTAATGCTACAGTACAGCTAATATTTAGGTTGTGGTAGGGTGGTAGTCGGTGGATGATTGTTGGGAAATATCCAAGTATGTTTGAGAATTTGTACAGGTATTTAGGTGGGTAGAATTTTAGATGGTGTGTGATATTGTTATGTTATATTGCTAACGTGAAGCTAGTGAGGGTAATGGCTAGTGCTGTGAGTTTAAGGTAGGGGGGTATGGTTATTTGAATAGCTGTTATAGGGCTCAAGCTAATGGATATCAAGTATCCTGCTGTGATACTTCCTACTATAAGTCATTTGATAGAGTTGGTACGAGGTATGTTGTTTTCGTTGATTGTGATTAGAATGGGGTACCATGGTTGTCCTAATAGTGCGAAGAAAATAATTCGTGTGCTATACATAGCTGTTACTGAGGTAGGCACAGGGGTAATTAGAAGGGCTCAGGAATTTAACCCTGTTCCGAAAGGCATTCCTGTGAGAGCTAGTGAGCCAATAATTAGGGAGGTGGTTGTGAGTGGTATAGATTTATATAGTCCCCCTATTTTTCAAATATCTTGTTCGTTGTTTAGGCTGTTAATAATTGATCCAGAACATATGAATAGTATGGCTTTGAAGAAGGCGTGGGTGCAGATGTGAAGGAATGCTAGGTAGGGTTGGTTTACACCAGTAGTCATAGTTATTATGCCTAGCTGACTGGAGGTTGAAACAGCTATGATTTTTTTTGATGTTCTTTTGTGTTAGGGCACAGATAGCTGTAAATAGGGTAGTAGCAGCACCTAAACATAGCGTAAGGGTTTGGACTAGTTTACTATTTTCTAATAGGAGTTGGAATAAGATGAGGAGGAATACTCCTGCTACAACTATTGTGCTAGAGTGGAGTAGGGCTGATACTGGTGTTGGGCCTTCTATTGCTGAAGGAAATCAGGATGTAGGCTGAATTGCACTGATTTGCCAGTTGCTGCTAGAGGGAGGCCTAGGAGAGGGAGGGTTTCTTTCTTTAGGTTGATAATAAAAATTTGTTGCAGTTCTCAGGAATTGGAGTGTAGTAGGAATCATGTTATGGCTAGGACAAAGCGGATGTCTCCTACTTGGTTGTATAGAATTGCTTGTATAGCTGCTGTGTTGCTGTCTGCTCATCCATACAGTCAATTGATTAGTATAAAGGATATAATGTCGACTGTTTCTCAGCCGATGAATAGCTGAAACAGACTGTTGGCGGTAACTAAAATTATTATGGTAATTAGGAATAGTAGAAGATATCTGAAGAATCTGTTCAGGTGAGAGTCGGAGTG
This sequence comes from Heterohyrax brucei, assembly GCA_028571685.1. NCBI lineage: Eukaryota > Metazoa > Chordata > Mammalia > Hyracoidea > Procaviidae > Heterohyrax > Heterohyrax brucei. The sequence goes on along the minus strand of CM053151.1, from coordinate 88,043,556 downwards.
TTATGTATCACAGCGAGAATTCTATAATTGATCAGGTCACAAATAATGCAACAGGTATAAAGATTAGTGAGAAACAGTCTAGCTTGAACGTGAGGGTGAGGCTGATGGTGTGAACTGTCATTCAGTGTGAGTTGGAGATAATGGTTTCCTGATTTGACACGATAAATGTGAGGGCTCGGATTGTGCTAATTATAAAGGTATAGTAAGTGACTGTTTTTACGTAGTTTGGGTACTGGACTGTTTTGTAAATTTGGATTGTTGATGTTATGATGGGGATTGTTAGGATTAGTAGAGCTAATAGAGTGGGGGTTGAGAATATATTGATTACTTTTATTTGGAGTTGCACCAATTTTTTGGCTCCTAAGGCCAACGGATACCTTCTATCCTTTAAAAGTTAGGAAAGCTACTTTTTATAGGGTGGTCTGGAGAGTTAGCAGTTCTCCCGTCTTTCTTGGTAAGTAAGAGGGTTTTCACTTCTATTTTTAGATTCACAATCTAATGTTCTGTTTGAAACATAATTACAGTAGCACAGCGCTATAATGATTGCTGGGCTAGTGGAAAGTAGAGGAGCAGGGTTAGGTGCAGGGTTATTAGAGTGTTTTCATGGGTAAATGTGGGGGAATATTTTTGTTATGATATAATGATTTGCCTCGTTGGGTCACTGTGAGTATGTGCAAGGTACATATGGCAGTAATGAGTGTATTTAGTACGGTTAGGATGAGTGTGGTAGTGATAGGTTTGTTAGGCTAGCTAAAATTCATCCTGTGGCTATTAGGGGTAGGAATATTTGCAGTCCTCGTGCTAAGATTATTGTTCGGCTGTGTACTCATTCGTAGTTGGCATTTGCTACGCAGAATAGTACTGAAGAGGTTAGGCCGTGGGTAATTATTTGGATGGGTGCCCCTATAAAGCTTCATGTTGTTTGGATTATAATAGCTACAATTACAAGGGCCATGTGGCTTACTGAAGAGTAGGCGATCAGGGATTTTAGGTCAGTTTGTCATATGCAGATTGAGCTGGTTATAATTATGCCCCATATGGGCAGAAGAAGAAATGGGTAGGCTATAGATTTTGTAAGGGGTTCTAGGAAGATTGTGATTCGTAGCATGCCATATTCTCCTAGTTTCAGTAGGATGCTGGCTAGTACTATAGACCCTGCAATTGGGGCTTTCACGTGGGCTTTTGGGAGTCAGAGGTGTATGCTGTATACGGGGTATTTTTACTATAAACACTAATCACACTAATCACATCAAGCTAGTGGATCATGAGTCGGGCAAGTTGTTAATACAGTATGGTGAGATTAGTAGGTTTAGTTAGCTGAGGGTATTTTGTATGTGCAGGAGGGTAATTAATAGGGGTAGCGATCCTAGTAGAATATAGAATAAAAAATAAAGCCCTGCATTTAGTCATTCTAATGGATTGCCTCACCAGGTAATTACGATTATTATGGAGATCAGGGTAGATTCAAATACAATGTAAAACAGGATTAATTCTCTGGCAGTGAATGTAATGATTAGCAGTCACTGGAGACTGATAAGCATAGTTATATAGATTGTTTTTTGTGTGGTAGATTCATGTGCTAAGTGGTGCTGCCTGGCTATTAGTATGAGGGACAGGAGTCATGTGGTTAAAATAACTAGTGGGGTTGATAGGGTGTCTGAAAAGGATACGGTGGAGAAGTTTAGGTTGGGTTTGTGGGTTTGGTTGAGTAATATAAGTGTTAAAAGGCTACTTATAAAACTACAGGAAGCAGTGTTAATTCATACACAGTTTTGTTTAGATACTCAGGTATAGGGAATTAGTTTGAGGGTTGGCAGAATAATTCTTAATATTACAGTAGATTGAGGTATTGCACATAGTCAAGGCCGTAGCTGTTAGATACTATTACGAGGAGTGCTAAACCAATTGCTGCTTCACATGCTGCAAACACTAGCAGAATGATGGGTATGATGGTGGCTCACGTAAAGTGTAGGTTTAGGGCAAGTAGGGTACTTAGTACAAACAGGGCTAGTATTATTCCTTCCAGACACAGCAGAGATGATATAATGTGGGGATGTTAGAGTAGGACTCCTAGTAGGGAGACTGAGAAGGCAATGACAATATTTAAATAGAGTGCATATTTGGTAATTATGAGTATGATCATAATTAAATGATTCAAAATCATTTGTTTTTTTAAACTAATTACCAATTCTGTTCATTCTAGTCCTTTTTGGGATCATTCGTAGGCTAGCCCTAGGGCTAGCAGTATAATTAATATTAGGGATACTGGGAGCAAAAGGTTGAGGTTGTTTGTTTGGATGGCTCAAGGTAGGGGTACTAGTAGGGTGATTTCTATGTCAAATAGTAGGAATGTGATAGCTACTAGGAAGAATTTTATTGAGAAAGGCAGACGGGCATACCCTATTGGGTCAAACCCACATTTATGGGGCTTACTTTTTCTGAGTATAAATACAGCTGTTGTAGTCAGAATGTGATGGTGACTAGTAGGGTGGATAGCAGGGCATTAGTAATTAGTGTAATGATTAGGTTTATTATTCTTTCCGGGCTCATCTGAAGCTTGCTGACTGGAAGTCAGGTGTATTAGTCTATACTAAAAAAATATGAGCCTCATCAGTAAATAGATATATATAGGAATAGTCAAACTACATCTATGAAATGTCAATATCAGGCAGCAGCTTTGAATCTGAAGTGCTGATTAGATATAAAGAGAAATTTAAGTTGATGTAGCAGACATAACATTAGGAAGGTTGAGCCAATGATTATGTGTAGGTCATGGAAGCCTGTAGCTACAAAAAAGGTTGAGCAGTAAAGTCCATCTGAAATTGCAAATGATGTTTGTAGTATATTGAGGCTTGTAGGAGTGTGAAGTATATACCCGGGCGACTGTTATTGATAGGCCTTGAATCATGTGTTTGCAATTCCCTTCTATTAGGCTGTGGTGAGCTCAGGTGATAGTTACTCCCAATGCTAGTAAGACTGACTACAGTAGTGGGACTTCTATTGGGTCTAGTGGGTCTATGCCAGTTGGCGGTCAGCAGCCCCCTAGTTCAGAGTGGTAGAAAGCTGAGAAAAACCCTGTGTAAAAAAAGGCTTCTGAAATGATAAATAATACTATTCCATATCGAAGGCCTTTTTGTACGATCAGTGTGTGGTGCCCTTGGAATATTCCTTCTCGTACGAGATCTCGTCATCATTGGTATGTTGGTAAAGTGTTAGTGAATAGGCCTAGTGCTAGCAGTGTTGGTGATTTAAAATGAAACCATATGATGAGTCTGGAGATTATCAGTAGAGCAGATAGGGCTCCTGTGAGGGGCCATGGGCTCAGAAGTCCCCCAAAAGAAAGTAACTCTGAACTTCCCAGATGAATAAGCTTTTCTGAAACTATCAGAAGGTGGATACAAAAAGATTATATATAGAGCCCTCCTAGACCTTATACAAAATGCAGAACAAACTGCAAAACTAAGCAAGCTGTTTGATCTGATGGGAGCACTACTAATCTGAAATCTAACAGATCAACAACAAAATCAAAGACATACAAACTTCAATTGAAAGTGAAGATAACAGAATGGAAAATAAGACTTTCTGATTTGGAAGACAGAGCTACTTACTCCAGCATCTATAAGGAGAAATCAGAAAAAAGAAACAAGAAAAATATAGAGGCATAAAGAAGCATGTGGGACTCTATTAAGAGGAACAATCTACGATTAACTGGAGTTCCTGAACAGGGAAAGACACCTGAGAACATATTGCTGCTGAGTTGCTGACAGCAAATGCCCCAGAAATAATGAAAGAAGAGAATACAGATATCCAAGATGTATACTGAACACCATTCAATACAGATCTCAAAAGAAACACTCCAAGACATATTATAATCAAGCTTAACAAAATCAAACATAAGCAGAAACTCTTAAAGGCAGCAAGACTCAATCTAAAGTGAACATTCAGAGGGAAAGCCTGTAGGCTTTTGTCATGGACAGACAGTGGCATGACACATTCAAAGCCTTGAAGGAGAACTTCCAATCAAGAATTATATATCCTGCAAAACTATCTTTCAAATATGAAAATGAAATTAAGACATTTGCAGATAAACAGAAACTCAGAGACTTTGTAAAAAACAAACCAAAGCTACAAGAAAGACTGAAAGATCTCTTGGCTTTGGCTTAGAAGAACAAAACCACTAACTTTATATTTTAGAAGCAAATACAGGACACATCACACAAAATCCTACTCAGTTAGGGAAGGCTCAAACTCAATCAAAGCTACAACAGTGAAAGAAATGATCGAGTGAGCATATCATGAAAACTATGATATCATCATGTCAAAAAGAGTGATGTACTTCAGTCGCTATAGTCCTTCCAGATGGAGAGGAAGTTGACAAGAATGGTAGTAACCAAAATTGTGTTTATACATAGTATAGTAAGGGGGATCCCAGGGGGAGCTGTAAAGCACAATGAAGATGCAACTTATCAAATCAAGAAACATAATACAGCAGTCGTAACAATCACAAAACCAACCTGGAAAAGGGGGAAAAATCAACTCACAGAGAAGTATGTCCCAGAACAGATTAATAAGAACAACAGAGAAAACATCAACACAGAAATAAACATATCACAACAGCAGCTCTGAACACACATCGAGTGACATCTTCGATCAAAAGACAGCCCACGCATATGCTGCCTACAAGAAACTTAGATAAGAACAAACTGAAAATTAAAGGATGGAAGAATATATATCAAGCTAACAATACACAAAGAAGAGCAGGTGTGGCAATTCTAATCTCAGATAAAATCGATTTTAATGTAAATTACCATTGTGGACAAGGATGGACACTACTTATTGCTGAAAGGGTCAATACACAAGCAGGACTTACCAATATTGAATATTTATGCAACTAATATTAGAGCACCTAAATACATCAAAGAAACATGGACTGCATTCAAAAATGAGATAAATCACTCCACAATAATAGTGGCAGACTTCAGCATTCCACTCTCAATATTGGACAGATTGTCTAGAAAAAAGCTCAATAAAGACACAGAAGACCTTACTGCCACAATTGACCAACTAGACCTCATCGACATACACAGAACTTTCTATCAGTGGACAACTACACCTTCTTCTTCACTGATAAAGAACAATGATGATTTTAGGGAGCATCTCATAAGCTGATTCCAAGTGGAGGACATTATGCTAAGTGAAAACGGCCAGCGACAGAAGGACAAATATTGTATGAGACCCTATGAGAAGAACTTAGAAAGAGACCCATGCATAGAAGAAAACACTCTTTGATGGCTGCAAGGGTGGGGAGGGAGAAAGGGCGAGGTGGGGAGGGTTTAGGTTAGATAGTTGATAGACATTTCACTGGGTGAAATCCGTGACAGCACACATTAGACAGAAGAGCATTATTAGGTGGACTTCAACAAACATGATTACTACTCCCATCTTGACCCAATACTGTAAGGACAGAGTAGCTGGGGCAGGGGGCCGGAGACCATGTTCTCAGGGGAAATCAAGCCCAACTGCTGTTTTGTTACGAGAGGCTTCTGCACCCCACACTGGTGAGTGGTGTGTGGGATCTTAAAAGCTGCCAGGGGAAAGAGAACCCAGAAGACAAAGAAACCCACGTGAGGCAGTGACTACATCAACTTGTAACTGGAAGAACCAGATGGTGCCCAACCACCACCAGTGATAGCTGTGACAGAGCTCACAAAGTTGAGTCTCACTCGCAACACAAGAATAAATAGGGGTGCACCCTGAGATCTCCACTAAAAGACTGCAACTGATGGTCTGGGGGCCTTGGGATTCCCCTGGGAGCATGGCCCCTGGCCCTGATGCTGCCCCTGACCATAAATCCATAATGGAGGTCAACTCTTCAGACTGGAATGGATTAGACTTGGCGACACAGAGTGATCATATCATGGGTGCACTTTACTGTTCTATACACCTATAGGATGTCATTCTGCTGATGTCTTACTGGAGACGGGGGAGTGGGTGGAGACGAGGAGACTGGAAATTGTTGGGAGCATAAGATATGTATAGAGCAGAGAGGAAGAGTGTGCTGTCACTGGGCAGGGAGAGCAGTGGGAGCTGCATATAGGTGGGCACACAAATTTACACAGGAATGTTCATTTTCACTCAATCATAATTAAAAAAAAGTCTGAAACAATATAAATCAGTCATCTCAATAGTAAAATAAAAAAGACACTCTGATTGATGGAGAGGGAAAAAATAGCTACCAACCAAAAAAAGTCCTGGAGCAGGTGGCTTCACCAGAATATTCCACCAAACTTTAAGACAAAAGTTAACTCCAATATTACTGAGACTATTTCACAGCATACAAAGAGATGGAATACTCCCAAATTCATTCTGTGAAGCCAGCATAACCATGACACCAAAGCCAAAGAAAGATCCCACTAAAAAAGAAAATTACAAACCAATATCACTCGTGAAACTCGGTGCAAAAATCTTCAGCAAAATCCTAGCCAATAGAATTCAACAACATATAAAAAAATAATTCATCATTACCAAGGTAGATTCATATGAGGGATGTAAGGCTGGTTAGACATCAGAAAAACAATTAATGTGATCAATCACATAAAAAGCACTAAGGTTAAGAAGCACCTGATTTTGTCAATTGATGCAGAAAAGGCATTTGAGAAAATCCAACACTGATTCATGCTAAAAATTCTCAGCAAAATAGAACAGAGGGGAAATTCTTCAATGCAATAAGGGGCATCTACAAAAAGGCAACCACCCCCATCATCCTGAATGGAGACAGACTGAAAGAATCCCCCTTGAGAATGGGAAGTAGACATAGATGTCCACTTTCACCACTTCTATTCAACACTGTGCTAGAGGATCTAGCCAGAGCAATTACACAAGACAAAGAAATAAATGGCATCCACATCGGCAAAGAAAAAGTAAAAATCTCCCTACTTGTAGATGATATGATTGGAAAGCTAGAGAATTCTAAAGAATCCATAAGTAAACTACCAGACCTAAAGGAAGAGTTCAGCAAAGTATCAGGACATAAGATAAACATACGTAAATCAGTAGGATTCCTTTATACCAACAAAGGTATCATCAAAGAAATCACCAAAGCAATGCCACTGCAATACAGTCCCCAAGAATATAAAATATGTAGGAATAAATCTAACTAGAGAAATAAGAGACTTACATAGAGAGAACTACAAGACCTTACTGCAAGAACCCAAAAGAGACCGAAATGAATGGAGAAACCTACCCTGCTCATGGATAGGAAGATTTAACATTGTGAAAATGTCTATATGACTAAGCCAAAGCCAATTGCCATCGAGTCAGATCCTACAAGTGATCTAGATATATAATGCAATCCCAATACAAAGTCCAGTGTCTTTTGTTAATGAGGTGGAGAAACAAGTCACCATCTTTGTTTGGAACGCAAAGCATTACTGAAGAAGAACACACTGGAAGATCTCACATTACCTGACCTCAGGACTTATTTACACTGCCACAGTAGTCAAAACAGCCTGGTGCTGGTACAAAAATAGACATACAGACAAATGGAATAGAGTTGACACCCCAGAGATACCACCATCCTCATATCAACAGTTCATATTTGACAAAGGCCATAAAATTCTAAATTGGGATAAAGCAGTCTCTTTAACAAATGGTGTTGTAAAAATTGGATATCCATTTGCAAAGAAAATGGAAACACGGCCCTATGTCACACATTACACAAAAATTAACTCAAAAAGGATCAAAAACCTACATATTAAACCTAAAACGATACACATCATGCAAGAAAAAACAGGGTCAACAATGGACGTTCTAATACATGGCTCAGACAGACTTCAAAATCTGACACAGCACAACCAACAGAAAATAAATGGGAACTACTAAGAATCAAACACTTTTGCTCACCCAAAGACTTTATCAAAAGGGTTAAAAGACCACCAACGGAATGAGAAAAAATATTTGGCAATCACACGTTGGACTGACATCTGTTCTCCATAAGCTACAAGGTACCGTAGAATTATCAACAAGAAAAATGTACATAACCCAATCAAGTGATGAGCAAAGAAGATGGACACACACTTCACCAAAGAGAACATCTAGGCAACCAAAAGACACTAGAGGGAATGCTCACGATCATTAGCTATTAGAGAAAACCAGATAAAAACTACAACAAGATACCATCTCACCCCAACAAGGTTGGCAATGATCCAAAAAATACAAAACAATTGCTGGACAGGCTGTGGAGACATTGGAATTCTCCTACACTGCTGGTGGGATTGTGAAATGGTACAACTACCTTGGAAAGCAATGTTGTGCTTCCTTAAAAAGCTAGAAATTGATACATCATTTGATCTAGCAATCTCATTGCTCAGAATGCATCCTACAGAAACTAAGGCTGTCACACAAACAGATACAAGCACACGAATGTTTATTGCAGCAAAGTCCACAAGAGCAAAAGAGATAGAATCAGCCTACATGCCCATCAACTGATGAATGTATAAACACATTATAGTATACATACTCAATGGAATGCTACACAATGATATAGAACAATGATGATTTTAGAAAGCATCTCATAATCTGGTTTCAAATGGAAGACATTATGCTGAGTGAAATCAGTCAGTTGCAAAAGGACAAATACTGTATGAGATCCCCGCTATAGGACTTAAAAATAGACTTATATACAGAAGAAAAGACTCTCTGATGGCTACAATGGTGGGGAGGGAGGGATAGCATTGGTTATATATTAGATATCTGATTTAAATTTGTTTAAGCGAGAGCAGTGACAGGACACAGTAGAAAGCAGATTAACTTGGCTCCTCTAATCTCGACCCAATATTTCATAGATAGACTAGCAGGGCCTGGATCTGGGGACCATGTTCTCAGGGAACATCAAGGCCAACAGGCACAACTAGCCTATTGCTAAGTGAATCTTCTGCACCCCATGTTGGTGAGTGGTATCTGTGGTCTTAAAAGCTAGCAAGCTGCCATCTGAGGTACACCAAATGTTCCCAACTCATATGGAACAGATGATCACTGAAAACACCAAAGACAAGAGGGAAAAGAGCCCAGGAGACAGAAGGATCCATATCAATGGGAGACAGTATCAACATGTGACCATAACAAGCTGACAGTGTCTGGCCACCACCAAAGACAGCCATAATGGGACACACAACGTAGAGTCCCTGAGACAACATGAGAAAAAGCGGGGTCCAGCTCAAAAACTGTACTAAAAGACCACAACTGATGGTCTGACAGCCTGCATGATCCCCTGGGAGCATGGCCCCTAGACCTGCTGCTGCCCCCAACCAGAAAACACTACTGAGGTCAACTCATCGGACAAAAATGGACTAGACTCGGGGACACAATGTGATCTTATGGTAGGTGTACTTTTATGGTTCTGTGCATTTATAGGAGGCTGTCATACTGGTCTCTGTGGATGGGAGAGAAGAGGGTACAGAGAAGAGGATAGGAGCTTGTTAACAAGGATACTAGAAGTACAGAATGAAAAGGAGGAGTGTACTGTCACTGGGCAAAGAGAATATACGGAGCTGCGGACAGGCCGGAGTGCAAAATTGATTTGGATTGTATGCCTTCACTTCATTACAATTAAAAAAAAAGAATATAAAAACTCAGAAACTTCACCTCCTACATACATGCATTTTAGTATAACCTTGAAAATATATTTCAGAAAAACTGAAAATGAATTCAATAACCAAAAGTAGGCTTAGGCACACAATGAAACTAAAGCTCAAAACGACAGCTGTGTAATAGGTCCTAGAGAGCAAATGGACTCTCAGTAAAAACAAGAGTACTCTGGGATGATAAAAGACAAAAATAGATTCAATGCAACAGATGTAATAAAGGAGAAAATTGCAAAACTTAATGATAGAGGGACAGCATATGCTGTGAGGGAGGGAAGAGGCAATTAGAAATCACTGAAAAAACAAAAAGCTATTTAAAAAGTCATGATCCAAACATAAAGCAACACAAATGAGTCATTACTCTGAACTCGTGGAATGTAAAGTGAGAGAATGTACTCGACATTCACTTTCTTCGTCAAGTTGGAAAGGATCGAGTGACACAGAATTGCAATTTTTTCTTAATTATTCTTGTTATACCATTTGCCTCTCCAGTTAATGATGTTCAGATAACAAAAATACAAACAAAATTTATTGATATCAATTTTTAGAATATAACAGATAGCACAAAGCATAATAGAGTATACTTTAAGCTCCATTAAGGCAGTGATTGTGGTTCAATGCTCACTACTGCGTAGTCAGCAGTGAACAAGTTATCTGGTACTTAATAAGCAACTAGTCTAAATTTATGGAATGAAGTTTAATATGGTCACAAAAAGTAATGCAAAATTTATAAACTTTCATTAAAGTAATGGCTTAGCTAACAGAATTTGGGAAGTAAAAGAAACAAAGAAATTGAGACTTGAATTTGAGACTTGAATCTACTCAAAGGAAGAGAAGTGAAGAAGAGTATATAAAGTTTATGTTACAATAAATAGACATACATTTTGTTAACTAAAAGGGTAACCCATCAACAACCTAAAATCAACATAATTACCAAACAGGGTCAGAGATGGGACGTTAAAATGGGAGAGTAAGAAGATGGGATGATGTAGTTAGATATCGCCCAGCTAGTTCCAACTAATTGTAAATAGAAGAATAAGAACTGTTCCAACTTCTAACTAAATACTTATAAACTCTAAGTCAGTGCAGTCCAATGGAAATGTAATGTTAGTTATACCGTAATTTAATAGTTTCTAGTAGTCCCATGTTAAAAAACTAAAAAAGTGAAGCTGTTTTTAGTATTTAACCCAATATACCAAAACATTATCAATTCAACATGAAATCAATGTAATCTTTATGTTTTTTCCATGTAAATTTTCAAAATATGGAACATATATTACAACTGCATCACAGCATGGAGTAGCCAACTTTCAAGTAGAACATGTGGCTAGTGGCTAAGATACTGAAAAGTGTGGTTACAGATCAATTATTTCCTTTTTTTTTTAATTGAGCATCCACTTGTAGGGCATGTAACCGTATTTATGTGCAAATTATGTTCACATAACTTACACATATATTACATTATAACTCAACATAAAACACACTTAAGGAGAAGTATTTCACTGTTTAAGATCACAAACTTTTCTGATCTTTTATTACTACTATTATTATTGTGATTTAGGTAAAAATTAATTTCTCATTATACAGTTAATACACAAATTGCTTTGTGACACTGGTTTAGAACCCTGTGATATATCAACAGTCTCCAACTCTCCACCTCAGATCCCCTGTTTCCCTTCGTCCACTTTTCCTGTCCCTTCCTACCTTCTTGTCTTTCCTTTTAGGCCATTAGTCTCATAAACATGATTGCACTATGAAGCATGTCCCTGATATATGTTATTGCTGGCCCTACAGATCTCTTTAACCTTTTAGTTGAGGGGCAAACCTCAGAAGTGACCTCGGTATTGAGTTAAGGGGTTGTACAGGGACCATACACTTCGGGTTTCTCCAATCCCTGTCACAGAAGCAGGCCTAGTAGTATGTGTGTATGAATTTGAATTCTGGCCTACATTTAACTCCAGCTCTGGGCAGAACCTTCTGGACAGAACAATTAGCAGTAGTAACTGGGCATCATCCAGTTGCACTGGGCTCGGTCTGATGGAAGCTGTGCAGAACTGGTCAATCAGTCCTTTGGACTAACCTTTCTCTTGTGTCATTCATCTTCATTCTTCTTTGCTCTAGTCAGGATGCTGCTGTTGTTAGGTTTCGTCTAGTCAGTTCTGACTCATAATGGCCCTATGCACAACAGAAACAAACACTGCCCAGTCCTGCACAATGCACACAACTATTTTTAAGTTTAAGCACATTGTTGCAGCCACTGTGTCAATCCATCCTGTTGAGAGTCTTCCTAGTTTTCACTGACCCTCCAGTCTACCAAGCATGGTATCATTCTCCAGGGACTGAACTCTCCTGACAACGTGTCCAAAGCACGTTAAGATGCAGTCTCACCATCTTTGCTTCCAAGGACCACTCTGGTGGTACTCTGTCCAGAACAGATCTATTCGTTCTTTTGGCAGTTCATGGTACATTCAATATTTTTCTCCAACAACCCAATTCAAAGGCATCAGTTTCTCTTCTGTCTACTTTATTCATTGTCCAGTTTTAGCATGCATATGATGTGATGAAAAATACCATGGCTTGGTTCAGGAACACTTTAGTCTTCAAGGTGACACCCTTACCTTTTAATACTTTAAAGAGGTCCTTTGTGGCTGATTTTCCCAACGCACTGTGTCTTTTGATTGTTTTCATGGGCAATGATTGTGGAACCAAACAAAATGAAACCCTGGACAATCTGAATCCTTTTTCCACTTACAATGTTGTTGCTTACCAGTGTAACTGTGAGGATTTTTGTTTTTTTTGATGTGGAGGTATAATCTATACTGAAGGCTGTGGTCTTTGATCTTCATCAGTGTTTCAAATCTTCTTCACTTCAGCAAGCAATGTTGCATCATCTGCATAACACAGGTTGTTAATGAGTCATCCTCCAATCCTGATGCCTCATTTCTTCCTCATATAATCCAGCTACTGGGACTATTTGCTTGGCATACATACTGAAAAATATGGTGAAAAGATACAACCCTGACACACACCTTTCCTGACTTTAAACTATACAGCATTCCCTTGTTCTGTTCAGACGACTGACTCTTGATCCATATAAAGATTCCTCATGAGCACAATTAAACATTCTGGAATTCCCATTCTCCATAACATTACCCATAATTTGTTATGATGCCTCTGCATAGAAAATGAAACACACATAAAGCATCTTTCAGGTATTCCCTGCTTTCAGCCAAGATCCATCTGATATCAGCAATGATATCCCTGGTTCTATGTTCTCTTCTAAATCCAGGTTGGATTTCTGGTAGTTCTCTGTCAATATATTGTTGCCGTTGCTTTTGAATGATCTTTAGCAAAATTTTACTTGTGTATGATATTAACGACATGATGCAAATGGGAAGAAACAGCTGCAAACATCCATTAATAATTGGAACATGGAATGTAAAAAGTACGAACCTAGGAAAACTGGAAGTCTTCAAAAATGAAACGGAACACATAAATGTAGATATTCTAGGCATTAGTGAGCTGAAATGTACCAGTATTGGCCAATGTGAATTAGACAACAGGCATACTGGTGTAGTCTGCTAATCAAAAGGTCAGTAGTTCAAACCCAACAGACACTCTGGAAACTCTATGGAGCAGTTCTACTCTTCCCTATAGAGTCACTATGCGTGGGAATCTTGACAGCACTAGGTTTGGTTTTCGGTTTACAGTCTACTATACTGGGAGTGAAAACTTGAAGAGGAATGGTGTTGCATTCATCATCAAAAGAACATTTCAAGATCTGTCCTGAAGCACAATGCTGTCAGTGATAGGATAATATTCATATGCCTACAAGGAAGGTGAGTTAAAACAACTATTATTCAAATTTACACACCAACCACTAAGGCCAAGGTGAACAAACTGAAGATTTTTACCAGCTTCTGCAGCCCCAAATTCATCCAACATGCAATCAGGATGCATTGATAATTACTGGTGATTGGAATAGAAAAGCTGGAAAGGAAGAAGGATGGGTGTTGGAAAATATGGCCTTGGTGATAGAAATGATACTGGAGAGTGTAAGACAGGTTCTGCAAGACCAACAACTTCTTCATTGCAAATAACTTTTTTCAGTAACACAAACAGGAACTATATACACAGACCTTGCCAGATGGAATACACAGGAATCAAATCCATTCCATCTGTGGAAAAAGACAATGGAAAAGCTCCATATTAGCAGTAAGTAAAAGCCCAGGTGCTGACAACGGCACAGACCATCAATTGTTCATACACACGTTCAAGCTGAAACTGAAGAAAACTAGAACAAGTCCATGACCACCACAGCATGACCCTGAGTACCTCCCTGCTAAGTTCAGTGATAAAACAAAGTCAGACATCAACTCCACAGCAACTGTTTGGTTGGTTATTGTCCTACCACCACAACTGTGGAATAGAGTGGTTTTTTTCAAGTACCAGAAAGAGACCCCAGGGAAGCAGAAAGTAACTGAGAGAAGATGAAGGAGACCAAGGAAGCAATCCCATCAAGTTGTTTGACATGAACTCACCCCTGCCCCTGATTTGTCCAAGAGGGATTTTGATACTAATTAGCATGCCAAAGACATTAGCTAAGGAGTACACCTTGAGGCAGGTCCTAGAGTAGGACTAGATAGTACACACACAAACAAACAACAAAAAAAAATGTCCGCTGAACTCTGACTCATGGCAACCACACAGAACAAAGTCAAACTGCTCCATGGGGTTCCAAGGCTAACATATTTCCCGGCTGCTGGGTTCAAATTGCTGGCCAAATTTTGATTAGTAACTAACTGCTGTAACTACTGCACGACCAGGGCTCCTGGTACACACACAAGACAGACCCAAATAGTATGGCAAAGTCTTGTAACACAGACCTGGTACTTATACTAAATGTCCAGGATAGAAATTCACATGGAAAAACACAATCAATGATGAGATAAAACAAATACTGGAAACAGTTTGGCGGTTTCTTGTAAAGTTAAATATACATTTACAATGCATTCCAGCAATCTTGCCTCTGGGTATTTAAGAAATTTGAAATGGACTTCACTAGAAACTGAAAACTCTTCTAATCTCAATCCAATATTGCAAAGATACAGTAACAGGGGTGGGGCCCTGGGACCATGCTCTAAGGAGGCATCCAGATCAATTGGAATAACTAGCCTATTGCTAAGAATGTCTTCTGCACCCCATATTGATGAGTGGTGTCTGGTGTCTCAAAAGCTAGAAAGCTTCCATCTGAGGTATACCAACCGGTAACAACTCATCTGAATAGATAACCACCCAGAACAACAAAGACATGGGGGAAAAAGAGCTCAGGAAACAGAAGGACTCATATGAATGGGAGATTGTATCAACATGTGACCAGAAGAACCAGATGGCACCCGGCCACCTCCAAAGATAGCCATGATGGGGCATACAATGTTGACTCCCTATGTCAACTTGAAAAACAGAGCGGTGCAACTCAAGAGTTCTACCAAAAGACCACAACTGATGGTCTGACAGCCTGGGGGTCCCCCGGAAACATGTGCTCTATACCTGCTGCTGCCCCTGACCAGAAACCACTACTGAGGTCAACTCTTTGGCCAAAAATAGTCTGAACTCAGGGACACAATGTGACCATATGGTTTGTATACTTTATGGTTCTATGCATTTATAGGAGGTTGTTCTACTGGGCTCTTTCTAGATGAGAGAGAAGACGGTGGAGAGGAGGAGACAGGACATTGTTGAGAGGATATGAGCAGTATAGAATGAAAAGCAAGATTGTGCTGTCACCAAGCAAAGAGAGCAGAAAGAGTTGCAGAAAGGTGGGCATGCAAAACTGATGTGGATTGTATACTTTAACTTTATCACAAAGAGAAAGAAATTTGACATAAAAAATAAAAACTTATGTTCACACAGAAAGCTATGCACAACTATTCACAGAAGTCTTATTTTTGATATCCAAAAGTTGGATACAACCCAGTGTGCTTCCACACTTGAATGGATAAACATATTGCACTATATCCATGCAATGGAAAAATATGCAGTAGTAAATAGGAACATATCATTGATATATACCACAACTAGGATGAATCTGAAAGATGTTATGCTGAGAAGCAAGACAAAAAAAAAATAATAATAATATATATTACATGATTCTATTTATTTGCATTCTTGAAAAGGCCTATCTGATGAAAGATACATCACTGGTTGTCATGGATCAGGTGAGAGGGTATGAAGATGATACGAAGGAATTTTTTGAGACAATGGAACTATTCTTTATCTTGATTATGGTAGTGGTTACAAAACGAAAGATCCATTGTACTGTATTATATTTTTAAAGCTAAAATTAATTCTTAAAGAGTGAATAAAAATTAAGGCACCATGATGACTCATAGATACATAGATACATAGGTAAGGAGTTAAAATCACCTTAAATAATAAAGTTGACTAATATTATAAAAGTTATAATGGAATTTTTCTAAATTATCTGGATTTATATATTTTTTTCTACAGTGGATAAGACATTTTTCAAAGTTATTAAAATAGGGAACTATTCTGTATCAGATTTCTGACAATTTATGTAGCAAACTGGTAAGATATCACTATCAAATGCCATGTATAATCTTTTACTGAATTCTGAATCCACAAAAGTCAATAAACAACATCAGGAAAATTGAAGAAATATAAATACAGGTTATATTATTGTATGAATGTTACACTGCCAGCATATGAAACGGTGAACAACTGCCTTATTCCTGGGGACATAGGCTGAAGTATTTAGTAGTGAAGTGTCATGATATCTGCAATAATTTCCAAATGATACATGGAAAAAACAAGCGAGACAGTAATATGCATAAAGTATGTGTTACAGAAGATTACCAACCATGAATTTAGGTGTAGGATCTACAAGTGTCCATCATCATATTATTCTTACCCTTTCTGTAAGTCTGAAAGTATTCAAAATAAAAAGTCTAGAGAAAAAATACGTGATGAGAATCAGAAACAAAACATGAAATTAATAAATTCACAATGAAATGAACTTAGTATAGTATATATAGCCTCCACTGAGATGTAGAATGACTGTCATGGATTGAGTTGTATTCTCCAAAAAATGAGCAGTAATTTAGCTAGGCCATGATTCCTGGTGTTGTGTGATGTCCTCCATATTGTAAATTCTGCCTCTATGTTAATAAGGTTAGGCTGGGCAGCAGTTCTGTTTGTCTGGCAGGACTCAATGTGTAAGATTGTTTTGTGCCTTGAGGCAGTCTCTTGATATATAAAGAAAGAAGTTAGCAGAGAGACTGGGGAACCTCATACCACCAAGAGCTGTGCTGGAAGCTGAGTGTGTCCTTCCGAAAGGACCAGGGGTCCCTGCGCCTCAGAAGGTTCCAGTTTAGCAGAAGACTGACAACAAGCACCTTCCTCCAATGCCAGCAGAGAACGCCTTCCCTGGAGCTGACACCTTGAAATTTGATGTTTTGCCTACTGGACTGTGACAAAATAAAATTTATTTTTAAAGCCATTCACTTGAAGTATCTCTGTTAAAGCAGCACCAATTAACTAAAACAATGATTTACATTTGGAAAACAGTCTTTTTATTTTCCCTTGTCTCAGTTAGCCTCCACAATAAAGTATAATCAGTTTGACCTCATACTGTAATAAACATCCTCCCTAAGGATGACACTCCTTTACCTCCAAAAATATAAGCTAAATATCAAAGACTACTGGGTATCATAAACCTCATAAGAAAGTCATAAAAAAATCTATTTACTACTATTTTAAATTTTCAACCAGGAACTGTAACTAAAATAATCACTGAATCAACCACACAGAGACCAATTCAGATAGCTCAGGTTTTTGTGATTTATCTGTGAAAACATTCTAATTATCTTGCCAACTACAATTTCTATCCCTCCAGTATCCACAACATTTAGTCAATTAATCAATATGTAAGAATTGAGTACTCATTATATCTCTGGCATGTAGACCATACTTTCTGTATAAAAATATTTATAAACATTCTTTCAAAGCATGATAGAAAAATTACAAAATGGGTTAGTTAATTCACTTTTTATTCTAAGCACCACATTTACAAGTAGTTGCCCACCTTGTGTGATTTAAAGACTGACATGAAAATTCTCATACATACACACATTCACCACTGCCTATGAAAAACAGTGTGACTTCACGACTTGTTAAAATGCAAATGACACCAGAAAAAAGAACATATTTTCAAACCATCAGCCACTTAAATCTTGGGGTGAATTGGCTGATCAGATCTTCTATTCCTAAGAAAAAAATTAATTAGGGGAGAAAGCAGGTATGATGAAAGCAAGAAGCCAGGGTTAGAAGCTGAAGAGATAGAAAGGCTATGGAAAGAAAAGCAGCAACTTACAGAGTCAAACCCGTCACTGTCCCATCAATTCTGACTCAGCAACCCTACAGGCCTTGAATAATCCTTCTTTACCTATTGCTATTGACTTGATTCCAACTCATAGCAACCACTTTGGATAGAAGAGAAATAATGATTCCATAGAGTTTCCAAGGAACATCTGGTAAGATTCAAACAGCTGGCCCTTTGGTTAGCAGCCACAGCATTTAATTACTACACAACCTTACTTCAGAAATTTTATAATTAGGATACAGATAGAAAGCTATAGAACATATGTAATCAGATTTGATAGCCTCGACCTATTATATATAAAACAAAAAACAAACCCAATGCCACTCAGTCAATTCTGACTCATAGAGACCCGACAGGTCACAGTAGAACTAACTGACCCATAAAGGTTCCAAGGAGCACCTGGCAGATTTGACCTGCCAACTTGTTGGTTAGCGACCATAGCACTTAACCACTACACTACCAGGGTTTCCTATTATATATAGCTGTTCTAATTAATGAAAACGCTGGTGATGCAGGGGTTAATAGCCACAGCCACTAACCAGGTGCTTCTCAGAACTACAAGACAGTTCTATTCTGTTACACAGGGTCGCTAAGAACTGGAGTCAGCTTGACAGAAATGGGATTTTTTTGGTTTCATTTAATTGGGATGTCTGAGAGTTTAATAAGGAAAGTCTGGAACCTACTAGAAGGAAGAACAAGAAGTTGTAATGCAAAGAATAGGCAGAATTCTGGGGCTGACAATAAAAAACTGGTTCATTTAAAGTAACAGGATAGTTAATTCTTTACTAACTGTAATCCTCATAATGCTTATCCACTGTCGAACGGTCCATTCTGGCTCACAGCAACCGTACAGGACACAGTGGAACTGCCCCATAGCATTTCCAAGGCTATAAATATTTTTGGAAGTAAACTGCCATATCTTTCTCCTGTGAAGTCATTGGTGGGTTTAAACTATTAACCTCTCGGTTAGCAGCTCAGTGCTTAACCACTGTGTATCACCACAGCTCCTTCTTTATGGTGACTTACCAGAAACAAAAACAAACTCAATGTCTTGGAACTTATTCTGACTCATAACAACCCTAAAGGAGAGGACAGAACCATTCTATATAGTTTTAAAGGAGCAGCCAGTAGATTTAAACTGGTGACTTTTTGGTTAACAGCAATAGCACTTAACCACCGTGCCACCAAGACTTTTAAATTCTTTTCCATTTTACAAAACAAGGTAATACAAGAAAAACTACAAAGAGATAAAAGAGTCAAGACTTTGTTAACTATCATTAAATGAAGAACTTTTACATAAGAGGGCAAGTAAGCTTTTCTGGGTCCTTTACTGGACATAAACAGAAACAAGAATGACACCACTTTGGGCTCAGTATAAGAGAGATTTCTGAATAAAATGGACTGATTTAAAAAAGGAAAGAAAAGGAGTAAGTTACTCTGAAAAGTCATTGATTTTTCTCCAACTATTTGAATACAGAATAGAACACAATCGTTTAAACTGATACTGGGGCTCATTGGGACTTTGGGGAAAAAAAGTAGAGATTAAAAGTCAACCAAAAATAGAAACTAGAGCCATTTAAAAAAAAAAAAAGCAACCAAACAAACCTCTCTACATGATATGTGTACTAGGGAAAACTTGTTCAGGGAGGACAGACGATGGGAAGTGTTTCTGCTGTAGGTTCCCATGGGGTACACAATGGAAAAACATTTCTTACAATCTGAAGGCAGTTTGTACTGCTCAGAGTGCTTCGCTGTAAGCAAACTAACCCCAGCTTTCTTAAACAAACAAATAAAAAAGGAACAAACTAAAAAAAATGTAGAAACTTAGAAAGGGAGCAGAAAATCAGGCTTAGAAAGGAAACAGAAACAGAACTCCAAAAGGGAGTTAAGGAGACTACCAGTATTTTGGTAGAACAGCATAGCCTAGACTCAACCATACATTTCTTCATTCTCATGCCAATGATTGCAGATGAACAATGTCACCACTGCTTCCACAAATGTATTACAACATGGGGATGGGAAACAGATAGCCAAAAAAAAAAAAAAAAAACCTCCAGAAAGAAATTATAAAAACTCAGAGTTATATTCAGTTTTGTCCAAACTGGATACAATTTCAATGCAATGGCCCCCAAATCAAACTGCAAAGCGGGGAACATACATAAATTATTCATTAAACCAAAAAAACCAAACCCACTGCCATCGAGTCAGGTCCAACTCATAGCAACCCTAGAGGTCAGAGTAGAACTGCCTGGTAGTTTCCAAGGAGCACCTGGCAGATGTGAACTTTCGACCTTTTTTAGCAGACATAGCACTTCACCCACTACATCACCAGGGTTTCCAATTATTCATTAGGGGAAAAAATACATATATATATATGTGTGTGTGTGTACTAATTAGGAAAAAAATCCTAAGCGCTATATGTATTAATAACTAATTTTTTAACAGAGTCCTGGTGGCACAGTGGCTAAACACTCAGTTACTAAATAAAGGGTCAGTGGTTCAAACCCACCAACTACTCTGTGAGAGAAAAAAGTGGCAATCAGCTTGTGCAGCTCTACTCTGTTGTATAGGTCACTATCAGTTGGAGTGGACTTAATGGTATACAACAACTGTTTTAGTTTCTATTTGCGTATGCTTTGTGATAAATAAGTACGTTGTTCAAAAATGCATGTACGTAATTAAGATGTATCAGAGTATTATGCCCAAAGTGAAGTAGAAGAATGTCTATGGATGAACTGTAATGAATGTGGATTAAAACTGTTTGGATACTTTGTATGATACCCTGAAATTCAATGTTAAAATTTAAAACAGTGCACAGAGAGTTTCTTCTGAAAAAAGTTGTCTGGATTGGGTTTTGGCATTTTCTACCACTCCCAGTTTGGTAGAGGTATCAAAGAGATGCTTTCAAGAAACCACTCAAAAAGTCTGATACGTATCCCTTGTGATTATAGTGAGACTTGAATTTTATCTTTGCTTGAGAAGACTACAGATATTAGAACCAGTGAAGATGGCAATGCAAGGAGAAGTTGCACTTTGTCATTTAGCATGGGAAGATTTCATTAGTTTCCCAGGGACCAACTGGGAAGAACAGAAGGAAACACATCAAAGCCAAGTAATTCAAAGGGATTCATCTCTAAAGGGGAGGGTGCCAGAGTGGAAAGAGTGCAGTGAAAGGAGGCTACAGGACATGCTTTTGGTGACAGAGCTATCAGAGTTGTGAAACTGAAAACACTCTGAAGTCAACTAGAAAACTGTTCATTTTACAAAAATAATATATGCATGACAGTGAAAACAATCAAACTAGTATTTATAACAACATAAAACAGACCTTCTTCTACCGATGCATCACAATGATTCCCTTCAGGCCAAGCAAAGTGCCGTTGAGTTGGATCCAACTCATGGCGACCCATGAGTCAATTCTCTTCAAAGGCAACAATTTATGACTCTCGTCTGTGGGTTTGTTTCTAACCTTCCCTACACATTTTCCCCAACCTCTTGTATTAGTCAACTTTCTAATACTGCATCACCTTACATTTCTGGATAAATCTCACTGATGTATTTCATAAAAAGTATGG
This sequence comes from Heterohyrax brucei, assembly GCA_028571685.1. NCBI lineage: Eukaryota > Metazoa > Chordata > Mammalia > Hyracoidea > Procaviidae > Heterohyrax > Heterohyrax brucei. The sequence continues at coordinate 88,021,939 of CM053151.1, read as the reverse complement.
AAAATGTGCTGGAAAGAGAACTTACAAGTCATCAAATTATCCCAGATATTCAAGAATTCAAAGACATTAAAAAATTATCAAAAAAAAAAAAAAAAAACAATGATGTTAAGTCAATTTTGACTCATAGTGACTCTACAAGGACAGAGTAGAACTGCCCCATATCATTTCTAGGTACTATGTGGCAGATTCAAACTGCTGACCTTTTGGTTAGCACCTGTAGCTCTTAACCACTATGTCACCAGGGTTTCCTTCAAAACAGTGGCAATAAATAGACGGCTATTTAGAAAACAAAAGTCTCTCAGTGGCCAAGTAGTTTGGAACTGGCTACTAACCTAAAGGGTGGCACCATGGACAAGAAAGTCTTGGCAATGTACTTCTATAAAGATCACCAAAACAAAAACAAATTCATTTCCATGGAGTCATACTGACCCTATAGGATAAAGAATTGCTGTCCCACAGGATTTCCAAGGTTGTCTTTTCTTCAGAGGCTGCGCTGCTGAGTTCAAATCACTGATCTTTCAGTTAGCAGGTAAGCACTTAACAACTGCAACACCGGGGTTCCTACTCTGTAAAGATTACAGCCAAGAAAATCCTATGACGCAGTTCTGTTCTGTAACAGGTGGGGTCATCATGTGTCAAAATCAACTTGATGACAGTAAGTTTCACTTTTGGTTGTCAGAAAACAAGAAATAGTTTTGAGAAATTAAAAATATGATAAAGTAAATAAAATATCTAATTAAACGATAAACTTAAGAATTTTTTCATTATTATCTCTCTCCTATTGCAGCCTAAAATCCCTCAGTCAAGATCGTATTCGGTTTCACAATGATATGCAGTAGATACTCAATAAATATTTGCTATGTGAATAAATGAAAACAAAATTAACTATACACTATGTATCAACTGTCTCTGGAAAGAGGCAAAAGAGGACACTGTAAAGTATTTGCTATTATTGTTAGCAGCCATCAAGTCGGTTTTGATTCTGAACCCAACATATAACAGAACAAAACAGTGTCCAGTCCTCACAATCTGAGTTATGTTTAAGCCCATTTTGCAGCTGCTGTGTCAGTCTATTTAGTTGAAGGTTTCTCCTTTTTTTCACTGACCCTCTATTTTACCAAATATGATATCCTTGTCTAGGGACTGGTCGCTCCTGGTAACATGTCCAAAGTACCTAAGACAAAATCTCACCATCCTATTTTCTAAGGAGCACTTGGGTTGTACTTCTTTCACGACAAGTACTTTTTACACTAATACTTGCTACATACATACACATACACACAATTTTTAGAGAAAAGCTCTTGTACGTTAACATACAATTATATGGTATAATGTTTAAGTCAAAAAGCAGTGCTACAGAATCACAAAAACCCTGTATTAACAAAAATATCAAAACGAGAAGATACTGTTTATCAACATACCCTCCGAAGGGTATTTTGAAGGCAGTGTCTTCCTCTTTCTAACCCTTCCCTGGGAAACCTTGGTGGCACAGTGTTTAAGTGCTACGTCTGCTAATCAAAACATAGGCAGTTTGAATCCACAAGGTGCTCCTTTGAAACTCTATGAAGCAGTTCCATTCTGTCCTTTACGGTTGCTGTGAGTCAGAACTGACTCAACGGTAGTGGGTTTGGTTTCTGGTTTTGGAACCCTTCCCTGAGGAATTCTGCACTCTCTGATTTGCAACACATAAAATGGTAGTTTTGGCACCCTCAAGGGAGTCAAACTGCACTCCTTTTAAACGTTTTAGGAACAAAAAGAAGTCTGAAAGGGCAAGATCAGGATTGTAGCGTAAATTTCCCAATGCAATTCTCATAGGACAGTCCTTGCTACCCTCAAAGAACGAGCAGGTGCACTGTCATAACAGAAGAAAAAATTCCTTAGCACAACATTCTTGGTCTTTTTCTCACCAATGCAGGTTTCAATTTTTTAAACTTTCCTCATAATAAGACCCCATGATCGTCCTACATCCTTTGAGAAAACCTATCAAAATTACTCCTCTGGAATGCCAAAAGCAATCTCTATAGCAATCTTCTCAGTGGTCTTGCCTCTTTCAATTCATCTTTGAGATCTTCTAAACCTTCCTTAACATGATGGATCCACCTAAAAACTACTGTTTTATGTGAAGCAGCATTCCCATAAACTTTTGTGAAGCTTCAGTGCTTTGGAATTATGTCCATTTAAGTTTCGTTAAAGATCTTATATTAGCCCTGACCTCAAAACTGTTCTTTCCCATGGCACGAACAGTACTTTTCATTTTGAAGGCACCCTAACACGATTAAGAGAACTATATTACTGAGAAAACTCTGCACCATTCACTTGTTGAAGACACTTTTAAACAGGTTTTGTTTTGAATAAGCCTGTGAATGCAGGAAGTGACACTCTGGAAGCAATAGTTTTTGACTTATCCTCAAAGTCTTTTATTCTTGATGTATCATTTCATAAATATATCATTATTTTTTGCATCTTAGACTACACTATGCAAATAATGGACTTAAGGTACATATTCCTTAGGAAGCTAAATATTTACCAGAAAAGCCATTTTCAATGGCTGTGTTATATTTCGCTTCAGGCAGTAACTATAACTTCTTTGATCATTCCCCTATTGTTATAAAGTGTGTTTTTTCACTGCTTTCTTCTTACAGAAAACTGTAAAAGAATGACCATATTTGACCAAATTTTTTATTATTTTATTTTAGGTTATTTTAAGAGACATAAACACTGAAAACAACACAATCTCTTGATCTTTCATAATCTTTATTTTTATCTCACTGTGATAAATTCTGAGTAATTTCTTTTAACCTACCTCCATTTTAAGACCACTGTTTTTAGTGTTTCTGCTAATTCTCACTCATGGTACCTCATTTCCTTAAGACTTTTCACATTCACTGGAATAATCTATGCTACTTCTTTGAATTTTAGAGTGAAATTACATTCACCAAAGAACTTAACAATTTGTTGCAGTCAGATTCCCAAAAGCACACCATCAAGTACCATTTTAAATGAAATTCATATACTGAAGATCTTCTGTATAGACTTAGTTATGTCAATTCGAATTACAAATTCATTCTCAAGTCAGTTTACGTTATAATTTCCCAAGGACTTTTAAACTTCCGTCATCTCTCCAGTCTTCTAAGAATGGGGGTGTGGGGGGGGGGGTGGGGGGGGGGGTGTGGGTGTGTGGGTGTGGGTGTGTGTGTGTGGATGTGTATGTGTGTGTGTGTGTGTGTGTGTGTGTGTGTGTGTGTGTGTGTGTGTTCTGCAGGGAAGTTCCGGAGTTACTAAACCTTTTACATATGTTCAGTGAATGTGATTTAAAAAAACAAAATTAGTACTCAATAAAACATGTATTCATAATAATGGCTGATTAAAGACAATAATGATTTCATGGAGTTAATAAAGACAGTTTCTAAATAATTTCAAAGGAGAGGGTGGGGACCAAATGCTCCTCTTAATAACTTGGTTATTTAAAATAATCATCTTAAGCATGTATTCATCTAACAGAATTCTAAACTTAAGAAGGTGACATATATTTGTCACTGGGAGCAAATACATTGTAAGAGGAATTTTTATTTATATTTATTTGGATTAAGAATTGGAAATCCTTTAACGAAACTGTTCTATCCACATCTAATGATCCCTTTTTAGAAGAGGATTTAAAATTGCAGCTTTTTTGTTAGGTTGCTGTTTTCTTTAAAGGTAATATAATATGCTGCAAGTAATTTTTCTGGATCAATCTCTTTCTACTCAAAGTAACAGACACGCTATTAAAAAAAAATCAACAATACCAAGGTTTTCAAGTATTTCTATCTTCAGATTTTAGTTTAAAATACTTCTGGGTATTTAGCACAACAGATGGCTCAAAAGGAAAAATATTTGTAGTTTAACATTTTAAACAGAGACTATACCCTGTATAATAGAATAAATTTATATCAGAATGACTTCTATGGCAACAGACTATTCTTATGTAACTATCTGAGGGTTGGAAAAATATTTGTTCTAGTTTAAAACTTTAAAATAAAACAGGAAGAGGTGGAGCTAAAAGTTGGAGGCTTCTTGTGATTCTTCTAACAACAAAAAACCAAAAGAATCGATTATATATGACATCCTATGAGTCTTGAACCTCAAAAGGAAAGGTGAGAATTAGACTGAGTGACAGGGAAAGGAGAGAAGGTCCAGAAGTACCTAGAACTGACCAGACCTGAACTGATGGGAATTGACACCCTGCAGGTGAACAGAGCTCAGTGAGAAGGGCAACAGATTTCAGAAAGAATCTTTCTTGGCAGGAATGATTCATGCCAAAGACCCTACTTATGCTTCTGGAATCACTTAAAAATAGCACTTGATCATGAAAAGCTAAGAATTCAGCTAATCTACCATGCAAGAATCTCAATCTCTCCTTCAGGATAAATCTCTATACCTTTTTTCAGCACTTGATCCTCCCTTCTCTGCATCACACCCTTGCTCCAAAGTATGATGACATTACCTGGGCTAGAAGTGTGACTCTTAAAACACACACCCTGAGCCATTCTCTTACACTCAGAGAAGGAAGAATCTGACAAACAAGTGCAAAGGATAAAGAAATAAGGTGCCAGCCCCACTAAGCTGGGAACTGAGGGAACCAACAGTTCCTTTTTCTAGGCTTAGGAATAAAGGCACACATTGTGCTCACAGACACTCATTGATGACTATCAGTGCCCTGCCTTTCTCAGAACATGCAGGAAGACACCTGTGCCTATACTGACCATTCCTGCCCATCTAGAATTGGAAGGGAGAGCCTGTGCCACATACTTGGCAACTGACTATCTGAGCACCTAAATCGAATACTACAAGAAATATGAACAGACACCTGGGCTCAAACACCTAGTAACAGCCCCAGCCACCAAATTACAGGATGTTAGAGCCTCAAAGGTGTCAGGAATCAAACTAGTTCATATGACCACCCTATTTGGGAACTTTAAAACAAAACAAAATTAGAAGTTAGAACATAATAAACAAACATAAATAAATACCACTTGGTGCTGGCTCACAGACAGCAGTCAACATCAAATCACTTAAAGAGGGAGAACATGACGGCTTCACAAAGCTCCCAAACCAAAGAATCAAGAAATTTTCCAGATGAAGAGAACTTCTTGGAGCTACCAGAGGTAAAATACAAAAGAGTAATATTTAGAACACATGAAGAGATCAGGAAGGAAAGAAGACAAAATGAAGCAGAGCATAATGACAAATTGAACAGGCTCCAGGAAAGCATACAGAGACAGGAAGCAAAAATTCAGATGGTCAATAACAAATTTACAGAACTAGATAACTCAGGATAAAGTTTAAGGAGCAGAATTGAGGCAATAAAAGGCCAAATTAGTCATACTGAAGATAAACCACCTGACAGCAACCTATTTGAGTAAAAATCAAATAGAATTTACTTTAAAATTGAAGAAACATTAAGAATCATGTGGTGCTCTATGCAGAGGAATAATCGATGACAACTGACTGCAGCACCAAAGGGGGGGCTCCCATGGGGTGGGTGTGTGTGTGTAGTAACAGAAAACACAGAAAGAACTTTTGAAGATTTGTTGACAGAAAATTTCCTGATATCATGAAAGATGAGAAGATATCTCTCCAAGATGCTCACTGAAATCCACAAAAGGCAGATCCCCCCAAAAAGACTTCAAGATATATTATAATCAGCCCTGTTAAAACAAAAGAGTAGGAGAGAATTTTTAAGGCAGCAATAGATAAGCGAAAATAATTTACAAAGGAGAGTCAAAAATAATAATAAACTTGGCAACTCAGCAGAAATGGTGCATATAAGAAGACAATGGGACGACATACACAAACCCTTGAAGGTGCTAGGGTGACAAAACAAAGTATGTGGTAAGTTTCTGTATCAGAAAATGACTTTAATTGTAAACTTAAAGCAAAATAAAACTCATCAATGTTGCTATGTGACTCAACAGATCCTTTTTACAGATGATGAGTTACTGAAGGACATCTTGGTTGCTTCTCATTCTGCAATATTAGTAAAACTACTCTAGACATTCCCACAGAGATTTCAGTGTGAGGATAAGCCTTCAATTTACTGGAGTAAACTATGAGTGTGTTTCATGGATTCTACACTGCATATTTTTAATTTTGTAAGAAATTGCCCAACTATCTCCCAAGTGATAGTACTATGTCACAGTCCTTCAAGCAATGAATGAGAGTTCCATATCCTCATGGACATCTAGTATTTCAATTTTTTTATTATCCATTATAGTAATTATGTCTTTAAACTCAGGAGGGATATACTCAAGGTTATACTTTGGCTCTTGTGGACTTGTTCTAATTTTCCTGAGTTAAAATTTGAATTTGCATATGAGCAGTTGATGACCTGTGCCACAGTCTTCTTCTGACTGCTGATATGGAGCTTTTCCACTGTCTTTTCCACAGATGTAGTTGATTTGGTTACTGTGTATTCCATCTGGTTAGGTCCATCTGTACATTTGCCATTTGTGTTGGTTAAAAGAAGGTATCAGCAATGAAGAAGCATTAGTCTTGTAAAATGCTATCATGCGATTTCTAGCATTTTTTCTATCATCAAGGACATAGTTTCCAACTAAGGATCTTCTTTGTTTCCAAGTTTTGCATTCCAGTCACCAGTAATTACCAATGCATCCTGATTGCATGTTTGATCAATTTTAGACTGCAGAAACTAGTAAAATACTGAATGTCTTCATCTTTGGCCTCAGTGGTTGGTGCATGAATTTCAATAATAGTTGTATTAACTGGCCTTCCTTGCAGGCATATGAATACCATCCTATCACTGACAGCACTATACTTCGGAACAGATCTTAAAATGTTCCTTTTGATGATGAAATTAATATCGTTCCTCTTCCGGTTTTCTTTCTCAGCATAGCAGACATATATGTTGGATTCAAAATGGCCAATACGGGCCCATTTCAGCTCACTAATGCCAAGGATACCAATGTTTATGCATTCCATTTCATTTTTGACAATTTCCAATTTTCCCAGATTCCAAATTCATACATTTTATGTTCTCATTATTAACGGATGCTTGCAGGTGCTTCTTCTCATTTTGAGTTCTGCCACATCAGCAAATGAAGATCCCAAAGGCTTTCCTCCACCCACATCACTAAGGTTGCATACTTTGAGGAGGCAGCTCTTACCCACTCATCTTCTGAGTGCCTTCCAACCTGGGGAGCTCATTTTCCGGCACTATAGCTGACAATGTTCTGCTGCTGTTCACAAGGTTTTCACTGTTAATTCTTTCCAGAAGTAGATTGCTAGGTGTTTCTTCCCGGTCTTAGTCTGGAAGCTCAGCTGAAGCCTGTTTACCATGGGTGACCCTGTTGGTACCTAAATATACAGTGGAATAGCTTCCAGCATCACAGCAACAGCAAGCCTCTGGTGACAAATAAGTGGGGTTCACTCACTCTGTCTTTACTCCTCCTATCAGCTAAGACAACCAATCAAAGCATCCAGCCCAGAACTCCACAGGGCAGAGCTAAGACAATCAATGCAAACAGCCCAGAACTATGCAAGGCAGAACAGTCTACCAGCTAAGATACCCCATCAATCATCTAAAGGACTACCTCAAGAACGGATTTGATGTGTTGACCACTAATGACCGAAGAACAGACAAATTATGTAATGACATCAAAGACATCATCTATGAAGAGAGCAAGAGGTCATTAAGAAGACAGGAAAGAGAAAAGACCAAAGTGGATGTCAGAAGACTCTGAAACTTGCTCTCAAATGTCAAGCAGCTAAAGCAAAAGGAAAGAAAGGCAAAGTAAAAGACCTAAACAGAAGATTTCAAAGGGCAGCTTGAAAAGACAAAATAAAGTATTACCATGACATGTGCAAAGAGCTGGAAATGGAAAACAGAAGAGAAGAACACATTCTGCATTTCTCAGGCTGAAAGAACCAAAGAAAAAAATTCAAGACTCAAGTTGCAATAGTGAAGGATTCTACAGTGAAAACATAAAATGACTCAGGGAGCATCCAAAGAAGATGGGAGAATACACAAGAGTCATTACACCAGAAAGAACTGGTTAGCATATGATCAGGAACAAATGGTACTGATGGAAGCAGTCAAACCGGCACTGATAAAAAACAAGGATCCAGGAACTGAAGGAATATCATCAACTGAGATATCTGAACAGATGCAGTGCTGGAAGGGCTCACTCATCTATACCAAGAAATTTCAAGGACAGCTACCTGGCCAACTGACTGGAAGATATCCATAATTTACGCCCATTCCAAACAAATGTGATCGAACCAAATGCAGAAATTACTGAACAATGTCATTAATATCACACACAAGTTAAAATTTTGCTTGAGATCATTCAAAAGCAACTGCAACAGTATACTGACAAGAAACTGCCAGAAATTCAAGCTGGATTCAGAAGGGGATGTGGACCAGGGATATCATTGGTGATGTTAGATAGACCTTGGCTGAAAGCAGAGAGTACCAGAAAGCTGTTTACCTGTGTTTTGTTGACTATAGAAAGGCATTCAATTGTGTGGATCATAAGAAATTATGGCATACATTGCATAAAATGGGAATTCTAGAACACTTAATTGTGCTCTTAAGGAATCTGTGTATGGAACAAGAGGTAGTCATGCGAACAGAACTAGGGGACACTGCATGGTTTACTGTCAAGAAATGTATGTGTCAGGGTTGTATTCTTTCACCATACCTTTTCAATCTGTACGCTGTGCAAATAATCTGAGAAATTGGATTATTATGAAGAAGAACAAGGCACCAGGATTGGAAGACGACTCATTAACAACCTACGTTACACTGATAAAACCACCTTATTTGCTGGAAGTGAAGATTTGAAACATTTACTGATGAAGATCAAGGACCACAGCCTTCAGTATGGATTGCACCTCGACATCAAGAAAACAGAAAATCCTCACAACTGGACCAATAAAAAACATCACTGTAAATGGAGAAAGGATGGATGTTGTCAAGGATGTCATTTTATTTGGGTCCTCCATCAATACCCATGGAAGCAGCAGTCAAGAAATCTAAACATGCGCTGCACTGGGAAAATATGCTTCACATAATCTCTTTAAAGTACTGAAAAGTAAAAATGTCACCTTGAAGACTACAGTTCACCTGACCCAAGCTATGGTTTTTACAATTGCATCATATGCATGCGAACACCAGACAATGAACAAAGAAGTACTGATGCCTTTTAATTTTGGTGTTAGAGAAGGATATCGAATGTACAATGGACCTCCAAAAGAAGAAACACATCAGTACAACCAGAGTGCTCCTTGGAAGCAAAGAAGGCAAGACTGTATCTTACATACTTTGGACACATTGCCAGGAAAGATCAGTCCCTGCAGAAGGACATTATGCTTCACAGAATGGACGGTCAGCAAAAAAAAGGAAGACACTCGATGGGATGGATTGAAACAGTAGCCGCAACAATGGGCTTAAGCATAAAAACAGTTGTGGACATGACGCAAGACTGTGCAGTGTTTCATTCTGCTGTGCATACAGTCACTGTGAGTCAGAACTGACTTGACGGCACCTAACAAGAATAATAACAGTAACTGTGTACAAGTAGTATCTTACTACTAATGGTTTTAATTGGAACTTCTCTAGTGATAAATGCTGTTGCAATCTTTTTGGAATCTTCTCCTAAGCTATATGTCATTCATAACTGTCTTTTGTGTGTGTGTATGTGATTGAGTGCAAGTGTACAATGGAGTTTAAATTTGCATGACTGCCTATGTGCAGCTTCTATTGTTCTGCTTGCCTGGGGACAGCACGCTCCTGCTTTCTGTTCCATACAAGTCATAACCTCCTAACAATCCCATCCCCACTTCTCCACCCTCTTCACTCCCCTCTAGTAAAACGTCAGTGCGACGATATCCTATAGATGCACAGAACCATAAAGTGTACATACAACACGCTCACTCTGTGTCACTGAGTCCAATCCATTCCCATCCGAGGAGTTGACCTCAGTAATGATTTAGGATCAGAGGCAGCACTGAGTCTAGGGGCCATGCTCCAGGGGAACCCCAAGGCCTTTGGATCACCAATTGCAGTCTTTTAGTGGAGTTCTCAGGGTGTACCCCTTTTTATCCTCACATTGCCACTGGGACTCAACTTTGTGAGCACCATCATGGCTGTCACTGGAAGTGGCCAGGCACCATTTGGTTCCTCTGGTCACATGTTGATGCAGTCATCCACTCACATGGGTCTGTCTGTCTTCTTGGTTCTCTTTCCCCCGTGTTGATTTTGCCCTTGGTGATCATCTGTTCCAGCTGAGTTGGGACCATCCGGTATACCTCGGATGGCAGCTTGCTAGCTTTTAAGACCCCAGACGCCACACACCAATATGGGGTGGAGAAGACTCTCTTAGCAATAGGCTAGTTATGCCAATTGGCCACAATGTCCCCTGAGAGCATGGTACCTAGACCCCCACTTCTGCTACTCTGTACTTGTCATTTTGGGTTAAGAGTGGAAGAGTTTTCAGGGTATGCTGAAGTCCTGAGCTTTTTTCTGCATGATCTGTCCATTACTGAACATGGAATGTTGAAGCCTCTTACTATTATTGTAGAGTTATCTCTGCCATTTTTCAATGTTGTCAGTGTTTGTTCAGTGTATTTAGATGCTCTGCTATTGGTGCATAAATATGTAACACTGCTAATGCTCTACTTATGTTCTGAACTTTTCAGCAAAAAATAGTGACCATCCTTGTCCACAATGGTGGATTTTACAGGAAAATCTATTTTATCTGAGATTAATATTCCCACTCCTGCTCTTCTTTGTACATTGTTGGCTTCACATATATTTTTTCATCTTTTGATTTTCAGTTGAACATACCTTTTGAGTCTAAGGTGTGCTACTTGTAAGCAACATATAGCTGGACTATGTCATTTGATCGAGGGTGTCACTCGCTGCCTCTTTACTCGAGCATTCAGTCGATTCACATTCAGTGTAATTATTGACAGGTATGTGTTTAGTGCTGCCATTTAGATGCATTTATTTCTGTGTTGTTGATGGGTTTTGGGTTCCTCTTAATACTCTGCTCATTATGGGCTGGCTTTTCACCTTTTTCAGTGTTGGTTTACTGTTTGTTGAGACTTCTGTATTATGTTTCTTGTCTTCATATGTCACACTGTTATTTTGTTTTGCAGGTACCCTTGTGATCCCCCTTACTAAGTTTAAACCAGATTTTAACTTCTGCATATCATTTTAATCTCCTTTCCATCAAAAACGGTTATACCTAGTTCAATATATCCCCTTTTTTAGTCTCATGATGCCATAATTTTTATGTTAAGATCACTAGTTCCCTACTTTTAATATTGTAGCTTTGATTGAGCTTCATGACTTCCCTAACTGAGTAGGATTCTGGGTGCTGTGTCCTGCACTGTCTCTTTAAGTATACACTTCATGCTTTTGTTGTCTCAACAAAGAGCTTCTTTCTTGTAGTTTTGGTTTGGTTTTTACAAAGTGTCTACACTTCTTTTTGCCTGTGAATGCCTTAATTTCACCTTCATATTTGAGAAAGAATGTTTTACGATGTATAATTCTTGGTTGGAAGTTTTCTCCCTTCAAGTCTTTGAATCTGTCATCCCCCTGTCTCCTTGCCAACATCGTTTGTGCCAAGAAGCAGATGAAAGCCCACAGGGCTTTCCTTTGTATGTTAGCTCTGCCTTAAACCTTGCTCCCTTTAAGAGCCTCTCTTCATGATTCATTTTATTAAGCTTGATTAAATATGTCCTGGTGTCTTTCTTTTAAGGTCTAGTTTTTGTGGCATTTGCTAAGCATCTTGGATATCTTTGTCCTTTCATAATTTCAGGGCATATTTTCTGTCAGCAACTATACAACAACATACTCTATATTTTTGGCTGTCTCTCCCTGTTCAGGAACTCCAATTATTCCTTGATTATTTGTCTTAATAGAGTCCCCCATGTTTCTTAATGCTTCTTCACTTTTCTTATTTCTTTTCTCTGACTTCTCCTCATAGATGCTTGTGTCAGTTTCTCCTCACGCTCACTAACTCTGGCTTCCATCTCCTCTGTATTGCTCTTTTTTCTTTGTATTGAACTGCCTAATTCTGTAATTCTACTATTCATCTGCTGGATTTCAGATCATCAATACTGCATCATTTGAAATAGCTTACTTTTCATTTTGTTCTGCTGCATTTTGTTTCATCTCTAGAAGGGCTCTATACATAATTCTTTTGTACTTGACCTCTGATAATTTTAGAAAGGCTTATTTATCTGGAAAACTTTTTGATTCTTTGTTTTTTTCCGGAGCCATGGTGGACAGCTTCTTCACATGGTTAGCTACTGATTGCTGTCTTTGTGCCATCAAGAAGCTGTTCATTTTCTCCTGTGTACCTTAAACAGGAGCTGAGGTATTGTTCTAAGAAGGGAGTAAGGACCCTACTAGATTTAGTCACCAGCCTCCTCTGTGTGCTCTAGTGACTGGCCCCAGGTGGACACTCTGGGGTAGCAGGTTCTGCCTCCTAGCTGGCAAATACGTCACACTACTCATGGAGCCACTGGGGGGCTGTCTGTCAGTGCTATGATGTGCATCAGTAAAGGCTGGTAGAGATGCTGCAGCCATGCTCAAGAGTCAGTTCCCTAGGTAGTCTTATTTTAAAAACATGCTTTCGTCTTGAATGAGGAGTTGTCCAAAAGCTGCCAAAATCAGTCAGATCCTCAGGTATGGCTGGCCCCATCTTCTGGCTGATAATGAAAGTACCTCACAGGCTGTCCCTAGATGCTATGATGTAGTTCACAGAGGGAGGGGTTAGGGCCTTGCTGCCATCCTCTGCCAGGCCCCACCAGTAACTCTAAGGCACCACTGTTCTAAGCACACCTTTTCTGCTGGAAAAGTATTATCCAAACAAGGGTGCTGCTCAGTGTGGGAATTAACTTCAGCTGAGACCTTCAGCACGGCTGACTCCGCCTCCTAGCTGACTAAGATGGCGCCCCACCAGACCTGCCATTCCTGCTGTGAAACAGCAGAATCTATGGCACAGCTCAGAAAAGAGGGGGCGGGGAATGGTGCCCTCAGCTGGTAGGTTGGGCTCTCAATATATGGCTATCCCATGAACAGTCTCACTTTAGCACCATATGCTGTTTACTTAAGCACTGCAGTTCAGCATATTAACCAGCTCACGCCCAGTTCCCACCTTCCAAATAACCAAGAATGCATCAGTATTTGCAGTCTTCCCAATGAGTCCACAGAAGAAGGGCTCAGTGTGCCGCTGCCTCATCTTCAAGAGAGGTAGTTTAACCTAGTCCAATCTGACAACCCTACACCAGATCCCAGGGTTCCCAAGATGTCTACACTACTCCATTCAATTATGATTCCAGGCCTCAATTCTCAGAGGAAATCAAGGAGATGTGTGTCTAGTCCACCATCTTGGCCCCACCCCCCTCAATGGCTCTTAATTAAAGCTTCTATGTAACTTGCTGGATTTAAGTGAATAGTAGCTTCCATTTTGTCCTTCCCAATGCAGAGAGAGTGACTGCTGTCAACTACAAATTTGATCACATGACTTTCCAACTTACAGTTTTTTTAGTGGCACCTTAACCCTTTGAGATTAAAAAAAAGCAAACTACACAGTGTCCAGTGTCTTATACAACTTAAGTTAATCAACATCTTTCCCCATCTCTCGTATGGTGAAAATATCTCAACCATATATAGAAGCTTGATTTAAAAAATAAAAAGTATTGTAAAAATTATAAAAACATGTCCACATAAGGAAAACCATAGATTTAGCCAAAGTTTTTGCAAAGGACCTGAGCATTTTAAGAACTTCAAAATTTGTACTTCATAGATTAACAGTTTATTTGCCTCTATTCTCAAATAATCCATAAGGAACTACTTCAAACCATTCTTTTCAATGTGTTACATGTTTCCCTTGTAACACTCCATTTCACCTTTACCTAGAGAAATCAGAGCCACACTTCAAAATTTTGCTCAGAAGTGACTTCTTCACATTTATGACTTTAACTGCTCTGCATCCTGCCATGATATCAGGTGAGAAGTCTATCCACTGGGTAACCAAAGCAGCCAGCCAGCCAAGTGCCAAAGCAATGCATGTAAATTTTCTTTCACAGTGTCAAGCATACAGCATTAGATTTCTATCATATCATATCACATCAAACACTAATGACCAAAGACCAGAAAAGTTGTGGAATGACATTAATATCACCAGTCAAAACAAGACCATGTGCTCACTGCAGAACAGACCATCAATGACTTATATGGAAGTTTAAACTGAAACTGAAGAAAATTAGAACAAGTCCACAAGAGCCAAAGTACAGCCCTAAGTATATCCCACCTGCGTGTAAACATCACCTCAAGAATAGTTCTGATTCACTGGTCACTAACGACTGAGTATCAGACAAGTTGTGGAATGACAGCAAAGACATCATTCATAAAGAAAGACATCATTAAAAAAAAACAGGAAGGAAAAAGAAGACCAAAGTGTGTACTAGAAGAGACTCTGAGACTTGCCCTTGAACGTCACACAGCTAATGCAGAAGAAAGAGCTGATGAAATGTAAGAACTAAGCAGAAGATTTCAAAGGGTAGCTCAAGAAGACAAAGTAAAATGTTATAATGACGTGTGCAACTGGAAATAGAAAATCAAAAGGGAAGAACATGTTCTACATTTCTCAAGCTGAAAGAACTGAAGAAAACATTGAAGACTTGACTTTCAATAGTGAAGGATTCTATGGGGAAAATATTAAATGATGTAAGAAAGATCAGAAGAAGATAGAAGGAATACGCAGTTGCTGTACCCAAAAGAAATGTTCAACATGCAACCATTTCTAGGAATAGCATTTAATCAGGAATGGACGGTACTGAAGGAAGAAGTACAAGATGCACCAGGGGGGATGGGGGGTGGGACACCCAGCATCGAGTCTATTCTGACAGCAGTGAAGACACTGGTGAAAAACAAGGCTCCAGGAATTAACAGACTATCAAAAGAGATGTTTCAACAAACAGATTAAGTAATGGAAGTGCTCACTTCACTATGTTAGAATATTTGGAAGACAGCTACTTATTCTACTAGAAAAGACCTGTATTTATGTCTACTTCCAAGTAAAGTGATCCAAATGAATGTGAAAATTATCCAACACTATCATTAATGCCACATGCAACTAAAACTGTGCTGAAGATAATTCAGAAGTGGCTGCAGGAACTAACTGCCAGGAATTTGGGCCCGATTCAGAAGAGGACACAGAATAAGCCCTATCATCACTGAAGTTAGATTTTGGCTGAAAGCAGAGAATACCAGAAAGATATTTACTTGTGTTTTATTGACTATGTAAAGGCATTTCTGTGGATCATAACAGATCACAGATAGCACTGTGGAGAATGGGAATTCCAGAAAGCGCAATTAATCTCATGAGGAACCTGCACATAGATCAAAAGGCAGTTGTTTGGACAGAACACGGGATACTGAGTGATTTAAAGACAGCGAAGACATGCATCAGGGTTGTATCCTTTCACTATACCTATTCAACCTTTACACTGAGAAAAAATCTGAGAAACTGGACTACAAGAAGAATGAGGTATCAGAATTGGAGGAAGTCACTAACAACCTGTGTTATGCATACGACAAAACCTTCCTTGCTCAAAGTGAAGAGGAGGTGAAGCATTTGCTTTTGAAGATAAAGACTACCGCCTTCAGTACGGATTATACCAATTTAAAGAAAACAAATACCCTCACAAATAGGCCAGTAAGCAACATCAATGATAAATGAAGACAAGATGGCTGTTGTCAAGGATTTCATTTTACTCGATTCCATAATCAATTATGGAAGTAACAGTTAAGAAATCAAAGATGCACTGCATCAGGTAAATCTACTGCAAAATATCTCTTTAAAGCATTCAAAAGGAAACACATGGACCTGAAGACTTAAGGTGGGCCTGACTCGGGAGCCATGGTACTTTCAATCACCTCATAAGCATGTGAAAGCTGGACAGTGAATAAGGAAGACAGAAGAACTGATGTATTTGAATTGCAGAGCTGGCAAAGAATACTGAATAAACCATGAATTGACAAAAGAACAAACAAATCTGTCTGGGAAGAAGTACAACTAGAATGTTCCTTAGAAGCAAGGATGGCGAGACCATATCTTACATATTTTTGGACATATCGTCAGGAGAGATCAGTTTCTGAAAAAGGATTATCAAGCTTGATGAAGTAGATGGTCAGGAGAAAAGAGGAACAGACTCAGTGAGATAAACTGACATAGTGTCTGCAACAATGGGCTCAAACGTAACAATGATTGCGGGCATAGTATAAGACTACAGTGTTTCACTCCATGGTACACAGGGCTGCTACGAGCTAGAATCAATTCCATGGCACCTAACCCTAACAGCAAAAACAACAAAGTTTTATACTATGGGCAGTGAATTAAGTGGAGAGAAATGTTTTGGAGTCATTTTATACACTGTCCATTCACTAGTAAAAATTTTACTTGTCATCATGACTTGCTTTCCTATATATCCTTGTGGCTTCAGCAATCTCAATAAAAAAAACTCAGAAAACAACAATCCTACTATACTTCCTATTTTTATTTCCAACATACAACACAATGTTTGGTAAATAGTAGATGGTCAATAAATATTTCTTGACAGAATGAATGAATAACTTAATACTAGCTCACACTCCAGTTTCTTTTCCACAAATAAAGAATATTTTCCAGGTATTCATTTCAATCCTGCCCAATAGAGGATAAATGCAAAGATTTAATTGTTCTCAAATATTTTACTGTCTAAAAGGTGAAAGCAAGTACCAAAAAACCAAACCTACTGCTGTTGAGTCAATTCTAACTCATAGTGACCCTACAGGGCAAAGTAGTACTACCCCACAGAGTTTCCAAGGAGTGCCTGGCAGATTCGAACTGACGAATTTTTGGTTAGCAGACAGCACTTAATCACTATGCCACCAGGGTTCTTGAAAACAACTACATTTAAGTTAAAATAAAAAAGAACATAAACAAGAATCTTAAAAAGTACAACATACAAAGAAAGAGAAGGGATGGAGTAAAAGAAGGAAGGAGATTATCTGGTTGGAATACAGGTGAAGTAGAATAAGATGATTAATAAATAGTATAGCAAGAAATACAATTTCACCTAGAAAAGGAAAATTTGTGATTGGGAAACAAGGGAAGATACAGGATCTAGATGGAGATAAAGACTTGACAAAAAGTAGAGAGCAATAATATTTCAAATATTTCTCTGACATTAATGTGCAACTTGTTCAGAGCTGTCGAAATTACAGTCTAGGTGGTGGTAACACTTTCTCCTTGACCTTGTCCTTCTCAACATTTTCATTAACGACTTGGATGAAGCATTTGGTTACTTGCTAACTAAACTAGCAAATGTAGTTAATAGAGTGTGTGAATCAAATTCCCAAAAGATCCACAGAGGTCAGTATAATGAGGCTATTTCTAACACAATGAAATCTGAAATGAACAAGTAAGATTCTGTTCACAGATTCTAAAACCAACTGCAATGGCACAGATGGAAAAGACTCACCCTTAACCATGATGTAAAATTCCAGGGATGGTGGCATGACAATATCCACAGTCTCTTTTTCTAACCATAATTGGTACAACTTATAAAACACCACAACCATTTAAAGTCTCTAAGGGTAAAGCACAAATGGAGAAATATTTAGTAAAGAAAACCCACAAAATCTCATTGAGAATAGTGAGAGTTTGTAGTACTTGAGTCAGGCCTGCTCCTTCAAATCCTTCCCCACCTCCACACCGGCACAGGGTGGTAGAAACTCCTGATAAGTATAGGTAAAAATACAAAGGATCTCTAGTGACCTTCATCTCAGTCTAGGGTTACAGTATGTCCTTGGTAATGGCAGGCTGATCTCCCCCAGCGCCCTTGTCGTAGCTCTAGTCCAGGAAGGGGAAGCTGAAAGATCTGTGACTCCTTTCCTCTACCTACACCCAGGAAGGACAGGCTAAGAATGTGGATTCCCATTGTCCTAGCCCTGTTCAATCAAAGAGTACAACCTCTGCGCTGGATTTCAACAGAAATTTCTCTCAAGAAAATATACAAATGACCCATAAGTACACAAAAGGTTATTAAACATTAAGAGATTTAGTAAAAATGTTAAACCTGGAATTACCGCATGATCTAGCAATTACACTCAAGTATATACCCGAGGGGGGAAAAAAAACACTTGCACACTAAAACTTGTACACAAATGCTCAAAGCAGCAAGAATTAGAATAGCCAAAGAAGAGGAAACAACTCAAACACCTGCCAACTTAAGAATGGAAAAGCAAACTGTGTTATACCCATAAAATGGAATGTTACTTGGCAATAAAAAGAAATAAAAGTACTGATACATGCTGCAACATAAAAACTTGCTAAGTGAAAGAAGCCAATACAGAAGACTGTGTTTTTCATAATTCTACTTATATGAAATGTCCAGAATAGGCAAATATAGAGAGACATAAAGTAGATTAATGGTTACCTGGCAGAGGGGGGGAGGGGCATAAAGTTTGGGGAAAAATAAGGTGTGGTTCATTGTTTCTTTGGGGGGTGATGAAAATTTTCTCAAAATGACAGAGGCCATGATCAACTCTGTGAATATACTAAAACCCACAGAACTGTATACTCTAAATGAATGAATTGTATATTATGTGAATTACATTTCAATAAATAATAAAGCTGTTTAAAAAAAAAAGTTCCCACCATTCTCTCAGGGGACACTGAGGCCAACTGGCATAACTAGCCTATTGCTAACAGTCTTCTGCACCCCATATAGGTGAATGACGTCTTGGGTCTTAAAAGCTAACAAGCTGCCACCTGAGGTATACCAAATGGAACAGATGATTACCAGGGAAAAAACGACATGAGGTGAATACAGCCCAGAAGACAGAAAGACTCACGCGAATGGGTGACTATATTAACATGTGACCAGAAGAACCAGATGGTGCCTGGCCATCACCAATGACAGCCGTGATGGGGCTCACAATGTTGAATCCCAGTGGCAACATGAGAAAAAAAGGAGTGCACCCTAGGATCTCCACTAAAAGATTGCAATTGATGGATGAAGGCCTGGGAGTTCGCCTCGGAGCAAGGCCCCTAGACCTGATGCTGCCCCTGATCATAGATTATTAGTGAGTTCAACTCTTTGGATAGGAATGGAACAGACTTGGGGACACAGAATGACCATATTGTGTGTACACTTTATGGTTCTATGCATCTACAGAATGTCATCCTACTGGCCTCTTACTAGAGGAGAGCAGAGAGGATGAAAAAGAGGTGACAGGAGATTGTTAAGAGGATATGTCACGTATGTAACGAAAAGGAGGAGTGTGCTGTCACCCAGCAAGGAGAGCAAGAGGGAGATGCAGATAGGCGGGCATGCAAATTTGAATTGTATTGTAAACTTTCAATCACAAAAAAAAGTTCCTAGAAGAGGACAGGCATGTAGCTGACAAAATGACAAAGCTCACTACCTATTCACAAGCCCATTCCTCTCCCAACATCATGGCTTGGAGACCTTGGTGGTTTAGCAGTTAAGAGCTTCAGTTACTAACCAAAACCCACCAGGTATACCATGGGAACTCTTTAGGGTCATCATGAATCACAATTGTCTCAATGGCAATGGGATTTTTAAAGTATTGCCTTTGTAGAGATAATAAAAGAGAGATTTAAAGTAGGTCCTAACTGCATTTCACCCATTTGTGCCAAAAGTGTGACAACCTAATTATATTGCTTCCAACCTAAGCGAACTATACGAATCTGCATCCAACGCCAGGTGGCTATGAAACTCTGGCCAGAATACAAATACCCGCTAAACCAAACTCTGCAACTGACAAATCATCTATTTTTTCCAGGTCTGAATATGCTGTTAGTCATTCTATAAAAGTGAGATAAGACAGAACTTTAAAGGAAGTAAAGAAAAATACCATCTGCTTAACTTATTTTTAAAAGAACTGCCTTTTAAGAAACAAGATAATTCAGGCCTGAAGTACTCAAAATATTATTTTCTTCTACCAGAATTATGTTATAAAGGTTATTCTCAAAGCGAGTTGTGCAGAAAATAGATTCAACTCTGAAAATGCTTTTAGGGCATCTATTTGATTTCATTAGGAAAGAATGGAATTCTTTCTTGGCTGTATCTTTTCTCTGTATTGAGCAGCAGGTGCCTGTAATTTAAATGCTGGAAATCAGTGAAGTCATCATTTCCGTTTGTTCCTAGGATTAGGGCTCTCATTACCTCGAATAAAATTTACAAAGATGCTAAGGCTGCAAAGGGAAATAGTGTCCATTCAAGTTTAAATGTGGCCATCAGGTCACTAGAGAATAAATTTTTGTATGGAACACCAACCAAGTGCTGAATGCTAGAATCACATCTGCCTGAACAGTGGGAACAAGGTAGGTTTTGACAACATATTCACTATATACTGAGTCTGCTACTTTCTCCATTACTCATTCTTTCATCTAGTCATTTACTCACTCATTCATTTATGTTTAAGAAATATTTCTACTGCACCTACCGTGCATTAAAAACTATGGTAGTTTAATAACTGCTGTACTGATATAACAATAAAAAGGAACATAGCTCTTACCATTAAAGAGGCTATAAGCCATTAAGAAATACAGGCAATGCACAGGCAACTGTTATGCAGTACAAAAGCTACGACGGGTGCTTAGAAAACACAGAAGGAACACATGCAAGATCATGGAGGGTTCAGTCAGCTCAACCATCATTCTTTCCTTCCTAAAGGTACTATCTTAAATGTGAAAACCATTTAATTTCTTTTAGAAAGCAAATAAGTACTGGCATAATTATCATTTACCACACTGTCTTGCTAGGAGTGGAATGAGAACAGAAGCAATGACTGGTCCCATTGAAACTGCTGCGTAATAATCTACTGTTATGGAAATTTTCCCAGCTGATTAGAAGTACCTCCTATAATCTCAAAGAATTAACTAAAGAAACCAAACTCACTGCTGTTGAGTCAATTTCAAGTCATAACGATCCTACAGGACAGAAGAGAACTGCCCCATAAAGATTTCAAGGACCACCTGGTGAATTCCAACTATCAACCTTTTGGTGGGCAGCCATAGCACTTAACCACTTTGCCACCAGAGTAGTACTTTTGAATTTTTAAACTCTCAAAACATCTAGAAACAACACCAAAATGGTATCTCCTAATTTTTCCTTTGTCATTTTCTTGATAATTTGAGTTAAGTCACAAGCAGGTGTTTCTTAGGAAGCTCACTAGGGAGGCAGACTTAGGCAGACTTTTGACTATCAAACTTCTTTGCCTGCCTGTGTGATTATCTCTCCAGGCCACAGCTAGCAATCTTCCCCTAGAAAATCTAACAGCTCATACACAGAGTTCTGCAGTCATTATTCCATTGAGGCTTCCCCTCTGCAGCTGTTTAGTCTCACTTCATAAGTACCTACATACCAAATGCTAGAGATACAAAAAAGTCTATTCTTCTAGTAACAAAATTTGATAAAACAAAGTTTACAGTAAGAGAACAAGTAAATGGTCAACAATTGTACATATATATACCATACAGAAAAAATACTTTCAATTACTTTAATGCCAGTGACCAGGCTGGACAAGGATTAGATATAGTCATCAAATTTAGCATCAGAAGTTAAAAGCAAGTATGAAAACAAAAATGAGACTGTAAACTGCAGCTATGAACAGAAAGAACATAACACATGGTTGTCAGGTGGCGTATCACTATACGTTTTACGCACAACATAGATGAGCTCTAGTTTTTACATGTCCAAAATGAGAGAATTAAATGGAATATGGTTTCCGAAAGGAGGAAAGAAGTTTCAACAGTAGCACAAGTGACAGTTCCTAAGATGTCCCCAGTGATTCCTATCTCCTGATATTCACTTTCATGTTCTCCCTTCTTCTTAAGTGTAATGAAACCTGTGACTTACTTCTACCCAATAGAATGTAACATGTAATTATGATAAGGTTACATTATTATTAAGGGTGATGGATGTTACTCCCATTGGTAGGTTATGTTACAGAAGACTCTGTGTTAGTAGACTAGAACTAGAGATTGTCCTTGTTGGTTTGATGAAGTAAGCAATCATTTTGAGGAAGCCCACATGGCCACGAAATTGTAAGCAGTCTCTAGGAACTGCAGGCAACTTCTAGGATCTCTAGCCAAGAGCCAGACAAAGAGTAGAGGCCCTATGTCACACAACCAGAAGTATACAAATTCTGCCAACAACCTGAATGAGTATGGAAGTAGATTCTTCACCTTTTCAGTCTCCAGATGAAAATGCAACCCGGTCAACACCCTAACTGCAGTTTTGGCAGAACCTGAGCAAAGGACACAGCTAAACAGTGCCAAAAATTCTCACACAGAGACAATGTGAGATGATAAATATGTACTGTTTTATGCCACTGAGTCTGTAGTAACTTACTATGCAGCAATATAAAACTAATAGGAGACAATACAATCATCTACATGTTCACTCTGACCATTACAGTACCACATTCTCAATAAATGTAACATATGGATATCAAAAATTTGTTTAAATCATTAGTTTCAATCTTCTGTACTCTCATTTAACTAAACTGGTTTCTAAACAGTGTAGCATATTCACGGAGTTTCCATTCTTTCTCAGAAGTTGTGGATACATCAAAATTGTAAATTTTCTGTCTTGCCCTCTCTGTTTCTTTATCAAAAACTTCATTTTGAGCTTCATTTCCTCCTGAAACACTTCACCACTGCTTCATTAAACTTTTGTAGCTGTTATAGTAATATTCCTCAGTTAAGGCATTACACTGGAGAGGTAAATGAGAATCTACCTGACAGTAATAAACACAACAAGCCACCACGCTACAGCAGTAATAAAAACACATCACAGTATTACAATTGTACCAAAGATATGGGTATCTACTAAACAGCTCCCACCACTACCTGTCTTGCTTTAAAGTCATAAGAAACATACTAGTATGTTTCTTATACTAGTATACTAGTATGCTAGTATCCATACTAGTATGGATAATGGAGAAGGCCCTTTTACAACAGAATGGTCAGATAAATGTTCAAGTCTAAGACATCTAAAGGCATGTAGAGGGGAAATTATCATCCATGAGTTTTAGAAACCATCTCTTTCTATACAACACTAATCTTCCTTCTTTTAATCAGGCTAAATGCCAAATATCACCAGAAATGAAACAGAACTTTTCTCAGATAAAACATAAGAAAAGACCAAAAAAAGAGGTAAGAAGTTGTCATTGCTACTCAAATTAATCCATGATATGAGATTATCATTATTTGGGTTTGCTTTTTTTTTTTTGCAAGGATGGCTATATCTTTCCAAAAGGTGGGTGGGAGTCATCAGCCATATATAGTGGTAACTCTTCCATTACTGTGCAGCAATACTTAGAGCTCTTCTCTGACCATACCAAAACTTAGTTAATATTCATTTAAAAATAATGGATATTTAACCAATTTATTTGATATGCACAATTAGAGACTTTTTAAAGAAAATTAATTCAATACCCTTTGTTAAGTACCTTAAGATAGGTTAATTAAATGGTAAAAGAAAATAAATATTAAGCCAGTAAAGCCTGATCTCGAAACTTACAATGTATTTGAGAGACATAATAAGCATTCTAAAATCCAGCGAATAAAAAAATAATTCATTACACACCAAACAGAAAACAAAACACTCACCGCCAGTGGGTCAATTCTGGGTCATGGTAATCCCATGTCTTACTCATACTAACTAGAACTGTTCTATAGAGCTTTCTAAGCTGTAATCTTTACAAGAGCAGATTGTCAGGCTTTTCTTCCATGGTCCTCCTGAGTGTGTTCAAACCACTAACCTTCAGCACAAACTATTTGTGCTAACCAAGGGAACTACACACCCACAACAAGAATAACACTATATAGCGACAAGGACATACTGCAATGAAATTACCAGATATTTGTGGTGGGAGTTGAAAACTAGGACAGAGAGACCAAAAGAGATAATGGCAGAGGGTAGGAAGAACAAATCCAGTTGTACGCACCAATTCCCTAATTGTATTCCTACAAATTCTCACTCATGACCCGACTGCTGAAGATCTTTCTTGATTTTCTGAGATATATGTATCGCCTGCATAAGCAAATTGAGCCCCATGATTTGTTTCATTGAGATGTTTTCAATACTAACTTGGCTATCTCTGTGTTTCAGGCAGACTACACAGATGTCGTTCACCTTAAATCATATGTTCCTTGATGACAGGCAACCATATCTGTTAAATCTAATCCCTATAGTAGCTAAGATACTTTTTTGATTAAAGAAGTTCCAAAAGGAATGAGCTCATAAAAAATTAAACAAATTCTCAGAAATAAACAGAAATGAGGAAATGTCCTCTAAAAGCACAGCATGTCTTTAAATTTGCAGAGCTGACATAGTAAATAGTACCACAGTATCATAGTACCATAGTTCTAGCCTAGATTAAATTGCACTGCCCCAGGATACACTTTTTAGATCAATAAACATAAAACTCTCCAAGCACCAATAAGAACTTGATTAAAAATTATAAGATTTTATATTTAGAAACATTAATACAAACAAGACATTTTCACTAGCTGTTTCAGATTCAACATAACTGCTAGCAGCAGAGCAAAATGAAAGATCAATAATGTTTAAAATGCTACCTTTTCTTAAAAACAATGCATTTCCACAATAAATTAATCTGCAGGGAAACAAAGGATGTATAGGAACTATTCTATTTCGTTTAATAACTATTATCGAATCCAAATATATTCTAAAATTTAAAAAGTCCATAAAAATTACCCAAATTCATCTATCTGAAAATGCCATTACAAGGATGTGCTGCTCTAAGAAAAAAAGCAACCACTGACATTTTTAAGAAACTCAATTTACCATAGCAACCTGTCTTAACACCAGCAAATAAGTACAGGCTATATTTAGATATGATTGCTTTCCAGTCACAATCCTGCCTCTCCTTCATATTTAATGTCACGATGCTAGGGATCAAATATCTTTCAATCAGACTAACTGTAGTGTGAAGACAAGTATACTCAGGGGGGTGAAACCATGTTTCAGAAGCACCAAAAGAGAAAAATTCTCACCCAAAGCAGTAAAATTTCTAAGGAAGTATAGAAGAACTTCAAGTTTATGAAACTTATAATCAGATACAACTACTTTATCCTAGTTTTTCTTTGTTCTTAAGTAAAATGCTATTATCAAGTACTAACAATCTATAATCTCAAAACACTTTTCAACAGTTGGATTTCGGGGTTCTTGTCTGTTTTTTTAAACCAATGCACTGCATTTGTAAGCCGACAAATATATCCAGAACAGTAGTCATACAAGTCTGCAAAGAAAACAAGGAAGAGAAATTAACGAAAATGCTAGGGTTATAAAATTGCCATGGATTTATCTGTGCTTTATAATCTTTACAAATGGAGCGAAAAGAATTCCTATTTTCAGTAAGTAACAAAGTTTTATACTTTGGATACTCTACAAGTCACATAATAATAAAAGACAGGAAACATCTTTACTGTCTTTACTCTCTAGATGATTGTATCACAGCCATTATTAAATACAAGATGTGAATAAGTGAAACTCAGCTAAAAATAGCAGTATTTCCTCATCTATAATTTATCCAGAATTCAGGACATGCTATATTTGCTACAGCTGTTAAGAGATTAAAATCTCTTCTTTAGTTTTGTTGACTCCTTTTTATATATCGCAAGTAGTCATAACTTGGTAAAACCTTTCAAAATTTTCACATCTATACGCCTCTGGAAGACCTCTTTGAGTACTATAAATAAAAACAAGACTGCCGTATTTATCATGCCATGAAAAATTCTCAAAAAATATAAAATCTCCCTATTTGAACTATAAATAAAAGTACTCACATACTATAATCTAAATTACATGTCCCGTATTTAGAAATGTCCAAGACTTTCATGAATTAAATAATTGTTCCTCTCTCTGACAAAAACCATATCCTGTATAGTCTCAGATTTGTAAGAGCTTTTGCAAAAATTAAGCCAGACAAATGCCCCATAGACACAATCAGCACAGGTAAAATACAAGGCACATATAAACCAATCCATTGCCTCAAATTGACTCCGACTCACAGTGACCCTACAGAAAAAAGTAGAGCTGTGTTCCATAGGATTTCCAAGGAGCAGGTGGTAGATTCAAACTGCCAACCTTTTGGTTATCAGCTGTAGTCTTAACCACTGTACTAACAAGGCTCCACATAATACATTCACGTGTTCAGTTTCAGTTAGTTCTTTACATTGTTGTTATGCTTTCTTTCTCTTCTGATTTTTAAATTGCTTTTAATCGTTTCTATAAGTGAATCTGTTTGAAACATTTATGGCAAATGAAAATCCTGGTGGCAAAGCAGTTAAGAGTTACAGCTATTAACCAAAAGCTTGGCAGTTCATTAGTTTACAAATAATCAAGAAATGTAAATAACATTTTCTCTTTCACCTTTAGAATATAATCAATGGAGACTTGGAAGTATTTTAAGAATTACCAGTATAGACAGAGAATACAACGCAATATAATTAAAAACAAAGTGCTTTCTATATAGCACTTCTTTTGCGCGTAACAGTCATCTTTCAGGCAGAAACACTACACATGACTTTTTATTACTGAATAACATGCATCCGTCCACTTAAAGAGGAAAAAACAATTATATTACACTAAGATTAACTTCTTGGATGTTCCAAAATCATTAGGTGTGTCTGTATGGTTTTTACCCTCCGGTTATGGTAGTAACATCAGGTTAAACTTGAGAGCACTTTTCAATGTTCCATAAAGAGACCACAATCGCAACAACAGGTCTTACAATACGACTCTCACAAAGCATGCATACAACAGAGGAAGTCAATGTTAAAACATTTATAACCATAAATAGAAGATATGCTACTCTAGGAGCTTCTTCTGTGCATGAACCTTGGGTCCAAAGGATGCGCTCTGCTTCTGGTACTGCCTTCTTGGTGGTATGAGATCTCACACTCTCTGTTCACTGCCTTCTCCTTTTCTCTTGTAAGATAAAAGGTGGTGTACAGATTTGACCTGACCAAGGATGTTATAACCCATCCTAATCCTCCTTAATATAATCTAATCTTGTTTTATTAACCACAGGCAGAGATTAGGTTTACAACATACAGAAAAATCATATCAGATGATAAAATGGTGGACAATCACAAAACACTGGGAATTATGGCCCAGCTAAATTGACAGACATATTTTGGGGGCATACAATTCAATCTATGACATCACCCAAAGGAAAGAGATTGTCAGGTATCCCCTTCATTACAATTTTGCCACAAATAACATACTGCTGTTATCGTTCCAAACCAAAATCAAACTTGCTGTCATCAACTCAATTCTGATTCACAGTGACCTTACATGACACAAGAGAATTGCTTCCCTGCCCGCCCCCCCCCACCCCGTTTCCAAGGAGTCATTTAATAGATTGAGTGTACCAGTAGGACTTGGTTCCTATTATTACAGATCAAAACTTAGTGGCAAGACCAGAATTGGACTCAGGGATGCACAACTTGCTCACCTTTTTTGTTTTTCTCCAGTAGTATCATGCCCTTATCATGCTCATACAGTATGTTTCCATTATTGTGAGGTGCTGTCAAGTTAGTTCTAACTAATAGCAGTCCTATGTACAACAGGATAAAATAGTGCCTGGTCCTGCACCATCCTCATGATTGTTAATATGTTTGAGCTCATTGCTGTGGCCACCGTGTCAACCACCTCACTGACGGTCTTCCTCTTTTTCACTCATCCTCTACTTTACAAAGCATAATGTCCTCCCTCAAGGGACTGATCCCTCCTGATAACATGTCCAAAATATGTGAGACACAGTCTAACCATCTTTTCTTCTATTAAACATTATGGTTGTATATCTTCCAAGACAGATTTGTTCCTTCTTTGACCATTTCATGGTATATTCAATTTCTTCAGCAACACCTCAACTCAAAGGCATCAATTCTTCCTGGGTCTTCCTTACTTACTGTTGGGCTTTCACATGCATATAAAGTGACTGAAAATACTATGGCTTGGGTCAAGTTCACCTTAGTCTTCAAAGTGACATCTCTGCTTTTCAACATTTTAAATAGGTATACAATACAGCTCATGTAATCCATTAAAAGCAATAATTAGTTTTACTGAAACTGAAGCACAATCTTGGGAACTTACTATATACACTCTTTAGGTAAATTACAAATTACTGTTAGGTGCCATCATGTACCCTTGTCACTGTGAAGCTGGTTTCAACTCAAAGCAGCTTTATGCATAACAAAATGAAATTGCAAAGATTTAGAGGATGAAACAGCCGCTTTGTTTCTGCCTTCTCAATCTTCTCTGAGCCAATAAGCCTGTCATCCAAGCTCTGATGAGCTGAAGTTTAAACACATATGCATGCACACACAAAGAAAGCAACTTGATTCGGTTTCATTTACTGTCCATAGAAGCTCCACATTTTCCAATTTATCTGACGAAGACTCACGGGACACTGCTTTGAGGGCCAATATTGGCACCATCATCCTGGGTTCTCTGCATCCTATCTTTTACCCCTCTATCATTTTCTCTCCTTTCTAGCAACACTGGTGCTTGAAACACTTGATTTTTCTTTACCATCAACTGTCTTCAGCATCAGCAGCTCAGGTAGGAGAATCATAATAAAATCTACCACGTATATTAACACATAAAACATTCACTCAGTATGTGTTTCTTCTTATTATAATGTACTTTTACGTGAGACATCTATTAAAACCATGTATGTGCAATTTTAACAACCAATACACTAGCCTAGGGAACTCAACAATTTTTTTAGAAGAAATTTTTATATTTTTTGGTTACAGACATTTCAGACATATTTCCTACTCAATACTGAAACATAAACAATTCAGCTCCATACAAAAGCATCTAATATACACAAATCAATGAACTAGCATTAAGGATTCATGTCAAGAGTCTAGGACAGAAAAGAGGAAGACAGCTTTGTAAAAATTCACACTCATGAGATGTATACTAAATGAACACAACTGCCATAAGAATACAATTCAAAGTAAAATATTTCCCATCATGACAACTGAATAAAATATTTTTATATACACACTGGATATTTCTTTCCTTAAACAATTTGGCCAAGTAAGAAATATATCCCTAAAACATAAACTTGAGTCATTAATAGTGTATCTTGACAACCTTAAATTTTAAAAAAACAAAAACATACAATTTCTTTCCAAATTCCAGGCAAGAATGAACTCTTCTTCACTAAAATCTTACATTACCCCATACTAGAATAACTAGTTCCAACAGATTAATGCCAAACCAAGAGAAAGAGACTAAGAGAGCCACCTATCTTAAAACAGATACTCTGAGAATTATTTTGTCTATCCAGTATAGTATTGGTCTGAGATGAATTTTTGCTAGTATATTGATCAAATTTAGAACCTGGCTGGTAGATGGCATAATGAATATTATTACACATCCTGGGAAGATGTATCAAATTCTCCCAAAATACTATAATTTCTTACTATTATCCACTGTACATCTGTAATTCTGTACAGCTTTCATATCATTAATGTCCATATAACTATTTTTTTTCAAAAAGATTACATTAAACAGACACTAAAAACCTAATGCACCAAAAATATATCTTACAAGTAATACAATAATGGAAATTTTTAATTTATTCTAATGAGTAAAATCTTTCCAATATTAGCTCCCTCCCATATTCATAAGGAAAATAGAACTCTATATACAAATAAGTGTTAATCAACATTTACTAGGTATATAAACAACTACACAGAATAACTACATTGTGTCCTTGATTAAGTATTTATAAGGAAGGAAGAACGGTCAATCTTCACAGACATAAAAATCATGGATAAAGAATACTGGCGTAAGAAAAAAAAAGACTGGGAAAAGAAAAAAAAAGATTCAGGTCTGGAAGCTCACACTGAATTCATCATATTATAATCATAAATCTGCAGTATATTTTCAGCTCACTCTGTCTCTTGTGGTTACATATTTTTAAAACATGACTGGTCAATCATTAAGGAGTTTATAACTTTCAGATTCAATATACACTTGTATTTTATTCTTCACAAAATTCTCACTGGTTTACTACTGAAATTGCTGGGAAAGCAGATCACATGTGATCTGGAAAAGACTGATTTTTTTTACTATATTTTATTGCATACATTATAGTTAAGGAAAACACCTGCCACCATTCAATTTTTTTCCCCCTGCTGCTTAGGGCTTAACTGGCCTTTATTTAGACGTTTTTGTTAGCAACCAAACTCTTAATCACTGCACCACCAGGACTCTTTTATATATATGAATGAGTAACCTTACTGAGGTGTTGTCCATACAGCAAATAACAACAACAACCACAAACTGCTGTCAAGTCGATTCCGACACATAGTGACCCCATAGGACAGAGTAGAACTGATCCACAGAGTTTTGGAGGAGCACCTGGTGGTTTCCAACTGCCAACATACAACAAAAGGATACACATATTTCGGTATATAAAACTGTAAAAAAAAAATCAGTTTAAGAAATAAAGTGATATCAAAGTTAAGTATATGCTAATGAATAAAACTGACTAGAGCAAAAAAACTTAAAAATTAAAACCTATAAAACACTACAAAAATCCTGTACCATCTACAGCTTTCTAATGTAAAATATATTTTAAAACCTTAAAGGAGATGTGAAGAAATCCAATTTCACTTCCCAAAGCAAATAAGCCATTATTCTTGTTCCCTATCTAATATCTACTTCCACATTGGCAAGATATTGTTAGCCAAAAGTTAATCATTAACCATGGTATCATCCCTTCTCCTAAAACCTTTTCTCCTAAAAAAGAACTATGAAATCAGGTTTCATTATGTGGAACACAAACAGTTAGGAGAGCATAAACTGATCTAACTTCAACCAGTTCAAAATTACAAATCATTTGAAAACAGTCACACTAATTCCTAAAGTTTTAAATTACACTTAATAGAGAAAACCAAATACTCACAAAGAAGGATCTTGTACCAAATCTTTGAGATTTATCCCACTGCGATCTTCTGCAAGATTCCTGAAGCAACTATCACTCACTAAACAGGAAAGGAGGAAAGAGAAGAAAATTAGTTTAAACAAAGCAATTTGAAGAACTGGATGCTGTGAATGTATACAGAAGAGAGGAACATCTAAAATTGATTCAAGATATTTTAAGTAACATAGTTTTCATTACTTCCCGGTGAGAGTTTCTTCCTTTGTGATGTTTGAAAAGCTACAAAAATCAATCTAGAATTAACTTCCTTAAATATACAACTATGAAACAAAACAAAATGATGAGTTTAAGCTAATGGCTTCAAAAGATTTCTTCAAAACTTACTATTTTGAAAACTACTTCATGCTAAATTAAAAGAATGCCTTCAAAAATGATACACTTTGTCAATCACATTTTTGATCTACATATTGCTTAAAACTACTGCTGACCAAAAAGAGCTGTGAAATTAAAATGGGCTCTCTGAATAGATTCTTCCACATATCAATAATACGGATCAACTTCTAGGTCTGCAACATTTAACAACAAACAGTATTCAATTAGGAGCCAACACAAAAGTATCTAAGCAGGCTTTATAAATACAATGTATAAAACAATAAACGTGTGGCTCTCTTTCATAATATTTACATTTTGTTGTTACTTTTACAAAACTAGTTTACCAGTACACAGGGGCAAGTCAGTGCTCTCATAAAAACAACTAGAAAAAAAGAGATGAATTACAAAAAATAAATAAAGATACTGGAAAATAATGAGGAAAACAAGAAAACTAAACTAGAGCAAAATAAGATCTCTTCTTAGGGGAGACGAACCTGCTGACTGTTTTCATTTCTGGGAAACTACCATTCAGACATAAAGTTCAGATGAGGGACCAAACCCAAACCAACCCACTGCTGTCACGTTGATTCTGACTCACAGGGACCCTATAGACAGAACAGAAAAGCCCCATAGAGTTTTCAAGGAGTGCTTGGTGGATTTAAACTACCAACTTCTTGGTTGGCAGTCACAGCACTTTGCCACTATGCCACCAGGGTTTCCAGAAGATGGACAGTACTAGGAAAAACAGAAAGTAGCAGAACTCTTGATAGTTTATGGGCCAGTAGGACAGACAGACTGGAATCCTGTGGAGCGACAGATGCACAGTTTAAACCCTGGGAAATGCTAAAAGACCTGATTGCTAACTAAAGAGGAGCAGTTCAAATCCACTACCTATTTCATGGGACAAATAAACTGACAATCTGTTGCCATAAAGATTCCAGCCTAGGAAATCCTATGGGGCAGCTCTACTCTGTCATACAGGGTCTTTCTGAGTTGGAATTAACCCTATGGCACAGAAGACTGGGACAGGATTCTGGGTCAGACGGAAGGCTATGTTGTCTATAATTGTGTGGTGTTTAGGAGCCAAAGTCACTCTACAGCAGGTATAGCTTACAACATTCGGCATATTATTTCAGTGGGTCTGCCCTCAACACATACGCCCTCAACCAAAAGTTTCCCTTGGGATCAGCAAGAAGCAATAAAAGGTATCAAGACCAAAAAAGCAAAATGAAATCTTTCACGGTTTCATAACACATAAATGCAAAGTCACACCAGAAAGAGCCTATAACACAACAGGTCTTGTCCTTAATACATTAGAGTCTGTGTATCTACAACAGGAAAGTTGCTATCCAGACTCCACCCAGCATGATTCTTGGTTGAAGTGAGGTGATTCATTCCTTATCGTATTTTCCTAACAGATGGTTGACAAAAAATGAAATTTACTTCAATTTCTATTGTTCTATTAAAAACAGTATTTGCCATCCAATAAATAGTACAATATGTAAAAAAGCAAAAAATGTGACCAACAATCAAGAGAAAACACAATAACACACGCAGGTCCACGGACAACACAGAGTTAAAAGACAAGGATTTTATAAAACTACACAACATAAAGACTATAGAGAGAAAATGTTCACAGTAAATGAGAATTTTAGCAGGGAATTACAATCTATGAAAAAGAATCTGATGATATATACATATATATTTTTAAGAATTTTTATGTTGATTTTACAATTTATAATATTATATCTGAAATTGGAAACCCTGGTGGTTTAGCGGATTAAGTGCTGTATCTTGCTAACTAAAAGGTTGGCAGTTCAAATCTACCAGGCACTCTTTGGAAACTCTATGGGGCAGTTCTATTCTGACTTTTACAGAGTCACTATGAGTCAGATCTGACTCAACAGCAGTGGATTATTTTTTTATATCTTTAATTAAGAATTCAGTGGGTGATGAAGAACATGAAAGCATAAGGAAAATATGAGCCCAAGAGACAGAAAGGGCCACGTAAGCCAGACACTCTATTTATCTGAGTTTGGAAGAAGCAGATGCCCAGCTATCATCAATGTCTATGCTGACAGGAAACACAACAGAGAGCCCCTGATGGAGCATGAGAAAAGTTGGGTGCAGAACTCAAATTTTAGTAAAAGGACCAACAATAATGGTCCGATAGACAGAAGGGTTCCTGGAAGACACGGCCCTCAGACTCTGCAGTCCAGAACCAAAACCATTCCCAAAGTCAATTCTTCAGATAAAGATTAGACTGGATTATAAGACATAAAATGATACTGGTGAAGAGTGTGCTTCTTAGCTTAAGTAGATACAGGAGACTAAATGGGCAGCACCTGCTGAAAGATTAATGAGCAGACAGAAGGGGATGGGAACTGGCTGAATGGACACGAGAGACAAGGGTATAGAGGAATAGTGTGCTGTCACATTGTAGGGCAAGCTAGGGTCACTTAATAATATGTGTCTAAGTTTTTGTATGAGAAACTGAGAAACTGTAAACTTTCACTTACACAACATTTTTTTTAAAAGTTTTAAAAAGCAAAGATGTCACTTTAAGGATTAAAGTGTGACTGATCCAATCCATCCACCTCATATGAATGCAGAAACTCTGGTAGTGCAGTGTGAAGTTCTATGGTTCCTAACCAAAAGACTGGCAGTTCAAATCCACCAGGCACTCCTTGGAAACTCTATGGGGCAGTTCTACCCTGTTCTGCAGGGTCACTACGAGTCAGAATTGACTTGGTAGCAATGGGTTTGGGTTTTCTTTTGTTTTTTGTCCTTGTGAATGTGAAAGCTGGTCAATGAGTAAGGAAGACCAAAGAAGAATAGATGTCTATGAATTACAGTGTTGATAAAGAATTTTGAATATACTATTAACTGCCAAAGAAAAAAACAGTCTGTCTTGGAAGAAACACAGCCAGAATGCCAGAATGCTCCACAAAAGAGATGGTGGCAACACTTTATCTCACGTAGTTTGGGTATGTTATCAAGAGGGTTCGGTATAGTCCACCAAGAAGGACTTCATGTTCGGTAAAATAGAGGGACACAGAAAAAGAGGAAGACCCTCAAAAAGATGGACTGACACAGTGGCTTCAACAATGGGTTCAAACACGGCAACAATTATGAAGATGCTGCAGGTCCAGGCAGTCTTTCATTCAGTTGTACAACAGGATCACTATGAACTGGAATCAACTTAAAGATACCGGCACTTGGCTTGGCGAACAGCGGTAACAATATTAACTTATTAAATCATTTAAAGAGGAAACCAATTTTAAAAAACAGAAAAAAGAATTCAGTGGGTGAGTTTTATAGCAGATTTAATACAGCAAAAGACAGGTAGGTAGACCATGAGGGATCAGTCACTGAAGGACTTCAAATTATATTATATGCTTTTTAGAGTTATTTTTAATCTATATAAAGAACAAGAATACAGTACTTGCCTTGTTCACTTTCAAAATCCATTACCTAATCTCTTCTTTGTATTTTATATTCCCTTTTCTTATAGAGATCTCCTCAAAATTATTAGCTTCAAGACTCACAAATCTGCCTCTGATAGAAATGATTTAATACACAGCAAAAACATTTCAAGTAGGAAAAGGTTTGGATTCTTCTTTATTAATTCTAAAGCAATATTCCACGTAATTTTGACTAATACATCATTTTTATTCCATATTTAACAGAAACTGATCCCAATCTGTCGATTTATGACAAATTCTCTGCTTTCCACAGTCTTAGCACAAATGTTCAGTATAAAGCCCTAACAAGAGGAAAACTGTTGGCATACAGTAAGCCAAACTATAATTGAGGCCACAGTATATTATAAAATTTGTTCTTATAAAGTATTTTGCCAATTTTGGAAAAAAATGAGAGCCTGGAAGTTCCGAAGGCTTAAATTAAAATGGAAGAAACCCTTGTTCCTTTAAAGGTTTGTCAGTCAGCTATCTGTGAAATGAGTTTTGCCAAAGAAGGTACCTTTTAAAAAAACACATGTCCTGTCTAAGTTTTAAGCTAAAAACATCAAGAATACTAGAGAAAGCCTTAACAGTAATTCTGAAACTCTGGCCGCGTAACAGCATATAACCATTGCTTTTAGCTAAAATTTTTTTCAATAATGCAACAAACTTTTCTTTTTCCTTTTTTGAATTTAATGATGCTGTATTTTAAGAAGGTAATGAATAATTTTTTTCCATGTGTATCACATCAAAATCTATTAGTTTTGTTCTTTGTGTCTTTCTAGATGTTT
Organism: Heterohyrax brucei; assembly: GCA_028571685.1. NCBI lineage: Eukaryota > Metazoa > Chordata > Mammalia > Hyracoidea > Procaviidae > Heterohyrax > Heterohyrax brucei. Next base: position 87,986,285 of record CM053151.1, on the reverse strand, counting down.
TTTCTTTTGTATGCCAACTGAAGTGATTACCATGCTTTCACTCCACGCCTCTGATTAGGGAACATTCTTTAATATATTTGTAATCACAAAACAGGAGAAATTACAGTAGAAACACAAACTGCACAGCACTAACATGAAAATTATATACTTGAACCTCAATCTGACTTTTGTTAGCATAATAATTACTTTAGAAAATAAAATTAAATATTTATAAACAGAATTCTCTAGCAGGGTGCCTGGATAATCATAGGCAGTTCTTTTTCTATATATCTTCTTTCTGTCTATAATCAAGATAATAGCTGATATTTATTATTTGCTAAGCACTACATATTCATTATTACACTTATTATTGTAATTTTATGTACGACCAATAGGATCTCAGATAAAACTCTTAGAATGTATTTTTTAACTCCAATTATTATGGATTATTCCATCTCATTATTAGGAACTATATTATTACTTTCTTATTTAGAGGATAACATTTATATACTACCTGGTTCTGGTAAAGAAAGAGTTTCACACAACAAGAAAATTTCTACCCTCATAAATTCATGTCTGAAAAAAGGCATACAAGGGCTCCACTCTTTTTCTTCACTGCCTTCCTTGTCTTCGTCATTGCATCCCCTTTTCCTTCCCATCACCTCCTCCTCCTTAGCTCCGGGCAACCTCATCATTTCCCCCTTCTCTGGCTCAGGTCCTCTTCCTTGTGCTCAGCAGCTTCCTCGCTTATCTCACTCTACGCTCCACACTCCACATCCTTCCCTCCTCCCTCCCCCACAGCACTGTCCCTGTTTTAGAAAATAAAATACATAACCACATGAAGTTGCTAAGACAACAGTAAAAACAGATTCAATTAAAAACCCATTCATTCTCTAGTTGCTAAATAGCCAGTGAAGTAAAATTCTGAAGTGAGGAATAATTCTATAAAGATGCTAAGTAAAATAAAAACGTAAGTTTATAACACAGAGATATTCTAGCTGATTTAATTCAAGGTAATACTTTAGGCAAACAAAAGTTACAAGCACAACTTGTTTATGTGCGTGTTTTGCCACTTGGTCTCCATTATTATGTGCATTTTTATAAAGCTATGACTAAAAGTAATGTGCAACAACATCAACCACAACGCTGCTTTGTCTTATGCCAACCACGACTCATTTTCCCTAAGTCTGTCCACAGTTAAGATGTTGGAAGTTAATTATCCTCTCTTCTTATGTTTCAAGAAGAGGAGACAGGGCATGAAGTACATACTCATTTCCCTTAAACTTTCTTTACAGGAGGAGCACACATTCCCTACCTTCTCTAATGGTTTTTTGAAGCTCAAACTTTCATGTTTTCCAAAGGATTGGCCTTGGCTAATGAGAGCTCCCTCACCTGAAATCGCCTGGTCCTAATTGAGCTAAAAGTCAATGACTGATTGACTGATGTCCCAGCGATCATGGTTCAGAGCAGAATAACCTCTGTGATGCCATTTACCCTTGCAGTTCCTCCTAGAATCACAATAAGACTAGATTTTTTTTGAAACCGTATCTGTGTCTAGCTTGTTCCCGGTCCTTACAACCACTTCCCCTTTCGCTGTCTTACAGGTTTTGTCTAAAAGGACTCTCTCACTAAATCATTTGTAAAACCATCAAGATCTCAGGCTCTGCTTCTAGAAATCCTGACTTAATAAATAAAATGAAAAAAAAATGGAGAAGGATAGAGAAAAAGAGAGAGAGAGAGGAGGAGAGAGGAGGCAATGAGGTAGGGAAGAGGGAAAGGACAGAAGGATGGAAGATGGAGCAGGAGGAAGGCATATCAGGAGATGAGGGAAGGAGGAGGGAAGAGTGTGGAGTGTGAGTGTAGAGAACGAGACATGCGGGGAAGCAGCTAAGCACAGGGAAAAGGACCTGAACCAGATAAGGGGGAAATTAGGAGGATGTGTAGGAGCTGAGGAGCAGTAGGTGATGGGAAGCAAAACGGGATGCACTGAAAACAAGGAAGGCAATGAAGAAAGAGTGGAGGTGGGCAACTGGAAGGGGCAAGTAGGAAGTAAAGGGGGGAACGGAGGTGAGTAAGCAGGAAAGAGACACAGACAGGGGAGGTCAGGACGGGGAGCATGGGGAAATGAGAACATGGAGAAGAGAGGTGAAAGGTGAAACAGACAAGGGTGGAAGCAAAGAAGAGGGAAGGAGGAGAAGAGGGAGTGAGGAGAAAGGGAAAAATTAAATGGAAAGGGGGTGGAAGTGTGGAGAAATGGTACAGAAAGGGCCAGGGATGAGCTGACAGAAGTATTAGGAGGAGTAGGTAAACAGGTGGAGGAGAAACAGAAGCAGTTGGGCAGAGAGGAGGAGACATAACGAGAGGGAACATGAAAAAAAGATAGGAAAGACAAAGGGTAGGAAGAAAGAGGCTGAGGAGAGAAAGTACGAAGCGGACGGAGGAACAGGAAGGGGAAAGAGTATGAAAAAAGATGAGGGAGAGGAGGAAAGGAAGAAAGGGGCAGAAGAGGAAGAAACTAATAAATTAAAGAGTTTTAACTGCTCATACAGCTTGAGCAGTGAAGTTAACGGATGTAATGTGTAGCTGAGAAAGCATATGGTGTTGGTATATTTGAGTTTTCATTTGGCTGCTTAAATATGTATCATGAATTATTGTAGCAACTACAGCAACTACTAAAGAGATTTAAAAAAACATGAAACATTAAGGTTCAACAAAAGCCAGATTTGCTGAAGAATCAGATATACTCTTGCTATCTCAACAGCAGCAAAATAAATCTCCAAGAGTAACAGTGTATTAAAGTCACATGACTTAGACATGGTTAAGAACTCATTTGGAAACACCGGTGGCATTGTGGTTAAGAGTTATGGCTGCTAACCAAAAAGCCAGCAGTTCAAATCCACCAGGTGCTCCTTGGAAGCCATGTGGAGCAGTTTTACTCTGTCCTATAGATTGCCATGAGTCAAAACTAACTCAAAAGCAAGGAGTTTAGTTTGATTTTTTTTTGTACTCATTGCTGCATCTCAAATTATTATTTATGTGAATACTACATCTTGCTATGCACAAATACTTATGATTTTTACACATCCTGAATACCTGAGGTGAATTCCTTATTAACTATAGTAGCAGTAATAACAATAACAAAAGATGGATCACAGACTGAAACTAAAATTTCAAAGTATAAAACTTCTAGAAGAAAAACTGCTTCACAACTCTGACACAGGAAAAGATTTCTCAGACTGAACATCAAATAATAATTTTAAAAAGTGATAAATCAGAATTCATCAAAATTAAAAACTCCTGATCATCAAAAAGACACCATTAAGAAAACACAGAAGAAAATCACAAATTGAGAGATACGGTCATAAAACACACCTAACAGAGGACTGGTATCCAGAATATACAAATTATTCCTATTAAATCAAAAAGAAAAGACAAACACGTCAGTTTGAAAAACTTAGCAAAATATATGAAGACACATTTCAGCAAGGAAGGTAGAGAAATGACCAGTAAGCCCAGGAGGAAAATAAAAAGGCCAACATCATCAGTTATCAGGGAAACAAAAACTACAATTCAACATGACTACAAACTCAACAGAATGGCAAAAGTCAGAGTGATACCAAATGTCGCACAAGTTTGTGAAACAACCATGTGTACTCTTGCACATTATTCACGGGACTAAAAAAACAATGTAAATGCTTTGGAAAAGGATTATTATAAAACTAAACATGAATCTATCTTATGACCCAGCAATTTCGTTTCTCGGTATCTACCCAAGAGAAATCAAAGTATATACCCAAAAAAGACTTGTATAAGAATATTCATAGTGATTCTATGGGCTATTATTTTGTAATAGCCCTAAATCAAAACCTAGGGGCTCATCAACAAGAGATAAAAACTGTTATGTATTTTCAACAACAGAAAGTAAAGATATATGCAACAACATGGATGAATCTCAGTAACATTAAGCTGAGTAAAAAAAAGCTTTACCCCAAAGAGCACATACTACATGATTCTATTTATACAAAGTTTTAGAAGAGGTAAAATTAACTGCAGGTTTAAAAAAAAATCCTCTAGGGGATGGAGACAGGCACTGATTAGCAGGAGAGGAAACTTTCTTGGGTGATGATAATGCTCCTTAAACTGGAAACCATTTGGGTTACATGATGAATGTACTCATCAAAAGTAATCAAATGATACTCTTAAAATTTTGTATTTCGCAGACTAAATTTTACCTCCAAAAAAAGGAATCTTACTCAAATGCTGTTGTTAGTAGCCACTGGGTCAGCTCCAACTTATGTATAACAGAACTGCCTAGTCCTGTACTAGTTTCATGATCACTGGTATATTTGAGTCCATTGTTGAGGCTACTGTATCAATCTATCTCACGTAGTGTTTCCCTCATTTGACTGGCTGAAGTGTTCTGGGATGACGTGACAGATGTCTGTAGCTTACTTGAAAATGCATAAAAAGATGAACTGATAAATGGAAAGAAGAAAGAACATATGGATACATATAAAATAGAGCAAGCATACTAACAAAAAGTTGTAGAATTGAGGTGGTGGCTACATATTATACTCACTGTATAATTCTGAAATTTTTGAAATTACTCATAATGAAACAGTAGGAAAAAAATAGTCATAATAGCAAATTAGTTCTAGAGAAAAACATTGAGCAAAGTGGGGAAATTTTCATGTGGACTGTGTGCCAGAAAATAGTATTGCATTATTGCTGAAGTTTCTGAATATGATCGTTGCAATATGGTACTTGTTCTTAGAAGACTCACGTTGAAACATTTAGGACTTTAAATGGTTCCAAAAACAAAACCACACTAAACACACACATACAGAGAAAGAAAGTGAGGGGGAGGGCATATTCAAGTGTCAATATGTGATATAATGCTCACTTCGAATATGAGTGAAAGAACCCCTGGAACCCCTATCCATCCATTGGTTTATTGTACTGTAGTAGCCTGCATGTGCTTATGATGCTGGAAGTTATGCCATCGGTGTTTTCAAATACCAGCAGGGTCATCCATGGTGAACCGGTTTCAGCAGAGCCTCCAGACTAAGACAGACTAGGAAGAAAGGACTGGTGACTTACTTTTCTAAAAATTAGCCAATGAAAGTTCCATGTACCACAAGAGAGTACTGTTCAATACAGTGCTGAAAGATGAGCCCTCTACGTTGGAAGCCAAAATACGTAGTGACTGCAACAACAAACTTGACCATACTAAGTTTCACAATGATGGTGCAGATCAGGCAGCCTTTCATTCCATTGTATGTCACTTGTTGTCACAAGTCTGAGCTGCCTCTGTGGCAGCTAACAACAAATGAAAGGAATATAAATGTCTGTAGTGTTCTTGAAATTTTTCTATAAATTTAAAACCAACTAATTTTCAGGTTTAAAAGTATAGAAAAAAAAGAAAAGATTCTGGCAACATGAGCAAATAACAGCTAACACCACAAAACAAATTGTGGTACATTCATATAATGAAATATTACACTCTGAAGACCATGAATAAACAGGGCAACAGTAGGTTGAGTAGAAAGAAACAGGTACAAAAATACATACTATATGAGTCTGTCTATGTAAAGTTCAAAAACAAACAAACAAACAAAAAACTCACTAATTTATTGTGCTAGAAATTAGTGTTGGGACAAAAAGGCGAGTAGTGCTTCGGACAGCCACATGAGGGCATCTGAGGTTAATGTTCTGTTACTTGATCTAAACTTCAAACCAAACCAAACCAAACCAAGGGATGTTGAGTCTATTCTGACTCACAGCAACCCTACAGGACAGAGTGGAACTGTCTCATAGGGTTTCCAAGAAGAACCTGATGTATTTGAACTGGTGACCTTTACGTTAGCAGTTAAGTGTTGTCTAATTACAATACAGTCAAGATGCGTACATATTTTTTGTATTTCGTTATTAAGTCAAAAACTAGTTTGTTTCTTCTTTTCAGATCAATCAAATATGTCTGATACATTTTTTGTTTTTAAAAATCAAGCTTTTAAAAAAAAACCAGACTTCTTGTTCTGACAGACCCTGGAGAAGCCCTAAGGGTATGGCTCTCAGACACCCTTACAGCTTAGTAATGAAGTCACTCGAGATTCACTCTCTAGCCAAAGTTTAGATAGGTCCACAAAAAATAAATAAATAAAAATGAAACTAAATGGGCATACCAGACTAGGAGAAAGGACAAGAAAGCTGGTAACGTGGAACCCAAGGTCAAGTGTTGACATGTGGTGGGGTTGGCAACTAATGTCAAAAAAACAATATGTCTATTATTGCTTAATGAGAAACTTATTTGCTCTCCAACCTTCATCTAAAGTACCATTTAAAGAAAAACTGCTGCTGCTCATCTCCTTACAAAAGAAGAGTAACCAAAAACTATTTACGAATCTTTTGTAAATCCACAACTGGATACATTATCCATTATGTTTTACAAAAGGCTTCAAACAGGTCTGTCTCTCCTGATCGGACAATGACATCTACAGACTCATTTTTGTCCCTACTTTGCCTTGGTTTTCAGGATACTGAGTTTTATCTAGTATTCAATAATTTCAGTACATTGTACTGAATGTTTGGAAAAACAGCAATTCTCTTTCATGTGAGTATGTTTATCAGCTTCTACCTTGTAGAAGTCACTGGGTCATAATCTCTAATAAACAAAAAAGTACAGTCTATTGTCAGTTCAAATACAATCAGATATCAACCTTGAGACTTCTTTTGAAAAAAAAAATTCTTACTTTGAGATCTTTATAACAATCAAGAGCTTTCTCAACAAGGGACTGGATGCTCAGCAGGAATTCTCACTCCCTCCCCTTAGAAGACAAATAGCACAGATAAATAGTTGTGGAACAAAACTATCAATCACCAGATAATCTCTTGGAAAGATGTATATTATATTCTGAAAATTACAAGACTCATGTTTTTTATAGTCACATTAATTAACTATGTTAACATGCAAAGAGTCCTGGTAGTGTAGTGGTTAAGTGCTCAGCTGCCTACTGAAAGGCCAGTGGGGTTCAACCCCACAAGCTTTTTCTTGGGAGAAATATGTGGTTATCTGCTTCTACAAAGATCAGAGCCTGGGAAACCCCATAAAGCCTATCTATTCTGTCCTACAGGGTCCCTAGGAGTTGGAAACAACTCAATGGCAGTGGGTTTCTGTCAACGAGTAATGTTTCCTAAACTAGGATGTGCATCTAAAACACCTAGAGAGGTCAGCATAATTACTCCATACAAAGCCTCATATAAAGATTCTGATTCAGTAATTGTAAGCTAAGATTCTTCATCAATGTATACAACAGGAATATTTATCCCAGTAAGACTAGATGGCACTTGGCTGGCTGGCTGTTGTTGCAAATTAGGAAAATTTACCTAAAGGTCAAGGTTTATGAAAAGAGCAAGTAATATGTGTTAAAGCAGCACTCTGTGACATGGGAAACCTGTATTTAAAAATATGGTTTAACATATTATTAAAAATTATTCAATTCTTACTATTGAAAAAAACTACTATTAATGAAAATGATTGATAAATAGACAACAAGTTTAGGGTTATGTCCACGGTTTCTCTGAACAACAGTACTGTATGTTTTCAAGACTAAATATTTTTAATTAAAATTTTTCTAAACATGTCTTTATTTTTTTTAAAACATCTCTCCAACTATGGGCAAACAATGACTACTACGATTCTTTAAAGATAAAGGACTCCAAATTGGGCAAATCACAAGTCCTCTTCCCCATAAGAACTCTCATTTCTCTATGCATTTTGTAGTGAAACAGTGTAGAAAATCTCTCAGCACCTACAGGTAAAATCTGTTTTTTAACATTATTCAGAGACATTTCCAGCTGATACCAACCATAAAACTTATCTGCAAAACACACCAAGATATTGGTTCCAAAAATCAAGTGATTTACATACATGTCATCAAACCAACCATGCTCCTTAACTTTCTGGAATCACATTATAACCTTCTCCACTGTAGTAGGACTGAGAAACTACAATAGCAAATTCCTTTGGATTAGTAAACTGATTGCATTTACAAGCTGGTCTTTGAAAAAGCAAGAGATTTCCAAGAGCTTCATGCATTTTCATTTAACACATAACTATTTCATGAAATATTTCGAGTCATTATATATCTAAAAGTAAAAGACTCATTAACATTTGGTGTGTTAGCATAGGTTCTGACTCAATGCAACTCCATGTGACACAGCAGAACTGTCCCCTTACGATTTCCCCAGTAAGCAATCTTTATGAAGGGGTCCTGGTGGCATAGTGGTTAAAAGCTGCTAGCCAAAAGGCTGGCAGTTCAAATCTGCAAGTTACTCCTTGGAAACCCTATACGGAGTTCTACTCTGGCATATATGGTCACTATGAGTTGGAACTGACTCAATGGCAAAGGGTTTAATCTTTATGGAAGCAGACTACCAGGTTTTTCTCCTGCAGAGGTGCTAGATACAAGCAAATCACTAACTTTTTGGTAGGTAGTTGAGACCTTAAATGTTTGTGCTACCAAGGCTGTTTTACTGACAATTAGTTTGTATGAAAATTAAAAGGATCATTTTTACAATGGCAAAAGCATAGCTATGAGATCAACATAGGCATTTATTGATCATTTTTTAAAATCTTTTGTACATAAATTTCAAGTCTCTTAATTCTATGAGTTTAATCATATGCAAACTTTTCTTTTTGCTTTTAAATCATATGAGAAATAGCCAGGAATAGTGGGAAAAACACTGGAGCAGAGGGCAAAAGATCGGCTTTCAAACCCTAGCTATATGCCACTATACATGCAGTGTAATCTTGCAAATAGGTATTAATTTCTCAGAGCATGGGTCCTCCTATCCACACAGTAGGGCAAGTATATCCCTACTGTGAGACTTCAAGGCTTAGTCTGAATATCAATTGAGATAACATACCTTTGGTATCAACAAAACACTATAAAATAGGTAATTATAAATTAATGCTGCATTCAAAGCAGTCTAAATAGCTTTGGAATTTTTAAAATAAAAGTACACTGAAATGGAAAGAAGCTAAGATGTTATTGGGATATATTACAAGCAAATTAGGAAAACTTGCTTCAATAAATGAAATCAGATAATTGAAAAAAATTAATTAGTGCCATTCTTATAATCCGTATCAACTTCTATTTTTAATTTTGCTTTGTATTTTTAATACCATCTTCTCCATCTAATACTTCCAGAATACTTTCATTAGGTTCTTAAACATTCAAGAATTCCCAAGAAATAGTTTGCAAATTCTGTATCTAATTCACCACATAAAGATATACTATTACCTAAAGCTACAGAACCACCTATCACTATTCCTTAGGAGAGCCCATCCATTATTCTTTCCTATCTTTCAGGAAAGGCAAACAGAATGAATGCCAAATGATAAATAATACAGCAAACAACATTTGAATGCTTTACTGCAACATTTAAGTTAGTTTTAAATATGCAATTATAAAAATGTTTATGTAAGAATTAATCAATCCTATTTAATACAACCATTAAAATGACTACGTTTGCAAAGCTTCAAAACTTTGAACCACTTACAGAAAAGCTCAGCTTTGTTTCCTTAATGACTAAACTTTAACTTTTAAAATTTTCTATCTGTATTTTACTGGTACAGTGGTTAAGAAAAGAAACTCTGCAGTCAGACAATCTGGACTTGATCCTGGTATATCCACTTAATAGAAGTGTAACCTTCAGCAAGTTAGTTAGCTTTCTGTTCCTCAGCTTAAGAGTGAGGCTAACAAGGGCACCTCTCTTAGAGTTGTTGCAAAGTTTAAATAAGTCAATACACATAAGCCAAAGCCAAGTGCCATCAAGTTAGTGCTCATAATATTTCTGGACACTTATGTTTGCTTGTATCATTTTTATCACTGCAAATATTACTATTACTATTTCTGCTTTGGCTTTGTGATAAATTCCCTTAAAAGGATGAAAGTGAAACATTTTTGGTGGTGGGTGGCACAGTTAAAAGTTTATCTAGTTTCATCAGATAAGATGTGGGCAGAGAACAAAATTAGTCTCACAAAGCATCATGAGTATCTAAAAAAGTATACTGAACTACTAGTTTACAGTGTAATTTAGACAGACCTAGAGATATCTGAGGAGGTGCCATCTGTAGTTCACAGAAGACTTTTTTTAGAACACTAAAGTACATTTGTAACTGCTCTTCCCAAACTCTCAAATTTAACCTAAAGCCTACTGTGAACTGTACAGGAACTAACTACAAATCTAAATAATTAGAGAAATCCAAATTTCAACAAAGCACACAGAGCTTGTGAGGTAAATTCCAGAGACTATACACAAAGGTAAAAGACTGATTAACTGACGGCAGTAATTTAAATCCCAGATAAAATTAAGCTATCACTTAAAAATAAAGCTCAGTTGGTTATCTTTGACCATGCATGCACTCCTAACTGTCTGTTTGGCACAGATGCAAAGCTCAAGAAAAATGTATGCATAATCAATACCATTATACAGATAAAAATATAGTAGAAAATTGACTATACTTATTACATGCATAAAGAATGAGGGATAAAAAGGTCAACCGCTCAAAGAAAACACAGATAAGACTTAGGAGCAACAGCCCAATCTTTACTTTTTAAAAAAACAAAATTCTCACCTTTCTCTGTCATTACTCTATCCACAACAGGAGGAATTACTAACTTCTAACACCATAAATTAGTTTTGTCTGTTTCTCAGCAATACACACAAAACTATACCATATACCAAACCTGTAGTCGTCAAGTAGATTCCGACTCACAGTGACACTACAGGGCAGAACAGAACTGTCCCATAGAGTTTCTAAGGAACCCCTAGTAGATTCAAATTGCCAACCTTTTGGTTATCAGCTGCAGCACTTAACTACTATGCCACCAGGGTTAGGCATTTCTTTTTATATCTGGTACCTTTTGGTGAACATTATGTTTGTCTATGCTGTTAAGTACAATTATGTTTATTAATTCTCAATGTTGTATATAGTATTCCACCGTATGAATATACCATAGTTATTTATCCAATCTATTACAGGCAGACATTCGGACTGTTTCTAATTTGCTGTTGTCATTGTTGGCTGCTGCAGAATTGGCTGACTCACAGACACAGGTAACAGAACAAAACATTGCCCCATTCTGTGCCATCTTCATGACTGTTGGTACGTTTGAGTTCACTGTAGTGCTGATATATTCATGCAAACACCTTTTGGCAAGCACAAGCTATTAGATATATATCTATAAAGGAAATTCTTGGGAAATTGGAAAATGCGTATATTTAACTTTAGTAAACATTGTCAGCTTTCCAACATCGTAATACCAATTTCTGTATAAGACATATGCACTTTGTAAACACTGATTCCAGATGTCAGCCAAGCCAGCCAAGTGCCGTTGGGTCAGATCTGACTCATGGGTGTCAACTACATATCAAATCAGGTCCAGCTTAGCATAACTTTTGGTTCTTCCTGCACCTGCATCATCAGAAAGTACCACTTGAAAATTTTTTAAATATTTAATACTTCATAATTTTATTGACAAACCTGTATTTTTTACACAAATAATGTACCCCAGCATTTGTTTGCCAGGAACTCCTTCCTCCACTAGAAGATGCATGTTATCTGCATGAAAATACAGTAATGACTATTTTCTTTACCCACAACTGCAAAACATTTCATTCTTAGATTAACACCACTTACAACTACCAATGATTTATTTCAACTTTACATCATCTATTTTCTTTCTGTATTCGTTCCACTGTTAGTATTTGTCCACTTATCAGTCTTATCAGATAAAGTCTGACACAAAACCCTAAAATATGATTGAATGTTGTCACATGTCCTTTTAGCAAAATAGAATGACCTAGGTTATTTTTGCAAAATATTGTGATGAAATCGTTCTTGTTCAACGACTAACAGAATGAAAATACCATATTTTCTTTTATGTTTAGAAACACATTTTTCACACATTGAACACTGTTTGAGAAAATTCATCTACGATGGTGTCATGGGAAAATGAAGTCTCAGAATTTGCTTATAAGATCAATTTCACCATCAACATTAGTTTCAAGTCCTGTTACCTCAATGCAGTCATTTTCAGATTTCATTCGTAAATTTGAAAGTCTTCTTTTGTCAATTTTCTTACCTTTTCCATCACGGTAGAAAATAAAAAGTTGTGAATTTTCAACTGTGTCCAATATAAATTAAAAACAGGCTATAAAGCTGATGTCTCTGGTATTCTTTTATATCTTCTCAAAAGATGATGCAATATTTTGGGCAATGTGATAAGAAAAATGAAGAACGACACATCACCCTTTTACAGTCAGTCCACTATTTTTTTATTTGTTCTCATTCTAATTTTTTTAGGCTAATTAAAAATAATGGGTGAGCAATGATAAAATAATTCTAAGAATAATAAAATTGCAAATGGTTCATTATACAGAAACAATAAAAATACCACAGGAATGCTATGAGGCAGAATCAAGTCAACAGTAAGTGACAGTGGTACTTTAGAGAGAATTATGGCAAAATATTATGAAAAACTGTATAGTAACAAACTGGATATTCTAGATGAAATGGACAAACTCAAAAACATTCAACCAAACCAAACTGACTCAGTAGTACACAGAGTATCTCACAAAGCAAAAACAAGTGAAGAGATCGTACTAGTGACCAAAATCTCCTATTAACAAAAAAAAAAAAAGAAAGGTACTAAACCAAATTGCTTCACTGGGAATTCTACCAAATATTTAGGGAAGAATTGACACTAATCCTATTTAAATTCCTCCAAAAGACAGATAAGAAAGTAATACTCACTAACTCATTCTGCAAAGCAAAAATAATCATGATACCAGCAGAAGACAAGAAAATTACAGGACAATATCCCTTATGAATATAGATGTACAACTTCTCAACAAAACACTAGAGAACAGAATCTAACAGCATATTAACAGAGTTATATACCATAATCAAGTAAGATTTATTCCAGAAATACAGGGACAGTTCAAAATTAGAAAATCAATTAACATAATGTATTTTATCTACAGAACAGAGGGTATAATCATGATATTCTCTCTATATGTAGGAAAAAAATCCAGTAAAATTCAACATCCTTTCTTGATGAAAACTTTTAAGAACACTGGAATAGAAGGGACATTCTTCAACATATGAAAAACTAACAGACAGCTTTACACTTAACAGAAAAAGATGGAGAGTTTTTCCTTTCAAATCAGGAGTAAGACAAGGTTATTCTCTGACCATATCTGACCAAAACTGTATTAGAATACTGTCTTATTTCTTGTATTAATGCTCTGGTTACGACCAGAGCAAAAAGAGAAGAAGAAGAAATACACGGTATCTAAATCAGGAAAGAAAAATTAACACAATCGCTACCCAAGGAGTCATGATCCAATACATAGAAAATCTCAAAGAATCCACAAGATAGCTTCAAGAGTAACAAGGAAATTGAGCAAACTTGTAGGGCACAAAGTCAACAAACAAAATTAGTTGAGTTTCTATACACCTGCAGTGAGAAATGGGAAATTGAGATTCTATTTACAGTTGTGTCTAAGAGAATATCCAGGAACAACTGTACATTTTTCTAAAGGAAAATTTCTTTTTAGTTTTTAGAAGACTTCTATGAAAAAATAAGTCATAAAATACCAATCCTTACAAATTCTTACAATATTTGAAACTCAAAGTAAAACAGAGTTCAATAGCTAAATATCAGTCATTTACTAAGAATTAAGTGCCACTAACATGGTAAGGGAAATCTTGGTATCATAGTGATTAAATGTTCCACCTGCTAACCAAAAGGTTGGCAGTTCAAATCTGCCAGGTGCTTCTTGGAAACTCTATAGAGCAGTTCTACTCTGTCTTATGAGTAGCTATGAGCAGGCACAAACTCAATGACAGTGGGTTTAACATGTTAAGATTGTTCCAGACAGCAAAATCAATCCCAAACTTACCAATTTTTCGTTATTTTATCTATGTCCCCCAATTATTGTACCTATTACATTATAAATGTATATGCTTGACTCTCCAACCATATTACATTTTTAAAACACAGATCAATGTTATCTACATGGAAGCCCCTCAGTGTTTACTAAATTAAAATTTATATATGAACAGTAATATTTTATAAGATACAGAAACTATTTTAACCCTATGAAACTTGAAAATGGATGAGAAAATGTCTAGTGTGGATTGGATTTAATATAACAAGTAAACTTTATACAAGTGACTTGAGCATCTGTGGATTTTGGTATTATCCACAGGGGTCCCAGAATCAATGATCTGTGAATACTGAGGATGACTTATTTTTAAAAGCAACTGCTCCACTCTGAAACTGATTCAACATGCAATGAAAATATACTAGTAGTTACTGGTGATTAGAATGTGAAAGTTGGAAACAAAAAAGAAGGGTCAGTACTTAACTGGAAAAGTATAGCCTAGTTAACAGAAATGACACAAAAAATCACAGGACAGAATATTGAAAGGACCGATTTATTCACTGTAAAAAGCTTTTTTCAGCAATATAAAGTATGACTATACATGTAGATCTTGCAAGAGGGAATACACAGGAATTGAGTCAACTCTATCTTTGGAACAAGACAATGGAAAAGCTCTTATCATCAGTCAGAATAAGGCCTGGAGCTGATAGGAACAGACCATCAATCACTTATGCACAAGTTCAACCTAAAGTGGAAAAAAATGAGAACAAATCCAAAAGACCTAAAATACAACCGTTGGTATTTCCCATCTGAATTTACGGACCATCTCAAGAACCGATGTGACATACTGAACATTCATGACTAAAGACCAGATAACATTCACAACCTCCTATGTGGACAAGGCAAAAGGTTGGTCACTTAAAAGACAGGAAAGAAAAGACCAAAGGGGATGTTAGAAGAAACTCTGAAAGTTGCTCTTAAACATACAGTAGCAAAACTGAATGGAAGAAATGCAGTAAAAGAGCTGAACAGAAGATTTCAAAAGCTGGATCATGGAGCCAAGTATTATAACAAAATGTATGAAGAATTCGAGTTAGAAAACCAAAGGAAAGAACATGCTTGCCATTTCTCAAGCTGAAAAACTGAAGAAAAAATTCAAGCCTCAAACTGCAATACTGAAAGATTCTGCTGTCAAAATGTTGAATAACATAGGAAGCATCAAAAGAAGATGGAAGGTATGTACAGAAAAACTGTACTAAAAAGATCAAGTGGTAGCACATATCAAAATGCACTGCTATTGAAGAAAGAAGTCCATGCTGCACTGAAGGCACTGACAAAAGAGAAGCCTCTGGGAACTGACAGAATACCAATAGAGAAGTTTCAACAAAAAGATGCAGGTGGCAGTGTTCATTTCTCTATGCCAAGAAATGTGGAAGACAACTACCTGTCCAGCTACCTGGAAGAGATAAATATTTCTGCCCCTTCCAAAGAAAGGTAATTCAACAGAATGTGGACATGACAGAACAGCATCATTAGTATCACACACATGTAAAATTCTACTGAAGATAATTCAAAAACAGTTACAGTAGTACACTGACAGGAAACTGCCAAAAGAAATTCAAACCAGATTCAGAAAAGAATGTGGAACAACAGAAATGACTGGTGACATAGACAGATCTTGACTGAAACCAGAGAATATCAGAAAGATGTCTACCTCTGTTTCATTGACTGTGTAAAGGCATTCAACTGTATGGATCCTAACAAATTATGGGTAACACCATGAAGAATGGGAATTTCAGAACATTTAGTTGTGCTCATGAGAACTCTGTACTTAGGCAGTCTCACAATTAAGTCTACAAACTGAACTGTTCTAAGTTCTACATACTCCACTGCTGAATCTCACTACAGTCACTTCAAAGTACTCCGAGCCTTGGGAAGCTATGCACCAACACCAGTGCCCAGTCCACCCTTCAAAGCAATTTTGGAATTCTTTCTGGAATGGCCATTGTGTACAGTGCATGGTGGCAAGTCCCCATACTTAACTGTATAGTTGTCTGTGGGAGAGTTTTTAGCCAGCAAATAAATCACTGTATGGGAACACTCATCCTACGCACCTGATCTGGACCCTAATGGCTTTTTTCTTTACCAGAAGATAAAGGAACTATTGAAAGGAAGACATTTTGATGACACTCAGGACATCAGAGGTAATAGGATGACAGCTCTGATGACCATTCTAGAAAAAGATTCAGCAGTATAAGTTACAAATGAATGCTAAAGACATTGTTCATTTCAGGAGCAGTTACGGAGAGGGCATGGCCTAAGCAAGAGCATGATAAATGTGAAATAACAGAAAAAGTCATTTGACTAGTTTTTTCAAAATGGATTGATTATCAGGAAATAAAGTCAGAACCCAAACAAATAAAGAAGACAGCTAAAGTAATACACAATAAGAATAAAATGGAATATATGGGAACATTATGATGTTGGGATTATCTAAATTTGGTGAAAAAATAAATATAGAGGATTTGGAGAAAAGAAGCATCAAAAATACAGTATTTTGAACTTTATTATTCTCAGAGAAACTCATTGGCTAAGTGATAGGTACTGTGCAAACTTTACATGCATTATCTTGTTTAATTTAATCCTTTTGCTAATCTTGTGAGACACTAATCTCCCTTCTTTACAGATCAGGATTCAAATCTAGACCTGTAAGTTAAAAATGTATTTATTTTACTGACCGTGAGAAGGAAGTCAGTGATATAAGAATGAAGCTTAGGTGGGGTAAAGTGGATTAGGAGTAAGGTAGCAGACCAAGGGGGGAAAAAAGTGTTGTTACTAAATTGATTCTGCCTCACAGTGACCCCACAGTACACAGTAGAACTGTCCCATAGTTTCCAAGGAATGCCTGGTGGATCTGAAGTGCTGACCTTTTCGTTAGCAGCTATACCACTTAACCACTGTGCCACCAGTGTTTCCAACAGACCAGAGGACAATAAATAAAACTAAGAAACCTTAACTGACGCAACAGCAAGCTTTAAAAAAACAAAAGAATGTTTAATAGACAGGGGTAGAAACACATCTGAAAATCATTTACACAAAAAAGATGACTCCTGAGAACAGGAATTTTCTTTATTACGTGAATATAAAGCAGAACAATAAACCAATATTAACTTCTGACATAATTCATCAAAAACTACATTATTGTTCTTGGCACAATATAAGCCTTAACACTATAAATAATCCTCTTACAAACCTGGTGTAGTAGTTACCAAATTATACTTCTAAAAATTATTTCACTATGGCAATACTGACAACTCTGGTTAAGAAGGCTGCTAACCAAAAGGTCAGTTGTTCAAATCCACCAGACACTCCTTGGAAACACTGCAGGAGCAGTTCTAATCTGTCCTATAGAGTTGCTATGAGTTGGAATCAAACCAACAGCAATGCTTTTCTTTTTTTTTTTAAATGACAATACTTTCTTCTGTAAATACAACTTAGCTTCTCATCTATGAAATAACAGTATCTGCAAACTCTAAATGAAGATGTTGATGGGTGCCAAGGAGTCAACTGAAACTTGCAGCTACCTAAGTGATAGAATAGAATTGTCCCATAAGGTTTTCTTGACTATCATCTTTACAAGAACGCATAATCGGGTCTTTTAACCCACAGAGCAGTTGAGTGGGTTCGAACTACCAATCTTTCTGTTAGCAAGTAAACACTTAACCATTGTACCACTGGGTTTTAATTATACACAATAAAGGGCTTTTTAGAACTTTTACAAACTTATACAAACAAGTAATGTACACAGAAAGACCTACTGCAGGGTAAATTGTTCAGTAACAATGAAACTACTGGTGACTTACATTTGCTTATAAGGATACTGGGATAATAAATATATTTATTTTGAGCTAAGGCACTTAAAAGTATGTTCTCAATAAAAACTGCTACTGTCCTGACAGCCCTCTGAAGTTGAATAAAAGGGGATAATGATAAACTCTGCTGGATACAAAGAAAAAGTTAACCCACTAAATTAAAATTACTGAAAATTACTCTCTTGGCACCAATGAAAAACAGAAAAAGGAGTTAAACCCCAGAAAAAAGTATAAGTCTATCACTAGATTCATCATTCCTTGTATCTCTGTATTATCATATAGCTATTCAAGGAGTTCCACCAAAACTACTCTTCTGGTTTAAGTACTCTAAGCTGTCTCCTTTTCTCCATCAGTATTTATCTATCTGTTATTAAATTTAATAATTTGATTACACAAATTTGCTAATATAGTTAATCCAAGAAAGAGTCAGTACAGGTAAATATTTAATCTTCTCAGCAATCAATTAGTCAATCAGAAAGGCAGTAAAATTATGCTAGAAAGATAATATCAAATACTAGTGAGATTTCTTATAAACATTTCCCTCACTTGATTCATTGTTAACTGCTGTTAGTAACTAAATTTTATGCAATTTTGATTCCTAATTATTCACTGTGTCACTGCTTCACTCTTATTATTACCTAGTCAGGAGGCTCAAATCTTTCCTTGACCAAAAGCTTTCCCTCTTAGAGAAAGAGAAAAAAAATTATTTATCACACAATAATTCCAACAAAATAAACTTTATGTAATGGGATGGTATAGATGGACAGAGAGGATACAGAACAATAAAAACAAATGAAATGGGAAAATAATTAGAAGCATATACTATTAGTGAAAAGAGAAAAACAGTGCAAATGACTGGCTCTTCAATAAAAAATGCTTCTTGATATCAGTGACCAACAAAAATAAAGTAACTCAACATGCTACAAGCTATACTTATCAGCTTGTGAAAAATTTTAAAATTGAATAGTAACAAGTCTTAGTGAAACTTCGTATGTTGCTTGTGAGAGTGTAACTTGATGAAACCACTTTACAGAACATTTTTTTTAAATGTAGTAACACTGAAAACATTTACACGCTATATGCCACCAAATATATACCTAGGTATTTGTTGCTACTGTTGTTAGCTGTCACTGAATTAGACCCCAATCCATGGTGATCCCAGTCATGTTGCAGGTAACTAAACATCACCCTACCCTGTGCTATCCCATGACTGGTTTAAATCTAGAGTAACAGGGGTAAACAGTAAGGTAAACAAAAAAGAAATTAACAATCCTACACCTCAAAATAAGAAACAAAACTAAGAAGCCTTAGCAAATATAAAACCAACAGATCAAAACAATATATACACAAAAAGGACACAGCACAGAAAATTAAGCGGAATAAACAAACTGTCAACAACACACAAAAAAATACACCATAATGACAGCACTAAATTCACACCTATCAGTAATTACACTGAATGTAAATGGATTAAATGCACAAATAGGGAGAAAAAGGGTAGCAGAATAGATTTAAAAGACAAGATCAATCTATACGCTGCCTATAAGAGACATACCCGAGATTTAAAATGCAAACAAACTGAAACTCAAAGGACAGGCATACATATACAAAGCAAATAATGTTCAAAAAAAGAGCAAGAGTGGCAACATTAATTTCAGATAAAATGCACTTTAAAATTCACCACAGTGGACAAAGAAGGACACTATGAACCAATTAAAAGATCAACACATTAAGAGGATCTAACTTTAGTAAATATTTACACATCCAACGATAGGACCACTAAGTACAGCAAATGAATTCTAACAGCACTGAAAAGTAGGTTAGACAGTGCCACAATAATAGTAGCAGACTTCAGCATACTACTTTGTGATGGACAGAATATCCAGACAGAAACTCAATGAAGACACAGATCTAAATGATATAATCAACCAACTTGAACCCAAACACATTTAGAACACTCTACCCAACAGCAAAAAATAAACAATCTTTTCCAATGCACATGGAACATTCTTTGGAATTGAATACATATTATGCCATAAAGCAAGCCTTGACAAAATCTAAAGCACTGATATATTGCAAAGCATCTTTTCAGACCATAAAGCCATAAAAGTTTAAATCAGCAGCAGAAAAGGCAAAGAAAAAAAAATCAAACACATGGAAATTCAGTAACAGTTCAAAAACTACTGGGTAACAACATAAGAAATCAAAGACAGAACAGACAGTCACAGAACAAGAACAGACAGTCACAGAACAAATGAAAACGAAAGCACATCCTACTAGAACTTCTGGGACACAGCAACGAGATAAATTTATCTCAGTAAATTCACACATTCAAAAGGAAGAAATAGCCCAAATCCAAGCATTAACCCTTCAACTTGAACAAGCAGAAAAAGAGCATCGAAAGAATCTCTTAGCAAACAGGAAGAAAAGCAAACTAAAAAAAATCAGAGCAGAACTAAATGAACTAGAAAACAGCAAAACAACCATGAGTCAACATGACCAAAAGTTGGTTCTTGAAAAGATCGATAAAATGAATAAACCACTGGCCAAACTGACAAAAGAGAAACAAGAAACAAATAATCTGAGTAAGAAATGAGATTGGCAATATTAAGACATACCCAAATGAAATTCAAGAAAATCATAACACACTGCTCTGAAAAACTGAGAAGGCAGCTCTTCCCCAATCATCTTTTGAGTACCTTAAAACCCGGGGCACTCATTTTGTTGCACTATATCTGACAATGTTCCACTGTTATTCGTAAAGTTTTCACTAGCTAACTCTTTTCAGATTAGACTGTCGGTCCTTCTCCCTAGTCTGTCTTAGTATGAAACATCAGCTGAAACCTGTCCACCATGGGTGACCCTGCTAAGTATCTGAATACCACTGGTATAGCTTCCAGCATCACAGCAATAAATGAGCCCCCACAGCATAACAAACTGACAGACAAGTGGGAGATACACAAAGTCACTATGCCAGAAAAAACTGGTGGACAGTCACAGCAGCACTGAAATTATGAACAAAAACTAAGTCTCCAGGAATTGATGGAATATCAGTGGAGATAATTTAAGAGATGTAGCACTAGAGGTGCTGATTCATCTATGCCAAGATATGTGGAAGACAGCTACATGGCCAACCAACTTGAAGAGATCCATATTTACGCTTATTCCAAACAAAGGTGATTGAACCAAATGCAGAAATCACTGAACAATATCACAGATATCACATGCAAGGAAAATTTTGCTTAAGATAATTCCAGAGCAACTGCAACAGTTCTTCAGAAGAGGGTGAAGAACGAAGGTATCATTGCTAATGTTAGATGGATCTTGGCTGAAAGCAGAGAATACCAGACAGATGTTTACCTGTGCTCCATTCACTACCCAAAGGCATCTGACTGTGTGGATTATAATAAATTATGGATAATGCTGCAGAGAACGAGATTTCCAGAACACTTAATTATGCTCATGAGGAATCTCTACATGGATCAAGAGGCAGTCATTTGAACAGCATATTTTAAAGTCAGGAAAGGTGGGGATCACAGTTGTATCCCACAGTTGTATCACCCTACCTTTTCAATCTGTATGCTAAATAAATAATCTGAGAAGCTAGACTATATGAAGAAGAAGAACAAGGCATAAAGATTGGAGAAAGACTCATTAACAACCTGTGTTATGCAGATGACACAACCCTGCTTGCTGGAAGTGAAAAGGATTTGAAACACTGATGAAGAATAAAAACCTCAGCTCTCAGTATGGGCTGTAGCTCAACATTAAGAAAACAAAAATCCTCACAACTAGACCAGTAAGCAATATCATGATAAATGGAGAAAGCACTGAGGTTGTCAAGGATTTCATTCTACTTGGTTCCACAATCAATGCCAATGGAAGCAACAGTCAAGAATTCAAAAGACGCACTGCACTGGGAAAATCTGCTGTAAGATACCTATTTAGAGTATTGAAAACTAAAGATGTTGTCACCATGAAGACAGATGCACCTGACTCAAGCCATGGCATTTTCAATTGCATTATGTGCATGTGAAAGATGAACAATGAATTAGGAAGACACAACAAGACTTGATGCCTCTGAATTACGGTGTTGGGAGAAAAACTGTGAATATATTGTGAATATACCAAGGAATGCCAAAAGAACAAAACAATCTGTTCTCGAAGAAGCACAACCAGAGTGCTCCTTGGAAGAAGCATGGCAAGACTGCATCTTACATATTTTAGACATGTTGTCAGAAGAGCTCAGTCCCTGGAGAAGGGCATCCATACTTGGTAAAGTAGAGGGTCAGCGAAAAAGAGGAAGACCCTCAAGGAGATGGAATGACACAGTGGCTGCAACAATGGGGTTAAACATAATGACAACTGTGAGCACAACACAGGACCAGGGAGAGTTTCAGTCTGTTATTCATTGGGTCACTATGAGTGGGAACTGACTCAATGGCACCTAGCATGAAAAACTGCATTCTAACAAATTTGAAAACATAAAGGAAACTGGCAAATTTTTAGAGATATACTACCTACCTCTACTAACACAAACAGAGGTAGAGCAACTAAATAAACTCACAATAAAAGAGGAGAATGAAAAGGGAATTTAAAAAACTCCCAACAAAAAAAGACCCAGCCCTAACAGCTTCACTAGAAAATTCTACCAAACTTTCAGAGTTAACACCACTATGACTAAAGGTACTCCCAAACTCATTCTACGAAGCTAGTGTAACTCTGATACAGAAACCACGTAGACACCAGTAAAAAAGGAAAATTATAGACCAATATCCCTCATGCAAAATCCTCAACAACATTCTAGCCAACAGAATTCAACAGCATATCAAAAAAATAATTCACCATGACCAACTGGGATTGATACCAGGGATGTAGGGATAGTTCAATATCAGAAAAACAATCAATATAATCAACTACATAAATAAGAGACAAGAAACACTTCCTTCTATCAATTGATGCAAAAAAAGGCATCTGACAAAGTCCAATACCCATTCATCTTAAAAATTCTTAGCAAAATAGGAATAAAAAGGAAACTCCTCATTATAATACGATGCATCCATGCAAAGCCAACAGCCAACATCATCCTAAATGGTAAGACTCTGAAAGCATTCTCCTTGAGAACAAGAGCCAGACAAGAAGGCCCTGTCACTAGTTCTATTCAACTTTGTGAAAGAGGTTCTAGTCAGAGCAATCAGACTAAAAAAGAAATAAAGGGCATATGAATTGCTAAGGAAGTAGTAAAATTATCTCTATTCACAGATATAATATACACAGAAAATCCTGAAGAATACAGGAAAAAAAAACCTACTGGAAATAATATGAACATTCAGCAAAGCATCGTGATACAAGATAAGCACACAAAAATCACTTAGATTCCTCTACACCAACAAATGTCAAAGAGGAAAACAGTGAATCAATACCATTTACAACAGCCCCAAGAAGATAAAATACTCAGGAATAAATCTAACCAGAGATGTAAAAGACCAATACAAACAACACAAGAAGATACTACTGCAGGAAACCAAAAGAGATCCAGGTAAGGAGAGAAACCTATGTTGCTCATGAACAGGGAGACTCAACATTGTGAAAATGTGTATTCCACCTAAAGTGATTTATAGATACAACATAATCCCAATCCAAATTCCAGTTGTATTTTTATTAAAATGGAGGAACAAATCATCAACTTCATATAGAAAAAGAATCACCCCCGTTAAGCAACACAACACTGAAGAATAACTTGGAAGACTAGTACTATCAGACTTCAGAATCTACGACACTGCTATGGTAGTCGAAACAGTCAGGTATTGATTGGTACAACAACACACATATAGACCAACAGGAAAGAACTGAGAATCTGAACATCAAATCATCCGCTTATGCATAGTTGATATTTGACAAAGGCCCAAACCCTGTAAACTGGGCAAATGACAGTCTCTTTAACAAATGGTGTTGGCATAACTAGACATCCATCTGCAAAATAATCAAACAAGACCTATATTTTACACTATGCACAAGAAGCAATTCAAAATGGATCCAAGACCTAAACATCAAATCTAAAACAATAAAAATCATGGAAGAAAAACTAGAGACAATGCTGGGAGCCCCAAAACATGGTATAAACAGTACAAAATGCACCGATGCCACATGAGAAAATAGGTAACTGGAAACTTTTAAAAATCAAACATTTATGCTCATTCAAAAACTTCAAACAAAAAGTAAAAACACAGCCTACAGACTGAGAAAAAAATTTTGGCTACCACATCAGCATCTAATATCTATAATCTACAAGATACTGCAAACCTCAATCACACACAAAAAACAAAAAGACAGTTCAAATAAAAATATGCAAAGGATATGAAAAAACAATGTCACCAAAAAACACATTCAGGAGACTAACAGATACATGAGAAAATGCTCTCCATCATTAGTCATCAGTGAAACACAACCACACAAGCAGATATATACATACCAATGTTCATCCCAGCACTGTTCAAAACAGCAAAAAAGATGGAATTGATCTAGGTGCCCATCAACAGATGAATGGGTAAACAAACAATGGTATATTCACACAATGGAAGACTTGCAATGATAAAGAACAATAATGAATTTGGGAAACATCTCATGAAATGGAAGAATCTGGAGAACATAATTACTCAATTGTAAAAGGACAAATACTGCAAGAAACTACTATTGTAAGGACTCAAGTATTAGTTTAAGCAGCGAAGAAAATATTCCTTGATGGTTAAGAGAGAAGTCAGGGTAAAGAGGTATTCTCTAACTAGAGAATTGACAAAAACTGTTTTAGGTGAAGGCAGAGACAACACATAGCAGAGATGTCAGAACAAACGGACTAAATGCAAAGCTTAGATGTATTCTCAATAAAACCAAACACTTACACAGACAGAATACTATGGTCAGGGGTCTGGAGATCATGGCTCCAGGGGACATCCAAATCAACTGGCATAACAAAGTTTATCAAACAAATGTTATGCATCCCACTTTGGTGAGCAGTATGTGGGTTCTTAAAAGCTTGGCCATCTAAGAAGCATTACTTTGTCTCAACTCACTTGGAGCAAAGGAGAAAGAACAGTGTTAAAGACAAGCAGAAAGTGCATGCCGAAGAGATAGAAAGGAGACAACATCAACATAGACCAGAAGAATTGGATGGTGCCCAGCCACCACCAAGGACTGCCCTTACAGGGAGTTCAAAGATAGTCCCTAAATGAACCTGAGAAATGTGGGATGCACAAACTAATTGCTATTCTAGTAAAAAGACCAAACTTGATGGTCTGATAGACTAGAGGGTCCCTTGAAGACAGTGTCCCAAACTGTCTATTGACTCAGAACTGAAACCATGCTGGAAGCCAACACTTCAGACAAACATTGAACAGATATATATGACATAAAATGCTACTGGTGAAGAGTTTGCTTCTTGACTTGCACATACAAATGACACTAACTGCACAGTTTCTGCTTTAAGGTGAGAGGAACATCAGAGGGGTAGAGAAGCTCCTTAAATGGATGAGAAATTGGGCTGGAGGGGAGCAATGTGCTGTAACAGAGCTGACAAAGTAGCTACTGTCAGATGCCAGAATGCATAAGTTTTTGTACGTGAAACTGACTGTAATTGTAACCTGTTATTTAAACACAACTGAAACAAAAACAGGGAAGTTAGAACATAAATTTTAATACTGGCCCATTATGAGCTTAACCCGACCATGGTGTTCTATAAAATTATAGCAAACAGCAAGGTTAGTGACGTACGTCACGAATAACTGGGAATGAGGAAGATGGACATGATCGTGAAAATAATGCAACGAAATTTCTAGAACTGGAATATGAGCTTCTAGACTGTAACGAACAAACACGTGGGTAGGACAACAAAATTTTAAAAGACATCCACAAAGAAACGTTTCAAGAAATTTCAGAACAAAAGGAATAAATGCAATATTCTACAACTTTTCATTCAGGAAAATGAATGAATGAACAAGCAGATACAAACACACACAAATACGCGACGGAGGGAAGATGGTGGACTAAGTACATGTCTCCTTACATCCCTCTGGAAACCAAGACCTGAAATAATAATCAAACGGAGCCTTCTGATCACCTAATCAGCCCCAGGACACAGCACAGGGCTGTTACTTTGGATGTCATACCACTGAGCGAAAAACTTCTTCTCTTTCGCTGACTTCTGCTCCTGGCTAGCCCCAGCTCTCACGGACTGTAGGTAAACACACCATTTTGACTTTTTTTTTTCTCCTCTGTCTTGGCTGGTGGGCGTAGCTGGGTCTTGCCAAACAGCTAGACTCAGACGTGCTGCTGGGTGATAGGCAGGTGAAATTTCCATATTTTGAGAGTCAGGCTTAGGACTCAGTTAATCTACCCACTTTGAGTCTGTCATTTCATATCTGCCTCAGCGGCATTTGTACGGAATTTCAGTCAGTGTGCAGGATGCCATGTTGGTACCGAGATTCTAATGGGACCTCATTCTTAGTCTGAGAGCCAGCACCTGCAAACAGCACAGCTCTTCTCCAATAGAAAAGTAATAATTTACCCAGTGCCACCTATGTTGGGGGCCCTGCAACACAATCAGAGGAATAACTACCTCTCGGCAACTTTGGCCCTTATGTCCGCAGCCTGTGTGGAGGGAGTCATCTTGGATATGGTGGCCGCAGCTGTACCTAATTCTTACCTTGGGAGCCAGAGCCTGCCCACAGGAGAGCGCTTTTCTACCACAAAAGCAAAACTCAATGCAGTCTCCCCTAAGGCTAGGCCCTATCGGCAGAGGCCAACAGAGCAGGAGCATTGCTGTATTCCGAACCAGACTGTATTAGCTGGGGTTGGATACAGTGGTGCTTACTTTACCAATTGAGAACAGGGACCTCTACACCTCAAAACCTAACTGACTTGTGAAGTGGTTACATACCTTTTGCTTTACATTCTAAGACAGCCCAGAGAAACATCTGTAGTCCATCCTGACAGTACCTCTTACAGCCTTTACATGGTCACACGGGACCCAAAAAGCAAAAGACACTTGTGGCATGCAAGAAATCACCCATGGCTTAAGAAGACTCCCAAACAAAGAAACAAGGAATTTTCCAGATGTAGAAACTTTTATGAAAGCATCAGGAAGTGAATACAAAATGATTATATACAGAACCCTTCTAGACCTTATACAAAATGCAGGAGAACCAGAGGAAAAATTAAGCAAGATGTTTCATGTGATGGAACACCAGTACTCTGAAATCCAACAGATCAAGAACAAAATCAAAGACATACAAACTTCCATGCAAAGACAACAAAACAGAATGGAACAAATAAAAAAAAGAATTTCTGACTTGGAAAACAAAGCCACTGATACCAGCATCTATGAGCAGAAATCAGAAAAAAGAAACAAGGAAAATGAATAAGCATTGAGAGGCATGTGGGACTCTATTAAGAGGAACAACCTTCGATTAATTGGAGTCTCTGAACAGGGTGAGACATCTGAGAACACAGAGAGTATCTTTGCTGAGCTGCTGACAGAAAACTTCCCAGATATCATAAAGGAAGAGAATATAGACATCTCAGATGCATATCATACACCACCCAAGATAAATCTCAAAAGAAAGACTCCAAGACATACTATAATCAAGCATAACAAAAGGAAACACAAGCAGCAACTCTTAAAGGCAGCAAGACTGAAAGCAAAGCTAACATTCAAAGGGAAATCCTGTAGGCTCTCTTCAGATTTCTCATCAGAAACAATGCTGGCACGTAGACAGTGGCATGACACATTCAAAGACTTGAAGGAGTAGAACTTCCATCCAAGAATTATATATCCTGCAAAACAATCATTCAAATACGAAAATGAAATTAAGACATTCCCAGATAAACAGAAACTGAAGAGACTTTGTAAAAACGAAACCAAGGCTACAAAAAATACAGAAAGAAGTTCTTGGCACAGGCTTAGAACAATGAAACCACTAACTTTATATTTCAGAACAACACACTACTCAAAACTCTACTCAGTTAGGGAAGGCTCCAAAGTCAATCACAGCTTTGATATGGAAAGAAGCAATCCAGCGATCATCATGAAAACTATGGTGTCATCATATTAAAAAGAGGGATGTACTACAGTTGTTATAAGGCCTTCGAGATGGAGAGGAAGATGACAAGACCGGTAGTAATTAAAACTGGGTTTATATATAGTTTATTAAGGGGGACTATAAGGGCAGCTGTAAAGCACAACACAGAGGTATACCATTTCAAAAAATGTAACACACAAGTCTCAACAACTACAAAACCAGCTTTGAATACGGTGACAAATCATCTCACAAAAAAGAATGTCCCAGAACAGACTAATAAGAACAACAGAGAAAACATCAACATAAAAATAAACATATTACAATGGCAGCACTGAACACATACCTATCAATAATTACATTAAATTGAATGGACTCAATGCTCCAGTAACGAGACATCAACTGACATCTTGGATCAAAAGACATGACCCATCCACATGTTGTCCACAAGAAACTCACTTGAGAACTAAAGATAGGAAAAAACTGAAAATTTAAGGATGGAAGAATATATATCAAGCTAACAATGAACAAAGAAGCACAGGGGTGGGAATTCTAATCTCAGACAAAATCAAATTTAAGGTCAAATCCACCATCGTGGACAAAGATGGACACTATTTACTGCTCAAAGGTTCAGTACACAAGTAAGACTTAACTATATTAAATATTTATGTACTTAATATCAGAGCACCTAAATACATCGAAGAAACACTGACTACACTCAAAACAGAGTTACATGACGGCACAATAATAGTGGGAGACTTCAACACTCCACTCTCAATACTAGATAGATCATCTACAAAAAAGCTGAGGAAAGATACAGAAGACCACACTGCCATAATTAACCAAGTGAACCTCATTGATATATAAAGAACTTTCCACCCATCAGCAGACAACTACACCTTCTTCTCCAGTGCACATGGAACATTCTCTACAATTCACCACGCGACAGACCATAATGCAATTCTAAACAAAATCCATACCACTGAATTACTGCAAAGCATCTTCTCAGATCATAAAGCCATCAAAGATCAAATCAGTAGAAAAAATATACATAGAAAGTGGAATTCTTGGAAACTGAACAACATCTTGCTCAAAAAAACATGGGTTATAGAGGAAATCAAGGAAAAAATAAAGAAATTCATGGATTCCAATGAGAACAAAAACATTTCCTACCAGAACCTATGGGATACAGCCAAAGGAGTGCTCAGAGGTCTCTTTATCTCCATAAATGCACACATCTGAAAGGAAGAAAGAAACCAAATCAAAGAATTAACCCTACAGCTTGAACAAGTAGAGGAACCCCTCAGGCACGAGAAGAAACGAGATGATAAAGATTAGAGCAGACCTAAACGAATTAGAGAATAGAAAAACAACTGAAAAAACTGAAAAGCCCAAAGGCTGGTTTTTCAAAAAGATCAACAAAATTGACAAAGCACTGGCTAAACTTACTAAAGAAAAGCAGGAAAGGAAACAAATAACCCAAATTAGAAATGAGCGGGCAGTTCTCACCACAGCTCCAACAGAAATCAAATATATCATAACAGAATACTATGAAAGACTGTACTCTAACAAATTGGAAAACCTAGGGGAAATGGACCAATTACCTAAATTATCACAATATGAAGTAGAACAACTTAATAACTCTATTACAAAGGAAGAGACTGAAAATGCCATCAAGCCAACCAAAAAAAGTCCAGGCCCAGATGGCTTCACTGCAGAATTCTACCAAGCATTTAGAGAAGAGTTATTTCCAATACTACTGAGAATATTTCACAGTATAGAAAGGGATGGAGTACTCCCAAACTAATTCTATGAAGCCAGCATAACCCTGAAACCAAAGCCAGGGAAAAAACCAACAAAGAAGGACAACTACAGACCAATATCACTCATGAATCTAGCTGCAAAAATCTTCAACAAAATTCTTGCCAATAGAATACAACAACATATCAAAAAAATAATCCATCATGACCAAGTGGGATTCATACCAGGGATGCAAAGCTGGTTCAACATCCGAAAAACAATCAATGTGATTAACCACATAAATAACAAAAAAGACAAGGATCACCTGATTTTGTCCATTGATGCCGAAAAGGCATTTGACAAAGTCCAACACCCATTCATGCTAAAAACTCTTAGCAAAATGGGCATAGACGGCAAATTCCTCAACACAATAAGGGCCATCTATACAAAGCCAACTGCCCACATCATCCTAAATGGAGAGACTGAAAGACTTTCCCTTGAGATCAGGAACTAGACAAGGACACCCACTCTGACCTCTTCTATTCAACACTGTACTAGAAGTTTCAGCCAGAGCAATTAGACAAGACCAAGAAATTAAGGGCATCTACATGAGCAAAGAGGAAGTTAAAATCTCCCTGTTTGCAGATGACATGATTGTATACACAGAGAATCCCAAGGAATCTATAAGTAAACTACTCAAACTGATAGAAAAGTTCAGCAAAGTCTCAGATTACAGACATAAGTAAATCAGTAGGATTCCTTTATACCAACAACGAGACTGTTTAAGGAAGAAATTATCAAATCAATACCATTTACGATAACCCCTAAGAAGATAAAGTACCTAGGAATTAATCTAACCAGAGAAATAACAGACCTTTACAAAGAGAACTACAAGCCCTTACTACAAGAAACTAAGAGAGACTTAGATAAATGGAAAAACCTACCCTGCTCATGGATACAAAGACTTAACATTGTCAAAATTACTATTTTACCCAAAGCAATATACTTATATAATGCAATTCGAATACAAGTTCCAGCGACATTTTTTAATGAGATGGAGAAACAAATCACCAATTTTCTTTGGAAAGGGAAGAAGTCTTGGATAAGCAAGGTACTACCTAAAGAAGGAGAGCACACTGGGAGGCCTCTCATTACCCGACCTTACAATGTACTACACTGCCACAGTGGTCAAAACAGCCTGGGACTGGTACAAGAACAGACAGATCGGTCAATGGAACAGAATTGAGACCTCAGACAGGACACCATCTGCCTATGAACAGCTGATATTCGACAAAGGCCCTAAGACTTTAAACTGGGGTAAAAACAGTATCTTCAACAAATGGTGCTGGCATAATTGGATATCCATCTGTAATCAACTGAATCAACATCCATATCTTACACCTCACATAAAAACCAACTCCAACTAGATAAAAGACTTAAATATCAAACCTAAAACGATAAAGCTCATTCAAGAAAAGGTAGGAACAACAATGGAAGTTTTAATACACAATGCGGACAGACTGTAAAATCTGTCAAACAAACCACAATCAACAGAAGAGAAAATAGGTAAATGGGAACTATTAAGGATCAAACACTTTTGCTCAACCAAAGACTTTATTAATAGAATTAAAAGAACACCCACAGAATGGGAAAAAATATTTGGCAACTCTATGTCAGACCGAAGCCTGATCTCCATAATCTATAAGATACTACAAAATATCAATAAGAAGGTAAGTCATCCAATTAAGCGATGGGCAAAGAAGATGGACAGGCATTTCACTAAAGGGGAGATCCAGACAGCCAAAAAACACATGAGGACATGTTCACGATCTTTAGTTATTAAAGAAATTCAAATCAAGACAACGAGATATCATCTCACCCCAACAAGATTGGCCATGATCCAGAAAACACAAAACAACAAATGCTGGAGAGGTTGTGGAGAAAGTGGAACCCTCCTACACTGTTGGTGGGGTTGCAAAATGGTCCAGCCTCTTTGGAAGGCAATCTGGTGCTTCCTTAAAAAAATGGATATTGATATGCCATTTGACCCAGTCATTCCACTACTTAGAATATATCCTACAGAATCAAGGCCTTTCACACCAACGGACATATGCACAAGAATGTTTATCACAGCACAGTCCATGATAGCAAAAAGATGGAATCAACCCAGATGCCCAACAACAGAAGAATGGATAGGTAAACTATGGTACATATACTCAATGGAGCACTACACAATGATAAAGAATAACGATGATTCCAGGAAACATCTCATAATCTGGTTTCAACTGGAAGACATTATGTTCAGTGAAAGCAGTCAGCAACAAAAGGGCAAATATTTTATGAGACCTCTATGATAAGATCTCAAAAACAGACTTGTGTATAGAAGAAAAGACTCTTTGACAGCTGCAAAGGAGGGGAGGGGCAGGGTTTAGATTAGATAGTTGCTGGAAATCTGGTTGGGAGAAATCGGTGACAGCACACATTAGAAACAAGAACAACATTAAGTGGACTTCAGCGTATCTTGAGTACTCCTTCCATCTTAACCCAATATTGCAAGGATAGGGGCAGACGGCAGGGGAACATGCTCTTAGGCAAAATCCAGGCCAACTGGCACAACTAGTGTTTTGCTAGGAGGGTTCTCTGTACCCCACAGTGGTGAGCAGCTACTGGGGTCTTAAAAGCTGCCAAGTCGCCATCAGAGTACACAGCAAATGGTCCCAACTCAGCAGGAATGGATGCCTGTACCAAATGGATGCCAAGTACCAAAATGACATGGGGTAAAGACAACCTAGAAGATAGAGAGACTCACATGAGTGGGTGCCTACATCGACTTGGGACCGGAAGAACCGGATGGTGCCCGGCCACCACCAGTGATAGCCGCGATGGAGCTCACAGAGTTGAGTCTCACTGGCAACACAAGAATTAAAAGAGGTTCATTCTGAGATCTCCACTAAAAGACCTCAATTGATGGTCCAGCAGTTTCGGGGTTCCCTGAGAGGATGGCCCCTGACCCTGATGCTGCCCTTGCCCATAAATCATAACGAAGGTCCACTCTTTGGACACGAATGGATTGGACTTGGCAATGCCGAGTGACCATATATTGGAAGCACTTTATGGTTCTATACATCTATAGGAGATCCTGCTGACCTCTAGCTGGAGGAAGGAGACTGGGGTGAGAGGAGGGGAAAGGAGGCTGTTGGGAGGATGAGACACGTATGGAGCAGAGAGGAATAATGTGCTGTCACCGAACAGGGAGAGCAGTGGAAGCTGCATATAGGTGGGCATGTAAGTTTATACGAGAATGTACATTTTCACTCAGTTATATTAAATAAACACACACACACAAATACAAGATCAAAAGTCAAAAACTGCACTGAAGGCTTACAGTTTCAGCTTTGACACATTAAGAGATTAAAAGCTGTTATTCCAATCCCCACAACAAGAAAAAGCTGGGCAAAAAACTTAGGTAACAGGGCAATTTGTCACCCCAAAATCTAGAAAGCTAGGCATAGCCAGATAAGGCACCCCAGATTTTCTTACCCGAAGAAGAGGTTGTTAACAAGCAGAACATTTAAAAATTAATTTTGAAATTCTTATAGATTGCTGAAGGCTGAGTATACAGAAGCATGTAAGTGAGCATGAGAAGCAACCTCTTTGGGCTACAACCAAAGGAGACATCCTACACTTTTACAGTCTTTTCCTCCAGTAGCTCCACTAGGTTCTTACACACAGGATATATGAGCTTCCCATCAAGACGTAGAAGCCAGAAGGGAGTAGTAGCTATTCTGAGATCTCCAGACCTTTCTGCATGACCAAAGCAATTCTGAAACCATATCCTAGCTGAAGAAAACTCAGTCCAACTCTAGCCCTTTTCAACCTTCTTGGCTCACCTAAGGAAAAAAAAAATAAGTAAAAACCATAGTCAAAAGAAAATAGGGCTTTAAAAATATATACTGAGAATACTAGCATGAGAAGGTACTACAAGCTCTATCCCTGTAAAAGGAACAAAAATAGTTTCAAAGGCCATACCTTTCATTAAAACACTGAAAAGTAATCAGAAGATTAGAGAATATCCCCCTGCCCACAGTCCAACACCACATTAACAAGCTTCCCATATTAAAAACAGTAACTTATTCATAAAGGAGTAGCAATACATAGACTGTTAGATGCACCATGGGGGGGGGGGGGCAGCCTCAAAGGCAGGAAGAGAGTGAGAGAGAAAAAGAAATCTGAAGCCTCAGGTGTCTATAGCCAGAGCAAACATTAATCACAGCCCAACTCCTACCAGATTAACATAAATCCTCAGGCTATAACACCTTTTACCTGACTGCCTATTAAGCCTACAGGATACATCTGGCTTCCAACAACAACAACAACAAAATTACAAGCATGTTAAAAGCTAAAACACACATACTCACAAGCACAGTGTCTAAAGAAACAGAGCAATCATCAGAACCAAATTCAGATATGATACACATGCTAAAAAAAAAAAATTCAGATATGATACACATGCTAAAACAAGGAATTTAAAGAACTACGATTAATAAGTTAAAGGCTCTAATGGAAAAGTACACTACATGCAAGACTAGGTGAATGCTGTCAACAGAGACACGGAATCTATAAAACGAGAATAAAATGGAATGCTAGGAATCAAACATACCATAACAGAAACGAAAAATATCTCCAACAGTCTCATCAGCAGACTCAACCTAGCAAAGGAAAAAAATGAGTGAATGTGAGGAGAGGTCAATAAAAATGTTCCAAATAGAAATGCAATACAAACGAAAAACCCACTGCCATGAAGTCAGGTTTGACTCATAAAAAGGAATGGAAAAACAGAATAGTCACTGAAACCGTAGGACAATACCAAAACATGTAATATATGTGTATGTGGAACAGGAGAAGAAAAAGAGAACAGGCAGAAGAAACAATGGCCAACAGCTCCCTAAAATTAAGACCAGACACCAAGACATAGATACAAGATAAGAGAATGACAAATAGGACAAATAAATTAAACATAGAAACAGAAATCCACATATACCACCCCAATACATATTATATTCAAACTGTAGATGCCAGATGAAAAAAAAATACCTGACCTATGAACAATAAAAATTACATCAAATTTCTGTTTAGAAGTCACATAAGCAACAAAAGAGTATAGTGATAGCTTTAAAGTGTCAACAACAACAAAAAGCACTGCCAAAGTAGAATTCTAATATCCAGTTAAATTATTCTTCAAAAGTAAAGGAAAAGTAAAAGCAATTCTCAAATAAAAACTGAAAGAACTGACTGCCAGCAGAGACGCCCTGCAAAAATATTAAAAGAAGTTCTTTAGGAAGAAACATACAAGTCAGAAATATGGATCTACATGAACAAAAACAGAACATCATAAAAGCAGTAAGTGAAAGTAAAATAAATTCACTTACTTCTATTACTCTTAATTGACTTAACATGTAAATCATTTAAAGTTATAATAATATTACTGTGTCGGCACTTGGCTACTTGGCATCGGGTGTTTACAGCATACAGAAAAGTGAAATGAATACCAGCAATGTCAAAGGGGTAGCATGGAGGAGTTGAAAGTACTCTGTCAAAAGATACCTTCCAAACCAAAATCTTCTAACTTCAAGTTGATTCTGACACACAGCAACCCCACTGGGCTTCCAAAGCTGTAAACCTCTATGGAAGCAGACTGCCACAACATTCTCCCACAGAGCTGCTGGTGGTTTCAAACCACCAGCCTGTCAGTTAGCAACAAAGTGCTTTAACCAGTATGACACCAAGGCTCCTTAAAGTGTACCTGCACTACATGTGAAACAATTAGTGTTATTTGAGGATTGCTCAAGATTATTTTAAGATATCTACTGCAAAAACTCTACAGCAACACTAACAGAGGTTTCAATAAAATACAAAGAATGCATGTAAGGAAAAGACATGAAATGGAATCACATAACAGCTCTATTAGAATGGGAAAATGGGGTGGGGGAGAGAACAAATATAATCAATAAAAAAATAGTCACCAACACAAAAGACAAGAATCACCTGATTTTGTCTATTGTGTATTGATGCAGAAAAGGCATTTGACAAAGTCTAACATCCATCCATGCTAAAAACTCTCAGCGAAATAGGAATAGATGACAAATTCCTCAGTGCAAGAAGGGTCATTTATACAAAGTCAACTGCCTACATCATCCTGAATAAAGAGAGACTGAAACAACTCCTCATGAGAATGGGAACTAGACACGGATGCCCACGCTCAGTGGCTCCTATTCAACATTATAGTACAAATTCTAGCCAGAGCAATCAGACAAGAATGAAAAATAAAGGCCATCTGCATCAGCAAAGAGGAAGTAAAAATCTCTCTATTTGCAGATGATATGACTGTATATACAGAGAATCCTAAAAAATCTGTAGGGAAATTACTCAAACTGATAGAAGAGTTCAGCAAATTCTCAGGATACACGATAAACATAAGTAAATCAGTACACTTCCTTTACACCAATGATGAGATTATTAAAGAAGAAATCACCACATCAATATCATTTACTATAGCCCCCAAGAAGATAAAATATCTAGGAATACCTCCAACCAGACAAACATCAGACCTTTACAAAGAAAACTACAAGACCTTACTACAAGAAACTAAGAGAGACTTACATAAATGGAGAAACCTATCCTGCTAATGGACAGAAGAGTTAACACTGTGAAAATGTCTATTTTACCTGAAGCAATCTACTTATATAATGCAATCTCAATAAAAATTGCTGTGACATTTTTTAATGAGATGGAGAAACAAGTCACCAACTTTGTTTGGAAAGGGAAGAAACCCCAGGTAAGCATTACTGAAGAAGAACAGCACCCTGGAGGCCTCTCACTACATGACTTTAGAACCTATTACACTGCCACAGTTGTCAAAACAGCCTACTGCTGGTACAAAAAAAGACTGAGAGACCACAGGAACAGAGTTGAGACCCCAGAGATGCCACCATCCTCCTATGAACAGTTGATATTCGACAAAGGCCCCAAGATGTTAAACTGGGGTAATGGCAATCCCTTTAACAAATGGTGCTGGCAAAATTGGATATCCAACTGCAAAAAACTGAAATAGACCCATATCTCACACCTTATACAAAAAAACAACTCAAACTGAATAAAAGCTCTACATATCAAATCTAAAACGATAAAGCTCACCCAAGAAAAAAATAGAATCAACAATGAACGTTTTAATACACAACATAGACTTCAAAATCTGTCAAACAAAGCGCAATCAACAGGAAAAGAAAATATATGAATGGGAACTCCTAAGAATCATACACTTTTGCTCACACAAAGACTTTATCAAAAGAATTAAAAGACCACCTACAGAATGGAAAAAAATAATTGGCAACTATATGTCAGACCGACACCAGATTTCCATAATCTATAAGGTACTACAAAATATCAATAGGAAAAAGATAAATCATCCAATTAAGTGATGGGCAAAGGAGATGGACAGACACTTCTGTCAAGAAGAGATCCAGGTAGCCAAAAATCACATGCAGAAATGCTCATGATCACTGGCTACTAAAGAAATTCAAGATCAAAATTACGATGAGATATCACATCACCCCAACAAGGTTGGCCATGATCCAAAAAACACAAAACAACACATGCTGGAGAGGCTGTGGAGAAACTGGAACTGCCCTACACTGCTGGTGGGATTGCAAAATAAATGATGCAACCTCTTCATAAGCACTCTAGCACTTCCTTAAAAAGCTGGAAATAGATACACCATTTAAGCCAGTAATTCCACTGCTTGGCATATATCCTCCAGAATCAAGGGCATTCACACCAACAGATACATGCACACAAATGTTTATTGCAGCACAATAGCAAAAAGATGGAATCAACCCAGATGCCCAACAACAGAAGAATGGATAGGTAAACTATGGTATATATACTCCATGGAACACTATGCAACGATAAAGAACAACAATGAGTTTAGGAAACATTTCATAACCTGGTTTCAATTGGAGGACATTACGCTGAGTGAAAGTAGTCAACAACAAGAGGTCAAATACTGTATGAGACCCCTACAATAAGAACTTAAAAACAGACTCATGCATAGAAGAAAAGACTCTGACAGCTGCAAGAGTGGGAGGGGGAGCGTTAGATTACATAGTTGATAGAAATCTGGTTGGGCGAAATCTGTGACAGCACACATTGGAAAGATGACCAATTTTAACTGGACTTCAATATAACATGATTACTCCTCCCATCTTAACCCAAGGAGGGTAGGAACCTGTGGGGGTTCCTGGGACCATGCTCTCAGGGGACATCAAGGCCATTTGGTAAAACTAGCATTTTGCTAAGAAAGTCTTCTACAACCCACACTGGTGAGTGGAGTCTGGGGTCTTAAAAGCTGCCAAGCTGCCATCTGAGGTATACCAAATGGTCCCAGCTCAGCAGGAATGGATCATCACCAAGGACCAAAACAACACGGAGCAAAGAAAACATAGAACACAGAGAGACCCACGTGAGGGGCTGACTACATTGAAATGTGATGAAAGGAACCGGATGGTGCCCGGCCACCACTAGCAATAGCTGTGATGAGGTTCTCAAACTTGAGTCCTACTGGCAACATGAGAACAAAAAGGGGTGGACCCTGAGATCTCTACTAAAAGACCACAGTTGATGGTCCAGGGGCCTCAGGGTTCCCCTAGGAACAGCGCTGCTCCTGTCCATAAATCATAATGGAAGTCAACTCTTCGGACTGGCATGGATTGGACTTGGCAACACACAGCGACCATATCGTGTGTGCACTTTATGGTACCAGGCATTTATAAGATGTTGTCTTGCTGACATCTTACTGGAGGTGGCGAAGAGGGTGGAGAGGAGAGCATAGGAGACTGTAAGAAGGATATGACATGTACAAAGCTGAGAAGAGGAGTGTGCTGTTACCAGGCAGGGAGAACAGTGGGAGCTGCACATAGGTAGGCCTGCAAATTTATACAGGATTGTACATTTTCACTCAATCATTTAAAAAAAAAAAGTAACCGTGTCATTATAAGGGAAAAAAGCAGTTAGTATTCTCTCCTACAGGATTATTATGAGGTGGAACTGACTCCACAGCAATGAGTTTGGTTTGGTTTTGCTCTAAACATATCAGTTAAAAAGATCATCAGATTGCATTTTTTAAAAACAAAAAGACTCACTACACACCATATATGGAAATCCTGGTGGCCCAGTGGTTTAGTGCTACATCAGCTAACCAAAGGCTGGCAGTTTGAATCCACCAAGGGCTCCTTCGAAACTCTAGGGAACAGTTCTACCCTGTCCTATAGAGTTGCTATAAGTCAGAATCGACTCGATGACACTGAGTTCATTTTGTTTGTTTGTTTCTTTACTCTTAGACACTGTTTTTGAGAAACCCACTTTAAATACAGAAGACTTGGTTTTTAAAAGAAAAGGGATGGAGAAAGGTATAATACAGTAACACTAATCAAAAGAAAGAGGAACTGCTACACTAACTTTCAACAACATAGATTTTAGGAGAAGAATAAAGGAAGGCACTACATTATCAGAAAATCTAACATCATAGTCTGAAACTTCAACACCTCTTTCTCTTACTAACTAGTAAGTCAACTAGACAGAACATCAGTAAGGATAATGATTACTCGAACATCACTATCAGTAAATTTGACCTAATTGACATTTATAGATCACTCCATCCAGCAACAGCGGAATGCATATTCTTCTCAAGCTCAAATGGAACACTCACTTATGACAGATCAAATTCTGGCCCATACAGCACATTTTAATAAATTTAAAAGGATATAAATCATACATTGAGGTTATATTCTCAGAACACAACAGAACTAAGCTAGAAATCAACCACATGAAGATTTAAGACTAAAAATCCTGAAGTATTTAGAAGTTAAACATAAATGTGTAAATAATGGTTGAACACTTGAAAATCAATTAATGTAATTCATCACACGAAGAGTTTAAAGAAAAATGACACGATCATAAGAGTAAATGCAGAAAAACTTTGAGAAAATCCAGTATCCTGTACAATAAACACTCTCAGATAATTAGGAATAGAGGGGAGCTTCCCAGCTTCTCAACTAAAGAAAATATACAAAACCTCTACAGCTAACAGTACAACCTAGTTGTGAGAAAGTAGATCTTTTCCCCCTCATTGGGAACAATGCAAGGATGTCACCTCTTACCACTCCTATTCAACCTAATAGTTTGAGTCCTAGCTAATGGAATAAGACATGAAGAAGTAATACACGGTACACACGTTGAGAAGAAATAAAATTGTCTTTGTTCAAAGACGACATGATGTTCTACATAAAAAATGCCAAACGATC
Source organism: Heterohyrax brucei (assembly GCA_028571685.1). Taxonomy (NCBI): domain Eukaryota; kingdom Metazoa; phylum Chordata; class Mammalia; order Hyracoidea; family Procaviidae; genus Heterohyrax; species Heterohyrax brucei. Next base: position 87,946,310 of record CM053151.1, on the reverse strand, counting down.
AACCATAATACTCTTAGAATTAATGAACTATTACAGTACGGTTGCAGGACAGAAGGTTAACACATAAAAGTCAGTTATCTATATACTGGTAATCAATAACTGTAATTTCAAACTAAAACCACAGTACTTACAATTACCACGTAGCAAAGTGTGTACACAATGTATAATAGGAAAACAAAATGCTGATAAAAATAATCAAAGAAGATCTAAATATAGAGATATCCTATGTTCACAGTTGGGAAAATTACTGAGATGTTAGCTTCCCTTAACCTGGTCTATAATTCAATATCCTCTAAATTAAAGCTCCAGTAAATGACTTTGTGGATGCTTACACACTGATCCTAATGACTTTATGAAAAGTCAAAAACTCCACAAGAACAAATAAAATACTAGAGAAAAACAAAGTTAAAGGATTACCTGACTTCAAGACTTAAAGTTACAGTAATCAAGAATATCTGATACTTCACAAAAGAAGAGACAAATATATCAACAGAACAGATAACCCAGAAATAGACCTGCACAAACATAGTATAATCAACGGATCTTTGGCAAAGGTGATTAAATGGAGAAAGGATAGTCTTTTCAACACATGGTGCTGAAATAATGGAAAAGCCATATACAAAAAAAGAAAAAAAAGAATCTAGACATAGACTGTATTATGCTTTTAACAAAATTAAATCAAAATAGATCACAGACCTTTTAAATGGAAAAATATAAAATTCCTACAAGATAACATAGTAGAAAATCTAGGTGATCTTGGACTTGGCAGTGGGTTTTTTAGATACATCAAAAGAATGATCCATGAAAGAAAAAACTTGTAAGTTACACTTCATTAACATAAAAAATTTACAGCTAAACATTATCATACAATCTAGCAATCATGCTCCCATGTACCCAAATGAGCTGAAAACTTATGTTATCACAAAAATCTGCACAGAAATGTTTACAGACGCTCTATTCATAACTGTCCAAAATTGAAGTCACCAAGATGTCCCTTAAAGATAAATTTCCCTTAAAGAAAACAAAATGTGGTACATCTGTATGATGAATAATCATTTAGTGATAAAAAAGAAATGAGCTGCTAAGCCACGAAAAGACATCATGGAACCTTAAATGTATATTTCTAAGTGAAAGAAGCAAATGTAGAAATACTATATACTCTACGATTCAAGCAATATGACCTTCATGAAAAAAGCAGCAGCAGTAAAAACATCAGTAAATGTCAGGGGTTTAAAGAGAGGAAGCAAGGAATCAATAGGTGAAGTTCAGGAGATTTTTAGGGCACTGAACCTATTCTGTATAATAAAGTAATAGCGAATATATGAACCATGCATTTGTCAAAACCCACAGAACTGTATAAAGCAGAGTGAATCTCAGTGTAAAACACGAACTTTAGTAATTAAAAATGTATCAATATTCATTCACTCATTTTTAAAAATTTACCAACTAATGCAAGATGTTAAAAGCTGCATAAGCTCTGTGGACTGGATCTCTGTATTCTCTGCTCAGTTTTTCTGTGAAACTATAGTTGCTCTAAAAAATAAAGTTAATTAAAAAAAAAAAAAATAAGCCAGTCACACAAAAACATGTCTATAGTGGTTTTATTCATAATTTTGCTTCTATGTCTCTGTGAAGAAATTGTCTGACTACATTTTCTTACTCTTGCCAACAGCCAGAATACACAAAGGACTCTAAAAAACCATGCAAGTAAGCTTACTTCTCCAAGGTTCACTCCTCTAGAATGTCAGCTTTCATAGTCTTCGTTGGTTTAGTTGTTCTCTACTGCCTATTAACAGATGATTCTTGAATTTTATCTGGCTTTTCTAGTGTTTTCAGAAGGAAACATGATCTACTGTCAGTGACTCCATTTGTTAGACATGGATATCAACATATAGTCATTTTAAAGATATTTAAAATGGCAATTTAGCACAAAACATGTGGTACCAACAATGTACAAGAGTCAGCTGAACTGAGTACAATATGAACAACTCTTTTCCAAATTATTAATACATGGCATGTTTCAACAATGTCTGAAAGGTGCCACTCAATTTCAGTGCTGAAATTCATGTGTTAAAATTTATATTTAATGATAAATTTAATTTATAGCACAACACAGTGTGTCTTAATCATCTTTCAAAACTGTTATTTTTCAAATACAATCAAAGCAAAGAGAAATTTTATGAGAACTTGTTAATGGTCCTAGAATGTATCCTTTGACATAATCAGTGAAAGTGATAGTATTTCAAATGGAAAACTATTACGTCCAGGTTTATCAAGCAGATATCTTCTTAGATACGTTAATTTTCATATGACTGAGCAAAGTATCTACTGAGACACTGCTTTCTTTATTTCAAGCAGGACAGAAAAGAATCTCCTTCACTGATCAAATGCATCAAATATTTTCAAGAAGAAAACACCATAAATACGCTCTATTGCAAATCTAACCTTAATCAGAGGAACAAGTCCTGTTATTACAGGAGATTAATGAATTATGTGTAATGTTTGATATCTATATGCATAATAACCAAGTAGGATAGCATGTCTCAAAAAAAATGTTTAAGGAAGGAAGCCACAGGAATATCACATGATTATCAAAGTTTAGATGTACTACCCAAAGAATTAACTCTAAACATACTAACATTTTGCATAAAGTCCTATTTTTATGCATCTGAACTTTGTCCTTTTAGTATCAATTAAGTGGGTAATTAAAAAAAAAACACTGCCATCAACTGAATACGAAACCTGATTTCTACCCTATCACATTAACAGGTACTGTTAGGCTGGCATATCTTCAGGGATCCTACCAACTGCGAATCAAAAATATTTTGAAAAAAAGGGAAGTTCCAAAACACAAAACTTGAATTTGTTGTTCACAGAGTACCATGCTGACTCCAGATGAATGAAGTGATGTGCAGGTTTCCATGGTGTAGCCTCCCACCACTACACAGATCTTGTCTCACTCCAGCACTCCTGGGTTGAGCATTGTTCCCCTCCTGACTTGTTCATTTGCTGCTTATGTTGTATGCAACCTGCTTCTGTGAAGAAACCTCTCCTAAGTCTCCTAAAAAGCAATTAAGTGATGAAAAGAATCCCTCAAAGGCTGAGAAGGAGTGGGAAGCACTTGCTATCTCTTGATGAGAAAATAACAATCTTCTCATCTTTTGAAAAGTAGTATGTCACTTACAGAAGTGGACCATAATGCTGGAAAGAAAGAATAGAGCACTCACACAATATAGCAGAAGGAAGCTGAAATTCACGGAAGTGTTACCCTGCCCCTATCACAGCAAAACAGTCTCTCTGGTTCATGATACAGCGCTTCCAAAGACTGAGAAAGCACTAAGTGTTAAGTGTAAGCATTAACAACTACTTATATTACATTTATATAAATAATCAAGTGATGATTTCAAGTATACAGGAGGATGTGTTTAGCTTATAAGCAAATACTGCAGCATTTTATATAACGGATTTGAGCATCCTTGGATTTCAGTATCCATGGGGGTTGTGGAACTGATTCTCTGGGTATATCAAGAGACCAATGTACCACATTGAAAAGCTGTCATATCTTACCAGCAATGGCTACAATGCATTTTTTAAATAACAAAATATCAGTTTGATTTTAATTTGAATCTTTGTGATAAAAGTTTCCATCCAATACCTACTGCAGGTCTTTGATATCAGAGATAAAACACAAGAAAAATTACTCTTTTTTAAACTGACATCTCTATCTGACTTTAAATATTAATTTGTTTCTATTTCACAGTTTCTGCCTAGCTACAATGTTTGGGTCACAGAGGAAATAATAAATAAAAAATATTTCACTGCATATTCCTTTGAGATAAAGATAACAACAGCAATGACACAAACAAAAACTAATATTTACTGAATGCTTCCTATGTATTTCACATTAAAAGAAGTCCTTTCTAAGCTTTAAAAAGCACTCCTTGGCTTTGGCTTTTACATACTTCTGCTTTTGCCTACATTACATTAAGTCACAAGAGAATGTCACTCCCATCCTAGAAATAAAACCATGCCGAATAAATAAAAAATCATTACTTAGTGAACACCAACACAGATCTGGGAGACAAATAAATCTAAATGAACTATAACCTAGAAAAGGAAACAAGGGCTGCTTTCAGCAGTAAGAGCAAGCCACCATAAACAAAGATAAGAAGAATATCAGGACAATTTTTAAGGAATATATAAAGGCCAAATATGAGTTAGTAAAATGGTTAGACTCTCTAGACCTCAGTCACACTCACTACGCAGACAACTCTTGCCCACTACTGACCAGGCTGCCACCTAAGAATGGACCAACTAAGCTGGCCTACTGTTGCTATCAGAGACAGAAGGAAACACCACACAGAGGTATGGTCAGCACAGAATCCTGAATTTTTCAAAACAGATCTACATAACTCTCCTCCCCCTTTAGGCCTGATCATCAGCAAGTAAGGGGTCAAGAGGAGAAGACTGCTTTCTGAGGACAGTGGCAAACTGCTTGCTAAGGTTTGTGTATTAGAAGGTAGCGAGAGAGTTAGAATCAGGAATCTTGAGTTGATGTTTGAGGAGGCCAGTATAGTGCTCAACACTACCAGGTACCTGCAGATGATACGAAACAGAACCTCCATTAAATATTTTGACACTTTGACCATTAAGGTTGGTCTTTACGACAAAAGGATACATCATCAGAGTGCAAATAATTCCAAAGATAAAAACATGATACATTAGTTCCAATGGCCACAATGATAGAGAGTCAGCTGATCCAACCGGATAACACACCATAATTCAAATTTTTGTCAGGAATAACAAGTGTGACAGGCACTGATGGCTTCTGCATCAAAAACACAGTCTTCTTATTGCCCCATCTGGTAGAACGATGCAATCAGTTAGCACGGGTGGCAATCTGGACCATGCAGGCTTGATCACAGCTTGATTCCAGACAGTCGCATCAGAAAACAGGCTCTTGTCCCAGGTATTAACATGGGCGACCTAGACTTTCCAACTGGCTGCTGCAATTTGTGTGCTTGATTTCTGGCCCCAAACAAAGATGTGTCTTTAATCAGCTAGTTTGTATGTAAGCTTATCCAAGTGAGAGACTAAACGGCTAGGCAATTCACAACAGCCCAAAGTAAGGAAAAACATAACATGCTTGATCATTAAGAGTATGTGTGAGGCACGGTTCTAAAATCCTTTTTTCTGAAAAGAACAGATAGTAAATATCTTAGGCTCTGTAAGCCACATACTCTCTCGTGTGCATATTCTTCTTTTTATTTTTTCAATGTTTTAAAAAGATAAAAACATTGCTAGCTCAAGGGCAGTACAAAAACAGGCCACAGGACAGATCTGACACATTGGCCCAAGTTTGCCAGGCCATAGTAAAAGGCAAAGATGTTTCTGATTCAGCCCTAATCACGAAACCGGCCCTTACCCAGATTATTCTTCCACAGTTGTCCTTGGGCTAGAGGGTGGCTGCCACCCAGTGGACACATCAGCTTTTCACTTAACTAAACCATTAGCGCAAAACAGAACCAGACATTTAAGGTTATTTCTTCACTTGGTTCATGGAATCAGTACAAGGGATTTATCCACAAGGTCAACTTAATGCCCTTTCACCACTACAAATTCTGCTCTAATCTATCCGTTAAAGTCAGATAATATTTCTCCCTACTAGTGATGGACCAAGAGGTCTAACATGAGCTACACTGGCAGCCAGTACTGTGGCGATTGGAGAGTGAAAAGAAAAGGAGTCTTGTTTCTGACATCTACCAGTGTTCCAGCTCAGGTGGCCTTTCTTTCTATTACTGTTAATGCTACTACAGCAGTTCTCATCAATCCTCAGCAATCCCTGCACCCAGTTTTTATTCTCCACATGAGACCAGGAAGCATGGCATCTTAGGTACCACAGACATAAAAGTTTGAGTGCCTCAACTCCTTCCAAGTTCCCAGGACACTTAGGTTTGTCTTTGAAGCAGCTACGGTCACGGTAAATGAGGAAGGAGGGATACAAATATGCAGATGAAAAAAAAGTGGCACACTTCAGAAAGCAAAGCTTTGCATTTACTTTCAGTTCTGAGCATCTATCTGATCACACAGTTCAATCAAAACAGCCAACTTCTAACGTCAGTTCACACAAAGGTCTACATCTTATCTTCTATCCATTTATTTCAGTGTGGGGTATCCTTTGACTCAGCAGTCACAGAACAATTGCCTATTGTCTATGGCAACAGACCTGCTTTCCAAATTATCAACAAGAGAGTAAACAATACACCAAAAAACAACTTGGGGGCAACTTGTTTCAATCCTCACATTTACCACTTAACCTCTAAACATTTATTAACAGGTAAGACACTGGGACAATTGCCTCCAAACCCATCCGTACTGCCCAAGACTGTGCAAAAGCACTTCCTGTAGGGTCCCAGGGCGGCTTCCTATATCTCCTAACCTGGACCTGGCCTATGCGGTCCACTGTCCATCTCCCAGAATCAAGCCTGTCTCTATCAACTTACCACAACTAAAAAAAAGCTATTAGAACTAGTGAGTTTAGCAACACTGAAGAATACAAGGACAACATATAAAAATCAACTGCATTTTTATACACTAACAGTGAACAAATGGAAAATAAAATCCTTTTAAAGTACCAATTACAATAATACAGAAAAATATGAAAATGCTTAAGAATAAATTTGAGAACAGATGTGAAAAGACTTGTACCCCAAAACTATGAAACACTGCTGAGAAAACTAAGACTTAAATAAACAGAGATGTATATTTCATTCATGGGTCAAAAGACTAAATATTGTTAATACATCAATTGTATTAACCATACAAATTTATCACAAGTCCAGTCAAAACTCCAAGCAGAATTTATTATAGAATTTGATAAGCTGATTCTATAATTCACGTGAAAATTCAAAAGATCTAGAACGATTAAAAAAAAACTAGGAAAAAAAGAACAAAATTGGAGGGCTAACACTACATGATTTCAAGAATACAGAAGCACAGTAATTAAAACAATATGGTACTGGTGTAAAAATAGATAACTATATAAAACCAAAACCAAACCAAACCAAACACGCTCGTCATAGAGTGGATTCCAACTCATAGCGACCCTGTAAACACAGCAGATCTGCCCTGTAGAGTTTCCAAGAAGCACCCAGTACACTCAAACTGCCTTTTTGGTTAACAGCCATAGTCCTGAACCACTATGTCCCCAGGCTTTAAGGGAACAGAAAAACAGTGTTTAGAAATACCATCTCGGGGGCAGAGTGAAGACGGCGGACTAAGCACACGTCTCTTTATATCCCTCTGGAAACCAAGACCTGAACTGATAATCAAACGGAGCCTTCTGATCACCTAATCAGCCCCAGGACACGGCACAGGGCTGTTACTTTGGACGTCATACCACTGAGCGAAAAACCTCCTGTCCTTCACTGACTCTAGCTCCGGGCTAGCCGTGGCTCTCACGGACTGAAGATAAAAGCACCATTTTGACTTTTTTTTTCTCTGTCTTGGCCGGCAGGCAGAGCTGGGTCTTACCTAGCGGCTAGACTCAGACACGCTGCTGAGGGATTAGGCAGGTGAAATTCCCATATTTTGAAAGCCAGGCTTAGGACTCTGTTAACGTAGCCACTTTGGGACTGTCATCTTATCTCTGCTACAGCGGGGTTTGTACGGAATTACACAGTCAGTGTGCAGGACGCCATGTTGGTACCAAGATTTTAGCGGGACCTAATTCTTAGCCTGGGAGCCAGTGCCTGCAAACAGGACAGCACTTCTCCGATAGAAAAGCAGTACTTTACACAGTGCCACCTACTCTGTGGGCCCTGCAACAGAAGCAGAGGAATCACTACCTCTTGGCACCTTTAGCCCCTCTATCTGCTGCCTGTGTGGAACACGCTATCTTGGATGCTGTGGCAGCAGCTGGACCTAATTCTTAGCTGCAGAGCCAGAGCCTGCCCACAGGAGAGTATTTCTCTACCAGAAAAGCAGTATCTACACAGTGTAGCACAAGGCTAGGACCTGTCAGCAGAAGCCGACAGGGCAGTAGCATTGCTGTATTCTGAACTAGTTTGTATCATGTCGGTTTGGATATACCAGTGCTTACTTTGCCAGTTGAGAACAGGGACCTCTACATCTGAAAACCTGACTGACTTGGGAAGTGGTCAGATACCTTTCACTTTACATTTTAAGACAGCCTAGAGAAACATCTGCAGTCCATCCTCACAGTATCCCTTCCAGCCTCTACTTACTCACATGGGACCCAAAAAGCAACAGACACTTGTGGTACACAAGAAATCACCCATGGCTTCAGAAGGCTCCCAAACAAAGCAACCAAGGAGTTTTCCAGATGAAGAAAGTGAACCTCATTGATATATACAGAACTTTCCACTCATCAGTGGACAACTACACCTCCTTCTCCAATGCACATGGAACATTTTCCTAGAGGAAATGGACAAATTGCTGGACACATACCACCTACCAAAATTATCACAACGTGAAGCAGAACAACTTAATAAACCCATCACAAAGGAAGAGATTGAAAATGTCATCAAAACACTGCCAACCAAGAAAAGTCCGGGTCCAGATGGCTTCACTGCAGAATTCTACCAAGCATTTAGAGAAGAGTTATTTCCAATACTACTGAGAATATTTCACAGTATAGAAAGGGATGGAATATATCCAACTCATTCCATGAAGCCAGCATAACCCTGATACCAAAGCCAGGGAAAGAACCAACAAAGAAAGACAACTACAGACCAATATTACTCATGAATCTAGATGCAAAAATCTTCAACAAAATTTCTGCCAATAGAATACAACAACATATCAAGAAAATAATCCATCATGACCAAGTGGGATTGATACCAGGGATGCAAGGCTGGTTCAACATCCGAAAAACAATTAATGTGGTTAATCACATAAACAACACAGAAGACAAGAATCAGCTGATTTTGTCCATTGATGCCGAAAAGGCATTTGATAAAGTCCAACACCCATTCATGCTAAAAACTCTTAGCAAAATGGGCATAGACGGCATTCCTCAACACAATAAAGGCCATTTATACAAAGCCAATTGCCCACATCATCCTCAATGGAGAGAGACTGAAAGACTTTCCCTTGAGATCAGGAACTAGACAAAGACACCCACTCTCACCTCTTCTATTCAACATTGTACTAGAAGTTCTAGCCAAAGCAATTAGACAAGACCAAGAAAGTAAGGGCTGGCAAAAATTAAGGGCATCAGCAAAGAGGAAGTTAAAAATCTCCCTGATTGCAGATGATACGATTGTATATGCAGAGAATCCCAAGGAATCTATAAGTAAACTACTCAAACTCATAAAAGAGTTCAGAAAAGTCTCAGATTACAAACGTAAGTAAAATCATGTAGGATTCCTTTATACCAACAACGAGACTGTTAAGGAAGAAATTATCAAATCAATACCACTTACAATAACCCCTAAGAAGATAAAGTACCTAGGAGTTAATCTAACCAGAGAAATAACAGACCTTTACAAAGAGAACTACAAGCCCTTACTACAAGAAACTAAGAGAGACTTAGATAAATGGAAAAACCTACCCTGTCCATGGACAGGAAGACTTAACATTGTGAAAATGTCTATTTTACCCAAAGCAATCTATTTATATAATGCAATCTGAATACAAGTTCCAGCAACATTTTTTAATGAGATGGAGAAACAAATCACCAATTTTGTTTGGAAAGTGAAGAGGCCCAGGATAAGTAAGGTACTATTAAAGAAGAAGAACTCACTGGAGACCTCTCATTAGCCGACCTTACAACGTACTACACTGCCACAGTGGTCAAAACAGCCTGGTACTGGTACAAGAACAGACAGATCAATCAATGGAACAGAACTGAGACCCAGAGATGACATCATTTGCCTATGAACAGCTGATATTCGACAAAGGCCCTAAGACATTAAACTGGGGTAAAAACAGTATCTTCAACAAATGGTGCTGGCATAATTGGATATCCATTTGCAATCAACTGAATCAAGATCCGTATCTTACACCTTATACAAAAACCAGCTCCAACTGGATAAAAGATCTAAATATCAAACCTAAAACGATAAAGGTCATCCAAGAAAAGGTAGGAACAACAACAGAAGTTTTAATACACAATGTGGACAGACTCCAAAATCTGTCAAACAAACCACAATCAACAGAAGAGAAAATAGATAAATGGGAACTATTAAGAATCAAACTTTTGCTCATCCAAAGACTTTATTAAAAGAATTAAAAGAACACCCACAGAATGGGAAAAAATATTTGGCAACTCTATGTCAGACGGAAGCCTGATCTCCATAATCTATAAGATACTACAAAATATCAATAAGAAAAAGATAAATCATCCAATTAAACGATGGGCAAAGGAGATGGACAGACATTTCACTAAAGAGGAGATCCAGGCAGCCAAAAAACACATGCGGACATGTTCACAATCTTTAGTTATTAAAGAAATTCAAATCAAGACAACAATGAGATACCATCTCACCCCAACAAGATTGGCCATGATCCAGAAAACACAAAACAACAAATGCTGGAGAGGCTATGGAGAAAGTGGAACTCTCCTACACTGTTGGTGGGGTTCCAAAACGGTCCAGCCTCTTTGGAAAGCAATCTGGCGCTTCCTTCACTACACAATGATAAATAACGATGATTCCAGGAAACATCTCATAACCTGGTTTCAACTGGAAGACATCATGTTGAGTGAAAGTAGTCAGCGACAAAAGGGCAAATATTGCATGAGACCTCTATGACAAGATCCCAAAATCAGAGTTGTGTATAGAAGAAAACACTCTTTGAAAGCTGCAAGGGAGGGGAGGAAGGGAGGGCGAAGAGGGGAGGGTTACGATTAGATAGTTGCTAGAAATCTGGTTGGGAGAAATCGGTGATAGCACACATTAGAAACAAGAACAAAATTAAGTGGACTTCAGCATAACTTGAGTACTCCTTTTATCTTAACCCAATATTGCAAGGATAGAGTAGCTGGGACAGACGGCAGGGGACCATGCTCTTAGGTGAAATCCAGGCCAATTGGCACAACTAGCATCTTGCTAAGAGGGCTCTCTGCACCCCACATTAATGAGTGGCATCTGGGGTCTTAAAAGATGCCAAGCTGCCATCAGAGGACACTGCAAATGGTTCCAACTCAGCAGGAACAGACGCTCACCGAGGACCAAAATGGCATGGGGTAAAGACAACCTAGAAGATAGAGAGACCCACATGAGCGGGTGCCTACATCGACTTGGGACCGGGAGAACCGGATGGTGCCTGGCCACCACCAGTGATAGCCGCGATGGATCTCACAGAGTTGAGTCTCACTGGCAACACAAGAATTAAAAGGGGTGCATCCTGAGATCTCCACTAAAAGACCTCAATGGATGGTCCAGTGGTTTCGGGGTTCCCTGAGAGCATGGCCCCTGACCCTGATGCTGCCCTTGCCCATAAATCATAACAAAGGTCCACTCTTTGGACACGAATGGATTGGACTTGGCAATGCAGAGTGACCATATATTGGATGCACTTTATGGTTCTATACATCTATAGGAGATCCTGCTGACCTCTGGCTGAAGGAAAGAGACTGGGGGGATAGGAGGGGAAAGGAGGCTGTTGGGAGGATGAGACATGCATGGAGCAGAGAGGAATAATGTGCTGTCACCGGACACGGAGAGCAGTGGAAGCTGCATATAGGTGGGCATGTAAATTTATACGAGAATGTACATTTTCACTCAGTTATATTAAATAAAAACACACACACACACACACACACACACAAATATAAGATCAAAAGTCAAAAATTGCATTGAAGGCTTACAGTTTCAGCTCTGACACATTAAGAGATTAAAAGCTGTTATTCCAATCCCTACAACAAGACAAAGCTGGACAAAAAACGTACATAACAGGGCAATTTGTCACGCCAAAATCTAGAAAGGTAGGCATATGGAAAAACGATTTTCATTGCTAAAGCAATTAACATAGAAAAAACTTAGTCTTTTTGTCAAATGGTACTATGAGACATGGACAGCCTCAGTGAAAAAAATTCCATCCAAACCTATCACCATATACCAAAATTAACTTACATGAGACCTCTCTGCAGTATTTTAGCTTCTGATGAGTTTATAATTGTTTTAAAATAAGTTAAATTTTGATGAAATGGTTAAGTGATCAGTCGGTTCTTTTATGTACTGTACTTTGGTACTGATTCTGAGAAATCTTTCCCTAAACCAAGGGCAGAAAGATTTTATCTTTTTTTTGATAGAATGTTTATAATTTCAGTTTTTACATTGAGGCTTGTGATCCACTGTAAGGTCTCATGTACCTTTTGTGCAGCTTCCCCCAAAGGTTAACACATTATATAAATATAGTATAGTATCAAAGGCTAGAAAAATAACATTGGTACTTTACTGATGTCAAGTCTACAAACCTTATTCATTTTTTACACACATTCATCTGTGTACTATATATGTGTGCATGTATATAGTTATCTGTATGCAGTTTTAGGCCTTGTACAGACTGATCAACCACTACCACAATCAAGATAGGGAAAACTTCCATAATTACAAAAGAACTTTCCTCTTTGTATTGTACTCTTCTCCCACATTACCCTGTTCCTGTGGCAACTAATACTCTGCTCTCCATCTCTACAGTTTGTTATTTTCAGAATATGATATAAATGGGTTCATATACAGTATCTAATTGTTTTACAGTGAATTTCTTTGCTAAGCTTGAAGCCTTTGAGGTCCATCTAGGTTGTTGCATGCATTAACCATTTATTCCTTTTTATTGCTGAGAAGTATTTCATTGAAAGGATGTGACAGGGTTTGTTTCATCATTTACCCAGTGAAGAACATTTGAGTTGTTCTCAGGATTTAGGCTCAGTTTGGGTAAACTGTACAGTTTTGGGTAAACATAAATTTTCACTGCTCTGAAATAAGTGCCCAAGAGTCCAATTACTGACTTATATAGGAAGTGCATATTTAGGTTTATAAGAAACTGTCAAACTATCTTCCAGAGTGGTGGCACATTTTATGTTCCCATCAGCAATGTTGGTGGATGAAGCTTTTCCACAGTTGCCAATGTTCGGTTTTATCATTAATTTTTACGTTAGCTGATCTAACTGGTTTGTGGTGATACCACAAACTATCTTCCACAGTGCTTGTACACTTTACGTTCTCATCAGCAATGCTGGGTGATCAAGCTTTTCCACATTTGTCAATGCTTGGTATGATCATTAATTTTTACTTTAGCTGATCTAATTGTATTGTGGTATCACACTGTAGTCTTAACTTGCATTTCTGTAATAGATAATGATGTTGGACATCTTATAAACTTATCATTCGACTCTCCTCTTTGGTGAAATAGTTGTTCACGTCAATTTCTCACTTTACAATTGAACTATGCGTTTGAGTTTTGAGAGTTCTTTATTATGTTACACAAATAAGACTTTTTGCCAGATACATGATTAGCGAATATTTTCTCCTAGACTGTAACCTGTTTCATTGAAAGCTATAATGTGTTGCCCTTCTACAAGATTTTTTAAAATATCCACAACTGAAAAACCCAAAAACCTGTTGCCATCAAGTCAATTCTGACTCACAGTGACTATAACACAGAACAGAATTGCCCCCTAGAGTTTCTAAATAGTGACTTGTGGATTCGAACTGCTGACCTTTTTGGTTAGCAAACGAACTCAACCACTACACTACCAGCGTTTCCATCCACAACTAAGGGAACATATACAAACCCTCTATGATACATTATGGAATCCAATATGCCATAGTCTGTAAACAAAGTATTCACAGAGTATACAAGTGTGTGAGATATCAATACATATATTTATATTTAAGGTACGTTTGTTGAGACAGTTTCATTATTGATTCTATTTTATATATTCAGCAGCTATAAAAATCACTCATGTATACAAATTTCTAGCTGCCAATGAAGTTCTCAATACAATAAAAGAATTGAAGTAAAACTTTAGTTATGACAAAAATAAAAAATAACGCAAGTAGTTCATGTAACAATGTCTCAAAAACATTATGATGAAGGTAAGAGGCCAGATACAAAAGCAGATATACTATGTAAATTCATTTGTAAGAAGTTTTAGAGCAGCCTATACTACTGTTAAAAAAAAAAAAAGAATAACTTCTTGCTTTCAGGGAGAGGAAATATTTTAGGAAGAGGCACAAAAAGAAATTTTAGAGTTGATAGAAATATTTCACATACTGATGGAATGTGGTTTGTTAATTTCTTACAATTAGTCACACTGTACACTTAAGATCTAAGCATTTTACTCTGTAAATTTCATCTCATATCAAAAAAATTCAACCTCCTCAAAAACATGTAATCTGTAACTAAAACCTTTCCATTCATAAAACTTCAGCTCAAGTGGCTTCACTGTCCATTTCAACTAAACATATGATGGAAAAAATAACACTATGAGACTACATAGGAAAAAATGTAAATACATACATATATGAAAGAAGATATTTAGAAAAGAATAGACAGAATAAAAGTGAGCCATTCTAACATAACCCATAAAAGCCAGTACTACAACATGCATAACACATTTGAACCAAGTTTACGGACTGTAACCTTGGCTTAACATATTTAAAGTCTGTCAATATAATTTACTACATTAAATTTTTCCCATAAAAAAGAAAAAAAGATAACAGTAATTTTAATGAAAATGAACTAAAAGTTTAAAGGTTGAGAATGAAAGAATATAACTATTACTGTTCTCAGATAACATGATTTTGTTATACAAAACGCAAAGCATGCATATAAATAAACTATTAGAATTAATAAGCGAATTTAACAGGGTGGGAGAATATAAGGTTAAGGTAAAAAATCATTTGCAACAAACTATTAGAAATGAATATTTTACAGAAGCATCAAAGAGCTATCATATACCCAGGAAAAATCTAATAAAAGATGCTAAAAAAAAAAACTAAAGGATATCTAAGTAAATAGAAAGAAGGCTCAATATTTGAAGATGTACCTTCATTCCTTCGTATCTTAATTGAGGATAGCTGGTAGAAATTCAGTGGTATACAATACATTTTAAAACGAAATTCAGGTGGTTGCAATATGCTGTATACTGGTTTAAGAGTGTAGGCTTTCAAGTCTGTTAAATCGGATTAAATCTTCTTATAGCACTTCTTGTTTGACCTGGAACAAGGTACTGGATTTCTTTCTTTTTTTAATTGTACTTCAGTTGAAGGTTACAGAACCAACTAGTCTCTCGTCAAACAGTTAGTACAAATGTTATTTTGTGGGATCAGTTAACAACCCCACAACACGTCAATAACCTTCTCTTTTCAACTTGGGTTCCCTATTACCAACTTTCTTGTCCTTTTCTGCCTTCTAGTCCTCGTACAGGAACTGCTGTGCCCCCTTAGTCTCATTCTGTTTTATGAGCCTGTCCAGTCTTGGCTGAAGGGTGAAATGTCAGGGTGATTTCATTATTGAGCTGAAAGAGTACTTAAGGGCTACACCCTTAAAGGTTTCTCCAGTCTCTGTCAAGCAGTGAGTATGATCTTTCTTTCTGAGTTACAATTTTGCTCTATATTTTTCTCCAGCTATTTCCAGAACTCTCGGTTGTGTCTGCTGTCAGGACAGTCAGTAGTGGTAGCTGGAGAGCATCTAGTTGTACTAGACTCAGTCTGACGGAGACCACTGTAAACGTGTTAAGTTGGTCCTTCAGACTAATCCGTCTAGTGTTACTTTAGTTTTCTTCATTGTCCCTTGTTCCCAAAGGGGTAAGACCACTGGAGTATCCTAGATGGCTGCTCACAAGTTTTCAAGACCTGAGACACTACTCACCAAAGTAGAATGTAAAACATTTATTTTATAAACTATGTCAGTTCAGCTAAACGTTCCCTGAAACCATGGTCCCTACTGCCTTCAGCCCAGCAGTTTGATCCCTCAGGAGTCCCGATGTGTCTGTTTAGTGCCCATGACCCTGCCTTGTACAAGCTGTACTCGCTTCCCCAATATTGTGGACTGTCTTACCTTTCATAGAAGTTACCAGTTATTTACTGTCTATTTAGTGTTTTTTCCATCCTCACCATTTGCTTCCCTGTTAATCATAATATTGTTTCTTTTTATGTGTAAAAAGTTGTTTTTCAAGAGTTGTTTCAGTAGTAGTCTCATACAATATTTGTTCTTTTATGATTCATTTATTTCATTCAGCATAATGCCCTCTCATTCCTTCCATGTTATGAGATAATATCTACTTTTGCCAGTACCATTTGTGAAAAAGACTGTCTTTTCCCTGTGTGATGGACTTTGGGCTCTTGCTGACGATCAGGTGACCACAAGTAGATGGACTTACACGTGGCTTCCTAATTCTGTTCCACTGGTTAACAGATCTGTCACTGTGCCAGTATCACAAATCTTTGTTTCTAAGGTGTGCCTCTTCTAAACAGCATGTTCGTGGATCCTGGGTATTTCCTCCCCCCGCCCCTTTTCATCCCTTCTGTCACTCTCAGACTTTCAACACACTTCTACTCAGTGTGTTGACAGATATGAGTTTACTACTGCCATTTTGTGGTGCGTGTGTGCATGCATGTGTGTGTGATGCAGACATTTGCCTTGTTATTCTTACTTTCCTGTGGTGAATTCCTTTGGCTTGAAGATTTCTTTCTCTATTTCTATCTCTTATACATTTTGTTTTTACTGAGACTTTGTTTTCCTTATTTTGACGAGGAGGCTTGTTAAATTTATTTACAGTTATGCTAAAATTTACCCTTGTCTTCCCAGGTTTGAAATCAGCCTATCACTACTTGGAAGTACCTTGCCTTGCACTCCATTAGAAAGTCCTGTACCTATAACATTTATTCCCGTTTTCACTGTTCTAATGTTGTTGTCATTTACATTAACCTGTTTCCTTGCTATAATTCTTTTGGTTTTGGATAGTCCTTTACAGTTCATTTCCCAGGGTGGTATGTGGTTGGTACGATCTTGTGTGTCTGAGATCCAGGCTGCAGTCTGACGTTGTTTGTTCTCAGACTGAAGGACTCGCCTGAACAATTCCAACAACCTTGGTTTATCTTCTTAATTTCCTTAATTTCTGTTTATCTAGAAATGTCCAAATTTCACCATGATATTTGAACGAATGTTTTGCAGGATATAGTACTCTTGGTTGGCAACTTTTTCCTTTCAAGTCTTTATATATGAGGTCTGACAATTACGTCTCCGTGAACTTAAATGTTCTAAGTGCTACATGCCTCACTGATTAATATTACTATGATCAACTTTGAAATACTCCCGTTGGGAAGCTATGCACTAATACCAACGCCTAGTCCACCCTCCAAAGTGATTTTGGAACTCTTTCTGGAATGGCCATTAGTACAGTGGCATGGGGGCAACTTAACTGTAAAGTTGTCTGTGAGGGATTTTTTAGCCAATAACAAACAACTGTATTGAACATCTTCCCTACTCACCTCATCTGGCCCCCAATGACTTTTTCTTTACCTGAAGATAAAGGAAAATATTTTGACACCATTCAGGACATCAAGGGTGGTATGATGATGGCTCTGATGGCCATTCCAGAAACAGAGTTCCAAAAGTGTTTTGAAGGGTGGACTATGCGCTGACATCAGTGCACAGCTTCTTAAGGGGAGTACTTTGAAGGCAACTGTAATGAAATTAGCAATGAGGTACGCAGCGCTTTTTCTAGGATGAGTTTGCAAACTTAATTGACAGTCCTTGTACATCATCCCATTACCTTCTTGCTGGCACGGCTTCTGCCCAATTACAGTTTAACTCTTACTATTTCTCCTTTGTATGTAACTTTTTGTTTTTCTCAAGCTGCTCTCAGAATTTTTTCTCTATGGGTTTAATGACTGTAATTATGATATGCCTTGGTTTTCTTTTACAGTCTATCCTATATGGAGTTCAGTGAGCTTTCAAATGGATAGCTTTTCATCTTTCGTGATATTAGGGAAGTTTTCTGTCAGCAACTCTTCAACGATCCCCTCTGTGTTTTCAGCTTTCTCTCCATTATAGAACTCTGATCACGCATGAATTTTTGCTTTTGAGTATATCTCATATAAGTCTCACGGTTTCTCACTTTCCTTGGTTCTTTTCTGATTTTTTTCACAGCAAACTGTAGCAAGTGTTCATCTTCAGCTTCACTCATCTTGACTTCCATAATTTCAAACCTGTTGCTAAGCCCTTCTACGACTGTCCATTTCTTAAATCTTGTTGACTACCTTTTAGATTTCTGATTGTTGTTTTTGTATGATTTCTAGTTGTGAATTTATTTTCACATTTTGTTCCAGTATGATTTTCCTAAACTTTTCCATGAATTTGTCTATTTTTTCCTCATTTTGGTCTGCTTTTTGCTTCAGCTCCTGGATATCTATGAACATTAGAGATATGAATTCCCTGTCTGGTAACTCTAAAGCCCTTTCTTCTACTGGAAAGTTATCGGTATTTTATTTTACACATCTATTAGAACCTTCCTGTTTTGTTTAATATGTTTCGATAGTCTCTGCTATCTTCAGGCCATTCAGTAAATATTTTTGTTGCTTACTGACTGTAGACCTGTTTGTTTTATCCTGCTTTTTGGTTTTATTTGGTTATGTCAGAGCAAGTAGGCTGTGCATTCTTTGTTGTTTGCTCACCACAGTATTTTTCACCTCCTTGTCCAACGAAAAGGGCCAGTTCCTCAACTATGATACAGCAGGGCAGATCCAACAGGAGATCTGCGTCCTGCTGGGGGCTCCTGAAGGTGCTATTGTGTGCTCTCTGCTGATCTCTGGTGCATGTGAGGCCAATCCAAATGTCACAGATGCTGCATTTCTCGGCCAGTGCAGCCGCCACAACTAGCCAGGAGGCATCAGAGGTATAGCAGCGGGGAAAAGACAAACGATGGGAAAGTACGTCCTGGTGACTACCAGATGCTTTGATCTTGGCTAAGATTTCCGTGAGTCTGCTTTTCCACGCTCTCTGTCTGTCAATCCCTGACAGGAGTCCAAGATGGCGAATTTGTGGTGGATTAGCTGATGGGGTACATCCTCAACTATCTCTTCTGACTCTGTTCTCTGTCAGTTTCTTATTCCATTCAGAGTTTGGCTGAGATCTTTACCTCTTCATTTGACACTTTGGGTGACAGGACTGACGTTACTCTCTGTTTTGCTTAGTTTCTCAGGCCTCTGTTGTGCAGCAATACTGGATTTCTTGATCCTTGATTTCTAAGCTTATAAACTGTTTGCTGGAAGATCCAAAATAATGTCATTATAGAAGGTTCATTTACTACTATATTACTTTTATTGCCCAAAGGTCTTTAAAATTTATAAGTGGCTGAACTGAGCTCTGAATTTACACTTCTGACTCCTAAGTGTGTGTGTTTACTCACAAGACTATATTATCTCTACAAAATATTACTTTGGCAAATACAAAGGTGAATTATATACTGTTACAAAAAAGCTTACAGCTGTAGAGGGAAAATAAGACATGAACACACAGTTATTTAAAAAAAAAAAAAAAACACTGCTGTCAAGTTGATTCCAACTCCTAGTGTCCCTACAGAACAGAGCAAAACTGCCCTGTATGGTTTCCAAGGCTGCAAATCATCACAGAAGCAGACTGTCACATCTGTTTCCAAGGAAGTGGGTGGCAGGTTTAAACCACCGACCTTTCAGTCAGCAGCCAAGTGCCTGAAACACTGTGCCACCAGAACAAGTAGAAATCAAATAAGCACTGTTATGTGCCAACGAGCCCATTCCTATCCAGAGCAACTCCACAGAACAGAACTGCACCACAGGGTTTTCCAGGTTGTAATCTTCACAAGCTCTTTAAAGTGTCAAAAGCAAAGTGTCACTTTGAGAACTAAGAAGCATCTAACATAAGCTAAGGTATTTTCAATCACCTCATAAACATGAGAAACCTGGACAATGGAAAAGAAATTGATGTCTCTTAATTATGGTACTAGAAAAGAATACTGAATATAATAAAATGGGCTGCCAGAAGAGCAAACATATCTGTCTTGCAAGAGAAGTATATCTAGCATGCTCCAGAGATGCAAGAATGGCGAGACTTTATCTCATATACTTCAGACATGTTATCAGATCAGTCCCTACAGAAGGACATCATACTTGACACAGGGTCAGCCAAAAGGAGGAAGGCCTCCAAGAAGATGGACTGACACAGTAGCTGCAATAATGGGATCAAAAATAGCAATGATTGTGAGGATGGTGCAGGATCAGTGTTTTTGTTTTGTTGCACACTGGGTTGCTATGCGTCAGAACTGATTCAAGGGCACCTAACAACAGCAACAATGATTTTTATGGGAGTAGAACACCAGGTCTTTTCTTCCATGGAGCCACTGGATGGCTTCAAACCCATATTTTTCAGTTAGTAGCCAAACACTCAACTACTGTGCCAGAATGGTGAAAACAAAAAATAGAATATCTAATGTTGGTGAGAATATGAAGTAACTGTAAGTCTTACATATTCATGTGGGAACTAAAAGAGTACAGTTACTTTGAAAAAGGTTTGTCAGTTTCTTAGAAAACTGCAGGAGATAAAAATGTTCTATACAGTGAAAGGGGACATTCCATATAGGCATTAAGTTATCAATATCATACAGGGAAAGATTATGAATTGTAACGTATATATATTCTACCTCAAAGAACGAACTAGGAAAAATAACAACACCAATAATTAATTGGGGACAGAAAGTGAAGGGAAGTAAAGAAACAAGAATGACATAATGTTAACTAGTATAATCTAGGAAAATGGGTACATCTGAGGTTCCTCATATTATTCTGTTACTCTGTGTATTTCTTAAGTTTTCCAAAATAGAAGGATTAATAAGTAATAATAATGAGGGACAGCAAGCATTCAAGGAACCCTGGTGATACCAAAAGCTGTCCGAACTCACAAGCCACTCCATGGGAAAAAGATGTGGCAGTCTGCCTTGGAACCCCTATGGGGCAGTTCTACTCTGTCCTATCAGGTCACTACGACCTGGAATCAATTCAATGGCAATGGGTTGGGGTGAGTTCAAACAAGCATGTGGCTTATAACTAAAAAACTAGGGATGCAAGTTCACACAAGAGGCATCTCAGAAGAAAAGCTTGGTGATGTATTTTTTAAAAAATCATCCATTGAAAACTTTACTCCAAAACACACAGGGATATACCCATGAGCTACAACTGTCTCCTTGGCAGTTAGTTCAGTGGTAGCAATTATACAGAAGAATTATAAAAATACGCATTTCAAAAAGAACTTTATGAGATGGATAGTTAAAGCAGTAACTTGGTTAAAATATCTTCATGGAAAATCATTACAACTGAGCACACGTGGTAGATTTCGGACACATAAAGCTAAGGAAACGCCATTTGAAAAAAGCAAACAATGTAAAAATAAAAAGTTTTACTGGTACTGGGCTATTTAGGAACAATTTGGTTTAAGTATAGGATCCAAAGGGAAATAAACCTGAAAATGTAGACTGACGGTGACATCACCAAAAACAAACACACAAAAAGCCTGAAAGCCAAGGCCACAGAAGAAAACACTAGACAACAGAGAATCATTCTGAACATTCAAGTTTGGAAATCACAGGATAAGAGCTAAACCAAAAAGTTAGAACAGAAGCCTTATAATGCCCCCTGTAAGAGGTAATGATGTCTAACAGGGCAGTAACAATAATGGAGAAGCAAACTTACAGGCATCTGAGTTGGTAAATGACGGCTAAGATTTTCAAAAGAACCAATATCTCAAGTTTTACAGCCTTGCAAAGGTTCAAACAATGATATTATTCTCCTTAGCATAATATAGTACTGGGAGAATTAATCTACTGAAAACAGAATATGCTAAAATCTGATGCCAGCTTCTCAAGATCTACAACTTCTGTTAATACACAACTAGAAACGTCAATACAACTAATGTTTGAATTTCATTTTTGGACAATGTTTTAAAAATAACCTTGCTATGGAACTACTATTAAAAACCTAACCAAGGATTTGCCACAAAGTACTCCAAAATAGCAATCAGTATATATCTACACTTTGGTGCCTTTGCAGAAATGCTGTTGAAACACAAAGGATTTATATTAGCGCTGAGGGCATCTTATTCCAACTCCCACCCCAACATCAAATGTCTTTGGCCAGAAAAACAATGCTTTATATTCAAGGGACATAGAAGTCACTACTGTGGTAATCAAACTTTTAAAGAAGAATAAAAGAAACTAAACACATTACTAAATTACTAGTAAAAGTCACCTCCTACATATCTGAACTACATTAGATATTTTATTGTGGGGAACATGTCTATTCAAACTGAAATTCACAATCATTATTATTTGAAGGGCTTTATAATAAGGACAAATAACCACTAATCATCCTAATGACAATAACAAAAAGTATGGGATTGAAACAATTTTAAATTAGACAAGCACATATGAATATCAATATAAATATTATAATCAGACTAATTTCTAAAGAAAGTAGTAAAAAAATATAAAGTTTTTTCTTTCTTAAACAAGAGTTATCTAGTTTATAATCATACTCCAATTATAACACAGAAACAACTTGATTCAATGGTTATTCCATGACCTAGTTGACTACAATAAAGCAACTATTTTAATATTCAATTTCTAACATTCAGTTGTGCTCATGGGTATACACTCCCACTTGAACAGATACACATATACATACACACATATATATTACTTTTCAACTTTTGTAAAACAGAGATAATCTACAAGAAGAGGTAAACTTCAGAAAATAGGAGACAGTATTAAACGTATACTGCTTAAAGATGTAGGCAGTGAGCAAGAGTTTCTACATTCTAATGGTGGTTTGACCACTTATACATTGTATGAATTCTGGCAACATCTCCGAATTCCTTATCTAGAAAACAGTATAAAAAACTTCCTACGGTTTACAGTAATGTAGCAAGAATTATATGAATAATCCAACTGAAATGGTGAACATGAGACATAAACCAAAAAAAAAAAAACCTTGCAAACAGCTCAATTCCCACTCCAAGCAACCCTACAGGACACTGAA
Organism: Heterohyrax brucei; assembly: GCA_028571685.1. Lineage (NCBI taxonomy): Eukaryota > Metazoa > Chordata > Mammalia > Hyracoidea > Procaviidae > Heterohyrax > Heterohyrax brucei. The sequence goes on along the minus strand of CM053151.1, from coordinate 87,923,268 downwards.
GAACTAATTGCTCCACAGAGTTTCCAAAGGGTGCCTAGTGGATTCAAACTGCTGACCTTTTGGTTAGCAGCCACATCACTTAATCACTATACCACCACAGTATCCACACAACACACAAGCTAACTTTAAAACCAAGCATTCATTCCTTAAGGCTACAAGAATCCTAGCATTAAGAGAGCAGCAGCAAGGCAAGAGGGCTGGCTACACACAAAACACAGTGGAATATGTTTTGGAGGAAACAATACATTGACAATAAGATATATAATCAAAGTACTATATATGAAGAAATACAAGTCTTCTTCTTTACATTTATAATCTAGATTTGAAGAAACACACGTTTCCTTATTTACATCTACAACTGACCTATGAGCAAATGAATAATAATTTACTTTAGACAAAAATGAAGTAATTTATGATGTATATATTACATATCACAAAGATAAATACATATTTAAAGACATCATTGATAATATTTAAGATAAAACAAGTACAACTAAGGCACAATTAACATGCAATTTAAAATCTCACTGTCTTCATTCTAAATAACTATGTATAAAATACATGAGTTCACAAATAATACTGTTCATAAACTAAAAATGGAATACTTCTAATATCCAAATGTTATAAATAGATAACGTTATTAAACAGGTATTCAACAGGAAATTATAAAACCATCTTAAGTTATTTTGAAACAAATTTTTAATGGTAACAGAAAATGTTCCTAAAGTCAAAAAAGCAAGGTATAAGAGTTTTTACAGGATGATTCCAAACTTATAAACACATGTATGTGCATGCACAGACACATGCATGCACAGAAAAAAATGTAAAGATATAAATCAAAATAGTGACAATAATTACTTCTGCATAGAAAGGGGAACAAGAATTTTCCATTTTCCTCTTTTTGAGTTTCTCAAATTTTATTGTTTTTATAACAAAAAATTTAGAACTTTTAAAAATCCTATTCAGGGGGACAGATGGCAAACTAAACACGTTTCCCTAAATCTCTCCAGAAACCAAGACCTAAATTAATAATTAACCAGAGCCTTCTAGACACCTAGTGAGCCCTAGGACATGGCATAGGGCTGTTAATTTGGACTTCATATTACTGAGCGGAAAGCTTTCTCTCTTTCACTGACCCCCACTCTTGGTGAGTGCTAGCTTACACAGACTGAGGGTAACTTGCCATCTCAACTTTTTTTCCCTCTGTCTCGTCCAATAAGCAGAGCTGGGACTTGACTGGTGACTGGTCTTGGACACACTGCTGATGGGATCGGCAGGAGAGATTGCCATATTTTGAGAGCCCAGCTTTGGACTCTATGTATCTGAGCACCTTTGGCTTCTCCTTCTGCCTCTGCAATTGATCGGCCTGTGCCATGACAGGCATGGAGCTTGTATGGGACGCCATGTTGTTCCACTGGGAGGCGGAGACACACATACAGGGGCTTCAGCAGGACCTAATTACGGCTGGGAGGCAGGGCCTGCTGGGAGGAGAGCACTTTTCCAGCAGTAAAGCAGTATTCTACACAGTGTCAACTATGGCTGGGGTCTGACAGCAGAGGCCAGAAGGTCAGTAGCCTTTCCGTTATCTTGAACTAGCTGGGGTTGGATACAGAAGTACTCACTTTGCCAGATGGGAAGAGGGACCTGTACACCTGAAAACCTGACTGACTTGGAAGTTGTCAGATACCTTTTACCGTTCATTGTAAGATGGTCTAGAAAAACAACTGCAGTCCATCCACACAGCATCTCTCCCAGTCTGTAGTGACTCACATAATGACCAAAAAGCAACAAATTCTGGATAAAAGTGTAATCAAGAAATCACCCATGGCTTCTGAACGCCCGCAGAAGAAAGCACCTGAGAACTTCCCAAAGAAGCTTTTCTGAAACTATCAGAAGGTAAATACAAAAGGATTATATAGAGAGCCCTCTTAGGCCTTACACAAAATGCAGCAGAGCAAAATGAAAAATTAAGCAAGCTGCTTGATCTAATGGAACACCAGCACTCTGAAATCCAAGAGATCAAGAACAAAATCAAAGACACAGAAACTTCAATTCAAAGCCATGGAAACAGAATGGAACAAACAAAAAAGATATTTTCTAACTTGGAAGACAGAGCTACCGACTGCACCATCTATGAGGAGAAATCAGAAAAAAGAAACAAGAAAAATGAAGACTCATTACGCAGCATGTGGGTCTCTATTAAGAGGAACAACCAACAATTAATTGGAGTCCCTGAACAGAGCAAGACAGCTGAGAATACAGAGAGTACTGTTGCTGAATTGTTGACAGAAAACTTTCCAGAAATTATGGAAGAAGAGAATATAGATATCCAAGATATAAATGCCACTCAATATAGATCTCTAAAGAAAGACTCCAAGACATATTATAATCAACCTTAACAAAATGAAACAGAAACAGAAACTCTTAAAAGCAGCAAGACTCAAACCAAACCTAATATTCAGAGGGAAACTCTGTAAGCTTTCATTGGATTTCTCAGCAGAAACAATGCTGGCATGGAGACAGTGGCATGACACATTCAAAGCCTTGAAGGAGAAGAACTTCCAACCAAGAATTATATATCCTGAAAAACCATCTTTCAAATATGAAAATGAAATCAAGACATTCACAGATAAACAGAAACTCAGAGACTTTGTAAAAACTAAACCAAAGCTACAAGAAAGACTGAAAGAATCTCTTGGCTTTGGCTTAGAAGAACAAAACCACTAACTTTATATTTTAGAAGCAAATACAGGACACATTACCCAGAAACCAACTCAGTTAGAGAAGGCTCCAAACTCAGTCAAAGCTATAATGTGAAAGAAATGATCGAGCGAGCATATCATGAAAACTGTGATGTCACCATATTAAAAAGAGGTATGTACTACAGTCATTACAGTCCTTCCAGATGGAGAGGCTGTTACTAAGACAGGTAGTAATTAAAATTTGGTACATAAGTTTATTAAAGCGGATCATAAGGACAGCTGTAAAGCACAATAATGATGCAATGTATCAAATCAAGAAACCTAATACAGGAGTCTCACCAACCACAAAACCAACCCTGAAAAAGGTGAAAAATCAACTTGCAAAGAAGAAGGTCCCAGAACAGATTAGTAAGAACAGAGAAAACACCAACACAAAAATAAACATATCACAATGACAACGCTAAACACATATCTATCAATAATCACACTGAATGTGAATGGACTCCACTCTCCAGTAAAGAGACATCGAGTGACAGCTTCGATCAAAAGACACAACCCATCCATATATTGCCTACAAGAAACTCACCTTAAAAATAGGAGCTAAAAATTAAAGGATGGCAGAATATACATCAAGCTAACAATACACAAAGAGCAGCAGATGTGGCAATTCTAATCTCAGATAAAATAGATTTTAATGTAAAATCCACCACCATGGACAAGGATGGACACTACTGTTGAAGGTTTCAATACACAAGCAGGACCTAACAGTATTAAAGATTTATGCAACTAATATTAAAGCACCTAAATACATCACAGAAACACTGACTACACTCAAAACGGAGATAGATTACTCCACAATAATAGTGGGAGACTTCAACACCCCACTCTCAATATTGGACAGATCGTCTAGAAAAAAGCTCAAAAAAAAGACACAGAAGACTTTACTGCCACAATTAACCAATTAGACCTCATCGACATATACAGAACTTTCTATCCATCAGTGGACAACTACACCTTCTTCTCCGGTGCACATGGAACATTTTCCAGAATAGACCGTGTGTTAGGACATAAAGCATTCTCAACAAAATCCACGCCACTGAATTAATGCAAAGCTTCTTCTCAGATCATAAACCCATAAAACTCAAAATCAATAGCAGAAAAAACATAGCAAGTGGAACCCATGGAAACTGAACAACATTTTGCTCAAAAAACCATGGCTTATAGAAGAAATCATGGATAAAATGAAGACATTTATGAATTCCAATGAGAATGAAAACACTTCCTACCAGAACCTATGTGATACAGCCAAAGCAGTGCTCAGAGGTAAGTTTACCTCCATAAATCCACCCATTTGGAAGGAAGAAAGAAAGCAAACCAAGGAACTAACCCTACAGCTTGAACAAGTAGAGACAGAACAACAGAACCTCTCAGGTACCAGAAGAAAACAGATCAAAAAGACTACAGCAGAATTAAACAAGTTAGACAACAGTAGAACAACTGAAAAAACTGTGAAGACTAAAAGTCCTATTCATATACTTTTTACCCACATACAAATTTCCTCCTACTAGGATTTCATATCCTATGAGATTTATAATGTCATCCCAGGCTTAATGAAACAGTCTTTCAAATTTCCCATCTCAGCTTGATAAGCCTGGTGTATATAATGCAGAAAACCAAAGGCCACATATCAAAAGACTATTTCTTGGGGATTGGAAGAACTTGACCAAGAATAAAAACTAGCAATACCAAGTACAATAATGAATTTATTTTTGAAACAGCCCATAATTCATAGCAGAGATATGACTTACTAGACTTTGGTTGAAGCCCATGTGATTCTTACATTTTCTTTCTCTTAGCTCTCTTCCCTACAATATCAATCCAACAAGTTTGCACATTATATTAAAATGTTGTATTTTCTTTATTTTGGTAGAAATGTAAACACATTTCTTTATCACCTTGAATTTTTCTATTACTTAAATCAAATAGCTCTATCAGCAATAAAGGTTTTACAAGATAAACATAAGTAAATCAGTAGGGTTCCTTCATACCAATGAGATCATTAAAGAAGAAATCACGAAATCAATACCATTTACTATAGCCCCCCAAAAGATAAAATATCTAGGAATAAATCTAACCAAAGAAATAAGAGACCCATACAAAGACAACTACAAGATCCTACTGCAAGAAACTAAGACAGACTTACATAAAAGGAGAAACCTACCCTGCTCATGGGTAGGAAACTGTGAAAACGTAGACTCTACCCAAAGCAATCTACATATACAATGCAATCTCAATACAAACTCGAGTGATATTCTTCAGTGGTATGGAGAAACAAATCACCAACTTTGTTTGGAAAGGAAGAAACCACAGACAAGCAAAGCACTACTGAAAACCACCTAGGAGGTCTCTCACTACCTGACTTTAGAACCTATTACACTGGCACAGTAGTAAAAACAGCCTGATACTGGTACAAAAAGAGACATATAGACCAATGCAGTAGAGTTTAGACACCAAAGATGCCACCATCCTCTTATGAACAATTGATATTCTACAAAGGTCCCAAGATTGTAAACTGGGGTAAAAACAGTCTCTTTAACAAATGGTGCTGACAAAATTGGATATCCACCTGCAAAAAACTGAAACAACAGCCATATCTCACACCTTATACAAAAACCAACTCAAACTGGACAAAAGACTTAAATACCAAATCTAAAACAATAAAGATCATCCAATAAAAAACAGGATTAACAATGGGAGTTTTAATGCACAATGCAGACAGACTTCAAAATCTGACAAAGCACAATCAACAGAAGAGAAAATAGATAAATGGGAACTACTAAGAATTAAACATTTGTTCATCCAAAGACTTTAACAAAAGAATTAAAAGAGCACCTACAGAATGGGGGAAAAAATATTTGGGAACTACAGTAGACCAATATCTGATCACCATAATCTTACAAGGTACTGCAAAATATCAACAAGAAAAGGATAAATAACCTAATTAAGCTTTGGGCAAAGGAGACAGACAAACACTTCTCTAAAGAGGATATCCAGGCAGCCAAAAGACACACGTGGAGATGCTCACGATCATTAGCTATTAAAAAAATTCAAATCAAAATCATTATGAGATAGCATCTCATCCCAACAAGGCTGACCCTGATACAAAAAATACAAAACAACAAATGCTGGAAAGACTAATGAAATTGGAACTCTCCTACACTGCTGATGGGATTGCAAAATGGTACAACTTCTTTGGAAAGCAATCTGGCACTTCCTGAAAAAGCTGGAAATAGATACACCATTTGACCCAGTAATTCCACTGCTTAGAATATATCCTACAGAAGCAAGAGCAGTCACATGAACAGATAAATGCACGTGAATGTTTACTGCCGCACAGTCCACAACAGCAAAATGATAGAATCAACCCAGATACCCAACAACAGATAAATGGATAAACAAACTATGGTATATATACTCAGTGGAACACTGCAATGATAAAGAACAATGATGATTTTAGGAAGCATCTCATAACCTGGTTTCAATTGGAAGACATGTTGAGTAAAATCAGCCAGCAGTACAAGGACAAATATTGTATGTGAACGCTACTAGAAGGACTTGAAAACAGACTCACATACAGAAGACAAGACTTTTCGAAGGCTGCAAGGGAGGGGAGGGAAGGAGGGACAGGGTTGGTTACAGATTAGACAGTTGAGATAGAAACTTGGTTGGGTGCAATCAGCAACAGCACACATTAGAAAGAAGATCAATTTAACTGAACTTTAACAACCTGAAAACTCTTCTAATCTTAACCCAATATTACAATGACAGAGTTAGCAGGGGCACAGGTCTGGGGATATCCCAGGGGATATCTAGGCCAACTGGCATAACCAGCCTATTGCTAAGAGAGTCTACTGCACCCCATATGGGTGAGTGGGGTCTGAGGTCTTAAAGCTAGCAAGCTGTCATCTGAGGTATACACCAAATGGTCCCAACTCAGCAGGAACATATGATCACCACGGACAACAATGGCATGATGGAAAAAGAAACCAGAAGACAAAAAGACCCACGTGAATGGGTGACTACATCAACATATGACCACAAGAATCAGGTGGTGCCTGGCCACCACCAATGACGGACGTGAAGGGGCCCACAATGTTGAGTCCCAGTGGTACTATGAGGAAAAAACAGGGGTGCAACCTAAGAACTCCACTAAAAGACTGTAACTGATGGTCCAAAGGCCTGGGAGTTCCCCTGAGAGCATGGCCCCTAAACCTCATACTGCCCTGATCATAGATCATTAGTGAGGTCAACTCTTTGGACAGGAATGGACTGGACTAAGGGACACAAAGTAACCATATCATGTGTGCACTTTATGATTCTATGCATCTATAGGATGTCGTCCTACTGGCCTCTTACGAGAGGACAGTGGACAGGATGGAGAGGGGACAGGAGATCATTAAAGAGGTTATGACATATATAGAATGGAAAGGAAGAGTGTGCTGTCACTGTGGAAAGAGAGTAGAAGGAACTGCAGATAGGTGGGCATGTAAATCTAAACTGGATTGTACACTTTCACACAACCACAATAAAAAAAAGAAAGGTTTATTTCCACAGGCATTAAAATGGAATCAGACTAAACAGCATTTAAAGTTCCTTCCAAACTTGAGATGTTATAAAGATCTAAGTAACTGATGTAAAACTGAACTTCTTAATGCAAAGAAACAAGACTAATAACATTTATCTTCATAATCATACATATCAAAGCATTGATGCTGACATAGAACAGGTTATTCTCTAATAACACAATACTGAGTATTCACTGCAGCATTGAGGAAACATATTCTTGATAAAACTATGCTGGAAGATAGTATCTGTGCATATAAAAACTGACATTAAAAAGAGGCTAATGACAAGAAAAAATCTATTAGCAGGTCATTTTCTGATTACACAGCTAAACATAGACACAGATTTCACACATGACACTTTAATCACATTCCCAGTGTTACAGCACTGAAGATAAACTAAAGAAAATAATAATACACAGAATGCAAGATGAACATGAAACACCAAAATCAGTATCTATTTTACAAAAAAATTATTTAGCCACAAAGCACTTTAGTCACTTTTTGTAGTTATCTGCTCTTCCGCTGACTACCAAGTCATAGCAACCGCATACAGAGCAGACCACTGTCATTCATTAAGTTTTCATTAGCTGATTTTTTGAAAGTAGATAGCCAAGCTTTTCTTCCATAGGATTCATATAATAAGTAAATTTTTTTTGAAGGTTTCTGATACAATAGGAACTTTGCTGGCATTAGGGGTAGAAAAGACGAAAAGCCAAAATTCTTGTCTTCAAGAAGCTTATAATCAAGAATATCAACAAGACTAGCATAGCAGTTACATCTAAACTGAGGGTAAGCAGTCTGACTTACAACAGCATCTAAAAGAACAAAACACCGAAGAATAAACTTAGTCAGGGATGTGAAAGACTTGTACACTGAGAAGTATAAAACATTGATGAAAAAAATCAAAGGTGATGTAAATACATGAAGACACCCCATGTTTATTAACTATTGTTGTTAGGTGCTGTCAAGTTGATCCCAGCCAATAGTGACCCTATGCACAACTGCCTAGTCCCGTGAATCATTGTTCTGGCTCATGCCTACCGATGTAGTCACTGTGTCAAGTCATCTCATTAAGGATCTTCCTGTTTTCACTGATACGCCCTTTACCAACTATAATGTCCTTCTCCAGAGACTAGTCCTCCCGAGAACATGTCCAAAGTATGTGAGATGAAGTCTCTTCATCCTCGCTTTTAAGAAGCATTATGGCTGTATTTCTTCCAAGACAAATTAGTTTCTTTTAATGGCAGTCCATGGTATATTTAATATGCTTCTCCAAAACCACAATGCAAAGGCATCGCTTCTTCTTCCAGCTTTCTTATTCTTTGTCTAGCTCTCACATGCATATGAGGTAAATGAAAACACCTTGGGCTTGTGTCAGGTGCACCTTAATTCTCAAAGTGACATCTTCACTTTCAAATACTTTAAAGAGATCTTCTGCTGAAGATTTGGCCAATGCAATGTGTTGTCTGACTTCCTGACTGCTGTTTCCACTGACTGTGGATCCAAGTAAAATGTAAACTTTGACAACTTTTATCTTTTCTTCATCATGATGTTGCTTATTTGTCCAGTTGTGATGACTCTGCTTTATATTCAGGTAATCCATAATGATGGCTGTGGTCTTCGATCTTCATCAGTAAGTGTTTCAAGTCCTCTTTACTTGAAGGCAGGCAAGATTGTTGTTGGCTGGGTAACTCAGGTTGTTACTGAGTTTTGATCCAATCCTAATACTTCATTCTTCTTCATATAGTACAGCTTCTCAGCATATAAACTAAATACATATGATGAAAGAATACAACCCTGATGCACACCTTTCCTGACTTTAAAAGACAGTGTCCCATATTAGTGTTCTGTTCAAAAGACTAACTCGTGATCTATGTACAGGTTTCCTTCCAGTACATTCTTCACCATGCTATCCATAACTTTTTTTGATCCACACAGTTGAATGCCTTTGCAATGGTAATAAAACACAGGTAAGTATCTTTCCGGAATTCTCTATTCCGGCCAAGATCCATATGATAATAACAACAAAACCCTTATTCCACACCCTCTTCTGAATCCAGCCTGAATTTCTAATGATTTCCTATCAATGTACTCTGCAACCACTTTTGAAAAATCTTAAGCAAAACTTTACTTGCAAGTGATATTAATGATCCTGTTCAGTAATTTCCACTGTTCAGTAATATCCAGTCAGATCACCTTTCTTTGCAATAAGCATAAATATGGATTTTTTCTGGCCAACTAGCCAGGTAACCGTCTTCCAAATTTCTTGGCACAGACAAGTGAACACTTCCAGTGCTGCTTCTGTTCACTGAAACATCTCAGTTGGTATTCCATGAATTCCTGAAGCCTTGCTTTTTGCCAGTGCCTTCAATTCCGCTTGGACTTTTTCCTTCAGCACCACTGGTTCCTGATCATATACTACCTACTAAAAGACATATCAATTTTTTTTAGAACAGCAACTCTGTGTATTCCTTCCATCCTATTTCGATGCTTTCTGTATTATTCAGTATTTTGCCCACAGAATCCTTTAAAACTGCAACTCAAGGCTTTTATTTTCACTTCTTTCAGCTTGAGAACTGCCGAGTATGTTCCTTCCTTTTGGTTTTCTGTCTCCAGCTCGTTGTAATTGTCATTATAATACGTTACTTTGTCTTGAGAAATTCTTTGAAATCTTGTACTCAGCCCTTTTCCTTCATCATCTCTTCCATTTGCTTTAGCTACCTGACATTCAGGAACCCTGGTGGTATAGCAGATTAAGCACTATGTGTGCTAACCAAAAAGTCAACAGTTCAAATGCACCAGGTGCTCCTTCGAAACTCGATGCTCCTTCGAAATTCCTTTGAAACTCGAAACTACTCTGACCTCTAAGGTCACCATAGGTCAGACCTGACTCGATGGCAGTGGAGTTTGGTTTTGTTTTTACTTGACATTCAGGAGCAAGTTTCAGAGTCTCCTCTGAGATCCACTTTGGTTTTTCCTTCTTTCTTGCCTTTTAACAACCTCTTGCTTTCTCATGTAAATTCATGGACTGGAAGAGTTAATATTATTGTTAAGATGCCAATACTAGCCAAAGTGATCTACAGATTTACTACAATCACTATCAATATTCTAACAGTCTTTCTGCCAGACCTTCAGTTCATACAGAATCACAAGGAGACGCAAACCAAAACAATCTTAGCTCAAATGGAGCAATGACCTAAATATAACAAATAAAAACCATAAACCTCTTTTAAAACTTAAAGGTAAATTTGCACCTTTATTTTATACCAAAGATTTTTAGACATGACAACAAAAATGTGAGTAACAAAAGAAAAATTACTTTATCAAAGTGAAAAATCTTGTGTTCAAAAGAATATGAAGTGAAGAGACAATGAAAGAATAGGAGAAAATACTTGAGGTCCACATATCTGATAAAATTTTAATATCCAGAATATATAAAACAACTCATAAAACTCAACAACAAAAAAACAAAAAACTAAAGTAAAACATGGGCAAAGGACTTGAACAGACATTTCTACAAAGAAAATACACAAATGGGCAATAAACACATGAAAAGATGCTTAACATTACTAGTTATTGGGGAAAGGCAACTCAAAACTAACAGGATGGTTATAATCAAAGAAACAAAAAATAACAAACATTGGAAGGGATGTAGAGAAATTGGAACTCTCTCACATTGCTGGTGGGAACATAAAATGGTGTAGTAACTGTCACATAGCAAGTATGTAAGTTCAAGAGCACTATTTTTTAAGAGTATCGATTGTTTTTAAAGCATTAACTCAAAGTTATAAAGATGATATTTCCCTGAAAACCGCAACAGAAAATATCCAAACCTGTTGCTCTGGTGTTTAAAATAATCTTATTACCAAATCACTTCAATAATTTCTTAGGATTTCCTCTTGGAAATGCCTTCCAGATCATTTTAACAATTAAGCACCACAAAAGTAATCATCTCATTATAGAACAATCACACAATGTTCTTAGCATCCATTATTCTTTTCCCTTTGCTCTGCCTTTAAATCTACTCTTCTCTCTCATCCGAATCAGTTACACAGGTCCTATCACAGGTCCTATCCCCCAAAAGCTATGGCTGATCTAGATAAAATACTGCATAAAATCAAGGCTAAAAGCTCAGAGAAAGGTTATCAAAGAATAAATACATGAAATACAGTGTGTGTGCTGGTAGTCTATGTTAAATGTAATAAGGATGTAATTACATAAAATAAAAACTGCACTGAAAATGAGAAATTAAGTTGTAGAGTTCCTAGTTGAGGACCATTTGTGTTACAAATAACATAACTGATTCACTATACATAAGTCACTTTTCCCTGCCACACTTTCCCAGCTTACAGAGTTGTTTTCTTATTCATAAACATAAACATCAACAAAAATACTCATAAAATACGAAGAATTATTTGCATAACAACTACTGTAAAAATCAAACAATATAACAAAAATGAAGAGAAAGAAAAACAGTGCAGCATGAAAGCAGTCCTAAAGACATCAACAGCCACTGGAAAGACATGATAAATTTAAGTATTTTCATCAGATATAATTCTAAGATTCCATGGTAAAATAAGCTTTTAACTTTTTCTTTTAATAGTTGAATAAAGACTTAATAGTCTACTATTTTAAAGCAAGGATTATCTTAAGATAACATTTCAGATGGAATAAAAATTAGTTTGTTTGCACTTATGTTTCCTTTTAATTACAAATATTTTGCCATTACTTTTAATTAAATAATATCTGCATTCAACATATCTTGCTGAAAACATTCAACTAGGATTGAATAAATTAATAATAATATACTTTTTAATTTATACATTTTTAAACATAAGTTCTATGATGACTCATCACTTTATCACAGCTAGCTCTCAACTGAACAGTGGTATAGGGTCTCTCTGGTTATAGCTCCAAATAAAGATTAAAAAAATAAAGGTTCTAGTTTTTTTTTCAGTATCCTTTTCTGCCCTTTTGTCATAATAACACTGTTATTATGCTCCATTTTCAGAAACTCATGAGAACTATGTGCTGAAGATATAATAACACACACTGTTTTATCTTCTTCACTATAGGACAACTTGTCTTCAACTTTGGAAGCTAGCGTCCCTTAAAAAGCCAAACCTTTAAAATTCCATAGAACTATGCAGAAGTACCAGTGAATGCATGTTAAACTGGTAAAATCTGAATAGACTCTGAATTGTACCAATGTCAACTTCTTGGCTTTGATATTACATTATAGTTACACAAGATGTTAACATTGAGATAAAAATGAGTGAAGATACTATATACAAGGATCTCTTTATACATTTCTTTACCATTTTCCATGAATCTATATATTTAATTTAAAGTCATTATCTAAGTACATGATAATTCTACAAAATTGAGGACCTATCATGTGCCAGGTGGTAGTTACTATAAATTTGACACTTAAAATATTTAATCCTCATAGCACTATAAAATAGATACTAATTTCACTCTATAAATGAGGAAATGGTTGCCCAGAGAGAAAAAGTAATCTACCCACTGGCATATATTTAGTAACTACTGGGACTAAATTTGAATCCAGGCCTATATCTAACGCTGTTTCCACACTGTATTAGATATGTTCAATGAATATATGTGGAACTAATCAGTAAAATCTGGCCAAGAGAGAAACAGTTTGGTATAATGGAAGAAGAACTGGACTTAAAAGTCTAATAGCCTAAGGCACAGTTACTCGTTGAGAAACCTCAATCAGTTTACTAAGCCTCTCTGGATATGTTTTCTTATCTTGAAATTTTATGTAACAATGCAGTAATATACAACATAAAAAGTGTTTGAAACAACAATTTTACCAGAAAAGCAGGCACCTACTAGCTATACAGCAAGCACACTTTTCCCATACAATCGAAGTTTGAGGGATTTGGTGAGGATAAGATTTTTGACAAAAATAATACTAACACCTAAACTACCCACATGTCAATGCCTCAGAATTATACATTTATATAATTGAGATCGCTGTTGTCAGGAGGCATCAAGTTGATTCCGACTCATGGTGACCCTAAAGGACAGAGTAGAACTGCCCTCAAGGGATTTCCAAAGAGCAACTGATGGATTTGAATGTCACGTCTTTTACATCACCAGGGCTGCATATAAGCCTACTATATGCTTCAGAAAGGTTGCCTCTCTCTCTCTTGTATTAAATTATTTAAAGGGATGAATTGTTTTAAAAATCTCCTTCTCTAAAATAAGTTCTAACCACTTAACTCATAATTTGAAACTGCAATAGTCTATTTGAGCTCCTCAAACTTTAATTTTCATGTTCATTACCTAGAAATCTTATTAAAATACAGATTTTTTTTTAGATGAAGGGTTACACAGCAAACTAATTTTTCATTAAATCGTACATATACTGATTCATGGCATCAGTTAACAACCCACAACAGGTCCATACTCTCCTTTCTCAACTTTGTGTTCCCTACTACCAGCTTTCCTGTCCTCTCCTGCCTTCCAGCTCCTGTTCCTGGACTGATGTATCCCTTTACTCTCATTCTGTTTTACAGGCCTGCTTAATCTTCAGCTAAGGGGTGAGCCTCAGGAGTGACTTCATTACTGAGCTGAAAAGGTGTCCAGGGCCTTGTTTTCTGGGTTTCTCTAGTCATTGTCAGGCAAGCAAGTCTGTTCTTTCTACTTGAATTAGAATTTTATTCCACATTTTCTCCAGCTCGGTCTAGGACCCATGTTGTGATCCCCCATTAGAATAGTCAGTGGTAGCAGCCAGGCACCACAGAGTTGTAGTGAATTCAGTCTGGCAGATGCCATTGCAGATGTGGTCCGTTAGTCCTTTGGACTAATCTGTCCTTTGTTTCTTTAGTATTCTTCATTCTTTCTTGCTTCCAAAAGGAAAAGACCAGTGGAGTATCTTCGATGGTCATTCATAGGCTTTTCAGACACCAGATGCTAACCACCAAAGTAAAATGCAGAACAGTTTCTTTATATTTTATGCCAACTGTGGTAGATGTTTGCCAAGACCATGGTCCCCACAGCCCTCAGCCCAGCAATTTGATTCCTCAGCGTGTTTTGGATGTTTCTGTGAAGCTTCTATGACCTGGCCTTGCACAAAATATGCTGGCTTCCCCAGTACTGTGTGCTGTCTTACCCTTCAGCAAAGTTCCCACTTCTTGGGGTTAGGTATTACTGTGTCAGTTCCAACTAACAGCAATCTTACATGTAACAGAATGAAGTAACGGCCAGTCCTACACCACGCCCACAATTGTTGCTATGGCTGAGCCCTTGTGACAGCCATAATGCCAATTCATCTCATTGACAGTCTTCCTCTTCTTCACTGACCCTCTATTTTACCAAGGATGATGTCCTCCTCCAGAGATTGATTCCTCCCGACAATACGTCTACGGTATGTAACACATGGTCTCACTGTCCTTGTTGCTACAGAGCATGATAGGTGTTTGTTCTTTTGGCAGTCTATGGTATAGGCAACATTCTGCTTCAAAGTCACAAATCAAAGGTGTCAATTATGCTATCTTCCTTATTCACTGTACAGCTTTTGCATACATGTGATGTGACTGAAAATACCACAGCATGGGTCAGGCATACCTTAGTCTTCAAGGTGACATCTTTACTTTTCAACATGGTAAAAGGTCTTCTGCAGCAGATTTGCCCCATAAAATATGATTTTTTATTTCCTGGCTGCTGCTTCCATCGGAAATGACTGTTGATCCAAGGAAAATGAAATCCTTGACAACCTCAACCTTTTCTTCATTTATCATGATGTTGCTTATTGATTCAGTTGGGAGGACTTTTATTTTCTTGATGTTGAGGTACAATCCATACTGAAGGCTGTGGTCTTTAATCTTCATCAGTAAGTATTTCAAGTCTTCTTCACTTCCAGCAAGAAGAAAAGTTGTGTCATTTGTGTAATACAGGATATGAATGAGTCTTCTTCCAGTCCTGATGCCCCATTCTTCACATACTCCAACTTCTCAGATAATTACCTCAGCATACAGAATGAACAGGCACAGTAAAAGGATATAACCGTGACAGATATCTTTCCTGATATTAAACCATGCAGTGCCCCCTTGTTCTCTTCATAAACTGCCTCTGGATCTATGTACAGAGTCCTCATAAGCACAATTAAATGTCCTGGAATTCCCATTCTCTGAATATTATCCATGATTTGTTATGATCCACACAACTGAATGCCTTTTCATAGTCAATAAAACAGAAGTAAACACGTTTCTGGTATTTTCTGCTTTTAGCCAAGATCAATCTGACATCAGCAATGATATCCTTGGTTCTGTATCCTCTTCTAAATCCAGTCTGAATTTCTGGCAATATATCCCACTTCAGTTTAGAGACTATCTCAAGAATACATCTGATGCACTGAATACTGATGAGGTATGTGAACAGCAGAAGAGGTATGGTATGACATCAAAGACCTGATACATGAAGTAAGCAAGAGGCCATTAAAAAGACAGGAAAGAAAGAAAAGACCAAACTGGATGTCAGAAGAGATTCTGAAACTAGCAAAGGAAAGAAATGATGAAGTACAAGGTCTGACAATTAAGTCCACCAACTTAATTGTTCTAAGTGCTACATATCTCATTGCTGAGTATCACTATAGTCACCTTTGAAGTACTCCCCTACAGAAGCTATGCACCCACACCAGTGACCAGTCCACCCTTCAAAGAAATTTTGGAATTCTTTCTGAAATCGCCATTGTGCACAGTGGTGAGGTGGCAAGTTCGCAAACTTAATTATATAGTTATCTTTAGAGGAGTTTTTAGCCAGTGAACAAATAACTTTATTGGAACACTCTCCCTACTCACGTGATCTGGCCCCCCAATGGTATTTTTCTTTACCCAATGATAAAGGAAATATTGAAAGGTAGACATTTTGATGGCATTCAGGACATCAAGGGTAACAGGAAGACAGCTCTAATGCCCATTCCAGAAAGAGTTCCAAAACTGCTTTGAAGGCGCTGCCATGGGTGCATAGCTTCCCAAAGGGAGTACTTTGAACATGACTGTAGTGATGTTCAGCAATGGAGTATGTAGCATTTTTCTAAGATGAGTTCACAAACCAAGTTGGCAGTCCTTGTATAAGAACAGAAGATTTCAAAAGGCACTTGAGAAGATAAAGTACTATAACGACACACGCAAAGAACTGGAAATAGAAAACCAAAAGGGAATTTCTGAAGCTGAAAGAACTGAAGAAAAAATTAAACCCTCAAGTTGTATTACATAGTGAAGGATTCTATGGGCGATATACTGAACAATACAGGAAGCATCAAAAGATGGAAGGAATACAATGAGTCATTCTAACAAAAAGAATTGACACATATTCAACCATTTGAAGAGGCAGCATGTAATCAGTAACTGATGCTACTGAAGAAGTAGTCAAAACTGAACTGAAGGCACTGGTTAAACATAAGGCTCCAGAAATTGAAGGAATATCAATTGAGATGTTTCAACAAATGGATGCAATACTGGAAGTGCTCACTCATCCATATTTAGGGATGAGAGAGATCCATATTCATGCTTATTTCCAAGGAAGTAATCCAAATTAGCATGGAAATTATTGAACCACAATTTTTCTAAAAGTTACTGCTTTAGTCACCTGGTACTGCTCTAAAAGAAATAACATGAGTAGATAGCTTTAAAAAGAGAAATTTATCTGTCACAGTCCAGTAAGCTGAAAGTTCAAATTCAGGGGAAAGTTTTCTCTGTTGGCTCTGAAGAAAGGTCCATGCATGTTGTCAATATTCACCCTCAAGGCACAAAACAATCTTACACATTGAGTCCTGCCCCACTGACACAACTACCACCCATTCACCCTCATCAAGATCACAGAGGCAGGATTTACAAAACAGAGGAACATCACACAGTGCCATGAATCACGGCCCACCCAAACTACCACACACATTTCTGGAGGAACACAATTCAATTCATGACAGTTAGCAATTATCTATTTATTGTTTTCCCATCCCCACCTCAGCCCCTGTAACCATCAAAGATTGTTTCTCTCTCTGTTTTCATGAGTCTTCACAGCACTGGTCTCACACAACACCTATCCCTCTGTGACTGACTCAATCCACTCATCATAATGCTCTCCAGTTCGCTCCATGTTATGAGATGACATCCAATTTCACCTGCACCATCTGCTAAAAAGCCTGTCCTTTTTCCATTTGATGGGCTTTGGGCCCTTGTCTAAGATTAAGTGGCCACAGGTGGATTGATTTATATCTGGTTTCTCAATTCTGTTCCACTAGTCAAGGTATGTGTCATCGTTACTAGTACCAGGCATCTTTGTTTCTATGGTGTCTCTCAAACAGCATACTGATGAATCCTGTTTTTTGTTTCTTTGCTTGCTTTTTACCCATTTTGTCACTCTGTCTCTTCATGGGTACATTTAAGTCATTTACATTCAGTGTAACTGTTGACAGGTGTAAATTTATTGCTGTCATTTTCTAGTGCTTTTTTCTTTCTTTCTTTTTTTGTGGTGCTGACATTTTGTTTTTCTTAATCTCCTGTGCTGAATTCCTCTGATTCATGGATTTCTTTTCCTTTTGTTTTTATTGACATTTTATGTTTTCCTTCTTTATTTTTATGAGTAGGTTTATTAACTTTCCTTGTGGCTATCTTGAAATTTACCCTTATCTTCCTAGGTTTCAAGCACTGTACTACTTGGTAGTGCCTTCCCTTCCACTCTGTTGGAAAGTTCTATTATATATACTGTTTGTTTCCTCTTCTATTGTTGTCATTTACAGATAAACCTGTGTTTCCCTGTCACAATTCTTTTTGTTTTGGATAGTCCTTGAGAGTTCATTTTGTAAGCTGGTATCTGGCTGGTACAATAATGAGTCCTAGATTCAGGCTGTGATCTGATACTGTTTATTCTCAGACTGAAAGACTAACAATTCTCTTAAATCTGGTTTGGTTTTTACATATTCCCTTAATTTCTGTTTATCTGGAAACGTCCTGATTTCACCACCATATTTACAGGATATATTACTCTTAGTTGGCAACTTTTGTCTTTCAGGGTTATATATTTATCATCCCATTCCCTTCTTGCTTGCATAATTTCTGCCCAATAATCAAGAGCTTAATCTTACTGTTTCTCCTCTGTATGTGTCTGTTTTTCTCAAGCTTCTCTTAGCATTTCTTTAGTCTTAGTAAGTACAACTGTGATATGCCTTGTTGATTTTCTCTTAGGGTTTATTCTGAATGGGGTTCAGTGAACTTGTTGGATAGTATCCCATGTCGGATTCAGTGAGCTTCTTGGAGATAGTCAGCTCTTCACATTTAATGGTATTAGGGAAGTTTTCTGCTGACAATTCTTCAATGATCCTATTTTCAGTTTTCTCCCAACTGAGGAATTCTAATCACTTTCAGATTTTTGCTTTTGACAGCATCCCACCTAACTCCCAGGGTTTCTTCATTTTTCTTTTTTTCTGATTTTTCTTCAAATAGAGATGTATCCAACTCTGTATCATCAATTTCACTGATCCTGTGTTCCATCAATTCACACCTACTCTGCAGCCCTTCTATGACACTGTCTATATCTGAAATTTTGCTGATTATCTTTTGGATTTCCATTGTTTTTGTATGACCTTCAGTTACAAGTTATCTTAACACTTTGTTACTGTATTATTTTCCTGAATTAGTCCATGAATTTACCTGCCTTTTCCAAGAATTTGCCTTTTTTTTTTTCTGGTCTGCTTTTTGCTTCAATTCTTGGGTACCTCTGAATATCAGAGATTTGAATTCTCTGCCAGGTAGCTCTAAAGGCTTTTCTTCTGCCAGAAAGTCTTCTGGTGGTTTATTCTGGACACCTACTAGAACCATCTAGTCTTGTTTTCTTAATGTGTTTTGATATTTTCTCTTGTCTTCAAGCTTTTCAATAGTTATTTTCTTTACTGACTTATTATAGATTTGCTTGTTTCCTCCTGCTTTTTTGTTTTATTTGTTTATGTCAGAACAAGTAAGCTATATGTGTTCTTTGTTGTTTGCTTGTCTATGGTAACAGTATTTTTCACCTCCTTGTCCAACAGGCAGAGCCAATTGCACAGCTATGGTGTAGAAGGGCAGGTCCAACAGGCAATCTCTGTCCTGCTGGGAGCTCCTAAATGTGTTTTCATCATATTCCCCATTTGCCAATCTCCAACATGAGTGAGATGAATCCAAGCAGTACGGACACTGCACTTTTCAGCTGGGTAAGCCACCACAGCTAGCTAAAGGGCATTAGAAGTAGAGCAGCAGAAAGAAGATGGAGGCAGGAAAGTCTGTCTTGCTTGTTATCAGGTGCTTTGTCTTCTGCTGAGACTTCCACAAATCTGATCTCTCCTATTTCCTGTCTGCCAGTCTCCAACAGGTAGTCAAAATGGTGAACCTGTGCTAGGTTGGCTGATATGGAACTTTCTCTTGCATCTGCTCTTTCTGTTTTCTATCAATTTCTTATTCCATTTGGGTTTTGGCTGAGATCTTTACCTCCTCACTTGATACTTCACATTCCAGGATTGATATTTATCTTCGCTTTACTTAGTGTTTGCACTGCAGTTTGCAGTGATGGCATGGTAATTCTGTCTGTGGCACCACATTGGCAGGAAGTCAAAATACACATTCTGATTGGGCAGGTCTAGGGGTAGTGCTGCCTCAGATCTTGTATCTTAAACTCCCAGATGTAGCCTTTACTGTACACAGAGGACACTTGAAGTAGAACGGAACTATAAAGTTATACTTAGTAGGTTATCCAAAATCTTACAACTGAAAGCAATTTGATAAAATACAAAATCCATCTTAAAAAGCAAACGAGGTCTGACAAGCCCACGAACTTAACTGTTCTAAGTGCTACATATCGCACTGCTGAATATTACTACAGTCATCTTCAAAATACTCCCCTTGGGAAGCTATGCAC
Organism: Heterohyrax brucei; assembly: GCA_028571685.1. Classification (NCBI taxonomy): domain Eukaryota; kingdom Metazoa; phylum Chordata; class Mammalia; order Hyracoidea; family Procaviidae; genus Heterohyrax; species Heterohyrax brucei. The sequence goes on along the minus strand of CM053151.1, from coordinate 87,903,026 downwards.
CAATACCCGCACCTAGTCCACCCTTCAAAGCAACTTTGAAGCTCTTTCTGGAATGACTATTGTGCACAGTGGAATGGTGGCAAGTTCGTGAACTTAACTGTGTAGCTTTCTCTGGGGGAGTTTTAGCCAGTAAGCAAATAACTATATTAGAACACCTTCTTTACTCACCTGATCTGGCCCCTAGTGACTTTTTTTCTTTACCCGAGGATAATGGAAATACTGAAGATATTTTGATGATACTCAGGACACCAACGGTAATATGACGACAGCTCTGGTGGCCATTCCAAAAAGAGTTCCAAAACTGCTTTGAAGGGTGGTCTAGGCACTGGCATGGGTGCACAGCTTCCCAACAGGAGTACTTCAAAAGTGACCATAGTGATATTCAGCAACAAGGTATGTAGCACTTTTTCCAGGGTGAGTTCATGAACTTAACTGTCAGACATCACATATCCTCCTACAGTAAAGATGGTAACACTAAAACTCAAATAATTTGAGGATCACGGAGGTCACTATAGTTAGTAGAGGAGCCACAGGAAATCCAACTTACCTAACTTCAGATTCTGTGCACCTTCTGTTACACCCCAAAAACCAAACGCACTGCCACTTAGTCAACTACAACTCACTGTGACCCTGTAAGACAGAGTAACACTATCCCCTAGGGTTTTCACAGAATAGCTAAGAATTTGATTAGCAACCTTTTTGTTAGCTGCTGAATGTTTAACCACTGTGCCGCCAAGGCTCCTCCACAACACCAGTGCATCTCAAACTTTCGGTATTTATACATATTGTGAGATTACTCAAGTAAATCCATACAAGGTGCCTGAAGACCCGGAATGTGCTACATCAGAACTGTTCCTTCCTCTCATAGCCCAGGGTATTATTAAACTCTCACAAGGTTTGCCAACTAAAATTTCAATGCTTTATGATTAATTCTATCTAAATTAGAGGTAAATAAACAACCATGCAAAGTCTCTCCTTGAATTTCAAAAATCTCACGTTCTGTTGTTTTGACTAATCTATCCCTAAGATATTTTAGGAAGAGGTGTGTCCAGAATTATCAAGTACAGCAGGAGAAAAAAAAGTAAATGAAACGTGCCCCTCAAGAAGGCTAATGGGATTTCACTATAGGCAGACTTATGACTAAATTTCACTATGAAAAAACAAAATACCAGTTGCCATCAAATTCATTTCATATCAGGGTGACCCTATGTGTGTCAGAATAGAACTGTTTTGCTCCATGGGCTTTTCAATGGCTGAATTTTCTGATTACCAGGCACTTCTTTCAAGGTGCCTCTTGGTGAACCCAAACTCCCAGTCTTTCAACTAGCAACTGAACAAACTACCCATTTTAACCATTCAAAGAATACAAATTTCACCATGGACCATAATGTTTATCCCAGTAAAGGCTATGTATGTATTCCTCTGTGCCTAATCAATGAAGAAATGATACTATATATGGAAACTCTGAACAAATAAAGAGTTCTACTTTCAGACAGAAGTAAAAGTATAGCATGTAAATATCTGACAAGAAATACAGGAAAAATTAGTCTCTCTGATCCATCTCTCTTAAATTTTCTATTTCTATGAAAATAGCCTAGATAAGAGAAGTAAGACATCACTAATTTTGGCAGATCTTAAAATAGTATAGTATACCAACTTTTCAGTGTTAGTCATTTTTAGTCAACTCACTTTTTAAACAAAATCTTATAAACTTTGTATCATGAACGAGGAAAAAAGTGACCTGGCAGAAATAAAAGATAACTGTAAAGGCAGAAGTCACACTAAACTGTAGTAGAGAATGTTGCCCATAAAATGTTCCCAGTCTGAGCACTTCTTTGTTAAAAAGGCAGAAAGATAGGTGTTCAAGACGTATTAAGGGTAATGAGAGACTGAAAGACAGCAGAGAAGGGAAATGCTTTCAGTGTGACTTGATTTACTTACTGCTTTGTCCATATATTCCCTAACATCATTTACATGGCATGCACTTTGAGAAACACTACACCATGTTGCTTCTTAATCAACACTTCCCGCTGGATAATTCCTACAATAGCTTAAATACTCCAGGGGCAAGAAATGAATCTTACTTATAATTAATTCCCTAGTGCACCTAGTCTAGTAACTGGTACACAGAAGGCACTTAATGATATAGTGAACTGAAAAGACTGGTCATTACCGGCCACCACCAGCGACAGCCATGATGGAGCTCACAGAGAGGAGTCTCACTGGCAACACAAGAATAAAAAGAGGTGCATCATGAGATCTCCACCAAAAGACCTCAATTGATGGTCCAGTGGTTTTGGGGTTCCTCTGAGAGCATGGCCCCCTGCCCTGATGCTGCCCTTTCCCATAAATTATAACAAAGGTCCACTCTTTGGACAGGAATGGATTGGACTTGGCAATGCAGAGTAACCATATATTGGAAGCACTTTATGGTTCTATACATCTATAGGATATCATCTTGCTGACCTCTGGCTGGAGGAAGGGAAGTGGACAGAGAGGAGGGGAAAGGAGGCTGTTGGGAGGATGAGACATGTATGGAGCAGAGAGGAATAGTGTGCTGTCACCGGACAGGGAGAGCAGTGGAAGCTGCATATAGTTGGGCATGTAAATTTATATGTGAATGTACATTTTCACTCAGTTATGTAAAAAAAATAAAAATTAAAAAAAAAGATTAGTCATTAAATTACGCACTTAACTGTGGAATTCCTAGAGATGAAAAGACTAATGAGAAACTACTTACAAGTCACTCTTACTGAAAAATATAAAAACTAAAGCACAAAGACAATAAATAACTAGTCTAATATTCAGAGTTATTTTCAACAACACTGAAATTTCTTAATTCTCAACCTGACAGCTCTATAAAAGCAGCTGTTAAAAGAATGGTTAACGGGTAGGTCAGAAGGCAGCAGACTAGCAAGGAAAGAGAATGATGGGCTATATACATTCAGAGATAACCTGCCCAAAAATACTCTGAAAGAAGTTGGAGAAATCTTAGACTGGTAGAAATAAACAGCAAGAGTTCTACTCACATTTTCAAGATTCTTCTAAGTTAGAAGAGAAAAAGGCTGAACAGTAAGATGGCCACATTCAGAACCTGCCTACGTGAGAATTTTCTAACCTTTTATCCTCATTAAGACTTATCCTATATACCAGCAACTACGTCTTGAATCCCAAACATTTGCTGAATCCAATGGTTTCCTCTCCAAGTTCTCACCCTCATTCTTGAGTTGACTAGAAATACATAGTTGAGAGTGCAAGAGTGACAGTACATAGCTGCAACATGAGAAATGTTGTGTAAGACTACTATTATAAGGACTTACAAAAGCACTTGTACACAGAAGAAAAGACTGATGGCTACAAGGGTGAGGAGGGAGAAAGAGGGCTGTTCATAGATTAGACAGCTGACAGGAATTCCACTGGGTGAAGGATGTGACAGCACTCAGTAGAAGGCACGTCAGCATAACTAGACTACACCATAAACTAAAAGGTTTTCTAAATTCAACCCAACATTTCAAAGAATAGCTGGGACAGGGCTCCGGGGAGCGTATTTTCTGGGGATGTCATGGATTGAACTGTGTCCCCCCAAAAATATGTGGAGTAATTTGGCTGGGCCAGGATTCTCTGTATTCTGTAATTGCCCTCCATTTTGTGATCTTCTGATGCTGTACATCCTCATCTTTGTCTGTGGTTAACAGAGTAGATTGTTAGTGAGGATTAGGGTGGGACTGTAAATCCCATTCATAGGCCACTTCCTTGCTCCACTGTGAACAGTGCTTCCCTCAAGTGTGGCTTGCACCAACTTTTATCCTTCCATCCAAAGAGAGATAAAAGGAAAGGGAAGAAAGCAGAGATTCAGGAACTTCACACCATCAAGAAAGCAACACCAGAAGCAGAGCGAGTCCTTTAGACCTGAGGTTCCTGCACAAGATGCTCCTTGACCAAAGACTAATGCAACACAAGGACTTACCTCCAGAGCCAAGAGAAGGAAAGTCATTTCCCTGGAGCGGACACCCTGAATGCAGACTTGTAACATACTGGACTAGTGTAAAAATAAACTTTTCTTTGCTAAAGCCGTCCACCTGCAGTATTTCTGTTTAAGCAGTACCAGATGACCAAACAAGGGTCATCAAGGTCAACTGCCCTAACTAGTCTTTCACTGCACCGCATATCAGTGAGTGGCATCTGGAGTCTTAAAAGCCAGCAAGCTGCCATCTGAGGAACATCAATTGGTCCCAATCCACCTGGAACAGATGATGACCAGAAAAAATGAGCCCAGGAGACAGAAGGACTCATACAATTGGGAGACTATATTAGCATGAAACCCGAAAAACCACATGGTATCTGGCCACCATCAAAGACAGCCTTGTTAGGGGACACAATGTAGAGTCCCTGACACAGCCTGAGAGAAAGAGATGTGCAGATCAAGAACTACTAAAAGACCAGAACCGATGGTCCAGCAATCTGGAAAGTTCCCTGGGAACATGGTCCTTGGACTTGCTACTGCCCAGACCTGAAACCAGCACTGAGATCAACACTTCAGACAAAGAATGGGCTGGACTCAAGGACATCAAGTGAGCATGTGGTATGTGTACCTTATGGTTTTATGCCTTCACAGAAAGCTGTCCTACAGGTTTCTTTCTAAAGGTGAGATGAGAGGGTGGAGAGAAAGGGACAAGTGTTCACTGGGAGAATACTAGAAGAGTAAGAAAGGCATGTGCTGTCACAGGGAGGGGAGAGCAAACAGAGTCGCAGAGAGGCAGGTATGCAAAATTGACTTGGATTGTATACTTTCACTTAACCATATAAAAATATTTTTTTAAAAAGAGAGCAACAATATAAAATACAAGCAACGCTTAAACTGATTTTTTTGTCTCTGAAATCCTGCTTTAATAATAAAATGTAAGGTGTTTTCTAGCCCATAGAAAAGGATTTTAAATTTAGGCAGTAAAGCAGTCATCTTTCTCAGCAGATCAGCTTATAAAACAGACTGGCAACATTACTAGAAATAAACAGTAAAGGATTATTTTATTTGCAAGGGTATAAATTAGTTAAGGGGGCAAGGGATTTCTCAAAATATCTAGATATCTCAAAGAATATAACAAGAACCACAAAAATCCGGGTCATTTCACAAACATGGGGTATTAGAACCTGAGAACTGACCACACTATCAAGATTCTGTCTGCCTTATAGTTCTTTGGTTTCTGCTGATTTATGGGGGACTTAATTCTCTTCTATGAAAGACAAGCCTACACGATACAGGGATGGAAGGGTGGGCATGACCTTTGGGCTACTCTAAATCTACTCTGTGCCAGTTTAGCTACCCTAGTAACAAAATGGGACTTCCAGTTTCGCATCTATAAATCCAACAAAGGATTCTAATTGGCCCAGCTTGGAACTCCTTTCCACCCCTGGATCTATTACTATAACCATGGGATGGGATATTGTGGTTGGCTACCAAAAAGCATACTGTCTATAGCCCTGAATTCTGACTCACGGCAACCGTATTTTCTTGCTGTAATTTTTATAAAACTCTGGGTGGCACAAACAGTTAATTGTTAAGACTACTAGCTGAAGGGTGGGCAAGTTAAAACCCACCCAGAGGCACCAAGGAAGACAGGTTTGGCAATCTCTTGCAAAAGGTCACATCCTTGAAATCCCTATGAAGCAGTTTCATTCTGCATACATCAGGTCTCTATAAATCAGAATCAACTTGATGGCAACTAACAACGGTCTTTAAGAAGCAGTTCACCAGGGTTTTCTTCAGCAGGTTCAAACCATCAACCTTTAGGTTAGCAGCCACTCACAAACCATTCAATTTCCTACCCCTACACTAGAGTGACACATTGGTTAACTGCTGTGTCTGCTAACCAAAAGGTCAGCAGTTCAAATTCAACAGACATTCCTTGGAAGCTCTATGGGGCAGTTCTACTCTGTCCTATGGGGTTGCTATAAGTCAGAATCGACTCAACGGCAGTGGGTTTGATTTTTTGTGATTAACAAGAGCGGAGTATTACCTTGGTTGGCAGCTCCATCAAAAGCATAATGGTATATATGTTAGAAGAGGGAAGGGGATGGATATATTAACAGACATAGGAAGAGTATGCTGGGCAGGAAAAAAATCTATTTTAATTCAAATTCACAATGATAGTGACAGTTCTCATTTCCAGGGTGTAAGTAACCAGTTCCCTAGGATACCAACACATTTCGTGGTGTATGGGAAAACAGGACTGTTTTTCTTGAAACAGAACAGGTTTGCCATCAGTCAAATTTTCTTTAAACAGATGTGTTTAAATACAGGCTGGGCATCACTCAAAATTAATTAACCACCACAGATACAAAATATATATACTATTCATGTGCTTAATGTGATTTGAGTTTAGCTACAGTGTACAGCACAATGTATTTTCTTGAACATGCCTTTTTTCTTCTTGGAAGTATACATTACCAATAATATCTTTTCAGCCTAAAAATATATGTTTATAACCATGTTATGACCATCCAGAATGATGAGATATCAGAATAATTTCCACAGTTCACTGAATTATCCCAGTGACCTGACAAGAATTCCATCCATTATTAAAGATTTTTTATCTATGAAGTAGAGAAGATACGCTTGTGGGATGGAAAATGTGAAAGTAGGGGGGCATGGCACAATGATGGGAAAATAAGACACACTATAAGTTAGTTTAGGTAGGCTTTTGATAGAATACAATCTGTTTAATGTACTAGAAGAGGATATATTTAAAGTTTAAATTCAACTGTTGTTTCCAACGAGGGAATTTTTAGAATTAAAGCACCTGTTTACTCATATTCTCTCATTAAAATTTCTTTTGAGACTAAAGACAATGAAAAATAAGAAATAAAACTGAATAAACATATACTTTACCCTCTTTTATCCCTAGAAATAATAACAGATGTCCTGTTGTGTTGATGACTCAGTAGATGGCACTGCTCCCAAAAAATCAAAATATATCTAAAAATCTGATTAAAATGTCATAACAGGAAAAAAGTATACAGGCTCAACCAGAAACATGAATAGGCTTTTATCAAAAATATAAAAGAATATTCTTAACACTTCTACTAATACAATAGATCAATCAAATCTTTTAAAATGTGAATTTTTTACAACACTTAATTCCTCTTATTTCTCCAAACCAAACCCACTGCTATCAAGCTGATTCTGACTCATAGCGACCCTATAGGACAGAGCAGAACTGAAGTAGCTTTTCTAGAATTCTATAAATCTTCTTTTGGCAATACTGATGAATGGCCTAATGATATCTCTAGTGAAAAACAAGCTGGTCTTTTCCCTTTAATTAAAATGTGAAATAATGGTACTTTTTATTTCTTTTAACAGGAAATTAGATAACAGTGTTTTCAAAATACTAATTAGGTTTCCATCATCGAGTGCTGAATATTTTCTTCTAAAATATCACTTGTTGCACTTTTCATTTGTCTAACTTTCTATAACTTAAATCTCTTAATGCAAGGAGTACATCTTATATGTGCCTTATGCATCCCAAAGCACCTCATACATACACTTAACTATAATGGCCCTCAAAAATTACTTCCTCAATAAAGAAACAAAATAAAGCTAAACACTAAACACAATATTCAGTGACAAAGTATATTCAGTAATTATTTACAGAGCTGAGTATAAAACAGTGAACAAAAATGACACCAATGAAATCTATTACCTAGATGGGCAATTTAACCTGCAAATTTTATATTCAATGTCTTCTAAAGTAATGAGTTTGCTATTCCTATAATCACTTAAAATAAATAATTCTGAAAACTTAAACCAAGTAATATTAATCACGCTAAGAGATCTTTGAAAAGGTACAGTCAGAATGCTCCTTAGAAGTGAGGATGGTGAGACTTTGGCTAGCTTACTCTGGACATGTTATCAGGAGGGTCCAATCTCCGCAGGACATCATGCTTGGTAAAGTAGACGGTCAGCAAAACAGAGGAAGATTCTCAATGAGATGGACTGACACAATGGCTGCAATAATGAGCACAAGTACAGTAACACTTGTGAGGATGGTGTAAGACTGGACGGCATTTCATTCTGTTTAAGTCAGAACCAATTGTACTGCACTGAACAAGAGATTTAAGCAGCCACCTTTATTTACTTAGTCATTCAACAAGTATTTACTGAGAACTTAAATGCTGTTATATGACTTCACACAGTCCTGGATCCAAACCAATCCTAGGAATTTTAAAGGGAATCCAGACAATTCTCCTAGATCTCTCAGCCTTGCATCCCACCCTTCCTCTTTTCCTTGCTCCATAGTTGGACCAACAATCAGGCCCCTGGAAGATTTCAAATTAAAGTAATTCAGTATTAAAAAAGCCTTAGTTACTTACCTATTTAGTTCTGGTGGTGAGGTGGTTAAGAAAGTGGTCAGCTACTAACCAAACAGCCTGCAGTTCAAACCCACTAGTGGCACCAAGGGAGAAATGACCTAGAAATCTGAACCAACAAAGATTATAGTCTTCGAAACCCTCTGGGCAGTTCAACTCTGTCCTAGAGAGCTGCTATGAGTTAGAATTGACTTGACTATACCCACAACAACAACTTACTCACTAGGATTTACTATTAGTCATCCATCTAAACCAAGTACTGACATGGGGCCACTGCTACCCAAACTATACCACCATACCAAATCCCATAGGCTACTAATGTTAGATAATAATAATTTCTAATATTAGAAATTGCATGTAAGCTCTAATGTTTCTCTAGAGTTTCAACTTTCCTTATCCTGAATGCTCTAAGTTCTAGGGTGGGATTTTGCTTGGATACCTGTTTCTCTGGAAATTCTGGTGGCATAGCGGTGAAATGCTACAGCTGCTAACCAAGAGGTCCACACAGGGTTGCTATGAGTCCAAACCAATTTGACAGCACCTAACAACAGCAACAACCTAGGAATTTTAAAGGGAATCTCTGTGCTCTTACTAGTTCATTATCTGTGGACCTAAAATCATGACCCAGGACTGCATTCAATGGCATTATTATGCTGCGAGATAGTAACCACATCTTTTGAGGCTTTCACTTATATTGAATTTCTTGATATGCCCTGCCTACCTGACTGGCAGTTGTTCCATATAAAAACTTAGTGCCAATCACACTGTTGTAAAAGTGCGATTCCACCAATTATAAAAGTATTTAACAACAAATCTTAAGTGTTTTATCCCTTTCAGACAGACTTATTTTAATGAGAAATAATTTTAACCATAAAAAATGAGAACATTTTCTTTCTCATGACTAGCCATTTTTCTTTTACTATTATTTTAAAAACTTTTAGCCCTTTTAGCTTTATAGTAAAGCAAGACAATCTGGCCAACTACATTCTTTGGTTACTCTCAGCAGTATAAGGAATTACTTAATATGGATGGTCCTTTTAGCCATAGTTTTCGTGATCTTCACGTGATGATCAGGTGGGACTATGCAAATAAGATGCTTGCGGCTCAGCAGACGATTCGACAGCTTGCTGCTAATGCAAATGAAGTACACTGAATCCCGGGGGAGGGGGAAGCCGGGACCACACAAATAAGGTGCTAACCAAGAGGTTAGCTAATGAGAAGATTGACTAGTTTTCCACCCCATTGGGTTTAAAGGAAGACAGGAAGAAAGAAAGGGAAGAGCTGTAACACAGATGACAGTCAGAGAGGACAACGCAGCAGTTAATAAGACCCACAGCAGGGCTAGACAGCAGGAACCAGGACCAGTATAAGATAGCTGCAGTGGGGCCTGTTGACATGTGGTGCCTCTAAGTACTTGTTGACGGAGCTAGAAAGCTAAGCATTTTTGGTCCAAGGCTTTACTGGCAGAGTGGGATAACTGGGCATTTATCAGTGGAGCTAAAGACCTCTACAACACTTGTCAAAGCAGGGCAAAAGCTGGGCCAAGGGGCTGAGGGCCAAAGACAGGCCAGCCCAGGGGCAGAGATGAGAAGAGGCTTTTGTGATCAAAGAACCATATTCTGAGTCATTTCTGCTCCTTCACTGTAAACTGTTACAATTCCCTAATAAACTCCCTAATCAACCCATGATTATTATCTGTGAGTTCTGTGTGGCCACTGCAACAAATCAGCAAACGCAGCAGAGAAGCAGAGAGTGCTGTGGGAGGGATAGCTGGTGTCAGAACTAGTTAAAAAACAAACAAAAACAAAAGGTTGAAGAAAGGAGGTACATTTGACCTCTGCTTCACAGGAATCAGCCTTGGGGGGATGCTCTGTTCTTGATTCTCCTTCCCTCTTGTGAGGTTGAAAGAGGCCAGATGCCTCTGTCATGTCATTTTTGCACTCTTACATATTCAGTTTAATTTTCATAGTCAGCATCTACAGCCAAATCTACCCTCCAGCATTCCAAAGTGGCTAAGTCTCTCTTTAAGTCCTAACTGCATACTGTCAGCATGCTTGAGCTGTTAACAGAAATCTTGTCAATTGCCCCAAATGATCATGTCCTGTACTCTATTGTGTCAAGTACTTAGGGGTGTACAAACACTCTTAATACTAAGTCATTATACCAGAAAGAACTGGTCAATTTTCAGCTATTTGAAGAGGTAACATACCATCAGGAACCAATGGTACTCAAGGAAGTCAGAGCTACACTGAAGGCACTGGTGAAAAATAGCACTCGAGGAACTGGTGGAATATCAATTGAGATATTTCTACAAATAAATGTAACACTGGAAGTGCTCATTTCTCTATGCCAAGAAATTCGGAGGACAGCTACCTGGTCAACTAAGACATCTGTATTTATGCCCATTCCAAAGAAAGGTGATCCAACTGAATGTAGAAATTACCAAACAGTATCATGAGTATCATATGCAAGTAAAATTTTGCTAAAGATCATTCCAAAGCAACTGCAACTGTATATTGACAAGGAATTGCCAAAAATTCAAGCTGGATTCAGAAGGGGATGAGGACCCAGCGATATTGTTGCTGATGTCAGATAGATCTTGGCTGAAGGCAGAGAATACCACAAAGATGTCTCATCTGTTTTTCATTGACTATGCAAAGGCATTAAGGTCTATGGATCACAACAAATTATGGCTAACACTGCAGAGAATGGGAATTCTAGAACACTTAATCGTGCTCTTACGGAATCTGTACATGCATCAAAAGGCAGTCATGGAAACAAAACAAGGAGCCACAGCATGGTTTAAAGTCAAGGAATATGTGCATCAGTGTTGTATGCTTTCACCATACCTTTTCCATCTGTATGCCATGGAAATAATCTGAGAACCTGGATTATATGAAGGAGAATGAGACATGAGGAGCACAGGACAACTCATTAACAACCTGCATTACGCAGACTATACTACCTTACTTGCTGCAAGTGAAGAATATTTAAAACACTTACTAATGAAGATCAAAGACCACAGCTGACGGTATGTGTTGCACTTCAACATCAAGCAAACACAAATCTTCACAAATGAGCCAGTAAGCAACATAGCGAATGAGGTTGTCAAGGATTTTGTTTTATTTGGGTCCACAATCAATGCCCATGGAAGCAGCAGCCAAGAAATCAAAAGACACATTCCACTGGGAAAATATGCTGGAAAGAACCTCTTTAAAGTATTGAAAAGTCAAGATGCTACTAGAAAACTAAGGTGCACTTGACCCAACACATGGTATTTTCAATCACATCATATGCATGTGAAAGCCGGACAATGAACAAGGACAGAAGAACTGATGCCTTTGAATTGTGGTGCTGGAGATGAACACTGAATGTACCATGCACTGCCAAAAGAAAAAAACAGATCTGTTCTGGAAGAAGTACATCCAGAGTGCCCCTTGGAAGCCAAGATGGCAAGACTGTGTCTTCCATACTTTGGACCTGTTGTCAGAATGACGAGTCCCTGGAGAAGGATATCACGCTTGATAGAGTGGACAATCAGCAAAAAAGAGGCAGAGCCTCGACAAGATGGACGGACAAAGTGGCTGCAAAGATGGGCTTAAGTGCAAAAATGATTGTGGGCATGGCGCAAGACTGGACAATGTTTCATAGGGTCACTGTGAGTCAGACAATGTGCATAGGGTCACTTTGAGTCAGGACTGACTCAAAGGCACCTAACAACAGCAACAACAAACACTCAAGCCTCTAAAATCTAAAGGTATTTCCAGTTCAGAAAACAAAACAACAACCAAAAAAAATCAGCACTAGGCCTGATTAAGGATCTTAGACACAGAGAATAAAATCTCTTCCTTCAACAAGCTCACAGTCTAATGGGGTCCAAAGACTTAGAATAAGTTAGCAGTGACAATGCTATGGGAACACATACAACCCAGACTAGAAAAAAGTGGACAATGAAAACTATTTACTGTCTACTGTATGCCAAAGATACTGTCAGTACAATTCCTTAGTATCTTATTCCCTTGCTAAAACAATCTATTTTCTGACGTCAGCTGCAGAACCAATAAAGTACCACAGAAACAAAGATTTATGTCTCCTGTATGCCTACTTCTCTGATTAAATGGAAATATCTCTTTAATCAAGGCTACTAAACACTTGAATGGATTACAGTAATGGTAGAATCTCTCTAAAAATTATTTTAAAGTATGCTACAGACACTTTAAGTTCACAGTTCTTTGGGACAAAGAGAAGAATTAACCAAACTGTCAACAGAAAAGGATAGGGAAATTGAACAACATTTAGAAAAAAAAAATGATACAACATGGAGTTCAATAAGTTCTACAATTATTATTATTATTCCTAATAAACACAAGAAGTATTTGAATCTTTAAGACTGATTTTTGAAAAAAGAATTAGAAACTACTGAATAGAAAATAGGTACACTTTCTTTTTTGCTTTTATTTTATTTTTGCTCTTATATTGTTTATTTTCTGAAAGCCTCTAAAAGTATTTATCAAATCTGACTTGAAATCAACTCAGTGGCAGTGGGTAGGTTTTGCCACTAATGCTTACTTTGATGTTTTCAGGGTAGCATTAACTACTTTAAATCTAAGGTCAACTGTGTTAATAGTGTGGTGAAATAACAAAGATAAAATAAAAATTCAAAAAAAAATTAGTATCTGTTCATATCTATGTAACAGCATCAGGTAAGGTGGGTAAAGGTAGAGTAAGCAGATCCCACTTGTCTGTCAGTGGAGGTTTGTTTGTTGCTGTGATGTGGGAAGCTATGACATTGGTATTTAGGTACCAGCAGGGTCACCCATGACAGACAAGTTTCACCTGAGCTCCCAGACTAAGACAGACTAGGAAGAAGGATCCAGCAGTCTACTTCTGAAAGGAATTAGCCAGGGAAAGCTTTATGAATAGCAGCCGAACTTGGTCAGATATGGTGCTAGAAAGTGAGCCCCCCAGGTTGGAAGGCACTCAGAAGACGACTAGGTAAGCACTGCTGCCTGCAAGTACAGCCAACCTTAACAGTGCGGATGGAGTAAGGCCTCTGGGATCTTTGTTCACTAATGTTGCATGACTAAAAATGAGAAAAACAGCTGCAAACATCCATTAATAATTGGGGCACGGAACATACGAAGTATGAATCTAGGAAAATTGGAAACTGTCAAAAATGAAACAGAACACATAAACACTGACATTCTAGGCATTAATGAGCTGAGATGGACCAGTTTTGGCCATTTTCAATCCAATAATCACACGGTCTACTATGGTGGGAATGAAAAATTGAAGAGGAATAGTGTTGAGTTTATCATCAGAAAGAACATCTGAAGATCTGTCCTGAAGTACAACACTATCAGTGATAGGATAATATCCATCTGCCTATAAGGAAGGCCAGTTAATATGACTATCATTCAAATTTATGCACCAACCACTAAGGCCAAAGATGAAGAGACTGAAGATTTTTACCAACTTCTGCAGTCTGAAATAGATTGAACATGTAATCAGGATGCACTGATAATTACTGGTGACTGGAATGCAAAAGTTGGAAACAAAGAAGGAATAGTAGTTGGAAAATCCAGCCTTGGCAATAAAAATAATGCTGGAGATCCCATGATAGAATTTTGCAACACTAATGACTTTTTCATTGCAAATACCTTTTTTAACCAACACACGCAGTGACTATACACATGGATCTTTCCAGATGGAATACACAGGAATCAAACTGACTACATTTGTGGAAAGAGACAGTGGAAAAGCTCAGTACCATCAGTCAGAATAAAGCCAGGTGCTGACCGTGGCACAGACTATCAACTGCTCATATGGAAGTTCAAGAAGAAAATTACAAAACCACAAGAGCCAAAATACAACCTTTAATATGTTCTACCTGAGTTGGTAACTGATGTGTTGAACACTAATGACTGAAGCCCAGATGAGTTGTGGAATGACATCAAAGACATCTTACATGAAGAAAGCAAGAGCTCATTAAAAACACAGGAAAGAAGAAAGAAAAGACTGAACTGGAAATCAGAAGAGACTCTGAATCTTGCTCTTCAGTGTCAAGCAACTAAACCATAAGGAAGAAATGATGACATAAATGAACAGAAGATTTCAAAGGGCGACTCAAGAAGACAAAGTATTAGAACGACATGTGCAAAGAGCTAGAGACAGAAAACCACAAGGAAAGAACATTTCCAGCATTTCTTAAGCTGAGGGAACTGAAGAAAAAATTCAAGCCCTGAGGTCCAACAGTGAAAGATTCTACAGGGAAAATATTAAACAACGCAGGAATCACCAAAAGAAAATGGAAGGAATACACAGAGTCTTATACTAGAAAGAACTAGTCATCATTCAACCATTTCAAGAGGAAGCACATGATCAGGAATGGATGTTACTAAAGGAAGGAGTCTAAGCTACACTGAAGACATGAAATATCAATTAAGATGTTTTAACACAGGGATGCAGCACTGCAAGTGCTGACCAACAATGCACAAACAAAAGAAGAGAGAACAGATAAATGGGAACTACTAAAAATCAAACATTTACATTCATCCAAACACTTTATCATGAGAGTTAAAAGACTAGCTACAGAATGGGAAAAAATATTTGGCAACTATGTTTTGGATCAATGTCTAATTTCCGTAATCTACAAGGTACTGCAAAAATCAACAAGAAAAGGTAAATAACTCAATTAAACAATGGACAAAGGAGATGGACAGACACTTGACCAAAGAAGACATCCAGGTAGCCAAGATACATGAGGAAATGCTCACAATTGTTAGTTACTACAGCAACTCAAATCAAAACTACAATGAGATACCATCTCACCCCAATGAGGCTAGAAATAATCCAAAAAACACAAAACAACAAATGCTGGAGAGGATGTAGAAAGACTGGAACTCGCCTACACTGCTGGTGGAAATACAAAATGGTAGAACCTCTTTGGAAAGCAATTTGGCACCTTCTTAAAAAGCTAGAAACAGAAATACCGTATGATCAGCAATCCTACCCCTCAGTATACATCCTACAGAAATAAAAGGCAGTCACACGAACAGATACATGCACATGAATGTTGACTGCAGCACTGTCCACAATAGCAAAACAGATGGAGTCAACCTAGGTACCCATCAACAGGTGAATGGATACACAAACTATGGTACATATACAAAATGGACCACTATGCAATGACAAAAAACATAGATGACTTTAGGAATCATCTCATAACCTGGTTTCAACTAGAAGACATTACGCTGGCTGAAACTGGTCAGCTGCAAAAGGACAAGTACTGTATGTGACCTCTGCTATAAGGACTTAAAAATGGACTTATGTACAGAAGAAAAGACTCTGTGATTGCTACAAGCGTAAGGAGGGAGAGGGTTATTCACCCATCAGATAGCTGATAGGAATTCTGTTACGTGAAGTGAGTCACAGCATGCAGTAGAAGGCAGATCAGTGTAACTGTACTACACCATAAACTGAGGTTTTCTAAATTCAACCCAACATTTCAAAGGATAGAGTATGAGGTACAGAGGTCTGGGGACCATGTTTTCAGGGGTCATGGAGGTCTACTGGCATAACCAGTCTTCTGCTAAGAGAGTCTTCTGCATCCCATATTGGTGAGTGGAGGGTAATAGAAGTAAAGAGTAAAAAGGAGGAGTGTGCTGTCACAGGGTGAGAAGAGCAGATGGAGCTGCAGATAGGTGTACATTCAAAACTGATTTGGATTGTGTACTTTCATGTAATCATAATGATAATAATAAAAAAGACATACTGCACTGGGAAAATCTGCCATAAAGGATCTCTTCAAAGTGTTGAAAAGTCAAGATGTCACCTTGAATGCTAAGGTGTGCCTGACCCAAGCCATGGTATTTTTCAACTGTATCATAAGCATGTGAAAGCTGCACTGTGAATAAGGAACACAGAAGAAGAATGGATGCCTCTGAATTCTGGCATTGGAGAAGAATACTGAACGTATCATGGACTGCCAAAAAAAAAAACAAACAAATCCATTCTGGAAAAAGTACAACCTGAGTGTTCCTTGGAAGCAAAGATCAGACAGCATCTCACATACTCTGGACATGGTGTCGGGAAGGATCAATCATAGGACATCATGCTTGGTAGAGTGGAGAGTCAGCGAAAAACAAGGAAGACCCTTAAGGAGATGGACACAGTGGCTGCAACAAAGAGTTTAAGCACAAAAACGATCGTGGACACGGTGCAGGACCTGGCAGTGTCTCTTTCTGTTCTTCACAGGGTTGCTATGAGTCAGAACCAACTCCACGGCACCTAATAACAGCAGCTATTAACTATACACCAGGCATTGCACTAGCCACTGAAGATATGAAATCAGATGTCAGAAGACTGATTCAGACTCACAGCAATTCCATAGGTGTCAGATTAGAATTTGTTACCCATATCATTCTCAATGGCCTGATTTTCTGGAAGCAGATCACCAGGCCTTTCTTCTGAGGTACCTCAGGGCAGACTCAAACCTCAGGTAGCAGTCAAATGAGTGAGTCACTTGCACCACCTAGGAACTCCTACTAAGGATATAACCAACTCATTCATGAGTATTTGAGTTGTGTACTCATACAGAATAAACTGTGCAATAATTTAGAGTTATTATTTTCTGCAATCATTCAGGATTATCTGGCTATAAACAGGGAAAATCTTTTCTAGCCTAAACTCATTTTATTTGAAAAGGTCAAAAAGCCAGTACTAAGTATCATATTAATTGCTTCTGTCTGAGAAGTGACTTTCATTGTAAATTACATTTCTAAGTTAAACAAATACAGTATGAACAGCATGGAAAAACATCCTGTACTACTTTAGCAGGTATCTTTTGTCAAGACACCAAATTCACTGACCAAGAAACCTGCTCAATTCAAGCAAGAAAGACCACAAAGTTAAAAGTATAATTCTATTTTGAAAGATGTCCACTGTCATCAGAGAGGATGCTCAGCTCACTACTTAGTAATTTGCTCAAACGAGCTATGAATGTCAGCGTGAAAGAAAAATGTAATCTAAGAAGTACAAGGTATTCAGAAATAAACTATCAGAAATAGGAATGGTAATACATTTATAATAAAAAAGAAAACCAAATATTTTACAGTATGACTGCTGTAATAAATTGCATTTGAGTAAGAATATGAATCGGCATAGTTGTTAGTATATAATACACTCCTTCCTTGTGATAATTTATTTTAACTCCTTTCTAAATGAAACTAAATATGACACACCCTTACCCTCTCATTCATCCTCCTCCTCTTCATATGATTCATGCAGTTCAAAAACTAGTGAAAAACAGCAAATTTTACTTCTTATACACTTAGCTACAAAATTTGAGGAAAATAAAAGATTTAACGATATACATGTCAAGGAATAATGCTTTCTAATACTTTTAAATGGTAAAAATTCTTAGGTTATAGTCACATTCACACTTACAGAAGGAATTAACCTAAGTTAAACTGTAACATGCTAAAAATATACCAAAGTACTATCTATTTATACACAGACTTTTTTGTACCAGAAAGAATTTCAGATAAAAGTATATTCAAAACATTGTGATGACCAAGCATAAATAAAGTGAGAATTCTTTGAAACAGAAAAAGAAAGATGAAGTCAAAGCAGAACCAGTAATAAGGCTAAAAATGTATCATAGGTAAACTCAGCTGTATATATTCTAATAGATACACCAGACAAATTTAAATATAGCCATAAATGGTTTCCAAAAAGGTATGCTAGAAATTATTAACAGTCAGTACCTATAGGGAAAATGACTGAGGAAGGAGGCAGAAATAATGAAGATGGAAGTATTGAGAACAAATCACTTTTAATTTTATACATTTCTGTACTATATCAAATATATAATGCATGCCCATTTTAATTTTAAATATAAATCTCAACCACTAAACATTAGCTTGCTCCACAGCAACACAATTACGGCTGCAGGACACAGAAATAACACAGGGTAACAGTGAACTGAAAATCCTTGAAGGTGGGATAATGTGACATTTTTAGAGGAAATGGAAAGTGGGAGAGGTAGAGAGAATAAATTGTTATTTACTACACTAAAACATTGGATTTGCATTCTATAGGAGTCACTCCAAGGAAAAAAACTGCTACTTCTAAATCCCTCCTACTCTAAATCCCTCTTTGCTTTCAGCCCCCAGCTAGCTCTAGGACTAAAGAAAATCACACAATTCTGAGTCTTCCATCTTCAATAAAATACAGAGTTGATTATTAGTGGTACTCAAGATACAGTTTTAAAAGTTACATTCTCAGTAACATTTAAAAAAGACAATGTATTGAGTTTTTCTATGAAGCTAAGTTTACTGAATTTAGAGCTTTTTATTCAGTGACCTTGTTCTTCCTAATTTTTGCTGTTCAAATGTTCTTTCATGATATGATGGTGACAGCTGATATCTGCCGGATTTTACTGGGCTCTGACTTAGAAAATTAAATAGTTGGCATTTCTGTGTCCATCCTCCAAACATTGAAAAATACATTTTACTAATTCATGAAATCCAAAAATCTAGGAACCACAAGGGTAGATTTTTAAGGACAGTCATTTTTAGCCCAGTAGAAGGGTCAAGTCTTCCTTTAATTTGATAAGGAACCATATTTACCTAGATGTGGTATCCATTTTCCCAGAAGTACAAGGAGGAATAGGAGCTCCAGAAATTATTAGGGAGTCATTAAGAATATACGTCCACGCACATTAAATGCTTCAAATGGAATGGAACATGCAAGTAGTTATTCACCAAAAACTTACCATTAAAGAAATGTACACCACTATAAGACCCCCCAAAAAAAAAAAAAATTGCTATGGTTTCATTTAAACTCTGAATAACAGAACCAAATATCTGTCAATGGGCAATATACATCAGACTAGAAATTACCAGCACTTGAGATGAGAAGGAACTCTGGTAGCACAGTAGTTAAAGAGCTTGGCTACTAACAAAAAAGTCATCAGTTCAAGTCCATCAGGTCCTCCTTGGAAACCCTATGGGGCAGTTCCACCCTGTACTATGGGATCACTATGAGACTGCGTTAACATGACGGCAACAGGTTTTATTTTAGGAGACTTTTTTTTTCCTTTTTAATGAGAAGCAGAGAGAAATGAGCACTCAGCAAGTGGAAATCCAAGAGGTCAAGCTGAATTACCTACATGAGTAGGCTAAAAAAATGGAAAACCAGTCATGGAGATTACATTTGAGGAGCAGAAGTCCTTTTGATGCAAAGAGATATGAATGAATCAAACAGAATACCTAAAACTGAGACTAAAATATTAAAAAATGATTTTAGTCATAAAAAACATATTAGAACTGCTTTATGAAAACAAAAACTAGCTTAGTTACTTTAAGATTGCTTACATTAACTAGAGAAAGATTTTATCCTATAAAGTACAGTTAAATTTTCAAATGAGCATAACACAGCCCCAGATGAAAAACTTACAGAACTAAAAAGAAAAGGTATGAAATAGATCATTAAAATGAAAATATTCAGAGGTGATACAAAAATAACTCTTCACTTCTGCCTTGGATCAGAAATATCAACAAAAAATTAGGTACATATATAATAAAACGTTGAATCGCATGTGGTACAAATGGTTAACATGCTTGGCTACTAACTGAGAGCTTGGAGGTTTGAGCCTGAGGTGCCTCAAAAGAAAACCCTAGTCATCTGCTTTGAAGAAATCAACCACCAAAGCCCGATGAAGCCAAGTTTTAACTGACACAAAAAAGGTTACTTACTAGGACTTGGAAACAACTTAACAGCAAATGGTTTTATAATAAAGCCACTATGCAGCAAACTATACACACAGTATGAGGTTTAAATGAAAACTTTTTTTATTGTGATAAGTGCAAGTGAACAATCCAAATCAATTTTGCATGCCAATCTGCAGCTCCTTCTGCTCTCCTTGCTCCGTGACAGCACACCCCTCCTTTTCACTGTATACTTGTAGTATCTCTTAACAAGTTTTTGTCTCCTCCTCTCCACTCTCTTCCATCCCATCTAGAAAGAGACCACTACTACAGCATCCTATAAATGCACAGAACCATTACACACACCATATGGTCACATTGCATCCCCAAGTCTAGTCCATTTTTGTTCAAAAAGTTGACCTAAGTAGTGCTTTCCAGACAGATGCAGCAGCAGGTCTAGGGGCCACGCTCCCAGGAGATCCTCTGGGCCGTTGGACCATCAGTTATAGTCTTTTATCAGAGTTCTTGAGCTGCACCTCTCTTTTTCTCCTGTTGCCACAGGGACTCAACATTGTATGCCCCATCACTGGTGTCTTTGGTATTGGCCATGCACCATCTGGTTCTTCTGGTCACTTGTTGATATATTCTCCTATTACATGGGTCCTTCTGTCTCCTGGGCTCTTCTGTCCTCATGTCTTTGTTGTTCTTGGTGATCATTTGTTCCCGATAAGTTGGGACCATTTGGTGCACCTCAGATAGTAGCTTGCCAGCTTTTAAGATCCCAGATACCACTCACCAATAAGGGGTGCAAAACATTCTCTTAGCAATAGGCTAGTATGTCAACTGACCTCGATGTCCCCCGAGAGCGTGGCCCCCAGACCCCGCCCCTGCTACTCTATCCTTGCAATATTGGGTTGAGATTAGGAGCGCTTTCAGTTTACGGGGAAGTCCAGTTAAGCTTATCTACTTTCTATTGTGTGCTGCCATTGCTTTTACCTAACCAAACTTCTACCAACTATCTAATCTATGGCCAACCCTCTCTCTCCCTTCCCACCCTTATAACCATCAAAGAGTCTTTTCTTCTATATGTACACCTATTTTTAAGTCCTTACAGCAGGGGTCTCATACAATATTTATCCTTTTGCCACTGAATGACTACACTCAGCATAACATCTTCCAAGTGAAACTAGGTGAGGAGATGCTTTGTAAAATCATCATTGTTCTTTATCACTGCACAGTGTTTCACTGAGGACATGTACTACAGTTTCTGTATCCATTCAGCTGCTGATGGGCATCTAGGTTGATTCCATCTTTTTGCTATTGTGCACTGTGCCGCAATAAACCTTTGTGTGTATGTATCTG
Organism: Heterohyrax brucei; assembly: GCA_028571685.1. Classification (NCBI taxonomy): domain Eukaryota; kingdom Metazoa; phylum Chordata; class Mammalia; order Hyracoidea; family Procaviidae; genus Heterohyrax; species Heterohyrax brucei. The sequence continues at coordinate 87,881,589 of CM053151.1, read as the reverse complement.
CTTGTGTGACAACCTTCATTTCTGTAAGATAAATTCCAAGCAGTGGGGTTACTGAATCAAATGGAACATCTATTTCCAGCTTTTTAAGGAAGCACCAGGTTGCTTTCCAAAGAGGTTGTACCATTGTACAATTCTACCAGCATTAAACGAAATACTAATATATATAGTGTAAGAAATCAGCCACACCAGATGTTACACCCTGTCATATTCTTCAAAATTATCGATTTCCATCTTTTAAGAAACACAGTTCAAAACTTTCATTAAAATAGTGATTTCTTAGATTTAGAGCTTTGCATTTTGTTTAGTAAGTTCTTTACAGATTACATATACATAAAAATCTCATTAAAAATACATTTTACATGTTTAGGCTGAGGGCAAAATATTGTCCCTACCACCACCACCCTGGAACCTGTAAATATGTTACTTATATGGCAAAAGGGATTCTGGATGTGTGATTAGGGAAGCTGAGAATGGGAAATATCTGGATTACCTGAATGGACTCAATCTAGAGTCCTTAAAAGTAGAGAGCTGGATAAAAGACCTAAATATCAAACCTAAAAGCTCATCCAAGAAAAGGTAGAACAACAATGGAAGTCTTAATACACAATGTGGACAGACTCCAAAATCTGTCAAACAAACCACAATCAACAGAAGAGAAAATAGATAAATGGGAACTATTAAGAATCAAACACTTTTGCTCACCCAAAGACTTTATTAATAGAATTAAAAGAACACCCACAGAATGGGAAAAAATATTTGGCAATTCTATGTCAGACCAAAGCCTGATCTCCATAATCTATAAGATACTACAAAATATCAATAAGAAGACAAGTCACCCAATCAAGCAATAGGCAAAGGAGATGGACAGACGTTTCACTAAAGAGGAGATCCAGCCAGCCAAAAAACACATGCGGTCATGTTCACGATCTTTAGTTATTAAAGAAATTCAAATCAAGACTACAATGAGATACCACCTGACCTCAACAAGATTGGCTATGATCCAAAAAACACAAAACTACAAGTGCTGGAGAGGCTGTGGAGAAAGTCGAACCCTCCTACACTGTTGGTGGGGTTGCAAAATGGTCCTGCCTCTTTGGAAAGCAATCTGGCGATTCCTTAAAAAAATGGATATTGATATACCATTTGACCGAGTAATTTCACTACTTGGAATATATTCTACAGAATCAAGGCCTTTCACACCAACGGACACATGCACAAGAATGTTTATCGCAGCACAGCTCACGATAGCAAAAAGATGGAAACAACCCAGATGCCCAACAACAGAACAATGGACAGGTAAACTATGGCACATATACTCAATGGAGCACTATGCAATGATAAAGAATAACGACAATTCCAGGAAACATCTCATAACCTGGTTTCAATTGGAAGACATTATGTTGAGCAAAAGCAGTCAGCGACAAAAGGACATATATTGTATGAGACCTCTACGATAAGATCTCAAAAACAGACTTGTGTATAGAAGAAAAGACTCTTTGACAGCTGTAAGAGAGTGGAGGGAAGGAGGGCAAGGGGGGGAGGGTTTAGATTAGACAGTTGCTGGAAATCTGGTTGGGAGAAATCGGTGATAGCACACATTAGAAACAAGAACAAAATTAAGTGGACTTCAGTGTAACTTGAGTACTCCTTCCATCTTAACTCAATATTGCAAGGACAGAGTAGCTGGGGCAGGGGGCAGGGGACCATGCTCTTAGGCGAAATCGAGGCCAACTGGCATAACCAGCATTTTGCTAAGAGAGCTCTCTGCACCCCACATTGGTGAGTGGCGTCTGGGGCCTTAAAAGCTGCCAGGCTGCCATCTGAGGACACAGCAAATGGTCCCAACTCAGCAGGAACAGATGCTCACCAAGGACCAAAATGACATGGGGTAAAGACGACCCAGAAGATAGACCCACATGAGTTGGTGCCTTCATCGACCTGGGACCAGAAGAACCAGATGGTGCCCGGCCACCACCAGTGATAGCCGCGATGAAACTCACAGAGTTGAGTCCCACTGGCAACACAATAAAAAGTGGTGCATCCTGAGACCTCGACTAAAAGACCTCAATTGATGGTCCAGTGGTTTCGGGGTTCCCCTGAGAGCATGGCCCCTGGCCCTGATGCTGCCCTTGCCCATAAATCACAAAGAAGGTCCACTCTTTGGACACGAATGGATTGGACTTGGCAATGCAGAGTGACCATATATTGGATGCACTTTGCTGGAGGAAGGTGGGTGGAGAGGAGGGGAAAGGAGACTGTTGGGAGGATGAGACATGTATGGAGCAGAGAGGAATAGTGTGCTGTCACTGGACAGGGAGAGCAGTCACAGCTCCATATAGGTGGGCATGTAAATTTATACAGGAATGTACATTTTAACTGAGTCATATTAAATTTAAAAAAAAAAAGAGAGAGAGAGCTTTTCCCAGCTGTTTTCAAAGAAAGAAAACTGGACAGATGGCAACGTGACTCATCACTGCCAGTTTTACAGATGTTCAAAAGGAGCCATAAGCCAAAGAATATGGTGGCCTCTAGAAACTCAAAGAGAAAAAGAAAACAAATTCTTCCTTAAAGCCTCCAGAAAGGTACACAGATCCACTGAAACCTTGATTTTAGCCTAGTAATTCCTGTGTCCGACTTACCTAGAAGATTGTTTGTAATGTTTAAGCCACCCAATCTGTGACAATTTGTTACAGTAACAGAAAAATAATACATTATATACTTTATAAATAACTTTACTAGATTACTAATTTCATTTTACTCAGCTTAATTCTAGAAATCATACATATATGTATCATACATACAGCAACCCAGGTGGACTAGCAGTAAAGTGTTACAGCTGCTGACCAAAAGGTCCGTAGTTTCAATTTACCAGGGGCTCCTCGGAAACTCTGTGGGGCAGTTCTCCTCGGTCTCTAGGGTCACCATGAGTTGGAATCACTTTGACGGCCACGGGTTTGACCTGCTGGTATCATGTCACAGACAGAACACTTGTGGAGTCGGACTGCCATGGCAGCAGGTGGCTGCACCTGTGACCACGTCCAAATGGTCTCTTGGCTTTTGGACACTCAAGTCCTTATTTACAAAAATTAAACACAGTGACTGTTAACAGATTCATCAAAATCGCAATTACAGTCAGTATTACCTCAGACTTAAGAAACATTAGGGTTAAAATGTTGATGAGGATGTGGAGAAACGGAAGCCCTTATCTACTGCAGGTGTGATGCAAAACAGCATAGCTGTTATGAAAAACAGTTTAGTTCCTTAGACAATGAAACACAGAATTACCATACGAGGTCTGACAATTAAGTTCGTGAACTTAATTGTTTTAAGTGCTACATACCTCACTCCTGAATCTCACCACAGTCACCTTCAAAGTACTCCCCTCAGGAAGCTATACACCGACGCCAGCAACTACACCCTTCAAAACAATTTTGGAACTCTTTCTAGAATGGCCATTGCACACAGTGGAATGGTGGCAAGTTCACCAACTTAGTTGCATAGCTGTCTGTGAGGGAGTTTTTAGCCAGTAAAGAAATAATTGCATTGGAACACCCACCCTACTCACCTGATCTGGCCCCCAATGTTAAGGGCTTTTTTAAACATTTCAAGTCATTTTAACTTGAACTGTTTATGTCATTTTGTATAGCATTCATTCTTCTAAAGGTAGTTTATGTAATGGTACTCTCATTAACCTACATGTGAATTAGTAGCTATTTATATATCCTGTTTAACCCTGAGGTTTCTTTTTTTATTGTTGTAAAAAGGTACACAGCATTTGTCAATTGAATATTATCAGATGTACAGCTTAGTGATATCAACTACAATAATCACATGTGCAGTCATTACTTTTAATACTAAATTCCCCAATCACCATAAACAGAAACTCCTGTGTCTCAAACAAGGAATGCCCCTATTGCCCTCCCTCCTGCCCTTGGTAACTACTAAGGAACTTTTTCTCTATATATTTGTGTACTATTGTCATTTAATATGAGTGATCTGATCTGGCCCCCAATGACTTCTGTCTTTACCTGAAGATAAAGGAAATATTGAAAGGAAGACATTTTGATGCCATTCAGGAGGACATCAACAGTAAAACGATGACAGTTCTAATGCCTATTTCAGACAGTTCCAAAACTGCATGGTTGCATAGCTTCCCAAAGGAAGTACTTCAAAGATTACTGTAGTGATATTCAGCAATGAGGTATGCAGCACTTTTTCTAGGATGAGTTCACAAACTTAAGTTGGCAGTCCCTGTATGACCCAGCAAGTCCAATGCTAGATATGTATATAAATACATATAGATATACCCAATGTACTTTAAAACAGTAAGGCAAACAGACACATGTACACCAATGTTCATTCTATCACTATTTGCAATAGCCAAAAGGTGGAAACAAGCTAAATGCCCATCAATAGCTGAAATGATAAACAAAATATGGTACACAACAAACAATGGAATACTACTGCTGTTGGTAAGTGCCATCCAGCCAGTTCCAACTCACAGCAAAGAACTTAGCAATGCCTGGTTCTGCCCCATACTCACAATCGTTGCTATGTTTGAGCATACCACTGCAATCACTGTGTCAATTTATTTTCTTGAAGGTCTTCCTCTTCTACTTTGATCCTCTACTTTACCAAGCATGATGTCCTACTTCAGGGACTGGTCCCTCCTGATAACTTGTCCAAAGCATATGACAGAAAGCCTCACCACTGTGCCTGCACTTCTTCTAAGACACATTTGTTCATTCTGTTGACAGTCCATGGTATATTCTTCACTAATACTATAATTCCAAGACAACAGTTCTTTTTCAGTCTTCCTTATTCACTGTCCAGATTTCACACGGATATGTGGTGACTGAAAATAACACAAGTTGAATCAAATGCACCTTAGTCCTCAAGGTAACATCTCTGTTTTTCATCACTTTAAAGAGTTCTTTACCAACAGAATTGCTCAATGCAATACATCATTTCATTTCTTGACTACTGCCTCTATAGGCACTGATTGTGAATTTAAGTAACATGTAATTCTTTATAACTTCAATATTTTATGTTTATCATGATGTTATTTACTGGTCCAATTCTGAGAATCAGTCCAGTTCTGAGGATTTTGTTGTCCAGGTATAATCCATGCTGAAGGTTATAGTCTTTGATTTTCATCAGTTAAGTGTTTCAATTCCCCTTCACTTTCAACAATAAGGTTGTGTCACCTGGGTATCACAGATTGTTAATGAGTCCTCCTCCAATCCTGATGCCACGTTCTGCACACAGTCCAGCATTTTTATTTGTTCAGCATATATATGAATTGAAGAAGTACATGGAAACTATTTGGCCGCAAAGAAAAATGAATTCCTGATACACGTTACAACATGGATGAATCTGGAAAAATTATGCTGAATGAAGTAAATCACAAAAGGAAAAATATATATGATCACTCATATTAAATGACAACAGTACACAAACATATAGAGAAGAAGGTTCCTTAGTGGTTACCAAGGGCAGGAGGGAGGGGAATAGGTGCATTCCTTGTTTGGGACACAGTGAGTTTCTGTTTATGGTGACAGGGAATTTGGTATTAAAAGTAATGACTGCTCAATGTGATTATTGTAGTTGACATCACTAAGCTGTACATCTGATAAATATTCAATTGACAAATGCTGTATACATTTTTACAACAATAAAAAAAGAAACCTCAGGGTTAAACAGGATATATAAATAGCTACTAATTCACACTGGGTTAATGAGAGTACCATTACATAAACTACCTTTAGAAGAACGAATGCTATACAAAATAATACGAGCAATTCAAGTTAAAATGACTTGAAATGTTTAACAAAGCCCTTACCAAAAGAATCACATTCTGAGGCTGAGAAACACTAAAGATTTTTTGAAAGGATATCTATAATATAAAAAGTATGCACGGATCTTACATGTATTGTTATCTAAAATTATGTCTTCTATGACACCCTGTCTTTCATCCAAATTAGAGAATTTTACAGAAAAACTAATTGTTTCTGATCTTCAGAAACTGTTTGCTTACTTACTTTCCTCTCTGCATTTTTGTACATTTTGTACAGAAGATCAATTATAACAAGGTATTTATGCCATTTCTGAAAATAAATTCCAAATAGAAGTATCACGATACGGTAGCTCCACAGGAATCCATAAACCTACAATGTCTTAAACAGTGATATTTTTAGCACACTGTAGTAAAACTGGAAACCCTGGTGGCATAGTGGTTAAGTGCTACCTCTGCTAACTAAAAGGTCAGCACTTTGAATCCACCATGCACTCCTTGGAAACTCGATCAGGCAGTTCTACTCTGCCCTACAGGGTTGCTATGAGTTGGGAATTGACTCAACAGAACTGGGTTTTGTAGTAAAAACTCTTCACCTTGAAGTCTATCCCACTTTTGTTCAGGAGTTTTCATTTAGAAGGTGAAAAAAGTCATTAAAGAGAAAACATTTTTTTGACACAGTTTTTAGTAATTTTTCAAATTAATTGCTGAACTATAATTCTAAAATAATGATTATTTTCTACTGAAGACTGTCAAGTGTGTCAACTGTCTAATAATTAGGGCTATATTACAAATTTCAAACAAGTCAAAGAAGTATTCTCAAACCAAGATGATAATCATGGCCAAAGATTATGGCAATTTGAAATTCCACAACTGCTAAGTTTATTAATAGCTTATGTAACTGGAAAACAGTTTTAGGGATTTATTACACATATGATTCCAAAGTAAGAAGCACTTTCAAACATCAAGTTGATTTCTGATGACACCTTTATGTAGCCAAACTTAAACCACAGAAGTCAGTGACCTGAAAGTCAGATAGCAACTACCTTTCTTGTACTTTACTTTGGTTTCACTCATGAAAGAAACATGGAGGCTCTACAAATAAAATTCTATACTACATTTAATAACTCCACAATATGTTCCATCCACCAAAGACAGCCGTAATGGGGGGACACAATGTAGATTTCCTGAGACAAAAAGAGAAAAAGCAGTGTGCAATGGTCCAACAGCCTGGAGGATCCCCTGGGAACATGGCCCCTAGACATGCTGCTGCCCCTGACCAGAAACCAGTACTGAGGTCAACTCTTCAGAAAAGAATGGAACAGACTCAGGGACACAGTGTGATCATATAATATGTGTACTTTACGGGTCTATGCATTTACAGGAGGCTGTCCCACTGGTCTCTCTAGATGAGAGAGAAGACGATGGAGAGGAGGGTACAGATGCTTGTCAAGAAAATACTAGAAATACAGTGTGAAGAGGAGGAGTGTGCTGTCACTAGACGGGGAGAGCAGGAGCTGCAGACAGCAGGGCATACAAAACTGATTTGGATTGTATACTTGCACTTACTCACAATAAAAAGGAAAAAAAAGTATTTTCTTTAAATATTTCTATTAACATCACCATGATGCTGCCAACACAACTGAAGACTATTTCATGATATAATTTTAGTTTACATAAGCACTCATTCTATTCATAAATGCCTAGTGTCTGTCACTATTCACTTAAATTAGCAATGACTTGCCTTTTGTTTGAAAGTGGAATTATAAGCTCCTATACATTTATCTTAGTTATCCAGTGAAGCCATAAAAGAAATACCGCAAGTAGATGGTTTTAACAATCTGAAATTTATTTTCTCCCAGTTTTAGAGGCTAGAAATCCAAATTCAAGATGCCAACTCTAGTAAAGTCAATCTTGGGCAAGGTCCTTGTCTCTTCAGTTTTATTCTTGGTTCCCTGGAGAGCTTCATGTAGCTTGGCTTCAATCTTCCCTCATCTCTGTATCTCAAATACTTGTTTAATCTCTATTTTATCACAAAGAAACTGACTCCAGACTTATCCTACATTCACTCTGTCTCATTAACATAGCAAAGACAACCCATTATCACACAGGCATAAAAAACAACATAGAAAATCAAACCTGCTGGTGTGAAGCAGATTCTGACTGGTAGCAACCCCACAGAAGAGGACAGAATTGCCCCCTAGTGTTTCCAAGGAGTGGATGGCAGATTCAAACTACTGATCTTTTGGTTAACAGCTAATCTCTTAACAAATACACCACCACCAACCACAGGTATAGAGTTAAGATTTACTCCATAACATTCCATCCTCTAGCGCTCCAAAACTCATGCCCTTGCCACATGCAAACACATTCACCCCTTAACATCTTCCTAGAAATCATATCAATTATAAGTTCAACATCTTATCTTCTGAACCATCTAAATTAAGTATGGGTGATACTTTAGGCACATCCCATCCTTGGGCAAAATTCCTCTTTGCCTGTTAACCTGTGAAATCTAGAATACAAATTATCTGCTTCCAGAATATAATGGTGCAACAGGCACAAAGTACACACTTCTATCACAAATGAAACTGAAGGAAAAAAAGGAGATAATGAGTACTACGCAAGTCCAAAACCCAACAGATCAATTTTCATTGTCTCTGAAGGTTTGAAAATAATCCTCTGTTCTCACTGGGTATTGGCCAACCTCTCTGGAATTGAAGTGAAGCCTCTTGGACCTACCCTTCAGCTACATCTTCCATTTCCACTGGAACAGTCCCATTCTCCTAGTCCATTTGAGAGGCAACTCCATCTCCTCAGCAGGTCCTCTTCTTCTGTCTCTTAGGCATCGCAGCCCTGCACCCACAATTTTGGGCAGTAGCCCCATCCAACCTGGCCCACCTTTATGGCAGCCCCACACTCTATAGCCAAGTTGGCAAAGATTCAACTCTTTGAACCAAGTGGGCAGTGGTCCTACCAACTAATGTCCAAAAGGCCCTGTTGTCTGTGCTCTTTCCAACAGTCCTGCTAATGTCTGAGTTGCTCCAGACACTCCTTTTCTTTTCTTGGAGAACAGATCTAGCTTCTTTAGCCTGTTTCCTAACTAAACATTTCAAGAAGTAGACATTTGTCTGTTCCTTTCAGTCTAAGCTGATGAGTTTTCTTCTGTGGTAGCTGGTTAGGTGTATCACTCATAGGCCTAATCTCTTTTAACAAAAATTCACTTTCTCACAGTTTAGGAAGCAAGAAGTCCAATTTGAGGTACCAGCTCTAGGGGAAGGCTTTCTCTCTTTCTTTCAGTTCTGGAAGAAGGTGCTTGTCTCCTTCCCTTTCCTGGTTCCGTAGAAATCTCAATGTGGCTTGGCATCAAGAAAAAACTGAGTTCAGGGATTGACAGTCCCAACTCAAGTATCGCATAAAAGAGCTCAAAACTGTCACTTACGCCCTGAAAGTCTCTTTTCTTGTACTAATACAAATCTTATTACCAAAAACCAAACCCTGTGTCCTATCCTAAGAGTGGCTAGATTACAATGGCAACCAAATTCTCAACTTCAAATGGTATCTGAAGTTAAAGTGACGGCACTGATTGGGAAGAAATGGGATCCTGAAACTCTGGGTGGGCTGAGATAGGGACATATGGGCAGATAATCAGAAAGCTGAGGACACTGAGCTCCTCAATTCCACTGAATCACTCTTGCCAATAGAACTAACCCCTTTACTCCATTCTGAAGAGACTGTTCCATCTTTGTATACTAGTTCACCTTCCCCAATAAAACCACTGTTCCCTACATCTCATCTGATCAGATTCATCTAGCTGTCCCAAGAGTCTCTGTCTGAGATACCACCTCAGGCAGTGTCTGAGTCCTTGCCTGGGGCATTACCTGGGTTAGATGCCTTACAAGACATTGCTGAATGTCCTCAGGACCCACTCCCACATCCCATTTTTACTTCTAGATCTATAACTGGACCAAGTCCAATCCAGCTCTAAAAGGTGACGCACAAAGAGTGACTCAAAGAGTGACTCCAAAAGAACTGGTGGACTTTTCTAATACATACAACCAAAAGCCTGGGAAATGTATACAGGAATAGCTATTAAATGATAGCACAAGGAACTTAAGGTTCGATCACTCTAAATTTATTGATATGGGCCCATTAGGCATGGATCTTTCACTCACTGTTTCAGCTCAAGAGGTTAGAAAAGCCTCTAATAGTTTATTTCACTGGTTCACTAAAGCATGGATTAAGCAGTGGGCCACATTAAATCAAGATGAGGTAGCAGACCTGCCTTGGTACACTGTGTAGAAAAATGTATTCAAAGGCTTAGAGAAACTGGCCTGTTAGAATGGATTTATCAGAGCCTGGTACTGGTATAAGAACAGACAGATCGATCAGTGGAACAGAATTGAGACCCCAGAGGTGACACCATCTGCCTATGAACAACTGATATTTGACAAAGGCCCTAAGACATTAAACTGGGGTAAAAACAGTATCTTCAACAAATGGTGCTGACAAAATTGGTTATCCATCTGCAATAAACTGAAACAAGATCCATATCTTACACCTTATACAAAAACCAACTCCAACTGGATAAAAGACCTAAATATCAAACCTAAAACAATAAAGCTAATCCAAGAAAAGGTAGGAACAACAATGGAAGTCTTAATACACAATGTGGACAGACTCCAAAATCTGTCAAACAAACCACAATCATCAGAAGAGAAAATAGATAAATGGGAACTATTAAGAATCAAACATTTTTGCTCATCTGAAGACTTCATTAATAGAATTAAAAGAACACCTACAGAAGGGGAAAAAATATTTGGCAATTCTTTGTCAGGCTGACACTTGATCTCCATAATCTATAAGATACTACAAAATATCAACAAGAAGATAAATCATCCAATTAAGCGATGGACAAAGGAGATGGACAGACATTTCACTAAAAAAGAGATCCAGGCAGCCAAAAAACACATGCGGACATGTTTGCAATCTTTAGTTATTAAAGAAATTCAAATCAAGATGACAATGAGATACCATCTCACCCCAGCAAGGTTGGCCATGATCCAGAAAACACAAAACAACAAATGTTGGAGAGGCTGTGGAGAAAGTGGAACCCTCCTACACTGTTGGTGGGGTTGCAAAATGGTCCAGCCTCTCTGGAAAACAATCTGGCACTTCCTTAAAAAAATGGATATTGATATACCATTTGACCCAGTCATTCCACTAATTGGAATATATCCTACAGAATCAAGGCCTTTCACACCAACGGACACATGCACAAGAATGTTTATCGCAGCACAGTCCACGATAGCAAAAAGATGGAATCAACCCAGATGCCCAACAACAGAAGAATGGATAGGTAAACTATGGTATAAATACTCAATGGAGCACTACGCAATGATAAAGAACAACGATGACTCCAGGAAACATCTCATGACCTCGTTTCAACTGGAAGACATTATGTTGAGTGAAAGCAGTCAGCGACAAAAGGACAAATATTGTACGAGACCTCTACGATAAGATCTCAAAAACAGACTTGTGTATAGAAGAAAAGACTCTTTGACAGCTGCAAGGGAGGGGAAAGAGGGAGGACGGGGAGGATTTAGATTAGATAGTTGCTAGGTATCTGGGTGGGTGAAATCGGTGACAGCACACATTAGAAATAAGAACAATATTAAGTGGACTTAAACATAACATGAGTACTCCTTCCATCTTAACCTAATATTGCAAGGATAGAGTAGCTGGGGCAGTGGGCGGGGGACCATGCTCTTAGGTGAAAGCGAGGCCAATTGGCACAACTAGCATTTTGCTAAGAGAGCTCTCTGCACCCCACGTTGGTGAGTGGCATCTGGGGTCTTAAAAGCTGCCAAGCTGCCATCCGAGGGCACAGCAAGTGGTCCCAACTCAGCAGGAACGGGTGCTCACCGAGGACCAAAATGACATGGGGAAAGACAACCCAGAAGACAAAGACACCCACATCAGTGGGTGCCTACATCGACTTCGGACCGGAAGAACTGGATGGTGCCCGGCCACCACCAGTGATAGCCACAATGGAGCTCACTAAGTTGAATCTCACTGGCAACACAAGAATAAAATGTGGTGCACCCTGAGATCCCCACTAAAAGACCTCAATTGATGGTCCAGTGGTTTCAAGGTTCCCCTGGGAGCATGGCCTCTTGCCCTGATGCTGCCCTTGACCATAAATCATAACAAAGGTCCACGATTCAGACAGGAATGGATGAACTTGGTGATGCACAGTGACCATATATTGGATGCACTTTATGGTTCTGTACACCTATAGGATGTCATCCTGCTGACCTCTAGCTGGAGGAAGTAGAGTGGGTGAAGAGGAGGGAAAAAAGAGACTGTTGGGAGAATGAGACATGTATGGAGCAGAGAGGAATAGTGTGCTGTCACTGGGCAGGGAGGGAGAGCAGTGGAAGCTGCATATAGGTGGGTATGTAAATTTATACGGGAATGTACATTTTCACTCAGTTATATTAAATAAAAAAATAAAAAAAGAATGGATTTATCAGATTAAACTCACAGACCCATCCCTGGAGAGCCCAGAAGGCACACCTTTCACCACAAGGGTGAGAAACAAATCTGTGAAAGGCATCCCAGCATCCCTGAAGATTGCTGTAATTGCTATTTTATGTAAACCAGATTTGAGAGACAGAAACTTCCCTGACTGAATTAAGATATCTAACTACAATAACAAGCCCTGGTGGTAGAGCAAATAAGCATTCGGATGCTAACCAAAAACTCAGCAGTTCTAATACATTGGCCACCCCCTTGAAGAAAGCCTATTACGGAGTTCTACTCTGCCCTATAGGATCATTATGACTCAGAATCAGCTCAAATACAACAGATTGTACTTTGGGGTAATCACAAGAATGCTGTTCAGATATGGTAGTGATAAGGGCCAAGTGGCAGCACTTAATTAATAAAGAACCATAACCAAATGCAAGCTCACAGAATGCATAGTGAAGAAGGTAGTTCTTAATACCAGTTACGACCACATGACCAGTTTCAGAAACGAGGACTGTAAATTTTTGAGTTATTTCCTCATTTTATTATACATGTGTATGTGTCTGTATCAATTACTTTCGCTTTCTTCCCTCCCTTATAAAATATAAGTTGTAACGGAGCTAGTGTGGTTTTTAGCTATATTCGCATTAGTTGTATCACCTTATGTGCAAGTATGACTTTGTAACTGTCTTTATTTAAAGACTGTATATGGTTTAAGGAGATGTGTACAGATGTCAAGTTCTCAAGGGTTGGACTGTGATGGTTAGGTTAAGTGTCAGACTGGCTGGGCCATGATTCTCTTGGCAGGTACGTAACGATGTAGTCATCCTTGATGATGTGATCAACCAACGTTTCAAATGGAGTTTCCCTGGGAGTGCAGCCTGCATCTAGTGTGTTCTAGAAAGCTCACTTGTCCTGGATCTTTCATCCAGCTCACTATCATCTGACCTCTAGTTCTTGGAACCTGAGCCAGTAGCCTGCTGCACAGCTGTCAATCTTTGTATTCATCAACACACACAGCCTACGAGCCAGTGGTCTGCTGTGTGCCAGTCTTGGGTGGTCTGCCTCTGTAGCTACAGGAGTCAGGAGCCATCTTCAGCTTGATGTCTGCTTGGCCCATGGACTTGCTAGCCTTTACAAACATGTGAGCCATTTCCTTGATATAAATCGATCTCTATCTCTCTCCAGGCCTCAATGGTTTGCTTCACTAGAGAACCCAGACTCAGTCCCCATTAAATCAACATTTTATCATTATATCCCCAACCAAGCCTGAGAAAATATTTTAACATCTTAGTAGTTTTTAAATATTATAAATTAGTTTTTAAATGCACATGTAACAAATACTTGATGTTACTCTTGTATATTCCATTACCCAAAGATACTACAGCAAATGCCATGAATACCAGTTTAAAATGGTACAGAAATAAACATGTTGACACAAAGTAAACATGTAAATCATCGATGAATTCAGTTTAAGTGTTCATTAATATCTAATATAAAATTAAATAAACAGAATTTTTAAAACTACCTCTCAAAGGCAAATATGTGCAATTATGGTACCAAAAGTTTTGGTTCCATACCTCGTATTAATCTCTAAAAATCAGCTGACAATCTGAACATGTGTTCACTTGATTTTACAGATCAGAATGTATGCCTAAAAAAGAATGTCTACAGATTATTTAGATATTTCTAATAATTTCCTTCCCATAGATACTTTATAATCCCTTCATGATGAAATGCTGACTTCTCCCTCGAATTTCCAATCAAGATAACACAGTGAGTTTATATTTAGATTCACCCCATCTGCTGCAAACAAAGTAATGACAAAAGACAGAACATATGAGAAAAGATGTTTAGTTAGGACAAAAAAAATACAATTCAACTTAAAAATAAGCAAAAGACTTGACATTTCTCCTAAAAGGATATTATGTGCACGTGTGTGTGTGTGTGTGTGTGTGTGTGTGTGTGTGTGTGTGTATATATACACACACACACACATATATATATAGCAATGAGCACCTGCAAAATTTCAGGACTATTAGCAATTATTGTTATTACTTACCAATGACTCTGCTCAGACTCATAGCAAATTTATGTATAACATGATGAAATGTTTCCTGGTCCTGCATTATTTCATAATTGTTGCTATGTATGTGTACACTGTTTTGGCTATTGTGTCAATCAATCTCATGGCTGGTTTCCTTTATTTTCTCTGACCCTCTGTCTACTTTACCAAATACAAGATCTCAAAATGAAGCCCACGAACTTAATTGTTCTAAGTGCTGCATATCTCACTGCTGAATATCACTGTGGTCACCTTCAAAGTACTCCCCTTGGGAAGCTTATGCACCTATGCCAGCACCTAGTCCACTCTGCAAAGCAATTCTGAAACTGTTTCTGTAATGGCAGGTGTGCATGGTGAAACAAATTAGCCAACTTAGCTGTACAGGTGTCCATGAGGGAGTTTTTAGACAGTAAAAACTGTATTGGAACACACTCCCTACTCACCTGATCTAGCCCCCCCAAGACTGTTTTCTTTACCCAAAGAAAAACGAAATATTGAAAGGAAGACATTTTGATGACATTCAACATATCAAGGGTAATACAACAACAGCTCTGATGGGATTCCAGAAAGAGTGAAAATTGCTTTGAAAGGTAGACTAGGTGCTGGCATGGGTGCATAGCTTCCCAAGGGGAGTACTTCAAAGGTGACGATAGTGATAGTCAGCAAGTAGCATTTATTCTAGGATGAGTCTGTGAACTTAAATGTCAGACCTCATATGATGTTCTTTTCTAGTGTTTGGTCTTCCCTGATGATAGGTTCAAAGTAAGTAAGGTCAAGTCTCTCCATTCTCACTTCCAAGGAGCATTCTGGCTGTTGTTTTTTGTTTGTTTAAGACTGGTCTGTTTGTTCTTCTTCTGGCAGTACACAGTATATTTAATAATCTACACCAACACTACAGTTTGAATGCATCAATTCTTCAGTCTTTTTTTCACTGGTCCAAATTTCACATGTATATGAGGTAAATGAAACAGCTTAGCATTATTTTGCATGAACAATTTTTGTCAATGCTATTTCTCTTGCATTAATTCAAATGGTAAAACTAGTTTCACAAAAAAACAGGTTAATAACTTTAGCAGGTTCACTAGAATAAAGCTACTTCAATGTCACCTTCCTTTCTATTCCAGTTATACCCAAACAGCTACAATTAACATCACTTGGACATAAATAAGCCAAATATTACAAACTATCAGCTTTATATTAACTGCATCTAGGTATTCTACAACTAGATACCAGATGAATTCTGCGTAGTTCTAAGAAGCACAATGAAGGGTTCATTTTCCTATTCTATTAAGCTGATACCATGAAAACAAAACTTTTAAATGTCCATTTTTTGTTTTAATTTCCTCATTCAAAAACAAAATAATTTAGCAGCTTCAAGTAACTAATTATGTTACCTTTAAGTTCTTTCACCTCAATAAAGCAAACCTGTAGTGTAATATAGTGCAACAATGTAATGTAATGTAGTGGTTAATACTGAGAATCTAGAATACCTAGGTTGAAATTACACCTCAGCCAATAAACTATGTGACTCAGACATACAACTTTATGTATCTGTGCTTCAGTTTCCTCACACATAAAATCAGAATAATAGGTCCAAATACCTATCAGGTTATTATTAGTTTTACATGTAACGTGTTCAGTATAGAACCTGACACACAGTAGTGCTATATAGTATTAACTGCAATTATAATTAAGAAGTTTTTTCCTGTAATATAGAAAAAGCAATTGGAGCTTAAATTCTAATTCTGCTATTTGTTAGATCTTTAAACAATTTACTCGACTTTTCTGAGCCTCTATCTTTGCACTACTAAAATGATGGACTGCGAGGTCTCTGCTTCGGTTTGAGAATCCCCAACTATGTTATCATGAGGTATCGTAAAAATAGCCAGCTACCTCTCATTAAATTGGGGGCTCATATCATCTCTTTCCCCAGCACACTCTACAAGTATTGCTTTGTCTTTAACTTCTAGTGTTTTTCCACTCATTTCCAAATATACTAACTTTCTTCAGATTCCTGTCCCACCTTTACTTCCTACCTGCTTTGGGTAACCTTTCCTTAAGGCCTTGAACCAAACGTGCTCTAACTCCGCTCAGCCATGCTGCTTCTATCACCTTAGCCCAATCACACTCTACCACCCCATGATGGAATAACAACACCAGCAACATGGCATTTTTATAGCACCTTTACACTCAGTATCTCATGTAAGTCACATAACCATCACCCTGTGAAGTGCTATCTGAGCTCTGAAAATGAATGTGACCTATAATATGCAGAGCCGAGACATGAACACAGGCTTAATGCCTCAAAATACTATGTTTTTTATATTATTCTTCACGAAACCTTCTTTGTAGAAAAAGCATGAAATTAGTTATCAAGAGAACTTAAATTACTTATTATAAAATTAGTTTGTACATCAACTCTAATACTTACTGTGTGACTTTGTATAAGATATATCACCATTCTGTATCTGTTGCCCCTGCTTATATAGTACTGGGATAACATAAGGGTTTTGTAAGGAAAAAACAATAAAAAAAGGTTTTACAAAACTTAAGAAACTATACCTGTTTTTTTAATATCTTGTTCTTGCAAACTCTCTCTTTCTGATCTATTGTATATCTATACTTTCTTCAAATGGCCCAAGTAGAATACTCTGCAATCAGTTTCTACCCACATTATGAATTAACTCCCTAGTTCTCACCCTTTTCCGTTGCTTTTAATCCATAGAAAAAACAAACCTGCTGCCATCAAGTCAATTCTAACTCACAGTCATCCTAGAAGACAGACCAGAACTAACCTGTAGAGTTTCCAAGGAGCACCTGGTGGATACGAACTGCTGATCTTTTGTTTAGCAACCACAGCACTTAAGCACTATACCACTACAGAGGAGACCTTCAATGTCTGAACAGCTTTTCTCCACTAACAGGGGAAATACAGCCATTAAAATATTAGTTGAGCATTATCTACATTTCAGGAATTATGAATCAGAAAATACTACGTAAAGCGAAAGAGACCTACTGAAATGAGAGAAACTTCTTCAAAAATCTGACCAATTATTCACCCATCTATAAGAAGCCACCAAAACCAAAATCCGAACCTAATGTTGAGTCACTTCTACTCACGGCGACCCTACAAATAAGAGTAGAACTGCCCTACAGAGTTTCCAAGAAGTTTGGTGGATTTGAACTACTTAACCTTTATGGTTAGCAGTCACAGCACTTAACCATTACACCACCAGGGCTTCCTACAAGAAACTAAGAGATCTCTTTTCCCCTCTCTTTCCTCTTACCCCTTTAACTGTAACTCTTTCCATCTTCTCCTATGAATAGAGAGGAAAAGAAAAATGAAGAAAGCTGGGTTCATGAAAAGGCTACGCCAAGGAAAATGAATGAAACAAACTATCTAGAAGTCTACAGTACTTCCAAAGCTTCCAGATATCCCAAATAAAACATTAGCACCTAAGAAACAGGAGAAGAAAAAGAACAAAATTACTGAGCATATATAATATGCTAGTCATCATCTGAGGTTCATACAGTTACATTATTGAATTCAATAGCTACACAACCTCGAAATACAGGCATTCTTTTGTCACTGAGGAAATATTTACAGAGAACCTACTATGTGTTCGGCGCTGTCCCAAATACTTGCAATGTATCAGTCAATAAATTACATAAATCTGAAGTGTAACAATTAAGTTACACAATTAAGTTAATTAAGTTCACGAACTCACCCTAGAAAAAGTGCTACATGCCTCACTGCTGAATACCACTATAATCACCTTGTAAGTACTCCCCTTGGGAAGCTATGCACCAATCCCAGTGCTTACTGCCACCTTCAAAGCAATTTTGGAACTCTTTTTCTGGAATGGTCATCCAAGCTGTCCTCATATTACCCCTTGGTGTTCTGAATGCCATCAAAATGTCTTCCTTTCACTATTTCCCGTATCTTCGAGTAAAGAAAAAAGTCACAGGAGGGCAGATCAAGTAAGGAAGAAAGGTATTCCACTACAGTTATTTATTTAGCAGATAAAAACTCCCTCACAGATAGTACTGTGTGAGCTGGTGCACTGTTGCAATATATGAGCCATGAGTTGTTGGCAAAAACTTCAGGTCATTTTCATCTAACTTTTCCATGCAGCCTTTTCAGAACTTCCAAATAGTTAAGTTGGTTAACTGCTTGTCCAGTTGGTACAAACTCATAATGAACAATCCCTCTGATATCAAAAAAGATTAACATCATTTTGACTCATGATAAGGACTGATGGAATTCTTTTGGTAGTGCAGAACTGGCTGACCTCCATTGTGCACCTTGACACTATTTCGGGGTCTTGTTGGTACACCTATGTTTATCATCATTGGTAAGGTGGTCCAAAGCATTGTTTTGCCTCTCCAAAAGACCACGGCAATCTTTGACTGTCCTTTGCTTTTGTTCATCAATGAGCTCCTTTGGGACCATTTCTGCACACCTTTCTGTTTTAGTCAGCTAGGGCTGCTCCAACAGAAATACCACATAGTGGATGGCTTTAACAAAGAAAGATTTATTCTTACACAGTCCGGTAGGTTGCGAGTCCATATTCAGGGTGTCCGCTCCAGGGAAAGACTTTCCCCTTGACGGCTCTGGAGGAAAGTCCAGTATTGCATCAGTCATTGTCCAGGGAGCGTCCTAACGCAAGAACCTCTGGTCTGAACGACGCGTTCTGCTCCCGGTGCTGCTTGCTTGATGGTAGCGAGGTTCTCAAATTGTCCTTGGTTCTTTTTCCTTTTACTCCTTGCAAGCTAAAAGCATTAAGGGTGGGGCAAGCCATACTCCAGGGAAACTTCCCCCATAGCAGGAATTCACAGCCCCACCCTAATCCTTTAACATACAGGTTAGCAAAACCACACAATGGAGGACAGTCCCAAGATACTGGGAACCATATCCAAGCCACGTGGCTGCACACATTTTTGGGGGGACACAATTCAAACCATGACACTTTCTCATGCCAAGATTTTCAGTAAGATTTTCGTTTCTCTGTTGATGTTTATTTGGTCTGCTGTGCTTCTCACAGCCAGTCAATGATCTTGATGCACAATTTTATGAATTTTTGCAATGTCTTCATCAGTTCAGCTAGTTGCTGGCCACCCTGACCTCTCTTCAACAATGGTACTCTCTCCCCTCAGAAAAAATGTTTAATCCATTTATATACTGCCTTTTCCTTCACAACATTATCCCCATAAACTTGGACTGATATGTCCCTGATTTCATTTCTGCTCTTGCCAAGTTTAACAAGAAATGTAATGGTTGTTCACTGCTCTAATTCAAGCTCTGACATTCTCGTCATGGTACACAAAAACACGCAACAATAATGAACACCACTCAGCAAGACAACGCCACACGTCAACACAAATATGGCTGTGAGACCTTGATATACCAACATTACAAAACCTTAGTGAACTGTTTGTACAGTGCTGCCAACATAAATGCATGGTGGCAAGTTCATGAACTTAACTGTCAGGCCTCATACACAAATATCCCTGCCATGGTGGAACTTACTCTAACAAATGGAGAAAGACAGCAAAAACGAACATAGTAAGTAAATTTAGAATTACAGAGAGGTAGAGCCAAACTGTTGCTACAGACAGATGCACCATGCTATCACTCTGAAGCTCACCCAGAAAGCAAAAGGAGAAATCAGTCCTGGAACCCTAAGTATCAAATAAAGGATAAAGAACTAAATCAAGCACTGACTAGAAGAAAACTAAGGGGGAACAGAGAATGAAGTAAGCTATGCAGTGAAGGTCCCCTGAGAGGTGGCTGCCTTCTTGGTGTGCAGTCAACAACGACTGCAGACAGGAGTATGGGAAAGCAACTTAATGGAGCTCTCAAAAGGAGACACAGCCCCAACCTCGCACACTGTCCCTCTCTTCCCACTGGTTCCCAACATGCTGCCACATCTAGAGCATCCCAGGTCCTCAGGCCCACTACTACAATGGGCCTGCACTGTCTTTCTACTCTTGTCACTTGACTAGCTGCTGAATAAGAGGAAATGAGCTTATGCCACTCCCTATATAACAACTCATCTATGTGACAAAGGGCTGTGAACATTTCAACACTGCAGCACCAACATCAGGAGGCAGACAACACCTGCCCCATCCATGTTCAGCCACCTCACCAAACCAGAATATTGAAAACTGGAAGTCACCTTGCCTGCAGCTGCTTCACGCACTCAAACAAGGTGGTAAGAACTATCATGCCCACAGATGAACAAGAAGCAAAACAGGCCCAGCCCACCACCCTGAAATATCAAGACCGAAAGCAGATCAAAACAAATGAATACACAATTAATTACAGAAACAATATCTTAATGCCTCACAGACAGCAGACAATATGAAAACATACAAAAAAGCAGGAAAGATGGCTCCAGGGTCTCACCAAAATGAAGAATCAGATGCCCTTTCAGTAGAAGAAAAGGCTCTTAAGCTATCTGTTATAGAATTCAAAAGACAAGTACAGGGCTCTTCAAGAGCTTATGAAAGAGACTGGGAAAAAGGCAGATGAAACTAAGGGGAAAACAGTCAAAGTAAAGGAAAACCCAAGACAATGCAACTGAAGAATTCAGGAACTTAATATAAAAACAAAACACTAAAACTAATGATTAGAAATCACACAAAAACAACAACTGGAAATCCAAAAGAAAATAGAGATTTCAGAAACTGACAATTCCACAGAAGGTATTTGGAACAAATTTGATACAAAAGAAGATATAACAAGTGAGGCTGAACACAAATGCCACTTTGAGGAAAAATCAGAGGAAAGAATGAATTATGTGGGACATATTCAAGACCAAAATTCTACATGTGATCAGAGTTCCAAAACAGAGAGAGAGAAAACAGAAAACACAGAGAAGACTGTTGAAGAATTGCCAGCAGAAAACTTCCCAAACACCATGAAAGACAAAAATCTGACCATCCAAGATGCTCAACCAAATCTCATGTAGGATAAACACTGAAAGACGGTCACAAAGACATCATAATCACACTTGCCAAAACGAAAGACAAGGAATCCTGAGACTAGTTTGTGAAAAAGGAAACAATATGGCCTAGCTGGTTACTCAGCATGAACTATGCAGGCCAGGAGGCAATAGGATGGCACTCACACAATGCTGAAAGAAGAAAAAAAAAAACCTGCCAACTGAGAATAATATATCCTGCAAAATTCTCTATCAAATATGATAGTGAAACTAGGCCATTTCCAGAGAAACAGAGATGAAGAGAATTTGCAAAATCCAAACCAAATTTTCAAGAAATATTAAACGGAATCCTTTGGCTAGAAAACCAACATCAGACAACAACCAAAGCCAAGACAAAGATATCAGCCTAGGTAAAGAATGTTCAATAATTAAAACAAAAAAAGCTAAAAGACTAAAAGCAGGAAAACAAAAAGGTTAATCTACATATGTTGATGTCAGAACAATAAAAGGCGGAATAAATGTGTAGATACAGAACTTTCAAAGGGAGATGAAGTCAAGGCAATGTATGTAACACCAGGATAAATTTCAAGGTAACCATAACAAGAGTTAATAATAAGTACATCAGAAGAAAAAAGATGACAGATACAAACAGTCAGAAAACATAAAATCTACAATAACAGAGGAAAAGGAAACTCACAAAACAAAAAGAACCCAACATTGGAGAATAAGATAAACAAAGAAGACATCCACATTACAAAAAAAGCACAACAATATGACAGCAATAAAATACTATTTTATAATCACATTGAATATAATTTGTTTAAAAAACCCATAAACAAAGTCGAAAAAGGGGTTAAAAACAAAAAAACACAAATAGCCCATCAACATACTGCTAACAAAAGACACACTTTAGACACAAAGACCAAAATATACTAAAAAACAAAGAATGCAAAAAATTAAGTACAGCAAATGGTAACCACAAAAAAGTGCAGGCATGGCAATACTGATCTCAGATAAAACAGATTTTAAGGCAAAATCAACAACAAAAGACAAAGAAGGATATTACGTAATAATTAAACAGACAATTCACTAAGAAGATATAACCTTAATATACACATACCTAATAGCAGGGCTCCAAAATACATAAAAGAAACTCTAACATCACCGAAAATCCACAACAATAGCAGAAGACTTCAACACTCTGTTCTCAATAAAGAACAGAACAGCTATAAAAAATAACAAAGATACAAAAGATCCAAGGCCAAAAGCAATCATGTGGACCTCAGAGATACACAGAGAACCCTCCACCCAACATCAGCAAGTATACATTCTTTCTAACACACAAGGAACATTCTCAAAAATAGACCACAACCCTCAATCAAATCTAAAACACCCAAATAATACAAAGCATTCTCTGTGATCACAACACCATAAAAGCAGAGACAAATAACAAGAAGAGCAACGATAATCAAATACATGGAAAATGAATAATACTTTGCTTAAAAACAAAAGGATAACGAAGAAATAAGAGGGAATTAAAAATTTCCAGAATCAAATGAGAATGAAAACACATCATATCAGACCTTTGAGACACAGCAAAAGCAAGGCTCAGAGGTTTATAGCTATAGATGCACACATGAAAAAAAGGCTAAAATCAAAACGTTAGCTTTACAGTTTGAACAGGAATCACAAGAGAAGATCCTCCACACAGCTGTAGAAAAATGTAGAGCAAAATTAAAACTCACACACACAAAAAAATAACAGCTTACTGGTCTGATAAGAGACAGGGGAAACCCTGAGATCATGGCCCTTGGACATTTTTTTAACTCAGTAAATGAAGTTACTTCTGAAGTTCACTTTCAGTCAAAGATTAGACGGGCCTATTAAACAAACACAGTCCAACCACATATATGAGACTTAAATGGACACATCAGCATAGGGGTAAAGATGAGAAGGCAAGAGAAGACAGGTAGGCTGGACAAATGGAAACTGGGTTCAATAAGGAAGAGTGTTAACATATCACGGGGCTGGCAACCAATGTCACAAAAGAGTACATGTATTAACTGTTTAATGAGAAACTCATTTGTTCTGTAAATTTTTACCAAACACTTTTTTAAAAAATATTCTAGAATCCAGTGAAAATGAAAACTGATCATACCAAAACCTTTAGGATATAGCAAATGCAGTGCTCATAGGTCAATTTATAGCAATAAAAGATTCAAAACCAACCCTACTACCATCAAGTCAATTCCAACTCATAGCCACCCTATAGCACAGAGTATTTAACCACTACACCACAGTTTCCAATAGCAATAATAATAACAAAGAATGGGCAAAATCAAAATGCTAGCCTTACAACTTGAACAAAGAGAGAACAGTGAAAGCAGCCCACACACATCAGAATTATATTAAATGGCAGTAAGAGTCACAGAAAAAAGTTGAGGAAGTAAGGAGAATTGAGAGAGGAGTATCTGTGAAAATAGAGAGCTTTTAAATTTTAATGCCAATGGTTTAGCTATATCTGTGCTGAGAAAATAATCAAAGAGGGCAGGCAAGGGAAAAGTTAAGAGGTTAACACAGTAATCAAGGTGAGAAATGATGGTTTGGTCCAGAATGTTCGGCTGTGAAAGTAATTTAAAAAAAAAAAAAAAAAACTGGCGTATTTTGGATGTATTTCTGTATTTTGAAAGCAGAGTTTTATGAGATTTTTAAGGCAAAGTGATTCTGGGAAACAAGAGAAAGAGAAGAATCAAGGATGGTTCAGACTGGAAAAATGAAGGTAGGTTACAACTCATAATGACACCATGTACAAGACAAGGAAACACTGCCTGGTCCTGCGCCATTCTCACAATCTTTGCTATGATTGAGCCCACTGTTCCAGCCACTGTGTGAATTCATCTCATCAAGGGTCTTCCATTCTTTCACTAACCCTCTAGCTTACCAAGCACAACGTCCTTCTCCAGGAACTGGTCTCTCCTGATGATATGCCCAAAGTATGTGACACAAAGCCTCATAATCGTCACTTTCAAGGAGCACTCTTGTTCATTCTTCTAGCAGTCCATGGTATATTCAACATACTTCAGCAACACAATTCAAAAGCATCAATTCTTTCTTCAGTCTTCCTTATTCACTATACAGCTTTCAAAAGTATATGTGGCTACTGAAAATATCATGCCTTGAGTCCGATACACCTTAGTCCTTGAAGTGATAGCTTTGTTTTCCAATACTTTAAAGAGGTCTTTTGCAGTAGATTTGCCCAATATAATATGTCTTTTGATTTCCTGACTACTGCTTCCACAGGTGTGGATCCCAGTAAAATGAAATCCCTGACAACATCAGTATTTTCTCCCTTTTATCATACTGTTGATTATCGGTCTAGATTTGAGGACTTTTGTTCTTATATTAAAGCGCAATCCACAGTGAAGGCTGTAGTCTTCAAACTTCTCAGTAAGTGCTTCAAGTCCTCTTCTCTTTTGGCAAGCAAGGTGTGTGTGTCATCTGCATGGCACAGGTTGCTAATGAGGGTTCTATCAATCTTGATGCCCCATTCAATAGACTGAATATATACAGTGAAAGGGTACCATTCTGAGGCACATCTTTCCTGATTTCAAACCATGCAATAACCCCTCATTCTGTTCAAATGACTGCCTCTTAAGTCTATGTACAGGTTCCACACGAGCACAATTAAGAGCTCAGGAATCCCCATTCTTTGCAATGCTATCCGTAACTTATTAAGTTCCACAGTCTAACGCTTTTACAGTTCATAAAACATAGGCAAACATCATTCTAGTATTCCTTGCTTTCAGTTAAGATCTAACTACAATCAGCAGTGATAATCCTCATACCATGTCCTCTTCTGAAACTGGTTCCACTTCCAAATTAAGGCTCTAGAAATTGATGGAATACCAACTAAGATGTTTCAACAAAAGAATGCAGCACAGGAGGTATTCACTCATCTATATTATAAAATTTGTTGTTGTTGTTAGGTGCTGTCAACTCAGCTCTGGCTCATAGCAACCCTATACACAACAGAAAGAAACAATGCTGAGACCTGTGCCATGTCCACAACTGTTTTTATGCTTAAGTCCATCACTACAGCCACTTTGTCAATCCACCTTGTTGATGGTCTTCCTCTTTTTCACTGACCTTCCACTCTACCAAGTATGACGCCCTTCTCCAGGGACTGATCCCTCCTGACAACACTTCCAAAATACGTGAGATGCAGTCTCGCTATCTTTGCTTCCAAGAAGCACAGTGAATATACTTCTCTTAGGACAGATGTTTGTTCTTTTAGTACTCCATGACACAGTCAATTATTTTTCTCTGACCATGAAATTTAGGAAGATGCGTATCTGGCAAACCAACTGGAAAAGATACACATTCGGCCCCATTCCAAAGAAAGGTTATCCAACAGAATGTGGAAATAACTAACAACATCACTAATATAACACGCAAGTAAATTCTGCTTAAGATAACTGAAAATGGGTTGCAACACTACACCAAAAGGGAACAAGCAGAAATTCAAGCCAAATTCAGAAGAGTCATTGATAAGCCAACAAATATTGTGACAAGAGCAGTTACAGATAGGACATCAATAAAGTAACCAGATTTTTGAAATATTAATAACATCCATCAGACACCCAAATGGCGATATCAGTAGGCATCTTTATGCAAACAAGCACACATATACCAAAAGCAAATGCACTGCCATCAAGTTAATTCCAACTCATAGCAACCCTACAACTGCCCCACAAGGCTTCCAAGTAGTAACTGGTGGATTCAAAGAGCTGACCTTTAGGTTAGCAGCAACAGCTCTTAACCACTGTGCCATCAGACACACACAAACATATGTATATACATACATATTGTATATACACATATTTAAAAAAGAGGGGGTGGAG
The DNA here is from genome assembly GCA_028571685.1 of Heterohyrax brucei. Lineage (NCBI taxonomy): Eukaryota > Metazoa > Chordata > Mammalia > Hyracoidea > Procaviidae > Heterohyrax > Heterohyrax brucei. Next base: position 87,855,351 of record CM053151.1, on the reverse strand, counting down.
TCAATATGGCGGACTAAACAAACATCTCCCTAAATCCCTCTAGAAACCAAGACTTAAACTGATAATCAAAAGGAGTCTTCTGGTCACCTAGTGAGCCCCAGGACACAACACAGGGCTATTAATATGGACTTCACACCAGCCAAGCCAAGTGCTGTCGAGTCGGAGCTGAACGAAAAATCTCCTCTCTTTCACTGACTCCTGCTCCTGGCTAGTCTTGAATCTCACGGACTGAAGGTAACTCACTATTTTGACTTTTTTTCCTCTGTCTTGTCCAGCGGGCAGAGCTGGGTCTTGCCTACCTGCTCATCTCAGACACACTGCTGGTGGGACAGGCAGGCGAAACTGTATTTTGAAAGCCAGGCTTAGGACCCTGTGCATCTCGCCACCTTTGGCCTGTCTTTCAGCCTCTGCCACAGTGCAGTTTGTACGGAAGCAGTGACGCCCTTGTGCAGGAAGCGATCTTGGATACAGAGATTTTAACTGGACTTAATTCTTAGCCTGGGAGCCAGTGCCTGCCCACAGGAGAGCAATTTTTTGACAGAAAAGCAGTAGTTTACACAGTGTCACCTACAGCTGGGGCCCGGCAACAGAGGCTGAGGACTCACTGCATGTCAGCACCTTTGGCCTCTCTTTCCACCTCTGCCACAGGGTAGTGTATGAAAGCTGCAGCAACCTTGTGCAGGGCAGCATCTTAGACATGGTGGCTGCAGCTCAACCTAATTCTTAGCCTGGGAGTCAGTGCCTGCCAACAGGACAGTGATTTTCTGCAAGAAAAGCAGTAGTTTGCACAGTGTCGCCTATGGCTTGGGCATGTAAGCAGAGCAAGGAGGCCAGCAGCACTGCTGTATTTTGAACTAGTTTGTATCATCTGGGGTTGGATATACAGGTGCTTACTTTGCCAGTTGGGAAGAGGGACCTCAACACCTGAAAACCTGACTAACTTGGGAAGTGGTCAGACACCTTTTAGTTTTCATTTTAAGATGGCCTAGAGAAACACCTGTGGTCCATGTTCACAGTGCCTCTCGAAGCCTTTATGGACTCACATGAAGCTCAAGAATCAACAGACCCTTGAGAAAACAGTAAACAAGAAATCACTCATGGCTTCTGAAAGCCACCAAATGAAACAACCAAGGAGCTTTCCAGACGAAGAAACTTTTCTAAAATTATCAAGGGTGAATACGGAAAGATTAAATACACAGCCCTTCTAGACCTTATACAACATGCCGCAGAGCAAAATGAAAAATTTAGCTGTTCGATCTGACAGAACACCAGTACTCCGAAATCCAAGAGATCAAGAACAAAATCAAAGGTAAAGAAACTTCAATTCAAAGCCAAGAAAACAGAATGGAAAAAGTGGAAAACAGACTTTCTGACTTGGAAGACAGAGCTACTGCCTCCGGTATCTACAATGAGAAATCAGAAAAAAGAAACAAAAAAAAAGGAAGAAGCATTAAGAGGCCTGTGGGACTCTATAAAGAGGAACAACCTTCAATTAACTGGAATCCCTGAAAAGGGGGAGATACCTGAGAATACAGAGAGTACTGTTGCTGAGCTGCTGACAGAAAACTTCCCAGAAATCATGAAGGAAGAGACTATAGATACCCAAGATGCATATCGAACACCACTCAACAGAGATTTGAAAAGGAAGACTCTAAGACATATAATCAAGCTTAACAAAATGAAACATAAGCAACAACTCTTAAAGGCAGCAAGATTCAAAGCAAAGCTAACATTCAGAAGGGAACCCTGTAGGCTTTCACCAGAATTCTCACCAGAAACCATGCCGGCACGTAGACAGTGGCGTGGCACATTCAAAGTCTTGAAGGAGAAGAACTTCCAACCAAGAATCATATATCCTGAAAAATTATCTTTCAAATATGAAAATGAAATTAAGACATTCCCAGATAAACAGAAACTCAGAGACTTGGTAAAAACCAAACCAAAGCTACAAGAAAGACTGAAAGAATCTCTTGGCTTTGGCTTAGAAGAACAAAATCACTAACTTTATATTTTAGAAGGTCACATCATCCAGAATCCTACACAGTTAGGGAAGGCTCCAAACTCAATCAAAGCTCTAATACTGAAGGAAATAACCCAGTGATTATCACGAAAACTATGGTGCCACCATATTAAAAAGAGAGATGTACTACAGTCGTCATAGTCCTTCCAGATGGAGAGGAAGTCAACAAGACTGGCAGTAACTAAAATTAGGTTTATACATAGTTTATTAAGGGGGATTACAGTGGCATCCGTAAAGCACAACAAAGATGCAACATACCGTATCAAGGAATGTAACACAGGAGTCTCAGCAACCACAAAACCAACTCTGAAAAAGATGAAAAATCAACTCACAGAAAAGAATGTCCCAGAGCAGGTTAATAAGAACAACAAAGAGAATATCAACACAAAAATAAGCATATCACAATGGCAGCACTGAACACACACCTATCAATAATTACATTGAATGTGAGCAGACTGAACGCTTCAGTAAAGAGACATCAAGTGACACTGGATCAAAAGACATGGCTCATCCATATGTTGCCTATAAGAAACTCACTTTAAAGATAGGAACAAACTGAAAATTAAAGGAAGGAAGTATATATATCAAGCTAACAATACATAAGGAGTAGCAGGTGTAGCAATTCTAGTCTCAGATAAAATCGATTTCAATGTAAAATCCACCATCATGGACAAGGATGGACACCATTCCTTGCTGAAAGGTTCAGTATACAAGCAAAACTTAACTATATTAAATATTTATGCACCTAATATCAGAGCACCTAAAGACATCGAAGAAACACTGACTACACTCAAACAGGAGACAGATCTCACCATAATAATAGTGGGAGACTTCAACACTCCACTCTTAACATTAGACAGATCATCTAAAAAAAAGGTGAATAAAGATACAAAAGACCTTATTGCCACAATTAACCAACTACAACTCATCGACATATATAGAGCTTTCTACCCATCAGTGGACAATTACACCTTCTTCTCCAGTGCACATGAAACATTCTCCAGAATAGATCATGTGTTAGGGCATAAAGCAATTTTCAACAAAATCTGTACCACTGAATTAATACAAAGCACCTTCTCAGATCACAAAGCCATAAAAGTCGAAATCTATAGCAGAAAAAAAACACAGAAAGTGGGACTCTTAGAAACTGAACATCTTGCTCAAAAAAAATGGGTTATAGAAGAAATTAAGGATGAAATTAAAAAATTCATGGATTCCAATGAAAACGAAAACACTCCCTACCAGAATCTCTGTGATACAACGAAAACACTGCCCAGAGTATCTCCTTAAATGTACACATCTGGAACGAAGAAAGAAACCAAATCAAGGAACTAACCTTACAAGCTTGAAGAACCCCTCAGGCACCAGATGAAAACAGACCATAGATTAGAGCAGAACTAAACAGATTAGAGAACAGAAAAACAATTAAAAAAATTCAAAAGACCAAAAGCTGGTTTTTTTAAAAGATCAAGAAAACTGACAAACCACTGGCTAAGCTTACTAAAGAAAAACAGGAAAGGAAACAAATAACCCAAATTAGAAATGAGAGGGGTATTGTCACAACAAATTCAATAAAAAATATCACAGCAGAATACTACAAAAGACTAAAAATTTGAAAACCTAGAGGAAATGAACAAATTCCTTGATTCATATCACCTTCCAAAATTATCACAAGGTGAAACAGAACAACTTAATAAACCCATCACAAAGGAAGAGACTGAAAAAGTCATCAGATCCAGGCAGCCAAAAAACACATGTGGACACGCTCACAATCATTAATTATTAAAGAAATTCAAATAAAAATGACAATGAGATATCATCTCACCCCAACAAGATTGGCCATGATCCAAAAAATGCAAAACATTAACTGTTAGAGAGGCTGTGGAGAGACTGGAACTCTCCTACACTGTTGGTGGGATTGCAGAATGGTGCAACCTCTTTGGAAAGCAATTTGGCACTACCTTAAAATAATGGATATAGATATACCATTTGACCCAGTAATTCCACTGCTTGGCATATATCCTTCAGAATCAAAGGCATTCACACCAACAGATACATGCATACAAATGTTCATTGCAGCACAGTCCACGATAGCAAAAAGTTGGAATTAACCTAGATGCCCAACAACAGAAGAATGGATGGGTAAACTTTCGTATATGTACTAAATGGAGTATTATACCTTGATAAAGAACAACGATGATAGCAGGAAATATCTCTCAATTTGGTCTCAACTAGAGGACGTTATGTTGGGTGAATCTAGTCAGTGACAGAAGGACATTTATCATATGAGACCCCTACAGTAAAAACTTAAAAGCATACTTATACATAAGAGAAAAAACTCTTTGACGGCTACAAGGATAAGGAGGATGGGAGGATGGGAGGGCGAGGGACATGGGTTTAGATTAGATAGTTGTTAGAAATTTGGTTGGGTGCAACTGGTGACAATACACATTAGTAAGAAGATCAATATCACTGGGACTTCGACACAACTTGTGTACTCCTCCTATCTTAACCCAATATTGTAAGCACAGACTATGTACACTTGCATTTTTTATTTAATTAAAAAAAAAAAAAAGGCCCAGGCCCAGAAGGCTTCACAGAATTCAACCAAGCTTTTAGAGAACAGTTGTCTCCAGTACTACTGAGACTATTTCACAGTACAGAAAGGGGTGGTGAGCCAAGCCAAGTGCCGTGGAGTACTCCCAAATTCATTCTATGAAGCCAGCATAACCCTAATACCAAAGCCAGGGGAAGACCCAAGAAAAAAGGAGAATGACAGACTGATATCACTCATGAATCTAGATGCAGAAAGCTTCAACAAAATTCTTGCTAGAATACAACAACATATCAAAAAAATAACCCATCATGACCAAGTGGGATTCATACCAGGGATGCAAGGCTGGTTCAACATCAGAAAAACAATTAATGTGATTAACCACATAAGTATCACAAAAGACAAGAATCACTTGATTTTATCCATTGATGCAGAAAAGGCATTTGATAAAGTCCAACACCCATTCATGCTAAAAACTCTTAGCAAAATAGGCATAGACAGAAAATTTCTCAACATAATAAGGGCCATTTATACAAAGCCAACTGCCTACATCATCCTGAACGGAGAGAGACTGACACAGTTTCCCTTGAGAACAGGAACTAGAGAAGGATGCCAACTCTCACCTCTCCTATCCAACATTGTACTAGAAGCTCTAGCCAGAGCAATTACACAAGACCAAGAAATAAGGGGCATTTGCATCAGCAAAGAAGAACTAAAAATCTCCCTATTTGCAGATTATATGATTGTATATGCAGAGAATCCCAAGGAATCCATAAGGAAACTTCTCAAACTGACAGAAGAGTTCAGCAAAGTCTCAGGATACAAGATAAACATAAGTAAATCAGTAGGATTCCTTTATACCAACAGTGAGACTGTTAATGATGAAATCATCAAATCAATATCATTTACTATAGCCCCTAACAAAATAAAGTACCAAGAATTAATCTAACTGTAGAAACAACACACCTTTATAGAACTACAAGCCCTTACTACAAGAAACTAAGAGAGACTTGTATAAATGGTGAAACCTACCCTACTTGTGGATAGGAAGACATAACATTGTGAAAATGTCTATTTTACTCAAAGCAATTTACTTATATAATGCAATCCCAATACAAGTTCCAGTGTCATTTTTTTTAATGAGATGGAGAAACAAATCACCAATTTTGTTTGGAAAAGGAAGAAGCCCCGGATAAGTAAAGCACTACTAAAGAAGAACACACTGGGAAGCCTCTCATTACCTGACTTTAGAACCTATTACACTGCAACAGTGGTCAAAACGCCTGGTACTAGCACAAGAACAAACAGATCGATCAAAGGAACAGAACTGAGACCCCAGAGATGACACCAGGTGTCTATGAACAGCTGATATTCAACAAAGGCCCTAAGACATTAAACTAGGGTAAAAACAGTATCTTCAACAAATGGTTCTGGCAAAATTGGGTATCAATCACCAATAAACTGAAACAAGACCCATATCTTACACCTTATACAAAAACCAACTCAAACTGTATAAAGACCTAAATATTAAATCTAAAATGTTAAAGCTCATCCAAGAAAAGTAGGAAGAACAATGGAAGTTTTAATACACAACACAGACAGACGTCAACATCTGTCAAAGAAACCACAATCAACAGAAAATAGATAAATGGTAACTATTAAAACACTTTTGCTCATGCAAAGACTTTATTAACAGAATTAAAAGGCCACCTACAGAATGGGAAAAAAAATTTGACAACTCTATGTCAGACCAACGCCTGATTTCCATGTAATCTATAAGGTACTACAAAATATCAATAAAAAGAGAAATCATCCAATTAAGTGATGGGCAAAGGAGATGGACAGACACTTCTCTAAAGAGGAGATCCAGGCAGCCAAAAACACATGCAGACATGCTCACGATCTTTGGCTATTGAAGAAATTCAAATCCAAACTACAATAGGATACCATCTCACCCCAACAAGGTTGGCTATAATCCAAAAAACACAAAATAACAAATGCTGGAGAGGATGTGGAGAAAGTGGAACTCTCCTACACTGTTGGTGGGATTGCAAAATGGTCTAGCGTCTTTGGAAAGCAACCTGGCGCTCCCTTAAAAAATGGATATAGATATTCCATTTGACCCAGTAATTCCACTGCTTAGAATACACCTTACAGAATCAAGGCCATTCACACCAACAGATACATGTACACAAATGTTTATCACAACTCAGTCCACAACAGCAAACAGATGGAACCAACCCAGCTACCCAACAACAGAGGAATGGATAGGTAAACTATGGTATATATACTCACTGGAACACTATGCAATGATAAAGAACAACAATGACTTTAAGAAACATCTCATAACCTGGTTTCAATTGGAGGACATTATGTTGAGTGAAAGTAGTCAGCAACAAAAGGACAAATATTTTATGAGACCCCTACAATAAGAACTCAAAAACAGACTTATGCATAGAAGAAAAGACTCTTTGATGGCTGCAAGGAAGGGGAGGGAGGGAGAGCGAGGTTTAGAAGTTTAGAGGTTTAGAGGTTTAGACAGTTGACAGAAATTTGGTTGGGTGAAATCAGTGAAAGCACACATTAGACAGAAGAACAGTATTAAGTGGACTTCAACGTAACTTGAGTACTCCTTCCATCTTAACCCAATATTGCAAGGACAGAGTAGCTGGGGTGCGCAGCTGGGGACCATGTGCTCAGTCAAAATCAAGGCCAATTGGCACAACTAGCATTTTGCTAAGAGGGCTCTCTGCACCTCACACTGGTGAGTGGCGTTTGGGGTCTTAAAAGCTGCCAAGCTGCCATCTGAGGGTACAGCAAATGGTCCCAACTCAGTAGGAACAGATAATCACCAAGGACCAAAATGACATGGGGGAAAGACAACCCAGAGGACAGAGAGACCCACAAGCGTGGGTATATACATCGATTCATGACTGGAAGAATCGGATGGTGCCCGGCCACCACCAGTGATAGCCGCAATAGAGCTCACTAAGCTGAGTTTCACTGACAACAGAAGCATAAAAAGAGGTGCACCCTGAGATCTCCAGTTAAAAGACCACAATTGATAGTACAGGGGCTTCAAGGTTCCCCAGGGAGCATGGCCCCTGGCCCTGATGCTGCCCCTGCCCACAAATCATAACGAAGGTCCACTCTTCAGACAGGAATGGATTAAACCTGGCAACGCAGAGTGACCGTATCTTCAGAGCACTTTATGGTTCTACGCATCTATAGGATATCATCCCGCTGATCTCTTACTGGAGGAAGGAGACTGTTGGGAGGACAGGACACATATGGAGCAGAGAGGAAGAGTGTGCTGTTACTCGGCAGGGAGAGCAGTGGGAGCTGTATATAGCTGGGCACACAAATTTATATGGGAATGTACATTTTCATTCAATCATAATTCAGAAAAAAAAATCATTGCCATCAAGTTGATTCCGACTTACAGTGACCCTACAGACAGAGCAGTACTGCCCCACAGAGTTTCCATGGAGCCCCTGGAGGATCTGAACTGCTAACTTTTTGGTTAGCAGGTGAAACACTTAACCACTACACCATGTATGTTTTCCCATATACATATACATATCTAGAATTCAGGAGCAAGGTCTTAGATAGGGATATACACTTGACAGCTGTCCACATACAGATCGTGCTTATAGCCATGATCATTGTCACTGTCAGTGTTCTCAAGAAAAACAGAACCAATAAGATACAAAGACAGTTATTTTCCTTCATTTTTATACCTTTAAATACTTATCTTTATATTTTATAACTGAAATAAGTTAAAAGCAAGCTGACTGCAGTAACGTCAATTCCAGTTCATAGAAACCATGTGGTAAAGATCATTATTTGAGAAGAACTGGTTCACACAACTGTCGGGGCTAGCAAGTCCAAAATCTGTACGTCAGGCAACAGACTGGAAACTCCAGCAGACTGTATCTTAAGATTTATAGGTCAAGAGGTACAAAAGCAAGAAAAATTCCGGCAAGATGTTTATTTAAAATTTAGAGCCAGAATACTTCTTTGTGAAACCCTCTTTTTACTTTTAAGGCATTCAACTGATTGGATGAGATCCACTCACATTATGGAAGGTCATCTGCTTTGCTCCAGGCAGAATGATTTAATCACATGTAAATACTTCACAACATTTAAACGAAACTTTGTCTAAACAGCTAAGGACCACAGCCTAAAAAAGTGAACACATAAAATTAACCACCACAATAATCAAGGGAATGAGTATAGAAAGAGAAGATGACTAAGGACAGATTTTTCAACTTTTTGAGAGACTAGGGAAATGAGGAAGATAAGTGATCCAGAAGAAAACATTCTCTAAAAAAAAACCTCTAGTGTCCTGGAAATCAAATGAAAAGAATATGAGGAATGGGAAGATGAGCTCATCAAATGCTGTTAATTTGATAAGGGCGATGAGTACTAAGAAATCAACTTGAGATTTAGCAAAGGTCACTGGTAACCTTATCAAGGAAATTTTCATGCAGTGCAAAGTGAAACTGGACATAGTTAAGTATAGATAATTCTTTCAAGGAGTTTGTTCCAAGCTGGAAGCAAATAACAGTGTTAGCTGGTAATAGAAAAAGAGCCAAGTAAAAGATATTCTAAAGATAGAAACTGAAGTAGGTTTGGCCTCTGATGGCAGTGATCCAGTACTGAGAAAACTTGATGACACAGGAATGATGATAGAGAAATGCTGCAGCAATATCCTTAAGTTGGCATAATGGAAGAATCTAACAAATAAATCAAAGTACAAGTTTTAGAAAGTTAGAGAGCAACAAGGGGAAGGCAGAGTATATGGGAGGATGTGCTGACATGGGAATAAGGGTACTGGTAAAAGGACTCTGTGAAAGTCATGTTCTGAGTCCTTCAATTTTCTCAGTAAGGCAGGAAAGAAAATGGTCACCTCTGGGTGAGTCTGAAGAATGTTGCTGGGGATCTGATGTAAGAAACCATGAAGTGAATCAGTGAAGAGAATAAAAGACTGAAGGTTACAGGGAAATATAGTATGAATGGCAAGTAGTTAAGGACTCATTTGATGTTTGTGATCACAAATTTAAAGTACAACTAGTCACTATGATTTTTAATTTTCCTCTAGATACACACAGCTGCGCAGTTACAGACCTGCAGTAGAAAGAAGGCTGGATTTAAACAGGGTTAAGAAATCAGCTGCTAACTAAAAAGGTCAGGAGTTTGAATCCATCAATTGTTCCTTGGAAGTCCTATGGGGCAGCTCTGCTCTGTCCTGTAGGGCTGCGGTGAATCAAAGTGTACTCAACTGCAAAAGGTTTGGTTTTTCTTTGTTTATTTGGTATAGTTTTGTTTGTTTATTTTCCCAGGAGGCAGTGGTGGTTCAGTAACAGAATTCTTACCTTCTATGCAGGATACCCGTTTGCTTCTCAGCCAATGCACCTGATACACAGCCACCACCCCATCAATTAGTGGAGGACTGAATGTTGCTATGACACTGAACAGGTTTTAATAGTTTTCAGAATTTTTCCAATTCTTCCAAACCACGACAGATGAGGAAGAAAAGGTTTGGCAATCAACCTTAGAAAATCATTCAATGAAACCCTATGGATCATGGAAACAGCACAGGACCAGGCAGGATTATATTCTACAGGATAAGCAATTTCCATGAATTGAGGTCTGCTCTATAGCAGCTAACAACAACAGTGTAGCTTTTCCAGGCAAAACAAGGAAGTTGAGGGTATATACAGAGGACTAGAGGATATGCGCCACAGATAATGAAGGATCTTGAAATTCAACCTGGTTAAACAAAGTGACAAGGACAACTGGAGAATTGTAGGACCAATAAACCAATTCTTGGCTGTTTTTACAAAAAAGACTTAAATGTTGCCCAAATCATACACACAGCTATTGAGTGAACAGTATATATGGAATTGAATCTGAATCCAGATCTGCTTCATTCAAGCAACTCTTTCCATATACCAACAGCACCAAGCTGCCTCGCAAATTTGACTTAAAATTGGTATACTACCTTCTAGAAGGATGAACCTACGTAAAATCATCTCGGACAATTTTTACCAGGTTCTTTCATCTCCCTCTCTTTACATATTCCAAATGTTCTTTGGTGTTCAAATTCCCAAATACTACTAAAATTACTCTCGCCCTGTATCTACAAAATTATTTTCACTTTTCCCAACAGACCTCTGATGAAAATCTCAACAGAATAAAAAAACAAAATCTATGCATTGACTAAACTTAACCATCTTCATGGATATTTTCATTCTAAATGGGAGTCTGACGAATCCCCTTTAATCTCTACTGTGAAAACCCTTAGGTAGAAACAACTGAGCTCAATCAAGACCTTTTTGTTCTTGATTTTGTTATTTCTAGAACACATTCTTTACAAAATCCTACGGTTCTGATTTTTATCTTAGAGAATGAAAAGTGATGACACTGACATGCTACAAATCAGATTCACACTTAGGTAAAAGATACTTTATATTTGGAACTGTAGGTTGAATACTACAGCAATTCTTGGAAAATCCGGCAAAAGAAAAACTAAATGGAGCCAGTTTGAGGGTGTGACATTATGATTAAATGGGTGAAATGGCAAAGGTTTTATTTATAATTTATTTAAAGACTACTGTTTTTAAAGAAACCACCAAGTCAGCATAAGAAGATTCCAACCTTGAATATATATCAAACTATCATCACTGATTAGGTCAAAGGACAGAGTAGAACTCTGTTGCAAACACAATATACATCTCTGTATTTCCAATTAGTATGGGTGGCAGAGTTTATTACTATTTGCAATTATTCATTCTGTACTCCTTCGAAAGGATAATCATTCTTGCCTGTTGGGATGTAAGCTATAGTACTCCACAGGAGTAAACATTCCCGCTCAACTGACTTTGGCCTTTGCCACGTGAGTGGCTTCAGCCAATGACATATCCAACTCGATGGCACTTAGCTTGGCCAAATAGTTTTAGAGCCACTGTGTATTTCTGCCTGATTTCTTTCTTTTGCCCTCTGTTATAAGAACAGTATGGTTCAAATAGGAGTTGTTCTCCAACCTGCTTCTGAATTAGAAGACACATAGAGCAGCAGCAGAGTTACTGCCAACCTACAGTCAACACACAGCATGAGCAATAAGCCTTGCTGTTGTAAGCCACTGAAATATTGAGGACATTTATTATGCAGCAAAACTTAGCAGAAGTTAATATAGCATGTATTACTTTTGTAATGAGAAAGAAGTAGATTTCAGTTTCAACTTTTAAAGGGAGCATTTATTGCAATACCTCAACAAGGAGAGTAGACCTGCTCCACGGGGTTTCTAAGGAGTACCTGGCGGGTTCGAACTGCTGATCTTTTTGGTTAGCAGTTATAGCTCACTGTAGCTCTTAACTACTGTACCACCAGAGCAGTAATACCTAAAAAGGATAACACGTTATAACAAAGTAGGGTTTATTTTAGGATTATAAGGCTGGCTTAACACTTAGGAATCACTGTAATTCACCACATTACAGAATTAAGAATACAAACAGGTGATTTATCTGAATAAAAGCAGATAAATAAATAAAAGTTAATACCCACTCATGAAAATTCTTAGAAAACTAAAAGTAGATGGGAAACATCTTTAATCTAATAAACACTACCTATAAAAACCAATAGGTAACATCATAACTCCACCATCTGTCAGTATGGAAACCCTGGTGGCACAGTGGTTCTGTGCTACAGCTGCTGCCAAAAGGTCAGCAGTTCAAATGTGCCAAGTGCTCCTTGAAAACTCCACAGGGCAGTTTTACTCTGCCTGTAAGGTCGCTATGAGTCAAAATCAACTAGATGGCAACAAGTTTCATTTTGTTTGTTTTTTTCTTGATCTGTATGGTACTGTGGCAGTTTGCGTGTTGCCATGTTGCTGGAAGTTATGGCACCAGTATTTCAAATACCAGTAGGGCCACCTACGCTGGAAAGGTTTCAGCAGAACTTCAACTAATACAGACAAGCAAGAAAGGCCTAGGGATATATTCTGAAAATTAGCCAATGAAAATGCAATCAATTTCGACAGAATACTACCTGATACAGTGCTGGAAGATAAGCTCTCCAGATTGACAGGCACTCAAAATACAGAGTCCACATGCATGGACTCAAGCTTAACACTTTTTGTGAAGATGACACGGAACTGGGCAGCATTTTGTTCTGTTGTATATGGGGTCCCATGAGTCACAGTCACCTTGACAACAACAATATCATAATTAATGGTAAAATGGTAATATTTCCCCCTAAATTCAGAAATAAGACAACCACTATTTCTTTTTTTTCTTTTTTTTTTTTCTTTTTATTTTTATTTAACATAACTGAGTAAAAATGTACATTCACATGTAAATTTACATGCCCCCCTATATGCAGCTTCCACTGCTCTCCCTGTCCGGTGACTGCACACTGTTCCTCTCTGCTCCATACATGTCTCATCCTCCCAACAGTCTCCTTTCCCCTCCTCTCCGTCCACTCCCCTTCCTCCAGCCAGAGGTCAGCAAGATGATATCCTATAGATGGAAAGAACCATAAAGTGCTTCCAACAGATGGTTACTCTGCATTGCCAAGTCCATTCCATTCCTGTCCAAAGAGTGGACCTTTGTTATAATTTATGGGAACAGGCAGCATCAGGGCCGGGGGCCATGCTCTCAGAGGAACCCCAAAACCACTGGACCATCAATTGAGGTCTTTTAGTGGAGATCTCATGATGCACCTCTTTTTATTCTTGTGTTGCCAGTGAGGCTCCTCTCTGTGAGCTCCATCATGGCTATCACTGGTGGTGGCTGGGCACCATCCGGGTCTTCCAGTCCCAGGTCGATGTAGGCACCCACTCTTGTGGGTCTCTCTGTCTTCTCGGTTGTCTTTACCGCATGCCATTTTGGCCCTCAAGACAACCACTATTTCTATAAACACTGTCCTGAAAGTCTTAGCCATTACAATTTAAAAAAAAAACACATATAAAGATGATAAAGAAATAAGTAAAATTATCATTATTCTCTGATAAAATGGCTGCATATGAAAGAAATGCAAAAGAAGCTACAAACCATTAAATATTATAAAAAATATATTATAAATAAGCAAATTCAAATGGTGCTGTTTACAAACTTAAACTATATTTCCATGTATTCATATGGAACGGCTGGAAAACGAAATTTAAATGAACAATACCATTTATAACAGTGTTAAAAAAAATCAAATATGTGTAACACATCTACACTGGTTTCAATGCAACCCCAATCAAAATCCTGACAGGTTTTTCTTTAATTGTAACCCGACTCTAAACACATATGAAAACACAAACCATCTAAAAATTAAATACAAAAACAAAACTTGTTGCCATGAAGTTGATTTCAACACACGGTGACCCTACAGGGCAAAGCAGAGTGTCTCCTAATGTTTACAAGGAGCAGCTAGTGGACTTAACCACTATGCCTTAGAGCTCCACAAAGGACCCTAGCATAGGCATAAAAAATGCTGAAAAAGAAAAAAATAACTGGAAACCTTATGCTACCAGATTTTAAGATTTAGTGTAAAGCTAATGACGATTAAGACGCAGTTTTATTGGGGCAAATACAGACAGGCAGACTAGAGGAACACACTATACTCTTCAGAAAGACATCCACCTGATTTATATCAAAGGTACTCTGCAATCCAGTGGGGAAAGACCATTTTCCCCCGTAAAAAAAAGCAAAAAACAATGGCAGAGGCAACTGAATACACATATTGTCACAACACTCACCTAAGGTATGAAGGTAGTAAAACTGCGTTCTAATTCAAGAACATTAAAATCAGATAACTGCATGCTGTTGTTTATCAAGAATTCCCTATACCTTTATTTAAATTTACTTACCTTAGCCTAGATATTTTGGTGCCACTCCCACAGCAGCCAAGAAATCTGATAGTCAAATTACCTCTCCTTCTTTTATCTTTCCTTTCTTTTCTAAGGATGGTTATTCATTCTTCTAGGCCCTGCTCAAACACTGCCTTCTTTAAAATGCCATCCTCCTATTATAATCTTTCAGTCAAAATTAATTGTTCCTTCCTCTTAGTACCCACAGCACGTGGCCTGTACTTCACTTCTTTTATCTCATTCCGTATTTTAGTTACTTGATTTCCTGTTTGCCAGTGGGCTATTTGCAGAGAAAGGATATGCCCACTCTGCCAGTCAGATCAGCCACATTATTCTTGGAGATCAATGGGTGACAGACAGCACAGTAAGATCACCTTCATGCTGTTTCTAAGTTAATGGTGGAAACTAAAACAGTAGATACTAAACAATCCTACTCAAAGCAAAGGGACATTACAACAAATATTCAAGATACTGAACTAATTCCAATCCCTACTTTCACCTGCTCTGCAGTATAATAATCAAGTACGTAAAGGTAGATGAAGTAAATGAGGCCTACAACGGAGATAAAAATTATTAAAACAATATAACTAATTATTTTATGTTACTAAATAGATGGTTGGGAAGGAAGCAAGTGGACTACTTATGGACTAGATATTATTCACCATTCCTTTTCTGTTCACTGACTCTGCTCTTGTCCTCCTGCTTGGTATTAATAAACACACCTTCTATTCCTTTATCACATGTGACTGGCCCAGTTCTTCCTCAACTATTTTAGTAACAGGGTTGTGAAAGCAAAGTCAGTTCCTCTCTGAACGGCTGAAATAGAAAGACATAAACAATAAGTGAGCTGTTGATAGCACAGTTATTTCCAGGGTGGAAAAGGTATATGTGTAATAAGAATAAGTGAAACTGACTTGAAGAGTAAAGCAAATATGGAAAACAATCTAATGTACAAACCCTTGGTCCAAAATTCCTAGAGCCTCACCCTGTATTGGGGTTTTGTAAGATTCCTCAATGTTCTTATAATAAATGTCCCACTTTACTGTAACTTGTCCAATTTGAATTATTACTTAAAACCAACACAGTCCTGTGACAGACTGTTACTTTGATGACCTCCAATTAATCAAGTCTCCCTCACACTCTTATATAATCCCTTCTAAACAATGACTCTGGACTGGACTTGTGATATTTTGACCAACAGAATAATGGCAGAAGTAAAGCTTCTTTAATGGCCTGGTAGCTTCTGCTTCTTCCTTCTCACAATGCTTGTACTCAGGGTATTTCCCTGGAACCTAGCCATCACACCATGAGGCATTTTAATCAGTTATGTAGTAAGACCTACAAGTAGGAGAAGCAAGCCTACATCAACTCCTAGGTAAGATGACTGCAGCTATATCAGAATCTCAAATGACACCACCTGCCTTAGTCTGGGATCTCTAGTACAGCAGATACAGAGAGATGTGGATACATGGATATAGACAGACAGACACACAGATACATAGGTGTTTACTTCAAGGAACCAGCTCACATAATTGTGGGGCCTCCAGGTCCAGTATCGGTATGACAGACAGCAGGCCAGAGACTTCTGCATCCTGCAGGCTTACGTTCCAAGATGCACAGGTCACGTGACCAGAAGAGTGTAGGTGAAGTCAGAAACAGCATGAGCTCTGCCAGGATATCCATTTATATTGTGGAGACAGACCACAATCCCAAGGAAAACTCTCTCTGTAAATGACTGGTTGATCATACCAGATCACATCATGGAATATTATATTACATTACAGAACAGCAACCAGACCAGTATCTAGCCAAATCAGCATACCACAGCCGAGCTGAATATAAAAGTAACTTTCACACCACCTAAATCAGAAGCATACATTAATTTACAGCAATATTTACTAAATCATAATTTTAAACCACTAAGTTTTGTGGTGGTAGCTTGTAATGTAAATCCTAATAAAACAATGTTTGATTCACATATAAGTAACTCAGAATTTGATTTCTCCTAATACAAAATATGTACAAAGGATGGAAGGAGCCCAAGTGACAGAGTCCCTAAAGCATTCCACAGCTAACTAAAAAGGTGGCAGTTCGAACCCACCAGTTTCTCCACAGAAGAAAATGGCAGTCTGCTTCGAAAGATGCAGCAGTGTATAACCTTTGAAACCCTACAGAGCAGTTCTATTCTGTCCTACAGAGTTGCTATGAATTGGAGTAAATGCAACAGCACCGAGTTGAGGTCGTCAAATTATATGCATGATCCATCGGCCAACCCTGATTTGCTAAGTGTTTATGAAAATAAACATACTTATTTGTTTAACATGTGATTTCCAGCATCATTTTTGTCACCAAGGTTGTATTTTCCAACTACTGATCCTTTTTATTTGTTTCTAACTTATGCATTCCAATCATCTGCAATCATCAGTGCAGCATCTTGACTGCTTGTTTCATCAATTTCAGACTGCAGAACTTATTAAAAAGCTTCAATCTCTTCATCTTTGATGCATACATTTGAATACTAGCTTTCTTTGTAGGCTTAGGGATATTACCCTATCACTGACAGCACTATATTTCAGGATAAATCTTGAAATGTTTTTTTAATGATGAATGCAATACCATTTCTCTTCAAATTATTATTCCCAGCATAATGTAGATTATATGATTGTCCAATTCAAAATAGCCAGTACCAGTGCATCACTGCTCATTAATATCTAGAATGTCAATATTTATGCATTCTACTTTATTTTCAATGATTTCCAAGTTTCCAAGATTCATATTTCCTACATCCACATCCTGATTATTAATGGATGTTTGCAGCTGTTTTTTCTCATCTTGAGTCATGCTATGTCAGCAAACAATGGTCCCAAAAGCTTGACTCCATCCATGTCATTAGAGTCAACTTGACTCTGAGGTGGCAGCTCTTCTCCCGTCACCTTCTGAATGCCTTCCAATGTGAAAGATGAAACCAGAGGTGGCAACATCTGAGCCTCTGGGCTCATCCTCTGGCACTGTATCAATGTTCTCCTCTTATTCATAAGGTTTTCAATGGTTAAATCTTTTCAGAAGCATACCGCTGGGTCTTCTTTCCTAGTCTTAGTCTAGAAGCTCAGCTGAAACCTCTTCACCATGGGTGGCATAGCTTCAACCATTACAGCAACATGCAAGCCCCACAGTACAACAAACTGACAGGTGGAGGAACTGAGAGACATTCAGCATTTCTCAAGCTGAAAGAACTGAAGAAAACATCCAAGCCCTGAGTTTCAACAGTGAAGAAGTCTACTGGAAAAATATTAAACAATGCAGAAAGCATCAAAAGAAGATGGAAGAAATACACTGAGTCATTACACCAAAAAGAATCTGTTACGGTTCATCCATTCGAAGAGGCAGCATACGATCAGGAACTGATAGTACTAAAGTAAGAAGTCGAAGCTGTACTTAAAGCAGTGGTGCGAAACAGGGCTCCAGGAATCCATGGAATATCAACTGAGATGTTTCAATAAATGGATGCAGAGTTGGACATGCTCCTTCATCTACTGCAAGAAATCTAGAAGGCAGCTACTTGGACAACTGACTGGAAGAGATCCATATTTATGCCTATTCCAAAGAAAACGGATCCAACTGAATATGAAATAACAGAGCAGTATCACTAACAACATCATTAATATCACACACAACTAAAATTTTGCTGAAGATCATTCAAAATTATCTGCAGCAGTATATTAACAGGGAACTGTCAGAAACTTAGACCAAATTCAGAAGAGGACTAGAACCAGGGATATCACTGCTGTCACACGTTTTTGGTTGAAAGCAGAAAATACCAGAAATATTTACCTGTGTTTTACTGACTTTTTAAAGGCATTCAGCTGCAAGGAGAGAGGTAGGAGAGAGAAAAAGGAGAAGGGAGAGGGCAGGGGAGAGGGAGAAACAAATGCACATATACATGTATGCATTGGCAATTTTCTCCACGGATCTTAAGAATTCTTACAGAAGAACAGCAGAAGCAGTTTCACATATTTTACTTATACCTATACCTTAAAAATGTCAAAAATCTCAGTATCATGTTTAGTCTCTTACTACTCAAAATTCAAGCAGGAAAACAAGAATTTAGAGCAAACAGAACCCTGGTACAGTATTACCATTTAATGATGATCCCAAAATTTAAAAAAAAAAAAAAAAAGTATTCAGACAGCCTGGGGATAAACCAAAATTAAAGTCAAATTATTTAAAAGTTACACTGGTTGCTTTCTGTTAACATGTTTACAAAAGCAGTCATATTTACCATAATGTACAACATTTAATGAGTGGCTATCATGTACATACACTCTAAATGTTTATATACAATAACTCACCATAACAATGCTTTGAGGCAGGCATTAGTAACATTCTCATTTTACAGATGAGAAAATTGAAGTTTACAGAAGTTAAGTAACTCTGAAAACTTTACTTCCCTCAATTCAGATATAAACCTATACACTGTAATCCAGAGTCTATCTACTATTCTGAATATCTGTGTGAACCTAAAACATACACTGTTCACTGAGGGTCTATGTCTTATTTTTATAATATATTTTAGTATGTAAGAGCAAAAGAATCACAATTTGGGGGGAAGCATTAATTTTCGCCTTTCAAATGTTTGACAAAACATATCAATACATTTTAAGTTAAAACAGAAAAAGGTAATACCTCAGAAACCCCTAAGTCATTATTATTCTTCTAAACTCCAGTGTGTGATTCAGTAATTATGCTTAGACTCATATAATGTTTTATTCTAAATCTTAAACGTCTTACAATTTTTAAGCTCTCTGTAGCACATGATATTGAATAAAAGTGCATATATCATTCAGTGGAAGTAACAGACATTTATTTTCATTTACATTTGTATGAATGTGTCTTAGTAATTTTTCCTGTTTGAACAAAGGAAGCCATTTCAAATCAAGATTGTAGGTAACATGAATAAACAGATTGCAGATAACATCAATAAAAGCAACAACAGAATGGTAAACACAAGGTATGTCTGGAGATCAAGATCATAAGATTTTAGAGTTGAAAGAGGTTTCTGAGATCATCTAATCAACTTTCTCTTGTACAAATGATACTATTAAACCCCCAATGAAAACTTCAAAACAGAACTTGAGCCAATGTTCTTTCCCCATGTAACAGTACCAGAATCAAAACTGGTCAGTTTCTCTTCTTTGCTCACCGATTTTCTGAATAAAATAAGAATACATTCAGTCAGCATTTTAATAATAAAAAAGGGATGTTACTAAAAACTAATTGAGAAAAAATAATATATATTCTTAATAATACATATAAAAAATAAAATTTTCAGACTTGAGATCATTATAAGAAATCATTGTTTATATAGCAGAGGTAACAGAATAAAGATCTTACACAGAATTCCAAAAGATCAATTGAAGGAAGAAGACCGCCCTTTCCAGAGGAGCTGAACAGAATTCTGGTTATGTGTTAAAAAAGGGCTCCATTCTCAAGTAAGTTTCAAAAACACTAGATGAAATAAAATTAAACAGGACTCGTGACTGCAATATTACTCACAGCTTTTAATATACTAATATATAATGTGAATTTCCAAAAGGAGAGATATATTATGTAGCACTGTGCAAATTTATTTGACCCTGTAAAAACTTTTTCATGCCACAGCTCCAAGACAAGTCTTGCTAGAACAAAATTCAGGAAATGGCTGGGAAGAACGACAGACAAAAAAAGAAAGACAGACTAAAGCTGTGTGGCCAATCACAGACTCAAAATAAAGCAATATAAATGGGTTGTTGTAAAAACTAGCAAAATCTTATTTTCTACTATATGCATACAACTACTGTCCTAAGATAAATGTAGGATATGAAAAAGTAGAAGTCGATCATTATGAGTTCCCCTGATAAACAAATTAACCACTCTTGATAATTAGAGTCCCTGGGTTTAACCACTAATTCTCATTCTGATTTGATCCAATTATCAATTTAAATTATCTGCTAGAGGAGCATTTTCACAGAAGAAGCAATCTATAAGGGCAAGAGGAGAAAAATAAAAGCAAGCAAAAAGGTATCAAGACATCAGAGAACCCCTAGGGAATTGCCTGTCTAGCACTTCTAGTGCTTCTAGTGACAGAAGCCCTTCATCCTCTATGTGATTTTTGTGAGATTGCTGATGTAGTGTCCCATTTCCAAGACTCAAATGGACATGTGCTCCATACACAGCCAATCAAATTCCTCACACCTCTGGCTACAATGACTGACCTTGTGAGCCATGCCAGGCGAAGGAGCATCCTGGAATTTTGTATATAAAATCATTTCTCTTAATTCATTAGCTGGGACAGCAAAAGCTTAGAATTAACTATTACTATAATCTCTCAACCCTTACCCTTTCCCAATTCTGGCTACATGTAGGAAATCAACATGCAACACACTTAAAAAAAAAAAAAAGAACAATGAAACAGAAAGAAGTCTTGATCACATTAATTCCCTGAATATGTAGTTTGAGTCCTTCAAATCAGCTCTTCCTCTGTATTCATATACAGCTAACAAATTCCCTACTTTCAACCTAAGCAGATTTCCAGCTGGGTTATCTGTCATTTACAGCAAAAAGGTCCTAATCAACACATGTAACTCAAGAAAGAAATGTATCTCAAAACAATCTGTAAAGATTAAAAAACACAGTATCCAATAAAGGTGGTAATGGTTAAGATACCTTTTTTTTGAAGGTAAGTTGGCAACAGATATCAGAATTTTTAATTCATATACCTTTAACCCCAAAATTTTGCATATCTTAATTAATCTTGTATTTTAAAAAACTCACAAGTATCAATGATAAATGTACAATGTTATTAGCTACATTTGTCACAATGAAATATTAGAACTTCAGTTAGGGAATGGTTAACTACAGCAAAACCTATGATGTAATACAACAGAGCCACTAAAAGGAGACACACACATCTATTATAAACTAATTTTTACATGCCAAGGGAGAGTACAATACAGTAGTTAAGAGCTTACACTCTAGGGACCAGACAACATGGGTTCAACACCTAGCTTGGCCTCTTCTCCCACTATCCTGGGCAAATTACTTAATCTTACTCTACTTCAATTTCCTCAACTATAAAATGGTGGTAACACCAATACTATTAAGTAGCAATTGAATAAATTAACAGGTTCTATAAAGGACTCTAGAAAAGTATTTTACACTTGGTAAGCTCTTTAATAACAGAACAAGAGGACTCTGCATGGTTTAAAGTTAGGAAAGGTATGCGTCCATTGTATTCTTTCACCATACCTTTCCAATGTGTATGCCGAGCAATAATTCTAGAAGCTGGACTATGTGAAGAAGAACAAGGCATCAGGATTGAAGGAAGACTCATTAATAACCTGCATTACACGGATAACACAACTCTACTTGCCGGAAGTGAAGAGGATTTGAAACACTGATGAAGATCAACGACCACAGCCTTCATTCAGTATGGATTGCATCTGAACATTCAGAAAACAAAAATCCTTACAACTGGACCAGTAAGCAACATCACAATAGATGGAGAAAGGACTGACATTGTTAAGGATTTCATTTTACTTGGTTCTACAATCAACGCCCATGAAAGCAGCAGTCAAGAAATCAAAAGATGCAGTACACTGGGAAAATCCGCTGCAAAGGATTTCTTTAAAGTGCTGAAAAGTAAAGACAGCATCTTGAAGACTAAAGTGCACCTGACCCAAGTCACGGTATTTTCAAAAGCATCATGAGCATACGAAAGCTAGGCTATAAATAAGGAAGCCAGAATTGATACCTCTGAATTGCGGTGTTGGAGAAGAATACTCAACATACCACGGACTGCCAAAACAACAAACAGATCTGTTTTGAAGTAAGTACAACCAGAGTGCTTCTTGGAAGCAAAGACAGTGAGACTGCATCTCACATACTTTGGCATGCTGTCATGAGGAATCAATCCCTGCAGAAGGACGTCACGCCTGGTAGAGTGGAGGGTAAGTGAAAAAGTAGAAGACCCTCAACAAGATGGACTGACACAATGGCTGAAACAACAGGCATAAAAACTATTGTGGGCATGGGACAGAACCAGGCAGTATTTCTTTCTGTTGTGCAACAAGTCACTATGAGTTGGAACTGACTCGACAGCACCTAACAACAACAAAAAGTTCTTAATAAAGTTAACCATTATATTGTCAATAACATGAAAAGATATCAAAAGAAACGCTGGGGAGGGAGGGAGGGAAAGAATTGCAAAATACTACATATGTACAAGGCTCTCACACTCTGATACCTACAGAAGTTAGGCAAACAACATAAAGTGGGAACTGTGGCAAACCACAGAATAGATATCCTAACTCATAAGGCAGCAACTCTAACCAACTATTATGATATGAAAGAGGCTGCAGTGTTGCTGAATCTTTCAACTTTTCAAAAGAAGCCAAAAATCTGAGTTTTATACGAAATACACTGTTTTTAGCTTTTCTATCTTATCTTTTTTTTTATAGTCTATGCATTTCTTTAATATATAGTCCCGTAAGTATACTTACTATAAAACAAGAAAAAACATTTAACTAAACTTGGCATTGTGTATTTCTCTTTCCAAATGGTCAAGATACTAAAGGACAGAAATATGTATTATATAAGAATTTGAAGTGATCTTAGAGAACCACTCAGTTTAACGGTAAGGTAAACTATGAAAGATTTGATATACTCAAGGTTACAAAGTGTTTCTAGCCAGATTAAAACTTGGTCGCCTAGTATTATTTCCATGACTCCAGTTCTGCTTAAGTGTTTTCACCGAAGTATGAAAAAACAGAGGAAAATGGTGAAGTCTGGAGTTACATAATGGACTCATTTGAAATGTCTTTGAAGTTTCTGATTTTATCTAAAAAACTCGTGCGAATCCTACCTTCTGTGCCTGATGTATCCATGCTTATCTTAATATTAAAAATGCTATAAGTTACTCTGAAGTAGAAGTGATATTTCAAGAATTACTGCTTGAAAGAAGTGGGGGTGGGAGCACTAGACAATAGGTAAGCAGAAACTATGGTGAAGGATAACACAGTAAACAATACTCGGGAAGCCAGCAAAACCTGATCAAGGCAAAGTCACAGAAACTCCACAGATACACCCTAACTCCCTGATCGATCTAGTTACTGGGCTAAGGTCTGGGACCATGGTCTTGGGGACATTTAGCTCAGTTGCACAGCATAGATTTTTTTAAAGACAATGTTCTACATCTTGTCTTGGTGAGCCATATCTGCAGTCTTAAAAGCTTGTGAGCAACCCTCCAAGACACAACTACAGGTCTCACCCCCTCTGGAGTAAGGAAGAATGAAGAAAACTGAAGACACAGGGAAAGATTAGTCCCAAAGATTAATGGACCACAACTACCACAGCCTCCACCAGACAGTTCAGTACAACTAGCTGGTGCCCAGCTACCACCATATATAACTACCATTCTGATAGGGATCACAATAAACGGCCCCAAAGCAGGGGTGGAAAAAAAAAGAAAAAAACCTACAAAATTCAAACTGGGGAAAAAAAAAAGGACAAGACTTACTGGTTTCACAGACCAGAAAAACTTTGAGAGCACCCCTGAACACCCTTTTAACTTAGCACTGAAGTTCACCCTTCCACCAAAAATTAGACAGGCCTATAAGACAAACAATAACACACTTAGTTCAAATACATATGAGATTAAAGACACACTAGCCCAAAAGCAAAGACAACACGTGAAGAGACAGAAAAGCCGGATGAATGTAAGCCAGGAACTTGACATCAAGAACAGGAGAATGCAACACATCACCGTGTTGGCCACCAATGTCACAAAACAGTATGTGTGTTGTTTAACGAGAAACTAATTTGCCTGTAAACTTTCAACTAGATAACAATTTAAAGAAAATTATTATTGTTGTTGTTCTTTCTTCCTGTACCTTAGATTCTAAAGCCTTAGAGTGTCCTTAGACACAATACCATGTTCTTTAGCTTGAAAGGCAGAGTACAACTGCGATAACATGTTTATTTCACGATATCTCATTTCCTGGCTCCTTTAATTTCCACATTAGGAAACTTTTTAAAAGCACAGTAAAATTAATCCTATTCTTTCAAAATATATAATTACTAGCAAAATTATTATAAAAGTTGTTGGCATTGCTCATTGGAATGACAAAACTTTCAGTAAGTTCTATTTAATTAAAATTAATTAATTAAGTATAAATTAGTTTATCAATTCATTAAACAACTAGAGAGAACTTCTACCTGGCAATACTTCATCAAATATTTATTTTTCAAGAGGTCGCCAAAAACATTTTTTAATGTAAGTCAGCCAGCATGCATTCATATCAGCTATAGCCACAACTACTCTGAAGTTAAACCATCTTTTCTTCTTCCTTAGTATTAATCTTCTCAGCCTAGATGTGAACGAAGAAATCCCTTGTGGTTTCATTATTTTTTTTTTCAAGGACCTCTTTTATAATATCTCAAATTCCAAATATGTTTTGTTCTTGTTCAATACTACCTGTAACAGCAAAGTACAGATTTTATCTATATTATTCACTGTTTCAAAAAAGCATGGTATTCAACTTAACCAGCCATCACCAGTAAGAGTAAAAAAAGACCCTCATTTATCACTTCTTCCCAATAGCACATTGTTGATTCTCCACCATACATCACAGTTTGAAGTCAAATGGTCATATGTATTTTTAATACAGTTAAAACTCTTAACGTGGCAACATACATACTAGTTTAAAAGTCTCTGGCCACTGACAACAGTACTAAGTATATCCACTAGAATTTAAACAATTTATTTCTTTTGTACTTTAATTCTCTAATATATTGCTTCCAACCCCAAATTCATTAAAGAATAAGCTAGTTTGAGAAGTAAACTTCTTTGTAACAACAGTCACAGAATTATTTTAAAAAAGAAAATCAGGAATGTCCGGGAGAACACCAATTCTAACTAGTAAGATTTAGATTTTGTTTGCAATAATAATATATTTACCTACTGACATTGTTCTCAAAAACATACTTTATATATTCTTTTAAATAAATGGGAGGCCTGGCTGCCCAGTGGTTAAGAACTCAGCTGCTAATCAAAAAGGTAAACAGTTTGAACTCACCACCTGCCCCTTGGAAACCCGACGGGGCAGTTCTACTCTGTAATATAAGGTTGCTGTGAGTCATAACTGACTCACAGTAACAGGTTTGGCTGTTTTTTAAAATCAATAGATGGGCTTTTTGGAAAACAATAATGACACATAACGTGTAAGAATACGAGGTCCAACAATTAAGTCCACAAACTTAACTGTTTTAAGTGCAACATAACCTCACTGCTAAATATCACTACAGTCACCTTCAAAGTACTCCCCTTATGAAGCTATGCACCAATACCAGCACCTAGTCCACCCTTCAAAGCAATTTTGGAACTCTTTCTGGAATAACCATTGTGCACGGTAACACGGTGGCAAGTTCGAGAACTTAATTGTATAGTTGTCTGTGAGAGAGGTTTTAGCTAGTAAACAAGTAACTGTATGGGAACACCTTCTCTACTCATCTGATCTGGCCCCCAATGACTTTTTTCTTTACCCAAAGATAAAAGCACTATTGAAAGGAAGACATTTTGATACTTTCAGGGCATCAAGCATAGTAAGACAACAGCTCCAAGGCCATTCCAGAAAGAGTTCCAAAATTACTTTGAAGGGTGGACTACGCTTCCCAAGTGAAGTACTTTGAAGGTGACAGTAGTGATATTCAGAAAGGAGGTGTAGTACTTTTTCCTGGATGAGTCTGCAAACTTAATTGGCAGTCCTCATAAGTTTGAGGGATGAAATACAATAGATGATCAAATAAATCCATTGTTTTTTTCACCACATCAAAGAGTTTGCTTCTAATCCCACAGAACATACCTACAGAATCAAAGTGTTTTCAAATTTACAGTCCCTGACAAAAACGAATTATCCAGTGAGCAAGGTAAGCAATGGCTCACTCATACTGTTTCTAATCTGCAGTGAACAATTCCAAATGAGTTTCACTGTGTAGCCCTGCTTATTTGGTAATCCACCCCTCCGTGCTACTGTTTTAGGTAATAGATTAAGGTAATGTATTGTTACTTTTAACTACATACCATGGTGCCAGATGTTAGCAGTGGCTAGATACTATAATATTAAGTAGTCAGTGGGGTATAATCTATCTGAGCTGATATTATAAATTTGTATGTATTCACTATTTTCTTGATAATGATTCTGTGGAACTTTTATAGTGATAGAATTATTATGCTGCCTTGATAAACAGCTTCTTTCAAAATGCAAAAAAAAGGTTAAAGGTGATGCATTTGAAATATAGTAAACCTGCTACGTAACTGTTAAAACTGACTATACTACTGAAACTATTTACACACACACACACACCCCTAACATTAGCTGTCCTACATCTTGTTTCAGGTTTCAAAGCAGCAGAATTTATTTTGCTTCACGTTATAAATATCGCATTATTTTCAGTCCCTGCTATAAATAGTAACAGAAGTAGAGAACATCAGAAACAGATACATTAAAAATTGAACCTTGGGTCACCAAAGGCAATATAACCTTCATTTCTGGCAAATTAACATAAGATAGTTATTAATAAAAATACTGTTCTTAGAGACAGCAATAATCTTCAACATTACATGTTTCCACCTACCATCTATTGCTATATATATGCATGTCCTTGTTTTTCCGATTAAATATCTTTAGTAAAACTAAAATATCCATGTTACTTTCATTACCATATTCTGATTGCCAAGTCATAAATGATTCAAGATAGTTACACAAAATACAAATGTTGTTGTTACACATTTCTTTTACAAGTATTCTTTCAAAATTCTAATACAGTTAATTCCTTTTATTAGAAGTTTCAAAAGACCGCATATTATACTAGCAAATTTAAAACTGAGAATAAGCTTAGAAGAGCATCTAGAAGATGAAAAACTTCAAAGTACAAACATTACCTCTCAAAAGATAACCAAAAATGTCACAAAGTTGGGAAACTACAACTTCACCAAAATACTACCTAACACATTGTAAAATGTATGTATACAAGGGAAGGAGGGTAAACCATATTATTATCTTTGTAAAATAGTTTTAAATGAAATATTCAAAATCACTGTTGTGAAGAAAAAAAGAGAATGTTTTACAAAACAAGTCCTCTACCTTTCAGAGAGTCACAAATTATAACTCAAAATCACAGTTTTAAGTGTGGCCTCTTAACTCAATTTGTAAAGTATAAAACCAGTACTGAAGCAAAATACAATACTTGTTCTAAAAGACACAAAACTGCACAGCATCACTGCATTTTTGTAGGATTCTGGCCTCCCTCTCCCCACCCCATTACATGCAATTTCAAGAACACAGGTGTTAGGTGTTTTGTAAGGAAAATCTACTATTCACAGACTGAGTGTACTCTGTACAAAGTACTCTGTACTTTGATTCTTCTCTACAGTCCCACTGTTGTCAAGTCTGTTCTGACTCACAGCAACCCTACAGGACAGAGCAGAATCGCCTCACAGGATTTCCAAGGAGGAGCTGATGGGTTCAAACTGCCATCCCTTTCATTAGCAGCCAAGCTCGTAACCACTGCACCAACTGGGCTCTGCTATCATAGCACCAGTACTTGTATCAGTAACTTTTCAAGAAAAAATCTGTTATTTCTTCTCTCAAATATCTATATCGTATAATCAAATCCTACTACCTTCTGTTAGAACACTTCCACCAAATATGCAGCTTCCTTTTCATTCCTTTAGCTACATCCTGACTCTTGGTCCTAGATTTTTTTCCCTCTAAACTACTGTACCTCGTTCCCATGTTTCTCCAAATTGTCTTTAATTAAGACGTCCATCTTCTTTCCTTGACATTTTGTCTATGTCACCTCCCTATTTCACTAGGATTTTCCAAGGCCTTTGCATTGCATTTTGTTCTGTTGAGGATCTCATCTTCACCTATATACTAACAAGGTCGCCACTGACTTTCAACTTCCCTTAAAAATATCAGTTTCATCTTACTTCAGGTAAACATGCTGAATTTTCTCTTCAGGTTAGGCTCCAACTTATCTCCTTTTGCAGTTAACCCCCAACGCATGGGTAACTTAGACAGTTTCAGTACAACAATTATATACATTGTTTCTTCAATTGTTTGCACACCAGTGTTATCTCACTGGACTGTAGGAATACAAGAGAGGGACTGGCATCTTTCATGACACTCTGTAAAACAGTTATTTACTACATTATTCGACTAAGGTAAGATGATTCACTAAATAAAACTATTGTTGCTCTTGGTAGGCGTTAGCTGGTTCTGACTCACAGTCGCCCTATATACAACAGTAGGAAACACTACCTGGTCCTGTGCCAATGGTTACTAGTCTGAGCCCACTGTTGCAGTCACTCTGTCAGTTCATCTCACTGAGGGTCCACCTCTTTTCTGCTGACCCTCTACCTCAGCAGGCATGATGTTGTTTTCCAGGTACTGGTCTTTCCTCATAGCATGTCAAAACTACTTAAGTCGTACCATGCTCGCTTCTAAAGAGTATTCCGGCTGTACAACAGCTTTGTTGTTCTTTTGGCAGTCCATGGTGTATCTGGTATTTTCACCAACACTTAATTCAAAGGTATGTTTTTCTGCCTTATTCACTACCCAGCTTTCACACGCTTAAGAGGTGAGTAAAACACCATGGCTTATGTCAGGTGCACCTTGGTTCTCAAAGTGACATCTTTGCTTTTCAACACTGTAAAGAACTATTTTGCAGCAGATTTTACCCAGTGAAATATGTAACATGATTCATTACATAAAACTAGTACGGAAGCATAAACAAAGAATTAAAAAAATCTCCACAGTTTAACTTCTAAATATCTACGGCCTTTCATTTCCATGGATAGTTGACATATTTTCGTTTGTATAAAACTTCAATCTTACTATTCTATTAATTTTCAAAGCCTGGATAGAACTGAAGGTATAAGTTGGAGGGTGAGATACAGTATACACCTTTACATACCGTGATCTGATTCTTTAAAAAGCAGCAACGTTAACTCTTAAGAATTTAGAGGTACAACTGAACCTCCATGCAAGAGACCAGTTTCAGCTCCAAAGGGAATGGTGCACTTTCCAACTTGGGGGTCTCTTTCCCTGCACTGTTTTATACTAGTTTCTCTATTCCAGAGGCTTTCAAAGAGGAAACTTAACAGATCGCAGTTTAAAATTTGGAAAGAATACCAAGGAAAAGCAATTTGTTTACTTAAAAGAAAGGGTACCACAGATATGCTCCTTTCACAAAACCCAGCAGCTACATTAAGCTTTTCACTAAGCATCTATCCACAATCTCAGAGACTGTTCTACCTAATAATAAAATCAATTCTAATTCAATTTAGTCCCTTCCCGAGCGCCATCTCAACGTGTCAGAATTTGACACGGGAAAAAAAATTTTTTTTTAAGAAAGGGGGGAGCGATAGAGAAGCTAGGATTCCCATCTACATCTTTTTTTTCCGAAATCACACCGCTGAGTCTTGGATTTCCTTCACTCCAAACTAAACCCTCTCATTCCAAATATAGTTTTTTAACCCCCGCCTCGCCACTCAGCTACACACAAACCTGGCCAACTACAAAACCGTAGCAGAAATCCCTATAAATCGGCTTGCTATTCATCTTGGAAGTCAAGCCCTGCAGCAACTGCCTATCGTGGAACTGAGAGATATTACCCAAATACAACGCAACGGAATCAGACATGCAGAGCACACACGGCTTCTGCGAGCGAGGGAAACGCGAACTGGGAAAAGTGAGCTTCTCATAGCGGGACCATCACCGCGAGGGGGATGGGAGGTTCCCAGAAGACAGGGGAACACAGGAACCCGAACGGGGGAATCCTCTCTCAAGTAAAATGCACTGGCTCCCGGGCCGCAGGCTCCAGCCCGTTCATAGCGCTTGGAAATGGCGAGACGGGCACAGGGCCCTTTGCTTAGGAAGGCGGAATGGAGACCCTTGCCGAGGTTCAGGCTCAAGCCAATTCCATACCTCCTGGGGGAGGCGAGGGGTGTTCCCACGGGTGCCTGAGGGGATACCTGGCCTGCTAGCGGCAGCCTGAAGCGCAGCAGAGTTTCTCCTCAAGAATACCCGTGAAGTCCCGTCCAAGACCAGGGCAAGCTTAGCCAGAGCTCCCCCGGGCGAGGGGGGGGAGGAGGGCAAGGAAGAGGTGGAGATGGGATTCCCCCCTCTCCAGAAGAGCGTTAGCAGAGGATGCACCCAGGCACGCCGAGAGCGGCGTGCTTCACACAGTGGAGCTGGGATCCCGCCGCCTGCACCGGCAGCGCGGAGCCCCGCAGCGCCCGCCGCGCCGGCCCCTTGGTCCCTGGGGGCCAGGGACTTCGGTCGCGAAGGCGCTGAGGCCTGACATCCCATAGGCCGGACCCAGCTCCCGGGGGAACCGGGGGAACCTACTAACCTCCAGCAGCTTGAAGCAGTTATAAAATGCACCCCCTGCGCCCCTTCCTCAGCCTGCCCTCCTCCTGGGGGGCCGCAGAGCCGGGCCATTACAGCGAGAAAGGTGAGGCAGATGGGGGATAGCGACCATAGCACTCCAAGATCTCTACCCTCGACGTTACCTGTCAGGACTCCGACACGGATTTGATGGTCGTGGTTAGTGAGGATCATTCCCTCGGTCGCCATGTTTCCCAGTGCAGTCACCGCACTAACAGGAGCCGGGAGAAGCCGGAGCCCGGAGCGCGCGGGCCGGGAGCGCGCTCGACTAGGAGAGCGCGAAACCGAGGGCGCCCGGAGAGCGCGTGGCGAACGCAGAAGGAAGGGGAGGCGGCGGAGCGGTTGGCGGCCTGAGCCCGGGTGAGGCCAGACCGGTTTTGCGCGAGTCCGCCGGAGGGGGCGGAGCCAGGGAGCGCGACCCCGAGTCCAGGTCGAAGGCAGCGAGCTGGGGGTGGGGGACGCAGCGGCGTCAGAGCGAGGCCCAAGAGTCTAAAGCCGCTGTGCGGAAAGCGCCAGACGTGGAGCGGCTACACGGCAGGAGCCTGAGGGGAAAAGAGAGCACTCCCTCTACAGATTGCGGGGGCGGCCTCAGGGATAGGGGCGGAGCTACACTCCGAGGCATGCAACTCGTGGAGAGTGAGGGGAGGGGTAAGAGCTTGCTGCGGAGTTTCGGGAGTGGGAAGGAGCGAGCCCAGCGAAGGAGACCGGGGAAATGCGCCGGGGTACGCGAGTAGTGCCGGATTGGCTGAGAGAACGCGGAGCAAGGGCGCGCGAGACTCGAAAGCAGCCTCGGCCGAGCCCCAGACAGAAGCAATCACCTGCCGAGTTTAGCGCCTGCTCTGCCGCCTGATACTGGCTGTTCTGGGCCGCCAAAGCCGCTCTCCGGGGAAGCGCGAGTAGAGCCTCTTCACAGCTCTTGGGAGCGGCCTGCTGCACCCCTGAAGGCACTGGGGAACCTGGAGATGGCTTCGAAAGCTGCTTGGATGACAAAACAGCAGCTACTGTGACAGAGCTCGCCGTAGGAGAAGGAGCTATCCTGTCCGCCTAATTTTAGCCTTCACCTACCTCAATCGGCTCCGTTGCCTGAGCATTTCCGCTTCTGCAGAGCTTTGGGATGCCATCTCCAAGTCAGCACCTACGTACAAGTTGATCCTCACAAGCAAGCGAAGCTTAGGATTTTGCGGCGGCATCCTGAATGGAGATAATCTGGCTTCTCAACCACGTTTGTCCCATCGTTTTGTGGCCTTAAATTTCACAGCCACGGTCTCTTTTTAGATGAAAAGCACTAATCCACTTAAAAAAGAAGAGCACGTTGCTCCTAAATGGACAGCAATCTCTAAACTGGAAATAGAATGCAGGCCGTGGCAAGTGAGTTTTATTTCAGTATTTGTGAGA
Source organism: Heterohyrax brucei (assembly GCA_028571685.1). Classification (NCBI taxonomy): domain Eukaryota; kingdom Metazoa; phylum Chordata; class Mammalia; order Hyracoidea; family Procaviidae; genus Heterohyrax; species Heterohyrax brucei. Next base: position 87,823,033 of record CM053151.1, on the reverse strand, counting down.
TATTGTTTTACCATAAAAATGGTTTTTTTGTGCCGTTTACTTTCATGTGCCTCTCATATTAAGCACCTGTAGCTTTTATGTCGGTTTGTTGCCCTCTCTTTTCTGATTCTTTCAACAATAAAATTTACAGACACACACACTCACACACGAGGTCTGACAGGTAAGTCTGCAAACTTAATTGTTCTTATTATGGTCACCTTCGAAATACTGTCCTTGGAAAGCTATGCACCGACACCAGCACATAGTCCACCCTTCAAAGCAATTTTGGAACTCTTTCTGGAATGGCCATTACGCACAGTGGCAATGTGGCAAGTTGAACTTAATTGTATAGTTGTCTGTGAGGGAGTATTTAGCTAGTACACAAGTAACGGTATGGGAACACCCTCCCGGCTCACCTGATCCGGCCCACAGTGACTTTGTCTTTACCAGAAGATAAAGGAAATATTGAAAGGAAAACACAGATGGCTTTCAGGACATCAACGGTAGTAAGACAACAGTTCTGATGGCCATTCTAGAACAGTTCCAAAATTGCTTTGAAAGGTGAACTAGGCGCTGACATCCGTGCATAGCTTCCCCAGGGGAGTACTTCAGAGGTAACCATGGTGATATTCAGCAATGAAGTAAGTAGCGCTTTTTCTAGAATGAATTCGCGAACTTAACTGGCAGTCTTCGTTTACATCTTCTGTTTTGTTCCCTGTGGCAGGAGTGCTTAAATGCTGGCTACTAATGAAAAGGTCGGCAGCTCAAATCTACTGGACACTCTTTGGAAATCCTGTGGGGCAGTTCCTCTCTCTACTGTATTGTAGCTATGAGTCAGAATGGACTAGACAGCAACTGGGTTGTTTTTTGTATTCTCAGCCATGGTAAAACCTGGAAGCATGATTAAAAAGCAAAGTTAACTGTCAAAAAATGTTTAATCATCAGGGTTTATATACAATTAAAATCTCAGAGCCAGTTTGATGGTTATGAGTTTTTTTATTGTTCTGGTTGAAAGATGGAATTATCCTCTGAAGATTCACATGGTTACATATTTCGTTTTAAATAATAGGAATTACAAAAGAGGTAATGGATGGAATTGAGGTAGGATAAGGTAAATGAGTGAAATACTTTTGTGATATTGTGTATCAATGGAATTATTCAAAGTGGGTTAAAAGTCGAAGTCGTGAACCTACTTTCTGTAATGGTCACCATGAAGTCTGGTGCCCAATGAGTTTGTAACTATTTTCAAATCAGAGCTAGAACTGTGAAATTATATCCAAAAGAATGGTTGTCTCAAGTTAAAAATGAAGCACAAATATTTGGTTACATTGTAAGCTTTCGAAACTATGTTTATTCTCTAGTATTTGACATCAAGTCATCTCATGGTGACCCCCTGTGTTGCAAAGTAGAGCCACTCTAATGTTTTCTTAGCTGTACTTCTTATGAAAATAGATCATTAGGCCTTTCTTCCATGATGCCATGGTGTGGGTTCAGACCGCCAGTCTTAGTAACTGAATACAAACCATTTGTGCCACTGCAGCTGCCTTTTATTCTCTACCCCAAAACCAAACTCATTGCCAGTAAGTCAATTCCAACTCATAGCAACCCTATAGGGCAGAGTAGAGCTCCCCTGTAGAGTTTCCAAGAAGCATCTGGCAGATTCCAACTGCTGACCTTTTGGTTAGCAGCCATAGCATTTAACCACTACACCACCTTTATTTTCTTCAGCAACCTCAAATATGAAATGATTAGAAAATGTCTTGAATATTCAGATAAGTTATAAACTTCCCAATAACAGCCTTTGTGACCTAAAGAAGTTTACGCCTTTTTCTTTGTCCTTTGATGTTAGTGGTGGACTAAATAAGCATCCCTTGAGCATAGAATGTTCTGTAATTCTTCAGGGAAACAAACTTGCACCTTTGTTTCACAAATCAATAGGAGAGGCTGAAAGACTAACTTTCTGAATATATAAAAATAATGCTACTCCTACAACTCAGTAACAAAAAAAAAAGAACACGTAATAAAGATCAGCAAAGAAATTTTAATAGACATTTCTCCAAAGAAGGTACACAAATGGCCAATAAGTACATGAAAAGATGCTCAGCCTCATTAGTCATTGTTAGTCAGCTAGTGCTGCTTTAACAGAAATACCACAAGTGGACTGACTTTAAAAATAAAAATTTTATTTTGTCACAGTCCAGTAGGCTAAAAATCCAAATTCAGGGTGTCAGCTCCAGGAGAAGCTCCATTGGCTCTGGATGAAGATCCTTGTTGTCAGTCTTCCCCTGGACTAAAAGCTTCTGAAGCACAGGTACCCCAGTCCTTTCCAAGTGATGTGCTCACCATATGGGCACAGCTTTCTGGTGGTATGAGGTCCTATTATCTCTCTGCCAGCTTCTCTTTACATTTCAAGAGACTGCCTCAAGGCACAAAACTTACCCTTTGAGTCCTGCCCCACCAATGCTGCTGCACCCGTGGTCTCTCATTAACAGCAAAGAGGCAGGATTTCCAACATGGAGGCACATCATACAATACCAGGAATCCTGGCACAGCCAAATTTCTACAACTATTTTTTGGGGAACACAAATCAAACCACGACATTGTACCCTCTGTTCTCTAAAAAAATCACATTCTTGCAGCATGCAAAACATTTCACCCCATCATAGTAAACACTCAAGTCCAAAATCCAGAAATTCCTATTCAGCTGTGAAGTCTTTTGAGACTGAGGCAGCTCGGCTTCTCATGCTCTTTGTGTCTTCAGCTTCTACTTACTATGGCCTCATGGCCCAGGCCTCAGGCCTGCATCTGCCCTGCTGGGGCAAGTGTTTCACAACTCTGTAGCTACACCAATTTAAGTGCCCAGAGGCACCCGCTCTGCTAGGAGGCCTCCTGTGCACAGGCCCTCAGCTGTCTTGCTCTAAGCATTGGCTCCTAGTTCTGCATTGCCCATTTGCTGCTGCTACTTCTCACTGTCTGCACCTTGTCTGGAGTTAATAGTTCTCAGTTTTGTCTGAGAATTTCACAACCACTTCCACATTTTAGGTATCTTTCAGAGCAGCACCCCACCCTCTCGTTAGCAAATTCTGTTTCAGTCATCTAATACTGCTTTAACAGAAATACCACATGTGGATGTCTTTAAAAAGATAAATTTTATTTTGTCACAGTCTAGTAGGCTAAAAGTCCAAATTCAGGGTGTCACCTCCAGGGGAAGTCTTTCTTTCCTGAATCTGGAGGAAGGTCCTTGTCATCAGTCTTCGCCTAGACTGGAAGCTTCTGAGGCAGAGGGACGCTGGTTCTTTCCAAAGGACGCACCCAGCTTGTGGCACAGCTTCTTGGTGATATGAGGTCCCCTGCCACTTTATACAGTTACCAAAACATTGCAAATCATAGTCCAGCCAAGTTGACGCACATGACCATCATGGTCATCTTTTAAAAAAAAAAACCATTGCCTCTGACTTTGGCTGAATCAATTCTGAGTCAGAGTGCCCCAATAGGACAGAGTAGAACAGGTTTTCTAAAGCTATAATCTTTGTGGGAGAAGATTGCCACAACTATCTCCTGGGAAGCAGCTGGTGGGTTGAAACCACAGACCTTTCTCAGCAGCTGAGCAGTTAACCACTGTGACACTAGGGTTCATTAGTCATTACCAGAAACTAAACCTGTTGCCATTGATCAATTCTGACTCATTGTGACCCTGTAGAACAGGGTAGAACTGTCCCAAAAGGTTTCCAAGGAGAGATTACTGGATTTGAACTGTTTGGAAACCCTAGTGGCAAAATGGTTAAGTGCTACATGTGTTAACCAAAAAGGTAAAATCCACCAGGCGTACCTTGGAAACTCTATGGAGCCATTCTACTCTGTCCTATAGCGTCACTACAAGCAGGAATCGACTCAATGACAGTGGATTTTTTAACTTTTTGGTTAGCTATTGAACTCTTAATCATTGTATCAACTAGTCATTGTTTTCTTTTTAGGTATCTCTTAGGAAACCCTGGTGGTGTAGTGGTTAAGTGCTACATCTGCTAACCCAAAGGTCAGAAGTTCAGATCCTCCAGGTGCTTCTTGGAAATTCTGTGGAGCAGTTCTGTTGTGACCTCTAGGGTTGCTATGAGTCAGACCTGACTCAACAGCTGTGGGTTTGTTTTTTGGTTTGCGTCATGGATTAGGATACCCTGGTGTTGTGGTGGTTAAGTGCTACAGTTGCTAACCAAGAGATCAGCAGTTGAAAGCTACCAGACTCTCCTTAAAAACTCTGTGGGGCACTTCTACTCTGTACCATAGAGTCACTATGAATTAGAATCAGCTTGGCAGCAGTGAGTTTGGGGTCTTGGTGTTGTTTGGTTTTTGTTTTTTTTGCTTTTTTTGGGCTTTATAATAGATTAAATTGCATCCCCCCAAAATATGTGTCAACTTGGTTAGGCCATGATTTCCAGTATTGTGTGGTTGTCCTCCATTTTGTGATTGTAATTTTATGTTCTTTTAAAAAGGACTAAAGTGGGATCATAACACTGTTACTAAGATCACATCCCTGCCATAATGTAAAGAGAGTTTCCGTGGAGTTTGGCCTGCACCACCTTTTATGTCTCAAGTTATAAAAGGAAAGGGAAGCAAGTAGAGAAAAGAACTTTATACTTCCAAGGAAGAAGTACCAGGAGCAGAGTGCTTCCTTTGGTCCCACGGTTCCTGCATGGTAAAGTTCCTAGTCCAGAGGAAGATTGATGAGAAGGACCTTCCTCCAGAGCCAACAAAGAAACCTTTCCCCTGGAACAGACAGCCTGAATCTGGACTTATAGCCAACTACACTATGAAAAAAAAAAATTTACCTTTGTTAAAACCATTCACTTGTAGTATTTCTGTTACAACAGCAATAGATGACTAAGACAGCGCTGCCAAGTTGGTTCCAACTCATAGCAACCCTGTGTGCAGTAGAACAAAACACTGTCTGATCCTGTGATATCCTCGCAATTGTTAATGCTTGAGCCCATTGTTGTAGCAACTGTGTCAATCCATCTTTTTGAGGGTCAGCCTCTTTCCTTGATTGCCCTCCAAAGACTGATCTCTCCTGATAACATGTCCAAAGTATGTGAGATGTAGTCTCGCCATCCTTGCCTCTGTGAAGTATTTGGTCTGTAGTTCTTCCAGCACAGATTTGTTCATTCTTTTAGCCGTCTGTGGTATATTCAATATTCTTCACCAACTCCATTTGATATATTCAATATACTTCACCAGCTCCATAATTCAAAGGCATCAGTTCTTTGATCTCCTTTCTCACTGTCCAGGTTTGACATGCATGTGAGATGACTGAAAACCCCATGGTTTGGGTCAGGCACACCTTAGTCTTCAAAGTGAAATCTTTGCCTTTTGGCACTTCAAAGAAGTCTTTTACAGCAGATTCGTCCTATGCAATTCATTGTTTGATTTCTTGAGTGCTGCCTCCAGGGGTGTTCATTATATAACCAAGTAAAATGAAATCTTTGACAACTTCAATCTTTTCTCCATTTATCAAGATGTTGTTTATTAGTCCAGTTGTGAGAATTTTGTTTTCTTTATGTTGAGGTATAATCCACACTGAAGGCTGTGGCCCTTGATCTTTTATCGGTAAGTGCTTTAAGTCCCCTTTACTTTCAGCAAGCAAGGTTGAGTCATCTGTGTATCATAAGTTGTTAATGAGTCCTCCTCCAATCCTAATGCTCTGATTTTCTTTCATATAGCCCATGTTCTCTGAGTATTTGCTCAGTATACATTTTGAATAAGTATGGTAATAGGATGCCACCCCAACACACACCATTCCTCACTTCATATCACACAGTATCCCCGTGCTCTGTTCTCTTGATCTGTTAGCCATTAGGGAAATGCAAATCAAAACCACAGTGAGATATTTCCTTACACTACTAGGATCTGTTATTTAAAAAATGGACAATAACAAGTGCTGATAAGAACATGTGAAATTGGAAAATTCATCCACTGCTCACTGGAATGTAAAATATCAGCTGGTAGAAATATAAATTGGTAAAACCACTGTGGAAAAGTTTGGTGATTCCTCAAAAATTTAAACATAGAATTACTATATGGCTCAGCAATTCCACTCCTAGATGTATACCAAAAAGACTTGAAAGCAAATACTCAGGCATTTGTACATTACAAACACTTTTAATGTTCTCTGTAGCATCATTCAGGATAACTAAAAGTCAGAATAACTAAAAAGCCCAAGTAACAATCAACTGATGAATAGATTAACAAAAGATGGTATGTATGTATGTCTTAGGCTAGATGCTCTACAGAAGCAAAACCAGTAAAGCATATAAATACATAGAGAGATTTATATCAGAGAAAGAGATAATGTGGTTGTAGAAGCTGGAAAGTTCCAAGTCCTTGGTTCACGATAGACGCTTCTTCTGATGCATGTAGTCCCAGGGACTGTCAAACTGAAGAGTGGCAGGTCAGAAAGCAGGGTTCTTGCTGATAGGCTAAGACGATTGATGAGTTCCAAGATCAAGAGGCAAGATTGCAAGTAAACCACTAGCTCAAGACCCAAGAATTGGAGGTCAGACAAACAGGAGCCAGCTGCAGAATCTAGAGTAAGCAACAGCTAGTGAACCTTGCCAGAGTATCCACTCAAAGTCCACATTTCCGAGGAAACTCCCTTTCAGCTGATTGGATACTCACAGCAGATCACATCATAGAGGTGATCATATTATATCAAATCTCATCATGGAAGTGATCGCAACATCATACGACTGTCAAACCACTGAGAATCATGGTCTAGCCAAGCTGATATGCAATCTTATCCATCACAACACACAATAGAATATTGTTCAGTCATAAATTAGAAATGAGGATTTGATATATGCTACCACATGAACCTTAAACATACTATGAAAAGTGAAACAAACCAGACACAGAAGGACAACTATTGTTTTAGTCTACTTATATGAAATATCTATAATAATCAAATGCACAGAGGCACAGGTAGATTAGTGGTTATCAGGAGCTGGAGGTAGTAGAGTATTAATTGCCTTAAATAATAATAATCCAAAACCAAACCCATTCCCATCAGGTTGATTCTGACTCACAGTGTCCCTATATGACAGAGTAGAATTTTTCCAGATGGTTTCCAAGGCTAAAGCTTTCCAAAGCTAAAGCTTTCTGTAGAGCAGCTGGTAGATTCAAACCACTGGCCTTTCTCTGTTAGCAGTCAAACAGTCACTTCTCCACTTAATAATACTAATAACGCAATAACACTAATAACTCACTTAATAATCCTAACAGCTCACTGCTGTCAAGTTGATTCCTATTCTTAGTGACCCTGTAGGACATAATAGAGCTGTTCCTTAGAGTTTCCAAGGAGCTCTTGGAAGTTTAGAACTGCCAACCTCTTGGTTAGCAACTCTAGCACTTAACCACTGCACCACCAGGGTTTCCAATAATAGTAATAAAAACCAAATCCATTGCTGTCAAGTGGATGTGAACTCATAGCAACCCTATAAGACTGAGTAGAACTGCCCCATAGATCCAAAGAGTACCTGGTGGGTTTGAACTGCTGACACTTTGGTTAGAAGCTGTAGCACTTAATGACTATGCCACTAGGGTTTCAAATTGTGGTTAGATGCTGTCTCAAATAAGGGTCATTAAATACATACACAGTTGTTGCTATGTTTGAGCCCACTGTTGCAGCGAGAGTCTTCTGTTTTTTGCTGACCTTTTACTTTATCAAGTATGCTGTCCTTCTCAAGAGAGGATCCCTCCTAATAATGGCCAAGTAAATGATAGGAAGTCTTCTGTCTTCACTTCAAAGGAGCATACTGGCTATACTTCTTCCAGTATGGATATGTTCATTCTTCTGGCAGTCCATATTATATTCAGTAGTCTTCACCAACATTATAACTCAAAAGCATCAATTCTTCTCGTTTTCCAGCTTTTGCATGCATATGAGGCAATTGAAAACATCTTGGCACACCTTAGTTCTTAAAGTAACACCCTTGCTTTCAACACTTTAAAGAGGTCTCTGGCAGCAGATTTGCCCAAAGCAGTGTGTCACTTGATATTTTGAGGAATGGTTCCATGGGTATTGGTTGTGAATCCAAGTAAAGTGAAATCCTTAACATCAATATTACCTTCATTTATCATGATGTTGCTCGCTGGTCCAGTGTGAGCATTTTTGCTTTCTTTATGCTGAGGTACTTCTGGTGATTACTTCAAGTGGGAATCAAGAAAAAGCATTGTCTAGATCAATCGCCATATACCAAGTACCAGGAGATGTATTAATTTGCTCAAGCAATGAAACCATATCTGGACCAACAGCTGCAATTGGAGTCATTACCTGGTAACGTTTACGGGAATTCACTGTCATCCTCTGAGATCTTGTTTCTTTTCTTTTTTTTTTTTTTATGGGCCAAGTATGTGAGTTGAGTGGACATATGGTAAGGATTACCACCCTTACATCCATCAGGTTCTTGATGGTGGCAGTAATTACTGCCAGCCAAGCCAACTGCTTTTGGTTTCCTATATTCCTGGGCAGGGGCAGTTCTAATGGATTCTACTTGGTTTTTCCTACCATAAAAGCCCTTACTCCACACATTAGGGATCCAGTGTGAGGGCTACATTCCAATTATATATTCTAGAACTGGGGAAATCACTATAGGATGGCATTGGGGACCCACTGGACCCCTGTGGGATGGACTGGAGCTAAGACTACATTAATAACTGACGTTATGCCCCCTGTTCTGACTAGTAGTTTACAGTGACATTTTGGGTCTCCTGAAATTAGGATCCTTTCAGAGATAATGTCCAGTAATCTCTGAAAAGTCTGATTATTTCCTTTTTTTCAGTGAATAGTCACTTTCATAAAAGGCTGTTGATCCCTTTCAGGAAGGAAAAAGATTAACAGTATAAATTTTTGGCCTGTATTGGTGGCCATCCTAAAGAGGACCCTTCCTCTCTCCTTCATTCAAGGGATTGTGGGTCTATAAACTGGATCAAGTCTTGAAATTGATTGAGGGACTGTGACTATTTAAGAAGTTCAAGTTACATTGCCCTTCATTTGACCTAGAATTCTTTCACTTTATATAAATCATGGAAATATTTAGTATATTTTCCATCTGTTTCATTCCCAGGGACAACACAACTAAATTGCCAGTTGCCTTAAATCCATAAAAGTCAGACAATTTGGATTACTCCTTTGACTCCTTTGACATTCACCGTGTCTTTGTTGACTGAATGCTTTCACTTGGCACGCACACCCTGGTTTCTAGTCAGGCCCATTGTAGTTAAGTGTCTGAATTCAGTTATGGCAATTTCTACTGTCAAGTATGACTTATGTAGTATAGTACTCAAAGCAGGCTGCAAGGATGCTGGGCCTATCTTCACAAATTTGTTCCTAATTGTGGTGAAAGGTTTGTTCTCTGGGTACTCCATGGGTGGGTCTGTGGGTCCAAGCTGATAAATCCACTCTACGATGCCAATTTTGCTAAGCCTTTGGGGCTTGGGTACCTTCTTTTATAGCACACCAAGGCAGTTTTGACATGTCAGCTTGATTTAGCATAGTCAACACACAAACCATGCTTCAGTGAATAAAACGAGTAAACTATAAGATCTTCTCTAACCTCTCAATCTTTAACATTGAATGATTCATGTTTAGTGGGCCTTTATCAGTAAACTCAGACTGATACAGCTTTATCTTCTTTGCACCATTGTCCCATACTCTTGATAGCTATTCCTACATATATTCTGTTAGTGTTAGAAAAATTAAGCAGTTCCTTTGGAATGTAGCATACCTCCTTCTGGATCATACTTTGAATTTCCAGAGAAGCAAAAATGGGTGGAGCACAGATGCTGTGGAAATTCAGCAGTGTCTTGTAAGACACCTGCCTGAGACAATGCCCCAGGCAATGCCGACATGTGATATCTCAGTCAAAGACTCTTCAGACACAGTTGGGTTAATCTCATCAAATAGGGGTGGAAATGATTGTGGTTTTACTGGAGGTGGTGGCTTAGCAGACAAAGATGGAACGTTGTTGTTAGGTACCATCGAGTCAGTTCTGACTGAAAGCAACCCTATCAGTGTACAACAGAACAAAACACTGTCTGGTCTTGTGCCACGTCCACAATTGTTTTTATGCATAAGCCCATTGTTGTGGCCACTGTGCCAATCCATCTCATCAAGGGTCTTCCTCTTTTTTGCTGACCCTCCACTCAACATCACATGATGTCCTTCCCCAGGGACTGATCCTGACAACATGTCCAAAGTGTCTAAGACACTGTCTTGCCGTCTTTGCTTCCAAGGAGCATTCTGGTTGTACTTCTTCCAGAATAGATCTGTTCTTTTGCTGGTCCGTGATACATTCAATATTGTTCTCCAGCACCACAATTTGAAGTCATCAATTCTTCTGTATTCTTCACTGTCCAGCTTTCAGATGCATATGATGCAATTGAAAATACCATGTCTTGGGCCAGGTGCACTTTAGTCTCCAAGGTGACATCTTTGCTTTTCAATCCTTTAAAGAATTCCTTTGTAGCAGATTTTCCCATTGGAATGAGTCCTTTGATTTCTTGACTGCTGCTTCCATGGGCATTGATTGTGGACCCAAGTAAAATGAAATCCTTGACAAGCTCAATTCTTCTTCATTTATGATGATGTTGCTTACTGGTCCAGTTGTCAGGATTTTTGTTTTCTTGATGTTCAGGTGCAATCGATGCTGAAGGCTGTGTCTTCATCAGTGTTTCAAATCTTCACTTTTAGCAGGTAGGGTGGTGGTGTCTGCATAACATAGGTTGTTAATGAGTCATCCTCCAATCCTGATGCCTCATTCTTCATATAATCCAGGTTCTCAGATTATTTGCTCGGCATACATCTTGAAAAGGTGCAGTGAAAGGACACAAGCCTGATCCACACCTTTCCTGACTTTAAAACATACAGTGTGTGCTTGTTCTGTTTGCACAACTGCCTGTTGACCCATGTACAGATGGCTTAAGAGCACAGCTAAGTGTTCTGGAATTCCCATTTTCCTCAATGTTAGCCATAATTTGCTATGATTCACACAGTCAAATGCCTTTGTATAGTCAATGAAACACAGGTAAACATCTTTGTGGTATTCTCTGCTTTCAGCCAAGATCATCTGATATCAGCAATGATATCCCTGGTTCCATGTCCTCTTCTGAAACCAGCTTGAAGTTCTGGCAGTTCCTTGTCAAAATAGTACTGCAGTTGCTTTTGAGCGAAATTTTACTAGCATGTGATATTAATGATATTGTTTGGTAATTTCCACATTCAGTTGGGTCACCTTTCTTTGGAATGGGCATAAATATGGATCTCTTCCAGTTACTTGGCCAGGTAAGCTGTCCTCCAAATTTCGTGGCGTAGATGAGTGAGCACTTTCAGCGCTGCATCTGTTCGTTGAAATATCTCAACTGATACTCCGTCAATTCCTGGACCCTTGTTTTTTGCCAGTTCCTTCAACACAGATTCAATTTCTTCCTTCAGTACTGTCGATTCCTGATCACATGCTAGCTCTTCAAAGGCTGAATATCAACCAGTTCTTTCTGGTAAATGATTCTGTGTATTCTTTCCGTATTCCTTTGATGCTCCCTGAGTCATTTAGTATTTTCCTTGTAGAATCCTTCACTATTGCAACTTGAGGCTGAATTTTTTTCTTCAGTTCCTTCAGCTTGAGAAATGCAGAACATGTTCTTCCCTTTTGGTTTTCTGTTTCTAGCTCTTTGCTCATATCATTATAACACTTTATTTTGTCTTCTTGAGCTGCCCTTCGAAGTCCTCTGTTTAGTTCTTTTACTTCATCATTTCATTCTTTTGCTTTAGCTGCTTGATGTTGGAGAGTAAGTTTTAGAGTGTCTTCTGACATCCAGCTAGGTCTTTTCTTTCCTGTCTTTTTAATGACCTCTTGCTTTCTTCATGGATAATGTCTTTGATGTCTTTCCACATTTTGTCTTGTCTTTGGTCATTAGTGGTTAGCGCATCAAATCTGTACTTAAGATAGTCTCTCAACTCAGGTAGAATATACTCAAGGTTATACTTTGGGTCTCATGGACTTTTCCTAATTTTCTTCAGTTTCAATTTGAATGTGCATATGAGCAATCAATGATCTGTGCCACAGTGAGTGCCTGGTCTTGTCCTGCCTGCTGATGTGGATCTTTTCCGTCTTCTTTTTCCACAGGTTTAGTCTATTGGTTTCCTGTGTATTCCATCTGGTGAGGGCTATATTTCAGTTATGTATTCTATACAGTCACCATTTGTGTTGGTTAAAAAAGGTGTTTGCAATGAAGAATTTGTTAGTCTTGCAAAATTCTATCGTGTGATCTCCAGTATTATTTCTATTATCAAGGCTATATTTTCCAACTACTGATCCCTGTTTTTACCAACTTTTGCATTCCAATCACCACTGATTATCAATGAATCCTGATTGCATGTTTGATCAATTTTGGACTATAGAAGCTGGTAAGTCTTCAGTTTCTTCATCTTTGCCTTAGTGGTTGGCGTGTAAATTTGAATAATAGTATTAACTGGCCTTTCTTGTAGGTGTTTGGATGTGGAATAATCTCTTCAAATAGGAGTAAGGGCAGATTCTCTTGACAGGGATGATTCAGTAGAATTGTAGGGGCTCAGTGTCCTCAGTTTCCTGATTATCTGACTGTATATCCCCATCCCAAGTTTCAGGATCCCATGTCTTCCCAATCAATGCCCTCACTTTAACTTCCGGTACCATTCAAGGTTGGTAATTCAATTCTTGAAATTGGGTCACCTTTCTTCCTAAGATTCTAGGTTTGTTTTCAGCAATGTCAGCTCTGTCAATATAAGAAATAAGTCTTTCAGGGCACAAGTGGCAACTTTAGGTCTTGTATGCAGCACTTGAACTGTGACTGAATCCTTGAGTTCATCCCTTTCTTTGACTACTTTGTTTAGTGGGTTTTGTCGGGGGGTGGTTCTTTGTTTAGTAAAAGTGGAATCCACTAGCCAGCTTACTTATACTTCTAATTCTGACAGAACTGTAGAAAAGATAACAAATATTCGGTCACCCAGAGACTTGTCTCTCACTAATATTCGATCTAATGGTAGTAATATTTTACATATGTCTTTTGGCACCTCATGCCATCATGGCTGTCTCTGTCTGAGTTCTCCAGAGAAGCAAAACCAGGAAAGTGTGTGTGTGTGTGTGTGTGTGTGTCAGTGTGTATCTGTGTGTGTGTATTTGAAAACCTGGTGGTATAGTGGTTAAGTGTTACAGCCTGCTAACTAAAAGATCAGGTATTCAAATTCACCTGGCACTCCTGGAAACTCTGTGGGGCAGTTCTACTCTGCCTCATAGGGTCACTGAGTCAGAATTGATTTAATGGCAATGTGTGTGTGTGTGTGCGTGTATAAGGAAACCCTGGTAGCGTAGTGGTTAAGTGTCTGCTAACCAAGTAGTAGGTAGTTTGAATCAGCCGGTCCTCTTTGGAAACTCTATAGAGCAGTTCTACTATGCCCTATAGGGTTGCTATGAGTCCAGATCAGCTCAGTGGCAGTGAGTTTTTTTGTTTGGGGTGTGTGTGTGTGTGTGTGTGTGTACACACACACCAAGAGTAATATATATACCCATAGACAGAGAGAGAGATTTATATCAAGGAAATGACTCATGTGGCCCCTAGAGGCAGTATGTCCCAAGTCTGACATACAGGGAAGAAGAATCTCCCAGTCTACATAGCCGCAGGGCCTGGTAGACACAAGATCAGCAGGCCAGAGAGCAGAGCTGTTGCAGTATAGGAAGACGGATGAATCTCAGGATCAATAGGGAAGACCACCAATAAGCCACCAGCCTATGTACCAAGAACCAGACGCCAGATAAAAAGCCACTGGATTCAGAATGAGCAAAAGCACCTACAAGAAGAGTAGGAAGAAAAGAAGTAGGCAGAGGAGAACAGAGAAAAGAAGGCTGAAGAGGCGACAAGCTGCCATAAGCACCACCCCTGCTGGTATTACTCAGAAGATTCCATCATGGGGGTTATCACGTATAAAATTTCAACACTGTTTTAGACATCTAGTGCTGCTGTAACAGAGATACCATGAGTGGAAGACTTTAAAAAGAGAGATTTCATTTTGTCACAGTCCAGTAGGCTAAAAATCCAAATTTAAGGTATGAACTCCAGGGCAAGGCTTTCTCTGCTGGCTCTGGAGGAAGGTCTTTGTGTCATTCTTTGTCTGACTGAAGTTTCTGATGCACAGTGACCCTGAGTCCTTTCCAAAGGACACGCTTTTCTCCCAGCACTGCTTGTTGGTGGTATGAGGTCCTTAAATTTCTCTGTTAGCTTCTTTCTTTTATATCTCAAGAGATTTCCTCAAGGCACAATACACATTGTGCACACTGAGTCCTGCCCTGCCAGCCCACCTGCTGCCAATCCTCCCTCATTAACATCACAGAGGCAGGATTTACAATGTATAGGAACATCACATAATGCTGGGATTTGTGGCCTAGCCAAATAGCTACACACAGTCTGGGGGGTGGGGGGCACAATTCAATCCACAATAAAGAGGGAAATGATCACATTATACGACTGCCAAAACACTGAGAATAATGACACCACCAAGCTGACACACAGCCTTAACCATCACAGTGGTGCAATCATTAAGCACTTGGCTGCTAACCAGAAGGCAGCAGTTTGAACCTACCCAATTGCTCCGTGGGAGAGACCTGATAATATACTGTAAAGATTACAGATTAGAAAACCCTATGGGGCAGTTCTACTCTGTCACATGGAGTTGCTATGAGTCATAATTGACTCAATGGCATTCAACAACATACGAATAAACCAAAACCAAATCTATTGTCTTTGAGTCAACTCTGACTCATGACAACCCTATGTGACAAAGTGTAACTGCCCCATAAGGTTTCCAAGGAGCAGCTAGTTTGAACTGTCAACGTTTTAGTTAGTAATTGAGCTCTTAAGCACTGCACAACTAGGTCTCCATACTAATATAAAGGCATCATTTGTGTTTTTCCCTCCTTTTCTTATGAGATACGGTGGAGTCTTTCAGAGGCTACGTAATGTGTTATGATGTCATCATTCTGACAGCTTTATATGTATAGTAAATACTGATGACTATCAACCACATGGAAATCCTGGTAGAATAGTGGCTTAGAGCTACAGCTGCTAACCAGAAGGTCAACAGTTTGAATCCACCAGGTACTCCTTGGAAACATTCTCTGGCAGTTTTCCTCTGTCCTTTAGGGTCACTATGAGTCTGAATAAACTCATTGGCAACAAATGTATTTGGTGTTACTCACTTAAAGCATATAAATATACAGAAAGAGATTTATATAAATGAAACAGTTCATGCAATTGTAGAAGCTGAGATGTACCAAGACTTTGACTGGAAAACAAGTTTCACACAGCCACAGAAGCTTCTAAAATGAAGGTAAGTGAGTCAGAGAGCAAGGATCTAGTTCTCAGCCTGTGAAAGTCAGTGCATCTCAAGATCGTAGGCAAGAGTGCAAGGTTTCTCTTGATTGATGTAGCTGAAGGGGCTGGTGAACCCAGGATTGGCAGGTCAGGGCACAGGATTCCTATTTGCAGGCTGTGAAGATCAATGAATCCTAAGAGCCGCTAGCTCAGGTCCCAAAAAAACAGGTGTTAGAAGACAACAGCACAGAAGCTGCTGGATCCACGAGCCAAAACTTTGGCAATGTGAGCAGATGGGAAATAGGTGGCAGAAGGCAGAGAGGTAAAGACTGAGGGAGCAGTGAGCCCTCTACAGGCTCCACCCCTGCCAGTACCACAGAACATTCCATCATGGCAGTGGCTATAACATTGGACAACTGTCAAAGCACTGAGAATTATGGCCCAGTCAAGTTGGCACACAATCTTAACCATCACAGAATGCCAAGCCGGAATCAGCTATACCTTTAATAAATGGAATGAGTTTGAGCCAGGATGAATCTGAGTACTATATGTAATGCTAGTGTCTTAAAAGCTTAGCAGTTGGTTGTACTCTTCTGATAGACTACTAGCTCTCTTCATCATTACTTTAGATTATTCTTTTCTGAGGGCTCCAATTTATATCTTTAATATCACCTTACAGTCAGATAAGTATATTAATGTTCATCAGTGGGTAGGGAAACTCCACAGGATTGTCTTGATAATTTACAAATTTACGCAGTCACCACTTACTTGTATGACTGCTTTCCTAGTAAAAGAAAAACAAAACAAAAAAGTTCAGTGTCTAAAAAACAAGCAAACAAACATTGATTTGTCTCCCTCCTTAATTCATTGAAGGGTAGACTTGGAAAGGAAGGTGACATTTCCTAGAAGAGGGATCATTAGATAAGTGAAAGGAAAATGAGATTTGTTGAGTGCAAAAGTATTAAGTTCCTGATATCTATTTGATTTCTTGAAAGGGCTTTGTCTATAATGCCTTCAGTTTTTAGGATTCAGTAGATATAAGAGTCCCAAACTGAAAAATTTGGATTGAGTTTGTGCAAACCTTTAAAACAGTTAAAAGCATCATCATTTTCTTAAATTATGAATTGTTTCCAAGTAACCAAAATGTAGCTTAAATTCCAGGTTCACCAGATAAATACCTTTGTCTGTATAAAAGCAGTATACAAAATGGAGCTTACTTTATTAAACTAAGTAATTTATCTTCCCCAAAGTTGACTAATAATTGAGGGAAATATAGTTTATAACAATGTTCATATAGTGTTACATGCTTAAAATGAAACTTAAGTAAAAATCTTAAAATGTTAAAAAGAATTAAGTGAATTTGTGACAGGAGAGAAGATAGATTTCTCAGTTGTCCTGAAAAACCTTATTTTATCATGTAATAATTACATTTCATATTTATCTGCCTATGTGCCTCCTGCTGTGAGACTGGTTGCCAAGCAAACCTCCCTTCCCAACACAAAACTTGTTTTCCTTCTGCTTCCTAATATTTGTTTACTAAATACATGAAATATGAAGTAATAGGGATTTTGAATTACCGACATTGTAGAGTCCTCTAAAGGTGCCAAAGGTACCATTATAAAGTTCCCTGGTCGTATAAGGTTGTAGAAGCCTCCATCTTTAGAAGATACCATCTATCATGGATTGAATTGTGTTCCCTCCACAATATATATGGAAATTTAGCTGGACCATGATTCCTGGTATTCCTTGAGGTTCCTGTATGCTGAAAGCCCTGTCTCTGTGATGTTAATGAGGGAGGATGGGTAGCAGTTGAGTTGGTGGGGCAGGATTTAATGTATGGGATTGTTCTGTGGCTTGGGGCAGCCTCTAAGGATATAAAAGAAAGGGAGGCAAGCAGAGATTTGGGGACCTCATAACATGAGGAAAGCAAACAGTGCCAGGAGCTAAGCCTGTCCTTTAGAAAGGACTAGGGTTCCTGTGCCTCAGAAGCTTCCAGTCCAGGGGAAGATTGATAACAAGGACATTCCTTCAGAGCCAACAGAGAAAGCCTTCACCTGAAGATGATACCCTGAATTTGGACTTTTAGTCTACTGGACTGTGACAAAATAAAATTTATCTTTTTAAAGCCATCCACTTGTGGTATTTCTGTTAAAGAAGCATCAAATGACTAAGACACCATCCAAGTTGACTACAAAACAAAAATTTGCCATCAAGTGGACTCCAATTCCTAGTGACCCCACATGACAGAGCAGAACTGTCCCAAAGGGTTTCCAAGAACTGGAGGGTAGATTCAAACTGTTGACGTTTTGGTTAGAAGCCAGGCTCTTGACTATTACACCAGCAAGGCTCCATTTCATATCTACTGATGGATAAAGCAAAAACCAAACGCAACCTTTTGCTGTGGAGTCAGTTCCAACTCACAGTGATCCTGTAAGACAGAGAAGAACTTCCCTACAGGATTTCCCAGGCTGTGATCTTTATGGAAAGCATGCAAAAGCTGGACAGTGAATAAGGGAGACAGAAGAAAAATTGCCTCATATACTTTGGACATGTTGTCAGGAGGGATCAATACCTAGAGAAGGGCATCATGCTTGGTAGAGTGAAGGATCAATGAAAAAGATGAAGAGCCTCAACAAAATGGATTGACACAGTACCTTCAACAATGGGCTTGGACATAAAAATGATTGTGGGCATGGCACAGGACTGGGCAGTGTTTTGTTCTGTTGTGCATGGGGTGGCAGTGAGTCAGAACTGACTCGATGGCACCTAACAACAACAATCTTTTTGGAAGCAGATTGCCACACAAACACTTTCTGCTTGGATAAAAGTATAAGACTGCTTTGATGATTGCAACTTGTCATGGGTAGAATTATGCCCCCCCCAAAACATGTGTATCAATTTGGCGGGACCACAGTTCCCACTATCGTGTGATTGTCCTCCATTTTGTGGTTACCATGTTGTGTTAAGCAGGATTCAGGTGAGATTGTAACATCCTTACCCAGGCTATATCCCAGTGTCAGCGTAAACAAAGTTTATCTGGGGTGTGGCTGCCTCCACATTTTATCTCTCATGAAATAAAAGGAAAAAGAAGGGAGCAGGGAGTTGGGGGCCTCCTATTGCCAAGAGAGCAGTGCTAGGAACAGAGTACATCTTTAGGACCTGGGTTCCCTGCACCTGAGAACCTCCTTAACCAAGGGAAGATTGATGACAAGTGTCTTCCTCCAGAGCTAGTAGAGAGAGAAATTCTTGCCCTAGAGTTGACGACCTGAATTTGAACTTTTAGCCTACTTTACTATAAATTTCTCTTCATTAAAGCCATCCACTTGTGGTATTTCTATTATATCAGCACTAGTTGACTAAGTCACCACTTTAGAGTAATGATGAGAGTATCAGTCTGCTGTTGTCTTCTTTAGGAAGAAATATGACAAATATTGCTTGTCAGTTTGTGGTCGTGGAAAGCAGGGAAGTTTTAGGGATGAACTGTTAACACGTATCTTCTAAATAGCTAGAAAGCCAAGGTAAAATAAGTGAGATAAGTCAAAAAATACTACATAAAAGTTATAGTTGTAAATATATTACTGATGCAACAGGTTGCTTTTCTCCATTGACCTTGAAATGGAAAAGTGTCTCCCAAAGACAGCCAAGGATATCAGGGATTTCATTCTCAGCAAAACATAATAGAAATATTTGGAGTATAAACAAAACTATAATAATTCTACAATTTTACCAATACTGTCTTATTACTGTCACTTTCCCTAATAACTAGATTCTGAGATGGGAATGCCCTAAATAGAGCCATATTCCAACCATATTGGAAGGTATGGCCCTCAGTGTAATTTAAAATAATATTTGGTTTATTAGTAAGTCTCAAGGGAGTTTGAGTAGCTTGAATGATTTTCTGACATGATGATGCATGAGTTGGACAACTGTGGATGAGTTGACCGATGTATTTGTTTATACACATAAATCCATATCCTGAATTAACCAAAATATAGACATCCATGAATACCAGTCAATGTAGTTGATGACTGTATTACCACATAGGTGAAAAGTCAGAATCCAAAATGAAGGCTTAAAGACAAGGTAGAATAATGGTGACAATATTTCAATTTGGTGTACTGAAGAAGTACAAAAGTTTGAGCATTTGAGGGAAAGGTAATAAGCTTTAATTAATAATGAACTTACTATTCTAATACTTTGCGGATTGCAAATGGTCATTAAATTTCTGCTACCACATAAACCAGTGTAACTTTATGCCTTAGCAAAAACTAGGGGAAAAAGGGTTCAAAAAGTCAGATGGCTAAACCCACTGTGATGATTTTTAAAAAATCATTTATTTGAAACATTCAAATGGTATTCTTTTAATCTAGAGTTAAATTTGAGCATCTGACTTGTTTAAGGTAATCAGTGGTAAAGTCAGATGTTATATTCCTTTCCCTAATTGTTTTGTCTAATCCAATCGCTTTGGAAAATCTCTCAGAATTGCCAAGCAGTCCATATGAGAAGCTGGACTAGATCAAGCAGAATGAGGCATCTGGACTGGAGAATACTCATTAACAACCTGCCTTCCACAGATGACACAGCCTTGCTTATTGAAAGTGAAGAAGAATCACCAAGGACCAAAATGACATGGAGGGGGAAGAAAACCCAGAAGAGAGACCCACATAAGTGGCTGACTACATCGACATGTGACCGGAGGAACCAGATGGTGCCCAACCACCACCACTGATAGCCATGATGGGGCTCACAAAGTTGAGTCTCACTGGCAAGATGAGAATAAAAAGGATTGCACCCTGAGAATTCCACTAAAAGACCGCAATTTGATGGTCCAGAGGCCTCGAGGTTCCCCTGGGAGCATGACCCCTGGTCCTGATGCTGCCCCTATCCATAAATCATAATGGAAGTCAACTCTTCGGACTGGAATGTATTGGACTCGGTGAGAGAGTGACCATATTGTGTGTGCACTTTATGGTTCTGTGCATCTATAGGATGTTGTCCTGCTGGCCTTTTACTAGAGGTAGGAGAGAGGGTGATGAAGAAGGGACAGGAGATAGTGAGGAGGATATGACATATATAGAACAGATAGGAGGAGTGTGCTGTCACCACACAGGGAGAGCAGTAGGAGCTGCACATAGATGGGCATGCAAATTAATATTGGATTGTATACTTCCACTCAATCACAGTAAAAAAAAAAAAAAAGTGAAGAAGACTTGAAGCATTTACTGAAGAATAACAAAGATGACAGCTTTTGGTATGGATTACACCTCAACATTAAAAAAAAATCCTTGTAACTAGACCGACAAACAACATCATGATAAACATAAAATATTGAAGTTGTCAAGGATTTTGTTTTACTTGTATCTACAGTCAACACCCATGAAACCCCAAAACCAAAATCAAACCCAATGCCACTAAGTTGATTCCAGCTCATAGTGACCCTACAAGACAGAGTAGAAATGCCCCATAGAGTTTTCAAGGAGCACCTGGTGGATTTGAACTGCCAGCCTTCTGGTTAGCAGCCATAGCACTTAACCACTATGCCACCAGGTTAGTGAAGAAATCAAACAACACATTGAATCAGGCAAATCTGCTGCAAAAGACTAAAGTGTTAAAAGCAAAGATGACACCTTGAAAACTAAGTTGTGCCTGACCCAAGCCATGTTGTTTTCAATCACCTCATGTACATGGGAAAGCTAAACTATGAATAAGGAAGACCAAAGAAAAATGGATGCCTTTGAATTACAGTGTTGGCTAAGAATACTGAATGTATCATAAACTGCCAAAAGAAAGAACAACTCTCTCTTGGAAGAAATGTAGCCAGAATTCTCCTTAGAAGAAAGGATGGCAAGACTACATCTCACATACTTTGGCCGCGTAATCAGGATAGATTAGTCCCTGGAGAAGGATATCATTCGTGGTAAAGTAGGGGTCAGTGGCAATGAGGAAAATCCTCAATGAGGTGGACTGGCACAGTAGCTACAACAATGAGCTCAAGCCTAACAGTTATTGTGAGGATGGTGCAGAACTGGGCAATGTTTCATTCTGTTGTACATCTAGTCTCAACAAATCAGAACCAACTCAAGGGCACCTGACAACAACAACTCAGGGCTACCAAAGCATGTAGGGACTAAAAAAGTGCAGAAATGGCTTTCCTGAAACAAATGTGGATGACATATTCAGCTTAGTTGGTAGAAAATAAAACTAATCATCTCTGGGCTACAGAGCCTGATGTTTTTTGTAGCCAAGACAGGAAAAGATTTGAGCTGAAACTGAAATATGAACTGGTACTAATAATATCTAGGCTCTGGTAATCAGCTCTAGCCTCTGGTAACTGGAATTTTGGACACCTTTTAAACATACCTAAACTTCAGTTACCTCATCTATAAAGAGAAGGAACTTTATGCCCTTCTTTATGTCCCCATGAGTCGATTCTGACTCGACGGCACTTGGCTTGGCTTGGTAATGCCCACATCATGTGATTTCTTGTAACCATTTCACATCTTGTCATCATGCTGCTGTACCGGAAATACAGCCAGCCAAGTGCTGTCGAGTCGGATCCGACTCATGGCGACCCTAGGGGCCAGGGTAGAACTGACCCCCAGAGTAATTCAAGGAGCAATTCAAGTAATTCAGGTGGGTGGTTTTAAAAAACAGACAAGGAAACAAAATAAAACAAAAGGCTAAATTCAGGGGACAAATCCTAAGCAACAGTTTTCCCTATCTGCTAGTTCTAGTAGAAAATCCTTGTCTCTTTCAGAGTCTGTAGCTCAGCCATTTGTAACCCTGGCTGTCCTTGCTTCCTTGGCATCTGTATTACCCCTTATTTGTGTTTGTGTAAAAATGGCTTAGGGTCAGTGTCTGACCACCCGCAATGGAGAGGGAGAACCAAAATCAACAGTGCAAGGCTGTCTCCGAAGAGGTAGAAGCCAGACAAACCTCCTCTCTCCACCATCTTTACTAATTCTGACACCAATTATTCCTCACATAGCATTCTCTACTTCTCTACTGGGTTTGATAATTAATTGCAATGGCCACACAGAATTCATAGACCATACTCACAAATATGGGGTTTATTAGGGAGGTAACAGTTATAGTTCAGGCTCAGAAACACTCAGTATACAGTTCATCCCATCAGGACAGCTTCCCAACCATGCTCAAAGTTATGCCACTCCCTCCCTTAGGCCTCTCCCAAAAGGCACTCAGCTTTCTCTCTCCATGACCTGGAAGCCCAACATGCTGTCTCCAGCTGCTGGATCTCTCCTGCCACATTTCTCACCATCTCCTGTGTTACAGTTGCTCTTTGTCTCAGTCTGCTGCTTCCAGGAGCTTAGCACAAGGTCCTTGGTCCGAAAGACACGCTCTTTGTTCCTGGCTGTTCTTCCTTGGTTGTGGCAGGATCCTCCTCTCTGCTCTGAAATCAGTTCTCTTTTAAGGCAAAACTAACCAATCCCCTTGGTTGGCCATAATTCCCTTATCACACAGTGCTGCCCAGTCACCTGGGTGGGAGTAACAAGTCCATGGGTAGAAAGATCACACAAAAGTAATCAATCACACTGAAGTTTGCTTGTCTCTGTCACCTGTGCTGCTCTTTATAACTCAGAAGTGATTAGGTTGAGCATACTACCTACATTAATAGTGACTCATTAATATAACAAAGATAATCAGACAGGATTATATCCACACGTGCGTTATTATTGTAGGATTGCCCCATGGAGTTTCCTAAGCTGAAATCTTTGTGCAGGCTGATCATCAGGTCTTTTCTCCTATGGAGTGGCTGATGAGTTTGAATCACCAACCTTTCAGTTAGTAGCTGAGCACTTAAACATTGTATCATCAGGGGTCCTAATTCATAGGCATAGGGATTGGGACTTCAACATATATCTTTGGAGGATACAATTCGATCCATAACAAATCCAAAAATAAATTTTAAAAATTCACTTTTGAAAATTTAAATTGACTTTGAGAGAAAGAAAGGGTCCTTGGAGACAGTGATTAAGCACTAGGCTGGCTGTTAACCAAAAGAAGATCACTTCAGACTCACTTGTCTGCTTCCATAAAGATTTACAGCCTTGGAAACTCTATAGGGGCAATTCTACTCTGTTCTATAGGGTCACTATGAATCAGAAATGACTCAGTAGCAGTGGGTTTAGTTTGGGGTTTGAGAGAAAGGTTTCAATTGGTGGAATGCTTTCCTCATTACCAGGATATACAAGAGATTCCTCCAAGTTAAGAAACGTTTCATAACAAATCAACTTTCCTTATATTGATAGAGATAGGAAATCAATGATAACTTAATCAGATTAAATGATCTGGTGATCTAAGGACCTACAGTATGATCCAGTGATAACTTAAATGAGACAGGTGTCAACAGTCCTGGGACTTTGCAATTCAATTTCTGTGGTCTCATGCAACGTCATTTACTGAGCCTCTATTAAATCCAAGATATTGTGTTAGATGCTCAAAATGTAAAGATAAAGAAGATATAGTCCTGGGCTTCAAATTGTTTGTCATCTGGTGAGGGAGATGGGTAAACCAGCAACTGTAATGTATTTAACTAAGTGCTATGATAGAGATAAGAAACAGAGTCTTTTGACAGAGGAACAGCTTTGTATAAGGGTGTGGAAATGATAGCATGGTATATCAGGGAAACACTAAATGGTTCTGTAGAGCTCAGTATAGAATGTATGGGAAGTGGAAGGTGTAGTGAAAGATGAGGTTGGGAGATAGGCAGGACTTTGTACATAAGTCAGTGGGAAACCAATGACATGACATGATCTCATTTCTCTCTTAGAAAAGACAGCTTCAGTGGCCCTGTGGAAGATGGATTAAAGAGACTGAAGTGAGGGAGACCAATTAAGAAGCTATGGTAATCCAGGCAGGAATGAGGACCTGAATCAAACCAGTGGTACCAAGAAGGTACAAAATATTCGAAGAATAGATAACAAGGAGGCAAAATCAGGGCACTTTGATGTTGTTGGTGAGAGAGTAAAAGGAATCGCAAACCGCTAATATTGAGTCAATTGTGACTCATGGAAACCCTATCTCTTATGAACTTGAATGGCTCCATAGAGTTTTCTTGGCTGTTTTATAGATGCTGATCACCAGGCGTTTCCTTCACAGTACTACTGGGTGGGTTCAAACCACCAGCAGAGTTCAAAATGTTTACACTGTTCAAGGACTCTATGGCATATAATTTTCTCTTTTTCTTTTGCATCTACTTTTGCTCGTTTACCACTGGTGGATCTGTCCAGGATTAAATGTTTCATACGTGTTGAGAAACTCCTTTCAATGGACTTGCTAACAGCATCAGTGTGGCTCAAACCTAGTCATTTCAAATTGAAAAGCAATCAGATATAATGATCATGGTGCAAGACTGGGCAATGTTTTGGTCTGTTGTTCATAGGGTCGCTATAAATTGGAACCAACTCGATGGCACCTAACAACAACAACAACATTTAACAGTTCTTAAATGACTGACAAGCTTAAGATCACACATCTAAATAACATTTCCACCCAGATAGGTGGGGAGAGAGGGAGAAAAGCATTGAAACAAAGGTTTGGAAGATTTTAATTAACACAAATGGCTATGCCTACTCTTTGTCCAAAGCAAATGGTGTTGAAGACTCTTAATCCTTCAAAACTTCACCTGGCAGTGACCTCAGAAGAAAGAGCCTCCCTCCTACATCATCAGACTGACTTCCTTTAGCTCCTTGTTCTGTGTTGGTGTTTGGTCCCGGTGCCTCTAAGACAAGAGAAAAAAAAAAAGTTAAAACATTGAGGCACTCATTTTGCAAATCCCCTAAGAAAGTTAAATTAGAATGTAGTCTAGCAAATGAGGCCCAAACATACACAACCACCATCTAAGTAAACCGTTCAAATGATTTTGAAAAAGAAAGTTCTCGCCACAGTGGGTTTGTTTTTGCCTGTGGTTGCTCTGCCCATAGTTGCACTGCCCATAGTACCTAACAGGAAACATTAGGACAATGAGAGCTTCCTTTGAGAAAAGGACTGTTTTATTTTGCATTTTAAGACTATCAGTATCTATCACAATATTGTATACATGTGCCACTGACTCTGGTATTAGCAATGATGTGAAATTTCTAATTGTTGTTTTAGAATACAACGTCATTGAATAGTGTTTGTAAAGCTGAAGTGGCAAATCTATTTTTTGTTGAGAGAACCTCTGTTCTATGAGGAGGAAATAAAATCATCTGAGGATTAATTGCAACTAAAAACAACATTGAAAGCCTGTAAAGCATTTTTTACAATTTTTAAATAAAAAGTGAAATGACAATTATATACATCCTTAGATAACCCAAATATATTTCACAAGAATAGTGGTCAGTTATGGACCAAACTAAAAAACCTATTGCCAGTCAAGTTGATTCTGACTCATAGCCGCCTATAAGACATAGACTTTCCAAAGAAACACCTGGTAGATTTGAACTGGTGGTCCTTTGGTTAGCAGCCATAGCTCTTAAACAGTATGCAACAAGGTGTTCCCGATTACTGATAGAAGGGGACATGCCAAAGGAGCTGCGGACAGAAAAGAGAAGGCAGAGAGCATAACAGGCACACCAAAATCAAAAACCAAACCCAGTGCTGTCGAATCGATGCCAACTCATAGCATCCCTATAGGATAGAGTAGAACTGCCCCATAGGGTTTTCAAGAATTGCCTGGTGGATTTGAACTGGAGACCTTTTGGTGTACAGGCATAACACTTAACCACTATGCATCAGGTTTTCCAACAGGCACAACATAGTGGGGGGGAACCCAAACCCACTGCTGTCAAGTCAGTTCTGATTCATGATGTTAAATGCCCTTTAGTCAGTTCCACCTCCTCAAGATCCTATGCACAACAGAGCAAAACACTGCCTGATCTTGGTGCTATGTACACAATCATTTTTATGCTTAAGTCCATTGCTTCAGCCACTGTGTCAATCCATCTTGTGGAGGGTCTTCCTCTTTTTTGCCAACTCTCTACTTTACCAAGTGTAATGTCCTTCAGGGATTACTCCTTCTTGACAATGTGTCCAAAGAATGTAAGATTTAGTCTCATTCTCCATCCTTGTTCCCAAGCAGCACTTTGGTTGTACCTCTTCCAGGATAGATCTGTTTGTTAAGTCCATGGTATGTTCAATATTCTCAACACCACAATTCAAAGACATCAGTTTTTCTTCTGTCTTCCTTATCCATTGTCCAGTTTTCACATGAAGATGATGTGATTGAAAATACCGTGGCTTGGATCAGGCGCACCTTAGTCTTCAAGGTGACATCTTTACTTTTCAATAGTTTAAAGAGGTCCTTTGCAGCAGACTTTCCCAATGTAGTACGTCTTTTGATTTCTTGACTGCTGCTTCCATGGACATTGATTGTGGAACCAAACAAAATGAAATCCTGGGTAACTTCGATCCTTTCTTCATTTATCACAATATTGCTTATTGGTCCCACTGTGAGGATTTTTGTTTTCTTGATGTGGAGGTGTAATCCATAATGTAGGCTGTGGTCTTGGATCTTCATCAGTGAATGTTTCAAATTCTCCTCACTTGTAGCAAGAAAGGTGGTATCATCTGCATAACCCAGGTTACTAATGAGTCTTCATTCAATCCTGATGCCTCATTCTCCTTCATATAGTCCAGCTTCTCAGATTATTTGCTCAGCACACAGATTGAAAAGATATGGTAAAAGGATACAATGCTGATGCACACCTTTCCTGACTTGAAGCCATGCAGTGTCCTCTTGTTCTGTTTGTATGACTACCTCTATATGTAGAGATTCCTTGTCAGCACAGTTAAGTGGTCTGACATTCCCATTCTCTGCAATGTTATCCATAACTTTTATGATCCACACAATTGGATCCCTTTGAATGATCAACAGAACAAAGGTAAACATGTTTCTGGTATTCTCTGCTTTCAGCAGAGATCCATCTGATATCAGCAATGGTATCCCTGGTTCCCTGTCCTCTTCTGAATTGGACTTGAGTTTCTGGCAGTTTCCTGTCAATATTCTGCTGTAGTTGCTTTTGAATAATCTTTAACAAACTTCTACTTGCATGTGATATTAATGATATCGTTCAATAATTTTTGCATTTGATTGAATTACCTTTCTTGGAAACAGACATAAATATGGGTTTCTTCCAGTCAGCTAGCTAATTAGCTGTCTTCCAAAATTCTTGGAATAGATAAGTGAGCACTACTGGTGCTGAATTCATTTGTTGAAACATCTCAATTGATATTCCGTCAAGTCCTGGAGCCTTGTTTTTTGCCTTTGCCTTTAATGCAGCTTCAACTCCTTCCTTTATTTCTTTTGGTTTCTCAACATATGCTACTTCTTGAAATGGTTGAACATCAACCAGTTCTGTTTGGTATAATGACTCTGCGTATTTCTTCTATCTTCTTTTGATGCTTCCAGCATTGTTTAATATTTTCCACATAGAATCCTTCCCTACTGAAACTCAAGGCTTGAATGATTTTTTCAGTTCTTTCAGCTTGAGAAACACAGAGCGTGTTCTTCTCTCTTGGTTTTCTATCTCCAGCTCTTTGCACATGTCATTGTAATACTTACTTTGCCTTTTCAAGCTGCCCTTTGAAATCTTCTGTTTAGTTCTTTTGCTTCATCATTTATTTTGCTTTAGCTACTTGACGACTCTTCTGACTTTGGGTTTCAGAATCTCTTCTGACTTCTGACTTGGTCTCTTTCCTTCCTGTCCGTTTAATGACCTCTGCTTTCTGCATGGATGATGTCTTTGGCGTCATTCCACAACTTGTGTAGTCTTCAGTCATTAGTGTTCAAGGAATCAAATCTATTCTTTTAAAAAAAAAAATCATTGTGCTTTACACACGTTAGATAGACGATCAACTTAACTGGACTTCAACATAAACTGAAAATTCTTCTAATCTTAATCCAATATTGCAAGGATAGAGTAGCAGGGGTAGGGGTCCGCAGACCATGCTTTCAGGGGACACCAAGGCCAATTGGCATAACTAGCCTGTTGCTAAGAGAGTCTTCTGCACCCAGTATTGGTGGCACCTGAGGTCTTAAAAGCTAACAAGCTGCCATCTGAGGTACACCAAATTGTCTCAGCTCAGCTGGAACAGATGATCACCAAGGACAACAAAGACATGAGAGAAAAAGAGCCCAGAAGACAGAAGTACACACGTAAATGGGTGACTGTATTAACATGCAACAAGAAGAACCAGATAGTGCTCAGCCACCACCAAAGACAGCCATGATGGGGCACTCAATGTTGAGTCCCAGTGGCAACATGAGAAAAAGGGGGGCATGCTTCAAAAACTCCACTATAAGACCACAGTTGATGGTCTGAAGGTGTGGGAGTTCTCTTGGGATCATGGCCCTTAGACCTGCTGCTGTCCCTGACCAGAAATGATTACTGAAGTCATCTCTTTGGACAGGAATGGGTTGGACTCCGGGACACAATGTGACCATATTGTGTGTGCACTTTATGGTTCTATGCATCTATAGGATGCTGTCCTACTGGCCTCTTACTAGATGGGAGAGGGGAGAGAAGAGGGAACAGGAGATTGTTAAGAGGATATGACATGTAGAGAATGGAAAGGAGGAGTGTCCATCCTATCACCGAGCAAGGAGATCAGGAGCGGCAGATAGGCAGGCATGCAAATTTAACTTGGATTGTATACTTTCACTTAATTACAATAAAAAAAACATTGTAATTTAATTAAGAGTTTACAATCTAAATCAATTTGCCATATAAAACCCGACCACGTATCACTATGCAGCTCTAACTACTCTACCCTACCTTCCATGACAGTACACTCCTCCTTTCCACATTGTACTTCCTATACCCATTCAGTCAACTCCCATCCCCCTCCACCCTCACGTCTCTAGAGTGGAGCTGCTCAGGCAGCTTCATGTATCTACTTAAGACAAGAACCATATTCTTTGCCAGCATCATTCTGTGTCTTATAGACCTGCCTGTCCAGTCTTTGTCTGAAGAGTTGGCTTCAGTACTGATTTCGGCTCTGGGCTAACAGAGAGTCCAGAAGCCATTTCCTCAGGGACCTTCTGATCTGATGGACCATCAAGGGTGATCTTTTAATAGAGTTGTAGTTTTGCATGCCTACTAGCTACATCTCTTACAACATCAGGGACTTTACACTGTATTCCCTGTCAGGGCAGTCATTGGTGGTGGCTGGGCACCATCTAGTCCTTTGATTTCATGCTGATGTTGTCTCTGGATCATATGGTATCTCTGTCTGCTGGGTTTATATTTTCCTCATGTCTTTGATGTCTTCCATTCTCCCTCTGCTCTAGGTGGATTGGGACCAACTGATGCTACTTAGATGGCCTCTTGCTAGTTTTTAAGATCCCAGATGCCTCTCACTAAAATGGCGTGCAGAATATTTTCTTTAAAAAAAAATATTAGTTATCTCCAGTTAGCCTAGATATCCCCTGAAATCATGGTCCCCAGGCCCCTGTCCCCGCTACTATGCCCTTCAACATATTAGACTGTATTTAGGAAACCATAGAAGGGAGGTTAGCACAATTGGACTACAATTGGCTGGCTTTAGCTTTGGTGTAGTCCAATTGTGCTAACCTCCCTTCTATGGTGTGCTGTTGCTCCCTTCACCTAACTCAATTCCTATCTACTATTTAATCTCTGAACAACCTCTCCCTCCCTCCCTAGCCTTGTAACCATCAAAGATTATGTTCTTCCTTGCTTAGACCTTCTCTTAAATCCTGTAATAGTAGTCACATTCAATATTTGTCATTTTTCATCTAATTTCACTTAATAAATGTCTTCCAGATGGCTCCATGTTATGTTTCCTAATTTTTTTTTATCGTTGCATGGAATTCCATCGTATGAATATACCATAGTTTGCTTATCCATTCATCTGTTGATGGGAACCTAGGTTGAGTCAATCTTTTTGCTATTGTGGATAGTGCTGCAATAAACATTGGTATGTATGTATCTGTTCATGTGACAACCCTTATTTCTCTAAGATATATTCCAAGAAGTGGGATAGCTGGATCATGTGGTATTTCTATGTCTAGCTTTTTAAGAAGTCAGGAAATTGATTTCCAAAGTGGTTATACCATTTTACATTCCTAATAGCAATGTAGAGGAGTTCCAGTCTCTCCAACATACCCTCTCCAACATTAATTTTTTTTGTGTTTGGGGGATTAATGCTAGCTTTGTTGGGGTGTGATGGCATCTTATTGTACGTTTGATTTGGATGTCTCTGATGGCTAACGATTATGAGCATTTCCTCATGTGTGTGTGAGTATCCTAGATGTCTTCTTTGGTGAACTAACTGTTCTAGTGCTTTGCCTGTTTCTTAATTGGGTTATTTGTTTTTTTTTTGTTCTTGAGGTTTTACAGTGCATTGTAGACTATGGAGATTGGATGCCAATTAGATTTGTGGTAGCCAAAAATTCTTTCCCAGTCTGTAGGTAGTTGTTTTACTCATTTGGTGAAATCTCTGGATGATCATGTAAGTGTTTGACTTTTAGGAATTCCCAGTTATCTGTTTTCTGTTCTGGTGTTTGTGCATTGTTAGTAATATTTTGTAGTCTGTTTATGCCATGTTTTAGGGCTCTTAGTGTTGTCCCTATTTTTTCTCGCATCATCTTTATTGTTTTAGATTTTATATTTAGGTCTTTGATCCATTTTGAGTTAGGTTTTGTGCGTGATGTGCGATATGGGTCTTGTTTCATTTTTTAGAAGATGGATATCCAGTTATGCCAACATAAAGAGACTGTATTTTCCCCAGTTTATACACTTTGGGCCTTTGTCAAATATCAGCTGCCCGTAGGTAGATGATACTATATCCAGTTCTTAATTCTGTTCCATTGTTTTGTTACCTGTTTTTGTTTCTGTGCCAGGCTGTTTTTACTACCATGGCACAATAATCGGTTCTAAAATCAGATAGACTGAGGCCCCTTACTTTGTTCTTCTTCTTCAGTTGTGCTCTACTTATTTGAGGCTTCTTTCCTTTCCATATAAAATTGGGGATTTGTTCATCTATCTCTTTAAAAATGTCATTGGAATTTGTATTGGGATTGCATTGTATCTATAGATCATGTTGGGAAGAATAGACATTTTCACAACTTAAATCTTTTTATCCATCAACAAGGTAGGTTTTTGCACTATGGAGGTCTCTTCTGGTTTCCTGCATTAGAGTCTTGTAATTTTCTTTGCGTCTCTGTTTAGGTTTCTTCCTAAGTATTTTATCTTCTTGTTGGCTATAGTATGTGGTAATGATTTGGTGATTTTTCTCTTTGAGGGTCTCTTCGTTGATATTTATCTTGCATCCTGACATTTTACTGAACTCTTCTATTAGTTCCAGTAATTTTTTGTGGATACTTTAGGGCTCTCTGCGTGTAAGATCATATCATCTGCAAACAGAGATACGTTGGCTTCATCCTTACCAATCTGGATGCCGTTTATTCCTTTCTCTTGCCTAATTGCTATGGCTAGAACCTCCAGGACAATGTTGAGTAAGAATTGTGACAAGCATCCTTGTCTGGTTCCTGTTCTCAAGGAGAATGCTTTCAGACTCTCCATTTAGGATGATGTTGACTGTTGCCTTTCCATAGATGCCCCATAGTATGTTGAGGAATTTCCCTTCTATTCCTATTTTGCCAAGAGCTTTTAATATGAATTGTTGTTGAACTTTGCCAAATGCCTTTTCTGCATTAGTTAATAAAATCAAGTTTTTGTTTTGTTTTGTTTATGAGGTTGATCACATTGTTTGTTTTTCTAATGTTGCATTCCCAGTATTAATCCCACTTGCTCATGGTGAATTCTTTTATCAAAATGTTGTTGAATTCCTTTGGCTACAATGTTTTTGAAGATTTTTGCATCTGAATTCATGAGAGATATTGGTGTGTTGTTTTCCTTTTTTGTACTTTCTTTCCTTGGTGTTACTTTAGGGTTATACTGGCTTCTTAGGATTAATTTCAGAGTACTCCATCTTTTTCTGTGCTCTGGAATACCTTTGGTCATAGTGGTGTTAACTCTTCTCTGACAGTTTGGTATAATTCTCCAGAGAAGTCATTAGGGCCAGGGCTTTTTTTAGTTGGAAGTTTTTTAATTACCCTTGCAATTTATTATTTTGTGATGGTTTTAGTTAGTTGTTTTACTTCTCTTTACATTAGTTTTGGTAGGTGATGTGTTTCTAGAAATCCATTCATTTCTTGTAGCTTTTTAAATTTATTTTTTTAGACTACAATTTTTCGTAGTATTCTGTTATGATTCTTTTAATTTCAGTTGGGTCTGTTGTGTTATTACTTATCTCATTTCTTATTCTTATTTGAGTCATTTGCTTATTCAAGTCGTTTTCTTCCTCTTCTGTTTTTCTTTCGTCAGTTGGGCCAGTCACTTACTGATTTTGTTGACCTTTTAAAAAAACAGCTTTTGGCCTTTTTAACAATTTCAACTGTTTTTCTATTCTCTAGTTCATTTACTTCTGCTGTACTTCTTATTATTTGCTTTCTTCTGGCACCCAAGGAGTTCTTTTGCTGCTCTCTTTTCACTTGTTCAAGTTGTAGAGTTAATTCTTTGATATGGCCTTTTCTTCTTTTTGAATGTGTGCATTTATTGAGATAAATTGACCTCTGAGCACTGCCTTTGTTGTATTCCATAGGTTTTGGTAGGATATGTTGTCATTCTCATTTGATTCTAGGAATTTCTTTATTCCATCCTTGAGTTCTTTTATAACCCAATAGTTTTTGAGGAAAGTATTGTTCAGTTTCCATGTGTCTGACTTTTTTTCCTTCTTTTTTTTTCTGTTATTGATGTCTACTTTTATGGCTTTATGGTCTGTAAAGATGCTTTATAATAATGCAATAGTTTGAATTTTGTTGAGAATTGCTTTGTGGCCTAATATGTGGTCAATTCTGGAGAATGTTCCATGTGCATTGGAAAAGAAAGTATACTTAGATGCTGTTTGGTAGATCAGATCTATTCTTTAGATGGTCTCTAAACTCAGGTGGGTTATACAGAAGTCATATGGTGGCTCTCACGGGCTTGTTCTGTTTTGCTTTGGTTTCAATTTGACCTTTCATATGAGCAACTGATGGTCTTTTCCACAGTCAGCACTTGCTTTTGTCTGATTAATAATATTGAGCTTTTTAATTTTGTCTCTCTACAAATATAGTCAATTTGATTCCTACATATTTCATCTGATGAGGTCAATGTATATAGTCACTGTGTATGTTGTTGGAAAAAGGTAGTTACAATGAAGAAGTTGTTGGTCTTGCAAAATTCTGTCATGGGCTCTCTGGCATCATTTCTGTCATCAGGGATGTATTTTCTAGCTAATGATCTCTGGATCCTTTTGCATTCTAATTCCCAGTAATTATCAATACATCCTGATTGCATGTCTGATCAACTTTGGACTACAGAAGCTAGGAAAAATCCTCAGCTTCTTCATCTTTGGTCTTAGTGGTTGGTGTGCAAATTTGAATAATATCTCTATTAACTGGCTTTCCTTGTAGGCTTTTGGGTAATGTCATGTCACTCAAAGCATTGTACTTCAGGATAGATCTTGAAATGTTCTTTTCAATGATGAATGCAACACCATTTCTTTTCTAGTTATCATTCCTAGCATAGTAGACTGTATGATTATCCAATTCAAAATGGCTGATACTAGTTCATTTTAGCTCATTAATACCTGGGATATCAATGTTCATGCATTCCATTTCATTTCTAATGATTTCCAAATTTTCTAGATTCACAATTTATACATTGCATGTTCTGATTATTAATGGGTGTTTGTAGCTGTTTCTTCTCATTTTGAGTTATGCTGCGTCAGCAAATGAGTGTTCTGAATACTTGACTCCATTCACATCATTAAAGTTGACTCTATTTTGGGGAGGTAGTTCTTCCCAAGTCATCTTTTGAGTGCCTTCCAACCTGAGAGGCTCATTTTCTGGCACTATATCTGGCAATGTTCCATTGATAGTCATAAGGTTTTCACTGGCTAGTTGTTTTCAAAAGCAGACTGCCAGGCCCTTCTTTCTTGTCTGTCTTAGTCTGAAAGCTCAGCTGTAACCTGTCCTTCATGGGTGACCCTGCTGGTATCTGAATCCCGGTGGCATAGCTCCTAGCATCACAGCACCATACAAGACTCCACAGTACAACAAATGGACAGGTTTTGACTCATAGCAACCCCATAGGGCAAAGTAGAATTGCTCCAAAGAGTTTCCAAGGAGAACCAGGTGAATTTGAACTGCTGGCCTTTTGAATGGCAGCCATAACACTTAAACACTATTCCACAAGGATTTCCAAGCATAGTTATTGAGTGCTACAGCTGCTAGCCAAAAGTCAGTAGTTCAAAACCACAGAGCACTTCTTGGAAACTCTATGTGGGCAGTTCTGCTCTGCCCTATATGGTCACTATGAGTCAGCACTGATTCAATAGCAACGCAAGGTAGGGAAGAGAGGCAATAAAAATGGAAACGAAGGCCCTGTAGTTAATCTGATCTAGATTAGAGTCCTAGATTGGCAGCTGCATCATGGACTCAAACATGTCAAAGGTTGTAAGGATGACACAGGACCATCTGTTATATATAAAGTCAGTGAGTTGGAACCAACTAGATGGCACTTAACAACAATGAAGATTAGGGTTGCCAGTCTAAAATACAGGGTACTCTATTAAATTTCAATTTTAGATAAGCAACAAATGAGTTTTAGTAAACTATACCCCATGCACTGTTGGGAACACGCATTACTAAAAAGTTATTCATTGTTTATCTGAAATTCAGACTCAATTCTGCTTTCTCTACACTTACTAAATATGGCAGCCCTATCCTAGAGAATCTGCTGCTCCTCTCAGCTGTGTGCAGTGTATGCAAGTTATGGAATCTATTGTCACCTATGGAAAGAATCACAAAATTAATAAAGGTAAAGTTTATTTTCTTTTCAAGCTTTAAAAGTTTATATTTAAGAAAATAGTATTTCCATTCTAGACATCTTATAGGAAATGAAAAAATAGTTTAGAAATTAACTTCATAACCTACTAATACCACAAACCTAACTTGGACGTTCAGGAGGTTCAGTTTGCCTCAAAACTTAAAGAGCTTGAACTTGAGAGAAATATCACTTACTGAGGACCCAGACTTGAGCTATTTGTGGGTTTCCACCCCTAGCCTGTCAACATTTTAGCTTAACATTACTATTGTCCTTTCAGAAGCCCCCGCTGAAGTATATTTCAGCCGTCAGAAAGAGTAACAGTAAAGTGAAGTGGGTGATAAAGGCTAAAGTGGGAGGATGTCTTGTTTTAAGAACAGAGGGAGTTAGAGAGTAAATAAGATCTGA
This sequence comes from Heterohyrax brucei, assembly GCA_028571685.1. Taxonomy (NCBI): domain Eukaryota; kingdom Metazoa; phylum Chordata; class Mammalia; order Hyracoidea; family Procaviidae; genus Heterohyrax; species Heterohyrax brucei. The sequence continues at coordinate 87,787,361 of CM053151.1, read as the reverse complement.
AGAATATTCATTTCCCACCTCACTGGGTTTTCATATGAATTTATAAGTGTAGTATAATATTTACAGCCAACCTTCAGATTCTTCTCTAAATAACTCAAAACAATGCTGAGATTGTGGATTGGAGGGTGGAAAAGCCAAGCTGTCAGAATCAAATGTCTTATCACCAGTTATATTATTACCGAAGGTAAATCTCTTCTTTAAATACCAGCAGCTATGATGGGAAATTTAACTGAATTTAAAGATTACTTCTTGCCTGTGCTCACTGATAGGTGACTGCAAAGGCCATAAACTGCCCTCTTGACTCTACAGAAGCTAGGAAGGGGCAGCCATACACCTAGGTAAAATTACAATTTTACACCGGTAGGGAATTAAATCTCTTCAAATGTGACCTGTCTCTGTGAGGAGCAAAAGGGAAGACTTCACCCTAGGTGTAAGCATTAGAAAAATATTTCTTTCAGAGTCTCCAAGACTAGACAATGCAACATGCTAAACAGATAAGACTGACACTAGGAAAGCTGCAACCTGGGCCTCAGGGGACTTGCAGGTTAGGATTGTCTGAAGTACAACAAAGCCAGTAATATTAACACAGTATTGTATTTTGCCAACCAAACTCCAAATATGTTAACACTGCTGCAAAGAAGCCAACTGGTACACAAAATAGTGGGAAGAGGGTTTCTTAGCCAAAAGCGGTCGGGTGAATCCTCCAACTACGTAGAAATGTGTAGAACAGAAGGTCTTATGCTTTAATTGCAAGAATGTATGTCCAAATTAAGTTCCACCCTTTCTTTAACAAAGTGTGGTGAAATTGACATCTTTTGTATAAAGCATATAAACTAAAAAAAAAGAAAGAAAAAGAAAATAGCCCACCAGTTTGTACAAGTGCCTAAATCAGTTTTCAATTCAGTGTCCCAGTCATCAGAGCCAGGGATTGTGGAGAAAGTGGCAGAGGCTTCTCTGAATGGAGGAAACTAGTTCAGGCAGTAGAGTAATAGGGAAAGACTGTGTAGAACACTGTTTAATATGGTCTGATCACGACTGCCAGTAATACGTCTTGGTACCACGGAACATGACAAAAAAACACCAGTCGTTTGTAATTTCATCCCCTTGGTATATAAATTTAACACATTTTGTACAAAGGGTAATAGAAGGACAGTCTTTCCACAGTGTCTCACATTTCCCAAATTCCCACAATGTGTGAAGCCTGGATGTGGTTGGTACCACCTACTGGTCTAACTGGAGAATTACAGATTCTGGCTGTCAACCTGTTTTTGAACCGTGGTTGTTTTCTAATTACTGAGCAAATTAATGTTGGGGAGTATGATTCTTCATTGGGAGGATTATGTATTAAACAGTTGATATGTTGGATTCAAATCGTTGCCATTACAGCTGAAGGCATGGGAAATCATATATCGTACATTAACACTGCCATTTTGTAGCATGGTGCAGAAAAGGAACTTGGGCTATGATGAGAGAAGCCTGTCTTCTCTGACCTAGATTCTTGTTCCTTTAACTCCTATCCCATAGAGTGATTGTGAGGGTTACACAAAGTTGTATATTTTCTACATACTCTGTGATATGTTAATAGCTGTTTTAGGTGAAAGAAAAAAGAAAGAAACTAAGTGACTTGCCAGGGTCATTCAGTGGGTGAGCATTAGAGTGAGGACTAGAAACCCAAAACCAAACCCATTGCCACTCAATTGATTTCAGTGCATACTGACTCTAAAGGAAAGAATAAAACTGCCCCATATGGTTTCCAAAGAGCACGTAATGGACTTGAACTGCTGACCCTTTTGTTAGAAGTCATAGTTCTTAATCACTATATTACCAGGTTTCCAAGTAAATCCAGAGCTTTCTCCATTAAATTATAATTTTCTGAAATTTAATAGTGAAATGATTTTAGGTGGCAACTGGCATAAAGTTAAGAAGTCCCAGAACACAGCAATATACTATAAAACACAGTGAGAAAATCACTTTGTGTTCAATTCTTTCAAACTTGATGGCATCAAGAAGAAATTTCTAATTTAGTACTGGTTTTCTTTCTTTTTTTTTCCTTGTGCTTTAAATGAAGGTTTATAGAGCAAATTAGCTTCTCCTTAAACAATACACATATTGTTTTGTGACATTGGTTACCAATCCCACGATGTGTAAACATTCTCCGATTCTCGACCTTAAGTTCCCCGTCATCAGTTTTCCTGCCCTCCCCTGCCTTCTTGTCCTTCTTGCTGGATTGGATTGCTGTTTAGTGTCATTTTGTTTTTTGGGTCTACCTGATCTTTGGCCAAAGTGTGAACCTCAGGAGTGACTCATTATTGAGTTAAAAGGGTGTCTAGGGGCCATACTCTAGGGATTTCTACAGTTTCTATAAAGCCAGTAAGTCTGGCCTTTTTGTGTGAGTTAGAATTTTGATGTACATTTATCTTTAGCTCTGTCCAGAAACCCTCTATTGTGATCCAAGTCAGAAAGGAAACTGATGGTAGCTGGGCCCCATCTAGTTGTGTTGAACTCAATCTGGTAGAAGCTGTGTTGTTGTTGTTGTTAGGTACTGCTGAGTTCTAGTGAGAATCCAACACTGCCCCGTCCTGCATCATCCTCACAATTGTTGGTATGCTGAGCCCAGTGTTGTAGCCACTGTGTCAGTCCGTCTTGTTGAGGGTCTTCCTCTTTTTAGCTAACTCTGTTTTAGCAAGCAAGAAAGATATCATCTTTCTCCAAGGACTGATTTGTCCAAAGTGTATGAAACATAAGTTTCACCATTCTTGCTTCCCAGGAGCATTCTGATTGTACTTCTTTCAAGACAGATGTGTTCGTTCTTTTGGCAGTTCATGGTGTGTGTGTGTGTGTGTGTGTGTGTGTGTATTTAATATTCCTTGCCAATACCACAATTCAAAGACATCAATTCTTCTTTGATGTCAGTTTTCACATGCATATGAGGTCGTTGAAAACACCATGACTTGGGTCAGGTGAACCTTAGTCTTTAAGGTGATTTCTTTGCTTTTCAACACTTTAAAGGAGTCTTTTGTAACAAATTTGTTTAATGCAGTGTGCCTTTTGGTTTCTTGAATGCTGCCTCCCTGGGTGTTGATTATGGATCTGAGTAAAATGAAGTCCTCAACAACTTCAATATTTTCTCTGTTTCTGTGTGGTAGTTGTGGTCCGTAAGTCCTTTGGACTGTTCTTTCCCTTGTGTCTTTGGTTTTCTTCATTTTCTCTTGCTCCACACAAGGTGGTACCAGTGAAGTTTCTTAGATGGCAACTCACAAGCTTTTTGTTTTGAGAAAGAGTAAGTTACTTTATTGCAATGCATATGGCAAGGAGCCTAGCCAGGAGGAAGTTCCTTAGATGTGGCTCCCTGAGCTCTGGAGAAGGAGGGCTTAGATATGTTTGGGGCAGCAAGCTGGGGAGGGACAATTCTAGAAGGTGGTCAGGAAACAGGAGATGATGTGATTCTTGTCAGATCTCTTTCCTTGGAATAGTCTGGGTGATGATTGTCCTTTTGTTGTGTTCTCCCAGTTGCTGCACCTTCTACTGAGGTCAATCAGCATTCACAGCTGGTCCTTTTGTGCATGCAGGGCCAGGCCAGATCTGGCTTGGGTTGGTTTGAAGACTAATGGAAATGTACTGGCATCAGTAGGGTCAAGTTACAATCCCCCTTTGAGTTATAACAATTCCTTAATTTTAAGGGATAAGGGTCAGTGACTCATCTGACTACTTCTTACTGACATGGGGCTAAGTTTTAGGGACATAGGAATAGGCGTGGAATGATTAGCTCCTGGGAGAAGCAGGCAAAGAAGACTTAAAACCAAAAACACAAGAGAAAGATAGTTCAGAGGACGCTCACAAGCTTTTAAGATTCCTGATGCTACTCACCGAAGTAGGATACAGAATACTTTCTTTAAAAACTATGTAATGCCAGTTGAGTTAGATGTTCCCAGAAACTGTTGGGTATTGGTTTTCTTTAAAACTCTTCCAGTCTTGATAATCTCAGTTTAACATAACAGTTAAGCAGGCCTTAGGTTTTAGCATCTTTCTGGGATTTTAACATTTTGTTTTCTGTGTACTTAGTGTTACCTTCTATTCCAGAAAATTATATTGGTTTTCACTTAAAATAGTGATATAAATTTTGTTTCCAAAGAATCCATTTAAGAAATTAAAAGCCACTCTAAACAGAAAATACTGAATAAACATAATCCAACTGATACATAAAGCTTGGGAAGCACTGAGTACCACCAAACCATCTCTATACCATACCAATGTTGGTGATCCTTAACTCGGATTCTTTAAAAATCCCTCTTTGAAGAGAAATAATGTTTTTCCTTTTTTCATTTTCAATAACCAGGCCCTGAATTATAAGCAGGTCAAAACTCATTGCCCTTGAGTCGATTCTGACTCATAGCAACCCTGTAAGGACACAGTAGAAGTGCCTCACAGGGTTTCCAAGGAGCAGCTGTGGTGGATTCAAATTGCTAACATTTTGGTTAGCAGTCCCAGCTTTTAACCACTGTGCCATAAGTAGGTTAACACAACCAAAATCTAGGATTGATTAGATGTCAGCTTCACTTGAGCTCAAACAAATTCAATGATTTTGTGTACGTGTGTACTAGAAAATGAAACTGGCACTGTCTTGACAAATGCATAGTCAACAAAGCAGGGGACCAAGGGGTCATTCATGCCTGTGACTACATTCATTTCTGATAAATGAACAGCTAGTTGTCTATAACTTAATTCACCAGGAGCATATGAGCAGAGGTAAGAAGAGAATTTTGATCTATGGGCTGTCCCAGCTCAAAGCTGATTCCATGTTCTACAAGCAAAGGCGGGGAAAAGAACCCATGCTGAAGTGCTCAGGTTGAGTGGAACCCTTCACTTTAGCATGTACTAATGTTGGCTTCATCTGAATCTGGAGCTAAAAGACTTTTGGATGATAATTCTATGGGTCCGTTGAAAAAACCTTCAGCTAGTTTCAAATAAGGTAAAACAGGAATCTCTCCTAATAACTGTCCTCTCTTCTATCTTCTTCATTTGTATTGTAATGATTTTACACTGCTTCTGGTTGCATTCCAGGTTCTTATTGAACACTATCTTAAGCTTTCTGCTGTCCAATTCTTATCAAAAGAGCAATTAAAAGAAAAATATGTATGACTTATTTCCTGAATGATACGTAGCCCATCCCTTCTTCTAGATTTTCTAAATTTTATTTATGGATCAAGCCAGAGTGCTATGTACTCAGACCAAATTCCTTGAGCTGATCCAATACTGTTTTGAATTTTCAATTCAGTAATTTCTTGTTCCAAAGAATAGAAAAAGAAACAGTCTAGTAAATTTAGATTTGGATTCATTTTCAAAATATTGTTGAGGGCATTGGCTACTATATCGTAATATGGTGTCCTGCCACTTTAAAAGACCTGAAGGAGAAATTTCTCTCAGGTCTCAATACTAGGAAAAGATATGTTTATGCTGAGGTACCTGGTTGGTTATTACTTAGTGGACACTATAAATCCATGTTTGTTTTTGCCAAAAATCCAGAACCAACTTTGTAACCTACCCCTATCAACTATGTTATACATTTTCATGTATTTACCAGACTTCAGTTATTTTCATTTTGCCTTGATTCACTCATCTTTTTATTTAATCATATGTATTACATGTTTTTATAAGCTATTCAAATCCTTTTTGGAATAAGACTAAGAAGAAATTAGAAATATACATATTGATACTGATAGAACATTTTCATCCTTTGACCATAATTTTTCATTGTATGCTTTTTTTAAAATACAGAGTTCAGATTCATAGATACTTCAAAAGTTAGAAATATTTTCCCTGCTACCTCTTAAACACACTCTTCTGTTTTCTTATGATAAGCAGTATGATTTCCTCTAGCCAAGCCAAGCCAAGTGCCGTCATAAATTCTTTGGGAGAAATCAGTGCCATTCCCACAGGCACATTTGCATTGGTAAACTTGACAACCACGGCCAGATGTCTACCTCCTTAACCTTATGCTCTGAAGTAGCAGAGTCTATTCCAACAAGATTTGTGAGATCAAACAACTTTAATTCTTACGAAAGAGGGGAAAGTGTGGCAGGGGAGCTAACATTTTATTGAGTGCCAACTGTGTATCAGCTATATCTCTAAGTTTGCTATGTACATAGAAAGGGAAATTTAATTTATCTAATCTATCTAGTCTATAGAAAAGGGAAATTTAATTTCCCCTAGAGGGAATCCTTGCTTTGGTATAAGATCCTCTGAGTCAGAAAACTGCTAATAATAGTAATGAAATTTATTATAACAATAACCACATACTAGGCATTTTGTTTATCTCTTTACAGGTAATGAGATCCCCAGTGTGAAACAAAACAAGACAAAGCCTCAAACTGTGCCTTTATACTACTCTACCTACCTTGGGACCAGGGAAGATGTAAGAATGCTTGCTTTGGCACACAGTTCTGTTGTAAGTACAGTGATAATATCAGGTCATTGGCCTTCTGGTAGTTCTTCAAGGCTTCAATTCTCAGCTCAATTACTTTGCCATGAAAGTTATTCTGCAAGAGAACATTTTTAAAAAATACCCATATAATATTGACTTCTGGAATCCACTGTTACATGAATCTTTTTTTTTAACTCAGAAATTACAAAGGTGATCCCATCATGTTCTATCTTTAAAAGTTGGACAGAAGGTATCTGTAATTGTTTCCATTTCATATAGAATGAAGTCAAGACCATAGGAAGAAATACTGTTCATTCTAACTTGCTTAAATTAAAGCCAGAAATAGGTCCCTCCAGCCATCTCCGCATGATGTATTTTTCATAAGCAGGACAATTCTTAATCCAGAATGAGGAGATTGGTTTAACAGTGAGAAGCTAAAACCCAGAAAGTCTTCTGCCACTGTCCAAGGCTGGTCTCATTTTAGGAAACATGAAGTTGCTCACCTTGCCTCAGCTGTCCTCAATATTTTTAAAGTTGAGGACTCCATGAGGCAAAACTAGTCGTTTGACTTTATATAGTATAAATGAAATTGAACCCCATGTTCAGCCTTGGAAGCCTTTAGTACCTGAAGAATGTTGGTTTGTTCCTGATACCTGACCCATTCCATTTTCCTCTGTTGCTTTTCCTGGTGGGAGAAAGACTCTCTAGGTAACAAAGTAAATTGAAATAAGAAATCAGTTTTCTTAAATATATTACAAAATCCTTAAACACTATTATGATGTTATAGATCTTGTGCCTTATGGATAATTAGTCACAAAAAATTGGATTCAACTGTACATCTCTTATTGTCCTCACCCATACCATCCACTCTCCAAAAGCTAACAGCTAAGTAAATAGGGTCATTTTCTTTAAGTGAGTTAGCAGTGAAACAGTTATATATAAGCATGACACCTAAAATAAATTTTCAAAAAAAATTAGCAAGTGTTCTGACATCACATAGCTATTGCAGTGTTTTCATTGTTAGTGCAGCTTCTTCTACTTTATCCTTGCTAGCATGACTTCCCAGAAACTTCTGGTGTTACTCTGACTCAAATATAATATCCCAAGGGAACTGGATCTCCTATAAAAATTTGCGTTGGTTTAGGGAGCAGTGTAGGCAAATGACTCTTACATTAAAGGTTTCTACTCTATCAGCTGAGAAAGCTACTACCATTCAGAGAGATCATTCTGCCTTCCTTTCTTTTCTTCATGTTCTCTGTACATGACGTCTCTTGGTAAGCCCTGGTCTTTCTAGGTGATGAAAGGGATTTGGGAGCCTGATGTGGAAGAACGCTAAAGGAATAGATGGCCATAGGAAAGAAGTGAGGATAGTAAATCCAGTATACCCAGATCCTACGTATTTATCTACCCAAACCAGCCATAATTTTCAAGGCTGTTTTCAGGTGGGTGACATCAGCAACCTTGAAATTCTAAGTGCATGCAGTCCACTTGCCTTTCCATCCTGCAAGTCTATCTTGCTTTTTATCTGTGGGGCTGTTTGTTGATCACTGGGTTCTTCTGTTTCAAATGTCTGTAGAGAAACATTTTCACAAAGCTTAAATTAACAATTCAAGGGAAGTAGGAAACCAAGGCTTTCAGTTCCTGCCAACAAGCAACTTCTCAGAGCTAAACAAGAAAAGCGTACTACCAAAGGTTTCCAGAATGAAATGAGTCCATTTTAACCCTTGAGCATACCTTATAATAACAAAAATTACTTATTGAATCACTATGTGCCAGACACTGCACTAAGAACATTAAAAATATTCTCAGTTAATCTTCACAGCTCTTTGAAGAACTATCTTTATTTCCATTTTACAGATGAGAAAGCTGAGACTTGAAGAGATTAAATCATTTGTTTAGGGTCGCACATCCAGGAAAGTACTGAGTTAGGATTTGAACCAGATCTTGAAACACTGATGGCATAGTGATTAAGTACTACAGCTGCTAACTAAAAGGCTGGCAGTTCAAATCTGCCAGGTGCTCCTTGGAAACTCTACAGGGCAGTTCAACTCTGTCTATAGGGTCACTATGAGTTGGAATTGACTGCATGGCAGTGAATTTGGTTTTGGTTCTCTGACTCTGATTCTTATGTTTTTCAGCTGCTAGTCATGCTACCTTTCTCCATTCCTCTCGAAAAATATGAATAGGGAAAGTTGATCTTAAGCTAAGATGCATGGACATTCCTTGTATAAAGTCTTTGGGAACTTTGGAGAAGCTGGATTTTGATACAAGAATTGTGCTGTTACATTTCTTTTTCATTTTTTTATTGTGATTAAGTGAAAGTATACAGTCCAGATCACTTTTGCATGCCTGCCTATCTGTAGCTCTATCTAGTGACAGCTTAATTCTCCTTTTCACTCTATACTTCTAGCATCCTCTTAACAAGACGCTGTCCCCTGCTTTCCACTCTCTTCTCTCCCATTTAGAAAGAAACCAGTAGGACAACTTCTTATAAATGTATAAAACCATAAAGTATACATACCGTATGGTCACATTGTGTCCCCAAGTCCAGCTAATTCTTTACTGAAGAGTTGACCTCAGTACTGAATTCTGGTCAAGGCCAGCAATGTGTCTCGGAGCCATGTTCCCAGGGGACCCTCCAGGCTGTCGGACCATCAGTTCTGGTCTTTTAGTAGAGTTCTTGAACGGCACATCTCTTTTTCTCATGTTGTATCAGGGATCCTACATTGTGTCCCCCATCATGGCTGTCTTTGGTGGTGGCCGGGCACCGTCTGATTCTTCTGGTCCCATGTTGAAATGGTCACCCATTCATATGGGTCCTTCTGTCTTCTGGGCTCATTTTTCCTTGTGTCTGTTGTTCTCAGTCATCATCTATGCCAGATGGGTTGGAAGCATTTGGTGTACCTCAGATGGCAGCTTGCTGACTTTTAAGACCCCAGATGCCAGTCACCAACATGGATTGTGAAAGACTCTCCCAGCAAAAGGCTATTTATGCCAGTTGACCATGATGTCACCTGAAAACGTGGTCCCCAGATCCCTGTCCCTGTTACTCTATCCTTTGAAATATTGAGTTTAGAAAGTATTTCAGTTTATGATGTAGTCCAGTTATGCTGATCTACTCTACTGAGTGCTGTCACTCCCTTCACCTCACCAAATTCCTAGCGACTATCTAATCTATAACTACCCTCTCCCTCCCTCCCCACCCTTGTAGTTATCAAAGTCTTTTCTTCTGTACATAAATCTATTAAGTCCTTATAGCAGAGGTCTCATACAATACTTGTCTTTTTGCAGCTGACTGATAGCACTCAGCATAATGTCTTCTAGTTGAAACCAGGTTATGAGATGCTCCTTAAAATCATCGTTGTTCTTTATCATTGCATAATGTTCTGTTGAGTACATGTGCTGTAGTTTGTTTATCCTTCATCTGTTGATGGGCACATAGGTTGATTCTATCTTTTTGCTATTATGGACAGCTGTTATAAACATTCATGTGCATGTATCTGTTTGTGTGACTGCCTTTATTTCTGTAGGATATATTCTGAGCAGTGAGATTGCTGGATCATGTGGTATTTCTATTTCTAGCTTTTTAAGAAGGTACCAAATTGCTTTCCAAAGAGGTTGTACCGTTTTGCATTCCCACCAGCAGTGTAGGAGAGTTCAAATCTTTCCACAGTCTCTCCAGCATTTGTTATTTTGTGTTTTGGGGGTTATTGCCAACCTTATTGGGGTGAGATGGTATCTCCTTGTGGTTTTGATATAGATTTCTCTAATAGCTAATGATTGTGAGCATTTCCTTGTATGTCTTTTTGCTGCCTGGATGTCTTTTTTGGTGAAGTGTCTTGTCCATCTCCTTTTCCCATTGCTTAATTAGGTTATTTACTTTTTTCTTGTTGGTATTTTATAGTACCTTGCAGATTATGGATGTCAGATGTTGATCTGACATGTAGTTGACAAATATTTTTTCCCATTCTGTAGGTAGTCTTTTAACTCTCTTGATAAAGTCTTTAGATGAGCATAAATGTTTGATTCTTAGTAGTTCACATTTATCAATTTCCTATTCTGTTGTGCATGCATTGTCAGATTTTGTAGTCTCTCTAAACCATGTATTAGAACATTCATTGTTGACCCTATTTTTTCTTGCATGATCTTTATTGTTTTTATGTTTAATATTTAGGTCTTTGATCCATTTTGAGTTAATTTTTGTGTAAGATGTGAGATATGGGTCTTGTTTTAGTTTGTTGTAGAGGCATATCCAATTTTGCCAGCACCATTTGTTAAAGAAACTGTTTTTACCCCAGTTTATGACTTTTGGGCCTTTGTTAACTATCAACTGTCTGTAAGAGGATGGTGATATTTCTAGAGTCTCAATTCTGTTCCTATGGTCTATATGTCTCTTTTTGTACTAGAATCAGGCTGTTTTAACTACCATGGCATTGTAGAGGTTCTAAGGTCGAGTAGTATGAAGCTTCCCACTGTGTTCTTCTTCTTCAGTCATGCTTTACTTATCTGGGGTTTCTTCCCTTTCGAAACAAAGTTAGTAATTTGTTTCTCCATCTCATTAAAAATGATGCTGGTATTTGTATAGAGATTACATTGTATACAACATTTCTTATCACAAGGATTTCAAGAGCTCATCTAAAAAATCTGGCAGTTTGTGGAGCTGATTTGTAAATGCCACTGAGAACTAAGGGAGCAGATCTTAGTACAAAAATGCAGGGCTCAATAGTGTGCTGTTTATTTGCGGAAAGGTGAGATGAAAAGCAGTCAGAGATCATACCACGCACCTGTTTATAGCACAAAACACAATGCGCTCTTTTAATCATGTAGTCTGTGAAAAAGAACTCCTGTCCCAAGGGTTAGCCTACAAAGCCATTTTCCTCCTGATCTCCCAGCAGAAGGCATTGTTGAAAACTTATAGGGATATTAAAGTTAGGTATTTATTTGTTCATGTGCTTGACTTACACGTGTTGATTGTCTACTGTGTATGAAGCATTGGACTAAAACCTGTTGTCATAGATTTCACTTCTGACTTTGGGAGAACCCGTGTGTATTAGAGTAGAACTGGCCTCCACGGGGTTTGCAACAGCCAATTTTTAGGAAGTAGATCACTATGCTTTTCCTCTGAGGTGCGTCTGTGTAAGTTCCAACTTCTAAACTTTTAGTTAACAGTTGAACTCACTAAGAGTTGTACTACCCAAGGATACCTAGCATTGTGCTAGGCATTAGGGATTCAGAGATGAACAAAGAAATCAGGATCACTGGAGAACAGTATGTTCTGGAGGTAGAAGGGAGACGAGGAGACAAGAAACAAATAATAATAAGGCATACGTTACGAAAAGAACTATGGGTAACATGAAGAGAGTTGTGACATAGGCAGTGTTGGATAGAGAGTGTCCTACTTTAGATGAAGTAAACAAGGAAGGCCTCTCTGAGGAGATGACATTCAAGTAGAGACCTGAAGGATGAGAACGAGCAAGGCAAGAGAAAAAAGCATTACCGGCGGAGGGTACACCAACAGTGACAGCCTTAAGATATGAAAGAGCTTCTCATGTTAAAAAAAAAAACCAGAAAGAGGGCAGTGTAGTGGTTGTATAGAATTCAAGAGGAGGACTGCTATGAGAGAAAGCCAGAAAGGTGAGCAAGAGACAGATTATGCTATAATAAGGAATGGCTGTAAGAGTTCACATTAGAAGAATGGCTTGAGTTAATTGTTTTAAAAAGATCACTTTGGCTACTGTGCACACAATGAATTGGAATGAGGTATAGATGAAAGAAGGGACATGAAAAATAAGGGTGGGGGCCAGAAGAAAGGAAATATTTTGCATTATGGACTACAGGACAACGTTTTCAAGATATCCTCGGCGACATACCTTATTCCATAACATCTCCATTTCCTTCCGAAGCATTTTGTTTTTCTTTTCCTGTTATGGGAGTAGGGAACAAGCCAGAAATTAAAGTGAGGTTGGAAGAAATTACTAAGTAATGGGGTGAGAGGTGTGCAGGGACATAGCAAATCACAGAGGAAGGCAATGAGTAGGCCTCACCAGAAATCTAAGAACATGAGAGATCAGCTTGATAAAGATGATAATAAAAAAGATTTTTTTTGAATAATAACTTTAATTATAGCAATTGTAGCATGATACCAATAGAAATTAGTTCCTCACAGTTAAAATACCTAAGATGTTCTGGCCATACGGCAACTTCTCTTGGGTTTAGACCACTCATTTCTCATTTTTAATGTCCTTTATATCATTAATTTTTTAAATTTAAGAATGTCTCACTGTAATCTATTTCTCCTTTCTGATAGGTATTTTTTTATGATTTCTGAAATGTGAAGAGTTAGTCTTCTTGTATTCATTAACCCCCAAATGTGAGGTTAAAAAAAGTCAAAGAATTTTTCTAGCTAATCTTGTTTTTTCCACCATTTTATATGACTCCCTTTGGATCAACTGAGCTTTCTAGATTAAGAATATAGGAGTCTTAGGGTGTTAGATGACAGAGATGGGCACTCTATACTGCCTTCTACATCAGCCGAAAGCAATAGAATTGAGCCCTGTTCAGCATGCTATTCCGTGGAGTGCCCATTGACAACTTACTAGATTCTGTTTCATCTCTTCTGCTTCCTGGATGAGCTCTACTGCTGAGGATTCATCAACACCCCTTCCTGCCATGATTTGCCGCATGATTTGCAGACTAAAAGGAAAAAAGAAATGATAAAACATATAAACTTCCTAAAGGTTAATATTAATTTCTGCAACCAGTCAGAAAGTATTCTGCCATCCGAATTAGATGTGGGCTGAAATCCCAGGTGTTATAGGATGTCCTTTGGGTATACAAGAAAGTCTGTATAACTAGGATGATTTCATTCTTAGTTGAATTTTTTTTTCTTTTCTTTTTTTTTTTTTTTTTTTTAGCTATGTGCTTTATAAAGAGTTCTGTGCTCTCAGTACTGGGAGAGATACTACGACTTGTTTGAGGACATGTTGTGGAAGCTCCATAGATACATCTCTACTTCCTGGGAGACTGAATTACTGGCCTGAGAGATATGAGGACCACGATCTCAGGAAACATCTAGCTCAACTGGCATAACACAGTTTATAAAGAAAATGTTCTACATTCTACTTTGGTGAGTAGCATCTGGCATTTTAAAAGCTTGTTAACAGCCATCTAAGATACTCCACTGGTCTCACCACTTTGGGAGCAAGGGAGAATGAAGAAAACCAAAGACCAAAGGACTAATGGACCACAACTACCACAGCCTCCACCAGACTGAATCTAGCATGACTCGATGGTGCCCAGCTATCACCACTAGACTGGTTTGACAGGAATCACAGTAGAGGATCCTGAACAGAGGTGGATATAGAACAAAATTCTAACTCATTAAAAACAAAACAAAGCCAGATTTACTGGCCTGACAGAAACTTAAGAAACCCCAAGATTATGGCCCCCAGACATTCTTTTTAGGTCTGTAATTAAGTCATTCATAATGTTCTTCCTTCAGCTGAAGATTAGACAAACCCATAAAACACTCCACTACAGCTAAATTTCTAATTTTTTTTTTAAATAAATGTAAATAGTTATTGCTAATCTTGTGGAGACAGAAGTTCTCCAGTCTTTCAACTTCTATGAAATCCTGGGGTAGCCAGAGGAAGTGCTTACCTTCTTTGTTTTTCCTCCAAGTTAGACATTAACTTCTGGAATAAGAGGTTATTCTTATCTTCTAAAGGTTTTAGCATCTCTAGTAGTTCCTGCTTCCTCAATTTTAAGTCTTCATTCAGCTCCTTTAAGTAGTTGTTGTCTACTTTAGAACTTCTGTGGGAAGAAACACAATTAATGCTAGTCTTAGCCTGGGTTAACAGAGACTTTCTTCTCCCTTCTGGGTAGTTACCCTCTGGCCTCTACTACTATGGCTCACCCAATTTTTGAGTGTAGGCATGATCCTGAAGAGTTTCCACTGTTCATCTTCTTGAAGGGTAACTTCTACTTTAAGAATAAAGAGGTCTTCTTAAAATACTTGTACCTTCTTTTCCTATCAAGTTAAGTCTTCATTTTTCTGCTTCTGTTCTTGAAGCCCCTGATGTAGTGGGCTGATTTTAGCTAAGCTTGAGGTCACAATAGCTCTGAGACCACAAAACCAACAAGTCTTTTGAGTGCCTCTAATATCACTGACAGCTTACTGACTGAAAATAGTGTTAACTACATTGAATTGGTTCTTGACTTAGTTTTAGCCAAATGCCCCAAAAGCTTTTTATTCTGAAGTCTTTGATTGAATAAGAAAAAAAATCCCTATTGTGTTAATAGTAGCCAGTCAAAAACAACTCATCAGTGCTGTCTTCCATGGCAACAAACCTCCTTGAAGTACCATCATATGTAGGGACAATGTTAGATTCTGTGAGGAAAAGGTAAAGACACAGCACATATCCTCTGGGAGCCTTAGAAGATGAAGTGGTGCTGTTAAGAGACATTTGTGAAAAAATAGAAGCCAAATTGGCAAATACGGGATATGAGTATAGTACTGAATATTGTATGAGTTGATTTCCATTATTGCTCTGTCTTTAAAACTTAACGTGTCACAATGACAAGCTAGAAGAATAACAAACATGTAGTGAGAAGACATAATTTCTGAAAGATCCAAACAGTATGTTCTCTTTTCTGGAAGGCTCACCTCCAGTTTCTGATTCTCACTCTATTTCCTCTCTTTAGTCCAGCCCTATGGCTCCTGGACCATATAATCTCTTGTCTCCATCTATTTCACTTAAGGAACAGAAGATAACCCAGAATAGTTATGCATTTGTTTTTTCATGCCCTTTAAACACAGTTTTAGGGTAGTATTTTCAGTGAACATCTCAATGTGAATTAGGACATGTCAATTTAAAGTATTAAGAAAACATATCCAGAGATTTGTAGGGGTATTCTCCAAAGTAACAGACATCTTATCTTTTAAGAAACCTCAAAGGCAGAGTATTATAGTAAAAATAACACAAAATTTAGTTTATTGGACCTTGATTTGGATCTTATGTTCACTACCTACAAACAACTTGCATGAACAAACCAAAAAAAAACCAAACTCATCGTGAGTTGGTAAATTACCTGAGACTCAGTTGCCACTTTCATAAAATGAGAATGATAGTACTGACCCAACAGATTAGCTGTGAGCATCAAGTGTAGTATTACATAAAGTGTCTGGTACATGTTAGGTATTCAGATTTTTGTAGGTTTTTGTTTAGTTTGGGTTTGGTTAGAAATTTAATGCAGTCAGATGCAAAAAAGCTGAACTATGTGATGCTGATGAAGCTATGCTTCAGAGCCCAGCATTTTCATAGACCTCTTCCATGTCAGTCATCTGGTGCTGCTATAACAACAATACCACAAATGGATGGCTTTAACAAAGAGAAATTTATTCTGTCACAGTTTAGGAGGCTAGAAGTCTAAATTCAGGGTGTTAGCTCCAGGGGAAGGCTGTCTGTCTCTGCTGGGCCCTGGAGGAAAGCCCTTGTCATCAATCTTCCCATGGTCAAGAAGCGTCTTAGTGTAGGGAATCCCAGGGCCAAAGGACACCTTATTCTCCTTGCTTTTGTTTCTTGATGGTTTGAGGTCCCCATGTCTGTGCATGCTTCTCTTTCATATTTCAAAAGATATTGGCTTAAAACACAATCTAATCCTGTAGATTGAGTCTTCTCTTATTAACATTACTTTCACTAATTCCACCTCATTAATATCATAGAGACAGGGTTTACGACGTATAGGAAAATCATGTCAGATGACAAATTGGTAGACAATCACACAATACTGGACTGGATTGGACTGGAAATCATGAACTAGACAAGTTGACACACATTTTGAAGGACGCAATTCAACCCATGACATCTTCTAAATACCCTATACCTCCTTTTGTATTCATAATTTTATATTTTTGGAAAGAGAATCCCTCCAAATTATGTACATTTTAAGATCCCACAAAACTGGATCAGCCCTTGGTTAGATGAGACATGTATCTATCCTAAATATCTTCTACAGCGAGATTTCTCTTTAGGTGGTCTCTAAAAATATTGTTTCCTAAAGCACACATGTGTTACTTGTGACTTTTGTGCCCTATCTAGTGTAACACAACATTAAATTAGAATGACCATATCAAATGAAGCATCATGCAATTCACATTGGCTGTCAAGAGAGTTTCCATGAAAAGTTTGGATGGAATGAGGGTAAGTAAACTCCTCAGAATGAAGTGAAGAAATTGAGTGGGCAGACACTTTTTAATTTTATTAGTAGCTTAAACTGTAGATGTAATGGCTGATAGCAAATGCTAGAGGACAAAATCGACATTGATCACTAAAGCATAGCCTCTTTAAATTTCATGTTGTAACATTTGGTTCGCAGAACTGTACTAGAATTTTAAGACATTTAACGGGCAGTCAGCATCCCAACTCACCTTCCTTTCTGTCCTTGCTTGAGAATAACTGAAAATGGAAGAACAGTTGCTATTCTGATGTCCTCTTCTGTATAGCCAATCAGCAACTTTTATTTCTGAACATTCTAATGCCTGTTTCTTCAACTTGGAATATGGCATCCAAGGAGAATATTTCCCTTATGATAATGTACACAGAATTTCTGGTGAAGGGCTTTAGAAGTAAAAAGTGCCATTCAGAGGGGACAGCTGATGCACTACATCGTACTCTGACACAGAAGCAAAAGACAGTGAAGCTATGGAAGATGTAAAAGTGGGAGGGAGGCAAGTGAAGCATGAATTCTTCCTGAAACAGAAAGTTAGGTTGTTTGCTGACTGAGATGTGGTAGGAAACCTCCTAAGAACTATGATTTGAGATTTGGATTAGCATTGTAATCAGTGGAGAAGGAAACTTAGAATTAAGAAAGAGTGAAAGATTTGCCAAGTATGCTAAGGGTCAAGGTGAGCTTGGTAATTGCAGAACTGTCACAGCATGAATCAGCAATTACACGGTTTTGTCTAGCAGGACTTGGCACACTAGAAGAAGTAGTGGAGAGAACAGATGGCTGTTTTGACTCTGGGTTGGGACTTGGCAAAATGGATACGCACAAGTTGAAAGGAGTAAGGAGGCTGAGGGTGCTGGGCAAGGGTATCCATCAAAAGGTGTCGTAGAGTTCAGGCTACCGGGGAAGAAAATGAAAGCCAGAGGTGCCTAAGAGAAGGGGAACTGTGAAAGGGCCAAGACGGAGGCATGTGGGAGTGAAAGAACAGGGAGCTATGATCAGCAAATATACTTATGAAATAACTTGCAGAGCCTCATATCACTGTTTAGATAAATCATAGTAGCAATTCATAATTTTTGTTCAGCAATAAACTTTCTATCTGTTGCTTTCTGTCACTGTATAATATTCACTGAAATTCATGTGCTACCTCAAAATAGGTCTTAAAACAAGCTGTACTCACAATGACCTCATCCAACATTATAGCATTTGATTTTAGTATCTGTTAAGAAAAAGTGTGACTACTCTATAATTAGAGAACTCAGAGGAATTTTAGTGTTGGTTTTACCAGTGGAAAATCAGATTAGTCTAATTAAGGCAGGTCTCCAAGTATAGATGTACGTAATTATTTTCATATTAAAGCAAAACTTGAGAAGCTTTTCTATTCTCGCTCCTCTCGGCTTTGACAGTAATGACAAAATTACAGAATTCCTCAGGGGAAAAAAACATAAGGAGTTTATGATCCTCTCTGACCAAGGGCCAATTCAAAACTTGAGGGCATTATAAGAATCTCACTAACTAAAATGAGGACCGAAATGCCTTGGCAAAATCATAATAGCAAAATTTACAGGCTCTTAAAGTTCACTCACATCTCACTGTGCTGTTTTGCTGGGACTGTTTCGTCTTCCAACTTAATCCCTGCGATGCTGTCATAAGCTAGGCTTTATTTATATCAGAGTAAACTGAGACAGTTGAGAAGATTGAGATAAATTTTGAAACTCTTGAATTCTCTTAGGAGTTCCTGGGTAGTACAACAGGTCAGCTCACTTGGTTCCTAACCAAAAGGTTGCAGGTTCGTCTACTCTGAGGCATCTCAGAAAAAAGGCCTGATGATCTAGTTCTGAAAAAGTAACCATCAAAAACTCTGTGTAGCAGAGCTCTACCCTGACACACATGAGGTCCCCATGAGTGTCAGCAGACTAACTGGCAACTGTTTTTTTCTTTGTTTGCTTTTATTCTCTCGATGTTATTACTGAGGTCTTTTTGAAAGTAATGCATTTTTTCAGTGTGTCCAGATACTTAGCACAATGTTCTTCAGAATGAAATAGATGAATTTTCACAAAGACTTTACAAGATGTGGAAACAAGGATAGCTTTTAGGAAATCATTCCTTGGATTCTCAATTTCTACAAGTACGCTTTACTGAAATGGATCTGTCCAAGAAAGCCCTTTGGCTCCCTTTCCTACTTCACCTTTCACAGTCTTCTCCCACTGGTTAAAAGAAAGGAATACATTTCAATCAGTTGAAATCTTACTTTAGTGACTTGCCTCCAGGGTTTGTAGGAACTCGTAGGGTACCAAACTAATCATAGTTCAAAATGCTGGTGTTAGGGTTAAAGGAAGTACGTGACTGTCAATGACTTGATTACAGCTCTTCAGCAGGTCAGATGGTTTTAAATTTTTACTTCCAACAAAATCAAAACAAGACCTACTCAAATTATCAATTTAAATTTATTAAGATAAATTTATCAAACTTTTGACTGTTAAAGGGAGCTTTTGTAGTTGTTTACATTTGATTGGATATGAGTATATAAGCTTTTATTGGATACATTTGTGTGTGGGTATACCGCCTCCCCAAAAAACACCAGTGCTGTCGAGTCGATTCTGACTCATAGCAACCCTACAGGACAGAGTGGAACTTCCTCACGGAGTTTCCAAGGAGCACCTGATAGAATTGAACTGACAACCTTTTGGTTAGCAGCTGTAGCATGTAACCACTACACACCATCAGGGTTTGCAAAAAAAGTGGTATAGCAGATATATTTGAAAATTGTCAGTATTACAATACAAAAGAAACATTTGTAGCCATCTAAACTTAAAACAGACAATTCCAATGTCAGTTTAAGAATATGTGAAAGAGTACTAGTTTTCAAAATTGTTTTAGAACACACAAGCAAAAAAGACAAAAGGCCATTGCTCTAAGGCTCTGGTTCTCTGGATTTGATGCATTTAAGAATCACCTGGGGAGTCTGAAAAAACTTTGAATTTCTGGGCTTATCCCCTAGAGATTCCTACTCAGAAGAGCTGGAAGATTTGCAGTTTAATGAGCACCCCTTGCAATTTTGATGTGTGATGTATAGACTATCGCACATCAAAATGAAAAATATTACTCCAGAGTTCCTTCTCAGGTCATAGTATATTAACAAAACTTTTTACGTGAATAGGTATTTTTTTTGTGCCTTCTCTGATTCATATTTTGTATGACACTTTCACTTTTCATTTTGAGATTCTCTGAGCATGTTTTATGAAACTCACTCCAGCATTTGTAAAGAAAATTACTCAAGACATTATCTGATGACCAACATCAGTTTAAGGCGTCGTACAGATTTCTTTCAGAATTAGGTACTGAAAAAAATGTTATTACACCTGGAAATCTTGGTATGACATTTGTTTGAAAATAACTACATAAAAAAGTTTCATTTTTCTTTTCTGCTGGTTTACTAGGAACCTCAGAGGTAACTTTGTTACTTTGGGTATTTGGGTCCTAATTCCCTGCTTATGACTTCCTAGTCAAAGTAATATTTTTGCTTGGTCTTGATTTTTTTTTTATCAGTTTTTTCTTATATTTTGATATTATCTTAATAAACTACCTCAGATTTTTTGTAGAGAAGTATAAATAAATCAGCAAAAGTTATTATTATCTTTGTGTATCTCAAAAAATATATATGGTCAGAATAGATTGTAATCAAAAATATTTTCTAGCTTATTTCTAATACACATTGGTACCTATGTAAGTATACATGAATATGTATACATACATATATCTATTTATACATATGTATAAATGTATAATGATATATATGTATATCTGTGGGACTAGATGGACTTGGGAAACTACCTAGATGGCTGGAGCTTTAGTTCCAACAGGGAACTGTAGTATGAACCAAATAGGAAAAGGAAGTAGAATCTCCTCATATGGAGCAGTATAAGCAGTCACAAGGGACACAAAGTCCATCCGTAGAATTCCCATGGGTGGGTGAGTATGAAGATGTTAATATTCTTCCAAATATATAAAAATCTTTTGAGAGTCTCTCAAAATAATTGTTGGTAGACAGTATAAGCTAGAAATATGTTTTCAAGAATCATCGA
Source organism: Heterohyrax brucei (assembly GCA_028571685.1). Lineage (NCBI taxonomy): Eukaryota > Metazoa > Chordata > Mammalia > Hyracoidea > Procaviidae > Heterohyrax > Heterohyrax brucei. The sequence goes on along the minus strand of CM053151.1, from coordinate 87,766,628 downwards.
TTCACCCTACATTTTTCTTTTACTCCTCTTAAGTACTGTGATGGTTAAGATTGTGTGTCACCTTCACTGGGTCATGATTCTTAGTGGTTTAGCAGGTATGTAATGGTGTAGTTTGGCAGTTATATAATGAAGTAGTCATCCTTTAGGATAAGATCTGATATGATCAGCCAATCAGTTGTAAGGGGGAGTTTCCTTGAATGTGTGGCCTGCTTCTAGTATAAGAGGTCTTACAATTAAGTCTGCGAACTTAATTGTTCTTAATGTTACGTACCTCGTTGCTGAACATTGCTATGGTCATCTTCAAAGTATTTGCCTTGGGAAGCTATACACTGATGCTAGCACATAGTCCACCTTTCAGAACAACTCTGAAACTCTTTCTGGAATGGCCATTGCACACGGTAGCAAGGAGGTAAAGTTGCATACTTAACTGTATAGTTGTCTGTGAGGGAGTTTTTAGCCAGTAAACAAATAACTGTATTGGAATACTCCCTCTACTCATCTGATCTGACCCCCCGTGACTTTTTTCTTTACCTAAGATAAAGGAAATACCAAAAGTAAGACATTTGGATGTCATTTAGGACATCAAGGGTAATATGATGACACCTCTGATGGCCATCCCAGAAAAAGAGTTCCAAAGTTGCTTTGAAGGGTAGACTAGGTGCTGGCATCAGTGCTTCCCCAAAGGAGTACTTTGAAGGTGACTGTGGTGATATTCATCAATGGATATATAGCACTTTTTCTAGGATGAATTTGAGAACTTAACTGTAGACCTCATTTGTGTAGACATTCTGGCAAAGCTTGCTTGCATGCTCTGGGTCCTTCATCTGGCTTGTGATCATTTGACTCCTGGTTCTTGGAAGTTGAGCTAACAGCCAATCATCTTACAGGGCTTCATAGGCCTTGTCAGTCTATGAGCCATCAGCCTGCTGCCTTACTTGCTGGTGTCAGATTTGTCAGGCACTCTAGCCCATGAGTAAGCTGTCTGCCACCTGATCTGCCAGTCTTGGATTCTTCGGTCCCTGCGGCTACTAAAGTGAATCAGGAGAATCCTCCAGCCTGATGCCTGAACCATGGCCTTGGGACTCTCTAGCCTCTACAACTACATGAACCATTTCCTTGAGATAAATCTCTTTACATATATGTATGCGCATATATGTGTGTGCACACATGTACCTATATATATGAGTGTGCACATACATATGCATACATATATATAAGTTTCACAGATTTTGCTTTTCTAGAGAACCCAGTCTAAGACATATATCAATAGAACAAACTCAACCCACTGCCATCGAGTCATGTCCAAATCATAGCAACCCTATAGTTCTTGCTTTTATCAATTTCTATATTTGTATGAAAATCCTGAAAGGGCTACCGGTCATGAGCATGCTTTCGTAAATTAAGGAAACATGGTCCCTCCAGGCAATAAGGCCCCTCAGGTGCAAGTCTTGGCAAGTGGGAGGGATTAGAAATGGATTTCAGCCTCCATTGGCATCCTCGTGAGAGTGTTTTTATCAGAAACCACCTGTACAGCTGTATGCAGAGTAAAAACCAAACCAAACCAAAACACCCCCAGAAATTGCCAACAAGTCGACTTACAACAACTCTGTAGGGGAGAGTAGAACTGCCTTATAGGGTTTCCAAGGAATGGCTGGTGGGTTTGATCTGTCGACATTTTGGTTAGCCTCCAAATGCTTAGCCCTTTACCACCCAGGCTCCTGTTTGCAAAGTAAGGTCCCTGAAGTGAGAGAAGCTAGTGGGGACTGTGCAGAGTTAGAGGGCAGCAGAGGCCTTGTCTGTAGTGAAGCATGGGGGTGGTGAGACACCACCCAACTCCTTCTGAGAATATAGACTCAATCCTGCCAGTTCTGTACAATTTTCAAGGGAGAATGGAAATCTACATTTTGTTGTGACCTTCTGAATTTTAAATACTGTACAGACCAGAAAATAGTAGGCTGCATTTGGAAAAGTTGGTGTCATATGGTGAAGAGCTCTGCTGGCTAACCAAAAGGGCAGAAGTTCAAATCCACCAAGCACTCCTTGAAAACACTATGGGGGCAAGTCTACTCTATCCTTTAGAGTTTTAACAAGCCAGAATTGACTCAATGACAATGGGTTTGATTTGGGCTGCATTTGGCCTGCAAGTTACAGTTGTGGAATCAAAATTCAAGATAGTTCAGTCCATTTCCCTGTGTGTTCTAAGTTTTTACTGATTTTTTTTCCTTCACTCAAATTATCAGTTTTAAAGAAGGCATTTAAATCCAAATAATTTCAGCAGTGTTTTGCTTAAGTTTATATGTTTAAGTTATATGGAATATTACTTTGATCACATATCCTCATTTGGAAGATTTAGATTTTGCATGTCAGGGAGTAAAAGACAGAATAGTATACAAAATAAAATGAAAACAAAAACCCCAAACAGTAGATAATCCTTGACACCTGTCATAGTCACCTAGTGCTGCTATAACAGAAATGCCAAAAGTGGATGCCTTTAAAAAGAGAAATTTTATTTTGTCACAGTCCACTAGGCTACAAGTCCAAATTCAGGATGTCAGCTGCAAGTGAAGGCTTTCTGTGCTAGCTCTGGAGGAAGATCCTTGTCCATCTCCCCCTGGACTGGGGGCTTCTGAGGCTCAGAGACCGCAGTCATTTCCAAAGGTTGCTCTTGGCTTCCCACACTGCTTTCTTGATGGCATAAGGTCCGCAGGCATCTGCTTGCCTCCCCTTCCTTTCTATCTCAAGGGGCTGCCCCAAGGCACAATACAATGCCACACACTGAGTGCTGCCCCACCAACACCACTGCTGCCTGTCTTCCCTCATTAACGTCCTCAGGGCAGGGTTTACAACATAAAGGAACATCACACAATGCAGGGAATCATGCCCCAGCCAAACCACTACACACATTTTTGGGGGAACACAATTTAATCGACAATAACATATATTGTTAAACATTATGGAAGACATAAAACCAAACTAAACCAAATCTGTTGCCATAGAGTTCATTCTGAGTCCTACAGCTCCTATTAAATGGAAAAGAAATGTAAATTGGGAGATGCAATGCATCTCAAATTAGACAATCAGCCACAGCAAACTGCTAAAATCCAAAGTAGGCTCCGTAGTCCAAATTGAGCAGAGAATTTTCTTATTCTGTTTTACTTGCTCATGTAGGCTCATATACCACCTTAACTGAAAAGACTGAGCAATGTACGGTTTCCACTAACGCAGTTTTCTCAATTTAATAAAAGAAAACAAACAAACAAAAAAAAACCCCAAACCCCATTGCAGTCAATTGATTCCAACTCATAATGACCCTATAGGATGCCACCAGGGTTTCCAGGACTGTAATTATAGGCACTAAAAAATAAAAATAAAAATCAAACTTTGCAATCCTGTTTTCCTGTAGTGCTTCAACAATCAGATACTAAAAAAGATGACACTATGTTATTAGGCCTTTTTCCTGTGTAGCAGCATTTTTCTGGCTTTCTCATTTACGTTTGCAAATAAATAGAAGACTATGAATGATAATTATGGACTGAATAAGGATTGTATTTTCTAAAGGCTCTGTGGTCTTGGGTGACAAGAAGTTTATGGCCTCATAGGCTACTCTTTTTCATGCAAAAATAATTATCAGAAACTTCCTTAGTATATCACATCAGGATCCCTTTTCGATTTGAATTTGAGAGTAAACTTTCTGAATGTTAGAAAATAAATCATCAAATAAAACATTTATAAATTATCAAGTCATCTTAAATAATGTTTAAGTTTAAATAAATGTTTTTTAAATAAATGTTATCACTGAAATATATGTATTATCAACTCACCTATAAACCAAGCAGTATTTGTTAGTAAGTAAAATGAAGCAATGTTGCATAGTAACCTGTCATGGCAACAAAAGTTCTGAATTAGGACTCTAAATTTTGAATTCATCAAGGAGTACTTACTCTTATGTCAAAATCTTCACAAAGCTTGACTCAAGGACTTTACAATAACTAAGTAAAATTGCTTTGGAAATTACAATGTGGTCAACACTAAACAATGTTTTAAAAATAAATATAAAAACTTAGAACATAAAAAAGATTTTTAAACAGTTAAGTGTATTAATAGCTATGTTAGAAAATCACCTATAAAGCTACTCACAGATATGTTCATGCTGAAAGAGGGACAAGTACGTTCTTGTGTCTTGCTGATTGAACAGGTTCAATAATTATCAGATTGGATTAAAGCTGATAGTTGAAAATGTCAGCATTTTTTAAGCTTGAAATCTTTTCATGTGTTGTGAACACGATTATTTGCCTAAATCCTCTACAGTGAGAGTATTTGTACTGTGGTACCTGGCAAATGATACTTATTACATCCTCCCCACCCCACACCCAGGAGAGAGCTGGCCTTTAAACACTAGTACACCCCTAAGGGGCTGACTCTTGGAAACCTAGTAGTGTAGTGGTTAATTGTTGTATCTGCTAACAAAAAGCTGGCAGTTCAAATCCAAGTGCTCCTTGGAAACTCTATGGTGCAGTTCCACTCTGATCTATAGAGTTGCTATGAGTCAGAATTGACTTGATGGCAGTAGATTTTTTTTTTTTTTTTAGGTCACTCACCTTATTCCTACCAAAAAAGCACCTAGCAGATTTGAACTGCTGACCTTTTGGTTAGCCGACATAGTTCTTAACCACTACATGCAACCAGGGTTTCCAGCAGGTAATATGATAACAACTACTCTATTATCTATCACCTTCAAAGTGCATTTTAAACAGCAAATGGATAATGAATAATGTCAAGGCTTTTTAAGTGTGAAATTTTAGAACAGACTTTAGCAATTTGAGGAAGAGCAAAACTAAATCTTGACTGATTTTAAGACTTAACCTCATTTTATATAGCTATTCAAGAATAGAGTCAACTGTACAATTCCCAATTCTTTATTTCAATTTTAGTGATCTTTCTAATATAACATAGGGCCATTGTATTACTTATATATAATTTTTTGCTTTCCCATTTCTAGCCTCAAATAAAAAATTAAGCTAGTGAGATATTCAATATCTATATAAATAGACCAGCCTAGTTTTTATAATGTATATAATAAACCATATTTAATGATATATTCCCAATTTTGGTCTTCTGCACAAAGATAGTGACCTTGAAGAAGGCTGACATATGGAAATTGTTATCATGAGATTAAAAGCTGCCAAAAACCTTCAGTCATCCTTACAATAAGTCCCAGTGAGTAATGAGATGCTCAGAGTTGGGCTTGAGCTGCTTCTGTACACCAAGGATAATCTTTTTCCATCTATTTCCATCTATTTCCAGATGCTTGTGACCAGTCAGTTGACATCTGGATTCCTCTGGTCAACTGAGGGCAATCAGACAATCTTGAGAGAAAGGAACTACAGTGTGGGGATAAAATGAATTCCTCAAGGATTAGAACTCGGTGGACTCTTGGGGCAATGTAATATCAGAGTTTGCCAACGTAAATTTGAACAGCTGACCAAATTAAGCAGTAAAAACATCAGATATTGAAATACAGATGTTTCAATACTAGTTACAGTACTAGTTACAGTACTTGTGGATACTTGACAGTGCTAGTGAAAGTGAAATTAGTACATTCCTGGAAACCAATTATACAATAAACTACGTATTAACAACCTTAGAAATAATGATGCAGCATTTTGATAAATGTTAACTTTGGGATGATGTGTATGAGGGAGCTCATTATATTAGTCTACTTTAGGGTACAATTAAAAATTTTATAAAATTTGTAGAATGTTCACAGTATTTGGCTCAGGACTTCAAATTTTTGTGGTTCATTATAAGGTAACATAGGTGTAAAGATTAATCAGCATTCATTATACAGAGTCACAAAACTTGGAAACAATAACTTTCTAGTAATAGGGAGATAGATGACTATCAATAATAAAGGCATGCAATACAGCCCTTAAAGGCATATTTGGAAGAATAACAGAAAATAAAAACAAAAATACAATGTGAATTAACAAAGAATACAAAACAGTGTAGTCTAGACGTATGTGTGCGTTTAAAAAAACTAGAAGGAAATACGTTAAAATAAAGGTGTTCTTAGTGAATATATTTCCTCTGTTATCTTGAATTTTCCAAATTTTCTGTAATGAGCACATACAAGCTTTTAAAATTAAAGTTTTCTTATCCCAAAAATAAATTCAGACTAATTTTTAAAATAAAATATAATTAAAAAGGAAGAAAACATTGAAACATCTGTATTTAGAAAAAACAATAAACTTTAAAAATAGAAGGAACAAAAATCTTTCAAGTCAATTAGAAATAATTCTGACAATAAAGGGAGCCTGTCTCAAGGTTGTTGTTGTTGTTAGGTGCCATCGAGTCAATTCCAACTCATAGTGACCACATAAACAACAGAAAGAAACACAGCCTGGTCTTGTGTCATGTTCACAATTGCTTTTAGGCTTAAGCCCATTGTTGCTGCCACTGTGTCCATCCATCTCATTGAGGGTCTTTCCCTTTTTTGCTTACCTTCCACTCTACCAAGCATGATGGCCTTCTCCAGGGACTGATCTTTCCTGATAACATGTCTGAAGTATGTAAGACACAGTCTTGCCATCTTTGCTTCCAAGGAGCACTGTGATTGGACCTCTTCCAGAACAGATGGGTTGGTTCTTTTGGTGGTCCATGTACATTCAACATTCTTCTCCAACACCACAATTCAAAGGCATCAATTCTTCTTCTGTCTTCTTTATTCATAGTCCAGCTTTGGCATGCACATGATGTGACTGAAAATACCGTGGCTTGGGTCAGGCACGTTTTAGTCTTCAGGGTGACATCCTTTTGAATACTTTGAAGAGGTCCTTTGCAGCAGATTTTCCCAGTGCAAAGCATCTTTTGGTTTCTTGACTGCTGCTTCCAAGGGCGTTGATTGTGGACCCAAGTAAAATGAAATCTTTGACAACCTCAATCCTTTCTGCATTTATGACAGTGTTGCTTACTAGTCCAGTTGTAAGAACTTTGGTTTTTCTGATGTCGAAGTGTAGTCCATACTGAAGGCTGTGATCCTTTATCTCCGTTGGTAAATGCCTGTAGTCTTTTTCATTTCCAGCAAGTATGGTAGTGTCATCTGCATAATGCAGATTGTTAATGAGTCTTCCTCCAATCCTGATGTCTCATTCTCCTTCTTATAATCCAGCTTCTCAGATATTTGCTTGGCATACAGATTTAAAAGGTGTGGTGAAAGGATACAACCCTGACGCATACCTTTCCTGACTTTAAACCATGCAGAGGTCCCCTTGCTCTGTTTGCACGACTGCCTCTTGATCCATATACAGATTCCTTAAGAGCACATTCTCCACAGTGTTAGCCATAGTTTAGTATGATCCACACAGTTGGATGCTTTTGCATGGTCGATGAAACACAAGTAAACATCTTGCTGGTATTCTTTGTTTTCAGCCAAGATTCATCTGACATCAGTGATGATATTCCTGGTTCCACATCCTCTTCTGAACCCAGCTTGAATTTCTGGCAGTTCCTTGTCAATATATTGATGACAAGAAAAGAAAGAAAAAAACAACCAAACCCACTGCCATTGAGTCGATTCTGGCTCTTGGTGAAATTTGTGAGACAGAGTAGAATTACTCCATAGAGTTTCCAAGGAGCCCCCGGTCGATTCAGTTTTTGCTTAGCAGCAGTAGCACTTAACCACTATACCACCACAGAGTAATATATAAAAATAGAGAGATTAGTATAATTAACCCTCTTATACTCATCAGCCAAAAGTGAAAATTTATCAAGATTTTGCAACATGTTTATTTTCAAGTGTCGGTGTATAGTATGCTGTGTAACTCCTTTCCAGAAATGTACCAATTGCACTTTTACTAGCATTGCAAAGCTCATGTCAGTACTCTAACCAGTACTGAGTATTTTTGAGTATCTAATCTAAGTCTACAAAGGAAAAATCATATGCCCAAAGCATGCATTCTCTGAGTAAGGGGCAAAGTAGATTGACCAATAATGGTCAGGAAGTTGGGGGAGACGATAGATCCAAAGACTGAGCATTGTGTTGAGTTTTGGAGAATTTGGGAATTGAGAGTGAACATTCAGAGGAGCAGCTACTATCTATGTGAGGCCTACCAAGAGGAAAACAATGGGTAAAGGACTTAGACATTTCCTCTGCATTCAGAGTACACTCTCCTTTTGCGGGGTTTCTAGAAACTAAGTCAAGAACCAGAGTGAAAAGGTTGTCACACTGATAATTACTTTGTGATTCTCCAACTATGTTTATTTGCTGTGAAAACAACCTGAAGATGAGCCAAGTGAGGCCTGACATCGCTTATTTGAATTATGATTCTCAAAGCTGAGACTGTGGTTGCCACAGTTACATGACCAGAAATCTGACTGATTTTGTCACATGACTTAAAAAAGCCCTAGTCTAAGTCAGTGATTATCAATTTTCTTGGGCAACACGTAGGGCCAATGACATTCTGTATGGAACATATTCGCATAGTGCTCCCAGAGTTAGGAAGCATTTCTGTAACTTCAGTTCTTTCTCTCCAAGGTAAGAAAGCAATGACAGTGTTATAAAGAAATCCTTGGCTGTGCTTTGATCTGTATTTGAATATAATGTTTTAGTTATCTAGTGCTGATATAATACAAAACCCACAAGTAGATAGCTTCAACAAACAGAAATTTATTTTCTCACAATTTAGGAGGCTAGAAGTCCAATTTGAGGGCTCTGGCTCTTGGGGAAGGCTTTTGCTCTCTGTGAGGTCTGGAGGAAGATACTTGTCTTTTCTGAGCTTCTGCCCCTGGATGGTCTTCATGTGGCTTGGCGTCTTTCTTCCTTCATCTCAGCTTGCTAGCTTATTTGTTTAATCTCTTTTATAACTCAAATGAGACTCACTTAGACACCCTATACCAGCCAAACCTTGTTAACCTAACAAAGACAACAAATTCCCAAATGGGATTATAACCACAGGCACAGAGGCTAGGATTTGCAGCATATATTTTGGAGGGCACATTTCAATCCATAACACATCGTAATTCACAAACTATAACTGTCTTTGACAGGTAGGGCAACTAGAGCTACCCTGGGCCTCTTACTTGGAAGCTAGGCTGCAGAAGTGATGCAGATTTTTCTCTTTTCAGAACATAATTAAAACGACTTTCAAAATTTCTGAAGGAAGAAAGATGCCAAGCCACATGATATCCCAAGAGACTTAATAAAGTTGCTGGTAATGCAGTCTCCTTTCAAGGAGATTATTTTAGACAGGTTGGACAGATTCAGTTGCCAGGTTTGTACACTCATCTGGGGTGGCCTTGCTCTTTAACTTTTCTCGGGATCAAATTACAAATAATCTCATGTAAAAGGAGGCTGTATTCTCATTTTAAATTGGCTCTTTGACCTTGAAATTGAAACTATGGGGCAGAGGCAACTAACAATGATGGCTGATCACATTTATTCATTCGTTAAGCAAATAAGTATTTTGACATTTACCATGCATATTCATTGTTCTAGTCACTGTGGACTCAGCAGTGAAGGAAGACAACAAATATTAATCTACCATCACAAGGCTATCATTCAAGTGGGTAGAAACAGACAGGAAACAAATTGGGTTCATTTGTTCCTTTATTCATTCATTCAGTTAACATATACTAAAAATGTCTGATATGTGGTAGACACTCTTAGTGCTTTTACATGAGCTATCTCATTTAATTCTCAAAACTACTTTGTCCAAAGTTACATTGTTATCTTCTTTTCTTAGATGCATAAACAGCATAGCCCCCCCCACCAAACCCAGTGCTGTGAAGTCACTTCTGACTCACAGCAACTCTATAATTTATCATCATAATAAAAGAAAGCAATCAATGTATTCAATAGAAGGAACTTGTTAAGTAAATTATGGTAATCTACAAAATAAAGTGCTATGTTTTTCAGTTATTATATAGATATCCATATGATCATATAGGAAGTTCTCCAATACATACTGTTAACTTATGTTTTAAAAATTTTATGTACACATATTTATATATGAGAAAGATATGAACAGCTACACAAATAATTCAGTAGCTATCACCTTTGGAGAAGGGCTGGGGATTTATGATGGGAGGAATGCTTCTTTTTCATTCTATATCCACCATTTTGAAAGTCTGAAATATTAATCATATAGATAAATTACTTATTCAGTTATAATTCCTGTTAATAATGTTTTAAAAAGAATGTTGATGGGGCTTCTTGGAGTTATACAGATATAAATGGCTTGTTCAGTTTCGTGGTCATTTAGTTCTTAGAGCCTTAATTTAGGAATGAAGGTATGCAAAGTCATATCAAAGAAACGTGCTAACTTGTGTGCTTGTAGGGTGTGTGTGTGTGTGTATGTGTAGTTCTGAATTCACACTGAGGGGCCTAAGGTGAGCTGGATGATTTAAGAAATGTGGAAATGTGCTAATGTTTCATTCTTTGTATTTCTATCACCTAGCACAGTGCTTGGCACTTAATAGGCAATTAATGTTTGTTAAAAAGATGTGAGATTATCTGAGGATATTAAGAGCTAAAAAGAAATGCAGCTGATTTTCATAAAGTTAAAGCAGTTTCTGAGGTTTATAATGCAGTTTGATCATCCTGGCTGGATGAAGATGCAAGAGAAAAGTGGTTCGGAATATAAATTACCCAGTTTCTTCTTATCCCAATTGGAAGACGTATCCCTAAGTTTGCTGATTTGGAAAACCCTTATTTTTTACAAGGACTGAATTCCCTTGCTTTCTATTTATCAGCATTTTGCTGACAAGCCTGGTTTCTTCTCTGTCCTTACCCACTTTTTGTTTTTCTTGTTGTAAGATCTATTTTAAAAAAAAAAGAGCAGTTCAGTAGCACAACTATTTCAAAATCTTATTCCATCTCATTTGTCATTTATTAGTGGGCCTATTTCTCTCCAGTTTTTCTCATTCCCCAGATGTATTTGAGGAAACTCTTTTATAACCCTGGGGCTATTATTTCCTCACTAGTTCTTTTTACTGCCTTTTCAAATTATTTACTTATTTATTTATATCAGACTCAGACTTTAATCACTATGTATATTACTTTTGAACAACTCCTCTTCCACCTGCTTTTCTATTTCAAACACATTTCTCGCTACACACTCCTGCCCCTCCCAATCTAGCACTCTGAAAAATCCTTAATAAGGCCAGACTGGGTATATTGTTGTTGTGAGAAATTTATCACATGTATAATAATTTATTGGAGCCCTGGTGGTACAGTGGTTAAGTGTGAGCCTGCTAGTGAGAAGAGTGGTGCTTTAAGCCTACCAGATACTCCATAGAAGAAATATGTGGCAGTCTGCTTCTGTGAAGATTTATTGCCTTGGAAACCCTGTGAGGTAGTTCTTCACTGGCCTATAGTTTATGAGTCACAGTTGACTCAGTGACACTGATTTTGGTATGATAATTTACTACTAGAGGTTATTTGATAATAGTTTGGCCATTTTTTTAGCCAACAGTTCTCTGTATCTTCTATCAGTAGGTCCCCAAAGATGTATTTCATAAATCCCCTTAATTTAGACTTGCCATTGGTTTCTTAGTTGTTTAGAATAGGCTTATTTGGAACCCATTTTTAATAAAACCTGTCTTTTAAACATGTATCTTCCCTGTGTCCAATCCTAAGGACCATTTTATTAATGTTCTTTTGCTTTTCAATATCCACTTGGTGCTGTTGAAAAGCAGACTCAAAAAGAAAAAAAATTCCTTCAATCTCAGAAGAGTGGTTGAAAGAACACTAGATGTAGTGTCAGGAATCCACTGTTAAGTGTTCTCTTTTTATTATTATCATTATTATTGTTATTATTATTATTTTGGATTCATATTTCTCCTTCCCTTCTTTCTACATCTCTTTCTTTCCCCCTCTTATCCAGTATTGAGAAAATGCGTGAGAAATTTTGTAAAGGACTCTCAGTGTCTGTGAAAAGGGCATTATGTAAAACTCTAGTTTTATTATGCTGTAATTTTGCCATTATACTGTTTGTAAAAGAATACCAATTAGAATAATATTAGTTCCTTTCAGTCACCTGTCCAAGGAGGTTCAGCTACCCAACTACCAGGAGGACAGTTCTTATATGGTATATCTACAACAAAACTCCAAGACACTGGGTTTACATCATTCTGGCTTTTTTTTATTTTCTTTTTTTTTCTATCATGATTATGGTCCTTGTTGTTATATTCACCTTCTTGGCAAATCATAGCAATGAAGACAAGTGAGGGCAGGGTGTGCTGCTTTCCTTGCTTCTTTTTTTAAATAAGGAAAATGGCAGTGGAGAAATAGGTCCTGGCTGTGGTCCAAACAGCTCGCGTTCCTCAGTTTACTGGTGAAGAGGGAGAAGAAGCAGAGATACTGTATAATGCAAATGAAACTTGTATAAATATTGACATTGTGTATATAGGATATAACAGTATGTACTGCCTCCAAAGCTTCTTGGAGACAGGAGGCTGTAGTACCCATTCCTAGATGTAGAGGAGGCAGCTTCCTGTACTGAGGAATTTAAGAAAAGCCCAGCCGGCCTCAAAACAGCTTTTGCTGCAGTTGGAAATCTCCAACCTAACAGCCGCTACATGAGGCTGCATTTGTAATTAGCTATTCTGTTTGGGGCTCTTGTGTAAGACTAGGTATTTATGTTTAAGGCAGATAGCTACTAACTTGCCGTAAGTATGCAGAGGGTTGATTCTCTTTGGGGTAATCAGACCTTTAAAGGTGAGTCTTGGAGTCTTGAGGAATTCATAGGGTCTAAACTCAAATTCCCTGTTCAGTTAATGCAAGTAATGTGGAAAATCAAATTAGGAAATAAACTGCTTATGTTGCTGAGTAAGAATAACATCTCTCTGATTACGTGTACGGGTCCAAGAAAACATATTCAAGCCAGGCCACTAGCTTGAGATATGTGATATAAATATATGGAGAAAGGACAATAAGGTACTACAAATTGAAGGAGAAATGTAGGGGGAAATAATTCACTGAGACTTGCAAGTTACCTAAGAGAACTCTACAGCCATTGATTGATTTATCACAGGGCTGGCAATCTTTCAGAAGCAAGGGTTTAAGAAATGACCTCTGTTTGAAGAGATAGAAACTGGTAGAGTAAGATCAGGTAACCCTGAGTGAGCAAAGGGCATCTCAATGGTCCAATATTTCACACAAATATTTCACTCTTTATGTTAACACCTTCTTCTTTAAAATGCAGATGTCTATTCAGAAAACTTTTAATCAGATTGCCTTGTATAACCTAGTGGAGATTACCACAAAGAGAGAATGGAAAATTAAATAAGGACAACAGAGAGGGGAATTTTAAAGCTTGAGGTTTGGGTAGAAGTCAAAACTGTAGGTGGATATGAGTACTCTGGCAGGCTGGAGGCAGCTGAGCAAGCCTGCAGGTAGTGAGGTGGGTACTGCAGGAGATGGAGGAGGCCAGCTTTGCCTACTGTGCGATTTTGCCTAGGGCGGTTAATTGCTTGTGCCCAGAAAATTGTCTCTGGAAGCCTTGGGCAATACGCAGTAGATTTTCCCTGATGCCTAGTTTATCAGTTTAACTTGAAATTTGGTGAGGAGGAGAGGAGGGAATGATGAGCTCAAAGAATTCCTGAGCTGACAGAAACCTCAGAGGTCACCAACTTTCTCAACAAGGAATCCCTACTGACTGGAGAGGGAACTCAAATGCCAAGGTACCTGGGGCCTTAATCCAAAGTCATCTATGATGAGTAGAATTATCTTAGAAATCTCTTGGTTTGTCTTAATATTTGATGTGAATTTTATGTATAATTCATTACATCCATGTTTGTTTTAATTTAAACTTATTTTAAATTATCACACTGTACTTACCAATCTCCAAATTAAATTGTTAAAGCCCTGCTTCTGACATTTTGAATGACATGGCCCTTGCATATAGCTAGTGAGGACGAGAACTCCGGTCTTCTGACTGCCCTGTACCCTCTCAGCTGTGTGTCAGTGGAGAGGAGCAGTAACAGTGCAAGGTGCTGAGAGTGGGGAGCGTCTGGGCAAAGTGCAAGGGGCTTTACTTAATCAGTTTTTCCTAGAACTGTACCTGGAATGAAGAATATACAAACTAAGAGAAGAGACTGAACAGTCTTTGAGATATTTGTATATATATGTATATATATGCATATATATAATCGATTACAAAATAAAACATATATGTATGTATATTTTTAATGTATATTAAAAATATGTTTTATTTTTACTACAAAATAAAACATATGTGTATATATATTTTAATATATACAAACAGCCAAAGCCAAGTGCTATATATGTTTTATTTTGTAATCATTGATAATATACATGGCAAAACACACAGCAAGTTGCTATACATACAATCAGTGATGCTGATTGCATTCTTCAAGTTATGTAACCACTCTCACCCTCATTTTCTTAGTTGTTCCTCTTTCATTAACACAAGCTCACTACCCCTTAAGGTTCTTGTCTCATCTTTAGAGGTCGCTGTTGTTGCTTTGATCACGTACACAGGCATACCTCATTTTACTGCACTTTACAGACAGCATTTTTTAAAAATTTAAGGGTCTTTGACAACACTGTGTCATGCAAGTCTATTGCTGAATTTTTTCAGCAGCACATGCTCACTTCGTGTCTCTGTGTCACATTTTGGTATTTCTCACAATATTTCAAACCTTTTCGTCATCATCATCCTCATTATTATTGTTTGTATCTGTGATTAGTGATCTTTGATGTTAAGTTACCATTATAACTGTTTTGAGCACCATATACCATGCCCATGTAAGACAGTGAACTTAAAGAAGTGTTTTGTCTGTATGGACTGTTATTCCCCCAACTCTCTCCTGTTCCTGGGGGCTTCCTCTTCCTTGAGACATGACAATATTGAAATTAGGCCAATTAATTACTCTACAATGGCTTCTAAGTGGTCAAGTGAAAGTTCATGTCTCTCAGTTTAAATCAAAAGCTAGAAACTATTAAGCTTAGTGAGGAAGGCATGTGGAAAGCTCGGGCAGGCAGAAAGCTAGATTTCTTACATGAAACACTTAGCCACGTTGTGAATGCAAAGGAAAAGTTCATGAAGGAAATAAAAAGCGCTACTTCAGAGAACACATGAGCAGCAAGAAAATGAAACAGACTCTTGCTGATACGGGGAAAGTTTTAGTGGTCTGGATAGAATACCAAAACAGCTGCAGTATTCCCTTAAGCCAATCTTAATCCAGAGCAAGACTCAAAATCTCCTCAATTCTGTGAAACTTGAGAGAAGTGAGGAAGCTGCAAAAGAAAAGTTTGACGCTAGCGGAGGTTGGTTCATGAGGAAAAACATTAAGAAGCAATCTCTATAACATGAAGCTGCAAGGTAAAGCAGCAAGACCTGACATAGAGGCTGAAGATCTAGCTAAATAAATGATGAAGGTAACTACACTAAACAAGTTTTTAGTGTAGACGAAACAGGCTTCTATTGGAAGATGCCATCTAGGACTTCATAGCACAGAGAAGTCAATGCCTGGCTTCAAAGCTTCAAAGACAAGCTGACTCTTTTGTTAGGGTCTGTTGCAGCTGGTGTCTTTAAGCTGAAGCCAGTGCTCATTTAACATTCTGCAAATCCTAGAACCTTTAAAAATTATGCTGTGTTTACTCTGCTTATGCTCTATAAATGAGACACCAAAGCCTGGATGACAGCAAATCTGTTGCAATATGGTTTACTGAGTATTTTAAGCCCACTGTTCAGATACACTGCTCTGAAAGAGATTCCTGTCAAGATATTACTGCTCATTGATAATGTACCTGGTCACCCAAGAAATGTGGTGGAGATGTATGAGGAGATTAATGTTTTCATGGCTGCTAACACAACATCCATTCTGCAGACAAGGGGTCAAGAAGTAATTTGATTTTTAAGTCTTATTATTTAAGAAATACAACTCATAAGGCCATAGCTGTCATATAGTCTGCCAATTATGTTCACAAATTCATCCTAGAAGAAGTACTATGTACCTTGTTGCTGAGTATCTATCACTATGGTCACCTTTGAAGTACTCCCCTTGGGAAGCTATACACAGATGCCAGTGCCTAGTCCACCCTTCAAAGCAAATTTTTGGAATTCTTTTTCTGGAATGGGTTTCAGAGCTGTTGTTCTATTACCCTTAATGTCCTGAATGTCATCAAAATGGCTTCCTTTCAATATTTCCTTTACCTTAAGGTAAGGAAAAGAGTCACTGGGGGTCAGGTCAGGAGAGTAGGGATGGTGTTCCAATACAGTTATTTGTTTACTGGCTAAAAATTCCTTGACAGACAACTATCAATTAAGTTTGCAAACTTGCCACTGTGCCACCATGTGCAATGGCCATTCCAGAAAGAGTTTCCAAATTTCTTTGAATGGTGAAGTAGGCACTGGCATCAGTCCATAGCTTCCAAGGGGAGTACTTTGAAGGTGACCATAGCGATATTCAGCAATGAGGCATGCAGAACTTAGACCAGTTAAGTTCGCAGACTTAATTGTCAGATCTCATAGGTAGTGATTCCTCTGATTGATCTGGGAAGTCAATTGAAAACTCTGCGGAAAGGATTCATTATTCTAGATGCCATGAAGAACATAAGTGTTTCATGGAAGGAGGTCAAAACATCAATATTAATAGGAGTTTGAAAGGAGTTGATGCCAAACCTCATCGATGATTTTGAGGGGTTTGAGATTTCAATGGAGGAAGTAACTGTAGATGTGGTGGAAATAGCAAGAAAACTGGATTTAGAAGTGGAGCCTGAAAATATGACTGAACTGCTGCAATCTCATGAAAAACCTTCGCAGGTGAGAAATTGCTTCTTATGGATGAGCAAAGAAAGCCTCTTCTTGACATGAACTCTACTCTTGGTGAAGACACTGTGAACATTTTGAAATGACAACAGGATTTAGACCACAAGTTTGAAGGAAGTTCTCCTGTGTGTGAAAGTCTGTCAAATGGTATCACGTGCTACAGAGAAATGACGGCTCAGTCACTGTGGCTGACTTCATTGTTGTCGTATTTCAAGAAAGTGCTACAGCCGCTCTAGCCTTCAGCAACTACAAGGCTGGTCAGCAGCCATCAGCATCAAGGCAAGAACCTCTGCTAGCAAAAATACTGCAACTTGCTGAAGACTCAGATAAACGTAGCATTTTTAGCAATAAAGGATTTTTTAATTAAGATATATACATCTGAAAATTTTTTTCATTGTGTTTTAAGTGTAAGTTTACGTTTTGAGCCAGTTTCTCATAGAAAAGCTTACACACACAGTGTTATGTGATCCTAGCTGCTTTCCCCACACCATGACAAGCTTACTCCTCCCCTCCACTCTGTATTTCCCAAGTCCATTGAACCAGCTCCTGTCCTCTTCTGTATTCTCATCTCGCCTCTGGACAGGAGCTTCTCAGTTAGTCTCCTATATCTACTAAAGACAAGAAGCACACGCTTCACCAGAATTTCAACACACATTGCTTTTTTAGACATGATGTTGCTATACACTTAATACACTATAGTACAGGGTAAACATAACTTTATGTATGTATTGGGAACCAAAATAATTAATGTGACTTGTTTTATTGTGATTTTTGTTTTATTACACTAGTCTGGAACAAGACCTAAAATATCTTTGAAGAGGGTCTGTAGATAGAGCTTAAAAAAAGCATAATACTTAAGGCAGACATTCTTTACTGATAAAGCTAAACTATTGTTTTATTTTAAGAAGACTTCGGGGGATATTTTTGGTTTAAGATTTAAAGATTATGTTGGGAATGTTTCTGAGGTATAATCCAGCTTGCATAGCTTCAGAAATTCTGGATTCCTTAAGAATTTCAAATGCAGTTCTGTATTTTCCCTTTTTGCTCAGGATTTTCCTGTAGAATTTTTAATCAAAATAATTAGTAATAGTGGCTGGGCAGCATCCACTTCTAATCTTATGGCAAAGGAAGAGGTTATTTATGGAGGCAATTAGCCACAGGTTTCATTTCTTTCTCCTGTTCCTGATTCTCTTTCTTCCTTAGTTACTACAAGCAGACACATTGTATTTATTCTCTCACTTTATTTTCATAGAATTGTGGAACAAGCTATCAACATCTTGTAACGACTAACGCTCCAAATCATCAAATTTACCCTGGGCTGCTCAGCTGGTAAGAGGTAGAGTTAGAATTTAAATACATGTATGTCCGACTAGGCCACACTGCCTGTTTTTCACAAATATTTATTAAATGTCAACTATATTCAAGAAGTGGTGACAGTCTTGGTTCAGTGGTAAAAACTCTCACCTTGCAAACTGGAGACTGTGTTCAGTTCCAAGCCAGGGCACTTCATGCGCTGCTACTACCTGTCTGCTGGTGGAGGCTTGTGTGTTGCTATGACGCTCAGCAATTTTCGGTGGAGCTGCTAGACCAAGGCGGACTAGTAAGAATGGCCAGGCAATCTGCTTCTGAAAATCAGTCAATGAAAACTCAATGGATCACAACAGTCACATCCCCAAATGATCATGGGGATGACACAGGACCAGGCAACATTTTGTTCTCTTGTGTATGAGACCTGTGTGAGTCAGAGGCCAACTCAGTAGCAGCTACATAAAAACAGCAACACATACAAGAAGTATGCTAGGCACTTTAAGTATATAAATATGGCAATGATTAGGGATGTAACCAAGGGGCAGATTAGGGATATAAAGAAAGAGCTTTACTCTTGTTCTTGGAGCTGATAGTCTAAAGAAGGAACTCCTTAATTAATTAACTGGTCATCTCAGTTTTCTAGTTCATGTCCCAATCTGGTAATGAAAACAAAGAAATGGCTGAGATCACTCACAGCTTCATAAATTAGAAGATGTTCTCAGGCTACATAAGACATGCATTTTTAAATTTGGCCAGGTACAATGGAATACTATGCAATCATAAAGAACAATGATGAATCCATGAAACATCTCACAAAATGAATAAGGAGGGCATTATGTTAAGTGAAATAAGTTAATAGCAAAAGGGCAAATACTGTATGAAAACATTATTATAAAAACTTAATGAAAGATTTACATAGAAAGAAGTCATCTTTGATGGTTTTGAGGAAGGGAGGCACAGGGAAGGGAAATTGCTAACTAGAGAATAGATAAGCAGTCATTTTGATAAATAGGTAGTTAACATATTATAGTGGAAGTCAGTGCAACATGGTCAAGGCAGAGCCATAGAAACTTTATAGACACAATCAAACACCAAGGAAACAAATTACTGGCTAAGGGCTGGGGACCAGAGTCTTGCAGTTCAATTGGTATAATATAGTTTAAAAAAAAAAAAAAATTCTACATCTGATTTTGGTGAGTAGTGACTAGGGTTTTAAAAACTTTCCACTGGCCATCTAACATATCTAATGGTTCCATCCTAATTGGAGCAAAGGAGAATGAAAAACACCAAGAGAAATGTTAGTCCAAAGGACTAAATGACCACAACTATCACAGTTTCCACCAATCTGAGCCCAGAAGAACTAGATAGCATCATACTGCCACTGCTTACCACTCTGATGGTGATTACAATAGAGGGGCCTGAATAGACTGGTAGAAAAGTAGAACAAAATTCAAATTTACAAAAAAAAAAAAAAAGGCCAGACTTTACTAGGCTGGCAGACTGGCTATGGTTCCCGGACAGCCTTTGCACTCACAACTGAAGTAACTCCTAAGTTCACTCTTCAGCCAAAGATTACACAGATCTATAAAACAAAAAATAACACGCAGAAGAGTGTGTTTCGTAGTTCAATCATGTGAATGAGACCAAATGGGCAATACCTGCTGAGAAGACAGGAAGGAACAGGAAAACTGGACAAATGGAAATAGCGTACTTGGAGAAGGGGAGAGGGTTGACATGTTGCAGGGATTGCAACCAATGTCACAAAACACTTTGTGGATAAAATATTGAAAGAGAAACTAATTTGCTTGGGAAACTTTTACCTAAAGCACACACCCACACACAAAATTAGATGAGGTACCACATATGGAAGAAGATCTTTTCTCTATTAATCCTCTGGTGCTTTACATGGCACATAGAACAATGCTCCCAAAGTCCCTAAGATATTAATAGGTTGTGCAGCCGAGCCAAGAAAACAAAATCCAAAAATCTTATGTTAGTGTTACTTTTCTTCAAAAGTGCATTTAAAAAATACACAAGAGAAAAAAATCACTAAGCACGTTTCTATTCTTATTATGGAAAAGTTTGTCTTTAAGGAATGGAGGGCAATTCTAAGAATGAAGGAAATTGCTTATGTCATCTGAAGGATAAATGACTGCAGCTTGATTTGTTAGTCAATGCAATCTGGTGTTCCCAACTTCATTTATGCTTGGATGTATTTTGACTATTCCATGACCTTCATCCTATATTATGCATATTTATCATGTGGATCAAATTTTAATTTGGTCTTACAGGGGTTACTTTTTCTTTCAGGTCATTTAGTTGCCCATTATATTTCACAAGCTCATGTTGAGTTTTCATCACCACATTATAATGTGTTTTGAGATCAAACATGTTTGGGAAATACTGATCTAGAACTTGCTGCCAAGTCAGTACTATGCTCTGATTGCTGGTTTCTCAAAGGATATGCTGTTCTTCCTTATTTGGTTTCATATTTTTTGAATTTTTGTTACAGCATTGGACAGAGCTACAATGCACACACATCTACAGTGTGAAATGTGCATAGTTTTAATACCTTCTTTACACACCTGACCAAAGATATATAACCAGAGTCTTTAAAATGATAGGTTTTATGTTATATATATTTTACCATAAGAAATTTTTTAAAAAAGAATGAAAGGTGATAGCTGACAATAAGGAAGAACATACACTTTCAAATTACAAAAAACCAAATCGTTATTTTGGTATTATAGTTGTATATGAAACAATAAGTAATAATACTTAATTAGTGTAGGAAAAAACATATAACCAGGGGCTGACCATCCACTAGAATTAAAATAAGATATATAGTTACAGGAATATTTAAATAGAATTAAGTAAAACTGAGGATTGTGCTTCTGTGAGGAAGTTCATTGCTGTGTTGTTAGCACTGGGCACAGTATGTGGCACAAAATGTGCACTTGAGAAATATTTGGCTAATGAGTAGCCAGATTATTTAGACTCTGGAACTTTCTGTCTAGTTGTCCATTTAAAACCTGTTTACTTCTCGGAGCAAGTTATGTAACTTATATCTAATGGTTTCATGCTCGTATTTCCATTAGAACACACAAAGGCCAAGCTATCATGATTATAAAACTCTTCGTAAAACTCAGAGGGGGGAAACTGTTGAACAATAACAACTATATATGGAAAAAAATTGTTTAAAAAATATTGTTAGGAAGTTTAATTAAAAAAATTATTAACATAGCTTTATTTTCATATTAGGATGAACATATGAATATGTCATTTTGTGGTAGATCGTAAATGATAGCCAAGCCAAAGACCAAGTGCTGTTGAATTGGAAATTTCATATGGTTTGATCTTAGTTCATAAATTACAACTACTTTTGTACCTCCATGTTAAAGCAATGGAAACATTAAAACTTGGAGAAAACGCACTAAAGTGTTCATAAAATGGTACTTCTTTCCTTCCACATGCCAAGACTAAAAAGTGTACTGAGAAATCAGAACAAATACTAAAGCATCTTCATCAGAATATGTGAAGTTGACACGTTTCCTATTACCTTTTATGTGAAACTGCAAATCTCCTACCAGAGACTGTGCAAGGCCCATCTGAATGTATTGTAAGGAGATTTAATGGTCTTAAATATCAATTATCTTAATACATAGCAATCCCTTCCATTTCTAAAGTTAAAGCAAGCACTCCCAATCATTATTGTGAAAAAGGGATCATAAAGTCATGTACTTTATCATTAAAGACATAACAATAAAGTGAGTTTATAAATTTGTTGTTTTTTAAAAAATATTGTCAACAATGATAAGAAACAGGGAAATTAATTTTGATCATTTCTTATTTAACAATTTAAAATCCCTAAATGCCCACAGTCACGTGAAAGGCTTAGGTTGGGGCTAGGCCAATGGTGCTGGAGTCACAGCAGTGACAATAAGCACAGAACTACATAGGAAATAAAGCCTTTTGATTCTGTTATCACACATGGCACCGTTAGTTACTTTGGTCAGTGCTACAGACAGTGCAGGGGGAAATAAAATCAGAGCCAAAAGGTTTAATGGAAAGAATTAGAGAAGAGCAGACTGCTACTTCTGCTTTCTGGCTGATAACCAATGAGTTTGCCTTTCTCCTCCTGATTGTGGGATAATTGAAACATAAAGATTTTAGCTATTCAGAACACAACTATGCCATGATCAAGTGCAATCCACACAGTAAGCATTAACAAATACCAACTATTAGAAGTTAGTAATTAAACTGTAGTAACAGTTGATGTCGCACCTTATCATTAACATAGGTAATTTAAAAATGACCTATTTATGATTAGTGAAAAATGGTGTCTGGGTTGCTGTGATAGTTTCTTTACTGGTCTCCATTTTTCTACTCTTTCTTCTTTGAAATTTAGTCTTCCTATATCTGGAATGATTAAAAAAAAGAAAACACAGCAACAGAAAACCCCAAATATTATATGGGTTATTGTTTTGTTTCATATCACTCAATAGCATCGTATCACATTTAAGATAAAACCAAACCCTTTAATTTGGCTTTCAAAGTCCTACAGAATCAGGAACATTTTCAGCTTTCCAGCTTTACCTCTATCACTGGTCCCTTACTTCCTATCCTGCAGCCACCCTGCTCTCCTTTCTGTCATTGGAGTTAGAACACATCAGAGTTTTGCACTAGCTCTTCCTTCTAGTGGAATCCCTGGTGGTGTAGTGGGTAAGTGCTGTGTCTGTTAACCAAAAAGTCAGCAGTTCAAATCCACCAAGTGCTCCTTGGAAACTCTGAGGCAGTTCTACTCTGTCCTATAGGGAAGCTGTGAGTTGGAATCGACTTGACAGCAGCAGGTTTGGTTTTGTTTTGGTTCCTTCTACTTGGAATGCTCATTGCCTGATCTTCACATGGAACCTTTCCATCTTTCAGAGTTCAGCATAGATGTCACTCTTTCAGACTCCTTCCTCAACGATGGATTCAAAAGTAGCCTTCAAACATTTTATCACATCACTGTATTTTAATTGTCTGCTTTGCACTTACAAACATCTAACGTTGCAAATTCATTTGATTACTATTTATGGAATCTGGCATGATCTCAAAACACACACACATGCATACTCACATACACAAACACAACACACAGATGCATTCACAAGAGCTACACTGCCCAATAGGGTAGCCACTAGCCATATGTGGCTATTTAAATACAAATTTAAATTAGATACAATAAAAATAGAGTTGCCTAATTGCATTAGCCACATTTTGAAGTTTGGATAACCATGTGTGGCTAATGAGTACTATGTTGGACAGTGTAGATACAAAACATTTACCTCACCACTGAAAGTTGTATAGACAGTGCTCCTATAGAATATAAGCTTGAGGAAATAGAAATCTTGTCTATTTAATTCCCTGCTGTATTCGTAGGTTTTTGAATTTGTCTGGCATGTAATAGAGCCAAGCAAGTATTTCTTGAATGAACAATGAATGAGCTTTAAAATAAACATTGCTGAGCATTGGTGTGAATGGGTTTTGTGAAAATAAATGACTACATCACTGTTATTGGAAAGTAATATGGCTGTCAGGGGAAAGATGATTTCAATTTTCTTTGCCTTTCTTCCTAGAGTTTCAGTTAACCACATTTTCCACCAATTCTACTTTTGTTTCTTTGTTTTGTTTGTTTACTCAAAAAGTACTAAAAAATAGGTCTGGTTTCAAGAAGGCTTCAGTAATTCTCTAATCCTCAGCGATGGTTCCTTTGGCTTACAAATAAAAACTATTAGCAGGAATCCATTGAAGAGAAATGGGAGGAAGGTAGGTAGGAATGTGAGCTGAGTATTATCTTCTGTGCAGTACAGTATTTGCCCCAGATGTTTAAAAAGGCAGTGTGATCAATCTTCCCTTTTTAATAATCACTTTTCTGTGCTTTGATTAATATAGGTATAAAATATGTTGATGTAGCCACGTGTGCCTGAAACATTCTGGGACAAGAAGAACCAAAAAGCATTTTCATTTAAAAAATAAATTTTAAATAGGCTAATGAGGAATGAGATTACTTACTATGACCAATAAAATACTATATTACTGAATTAAAATAAAAAGCCAGGATCTGTATCTTGCCAGACTTGAAGGACAACCAGAGCTAGTATACTTTTACACCATTAAATCCTTGGCTATAAGTGTCTTGTTCTGTTTTCAAATCATCACAGTGAAGTTCAGATTGAAACTTGTGAATGACTGGCTCTCTGCCGAACATTTGAAAAAAAATGCATGTTGATTTCTTTTCCTCATTCCATTCCTCTATTTAATACTCAAATATAGTTCAGAGCTCTTACAAGGAAGCTCATTGATTAGCTAGTGAAGATTTTTATATCATGAAAAGTTTTGGCTGGTTTAAAGACTAGGAAATGACAAATAGCCTGAAGACTGCTTCAGAATGGGTGAACTTCAGTAATCTTTAGTAAAACTGTTATTCATTTCCTATTATATGTAAAATTCACCACAGAGTGGGGTTAGGGAACTGTGAAAATACAGTAATGATAACCTGGTGCAAAGCAGTGTGTAGATGCTTCATGCACTATTATGTAACTAGAATATTTTCAAAATCATAAACCTTATGGCTTTAAAATCATTGCTGATGTTTTTACGTGCAGTTGAAATGGAGAAAAACACAGAAACTAGAATAGGACTTCTTTGCTCTGTGTGTGTGTATGTGTGTAATGAGAAGGAGAGGGAGAAAAAGAATAAAAAATTGGAAAGAATGGATGTCTGATTTTGGAAATCAAGAAACTAGAAACTTGAAACAGTTTAGAAAGTTTGTGCAGACTGTAGATGGGTTTTTGCTCTAATTCCAACACAGAAGGAGGCCTCAGCATTTCTGTGTAATGTTCAGTGGCCAGAAAAAGCCGACCTCATGTGATGAAATTTCTCAGGCCAAGGTAAGGTTACCTCATCTCTACAGGGGCTCTGATGAGAGGCAATAACAGATCATGATTGCCACAGCACAATAATTCTTGGGACCTTGATGAAAAGAGACGTGGTTAAAGTGACCCAGTTTCAGATCTACCCATGCATAAAAGAAGAGAATTTTTTGACCATGACCTCCCTCCCCCCCAAAAAAGACAAAGAAACAGTGTCCTATGTGGGTGTTCTCAAGCACAACCCACCTTTCCCAGAAAGTGAGCTTCCTCTGTTAGAATTTTTTTTCCTCAGGGATGTCCCCATATATTTCTCTTGCCTGGTATATTTTTCCGCCATAAATAGGAGAGAGAAAAAACAACAGGGAGAGCAAAGCCAGAGAGGGAAGGATGGGAGAGAGAAGGGAAGGAGAAAATACGGCAGTAACGAACATTTATGAGGATTTTAGTTAGGTCTAGAATCCAAGATCCACCAATGGCCCTACTTACTGAAGGGTAGCTGATTAAAATATATTAAGATAGACACAGAAACATCAATTATAAAAAATTACTTCTTATAAAACAACAACAAAAAAATAAAATGTCCAGTCATATGTGTCATCGAAAGACTTTTCCTCTTTTTTCTTTTGAACAATGGAAATAGGTATGGATAACGTAACACTGGTTTTTGGAGGTGGGTGATTGTGAGAAGGCAGTGTAGAGAGAGGGGGGAACCAAGAAGAAGGAGAGAAGATGAATACTTCTCTGGGGACGTTGCTCAGAGATTTCCTTGACTGCTCTGGCAGTTGCAGAGCTGAGCTTGTGTTTTGAGTTGACCCCTTGGCTCCTCTCCTAGACGTGAAGATCGTTGAGTTCTGAGCAGAGGCAGCAGACTGAGAGTTTACTTTCTCTTCATTTTTCCTCTCCCTATTTACAGCTCTACTATACTTCCTTCTTTCCAGCTCTACCCCAGGAAATTTCCTGTTACCAGGCCTGAAAGCAAGGCAGCAGTGGGCCTGCAGAGAGGGAAGTTGCTGTGGCAGCACTGTCTTGATTCTTTCTTTTACCTCCAGGTTCTTAACTGAGAAAAAGCTTTGAGGACCCCACAGGACTTGTAGTTTCTTTCACTTCTGCCAGGTACTCACTCTGCCTGGATTATTGAAGGAAGGAAAGGGATTAATGACATTATTTTGCTGACTGTGTTCTCACTGAACCCTGAACCAAGAATGGATAGGGAGTGAAAAAATAGAAGTTTGGCAAACAACTCTTCTCTTTTAGAGAAAATCTTTGCATGATAAATCTCAAATTGGATAAGTAAGATTAGTACTTATATTGCATAAACCATCTGTCATTACAAGTAAATAAAATTGCATATTTAAAATCCCTAAGTGATACATTATTTTACAAATGATCAGAGCAATATTTGTGACACAGGCATTGAAGAAATTAAAAATATGGGATAAGAAGGAGGCAATCTCCTGATGCTCCTGTTGCTATACTCTAAAATCTAGTCACCATGCTGTTACCAGACCCATGTCCCTTAAACTTCTTTTATTACATCAGTTTCCTGCTCTAGAAATTTCAGCCTTTCAATTTCAAATATTTCCTGTCTTCCTACACTTTCTTCTAAGCCTACTTTCTTATCAATTTTTAATCCGGCTTTCAAAGTCTACCTCTAGTTTCCCACCATTTCTTAATAAGACTTCTGTTCTGGTTAAAGCTTATACCTGTAAATACACCATGACAAGCTTGTTCTGCTATTTATCTCTTTTGGATTTGATCCTTTTCCTCTGGAGTGTGTTTCCTTCTATGCAATTACACTGCTCCAAACACAGCTCAACATCTTAGCTCAATTTAAATCCTCTAACATCACTGCAGCCATCCTTGAATGCAGAATTGATATCTCTCACCTCCAACCTTGTGTAGATCTTAAAAGAGTACACAATATAGCTTTTAATTATATAGACTTGCTCACTCTTAAATAGCAGAACATATGAGAGCCTGACAGCCTAGAAAGCATAACAGTATCTGGCATATAGTAGTCATCCAATAAACATTAATTCATTCATTCTTTTGCTCCTTTCATTGTTACTGTATATTATTTTTCCCCCAACAGGCCAGCAGCTAATTGAGAGAAATGATCATTTTGGTTCCTCTTATATGACTCCACAGGGCCTGGAACCCTGAGGAGTACTCAGCAGATGATCAATAAGGATTTCCTGCCTGAATGATTGATTGACTAATGCTCTTTGCATTCGAATTCCTAGTGAGGAAGCCCTTGAGGATGTCTTGTTTTTCCTCCAAATGATTTGAAATTGACCTCTGCAGCACCATGGAAATTTAATTGCTCTTTTGCAGATGGAAAAGATGAAATACAAAGAATTAAAAGGCTTCCAAGATCAAGGAGGGGATTAGTGAGAGCTGCACGTGAAAATCAAGTCTGTCAGTTTGTCAGGTTGTGGTGGCTTATGTGTTTCTGTGATATCGGAAGCCATCAGTATTTCAAATACTAGCAGGGTCACCCATGGTAGAGAAGTTTCAGTAGAACTTTCAGAATAAGACTAGGATGAAGGATTTGGTGACCTAATTCTGAAAAAATTGACCAAAGAAAATCTTATGAATAATAGTGGAATGTTATCTGATACAGTGCCAGAAAACAGACCCCCTCAAAATACAACTAGGGAAGAGCTGCTTCCTCAGAGCAGAGTTGACCTTAGGAACATGGATGGAGTAAAGCTTTCAGGACTTTCATTTGCTGATGTAGAATGACTCAAACTAAGAAGAAACAGCTGTAAACATCCATTAATAATCAGGAGGTACAACTTATGAAGTATGAATCTAAGAAAACTGGAAGCCATTACAAGTGAAATGGAATGCTTAAAGATCGATATCTTCTTAGGCGTTGGAAAGCTGAAATGGACTGATATTGTCCATTTTGAATTGGAAAATTATATGGTTTACTATGGCTGGAATGACAAATTGAAGAGGAATGATACCATATTCATTGTCAAAACGAACATTTCAGGATCTATCCTGAAGTACAATGCTGGCAGTAATAGAATAATGTCCATATGTCTACAAGGAAGACCAGTTAATATTACTGTTATTCAAATTTGCACACTAATCATTAATGCTCAAGATGAGGAAATTCAAGATTTTTTTTTTATCAACTTCAGGAGCCTGAAATTGATCAAGCCTGTACTCAGTAAGATTCATTGATAATTATTGGTGATTGAAATGTGAAAATTGGAAGCAAAGAAGAAGAATCAATAGTTGGAATATATAGTCTTGGTGATAGAAACAATGCTGGAGATCACATGACAGAATTTTGCAAGACCAATGATTTTTTTTTTGTTGCAGATATCTATTTTCAGCAACATAAATGGTGACTGTACACATAGACCTCACTGTATGGAACACACAGCAATCAAGTCAGTTACATCCGTGGGAAGACACAATGGAGAAGCTGAATTATCATCAGTTAGAACAAAGGCAGGGTCTGATGGTGGAACAGATCATCAATTGCTCATATACAAGTTGAAGACGAAAAAAATTAAAACAGGTCCATGAGAGCCAAAGTATGACCTTGAGTGCATCCCAGCTGAATTTGGAAACTATCTGCAGAATAGATTTGACTCATTAAACATTAATGCCCAGAGACCAGATGAGTTGTGGGATGACATCAGGGATATCATACATGAAGAAAGCAAGAGATCATTGAAGAAACAATAAAGAAAAGACCAAAATGGTTCTCAGAAAAGACTCTGAAACTTGCTTTTCAACACATAGTAGCTAAAACAAATGTAAGAAATGATGAAA
Source organism: Heterohyrax brucei (assembly GCA_028571685.1). Lineage (NCBI taxonomy): Eukaryota > Metazoa > Chordata > Mammalia > Hyracoidea > Procaviidae > Heterohyrax > Heterohyrax brucei. The sequence continues at coordinate 87,737,818 of CM053151.1, read as the reverse complement.
TAAAAGAGCTGAACAGGAGAATTCAAAATGTGGCTTGAAGAGCAAAGTAAAGTATTATCACATAATGTGCGAAGATCTGGAGTTAAAAAAAAACCAAAAGGAAGAACATGTTCCTCGTTTCTTAAGCTGAAAGAATTGAAGAAAAATATTCAAGCTTTGAGTTGCAGCTTCTTGGAAATCCTATGAGGCAGTTCTACTCTGTCCTTATAGGGTTATTATGAGTTCAGAATCAGCTTGACAGCAACAGGTTATGAAGACTTTTTGAATAATACAGGAAGCATCAAAAGAAGATGGACAGAATACACAGAGAAACTGTACCAAAAAGAGTTGTTTGATATTCTACCATTTTAAGAAATATCCTAAGATCAAGAACCTATAGTCCTAAAGGAAAAAGTCCTAGCTGCAGTGAAGGTAGTGGTGAAAAACAAGTCGCCAGGAATTGACAGAATATTGATTGAGATATTTCAACAGATGCAATACTGAAAGCACTCACTGGTCTATGCCAAGAGATTTAGAAGACAGCTAGCTACTTGTTCAGCCAACTGGAAGAGATTTGTATTTGCGCCCATTCCAAAGAAGAGTGATTCAGCAGAATGTGGAAATTACCAAACAATATCACAATATCACATGCAAGTAAAATTTTGTGGAAGACAATTTAAAAATGGTTTCAGCAGTACACGAAAAGAGAACTACTAAAATTTTAAGCCAGATTCAGAAGAGGATGTAGAACAAGGGATATCATTGCTGATGTCAGATGGATCTCAGTTGAAAGCAGAGAATACTAGAAAGTTGTTTACCTTTGTTTTATTGACTATGCAAAGACATTCAACTGTGTGGATCACAACAAATTATGGTTAACATCGTGAAGAATGAGAATCCCAGGAAATGTAATTGTGCTCACATGGAACCTGTACATAGACAAAGAAGTAGTAATTTGAAAAGAGCAAGGGGAATACTTGGTAATTTAAAAGCAGAAAACGTATGGTTTAGGGTTGTATGTTTTTACCATATTTATTCAATCTGTATGCTGAGCAAATAATCAGGGAAGTTGGACTATGTGAAGAATGGGGCAACAGGATTGGAGGTAGACTTATTAACGATCTGCAATATGCAGATGACATAACCTTATTTGCTGAAAGTAAAGAGGAACTTGAAGCACTTACTGATAAATATGAAAGACCACAGCCTTCAAAAGGGATTATACTTCAACATGCACGCGCGCGCACACCCACACACACCCAGAAATACAACTGGACCAATAAGCTACATGTGATGAAGGGAGAAAATATTGAAGTCATCAAGGATTTCATTTTAATTGCATCCACAATCAACATCCATGTAAACAGCAGTGAAGAAAGCAAATGACGTATTGCACTGGACATACCTGCTGCTGCTGCTGCTGCTGCAAAAGAGAGCAAAACCTCTTTAAAGTATTAAAAAGCAAAGATGTCACTTTGAGCACTTTGAGGTGCCCCTTACCCAAGGCATAGTGTTTTCAATGCCTCATATGCATATGAAAGCCTGGCAGTGAATAAGGAATAGGGAAGAATTCATGCCTTTGAATGATAGGATTGTGAAGAATAGTGAATATACCATGGACTGCCAGAACAGGTCTGTCTTGGAAGAAGTACAGCCAGAATACAATTTAGAAGCGAGGATAGTGAAAATTCACTTATGTAATTTGTATATATTATCAGAAGGGACCAGTCTGTGCAAAAGGACGCCATGCTTGGTAAAGGAGAGGATCAGCAAAAAATGAAGAAGATCCTTAAGAGGTAGATTGTCACCTTGGCTGTAACAATGGGTTTAAATATAGCAAGATTGTGTGGATGATACAGGATCATAACCCTTCTGTTATAAGGGTTATGATGAATTGAAATTGACTTAATGGCACCTAGTAACAACCACAAGTCCTCTTTACAGTGTTGAGGGAAGTTAAATTTGTAACCTGTTTGTTTTTCATTCATAGCAACCTATTCTTAATCCTGAATCCCAGTTCTTTTGCCCATAGTTATTGTCACTCAGCGTTTAAATAAGAAGTTGTACCCACCATATGGATACCCTGGATTTGATTCCTAACTTAAGGGTAAACTAGCTGTTACTGTCTAATCCACAAGTAACAATATAACAATTATATGTATATAAGGAAAGAAAATAACTTCTCCTAATTGAAAGAAAAAGTAATTAAGACAGAATTGTAGACCTAAGTTAGCACAGAAGTATTTTACCCCTGACTCAGTGGTGCTGTATTGATTTCACAACAGATGATTATAGTGTCTCTGATTAGTTGAATATCCATTTAAGGGACAAATCGATTACTATTGCCTAATTAACAGAACATTGAGTACCATCAGTTTGAATTGAAAATTGTTTTGATTAATAGCAAATATGCACAGTTTAACAGTAAGACATTAAATAGTGTGATCTCAAACCATTATTAATCTGCTTTCCTCCAAAATGTTAAGCTAGCTCAGTGACCAGTATTTATAATTCCCAAAGTATTTTCATTTTTCTGACTGGCACTGAATTTAATACATCTTTTCCACAGAGAATAAGAGTATAACACAATTATATGATCGATTTCCCTATTTGTACTGTTAATGAATTGGTAAACATGTTTCTGAAGCATTGAACAAAGAAAACAAATATTAACCTTTTGAAAATCATTTCAAGAAGAATTGACGAGTAATTGGGAGCAAAGAGTTGGCAAGAATGTTACACTGGCAAGAATGGTTATTAAAGATGTTAGAAGCTATACAGAACAAGATTCAGGAGCTAGCAGAAACTACGGAGCTGATCAATGTATAAATATAAAAGCATGGAAGTGAATAGACATTAGAGAAAAGAAAGATGAAGAAGGCTCTCCTTACGAAACCTGATCCAAAGAGATATTTAAATGGGGTGGAACAACCGGGAAAGTAAATCTTAAAATCTACAGGGGGTCAGCAAAGCTGTTTAAAGATGTGCTCTCTCAGGAGTCCGTAGAAAATGTGCATTAAATTACACAAACATAATTAAAGCTAAAACATTCAGAACGTTAGGCAGCACCATCCTGAGCCAGATGGTAGTTGATTCTGACTACACTTTGGACACTGAGGGCCTAATTAGTCTTTGCAAGAAGGTGTGCAGGTGTCAGTCAGTTCTGGAGTTAGTGCTGATCAGAACAGGTTAATGGAGACGCTGGAACATTTGAAATTGATGAGGCTGGAGGCAAGTTTCAAATGCTATTTCCCCAAGTTTAGGAACTTAGTGAGCATGCAGAAAATTTGGTTCAGATCTGTTTCTGAAAGCCTACAAGTATGTGCTATACATTTGTCTTTTTAATTCTTCATCTCATATCACCAATCTCAATAAGAATCCTTCTGAAAGCTCCAACCAGAAGGACACTGTACAACTAATTTAAAATGATCATGGCATGTTATTTTTATTACATTTTATAGTTCACTAGTTCTGGATGGTACAAGTGTTTAACCACTCAACTACTAACCAAAATGTTGGTGGTTCAAACCCACCTAGAGTCACCTCAGAAGAAAGGTCTGGCAATCTGCTTATGGAAATCTTATGGAGCACAGTTCCACTTGGCATAAACGTATTGTTAGTTGGTGTACTACGGGAAGTTTCTGTCTGACAATATAAATATTCACTGAGCGGTAACAGAGACCATATAATTCCCAAGAAACAATCTAATAACAAGAGTTCCACTAGACTAGCTTCTCAAATATTAGCATTCATAAGTATTGCCTGGCTAAAACCAAAACCGGTTGCTGTCATCTACTCCTACTCATATCAACGCATGTGTGTCAGGGTAGAATTGTGCTCTGTAGGGTTTTCAATGGTTGATTTTTTGAAAATAGATTGCCAGGCCTTTTTACTGAGTTGAAAGTTAAAAATACAGATTTTCAGCATTCTCCTTAGTGATTTTTTTTTTAAATTGTGCTTTAGATGAGAGTTTACAACTGAAGGTAATTTCTCATACAAAAAGTTACATACCTATTGTTATGTGATACTAGTTGCAACCCCTGCACTACCCCTTTCCTCCCTGGTTTTCTTGTGTCCTTCCAACCGGCCCTTGTACCTTCCTGATTTCTCATCCCACCTCTGGACAGGAGCAACCTGTTTAGTGTTGTGTTTCTACTTGAACTAAGAAGCACACTCTTCATGAGCATTATTTTGTGTTTTATTGTCCCTTCTAATCTTTGCCTGAAGGGTGGGCTTCAGAAATAGTTTTAGTTCTGGGTTAACAGAGCATGTGGGGGCCATGGCTTTGGGGGTTCCTCCAGTCTTAATCAGACCATTAAGTCTGGTCTTTTCAAGTAAATTTGAGTTCTGATTCACATTTCTCTTCTCCTCCATCAAGGACTCTCTGTTGTGTTCCTTGTCAGAGCAGTCATTGGTGGTAGCTGGGCGCCATCTCGTTTTTCTGGTCTCAGGCTGATGGAGCCTCTGGTTGATTTGGCCCTTTTGTCACTTGGAGAAATATTGTCCTTGTGGCTTTGGTATTCTTCATTTTCCTTTGCTCCAAGTAGGTTGGGACCAATTAATGCACCCTAAATGGCAGACTGCAAGCTTATTTATTTATTGTACTACAGATGAAGGTTTATAGAATAAACTATTCTTTTGTTAAATCGTTAGCACTCATACTGTTTTATGACAGTGGTTAACAACCCCAAAACATGTCACCACTGTCCCTTCTCAACCTTGGGTTCCCTATTACGAATTTTTCTGTTTCCTCTTTCCTTCTAGTCTTTGCCCTCTGGATTAGTGTGCTCCTTTAGTCTTGTTTTGTTTTATGGGCAATCTTTGGCTGAAGGGTGAACCTCAGGAGTGACTCCATTACTGAGATGAAAGGGTGTCTGGGGTTTCTGCAGTCTCTGTCAGGACAGAAAGTCTGGTCTTCCTTTTGAGTTAGAATTTTTTTCTACATTTTTCTGCAGCTCAGTCCAGAACTGTTGTGGTCCTTGTCAGAGAAGTCAGTGGTGGTGGCAGGGTACCATCTAGCTGCACTGTACTCAATCTAGTGGATGCTGTTGTAGGTGTGGTCCATTAGTCCTTTGGACTAATCTTTCTCTCATATGCTTTTAAGACCTCAGATCCTACTCACCAAAGGGGAATGCAGAACTTTTGCTTAATAAACTTCGTTATGTCAGTAGACCCAGATGTCCTCCAAAACCATGGTCTCCAGACCCCATTCCCCACTACTCTGTACCTCCAAGTGTTTGGCTGTGTTTAGGAAACTTTGTACCTTCAAGAATTTCTTGACTCAATCACATACACACAAAAAAATTCTTGAAGTCAAGGATTATTATCTTACTTGTTTTTTTAATATCTGCTGCAGAACCTAGTGTGATGTTACTTGGCACTAGTTACTCATTATCTGTTGAATGAATAAATAAATAAATGAATTTTTATGCCTCATGATATTTGTCACTGGTTTATTCTCACTTAACATCCAAAGTATTTTCAGGTTGTATAATGTTTGCCTAGGAATTCTAGTCTCAAAGTCTTCATACTATGCAAAAGAAGAATGACTTGTATTTGGAGTCACTGTGAACTTATTCACATTGAAAAAATATTCCTGAACTCATATTATATACCAGTGTTGTTATAAACATTTGGTATATATTGATGAAATAGACTAAGAACTGTCCCTTGGGGAGCTTATATCCTAGAATTATGCATGCATCATATTTCTAACTCTAAGACTGTAGAATTATTTTCTGGGAATATGATTATGTGTTAAGTTTCTCTCACCAGAGTTTACCTTATATAGAGTCTTGAATTAAGTAAAAACATCATTTTGAGAACTTTCAAAGCTCACTGAGGAGAAGAGAGATTGGCTTAAAACACCAGGGAGCTTTACTTTTGCGCATAAATATTTATGTGTGTAAAGGGGTGTGTGGCTAATTATAAGTGACAGGAGGAGAATGACAGACGCTTAGATCCTCTGTCCCCATGGAGAGACAGACCTTGCTTGTTGGAGTGTAGTGGCACCTCATGAGGTCTGTGTACTGAATCACTGATTTAAATATTGCAGCAGCTGGAGTGCAAAGTATAACAGCAAATACTACAGGAGGAGGAGTGCATATGTCTTGAATACAAAATAAGAATGAAATAGATTTGCACAACTACTTTGAGCAAGGCTGTGGATAGCCATTTTCTTTTCATATTTCAGAACAACTGGGAATACCAGGGGGACACAAGAAGGTAAATCATTAGGGGACCTAATGTTGCTTCCTAAATCCTAAATTTCTATTCCCTGCATGGAGTGTGTGTGTGTGTGTGTGTGTGTGTGTGTGTGTGTGTAAGAGAGAGAGAGAGAGAGGTCTCATCCTGCCAGGGAAAACCTAGTCAGAGAATTCATCTCCATAATGAAAGCACTAAACCAAACAAGTATAGTCCCTACTTCAGTACTCACAGGGAACATGAGAATGAGAAACTCCAGTTTTCTTTAGCAGCTTTTAATTAATTGCCTCTACTTTTGGTGTGATTTGTAGTTCAAAATCCTTTTCTCAATTTTCCTTTAATAAATAACATTTATATAAAAATTTCTAGTTTACAAATTAAACCTTACCTCATTTACTATTAATTCTCCTATTTTACAGATTAAGAAACTGAGGGTCAGAAAACTAAAATGGTGTTCCTCAAAGATCATTCATACAGTCAGTTGCAAAGCCAAGGCTAATTTCAGGTTCTCTGAATACAAAAATCTGAGGTGTTACACTGCTAAACTCCTTCTTTTTGTTGTTGTTGTCTCTCCTTTCTCTTTATATTTTGCAAGGTTAGAAACGGCAGGAGACCTGGGGGAGTGAGGCATTGCGGGTGGAAGGTGAAAAGAATGGTTAACAATGATGGGTACAACTTTTCTACTTACAGTTATAGTGTTGAAAGGAGTAGGAAAAAACTAAAAACAACTTTAGAAGAATTCTGAATTGAAATAGTAAAGGTACAGATGCATTTCATACTTGAAGCAATAAAATAGCTAAAATAGTAACTCCTTTTCTCAATATTCTGGGGCCTTGTTTGCATGGTAGTTAGGAATTTGACCGTTAACCAAAAGGTTGGCAGTTAGAATTTGCCAGCTGCTCACTGGAAACCCAATGGAGCAGTTCTACTCTGAACTATAAGGTCACCATGAGTCAGAATTGACTTAATGATAGTGGGTTTGGTTTTCTGGTTTTTCTCTTAGTATTCCAGGTCTCTATTCTAGCATCTTCACTAAAGATTTCACATCATCCGGTGAACTTCTTGGAGAGACCAGCTAACTAAAAGTATTCCCCAGATTTCCATGATACCACTAGAAGAGCCACCTTAGTCTCAACCTGAAAATGTCTGTGATGGTTATCAGAAATTAACACTCCTCAGAAGGGTTAGGGTCATTTAATATGTTGATTTCTTGTGAGTCTGAGTCACATCTCGCCATCCATGTTCATATCAGTGAGTTTTATAATGCTCGTATGGAAACAGTGGGGAATATTGAGCTGAATTTCATTCTGCTTCATGCCTCATCAACCAGATGGTTGGCTGTATCAAAGCCAGTAAAGCTGATGTCAGAGGCGAGAGAACACAGCTGGATTTTTGGGTTCAAGTGGAAAGAGGGAATCCATAATGCTGAAAGTTGGAGAGGAAATTGCATTTGGACTAGGAGATAGAGCCAACTAGAACTGATGGAGAGTTTTTAATGCTAAGTCTTATAGCAACATTTCTGTGTAATTGCTTTTTGGTCCATGGTAGGATTTGAATTCCCTTTATCTCACACCTGCTAGCAGGCCTATTGGTGCCAGTCAGCTAGTCACTGTATACCAGATCTAGAGGAGAATGTATCACTAACACATTAGACTCTCACCGTCTCCTGTCTACTACCACGTATCTTCTATTATTCCTGAGATTACTGGTGAGTGGTGGTGAATAACTAGAAGAGCTGCATCTAGGAACTTGATGAGGATCTTATTTTCATAAGTATATCAATGTGGTTTCATTCTTTGATGAGGCTGTGAGAATTATAATACATTTGTTTTCTGGCTTAATCATGCTAGGGCTAGCAGGAACTGTAATTGCAAGGCATATCAGGGCTGTTCTGTTACCAGGACTTACATAAGGTAGGCGACTTGAAAGAAGGGACTTTTATCTTTATTTCATCATGGTTGCTGCTAAGATGTTCCTTTTCTAATTATATGTAGTCTATTTAAGTATGAGCATTCCTTTATGTCAAATTTAATCATGGCTCTAAAGGCTATGGCGTTTAGTGTCCATGTATTGCCCCCTCAAAGATCTTGCCACTACTTAGCCATTCCATGGTAGTGGCATCCAACTCTTTTATTCACAGTTACAGACCATTCCCCTTCCAAACACTCTTGCTTTACTAGATTTCTCTCTCTCCAGAGTTCCAGCCACAAATCTTTTGTTTTCTGAACCCAAACTTCATCCCAAACATTTGGGGATGAGGTTGGGGTAGTGGGAGAAGTATTGCTTTCAAGGTATCTTCTGAAATGCAAAGCAGCTACTACAGTAATTCTCACAAAACAATGGAGACTAATTCAGTCTTGGAAGGTAAGATGAGGAAAATTTCCCTTTCATTCTTTGTGTTCTCCTACTGCAGCAAGAACAAGGTAAAGTTAATATCTCAATGAATCATACTGCCACAGAGAACTAGGTGACTTGTAGGTTACTGAGGTTCAGTGAAGATATGTGGGAAATGCACACACTATCTATGATTGAATCAAGCTGAGACTTTAGGACCAAAAATGATTGAGCAATGATTTGCAGATGAGTGCTTGATCCAGGAAGATTCAGGCAGTACTTCACTGGGACAATAAATGTAGCAGTTGGTATTGGAAGAACAGCATATCCACGAAGGGAAAGCTATTCAGTCCTAAATATGAAGAAAGAATAAATAGTACTTCTGTTGCCAGGGGTGCTCACATATACATGTACACAAAATGTTTAAACAGCAACCCCTCTGTGATGCTTAAAAAAAAAGTTTCTTTTCTCCTACAGTTGCTGCAACAAAAAGGGTGCTGTGAATTTTAACCCCAAGAATTAACCTACATAAATTATTTCTGGGTAGCAAGGAAAGAAGATTTTTTTTCAAAAAGCACTCAGCCCAGAAGTAGCTCTTTTCTTGCCAGCATTCTGGGTGATTTATACAACTGTTCCTGCTGAGGTGTGCAGAGAGGGAATTTTGCAGCAAGACATGATTGTACAACTGGAGGCATGAGATATCCCCTAAAGTCCTAACAATTGCACAAAAGCAGAATGAAGATCTGACAGACTAAGACAAAGACAAAAAGAGAAACATTTATTTTAGTCATAACAGTACCTTGATGAGATAGAGTTAACAGTTAAAACTTGTTGTATTATTTGTAAATTATAACCACTACATGTTTATTATGTTTATGACGTATTAGAATAAAATAAGGAATAAAAATAACAAATATGCATTAAATTGTTGCAATTTTTCTAAATGCCTAAGGTAGATTAGAGTTCCTGGGTGGCACAAATGATTGTTTGTCTACTAACCCAAAAGTTGGTGGTTTGAATTTACCTAAAGTTGCCTCAGAAGAAAGACCTGACAATTTGCTTCCAAAAAGTCATAGCCACTGAAAATCTATGGAGCACAACTCTATTCTGCAAACATGGATTCATAATGAGTTTGAATTAACTCGACAGCACCTGGTTAACTGGTTGGTGAACAACAAATTTAAAAAATGACCACATTTGTCCTTTCCCTGTACCTACCCCTCTAATGGGGCCTTCCACCCTGAATCTGGTATTGCTATATGCTTTATATTGGTAATGGAGGAAATAGTAAACATGGCAGACAGATACTGAAAAGTACTTGAGTAATGAGACTTTCACTGTTGCTGCTCTTAGAATTCTAAAGTTTGGATAAACAAGTTCAGGCTACCCTGTACTTGTGATTCAATTACCACTGTCAAAAGAGCCAATGGTAAGAAGAATTCCAGAGGCAGAGTTAACTAACTGGTCAGCAACTGACTGTAGAGACATGAGTAAGCTGCACTGATACCAGTAGAAAAACTGCCCAAAGGAGCCCAACTAAAATTGTGACTTACCAAGTTGTGAGCTTAAATAAATGGTTCCTGTTTTTAGCCACTAAGCTTTAGGGTGATTTGTAGTTTTGTTATACAACAATAGATAATGGATACAGTATTTTATACACATATAAATTATTTAATATTCACAATAACCTTATAAAATATATATTATTATGACTGTTATTTTACATTTGAGGAAGCAGAGGTAGAGAGAGAATGAGAACACAGAACAAGCTCATGCAACCTGTTAATGGTAGCACTGAGATTGAGGCAGCCTGATTCTAGAGACCATACATTTAATTTCTTGTATAATGAAACATTTACTTAAGGCTTAACTAATTGTTTATTAAATCCCACCCTTAGCCCCCCCAAAAAAAGAGAAAGAAAAAAAAACTGTTTTCAAAGAGTGGTTTAGTTAAGTCTTTGTCTATAAAGCTTATTGAATTAAAATGAATTCCTCAGGGTACTTTCATTTTTGACCCTGATGAAGTAGAAGAGATCATGTTTGCTTGTTGTCCTTAAAACAACTGAAAAAAAAAAAGAGACAGGGGAATACATGAAACAATGAGTTTCAGACGTTGGACAATAAGCAAAACAGTAAAGTGATCCCTGAGATAAGGAAAACAGATGAGGTGAGCCCTACCATTGGCCCAGCTTATTATCTGGAGTTTCCAGGCTGAAGCACAGGTAAGGGGAACTAATCAGAGCCTAGCACTCTTGTTGAGTTGAACAGACAGAGTATGCAGCTTAGGGAAACCAAAGTGCCTAGAACTTGCAGGAAAAAATATGGAAGTGGAGATTGCTGTATAGAGGAAGAGGTTCTGATATCTGCAAAGGGAGCCCCTTGAGTCTTTGACTGAGTAATTGTCTGCTTATACATGTAAGAAAATTAGCTAAGGCCATGGGACCCTGAAAGGAGTAGGAAGGTCGCTTAGGGTCAGGAATAGTTGATTGTTCTCACTAGTCAGAGTGGTAAGACTTAACTAATAAATAGGACAAGAGTAGAATTCTCAGAGGGTATTGCCTTAGAAATGAGACCAAATTAACCCTATATTAAAGAATTTCATCATTATGTACCAATAAAGTTTAAGAATAATCCTTGACATAACCATGCTGGCTCCAAGTAACTTAACTATATTCTAAAACAAAGGCTGACAGTAATTAAAGAAACATAACAAAATCTTGCACCCAACAACATAGAATTCAAAATGTCCCACGCCAAGCCAAGCCAAGTGCCGTCGAGTCGGAGCTGATTCATGGCAACCCTAGCAAAATGTCCCACAGTCAACAAAAATTTCCAATGTTTTAAGGAAGCAGAAAAATATGATCCATAAACAGGAGAAAAAATCAATAAGTGCGCATCCAGAGATGACAGAATTGTCTGACAAAGGCATTAAAACATATTACAAATATAGTCCACACATTAAAAAAATACAGAGGACAGTGTGAATATGAGGAAAGAAAGCCAAGCCAAAGCCAAGTGCCATATTAAAAAAACAACTGAACTTCTAGAAATGGACAACAGTATATCCGAAATAAAAAAGTATCAGAATGTTGCAAAAGAAAAGCAAATTTAAAGATACCACAATATAGCCTATTTGAAACATTTGGCGACAAGTTTGGTAGCAATAAAATCAGGGAATCAACTCAATGGCAATGAGTTGCTTTGGTCTTGGTGTCAAGTGGTTTAATATATGTGTAATTGGAACCCTAGAAGGAAAACACTAAATAATGGAAAGAAAAACATTTAAAGAGATAATAACTAGAAACTTCCAGATTCAATAAACCCTGCAAGCACACAGATTCAAGAAGTTCCGTATATTCCAGGCAGAGAAATGAAAGAAAACCACAAAAGGCTTATCGTAAATCTAACTGCTGAAATCCAGTGATAAAGGAAAATCATAAAAGCTGCCAGAGATAAAAACAAATTACATAGAAAAAGACAAAGAATGATAACAGACTTAACAAAAAAAGGGCAAGCTTGAAGACAATGGAACATCGTTTGAGTGTAATCCATCACCACTGAGTCAATTCCAACTCATAGCTGGACCCTATAGGACAGAGCAGAACTGTCTCCACAGGGTTTCCAAGGAGCAGCTGGTGGATTCAAACAGCCAAGCTCTTAATCACTGTGCCACTGGGAATCCAATTCAGGAAGACAATTTCACTCTATTTGGGTTCTCCCTGTACTGCAATCCAGAAACTATCTCAGCCAGAAAGCCAGAATGATGTTAAAGCTCATTTTGTCTTTTTATTTTTTACTTCCATCAAAGCACAAGACTCGCACCATTTATTTTTCAGAGTATAGAAGGAAGAGGGAGGAGAGCTATCAGTTTAAGATTTCATACTCAGCACAAATGGTTTGGGAAAATAAAGATGAAATGAGAGTTTTTTTCAGAAAAATACAAGCTGAGCAGATTAATCATCAGCAGACTACATTGTTAGAAATGTTAAGGTGGAGATACATTTCTTATGTTCTGTCTAACAACAAAGAGCTAGAAAAACAACCGAGTAGATTATACAAGACATTCTAGAAGCCCTGACTATCAGGGGGAAAACTGAGTGGGCTGGGTGACAGGCAGGTAGAACAGGTCCAGAAGCAAATAGTTCTGCTAGAATTAAATATGCACCCTGCAGAGGAACCTGCTTCTGCCAGCTGAGCAGAGTGGGGAGACGCAGAGCAGTGGAGTGATGAGTGGAGCATGTCTTTCTTAGTGAGGAAGCTGAGCTTGGGACACTGGCACCTACAGAACCACAGAAAACTTTCACTTGAACATCATAAGCTAAGTTCTTGCAAACTCTGGAGATTTAAATCTTCCCTGTGAGCTGATCTCTGCCTTGCCCCAGCACTGAGTCATCTCTTCTCCACTCTGCACCAGGCACTAAGCTGTGATGCTCAAACTGGGCCAGAAATGGACACCTTACAAGCAGCTCCCCTGAGCTATTCTCCCAGGCTTGGAAAGGAAAATACAGCTGGGGGGATCATCTGCTGGCTCCCCTGAACCAGGAACTTCCCCTACCTTTCTCAACACACAGCTCTAACCACCTGGTGACAGGGCATTGGAATTTCTAAGGCTCCAATAATCAAACTAGCTCAAATGATCAGACTATTTGGACATTCAAGAAACTAAATTAAATATACATATTTATATATAATTTAGAACACAATAACCAAACAAAAATAAATTACAATCACTTTCTGATGGCTCAGAGACAATAATTGATTTCAAATCATTTAAAGAAGCAGACCACCATGGCATTGCAAAACTCCCAAAGCAAAGAATCAAACAATTTCCTGGATGAAGAATACAAAAAAGTAATGTTTATAGCTCTTCAAGACACCAGGAAGATTAGGCAAAGTGCAGCAGAGCATAATGAAAACCAGGCTTCAAGAAATAGTTGAGCAACAACTCTCTGAAATTCAGCAGACTAACAATAAAATTACAGAATTAGACAATTGAAGAGAAAGTCAAAGGATCAAGATTGAGGCAATGGAAGAATGAATTAGTGAGACTGAAGATAAAGCAACTGATAGCATACTTCAGGAAAAGTCAGATAAAATAATTTTTGAAAAGGAAGAATCTCTAAGAGTTGTGTGTGACTCTATCAAGAGGAATAATTTATGAATGATTGGAGTACCAGAACAGGGAAGGATAACCAGAAAACAAAGAGAGAATTATTGAAAATTTGTTAACAGAAAGCTTTCCTGAGATCATGAAAGATGAGAAGATATCAATCAAAGATGCTCATTGAACTTCACACAAGGTAGATCCCAAAAGAAAGACACCAAGATGTATTAGCATCAAACTTACCAAAACTGAAGTTAAGGAGAGGCTTTTAAAGGCAGCTAGACTTAAACAAACAAACAAAAAAAAACTTACAAAGGAGACTGAATAAAAATAAGCTCAGATTACTCAGTAGAAACCATGGTGCCAAGAAGGCAATGGAATGACACACACAAAATCTTGAAGGAAAAAATTTGATGGCCAAGAATTACATATCCTGCAAGGAAGTACTTCAATTAGAAAATCAGTAACATAATATGTATACTCAAGGATACAATGCAGGACAGAACATCCAGGTACAAACATAGATAGGAAAACTGCAAAAATAGCTCAACGCTAAAACACTAAAATTAGAGAAAGAGACCTCAGTATGTAAATGATGATGATTTTATGCCAAAAAGAGGGATTAATTAATATATTCATAGATCTTTCAGATGGAGAGGAAGTTAAGATGATATAAAGAAATTAAAGACTGGTTAAAACTTAGAACATTAGAGGTCAATATTAACATAACTGCAAAGGAAATTAATAATATTACACATTACAGTAAGAAACAAAATCAAGATGTGTCAGCAAATATAAAACCAACAACAAAAAAGATGAAAAGAAAACCCATAAAGAAAATAGACTCAACACAGAAAATTCTGTGGAACAAAGAAAGTGTCAACAATGCACACACACAAGACACTAAAATGACAGCAATAAATTCATACCTATCAATAATTATGTTGAGTGTAAATAGGTTAAATGTATCAATAAAGAGACAAAGAGTAGCAGAATGGATTAAAAAAAACAAAAACAAAAACTCCATCTATGTGTTGTCTACAAGAGACACATCTTACACTTAAAGATACAAACAAACAAACTCGAAGGATGGAAAAATATATACCAAATTACTGGTATTCAAAAAAGAGTATGACTGGTAATTTTAATTTCAAGTAAAATAGACTGTAGAGTATAATCCACCGTAGTGGACAAGGAAGACCACTATATTCTGCCTAAAGGATCTATACATCAGGCGGACATAACTGTATCAAATACTTATGAACCCAATGGTAGGGCTTCTAAATAACAACAACAACAACAACAAAAAACCCACTGCGATCAGGTCAGGTCAGACTCATTGTGAATCTAGAGGTCAGAGTAGAACTGCTTTATTGAATTTCCAGAAAAACTCTAATAGCATTGACAGTGAGACAGACATCTCTGTAATAATAGCAGGAGACTTCAACACTGTACTTTCAGTGAACATCCAGAAAGAAGCTTAATAACGACTTGGAAAAACTAAATGCTACAGTCAACCACGTTGACCTCATAGACATATTCAGTTTTAAGGAGAATTATTTCATTCATTTCATAATCCAACTTCTAAATTTAATCTTTAAAAAGTGAAATTGCTATCATTGCAAATCCACATAGAAAATAATTTCTTTCTTTTATATTATTTGTACTACTCTAGACCAGGCTATTTCTGGCTTTACCGCTACCAAAAGTTGCAGAGATTTAAGCATCCTAAAAATACATAAACATACTATATTCTTCATCAGACTCATCTCCAGAATTGTGTGTGTGTGCTTTAAGTGCATTTAGCCTTGGTTTTAATTTTATTTTTGATTCTTTTTGACTGGCTTAAAATAAACACTATCTCTGTGTTAGTATTCATTAGATCTAAATAAATTACTTAAAAAATTGTTAAGGAAAGCTCTTCAAGTAAATGGAAAATAATACTAGAGGGGAATTTTGATTTATGCAAAGGAATGGAAATGGCAAGGTAAATATAAAAGGACAGTTTTCTCATAAAAAATTCTTTAAAAGAGAACTGTTTGTTTAAAATAATAAGAACATGTTAGAGAAAAATAATATGCTTGGAAATAAAATATAAAACAGATGAGAAGGGAGAAATAGAATTATACTGTGATAAGGTTCTTATACATGAAGTGGTATAATATTACTTGAAGGTAGACTGTGATAAGTTAAATACATGTTTTAAACCCGAAAATAAAAAAGTTTCTATAAACTTAGAGAATGGCTGTAGCCATGATAATGAGCTGCAACAACTGATTTTAAACCCACTGAATTAATCAGCAACTCATTTCAGTGATCATGCTTTTTGCAGAACAACCAATCGGTGTCACCATCTTGCTACAGAAGTTAGCCAGTTTGGGAAGGACTTACTTCCACAAACATGTGTCTGAATGCCAATCAATAAAAAACATTTAACCTGAGTAAGACACCTCAATACCTGATATTAATCAACTTGTTGGTGTTGTTTTTGTTGGGTACTGTCAAATTGATTCTGGTTCACAGTGACCCTATGGGCAAGGGAATGAAGCACTGCTTGTTCCTGCACCATTCTTACAGCCTTTGTTATGTTTGAACTCCTTGTTACAACTACTGTGTCAATCCATCTTGTTGAAGGTCTTCCTCTATTGCACCAAGCATATGATCCTTCTCCAGATAACATGTCTAGGATATGTCAGACATAGTCTTGCCATCCTTGCTTCTAAGTAGCATTCTGGTTGTGCTTCTAAGACAGATTTATTCTTCTCTGGGCAGTCTGTGACATAATCAATACTCACCACCAATATCATAATTCAAAGGCATTAATTCTTCTTCTATCTTCCTAGTTCATTGTCCAGCTTCCCACATGCATATGAAGTGACTGAAAACACCATGGATTGAGTCAGGTGAAGCTTAATTCTCAAGGTGATGTGACAGTTTTGCTTTTCAACATTTTAAAGAGTTCTTCACCATAGATTTGCCCAGTGCAATGCATTATTTAATTTCTTGACTGCTTTCATGGGTGTTGATTGTGTATGCAAGCAAAATGAAATCCTTGATAATCTCAGTCTTTGTTTATCATATGCTGCTTCTCGGTCCAGTTGTGAGGATTTTTTGTTTTCTTTATGTTGAGGTGTAATCTATACTGAAGGCTGTAGTCTTCGATCTTCATCACTAAGTGCTTCAAGTTCCTCTTCACTTTCAGCAGGCAAGGTTGTGTCATCTGAATAATTCACATTGTTAATGAGTCTTCCTCCAGTTCTGATGCCAAGTTCTTCTTCATATAGTCCAGCTGCTTGGATTATTGGCTCAGCATACATATTGAATAGGTATGGTGAAAGGCTATAATCTTGATGCATATCTTTTCCTGACTTTAAATCAAGAAATCTCTTGTTCTATTCAAATGACTACCTCTTGGTTTCTTGGTTTCCTCTTGCCTCCTGGTTTCCTTATGAATACAATTAAGTATTCTGAAATTCCCATTCTTACGATGTTGTCGATAATTTGTTATGGTCCACACCATCAAGTGCTTTTACATAGCCATTGAAACACAGGTAAACATCTTTCTGGTGTTTTCTGCTTTCAGCCAAGATCCATCTGACATCAGCAATAATATCCCTTGTTTTATTCCTCTTCTGCGTCCAGCTTGAATTTCTGGCAGTTCGTAGTTGATGTACTGCTGCAGCTGCTTTCGAATGATCTTCAGCAGAATTTTACTTGTGTATGAAATTAATGGTATTGTTCCATAATTTCTGCATTTTGTTGGATCTCCTTTCTCTGGAATGGGTACAGAAGTGGATCTCTTCCAGTTGGTTGGCTGGGTAGTTGTCTTCCAAATTCCTTGGCATAGACAAATGAGTGCTTCCAGCATTGCATTTGTTTATTGAAAGATCTCAATTGGTATTCCCTCAATTCCTCGAGGTTTGTTTCCTGTGAATGTTTTTGGTGCGGCTCGGACTACTTCTTTCATTACCATTGGTTCTTGATCATATGCTACCTCCTGAAATGATTTAACATTGACTAATTCGTTTTGGTATATTGACTATGTGTTCTTTCTATCTCTTTTGATGCTTCTCGAGTTGTTCTTTTATCTTTAGAATCCTTCAGAATTGTAACTTGTGGCTTCAGTTTTTTCAACTTCAAAAATGCTAAGAATTTTCTTTCTTTTTGGTTTCCTAACTCCAGATCTTCCCACATTTCACTATAATGCTTTACTTTGTTTCTTTCAAGTTGCCCTTTGAAATCTGTTCAGCTCTTTTACTTCGTCATTTCTTCCATTTGCTTTAGCTGCTCTATGTTCTAGAGTAATTTCAGAGTCTCTTCTAATGTCTGTTTTGGTCTTTTCTTTCTTTCCTATCTTTTTAGTGACCTTTTGCTTTCTTCCTGTATGATGTCGTTCCACAACTCATCCGCTTTTCAGTCATTAGAATTCAACGTGTCAAATCTGTTCTTGAGTTGGTCTCCAAATTCAGGAAGCATATACTCAAGGTCATATTTTTGTTCTCATAGACTTGTTTTAATTTTCTTCAGCTTCAACTTAAACATGTATATGAGCAACTGATGATCTCTTCTGCAGTTGGCCCTAGCCTTCTTCTGACTAATGATAATGATTTTTGCACTATCTCTTTCCTCAGATGTTGTTGATTGAATTCTCATATTTTCTATCTTTTGAGGTCCATGTGTATATGTGCCGTGAAGAAGCCATTGGTCATGCAAAACTCTATCATGCCATCTCCAGCGTTGTTTCTATTGCCAAGTTCACATTTTCCAGTGAAAGATCCTTCTTTGTTTCCAATTTCTGTGTCCCACTTACTAACAATTGTCAATACATCTTGACTGAATATTTGGTCAATTTCAGACTGCAGAAGTTAGTAAAAATCTTTCATTTCTTCATCTTTGACCTTAGCAATTGGTATATAAATTTAAATCAGAGTTGTATTAAGTAGTCACCAAACACATTGTACTTTTGGATAGATCTTTGCATGTAAATTTGAATAACAGTCAAATTTATTTGAGTAGTTACTGACAGCATTGTACTTTTGGAGAGCTTTTCATTTGATGATGAATACAATGCCATTCCACTTCAATTTTTCATTCCTGACTTAGTAGACCATGTTATTATTTGATTTAAAGTGGCCATTATCAGTCCATTTCAGTTCACTAATGCCTAGGATATCAATTTCTATGTGTTCCATTTCATTTTTGATAACTTCCAATTTTCCCAGATTCATACTTTATATATTCCAATTATTTATGGATATTTACAGCTGTTTCTTCTCATTTTGAGTTATTCCACATCAGCACATGAAAGTTTTGAAAGCTTTGTCTACATTGTTCAAGTCAATGTTACTTTGAGGTAGCAGCTGTTACCTGGTCTTCCCCTGCTTTCCAATGTGAAGCCTCATCTTTTAGCACTACATCAATGTTCTGCTGCTATTCATAAGT
Organism: Heterohyrax brucei; assembly: GCA_028571685.1. Classification (NCBI taxonomy): domain Eukaryota; kingdom Metazoa; phylum Chordata; class Mammalia; order Hyracoidea; family Procaviidae; genus Heterohyrax; species Heterohyrax brucei. The sequence goes on along the minus strand of CM053151.1, from coordinate 87,718,755 downwards.
TTTTCACTGGCCAGTTTTTTTTTTTTTTTTTAGAAGTAGACCACCAGTTCCTTCTTCCCAGTCTGTCTTAGTCTGGAAGCTCCACTGAAATCTGCCCACCATGAGCAACCAGGGGCATAGCTTCTAGTGTTGTAGCAACAGGAGAGCCACCACTGACTGATGACTGGTGATAATTCACTTACTGCTTCCATTCTGCAGATCTCTGAACATCACACTTTGTGAAAGCAAATGTAAAATCTATTGTCTGCTCTGAGACACTATGCTTGACCAGCATACTTCTTCCTTGTTGTCATTTTATTTCATGTATTAAGTGACAGTCTCATTGTTCTTTGATAAATCCTGTAGTAACCAGTAAAACAAAATTAAACAAAGAAATATAGCTGGTAAGTAAATAGCGAAGATAGAATGGAATTGTAAAAACTAGTTACTCTAAAAGAAGCCAGTAAAATATCAAAATGAACAGAGAACTGATGGGACAGGTAGGGGGGAAAAAGCCTATGGCAATGTAGCACATGTACAGATAAACACATCAACAGTCACTTTAAATGTAAATGACCTAAATGATGCTATTAAAATGCAGAGATTGTCAGATTGGATTAAAAAGCAATATACAACTAAATGTTGTCCATAAGAAACCAGCTTCAATTTCAAAAACACTGATAAAGAATGAAAGGATAAAGATACACCACACAAATCCTAATTTAAAGAAAGCTGAACTGATTATGTTAATATCAGATAAAGTAAATTTCTAAACAAGAAATATTACTAAGGATAATGATAAATGGAACATTTCATCAAGAGCACATAAAATTTATTTATTTATTTATTTTTTTTTTTATTATGACTGAGTGAAAATGTACATTCCCATATAAATTTACATGCCTATCTATATGCAGCTTCCACTGCTCTCCCTGCATGGTGACAGCACACTCTTCCTCCCTGCTCCATACATGACTCATCCTCCCAACAGTCTCCTTTCCCCTCCTCTCCGTCCACTCCCCTTCCTCCAGCCAGAGGTCAGCAAGATGATATCCTATAGATGTACAGAACCATAAAGTGCATCCAATATATGGTCACTCTGCATCGCCAAGTCCAATCCATTCATGTCCGAAGAGTGGACCTTCATTATGATTTATGGGCAAGGGCAGCATCAGGGCCAGGGGCCATGCTACCAGAGGAACCTCGAAGCTGCTGGACCATCAATTATGGTCTTTTAGTGGAGATCTCAGGGTGCACCCCTTTTTATTCTTGTGTTGCCAGTGAGACTCAACTTTGTGAGCTCCATCACAGCTGTCACAGGTGGTGGCCAGGCACCATCCGGTTCTTCCGGTCCCAAGTCGATGTAGGCACCCACTTACGTTGGTGTCTCTGTCTTCTGGGTTGTCTTTCCCCCATGTCGTTTTGGTCCTCAGTGAGCATCCGTTCCTGCTGAGTTGGGACCATTTGCTGTGCCCTCAGATGGCAGCTAGGCAGCTTTTAAGACCTGAGACGCCAGTCACCAATGTGGGGTGCAGAGAACCCACTTCACTTAGCAATAGGCTAGTTATGCCGACTGGCCTCTATTTTGCCCTGCCCCCTGCCCCAGCTACTCTGGCCTTGCAATACTGGGTTAAGATGGAAGGAGTATTCAATATGTTGAAGTCCACTTAATATTGTTCTTGTTTCTAATGTGAAGAGCACATAAAATTCTAAATACATATGCACATAATTACCAGAGATTCAAAATATGTGGTGGAAAAACTGATAGAACTGAAAGGAGAAATAGAAAATTATAGGTGGAGATTTCAACTTTCTGAGTAAATGATAGTAAACCAGTCAAAAGCAGGTAATAAATCAGTAAGGATCTAGAATACTTAAACAATACTATCAACCATCTTGACATATTGACATTTATTTAAAAAAAAAACAAACAAACACCTTACTGAACAAAAGCATAATATGCATTCTTTACAAATGACCTTAGGTCATTCACTAAGATATACTACATTCTAAGCAGTGTAAGGTCTCAGAACTTTAGAAGTGTTTAAATAACACAAAGCATGTTTTCTGATGACAAGAGACAGATATCTTGAAAATCCTCAAGTATTTGGGAATTTAACAACATATTTCTAATTTTATATAACTCATGGGTCAAGCTAGTAGTCACAACGGAAATTAGAAAGCATTTAAAATAAAACAAAAATGAAGGCATGGCATGTCAAAATTTTGTAGAAGAAACTAAAGCAGTGTTAGAAAGAAGCTTATAATATTACATGCTTACGTTTAAAAAGTCTCAAACTAACAAGCTGCTGGAAGCCCTGGTGGCATAGCAGTTAAGCGCTATGTTTGCTAACCAAAGGTTGGCAGTTTGAATCCGCCAGGTGCTCCCTGGAAACTCTATTGGGGCAGTTCTACTCTGTCCTATAAAGTCAGAATCAACTTGATGGCAGTGGGTTTTGGTAATAAGCTTCTGTCCTAAGATGTTAGAGCAAGAAGATCAAATTAAACCCAAAGTAGGAGGAATACAGGAAATAATAAAGATCAAATCAGAAATAAATAAAGAAAAATAGAGAAAATTAATGGAATTATTTTTTTAAGAGAATCAATGAAAATGATAATTTTAAAAAAACTTTAGACAGAGTGATCAGGGGGAAAGGGAAGAAGACATAAATATCAGGAATGAAAAAGTAGATGACACTAGAAATCCTCTAGACAAGAGAAGTATAAGAAGTATGAACAGCTTAAGGGCAATAAATTTAACAACTTAGATAAAATGGACAAATTCCTTTAAAAAAACTATATTAGTTACCTAGTGCTGCTGTAACTAAGTGTCAAAAACTACTGTGGCTTAAAACAGTAGAAATTGATTTTCTCATAACTAGTTCTGAGACTATGGGACTAGAAGTCTGAAATCAAAGTATCTGCAGGGCCATGTTCCTCTAAAGTCCCTGGGAAATTATCCTTTCTTGTCTCTTCTAGGTTCTGATGGATCCTGGAAATCCTTGGCGTCTCTTGCATTTGGCTGTGTGGCTTCAATCATTGCTTGTATCTTCCCATGGTATTTTCTTCTCTGTGTTTTTTTCTCTGTCCCTATATCCAAGTCTCATTCTCCTTTTTCTGACGGAAACGCCAGTCATGGATTTAGGGCCCATACTAACCAAGCATGTCCTCATCTTAAGTTGATTACATTCCTAGAGGCCTGATTCTGAACAAGGTCCCATTCACAGTATGAAGGTCAGGAATTGAACATGCCTGTTTGGAAGACATAATGGAACCAAATACAGACACAAAGTGTCAGACTCACTTAAGACAGAATAGATCATCTGAACAGTCCTATTTCTATAAAATAAATTGAATTCATAGTTTAAAAACATTCCACAAAGAAAACTCAAGGCCCATATGGCTTCACTTTTGGATTCCATCAAAAATGTAAGGAAGAAATAATACCAATGCTACACAAACACTTTCTCATTTCTTAGACCAGGATTACTCTGACAGCAAAACCAAACCTAGATTTTATGAGAAAGCTATAGGACAGTATTACTCATGAACAAAGATGTGAAAACTTGTAACATTTCCAAAGATATGTAAAAGGATATTGTGTATATGTAAGCATGTATGTGCATGAAACATATAAATAATTTTACATCATGACCAAGTGGGATTTCTCTCAAGAATGCAAGACTGACTTAACATTCAACATTCAATCAGTACAATTTACAAAATTAACACACTGAAAAAGAGAACCATATGGTTTTTTCAATAATTTACAAAAAGAATTTAATAAAGTTAAACATATATTTGCAGCAAAAACAAAGAAACAAAATAGGAAGAGAAGATACTGTCCTCAACCTGATGAAGATCATTTACTAAAAACTTACAACTAATAAGAAAACTAATGTCTTAGTTTCCTGGAGCTATCAAAACAAAACACCATAAAATGAGTGGGTTTAAAGTGCAGAAATTTATATCCATAGTTCTAGAAGTTAGAAGTCTGAATTCAGGGCTTTGGCAATGCTGCGCTATCTCTGTAGGCTCTAGGATAAAATCCTTCCTTGTCTCCTCCAGCTCTGGCTTGTAGGTGAATCCTCACACTCCGTCTCCTCTTTTGTGTTTCCTGCTCTTTTTTTCTTTGTTACCACACTACTCAGAAGAGGTTAAATAGTAAGGCTCACTCTACTCTGATGTGACTTAACTGATAATGTCTTCAAAGAAAGATCCCTTATTTCCCTAAACAAAGTCATGTTTACACATATAGGGGTTAGCACTTCGGACAAATCTTTTTGAAAGACAATTCGATCCATACCATCTAATGATGAAAGACTGTTTTTCCCAAATGTCAAGGATAGTGCAAAGATATTCTCTCCCACCACTTTATTGGATGTCTAGTGAACATCCCAGCCAAGGTAATAGAGCAAGAAAAAGAAATAAAGGGCATTTAGGTTTGAAAAGAAGAAATAAAATTGTCCTTATTTGCAGACTACTTGATCATCTATGTGGAAAATCCTAAAGAAACTCTAAAAAGCTAACAAAACTTAAAAGTGAGTTTAGCCATTTAACAGGTACAAGGTTAATGTAAATGATGTACATAATTTGAAAATCAATTGTATTTGTACATTTCTACAGTGAATAATTGGAAATCTGAATAAAAGACAATATCTACTACAATAGCTTAAAAAACTGTTAAAAAAATACCCAGGGATAATTTAACAACAAAAAAAGTACTAACCTGTACACTTGAAACAATAAAATGTTGTAAGAAGTTAAACGAAGCCAATCAACAATAAAAAACCAAACCTGTTGCTGTTCAGTAGATTCCAGTGCTGCTGAGTCGATTTTGTCTCATAGTAACTATACAGGACAGAGTAGAAATGCCCCCTAGGGCATTTCCCCAAGGACTATCTGGTAGATTTGAACTGCTGACCTTTTGGTTTTCAGGCATATCTCTTAACCACCATGCCACCTGGGTTTCCATGAGAAATTGAAGACCTAAATAAATACAGAGGGTCGCTATGAGTCAGCATTGACTCAGCAGCCCTGGGTTTATATCATGATTATGAATTCAATATTAAGGTGTCCAAGTCCTAGCAGACCTTGATTTTTGGAAGCACTGGACAAGCTGATTCTATAATCTATATGGAAACTCCAAAGCTCTCCTATAGACAAAAAATTTTGAAAAACAACAAAGCACCTGATTTTAAGACTCCCTAAAAGCTAAAATCATCAAGACAGGCATGATTTTGTCATAAAGATAGGTGTAGATGAAAAGAACAGATTACTGAGGCTCAAAATAGACCCTGACATATGGTCAATTGATTCTTGACAAGTGCAAAGCCAATTCAATTAGACAATATAATCTCTTCAACAAATGTACTGGAACAATTGGGTGTCTAACTGTACTAATGGACAGTTGGAAGAGAGATTCCGGGATTATGAACCTTAATAAGATGATGCCTGACAGAGGCTCGTTGCTGGTATGTTTCACCTCTAAAGTACATTTTTGGTAACTTAGGTTCTAGCCAAGCCATGGCTTATATTTTTAAAACAGGTGTTTCTAAGTACACAGTGTGCTACTTATTAGTTCGACTGAAGAGCTGTATCTCTCTTGGTCAACCCAAATTGGTAAGTAACAGACCATGGACTTAAACAGCCAATCTCACACACACATCTAAGGTGCTTGTGTTTATTTAAATAGAAAATACAGTAGAGCTCTCGGACTGTATTCTGAACACACTTAACTTCTCACCAGAGACCTACCTATGGAAAGCGGAGACATGCTGAAGGTACAAGAGAGAGGTATATTTTTCTTTTTCATTAGGTATATAAATACTAGGGTTTAGCACACCTGGCTTGTTTAATGGTCCATGACTACCCTACCTCTAAACTTCAAATACTTTGCCAAATTTTCCTTGTTGATTTTTTTTTCAGTCTGCAACAGGATGATTTTTTTTTAAAAAAATCAGAAATAATATACAACCATTAAGGAAAGATTAAAATACAGAAATAAACTTGAAAAAATAACAAAAGCCTACCTGTTAGTACCAAATAGTTTTCCCAGTCTCGTTCTGTGCTTCTTACCTGGCATAGCATAATGTTTAAATGTAATAGTGGGTAACTTTAGTACCTGGGAAGCAGTTCTTGTAATCAAGTTTTTATGGTCTGTATCCCAAGATATACACTCAAAAGTGAGATGGCTACCTTTAAAAGAAGAAAATCATGACTAAGGTAGCTTCAAGGTGGGATGATCAATTTTTCCTGGTTTGCCCATAAATTTCCTGTTTTAGCTTTCAGAGTTCAATATCTCAGGATACCCCTCATTCTCATGCAGACTGGGTTTGTAAATCACCTTACCTCAGAGTATACCAATAGCTTGTACTCTTTTGTATAGAGCTGATTTTTTTTGCTGCTGTTGTTGACTTTGGTGATTGGCAGAATATATAGGACCCCAGTATCCCCATTTGCAAAAATGGATTTAATACTTTCTCTAAATATTATGTTGTTACTGTGGGGAAAATAACGTACGGATCCTTGGAAAGATGAAGGCATTAATGAAGAATCTGATGACAGTAGTGCTGCTGTCTTCGACACGAAGGAGATGTCAAATCACCAAATAATGCCAAAATTTCATTTTTCACAAACAATTTCACATTTTTTAAAGCAAACATTATTTTTTTATTTTTATTTAACATAACTGGGTGAAAATGTACATTCACATGTAAATTTACATGCCCCCCCTATATGCAGCTTCCACTGCTGTCCCTGTCCGGTGACTGCACACTATTCCTCTCTGCTCCATACATGTCTCATCCTCCCAACAGTCTCCTTTAAATCAAACATTATTTTTCCCCAAGCAACTGATAAGTGGGCAAATTTACTAATATAATTTTACATCCTTTCTCTGACTGTTTTTCTCTTTTTCATCTTTCTCTTTCGGAAATCAAGTTTCTAAAACCTGGATTGTAGGAAGAACTGCAAGGCAGGATCATACTTGACAAGAATTTAATCAGTTGAATGAGAAAGGTTGCCTCAGGGAATGTACTGGGCTTCACTCTCTGTAGGAAAAGAGCTGGTGACAGGTGTATCTCTGGGTTTCCAGATATGACTCTGGATTACAGTATTAACAGGTCACTGCAAAGGAATTATACAATATGTGTATATTATGTAATACTGCCAGCAGAATATGTAGTAAGTACTCTGTAATCAAACACATGAATATTTTTGCAGTGGAATATGTAAGGACTATAAATAGCTTCACAGCCATTCAGGTCAGATTTCCCAACAAAATGAGTTGTGAAAAAGCCTTCAGTTTTAAGGGCACTTAGGGTTTTGTAATTGTAGATGAGACTTTTTGCATAATTTTGAGCAAATTAAGCTAGTATCTTTTGAGTTGAAATCACAGAATATTAAAAAACAGAAAAGACATTGAGCTTCTGTTAAGGGTGATGAAAAAATTTGGAAATGATTAAGTATGATGGTTGTACAACAGGATGAACACAATGTCACTAACTATACATGTGAAGATTGTACAAATGACAAATATTTTCTTGTATATATTTATAGCAGTTAAAGAAAGAGAATCTGGCTTTATCCAACCATTTTTACTAAGTAGGAAATAATAATATTAAATGACCACTTAACATGCCAATCTCCCCAGAATAAACCCATCACCACCAAGTAGATTCCAACTCGAGACAACTCTGTGAGGCCCTGCCTTATCTCATTTAATTCTGCTTCACCATCACATTCATAAATGGCAATTCTAGGTTCCGATAGAGGACTAGACCCAGAATATACTTGGACAAATCACAAAAGGTTACTTACTAAGTGACACAGAAGGAAATCAGCATGGCAGCAAAGTTATCCAATAAGGCAGAAGTCTAAGAATTTGGGAATTTCATTTACCATATATAGCATTTGGCTGCTACCTCTAAGTGACCTAGCAGTTTTGAGGTTTTAAGTTGATTCATGAAAGTGTTACTGCAAAAATCTTGGTTGCAGACTTATTCTGCCTGTCACTACTAAGCCAATGTGCAGAGACCAGGATTGAATTTCCTAAAAGTGCTTTATTCAGAGTGCTAGCAACCTGAGAAGATGGTGAGTTAGTACCCCCCAAACCATGTTAATGTCTCAGTTCAGATGGGCAAATGTTATAGAAGAGTTTAGGGAAAGGAAAGGGAGTAGGTACAGGGAGCAGGCATGCAGGTATACAGAGGAGGTGAGACTGGTGAGGAAATACAGTTTCTTTGTTGTATGATGAGTTGTCTTGGATGTCTGCAGGCTTGTTCTTTCTCTCAGGAACAGTGTTCTTATCTGAATAAGCTCTCCCCCTCAAAAGGAAATCGAAACCCACTGCTGTCGAGTGGAGTCCAACTCACAGTGACCCTAGAGGTCAGAGTAGAACTGCCCCATAGAGCTTCCAAGGAGGGCCTGGTGGATTTGAACTGCCGACTTTTTAGTCAGCAGGTGTAGCACTTAACCCACTAAGCCACCACGGTTTCCACTTATCTGAGTGATGCGCTGCAAATTGGCATTAGTCTGTCTAGTCACTGGTGAAGAATAGACTAGGAAAACAAACTCAAAATCTTTGTGAGTACCAGTCAGAAGAAAGGTTACAATTTTCTTTATGTGCCAGCACTCCTAAGGGAGAAAAGTGTTTTAGTATTACTGAAGAGGCTAGCTAAGAATTTTTCTACAGCTATTAACCCTATGAAAAGCAGTTATTCCTTAATATTCCATTTAAAAAATAATTTTCAAGCTTTAATGCTTCAGGTTCATCAGTCTCTTATTTCCTACTGGAATATCTGATTATCATAATAAACCAGAACTAAACCCACTGCTATAGAGTTTATTCCAACTGTAGGACAAAGCAGAACTGCCCCAAAGAGTTTCCAAGTAGCTCCTGGTAGATTCCTACTGCTGTTCATACTGCTGACTTTTGAGGTCAGTAGCCCTAGCTCTTAACCACTATGCCAGGATTTCCAATTACAGTACTAAACAGCCTTTATTAAGTGCCTATTATGTGCCAGAAACATTGTCTCTTTTAATCTTCAAAGTGCTTCAAGGAGGAGGTCATAATGGATTGAATTGTGTCCCCCTAAAACATATATTGGAGTCTCAACCCCTCCCTGTACTTCTGAATATAATTCTGCCTGAAATGAGAGTTTCCTTTGGTTTTGGTCATGAGGTATAATCAGAGGAGGGTGGACCCTAAACCTAACCACTGCTGAGCTATTCAAAGGGGAGCGTAAACACAGAAACACAAACAGGCAAAAGAAAGCAGGCTGACACAGCAGACGCATCTACAAGACTAGGAATGCCAAAGATTGCAGGTGGCTACCTGAAGCTGAAGCAGACAAAGAAGATCCTCACCCATGAGCTTCACTCTGAATCCAAACTTCTGTCCTACAGAATTGTGTGAAAATAAACTTCTGTTCTTTAAGACCACGCATTGGTGGTATCTTTTGTTATGGCAGGAACAGAGGTAATTAAGACAGAAATTGTCACTGTCATCAACAAACAAGGAAACTGAGTGTGCCAAAAAGATGACTAACTTGTTCAAAATGGCACAGAAGAGGCATGCTGGGATTTTATTATGTTCTTATTGTTGCCATGGTTAGGGGCTGTCCGGTAGGTCCTGACTCATAGGAACCTAACAGACGACAGAATGCAACATTGTCCGCTCCTGTGTCATCCTCACAAGCATCACTATTTTTGAGCCAGGTATGGCTTAACCAATAAGCAAGGTAGGCACAGGCTCACTTGTGTTTACTTACTAATCAGTAGTGCACAATTTCATATGGTTTTTTCACAGGTGACACTGTACACTTACTACAGATTAGTAAGAACAAGTGAGCTGTGCCTGCTTTGCTTTCTGGTTAATCTGCCCCTGGAACTTTAACCATTGTTGCAAACACTGTGTCAATCCATCTTTTTGAGGGTCTTCCTCTTTTTTTTTGCTGATGGAATATGATAATAGTCATGATATCTTTCTCTAGAGATTGGTTCCTCCTGATAACATATCTAAAGTTAAGTGAGACAAACTCTATCCTTGCTTGCTTTTCCTTTATGGTGAAGCCTTGAGGGCCTGTTTCAAGAAAAGTGCTCTACAGAAATCTAAACATAAACCTAGATAAATTAGGAACTTGTTATTGAAATTAAAATAATACTTTACTAATTTTCTTAAATAGCAGAGTTTCTTTAAATTATGTTCCTTAACACATCCTGTTACTTGATGGAGAGCCTGGAAAACTACTGCCAAATTCCCCCTAATCAGAAGTGAGGATAAAGAATTTCTAAAACAATAAAGCACTGGGAAAGTATAGTTAAATATATTCCATTTTCCATCAATACATGTGTCCTGGAAGTGGACTGATTTGAGCTGAAAAGATACTTTTGTCTAGGTAGACAGGAATGCATTTTAGAAATTCTGCATTAAAAAGAATTCTGTCAGATGTCATTAAGAGAGTCCTGCAATGAACTGAAAACCAGAGACAAGATATTTACAAAATGGGCAAACCAGGTAAATATGCTAAGCCAGATGCTGTAAGTAAAGAGATACTGCTAAACACCAACCATTTTGCTACAGTTATTTTTATTTTGTTGAGATCTTCAAACTTGATGATCCCCTGCTTCACTGTTAATTGCTTCCATTTCAAATGTCACACCTAGAATAATCAAGAACTACTCAAAAGACACATTGATCAGAGCTACAGAAAGTGATTTAATAGCTCAGAATAATAACGGTTAGTGTAGATGTGATAGAGTCATAACAAGCATAATTTGAGTAAACAAAAATTAACTTACTTGAGAAGGATTCTTTAAAATGAGACAATGACAAGAAGAGAAAAGTAATGTGTAGGGAAATTGAAAAATAAACTTCTGCTTTTAACAAGCCCTTTCAATTTGATAACAAGGTATGTGCATAATTAAACAGGGCCCAACCACAGAGACTTCAGACTGATTCAGGAAAGTGGTTCTTCCTGATTGTTTGACTTAAAGTAATTTTTCAGCTTTACGTCATTGGCTTCAGCAGTCTCTGATTTTGGATTGTGTCATTGTTTTTCATATGTATGCGTCTCATTTTGTCGTAATAGTCATCTGAGGTACCTCTACTTCTTTCCTTTTTTACAGACTTCCCCACATTTCATTGCTTTACACATACAAGATAATTGTGTAAGTTTTTTTCTTTCCTAATAATAACAATGGAGCTCTGGTAGCACAGTGGTTAAGACCTGTGATTGTCAACCAAGAGATCAGCAGTTCAAATCCACCAGCGGCACCTTGGAAAACATACGGAGCAGTTCTATTCTGTCCCATAGGCTAATTGATAGAATCTACTGGATGGCAACATGTTTGGTTTTGGATGTTTTTATAATAATATCTGCCATTTGTGGGCTTCATTTTTGCTAGAGTGTATGACAAGGGTGCTATATAATTTATTATTATCTAACTCCTTAACAACCTAATGAGGAAACTGAGGTGTGCAGAGATTATATGATTTGTTCAAGATCATACAGACCTACGCATGGAGCCAGAATTTGAACACATGGGTTTGTTTGGTTGCAGATCTTTACTCTGAAACCATTGTGTAGCACCTGACTCCCTTGCATGCTTTTGAAGTTGAGGCATCCCTAGTGGTGGTAAACCAAAAAAACCAAGCCCAGTGCTGCTGAGTTAAGTCCAGCTCACAGTGAACCTATTGACAGAGTAGAACTCCCCCTTACAGTTTCCAAGGAGCACCTGGTGGATTTGAATTGCTGAACTGTTGGTTAGTAGCTGTACCTCTTAACTACTACACCACCAGGGTTTCCATAATGGTGGTGGAGGGTGCATAATCCTTACTAGGAAAGCCTGACACCATCTATCTTGTGGGGAGAGGGTGAGCTCTCCAAAAGATTTCAGGCTTTGTCATCTGGTAAATGGACAGTAATGGGTTCCTTTTAGAGGAGCAAAATGTATTTGTTTCCTACATCTAATTATCAATGACTCTTTGATTCTTTATTATTTCAGAAGATCTTTGAAGAAATAGGTAGAGGGCTATAATTTTAAATCTCAAAGTTAGCCCAAGAAAGAGAACTAGTCAAAAGTTAAATGACATACCGAGGGAATGGGATTTGAGGGTACTGAGAAGCTCCTTGGAGTAGGCTTTGTGAGAGAAAGACAACTCAGATGTGGTAAATGACATTCCTCAGGGATTTCTGATTTAACATGTTTGGAGTTAGAGCTCTTGACTTTTTTTTGTTTTGTAGTTTCTTTCTTCACTACTAATCTTTGGCCCTGGATAGCGCAAGCTGTCAACCTACTTTCCTGCTAACTGAAAGGTTGGAGATTTGAATCCACCCACAGGAGCCTTGGAAGAAGATTTGAAAAACTAGCCATTGGAAACTCTACGGAGCCTGTCATCAGTGGACTGACTCCACGGTAACTAGTTGAAGATGACTTTGCCCCAGAGGAACTGTGTTATCTGACTTCATCTCAACATACTTCAGACTACTTCATAAGCCTATAAGCAGCAAGTTGTGATACACATTTCTGTAAGGAGTGAAAAGAAAAGCAACAAAATTAACAACCCATTATATTACATCTGACTTTAATACTCCTTAAAAAAACAAATAAATAAAGCAACTGGCAAGATATTTTGGCAGCTTTTTGACAGTGCCCACACTGGATTTGATGAGATGTGTGCTCCTATTTGAATTGTGTGCAAAAGAGGGCAGGCAGATGGAAGGCTTTTACAAAAGGAAAAAATCCTGGTTAGCATGAGCCTGGAATTCCTAATTTGCTTTTAATTTTTTCTTTTAAAAAGCAATAAATAGGTCTTAACAGATGGGCTAACACTTGAGTTAGGAGAATTCTTTGAAAAATCACAAGCAGTGAATGTCTTATGCAGATGTAGAGTTCAAACACATGCAACTCATAGCAAACCACATAGGGTTAGGCAAGAGAAATAGAAACTTTCTGAGAAAGGAGGGTTAGAGAAACAACTGCACATGCAGTCAGGTATGAAACAGTCTACTGTGGCTTTCTGGCATAGCTTTTCAGACTGTGAGTCATGACCCATTACTATGTCATGGAGTCAATTTGATGGATTGTGACAATGAATCTAGCTGTAACAAAGAGTGGTGGGGAAAGAGGGTCAGAAACAGAAATTACCAGAGTGTATCATGTGTGAGAAGATAAATATTGTCTCTTGATTTTTTTGTCTCTTTGATTTTTACACACTGTACACTGGATCGTAATGTAAAATTGTAGTTTTTACTAAAGGTCACAGTTAAAAAGTTTTTTTAAAGATGCCGGTCTAGCAGATGACTAATCCAATTGTATCTCAACATGACTCCATTTATTTTGTTAATATCTGAGTTGTGCTTAGCTGTCCTAAGCAGAGTTGGCCAATGGTTGCCTGTGAAAATGTCCTACCTGGGTGCATTCAGATGCCTTGTGCTTACTGGCATGAGGTGAATATACAGGGACCCAACTTAAAGAGATGCTACTTAAAATCTAAGAATATAATGTGATTGTTGTTGGTGTTAGCTGCCAGTGAGTCACTTTGGACTCATAGCTGACTCCATGTGTGCAGAGTAGAACTGCTGCTATAGGTTTTCAAGGCTGTGACCCTTTGGAAGCATATCTCCAAGCCTGTTTTCCAAGGCACCTCTGGGTAGACTCAAACTACTAACCTTTGGGATGGTAGTTGAGCACTTCACTGTTTGTGCCATCTGGGGATGGTCATAATGTCATTAGGTGAAGAATCATGAATAAAAAAATGGCAGGTTGTTTTTTGTAAATAATTCTTAGTGAGAATAGTAATAATGGTAATCTAACATTAACAATAATTTAACAACAATCTAATCAGATGAGTCAAGGAATGGTATCGAGGATGTCATACATAAAGAAAGCACAAGGTCAATAAAAACACAGGAAAGAAAGAAAAGATCAAAGTGGATGCCAGAAGAGACTCAGAAACTTGCTTTTGAATGCAGAGTAGTCAAAGCAAATAGAAGAAATTATGAAGTAAAAGAGCTGAATAGAAGATTTCAAACGGAGACCGAAGAACACCAAGTACAATGACACCTGCAGAGACCCAGCAATAGAAAACCAAAAGAGAAGCACATGCTCAGCATTTCTAAAGCTGAAAGAACTGAAGGAAAAATTGAAGCCAGGAATTGCAGTTTTAAAGGACTCTGTGGAGAAAATATTGAATGATGCAGGAAGCATGAAAAGATTATAGGAAATATACAGAATAATTGTATCAAAGTAATTGGTGGATGTCCATCCATTCAGAAGGTATCATGATCAGTAATTGAAGGAAGAGGTCCAAGCTACACTGAAGGCATTGGTGAAAAACAAGTCTCCAGGAACTGATGGAATAGCAATTGAGATCTTCCAATAAATGGATGCAGCGCTAGAAATGCTCACTCTCCCATGTCAAGAAACCTGGAAGACAGCTACCTAGCCAATCGATTGGAAGAGACCCACATTTGTACGTATTCTAAAGAAGGGTGATCAAGCTAAATGTGTTATTGAAGCATATAATTAACATCATATACAAATAATTTTTTTCTGAAGAACATTCAAAATCAGCTGCACTAATACATCAACACAGATCTGCCAGAAATTCAAGCCAGATTCCCAATAGAATGTGGAATAAGAGATATCATTGCTGATGTCAGATGGGTCCTGGCTGAAAGCAGAGAATACCAGTAAGATGTTACCTGTATTTTATTGACTATGTAAAGGCATTCAACTGTGTTTTGGATCATAACAAATTATGGATAATGTTGCAGAGAATGGGAATTTCAGAACACGTAATTGTGCTGATGAAGAACCTGTGCATAGATCAAGAGTCACTTGTTCAAACAGAATTAGGGAGTACCGCATGCTTTAAAATCAGGAAAGTTGTGCATCAGGGTTGTATCCTTTGATCATACTTATTCAGTATGTATATTGAGCAGATAATCTGAGAGGCTGGACTAAGCGAAGAAGAACAGGGTATCAGAATTGGAGGGAGACTCATTAAAACCTGTGTTATGCAAACAACATAACCTTGCTAGCTGAAAGTGAAAGGATTTGCAGTACTTACTAAAGAAAACCAAAGACTACAGCCTTCAGATTATTCTGCAACATAAAGAAAACAAAAATCCTCACCACTGGACCAGTAAGTAGCATATGATAAATGGAAAAACGATTGAAGTTGTCAAGAATTTAATTTTACTTGGATCCACAATTAACACTCAGAAGTCGCGGTCAAGAAATCAAATAATGCACTGTGTTGGGTAAACCTGATGCAAAAAAAGCTAAGATGTCCCATTGAAGATCAAGGTCCTCCTGACTTGAGCCATGGTGTTTTCAGTCACCTCATATGTACCTGAAAACTGGACAGTTAATAAGGAAGACAAAAGAAGAATTAATGCATTTGATGTGTGATGTTGGTGAAGAATATCGACTATACCTTGGATTACCAAAAGAATGAACGAATCTACTTTAGGAGAAGTACGGATATAATGCTTCTTAGAAGTGAGAATGCCAAGACTTCATCTCACATACTTTGGCTTAAAGGTGTTCTTTTCAGCAGAATAGACAATAAAGAGTTAGAGATAGTCCATGAGTCACCCCCTCCCTTTTTTAACATCATTTTTCACATCCTGTCTATCAACTGTCCTTCAAAAATAGGAACTATTCACTATCCATCCACTTTTCTCCATTTCTACTGCTTTCACCGTAATCCACTCCCCCACCATCTCTCAGACTATAGAAGTTTCTGAATAGGTCTCCAGCTGTCATTCATACTGCCCTACAATCTATTTTCCACAGGGCAGCTACAGAAGTCTGTTATAAACATAAATCAAACAATGTCATTCTTTCACCTAAAGCCCTCCCCTGGTTTTCTTTTGAACTTAGAATAAAATATAAATTTTTTAGTGTGTCAAGACCTACATAGACCAGGCACTTCCTACCTCTCCAGTTCTATCTCCTACTAACCTTCTGTAGGCTCTGACTTGGCACAGCCTGAGGGCTTTGTAGCTGCTTTTCTCTTTGCCTGGGAAGTGCTTTGCCCAGATCTTAGCACATCTGAGTTCTTTCCTGCACAAGACCCACCAGTGTTGTGCAGATACGGATGTCTTCTCCGACCTACAGAAAGAAGATGAGTATTCTCCTGAACCCCTGCACTACTGGCCTCAGATTTCTTTTCTTTGTAGCACTTACAAAGTGCTTTACAGTGCCTAATTACTGTCCAGAAACATTTGTTTACTTTTGGTCCCCCCAAACATGGGCTCCAAAGCATTGGGACTTGGTCTGTGTTCTCCTTGGCCTCATCCCCAGTATTTTGGAACAGGTCCTGGATATAGTTAAGTACTCAGAGATATTTGTAAAGTTATATGTGAATAAGGAGTCCTGGTGGTGCAGTCAAACAACTCTGCTGTTAGCTCAAAGACTTGCAGTTCAAACCTAGCCCAACACTTCGTGGGAGAAAAACCTGGAGATCTTCTTTTGTAAAGATTACAGCCAAGAAATCCTTATGGGGCAGCTCCTCTGTGTTATAGGTGCCCCTGTGAGTCAAAATCAACTTGACGGCACCCAATAACAACACACATATGTGAAGAAATGAGTGAATGAATGCATTTGCTCCAGAATGCTCCAAAGGACCATATTTTGGGGGTGCCAAACCTAGATGAACAGAACAAAGTGAAGCTAGAATTTTTTCTTGCCCTGCCAGCCGGATGTGGTATTTTGGAGCAAGGCTTCCCTTTTGAACACTAGACCGAAGCTCCTTCTGGGTCTGGCCCTTCTTTTGGTGGCGTAGTGGTTAGGAGCTACAGCTGCTCATCAGAAGGTGGACAGTTTGAATCCACCAGGGACTTCTTGGAAATTCTGTGGTGTGGTTCTACTCTGTCCTGTAGGGTTGCTGTGAGTTGGAACTGACTGCACAGCAACAAGTTTGGTTTTGGCTTTTCCCCCATAGAACTCATTGCCATGGCCCTGATGGACTTCTTGTGATGTAGTATCAGAAAATCAGGGATCTATGATCTCTCCAAATATTGATTTCTGTATCTGAAAAATAAAAATGGAACTGTCTAGCAGGGATGTTGAAGTTTACATAAGAAAACAGATATGAAAAACAAGTACCTATGATTGTGATAATTTGTCTTTTATGGTACTTTGGAGAAACGCAATAGTGGATGTGAACCAAACTCCAAACCCATTGCTGTCAAGTCAGTTCTGACTCACAGGGATGTTATAGACAGAGTAGAACTGCCCCATAGAGTTCCAAGTAGGGCCTGATGGATTTGAATTGCTACCCTTCTGATTAGCAGCCATTGCACTTAACCACTATGCCACCCACATTTCTATGGATGTGAAAGTGCTTGTTAATATCAAACTCGGGAAGGAGTCTCCAGCCTCCAGATTGCTAAAGTCCAAAGTCAGGGACTCCTTCATGAGGTCTTCTTTTCCTGCATCCCCTCATCTGATTAGCTACCAGGTACTATCTATACCATCTCCTTACTGTAAAATGGGGCATCCCATTTAAGCT
Source organism: Heterohyrax brucei (assembly GCA_028571685.1). Classification (NCBI taxonomy): domain Eukaryota; kingdom Metazoa; phylum Chordata; class Mammalia; order Hyracoidea; family Procaviidae; genus Heterohyrax; species Heterohyrax brucei. Next base: position 87,701,246 of record CM053151.1, on the reverse strand, counting down.
ATTGGAAGTCTGGCCAGGAGGCTATGCATTTGGTTAGGTGAATTGATACGCTGGAGCATGTCCCAATGGAGACCTGGGTGCCCTCTCTTTGGGGATCAAGGTGTTGTCTCATGCTTGCAATTATAACGACCCTCTTGCATACATGCAGGGTGAAGGAATGAATCCTCTGACAGTTTCCCTCTTGTACTCCTCATGTGGATTCCCTAGGTGGCTCAGATGGTTAAGCCTTTGCCTACTAACCAACATGGTTAGCAGTGCAAACCCACCTAGTGGCACTTCAGAAGAAAGGTCTGGCAGCCTACTGCCCGAAGATCAAGGCTTTGAAAGCCTAGGGAACACGGTTCTGCATGCACCGTGACTCGGGACTCAGGACTCGACAGCAAACGCGTTTTCTTTTTTTCATTTCTTCATATGATTTAAACAGTTGCTAAAACCTGATACAGTTCCACCAGGGTATCTCAACAGTTCTACTTCTGACTTCTGGCTGGCTGAAACAGTCACGCTTTTGCTACATCATGTTGCATGCCCTCCTTCATACTCTTCACACTGTCTTCGTTTATACTCTCACCTGGGAAGAAACTTATATTGTCACCGGCTTGCCCTGTGCTTTGCGTTGGTAGTTTACCACCTCAGTTTCTTGGTTTATGATGATTTTTTTAATAAACTTCATTTCCCCGTTCTTTTCTTTTCCCTTCGCATCTAATTATTTACCAGCTGGACTACTGTAATAGCCACTAAGTGGTTTCCCCGTCTTTAATCTCCCACCTCTCCAATCTAACTTGCTGTTATTATTATTACCTCACACCCTCAGGGCTATCTCCCAACTTCCACAGTGACAATTAGGCAATCTGGGAAACAAATTAAAGCCAGAGCAATAGAATTGGTGAAGCATGGCTTCTACCTTTCTTATCCATCTCAAAGGAGCTACTCTCAGTGTGCTAACTGTGGACCAGATAAGAGAGCAGTGTCCCAGCAGACCAATTCCAGGTCTGGCTGTGCACTAGATTGCTGGTTAACCTGGGCAGCTCACATCATGTCTCAGCCTCTTAGCATACTCATCTAAATGACAATAGTCACAGTGAATGTCACTTTTGTATGTATTATATTCTGGGCACTGCTTTACCTTTTGATGAAAACGTTATTATTGTTTGCATTTTACAGATGAGAAAAACGAGGCCCGGAGAAGTTAAGGAACTAGTTCCAAGACACACAGCTAGTAAGTACTGGGGCTGTGATTCAAATCCAGGCTGCTGCCGTTGGAGGCAAACTCAAAGTCTGTGTTTGGGAGCTGTAAAAGGAAAGAGTTGGATCCGATCAGCTTCTGGGGTCTTTCTAGCTCTAAAAATACCCTAAGTTCACATGCCAGAAAAGGCTACCGGTTTTCCCCACAAACACAAAGGGCAGGAACAAAGCTCTGTTGAGGTGCGACACTGCAGCCGGTACAGTTCATCCTCAGGCAGGGAACACTGTCTAAATATAGAACCTCCCTTAACATTGGAAGGTCTGACTAAACTGGGTTAGTTGCTGAGCGAGGAGCTAGAGGCAGAGCAAGCTGCAAGGTGTGCCAGCTGCGCAGTAGCGCTGCGTAATAATGTAGGGCAAGATTCTCCCTGAGCTCTGGCCTGCTTCATCACTGCTTTCATTGCACGTCCTTTTGCGGGATTATATAATGCTGATGAAGGTAGATTACTTTATGAATCAATCTGCCTCTTGCAGAAACCAGGGCATTTTGCCAAGTCCTTTCCCACCGGGATGACAATTTTATGCCTCTCAGTTGACTTTGCATTTGTTTGTCAGTTGCAAGAAAAACTCACCTTTGTCTGATCCATGTGCAGCAGGATTATTTGGGGGCATTCCGGTCTTCTGGCAATGTTAACTTCCTCTTCTGCTCTGCTCTTTGAAAGATGTTTCTGGAACCTTTCAAGCTTTCACTAGATCTTTAGCCAAAGACATATGAAGGGCTTTATAAACATAATTCCATTAATCTATAGTGCTAATGCAATTTTGTGGAAGAAAGAGGACATGGAAATGGAGCTGGGACAAGGGCCTGAATACCTAATTGTAGCGCTGGTTATGCTATTTAATTTGGAAACCCTGATGGCTCAATGACTAAGTGCTACGGCTGCTAACCAAAGGGTTGGCAGTTCAAACCTGCCAGATGCTCCTTGGAAACTCTACGGGGCAGTTCTACTTTGTCCTGCAGGATTGCTACAAGTCAGAATTGACTCGATGGCAACAGGATTTTTTTTTTAGGTCTGTGGTTTGAGGGCAAAGTCCTCAGTCTTTCTGAGTTTATTTTTCCCTTTTATTTAAAAAAGGCTTATAAAAATACTGTTCTGTCTGCTTTACAAGGTTGTTATGAGAATCAGTAATGATTACATTGTTATACTAGCTCTTGAATGTTTACGAAAACATGTTCAGGTAAAAACTGTTATTTTTTTGCCTCCCAACCACTCTGTGAAGGAAGCTGGTTTTCTCAATCTAATGTTGCTGATCAATGCAAAATTTAGAGAAATGTTTACTTGCTAAAGGCGATGCAGCTGGTAAATACTAGAAAGGACTTTTTTTGTTCTCCACTCAGTTTACCTTACTCTGTTGTGCTTGGGAAGACACTTGACCCACAGTAAATACTCAGTAGGGATGAACCTTTATTTCCTGATGCAAACATGAGAACAGTTTAAAACACTTGAGCTGGGGGCACTGTATGAAGTGAAGTGTACAATTTTACTCACTCATTTACACACACAAAAATGTTTGCTGAATGCTTTCCAGGTGCCTGGCCTGGATATAGTGCTAGACTTGCAGCTGTGCCCAAACAGACTAAGTCTCTGTTTAGGTAGCACTTATATTCTAGTGGGGAAACAGCCAACAAACAAATTTTTACCTTGATGTGAAATTCTATGGAGAAAATGACACATAGTCATGGGGGAGGTATTATGGTGTAGGGGAGAAGGAAGGAAGGTAGTTACGGGAGGCCTTTCTAGTAGGGTGACCTTTGAGCAGAGACATGGAAGAAGTGAGGTATATACAGGGAAATGTTACTTCTGGCCAAGGAAACAGCAAATGAAAACACTGGAAGTGTGCTTAGGACCTTCGGAAAAGAGCAAGGAAGCCAGTTGTGTGAGAGAGATGGGATTGCACTATTGTCGTTAGGTGCTGTCAGGTTGGTTCTAACTCATAGGAATCCTATGCACAACAGAAGAAACACTGCCTGGTCTCGCCCCAGCCTGACGGACGCTGAGCCCATTGTTGCAGCCATGGTGTCGATCTATCTTGTTGAGTGCCTTCCACTTCTTCGCCTACCCTCTACAGATCAGAGGTCCAAGAGTTACGGGAGGTCCTATCACGTGGGCCATGTAGGTCAGTTTAAGGACTCTTGGCTTTTTTTTTTTGAGAGTCATTGAAGGGTTTTGCACCAAGGAATGACCTAACTACATTTAAAGAGGATCCTTAGGGTTGCTGCTTGGAGAATAGATGGTAGGAGGGTAAAGATGGAAGCAGACAAACCAAAGCTGTTTCAATCATCTATCTAACAGATGGAAGGAGTTAGTAATGGTCAGATTTTGAACCTATTTTGGGGGTAGAACTGATATGATTTGATAACGGGTTGGATGGATGTAGAGTGTGAGAGAAAATATGTCAAGGATGATTCCAAGGTTTTTAAAAATTTTATTTGGTAAAGTATATATAACAAAACATTTTCCATTTAAACTATTTTTTATACATAATTCAGTGGTGTTATGTTTATCATGTTGTGCAACATCACCACTACGTGTTTCCAATTTTTTGATTATCTTTAACAGAAACTTAGTACCCCTTAAACAGTGACTTCCCATTGCCCACTCCACCTGCCTCTAGTAACTGCTAATGAACTCTGGCATCCATGCAAGGGATCATACAATAGTTGTCTCTTTGTGTTTGACTTATTTCACATCAGCATAATGTTTTTAAGGTTGATCCAAGTCTCAGCATATTGCAAGACTTCATTTCTCTGTGGCTGAGTTATATTCCAGTGCATGAATATACAACATTTTATATATTCATTTATCTATTAATGGACACGGGTTATTTCCACCTTTTGGATGTTGTGTATGACACTACAATGAACAGGCTCTTGCTACCTGTCAGGAAAGAGTTTCTAGAGGAAACACAAGATCAAGTTAAAAATCAAATACTTTTATGCAGTCCCATCAAACCGTACATTACACTCCGTGAAGCAAAAGGCCCACACCACCCGTGGGGTCGAGACTTTCAATTTTCCAGGGATGCAGGAAGCACAGTCTTTCAGCATATCAGAATACCAATTTCTATTTTTCCCTTATTTGGTCGTAATGGTGGGTACGTACTTAGCTCTTCCTGAGAAGCTCAGGCACAGGAAAGTCAGGATGGTTTCTATCTTTGAGGCTTCTGGGAGCTGGCAAGACCACTGTGCATGCGCAGATCTTCCGTTCCCTCAACTCAACCCCACCCCTGTCCCGGGTTTAGCTTTTCTGATGCCGCCAGAAGAAGGCATCTCGTGGTCACCTTGCCTGCATCTGTGCCTGTGTCAAGATTACCAGGTGTTTCTGAGAAACGATTTTAAGAAAAGGTGCTATAATGTGGCACGGAAGGGGGAGGAATCTTAACCGCAGGCAAAGTTCTGGGTTTTATCAGAGAACTCTGGCCTTTGTCGACTGTGTCTCACTACATGCTCAGTTCTGCTTTTAGGTCCTGGTGGTTCAGTGGTAGAATTCTAGCCTTCCATGCAGGAACCACTGGTTTGCTTCCTGGCCAATGCACCTCAAGCACAGACACCACCCATCTCAGTGGAGGTTTGTGTGTTGTGCTGCTGAACAGTTTTCAGCAGAGTTTCCAGACTAAGACAGACTAGGAAGAAATGCCTGGTGATCTACTTCCAAACACTGGCTGGTGAAAACCCTGTGAATCACAACAGACTGATCTTGTTGTGCATGGGGTAGTCTTGAGTTAAGACCAACTCCAAGGCAACTACCGACACAGTGGTAATTGTGTTTCATTTTTGGAGGAGTTGCCAAAGTGTTTTTACAGTGTGTGCACCGTTTTATAATCCCAGCAGAGACGGATGAAACCTCCAACTTCTCCACTTTCTTGTGAATACTAGTTTTCCATTTTTCTGGTAATATTCTACTGTGGGTAAAGTGGTCTCACACTGTGGTTTTGCTGTGCTTTTCCCTAATGACTAATAGGAAAACCTGGTGGTGTAGTGGTTAAGTGCTATCCAGAAGGTCAGCAATTCAAACCTGCCAGGTGCTCCTCGGAGACTCTGGAGCAGTTTTACTCTGTCTATAGGGTTGCTATGAGTCAGAATTGACTCTACGGCAGTGGATTTTGGTAATGACCCTGGTAGTGTAGAGGGTTAAGGACTGCATCTGCTAACCAAAAAGGTGACAGTTCAAACCCATGAGGCGCTCCTTGAAAACTCTAGGGGGAAGTTCTACTCTGGCTTCTAGGGTTCCTGTGAATCAGACCTGGCTTGAAGGCAATGGGTTTGGATTTTTGGTTTTAGTGAAACAGATTGGTGGGTGGTGCATTGGTTAAGCCCTCAATTGCTAACTGATGGGTTTGTGGTTTGAACTCACTAGCTGCTCTGTGGAATTAAAGGCCTGGCTACCTGCTCCTTTAGGGATTAAAGCCTGAGAATCCCTAAGGGCAGTTCTGCTCTGTCCTACAGGGTTGTTATGAGTAGGAACCAACCTGATGGCACACAACAGTAACAGTGACTGATATGGGAGCACATACAGGTGGCTCAATGGTAGAACTCTCCTCTTCGATGCTGGAGACCCTAGACTGATTCCTGGACAGTGCAGCTGATGCTTAGTTACCACCTGCCTGCCTGTCAGTGGAGGTATACATGTTTCTATGATGCTGGGCAGGTTGTGCTGTAACTTTCAGACTAAGATGGACTAGGAAGAAAGGTCTGGCGATCTGCTTTAGAAAATCTGCCAATAAAAACCCTGTGGATCACAGCAGTCTGATCTGCAGCTGATCATGGAGATGGTGCAGAGCTGGGCAATGTTTTGTTTCATTGTGCGTTGAGTTGACATGAGTTGAGCCAACAGAATGGCAACTAGCAACAACAGCAACAAATGACCAAGATTTAGCATCCTTTCATGTGCTCATTGGCCAATTGTCTTCTTTGGTGAAATGTCTATTCAAGTCCCAGACTCATTGTTTGGTTGCATTATTTGTCATGTTGTTGTTAAGTTATAATCATTCTTTCTATATCTGACTGTTAAATCCTCATCAGATACATGGATCTGAAAGGCTTTCTATCATTCTGGGTGCTGTCAAGTCAATTCCAACTCATGCACAGCAGAACAAAACACTGCTTAGTCCTTTACCATCCTCACAGTTGTTGCTCTGCTTGAGCCCATTTTTGCAGCCACTGTATTAGTCCTCCTGTGGAGGATCTTCCACTTTTCCCCTGACCATTCACTTTACAAATCAAGATGTCTTTCTCCAGGAGCTGATCCTACCTGATAACATGTCCAAAGTATGTGAGATGTAATCTTGCCATCCTTGCTTCTAAGGAACATTCTGGTTGTGTTTATCCCAAAACAGCTTTGTTTGTTCTTTTGACAGTCCATCGTATATTCAGTATTCGTAGACAACACAACAGTACAGAGGTGTCAGTTCTTCTTCCATCTTCCTTAATTACTGTCTAACTTTTGCATGTGTACCTCATATGAGGCAATTGAAAACACCATGGCTTGGGTTGGGTTTACCTTAGTCTTCAAAGTGACATCTTTGCTTTTCAACCCCTTATAGCGTTCTTTTGCAGCAGATTTCCCTTTCTGGGGGCTGTTACTTTGTTGATTTGATGAAGTTCAATTTACCTATTTTATCTTTGTTGCTTGTGCTTTTGGTGTCCTATGTAAGAATCCACTGTTGAAAACTAGATCTTGAAGTGCTACCCCTCTGCTCTGTCCTAACAGTTTCATGGTTTATTTCTTATATTTGGGTAACTGATGCATTTTGAGTTCATTTTTATATATTATGTGAGGTATGGGTCCACTTTCATTCTTCTGCATATTAAGGTATAGTTGTCCCAGCACCATTTATTGACGAGACTGTTTGTATCCCATTGAGTGGACTTAGCATCATTGTCAAAAATCAACTGACCATGTTGTTGTTGTTAGGTGCCGTCGAGTCAGTTCTGACTCATAGCAACTCAATGAACAACAGAACAAAACACTGCTGGCTTTGTGCCATGTCCGCAGTTGTTTTTATGTTTAAGCCCATTGTTGCAGCCATTGTGTCAGTCCATCTTGTTGAGGGTCTTCCTTTTTCCTCCAGCCTTCCACTCGACCAAGCATGATGTCCTTTTCCAGGGACTGATCCCTCCTGACAGCATGTCTAAAGTATGTAAGACAGCCTTGCTGTTTTTGCTTCCAAGGGGCACTCTGGTTGGACTTCTTCAAGAACAGATCTGTTGCTTCTTTTGGCAGTCCATGATACATTCAACAGTCTTCTCCAAAATCACAATTCAAAGTCCTCAATTCTTCTGTCTTCCTTGTTCATAGTCCAGCTTTCACATGTATATGATGTGATTGAAAACACCATGGTTGGGGTCAGGGTGCACTTAGTCTTCAAGGTGGCATTGATCGTAGGTATGTGGATTTGTTTCTGCACTCTTTTAATTCTATTTCGTTTGTCAATATGTCTGTCTTCATACCAGTACCAGACTGTTTTGATTACTGTAGCTTTATGATATGTTTTAAAATCAGGAAATGTGAGTTCTGTTGTGTTCTCTCTTTTCAATATTGCTTTGGCTATTCAGGCCTTCTTATTATTCCATATAAATGTGAGGATTAGCTTTCCGCTTATGCAAAGAAAGCTGTTTGAATTTGAATGGGAGTTTGTGTTAAATCTATAGACTTGGATAGTATTGACGTCTTAACGATGTTAAATCTTCTAACTCATTAACATGAAGCATCCTTTCATTTATTTAGGTCTTCAATTTCTTTCAGTAATGTTTTACAATTTTCAGCGTGAAAGTCTTTTGTTTCCTTGATTAAATTTATTCTTAAGTATTTTATTCTTTTAAAAGCCATTTCAAATGGAGTTGTTTCCTTAGTTTCCTTTTCAGGTTGTGCATTACTGGTGTATAAAAGCTAAACTGATTTTTATGTGTTGACCTTGTGCGCTGCAGTTTTGCTGAGTTTGTTTATTAGCTCTAGTAGCTTTCTTTGTAGATTTGCTGAGATTTTCTATATATAGGATCACGTTATCTGTGAATAGGGAGTTTTACTTCTTGCATCTTAACTTGAATATGTTTTATTTCTTTTTCTTGCTTAACAGCTCTGGCTAGGACTTTCAGTATAGTATTAAGTGAAGTGAGACTGGGTATCTCTGTCTTGATCTTAAGGGGGAACTTCAGAGATGTTCCCCATTGACTATGATTTTTAACTGTGAGTTTTTTAATAAATGTATTATATTGAGGAATTTCCCTTTGATTCCTTATTTGTTGAGTGTTTCATCATAAAAGGATTTTGGATTTTAATTATTGTCTTTTTAGGGACCTTTTTTTCTTCATGTATGATGTCTGTTATGGATTGAATTGTGTGCCCCCAAAATGTGTGTTAACTTGGTTAGGCAATGATTCCTAGTATTGTATGATTCCCCACCATTTTGTCATCTGATGTGATTTACCTATGTGTTGTCAACCCTACCTCTATGATGTTAATGAGGTAGGATTCGTAGTGGTTGTGTTACTAAAGTGTCAGTCACTCTACAAGATTAGGTTGTATCTTGAGTCAGTCTCTTTTGAGATATAAAAGAGAGAAGTGAGCAGATAGACAGGGGAACCTCATTTCCATCAAGCAAGAAGAACTTTGACCCAGTGTCCCTGTACTGAGAAGCTCCTAAACCAGGGAAAGATTGATGACAAGGACCTTTCCTCAGACCCTAGAGAGACAAAGTCTTCCGCTGAGTTAGCATCCTGAATTCCATCTTCTAGCCATCCACTTGTGTTATTTCTGTTATAGCAGCACTACGTAGCTAGGACAGTGTCCTTAATATCAGTCTGTAACCCCTCTGGTCTTTTGTCATGAGTGTTCAATATGTCTAATCTGTTCTTGAAATGGTTTCTCAGTTCAGGTAGATTATACTCAAGGTCATACTTTGGTTCTCGTGGACTTATTTTAATTTCCTTCAACTTCAACATGCATATTAGCAATGGTTGGTCTGTTCTTACTAATGATATTTGCTTTCCACAGATGCGGTTAACTTGATCGCTGTGTCATCTATTCAGCAAACTTCCTGTGTATAACCACCATTTATGCTGGTGAGAAAAGGTATATGCAGTGAATCAGTCATTCATCTTGCAAAATTCTATCATGTGATCTCCAGTGTTGTTTCCATCACTATCATATTTTCCTGCTGCTGACCTTTCTTCATTTCTAACTTTAGCATTCCAATCACCAGTAATTATCAATGCATCTTTATTGCATGTTTGATCAATTTCAGATGGCAAAAGTTTGTAAAAATCTTCAGTCTCTTCATTTTTGGCATTAGTGGTTGGTATGTAAATTTGAATAATGGTTGTGTTAAGTGGTCTTTCCTGTAGGTATATGGCTATTATCCTATCACTGGCAGCAGTGTACTTCAGGACAGATCTTGAAATGTTCTTTTTGATGATAAATATATTGCCATTCCTCTTCAATTTGTCATTCCCAGCATAGTAGGCCATATCATTATCTAATGTACTTGGCCAATGCTAATACATTTCAGCTCACTAACCCTTAGGATATTGATCTTTGTGTATTCTATTTCATTTTTGACAAAATTCCAATTGGTGTACATTCATACTTCATACAGTCCATGTTCCAATTTTAGTGGATGTTTACTGCTGAGTCTTCTCATTTTGAGTTATTCCACATCAGCAAGTGAAGGTCCCGAAAGCTTTTCTCCATCCACGTTATTAAGATCAACTGTTCTTTGAGGAGGCAGCTCTTTTCTGGTTGTACTTTAAGTGCCTTCCAACCTGCAAGGCTCATTTTTTTGATGCTATGTCAGACAGTGTTCTGCTGCTACTCATAAGGTTTTCACTGGCCAGTTTTTCCAGAACTAGACACTAAGTTCTTCTGCCTAGTCTGTCCTAGTCTGGAAGCTCCACTGAAACCTGTCTGCCATGAGTGATACTACTGTTTTTGAAATACTAGTGACAACATGCAAGCCACCATAGTATGACAAACTGACTGATAAATGGTGGTTTCTTTTTAAATCTCCTCAGATAGAAAATCTATTAGAGATGAGAACAGATACCACACTTGATCTAAGCCAAAAGGATAACAAGCTATGTTTACCACTATTAAATTTCCCACTGAGAACCACCATGGCTGCATCCCATATGAGTTGATATTTTGTGCTTTAATTTTCACTGGAGTCTAAGTATTTTCTGATCTCTTTTTTGATTCTACTTTGTCCTGTTGGTTCTTTAACAGTGTGCTGTTTGATTTTCATGTATTTGTGAAATTTCCAGTGTTTCTTACCTAATTAACTCCTAGTTTCATTCCATTATGATGGGGCAAGATGCTTTGTATGCCTTCAGTATTTTAAAATGTATTGAGATTTGTTTTTGTGACCTAGCATATGTTGTGTCCTGGAGAATTGTTCATATGTACTAGAGAATGATTAATGTGCCCTGGAGAAAAATGAGTATTTTTGTTGGGTAGAGTATTCTATGTATGTTTTTTAGGTCTGGCTAGTACTAAAAAGAAAAAAAAATAGTGTTGCCTCTGAGTCAATTTTGACTGACAATGACTCTATAGGATTACCCTACTTGGTTCCTAAAACTAATCTTGATGGAAGCAGACTGCCACATCTTTCTTTCATGGAGCAGCTGATGAGTTCTGGTGGATTGGAACCACTGACCTTTTTGTTATTAGCTGAATGCTCAACTACTGCACTACTAGATTTAGTATGGTATTATTCAAATCATCTATTTCTTTATTGTACTTTTTCCTAGCTGTTCTGTCCATTATCAAAAGTCTACCTGATTAACTCCAGGACCAGAGATTGGTCCTTTCTTTGAGACTACAACTATGGTTTACATCCACTGTGGCTACAGCTGCTGTACCATGAAGGGGAGGAGAGAAAAACTTCAGTAAGTGGTTAATTGCTGCAATTCTCTGCTTACTTTTCAGAGTTCTTATGGAGTTAGCCCTACAAATATATCTGGTTGCTCTTTTTGGTGCTGCCGTGGGAGGAGCAGGATCTTAGACCTACTCTTGCCACCATCTTCTCGGATGACTGACAATTAAATGTTCTGATCCACAGGAATCTTTGGTGGTGGCAGATAGATTATAGTGTCCTTGTAATGTAATATCAAAGACAACTATCTTTGACTTGCTTGGAAGGATGTTATAATATTTGCATGACCTCACAAATAGCCAGTAAGCACTGCTTGTAAAGTCTGTTGTTGTGTTAGGTGCTGCTGAATTGATGTTGACTCAGAAGGACGCTGTATACAACAGCTATATATGCCAAGCCAAGCCAAGTACAACACAATAAAATGCTGTCTGATCCTTTACCATCCTTACAAGTGTTGTTACGCTTGAGCCCATTGTTGCAGCCATTGTGTCTGTCTGTCTTGCTGAGAGTCTTCCTCTTTTTCTCTGATCCTCTACCAAGCATGGTGTGCTTCTCTGGGGATGGGTCCCTCCTAATACGGGTCCAAAGTACATGAAAAAGTCTCGCCATTGTTGCGTTTTCTTGTAACTCCAGCTTCTTGAGCATGCCAGCTCTGGCAGTCCCTAGTGCTGTCACTACCACTGTTGCCACCACTATCACTGTAGTCTGACTTCAAGGTTTTTGATAAAACCAACTGGAATAATTGAGAGTTATTGAGATTGTAAATTCTCAAGGAAGAGCAGTTGAGAGTGATGGTGGGGGAACCACTTTAGTTTTGGAGGATGCTATGTTAATTTGAGATTCACCATAAACTTCCAAGTAGAAATATTCTGTAGAGCATTGGATAGATGACTCTGGAGGTCAGGGAAAGAGTCCAGGCTAGAGAGGAAAACTTGGAAATTGTTAGCATATGGAATATGTTTAAATCTGTGAGGCTAAATGAGATCACAGACAGAGCGAGTATGGATAAAGAATGGATCCAGAGTTTGAGTCCTGGGATGTTCTTGTATTTAGAGGTCAGGAAAATGAGAAGTAATAGGCAGAAGATATTGAGAAGGAGAAACTGAAGTTGGAAGAAAACCAGAAAGGACACGTGATGTAGAACCTGAGGGAGGAAGCATTCCAACAATATTTCAAATACAATTCCACAGTAGACAGAAGGGAAGATTACTAGAGTAATTAACCCAGTTCAAATCCTGCTGACTAGTTAAGTGAGAACTAAGTTGTTCCCATTTGGTTTGACTATATGGGAGTAATTAACTAATCTTGATAAAAGTTTTTGAGGTATAGGTGAGGACAAAATTCTTACTGGAGTAGAAGCATGAGTAAACGGTAGGAGAGGGAGTAGAGGTGGCAAGGATGGACCCTTTGACAGAGTTTTGCCATAAAGGGCAGTGGAAAAATTGTGTGGTAACTGGAGAATATTTTGATGTCAAAGGAGAGAAGGATTTCTTTCTTTCTTTGTTCATTAAGAGGGAAATAGTAGAGCATGCTAATGGGGATGATCCTATAGAAAGGGGAAAATTGATTATACAAGCAAAAGAAGAGAGAATTGCTGTGGCAATGTCTGAGTCAGTGAGAGAGATGAAGGGTTAGCTTTAAATAAGAGTTTGGAGATCAGGTTTATTCATACAGATGGAAGTTTACCTTGATTGCATCTATTTTCTCAATATATGAAACAAGGCCATCAGCCAAGAGTGAGCAAGGGAAGAGTAGGACTTATGGAGAGGTGTGACAGCCAGGGGAGTGGGGGAGTGAATGAACTAAGACAATGTAGTAGTAGGCTTTCCAGGAAGCATTTTATAAAAATGTAAGGGATTATATTATGTGCTGAACCTGACTCGAGAGCAGTGGGTTAAGGGATTATGTTAATGACTAGAAATCAAAGGCTAAGAATTTCATACATTTTTTTGATAGCATACTCTTGGAAGCCGTGCTGTAGGCCTTATGATCAAAGAAGGGTAATACATAGTCATTGACCACTAGGAATTTTAACTTGAGTAGAAGAGACAGATAATAACACATGAAAATTAAAATACTGGTGGAAATCCTAGTGGCATAATGGTCCAGTGCTACATCTGCTAACCAGAAGATTGGCAGTTCAGATCTACCAGGTGCTCCTTGGAAACTCTATGGGGCAGTTCTACTCTGTCCGATAGGGTCGCTATGAGTCAGAATTGACTTGATGGTGCTGGGTTTGGTTTTGGTTTTTTGTATTTAAAACAATAGAACAAATGTATATGACAGAAAGCATGAAATTACTGAGTGTGTTTAAGAATTTCATAGGAAGGAGAGGTGATGCAGAGGTAATATGATGATTGGGCTTGGGGGAATAGACAAATTCTTAGAGGGGAAGGCTAAGATAAAGGGAATAATACTATGAAAGGCTAAATCATAAAGGGAAAGAAGTTAGGAAATACCACCCTGGTTGCACAGTGATTAAGAACTATAGCTACTAACCAAAAGGTTGGAAGTTTGAATCTGTCAGTTGCTCCTTGGAAACCCTATGGAGCAGTTCTCCTCTGTCCTGTAAGGTCTCTCTCTATGAGTCGCAGTTGGAATGACTTGGTGGCAATGAGTTTGGTTTTCAATTTGCATGCATATTTATCTGAAATTCAAATTTAATTGGGTGTTCAGCATTTTTATTTATGAAATCTGGCAACCTTTTCACCAAGCTTTAGGGCAACCAAAAGAACATTACTTTGAACCAAAGAAAGGGAGGAACCAGGAATGAAAAATGCCTTCAGTGGTGGCAGATAATTCACTGAAGCTATGGAAATGAGGTATTGTCATGAAGACATCACTGGTAGCCTTTGATACAGCAGTGAAGGCAGAGGCCCGTGGTAGCAGATATGGATCACTCAGTAGCAAGCTTAGGCAGTAAGAAAGGAGAGAAATACCCAGTTTGAGGCTGAATGTGGAAATGGAACCCAGGCTCTGGGGTCTCAGGATGCTGTATGTATTTAGATAATGCGTGAAGAACCAAACACCAATCTTTGAGGTACTCTGTGAGGTGGAAATTGGCCATGCGGTAGAGTCCTAGCTTACCTGGCTTGGTCCTCCAGGGCTGAGGTCTCTTCCAGTGAGGAGTAAGGATAGGGAAGCAGAAACCATTATGGCAAGTGAAATACGAGATAGAAAAGGAATGGAAATCCTATTGTTGTCAGAATGTTCATTTTAACTCGTTTGTAGACCCAATTCAGATAATGCCAGATGGAAACTGGATTATGAATTTTAGATTATATATTGCTTAGTGGAAACGCAGTCCTAATAACACTGTTTATCCAGGGAGCCCTGTCCTATATTGGAGCTTCCTTCATTACGGCTATATACATGAAAGCTTCAAAGAAATTCCACAAGGACCAGGAACTGCTATGAAAAAAGCAGTGGCACTTTTGCTGCCTGGCTACTAGAGATGGCAGCTTGGTCACTGAGAATAGCAAGTCCAAGGGCTGTGGATGATCAATGGACAGAAGTATCAGAATGACAGTGACATATGCTTTTCAAGCAACTTTTTATCCTCAGGGGACTCAAAGTCCCACTGTATCATTATAGAATATTTATTGTTAAAACGCCTGCCCCATGTAAAAAATGGCGACAGTTTTTTGAAGGGATTTTTACAAGTGAGGGTTAACAGAGTGACCTTTGACAATAACTGCTAATGGATTAGGGTCAGGGACAGCTGAGTGCTCACAGATCTTAAAAACACTGTCATCTATTTTTCTCTCTGAATGAAATGTTCATCTTTCCAGTTCCTATAGTTAATTAGATTGTTAACTCCGTCTATTTATAGCAACAAACACTTCATTGGTATATAGCAAATGCTGACTATTAATCAGGGGCTTCTACTGACTTGGGGGAATGAAATGTAATTATTCAAATTAGATTTAGGCCATGGTCCAATGACCTTACAGGCAGCATCCTGATTTTGCAAATGCTAGTTTCCATAAACTGCGTCTCCACGAGTTGTAGAGATTCCAGTCTTTGGGAGCCTTGGGGTGAATTATGATGCTGAGTTTAGGCATCTCTCAGCATCCTTAAAAGGACTGCCTTCTCTGTTATAAAGGTACTTATGCATCTGCCAGCTCATGACTCAAAATCAGCCTCACCGACTAAATCATTATACAAAGTAGCTATGGCTGTAGAATTTTAATAGCAAATCAATGAAAGTTAATTTTCAGGGACACTATTAGGGTGGCTATTCACCAAGCCTGTCTCATATCATTATATCACATAAACTTTGGGAGAAAAGCTAAGATTTTATGTAGGTGATTGAAAAAAAATAATAGAAAGATGTTAGAATGCCTCAAGCCTCTTGACTTTGATCAGATGTCCTCCCCAACACTTAGGCCCTTAGTGAGAAGTAAGGGTGCCCCCAGGGTAGGTAGGAATCCCCAGATGGCCCAAATGGTTGAACACTTGGCTGTTACCAAAGACTGGCAGTTGAAATCCACCCCAAGTGCCTCAGAAGAAAGGTCTGATGGTCTGCTTTTGAGAGCTCAGTCACTGAAAACCTGATGGAGCACAGCTTTACTTTAATACCCTTGGGATTGCCAGGACTGGGAATTGACTCAACTGTAACTTCTTTTTTGATTGTTCAGGGTGGAAAGGATGAAGGAAGGAGATCTAAGAGGAATTCTCTTGGGAGTTCACAGCTGTTTTGGGGGGAAGAGTCAGATAAAGGGTGATTGGTCCCCTTCCATCCAGCACAGATTCAGGAGTCAGGGAAGATCGGCATGGCTTCCCCTCTTGCTTCCTCCAAAGCCTTGGGTTAGATATGTGTTACCCTGTGCTGTGCTATCTGTGGGCCTCTCAGCTTTTCAAATGAAAGTGTGCCAACCAAGTGAAAGTGAGCTTTCCTTTTATTCTGCAGAGTCAAGTATTTAGCATTTGAGTGTCTCATTTTCATTTTCATTTGAATGTTCTGAGAAATCTGAAAAGTGCTTTTAACTTCCTTGTGGATTAACTCACTACCCTTGAGATGATGCTGAGTCATAGTGAGCTACAGGTCAGAGTAGGAGTGCCCCATAGTTTCCAAAGAGCACCTGGCAGATTTGAACTGCTGGCCTTTTGGTTAGCAGATATAGTACTTAACCACCCTGCCACCCGAGTTGGTTAGGAGGAGAATAAGTGGTTTAACTGTATTGCCATTTACCTGTATTTATCTTAGGGATTATTTGCTTCCAAGCAACAGAAATAAGCTTGGGCAAAATGGGGGATTTTATTAAGTGAGTGTGGGGGTGTCTACTCAAGAGCAGCATGTTTGACTGGGCCTCATAAGGATCCTCACCAACACTTGGAGACTTTCATATTCCTCGGGGCTGCTAGCTGCCTGTCTCAGTTCTTGCTGAGTATTTGCTCCTTCTTCATTTTCTCCAGTGACTGACAACCTCTTAGCCTATGTGCAACTCATCACGGATGGCTTCATGTGGTACCCTCAGTCTCAGAGTTACAAGATGTGCGTGGTCTAGGCCCCACAGCAGTCTGATTACTTTCCTTGCTTTAAAAAATCTATATGTATATATAGAATTTTTTAATTGAAATATACTTCAAGTGACATAAAACTCACCATTTTAGAGCATCAGGGTTTTTTTGTTTTTTGCATATTCCCTGTGGCTGTACAACCATCACTACTGTCAATTTCTGGAACATTTTCATCACTCTGACAAGAAACCAGTCTCAATTCTCCTTTCTCCCATCCCCCTGGCAACCACTTTCTCTATGGATTTTCCTAACTCTGGACATTTGATATAAATGGAATCATACGTACATGGTCTTCTTTTATGTAGCATAATGTTTCCAAGGTTGTAGCATGTAACAGTACTTCATTCCTTTTTATGGTTGAATAATTGTCCCTTGTATAGCTATACCACATTTTGTTTAACCCTTGGATCTGACTTGACAGCCCTTGGCTGGCTTGGCTTCATCTGCTGATGGTTTGGTTGTTTCCAGTTGTTTGCCGTTATGCATAATGCTCTGTGAATACTGCTGTGTGTGTGTGTGTCTGTGTGCCAGAGAGAGAGAGAGATTGAGATAACCATTGAGATAACCGGGCAGTGTTTTGTTGTACTTAGAGTCACTGTGGGTTGGAACTGACTTGACAGCATCTACCATCAACATCTGTTCTACATCTGTGTGTAGTTCTCCCTGTATAGAGCTCAGAGTAGAATTGCTGGGTCATACAGTCAATTCTGTGTCTCAGTCTTTGAGGAACTGCAGGACTCTTTTCCATAGCAGCTGCTCCATTTTGCATTCCCATCAGCAATGTATGAGGGCTACTGCTTTGTAACTCTAAATTTCTGAGAGACAGAGTTTGATTGTCACATCTTGACCTCAGGATACAGTACGGGTCAAGGCAGGAGTGGGCAGGCAGCAGGGGCAGAGGGCAGAGAAGTAGGATGGCACAGTCACCTAGGCTGGTGCCCACTGTGGGGTAGTTCTCACAGAAGAAGTATGGGCTAGATAGCTTGGAAATCTTTCTTCCCTGTCTAACCTCACCCCCAGTGTACCACCTTTAAAACAATCCAGGATTACAGAAGTAGTAGCCAAGCCATGGTGACAATTTGTTGTCTTTAAATTGAACTGAGCCTTGAACTTCCTTTCAGGACAAGGCACACAACTCTGTAGTGACTAGTAAAAGGTAATTTGTTAACTTTGAATAGGTATTTCTTACATCAAATTGGTGAGGCAAATAAACACTTCAATCCAGCATGCAACTATTAACCAACATGTCCAAGATCATGAAGTATGCTGGTGCCAGTCCTGGCATTAGCTCTTGGAACTGCAGTGCTACTGGCTGGATTCTCAGGCCACCTGTTGGCTGGAACCTTAATTATTGTCCTTCCTTGTTATTTTGGAACTCGAATTTCCATTCTTTATTCACGCCTTCAGGGAATTTGTAGACAAAACCTCGCTTTCACGTTCCAGAATAAGTTGCTTTATCACAGTCCCAGGATGCAGTCAAGCCCATCTGCTTCGTCTCCTGCATTAACTTATTTGTGGCAGTAAAGCCCCAGACAGTCCTCGGAGAGACACAGTTAGAGGAAAGAACACTACTTTTCAGGGAAAGATCTTGGGGTCACTGAGATTTATACCCCTTCTATGCAAAGTCTGTGTAATGTGTGCACTAGCCCGAGATCACCTTGGCATAAAGCATCGCTCACGGTGGAGTAGCTAATCGTGCAGCCTGTGCGTGAGGGGAATAGTAAGCAAAGGATTCCCATCACAGAAGGTTTAACAGTCAGGAGCTTAAGATACTGCAATGGAAATGAGGCTGGTTGTGCAGCATTTTAACTGAGCATTACCCGGAGCCTGTCTCCTAGTATTAAGGCTCTCAAAAATTATTGATTTGAATTCGTATGGGGAAGAGGGATTTAACATTTGCCTTGTTTTCTGTGAAAGTCAAGATAAATACATACTGGCAAATCTGAGGTCAGTTCTGTGGGGCAGGAGTGTATATGTGAAAGAGAGACAGAGACAGCTATTAACTATGTAGTAGATGCAGAGATCTGAGAGTCCAAAGTTGAATTGTGATGGATGGTAAGCCTTAGAGATGCCGTAGATTCACTCCACATCTGGTGATTTATAACCATTTACGGTCCTTGTTTTATTTGTATGGTGCAGTAGGCCGGGATCATCATTCTCTGTTTTCCAGCATTAAGTGGTGAAGTTAGGTGAATCCCCATGGAGTGGCAATTCAAATGTTCTGTGAGTCCACCTCCCAGATCAAGAATTGTGGGCAGTGTTGCTTCTCCTACCCCTGCCTTCAAGAGGGCCTCCAGGCACGTTGGTGACACTGATGGATGGTCCCTACCTGGCTTTTTATTGACGCCCCACATTGTACACAGAATGGGTAGCATAGTTGATGCCTCAGTCAGGACTGGACAGCTAACAGGTCAATACAAACTCCACCCAAAATTGCTGTCACAGCAGCTTCTTACAGCTTTTGGCTTTGCTGTGCAGCCACGGCGCTTTGTGATTCAGCAGAGGCAGTGCTGACGGACTGCTCCATTAGGTGCAGCTGGAACCAGAAGTCAGGTGATCTGGAGCTAGTTCCAGCTTAGTTTTCTAACCTCGGGAAGGTTTCTCCATGCCTTTCAGCTGTTTCTTCAGCTGTTAGGGAGGTGGGGTAGAGGTTAGACTCTCTTAATCAGTATTAACTAGGATAATGCACAGAAAAGTTCTTTATAAAAAAGAAGTAATGCCAGTATTCCAAAGCTAGGCAGAATTCCCCTGGGAACATTTTCCCTTCTAGGGTGAGGAAAATGAGAAGAAAGAATTAACATTTTTCTGAAGTGGGCCTCATGTATTTTGCCTGGGTTAATCTGATCAAGAATCCCTAAGTGGAGCAGACATGCTCAGCTGCTAACCCATGTCCACACAGAGGCTCTTTGGAAGAAAGGCCTGGCAATCTAATTCTGATTAACCAACCTTGGAAAACCTTATGGAGCACAGTTCTACTGTGACACACGTGGGGTCACTGTGAGTTACAGTGGACTCCACAGCAATGGGTAGAGGGACAGCAGTGGTTCAGTGGTAGGGTTCTCACTTCCATATTGTAGACCTGAGTTCTGTTCCTAGCCCATAAGCCACATGTGCAGCGACCAACATGTTGCTGTGTTGCTGAGCAGGTTTCAGTGGAACTTTCAAACTAAAATAGACTAGGGAGAAAGGTCTGGTGATCTACTCCTGAAAGACAGCCAGTGAAAACCCTAGGGATTGTAATGGTCTGAGCTATAAGCAATCATGGAGGTGGTACAGGATCTGGCAGTGTCCACCAAAAAGTTAGAAATTGGGGGTTGACTTGATGGCAGCTAACAGCAATCTCATCGAGGATGGTATGATTCCTGTTTTGCAGATGAGTTAACTGAGGCTCAGAGAACGTGACTTCTTCCAAAATGTTCAGTAATTGACAGAAGCAAGATAAGAAAAGTTTGCCTGATTCCAAAGCTATGTCTAAAAAATGTGGTCTTCACCTCAGAGCTCAGCCCAGCTCTACATAAGCAGCCCATCGTTTCTCCTTTGCTTCAGCCACTACTGTTATATGACCTCGGGGATGTGGACCCCTTTCAGCCAGATTTCTTATGTTGAAAACATGATTGATACCATTTCAGGTTTGCATGAGAGCTGAGCAAGCCGGTCTATGTAAAGGGCTTCACTGATGTGGGCACAGAGAAGGTACCTCACCCTTCCCCACTTCATTCGTATTCCCTTAGTTGGACCTGTGCCTTGAGGCTTCCCTTCTCCTTTCAGCAAGAAGAATGAGAAAATGTCACTGCACATTTTCTTTCCATTTTTATTGACATTAAAAAATTTTATTTTAGAAACATCCTTAGATATTTTCTAAACTAGGCACCCAAGCAAGTTCTCTGGAGAAGACTCTACTTCACTGAAAGGAAGGCATGTGCGTTGAGCTGTGGCTCCATGACAGATGACTCAAGGCGGAAATTTTTGACATCATTGATTATTTTATCTGTCTTTCCTTAATTACTGATAGCTACAGCCCTATTATTCTTTTCTACTGTCCTTTATTAATCCCATTTAATATTCATCAATAAATAAAATTGATAACTTCTATGAAATAGCATTATTCTACTTTTAAGAGGGTGATTTGAATCCACACACGTAACTCTTCTTCCCTCCACCCAAATTCCATTTGAAGTGGTCATAAAAGTACTGGAAAACATTTGCAGCAGATCTTGAAAGCAGAGAACAATACTGCCAACAGGCCATAAAACTTAAGAAATTCCTAGAAGATATAGTTTATATGATTCTGGATTTAGGGACTTCATGTACAGTACTGAGAAACTGTTATTTATAAATTTTTCACTAGAAGCTTGATTGAAAACTGAAAAATATGGATTTAGGAAAGTAATGATCCGTTTGCAATTCAACACAGTTAAAGGAAAGGCTCATTTGGAAAATAAGAGGATAGAGTCCCTCTGCAGAGTTTCAGATAATCTCTAAGCTCAGAGCAACTGGAAGTAAGTGTGGACCAAATCTGAACCCTACAAATGGCCTTGGGGAGCGGATCTGGATTCCACAAGAGCAGCTGGCCACGATGTTCCGCTCTTGCCATAAACTGCCATGTCAAGTGAAACGGAGGTATCACTGCAGCAGGTTCCTATAGTGAGAACTCAGAAATGGGATGTCCGGAGGAGACTACAGCAAAGACAGCTACAGCAGTGAACTTTCTAGTCTGGGCTCCCTCCTAACTTACCTGCTCGTGCACTGGATAAGTGCTCAGCTATTAATCAGAAGGTCAGTGGTTTGAATTCACTACCTGTTCCACAGGAGAAAGATGTGGAAGTGTGCTTCCATAAGATTTATAGCCTTGGAAACTATATGGAGAGCCTACTCTGTCCTGTAGGGTTGCTATGAGTCAGAATAGGCTTGACATCAATGGGCTTGTTTATTTTTTGGAAATTCTTGGTGCAAACTAAACTACCAATCTTGAAAACGAAAGCTACAAAAATATAAAATACTCCTTTCCCCCTTTTCTGAACTAAATAGTTTGAACAGAGATCTATGCAGTTTCTGATAAACCACTTTTCATATCCTGAAACCAGAAAAAAAGTAAACAGTCATTTCTTAAACTCAAATTTTTATTGAACATTTATTATGTACTAGGCATTATACTATGCACCGGAGATATGACAAAGACATATTTGGATGTAACCTTCATGGAGTTTAAAATCCACTGGTGGAAGGGTCCTATATAAGAGAAAATTATAAAGTTACAGGATGGGAGAAGTACAGGCTGCCACAGGAGCACATGACAGGGTTAACTGTCTGAAAATGAAATTAGAGTGGCAATTATCAGCTGAACTCTGAAGGATGTTTAGGGGCCAGGCAGGTAAAAATGTTGGGATAGATGAAGGCTTCATTCAATGGTAACAAGACAGAAAGGGGACATGGGAAGATCAAGAGCTGCCAGAATGGGTAAATAGGAAAAACCCACTGAGCCTGGGAGGTTATTCAGTACATAGTCCCAAATGAGGGAGGGCAGTCAGAGCAATCAGAAGAAATGGCTCCTCTGAAACAGACTTATTCTGGGAAATCAGGGGAAAAAAAATTTGGTGAATTACCAGTTGCTTTCAGTATTTCAATACGTGATTAGAGAACACACTCTATTCTTGAGAACTGAACACTCTGAGGTAGAAAATATGGCTATCAGATCAGAAATATAATCCTTAAATTATAAGTTTGAACAAAAGCAGTATTGAGAAAATTAGATCAGGCAGTAAATGGAACTGGAGAATCAGGTGATTAGGTTGAGAACTTCCCCCAGAACATAGACACAACCATAATGCATATATAGGAAAGATGTATGGAAGAGAAATCCAATAGATCCAGTGAAAAAATAATAAAGACACCAAAAGGAGAGAGCAGCTGGAGGAAAGGCTGCTCTCTGTTTCAAACAAAGAAGAAAAAAGAAAGGAAAAATCACTAAATTTAAGGTAACACATGAGTTTTCATACTGAAAGGACCTACTAGGTATCAGATATAATTAAAGCACTGATCCTCACACCAAGTTACAGCCTACTACAGGTTCCTTCTTGCACTCAGAGAAACAAAAACAAAGCAGATTAGAAAGGAGGGGAAAAAGTAAGACTGCCATTGCTTTTCTACTGCACTGATGGCGAGAAGTCATGGAATCACATCTCCAGAATTTGGAGGAGGAGATTGCTACTCAAGGATTTCTTTTTGGTTTATGTATGAGGGCAATAAGAAAGTTAGTCATTCATTAAACACATGTGCCAGGCACTGTCTGAGGATAAATATTAAGCAAACCGGAAAAACAGGTGAATAAATGAACTGTAGGTTTTTCATGCAATGAAATAAAGTAATACAGCTGAAATATAATTGAACTAGATGTTTGTGTTTCAACTAAATATCAAAAATATAAAGAGAAGCAAATTACAGAATGATAGGTACAGCATGCTAACACATACACATTTAACATACACCAAAAACCAGACACGTATCACTATGGATTGTATATACCTACGTAGACACCTAGAGCCCTGGTGGCACATACAGTTAAGAGCTTGGCTGGTAACCAAAAGGTAGGCAGTTTGAATCCACCAGCCAGCCACTTCTTGAAATCTCTGTGGGGCACTTCCACCCTGACTATGAGTTGGAATCTGTTCAACTGCAACAGTTGGTTTTTTTTTTTTTTTTAAAAAAAAACCCTTTGACAGATATCTAGTAATAGTAAGAAAGAAGAAAGGACAGGAAACATGCCAGATTCATGATGATGATTGCCTGGCTGCCCGGGTGAGGGGCAGGAGAATGTATGAGACTGGGATTGGAACAAAGGGTTTCAGCTGTATGATGTTTTACTTCCTCTATTCAAAAAACTCTTGAACCAGTGTGACAGAATGTTAACATTTGTTAATACTGAATGATGGATACATGGGCATTTGTTATATTATTCTTGTCCTTTTCTTTATATTTTCAAAACCCTTCACACTCCTTCAAAAGGGTAATACATTTCTAACCTTATGTTCTGACAATGAGGACGTTAGAAGACTGATGGTTGGTTTTCTGTGGGGGAGGGAGGAGGCTCATATAACTTCCCAAGTAGTATTTAAAAAATATAACTCATGTGTATGCTGTGTATGTGCGTTGTTTTATGGAGAGGACACACGTCTACCCCTCCCAGAGTAATTTGGAAGTATATGTGGGGATATTTTTTTTTTTCAAATACTCTAATTTTATTTTTTTACCCATATCAAGTTCAGTTTTGACCATGGAGGTCTTGATTTCATTTTTTTTAATGTGTGGGGAGATTTTGATTTGCAAATATATAAAAGATACTATTGGCATTTAATACCTGGGCCAGGGATTTTAAATATCCTGCAACATGCAGGTTTGCTTGCACCATAAATAACTGACCAGTCCAAAATGCCAGTTATACCCTTTGGAAAGCACTGAATTACAAACTGCATTCTGTTGAGGATAATTGAAAATCTCGCAGTTAGTGTCTACAACAAATAAGCATTTTCTTTTCCTTATGTAACACAAAGTGTGGATGTTGCTGGCATTGATTCAATGGCTCGAGAATGTTAGGGCTCAATCCATGGTGATTTTTTCTGTCTCTCCCTCATAGTCTTAAAAAGGCTGCAGAAGCTCTAGTCATCAAGTCCAGTATCCAGATAGGAAGAAGAAGGAAGGCCTGGAAAAGGAAAGGGTGATACTTATATTCAGAAAGCAAAGATTTTTTTTAGAAATCCCCAATAGACTTCTGTTTATGTCTTATTGTACTATATAGCCTCTGCTTACTGTAGAAGAGTGCAGAGGTTGATTTTACCGCTTTTATACTAGAGGAAAGCAAGAGAAGGTTTGAAGTGGACATAAATAAACCAACGCACAGTTATCTGTTGCAAAAGTGCATAGGTCAAAATTTCATACTAAAATAAAAAGAGTAGATGTATCAGAGTTCACTCAGAAAAACAGAAACCACTCTGAATAGTTAAAACAACCAGAAACTCAACCCAACCTACTGCTGTTGAGTCAATGCTGACTCATAGCAACTCTCTAGGACAGAGTAGAATTGCCCCATTGAGTTTCCATGGAGTACCTGGTGGATCTGAACTGCTGACCTTCTGGTTAGCAGACTAGCACTTAACCACTGAGCCACGTTTCCAGTTACAACAAAGGGAATATAATTCAGGAAATTGGTTACATGGGGCATAGAAGAGCCAAAAATCTAAATAGGAACAATGAGGTAGCCCAGAGATTAGTGACCTCGGGAAACCACTACTCACTCAATGCTAGAAAAGTACAGGGACAAGGCAGAATTACTAGAGACACCTGGCAGAAGCTGGAACCAACACAGGTCCATCCAGCAGGCACTGCAGTCAGAGATGAGCTGTAGTGATGACAGAAAACAGTACCCTAGAGGCAGAGGGAGAGAAATACATCCGGGCTTCCTTTTTGGCCACTGGTTTCTTTCATGGGCCAAACCCTGCTGGAAGCCAGCTGGTAACAGGAGTCAGGGAGTGTCTTCTACAGGGGTCCCACCATTGATGCACTGCAGAAGAGAAGGATTAGGGATATACTGGAGAAAAACCAGACCCAATTTATGCCAAGTATTTTGGGACAAAATATAAAACACATTTCTATGTTAAAAAGGGAGATGTGGATGATAAAATAAATAAAAATAAATCATTGGTGGCAAAATTAGTATCAGATATGGTAGAATTCAAAACTCAGACCATTACATGAGATAAAGTTTTTATTATCGCTAACAGGTGCAATCCATAACAAAGATGACAGAGATTACTAAAACTTTAAGTGCTAAATAACATTACATCCATTTTATAAATGAAAAGCCTTAAGAAATACAATGAGGAATTCCCAAAAACCATCATCACGGAAGAATACTTTTAGTCCTCTTGATAAGTCAAAAGTAGGTAAGGATGTTGAAGAATAGCTCATACTGAAATGTATGGCAGTGGTAAAACCTGTCACCAGAAATATTTAAAGCCTTAAGTGCTGTTATTCATACACAAGAAAAATGAAAATAAATGGATTAATTGTTCACCTCAAGAAAACATAAAAAAAAATGTAACCTTAGAAAAGGAATCAATAAAAATAAAACAGACATTAATGCATTTAAAAGGAAAATGTAATTGATGAATTTACCAAGAATTCAAAAAGATCACTAAAAGTTACAAGCCCTGGGAAGACCTTAGCATACACAAAAAATTAGAGAAGACCCAAATATGCAGCATTAAGAAAGGCAATATAATCACTGATACAGAGATTAAACATACTGACAGACAGACTGCACCATCTGTTTGTTTTACTGTGGTGGCTTGCGTGTATTGCTATGATGCTTGGAAGCTATGTCAGCAGTGTGTTAAATACCAGCATGGTTATTGCAGTTCATAGATTCCACTGATGCTTCCAGACCAAGGCAGATCAGGAAGAAAGTCCTGTGATCTGCTTCTGAAAATCAGACAATGAAAATGCTGTGGATCGCACTAGAATACTGTCTGCTGACAGTGCTGAAAACGAGCCCCCCAAGTTGGAAGGCACTGGAAATACATGGATGTAACAATAGACTCAGCGACACCAATGATTGTGAAGATGTGCAATGCTTTTTGTTTATTCTCTTGTACATGGGCTTACCATGAGAGAGCCAGTTCAACAGCAGCCGATGACAGAGTCATATGATGTATGACTGAACCCTAATAAATATGACAATCTCAGTGATAAGGATGATTTTTTAGGGAAATGCAAACCTGTGGACTTGGAAGGGGCCTTACTGTGTCTCCCAGCCCTGCATGGCTAACCACTGCTGTTCTCAGGGCTCATCATGGGCCACACCCCCTATCCCTTTGGGGCTCTAGTCAGAGGGGCCAGTTATCACCTCTGTGGACCTTTCTTGGCTCAGGGCTTTCAGTCAGGATGTTCCTTCTGCTGGCAGTCCACTTCTGTTTCTTCGTGTGTTATATGGTTGGTCTGGCCACTTAATTGTCATTCTTTGGATGTCAGTTTAAATGTCATTTAATGTTATGTCCTCAGAGTATGCTTCCTTGACTTTCCAGATGAATTTAAGTTCTCACTTATGCCATCTTTGAATCTAGTCATTTTCCTGTGTAACATCTGTCACAATGGAATGAAAATTAAATGTACAAAAACTGCCTCTACTATTAGACTCTAAGCTTCCCGAGGGCAGAGATCTTGCCTTACTTGGTTTTGGATCTACCTAGTAGGTATACTCCAAATATTCAGGAGGTGTTTCTTCAAAAAATTTCTTTCCTCCCTTCCTTTCTTTCTCTTGCTTCTCTTACTTCCCTCTATCTTTCCTTTCTTTCTTTAGCACCCCATAGAAAAACCAAGAAGCAAGATGCATAGAATAATCAAGAAGCTTAGAATAAACAGTGCCCTGTTGATGTGCTTCTTTATGTCCCAGCGTTGCTCTGTTCTCAGATCCCTGTGTCCTGTGAGGGAGGCATGTGCCTGCCAGGCTCCCTTGTGGGGTCCACAGAGGGTTTCTCTGTAAGCAGGACGGCTTATCAGGAGCTGCCTGGAGCTGGCGACTCAGAGAAGGGCCTGGCAGCCCTGGCTGTTGCTAAGCAACCGTGGTTCCCCTGAGTAAACCAGCACAACATTTGCAGGTTGCCCCTGATAAGATGAAAAGATAGGCTGTCAGGAAAGGTAGACAGCAAAACAAAAACCGAAAAAGGAAGAAAGTAATTTTCCATGCCCAGCACAAATGACATGTATCTATGGAGATTAGAGACAAAAATAGAGGAGAGGTTGGCATCATTAACAAAGAAAACACTTTTGCTCTTGTTACTTTTGATGTAAAATAAAATGAACTGAGGAAACATGGCCAAGAAGAAGTCTGCAGACAATTCTCTGGGCTTTCTGGAGCTTTGGCCATGGAGAGAGTTTGGAGAAACAAGAGAGGTTCTATCCCAAGATTACATCCACATTCTGATTTGAACCTCTAGGGCCACCTGGTCAGACAGCTTCCACAAATGACGGTCTGTCTTGATTCCTAGCATGCCATTGACCAACTGCAAATCAGTGTTAACCAGGTTCACATCGAGAGGAGACAGCCAAAAGGGAATAATAAATAAAATACAGCAGTGACTCTGAAATTTGACGGTGTTTCGGAATTACCTAGAGGGTTTCATAAACGTAGATTGCTGGGCCCTATCCTCAGAATTTCTGGCTCAAGAAAACCTGAATGGTGGCCAGGAGTTTGCATTTCTAATAAATTCCAAGGTGATGCTGTTTCTGCTGGTCCAGGGGGACCAGACCTCCGAACCTCTGCCCTAGACTATTGGTTCATGTGGGACATTCAGAGATCACTTTCCTGATGAAGAAACTGAGGTCCAAGGAAGTGTGGTGGACCACCCAGTGTCATTTAGCTACAAGTGATGGACTCAAGCCCAGACTTCCTGAATTGAACACCAGTCTTTCTCTACTATGAAAGTCTCTCCAAGTGGTCTTTCAAAATTCTCCAGAAGACTCCAGATGGCCACCAACAGGGGTCCTCACAGGCGAATGCCAAGTTGCTAAATCCAACCCTCATAGCAACAGCTTTGAATATGAAGCTAGAGATAGTTTGCAAAAGGCTTTGTGTTCTCTCCTGTGTTGTCTCTCATCTTTCTAAATGCTGTATACAGAAAAGGGAGCAGGAGGAGGAGCAAACACATCTCAGAAGGGCTCTGATACAGTCCCAAAGATGCACACCTCTAGTACCTTGCTGTCAAATTAGGGCTGCCAGAGGGAAGCCCCATTGGCTCTGGATCCAAACCACAGGTGGGCATCCTCACTTCTGTGTGTGCTGAGACGGCTTCTGGAATATATGTACAACTTAAAAAATGTGAATTCTTTCCACTTTTGCCTGGGTATGGGCTTCATCAGTCATTAACAGGCAGGGCCTTTGAACTGGTTATTTTTGGTCCACCCTACTGCTGACAATTTTCATTTCCATCCCAGATTTACTGAATCATAATCTACATTTTAGCAAGACTTCCGAGTGATCCTTAAATATAGTAAGCTGTGCCAACCATTGCTGTTAGTGGTTTTCAGTATTGGTCCCTAACTGGCAGCATTAACATCACCTGGAAACTTAAACTTGGGTTTGAAGTTTTGGATTGAAGGTACACCCTATACTAATCCTGGAGCCTTGGGGGTGCAGTAGTTAAGAGCGCAACTGCTAACCAAAAGATCAGCAGTTGGAATCCACCAGCCACGCCTTGGAAACCCTGTGGGACAGTTCAGTTCTGTCCTTCTGGGTCTTTGTGATTTAGAATTGATTGAACAGCAATGGTTCTCCCCAAAAGACACTAATACTGCCTTATTCAAGTAACAAAAATGTGAATATAACAACAAAAGCCGCCACTGTCATTGAGATGACTCCAACTCATAGCAACCCTACTCCAACTCAAGCAACCCTATAGGTCAGAGGAGAACTGCCTCAAAGAGTTTCCAAAGAGGGCCTAGTGGATTTGAACTGCCGACCTTTCGGTTGGCAGAGATAGTGCCTACACCACCAGGGTTTCTGATTATAACCAGAGGTATCCAGAAAAAAAAAACAAAAAACCAAAACTGACTGATTTTTTAGTTGATTCTAACTAACAGCAGCACTAGAGGACAGAACAGAACTGTTCCATGAGGTTTCCAAAGCTGTAATCATTACAGAAGCAGACTACCGTGTCTTTCTTTCATGGAGTGACAGTCGGGTTGGAACTCCTCATGTTTTGCTTAGCAGCCAAGCACTTACCACTGCACACCACAGGTGCAGGAGTTAGGATTTACAAGCACGTATTTTGGGAGGACACGATTTAATTGATAACACCTTACATACTGGTAATACTGACAGGCCGATGCCTTGTAAATCACCACTTGCATTGTGGTATTTCTGTTCTCACAAAAACTTCATGTCCACTAGATGGCATTCAGACAGAGCTGGTGGACAAATTTTTATTGCTATAGCTTGATGATGCTAAGCAAAATAAACCAGAGTTTCTCCTTCCTGCTGTGCTTTTATCTTTGTTCATATTGTCTCTGCCTCATGCAGTGAACTGTATGTATGTGATTGCTGCTGAGTGAGGGCAGAAATATGACATCTTGCTGTATATGATGCTTTATAGTTCTCAGTGTGCCTCACACACATCATTCCCTTTGAGCTTACTTCTTGAATTTGTAGAAATTAACATTTAGGTTTCACTTCTGAAAAAATAGAAGTTCAGCTATGTCAGCTGGGAAGTGTAGAGCTGGAACTTGATTCTAGATCTTTTGATTTCTGTTTCTAAATAGGCTAAGTTTTATCAAAAAGAATGTATCATAGAAGAGACAGAGCCTAGTGGGCAAAATGAGCAGAGAGGCCCTTGGAGGACTAACTGGAGTAGGTAAGGACTCTGGCTAGTATATGAAATGACCTGGAAGGGGACATTATGGCGGGCAGTTGTACAAGGGATTAACACCTCCCCATGACTGTCCTGATTTTTGTGCCTTAGGTCCATAGTAGCAGGGCAGACAACAGTGTTTGTGACCTGTGATTTTCAGGAAGTAAGGAGATAAAATGTGAACTAGGCTGGCAGAGAGGAAGCCCAAGCCAAACCTCTTGCCATGATTTGATTTTCACTTATAGTGACCTATAGGATAGGGTTTTCAAGGAGCAGCTGGTGAATTCAAAGAGCCAACATTTTCGTCAGCAGCCCTATCTGTTAACCACTATGGCCGCCAGGGCTCCACGGTGCCTTAGATGAAGTAAAGAGTATTGTCAGTTACTTCTGAGCTTCTCTGCATCCAGTCAAGATATGACCCAACAATGCGGGGAGGCTGTTTCAAAATCATGTTCTGAGATTACAAAATGATTGGGGATGAGTAGACAGCCTTGTGCTAACCAAAGTCATCCAGGAATTATCTGTATGTTGTCTGCTCAGAGTATAACACTTAAGTGTTATACTGTGTTGTATTTCATTATTATTGTCTTCTAATAGAGTGCTTGTCACATATTTTGGATGTTTCCAGGAGTGCTGGGAAAAGGAGCTGCATTAACCTGCAATATTCCATACATTTAATTACCCCTAGGAAGTTAACACTCATAGCAATAGTGTTCACTAAGGAGTTAAAAGAGGAGGGCATTTTGGGGATGTGGGTTAGCAGGCACAAAGGTATCAAGAAAGCAGTGAGTTTAGTTGGTAGGGAAGAAGAAAAGCCTCCACCTGGATGGAGTTAAGACTCTGGGAATAAGAGAAAGTAAAGCTGGGCAGGTAACTGGAGACTGAATTGGCCCTGGTATGTCTTATGGAGGAATCTCTGGGAAGCCTAAACAGTAAGTGCACTTGGCTGCTAAATGAAAGGCCTGATGGTCTACTTCTGAAAAATCAGCTACTGGAAACCCTATAGAGCACAGTTCTAGTCTTTATACACATGGGGTTGCCATGAGTTGGAACTCCCTCAGCAGCAACTGGTCATATTTTTGGTGTCACACCAAGAAGGGCTGCCTTGATGGTGGGCATTTGGGCATCACTGAAAGTTTTCAAGCAACTGTCCTTTGGGAGAAGATTATTGCAGCAATGCACAGGACGGCTTGGAATAGGAATAGCCTGGAGACCTAGGCTCCTGGGGTAGTTTTCAGGTGACATCATACAGGGTTGACCTTGTGTAGAAGTGGAAAGGAAGGACAGATGTGAGAGACACTAAGACAAGTCTCTTATTTACCAATGAGAAAGGCAACTGTTGAACATACTGTCCCCACCGGGATCTTGTGTGTAAGGAGCAGGTTTTCCTGTTATTCTCTTAACCTCACATTCTAGTTACTTGTTTTCCCAATGTGATCTCCTGTTGTCTTAATGGAGCAGTAGAGCTCTGCTCATTAAAACTCTGCAGCACATTACAAGTATTACTCATTTTAAGTAACTGATTTTATAGCATTTCAAACCTGCCAAGTTGATAAATTAGGTACTGTGCTATTTTACACAATCTGGAGTCTCAGATTCAGGGAATTTTGAAAATTAGCAAATCCCCTGGCAAATGGCAGCACCTGCTGGCAAATGTGATATGACAGGCTAATTCTAGTAGACAATGTAATGGCCCAGAAAAACATGAACAAAGAGAACAACACTCACTGCAGGAGCTGGAAGGTTGAGGAGACAAATCCATGAGTGTGGGAGAAACTAATCTATTTTGGGAAAAGACAGAAAAAAATCAATCAGTGATGGCAAGAAAATCCCAAAGTTGGGCAAATCAAGCCAGAGAACTTTAAAAAGATTTAATGTGTCTATCACTATGCTGGGTTCTGTGCATAACAATATAAATGTGATATTAGACAAAGTTATTGATCCTATCAGCAATAATACATTCAGAATGATAAATTTTAAAGCTCTGAATGCTGCAAAAAGTTGTTTTGCAAGAGTGAGCGTTTCAAGAATTGGACTACTCGCCCCAAACCTTCTTCAACAATGATTCTGAATTTAATGAATTTGGGAAGTGGAGTAATACTAGAAATTGATATGTATGTGCATATGTGTGTGTGTACGTGTGTGTAAGGGGAAGGCATAGATTCACTTTACAGTCCTTACTAGAATTCTCATATTCCATAAAGTCAGGTTTTTCAGACTATTATGTTGAACATACGCGATTCAAGGAAGATACCAAAATCTCCATATGATCTGGTCACTGGTCTTTAGGGAGACTGATGCATAAGAATTTATAGCTTTTTGTTTATATCCCATCTTTTAGTCCAGAAAGAATTTAAGACTACTTTGAGACAAACATGATCAGCAAATTGTAGAGGACTGTGTGCAAAACTCTACACCAGTTACTGAAAGGGATAAAACAAGGCATGAGATGTTGATTATGCCGTCCCCAAAACTTGTTGGTATGATAGGAGTAAGTGTAAAAAGCTAATGAATAATAAAAAGTAGTCTATCAAAAATATAGTAAAGGGCAGAATCTTGGAGCCAAACTGCCTGTGTCAAACTCCTTGACTCTGCAGCTCTCTGGCTGTAGATCCTTGGGCAAGTTGTGTAAGTTCTTGGTGCCTTATCTGTAGAAGGGGGATAATAATAGCATTTGCTTCATAGGATTGTTGTGAGTTTTAAATAGGTTGATACATGAAAGGTGCAACACAAAGTCATCTGGCATATAGTAAGCACTATCTGTGTTAGCTACTATTATCATGATAAGGGGTATCAAGTTGTATATTTAGCAATCTCTGTAGGAGTTAGTTGTAAATCCTTTTGAGAAATAGTGGTATAAATAGTGTTTAGAAGAAAAATACAGAAGGATGAACTAGGGAGGTTGATTGTGGGGTAGAGGTTGATTCATGTGAACTAAATTTTTGAAAAGAAGATGGATTTATGTAAGGGGAGAGGCAGGCAAAGCAACCTGCATTATGATGCAGAGACACAGTACATGCTACCTGACTTGAGGATGCAAAGAGAAGTTGGTCTGATGGCAGCAGAGGGGAACCATTGGAAGCCCTACACTGGGATGGTTATGGAGAACCTTGAATACAAACTGAAGACAGAACTTTACTCTGAAGACTCTTCAGAGAAGGGTTTGAAGGGGGTTGCGTAGCACATAGGAAAATTAATCTGTACTGGAAAGGTGAAGGGTTCAGGGCCAAGAGGGTGAAATCAGAGTAGAACCAAAAGTACAATGATGAGAGTCTGGACGAGGGGAAAGGAAGACAGAAGGATCATGAAATGGACCTGATAGAGTCTGGTGACAATGAATGTGGGACCAAGGATAAGGTGGGAAGAGATGCTACTTTTGAAACTTGAAACATGTTGATGATTAAGGTACCATTAATTGACCTAAGGAGGAGACTGGGAATCCCACAGATGCTATTTGATTCTGGATAGATAGAGAGCAATAAGAAAAAATGAACACTCATTCTATCTAGGGCAGTTTCCATCAAGAGGCTCAGACAAATGTCTGTAGGGCAAAGATCTTCAGTTTGGAGTCCATCCCTAGACAGAAATCCAAATGATTTTCTCAATTTTGCCTTTTTAGCATACGTAATGTCATTTAGGACTAGTGACTTGGCTGCTTTTAGGCTATACCTGGTAGCGTATGTCTGAATGCCTCAAAAAGCATTTGAGCAATGTAAAGTTTTCATTATTATTAACACGAAGTCTGGCTCACCCACCCCAGCTAATTCGCATTCAGCTTCTTGTGCTGACTTTTGCCTCAGGACCCAATGCCGTTCTTCCAATTTAGCATTAATATGAATGATGCCTGTTAGAGCAGAAAACCAGATCAGCATGCACAGTCATAGATCTGCTCCCTAAGAGTTGCTGGTACACCAACATGTCCTTTGGGTGAAGTCTGGTGGGTGATAAGAACTCCTTTTCTTGAGTGAAAGGCTGCTGCCCTTAGCCAATGTTTTTTCTTTGCAACTTCATTTTGTAGCACACTAAACAGTGGTTCATTAAGCTGTAAACAGCTGTGGAGTGGCACCAGATACTTCTCAGGGCACTGGGCTGAGCTGGTGGCTTCACTATGAACTTCTGAGTATGGGACCATGTAGAGCTCTGCAGGAAGAACAGAGTAGTAAAGGCAGTGAAATTGAACAGGACCAGACTTGCCCTAATATGGAATTAAGGATATAGGCTCTGATATCCAGAAATAGTAACAATGTTACACATAAAACAAGATGAAGTAAAATTTTTCTGAGGTATCCTTTGTCTTCCTGTTTCACGATTTGAGTGGTCAGCTGTAACAGGGATAGGAAATAAGTAGAATGTAGTTAGGTTTTCATCTTTTTTTTTTTTTTTCTTGTGTGACATTGTAGATGAGTTCAAAATTATCTCCAGGTTATGGAATTTTTCTGGTCTGCAAAATCTGTTTACCTGTTCTTCTTCCACTTATAAATCAGCAATGCCTCCAGTGGCAGTGAATACAAATAGCTCAATGTATGTGTTGAGTCATACTTTCCATTTTATACTTTTTGCTTGTTCTATAGTCTAATTTTAGGCATGACTCTTTTTTCGCCCTCTAAGTGCTATAGTAATAAAATTCACAATGCGTTGAATGTAGCAAAAAAGTCAACTGTTTGTTAGATGACTGTTTTCCGTAGTGGTAGTAGGTGGGAAAGAGCTGAAGAAGAAAACTGTTCTCTGGCTTGGGCAATTCTATTGTACAAGCAATTATAGGCCTAAAAGTAAAAGACACTCAAGCTTCAATGGTATGTGACCCCAGGCAAGTTAGTTAATCCACGTGAATCTCAGTTTCCGTATTTGCTAAATGGGAGCATAGAATCTTCATAGAGTCATGGTGAAAAATGAAAAGATAACATATTAAAAAGTACATAGCAGTACAAAGTACAAAAGTACAAGTTTATAGGCCCTTAGAAAATGTCTGGTGAAGCATAACTCCAAAGGGAAACTTCAGAAGGCATGGGCAATCATCCAAATGAAGTTGGATTTCAGAAGTGTCATGCTGATGGCACAGTAGCCATCATAGTGTTCATTAAATGAGAACTGCCAATTAAATTCATGAACTCATCCTAGAAAAAGTGCCACATACCTTACTTCTTAATATCTCTATGATCACCTTCGAAGTACTCCTCTTAGGAAGCTATGGACCAATGCGAGCACCTAGCCTACCTTCAGACCAATTTTGGAACTCTTTTTCTGGAGTGGCCATCAGAGCTGTTGACATATTACCCTTGATGTCCTGAGTGTAATCAAAACATGTTCCTTTCAATATTTCCTTTATGTTCAAGTAAAGAAAAAAGTCATTGTAGGCTAGATCAGGTGAATAAGGAGTGTGTTCCAATACAGTTATTTGCTTACTGGCTAAAAACAGCTATACAATTAAGTTTGCAAACTTGTCACTGTGCTACTGTGTGCCATGGCCATTCTAGAAAAAGTTTCAAAATTGCTTTGAGGGTGGACCAGGCACTGGCATCAGTGCATAGCTTCCCAAGGGGAGTACTTAGAAGGTGACTGTAGTGATATTCAGCAATGAGGTAAGTAGCACTTATAATAGTTAAGTTTGTGGACTTAATTGTCATACCTCATATGCTATAATCCTCACGTTTTCATATACATTTTTTAATTGGAAGGTTTGCAGTGAAGGGAAGATTGAATATCTCCTAACTGATGTGAGATTTTTCTAAAGCTGAATTTCAAAGGGCTCGTGCTTTGCTTTCAATACTGTAATCCAAGAGCAAGGACAGGTTCTATCAGGTATATTCCTACTTATCATGAGATCTTAAGATTTCCCAAAGTGACAAAAAAACTGTGAAGTGAGATTCATGAAATCTTTGTGTTTCAAGGGAGCATCAGCAGACAAAATACTGGTGTGGCCTCAAGACTGGACCGGGGAGAATTATTGTTCAATGTCTTTTGGGATCACTTTTGAGTATCAGCCCTCCAACTGTAATGAAGGAGTGTGATGAACCTATCTCCATTTTAGGGCTTCATTTTTCTTCACCAATTAGTGGAAAGTAGAATTATTCTTGTGAAAAAAGAAGTGGAACTTCATGTTGAAAGTACTGCTCGACAACTTAAGCTTTTCCATCAATTATCCATAACTCAAGCAGAGAAGGGAGACAGCCTGAAAATTCACGAACAAGCCCCTCAGTGAATCAGGTACAATCTGACAGAAGCCCACAGGTGCCTTTTGACCCAGTGGTCTCGAAACGTAATAGGGATTGTGGAAATCAAGCAAGTGGTTCCTGGGTAGGCTGCCTCAGTGGGCTTCAGAGCCAGTATGTGCAGCCAGTTCCAAAATCTTTTAACTTGCCCCACCTCATTTTTAAAAGCTTTGGCTTACCTCTCAGTCATGCCTTTTTGGGGGGAGGGTGCTAAATTTTAACACAATTTTTATTGCCTCTTAAGGCAAGAGACTTATTTCATAACGTTAAACATATACACATACCTTCCCTGCTAGTCTGAAATTCTTATGAGAAACTGTCTTCATGGTAGCAGTCAGCAGGGGTGTCTGTTCTCTAGCTGCAATTCAAAACTCCTGGAAAGGGTTAGGCGGCTATATAAGGAACTTACTTGTGAGCTTATTCATGTATGACAACGGGGGAACTCCTGAAGATGGCAGCAGCACTTTAGATTTCGCCTGCCCAGGAAGGCCTCGTGGTTAACACAGCCAGAAACCAAATGATGCCGACAAGCTTGTGTTTGCTATCCCCTCCCCCAGATGACATTTCAGACACAATTTTAGATGACACCTTTTTAGATGACACCTTTACGTCTTTGAGCCATGCATGGCATAATACATAGAAAGGAGACTTGAAGCCTAAGAAATAGCTAGTCTTGTTTCTAAGAAGGAGGGAATTTTTAAACCTTTCAATATCATCAGCCTCCTTTTGCCTCTGTATGTGAATTATCTCTTTACACGAGGGTCAAACTGATGAAACAAAACAGGGTATTGTAGATCATACACTGATTTGTAAAAAGATTTATTTTCCACTGGCTACTCCTTAGACAAAGAATGACCGAATTGTATATTTTGCTTTCTATTTCCAGAAATGCCCATTAAAGAAAATTAATGTTTGTTCTGTAATTACTGAAAACTATAAATCACAATAGCTTGTACTAAAAGGTGTGTATAAATATAAATCTGAGCTTTTCATATCTGATTTAAAAAGCTGTATTATTTATAAAACTTTCTACATGGAGTTGAAGATGTAGAACATATTTTCTAGGTGGGTTAGTACCTTTATATTTATAGTTTTTAGAACTTAATTAGATTTTTAAATTACAAAAGCTATATAAGCTTGTGAAAGTGAAACAATTCAGAAATACATATAGAAGTTGTTAATCACCTCTGCCCCATCCTTCTTCATAAGAGATCTGATGTAAAAAGCTGGCCGTGTCTCCTTCCACATTTTTAATTTGCTCATAAAAAATTTATCCCACCTCAGATTGAGGTCTTAGTGTATATAATATTACTGTGCCTTTTCCAGATCAATAGATACAGATTAAACTCTTAGAAGCAGCTGTTAGTTGCCATTGATTCAGCTGTGACTCACGGCCATCTTATGTGTAACAGAATGAAAAGCTGACTGGTCCTGCACATCTTCATGATTATTGATATGTCTGAGTGCATTGTTGCGGTTACTGTGTAATTCCTTCCAACCTAGGGGGCTCATCTTCCAGCACTCTATGAGACAGTATTCTGCTGTGATCCACAGGGTTTTTGTTGGCTAATTTTCAAAATTAGATTCCCAGACCTCTCTTCCTAGACTGTTCACCATGACTGAACCTGCTGACATGTGAAATGCTGGTGGCATAGCTTCTGGCATCACAGCAACACATAAGCCACCACGCAACTACAAACTGACAGACAGGTAGTAGGTAGCCTCATACAGTAATTGCCTAGTATTCCATAGTGATGCAATTTAGTCAGCGATCCTCCCAGATGAACATTTGTGCTATTTCTAATTTTGTTGCCACCACAGACAACGCTGCAGTTTCATGTATAGCTTAATGTACTTGGTGTTTTTTCCCTGCGGGCCAGAGGCCCCGAAGTGGAACGGTCCGTAAAGAAATTTGCATACTGTTGAGTTTTAGTGAACACTGCCAGATTACCTTCTAAAATGTTTGTGCCAATATTTGAGTGTTTGTTTGCCCACATTTTTATCAGCACTCAATATTACCAGTTTCCTAAAAATGCCAATCAGGTATCTTCTTTGAATTTGTATTTCCCTGGCAAGGCTACATGGCATGATGTTTAAGAACATCGCCCTAAGCCTGACTGCTTCGCTGTACAGCTTACTAGCTATGTGTTCTTAAACAAACAAACTCACTGCCACTGAGCCAGCTCCAACTCATAGCCACCCTATGTGTGAATTCAGGCATGCTTAATCCCTTGGTGGAAACCCTAGTGTTGTAGTGCTTATGCGTTACATCTGCTAACCAAGACGCTAGCAGTTGGAATCTTGCAGGCACTCTTTGGAAACTCTATGGGGCAGTTCTACTCTGTCCTGCAGGGTTGGTATGAGTCAGAATTGACTTGATGGCAGTGAGCTTGGACAATCAGTTTCATCCCCTGAAAATGGAAAAAATAATAGTACCTGCCACATAGGAATATTAGTGGGATTAACTGAGGTAGTACTTATAAAGGCTTAGAATGGTATATGGTGCCTAGAAGAACGTCTGACACATAACAAGCACCGTATGAGTTAAACAAGTACGTTTTAGGGATGCTGACCATCTTTTTATATGTTTGTTAACCTCTGTTAAATAAGAATGTTAATATGTTTAATTTCTAGTGTAAAAAAGGATGGCTTATTTTACTTTTCTACTTATCAGATGACTCGTAGAGGACAGCATAGCAATCCCCCTTCCTTATCCTGGAAACACTCCACTGCTTGAAAATGCCAGAAGTAGAGAAGAATTTTTGCTATGGTGTTTACATGAGGAGGAAAAAAGAAAGGTTTTATAATATGGAAAGGGAATTTTCTAATAAAGGAACATTCCAGGATTAACCCGTACTTGCATACACTAAGAAACTGATTTCAAATTGTCTTCCCTAATAGATGGGACCTCAGTTTACCGGTACAGAAATTTAAAGCCATTAGCGCTTTTCAGAGACAGCTACAAGGCAGTTGAAAAGCACTTTAATTGTGAAGGGTACAGTTTTATAAATGAAAAATAGTCATTTGATATCTTGGATTTCAGACTAGCTCAGCCTTTCCTATTGAGATGACTAACCACATACCTCACTTCTCAATCAGTTATTTTTCATTTGGGTCTGTCCTTTCCAGGGAATCTTGTATTATTTATCAATCACGTAAATCTAAAAACACCCAGCATCAGGCTTGTTTAAATGTCAGAGACAACTATTTCTTGTGTTCTTCCTCTCAGCTTCTATCAGCTACATGCTCTTTTCATGTTTCTGCTACATCTTCAGTAGGATGAAGAGATGCTCTTTCATCAGGCACTGGTTTTAACCTGTTTTGGTGAAATTCAAATTCAAGCAATTCTACTGCATTTCAGTATTACAAGAAAGGTGGGTGGGTGGGTGGGTGGAAAGCTGGTG
This sequence comes from Heterohyrax brucei, assembly GCA_028571685.1. NCBI lineage: Eukaryota > Metazoa > Chordata > Mammalia > Hyracoidea > Procaviidae > Heterohyrax > Heterohyrax brucei. The sequence continues at coordinate 87,661,601 of CM053151.1, read as the reverse complement.
GTGTGTTGGGGAGGAAGAGACTTTCTGAATCACATTGGCATTTGCACAGTACTGTATTCTTAGGCAGTGTCAGACTGATTTTTATTGAACCTTAAAAATAATGTCAGACAATGAGAATTTTTATGGAAATGTACTCACTTCATGTTCCGCACTTCAGACATCCCAATGAACTTCCGTAACCATTTCTGTTGTTGCAGAGCATTTCCTTTAGTGCTTGGACTCCGTCTGTTCTACCACCTCACCACCCTTCACCCATCACCTTTGCACCGATCGTTACCTCCTCTCCTTAACAGAGTCCATGCGTGTATTCCTTTGCATATGTCCTCCATTCCTTTGCCTCTTTCTTTTTCTAGTACCCTACTCTGAATTAATGACTACAAACCTCAAGTGGATCATTTAATCAGCCAGCCTTACAATATTTTCCTACCCAATCCATTTGCTCCCTGTCTATACACCATCTTTTCACACCTCTTCTCCCCACCAACCTGTAATATCTTTCCTTACTCCTCACAGTTAGCTGATGACATGGGTTCTGATTGCACTGAAAGAAGATACAAGCAATCAGAAGAGAAGTCCTCATCACCAAATCTCATCACTTCCCTGCCTCTGTATCGACAAACCAGCTTTCCTTGTTGTTGAAGTGGATGAACATCCCTGCGCCTCTGTAAGGCAGCTGTTGCATGTGGTGCTGGGGTCTGGTCTGCCTAACCCCGAAGCCTGCTTACTCAAGGATAGCACTTCTGCAATAGCTTGTTCGCTCTCCTATGTGATCGTTTTCCCCCCTCTACTTGATGACTCCCATCACCATTCAAACATGCCGCAATATCCTACCTTTAAAAAAATTTAATCATAAACTTTATAAACAAATTACTATAGAGCATTTTAATAAACTGCAATGTTTTGTGAGAAATACAAAACATGAAGCTGGCTCTTTTTTCTTTGGGGGGGAAAAAACCATTGTTATCAAGTCGATTCTGACTACTAGTTCTGACTGGTAGTTTTTCTCCATAGTTTCCAAGGAGCACCTGGTAAATTCAAACTACTAGTACCTGGTTAACAACTGTAGCACTTAACCACTATACCATGGTTTCCTCCTTTCCCTTACCTGTTGCTTCCTCTTTTTGTCTTCCCTATTGCTGTGGAGCGGGTTCTGCCTTATAGTGACCCTATCTGACAGAGTAGAACTGTCCCTGTACAGTTTCCAAAGAGCACCTGGTATATTTGAACTACCCATCTTTTGCTTAATAGCTGAATTCTTAACCATTATGCTACCAGGTTTACTTCCTTTCCCTTTGATAAGTATAAAACATTTACTTATAGTCCAGAATTAATGACACAGTAAACAGGCATTCTATAAAACAGTCTAAAGCAAACCTTGTTAATTGCTGTATTTAGAACACGACAGACTACAGTGCAAAGTAGGAATTGGTGCTGCCAGTTTCTGTGGAGGAATTAATAAAGGGGGCACTGATGGGCCAGAAACTTCCTGTAAACTTAGGAAATCCTGAAACCTTGATACAAATAATGCTGAAATTAGTCTAGCAGTAGTATAGCTTACTTGCACTTGGCTTGGCTTGGCTAGTACTCCCAAGAAAGTACCAAAAAGATAATATGATCAAATGCAAACTATTAAGTGTGAAGCCATTTAAAACATTGATAAACTATGTACCTATTGCCTAAGGAAACTGAACAATTTTGTGCCTCAAAATACTTGCATTGTGTTTTCCAGCACTTGCGGGACTCCTCCCCTGTGAGGATACAGGGGCAGTTGCATTGCGCCAGATTGGCTCGGCCAGTCCAGATCACTAGACTGATTGGAGCTTCTCCTTTCATATTGCTGGACTTTCTGGTTCTCTGCTTCATGGGAGCACTTAGATGCCCTGTGCATGGCTGCCAGCCCCTCTGCCAAAACCCCCTGTTAGACTTAAAAGTCTCTCCTACCCACATCTTCATCTGGGTCACATCTTCTGTCCTTTGCCACTGAATAACTATAGGCACATGCCTGGGACCTAGAGTTCTCTCTTCAAGGTCCTAAGCACCTGAGCACTTGAAATATTGCAGTTTTAGTTTCACAATGCCTGTTTCTATCCAGAAACAAGATCTCTGATTGTTGGAAAGATGACAAACTTTTATTTCAGGTCTCTCATCCAGAAGCCACAGGAAGAGATACTCTTTTTCCTTCCAGAATGCAGGGCACCAGGACCACCAGGACCACCATCTATCCTCAGGGCCAGGGGACCTTCTTGCAGAAGCATTCCTCACCTTGGAGACAGTGATGCTTTCTGGCAATAAAGTCAAATTTGATGTGACACTGAACACATCTTGGACATTCCTGGTATGGGATCTCCTGTGGACCTTCCATACCAGCCTGGTCACCAAAACTCTGTGTTTGAAGATCAGGAGTACCAGCATTTTGATGTAGTGTGTGTAGCCTCTCTAAGAGCAGGATGCTCTACCTTACCAAGTATGGCAGTCTTCTCCAGGGACTGTTCTCTCCTGATAGTATGCTCAGTAGGATTTGTAGCCCATTATAAAACTTTTTATAAGTAGGAACCGCTAGCACTTTGCATGCTGGCATCTGCTCTCAAATCTTTACAATAAAAAAAAAAAAAGTTACCTTAAAATCAGTTTCTAAACTGGACCTGGCAGGTTCACCATTGTTTCTGGCCACTTTGGTTTTTTTTTGGCTCCATCTATGAAAAGAGTACAAGCAGCAAATGTGATTGAGCATTCTCAGAAACACGGCTGACCAGAAACATAAGGCGAGACAGATGCCTTCCTGGTGAAGTGGGAACCCAGCTTGCCCAAGATAATGTCTTCACTAGTCTGTGCTTCTCCTTCCTACGTAACTTCAAATTTCCACTTGCAAGAAGTGTTAGGAAGAGGCAGGCCTGTTTAGGGCTTTTCAGAGAGGAAAAAAGCCTTAATGGGAAAAACTGGGATTCATCCTCTAAGAAAGCAGCAGAGTCTGGCTAGAGAAGAACAGAACGAGAGTCTCTTCCCTGAAGACAGGGCCAAGATGTCAGTGCGCAATCACACGCGGAAGGGAAAGTGCTTGTGGCAAAGACCTTTTGGGGCTCTAAGGTTTTAACTTAATTCAGACAGGAGATGGTCAAAGGCTTCACTTTAGTTTTCTTATTAGTATTATCAACCCTCTCTCTTTACTGCCCAACAGAATTCCACTTGTATCTCTCTATCCATTCCAGGTACATTTGTGAGTCGTAATAGCCGGAAGGACTGGCTAGGAGAGGTGGCAATGGCAACTACAAGACCAGAGAGTGCTTGATCTGGGGGACCTGGTGACTTTAGTCACATCTGGAGTACATAAGGGGGGCCAGAGAGTTATCAGAGGCCATAGGGTATCCAGAAGGTTGCCTCCCTGTCCAGAGGGAAACAGGGCTTTTTTGCAGGCACAGGGCATCAGTGAGGTTGTTCGACATTTGCCCTTAATAATAAATAACAGAATAAATTTGTATGGTGCTTAACAGATTAAATTTGTATGGTGTTTACTGTATTCTAGACACCATTCCAAGCATTTTATATATATTGACTTATTCAATCCTGTAACAGTCCCATGGGAGGGGCAATTTTATCATGCCTGTTTTACAGACAAGGAAGCTAAGACATAGAAAGTTTAAGTAATTTGTCCCAGGTCAAGTAGCTAGGAGCTGACAGAGCTGAAATTTGAACCTGCCAGTTTGGTTCCAGAATCTTCGGCCTTAGTTATTTAGAGTCTCTGACTTCCGCTAGATAACAAAGATAAAGGTGTTACAGGTGACTATGTAGTGAGGAGGCATCAACATGGAAACTCTAGCCAAAAAAATGAATTCTTGGAGGTGATGATGGGGACGGACACTGCACCAGAAGGGAGGTCTTCTGAGTGCAAAGATGTTCTTTGCTTGCCGCTTATGGGCCAAATTAAGCTATCTGGAAATAACACAAATAAATAACACGAAGAAAGAAACCAGCATCAGCTATGTACGGCCTGTTATCTACATGCCTCTAAACCCAAGGCACATTTTTAATGTCTGTGATTCACGAATTCTGCAGAATTTCAGATAGGAAATATTCAACAGGTTGTACTTTGAGTTCAAAACATTCACATTTTGTACCCAGCTAAAATCTCTGCAGGCTTTTAGATTCTCTGGTTCTGAAAAATAACTCAATGGTTTTTGTGCTCCTTTGCTTGAGGAAAAGCAAGTTAGTCCCAGGATATTTTGAGTTGGATTTTTTTGACATTCACGGTCTTTCTGTCATTAGATAAATTGAAAGATCAAGGAATAGATAAGTGACTGAGCTCCTCCCACTCCAATGTGGTCAGTTAATTTCCAATCAAGCTTAGATTTCCTGATCGGGTGGCAAGCCACACTGTACTTCACACATTTTCATAATCAGTTTGGAATTACTCAAGATTGTTTGTGGTTGAAACTAAGGACAAGATAGGAAGCTTGGTGGTTCTCTGTGGATATAACAACTGTACTGTCTTTATCCTCATCAACTTCAAGATCATCAACAGCAAACATTTTTATGGTGGTTTGCAGTTGACATACATCATGGCATGTGATGTTGAGTTTGCTTTTCTTTTTCTTTAGTATTTCTGTTTCCTACTAAGGCAAATACTAAACTGTTGAAAGTTGACATTAACCCATTGTTCATTTGTTTTAAAACTGTGTAACAGAGACATACACAACTACCAGCTCTTATCTAAAGTAATTAAGCAAAGGTAAAAAATACAAGAGCAATAATTGTATCAGTTGACTTGGGTAATTAAGGCAAGGTGTGAATATTAAAGCAAATAAATAAACAACAAAAACAGACTTTGTAAGGTCAAGAGATAAAAGAATAATTTCATGGATATAGTCTTTTTATATTAATGTCATATCATGTTGAAAAATTCATCTTAGAAGCACCTGGAGCTGATACCAATAGTGAATAAAGCTACTAAGAGTTAAGTGATAAAGTTGCCACAGGTTTTGGACTTAAAAGCTGTAGTGGAAATGATGTAACTGATCAAAAACAACAGGAACTGGAAATATAACTTATTTTTAGTTCTTTCTTAAAAGATATGTTGTTGTTAGATGCTGTCAAGTTGGTCATGACTCATAGTAACCTTATATACAGTAGAGCAAAACACTGCCCAGTCCCGTGCCATTTTCACGATCATTGCTATTGTTGCAGCTGTTGTGTCAATCCATTTCCTTGAAGGTCTTTGTCTATTTTGCTGACCTTTTACTTTACTAAGCATGATATCCTTCTCCAGGGACTGATACTATCTGATAACATGTACAAAGTATGCGAGATGAAGTTTTGCATCTTTGCTTGTAAGGACCATTCTGGCTGTATTTCTGTAAATCTGTAAGACAGATTTGTACATTCTTCTGGAAGTCCATGGTGTATTTGATATTCTTCACCAACACCAGAATTCAAATGTAGCAGTTTGTCTTACTCAGAAGATCTGTTCTCATGTATTATTTCTTAATTTGAGATGCTGGGCAACCGATGTGCCTGCTGTGTGTCTCATTTGCAAACTGGCATTCTCTTGCTTGATCTCTAAAAGAAGGTTACAGTTGAAGGGCAGCTGACAGGAATGTTTATAAAGAACAAACAAAAGTGCAGCGATGTGTAAATGCCAAACACCAGTGATAATGATATCGAGTGGGAGGAAAGGTATGTCACCTCCTTTTGCCCAGCGGAGTCCTGTACACTTGGACCTCCAGGAAAATCATTTTGTCTGTGCGTGTGACAGCATGCGTGCCTACGTGCATACATCTAATCTATCCTAGAATACAGACTTAATAATTTTTCAAGTTGGGTTATTATTTTTATCTCCATGTCTTCAGGATTTTATAAATGTCAAGTCAGTAACATATTGAAATGTATAAAATGAAGGGGTTTTTGTTTTTGTTTTCTTTTTGCACAAACATTTTTGCTCTGGGTACTGAGCTAGGCTATATAGATAGTTGGAAACAACAGTTTTTCTTGTCATTAACCAACTTGAAAGGCAACTTCAGTTTAATAGACTGTAGCTGAGTGCTCCCAGCCCAGTCAGCCACTCTCTGCTGGAGAGCAGGCAAGAGTAATTCACTCTCAGTGGGAAGCAGAAAGGGCATGGACTATTTTCTTAAGAAACCAAAAGTAGAAACTGTATCTGACAGGCAGTGACACCCTACACCACCCCTAGAGGCAGCTGTGCAGCCAGACTGTTGAGAATATTTCCCACTGTTGTCACTGAACTATGTGGATTTATTTCCCTGAGGGGTTAGTCCTTAGAACACTCTTCCTGGAGTGACTGCTCTTCCAGTAAGATCTCATTCTAATTTTGCACTCAGGTGTTACTTCCTGGAAGAGGGTCAGAAACTGTAAAGAGCAAGGCTAATAGTAGACAAGCTCCAAATATTGTAGGAAATAAGGATCATGATGAAAAGACCTCATTTGAGAGAACTCATTTCTCACTTGAAAACGTAATTGGACTGTAGGGCTTTGGGTTCTTTCAAATTTTGCAACATTTAGTTTTGTTCTATCAAAAATACCAGGAAATTCAAGTGTAGTGAAGCGTCCTATTTCTCAAATGCTTTTTGAATTGTGATACATTTATTTGACAAAAGCATCAATATTCGGCCATGTTCAAAACTGACTCCAGTTTTTCTACCCTTTTTAGAAAACGCATCTGAGCTTATAACCTGGAATCTATAAAAGTTATCATCTGTTGTTTCACCAAGATCTTTTTGGGAGCAATACCCCTTGTTCCTTTCCAGTTGACACTTGGCATTGGAGATTATACAGGGAAACATCACGAACCCTGATTGCAATACTGAGTCGGCTGTGAGTCTCTGTCCAGTTTGATTCTTCATACCATATATTCTGCTTCTTAGGAAAATGTGGTGGCAACTTCGTGTGTAAGTCGTGGTTTTTGTCCTTCTTCCTGAGTAGATGATGTTATGTGCTGAGGAGTCTGTTCCAACACTCAGTGACTCTGTGTACAACAGAACGAAACGCTGCCTAGTCCTCCACAGTATGAAAAATTTGTTACATTTGAGCCTGTTGTTGCAGCCACTGTATCAATCCATCTCATTGAGAGTGTTTCTCTTTTTTGTTGACCCTCTACTTTACTAAGTCCCCCTCTAGGGACTGATCCTTCCTGATAACATGTCCAAAGTATGTGAGACAAAGTCTCACTCTCCTTGTTTCTAATGAGCGTTCTGGCTGCACTTTTTGCAAGACAGATGTGTTTGTTCTTCTGGAAGTCCATGGTATGTTCAATATTGCTCTCCAACACCATAATTTAAAGGCATCAATTCTTCTTCAGTTTTTCATATTTATTATCCAGATTTTGCATGCATATAAGGTGACTGAAAACACCACAAACAGATTTCGTGTTAGGAATTTCCTTTCTCCTATTTTTTTCTCTGTCATCAGGACAGATACCTCTGTTTCTGTCTAGCTTTCAGAAGTAACTAAAACACAGTGAAACCTCTCTTCTTCCAATTCTTACAGCACCTACCGGTCTTTGGGCGATGCAAATGGTTACGTACTAGACTGCTAGCTGAAAGGTTAGTGATCTAAACCTACCCAGGGGCACCTTGGAGCACAAGCCTGGCAGTCGGCTTCTGAAAGGTCACAACCTTGAAAACCATATGAAATAGCTCTACTCTGGACGCATGAGGCAGCCACAGTGGCAGCTAACAACATAACAACAGTTACACTGGACACTGGTACACTGACACCATTCTCCTGTAGTTCAGTTCAGCGGCAGAAAACTTTTGATGAGAAAGTATATGTAAAACTGGCACATATATGCTGTTATGGATTGAATTGTGTCCCCCCCAAAATATATGTAGCCATGTGGCTGGGCCATGATTCCCAATATTTTATGATTGTCCTTCATTTTGTGATTTTTCCTGTGCTGTATGTTAAAGGATTAGGGTGGGACTGTAAATTCTTTTATAGGATCACCTCCCTGCTCCACTGTAAAGGGAGTTTCACTGGAGTGTGACTTATACCACTCTTAATCCTTTCATCCTGCGAGAGATAAAAGGAAAGGGAAGCAAGCAGAGAATTGGGTACCTCAAACCATCAAGAAAGCAGCACTGGGAGAAAAGCGTATCCTTCAGACCTGAGGTTCCTGCACCAGGATGCTCCCTGGACAAAGACTGATGCCATACCGGACTTTCCTTCAGAGCCGATAAGGGGGAAAGCCTTCCCCTGGAGCAGACATCCTAATTTGGACTTGAAGTCTACCGGACTGTGTAAGAACAAACTTTCCTTTGTTAAAGCCATCCACTCTGTGGTATTTCTGTTACAGCAGCACTAGCTGACTAAAACATATGCTCCTGGGAGTCTTCGTGTCTTTTCTGTCATTTATATCTCAGTGACTTATTTATCTTTTCTGAGTATGAGCCCACAAAATAGAGAGAGGGGTCTAGTTGTACACTGTACAAGATCATTGTGGGGTTTCAGTGTGTTACCTTTTACTAACAGAATTGTAAACTCTTTTTTGATGCTAGCTAGAACCTTCCTAGGAAAAGAAGGAAGAAGGAAGGAGAGGTTTCTTAAGAGGCTCAAAAGACTATAAAGCTCTCAGAGGCCATGTTCCTTACATCAGTCCACACTAATAAACGGGATAAAGTCTACCTGTACAGATTTCCTTAGGTGTGGACTGAGAACATGATTTCTAGCAGGGACTGCAAGGAGCCCCAGCTTTGATGAGTGGCTCCTTGATGAGTCCTTTGATCTTGCTCAATTTCTAGGAATCTGTTTCCAGACACCTGACAATAAGCACACTCAGCAGAAACAGCCTTCAGATTTCATTTCTCTCCCACCCGGGGAAGCCATCAACCATGCCCTTTCATCTCTTCCACTAAAGTCAGATTGTGTCTCTGGCCTGAACTTGATGAATTGATATTAGGGCTCTAAACTCCTCCACTCCTTGCTTTTTATTCAGTGAAGCTGCTGTTGCTGGACTTTTGATGATAGTGAATGAAATGAAATCCAACTTCAATAACTCCTTAGAAGTTTATGGTGCCTGAGGAGGTGTGAAGGGGCAGGGTTATACTTACAAAGCCTGAATCTAGATACCCTTAAAGATCTCATTTCCACTCAGTCCTGGCCTTTTCTAGGTTACAAGTTCTGTTGCTAAATGTAACTAAAATATGGAGACACTGTGTTGGAGTCTCTGAGTGGTATAAACACCGGCGTACTTGGCTGCCAAAAGAAGATTGGAGGTTTACTTCTACCTGGAGGTGCTGCAGGAGATGGATCTGGCTATCAGCTTCTGAAAAATCAGCCAGTGAAAACCCTATGGAGTACAGTTCTCTGACACTCATAGGGTAGCCAGCAGTCAGGATCGACTTGATGATAACTCATTTGACTTTTGGCTTGCTGTACCTCTCCTAGGCTGTGGTGGTACAGTAAGACTAGTAGCAGGAAAAGAGACATGACTAACTCTGTGTAGTAAGAAAATAAATGCTATTTCAAGGTTTAGAAATTAAGGGCATATGCATATGAAGAAGACTTCTGGGCTAAACTGAAAAGGAAAAAGAGCAAGGATTTGGAATTTTTTACAGTGGATGCCCTAAAGAGAATTGTCTGAGGCTGGGTTCTCTAGAGAAGCAAAATGGGTAAAGCATATGGACACGTACATTAAAAAAAAAAAAACCCAACCCACTGCCATCTAGTCGATTTTGACTCATAGCAACCCTATAGACAGAGTAGAATCCTGTTATAGAGTTTCCAAGGATCACCTGGCAGATTTGAACTGCTGACCTCTGGTTAGTACCCATAGCACTTAACCACTAGGTCACCAGGGTTTCCACATATATACGTAGGTTTATATCAGGGAAATGGCTCACATGGTTTTAGAGGTTAGAGCATCCCAAGTTCACAAGTCAGGATAGAAACTTCTTCTGATTCATATAGCCACAGCATCTGGCAAACCCCAGTTGGTAAGTCAGAGAGCACAGCTCTTACTCACAGGCTGTGAAGGTGGACAAATCCCAAGACAGACAGGCAAGACCACAGGTAAACTGCTAGCTCAAGACCCAGTGAACAGGAGCCAGCTGCAGGATCCATCATGAGCAAAAATCCCACAAGCCTTGTCAGAACGCCCACTTATATTTGATGAAATCCATGAGCTTAGGAAACTCTTTCAACTGATTGGCTACTCACAGCAGATCCCATCATGTAGGAGATTGCAACATTGTATGACTACCCAGCCAATGAGAATCATGGCCCAGCTAAATTGAAACAACCTTATTCACCACAAGGGTTATAAACATCTTTCTCAAAAAGGCCTTTTTCTGAGCATCTTACTAATGCTGCTAAATTACACCTCCTAGAAAGGTCCCCAATCTGGACTCATAGTCTGATCATGGAATTTTTGGTCTGGGATCCTACAATGGACATCCACTATTTTGTGAGTTTCTCCATGTCTTTTATTATTGTTGTTCAGATTACCCAGAGTCAGTTTCTGATGTTTGCAACCGAAGAACCTTAATCAATACAGATCTTTAATTATTTGAAATCACACTGCCCAAGGGCAGGGTGGCAGCCACTGAGATGACAATATCATTTCTGTCTTAGTCTTAAGATAGCCCCTTGAGTGTTAGAATGAAACTATTTTCTTGGTGGTAGCTTGAACCCAGTCTTGCCAATATTCTGCCATTTCAGTTACTTTGTCCTAAAGTTGGCCTTTGCACATTTTGTTTCTGGATCAATTTTTGTAAGTTACCTCTCTTCTACCACTCTGACACTAAAATCTTAATCTTTGCTGTCTCCAATAGCTCAATAGCTTGTCTCAGTGCCTCTTAGTTTCTCTGTAATTCAGCAGCATGTTATATTTTCTTTTTCCAGAAATTCACCCTTTCAGGAATTCCTGGCTCACAGGTCCGTTATGCCCAATCCAGGTAAAGGACTGGGACAGATCTGGGTTTACATCTTACCCTATTACTAACTGGGCAACTTTGGATCAATTTCTAAATCTCTCTGAATGTTGTTTCAGTTTATTGAATCAGGAAATCATAGGCTCTCTCTCTAGCGTAGAATTTGAGAGCCAGGTGTCTGAACTTTTCACTAATAACCCACGGACTTAAGGATGCTCGTGTTTCAAGCTGTTGAAGGCCAATGAGCAAACCAACTCATTACCTTAGGCGGAAGCTACCTGTTAGAAGTTAACCTACAATCCTCTTGTGCATATGAGCTCTCTTCAGTAATTTCTTTTTTCAGGGCAACCTTGGTGTTACGACTTCCACATATCCAGTCAGCAGGGACAGTTCATAGGCCTGGACTATGTCTGAGAGGGAAATGGACATCAGCAAGGCTGATCTGCTCACCCGATTATACACACTTAATTCAGCAAAGTGGTACACATAGTCCCTGTGAGCCAGTCAAGCTACTCTGCCACTTTTTAGTCACTTTCCAGTCTAGGCAGGCTTCCTGGGCAGGGAGAGGACTGCTGAGTTGCATCAGACATAAATGAATCAATACAAACCAATTTCTTCGCAAAAAAAACCTAATTAGTCACTCTGCTGCCCAAATCAACTGTTTCTCTCTCCCAGCAGCTGACACATTCTAGTTCCTGCATACAACTTCATTCTAACTCCGTTAATGAAAAATGCATAATACATTTTGTTATTGCCAAGTTTGTTTTCTAAAACACAGTCAATAACAAAAGTTTTTACTGCAGTCTTAGAAGAAGGGTTTTCCCGTTTCAGAGAAAAGTCAGGTTCTATGTTAGGAGAATAAATATTTAGAAAGTGACGATATAATCATGGGTTGATTTTTGCCAGGAAAAATATAGAAGTGGTAGAAGAAAGGGAGAAGTAGAACCCCAGCTGTCCCTTCTGGGAAGAACCAGCCGTTCCCATACACCTGTCAAAGACTTGTTAAGAGAAACCCAGTCTTTCATCCATTTATCGTTTGTCAATCTTCCCAGTGAACTCAGCAACCAAAAAGACTGCTGTTTTCTAGGGCTGGTATAGAACCTAGAGGACATGAGTGCAAATTGTCTACAGGAGGTGGTATTGTAGATAGTTATAGGTGTGGACTTAGAGTCACACTAGCCTGGCCCTGCCACTGACATTGGATAGATTACCTCTCCAAGCTTCAGTTTCCTCGTCTGAAAAAGGTGGAGCTGATATTTCAGATTACTTTATGTGTAGTTTAGGAAGAAAAGCTTCTGCCAGCGAAAGTATGGCACAGCACGCATTGTAAGATTCACCAATTTCAGTGATGGAGTAAGTGAGATAATTGATACAAAGTACTTGCATTTTTTTGACACACTGTAAGCCCTGATAAATGATTATGACTATTTTTACTACTGGAGATGATAATTTAAGTAATTTGAGTAAATTACTTAAGCTTCTGGTTTTTTCTATTCCTTTTGTCTTTAAAATAAATGGGTAGCCATATGGTCCTACCACACAGAATTGGGAAGAAGATCTAATTAAAATAACTTCTTACCCAAAACACCCAATTCTACTGCAGACCAGTTGATTCCAATTCATACAACTCTACAGGACAGAGTCAAACTGCCCTGTAGAGTTTTCAAGGAGCAGCTGGTAGATTCAAACTGCAGGACTTTTGGTTTGTGGCTGTAGCTCACCGTAGCTTCTAATTGTGATGTCACCAGGCCTCTTTTTATGTTCTCAGTGGTTTTAAATGTGAAACACTGGCAGCTCCTTCTGCTAGTCGTCTTCTGTGTCTGAAACTGATAAGAAAGGATCCGACTCAACGGCACTTGGCACTTGGCTTGGCATACTGCTTATTTTCTATTTGTGTATGTATTAATTTAGTAGGAATTCCAAGACAATTTAAAATTTTCATTTGGAATGTTCATGTTTCTGTTGTCTTTGAAAAAGAACTTTTAATTTTGTTTTTTCTTACAGTAACTGAGTTTTCATGAATGTTTTGCTTTCTGTCAAGAGAGAAAAAGTTATTTTAACATAATATTGTTAATTTTGTGTATTTGTAAACTTCCACAGAGTTTAGAAAACCAGTGAGGGTAAGCATAGTTTTATTGTTAAATGAGAAAGGAAAATAAGTTTCAGATTTCTGTGACTGACTGTTAAAACACAAAGGAATTTCACTGAAAGCAAGTCCCAGACACTAGCCATTTGAGACCTTACAGTTAGATCTCCATTAAGTAGCAAGGAGCTAGACCAGTGGGGTATGCAGATGTGTGAGAGAAAAGCATTTTAAAAAATTTTATTTATTTATTTATTTATAATATGATTGAGTAAAAATGTACATTCCTGTATAAATTTGCATGCCTATCTATATGCAGCTCCCACTGCTCTCCCTGCCCAGTGACAGCCCAGTGACTCATCCTCTCCACTCCTTACATGTCTTATCCTTCCAACAATCTCCTATCCCCTCCTCTCCGCCCACTCCCCGCCTCCAGTAAGAGGTCTGTGGAACGACATCTTATAGGTGCATAGAACTGTAAAGTGCACACATGATATGGTCACTCTGCGTCACCAAGTCCAATCCATCCTGTCGGAAGAGTTGACCTCCATTATGATTTATGGACAAGGGCAGCATCAGGCCCAGGGGCCATGCTCCCAGGGGAATACCAAGGCCCCTAGACCATCAGTTGCAGTCTTTTATTGGAGATCTCAGAGGGCACTCCCTTTTATTCTTGTGTTACCAGTGAGACTCAACTTTGTGAGCTCTATTGTTGCTACCATTTGTGGTGGCCGGGCACCATCCAGTTCTTCCAGCCACAAGTCGATGTAGTCACCCACTCACGTGGGTCTCTCTGTCTTCTGTGTTGTCTTTCCCCCATGTCATTTTGGTCCTTGGTGAGAATCCGTTCCTGCTGAGTTGGGAAGATTTGCTGTACCCTCAGATGGCAGCTTGGCAGCTTTTAAGACCACAGACACCACTCACCAATGTGGGGTGCACAAAGCTGTCTTAGAAAGATGCAAGATGTGCCAATTGGCCTTGATTTCCCCTGAGAGCATGGTCCCTGGCCCCCCACCCCAGCTACTCTGTCCTTGCAATACTGGGTTAAGATGGGAAGAGTAATCATGTTATGTTGAAGTCCAGTTAATATTGATCTTCTTTCTAATGTGTGCTGTCACAGATTTCACCCAAACAAATGTCTATCAACTGTCCAATCTAAACCCTCCACCCCTTGCCCTCTCCCTCCCCACCCTTGCAACTATCAAAGAGTCTTTTCTTCTATGCATGAGTCTGTTTTTAAGTTCTCATTGTAGGGGTCTCATACAATATTTGTCCTGTTGTCACTGACCACTTTCACTCAGCATGATGTCCTCCAATTGAAACTAGGTTATGAGATGTTTCCTAAAATCATCATTGTTCTTTATCATTGGAGAAGAAGGTGTAGCTGTCCGCTGATGGATAGAAAGTTTGATGTCGATGTTGATGAGGTCCAGTTGGTTAACTGTAGCAGTAAGGTCTTCTGGGTCTTTACTGAGCTTTTTTCTAGATGATCTGTCCAATACTGAGAGTGGAGTGTTGAAGTCTCCCACTATAATTGTGGAGTGATCTATCTCATTTTTGAGTGTAGTCAGTGTTTCTTCAATGTATTTAGGTGCTCTAATATTAGGTGCATAGGTATTTAATAATTGTGTATTGAACCTTTCAGCAATAAATAGTGTCCATCCTTGTCCACGATGGTAGATTTTACATTAAAATGGATTTTATCTGAGATTAGAATTGTCGAACCTGCTTTTCTTTCTGTATCGTTAACTTGATGTATATTTTTCCATCCTTTAATTTTCAGTTTGTTCCTATCTTTAAGTCTGAGGTGAGTTTCTTGTAGGTAACATATGGATGGGTTGTGTCTTTTGATTCAAGAAGTCACCCAATGCCTCTTTAGTGGAGCATTTAGTCATTGATATTCAATGTGATTATTGATAGGTATGCATTTAGTGCTGTCGTTGTGATATGTTTCTTTTTGTGTTGATGTTTTCTCTGTTGTTCTTATTAATCTGTTCTGGGACATTCTTCTTTGTGAGTTGATTTTTCCCCTTTTTCAGGGTTAGCTTTGTGGTTGTTGAGACTCCTGTATTACATTTCTTGATTTGATATGTTGCATCATTGTTGTGCTTTATGGCTGCCCTGTGATCCCTCTTAACAAACTATGTGTAAACCTGATTTTAATTACTACCAGTCTTAATTTTTTTATTATGATTGAGTGAAAATGTGTATTGCTACATAAATTTGCATGCCGACTTATATGCAGCTGACACTGCTCTCCCTGCCTGGTGACAGCACACTCATCCTCTCTGCTCCATACATGTCTTATCCTCCCAACAATCTCCTATCCCCTATTCTCCACCCACTCCTCCGCCTCCACTAAGAGGTCAGCAGGAAATCCTATAGATGCATAGAACCATAAAGTGCACACATGATATGGTCACTCTGTGTCACCAAGTCCAGTCCATCCTGTCCAAAGAGTTGACCTCCATTATGATTTATGAACAGGGGCAGCATCAGGCCAGGGTCCATGCTCCCAGGGGAATACCGAGGCCCCTAGACCATCAGTTGCAGTCTTTTATTTGAGATCTCAGGGTCCACCCCTTTTTATTCTTGTATTGCTGGTGAGATTCAACTTTGTGTGCTCCATCACAGATATCACTGGTGGTGGCCAGGTGTACTACCAGTCTTCTTAACTTCCTCTCCATCTGGAAGGACTATAATGACTGTAGTATATCCCTCTTTGTAATATGATGACATCGTAGTTTACATGATATGCTCACTGGATCATTTCTTTCACTATTACAGCTTTGATTGAGTTTGGAGCCTTCCCTAACTGAGTAGATCTCTGGATGATGTGTCCTGTATTTGCTTGTAAAATATAAAGTTAGTGGTTTTGTTCTTCTAAGCCAAGAGATTCTTTCAGTATTTCTTGTAGGTTTGGTTTGCTTTGTACAAAGTCTCTGAGTTTCTGTTCATCTGCGAATATCTTAATTTCATTTTCATATTTGAAAGATAGTTTTGCAGGATATATAATTCTTGGTTGGAAGTTCTTCTCCTTCAAGGCTTTGAATGTATCATACCACTGTCTCTGTGACAGCATTGTTTATGCAGAGAAATCCGATGAAAGCCTACAGCGTTTCCCTCCGAATGTTACCTTTGCTTTGAGTCTTGCTGTTTTTTAGAGTTTCTGTTTCTGTTTCATTTTGTTAACGTTGATTATAATATGTCTTGGAGTCTTTCTTTAGAGATCTATACTGAGTGGCAATTGATATACATCTTGGATCTCTATATTGTCTTCTTTCATAATTTCTGGGAAGTTTCCTCTCAGCAGCTCAGCAACAATACTCTCTGTGTTCTCAGGTGTCTCACCCTGTTCAGGAACTCCAGTTAATCATAGATTTTTCCTCTTAATAGAGTCCCACATGCTTCCTTTTTCTCTATTATGACTGAGTGAAAATGTACATTGCCATATAAATTTGCATGCCCACCTATATGCAGCTTTCACTGCTCTCCCTGCCCGGTGACAGCACACTCTTCCTCTCTGCTCCATACATGACTCATCCTCCCAACAGTCTCCTTTCCCCTCCTCTCGACCCACTCCTCTTCCTCCAGCCAGAGGTCAGCAGGGTGATATCATATAGACGCATAAAACCATAAAGTGTGTCCAATATATGGTCACTCTGCGTCGCCAAGTCCAATTCATTCCTGTTCGAAGAGTGGACCTTCGTTACGATTTATGGGTAAGGGCAGCATCAGGGCTGGGGGCCATGCTCTCAGGGGAACCCCAAAACCGCCAGACCATCAGTTGAGGTCTTTTAGTGGAGATCTCAGGATGCACCCCTTTTTATTCTTGTGTTGCCAGTGAGACTCAACCTAGTGAGCTCCATCGTGGCTATCACTGGTGGTGGCCAGGCACCATCCAGTTCTTCTGGTCCAAGTTGATGAAGGCACCCACTCTTGTGGGTCTCTCTGTCTTCTAGGTTGTCTTTACCACATGTCATTTTGGTCCTCGGTGAGCATCCGTTCCTGCTGAGTTGGGACCATTTGCTGTGTCTTCGGATGGCAGCTTGGCAGCTTTTAAGACTGCAGACGCCACTCACCAATGTGGGGTGCAGAGAGGTCTCTTAGCAAAACGCTAGTTGTGCCAACTGGCCTCGATTTCACCTAAGGGCATGGTCCCCTGCCCCCTGCCCCAACTACTCTATCCTTGCAATACTGGGTTAAGCTGGAAGGAGTACTCAAGTTATGCTAAAGTCCACTTAATGTTCTTGTTTCTAATGTGTGCTATCACCGCTTTCTCCCAGCCAGATTTCTAGCAACTATCTAAACTAAACCTTCCCCCCTCCCCGTCCCTCCCTTCCTTCCCTTGAAGCTGTCAGAGTCTTTTCTTCTATACACAAGTCTGTTTTTGAGATCTTATCGTAGAGGTCTCATACAGTATTTGTCCTTTTGTCGCTGACTACTTTCACTCAACATAATGTCTTCCAGTTGAAACCACGTTAGGAGATGTTTCCTGGAATCACCATTATTCTTTATCATTGTGTAGTGCTCCATTGAGTATATGTACTATAGTTTACCTATCCATTCTTCTGTTGTTGGGCATCTGGGTTGATTCCATCTTTTTGCTATCGTGGACTGTGCTGCGATAAACATGTTGGTGCATGTGTCCATTGGTGTGAAAGGCCTTGATTCTGTAGGATATATTCCAAGTAGTGGCATTACTGGGTCAAATGGTATAGTGATATACATTTTTTTATGGAAGCGCCAGATTGCTTTCCAAAGAGGCTGGACCATTTTGCAACCCCACCAACAGTGTAGGAGGGTTCCACTTTCTCCACAGCCTCTCCAGCATTTGTTGTTTTGTGTTTTCTGTATCATAGCCAATCTTATTGGGGTGAGACAGTATCTCATTGTCGTCTTTATTTGAATTTCTTTAATAACTAAAGATCATGAACATGTCCACATGTGTTTTTTGGCTGCCTGGATCTCCTCTTTAGTGAAATGTCTGTCTATCTCCTTTGCCCATCACTTAATTGGATGGTTTATCTTCTTCTTATTGATATTTTGTAGTATCTTATAGATTATGGAGATCAGGCATCAATCTGACATAGAGTTGCCAAATATTTTTTCCCATTCTGTGGGTGTTCTTTTAATTCTAATAATAAAGTCTTTGGATGAGCAAAAGTGTTTGATTCTTAATAGTTCCCATTTATCTATTTTCTCTTCTGTTGATTGTGGTTTCTTTGACAGATTTTGGAGTCTGTCCTCATTGTGTATTAAAACTTCCATTGTTGTTCCTACCTTTTCTTGGATGAGCTTTATCGTTTTAGGTTTCATATTTAGGTCTTTTATCCAGTTGGAGTTGGTTTTTGTATAAGGTGTAAGATATGGATGTTGATTCAGTTTATTGCAGATGGATAACCAATTTTGCCAGCACCATTTGTTGAAGAGACTGTTTTTACCCCAGTTTCATGTCTTAGGGCCTTTGTTGAATATCAACTGTTCATAGGCAGATGTCGAATATCAACTTGTCATCTCTGGGGTCTCAATTCTGTTCCATTGATCCATCTGTCGGTTCTTGTACCAGTACCAGGCTGTTTTGACCACTGTGGCAGTGTAGTATGTTCTAAGGTCGGGTAATGAGAGGCCTCCCAGTGTGTTCTTCTCCTTTAGTAGTACCCTACCTATCTGGGGCTTCTTCACTTTCCAAACAAAACTGGTGATTTGTTTCTCCATCTCATTAAAAACTGACACTGGAACTTGTATTGGGATTTCATTATATAAATAAATTGCTTTGGGTAAAATAGACATTTTCACAATGTTAAGTCTTCCAATCCATGAGCAGGGTAGGTTTTTCCATTTATCTGAGTCTCTCTTAGTTTCTTGTAGTAAGGGCTTGTAGTTCTCTTTGTAAAGGTCTGTTGTTTCTCTGGTTAGATTAATTCGTAGGTACCTTATTTTCTTAGGGGCTATTGTAAATGGTATTGATTTGATAATTTCTTCCTTAACAGTCTCATTGTTGGTATAAAGGAATCCTACTGATTTACTTATGTTTATCTTGTATCCTGAGACTTTGCTGAATTCTTCTATCAGTTTGAGTAGCTTACTTATAGATTCCTTGGGGTTCTCTGCACATACAATCATATCATCTGCAAACAGGGAGATTTTAACTTCCTCTTTGCCAATGCAGATGCCCTTTATTTCTTGGTCTTGTCTAATTGCTCTGGCTAGAACTTCTAGCACAGTGTTGAATAGGAGAGGTGAGAGTGGGCATCCTTGTCTAGTTCCTGATCTCAAGGGAAAGTCAGTCTCTCTCCATTCAGGATGACGTGGGCAATTGGCTTTGTATAAATGGCCCTTATTATGTTGAGGAATTTGCTGTTTATGCCCATTTTGCTAAGAGTTTTTAGCATGAATGGGTATTGGACTTTATCAAATGCCTTTTCTGCATCAATGGACAAAATCAGGTGATCCTTCTCTTTTGTGTTTTTTATGTCGTTAATCACATTGATTGTTTTTCTGATGTTGAACCAGCCTTGCATCCCTGGTATGAATCCCACTTGGTCATGATGGATTATTTTCTTGATATGTTGTTGTATTCTATTGGCAAGAATTTTGTTGAAGATTTTTGCATCTAGATTCATGAGTGATATTGGTCTGTAGTTCTCTTTCTTTGTTGGGTCTTTCCCTGGCTTAGGTATCAGGGTTATGCTGGCTTCATAGAATGAGTTTGGGAGTACTCCATCCGTTTCTATACTGTGAAATAGTCTCAGTAGTATTGGAGATAACTCTTCTCTAAATGCTTGGTAGAATTCTGCAGTGAAGCCATCTGGGCCCGGACTTTTTTTGGTTGGCAGTGTTTTGATGACATTTTCAATCTCTTCCTTTGTGATGGGTTTATTAAGTTGTTTGCTTCACGTTGTGATAAGTTGGGTAGGTGGTGTCCTACTGACCTGGTACTGCTGTAATGGAAAATACCACGAGTGGAAGGTTTCATGTGGAGACGCTTTTATTGTCTCAGTCTGATAAGCCACAAATCCATTTACAAATTGTAAGTCCATTCAGTAGAAGAATTTATCACAGTCCAGTAGGGTAAGTCCACATCCAGTGAGAGCATCTTGGCACAGGAACCTCGGGTCCAAAGGACGTGCTCTGCTCTAGGTGCGTCTCTCTCGGTGGTATGAGGTTCCCAACTTCCTCTGCTCACTTCTCCCCCTTATATTCCACAAGCTTGTAGCTTGGGTCCTGCCTCACTAACACAACTGCAAACCATTCTTCATCATCAGTATAACAGAGGCGGGATTCACAACACATGGGAGGAAGGGCACCATGTTGGAACGCCAAACCAATTCAAATTAACACATACATTTTTGGGGGGACACAATTCAATCCATGACAGGTGGTATGAGTCAAGGAATTTGTCCATTTCCCCTAGGTTTTCAAATTTGTTACAGTACAGTTTTTCATAGTATTCTGTTATGATATTTTTGATTTCTGTTGCGTGTGTGGTGACAACTCCCCTCTTATTTCTAATTAGGGTTATTTGTTTCCTTTCCTGCTTTTCTTTAGTACGTTTAGCCAGTGGTTTGTCAATTTTGTTGATCTTTTGAAAAAACCAGCTTTTGGTCTTTTCAATTTTTTCAGTTGTTTTTCTATTCTCTGATTCATTTAGCTCTGCTCTAATCTTTATGATCTTGTTTCTTCTGGTGCCTGAGGGGTTTCTCTGTTGTTCTCTTTCTACTTGTTCAAGCTGTAGAGTTAGTTCCTTGATTTGGTTTCTTTCTTCCTTCCAGATGTGTGCATTTATGGAGATAAACAGACCTCTGAGCACTGCTTTGGCTGTATCCCATAGGTCTGGTAGGAAGTGTTTTCGTTCTCATTGGAAGCCATGAATTTCTTTAATTCACCCTTGATTTCCTCTATAACCCATGTTTTTTTGAGCAAGATGTTGTTCAGTTTCCAAGAGTTCCACTTTCTATCTATGTTTTTTCTGCTATTGATTTCAACTTTTATGGCTTTTTGATCTGAGAAGATGCTTTGCAGTAATTCAATGGTATGGATTTTGTTGAGCATTGTGTTATGGCCTATCACATGGTCAATTCTGGAGAATGTTCCATGTGCACTGGAGAAGAAGGTGTAGTTGTCTGCTGATGGGTGGAAAGTTCTGTATATATCAATGAGGTTTAGTTGGTTAATTGTGTCAATGAAGTCTTCTGTATCTTTACTGAGCTTTCTTCTAGATGATCTGTCTAGTAATGAGAGTGGAGTGTTAAAGTCTCCCATTATTATTGTGGAGTCATGTAACTCTCTTTTGAGTGTAGTCAGCGTTTCTTCGACGTATTTAGGTGCATAAATATTTAATATAATTGTCTTGCTTGTGTACTGAACCTTTCAGCAATAAATAGTGTCCATCTTTGTCCACGATGGTGGATTTGACATTAAAATTGATTTTGTCTGAGATTAGAATTGCCACCCCTGCTCTTCTTTGTTCATTGTTAACTTGATATATATTCTTCCATCCTTTAATTTTCAGTTTGTTCCTATCTTTAGGTCTCAAGTGAGTTTCTTGATCCAAGATGACACTCGTTGTCTCTTTACTGGAGCATTCAGTCCATTCACATTCAATGTAATTATTGATAGGTATGTGTTCAGTGCTGCCATTGTGATATGTTTATTTTTATGTTGATGTTTTCTCTGTTGTTCTTATTAGTCTGTTCTAGGACGTTCTTTTTTGTGAGTTGATTGTTCACCTTTTTCAGAGCTCGTTTTGTAGTTGTTGAGACTCGTGTGTTACATTTCTTGAAATGGTATGATACATCTTTGTTGTGCTTTACAGCTGCCCCTATGATCCCCCTCAATAAACTATATATAAACCCAATTTTAATTATTACCAGTTTTGTCATCTTCCTCTCCATCTTGAAGGACTGTAACAACTATAGTACATCCCTCTTTTTGTTATGATGACACCATAGTTTTCATGATGATCACTGGATTGCTTCTTTCTGTATCAAAGCTGTGATTGACTTTGGAGCCTTCCCTAAAAGAGTATAGTATTGAGTAGTGTGTCGTTCTAAAATATAAAGTTAGTGGTTTCATTCTTCTAAGCCCGCGCCAAGAACTTCTTTCAGTATTTCTTGTAGTTTGGGTTTGGTTTCTACAAAGTCTCTGAGGTTCTGTTTATCTGGGAATGTCTTAATTTCATTTTCGTATTTGAAAGATCGTTTTGCAGGATATATAATTCTTGGTTGGAAGTTTTTCTCCTTCAAGGCTTTGAATATGTTGTGCCACTGTCTCCGTGCCAGCATGGTTTCTGCTGAGAAATCTGAAGAGAGCCTACAGGGTTTCCCTCTGAATGTCAGCTTTGCTTTGAGTCTTGCTGCATTTAAGAATTGCCGCTTATGTTTCATTTTGTTAAGCTTGATTGTAATACGTCTTGGAGTCTTTCTTTTGAGATCTATATTGGGTGGTGTACGATATGCATCTGAGATGTCTACATTCTCATCCTTCATGATTTCTGGGAAGTTTTCTTTCAGCAGCTCAGCAACGATACTCTGTGTTCTCAGATGTCTCACCCTGTTCAGAGACTCCCATTAGTCGAAGGTTGTTCCTCTTAATAGACTCCCACATGCTTCTTAATGTTTCTTCCTTTTTCTTGTTTCTTTTTTCTGATTTCTGCTCATAGACGCTGGTGCCAGTAGCTCTATCTTCCAAGTCAGAAATTCTTTTTTCTATTTGTTCCATTCTGCTTCCTTGACTTTGCATGGAAGTTTCCTTATCTTTGATTTTGTTCTTGATCTGTTCGATTTCAGAGTACTGGTGTTCCATCAGATCGAACAGCTTGCTTAATTTTGCATTTTGTTCTGCTGCATTTTGTATAAGGTCTAGAAGGTCTCTGTATATAATCATTTTGTATTCACTTCCTGATGCTTTCACAAAAGTTTCTTCATCTGGAAAACTCCTTGGTTGCTTTGTTTGGGAGCCTTCTGAAGCCATCGGTGATTTCTTGTATGCCACAATTGTCAGTTGCTTTTTGGGTCCCATGTGAGTATGTAGAGGCTGGAAGAAGTACTGTGAGTATGGATTGCAGATGTTTCTCTAGGCTGTCTTAAAATGTAAAGCAAAAGGTATCTGACCACTTCACAAGTCAGTTAGGTTTTCAGGTGTAGAGATCCCTCTTCTCAACTGACAAAGTAAGTGCCACTATATCCCACCCCTGATGATAACAAACTAGTTCAGAATACAGTAATGCTACTGCCCTGTTGGCTTCTGCTAACAGGGCCTAGCCTTAGGCGACACTGCATCGAGTACTGCTTTTGTGATAGAAAAGCACTCTCTTGTGGGCAGGCTCTGGCTCCCAAGCTAAGAATTAGGTCCAGCTGTGGCCACCGTATCCAAGATGGCATCCTCCACACAGGCAGCAAACAGAGGGGCTAAAGGTGCCGAGAGGTAGTGATTCCTCTACTTCTTTTACAGGGCCTACAACGTAGGTGTCACTGGAAAAATTACTGCTTTTCTGTCAGAGAAGTGCTGTCCTGTTTGCAGGCGCTGGCTCCCAGGCTAAGAATTAGGTCCTGCTAAAATCTTGGTACCAACATGGCGTCCCACACACTGACTGCAGAATTCCCTACAAACCCTGCTGACGCAGATATAAAACGAAAGGCTCAAAGTTGCTAGAGTAACAGAGTCCTAAGCCTGGCTCTCAAAATATGGGAATTTCACCTGCCTATCCCCCCAGCAGCGTGTCTGAGTCTAGCCGCTAGGCAAGACCCAGCTCCGCCCGCCAGCCAAGACAGAGAAAAAAAAGTCAAAATGGTACATTTACCTTCCGTCCGTGAGAGCCAGGGCTAGCCTGAAGTGGGAGTCAGCGAAAGAGAGGAGGTTTTTCCGCTCAGTGGTATGAAGTCCCAATTAACAGCCCTGTGCCGTGTCCTGGGGCTGATTAGGTAATCAGAAGGCTCCGTTTGATTATCAATTCAGGTCTTGGTTTCCAGAGGGATATAAGGAGACGTGTGCTTAGTCCGCCATCTTGACTCTGCCACATTAATTGTTTTTCTGATGTTGAACCAGCCTTAGATCCCTCGTATCAATCTCATTTGGTTATGATGGATTATTTTTTGATATGTTGTTGTATCCTATTGCAATGATAAAGAATAATTATGATTCCCAGAAACGTCTCACAACCTGGTTTCAACTGGAAGACATTATGTTGAGTGAAAGCAGTTAGCAACAAAAGGACAAATGTTGTATGAGGCCCCTATGATAAGATCTCAGAAACAGACTTATGCATGGAAGAAAAGACTCTCTGACGGCTGCAAGGGAGTGGAGGCAGGGAGGGCGAGTGGGGGAGGGTTTAGATTAGATAGTTGGTAGAAATGTGGTTGGCTGAAATCGGTGATAGCACATATTAGAAACAAGAACAATATTAAGTGGACTTCAACATAACTTGAATACTCCTTCCATCTTAACCCAATATTGCAAGGACAGAGTAGCTGGGGCAGCAGGGAACCATGCTCTTAGGTGAAATCGAGGCCAATTGGCACAAGTAGCATTTTGCTAAAAGGGCTCTCTGCACCCCACATTGGTGAGTGGCGTCTGGGGTCTTAAAAGCTGCCAAGCTGCCATCTAAGGACATAGTAAATGGTCCCAAGTCAGCAGGAACGATGCTCACCAAGGACCAAAATGACATGGGGGAAAGACAGCCCAGAACACAGAGAGACCCACATGAGTGGGTGCCTACATAGACCTGGGACCAGAAGAAACAGATGGTACCCAGCCACCACCACTGATAGCCACGATAGAGCTCACTAAGTTGAATGTCACTGGCAACACAAGAATAAAACGTGCTGTACCCTGAGATTTCCACTAAAAGACCGCAATTGATGGTGCAGGGGCTTCAGGGTTCCCCTGGGAGCATGGCCCCTGGCCCTGATGCTGCCCTTTCAGCATCATAATTAAAGCCCACTCTTTGGACACGGATGGATTAGACTTGGCGATGCAGAGTGACCATATACTGGATGCACTTTATGGTTCTATAGATCTATAGGGTATCATCCTGCTGACCTCTGGCTGGCGTAAGGGGAGTGGGTGGAGAGGAGGGGAAAGGAGACTGTTGGGAGGATGAGACTTGTATGGAGCAGAGAGGAAGAGTGTGCTGTCACTGGGCAGGGAGAGCAGTGCAAGCTGCATATAGGAGGGCATGTAAATTTATATGGGAATGTACATTTTCACTCAGTCATAATAGAAAAAAGATCTCTGATTTTCTGTTTATCTGTGAATGTCTTAATTTCATTTTCATATTTGAAAGATAGTTTTGCAGGATATATAATTCTTGGTTGGAAGTTCTTCTCCTTCAAGGCTTCAAATGTTTCATGCCACTATCTGCATGCCAGCATGGTTTCTGCTGAGAAATCTGATGAAAGCCTATAGGTTTTCCTTCTGAATGTTAGCTTTGCTTTGAGTCTTGCTGCCTTTAAGAGTTGCTGCTTATGTTTCATTTTGTTAAGCTTGATTATAACACGTCTTGGAGTCTTTCTTTTGAGATCTATATTGGGTGGCGTACGATATGCATCTGGGATGTCTATATTCTCTTCCTTCATGATTTCTGGGAAGTTTTCTGTCAGCAGCTCAGCAATGATACTTTGTGTTCTCAGATGTCTCATCCTGTTCAGGGACTCCAGTGAATCAAAAGTTGTTCCTCTTGATAGAGTCCCACATGCTTCTTAATGCTTCTTCATTTTTCTTGTTTCTTTTTTCTGATTTCTGCTCATAGACGCTGGCATCAGTAGCTCTGTCTTCCAAGTCAGAAATTCTTTTTTCTGTTTGTTCCGTTCTGTTTTCTTGGCTTTGAATGGAAGTTTCTATATCTTTGATTTAGTTCTTTGTCTGTTGGATTTCAGAGTAGTGATGTTCCATCAGGTTGAACAGCTTGCTTGATTTTTCCTTTTGTTCTGCTGCATTTTGTATAAGGTCTAGAAGGGCTCTGTATATAATCTTTTTGTATTCACCTTCTGATGATTGCATAAAAGTTTCTTCATCTGGAAAACTCCTTGGTTGTTTTGTTTGGGAGCCTTCTGAAGCCATGGGTGATTTCTTGTATCCCGCCAGCATCTGTTGCTTTTTGGGTTTCATGTGAGTAAGTAAAGGCTAGGAGAAATACCGTGAGGATGGACTGCAGATGTTTCTCTAGGCTGTCTTACAATGTAAAACAAAAGGTATCTGACCACTTTCCAAGTCAGTCGGGTTTTCAGGTGTTGAGGTCCCTCTTTCCAACTGGCAAGGTAAGCACCTCTATATCCAACCCCAGATGATACAAACTAGTTCAAAATACAGCAACGGTACTGCCCTGTTGGCCTCTGCTGACAGGACCCAGCCTTAGGCGACACTGTGAAGACTACTGCTTTTCTGGTAGAAAAGCACTCTCCTGTGGGCAGGCTCTGAGTCCCAGGCTAAGAATTAGGTCCAGCTGCAACCACCATATTTAAGATGGCGCCCTACACATGGTCAGTGGATAGAGTGGCTAAAGGTCCTGAGACATAGTGAGTCCTCTGCCATAGTGAGTCTGTTGCCAGACTCCCACCGTAGGCAACACTATATAAACTACTGCTTTTTGTTGGAGAAGGACTGTCCTGTTTGGAAGCGCTGGCTCCCAGGCAAAGAATTAGGTCCTCCTAAAATTTCTGTATCCAACATGGTGTCCCACAGATAGGCGCCACTGGTTCTGTACAAATCACACTGTGGCAGTGATAAAACGACAGACCCAAAGTGGCTAGATGAATAGAGTCCTAAGCCTGGCTCTCAAAATATGGCAATTTCTCCTGCCTATCCCAGCAGTTGTGTTTTTGAGACTAGCTGCTAGGCAAGACTGAGCTCCGCCCACTGGCCAAGACAGGAAAAAAAAAAGTCAAAATAGTGTGTTTACCTTCAGTCCGTGAGAGGCAGGGCTAGCCAGGAACAGGAGTTTGTGAAAGAAAGGAGAGAGGAAGTTTTCGTTTCAGTGGTATGAAGTCCAAATTAACAGCCCTGTGCCGTGTCCTAGGGCTCACTAGGTGCCCAAAAGGCTCCATTTAGTCATCAGTTCAAGTCTTGGTTTCCAGAGGGATTTAGGGAGACGTGTGTTTAGTCTGCCTTCTTGACTCTGCCTCCTTTAAATTTATTTTTATTGTGATTAAGTAAAACTTTACAATCCAAGTCATTTTGCCATACAGAACCCCAAATTCATGCCTCTATGCAATTCTATCTGCTCTCCTCACCTTGTGACAGCACACTTCTCCTTTCTACCCTGTACTTCCGGTATCCACTCAACCAACATTTGTCCCCTCCTCTCCGTCCTCCCATCTACTCTCTAAAGAGGAACCAGCTGGACAGCCTCATATATATATTTAGCCAAGAAGTATACACATTATCTGCATCACTCTATATCTCATAGTCCAGTCCAATCTTTGTATGAAGTGTTGGCTTCAGTACTGGTTTCAGCTCCGGGCTAGCAGCAAGTCCAGGGGCCATGTTCTCAGGGGACCCTGAGATGTCAGACCATCAAGTTTTGTCTTTTAATAAAGTTCTAGATCTGTACTCTTTTCTTGTGCTACAGCAAGGACTCTATATTGTGTTCCCTGTCAAGAGTAGTCTTTGGTGGTGGCTGGGTACCATCTAGTTCTTCTGGGTTCACGCTGATGTAGTCACCGAATCATATGGACCTTTTTATCTCCTAGGCTCATATTTCTTTCATGTCTTTGATGTTCTTGGTTTTCATTTGTTCCAGGTGGGTTGAGACCAATTGATGTTCTTTAGGTGGCAGTGTGCTGCCTTTTAAGACCCCAGGCATCACTCACCAATATAGGATGCAGAAAATTTTCTTAGGAAAAAGATAACTAGTTATGTTGATTGACCTGGATGTCCCCTGAAATCATGGTCCCTAGATCCCTGTCCCTGCTATTCTGTCATTTAAAATTTTGGGTTATGTTTAGAAAACCTTTTAGCTTATGGTGTAGTCCAGTTGTGCTGACCACCCCTCTACCACGTGCTGTCACTCCCTTCACTTAACCAAATTCCTATTAACTAATCTGTGGAAACCCTGGTGGCATAGTGATTAAGAGCTACATCTGCTAACCAAAAGGCCAGCAGTTCAAATCCACCATGCACTCTTTGGAAACTCTATGGAGCAGCTCTACTCTGTCCTATAGGGTCACTATGTGTTGGAGCCGACTCAATAGCAGTGGATTTTTTGGGGATATCTAATCTATGGGAAACCCTGGTGGTGTAGTGGTTAGATGCTATAGCTGCTAATCAAAAGGTTGGCAGTTCCAATCTTCCAAGAACTCCTTGGAAACTCTGTAAGGCAGTTCTACTCTGTTTTATAGGGTTGGTATGAGTGAGCATCGACTTGATGGCAGTGGGTTTGATTTTGGGTTTGGTATCTAATCTAAGAATAACTTTCTCCCTCCCTCCCTACACTTGCAGCTGTCAAAGATTGTTTTCTTCTATGCATCAGCATTTTATCCAACTCGATGGCACTTGGCTTGCCTTGTAATAGTGGTTTCATACAACATTTCTCCTTTTGCAGTTGACTGATTTCACTTAGCATAACATCTTCCAGATGATTCCAGGTTATGAGGTGTTTCATAAAATCATCATTGTTCTTTATCATTGCATAGTGTTCCACTGTGTAAATAGTTCATGGGTGCCTAGCTTGATTCTATCTTTTGCTATTGTGAACAGTGCATGTATCTGTTTGTGTGACTGCCTGTGTTTCTCTAGGATATGTTCCAAGCAGTGGGATTGCTGGATCATATGGTATTTCTATTCTAGGTTGATAAATTCAATTTAATTCGACTTTCAGTTAATGAAACTTTAGTATGAAGTAGGCGTGGTACATGGTCCTGGATGCAAAAAAATTGAAGACAAAGGTCTTGCCTCTCCATCCACTCTACCTGCTCTTCAGCAAATTTACAGTCTGCTAAGAAATGAAAACACAGTGTGATAAATATTAGAGTGCCAATGAAGCAACAGTTAACCCTGACTGGCAAGCCAAGAAAGGCTTTAAAGTTTGTATTTAAAAAAGAAAAAAACAATAACAATAAACCTAAACCCATTGTCACTGAGTCATTTCTCACTCATAGCAACCCTATAGGAGAGGGTAGAACTACCCCAGAGAGTTCCCAAGGAGTGCTTGGTGGATTCATACTACTGACCTTTGGTTAGCAGATGTAGCACTTAAGTACTATACCACCAGCAATTCTACAGGTTGCATAGGAATTTGCAAAAGGGAGAGGTTGAAAGGGTATTTCCTGGAAAAAGAACAGTGTTGACAAAAGCTGTGGTGAGGAATTAAGGTTTTATGTAGCTTGTAGTGACTATGGAAACACTAGTGTCACAATGGATAAGTACTATGGCTGCTAACCAAAATGTCAGCAGTTTGAATCTACCAGGTACTCCTTGGAACCTCTATGGAGCAGTTCTGCTGTCTCTATGAGTTGGAATTGACTTGACAGCAGTAGGTTGTTTTTTTTTGTTATAATGACTATAGTGGAATGTACATTGTGTGTTTACGTATGTGTATATTTGTATGTGCATGGTGGGGTCAGTTGTGGTGATGGGATAAGGTGGGATGAATTTGAGATAAGACTGTGAAAGGTTTTAAATGTCTGTGTAAAGGAGTTTGAGCTTTACCCCATAGGCAAAATGAATACATTGAAGAAATGTTTGGGTGGTAGACTTAATGAGCTGTAATGACAGACTAGGAAACCCTGGTTGCATAGTGGCTTAAGTGCTACATCTGCTAACCAAAAGGTCAGCAGTTCAAATCCACTAGGCACTCCTTGGAAACTCTATGGAGCCACTCTACTCTGTCCTGTAGTGTTGCTGAGTTGAAACTGACTTGATGGCAATGGGTTTATTTGATTTTTTTGTTTGTTTACTGATGGACTGGCTTTAGGGTGATGAGAGGTACAGAAGAAGCAGGCATGATTTCAGATGTCTAACTTTGATCCTAGAAACCCTGTTTAAGTACTTGGCTGCTAACCAAAACTCTGGATTCAGTGTGTATAGAATTTAGCCTGCATCTGCCACTTGCTAGCTGTGTTATCTTGGTCAGGTTACTAACGTTTCTGAGCATCATTTTCCTCATCTGCAAAATAAGGCTAGTGATAGCATCTCTCTCTCATCTGGTTGCTGTGAGGATGCAGTGAGTTAAATCATGTAAAGTGTTTTGACGGGTACCTGGCATGTCCTAAGTGCTATGTGTTTGTTTTTATTGTTATTAGAATCATTCTTATTTTAAGACTGTGAAATGTTTAGGAATGGGGTACTCCATGACTCTCCCAGAAGTAGCTAGTTTTCTGTGTCAGCAGCTTTGTTGAGAGGCACACAGTGACAGCACAGTCCCTGACGAGACAGTCTGTACACTCAAGGAGCCCTGCAGGCCACTGAAGCCGACAATCTTGGCTGGCTGTTGAAATAGCTCCTCTGAATTAAATGGGATCTTTTTCTCTCCAGTTTCTGTGTGGGAGGAGTATACATTTGGCTTGGTAATAAGTTTGCTTTTTGAGAAGGAGAGAATAAAAGAAGAGAGAGGCGTGAAAGGCAATCATAGCAACCTGGAGGCTCAGCTCCTCCAAAATGAAAAGGGAGCCTGCATTTCTTCAAAAACAAGAGGAAAACAACTAACCATCTCCAAGCTCACTATGATTTAACTTTGAGATAGCACAGAATGACAGTAATATGACTACCGAAGCCTGTTTTAACTCTATGAGAGACAAAAGAGTGGAAACTGAGTGTATTAGCAACAGTGGAATCTCCTCACTTATAGGCTGTGCATCCAACTCGACGGCACTTGGCTTTTGGCTGGCATAAATTAATTGTGGATGTCCCATTAAAAGTTGCCAAATTTCTCTAAATTGGCCATTTCCCCATCTCTGGCAAATGATTGAAAAACCTTTGTTGTGTATTTACTTGAACGAAAGTCTTGGAACCCAAGATGCTCACTGTCTGTTAGAAGAATGCAAACTCATGGCTGATAGTGGCATAGATGGGAAGGAGTGAGCAGGTGAGGGCGGCGTGTTGCCTTGTTCACTTCGAAACAGAAAAGTATAGGCTCAAAGGAGCATTTCCTTTTGTGTCAGAGTGCCGGAGAGGACTGAAAAAGAAGTAGTGCTATGCCCTATTTTCCTGTTGACTAACGGTGTCAGTTTGCTTCTGCTTCTCCGTGTCTGTTGTTCTTACTGCTATCCCAGCTACTGTCTGTCTTTGACTTTTCTCATCTGAGAAGTGCCAATTACTCTCACCATCACATTGTGCGACAGAGTCTGAATGGAAGCTCTAGATACTGGAGTTTGGCCAGAGTATATAAACAGGGAACTTGGTAAATCAATTTTGCATGTTAGAGTAACTGTCCGTAATTATTGAGCTTAAATCTTTTACTATATGTTTTAGTCAGCCAGTATTGCTCTAACAGAAATACTGCAGAGTGGATGGCTTTAACAAAGGAAGGTTTATTCTTATACAGTCCAGTAGGCTACAAGTCCAAATTCAGGATGTCCGCTCCAGGGGAAGGCTTTCCCCCTTGTCGGCTCTGGAGGAAAGTCCAGTACTGTATCAGTCTTTATTCAGAGAGCGTCTTGGCACAGGAACCTCAGGTACGAAGGACGCGCTCTTCTCTCAGTGCTGGTTTCTTGAAGATGTGAGGTTCCCAGTGCTCTGCCTGCTTCCCTTTCCTTTTATCTCTTGCAAGATGAAAGGATTAAGGGTGGTGTAAGCCACACTCCAGTGAAACTCCCTTCACAGTGGAGCAGGGAGGTAATCCTATAAAGGAATTTACGGTCCCATCCTAATCCTTTAACAAACAGTACAGCAAAATCACAAAATGGAGGGCAATCATAGAATACAGGGAGTCGTGGTCACATGGCTACACCTATTTCTGGGAGGACACAATTCAGTGTATGACAGTATACATCAAGTTAAGGGAAATTTTGAGAACCTCAGTGGATCTGAGGAATTTGAAAAATTCCAAGCCAACTAAGTTAGTTCACTAAAATGTACTTCAAAGTGACATCAAAAGGGGTTCCTCAAAGAAGTCAAACACAAAATTACTATACGATCCCCAAATTCCACTCCAGGTCTATACCAAAAGAATTGCAAACAGGAACCCAAACAGGTACATGTACAGTAATGGTCATTACAGCATCATTCACAGTACCCAGAAGATGGAAATGACCAGTGGTAATCAACAGCAAAATGAATAAGCAAAATGTGGTATATCCATACAATGAAATATTATTCAGTCATAAAAAGAGATGAAGTACTGATATGTTCTACTACACGAGTGAACATTGAAAATATCATACTCAGTGAAATAAGACACAGAACGACAAATATTATTGATTCCACTTGTATGAAATGTCCAGAATAGGCAAATTTATAGAACCAGAGGTGGATTAGAGGTTATCAGGGAGTGGGGGAGTTTGGGGGGTGGAGAATTATTGCTTAATGGATACAGAGTTTCTGTTTGGAGAGAAGAAAAATTTTGGAAATATATAATGGTTATGGTCTCACAACATGATAAGTATAATTAATGCCATTGAATTGGATGCTTAAAAATGGTTAAAATGGCAAATTCTATGTTATATACATTTCACCACAGTGAAAACGTAATTACAAACAGAAGGTATCCAAGGACAACTGCACAGTTGCAGAGATACAGGTCTGTAAATGTCATTCAGCTACCTTGTTGATTTCTAATAGGATGCTAAACCCCCTGTGTAGAGAAATACAAAAGCAAAGAAGAGAGTATATTTTTACCTTTGAGATGCTCACTCCGTCTTTTGGCATCATGGATTTTTAGACACCGTGAAGTAGAAGATGGCATGAATCAGATGACCAGGGGTCAGCTCTTTTCTTTGCCTCCTTATAACCTTGAGCAAGTCACTTAAATCCTCCTAGGCAGAAGTGTCTTTGTTTGTAAAATGAAAGGGGTTAGAGATGATTTTATTTCCCTTTAACTCTCGAAGTGTGTGCTTCTAAGTGAGTGCAAACTACCATGCATGAACAAAATGCTTTGTTCACTTATTCAGTGATACTGAGAACATACTAGGGG
Organism: Heterohyrax brucei; assembly: GCA_028571685.1. Taxonomy (NCBI): domain Eukaryota; kingdom Metazoa; phylum Chordata; class Mammalia; order Hyracoidea; family Procaviidae; genus Heterohyrax; species Heterohyrax brucei. The sequence continues at coordinate 87,628,573 of CM053151.1, read as the reverse complement.
CCAGGTACTTTAATGGAGCAGCGGACGTAGATGACAGGAGCATTTGGTCTTGCTTTCAAGAGGTTTGTAAACCAAGAGGCAAAGCCAACCAGCCAGCAGTTACAATTTGCTGTGTTCGGCTTGGGGCTGCCTAAAGCTGTGGGTTCCAGAGGCAGGCAGGGCCGGCTCTGGGGCTGGGCCAGGGCAATAATGCTGGCTGTAATGGTGATAACTGTGATAGGCCCCAGAACAAAAATAAAAAATTATCGGGCAAAGAAGACGGGAGGATGCTTCTGGTAAAAGAGCCGCTAATGGAGTGAAGAGTTGGGCATCCACCATGCGCTTGAAGGGCGAACTTAAAAACGGATACTTTAATAATGGAGAGAAATGGGAGATTGAGGGGAATTGTTTGGAACTTAATTGCTAAGAGCCTTGAATGTAGCAAGAAGAACTTTTTACTTTATCCAAAAAGTGTTGAGGAAGCTTGAAAAATAGGAGCCAAGATGGGATTTCTTTAAGAGAGTTCACTCAGGTGGCATTATAGAGCCTAGAGAGAGAGAGGTTGGAGAGGAGAGGAAGCTCTTAGGAGGTTATTTTTGTTCCCTGTGAGAGCAATGATACGAGCTTTACCCGGGGCAGTGACAGTGTAGGAACAGGGAGAAAGGGACACATTTGAGAAATGGTTCAGAAACTGAATCTACTCTACACATTTTCATTCAATGCATACTGTGTGTCACTGTGAATCTGTCATTACATGAAGAGAATGTAAATACTGTTGAGGTACTGAGGGAGGAAGTGGTCACAGTGGCATGAGGTAAACTGGTGCTAGTTTGACTCACTTTTCTGAGGAAGGAAAAGAGACATGAATTGGTAGAAAGAGGCAGGGGGACATTTTTATTCTTAGCCAAGGGTATATGAGAAGGCAAGTATGAGGAGCTCACAATTTCCTTGGCTAGAAAAGAGTCTTTTTTCAAGGTGGAAAACGATGGAGAGATAGAAAGCATTTGGCTGGGAAGACTGAGCAGGAATACTTAAATATGATGTGCTAAGCTGCAGGGAACCACTGTGGGTTTTTACAAGGAGGGGGACTGTGTGGTATAATGGAAAGGAGATGGAATTAATGCTAGAGGCCCTGGATTATACCAGTAACTAGCTAGGCCAAGGAGCTCTGGTGTTACACTGTGTAAGTGCAGTTCTAACTCACCAGTCACTTTACAGGGGAAAGGTATGGCAGTCTGCTTGTGTAAAGCTTACAGCTTTGGTAACTCTGTGTGTTCTTCTCTGTCCTGTAGGGTTGCTATGAGTTGGGATCAACTTGATGGCAGTGGGGCTGGATCACCATTAAAGTCATTTGATGTCAGTGGGGCTCAAATTTGTGTTGTTTGGATGGAAGCCAAAAAAAGTTTGTTAAGAAGGGAGCCCAGCTGAGAGACAACCACAGTAATCTGTTCAAAAATGCATGTGAAGTACAAACTATGCGCCAGGTGTTATAGAGGAATTAGGGGAACAAAGGGAATAAGAAGTGACAGGGAAATGAGCTTCCTAGGCTTCTGGGGACCTCAAGGCAGAGATGTTGCCCAGGGATGTCTGGGTACCTGCCTCTATCTTTTACCCTCCCACCTCACCCACTCAAGAATCAAGAGGGTGCTGGATATCGGGAAATATTTCTCATTAAAAGCACGGATTATTTGTATGCATTCATGGACAGTAATGCAAATATAAGACATTCAGGGCAGCAGGGCCTAGTCTGTTTGGGCAGCATCCCGATGCATGGACTCTCTAAGTGCTCTGGGCACCAGGGGAAGCTGTGCTGAGAATGGCTTCATCTGCTTCTGCTCTGCTGTTTCTAGAATTCTTGACCAATTGAATCAGGCACTAAGTGGGCGAGTTTTCTCCCTGACGACCTAAACCTCTCTTACTGCTTCATCAATCTTTGCTCTCAATGGATTTATAGCCCAATAAGAAGATAGTTGTCATGGACTGTAGTTGTCGTGGATTGAAGTCTGCCGCCTAAGATGTGTTTGTTAAGAAGGGAGCTCAGCAACTAACCAACAACGTCAGCAGTTTAAATCCACCAGCTGTTCCTTAGAAAACCTGTAGAGGATGTACTCTCTGCCCGGTTCTGCTCAGGACTCTCTGCTCTGCACCTGGCCCCTCCACCCTGTTCTGCTCGTGACCCTCTGCTCTGCTCATGACCCTTTGCTCTGCACGTGACCCTTTGCTCTGCACATGACCTCTGGCCATGCCTCTACCTGCCTCAGCCATAAAAGCCTGTTCCACTTCCCTGTCGGGGGTCTGCAAACGCTGCTGGCCTGCTGGTAATAAACTGCTTCCTCTCTCCTGAGGTGTTGGTTGATTTCCTATAACAACCCTATAGGGCAGTTCTACTCTGTCTGGCCGGGTCACTGTGAATCAGAATTGACTCCATGACAATGAGTTTGGTTGTTTGGAGAATATGGGTTGGAATCCTGCCCATAGTCCTGTTTGGAAATCGAGTTTTCCTTGTCATGTTAATGAGGGAATTCCAATGTCTTAAACCTAATCTCTTCTGAGTTACCAAGAGAGCAGGTTGGACACAGCTAAGTACATGTCGGGACTTGAGGAAAGAAAGGGATACCGGGGATACCAGCAAGGAAGGGTTTGGCACTGCCAAGACTGATTGGGGCTTTCAGCCTCCAGAACTGTGAGAAAATCTGTTTTTCTAAAGCTACCTACTTGTGATATGTTTGTTACAGCAGCACTAGGAAACTAAGAAAATAATCATAAAAATAAATAAATTATAACGTAACAAGGATTTTTTATTTCTGCAAACTGGTAGGGTAGGAGGAGGAGCAGAGATAAAGCAATGTACTCTGCTGAATTTGGCTAGCCCCTTAGGGACCTAACAGTTGAGTGTTTTTCCCCTTCCTTCTAAAACGTTGTCCAAGCAGTGAAGGTGTCCCGGCTGCCTGGAAGACAACAATCTCTCAGGAGCTGGGCAGGGCCTTGAGTTACTGAAATGTGATTCTTCTTGCTCCCTGTAAAAGTAACCTGATTTTTGTGTTGAGAGTTACGTTGCCATGTCTGCCTATCTTTTTCCATCCTGGTCCTTCTTGGGCTGCCAATTTGAGGGAAGCTGGTTGATAAAAACATTCTTTGTCTTCTGTAGATGCTTACTCAGAAGCCAGGCACCGAGTAGGAGAGACAGAACCCAGGCTCCTGAGACTGTTGGGGCAGAAAGGAACCTCAGAAGTCACTGAATCTGTTCCTCTCAAGCAGTTTAAACCTGCTCTGTCATGCTTTAGATGTGAAAATGAAGGCAAGGCATTTATTCCTTTTGGTATAATTTGCTCATCATTTAAAAAGTTTAATATGAAGGTAAAGTAGTATTTGGGAAGACATTTTTGCAAACTGGAGAATCATGAAATACAATGCGCTATTTAATTATTGAGGCTTTATATAGCATTTTCTAGCCTCCAGAGTCTATATTCTTTTTATCAGCTGCCTGAAAGCTTTCTCTTTAAGTTCTTCAATTTCTGTCAAACTGCTGATAGGCAACTGCAATTCACATTCGTGCTGAGGGACACCTAAAGCCAGCTTTCGCTACTAACCAGGTATCCAATGCCAGATTTATATTTCTTTTGTAAAAAAGGGAAATGAAAGCCTCAATAGAAAGGTTGTCTGGCAACCAGATAAAAGAAGGAATTTCTTTCAGGCTTTCCAAGAAAACAGAATGGTAGTTTTGAAATATAAATTACCTTTTAATAGTGTCTTGAAAAGGTGTTATTTTCCACCATCTGCCTTTTACCCCTGTTCCTGAATATGGCCTGTGCAAGCAATTAAACCATTGTGTATCTTTAAAATGAATAAAAGTAGAGATACTTTAGGAGATGTAAGGCAACTTAGAAATGTCCTGGTTTATCCATTTATTTTTCTGAATCAGGGGTTTAAAATAGGGAAAGATTTCTCATTCATCTCCAATTCTTTAGTTCTGGGCCAAGATCAAACTCAAGTTTCCTAACTTTTAGTCTGGGGCCCTCACTACCAGACCAGAGCTAAGATATAAACACAACTACTAACAGTGTTTAATACAAAGGACAGTATTCTCAGAATAGCACCAGGTCTCAGTGTTCCTCTGGAGCTTGCCAACCTGGTGGAAAGGATAGCAAAACTTGGCAAAGACGCAAGATAAACAGGTCTGGGGGACATCACTTGTTTCTCACAGTGTCAAAGGATATTTGGACCAGAGAGGACAACTGAGACTTCAGATGTTTACCTGGGAGGTAAAACATTGGCTGAATTGAATTTGAATTGTACGTATTTTATAGAAGAGGAACTACTAGTTTTTTTCTTCTCTCTTGGCTCAGAACTGCTCCTCCGTCATGATCTGCCCTAGTGGAAATCATGTTGCTTTTTCTGAAGTGTCAGGATTTGGAGAATGAGAACCTAGGAGGGAGAACATTCTTTTGGTCAAATCAATAAAAAATGATTGTCTGAACTTCTTGGGAATTAACACAAACAACCTTGCTTGAGTTATGTGGGTCAGTGCCTAGGGCTTAGAGGTGGTTGTTTCACCAGATCTCACTGATGGAACATTTCTCCCCATCTTTCTCATAGAAATGATTTTCTGACAGTCCCAGAGGGGAGCAGGACCTACTTTGAGGAGTATAGGCCTGAGCTGCCTGTCCACCTCTGTCTCTGTCCTGGCACATGGGCTCTGCATCCTTTGAAGGGCATGACATTCCTTGAGGTAGTTTACCTTGCTGCCTCTTACGATTTTTTTCTCTGAGGGACTTGATGGCAGGTGGGATCTTCCCTAAAGCCTTGACATCCTCACCTCTGCAGAAGACAGGCCATGAAATTTCAGAGGATTATTTACAGTTACATAACTAGGTAGAGCAGGGTGTGACTCACAGGTTACGAGATTTGAAGCATTATGAAGTTCTATGTGTAGGGGATTTGGGGGCATACAGGACCAGAGTCCTAAAGCTGGAAAGGGCTTCAAGATTATATATATCAAGGAATCCTTGGGTGATACAAAAGATTAGTGCTTGGTTACTAATTGAAAGGCCTGAGGTTCAAGTTCACCCAGAGGCACCTGGGAAGAAAGACTTATGATCTAGTTCTGAAAAACCCTGTGGAACACAGTTCTACTTTCACACACTAACTTGATGGCAACTGTTTTTTTTTTTGGATGTTAGACACTGTGACTTGACTGCAGCACAGGATCAACGGGGAGGCAAAACTTAGCAGAGGAACACGTATCTGTTCATGGAGCTCTAGCAGTGCAGGTGGGGCTCTGCACGGCCCTGAGAAGTGCAGTGGCTTGGTTGAGGACACATAGGTGGTTCCCTTTTCTGTGCTACAGGTCAAGCAGCTCTGCCTCCCACAGCAGCTGGTCTTTGGAGCTGAGGGGTCTTATCTTCATTAAATGAGTCAGAGTGAAGCCAGATGTCTGCCGCTGCAGTTGGGCTGCATGACTTCTACCAACTGCTGTTGGCAATTTGTTCCTGGGTCGATCACCTGACCCTACTGTCCCTGGAACAAAGCAGTGAGCTGTTCCCTCCATCAACAAGGGAAGGGAAAACTCTTTTTCCCACTGTTCCATCAGGAGAGTAGCATTATCTGGTGATTTTTGGTGTTTTGAAAGCACCTATAATCACCTCCTCTGCTGTCTAGCTCCTGAACCAGGTGAGAAGGGAAGTCCAGCAGGCTCAGTGTGTCTGTTGTCTTCCAATCCCGGAAGAACATGCTTGGAGTCGGGGACAGCGGGGACTTCACAGTCTACCCTCTGGGTAAACTAGTAGAAGTCATGACCATTCACAGATGGGCAGCTAGCCTGCATAGGGCACTGAAGGCATGGTGAAGTCTGGGGTGTGGAGAAAGCACCAAGGCGTGTGGGCAGGGTAGTCCCAAAGACATTACGCTCTGTACTAGCAGGTGGGACACAGCAGAATGGAGAAGACAGGTGGGAGTTGGGGAAGGACTTTCTCCCTGGGATAGTGAGGGCAGAAGTTCCTATTTTATGTGCTGTTGCAGGAACTAGGGGGATAAAACAGGTCCTTCACATTCAGCTTCTCTTTCTCAGCAAAATCTACTTAACTCATCTGTACCATCCAGTCCAGTACATTCCTCACCTGCTGCTCATCCGAGAGGTTGTCTTTGGTGTGTTTCGTAATACACAACTCACAGAGTGCTGACCACAGAGTAGGTTTCTTAACAAGTCCTTGGACTTGTGCCTGGTACAGTAAGAACAATCTAATTCATCAAGTGGTCATCCTAGGTTGGCTCTTCCTAAGACAAGGATTTGGGTGCACAAGTGGTTCCTTTGAGAAGTGATACCAAGAAACACCAGTAAGGGAAGGCAATGGGGAAGGGAGTCAGGGAAGAGAAGGCAGCCAGTGAAGGGATGTTGTCAAGCAAGTTACTACTTAAGCAACTGGAGCTATCCGTGTTGGGAGCTCTATAGCCACTGTGGAAAGGTATCTGAAGTTATTTATTCCAGGCTGAGCAGGGAGCAACCAAACCAACCAACCAAACAAACAAACTTGCTGTTGAGTGGACTCTGATTCACAGCAACCTTACAGGACAGGGCAGAACTGCCCCATAGGATTTCCAGGGAGTACCTGGTGGACTGGAACTGCTGGTTAGCAGCTGTAACCACCACACCACCAGGGTTTCTGAGTGAGGGAGCAGGAGTTGGCATTCCCAGCCTGCGATGCATGTGATTTGTAATTTGTGCTCTTTGGAGTAGACATAACCTAGTGATTAGCTGTGAGATGCTTACCAGCTCCATATGATCATCATGTTTTTGGTTGTTTTTGCCACAAATGCCTTGCTAAACTCTGTTCTGAGGATGATAGGAGTCTCAATTTCAATCACCTGTTGTACTGACACACTTACTTTGTAAGGGGCTGGCAACTTCTAACCTATACTAAGAAAGCAACAACCTTAAACAACCCTCCATAACTAATTCCATAACTAGACGAAGTCTTCTAGAAACTGTCAAGAGAGAATGTCAGGTACCAAGCTACAGTACCCTGGAAGCCCGGCAGAATGCCTCCTGCTGCTGAGCTGCCAACCTCAGTGGAGATAGAATTAGCTTGAATTAGGCTGACTTAGCTTGTGACAAGTTTCTTGTTCTCTGAGCATGGGGTGAACCCTGCCTATTTGCTCCTTGAGCATTCAAACTCTTGGGATGGTAACCTGGACCACCTATTGAAGCTGCACCTGGAGACCACTTCCTAAGGTCACTCTGGCTTTTTGGGGGGTGAGTCATGAGCAGGCGACAGTATCCTGAAACTGTGACCTGGGCTTTCTAGGTTCTGTCCTACTCCTTACTGTTAGGAATCATTACTCTGTACAGGTACTCCAGGGAATTGTTTTTTTGGAGGATTCAGGTATTTCCTCTGACATTTCTCAGGCATGCAGATTGCTGAATTGAGACATAAAGCTGTGTGAAAACATGTTTCCTAGGCTACAATTCAAACACTCTTGAGGACAGAGTTCTTGAATAGTTCTCCTATTTCTTGATGCACAGTAAAATAGTTATGGGTGGGTATAAATATCAGCCTACATAATTCAGGTGGGCAAAGTGAAACTTTGTTTCTCTATAACTGAATTTAACACTTAAGTTATGTTTTTAATTGATGGTGGTGAATTTGATCTTGCCAACTCAAAGCAAATTTGGGAGCTTTCAGTGTAACTCAGTCTTGTTTGAATCCTCAGACAGTTGGAACCCTGTTCTCTGTTCTCCACGTTTCTCTCCAGACTCTGTCCTCAGATAGAGGTGTTTGTGCTTTCTGCCTTCAGCTGACAAGTGTCTGACAAGTGTTTTCCTGCTGTAGTGTTGGCTCTAGAGGCTCTGTATATATTGTTGAAGTGCCTACCTGTGACACCGTGTCCCCTTGCATTAGTTGAGGATCCAGCCAGTTTACTCAGCTTTAATACCTCTATCATTTGTCATTGCTGTTGCTTTACTTTTAAATTAATTTCATAGAATTGCAAAGAAAATAGTCTTAAATGTAATATTGAATGAATTTCCCAGTAAATACTCAGATTTTCCTGCAGTATAGAAAAGAATTCCTAAGCTTAGATTTGCTCTAATTTTCTCAAGAACCTTTTTTTTTTAAAAAAAAATAAATAAATAAAAACAATTGAATTTTAGGTGACGGTTTACAGAGCAAAGTAGTTTCTCATTAAACAATTAGTACTCATATTGTTTTGTGACATTAGTTGTCAATCCCATGACATGTCAACACTCTCCCCTTCTTGACCTTGTCATCAGCTTTCCTATCTTCTGATCCCTAAGTCTGGACTGGTATGGGTCTTCTTTTATGGACCTGTCTAATCCTTGGCTGAAGGGAGAGCCTCAGAAGTAATTTCATTACTGAGGTGAAAGAGTGTCCATGGGCCGGCCTTGTGGAATTGCTCTAGTCTTTGTCAGGACAGTAAGTCTGGTCTTGTTTTTTTTTGAGGGAAGTGGATGGAGTTAGAATTTTGTTTTACATTTTTCTCCAGCTTTGTCCAGGGTTGTCTATTGTGATCCCTGTCAGAGAAGTCAGTGGTGAAGTAGGAGACCTTTCTTATGTTGGCCTGACCCTATATCTAGGGAAATGGGTGACTGGGCAGAGTTGTGGTAGCCCCTGGACATACCTTTGCCATAGCAGATCTATCATACCATTCAGCTGCCCCATGGCAAGGGGCCCTCTTTGAGGTCACGGTCTGTGAACGCTGTGGCATCACTGTAATATTTAGAAACTAGGAATGTTCTGAAAGCCCATCTGTGAGAGAAGATTAAATAAATGAAGGAGTGTCCATTATATGGAATACTACAGAGCTGTTAAAAAGTGTGAGGGGGAGGAGGGGCCAAGATGGTGGAGTAGATGGACATTTCCCATAACCCTTCTAACAATAAAGACCCCAAAGGACAAGTGAATCCAGTATATATAACATCCTAGGAGCCCTGAACATCAAAGGGAAAGCTGAGAAAATAGACTGAAAAAAGAAGAAAGGAGAATAGTGCCCAAAGTATGTAGAATTCCACAGACCTGCCCTGGCAGGAGGCAGTTGCAGCTGCTACGTGGTGGGCTCATCATGGAAGTTGGTGGGCATTCCCCTCAATCGAGGTGATTGTCTGGAGAATCTACTTGTACCTCTGAAGCCACTGAGGGGCAGCACCAGATCATCAAAAACTAAGTCACTGCATGTAACCTATAGTGTGTGGACCTGAATCTTCCCTTCAATATAGGCTTATTTTCCTTCTCCCAGTGTTCTCCCCACCTTTCCTGAACTTCACCTGCTACTAGAGTGTAATGACATTAACTTAGCCAGAAGTAGGAATCTTGAAGCCCACATTGAGCCATTTTATGAGACTCAGAGGGTGAACAGTTTAGCTAACTCAGCAAAGAGGGGAAAAAGGAAAAAAATGCATACATATAAGATCTGACGATTAAGTCCACTAACTTAATTGTTCTAAGCACTATATACCTCATTGCTGAACATTACTATGGTCACATTTGAAGTAGTACTCCTGAGACACTATGCACTGACACCAGCACCTAGTCCACCCTTCAAAGCAATTTTGGAGCTCTTTCTGGAATGGCCTTTGTGCATGGTGGTACAGTGACAGTTTCATGAACTTATTGTCTAGTTGTCTGTGAGGGAATTTTTAGCCAGTAAACAAATAACTGTATTGGAACACCCTCCTTACTCATCTGATCTGGCCCCAAAAGTGAGTTTTTTCTTTACCCAAAGAAAGGAAATATTTAAAGGAAGACATTTTGATGACATTCAGGACATTAAGGGTAATATGACAACAGCTCTGATGCCCATTTCAGAAAAAGAATTCCAAAGTTGCTTTGAAGGGTGAATTAGGCACTGGTGTCAGTGCATGGCTTCCCAAGGTGAATATTCTGAAGCTGACCACAGTGATATTCAGCAATGAGGTCTGTAGCACTTGTTCTGGGATGAGTTTATGAATTTAATTGGCAGTCTTTGTGTATTTTTCTGCCAACTTCCCTAAGCCAGGTAATCAGGGCAGAAATGGTTCCTTCACCTAGATCAGACATAAGGGCACATGCTGACCTCAGAGATGCTCAGAGATGGCTGTTAGCCCCCTGCCTGTCTCAGTGGCTACAGCCAGATACCTGTACCTATAGCAGTCTCTCCTGCCCCTCTAGAATGGTAGGTAAGAGCCTGCACCACACACTTGGTGACTGACTAGCAGGATATCTGAGCTGAATCCATACAAGAAAAGTAAACTGTACGTTTTATAACAAGAAGCTAGAACACAGTAGGGGAATATAAAATAGCTATAATTTATTGGTGGCTCAGAAACATTGATTCATATCAAAGCACTTAAAGGGAAAGACTGTGGTCTCCAGAAGGTTCCCAAAATAAAGAATCAAATTTTCCAGAGGAAAAGAACTTCCTGGAATTATCAGAGGTAGATACAAAAGATTAATGTTTAGACCTCTTCAAGAGATGAGAAAGGAGAGGAGGCAAAATGCAGCAGAGTATAAAGACAAATTGAAGAAGCTGCAAAAATGCATTGAGCAGCAAGCATTAGAAATTCAGAGAATTAATGATAAAATTACAGAATTAGACAACTCAGTAGAAAGTCAAAGGAGCAGAATTGAGTCAATGGAAGCCCAAATTAGTGAGACTGAAAATAGAGCATATGACATCAACATATTTGAGGAAAAATCAGGTGAAAGCATGTTTTTTAAAAAAGAAACACTAAGAATTATATGATACTCTATGAAGAGGAATAGTCTATCAATGACTGGAGTATCAGGACAGGGCAGAACAACAGAAAATACAGTGAGAACTGTCAAAGTTTGCTGAAAGAAAACTTTCCTGATATTATGAAAGATGTGAAGTTACCTATCCAGGATGCTCATTGAACTCCATACAAGGTAGATCCCAAAAGAAAGACACCAAGCTGTATTATAACCAAACTTGGCAAACCTAAAGATAAGGAGAGTTTTAAAAGTAGCTAGGGATAAACTAAAAATAAGCTACAAAGGAAAATCTGTACAACTAAGTTCAGACTACTCAGCAGAAACTATGCAGGCAAGAAGGTAATGGGATGATTTATAAAAAGCCTTGAAGGACAATAATTGCCAATCAAGAATTATATATCCTGTAAAATTGTCTCTCAAATATGATGACTAAAGTAGGACATTTCTAGATAGACAGAAATTTAGAGATTTTGCAAAAACTAAACCAAAACTACAAGAAATACTAAAGAGAGTCCTTTGGTTAGAAAACCAGAAACACCAGGTAACAACCAAAGATCATAACACATAACAGGGCAACTGGTTATCAACCCAATATGGGGATCATAAAGATAAATAATAGGAAAACCACTGAAAATAGAGAAAGAGGGATGTTATTATGTAAACATTATAATAAAAAAGGAGGGATGCAAAGGGTGGAGAGAGAGGGAGAGACATATTCTTAGATTAAGTGTAGATAGGAATTGGGTTATGTGAAGGTAGTGACAGCAAGCAATAGAAGGGAAGTTAGTACACTTGAACTAGTCCAAAAGCTAAAAGGTTTTCCAAATACTGCCCAACATTTTGAAGGACAGGGTAGTAGGGACAGGGGTCTAGGAACCACAGTTTTGGGGACATTTAGGCTAATTGGCATAACTAAGTGTTTCTTTCTTTTTTTTTTTTTTAAAAAAGAAAATATTCTACATACCACTTCGGTAAGTGGCACCTGGGGTCTTAAGAACTAGCAAGCAGCTATCTAAATAGCATCAATTGGTTTCAATCCACCCGGAGCAGAGGAGAATGAAGACTCAAGGACATATATGAGTCTAGCAGACAGAAGGTGCCATATGCTCCAGAGACTACATCAACATGAGATCAGAAGAACTAGATGGTGCTGGACTGCCACCAATGACTGTCCTGACAGAGAACACAATGTGAAGTCCCTGATGTAATGGGAGAAAAATAGGTGTGCAGAACTAGAACTACAACTCTAGTAAAAGACCATGCGTGATGGTCCATTAGACTGGGGTCCCTGAGGATGTGGCCTTTGGATTCTCTGTTAGCCCAGAGCTGAAACCAGCTAGTTGTAACCAACTCTTCAGACAAAGACTAGGCTGGACTAAAAGACATAGAGTGATGCTGGTGAAGAATGTGCTTCTTGGCTAAATACATACATGAAGCTGTCTGAATAGCCCTTGTCCAGAGGTGAGATGAGAGGGTGGAGGGGGACAGGAGTTGGTTGAATGAATATGGGAAGCACAGGGTGGAGAGGAAGAGTGTGTTGTCACAGGGGAGTTGGAGATGTGGGGGTGTGGGAGGGTGGCAGAAGAGCAGTTAGAGTTGTATAGTTGTTAGGGGTTTTATATGGCAAATTGATTTGGGTTGTAAACTTTTAGTTAAAGTACAATAAAATATTTTCTAAATAGTGTGAGATAGCTTTCTATCCTGACATGGAATCATCTCCAAGACACATTAAGTTCTAGAACAGTATGTACGGTATGATCCCATTTTTGTGTAGATGGGTGCAAATGCACACAAAATCCTGGATGGACACCTATCTGAAAGATAATCACAGCTTTAAGCCAGTTCATTTTGGTTTGAATCCCTGCTGAGAATTTTTATTTCCACCCCAGATATACTGAACCAGACTCAATATTTTAACAAGATGCCCAGGTGATCCTTGTGTGTAATAAATTTTCAGAACCACTGTTCTACTGGTGGTTCTCAGAACTGGCCCCTACTCAGCATAATTAGCATCTCCTGGGAACTTGTTAGAAATGCAAATTCTCAGCAGAGGATGGAACGAAAACTAATGGATTAAAAACTGTGGTGTTAACAGTTATACCAACAGGAGAGTGCATGAATGGAGGGGCTGGATATGTGAAAGGGGGTGTTTGATTTTTATTCAAGAGTCCTTTGTAATATATAAAGTATTAACTTTAATCTGTTGCCATGAAATTGATTCTGCCTGATGGTGACACCGTGTGTTACAGTGTAGAATTGCTCCACAGGGTTTGCTTGGCTGTAATCTTTAGGGAAGGAGATAGCCAGGCCTTTCTTTCATGGTGCCTCTGGGTAAGTACAAACTGCCAACCTTTAGATTAGTAGTCCAGTGCAAACCATTTGCAACATAAAATATTAACAAACCCAAACCAAACCTGTTGTCATTGAGTTGATTATGACTCACAGCAACTGTATAGGATGGGGTGGAATGGCCCCATAGAGTTTCCAGGGAGTGCCTGGTGGATGCAAACTGCTGACTTTTTTGTTAGAAGCCCTAGCTCTTAACTGCTATGTCACCTGGGCTTCCGAAATATTAACGGGGATGTATTAAAGAGGGATACCCTGGTGGCATAGCAGTTAAGCTAGGGCTGCTAGTCAAAAGGTCACAATTCAAATCCACCAGGTGCTCCTTGGACAGCCTGTGGGGCTGTTCTACTCTGTCTGTGGGGTTACTATGAGTCGGAATCAACTCGATGGCAGTAGGTTTCATTTTGGTATTAAATTATTACAAAATTTTGACAAGTGATGAAATAAAACAAAACTTTTTTATAAAACAGCATGAATCATACAGAGGATAATCTACATATCTCTTCCCTCTGCCTCCGTTCTTTATCAATTCTGATAGGGATTAGGGAGACTTGTTGGTTTTAACTGAATTCTCTCTTTTTCAGTGAGATGTTGTTAGTATAAAACTTTAATAAACAAAAGGCAAGAAAAGTACAGCTCTGAAATGCACTGCAGACTACAGGCCATGTTGTCACAGAGGCCTTTGGCAATCCCAAAGGAATATACTTGAATCAAGCAAGAAGGGGAAGTCAACATCTTACTCAGATTAAGCCTGCCCTAATGCTCTCCATTATGCGACTCGCCATGCAGAGAGCCAACCAGCTTCTCTTCTAGTGGAACATGAAGGGGCTAAAGTTTCCTCTTATACCTATGAATTTTGAAAAGGACAACTCCACTTCCTGGATCTCTTTCCTCTTTCTTATAAACCTTGTGGATTAACAGCTAAACTGGAGCCCCTAAGCTTTGACTCAGCTCTAGCCCTGCACCACTGAGTAAGCATTCTTGGAAGAATAGTTCTTGGGTCAGGACAAGGATAACAGTGGTCATTAATAACCTCACTTATTACATAATTCTTCTTCCCATGAGTTCTTCTAATCTACTGTTTGTAAATTCTCTTCCATGTGCCAGGTGCGCTGGCCCCCCAGCCAGCCAAACAGGCAGAAGGAGGGTCACTGGCATTGTTACGATCCCTAGACTGTGCAGATGTTCTTCTTGGATCACTTCCCGCACCTTTGGGTGGAGGGTTAATGGGGATGCGCAGGACTGCTTGGGACAGAGTGATGGTGAATCTAATTACTGGCTTTCGTGGGTGGACCTGTGTGTGTGTCTTTATGAACCAGGCTGAGCTGACGTAATCTCCAGCTCGGCCTGCTAACTACCTTGGGAAGCTGCTGTTATTTTGGAAGCCCTAAGGAAATTATGTCTTTATTGGTAATCTAAAAGGTCCCTTATTAGCTCTGTCTGTTACCCTTACCTAATTGCTATTGCTCTGAAATATTTTTGATCCAGCTGCAATTAAATGATCTCCAAGAGAATCTTAATTACTTGTTTGTGTAATCGCCGTGCCCAGTCTGGTTTCTGTCTCCTTCCCTCAGTGCCTCACCACACCTCAGCTGGTAAGTTCTCCATGAGTACAGGAGAAGTTGTACCACATGCTCTGTTGTCTGCTCCTTGACTGTGGTTGGACTTCTGACAGCACTCATTCTTGTACCTTTATTTTCTAGAGGCTTTTATTAGGTAACTGAGCCATTGAGTGTCAGAGAAAGACAAGCAGGACTGATGGGGAACATTGCAATTATGGTTGAAACTTGCAACTTCAGAGCTATTGCTCATAAAATGTTGTTTTCTGATTTATGTGTTCTGGTAATGTCCATCTATGTTTATTTTGTTGCTGGGTGAATTCCTTATTCCCGGAATCCTTGAAAAATAACATTTCTCTGTTGTTAACATGTGGGCGAATATTCTGCAGATACAAACATCTCCGTCTTGACTCTTTCAGGCAGACATTTTCTCTGTGAAGGCAAAAGCCAAAATTTAAAAGCATCTCACCTGACAAACGATTGGGGAATTATTCTCCTTAAACCAAACGAATGCCAAAACAAATCAGCTCACTAAAGTGACGTGAGATCTACTCAAGCTGTGCCTGGGAATATTAATAAATGAAAGAAGCACTTGTGCCCACAGCTTGTCAATTTAGTGTCCCCAAGCCCTGCAGGCAGCAGACGCGGAGCGGTGGAGCTCCTGTAGGAGGTTGAAGCCTGCCATCTAGAGGCGACTCTTTGGAAACACACCAACATTTTCAGGGAGTTTAAGAGTGAGTCTGCAGCATTGGAATTTAACAAAGGTGTTAAACTGGTGTGCACTCAGAAATGTCATGTAATTTGGGCCTGTTCTTTTCCCTTGGGAGTTTGAAAAGTTGAAAATGACCATCAGGGAATCTTTAATGTCTTGTCTTTAGGAAGAGAGTGAAAAAGTGGATGTTGGGGAGGAAACTTTATTCTGCTGTCAAGTTCTTCCCCTAGAATTTGTAATGCTGAAAAGTGGGACCATCTGGAATGCCAGCGACTGCAGCCGCCTCCAGTTCTCCACAAATGGGTGATTTCTTAAAGAGCCCTTCTGATGAGCAGAAAAACTTGCGGCTTGTTAGCTTAAGTGCCATTTGCAGGTGCACCTGGAAAGATCCCAGCAGGCGGGACAGTGCAGCACCCAATTCAAGAGGCTGATCCATCCACTGGGTGCTCAGCCAATAAAAAGTAATAATGCCTGCTGGCAACGGGGGGGATTTTCCTTCAACCTGGGCAAATGGGGTGAAGAAAAATGAGGCCATCTCAAGTGACTCCCTGTGGCTTATGATTTTTAAGGTTAGAGAATAAATTTGCTTTAAAAAAAACCAAAAAAACCTGTTGGTTGGATTTTAGTGATTTTCCCATGTACTACTTTTGCTTTCTATAGGTTCAATAAGTTGGGAAAAGACAGGGGAGGTTGTTGCTATGGCTTACACAGCCTATGTGGAGGTCAGAGTGTGGGAAAAGGAGGGAGCAAGGTGGGCTTATGGAGATACCAAGCTCATGTAAGAAGAGGAGGTCCAAAGGGACTGAATAGCTTACATATTTTCAGGCACAGCTGTACAGTTCTTTTCAGTTTTGCCACCTGTGCGCTGGAAACAAAGGGAGTGATCAAATTTATAAACTGATTGTCTTCTGAGTCTCTATGGATGCTAGTGAAACCATCTCTAAGGTGGTTAGATATACCTTGCGAAAAAGGGTGCTCTGACAGATCAAATTTGTGTTTTATTTTTAACTTCTTTTTTATTGCCACCTCTAGGAAGCCATGGTGGCATAGCAGCAAAGCGCTATAGTTGCTAACCAAAGAGTCAGCAGTTCAAATCTACCAGGTACTCCATGGAAACTCTATGAGGCATGTTTTGGTAATCTGGTACTGCTCTAACAAATACCACAAGTAGGTGGTTTTAAAAAGAGAAATTTTATGTTGTCACAGTCTAGTAAGCTAACGGTCCAAACTCATGGTGTTAGCAGCAGGGGAAGGCTTTTCTTTGCTGGCCCTGGAGAAGGTCCTTGTCCATCAGTCTTACCCTGGACCAGAAGCTTCTGACATGCAGGGACCCTGGTCCTTTCCAAAGGACACACTGAGCTCCTGGCATTGCTTTTTAGTGGTATTTTTAGTGGTATGAGGTCCCCAAATATCGCTGCTAGCTCCTCTCCTTTATATTTCAAGTGACTGCCTCGAGGCACAAAGCTAACTTACACAGTGTATCTTGCTCTACCAACACAACTACACATTCACCCTCATTAACATCACAGAGGCAGGAGTTCCAACATAGAGGAATATCACTCAATAAGGGGGATTATTGTCCCACCAAACTGTTACTATTTTTAGGGAACACAATTTAATCCATGACAGGGCAGTTCTACCCTGTCTTATGTAGCATTACTATGTGTCAGAATCAACTCTATGGCAGTGGGTTTTGGTTATTCCTGGCCATAGAAACCCTGGTGGCATAGTGGTTAAGAGTGAAACTGGAGGCTGAAAAGTGCTGGGCTGGGGGATGGTGGTAGCTAAGACTGAAGGAAAAGAGACATTGTTTCAGATCTGCCACTCCCAACCTGCATGGAAAACACAGCTTCCATTCCCCAAGCCCCAGGAGCAATGCCAGCAGTAGGGATCTCAGAGATACCACTATAGATTTAGTAATAGGCTCTGAATGATACCTTTTGTTTTGATAATTGGGCTCTAACCAATGGTAAAAGATTAAGGAGGACAAGGAAGTAACTTGTTTTTAAGCATTGTTTTTTTCAGATTGCTGGCCAGATGGTGTCCAGCACCACTGTTTTCCCTAAAGTCCAGTGATGGCCCCTAAGATTGTGAAGCAGGTGATGCCCTTATTGCTCAGATGACCTAGAGAGACCCAAGGGTTGAAGGAAACCAGCCCCCTACTCAAGCCCCGTTTGAACCCCAAGACCACCACATAGCCTCTCCCCTTAAAAATACTGACCTTGCCTGATGAATATTGGACAGGCTTTGAGGATGAGAATGCTGCCTGTCCTCTGTGTTGCTGGGACAGAAAAATAAAACCTTTGCTCACCCAAACTCCTGTCTCACAGATTGTTTTTGTAGCAGGTAGCAAGAACCCAGAGTTTTGTTTGGTAACAAGAGCTCCTGCTGCTAACAGAAAAGTCAGCAGTTCAAACCTACCAAGTGCTCCTTGGAAACTCTACAGGTTGATTTTACTGTGTCCTACAGGGTTGCTATGAGTTGGAATCGACTCCATAGCAGTGGGTTTATAGGATCACTGTAAGTTGGAATTGACTCAACAGCATTGGGTATGTTTTTTTTGTTTGTTTCATTTCTAGTCAAGATGGAAACAGAAAATCACCTTGAAATGAATGTTCCTTGTTCTTTAAAGAATGCTTGAGTAGGCTCCCTTGGTTATGTAAATGTCAGCAGAGCAGGCCACCTAGTCCCAGGAGAAGGTTATAACAAGACATCCTGTGCTTTGTGTGTTTTAGAAAAGGTTGCCTCATATCCTGTGGAAGGTGCAGGGACATAGGGAGGGCTGTGTATTGAATGCAGCTTTGTGGTTAAGATGGAAATTAATTAAATGCCTGTTGGATATAGTAGATCACTCCCCTTTTTGAAAACATCGACTCTGTAGCTTCTGTGTTCAGACATTCCTGCTTTTCTCGTGGCTTCACTGGCTGCCTTTTCCTCGACTGTTTTGCTGGATCATGCTCCTCTAGCCCCTGTAAAGTATAATTTTCAAAGATGCAGAGTCAAGACTCTCACACAAATGTAAAAGGAACGTATCAAAGATTTTATTTAGCTCATTGCTTAGTTAGGGAACCAATAAGATGTTAAAATCAGGTCAAAGGAGAATTTGACAATTAGAAAGCATTTCAGGAATGCTGACATGAATTTGCTAACAGACGCAAAAATGGTTAATATCCGGTAGAACAATAAAGGGTAATGCTTACAGTCATCATTCCTAGGGTGTGAGAACTGGTTACAAATCTCCTGGGTCAGAATTCACTCATGGTGCTATGAGCAGTGATCATCTGCATTGCCATCAATTTTTTACAAAGTCATGTCCACCCTTAAAAAATACCCAGTGCCATCAAGTCAAAGAGTTTTAAAATAGCTTACCCAATAGGATGCCAAGCAGTGACACACTGTCCTGTTGGGTCCACTAGACAATGCCCAGAACTCTGTTGAAGGGACTCCCAACAACCCTTTTTGTCCATCCCTAAAGTTTGGGTTTTTTTTTCCCCCCCCCACACAGCCCTGGATGCTCCTACTATTCTGTCCTTTCTCCAGGCAATCTCATCCAACCCAGGTTTTAATTACCTTCAATAGCAGCTGATGCTCAAGTTTATATTTTGTCTTAGTTCTCTTAGTTCCAAACCTGTACATCCATATGCTTAACTGACAACTCCTGTTAACATCTTTCTGAGGCTAATAGAGGGAAGGTAATCTGGCCAAGATCATTTAGACTGTTAGAAGAAGAGCTGAGATTTGAATTTGGGGACTATCTGACTTTTAAACTGTATAGCTAAAAGCCTGTTACATTAACAGGAAGTGGTTTTAGAGATGCCCAAATTTAGGGAACTTGCTGTGGATTCAATTGTGCCCCTGTCAAAAGGTATGTTGAAGTCCTAATCCCTGTCCCTGTGAATGTGACCTTGTGCAGACATAGGGTTTTTCTTTTGTCAGTTAAATTAGTAAGGTTGTGTTGGAGTCCTATTCCCTTTAGACTGCTAGCTTATAAAAGAGAGAATGGACATGGGGTCACTCACACACAGGGTAAGACAGCATGTGAGGATTGTCTGTATAAGCCAAGGACTGCCAGGAAATGCACTGGGCTAAGAGAAACTGAAATAAATGAGAAACCATCTTCCCCTAGAGTTGACAAAGAGAGATCATAGCCCTGCCATTGCCCTGAATTCAGACTTTAACCCTCCAGAACCATGAAACAATACATTTGGATTATTTCAAGCAGCTCTAGGAAACTAAGATGGCACTGCAATCTGTATGGCAGACCCTTTTCCTTTCTATCTTTTGGTACAATATTGTGTCCTCTGGAAAGGTACAGGCAGAGGCAGACTTCACCTTTCTCTAGCTGAACTATAAAGAGCTCTTTGCTGTTGCTGAACGAAAGTGAGTTCATTCTGCCAGATACTGCAGCCAAACTCCAGAGACAGGGAAAGGTTCAAGTAGGCTTTATTTACAGATAAGCATGTGAATCTTGGGAACAGTGAGAATGGTTTCTCCAAGACTGTTCCATTTAGGTTACAATTCCAGTGGCTTTTATAGCTAGATTACAAAGAAATTTGCATTTGGAAAATGTCAAACCTTGTCATAGGATAGAATAGGAGTTACGAGATTCCTTTACATCTTATTGAACAACGTAAATCACTCAAAATATCGTTACCTCCCTGAAGGTTTGAAATGATCACTTTGCTACCTCAGAGACAGGGAAAGGAATGGAAGTCTGTTGTTCCAGTTGGGACAGGGAATGGAATGTAGTTTAGCAGTCCTGGTGACCTTGATTAAGCTCCATCTACTAACATTGCTACCTGGCCATCCATCATGAGTGTTGCTGCTCTCTTGTTAATGAAGCAGGGGTAGGTGATGTCCCCTTTCTATTGGGATTTGAGAGACTAGGGGGCTTCTGGCATTATGCCATTGATCCAACTACCATCTCCTGTGTCCTGTGCAAGGAGAGATGTTTCCTGTCTAGGCCTTGGACGTAGTGGGATGTGAGTTGGGCGTTGGGCTTTCCTATGCAGATACATCCCAGGTAACCCAAGGAAGGGTGTTACCCACCCTACCTCTGTCCTGTTAGCTGTGGTTTCCACTGCCCTCTCCCTTTAACTCCTCTTCCTGCTGGTGTCCACACTTCCCCGTAGGAAGAATGAAGTCTCAGGCCCCATTGACCCTGACTGGTCTCTTAAGTGCAGCAGCAAATTTTACCTACACGGGTGCTTATTTCTTCCTTGGGGGTCTCTTTTTTCTTCTCTTTGTGGCCTCTTGTCCTGAGCCCAGAGATTATTCTTTTGCTGGTGATCAGATGAAAAGAAATAACACAGAAGTAAGGGTGGCCAGTAGCTGTAACCCTGGCTCAATGGGGAAGAGCTTTCTGAAGAAAATGAATTTCTTTCTGGTAGAGAATAATTTTGAGCAAGGTAAGCTCTGCTTCCAGCCAGATCTAACCTTTTGCCTAGTTGGTTCTTCATTCCTTTCTCTGCTGGGAAGCTATCATAAATGTTCCCCCTGTGTTAACAGAGACCAGCATAGCAGGATCTTTACTGACTTTATTGGGAGGGAAAGTGGAGGCAGAGTCAGGTTGCTTGGCCTTCACCATGATACAGAAACCAAGAAAAATACATTCTTCTAAATTCAGCATTTCCTAGCTTGAAAACATTCTTAACATGATATTATGGAGAAATAAATTCTAGTCAGAAGAAAATTACAAACTAGGGGTTAGGAGGTAAAACTGGGAAAAACAATTATTTGCCTCCATTTGCTGAGGTTATTGACCACATTGCATACTGCTCAGTCCCGTTGGGGTCCTTATGTGGCCTGCAGTATCTTTGAACCCACTGCAGGCCCCACCCCAGTTTCCTGAAGGGCAATGGGGGCTAGGTGGGGAGGAGTGGTTCTTGCCCAAGTAATTCTTCTTCCCTGACCTCACAGCCTGACACTGTGCCCACCCGGTCCTCTGACTCAGGCTAGTGCCTGTGTCCTCTGACTCTCCTGCTGGTTTTCAGTGCCTGAGTACACTCCCAGCCCACTCTTTTTGAGCACATTCCTAGTCTTAGAAGACTCCAGGCTTTGCTGCAGTCAGAGAATCCCACGCACACATCCTTTGAACTCCTGCCACTCTGGAAAGCAAAAAAATCAGCCCACAACATATCTTTTTGGAAGTCTCTTCCCTTTTCTTCTCAGTTGGAATGCTGTGAAACCATCTTTTAGCTTAGATGAAATTGCTGCTTGGTGTAGTTTTTCAAATAAGAATGCTGTAGAAACTACTTTTAATTCTCTTGAGTTAAAAAAAAATTTTATTTAGACGGCCTCTCACTTGGAAAGATGAGAACTGTAATCCTGCTAACAGTCTCCCTCCCTTTCTAGAGTTGTATTTGGTGAAAAGGAGGGTTTTTCTTTTCCTTTTTTAAAATTGAGATATAATTCACATCATAAAATTCATCCTTTTAAGTATAAAAACTCAGTGGTTTTTAGTATAATCGCGACATTTTGCAGCTATTACCATCATCTAATTCTAGAACATTTTCCTCATCCTGTATTCACTAGCAGTTGCTCCTCATTTCCCCTTCCCACAACACTGGCAACCACTCATCTACTTTCTGTCTCTGGATTTGCCTATCTGGACATTTCCATAAATGGAATCATATATTGTTTGTTTGTGCCTGACTTCTTTCACTTAGCGTAAAGTTTTCATGGCCTCTCATGTTGTAGCATGCATGTATCAGTACTTTATTGCTTTTTATTGCCAAGTCACATTCCATTTTATGGATATACTATATTTTGTTTATCCATTTATCAGTTCATCGACATTGGGTCATTTCATGGAATCAATTGTGTCCCCTGAAAAATGTGTGTAGCAATTTGACTAGGCCATGATTCCTGGTATTGTGTGATGTTTCTGTATGCTATAAACCCTGACTGTATAATGTTAATGGGGGAAGATGGACAGCAGTTGCGTTGGTGGGGCAGGAATCATGTGTAAAGTTGTAGTGTGCCTTGAGGCAATCTTTTGAGGCATAAACAAAAGGGAGGCAAGCACAGTATTGGGGACTTCATAGCACCAAGAAGTGGCAGCAATAGAACGTATCCTTTGGAAGGGATTTGGACTCCTTATGCATCAGAAGCTCCCAGTCTAGAGAAACACTGACAAGGACTTTCCTCCAGAGCCAAGAGAGAAAGGCTTCCCCTAGAGCTGATGCCCAGAATTTGGACTTTCAGCGTGCTGAACTGTGACAAAATAAATTTCTGTTTTTAACACCATCCACTTGTGATACTTCTGTTTAGGCAACACTACATGACTAAGGTTGTTTCCAATTTTTGGTGATTGTAGGCATTTTTGCTATAATGCTGCTATGAACATTCATGTACAAGCTTTTGTGTGGACATACATATATATTTTAATTCTCTTGGGTGATCATGCTTAACTTCTTGAGGAACTCTCATACTTTTCCAATTCTATCCCATTGACCTATTTGTCTTTCTTATGTAGTACTATATTCTTTTAAACAATTATGTACCTTTCATGTTAAGGTTTGAAGTAAGCAAGCGTGACGGCTACAACTTTGTTCCTCTTTTTCAAGACTGTTTTGGCTATTCTGGGTCTGTTGAATTTTCATATGAATTTTATAATCAATTCATCAGTTTCTTCAAAAGTGGCTGATATTTTTTGAGTGACTGCACTGAATTTGTAGATCAGTTGCTGTGAACTGCATCTCAAGAATTTTAAGTCTCCTAATGCATGAACATGAGATATGTTTAATTTTAATTAGATTTTTAATTTCTTTCAATGATGTTTTATAATTGTCAGTGTACAGGTGCTACTTGTCAAACTTCTTTTGTTAAATTAATTCACAAGTATTTTATTTTTGCTGTTAATATAAAGGGAATTATTTTCTTAATTTCATTTTTTTGGATTATTTATGGCTACTATATAGGAGTGGAAACCCTGGTTAAGTGCTACATCTGCTAACCAAAAGTAGACTGGCAATTCAAATCTGCCAGGTACTCCTTGGAAACCCTATGGAGCAGTTCTATTGTCTTGTAGGGTTGCTATGAGTCAGAATTGACTCAACAGCAGGTTTTTTTTTTTTTTTAATAGAGAAACATAGTTGATTTTTTTTTGTATACTGGTTTTATATCCTATACCCTTGATAAACTTACTTCTTAGCTTTGACAATTTATGTCATAGATTCTTTGGGATTTTCCATGAGGAAGTTCACTCATCTGTGAATAAAGATAAATCTACCTCTCCTTTTCCAGTTTCCTGGCCTTTAATCAGGAGGTGGTTTTTATAATCAGTTTTGCTTCCACAACAGTTGTTCCCACTCCATCACTGCTCCAGTCTCCCTGGCAGTTGCTATGCAGCTCCAGGATCACACAACGCAGCAACACACCTTTAAACCTGGCATCTATTATCACAGTCCTAATGGTCATTGACTATCTCCCTAGAGGGAATTTCCCACTGACCAGTTTTCTTTCCTGGAGTCCCAGTGCATGAATAGCTTCCTATGTCTCCCTCTCTCCCTGGGTTGTCCTCATACTTCTCCCATTTTCAATGGTTCCAAGCCCTTTGTCTTCTCTCTTTGGAAAGCCCTCAAGATTTCTTAATCTTATTATGCATAACAGTTTAACTCTCATTGTTTCAAATATTCCCATCTATTTGTGCTGTGTTAAGGGGACTTTTCACAATAACAGCAAACAAACAAACAAAACAAAACCGCAAATAAAAACACTAGGACTTACCAAAGCATTTGCTAAAGAATTGGTTCCCTGGAAAGGATTTTTGCTGAAATTGTCCTTGGAAGTCAGAATGGGCTGATGGGCTGCCATTAGCTTTTCTTTAATAGTCCCCTTCCCACTACAAAACAAAAACAGAACTCATCACCATCAGTTGTTTCTGACTCACAGTGACCCTATAGGACAGATGTCTTCCCCTCATTGTCTCCAAAGCTACAATCTTTATTGAAACAGATAGCCACATCTTTCTGTTATAGAGTGGCTGATGGGTTCAGACTGTGGACTTTTCAATTAGCAGCTGAGTGCTTCAACCACTGTACCACCAAGTCTCCATTCTTTGACTACACTTTTTTTCTTTTTTAAGAGGCTCTATCTGACTCGATGGCACCTGGCTTAGTGCTGGTGGCATAATAATTAAGTGCTGTGTTTGCTAACCAAAAGTTTGACAGTTCAAGTCTACCAAACACTCCTTGGAAACACTATAGAGCAGTTCTACTCTGTCCTATGGGGTCACTATGAGTCAGAATTGACTGGAAGGCACTGGGTAATGCCTGATAGTTATCTGGAAAATAAGATTCTCTTCAGATCACTAGGCTTTACACTGAGATCCTGAAGGTCCAAGAGCTCACCCATCTCCCTCCCTGCAAAGTGAATGAGCTAAGGGAGTTTGAGCCATAGAGCATAACTTACATCATGTAACTGGGTAATTCAGGGCAGGGGTATCCTGTGTGGGATTCTTTGGGATTTTCTATGTTCGTGGTTAAGCATGTGGACTCTGGAGTCAGACTTGTTGGGTTCAAATCTCAGCTCCACTACTTAATACATATGTGACCTTGAGCAAATTACTAAACCTTTGCCATCATCTCACCTTGCATTTCTACACCTTTGTCTGTACCTTATTTTCTTCATCTGTAAAATGGCGATAATAATACAGCTTATCTCATAGAGTTGTTAAGAGGACTAAATGAACTAATATATGTAATGCTCTTAAAACAGTTCTTGGCTTGTAACTGTCACATTATTTGTTAAAACGAACACACAACTGCAACAACAGTAATACCTGCAAGTTTCTGTGGACTTCTTGCCATACTGTTAGTTGCTAGATGGGGAGGAACTGTTCCTTACTTAATGGACATCAGCATCTCAGCACATAGAACAGAGTCTGGCACATAACAAGCCAAAGCCAAGTGCTGTCGAGTTGGACCCTCATCAAATACCTATTACATGAAGAAATGATAGAACCCTTTAGATCTTCTCAGAGAGTGATTCTTACTAGGCTATGACTCAGAAGATGTTACCCAGTACCTTTGTGAATGTCCTTGGGTGAACTTTTTTTGAAGTGGCTGGAGAGTGTATGGATGAAATGTTTCAGCAATTTAAATTTCAGAAGTTAAAGAAAATGCAGCAATTTAGAAAAATAATCCAGAGAAAAGAAAAGCATTAAGCAAGGTAAAAATAAATGCCTGTTAAAGGTTATTATTTTGGGGGGAATAAGATTCCATAACAAGTCAGATTTAAAATTATAAAGAACAAAACCTAGTAGAGCAAGGATCAGCAAACTTTTCTACAGAAGATAAGACAGTAAATATTTTAGTGCTGATTGCCATACGATCTCTACAGCAACTGCTCAGCTCCGCTGTTATAGGGCAAAAGCAGAGATAGACAATATGTAAGCAAGTGGGCATGGCTGTGTTCCAGTAAAATTTTATTTACAAAAACAGACCGTGGGCTAGATTGATCTACAGGCTGTTCAAAAACAATGTGAAGAGAGGCAGGGTTAAGATAACAGAGTAGCCACATGCATCCTGTGAGCACTCGAAAACAAAGAGCCAGAAAAACAACTGGAAGGATTATGCAGCACATTCTTGGAGCCCTGAATATCAGGGGGAAAACTGAGAGAGTGTAAAGGGTAACAGAGAGGGGAAGGCAGGTCCAGAAGAAACTTTTGGCCAGAATTAAATCCATATCCCACAGAAGAATCTGCTTCTGCTAGCTGAATGGAGCTACAATGGTGAGTCAGTGAACAGAGTGGTGACACAGTGATTGGAGCCTGCATTTTTCAGTGAGGAAGCTGAGCTTTGGATGGTTGTACTTACAGAATGGCAGAGGACTTTCACTTGAACATCATAAGCTAAGTGCTTGTGAACTCTTGTGGATTTAAGTATTTCCTGCAGGCTGGTCTTCTCTCCCTTTTCCCAGCAATCCCCCTCTGTTCTCTGCTCTGCACCAGACACTAAACTCTGATGTACCTGAACCAGAAGTGGGGCACCTTACACATGCACCCTAAACTATTTTCCTGGAATTGGGTAGGGAAACAAAGTGGTAGCGGGAATCACCTGTGGCTCCCATGAGCTGGGAATTCTTCCAACCTTTCTCAGTGCACTCACAGCTGTAACTGCCTGATCACAGGGTGTTGGAATTTCTAAGACTCCAATATCAAGCTAGCTTAAATGACCAGACTTCTTGGATACTCAACAACTCAATTAAAAGTATGTGTGTGTTTGCATTTGTGTGTGTTAAAACACAATAACCAAGCATAAATAAATTATGACAACTTTATGACTTGGAGACAACAATCGATTTCAAATTATTTAAAGAAACAGGCCATGATGGCTTCAGAAAACTCCTAACAGAAAGAAACAAAATAATTTCCAGATGAAGAAAACTTCCTGCGATTATCACAGGTAGAATACAAACGAGTAATGTATAGAGCTTTTCAAAACATCGGGAAAGAGATTAGGCAAAGTGCAGCAGAGCATAATGAAAAATTAAACAGACTGCAAGAAATACCTGAGCAACAATGATCTGAAATTCAGAAGATTAATATTAAAATTACAGAATCAGACAATTCAATAGAAAGTCAAAGGAGCAGGACTGAGACAATGGAATGCAGACTTAGTGAGAGGGAAGATAAAGCAACTGACACCAGTATATTTCAAGAAAAATTAGATAAAGTAATTTAAAAATTGAAGAATCAGTAAGAGTTATATGGGACTCTATCAAGAGAAATAATTGGACAACCAGAACAGCAGAGGATAACAGAAAATACAGAGAGAATTTTGGAAGATATTTTGACAGAAGACTTCCCTGATATCATGAAAGATGAGAAGACATCTATTCAAAATGCTCCAAAATGGTCATTGAACTCCATACAAGAGCCCAAAAGAAAGATGCCAAGACATATAATCAAACTTAACAAAACTAAAGGCAAGGAGAGGCTTTTAAAGGTAGCTAGGCTTAAACAAACAATAACCTATGCCATGGATTAAATTGTGTGTCCCCCAAAATATGTGTAGCCATGTGGCTTGGACATGATACCCAATATTTTATGATTGTCCTCCATTTTGTGGTTTTCCTATGCTGTATTTTAAAGGATTAAGGTGGACTCTAAATCCGTTTATAAGATCACCTCCCTGCTCCACGGTAAAGGGTGTTGCCCTGGAGTATGGCTTGCCTCACCCTTAATCCTTTCATCTTACAAGAGATAAAAGGAAGGAAAGCAAGCAGAGAATTGGGAACTTCACACCATCAAAAAGGCAGCACCAGGAGAAAAGTGTGTCCTTCAGACCTGAGGTTTCTGAGCCAGGATGCTCCCTGGACAAAGACTGATGCAATACCAGACTTTCTTCCAGAGCCAACAAGGGGGAAAACCTTCCCCTGGAGCAGACATCCTGAATTTGGGCTTGTAGCCTACTGGACTGTGTAAAAATAAACTTTCCTTTGTTAAAGCCATCCACTCTGTGGTAATTCTGTTAAAGCAGCACTAGCTGACTAAAACAACCTACAAAAAAGAATCAATAAGACTAAGTTCAGAGTACTCAGTAGAAACCATGCTGGCAAGAAGGCAATGGGATGACATATACCAAGTCCGGAAGGATAAAAACTTCCAGCCAAGAATAATATGTCCTAAGATAAAGTACCTAGGAATTAATCTAACCAGAGAAATAACAGACCTTTACATGGAGAACTACAAGCCCTTACTACAAGAAACTAAGAGAGACTTAGATAAATGGAAAAACGTACCCTGCTCATGGATAGGAAGACTTAACATTGTGAAAATGTCTATTTTACCCAAAGCAATCTACTTATGTAATGTAATCCCAATACAAGTTCCAGTGTCATTTTTTAATGAAATGGAGAAACAAATCACCAATTTTGTTTGGAAAGGGAAGAAGCCCCGGATAAGTAACGAACTACTAAAGAAGAAGAACACACTGGGAGGCCTCTCATTATCTGACCTTAGAACATACTACACTGCCACACTGCTCAAAATAGCCTGGTACTGGTACAAGAACAGACAGATCAATCAATGGAACAAAATTGAGACCCCAGAGAGGACACCATCTGCCCATGAACAGTTGATATTTGGCAAAGGCCCTAAGACATGAAACTGGGGTAAAAACAGTATCTTCAACAAATGCTGCTGGCAAAATTGGATATCCATCTGCAATAAACTGAAACAAGATCCATATCTTATACCTTATACAAAAACCAACTCCAAATGGATAAAAGATGTAAATATCAAACCTAAAACAATAAAGCTCATCCAAGAAAAGGTAGGAACAACAATGCAAATTTTAATATGCAATGTGGACAGACTCCAAAATCTGTCAAACAAACCACAATCATCAGAAGAGAAAATAGATAAATGGAAACTATTAAGAATCAAACACTTTTGCTCATCCAAAGACTTTATTAGTAGAATTAAAAGGCCACCTACAGAATGGGAAAAAATATTTGGCAACTCTGTGTCAGACCGATGCCTGATCTCCTAATCTATAAGATACTACAAAATATCAATAAGAAGAAGATAAATCATCCAATTAAGCAATGGGCAAAGGAGATGGATAGACGTTTCACTAAAGAGGAGATCCAGGCAGCCAAAAAACAAATGCAGACATGTTTATGATCTTTAGTTATTAAAGAAATTCAAATCAAGACAATGAGATACCATTTCACCCCAACAAGGTTGGCCATGAGCCAATAAACACAAAACAACAAATGTCGGAGAGGCTATGGAGAAAGTGGAACCCTCCTACACTGTTGGTGGGGTTGCAAAATGGTCCAGCCTCTTTGGAAAGCAATCTGGCACTTCCTTAAAAAAACAGATATTGATATACCATTTGAACCAGTAATTTCACTACTTGGAATATATCCTACAGAAGCAAGGCCTTTCACACCAATGGACACATGCACAAGAATGTTTATTGCAGCACAGTCCACTATAGCAAAAAGATGGTATCAACCCAGATGCCCAACAACAGAAGAATGGATAGGTAAACTATGGTATATATACTCAATGGAGCACTACGCAATGATAAAGAATAACGATGATTCCAGGAAACGTCTCATAACCTGGTTTCAACTGGAAGACAGTATGTTGAGTGAAAGTAGTCAGCGACAAAAGGACAAATTTTGTATGAGACCTCTACAATAAAATCTCAAAAACAGACTTGTGTATAGAAGAAAACACTCTTTGACAGCTGCAAGGGAGGAGAGGGAGGGAGGGCAAGGGGGGAGGGTTTAGATTAGATAGTTGCTAGAAATCTGTTTGGGTGAAAGCAGTGATAGCACATATTAGAAACAAGAACAATATTAAGTAGACTTCGGCATAACTTGAATACTCTTTTCTATTTTAACCCAATATTGCAAGGATAGAGTAGCTGGGGCAGGGGGCAGGGGACCATGCTCTTAGGCGAAATTGAGGCCAATTGGCACAACTAGCATTTTGCTAAGAGGACTCTCTGCACCCCACATTGGCGAGTGGTATCTCGGGTCTTAAAAGCTGCCAAGCTGCCACCCGAGGGCACAGCAAATGGTCCAACTCAGCAGGAACGGATGCTCACTGAGGACCAGAATAACATGGGGTAAAGACAACCCAGAAGATAGAGAGACCCACATGAGTAGGTGCTTACATCGACTTGGGACTAGAAGAACCAGATTGTGCCCAGCCATCGCCAGTGATAGCAGCGACGGAGCTCACTAAGTTGAGTCTCACTGGCAACACAAAAATAAAAAGTGGTGCATCCTGAGATCTCCACTAAAAGACCTCAATTGGTGGTTCAGTGGTTTCAGGGCTCCCGTGGGAGCATGGCCTCTGGCCTTGATGCTGCCCTTGCCCATAAATCATAATGAAGGTCCACTCTTCGGACACGAATGGACTGGACTTGATGATGCAGAGTGATATATGTTGGATGTACTTTATGGTTCTGTACATCTATAGGATATCATCCTGCTGACCTCTGGCTGGAGGAAGGAGAGTGGGTAGAGAGGAGGGGAAAGGATACTGTTGGGAGGATGAGACATGTATGGAA
Organism: Heterohyrax brucei; assembly: GCA_028571685.1. NCBI lineage: Eukaryota > Metazoa > Chordata > Mammalia > Hyracoidea > Procaviidae > Heterohyrax > Heterohyrax brucei. The sequence goes on along the minus strand of CM053151.1, from coordinate 87,598,215 downwards.
CAGAGAAGAATAGTGTGTTGTCACCGGACAGGGAGAGCAGTGGAAGCTGCAAATAGGTGGGCATGTAAATTTATATGGGAATGTACATTTTCACTCAGTCATATTCAATAAGAAAAAGAAAAAAAAAGAATTATATGTCCTGAAAAATTGTCTCTCAAATATGGCAGCAAAATTAGGACATTCCCATATAAGCACAAGTTTAGAAAATTTGCAAAAACCAAACCAAAATTACAAGAAACACTGAGGGAAGTTCTTTAATTAGAAAGTCAATAACATCAGCTATGTACTCAGGGATACAAGGCATGACCGAGCATCCAGATATAAACATAGATAGGCAAGCACAAAAATAGATCAAAGCTAAAAAACTAAAAATACAGAAAAAGAGATCTCAATATGTAAATAATACAATATTATACCAAAAAAGGTACTAAATAATGTACTCATAGATCTTTCAGGTGGAAAGGAAGTCAAAGCGATACAAAGAAGTTAAAGGCTAGTTTATACTTAAAACTTTAGTGGTAAATATTAAGGTGACAGCAAAGGAAACTAGCAATCCTATACATCAAAATAGGAAACAAAATCAAGAGCTTTCAACATACATAAAACCAACAACAATGAAAAAGAATAATAATAATAAAAAACCCATGGAGAAGAACTCAACACAGAAAATTAAGTGGGACAAAGAAACTGTCAACAACACACGAAAAAGACACCAAACGACAGCACTAAATACATATGTGTCAATATTTGCATTGAATGTAAACAGGTTAAATGCACCAATAAAGAGACAAATAGTAGCAGAATGGATTAAAAAACAAGGTCTGTCTGTATGCTGCCTACAAGAGACACATCTTAGATTTAAAGATACAAACTAGATCTCAAAGGATGGAAAAATATGTACCAACCTAACAATGTTAATAAAAGAGCAGGAATGGCAATATTAATTTCATATAAAACAGACTTTAAAATAAAATCCACTGCAGTGGACAAGGAAAGTCACTGTATTCTAGAAGCTTAAAGGATCAATATGAAATCTGACCATTAAGTCTGTGAACTTAATTGCTGAATATTGCCATGGTCTCCTTGTAAGTACTCCCATTGGGCAGCTATGCACTGATGCTGGCAACTAGTCTACCCTTCAAAACAATTTTAAAACTCTTTCTGGAATGGCCATTGTGCACAGTGGCCCAGTGGAAAGTTAGTGAACTTAATTGTCTAGGTGTCTGTGTGGGAGTTTTTAGCCAGTAAACACATAACTGTATTGGAACACCCTACCTACTCACCTGATCTGGCCCCAAATGGCATTTTTCTTTACAAGATAAAAGAAATATCAAAAAGGAGACATGTTGATGCCATTCAGGACATCAAAGGTAGTACAAAACTGCTCTGATGGCCATTCCAGGAAAAGGAGTTCCAGAACTGCTTTGAAGGGTAGACTAGGTGCTGGCATCAGTGGATAGCTTCCCAAGGGGAGTACTTCAAAGTTGACTGTAGTGCTATTCAGTAATGAGGTATGTAGCACATTTTCTAGAATGAGTTTGTGTACTTAATTGTCTGACTTTGTACATCAGGAGGACATAAACATATTAAATACTTATGCACCCCAATGACAGAGCTTTAAATACATCCAATGAACTCTAATAGCATTGAAAAGTGCGATGGACAGCTCCACAGTAATAGTGGTAGACTTCAATACACCACTTTCGGTGATGGGCAGAACACCCAGAGAGAAGCTCAATAAAGACCCAGAAGATCTAAATGCCACAATCAACCAACTAGACCTCATAGATATATATGGAACACTCCACACCACAGCAGACAAGTACACCTTCTTTTCCAATACACGTGGAACATTCTCCAGAATAGACCACATATTAGTCCATAAAGCAAGACTTCATAAAATCCAAATTGTCAGAATATTCCAAACACCTTTTGAGACCACAGAGCTATAAAACTAGAAATCAGTAACAGAAAAAAGAAAGGGGGGAAGAAATCAAACTCCTGGAAACTAAAAAATTCTTTGCTCAAAAAATGACTGGCTTTTAAGAAGTGCATAGAATCAAAAGAGAATAAAAACACACCCTACTAGAATCTATGGGACACAGCAAAAGCAGCACTCAGATGCCAATTTATCTCAATAAATGTGCACCCAAAAAGAAGAAACGGCCCAAACCAAAGAATTAACCTCACAACTTGAACAAGTAAAAAGAGAGCAATAAAAGAGACCCTCAAGCACCATAACAAATAATAAAAATTACAGGAAAACTGAATGAATTAGAGACTAGAAAAACAATTGAAAGTGCTAACAAGACCAAAAGCTGGTTTTTTGGGGAAAAAAAAATCAGCAAAACTGATAAATCATTGGCCACACTGACAAAAGAAAAACAGGAGAGGAAGCAAATAACTTGAATAAAAAATGAAATAGGTGATATCACAACAGACCCAGCTAAAATTAAAGGAATCAGAACATTATGAAAAATTGTACTCTAATAAATACGAAAGCCTAGAGAAAATGGACAAATTTCCAGAAACACACTATCTACCAAAACTAACACAAACAGAAGTAGGACCATTTAGTAAACCCACCGTGAAAGAAGAGATTAAAAAAGTAATTAAGAAACTTCCAGCCAAAAAAAGTCCTGGCCCAAACGGCTTCACTTGGGAATCCTACCAAACTTTTAGGTAAGAGTTAACATCACTATTACTAAAGGTATTTCATAGCACAGAAAAAGATGGCATACTCCTAAATTCATTCTGTGAAGCCAGCATAACCCTGATACCAAAATAAAGATAAAAATGGCACAGAAAAAGAAAACTATAGACCAATATCTCTCATAAACTTAGATGCAAAAATCCTCAACAAAATTCTAGTCAATAGAATTCAACAGCTCATAGAAAAACATTTCACCATGATGAAGTAGGATTCATGTCAGTGATGCAGAAGTGGTTCAGCATTAGAAAAACAATGTAGTCAGTCATAAACCCAAAAGATTACAATCACTTAACTTTATCAATTGATGCAGAAAATGCATTTGAGAAAGTCCAATACACATTCATGTTAAAAACTCTCAGGAGAATGGGAATAGAAGAGAAATTCCTCAGCATAATAAGGGGATGTCTATGCAAAGCTAACAGCCAACATCATCCTATATGGAGAGAGTCTGAAAGCATTCTGCTTAAGAATGGGAATCAGACAAAGATGCCCATTGTTGACACTTTTATTCAACAATGTGCGGGAGATTCTAGCCAGAGCAGTCAGGCAGGATAAAGAAGAAAATGGCACCCAAATGGATATGGAAGAAGTCAAGTACCTCTATGTGCAGATGATATGACCTTACACACAGAAAACTCTAAAGAATCTATTTAAAAAACTACAGGAACTAATAGAAGAGTTCAGCAAAGTGTCAGGATGTAATAAACATAAATAAATCAGTTGGATTCCTTTACACCAAAAGAGACCATCAAAGAGGAAATCACCAAATCAATACCATTTACAATAGCCCCAAGTATAAAATACCTAGGAATAAATCTAACCAGAAATATAAAAAAACTCATACAAAGAAAATTACAAAACTGCTGCAAGAAACCAAGAGGTCTCCGTTAAGTGGAGAAACCTACCTTGCTCATGGATAAGAAGAGTTAACATCATAAAAATGTCTATTCTGCCCACAGTGATCTATACGTACAATGTAATCACAATTCAAATTCCAATGGCATTTTTCAATGAGATGGAGAAAGAAATCACAAACTTCATATGGAAAGGGAAGGAGCCCTGAATAACTAAAGCGTTACTGAAGAAGAAGAACAAAGTGGGAGACCTCACATTACCTCACTTTAGAACTTATTACACTACCACAGTAGTCAAAATAGCCTGCTACTGGTACAAAAACAGATACATAGACCAATGGTAGAGAACAGAGAATCCAGATACAACATCATCCACTCACGAGCAGCTGATACTTGAGGAAGGTCCAAAGTCTGTGAACTGCAGAAAATACAATGTCTTCAACAAATGGGTTGGCAAAACTGGATATCCATCTGCAAAAAAAGAAACGAAAAAGGAAACAAGACTGATGTCTCACACCATGCACAAAAACTAACTCAAAATAGATGAAAGACCTAAGTATAAAATCTAGAACGGTAAAGATCATGGAAGAAAGAATAGGGACAATGCTGTGAGTCCTATACATGGCATAAACAGACTGCAGAAGATTACTAACAATGCATGAACACCAGAATAGAAAATAGACAAATAGGAACTCTTGAAAATTAAACACTTATGCTCACCTAAAGACTTCACCGAAAGAGTAAAAAGAATGCCTACAGACTGGTAAAAATTTTTGGCAATCATAAATTGGATTAGCATCTAATCTCCATAATCTATAAATTAGTGCAAAACCTCAACAAGAAAAAGACAAATAACCCAATGAAAAAATGGGCAAAGTATACAAACAGGTACTTTACTAAAGAAGACATCTAGGCACCTAAGAGATGCATGAGGACACGCTCATGGTCATTAGCTATTAGGGAATTCCAAATGTAGACTAGAGTGTGTACCATTTTGCTCCAACAAGGCTGGCATTAACCCAAGAAACACAAAGTAATAAATGTTGGAGAGGTTGTGAAGAGACTTGAACTTTTCTACACTGCTGGTGGGAATGTAAAATGATACAACTACTTGGAAATCGATTTGGGACTTTCTTAAAAAGCTAGAAATAGATATACCATATGATCTACCCATCCCACTTCTTGGAATGTATCCTAGAGAAATAAAGGCTGTCACATGAATAGATACATGCACTTGAATATTTGTTGCAACACTGTCTAGAATAGCAAAAAGATGGAATTAACCTAGCTGCCCTCAACAGATGAGAAGATAAATTAACTATCGTATATTCACACAATGGAATACTATGCAATGATAAAGAACAATCTTAGGAAACGTATGATAACATGGAGTCATCTCTAAGACATTATCTGTGCAAAATTAGTCACAAAAGGACTGATATTGTATGATACTGCTATTTTAAGAACTCAAGGAAAGATTTAAGCACAGAAGAAAATAATCTTTGATGGTTATAAGGGACGGGAGGGACAAAGAGGAGTATTCATAGATTAGATAGTAAATATGAATAGTGTTAGGTGAAGAGAGTGACAGCATGCAGCAGAAGGGTGATGAACACTGCTGGACTATACCCCAAACTAAGAGATTTCCTAAATATAATCCAACATTTTGAAGGACAGAGTAGCAGTGGCAAAGGTCTGGGGACCATGTTTCAGAAGACATCTAGGTCCATTGGCATAACTAAGTTTGTTTTTTCAAGATGATGTTCTGCATTCCATTTTGGTGAGTGGCATCTGAGGTCTGAAAAACTAGCAAACTACCATCTAAGGAGCATCAGTTGGTCCCAATGTACCTGGAGTAGAGGAAAATGAAGGACATCAAAGATAAGCAAAATGTGAGCCCAGGAGACATAAGGGGCAATATGATTTGAAGACTGCATCAGTGTGAGACCAGAAGAACTAGATGGTGCCTGGCTACCACCAACATAGTCCCTGATGTAGTGGGAGAAAAATTTGGGTGTAGATCTAGACTTCTATTAAAAGAACCAGAGGGCGGAACCAAGATGACAGACTAGACATACATCTTCTCAATTCCCCCTGAAAACTAAGGCCTGGACTGATAATTGAACAGAACACTCTGGACACCCAGGGAGCCCTAGGATCTGCCATAGGGTTGTCAGATTGGACTACATGCCACCAAATGGGAAATTACCTCTCTCTGATGAGGCAGAGTGCGCCAAACCCTGCACCTGCTAACTTGTCACTTGGGTGGACTGCAGATACTAACACCTTTTTCTTTCTCTTATCCAGGAGGCAGGGGATGGCATGAGCCAGCAAATATGCTGAACCACAATGCTAAAGCAAACAGCATATAGTGCAGCAGAGACAGTGCGTGGGATAACCAGATATTGAGAGACCTGCTCCTGACTGAAGGCACCACTGCACCACTCCCTTCTCCTTTCTGAGCTCTGCCACAGATTCTGCTGTTCTATGGTGGGAAGGGCAGCTTGGCAGGGACGCCATCTTGGTCAGCTGGGAGTTGGATTCACCCAACCAGAGGCCTCAGCAGGGGCTAGTTCACAGCTAAGAAGCAGTGCCAGTTCAGAAAGCGCTTTTCTAGCAGAAGGACTGTGTTTAGCAAAATGTTAACTACGGGTAGGACCCAGCTGAGGATGGCAGCAAGGCCATAACCCTTCCCTGCTTTGAACTACGTCCTAACATCTTGGGACAGCCAAAGAGGTGCTTCCATTGTCAGCTGGAAGGTGGGGCTTGCCACACCTGACAGCCTGGCTAATTTTGGAAGCTGTTGGATAGCTCCTAAATTTTTAAAATAAGATTGCCTGGAGAAATAACTGCTGAGCATCCCAGTGGCATCTCTTCCAGCCTCTTCTGACCCACATCACAGGGTTGATTGATGGCCCCTGCATGACTTCATAAGTAGGTAGCCATCTTTGCCAGATAGGAGGCAGAGCCTGCCACCTCAGAGAGTCTACTGGGGCCATTCACTAGAGTACACAGAGGCAGCTGGTGACCAACTTCCATCTCAGAGCTTTGCCTCAGCTCCTCAGAAACTAAGCAGCCTCTAGATGGCCCAAAGGCAACAATGCATCTCTAGCCATTTGAAGAAACAGCCCACCATGGCTCTGGAAAAGTCCCAAAATAAAGAATAAAAAAACTTCTCAGATGAAGAAGGCTTTCTGAAACTATCAGAGATCAAGTACTAAAGAATCATACGTAGAACCCTCCTAGAGATTAAACAAACTGCAGCAGAGCAAAATGAAAAATTAAGCAAGCTGTTTAAACTGATGGAACATCAACTATCTGAAATCCAGCAGATCAGTACCAAATTTCAGAATTAGACACTTCATTCCAAAGCCAAAAGAACAGAATTGGGGAGATGAAAGTCAGCCGTAGTGACCTTGAAGACAGAGCAACTGACACCAGCATTTATAAGGAGAAATCAGAGAAAAGAATTTAAAAAATGAAGAACCATTAAGAAACGTGTGGAACTCTATTAAGAGGAATAATCTATGATTAATTTGGAGTTCCTGAACAGGGAGGGACAGCTGAAAACACAGAGAGTATGTTGAGTTACTGACAGAAAACTTCCCTGAAATGATGAAAGAACGGATAACCAAGATGTGTATCGAATGCCACAAAAACTAGACCCCAAAAGAAAGACACAAAGACATATTATAACCAAGCTTAATAAAGTGAAGCACAAACACTTTCTTTTAAAGGCAGTGAGGCTCAAAGCAAAGCTAACATTCAGAGGAAAACCCTGTAGGCTTTTGTCTGACTTCTTTGTAGAAATGTTGTTGGCAAGGAGGCAGTGGGATGGCACATTCAAAGCTTTAAAGGAGAAAAACTTTCAACTAAGAATTCTATGTTCTGCAAAACTATCTATTAAAAGAACCAGGGTTGATGGTCTGACATCCTGAAACATCTCCTGAAGACATGGCCCTCGGACTTTCTGCTGCAATACTGAAGTTATCTCTTTAGACAAAGATTGGATTAGAATATAAGACAAAGAATGACACTGGTGAAAATGTGCTTGTTGGCTTAAATATATATATGAGGCTGTCAGAGCAGCTACTGAGCAGAGGTGAGATGGTGTAGTGAAAAAGGAGAGACAGGAGTTGGTTGAATGAATGAGGGAAGTACAGGGTGGAAATGAGGAGTATGCTGTCACAGGACAGGAGAGCAGCTAGAGTTGTATAATGGTGTATGTGCTGTGTTTTGTATGGCAAATTGACTTGGATTGTAAACTTTCACTTAATGCACAACAAAATATCCATAAAACAAAAACACTGAAGGATTAATAGAGGAACATCTGTGGGACTGTGGAAGCTGCAGAAGCAAGGTAGCGAGGATCCTTCGTCAGAGAAGAAAGTGGCTACCAATACCGCATATATATTGGGAATTCTTTCTTCTGCTATGTGCATAACTCTAGCGGGTACTTAATATGTCTGCTTTAGTCTGACAAATATGGAGAAGAGACAAGCAATGTCATAACTTTTGTGTTTAACTCAGTTATTCATATTAAAAGGACAGGAGACAGGCAATCCAAATTATAGATTCTTATTGTATTGATTTATCTGCAGGATAAATTTTTTTTAACTATGTTGAAGATGAAACTTCTGATCATGGTATTCACTGAATTTCAAAACAGTAGTGAAAACATATTTTGAGAACATCCTCTCCAGGCAGGCTTGTGCAGCCCCTCAGCTTCCTATGCCATGTTCTAGAGATGCTTCAGCCTCACCTCAGACAAGGCTAAGACTTATGGTGAAACTGATTTCTTAGTAACCTAGAAATGCAGCCTCTTCTGGACCACATGTCTCCTCAAGATACGTTACCTAGAAACCACTTTTTTATTCCTGATCAGGATTTTCTTTCTACTTTGTTCTTACCTGGTGAAGAGTGGAAGAAGAAGGGGAAGGGATTCTTTATAGAAGAAAACTCAAACTTCCTCACTTCCTCCATTCTCTAGAATGGCCCTGTGGAGCTGCAGATAAAATAGTTGTGTTTGGTTTGAACAATGAGGAAGCTCTGGTAGGTTAATTTCCTAGCCTCTGGAGCCTTTAATGTGGTTGCTAAGTCTGCTGAATTGTACGAGAGACTTACCTTCAGCCTATTGTATAATTATCTTAGGAATTATAAAAGGCAGTAAATGCATGATTACTCTTTATATTAAAACATTAAAGCAGAGATGTGTAATTGGCACTTTAACAATCTAGCGGTAGTAAAGTAGATATTAAAGTGATTACAAAGTGACAATTACTTTTGGCAATTAATTGGTGTCACCTTTCAATGGCCTTTTTCAATACATCATTGGGACATCCCATTGCCAGTGAGAAACAGGAGCATCTAACTAACGCTGAGTGAGAGCTGTGGGGAAGGGTAAGTTAATTACTTAACAAAACAGTGGCTGGTCTTTATATTCTTGATCCATGGGTCTTTGAAGTTTAATAACAGCACTAATATACCATTCCTTTTTCCCTGAATGATACCAAAATAATGCACAAATTTTTTATGGTGTAATTATCATGTATGAATCACTTCATTTCTGAAATATGTGTTTTCTGAGGGGATGAGATTGTTTTTCACAACCTCCTTAGTTTAAGAAGAAAAGGTAAGAAAAATCTTGTCTCCAATCAGAATAGGTAAGGATAAGAAGGTCGTTTAGTTGCATATTATATGCAACTTGGTTGAGAGAGAAATAATGACACTATATGTAGGCTTAACTGTTCACCAAAGTACATTTACATGCACAATTGAATTTAATCCTCACAGCTATGCTTTGCAAGCTATAGATTTGCATGAATTGTTCTAGAAAAAGCCTCTAAATGTAAATCTAGTTGCATGTATCAACATCTAAGACTCATCCAGGTAAAATTTCTGTAGTCTTTCAGTGTTTGATGGGGTAGTCACTTGTTTTTAATAGACTTAAAAATGTTAATATGCAGCATACCAAGAAAATAGTCTTACAATGTTTTGATTAAATAGGGATAATTATTGACAGGTTAACTTATGTTGAAATTGGTAATTGCAACATTACCCTGTCTGTTGCTAACATGAAGCTATATATATTGTCTGTATTGAATTTCACTATAAGCCTCCTGTTCTTTCCTGAAACCAAGTAATGGGATTAAGCACCCTTCAATAATGAGAGCAGGCACTGTATTGACTGATTCCTAACTGCTTGGTTCTTTCTTTGATTTTTTTTTTAATGCAACTCAGAGTTTCTAAACAGTTCTTTCTGCATTTTAATATCTATCCCCAGAAACTGTTTTACAAGGCAAATGAGAGCACAGACAGAGTGAGAAATGTAATTGAGGCCATCCTATAGGATCCTCAAGCCATTTGTTTAAAAAGGCCATTTTGGGAGGCCAGAGAGATGGTTAAGTAACTTAGCCACTAGGTGCAAAAATGGGAGACACTCATATATGAAATTCCAGTTCCAAGTATGTAGAGTCAATGCATACAAAATCATTCCTTTGTGTTTTCAAATACTAAGTTGCAAGGGAATATTTATGATTCTGAAGATATATGCAGCATTCACTCATTTATTCATTTGCACATTCAGCAATTATTTATTAAATGCTTATGATGTCCCAGGAACCACGCTACCTGCTAGTTATATAAAAGTGAAAAAAGCAGACTTCATGGAGAATACAGTAGAGAGGAGAAGATGGTCTCATATTTTTCTCTGTAAGCAAATTTCAATCCAGACAAGGTTGGTTGAGTTCTGTCTTTATTTCTATATCCCCTTTCTTTTTTATTTCCTCCCCTTCTGTTTCTTTCTTCCCTTTCTTTTTATGTCTCTCCAGTGAAGTTCCAAAAATTATTTTCAGTGAAGATCATTTGACTTATTAAAGCCAAAGCCACTGCCTTTGGGTTGATTCTGACTCATAATGACCCCATAGATCAAAGTAGACCTCCCCCATAGAGTTTCTGAGGAGTGCATGGAACTTTTGTACTGCTGATGTTTGAGTTAGCAGATGTCACATTTAACCACTACGTCACCAGTTTGGCTTATTGGACTCGTGAGATAACTCAGGTCTGGGGACTAGCCACATCTCTAGCTCATGTTCCTTTTTGAGATGGGTTTCAGATCTTACAAAAGTGTTAAACATTTCTAGGAGGAACATTAATATTTAAGAATACTTTTTGTTAGTTGTTTTTTACAAAGGCATTATAGAAATAAGGCCAATATTTAGTCTACTGAACAACCTCTATTTACTGAGCTTCTACTGTGAGCCAGGCACTTTCTATAGATAATTTCTACTTTGTTACAATAAACTTTTTAGGAGCTTCATTGTCCCCTTTTTATAAAGGAAGAAATTGAAGCTGAGCAAGGATAGGCAACTTGTCTAGGGTCACACAGCTCAATGTGAAAGAACAAGGTTTGAACTCAGGCTCATGAGACTGCAAACTCAGGTGCCCTCACCTGTTGTTATTTGTTTTAGAGCCCTGAAGTGTCTATAAGTCTACTGCCTGCTATTTATCGGGACTCTTCTTTTTTTCTTAAGTAAGGATTTGGACAGTGGCTGTGTTTCCATCTCTCTGCTTATAGGACTAAGTATCTTTTTATATCAGATTACTACCCATGGTTTTGATTTGGGTTTTATTCTAAAAAAGAAAAGCTTTAGCTTTGAAATGTTTCCAGCCGTGGTACAAAGTCTGACCATATCTTTCAACCTGTGAAGAGAAAGAAAATTCTTATTTCTTCCTGAGGTAATGAAGCAGTTGGTTCCATTATTAAAGTATGTTAAGAATAGAGGGTGTCTAGGTTCTGATTTCACATAGCACCAGCAGCCGTCATTTGCAGGTGGAAAAGACAAGCTCCAAAGATACAACCTGATCCAAATAATCTTGTATCACTTTGGAGTTAGAAATTAACTGCAAGACTCAAAAAGATTGTTCTGTTGGGGTCATCCTGTGAAGATGATAACACTTTTAACACAAAGATTGTGTTGGTTGTGTTAGTGCCTTTTGAAGCTTGGTGATCATTTAGCATTTCTTAGAAGGCAGTTAAAGGACATTGTAAATAAATATCACTGGCTGCACTTTTTGTTTCATTTTAGGAGCATTATTTGCTTGCTCTGAAAATGGAGGTTTTTAACTTCAGTTTGAAGTCTGCTCAGCTAGAAAACTCTTTGTAGCTGAATAAAAGCTTTTAACTCTTGATATGTTGCCTTTGGTTGCTGCTATGCCCATTTGGCATATCTTCCCATAAGATCCATGTGTAGGAAAACCTAGTGTCAACAGGTAAGGTTTTTAAGGAGTTAGAGTTAATAGTAGGAGTCAGGAAGAACCATAGCATTCATTTGTTGGTACTCCAAGGTTTGCCTGAAAGCTCAAGGTTATATGCCCCAAACTGCATATGGCCACAATTACGAATAATGGTGACTCAGAATCTACATTCTGGAAGGAATCTAATGCAAAGGCTGTGCACACTTTTAATACTCTTAGAATATATGAAGTGTTCATGCTTTCAGTTATTCACTCATTATTTGAACAATGACTTAATGAGTGTTCACTCTGTGCTAGGCACTGGGATAGGCAGATGAAATTGAAGTGAACAAAACCCATATGGTTCTTGCCTTCAAGGAGCTTACAGTATAGTATGGAAGACAGATTTATGAAATAAAAACACAAAATAACATAGACTTGCGAATCATGTTAAGAGTTCTGAAGGATAACTCTAAGGTTCTGAGAAAGAGGGTAACAGAGTGGTCAAAAGAGGCTCTGTGTAGAGGTAACATTTAAGTTGAATTCTATAGGCTCAGTAAAAGTTGGCCGATGAGAAGTGGGGAGAAGAGTACTTTAAGAAGATGGAACAAGACCTGAGAAAGGAAGTAGCTTGGAAGTTCCTTCTTTAAAGAGTTGAGAGGCGGCCAGTCTGGCCTGAACATGGTGAGTGAAAGGAGAGTGATGCTGTGATCCAGCACGAAGGCTTGTAGACTCCCATAAGAATTTTGGATATTTTCCCAAGGACATTGGGTAGCTGTTAAAAAGAGACCAATATCATAGGATTGCCACTTTTAAGACTATCACCTTGTCAGCTAGATGGATTTGGATAATGGTTTGGAGGGAGCAAGAACAGAAGCAGCAAGGCCAGTTATAAGTCTACGGGGTCTGACAATTAAGTCCGTGAACTTACTTATTCTAAGTGGTACAAACCTTAGTGCTGAACATCACTACAGTCACCCTGGGGAGCTATGCACTGATACCAGCGCCTAGTCTGCACTTCAAAGCAATTTTGGAACTCCTGCTGGAATGGCCATTGCACATGGTGGCGTGGTGGTAAGTTAGTGAACTTAATTGTTTAATTGTCTGTGAGGGAGTTTTCAGCCAGTAAACAAATAACTGTATTAGAACACTCTCCCTAATCACCTGATCTGACTCCCAGTGAATTTTTTTTTTACCTAAAAATAAAGGAAAAATTGAAGACATTTTGGTTATATTCAGGATATCAAGGGTAATGCGACAACAGCTCTGATGGCCATTCCAGAGAAAGAGTTCCAAAACTGCTTCGAAGGGTGGACTAGGTGCTGGCATCAGTGCGCAGCTTTCCGAGGTGAGTACTTCAAAGTTGACCCCAGTGGTATTCAGCAGTGAGGTATGTAGCACTTTTCTAGGACGAGTTTGTGAACTTAATCGGCAGTCCTCCTATGGTATTAGCTGAGGTCAGAGATAGCAGTAGCTAGGAGTAGTAACAGAAGAGATGAAAGATGACCGATGAACTCTGCATCTATTTGGAGATAGAATCAGTGAAGAAAGAGAAATGACCTCTAAATATTTAGCAGTCGGGAGGATGGAGATGCCATTTAACTGAGGTGTAGACGGCTAGAAGATGAGGGGATTTGGGACAGATGGTTAAGACTTTATTTTTTTTGTAGATATGTTTTATCAGATTATCAGCTCTACTTTGAATTTGCTGTGTGTGTTTATTGTGAATATATGTTGTGTTTTCTTTTTTAAACCATGAATGTATATTAAACTGTATCAGCTGCTTTTTCTGCACCTGTTGAGATGATCATATGATTTTTAATGGAGCAGATGGTGTTGAATGACTTTTGGATGTTAAACTAGCTTTGCATTGTGGGAATGAATCCATCTTGGTTGTGATGTATAATCTTTTTTATACATTAACTGGATTTGGTCTGCTAACATTTGTTTAGAATTAAAATGAATCTGTACCATAAGAAAGATTGTCCTATAACATATTTACATATATTTTATACATGAGAATATATTGGTATATAATATATTGATCCTTCTTGTAATTTCCTTATCTGATGTTGGCATTAAGATTATGCTGGTCTTGAAAAATGAGTTGGGGAGTTATCCTTCCCTTTTTCATCTCTGGAAGAATATACAGAAAAATTGGCATTAATTTTTCTTTAAATATTTTGTAAAATTCCAAGTGAAGCCATCTGGGCCAGTATTTTTATTTGTAGGGGTGTTTTTAAACAGTGAATTAATTTCTTTTCATTACAGTTTTCCTTGCGTGTGTGTGTGTGTATGTTTTATGGGGAGTCCCTGGGTGGTGCAAACAATTAAGCACTCGACTACTAGCTAAAAGGTTGGCAGTTTGAAGCCACTCAGAGGTGTCTTGGAAGACAGGCCTGGCTATTGTCTTCTGAAATGTCACAGCCTTGAAAACCTTACAGGGCAGCTCTGCTCTGCACACAAGGGCTGCCATCAACCTGACAAGTACTACCACCACTAACAATAACAACGCTGTTTTTATGGAGTGTGTCTAATTCACCTAAATTTTCACATGTATTGACATGTAGTTCTTTGTAATATCTTATTATCCTGTTAATGTTTGTAAGATTTATAGCAATATTGCTCTTTTTATTTCTGGCATTGATTATTCTTTCTCTTACTCAGGCTCTGCAGGGTTTCATCACTTGATCTTCTCAACAAACCTGTTTTCTTAGATAGTCCTTTCTATTCTATGCCCATTTTTTATTTTGTTAGTTGATACTCTTTATTATTTTCTTTGATCTTGATAATTCTGTTCTTTTTCTAATTCAGTGTTATTTACTTTTTTTCTTCAGGTGGATACTTAGCTCATTGATTTCCAGTATTTTTTAAAACTGTGTATTTGGGGTTAAAAACATCTACATAAACCTGGTTTGAATGTATTTATTTTTTTAATGGTTTAAAATATTGGGTCATACAGTATTTTGTGTGTGTGATTTCATCTTTGGTCTGCAAGTATTTAGAAGTTTATCTCTTAATTTCCAAACATAGAAAATTTTAAATTATCTAGCTTAGTTATACTAAAGCCAAAGAATATACTCTAATGTGATTTTAATTTTTGAAATGTTCCGGCTCTGTATATAGCAGTTTTGATAAATGTTCTTTGTCGTTCTGAAAAGTGTGGTCTGCGGCTGCTAGGCATAGTGTTCTATATGTATTCATCAGAACAAGTTTGTTAATCACATTATTTACCTCTTGTTCTTACTAATTATGTTGACAGCTCTTACATGGGATAAGTGTGAAAATCTTTTATAGTCGCTGTGTATGTGAACATTTCCTGTATTTTTTCTTTATGTATTTAGTTATGCTACAAAGTATAAACAAGTACAGGATTATTATTATCTTTTCTGATATATGGACCTTCTATTATTATGCAATGTTCTCTTTAATAATGCTTCTTGATCTAACATCTTGTTTATTTGGTATCCATATGTCTATCACAGCTTTCCTTTGGCTAGGGCTTTCATGGTATATCTTATTACTCATTCAATACTTTTTGTATTATATTTAAAGATGTCTCTTTAAGCAGCATTTAGTTTATTTTTGTAATCTGTCTCACACCTCTCCATCTTTTAATTGGAATGGTTCATTTACATTAATGATAATTACAGATATAGTTGGGCTTAAATCTACCATCTTACTAATTGCTTTCTATTTGTCTCACCTATTCTATGTCCTTAAAATATATGCATATATATATCCTTTTTATTGTAAATAAATATTACTGGCTGAAGATTTTATTTTATTTCAGGGCTCTGATTTATGATACACAAGGTCTCAATTGTCTTTTAATGTTCCTTCATGTATTTTCCTTCTCTTTTGTCTTAGTGTTTCCGTCTGGATATACTGTACTGACCTATCTTTCAATCTACCATTTCTTTCTTGTGCTATGTTTAATCTACTGTTAAACTGAGTTCTTAGTTTTAGGTATTGTAGTTTCAGCTCTAGAATTTTTATTTGATCCTTTTTAATTTTTGATCTTTTCCAAAATTCTTCATTATATCTTTTATTTCTTGGACCATATTTGGTATGATAACTCTATTATCTGGATCCTCCAAAGATCCATAGCTATTGTTTGCTATGTCTCTTGGTTTTCAATCATGTTGACTTGGCTTTTTATATGCTGTTTTTGAATGTGTACCAGGCATCATGTATTAAAAAATTGTGAAGATAACTTGAGGTCAGGACAGGAGAAAAATATGAGCCCAGCAGATAGAAGGGGCCACATAAGCCATAGCCTCTTCAGTGTGGGACCAGAAGAACTAGAAGAACCAGCCATCACCAATGACAGCCCAGATAGGGTACATAGAGTGGAGCTCTGGACACAGCAGGTGATGGAGTAGAGGGCAGAGCTAGAACTCTACCAAAAGACCAAACTTGATAGTCCTTCTGAATGGAGGGCACCTTGGGAGTGTGGCACCGAGAATCTCTAATCCCAAACTGCAGCCAGCACTGGGGCCAGCTCCCCAGACAAAGACTGACCTGGATCATACAAAACAGAGAGAGATACAGGAGGTGAACAAACCTTTAAAAATGTAGATGAGGTTGTTTGAGGGACACTTTGCTGGAGCCGAGTTAATTGGATGAGGAGGGCCAGACCTTTATCAAAAGGGCACAAGAAGTTCTGAACGAAAGGGCAAGTGTGCTGTCACGTGGGGGGTGGGCAGCTAGAATATAGGTGAAAGTTCTGGGTGCTATATGGCAACATGATATAAACTGTAAAATTGTTCTTAATTTACAATAAAAAGAGAAAAGAGATGAGCAACAATAACAAAAAAGATAACGAGCTCTAAATTACTGTGATCTCCTTTTAGAAAATGGACATGTTTGATTTCCGAAGGCATTAGTAGTTCTAAGTCACCTAATTCTAATCAGGGATTGAGAGTATTTGGGCTTCTCTTTTTCTTCTTTCTTTGTTCTTTGTAGGTTGTAGTCCCTTGGAGGCTCATACCAAAACCTAGGGGATTTACTTGCATTCCCTTTCTTGGCAGTCCCTGAACTCCATTTCTATTTTTATTTTTAACCTGGAAGACTTTATTGAAAGTCTACAATGCGCCAGACATTGGGCTAGTCATGAGGAGAGGAGAGAACAATAATGCCACAGTAATGCAATAATGAAAGAGAACTGGTTGTACAATGGTTAAGTACTTGACTGCTAACTGAAAGGTTGGTGGTTCAAACCCACCTACCAGCTCCATTGTAGGACAACCTGTGTCTTCCATTAAGATAGAAAACCCTATGGTGGCATTTCAACTCTGTCACATGGGTTTGCTATGAGTAGGAATTGGCGCCACAACACTTAACAATAGTGATACGGTAATGTTAACAATACTAAAGTAGCCATTTCCTAAGGTAGGTGGTAGACACTGTGCTAAGCATGTAACTTCAGAGTTGAGTAGCTGTGCTTCTTGCCCTGGAGAGTTTACATACAGTTTGGCAGAAGGGAGGCCACCTGGATGAGCTGCTTCCTGAAGAATCAAGAAAGTTCTAGTCTTAAAGTATAGTCAGAAACAACAAATTTTGGAATTTTTATAATTTTGAAATTCAGGTTCCGATTGATGTCAGAATCCTCAATTCTTTTTCTTTGAGGGGCTGAGGACCAAGGTTACCAGGAACTGAGGAAACATAGGTGTTCATGGAATAATTCATAAAATCTAGTAAAGATGGCAAAGGAAAGAAGAAGGGACAGGGCTGGAAAAACAGGACATGGAGAAAAGAGGAATTGTAGGTCTCCAACAAAGGCAGGTGACAGGGAGAAAGATATCCTTCATTGGAATGTCAAAGGAATAAGGCCCTTGGCATGCAGAGAAGTTGGGAAAACCCTGGTGGTATAGTGGTTAAATTATAGTGGTTAAATGCTGCATCTAGTAACCAAAAGGTTGGCAGTTTGAATCTGCCAGGCATTCCTTGAAAACTCTTTGGAGCAGTTCTATCCTGTCCTGTGAGTCACTATGGGTTAGAATTGACTCAACAGCAGTGAGTTTGGTTTGAGTGTGAGTTGGGGGCATTTTTTTGTTTGTTTGTTTTCAAATTTAGATGAAGGTTAACACAGCAAACTAGTTTCTCATTGAACAATTAATATACATATTGTTTTGTGATATTGGTTGCCAATCCCATAGCATGTTAACACTCTCCCTTTCTCAACTTTGGGTTCCCTGTTACCAGCTTTCCTGTCCCCTCCTGCCTTGTCCTTGTCCCTAGTTTGGTGTGCCCATTTAGTTTTGTTTTTGTTTTATGAGTCTGTCTTATCTTCGGCTGAAGGGTAAACCTGAGGAGCGACTTCAATACCGAGTTAAAAGAGTATCCAGGGGCCATGTTCTTAGGGTTCCTCCTATCTCTGTCAGGCCAGCATGTCTGAAATTTTTTGTGGATTGAACCCCAGTTTTTGTCTCTTTTGTCTTATAGATCTGTTCAAAGCTTCGTTCAATTTCTCTGCCTCTCAGTTATCGTTGCATGAGTTGGAAGATCTCCCTGATGAAAAAGTGGTTCCAGGTACTGGACTCATTTGACTTTCCTTCTCTTCCTGGAACTTAGCCTCATGATTATTCATTGTCATGTTTGTTCCATGATGCCTTCAAACACACTTAGAAATTTTTGTGCCCCAGCTTTCGAGTTCTCAGTGGAGGGTTGTCTGATTCGTTGAGTTGACTGTTAAACTGGTCCTTTTGGAATAGGTGACTGGCTGACCTTCTAAAAAAAAATCTGTGCAAGGAATTTCAGAATATCAAACCTTTTATAGATCAAAACTTCAGTTTTGCTTTTTTTAAAAAAATTTGAGAAGCTTTTGAGACATTCAAAGTAGATAAAATTATTCAGATAAACAAATGTAGATGAGAAATCTCTGTGGAGAAAAACTTTGTTATTAGTAGCATAGGATGACATTGAAAATGATGAAGATTAATGAGATTACAGAAGGAAAAAGTCTAGACAGAGCCAAGAGTGGGGACTAGGAATGCAATATTAGAAACCACGGAGTTTAAAAGTTAGTTAGAGAAGGAGGCAATAGTGAAACAATGGGGAGAGATTGTGAGAGGGATAGGAGGAAACTTGCAAGAATGTGGTGTCATAGAAGCAGAGAAAGAAGAAGATTTGAAAAAGTAGAGAATGATCAAATATGTTTTATGTGATGAAAAGTCTGACAAGTAAAGTCTAAAAAGTGTCTGAAGAATTAAGCCTCACAAATATACTAGAGACACTTGATAGATGACCATGCTTATGAAGCAATGTGGGTGGACATCCTTAGGAAAAGCAATTTAGGACTGTGGGAGGCAATCACCCTGGTGTCTTCCTCTCTAATCTGATAATAAGCTTTGTGCTATCTCAACCTGAAAGACATATTTGGAAGCTGTGCTGTGTCCTTTTGGCAGCCGACTTCAGTAATACCTGTCAAGTGTAAAGAAAGATAATGGTGCTTCTGCTTCTTAAGACTTATCAGCTCTTCAGGGAATAAACCTGTGTTTGAAACCTGGACACAGCTGTGCTTCCTGAGATGAGCTGTCATTGCTCGCCCCTGAACCCAGAGGCACTGCTCGCCCACCAGAACCCAGAGGCAGAGGAAATGCTGGTTTCCCATTTATAGATGTGGGTTTTCTCAAAACAAGCTATTTTGAGCTCTTGGTGTACCTTTCATTAGTCTTTGGTCCAGAAGCAAATTTAGGCTAAAGAAGAGCTCATTGCTTCTATCTGCCAATATTTCAGAAAAAATTCAGTGACAGGGATTGAAAAAAGCAGCAGTGATATGCAGAATATACCTTGTTGTTGTATACTTAATTTTTTAGGAAAATGCTTGGTGATGTGTTTTCATATTAATGATGAGTTTGACTACTGACTAAGTAAAGGTATGTAGACCAGAACTGTGACATGAGTGAAAAAGGCATTTGGACAGCAAGGAAAACAATGAATCCAGAGACCATTGCACTTGTGGGATAAATGTGGAGCAAGATACAGCCCCTCACTCGAGCCTGCTGACACAATTGTGTGTAAAGTGAACGTATTTCTTTAATTTATATGATTCACACTTGATGAGGCAAGTGGTACCTGGGAGTCAGGCATGGAACTGTAGGAGGTTGGTTCACAGAAAGAGAGAGTGCTTCATAGAGAAGACAGTCTGTTGCTTTGGGAGAAAGCTGTTTGGATACAGCTTCTAAAACCAAAACTCATTGCCATCAAGTTGATTTCAACTCTTAATAACCCTGTAAGGACAGATTAGAACTGCCTCATAAGGTTTCCAGGCTATAAATCTTTATAGAAGCAGACTATCACATCTTTCTCCTGTAGAGTGGTTGTTGGTATCTAATCACTGAATTTTTGATTAGCAGCTGAGTGCTTTAACCACTGCGCTACCAGGGCACACAGTTTATTGTCCCATTAAAAATGGTCTTTAATCAATGCAATCCCAGTCAAGTTATCTAACTGTACTCATTTGGTGGATCTTGTCAGTTATTAAAAGAGGTTCCACTCGTACAATAATATCACAAGTGAATTTAAACAGTTTGTTGAGTGATTGATGAGATGATAGAACCTGAAATGTTTTAACTTTGTGAAACAAGTCACTTAATCTCTGCTTTCGATCCTTATGTGTAAGATGGAGATAATGTATTTGTTCTGCCTACATCACACTATTGTTGAAGAGATCCAATAGGATAATGTAGGGAAAGCTCTAAATGAATATGGGATTTTGTTTACTGTAATGGAATGGAATCACCTTCTAAAAAATTGTCACTACGGCTTTATCTTCTATCACTCACTGACAGTTGGAAAGGCCTTCTGTGGCATCAAACCAGCACCAGTTTAGTAGTGCCCAGCACTCACAGTCACTCAGGACTGCCACAACCCTTGTTGTTGTTGTGTGCTGTTACAGCGACATCATCTGACAGAGTATAGCTGCCCCATGGAATTTTCTAGGCTATAATATATACAAGGTCTGACAGACTTGTGAACTCATCCTAAAAAATGTGCTACATACCTCGTTGCTGAATATCACTATGGTCACCTTCGAAGTACTCCCCTTGGGAAGCTGTGCAATTTTGGAACTCTTTCAGGAATTGCCGTCAGAGCTGTTGAAATATTACCATTGGTGTCCTGAATGTCGTCAAAAGGTCTTCCTTTCAGTATTTCCTTTATCTTATGGTAAAGAAAAAAGTAACTGGGGGTCAGATCAGGTGAGTAGCGAGGGTATTCCAATACAGTTATTTGTTTACCGGCTAAAAACTCTCTCACAAACAACTATAAAATTGAGTCCACAAACTTGCCACCGTGCACAATGGCCATTCCAGGAGGAGTTCCAAAATCGTTCGGAAGTGTGCACTAGGTGCTGGCATCAGTGCACAGCTTCCCAAGGGGAGTACTTCAAAGGTGAGCACGGTGATATTCAGCAATGAGGTATATAGCACTTAGCACAATTAAGTTCACAGACTTCATTGCTGAACCTTGTATTTTTTCAATACATACTTCTTTTTTAAAAACTGTGCTTTAGGTGAAAGTTTACAGTGTAAATTAGTTTCTCATTCAAAAATTTATACTCAGATTGTTTTGTGACATCGATTGCGATCCCTGTGTTTTCTCAGAATTGTGTCTCTCTTTTCCTTTCAATCCTGGGCTCCTCTTGTTTACTCATCCACTTCTCCCCCTTCCTTGCTGTAGCTCCTCTTTGTTTTGGGGCATATGTTATTGTTTTACAAGCATTCTAATCGATGGAAGATGGAAAGAACATACAGAGTCAATGTGCCAAAAAAGAACTGACTGACATTCAGCCATTTCGGGAGGTGGTATATGATCAAAACCTGATAGTACTGAAGGAAGAGATCCAAGCTGCACTGAAGGCATTGGCAAAAACAGAGCTCTAGGAAGCGACAGAATACCAACTGAAGTGTTTCAACAAGTGGATACAGTGCTGGAGCTACTCACTCATCTATGCCAAGAAATTTGGAAGATCCCAACTAACTGGAAGAAATCTATATTTGTATCCATTTGAAGGAAAGGCAATTAACCAAATGCACAAATTATCAAACAATATTATTAATATCACATGCAAGTAAAATTTTGCTGAAGGTCATTCAAGTGTGGTTGCAAAAGTACATTGACAGAAATTCAAACTACACTCTGATGAGGATGTAGAATGAGTGGTATCATTACTGATGTCAGCTGGATTCTGGTTGAAAGCAGAGAATACCAAAAAGATGTTTACCTGTGTTTTATTGACTATGCAAAGGCATTCGACTGTGTGGATTATAACAAATTATAGACAACATTGCAAAGAACATGAATTCCAGAGCACTTAATTGTGTTCATGAGGAACCTGTACATAGACCAAGAGGCAGTTGTTCAAGTTGTTGTTCAAAAAGAACAAGGGGATACTGAGTATCAAGTATATGTCAGGGTTATAGCCTTTCGCCATACTTACTCAATCTGTAAACTGAGCAAATAATCTGAGAAGCTGCATTATGTGAAGAACAGAGTATCAGGATTAGAGGAAGACTCATTAATAACCTTTAATATGTAGATGACATAACTTTGCTTGCTAAAAGTAAAGAGGACTTGAAGCACTTTGATGAAAATCAAAGACCACAGCCTTCAATATGGATTACATCTTAGCATACAGAAAACAAACATCTTTACAAGTAGACCAGTAAGCAACACCACAACAAATCAAAAGACTCATTGCATTGGGCGGATCTGCTGCTAAAGACCTGTTCAATGTTAAAAAGTCAAGATGTAACTTTAAAACTGAGGGTGTGCCTGACCCACGGTACAGTATTTTCAATTCCTTCATATGCATATTCATATTCACAAACTAAAGAATAAATGAGGAAGACTAAAAAAGAATTGATACCTTTATATTATCATGTTGGTGAAGACCACCATAATTTAAAGGTGTCGTTTCTGTACTACCAGAAGAATGAACAAATCTGTCATGGGAGAAGTATAGCCAGAATGCAGCTTGGAAGCAAAGGTGGTGAGACTTTGTCTCATATAATTTGGACATGTTATCAGGAGGGACCACTCCCTTGAGAAGGACATTGTGCTTGGTAAAGTAGAGTGTCAGGGACAACGAGGAAGACCTTCAAGGTGATGGATTGACATAGTGGCTGTAACGATGGGCTCAAGTTTAACAATGATTGTGAAGAGGACATAGGACCAAGAGTGTTTGGTTTTGTTGTACATAGAGTTGCTGTGAGTTGGAACAGACTCAATAGTACCTAACAACAAGAACAGTGCCATTCTCCTATAAGTGGAGGACTGGGCCAAGAACATCCACAGTTTGGGAAGTGGTGGATGCCCTTAGGCAATGTTTTATATTTATTTAAGACAAAATCTAATCCTGTAGATTGAGGGCTGTCTCATTAACATAGCTGCTGTTAGTCTTAGCTCGTTAACATCATACCCCAAGCCAAGTGCCATCGAGTCAGATCATACAGTAGGATTTATAATACATAAGAAAATTACATCATTTGACAAAAAAGTGGACAATTACACAATACTGGGAGTCATGACTAGTTCTGGTCTTACATAAATCTCTTTTGAGATATAAAAGAGAGAAGTGAACAGAGAGATGAGGAGACCTCATACCACCAAGAAACAAGAGCCATACTAGTTTGTTCTTTGGACCTGAGATCCCTGCAATGAGAAGCTCCTCTGCTAGAGAATGTTGATGACAAGGACCTTACTACAGAGCCGACAGAAAGGTAGAAATTTCCTTTGGAGCTGGCAGCATGAATTTAGACTTCTGGTCTCCTAAAATGTGAGAGAATAAAATTCTCTTTGTTAAAGCCACCCACTTACAGTATTTCTGTTATAGGAGCACTAAATAACTAAGACATTGCCCAAGGGCAGTTGGGGTAACAAAGAATGAGGTAACTGGAAATAAAAGCTGGAAAGTACAGACTCAACACCAGAGAAACTTCACCGTCTTTTCTTGAGAGAGGGACTCTCTCCAAGCACAGAGCTTTGTCCACTGCATGTTCCTCAGTGCTCTGTTCCTTGGCTTTCCTAGTTCCTTTGGAGAACGTAGAAGGATGTATCTCCTAATTCTACGTAATCTCTAGTGGTCCTTGCCTATTACAGATTGTATTATGTTTCCCTATTCTATGGTGATGCCACCTTTCTAAGTCACACCATGTTCTGTCCCTCTTTCTCCTTCCTTAGTGGAAATCTAAAATATGCAAATTCTAATTTGTGGGTAGATGACTGATAAGAGGTTAAAGTGGATTCCTACTAGAGTGATTTGCTTTAGTGTCAAGACCTTAATTAGAAGCATGAAATTCTTAGACTAGAAATATGGGATTGACCAGTTCCAAATGACACCTTATTTTATTAGCTAATCAGCCCCTAAATTAAAATGCCACATTGTTAATTTATCCTCTACAATTGTCAGTGATCTAGTAGTTTCCTGATTACATTAGCGATTTTTCTGTGATTTCAGGAAGATGCAAAATAGAAAGTTACGAAGACATGACCCTAAACAGGTTTGTAATACTTACCTACCTTTGCAGTGGCAGTCTCCTTCTGATTTATCTGTAATCTGATGGCACAGGAATTACCATTTCATCCTCATTACACCCCCAACCCCCTATCAGCAGGCTTAGAAACATAAAATCCATTCCTGCTTGTTTCCTGGAAATCAGAAAGTCACTGTTCTTTCTGATGTGGTCTCCTCAATGGCCCCAAATAGTACAGCTCACTCTAAGAATGGGTCTTTCCCAACTTCTCTTAAGAATGAAATTCATCAGCTTTCCCTTTCCTTTTCTGTGCTCATTCTCCCTTTGCCTTTGGACTAACCCAGTCAAAGAAAAAGGGTATAGTATATTTTTATACAAGTAATGCATGCCTTCTGCATTTATTTGGCAGCCACACCTTCTACTCCCCTCAACATGTTTTTTTGTAAGCATGCTATACTAATTTTTTATAGTTATGTAAAAAATATTGGCAGGGCAGTGCTTATGAAAATATCTCAAGGGGGAAGGGTGCAGTTGACAAACAAATGTAGAAGACGCCTGTTATTTCTGTAAAAATATGCCTGGTGTCTTGGTGTAGGTATTACGAGCCAGTTGCTGTTGACTGTGACTCACTGGAGACCCTATGTGTATCAGAGTAGAATCCAGCTCCACAGGACTTTCAGGAGGTGATTTTTTTGGAAGTAGATTGCTCGGTCTTTCTTACAAAGAGCCTCTGAATGATCTTGAACCTCCAACTTTTTAGTTAGCAGCCAACTGTATTGACCAAACCACCCGGGGATCCAGGTGTAGGTGCAGGTGTAGGTATAGATATAGCTGGGGGCCTGGCAAAATAAGTGGGAGGTATGGGTTGCCTAGACTGGAAGTTTCTTGGATGCTGACTTACCTCCTTGCTAGCTCTCAATGGCTTTAGAAATGGCTCAGCTGCTGAAGGTCATCCACTGCCATAAGTTGCCCCCGGCAGAGGGCTGACATACTCACTCCCAGGGGAGTTCACAGAAGGTGTTACTGCAAATCCAAGAAATGATTCCTCACAGTGTGCTTTACTGATGCTGTCAGGGTTTCTTCTAGGGGTTTGATACAGAAATTGAAAATCCTACTCTTGTTCTCCCTCTTATTCCAGCAAGTGACCCAATAACTTTACAGAACATACTAGCAAGTCTAGCAAGTGACAGATGCAGGCAACAAGACAAGCAGGTAGCAAATAGTTCAGTGAGAAATACATTCCAGGAAGCCAACTTGATATGATTGGAGAGTTCTTTGATAAATAACCTGTTTGCAAACACTCGTTACACAGTACTGAGTATGCCAAAGCTAATTTATTCTGATTTAAAAAAATTATTTTTCATGAGAAGAATAGCTGGGGAGAAATAAAATTCTGAGGAGTTTAGCCTCAAAGTTACATGAAACTTCTCTGGAGCAAAGGCACTTTTAAGTTGATGATTGGCTTACTGAGTTTCTTTGGCCTTGGGATCCAGCGAGTGCCATTATGTGATCTGAGGCTTCATTCGCACCCAGAATGGAAATGCGAAGATTCAGTTCCTATGAAAAGAGCTGGAGAGAGCCTTATGTTCTCAGCAGACTCCTCCAGGGCATGATATTCTTGTTTGGTTGGGTGAATTCTTTTAAGGCCATGCTGACATTGATAAATGGCTCACTTGAGTGTCTGCCTGCCTGCCCAACCTCATTCTCTCTTTTATTTTATAGCTATATTTATTTAAAGAACAGAAAAATCAAACAGTACCAAAGTAAAACCCCCCAAACTCAAGTAGAACCAAAAAAACCCCTTCGAAGTCTCCTCCTGCTTTTGACAGTTTCCTAGTTTTCTTTCCTAAATGTAGCCACTACTAGCAGTTTTCTTATGTGTCTTTCCAGAGAGCTACCAAGCAAATATTGAAATATTAATGACCATCCTTCCATCCATCTATCCAATTCTTTTTAATGGCTATGTAGTCTTTTATTTTTCTAGTGTACCATAATTTATTCAACCAGTTTTTTATTGACATTGGGACTGTGTCCTCAGGGAGAAATGGGGAGAAGGGTGCAGTGGTTCTGGGCTTTGTTTTGATTGGGAAGGCTTGTAGCTCTTAGTTAGGACAACTGAGGAGTGTTTGTAGAGGCTAGGTAAGAAAAAGAGAGGAACTGGATCAGAGAATAGCAGTGCAGTGCAGGGCTAGGGGTAGTCTTGCTGTATGGATGATTTCATCATCTCTTCCACTTCGGAAATCCACAGTAAAACTGACATTACTAGAAAATGCTTTTGGAGTTCATTTGTTCATCCAGTGTTTTATTGTGTACCTTGTGTTTGCTAGGGACTATTGTAGCTGTTATGAGTTGGAGCTGACTTGATGGCAATGAGTTTGGTTTTATTTTTTGGTTCTAGGTGCTGGAGAGACAGAAGAGAACAAAACGAAAATCTAGCTATCACAGAACTTACATTCAGTGGAAGAAAATAAACAAGTATACAACTTTCTGAAGATAGAAGAAAGCAGGGAGAGGGCTGCTACAGAGTGATAGAAGGTGTGGGAGTTGTTTTCTTTGTGATGTCATTTTGTGTGATGACTTACTGAAGACATACTCAGGATGGATGCTGAGGCTTCTGTTACCTGGAAGTTACCTTCTGTTACCTTCAAGTTACCTGGAAGGCTTGGAAGGCCTCTCACGCTACTCCTGCTCACATTCCCATACAGGGTTGCCTCCAGCTGGGCTTTGTTGGCAGATGCTGCCTCAATAGCCAGCAGTAGAGGTGCAGTCTCCTTTCCATGTCTATTTGATGAACTTGTGGGAAGCAGGGGGACCAGAAGTGGGAGAGACCTAGAGTAAGGGAAGCGTGGCCTTGAGGCAAATGTGGCTATCCTACCAACAAATTAATTCAGCATCAGTGAATTACCAGAGAGGCTTCTCATCATTCATTGTTTAGCAGGAGGTAGGGAAAATTATTCATTATTCAACATTAGCTGAGATGAAAATGGCCAAACTTTGTAAAACATGCAAGGTTACCTACTATGGTGACTGCTCACAGAGTTTTAATGTGTCTGCAGGAAGACTAATTAATTTGCTCTGAACTTCATTGGAATTCCTATTGGAGATGATTGTCTTGGTAACCAGAGGCACCACCCAGAGTGAGAAAATCAGAAATGCCATTTGGGGCTGCTGTAGAAATAGGAAGCTTTCTTACGGTATTCGCACCCTCATCAGCAAAGATGCCCTGTGTCCCTGTCCAGCTTCCTCTCAGACTTGCAGGCTGGGCAGGGATTACCAGTGTTACGCAGTGTCATGGGTCAGAATCCAGGCTCTGAGGTGTAATTGGTTTGGGAGCCTGCATTTACTAGCAGATGCTGTGTGAACTCAGGTATTTAACATCACTGTTTCCTTACCTGTAAAATGAGTATGATTTTAGTATGTACCTCAGAGAGATGCTATAGGGATGACAACACACGTGTCTGCTAGCACCTGGTCCACAGTAAGTGCTTGCTAAGTGGAGCTGCTCTCTTCATTTCCATTATCATAATCATTATATTCATTTCTGTCTGTGTGTATGTCCAGTTTGTGTTTTGGGGTTTGAAGCATTGGGTCTAAATTAGCCAATTTTTAAAGGGTAGTGTTGGCACAACTGAAACCATTTTCTAAGGCCTCAAATAGAAAGAGAAGTTGGGTGGGTGACCTGTGCCCTGGTTCAGGCTTTGTTGGTGACTAGCCATGTGATTTAGGCCAGTCCTTTTATGTCTGTGGCCTACAACCTTGTTGGGTAAAGAGTCAGAGATGAATGATCTCTCAGGACTTTTCTCTTCCTGATCTGAGGGGAGTGGCATTTCAAGAACCACAGCTATGCAAGTTGGGATGTTATTTGGCAGCAAGTAGCAAAGTAATCAATGACCAGCATCAGTTGCCCTTGAGTCAGTTTTTACTCATGATGACTTATGTGGGTCAGAGTAGAACTGTACTTCATAGGGCTTTCAGGCCATTCTTCTGAGGTACCTCTGGGTAGACTTGAACTTCCCACCTTTCAGTTAGCAGGCAAGTATGTTAACAGTTTGCACTAACTGAGAATTCTAAGTAATTGATTAACAGTGGGTTATTTTTGTTTATATTAACAAAGGATGGGTTTTTTAACTTAATATTTTAAAATTTGTAAGTAGTTCAAATTATCTCAGCTTTAATTTCTAACACAGTAGACATTATCCTTATAAAAGAAGTCTTTTGGAGTCTTAAGTAATTTCTAAGAATGTGAAGGGTCTGCAGATCCAAAAGTCTAAGAACCACTGCACTGTCATCATCCTCTTTAATAGGAAGGCTGCCTTTGGTCATCCCATGGCTGATTTGGTGGGTCAGCGATGCCGTCGAAACTCCAGGCTTTTTCTGCCTGCTCCAGTCTTCAGCCCTTTTGGGCCATGCATTTCATGACCACAAGCAGCGCATCATATCCAGACACCTCCCTCTCTCACTGGCTTCAGGACCATGGCTTTTCTTGAGGTCTGGTTGGACCACCCAGGGAAGCTGGATGAGGCTGTGTTCAAAGAGGGCCTTAGAAGGGAACGTGTCATAGGACCAGGTGACTCCCATGAAGAGTCTTGGTGTGGAGTAGTCAGTGGGCTGGAGGTTCGTGAGAGTCATAAAGGGTCATGGGGATCTTCTTGGCTGTTCCTAACAGAGAGGTTGCTGAGGAACCTCAAAAACTCTTTGCAGAGCCTTTAGACATATGATAAACAGAGGCTCCTGTCATTTTACGCTTTGAAATACAGTATTACTTTTCCTATAATCTATCCATCCTGCCTGGATCTAACTGGGAGCAGCCACAAAGAACAGCTCGGAGAGTAAGAGGCAAAAAACCTAACCACAGCCCACTTCCCTACTGCAGGCTTCTCAGTCTGAGTTAGGTCTGAAGTGGGGGAGGGAAGACATTGTAAATTAATTGAGAATCTGGGGTTTTCATATTAGACTGGGCAGGACTTTATCAGCTAAATGTAACTGGAATAGTTTTGGAACCTGCATTCTAGATTTTTGTCAAAGGTTGGGATTAAAACAAGCCAACAAAAGTCCACAGACTGTATTAAGTGGAGCGCTCACTAGAAAGAAGGGAGTAGGTTTTCTTTTTTTGCATCCCCTGTCTACAGTTCATTCAAGAATCCGGTTACCTGCACACAGTTCCCTCTCAGCCGCACAGGAGGGTTTTCAAGAACAGAGGTGGTGCTTCATGTTTCTCTTTATCTCTCAGAGTTCCTAGCTTTGTATTTGTTAAATAAGTATCTGTTCATTTTAAAGACACATGAGAGTATGGCACAAAGACAAAATCTTGGGTAATTATTATAGTAGTACTTTACCAGCAGGTTTTCTAGAGTCTAACAAAGATCCAAACCAAACTCATTCCCAGAGAGCTGATTCTGACTGACAGCAACTCGGTAGGACATGGCAGTGCCGCCCCACAGACTCTCCACGGCTGTGACCTTCATGGAGGCAGACTACCACACCTGCCTCCTGCAGAGTGCTAGTGGGTTCTAAGTGCTAACCTTTTGGTTGGCAGCTGAGCGCTTAGCTGCTGTGCCACCACGGCTTCTAGGGTCTATCAACAACTTGTAAATTAGTAGATTACTGACACTTCTGACTTTAGTCTAATGGCTTGCATATATATTTCTTCCAGAGCTCTTAACACATCACAAGAATATTATTAGACAACAATTAACCTCATGAACAAAAGAGAAGTCAACGCATTATTTATTACTTTGCCAGTCTCAATAAAGACCCATGTGCTAAAAGCTTCTCATGGAGACAGGCACCATTAGTTAAGTAAAAACATCATTAAGTTGCATCCACCAGTATCAACAGAGCCAGAAACTACTAGTTTTCTGATTGCTGGCAGATATTAACTGTTTTATGGGCATTTGCTCTGGTAGCTTTTTGTCGTATTGTGTTATTTTATGGCTGTCTGTTAAACATGTACACACCCACTCACATTTATTGACTGGTGTAGCTGAGAGGGAGCCCTTGTAGCATGGTGGTTAAGAGTTCAGCTACTAACCGAATGCTTGGGAGTTCAAGTCCTCCAGCTCCTCCTTAGAAACCCTGTGAGGTAGTTCTACTCTGTACTATAGGGTTGTGTCGGAACCAACTCGATAGCACCTAACAATGAAAACAACAACAACAACATAGCTAACAGACACTAAGAATATTTTACTTGTCATTATTCAAAATGTAACCCAAAGATCTCTAAGGATTTCTGGAATATTCTCTCTGGAATATTCTCAAGGGAGTTTCTCGATACTGTAGAGTCAGGGATAGTGGACAGATCTGTGGGTAATTCAGGGCATTTTGACTAGATACCTCATATATTGATGGAGAGTTCCTGTGTGGCTCAAACAGTCAAGTGCCAGGCTACTAACTAAAAAAGTTGGTGGTTGGAACCAGGGGTAGATTAGCCAATAAACAAAGTAAGTTTCGGTTTACTTGTTCTTACTTACTACAGTGAACAATTTCATGTGGGTTTTACCATGCCGTATCAAAGTAAAATTGTTCACTGTAGATTAGTGTTCTTACCTTGCTTATAGAATATTATGGCCTGTTGGAACCCACCCAGGAGCTTGTCAGACGGTACTTACTGGTAATCTGCTTCGTAAAGTTTATAGACTTGAAAACCCTCCTGGCCACCACCAGTGATAGCCACGATGGAGCTCACTAGGTTGAGTCTCACTGGCAACACAAGAATAAAAGGGTACATCCTGAGACCTCCACTAAAAGACCTCAATGGATGGTCCAGTGGTTTCGGGGTTCCCCTGAAAGCATGGCCCCCGGCCCTGATGCTGCCCTTACCTATAAATTATAACGAAGGTCCACTCTTTGGACACGAATGGATTGGACTTGGCAATGCAGAGTGACCATATATTGGTTGCACTTTATGGTTCTATACATCTATGGTATCATTCTGCTGACCTCTGGCTGGAGGAAGGAGAGTGGGTGGAGAGGAGCAGAAAGGAAGCTGTTGGAAGGATGAGACATGTATGGAGCAGAGAGGAATAGTGTGCTGTCACTGGACAGGGAGAGCAGTGGAAGCTGCATATAGGTGGACACATAAATTTATATGGGAATGTACATTTTCACTCAGTCATGTTAAATTAAAAAAAAAAAAACCTATGGAGTACAGTTTTACTCTGAAATACATGGAGTTGTCTTGAGCTGGAACTGACTTGATGGCAGTTGTTTTCTGTCTTGATGGGATGTTTATTTGGGCTCAGATTTTGATGCAGATATTATATCATGATGTAGCCACACAAAATGATCCTGTAAAATCATAAAATCACTGGTCCTTATCAATAGTGTGTACAACAGCTACCTGAATCCTTGTCCTGACCCAATTCCTACCCCAGTTGTGATGATTTCCATTTTCTATTTTATTTCTTGGTTGAATTTTATGCATATTTATTACTTTTACTCAGAAAATAACTATTAAAGATACTTTTTTTAGTAGTCTGACCAAACCAGGACAGGTTATTAGGAGCATCAGGTTTATCTCCCCAAACCAGCATTACACAGGAATACATATACTTTCATATGAAAATATGTATTAGTAAATGTTCTCAGAGAACTGGTAAGAATTTAACTGGCAACTTTCTGAGCATACTAAAGCTGAGAACAAGGCGGTCACTTACCTGAACCTAAAATGCCTCTAACTCTGAAGGATGAATGAAAGAATCTGAGATGTGGGTTAGTCAAGGTCTAGGTAAATCGTAGAGAATTTTAGGGCCTTACTCCATCTACAAGGAGTTCTGGTGGCGCAATAGCTAAATACTTGGCTGCTAACCAAAAAGGTCGACGGCTTGACCCCACCCAGAGGCTCTGTGGGAAAAAGACCAGGGTATGCACTCTCGTAGATTTCTTTGTTGTTGTTAGGTGCCATTGAGTTGGTTCTGACTCATAGCAAGTCCATGTATGAGAGGAGGAAACAGTGTCTGGTCTTGTACCATCCTCACAATTGTGATGTTTGATTCTATTGTTGCAGCCACTGCATCAGTTCATCTCATTGAGGGGCTTCCTCTTTTTCACGGACCCTCTTACCTTACCAATATGATGCTCTCCAGAGATTCATCCGTCCTGATAACATGTCCAAAGCACATGAGATGAAGTCTTGCCATCCTGTCTTTTAAAGTGCATACTGGCTGTACCTCTTCCAAGACTTATTTGTTCTTCTGGCGTTCTGTGGTATACTCAATATTCTTTGTCAACACCATAAGTCAAATGAATCAATTCTTCTTCAGTCTTCCTTATTCACTGTCCAGCTTTCACATGCTAGTGAGGTGACTGAAAATATCATGGTATAGGTCAGGCACACCATTACCCTCAAAGTTACGTCTTTACTTTTTAACACTTTAAAGAGGTCTTTTGCAGCATATCTGCCCAGTGCTATGTGGCCTTTGATTTCTTGACTGTTGTTTCCTAGACATTGATCGTGGATCCAAGTAAAATGAAATCCTTGACAACTCCAGTATTTTCTCTGTTTATCATGGTGTTGCTTATGGATTCAGTTGTGAGGAGCTTTGTTTACTTTATGTTGAGACATAATCCATACAGAAGGCTTTACTCTTCAATAGTCATCAGTAGATGCTTCAAGCCTTCTTCACTTTCAGCAAGCAATGTTGTGTCATCTGTATGTCTCAGGTTGCTAATGAGACTTCCTCCAATCCTGACACCATGTTCTTCTTCATATAGTCCAGCTTCTCAGATTATTTGCTCAAAACACAGAGTAAATAAGTATGGTGGAAGGATACAACTCTGACACACATCTTTCCTGACTTTAAACCACTGAGTATCCCCTTTGTCTTGTTTGAATGAACACCTCTTCGTCTACGCCCAGGCTCCTCATGAACACAATCAAGTGTTTTAGAATTCCCATTCTTTGCAAGGTTATCCATAATTTGTTATGATCCACAGTTGAATGCCTTTACATAGCCAATGAAACATAGGTAACTATCTTTTTGGTATTCTCTGCTTTCAGCCAGGATCCATCTCACACCAATAGTGAAATCCCTTGTTCCCTGTCCTCTTCTGAATTGCACTTGAATTTCTGGCAGTTCGTTGTTGATGTACTACCAGAACTGTTTTTGAATTACCTTCAGTAAAATCTTACTTGGGTATGATATTAGTGATGAAGACCACGACCAAGAAAACCCTGCTGGGCAATTCTATTCTGTTACATGGGGTTACAGTGAGTCAAAAATGACTCGATGATATCTCACGACGACAAACCCTCCAGCCCACCATCACCACATCCTTGAATGCTGCAATAGTGTGGCAGTAGGGTAAAGCTCAGGGATGGAGTAAGCTTATTGGTTTTTCACATTACTTGGTAGTTAAACAATTTTGTTTGGTAATTTTTAAAAGTTGGTTGTTTAGTAGATGCTGCCTTTTGACTATGTGAAATTATTCCTTAGTCAAGATTGCTGCCGGGATCAAACTGCTGCTTAACTGACTCTAGACCCTCACATCTACCTCAGTCAGAGCTTTCACTGTTTTACGTGAGCTCTGGACAGAGTAAACTTTTAGAATAAGATCTATGTCTTGGAACTCCTATGACTGGTCTAGTAATTTCCTTTCCTGTATGGAAACATAGGCCCAGAGGGTGGAAAGACCTCTGTCCTTAGAGTCACATGGGCTGCAAGCTTGTCCCATCTTCTTAGTAACCAGTTCTGGGACTGTGGGCAAATCATCTAATTTCATTACTCTTTAGTTTCTTATGTAACAGGTGATGATAATACTTCTGCTACCTATCAGAACAGTTATAAAAGTGCTTCAAAATAGGAGTAAAATTTAATTTATGATATTATGATTATTCAGTATATATTTGAAACTGCCACTGAAATGTGTTTATGCTTCTACAGTAAAAGTGAACAGGAAAAACAGGTAATTATAAGCCCTGAGCTAGGAAGCACTTATCTCCCTGCACCTATCCCCCTGCCTATTATAACCTATACCTAGAGAGCTACTGAGGGCAAAAATTATTGTAATTCAGAGGTTCAGAAAGGAAAGTAAGTAGGCAGTTATGAATAATAGGACATGTTTAGAGCACAGCTGGCAGGCCAAGCAGGGAATATAAACAAAGCAGGTTAAGGGTAAGAAAAATAGAAGCAGAAACATGATGGAAGATGGTAATTAACACAATGGTTGGGGGTAATGACAAGGAGTAGTGGTGACTGTAGTAGCCTAGGTGGCACCAGCAGTTTGCCATCTGTTGCTAACCTGAAGGTTGGTGGTTTGAGCCTACTCGGTGGCTCTGGGGAAGAAAGGCCTGGAGATATGCTCCTGCAAAGATTACAGCCTGGAGAACTCTATGGAACATTTCTACTCTGCAACACATAGGGCCGTTATGAATTAGGGGCAGACATGATAGCAGCTAACCGGAACAATGGTGACTGTAGTGAATGGGGCATTAATGTTTGGGTCTATTTATGGGAAACTGCTGCTCTTCAGTTGCCTGTTGATCATCACCCTGCAGAGGCGAAAGCCCAGCAGCCTGTACCATTTAAGAAATCTGGATTTGTACATAAAATAGCCTTATTTCTCTAGTTGGTTAGGTTATGTTGCAATAACAAACAGTCCCCAAATTCCAGTTGCTTAACAGAAATTTCTTTCTCCCTTATGCAAAGTCTTTTGGGAATGGGCAATGCTCCAGGGCAGCTTTCCTCTGTGCATCAACCCAGCAATCCAGGTTCCACCATCACAACACTCAGTCTCCATATTTGTAGTGGCCGAGGAGTAGATCAGCAAATCACACACAGGAGCTTTTTTCTTGTATTTGTCTCAAGGACACATGTCATTTTTGCTCACAGTCCGTTGTTCAGAAGCTGTCCTGTGGCTACTGGCTGCTGAGAAGCTGGGAAGTACGTCCTGAAAAGAGAGACCAACTGGATACTGGTCACTAGTAGTAATTTCTACTCTCTGTCATTGATTTAGGAGGGAAGTTCTGTCAGCTTACTTCCAAAGTCAACCAGTGAAAACCTTATGGATCACAATGATCTAATCTTTAATTGATCATGGGCATTCTGTGGGCTTAAGCCAAAGCCAAGTGCCGTCGAGTCGGATCTGACTCATGGCGACCGTAGGGGCGGGGCTTGGGCAGCATTTTTTCCTATGCTGCCCATGGTGTTGTCATGTGTTGGGGGCCAACTTGACGGCAGCTAAAAGCACAACTCTTGATTTTAAAATGTTAGCAACTGGATCAGTTTGATGAAATAAAAGAAAACTGAGCAAGTAAACACTGAACAGGGCAAACCGTGCTGTTGTTTGCGTCTCATCAGGGTTTCAGACTGGGACGTGCTCTGTAAGGCAACTCCGCAGACAGTACTGATCTGTTCTTGGACTAGCATTTGTTTCTGAAGGGATGTGGGTTGCAGTCATGCAGGTATCTACCCACAGAAAATGCCTATGGCAGTTAGTTGTAAATTGCTGAACGGTCTGTTACAGCTGGTGATGGAAACTGGGATGGCCAATAAAAAAACCAAATCCAAACCTGTTGCCCTGAGTCAATTCCAGCTTGTAGTTAATGGCCACAGAAATGGCATGTTCCATACTTGCCAAACATTGGTTAGGTCTTTGCAGTCATGGGCAAGAGACAAGCACAGGTGGTACATGGCAGGATGTCAGAACATGAGAGTCAAGGCAGCACAGAGGTCTTGGAAACAGAGGAATGCCAAAGACTACCACCCACTAAGGAACAGATTTCAGCTGGAGCTGACCCTGTCTACTCTCTGCTCCTCTGTCTTCTTTGTTTTTCTTTCCTCCTGAATACATATTCTACCCTCTCCAGGAACCAGACCAGTTCTACATAGTTCACCTGTATTAAAAGTATAACGAGAGAACTGTCTAGAACATCAACTAAAAGGGCAATTTTGACACCAGCCCGCCCCCTCCCCCCCGCAGCAGTCTTTCTCTATTGGGTGCCATACTTCCTTGGAACAGTTACAGAAAATTCATGAAAACAACATAACTGCGATAACAACTTTAATAACAGAGAAGGACATAAACAAAAGATATGAACAGAAAATGTACACAAGATGGATTTTGGCAACAGTCCTAGTCCTGGGCCTCAGTCTCTCAACAGGAGTCACTTACCCTTCCCTAACACCAGTGTTCGTTCTTACCTATCAGGAAACTTTCAAGCAGGACCATTCTGTGACATCACGTGTGAGGCTCCCCTGGTAGCAGTTCCTCTTGGCTGACTCCCGGCTTTCTCCGCTGGGTTCTGCAGTTACACTCTGCTGCCATCGTGTGGGTTTGTTTATAGTCTCTGCTTTTTCTAGTGTAATCACCTGCGACCGGTTGTAACCCGGGATCTGTCCTTCTCCTCTTCTGCCTTTGGTGGATCAATAAGCTCCACCTGAAAATATGTGTTCCAGGGTTTTTATTTGTCACTAGGATGTCCCCTCCAGCCAATCAATGTAAACATCAGCAACAGGGTAGGTACCTCCCAGTCCCATCCCATTCTGGTTAAGGTCAGGCCAGGTGGGGTCCACCAGCCAGCCCCAGTAAAGGGCTGGGCCTTCGGAAAATTACTTTTTTGAGTGAAGTGGTTCTACACTATGCCTTAGCTGAAGCTAATTTTTGGAAATGATCCTAGGATGTGCCCACCACTTATGGCATTGTTTCTGGAAACAAACGAGCACAATCTAAATTTCAAAGAACCAGCATAGAAAATAACTTTTAGAAAACAGCTCGTCTGTGAATCTGAGACCATGTATGTGTATGAATATATGAACGTATTTACAACTTAGATTTATATTAAGCCTAGTGACAAGCACTGTTAAATTATTTGTATGTAATACATGTTACCCATGTGCATAAATTTTTTAAATAATATATCCAGGGGCTTGAAACTGCATTTCTTTCAGAATATGTATCGTGTTAATTTGACTTGTGGATCATGCTCAAAATTATTCTTAAAGAACATGCTTGGTTGGTTTTGTTGAGCCACAATTTTTGAATATTCTAAAAAGTCAGCACAAGAAAAAGAGACAAATTGTACTGTTCACGTACTGTGGCACAAGCTAGAGAAATATAATTGGGCTTCAGGCCAAATTCTGAAGGCAATTGGAGCTGCTTATGTCAATTGGGCATAATTACTCCTCAGCTCTTGTTGACAGAAAGAAAAATTGGTCGTGATCCGCTTTCTCATGCTGGGGATTCAGAGAGACTATTTGGGTTACAGATCACGGCAGATGGGTATGTGCAGAAGCCACTGATGTGTCATTTGTGAGGAGCAGGGAATCCTCCAGTTTGGAGAAGTCCTTGTTTAGCAGTTGCTTTGGGCCATCTGTTCTAGGGCTGAGGACAGAGCCATACACCCTGGAAATGTTTGTGAAATGAATACGAAGTCTTTCCCTGCGGTGGTGTCCATCTTTTCCTTTCACCTGCCCAACATATGGCCCATTCTCTGGAGACCGTGGAAAGGTGCAAGGTCCGTGCTATTCACCCTAAGACCCTGCCCTAGATTTATTTATTTCCTAAATACTTACTGAGTCTACTGGGTGCTATATACTGTGCTCCTCCCCAGATGTCTGGCTAATGAAAGCCCCAGCCGGGTGGTACATGACTTGAACAAGATGAGCACGTCTGAACAGGACAGAGAATGCAGTAGTTGACAGGGGAGGGAAGAGGTGGGCCATAGCATTCTGATTCTGACGCTCTGTTTTGACTTCAGGGATGTAATCTCTCCCTGCAAAAGATTCTTACACCTCGTGCTGTTCCTTCTCTTTGGACCCTGGTTCCTGCTTCCTTGTGATCCATATGTCACGAGTTTCCTACACTGTGTTACCATTCTCAGTCTTCCTGTTTACTGGCACTTCTCCCTCAGCATATGAATGTACTTACGTCTTTACCTAAACAAAATCCACAATCTTAAATTTGCTTGTAAGTTTCCCTTCTTACCATTCTTTTTGCAGCCAAGTAGATTGAAAGATGAGCTTTTTCAATATCTTCCCTTCCTCACAGTGATTCCCACCAACACCTACTCCCCCACCCCGATGGGCAGTGTGGTATCTGCCTCTTCTGCTGTGTTAGAATGGCTCCCGAGGTAGTCACTCATGACATCTGTGCTGCTCAAACCATTTTCAAAATGTATGTTGTCAATATTCTGGCAGAGTTTGAGCTTGCTGACCACTCCTTTCTTGAAACAGTCTCCTCCCCTGGCTTAGTGGCCTCAGATGCTCTTGATATTTTGGTTACCTTCCTGTTCTCTTGTTCTGAGACACTTTCACCAGCACATCTTACTCTACCCAGTTTTTAGATGAGTTTTTCTTTTCATCCACTTTCTTTTCCTCAGCTAGCCCCTATCCATGCTGAAATTCCCAAATCTGTATTTCCAGCCTGAATTTCTTTTCTGAGCCAGACCATATACTGACTACATACTTAATTTCTCCTTTTATGTCCCTCAGGAACTTCCCAATGAAAAGTTAAAAACTGAGCTCTTGACCCTTTCCCTACATAATGCTCTCCCTCGCCATCAATGAGTAGTATAGTAAAGCCTGTGAAAGCCAGAATCTGTAAGATGGAAACCTGCCAGAGAAGGAAAATTCAAATGTTTTCCATTAAATAGAGAGTGATAGAAAAATGGTAAGATCACAGTCTGTCAAAGGTGCTGAGACCTGGAAAAATAAATAAGGACGTCCTGTGGAGCACCTGCTCTCACAGATTTCACTGTATTATTATTCCTTACCCAGTTGCTTAAGGAGCCCTGGAGGTACAATGGTTAAACACTTGGCTGCTAGCCAAAGGATTGGCTGTCATCTCTGCAGGAGAAAGGCCTGACAATCTGCTTCTAGAAAGATTATAACCAAGAAAACCACATGGGGCAGTTCTACACTATCACATGCGATTGCCACCATCAGAGTTGACTCAACAGCACCCAACAACCGCACAGCTGCCCAACCTGCACTGCCATTGAACCAGCTACCATGTCTTGTTAATTGTACCCATTGTTTACTTTTCACATATTTCTTCGTTTTTCTTTATCTTTACTCTCACTAACTCAGTTCAGACCTCAGATTTTTTGTTTGGATTGCTGTACTTTCCTCCTCTCTGGTTGGCCTGGCACCAAGTTTACCCACTTGAACAAGTTGTTTCAAAGCCAAATCAGATCACCTACTGCCCTGTTTGAATTTCCTCAATGGCTATTCATAGCCTCTTTATTTATAAAGAATAAAGTGATTTACCATCTGTGTAGAAGGCCTTTCCAGTCCCATCTCCTGACTCTTCCCACCCTACTCAATGTTCTGCCCTTGCTGAGTGATAGAATGCACCAAGGTCTCTCTGTGTCTTTGCAAATTCTCCTTCCTGCTCGGTTGTTCTCTCCTCTCCCGATCACCACATTGCTTAGTAATTTCCATTTGCCCTTCAGGCCATTGTGACTAAATCACCTCTCCCCACTTTATTAGGCGCAATCCCAGAGCTCCCACAGACATTATCTGTCTCCCTATAGAGTGTGAACTTTTTGAAGAAAGGGACTAGGGACTTGTCGTCTGTCTATTTTTAGCACTTTGTATAATATTTGAAATATAATAGGTATTCAGAATGATTCTGGATGATCAAAAAGTTGTTGTTGCTGTTGGAGGGAGTTTATTGTAGGGCTTTTCAACCTTGGCACTATCAAGCTGTAGGTCCAAAGAACAACAAGAGCAGCAGAATGATCGTTTCTGTCATCATTGTAATAACAAATAGCAGATTTCATTTACTGAGCCCATACTACATGCTGGAAGTATAGTGTGGATTATATATAAAACAGCTCATTTAATCCTCACAAAAATTCCTGAAGTAACTTTATTATTACTGACATTTTATGTATGAGAAGTAATGTATCC
Organism: Heterohyrax brucei; assembly: GCA_028571685.1. Classification (NCBI taxonomy): domain Eukaryota; kingdom Metazoa; phylum Chordata; class Mammalia; order Hyracoidea; family Procaviidae; genus Heterohyrax; species Heterohyrax brucei. Next base: position 87,558,083 of record CM053151.1, on the reverse strand, counting down.
CAGATTGTGAGGTTGGAATTCCAACCCAGCTCGTATTTCTAGCCTTGATGGGCTAGATGACTATTTCTTGCCTATGTGAGCAGAAGACTTGATTCTCTAGTATCCTTTTACCTTCTAAGGTGAACCTTGAAATCCTACCTTGAGATGGCAGAGCTTCTATCAGCCTGGGTCCATGAATGAGCAGGAGGAGCAGAATCGCCAGCTAGCCTGTAATGGACATGTAGTGTCAGCAATAAATAAAATCTTAAAGTTTTAAAGACATTGAAATTTTGGGATTGTAGTCAGCACAGCATGTCCTGTTCTGCTTTGGTTACCCAATTCCCTCATCTCTCGGTACAAGGCAACTCTGAGACTGTACAAAGAATGTGCAGTCAAAAGGGAGACTCAGTACTTGTCAGCAATTGAAATAATCCCTGTCAGCATAGCACTCTAAATTGTCCCTGTCAACACAAAGGAAGGCTGTTAGATGCCAATTGCTCGTGTAGACGTTCTTGAATTACTAAGTGCATATTAAGTATGTTTCATCTCCTTGATGAAAGATCTTGACTATCTAAGTTGGAGAGACAAGAAGGATGAACCTGCAGTCCACAAAAATGCCTGCAGTGATAACACGAGTGCGCTGAGGAGGTGGTTAGAAAGGGAGTGATACCATTCAGGAATGAGGAGTGGAGACTTTGTTACCTCAAAGCTGGAAGATGTTTACTGTAGGGTTTTTCACCCTTGGCACTGTTAATATTCTGGGTCGCATCATTCTTGGTGCACATTGTAGGATGTTTAGTGGCCTGTCTGGCTTCTACCCACCACCTGCCAGTGGCACCGTTACCGCCTCCAGTGTGAAAACAAAAGATGTCTCTAGACATTGGCACAAGTCCCCTGGGGGGTGAGAAATACCCTCTCCTGAGAACCACTGGCCTTTTGTCTGGTGCTTTGGATTGTCTTCTGTGTGTGTATTTCCACTAGAAACTCCACAGTCTTAGTTATGGAAAGGTGGCAGTCTCTTACATGGTAGGCTTAAGGAGCACCAAGAATGTCTGCCCGCAAAAATCTCGGTTACTGGAAGATACACCCCCCTGAGACCTCAAGTGAGGATCTGTTGTGGTGGTTAAAGCAGAGAGGCTTTGCTTTCCCTTTTAATGTCCAACATTCTCAGGAGGGATGACACAGTAGGGTCTAAGCAGATATTTATAATCTCAAAACAGGGATTTGGGAGTAAATTTGAAACAGGAGGGGAAGAAAAGTAGTAAGGTACTGCACTGAAAAAGCGAGCAAGGCCAAGGAGGCAGAGCTGAGAGCAGGAGGGGATGGGGCTCTAGGAGAGTGTCGTCACAGCCCCAGGATGAGAGCCTGTGCATTTTCATGGGGAAAGAAGAGTACTAGAAGTTTTTGGAATTCGTGAGGACAGAGTGCAAAGGTTCTCTGGTGCATGCTTGGGGGGACTTTGAGGACACTGGACTTTGGAGGAGGAAGATAAAGAAAAGTCAAGCAGAGAAACTGCTCAGAACCCTGATGTGTGCAAGAGCCTGCTGATCTGGCTACGGCCGCCTGTGGTGCTCTCAGCTCAGCTCGCTTCCCTTCCTGCTTGAGGCTCTGTCATTCTGATCTTCTTTGACTGTTTGTAATGCTCCATATTTCTTTCTGCTTTTCCACATGCTGAGACTGCTACTTAGAACCACTTTCTTCTCCATCCCAGTTTTCTCTTCCTCCAGTCTGTCTATTTAACTTCTATTCTTGCTTTAGGTTTCAGTTTAGTCCATGAGATCTGGCAATTAAGTTTGAGAACTCATCCCAGAAAAAGTACCACATACCTTGTTGCTGAATATCACTATTGTCACCTTTGAAGTACTCCCCTTGGGAAACTAGGCACTGATGCCACTGCCTAGTCCGTCCTTGAAAGGAATTTTGGAACTCTTTTTCTGGAATGACCATCAGAGCTGTTATTGTATTACCCTTGATGTCCTGAATGTCATCCAAATGTCTTCCTTTCAATGTTTCCTTTATCTTTCTGTAAAGAAAAAAGGCGTTGGGAGTCAGATTAGGTGAGTAGGTAGGGCATTCAAGTACAGTTATTTGTTTGCTGGCTGAAAAATCCCTCACCAACAGTGTCATGTGAGCTTGTGCATTGTCGTGATGCAAGAGCCATGAGTTGCTGGTGAAAAGTTCAGGTCATTTTCTTCTAACTTTTTTCTGTAGCCTTTTTAGCACTTCCAAATAGTAAACTTAATTGACTATTTGTCTAGTTGGTACGAATCTTTTCAATGTTTTCATCAGTTCCGCCTGTTACTGGTCACCCTGACCTCTCTTCATCAGTGGTGCTTTCTCTACTTTCAGAGTAATGTTGAATCCACTTCTATACTGTCATTTTCTTCATGACATTATTCCCATAACTTGGACTAACATGTCTCTCACTTCGCTTCCACCCTTACCAAGTTTAACAAGAAATTTAATGTTTGTTCGTTGCTCTAATTCAAGCTCCGACATTCTTGCGACAGTGCACAAACACATATGCAATAATAGTAACACATGCCACTCAGCAAGACACTGCCACACATCGACATGACCACATCTGTGAGATGCTGATATACCAAGGTTCTGAAGCCTTACTGAATAGGTTGTACAGAGCTGCCAATGTAAACACACGGTGGCAAGTTCACGAACCTGTCAGAACTTGTATTACTTCTTCTGAGAGTCTTCATAGTGCATTTCTTAGTTTATAATTGGATATTGATTTGTAGGATTGTTTTATTACTGATGAGCTGCCTCCCAAACTCAATGTTCTTATGATGGCAGAATGTATGTCAGCTTTACTCCTGGTGGTCTCCACAGAACCTAGCTTCAGGAGTAGAATATTGTATGTGGTCAATAAATATTTTAAAATCAATTCATGAGGATCAGGATTTTTCTACTTTATAATTGTGCCTGGTTGTGTAGGGGCAGGATCCAGAGTGGCAGTAAAAATAAAAGTAGGTGAGCCAAGGCTAAAGAAAAAATTATGGCACAAGGCACAAGTTCATCGTACCAAAAGTCTTTATTACTAAAAATGACTTGTTCTCCTTGATCAAATTCTAGGCCACTAAAAATTACTTAGCTACAAAATGGCATTTATGGTCAGTAGAATCAAAGTTGTCATAGAAGGTACCTAGATTATGGGGCAGTTTTGGCTATACCCCAATTTTTTTTTGTTTCATTTAGAGTTGAACTCTACTGGCCAACTCTACTGGCTATGTGGACTCAATAAATCTGAATCACAGTTGGATAGCAAGCAAGTTCTGCTTCTGGGTTTATTTTCCAGAGTAGCAATAGTGGCAAAGCAATCCCCAAATAGCCCCGAGACTTGCTGTCCAAAGGAGTGTGAACTGGATTTGAATTACTATATTTGAGCTGTGTTTAGAGCTATCTGATAACACTGGAGATTCCATGTAGGCATGTGGCAACTCCTTTCTCTCTTTCAGATATTTGGACCATGAAGCTTTTATCCAAATTCAGTTTGTTCCAGATGTGTCCTTACTTAAGAGGTTAGAAGACACTAGAAAAGAAATGGGAAGAGAATCTTCTTTGCTTTATTACTTATCACATCAGCTTTCGTGAGGATTAAGGTCAAGACTCAACCAACGAACTTTTATTAAGTGCTGACTATCTTGTGCTCTAAGTTCAAGTTTCAGTTTTGACTAGACAAATCAGGAATTACAGACTAAATTTCTAAAATCATGAGATCTATCTGTCTATGTGTCACTGATCCTAACAAGTAGTTATTCAGAAATGAAATAATCAAGGGAAACTACTTAAATAAGAATTTAACCAAATGTTCGGAACTCTTAACACTAAAACACTAGAAAAGAAAAAAATGTCCCAAACAAGCAGGTGAAGAAAGCTTTACAACTTTATTCCTAAAGCTTTACATTTTTATTCCTGAGTAAAGGTTACTCTTCATGACAAGGACCAACATAAAATATCCTTATTTTAATAGTAGATATATAGTGTGTGTGTGTGTGTGTGTGTGTGTATCTCAGGAGAAATTACACAGGTAGGTTCTAACCAGGTATTTATATCTCAAAACAGGGACTTGAGAGTAAATTTGAATAACGAGGGAGAAAAAAGGAGCAAGACAATTCGCACTGAAAAAGCTAGCAAGGCCGAGGAGGGAGATTTTTATCTCTACGTGTGTGTGTGTGTGTGTGTGTGTGTGTATACACAAACTGAGGTGAACTTCGTTCTTCCATATCCGATGTGAGCATATTTACACACCCAAAAGATACACAAGGTCTGATGATAGGCCAGAATATTTGAAATTGAAGCCATTTCAGACAATAAAGGCCATAGAGTAGTTGTGTTTATCTGTTAGCCCTTTCTGGTTCTTCTCCTACTTCCTGCCCTCTGATGACAGAAATGTATTCACACATTATGCAAAATGTCATTCCACTGCCTATGTAAAAGGTGTATTCTAGATGGTTCCATAATGATCCTCTTAGCCTAGCCTCATTTGCATCTCCTTTCCTATCATGACATGCTTGGGACTGGGAATTAAAGATAAGCTATAAGGCTTCCCTCAGCACGACTCTGTGTTGCTTCAGGTCCTTCAGAAAGCAGATACCACGACAGTATTAAACATACAAAGATTTTATTTATTAGGGGAGAGTCTGAAGAGAAAATGGGAGAGGAGCTGGGAGAGCTGACATACCACAGTACAGGCCTTTTCCCAAGTAAAGGAGAGAGGAAGGTAAGGTTGCTGGAAGCATCTTCAGCTGCTGAACTGTCTAATGAAAGTTTTAAGGAAAGCCGGGCGAGGTTCTTGGGAAACATCTGACCCAAAGTCACCCAGCAGAGGAGTCTTGAGTCTACCAGAAAGTGACCTCCTGCAAGTCCTTGTTGTACTTACCCTTAGTGCAATCACAGTGGTAGATTTCTATGTACATTTCACAGGGTGGCAGCAGCTGGAGCCTGTGACCAATTAAACTCCCTGCAGTTAGAGGTCTACGAGGGATATTCTTATAGCTGCCACAGCTCATGATTAATTGAGAAGATGGTTTGGAAAACATGCCTCTTCTGTGTGGCAGATGGGAATGTTTTCAAGATTCTGAGGAAACATTTGGGAGGACAGATCCCAGTCTCAATTACTATAATTTCTTTCCAGAATGCTGGCTGTCTTCTGTATAGATGAAGTCATAAAAGAAATGATATTTGGGGAATGAGGTGAATTTTGTTTTTCTGTATCTGATGTGAACATACAAACCCAGAGAGGTACATGAGGGTGGGTAATGGACTAGAATATTTAAAATTGGAATAAGCGTGGAAATTCAGGCCAGAGAACAGCTTGTCTCTTAGTCCTTCCTGGTTTTTCTCTTGCTTCCTGTCTGAAACTTGATGTCTCATTAGATTGAAAGAAGTGGTCCCTACTGTGGGAATTTTCTGTTTTAGCCTTCTCTCTGCCTTCTTTTTAGCTGGCTAGGTTAGAAAGCTAAAAGCTTCATGTATCAGACTCAGAGATGTGAAGTTTGTTCTCTGGGGAGGTGTATTCATGATGAGATTTGGAACAAAGGGGACAGATGCCATCTTCTTATAGCTGTTGTTGCCGGCAAGCTGGGTGAACACGTGAATGTGTTAGAAGAGTTGGGGTGGTGGGACCAGGAACCCTGTGTAGGCACCAGCTAAATGGGTTTGAACAGCATCAGTAGCAGTGGCAGCAGCAGCAAATCCCTCATCCAGTGGCTTGTCATGGTGGGATGACCACGAAATCTTTGGTTGAGTGGCTGTTCTCTGATGAAGGCTACTTCTTCCTCCTCGTGTTATTGTAAGCCCCTAATACCCACTCTCTGGTTCTTTTCTACTAGAAACACCTGGAGTATTTTCTGCTTACTACAATCAACTCTGACTGTATGGTACTAAACTCGCCAAAAGAGATGGTGCTGTTGTTAATTTGTCCTTTCATTTGTGCTTTAATTTGTTCAGCAAATATCTATTTATACATTTGGTTATTGAGTACTGACCTTGTGTAAGGCACTGAGGATTCTTTGGTGAACCAGACACCGGTTCCACCTCCAAAGAGATTACAATAAAAAACCTAGCTAGGGAGAGAGAGAGGTACAGGGAGTTACTAATGAATAAAAGATTTAAAAAGACTAGTGTAGAATGCTTAATTTGCAGAAGGTGAGGAAACTAACATTTATTGAGCATTCATATGTATCAAGTATTGTGATAGAGGTTTATATACTTTATTGTATTTAGTCATCGAAGCAGTTTACTAAAGCAGTTACCCCATTTTTCAGATATGCAAGCTAAATCTCAGAGAGGTTAAGTATCTTGTTTAGCAATTTGAATTGGATCTGCCTGATTCCAAAGTCTGTACATCAGGAAAGCAAATGCTAGTAACTTCAGACAACGCTTTGAAATCACCAAGTCTCCTGCAGACGTGCATTAAGAACAAGGCCTTGGTGCCTTGTTGGTTTCTCGGTGTCTCTGCAGCTCACTCAGCTTTCTTTGATCCATTTCAACTTACCCATTTCTTTTGATTTCTGTTTTTTTTCCTCCTTTTTGCTTCTGTGGCCTGTCTATCAAATGCCTTTTCTCTAACTTTCCTTCTGCAATGGATTTTCCCTTTACCACTTTTCTCCTACTCTCACTCTTCCATTTCTGCCTCTGGATTCTTTCTTTCCTTCTTCTTCCCTGTTTCATACCCTTTCTGTTTCAGTTCACCCTCTAGGCTCTCTGGAAGCTCTCTGTCTCTTTGTGTTGTTCATTTTATGCCTTCCTGTTACGTCTCCCAAAGAGAGCCCCTAGCTTAGAGTGCTTGAACATCTGTTTTCCTGGTTCTGTGTTCAGGCTGAGGGACAGATTTTATCTTCTCTCTTGGCTATGCCTTTGGATAGGAAAGTTAAGGAACTCTTACTTGCCTCCTACTTATCCATGAAAATGCCACCTTGCATGTACAGAAGACTTTTAACTTCCCATCCTTGCCACTGTCTGGAACCCGGCCGGTTTTGCTACACGTTGCTCGTAAAACTCAACCTGGTGAAAATGCTCTTCTTTTGCTCTGCTGACCTCTGTAAAGAACTAATGGTGTCTGCAGATATGCCAGATGTAGAGAGCTGCACATACATCAGGATGGCACGGAGCATGATCTTTGCCAAATTTTTGTTTTTTAAAATTACTATTGACCAGTGGTGAAAACTGAAGGATACAAAACTCCAAAGGACTTTTGCTCCCAGTTACTTTCCTCTTATGCTCTGATCACATGGTAATTGTGGGAGCCTTTGCTAGAAGTTTTCTTCTTCACTGGGAAGCAGTGTGCCCTGGCTGGGCATCTTCAGAGAGGAGGTGTAGTAGCGTAAAGGAGAAAAGGGCAGTACTGTAGAAGATTATCTTAAAAAAGGAAACTCCATTATGCCTGTGGTTTTTTTTTTTTAAGGCAATTTTAGCGTTTGAAAAGGCTTATATTTTGTCTTGTTTTCTTTTGAACCAGAAAGGAGAAACCAGTGAAATTATGGATCAATTTTATTCTTTATCCCATTTTCCTTGCTGAAGTATCAGACTCTATCCCAACACTTTGTCCCCAAGACTCTAGTGGAGTGGTTCCCTTCCAAACCAACTGCTTCCTGAAATTTCAGCTGCAAAGATGCAGATTACTGTTTTATATGTTGTGGAAAGCATATTAACCTTTTCAAAGAATGTAATCCTCACAAATGAATTATCTTATCCTAGATCTCATTTCCTTCCCATTTAATGAAAACCAAGTGGGTGGAGTTAGGTGGTTTCCTCCGCATAAATCACCTTTTCTTGGCCCTTGGGCCAGAAGGGCCCTTTTCCACTCAAGTGAGGAATGACTGCTGAGAAATTAATGGGATACACACAGGACTGAATTAGTGGGCGAGTTACCCAGCTCAAGGGAATTAAAATTTCCATTGTCCTTTGTGATCATGAAGTCATAGCTGGGGCCTGGTGTTTAGACCTGGGAACTGCACTTTCTGAAAGCTACCTAGAAAATGACATCTATAGAGGAAAGCAACTGGAGTAGTGAGGTGACTGACACCTGTATACTTACCATAGTGGGGAAGGGATCCTCTAATTTAAAAGAGAGGACATGGAAATGGAATAGTAGTAATAAGCATCTTTTAGTGACTCTTTAGTACATATGCTAGTGCTTTCCATTGATTCTTTGAATCATTATAAAAACCCCAGAGGTAGGCATGTTTATCCCCTCTTAACAGATGAGAAAACTGAGGCCCAGATAAGTTAAGAATCTAGCCCAAGTTCCGAAAGCTAATAAATACCAGAGCCAGAATGCAAACTCAGGCCCTTCTACAAGTGATAGTCTTAAAGACACCATAATAAAGAAGAGGGGGTGGACAAAACAGTTGCTTAGGTAGTGAGAGACAGAGAGAGAGAGAGAAGGATCTTTTGTTTTATGCATGGTTGTGTCTTTATACCCTTCCACTTGGTATCGTGAGAAACTGCATTACCTCTTATTTCCATGCATTAACAAGGTGAATACATTCCACTCTTCCCAATTTACAGAGCAAATGCTATGGCAGAGGTTCAATGGAAATTTTCTCCCTTGTGTTCCAATCTACTGCTGATGCGACAAGGACAGAATTGTCAGAACAGCTCCTAATTAAATAGTTCAGAGCTTCATTAGGAAGACGCGGCTGATGTAGGACTCACCAGGCAAGTGTTGACATCACAGTTGACACTAATTGGTTCCTTGGCTGGCAGCCTCAGGACAACATGGGAACTGGACACTGAGGGGAGAGCAGGGCTACCGGGCTTGCTGAAGCTACTTTCAGGGCTGACTCAGGGATCGTGACTGTAGTTCAGGAAAGGAATCTCTATCAGTGCAAACTAGGGGCTGGGACTGGCTCTGTCTCTTTGGTTGTCTCTTCTTCAGAGAGCCAGTGTTGCTTCTTTACCCCAGAATTTGTGTAGTGGTTTGGTGGTGCTGCTGCAACTACACACATATGCATGTATACACAGAAAATATACGGGCACATGTGCATGTATATGTATACACACAAAGTACACAGGCACGTATGAGTGTATAGTCACAAAGTATATGTGCGCATGTGCGTCTATGCAGGCATTCAGATACCGTAGAGATGTGGGAATACGTTACAGAAGCAGGGCTAGCCTAGTTCATTTGTCTCCCTGCTTTGAGGATAAATATTTAGGAGATCAGGCTACTTTAGGAAGCTTTCTGCACGAAGAACAAATGAATCCTTGCCCTTGAGTCTTGATAATGGGAGCTGGTAGGAAGTGCTGGGCATTCCTTTGTTCAGTCCAAGCTCCCTGGAAGAAGCTCTGTGGGTTTTCATTGCACTGGGGGCCTTCGTGACTCAGTTACTTAGAGTCGATCTTATATTTCATGCCCAATAGCACGTAAGTCACTCTGAGACCAGAAAGCATTAACACAAACAAAAGATCTTCAAAACTTCCAATTAAGAAGGCTCTACTTTAACAGATGAACAGATTTCCCTGTATTCTGTATAAACGGCTTTTTAATAAATCTAGTCTGGGTGATTTGAATTCTGGAATGCCATATACTTTTCAGAGTACTAGTGATTGTAACACGTATACTCTTGGGTGTTTCCTGTTAATTATAATCCTAAATACTTATGCTACACTGTGGCTTCCAGTAGCATTAGCCCACAGTGGGGTTTTGAGCTTGCTGAGCTAACCACGAGTCATATATCCTGCAGGGCACATTGGTATGTGGGGAAAAGCGTAGGGTCATGCAGACATCAGTGGATGATTAAGAAACCTGTTAAATATCAGGCTTCTGGATCCATCCCTGACTTGTTTTTTATTTTGTCCCTGAGACGCTGAATGACACAAATAATGTTTTGATTTCACAAGGGTCAGTTACTATTTTCTCATTTCTCTAAGTGATGAAACTGAAGCTTAGGGAACACGAGGGACTTAAGCAGGGTGTTACAATTGGTTAGAGGCAGAGCAACAACATGTTTCCATTCTTTTAACCTTGGATTTGATGTATGGTTTTTTTTTTTTGTTTGTTTTTTGTTTGTTTGTTTTCTTGCGATGCGACGTCACTTTCACTGTAACATTTCCTACCTTTTCACTTGCTGTCTGGAGGATTTCCTTGTGGTAGATTATACGTATTTTGAGAATTCTCCTTTTCGTCACTAAGCAATTTTTGTTAATTGCCAAGTGTGTTTGGTATCATGCAAATATTACATGAAAACCCCAAGACTCAAAGCCATTGCTGTCTAGTCAGTTCTGATTCACAGAGAACCTATAGGACAGAGTAGAACTGATCCATAGAGTTTCTAAGAAGCATTTGGTGGATTTGAACTGTGGACCTTTTGTTTAACACCCATAGCACTTAACCATTATGCCACCAGAGTTTCCATATTCCATGAAAGCACAAGGTAATTCAAAAGCAGCTAAACAGTAGTTACCTATTCCCAGACATAAGAACATTCAGCTTCTTGCAGGGAGCCTTCGAGAACCTGATATTTGCAGTGCCTTTCCTGTGGCTTGGCTTGGCTTCCTGTTGTTTGTTGCTGCTGAGTCAATTCCAATTCCTAGTGACCCCATGTGTGCAGTGCAGAACTGTACCACAGAAATTTCAGGGCTGTACTTTTGGAAGCAGATCGCCAGGCCTGTCCTCCAAGGTGCCTCTGGATAATTTCCAACAGCCAACATTTTAACTAGTAGTTGACAGCTTAACCCTTTGCTGCACTGTTCAGGGATGACGCCTTTCTTGGATTGTTGAATAAATGAAACAGGCATGTACCTACGCTGACAACATTCAACATACACAGGATCCAAAATGGATTAGACGTCAGGATTGTTGCATGTCCAATGATGTGAGAGTACATACAAAGCATTTGCAAGATAATAGAAATACCACGACAGTTTATTTGCAGATTGGTTTTGACTACTCTTTCGTCTATAGCCTAGTTCTTGAGTAATTTTGTGAAAGTGTTCATTTCTTTTATAACCACCTGTACATCTTTCCCTCGTCTCCCAGCTCTGGAATTCCATCAAAAGACAGGGTTTTTCTTAGCTTTCTTTGTGGAGCTTGAAGCAGTACTTAAACAGTTTAGAATCATAGCAGCAAAAAAACAAAAATAGACCAAAAATGACTATATGAGACTCTCCCTTATACGGACTTAAGTTACTGTGTTCCGATGAGGACATCTCCACTCTTTCTAAATCTAGGCTCGGTGGTTCAAATTGTGGAATGCCATGTGTCCTGTACTCTGGCTCTCTAACCTGCTCTGTGGAGTCTGAGGCCCTCACTCTGAGCATTACTGTCTCTCCCTTTTCGTCACCTGGGCAGCTGGTCTTGTCATCCTTCCTCTTGAAACTCTGATGGGGTTGAGCTAATCTCTCCCTCCTTGCTGCTAGTCCATAGAGTGTTCTCAACCCTGGGGACTTGCTGCAGGGCAGGTTTCCTCTGCTTTGGACTTGGCTGCTGAGGAAATGAGTGCCAAGTGGTGAGATATCTCTATCATCCAGTTCTAAGAGAAACATCATCAAGTGGATTGGAGCTGAGAGGAAAAAGATGTACTCGGCAAGATCAGGGACATTGTGACACATTGTCGGCCAGGCACCAGGAGCCTCAGAACTACAGCTTTTACCTCCTTTTATTCTCAAAGTGTGCTGTCTTTGTGCCTCAGTTTAAAGCCACTGTAGCTTCTCTTAATGGGACGTTTGGCCTTCTTATTCAGGAGCAGCATTGGCTTTGACCTTTTGGAGTGCCATCTTCAGTGGACCAGGACATCTTTCCCTGGTTTCCCTGAGACCCACTGACCAAGAACAAAGGACTTCAGAAAGAGCTCTCAGCTTCTGCTTTTCATACAGATGCAGTAGGGCAGTTGTAAGAATTTTTAGCTTAAGGAGAGAAAAGAGAAATACCTTTTATTTCTAAAGGAAAGATACAATGCCTTCTTATGTGAATAGCAATTAAATGATACTTGAGATTTCTTTTTTGTCTCAACCAATAGTTGTTTTTAGAAGACTTTATTCATTAATTCAATACATATTTAATATGCTTCTTTTATTTCTTTAAAATTAATAAGGCTTATGAAGTCCTTTTTTGTGTGCCAGGTGCTGTGCTAAGTATTTTTAAAGCAGTGTTTTATTTGATTTTCTCAACAATTCTATGAGTAAGGTATTATTACCAGTCTCTTTAATAAATAAGGAATGGGTTAAACTTTAATCCATAGACAGAATCTTAAGAAGTTAAAGATAATTAAGGGCAAAGAGCTAATAGATAGTATAAAGCCCACTGCTGTTGAGTCAATTCTGACTCACAGTGGGCCCATAGACAGAGTAGACCTGACCCATAGAGTTTCCAGTGAGTGCCTGATGGATTTGAACTCCCAACCTTCTGATTAGCAGCTGCAGCACTTAACCACTACACAACCAGGATTTCCAATACGTGTTATGGAGATACACTAAAAAGAAACAGTCCCTGCCTTGGAAGTCTAAGATGTTAGAAGTAGAAGGAATCCTTAGGAATTTCCCATATGCCTTTCTCATTTTACAGAATAAAGCTCAGAAAATTTCAGTTACTTGCCCAAGGACCTGCGGTAATTATAGGCAGAGCCTGGACAGGAACTAAAAGCTCCTATCTCTTTGACCAGTGTAATTTCCTATATGCTGCCTTCCTCCAACAGTTTAGAATGTTGGGAAGGATGCTACTCCTTATGTCCAGCATCCAGTACTGTAAAAGGGAGAGTAAGCATATGTATAGTGTACAAATGAGGGGTACAGATGAAAAGTTCTATAGGTACTAAGAGAAAAGTGAGATGTTTACAGCTGCTGGTGCTCCAGGAAGATCTGGTAGAAAAGGGATACCTTAGCTCACCCCAAACAGGGTATACGATTTGAGTGTACAGAGGGAGAAGAGAACAGGTATTTAAATAAATGGTCAGAACAAAAGTTTTGAGTTCAGAGAGCATTAAAAGGAGACACCCTAGTTGGCAGAGACTTCAAACAGGGAAAAGATGGTAGAGTAGGAGGCAGGTTCTGCTGAGTCCTGCCTGTCAGGTATAAGTGGGGCTGGGTCCGGATGGAGGGAGCAGCTCTACAGATCATCTAGACGTGAAATGATGAGGTGCTGGGCAGGAGTGGTAGCTATGGGAAGAAGAAGAGAGAACATTTTCACGTGGTGACAAGACATAGGGCATTTCAGGATTTGAATATACATTTGGGAAAGGCAGTGGAGTGAGGAGCTGTTTTGGGGAAGTAGGAATGATGTGGGTTCAACTTTCGGGTCAGAGTGAGGTGCGAGGCCAGAAGGCTGCATGCCACTGATTTGCTCCTTATTGATTTTTCCGGGCAGGCCATTTTCACCTCATTGATTTTCTCAGCTGATCGGCCTGTGTTTTCCTGTTGGTTAGAGGTCACCATGTCCCCTGTAGATTTATTTTTGGTCTCTTTGCTACTTCCCCTCGTTAGTGTGTGCTGCACCAATTATGACTGCTAGCTATTGACCCAAAGTGACACTTTTACCTCAGTAGATTTACTGTTTGAAGAACAGTTGAAAGTGCAGTCAAGAAGTTGTACTTACTGAGAAGTTTCGATTGACCTTAGCCACCCTGAGAGAGGTGTCACCATGGACAGATAAAGGTGGCCTGTGCTGGTGAGTGGGATCTCAGGAAAGAGACTTTATTTACACGTGTTAGATTCTTAGATGGACTGTAATGGGCAGGTGGGCAAGTGACTAGGCTGACCCCTGCAGCCTTCTCTCAGTCCCATAACCATAGCTAAGCCAGCCTTGTCAAAGACAGTCAAGAAATGACCCTGGTCTCAGTAGTTTCCTTACCCTGGTCTCAGTAATTTCCTTGCCCTGGTCTCAGTATCTTCCTCTGTAAAGAAAAAAGTTGGCATAGGTTTATGATTCCCATGTCTGGCTCCTGGTTGCTAAAGTCATTTCCTCCTACCTAAATAAGCTCTGATTCAGTAGGTCTAAAGTGGAGCCTGGGAGTCAGCATTGTTAAGAAACTAGGTGATTTCTACAAATATGTTTGAGGCCTGGTGTTTGGAGACCTCTGGTCTGAGTTCTGTCTGGGCTCTTGGTTTTACATGTTTGCCTATTTCTTTGGGCCCCGGGGTTCTTTAGGATATGCTGTCTCCTGTTTCCATGAGGACCTCTTAATTCCCCACTCTTTATGCAACCAAGCCCTTCTTACTCCTTATGTAAAACATGCTTTTGTACCTTATTAAGAATTTAATATGCTACATCATGCATCCCAACACTATATCACTTTTAAGCCATATTTTTGTTCGATAATGACAGTGTTAATCCCAGTTGAAGGGCTTCTGAGCACCAAGGAACAGGCAGTGAAAATGTCTTAAGGGGTCTGAGATGGGATAGGGTCTACCCTGTGAGAGAGGTGGCCTGTGGAAGGCCATTCCTACGTTTTGGCTCCACAGTACTGTGCCTAACCTTCCCAGGGAGGAAGAGGGAAATGACAGCAGATTTAATTTCTTCCTACCTATAGATTTTGCGCCTCTTGCCAGGTTCCAAAGGTAAACAAATACTCCCTAAGTAGCAGAAGTGTTTTAGCCTTCTAGAGACTGCTTCTCTGGAGAATTTCTTAATGGATGACAATGACCTTTACTGAGTGCTTACCAGGGTCCATACACCCTGTGCTAAGAGCTTTCATGTATCATCTCCTTTTAATTCTCACAGAAAACCTACACGATGGAGACAGTTGCTATCCCCACTGACAGATACACAAGTGAAGTATAGAAAGGTTAAGTGATATGCCTGTAACCACATAGCTGGTGCGTGGTAGAGCAAGGACTGAGCCTAGGTCTTGGTCATGAAGACTATTCTACTCACAACTCTTTGGACAACAGTCAGCTTTCTTAAAAAAAAAATGCATTTAAGTCTACTTATTTTGACAGATACATAGAGTCACCTATCTAGCCCCACTGCCAGGAACCATCACTATCAAAATGTTCTCTGTGCTACGTCTTTGTAGTCAACCCCACCCCCTAGTCCATTGCAACAACTGATACAATTCTTTGTCCCAACTCTTTTGCCTTTTCCAGAGGTCTTATAAATGGAGTCATGCATCAGGGATGCTGCTTTTAAGGTCTAGCTTTTTTCGCCTCAAAAAATGTATCTGAATTTCACCTATGTTGTTGCATGTATTACAAGTTTGTTCTTTTTTATGGCTGAGTAGTACTTCATTGTGTGGATGTGCCAGTTTTTTTTTTCTTTATTAGCCTGATGATGGGAAGTGATGGGAAGCAAGGAGGCATTCTCTGTCACTCTAATTAAATCCGATCTTAGACAGGTACTGTGTCTTCAGGTCTCAGGGCTGTGGTGTGGCTCTGCCTCCTCCCTGCCCTTAGAAGTAGTTCTGAGCTCAGCAAGTATCTTGCTCCTCTTGCAAGGGTCAAGAACTTTTCTTCTGTTCTCTCTCCTTGGATGAAGGAACCCTTATGGCACAGTATTTAAATGCTCAGCTGCTAACTGAGAAGGTGTTGGTTCAAACACACTTGCCACTCTGTAGGAAAAAGATGCGGCAGTCCTTGGAAACCCTACGCAGCAGTTCTCTGTCTAACAGTCACTGAGTCAGAACTGACTTGACAGCAATGGGTTTGGGTTTATGGGTCCCTTAGATGCAATAGATTTTCACCAATGTCCTAAGGATGGCAGTAGGCTACCTTTCCCCCAGTAACTTAAGGCTTCAGCCTGTTGGTAATCAGAGGTGTAGGACTGGGATCCCAGTTCTTGTGTTTCCTGCAGCTTCTGCTGTCCTTCCCACAAGCCTGTAGCATGAGGTCTGCTTTCTCAGGACTCTTACCAGTCTTTTTTGTGAGTGTCCAGAGAGGTCCATGGAGGAGTACCTGTAAGTAGGCAAGGAGTCCTCAAGTCTGCATCCCCTCTAGGAGTTCTGTGTACTTTTGCTAGCCGACACTTGGCCTTTATCAATTCCTTAACAGTTTCAGCTGAATTATTCTTATGTCTGGTGGCATTTGCCCTAGCTAAGCAAGAGCTTGTGGTCCACAGCTCCGTGCAGGCACCTATATTTCCTTAGATTTGGGGTTGGTTGCTTGCCTCTTCACCTCAGCCATCTGATGATTTCCATAACAGTTACGTATTTGAAATTTGTCTATTTTTTATTTGCTTATCATTTTGTAAGTGTGAGAGTGGTGATATTTCCAGCTTTTTTCATTTCATCTCGCCAGGCCCTTCCATGCCTCTCCACATCTGCACATGTTGTTCTCTCTGCCCGAGAGTCCCCTGCCTTTTTTCCTCTGCTTGACAGCCTCCTATTTGTCTCAATTCCTCTGACCTCATGTCCTCCTGTTCTTAGAAGACAGGCAGATTTACAGAGAGATTAAACCATTAAATCACTTCAGGGTTTAATAGACAATACCCAGGATTTATGGTCAGAAGACCTAGAACTTGAGTCTCAGCGCTATCTGTGCCAAGTCCATTGTCTCATGGGAGCCTCAGTTTACTTATCTGTAAGACAGCAATGTCAACATATATCCAGCCTCCTTACGAGGTGAGAAAGTGTGTGTGGCAGTGCCTGATATACTCCAAAAGCTCAGTTTGAGCCTGTTGACCAGCAAAGCTTGTCCTGAAGAAGACCCTCTTTTTCCCAGCAACTCAGGAGGGTGAATGACTCAAGTGGAGCTGGTTGGGGCTTTTCTCAGAGTGGGTCAGACATTACTCTCAGCCAGCAGCCATGGAGCAGAAAAGGTGGAAGCAGAAGACTGGCCTGGCCCCAGAAACCCCGTCTTTCCTTGTTTTATTTACAAAGCTTGCTGCCAAATGCTACAGGAAATAAATTGATTTCCATCTTTACTGATGTGTTAAAATTGCTGCAACACCTCATATTACCAAATAGATTAACTGTATAAATTGGAACATAATTGGTACTTCAGGCAGGTCACAAATCTACTTTGGGAAGAGCATATCACTCACAGTACATTGATTATAAAAATTAGTTAATTCAAGACAAACAATTGCATTCTCTGATTCTTGGCACAACTCCCTCCAAATACTGCACGCATTACTGCTATTGAGCCAAAAGATAGCTATCCATCAGATCACTTGATGCTCTGCAGGCCTGATTTAGGTGGTACTTATGCTACTGCCTGCACCAAGAAGAGATAGATCTCATTTATTAAATCTGCCAGGCAGGAGCCTAAGTGATGGGATTTAGGAATATTACACTAGTCTGTGGCTTTTATTTACTACTTCCTGTCTTACTGATGTACATCTTCTCATGGAGAACGTTTCCTAATCGATTGAGTTTGCTTCTTTTCTCGTATGGAGCAGGAGTGAGTCATTGTAAGGCTTACCCTCAGAGAAGTTGCGTTTTTTTGAGTGTCTGTATAGTGGACAGTGTTGATGTTTTACCTAGATCCCCCCGGATACCTGTGTAATATTGTCTTGTGTATGCGGGGCCAGGGCAGGGAGTGTGTAGGGGTGCAGCAACCTGGGCTTTCCTATGCCTTCACTTTCAACAGCAGCCACTGGCTAATGCGCTTGGTTGCTAACATAAAGTTTGCACGTTTACTTCTACCCAGAGGTGCCTTGACAGGAAGGTCTGGCCATCAACTTCTGAAAAATCAGGTGTTGAAAATGCTGTGGAACATGGTTCTGCTGTGACACACATGGGGTTGCCTTGCGTTAATCTGAAGGGCAACTTTTTTCTTCTGGACCTGAGTCTGCCTCCTTCAGGTGAGCTGAGCCTGCTCTGGACATATCCTCTGAGTGTGGCCCTTAGCCAGTGACTGATTGCTTCAGGAGTTAGAAAGTCCAGTTCCCTTGACTTGAGTTGGGACAATTCTGGGGTGTAATTTACAGTCTAGATTCTGCTGCACAATCAGGCTGAAGGTGCTCTATAAACTAAGCCTGAAGTTGTACTTCTGCTTGACTTTTTCCCTTTCCTGCCTGTTTCTCCCATACCCTAATTGCCCCTCCCCCCTCTAGGAGTACCTCTTTAATGAATCTTGGGCACAGGAATTCTTTCTCAGGATCTGCTTCTGGGAAAACTGATTTAAGATACTTGGAAACCCTGGTGGTGTAGTGGTTAAGTGTATGCTAACCAGAAGGCTGGAAGTTCAAATCCTCCAGGTACTCCTTTGAAATGCTGTCCTATAGGGTCACTATGAGTCAGAATTAACTTGATGGTACTGGGTTTGTTTGTTGGGTTTGATATGCCACTTTTAGACCAAACCTCTCCAAACCCACTGCCATCGAGTTGAGTCTGACTTATAGTGACCCTATAGGTCAGTGTAGAGCTACCCCACAGAGTTTGCAAGCAGTGCCTGGGTGGATTTAAACTGCTGATCTTTTGGTTAGCAGATGTAACATTTACCCAACTACACCACCAGTGTTTCGGTTTTAGACTAAGCACTTTAGATTCACTATCTCATTTAATCTTTGTGATAAACTGTATGAGTTAAGCTTTATTAGTCTCCTATTTTATAGATGAAGATATGAAACTCAAAGGGAGTTAAGGAACTGAACCACTACTATTCTAGTTATCTGCTATTGCATGAAAGACCATCCCCAAACTTAGTCTCTTGGGACAATAATGACCATTCATTTTGCTTATGAACTTCCAGGAAACCCTGGTAGTGTAGTGGGTTAAGTGCTACATCTGCTAGCGAAAAGGTTGGCAGTTCAAATCAACAGGCAGTCACTGGAAACTCTATGGGGTATTTCTACTTTGACCTCTAGGTTTGCTATGAGTCAGACCTGACTTGATGGCAGTGGGTTTTGGTTGGTATTAGGGCCAGTTCACTTCTGTTCTGTGTGGTTTCGGTTGGGGAAGCTCCTCTGGAACTAGGTAATCTGCTTTAAGTATGGTTCATTCACATGACTGGCGAGTGCATCTCACTCTCCACATGGGCATCTCCAAGGAGTGGCTTGGTGGCCTGGGCTTCCTCATAGCATGGTGGCTAGGTTCCAAGCTCAGGAAGCATCTTCTCAATAGACAAAAAATTAAAAAAATGGGCACTGCCTCATATATGCTATCAAGCAGTCACAGAATTTAAATTCAAGGGAAGCAGATAGAGACTCCACCTCTTGAGAAAAGCATCAAAAATTTAGGGTCATATTTTTAAACCACCATACTAGTACACTAGTAAGAGGTGAGGGCAAAATTCAAACCTTGGCCTGCCTAAATCCAGTCTATTCTTTTTCTTTTTTCTCTGAGTATTCATCATTTCCCCCTTCTCTTTATTGATTTAGCTCTTCTCTGGTGTGATGTTTTGCTGTTCATTGAACATATGCCTTGAGAGAAGCATCTGGCACCCTTTAAGATGCATAATCTACTCTAGTGTGTAGGATCCAATAAACCATCCCTTCTCTGTGGCTCGAAAAGGAGACAAATGAATTATCTTCTTAAGTGGAAACTGTAAACCCATTTGCAATGTTAAAATTTTTTAATGGTAAAGATTTGCCTTGTTAATTTGAGTAATCAATAATGCGAGATAAGGTTTCTGTGGTTAAGTGGAAGACAGTGATGTGTAAGCAGATGTGTGGATACAGGGAAAGGACAAAGAAAACATGGGGCTGCCTTTAACAGAGTTTTACTACGTGATAAGTGAATAAATAGAGAAGCAGCAGGAGGAGTTGAGGTTAGTCAAGGGCAGGCATTTGGAAATTGGCAGCAGTTTACAGAGGGGGAGAAATGAGATTTTTGAGTAAATTATATTTAGGCTCCCGAATGGTAGGGATGGCTCCTGAGGCTGAAGTACCACGCAGGTGTGGGTGACAAAGTAAGAGAGAAGAGATAAAGTTATAATACAGACTCAGAAAGGACCACAGACAGAGGTGATTTGATGCTAAGTCACTAACCTCTTGTCTTTAAGACTTCTAAAATTCATTAAAGTGAACTTGATGGCACAGTGAATACACAATTAGCTGTTTAACTGAAGGGTTAGCAGTTTAAACTCAACAGAGGCTCTAAGGGGGAAAAGACCTGGAAATCTTCTCCTGTAAAGATTATAGTCCAGGAAAACCTAGAGCGGGCAGTCCTACTCTGGTCTGTAGGTTACTATGGCTTGGAATCAACTTGACGGCACACAACAGCAACACCACCAACAAAATCCACCAAGTCTAGGAACAGCAGCAGCTTTGGAGCCTGGTGGAGGCCTGAACTTACAGGTGAGTGCTCACTTAAGACAGCTGATGGGAGAACAACTGGAAGGAGGCATGTGCAGGTCACTATCTCAGGAAATCTGAGGAGAGTAATTTTGGGTGATAACCAGAGGCCATGAGAAAGAAGTTGGACTTCATATTCAAAATAGATCTTATTTTAGAAACCCACTCCATGACTTCTGGTGTTTTGATCTTTGACAACTTATTTTATATCTCTTATCCTCATTTAGCAATCAGTAAAATGGGGACAATAGTAACTGTTGGGCAGTAGTTGTCTTAGTCACCTGGTACTGCTCTAACAGAAAATACTACGAGTAGAAGGCTTCACAAGGAGAGGCTTTAGTGACACAGTCCAGTAGGCTACAAATCCATTCATAAATTGTAAGTCCGTTTAGTAAAAGAATTTATCACAGTCCAGTAGGCTGAGTCCAAATACACTGAGAGCATCTCAGCACAAGAACCTTGTGCTCTGCTCTCGGTGCTTCTCTCTTGGTGGTATGAGGTTCCCAACTTCTTCGCCTCACTTCTCTCCCTTCTAACCTACAAGTTTGTAGCTTGGGTCCTGCCTCACTAACATAGCTGTTGCCCATTCTCCATCATCAGTCTCACAGAGGCAGGATTCACAACACATGGGAGGAATGGTACCATATTGGGACTCATAGCCAAGTCAAATCAACACATACATTTTTGGGGGGACACAATTCAATCCATGACAGTATCATTGAAAATACTATCAAGAATGCACAAAGTAGTGGGTACATCACAGATACTCCCATCTAGCAGCTGTTGTGGATGGTCAGGAACTGACATATGGTAATTTTCTCGGGTGAAGCAAAGTGGACATTAACATTTATGGTGAAAGGAACCAAGCTGAGCCCTGAAACTAAGGTATGTGCCCAGTTTGCTGCCTGTGGTAGATTTGGTACTCAGTGATAGTAGAATTGTCCTACTCATTAGAATTGTCTTAATCATTCTGTAGAAATAGGACTTGGGTTGTATGAGCTGCATACCTTATTGTGGAGGAATAATTCCAAACCAACATTTAGGGGTAGAATCACAGAATTTTGAAGCTACAAGGAGCCCAATGTAACACCATCACAGAAAACCGAGGCCTGGAAAGGGGAAATGACTTACCCAAATTTGCCAGCTGTTGTCATTGTTATTAGGCGACATGGAGTTAGTTCTGACTCGTAGTGCCCTATGTAAAACAAGACAAAACACAGACTAGCCCTGGGCCATCTTCACAATTACTGCTGTGATTGAGCCCACTGCTGTCGTCAGTGTCAATCCATCCCGCTGAGGGTCTTCCTCTTCCTTGCCTGCTCTCTGCTTTACCAAACATGATGTCCTTGTCCAGGAATTGATTCCTCTTGACAATATGCCTGAAGTATGTAAGATGTAGTCTTGCTATTCTTGCTTCTAAGAAGCATTGTAGTTGTACTTCTTCCAAAACAACTTTGTAGATTCTTTTGATAGTCCATGGTATATTCAGTATTCTTTGTAAACACCACAGTTCAAGGTTGTCAGTTCTTCTTTGGTCTTCTTTATTCATTGTCAAGCTTTTGCATGCATATAAGGCCATTGAAAGCACTGTGGCTTGGGGTCAGGCACACCTTAGTCTTTAAGGTTGACATCTTTGTTTTTCAACATTTTAAAAAATCTTTGCAGATTCGGCCAATACAGTAGTGTGTCTTTTGATTTCTTAACTGCTGCTTCCATGGGTGTTGATTGTGAATCTAAGTAAAATGGAATCCTTGACAACCTAGATCTTTTCTCTTCTTGTCATAATGTTGCACATTTATCCAGTTGTGAGGGTTTTTGTTTTCTTTGATGTTGAAGTATAATCCATGCTGAAAGTTGTTATCTTTGATCTTCATGAGTAAGTGCTTTAAGTTCTCTTCACTTTCAGCAAGCAAGATTGTGTCATCTGTGTAATGCAATTTGTTGATGAGCCTTCCTCCAATCCTGAGGCTGTATTCTTCATACAAATCTAGCTTCTCAGATTATTTGCTCAGCATACAGAGCAAATAAGTATGGTGGAATGATACAACTCTGACACAACTTTCCTGACTTTAAACTATACAAAACAAAATGAACTCAGTGCTTCTGAGTCAGTTCTGACTCATAGCGACTCTATAGGGCAGAGTAGAACTGTTCCATACAGTTTCCAAGGAGTACCTGGCAGATTTGAACTTCTGACTTTCGGGTTAGCAGCCATAGCACTTAACCAGGGTATCCTTAAACCACGTAGTAGTCCCTTATTCTCTTTGAACAACTGCCTCTTGAGGTATATACAGGTTTCATATGAGCACAGTTAAGTATTCTGGGATTTCTGTTATTCACAATGTTGTACATAATTTGTTATGATCCACACAGTCAATGACTTTGCATAGTCAATGAATCACAGTTAAACATTATTCTCGTATTCTCTGCTTTTAGCCAGGATCTATCTGACATCAGCAATGATATTCTTGGGTCTGTGTCCTCTTCTAAAGCTGACCTGAATTTCTGGAAGTTCCCTGTCAACATACTGCTGTAGCCACTTTTGAATGACTTCCAGCAAAATTTTCCTTGTATGTAATACTGATAAAATTGTACAGTAATTTCTGTCTTTGCTCAACCAACTTTCTTAGAAGCAAGCATAAATATGAATCTTTCCAATTGGTTGGCCAGGTAACTGTCTTCCAAAACTCTTGGCAGAGATCAACGGATGCTTCCAGTGCTGTATCTGTTTGATGAAACATCTCAATTGATATTCCATCAGCTCGTGGAGCCTTGTTCTTATTTATTTTTCATGTGTTTCAAGTGAAAGTTTACAGTTTGCGTCAGTTTTTCATGCAAAAACTTACACACACTTTGTTCTGTGACCTTAGCTTCTCTTCCCACACAGTGGCAGTACACTCCTTCCCTACACCCTGTTTTTACCATGTCCATGCATGCCCCCTCTGTCCTTCCATCTCAGCTTAGACAGGAGATTCCCAGTTAGTCTCATGTATCTACTTAAACCAACAAGCATACTCTTAACCAGTATCATTTTAGATCTTATATACTAGTTCAATCTTTGTCCAAGGAGTAGTCCTCCAGGATGGTTTCAGTTCTGGGTAACAGAGTCTGGGGGCCATGCCTTCCAGGAATCCTCCAGTCTGTCAGACCATCAAATTTCTTATTTTTCCAGAGCTTGATTTTTGCACCCTGCATTTGTCCTGTGCCATCAGGAACTCTTTGTAGAGCTACCTGTAAGGGCAGTCATTGGTGGCAGCTAGGCACCATCTAGTTCTTCTGGTCTTCTGGTCATATACTGGTGTAGTCTCAGGTTTACATGGCCCTTTCTCTGTCTTGGACTCATAGTTTCCTTGTGTCTTTGGTATTCTTCATTCTTTTTGCTTCACATCAATTGAGACTAACTGATATTTCTTAGATGGATGCTTGATAACTTTGAAGACCCCAGATGACACTCACCGAAGTTGATGCAGAACATTTTTGTAACAAAGGTTATTATGCCGATTGACCTAGATGTCCCCTGAAACTGTGGTCCTCGTATCACTGTCCTTGCTACTCTGTCCCTTGAAGTTGCTGATCGTATTTATAAAACTCCTTAGCTTTTGGTTGAGTCCAGTAGTGCTGACTTCTTCTCTACTGTGTGTTGTCCCTCCCATCACCTAAAATAATTATTGTCTGTTATCTAATTAGTGAATACCTCCCTCCCTCCTTCCTTACTCTTAACAACCATCAAAGAATGTTTTTGTCTATGTGTAAATCATTTCTTGAGTCCTCATAATGGTGCTCTCATATAATACTTGTCCTTTTGCAGCTGATTTCACTCAGCAGAATGCCTTTCAGATTCCACCATTATTATGAGAAGCTTCCCAAATGCATCGTTGAATCATATTTCTTTCTTTTTTTTCTTTTTAATTCATTCAGCAAATATTTATTCAGCACCTTCTGTGCAGTGGACTGGATGGAAGCCCATGGACTCTAAAGATTAATAAGATACAATATTTGCCATTAAAAATATCAAGTAAGAGAGATAGACACCTAAGTGGATAACTTTAACACAATGTAGTAATGAGAGACACATTGTATCTTAGGGATGCTCCTAATACCACCAGAGAAGATGATGTCTGGAGTGTTATCTTACACATTGTTTTTTTTTATAGTGATTAAGTGAAAGTATATCCAAATCAGTTTTGCATGCCAGCCTATCTACAGCTCCTCTATTCTCCTCACCCTGTGACAGCACACTCCTCCTTTTTATTTTATACTTGTAGAAAGACCTGTAGGACAGCCTCCTATAAATGCATAGAACCAAAAGGTACACCCATCATATGATAACATTGTGTTCCCAAGCCTAGTCCATTTCTGTCTGAAGAATTGACCTCATTAGTGTTTTCTAGACAGGGACAGCAGCAGGTCTAGTGGTCATGCTCCCACAAGATCCCCCAGGCCACTGGACCATCAATTGTGGAATTTTTACTAAAGTTATTGAGCTGCATCCCTTTTTCTCTCACATTGCTACAGGGACTCAGCATTGTGTGCCCCATTATGGTTGTCTTTGGTGGTGGCCAGGCACCATCTGGTTCTTCTGGTCACATGTTGATATAGTCTCCCATTACATGGGTCCTTCTGTCTCCTGGGCTCTTTTTCCCTCATGTCTTTGGTGTTCTTGGTGATCATCTGTTCTGGCTGGGTTGGGACCACTTGGAGTACCTCAGACAGAAGCTCATTAGCTTTTAAGACCCTATATGCCACTCAGCAATATGGGATGCAGAAGACTCTCTTAGCAACAGGCTAATTATGCCAGTTGATCTTGATGTCCCTTGACAGCATGGTCTCCAGCCGCTATGCCTGCTACTCTATCCTTGCAATACTGGAGCGAGATTAGAAGATCTTTCAGTATATGGTGAAGTCCAGTTAAGTTGATATATTTTCTATTGTGTGTTGTCACTGCTTTCACCTAACCAAATTTCTATCGCTATCTAATCTCTGACCACCCCTTGACCCCAAGCCCCTGCCCTTGGAGGCTTCACAGAGTCTTTTCTTTTGTACATAAGTCTATTTTTAGGTCTTTATAATAGGGGTCTCACACAATATTTGTCCTTTTGCTGCTGACTGATTTCACTCAGCATAAAGTCTTCCAATGGAAAGTAGGCTATCAGATGCTTCCTAAAATTATTGTTGTTTTTTATCATTGCATAGTGTTCCATTGGGTATATGTACTGTAGTTTGTTTATCTGTTCACTTGTTGATGAGCATCTAGGTTGCTTCCATCTTTTCACTGTTGTAGAGTGTACTGCAATAAACATTTGTGTGCATGTGTCTGTTTATGTGACAGCCTTTGTTTCTGTAGGATAAATTTCAAGCAGTGGGAGTACTGGATCAAATGGCATATCTATTTCCAGCTTTTTAAGGAAGCGCCAGATTGCTTTCAAAAGAGGTTGTACCATTTTGTAATCCCACCAGAAGCATGGGAGAGTTCCAGTCTCTCCACAGCCTCTCTAGCATTTGTTGTTTTATTTTCTTTGGATCATGGCCAACCTTGTAGGGGTGTGATGGTATCTCATTGTAGTTTTGACTTGGATTTTTCTGATTACTAATGATGGTGAGCATTTCCTCTTGTGTCTTTTGGCTGCCTAGATATCTTCTCATTGAAGTGTCTGCCCATCTCCTTTGTCCATTGCTTAACTATGTTATTTACCTTTTTCTTGTTGATATTTTGCAGTACCTTGTAGATTATGTAGGTAACATGTCCAACATGTAGCTGCCAAATATTTTATCCCATTCTGTAGGTGGTTTGTTCATTCTTCTGATAAAGCCTTTTGATAAACAAAAGTATTTGTTAGTAGTTCTTGTTTATCTATTTTCTCTTTTGTTGATCATGCTTTATTTGTCAGATTTTGAAGTCTGTCTAAGCTTCCATTGAAGACTTTCAATACTTCCACTGTTGACCCTATTTTTTTCCTGCATGATCTCCATCGTTTTAGATTTCATGTTTAGATCCTTGATCCATTTTGAGTTATTTTTTCTGTAAGGTGTGAGATATGGGTCTTTTCAGTTTTTTGCTGATGGATGTCCAAATTTGTTAAAGGGACTGTTTTTAACCCAGTTTACAATCTTAGGGCCTTTGTCAAATATCAACTGTTCATAAGAGGATGGTGGCATCTCTGGGGTCTCTGTTCTGTTGGCCTGTATATCACTTTTCGTACAAGTACCAAGCTGTTTTGACTCCTGTTGCAGTGTAATCGGTTGGGTAGTGTGAGGCTTCCTACTGTATTCCTTCCTCTTCAGTAGTGCTTTACTTATCTGGGGTTTCTTCCCTTTCCTAACAAAGTTGGTGATTTGTTCCTCCATCTCATTAAAAAAAAATACACTGGAATTTGTATTGGGATTGCATTGTATACGTAGTTCACTTTGGGTAAAACAGATACTTTCACAACGTTGAGTCTTCCTATTCACGAGCAGTGTAGGTGTCTCCATTTATGTAAGTCTCTTTTGGTTTGTTGCAGTAAGGTCTGAGGGAGAGAACTCTCTATGGGTCTCTTATTTCTCTAGTTAGATTTATTCCTAGGTATTTTATCTTCCTGCGGGCAACAGTAAATGGTATTGATTTGATGATCTCTTTGCTGGTATAAAGCAATCTCACTGATTTACTTATGTTTATCTTATATCCTGATATTTTGCTGAACTTCTCTGTTGCAGAGTTCCAGTAGTTTACTTATTGATTCTTTAGGATTCTCTGTATATACAATCATATCATCTGCAAATAGGGAGATTTTTCCTTCTTTGCTGATGTATATTCCCTTTATTTCTTTGTTTTATCTAATTGTTCTGGCTAGAACTCTAGTACAATGTTGAATAGAAGTGGTTAGGGTGGGCATCCTTGTCTAGTTCCCATTCTCAAGGGGAATTCTCCATTCAGGATAATGTAGGTGGCTGGTTTTGCACAGTTGCCCCTTATTGCACTGAGGAATTTCCCCTCTGTTACTGTTTTGCTGAGAGTTTTTAGCATGAATGGGTGTTGAACTTTGTCAAATGCCTTTTCTCCCCCAACTGACAAAATCAGATGATTCTTTTTTTATTATGATTGAATTAAAATGTACATTCCCATAGCAATTTGTGTGCCCACCTATAATGCAGCTCCCTCTGCTCTCCTTGCCCAGTGAAAGCATACTCTTCTTCTCTGCTCCATACATATCTTATCCTCCCAACAATCTCCTATCCTCTCCTCTCTACTCACTCCCTTTCCTCCAGTAAGAAGTCAGCAGGATGACGTCCGATAGATGCATAGAACCATAAAGTTGACACATGATATGGTCACTCTGTGTCACCAAGTCCAATTCATTCCTGTCTGAGGGTTGACCTCCATTATGATTTATGGACAGGGGCAGCATCAGGGCCACGGGCCATGCTCCCAGGGGAACTCCAAGGACCCTGGACCATCAATTGCAGTCTTTTAGTGGAGATCTCAGGGTACACCCCTTTTTATTCTTGTGTTGCCAGTGAGACTGAACTTTGTGAGCTCCATCACAGCTATCACTAGTGGTGGCCGGGCACCATCCAGTTCTTCCAGTCACAAGTCAGTGTCGTCACCCACTCACGTGTCTCTCTCTCTTCTGGGTTCTCTTCCCCCATGTCGTTTTGGTCTTTGGTGATCAGCTGTTCTTGCTGAGTTGGGACCATTTGCTGTACCCTCAGATGGCAGCTTGGCAGACTCCAGGTGCCACTCACCAATGTGGGGTGCAGAGAGCTCTCTTAGCAAAATGCTAGTTGTGCCACTTGCCTCAATTTCCCCTGAGAGCATGGTCCTCTGCCCCTTGCCCCAGCTACTCTGTCCTTGCAATATTGGGCTAAGATGGGAGGAGTAATCATGTTATGTTGCAGTCCAGTTAATACTGATCTTCTTTCTAATGTGTGCTGTCACAGATTTCACCCAACCAAATTTCTATCAACTATCTAATCTAAACCCTCTCCACTTCATCCTGACTCCCTCCCCACCCTTGCAGCCGTCAAAGAGTCTTTTCTTCCATGCATGAGTCTGTTTTTAAGTTCTTATTGTAGGAGTCTCGTACAATATTTGTCCTTTTGTTGCTGACTTTCACTCAACATGATGTCCTCCAATTGAAACCAGGTTATGAGATGATGTTTCCTAAAATCATAATTGCTCTTTATCATTGCATAGTGTTCCACTGAGTATATATACCACAGTTTACCTATCCATTCCTCTGTTGTTAGGCATCTGGGTTGATTCCATCTTTTTGTTATCTTGGACTGTGCTGCGATAAACACTTGTGGGCATGTATCAGTTGGTGTGAATGGCCTTGATTCTGTAGGATATGTTCCAGGCAGTGGAATTACTGGGTCAAATGGTATATCTGTAGCCAGCTTTTGAAGGAAGTGCCAGATTGCTTTCCAAAGAGGTCGCACCATTTTGCAGTCCCACTAACAGTGTAGGAGAGTTCCAGTTTCTCTGTAGCCTCTCCAGAGTTTGTTGTTTTGCAGTTTTGGGATCATGGCCAACCTCGTTGGGATGAGATGGTATCTCATTGTAGTTTTGATTTGAATTTCCTTAATAGCTAATGATCGTGAGCATGTCCACATGTTTTTTTTGGCTGTCTCGATCTCTTTAGAGAAGTATCTGTCCATCTCCTTTGCCCATCACTTAATTGGATGATTTATCTTTTTCTTATTGATATTTGTAGTATCTTATTGATTGTGGAGATCAGGAGTCAGTCTGACATATAGCTGCCAAATATTTTTTCCCATTCTATACTTGGCCTTTTAATCCTATTAATAAAGTCTTTGGATGAACAAAAGTGTTTGATTTTTAATAGTTCCCATTTATCTATTTTCTCTTCTGTTGTTTGTGGTTGGTTTGACAGATTTTGAAGTCTATCTGCGTTGTGTATTAAAACTTCCATTGTTGTTCCTATAGAACAGTACTAGATGACTAAAACGGTAGCCAAAAATGTTTTCCTGGTCTGTAGATTGTCTTTTTACTCTTTTAATGAAGTCTTTGGGTGAGAGTTCCCAGCATCTATTTTCTTTTTTGTTGTTAGTGCATTGTTAGTAATGTTTTTATTCTGTTTATGCTGTGTGTTAGGGCTCCTAGTGTTGTGTTTATTTTTTCTTCCATGATCTCTGCAGTTTTAGATTTTATATTTTGCTCTTTAATCTATTTTGAATTAGTCTTTGTACATTATGAGAGATACAGGTCTTGCATGATTATTTTGCAAATGGATATCTAGTTATGCTAAGACTATTTGTTAAAGAGACTGTCTTTTCACCAATTTATGGATTTGGGGCCCTTGTCAAAAATCATTTGCTTATAGGTGGGTGATTTTAGGTCTGGATTTTCAATTCTTTTCCACTGGTCTTTAACTTTCAGTCTCCTATAGTAGCCTTTTGGTTAGTACCGTTAATGCTGAAGATACTCTATGGAATAAACTTCTAATAGAGTAGCTATGATGATAACAATGATGATAACATAGCAATGATGATAACAATAACAGCAACAGTTATCACAACAAGAATACCATCAACTGTTAGCTATTCGCAATATTTACTGAATGCTTATTATGAACCAGAAGCAAGTGTTGTATGTGAATATTTCATTTATTGATCACCACAAGTCTTTAAAGCAGTAGTTACTATTAATCTTCATTTATAGTTGAAACTACAGAAGTTTACCCAAAGAACTTGCATAAGGCCACAGAGTTAGGAAGTGTTAAGTCCAGGATGTGGCTGTAGGCCACCTGTTCTTTATCCTTATGCCACACAGCCACCTATGTGCTTTGGTAGTTAGGATGACAAAGACCATGTAAGATGGCAGACACTTGGAGAGTGACCAGTGCCGGTTACATGGTCTTTGTTTGCTGTTATTTCTGAGACTTGTCTGACCTACAGAGCTACCCTCTGCCACTTAATAAAACTGTGAAAGTCCTTTGTTGCTACTTACCTAAGGATCCTATTCAATTTACAGTTTGGATTCTGTAGGATGTATGTTGCCACTGTTTTATACACTTGCAGTATACTGGATTGAATAATACACACAGGTTTCCTTTTATTCTGCCCAGGTTTATCATAGCCAAAGCTTTTGTTGGCAATCAGGACATGCTGATATCTCCCAATACAGAAGAAAGTTGAGTGATAATCCTGAGGTTTTTCCTCTAGGTCCTATATTTATAGAAATTTTCATAAAGGGATTCTCTAATGAGTTGAAGGAGTGACTCCCTGAATGGGTAGAAAGTGATTGTTCTGTGTGCAAGAAAAAAAGGGAAAAACTAACTGTAATAAAAGAAGAAAAAGAGGGTGACCAGGCACAAATAAGAAAGCCAGATACTCAATGTCGCAGCATTACTTGTCACTAGAGGTGTTCATAAGAACTACTCTGGTCAACAGGATGTTGTGAAGAAATCTGCTTGGGGTATCTGAAAACATTTTTGCTTTTCTTATACAAAGGATATGAAAACCCTTGTGGGATAGTGGTTAGGTGCTATGGCTGCTAACCAAAATGTTGGCAGTTTAAATCCACCAGGTGCTTCTTAGAAACTCTATGGGGCAGTTCTCCTCTGTCCTACAGGGTCACTATAAATCAGAATCAACTCAGTGGCACTGGGTTTGGTTTTTGGTTTTACAGAGAGGATAAGTAGGAGATGAGCATGTACCATTCCTTTTTCTCCTTAACCTTATACTTAATGCCTGGAGTATGGCTGTTATCTTGTGACCATAAGGCAGCAGGCATGAAGAGGAAAAATTTGCACCCTAAAGTTGGTGGAGAAGACCCATAGAAGAAACCTGGCTACCTGAGCAGCTACACACTTTAGCTACTGTTGAGCAGCTAAAATAACACTAGCCAACACCTATCTTGTTGACGTATGAGAAAAATAATGTCCAACTTTGTTACTGCAAAAAAAGTTCTAGATATTTCATATGTCAAAAAGAGATTTTAAAAATTGCTAAGAAGCTAGCAATGTCAGTGGGTTGAAGATTTAATAGACTTAAGGATAATTAGATGCTAAAAACTTGGATTAAAAAGAACATGGTGTGCTAGTAGGAGAACCTGAGAACTCCAATCTACTGAATAGCTAGATTTTATGTTGAACTCCCTTTTGTTTCTGAAAATACAAATTGGAAGTCTCTTATCAGCCATTTCTTTCTCTTCTAGAGACCAGTAAAAAACCTCAGCAAGACAAGATAATATAAAATTATCTCTCGATTTTCTGCAGTGCACCATGGGAGCTCTCCACTACTTTAGTGAGAAGCAGATACCAGCTTAATTTTCAGAAACTGGCTTTGGATGGTTTTCTTGGAGGAAAGTACTATGCTATGCGTAGTGTAGCTCCCACAGTGCACACACCAATCTGTATTAGAATTGTCTGCTTATGCGCCTGTTGTCCACTAGACAACAGACTTCTGGAGGATTGATATGTAATCCTTATTTGTAATTGCATTTGTATTATCCCTCAAAGAGTGTCAATAGTACTTGGAACATAGGTGGTGCTTGTATCATTCAGGGTCTCAGCAAGAAGCAGATGGCACACTCAAATAGAAAGAATTCAGAGCTTTCTAAAACTGCTATTTAGAAAGGTGTGGGTAAGATGTAGGGAACCAGGAGTTATATAGTGTAGCACCCAGGGCCAGCAACTGTGTGGAGCCATTATCATCCGAGACCTGAAGAGGCCGAGAGAGGAAGGGGTTACTATAACCTAAAGACACAGACAGCTAGGTGAACAGGGCAAGCTTTGTTCAAATACTGTAACCTGCCCATGGCAACCCTCAGAGAGGTTTCTGGGGGAACAGATGCTCTGATCTTACTCTCCATCCTCCTTTGATTTCCTGATGGTGCTCTTCAGTGTAATAATACAATTCAGCTGGCTACTAAGGGCAAGGAAGCCCTGATGATATGGTGTATACAGCCTTGTAAGGCACAGAGAAGGGTAAACGGTGGAGAGTGGATATGCAGAGGCAGAAGGAAGACGTTCAGCACAGCGCTCAATAAACATCTGCTGAGTGAGTGATGATCGTGTTCCAATAGCACGTGAGCTGCAAGAGTGAGCCTTAACCTCCCTCCTTTCCTCCTCGGTTTTCCTTCTGCCTCTCTTTCACTCATTCACTCAATAAATGTTTATAGCTCAGCTAAGCACCAGAGATATAAAGAGCAATAGGATAACTTCTTTCCTTTTTTTCTTTTCTGTTTATTTGTTTGATACAATTTTACAGTGTTTAACACTGGTGTAGACTTGTGTAACTATACTACAATCATGATAGAGAACAGTTACATCACCCCCCAAAACTTTGTGCTATTCCTTTATAGTCTCCAGTCACCTTTGCTGCTGGGCAGCACTAATCTTTTCTTCATTATTATTATTTTGTAATTTTCAAGAATGACATATAAATGGAAGCAGACAGCATATAAACTTTTGAGACTGGCTTCCTTCAGCATAATGCCTTTGAGATTCATCTATGTTGTATATTCTGTTATCTGCTTTTGGCCTCTCATGTATTGAATTTACCCCTAGTCAACAATACAACGCCTGCAATCTAGATACTGGAACCTTGTACTGCGTGGTTTTTACCTCTTACTAAAAGTCTGTGTTTTTGTCAGACTTCTTTGTTTACAAGGAATAAAGAGTCACTCATCCCTGTCCAAGAGAAGGGGACTATATCAAAAGGCTCCAGGGCTATCCTGAGAATACAAAAAGAAGACTGTCAGCATAGCTGTGGGTATGGAAGGTGATTTTGGATCTCCGGCAGTTTTGGGTGGGAAGCATAGCAGGGAGTGTGTGGTTCCTTGTACTGTTCCTCTCCCTGTGTGTGTGCTCTGTTCTCACTCTTCACCAGCTGGCTTCTCCTGATCTCATATGGCATCTACCTCCTTCTTCTCTTAGCTTCAGCACGTGGCCATCAGAGCCTCTCCTACCCTCTGTTCTCAGGATCTTTCAGCAGTGGTGCTCACTTCCCATTGGGGATTTGAATTCTAGTTTCTGGGGGGCAACCTGATGAGCTCTGTTTATCTTTCAAGTCAGGCATCACAGGTCTCCAGCCACCTGGTAAAATGGCTGCCCTTGGATAATGTGCCTATTTCTGTTCTCACCAACTGTGTCCAGTGTAGGTGGAGTCATGCGCTTTAAAACGTGGTAGCTTGGTAAAGTTGATTTCCTTGGAAGAGGAGAATTAAGGGTGGGACAGGCAGTGATTTACAGCTTTAATATTGTTTATTAGCTCCTTTTATGAAGGAGTGTTGAATGTCTATTGATTTCTTTAGATATTCTACTCTTCATTCTTTGATCAAACTAGTTCATAGGAAAGATGTATTTGGGCTATCTTACTTTGTCTTCTGTAAATTGCTTTCACTGAGCTGGGCTGTGTTTTATTATTCTGGTGGCTTTCACTGAAGCAAATTGCGAGAAAGAGTCCTATTGAAACTATGATAATATTTTCTGTCATTGAGGACATTGTTGTGGATTGAATGGTATCCCCCCAAAATATGTGTAGCCATGTGGCTGGGCCATGATTCCCAATATTTTATGATTATCCTCCATTTTGTGATTTTCCTATGCTGTACGTTAAAGGATTAGGCTGGGACTGTACATCACCTTCCTGCTCCACTGTAAAGAAAGTTTCCTGGAGTATGGCTTGCCCCACCCTTAATACTTTCATCCTTCAAGAGGTAAAATGAAAGGGAAGGAAACAGAGAATTGGGACCTCACATCATCAAGAAAGCAGCACCAGGAGAAGAATGTATCCTTTAGACCTGAGGTTCCTGCTCCAAAATGCTCCCTGGACAAAGACTGATGCAATATCGGACTTTCCTACAGAACCGACAAGGGGGAGAGCCTTTCCCTGGAGCGGACACCCTGAATATGGACTTGTAGCCTACCAGACTGTGTAAGAATAAACTTTCCTTTGTTAAAGGCATCCATACTATTTCAGTTAGAGCAGGACTAACTGACTAAAACAGAATTTGTTACTGAGAGTGGAGTGCTGCTCTAACAAATACCTAAAATGTGGGAGCTATATTGAAACTGCAAATGGGTAGAAGATTCGGAAGAATGAAGAAGGCACAGATGGTGAGACACAACAGAGGATTGGTGGCAGCAGCAGTGACATCAGTGGCAGTAGCAGCCGAACCAGAGGCAGGGCTGGAGCCAACCCACACAGCCAGAGAGCTGAGTGCCTGTGCACAGTTTTGCTCACAGAGCAGGGTGCCTCCAGGCATTTGAATCAGTGAAGCTAGCCCTGCTGACCCACTGAGCTAGAAAGCTGAGTGTGATTGTGTAGGTGGCTTCCTAACTGAGTGGAATGCCTCTGGGCACTTGAATCAGTGGAGCTACAGAACTTTGGAATGCTTGCCCCTACAGGGCAGATGTGGGCCTGAGGCCCAGGCCATGTGGCCATAGGAAGCAGAAGCTAAAGAGACAAACAATGTGAGAAGTTGAGCTGCCTCAGTCTCAAAAGGTATGGCCATGACCTCAGGGGTTTGAAAGGGTGGAGCCAGGGCTCTCTATGTTTGTAAGGGTGGAATTGCTGCTCATTTGGGCTTAGGGTGCACCTAAAGCCAATGGGGCAGAGTTTCTGTTCAAGTGGGCCTTGAAGGCAGAGTAGTACAGGGCTGGAGGTCTCCACTCAGAATCCAGAGACTGTGGCCAATACCTAGAGTCTGGAAGGCAAAGCTACTGTGTAAAATGTGTAAAATGTCTCAGAAAGTGGAAGATTATTTTTAAAGCTTTGAGGGCTAATGTAATGTGTTCTGCTGACTTGTCTGTTGCCTGTTAATGCTTTCTTGCCCTGCAGCTTCTCCTGTTTGTAACAGAATGTCTAACTTGTGCCTGTTCTGCTGTTGTACCTTTAGAAGCTGTAGCTTGTGTTCTAGATTTCGCAGACGTAAAAGAGTTTTTTGTATTTTGGACTTGGAACTGATTTAAGACTTCTATCATATGGGATGGACATGATTTTCCTGATGAGACAAATGTGTTATGTGTTTCCAAGATGTGATTTTTGGGGTGCCAAAGGGTGGGATGTTGTGGATTGAATTGTGTCCTCCCAAAATGTGTGTAATCACGTGGCTGGGCCATGATTCCCAATATTTTATGATCGTCCTCCATTTTGTGATTTTCCTATGCTGTATGTTAAAGGATTAGGCTGGGACTGTATATCCCTTTATAAGATCACCTTCCTGCTCCACTGTAAAGGAAGTTTTCCTGGAGTATGGCTTTCCCCACCCTTAATCCTTTCATCCTGCAAGAGATAAAAGGAAAGGGAAGCAAACAGAGAATCAGGAACCTTACACCTTTAAAAAAGCAGCACTGGGAAAAGAGTATGTCCTTCAGACCCGAGGTTCCCACTCCAAAATGCTCCCTGGACAAAGATTGATGCAGTATCAGACTTCCTTCCAGAGCCAACGAGGGGGAAAGCCTTCCCTTGGAGCGGACATCCCGAATTTGGACTTGTAGACTACTGGACTGTGTAGAAATACACTTTCCTTTCTTAAAGCCATCCACTCTGTGGTATTTCTGTTACAGCAGCACTAACTGACTAAAACAGACGTTATCCATGCAGTGCTTCTAATATGAGGCTCCACATGAGAACCTTTTTTTTTTAGAAATTAATTTGAGGACACACTACCAGGTCTGATGATTAAGTTTGTAAACTTATCCTAGAAAAAGTACTACATACTTCATTGCTGAATATCACTACAGTCACCTTTGAAGTATTCCTCTTGGGAAACTATGCACCAGTGCCAGTGTCTAGTACTACCCTTGAAAGCAATTTTGGAACCCTTTTTCAGAATGACTATCAGAGCTGTCATTGTATTATTGATGTCCTGTATGTCATCAAAATGTCTCCCTTTTGATATTTCCTTTATCTTCCAATAAGAAGAAAAGTCACCAGAGGCCAGATTAGGTGAGTAGGGAGGGTGTTCCAATGCAGTTATTTGTTTACTGGCTAAAAACTTCATCATAGACAACTAGACAATTAAGTTCGCAAACATGCCACCTTGCCACAGTACCCAATGGCTATTCCAGAAAGGGTTCCAAAATTGCTTTGAAGGGTGGACTAGGTGCTGTTGTCTGTGCATAGCTTCCCAAGGGGAGTACCATGCAGGTGACTGTAGTGATTTCAGCAGTGAGGTGTGTAATACTTAGACTAATTAAGTTTACGGACTTAATTGTAGTGCCTTGTATTTCCCCTCAGGGATTTTCATACTTCCTTCCTCCTGACGAAGAAACATGAGTAACTTTCCAGGTTTCCCTGTGTGTTGGTGCCTAGGAAGCTCATTTCCCAAGAAATCAAGGTTTAGCCATAGCAGCTACTCAGACCCTTAAGGACTCCATCTCTGTGTTCTTGGCCTTGTCTTGATATATGAGGTCCAACAGTTAAGTCCTACAACCTGATTGTTCTAAGTGCTACATACCTCACTGCTGAATATCACTATGGCCACCTTCAAAGTACTCCTGTTGAGAAGCTATGCACCGATGCTAGTGCCTAGTCCACCTTTCAAAGCAATTTTGGAACTTTTTCTGGAATGGCCATTGCGCACAGTGGCGTGGTGGTCTGTGGTGGAATTTTTAGCCAGTAAACAAGTGACTGTATTGGAACACTCTCGCTAAACACCTGACCTGGCCCCCAATGACTTTTTTCTTTACCTGAAGATAAAGGAAATGCTGAAAGGAAGACATTTTGATGACATTCAGAACACCAAGGGTAATACAATGACAATTCTGAAGGTCATTCCAGAAAAAGAGTTCTAAAATTGCTTTGAAGGGTATACTAAACAGTGGCATGGGTGCATAGCTTCCCAAGGGGAGTACTTTGAAGGTGGCAGTAGTGATATTCAGCAGTGAAGTATATGGCACTTTTTCTAGGATGAGTTCACGAAATTAATTGACAGTCCTTGTATTCTTATATTCCTTCATCTTGATTTTTAAATACACATTTGTTCTCTGTGATCCACCTCATAATATTTTAAAGAATGAGAAAGGGTATAAACAAACAAAATGTAATGAAACCATGCTAGAGAGAACAATGGGCTGTGGAGCTTGTCCCTCTAGATCTCTTACAATAGTAAATGCCCACTAAAGTAGCAATCACAGAGTTGTCAAGCTAGGGAAAACCTAAGTCACCAAGTGTCGTGTACTGAGCATTGTATCAATAGTTGTACGTGCCTACATGTTCCAAGCACTATGCTAAACTCATTACTGGCACCATCTCACTTAATCATCACACAACCACTGTCTTAGTTATTGAGCTGCTGTAACAGAAATACTGCAAGTGGATGGCATTAACAAAGAGAAATTTAATCTTTCACAATCTAGAAGTTTACATTCAGGATATCGGTCCAGGGCAAGACGTTTTCTCTGTTGGCTCTGTTGGCAGATCTTTATTATCAATGTTTCCTTAGTCTAGGAGTTTCCCTGCATAGGAACTCTGGGTCCAAATGATGCACTTTGCTCCCCAGTATCACTATCTTGGTGATATAAAGTCCTCCATGTCTCTCTGCTGGCTTTTCTCTTTTATGATCTAAAAGAGACTGAGTTAACACCCAGTCTAATCTTGTAGATTGAGTTCAGCCCCATTAACATAACTGCCACTAATTCTGTCTCATTAACATCATAACTGCATTGTCATCAAGTCAATTTCCACTCATATCAATACTATAGGACAGAGTAGAACCATAGGGTTTCCAAGGAGTGGCTGGTAGATTGAAACTGCCAAACTTTTGGTTAGCAGGTGAACTGTTAACTATTAAACCACCAGGACACAGAGGTAGGATTTACAACACATAGAAAAATCACCTCAGATGACAAAACGTTGGACAATCACACAATACTGGAAATCGTGATGAAGCCAAATTGAGAAGTGTTTCAGGGGGACACAATTCAATCTATGACAACCCCTAAACCAAAACCAAACCCACTGCCGCTGAGTTGATTCAGACTCATAATCACACTATAGGGCAGAATAGAACTTCCTTGTAGGGTTTCTGAGGCTGTAAATCTTTATAGAAGCAGGATGCCACATCTGTCTTCCCTGGAGAGGCTAGAGGGTTCAAACCACAGACATTTTGGTTAGCGATTGAGCTACTATGCCACCATTATACACTCTTGACAACACCACTAGATTCTAGTGCAAGCTACTTAATACTTGTAACTATCAGCTTTGTCATCTGTAAAAAGGAGATAAATATTTTCCTCTTAAAGTTGTTACAGGAATTCCTGGGTGGTACAAACAGTTAATGTGCTTGGCTGCGAAACAAGAGTTGGTGGTTTGAATTCATATGAGGTGCTTTGGAAGAAAGACCAGGTGATCTACTTCTGAGAAGCTGACCATTAAACACTCTGTGAAACATAGTTCTACTCTGACACACATAGGGTCACTTGAGTCAGTATTGACTTTACGGCACCTGATTAAAGTTGTTATAATGGTTAAATGAAATAACATGTGTATGATACCTAACACAGTGTGTGACACATAGAAGACAATCAGAAACATTGGCACCTATTCCTGCTCTGTCCAAGTGTGCATGACCAGTGGTTCCTTCCTGTTATTTCTGGTGAACTTCCTATGTCTTGTGCATGATGCCAACACTGATTAACTAATCTAAATATGTCTTCAGTGCTTTGGTTCTCTTGTCTACAAGTGCTTGACTTACTTGACTGTGGCCAGGTCAGAAATGGTACCTAACTTCCCTTGCACAGTTGTAATCACAGAAGGATAATTCTTGGTAAATACTTTTTGCTGATAAAGATGGAGCTTTTACCTATGTCACTTGGTGTAGCCACCTGTGGATTGCCCTTGAATCTGGGGATTAATTAAGGAGAGGTTTATATCCTGTAAAAATGTGGGGCTGACGCTGGTGGAACATTTGGCTTTTCCCTGGAAAGAATGGGGGTGAGAAAGGATTTGTCACCAAACTGCTCTGACTCTTGTGGTTTGTGGTTGACTTGACCTACAGACATCCCTGAAGGGTCTCACTGATGACCCTTTAACAGGAACTGCTCCATGTACTACAGAACAGTTGGGGGCCGTTAGGCTGTGGCTGTGCTTCATAATCCTTACTGTAATCTGTCATGGGGCTCATAAGTATGTAGCTAGAGAAATAGCTTCTGAGTACCAGTGACAAAGAACAGGTCAATAACGATCAACCATTTTATAAAGCCACCAAGAGGTGCTTAAGACGGTAGTACCTGACAAGACATCATGACAGATCTGAAGCAGTCACCATGGTCCTCCACATCCAGAGCTTAGTGCAGGGACCTGATTAGAACCAAGGAGACTGCCCTCATCTCATTTCTGCCTGAAACCCCTGAAAGAGACATTGATATTGTCATTGAACAAAAAAAGAGATTATTTATGCAGAACTCAGGAGATTGCATTCACATTTCACATCCATTTGATAAGCGGCGACTACTAGAAACAATGTTTTCTCATTATTAATAATTTCCTGAACATTATTCCAAACTAACTTGCCTTGAGACCAAGCAAACAAGAAATATTACGATGCCACATCTTGAATTTTCACCTAAGCAATTCAGAATTACAGGTCTAAGCTAAATGTTTTCACTGACCTTCAATTCAGACATTGTATGACTGATAATCAGATAGCACAGAGGGCTTCATTTTCTGGCCACTAATCTTGTCCTGAAACTTGAATTACGCAGAAAACCCGGTGTTTTATACCCAAGAGGGTCCAGAAAAGGGCAATTCTTGGAATTCAGCTGTAGGAGGCTCCACAGTGGCAGTACTCCTATCCAGTCCCAGGAAGCTCCTGTCTCACCTGGTTAAACTTGAACTAGAGGGGCAGCTTTCTTGGGGAAAGTGATTTTGAGCAACAGACTGGAAGCCCTACTCCTCAATTCCCTCCTCAAACTTCCCTTTCTCTTGGGCAGCCCGCCCTGGAAAAGCAGACACAACCCTCAATCCCTTAACATAGACCCTTCTGAGACACCCTTATTTGAAGACTTGGGACACAGGTTAGTCATTCCACTGGCGGGAGAGAATGGAAGAGCCAGAGACGTAGTTAGCGGTAGCCCTGTCCCTCCCAGAATCTTTAGGACCTTCAGTGCCTTCCTCAACCATCTCCCAGCAGGTTTTCTTCATGCTCCTCTCTCAGGAAGCCAGATAACATGAGCTTAGCAGAACCTGCAAGTCTATCCAAGACCTTGATACATTCTTCTCTTTCAGAACTCACACTTCTTGTCAGCAGCCAGAAGCCTCCCTAAAGAAGGGGATATTGAATTAAGTAAGAGACAGGAAGGGGGCTGAGAACTCCTGGTCTAGGGAGAAAGATGCCACAGGGGAAATAACAAATCAAACCAAAGCCAAAATGCAAGACAAAAAAAGCAGCAAATGCACATATATTTGGGACTATAGTAGAATTTGGAGCCTTGGTGGCATAGTGATTAGGAGGTTGGTTGCTCTCAGGAAGATCAGAAGTTCAAACCCACTAGTTGCTCCTTGGAAACCCTCTGGGCAAGTTCTTTGTGTCCTGTTGGGTCACTAAAAAGTAATGAGTAACAAGTATAGTAAAATTCAGTTATACATTACTTAAGTCTAGTTTCAATCATTTTTGACATGTCCTATTAGTAAGAAATAAATTTTTTTTGCATCTCAATACAAATACAATTTCATAAAATGACAATTTTACATTGAATGTTAATATATGGAATGCATGATGACTTCCCATCCCCCATCCTACTCATCCGAAGAAGGAGCCCTGTTGCCACAATGATTAAGTACTTGGCTGCTAACTGAAAGATCAGTGGTTAGACTCCACCAAGAACTCTGAGGGGAAATAAAGACCTGCTCCTGTAAACATTACAAAGTAAGAAACACTATGAGCATGGCAATTGTCCTCAATCCTGGAGGGTCACTGTGAGTTGGAATCAATTTGATGGCACACAACGATCTATCTTATTCCATTTTATCCTATTTTCTGTTACCTTATCTACTCTGTTCAAACCTTTTGTGTTCTGTTTCATTAAAAAACAAGAAGAAAAAAGAAAAGGAACAGAGACTGGTGTCTACCCACTAATGTAATTTCATTATCTATTAATAGGTCATAGCAGGCAATTAAAAAATTGTGTTTGTTAATATTTGTTGATATGTAGGCTTATAGATTCATAGACTTTCAGAACTTTAGCTCATTCATTTCTAATGTAACCTGTTCATCCTTGATTGTACAGCTGGTTGATGGCATGACCAGTATTCTTCCCCAAATTCAAATGGGGATGCAAAAGGGTATGTCATTGTCTCGGTCATCTGATACTGCTCCAGGAGGAATACCACAAGTGGATGGACTTAAGAAAAGAAAAGTTTATTCTTATAGTCCAGCAGGCTGTAAGTCTAAATTCAGGGTGTCTTCTCCAAGGAAAGCTTTCCCTCTTTATTGCCTCTGGAGGAAAGTCCTTGTGTTAAGGAGTATGTTGGCACAGGAACCTCAGGTCTGAAGGATGCAATCTTTTCCCAGTTCTTCTTTCTTGATGGTGTGAGGTTATCAGTTCTCTGCTTGCTTCCTTTTTGTTTTATCTCTTGTAGGATGAAGGGATAACATGTGGTTCAAGCCACACTCCAGGGAAATTGCCTTTACGGTGGAGCAGGGAGGTGATCTTAGGAAAGGATTTAGAGTGCCACCCTAATCCTCTGTAACATACAGCATAGAAAAATCACAAAATGGAGGGCAATCACACCGGTAATCACAACCCAACCAAATTTCTACACATGTCTTTTGTGTGACAGAATACAATCGGTGACAGTCATACAGTGCAAAAAGCCCAGAATGGGAATTTGTAGAAGGAGACTCAATATTTTTTTTTAAATCTCTTTGACTTTGAGCAAATTACTTAAACCATTTGGAGCTCAGTTTTCTGCAAGTGAGCTGTCTTACCGGTTAGGTCAGTTAGAGATGAGGCTTTGTAAAGGAGGTGAGTTCTGGAGGTAAAGAGTAACTGTGTTCTCTGTCTCTCCGTAACAGGCGTTACCTGTGCTCCTTGGCGGCGGTCGGTGGTGGCACACCAGGGTTCTCCTGGCTGTGGAGCAGCAAGCAACAAAGTCAGTAAGTAGCCTCTTTCCCTTCATCAAGAGACTCCAAATCCCCTTACTTTATACCTTCTCTTTGCTTTCTGGAGTTTTAATTCTCACCCTTATCTTGTTGCTTCCTGCCATTTTGTGACAAAAGATCTTTGCTAAAATGTGCCTTGATTTTTAGGTCCTAGCTTATTCAGGGTCAATGGGTGATCAAAATGCACAGTCCATATGCAGACGACAAGCATATGCAAAAGCATGCAGGTCGGTAGCAACCTGCAGCCTAGAGTTTCTCTCAGTGTGTGAAATGGAAAGACTAGTCATCTGGATGTTCTTTTAGGACTTCCCACCTGTGTCTTAACAGAATGATGACATTCCACAGCAGAAGCAGTAGGAAGGAGTAAGACATGTGGATCCCCTCAACAGTTGGTCCCGGAGGAGAACCGTGTTGACCCTCGGGCTCCCTGGAGCATGACGTTTTCTCTGATTGTACTGTAAGGTCTGTGGTTAGTCTCATGCCATGACAAACCATGCTTTCACACAGTGGCTGCAGGTGGCACCTGGAGGGCAGATTCTTGCTCAAAGGTGGCTTTGTCAAATGTTTAGTTGGCATCAACCACCTGTCAACTGCTCAGTCTGGAATTTCAGATTCCACAGAGATGGGTTTCTCAGAAGGGCCTAGTGAGGAGGCATGTTACGGGTGATCGTGTGGGTTCCTGATACCTGGTTTACCCTGATAAATGCGCTGGTGGGAGAGCTGGGCTTGATCTAGCGTCTTGGACATTCTGGGGCTAGTTCTCTGCCCTGCAGAGGAAGGAGTTTGAGGAACTAGAAGTCGCGTATCTAAAGACCTTGGCATGTCTTAAAATCACAGGAAAAGTTTTACTGGAAAACATTTAAATATATCCATCTGCTTATCTCTCCTGTTTCATACTTGAAAGATATGGAAAGGGTAAGGTTTACTTTGTTTTTCCTTCTATCAATATAAATTCTGTTCAGATATCTGGTTCAGTTTCTTTAGTAATTTATGCATTCTCAGCTCAGTGATTTTCTGCAGAACCAGCCTTTTATGAGAAACTAGAATTTTCCCAGGGAGAAAATTGCCTTCTCTGTCACTGTAGTCTATATTTAGTGCATAACCACCTGTGTGACATGACCTGAGTTTCCACATCTAAGATGAAGAAGCTGTGCTGAGAGAGGACATCTTTTTGTGGTGGTTAAGAGCACAGAATTGGGAGCCATGGTGTCTGGACTTGAAACCCCACTCTGCTGCTTGCTGGTGGCATGACCTTGAGAAAATTATATAACCTCCCTGTGTTTCAGTATGTTTATAAATTGGTGATTATATTAAAAGTATCTATATCACAAAGATTATGAGTTAACAGCATACCCAGCTATAGTTACTGCTCTCTGAGACTTTGTGTTTTTCTTATGTAGATGCTTTGTAAGGTAGCTTATAACTTTAAAACTTGGCCAGGATATTATAATAGATATATTTTGCATTGGAACAATTAACATTGTTTACAAGATTTGTCTCCATATGTTATCCTTGGAGGAAATGCTGACTGAAAAGTCCAGTGACTTGTTTAAGGACATGCTTTTTAGTAGACAAGGCTGAGCCTTCTGACTCCAATTGATGCCATTCAGCTGACTATTGATATTCACCTGTTACATGGTCCTCCTCTTGACCCTCATCATTATATTAAGATGATGACAACATTCTTCAAAGTACTAGTTACTACCTACATCTCAAAAGCAGCTTCTCTGTAAAAATCAACACTAGCTGCTGTAGTAGGTAACCCCCAAATCTCAGTGACTTAATGCATTAGCAATTTTATGTCTCACTGTGTAAAGTACAGATCAATGTCCCCAGTTAGTGGGTGGCCTTCCACATGACCATCCAAGGACACAGCCTTCTTCCAA
This sequence comes from Heterohyrax brucei, assembly GCA_028571685.1. Taxonomy (NCBI): domain Eukaryota; kingdom Metazoa; phylum Chordata; class Mammalia; order Hyracoidea; family Procaviidae; genus Heterohyrax; species Heterohyrax brucei. Next base: position 87,514,039 of record CM053151.1, on the reverse strand, counting down.
ACTATCTACACACCTCCTCCAGGACTTGGGTTTCTTTTGTTGTAGCTTGTGAATGGAGGAAGAGATCATAGAGATTTCTTGCCCACTTTTTAGCCACTCTGATGTGGAAGTGACACATGTCACATTCTTGAACATTTTAATAGTGACAGCTAGTTCTGTGGCCCTACCTAGCTGCAAGAGGGCCTGGGAAATGTAATCTTTAGCTAAGAAATCACTTCCTGACAATATTCCAAGGGAGCGTGAACTTTTGCTTGTCAGCTAGTTGTCTCTGCCATACTTGCTCACTTGCCAAGCTGTGTTTATTCTCTCCCCAGATTTTCTCTCACATTGGCACTCTCCTGCTACTGCAAATGCCATTACCTTAGCTCCGATCCTTACTACCACATAGTAAGATATTAGTATGACATCATAAGGAACATCTTTGCTTCCATCCCGTGTGCATTCCTGCCTTTCCCACATGTCACAGCCAGATGGATCGTCCCGAACTATTCTTTCAAAATGTCATTTTCATTGATTGAATTTAGCAGCAACTCAATGAATAGTAATTGAGGTCCATGTAAGTCACAGTGCTAGGCACAGTAGGGATACATGGATGATTAGTATTTTGTCCCTGCCTTTAAGCTGCTTAAGTCTATTAGGGGAGACTAACATCCTCACAGTGAACTGTGGGTCAGGAGAGGGAGTAAGTGTTGGGACAGAAGTACTAACAAATTGCTATGTGTATGTAGAGGAAGAAGATGTTAAATACACAAGGAAAACAATCTCATGTAAGGGAAATTGAAGCGTAAGACTTAGGAGAAGGTAACAAGAATATTCTACTTAGTGTCTCAAAATGTGTATAGACCTCTGAGTGCAGATGAATTCTGTCTCAGGGAGCTGAGAAAGGTTGTGTTTGGAAAGACGCTGAGCGATTAGCAAGAGGTAGACGCTTGAATTTTTTATTTTATTTTATTGTGTGTAAAGTGAAAGTTGACACTTCAAGTTAATTCCTCATTCAAAAAGATATTAGTATGACATCATAAGGAACGTCTTTGCTTCCATCCCGTGTGCATTCCTGCCTTTCCCACATGTCACAGCCAGATGGATCGTTCTGTCACAACACATATTGTTTTGTGGCTTTGGTTGCAATCCCCACCATGTGACAGCAGCATGCTCCTACTTTTGACCTGGGGTTCCCTGTGTCCATTCGTCCATTACCTGTCCCTTCCTGCCTTCTCATCTTGCTTTTGGATAGGACTTTCCCATTTGGTGTACATGTGAAGACTGCCAATTAAGTTTGCAAACTCATCCTAGAAAAAGTCCTACATACCTCACTCCTGAATATCAGTATGGTCATCTTTGAAGTACTCCCCTTCGGAGGCTGTGCACTGATGCCAGCACCTAGTCCACCCTTTAAAGCAGTTTTGGAACTCTTTTTCTGGAATGGCCCTCAGAGCTGTTGTTGTATTACCCTTGATGTCCTGAATGCCATCAAAATGTCTTCTTTTCAGTATTTCTTTTATCTTCGGGTAATGAAAGAAGTCATTGGGGGCCGTATCAGGTGAGTAGGGATGGTGTTCCCATACAGTTATTTGTTTACTGGCTAAAAACTCACTCACAGACAACCACACAATTAAGTTTGCTAATGTGCCACCATGCCACCCTGTACAATGGCCATTCCAGAAAGAGTTCCAAAATTGCTTTGAAAGGTGGACTAGGCACTGGCATTAGTGCATAGCTTCCCAAAGGGAGTACTTCAAAGGTGACCATGTTGATACTCAACAATGAGGTATATAGCACTTAGAACAATTAACTTCATGGACTTGTCAGACCTCGTATTTACTTGATTGAACTAAGAGCCATGTTTCTTAGGTATGTTGTTATCTGTTTTACAGACTTGTCTAACCATCTGAAAAGTGAGCTACAGGAATGGTTTCAGTTCTGAATTAGCAAAGACTGGTTCAGACTGGTTCCTCCAGTCTTTCTCAGTCCAGTAAGTCTGGTGATTTTTGGTGAATTTGAATTCTGTTTTATGTTTCCCTCCTACTCTGTCCACTCTCTGTTGTGATACCTGTTAGAGTGATTGGTGGTGGTAGGTTGAGCACCATCAAGTTCTGTGCTCAGCTGCTGGAGACTGTGGTTCATATGGCCATATAATCTCTTAGGCTAACATTTTCCCCGTGTCTTTGGTTTTCTCCATTCTCCTTTGCTCTCGACAGAGTAGAACCGGTAAATTGTGTCTTAGATAGCTGCTCATAAACTTTTAAGACCCCAGACACTGCTCATCAAAGTTGGATGTAAAACTTTTTTATAATGAATGATGTTATGCAATTGACCTAGCTGTCCTCCAAAACTATCCCCAAGGTGGAAAGAAACAAAACAAAACAAAACAACAGGAAATGGGAGAGCTTCTATTCCATAGTTCAGTGAGTTTGAACCTCTAGGTAGAGCTAAAAAAATGGCAAAGCTAGAAAAATCGATAGATGCATTCAATATGAATAACTCATTTCAGATTGGTTTTATTTTTTCTCTTTTAATGGGGTTATTAAACTTAAAGATCAATGGGAGATACAGAGATATCTGAATGTCAGCTAGAATTTTGATCAGTCTAAATGAAACTCTCTAATGGAGAACTGGGTGGTTGCATGGTTTGGTGAGCTTAAATAGTTAAATGTATTCATATAACCTTGAAGGGAGGTATATAGAAGTGTGCTCTAGGAATCTATCACTGACCCTCCTTTTTTTAAAGCTAATAATTTTGCTAGTAGACTTGATATGGAAGTTAATGGTTGATGTGAAATGTGAGAGCTATCTTTGAGGTAGCGAATTTTTCTTAAATTTCCTTGGTTTTTTAGATTTAGGTTGTGATTAAAAAATGATGTATCGATCTAGATATGGAAATTTCCTCTATGTGTTTTATCAGTTTTGAAAAAAAAAAAAACACCATAGAATTTCTAATTGTATTTTGGCTCAAAAGTGATGATGTATTAAAAGTTAACTTTATACTAGTCAGTGCAACTTAGTCATGAGAATGCTCTTATTAATTACACTAAAAAAAAGAAAAAGAGCCAACAGAAGTTCTGATTGGGTTTCAGGAAGAAATAAGTCAATGAGCTATACCCTCCTCTGTGCTTCCCTCATACTCTACCCTGCTCCCTACTTCTGATGTAACAGCTTAGGGAGAATCTTCTGCTTGGATTTCAGGAAGAAATAAGTCAACAGTTATACCTTCCTGTTTTGCTTCCCTCACACCCTACCCACCCTGCTCCCTAATTCTGATATAACAGCTGAGGGGAAAGATCAATGAGAATCTCAGCATGTTCTAACAAACAGAAATGTGGAAATTCAGCATAAACATCTGAAGTCTGGGCACTGACTGGAGCTGCTGTGGTTGGCAGCATCATGAGATGCCTAAAGGCTCATCCCTACTCCTGTGTTACCCAGAATAAAAAACAAGGGGAATGTCTAAGCCTAACCGTTGTTTAGATGGAGTGGTTAAAATCGTGCTACCATAAGCCAACTCCATCCAGCGAAGAAGAAGGACCCAGGACTGTGAACAGCTTTACTCTAAGACCAGAGGTGGGGGAATACAGAATAAATCCATACTCCTGATAAGTGTAATTCTCTTCTTTTTTTTCCTTTATAAATATCAGCACTAAAGAACGCTTAATCAATTGAGTCATGTAATGAGCTGTGTCCTCTGAGTCAGCAAGGACCCATATCTGGAAACATGAAGCTACGTGGCCCCTAATAGTGGTGTTGTAGGAGTTTCTATACAAGTCATGGGACTGAAAGGCTTTGAAGACGAGAAGACCTTTGAACACCCCTTTGAATACCAAAAGCATCCACCTTCAGCTTGTCATTTAAAGCCTCTGCTCTCTGGGCAAGAGCTGGGACTTCAGAGTCAGAAATAGCTAAGTTCTAGTTCTAGCTCTGTCACATAATTTCAAACATTAAATGAGTTATTTTACTTCTCTATGCCTCCATTTCCTCATTTGTGAAATGTGGATATCATGCTGGTATGTCAACTGTTGATTACCCAGAAGACCACTAAAACAGACTGTTGGTTAACCAGAGGTAAGCTTATTAGCCTTGTGACAGTAAGGGGAACACCTACTTGACAATCTTTCTACTATAGCAGAAGGAAGGGGTCAAGAGAGAGTGTTTACATGGTTTTAAGGCCAGGGCTGTGTGATTTTAAGGAGGGTGTTACATGGTGGGAGCGGGTGGGACTGGGATGTTATAGCAATAGTTTTGGCTTGGTAGATAGTGTGACTCAAGGGTCTTGAAGTCTTTTGGTTGTCTCATAGTCTTGTCTTACAGGAGTATTTCCAAGGAGTAGGTAGTTAAGCTATTGTTTCGTGATCCTACTATTATTTTCAGGATTAGAAAGTATGTTGGCTTCCATTCTCAAACACTACACCTCATGAAGGAAATGCTGGTGACATAGTAGTTAAGTGCTGTGCCTGCTAACTGAAAAAAAGAAGGTCAGCAGTTGAAATCTGCCAGGTCTCCTTGGAAACTCGATGAAGCAGTTCTACTCTGTCCTATAGGGTAGCTATAAGTCAGAGTCAACTTGATGACAGTGAGTTTGGTTTGGTTTGGTATACCTCGTAAGATCGATATGAAGCTTAAATAACTGACAAACACATAAGGCAGTTAGTACACAACATGATGCAGAGCACATGTTTAACAAATGTTCATCAATATTAGCTGCTATAATCCCCTCCTTTACATCTGTATGGTATTTGTGGTGAAAGGTATGTTATATCTCAGTGTCTTCATAAATATCGTTTCTTCATCCTGGAATTTCCTCTGTTTGTTTATGCTGTCAGAGGGACATTCAAGCCAGCTTCTGAACTGCTCAATGACACTTTCTCCAGCTCCGTCCTGATTTCTCCAGCAGAAGAAATACATGAAATACGTGTTCTTGTTTGGGCCTTTCCTTTGACGCTATTCAATTTTCTAGCTTTAATAATTGTATGCATGTAGATATTATTAATTCTGTTGTGTTATAAGATCATGCTTTTTCCCCCAAATGACTTTCTACCCGCCCCCGGAGGACTTAGTCTAGCACCTTGTCCATGGAGTGATTCTTTGAATGTTTACTGTTTTAATAAGTGCAATCAATTATGTTCAAATATAAATAGGAAGACCTTAGAAGAGAACTGCAGCTTAAGGCAAAATCTAGGTCTTTTTGCATACTTTGTACACAGAAGGTGTGCAACACTTTGAGCTATCTCTAAATGTGACCAGATGATGCACATACTTATGGCCAGTTGACAATATGACAGAAGGCATGTGTTCAGAAACAGCAAATGGGTGGTACAATGTAGTGGATAAAGTAGTAATGAGAGAATCCACAGAGCTGATAGTTAAGATTAGATATTTAGGCAAAAAGAGATCATTTAAAACATGAATCATTAGATATAATTCATAGCAAAAGATTTAAGAGGGAAAACCAGTTAGAAAATTCATTAAATTGTCCCATATCCCTTATGTCATGGTCATTGCTTGTTGGGTCACCACATTTATATAAGCATTTCCCCTCCTGGGACCTGGCAGGTTCCACATTATTTTTGAAGTTAACTTTGGAAATAGAAACCTAATCACTTAAGTTAGAAACTGATTATGTTAATCTAATATTTAGTAAGATTCCACACATAATTTATTTAGCATTTTAATGAAAACTATGTCACATTGTTTATAATAATAGCTACTACTTTATAAATATGGTGTCTTACTATACATTAACTTATGTAATCATCATAATAACCCTAGGAAGTAAATGTTTTTAAGCCTTATTTTCTGTGGGAGGAAACTGAGGTTCAAAGGGTTGAGCATTATCCAAGGTCTCTTAGCTACCAAATAGATGGGCCAAAATTTGAACTTAGGTATGCTTTACTTAAGAGCTATACTTTCAACCACTGGACTAATGGGAAAAAGGAAAACAAAATTTTAATTAATCCAGTGTTTAAAATTGTGTGTATGCGAATGTACATATACATACACACACATATACAGACACACGCACACACACTCATGTATATATATCCTCATACGAGGACTGACAGGTTTGTGAACTCATCCTAGAAAGGGTGCTACATACCTCATTGCTGCATATGCATTAACGCCAGTGCCTAGTCCACCTATCAGAGCAATTTTGGAAATCTTTTACTGGCATGGCCACCAGAGCTGTTATTGTATTGTTCTTCATGTCCTGAATGTCATCTAAATGTCTTCCTTTCAGTATTTCCTTTATCTCTGAATAAAGAAGGAAGTTATTGAAGGCCAGATCAGGTGAGTAGGGAGGGTATTCCAATACAGTTATTTGTTTACTGGCTAAAAACTCCCTCATAGACAATTGTACAATAAAGTTGTGAACTTGCCACCACCCCACCATGCATGATGGCCATTCTAGAAAGAGTTCCAAAATTGCTTTGAAAGGTAGACTAGGCACTGGCACTGATGCGTAGCTTCCCAAAGGGTGTAGTTTGAAGGATACCATGGTGATATTCAGCAATGAAGTATGTAGCACTTAGAACAATTAAGTTCACAAACTTAGTTGTTAGACTGTGTGTGTGTGTGTGTTTATGAAAATAACATGTACCTTCTGCATTTTTGGATATCTTGTTGGTGTAGTGGTTAAGTACTATGACTGTTAACTAAAAGATTGGTAGTTCAGATCCATCAGGTGCTCCTCAAAAGAATCATTGGGGCAGTTCCGCTTTGTCCTATAGTGTTGCTGGGAGTTGAAATTAACTTGACAGCAACAGATTTGTTTTTGTTTTTTCTACATTTGTTTCTCAAGTGTATTCTGCCTCCTGGAGGTATTTTCATAAGCACTGCTATGCCAATTTTTTACATATTGCTATCAAGAAATTAGCACAGCAGACTTATGAAAATACCTCATGAATAGAGGGCAGGTTGGCAAACTTAGAAGGTGCATGTTATTTGTATAAGATACAGTAAGAGGTCTAACAATTAAGTCCGTAAACTTAATTGTTCTAAGTGCTGTACATCTCATTACTGAGTACCACTACGGTCACCTTGGAACTACTCTCTTTGGGAAGATATACATGAATGCCAGTGCCTATTGCAACCATCAAAGCAATTTTGGAACTCTTTCTGGAATGGCCTTTGCGCATGGTGACAAGGTAGCAGGTTCGTCAACTTAGTTGTCTAGTTCTCTGTGAGGGAGTTTTTAGCCATTAAACAAGTAACTATAGTGGAACACGCTCCCTGCTTGCCTGTTCTGGTCCCCAGTATCTTCTTTCTTTACCTAAAGATAAAGGAAATATTGAAAGGAAGACATTTTGTTGACATTCAGGCCATCAAAGGTAATATGATGACAGCTCTGATGGCCATTCCAGAAAATAAGTTCCAAAATTGCTTTGACAGGTGGATTAATCACTGATGTTGGTGCATACTTCCCAAGTGGGGTGCTTTTAAGGTGACTGTAGTAGATATTCAGCAATGAAATATGTAGCACTTTTTCTAGGATGAATTCACTAACTTAACTGGCAATCGTCGTATGTACAAAACTAAAAAAAAAAAACCTATTGCCTTCAAGATAATTTTGACATGTAGTCTGATCTGTAAGTGAGATTTTTTATTTTTTAAACAAAAGAAACTAGGATGGATCACAGAAAACATTTCAGAAAATGTAGTACATGCATATTCTATATGTATAAATATGTATAAACTCAACCAATTACATATATAAATTAAAAAATGTATTTTATCAAATTTGCCCAAAGGCACTTCTGTCCATCAGTTTTACCTACCCTTTCATACACACATGTCACAGTTATATGAGATGAATATTTATTAGTAAATGAGGGGGTAACAGACTGAAGAGCTAAGGATCATCAGACTCAAAGTTCATTATTTTGTTTACTTGACATAAACCAACAAATGCCAAGTGAGCACAGGTTCCTGAATGTTGAATGGCCTTTGAATTTGTATGTATATTTGTTTACTGGTGTTTTATGCTTTATTTTCCTCACCAAGATGCCAAGCTTAACCAATATGTTCTTCTATTAAGCATGTAAAAGTAGTCAAGGCTGACAAAAACTAACAGTTGACTTTGTATTTGAGGTTTAAACAGGGTAATGTATACCTTTTCAGATGGCTCTCTGTTCCCTGGAATCACAATATCTTTCCTCAGTCACTCATAGCTGTCCCTTTCTCACAAATCAGTTGGGACTCTTACCAAATAAATGTCATTTTTGACCAATGTTTACTTTGTATTTCTGATGTCTCCTACAATTTTTTTACTTTTCCTGTTTTAATAGCTGTAAAGGAGATGCCTATTTCTGACGAAGCGTGGTTGCCAACTCCCAGGATGCCTTGCTCACACTGCTGTCTGCTTTCTTGTCTTCTTTAAGTCAGTTGAGCCATTCTGTGTGTTCTTCCCAGACAACGTGTTTGCGCAATTACTTCCTGAAGGTCCAGACAGAGTGCAAGCTATTTGTGCCGTGGTGGAATAATTCTTTTGGTAGCGTCCCTTCTTTCCCTGGTTGCTCATTTCATAGGACATTACGACAGGATGAGAGCTTAGAGATCAGCTGATACTCTTTTTCATTTGATGGATTTGGAAACTGAGGCCTAGATAGGCCCAGTGGTTCCCAGCACGTGATCCTGTGGCCTGTACCATCAACCTCCCCTTGGGATTTGTTAGAAACGTAAATTCTCAGGCCCTGCACTAGACTTATTCTAGGGTTGGGGCCCAACAGACTATAATTTAACAAGCCCTGCAGGTGATTTTGACTCATGCTACAGTTTAAAAGATGCTGGGTTGAGTCATTTGTCCAAGGTCAAGCAGCAGATGGCAGGACACAAGCCCAGATTACCTGACATCTAATTTAAGTACTTTCTGTTCCACCACATTACTTCCACCCCTTCCTGAGCTTAAATTTATTGTGTTTCTTTCTTGTTGGCATTCTTCTGGAATACTGGTGTTTATTTAGTTTTAATGAGGTCTAGTCTAGCTACCTCTTTTCCACCTCCCTGCTTTTCTGAGAGATTTAAGTTCAGGGCTGTTATTTAATTATATTAATTTCATGTCTGGAGATTCTAACAATTTCTTCCAACTGAAGTTTTAATTTAACTATGAATCCTTGCCCTAAGCAGAAATGTACTGTTAATTCTTCTGGTTCATAGGTTTTTCTTTGCTTTTCAAGCAAAGTTCAGCGGCTGAACAGATGCATTTTCTCTCACATTTCTGGGTAGTTGAGAAAGGCTGATGCCCTTTCATAAGCAATTTTCTTTTCCTAGTGACACATTTCATCCTCCTCTGACAAAACCACACATCAGGATTACCCTTTTCAACTTCATTTTCAAAGCGCCGGCCTTGGTGTTGCTCATTGACACCCCACATTGAAGGAATGAAACCCTCAGAACTTTTTGAGTCTTTTACTTTGCCTCACCAGCCAGTAGGCAAGACAAACGCCCTAGTCTGACCTCCTTCCACAGTTCTTCAGTGATACAGTCCCTGCGGCTGAGCCTGGAAGGACATCCTTCTTTGTTTAATCTCCCTTCGTCCTGCTGATGTTACCTTCAGGCTTTTATTCTCAGGCTGGATGCCTGCTGTGGCCAGAGGCACTGGCAGGAAGTTGTGTGTTTTATGGCTTTTTGCTTCCATGAAAGAAGTTTGTATAAGGGGTGAAAGGCACTTTTAGCTCAGCTGTCTTCTTGCTTGGTGTAAAGCGTAACTGGGACCAGGGAAACTCTGAAGGACTTGGGAGACCCACCCCCACTGCCCCCACATGTCCTTCTTTCGTTCCTCCCTAGAGCCCTGGTAGCATAGTGGTTAAGAGCTGCTAACCAAAAGATTGGCCCTTCGAATTCATCACATCTCCTTGGAAACCTATGGGTCAGTTTTTACTGTATCCTATTGGGTTGCTATGAATTGGAATTGACTTGACGGCAATGAGTTTGGTTTTTGTAGCAAGTATAATCTGCAGCTTCTCCAGATGGTTTGATCTAGGCCGTGCTCAATCTGGAGAGCTCCAAAGAGGCTGGGGCGTCAGAGGGTGAACTCTGGGATGAGGTATACTTATGGAAGGCCTGAACCAGCACTCAAGCTCATCCTGAATGGGTCCAGGGAACCTAGAATTCACCTGGCTGCCCAAGGGCACCTCTAGGTGAGTTGAGCCTAGAAACTGACCAGAACCTATAAGCCTTAGCAAGAAACAGGTGAGGATTTCTAGAAATTTCTGCTTAGTACTTTGATCTGTGCTGTCTACTTGAGATTAGATTTCAATACTAAAAGCTGTAAATACTAATAATTATTTGGTTCCTCTGGGCTTGTGTTTAAATGAATGTATCTTTGTTGACTCTGTTCACATAGGCTGCTGTGAGGTCCTTCCTGATGGATGAAGAATGACAAAGATAATGATAATAACTACTACTTATGGAGTATATGCTATGGGTTCCCTTACTAGACACTTTATAGATATTGACACCGATCCTTCTATTCATCCTGCAAAGTGTGGACTGTTAGCTACACTGTCCGGGTAAGAAAACAAAGATTCAACCTAGCCAACTGTTGAAAGTAAAACACTATCTGTGGAAATTTAGTGACAGTTTCTTTCTTTTTTCATGAAGATTTGGGGTAGAGGTTAAGTACATTGATTCTGAACCAAAACAACAGTTCCAATCCTAGCTCTGTATTATATAATCTCAATCTTGCTCCACCTCAGTTTCCTTATCTATAAAGTTGGCATAATAATGATATTTAATTTATAAATTTGATATAAAGACAAAAGAATTAGTATACAGTAAGTACTTAAAATAATACCTGGAATAAAATAATCACTGTATGCAAATTGGCTATTAAGAAAACACCAGCATAAAAAAAAAACACTGTTTCATATTATTTGCCAGATGAGCTAACTCTTTAGAGTAGCTTTTCCAGATGTCTAATATTCATTTGCAGGCTCTTTCCAGGACTTGGTAATAAAACAATCTAGTGCTTAGTGAAAGAGTCCAGGAGGGGAGATGTAATTTTTACTTCGAATAAATAGACCATTTCTCATTACTGTCTCCCCCTTCGCTGCCTCCCACCCCTTTCAGAGTGCTCTCTGGGTACCCTGTACCTTTGTAACTCTTGTGGCTGCAAATCACACAGGCAAGCAATGCTGAATTCCATTTGCAATACCAACAGACTGCCAGGGAAGAACAGGCTTAATTAGTAAGAGCTGTTCAAGGTGAAGGCTTTACAAAAGAGCTAACTGAGCTGTGTTAAAGGAAGAAATATGATGAAAGCCACTGTTCCTGGGCCAGGATGGTGCTTATATTTATTTCCTCAGTCTTTGCCTGCCATAACACATTTGCTTAGATGTTCCAGCTTCCATTTCAGGGGCAGTTCAAAGCTGCGATTTCTGAGTAGGAAGCCACAGAGCAATGGAAGAAACACAACATTTATGTTCTCAGATCTCTAACCAACCTGGCCAATTAACATGTCAGTTTGGGGATATGAAGCCGGAAGAAATAGGGCCCTATGTCCTAGATGTGTGAGAAACTGACAACAAATAGTCAATCACAAATACGGTGACATTGTGTTGTATTCAAGTCTAAACTGGAGATAAAATACTACATGTGTGTTAGAAGGAAAGCATTAATTGAGAAATGAGTTTGGTTGGTAAAATAGGAACAGTTAAACAGAGCTGCAATTTGAACAGCTTACCAGGTTAAAAAAAACGGAAGGAGAGTAGGAACAAAGGAATCAGCTGTCTCCATTCTAATGCTGATGTTGTCAGTTTTTGTGATACTAAGAAATCCTCTATAGCTATGGCTGTAGGTTTTTAATGTCCTACACAGTTTTCTTAATATACATTAAGTCTTTTTAAGGAAGAAAGTGGCATGATAAAATACATTTTTAAAAGATTATTATGAGCACCAAGTGGACTGAAAAGGAAGATGAGGTAGACCAGTTAGGAGGCGATTTCAGGAACGGGGTGACTGTGGCTGAGCGGGTGGTGTCGGCTGTGGAAGACACGAGGTTTGAGAGCTAGTCAGAGGATGAAGTCCGCTAGCCTGGGTGGCTATTGGGTGAGAAATGGCAGGAGGTCCTGGCTGGGGACTCCTGTGAAGAGGGTTACCATTACCTGAACCAAGACAACCAGGAAGAGGATTAGATTTGTTAAGGGAAAATAATGATTTAAGTTTTAGACATTTTAGTTGGGACATTCAAGGAAGAAATGTTAAGTAGGTGGTTGCCTGAATGGGAAGGGAGCTTAGATTTGGTGGAGATCTGAGAACTATCAGCACTTTTATGGGAGTGATGAGGTGACCAGGAAGAGTGCAGCGTGGAGAAGAAGGGCTAGGGCGGAAGCCACAGGGACACCAGGAAAGAGGACCTGACAGTAAGCCTGGGCTTCAGCACTGCCAGTGTGGACACGTATTGCCACTCTTACATCTCAGTTTCTCCCTCTGAAACTAAATCTTAGCTTAGCAAATTATTGAAGCCCTGTGAATTTACTCAAGTGCTTAGATTGGTCTTAGAAGCTCTAAAACCATGTCTTCACACCTACAAGGCATTTCTGCATGTTTAGCAATTAATGTATTTTCTAGTTAGTGGGCGCTCTGTTGACATCTCTGTTTTACAGATCTTGTCATAGATTTCAAGAAGTTTTAAATACTTTGCTTCCTATTTCTCTGGGATTTGGCTGACAAACTAGGAGTTAGATGCCAAGGTTTTGGCTTTTATACTTAGTGTAATTCCAAATTAATTATTCAGAGGTCAAGACTTGCTACAGGTGCCTTTTTATATTCTTTGCTGGGTTTTATTTCTCAAGTTGCTTCCTGGTTCAGTCAGTTGCACCCTCCTTTTTCACCGAGGTACGTTTTGGAAGGGCTGTATGCCAATGCCAGTGTCACTGATGTTGAGTCAATTCCAACTCACAGCGACCCTGTAGGTCTGAGTAGAACTGCCCTGTAGAGTTTCCAAGGAGCCCCTGGAGGGTTTGAACTGCTAACCTTTTTGGTTAGCAGATGTAGCACTTAACCAGTATGCTACCAGAATTTCTAAGGGTTACACAGAAACACACATTTTTGATTCTAACTCCTACTCACACTTCACAACTCAGTGCTAAATAAACCAAGCGCACTGCTGTCTGGTTGATTCCAACTCATAGTGACCCTGTAGGACACAGCAGAACTACCCTATAGAATATACAGGGAGTGATCAGTGGATTTGAACTGATAACCTTTATGTTAGTAGCCAAGCTCTTAACCTCCATGCCACTAAGTGCTCCGTTCTCAATGCTGGACATTCAAACATGAACAAGGCAGGCTCAGTTCCATTCTCTAAGTGCTTAGCAGATGCTGGGATAGAACTACAGAGGACAGACTTTGTCAGTAGAATATCAGGAGTTTACCACTGGCACTTAACCATAGACTTGGCTCAAATAAGAAGAATTGATTGAAAACAGACACGCTTTATCAAAAGTGTTGGTGAACTCAGCGAGTGAAAATATCAATCTCCACAGTGGGTGTACACACATCTTAGAAGTTGCACAGAATGATCCATTGAATAGTGAAAAAGAACTGTTAGAATTATTAGAATTCACTTAAATTTCTATTTTTGAATATGTTTAATAATAGAAACAATTATTACTACAATTTTCCACCATTTATCAGTTTGTTGTACTGTGGTGGCTTATATGTTGCTATGATGCTGCAAACTATACTGCTGGTATTTCAAATACAGATAGTCCCTGACTTGGAACAGGGTCCCATTCTGATGACTCCATTGTAAGCTGATTCTGACATAAGGTGAATACTCCATCTTTTAGAGTTTTCTTCATTGTTGCTTTTATTAAGAGTATAAGTATTTGTCTTTGGAGATGGTATGAGAAGGATAATATCAGCAAGTTATACTTTGCAACATTATATATGATAAGATGTACTCGACAGTTGTGTGATTCATCATAACTCAAATACATCATCAGCAGGGGACTACTTGTACTAGCAGGGTCCCTCATGGTGAACAGCAGGGCCCCCATGGTCAGCTATGGTGAGCACTCTTATTTCAGACTAAGACAGAAGAAACATCTGGTGATCTACTCCCGAACATTAGCCAGTGACAACAGAATATTGTCAAATATAAAGATGGAAGATGAGCCCGCCAGACTGGAAGAAACTACACAGTGGCTGCAACAATGGAGCAACCATGTAACTATCAAGATGACAGAAGACCATGCACCAGAATGTTTATTGCAGCACAGTCCACAATAGCAAAAAGCTGGAGTCAACCCAGATGCCCAACAATAGAACAATGGATAGGTAAACTATGGTACATATACTCAATGGAGCACTATGCAATGATAAAGAATAACGATGATTCCAGGAAACATCTCCTAACCTGGTTTCAACTGGAAGACATTATGTTGAGTGAAAGTAGTCAGGGACAAATGGACAAATACTGTATGAGAACCCTACAATAAGATCTCCAACACAGACTTGTATATAGAAGAAAAGACTCTTTGACAACTGCAAGGGAGGGGAGGGAGGGAGAGTGAGGGGGGAGGGCTTAGTTTAGATAGTTGCTAGAAATCTGGTTGGGAGAAAGCAGTGATAGCACACATTAGAAACAAGAACAACATTAAATGGACTTCAGCATCACTTGAGTACTCCTTCCATCTTAACCCAATATTGTAAGGATAGAGTAGCTGGGGCAGGGGGCAGGGGACCATGCTCTTAGGCGAAATCGAGGCCAATTGGCACAACTAGCTTTTGCTAAGAGAGCTCTCTGCACCTCACATTAGTGAGTGGCATCTGGGGTATTAAAAGCTGCCAAGCTGCCATCTGAGGACACAGCAAATGGTCCCAAATCAGCAGGAACAGATGTTCACTGAGGACCAAAATGACATGCGGCAAAGACAACCTAGAAGACAGAGAGACCCGTAAGAGTGGGTGCCTCCATCGACTTGGACCGGAAGAACTGGATGGTGCCCAGCCACCACCAGTGATAGCCATGATGGAGCTCACAGAGAGAAGTCTCACTGGCAACACAAGAATAAAAAGGGGTGCATCCTGAGATCTCCACTAAGAGACCTCAGTTGATGGTCCAGCGGTTTTGGGGTTCCCCTGAGAGCATGGCCCCTGGCCCTGATGCTGCCCTTACTCATAAATTATAACAAAGGTCCACTCTTTGGACAGGAATGGATTAGACTTGGCAATGCAGAGTGACCGTATATTGGTTGCACTTTATAGTTCTGTACATCTATAGGACATCATCCTGCTGACCTCTGACTGGAGGAAGGAGAGTGGGAGGAGAGGAGCGGAAAGGAGGCTGTTGGGAGGATGAGACGTGTATGGAGCAGAGAGGAATAGTGTGCTGTCACAGGACAGGGAGAGCAGTGGAAGCTGCATGTAGGTGGGCATGCAAATTTATACAGGAATGTACATTTTCACTCAGTCATGTTAAATAATAAAAAGAAAAAAGATGACAGAAGACCAGACAACATTATTTTATGTTGTGCATAAGGTGGCCATGAGTTGCAGCTAATTCAGTGGCAACTGACAACATCATTACTATATATATGTGTAGTCTTGGTTATCTTGTGCTACTGCAACAGCAATGCTGCAAATGGGTGGCTTTAGCGAAGTTTATTCTCTTATAGTCCAATAGTCTAGAAGTCCAAACTGAGGATGTCAGGTCTATGGGGAAGTGTCAGCTCCAGAGGAGCTGGCTGCTAACTGAAAGGTCAGCAGTTTGAACCCAGCAGCTGGTCCATGAGAAAAAGATATGCCAGTCTACTTAAGTAAAGATCAAACCTCACAAAACCCAAAACCATTGCTGTAGATTCCAATTCATAGTGTAAAGATTACAGATTTAGGAACTTGATGGGGTGGTTCTTCTCTGTCCTACAGAGTCGCTATGAGTCAGAAATGATTTGAAAGCAACCTTTTCTTTTGTTTTGGTATACAGGTAATCCTTGATTTATGACATATTTGAGTTACAGCAAACCACACTTAAAACCATTCATTTTTCTTTTGTACATCTTATTGTTAGTAACATGTATTACAGTGTTGTGGTGCATAATTTACTGATGTTTTCGTTCTCGTGCCAACCACAAAGATTGAATTTATAGTGATACAGATAATAAAAGGTGATAATAATGAAAACTAGGAAAAAAAAGAGATTTTCAACTTACATTAGAACTGGCTTATGATGGAGTTGTCCCAATGGAACTCTGTTATAAGTTGGTGACTACCTGTTGTAGTATTCCGTATTTATGTGTGTTGAAGTTATATGTTCAAAGTTTTTATTTTTAGGGGTGGGTAATAATAATGTTTGAGGAGTACTAGGTTAGAGAATGAGATTATTGAGGCCAAGATTATATGTGTAATTCTTTGTGGGTCTCTGAATGGCTTTTTCCAGGCTATAGACTTGTTCTCTTAATCCTGGTTGACTTCCTTTCATGCAGTTGTCAGCTTTCAGAATTGACCATTGGCCACAAACTGCTCGTCAATGACAGTTTTTCTTTTTTATACCCTCACCACTCTGCACCCTGTTGTTTAGCTTTTGGCATGGAGTAGTTCAGCCTTGCCAGCAATTTATTGGCTTTACCTTGTAGGACAATAGTGGCTAGTTATCTTTCATAAAATCAGCACACAGCAGACACCTAATTAATGATGACGATGGTAGTAACAGAGTGAAATTGAATTAGACCCCTTCTGTTAGGAGTGTATCCTGTAGAAACTGCTGTCTCTCTTTGTCTGGATCAGTGTCTTTGTACTAGTACTTCAAAGATGATTATGTGTGTCTTAGAGATACATATTCAGGTAAGCCGTCAGTCCTGATGGGCACACATTGGTTAAGGTGGCTGGAAATCATGATTCATGAGAAGGTAGGAGGGAGGGAGAGGGAAGAGGAAATGAGAGATGTGAAAGGTGCAAGATTCAAGAAATAATGGTTATTGTTTTTTACTTTGCTGTTGTTACTGATGGATTGGTTCTGATTCCAGGTGACTTTACGCATAGCAGAACCAAACATTGCCTGGCAAAGTGCCGTCTTCAGAAATCCTGGTGGAGCAGTGGTTAAGTGCTACATCTGCTAACCAAAAGGTCAGCAGTTCACATGTGCCAGGTGCTCCCTGGAAACTCTGTGGAGCAGTTCTACTCTGTCCTATAAGGTTGCTATGAGTCAGAATTGACTCGGTGGCAGTGTGTTTGGTTGGTTTTAGTGTCATCTTCTTGATCATTTGTTGCTGAGTTCTTTGTGGTGTCAGTTCATCTCATTGAAGATTAGCCTGTTTTTTGCTGGCTCTCTACTTTTTACTTTGTTGTTTTGTTAGGTGCCACTGAGTCAGTTCTGACACGCAGCAACCCTATGTATTGCCATTCCTGTGCCGTGTTCACAGTCGTTGCTGTGAGCCCATTGTTGCACCCACTGTATAAATCCGTCTTGTTGAGGGTCTCCCTCTTTTTTGCTGGCCAGCTGATTTGCCAATCATGATGTCTTTCTTGAGGGACTGGTTCCTCCTCATAACATGTCCAAATGCCATCCTCATTGCTAAGGAGTGTTCTGGCTGTACTTCTGCCAAGACAGGTTTGTTTGTTCTTCCAGCAATCTGTGGTATAGTCAATATTCTTTTCCAACACTGTAATTCAAAGGTATAAATTTTTCTTTGATCTGCCTTATTCATTGTCCAGCTTTTACAGGCATTTGAAGTGATTGAAAACACCATGGTTTGGGTCAGACACACCTTAGTCCTCAAAGTGACATCTTTATTTTTTTTTTTTAACAATTTAAACAAGTCTTTTGCACTACACTTGCCTAGTGTGCTATGTTGCTTGATTTCTTGACTGCTACTTTCATGGGTATCGATTGTAGATCCAGGAAAAATGAAGCCCTTGACTACTTCAATCTCATCTCTCTTTATCATGGTGTTGCTTATTGGTCCAGTTTGTGAGGTTTTTTTTTCTTTGTGATAAGGTGTAATCCATATTGAAGGCTGTCTTCTTCGATCTTCATTAGTGACTGCTTCAAGTCCTCCTTGCTTTCAGCAAGGAAAGTTGTGTCATTTGCATATCACAGGTTGTTAATGAGTATTCCTCTAATTTTAATGCTGCCTTCTTCATCACATAATCTGGCTTTTTGGATTACTTGGCTCAGCAT
Organism: Heterohyrax brucei; assembly: GCA_028571685.1. Classification (NCBI taxonomy): domain Eukaryota; kingdom Metazoa; phylum Chordata; class Mammalia; order Hyracoidea; family Procaviidae; genus Heterohyrax; species Heterohyrax brucei. The sequence goes on along the minus strand of CM053151.1, from coordinate 87,495,927 downwards.
ACAGATTGAGTCAATGTGATGAAAGGATACAGCCCTGACACACATCTTTCCTGATTTGAAAGTTTAAGGCATGCAGTATTCTCTTCTTCTATTTACTTTATACGTTGTTTAAATCTTCAAAACACTCCCTCCACGCCCTGAAAGTTAATATTGTTCTTATTTTTCAGATGAGAAAATTGAATCCTAGAGATACTGAGTAATTGTCCAAGATCATGTACTTAGTAAGTGGTGGGGCTGCGATTCAAACTCAGGTCTCAGCAACTAAAACCCATGCTGTGGGTCATACAGTCCCAATCCCAGAAAACAGTGAGTTCTGAAGTTTTGCTTCCTCATGTAGTAGGAAAGCTCTTCCAACTTGAAATCAGAAGTACTAGACCTGGTGCTGCACATGACCTCCTGGGGCCACTGAGGAATACAAGACCAGCTTTGACCTCATAGGGTTTGTGAGAAGAACAGAGCTTTCAGCAGTTGCAGCTGTTCAGTGGAACAGCAGCGTGGATGTGCCTGTCTTCCATCTCCTTTCAGAATGTTCTTTCCTGCTTGGAAATATTTAGTGTGGCTCTGTTTGAATTATTGAAGTCACAGCATCTGGTATTTTGTGGGTACTTTTTTCTGAAAATAAATAAGTAAAATATAAAGCCTATTATTGTTCTTCATGCAGCAAAACTGTCTGTCTCTGCATCCTCTCTCCTCCTTTTAAAAAATTTTAAAAGAATTTCTCTGGCACATTCTCCTCTCTTCAGATGTGTCCATCTTGACAGAATTCAGATTTCAAGAATGTCTGCTCTGATTCCAGCAGGATTTTGAGGACTTCTTAATTTGTTACCAAGTCCTTTAAGCAGTGGACTTACTATTTAATTATTAAAGGAAACCCTCAAAGCTATTGACAACTGACCTTTCCCGCTGTCCTCCCCCGCCCTTTTTTTTTTTCACTCTAGTTCTAGCTTTTTTGGTTAACACTACTACAGGATAAATTAGAAAACACAATCTCTGTGGGTGACCAGGCAAAACTTATTTATCATATAACCCTAGCAGACAACATAGCCTTAATACATATATTTGTGCTTCTGTCACTGGCACTCATCTGATCACTGCCAAATAGTGACAGGTTTTAAAGACAATCACATTAAATATTAATCAAGCTTGAAAGATGTAGCCAGGCAGCAGCTTACTAACAACTAGGCATTTCCACCCTGCTTTCCGCCCTGACAGCACCCTATGCCTGTGTATCATTAAATTTGTTCTTTTTCCCTCGTAAAGTATCATTTTCAGAATGCTATCAATTTAAAGTGACTATTGGCTGACTGGGTGACCCTGAGCCAGCGACAGAGCTCTCACAAGAGTATACCTTGGCCCCAGGGCACCCTGACCAGGCCCATCTTCCTTATCCTGGCTGTTCTCTTGCTGCTGCCAACCTAAGGTGTGAGCAAATGCTGAACATTCAGCTTGGGAATTCGTGAGCACTCCTGGTTCATGGAGTGTACCATCAGTGTACAGTCAGAGGCTGTCGGGCTGAGCCTGGAAGCAGAGGGCCAGGAACACCAGTGGGAGCGGGGTGGCCGTGTTTGCCCGGTCTGTGGGAGAGAACAGTAGTAGATGAAACTTGCTGAGTCAGGCAGGGCTGGCAAAGACGAAATTAAGCAAGTTCACACTGTTTCAATGAAAGCTTCTATTTGCCTGTAAAGTCTCCTCAAAGACAGAAAGCATACAGAATGGCAAGAATTGCCAGTTTATATCATACTTCAGGAAATCAATTCCATAGAGTTCCTACTGTTGTTAGTTGTTGTCAAGTTGATTTAGCCTCATAGACACCTCATGAGACCTCATGTGTGCAGGGTAGAATTTCTTTATCAGGTTTCCAAAGCTGTGGCCTTTTGGAAAGATTGCCAGGTCTGTCATCTGAAGAGGTGCTGGGTGGGTTTGAACTGCTAACTTTTGGTTAGTGTTTGACCACTTAACTGTTTATGGTACCCAGGAACTCCTGTCTCATAGAGAAGGGAACTAAATTGGGATTTCGGACTACTCGGCAGGCTGTGCAAGGATGATGGGCTCAACAGTGTTCTGGATCCGAGTTTCTGGAGTTGCTCAGTCCTTACCCATATCAGAGGGACCCTAGAGGCTCCAGAGCCATTCAGGATTCCTAAGTATTAGTGTTAAAGAAAGACTTGATGGAGTTACCAAAAAGAGATTCAGAGCCTCCTGTGGGATAGTGGATACCCTGGTGGCACAGTGGGTTAAGTCAAATCCACCAGGCGCTCCTTGGAAACTCTATGGGGCAGTTCTACTCTGTCCTGTAGGGTTTCTATGAGTCAGAATCAACTCTGTGGCAGTGGATGTGTTGTGTGGGGTAGTGTTTTGAAGGGTTTGTCCAGCTGGGGGTCATTTTCTTAGCTTTATGGTTTCAGAAACGTGAGTTTGTCTGTTTATTCCGAGATGTTGAGGCCCAGGGAACTGATTCATGTGAGACTGATCTATAGGTTGAAATGCCCAGTTACTTATTTATAATGAGAAAATATAATTATGAGGGTAGAACAGGGTAGGAGTGTATACGTGTGGATATTAAAATATCTGGCTGGCACCTTCTCTCTTCATAGCCACATTCATAAGTTATAATTTTAAAAAAGTTGCTTTTTAAGCACAAACTTGTAAAAAGCATGCATTATTCTCTGGCTAGTGCTGCAAACACACTGGAAAATTCTTGCTTTTTAGACTTTATTTTTTCTAGGTTTCTTGAAGACCATTTCCTCTCATTCCATTTGCTCACAGGTTACTATATATTTAATTAGTTTCCAAGTTATTTCTTGTAGATTCAAGTTTCTCTAGTTGGCTTAGTTAGGGTTTTCTTGGGCAAAAGAAATTAGTGGCCTGTAGGCAAGATACTAGGTAGAGCAAATCAGCTCGTATTTATCTCTTGGAGTCACTGGGTAGTACAAAGAGTTAATGCACTCAGCTGCTAACCTGAAGTTTGGTGGTTCAGGTTCACCCAGAGGCATCTTGGAAGAAAGGCCTGAAAAAGCAGCCATTGAAAATGCTATGGAACTCAGTTCTACACTGATACACAGGGAGTTGCCGTAAATTGGAACTGACTCAACCATAACTGGTTTTTAAAAATTCTTTGCCAAGCAACCACTCCATGTAAGCTCCCAACATTCTCTTTCCTTATAATTAGCAAGAATTACAGAATCTTAGAGTAGGAGGAGGCCTTGGAAAGAAGCTCAGCTAGCCCTAAGGATTGACGTCATAATCAGCTTTTCTCCATTACTTGCTTGACTTTTCACTCACAAATCTCTCTATATTATCATTTTCCATCTTTTCCTTATTTCTGGATCTAAGGAGCAATATTTTCTTGTCAAGATTAATTACACTTCTCCTATGCACTTAATCCCATTTCCCTTAGGGCAATCGTATAATCTAATCTAAACTGGGACACTTTTGAGAGTAAACAAAGACATTATTAATGATGCCAGGACAACAGGCAAAATTAGAACTGTCCTGGTAAAACTCACACACATAAACGTCACTGTTTCTGCCTTTAAAACAAAACAGGACAAACAAACAAACACTTAGATTCTCTGATAGTTCTTGTTTCAATTGCTTTTTCTATCTTTTCATCTGCCTAGAAAAGGGTCTCCTAGCATCAGCTATGGTCTCCTAATTTCTCAGCCTGACTATTCACCTCATTTTCTAAATTTAGCTCCAAAATACTTGTTTTTGAAAAATAGTCATTAAGGGATGATGAGACTTGGGGACACTGGAGGGTGTGCTCAGTCTCTTCTAGGGGGAAAGCACGGACAGCACAGACACAAGGCTCAGCCATTTCCTTGGTCAGGTCATTTAATTTCACCTTGCCTCGTGTCCTTCCGTTGAAATGATACTACAGTTTCTTCCCCAGAGCAGTTTTCATTAGGATGCTTTCAGCAGCATGTATCAGAATAGTCAACTCAAATTGCCTTAAAGGTGTGACTGTATTTCTTCACGTAGGGGAAAGTCCAGAGGTAAAGAGGGCTCCAGGCAGAAGACATTGGACCTCAGGCTTTAGTTCTCTTGGTTGTGTCCTCTTAGGATTTCCAGACTTCTTTTCAGGATGGCACCTTCTGTGTTTTCAAGAGGGTTGCCAACAGCTGCTAAGGTAGTATGCTTGCCCATAGATGTCCGGTGCAGGAAAGAAAAAAAATCTCTTGTCCAACAGTTGAATAAATGCACTTCTCTTCCATCTGACGATGGGCCAACATGGAACACACACCTACCTCTAGATCAGCAACCAGTAGCAAAATTGGCTTAGACTGGGTAGACTGGGTATTGGGAAGAATTAAATAATATAACTCATGGACATTATCTAGTCCATAGCAGGAGCACTCGATGAAAGCTTCTTATTTCTCCTAACTGTCGGGAGCCGTGGGTGAGCCCCCAGGCCCCGACATACAGGAAGCTTGTAGGGCTGAAAAAGCCCGCGCGCGCCAAGTTTGAAAAGGCCCGCGCGCGCGAAAAACTTCCTGCCTGATGTCACTGCCTTAGTCCTATGTATATCCAATCCCCAGCCGACAACTACCTCACTCCAAATGTCACTCCATCCCTACGTCACTTGATACCTCCCTTTATTCCTACCGCTATAAATATACCTCATTTTGATAATAAAACTGAGGCTTGATCAGATTCTTGTCTTGCCTTCATTTTTCCGCCTTTCTCGCTCACTTTCACAGGCTCTCCCTCGTTCCTTCGTTGATTTGTTCCGCGGGCCGGGGCAAAACTGGCGCCTCAACGTGGGGCCCGAGGTACGGAGCTGCTGAAAGAAACCCACCACGGAGAAGGAAGTCCTGGCCAGGCGTCCTGAGCGACCGCACCGGGTGTGAGCTCGCTCGACTGAAGTTTCCACGGGAAAAGCTGCCCGTGAGTCAAACTTGTCCTGATCACCACGGGAGTAGCCGCCCTGCGAGTTGATCTGAGAGGTAAGTGGTGGTTCTATATAGGCATGGGACAGGAATTAAGTTCGCATGACTTGTTTCTTACCGGCATTGAAAAATCATTGGATAGGCGGAAAATTAAGGCGAAAAAGAAAGACTTAGCTCAGTTTTTTATGTTCCTATCAGACATTTGTCCGTGGTTTTCACAGGAAGGCAACATCAGCCCGCAAATCTGGAAATGGGTTGGAGAGTGTCTGAATGACTATTATAAAACTTTCGGACCCGAGAAGGTCCCAGTCACTTGTTTTTCTTATTGGAATTTGATAAATGATGTCCTCCAGAGTTCTCATAATGCTCCTGATGTTCAACATCTAGCCCAGATGGGTGAAAAGGTTATGAAAGAACGGTCCGTCCCCCCCTCAGTTTCTCTTGATATTCCAGAAAAACCTCAAGCCTTTGGAACACACACACCCCCGCAAGGGAGTCATACTGATCCCCCCGAGGGGCTTCACCCGTCCCTGAGAGCTTTCATTGATAAACCCGATTCTAACGCATTGTCCCCTGAGGGTCAGACCACTCTTGAAGAAAATGCTGCTCATTACCATGAGAATGCCTACCCCTATACCTTTACAGCCCCTGCCTTTCAGAGACCTCCTCATCCTCCAGACCCTCCTAACCTGACCGCCCCACCCCTTGGCCTGGAACCCAGCTGTCCTCCCCGATCGACTGAAAACTCCCTTGATCAGGATATATCAACGCTAGAAAAACTTGTAGCTCGCAGACACAGATAGTTAGATCTCCAAAAGGAGCTCCAAGCCCTTGAGCAAGAGCTTAACTCACTCCGCCTAGCCCAGGATCCTAAAACTCGATCCGGGAACAATGTGTCAAAAGGTGCCCCAGGCCGTCCTAGGACTCTCCTCACCTTTCCGGTAACTCGTAGCCAGCACGGGCAGATAGAGACTGAAATAGAGAGTGAAGAAGAGCAGGAAAGCCCTGAGATAGAAGAGGAAGAAACTGAGAATCCTGATATAGATGCTGTCCAACCTGACAGCCTTAGCCCCCAGAAATATCACCGCTTAAATGTGAAACATGTTAAAGACTTAAAAGCGGCTGTCAACTACGGCCCGACAGCCCCTTACAGTATAGCATTGCTTGAGAGCCTTAGTGACCGATGGCTTACACCTAATGATTGGCATTTCTTGGCTCGGGCCTGTTTATCAGGGGGAGACTTTGTTCTCTGGCGTACCGAATTTGCTGAACTGTGCCGGGAGACGGCCCAGCGAAACGGAGAAAGCCGGACCTCCCGCACCTGGACGAGAGATAAACTCTTGGGGAGGGCTCCATATGACACCAATGAGAAACAGGCAAATTTTCCCCCTGGTTTATTATCACAAATACAAAACGCCGGCCTTAGAGCCTGGAAACGTCTCCCCCCCAAGGGCGCAGCCACCACATCATTGGCTAACATCCGCCAGGGACCCGATGAGCCGTATAGTGAGTTCGTCAGCAGATTAACCGATGCTGCCGAAAGGCTAGTGGGAGAAAGTGAGACTGGCAGTGCCTTTATCAAACACCTTGCCTTTGAAAATGCTAACCCCTCTTGCCAAGAAGCCCTACGACCTCATCACAGAGGAGATCTCTCCGATTATGTCCGACTTTGTTCGAGTATTGGAGCCTCTCATGCTATCGGCGTTGCCATAGGAGCAGCGCTTAAGGGCTTGAACCCCAGCTCATTACAAAAAACTTGTTTTAATTGCAAGCAGCCTGGCCATTTTGTGCGCGAATGTTCCCTGGGAAAACAAAATCGTGGGCCTCCCACCTCAGTGTGCCCCCGATGCAAAAGAGGCAAGCATTGGGCTGTAGATTGTTATTCCAAAACTGACATCAACGGTCAGCCTCTCCCCCCGAAACAGGGAAACTCCCAGCGGGGCCAGCCCCTGACCCCACCCTTGGAACAGAACCTAGGGACAGTCAGGTTTGTTCCCCAAAAGCAGACACAGAGACAGGTTTCAGCTCCCTCTGTCGCGCCACCCCTGGAAGTGCAGGGTTGGACGTACGATCTGCCATCAGTGCAATACTAACCCCTGAACAGGGCATTCAGGTCATTCCTACAGAGGTCCGAGGACCATTACCCCCAGAAACGTTTGGATTGATAATAGGGCGTGGCAGTTCCTCTTTGGCCGGTCTTCAGATCCTCCCAGGAGTCATTGACAATGATTATACAGGACAGATATCTCTTTTAGCTTCTGCCCCCTCAGGGCTGGTATCCATACATGCAGGTCAAAGAATAGCTCAAATCTTGTTGCTCCCTTTATTACCCACACCCCGTAGGCATTTAGTTCCCCGGCGGCCTGACGTTGCCTTCGGGTCCTCAGATGCATATTGGATACAACCAGTCACACCCAATAGACCAAAACTTACTCTCCAGTTAGATGGCAAAGCCTTTGAAGGAATAATGGACACAGGAGCTGATGCTACAGTAATTTCAGCTAAATATTGGCCTTCCAACTGGCCCTGTGAGACCTCAATAACTCATCTTGAAGGCATTGGTCAGTCTGTCAATCCTAAGCAAAGCTCAAAAATTCTTACTTGGAAGGACTCTGAGGGTAACTCAGGACAAGTTCAACCTTACATTGTTCCGGATTTGCCTGTTAATCTGTGGGGTCGTGATGTCTTATCCCAGCTGAGGGTCATCATGTGTAGCCCAAATGAAATAGTTACCCAACAGATGCTTAATTTGGGCTTCCTACCGGGACAGGGATTGGGAAAGAATAATCAAGGCATGAAGCAGCCTCTTCTTATAACGCCTAAAAATAATCGTTCGGGCTTGGGAAGCGAAAATTTTTCGTAGTGGCCATTGACTTCCCTGCACCCTACGCTGACAAAATTAAGTGGAGATCTGAGTCTCCAGTGTGGGTAGATCAATGGCCCTTGACTGAGCAAAAACTCGCAGCTGCCACAGAGTTAGTGCAGGAACAGCTGGCTGCTGGACATTTAGAACCAACTACCTCTCCTTGGAATACTCCTATATTTGTGATAAAAAAGAAAAATGGGTCATGGCGACTCCTTCAGGACCTCAGAGAAATTAATAAAACCATGTTTACAATGGGGGCTCTCCAACCTGGACTCCCCTCCCCCGTTGCCATTCCAGCTAATTACTTTAAAATCATTATTGATCTCAAAGATTGCTTCTTCACTATCCCTCTTCACCCACTTGATAGAGAACGCTTTGCATTTAGCCTCCCAGTTATTAATTTTAAAGGACCAATGCAGCGCTATCAGTGGAAAGTTCTCCCTCAGGGCATGGCCAATAGTCCCACTCTGTGTCAAAAATTTGTTGCTCAGGCTATAGACCCTCTTAGGCGTTGGTGGTCTTCCATTTATATCATTCATTACATGGATGATATTTTACTGGCGGGGGCCTCCAGCTTAGAGGTACTTAGGTGCAGTCAGGACCTAACTTGCCAACTAACTTCCCTTGGACTTCAAATTGCCCCGAACAAAATATAACTTGCTGACCCTTATTATTACCTCGGTTTCGAATTGAATAATAATCAAATCACCACTCAAAAGCTTCACTTAAAAACCTCTCATCTACACACACTTAATGATTTCCAAAAGTTCCTGGGAGATATTAATTGGCTCCGACCATACCTCAAACTTACAACTGGGGAATTAAAACCATTGTTTGATACTCTTCATGGAGATGCCAGCCCCCTCTCTCCCCGCTACCTCAATCCGGAGGCAAAAAGGGCCCTTCGCATTGTTGAAGAGGCCATACAGCAACAACAGGTTACCTTCATAACTTATGAACAGCCCTTTGCCCTTATTGTCTGTGCCACACTACATACACCCACGGGGGTTTTGTGGCAGAATGGCCCTCTCCTGTGGATACACCTATCCTCCACCCCGACTAAAGTTCTCCTCACCTATCCCTCCCTGGTGGCCAAACTTATAAGACTAGGCCGAGAAAAAAGCCGCCAGCATTTCGGCAGGGACCCTGATCAGCTTATCCTTCCTTACACCAAGGAACAAACAGACTGGCTCTCTCAAAATGATGATGACTGGGCAATTACCCTAGTCACATTCCAGGGTACTATAGATAACCATTATCCTTCACACAAACTCCTCCAGTTTGCCCAGAGGCACCCCTTCATCTTCCCCAAAATAACATCTACTCAGCCCTTGAAAGGAGCCTCCCTGGTTTTTTCAGATGGATCTTCCTCTGGTATTGCCGCGTGGGTTATAGACTCACAGGAAAACAGTGTCCAGTCTCCTTACAGGTCTGCCCAGCTTGTAGAGCTTTTCGCTATCCTACAGGTCTTCACAATACTACATGATGTTCCCTTCAATCTTTACACTGACAGTGCTTACATAGCTCTCTCAGTCCCAGTGTTGGAAACTGTTCCTTATATCAAATCATCTTCTAACGCTGTGCTTCTTTTTCAACAACTTCAGGCACTCATCCTAAAAAGATAACACCCCTTTTTTATCGGACACTTGCGTGCCCATACTGACCTTCCAGGACCCCTCTCCGAAGGCAACAACCTTGCAGATAAACAAACACACTTGGTCCTCTCAGCTACCCTAGAGCCCATTACCAAAGCCCAACAGGCTCATGCTCTTCACCACCTCAATGCTCGTACACTCCGCCTTATGTTTAAAATTACTAGAGAACAGACGAGACAAATTGTTAAAAACTGTCCTGCATGCGTAACTCTTCTGCCTCTCCCCCACCTAGGGGTTAACCCAAGGGGCCTGCTCCCCAATGAAATCTGGCAAATGGATGTTACCCATATTCCTGAGTTTGGTAACCTCAAATATGCCCATGTGACCATTGATACCTATAGTGGGTTCCTCCATGCCACCCTCCACAGTGGTAAGGCCTCTAAAAATGTTATAGCACATGTTCTCCAATGTATTGCCATCATGGGGAAGCCCCAACAAATCAAAACCGACAATGGACCAGGATATACATCACAAACCTTTAAAAATTTCTGTGGTCAATTCCAGATCAAACATGTAACTGGCATTCCCTATAATCCTCAGGGACAGGGCATAATAGAGCGAGCCCACCAGACCCTTAAGTATACCATATCCAAACTTAAGACAAACACTGTTTATTCCACTAAAGGTTCCCCTCGTAACCTCCTAAATCATGCATTGTTCATCCTTAATTTCCTACAATTAGATCTTAATGAAAAATCTGCGGCAGATCGTCTTTGGCATCAAGAGACTAAAAATCAATATGCCAAGGTTATGTGGAAAAATCCCATAACCCACAAATGGCACGGTCCTGATCCGGTTCTTATCTGGGGAAGAGGCCACGCATGTGTGTATGATACTGCAGAAGGGGCCCCTCGGTGGCTACCTGAACGTCTTGTTAAGCCCATCAATGATAACCCCATTTCCAGGGAAAATACCCCTGAGAAGCCTTCTCCTCTTTTGTAGGCTGTGAAGGCCACCTGTGTCCGGCATTGCTGGAGTGAAATGCTGAGAAAACTCTGCAATATGGAAGTCAACAATCCATCACAGATAAGCTTTTTAACCTTCTTGTTAATCATTTTTCCTACATATGAAGGATTTGCCCCTACCAACCCCCATGCTCCTTTTAGCCTTAAATGGGCTGTTATAAACCTAAATGATAATTCCATACTTTATAATGCTAGTGACACCAAACCCTTAAACACTTGGTGGCCTGACCTTTCCTTTTGCCTTAAAGATGTCATCCCATGCATAAAAGAATACGCCTCTAAACACGTGTGCAACTTCGGGCTTTATGTTTGCCCCAACTATAATAAAGGCGCTCACTGTAGGACAACCGATTCCTACTTCTGCGCCAAATGGAGTTGCGTTACCTCAAGTGATGGAAATTGGAAATGGTCCACACCTTCTTCAGACCTCTTAAGTTTCTCCTTTACTAAGTATTATGATAAAATCAAAAGATTTAGTTCCTCTAAACCATGTAACAAAGACAGATCATTCAGGGGTCATTAAGGACACTATAACTAACCTCAGAGAGCGATTAAATCAGAGACAACGAGAATGGGGAAGCAGCTCAGGACCGCTTGATTTTAACTTTACCGGAACTTCATGGCTTACTAATCTACTTCTCAGTTTTGCTGGCCCTGTTTTAGGAATATTACTGTTCCTGACCTTCGGCCCTTGGGCATTCAGAAGAATAACAAACCTCATCAAACAACAAATAGATGCTGCACAAGCTAAACCTATTCCAGTTCACTACCATCGCCTGGCAGTTGACGAAGCTTATGCCATTGAAATGGGGTACCCTAGCTTCCTCCCCACGGGGACAGCATGAAAAGTAGAGGCATGCTTACCTCCTTACCAATCTGGCAAGAGAGGTATGGGTACTGGTGCGAGTGCGAAGCAAAGCATTGCAAGGGAAAGTTAACACTAACTCCTCTACGTTTCCCTGGGGCACACCTGGCTTGCATAGAGGTTGGTATCTATTTCAACATCAAAACGGCTCTGCCTCTCCTCCTCAAAAGATACCAAGAGCCATAAGTTCTACACGGAGGAGCCTTGGTCAATACCCCCTTGCCCAGTTAAAGCCCACCTCCCATTAATTAAAACAAAAGGGAGGAGATGTCGGGAGCCGTGGGTGAGCCCCCAGGCCCCGACATACAGGAAGCTTGTAGGGCTGAAAAAGCCCGCGCGCGCCAAGTTTGAAAAGGCCCGCGCGCGCGAAAAACTTCCTGCCTGATGTCACTGCCTTAGTCCTATGTATATCCAATCCCCAGCCGACAACTACCTCACTCCAAATGTCACTCCATCCCTACGTCACTTGATCCCTCCCTTTATTCCTACCGCTATAAATATACCTCATTTTGATAATAAAACTGAGGCTTGATCAGAATCTTGTCTTGCCTTCCATTTTTCCGCCTTTCCTGTTTACTTTCACAGGCTTCCCCTCGTCCTTTCGTTGATTTGTCCCGCGGGCCGGGGCACCTAACAATTGGGTCAATTATATATACACACCAGATTACATGGGAATGTTCTCTCTCTTTTATATTTATCTTTATTCTGTCCTTTGGTCGGGGGAGCACCTCACTTTTCATTAGCACGTATTACAGGTTAATGCACAACTTGTGCTTGATTAGTGCATGAAAATAGTTTTAAGTACACAGGTAAAAATTAGGACAGAAGACCAGGGAAGGAATACTGAGTATGGGGCTAGAAAAGAGGACGAAGTGGGAACTGGAGGAGGAGACACCAGAGTGTCGCTGACTTTACCATTGCTTCAGCCCACATTGCTCTGCTTCTGGTTCCATTCCTCCTTTCATAACTCCTCCTTTAGGGATGTGGGTCCTTTTAGCAACTACTGGCAGATTTTAAACAACTCATCCATCCAGGCAAACTTAGGACCCCATTCCATCTTTATGTATTTGGCAACTAGTGGAGAAAGGCCAGAACTGAGGCTTTCACACCTATTTAGCACCCGGTTAAGCATCACTTGGTGCCTGCCAAATGAGTCTCTACCATTTAGGGGGAATTTGTACTGATTACTAATTAAGCAGAAGTCATTGCTACTCTCAATCATTAGACTAAATCAGTTTCTGGGGGAAAGTCTTGATAAGCAGCTGCCCAATTAAAATGGATTTGAAGGCACCCCTCCCACAAAGGCTCACACACCACCAGTGATTCACACACCAGCAGCACGCACAGGCTGGTTCTTATGACCAGGGTCTTCCTGCTGACTGCATCCAGGGACAGTCGGCAAGCTCAGTGCTAGGTGACATGGGCTGGGGAGTCTTAAAGTCAGATCCTCAAACTTAATTGAGGTAAGTTATACTAAGTACCAAGCCTAAGGGGAAAGGCCTGTAGTGACTAAGGATTTCATACATGCTTTGGTCTGTAATTCTCTTCCCTATTATTTCTTTTGCATAAATGCTTTTAGGATAGGCAACTCCCTGCCCAGTGACTTTCTGCATTGCCCTTTAGGTTACTTAGTGCATTTTAGACTCTTTTTGTGACTGCGGTGTAGTTCCTCATTGCTGTCACCTGTCGTTGGGTCACTTCCAACTCATAGCAACCCTATGTACAGATGCTGTCAGATCTAAGCATCCTCACAAACATTGCCGTGTTTGAGCTCATTGTTGCAGCCGCTCTCGTCAGTCCCTCTCATGGAGGGTCCTAGCTTGTCTGAACTATGACGCTAAGTAATTACGTGAACTTGACATTTTTTGACAATTTTTTGGGAGGTAGATGAGTGTGTGTAGTGGGAAGGATATATAGCAATAGCTTTGGGATTCAAGATGTTGGGGATGTTTGTGAGCATCTGAGGATGTTTCCTGTGGGCAACAGATTCTCATAGGAGACCAAGCATGACTTAAATAACATCAGATGTTATGCCTGAAGACAAACACTTATGAATCAGGGCATAAACTGCATCAGAAACTTCTATCTTTCCTTATGAAGATGCCACTTCTTTTTGTAGAACATTGTGTTTGAAGTTAGAGGAGTGCTGAACTGGGAGGGTGTTATAAAAACATAATATGGAGAAAAGCCATGTCTGTATGGATTTGGGAACAAAATTTATTACTTTGAGATAGGTTCAAGGCATTGTATTGGCTAATTCTAAGATACTAGCTCATGTCATGAGGTCATTTTTCTAATATTTTACATTCCAAACACATTCCTATCTTCACTAGATTTTCTTGGGACCCTAACAGAAGTCATTTTTTCTTAGGGGAGGTGGATGGCTACATATTGTTAACAATGATGATGATGTTTTGAGGCACTTACACCTCACTTTCCGGAAGGTCAGAGAAAGGAGTTCGATTTTAAGCCGATGGAAAATTTCAGACATAAACACAATCCCAATTGGCAGATGCTGCTACAACAAAAATCTCTTTATTTCAATGATTCCCAATGGCAACTTTGTACCAGGCAATATTCAATACGGGAAAAACTTGGTCCTAAATAAAAATGTGGACAATCTCTTGGAGCTTAGTCTAATGGGAAAATACTGCCAAAATTCTTGAGAGAATGAGGGAGCAGTTAAAAACACTGGCTTAGTGAGGAGCTTCTGCAGGAAATTATCTGACAGTTTAGTGGGGAGAGGACATCAGAGAAAGGCGCCTGTGAGTATGCAAGCCCTTTCAGAAACACCTGGAACTGTTAGAATTTAATGATGTGAGGGAAGGAAGATCAATCCATCTCATTTATCAAATTGAAGAAAAGGGTATTGTCTTAGGGTTCTCCTAGACAAAAAAGAAAGAAATGCCCAGTGAGCTCTTTCTATTTACCTACAGATTTACTTCAAGGAAGTGGCTAACACGGTAATAGAAGTCTACGAAGTGCAAACTCTGTAGGTCAGACGACAGGCTGGAGACTACTGCAGGCTTGTGTCCCAACAAGAAGAATGAAGAGAGAGTTCTGCCAGGGTATCTATTTATAGTTTGGAGACAGAATACACCCCAGGGAAAACCAAATCAAACCCTCTGCTGTCAAGTCGATTCCAATTCACAGCCACCCTGTAGGACAGAGTAGATCTGCTCCATCGTTTCTGAGGAGCGCCTGGTGGATCTGAACTATTTAACCTTTAGGTTAGCAAACATAGTACTTAACCACTATGCCACCAGAGAAACTCCCTTCTTGCTCATAACATTTCCAGCTGATTGATGGAGGCCCATCCACGTTATAGAAGGTAATCTGCTTTATATAAGGCCAACTGATTTGATCACATCTAACTGCTCAATAACAACAACTAGACTAGTGCTGGGCCAAACAGTTGGATACCACAGCCTGGCCAAGTTGACAAATAAAATTTACTATCTGAGAAAGTTGGAGAATTTGAGGTATGCAGGTAGCAGATGTCTGGGTGACACATAAATACTGTTGTGCTGGAGGCTCCCATCCACTTCACACTGTGCTTGATATTGGCTAAGTACACATTAAATAACTGTTAGGCATATAAAATAAGAATGGACACAAGGTATTCTGTAAATATTAAAGTAATACACAATAGTTATATATTGTAGCTAATTATAAGATGTCAATGACTGAACCTACCAGCCTTGGAAACCTAATAGGGTGTTCTACTCTGTCCTAAATATGACTTGGAATTGACTCGACAGCAATGAGTTTCGTTTTTTGTTTGTTTCATTGTAATGATTTATCAGGTTTATTTCCAAGGAGAAGGTGGGATGGGATGCAGATGACAGATGATGCTAAAAACAGAAAGAACAGAGACAGGGAGAGGGATGCAGAGGGCTCCTCTCCTTGTTACAGCCAGCAGGGACCTGTTACTTCTTGATTTTGGAAGAGCAGATATTTTTCGTCATTTGGGTAACCTTCTGTTTGGAGCCTGGTATTGCCTGGCCTTGTGTTCAGTTCCAGAAGCAGCATATGCCTTCAGTCTTCTTTTCTCTCTGGTCTGATGGTCCAGGAGTTCTTTCCTTCCTATTTTGTAACTTCAATAGAGAGTTGGCTCAAGAGTTCTCAGTTAACATACAAGACTGATTGCAGCCTCTGGGCTGTGGACTCCATCCTTAACAAGGACCCTTGGGTTACCAGGGAATTTCCATTGTTCTGCAGGGACAGGCTATTCCCAGTCCCTGTGACTATGCAGAATGTTCTAGAGGGAGGCCCTTCTGTAGGAACTTGGATGGTGCATACAGACCACTGGCACTTGGCCTGAGCTGTGACTCGACGCCCAGGAGTTGCATGCACTTGGTTGCTTCTTTGCTTGTAAGTTTCCCCCGATAAACTTTATTTAGGATCAGTTATGCATAGTATCTTTGATCGTTGGGGTTCTTTTCAAAATGAGAATTAAGCTTTCCAGGCACCTGGAATGGTCAAGGGACAATTACCTTTGAAGAGAGCAGAGGGGTTACAACACAGAGACCCTCTCCCTTTGAGAAGCAGAGCTGGGCTGTCAGAGAAAAAGTCAGAAGGAGAGAGGCAAGAGAAGTAGACCATTCTTTCTTGATGCCAAAGAGAAGCTGATTTCCACTTGTCCCTTGACAGGGCTGTGATAGTATGTGACAGTTTTCTTACTGCTTCTGGCAGCATCATAGAGCTGCTTGGCCACTTGGGGTTGGTTGGTTTTCGGCTTGTTGTCAGGGAAAATAGAGGAGTTGCTCAGAGAAGAAAGGTCCTCTCTGGCTGCTCAATCAGGATGTGCTGAGAGGGCTGTCCCTAGAGGGGACTTGCAGGCCAGGGGGTTAGTTGATCAGCACCACCTGAGAAACACAGGACAGAGCTGTGAACAAACAGGCTGATGTGGATGTCTCCTGGAGGGTTCCTCCGTCCTTCAGCAGATTCCCATTCAATTGTCTACTTCTCCCAGAAAGTGCCTGGAAGAGTCCACTGAGGCCCCCAGGGCTGATGTCCAACCTGCTGGAGGGAACTCCTTAATCTGGGCAGGTGATGCAATCTTTTTGTCCCAGGAGGGCTGGCTAGAGTAACTGCAGACGCCGTTGATTTCTTCTACTGCTGAAATGTGACCTTCCTGCAGATGGAAGGTGGCAGCTCTTGATCCAATAGTATTGATTTGCTGCAGCAGGTCTGCTCAAGTGTAGAAAAATTCCACACAGTTGGTTAGCTAAAGAAGCAGAGGGAAGGCTTGACCAAGCAGATTCAAGTTGGTGCTGGGGTGAGGGGGTGGCGATGGGGGGTGCATTGGGGGGTGGGATGGGGGATGTGGCCCACAGGTCAAGCTCTTGGGTTTTCCGTAGCTCAAGTAAGGGAACTCTTCATCCTTAGCCTCACACCTGTCTCTCTACCAGGCACTGCAGTTCAGATCCCAGCTCAGGTGTCTGTCAGCCCTGGCTTCAAATTCCACTTCCCTCATTTACTGGCTGTATGGACTCAGAAACACGTAGTGTTTTAAGTGCTACGGCTATTCACCAAAAGGTTGGCAGTTCAAATCTGCCAGGTGCTCCTAGGAAACTCGATGGGGGCAGTTCTACTCCATCCTGTAGGGCCACTGTGAGTCAGAATCAACTCGATGGCAGTAGGTTTTTTGTTTTGTTTTGTTTTTTTTTTAATGGACTTTGTTCTTAACTTCTTACTGATTCTTGCATTCGTAATTTTTCTGTTGAGTACCTGCTACGTGCCAGACATTGTGCTATGAAAACTGGGGATACTGATGAGTGAAATAGTTTACCCTTAGCTGTGAAATCTACCAACCCTACACCTCTATAGCTTTGTGGCCTGAATGAATGGCTGCTTTGTAGGGCTGGAGGCTCTCGTCCTCCCCACTCCAGCCACTTCCTGTAGGTCCTAGTATAATATGGTCTGCCTCTCTACACTTGTGAGGAAGGGCTGGCTCCTTTCATGTTCAGTATGTGAAAGGATCCAAAGGTGCAGATGGCAGGGAGGCTGCCTGGCTTTCCCCTCTAGCAATTTAATTGGGAAAGAAACTTGGCCCCAAGACGGCTCCTTGTGTTCTGTGAAAAACGCTGTTTTGTCTTTCCTCAAAAGGAAACTGGAAGCAACCAGAAGTTCTGTCTAGGAGAACAGAGGGGCAGCTGTCACCTGACAAAGGCCCCTGAATAGATCATGTGGGTACCAGGAGAGCAGGCTCCACTAGATTAGGATGCTCCTGGCTTTCATCAGTCAGTGACCTGCTGGGGAACTGGCTTGTGTGTTTCTATGTCCCTTGCCTCCCAGTCAGACACTTGAGATCTGAAAATTCTAGCCCCTATTGCTATCTTCTACAAAAAGAGATAAAAGACATTCCTGGATGCCTGAAGGTGGCTCTTTAATCTCTCTTTCTCGATGCCTGCTTTTCCAGGGCAGCCTGGTGAGTGTGTCAGCTCATGCCTAGATGTCATGTACTTTCCAAAATCACAGTTACTTCCAGATAAACTTGTGGCATCAGCTCTTCTTCTTCCTGACACATCACTACTATAACGGCCAGGGGACAAAATGTTAAAGGAGAGAGGGAGTGAATGTGGGAAACTATGAAGGAGGCCAACACGGCCTTAGAGGATGAAACTCAGATGAAGGAATGGTCAGTCATACACAGCTTCAGCACCTGCAGAGGAAGCAGTGATGAGAAGCAAGCTCATGGACTGAGGAGACCCAGCAGATGGGAAAGGGCATGAGGATTGGTTGAAAATCTGTCCAGAATTGATTAGAGCAAAATTCAAGTAATTTCTCCACTATAATATTATTGGAGCCCAGGTGGTACAGTGGTTAGGAGCTTGGCTGCTAATCAAAAGTTTGAATCCACCAATCACACCTTGGAAATCCAATGGGGCAGTTAGCTCTTTTCTGTCCTGTAGAGTTGTTGTGAGTTGCAATTGGCTCGACAGCAATGGGTTTGGTTACGATGTTCTTAGGAAGGCCAAAAATGTAGTCTATAAAATAAAAGCTATAAAAAGCTATAAAAGCTATAAAATAAAAGCTAGTCTATAAAATAAAATCAACAAAAGACATGAACAATAAGAGAGAAAAGATAAGATAATTAGAAACTCAGTGTAATAGTCAAATATCTGATTAATGAAAGTTTAGAGAGAGAGAACAGAAAAAATAGAGATAAAAATATTTTTGAAGAAATAGCACAAGAAATTGTCCCTGTAATGAACGCTGTGATTATCTGGAGTCTAGGCAAACAAGTTGTCATTGAGTTGATTCTGACTCAAGGGAACTCCATGTGTCAGAGCAGAACTGTAATCCTTAGGGTTTACAATGGCTGATTTTTAGAAGTAGATCTCCAGGCCTTTTTTCCAAGTCACCTGTGGGTGGACTCGAAGCTCCAATCTTTAGGCTAGTAGCTGAGTGCATTAATAATTTGTACCAGTGGGTTTAGTAAACTATGGCCTATGGGCCAAATTCAATTTGTCTCTTGTTTTTTAAATAAAATTTTATTGGAACATAGCCACATTCATGTATATATTGTTCATAGCTGCTTTGCTATGATGGTAAATTTGAGAAATTGTGACTGAGACTGTATGACTTACAAAGTCTAAAATATTTACTATCTGGCCCTTTACTGAGAAAGTGTGCAGACTTCCTTCTCGAGTTTAGAAGTCCACCATTGACAAATACAGTGAGTGTAAAAACATCTAGAGAAGAACATTAGTGTGAATTTTCAGAGCACTAGGAAAAAAGAGAATCTTTAGAGATTCCTGAGAGAAAAGATCACACACAAACAATAAGAAATTGGAATAGAACTACAAGTCCTTACTATAACAAACTAAGAGAGACTTACATAAATGGAGAAACCTACTCTGCTAGTGGATAGGAAGACTTAACATTGTGAAAATGTCTATTTTGCCTGAAAAAATCTACTTACATAATACAATCCCAATACAAATTCCAATGACATTTTTTAGAGATGGAGAAACAAATTACCAACTTTGTTTGGAAAAGGAAGAAGCCCCAGACAAGTAAAGCACTACTGAAGAAGAACACACTGGGAGGCCTCTCATTACCTGACTTTAGAACCTATTACACTGCTACAGTAGTCAAAACAGCCTGGTAATGGTACAAAAAGAGACAGATAGATCAATGGAACAGAATTGAGACCCCAGAGATGACACCATCTGCCTATGAACTGTTGATATGCAACAAGAGCTGTAAGACATTAAACTGGGGAAAAAACAATCTCTTCAACAAATGGTGCTGGCAAAATTGGATAGCCATCTGCAAAAAATTGAAACAAGACCCATATCTTACACCTTAGACAAAAACCAACTCAAACTGCATAAAAAAACCTAAATATCAAATATAAAACAATAAAGCTCATTCAAGAAAAAAATGGGAACAACAATGGAAGTTTTAATATACAACATAGACAGACTTCAAAATCTGTCAAACAAACCACAATTACCAGAAGAGAAAATAGATAAGTGGGAACTATTAAGAATCAAACACTTTTGTTCATCCAAAGACTTTATCACAAGAGTTAAAAGGCCACCTACAGAATGGGAAAAAATATTTGGCAACTCTATGTCAGACCAATGCCCGATCTCCACAATCTATAAGGTACTACAAAATATCAATGAGAAAACGATAAATCATTCAATTAAGTGATGGGTAAATGAGATGGACAGACACTTCTCTAAAGATGAGATCCAGACAGCCAAAAAACACATGCGGACATGCTCACAATCATTAGCTATTAAAGAAATTCAAATCAAAACTACAAAAAGATTCCATCTCACCCCAACAAGGTTGGCCTGGATCCAAAAAATGCAAAACAACAAATGCTAGAAGGGCTGTGAAGAAATTGGAACTCTCCTACACTGTTGGTGGAATTGTAAAATGGTGCAACCTCTTTGGAAAGCAATCTGACACTTCCTTAAAAAGCTGGATATAAATATACCATTTGATTTAGTAATTCTCCTTCTCGGAATATACCCTACAGAATCAAGGAGCCATGATGGAGCTCACAAAGGTGAGTCTCACTGGCAACACAAGAATAACAAGGGGTGTACCCTGAAATCTCCTTTAAAAGACTGTAGCTGATGGTCCAGGGGCCTCAGGGTTCCCCTGGGAACATGGCCCCTGGCCCTGAAGCTGCCCATGTCTGTAAATCATAATGGAGGTCAACTCTTCAGACAGGAATGGATTGGACTTGGTGATGCAGAGTGACCATATCATGTGTGCACTTTATGGTTGTCTTGCTGACTTCTTACTGGAGGAAGGGGAGTGGATGGAGAGGAGGGGATAGGAGACTGCTGGGAGGATAACACACGTATGGAGCAGAGAGAAAGAGTGTGCTGTCACCGGACAGGGAGAGTAGTGGGAGCTGCATGTAGGTGGGCATGCAAATTGATATAGGAATGTACATTTTCACTGAATCACAATTTTAATATAAAATATAATAATAATAAAAATCAGAATAAGATTGGCCTTCTCTAAAGCTGCAGTAGAGGTAACAAGACAGATGTGATGCCTTCAAGATACTGTGGGAGAAGCAACTTTTAGCTTGCAATTCAATCCAGTGTAAAGGCAGAATAAAGGTGTTTATAGATAGCCATGCCTCCAAAACTTGACTTTTTACTTCCCAAGGGAGGTACGCTTCAGCATAATAAGAGAGAAAACCAAGAAAGGGTAAGATTTGAAGGCTTATATGCAGGACAGTGGAGCCCTGGTGGCTGCTACGCTGAAGATCAGCAGTTTAGATCCACTATGTGCTCCTTGGAAACTCTATGGGGCACTTCTACTCTATCCTACATGGTTGCTGTGAGTTGGAATTGACTTGACAGTAATGAATTTGGTTTTCTGGGCTTTCATTCAGCACAGTGATGGGAAACACTGAGCCAACACCCCTGCTCTAGGCCCAGAGTGACCAGGTCCAGACTGGAGCAGTGCCAGGAAGGGCTGTATGGGGTGATGGTGAGGAGATCTGATGTCTTGTCTATGTGTTTGACCAGAGTAGAGGAGAGCGTTGGGAGATTTTACAGAACCATTGAGAGTTTGTGAAATCTGCGCTAGTTACATAACAAACTAAGTAAATTAAAAACAAACAAACAAACCAGTTACTTCAGGAAAAACAAAATGTAAAAGAAAGGAAATGTAATCATACCACTGACTCAATAGCATTTATGTAATCAACCAGGTAGCTGCATTGGCTCTGCCTCCTGCTGAGTGACCCAGGAAATACCTCTTTCTCTTCTGTGTCCTCTGCCCTGGAGGAGGCAGGGTCTGGAGTCACTAATGTGTTTGCTCTTTCAGCAATCCCAACACCTTTTCTAACAAACTCCTTGTAGTAGGTTTCCCTCTATTGGATGATCTCTCCCATGTGTTTATGGAGTCAGACTAGAACAAAAGTGAGTAATAATGTCTAAAATTGATAAATCAGGAAATAACAGAGTACAGTGGGTTCAGACATTGCTGTAGAGTTGTGGAGATGGTGTGGGGAAGGAAAAAGAAATTCTTTTTGGAGTTTTTATTTTTTTGCCTTCCCTAAGAGTGAACAGTCTGGCCAACTTGCTCCAGTATTGTAATAAAGACGTTGCAATAAAACTAACAAAGACAGAGCAGTATAAACATCATGTTAGAAATATGGAAGAAATCCCAGGACAGAACCAAAAACCTACACACGGTGAAAAGAACTGAAGGTGTTTTGCCTTGAGGAGAGGAAGCTGGAGTGGGGGTGGAGGGATGAAAGAGTAGTGGAATACTTCTTTTGTTATGTCCTTTGTGTTGTTGTTGTTAGGTGCTATGGAGTTGGTTCCAACTCACAGTGACCCCGTACATAACAATGAAATGCTGCCCAGTACTGTGCCATGCCCACAATTGTTGTTAAGCCAAGTCCCTTGTTGCAGCCACCAGGTCAATCCATCTTGTTGAGAGTCTTCCTCTTTTGCACTGGCCCTCTACCAACTACAATATCCCTCTTCAGGGACTGATCCCTTCTGACAACATGTCCAAAGCATTTAAGTTTCACTTTTGTCATCCTTGCTGCCAAAGAGCACTCTGGTTGCACCTCTTCCAGAACAGATCTGTTTGTTCTTTTGGCAGTCCGTGGTACATTCAATATTCTTTTCCAGCATCGTAATTCACAGGCATCAATTCTTCTGTCTTCCTTACTCACTTTCTAGCTTTTGCATGCATATGATGTGATTGAAATACCATGGCTTGGGTCAGGTGCACCTTAGCCTTCAAGAAGTCTTTCATGACATCTTTCAACTCTTTAAAGAGGTCTTTTGCAGCAGATTTTCCCAATGCAATGCATCTTTGTTTTCTTGACTGCTACTTCCGTGGGCACTGATTGTGGAACCAAGTAAAATGAAATTCTTGAGAACTTCAATGTTTTCTCTATTTAGTATTATATTGCTTACTGGTCCAGCTGTGATGGTTTTTGTTCTCTTGATGCTGAAGTGCAGTCCATACTGAAGGCTGTGGTCTTTGATCTTCATCAGAAAGTGTTTCAAATCCTCTTCACTTCCAGCAAGCAGTATTGTGTCATGTACATAAGGCAGGTTTTTAATGAGTCTTTGTCCACTCCTGATGCCTCATTCTTCTTCATACAGTCCAGCTTCTTGTTTTTTTCCTCTATCTCTTTTATTTTAAGCTAGATGCATATATTACTTCAAAAACTTGAACACAACCCCCCAATATTCTTCTGGGGATTGGCATGTATGTCAACCTCCAGAAGTACTCAGCCACTGACTAGAAGATTGGCACTTGGAACACACTCAGTGGTTTCACCAGAGAAGAGACCTGGCGATCTGGTTCCATAAAGACTGCAGCCTAGGAAAACTTGTGGGGCAGTTCTCCTCTGTCATATAGGGTCACTATGAGTTCAGATTGACTTGATGGCACACAACAACAGACCAGTCTAATCACTGGGCCCCGTATTCCCACAGACCAGGAACATCAGCAAGTTAAAGATAGCAATGACGGAGAGTCCTCCTCTAGGTTGCCTATTGGGATGCTGAAGAGGAGATCTAGGTTGTTTATCCAACATGGATATTCACTTGGAAGAGTTGTTTTCATGGACTATGTTACTTGAATCCACGAAATAAATATAATGTCTTCCCTTTCTTAAAGCATTTAGCGGGGACCATAGTGCACAGAAGGTTTACAGTTCTTATAGGTAGATGAGGTCAGCTAGGGAGGGGACACTGTCTTTTTTTCTGCCTTAAGCCTGAAGTGGGGGAGTTCTGTGGTGAGTCTTGTTTGGGCTGTCTGGGCATCATTATAAGCCATTGCAGCCACCAGCAACCACAGCCCAAACAATAGGATTAGGATGGTCCACTCCTTCTTAGCACGGATTTGGTGATGTTTAAGCATATGGAGCACTCTAGCTACAGTGGGGGCTGTAAGGGTCCAACGGTGGAATTCACAGTGGCTGTACCAATGGGATCAAGTATAGCATCAGAACTCTTCCTCTGGTTCTTAGTGTGATGGAGGGGTGGGAGAGGAAGAAGATGTGTGTCTATTTTGTTTAACAGGTTAACATCCTTTTTTGGTTCTGAAAGACAAAGTTTTGGTTTAGTTTAGAGCAGAGAGATTATGACAAAGGGCCCTACCTGCTCTACTCAAACAAAATTGTTAGACCTCTGTCCATCTTGGCCACCCTCAAATCTGTTAGTGTGGGGGGCCAAGACTAGGAGTATCCCAGGGAGAAAGGAGATAGGGAAATCAGCCCCAAGCTCCAGCTGAGAGGTCAGAGGTCTAGAGACAGCTGGCCTAAAATGGAATCTGCTTACAGGAGGAATGGTCAAGAGGTTCAAGGGACTGCGGTGTCTGATTTTTGCGGTGAATATTTTCTTAAACAGTGGGAGAAATGGTGGTTTAGTGGTAGAATTCTTGCCTTTCATAGAGGGGTCGCAAGTGCAATTCCTGATCAGTGCACCTCAAGTGAAACCACTGCCTGTCTGTCAGTGGAGGCTTACGTGTTGCTATAATGCTGAACAGGTTTCAGAAGAGCCTCTAGACTAAGATGGACTACAAGGAAAGGCCCAGTCATGTACTTTTGAAAATCAGTCATGATAAAAGTAAAATTAGACCCTCGTCTAGGTTGGCTGTTAGAGTGCTGAAGAGGAGATCTAGGTTGCTTATTCGACATAGGTTTCACTTGGAAGAGTTGCTTCCATGTGATCTCACAATGGGATCTCACAAAACAAGGCAACAATGAAGTCAAGTGCAGTTTCAAATGCATCTTGCAGTGAGCATTGTGTACACAAGCTTTTCAGTTTTTTTAGGTGGAAATAAGCTAAAAGGGGACACTCCCCTTTGTTCTACTTCAGGCTTGAAGTAGAAAGCTTCTGTGGTGACTACAGGTTGGGCTGTCTCGGCTTTAGTATAAGGAATTGCCCCATGGATAACAATGATTATTGCTTTTTGATAATCCAAAAAGACTGACTTCCCACATTAACCTTGAATTAGAGATGCTAGGAGGAATACAAGAAACCCAGGGGATGACTGATGCCACAAACCTTCCTCCAGAGCCAGCATAGAGAGAAAGCCTTCTCCTGGAGATGGCATCCTGAATTCAGACTTCTAGCCTCCTAAATGTTCAGAGAATAAATTTGCGTTTGTTAAAGCCATCTTCTTGTAGTATTTCTGTTATAGCAGCACTTGGTAACTAAGACAGGGGAGAAGGTGAAGAAGATTTAAGAGAAGGGAAACAGCTGAATAGTGACCATGGCTGGAGTGCAGAGAAAGCAAGTGACAATCATGATGAAAGCAGAAGCATCCTTCTCCTTTGGGAATGCTCAGAAATACTGGGGATGGAGCTGGGCTGCCTCCTGTTTGTTCTGTTATTGATGCAGTAATAGATTGCTGTTGTTGTCAGGTGTTGTTGAGTCACTTCTAACTCATAGCAATACTATGTACGATAGAATGAAACCCAGTGCCATGGCCATGATGATTGTTATCCTAGAGCCCATTGTTGCAGCCACTATGTCAATCCATCTCATTGGGAGTCTTCCTGTTTTTCATTGACCCTCCACTCTACCGAGCATGATGTCCTTCTCCAGGGACTGATCCCTTCTGACAACTTGTCCAAGGTGTGTAAGACATAGTCTCTCCACCTTGATAAGGTGTAGCCTGTTCCAAGGAGTATTCTTCAAGACCAGTTTGTTCATCCTTTTGGCAGTCCATGGTATGTTCAATATTCTTCTCCATCACCACAATTCAAAGGCATCAATTCTTCTGTCTTATTCACTGGGCAGCTTTTGCATGTGTATCATGCAGTTGAAAATACTATGTCTTAGGTCAGGTGCACCTTACTTTTCAAGGTGACATCTTTTCCTCTTTGTTTTTCAACAGTTTCAAGAGGTCTTTTACAGTACATTTGTCCAGTGCAGTGTGCACTGAGTGCCTTCTGTGTGTCGGGCACTGTCTGGGCTTTGGAGCCACAAAAGCAAATAAGGCAAAATCCTCGACCTCCTTTTATTTTTCTCAAATTGATTCCAGGTCCTTTAGTCTTACCAGCTTGTCTTTAAAAGATCTCCTTTCCTCTAATTGACACTGTTAATTCCAGCACATCAGCCTTCCAAAAAAACCACTGCCATCAAGTGGATTCCAACATATAGCAACCTTATAGGAAAGAGTAAGACTGCTCCATAGAGTTTCCAAGGAGCACCTGGTGGATTTGAACTGCCAGTCTTCTGGTTGGCAGATGTAGCACTTTACTACACCACCAGGATGAGATCATATATGCTAAATATACTTCTGACAGTTTCATTAATGATCACCGTTAAGTGCTATGGGTCAGGCATCCTCTCAAGCTCCCTGCATGTTTCAGTTAATATGACAGCAATCCAGGTCTGACTCCAAAGCCCTGTTACTTGACCATGTTATCATCACTCAAATATTAATATCTTAAAAACCTAATTTACTTTCCAGCTCCAGGCAACCATTTGCCATTGAGTTGATTCTGACTCATGGTGAGCCCATGTGTGGCAGAGTAGAACTGTTCCCCATGGAGTTTTCAGTGGCTTATTTTTTGGAAGTAGATCACCAGGCCTTTCTTCTGAGGCCTTTCTTCCAGTCTAGGTAGACTGGAGCCTCCAACCTTTCAGTGGGCAACTAAGCTACTTACCCATTTGTGGGACCTGGGGACTCCCTGGCCCACAGAGTAGAGAGTTATTTTCAAATCTGCTTCTTTAGAGGCAGGGCCATTTTTAAACATTCTTTCTCCCAGGGGAGTTTTTTGATTGTCCTTTAGATCAAATAAGCCATAAGTTTAATAAACAGCATCATTGTTAAAGTATTCTTTTTCAATTGTTAAGATTTTTCCTTTCAAAATCTGTTCTCTTATTTACTCCAGTATCTAGAAAGTGGTTTATGGGATGGCACCAACATATAACATGTTAATACACAAGAGAGTATGCTTTCAAACACAGACAATGGAATTCAGTTCCCTGCAGTGATTTCTGAAGGTCAGATTGGGATGGAAGGTAAGATGAAATATGACATGGTCTAATAGGCTCAAGCAAAATGTCCCCATGCTTATTAGAACACAATTTACTCTATCTCCAGGGATGTTTCAGAGAAATCTCTAGGAGAAAGAAAAATGATAATTTCATATTCCAATTACCAGTGTGCTATTTAATTCAAATAAAACGCCTCCAGAGTGCTGGATGCTTTATGAGCTCCATCACAAAGACATGCCTCATCCCTCAAGGGACTTTCATCAGGAGAAAATGTGATACATTCTGGGGTCAGAGTGGCAAACAATATGAAGAGGAAGGGCACTGGAACATTGTCTTTATGACAGAGAGCAGAGTGACTGAATCCTTAGTTACCTTTCTTTTGTTTTATGGAGTATTTATGTGGGACAGGAAAAGCCATATAGACTTGGTAAGACTTTGTGTATAGATTATTTCCTCTTCTACTAAAACACTTTTGGACTATATAAGGCGAGTTTATTTATTTATTTAGTTTTAACTGACCTTGCTGATTCTCTAATATGAGGGATGATAAACAGGGAAATGGCAATGTGTGGGAAGTCCACGTGAAACCTGTTTGACTAGAGTCTGTCACACATCGTGTCGTCTAACACACGGTGGTGGTGGTGGTGGAAACTTTAACTCTTTCTTAGGTACCAGTTTAACTGAATATAGTCATGCTAGGCATGTGCATCACTTAAGGTTACTTTAGGCTGCAAGTAACAAAAAACTTTGACAAATAATGTTTTTAAAAAGATTAAATTATGACTTTCATATACACTTAGAATGAATGCATACAAATGAATTAATTTAACTCATCAATTAATGAGGGAACCAGTAAGGTATTACAACTAGTTCAAAGGCAAGTCCAAAGAACAGACACATATATAGGCAATCAGAGATACTGAAGTAAATTTATTTAACAGAGTAAAAACTATGGGAAATCAGTTACACTTCTACGGGGCAAAAAATTTATCTGAAAAAATATTTTTTTACAAGACTTGCTTGCCTTTCTGGCGGTTAAATATAATTTCTAGAGTTGTAAAATAGCTCGACAACAATAAAATGTGCAGGGACACTGTAGAATCAGATAACCTGTAAGGGCACACTAGAAAATGTCTAACTTTCCATTGAAGACAATTGATCCATTTTTAAACTTTCAAAAAAATTTTGCCTGTAACTTACAGTGGCTTAACCTAGTGAGGAGTTTATTATCCCCAAACAATTTATGTACCAGCAAATATACAGTTAAGCTGTCCAAGACTGGTGTAGTGGTTTATAGGTGCATCAGACCCAGTCTCCTTCCATTTCTTGCATTTCCATCCCCAGTTTCATCATCAGGACTGAGAGATAACTGCCATACCTCCAGGCAGCTCATTCTGCATTCCAGAAAGGAAGAAAGGGGAAATACTGTAACCCTTTTCCACTTGAGGCATTCTCTTTATATATACATATTTATTGTGATTGAGTAAAAGCTTCCAATACAATTCAAATTTGCATGCCCATCTATCTGCAGTTTCCTCTGCTCTCCTTGCCCGATGACAGCACACTGCTCCTTTCTGTTCCATGCATGTCATAACCTCTTAATGATCTCCTCTCCATCCGCCGCACTCCTCTCTAGTAAGAGGCCCTTAGGATGGCATCCTGTAGATGCGTAGAACCATAAAGCACACACACGATATGGTTGCTCTGTATCCTTGAGTCCAATCCTTTCCTATCCGAAGAGTTGGCTTCAGTAATGATCTATGCTCTTTATGTTTTGGAAAGAAACTCCACAGGGATCATATGGCTACCTCCTAGCTGCAAGCGAGACTGGGAAGGCAAGTATTCTGACTTCTTGCTTTCCATAATAGAAGACAGCAAGGGGAAAACAGACACCCAGGGGCTTTTGGGCAGCCAGACTGTAGTACTTGCTACAGTATACCTAATCTCCTACAATGAGAATCATAAAAATATTCACCACTTAATATTACAAATAAATTTTATTTAAGATTTTGAACACATTTAGCTTAGGTATATGTTGCTAATAACAAATGTGGTGGTCAGATCACAAAACATTGAGCTTAAATATTAAAACTCAGCCTGCTACTGGAAGGATTACTAACCAAAGCTCCAAGTTCAGAAAATTCCTTAGGCATGCAGAGTCACTTGGAAAGAAAAGTCCAAGGAACTGAGTTTATACACAGATGGCATTTTTTTTTCCTTTCCTTCACTCATCTTTTTTAAGAGAGAAAATTGAATCTGAAGATCTGACAGCAAAAGGCTTTTGTGAATGTAGGTGGAATTTGTAGCAATGGGTATTTGAAGTTTTGTGTTTGATCCTGGAGGGTTATTCTTCTGTGCTTTTTCTCTTAGATTTTTTATCTTCTTTTTGATGGGGAAACAGGCACAGGCATGTGAGCCATGTGTTCCTAGGAGGTGCTTAGGCCTGCCATCTGGAATCATTTCCCTTCCACATGGGGCAACAGACAAACTCAATTCTGTTTACATATATCACTGCAGTCTTCTACATTCAAATTTCCATTCTATCATCTTCATCCCTGCTTTCTCTGAGTGGGCTGGGGGGCAGAGATAGTTAACACCTGTTGTGGACTGACTTGTGCCCCCCTAAACTATGTGTAGTAATTTGTCTCATCCAGGATTACCCGTATTCTGTTATTGCCTTCCATTTTGTGATTTTTTTATGCTGTAAATCCTAATTTCTGCCTATGGTTAATAGAATGGATTACGTTAGGTGGGACTGTAAATCCCTTCATAAGATCAGCTCCCTTCCAATGTAAGGAGAGTCTCCCTGGAGTGTGGCTTGTACCACCCTTTATCCTTTTATCTTACAAGAGATAAAAGGAAAGGGAAGCAAGCAGAAAGTCGGGAACCTCATACCATCGAGAAAGTGCTGTGAGTAGAGCACATCTTTCAGACCTGAGGTTCCTGTACAAGGGTACTCCCTGCCCCCAAACTGATACAACACAAGGACTTTCTTCCAGAGCTGAGAGAGGGAAAGTCTTTCCCCTAGAGCGGACATCCTGAATTCTGACTTGTAGCCTACTGGACTGTGTAAAAACAAACTTTCCTTTGCTAAAGCCATCCACTCTGTGGTATTTCTGTTAGAGCAGTACCAGGTGACTAAAACACCTCCTTAGGCACTGGTTTCAGTAGCGAGGTAGCCTGGATTTGGGCATGGTTGTGTATAAAACACTTTACTGTTATTATCTAGGCATCTAGATCCAATTACCACCACAGTAGATTGTACTGTAGGGGATTGCATATTGTTATGATGCTGGAGACTATACCACTGGTATCTCAAACACCACCAGGTCACCCATGGTGGACAGGCTTAAGGTAAGCTTCCAGGTTATGATAGACTCGAAAGAAAGACATGGAAATGTACTTCCAAACATCAGCCATTGAATGCCTGGTGGATCACAATAGAATGCTGTCTGTGATGGTGCCAGAAGATTCTCCCTGGGTTGGAAGGCACAATATAGTGGCCTTCCACAATGGACCAGAGCACACCAACAATCGTGGCTCAGGACAGGGCAGCGTTTTGTTCTATTGTAAGTGAAGTTGCCATGAACTGGAGCATCTAATGACAATGAAGACCCAGTCATGTCTTGTCTTGCACCACTGGATCCTGCCTCGCTTGGGGAGGTGGCAAGAGTTGTCCAGCTGCTGAGGACTAAATGTGCAGCTTGTTCCTATCGTGAAGGTTGGACCATTGTCCCTGGCTGATGTGACCTGTGCTGTTAGCCATGGGTCCATCCGTGGACCAGCCTGTCATAGTTTATAACGTCTTTGTCCTTGATGCTGTGCCTGCTTTGTGAGCCTCCTCAGCTCTCAGTTCTACTTCATAGCTTTCTTATTTCTCCCTGCTTCTCTATGGCTGTTCCTCTCCTTTTTCCTGTGCCCTTTACTGCTTTGATGTCATTTTCTACATTTTGTTTGGTTTCTCTTTATTCCTCTCCCTTTCTTTTGGTTTCTCTCTTCTTGCTATCCCAGGCTTTTTCTTTTCAGAATGCAATCAGGAGAACCATCTTCTCAAGACACTGATTCCCCATTCCTGAGAATCTCTGCTTTTTAGAGACAAAATCAGATAACTTTCCTTACTTCAAAATATACACAACCACAGGGAGACGCAGAGGCTTGTAGGGATCTAAGCCACTGCAATTCCAAGGCTGTTTTGTGATTAACACCCTGAGCCAAGCCAACCATGAAGAGACTAGAAATAATACATTTTAGGGCACTTAACCATCTATGTACGGGGCCGCAATACACATCATCCACATAAATTCTGATGACTAAGCTGGAGCTAAGGAACATTTGGCTCTCAGTGCAACAAAAGGTAAAAAGGATCAGCTGGTTGGAGCAGTCACTAGGTTTACTACCACCGAGGGTAGTTATGACCTAGATTTACCTCTATTGCACCCAGAACTCTAGCTGCCATTGAGATGATTCAGATTTATGGCAATCCCATGTGTATCAGTGTACAGCTGTGTTGCAAGGGCTTTCACTGGCTGATTTTTCAGAAGTAGAACCCCCTTGGGTGGACTTGAACCTCCAGAGTTTTGGTTACAAGCGTAGTGCATTTGAGATATGTACCACTCAGGGATTCTACCTACAAACTAACTGGGAATAAATGAGTATTCAGTAGACTAGGAAATCCTGGCAGTCCATCTCCTAGTTAAATGTGGATAATGGAAAGAACTCTTCACCCCAAATTAGGAGTTATGAGTCCTATTCTTGCCTTTGTCTCCGGTAAAAAGAGTGATTCTTGCTTTCTATCACCCCTCTAGGCCTTACTTGTTTAGATTATTTAATCTACAGTTGTAGAATCTTTTCTAGCTTGAAACAAATGATTCTATAATATCTGAGAGGTTTCTATTCTCAAGGAAAATAAGCTAACAGAACCTCACTGAAAAGCAAAGACTTGTGCTCGTAACATATATTTAATAAGACAGGCAATGAAAATGCCCCGAAGGCATTATATTAGAAACAGCAGTGCTTTGTAAACAAACCCCAAACAAAAAGAGAACGCACTGCTGTGATTCTGACTCACAGCAACCCTATAGAACAGAGTAGAGGTCCCCCCTAGAGTTTCCAAGGCTGTAAATTTTTACAGAAGCAGGCAGCCACATCTTCTTCCCAAGGAGCAGCTGGTGGGTTCAAACCTCTGACCTCGCAGCTAGCAGCTGAGAGCTTAAAGCACTGTGCCACTAGGCCTCCTTCAGTGCTTTGTAGTTGGCCATAAAAAAGCTCTTTATCATTAAGTCAGACTAGAATGTCTTGTACTGTTTCTCATGCATCCTTGGAGTTTTGGGTTCAAAGAGCTTAAGCAACTTCAGAGAGGAAACTTCAAAAAACATGAGACAGTATAGGAGCTTTATCTTTCACCTTTTATTTAAAAAAAAATAATTTAAAAACAGAGGCTTGACATGGAGAGCAGACACATGACTGAAATAAAGATCTTAGACCCTCAAGAGTATATGCCTCCAAACTGTAGGAGTTTAGGAAAAGGTCAGTGAAAAGAGAAGAGGAAGATGTAGATAGTATGATTCTGGGCCAGTTGGAGCAGAGACTAGATGGAAATCCAGCTTTAACTATAATGTAAGAAAAAAGTTACCCCCCTTCAACGCAAATAGGGATCCAGTTCCTGACAACACTACCAACAGTAATTATAATTACTAGTCAAGATTTACTGAGTGTCAACAGCCAGATACGTTATATACATGCATCCTTTTTTGACCCTCACAGTTGCCATATCACATAAGTAATGTTATTATAAATGAAGAAACCGAGGTGCAAAGAAGTTATTTGTTCAAATTCTCAAAGTGAGTAATTGGGCTTTGTGGCAATTTAACCAGTACGTAAGGTGTGCACAGATTTACAGTAAGCAAGATACGTATTACGGGTTGAGTTGTGCGCCCCCGCAAATGTATGTCAGCTTGACTAGGCCATAATTCCCAGTATTGTGTGGTTGTTCACCATTTTGGGATGATCATCCTGTGTGTTGCAAATCCCAGTCTCTATGATGTTAATGAGGCAGGATTAGAGGCGATTGTATTAATGGCAGGACTCAATCTACGGGATTAGGTTACATCTTGAGTCAATCTTTTTTAAGAGAATTGAGCAGAGAGGAGAAGGATTGATTTCCCATCACCAAGAAAGAAGAGCTGACAGTGAAGCGTCTCTCTGATGTGGCAGTTCCTATGCCGAGAAAGTCTTCCGCCCAAGAGAGTGTGATGAGGAGGACCTACCCGGAGAGCTGACAGAGAAAGAAAGCCTTCCCCTGGACCTGGTGCCCCTAATTCAGACTTACAGCTTCCTAAACTGTGAGAGAATAAACTTGGTTTGTTAAAGCCATCTGCTTGTGATATTTTGGTTGTAGCAACACCAGTCCAATCTATTGCTGTTCAGTCAATTCCAACTCATAGCAACCCTACAGGACAGAGTAGAATTCACAGGGTTTCCAAAGAGAAGCTGGTGGATTCAAACTGCTGAGTTTTTGGTTAGCAGCCAATCTCTTCTTAACCACTGTGCAACCAGACCTCCATAGCAGTACTAGATAACTCAAACAGTACACAAGGGCTTAATTGCAGGCTCTGTTTCAAAAAGCTAAATAAGCAAATGTGTCTGGCTAGTGAAGGAAATTATGTTTGCCTAATTGTAAGCTAGATAGGAAAGAACATAAAGATGAGATTTTTATTACAATTACCATCCAAAGTACGTCTTGAGTCCCGTTGTCCTATCTTTCCATTTAACACCAGGTATTTGTAAACAGCTCCCTGGGAACCTCACAAGTGGGGCTGGCGAGGGGAGGGAAAGCGTCCAGCAGGACTGGTGGGATTTGGGCTACGGTTACGGCTCTGTCGAAACATTGTTCCAGTTCCTAGATGTAAGGGTTTTCAAACACTGGATTTCTCCTTTTTGGACGGAAAAATTTAACAACAAAGGATGAAGAAATGTGCTCCTCTCACATTCATTTCCAGAACTATTTTTCATTTTGTTTTGGTAGTATTTTATAGTGCTTTTGGTGGTGAAGGGTTACACAGCAAATTAGGTACCTGTCTTAGGCTGAGTTTTCTAGGGAAGTAAAACCAGTAACATATATATGTACAAGGAAAGATTTATATAAAGGAAATGGCTTACACAATTGTAGAAGCTGAATGTCCCGAGTCCTAGTACAAGCCTCAGGTGGCCACAGGAGCTGGTGAACCCAAGGTCAGTAGGTCAGAGACCAGAGTTCCAGATTACCAGCTGTGTAGGTCGGCAGATACCAAGATCGAGTGGGATACTGCAAGGTCTCTGCTGACTCACAGAGCTGCAGGGGCTCTTTAGAGGCAGCTGGACTAATCTCGTTAGATTGGAGTGGAGGGGCTACTGGCTTTCCTGGGCAGAGTGGTTTTGCAGATAAATGTGAAGTAATCTCTTCGCATGGGTGTGGGTCTACTGGCATGAGTGATTCACTGGATGTTAGGAGTTCAGTGTCTCTAGTTTCCCTATCATCTGCCCATACGGCCCCGTTCCAAGTTTCAGGGTACCATTTCTTCCCAATCAATGCCCTCACTTTAACTTCAGACACCTCTGGAGATCGGCAATTCAGCTGGCGTTGCAATTCTGCCACTCTAATGATAAGCATCTGGGTTTGGGTTTTGGCAGTATCGGCTCTGCCACTACAGGTAATGAGGTTTTCTTTTAAAGCGTTAAGTGGAAGCTTTGAGGTCCCTTACACAGCACTTGAGCATTGATTTCAAAGCCCTGAGCTCATCTCTTTCTCTTGCTAGTCCATGTAATGCAAGTAGGACCAGCCAACCAACTTCCTTATACTTCTCATCCTTATATAATTTCAAAAAGTTATCACACACATGTTCACCCTAAGCGCACCTTGCACCAATTCCTGATCTATATTGGTGGTGCTATTTTTCAGCTGTAACTGCCACCTGAGCCCATGGACTAGCACAGCACTAGCAGAGTTATCAACAGCATTAACACTAGCCAGATTTGAGAACCACTTTAAAAAATTCATTTTTACAATTTTATTTCGCTAGAACCACTCCTGGTACCAAATTCTGTTTTAGTCAGCTATTGCTGCTCTAACAGAAATTCCACGAGGGGATGGCCTTAACAAGTTTATTCTTACACAGTCTGGTAGGCTATAAGTCCAAAAAGGCTTTCCCTCTTTGTCAACTCTGGAGGAAGGTCCTTGTGTTGCATCAGTCTTTGGTCAGGGAGCATCTTGGCACAGGAATCTGTATCTGAATGATGCATTCTTCTCCTGGTGCTGCTTTCTTGGTGATGCGAGGTTCCCAATTCTGCTTGCTTCCCTTTCCTTTTATCCCTTGTAAGATAAAAGGTGGTAGAAACCGCATTCCAGGGAAATTCCATTAACAGTGGAGCTGGGAGGGGACTTTAGGAAAGGATTTGCAGTCCCATCTTAACCCTCTTTAACACATAGCAAAGGAAAATCACACAATGCAGAAAAATCATAAAATATTGATAATCATAACCCAATCAAATGGCTACACACTTTTTTGGGGACATGCAATTCAATCTATGATAGTTTCTGTTTGATAATTTCTACAGAAACTTTTCAGTGACATCAGTTACATTTTTCACAACATGGTAGCATTTGCTTTCATTTCATTCTGACTATTTCCTCTCCAGTTTTCTGGTTTCCTTGTCTCCTTCTCATCTTTGCTTTGGAATAATTGTTGAACTTCTGATGACTTACAGATGAAATTTTAATGGAGCACCATGCCAAAGCCAAAAACTGAAATTTAATATCCTTTATTTTGCATACAGTTTGCTATTTTCCCAAAAGGTGACCTTAAGATAGTACAAGTTTTAAAGCATATCTGAGGACAATAGTCTCAGGAAGTCCTTTCGTCTCAACTGGTTCAGCGTCATGGATTGAACTGTGTGCACCCCCTCCCCCAAATGTGTAGAAATTTGGCTGGATTATGATTACCAGTATTGTGTGATTGCCCACCTCTTTGTGATTTTCATATGCTGTATGTTAAAGAGGATTAGGGTGAGACTGTAAATCCCTTCCTAAAGGTCCCCTCTCTGCTCCATTGTGAAGGGAATTTCCCTGAAGTGTGGCTTGCATTACCTTTTATTCTACAAGGGATAAAAGGAAAGGGAAGCAAGCAGAGTTGGGAATCTTACACCATCAAGAAAGCAGCACCAGGAGAAAAGCATGTCCTTCAGACAAGAGGTTCCTGTGCAAAGATGCTCCCTGGCCAAGGACTGATGCAACACGAGGAACTTCCTCCAGAGTTGACAAAGAGGGAAAGCCTTTTTGGACTTATAGCCTACCAGACTGTGTAAGAATAAACTTCTCTTGTTAAAGCCATCCACTAGTGGTATTTCTGTTAGAGCAGCACTACATGACTAAAACATTCAGCAGGACTGGACTTTTTAAGAATTTGAGTTCTGTTCAACATTGTTTTTTCCATTCTGTCTGGATCCATCTGTCATGACCCTGATCCCAGAGTTGTGTTTTGGATTTCAGTGTGCAAGTAGATGTGGCATGTTCATCAGGCAGATCTTCAAAGTCAAGGGTTCCAAACTCAAATTTCCGTAATGGTCAATCATAGGACACAGACAAGC
This sequence comes from Heterohyrax brucei, assembly GCA_028571685.1. Lineage (NCBI taxonomy): Eukaryota > Metazoa > Chordata > Mammalia > Hyracoidea > Procaviidae > Heterohyrax > Heterohyrax brucei. The sequence continues at coordinate 87,459,593 of CM053151.1, read as the reverse complement.
GAAAGTGACCTGGACAGAGAGATAATAAGAAGCAGAGGGTTGAGGACTGTGGAGGGCACACACTCCTACTCAGCTTACCTGATTGTTACCTCCTGGAAGTGTAGATGCAATACAATCAGATCTTTGGTTTTTCTAGAGGAGCCAGAAATGCAGACATTTAAAATAAACCTCCCAATTTTTGAACATTGGCAACTAGTTTGAAAAAAAGATAAAACAATGTGTGGGACAAGTAAAATACACCCATATGCCAGACTTGGCACTACAGCCTACCTTTATGCAACTTCTAGAACTCTGTTGAATAACAATTGCCACAGATTGAATTATGTTTCTTCAAAAAATATGTGTAGCAATTTGGCTAGGTCATGATTCATGGTATTATGTGACATTCCTGTATGCTGTAAACCCTTTCTCTATGATGATAATGAGGGAGGGTCAGCAGTGGTTGTGTTGGTCAGGTAGGACTCAATGTGTAAGACTGTATTGTACCTTGAGGCAGCCTCCTAGGATATAAAGGAAAGGGAAGCAAGCAGAGAGTTGGGGACCTCATACCATGAAGACAAAAGCAGTGCTGGGAGCAGAGTGCCTCCTTTGGAAATGACCCAGAACCTCTGTGCCTCAGAAGCTCCCATTCCATGAGAAGATTGTCAACAAGGACCTTCCTCCAGAGTCAACAGAGAGAGCATTCCCTTGGAGCTGACACCGTGAGTTTGGACTTGTAGCCTGCTAGACTGTGACAGAATAAAATTTCTCTTTTTAAAACCATCCACTTGTGGTATTTCTGTTGGAGCAGTATCAGTTGACTAAGACAATGTAAAAGCAAGGGTTTGCTTAAAGAGTAGTGAATAACATTAGATGTTTTGAAATTTCTGAGGAGAGTGGGTGGCATTCTGGAGAGCTGGGCTTTCTCCGCAATCAGAGCTTACATGAGGCCGGAAAGGAATGACTGCAGAGTTTCTGAGCAGAGGCTGTAAGACCACGAGCTGGGAATGCTGTAGTCACAGCTCACACCTGACACACGCTGACTTTTGGGTTTCTTCCAGCTCCAATGGTCTATGATTTTAGGCAACCAAGTAATAGGTGCTTGACAATTAAATGGAAAGACAGGGTACTTTCATTTTTTCAACTGGTGTTCATAATTGCAAGTGCAATTGCTCCTTAAGAATGTCCTTAAAACAATAGTTAGGGAGTGGGTAAGGGGATTGTTGTAGACTCATCTACTTTGTGCTCAGGTTTCCGACAGAAAATTAACCAGGGTATGAGAATCACATCACAGCTGACAGAAAGACCCGACATTGAAACTGGGCCTTAAAGAACAAGAAGAATTTGGACAGAAAAAAAAGGCCAAGCGAATAGCATAATCTTGGAGAAATCACAACTGTGAGTAAAATCACAGAGATGACAGGCATGCCCAGCAAATTCAGGTAGCCTCCCATAGGCAGACTTCTGTTTCTTTTATTTTTTAACAAACACTGATATAGTCTCTGGAACCCTGGTGGCACAGGTTAAGATCTTGGCTGCTAACCAAGCAGCTAATAGTTTAAACCTACCAGTTACTCCTTGGAAGTCTTATGGAGCAGTTTAACTCTGTGCTATAGGGTTGCTATGAATTGGAATTGGAATTGACACATGGCAAAGGGTTTGGTATAGTTTCTATGAGGTTTGTAAACATGAATACATGTAACTCCAGTAACGTTACTACATGTAGTTACAAACAGAGCCTTGGTGGCATAAGCAGTTAGTAATCAGCTGCTAAATACAATTCGGTGGTTTGAACGCAGCAGCTCCATGAAAGACTTGGTGAAATGCTTCTGTAAAGAATACACCACCACACACACACCCAGTGCTGTCAAGTTGATTCCAACTCATAGAGACCCTATAGGTGAGAGTTACAATCAAGAGAATCCTATGAATCAGATCAACTCTGCAACACATGGGATCCCCAGGAATCAAGGGCTGACTCCATGGCAGCTAGCTAAAACCAAACCTATTTCCATAGAGTTAATTCTGACTCATAGCAACCCTGTAGGTCTGAATAGAACTGCTCCACAGAGTTTCCAAGGAGCACCTGGTGGATTTGAACTGCTGACCTTTTGGTCCTTGGTGATCATCTGTTCCTTTTGAGTTGAGACCATTTGCTGTACCCTCAGATGGCAGCTTTTAAGACCCCAGACACCACTCACCAATGTGGGGTCCACAAGGCTCTCTTAACAAAATGCTAGTTGTGCCAATTGGCCTTGATTTCCCCTAGAGCATGGGCCTTGGCCCCCCACCCCAGCTACTCTGTCCTTGCAATATTGGGTTAAAATGGGAGTAGTAATCATGTTACGCTGAAGTCCAGTTAATATTGATCTCTCTAATGTGTGCTGTCACAGATTTCACCCAACCAAATTTCTATCAGCTATCTAATCTAAACCATCCCCCACCTCGCTCTTCCTCCCTCCCACCCTTGCAGCCATCAAGGAGTCTTTTCTTCTCTGCATGAGTCTATTTTTAAGTTATTATTGTAGGGGTCTCGTACAATGTTTGTCCTTTTGTTGCTGACCACTTTCACTCAACATAAGGTCCTTCAATTGAAACTAGGTTATGAGATGTTTCCTAAAATCATCAGTTCTTTATCATTGGAGAAGAAGGTGTAGGTGCCCACTGATGGATGGAAAGTTCTGTATTGTTGATGAGGTCTAGTTGATTAATTGTGGCAATAAGGTATTCTGTCTTTACTGAGCTTTTTTCTAGACAATGTGTCTAGTATTAAGAGTGAAGTGTTGAAGTCTCCCACTATTATTGTGAAGTGATCTATCTCATTTTTGAGTGTAGCCAGTGTTTTTTTTCGATATATTTAGGTGCTCTAATATTAGTTGCATAAATATTTAATATTGTTAGGTTCTGCTTGTGTATTAAACCTTTCAGCAATAAATAGTGTCCATCCTTGTCCACAGTGGTGAATTTTATGTTAAAATCTATTTTACATGAGATTAGATTTGCCACCTCTGTTCTTCTTTGTGTATTGTTAGCTTGATATATATCCTTCCATCCTTTAATTTTCAGTTCATTCATATCTTTAAGTCTGAGGTGAGTTTCTTGTAGGCAACATATGGATGGGTCATATCTTTTGATCCAAGATGTCACTCGATGTCTCCTTACTGGGATGTTCAGTCCATTCACATTCAATGTAATTATTGGCAGGTATGTGTTTAGTGCTGTCATTGTGTTCGTTTATTTTTGTGTTGATGTTTTCTCTGTTCTTATTAATCTGTTCTGGGATGTTCTTCTTTGTGAGTTGATTTTTCACGTTTTTCAGGGTTGGTTTTGTGGTTGTTGAGACTCCTGTATTACGTGTCTTGATATAGTATGTTGCATCTTTATTGTGCTATATGGCTGCCCCTATAAACCCTCTTAATAAACTATGTATAAACCCTATTTTAATTATTACCAGTCTTGTCAACTTTCTCTCCATCTGGAAGGACTATAATGACTGCAGTACATTCTTCTTTTTAACATGATGACATCATAGTTTTCATGATATGCTCACTGGATCATTTCTTTCACTATGACAGCTTTGATTGAGTTTGGAGCCTTCCTCAACTGAGTAGGTTTCTGGGTGGTGTGTCCTGTATTTGTTTCTATAATATAAGATTAGTGGTTTTGTTTTTCTAAGCCAAGAGAGTCTTTCAGTATTTCTTGTAGCTTTGATTTGGTTTTTACAAAGTCTCTGAGTTTCTGTTTATTTGCAAATGTCTTAATTTCATTTTCATATTTGAAAGATAGTTTTGTGGGATATATAATTCTTGGTTGGAAGTTCTCCTTCAAGGCTTTGAATGTATCACATCACTGTGTCTATGCCAGCACTGTTTCTGCTGAGAAATCCGATGAAAGCCTATAGGGTTTCCCTCTGAATGTTAGCTTTGCTTTGAGTCTTGCTGTTTTTAAGAGTTCTGCTTATATTTGTTTTGTTAAGCTTGATTATAATTTGTCTTGGAGTCTTTATTTTGAGGTCTACATTGAGTGGTGTTTGATATGCATCTTGGATATCTACATTCTCTTCTTTCATAATTTCTGGGAAGTTTTCAGTCAGCAGCTCAGCCACCATATTCTCTGTGTTCTCAGGTGTCTCTCCCTGTTCAGAAACTTCAATTAATCATAGATTGTTCCTCTTAATAGAGTACCACATGCTTCACAATGTTTCTTCATTTCTCTTGTTTCTTTTTTCTGATTTCTCCTCATAGCTGCTGGAGTCAGTAGCCTTGTCTTCCAAATTAAAAGTCCATTTTTCATTTGTTCCATTCTGTTTTCTTGGCTTTGAATTGAAGTTTCTATGTCTTTCATTCTGTTCTTGATCTGTTGGATTTCAGAGTACTGGTGTTCCATCAGATCAAACAGCTTCATTAATTTTTCATTTTGCTCTGCTGCATTTTATATAAGGTGTCGGAGATCAGAGAGCTCTCCAACGAACATGGGTGGAGGAGAGACTTAAGAAAAGACAGACATGAAACAGTTTGGGATCAGGAGGCTAACGGCTGTCACCAGCTGAGAGCCCAGAGCAAAGGTTTATTAGAGTATTTATACTCTTTTGGTAACTTAGAATACAAGGAACTGAAACATACAGTAACTAAGTAAATTGTTTACAGTTTCGGTCATGCATTGTTCTACATGTTCGGGCCAAGGGCTTGGAAGTATTCCCAGGTCGCCTCTAGGTTACAGTACACAAATGTCACAGGATGTTACACAGAGTTGAAGTAACGGTTCAGCATCCAAGATGGCTTCACTTATGTCAAGAGCATTTAACATGATTTCTCTCATAAGGTCTAGGAGGGCTCTCTATATAATCCTTTTGTATTCACCTTCTGATAGTTTCAGAAAGGTTCGTCTGGGAAGTTCTTTGGTGCTTTCTTCTGGGGGCCTTCTGAAGCCATGTGTGATTTCTTGGTTACAGTTTTCTCCAGAGTTTGTTGCTTTGGGGGCATCATGTGAGTCAGTAGAGGCTGGGAGAGATGCTGTGAGGATGGACCACAGTTGTTTCTCTAGGTTGTCTTAAAAATGAAAGGTAAAATGTGTTTGACAACTTCAAAAGTCAGTCAGGTTTTCAAGTGTACGGGTCCCTCTTCCCAGCTGGCAAAGTAAGCACCTCTATATCCAACCCCAGATGTTATAAAGTAGTTAAAAATACAGAAAGGCCACTGCCCTGCTGACCTCTGATGCTGGGCCCCAGCCGTAGGCGACACTGTGTAGAATACTGCTTTTATGCCGGAAAAGAGCTCTCCTCCTGGCAGGTGCTGCCTGTCAGTCTAGGGATAAGGTCCAGCTGAGGCCTCCGTATGGGTAATCCACCTCCGAGTGGAATAAGATGGCATCCCGCACAAACTCCCTGCCTGCCACGGCATAGGCCACTCAATGGCAGTGGTGGAAAGAGAGGCCAAAGGTGCCAAGATGAACAGAGTCCAAAGCTGGGCTCTCAAAATGTGGCAATTTCACTTGCCTATCCCACCAGCAGTGCACCTGAGACCAGCTGCTAGTCAAGTCCCAGCTCTGTCCACCGGCCAAGGCAGAAGAAAAAAGTAAAAATGGCAAGTCACCCTGAAGCCATGAAAGCCTGCACTCACCAAGAATGGGGGTCAGTGAAAGAGAAAGTTTTCTATTCAGTGGCATGAAGTCCAAATAAACAGCCCTATGCCATGTCCTAGGGCTCACTAGGTGTCCAGAAGGCTCTGTTTAGTTATCAATTCAGGTCTTGGTTTCCAGAGGGACTTAGGGAGATGTGTATTTAGTCCTCCATCTTGACTCTGCCCCACATATTTTTTTAATCATTTTGGGGGGCGTATGTGGCTCCTTCTCCTGCGAAAATGTGAACTGATCTGCTCCTTTGGGAAGAGGTTATGACAATATGAACACAATTTTTGTAGACAAGGGGAAATACCTTTATAAATGTTCCAAAGCTGAACCTACTCCCGCAAAGTTGATTCCAAGTCTCAGAGACTCCATAAGGTTTCCATGACTACAACTTTCCTCTGTGGAGTCACTGATGGTTTTGGCTGCTGACTTTTCAGTTAACAGTCAATTGCTTTACTCACTGTGCCACCAAGGTCCAGTATTTAAAATTCCTGTTTAGAACACTCTGAGTACCATCTCTGGATGAAGATCTGTTATTTAGAGAGTTGGATTGTTCATTTTGCTCACTATTCTGGTCCTTCTCCCCCAATCTTTCATCACTCAGATTGGAATTCATTGAGTGAATGGCTACAAATGTGATTGTTCCTTGTTTAATTCCCTCAGTCTTTTCTACATTCTCATTTTCCTATGTTGAGTAGATAAAGCATTGCATGCTAAAGAATCATCTGTTGATTTTGTGTCTTTCCTAAAAAATCAGCTGAGCAGTATGAATGAGGGAAGCTGTGAAACTGAGAAGAAAATTTTTTGAGCTGTTCTGCTTGAAGAAGCGATTTGGTGCCTGATGCTTTCTCCTTATTCTGGTATGCTGGTTAAGCATTTGGAAGCCAATCTCCAGCAGCAGCTTGATGGGCTGATTGCTAGCACAATTGCTCCTTAAGATGTCCTTAAAGGAAGGGAGGTGGAGAATTGCTGGAGACTCACCTGGCTGGTGCTCAGCTTTCCAAGAGGAAACTAACAGGGGAACAGAAACAGAACTCAGTTGGCTGGAAATTTGAGAGAGCACCTGCGGAATCTGATGTAATTTACTCCTCAGGATGTAAATTACACAAGTAGCCTATTTCCGTCCGTTGTCAACCTTGAGAGTGGCGTCTTCAACAAGTACAAAGTGTGAGGCCTCTCAAAGGTGCCCTGGGTTCCTTGCTTTCCCTCTGCCTGTGGTTGAACAGGGCTGGCACCAGTCTGAGTGTTTCATGAGTTGTCACTCTCCCCAGTAGCTCACAAAAGTTTCCTTTCTACAATAATAATAACCCCTGAGATTTGCATACAGCTTTCCTGTTCACCAAGACTTTTACACATTTTGTGTCACTTGAAACTCAACAACATTCTAGGCAGATCCTCTTTCCACACTGATTCTTCTCTTTCCCGTTCACTACCCCATATAGACCTGCCTTGACCTTAGTTATTCCTATGGTATTCCTACTCTCTCCTGGTGCCCAGCACAACAAAATCACAAACACTTGTATGTACTACCATGAACAGAATTCAGGCTTATAGACCTTTTTCAGTTTTCTGTCAAATTAGTTTAACTCATGAGAGGTAACCGAAACCAAACCCACTGCCATTGAGTTGATTCTGACTTGTAGCAACTGTATAGGACAGAGCAGAACTGCCCCATAGAGTTTCCCAGGAGTGTCTGGCAGATTTGAACTGCCAACCTTTGGTTAACATCTGTAGTGCTTAATCATTATGGCCCCAGAGTTTCCCACTAGAGGTAGGGCTGGGTATAGTTTCTACAAGCTTTGGAAACATGAACTCATTTAATTCTGGTAACATCACCTACAGGTAGTTACAAACAGAGCCTATGTGGTATGAGTGGTTAGTGATCAGCTGCTAAATACAATTTGGTGGTTTGAACCAACCCAGCAGCTCCATGAAAGAAAACCTGGTGAACTGCTTTCATAAATTAAAATGACTTGATCTGTTGCTCTTATCAGGGCAAATTACCTTCCTACATTTTATTTTTAATAAAGAGCTCAAAGAACAAACAACAAAACAAAATAAAGTCATGGAACTTGATATTTATGTTTATTTACAAAAAAATAAAAACAAACAAAGAAAACTCAGTGCTCTCGAGTCTATTCTGACTCATAATGACCCTGTAGGGCAGGGTAGAGCTGCCTCATAGAGTTTCCAAGGAGTGCGTGGCTGATTTGAACTTCTAACCTTTTGCTTAGCAGCTATTGCACTTAGCCACTAGACCACCAAGGTTTCCTGTTTATTTACAGTGGGGAATTTTTGATATGCGTATGAAGGTGAAAGAATCTTTTAGTTGTTTCACATCGTTTGTATAGGCAAGGGAGTTGCCCTGCCTCCCTCCACCAAATGTTTATGGCAGGCTTTCTGTGATCTGGGCACTGGGCTGGACTCTGGGAATGTAAGGAGGACACAAGGATGCTCAGTGTGTAGCCTGAAGAGGGCTATAAGGAGGAGCCTAAAGGGATCCAGCCAATGGCAGGTGACAGGAGGGGAGCAGGTGATGAGAAATTCAGGTGAACAGGAAGAGAAAGTATTTAAATAGAATCAGACTCTCCCAAATCCTAGAAATTTATAACCATATGGTAGAGGGGTTCAGAAGAAAGAAGAAAGCTGTAGTCAGCGTTTGGAACAACATAGAGAGAATACTTTTGGATGCTTTCAAACATCATAACAGTTGTTTAAATTTATAATGCTCACGTAACATATTTTATGTATTCTCAGTACACATACCTGGGTAAAAGCCAGTTGTTTGGTGGGCTACACCTCTTCTTTTGCTTGTTGTCCTGGTCTTTCCCATTTCTTCTTCTTTTTTTTAAACTGAAATCGTAGGAAATTCAAGTTTGTTCATATTTACTTGCAATAACATCTTTCTCATGCAATAGCTGTTCCTTGGTTCAGTATGTGTCAATATATATGCATCAGGTAAAGAACTATTCTGATTTTAGGATGATCTGGACTGTGGGGAAGATGTACGGAGACCGTAGCTAAGGACAAATTGAAGTAGCTTTGAGAGTTAATGGTGTTAAGATTTTTATCATCGAACTAAAATATAGTTCAATAATTTTCTAGAGGAACACATAGATGATTTCCTGATATGATACCATTTTCTGTCACTTTCATTCTCTTTGGAATAGTTTTCTTTTTCTATTATAAAGTAGTGTTATTTCAAAAAAATTGGAAAATATGGAAAAGTGAAAGGAGAAGCTCTCTGTAATTCTACCATGGCTATACAACCATTTCTAGCATTTTGGTGTATTTCTTCTAATCTTTTTTGTGTGTATGTTTCAGCGTTGGAATAATCATATTCCATATTAAAATAGTATATGTATCTTTGGGAAAAGATTATTTTCTAAAAAAATTCTAAAAATGTGACAACATAGAAAACTATTAAAAAGTTCATTCTGGCAATATGACAGAGTAGATGTTCAGAGAACCCCCTACCAGTACAGTGTTAGACAAGAGAGGGAAAATTTTTTTTTTACCTTACACTTGAGCTGGAGGGTGGGGAGATAATAAGAGAATATATCTGAGACAAAGTCACAGGAAGGCATGCTCTGGGGCTGGTATTTTTGTATTTGCTTGAGGTTGTTTGCTGATTCCTATGACATATACTCTGAGTTTAAAAGGCCACTTACAATGGGGACCCTAGTAGCATGGTGGTTAAATGCTGTGGTTGCTAACCAAAAGATCAGCAGTTCTAATCTACCAGTTGCTCCTTAGAAACACTGGAGTAGTTGTACATTGTCCTATAAGGTCACTATGAGTCAGAATGGACTTAATGGCAAGAGATTTGTTATTGGTTTATATATAGATATTGTATAGATATAGAGATATTTGCAGCTGAAATATATATAGATATATATATGTATGTATGTATATCTATATATATTTCAGCTGCAAATATCTCTATATCTATATAATGTATAATATATGTATGTATGTATATCTATATATATTTCAGCTGCAAATATCTGTATCTATATAATACATAATATAAATATTATATGTTAAAAAATCTGTATATCTATATAATATAGCTATTATATCTATAATATATATTATTATTATATTTCAATAATACCTAATTATATTTAATTTATATACTATATATCACATATATTATTATTATATAATATATAATTATATATTATATATAATTATATAATATAATCTATAATGTATCTATCTATAATATAATCTATATTATATTAGCTATATAATATATAACAGATATAGATATATTTGCATCTGAAATAGAGATATACATATATGTGCATATATATGTATATGTATATATACATACATGTGTAATAGACAGCCAGCCAAGTGCCATCTATATGTATGTCTATATATATATATATCAGCTGCAAATATATCCGTATCTATATATAAAATGTATATAAAACCAATATATATGCATGGATGGATGGATGGATGGATGGATATCTTTCAATGGCACCTGGCTTGGCTTGTATATATTTCAGCTGTAAATCAGAAAGTATAGAGTTTCAATCCACCAGGAGCTCCCTGGAAACTTTATAGGGTGGTTTTACCCTATTGTATAAGGTCACTATGAGTTGAAAATGACTTGATGGAAGTGGACAAGAGCTCAGATAGGGGTCTAAATAGATAGGAGGTCAGAGAACATCTTACCCTCTGTAAAGATGAGATTCTCTGAAAGGCAGTCTGCTCAGGGAAAGGAGTAAGGTAGGAAAAAAACCTTCTGGCCTATTGGTGACCCAGGCTAGAGGGCAAAGAAACAGAAAATGAAACCTCCCACTAACAATTTTTATGGTCTAAGGTTATACTTGAAAAAAGATTATTTTAGGCCAAATAATTACTTGGCCTAAAAATATCCAAGTTGAAAGTTTACTTTAATATGGTCCTGAACTGGTTGTGTCCTATGTACTTATAAGGAGAAAATGCAATCCCTCCACCTCCCGGAGGAACTCACTTTAAACTCAGACACAAAGAATTCCACAGATAAAGTTACAAGCAGTATGAATGCACAGGTGTAAATCACCAAACATGTGAGGAAACATTTTGTGAAGGAGAATCGGTAGAAACCAATAATAATAGAGTAAAACCATAAGATGGTACATACTAAAATTCTTAGTAATGGAATAGACAACAAACATGTTCAATGTTTAAAGAAATTGAAGAGGTTACTGAAAGCAAATGAAAGGAAAAATTTTCACAAGTGGAAATCTAAGATATAATGAAGAAAATTAGAAAAGTAATGGATGAGTTAAATAGTAGATTAGACAGAGGTGAGGAGATAATTAGTGAGATGGAAGATAGATCTAAGTAATTTTCTAGGACTCATCAGTGAAATGCAAAAGACAAAGCTTGTAATACTGGGAGAAAATACAGCTGTGGACTGTTTACCTAAGACATATGAGGACTGCCAATTAAGTTCACAAACTTATCCAAAAAAAATGCTACATATCTTATTGCTGAATATCACTACAGTCACCTTTGAAGTACTTCCCTTGTGAAACTATGCACCGACATCAGTGCTTAGCTTACCCTTCAAAGGAATTTTGAAACTCTTTCTGGAATGGCCATCAGAGTTGTTGTCCCTTTACCCTTGATGTCCAGAATGTCATCAAAATGTCTTCCTTTCAGTATTTCCTTTATCTCTGGGTAAAGAAAAAAGTCATTGGGGGGGCCAAATCAGGTGTTTAGGGAGGGTGTTCCAATACAGTTATTTGTTTACTGGCTAAAAACTTTCTCACCGATAACTAGGCAATTACAGCCACGAACTTGCCACAGTGGCTCTGTGTGCAATGGCCATTCCAGAAAGAGTTCCAAAATTGTTTTAAAGGGTGGACTAGGCACTGGCATCAACTCATAGCTTCCCAAGAGGAGTACTTCAAAGGAGACCAGTGATATTCAGCAATGAGGTGTGTAGCACTTAGAACAATTAAGTTTGTCAACTTGATTGTCAGACTGGTACCTAACATATAAGAACACACAAAGGTTGAGATTAAAAAAAATATTGTGTGTGTGTATATATATATACACACACACACATACATATATGCATGAAAATAGTAACCAAAAGAAAATTGGAATAAAATTATTTTATATTGTTGTTAGATGCTGTTGAATCAATGTCCAACTCCTAGTGACTCCCTGTGACAGGGTAGATCTGCCCCATAAGGTTTCGTAGGCTGCAATCTTTACAGAAGCAGATCATCTGGTCTTTCTCTGACAGAGCCACTGAATTAATTCAACTTCTGGGTTAGCTGCCAAGTCCTTATGGGTCACCTCACCAGCATTCCTATTTTAAGGCAAAATGTTTTATTATAGATAATGATGGAGTCCAAATATTAGAAAACTGATATTATTAAAAGTTTCAGTTCATCAGGAAGCTATAACAATTTTAATCTTAAGTGCACCTACTTATATGGTCATTTGTGACGTAGTTCCAAAGAGAGACAGACAAATGCACAATCATAGTAGGAGGTTTCTACATACATCAGTAAGAACATAGAACAGTTGAACAGTACAATAAGCAAGGCTGATAAACCACCAAACTCATGACCATCCATTTGACTCCAATTCATAGCAACCCTATAGGACAGAGTACAACTGCCCCATAGAGTTTCCAAGGAGCACCTGGTGGATTTGAACTGTTGATTTCTTTTGGTTAGCAGCCATAGCTCTCAGCCACCATGCTGCCAGGATTTCCAAGCCTGGTTGAGCAGTACAGTTAGCAACCCCTATGCAGCCGCTATGAAACCCTGGTGCTGTAGTGATTAAGTGTTACAGCTGCTAACCTAAAAATTGGCAATTGAATCCACCATGCCATGCTTGAAAACTCTAGAGGGCAGTCCCACTCTGTTACTATGAGTTGGAATCGACTCACCTCAACAGGTATTTAAAAAAATTTTTTTTGATGGCTTAGTGGTCAAGAGCTTACCTGCTAATCAAAATGTTGGTGGTGTAAATCCACTAGCCGAAGGTAAATTCTAGAGGGCAGTTCAACTCTGCTCTGTAGCATCATTATGAGTCTGAATGGACTCCATAGTAATGGGCTTTTATATTTTTTTTAAGTTTTAATAATCATATAGGGAGCACTGATAACACAGTGAGGAGCGCTGGTGGCAAAGTGGTTAAAACAATTGACTCCTAACCAAAAGGCCTGCTGTTGGAAACCATCAGGGGCTCTGCAGGAGAAAAATGTGGCAGTCTGCTTCCACTGAGATTTACGGCCTTGGAGACTTACGGGATGTCTATGAGTCTGAATGAATCCACAGCAGAGATTTGGTTTTGGTTCCAGTTTGGTGGCTCCATGGTTACAAGCTATGACTACAACAAGAAGGCTGGTAGTTCAAATCCACCAGCACATCCCTGGAAATCCTATGGTCCATCCCATGCTGTCCAATAAGGTCACTATTAGTTGAAATGTAGTTGACTGCAGTGGGTTATAGGCAAATAGAACACCAAAATCCAAACCCGGTACCGTTGCGTTGCTTCTGACTCTTAGTAACCATGTACCACCCAACAAGTGGAAAATAGGCATGTTATTAAATTGTCATGAAAATTCTAATCAATTAAACAAGTCTTAAAGCATTTTAAAGATTTGGTGCTATTCAGACTATATTCTCTAATTGCAAGGCTAGTAAATTAGAAATAAAAAGCAAAGAGATAAGTGAGGAAAACTTATAATAGTAAATTTTAATACTATCTTCTAAATCACCCATATGTCAAAGAAGAAATAATGAGAATTAGAAAATATAGGTATTAAAGCAAAATGCAGTAACTGAGCACTAGCCAAATTTTTATTAAAGACAAATACATAAATAGATGTACAGATCCATATATAAGATTCAGTCAAGAATTTGACTTCTCAAGAGTTCTTAGGGAAGAATTTTTATTCAGGAATGAGAGAAAGTAAGATTAGGGCATTTACCAAATTAAGGGATTAGTAAATTATAAGAGAATTACAGGTATATTGTTTAAGCCTGTTTGGTCACAGTCTTTATTCAGATCTTGGAGATAGAATTTATGCTCAGGTTAGTGCTTAGCCACAAACTCCCTTTAGTACTTTGTGATTTCTTGTTTGGGAATTATTCAAATATTTGGATTAAGTGTAGATTGTGACAGATTGTGGTTGTTATAACCTGTAGCAATGTACAGATTTTAGGTGTTGCTTACCGAGTTCTTTGCAGTTAGAATGGGACAACAAAGAAATACTGCATATTAAAACTTGTGGTACTCAAAGGGAAGTTTATAGTCTTGAATATTTGTGATACTTACGGGGAAATTTATAACTATATGTTTATGTTAGAAAAAAAGATAAGCTGGAGACATTTTCCAATTATAAAGTTAAAAAGAAAATAGAAGAAAGAGGGTAATCAACAAAACTACAGAAAATTAATGAAATATGAAATAAAATAACAACAGAGAGAGTCAATAAAATCCCAAGTTTTTCTTTGAAAAGTCTTAAGAAAATGACAAATACCTAGCAGGATTACTTGAGGAAGAAAAACAGAAGCCACAAATAAACAGCACCAAAAATGAAACAGGCGACACACCCACCACTGCAGTCAAGTCTGGAGATCATTACAAATGAATATTACAAATAACTCATTGGCAATGAATTCAAAAGGATGAGAAACATTCACATTTATAAAATGCATAAATTATAACAAAGTGTAAAATAATGTAGCCAGAATTCTCCACCCTTTCTTGTCCGTCTTATTTGTTATATCATCCCAAGCATGTGTCTCATACTAGAATCTCAATAAATATTTTTTCAATGAATACAGAATTTCAGATCTAAAAATTGTTAATTTTGGTGTACTTGTCTCTGCACATAATTTCAAAAGCATAATTTGGTTGTATATTGATTTATAAGCATCAATAAGTGATACTAGATGACAAATCATTTTAGAGAAGTATAATCACAGTTTCTGCTTTGTTATTCTCTACCACTTTAAAAAAAAAAAAGCTGTATGAGTTTTAAAACCACTAATTTTATCTCTGTTTCCTTGGCAATGAAATGACCAATATGTTCGTTCTACAGCTTTGCTTTGGTGGAAAAAAGTAAAGAGATTTTTCTAGTAATTATCTTGAGACAGCATCCTAGCCACATGGTGTATGATCATTGTTAACAAGGACTGGAGTAACATTACTATTGTTTTATGGAGTTGTTAAACAATATGATCAACTCTAACTCAACTGTCGAGAGAAGAATACGGCTCAAAACTCCTATTTCCTTGCATACTGAAGGTTGTGGGAACATAACAGGAAAATAGTGTGAAGCACTGGAAAGGAAACTTTTCTCTGTATATAGAGCTTATTTGAAAACACATGATACATTCCTGGTATCTAAACTGTGTGGATATGACCACAAGTCCTTTGTTACCGTAACTTTTCTTTATCTTCCCTTGGATGAAATAATTTTCAAGAACATTTTTCATGAGTGCTATGTGGGTGGTATAATTTTTATAGTGTTTGAATATCTGGGAACATCTAATTTTTTGTCATCTCAAATGAAAGACAACTTATCCAAGTTGAAAATTCTTGAAGATACCACCCCTTCACTCTCATACTCTCACAAGCTAGTATTAAGTATTTTGTCTGGACTTGTACCAAATTTTCAACCATGGATAACTCTATGTTAATTAAGATATAGGTATTTTAAGTGAGCAAGTGTGTGTGTGTGTGTGTGTGTGCGTGTATGCTGCTGATGGTGGACTACAATCCAAGACCCTGCTGATGCTACCTGTAGTATTTTAACTTCTTTTTTTTATGCAAAGAACATTAGCAGTAAAATAAAAGTTTATAACAATCTCTTGGTTCTCACTATGTGTTCTTCAAGATTATATACATGTTGTTTTATTGCCTTCTGGCACTTAATTTGGAGACCTTATCCGTGTAGTGGTTAAGTGCTATGGGTGCCAACCAGAAGGTCAGCAGTTTGAATCCACCAGGTGCTCCTTGGAAACTATGGGGCAGTTCTACTCTGTCCTATAGGTTTGCTATGAGTAGGAAATCAACTTAACGGCAAGGGGTTTTGGAGCTGGTTCTTAATTCAGTAAATTTATTCCACATTTTTGAATACCTATGCTGCATCACTGTATAGAGGACACAATGGAAAGCCAAAATGGACCTCACGGATTTTATAGGAAACTTGAAGGGAGGAACAGTAGTCAAATAATCATACAAATAAAGAAAGAAAATGTACTTGTGGTAAGGAGCTTGGTGGCACAGTGGATTAAACAGCCCAGTTGCTAACCAAACAGAGGCTGGTAGTTTGAACCCACTAGCCACTCTGTGGGAGAAAGATGTGGCAGTCTGTGTCAGTAAAGATTTACAGCCTTGGAAGTCCTATGGGAGCAGTTCTACTCTGTCCTATAGGGTTGATATGTGTTAAAACTGACTCAGCGGCAAAGGGTTTTGTTTGGGGAAGGGCTTTGAGAAGGAAGTGCATGATGATTGCGAGAATAGGACGTAGGAAAACTGGCATGGTCAAGAGGTCAGAGAGGAGTTCCTTAAGAAATGACTACGTGAAGCAGAAAAGGAAGAGAATTTAAGAAAGCTTGAACTGTCAGGGTAAAATTCCTGTGGCAGGAGGCAAGCATGATACTTATGAGGAACTGAGGACAAGTTGCTCTGTCTGGAGGTAGCACCAGAATTGGAGGGGGCTGTAGGAGCCAGACCATGAACACTGTATTAGCCAAGCTAAGGATTTGATTTTTATTCTGAGGGCAGTTGGGACCAACTGAAAGGGGTAAATGTGGAAGTTACATGACCAGATTTGTACAAAAAGGTCACCCTGGTTACTGTGCAGAAAAACAAATGCAGAGGAACAACAGTGAAAGTAGAAAGACCAGTGACAAGTGAATGACAGTAGCCTGTAAGAGATGACAGCAGTTGGCTGCGGGTGACAGTGTATGTAAAGGTGGAGAGAAGAGATATGTTTGGGAATGATATGAGGCTAGCTGGTGAATTAGCTAGACGGGCTGAGGGAGGGGAGCACATCAAAGGCGACTAATTGCTTGTTTCTGGCTAAAGTGACATCTGTGGAGATAACACATGAAGAGAACTGGATTCAGAGAGAGTATTGTAGATTTCATTTCAGATTGAATTTGACTCATTTAAAACATTTAGATGAAAATGTTGAGTAGACAGTGATTCTGTAGATCTAGACTTAAGGAGAGGTCCAAACTGGGTATTTGATTCTAGGAATAAGTGGCATATAAGTGACAAATAAAGCTAGGATTATGAAAGAATGAGTACAAAGAAAGGAGAAGACAGCCCTGTAGCAAGTCTTGAGGAATTTCAGCACTTAATGGCTAGTCAGAAAGGAATCTGGAAAAGGAAATACTTGAGAAGGCGACAGAGCAGCGGCAGGGCAGTCAGGGAGATAATGCGTTATGGAAGCCAAGGAAAGAGGCTTTTTGGAAGGAGACACTGGTTAACAGTACTGAATGCTGCTCAAATATCAAAATCCAAAATTTTTGTGGAATATAGTGACTTGGGAGTAATTGGAATTCTTAATGAGAGCAATTGTGTGCAGACATCAGATTAGTGTACGTTGAAGAGTGAGTGGGAATAGAAGTGAAATAGAGAACTTGAGAGTTTTTTGTTGTGAAGAGAAACAGCAACGGACAGATGGGAATATGGGGTGATGGGTGTGAAACTGGGAGGGATACTAGCTCTTTAAAAAGCTAATTAGGGTAATTCAGTTGAAAGAACAGTTGTTAGTATAAAAATCCACTGGAAGGAGAAGAGCATGATAGTGGTTTTGGATTTAGATAAAAGAGAGGAAGCTTTCTAATCTTAAAAGGAGAGATGCAGGATGGACCAGGCAGTCTGTTCAGTAGTGGAAAAGCAAGGTGATTCTCTTTTGGTGATTTCTGTTTCCTTTGACAACTAGTATACACCAGGTTTTCTGCTGAAAGTGACAGGACAGTATGTCTGTGAAGGGGGCAGGGCAAAGAGAGTGGAGGTTTGAAGACAGTGTATGTTTGAAGTAATTGTGGTGAGAATAAAATTTATGAATGGCATTGAGATAGCAGAGACTAATGATCATGGATGAAAGGACCGAGACTGCCCTGTCAGATGCCCTCCCCAGCAGGGCTGAGCTGCCGGACCGCAGGTGTCCATAAAGTAAATGATGTGGCTCACTTATAGCGGGGGCTCAACTAGATGAAAGCGGTCAAGACAGAGAACCAGAGAGACTGGAGGATTGGTAAGAATGTCAACGAACTGATGGCCTATGGAATCGCTACCTGATACAGAGTGAAATAGAGAGAAAGAGAAAGCAGAGGGCTCAGTGAGTTTGAGGGTCCCAGCGAGTCCCAGGAGAAGTACCAGTGCAAGTTGTCAGACAGCTGAGGTCATGGGACGCTCTGTTAAAAGGTTGTTTGAATTAGTACTTTCGGAATCAAGGCATTTAATGGGGATGGTAGTAGCTTCTTGGGTTGGAGGAGATGAATAGGTCAAGAAATTGAGAAGCCATAGGGGTCACACAGATAACACAAATCTGTTCTCTGGTTATCAGAGTCTTCAATGAATGAAGATTTAAATGGCTGAAAGTGTGGACTATGATAAAAATAATGAGCCAGAAAGACAGTGCAGCGGAATCCTACTGACTACAGGATGTCATATATTAATTAAATGTGTGTGGCTAATGGTCTGGAAGATAGGTGAAAAGCAAAGAGAACACCAACTTGCCTCCTACCCTAAACACATGGGTGGAAACAGAGTGTACAGTTCCCACTTCAGAAAGCTGCCAGGATGATGTTCTGAGGGAAGAGCTGGCTTCAGTTAGGGCACGGAAATGGAGGTTTTTCTCTTAGAGGAGGTTGATGGTATAGGGAAAGTGACGGCTATGAGCATTAACCCCAAAGGAAACAAAAGAAAAGTCTGCATCTTAGGTGGGTGGGGATGGGTTGGGGTAAAGCGTACAGATAGTAGACATAGAGATGATGGTGGCCAGAACTTATACTTCAGGCAGTGACTAATGAGAACAGATGACAGACATGTTTGGTAGATTCATCTTCAGTCTTTTGGATGAGGGTGAGCACTAAGTCGAAGGCTAAAGGAATTCTTTTTCTTCAGTGGGATGATAGTGAGTCCAGAGATTGTTGTATCCATTTTACTGCTGCATTTACCATCTAAAAGACAAAGTCAGAGACCAATCTACTATGATTTCTGTACGGCTGCTTGAGGATTTCAACTTTATCATTTACTTGTTGTTAGGTTGAGTCTAGGGTAGGTCTTTTGTCAATAATTTGGCCTTTGGTGCAAACTAAACAGTCACGTATCTAGCTCAGGCAAGCTTTCTTCAATTTTATCTTGAATTATTTATTTTATGCATCCCAATATTTATCTCATAGATTACTATTCTCTTGTCTTCCAGTCCATATTTTTTAGCTTACCTTCTCTCCCTCCCTCCCTCCCTTCCTCTCTATTTCTCTTTCTTTTCCTCTCTCCCTTCTTCCTTCCCTCCTTCTCTCTTTTTTTTTCCTCTCTCTCTCTTTCTCCCTTCCTTCCCTCTCTTCTCTTCCTTTCCTGTCTTTAATTTTCCCCTATATTCTGGGAAAGGTACTCTATTTTCTCCTTCCCTATTGATTTAAATTTCTGAGTGTTGAGTCTGATTTATACTTACATGACTATAAAATTTAATTCTGCTAGTACTTTGGTTTGTTTCCTTGTAATTGCTACATATCTTATACTTAACCAGCTCTTTTCTATTTATGTGTATGTGTTTGTTAATTTATTCTTTCTTTATAGCCCCCTTATCACATAAAGGTGACACCATATTCTATGAAAGCTAAAAATATGTATAAAATATTCTCAACAAAATATCACTTGTAAAAATATGTTCTTTTTTCTAAAACTTTGGGAGAATATTCTCATTCCCTTGATTTCCAGTATTTGTCTTAGATTTCATGTTGTGTGCTTAAATCTGTTTACTTGACATGAAGAAAGTTATTTGAGCAGCATGTGTGGATTTCCATTTTTACTCACCATTATCTTAGATGCTGGTACAGTCCTCTTCCTAGATACCAACTAAAAGGCAGATTGATGGGTTGGCTCCTTATCCAATTTCCATGACTTTTCAAATATTCATCTAGTTTAGCTGCAGTGATTCTGCTGCCTAGATCCCTGTAACTATGCATTTAAGAAGTAGATAAAAAAAAATCCCAGCATCCCCAATGACCGAGACTTCCTACTTTGTATTCTGGACACCTTTGCTTGTGAACATCATCTAGCCCAGAGTGCAGTCCAGAAACACAACTTCCTCCATTTTCTATACTGTTTTTTGTTTTCTTTGTTTCCATGGAACGCCAGTCTCCAAACTAGGTAAGCTAGTTAGACAGCTGCTCATGGCATACATTTTAAAGAAGAACTGAAATATCAACCAGATGACTCAATTATGAGATACATTTACTCAAATTTCCTTTTGTGACTCCTTATATAACTCGAAAAATACAATTTTTTTTGTTCCTGACTATACAGACAGTGGTGCCCTCAAGTAAAAATTAAAAGAAAACAAACAAACAAACAACTCTGTCTTTGTTGGCACTGACTTACCTTTAGTTGAATAGTTGTGCAATTTACACACAAAACTATCAGTTTCAACACTGCAGCTGGCCAGATAACTGTCATCTGGATTATGCAGATGCAATAAGCAAAAAAAAATATGGAAAACAAATGATGTATGGCATACTGCTGTGTTGTGGAGATTATGACACATGTCTGCAGACTCTTCGGCACTCTTCCCATCAAGAGACAGAGTCTAAAGTCCTACCCCTTGAATGTGAGCTGGCCTTAGAGACTTTCTTCTCATGAACAGAATGTCATGAATGGGATGCTGCATGAATTCCAGGGATAGAAATAAAAGTTACTGCCTGACTTTGCCTTGGGATATGTATCTTTGGAGCCACATTATAGGAAGTCTAGTGACCCTGAAACTGGAGAGGCAATGTGGGGAGACCATTTAAAGATATAGAGAGATGCTCAAGGAACTCAAGTATTCTAATCTTCCCAGCCCAGGCACCAACAAGTGCATTAGAAGGTCTCTGAGACAGCTTTATCCCCATCACTGTCTGCAACCAAATGAGAGACTTTGAATGTGGACCTATCTGCTGATTTCAGTCAGCTCCCAGGACCAGGAGGGCTAATAATAAGAAATTATTGTAGTCTTATGCCACTCAGAATGGAGTGCTTTGTTGTATAATGGAATACATTTACTAAGAATCAAATAATTAATTTTTAATATAAATTTAAAATATCCATGACAAGAAATTGTCTACCCAGTGCTGTTGAGTTGATTCTGACTCATAGCAACCCTCTAGGACAGAGTAGAAGTGCCCCATAGCGTTTCCAAGAAGTGCCTGGTGGATTTGAACTGCTGATCTTTTGGTTAGCAGCTATAGCACTTAACTATAGCACTATAGCGCCACTCGGGTTTCCAAGCAAATTGTCTAGTTAAGAAAATTAAAAATTGAAAATGAAGAATCGGGGAGAGAGAAACACTAAAAAATCAGTAAATTTTTTTCTGAAACAAAAATAAGACAAACATGAGTGTAAAGAAAATTTAAATAAACCTCTGTTATTTTATCTTTCCACCATCTATGTTGCTATGGTGCTGGATGATATGCCACTGGTAGTTCAGATACCAGTGGAGTCACTCATGGTGGGCAGGTTCAGCAGAACTTCCTGACTGAGACAGACTAGGAAGAAAGATCTGACAATCTACTTGAAAAAATTATCCAATGAGAAACCTGTGGATCACAACAGAATATTATCTGACATAGTGCTGGAGGATGAGCCTCTTAAGTTGAAAGTCACTCAAAATACATAGCAGCTGCAACAGTGAGCTCGAGCATACCAGTGATCAAGAAGATGACACAGGACCAGGCAACATTTTGGGGACCAGAGTTGGATGTGATTCAGCGGAAGTTAAAACAACGAAACCTTTATTCTTAATCAAAGTGAATAACTACTGCCGTGCATTTACAAGTGATTAAAAACTCTGAAATAAAAGGCAATTCCAATAAAATCTTCATGTAGTAGTGGTAGAAGTGTATGTAGCAGACTCCTAATTTTGAACATTAAGAAAGAGGTATATGGTTCTTAAGTAAAATATCAATTTCTTTTCTCCTGATCTGAAAATGTGGGGCATATATTTAGAAGGGTCTTTGTGCTTGAAGGGCCATTGTCTTAAGATATCTAGTGATGCCATAGCAAAAATACCACAAGTGGATGGCTTTAAGAAAAATAAATTTATTTTTTTTATGGTAAAGTAGGCTTTAAGCCTAAATTTGCTGTGTCAGCTTCAGGGGAAGATTTTCTCTTTTTGTAGGCTTTAGAGGAAGGTCCTTGTCAATCTTCCCTGGACCAGAAGCTTCACTGCGCAGGGACCCACAGTCCGAAGGTCGCCCTCTGCTCCCACCATTTGCTTCCTTGAAGGTATGAGTTTCCCAATTCTCTGCTTGCTATCTTTTCCTTTATATCAAAAGAAATTGCCTCAACACGATCCCAGCTTGTAGACTGAGTCCCGTCTCACTAACACAGCTGATGCCCATTCTTCCTCATTAACATCATAGAGGCAGGGTTCATAACATAAGGGAAAAAAAATCACACAATATGGGAAAACATGGAGCAGCCAAACTGATAGACATTTTTTGGGCAACACAATTCTATCTATGACAGCCACCAAAATATTAAACTCCTTGTGCACCTGTGGAAAAGATGGCGAAAGGAAGAGTAGCCTGGTGCAAGGATAACCGTCTGTTTCTGGTTGCTGCCCACCGGCACTGACGTCAGGACGCAGAGGTAAAAGAGGAACAAGAGACTATTGTTTCAAGTGCTTTGATTACCAGAAGAGAGAAATGAAGCATAAAATACATTGATTTTCTCAGTCTAACTTTTTATAATTAGTAAGATTTCTTCCCATATTTTGACATTTCTTTTTCTATCACCGTTTTCATTGTCATTGGGAGTTCCAATGTTTTTCTGTCTTCATATGTATATGACGTAAGACAGTTAAGTTCATGATCTCATTCTAGAAAAACTGCTACATACCTCATAGTTGAATGTCACTGTAGTCACCTTTGAAGCACTCCTCTTGGGAAGCTATACACCAGTGACAGCACCTAGTTCACCCTTTAAAACAATTTTGGAACTCTTCTTCTGAAATGTCCATCAGAGCTGTCGTCATATTACCTCTGATGTCCTGAATGTCATAAAAATACTTTCCTTTTAATATGTCCTTTGTCTTTAGGTAAAGAAAAAAGTCATTGAGGGCCAGATCAGATGAGTAGGGAGGGTGTTCCAATACAGTTATTTGTTTGCTGGCTAAAAACTTCCTCACGGACAACTCTACAATTAAGTTTGTGAACTCGCCACCTTGCCACAAGGTGCAGTGACAATTTCAGAAAGAGTTCGAAAATTGCTATAAGGGTGGATTAGACACTGGCTTCAGCACATGACTTCCCAAGGGGAGTCCTTCAAAGGTGATCATATTGATATTCAGCCATGAGGTATGTTGCACTTAGAATAATTAAGTTCGTGGACTTAAGTGTCAGAGCTCATATTAGTGGGAATTTGGGAGGCTGAATATGGGCTACTAGTTAAATGCAATTTAAATTGGAAGCTCCCACCTCTGTCATATAAAAATTAATAAATAAATTATCCACAAATGGAGTTTTGTCTCTCAGTCACAGAAGGCTCTGGCCGCAAGGTGATTAACACGTTAATGATTTAGTATGCAGAGGAGAAAGAAGGAAAGAAAGAGACAGAAAGAAATCAAGGGGTGAAGGCTAATGGAGCCCCTTAGCAACATCAGGAGTCAGGGAGACTCAGTAGGACCATTTCATCACATATGGTGGTGCAGATGGATGGTTGGGAGGAAAAGCAGCCCAAGCTATATTGTCAAGTTTTGGCCCAGAAGGAGGGAAACTCTTTGTTATTTGGCTTTGTAGAAGGGTGACTTCTGTTAACTTGCGCAAAGACAGGTACTTGTGGGCTAGCAGAGACTTTGAGGGTATGTCCTATTGTGTGTGTATTCATATGTGTATACATAGATAGAGATGATGAAGTGTGGTTGATGAAGACAAGTTCTCAAAACTTGTGGTTCTTTATTGACTAGTGCATTGGGACATTTGTACCTGATTGAGTACCCCTTACACGCAGCTAAATGTAATTCCTAATCACATGCTGTCCAGCAAATACCTTCTGTTCATTTCTGCCTCTGTACTTTCTTTCATATTCCTCTTGACCTCTCCTCCTTGAGATTACTCCACTCATGCTTGGCACATAGTACGTACTCAACAAATTGTAATTATTAGTTTAGTCTCAGGGGATAAAAACAGAGTTTGTCTCTCTTTTTTTAAGTATGTTTATTTTAGAAAAAAAGAACAAACAAATCTGTTCTGGAAAAAGTACAACCACAGTGCTACTTGAAAGCAAAGATGGTAAGACTGCATCTTACATACTTTGGACATGTTGTCAGGAATGGTCAGTCCCTGGAGAAGGACATCATGCTTGGTAGAGTGTAGGGTCAATGAAAAAGTGGAAGACCCTTGACAAGATGGATTGACAGTGGCTGCAGCCATGTGCTTAAGCATGAAAACAATTGTGGCCATGGCATACAACAGGGCAGTGTTTTGTTCTGGTGTGCACAGGGTAGCTATGAGTCCGAACAGACTCAGTGGCATCTAACAATGACAGTAACATTTTAGAAGATGAGTAGGTGAAGGTAAGCAAAGGGTATGTTTATCTACTTTTGTGCTATTTTGGTCCAACAAATGTAAACTTGGTTACCATCATTTCTTAAATGAAAAATAGGTGCTGCTATACTTTTCAGTGCAAAGACAGGAAGTGTACAGCCTTGAGAAATAAGCCTCTTCTCATGAGGCAACTCAGAGGACAGAGAACTCCAGAAAAGGTCTCGGGACTGCAGCATCTAGGTTTCTCTCTCTTGGAAGCCTCTGAGACCTGATTGACCCGTCTGGCCTGCAATGGCTAGGCCAAGTTGGGAGCACCTGCCACCCACCTGTTGCTGAGCACAGAGAGGTAACCTTTCTGGAACCAAGGGACCTATACCAGGCAGGGGAAGCTCACTTTAACCATTCTGTGTTATCTACCACATAACAACGAGTAGCCGTCATGGATTGACAGCTATTGAGTTGGGTCCAACTCATAGTTACCCTAGAGGTCAGAGTAGAATTGCCCCATAGAGTTTCTAAGGAGTGCCTGCAGATTTGAACTGCTGACCTTTTGGTTGGCAGATATAGCACTTAACCCACTAGGCCACCAGGATTTCCATGGATTGAATTGTGACCCCCCAAAACTACATGCAGTAATTTGGTTGGGTAAGGATTCCCTGTATTCTGTGATTGCCTTCCATTTTATGATTTGCTTATGCTGTCAATCCTGATCTCTGCCTGTAGCTACGAGTGTATTATGTTAGAGAGGATTAGGGTGGGGCTATAAATCCTTTCCTAGTGTCACCTCCCCGCTCCACTGTAAAGGGAGTTTCCCTGGAGTGTGGCTTGTACCACTTTTCATCCTACAAAAGATAAAAGCAAATGGAAGCCAGCAGAGAGTTGGGAACTTCACACCATCAAGAAAGCAGTACGAGGAGAAGAACACATCCTTCAGACTGGAGGTTCCTGGGCCAAGATGCTCCCTCAACAAAGACTCATGCAACGCGAGGACTTTCCTCCAGAGCTGATAAGGGGGAAGGCTTTCTCTTGGAGTGGACATCCTGAATTTGGACTTGTAGCTTTCTGAACTGTGTAAGAGTAAACTTTCCTTTCTTAAAGCCATCCACTTGTGGTATCTCTGTTAGAGCAGCACTAGTTGACTAAAACAGTAGCCTTCTGCTTGAATGTCTGAGCTTCAGTTGGACTGAACACTTAAAGGTTTAGGTAGGCTGCAGTACAAGGTTCTATAGCAGGGGACAGTTGGGCCACACTATTAGCTCAGTGTCAGGTTTGAGTCTATGAGGCTATGAACTTCTGAGTTCAGTGGAAAGCAAGAGACGGTTGTGAATCCCTAGAACTGGACTACAGCCGTAATACTCAGCACTTGGACTAGAGTGAAGATAAATGACAGGTCTTCTAAATTTAGTGTTGCTCATTTTGCCATCAAGTTAATTCCAACTCACAGCAACTCTGTAGGGCAGAGTATAATTCCTTCAAAGGGTTTCCAAAGCTGTAATCTTGACAGAAACAGACCGCCACATCTTTCTTTAGTGGAGCAGATGGTGGATTCAAACCATCAGTCTTTCGGTTAGCAGCTGAGTGCCTAACCACTGTACAACCAGAGTTCCTAGATTTAGTGCTATTTCCCTAATGTTTCCATTACGAGTATCCCTACAGTGTGTTTTTGATGTATCCTCAGCCTAGAAATCCTTCTTCATGGTCTGTTAGAGAAATACTGCCAAGGTCCGTCTTGGGCAGTACGAACCCAGTCCTTCAGTGGGCCAGTTAACATCACTCTGTTCCTTTGCCACCATGTGTACTGCTGACATCAGCTCTATTGTGAAAATACATTGCTTTTGCTACAGTTGGGGTTGACCAAGAAAATAGGAAGGGCCATTGGTATTGCTGGGAGCTCAGGGAAGGTGATTTGAACAAAGCCTATGTTAGCACGAGTGTGTTATAAGACCAAGCTGACCAAAGTGGGAGCTAAGCGGCTGTCCCAGATCCTCCACTAGCACCTGGAGTCCAGCCTCAATTCCTCAGGAAGGGAAGGGAGTGAAATGTGAGTTCGTGACTTATGGTTTGAATGGAAGACTCTCGTGACCAGGACACAGTCAGCTTAGGGGAGTGGCGCTGGGCAGACGCTTTATGTATTCTGTGGGTCCAACCAGCTTCTCAGAGTAGCTGTGGCACTAGATCTTGGGCGGTAGAGTGAAGCGGAAGGGGTGAGGAGTTGCATGTTGCTGCCTCCGTCTCCAGTGCCATCTTAATTAGCACCAAGAAGTGCTTTCTCTTAGGAGGCTACAGAATCTATGCCGAATGAGCTTTGACAACCATAAAACATAGGACCTGGACATTAACAAATGCTGACATGAGTCAACATTTGTATTTCTTATCTCAATTACATCCCCTCTCTTCTCTGGAATCCAGCTGTCCCAGCTGCTAGCAGTATTGTCATTAGCTAGAAGCTAACGGGGCCCCTGGAACTTAGCTTATTAAGAATAAATGAACCTTGGGCTCAGACCCCCTTAGGGGTTTGGCTTTCTGAAGCTAGAGACAAACTAAAACTCAGCTGTCTAGGATTTGCAGTATTATCCTTTCTGGGTTGTGTTGGTCTCCAGGGAATCTGCTGTTTGCAATTCGCAGTTGTTTGCTTTGTTTTTGTTTTTTAACAATGGCAATCAGATTTTTAAACCACCTTAGATTATCAGAGAAGTCCATTTTAACCTGGGAGTTATGGGCAGTGAGGTAGCAATTTTAGAATGCCCCTTCTCAGTCAGCATGTTGGCTCCCCAATCCCTGGTCCTGGCTGCTGACCTAAGCGTACAATCACAACTTTTGCTCCTGTTAGCGTTTGCTGAGTCCAGCACAGCTATAGGCTGGGAAATGGTTTCTAATTTTCCTGCTGCCTCATCAGCAAAATTGACAGCTAAGTTCCAAATGCTGAGGCTTTATTACTTCTGAAGATATGAGAGGAAGAAAAGAGCCCCGCTGTGTCCCTCTTCCCAGGTGGAGCTCGCAGGACCAGCAGTCAGAAGAATCAGCTTTTGACTGTTAACTGAGGACAATTTTGTCTAGAGGTTATTGTGAGGAGATGAAATCTGAAACCCCCTGATGTTGTTTTTCTGTGAATAACTTCACTGGCAGGAGGGCACATCAGGATTTCAGCACTTCCTCAGTTAAGTGTGGTCTGCAAGGCCAAGGAAGGAAACTCTTTCTTAAACTCGAGTGTTGCTGTGGTTGAATAAATCATTCTAACCGCTATAATTTATCCACCAGTATAATTGGGTCCCATTTGCTATTGAGTTGACCTGACTTTTGGCAAACGTGTATGTGTCAGAGTAGATCTGTGCTCCATAGATTTTCAGGAAAGTCACCAGACCTTACTTCTGAGACACTTTCGGGTGGACTTGAACTGCCAACCTTTTGGGTTCAATGGCATTTAACAACAACAAATAGTGATGTGTTCTGCCGCCTTCTCAGAAATGGTGTGTATATCAAAAATGTCTGTGATACAAAATGCTCATGTTAATTTCTAGTCCCTTAAGATTCTACTAAGAAACTTTGAAGATTTTTAGGCCCATACCAACTTCTTATACAGAAACCAGCTGCAAGATTGGAGAAGATAATGCTATGCAAATAGCGGGGAAAATATTTCTGAATTAAACAGTGGAAAGTTAGTGCGGTGATCAGGATTATGTTAACTTGGCTACTCCATGTTTGGCTGCTGTATTAAGTGGCAGAGTAGGGCTTGTGGTGGCTTCCTACCCCTCAGCTCTCTTTTCTCCACCTTCCACCACCTGCTGCTGGTCTGCTCACGTAGCCAGAACCTCCTGCTGTCTTCTGGCATCTAGTTCCTGGACTTGAACTAGCAGCTGTTGGATTCATCAACCCTTATAGCCGATGCTTGAGAATCCTGTTCCATGACCTGCTGATACGGAGTTCGCCAGCCTCTGCGGCTTCGTCTCACCCCCAGCTTGGGATCCACTGACTTACACAGCTGGTGATCTAGAACTCTGGTCTCTGTCCTGCTGACCTGGGGTTCACCAGCTCCTGTGGCCATGTGAGGCTTGTGCCAGGACTTAGGAAGTTCAGCTTCTGCAACTGTGTGAGCTGTTTCCTATATATATGTGTGTGTGTGTGTGTGTGTGTGTGTGTGTGTGTGTGTATTTCCTTGTACATACCTGTGTTACTCATTTTGCTTCCCTAGAAAACCCAGCCTAAGACAATAACCTGATCCACCCTTTTCTACTTTCTCAGTGAAACACTTGAGAAAAAAGACCATAAAATGCTAGAAAGTTGACTGTGACCTCAACTAATCCTCCAGTCCAGGAGCTGAAGGGATTCTTAAGTCAGTCTCATGAAGTAAGCAGATGCAAAAAGGAAACTTTTGCTCTCTCCATCAGCAAGCCCAGATCTGAACAGACCTTTTCTAAATAGAGAAGGATAAACAAATAAATAAGACACAACAAGGACTCTTGATGGGAGTGTGGAACACAAAATAAGAGAAAACAATCTTATGGCAAAACAAAACAAAGCAGTGTGGGATTTTACTTTCAATTACTCTACGTTAAGCTAGGGAAGAGGGGAGTCAGAGTTTAGAACCATGGCTTTTGTTTTGTGCAGCTATATTAAAATTTAAACATTAGTCTCATTACTGTATGCTCACACCTGCTCTATTCTGAGACACTGCACAGCATTTCCCTGACAATTCTATGTAAAGACTCTCCAAATGCATAATTACACTCTTTTGGTAAATTACCGTCTTGAACAAGGGCCCACATGGAAAAGAAAGGACTTCTGAGCATTTGCTTTCTGAGAAAGTACTGCTGTACTGTAATAGGGATGTTTTCTGAGGCAAATATTCATTTTGGGAAATGGAGATGTGTGAAAATGTAGCTACCAAATAATTACCCAAGGCCTTATCCAAGGACTCCAGCCTAGAAAGCCTTTAGCTGGCCTTCTCTGCCTGTACTATCATACGTAACTATGAGCATCACATGATTGTATTTACCACAGGTCCATGCCACTCTTTTCCTAGGTAGAGTGGATTCTAATACCTCTTGGTATTGTATAGTTGGGTTACCAACACTTTATCAAATGGGCTGTAAACAATTTCTGTTTTTAAAAATGAAATCCATCCTCAAAGGATGAATATTTGCCACCCATCATTGATGGAATTCTAAAGAAAATGCTACAAGCTATGCAAGCAGTTCCTAAAATGAAGCTGCATGAATTTTGAAAATGGTGGTAGTAATGAGTAGTATAGGAACTTCCAAGGAGACGTCTCTGGATTAAACAATATTTGTTTAGATATGCACATCTGATAAATTGGTTAAAAGGAGTCTCATCTGTATGAAAAAACAAGACATAGTTAGCTGAAGTCTAGTGGGCCCATAACTTGTGGTGGCCCCAAGCACAGTAGGACTAAAGGCTGCCTGGTCCTGTGCCAGCTTCACAATAGACTGTGGATTGGACTGTTGTGATCCACAGCATTTTCACTGACTGATTTTTTTGGAAGTGGATCACATAGCCTTTCTTTCTATTCTGGAAGTTCCACTGAAACCCGCTTAGGATCCTAGCAAAATGCAAAACACCAATGACAGATGTATGATGGCTGCTCACGAGGCACACTGGCCAAAAGAGAACCTGTGTCTCCTGTGGAAGGTGGTGATTCTACCACTGAACCACCAGCACCTCAAGAAATGAGATAAATCGGTTTAAAAATATTGTCTTATTTGATTTGGGACAGAAGTCCCACCATGGGCGTGCGCAAAAAGCTTAGCATCTTTAGATTTTTGATTCTTCACATTTAAAATGAAGGACTTAAATGATCTTCAAGGATCCTTGTAGTTTCAGTACACTGCAATTTAATCATCGAATATTTACTGGGCAACTGCTATTAGTGTTAAACACTGTTTCAAAAAATGGAATAAAAATCCCTGTCCTCAAAGATCTCAAAATCCAGTTAGTTAAATGGACTATATGTAATTTTTATTTCATCAATGTCACCATATAATATAATGTAAAATAACATAATGTTATGTAAACTGTGTTACATAAAATAATATCATGGTATAAACTGGTTAGTTCTTCAGAAAACTATTTTTTCTTTCTTTTCCTAGGGCTCACAGGTAGGTAAGGCCAAGTTGTAGAATTCTCACTTTCTTTGTGGGAGACAGATCTTGAAATACAATGCTGTCAGTAATAGGATAATATCCATATGCCTACAAGGAAGGCCAGTTAGTAAGGTTATTATTCAAATTTATGTACCAACTACTAAGACCAAAGATGAAGAGATTGAAGATTTTTAATAGCTTCTGCAGTCTGAAATTGATCAAACATGCAATCAAGATGCATTGATAATTACTAGTGACTCAAATGCAAAAGTCGGAAACAAAGAAGGAAGAGTGGTTAGAAAATATGGCCTTGGTGATAGAAATAATGATAGAATTTTGCAAGACTAACGTCTTCTTCATTGCCAATACCTTTTTTAACCAACACAAACAGTAACTGTAGACATGGACCTCACCAGATGGAATACACAGAAACCAAATGGACTACATGTATGGAAAAAAAGGGTGGAAAAGCTCCATATCAGCAGTCAGAACAAGGCCAGGTGCTGTGGCACAGATCATCAGTTGCTCACATGTATGTTCAAAATGAAACTGAAGAAAATTAGAACAAGTCCACAAGAGCTGAAGTATGACCTTGAGTTATATCCCTCCTGAGTTTAAAGACCATCTCAAGAACAGATTTGATGTGTTGACCACTAGTGACTGAAGACCAGACAAATTGTGGAATGACATCGAAGACATCATCCATGAGGAGAGCAAGAAGTCATTAAAAAAGACAGGAAAGAAAAAAAAGACCAAGCTGGATGTCAGAACAGACTCCAAAATTTGCTGTTGCACATTAAGCAGCTAAAGCAAAAGGAAGGAAAGGTGAAGTAAAAGACCTAAACAGAAGACTTCAAAGGGCAGCTCGAGAAGACAAAATATTTTATAATAACATGTGCAAAGAGCTGGAGATGGAAAATCAGAAGGGAAGAACACGTTCTGCATTTCTCAAGCTGAAAGAACTGAAGAAAAAATTCAGGCCTTGAGTTATGATAGTGAAGGAATCTGCAGCAAAAATAGTAAACAATCCAGGGAGCATCAAAAGAAGATGGAAAGAATACACAGAGTCATTATACCAGAAAGAACAGGTCGATGTTCAGCCATTTCAAGAGGTAGCATATGATTAGGAACTGGTGGTACTGAAGGAAGAAGTTGAAGCTTCATTGAAAGCCCTCACAAAAAACAAGGCTCCAGCAATTGCTGGAATATCAATTGAGATATTTCAACAAACGGATGCAGCGCTTGAAGTGTTCACTCATCTATGTCAAGAAATTTGGAGGACAGCTACCTTGCCAACTGACTGGGAAAGATCCACATTTATGCCCCTTTCAAAGAAAGATGAACCAACCAAATGCAGAAATTACTGAACAATATCGTCAATAACACATGCAAGTAAAATTTTGCTGAAGATTTTTCAAAAGTGACTGCAACGGTCTATTGACAAGGAACTGCCAGAAATTCAAGCTGAATTCAGAAGAGGATGTGGAACCAGGGATATCATTGCTGATGTCAGAAGGATCTTGGCTGAAAACAGAAAACACCAGAAAGATGTTTACTTGTGTTTCATTGACTATGCAGAGGCATTTGACTGTGTGGGTCATAATAAATTATTGAGAATGGAAATTCCAGAATACATAATTGTGCTCTTAAGGAATCTATATGGATGGATCCAAAGGCTATTGTGTGAACAGAACAAGGGGACTCTGCATGGTTTTAAGTCAGGAGGGGTGTGCATCAAGGTTGTATCTTTTCACCATACCTTTTTAATCTGTATCTCAAGCAAATAACCTGAGAAGCTGGATTCTACAAAGAAGAATAAGGCATCAGGATGGGAGGATGACTCATTAACAACCTGCGTTGCACAGACGACACCACCTTACTTGCTGGAAGTGAAGAAGATTTGAAACATTTTCTGGTGAAGATCAAAGACCACAGCCTTCCGTATAGATTGCGCCTCAACATCAAGAAAACAAAAGGCCTCACAACTGGACCAGTAAGCAACATTGTCATAAATGGAGAAACAATTGAGGTCGTTAAGGATTTCGTTTTACTTGGGTCCACAGTCAACACCTCTGGAAGCAGCAGTCAAGAAATTAAGAGACATTGCATTGGGAAAATCTGCAAAAGATCTCTTTATAGTATTGAAAAGAGGTCACCTTGAAGACTAAAGTGCACCTGACCAAAGCCATATTATTTTCAGTTGCATCATATGCAAGCAAAAGCTGGACAGTGAACATAGAAGATAGAAGAAAATTAATGCCTTGAATTGTGGTATTGGAGAAGAATGTTGAATATACCATGGACATCAAAAGAGCAAACAGATCTGTTCTAGAAGAAGGACAACCAGAGTGCTCTTTGGAAACAAAGATGGTGAAACTGTGTTTTACATACTTTGGACATGTCAGGAAGGATCAGTCCCTGGACATCATGCTTGGTAGAGTGGAGGGTCAGTGAAAAAGAGGAAGACCCTCAACGAGATGAATTGACACAGTGGCTGCAGCAATTGGCTTAAGCATAAAAATGATTGTGGACGTGGTGCAAGACTGGGCAGTGTTTTGTTGTGTTGTGCGTAGGGTTGCTATGAGTTGGACCTGACTTGACAGCACCTAACAACAACAGCAACAAGTGGGAAACATGGGTTTGAGTCCTGGTCAATTCATCGCATGTTCAGCCACCACCTGTCAGTGGAGACTTGCATGTTACCATGATACTGAACCTGAAAGTGAAGAGGACTTCAAACACTTGTTGAAGAAGATTAAAGATCACAGCCTTCAAGACAACAAAAATCCTCACAACTGGACCAGTAGCAACATCATTATAAATGGAGAAAAGTTTGAGGTTGTCAAGGATTTCATTGTACTTGATTCCACAATCAACACCCGTGAAAGCAGTTGTCAAGAAATCAAAAGATGCATTGCATTGGGAAAATCTTCTGCAAGGGACCTCTTTAAAGTATTGAAAAGTAAAGATGTCACCTTGAAGAGTAACGTGAACCTGAGCCAAGTCGTGGTATTTTCAATCAAACTATATGAGTATGAAAACTGACAAAGAATAATGAAGACAGAAGAATAACTGATGCCTTTGAATTGTGTGTTGGAGAATAATATTGAATATACCATGGACTGTCAAAAAAACAAACAGATCTGTCCTGGAAGTGCAGTCAGAGTACTCCTTAGAAGCAAAGATGGTGAAACTACACCATATATACTTTTGGCATGTTGTTAGGAGGGATCAATCCTGGAGAAGGACTTCATGCTTGCTAAAGTAGGCAGTCAGTGATAAAGAGGAAGACCTTCAATAAGATGGAATGACACAGTGGTTGTAACAATGGGTTTAAGTATACTAACTGTTGTGGGCATGGCGCAGGACCAGGCAGTGTTTTGTTCTGTTGTACATAATAGAGTCTCTATGGGTCAAAACTGACTCAGTGGCATCTAACAATAACAACATGATGCTGAACAAGTTTCAGCATGGCTTTCAGACTAAGAAGAACTATGAGGAAAAGTCTGGCGATTTGCTTCTGAAAGTCAGCCAGTGAAAACCCTGTGGACAACAATGATATGATCCACAGTGTATTATGGAATTGAGAAAGGACTGGGCAGTGTGTGTTTTCTGTTGAGCATGGGGTTGCCAATAATCAGGGACTAACTATGGTGGCTAACAACAACAACAACGTCTGGTGAGTGGGATCTGGACAAAAGGAACATACACAACTTCCAGTCCTGGTCTGTGAAACCTTCCCTTGTGTCTGGCTTATATCTCTTTCTCCATCTACTGGCTGAATAGAGAGAACACCGCAGAACAGAGGAGTGTGGAACCTCAAGATACAAGTAGCCTGGGTCCCTGGATAATTGTGGGAAACAAAGGAGTCCTCCATATACCCTTCTAACTTTCACTGGATTATAACGAGGGAGAATAACATTTTTCGTGTTGTTGCCACTAGGTGCTATTGAGTTGGTTACAACTTGTAGTGATGCTACAATAGAAGTGCTCAGTATAAGCTGAGCTCTTAACCACTATGCAACCAGAGTATTTTTTCATTTCAATTTCAGAATTTTTTTACAGTGGTTATATTACACTGCTTAATATATTTAGCTTATAAGGGCAGAGGCTACCGTTCTTAGATGATAGTAGTGAAGGCAGATAGCCATTGTAATGTTGTCTCAAGTGGCAGAGGGTTAAAGGGAGCCCCGGGGTTACACGTTTAAAGGGAAGAAGAGTAGAAAAGGGGACAGAGTAGTGAGGGACAGACAGCGGTATATGTCATCAGAGTAGTTATCTCCTATCCCCAGGATGTCTGTCTGAAAAAAAAAGGACTTGAAAAAAAAACAGGTTCTCCCATACTTTTAGAAAAAAAATGGGAACGTAATGGTCAAATAGTTCTCATTTTAGCATTTTTCCAACACTTTCAGGACAATAGAAATTCTTTTGAACAACATCCAGCTAAGAATGAAGCCAGGGCAACTGGTATGTATGTTTCCTGAAATGGTGATTCTCAGACATGATTGCCTGCTGTCTTGAAGTTCAGAATCTGAAGTGTCATTTAAAATACTGCTTTTTAGGAATTTAAACTATGTTAACAATGTTTAAGATAAAATCTAAGTAGAAAGATGCTCAAGTTCATTCAAAAGCCAATGTATTTGGATAGCTGCAGCTCAGTTCTAGGGTGGAATGTACTAAATTCAACTTGGGAGTGTACTTAGTAGATAGAATAGTGACTACCAAAAGATGTCTACATTCTAATCCCTGAAACCTGTGAATATGTTACCTTACAGGGTAACTTTGCAGACGTCAGTAATTTAAGTATTTTTTTCTTTTTAAAATGTATTTCTTATCTGTGGCTTTAAAAAAATATTTTATTGTGCTTTAAGTGAATTTGTCATACAATCCAAGTCAATTTGTCATACAAAAACTTGCACATACAATGTGTAACTGCTCTCACCACCCTGTGATAGCATACTCTTCTTTTCCACCCTGTATTTCCCATGTCCATTCAGCTGCCTCCTCTCCCCCTCCACCCTTTCATCTTGCCTCTCGACAGAGGCTTCTCAGTTAGCTTTATGTATATACCTAAGCCAAGAAACACACACTACACCAGTATTGTTTTATGTCTTATGGTCTAGTGCAACCTATGCCTAAAAGTTGGCTTCGGGAATGGTTTCAGCTCTGGGCGAACAGAATCCAGGGCCCTTGTCTTCTGGAGACCCTCTAGTCTGTCTGGCCTTTTTAATAGAGTTCTAGTTCTGCCTACCTATTTTTTTTCTGCTATGTCAGGGACTTTATGTTGTATTCCCTATCAAGGTAGCCACTGGTGGTGGTCAGGCACCATCTAGTTCCTCTGGTCTCATGCTGATGTAATCTGTGGATTATACAGTCCTTTTCTGTCTTTTGGGCTCATATTTTCCTTATGTTTTTGATGTCTTTCTTTCTCCTCTGCTCCAGATGTGTTGGGACCAACTGATGCTACTCAGATGACCACTTGCTAGCTTTTAAGACCCCAGACACCACTCACCAAAGTGGGTTGCATAAAATTTTCTTAAAAAAACTTTGTTATGCCAATTGACCTAGATGTCTTCAGAAACCATGATTTCCAGACTCTTGCCCTTACTATTCTGTTCTTCAAAGTGTTAGGTTATATGAGGATTGCTAATGAAGTTCATGAACTCATCCCAGAAAAAGTGCTACATACCTCATTGCTAAATATCCCTATGATTACCTTTGAAATATTCCCCTTGGGAAGCTATGCATTGATGCCAGTGCCTAATCCACCTTTCAAATAAGTTTTGGAACTCTTTCTGAAATGGCCACCAGAGCTGTCATCCTATTACCCTTGATGTCCTGAATGTCATCAAAATGTCTTCCTTTCCATATTACCTTTATCTTTGAGTAAAGAGAAAAGTCATTGGGGGCCGGATCAGGTGAATAGGGAGGGTGTTCCAGTACAGTTATTTGTTTACTGGCTAAAAACTCCCTCACAGACAACTTTACAATTAAGTTCATGTATGTGACACCTTGCCACTCTGTTCAATGGCCATTCCAGAAAGAGTTGCAAAGTTGCTTTGAAGGGTAGACTAGACACTGGCATCAGTGCATAACTTCCTAATGGGAGTACCTCAAAGGTGACCATAGGGATATTCAGCAATGAGATATGTAACACTTTGAACAATTAAGTTCACAGACTTAATTGTCAGACATACTATTTAGGAAACATCTGCTTGTGATTTAGTCCAGCTGTGCTGACCTTCCTTCTACTGCACACTGTCCCTCCCTTGACCTAACCCAATTACTATCTACTACCTAATCAGTGACCACCTGTCTCCTTCCACCTTTGGAACCACTGAAGTCTGTTTTCTTCTGTATTTAAAGCTTTTCTTCAGTCCTTAAAATAGTGGCTTCAAACAGTATTGGTCCTTTTACAACCAACTGCTTCTACTCTCAGTATTTTGCCTT
The DNA here is from genome assembly GCA_028571685.1 of Heterohyrax brucei. Taxonomy (NCBI): domain Eukaryota; kingdom Metazoa; phylum Chordata; class Mammalia; order Hyracoidea; family Procaviidae; genus Heterohyrax; species Heterohyrax brucei. Next base: position 87,422,701 of record CM053151.1, on the reverse strand, counting down.
TGATTTATTTTTGTGATTTTCCTATTTGAGTCAACATCCGGTTGCTCTGCCTTGTCTTATAGTCTTGATGTTATTGATTGTCTAGCCAAAGGACTCTCTTCAGTATTTCTTATAATTTTAGTTTGGTTTTTGCAATTCCCTACATTTCTGTCTATCTGGAAATGTCCTAATTTTACCATCATATTACAGAGACAAGTTTTACTGGACGTGTAATTCTTGGCTGACAGTTATTTTCCTTCAAGGCTTTGTATATGTCATCTCATTGCCTTCTTGCCTGAATGGTTTCTGCTGAGTAGTCTTATCGATTCTCCTTTGTAGGTTATTTTTGTTTATCACTAGTCACTTTTAAAATTGTTTCCTTATGTTTAATTTAGGCAAGTTTGATTATAATATGGCTTGGTGTCTTTCTTTTGGGATCTACCTTGTGTGGAGTTCACTGAGATTGAATGAGATGAGATATTTTCTCCTCTTTCATGATATCAGGGAAATACTCTGTCAGTAAATCTTAAACAATTCTCTCTGTATTTTCTACTATCCCCTGTGTTCTGGTACTCCAGTCATTCATAGATTATTCCTCTTCATAGAGTCTCACATAATTCTTAGTGTTTTTGATTTTTTTAAAAATTATTTTATCTGATTTTTTGTCAAATGTGTTGTTGTCATGTGCTTTATCTTTGTCCTCACTGATTTAGTTTTCCTTTGCCTCAGTTCTGCTCCTTTGACTTTCTATTATGTTGTCTAATTCTGTAGTTTCACTATTAATTTTTTCAACTTTTAACTCTTGTATCTGTATGCTTTCTGCAGCCTGCTCAATTATCATTATGCTCTGCCACATTTTGCTTTATCTCCCTCCTGATTTCTTGAAGAGTTCTAACTATTAATCTTTTATATTCTACCTATGATAATTCCGAGAAATTCTCTTCATCTGGAAAATGTCTTGATTTGGGGGGGGCATGGAGGGCTTTCTGAAGCCATCATGGTTTGCTTCTGTTAAGTGATTTGATATGGGCTATTGTCTCTGAGACATCATTAAGCTATTGATTTATTTATTTTATATTTGTTTACTGTGTTCTAACCTCTTGTTTGTTTTGAAATGTCCAAATAGGCTTGTTGTATGTGGTAGTTTGGTTATTGATGCCTTTGAAGCTCTAACATCCTGTTACTAGTTGGATAGAGCTTTCAGTAAACATGTGAGCCCATGAATCTGTTTAATATTCTTGTATGAATTCAGCTCAGGTGTTCAGGTAGTCAGTTACCAAGTGTGTGGTGCAGGCTCTACCCTGCTATCCTAGATCAGCAGGGGTCATTGGTATAGGCACAGGTATCTGGCTGTAGACAGGGGGCTAACAGCCATCTCTGAGTGTCTGTGAAGATGGTGTGTCCCCTTATGTCTGATACTAGGTGAAAGAACTGTTCTTGCCCTGAATTTCTTGCTCAGGGGCATCAGCAGGTTTGTCCCGCCTACTCTTCCCCCCCCCCTTTTTTTTAATTATTATGGTTGGATGAAAATGTACATTTCCATCCATGCACAGTGACAGCACACTCTTCCTCTCTGCTCCATACGTGTCTCATCCTCCCAACAGTCTCTATCTTCTCCTCTCCACCCATTCCCCTTCCTCTAGTATGAGGTCAACAGGACATCCTATAGATGCCTAGAACCATAAAGTGCCCACAAAATATGGTCACTCTGCATCACATCAGCATGAGACCAAAGGAACTAGATGGTGCCTGACCACCACCATTCCCTACCCTGATAGGGAATACAACATAAAGTCCAATCCATTGCTACCTGAAAAGTTGACCTTCATTATGGACTGGGCAGCGTCAGGGCCAGGGGACATGCTCCCAGGGGAATCCCAAAGTTCCTGTACCTTCAGTTGTGGTCTTTTAGTGGAGATCTCAGGGTGCACTCCTACTTATTCTAGTGTTGCCAGTGAGACTCAACTTGTGAGCTCCATCGTGGCTATCATTGGTGGTGGCTGGGCACCATCTGGTTCTTTCGGTCACAAGCTGATGTAGACACCCACTCACATGGGTCTGTCTGTCTTCTGGATTCTCTTTCCCCCATGTCGTTATGGACCTTGGTGATCATCCATTCCTGCTAAGTTGGGATCATTTGCTGTACTCTCAGATGGCAGTTTGGCAGCTTTTAAGTCCCCAGACACCACTCACCAATGTGGGGTGTGGAGAATCCTCATTAGCAAAATGCTAGTTGTGCCTCTATTCCCCAGAGAGCACGGTCCCTGACCCACCACCCCAGCTACTCTGTCCTTGCAATATTGGGTTAAGACGGGAGGAGTATACAAGTTGTGTTGAAGTCCCACTAATATTGATCTTCTTGCTAATATGTGCTGACACCAGTTTCACCCAACCAAATTTCTAACAACCCTTGAAACCCTCGGCCTTCACCCTCCCACCCACCTCACCCTTGCAGCCATCAGAGTCTTTCCTGTTATACATGAGTCTGCTTTTAAGTTCTTATTGCAGGGTTCTCATACAATATCTGTCCTCCCCTGTTTTTTTAAAATTGTTCCCTGTCCGAGTCTCAGAGAATGGCTCAGGGTGGGATTAAGGAATTCTACTTTTAACTCAGTTAATAAGCTGGCACACTGCAGAGAGGGGAGGGGCAAGTGCTGGTAAAAGACAGAGACATTTATCACAAACTAAAGATTTAGACCTACATGCTTGTTAGGTCAGGTGTAAGCCACTTAGCTTTTAATGGTCAAATGCTGGTTTTCACTGGTTCTGGAGGCTGTATTGTACTCTGCTGCTCTTTCTCTACTGCTTAGGAAGATATGCTCTTTCACCACACTAAAACAAAGAAAATCCAAACCCACTGCTGTTGAGATGATTACAACTCACAGTGACCCTATAGTACTGAGTAGGAATGCTCCATAGAGTTTCCAAGGAGCATCCCATGAATTTGAACTGCCAACCTTTGGGTTAGCAGCTGTAGCACTTAACCTCTATACCACCAGTACTTCTATTCACCACTCTGGCTGCAGCTGATTCCTGGTGGGTCTGGTTTAGCCAATCATAGATACTTCTGGAACTACTCTCATTTCTGTTTCACTAAGCCTGATTTCTCAACTTTCTCTGATGTTTAGGGCTCCTAGAATGTGATAGTAATCAATTCATCTGTTCTTTTGGGTCTTTGTGGTTAGAGGGATCACAGGAAGCATCTGACTACTCCACCATCTTGACTCCGCCTGGATTTTTATTTTTCACTGTACTTTAGATAAAGATTTACAAAACAAACTTGTTTCTCATTCAACAGTTAGTACATAATTGGTTCATTATATTGCTTAACAACTCTATAACGTATCAATACTCTCTCAAACTTGGGTTCTCTATTACTAGTTTTACTGTTCCCTTCTGCCTTCTAGTCTTTGCCTCTGAGCATGTGTGCCCTTTTAGTCTCTTCATTTTATGGGCCTAGTGTAATCTTAAGGGTCCCATAAGAGGTAAGTAGAGAAAGTCACAGAAAGGGATGTAATAATAGAAGTAGGGGCTGGTCTGATACATGGCCGTGAGCCAAGGGAGGCAGGTACTTCCAGAGATGGGAAAGGAAAGCAAATGGGTTCTCTCCTAGAATTTCTAGTAGAAGCACAGCTCTGCTGATCTATTTTGGACTTCTAACTTACAGAACCTCAAGGTAATAAATTTGTGTTATTTTAAGCTTCCAAATTTGTCATAACTTGTTACAACACAATTCATTTAGAAAACCAACACATATATAGTACACTGTGGTCTCCACATCCTGGTCTGTTTTATCCATGAACAATTTTTAGTGTCAGCCATATATGAGTCATTGTACTCTCTGTGATGGAAAGGAAAAAATGATGAGAGGAAAGCATTTTCTTACAGCTTTTGTGTTTTTGAAAAAAGAGAATTTATTGAATTCATGCTGTATGAAGGGTATTTATACTAAAGGTTTCAAAAATTAAAATCCATTTACGTCTTTCATTGTGCCCATGAGATTAGGTATTGTTCTCTACTTTCTATAGGTGAAAAAATGGAAGTAATTTGTCTAGAATTCTTTAGCTAAGCAATAGCAGAGGAGGATTTGAATTCAGGACTGCTGGATTTCATAGCCCATGCTCTTAGTCACCATGGTACAAGGAGCTCACTGACTTGAATTAAACCTTTAAAATTTGGATTTTATCATTTGTTTTTATCTCATATAAATATTATCAAAATTGCCTTCTTGCTGCTATGTGTTTAAGCTAATCATGTAGGTTAGTTTGAAAAACTTGCATAATAATTTTCCAATTCCATCCAAGAAATCTGGAGGACAGCTACTTGGCCAACTGACTGGAAGAGATTCATATTTTTGCCTAGTCCAGAGAAAGACAAACTAAATGTGGAAATTACTGAACAATATCATTAATATTACACACAAGTAAAATGTTACTCAATATTGTTCAAAAGTGACTGCAACAGGTATTGACAAGGAACAGCCAGAAATTCAAGGTAGATTCAGAAGAGGACGTGGAGCCAGGACTACCATTGCTGATGTCAGATGAATCTTGGCTGAAAGCAGAAAATACCAGAAAGATGTTTGCCTGTGTTTCATTAACTGGGAAAAGGCATTCAACTTTGTGGATCATGATAAATTATGGCTAAAATTGCAGAGAATGTAATTCCAAAACACCTAATGGTTCTCTTAAGGAATCTGTACATAGGTAAAGAGGCAGTCATGTGAACAGAAAAAGGGGACTGCATGGTTTAAAGCTAGGAAAGTATGTGTCAGGATTGTATCCTTTCACCATACCTTTTTAATCTGTATGCTGAGCAAATAATCTGAGAGGCTGGATTCTATGAAGAAGAGCAAGACATTAGGATTGGAGGACAACTCATCAACTACCTGCATTATGCAGACAACAGCACCTTACTTGCTGGAAGGGAAGAAGACCTGAAACACTTACTAATGAAGATCAAGGACCACAGCCTTCAGTATGGATTACGCTTCAACATCAAGAAAATCAAAATCCTCACAACTGGACCAGTAAGCAGCATCATTATAAATGGTGAAAGGATTGAGGTTGTCAAGGATTTCATTTTACTTGAGTCTACAATTGATGCCCATGAAAGTAGCAGTCAAGAAATCAAAAGATGCATTGGGAAAATCTGCTTCAAAAGATCTCTTTAAAGTGTTCAAAAGTAAAGATGTCACCTTGAAGACTAAAGTGTGCCTGACCCAAGCCATGGTGTTTTCAGTTGCATCATATGCATGCAAAGGCTGGACAGTTAAGAAGGAAGACAGAAGAAGAATTGATGCCTTCAAACTGTGGTGTTAGAGAAGAACATTGAATGTACTATGGACCACCCAAAGGACAAACAGATCTGTTCTGGAAGAAGTATAACCAGAGTGCTCCTAGGAAGCAAAGATGGCAAGACTGCATCTTATATACTTTGGACATGTTGTCAGGAAGGATCAGTCCCTGGAGAAGGACATCATGCTTAGTAGAGTATAGGGTCAGCAAGAAAGAGGAAGACCCTCAACAAGATCGATTGACACAGTGGCCACAGCAATTGGCTTAAGCATAAAAACGACTGTGGACATGGTGCAAGACAGGGCAGTGTTTTTTTCTGCTGTGCATATGTTTGCTATGAGTCAGAATTGACTCAACACCGCCTAACTACAACAACAAGAACAATTGCAGTAATGGCAGATTGCTGTAAATAATCAGAAAATATGGATAAAAACAAAACAACTTGCTTGATGGAATTGAATAAATAAACCAGAAGAACCAACTTCATTGTGGTCAAGTCAATTCAAACTCATAGCAAGCCAACAGCACAGAGTAAAACTGCTCCACAGAATTTTCAAGGAGCACTTGTGGATCTGAACTGCTGACATTTTGGTTAGCAGCGTTATCTCTGAATAGTTTTAAATGCCATAGAGTCAATTCATACTCACAGCGACCCTACAGAACAGAGTAGAACTGTCCTATAAAGTTTCCAAGAAGTACCTGATGAATTCAAACTGCTGATCTTTTGTTTAGAAGTTGTAGCACTTAACACCATACCACAAGCTCTAAGAGGAGGGACAAAACTCTAGAGAAAGGGAAGCTCATTTAGGTGACAACTGAGCTATTTTCCTCTTGGGACATTTGCCAAGTCATCATTGACCTGGGAAGAGGGACTGACAGTGAAGGAAAAGTCACGTGAGATGAAGGAGAGAAGCTCAGCAGAGATTTCAGTGGTGTTAAAGAACTTAGGAGACAACAACCGGATTTCAGGGCTACCAAATAATCTTCGACTTGATGCTTCTCAGAAAGGAAGTGCATAGATGTGAGCCTGATTGTCTTAGTTGCTTCTCTCTGATACATCTTCCAAGTGATAAGTGGCACTTCCCGGAGAAAACAAAACAAAACCAAAAAACCGAACTTGTTGCCTTGAAGTCAATTCCAACACATAGCGACCCTACGATACAGTAGAGCTGCCTCCCACAGGTAACAGGTATAAACTTTGATGGGTTGGTAATGAGAGTTGACTAGAATTCCAAGGCACTGGCCAGTGAAAAAAAACAAGAAGTCTGGAAGGGAGTTGAAATCTGCCAGAAAGGATCAACAAGGTGTGGGGACTCCCATTTTTATGGCTTTTCATCTGAAGGCAGATCAAAGTTAGTTCTTTGTGAGGTGATTACAACTCTAACAGAAAACATGTCTTTCTGTCCTGAAGAACTAGAGGACAAGAATCAGGGATACTACAGTGACTAGAAAGTGAAGGTGGAACCCGAGAAAGGAGAGAACTACAGAGGGGGGCATCAAATTCAATCTATAAACTCTGCCCAAGTCTCTTGCTGACTCCTAAACAGTGCACATATGGGACAGACTCCACGTACCTTGGTGAATGCCAAAAGATGGAAGTGATATTTGAGTGGTTACCTGACTGGGAGATTTCACTGTTTGAGTCCAGTCAAATTTACTGACTGCTAAAACCAAAACATGAACATTTGTAGGTAGAATATAAGACTGTAGCATCTGTACCACATAGCAGTGATAATGTCTATTATGTTATCCAAAAGAACCAAGAGAAAAGGCTACAGTCTTAAGAGACAATAAATTGAGATCAGCTCTGAGATACAGAACCTTGGAATATGCACACAGGGTTTTAAAGTGGCTACAATAACTACGGGGCGCCCTGGTGGTACAGTGATTAAGGGCTTGGCTGCTAACAGAGGTAGGTGGTTTTTACCCACCAGATGCTCTGTGAGTGAAAGATGTGGCAGTTTGCTTTCATAAAAAGACATACAATTTTGGAAACTCTATGGGGGAAGTTCCACTCTGTCTTACAGGGTTGCTATGAGTTGGAATTGATTCAGTGGCTGCGGGTTTGGTTTTCACTATGACTATGAGTTAATCAGCTTGACAGCAGTGAGTTCAACGGGTTTATGAGAAGTCTTAGTTGTGCAATGGTTAAGCACTCAGCAGCTAATCAGAAGGTTTGTGGTTCAAACTTAACCAGCACTGCTTGGGAGAGAAAACTTGGTGCTCTGTTCCCATAAAGCTGACAGTTCTACTTGGTACTGCAGGGTCTGTATGAGTCTGTGTTGACTAGACAGCACACAACAATGACAACAACATTGTGACTGTCCTTAGTGAAGGAAGATATTCTTGCAATAAAAGAGAAAAAATTTTAGCAGAGAAATACTATTTAAAAAAGCACCAGTGAAAATTCAAGAATTAAAAATACAATATCTGAAATCAAATATTCACTGGATAGACTAACGTGGAGAACTTAAATGACAGAGAAAAGCTTTGGTGAATGTGAAAATGTATCAACGGAAATCATTCAGTATAAAAAGAAAGAAAAGAGATTGAAAAAAATAGAGTCTCAGATGCCTATGGGGCTATCGCAGTCTATGTATCATTGGAATTCTGGTAAAATAAGAGTGAGAGACTGAGGCAAAAAATAAATAAATAAATATTTAAGTATACAGTGGCTGAAAATCTCTCAAACTTATTGTAAGACATAATTTTAAAGATTCAGGAATCTCAGCAAAACTACACTGGAATAAAGACAATACAAGTATACCTATGTACATCAAAAGGAAAATTGTTGAAAAACAAAGGTAAAGAATATTGAAAGCATCTAGAGGAAAAAAACACATAGCATGTCAGAAGAAAACTGACTTGAATAATTACTGACTTTTCATCAGAAATGGTGGAGGCTAGAAGATCCAGCTCTCCACACCAACACCAAAAAATTTGTTCAGATTAAAAAGAAGGTCTTCCTAGTATGCTTCTGGAAATAAACTACAGGCAACTCGGAAATCTGTGCAAGAAGGCATGGCTTTTCACTTTTCTTAATTGATAAAAATCTAGTTAACTGCATGTGCTGAGAAAGGAATACATGAAAATCTGTTGTTCAGTATCACCTCTTTCTTCAAACACTTTGACTCCTTCAGACTGATTTCATACAAAATTGGAAAATGACCAAAAACAGGAGTACGTTTTTCAAAGGTTCTTGGGGAAGACAGAGATTCAAAGTCAGACATACTTTAGCTTCAGTTCAGCTCTGCCACTTACTAGTTGTGTGAACTTGGGTAGGCTGCTAAGCCTCTGTTCCTCATCTGTGAAATGAGGCCAGGAACTCCGGCAGACAGCCAATGCTCTTCAAGGCTCCATCCTAGACCCTCCTCTTGCCTTTTATATTCACTGTCTGGGTGAACTCAGCCACTTCCACACCTTCTGTTTCCACACTCCATTCCCACCGCTGTGCAGGTGACTTACACTTTATATCTCCAAACCCATATGTGCAACTATCTGTTTTACTTGGATTTCACTAAAGGAATTTAATCTCCAAAATCAAACTTGATCCCCATCCCCCAAACTTGGTCTTGTCTCTGTCCCTTGTTTGAGAGATAATCTCTGCTATCTTTGTGAGTTACAAACCAGAAACTTAATTAAGAGTCCAGCTTGATTCCTCCTAGTCCCTGCCCTCCCCCTCCTCTCCTACTTCCAGTCCACTTCAAGCACTATAAATTTTAATTCCTAAATAGCTCTTAAGTCCACCCACTTGTATCCATGTCCTCTTCCATCACTCTGGTCTTCTTAACTATGGTGTAGTCACATCCAACTAGTCTCCTGTGCAATTATTCTAGATCCCCTGCTGTCTCTCTTTGCCCTGCAACCACTGATCTTTTCAAGATGCTAATTGGATCATGTCATCCACCTTCTATACCTTTCAGCGGTTTACCAGTGCTTCAGGTTAAAGACCAAAATCCTTAACATCATCCTTATAGACAGCATGTTTGGCCTTTCATTACAATCTAGTCTTATCTTGCCTGCCCCCCCCTTTGCTTACTGAGATCCGCTCATAGGAATCTTTTTCTGTGTCTTTTTATTTAAAACTTTTTGTCTTGAAATAATTTTCAGATTTACAGAAAGTCTGAAAAAAATAGTTTAAAATCTCGTCTATGCTTTGCCCATTAAAAACAAGCAAATCAACCAACAAAACCGTTTGCCATGCAGTCCATTCGGACTCCTGGTGAACCTACAGGACAGGGTAGAGCTGCCCCATAGAGTTTCCAAGGATTTAAACTGCTGATGACCTTTTGATTAGCAGCCACAGTACTTAACCACTGCGCCGTAAGGGTTCCTTTTGGTGCTTTACCCATATTCCTCAAATATTAAATTTTATTCCATTAATTTTATCATTCTATCTTTTAGAAACTTCTTGAGAATATCAAAACAAAGAAATGAATAGGAACCTAATATCATTTTCTAATACACAACTTAAAAAAATCACTATTATCTTATTAAAATCATTTATAGCAAAGTTTTTTTTTTTTTTTTTGTGCTCCAGAATCCTATTTGGGATCATAATTATGCTTAGTTGCCATGTGTCTTTCAACATCTTCATCTGGAACAGTTCATCAGTCTTTCATTGTCTTTTACCGTGTTAATATTTTGCATAGTTCTCGGCCAGTTATTTTGTAGGATGTTTCTCAGTTTAAGTTATCTGTTGGTTCCTCATGATTAGCCACAGGTTATAAACATTTGGCAGTAATAGCATGGAAATGGTTTTGTGTCTTCTTCTTATCAGGAGGCACATGGTATCAATTAGTGTCATTATTACTGATATTAACCTTGATGTCAGCTTTAAAGTGCTGACTGGTTTCTCCACTATAAAGGTATTATTTTTCCCTTAATAATTAAAAAATATTCTAGAGGAGATACTCTGGGACTATGTATTATCTTGTTCTTTATCAAACGGAATTCACTGATGATTCTTGCCTGAAATAATTATTACTATGATGGCTTTGATTTAGTCACACATTTAAATATATCATGCTCTTTCTTGCCACAGGGCCTTTCTGTATGCTGTGTCTTTTGTCTGGACTGCTCTGTTCCCTGATTTTCAATAGGCTAACTCTCATCAGTCCTTTAAATCTTAGATAAAATGTCATATTTTTTTTTAGAAATGTCTTCTTTGATTCTCCCCTCATACTATGTCAAGTTATCCATTTATACATTCTCAGAGTATCATGTGCTATTGGTTATAATTGTATGTTGTTATTTAAGTGTGTCTGCCTGCTAGGCTGTAAATGTCATGAGTATTTGTTTTCATACATGTTGTACTCCCTATGGCTAGCACATTTCCTGGCATACATGAGCTTCTTGTTAAATTTAATCAATCAAAAAAATAAATGAATAAGTAGATTTCATGGGGGTTTTGTTGGAATTAAAGGAAATAAGGTATACAAAATTCCTAACACGTAGTAAAATCTAATAAATATTGATGCTTTCTACATCTTCCTGTCCTTACCTTTGGTTGGGAATTCTATAACAAGCAAAATGTTTTACATCAAACAAAAACTTATCTGTGGAAGTGACCTTCTATGTCCTAAAGATTGATCATCAATTGAACTTTACTAACACATCTACAGAGGCAAATTCATAAAGTGTAACTCAGACTACAAAATAAGATTACACTTCCTTTTTAATACCCAATGTGTGTTGAAATGAGCTTCTTTCTGCTTGCCCATTTTTAGAAATTAACCCTTCCCTCTTCTACCGCCTTTCAAAGCGACCCTAAGTTATTTATGAGATATCTGTAAACAACAAAGCCCCATGTAAGAAACCCATCCCTCAGGGTCTTCTAATCCTGGACACTTTGCTCTGCTGCCATACAAACTCTGGCCCGTGACCCTTCTGAGACAGCCACTCTGCTGGGCATGACTGTCTTCAACAGGAGACTATCACTGAGATTCCCTCTCTGATCCTGGTGGAAGAACAAGACTCCCATCCTCTAAACATTCCAAATCAAGTGTTGAGAACTTTTGGCTCCAGATGCAAACTGTACTAATTCATAGACTCCCCACAGTTTCTGAGACCCATTCAAAATTTCAGGATCGAAAGAAACACGAAAAGGAATAATCTCATAATAGTAAAGAGTTTGGAAGGAAGAGCCATTTGGGAATAAATCAAATGCTTTCAAGAACTTCTGGAAGAAGGAATATTGAAGTGTATTGATTTGTGAGCATAACAGAGGATTCCAAGGATGAAGGTGATCTTATCTGTGAAACCTGTAAGAGGTTCTGGATCTGAGTGGATAGGTGTAGGGGTGGTAGTGAGAAGGGAGCTGAACAGGAAAGGGTTAACTGAAAGCTGGCATGTGGAAAAGTTGCAGAAGGGGCCCCATCTGTAAAAACACTAGTAGCTTGAATTTACTCCCAGATAAAAAACAAACAAACAAACAAACACCCACACCAAACGACAACAACAAAACAAAACAAAGAAACAGGTATTCCTCTAAAGAAAGAGACAAAAGAGTCAGTAAAGATCCAAGTCTTCTGTGTGGATATTGCTGCCCCAGAGTAAAGCATTTTTCTTCTGGAATTTGAGCAGTGTTTACCTCACTGATCACCCTAGAGCAAAGCCTACCAATAAATACATCTCATACAGATACACATTCAGCTTTACCATTCAGAGTAGATGTCTGCTGGATAAAATAAAAAGTAGTTTCTATAAAGCATCAGAGGAAAACTATACCAGATACCTAGAAAAAGTAGCCTATCCTTTATCCTGGAATATGAATGAACAACATATGAGGAAGAAGAGCAGTACATAAAAGGAAGATCAAAGTAAATATAGCTAACACTTGAGGAAACAACTTTTTCAGGACACAAAAGATGACTTTTAAATATATGTATATGTATATATATACACACACACACACATACACAGAATTGAGAAGCTATTGTATTCGACACAGAATGGAATGGCATAATTACAAAATAGTTAAAATATGAAAATTAACTTTAGAATTAAAAAATCTGTTTAAAATGGTGAAGATCAAACCATGGGCTCAACATATGACTAGTAGGAGTTTCAGACTTTAGACTGTATGATATGTATTAAAATTATTTTAAATTGTGGGGATGCTTTCCAAGGGTAGAAATAAGGCATTGAATCTTTAGTAAGACAGGGCTCATCAAATGCAGAGGCATATGAAAGGAAAAAGATGCACACGTAAGAACAATTTCTTCAAATTCAAAATGTCCAGATAAAGAGAAGACCCTAAAAGTTTTCAGAGAGAAACGAACTAACAGATCAAGTAGGCTTCTGTTTAAGTGTTGAGTTCATTCTGATTCATGGAGGCCTGTGTACGACAGAACAAAAACGCTACCTGGTCTGTACCATGCTCACAATCACTGCTATGTTTGCGTCTGTTATTGTCCAGCCACTGTGTTAAGCCGTCTTGTTGGGGGATCTCTCTCTTTCTCACTGACCTCTACTTTACCAGACATGATGTCTTTCTCGAGGTGCTGGCCCTTCCTGATAACTTGTCCAAAGTAAGCAAGACAAAGGCTTGCCATCCTTGCTTCTAAGGAGTTGTCATGGACTGAATCATGTCCCTACTCAAATCTGTGTCAATTTAGCTAGGCCAGGATTCCCAGTATTGTGTGGTTGTCTCCCGTTTTGTGATCTGAGGTAATCACGTGTTGTAGCTCCTAGATTCCGTGCTGTGGTTATGCTCTGACTTGGCAATGAGCTTTTATTATGTTAATAAGTCACTATTTGGTTATGTTCATGAGGATTAAGGTAGGATACATCATCTTTGCTTGAGTCACACTTTTTAATCTTACAAGAGACAAAAGGAGAGAGAAGTGAGCGAGACAGAGAGAATTCCTACCACCTAGAAAAAAGACCTTGGAGTGAAACATGTCATTTGGAACTAGGGTGCCTGTGCTGAGAACCTCCTAGACCCAGGGGAAGACTGATGCCACGACACATGGATATCTCCAAGGAGTACCGTGCTCACACTGTTGGGATAAAGACATTTCCCAGAGCCAGGAGAGAAAAGAAAGCCTTCCTTAGAGCCAGCACCCAGATTCAGATTTCTAACTTCCTAAACTGTGAGACAATAAATTTCTCTTTCTTAATCATCCTCTTATGGTTTTTCATTATAGCAGCACTAGATAACTAAGACAGGTGCATTATGGCTATTTCTTCAAATACACAGGTAGGACATCAGTTGACATCAGCAACACTGGATGTTAGAATTTAATGCAGGAATGCAATGAAGTTCTAAGGAAACACTTTGTCCTAGAATTAATTTTGCCTAGAATTCTATATACTAGCAAATAGTCACTCAAGTGAGGTCATAATACATTTTTAAGCATATAAGGATTCAGAATATTTACTTGGCAAAATAAAGGAGTAATTCTAGCAAAAAACAATGGTATAGAAAGCTTTGATGAAGGAAATGTAGTTCTAACCCAGCAATGTGGTGAGGGAAATTCACAGTGTCATAGATTGAACTGTGTCCCCCAAAAGTATGTGCATTGATCTGGCTAGGTCGTGATTCCTAGTGGTGTGTGATTGTCTACTGTTTAGTCATCTGATGTGATTTTTCTGTGTGTTGTAAATCCTATCACTATGATGTTAATGAGATGGATTAGTGGTAGTTATGTTGATGAGATCTATCAGATTGGATTGTGTCTTGAACCAATCTTTTCTGAGATATACAAGAGGAAGGCTAGCAAAGAGATACAGGGATTTCGCAGCAGCAAGAAAGCAGAGCTGGGAGCATTGTATGTCCTTTGGACTCAAGGTTCATGAACAGGGAATCTCCTAGGCCACAGGGAGACTGATGGCAGAAACCTTCCTCCAGAACCAACAGAGAGAGAAAGCCTTTTTCTGTAGGCGACACTTCGAATTTGGGCTTCTAGCCTACTGGACTGTTAAAACTATCAGTTTTGTGGTATTTCTGTTATAGCAATACTAGATTACTAGGACAGACTGAAGTGCTGCTTTAACAGATATCTAAAATGTGGAAGTGCTTTTGAAACTGTGAATGGATAGAGGACTCAGAAGTTGGGAGAGCTGTCACATTGGAGATGGCATAGACTGAGAGAAGCAGTGGCAGAGAACCAAGTGACCAGCGTCAGACGGCAATGGAGCCAAACGACAGAGTGAGAGAGCTGAGTGTTTTTGTGCAGGAGGCTTTTTGGAGGAATGGGGTGACAGTGAACACTAATCAGTGGAGCTAGGCTTGCTAACCCATGGAACAAGACAGCCGAGTGCCTTCCAGCTGTAGTTTACTGGTGAAGTGGGATGCTTCCAGGCACTTAACCATGGGACTACAGAGCTTTGGAACACTTTGCACTAGCAGAGCAGACAGGAGTGGTAAGGCCCAAGGGGGAGAGAGGACAAGAAACCAGGAAGCAGAAGCTGAAGAGACAAGGAACACATACAGCGGAGCTACCTCAGCCTCAAAGTGTATAACGATGACTATGGGGTCTCAAAGAAGGGAGCCATGGCCTCTGGTGTTTCTAAGTATTGAATCGCTGCTGAAATAGGCAAGGACAATGGTGTACCTAAAGTCAAGAAAGCAGTGGCTGTCCTGGAGTGCCTAGAAGGTCTTGCTGAAGCCCAGGACCAATGCGCTCTGCTCAAAGTCAGGAGGGCGTGATCACACCTAGAGTCAAGAGGGCAGGGCTATTGTGTCAGCGGTCTCAGAACAGAGGATTATTTTTTAGACACGAGAGTTAATGCAGTGTGTTCTGTTGCCTTGCTTGGTGCCTGTTATGCTTTCTTTCCCTCCAGTTTTTCACATTTGAGATGGAAATGCCTAGTTCGTAGTTGTTGTATCTTTGTAATTGGGAGACATATAACTGGTACTCTAGATTTCACAGATGAATAGATATTTTTGGAGTTTGTACTTGGAGTGGATTTAAGACTATTGCTATGATATGAAGGTGTTAATATGTTTTACATGCAGCAAGGACGTGAATTTGTGGGGTCAAAGAATAGAATGTCATAGATTGAATTATAGCCCACAAAAGAAAGTGCATTGATTTGGCTGGACCATGATTTTCAGTGTTGTGTGATTGTCTACTACTTTGTCATCTGATGTGATTTTTGTATGTGTAAATCCTATCACTGTGATGTCAATGAGATGGGTTAGTGGCAGATATGTTGATGACATCTGTCAGATTGGATGGTGTCTTGAGCCAACTTCTTTTGAGATATTGAAGAGATAGATGAACAGAGACATGGGGACCTTAACTACCAAGAAGGCAGCACCGAGAGTAGAATGTGTCATTTGGACCCAGGGTTCTTGTGCAAAGAGCTCATAGTCCAGAGAAAGACTGATGGCAGGGACCTTCCTCTAGAGCCAACAGAGACAGTAAGCCTTCCCTGGATCTGACACCCTGAATTTGGAATTCTAGCCTACTGGACTGTGAGAGAATAAATTTCTCTTTCTTAAAACCATACACTCAGGGCATTTCAGTTACAGCAGCTCTAGATAACTAAGACATTCAGCATGGTGGCTGTGCTCAGGCCTGGAGAGCAACTGGAGACAAGGACTAGAAAGGTCTTAGCAGTTGTCTCCAGGCGAAGTACGGATAAAAAATATTTGAGGGTACTCTAACAGGGTATTTATATAGATATATGGAAATCCTGGTGGCATAGTGGGTTAAGTGCTACATCTGCTAACCAAAAGGTCGGCAGTTCAAATCTGCCAGTTGCTCCTCGGAAACACTAGGGGGCAGTTCTACCCTGACCTCTAGGGTCACTATGAGTTGGACCCAACTTGACAGCAGTGGGTGTATATGTATATGTGTGTATGTATATTTTGCCAACAAGAAAAAAGAAAGAAGTGATCAATCCTGAGGGGCAGGGGATAGTTTTATAAGATGATCATATAGAAAGTTTACTGGGCTGTGACATGAGTGGAACATTTGTTGAGTGTGAGAACAGAGACTACATACTTTGGCACTATTAACATTCTTCTCAAAATATCCTAGGGGTTATGGTTTGTTTATCTATAGAGAAGGAAAAGTAATTATGCAACATCATTTGGCTCTGTGGTGAACAATATTTATATAGTAATTACAATGAATAATTTACTTACTGACTTTTTAGTTTTTAAACACAGCCTACAAACAAAGCACAAAAGACTTAATTAAAGGTATGGAATGGTATTTAAATGTTATCATAAACCACGTAAAACAGAGTATACAACAAAAGTATGATAAGAAAAGGAAAGGAAGAGTAGAGAGTTAAACTAGGGATTAAAAAAAAGAAAACAAACAAAAACAAATCAAACTCATTGCCACAGTGTTGAATCTGACTCAGAGACCCTATAGGACAGAGTAGAACTGCCCCATAGAGTTTTTAGGGAGTGTCTTGGTGGATTCAAATTCCTGACCTTTTGGTTAGCAGTCACAGGACTTAACCACTGTACCACCAGGGTTTCCAAAATAGGGATAGTAATACCCCTATCTTGTGGTGGGAGGTGGTGGTAAGAAATACTATCAAAAATTGATGGAACAAGAGAAAGCTGTTTATTCTGTCTTAGTTATCCTGTGCTGCTGTAACAGAAGTACCACATGTGGATGGCTTTAACAAACAGAAATTTATTTTCTCACAGTTTAGGAGGCTTGAAGTCTGAATTCAGAGCACTTACCCTAGGGGGGAGATTTCTCTCCTGTCAACTCTGAGAGAAGGTCCTTGTCTCTTCAGCTTCTGCTCCTGGTTCCTCTGAGATCTTCATGTGTGTGTTGGCATCTATCTTACCCACCTTTTTTTCTGCTCACATGTTTAATCTTTTTCTGTTTCTAGACAGATTCATGCAAGATAAGCCCCACAGGAGTCCTGCCTTACTGATGTAATAAAGACAACCCATTCCCAAATAGGATTATGACCACAGGCATAAAAGCCCATTCCCACGGAGTCATTTCTGACTATAGAGATACTGTAGGACAGAGTAGAACTACCTCCGTAGAGTTTCCAAGGAGCACCTGGTAGAGTTGAACTGCTGATCTTTTGGTTAGCAGTTGTAGCACTTAACCACTATGCAACCAGAGTTTCCTCCACAGGCATAGAGGTTAGGATTTACAGCATATATTCTGGGTAAATATAATTCAACCCATAAAAAAGTATGTTACTGAAAATTACACTGGCTGTTTAATAATTGAGTGCTGCTATTTATTCCTGATAGAAAACGGAAGGTGAGTAGAAGAAATATCATTGTCATATCTTCAGCTGATCCCTAAGCAGCAAATAATCGTGTTAATTGCTCAGAATTTTGACTGGGGGATATTTTAAAATTAATGAGTACAGAAATACACTGCCTTTCAATTATTAAATGTTTTCTCTGAAAGGCAGGAGCCCTCTGGGGCAATGACTTATGTTTCTGGTGTTTGAGGCCCAAACAGAGCGCAGAGTACAAATATTCCAGTTTTCCAACTGCCCTGATGGTCCTTGGTAATCATAAAACTGCTGGAGAAAGTCCCATTAAAAGCCAAAGAGGACTAATTTCCAGATGCACCACTGAGTCAAGTGTACTGGTTCTGCCTGCCCATTTGATTGCCATGGCCTCCTTGAGCTCAAATCAAGTGGCACTTGCTGGAGAGAAGAGGTGGGAGGCAGCAGCCCCCATCTACAGGCCCTGGGAGGCCACAGAGGCATTGTCTAGGCCTTTGACGACAAAGGCAACCTTGTCTGCTGAGCAAGCACATGAGAATTGGATGCAGAAGATGTTTTCTTGAGGGATGCAGGATACTTTTTGTATAGAGCTTGTGACAGCTCCCGATCTGAGTAAGTATTCCACTTTCTGACCTGGGAGATAACGGAATTGAGTGAGCTACAGGAACAATCCTTGGCAGGCTTTCTTCTCAACTGTCCTACAAATAGGAAGAAAAAATTTCTGTACTTAGGGAGAATTGCTCACTCTTTTGATAATATTGGGAAGCTTGCTTAGCTGCCAGTCACTCCATTGCTCTCAAGTTGATTCCAACTCATAGTGACCCTACAGGACAGAATGGAACTGCCCCATAAGGTTTCCAAGGAGCTGCTGGCAGATTTGAACTTCAGTTCAGCAACTGAACTCTTAACTACTGCACCGAGCTCTAAGCCTCTGTAGGAGGCCTCTTAAACTGAACTCTTGTAGGCAGCTAGGCCCCCTTTACCACTCAATGATGTATTCTGCCTTATAATCAAAACTGGGTCAAATATCTATACTTATTTCTTTCTTAAAATGGAGAGGATGAGTTCCTGTAAAACTGGATTGCAAATTATGCAATACAATTTAAGAGATATGTAAAATTATGCTTAAATAATTGATAATTTATTTCTGACATCCTTATTAGTCCTGATAGGCTAAGCTTTGACAAGTTTGCCATGACAACAGCCTTGCCCTAAGGGATTGCCACTTGCTGTCTTCAAAAGATGGAAGTGGCTCCAGACAGCAACTTATGTAGAAATTGTTAAGTTCTTGACAGTGTAATATCACTTCTATAGCTTGGACCAATTAGATTAGTAGAGGCATCCAGTGTATAGATTGGCAAATTTATGGGCTGGACAATGGCTGCCTGTAATGTCATATGGCATTTCACTCTGCCAAACGCAGACATCACATGTTTTTCTCAGAAACTCCAGAAATCCCACCAGCTTATTCATACTTGCTTGTTGCCTCCTACACAGTGTACAATCAATAAAAATGATTAGTATTCAATTCTGGAAACTCTGTTGGTGTAGTGGCTAAGTGCTATGGCTGCTAACGAAAGGGCTGGCAATTTGAAACTTCCGGGAGCTCCTTGGAAGCTCTGTGGGGCAGTTCCACTCTGTTCTATAGTCACTATCAGTCAGAATCAGCTCAATAGCAATAGGTAACAGGTTTTGTTTAATTGTGAGAGAGAAAACACTATTTTGGAGACTAGGTTGATTTCTAGACTCAGAAATTTAAAATGGAATTAGATGGGGAAAGTTGATTCGTTTATACAAGGAGCAGAAACTGGATAGCACACTGAGACAGGTGGTTATCTTAGGCTAGGTTCTCTAGAGACACAAAATCAGTAAAGTATATGTGCATGCACAGAGAGAGAGAGACAGAGAGAGAGAGAGAGGAAATGCTCATGCAGTTGTAGGGGCTGTTAAGTCCCCAAAGGAGCAGGGTGTAGGGGATGTCACTGGTCTCTGGTCATCTGTCCACATGAACTGTTAACTCTGAGATCTCTGTAGTCCCTAGAGCCTGTTCTGTATACCTCCTATGACATGTTTGAGTCATGAGAATTGCTACTGAGCCTGGAAACCCAGTAGCAGGGCCCCTTGCTGAAAGCAGAGCATGAAACTGTCCCATCTGAAGTCGGGGGCAGTTTTTAGAAAAGTTTCGTGATCTAAGGTCTTTTACTTCCTCTTCGAGACTAGTTGAGAAATCTTGGCTTTTAGTTGGGCAGAGCCTTCCCTTGTACAACTCATCTTAATGACAGGAGATTGAACCAAAGGCCAGGTGCTGGTAGGCGATTAACACCTGCAACCTGAGCACTTGGCCCCCCCAAAACAAAAAAGTGTGTGTGCACATGTGCTCATGCTTAAGCGGATTAAACCAGTCTTCAAAATAGTGTGTCCTCTCTCAGAATTGAATAAAAATTCTGTTTATTGAATGCACACTGTATGGGAGGCAACACAGTAAGTATAACTAAGCTGATGGACTTCTAGACTCCTCTTGGTTGGGTTCCAAAGCAGAGGGGCCATGTGGATTATAGACACTATAAAATAAATCCTGTGAAGCAAGTCAATGACCTGGTAGCTCAGTCTCATTAACTGTGGGCAGACCCCAGATGAGGCTTTATTCTAAGGTATCTGGTGGCAAGACCAGTGAAAACTTGCAAAGCCAAGCCAAGCCAAGCCAAGCCAAGCCAAGCCAAGTGCTGTGGAGTCGGATCCGACTCATGCAAATGTCTCCATAATTTAATTCCTGTTGTTAACACTGACTTTCTGCCCACATTGTGAACTCTCAGCCGCTGCAGAAGAAGCTGAGTAACCCTGGACCTGGGGTAGAATTTCTTTCTGGGATCCCGGGGTTCCCCTGTTAGTGTTCCCTGTGTGCATTGAAGGGGCTGCCTCTTTCTGTTTCTCTCTGTTATTGGTGCTAACAGCTTTGAAATTGGTGGACCAGTTCTCTCTGATTGGAAGGTGCTCGATCGTCAATCCAAAGTGGCTGCTGTTTCTTTTATGGCCTGTGGGTGGAGAGAGGGAAAGACAGAATAATAATACCTGAGTGCTTCAAGTTTAGCCTGCTCATGGCTTTTGTACACTCTGTTTCACCTGACCTGACACAGGCCTGTGAAAAGTGGAAGTAAATTTTTCATACATATGAGATGAATGGGGCTCAGAGAGGTGGCGAGACTTGCTCCAGGTCACACAGCAAAGCTGAAACTAGAACCTGGTTCTTCTGTTGTCACACCTGGGCTCTTTGCTTGGTACCCTGGCTGCCTCTCAATGGAGCAACTAGTCAGTAAATATAGAAACAGGTTTTAATGTGAATTGAGCATTCTTCAGGTCCTATGAAAATAATAGCAAAAGTGTCAGACACACGCCTTGTCCTAAAATTGCATATGATTTAGTTGGGAGTCCCTGTATGAAACAAATGGTTAAGCACTTGGCTACTGACTGAAAGGCTGGTGATTTCAATCTACCCAGAGGTACCTGGAAAGAATAGCTTGTCAGTCTACTTTCAAAAGATCACAGTCATTGACAACCCCATGGAGTAGTTCTACTCCAGAACTCATCGGTCTCCATGTATCAGAATCAACTCAATGGCAACTGTTTTTTTGTTCTGTTTTGTTTTACAGCTGTGGTCTATTTGTGACATTCTTCTAGGCTAAACACAAACACAAGCCTTACCCTTAGGAACTTGCACCCTAAAAGAAAGTCAGTATCAGCCTTCTTAGTTTTAAAGGGATGGAGGCCCAGTTTGAACCTGTGTTTCTTGGCTCACCAGCTCTAAGGAAATAATTCCAGGGAGCCCCTGATGCTCCTCACACAGCTTAACAAGGACTGGGAGATGGTCACAGGTCATCATCCTTTTCCTTTTCCTTGGCTCAGGTTTCCAACACTGATGAAACACCTGCAGCCAATCTACCTGTGACTAGGAAAGGATGCAAGAGATAATTTGGGCCTGATTTAGGGTACAAACCCTGCTGGAACATATAGCACTTCCACTTCTTCCCCGGTGCTGGCAACCTAGATGTAAGTGGGAAGTTTTTTGGTAACTGGCCAAGAAAAGAGAGATGTGAGGTGTTGAAAAAGTAAGGAGAAGCAGTGGAAATGCCAAGATATCCATTCCTCATCCATCCGCTTTGAACTGGGCTTGACCCCCTAAGGGAAAGTATGGGCATTTGTCTTTGTAGCAAATTAGGCTAGGGATGAGGCTTGGGGCTCTTACTCACAAACGGCTCAGGAAAATCTGAGACTCTGTACAGGAAGTGGGTGCTTGGCTCCGGTAACAAAACACCATCCAGGTTGGAGATTGAGGAATCTCTCTGACTCTGCATGGGACCCTGCAACGACAGGTTCCCTGGGAACAGGCAGGGAAGTTTAGCCCTTGGCCCAGAGAGCACATCCTGTGCTGCACTTGACCAGCAGTGGGGTGGGGAGGGCACAGCATGGGTTGTGCCTATCAATACGTGGCAACAGGAGCCTGAGAAGAGCAAGACAAAAGCCAGGGATAGATTGCTGTATAAACATCTGTGTGCTCCTCCCTAGTAAAGTATCAGTGGAAGTTAAGTTCCAGTAGGAGTGGGACCTTGGGATCACTGTAATGTGATCCAGATGATGTTTGGGCTACAAGTATCAAGAGACTAGGTTATAGTGGATGAGATCCATGTGCGCAGACAAGTGGCTAAAGATCTGGTATAATATCTTATCCCTATCAAACTCTTGCTTTTTGTTCCTAGTTTTACCTACTCTTTTTACGTACCCAGGTCATATACATTGTCTCTTATCTCTTCTGTTTGCAAAGTTACAAGATCTTTTTCTTTCTGATTTTTTAAAGTTCTATCCACCATTCAAGCTGACTTACTCAGGGTAATCTCCAGGTGTTCTAAGCAAGAACCAGCTTGGGGATTGCAAAAATCAATTCATCAAAATCTCCCTCAATGATTTTCCCTGTGAAGTTGTCCTCAAAGACCTGACATCTGACTCTGACATTTGCTAAGTGTGTGACCTGAGGCAAGATACTTAATCATTTTGAGGTGCAGTTTTTTTGTATGTGAAATAAGACTCATCTCATTGAGATTCTGATGAGGTAGTGAAGATGCAGCTCTCTGTCAAGTTCCTGGTACCGAGCGTGTGTTACCAGTAGTTAGGTTACTTCCACAGGCACAACCGTATGCTCCCGACACGTCTTCCAGCTTGCTCCCCGCTGTACTCACACACGCCTCTCCCTACCCTGGATCCTATGTCCTCTAGCCTATTCTGGGATCTGACTCCTGCGGGAATCTCTCCTATCTACTAGAACATTCCCACTGATAGAAAAGCCGTGTGGTACTAGCTTCCAGCTTTAAAAACTTATCCTCTTTTGACCGTGTGTTTCTCTTCTGCTACAGTCTTATTTCTTTGTTTTCTTTGCCATAGAATAACTCAATAAAAAAAGAAAGAAAGGAAAAAGAAAGATGACTCTCCCTGCTGTCTACTTAGTCTTCTTCCAAGTCTCCTTGGCATGACCCCAGACAGGCTTCTATCCTTACTACTCCACGAAACCAGCCCCGTAATAGCCACCAGTGAGCTCCATGCTGCCCACCCAGTGGTGAATTCTCAGTCCTGCTTTTACAGGGTGTCATGGATTGAATTGTGTCCCCCCAAAAATGTATGTGTTGATTTGATGTGGCTATGAGTCCCAATATGGTGCCCTTCCTCCCCTGTGTTGTGAATCCCGCCTCTGTGAGATTGATGATGGAGAATGGGCAACAGTTGTGTTAGTGAGGCAGGTCTCAGGCTACAAGCTTGTAGGTTATAAGGGAGAAAAGTGAGGCGAGGAAGTTGGGAACCTCAAACCTTCAAGAGAGCAGCTCCAAGAGCAGAGCACGTCTTTTGGACCCGAGGTTCCTGTGCCGAGATGCTCTCACTGGATTTGGACTTATCCTACCAGACTGTGATGATTTCTCATATTGAATGGACTTGTAACTTGTTAACGGATTTGTACCTTACTGGACTGTGACAATAAAAGCTCCTCTTCATGAAACCTTCCACTCGTGGTATCTTCTGTTAGGTGACTAGGACGCAGGGGTTCTCTTAGCAATGTTTGAACTCTTCATTCTTTCCTCCTTGTACATTTTACTTCCTTAGCTTCTGGGGGCACCACTCTTCTGATTTCCTCCTGCCTCATTTCCTGGATCCTCCTCTTCCAAAACTCTAAATGTTGCTAGCCTCCTAGCTCAGTCCTCTAACTATACTCCCCCAGGAAGTCCCCTTCTGTCCCACAGCTTTAAATATCATCACTGTGCCGTCAGTTCCAAAAAGCTTCTTTCTAGCCCAGTGTTGCCTGTGGACTTCAGACTCTGTCTAACTACCTACACAACATATCCACTTTTCACTTTCTCTTATACTCTACATCCAATCCATCAGCAAATCCTATTGGATGTATGCACTATATTCAAAGTTCAGCTTCTTCTCACTACCTTCAAGACCAACTAGTCCTAGTCATAAGTTTCTCTGTTCTAAGTAGTTATGACAGATTGCTAACAGTTCCTGCATCCACACTTGCCATCCTGGAGTGAATTATATACATGACAAGATTTATCTTTTTAAAATTTAAATTTTATTATATCACATCTCTGTCTAACACCCTAATAACTTCCTTTAAAATTCTAAAGGCCTAAAAGGCCAGGTAGTAAGAGCTCAGCTGCTAACCAAATGCTTGGCAGTTCAGATCCACTAGCTGCTCCTTAGAAAGCCTATGGGGCAGTTCTGTGCTGTGCTATAGGGTCACTATGAGTTGGAATCAACTCAATGATAACCATGATGATCTGTTCTGTAACATATCTTTGACCTCATCTGTTGACACTCTTCCTTTGGATTACTCAGCTTAAACCCACTGGCTGATTTGCTGGTTCTAGAATGTGTAATGTGGGTTTCCAACTCAAGCCCTTTACACTTGCTGTTCCTTATGCTGGATCTTCCTTTTCCAGAGAGTCTATCGCTTTAGTTTTTTGTTGCTATAGTCTCAATTTGGACAATGAACAAAGAAGATAGGAGAAGAATTGATGCCTCTGAATTGTGGTGTTGAAGAAGAATGTTGAATGTACTATTGACCGCCAGAAGAACAAACAGATCTGTTTTGGAAGAAGTACAACCAGAGTGCTCCTTGGAAGCAAAGATGGCAAAACTGTGTCATACATACTTTGGCCATGTTGTCAGGAAGAACATCATGCTTGGTAGAATGTAGAGTCAGTGAAAAAGAGGACGACCTTCAATGAGATGGATTGACACAGTGGCTGCAACAATGGGTTTAAGCATAAAACTGACTGTGGACGTAGTGCAAGACCAGGCAGTTTCGTTCTGATGTTCATCAGGTCACTATGAGTCAGAACTGACTTGATGGCACCTAACAACAGCATAGTCACAATTGTCACAACCTTAGCACTTTAAAGCAGCACCCACCTATTTTCTTATAGTTCTGTGAAAGTCCTGCACAGTGTAGCTGGATTCTTTGTTCAGAGTCTCACACGGCTGAAGTCAAAGTGTTGGCTGGACTCTCATCTGGTGGTTTTGAGAAAGAACCTACTTCAAAATTCATTATTTTGCTGGAGGAGCTCTGTTTCTTGTGGTTGTAGGATTGAGGTCCCCATTTCCTTGACTCTAAGCTTCTAGAGGAAACCCTGGTGGCATAGTGGTCAGCTTCAAATCCACCAGGTGCTCCTTCAAAACTCTTTGGAGCAGTTCTACTCTGTCCAATAGGGACGCTTTCAGTTGGAATCAGTTCAACAGCAGTGGGTTTGGTTGTTTGGTTTAAGCTTCTGGAGGCAGCACAAGTTTGTTCTTGTGACCACTCCATCTTCAAACAGCAACAACTCATGCTGAGTCCTCATGCTTGGAATTGTTGTGATTTCGTCTGCTTCTCCTCTCTGCTTTTAAGGATTCAGATGATTACATACAGCCCACTCTGATAACCTCCCTATTTTAAAGCCTACTGGTTAGTAAACTTCATTAGTGCCTCTTGCCATGTAACAACATTGTAACATATTCATAGGAGGGACATCAGGAAGCAGAGATTACGCAGACCAAAATTCTGCCTACAACAGCTCTTCTCTTACTCAGCTATTTTGACAGAGCCACCTAGTTCTCTGATGCCCCAGTCTAAAGAGAGTCCACTATCCCATTCTGCCTTTGCTCTCTAACCGTTTATCTTTTTCCTTCACAGCACTACCGATGTATGGCATTATATTACATAACACTTTTACTTGCTTAGTTTATTATCTGTATCTCTCCATTAGAATGTAAGCTGGGATTTTGTTTTATTTACTGCTCTATACCTAGCACCTAGAACATAGGAGAGCTCAATAAATATTTGTTGAATAAATGGCTAAGCACTTGGCTATTAACCCAAAAGGCTTGTGGTTTGAATCCACCAGCAGAAAAGACCTGGCAATCTGCTGTTGTGAAGATTTCAGTCTAGGAACCCCAACGAGGCACTTTTAATCTGTCCTTCAGGGTCACTACGAGTAGAAATTGACTCCACAGCATACAATGCCAACAATAACAAATTCAAATAAATGAATGACACTTTGTCAACCTCCCCAGTATCTCAGATTGGCTATCCTAAGCAACCAGCTAGTTCTCTGTTACTTAAAACAGTATTCTAGCCGTTTAATAAGTTGTAAGTCAGCAGATATTGTGACATCTCCTCAAACCATGTCCTGGGCATTTCCTGCACTATGCTTATTCTTGCATTAGAGTAACCTTTGGTCTTTGGTGCATACTTGAAACATTATAGTGATTAAAATAAGACCAACAACTCTAATGAAAAAAACATCACTTTCTTCATAAATTGAATCTATTTTAATCCTCCTGGATTGGTAGGAAATATTAAGTCCTAATTAATAACCAGCAATTCAAAATGAAATAAATACTCTCATCAAAGAACTTACTGGTTAGTAAGTTTGTTTAACTGTATTGATAATACATTATTTTTACAGGTCCTTCAGTGGGTTGGGTTTGGGTCAGTGTACAAGTGTGCTAAATAATAAATGAGAGACACTGAAAACATGCAGGAGTATATGGTGGGGAAGATGTCGTAGGCATAGACATTAATTCCGGGGCCTGGGGACTGGAGTTGGGGGTGCATGTAAGCTTGACCCCAGTGAATGGGTAGAACTTGGACAAATGATTGTGGAAAGGACAGGCAAAGGTGGAGAGGGAAATGTAAGCAAAGATGTGCGGAAAGAAAGAAAAGGCTGTTCGTAGGACACTGGGAGCAGCAGAGAGGAGAACATGGGAAGAAAAATAAAATGACCTCATCATGCACTACACTCCCAACCTAATGCCAAGGTGTAGATTATATATATAAGTATTAATCACAAAAACTAAAAATTCTGAGTGGTAGTATGGAAACTCTAGTGGCATAGTGGTTAAGTACTATTGCTGGTAACAAAACGATTAGCAGTTCAAATCCACCAAGCACTCCTTGGATACGCTACAGGGCAGTTCTACTTTGTCCTGTAGGGTTGCTATGAGTTAGAATCAACTCTGCAACAGTGGGTTTTACAAGACAACATACGACCTCTGGATGTATGTATATTTGATAGTAAAAGACTTTAAAACAGTACAGTGAGAAATTGTAATCAAAAGGAAAAGTGGTAAATTGGACTTTATTAGAATGAAAAACTTCTGTCACCAAAAGACGTCATTAAGAGAATAAAAAGAGGTAGGAAGCCCATGATGGTGACTTAGACTTGTGGACCAGAACATCTCCCATATCAAAGACTCCAGAACCAAGTGAAACAGATACAGACAACAACCTTGGAACACTGAACATCAAATGGAAGGGTGAAGAATTAGATCAAGCCCCACATGGAAACAGAGACACAGAGAAGACAGCAGACATGGAGAGATACAGACCCTTGAGGCCCTGACACCCAGCCTGGCACAGTGTGGCTATTTTGGGAAAAAGCAGGCAGTGCTCTCTGGTAAGAAGCACAGAAAGACAATCATATGAAACTCACAGTACGAGAAAGAGATACTACAAACCTGGAACGAAGCAAGGTGAGCAGGACATAAGCCAGGGCTAAAAAGGGAAAACGCAGGAAGATGGGTCAAGACCTCCAGTGACCATGGTGACCATGGAGAAGAAGGGAACATAAAGAGAGGAAGCCAGGAACCGGGGAAGGGGCTACTTGCCAGTGGCAGAGGCTGACCATTTAGCTGGAAAACACCTACTAAACAGTGGGAAGCACCTACTAAATAGTAAAACTGTAGAGCAGAAACTAGAAGCCCTCATCTAGGCAGCCTCCATGTGCCTCCCACCACACATAAATAGGTCAGACCCCAGTAGCCTGGGATGGACAGGCGGGTAGCAGAGTCCTCTGTGGCACCTGTGACTGGCAGGGGAGAGCTTTTCCCTGTTTCTCAGAGACTGGGGAGTGTGCCCACAGCCTGGCAACCTGCAGTAGCACACCTGCTTCCTTGAAACCAGTAGGAGCATGCCTGCACCCTGGCAATTGGTGGGAACACACCTGCTTCCCAGTGACTGTGGGAGCATGCCTACAGTCTGTGACTGGTGGGACAGAGAGCACCTGGTGACCAGAGAGAGCACACCTGCAGTCAGTGACCAGCAAGAGCACACTTGTAGCCCTGTAAGGATGCCATGAGCTCACCTCTAGCGACCAATCCAAGTACATTTGCAGCTTGGTGACTAGTAGGAGCACTCCTGTGTCAGCTGCCCAGTGACCAGTACAGTCTCTTCAGGATTGAATAATAACTAGAAACACATCCAGTGCCATTGCCCAGCAATCAATAGGTGTGCCTGAAGACCTCGCCCAGTGACTAGCAGACTTGCATTCTTCCGGTGACTACCAAGCATGTTTCAGCAGGCACATCCCAGTGACTTTCAGATGCATCCTGACAGACTCCAACAACAAGTAGATACACCTTGTTTCAACATCACTGGCTGCAACATCACTGACACTATACCCACTCATTTCTCATAGGCTGACTCCACACATATTGAGACTCCTTGGTCTCCCACTACCCACTGAGAAAACAATTCATGCCTGCATAAAGGGCCCTCCCTATCTATTTGGGCAACATTGCTAACCTGTGGTTACAAAGACCTGTCTTGCTAGCACCAACCTGGAAGAACTCCGCAGTCCCACACGGGGTGAGGAGAGACCAAGATCACCCAACATTTGTCATCACACACACACATGCATGTGCATACACACAGTCACACGTGTGCACGCGCGCACATGCACACACACACAGAAAACCTGGATGAAGCAAACAAACGTATACTCAATAAAATAACACCTCAGTGCCTTGGAGACAGACAAGATCAAATTATATATTAAAAAAACAGGACAAAGTGGATCAAGCAAGTGATCAAAATAAACTTAGAGAATAATTTCCGTACAAAGAAATGGCAATAGAACTACCTGATAAGGAATTCAAAAGACATACATAGAGGATCCTCAGAGAGATCAAGGAAAACACAGACAGAACTTCAGAAGAATTCAGGAAAGTGATAAAAGAATAAAATGACAAAACAGACAATTAGAAACCACAGAGAAACAACAACTGGAAACTCAGAAACTTAGCAATAAAATGTCAGAAATAGATAACTGAACAGCAGGACACAGAATTAAATCAATTGAAGAAAAGATCACTGAAGTAGAGGGTAAATCCCTTGATACTAAATTATTTGAGGAACAATCAGAAAAAGAATAAAGAAAAGTACAGAAAGGTTAAAGGTACCATGGAACCTTATCAAGAGAAACAACCCACATGTACTGTTGTTCCAGAACTGGCGGAGACATGAAAAAGTATGGAGACAATTTTTTTTAAGAATTCCTGTCAGCAGAGAGGAATAGTGTCCTGTCACTGGACAGGGAGAGCAGTGGAAGCTGCATATAGGTGGGTATGTAAGTTTATACAGGAATGTACATCATCACTCAGTCATGTTAAATAAAAAATGAAAAATAAAAAAATTCCTGTCAGAAGTCTTTCCTGATGTCATGCTAGATGAGGTTTGTTTTGAAGAAGCTCAATGAACATCATATAGGATAGACATCAAAAAAAAAGTCACCAAGACATATCAAAACCAAGCATTCCAAAACCAAAGACAAAGAAAGAATTCTGAGAATACTACATGAGAAATGAACTATCACATAATACAAGAGAACACCAATAAGACTGATTTTTCAGCAGAAACCATGCAGGCAAGGAGGTTATATGATGACAAATATAAAACCCTGAAGAAAAAAAATTGCCAACCAAGAATCATATACCAGCTAAACTGTCTCTCAAATATAATGATGAAGTTAGGACATTTCCTGGATAAACAGAAATTAGATGAGTTTGTAAATTATAAACCAGGCCAATCTTATAACAAATATTAAGCGGGGTCCTTTGGACAGAGAACCAATGGCATCAAATAACAACCTCAGACCAAGACACAATGACACCATCACTCAGGTAACAACCCAGGTGAAGAACTCTCATAATTAAAATAAAGCTGGAAACAGGGAATCAAAGATGTCAATCTGAAATCCACAAAATCTTCAAAACTAGGATGAAGAACAAATGATGTAGTTATAGCACTTCCACATGGTGAGGAAGTCAAGGTAACATAAAAAAATTAACGGACTGTTTTAAACAGAATGATAAAGGTAAACCACACAATAATCAGAAAGAAAATTCAGGCACCTCTACACCAAAATGGAAACATTGGAGGCGTAATGATTAAGTACTATGGCTAACCAAGAGGTTGGCAGTTTGAATCTACCAGAAGCTCCTTGGAAACTCTATAGGGTAGTTCTACTCTGTCCTGTAAGGTTGCCATGAGTCAGAATTGACTCAGTAGCAATAGATTTTTTGTTGTTGTTATTGTTGTTTATGCATCAAAATAAAGAAGAAAATAAAAAAGACCCAATAAATGCAAAATTGACAAAAATAAATGAAAAGACAATGTGTGAACAAAAAGAACTCAGCAGAGAAAATTAAATAGAAAATAGAAACCATCAACACCCTGCCCCCCCACAAACATCACAGAATGACAGCATTAAAACCATCTATTGATAATCACACTTAATGTAAATGGTTTAAACACACCAGGTTGGATTAAAAAGCATAACTCTTCAATATATTGCATATAAGAAACACACTTTAGACACAAACACATAGATAGCTTAAAAATCAAAGGATGGAAGAAAAATATATTCAGCAAATAGTAACCAAAAAAGACCAGAAGTAGCAATAGTAATCGCTGGTAAAATATACTTTAATAGATTGAATCTGTTTTTGAGATGGTCTCTAAATTTCAGTGGAATATACTCAAGGTCATACTTTGGCTTCTGTAGACTTGTTATAGTTTTCTGCAGCTTCAACTTGAATTTGCGTATGAGCAACTGCTCGTCTGTTTTGCTTTCAGCCCCTGGCCTTGTTCTGACTATATTGAGCTTTTCCGTCATCTCTTTCCACAGTTGTAGTCAATTTGATGCTTGTGTATTCTATCTGGCACATTTATGTTGGTGCAAAAGGTATTTGCAGTGAAGAAGGCATTGATCTTGTAAAATTCTATCAAGGGATCTCTGGAGTTATTTCTATCATCAAGGCCATGTTTTCCAACTACTTTTCTCTTTTTGTTTCCAACTTCTGCATCCCAATCACCAGTGATTGTCAGTGTACCTCGATTGCATGTTTGATCAATTTCAGAATGCAGAAGTTGGTAAAAATCTTCAATTTACTTGTCTTTGGCATTATCAGTTGGTGCATAAATCTGAATAATAGCATATTAACTGGTCTTTCTGGTAGTCATATAAATATTATTATCCTATCACTGACAGCATTATACCTCAGAATAGATCTTGAAATGTTCTTTTTGACAATGAATGCAACACCAATCTTCTTCAATTTGTCACTCCTGGTATAATATACCATAGGAATATCTGGTTAAAAATGTTCAATAACAGCCCATTTCTGCTCACTAATGCATAGGATATTGATTTTTATGTGTTCCATTTCACTTTTGACAACTTACAATTCTCCTAGATTAATACTTCATACATCCTATGTTCCTATTTTAGTGGATATTTGCAGCTATTTCTTCTCATTTTGAGTCATGCCACATCAGCAAATGAAAGTCCAGAAAGTTTGAATCCATCCACATCATTAAGGTAAACTCTATTTTGAGGAGGCAGTTCTTCCTCAGCTACGTTGTGAGTACCTTCCAACTTGAGGGGTTCATCTTCCAGTGCTACACCAGACAGTTTTCCACTGCTATTCGTAAGGTTTTAACTTGCCAAAAGTAGACAGTCAGTCCTTCTTCTTGGTCTTTCTTAGTCTGGAAAGTCATTCAAAATCTATCCACCATGGTTGATTCTGCTGGTGTTTGAAATACCAGTGGCATATATAGCATCCAACATCATAGCAACACTCAAGCCAACACAGTACAACAAATTGACATGTCAGGGGAGGGCATTATGCTGAGTGAATAAGCCAATCAAAAAGAATAAATGTTGTGTGAGACCATTATTGTAAAAACTCTAGCAAATGTTTACATACAGAAATAAAACAATCTTTGAGTGTTACTAGGGAGGGAAGGAGTGGGGAAAAGAAGCCATTAACAAGATGGTAGGCATATGAGGTGTCATGGATTGAATTGTGTGCCCCCAAAACTGTATGTGTTGATTTGACTTGGTTTGGCGTTCCAACATGGTGCCTTTCCTCCCATGTGTTGTGAATCCTGCCTCTGTGATATTGATGATGGAGAATGGTTTGCAGTTGTGTTAGTGAGGCAGGACTCAAGCTTGTGGAATATAAGGGAGAGAAGTGAGCTGAGGAAGTTGGGAGCCCTCATACCACCAAGAGAGAAGCACCGAGAGCAGAGCACATCCTTTGGACCTGAGGTTCCTGTGCCAAGATGCTCTCACTGGATATGGACTCAGCCTACTGGACTGTGATGATTTCTTATTCTGAATAGACTTGCATCTTGTTAATGGATTTGTGGCTTACTGGACTGTGACAATAAAAGCTTCTCCTCATGAAACCTTCCACTTGTGGTATTTTCTGTTAGAGCAGTACTTGGTAACTAGGACAGAGTTTGGTACCGGGGGTGGGGTACTGCTCTAACAAATACCTAAAATGTGGAAGCTTTTTTGAGACTGTGAATGTATGAAAGAAGGCACCCGAGAGAACTGCTAGCATCTGAGGGCAGCAGATGGTGAGGAAAGCGACAGCAACAGTGAACTGGCAGCAGCAGTGCCAAGAGCCAACCCATGGAGTGAGAATGCTGAATGCCTGTGTGCAGAAGGATTCCTGGTGGAGTAGGGTGCCTCTGGGCACTTGAAAAGGCGGAACTAGGCTTGCTGACCCACAAAACAAGAGGACTGAGTACTTGCGTGCAGGAGGCTACTTGATGGAGTGGGGTGCCTCCAGGTACTTGAATCAGTGGTGCTATGGAGCTAGAGTGTTGGAACACTTGCCCTGTAAGGCAGATGTGGGGTTGTGGCCCCAGATTGGCAAGAAGCTGTGCTGTCTGAGTCTCAGAAGGCATGGCCATGAAAGGGTGAAGCCAGGGCTGTCTGTGTTTGTGGGAGTGGAATTACCACTTTGTTGGGCTTAGGGTGCACCTAAAGCCAAGGGGGCAGAGTTCTGTCCAAGTGGGCCTAGAAGGCCAAGATGAAGTCCAGGTCCCTCCACTAAGAATCTGGAGAGTGTGGCCAATACCAAGAGTTTGAAGGGAGTGGTTATGAAATGTCTCAAAGTATGGAATAATGTTTTTGAAGTCATGATGTCTAATGTACTGTGTTCTGATAATCTGCCAGGTGTATGTTACAAATGAAAACTGTTGCTGTGTTATAGAATGACAACTGTTGCTGTGCTATGAAGGGCTATATTTTGTGTGTTCTAATGACATGAGTTTTGGGGTGCCAAAGGGTGAGATGTCATGTATTGAATTGTGTCCCCCCCAAAATGTATGTGTTGATTTGACTTGGTTTGGAGTTCCAGTATGGTACACTTCCTCCCATGTTTTGCAAATCCTGCCTCTGTGATACTGATGATGGAGAATGGTTTGCAGTTGTGTTAGTGAGGCAGGACTCAAGCTTGTGGAATATAAGGGAGAGAAGTGAGCTGAGGAAGTTGGGAACCTCATACCACCGAGAGAGAAGCACCGAGAGCAGAGCACATCCTGTGGACCTGAGGTTCCTGTGCCAAGATGCTCTCACTGGATGTGGACTCAGCCTACTGGACTGTGATGATTTCTTATTCTGAATGGACTTGTATCTTGTTAATAGATTTGTGGCTTACTGGACTGTGACAATAAAAGCTTCTCCTCATGAAAACTTCCACTCGTGGCATTTTCTGATAGGGCAGTACCAGGTGACTAGGACATGAGGTTTGACAATTAAGTCCATGAACTTAATTGTTCTAAGTGCTTCAGCAATCACCTTCAAAGTACTCCTCTTGGGAAGATATAAACTGATGCCAGTGCCTAGTCTACCTGTCAAAGCAATGTTGGAACTTTCTGGAATGGCCATTGCACGTGGTGGAATGGTGGCAAGTTTGCAAACTTAATTACATAGTTGTCTATGAGGAAGTTTTTAGCCAGTAAACAAATAACTGTATTGCAATACCCTCCCTACTCAGACGATCTGGCCCTCTGAGTTTTTTCTTTACCTGAGGATAAAGGAAATGTTGAAAGGAAGACATTTTGATGGCATTCAGGACATCAAGGGTAATACAATGACTGCTCTGATGGCCATTCCAGAAAGTGAGTTCCAAAATTGCTTTGAAGGGTAGACTAGGCTTTGGCATTGGTGCATATCTTCCCACGGAGAGTACTTCAAAGGTGACCATAGTGATAGTCAGCAATGAGGTATGAGGTATGTAGCACTAAGTTCATGGAGTTAATTGTCAGACCCCGTACATAACATAGATGTTACCACGTCCTGCATCACCCTCACAATTGCCAACATGTTGGAGTCCATTGCTATGGCTGTTGTGATCAGTCATCTCAGTGGTGGCCTTCTACTTCAGTGAACACATGTCTTCATCTAATGATTGTTTCTTCCCAATTATTTGAACAACTAATCTGGATAATGTTCCATTGTGATCCAAAGGTTTTCACCTGCTAGTTTTTAGAAACAGATCAAAGGGCATTTCTTCTTACTTTTATCTCATTTTGGAAGCTCTGCTGAAACCTGCCCACCGTGGGTGACCTGCTGGTATTTGAAATACTAGTAGTGTATCTTCCATCATTGTAGTAACACATAAGCCATGACAGTGTGATAAACTGATAGGCAAGTGATAGCAAAAAAGCAATAAACATAAATATTTTAATTAGTTATGAGAAATGCAAATTAAAAACAAAGTATGATAAAGCTCATACCCGTTTGTTAGTTGCCATTGAATCATCTTTGACTCAGTGACTCTGTGTATAACAAAACCAAAAGTTTTCAGGTGCTGTACCATCTTCATGACTTTTCCCATGTAAGTCTGTGACACCATGGCAATCCATGTCACCTAGGATGGCCCTTGACTTCACCAACTCGCCATTATACCAACTATGGTGCGCTTTTCTAGTGATTGTTTTTTCCTGATGATGTGTCCAAAGTAATGGAGTCAAAGTCTCACTATTCTCACTTCTAATGGGCTTTTTTATTTTCCTGATTTCTTATAAGACTGCTTTGTTCACTCTTGTGGCCACCCACGGTATATGCCTAATTCTTCACCAATACTGTAATTCAAATGCATTCATTCTTTTTCCTGTCTTTCTTTTTCATTGTCCAGCTTCCACATGTACGTAAGACAATTGAATATAACTAATAAACTCATAACTAATTAAATTGAACAGCTTGGATCAGATACACCTTAGTCGCCAAAGTAACATCTTAGTTTTTCAACACTTTAAAGAAGAGGTCTTTTGCAGCAATTTTTCCAATGCAATAACCACTTGTTAGTTGCCACTGAGTCAATTCTGACTTATGGTGGCCCAATGTTTGCAGAGTAGAAGTGCTCCACAGACTTTCAAGGCTGTGACCTTTAGGAAGCAGATTGTCAGGACTGTCTTTCCAAGCATATAGGTATGTCTTCAAACCTCCAACTTTTTGGCTATTAGATGAGAACTTAACCTTTTTTTTTTTTTGCAACACCTGCTGAAGTAGGCTAAAATCTAAGACTAGTGATACTAAGAAGTATTGGAAAAGACACAGAGGAATCCAAATTCTCATACATTGTCGGTGAGAATGAAATTAGTACAAGTACTTTAGAAAATAATTAGATATCATTTACAGATGCTGAATATATACATATTTTATGATACCACAATCATGTACACATGATCATGAAGAAATGTGTACAAGAATATTCAGAGCAGCTGTATTCATAATAGCCTCAAATTGGAGACAGCCCTAACTAATGCCCATCAGTGGTAGAATGAATAAATAAAGGCTGTGTATTTATATGATGGAAACCCTAGTGGCTACGTCTGCTACCTAAAAGATCAGCAGTTCAAATCCTCCAGGGGCTCCTTGGAAACTCCATAGGCCAGTTCTACTCCAACCTCTGGGGTCACTAGGAGTCAGACCCGACTTGATGGCAATGGGTTTTCTATTTATATGATAGAATGCAAAACAATAAAGAAAATGAACAAATTACCACCACTTACAACAATATGGATAAATGGAAACAACATAATGTTAAGTGAAAAAAGTCAAACATGGAAAATGTGTGACTCTATTTGTTTAAGTTAGTTCAAAACAAATGGACTCAAATGGTACTTAGATGTAATGCTTACGTGACAAAATTATAAAGAAACAAAAGAAATGATAACAATAAAAGTCAAGTCAGTGATTTCCTTTGTGGAAGAGGGAATGGTGACAGGGAGGTGTTCTGAATATCTTCTTTCTTGATCTGGGTGTTGGCCATACCAGGGTTCACTACAACTGGGTGGCCTCTCTGCCAGGACTACATAGGAGATTAGCAATGACGTTTACTGTGGCTGGGTTTCAATAGGTCTGAGAGCCCACTGATGGCTTTTAAGCAGTGGTTGATATGGATAGAGCTGTACTTAGAAAGATTAATTTTGGCAGTCAGTGCAGGAGACATTGATTGGGGAGTGACTGGTGCCAAGGAGAACTGTGTAAACATTTGAGGTAAAAGGCAGGGAGGGCTCCTGAACTGGAGAAAATTTATGGGAGAGATGACAGTGATTGCAGTATCACTTAACCTTTTCATGACCTAATTTTTTTTGCTTTTAATTTTTTGTTGATACTATGTGTTTTCAGTAATGGAGGGTGTGCTGAATCGTAGAATGTATCTAAATTTTGGTAGGTAATATGGCTTTTGTTTTATGCCTGATTCTACAACTCATATGCATGGGGTCCATAGTCATATGGGTGTGCCCCTAGAGTCCAGAGCTATATAGCCCCTTACCCCCCAACACCAAAACCTGCTGCTGTTGAATCGATTCTGACTCACGGCAACCCACAGAGTTTCTAAGGCTGTGCATCTCTACAAAAGCAGATTGCCACAGCTTCCTTCTGCAGAGCTGCTGGCTGTTTTGAAAAGCTGATTTTTTGGTTAGTAGTTAATCACTTTAACCACTATACCACAAGGACCACGCCCCCAAGGTATACATGTGTACCAAATAAACATTTAAAAAATTCATGCTTTCTTTCTACCAAAAATTTAATGATTCAGTACCACTTTATAAAATATCCTATAAAACAATAATTTTCAGCACATGCTTATTCTTTCCATTTCAAATTCTTATATCGGTCCCTGCCTGCCACTAACACGTACTATCATTGGGACAATTGCTTCCCAGGGAACCCCAGAGGTACAAAAGGGGGTAGCTATTTATACTGTGGTCTTGAAAGGGTTAACAAATTAGGAGATAACATATAAGCCATATAAAGTATCATAGTAGAAACATGATGTGTAATCAGACCATTAGGGTTGAGAATTCTACACTGCAGATGGTTGATTGATGTTGGGATCTAATTGTGTCATCCATCCTCCCTGCTCAATGCCATATACAACCTGATGGTTATAGAATCATGTGGCCCAATTAGTGTGGCTATGGGAACCTTAATGTCCATCATCTTAACTTCCTGTGTATTTAAAAGCATACACTAGATGATATGTGAAGGTAGCACTTTACATCCCCTATGTATTGTGATTTTTCCCAGGATGCTGCTGCCTTTACACCATAGTAGATTGACTTCCTAATACATTTGCCTTTGCAATAGTGCCACAATCTATTGCTGAAAATGAACACAAGTGGCATCAAAATGCTTCCCAACAGCTTTTACCAGCTCTGTTCAT
Source organism: Heterohyrax brucei (assembly GCA_028571685.1). Taxonomy (NCBI): domain Eukaryota; kingdom Metazoa; phylum Chordata; class Mammalia; order Hyracoidea; family Procaviidae; genus Heterohyrax; species Heterohyrax brucei. Next base: position 87,384,911 of record CM053151.1, on the reverse strand, counting down.
AAAGCAAGGAGGCCATAAATCAGGCAGATGTTCAACATCCGAGTCAAAGCTGCATCTCTGTCTGAGCCCAAAGTCTCTGGGCTGGCACTGATGTGTGGCTGGGAACTGTATTTGGTTGCTTTCCCTGCCAGAGCATATGGGATGCCACTAACCAAGAATTACAGAGTCGGGATTCTGAGATTCCACAAAATTAGTGAACTGTAATGTTTACACAGAGATGGGGAAATGGAAGAACTATTCCTTAGGAAAATGGCTTGACTTAGCAATCTGTAAGCTACTGTCTGTTCTGCTTCTTTTTATGTGTTAAATTCTGCCCTTGCACTTGGATGTGTAACCTGTGCACCTCAGTAGGGATGGCACATGTCAGTGCTAAAAGCTTCCAGACCAATGCAGTGGAGTTTTGAGTATTCGGAAGACTTTGACTTTAAATAATTTAATGTCTTGCAAACTCAGGCGCAAGTCCTGAAAAACTGCGATGTACCCAAGAGCAAGTGGAATAATTGGTTGTGCCTTCTTTTTCTGACTCGTTTCTTATGTAATTTATGATTGCCCTGATTTGTCCTGTGTCTTCTTTCTAATCTGTAAAACCAACATTTATTTTCTCTTGTATGTGCCTACTGGAATGTTCTGGACTTTGTAAAAAATCTTCCAGAACAAAATACGTAGCATTTGTTGAAAACTTAGCATGTTACTTTGTTGGTTCTTTACACATATTATTTCTACACAGTTATTATTATCTCATGAGTCCCTGGGTTGTACAAATGGTTAGTATGCTTGTCTACTAACCCATCCAGAGCATCTTCCAAAGGAAGGCTTTGTGATCTGTTGCCAAAAATCAGTCATTAAAAATCCCATGGAGCAGACTTCTACTCTGATACATATGAGGTCACCAGGAGTCAAAATCAAGTTGATGACAACTAGTCAGGCTAAAGTAAAGATACCACCGTATTATGCATGAGACAGTAGAAACTTAGACTGGTTCGATACCATCCAAGATCACAAATCTGGAGTGGATTAGTATCAGAGTCTATGGCTGCCTGACCCAAATGGATTTCTCTTTTCATTCTGGCTTTCTACCTCGCATGTAAAAATTAGCAAAATAATCTGAAGCCAGTTGTTCCCCTTTAAGGATTTTGGAAAGTTCAGTGCTTCATCAAATTGAATTGTGCATCTGATTTTCTCAGTTCGGTCTCCTCCTCCCAGGGGTGGGCTTCAAGCTAAAGCTCTCCTGGATTCAGAGGTCTGGCTGAGACTTTTCAATCTAAGGAAAATCTCATTTGCTCCAGGTTGCAAACTTAGAGCAGCTTTGCTGCTGACTCTGGGTCTTGTCCTGGAGCTCAAAACATCACTAACGCTGTCCCCATCTGGCAGATAAATCTTGCTATCATCGTGTCTGTCACTGACCACATCTCAGATGCCCTGGGCTGTTCCCATAAGAAAGATTGCCTCTCTAGGCAAGTGTAAACACTCGCCCTGAATCACTGCATATATCACCCAGGCAAATCAGATCAAGCCAAGAGTGAATTCATTGCACATGCTGAAGAGTAATTTCATCAGATAAAATACAAAATGTGTCACAGCTGGTCTAACATTCACCAAGGCAACCATGCTGGGAGTGGCTTGGTGGTTTCTGGGAAAAAGAAAGGTTTGAGAGAGGAGTTAGAGAACCACTCCACAGTTACTGGAAAGTCTACAGCAAAGAAAGATCCTAAAATAGTGCTGCGTAAAAATGGTGTCAGCTTTTTATAATGATAATCTTCAAATACACTCAAAAGTAGGGAAAATAGTAAAATGAAGCTCATATACCCATGAAATTGCAAGATTATTAAGATTTTGTTACATTTGCTTCGTTTCTAAAAACCTGCTTTTCGCGTCAGACTTAGGTGATCAGCTTACAGACCTAAAGTATCCCAGAGTAGGGTTGTGGCTGTCTATAGTCTGTGACTGCTTCTCAGATGCCCTATTACTTTTCCTCAGAAGACACTCATGTATCTGTTTAACAGTGTTTGTCGAGTGCCAATTCTATGCTAGATTCTGCTATGCATAAACCAAACCAACCTATTGCCACAGAGTTGATTCTGACCCAGTGTGAAACTATAGGACAGAGCAGAACTGCCCACTGGGCTTCTAAAGCTGGAAGCAGACTGCCACTTCTTTCTGACATGAAGTGCCTGATGAGTTTGAACCACCAGCCTTTCAGTTGACATCCAAGTGCTTAACCACTGAGCCACCAGGGCTCCTTCTGCTATGCAATGGCATTATAAAATACAAAAATTTCAAAAAAAAAAAAGGGCAACATGACGTGTAAGAAGAACACTGACTCTGACATCCCCCAGGTGCTCAGCAAGTGGTCATGAGCAATATTCACAGTAATAAATTACTACAGTACCCTGAGGATGTACTCTGCCCTTAAGGAGCTTTCAACCTTGACCGATTGTGAAACTGGTGCTCAAAATATTGAGTGAGCAGTGTTGTAAATCTTAGGACAGGATTATCTATGTGGGGAAAGTGAAGAGGTAATGGATTGTAGCTAGAATGCGTCTGAACTGATTCTGGACAGACAGCGTAGGTGCCCTCTAGATGGCTGTTGCGGTGCAGGTGGTGGTAATGGGACTGTACCCAGATGGATGGAAGAGAGCCTGAGTAAAGGTGTAGAGGGTAAATTTCATGGAGAGTTTATGGGACTGCAATTAGGCTCTGGGACTGAACTGGTGGTTAGACAGTGGCCATATGATAAAGTACGTTTTATCCCTTTGAACTTTATCCTGTAAGCAGTGGGAAACCAGTGAAGAACTGCAAACAAAGGAGTCATTGGATTGGATCTGGCAGCTGTGTGTGATGGGAGGCTTACAATATTGGAGCACAGAAACGAGATAGTAGTCACAAGTCCAGGTGAGAGATGATGAGGGTCTGCACTCAGACAGTGGCAGGTGAGAACAAAGAGAGAATAGATCTGAGGAACATGTAGATGATAAAATCAACAGGGCTTAGAGATTTACTAGGTCTTTGATGGGAAAAAGGGGGAAGTCCAGTGAGGAAGCCAAGGTGTAGAGGCTGAGCCTACCTGTCCAGCTTCAGTGACTGGAGGGAGCTGGGGATAGGAAGTCATGAAAGTGAGGGTTTCAGAAGCAAAGCAAGCACTGAACACTGATTTAGGCAAGACTGCTCAAAAAGCACCGATAACAGACAACCATGATGCTTCATTCTTATGATTGTTGCTACCACTGTATTTCAGCTTTTACAACAGGTCTCTCTGTAACTGCATGGAGATAGAATATGTATTTAATCTTTTCTTAAAAGCAATTAGTAGACTGCTATGCTAGGCAATAGGGGTACTAATGTAACCCCATTAAAGCAGACAGCTCCGTGGTCCAGTCCAGGGACAGATAAACCAGTAAACAAGGTAGGCGTGGGTTTACATGAAGCAAGGTACGCTTGTGCTTACTCATTTGTAGTACACAATGTCACACGGGTTTCTGTAGTGTTAAGTTTCACATGGGTTTTACCACATCTTTGCAGTGAAGAAAAACAGATGAAATTGTATACTACAGATTAATTAAGTAAACACAAGTAAGTCTGTGAGTACCTTGCTTATTGGGTAATCTGTCGCTAGTCCAGTCTCTGAGGAGCATCGTGATTAAAACCGACAACAACAAAAAATAATCTAGCAATTAAAAAGACGTTTCAAAATAACCATTTTTTAAAATTTACTTATATTGGTTATTTTAAAGGCACTTATCATTTTGAGAATCCCCCTACACCCCCCGATTTTAAACAACGTTTTGCTCTTCCGTTCATTTGTCTCACATACTGCAAATGCTCCCCTGGCTTCTTCAAATCCACCCCTGCTAATCCTTCCCCCAGCCTCTGTTCTGGATGATATCTTAGTTCTTCCACTTTGCCCTCTTTTCCAGATCTGTGGTATACAAGGCCAAAGGATCCGAGGGCAAGAGGAGGCAGAAATTGATCAGACAGACAAAGCCAGAGATCTCCGTAGTGAGCAGTGATAGGGAACAGTTTGGAAACGTATACAACTTTGATTTTGTTACACAAAGATGAATTTGCCATCTGTGATGACGGACACTCCGCTCCCTAGTGACGTGTATATCATAATTATTTTGTGTTTATTTTTGTCGTAGGCGACTTTCATTTTGGGGAGGCAGTGCCAACATTATAATGAGCCGGGAAAGCTGGCTTACTGCAGCAGGGGTTGAGGGCGGCGTGTGTTAGGGGGGCGCCCTCTCCCAGAACCTGCCGCCGTTTGAGCTCCTCGGAATTCACACTTGGGGCCCGGCATCACCTGCGGCACGTTAGGGAGGCGTTTGGGGATTGGCTGTCACGTGGGTAAGAGAGCAGCGAGGCAGCCAGGGCTGAGCCAGCCAGGGGCTACGGCGAGGCGCGCTCCTCGGTCTCGGGGAGCCTGTAACTTTTCTGCCCTGCTGGTTGCTGATGCTCGCCCCTTCAGCATTCCTGATTTCTACCTCTGCCTGAACCGTTGTCTGACTACCTTGCTTCAGTAGCTCTACGGCCTTCCAGGATGTCTATCATCTTAATTTTGGATGCTGTTTATTTGATTTTCGACTCCATTGCTTTTGAGGTCCTGCATTTTGAAAGGACCCTGTTTACCTGGGACCTGCTGCCCCTGCTTCTGGCCTGACTAGGACCAAAAAGAATTTAGCTACAGGAAGTATTCAGCCAATTACATGCAGGTAGAGGAGAAAGGGATTAAAGCGACCAAGTTAGGCAGAACGACGGCACTTGGCTTGGCTTTTTAACCTTGGTGGCACATTGGAGTTACCTAAACCTGCTGCCGTCGGGTGTCGAGTCGTTTTCAAATCACAGTGAACGTAGAGGACAGAGTAGAGCTCCCCACTGGGTTTCCAAAGAGTTCCTTGTGGATTCAAACTTCTGACAGTTCGTGTTAGCAGCCATAGCACTTAACCACTATGCCATCAGGGAATTGTCTAGCAAATTTAAAAAAAATAAAAGAGAGAGAGAGAGGTGCCTGAGCCCTAAACCAATCCAAGTGAAATAAATAATTATAGTTGAGGCTTATAGCTGTCAGCCTCCATGAAGGCCCACCCGTAATCCTCCCTCCTAGTATTCGTGTCATGAAGTGTGTGTAGGACTTAGAGACTTGCTTCTAATAAGTAGAATAAGGTGGAGGTGAAAATGTGTGACTGAGTGACTAGGTCATAAAAGGACATGTGGCATGACCTTCTGAAGCTTTCAGATCACTCTGGGAAAAACCAAATGCATGTCATGAGCAGACCTGTGGAGAGTCCCGCAGAGTAAGGGACTGAAGCCTCTGGCCAATAGCCATGTGAGTGAGCTTGGAAGTGGGTCCTGCTACACCAGTCGAGCTTCAGATGACAATTTGCCTGTAGCCTCATGAGAGACCCTGAGTCAGAACTACCTGACAAAGCTGCTTCTGTATACCTGACCCACCAAAACTGAGAGATAATAAAGTTTGGGTTTCTCAGCCACTAAGCTTTGAGAGATTGGGGCAGGGAAGCAGTGGAGACTCAGTGGTAGGATTGTCCCCTTCCATGTGGGAGACCAAGAGTTGACTCTTTGCCAGTGTACCTCTAACCTGTGTGCCAGTGGAAGCTTGCCTATCACTATAGGCTGAACAGGCTTCAACAGAACTTCCAGATTAAGATCGATTAGAAGAAAGTCTTGGTGATCTATTTCCAACATCAGCTGCTAAAAACCCTACCTATCCCAGGGGTCTTATCCTGTTGTACATGAGGCCACCATGAGTCCATGGCAGCTAACAACAACAACAAACTCGGGAGTAATTTGTTTCACTGCTATCTAGAATTAACATAGGGCTCAGACATCAATATATATATATATATTTACCAGTTTCCCAGGTGACTGTACAGTTCTGTCAGGGCTGAAAACCATTGGTATCAAGGACTGAATGAGAAGAGCTTGGAGCTGTGGAAGGGAACTGATACTTCGTGTGTGGCAGTGACTCTACTAGGCATCATATCTCCTGTTGACTTTGTCATAACCTCCATGAATTATGTGGCATCATCCTTATTTTATAGATGAGGAAACAGGCTTAGAACTGTAAACTTTCCTATTAGGAAGACTTAAACCTAAGTTTAAATTTTTATTCAGAAACCTGTGTACCCACCACTGTTTCTGATACAATGCCTCTAATCTCAGGCAAGAGAACTTGAGCCTCTCCAACTGGAGAATGGCACATCAGGGGGTACCAGGGAGGGAGTTCTCATGCCTGCTAAAATAGCAACTGTCGTTTGCCTCTGTATAAGCTATTTGTACTTGTATTTGCCTTCTGCACCAGTGACTGCTAATTGCTTGCCAGGAGGTGTGCTGATTGCATGCTCACCAGGGATATTATGTGCATCAGCATCTACCCCTCAATTCCTGCTTTCTGGGGAAGGCTGAGGTGAGAACGGTTTTGGAGAGAAGAGGCTGAGCCAGCTCACGTGGGCTTGTCAGCACACCCAAGTGCAGGGCTTCTACCTTCATCTTGGGGAGACATTTGTAGACCTGGGGTCTAAAACTACCATCTCTGACCATCTTATACCACCATTTGACTGTGATTAATTAAATCTGAAGCTCTTTCCCATTTCCACCCTCAAAGCAGAAAAATGTTTCCCATTGTGCTTGGTGTGTCTGGCCCCAAGTGACTATACACATTCTACCTGGTATGGATTGAATTATGGCCGCCAAAAACATATGTCAAAGTCCTAACCCTTGGTACGTGTGAACATGACCTTTTTCAAAGATGGAGTCTAAGAAAATGTTTTAAGTAAATTAACATAATGCCATATTGGAGTTGGGTGGGTCCTAATACAGTCAGAGTGGTATCCTTATTAACAAGGAGAAGAGAGAAAGAGATAGAAAGAGGAAACATGCTATATCAAGGTGCATCTACAAGCCAAGGCATACCTGTGATTACCAGAACCTGGGAGATGAAAAAGGATCTTCCCCTACTGATTTCAGAGGGAACGTGACCAAGCGCAGGGGACTCAAAGAGAAAGAAAGTCAATGAGGAGCAAACAATATGCCCCTGAGGTCAAAGCCACGTGTCCTTCCCGCTCCTGTTTCCTCTCTGTCCTTCAAGTCTAGATACCATTTTAAAATGTGTGTTTGCAATGAGGGTAGCAGTATATTTGTAACGCAAAACTTTTTTCTGTGGAAAAGTGTGAAGCCAAAAATCAAAATCACCTGTAATTCCACTACCAATGATAACTGCTTTTAATGTTTTCCTTTTTCATCTTATGCAACAGACACATACTAAAGAAAAACAACAACAAAAATATCTGATTTTTAGTATCTGTAACTGGGTGGATGTGTAGAAGAAAAGGCCTGGTGAACGGCTTGCTACCTTAAAGATTACAGCCTAGGAAACTGTCTTAGGCTGGGTTTTCTAGGGAAGCAAAACCAGTAACATGTGTATGTATAAGGAAAGATTTTTATACATAAAGTACAAGAAAAGACAGAGAGACAGACGAAACGCTCATGCAATTTAGAAGCTGAATGTCCCAAGTCCTGGCACAAGCCTCATGTGGCCACGGGAGCTGGTGAACCCAAGATCAGTGGGTCAGAGACCAGAGTTCTAGATCACCAGTTACGTAGGTCGGCAGATTCCAAGCTGGCGGCGAGACAGAGCTGCAGAGGCTGGCGAACCCAGGATCGGCAGGTGATGGAACAGGACTCTCAAGCACTGGCTGTAAGGGTTGATGAATCCAACAGCTGCTAGTTCAAGTCCAGGAACCAGACGCCAGAAGAGAGCAGGAGTTGCTGGCTTCATGAGCAGACTGGCAGTAGGTGGTGGAAGGCGGCAAGAAGAGAGCTGAGCGGTGGGCAGCCACCACAGGCCCCGCCCTGCCACTTAATACAGCAGCTAGATCTGGAGTAGCCCAGTTGACATAACCTTGACCACCCCAGAAACCCTCAGGAGCACTCTGGCTCTGTCTCACAGGGTCTCTATGAGGCAGAATTGAGTCAAAAGCCACAATGGAAGTTGATTCAAACTTCTAGCCTCCCCAGCTATGAGACAGTAAGCTTCTGTTGTTTAAAGCTAACTACTTTGAGGAAATTTTTTATAACAGCCTCCTTGATAACTGATGTTAAATGAAATAAAAACGGAGTCCTGTTGTTGACAAAATGGTATCTACAATCAAGTGGACAATGCCCCTGAGACTTGACTGAAACTTAAGCCTGTATTTCCTGTAAATCAGGCCACCCTTGTTGACCCATGAGATTCTGACAGCACTTCCACTCTCATTGACCAGTGAAATCCTCACAGCTTTTCAATAGTGAATCTATAAGCCAATCAGAAATAAACTTCTTTCCTTGCATGTTATTTCAATAAAAAGCCAGTCACTGCTGATGCTTCGTGGAGTATCTTTCCACATGTGGTTTGGTGCTGTCCAATTTGCAAATCTTCTGTCCGAATAAACCTTATCTCCTGGCTTGGCTGGCATATTAATTATATTATTGGCCCAGTTTCTTTAGACACTAATACACTGCATTTCTGTCCATCTCTATCCCTGTAAAGAAAACCTTCACTGAAGTAAAGATAATTTGAGGATGTGGTTTGCAGAATAATTAGCCATAGAAAAAGTTCCAGATGGAACTTGAGAGTTTTTAAAATAATTATTATCATCCAAGTTGCACAGTGTTCATCAGGTTTCAGCTAGAAAAAAGCATTCCTAAAAGAAACCCATTTTCATAATTGAATAATCGTTAATTACTGATTCCAAAATGAAAAACAACAAAACAAAAAACCCAAACCTGGCCCTCAATTTATGTTTAGCAAGGATTACTTAAAGTTAATATCTTGTGGAAATAGCTCACTAAATTTAATTACTCGGCAGCAGTGTCCTATAAATCTGGAAGTAAGCAGCTAAGTCAATTAGCCGCACCACCCAGCTCACATTATCTGCACCTTCCACGCCGGCTTCTGGGTAAGTGTTTTTAGTGACCCAAAGCTCTGTTTTGTCACAGTGCACAAGCACACAGAGCTACCCCTGGGGCTTTGAAAGAGAGTGGCAGTCATAGGGAGACATCACGTTCCTTCAATGACCATCCATCGCTTCAGGTCAGACAGGACGATGAATTAGCGCACACCTGAGCAGCCAAGTGCAGGGGACTCAGTGAGAAAGGAAATCAATGAGGACCAAACAATATGCTTCTGAGGTCAAAGCCACGTTTCCTTCCTGCTCCTATTTTGCCTCTGTCCTTCAAGTCTAGATACCGTTTTAAAACATGTGTAGCAGTATATTTGTAAAGCAAAACTTTTTCCGTTTGGAAAAGTGTGAAGCCCAAAATCAAAATCATCTGTAATTCCACTACCAATGATAACTGCTTTTAATGTTTTGATGTTTTTATTTATCGTCTTACACAACAGATATGTATTAAATCAAAACAACAACAAAAATATCTGATTATTAGTATCTGTAACTGGGTGGATGTGTAGGAGAAAACTCCTGGTGAATTGCTCCCTTAAAGATTACAGCCTCGGAAACCCTCAGGAGCACTTCTGCTGTATCGTATAGGGTCTCTATGAGTTGGAATTGAGTTAAGAGCAACAACAACAACCTAGGCTCTTGTTTTTAATTTAAATTGTCACAAACATTTCTTCTTGTCATTTAAAATTCATTTAATGATGGTCACTGTTTTGTCATAAGGCTGAGTCACAAGTTAATTAACCAGTTTTCTATTATTAGATGTAGAAGTTATTTTCAACTTTTTACTATACAAAAACTACTTACATGAGATTTCTTTTTTTTTTTTAAAGTGGATCTTTGTCTTTTTTATTGATTCCTGGGGTAGATTTGAATAAGTGGACTTTCTAGGCTAGAGAATTGCATAATTTAAGTTTCCTTAGATAAACTGCTAAAATCACTATACCACTAGATGTAGGGCTGTCCTGGCTCGTCATACAGATCGAACACTGCCCAGAGGTTCCTAGATGAGAGCACAGATTGAGACTGAAACACAGCCTGGTTTTCCCTTGCCCAGCCACACCCCCTGCAAATGACACAGGAGCTGTGCAGAAGGGAACGCTGTTTTATGTAGAGGGGAATGCTTTTTACTTTGTCCGCTGCTTTTCCTGATTGCGTATCATTCACCTGCAGGGGCTCTACCTGCTGAGAGGGAATTCGTTTCTCCACCTGGCCAGCCTACACAGATTTGCTTGTTTATTTTTGTTATTCACACACAGGTCCTATATGTGCTAGCTGGAGGCTGGCTTAGTAGTGTAATTTTTACAACTTGTTGGGCAAAATTCAGTATCTTTTTTGAATTTGGTTGTATTTTTTCAGTGTTTTGGAAGCTGCCTCTATTACTGTCTTGCATTTTATTATCAAAACACTTTCAAATAATTGTTTTCTGGATTACTGTTGTTAACTGCCATAGAGTTTGACCCCCGCCCCAAAACTGGACCACTAGGACCCCTAATTTTTTATTGGCTGATTTGTAGAAGTAGGCTGACAGGTGTTTCTTTCTAATCATCTTAACCTGGAATCGTAACAACCCACAAGTCTCCACTGACAGATGGGTGGTGGCTGTCCCTGAGATGCCTTGGCCAGGAATCAAACCTGTGTCTCCTGCATGGAAGGTGAGAATTCTACCCTTCAACCACCAATGCCTCATTGAGCCTTGGGTCTTACCTTCTCCACTGCAGCCCAAATGTAGTGAGGTATGTGTCTCTTAGCAACTGCCTCTCGGACTGTAATCCACTTCAGGTAGAGGTAAAATTGTCAAGAAGTTAACGTTGCTTAAGCTTCAAGACCCCTTCCAAGGTCCTGTATCTTTGAGTATTACCAATTTCTTAAGGTGAGTTGTCCAAGTTGTGTAACCTTTAGGCTCTGCAAAACCTAGATTCTCCCATGCTGAGGGGCTATGCCTCTCAATTGTCCCTAGCCCTAATATTTCGTTTGAATGTATGTTAGCATTAACTGTGGGCTCTGGAAGCCATGGATATGGCTAAGGATATGTTGTTGTTGTTAAACACTGTTGAGTTCATTCTGACTTTGAGTGACCTTATATACTATAGAAGAAACATTGTCCAGTCCTGCTCCATCCTCAAAACTATTGCTATGTTTGAGCCCAACTATTGCAACCACTGTAACAGCCCATCTTATTGAGGATCTTACCCTTTTTCACCAACCTTCTTCTTTACCAAGAACAATGTCCCTCTGCAGAGATGGATCCTTCCTGATAACATGTCCAAAGTATGTGAGATGAAGTCATGCCATCCCTGCTTCTAAGGAGTACTTTGATTGTACCTCTTCAAGACAGATTTCTTGGTTCTTTTGGCAGCCTATGGTATATTTAATATTCTTTGCCAAAACCATAATTCAAAGATATCAATTCTGTTTTGGTCTTTTGTATTTATTGTCCAGTTTTCATGTGCACATGAGGGAATTGAAACACCATGGCTTCTGGTGCACCTGAGTCCTCCAAGTGGCAGCTTGGCTTTTTAATACTTTAAAGAGTTCTGTTGTGGCAGATTTGCCTGATGTAAATGGGTTGTTTGGTTTCTTAACTGCTGCTTTCATTGGTGTTGATTATGTATACAAGTAAAATGAAACTCTTTACAACTTTAATCTTTCCTCCACTTATTATGATACTGCTTGTTGTCCATTTGTGAGGAGTTTTGTTTTCTTAATGCTAGGGTATTCTCCACAATGAAAGCTGTGGTCTTTGATCTCCATCACTAAGTGTTTCAAATCCTCTTCACTTTAAGGTGCATCATCTGTATTATTTCAGGTTGTTAATGAGTATTCCTCCAATCCTGATGACTGATTCTTCTTCATATAGTCCAACTTCTTGGTTTATTTGCTTGGCATACAGATGGAATAAACATGGTGAAAGAATACAGTCCTAATGCACACTTTTGCTAACTTTAGACCACACAGGATTCCCTAGCTTGGATTGACTGAGGGCTCCTTGATCTAAGTACGGGTTTCTCATGAGCACAATCAACAGTATTTTGTGATTCCCAGTCTTTTCGGTTTTATCCATAATTAGCTATTCTCTACCCAGTCAAATGTCTTTGCAGAGTCAATAAAACACAAGTAAACATCTTTCTGGTGTTTCATGCTTTCAACCAGGATCCATCTGACATCATCCATGATATCCCTTATTCCACGTGCACTTCTGAAGCTGGTTTGAACTTCTGGAAGTTGCCTGTTGATGTACTGCTGCAGCTGCTTTTGAATCATCTTTACCAAAATTTTACTTGTGTATGATGTTAACGATATTGTTCAGTAATGTCCACGTTCTGTTGGACCTCCTTTCTTTGGAATAGGCGTAAGTGTGGACCTTTTCCAGTGGGTTGCCCATGTGATTGCCTTCTAAATTTCTTGGCATAGATGAGTGAATAGTTTCAGTGCTGCATGTCTCTGTCAAAACATCTCAGTTGGCATTTTGCCAATCTGTACCCTTGTTTTTCACCAATGCCTTCAATGCAGCTTGGTCCTCTTCCTTCACTACTGTCAGTTCTTGATCGTATACTATCTCCTGAGATGGTTGAATGCCAACCAATTCTTTTTGATACAGTGACTCTTTGTATCCTTTCCATCTTCTTTTTCATGCTTCCTGTGTCATTTACCATTTTCCCCATAGAATTCTTTAATATTGCAAGTAGAGCCTAATTTTTTTCTTCAGTTCTTTCAGGTTGAAAAATGTTGAGCATGTTTTTTGTTTTTGTTTTTTTGTCTCCAGGTCTTTGCACATTTCTCTGTAATGTTTTACTTTGTCTTCTTGATCTTTCCTTTAAAAGCTTCTGTTCAATTCTTTTACTTCATCATTTCTTCCATTCACTTTAGATATTCTACAGTCAGGTACATCTGAGTCCTTAAAGTGACATCTTTGCTTTTTAACAATTTAAAGAGGTCTGTTGCAAGTTTCAGAGTTTCAAGAGCTCATTTCAGAGTCTCTTTTGAATCCACTCTGGTCTTTTTTTTTCCTGTCCTTTTAATGATGTATGATGTCATTCCACAACTCATATGGTCTGCAGTCATTAGTGTTTAATGCATTAAATCTGTTTTTGAGATAGTCTCTAAATTCATGAGGGCTATGCTCAAGTCACACTTTGGCTCTTGTAAATTTGTTCTAATTTTCTTCAACTTCAGCTTGAACTTGCATGAGGAATTGATGGTCCATTCCATAGGCAGGCCCTGGCCTTATTGCTGATGATAATGAACTTTTCCACTATTTCTTTCCACAGATGCAGTAGATTTGATTCCTGTGTATTCCATCTGGCAAGGCCCATGTGTATAGTTATCATTTATGCTGGTGAAAAAAGATATTTGCCATGAAGAAGTTATTGGTCTTGTAAAATTCTATCGTGTAATCTCCAGTGTCATTTCTAACACCAAGACCATGTTTTCCAACTACCAGTTCTTCTTTGTTTCCAACTTACGTATTCCAGTCATCAGTAATTATCAATGCATCCTGACTGCATGTTCAGTCAATTCCAGACTGCAGAAGCTGATAAGAATCTTCCATTTCTTCACCTTTGGCCTTAGTGATTGGTGTGTAAATTTGAATAATAAGCATATTAACTTGCCTTCCTTGTAGCCAGATGGATATTATCCTATCACTGAGAGCTTTGTACTTCAGGATAAATCTTGAAGTATATGTATATATATTCTGACAATGAACACTATGCCACTTTTCTTCAATTTCACATTTCCAGGATAGTACTCTATATGATTGTCTGATTCAAAATGACCAGTACCAGTCCATTTCAAATTAAAAAGTTTTTTTTAGACTAGTGAGTCCTTTTAGTACCAGATGTGTGCTTTCTTTAGTTGTTCTCTTAAGTTTCCAACCATCTCTCCTGTTCCTCATGGTTTATACAAAAGACAAAAATTTGAAATATATTTCTTATAATTTTTGACTTGTTTATCCCTTGACTTCCAACTCAACTCCTGTAATCCTCAGCATCCCAGCCCCACTGATATGCATCAAATTCTTTTGCCAGGATCCCCAAATCTCCTCAGGTTAACAAAGTCATCAGTGCCTCCTGATCCTATTCATGCCAACCTTAAGCTTCTTGGCAACTACAAGTCTACTTAAATACATGTTCATTCCCAGATTAACTTTTGGTGAGACATTTGTTCACATTGCTCAGGGGCTGTAGTGTCTAACTTTGCTTTGTAGTCATAACCTGAAATGCTGAATCTAACGTCAGCTTTAAGTCAGACTGCCTGGTGTTTCATCCTATCTTTGCTCCTCTCTATCTTGGTCTTGATTTTTACATCTGCAAAATGAAGATAATAGTAATAGTGCCCAGTTCACTGAGATTTTGAAGAAATAATGAGATAATGCATTGTGTAAGTATTTAGAACAAATGCTATAATACTACAGATACTCCATTCATGAAGTTATTACAGTAATTATTATTTTTAAAGCAACCATAGTTAGAATTACCATTTTGAAAGAAAAATAATTTAAGATGAAGTCTGTCTTGTTCATTGCTATATCTCTGATGCCTAGAAGACTGTCTGGCACTTTATAGATGCTCAATAAATGTTAGTACTTAAGTGAATACGAGAATGAAGCATACAGATTCCAACTTGCTGCAGTTGGGTTAGAGCGCCCCAAGGAAATTGAGATTTGATTCAAGAAACTGAAGTGGCAGATGACTGACACAGTGGTTTATGATTTAATTAGGGACTCTCAAAACCTTCATGTGGAGAAAAATCAGTAACTAAGACTTGATTTGCTTAAAGGAGTTTGGCTGTTTCCTCCAGACCCAGGAAACAACTGGTGAGTAGTCCACTCTGTCACTTCAACTGGCAAGCAATCTTGTGCTGAAACTTGGCCAATTAGAGATGGTGGGAAGCAGTGAAAGGATAATTCTTGAATGATGCTCTCAATTAGGTGTTAGTCCCAGTGGACCTGGTTTGAAACAGGGCCTCTGAATCTTAGATTCACTGAGCCTGGGTCCACAGACCTGGGTGGCTGTGAGTGTTGCCTGGGAAACTGTCTTAGTTTGCTAGTGCTGCTATAGGGTAAATAGCACAAGAGGGTGGCTTTAACCATCAGGAATTTGTTTTCTCAGCTTAGGAGACTGGAAGTCCAAATTCAAGATGCTGCCCTAGGAGAAGTCTCTTTCTCTGTCTGCCCTGGGGAAAAACTTCCTATCTCTTCCAGCTTCCCTTCATTGCTTCCTTGGTGCCCTCTATAAGGCATCAGTCTTCCTCCATCTGTGCTTGCTTGCCTTATCTGCTTTTTTAATATCTCAAAAGCAATTGGCTTAAAAAGAACCCAACACTGATAAGATATCATTAGCATAACAAAGAAAACCCTATTTTCAAATGGGATTACCGCTACAAGTATAGGGTTTCAGATTTACAGCACATAGTTTTGGGAGACACAATTCAACCCATAACTGAACCCACTTACAATTATACGAGACTTGGGGAATATGTGTGTATGTGCAGACGTCCTTTTTTTTTGGACCCAGCACTTTAGGCACTTATCAAATAGTTTCAAGACCCACAGATTAACAATCATTTGAGTTTCTGCTGAAAAGAAGAAGTTAGAGGGAAATAGCAGAAGATACAGGGTGGTAGCTGCTGAAGAGAAAACAGCAGCATTCTATGTGACAGCTTGCATAGCCTCTGCCTCTCAGGGAGAAAAGGGCTGTTTTTTAGACAAAACTATGTACCTTTTCCAGCTTGATGCCTCTGGGTGCTCACAAAACATTAACAAGTCTTGCTGTTCTTCTTGAACCACCAGCTCATTGCTTGGCTTCTGCAGGGGATTTAGACCAGGCAACATCCTTGTCCTCAAGAAGCCTAGCTGCAAAATCAAAGAAGAAAACAGAGTGAACATCCAGAGCTGGAGGAAAAGAATGCGTAATATCCATGCTTATTTCATGTTATAGTGGGAGATGCCTAGACTCTCCTTTAGCTGTTTCCCTGTGGGACATCTGGGAGGAAAGGTTTGGGGCAAAAACATTGAATTTTAGGAAAGGGCTTTCAAGATGAGCAGCTTTGATGTGGACTTTGATGTGAGAATTATGAAGCTCTCTGTTAGCTGTCAGGAAAAACCAGGGTGTTCCTGACTTCATCATTCAAGGGCTGGGCTTTGATGGAGATGAAGTAGTCATTTTAGGGCAGATGATAACATTCATCTTTAAAAGCAGTGTGTAGAAAAATGGGCCTTTACAAAATGAGTTCCTCAAGGTCTACTCTAACTATAAAACCAAGCCAGCTGCAATGAGTCAATTCTGACTCATAATGGGCTCGTGCATATCAGAGTAGAGCCATGCTTCATAGCATCTTTATGGCCTGGTTTTTTAGTAGTAAGTCTCCAGGCCTTTCTTTGAGGTATCTCTGGGTAGACTTGAACTGCCAACTATTTGGTTGGTACTGAGCGTGTTAGCCATTTGTACTTCCCGTGGTTAATCTAACTACAAAACACCGAAGCCAAACCCACTGCCACTGAGTCAATTCTGACTTATAACAACACTATAGCACACAGTAGAACTGCCCCACAGAATTTCAGAGGAGCACTTGATAGATTCAAACTGTCAACCTTTTGGTGAGCAGTTGTAACACTTAACTACTACGCCACCACGGTTTCCACTTCAACTATAGAATCCTCTGTATCTCACAAGTTCATGCTTTTGGTGGTATTTTAGAATCTCTCTGATGTTTGTTAACATGGCAGCCAGACCGGAGCCTGAAAGTCGTCAGGGATGTTTATCCTACAGGACCTGCTACCTCCTGTCACTGCTTATCTGAGGTCACCACCTCATATTGCCCCTTGAGGCACTGGGAGTTGTGTGCTTACTTTGAGACTGAAGGTGAAATGAACAGGCAATCATTTGATTTTTGATAGCTCTGAAATATGCTTTGAAATAACTGTTATTTTCTTTTTTATTAACACTTTTTTAAGAGTTATTTTAAAAAACGAAAAATACAGCTATTAGCCACGAGTGGGTAGAAATTTCTTAGGGCTGGAAGTTCAAGTCTACTCAGAGCTGCCTTGGAAGAAATCAGCCATTGGAAACCCTGTGGAACACTGTTCTACTCTGACACACATGGGGCCACCATGAGTTGAAGTCAACTCAATGACAGCTGGTTGCTTGCTGTTTTTGTGACACTGCATCAGGTGGTCATGTTGATTCCTATCTTGTTAGTTTTACTTAAAACCAATTCTCCTTCAAGTGCACACATCACTTAGGTCAGGGACTTTAGATTTTGTGACCCCCACATGCCACTGTCCTGCTTAGAACAGCATACCTTGCCTGTTCAAATATGTGTGTGTGTATACATACAATATATATACATACATATGTATGTATCCATACAATATATGTGATTCCAGTTATCCTTGATGGTGCTGAATTCTTATAAAAATAATGTACTGGCAGATGGAGATATGGGAAGAAGAAGGAACACTCAAACATGGTTGTATTTTACAGTGTGTCTTTAGCCAGGGGAAAACGTTTGTTAGAATTTTGTTGCATATGCACAACTCATGATGTAATAAGAGCTTGATCTTATTGTTATTAGTTTTGGGTTCCCATTATTTCTCTAAAATTGTCCCTAGTCCTTATGCAAAAAACTCACAAATGGTGGCTGGTCCTACAGTCGTTTTAAGTCTCAACACACAATTTCAATTGAGTAACCAGAATAAATTCAGTCCATAATATTACTCAATGCCTCACTCTTCATTCAGAGACAAGGTCTCGTCTTCTTCCTTGGGCTAATGTCAGTAGCTGATGATTGACTGCCTTTAATGAAGGCACTGTGATTGGCTTTTGCTCTTTATTCCACTTACGTTATTGTAGATTCCCAAACTGATATTTTAAATTCTTCAAAGGCTAAAAGGACATAGGAAAGGAAACAAAAGATCCTTAAAGTTTAGGTTACACACGTTACACAGTTTTACAATGAAGATTTCATCCACAGGTGCTAATGGTACTGTTTGGATTCATCTCCTAACCTAAAAGTTGGCAGTTTGAACCTACCTGCTTGCACTGAAAAAGAAAGTCCTGACAATCTTCTTCTGTAAAGATTTCAGTCAAGAAGACCCTATGGAGAAGTTTTATTCTGTAACACAGACTCTGAACCCAAGATCTAGGGATCACCACAGCCATTTCCCATTGGTTCAGGTTTGGTGAATTCTATGTACTTCTGGACCGACTCTCCCTTCTCTATTGCTCAGTCTGATTTCTCAAATTTCCCGTTGATGTGCAGGGCTCCTAAGATGTTATATGTAATGTATTTGTTTGTTCTTTTAGGTCTTTGTTGTTAGAGGGATCATAGGGAATGTCTAACTACTCTGCCATCTTGGTCTTAACTCTGTGTTTTTTTTTTTTTGATTTCTGGACTGCTGCTTCCAGGGGACCTTAATGATGTGAATGGAGTCCAGCTTTTGAGACCTTTATTTTCTGATGTGACATGACTCAGAACGAGAAGAAACAACTGCAAATATACATTCATAATAGGAAGATGGAATGTACAAAATATGAATCTAGGAAAATTGGAAATCATCAAAATTGAAATGGAACACATGAACATAGATATCCTAGGCACTAGTAAACTGAAATGGATTGGTATTTTACACTTCAGATTAGACAATCATATGGTATACTGCACCAGGAATGACAACTTGAAGAGGAATGACATTACATTCATCATCAAAAAGAACATTTCAGGATTTATCCTGAAGTACAATACTGTAAGTGGTAGGACAACATCCATATGCCTACAAGAAAGACCAATATGGCTATTATTCAACTTTATGCATAAACAACTAAGGCCAGAGATGAAGAAATTCAAGATTTTTACCAGTTTCTGCTGTCTGAACTTGATCAAATTTGCAATCATGATGCATTGCTAATTGCTGGTGATTGAAATGTGAAAGGTGGAAGCAAAGAAGGACATGTAGTTGGAAAATATGGCCTTGGTGATAGAGGCAATGCCAGAGATCATGTGATGGAATTCCAATAACTTCTTCATTGCAAATATCTTTTTTTACCAATATAAATAGCAGCTATACATACGAACCTGGCCATATGGAATACATAGAAATGAAATCGACTGCATCTGTGCAAAGAGATGCTGGAAAACTCAAAGTCATCAATTAGAAATAGGCCAGAGGCCTATTGTAGAACAGACCATTAATTGGTCATACGCAAGTTTGAGTTGAAACTGAAGAAAATTAGCAACTCCATGCAAGCCAAAGTATAACCTTGAATGTATCCTATCTGAGTTTAGAGACCATCTCAAAAATAGATATGTTGAATGCTAATGACCAAAGACCAGAAGCGTTGTGGAATGACATCAAGGACATCACACATGAAGAAAGCAAGAGGTCACTTTAAAGACAGGAAAGAAAGAAAAAAGATTCTAAAATTTGCTCTTGAATGTCAAGTAGCTAAAGCAAAGGAAGAAATGATGAAGTTCAAGAGCTGAACAGAAGATTTCAAAAGGTGGCCAGAGAAGACAAGGTATTGTAATGATACATGGAAAGAGCTGGTGATAGAAAACCAAGAGGAAAGAGCATGCTCGGCATTTCTCAACCTGAAAGAACTGAAGAAGAAATTCAAGCCTACAGTTGCAATAGTGAGAGATTCTATGGGAAAAGATTTGATAGGAAGAGGAAAGGGGGACTAGCTTACTTGCTGGATACTGGCCTGAGCCATGACATCCTGCAGTGGGTTTAGTGGTACATTTGAAGATATAGCTTTGTCCTGTCTCTGTTCCAACTGAGGATCCTCATAGTTCAGGAGGTTCTGTAGATAGAGCAGCTTTATTGCTTTTATCCCTCACAGCTGCCCAGGTCTCCTCCTAAAGGACCTTCCTAGTCTATTGTCTTCTAGATAGATTTTAGGAAAACAAATTTTCTGGTATCAAACAGTGCCAGTAGCCTACTCTTTGTTGGTGTAAATGTGAGTCCTGGATTTCTTTGGTCTTATATTTTTGTTGTGTGCTGTCTAGTTGATTCCAGCTCATAGTGACTCATAGCAACCCTGTAGCAACCTTATACAGAGTACAGCTACCCTCCTGGGCTGTGATCTTTATGGGAACAGATCTCCAGGCTTTTTCTCTCATGGAGCCACTGGTGGGGTGGAACTGCCAACTTTTTAGTTAGCAGCTGTGCTTATATATTGCAGCATCAGGGCTCTTTATAAACCAAAAGCAAACCTATTGCTGTCAACTCTATTCTGACTCAAAGCACCCATATAGGGCAGAGTAGAATTGCCCCATAGAGTTTCCAAGGAGTGCTTGGTGGATTTGAATTGCTGACCTTTTGGTTAGCAGCCTATACTGCCAGAGTTTCCATATAGTCCCCTTAAAATCTCTTTAGGCTTTTGGTTTACCAATATGTTTCTGGGAAACCCTGGTGGTGTAGTGATGAAGTGCTAAGGCTGCTAACCAGAAGGCTGGCAGCTCAAATCTGCCAGGTGCTCCTTGGAAACTCTGTGGGGCAGTTTCTCTCTGTCCTATAAGGTCACTATGAGTTGGAATTGACTCAACAGGAGTGTTTTTTTTCTGTTTGTTTTTTATAAGTTTCTGATCCAGAGGCCAAGTTCTTTTTCTTATCTATAGAGACCTGTTGTGAGAATTGCTGTTTCCTGTCCAAAGGCGTTAAGAGCTCAACTGCAAATCAAGGGGTCAGCAGTTTGAATCTACCAGCTGCTACTTGGAAATCCTATGGGGCAGTTTTACTCTGTCCTGTGGGGTCTGTATGAATCGAAATCAACAGCAATGGGTTTGTTTTTTCATCCAGAGGTCTGTGGTCTGATTATATCCCAGGTAATCGGCTCCATTGTTCCTGTGCCCCTAGCCCATAATCCAGTCTTGTCCATTTTCATTTTCACAACGACCTCAAGAAGTAGGTTCTATCATTAACCCAGTTTCACAGCTGTGGAATCTGATATTTACGAAAGTTAAGGCACCAGAAAGGAAGGGGCTGATGTTGCAGGTTCTCCTTTCTCTCCGGGTTGGAACAGGACCTGGCTCTCTTACCTGCATCCCACATAATCCTTGTATATCTTTTTCAGCATATTTATCTCCTACAAAACTTCTCCTTGTCTCTGCCCTTGATGTGATGAACCATGGAAGCCAGGCTAGAGGACACTAGCCTCTGGACTCTGGGACCTTCCTTTTCAGAGACAGTCAGCGAGGTGGGAAGACTGGCAGAAAACAGCTGACCCCTGTGCCCGTCAGAACCTCAAGGCATAAATCCTCTCTCGGCCCAGCAGTAATAAGCTCACACCTTGAAGCATGAAATTTGATTAGCCCTTTTATCTCAGCTGCATCACCTGGATTGTTATTACGGGTTGTAGAATTTACGGAGCCCCTACCCTCCATGCCCCACTGTCAGTGCCACCCTGTGTAGGTCTTGGTCACCTCCAGAGAAGAGCGGCAGGGCTGGCTGTCTACGAAGTGAAGAGCTTTGCTCTTTTTCATTTCTGTCAGCTTTCATGTGTTGCCAAAAAACGGGAAGTCGCTTCTGAGGGAAACCTTACAGGTTACAGAGGTTAGCTTTTCAGCTAGTATAGCACTGGAAACCCTGGTGTGTAGTGGGTTAAGTGCTATGTCTGCTAACCAAAATATCAGCAGTTCAACTCCACCAGGCGCTCCCTGGAAACTCTGTGGGACGGTTCTGCTCTGACCTCTAGGATTGCTATGAATTGGACCCAACTTGGTAGCAGTGGGTATAGCATTTAAATGAGCCCCTAGGTGGCACAAACAGTTAAGCAGTTGGCATTACCCAGAGTTTGGCAGTTTGAATCTATCCAAAGGTCCCTCAGAAGAAAGACCTGGCAATCTACTGCCAAAAGATCACAGCTATTGAAAATACTGTGAAGTGCAGTTCTGCTGTAAAATGCATGGAATTGCCATGATTTGGAATCAAACTGATGGCAACTGGTTTGTTTCTTTGTTTATATCTTTTAAGTGGGGGGTGGGAAATGGTACGCGTATGTGTGATAAGCCTTGCCTTATTGTAGTTATAATGGAAATTTGTACCAAGTTATTAAAGAAGCCATGTTTATACTGTAGAAAAGAGTTGAGGGTCTAGATCTGGAAATAGTAGACTGTAGAGGGTTGCTGTGTGTCAGAATTAACTTGATGGCAATGAGTTTGGTTTCTTTTTTAGTGATTCCCAAACTAACTAGCAAAAAATATTCTGGCTAAGCCAAGCGAAGCCAAGTGCTGTCGAGTTGGATACGATTCTAGGAAACTGTTAAAACTTATATTCCCAGGCCTCTTCTAACACCACTGAATCCGCATTGCTGAGAATACAGCCTAGGAACTGCCACCAATCACTTTGGTCCCTGTCCTGGGAAGCACTCATGTAAGCTAAGGGGAGGCTGACTGGATCCGCCTCCGTTGGAATACTCCAAGATCAGGCATTATCAGTGATTGGGAGTCCCAGTCCAGAAACAGAGACCCACTCAACCCTGAGGAAAGGTGTTTATTTTTAAAACTCAATAGGGCATTTAAGGATAGATGACAGAGTCCTACTGAGGAGAGAGACTGAGATGAGTAGAAAGTCAGGACAGTGGCTGTTGCCCTCTTGTCCCTTGAAGGCCAGATGGACTCTCCCTTCTCTGCTTCTCCCTGCCTGATGTGCCATGTGCATGACTCCTGGCCTACGCATGGACCCAGTCTTCTCAGTTTGCATATCCACAGTGCTCTGGCTGGTTTCTGTGAATCACAGTCCAATTCCTTGAGTGACAAAAGGTGGCTTCACTAGTCTGTCAATAGTCTGACATCTCCTGGGTTCACTGTGAGTCAAACTGATGGAACAAGGGTGAACAGGACCACTTAGGCTTCCAGAGCTCCTCCTTCCAGGACTCTCAATAGCTTGTGAAGACAGACAGGGAAGACAAGAATGAAGGCATGTTGGCCAGCATGTTGATAACACCATAAATACATTGACATGTGCCAGTTCAGTGAAAACAGGACTCTTCCATAGACCAAAACCAATTGTTATGATGTGTCTAGCATAGTCTCTTCCTGTAATCAAGCTACCTGGAAGGTCAAGCCAGAATCAATCTTTTTATTGAATTTCTTTTCATTCATTTACTCATTCAGTAAGAAATTTATTGAGCATATCCTCTGTGCTGGGTACTCATTTGACATCTCATAACTGTTTTAGGACCTTGGAGTTCTTTGATAAACAAAACAGACAAGGATACTTAATTTTGTGGAGCAGGCATTTTAGTGGGGTGAGGTGGGAAGAAGATGGAAAATGAATACTTAAACACAGTAAATAAGTAAATTATGCAGTGCGTTAGGAAGTGATTAGTTCTAAGGGGAAAAGTGGAAACTATAGCAAGATGAAGAGACTTAAAAATTCCAGAGAGGTGGATGGAAGTGTTAAAAAGAGCAATCGGTATTGCTTATTGAGAAGATGATATCTGAGCGAAGGTTGACAGAGGTGTAGATGTGTGAAGGGAGAGTGTTGTAAGCAGACAGCAGTTTAAGTGGCGGCAATAAGGACGGAAGAGTGCTCTCCTGAGGGGTGTAGCTGAAATGCACGAGTGAGGACAGAGAGTAGACGCAGGAGCCATAGAGTAAAGGTGGAGGGCAAAGCACATGGGGCCTGGCAGTCACTGCAAACTTTGGAATTTCCTAAATGAAATGGAAACCAAATCAGGGTTTTAGACATGGGGATGATATGATCTGAATGCTTTAATTCATTGTTTAAATTTTTATTATGGAAATTTTAAGCAAAAGGAAAGAGAATAGTATAATAACCCCTTGTGTACCTATCACCCAATTTTATAGTGGTGAACTCATGGACAATTTTTTGTGTTTATGTTCCAGTTCACTTTCCCTCTTTCTTAAATTCCAGATAATATCATTTATTCAGTAAATGTTTCCATTGTATAACATCTTTATGTATATATGTACATACATAAAAGATCTTTATATACATATGTAACGTTGTATATATCTTTTTTAAAAAATAAGGAGTGACATTTATTTATTTTGTTGCTGTTGAGAATATACACAGCAAAAACACACACCAAGTTTCTAGATACATGATTCAGTGACACTGATGACATTCTTCAAGGTCTTCAGCCACTCTCACTCTCCTTCTCTGACTTTTCTTCCCCCATTAACATAAACTCATTGCCCTCTAAGCTTCGTTTCTAATCTCTTGAGTTGGTGTGGTCAGTTTGAGCTCACAGAGAAAGATCTTAAAAGAGCACAGTGCTCAAGGCAGACAATCTTCACTAGTTAAGATAAACTGCTGTTTGGTTTGAAAAAGACTTCTGAGGATATTTTTCGTTTAAGTTTAAAGTATCTCACAGTAGCTGTTTCAGTGGTTCGTACAGCCTCTGTGACTCCAAGGGGTCAATGATAATCTGAAATTCTGTTCTGCATTCTCAAGGGAGAATGATTTTAATCAAGGAATTGTCTGACATTACAGATTTGACTACCAACTAGGGGTTAGAGTAGAGTTGCCCTTGATTCTTGAAGGTAAGTTGGCAGGACACCAATTCTTAAATTGTATCATTCGGCATTCTACATGCTGAGCACCTGGGCACTTTGCACAGATCTCTTGTTTTTGTCGTTGTTCTTGTTAGGTGCGATAGAGTCAGTTCCGACTCATAGAGACTCGATGTACAACAGAACAAAACACTGCCGGTCCTGTGGTATCCTCGTAATTATCGTTATACTTGAGGCCATTGTTGCAGCCATTGTGTCAGTCAATCTCATTGACGGTCTTTCTCTTTTTCATTGACCCTCTACCAAACATGATGTCCTTCTCTTAGGGACTGGTCGCTTCTGATAACACATCCAAAGTATGTGAAATGTCTTACCATCCTTGCCTCTAAGGAGCATTTTGTCTGTACCTCTTTCACGACATATCTGTTGGTTCTTCTGGAAGTCCATGGAATACTCAACATTTTGGGCCAACACTGTCTAATACAAAGGCATTAACTCTTTTCAGGTCTTCTTTATTCATCATCCACCTTTCACATGCATATAAGGCAACTGAAAACACCACAGCTTGGGTCAGGTGTACCTTAGTCCTTAAAGTGACATCTCTGCTTTTCAAGACTTTAAAGAGGTCTTTTACAGCAGATTTGCCTAAGGCAATGCATCATTTGATAACTTTTTGTTTTATTATGATTAAGTAAAAGTATAGAATCCAAATCAATTTTGCATGCCCACCTGTCTGCAACTTTCTGCCCTCCTCACCCTGTGACAGCACACTCCTCTTTTTCACTCTTCTAGTATTCACTCAATGAACACCTGTCCCCTGCTCTCCACCCTCTCATCTCACCTCTAAGAAAAAAAAAAAAAAAACGATAGGACAGCCCCCATACATGTACAAAACCATAAAGTACACACACCACATACTCACTCTGTGTCCCCGAGTCCACTCCATTCTTTGTCTGAAGAGTTGACCTCAGTATTGGTTTCAGGTCTGGGCCAGCAGCGTAAGACCAGGGGCCACATTCCCAGGGGACCCTCTAGGCTGTCATACTTACCATTCAGGTCTTTTAATAAAGTTCTCGATCTGCAGACCTCTTTTTCTCATGCTATGTCGGGGACTCTGTGTTGCCTGTCAGGGCTGTCTTTAGTGGAGGCTGGGCAACACCACCTGATCCCTCTGACCTCATGCTGATGTAGTCTCACAATAATATGGGTCCTTTTCTCTCCTGGGCTCGTTTTAACGCATGTGTTTGATGTTCTCAGTTGTCATCTGTTACAGGTGGGTTGGGACTAATTGATGTTCCTCAGATGGAAGCCTGTTGGCTTTTAAGACCCAGACACCACTCACAAATATGGAGTGCAGAACACTCTCTTAGCAAAAGACTTGTTGTGCCAATTAACCTTGGTATCCCCCAAGAACATGATGCCCAGAACCCTATCCCGGCTACTGCGTCTTTTGAAATGTTGGGTTGATTTTAGAAAATGTTTTGGCTTATGATGTAGTCCAGTTATGCTGACTATATAACATCTTTTTAGCTGAGGTACAATTTACATGCAGTAAAGCACAGCTCGATAAATACTTTTATATTTATATATCCTTGTGGTCACCCCCAGATCAAGATATAAAACATTTCCTGCACTCCAGAAAATTCTCCTGCCAATTCCCAATCCATAACCCCACCATCATCATCAAAGGTAGTGATTTCTATTACCAAAGATTTGTTTTGCCTGTACTTAAATTTCTTGGATAAGTAATTATACAGTATGTATTCTTTTCACTGCTGTATGTGCACAGCACAGGGAGGGAGGGCTCGAGCCCATTACAATTGACTGTGGGCATCCTAAACCTTCTTCTTGCCACTGTACCAAGCCCCATCAATTGCTAAGTCCACTGGCTGTGCTGTTTGTAGTTGAACTCAGGATTTGAGACTTCACCTTAGAGACTTCTTAGTCTTAATGTAAATCAGGAGATGTAAATAATATATGGGAGCAGGAGGGAGCTGGCACGTAACCTAACTCTTTAGGCTCCTACTCAGTCACTATATACAAGATCAGAACAAGAAATGCTCTATTAAGTGTGTAATGGTGTGAAGCTGACAAAGCCATAAGGATCATTTGACAAGGGCATCTGGACCACTTGAAGCCTCCCACTGTCCAAGACTCTGCGTTTATGGGAACTGCCAATGCCTTTTTTAAATGACTTCTTTCCCTAAGTGTCGTGGATGACCATCTCAGCTTTGGATAGACACACTTTTCCTTGTGTATGTTCATTAGTCAAAGGTGTGTGGCAGATTTTTGCTGGCCAAGGTGTTAGATTTTTTGAAAGGACTCAATTTCAGAAATGCTGCAACTTTTATGTAATAACCCAAACGGAAGTATTCTGTTGGGCAGAAATTAATTACCCTTGTAGAAATCACCAGGGGAAGGAACCCATTGTTCCTCAAACCCCCTGGTGTACCTCCCGGATGATTCATGACGCTGTCACTAGAATCCAATTGATTTGTTCTAAATGGAGCTATCAATCTTCCTTTCTCTTGTCCCCAAACATATTCATATATTGTAACATAAATTACAGAGTTGCAAAAAATAACACCATTGTTCTTTGTCAAGGATGGCCATGAACACGATTCCTGCCAATATGGCCTTGTGGGTGACATAGCTTATGTCCCGTGGTCTCCGCTGGCCGTGATGGTCTGACTCCTGGTTGACTGGCTTCTGAGAGGAGCTGTGTCTTAGTTTCTTAGTGCTCCTGTAACAAAAATATCATAAGTGGGTGGCTTTACAGAACAGAAATGTATTTTCTCACAGTTCAGGAAGCAAGACGTTTAAATTTAGGACACAAGCTCTGGGAGAAGGCTCTGTCTTTCTGTCAGCTCGGGGGGAAGACCCTGTCTCTTTCAGCTTCTGTAGCCCTGGCATCCCTTTGTTCCTTGGTGATCTTCATGGGTCGCCTGCTTTCTCCTGTTTCTGTTTTGCTTGTCTCTGTGTCTGTGCTTCCGCTTATAACTAAAAGTGATGAGGCTTACGGTGTCCCGACAGAACTTCACCAACACTTTCATCCATGGGGGTAGGGGTTAAGATTCTAATACGATTCAATCCATAGTAGACTCTCTTCTTGATGCTGTGTTGGGTGTGAGAAAAGCTGAGCTCCAGGGAGCCACAGACTGGAGAATCCACTGTTTGTGCTTCTTTTGGTTAGGAATTTCTCCTCCTTCGTGTTCTGTGTCCAGATCCAGCTGGCTCAGTCTAGTTGATATCTCTGTAACATGATGACCACTTACCTGGCAGTCTCTAAATAAGGGATTCAGGCTGGGAAGTCCTCTTATTTCCACATCCCTGGGATAGATGGTCTCAGAAATGAATATGATTTCCTCTAGTGTTATTTCCAAATACATCTCCACTTACATGGCAGTAGGAAAAGGCTCTGGACTAAAACCAACGTGGATTCAAATTCCAGTTTTGCCACTTACCCTGTGACATTGGGAAAATTACTTCATCCTTGATGAGCTTCAGTGTCTTGATCAGTAAAAACAATACACTATAATCTTTCTCACAGTGCTAAAGGAAATTGAGCTTCAGCTGGCACAGGTACAGGCTTAAAAAATGGTCATTTCCTTTTCTCCAAGCAGTTTTAAAAGCCAAATTAGATACACTGTGAAACTCTAACTCCAGGGAACCACACAGGGCAATATCTAGATCAGGCTTTGCAAAAACTCAGGTTTTAATCTTTCTTGGTTGTTGAGAGTAGGAGGAGCTGAGTTGTCCAGCCCTGGTCGTGGTGGATGACAGAGCAGGGAACACACATACCTTGAGACAGAGTCTAGCCCTGCTCTATCCCTGTGTCTCTGCAGGGAGAGGCTGACTGCCTGGCGTAGAACAGGGCCTCTGTGAATAACTGTGGAGTTAATTAAGTTCCGAGCCATCCGTGTTTGAAATCTTAGATTCTAATGTAGCAATGTTTTGATGCAAATGTAGTTGACACGAAGGTGCCAGCATGTTGTTGTTGTGAATTGCCATTAACCAGATCAGTGGACAAAAAGTCAGTTTAAAAGGATATTTATCTACATGTGAATGATGCCAAGCCAAGTGCCATCAAGTTGGATCTGGTTTGTAGTTAAAGAGGGTTCATAAACACAGCTTGATTAATCTCAATATAGTCCCATGAGGCTGTCCACAGTACCCTATATTAGTAACGAGGAGGTGAAGAGATAGAACCAATGTTTCCTGGCCAGAGTAGTGAAATGAAGCTCTGTCCAGGTTTTATGGGGAGAGCCCACTGTCCTTTTATTCTTTCCTTCATTTCACAGCAAGCTCCCATTGGGTTTTGTTCCTGGAGTCCTGATAGACCAGTGACTCAGCTGGGCTGATTTTGCCCTTCAGGGGACATCTGGCAATGCCTAGAGATATTTTTTCTTACTTCTTATTTTAAAATCAGAAAAGGTGTATATCAGATGCATATCCTTTCACCACACTTACTCGATTCATATGCTGAGAAAATAATCTGAGAAGGTTGGCTATATGAAGAAGAACATGGCATCAGGATTAGAGGAAGACTTGTTACCAACTTGTGTTCTGTAGATAACATAGGCTTCTTGCTGAAAATGAAGAGGACTTGAAGCACTTACTGATGGAGATCAAAGATTATAAATCTGCAGTATGGATTAGGTACCTCAGTGTAACTAAAACAAAAATTTTCACTACAGGACAAATAAGTAACATATAACAAATACTGAAGTTGTAAAGGAGTTCATTTACTTGAATACACAAACAACCCTCATGGAAGCAGAAGTCAAGAAATCAAACAATGTATCACACTGGGCAAATCTGCTGAAAAGTATCTCTTCAATGGGTTAAAAAAGCAAAGATGCTACTTTGAGAACTGTGGTGAGACTGAAACAACCGGTGGTATTTTCAGTCTTCTCACATGCATTCAAAAGCTGGACAATGAATAAGGAAGACCGCATTTAAATTATGTTGTTAGCAGAATGCTGACTATACCACAGACTGCTAGGAGAGTGATAGATCTGTACTGGAAGAAATACAAAAAGAATACTCTGTAGATGCGGGGTTGGTAACACTTTGTCTTAGGTACTTTGGACATGTTACCAGGGGATCACTCCCTGGGGAAGGACATCATGCTTCTTAAAAGCAGAGGGTCGCTGAAAAAGAGGAAGACCCTCAAGGAGATGGACAGACACAGTGGGTAGAACAACTCCCTTACAGTTACTTGTGAGGATGACGCAGGGCCGGGCGGTATTCTGTTCTGTAGTACACGGAGATGATGTGAGTTGGAGCCAGCTTGAGAGCCCTTAACAAGACAACAAAAGAAATATTTTGGGGTGTCAGAACTGCAGGGTGGGGGTGCCCCTGGTATCTAGTAGGGAAAGGCTACAGAACAGCTTCCCACAGCAAAGAATTCTCCAGCTCCAAACATCAATACTGCTGAGGTTGAGAAACACTGCAATAGACCACATGTGACCTTATCAAACATGAGTGAGAAGTGTCCTCCACGTTTTGAGCTCCTATGAAGCAAGCTGTATTCTAAGCATGGACGGAGCTCCTGAGAAGACCAGAATGTTTCTCTTGGCAGGAGTGTCATTTGCTCTTACAGTCCTGGAAAATTTTTGTGTTTTCTTTTTTGTTCATGAACTCTGGTGGGAGCAGAAATTGTGACTTCAGTTATTTATTTATTGTTTTTATCTCCCCACGTCACAGGCTACATGGCAGTCTGCTCCACAGGGACTCATTACTTGTAGGTCTTTGAATAATCAAAATGTCTCATTATTGTTAATCATGAATGGAAGAATTTTTTTAAATGCTATGTGTCAGGCAATGTTCTAAGCATCTTATATCTACATCTTGTTTTAATTCTTCAGTTACCCTGTAAGGTATGTACTATCAGTATTCCTGTTTTTATAGATGAGCAAGGTGAGGCATTAAGATGTAAATAGCTTGCCCAGAGTCAGAGTAAATAGGTGGCATGGATATGCAGCCCACAGTGGGCTCTGGAGTCTGGTGTGTAACCTTTCTGTGACACGACCTGATATGCTTAAGCCAAACCAAGTGCTGTCGAGTCGGATCCGACAACCTCAAGTCTGCATTCTGCTTGAGAACCCTGTACAGTGGAGAGAGGGACAAGCCTCAGGGACCCGATTGCAGGTGTATGTTAGGGTTTCCTGCAGCCACAAGAGTAAAACAGACAGGAATAAAAGATACATGTCTCCTGTGAGAAGAATCTGAAGAAAAATTAGCCAAGTCAAGCACTTTGCTGGAAGGAAGAAGAAACTTGGGATGTGAGATGCCAGCATGCACGGTGTATCCTGACTGTCCTCTTGTCTGGACTCAGGGGTTAGAAAAATAAAGAAGGAGGCAGGAGCAAGCCAGGCCAAATGCCCAAGCCACTCATTTCCAGGGAAGGCGAATCTGTTGATGACTGTGGCCTGTGTGGGCAGTCTTCTGTGTCTATTACCTGAGCTGTAATAACTGTAACATACCCCACCAGGCCTTTCCATTGCTGGTTTTTGTGTAGGAAGTGTGTACGGAATGACGATTGCCTCTTGCTATTCATAATGGCTGTTCACACTGAACATGCTGTCAGGCTTTGCAGGATTGATCAGTTTGGAGGATACATTCATGCTGAAGAAAGAACGGAGCACTGACTTGAGAGAACTAATTAGAAAGGCCTGTGAGAGGTATCTGTGGACCCTTGTCTTATTTGCTCATTTCTCCCTGTGTTCCTTTATTTATTTACCAATCGTCTGTTGAGGTCTGTGTGCCTGGACCAGCTGAGGCTCTGAGAAAACAAAGATAAAAAAGGTGTTGGCTGGAAACATGAACATGCAGAGGAGCACAGTTGCTCTTAGGGAGGTCGCAGATGTGAGAGATGTCAGCCTCCTCGGACCTCGGCAGGTTGGACCTGAAGACTCACAGCCTAGGCATTTAGCTTGGGGTTGTGTTGCTTTCTCTTTTGCCTCTCTCACCCCAGTGAAGTGTCGGGGGACAGGAGGACATCCAGGAAGTACTTCACATGCCGCATTTCCAAGTTCCTTCTTCCTTCCAACGGAGGTCTTAACTTTGCTGATTTTACTTCACATTTTTTCTGAAGGACACCTATACCTTTCACTCTTGTCTGCTTTGTTCTTGTCCTACAGAAAATCCTGGCAGCAAATCTTGCGTCTGCCGCTTACTAGCTATGTGACCTTCGGTGAGTTACTTTCTTACTCTGCCTTGGTTTTCTCATTGGTAAAATATAAATAATAATTGTATATAGTGGTAGGGTTAATATAATTTAATAAGGTAATGCATGTAAAGTGCTTAATGGGGGCCCAGCACACAGTAAGTACGCAGTGGAGGTTAGTTATAATCAGTGATTGGTTACTGAATGTTCATTGATTAAAGATTAGTTATTGTCATGTTTCTAGTACGGTGGAACATGGGTGACAGAGGATCTCGGACTGGCTAGGGGAGTCACCGAATGTTTCAGGGAAGGTTGTGGGTAGGTTGAGACATGAAGAGTAAGTGGCGGACTTTCAGGAAGACTGGCGGGGTACAGGCATTCCAGGAAGAGAGGGCAGCATGTGTGAGAGCAAGGAGGCCCAAGAGAGGTGGCACATTGGAAAACTATACGTACTTTGGAATTGCTTGTTTGCATCACTGTGTGGGAGAAGCAGGAGCAGAATCAGGGCAGGAAAGCAGGGACTAGTTCTTATGCCATAACAAGTTCTTCAGGATGTAGAAAAAATTCTCTACTTATGGCTAGATTCCATTTCAATTACTCTGATGTAAGTTGATTCTGAGATAAGTCAAATACCATTTTTTTCTTTTTTAGTTTTCATTATTGTTGCCTTTTATTATCAGCATCTTTATAAATTGGATCTTTCTCTTTGTGGATTGGCATGAGAATGATAACATCAGCAACCTACGGGGTGCAATACTGTAATACACATCCCTAGTGAAAGATATACCAAAAAAAAAAAAAAAGGATGGTTCCAAGTGTGGTTCATTGTAAATCAAATGTCTGTTAAGTTGTGGGCTACCTGTCTATGCTGTAGGGGATGTAAATTGTTGAGTGATTCTGATTACAGTTGTAATGCAGTGACGCTTTCAGGTAACCCAGGTTGCAGTAGGAAGGTAGTTGGGAGGAATAGGAATGGCAGCAGATGTATCACCCAGGAAGCTCTAAGGTACCAGCAAGAAATGATGAGTGCGCTAAAACAATGACAAAGGCAAAGAGAGAGGCAACATGGGTGGTCCAACATGAACTCATCCTAGAAAAAAGTGCTACATACCTCATTGATGAATATCATTACAGTCACCTTCAAAGTTCTTCCCTTGGGAAGTTACGCACCAATGGCAGTGCCCAGTCTACCCTTCGAAGCAATTTTGGAACTCTTTTTCTAGAATGGCCATCGGAACTGTTGTCATATTACCCTTGATGTCTTGAATGTCATCAAAATATCTTCCTTTCAATATTTTCTTTATTTTCAGATAAAGAAAAATGTCACTGGTGGCCAGATCAGGTGAGTAGGGAGGGTGTTCCAATACAGCTACTTGTTTACTGGCTAGAAACTCCTTCACAGATGACTCTACAATTAAGTTCACAAACTTGCTGCCATGATACTATGAGCAGTGGCCATTCCAGAAAGAATTCCAAAATTCTTTTGAAAGGTAGACTAGGTGCTGGCATCAGTGCATAGCTTCCGAATGGGAGTACTTCAAAGGCGACCGTAGTGATATTCAGCAATGAGGTATGTAGCACTTAGAACACCTGAGTCCACAGACTTACTTGTTGGACCTTATACATGAACAGTGTTAGAAGGCAAAACCAAGAAGAACTAGTGCCTGATTAGATATGAAGGCCAAGAAAAGAGAAATCTTGGCTAAACCCTCAACAACAGGATAGACAGGAGTGGTGTCATTCCTGAGACAGGGATATTGGAGAAAAAATAGATTTTGAGGGTGTGAAGATGAGTGAGGGGAATATTTAGGTGGAGATGCCCAGTCAGACAGGTGGGAATTGGATCATGAGCAAAGAGGAGATTACTCAGAAGGATACAGAGGAAGAACTACAAAGGCTGAGCTCCAGGGAGTCCCATGTTTCATGAAAAGGGCAAGGAAGAAAAGTCTGAGGAAGAGACAGAGAAAAATAGCTGGTGAATAAGGAGAAAGGGAGGAAGGATTGGTCACTGAAACCAAAGGATATATTTCAAAAGCAAGAAAGTGGTCCTCAACGCCAATGCGACAGAGATGTGAGATAATAAGGGTAACAAAAGTTTTGTATTAGGTTTGTGAACCAAAAAAAAAAAAAAAAAAAAACCCACTGCTGCTGAGTTGATTCTGACTCATAGTGACCCTATTGGACAAGTAGAACTGCTCCATAGAGCTTCCAAGGAATGCCTGGCAGATTCAAACTGCCAACCTTTTGGCTAGTAGCCATAGCACTTAGCCACTATGCTACGAGGTTTGTCAGCAGGCAGTATGTAAACCTCAGTGAGAGAAATTAAGCTGGTGAGATCAGGAGCCAGATTGCAATGGGTAAGAATGTTGAAATGTCGAGACAGGACAAAGATGCTTTTTGGAACTCTGATTTTAGGGAGAGGTTACTGTTTTTTTGAGATGTATTTTTTAAAAACTACCTCTAAGTCCAAGATGCCCAAAGGGGAATTCTCTGGAACAGCTTGCTCTGCTGGAGAACAGAATCCTAACAAGTAGAAAACTCTTGGGTAGCTATTTCAAAAAATTGATTCTATATTGTTAGGGCAATTTTATAAAGGAAAAGAATATGTCAGAAATTGTTTACATGTACTTTATAAGTTCTAACCACTAGTGTGCTCTTCAGCAAGCCTTTTACAATCTCTAGGAATTTATTTGTATATTGTACCCCCTCAGAATATAGTTCATGTCTTTTTGTAGGCTAAACTTCTAACAAATGTATTTGGCAATGGGCACTGTAGTTTATGAAAACCTGGCAGCAAAATTCCCAAATTTCAAACCAGTAACCCTGTAGTATGAGTTCCTTGCATATTTATGAACCTTGCCCCCACCCATCTTCTGCTTTGATATGCACCTTCAGGCCTTATGAATTTGCTTCCCTCACCTCATGAGAGCAGGACTCCTTAGGACTCATATTTTCATGGCACATTCAAAGTTCTCTCTCAATCCTAAATTCTTATAAAATTTCAAGAGGCAATACATTCTTTATACCCAGGGTGTGTATTAATTTTTTGGTTTAGAGTTAAGTGAAATAACTTTCTAAAAGTGGTGGCAGAACATGAAGGAGACAAGGGGAAAAATCTCATGCTTAAGCTACTGAAATTAGCTTGATTTCACCACCAATAATTCTAATATTAACAATGTAAATCAGTTCCCACTGCGGTGCCCATAGGAGCCTCTGTGAAGAAGGCTGTTTTTGAGCTAAAAGTCAAAGAATGACTAGAATTTTCACAGGAGAAAGAACTACCCAAGTAAAGGAAATGGCATAAGCAAAAGCGTGCAATCTGGGATGTAGCTAACTAGCTGAGATGTAGTAATTTGAAGTATAGTATTTGTGAAGGAATTCTTTATGAAGAAAAATAATGGGAGGTAAGTCTAGAAGATCTGCTAGGATCAGAGTTTTGAGAGCAAGTATTAGGGCTTGGGGAGTTTAGGGAGGCAGAATCACGTAATTACTTTAATTGGGTAAGAGTGAGTTTCTTTAAAATTATGCCTGAATGACTCAGCCCAACTGTGAAATCTGAGCTCCCACAGCCTGGTGAAGCGGACGTAGAAAAGAACAGTTAAACCCGGATTCTCAAGAGATGGAAGGAGGCGAATGGGGGAGCTGTGCTCAGCGGAGGTGCGGTGCCACTGAGGTACTGTGCTGCCTGAGGCAGGTGTGTGAGTCCTATGGGTGGTGACGGCAACTGCTTGGCTCAGTTACAACTTCTCGGTGTTTTCCAAACTTTTCCCCTCTTGCCTGAATGTCCCTGGAGGCAATGAGCTTCCCTTCTTGCATGGGGCTCCTCTGTATGTAGACATTTCTCTGTGTGGGAATGTTGGCTGGTAGAGTTTAGAACATCTATTGACCTCTCTTCTCTCTGTATATATATATATATGGCGGCTAACTGAAAGATTAGTGGTTCAAACCTGTCCGTGTCTCTGCAGGAGAAAAGATTTGTCTGTCCATTCCCACAATCACTGCAGCCTAGAAAACCCTGGGGGCAGTTCTGCTCAGTCCTGTGGGGTCACAATGAGTTGGAATCTACTCAGTGACACATTCTTTAGTAATCTGGTACTGAAATATCACAAAGTGGATGGCTTTAATACAGGAAAGTTTATTATTACACGGTCTGGTAGGCTACAAGTCTGAATTCAGTGTGTGTGCTCCAGGGGAAGGCTTTCCCTCTGTCGGATCTAGAGGAAAATCCCAGTGTTGGTCAGTCTTTGGTCATGGAGCATCTTGGCTCAGGAACCTCTGGTCTGAAGGATGTGCTCTACTTCCAGTGCTGCTTTCTTGATGGTGTAAAGTTCCCAGCTCTCTGCTTGCTTCTCTTTCCTCTTATCCCTGGTAGGATAAAAGGATAAAAGGTTGTGCAAGCCACACTCCAGGGAAACTCCCTTTACACTGGAGCAGGGAGGTGACCTTAGGAAGGGATTTACAGTCTCACCCTAATCCTCTCTAACACAATCCACTCTGTTAAGCACAGGCAGAGATTAGGATTTACAGCATCAGAAAATGACAAAATGGAGGGCGATCACAGAATACAGGGAATACTGGTCCAGCCAATTTACTACACATATTTTTGGGGATACACAATTCAATCCATGAAATTCTGCCCTTTGCCCTACAAAATTCACATTTTTGAAACATGCAACACATCTCATCATAGCAAAAGCCATAGCAAAAACATGTTCATCCCATATAATACTTAAAGTCTTACATCAGTTCTAAGTCCAAAATACAAAAATTTTTCTACATCTGTGAAATTGAGAATACAAAGTACAGTCATGGAACAGGCAGGCACAGGTTAGACATTTCCACTACAAGTGAGAGAAATTACAGAGAAAGAAGGAGTTAACAGGTAACAAATCAGCAGAACACGATACAATAGCCCTCAAAGCTTTGAAAATAATTCTCTGTTCTCTGAGACAATTTACACATTGGCATTGTCCTCCAGACGTTGGGTGTTGTCTATACTCTCTGGATTCTGAGTGGAGATCCCAGGCCCTGTGCTACAATTCTGCCTTCTAGGTGCACTTGGATAGCAACTCTGCCCCCTCAGCTTTAGGTGCATCCTAAGCCCATTTGCATGGCAATTCCACCTTACAAACCCCTAAGGTCATGGCCTTACTTTCTGAGACTGAGGCAGCTCAGTTTTTCATGCTTTTAGTCTCTTCAGTTTCTCTTAACTATGGCCTCATGGCCTGGACCACATGCCCACATCTGTCCTGCTGGGGCAAGTGTTCCAAAGCTCTGTAGTTCCACCAATTTAAGTGTCTGGAGACACTCCACTCTGCGAAGAAGACTCCTGTACAGATCATTGAGCTCTTCTGCTCTGTGGGTCAGTAAGTCTAGCTCCACTGATTCAAATGCCTAGAGAGGCACCCCATTCTGCGCTGTGCACAGGCACTTAGCTCTCTTGCTCCAGGGGTCGGCTCTACTACTGTATGGCACTGCTCTGGTTCTGCTTCTACCTTTCTGTTGCTGTTGCTGGTCCTCTGCTCCTCATTTCTCACCATCTGCTCCTTCACTGGTGTTAGCAGTTCTAAGTTCCTTCTGAGTCTTCCATCTAGTCACGGTTTCAAACTGCTTCAACATTTTAGGTATTTATTAGAGCAGCACCCTACTATCTTAATTGTCTTAGGCTGCATTTTCTAAGGAACAAAACTGGTAACACATATGTATAAGGAAGGATTTATATAAAAGAAACAGCTAATCCAATTGTAGAGGCTGAACCATCCTAAGTCCTGACACAAGCTTCACATGGTCACAGGCACTGGTGAATCCAAAGTTGACAGGTCAGAGGCTAGAGTTCTAGATCATTGGCTGTGTAGGTTGAAGGACCCAAGCTGACAGTTGAGACTGCAGGGTCTCTGCTGACTCATGGAGCTGCAGTGGCTGGTGAGCCCAGGATCAGCAGGTCAGGGAACATGACTCTCACTCACCAGCTGTAAGGGTTGACGAATTCAACAGCTTCCAGTTCAAGTCCCAGGAACTAGGTGCAACAAAAAAGAGAACATGATCTGCTGGCAATGTGAGCAGATAAGAAGTAAGCAGTGGAAGGCAGAAAGATGAGAGCCAAGGGATGAGAAGCCCTCGTAATCCCCACCCTGCCACTTTGTACAGCTGCCAAACATGAAGAATTTGTTGTTCAGTCCAACTGATACACCATTAACCACCACAGCACATGAAAACATCATGGATAGCGTCTTTTCTGGTTTTAGGGCACTGGGAGAAACTGTTATGAAAGACAGTTATGTGTAAGTCGAAGAAAACCAGTAAACTAGATTTCGAGGTAAGGATCTGTTTGGTTTCCCTTCCACCCTTCTTCTGATTCCAGCAGCCCTCTTCCTAGGGAAATATCCATTCTTCTGTTCCAGTAGTGCTAATGACACTGTCACTGACTGTGCTGTCCTCTAGTAAGCCACAAATGTGGACATATAACCAGAGGCTGGCCAATCATGGTGCCTCAGCCTCCCGGCCAGAGTCATTAGACTAAGGTATGGGCCCAAAGCAGGACCAATCAGAGTTCTCCTGTGTGATGTGCTGGGATCTGCTGGGATGCTGTAAGCTTAGAACTTTCCACAGTTGAGACCTTTTTACCTTCTTGATCACTAGAAGAAATCTTTCTGCGGTCAGAGACAACGAGGCTACCACACCTGAAGAAGCAAAGCTGAGAGAGAGAAACCCTTTGAGTTCCCAGCTCTGTGAACATTGGAAAGGACTCCTCCCCACACCACTCTCTTCCTCCCACCACTTTTTGTTTTCTTGGGTTGGTTTGAGTTGTGTTTCTCTTACTTTAACTGAAAAAGGGTCCTAACTAATATTAAAATTATTTTCTGGTCATTGCTTTTTCATTGGTTTTGCAACTTTCTTGATCCCAGAAAAACAAGCATTCTGAGAGTTGTGTCTTCCATTGTGTTAACTTTAAGGAGGCCTCCTTAAAGACCTAACACGTCTTCACCATCCCTTAGCTCTGTATGTTCAGTTCTGTATCTCTAAGCAAATCTCAAAATACTTATTAACAACCTAGATAGGGATCCTCTCTCTCTGGGTTGCTTTACAACAAGGAAAATGGATTTTGCAGAGTATTTCTGGAAAACGGATGAAAACTATGGTAATAACACACATTAAATACTAGAAAGAAAACTGATTCAGAGAAAAGACATCATTTCTAAAAGTATCATTAAGATGTTTCATTATATAGTAAACTATATGCAGTTTCACACCCTGTCAACTTATGTTTAAGGCACTGTGTGTGTGTATAATATATTTTATCTATTTATATAACTTTTCTATACAAAATGGGGCAATTTAAAACCATCACAAATCATTGTGTCTTCATATTACAAAAAGGTTTCACTTGTTTGTGTGCGGATATATATCTTTATTAACAAAAAGGTTGTGTATTACCTGGCATTATAAATACACTCTGGCCAGAAGCACTGTTGGTGATCCAACTCGTGTACACTCAACCCTGAATTATGTTGGGGGTGAATTGGGGCAAATGGACGGGGAACCAGAAAAAGGTCCTTGAAATGGATAGTCAGCTGTCCAGATCAGTGTCCAAGGGCACAATGATTTTGAGACCATCTGAACCAGCTCATTATTTGAGTGGAGTAACTCTGATGGTTTGGTGTGGCATCGGGAGCAGCCAGACACATGGGGTGCTGCTTGAAATCTGCAGTGGCAACACTATGATCCTGAAGTGGTTCCTGTGCTCTGGAGCAGAACTCAGAGAAGAGGGGTTAGGTCGGGTTTCCTGATCCAACTAATTAATCTAGGACTCAGGGTGGGACTCCAGTTCCAGGAAAGCACCTAAGTACAAGCCTGACTCTGAGAAGATAAGGATGGAGAAGGTTGAGGGAAAGGCTGCATGCAGCCCAGTGGCTTTCTACACTGGCACCTGAGACCCAAGCTCAGAGCTGCAAGGGTATCCAGTCTAATGAATCTGCATCCTGCATCATGTAGCAGAAATTCAGTGGCAATGGAACTAAACCTGCAGGTCTAGTGTCGGTACCAAAGCTGAGCAGACCTGTGGGATTGGGCTTGGAGCCTCAGAGGGATGCTTAGCTTACACCTATTCTTCCTTCTCCTGCTTCTCACACCAAGTGTGCCGTGGGTGTAGACTCAAGGCATAGGGAAAGGCAGTGCGCCAGAGAGCGTGGTCTCACCAGCCTGGTTAGCTCTAAAACGCTGGCCCATTCAAGTCAAAGATGCTCACCTCAGACAGCAAAAGAGGGGCAGAAGCAGGCTTCTCAGGTGGGTTTGTGGCCTGTGAACAGCATCCACTCTTTGTTAATTCGTTTGTGGTGACCATGTGGTGTCTTCATAATGACAATCCCCAGTGCATAGCTCTGTGTCTGTCATATACCAGGCTATAGATACACTATTAGGTGAGTGCTTGGATGCTGATGTTTGCTTAAAAGAGCCAAATCAAACTGATTTAAGAGAAACCAAGCATGTTTACTTTAAAACACTCTTTATAATACTGAAGCAGGTTCTTTTGTTTGTGAACTCTCTAGGCCTTTCAGCCCTCTTTCTACCTCTTCTCTTTCTGACTGGTTCCTATTTCTTTCTTTTCTGGATGGAGAACATAAAAGCAAGATTGCTAAGAGAAAGATTGGGGGAGAGGGTTGAGACCTTTGTAGGATAGGTATTTGGTGGGCCCAACTGGCTTCACTGTCTTATTAAGGTTGGATAAATGAGAATTGGCTTTCGGCTGGGGTGCAAGAGGAAAGTTGTTAGAGTACCTGGTGAGAAATTGAATTCAGAGAGGGGGAATGAAGTGGAATATATTCCTTTCAGTCCCATTGATCTTCCTCTCCATCATGGCACCTCCTGCAGGCTTCATTTAAAGATATAGAATTATAGAAATTAGATATGTTACCCTATCTACCATGATGGCAGGATCATTTGTCAATGAAAAACAGGCAATTGTAGAGTTTCTGGAACACTATGCTTGACTTGCTTCTGTGATCTTTTTAATTGGATTTGAGTCTTTTGTTTCATTTCTCTGGACAAAGTCATTAACCCCTGTTCCACTGGATGAAAGAGGAAACAAGGAACTTTTCACTGTCAGGGGACCCTGAGTAAAATATTAGAAGTAGAATTCATGCCTTCTCCACACGGTGTGAGCGTTCATGTACGCTGCCACCCTCAGCTACCTCAGCCCTGTGGGAGAAGGAGCTTTGTGGTCTACTATGACCCTTGTTCTCACTGGTAGTTTTCTAAGAAAGCAGCATCAAAACCAAAACTGAGTTATGGGAGTCAGGAAAGTATTGATCTGGCAACGTAGGCACAAGGTAGAACAAACAGTTCTGCTCTTCAGTTCCAACTACCTGTTACTAAACTTTGTTGGGAGAAATGAATGTCTTGGTGTTGAGAATGTTTTCTTGCTTGCAGAGGGGATGAGATGAACCAAAATGGTCCTACTGTAAGGTCTGGATTTTACTTTAGGATATGAGTCTGCAATCAAATGCAGGCTTTAATCCTCTTTGGTGGCTTCAGCTCTAAATTGTGTCTTCAGAATACAGGGTAGCTGAAAATAATAATAACCAAGATCATGATAATATCAACATGAACTACTCTTTATCAAGCACTTAATGTGTGCTGCTGCTGTTAGCTGCTACTGACGTGGCGTATGACTCCTGGTAACCCAACACATGATGGAATGAAACAACGCATCACCTTGTGCCATCTTCCATAATCAGTTGCACATGGAACTGTTGTGAGTCTATAGTGTGGACTAGACACTCAAAATCATTATTTCACTTTATGCTCACAACAATCTTCAGACACAGATACAATTGTCCTAATTTTAGGGAAGGGAAAACTGAGGCCCAGAGAGGGTGAGTGATTTGTACATGATCACAGTGAATAATTAAAGTCAGGAGGGACTACCAGAATTTTTTAAATTTTTCTTTTTTACTCCAAATCCCATGCTCTTAACCAATATCTTATGCATAATAGGAGGAGAAAAGTGTTTATTAGTCATCCCCTGCTGCAGAATTCGGTGGATGTCTCTTCAGTTCTCCTGGTCTCTCAGAGAATGACTCCTATTCCATCATCGTTATCTGTCTCAAAACTCTGTCCTCGGCTCCCTGAGGATAAGCCCTCACCTTCCTTCTTGGGATGTCTCCTGTTTCCCCACACTCCTTCCCTTGAGGCTTGCCTCAAGTTTTGGATGTCAGTGTATTCCTTCTTTCCTCTGTCCTTTCCCCAGAGAACAAATTCTGACCTTCTGGTCCCAGTTGCTTTCTTCGCCTCCAGATTCCACCTGCTTGCTGCAGACCAGTTCTTCACAGAGGGGTGTCTGCCCATTTAGCAGCTATTTGTTTTACTGTCCTGGAACTGGACCCTCCTCCTCGTCACAGGATTTCTTCAACCAGGTTTAAACTATTTGCCCTTGTCTCTTTCTTCTCCCTGTCCCATATCCTGTCCACCAGCCTGTGCTTCCAACTGTGTTCCCTTTGGAATGACTTTCCTCTCTGCCTTCCTTTTCGTTTTCACCGCTTGGCACCAGTTATCTCCTTCTAGGAGTGTTTTCTCTGTCCCCAGTTCACTCTCTTTCCTAGTCCACCTTGCTCATCAAGGGTAGATTACCTTTGAGGAATTACTTGCTGCTTCTCTCTTCTTCCTAGTTTGACAGGATGAGAGAGGACTCCCTGATGGACCCTGAGGGAGAAATACTCTCTCTTCTTTTGTTTATCTCTCTACTCTTCTGGTCACCAACAGACCAGTCAGAATCTGAGAACTAAAATTTGGGAGTAATCTTGGGGAAGAAGCTAGCAGGGATACTGGGCCTGCTTCTAGCCTGGCTCACCAGCTGAGGACCAGGTTAGCCTCAATGCCTGGGACCACCGTTATGTTGGGCATTTGGGGTCTAAAGATAGCAAACCAAGAGAACAAAAGTGGGAACTAGAATCCTGTCTGTATTCCTTTAATCAGCTGACTCTAAACCAGAGGAAAGAGCCTCTTTTCCCTTTCACTAGCCAAAATTGTGAGCCTGGACTGTTTAAACACAGGGACTTCTTTTTTCCAATTTGCACAACAGTGTCCCACAGGCTGAGGTCCTAAGTCCTTTCTGGGGGAGAGGGGAGGGTTTGTTTTCCTCTCTGAGGTGTCCCTTGTGCAGTCACTGGCACTCTTTAGTATCCTGCAACAGTTGTTCCTCTGCAAGCTTAACCAAACCAAATCTACTGCCCTTGAGTCAGTCCATTGTGCCTCATAGCCACGTGGTAGGACAGAGTAGGACTGCCCCATAGGGTTTCCAAAGCTGTGATCTTCCTAGGAGCAGACTGTCGCATCTCGCCCACAGAGTAGCTGGTGAGTTCTAAGCACTGGTAGATTCTAATCAGCGGCCTTTTCATTAGCAGGTGAGTACTTGACCACTACACTACCCGGGCTCCTTGGGGAACCTTGGGGTTAAGAATCTGGAGGGCAGTAGGAATTGTAGCTCTTTCTCTTTCCATCAAACTCTAGTTTTAATGTACAACTGCTACTTTTACCCTGTAGGTCAATCTTGGCCATCCCGCAGGGGAATGATCTGCTTCAATGGAAAGTTGAAAGCTGTCTGATTTTCTCCTTTGTGTGTGTAATAGCGACTCTCAGCAGCTTGCTTCATCTGAGGTGGTATGGATTTGGAGAACTGACACTAAGGTATCAGAGACCAGCAGGCCTTACATTGCTCCATCCTCAGGAGAAAACCTAAGGGACCATAACCAAACTGGAGAGAGAGAAAAAACAAACACACACAAAAAACACTAGGTATTACAAAGGTTTGCACATTCAGCTGCTGACAGAAAGGCTGAAGTTTCTAGTCCACCCAGAAGCGTGTTGGAAGAAAGACCTGGTGATTTACTTGTGAAAATGCAGCCATTAAAAACTTTCTGGAACAGTTTTTCTCTGACACACACAGGGTTTCCACGAATAGGATTCAACTTGAAAGCAACTGTTTTTTTTTTATTTTATGTGACAAGAATTTTTGCTTGATTAATGCATTATAGAATATTTTTTAGAAAACAGAGGTCATCTACTTCTTAGGATCCTATATTAGAAAGACTTGTAACTGGATGGCACTGCTATTAAATATTTTTGCATTTAAACGAAAGAGGTAGGTTACTATTTTAGTCATGCAGTACTGCTGAGACAGAAATTCAACAAGTCGATGGCTTTAACAAACAGCAGTTTATTCTCTCACAGTCTACTAATCTAGAGTCCAAATTAAGGGTATCACTTCGTGGGGAAGGCTTTATCTCTCTGTGGACTTTGGAGGAAGGTCCTTGTCATTGGTGTGGGAACTTCTTGCTATAGGAGCCTCTCGTCCAAAGGACATACTCTGCTCCTGGCACTGCTTGCTTGGTGCCAGGACGTCTCTCACTCTCTGCTTCCCTTTCCTTCATCTCTAGTAAGGTAACAGATGGTTCAGGGAAACTCCCTTTACATTGGGTCAGGAATGTGACCTTCGTAAGGCTGTTACTGTGCCACCCTAATCCTTTGAAACATAATCCAATCTTGTCCCGTTAACCACAGGCATAGAGTAGGAGTTACAGTGCATAAGAGAATCTCAGTCACAAAATAGAGGGCAACCACATGACACTGGGAGTCATGACTCAGCTATATTACTGTATGCATTGTTGGAGGGGGAACAGAATTCAATCCATGACAGTTACCTTCGGGGAGAAAAGCAA
Source organism: Heterohyrax brucei (assembly GCA_028571685.1). Taxonomy (NCBI): domain Eukaryota; kingdom Metazoa; phylum Chordata; class Mammalia; order Hyracoidea; family Procaviidae; genus Heterohyrax; species Heterohyrax brucei. The sequence continues at coordinate 87,340,593 of CM053151.1, read as the reverse complement.
TGAGCCGGTGGTGTGCAAAGACCTTCTCCTTGGACAAATTTCCTTTGTCCAGTCTTCCCAAGGCAAGTAACTGGTGGGCCTCAAATCTCTATTCTGACTTTGACACCATTTACAAAGTAACCTCATTAAAAAGGAAGGAGACAGACAGCTGAGAAACTAGTTTGAGTATTATCTGGTTATAATATGACTTTATCTTGAGTAGAAAATGGCAGGACATTGTTAAAAAATCCCTTTTGATTGATGTGTGTCTCTTCTAGTTCTGAAAATTTCAGTCACCGTCTTATAAAAAGAACATATTGATTTGAAGTTTGACAAAGAGAAATGATCTACTTTTCAGCCCAAAATTGTCTTATAAAGGGTATGTGACCTATTCTTTTTCCTGTCTGGAACTTTTTTGTATCTGCTGTTATCTCCAGTGTTGTAAAATTTTGTGATGATATGCCTTGGTGAGGGTTTTTTCCCACCTGCTGGGCTGAGAAATTCATGGTCCTTTAATCCAAGAGCCTGTGTTCTATGATCCGGGATGTTGGCTTCTGTTACGTGTTTTTGATAACCTGGGCTCCTCTCTTCGCTCTGTTTTGTTTTTCCTGTGCTCATAGTATTCAGATGTTGGATTTTCTGGGCTAATCCTCTATTTTTTTCAAAGATCTTTTCTATCCTGATTTCTCTTTCTTCATCTTAATTAACTTTTTTAAAAAAAAAATTTTAAAACAAATCTAAATTCACAGAAAAGCTGCAGATACAGTAAAAAGAATCTTTTTTTCTAAACCATTTTAGAGCAAGTAATGGACATGATATTCAACTACTCTGATTTGTATTTCTTACAGAGAAGGATATTCTCCTTCATAACCACAATAATAGTCATTTCTGTAAAGTTGATTCCAACTCATTGAGACCCTATGGGGCAGAGTAGAAATGCCCGTAGGGTTCTAAGGCTGTAATGCTTATGGAGGCAGATTGCTACGTCTTTCTGCTACAGAGCAGCTGGTGGGTTCGAACTGCTGACCTTTTGCTTAGCAGCCCAATGATTAATCAGTTCACCACCAGGGTTCTTGCAGCCATGATACAAACATCAGAATTAGAAGATTATTTATTGCTGTCACGTAAAAGATACGTTCAAATCCTAACCCCCAGTACCTGTGAATATGATCTTACTTAGATTATTGGAATTTTACAGATGAAATTAGTTAAGGATCTTGTCATAGACTGAATTGTGCTCCCCCCAAGATTGTGTGTGGTCATTTGGTCATTTGGCCATGATTTCCAGTATTGTGTGATTGTTCTCCATTCTGTGATTTTTCTATGTTATAAATCCTAATTGGCCTGTGGCTAACAGGGCAAGATTTGATTATATTAAAAAGAATAACAGTAGGACTGTAACACCCCTACTAAGCTCAGATCCCTAATTCAATATAAAGTTTTCCTAGGGTGCCCTGTACCACCCCTTATTCTTTTATCTTACAAGAGATAAAAGGAAAGGGCAGTGAACAGAGAGTTGGGAACCTCGTACTACCAAGAGAACAATGCCAGGAGCAGAGAGTATCCTTTGTACCTGAGGTCCTTGTGCTGAGATGTTCCCAAACCAAGAGAAGACTGATGTAGCACAAGGACCTTCCTCTGAAACTAGCAAAGAAAGCAAACTTTCCCCTGGAGCTAACACCCTGAATTTGAACTTACAGCCCATTGGACTGTGAAGAAATAAATCTCTCTTTTTTGAAGCCATCCACTTGCGGCATTTCTTAGATGATTAAGATCTCAGGATGAAATTAGTTTGGATTTTGGGTGATTCCAAAATTCAATGGCTGCCCTTATTAAGAAGAGGAGATGACACAGAGACACAGGAGGAAAGAGGGCCATGTGAAGGTGGAGATGGAGACTGGAGTCGTGCTGCCAAGAGCCAAAGAATTCTGGGAGCCACCAGGAACTGGAAGACAAGAAAACATTCTCCCCTGGAGCTTGCAGAGGGATTATGGCTCTGCAGATAACTTGATTTCAGATTTCTAGCCTCCAAAACTATGAGAGAATAAATTTCTGCTGTTTTAAATCACCTCAGCCAAACCCAGAGCTGCTGATTCCAACTCATCTCAATGCTATAGGACAGGTGGAATTGTCCCATAGAATTTCCAAAGCTGTAAATCTTTTTTTTATTTATTTAACATAACTGAGTGAAAATGTACATTCACATATAAATTTACATGCCCACCTATATGCAGCTTCCACTGCTCTCCCTATCTGGTGACTGCACACTATTCCTCTCTGCTCCATACATGTCTCATCCTCCCAACAACCTCCTTTCCCCTCCTCTCCATCCACTCCCCTTATTCCAGCCAGAGGTCAGCAAGATGATATCCTGTAGATGTATAGAACCACAAAGTGCTTCCAATATATGATCACTCTGCATTGCCAAGTCCAATCCATTCCTGTCCAAAAAGTGGACCTTTGTTATAATTTATGGGAAAGGGCAGCATCAGGGCTGGGAGCCATGCTCTCAGAGGAACCCCCAAACTGCTGGACCATCAATTGAGGTCTTTTAGTGGAGATCTCATGATGCACCCCTTTTTATTCTTGTGTTGCCAGTGAGACTCCTCTCTCTGAGCTCCATCGTGGCTATCACTGGTGGTGGCTGGGCACCATCCGGTTCTTCCGGTCCCAAGTCGATGTAGGCACCCACTTTTGTGGGTCTCTCTGTCTTCTCGGTTGTCTTTACCGCAAGTCATTTTGGTCCTCGGTGAGCATCCGTTCCTCAAAGCTGTAAATCTTTACAGAAACAGACTGCCACATCTGTCTCCCACAGAGCGGCTGACAGGTTCAAACTACCAACCATTGGGTTCTCAGTGGAGTGCATTAACTACTCTACCACCAAAGGTCATTTTAGACCACTCTGTGGTAATTTGTCATGACTGCCGTAGTAAACTAATTCAGTTCTTGTATTTGTCACCTAGTGCTGCTATAACAGAGATATCACAAGTGGACAGCTTTAAAAAGAGAAATTTTATTCTGTCACAGTCCAGTAGGCCAAAAGTTCAAATTTAGGGCATCAGCTCCAGGAGAAGTCTTTCTCTGTTGACCGTGGAGGAAGGTCCTTGTCATCGATCTTCCCCTGGACTGGGAGTTTCTGAGACACAAGGACCTCGGGTCCTTTCCAAACGATATACTGTTGCCATACCTGTTTCTTGGTGGCCTGAAGTCCCCAAATCTCTGCTTGCTTCCTTTTCCTTATCTTTTCTGAGATTGCCTCAAGACACAACACAGTCTTACACTGCCTCTTCAGTCTTACAGTGCCTGCCCCACCAACACAACTGCCACCCATTCTCCCTCATTAACATCACAGAGGCAGGACTGACAACACATGAGGTATGATAAGTTCACAAACTTGCCACTGTGTATTTGTTGGCAGCACTGTACAAACAACTCAGTAAGGTTTCATAACCTTGGCATATCAGTATCTCACAGGTGTGATCATGTCAGCATGTGGTGCTGTCTTGCTGAGTAGTGTTCATTATTGTTGTGTGTTTTTATGTGCCATCGTGAGAATGTCTCAGCTTGAATTAGAGCAACAGACAAACAGTAAATTTCTTGTTAAATTTGGCAAGAGTGGAAGTGAACTCAAGGGCATGTTAGTCCAAGTTTATGGGAATGATGCCATGAAGAAAATGGCAGTGTACAAATGGATTAAATGTTTTCCTGAAGGAAGAGAAAAGATCACTGATGAAAAGTCAAGGTGGTCACTAATGAGCAGCACTGACAAAAACATAGCAAAAATTTGTCAAACTGTGCATCAAAATCATTGGCTAACTGTTAGAAGCATACCAGACCAAGTTAACATAAAGAAACAGGAAAATCCTAGCTGAAAATCTTGGCATGAGAAAGGTGTGTGCAAAAATCATCCTCACCGATGAATCAAAACAAAGGAGAGTCAAAATTTGCCAAGACCTTTTGAAGAGGCATGATGATCTTTTGGGCCATGTTATCGCTGGTGATGAAACATGAGTGTACCAATATGGTCCTGAAAAAAAAATGCAAAGTGCACATTGGAAGTCAGCCAATTCTCCATCACCAAGAAAGCTCCATCAGTCCAAATCAAGAGTCAGAATCATATTGCTGACCTTTTTGGATATCAGAGGGATTGTTCACTATGAATTTGTACAAACTGGGCAAATAGTTAACCAGGTTTACTATTTGGAAGTGCTGAAAAGGCTGTGTGAAAAAGTTAGATGAAAAGGACTTGAACTCTTTGCCAGCAACTCATGGCTCTTGTATCATGACAGTGCACCAGCTCATAAGGCACTGTCTGTTATGGAATTTTTAGCCAGCAACAAATAACTGTACTGGAACACCCTTCCTATTCACCTGATCTGGCCCCCAGTGACTTTTTTTCTTTACCTGAAGGTAAAGGAAATGTTGCAAGGAAGACATTTTGATGACATTTCATGTAATATGATGTCAGCTCAGGTGGCCATTCCAGAAACAGGGTTTCAAAATTGCTTTGAAGCGTGGACTAGGCGCTGGCACCAGTGCATAGCTTCCCAAGGGGAATACTTTGAAGGTGACTGTAGTGATTTTCATCCCTGAGGTATGTAGCACTTTTTCTAGGATGAATTCACAAACTTAATTGTCAGTCCTTGTATAGGAACATTACCCAATACTGAGATTCATGGCTTAACTAAATTGCAACACACATTTTTGGGGGTCCACAATTCAGTTTTGCAACAGTTCCTTTTAGTGATAAGATCCAGTTCAGAATCTCTGCTTGTGAACTTGGTACTTTTCACAAGTATAGGTTATTTTTGTAGCCTTATTCTTAGCTTGGGAGCCCTAGTGGCTATCTCAACTCAACTCTGTTGGTATCGTCCTCACTTCTATCCTACTGTGATATCCCATGTAGGACTTCCTACCCCACACATACGCCGTCTCTGTTCAACTTCCCAGCCTTGGCAACCGTCCTGCAGGAACAACCTCACCCTGCACCAGGCACTATGCCCACCTAACAGAGAAAGCTTCAACCACTCTTCCGAGCTATTGCATCTCACCTTACACACTGCTGTCTAATACACACACACACCCACCCACCCACACACCCACCCACCCACCCACCCACCCACCCACCCACCCACCCACCCACCCACCCACCCACACACACACACACACCCCAAGGATTTAATTCACTTCATTTGGGAGTAAATTGTTCATGGGAGGAATAAGATGAAATTCTCACTATCTTCTTTCTGTTTTATGGGACCTCTCCATCCCTTTACTCTTCAATCCTTCTACTGAACTTTTTGAAATTTGTAAAATCGTATTTTTAATATTTGAGAAATCTTTCTTAGTCTCTGACTGATATTCTTTTTAGGTAACACTCTGATCTTTTTTAGCAGGTATAACACATCTGATCTGGCTGAGCAGGATGTTCTTTGTTTTGTTTTCTCCTGGCTTCTGCCTTGTTTTCTGATGTTGCTCATTTTCACCGTAGAACCTGTTTACGGTCTTTCTGGGAGGGGATGGAGTAAGGGTTTTGTGGATCACACTATTCAAAATGTTGACATTCATATAATCTTATTTTCATCGTGTTTTATGTTTTATTGAATTTATTATCTCTAGGCCTGTAAACTTTTTGGTTCTGTTTCTTCAGGAATAAATAAGCATCTGGTATCCTATCATAACTAAAAAGGGCAGTTCATCTATTGGTATGGGGTAGGGGAAAAGTTGGAGATTTTTGCCAGCCAGCGTTTTCGGTCCCTTTCCTCTTCCCTAGTTTGAGAGGCACCTGGTGCTCAAACCGAAAGCCTCTCAGGGACTCCAGCGTGCTTCTTGCGGACCGTCCCTCCGAAGGCATTTGTCTCTCGGTTTTCTCTGGTGCACAGTTCTCAGTCAGCTCCTTGCTTTCCATTGTCTCGTGTTCTGTTGTCTCCCTTTCCGTCAGCTTTGTCTGTATAGTTTATACCTTTACGTATTTGTGTTGTCTTTTTAGAGCTATTTGAGGAGGAAACAAAGATGAATGCATGTTGTCACTTTCCAGGTTTTACCAGAAGTCCTTAAAGTATTTCGTACCATTTCTCTGAACAGGTTCATCTGGTCCCATGCCAAATGAATCTGGGCTGGCTCCAGACAGAATTCCTGAAGATTAGCTACCTTCTCTGGACTTTTGTGATCCCTCAGGCATCTAAACAGGCTCTCTTTGTGTGACATAGACTGATGTAGGTTTTCATTTCAGTGACAAAGTATTTTTAAATATTCAGGCTGTAAAATATCCAGGCGATAGACTTCAAGAGTGTTATAGAGGCCTGTTCTTCCAGGGGTTTGGTGCACATAGGGCAACTTGATGATCTGAGATGTAGCCAGCATGGGCAGTGAGGGAATAGAATGTGGAAGGGGAAGAGAAGATGCTAAAAATATGTACTTTGGAGTCAGACTGACCTGGGTTTGAGTTTCCCTTCAGCCTTTTATTTACTACATATTCTTGATTAAGTTATCTAACTCTTAACGTCTTCAAGTGATTCACATACATACTGGATAAAATGATACTCACTTAATTGGTTCATTGTGAAGATCAAATAATATAAAGTGTATAAAACATAAATAGTACTTGGCTAGTACCTATTATTATTATCACAGTCTATTAAAGTGGTTTACCAAGTCTTCCAAAAATGACAGAAGCAACTAGTAGAAAAAAATAATCTTTTGTTCATTGAAGAGGTGGATTATGATAATCTTACCACTCAAGGCTGAGCTGGGGGATATGGACCTGATGCCATACCCCCAAACGTTCTGATGTGTTTTTGGTGTCTGAGTCATTCAAGGTGCACAAGTTGCCTTCCCTGCTCTGTGTTCTTTCCCAAGAGTGATGCAGCTGTCTCCTCAGGAAACCAAACCTGTAAGGTCGGGCTTCTTTCAAAACTGCTGCATTTTTATCCTCCTCCGGTGTTGTAACAGTTAAGTGCTACATCTGCTAACCAAAAGGCTGGCAATTCGAATCCACCAGGTGCTCCTCAAAAACTCTATTGAGCAATTCTACCCTATATACGACCTCTATGAGTCCGAATTGACTCAATGGCAGTGGATTTGGTTTTTGGCTCTGGAGTATGCACAACAAAGAGGATCCTTGCTGTATTCCTTTGGAGGCTGAAGTTCATGAGTATCCTTGGTGCCAAGTCTCGGTTTCTGATACTCTAGAGGAAAGTCATGTCTGTCCGACTTGAGCAGCTCCCTTTAAAGTAAGGGCGTTAGGTACCTAGGAATGTTGTCCAGGTCTTAAAGCTCTTTTTATTTATTTAATTTTTTTTTATCCTGTAGTTGATAGGAAAGAGGGCTCATAAGCCCCATCCCATGTGGTTAGCTATTCTCCTGCAGGAGGTCTCCTGGATGGTGCAGCGGTCAGGGACTCTGAACTTCGGTGGGCTCCCTCCAGGGAAGGTATAAAAAGCCCATCCAGAGCTGCCTAGAGACTTTCTATTGCAACAATAAGAGCAGCTGTTGCCTCCAGGACTGCTGTTCCAGAAACTCATAACAGCATGTGCCTTGATTTTAGTATTTCCTTAATAGAGGGAGTCGGAGAAGACATTGTGCAGCTGGCAAATGTTTTTAATCATAACAGGGTGTGTGCTCACCAAGAGGCCTTGCAGAAACCAGGGGAATGGTGAGTGTGACTGGAAGCCTTGCAATTTCTTGGTGATGAAGAATATTTGATAGGAAGGTGAGGGCAAAGACGGGGAAGAAAAATGATGGTTGTTGTCTTAGGTGACAGGAGAAGAGAGTTCAAATAATTTTTTTAAGAGTGTATTTTGAGAAATAAATTTTCTTTGCTTCACACATAGATGAACATTTTAAGACACGTGGTCTCCTATCTAACCCATGGATAAAACTTAAAGGAAACTGAGCCGACTGTACCCAGACAGATAACTAACAGAGTCACCTCTTATAAGTGGTGCTTTTGCATTATTGCTGAAGATTTGCATAATCCATTAAGTAGTGCTGTTTTTAAGCCAAAAAAGATGATTTTGGATGAAAAGGTTATTCTTTTTAAAGGATTTGAGGACTTCTTTCTAAAGTCTTTCTAAAGGATTTGAGCTCACTTTGCAGGCCAAATGTATCTTACCACAATCCCTTCTTTGATACCCCACTGCAGGGATCACCTAGTTGTTCACTGCAATAAAGAAGGAAACCCAACCCTCTTCCTGCAGAATGAAGCTGAGAAATCAAACGCATTTAGAGAAAGATCCGCCTAAGTCAGATGAATCCTTCTTCAGGGTTTATAAACATTAATCAGCTCCAGGAGATGCATTTTAAGTAAATAAATACTGTTTCAGAATTTAAGATTTAGGATATTATTTTTAAAATGAAGAACCTGGATTTTTGTGAGGAAGTATCACAGAAGCCAGCTGGCTGCCCAGGCTGGCTGCATGGTGAAGTCCCTAGTGGGAACACCTGAGAGGGACACCTGTATCTTAAGCCTGGCAACGAGAGGGACCCACTTGCCTCAGTACAGACAGGTGTGCTCTGAAACTGGTCGGTGTAGAAGGCTGTTTTCCAAACTCATAAGACATGGTTTGACAAACACTGCTTGTACGATTTCCACAATGATCAGGCCCAGCTTTTCAAGAGTTGCATAGCTGTGTCTTCTTCTCTGGATCACTTCCTTTTCAGTGTCACCCCTAGTTACCACAAGAGTCCTGGTGAACCACAGAGTGCAGATGATGATGCATTTGGCTGCTAATGAAAGGCTGGAGGTTGGAGGTTTGAGACCACCAAAAGCATCTTGGAAGAAAGGCCTGGTGATCTACTCCCCAAAAAGTCAGTCACTAAAGACCCTACAGAGCAGTTCTGCTCTGACACACTGCGGTTGCCATGAGTTGGAAGTGACTCAGTAGCAGCTGGTTTGACTGATGGTTTCACAGGCTGAGCTGTGGTGGAGCTGGAGTGTTGTCCCATCTCCACTGGAAAAGGCAAGTTTCTAGCAACTAGAGACCACAAATGGTCAGACTACTGGTAGACTCTTTTTAAAACCCTGACCAGGATTTTTTTTTTATCTCCTATCTTTAGATTCCATATAGAACTTTCATTCCATTGCATTTGTCATTTGCATGTTACAGTTTTGAAGATTGTAGTTTGCTTATCTCGATAAGCTAAAGCCCGTTTGAGATTAATAGTTTCCTATTGAGATGCCATATACCCTGGGGCCGTTGATGGGATTTGGGAGACACTCCAGTCTTATCTGTAATATATTTGTAAAACTTCTCTGAGGGTAGATGATTTATATGGATGGATAGCTCTGGGGGGCTAATCTCATTCAGTGAATATTGATTTTTGTTGCTTTCAGTTTTCAAAGATGTCATTTTCTGACCTTGTTTCTAAATTCCAGCACTCAGGGATTATTCCAAAGAATTACTTTTGTAGAGTATTTCCTGGCTAATCAGGGAAACAGCTTGTTCTAATTTGAGTTGCATACATACAAAATCAATACGAAATAAAACAATTCCATGGCCTATGCTTTACAGCTTGGTTCATGGAAATGAAACCTCTCAAAATTCTTTCTAACTCGTGTAGGGACTGGGAGGATTTGGGGCTGTTTCACAAAACACAGTCCATCAGCCAGACATAGTCATGGCAAAGTGTATGATCATCACCCATGAACCAGGGGCCTCAGAATATTCGTACGTCTCTGCCCGGGGACTCTGCAGGCCCTCTGAAAAGCTCCTTCGGGATCTGTTCTGTGTGCATAGCAGTGGTCAGCTACCAAAATGAACTAAAGCCTTGATGAAATGTTGCAGAGCAGCTGGAAGCAGCAAGCTTTGCCACCGCACAAAGGGTGTGCTGAGAGGCACACGTTTCACCGACAGTGCAAGTGTAGTAAAGAAACGTGAAGGGCCCTGGAAAGGAAGCCTCAGCCAAGAATTTGATCTAGAATCCTGGAAAATCTTTAAGGAAAAGTTGTACTTTCAAAATGTTTACTGCTTTTCTGGATTTTTAAAGGTGGAAACCAACTTTCACTTGGACTCTTTTGCTTAGGGAAAAATTAATCTGTGGAAATCTTTTCTTTTTTTTTAGTAGACTTAATTTTGTTACCACAAAACTAAGCAGAGTGCATGCTGTTGGCTACAAACGGCCAATCTGTGAGATGGGTGAGATGAGAAGCAAGATGTTTTATTACCTACCGGTACACAAGGAGACAGAGGGAGCATATTCCTTCAAAACCTGCCTCCCCCAAATAGAGACTAGCTGGAGCTTTTATACGAGAAGAGTATAATGTTTTCTGAGTTCTAGGAATTTGTAGAATATTAACTTTCTGCAGGTGGCCACAATGGTTATGTCCCAGATGTGCTGACATCTTAATTGGTATTTTGGCCTTGGAGATGGTCTGGCCGTCATAAGTTCCTGGTCGATTCCTTGTGCATTTTTTTTTACGGTTTTTAGATGATCATCACTTTTTTTCTGCAGTCCTAAAGAGAGTATAGATTAGTCTTTAACTTGAGAGACAAACTAAGGGAAACGGTGGACTCATGCTTGGAGAAAGAATTAAGGAACAAAAGGGTACAGGTTAGGGTCAAGATGCAGATGCTTATTTAACTCCACCTGTTTCAGGTTTTTTTGGCTGAACAGTTTTAGATTTACAGGTTTCCTTAGACTCCTCTTGGCTGTGACAGTTTGTTAAAAGTCCCTTGATTAGGGTGACCTTGACAGTTTTGAGGACAGCTTGTCAGGCATTTTGTAGGATAGCCCTCTATTAAAATTTGTCTGATGTTTTTCTTATGGTTAGACTGGGGTTATAGACTGGAGGGAGGAAGGTCAAAGAGGTAACTTGTCCTTCTCATCACATCATATCAATACATACCATCAATTATGACTTACGATTGTAGATGTTGACCTTGATCAATGGTCTGAGATGGTGTTTGTCAGGCTTCTCTGCTGTGAGGTTACCCCAGTTCCCTCTTTTCATACTGTACTCTCTGGAAGAAAATCACTATATATAACCTTCTCTTCAGGAGTGGGGAGCTATGCTCCATCTCCCTTAAAACCATAACCTATTGCTGTCAAGTCAATTCCAACTCTTAGTGATCCAATAGGTCAGAGTAGCACTGCCCGGTAGAGTTTCCAAGGAACACCTGGTGGATATGAACTGCCGACCTTTTGTTTAGCTGCTGTAGTACTTAATGACTATACCACCAGGTTTAGGGTAGAGCATCGACAGAAATTATTTGGAGTTCTTTTGCATGGAAGATTTAACTCTTCCTCCCTTATCAAGTAATTCATTTATTTATATCAGAACAAAAGCATGAACGTTTATTTTATACTTTTATATTCAGAGCACAATCCAATACTCTTGTATTTTGTTGCCCAGGTTGTTTCAGCTTTGGCCACTGGAAGCACTATCAGTTGGCTCCTGTGCTCCTTCAGCATATACCTGTTTAATATTAGGTTTTATTTATCTTTTTAAAGCATCTGATTGCTTTCTGATGCTACAAGATGATTCAGGCTCATCTTGTATACTTCCTGCCCTAATCTAGAATCTGCCATTTCCCCAAGGAGGCCTGGTTCTTTTTAGTGGAGAACAGTATTAGAAATTGAGATCTGAGTGTTAGGTGTATGCCCCCTTACTACTGGAGTTTCTTTTAGGTCCTTGGCTGGGAGAAGGAGAAAAAAGCTGTGTATATTAATCCATGTGTATATACAAGGTATATGTACAATATCTCTTTACATAGTCACCTGTATCTGTATTAAACTAAGCATGCTTTCTTACTGATTCCTCCAACTCTAATCCATTACCACGTGGACCACTCTAGCCTGCTCCGCCTGCTTTTCTGTACCCTTTCCTGCAGCCATGTGAAGCCTGGTTCTGTGGGAACATTTTAATGCAGATAAATCAATGCTAAGATTTTTCCAGACATCTCTGTCTCTATCTCTGTCTATGTCCTTACCTTTCTGTCTCTGTTTTTCTTTAAAACAAATGAACTATACATATGTATACACATTTTTTAGTTGCATAAGACAAAATCCATTGCTGTCAAGTCAGTTCTGACCCATAGCAACCCTAAAGGACAGAATTAGATTTCCCATAGAGTTTTCAAGGGGTGCATGGTGGATTCCAACTGCCAACCTTTGGTTAGCAGCTGTAGTGCTCAACCACTGTGCCACCAGGATTTGCAGCCAAGCTCATTGCTGCAGCTCATAACCACTGTGACAGTCAGGTGGGACATATTGTTATATACTACTTTATAATATGTTCCCCCCACCCCATTTAACTATACATCAGAAACACCTTTCATGTTAGTAAAATTTCATGCTCAACTTTGTTTTCAGACAAATCCACTCCATAAATTAGAGTCCCTGCGTGGTGCAAACAGGTAACATATTCAGCTATTAGCCAGAAGGCTGGCAGTTGAAGGGTACCCAGACATGCTCTGGAAGCAAGGCCTGACACATACGTCCGAAAATCAGCCATTGGAAACCCTGCGAAATACAGTTCTGCTCTGGCATACACGAGGTCGTCATGTGTTAGAAAGAACTAGAGGGCAACTGGTGGCATTCCATAAATTAGCCAGTCCATTTTTAATGGCTTTTTAGGTTGTTCCCAACTTTGTCTCTTACACAAACAATGCTGCCGTGCAAATCCTTCCATATTCTCTCTGCAGAGAATATTCCTGATTGTAGAATTTATACTGTAGAGAGAGGAGTATAAGTTTTTCAAAGCTTTTCCAGAAATACCATTTCATTTTGGCTGGACTTCAGGAGCCAAAACAAATCTCTCAATAGCTCGGTGGTTTGTTTGGAGGCCTGGTGGATGCATGCCCCACCAACTTTGCTGTGGTGCGGTGCAGTGGTGTTGCCTGGGAGCCCCAGTCTGTTTCAGACTCAGCAGGGGAACTGAAGCTTCCTTTCCAGCTGGCTGCCTTGGACATCACTGCCCTGCAGTCAGCATCTGAGAACCTCCCCAAAGTCAGGGCCTAGGCCATTGTACTTGATTGTTCTCTAGAGTACTCTACCTTTTTCCGTGGCCAAGTGCTCAAACCTCTGAGCTTAGCCTATGTTCCTCCCGGCCTCAGCATTTCCAGGTCAATGCAACCCTGTCCCAGTTGATCATTCAAAGCTCCACATGCCCTGAGTCTCTGCTTTATCCCCAGAGATCCATTAACACATTTCTTTAAGTATATGGGATGGCCAAGCCAATTTGCACATCAAGAAAGAAAGAAGAGAAATTAGATTAAATCTTCACTCAGAATTTAGAACTGAACCTGAGGCAAGACTTACTAGAAACTGTGAGGCAGGGGCTTTGTCTCTGGCAGCCTGGTGTGCGGATCCTACTAATCTCTGCTTCTGAGGTCAGCCGCTAAGCTGCTTGCTCAAAAGGGTGGAAAGGCCTGTCTTAGAGGTATTTTCATTAAAGAAATGCTTAAGGATTGTAAACCTTCATGATTCCAGGAAGTGAAGTTGCTATCAGACTGTGAAACCAAGACAGTGAGGCCTGGGGCTGCTTCTTAACTCATACCTCAAGACTGTGTATTTATTTTCTCATGAAATTGTGATGTGAATTGAAAAGGAAAACTTACAATGTTTAGCATCTAGTAGCGATTTAGTAAACAATACTCCAAAAGTCAAACTTGTGGCAGCCTTATGGGATAGAGAAGAATTTCCCCATAGGGTTTCCAAGGCTGTAAATCTTTACGGACGGGATCTGCCACATCTTTAGCCCATGAAGTAGCTGGTGAGTTGGAAGCACAGGCCTTTTAGCCATCAAGCACAGTAACCACTATGCCACTAGAGCTCCTTCAGTAGATACCAGCAGCTAAATATAGCTAATATTTACTGACAGCTTGTTATGTGCTGGAAACCCTGGCACTGTAGTGGTTAAGTACTGCAGCTGCTAGCCCAAAGATCAGGAGTTCAAATCCACAAGGTTCTCTTTGGAAACTACGGGGCAATTCTACTTTGCCTGGAGGGTCTCTATGAGTCACAATCGACTTGACGGCAGTGGGTTTGGGTTTGTTATAAGCCAGATACTCTTCTAAGTGTTTTACACAGGATAGCTTGTTTTATCCTCACCGTGTTACTGCTATTAATTTTATGAGGAAGGTGAGGCACAGAAAGATAAAGCAACTTTCCCAAGCTCACAGAGCTATCAAGGGCATGGGCCAGAATATAAAGCCAGTCATTATCTCCAGAGCTTGTATCTTCCATCATGCTCTGCTGGCTCTCCTGAGATGCAGTGTCCTGTAGTGAAATGAGAGCTGCCTTTGAATCTAAGACGGATATTCTTAGATGCCTCCCCAGTAGCATCCATTTGTCTTTCGTCTTTACCAATCAAACTAAGATTTTTTTTTTGCAGGGTGATGCAAGTGGTTAAGTGCTCAGCTACTAACCAAAAGCTTGGTGGTTGGAATCTACTAGAGGCATCTTGAAGAAAGGCCTACCAGTGTACTTCCAAAAGGTCACCTGCCACACATCAAGTCCCATGAGTTGGATTGAATTCGGTGACAACAGGTTTAAGTTTTTGATTGATTGTTGATGTGTCCAAAATAGCCACAACAAGGGACTCAAACATACCAGCTATCGTGAAAATGACACAGGATAATTTTTCACTATTAAACACGAGGTCTCCATGAGTAGGGTACAACTCAATGGCAACTAAGAGCTAACGATAATACGCCCAACTGAAAATAAACACCTCCCCAGGCCTCTTTGCAGCTAGGATGGGTATCAGACACAGTTCTGGCCAGTGAGATGCAAGCCAAAGGCACAGACTCAACTGGGACTCACCTTATGATCTTTTCTTTTCCCTCCTTTTTCTGCCTGATCATGGTTGCGATGCCTGCAAGTGCAGGAGCCATCCTCTGAGCAAGCAGATGAGAACCACACGCCAAGGGCAGCAGAACAGAAAAACAGAGGGAGCCTGGAATGCTGCCAGCATTGTAAAGCCACCTAGCAGTTCTCAAATGCTTCCCTCTGATCTTCTGTGAAAGAGAAAAATCATCCCCTAGTTAGTACCCCTATTTAGTAAAGTCACTATAAATCTGGTTTCTGTTATCTGCAGTCAAAAGCAACAGTAACTAATACAAAATCCCAACCATACTAATAAGGATCTTGAGTAAGAGTGTATGTGTATGAGTGTTTTGCCTCAGTTTTCTTACGCTACCTCTTTACAATGTCTGACAAGGCAGATATGCAGCCTGTTACCAGTAAGGGAGAGAGGGGAGGAGGAGCAGGCAGGCAGGTGGGCAGGCGGGCAGGCAGGAGGGCAGGTGGGCAGGAGGGCAGGCAGGCAGGTGGGCAGGAGGGCAGGCAGGCAGGCAGGCAGGCAGGAGGGCAGGAGGGCAGGCAGGCAGGCAGGAGGGCAGGCAGGCAGGCAGGAGGGCAGGCAGGCAGGCAGGAGGGCAGGAGGGCAGGCAGGAGGGCAGGAGGGCAGGCAGGCAGGCAGGAGGGTAGGCAGGCAGGAGGGCAGGCAGGCAGGCAGGAGGGCAGGCAGGAGGGCAGGCAGGAGGGCAGGAGGGCAGGCAGGCAGGAGGGTAGGCAGGCAGGAGGGCAGGCAGGCAGGAGGGCAGGCAGGAGGGCAGGCAGGAGGGCAGGCAGGAGGGCAGGAGGGCAGGAGGGCAGGCAGGCAGGCAGGAGGGTAGGCAGGCAGGAGGGCAGGCAGGCAGGCAGGAGGGCAGGCAGGAGGGCAGGAGGGCAGGCAGGCAGGAGGGTAGGCAGGCAGGAGGGTAGGCAGGCAGGAGGGCAGGCAGGCAGGCAGGAGGGCAGGCAGGAGGGCAGGCAGGAGGGCAGGAGGGCAGGCAGGCAGGCAGGAGGGTAGGCAGGCAGGAGGGCAGGCAGGCAGGCAGGAGGGCAGGCAGGAGGGCAGGAGGGCAGGCAGGCAGGCAGGAGGGTAGGCAGGCAGGAGGGCAGGCAGGCAGGAGGGTAGGCAGGCAGGAGGGCAGGCAGGAGGGCAGGCAGGCAGGAGGGTAGGCAGGCAGGAGGGTAGGCAGGCAGGAGGGCAGGCAGGCAGGCGGGAGGGCAGGCAGGCAGGCGGACAGACAGGTGGGCAGGCAGGTAGACAGGTGGGCAGGTGGGCAGACAGGCAGGCAGATTCATGCCTAGAGGCTATGTTGTCATTGTGTCTCCAGACCTTCTACATGCCTAGACTTCTTTAAATCACTCAGTTCTAAATGGGACCAAATCTGTCCTTTGCATACCTGGCCAGCCAGCCTTCATGTACACTGCTGCTACTTGCCAGTGAGATCTAGACTAGTTTTTTTTCATTCATCTGATTTACAAGTGGGAAAAAGTAGAGATGCTGGAACATAGACCTCTTACCTAATGGATTTAGGAGACAGGACATAGGACAGTCCTGTGGTTCTGAGCTGCAACACACCTTTGCCTTAAGTGACAGCTGCGCACCACACATTTTGTGAGAGCAGTGACTGGAGGGCTCGGGGCTCAGCTCAGATTCAGCCTGAGGCTGTTTTCCTTTCTAGACTTTAGATTCTGTCTCTGTTGCTACATCCTGTTTGATAGTATTTTCTAAGTGTTTACAAGGAAAGGCCCCTTGAACACCTCAGATCTTTAGTGAGTAAACTGGAACTCTCATACATAGCTGGTAGGGATGCAAAATGGCGTAGCCCCTCTAGAATATAACCTGGTAGTTCTTCAATCAGCTAAACACAGTTATCATAAACCAGTAGTAGTTGCCTGGAAGCACAATAATCTTTGTTATCTTTAAACTAATCATTGCAGCATTGTATCAACCCATCTTGTTGAGGGTCTTCCCCTCTTTTGCCAACCCTCTAATTTACTGAACATGACGGATTGGATTGTGTCCCCCCAAAAATATGTGTAGCTATTTGGCTGGGCGGTGATTCCTGGTATCATGTGATGTTTTTCCATGTTGTAAATCCTGCCTGTATGGTGTTAATGAGGGAGGATGGGTGGCAGCTGTGTTGGTTGGGTAGGACTCAGTGTGCAAGACTGTGTTGTGCCTTGTGGTAATCTCTTGGGATACAAAGGAAAGGGAAGCAAGTGGAGATCTGAGGACCTCATGCCACCAAGAAAGCAGTACCCAGAGCAGAGTGTGTCCTTTGGAAACGGTTGTGGTTCCTGTGGTTTAGAAGTTACCAATCTGGGAGAAGATTGTTGACAAAGACCTTCCTCCAGAGACAATAGAGAAAGTCTTCCCCAGGAGCTGATGTGCTGAATTTGAACTTGTAGCTTACTGGACCATGACAAAATAAATTTCTCTTGTTAAAGCCATTCACTTGTGATATTTCTGTTATAGCAGCACTAGATGACTAAGACACCAAAGCTGAAGTCCTTTCGCAGGGACCAGTCCCGCTTGATTTTATGCCCAACCTATAAGACACGAAGTTTCACCATCCCTGTTTCTAAGGAACATCTGGCTATATGTCTTCCAAGACAGATTTGTTCATTCTTCTGGCAATCCATGGTATATTCAATATTTTTTGCCAATACCATAATTCAAAGTCACCAGTTCTGCATTCTTCCTTATTCATCAACCAGCTTTTGCATGCATATAAGATGACTGAAAGTACCACAGCTTGGGTCAGGTGCATCTTAGTCCTTAAAGTGACATCTTTGCTGTTTTAACACTTTAAAGAAGTCGCTTGCAGCAGATTTGCCCAATGTGATATGTTGTATGATTATATAACTGCTGCTTTCATGGGTGTTGACTATGAATCCAAGTAAAATAAAATCCTTAACAACTTCAATATTTTCTCCATTTATGTTGCTTAGTGATCCAATTGTATTTTTGTTTTCTTTATGTTGAGGTATAATTCATACTGTAGTCTTTGATCTTCATCAGTGAGTACTTCACGTCCTCTTCAGTTTTAGCAAGCAAGGCTCTGCCTGTTATCTGCATATCACAGGTTGTCAATAAGTCTTCCTCCAATCCTGATGCTTCCTTTTTCACAGGGTCCAGCTTCTTGGATTATTTGTTCAGTATGCAGATTGAATACACATTTTAATACTGATTTTAACCCATGCAGTTTCTCCTTATTCTGTTGGAACAGCTGTTGCCTCTTGATCTATATAGTACAGTTTCCTCATGAGCAAAATTAAGTATTCTGGAATTCCCATTCTTTGCATTGTTATCCATAATTTGTTATGATCCACATTATTGCATAGTCAAGAAAATGCAGGTAAACATCTTTCTGGTGTTCTGTTTTCAGCCAAGGTCCATCTGACATCAGCAATAATGTCTCTTGTTCCATATCTTCTCCTGAATCTGGCTTGAATTTCTGGCAGTTTCCTGTTGGTAACCACTTTTGAATGATCTTTAGCAAAATTTTACTTACAGGTGATATGAATGATATTGTTTGATAATTTCCACATAATGTTGATACGTTTCTTTGGAATAGGTACAAATCTGGATCTGTTCCAGTTAGTTGGATAGGGAGCTGTCTTCCCAGTTTCTCGGCATGGATGACTGAGCACCTCTAGTGCTGCATCCACTTAAAGAAACATTAATCGGTACTCCATCAGTTTCTGGAACCTTGTTTTTTGCCGTTGCCTTCAATGCAGCTTAAACCTCTACCTCGAATACTGTCTTCTTGTGATCATATAATACCTTCTGAAATAGCTGAGCATCGACCAATTCCTTTTGGCACAATGGCTCTCTATTCTTTTGTCTTCTTTTGAAGCCTCCTGCATTGTTCAATATTTTGCCTTTGGAATCCCTAAATATTGCAACTCAAGGCTTCAGTTTTTAATTCAGTTCTTTTGCTGTCCTCACTTCACATCTTTGCACACTGCGTTATGAACTACTTTGCCTTCTCAAGCTGCCCTCTGCTTCACTCGCCTACTTCGTCATTTCTTCTATTCATTTTAGTTACACTATGTTCAAGAGCAAGTTTCAGAGTCTCTTCTGATACCCAGTTTGGTCTTTTCTTTGTTTCCTGTCTTTTTAACACTGTTTGCTTTCTTCCTGTCTGATGTCTTTGATGTCATCTCACAACTTGTCTGTTCTTTAGTCATTAATGTTCAGTGAGTCAAATTCATTCTTGAGATGTTCACTAAATCCTGGTGGGATCTACTCAAGGCTGTACTTGGGCTGTCTTGTACTTAATTTTCTTCATCTTCAGCTTGAACATGCTTATGAGCTATTGATGACCTGTGTGGCAGTTGGCCCCTGGTCTTGTTCTGACAGGTAATACTGAGTTTCTCTATTATCTCTTTCCACAGATGTACTCAGTTTAATTTCTGTGTATTCCATCTAGCTTGATCTCTGTATATCCCACATGGATAGTTGTCATTTATGTTTTTTTAAAAAAGTATTTGGGGTAAATCCATAGTTGGTCTTATAAAATTCTATCATATGATCTCCCACAGTATTTCTATTACCAAGGCCATATTTTCCAACTACTGATCCTTCTTTGTTTACAACTTTCATGCTCCAATCACGAGTAATTATTGATAAACCTTGATTGCATATTTGATCAATTTCAGACTGCAGATATTGGTAGAAGTCTTCCATTTCTCGATCTTTGGCTTTTGTGGTTTGTATGTAAGTCTGAATAATGGTCATACTAACTGGTCTTTCTTGTAGGTGTAGGGACATTATTGTATCGCTGACATTGCACTTCAGAATAGATCTTGAGTTGTCCTTTTTGATGATGAACACACACTATTCCTCTTCAATTTGTTATCCCTAGCATAGTAGACTATATGATTGTCTGATTCAAAATGGCCAATTCCAGTCCATCTCAGTTTATTAATGCCTACGGTTTTCATGTTTATGCTTTCCATTTCATTTTTGATGAATTCCAATTTTCCTAGATTCATACTTCATACATTCATGTTCTGAATATAAATGGATGTTTGCAGCTGTTTCTTCCATTTTGAGTCATGCCACATTGGCAATGAAGGTCCTGGAAGTTTGGCTCCATCCATATCATTAAGGTCAATTCCACTTTGAGAAGGCAACTTTTTCCCGGTAGTATTTTGAGCTTCTTCCTACATGAGATGCTCATCTTCCGATGCTATATCAGTGCTCTGCTGCTTTTCACAAAGCTTTCACTGGCGAGTCTTTCAGAAGCAGATCACAAGGTCCTTCTTCTTAGTCTGGAAGCTCTGCTGAAACCCGTATACCATGAGTGACCCTGCTACTGTTTGAAATCCTGTTGGCATACCTTCTGGCATCACAGTA
This sequence comes from Heterohyrax brucei, assembly GCA_028571685.1. Lineage (NCBI taxonomy): Eukaryota > Metazoa > Chordata > Mammalia > Hyracoidea > Procaviidae > Heterohyrax > Heterohyrax brucei. The sequence continues at coordinate 87,320,471 of CM053151.1, read as the reverse complement.
ACATGCAAGCCACCACAGTGTGACAAACTGATGGATGAGTGGTGTAATAGCATATGTATTATAAAATGCTATATCTGTATTATATATATGAGTTTTCCCCCAGTTTTAAAAAGTTAAGTCAGGTGAATATCATTAACATAACAAAAGAAAAGCCCTATTTCCAAACAAGATGACATCCATAAGTGTAGGGGTTAGGGCTTCAACATATCTGTTTGGGGGGATATCATTCAATCCTAACATTAGCTTTCAGTTGCGCATAAAGATCTCCCCGGTGAAGCAGTGATGTTTCTGATGTCCCCTGTGTGCTAAGAAAGGAGTCTTTCCTCTTTTACTCTGTCTAATCTCCCCTGTGGTGATATAGTGTTTAAGCGCTATGTCTGCTAACCAAAAGGTCGACAGTTCAAATTTGGCAGATATTCCTTGGAAACTCTGTGGGGCAGTTCTACTCTGACCTATAGGGTAGCTATGAGTTGGAATTCACTCAGGAGCATTGGGTTGGGTTTTGGTTTAATCTCCCCCATTGCCTGCAATGTCTCCACAGCCTCTCCCAACCCAGGAGGTGGACCATTTTGTCCTCACACATCCCATTCACAGTTCGTTCCGGCTTTTGTGTCAGGCACCGTCCTAGGCCCTGAGCATCCAAAGAAATGAGACACAGTCCCTGCTCTTCAGGAATGAGTGGGCAAGGCAGGAGAGCAAGTGAGCAAGTGCAATCCCACTGTGACAGAGGAAATGTATGAGGCAGATGCATGAAAGGGCTGAGGGGGAGATGCATGAGATGGGTAGGAGGGCCAAGTAACAGTGTATCAGGGAAACAAGGTAAGGAGACCAAACTTTCAACAATAAGGCTATGTGTAATAGCCAGAACCTTGAAGGAAAGAGTTGAAAAAAGGGTAAGTAGGGCAAACAGACCAGCAGATGAAGTTGTGTAAGTAGGTAGAGGCAAGGCTTGGAATATTTTCATCACTAGCCTGAGTTTGGAATTTATTCTGAGCAGAGGGAAACTACTCAAGGATTTAAGAGAGGAAGTTCCATAATCAGATTTGCATTTTAGAGCATTCTAAGAGAAAAAAAAATGAGGCTGGATTATATAGAGAATTAGAGCCGGGGTCAGCCAGAAAGCTACTGTAACAGTCCATGCAAGAGATAGTGAGGACTGACAGTGGGGTCATTGGCAGTGAGGATGGAGGCAGAGACAGAACTGAGAACATGAAGGGCAGAGCACAGCCCTGGATTTCTAACTGGCATAATCAGAACACCTGTCAAGTCAGCTCCAGCTCCTGGTCACCCCTTGCATGTCCGACTAGAACTGCATTCCATGGAGTTTCCCATGGTTAGTTTTCAGAAGTAGATCAACAAACTCTCCTTTCGAAGTACCTGTAGGTGGACTTGAACCTTCAGCTTTTTAATTAGCAGTCAATTGCATTAGCGCTCTACAGCACCCAGGGACTTTGGCTTGTGTAGGGGGCACTATGTGAAACGGGGGCTAGAAAAAGTGCAGATTGGGAAGAAAGATGAAAAGCTGAGTTTGAGGACAAGGTGAGCATGACAGGCTGAGGCATGTCCAAATGGAGAAGTCAGGAACTGGAGCTGGGGCTCCGGGGAAGAGTCTGGGTGAGATGGTGTCCCTGTGAGCATACTCTGTATTGCTCCCCACGAGCTTGGTTTTGATCTGTGGCCTGAAGCTGTGGGTGCATGCTCCTGTCAGGGTTATTCTGATTTAAACTCTGTCTCCCTGTTGGCATACGATTTCATGCTTTTTACTTCTCCCTTTAAATGGAAATGCAGAAAATGATCTTTGCTCTCCAGTGGGGTTTGTGAATTTTTTCCTCTCTCAGCTCTGATACCTGCTACTGTTAGCCTGCTATTAAAAGTCTCTGTGCCTGGGTGGCTTGCCTCAGGCAGTGCTAAATGGGGGTGCTGGAGGGCCTGGAGAAGTGTGACAAGAGAGGTGTTAGAAGGTGACTCACAGCAGTGGGGAGCAAGAACCTGCGAGATAAGAAGGAGAACCAGAGTGAGGAATTCTAAGTAGTAATCTACTGTGTATTCCCAAGTGTCTCCACACAGCCTCATCATAGAGGATTTTGCCCCATTTCAGGCATACAAGGTTCTTTATCTCTGATGCTCACCCCTTTTTCCAGGCCTTCTTCCCACTCCTCCTTGACAGTACATCCTTCTGGGGAAATCTTAGTCTGTAATGCCATTTGCCTTTGCTGGGTCTTTCCTTCAGTAATGCTATCTCTATGTCTGATGCTAAAGTCCTCCCTACCTGTATTAGTTTTCTACTGCTGCTGTAACAGTTTACACGAACTTAGTAGCTTAAAGCAATACAAATGTATTTACAGTTCTGTAAGTCAGAAGACTGGTATGGGTCTCACTGAGCTGAAATCAAGGTATCAGAAGGGCTGCGTTACTTCCTGTAGACTCTAGTGAAGACTCTGTTTCCTTTCCTTTTTCAGCTTCCAGAGACTGCCTGCAGTCCTTGGCTAGTGGCCCGTCGTCATGGCTAGAAATGACAAACTGATTCCTAGTCATGTTGTTTTACTCTGACCAAAATCTTCTGATTCTCTCTTTTAAAGACCTTGTCTTAGTTTTCCACTATTTTAGACAGTAAAAATGGTAAAGCACTATATAGCAATTCAAAAAAATAATGAATGAATTTTTCTAAAATGTAGCTTTAAACACAGTCAAACATCAATGTTATTAATAAACACCATGCTAGAATGTAAAGATGATTTGATGTGCACTAACCCTGGAGATGCAGTGGTTAAGAGCTTGGCTGCTCTTTTAGTCACCTGGTACTGCTGTAACAGAAAATACCATGAGTGGATAGTTTCATGAAGAGAAACTTTGTTAATGCAGTCTGGTAAGCTGCAAATCCATTTATGAGTTATAGGTCCATTCAATAGGAGAAATTGTCACAGTCCAGTAGGCTGAGTCCAAGTTCCAGGAGAGCATCTCAGCACAGGAACCTCAGGTCCAAAGGACGTGCTCTGCCTTTGGTCTTGGTTGTGTGACGTTCCAAACTCTCTATGCTCACTTCTTTCCCTTATATCCCACAGCTGGTAACTTGAGTCCTGCCTCACCAGCACAGCTGCTGCCCATTCTCCATCATCAGTATCCCAGAGGCAGGGCTCACAACACATGACAGGAATTGCGCCATCATGGGACCCATAGTCAAGTCAAATCAATACATACATTTTGGGGGGACACAATGCGATCCATTACAGCTGCTAACCAAAAGATCAGCAGTTTGAAGCCACCAAGGGGTCCTTGGAAGCCCTACGGAGCAGTTCTACTCTATCATATAGGGTCAGCATGACTCAGAAACAATTTGATGGCAATAGGTTGGCTGTTGTTTTTTTTAGCCAGTATTTTAGCAACTAAACACATGTGGCTATTCACATTTAAATCTGAATGAATTAAACTGAAATTAAGTTCCTGGTAGCACTAGCCATGTTTTAAGTGCTCAGTAGCCACATGTGACTAGTGGCTACCACACTCTGGGTGATAAAGCTATAGAATATTTTCACCACTGCAGAGAGTTCCATTAGATAGCTCTGGATTAAGACCTGGGGAGAAATTCTGGGGAATCTACCCACACCACGAATGTTTAGCTTGGAAAAGAGTTGGAGGCGGTGTCAGACATGGAAAAGGCAAGTACCTATCCTCTAATCTTTGAAAAACTGTCAGGTAGTGTATTTACCAAATGCTTTTTGTGTGGTCAGTAAGTGAACTACAAAGATGAAATTAAATGCTTCTGGAGGTGGCAAATTTGCCACCGGTAGCCATATTAAACACAGGCTGAACTGTTAATGAGAACATTGCAGATGAAACTAAAGAATTGAAGGAGTAGTTGGGTTAGAACTTGTATGTGATCGGTGAAGTTAAAACACCGAATGGGAAGTTGGGCTAGAACTTTGATGTGCTTTATGATCTTATTGCATCTGTGACTAATAAACCAAACAAAACCCAAACCCATTGCCATCAAGTCAGTGCCTACTGATAGCAACCCTATAGGATGGAGAAGAACTGCCCCATAGGATTTCCAAGGAGTGGCACGTCTATTTAGACTGTCAATTTTTGATTAGCAGCCTGAGCTTTTAACCACTAAACCATAGTGATTGCATGAAGAAGAACTAGAATTAACTTTATAAACTGAGGTTATGTCCATGTTTTAGGCAACACCATGTGCCTAGTGTTATGTCTGTGGAAACTTCATTAATTTGCTGATTCACTCATTCAGTAAAACTTACAAAGTGGCTCATACTATTAAGGTGCTGAGAAATACAAATAGTTGGGTCTGCCAAACCAAGGGCCATCGAGTCGGATCTGACTCTAGAGACACATAAACTGGTAACATCTGAAGTATTGGGTTAGCTTTTAGGAAAGACATTTATGTTTGATCTGAGAGACTTTTGTTAGGCACTCTTAATTATAATAACAATAGCTAACACTTACTGGAACAAAGAAGAATTGATATGTTTGAGTTTACTGAATATACTGTGGACTATCAGAAGAATGAACAAATCTGTCTTGGAAGAAATACAGCCAGAATGCTTCTTAGAAGCAAAGATGGCAAGATTTCAGCTCACATACTTTGGACATATGATGAGAGACCAGTCCCTGGGGAAAGACTTCATGTTTGGTAAATTCAGCAAAAAAGAGGATTCACACAGTGGCTGCAACAATGGGCTCAAATACAGTAACAATAATGAGGAAAATGCAAGACTGGAGTGTTTCCTTCTGATGTAAGTAGGGTTGCTATGGTGGCATAGTGGTTAAGAGCTATGGCTGGTAATCAAAAGGCTGGCAGTTCAAATCTACCAGGTGCTCCTTGGAAACCCATTGGGGCTGTCCTCCTCTATCCTATAGGTCACTGTAAGTTGGTATCTGCTTTCAAAAGAGAGATTTTATTCTGTCACAGTCTAGCAGGCTAAAAGTCTAAATTTATAGCATCAGCTCCAGAGGAAGGTTTCTCTGTTGGCTGGGAAAAATGTCATCATCACTGTTCCCCTGGATTGGGAGCCTCAGAGGCACGGGGACTCCAGGTCCTTTCTGAAAGACATGCTTCTGCTCCTGGCACTGTTTCTTTTCTGATGGTCTGAGGTCCGCAACTCTCTGTTCGCTTCCCTTTCCTTTGTATCCAGGAGACTGCCTCAAGGCACAATATAAGCTTACAGCTGAGTCCAGCCTCACTAACACAACCACTGCCCATCCTCCCTTGTCAACATCATAGAGGCAGTTACAACACAGAGGAACATTACACAGTTCTGGGAATCATGGCCCGGCCAAGTTGCCATACACACATTTTTTAAAAACTATTTTATTGTGATTTCAGAACAATTTTACAATCTATGTAATTTTGCCATGTAACACCCAGAACTTTCACCGGTATTCTATTCTAGCTGTATCCCCACCCACAACCCTACCCCGTAGACAGCACACTTCCCTTTTGTCCCAACTTCCCCATAACCTTTTAACCAAGATCTGGCTCCCCTTACCCAGTCATCTCCAGCAATGAGCTTCTGAGACAGACCCATGTACTTGTTTAAAGGTTTGTTCATCACCAGCCTCATTCTATGTTTGTATAGTCCAGTTCAGTCTTTGTCTGGGGAGCTGGCTCTGGTGCTGGATGCAGTTTGGGGTTAGAGAGTCGGGACCATGCTCCCGGGGAACCTCCGTTCAGAAGGACCATCAAGTGTGGCCTTTTGGTATCGTTCTAGCTCTGCCCTGTTCCTTCTCTCACTATGTGAGGCTCCATTCCATGTACCCCATCTGGGCTGTCATTGATGGCTGGGCACCATCTGGTTCTTCTGGTCCTGTGCTGAAGTCACCTCTGGTTCACATGACCTCTTCCTTCTGGTGGGCTCATATTTTCCTCCTGTCCTCACTGTCCACTGTTTACCTTTGGTCCAGATGGATTTGGACCACTTGGTGCTATTTAGATGGCAGCTTGCTAGCTTATATGATTGTAGACACTACTCACCCAGGTGGTATGGAGAGCATTTTCTTAAGAGAAAGAGAGAGAGAAACCTTCGGTGTGCCAATTATTCAGATGTACTTTGAGAGTGTGGCTCCCTGTTTCTCTGTCCTTCCAAAGGGGTGGACCACATTAAGGCAACAGTTCACTTTTGAAATTGAGTTATGTAGTTATGGGTACCCCACTTATAGTGTATTCTGTCTCTTCCTACACCCAACCCTAATCCTAACCACTATCTAATTTGTATAAATCCCTCTCCCTCTCCACCCTTGTAACAGTCAAAGATTGATTTCTTCTGTGCTTAAGTGATTTGTTGTATCCTTATAATAATGACCTCATACAAAATCTGTCCTTTTGTGTCTGGCTAGTTGTGCTCAGTATAATTTCCTCTAGATGGTCTCATGTTGACAGGTATTTGTCTAGGCTATCATTGTTTCTTATCTTTTCATAGTATACCATAGTATGAATATACTGTAGTTTATTTAACCATTTGTCTCTTGATGGACATCTAGGTTGCACCCATCTTTTGCTGTTGTGGAGACAGCTGCAATAAACATTGGCATGCATGATCTGTTTGACTGGTGGCCATTATTTCTCTGGGATATATTCCAAAGATCAGGATTGGTGGATCATATGGTATTTCTATTTCTAGTTTTCTAAGGAAATGCCAGATCAATTTCCCTGTTGTTGTTAGGTGCTGTCGAGTCAGTTCCGACTCATAGCGACCCCATGAACAACAGAATGAAGTATGGCTGGTCTTGCGCCATGTCCACAATCGTTTTTATGCTTAAGCCTATTGTGGTCACTGTGTCAATCCATCTCATTGAGGGTCTTCCTCTTGTTCACTGACCCTCCACTCTACCAAGCAGGGTGGCCTTCTCCAGGGACTGATACTTCCTGACAACGTATCCAAAGTATATAAGATGCAGTCTTGCCATCTTTGCTTCCAAGGAGTACTCTGGTTGTACTTCTTCCAGAACAAATCTGTTTGTTCTTTTAGTGGTCCATGGTGGCAATATTTTACAGTCCCACCAACAGTGCAGAAGAGTTCCCATCTCTCTACATCCTCTCCAGTATTTATTATTGTGTGTTTTTTGGATTATTTCCAGCTTTGTTGGGGTGAGATGGTATCTCAATGTGGTTTTGTTATGGATTTCTCTGATGCCTAGCAGTAGTGAGCATTTCCTCATGTATCTTTCGGCAGCTTGTATGTCTTCTTTGGTGAAGTGTCTGTTCATGTATTTTGTCTGTTTCTTTAATTGGGTTATTTGTCTTTTTCTGAAGTTTTGCAGTATCTTATAGATTTGGGAGGTTAGGTCAGTTGGAAATATGGTGGGCAAATATGTGTTCCTACTCATAGGTGGTCTTTTTACTCTTTTGATGAAGGCTTTGAATGAGCATAAGTGTTTGATTTTTAAGAATTCCCAGTTGTCTATTTTAATTTCTGATGATTAAGGGTTGTTGGTAGTTTTTTGTAGACTGTTGATCCCGTGGGCTTCCAGCATCTTCCCAATTTTTTCTTACAAGAAAGTTATTGTTTTAGCTTTTATATTTAGGTCCTTGATTCATTTTGAGTTAGTTTTTGTGCATGGTGTAAGATAATGGTCTTGTTTCCTTTTTTGCAGATGTCTAACCAGTTAGGCCAACACCACTTGTTGAAGAGACTGTCTTTTCCCCAGTTCACAGTTTTGGGGACTTTATCAAATATCACTTCTTCATAGGTGGATGAAGTTATATTTAGATTCTCAATTCTTTTCCATTGGTTTATGTGTCTGCTTTTGTGCCAGTACCAGCCTGTCTTGACTACTGTGTCAGTGTAGTGAGTTAAGGTCAGGTAGAGTGAGGCCTCCTACTTTGTTCTTCTCCTTCAGTGATAATTTACTTATCCACAGCTTCCTCCCATTCCATATTAAGTTAGTGATTTGTTTCTCCGTCTCATTAAAAAATGTCATTGGAATTTGAATTGGGATTGCATTGTATGTACACATTGCCTTGGGAAGTATAGACATTTTTACAGTGTTTAGTCTTCCTATTCAAGAGCAAGGTAGATTTCTCTACTTCTGTAAGTCACTTTCAGTTTCTTTCAGTAGGGTCTTGTAGTTTTCTTTGTATAGGTCTTTTACATTTTTGCTTAGATTTATCCCTGTCGATGGCACTTGGCTTTTGGCATTTTATCATCTTGGGGGCTATAGTAAGTGGTAATGATTTCAAGATTTCCTCTTTGTCTCTTTGTTGGTGTAAAGAAATCCCATTGATTTATGTATTTTATCTTATATCTTGGTACTTTGCTGAAATCTTCCATTAGATCCAGTAGTTTTTTAGTGGATTCTTTAGGGTTTTCTGTGTATAAGATCATCTCATCTGCAAATAACGATATTTTAACTTTTTCTTTACTGATCTGAATGCCCCTTAATTTCTTTATCATGCCTGATTGCTCTGGCTAGGACCACCAGAACAATGTTGAAAAGCAGTGGTGACAATGGGCATCCTTGTCTGATACCTATTTTTATGAGTAATGTTTTCAACTTCTCTGTATTAAGTATGATGTTAGCTATTTGTGTAGTGTAGATGGCCTTTATTATGTTGAGGAATTTCCTTTTTCTATTTTTGCTTAGAGTTTTTAACATGAATGAGTGTTGGACTTTATCAGATACTTTTCTGCACTGATTGACAGAATCAGGTCACTCTTGTTTTGTTTATGTGTTTGATTGCATTAATTGTTTTTCTCTTGTTGAACCATCTCTGTATCCCTGGTATGAATCCTACTTGGTCATGATGAACTGTATATATACACACATACACATACTTGGTCATTTCAGTTGGTCATAATGAGCAATGTATATATATTTGATGTGTTGTTGAATTCTGTTAGGTATGATTTTGTTAAGGATTTTTGTGTCCAAATACATAAGGGATATTAGGCTGTAATTTTCCTTCTTTTTTCTGTCTTCACCTGGTTTTTGCACAAGGGTTATACTAGCTTCATAGAATGAATTTGGGAGTATTCCGTCCTTTTCTATGCTCTGGAATACCTTTAGGAGTATTGATAGCAACTCTTCTCTGAATGTTTGATAGAATTCTCCAGTGAAGCCATCTGAGTCAGGGCTTTTTTTTTTCCTTCTTCTGTGATGGGTTTGTTTAGTTGTTCTGTTTCTGTTTCTGACAGTTTAGGTAGGTGGTGTTTTTCTAGAAAATTGTCCATTTTCTCTAGGTTTTCAAACTTATTATAGCCCAGTTTTTTTTATAGTACTCTGTTATGATTCTTTTAATTTCAGTGGGGTCTGTTATGATATCACCCGTCTAATTTCTTATCCAGATTACTCATTTCTTCTCTTGTTTCTCTTTTGTCAGTTTGGCCAGTGGCTTATCAATTTTGTTTATCTTTAAAAAAACCCAGCTTTTGGACTTGTCAATTCTTTCAATCATTTTTCTATTTTCTATTTTATTTTTTTCTGCTCTAATTTAAATAATTTGTTTTCTTCTGGAGCCCAATAGGTTCATTTGCTAGTAGGATCTTTCCAGTTGTTCAAGTTGAAGAGTTAGTTCTTTGATTTGGGCCCTTTCTCCTTTTTGGATATTCATTTTTATTGAGATGAGCTGACTTCTGAGCACTGCTTTTGTTATGTCTCATAGATTTTGGTAGGATGTGTCTTCCATCTTGTTTGATTCTATGAAATTCTTTATTGCATCTCTGATTTCTTCTATTACCCAGTAGTTCTTGAGCAAAATGCTACTCAGTTTCCATTGTTTTGGTTTTATTTCTACCTTTTTTCTGTTACTGATTTCTAGTTTTATGGCTTTATGGTCTGAAAAGAAGCTTTGCATTATTTCAGTATTTTGAATTTTGCTGAGAATTGTTCTGTGGCCTAAATGTGGTCAATTCTGGAGAATGTTCCATGTGTACTGGAAAAGAAAGTACACTTGGCTGCTGTTGGATGAAGTGTTCTGAATGTACCTATGAGGTCAAGTTGGTTGATTGTGGCATTTAGATTTTTCATGTGCTTACTGAGCTTTTCTCAAGATGTTCTGTCTTTTACTAAGAGTGATATACTGAATTCTCCTACTGTTATCGTGGAGCTGTCTATTTCTGTTTTCAGTGTGAATAGTGTTTATCTTATGTATTTTGGAGCCTTGTCATTAGGTGCATAGATATTCAGTGTGGTTATGTCCTCCTGCTGCATTGAGTGTTTAACCATAATATAGTGTCCCTACTTACCCTGGGTGGTAGACTTAATTTTAAAGTCTATTTTGTCAGAGATTAGTACTGATGCTTCTGCTCTTTTTTGAATGTTATTAGCCTTGATATATTTTTTCCAACCTTTGGATTGTAGTTTGTGTCTTTGTGTCTAAGGTGTGTCTCTTGTAAGCAGCATATTGATGGATCATGTTTTTGTTTTTGTTTTTTTAAATCCAATCTGCTGCTATCCTTCTCTTTATTCGTGCATTTAGTCCATTTATATTCATTGTGATTATTGACATATCTGATGTTAGCACTGCTATTTTGATGCCTTTTTGGGGGTGTTATGGACAGTTTTTCTGTTTCATTCAATTTTCTGTGCTGAGTCTTTTTCTTATGAGTTTTCTTGTCATGTCTTTCACTTGTTTGCTTTTTTGTAATTGCTGAGACTTTGTGTTTTGCTTGTTTTTTTATTTTGTTCAGTGTTTTGAAGTATAGCAGCTTTCTGCTGCTGTTACTCCCTCAGTCCCTTTTATTAATCTAAAAGTAATTCAGCCTATAATGTCTTTGTATCTGCTAGGCTTCCTCCGCATCTGAAAGATATGTAGGTACATTAAATTGTCCTTCTTTTCTGTTTTTAATGTTGTTATAAATTAAATCTTGAGATCTCTGAATTTTTATTTCTTGTGATTTGGCTATGGATATATTTTGTATATTTCCTAAGCTGATGGTATCTGGGTGCTCTGTTGGGCACTGAATATTTGAAGGTGTGTCTAGTGCTATTTATTTTGTAGCCAAAGAACATCCTTCAATGTTTCTTACAATTTTGGTTTAGTTTTACAAATTACCTAAACTTGTGTTTATCTGTGAAAGTCCTAATTTTGCCTTCACATTTGAGAGACAATTTTGCAGAGTATATAATTCTTGGTTGGCAGGTTTTTTTCCTACATCATCCCATTTATTCTTGTCCACATGGTTTCAGCTGAGCAATTTGAACTTAATCTTAATGATTTTCCATTGTAGGTTATTTTTTGTTTAAGCCTAGTTGCCTTCAGTAGTCTCTCCTCATCTTTGGTTTTATTGAGTTTGATTATAATATGCCTTGATGTATTTCTTTAGGGATCTATCTTGAATGGGGTTCAGTGAGCATCCTAAATAGATATCTCCTCATCTTTCATGATACCAGGAAAATTTTCTGTTAGCAAGTCTTCAATAATTCTCTCTGAATTTTCAGTTATTCCCCCCTTGCTCTGGTACTCCAATCGTGTGTATATTATTCCTCTTGCTAGAATCCTGCATAACTCAGTGGTTCTTCATTTTTATTGAATGTTTTATCTGATTTTTCCTTATGTATGTTGGTGTCATTTATCACTCTTGCTAATTTTGCATTCCATTTTCTCAAGTCTGCTCCTTCGACTTTCTGTCAAGTTGCCTAGCTCAGTAATTTTATTGTTAATCTAATTTCAGACTGTTGCTACTCAAGCATTTCTTGGAGTTTGTTTTATTTTTCAGAGAGCTCTGCTGTATTTTGCCTAATCTCTTGGATAGCCCTGTACATCTTTCTTTTGTATTCTACCTCTAATAGTTGCAGAAAGTCTTCTTTTTCTGGGAAATATGTTGATTCTTTATTTGGAGAGTTTTGTGGAACCATGGTAGTCTGCTTCTTTAGATATTTAGAAACTGATTGTTTTCTGTGCACCATCTGGAAGTTGCTGCAATTTACTTTTTTAGTTATAGTACTTTAAGTTGTATCCATAGATATTTAAGTCCTTTGAGCTGGTTTGGTTTCTAGAGTCTCAATAAATTGGATGACCTGTCCTGCTTGGCTCTTTTAGAGTTGGGCTGGTGTTTCTCCTGAAGGTTGGATGAGCACCTGCCCCACAGTCTTACACATTGTGATCTACTTTCTGGTACAGGGTATCAGGCCAGAGACTTTACACACCTGGTCCCACAATAACCCAGCCCACTCATTCCCCATGCCTTTTTTCCAGCCTCACTGCCTCCCTGGGTCACACTACAACCTCCTCCCTGGTATGAGTTGTGTGAGCTTCCTGGTGCCTCTTCCTGAGACCATGAGCACTCCCCAATGCTACTTCTTGCTGTGCTTGCTCCTCTATGCTGCTCACAAGGCCACGGGAGATCAGCAGTGTGTCTCCCCATCCCTTCTCTCAGCACCACATGTGCTCCCCAGCACCACCTCCCCAGCACTCACTCTCCCACAGCATGTACCTGGAATGTGGATATTCTGTGGCTCCACCTTCCCTGGATACACTCCGTCTCCTGCACCAGCTACCTGGAGCATGGGAACTCTCCAGCTACCTCCTTGGTCTGCATTCACTTCCCCCAGCAGCAATCTGAGCATGTGGGCTCTCTGGCTCTGCCTCCCCTGCACAGGCTACCTGGAGTGTGAGGGCTCTCTGGGGCCACCTCCCATGTAGCACTTCCCCCCCCACCCCCACCCCTACAACACCTACCTGGAGCATGAGGGCTCTCCAGCACCACCTTTCGTGGCTGTACTCAGTCCCCCACAGCAGACACCTAGAGAGCCTTTGCTCTCCAGTGCTTCCTCCCTGGTGCACACTCACTCCTCTGCAGCAGATACCTGTATGGGAGTGTGTGGAATCTCCTGTGCTGCCTCCCCTGGACACACCCACTGCCCTATGCCAGCTACCTGGAGTGTGGGAGCTCTCTGTTGCCTACTGCCAGGGTTGCACTCAGTCTCCCACACCAGCCACCTGGAACACATGAGCTTTCTAGAGCCGCCTACCTGGTCTGTACTGCTAGACACATTTTTTCAGGGACACAGTTTAATCCATGACAGTTGGATTCAGCTCAACAGCAAGAGTGTTTTTTGGTTTGTTTTTTAATGAGTGAGAACTGACCCTTTATGAGTAGGAACTGACTCTACGGAAACTAACAACATGTATTGAGCATTTTAACTCTATATTAGCAGTATGCTAGGCACTTCTTACATGTTTTCTCATTTAATTTTTAGAATAGGCCTATGAGGTAGATACTATTATTATAATATCTATTTTATGGAGAAGCACTTTGGAAGCTTGCAATCAGCTTGTCTAACACCACAGTTTGTAAGGAGTGGACCCAGAATTCAAAGTTAGGTTGTAGATGGCAAAGCCTGGGCTCTTCATCTCTCTGTTACGATGCCTCCATCATGAAGAATGGCCCTGTAAGGGGGGAATAAAGGGCAATGGACCCACAGAGCCTGTGAAGTTCCTATTGAAACTGACTGGAGGGGAAACCTCCATCTGTAAAGCCAGTCATCAGGCAGGGATGTTGGGGGGCGGGGGCAGAGGTACACTACGAAGCCTGTTGTCCAGACTTCCCTTGGCATCTCCAGGCCCTAGGCTGTTTCTTCCTCTCCAGAGCTGTTCAAGCCTGTAGAATAAGCCAGGAGCTCCTTCCTAGTTCCAGCTTGTTTACCAATTCATTGTCCTGCAAACAAACACTGCCTTGACATATTGTTGCTGTAATGGGAAAGAAGTTCATCTATTTCCAATTCTGCCATGTGGGCAGACTTTTAAGGAATTTGTTTTCAGTTCACATATTACTCTGCCTCCTGCCACAGCTCCTGATAGCTTCTGCTCCTAAAGATGGTTATTTTACTTGGAGGGGAGGAGAAGGGAGACATTATTTGTTTGTCTCTATTTTCAAATCGTAGGAGGTTAAAAGGAACAAACCTTGTTCTATCTTAAGACAATACCTGAAGAGCTGAGAACAGGATAAAAATCTAAATCCTTTATCCATGAAAACTCATTACTTAGCAGGGCTGATAAGGGGAGTGTGTGTGTGTGTGTGTGTGTGTGTGTGTGTGCGCGCGCGCACGCACTCGTGCACTTGTGTGCACGCGTTCATGCATGTGTATGCATACATGTACAGTATAGCTGTTGTCACCACAAGCTATCCCTCCCCTGGACAGCAATGCTTCTTTTATGGAGAGATACGGTGATATTATGGTTTCCTTTTTATGTAAGGACACCATAGGACTTCCAAGGGCCAAATCAAGCAGTAGGAAGTCCTTCTCTATGCTGTTTAGGCTGACCAGGGGCATATTTTCTACCATCATCTTCTTGTTTCCCCAAAAAGCCCGAGGAAGGGACCCTGCTGGTTGGAAATCTTAACAGCTGATTTTAGTAGACTCAGTCCTTAGAATGGCATGATATTATCTCATGTTTAACAAATGGAAAAGCACATCTCCTTGGCCTCAGCGGGAAACCCAGTCAGAGTTCAGCTGTTGGAGTCCGGAGAGTGACACCCTGAGATATATCCAAGTGTTTTGCAACTTCCTCAGCCCACCTACACGATCTGCTGCCTTAACTGTTGTTCCTTTTGTGTCAGACCTTGCTGAGCTTAAGAAGTTGGGGTTCTAAACCAGAAGGTGGTACAGTGGTTAAGCACTCACCTCTAACTGAGAGCTGAGTGGTTTGGACTCACCAGCAGTTCTGCTCCATGCAATAGTGTTGCTGTGAGTCAGAATCATCTCAGTGGGTTGGTTTTTCATTTTTGTTTTGTTCAGAACCCAGAAAGGAATATTCAAATATCCTTAATTCTCTGCCCTGAAAATTCATTTATTTAAAATCCTAGTGTTTAAATCTTTTTTTTCATATTGTACTTCCCACCCCACTCCTCAGCTTGGAACTGAAACCAAAACCCATTGCTGTCAAGTCAGTTCCAACTTGTAGGGATCCCGAAAGGACAGAGTTGAACAGCCCCCTGGGATTTCCAAGGCTGTAATCTATAGCGAAGCAGACTGCCACATCTTTCTCCCAACAAGCAGTTGGTATGTTTGGGTTAGCAGTCAAGTGCTCAACCACTGCCCTACTGGAGCTAGAGAAGATGTATTTGTGTACATATCTGGGGCTTGGATGTGCTTAGTGTCTGCAATGTTTTTTGTACTCTCCCAGTTTTTTCCTTTCCTGCGTGGTGCCACTTAAAATCTACTGTGTAATCTTTATACTGTAGGTCTCATTTGGTCTCAGCCTTCTGGGTCTTCAGATCCATGTGTTGACTGTCTATGTATTATTCATAGACACATCTGTTCTCAAGACAACCAAATAAAGATTAATTCATTTTTAAAAATTGGGAAAAAAGAAATCACAGCTCTGACTTGTAAACCTGCTGCCCCTTCCATTGACAAATTATTCCTGAAATGTTCCTTGAAAGACCTCTTCCCTACAGCAGCATAACCACCCTGATTCCTCTGGTGTTCTGCCATGGATGTCAGCCTTATCTACAGAGGATACCTCAGAGCTGTGGAGGGTAGCCTTTACCCTGGGAAACAAAACAAAACAAAAACAAACAAACCCACTGCTGTGGAGTCGATTTTGACTCGTAGTGACTCCATAGGGCAGAGTAGAACTGCTCAATAGAGTTTCCAAGGAGCATCTGGAAGATTTGAACTGCTGTCTTTTTGGTTAGCAGATATAGCACTTAACCACTATGCAACCAGCCACCAGGGTTTTCTTACCTGGTATACATCTCTGTAATCCCTGATATTGCTCCATTGTTTTCTCTTTCCCTGGAAGGAATGGTTCAGCATTGAGAGCAGGCCTGCATCATTGGAATGCAGTTCATGTTAATATAAGAAATTTCCAGAATGTGGAAAATGGTACAAATTACATCCTATGAGAAATTTTCAGGTCCTACATGATTGCCAGACCTTGAACTTTGCTACTAAAGTACATATAAAAAAAATATTTGAAGCAGTCATCTAGTTGAGGATTATTCCTACTTTCTTTGTTGTTACTTTAGTGTGTAATTTGTCTTTGAGCTTCTTAGTTTACTGAGGTTTGAATAATACCTCAGTAAAATCTAGGCTATATTATTCTTCTAGGATGAATCAACTGTTGTCTTGATTCAAACCAATCAGTGTGTGACAGGCAAGCCAAAAAGTTTCTGGCAGAAAGTTGATATTTTGAAGTTAATGAGACTACAAAAACATTTATGACATTTTAATATAGTTAAAATATTGGAAGCATAACCTCTGGGGTTAGGAAAAACCCTACCACAAATCTGTTAAATGGCCTCAGACAGGTATTTAATATCTCTAGACCTAAGTAACCTCATCTGTAAAGAGAAAGAGACACAGAGAGAGGGAGAATAAAAGAATCTGTCTCAGATTTGTTTTGAGGATTAAATGAATTATTACATTTTAAGAGATATGCGCACAAATTCCTCTGTAATTCTGATTATTACCATTGAGTTTTTGAACCAAGATTTAGAAGTGTCACAGTGAATGGAAAACGGTTAGAAATTTACATGCAGATAGATGCACTGGATAGTTTGTGTGATGGCAGCCATTTCCATGACAACCACAGTGACTTTACTTAGCAGCCCCTTGACAAATTACTCAAGGTGCCATTTTACTTATAGCTCAGTGACTCTGGCAATGAGTGCTTCATTAATACAGGTGAAGAAAATTGAGTTTTTAAAAATATATAAGAATGACTTATTTTGATTATGTGGCTACATGAATACTTTATAAAAAATTAAACATTTCACATATTGCTGTGAATACTATTTCTGATCTCATCTCCTTCCCAAGCAGTAATTTTCATCATCAGTATAATCTATAATCTTTCACACATTTTTCTATGCATTTAAAGACCCGAATGGATGTACACACATAGAAAAACACATGATTTAGTGTGAATGTTTTATGTATAATAGTGTGTGTCATTCTACAACTTGATTTTTGTTCTCTCTAAAAGAGACTTTGGAAATATTTTCTTGTTGGTACATTAAAAAAAGAAAACTGCTTTACACCTAAAAGTTCTGGCAATTAAGTTCATGAACTTGTCACTGTAAGTTTATGTTGGCAGCACTGTACAAACAACTCAGTAAGATTTCATAACCTTGATGTATCAGTGTCTCACAGCTGTTTTCATGCTGTGGTGTCTTGCTGAGTGGTGTTCATTATTATTGTTGCATGTTTTTGTGTGCTATCATAAAAATGTCAGAGTTTGAATTAAAGCCATGAACAAAGATTAAATTTCTTGTTAAACTTGGCAAGAGTGGAAGTGAAATCAGGAAGATGTTAGTCCAAGTTTATGGGGATAATGCCTGAAGAAAACAGAAGTACACAAATGGAATAAGCATTTTTCTGAGGGTAGAGAAAGTGTTATTGATGAAGAAAAGTCAGGGAAGCCAGTAAAGAGCAGAACTGATGAAAACATTGCAAAAACTTGTTGATTTGTGTGTCAAAATTGTTGGCTGACTGTAAGAAGTATAGCAGACCAAGTAAATATCGATAGAGAAACAGGAAAATATTGGCATGAGAAAGATGTGTGCAAAAATGGTCCCAAAGGAGCTCACCAATGAACAAAAGCAAAGGAGAGTCAATGTTTTTGAAGATCTTTTGGAGAGGAAAGTCAATGTTTGGGGCCATGTTATCACTGGTGATGAAACACGGGTGCACCAATATGACCCTGAAACAAAGTGTCAAAATGCACAATGGAAATCAGCCAGTTTGTCACTACCAAAAAAGTTCCATCATTCTAAATCAAGAGTCAAAATAATGTTGCTACCTTGTATGATATCAGAGGGATTGTTCATTATGAATTTGTACCAGCTGGACAATAATTAACCAAGTTTACTGTTTGGAAGTGCTGAAAAGGCTGCATAAAGAAGTTATGTGAAAGTGACCCGAACTTTACGCCAGCAACTTGTGGCTCTTGCATCACAATACATCAACTCACGTGGCTCTGTGTCTGAGGGAGTTTTTAGCCAGTAAACAAACAATTGTATTGGATCCCTTCCTGACTCACCTGATCTGGCCCCCAGTGACTTTTTTCTTTGTCCAAAGATAAAGAAAATATTGAAAGGAAGACGTTTTGATGACATGCAGGATATCGAGCTTAATAGGACGATAGCCGTGATGGCCATTCCAGAAAAAAGTTCCAAAATTGCTTTGAAGGGTAGACTAAGTGCTGGCATTGGTGCATAGCTTCCAAGGAGAGTTCCTCAAAGGCCACCACAGTGGTATTCAGCAATGAGGTATGCAGCACTTTTTTTAGAATAAATTTGCAAACTTTATCAATGGATCTTGTATTTGTGGTATGGTTGAACTATAGTTGATTTAGCCAATCCCATTTTGCGGATCATTTATATCACTTCCTACTTTTTTGATATCGCAAAGCTGCCACAAATATCCTTAGAACTGCCTTCTGGGCATCTTGATAAGTGTTTCTCTGCATAGTTACAGAGATGTGGAACCACTGGATCATAGAAAGTGAATTGTTTAAATCTTAATGGATACTGCCCAGATTAGAGAGGCCATACCAGTTCAAAATCCTACCTACAGTGTACAAAATTATCTTTTCTCTTATACCTTTATTTTTCTAATTCATTAGCTTCAAAAAAAGGTATCTGTTTGAATTTCTGTTTTCCTGATGACTAATAAAACTAAACATTTTATCATGTTTTATGGACCATCTGTATTTCTTTTTCTATTTCCATTTTATATCTTTAGAGTATTTTTCTATTGAATTGTTCATTTTCTTAACTGATGTATGCCAAGCCAAGTGCTGTTGAGTCAGATCCGACTCATGGTGACCCTAGAGGCCAGAGTAGAACTGACCCCGAGAGTATTCAAGGAACACCTGGTGGATTTGAACTGCTGACCTTGTGGTTAGCAGTGGTAGCACTTATAACTGATGTATAGAAGTTCTTTATATGTTCCCGATACTGATTCTTTGTTGCAAAATTTTCTACCTTTGTATTTTAGCTTTGTTCATGAGAAGTTCTTGTTTTTAATGTAGTCAAATGAATGACTCTCTGTGTTTTGTTTAGAAAACCTTTCTCTGTATCAATCCAGGAAAACCTGGTGGTGTAGTGATTAAATGTTATGGCTGCTAATTAAAATGTAGGCAGTTTGAATCCACCAGGCACTTCTTAGAAATTATGCTGTGTCCTATAGGGTTGTTGAGTTGGAATTGTCTCAATGGCAATGAGCATATCAAATCTTAAACAAATTCTCTCATATATATATATATATATGTATTTTAAATCTAGGTTATTAACAAGAGGGGTATTCTGGCTAAGCAACCCCTTATCTATATTGTGCATTCTCACCAAAGAGAACGTTTTAACTGCTCTAAAATTAGCAAATCCTGTTGAGGGGAGAATGTGTCTAGTAAGGGAAGAGACCAGGAACAAAGGCTGTTTCCTAGTATGTTACATACCAAAACCCCCCAGAGCAAACCTATAGCTATCAAGTTGATTCTGACAACATAGCAACCCCATAAGTCAGGGTACAACTGCCCCACAGGGATCCTAAGGAGTACCTGGTAGATTGAAACTGTCATCTTTTTGGTTAGCAGCCATAGCACCTAACGACTATACCACCAGAGTTTCCTGTGTGCTACACCGTGGGGGAAAAAAAGGAGCCAATGGGAAAGTGTCTGGAGGACTGTGTGTACTATGACTGCATATGAGAAAAAGTGAGATCAAAGTTAGCCAGAAGCACAGAGGGTTTTCTCCAACGGAAGCTTCAATAGCTGTTTAAGTCTGGCCCACACACCTGAGATGAAAGCTCAAGTTTTATAGCGGAAACGTTATTTATTGGACAAACAACAGCCAGGATGGAAACATGTGATCCCCAAGCTTAATCCTTTTGGTTTCATCAATTATTCAAGTCCTGTCTCCTTTTGGAAAAGAAAAAAAGTTAGGAAAAAGAAGAAGAAAAAAAAAGACTTGTGGCCAGTGGCACAGCTGACTTCAGAAAGAAAAGCAGAGTGCTGTTCAGTGCAATTCCCTTGCCACCTCACCCCAGACACATCCCAGGCTAGCAAATCTGCTCTCTTGTTTGTTTGTTTAATACTATCAGCGTGGGATTATCTGCTTCATTGTGAAACCAGAAGACCGTTGGCGGTAAAATCCATAGATCCACATAAGTATATTGACCCACAGAAATTTGCAAATCTAAATTGGTCTCTTGGCTCATATGCTGAGTTTTCTCTGCTCCAAATCCACTCTCTGCTGGTTTCCACTCTGCTCTGGGCTCTCAGGGGCTGCCTGTGAGGATTACATCAACGGGCAACATTACTCATTGGTTTCTGACTTGGATTTACCAATGGGAGGCACCTGTCGGAGGAGAAGTCTGGGTATTTATCCCCCAGGTTATGACTGCAGTCCCCTGTAGATTCCCAGCTCCTCAGGCACCCTCTGCTAAAGGCAAAGGAATAACTAAGCTCTCACTCCCCTTTCCCTTTCATGCTTAGCACTGTTAGTGGTTTTGGATAGTGTGGGTAGCTGCTTCACTATCTCTCATAGGTTCTCTTAACTTGACCTGATGAGGATAAATTGCCTAATAAGCAAGATATGCATACAATTACTTGTGCTTGGGCACAATTTCACCTGTTTCTCACTACCTCAAAGTGGTGAAACCCAGTAAACATTGTGCACTACAAAGAAAATATGTGGTGAAAACCATGTGAAATTCTACAATATAGATTAGTGAGTAAGCACAAGTAAGCCTGTGCGTATCTTGCTTAGTGGTTAATCTTCCCCAGCTGCCTGTTGTTATTAGCTGCCTTCTGTGTGGCCCCCAACTCATGGCGACCTCATGTGTTAAACAGGCTAAAACCATTTCATAGGGCTTTCTTGGCTAAAGGCTTATTAGCAAGAGATCACTGGGCCTTTTATTTCTTGGTACTGTTGGGCGCATTTGAACTGCCAACCTTTAGGTTACTAGTTGATTGCAAGCTCTTTGTACCATCTAGGGACTTTTAGGGTGCCCCAGTGGCACGTGGTTAAGATATTAGCTGCTAACCAAAAGATCAGCAGTTGAAACCTAGGAGCTAGGAGGACAGTTCTGTGATGTCCTATAGGGCTGCTGTGAGTCAGAACTGCCTCGAGGGCACTAGCAACAACACCAGGGAGCTTTAACACTGCTGAAACCCTCAGAAAGGTCCTTTTGTTAACTTATCTTCAGTCACTCCCTCTGAATATGCTGTTTGATCCCGTCTGGAACTTGACTAACACAGAAACCTAAATATATCTTGATTTTTGAAACAGACCAAGTATACAAGGAAAATTTCATTGTATGTCTGGATCCCCTTTTCCATGCAGTCTCCAAGGCTAGTGGTGGTTACTGCCCAAGCATTTTTCCGATTAACAGAACAAAAAGTCCTTGCAAATTTGTCTAGCAGCACCTGCTGACTGGGTTAATTTTCTGCAATTCTCTAGTGCTAACTGATGAAACATCCCTTCCCCCAGGCCAGAAAACTGTCCCACCATTATTAACTACACTTCACTCCAGTTCTAAATTTTAAAGGCAAACAACCTGGAAGATGAAAGTATCATGGGTACCAATTTAGATGCCTGATGGTTTGACTAATTCATTAAGGGATAGATGGAGAATGTTGCCAGAGACGTAAATTGCATTTATGTGCAGCCCTCTCCTTCAGGAAGAGGATTGCTGCTCTGGAAACCAAAGTGCCTCGGTAAACCGGCCCTCCAGGCAGGTGAGACCAGAAGTACTCGACTAAGAACTGATCGCATCCCTCCCTGCTCCTTTCCCCTGCTGGTGAAGGTGTTAATGAACAAAGCTTCAAGTCTGCACAATAGAAGCAACGGGACTCTAGTCAACACGTTAGACAACCCCGAATAATTGAGAGCTGTTTGGACGCTTACTTTAATTAAACACTATGTGAGTCTTATTCACAGCAGTTTGTCTCAGTTTCTGTCACTTGTCCTTTCTGGGTGAGCCTCTTCTCCACTTTTAGCTGACCAGCTCAGCCCCCTTTCCCAAGCCCAGCTCACACTCAGTTTTGAGCCCTTGTCCAATGGCTTCATCCAAGAGATGTCCTTGGCATCTTTCTCTACTCCATATGCAATCTCTGTTCAAGGCTATGACTTCATCTAAATCTCTGTAGCTTGAGTTTTTACCATCTCTGTCAGCAGTACTCTGCCCCGAGTCCCGGGACCACTGACCACTTCCCTCAGACTCTGTCCTCGGTCTCTGGACCACTGTAGAAGTTCAGTGCTTGTACTCCTGCCGGCTTGACTCTGCTCTCCGCGGTGCAGCCAGAGTGAACGTCACCAGATGTTTACCTGTCCTTGGTACTCTTCTGCTTAAAACCCTTCAAAGGCTCCCGTTTGCTTTTAGGACAAATATCCAAAGCTTTGTAAGCCTTTACAGGCTGGTCCCTGCCTGCCACCTCCGTGTTACCTGATGCCGTGTCTCCCTCTGCCATGATTAGAGTCCTTTCCTTGTTCTTCTTTGGCTCCTTGAAGCTGCCATGCTCTGTCTTATTTCATATCCTTTCCTTTGCCTATAATGTTCTCTTCACCATTCCCAACAAGTGCCTTTGCTTAGTTATCTCCTATGCATCCTCAGAACCCAGCTCCAACGATCCCCTTCTTTAGAGAATTCTTCCGTTATCTGAGACCAGGTCCCTCACTACACATGCCCATCGTGTGGTCACAGGTCGTAGTTACACATGTAACTGAGAGATTGATGCTTATCTTGTCCACTAGCATGAAAGCTCAGGAATTTGGACATGGTATCTGTCTTTGTGCACCTGGCGTTATGCCTGGTACATGGGACAGCCTCAAAAAAGACTTAGATGAATGGGTGGACACCACTGTACTCTGTTTTTATATTGCAGAGCAGTGACAAGCTTTTTGTCACCTTCACAAACTGAAAAAAGTGAAGGTCCTCTGTCTGGAGAGACGTGGTAAGTGTTGTACTGATCCCAGCTGTGAGTGGGCTTGGTTGTTTGCTGACAGCCAGTGAGTCTCTGACTTGGTGGCATTCATTTCTTCTTGTCCTTTCTGTCTGTATAGACATTTCCCTCCCAATCTGACTCTGTCTTGTGCCAGTGCTGTGTGTGTGTGCCCACAGGTATCCACCAGCCTGTGACGGGGCTGATCCCGCTGGAGCCTCCCTTCCTTGTAGCTCCATGCCCTTTCTTATCCTTGGCTGGAAAGCCTGAGCTTTCAATTCCTAGGCATGCTTCTGATCAGACACAATGAGGCGCTTAAAAGTCAGTTGGTATCCTGGAACGTCTTTCCTCCTACTAATTATTGGCAATGCAAATGAACAATTAAATTAGAAGCAAGAGAGATTTCTTTTAGAAGCTTGAGTTTTGAGAACCATCCCCAGAGTCATAAAATGGAAAGGGGAGAACAGAGTACACAGGCCTGCCTTCCATGCCTTCAGCTGTTGGCCAAGATTGCACCATGGTGGTGATGCAAGAAGTAGGGCAGTTAGGGCTCAGTGAGGCAATTGTCTGTGCCAGTGGTTCTTAAGCTGCAGCAACATCAGGAGCTCCTGGAAGACTTATTAAACACAGACGGCTGGGCCCTACCCCCAGAGTTTCTGACTCAGTTGGTCTGGGATAAGGTCTAAGAGTTTGCGCTTTTAACAAGTTCCCTGGTAATACTGATGCTCATGGTCTTTGGAGACTACACTCTGAGAACTGCTGTGCTATACTGTAGTCCCTGCTCATGTCCTCTAGCTCAGAGCCTCCCAAATTTGCTGCATATTCCCGTCACCTGGGATCTTGTTAAACTACAGATTCTAATTCAGTACGTTGAGGTGGAGCTTGAATTTCTGCATTAACAGGCTCTCAGTTGCTGTTGCTGCTGGTGGTGCTGATGCAAAGACCACATATAGAAGAGCAAATCTAGAGCAAGACATCGCCCGCCTCAACTCTGGTTCTGTCGTATGGAGAAGTCTTCCTTCATGCCTTCATGTGCTATTAGGGCATTGCGTAAAATGGATCTTGGAAGATAGCAGAGAAAGAAGTTAGTGTCACAAAACATCGCTCTAACCCATTTTCCCTGTTTCACTGGCCTGGCCAACAGAAACCCAGTGTCTGTATATGGAGGCAGCTCTTGTCTCAGCTGCAGAAGGAATTTTGGGCTTCCTTTAGCCCTCTTTGTTGAAGAGACTCTATCTCAGAAAGCTGAAAGGATGCGAAGAGGAAACACTGTGGAAGAGGCAGAGTAGCGGTGTTAGACTAGCAGGTTAGACATACAGAAAGCGTCTCTCTACTGGGATTGGGGTCACAGTTAAGGCTGTAAGAGGATAAGAATTCAATCTGGAAAAGGAGAGCTTTACCCCTTTACAAAAGATACTGTGTTATAGCATACTGTATGACAGCATGAGCCCTGGAGTCAAATGATGTATCATCAAAGCCCAGCTATTCTGCTTCTGATTGTCAATCACCTGAGCAAATCACATACCCTCAATGGGCCTCCGTTTCCACATCAAGGACATGGGGATCATAGTACCTATCTCAATAGTTTGTTATGAAGCTTTAAATGAAATGACATATGTAAGTCACCTACTATAGTGCTTGGCAATGAAACCTGTTGCTGTGGAGTCAATTCTGACTCATGGCGACCCACGTGTTACAGAGAAGAACTGCTTCACTGGGTTTCCATGGTTGTGACTTTTTGGAAGTAGGTTACCATGTCCATCTTCCAAGGCACTTCTAGGTAGGTTTGAACCTCTAGCCTGCAGTTACCAGCCCAGCACTTATGCCCTTCCACTTGACCCTTAGTGATTGCTTGATGAATTATAGCTCTTGTTTGTTTTTAATAAAACTAGTCATTGTTGAGTAATTCTCTCTCACGGCAGCCCTCTGAGTTTCAGGGTAGATCTGTGCACCACAGGGTTTTGAATGGCTGATTTTTTGGAAATAAATTGCCAGCCTTTTCTTCTGAGGCTGATCTGATTGGACTCCAACCTCCAACCTTTTTGGTTAGCAGCCAAGACCACCAAGCCTGTAACCATTTGTACCACCCAGGGACTCCATTTTTCTTTTCCAATAGGAAGAACTAATTATAGAGGAGTACCTAGGTTGTACAGATAGTTAATACACTCAGCTACTAACTAAAGCATTGGAAGTTGGAATCCAAAAGAAGGGCCTGAGAATCTGCTTCTGACAAACAGCATTGGAAAGTCCTGCAGAGTACAGTTTTACTCGGACACATAGATGGTTTCCATGAGTTGAAATGTACTCAGTGGCATTTGGTTTACTGGTACCAATTACAGTAGAATTAGAATCCACATCTGAAGGAAGAAGAGCAGATTACGAGCCTATGGAATAGAACATAGGATTGTTTAGCCACTGGGATTTCTTAGTCTCCTGGCTCATAGAGATATTCAGTAAATATTTATTGAATGGAACAAAGGAACTATATGGTAAAGTAGTAAGTGGGAAGGATTTGAATGCATGGAAATTGTCCAAAGGGAAAGAGTTATGGAAACACCAAGATTCAGGGCATTGAAGACTTTCAGGCACCAGCAATCTTACTCAGCTTGTTTATAGAATCAGTCACCACTCCTATTTACAGGGTGGTCATGAACAGCGTTTGACACTGTGTGAAGGTGTTTGGTTGAAGCAAGAGTCTTCCTACTCATCAAAGCAGAGCAACTAGCTGACCCTTCTGGCTGTGCTGACTTCACTGAGAGCCTGAGAATGAAAGCTTCCAGGGAGGTAGAGGAAGAGAGTGGGTGACAGGCTCCCTCCCCGAGAGAGCTGTCTCAGTCCACAGGAGGAGGGCAAAGGTCCAGCCTGAGGGAACCCTTCACCGCAGGTGAAGCCCAGTGTGAGGCTCCGTGGTTGTCACCGTCCAAGGAGAAAGGCCTTCAGGTTTTGATATTTTGGATTTGCCTCTTAAAGACTGCGTCTTGTCTGCTTGAAAAACCTCTGGTCTTCTTACCATATTTGTTAAATGGGAGATGAGTCTCTTCAGAAGGCCTGCACAGAGGTGGGGAAGGAGGCAAACTTGGCTGACAGTGGTTGACCAGGAAGGGGACCTGGTGAGCCTCACTGTCAAGGGGATGACACTCAAATCCGTCTCCCCGTTCTCTCCTCAGTCTAAGGCTTCTCATGTATTGTTAATGTAGGTTCTGCTGGCTCATTTGCAAACCGTTTGAATAAAACATCAGAGCTGTGTCCATTACCTCTTCTGCTGCTTTCCCTCTGTCTTGCTGTTCCCTCTGGTCTCTTCTCCCTTCTTTACTCTGATTAACGAAACACTCAGATGGGACTGCTGGGCTCTGGCAAGGATGGTGGGAAAACAACCTGGACAGGACCAGGATTTGTTTTTCTTTTCCTGGAGAGGAAAAAAGTGAACGAAATTTTCCTACCGCTTTAGAGGGGAGGTGGGGGAAGAGGTGGGTGTCAGGCTCCGTCTCCTAGGGAGCTGTCCCAGTCCACCGGACGAGGGCAAAGGTTTAGGCTGAGGAAACCCTTCACTGCAGGTGAAGCCTTGTGTGAGGCTCTGTGATTGTCGCTGCTGAAGGAGAAAGGCAGACTGTGTGTAACCCTGAGTTAAGGAAGATTAGGAAAAACACTGCCGTAAAGTATGCAGTGAACTTGACTCTTAATTCACCAACATGGACATACAAGAAAGGTAGCTTCTGTTTTTGTTTCTATTTTTCTGTGTGTGTGCATGTAGAACACTGTCAGGTGTGCGCCCACTCATGATGACTCCATGTGTGTCTGAGCAGAACTGTGTTCGTAGGGTTTTCCATGGCCGACTTTTCATAAATTGATTTCCAGGCCTTTCTTCTGAGGTGCATGTGGGTGCACTCGAACCTTTGATCTTTCTAATCATTTGCACACCAGGAACTCTGTCATCTCTCCTATTTTTAACTTGATTACTTATTCCAGGCCCACATTTGGCTAGGATAGTAAGCAATGTAGCTTTCCTGAGACTTTGGTAAAACTCCACAGGTGCAATGAAGACAATAGTTGTGGTGTCATTACTACTCAGGCCAGGCAAGTGATGAAACATGACACTGACATATGTCCTGCTTCATCTGGCTGTGTCAGATACCCTTCCTTAGAAGGGAGACTGGTCTCTTGAATTAGACATGCAAAGAAACTATTGGCTCAAGCCTGGAATAACCTTCTGATAAGCTGGCTTTTTATTCTCTTCAAAAAGTTTTGTTAATGTAAGCAATTAACTTACCAATTGGTATCTCTTTGATTACTAAAAAGTGGGACTTAAAAAAAGAATGTATGAGGGGTGCACCCTCAGATCTCCACTACAAGACCACAATTGATGGTCCAAGGGCTTCAGGGTTCCCCTGGAAACATGGTCCCTGGCCCTGATGCTGCCCCTGTCCATAAATCATAATGAAGGTCAACTCTTTGGACAGCAATGGATTAGACTTGGTGACGCAGAGTGACCATATCTTGTGGGCACTTTATAGTTCTATGCATCTATAGGATGTCATCCTGCTGACCTGTTATTGGAGAAAGGGGGTGGGTGGAGAGGAAGGGGTAGGAGACTGTTGGGAGGGTAGGACATGTATGGAGCAGAGAGGAAGAGTGTGCTGTCACCGGACAGGGAGAGCAGTGGGAGCTGCATATAGGTGAGCATGCAAATTTTTATGGAAATGTACATTTTCATTCAACCATAATGAATGTTAGTTATTCAGTAGCTCTTGTTTGTGACTTGTCTGTGTGTGTACTTTGTCCATATTTTTACTGGGATTTCACTATTTTCTTATCAATTAATATGAATGTTCATGTAATAAAACTATTATCGAGAATGTTGCCGGAGCTCTCCATTGTGCCTTATCCCTGTCACAGCCCCTTTCTCCCTCCAGAAGCAACCAGTGTCTTGATAGATACAGCAGTCACTTCCTTGCATTTGTTTATAGTTTTATGACTCAAAAATACATCCCTAAGAAACTACAATTTAGCCTTGCCTTAATAAAAAAAGGTGATACATCTTTCAGGTCTCTTTTCAACTGACAGATTCCACTTCAACTTCCTCTGATTCTTACAGATTTTCTTTTTAAGACCTAGGACTTTTAAACTGTCAAGTTTCCCACACAGACTGGATTTTGTTGATTACACATTGAAGGAACAGTTCAATATGCTCTTCTAAGCTCTGTATTTCCTGTAAATTAGTGGTTGTATCTAAAGCCTTGATTAGACTGAAGTTTGATCCCTTTGGCAGATTATACATGGTGGTGTGTTTTTCATCAGGAGGCACATAAAGTCTGCATGCCTCTCTTTTTCTGATGTTAGCAGCTGCTGCTGCTCAATTCCTAGATACTTTAATTCACCAGCAGTTGCAAAATGGTGATGTTCTAATTCTATCATTTCTTTTTCACTTATTAGTTGGAATGCTTTTGTAAAGAGGTGTTTCCTCTCATCCATGATCTGGTTACCCAGTGGTTAATAAGTGAAAGGAAGGAAAAATATTTGATTTTTTTTGTCTTCATTTCCCAATTTACTAGATAATAAATAAATTCATTTCATCCTGTGAAATTGTCCAATCAGTATTTTTTCAATCATCATTTGTTACGGGTTCAACTGTGTCCCCAAAAATGTGTGTAGCGATTTGGGTGTGCCTCGGTTCCTGGTATTGTGTAAATCCTGCCTCTATGATGTTAATGGAGGAGGATGGGCCACAGTTGTACTGAAGGGGTAGGTTCCAATGTATAAGATTGTATTGTACCTTGAGGTAACCTCTTGGCCTATAAAGGAAAGCAAAGAAAGTAGCAAGTTGGGGACCTCATACCATCAAGAAAGAGGTGGTGCCAGGAGCAGAGCACATCCTCAGAAGCTCCTAGTCCAGAGGAAGATTGATAAGAACCTTCTTCCAAAGCCGACAGAGCAAGCTTTCCCCTGGAGCTGATACTCTGAATTTGGACTCTTAGGCTACCAGGCTGTGACACAATAAAATTTTTCTTTTTAAAGCCATCCACTTGTGGTGTTTCTATTAGAGCAGTACGAGATGACTAACACATTGTTACAAACTCATCAATTTAAGCATTTTTATGAGAAGTGACGGCACTTGGCTTGGCTTACATTGCAATTATTATACATATTAAAACTCAAATTGCCCCATCTCTGGCAGTGGGAGCTTCTTTGGTTAGTTCCTGAGTACTTGAGACATGACCCTCACAATCCTTGCTACCAGGAATGACAAGATGCTCCAGGTTCCTCTTATATTTTTCCTGCCCTAGACCCGAAAGAAGCCATTTCTCTAGGAAACCTTGATATTTTTTTAGTGGTAAATGATACGTTAAGACCTGTGATGGTTAAGATCATGTGCCAACTTCACTGGACCGTGATACTCAGTGCTTGGCAGTTGTATAATGTTGTGGTCAGCACTGTGATGGGATGTCCTGTGGTAGTGACAATGGCGGGACCTGTGATGACTCTCTGCCCCCTCCACCTTCATCTCTCTGTCTTCTACTACCTGCTTCCTGCCTACTCATCATGCCAAGGTTTTGGCTTGCTGTGGATCCAGCAGGTGCCACTCTCTTGTCTTCTGACATCTTGTTTTGGGGACTTGAGCTAGCAGCTCTTGTGATTTTCCCATCCCCATAGCTTGTGTGTAAGAGCTCTCTTCACTGACCTGCCAACACTGGGCTCGCCAGCCCTTGCAACTGTGTGAATCCGGAGAAACCCTGCAGTCTGGACTGCAATCTTGGGATTCGCCCACCTTCACAGCCTGTGAATGAAAACCTTACTCTCTGACCTGCTAATCTTTGGTTCACCAGCTTCCATGGGTATATGAAGCTGATATTTCCATCTAGAACTTGGAATATTTCAGACTATACAATTGTGTTAGCTATTTCCCTTATATAAATCTCTCTCTCTGTATGTTTATATGCTTTACTGGTTTTGCTTCTCTAGAGAACCCAGCCTAAGACAAAACCTCAATCTGGGCAGGGATTGATCACTGCTACTTTACTATAGATTTAATAGTCATTGTTTTTTGTGATTTCAGGAGACACAGCTAAGGACTTGGGGGTAAAAAAAAAAATCTATTACTCACAGAGTTGCAAGGCAGTAGTGGTTCAGTGGTGGAATTCTTGCCTTCCATATGGGAGACTCAAGTTTGATTCCTAGCCAGTGCCCCTCATACAATCAATGAGTTCTGAGTGTAGTTATGATGCTGAACAGGTTTCAATAGAACTTCCAGACAAAGACAATCTAGGAAGAAAGTCCTGGTAACCTACTTGAGAAAAATCACGGGATGAGAATCCTCTAGATAACAGTGGTTAGGACTTGTTACCGATGAGGTTGCCTTGAGTCAGAGGCTGACTTGATGGCACATAACAGCAACGACATGTGTACAATCAATCTGCTATGCAACTCACTTTGAAAACAGAAATCTGTTGACAAATATTTTTGGTATATTAGGGAACACTTTGAGCATAACACAAATTTTGTGTTTGGTCACAGGCAACTTTATCCAGAAAAAATGCCACATGAATACACCTAAGTGAACTGTAGGAATATGCAAAACAGGAAGAAAAACAAAACCCAGAAAAATCAAAGCTATGCTTTTGCACAATCAAAGACTAAGCACAATCTATATACAAAGACCTTAAACGGTAATTACCAAATCTTGCAGAAGTGGCTTCTTCTAGTGCTAACAGTGGCTGATTTAACAATTTCAGACATGGCTGCAATTTCCAAAGCTTTCAGCTGTCAGGCAAAGCTGCAAGTGCAGATGAGAAAGCAGCAAAAGAATTTCCAGCAGTGATACAGAAGTTAACTGAAGAAAGCTATACATTGGGTCAAATTTTCAGTTTTGAAGAAACAAGTATCTATTATAAATGCATGCCTCAAAGGACTTACATCTCAAAGGCAGAAAAACATGATCCAAGATTTAAGACTACAAAAGATTACTTAACTGTGATATTCAGCCAGTGCCCAACAGAGAACAATTACCCCCACACCCACCCACACCTGACATAACTTTCCTTCCAATTTCAGATTCTACTCTGTTGTGAATTGAATTGTGTCATCCAAAAATATCTGTAAACTTGACTGGGTCATGATTCCCCGTACTATATGATTGTTTGCCATTGTATCATCTGCTGTGATTTCCCTGTGTGTTGTAAATCCTATCACTATGATGTAATTAGATGGATTAGTGGCAGTTATATTGATAAGATCTACAGGATTAGGCGGTATCTTAACCCAATGTCTTTTGAGAATAAAAGAGAGAAGTAAGCAGAGAGACACTGGGACCTCATACCACAAAGAAAGCAGTGCCAAAATCACAGGACCTGACGTTCTAGCTCTGAGATGCCTCTAGAGTAAGAAAAGACTGATGACAAGGACCTTCCTCCAGAGCTGACAAAGAGAAAGCCTTTCCCTAGAGGCAGTGTCGTGAATTTGGACTTCTGACCTACTGGACTATTAGTGAATAAAATTCTCTTTGTTAAAGACATGTACTTGTGGTATTTCTGTGATATCAGCACTGTGTAATCAAGGCAGAATTTGGTAGCAGGAGTGGGGTGCTGTTCTAACAGATACCTAAAATATGAAAGTAGTCTAGAAACTGAATGGATAGAAGACGAGCAGCAGCAGAGGACTGGCAGCAGCAGAACCAGGATATCAGTACCAGATACTGCTGGAGATGACCCACAGAGTGAGTGACTTGTGTGCCTTGGCACAGGAGACTTCCTGGTAGAATGGGCTATCTCTAGTCACTTATTGGTGGAGCTAGGCTTGCCAACCTATGGAGCAAGAAAGCTGAGTGCCTTCCAGTCAAAGTTTACTAGTGGAGTGCAATACTTCCAGACACTTATCAGTGGAGCTACAGAGCTTTGGAACACTTGTCCCAACCTAACAGATGCAGGCATGAGGTTCAAGGAACTGAGACACTGAGAAAACAGGAAGCTGAAGCTGAGACAAGAAACACAAGAAGCCAAGCTACCTCAGTCTCAAAACGTACAGTGGAGACCTCTGGGCTTTCAAACAATAGAGCCCTGGCCTCTGGTAGTTCTAAGGCTGGAGTTGCCAAACAGATGGACTAGGAGAATGACGTGCCTAAAGTCAAGAAAGCAGAGTTGCTGTCCCTGTGGGCTTGAAGGCAGAGCTGAGGCTGAAGGCTCACAGGCCTCCATTCAGAATCTGGAAAGTGTAGCCAATACCTAGAGTCAGGAGGGTAAGGCCACTGGGTAAATCATCGCAGGGAACAGATGATTGTTTTCAAGCCTTGAGGACTAATGTTAGTGTTCTGCTAACTTGCTTGGTACAGTTATGCTTTCTTTGCTTCCATTTTCTCCCATCTGTAATGCAAATGTCTAGTTTGTGCCTGCCTGTTGTACCACTATGCCTCTAGAAGTCAAAAATTGTATTCTCGATTTCACAGATGAGGAATAATGTTTAGATTTGGGATGTGGAGTTGAGTTAAGATTTTTACTATGATATAAGGTAAATGCATTTTACATGTAGCAAGGATATAAATTTTGGGGGACCTCATACCAGCAAGAAATCAGTGTGGGGAGCACAGCATGTCCTTTGGACCTGAGGTTCCTGCACTGAGATGCTCCCAGACCAAGGGATGATAAGGACCTTCCTCCAGACATGACAAAGAAAAAAAGCCTTCCCCTAGAGCTGGTGCCCTGTAGTCAGATTTCTAGCCTACTAGACTCTGAGAGAGCAAACTTTTATTTATGAAATCCCTCCACTTGTGGTATTTCTGTTATAGTAGCACTAGATGACTAAGACATATTCGTTCCACCACCTTACAATAACTCACAGGCAACAATGCTTCCAATGCCATCTCTACAGTCAGGTTTATTTACTAATTGTATAATTCATATGCCTGCTTGTCTGTCAGTTTATTGTACTGTGGGGACTTGCATGTTACTGTGTTGCTGGAAGCTATGCCACTGGTATTCAGATACCAGCAGGGTCACCCATGGCAGACAGGTTTCAGCTGAGCTTTCAGACTAGGACAAGAGACCTGGCAGTCTGCTTCTGATATGAGTTAGCCAGTGAAAACTTTATGAAAATCAGTGTAACACTCTCAGATACAGTGCCAGAAAGTGAGCGCCCCAGGTTGAAAGGCACTCAAAAGACAACTCCTCACAGTAGAGTCAACCTCACAGTAGAGTCAACCTTAATGACATGGATGGATTGAAGCTTTTGGGACCTTCACTTGCTGATGTGGTGTACCTCTAAATGAGAAGAAACAGATCCAAGCATCTGTTAATAATCAAAATGTGGAATGTACAAATTATGAATCTAGGAAACTTGGAAATCATCACAAATGAAATGGAACATATAAACATCAGTATCCTAGGGCACTCCTGAACTGAAATGGACTGGTATTGGACATTTTGTATTGGACAGTCATATAGTATATGAGTCAGAATCAACTCAATGGCAGTGAGCAGTGGGACGGTATACTATCTCAGGAATGATAACTTGAAGAGGAATGATGTTACAGTCATTGTCAAAAATAACATTTCAAGATCTATCCTGAAGTCTGATGCTGTCAGTGGGAGCATAATATCTAAACACCTTCAAGGAAGAGCAGCTAATATGACTACTATTCAAATTTACACATGAATCATGAGGGCCAAGGATGAAGAAATTGAAGATTTTTACCAGCATCTGCAGTCTGAAATTGACTGAACATGCAGTCAGGATGCATTGATAATTTCTGGTGATTAGAATGCAAAAGTTAGAAGCAAAGAAGAAGGATTGATACTTGGAAAACATGGCCTTGGTGATAGAAATGATACTGGAGACTGCATGATAGAATTTTGCAAGACCAATGACCTCTTCATTGTAAATATCTTTTTCCGCCAACATAAATGGAGATTATACACATGGACCTTGTCAGACAGAATACACAGGAATCGAGTTGACTATGTCTATGGAAAGATACAATAGAAAAGTTTAATGTCATCAGTCAGAACAAGACCAGGTGCTGACTGTGGAACCGACCATCAATTGCTCATATGTAGGTTCAAACTGAAACTGAAGAAAATTAGAACAAGTCTATGAAAGCCAAAATGCAACCTTAAATATCTCCCACCCTGATTTAGAGACCATCTCAGAAATAGATTTGATATGTTGAAATGAATGACTGATGACTGGATGAATGATGGAATGAAATTAAGTGCATATACTGGAAGAAAGCAAGAGGTCATTAAACAGACAGGAAAGAAAGAAAAGACCAAACCAAATGCAGAAGAGACATTGAAACTTGCTCTTGAACACTGAGTAGTTAAAGGAAAAGGAAGAAATGATGAAGTAAAAGAACTGAACAGAAGATTTCAAGGGGTATCTTGAGAAGACAAAGTATTATAATGACATGTGCAAAGCACTGGAAAAAAAAAAACCAAAAGGGAAGAATATACTCACATTTCTGAAGCTCAATGTACTAAGGAGAAAATTCAAGCCTCAAGTTGCAATAGTGAAGGATTCTACAAGGAGAATATTAAATGACTCAGGAAGCATCAAAAGAAAATGGCAGGACTACAAAGTCATCATACCAAAAAGAACTGGTTGATGTTCAACAGTTTTGAGAGGTAGCACATGATGAACAACGAACGGTAGCGAAGGGCAAAGTCGAAGCTACAGTGAAGGCACTGGCGGAAAAGAAGGCTTCAGAAATATCAGTTGAGATGTTACAGCAAATGGATGCAGCACTGGAAGTGCTCACTCATTTATGTCAAAAAATTAGAAAGATAGCTACCTGGCTAAGCAGCTGGAGGAGATCCATATTTAGGTTTTTTCCCAATAAAAGTGATCCTTTAACTAAATGCAGAAATTATCAAACAACATATCATGCACAAGTAAAATTTTGCTCAAGATCATTCAAAAGTGACTGTAGCAGTATATTGCCAAGGAACTGCTAGAAATTCAAGCCAGATTCAGAAGAGGGCATGGAACCAGGGATATCATTGCTGAAGTCAGATGGATCTTGGCTGACAGCACAATATACTAGAAAAGCATTTACTTGTGTTTTATTGACTATGCAAAGGCATTTGACAATATGGGTCATGACAAATTGTGGATAACATTGAGGAGAATGGAAATTCTAGAACACTTAATTGTGCTCATAAAGAATCTGCACATGGCTCAAGAGACAGTTGTTCAAACAGAACAAGGGGACACTGCATGGTTTAAGGCCAGGAAAGATACACCTCAGAGTTGTATCCTCTCACCATGCTTTTTGAACCTATATGCCGAGCAAAATCTAAGAAGCTGGACTATATGAAGAAGAGTAAGGCATCAGAATTGGACGAAGTCTCATTAACAACCTGTCTTATGACACAACCTTGTTTGCTGAAAATGAAGAGGATTTGAAACACTGATGGAGATAAAAAAAACCACAGCCCTCAGTATGGATTGTACCTCAACATTAAGAAAGCAAAAATCCTTACAACTGAACCAGTAAGCAACATCACGATTAATGGAAAAAAGATTGAGATTATCAAAGATTTAAGTTTACTTGATTCCTCAATCAACACCCATTGATGCAGCAGTCAAGAAATTAAAAGATGCATTGCTCTGGGAAAATCTTCTGCAAAAGACCTCTTGAAAATGTTGAAAAGATGTCACCTTGAAGACTAAGGTGCACTTGACACCAGCTATGGTATTTTCAGTTGCAACACATGCATGTGAAAGCTGAACAATGAGTAAGGAAGACAGCAGAAGAAATGACACCTTTGAATTGTGGTGTTGGAGAAGAATATGGACTATATCATGAACTTGTGCAAAAAGAACAAATGGATCTGCCCTGGAAGAGGTACAACCAGAACATTCCTCGGAAGCAAAGATGGTGAGACTGTATCTTACGTACTTTTGATGTGTTGTCAGGAGGAATTAGTCACTGGGGAAAGCCATCATGCTTAGTACAGTAGAGGATCTGCAAAAAAGAGAAAGGTCTTCAAAGAGATAGATTGACACAGTGGCTACAACAATGGGCTTAAGCATAAAAACAGTTGTTCTATTCTGTTGTGCTGGGGTCACTACATGTCAGAACCACCTCAATGACACCTAAGAACAACATATTTCACTACAATATAATATATATAACATTAGGCCACCATGTTTATTAGATTTCTATCTTTTTTCTTAATATGTCACTGACAGGGTCACTCACCCATGGTGAATAGGTTTCACTGGAGCTTCCTGACTAAGATAGGCTGAAAAGAAGGACGAGTATCTACTTCTGAAAAATATGGCCGGTGAGAATTTTATTGATAGCAGCTGAAAATAGTAGCAGAAGATGAGACCCTCAGATTGGAAGTCACTCAGAATACAGTGGGGGAAGAGCTATGTGCTCAAAGTAATATTAACCTTAATGACATGGATGGAGTAAAGCTGTCAGGACCTGCATTTGCTAATGTGGTATGACTCCAATAAGGAGGAACAGCTGCAAGCATCCACTGAATAATCAGAACATGGAATGTATGAAGTATGAATCTTGGAAAATTGAAATGGAATGCTTTAAGGCAGATATCTTAGACATTAGTGAGCTGGAAAGAGCTGGTATTGGCCATGCTGAATCACACAGTTGTATGGTATACTATGCCAGTAATGGCAAATTGAAAAACAGGATATTCAAGAATATTTCAAGACCTACCCTGAGATAAAATACTGTCAGTCATAGGATAATATACATATACCTACAAGGAAGACTAGTTAATATAACTATTATTCAATTTATGCACAAACTGCTAAGGTCATAGATGATGAGACTGAAGATTTACCAATGTCTATAGTCTGAAATTGATAAAAAATGCAATCAAGATGTATTGATAATTGAGAAGTAGAGCCATCATGGTGCTGTAGATAGCAACACTATCCTGTCCCTCCACAGACAAGATGTGAAAAACTAAGTAATACAGAGACAAATATTGGTCTTAGAACGCTAAGCATCAAATGAAAGATAAAAAACTAAACCAAGCACCAAACCAAATAGGAAACTGAGAGAGAACAGAGAGTGAAGAGAGATTTAAATGGAGTTCCCCTATCAGCTAATCCAACATGGGCACATCATCTTGAACTAAAAACATTACAGGTTAATCTGTAACTGACAACAACATCAGACAGAGGTAATGAAAGGTATAGGTATAGAACTTTCTAGTGGAGGAAAAGGCAAGGCAATACCAAGTAATAATAGACTTGTTGAAATCTAAGAAATAAAGGTAAATTTCAAGGTAACCACAGGGAAAGATAATGAAACCAGTCACTAAAATAAGGAAGAAAAACAGAAAGCCTCAGTAAAGACAAAATCCATATAAAAAAAATCCACAGACAAAAGAAATTCAGTGTAGGAGAGTAAGAGGAAGAAAGAAAATTTTAGCACCACACAAAAAAGAACTACAAAATGACAGCAATAAACAGTGATTACACTGAATGTAAATGCCCTACATGCACCCATAAAGAGACAGAGAGTGACAGAATTAAAAACAAAACAAAAAAAACAAGCAAAAATCAGGATCCATCAATATGCTGGCTATAAGAGATGTGTCTTAGAAACAAAGATGAATAAAAAATCAAAGAATGGAAAAAAATGTATTAAGCAAATAGCTACCAAAAAAGAGTAGGAGTGGCAATGCTAGTCCCAGACAAAATAGACTTTAAAACAAAAACCACCAAAAAAAGACAAAGAAGGATGCTATGCAGTGATTAAAAGGATGATTCATCATGAAGACATAACCATAATAAATATCTACTCACCCAATGGCAGAGCTCCAAAATACGTAAAACATATTTTAACAGCACTGAAAAGAGAAATTAACAGTTCCATAATAACAGTAGGGGATTTCAATATACCATTCTCAGTAAAGGACAAAACATCTAGAAAGAAACTCAGCAAAGATACAGAGGATCTAAAGGACACAATCAGCCAACTTGAACTCATAGATATACAGAATGTTCTACTCAGCAGCTGGGAAGTACACATCCTTTTCCAATGCAAGAGGAATGTTCCTCAGAATAGGCCATATTGTAAGCCCCAGGGCAGCCCTCAACAAAATTCAAAACATTGAAATAGTACAAAAACTCTTTTCTGATCATAATGCCACCAAAATAGAAATTAACAACAGGAAGAGCAAGGGGGAAAAATCAATCAGAAACTGCTTAAAAACACTGGGTAATAGAAGAAATCAAAGTTGGAATAAAAAACTCCTGCAATCAAACAAGAATGAAAACACATCAAACCAAAACCTTTGGGACACAGCAAAGGCACTGCTCAGAGAGGTCAGTTTATAGGAATGGATGCACACATCAGAAAAGAATATAGGAGCAAAATCAAAGCATTAGATACACAACTTTACCAGATAGAAAGAAAACAGTGAAAGAAGCCCACAGCTACCAGATGAAGGAAATGAAGATCAGAGCAGAAATAAAAAAAAAAAACAACCAGAGACTAGAAAAACAATAGAATCAACAAAAACAAAAGTTGGTTCTTCCGAAGGATCAATAACGTTAACAAAGCACTGGTCAAACTTACAAAAGAAAAACAGGAGAGGATGAAAATAACCCAAATAAGAAATGACATGCAGGACATTAGAACAGATCCAACTAAATAAAAAGAATCATAACAGCATTTTAAAAAACTAATTCCAGCAAATTTGAAAACCAAGAGGAAATGGACAAATTTCTAGAAACACTCTAACTACCCAAACTAACATAAAATGATGCTGAAAATTTGAACAGGCCTATAACAAGAGATTGAAAACGTAATTTAAAACAAAACAAAACAGAACAAAAAAACCCAACAAACAAAAAGCCCTGGCCCAGAGTGACAGCATGAAGTAGAAGAGAGGTTAGCACAACTGGACTATACCAAAGGCTAAAAGGTTTTCTAAATACAATCCAACATTTTGAAGGAAAGAGTACCAGGCACAAGGATCTGGAGACCACGGTTTCAGGGGACATTTAGGCTAATTAGCATGACTAAATTTTTTAAGAAAATGTTCTGCATATCACTTTCGTTAGTGGCATCTGGGGTCTTAAAAGCTAGCAAACAGCTATCTAAATAGCATCACTTGTTCGCAATCCACCTGGAACAGAGGAAAATGGACAGCAAAGACATGAGGAAAACATGAGGCCACCAGACAGAAGATACCATGTGATCCAAAGACTGCATCAGGATGAGATCAGAAGTACTAAATGGTGCCCGGTCATCACCAGTGACTGTCCTAACAGGAAATACAACATAAAATCTGTGTAGCAGGAGAAAAATGGGTGTGCAGAACTAGAACTCTATTAAAAGACCACACTTGGTGATCCATCAGATTGGAGAGTCCCCTGAGGACTTGGCCCTCAGACTTTCTGTTAGCCTAGAGCTGAAACCAGCACCAAAGCTGACTCTTTAGACAAAGATTGGACCAGGCTACAAGACATAAAGCGATGCTGGCAAGGAATATGCTTCTTGGCTTAAACATGTACATAAGGCTGTCTAAGCAGCTCTTGCCCAGGGGCGAAATGAAAGGGTGGAAGAAGACAAGAGTTGGATGAATGCATGTGGGAAGTATGGGGTCGAAAAGAGGAGTGTGCTGTCACTAGGTGGGATATGGTTAGTGCTGCATAGTGGTGTGTGTGTGTGTGTATAGCGTTTTATATGGCAAGTTGATTTGGATTGTAAACTTTCATTTAAAGCACAATAAAACATTAAATCAAAAAATAGTCCTGGCCCAGATGGCTTCACTGGAGAGTTCTACCAAATATTCAGAGAAGAGCTTATACCAGTACTATTCAAACTATTTCAGAACATAGAAATGGAAAGGATACTTACGAATTTGTTCTATGATGCCAGAATAACCCTGATAGCAAAACCAGGTAAAGGTATCACAAAAGAAACAAAGAGAGAAAATTAGAGACTATTACCTTTCATGAAGATACATGAAAAAATTCTCAAGATTCTAGCCAGTAGAATTCAGTTCATTCCAAAAAAATAATATACCATAACCAAATAGGATTCATACCAGGTATGCAAGGATAATTCAACATTAGAAACTCAACATAATCTACCACATAAATAAAGGAAAAAAAATCACATCATCACCTCGGTAGACACCAGAAAGGCATTTGACAAAGGCCAACATTCATCCCTGATGAAATTCTCAATAAAATAGATAAAGAAAGGACATTTCTCAGCATAATAAAGGACTTCTATACAAAAGTAACAGCCAACATCA
Source organism: Heterohyrax brucei (assembly GCA_028571685.1). Classification (NCBI taxonomy): domain Eukaryota; kingdom Metazoa; phylum Chordata; class Mammalia; order Hyracoidea; family Procaviidae; genus Heterohyrax; species Heterohyrax brucei. The sequence goes on along the minus strand of CM053151.1, from coordinate 87,280,391 downwards.
TGCTTAAAGGAGAGAGTCCGAAAACGTTCCCCTTAAGAATAGGAACAAGACAAAGATGCCGTTTATCACCCCTACTATTCAACATTGTGTTGGAAGCCCTAGGTAGAACAATAAGGTAGGAAAAAGAAATAAACAACATCCAAACTGGTAAGGAAGAAGTAGAACTTCCCTATTTGCAGATGATATAATATTACATAGAAAACCCAAAAGAATCCATGAGAAAATTACTGGCTAATAGATTCAGCAAAGTAGCAAGAGACAAGATAAACATACAAAAATCAGCTGGATTCCTATACATCAATAAAGAGAATGATGAAAAGCAAATGAGGAAAACAATACCATTTATAATAGCCTGTAAACAGAAAATACTTAGGAATAAATCTAACCAGGGATGTAAAAGAACTTATACAAATAAAACTACAAAACTCTACCACGAGAAATTGAAAGAGATTTACATAAATGGGAAAACATACAATGCTCATGGACAGGTAGACTCCGCATTGTGAAACTGACTATTCTGCTTGAAGCAATTTACAAATAAAATGCAGTCTTGATCCAAATACCAACAACATCCTTTAAAGAGATGGAAAAAGTAATCATTAACTTTATATGGAAATGGAAGAAGCCCTGGACAAGTAAAGCGCTACTGAAGAAGAAGAAAGTAGGGCTCACCCTGTCTGACTCCAGAACCTACTACACAGCTACAGTAGTCAAAACAGCCTAATACTGGTATAATGATGAATATCTTAATCAGTGGAACAGAATTGAGAATGCAGATAACATATCCATCTACTGACAGTCACTTGATTTTCAACAAGAACCCAAAGTCCATTAAGTGGGGGAAAAAGACAATCTTTTGAAACAAATGCTGCTGGCAAAACTGGATGTCTATCTGCAAATAAAAGCAAACAGCACCCGTATCTCACTCTATACACAAAAACTTATTCAAACTGTATCAAAGATCTCAACATAAAATCAAAACCTATGAAGACTGTAGAAGAGAAAGTAGGATCAACTCTAGAGGCCCTAATAGACAGCATTAACAGAATACAAACCATAACTAACAACACACAAACTCCAAAAGATAAGCTAAATAATTCAGGTCTTCTAAAAATGAAACACTCATGCTCATCAAAAGACTTCACCAAAAGAGTGAAAGGGAACCAACAGACTGGGGGAAAAAAAAGGCTATTGCAAATCTGTCAAAGGTCTAATCTCTAAAATCTATAGGAATACTCAACACCTCTACAACAAAAAGGCAAATAATCTAATTAAAAAATGGACAACAGAAATGAAAAGATACTTCACCAAAGAAGACACTCACACAGACAGTAGACACAGGCTACTATGTCTATCTAGGATCTCTGTCCATTAGAGAAATACAAATCAAAACCACAATGAAATACCATTTCACATTGGTATTACTGGCATGAGTTTAAGAAAAAAGAAAGAAAATAACAAATGTTGGAGACACTGCAAGGAGATTGGATCTTTTAAGCATTGTTGGTTAGATTGCAAAATGGACAACTATTTTGGAAAATGATATGGTACTTCCTTAGAAAGTTGGAAATAGATATACCATATATTCCAGCAATCCTACTCTAGAGAGATAAGTCATCGCCTGAGTACACACATGCATTCTCATGCTCATTGCAACATTGTTCACAGTAGCAAATAATGGAGACAACCTAGATGCCTGTAAACAGATTAATGGATAAATAAACTATGGCACACACATACAATGATAAAGAACAGTGATCAGTCTGCAAAGCATCTCACAACACAGATGGATCCTAGAGGACATTATTCTGAGTGTAATAAGTCAATCACAAAAGGATAAATATTGTAGGAGACTACTACTATACAAACTCATGAAAAGGTTTACACACAAAAAAAAACAAGTTTTGATCCTTATGAGGGAGGAGAGGTATAGGGATAGAAAAAAAGTAAATACACAATACATAAGTGATAACTTTAGTGAAGGGTAAAATGGTATGCAGTACTGGAAAAGCCAGCATGACTTGTACAAGGCAAGGTCGTGGAAGCTCCATAAACACATCCAAACTCCCTGAGGGGTTGACTTACCGGGCTGAGGGCTGTGGGGACCGTGGTCTTGGGCAACATTTAGGTCAACTGGCATAACATATAAATAAAACATTCTACATTTTGCTTTAATGAGTAGTGTCTGGGATCTTAAAATCCTGTCAGTGGCCATTTAAGATACTCCACTGGTCTCACCCCTTCATGGGCAAGGGAGAATGGAGAAAACTAAAGAAAGACAGGCAAGATTAGTCTAAAGGACTAATGGACCACAACTACCACGGCCCCTAGCAGACTAAGTTCAGTACAACCAGATAGTGCCTGGCTACACAACGCTGACTGCTCTGATAGGGAACACAATAGAGGGTCCTAGACAGAGCTGGAGAAACATGGAGAATAAAATTCTAACTCACAAAAAAAGACCAGACTGAATGGCCTCACAGAGACTGGACAAAACCTAAGTACATGGCCCAGACACACTTTCTGTTCAGTATCAAGTCATTCTTGAGGTTCATTCAAAGATTAGACAGGCCAATCAAACAAAACAAAACTAAAGGGGCACACCAGCTAGGGACAAGGACCAGAAGGCAAGAGGGGACATAAAAGCTGGCAATAGGGAACCTGAGGTTGAGAAGGGACAGTGTTGACATGTTGTGGTTTCATTAATCAGTGTCATGAAACAATGTGTGTACTGCTTAAAGAGAAGCTAGTTTATTCTGTAAACTTTCATTTAAAGCACAATAAAAATGATATGTATTGATGATTACTGGTGGATTGGAAACACAGAAGGATCAGCAGTTGGAAAGCATGGCCTTGGTGATAGAAATGATGCCAGAGATTGCATGATAGAATTTTGTAAAACTAGTGACTTATTCAGAAATCCTGGGGTGGTGGGGGAGGGGGGTGGTGTAGTGGTTAACTTCTGTGTCTCCTAACCAAAAGGTTGGCAGTTCGAATTTGCCAGGGGCTCCTCGGAAACTCTGTGGAGCAGTACTACTGTGCCCTGTGGGTTGCTATGAGTGAGAATTGACTTGATGGCACTGGGTTTCGTTTTTGTTTTTTAGTGGCTTATTCATTGGAAATATCTTTCAACAACAGGTCTTGGAGATGTAATATACGGGAATCAAACTGGCTACATCTGTAGAAAGACAGTGGAGAGGCTGAATGTCATCAATCAGAATGAGGCCAATGCTAACTGCTAGACAAACCATCAATTGCTCCTATGTGAGTTATAAGTGAAGCTGAAAAAGATACAAAAGTCAATGAGCACTGAAATACAAACTTGAGTGTATCCCACCTGAACTTAGGGACAAGCTCAAGAATAAATTTGGCATATTGAATATGAATGACCAAAGATCAGACTAGTTATGAGATGACATCAAGGACATCATATACAAAGAAAGCAAAAGGTTATTAAAAGAGACAGACAAGGTAGGGGTGGAAAAGAAAGACCAAAATGGATGTGGAAGAAACTTTAAAACTTACTCTTAAAAATAGAGTAGCTAGAATAAAATCAAATGTTGTATGAGACTCTTACTATAAAAACTTAAAAACTGACTCACATACAGAAAAAGACTCTTTGACAGCTACAAGGGAGGGGAGGGAGGGAGGAAGAGGGATGTGTATAGATTAAATAGCTGATATAAATTCGGTTGGGTGAAAGCAGTAACAGCACACCCCAGAAAGATGTCATCTTTACTGGACTTCATAATGAACTGAAAACTCTTCTATTCTAAGCCTAATATCACAAGGATAGAATAGCAGCAGTGGGGGTCTGGGGACCATGCTCTCAGGGGACATCGAAGCCAGTTGGCAGAATTAGCCTATTGCTAAGAGAGTCTTCTGCATGCCATATTGGTGAGCGGCATCTGTGGTCTTAAAAATTAGCAAGCTGCCATCTGAGGTACACCAAATGACTCATCGCAACTGAAACAGGTGATCACTAAGGTCAACAAAGACATAAGAGAAAAAGCACCCAGAGGACAGAAGGACCCACATGTATGGATGACTGTACCAGCATGTGATCAGAAGAACCAGATGGTGCCCGGCCACCACCAATGTCAGTCATGATGGGGCATACAATGTTGGGTCCCAGTAGCAACACAAATAAAAAGAGGGGCATACCTTAAGAACTCAACTAAAAGACTGCAATTGATGGTCCAGTGCCCCAGGACTTTCCCTGGGAGCATGGCCACTAGACCTGCTGCTGTCCCAGAGCCTTTTTCATTAGTGAGGTCAACTCTTTGGACAGGAATGGACTGAACTTAGGGGCATAGAGTGAACATATAGAGTGACCACTTTATGGTTCTGTGTATCTACAGGATGCTGTCCTACTGGCCTCTTACCGGAAGGCAGTGGAGAGCTTAGAGGGGAGGGGATGGGAGATCCTTAGCAGGATATGACAAGTATAGAATACGAAGGAAGAGTGTGCTGTCACTGGGCAAGGAAACCAGAGAGAACTGCAGAAAGGTAGGTGTGCAAATTTAACTTGAACTGTATACTACTTTCACTCAACCATGATAAAAAAAAAAAGCGTAGTAAAACCAAAGGGAAGAAATGATGATGTAGAAGTATTAAACAGAAGACTTCAGAGTAAAGTAAAATACTGTAATGAAATAGAATTAGAAAATTAAAAGGGAAGAACATGCTCAGCATTTCTCAAGCTAAAAGAACTGAAGAAAAAATTCAAGGCTCAGGCCACAATATTGAAGGATTCTATGGGCAAACTATAGAACAGTGCAGGACCCCAAAAACCCACTGCCATCGAGTGGGGTCCAACTCACTCCGACCCACGGTAGAACTGCCCCACAGAGTTTCAAGGAGTACCTGGCGAGTCTGAACTGCTGACCTTTTCGTTAGCAGACGTAACACTTAGAACAACGCAGGAAGCCTCAGGAAAAGAAGGAATATGCAGTCAGTGTATCAGAAAGAACTGGGTGCCACTCAGCTATATCAGGTGATGGCATGTGATCAAGAACAAATGGGATTTAAGAAATCCAAGCTGTACAGAAGGCACTGGACAAAAACAAGCCTCTAGGAATTGACAGAATACCAATTAGATGTTTCAACCAGCAGATGTAACACTGGAGGTGCTCACTGGTCTATGCCAAGGAATTTAGAAGACAGCAGCTACCTGGCCAAGCAACTAGAAAAGATCCATATAGATGCCTATTCCAAATAAAGGTGATAGAATGGACTGTGGACATTATTGAACAGTATCATTAATATCACACACAAGTAAAATTCACAATTCTGTGAATATGGAACAAGACCAGGCAGTGTTTCATTTTGTTGTGCACAGGGTTGCTATGAATTGGAACTGGCTCAATGGCACCTAACAACACCAAGAAGTAAAATTATTCTAAGGATAATTTAAAAAATGGCAGCAGCAGTACACTGACAGGGGAAGTGGGATTCAGAAGTAGACATGGAATGAGGGATATCATTGCTGATGTTAAGTGAATCTTGTCTGAAAGTAGAGAGTACCAGAAAGGTGTTTATCCGTGTTTTCTTGACTGTGCAAAGGCATTTAACTGTGTGGATCATAATAAATTATGAATTCCAGAACACTTAAATGTGCTCTTGTGGAACTTGTACACATGAAGGCTGACAGTTAAGTCCCCAAACTCAATTGTTCTAAGGGCTACGTACCTCATTGCTGAATATCACTGCAGTCACCTTTGGCGTACTCCCCTTGGGAAGCTGTGCGCTGATGCCAGCACCTAGTCCACCCTTCAAAGCAATTTTGGACCTCTTTCTGGAATGGCTATTGTGCACAGTTGCAAGGTGGCAAGTTTGTAAACTTAATTGTACAGTTGTCTGTAAGGGAGTTTTTAACCAGTAAACAAATACTGTTTTGAAACAGCCTCCCTGCTAACTTGATCTGGTCCCCAATGACTTTTTTCTTTAATAGAAGATAAAGGAAATACTGAAAGGAAGATATTTTGATGACATTCAGGACATCAAAGGTAATATGGCAATAACTCTGATGGCCATTCCAGACAGAGTTCCAAAATTGCTTTGAAAGGTAGACTAGGCACTGGCATTGGTTCATTGCTTCCCAAGGGACGTACTTTGAAAGTGACCACAGTGGCATTCAGGAAATGAGGTATAATAGCACTTTTCCCAGGATGAGTTCACAAACATAATTGTCAGTACCTGTAGACCAAGGAACAGTTGTTTGAACAGAATGGAGGGATACTGTAGGGTTTAAAATCAGAGTTGTGTGTGAGTGTTGTGTTTTTTCAGCATACTTATCTGTATGCTGAGTAAATAATTTCAGAGGTTGGACTATATGAAGAAGAACAAGACATCAGCACTGGAGGAACTTATTAAGAAGCTGTAATATGCAGATGACACAGCCTGGCTTCCTAAAAACAAAGAAGACTTGAAATACTTACTAATGAAGATCAAAAACTGTATCTTCCAATATGGATTATACTCTAAAATAAAGAAACAAAACACCCTCACAACTGGGTCAATAAGCAACATGATGATAAATGGAGAAAAGAATGAAACTGTCAAGGATTTCATTTTACTTGGATTCACAACCAACAGCCATGGAAGCAACAGTCAAGAAATCAAAAGACACATTACACTCAAAAATCTGTTGCAAAAGACCTCTTTAAAATATTGAAAAACAAAAACTTTACTTTGAAGACTAAAGTGCTCCTGACTCAAGCCTTGGTGCTAAAGTACAACCAGAAAGCTCTTTAGGAGCATGGATGGCAAGACTCCATCTCATGTATCTTGGCCAAGTTATCAGGAGGGACCAGTACCTGGAGAAAGACATCGTGCTTGGTAAAGTGAAGGGTCAGCTAAACACAAAAGCCCTCAACCCAACAGATTCAAAGAGTGGCTGCAACAGTAGGCTCAGATTTAGCACTGACTGTGAGGCTGATGCATAACTGGGTAGTGTTATGTTCTACTGTATACAGTGTCACTGTAAGCTGGAGCAACTCATTGGCACCTAACAGTAACAACACTGAAGTTTTTGAGCACTGTGCCTGTACCCCATATTCCCTATAAGCCCAGTAGTTATAATTGAATGATTTCACGTATTGCAAATTTTTAGGAATACACATGTCATTCTACAGCAGAATGGGATGTACACATGCACATGTAGACACACATGTCTCACAAGTTCATACTGATACTTGTAATTCAATTTCAAGAGTGTAAGATTTTTTACTTAACATCAGCTTTCTCTAATTCCCTTTTTTAATACCCAAATTACTGGTTCTCAAGAAGAGAAGGCGCAGAAGGATCCACTCTACATGTTGTTTTCATTGGCAGTAGACACTGAGTCAGCTCCTACTCATGATTCCCCGAGGTTCACCAGAACAAAACCCTGCCTGGCCCTGGACCTTTATGACTGTCGGTATGCCTGCGTCCATTGTTGTGGCCACTGCAAATCTGCAGTGCTTTCCAACTTAGGGAGCTCTTCTTCCAACAGTATGTTGGTCAGTATTCTGTTGTAATCAATAGGATATCCACTGGCTAATATTCAGAAGTAGTTCACCAGAACTTTCTCCTCTTCTGTCTTAGATTGGAAGCTCTGCTGAAACCTGTCCAGTAAAGGTGACACTACTGGTATGACAAACCACCACAGTATGACAAATTGACAGATGTGAGATGGGTACAAAAACTGCCACAACCTGTACAGTTGAGAACTTTCCTGGAGGGGAGCCTTGACTGCTCAGTTTCAAGAGTCAGCAGGGGTTAGACTGCTTGGCCACTTTAGACCTCATCACAGACTCTTTATCCTTAACCCTACTGAATTAAACAATCCGCTCTAGATTCAGCTGCTCTTTCCATGTTGGCCTGCTGTGCTCCCCAGTTGTCTGTTGTGGGATTTTCCTAGGCTCAAATTTCCCAGATTGCCTTAGCCTCCCACAACTTCCCGTGGCACAAGTGTTGAGCCTTACAGATCAAGCTTCTGGTGCTTTGCCCCATCCACTGGTGTTTTGGGGTATGGATAGAAACCTCATGGTTTAACCTTATTGTAATTATTGTTCATGAATCTTTAATTTTTACTAGATGTTGCTCTGTTTTTATGGGGGACTCTGGGACATTGAAAAACCATGCCCTTGTTACTACTGTGTTCTCAGAATCCCTCCCTGGTAATTTTTTCTCAGTTGACTCGTCTTCAGACATGAATATTTTGTGTTTTATACACAGATATTTTACATTTTTATTTAGTCAAATCAATTTTTTCTTTCCCTATTGCTTTTACATTTAAAAAGTTTGTTGCAATCCAGATGTTAGATTGAAATTCTTCCACAATTTCCTGTGATATTTTAAGGGAAATTTTGTACAAATACCTCTCTCAACCATCTCATATATTAGAAAATCGTTGTGTAAAACTCTGTGGGAGGAAATCTAAATTCACTCCTTTTTTCTCAAATAATGCATTTTCCCATCTCCAGTTACTTAATAAACCTTTCCTTCCATGCCATTTTTTTTTTTTTTTGTTAGAGATCAAGTTTTAAAATACCGGTCTATATTTAGGCCAGCTCCTCTTGCTATATCTGTCTGTTCTTGGAGTATTACCACAATGCTTACTTATTTCAGCTCTTAGTAGATAATAGGATATGTCCTTCCTCACTATTTTCATTTTATAAAAAACAGCTTTTGTTGTTCTTTGTGAACATATTACTTAATAAATTTCAGAAAAGGTAAAGTCCAAAGTCAAATTTTTAGTTAGCTCTTTTGTTCCCTGAGGTCCCTAGGTGGCACAATCAGTTTGTCTTCAACAACTAAAAGTTGGTAGTTCAAACCAGTACCATTAAAAAAAAAGGCCTGGTAAACTGCTTCCATAGAAATTGTAGTCAAGAAAACGCTGCAGAGTCAGTTCTACTGTGAAACGCATGAGGTCACCATGAGCCAGAATTGACCTGATGGCAAAGGCTTTGGCTTTTTTGGTTTTTGATTCCCTAATAATTTTCTGGGACTTATTTAAAATCTAACCGTGTTTACTTTTTTGACCTCTTTCAATTAGTATGTACCATCCAGGAGGTGCTGCCTATGGCTGTATTTTGGGATGATTTGGTGAGGCTCATGACAGTTTGTTGACAGCTGTGCAAATGAGGTTGGGTGAAGGTTTAGGGACTGACGTTAGACCTGCTGATGAAGGTAATGGGAGGACCATGGGGCTTGGGGCATCATCTGAAAGCCAGAGTTTAATCAGGCAAACAGGATATATCGTGTCAAGAGATTTGGCCTCACCTGTGATTCAGGAAAATGGTCGGCTTTTGTAGACTCATGGTGGAGATGAAAGCCCATCCACGGGGAACAAGCACCCACCATCAAACTGCAGTTCCCAATCAGTTCTTCTTATAACACATAACATACACTTGCAAGGCAGCTGAATGAGGCCAGAACTATGATATGAACCCAGGGAATAGAGCAAAGCTAACACAAGTACGAGAAACTCTAACCCATGATCTTGATCTCTCAAGGTTGCTGAAACCAACTAAACTGCAGTCACAAAGCAGCAGTAGAAATACAACATATTTGCCTTCTGGTTTTTGCTACATAAGGCTTTCAGCCCTGACCTTGTGAGGTTAGGGCTGACAGCTTATACATGCCTTCTCTTGTCTTCCTAAGACAAAAACAAAACCAAAATTCATACTTTCAGTAAAGGGAATATAAAGACTCTGATCTTATATATAAACCTGGACAAATATTCTGCAATATCTCATATAAAACATCAGCCTAGAGCCACAACTGATAGTCAATAGATTTTGTTTTATGTGCAGCCTGCTGTTTAAATGGGGAGAAGGAGTCAAACAGTAAAACTCAGCCTTCAGAGATACTAAACAGGAACAGACAGTTCACGTCTGTTGGCAGTGAATCCTCCAGTGACTCTGGCCCATTAATCTTTCTTTCTTTTTTTCCCACATTTTCAGCAGTCAGAACCCTGAATGCACCTGCTAGAAAGTGTATTCACAGATTTCCTAACCCATTCAAATTCAGAGCTGCTAGAATTCTTAAAGATGCCCCTCCCATCACCCTCACTTTTGCACTCGGACCGCCAGCCTAAGGGCAGCCTGGAGAGGTGAAGGGACTCGCCCAAACGACTCGTCTTCAGAAAGGGCAGAACCAGCCGGGTCACTGCCGTCACCTGGCTGCTGCGTCCACAGATCTCACGTGCTTTTCCTTGTACAAATGGGTCAGATGGAAGCCAACAGTGAGAAGGACATGTGGACAAATTACCAAGGAATATGCTGAAAATTCTACTAGTAAGAAAAACATCAGGGTGCTCCTCAGAAGGGCTAGAATTTGCAGGCGGCTGTTTTGTGCATCACCTGCCCAGAAGGCTCTTTCAGAAGGTGGGGCCCTGTGCACATCCACAAACAGAACAAATCAACCGAATGCTTTAATTACCTCAAGAAAATGGTAAAGAACGATTTTGAGCTATGAGGGCTGCCATAACACTGTAAGAAAAGTCAATACATGGCTTGGTACATGAATTAATTAGTATTTAAATAATAGATACAAGTATCAATTACACAACATTGCTATAAATTACTTGCTGTGCAAACGGTTTCTTTTGCTATTATTAATAATTCTAGCTACTGATTTTCTGTAACTGCCAACTACCATTTTCCCTTGGATGCATAACCTGGCAGGGTTACAATGCAAAGTCGAGTTCTCACTCACACCAATCAAGTTGCCTGGTGCCTCTTGATCTGCTAAGCCTTCAGAGTGAGCTTGTTTCTCAGTCTACATCCTCACTGTCAGGGAAACCTAAGCGAATGATTGGCGTAATTTGCATATTATGGTCCAAAGTATTTCTTATATTAAAATCAAGCATCCAAGCGAATACTGAAAGCAACATTTTCTGTTTTTGCACATGTCTTGCTCCAGTGAAATCATTCCACCCCGAATGACTAGTTGGGCCATGGTGGGAGGCAGATGATAAAAAGGAATTCAATTTATTAGGATACCTGGACCTGCAGTTTGGAATATCAGTGTGGGATTTGGGGCAAGTTATTTAACCAATTGGAAATGCCACTCTCCCAATTTTGAAAGGCAGATTGTGCTTCTAATTATTGATTTCACAAAAACAAAGTGGAGATTACAGATGGTATTTAAATCCCAAATCAGAGATAGATAAGGCTAGCCCATTGCCATTGAGTCACTTCTGACTCATGATAACTGGATGTACCATGGAGCAAAATGATCAGGTTTTCTTGACTGCAATCTTTATGAAAGCAGGTTGCCAGGCCTTTCCTCTGCAGACTACTGGATGAGTTTCCACCACTAAGCTTTAGATTATAAGTTGATCACAAACCGTTTGCATTACCCAGGGACCTGGAGGTGTGGTAGACACAGAAACCTTTTTCTCTCCTTTGTTTACTTTAAAATAGACTAGCTCCCATTAAATTCAAGCTGATTACAGTTGAATCAACTCTCCATTCCTGTGTGAACAGGATGGAACAGAGATGCTGGTCCCAGGTGTTCCTCTCCCTCCTCATCCCCTCTGAAAGGGACATTCAAATCAGCAACCACCAAATTGTCAGAGCTGGCATTGACTGAGGGCGGTGGTTTGCAGGCACCATTCTCAGGCCTTAAGGACATTTTCTCATTCAATCCTCTCAGTGATTCTATGAAGTAAGTAGTTTTTGCTACCATTTTACAAATAATGAAACTGAAACACAAAAAAGGTTAAGGTCACAGAGCTAGCAAATGACAGATTCAGGACGCACACCCAGGGAGACTGTTTCAGGAGTACATACTCTTGACCACACCACTAAACTGCCAAATGTGTGATTGTTTTGGAATAAGCTTCTCCGGGGACCTCTGCCTCCCTTCCTGTTTCAGTAATTTGAATCTAACAACTTGGAAGACAAATTGCCTGATATCCAAGGGGCCTTCCAATCAGAAGCCAGCTCTGATGCCACCTTTTCTGGAAGCCCTCCACAAGGCTCTCTCAAAGCAGTCTGGATTCACCATATCCTGGCTCTCAGTCCAATTACCTAACAATGCTAAGAGCTTTAGGAGGACAGGGACAACTCATTACTGGATTCCTGGTTCCACCCGCTGCTCTTTGGAAACTCTATGGGACAGTTCTACTCTGTCCTATAGGGTTGCTATGAGTCACCATTGACTCAATGGCACTGGGTTTTGGGTTTTTTTACCCAGGATCTGGCACTGGTAGGTAAATGTGTACATAACAAATGCATCACACACACTCACATCCCAGAACTGATAATCACCAGCCTAAAGAAGTCTCACAATGCCTCTCCTGAATTCTTGGGTTTGTAAAATCTCTTCCTTTCTTTCTACCAAGGTCATTTTCTGCACCTTCATCCAAAGATGACTGCGGGGGTGAGGGCAGGGCGGCACTGAGTTCCAAGACACTGGCTACCTGATTCTGCTTCTTTGGGGTTTGCCTCCGGTCTGGTCTGGGATTTCTGGTGCCTCTTCACCCCTCCCAAACTATGGAGGCATAGTAGTTAAGTTGGCAAAAGTTTGGCAGTTCGAATCTGTCAAGTGTTCCTTGGAAATTCTATGGGGCAGTTCTACCCTGTCCTATAGGGTTGCTGTGAGTTGGAATCGACTGGATGGCAGTGTCTTTGGCTTTGGTCTACACCCCTCCCACAACCCACTCCTCACCTTCCCCGGCCCTCCCGCCCCCAGGCCTGCCAAAGTGACTGCAATAAACCAGGAAATAAAAAGCAGAAAGCCCATGTTCTTTGGCTGATCAGTCTTTGTAATAAATGCTACAAGGTGGAACAGAAATGAATTTATGAACTATCTGAGCTGCAGTTTCTTGATTCCAGAGTAATCCAATCATGGGGAAATGTCAGCTCCAATTGAAGACGCAAACAAACTTCAAGCGTCTGACGTTCTCCAACCTGGGCAATTGCTGAGGTAATAACCGTGGCAACTGAGAGCTCCAGCACGTCCTGCGGCGGGCTTCCTGGCCCTGTGTAAACCTCCCCCTCAGCAGGCTTGTGTTCTCAGCTCCCCTTCTCCAGCGCCTCTCAGCACCTCTGTTGATGAGTGCTGACCCACAGCCCGTCTGCAGAATTCAGACTCCAGAATGTGAGGGAGAAGACTGCTGTGCTACTGAAAGCAGCAGTCATTGCGGATTCATGCGGCAAAAGCCACTGGTACTGATCAGAGGCCCCCAGGGCATTCAGAGAGTTTGCTGTGATCTACGGGAAATGAGTCAGAAGGGCCCCAGCAGCCCAGGCGCCTGATAGGCGCTGCTTCTCCTGGACTTTTTCTGGGTTGCCAAGCCTGTGGGCACACTGGCCCAAATGAGGGGGTCCTGCTACGGGAACGAACAAGCGCTCCCCAAGGCGTCACACACCTCATGGCACCAGGACTGGACCATGACGGCAGATGCTCCCTGTATCTTGTTTTCTCTCATTTTCTGGATGTGTCAGTAAATGACAGCAGCTAATCTTGTGGCCTGGGCTTTGTTGGCTCATCTGTTGTAAGATTATTCAAAAATTCTTGGACAAGAATCTTCACTTCTTTGGCTGTGAATTGGCTAAGAGCTTTGTGGTTTCTGGAGTCCCTGGGTGGTGCACAGTTCACATGCTGGCTACTAACAGTTTGCCATTCAAGTCCACCCATAAGTGTTTCATATGAAGGGCCCGGTGATCTGTTCTGAAAAACCAGTCACTGGAAACTCTGTGGAGCACAATTCTACACACATGTGTTTGCCATGAGTTGGAGTCAACCCAAGAGCAACCAGTTTTAATATTCGTGGGGCAGACACTGTTGTTTGTTTATCCAATAGCCATTCCTCTTTCTCCTCTATTAACGGGGAACTAGTTCTACTTGGGGTGACAACATGTCCCCCCTAGAGGATGACTCCTGAATGATCTAATTCAATCATGAAATTCCATCACCCTGTGCCACTGGGGTCCTAGTGACACCGTAATTAACACCTCAGCTGCTAACCGAAAGGCCAGCAGTTCTACCAGCTGCCCCTTGGAAACTCTATGGGCAGTTTTCTTCTGTCCTGTAGGATCAATGGGAGTCAGAATTGACTGATAGCTACAGATTTGGGGGGGGTTATGTCAAGGAGTAGTCTAGGGGTGGGCATGGGAGCTGAGTGAAGCTGAGATCTGAGGTGAAGATCCACTGGCCACTTCTCGGCAAGATTTTCTGTCTCTAAAAGGGCAATTCCTGCCTGAAGCGAGTTGAGAAAGCAGAAAGGGACAGGAGCTGGTTGAATGATGCAGGAAGTCTGGGGTGGAAAGAAGGAGTATGTTGTCACGTTATAGGGAGAGCTAATAGGGTCACATAACAATATGAGTATAAATTTTTTTTAATGAGAAACTAACTTGAGATGTAAAATTTTACTGTAAGCAAAACCAAAACAAACAAACAAATCCAAAACTTACTGCCATCAAGTTAGATCCGACTCATAGCAACCCTGTAGGTCAGAGTAGAGTTGTCCCATAGAGTTTCGAAGAAGTACCTGGCAGATTTGAACTGCCAACTGTTTGGTTAGCAGATGTAGCACTTAACCCACTATGCCACCAAGGTTTCCTTTACCTGAAGCACAGTTACAAAAAAAGAAAAAAGATTTCCTATCTCATAAAACAGGAGTAGCATAAGGAGAAAATGTCTTCCCCCAGCTGCCCTTCCCGCATATTTGGGTGATGGTTTACGGGGACATGATTCTTGGAACAGTGGCAGCAATCTTGTCACCATGAGGAGAGACATTGCGGACCCACTAAGAAGGGTGGAGAGAACCTGGATCTTTTCTGATGCTGATCTCCTGGCCCCATGCTGAAGTCATCTAACTGAGTTTTCTGTTACATCAGTTAATTTAATGTCGTCTTTATTCACTCCATTGTTATGTGGCTATTCTGGGTTTATAGTCCGTTTTTGTTTTATACAACTAGAAATCCTCCTAACACAAAGAAATGGCTTGGGAATTTGCCTCTGAATACCCTGAATTTGACATTAACAAATAGCAGAAACTTTACACTACTCCAAACTGTTATTTAACATAGCTTTCTTAGGGCCTGAAATGCTTACAAAGCTCAATTTTATTGATACTAATGTCTGATATACCAGAGAACAGACGTCAGTGGCATGAGAACTGTACTACTCTTTTTGTTTATTCATCAATCCTTCTTTCTTATTTTTCCTTACTCCTCAGAGGAACTGGCAGGGTAGAGCTAAAACTTTCTCACCTGTTTTTTGAATCTCCTGTTTTGGGAATCATTTACCAAGGTAGTAGGGAGGATAATAGCTCCCCAAAATATTCATAGTCTAGTTATGGTAATCTGTGAATATGTTCACTTACATGTGGTTTATTTAAGGATTTTGAGATGGGGAGACTATCTTGGATTACCAGGATAAAAGTGGAAGAGTGAGGTAAAAGAAGAGTGTGAAAGGAGATGTAACTATGGAAGAAAGGCACAGAGGTGATGTTGGTGATTTTGAAGATGGAGGGAGGGGGCCATGAGTCAAGGAATATGGGTGGCCTCTAGAAGCTAGAAAATACAAGGAAACAGATTCACCTCTAGAGCCTCCAAAAATGAATGCAACCTTGATTTTAGCTCAGTAAGACCTAGTTTGGACTTCTGACCTCCGTAACTATAAGATAACAAATTTGGGTTGTTTAAACCACTCAGTTTGTGGTGATTTGTTGTAAGGTTACAACTTTGGGTTGTTTAAACCACTCAATTTGTGGTGATTTGTTATGTCAGCCATAGGAAACTAACACAACAAGCTGGCCTTGTTGACTGTAGAACTGAGAAGCTCCAGTTCAGGCAAGTGTCTCTGGGTTCTTGTCTGCAGGAGGGAGCAAAGAATAAAGCATAAACTTGAGCCAAAGCTTGAGGGATGAAGCTCAGTTCTGGGCTAGAATTAGTTTTCCAATTGTTAGTAAGTAGTTAGTTCTCCTAGGGAGACCAAAACCTCTGTGATATGAAAGCCTCAGTGCAAACCCAGGCTGGCTTGGTAATTCCAAAGATTTCCTTTAACATTTTGGAAATCAATACACTGTACTCTTGATTTTCATTCTGCCCTGTCACCCCTCCCCTTGCTAATATCCATATACATAACCAGAATGTATTGCTTACATCTTTGAGAGCATTCCTGTGCAAGGTCCATAAGAACTTCAGTCCAGGTTACGAGGTGGACATTGTATTCTGACTCCAGTCCAAAGGAGAAGGCATCAGCTTTGCCTTCTATCAACGGTTACAAATGACGAGTCATTCATTCAGCAACTATGAATTAAGCATCAACTCACTGCACAATGCAAGATGCTAGGGAAAAAGTTATGGTCCCCATCTTCTCTCCCAAAATTCTTGTGAGTAAGACACTGAACAAAAAGACAACAAAAATATAACAGTACATAATAAGTGTAATTTTGGGGGGAGAAAAGGATACTAATACCCTAGTTATCCGATGCTACTGTAGCAGAAATACCCCAGTTAGATGGCTTTAACAAAGAGAAATATATTGTTTCATGGTTGTGGAGTCTAGAAGTCCAATTTCAGGCTCTTGCTCCAGGGAAGTCTTTCTGTCTCTGCTGGTTCTGCAGGAAAATCCTTATTATCAATTGCTGCTGCTCTAGGAGCTTCTCAGTACAGGGACTCTGGGTCCAAATGTTGAGCTATGCCACCAGTGCTTCTTTCTTGGCAATATGAGGTTACCATGTTTCTCTGCTCACTTTTCTCTTTTATATCTCAAAAGAGATTGGCTCAAGATAAAACCCAGTTTTGTAGTTTGAGTCCTACCTCATTAACATAACTACTGCTGATCCCATCTCTTCAGAATCACAGAGACAGGATTTACAACACATAGGAAAATCACATCATGTGACAAAAGGGTGGCCAATCACACAATACTGGGAATCATGGCCCAGCCAAGTTGGTAGATAGTTTTGGAGGGTACAATTTAATCTATGATAAAGAGTAACAGAGGAGACTAATTTAGTTTGGAAAACCAAGTAAGATATTTCTTAGGAAATTACATGTAAATCTAGACCTGAAAGATAAGTAGGAATTAGAAGAATAGTTGGAGAAAGAGAGAACCAGACCTGGGGAAACAGCCTGTGCAAAGGCCCTGTGGTATGAATGGGCAGCAGTTTGTTGTAGTAGCTGTGTAGTGGATAAGAGGGATCATGTTGTAGAAGGAGTTGCTATTTTTAGAAACCTTCAGTGGTTTCAGGACAAGCTTTCTGTGATGTTAATTGTGGGTTCCCATTAATAAAGAAAAACCAGTGTAGACCAAGGCCTTCCCAAACTTAGTTCCCCAGGCTCCATAGCCCAAGCCACCTGCAGCTTGTTCTCTCTAGGAGGTGCACAGCGGGTCAAGTGAGAGGGGAGTTAGCACAGATTGAATTGTGTCACCCCAAAATATGTGCTGTAAATCCTAGATTCTATGTCTGTGGTTGTAATCTCGTTAGGAATGGGTTGTCTTTGTCATGTTAATGAGGTAGGATTAGTGTAGGGTGTGTCTTGAGTCAGTTTCCTTTGAGATATAAAAGAATTTAAACAAGCAAGCAAAGAGTGGAGATGAGAGAAAAGTAAGATGACAAGCCACATGGAGCTCTCCAAGGAATCAGGGAACGGAAGCTGAAGAGACAAGGACCCTCCCCCAGAACCAACAGAGACAGCCTTCCCTTATAGTTGGAGCCCTGAATTCAGACTTCTAGCCTCCTACACTGTGAGACAATAAATTTCTGGATGGTAAAGCCACCCATTTGTGGTACTTCTGTTACAGTAGCACTAGCAAACTAAGACAACCATTCGTGTCATTTCTGTCCATGTCTTTTTTTCCTAGTGTAGCTTTTCTGCTGTAGCCTTTGAAGACTTTAACAATTAGCCTTTCATACAGGAAAACTGCAACACAAATTGAGAGGCTGAAACAAGCTGCTGATGTCCAGTGACCTGGTGGTTTAATAAAAGGGAACATCTCTGTTTGAGGAAGAGGATGGTAACACATGCAGAGTGGCTTAGGCCAGGGAGTTATACTGTGCTCTATGAAGGCAAGTCAGATTTAAATATTTATACCTGTGTGTCAGGGGAGAGAAAAAAAATTAGATGCTTTTAACAGGCAAAGGCCTTTATTGTCTGGCCTATTTAATGGAGTTTCTTTCCATTTCAGTCAACTTCAGTTGATGAAATATCTAAAGAGTCAGGAGACAATCCTCTTAAGGAAAGAGGGTAGAATGTACTGTGGAATGACTAAGCAAAGCGTGCACACTCAGGTTGAGGTGAAGAATTAAAGTAGGTAGATCAGACACACAAAATTTGTCCTTTTGTACATAATAAAATATAAATACTATGTGTATCTTAGAAACTTGGACAAATTTGAAAGTTAATTTATTCATTTAAAAATCATTTATTGAGCACCTGATGAGTGCCAGGAACTATTCTGTGAATAGACCTGATGTTTCTCAGTCTTGGATGTTTAAAAAGCATAGGTCATTACTAAATTTAATTTGGCTTCAGATTTGGTGCACTTTTAGAAAGTGCTTGTTAGTATAATTGATTGACCATCGTCCTCAGGGGCTATTTTAATAGATTTTTCAATTTGGTAATGCAGTGAGATCCAGTGCTACGAGGCTCTGTTTGTGTTTCCCCTATTAATGCTGTGAGGTCACAGAAGCTCAGTTTTCTGTAGTTTTATTCATTCAAGTGATGCTTAATAAGTGTGAGGATACACTGCGCACAGTGCTAGGTGCCCAGACACTACGATGAAGACAGCAACAAACGTCTCTGCTCTCAGAGAGTTGACAATAAACTAGGAATTCAGTAATCAATTCTCTCCATTAAGCAACTTCAAGAAAATCTTGGAGCCCTAGAACTAGAGAATATTAGCTGAAAACCACTGACCCGAGTTAAATCGATTAAGATTCGTATTCTCTTGACTCATTCAGTTCTGATGACAGTGTTTGTTGTTCATTTAATGAAAATTCAGCCCCTATTTTTATTGTCAGTAAGCTAATAGACTTTATATTCTTTTATCCTGGAACATAATTCTTTATGTTCGTAGATCAGTATTAGGGGAAATTTCTTTGCCAAGTAATGATCCATATTATCATCGTAAGTTAAATGTCTCCCAGGTTTTCAGAGCCAAAAAGAGCTATTGCAGATGCAAGTGGTTCTATAACTATGTTTTCCAAATGTTCCACCAAATTTATTAGCCAATTTCAGAATTTTCATGATTGAGACTGAACCTCTTGGAACTACAGCCAAAAAAATCTGTTGAATTGTAGATACTGTATAATGTAATTCATATATTTAGAAGCCCAATTTTGTAGCCACTGTGTCAGTCCACCTCATTGGGAGACTTCCACGTTTTCATTGATTCTCTGCTTTACCAGGTATGATGTCTTTCTCCAGAGTCTGGTCCCTCCTGAGAACGAGGAATGAGGAAACTGAGGTTAGACTGCTGACAGCTGTTATCCATCCAAGTCTTCTAGGTCATGAGCTTCAATTGCATAAGTTACAAAACACGATTCTTTTTTAATCATTTGCATGAACATGTCCACCAGTCTAAAACTGCTTCTTCAGAAAAACTGAGACAAAAACAAATTTATTTGCTTAAAATAATACAGTCGTTGCAGACTTAAGACTAGAACTCAAGTCTCTTTAGTACACAATCTAGGGCTAATCTCCATATAACTAAAAAGCTTCTATAAAATGGGGATAATGCTACTTCACTCACTGGTTGTTGGGAAGCTTAAACGGGATGATCTGAGTGAAATAATTATTTTTACTCAGAACTCATTTTTCAGCAGGTTACAGAACAGGGCTTTATCTTGCCTAATCAAGAAAGTGTATTTGTCAAAGCACACAAGGGACAGTTTGCAGCTGAACTTAAGGAAGGGACTGCAGTCAAGGATGGGAACTTATCAAATTCTTCCATGTCCCCTCTCTTGGCCTTCCCTTCACATTTGTTTGATTCTTCTTACCGACAGACCAGTCTCACCTTCTGTGATCCATGGTTTAGGTCACCCAATTTTTATGTGAAGGGGAGGATGAATCTCTCTCAGTTTCCTCTAAATGTTCTCGGGGAAAGGGCTTTATTTGGTAACAGGTTGACTGTGAAACAAGAAACTGGGTATATGCAGGTGAGATGGAGTAGGGACCGAAATCGGGGCACCACAGGTAGTAACACTAATTCTATGACCCCTGCTTTGGACTTGTATCATACGGATGCGATTAGTGGAGATGGGAGAAATAGTATTTCGATAAATAGCCCGAGAGGTTTTCTCTATAACTAAACCGTTGTGTGTATGAGAGTTTTATTGTCACCTTAAGGACTAAGGTGCACATGACCCAAGCCATGGTATTTTCATTTGTTTCACATGCATGTTAAAGCTTGATGATGAATAAGGAAAACTGAAGGACTGATGCCTTTGAATTACAGTGTTGGTGAAGAGTGTTGGCTATATCATGGACTGCCAAAGAAGAAAAAAGTCTGTCTTGGAAGTATAGCAAAAATGTTCCATAGAAGCAAGAATGGCAAGGCTTTGTCTCACACACTTTGGACATATTATCAGGAAGGACCAGAACATCATACTTGGTAAAGTAGAGGGTCAGTGAAAAAGAAGAAGACCCCAAACGAAATAGATTGACACAGTGACTACAACAAGGGGCTCTAGCATAGCAATGATTTTGAGGACAGTGCAGTACTGGGCGATGTTTTGCTCTGTTGTATGTGGGGTTGCTATGAATTGGAAGCAATTTGATGGCACCTAACAACAGCAGCATCCTCACATACACAGATTAAATTATACAGTTAATTAATAGGACTGTTTAGGAAGCAATTGATGCAACAAGTACTGGGCAAACAGGGGAGGGACATTCCCCTGGCTGCTCTTGGGGTCTCACCTATAGTAGAAGGCCACAGGGTCCTATAAAGTTCAGGATCCAGCTCTGTATTCTGTCACTGACCCTGTGGCACAGCAGCACGTGGTTGCCAATTTGTTCACCAAGTGAGCAACGGGTAATTTGTGCTCTTGGTCTTTCCCTTTAGGAGTCTGAGGCAATTTTTTTCTAAATAAAAGCCACCCATTGAAGTATATACATACAGAGTGAGAGAAATGGTGAAAAGATAGAAGTTGTCAAGGATTTCATTTTTACTTGGATCCACAATCAACACCCAAGGAAGCAGCAGTCAAGTAATCAAGTGACTTACTACCCTGGGCTAACCTGCTACAACACCTCTTTAAAGTGTTAAAAAGCAATGATGTCACTTTGAGGACTAAGGTGCATCTGACCCAAGCCGTGGTATTTTCAGTAACCTCATATGCCATCCAAAAGCTTGACAATAAGTAAGGAACATGAAGAAGGATCTATGCCTTTGCGTCATACTGTTGGCAGAAAGTGTTGAATACGAGGTGCAAGTCCGACAATTAAGTCTGTGAAGTTGTGTTCTAAGTGCTACGTACCTCGTTGCTGAACATCACTATGGTCACCTTTGAAGTGTTCCCCTTGGGAAGCTATGCACTGATGCCAGCACCTAGTCCACTCTTCAAGGTGATTTTGGAGCTCTTTCTGAAGTGGCCATTACAGCCAGTGGCAAGGTGGCAAGTTTGTAAACTTAACTGTTCAGTTGTCTGTGAGGGGGTTTTTAGCCAGCAAACAAATAACCATACTGGAATATGCTCACTATCCCCCTGATCTGGCCCCCAGTGATTTTTTTCTTTACCCAAAGATAAAGGAAATATTGAAAGGAAGACATTTTGGTGACATTCAGGCCATCAAAGGTAATTTGATGACAACTCTAACGGTCATTCTGGAAAAAGAGTTTCAAAATTCCTGCAAAGGGTGGACTAGGTGCCAGCATTGGTGCATGGCTTCCCAAGGGGAGGACTTAGAAGATGACTGTAGTGACATTCAGCAATGAGGTGTGTAGTGCTTTTCCTAGGACGACTTTGCAGACTTCACCGGTGGTCTCCGTATACCACGGACTGCAGAAACAAATCTGCCTTGGAATAAGTACAGACAGAATGATCCTCAGGAGCAAGAATGGTGTCATGGATTGAACGATGTCCCTAAAAAAAGGTGTACAGCCATTTGGCTTGGCCATGATTACCCCTATTTTGTGATTGTCCCCAATTTTGTGGTTTTCCTATGCTGTAAATCCTACTACCTACTTGTGGTTAATAGAGTAGATTATGTTAGAGAAGATTAGAATGGGACTGTAACATGCTTCCTAAGGTCACTTCCCAGCTCCAAGGTGAAAGAAATTTCCCCCTGGAGTGTATTTTGCACCACCATTTATCTTTCATCCTGCAGGAGATAAAAGGAAAGGGAAGCAAGCAAAGAGTTGGGAACCTCACACTACAAAGACAGCAGCAATCAGAGCAAAGTGTATCCTTTGGACCTGAGGTTGCTGCACCAGGATTCTCTCATATTGAATTTGGACTTGTAGCC
The DNA here is from genome assembly GCA_028571685.1 of Heterohyrax brucei. Classification (NCBI taxonomy): domain Eukaryota; kingdom Metazoa; phylum Chordata; class Mammalia; order Hyracoidea; family Procaviidae; genus Heterohyrax; species Heterohyrax brucei. Next base: position 87,257,970 of record CM053151.1, on the reverse strand, counting down.
TACCAGACTGTGGTGATTTCTCATATAAAATGGATTTGTAGCTTACTGGACTATGACAATAAAGTTTCTCTTTATTAAAGCCACATACTAGTGGCATTTCTGTTAGAGCAGTACCAGATGACTAAGACAAGTGGTGACACTAAATTTCACCTCCTTTGAACATGTTATCAGGAGGGACCAGACCCTGGAGAATGACATCATGCTTGGTAAAGTAGAGGGTCAGCAAAGGAGAGAAAAGTCCTGAACAAGATGGATTAACTTAGTGTCTGCAACAATGGACTCAAGCATAGCAATGACTGTGAACATGGCAAAGGACTGGGCAGTGCTTTATATTGTTGTGCATAGGGTTGCTATGAGTTGGAACTGACTTGACAACACGTAACAGTAATATATATATGGAGAAACGTATGTGTGAGTGCATGCACATGTGTATATACATGCATGTATACATTTGCACACACACATGCACACATACGTCCATTAATGTGTATTTCAGCTCTTTACCCTCACAGTTTAATCTTGAAGTTCTCATACACGGCTTGAGAATGGAAGATAATTCCCGCTGGACTATACCAGGCTAGAGACGTTGCTTTCTTCATTTGTTAAAAAAAACCTCTGTATTCGAAATAGCAAGAAAGACACTGTTTTAATCTGATGTGATTCTCTCATTCTAAAAGTGAGAAAATTGGAGCTCAGAGGAGTGACATGACTTGCCCAAAGTCATATGGCTAGTGACCTGACTTCCAGTGTAATAAACGTTCTCCTTTCTACATCCAATTGCTACCGTCTTTTGCTCTAATCTCCATTTTCACTAATCCTAAAGAGTTCTGTATTTTCCTCACTTGGGAGCTACAGGAGTTAATGGCCCACAAATGCGTCAGAGAGCAGCCTGAACCTCAGACTTGGGCCCCTTTCAGTCTTTATCAGTTAGGAAGTGGGAGGAGGGAGTCCTTCAGGGACTGTGTCCCTGTGGGCTGGGTGCCATGTGTTGGCTAGGCAAGTGTGAGCCATTACACATTTGCTCTGTCTTTTCCTCAACTCCCCACACATGTCTGCAAACATTAATTAGGCTTCTCAAACAGGGGTGATGGGGCTGAATAAATAATTTCAAGTAAACCCAATGCCAGCCATCTGAATGCAGTCTAGTCAAATAATATTGGAGCTCACATTCAGCACATGCCACTCATCCTTTCTTATCTGCCACTGTCAGCAGCATGTCAGCAGCTGGAAGTGCTTAATCCACATTCTTCAGTCTCTCCACTTTCCTCTGGGTGCTGGGGAGAGTTAGACAACCTTCCAAGTAGGGCCTGTCAGTTTCCATGAGGCAAAGCCACTGGGAAGAGAATCAGCCTCTGGATGATTATACCCTGTCTTCTCTGAAGAACACGTTGCAAGACAGAGTTCAGGGAATAGCTCAGTTGCCTCGTGGAGCCATCAGATCAGAAGGTTGTGCCTCTAGTGCTAAAGCAGCCCCACTCCAGGCGAGTTCCCTTCCTTCTCATCTCACCTACCATGGGACAATCCAGAGCTTGGTGGACAAGCAACAGAATTGGGTTCTGATCTGGTCCTGGTTGTCCCAGCAACCATCACTTCTATAACCCACAATCCTTTTCAGCAGCTGTTAACACTGTCCCACTGCTGTTGCTCCCTTCTATCAGGGAGATGGTGGGTCTGAATATTTGTCCTAGACTGTATATGGCCATAGCCCATTGGAACCTCAAATTTGTGCTTGGCTCTTTTGTTGTTTCTTTTTGTTAAATTATCTAAAAGAAAGCCTAAGGTCCTGGACCACAGAGCATTTGAAGCTGAGTAGTCGTGCTGCCCAGTTGTGATCCTTTTCATACCCTAAATCTGCCAAAAAAGGCTACTTGTCAGCTTGTGATGACTATCTTTTGCTTCAGGGTGTCCTCTACCTCATTTCTTGTTAGCAAAAGCCTCATTGCTTTTTCAGTAAAATCTTCTCAACTACCTTCTCCATATCCACTTCTGAGACTGGAGCCACACTTTGTTTAAGAGGCTCCAGACATTATTCTTGACCCCCAAGCTCTCCTTCACCGTATTTCACACCAGACCTTGAAGCATTCATGCAAAAGGAATTCTAGAAGTTGGTCCTACCAAGTCTAGGAGACTAAAACCATATCTTCCTGCAGTCTCTTATTCTGTCATTCTCAGCAAAGATTTGATTAGAGCATCTGGTATACTATTAGGCTTCCATAGACCCCAAAATCCATGAACAGAGATCTAGTTTGCAATGGACCAAACAGTCACAAAGAAAGACAATCCTGCCCAAATGCCAGGGTCAGCCCCAGGAGAAAACACTACGGTGCTCTTGGATGTGGGGGGCTTTGTTGCCTCCCCCTAAATCCTGCTGGGTTGCAAACATTCTATTCGTTTTACCAAATCACTAAACCAGAGTGAATTTTATGGTCATATTTTCCCCCTGTCGTGCAAAAAAAAAAAAATGTTTATGGCCTTCAATAAAGACTTCTCTCTATCAAGAACTGAGTTGGATATATATTGTTTTAAACTCCAACATCCTCCAGTAAGATTTACGATCTTGTTTTGCTTAAGATTCACATTTTAATGTGGCAATAAAAACAAGGGAGATTGACTCATTGCAAAGGATCCTATTTAGTTAATTATCAGGCCCCATGCTGCAAATTACTGCATGGGGTTTCTTGTACCAGAGAAGGCTGCTGTTTCTCCCTCTCACGGGACCCTGAGAATTGTACTGAAGAGCGTGAGCCTGGAACTCGAAGTGGAGGAGGTGGTGGGGACAGGGAGAGTGGGAAAGAAGTAACTTCCCTGTGCTGTTCGAGCCTCCAAACATTCTCAGTGTATGTGTCAGTGTTTTCTGCCTGCTCTGCTTGGGAGGCAGTGTGGCAGGCAAGCAACATCCTGATGCTACAGTCAGATATTAGATCCCTGCTCTGCCCTTTACCAGCTCTGTGAGCTGGGGCATGTTACTTAATATCTCTGAATCCCCACCCATATAGGTTATAACACTGCTATATCATCCTCAAAGCCAAGAGGCTTTGAAAAGTAAATTAGGTAATGGACTTAAAGAAGCTGGCACACAAAAAAGCAGGCAATAAATGTTGGATCTTTCCCCAACAGAAGCTGACAACCTTGAGTAGCATCCAGCATGATGTGCCTGATGTTTGCCAGAGGTCCTCAAAACTGCAGGCAAGCAGCCAGGTGACAAGGTATGCACAGGAAGGCGTCCCAAGGTTAGAAGTTCAGGGAAGAGACTGAGCAGCTAGGAGCAAGGAGCCAATCAAGAAGTCAGGCCACATGAGGTCAGGAACGACACAGAGAAGGGGTGAGAGGCACACAAGTGAAGAACAAGAGTGGGGCTTGTCATTAATCCAGTTAACTTTTAGAGTATTTCCTGTTGAAGACCAGGAAGGTTAGAGATTGCAGGTGGAAGAAAACGGGGTGCTTCACTTGAGAAGAAGGTAGGTTGGCGGGGGTCAAGGACTGTTGGGAAAGGTAAACCAAGTGAGGAAGTCCTGCTACGGAGAAGCCCTATTGCATAAAGCACAGCTGGCTTGTAAACAGACTTGGGTTTCCTGGCCTTTTGTGCCCACAGTGTGAACAGATAGTGCTGAGAGCAATCGCGACAGGCCAGGATGCCAGGCCAGGATGGCAGCTGTCGTGTACTGATGCTGCAACTGTCAGTTCAAGGGGAGTCCTTATGCTCTGACCTCGGTTTAGACACCCTTGAAGGGGGCATGTCAAATGGGTTTTAATCTCTGGTATCCACTCCTAATAATTGGTAGTGGCTGTCTGGAGCATTGTCTTGAGAGCTATTTTGAAGGCCACATTCAGGAAAGAATGCTGTGATTGATTATTTATGTCTATCAGGGGTATAGAAATGATGAGTGTAGGAATTCTTGCTAACTTTCCGGTATCCTTGGGTTCTAACAGCTTGAAGTAAGGCAGCCAATACCTTTTAGCTGATACACAGATGGAGCATGCCTGTAAGGTGCTAGTGGAGGAATTTATCCATTCATATATTCATTTATTATTTGGCAGTCTTAGAATAGCCTCTGTCACTGACACAGTGGGGAATTTGAGGGTGTGTTATAGGCAGAAGTCCCAGGGACTCTCATAGCTATTTGCCATACTCAAGTATGCTCTGTCACTTCATTTAGATTCAACATCAGAAAACAACCCCAAGAAGCAGAAGTTATTATTATCATCCCAATCTTGCAGGCTAGAAAATGAAGGTTCATTTCACAGCTGGTGGAATAAACTGTTACTGTAATACCTATCACGTCCTCAAATGCATGGTCTTTGGCATCTTTCAATGATGATCCCAAAGAGGACAAGATGATTCCTGGGTGAAGCCCTTTGATCCTCTGTGTTGTTTAAGGGCAGTCTTCCTGATAGATGGCCAGCCCTTAGCCAAATTCTGAGCATTACCTAAATTCAGGGAACGTGTGTTCAGTCAATTGGCCCATATTTCATCTCTCTACAAAAGAGCTATTTAAATGTCCCCCGACTGTGCACTTTCTGAATCATTCAGGCTTCAGGGTGCATCAATTACACTAATTTGGGAAAGCGACCTGATTCATGCAGGGCTGTGATTTTTAAAGAAAAGACATTTCAGTGTATTGATAGGGAATTGGTGTCCAAAGTATATAGATTTCCAGTTATCTCCTGTTGTGGCAAGAGTCCACCGGTTTCCTTTAAGAGATGGAGAACACATTATGCTTGGTATTAACAAAGATCAATTTCAGTAAAGAAAGACATTCAACATAGGGGAATTGAACTAAGCTGGGAATAAATGACGTAATGTTTGAAGCGATACGGGATAAGTCATGCTGGGACTCCAAGTTCTTGTATAAATGATGATTAAGTGGGATTTTTGTCCCTGCTTTTTGTTAGAGGTGATTTTTCTTTACTGTAAAGTATAATGTATCTATTTTGGCATTGCCACTGAAGTATGCAGTTAATAATTGAGCTTCTTAAAGACTTCAGATTTCTTTGGTCTAAATGTGAAGGGAGGGCCTTATCTTTACTGCCAACTTGCTCTACTCTTTAAACCAAAGTGACAGTCTTTTATAAGAATTTGGCTTTGGGTGTTATCTTTCAAGACAACTATATTCCAAACCTCAATACTGTGAATAGCTTTACAAAGATACCACGAGGATAATATGGAAGATTTTGGAAATAAAGTAAAGATAAGCTCTCTTCTGAGATTTGAGATGCACTGAAAAAAAAAAAAAAACAAGGTAAAAAGAAACAGCAGTGGTACAGAATTTCTATCAGTGTGTCTTAGGAAAAAAATCAAACCAAAGAAGATTTTTTGCTTTATCTCTGTGAACAAATTCGTTTGGGGTCCATAACAGTGATTTAACTATTTAGGTACATTCATGTAGATGTTTAGGGCTAGAAGAGACCTCAGATATTTCAACAGATGAGAAAACTTAAGTCCAAAGAAGTTATCTGATTTACCAAGGATCACCCTAGGCTTTAGTCAGTTACTTGTAGTGACTTACTCCGGAATGGGGAGGTTATTGGGGTCAAAGATTCTCCACACCAGAGAGAGAAGCATCTTAGAATTTTCCTAAGCACGGAAGGGATCACCATCCTGACACCTAGGGTTATAGTTCTGAAGAGAGGCTTCATAAACTTGTCTTCTTTGCAAGCTACTTCTAGCACCGTGGCTAACAAGACGGGTGGGCAGTGAGTACTAATGGGACAACATGGAAGATGGCAGCCCAGAGGTGTGGGTTCTGGTTACAGCTGTACTGCCCACCAGCTCCAGGTTCTTGGCAGGACCCATTTCCTGCCATTAGGCTGGTTTATCCCCACATTCCCAAGGACAAGTTGAGACTCCTCTCTTTCCATCTGCCCCATCAGCCAACTGCCATGGCTACACCCTGAACCATACTATCACCCTTTTCTATCTTTGTACCATCTTAATCTGGGATCTCTGCTCTTGGTCATTTCTCCATTTCTGCCATGTATCTAGAAACCCTGATGGCACAGTGGGTAAGTGCTACAGTTGCTAACCAAAAGGTTGGCAGTTCATGTCTACCAGGCTGTGTTTGGAAACTCTATGGAGCAGTTCTAGTCTATCCTAAAGGTCATTATGAGTTGGAATTGACTCAACAGTAATGGGTTTGGTTTGGAGTGGGACCATACACCCTACTACCCTCAGACTTGCTCTTCTGATTTTCAGGATGTCCAGCTTCTGGACTTTGCCAGGTCTTCCAGTCAATCAGTATCATCTAGGTTTTCCTTCTTTTCTACCATTATGCTCTTCTTGCCAAGTGCCGTCGAGTCGGGTACCACCAATAGTCCTTGCATCAATTTTGACTCACAGTGATCCTGTGTGTGTCAGAATCATACTGTGCCCCAAAGAATTTTCAGTGTCTAGTTCTTCACAGCTAGTTAATTCATCAACACCCTTCCCAGTACCCTCCTCTAGCTCATGCTCTGTCCTTCTGTGTATAATCAGCACTCTGACAATCCCAGCTCTGGACAAATGTAACTACCCTCTTCTTCAAGTCATGTTGCTGAGCAGGGCCTACAAAAACACATCGTGGTGTCACTCTTATCGATCACAATTGACAGCCCCTTGGCATCTGAAGCTTCTTCATCTGATTCTCATAACAACCACTTTAAACATTTGCCATCCTCCTCAATCCTTCTATCCTATCCTTATTTCTAGCTTCATTTCCTTCATTTGCAGCAGATCTATCTCTTCCCTGAGAGGAAAATCAGTAGGGAGTAGATGCTGAAGTTTCTTGGGGCCTGAGTGACCTGAACTGAGTGGAGGATAGTTCAGTCAAGAGAGCCAGCCAAGCCAAGTGCAAGCATGAGCAAAAGTAGAGGTTCTGCCATTAGCAGAGGATGGGAAACCAGCTGGTTAGCTCAGGTGGGTTCTGGTATAGGGGGTCATGGACCTGAGGCAGTAGAAAAAATTTCATCTCCCTTCAGGAAGACCACGTCATCATCTCACTGAATTTCTAATTCATTTCATATTCTAACTAAAATCTTTTCCTTCCCTTCTGTCTGAAACCCTTATTTATTCTGACAGCATTTTTGTATACAAGGTGAAAGGAAAGATGTGTATAATAAAATCATGTTCTTTATATTGAGTTAGGCAGAGGGAGCCCTTCTCAGAAATTTTCTATTTCAAATGCAGCTCTGGTCTGATTATTTTCCCTTTTGTTTTCATTGTCTGGGTTCTCAGCAGGCTTAGAATTTTGTCCTGGAGAAAGATTTTCCTTTCCTTAAGGCATGGAGGAGATAGGAACAGATCACAAGTGTTCTGAGTTGAGTGCTCCTTTTATGATCAGTGTCTCTGCCTCCCCTTACCTAGTTTTCTCTCTGATTGCTTTCTGGTGATTCAGAGAGTCCCTAAGCGGAGTGGAAGAAAGTAATGACCCAGAACAAAGAGCACCTGCTCATTTTACTTCCCTTTATCATATGATTTTGTCTTTTGGCTCTTTCCCAATGCAGAAAGACAATCAGTAGCAAGTTATTCTTTTAGGTGCAGTGCACAGGAATCAAGTCCTCATTATGAACAAATTCAGCAGTTCTGTGCATGTACAGCTCCCAGGGACCACATCACCAGTGAGAAGGGCTTTGTCCTGCATAAGAGTTTGTGGGCAAGTACTGTCTGTGAGTCCTGCCCGGGGCAAAAGTGAGGGTGTATATACTAAGAGAACTATCATGAATGGATACAAAGCTTCCACATAGGTAAGCCACAAACTTCTACCCAATTTCTTACTTCAGTTAGCAGTCTTAAAATGCCAGGTGGAACGTTTGGGCTGCCTTTCTTAACAGCTGACTAAGAGCTAAGGTGAGACCACCCAGTGGATAGTCGGCAGGAGGAGATGGTCCTAGCACCAAAGCGGGAGACGGTCTCACTACCAAAGCAAAGCTAAGAGTTCCGTTTATATATGTTTATATTTTTAACTGACATGTTTAGTTAAAAATATGTTCATGTAGTTTTTAATAATTCAAAATATTTGTCATTTAAAGAAGCCAAGTTCCTTGAAGAAACTAGACTGAGTTCCTTGTCCAGAATGATTGACATTGTTTGTATTAGGCTACTTTTCTTGGCTGTGTCCATTGAGGTTTAATCCTCTTTTTCCCCAGTGGCTTCAGATTAGGTAAGAATCTCACCACAAAGGAGAACAACTTAGTTCCACAGAAGAAAGGAATTCTTTCCATGTCACTTGCTAAATGTTCCTTCAGTGACGAGCAGAATGCCCAGATGAGCCAAAGCAGTTCTGGAAGTTTTCAGAATGGCTACTCATTCTGAGGAAATCATTTACCTTAAAAAACACTGGGTCCACTATACGATTTTTTTAAATCTGTAAAATTGATTATATAGGTCCTTTCTATCTTGTTAAGACACTAAGCTAGGAAGCTTTGTTTCACATGTTTTTAGTTCTTGCCAGAAATGTGGCACTTCATGAGAATAACCAATTTAGTACTGGAGATTTACATATAAATGCATTTCTGTAATTTAAAAAATTATTAAACAAATTTAAATTTCATAAAGTATTTACTACCTAATTTATATTTTGCTTCTAATACCCAAACCAAACCCACCGCTGTTGAGTTGATTCCAACTAATAGCAATGCTATTGGACAGAACAGAACTGCCCCATAGGGTTTCCAAGGAGTGACTAGTAGAGTTGAACTGCTGATCTTTTGGTCACCAGCTAAGCTTTTAACTACTGTGCTACCAGGGCTTAGCTTGGTATTTATCCAAAGTCAGATAAGCCAAACCAAACCTACTGCCATTGAGTCAATTTCAACTCATAGTGACCCTATAGGTCAGTGTAGGATTGCCCCATAGAGCTTCCAAGGAGCACCTGGTGGATCTGAGCTGCCAACTTTTTGATTAGCTGACACAGAACTTTACTATGCCACCAGGGTTTCCTAAAGTCAGATATATCTGCATTATTCGTGGGTCCTTTCCTGAAATAATCTTCAACATTTCTTGTAAATTTTCCTGCTACTCTAGACCTTCAAAGTCACTAAGAAACTAAGAGAACTATTACAGATGGAACTGAGTCTCCAAACAGACAGTTTGAAGTTCTGCCCCCACCTAGTACCTATAAATGTCATCTTGTTTGGAAATAAAGTCATGGAAAACATTACAAGTTAACATAAGGTCATACTGGAGTAGGGGGCATCCTAGTCCCATCTGAGTGAGTTTTCACAAAAGAGGAAAAGAGATACAAAGACACAGAAGAGAAAATGACGTGTGATGCTACAGCTACAAGCCAAGGACGGCCTGGAGCTACCAGAAGGTGAAAGCAAGGAATGGAAGAGATCTTCCTTTAGAACCTCACAAGGAATCGACATGGCTGACACCCTGAACTCAGCCTCCCAAACTTTAGAACCATCGTGTAAGCCACCTAATTTGTGGTAGCTTATTAGGCAATCCTAGAGAAGGGCATCGTAGCATGTAAAGCAGAGGGCCACCAAAAAAGAGGAAGAACCTCAACAAGATGGGTTGACACAGTGTCTCCAGTACAACTGTTGTGGGGATGGTACCGGATGGGGTAGTGTTTCATTTTGTTGTGCAAAGGATCACTGTGAGTCAGAACACATTCCACAGCACACAGCAATAAGCTCAAAGGCTTTCTCTTTCTGTTAGCTCTGGAGAAAAGTCCTTGTTGTCAGTCTTTTCTTGGTCTGGGAGCATCTCAGTGTAGGAACCTAGAGTTCAAAGGGTACCCTCTCCTCCTGGCACTGCTTTCTTGGTGGTATGAGATCCCCATGTCTCTCTGCTCATTTTTCTCTTTTGTATCACGATAGAGATTGGCTTGAAGCACAGTCTAATCTTGTAGATCTCATCAGTGTAACTGCTGCTAACCCGTCTCACTAACATCATAGTGGTAGGATTCACAACATATAGGAAAATCACATCAGATGACAAAATAGTGTACAATCACACAACACTGGGAATTATGGCCAAGCCAAATTCATACACGTATTTTGGATGGACACAATTATTCCATGGCAGTACATAACAACATCACAGGAATCTAATACAGAAGTTATAAATGTTTCTGGATAAAAGTCATTGTTTTGGTACTTGCAGGTTTCTACTTTCTGCTCATTAACTTTAGTAGATCCCTCTTCAGTGATGAATGGGTCAAACACTTCCTAAGGTCATAGAGAAGCCAGCAACAGAGATCCATTTAGCTTGCCAAGACTGTTCTGGAAACAACAGCCTGGATTTTAACAAAAGAGAAAGAACTCTCATGTGGTTATCTTTAGTGTGGACATTCTGATGTTTCTCCCTTTCTCATTGCCTCTGTTTCCTTGTTTCACTCTGTGTCCTTGTCTCCATCTTTCTCTCTTACATGCCTTCCTTTTATAACAGGCCCTTTGGAACAAGCTGGCAGCCTTTGCCTAAGAAACTATTTGGACATCTGAAAGCAAAACCTAATGTGGGAAGCTGATGATGTTAGAAGCAGCAGGGATTTCTATTTGAAATAAAGAAGGAGATCACCTAATGGCCTATAAATGAAGGTGGGTGGATCACTGAAAGCAGACACAGTATTTTGAAGTTGGAGTTACATTAAGGGTGGCCCTGAGGCAGAAATGTCACACTCAGATCTTTAGAAACCGAGGGAGGGTAAATAATAATGTGAAGTGTTCACTTTCTTTGGGCTTCTGGTGAGTCAGAATAAGCTGTGCTAGAAGAGACAGCTGGAAAACTGAGTTCTTGAGCATCCTGTCTGCAAATTAGTTATGAACTTTAAACAAGCTCCTAAAGTCTCAATGATTGCTTTCCTAAATGATAGGATTGATAATGCCCACATTAACAATCTCTCTAGGGATATCATGAGAATGAAAGTTCTGGTAATAACTGCATTGAACAACTACAAAGCAGTATACCACAGCTAAGTCTTTTTACAAATCACTGGTACTTTGTCCAAGAACAGAGATTATTCAGTTTGATACATTTTTCAACACGTTGAAGATTATACCAGTCATAGTCCCAGCAAAGCCAAGCCAAAGCCAAGCACCGTTGAAAGAATTAAATAAGGAGATGCTATTGAAGGGTCAAGAGAAGCAGCAAGACCTATTGAAGCACCTAGAAAGGGTGGTAGGAAGCTTTGCCATTGTTACTAGAATCCATCGGGAGCTATAGCCATAAGTGCCTGCAGAGCTATGGTACCACAACAGGGAGGGAGCAAGGAAGAAATCCCCAGGTCTGTCTCTCTCTTTCTCCTCCCTCCATCTGATCACCTTCTGGTGCTTTCCATTAGTCAGAACCAACTAGAGGCCAGAAGCCAAGTGAACCTGGATTATATACTCCCTAGATAAAGCCCTTAGGGACACAGAACATGGTAGAGAAGGGCAGAGAATGGATGGAAGTAATTCTACGGTGTTGGAGATGGAAAGTGAATAAAGACCAACCAACACATGGGTGATTCCACCTACTGACAATGGTGAGACTATTTCACAGGACAGACAAAAGCTATTTTAGTTCATTACCTCAGTTGTCCTCCCCACAAAAACAAAACAGTATTAATTCATTTCTTGATGAGTTTTAGAAAGGGCAAGTCCTCACACACTCCATTCCTTTGCCTTGTGCTCTGAAGTAGAGCAATACCTGAACTTTTCTTTGTGGTACTGAGTTAGGAGTTACATCTCTTTCTTCCCCCTGCACTATTCTCATTTGCTGAATGCTAAAAAGAAAAACCAATTTTCATGTATAATCCTCCAAACAAATCATAACAGAGCAGGCAAGGGTATACCCAAATGACAACCAAAGTTGCAACATGCCTGTTTCCGTGCATCTAAATGTCTATCACCTGATTCAGGAGACATTTGCCATGAAGCAACTGAAGCTTAATTTTCAGTATCTTCAACTCACATAGACCCCTTCCAATGCCCTAGCTAGCAGAGGTCTAGGAATGTCATATTCATAATCTTGTACTCTTTTTTTTTCAAGAAGGCCTTCAAAATTGTATAAACTTCAGGTCCTGAAAAACCTGAATATGTCTTTTTCTCTGCATCTTTCTTCCTCAAGATACCTTTCTTGCCTATAACTTCCCTAGCAATGTTTTCGGCAACCTAAAGCACAGATAACTTGTGTACAGTAGATCTATTGGCTGAAACCATTCAGACACATGGTCTGGTCAATGGGCCCAAACAAAGGAGCAATTGCAAGGTGCCATTGCATCCAAATTAAGCTGTAGCAGTAAAACACAGCTGATAACATGAGTCGCAAAGGCAGGCTTCTGAGATCTCTCTAGTCACAAAGGTTCTCAGTTGCTCTGTAGCTTAATAAATGTTACATATCACACAGCATGGATGGTCACCTCATCAACTGACCTGGCCAACTTCTGCACCTGCTTTTGTGGGAGGCATTGTGAGGAGAGTACTGGGCAGGCCCGCTCCGTTGGAAGTTCTACAACACAATCTGGTCCAGGCCATGTGGAAGCTAGCAGAGGCTATGCACCTGGGTATATTTGGACATGTGCCAGCCCCAGAGCACTGTTCCCTGGGTTGGGTCACAGAGATAAAGCTGTGGCTCATTAGCTGCAGCCCCTGCTAACATCGCCAAGCTCTGGGTTAAGCCCCTTACCAGTGAAGTTCATTTTCATCTACAGTCACAAAGTGTCTACAATGCTTTATACCATTGAATGCAACAGCAACTGGGTTAAAGAGGCTAATACTTTAATGCTCTTCCTGCTTCCACAGGAAAACAAATCAAAGAATCAATCTAGTTAAGAAACTACTATGTGGGGGCACTTATAATTAAGGAGAAAATAAGACAATTTACATTTTCTATATATTTCAGAAACCATGGTGGCATAATGAATAAGTGCTTCATCTGCTAACCAAAACCTTGGCAGTTCAAATCTACCACAGTTTCCTCCTTGGAAACTCCATGGAGTGGTTCTAATCTGACCTACAGGGTCACTATGATTCAAAATAAACTTGATGACAGTGGGTTTGGGTGGGTATATATTTCAAATTTACACACTAACCAGTAATGCCAGACATACAGTATTTGTAGATTCTTATCAACCTCTACAGTCTGAAACTGATAAAACGTGCTATCATGATGCACTGATAATTACCCACAATTAAAATGTAAAAGTTGAAAAAAAGGAAAAACAATCTGTAGTTGGAAAATACAGCTTTGGTGTTAGAAACAATGCCAGAGAATGCATGATAAAGTTTTACAAGGCCAAAGACTTATTCATTAGTGATACCTTTTCTCAACAATGTGACTGTACACAAGGACCTCACCTCCAGATGGACTACAAAGAAATCAAATGAGCTACATCTGTTGAAGGAAGCTCTGTTCTTCACTTTGGGTTTTCTGTATCCAGCTCCTTGAGCATGGATATTGTAATGATAAATGCATTTCAGCATTTCTCAAGCTGAAAGAACTGAAGAAAAAAAATTTAAGCCTCAAGTTGCAATAATGAATGATTCCACAGGGAAAACATTAGATGATGCAGGAAACATCAAAACAAGATGGAAGGAATACACAGAGACATTATATCAAAAAGAACTGGTTTATGATCAACAACTTCAAGAGGTAGCATATGATCAGAAACTGGTAGTACTGAAAGAAGAAGTTGAAGCTTCATTGAAGGCACTGGCAAAAAACAAGGCCCCAAGAATTGATGGAATATCAATTGAGATGTTTCAACAAATAGAAGCAGTGCTAACTCTTCTATGCCATGAAATTTGGAAGACAGCTACCTGGCCAACTGACTGGAAGAGATCCGTATTTACGCCTATTCTTAAGAAAGGTGAGCCAACGAAATGTGGAAATGATTGAACAATAACATTAATATCACACACTGAAAACAAAAATTCTCAGAACTAGACCAATAAGTAACATCATGATAAACAGAGAAAAGACTGAGGTTGTCCAAGATTTCATTTTACTTGGATCCACAATCAATGACCATGGAAGCAGCAGTCAAGAAATTAAAAGGCAGCATGCACTGGGAAAAGGTGCTGCAAAAAACCTTTTCAAAGTGTTGAAAGGAGAAGATATCACCTTAAAGTTTAAGGTGCACCTGACCCAAGCTATGGTATTTTTGATCACATCATATGCTTGTGAAAGCTGGACAATGAATAAGGAAGACAGAAGAAGAATCAATGCCTTTGTATTGTGGTGCTGAAGAAGAATACTGAATATATAATGGACTGCCAAAAGAACAAACAAATCTGCCTTGGCAAAGGTACAACTAGAGTGCTCCTTAAAAGCAAAGATGACAAGATGACGTCTTGCATACTTTGGACATGTTGTCAAGAGGGACCAATTCCTGAAGAAGGATATCTTGTTTGGTAGAGAAGAGGGTCAGCAAAGAAGAACCCTCAGCAAGATGAATCGACACAGTGTCTGCAACAATGGGCTCAAGTATAACAACAGTTGTGGGCATGACACAGGACCAGGCAGTGTTCTGTTACATGTAGGGTAGATATGAACTGGAACCTACTCAATGGCACCTAACAACAACAATAATGTTGAAAGAAACAATGGAGAACCTAAATATCACCAGTCAGAACAAGGCTGGGGCCTACTGTGGAACAGGCCATCTATCAATTCCTCATATGCAAGTTCAAGTTGAAGCTAAAGAAAATTCAAACAACGCCACAGGAGCCAAAGTATGATCTTGGATATATCCTAGTAGAATTTAGAGACCATCTCAAGAACAGATATGAAGCAATGAACACAAATGACCAAAGACCAGGCAAATTGTGGAGTGACATCAAGGACATCACACAGGAAGAAAACAAAAGGTCATTTGAAAGACAGAAAAGAACCAAAAAACCACCCAGTTGGATATCAGAAGAGATTCTGAAACTTGCTCTTGAATGTAGAACAGCTAAAGCAAATGGAAGAAATGATGAAGTAGAAGAGCTGAGCAAAAGATTTCAGAGGGTGACACTAAAAGATAAAGTATTATAATGAAATGTGCAAAGACCTAGAGTTAGAAAAACAAAAGAGAAGACTATGCTTGGCATTTTTTAAGCTGAAAGAACTGCAGAAAAAGAGTTAAAGCTTTGAGTTACAACACTGAAGGATTCTAATGGCAACCCTGGTGACTTAGTGTTTAAGTGATATGGGTACTAACCAAAAGGTTTGAATCCGTCAGGCACTCCTTAGAAACTCTATGGAGCAGTTCTACTCTGTCCTATAGAGTCACTATGAGCTGTAATCAACTCGACGGCAGTGGATTTGGTTTGGAGTTTTATGGGCAAAATACTGAACAATGCAGGAAGCATCAAAAGAAGATGAAAAGAATACCCAGAATCACTGTACCAAAAAGAATTGGTTGATGTTAGACCATTTCAGGAGGTAGCATATGATCAAGGACCAGTGGTACTGAATGTAGAAGTCCGAGTGGCACTGATGACACTGGCCAAAAAAGACAAGACTCCAGGAATTGATGGAATACAAATTAAGATGTTTCAGCAAATGGATATAATGCTGCAAGCACTCACCACTCTATGCCAAGAAATGTGAAGACAGTAACCTGGACATCTGAGTGGAAGAGACCCATACACATGTCTACTCCAAAAACACGTGGTCTAACAGAATGCAGAAATTATCCAGGAATATCATTACTGTCATAGGCAAGTAAAATGACACTGAATATAATCCAGAATGGTTGCAACAGTACACCAACAAAAGGCTGCCAGAAATTCAAGCTGGATTCAGACAAGGACAGTTGAATTAGAGAGGTCATATAGATCTTCAATGAAAGCAAAGAATACCAGAAAGATGCTTACCTGTGTTTTATTGATTATGCAAAGACATTCAATTGTGCATGTCATAACAAATTATGGGTAATACTGCAAATAATGAGAATTCCAGAACACTTAATTGTGTTTAAGATGAGTCAGTGCATAGACCAACAGGTAGTTGTTGGAATGGAACAAGAGGATATTGTGTGGTTTAGAATCAGCCTATGTGTGCATCAGGGTTGTATCCTTTCACTACATTTATTCAATCTGTATGCTGAGCAAATACAAGATGGCGGACTAAACAAATGTCTCCATAATTCCCTCTGGAAACCAAGGCCTAAATTGATAACTAAATGGAGCTTTCTGGACACCTAGTGAGCCCTAGGACATGACATAGGGCTGTCAATTTGGACTACATGCCACTGAATGGGAATCTTCTTCTCTTTTGCCAATGCCCGCCCTTGCTGAGTGCCAGCTCTGTGGTCTGACGGTAACTCACCACTGTAACCTTTTTTTCTCTGTCTTAGCTGGTGAGCTGGGCTGAGGCTTAACTTGCAGCAAAGCTCAGATGCACTGCTGATGGGATCGGCAGGCAGAATGGCCACATTTTGAGGACCTGGCTCTGAACTCTGAGCACATAGGCCCCTCCGTTCCCTTTCCAAACTTCTGCCATTGAATCACCTATTCTGCAGCAGGTGGGAGAGCTTGTGTGGGACACCATCTTGTTTGACTGGGAGGCAGAGTTACCCAAATGGAGGCCCCAGCAGGACCTAATTCCCTGGCTGGGAGATAGTGCCTGCCCAGGGAGCACTTTTCCAGCAGTGCAGTCTTACAGGTGGGGCCCAACAGCAGATGACAGCAGAGCAGTAGCCTTTCTATATTTTGAACTAGTTTGTAGTGTCTGGAATTGGATATAGAGGTGTTTACTTTGCCAGCTGGGAAGAGGGAGTTGCATACTTGAAAGCCTGACTGATCTTGGAAGCTGTCAGATACCTTTTACCTTAAGATATAAGACTGTCTAGAGAAATAACTGGTATATCCTGACAGCATCTCTTCTAGCCTTTACTGATTCATGTCATAGGGTCGGCTGAAACATCAACACAAAAATAAACACATCACAATGGCAGCACTAAACACATACCTATCAATAATTACGTTAAATGTAAATAGACTGAACACTCCAGTAAAGAGACAATAAGTGACATCTTCAACCAAAAGACACGACCTGTCTATATGTTGCTTCCAAGAAACTCATCGAAATTTAAAGATATGAACAAACTGAAAATTAAAGGATGGAAGAATATATTCCAAGCTAATAATACACAAAAAAGAGCAGGTGTGGCAATACTAATCTCAAATAAAATAGATTATAATATAAAATCCACCATCACAGACAAGGATGGACACTATTGCAGAAAGATTCAATACATAAGCAGGACTTAACAATATTAAATATTTATGCACCCAATACTAAAGCATCTGAATACATCGAAGAAATACTGACTACACTAAAAAATGAGATAGCTCACTCCACAATAGCAGTGGGAGATTTCAACACTCCACTCTCAATATTGGACAGATCTTCTAGAAAACAGTTCAGTAAAGACACAGAAGATCTTACTGCCACAATTAACCAACTAGGCCTCATCGACATATACACAACTTTCCTTCCATCAGCAGACAACTACACCTTCTTCTCCAGTACACATGGAACGTTCCCCAGAATAGACCATGTGTTAGGACATAAAGAAAAGCTCAACAAAATCCATACGATTGAAATATTGCAAAGCATCTTCTCAGACCATAAAACCATAAAAATCTAAATCAATAACAGAAAAAACATAGATAGAAATTGGAACTCATGGAAACAGAACAACATCTTGCTCAAAAAGCCATGGGTTATAGAAGAAATCAAGGACAAAATACAGAAATTTATGGATTCCAATGAGAATGAAAACACTTCCTAGCAGGACCTATGGGATTTAGCCAAAGCAGTGCTCAGGGGTCAGTTTATCTCTAGAAATGCACACACCTGGAGGCAAGAAAGAACCCAAACCGAAGATCTAACCCTACAGCTTAAACAAGTAGAGGGACAGTAACAGAGGACCCTCTCAGGCACCAGAAGAAAACAGATCATAAAGATTAGAGCAGAACTAAGTGAATTAGAGAATAGAAGAACAAATGAAAAAATGGAAAAGAGCAAAGCTGATTTTTTGAAAAGATCAACAAAATTGGCAAACCACTGGCTAAACTTACTAAAGAAAAACAGGAAACAACCCAAATAAGAGATGAGAGGGAGGATGTCGCAACAGATCCAATAGAAATCAGAAATATCATAACAGAATACCATGAAAGACTATGTTCTAACAAATTTGAAAGCCTAGAGGAAATGGACAAATTCTTAGATTCACATCACCTACCAAAATTACCACAAGGTGAAGCAGAACAAATGAATAAACCCATCACAAAGGAAGAGATTGAAAAAGTCATAAAAAAAAAAAACCTACCAACTTAAAAAAGCCATGGCCTACGTGGCTTCTCCACAGAATTCTACCAAGCTTTTAGGGAAGAGTTATCTTTAATACTACTGAGACTATTTCACAGCATAGAAAGGGATGGAAGACTCCCAAATTCATTCTGTGAAGCCAGCACAACCCTGATACCAAAGCCAGGGAAAGACCCAACAAAAAAGGAGAGCTACAGAAGTACACATGCGTGTAGTACCTGAACTTCTCATCTCTGAAGGACAAGAACAATAGAATGGCTGTATCATGTGGAAATCTTAAAATCACCCCAACACCTCACATCTGCCTGCCTCAGTGGCTTACTCTTGAAAACCTCTTTTCAAAACCCTTACTTTGCCCTGAGGCAAATGTTTGCCTTCAGGATTGTCAGCAGCACTGAGAAGAGCCAGTCCAACTGCTACAATACACCAGGGACACTGAAGGAACCTGCCCTGGTGTGGATCCTTATAGGGTGAGGTGTGGAGGACCAAAACAGAGCTCTGGCTTCATGGAAGCTCAACAAATTGGGTGTGGTATGGTGTAAGCTAATAGACTCGGGGTGCGGGGTGGGGGGCACAGTATCCATATTGACGGCTTTGTGGAAGAGAAAGGCCCACCCTGGTAAACACTTGGCCTGCTCCTTTCCAACCGGCAGCCCTGCTTAATGAACTGCACTCAGAGCTATGAGTAAAGGTACCTTTGATGGGCAGAGCTAATAGTGTTTCATTTTAATTATACCTCCTGGTGTTTTCCCCATTGCTTGTCTTTCCCTTTACCTGACAGTGCTATTAGTGTCAGCCAATCCCAAGTGGCAGTAAGTAAACTGAAGTACTGTAAATGGACGTGAATATCAGACTGGTTAGAAAACAAAGGGCCTTGGACTCTTCTTTATTACATCAAGGGAGCAGATCTTTCTGTGCTTACCTCCTTGGAAGCCCAGGAAATGGCCTCATATCTGAGATTCCCTGATGTCTGGATGGGGTCTGACTTTTAACATCTATTACAGGGAGCCCGTGAAGGAAAGACAAAGGACAGCTTATCAGTAGCTCCTTAATGCCACATCAGCAATAACATAAGATGAGGGAGAAGAGATCAATCTGTCTCCTTCAGATAGCTCTAGAAGATGGGGCCTGGCAGTAGGAAGGAAGCCACGAAGTGTGTAAGAGCAGACGAGAGGGAAGAGGAGTATCTTCTCACACAGAAATTACTCTCGATCCTCCTCATCCCCAGCCTGATGATTGAGAACTGAAAATGAGGAATCAAATAAATAAGAAACACCTGTTGCATTGAGTCAATTGCAACTTGTAGACAATGAGGAAGGATCACTCAGAGAAAGGAAGGGAGGGAAGGGAGAGGAGGGCGGGAAGGGAGGGAAGGGAGCGGAGGGCGGGGAGGGAGGGAAGGGAGAGGAGGGCGGGGAGGGAGGGAAGGGAGAGGAGGGCGGGGAGGGAGGGAAGGGAGCGGAGGGCGGGGAGGGAGGGAAGGGAGCGGAGGGCGGGGAGGGAGGGAAGGGAGCGGAGGGCGGGGAGGGAGGGAAGGGAGCGGAGGGCGGGGAGGGAGGGAAGGGACCGGAGGGCGGGGAGGGAGGGAAGGGGCCGGAGGGCGGGGAGGGAGGGAAGGGACCGGAGGGCGGGGAGGGAGGGATGGGCGGGGAGGGAGGGATGGGCGGGATGGGCGGGGAGGGAGGGATGGGCGGGAAGGGAGGGATGGGCGGGAAGGGAGGGATGGGCGGGAAGGGAGGGATGGGCGGGAAGGGAGGGATGGGCGGGAAGGGAGGGATGGGCGGGAAGGGAGGGATGGGCGGGAAGGGAGGGATGGGGAGGCTGCTGAGGAGGATGTCAGTGAATTGCTGTTCTGACGACGTGAGTTTCCTCTTTAGTATCGAGACAAGTTTACCACAATGTGTCTAAGTGTATATGTCTTGCTATTGTTCTTCTCGGAATTTGTTAAGATTCCAAATTTGGACAATTCAAACCCTTTCCTGTGAATATAACCTCTTTCTGTTACCTCTCTCTGATACACTGCTTAAATCTTTGACTTGCTGACTCTATTTCTCTGGCCTTTATATGTGGGAATATCCGGAGCCCCATGGTGTTGACGTGTGTCCCTCTAGCGAGGATTGGCACTATCAAACGTCAGGTGCAGTTTCAAGAGTAGGCTGTGTCCAATAAATTTCTCATTAATTAATCTTAGTGGTTTTTAGTAGCACAGAAAGTGTGAATACAAGCCCCAAATTTGCATGGGAGCAGGTTCATGGGCTGACAGAAGAATGGACAAATATGCCTTGGGAAAAATCAGCCTGAGTGCTCCTCAGAAGCAAAGACAGTGAGACCTGGTCACGTACTTTGGACATGTGATCTGAAGGGATCAATCCCTGGAGAAGGACGTTAGGTTTGATAAACTACCGGGCTGGAGAAAAAAAGGAACACCCTCAACAAAGCAGTTTGACACAGTAGCTGTAACAACGGGCTCCAACCTACAACGATCGTCTGGGTGACACGGGACCAGGCAGTGTATTGTTTTTTGTACATGGGCTCAGTATGAGTAGAACCCAACTCAATAGCAGCTAATAGCAATAAGGCTTGTAGGTACAAATAGTTTGGGGAGGTTTGTTACTCTTTGCAAGTCTAAGTAGAGACAGACAGGTTTCTCCTGTTTGCTTCTTTGTGAGGCACAGTTTTTCTTGGTTCATCTGGGCACTGAGATGTAGGGAGTTTCTTCCATTCACCTCTCCACTTGGACAGAACCAGTGCTTGGATACCTGCCCAATGCGAGAACGGGAGTCAGCAAACATTTCTTAAAGGGCAGGACAGTAATTGTTTCAGGCTTTGTGAGCCACACAGTCTCTGTAACAACTACTCAACTCTGCCATGGTAGCACAAAAGCAGCCATAAACAAGTTGTAAATATTGACCATGGCTGTGTTCCAATGAGACTTTATTTACAAAAAGACAGCGGCTGGACTACTTTGCTGACCTCCCATCTAGATGATGGGAAACAACAAATATTTTGAGGGCAGCTGTTGACTTCCACAATCACTTTATTTTTATGCTCTAGCCTTTCTCTACTGTCTCAATGGCTCTAAATTTTTTAAAGTTTTTCTTTTTTTTAAAAAAAAGCATTTTAAGTTTGTTATGTTCTTTGCTTATTTATTTGTTTTAAGGTGGAAGAGGTTTCCCAGTTTCTACTCAGAAACCATGGTGGTGTAGTGATTAAATGCTACAGCTGCTAACCCAAATGTTGGCAGTTCAGATCTACCAGGTGCTCCTTGGAAACTATGGGGCAGTTCTACTGTGTCCCATAGGGTTTCTGTGAGTTGGAATTGACTTGATGGCAACAAGTTTGTTTTTTTATATATATATATATTTCCAGAAATATAAATTCACATAGAAAAAAGAAATCCACATTAAACAAAACAAAATAAAAAAAAATCCATATAGGAAAAAAAAAGAGTAAAAACTGAGCTGGCACAAAAAATTACCAGACAACAAGAGCAATTGAGGTCTCATGGTCCCAAATCCACATTATAAAATCCCTTCTCCGAAGAAGTTATCAGCATCTAATTCTCCTGATTAACCTTTTGTTCTCTGCAGATCTGAATGTGAGTGACTGAAGTAGTCTCTCCCCTTGGCTGGAATTCATCCTCAGAACAACAGGAGAGGAAGGTAATCCATGAGGCTGTGGGAAGAGAATACTGAGTCAGGAGCTATATTTAAACATTTTGTCTCATATATTTCTTAACTTTAGTTTTTGCATATGCTTTATCATGCACAAGCTATACTAGTATAGTAATATATGCACCCATTGTATGAATGAATACACATTTTTCAACTGATCATGTACATAGCCAAGAGTTTGGAGACTCTACTGCCTTAGGAGTCATTAGAAGCCCAGTGTCTATGTTCTTACAATTTTTATGACTGAAGAGATAATATAAGAACTTTGTACATACTGAATTCAAATTCTTCAGACTAAAGCAAAAGATCTGGCAGGGCTTATGAAAACAGATTCTGTACCCAAGGATGGGAAGATAAGGGGTGACATGAGCTTGCTGGTTCCGAGGCTGGGAGATGTTCTCTGACTCTCTAATGGACCCATTCTTTATAAGTTGCTTTTGCTTCTCTGCTGCAGCACATTCTTTCTCATCTAAACAATTTTCTTAACTGCTTAATGTGTTTTTCCACAGTATTTGATTCATCCTGTTGACATGGCAATAGTTTAATTTCTTTGTTAGGAAAAAAAAAGAGGAAAAACAGAGCTGGCACAAAACATTATCAGACCTACAAGGGCAGTTGATGTCTCACGGTCCCAAATCATCAGGCGAGAGCTCCCCTGGGATTTCCTCTAGGAACCTTGCCCGGGACTGTGTTTGCAATGCTTCTGGCTGCCGTCACACGTTCACTGATGCAGCATTCCTCTGCCCACCAGTCTGTGCTACCACTGAGGTGACAGTTTAAGTCCTCTGAGAACACATTCATCCTGGCTGTAGACATGAGTGGTTGGGTTTCAAGGAAACTAACTAGCTGGATGACCACAGTCAAATCAGTCCACCAACAGATGTTAAAGAGTCAGGACTTTCTTCACCCCATTTTAACACTGAGTTCAAGCCTCAAAGTACTTTTCTGATTGTTAGTTCAGGACCCTCAACTCCCAGTATGATTCCAAATCAGAATACATGAAAATTCTCAGTCTGGGCTGTATACTGTTTACAGTCTTAAGAGATAATAAACAGAAGGTTCAGAAGATAAATTACGTATACATTGTTGTTAGTTATCATCAAAATGCTTTCAACTCATAGTGACAACATGTACAGTGGAGTGAATGTTGTTGGGTCCAGAAGCATCTTCACAATCTTTGGTCTGCTTGAGTCCACCGTTGTGGCCACTGTGTATTTCGAGTGCCTTTGAACTGAGGGGGCTCATCTCCCAGCACTATATTTAACAATATTCTGCTATGATCCACAGGGTTTTCATTGGCAGCCTCTCAGAAATAGAGTTCTACGCCTTGCTTCATAGCTTTTTTTGGTATGGAATTTCTGCTGAAACCTGTCTACCATAGGTGACCCTCCCAGTATTTGAAATATCAGTGACATAGTGTCTGGAATCACAGCAACATGCAAACCACCACACTATGAAAACTAGCAGATGGGTAGTGGAAATTATGTATAGGTATGGGTGTAGATAAGGATATATAGAGACACACATACACATAAATCAATCTTGAGGTAGCAACACCAGATTTCAAGTAGTCATAAGTAATTTTGTAGATACAGAATTGTGATTCTCTGTTTTATTGTCATTGAGGAAATATGACACAAATGAGCAGAACACTTCATCCTAACACGTTGGTATGCACTGTTATCACCATCATCAAAAAACCAAACCTATTGTCTTCAAGTTGATTCTGATTGAAATAATGGCCCTGTAGGACAGAGTAGAACTGCCCCATAGAGTTTCCAAGGAGTACCTGGTGGGTTTGAACTGCCAGCGTTATGGTTAGCAGCCGTTGCACTTAACGACCACACCACCAGTGTTTCCAATATCATCACCAAACCCACTAAAACCAAACCCACTGCCATCAAGTCAATTCTGATTCCTAGTAACCCTGTAGTACAGAGAAGAAATGCCACCTGGAGTTTCCAAGGAGTGCCTGGCAGATCTGAATGGCCAGCCTTTTGGTTAGCAGATGTAGTACTCAACTACTACACCACCACGGTTTCCAGCATCATCACAGAGGACATGAATTGTGGCTGTGGCAGAGTTCTGTCACTCCCCAAGTCACTCAAAGCTGAGACTAGTGTTATCTTTTTTTCTTCAGGATCTTTGAGAACTCTGAGTCCATTAGTGTAGACAAAGCAGATTTAGGATGGACCGTGCCAGTGGGCACCATTCCTCCTGTTCACTCAAGTGAAACAAACTGGTCTCCCAATCAGCATGTGTTTTCCAAGCTAAAAGCCCTCCCCTGCTTATATTTTCTCTTTAAGGAGGATTTTTTTTTTTTACTTTTTTATTTTTATTTAACATAACTGAGTGAAAATGTACATTCACGTATAAATTTACATGCCCACCTATATGTAGCTTCCACTGCTCTCCCTGTCCGGTGACTGCACACTATTCCTCTCTGCTCCGTACATGTCTCATCCTCCCAACAACCTTAAGGAGGATATTTTTTAAAAGCTATTTCACAGAATCAATTTTAGTGGGCAGTTTCAAATGGGAGGTGAGCTGGAGGTAGTTCAGTTTGTTTTAACAATAACTTTGGCTTATTGAAGCAAGCACTGGTGTATCGTGTCCTCACATGGCAATCATTAGAGACAAGAAACTTGAGAAGCTTATTGCTCTGAGATAGCTAGTAAAAGACATTTTTATAGGACCTAAAGATAGTTCCAATAAAATAAAGACAAAATCCATTTGTAGATGATAGGCAAGAGGAGAAACTCATTGAGGGAAAAAAAAGATTTTAGCTCCACAGTATACAGGGCAGAGAAGCTTTCAGTAGGAGATTTGTGATTTATGTACATTTTAAGTCATTTTTTTTTATTTTCTGAATCATTCAACTAGTGTTCACTGAACACCTACTATATCTCAGATATGGTGTGTTCTGTGGATACAATGATGAACAAGACAAAATCTCTGCCTCAAGGTCTTTATGCATATACTAAAGGCTAGGAAAGAGGAAGTGTTATATGCCAACATGATATAGACGGATATAGACCATAAAACTGTTCTTGACTCACAATAAAAAGAAAAATAAAGAAAGAGGACACTGAATGCTAAAGGATAGGGGAAGTGATGAGCTAAGCAGGGGGCATGGTGCCAATGCATGTGGACGCAGGAATGCTTCCTCCCTGATGTACCTGGGCAAGGCTGGGGTATGGCTTGTTTCCGGTAGAGACAGAAGTACAAAAGCTGCAAAGCGAGAGAAAGCCGAGGATCCCTGGCTACCTGCAAATAGCTCTTTAAGGATTCAGCTAGTTCAAGATTGAAGATGTCAGAGGTAAAACTTTAGAGGTAAATAAGGATCCAGACTGCAAAGAGCCTCCGAGATTCCTGGCAATTGGAAGCTATTAAAAGGTTCAAAGCAGGGGAATGACATGATTAAATTTCTATTTTAGATTTTGATGGCAGTGTAAGGGAACTGGTTGAGACAGAAAAGTCAGGAGATAGGTAGGAACATAGCAAAGTAGTAATCAAGTGGCCTGAACTCAGGTAGCTGATACAAAGGTGGGCATGCTACATATACCTTGTTGTTTTTCACTGCCCTTGAGCTGACCCCTGCCGATGGTTGAAAATGGGACCATTGTGATCCATAGAATTTTCTCTGGTTGATTCTGAAAGTGAATTGCCAGATCTCTCTTCTTAGTCCAGTTTAGTCTGGAAGCTATTTGACATTACAGCAAAACACAAGCCTCCAAAGGCAGACGTGGAGGAGAGGCTTTTCAAGTGAGTGGATTGCCTCCGGTACCAAATGCCACAGAGGGAGAAAGAGAGAGAGAGAGAAAGGAAAGAAACAGAAAGGGAAAAGAGGAAGGGAGAGAGAAAAGGAGGGAGGGAGGGAGGGAACTGAAAGTGTTTATTAGGTTATTAGGTTCAATAATAAGATGGTCATTTGTGGCCTGGGTAAGAGTGGCTTTAGTGGTATGACAGAGAGGACAAAAAATTGAAATGGGTTGGAGAGGAAACAGCAGGTGGAAAAGTGAAATCTGGGAGTAGGAACAAGTCGAAGATGGAAGAGGATAAGGATGAGGCACAAATGAAAAAGGAGAAAGATATGAGAGAAGGCAATTACTCGGGAACTAAATAACAGGAGAGAGTTGATGTGATTTAAATGCTGATGAGCAATAGCCAATCTGGAGGAAACCTCTAGAGCTAGCAGATGGTTAGGTGGTCACTGGGTGGTTGGGCAACTTCCTGGGGTTCAGAGTGGAGCAGGGGCTATTTTAGGCAGTAGGACAGAGGACAGACCTTGTGTCAGTTAACAACCACAAAAACCCAGGTGCATACACTAATAAATGTTTATGTTCCCACTTCTGGAATCAACTGGGGGGGCAGGTTAAGTTCTCCACGGATTTTAACTGGACTCATTCAGTGTCTGGGACTCCATGACTTTCAGCTAAACTAGACGAGTCTCACTGGAGTGTCTGGGGTGACTGGGCTCTGCTCCACAGATCTTTCAACCTTGTTCTGGGACAAATGGGCTAGCCCGGATAGTGCCAACGCCCAAGCTTATTTTCATCCACTGCTTGTGTCTTGCTTGCTAATAGGCTGTTAACCAAACCATACCACCTGGATAAGCTCAGGGTCCAGTCACCCTACTCACTCTGCAGTGTCAGCTGGAAGGAGTGCATGGATTCAGGACAGGACAAAGAATTGAGGTTAAGATGAGCCCTCCTTTACTCTGACTTCTAGGAAACAAGGCAAGGACTTTGTATGGTGTGAGTAGTTGGTGAATATAGACATGGTAAATGGTTCCTCTTTGTCTGAACTTGTTTAACAATTACAAAATCTCTAAATATAAAAAGCACACAAAGATTGTTCCCAAGTCTAATTCCAGAGGGCGAAACCAGTAATAGGTGAGCTATTATTACCTTGGATTAATGAAGCTTGAATGTGATCTTTCGTTTTTCTTAATACCAATAAAAGAAATACAGTTTGACATTTTGTCAAACACAAGAAGCAAAGGCAGTTTGCAAATATTCAAGGGAAAAAGGCCTGGCCATTTCCTCCACTTACCTGCAAGCCAAGGTACTGCTGTATTATTTATGTCTGTTAAGGTTAACAGTTGACTGTGGTTAATGAATAAAGCAGTCTAGATGAGAACACTTCACGATAGGGTCAACACTACCTTATAAAACTTAATGACAGCAGTCAGCTTTATTGCTTCTGTAGAAAGGGGAACAGTTCTCTATCACCACTGCAGTAGAATAGGTGGAAGCTGATGCTGGTAAAAACAAATAGCATTCTCTCCAACGAGCCCTGGTGGTACAGGGGTTAAAAGCTCAGCCGCTAGTCAACAGGTGGACAGTTTGAATCTACCAGCCATCTTCAGAAACCCTGTGGGGCAGTTCTACTTTGTCCTATAGGGTTGCTATGAGTAGGAAACAACTTGATGGCAGCAGGTGTTCTCTGCAAAAAATGTTCTTGAGAGAAGAGTATGGGCTGCAAACAAGTTTAATTGAGGTATGAGAGGCAAGGGGGAGAGGTGTGTCTGGGAAAGTGAGGACAAGACAGCCAGAGAGCAAAGGATGAGCTCCTGGGTCAATGAAGTCGGATTTCCAGTTGTATAGTGGTTAAATGCCATAGCTGCTAACCGGAAGGTCAGCAGTCAAATCTGTCAGGCACTCCTTGGAAACTGTATGGGGCAGTTCTACTCTATATACAGGGTTGCCATCAGTTGGGATTAACTCGATGGCAATGGGTTTTTAATGGCACAGAAAGACTAGTCCAGGGAGCAGAATAATGATAAGAAGCATGCTCCCTACCTGCCTCAAACATTCCAAAATATTGTCACTTGCCCTTCCCCTTCCTTTCAATTTTCAGGCAGAGTCATTCTATACATATCTCTCTTCTGCTTCTACAGCAGGATGAAAACACACTACTGGTAGTTTTATAAACACCAGGCAGAGCTGTACAGGGCCATCACCTGTGAATGTCATGCATTCATAAATCAGGGTATCCATGTGAGCCCTCCTTCCTTTCACTTCATTGTAATGGTATGTGATGTATTCCCTGTCAAGGGCATTTACGGAATACATTATCTAATTTTAACTAACTCTCAGAAAGTGATCACACGGTTTTAAACGTTCTCCACAAAGAAATTGTGGTTAAAAGATTTGTACAAACGGACAAAGCAGACATGTCCAAAGAAACTTCACCCACCATTAGAGTGAGTGCTTGGTCAGACACAACTTGAGGAAAAACAGTAATTGTTTCTTGTCTTAGGCTGAGTTTACTAGAGATCAAAACTAGGAAAGCATTTACATTCTTTTCAGCAGTATACCACAGAATCCTTCTTCCTAGTCATTTTTAGCCTGGAAACTCAGCTGAAACTTGTCTGTCATGGGTGACCCTGCTGGTATTTGAATATCAGTGGCATAGCTTCTGGCATCACAGCAATATACAGCTCCCACAGTACAACAAACAGACATGAATGTGGGAACTGAAAGAATTAGCCAGTGGAAACCTAATCAATAGCAGCAGAACATTGTCTGATACACTGCTGGAAGATGAGCCCCACAGGTTGGAAGGTATTAAAAAATGACTAGGAAAGAGCTGTCTCCTCAGAGTATAGTCAACCTTAATAATGTGTGTGGAGTCAACGTTGTGAGACCTTCATTTGCTGACACGGCATAACTCAAAATTAGAAGAAACAGCTGTAAATGTCTGTGAAAAACGGGAATGCAGAATGTACAAAGTATGAATGTGGGCAAATTGAAATAGTCAAAAAACAAAATGGAAAGCGTAAACGTCAATATCCTAGGCATTAGTGAGCTGAAGTGGACTAGTATTGACAAATTTGAATTAGAAAATCACATGGTCTACTATGCCAGGAATGACAAATAGAAGAGGAATGCTATTGTATTCATTATTAAAAGGAAATTTCAAGATCTATTCTGAAGTACAATGCTATTAGAGATAGGATAATAGCTGTATGCCTACAAGGAAGACCAGTTAATATGACTAATATTTTAAATTTGTACACCAACTGCTAAGTCTAAAGATGAAGAAATCATAGATTTTTACCAGCTTCTGCAATCTAAAATTGATAAAATGTGTAATCAAGATGCATTGATAATGGCTGGTGATTGGAATGTGAAAGCTGGAAACAAAAAAGAGGAAATGTTGTTGCTACATGTCATCAGGTTGGTTCCAACTTATAGTGGCCCTATGCACAACAAAACAAAACACTGCCCAGTCTTGTGCCATGTCCACAATCACTTTTATGCTTAAGCCCATTGTTGTAGCCACTGTGTCAACCCTTCTCATCAAAGGTCTTCCTCTTTTTCACCGACCTTCCACTCTACCAAGCATGATGTCCTACTCCAGGGACTGATCCTTCCTGACAACATGTCCAAAGTATGTAGGATGCAGTCTTGCCATCTTTGCTTCCAAGGAGCACTCTGGTTGTATCTCTTTCAGAACAGATCTGTTTGTTCTTTTGGCAGTCCATGGTACATTCAACATCCTTCTCCAACACAATTCAAAGACATTAATTCTTCTGTGTTCTTTGTTCATTGTCCAGCTTTCACATGCATATGATGTGATTGAAGATACCACGGCTTGGGTCAGATGCACTTTAGCCTTCAAGGAGACATCTTTTCAATACTTTGAAAAGATCTTTTGCAGCAGATTTTCTCAATGAAATGCATCTTCTGATTTCTTGACTGCTGCCTCCATGGGCATTGATTGTGGACCCAAATAAAATGAAATCCTTGACAGCCTCTATCCTTTCTCCATTTATGACAATGTTGCTTACTGGTCCAGTCATGAGGATTTTTGTCTTCTTGATGTTGAGGTACAATCCATACTGAAGGCTGTGGTCCTTGATCTTCATCAGTAAGTGTTTCAAATCTTCACTTCCAGCAAGTAAGGTGGTGGTGTCCATGTAATACAGGTTGTTAATGAGTCACGCTCCAATTCTGATGCCTCGTTCTTCTTCATGCAATCCATCTTCTCAGCTTATTTGCTTGGCATACAAATTGAAAAGGTATGGTGAAAAGATACAACCCTGACACACACCCTTCCTGACTTTAACCATGCAATGTTTCCTTGTTCTGTTTGCACGACTGCCTCTTGATCTGGGTATATATTCCTTAAGAACACAATTAAGTGTTCTGGAATTCCCATTTTGCACAATGGTAGCCATAATTTGTTATGATCCATATAGTCAAATGCTTTGTATAGTCAATGAAAAATGAGGTAAACATATTTCTGGTATTCTCTGCTTTCAGCCAAGATCCATCTGACATCAGCAATGATATCCTTGGTTCCACATCCTCTTCTGAATACAGCTTGAATTTCTGGCAGCTCCATGTCAATATACTGTTGTAGTCACTTTTGAGTGATCTTGAGCAAAATTTCACTTGCATGTGACATTAGTGATATTGTTCTGTAATTTCCACATTCAGTTGGATCACCTTTCTTTGAAATGTGAAAAATTATGAATCTCTTCCAGTCAGCTTGACAGGTAGCTTGTCCTCCAAATCTCTTGGCACAGACAAGTGAGGATTTCCAGTGCTGCATCTGCTGAAATATCTCAGTTGATATTCTATCAATCCCTATCAATCCCTGGAGTCTTGTTTTTTGCCAGTGCCTTAAATGTAGCTCAACTTCTTCCTTCAGTATCATTGGTTCCTGATCATAGGCTACCTCTTGAAATGGCTCAACTCCAGCTTTGGCAATAGAAACGATGCTGGAGATCACATGATATAATTGTGCAAGACCAAATATTTCTTCATTCCAAATACCTTTTTTCAACAACATAAATAGTTACTAGGCCATTTGCACATATGGACTATGCCAGATGGAATACACAGAATCAAATTGATTGTGTCTGTAGAAAGACATGATGGAAAAGCTCAATATCATCAGTCACAACAAGGCCCAGGGCCAACTGTGGAACAGATGATCAATTGCTCATATACAAGTTCAAGTTAAAACTGAAGAAAATTAGAACATGTCTGCTAGAGTCAAAGTAAGACCTTGAGTATAACCAACCTGAATTTAGACATCATCTCAAGAAAAGATTTGATTTGTTGAACACTAGTGATTGAGGATCAGATGGATTGTAGAATGACATCAAGGACATCGTACATGAAGAAACACAGGAAAGAAAGAAACAAACAAAATGGGATGTCATAAGAAACTCTGAAGTTTGTTGTTGAATGTCGAGTAGCTAATGCAGAAGGAAAAACTGTGAAGTAAAAGAGCTGAACTGAAGATTTCTAAGGGCAGCTTAAGACAAAGTATTACAATGAAATGTACAAAGACTTGGAGGTGGAAAACCAAAAGGGAAGTATACATTCAGCAGTTCTCAAGGTGAAACAACTGAACAAAAAAATTCAGACTCAAGTTTCAGTAATGCAGAATTTTAAGGGGAAAATATTTAATGATGCACAAAACATAGAAAGAAGGGGGAAGGAATACACAGTCTCACTGACGTTCTTGAGGATTTCATTTTACATGCCTCCAAAATCTATACCCATGGAAGCAGCAGTCAAGAAATCAAATGACATAGTGCATGGACAAATCTGCTGCAAAAGACTTATTTAAAGCATTTAAGAGCATCGATGTCACCTTAAGGACTAAGGTATGTCTGACCCAAGCTGCTGTATTTTTAAGTTGCCTCATATGCCTGTGAAAACTAAACAATGAATGACGAGGACTGAGGAGGAATTGATGCCTTTGAATTATGGTGTTCCAGAAGAATATTGACTATGCTGTCGACTGCCTGAAGAACAAGGAAATCTGTCTTGGTGTGCTCCTTAGAAGCAAGGATAGGGGAGTAATCCTCTCGTTTACTTGGGACATGTTATCAGGAAATAGTCATTTAGTGCTGCTATAATGTAAATACCACAAGTGGATGGCTTTAATAAAGAGAAATCTATTGTCCAGCAGGCTAGACGTCTGAATTCAGAGTGCCAGCTCCAGGGGAAGGACTCTCTCCACTGGCTCTGGAGGAATGTCTTTCTGATGCTTCAGTATCCTCTCTGTCTGGGAGCATCTCAGCACAAGAACCTCAGGTCCAGAGGATGCCCTCTGCTCCTGCCACTGCTTTCTTGGTAGTATCAGGTCCCCAACTCTCTGCTTACTTTCCTGTAATCTTTTTTAGTATAAAAGGATAAAAGGTGGTGCCAGCCACACCCCTGGAAAATTCCTTTACAGTGGATTAGGGAGGCAACCTCAGTAAGGGTGTCACAGTCCCTCCTTAATGCTCTGTAACATGATCCAATTTTGAGCTATTAATCATGGGCAGAGATTAGGATTTATAACAGTGAAATCGCAAAATGGAGAACCACCCCACAGTACTGGAGTCATGGCTCAGCCAAATCGCTACACTCATTTTTGGGGGGACACAATTCAGTCCATGACAGACATCATGCTTAGTAAGCTAGTTAGCAAAAAAGATGAAGATGGTCAGAGAAATGGATTGATATACTGGCTGCAACAATAGTTGAGGGGAAAGCACAGGACCAGGCGGAACTTCGTCTGTTGTAAATAGGATTGCTGTGAGTTAGAACCAACTTGATGGCACCTGACAACAAAACAACAAACGAGAAATGATTAGAAGCATCTTGAAGAATTTCTTACCTGGAGGCAAAAGTAAAAGTCCACGTAGTTGCTTTCTGTTTTCTACCTTTTGTGGTAAAAATGGCTGAAATCACGTGTGCCAAGAAATACAATGGCACACTAAAACACATTCATCTGTCATCAAATAGCATTAAACGATGCATAGAAAATATTGTTAAAGATGAGAATAAGTGAGTATGTAACAAGTTATGCAGAGTAGAAGGTTTGATATCTATTGGGGTGAAAGTACAGAGGTTTCTAATATGTCAAAGTTGATGATATTGTTAGATTCTGTTTTGACAATGAACTACATAAACAACTGCTTTTTTTTTCTTATGAGTCACTGAAGGAAAGAGGGAGCCCTGGTGATACAGTGGTTAAGCATTGGGGTGCTAACCAAAAGTTGGCAGTTCATATCCCGAGGTGCTCCTTGATACAGTGTTTCCTGTGGAACATTCTCCTCTGTCCCATGGAGTAGCTAAGGCTCAAAGTGAGTCAACAGCAACAAGTTTGTTTTTTTGGTAAAGGAAAAGGGTACAAGAGATACATGTTCTCTGCAGCAAATGACTTTCTGAAAACAGAGTGAGTGTTACCATCACTGGGGCAGGTGGTTTAATTAGAGAAAAACAACACTAAAGTCAGGTAATAGAGTTGCCTCATTTGTGTAATTAATTTGTTTCTTTTTTCCCCACACCAGCTGTTTGTAGCAAAGAAGGAGAAGCCAGAATCTCATAGGGCAGTGTTCTTAAGTCGGAATTTGTGTATGAATCACCTGGAGATACTGTTAAAATGCAGATACTGATTCACTAGTTCTGGCATGGCCTGGGTCTCTGAGTTTCTGACCAGCTCTTGGGTGATCTGGCTAGTTATAGCCCACACACAGCACTTTAAGCAGAAAGAGCATAAAGAAATACAGGGTGTTAGGACTGACATTAGTTTTGTAAAAATAGGAACATTTAAAAAATACTGAAATCTTTGTT
Organism: Heterohyrax brucei; assembly: GCA_028571685.1. Classification (NCBI taxonomy): domain Eukaryota; kingdom Metazoa; phylum Chordata; class Mammalia; order Hyracoidea; family Procaviidae; genus Heterohyrax; species Heterohyrax brucei. The sequence goes on along the minus strand of CM053151.1, from coordinate 87,224,482 downwards.
TTGTATTGATATGAGTGAACATATAAATCATTTGAACTGTCAAAAGAAAAATCTGATCAGTATGTCAACTAGAGTTAAAAGGTTTCATTGGGTGGTAAAAAGAAAAAAAAAAAAAAACTGTTTGAAACCAGGGAGGACACTTTTTTGATCAACTTACATACAGTACAAACAGGGGATTTTCGAAAAGGGAAATTTAAAATGATTGGTTGTCTTTCACCTTATCAGCTGGAAGTGGGCCTGAATTGGCTTATTGCTTATGTGTCTATGTTGCAGTCTAGTTATGGCTTATCTAATTATTTAAACTTTTGTCATGAATTTTAGTTCTGGGAAGGGTTAAGATTTAATATTACATGTGTTGGGGGGTTCTTTAATAGTATCACAGAGAGGTTTGCTGGTTATCTGTGTCAAAGTCCTTAAGAGTTGTCATACAGGAACACACACTATGGATTTTGCTTTAATAATATTTTTTCTAATATATGATCTTTTAAATAATAACCAGTGTCTATCACTGGCATGACTAATGGCTGTTAGTTGAGCTATGAAAAATAAGTAAATACACCTAATCTGTTCTTTAAGGCAAAAATGCAACTGAACAATGAGTGAAAAAGTAACTGCTGTTTAAAATAAACTTGTGGTGTGAGACAGCAATGTGAGAACCAAAATTTTCGTCATTGTGTGACTTTTCTAGATAATGACACTGTGTACCGGCCATAAAAACCTTCATACCATCCTAAGAGAAGTAAGAGCTGCCACACAAATAGATATAAGTAGGCCAGTGTTCATCCCAGCACTGTCCACAACAGCAAAAAGACGGATCAATCTAGGTGCTCATCAAAGATGAATGGATAAATAAACTGTAGCATATTCATACAACGGAGTATTATGCAATGATAAAGAACAACCACGAGCTTGGGAAACATAACATGGAGGAAGCTGGAATGCGTTATGCTGAGTGAAATTAATCAGTTGTAAAAGAACAAATATTGTATGTGACCACTATTATAAGGACTCAAAAAAACCTTAAACACAGAAAAAATAATTCTTTGATGGCTATGAAGCTGGCGAGGGAGGGAAAGGTGTATTCACTAACTAGATAATAGACAAGAATTATTTTAGGTGAAGGGAGGGACAACACACAGTAGCGGAGAATTCAGCACAACTGGATTAAACTAAAAGCTAAGAAGTTTTCTAAATATAACCGAACACTTTGAGGGACAGAGTAGCAGGGGCTGGGTTCTAGGGGCCATGGTTTCAGGGGACATCTAGGTCAATTGATGTAACAAAGTTTATTATGAAAATGTTCTGCATTCCACTCTGGTGAGCGGTGTCTGAGGTCTTAAAAGCTAGCAAGTATCCATCTAAGGAACATCAATTCATCTCAACCCATCTGGAGCAAAAGATAATGAAAAGCATCAAAGACACAAGGAAAATATGAGTCTAAGAGACAGAAAGGGCCGTATAAACCAGAGACTACATCAAAATGAAACTGGAAAAACTAAATAATGTCTGGCTACAACCAATCACTCCCTTATAGGGAATTCAACGAAGAGTCCCTTATGGACCAGGAAAAATGAGAGGTGCAGAACTTGAACTCTAATAAAATGACCAGACTTGGTGGTCTGACCAAGTGGCGGGTCTCTGGAATACATGGACCACATAGCCTAGAACTGAAACCATTCCGGAAGCCAACTCCTCAGATAAAGATAGAACTGGTATGTGAGACGTAAGGTGAACCTACTGAAGAATGTGCTTCTTGGCTTAAGTAGATATAGGAGACTAACTGGGCTGCTCCTGTCCTGAGGTGAGATGAGAAGACAGAGCAGGACAGGAGCTGACTGCATGGACATGTGATCTGTGGGGCAGAGGGGAGACGTGTGCTGTCGTGGTGCGGGGAGAGCAGCTAAGGGTCACGTAACAAAGTGTGTGTGTCTGTATGAGAAATAGACACAAGTTGAAAACTTCCACTCAAAATGAAAAGAACTTTCATATCTTCACACTAAGAAACCTAGAAACTGAGTTTCTGACATTTAGACATCCCTCTTACAATAAAATTTGAACCTGTTTGCTAAAGTGTATTTTAAATGTAACTTCTGATTTATTTTCAAGCAAATCACATTGATAGCAGAGAATGTAGAAGAGTATAAGCTGAATTTCCAAAGAAACCTTTGTGTGAATGTCCAACGCAGATGAAGAACAAATATTATGTATCATTGTGCATGCCCTCCATTTGGATCTATGAAATATATATATGTCTATATACATCTTTATGTAATCCCTCTCAACAAAACAAGAAATTAAAACCAAACTTAGAACTAGACTGTTGAATAATTATAACACAAAATGCTTAACTAAAATTTTAAAATATGAAGCATAATCATAATACATGTACATTGTAATTATATTAAAAATGTGTAAAAGATTTTAGCAATAATAAAAATTTACCATTAGTGAATAAAACAGTTACTTAAAACTTAGTTTTTTATCTTTTGTAATTTACATTTTATGTATTTTTATGTACATAAAATGTTAATACAGTAGTACATTTGAATAACCTATACATAAATGTATGTGCATTTTAAAGAGCCACTTTTTTTTAACTGGCAAAAACAGAAACCAAAGTCGTTGCCCTATAGGACAGTCTGCCCTACAGGACAGAGCAGAGCTGCCCCAAGTAGGGGTGTGCAATCTGAAAACCTCAGAGGAATTTGATATACATGAAAAAGCACATTTATAGATAACAAGCTCTGAAAATTCATTTTTTTCTTTCATTTATTCCTTCAAGGAACTTTCATGGCATATTTCCCCAATGACTGCTGATTGCATGTATATTTTAAGAGATAATTAACAGAAAACCAAAATTCAATTGCCTGCAGTCAGCTTTGATTCATGGCAATCCCATGAATGTCAGAACAGAACTGTGCCCCGTCAAGTTGTCTATGGCTGATTTCTCAGGTACAGCTAGGGCTTTCTTTCAGTCTAACCTAAATTTGATGGAATTTTGCTAGCAATATGCAAAAAATAAGAATGGGCCATCCCCACTGTCTTAGACATCTGTTGGTGGTATAATAGAAATAACACAAGTGAATGGCTTTAACAAAGAGATTTTTATTCTCTCACAGTTCAGTATACTAGAAGCCCAAATTCAGGGTGCCAGCTTTAGGGGAAGGCTTCTTCTCTCTGTTGACTCTGGAGGAAGGTCCTTGTGATGCATTGGTCTTCCTTTGGCCTGGCAGCATCTCAGTGAAGGAACCTTAAGTCTAAAGGAAGCACTTTGTTCCACTTGCCTCTTTCTTGTATTATCTTAAACGAGATTGGCTTCAGGCTGTCCAATCTTGTAGACTTCATCAATATCATTGCTGCTAATCCATCTTATTAAATCATAGTGATAGAATCTATAACACATCTGAAAATCTCATCAAATGATAAAATGGTGGCCAATCATACAGTGCTGGGAATCATGGCCCAGCCAAACTGATTCTCATGTTTTTTGGGGGAACATAATTCAATCCATGACAGCTATAGAAAGAAGAAAAATGCTATCCTTGAGGTTGGAGTAGGAAGCTGAACTGCCTCCTTGAATGTGACTCACTTTGCAGACTGACTATATCTCTGTAGAAGCTGATGTTCCAGATCCTCCCTGTGGAGAATACAGCAGGCGTTTATTACACACCAAATGTGTCTGGTGAAGGAGCGTGTACCAAGGGGAGACTGTGGCCCCACACATCTCAACATGCTCCCAACTGCACCTCTCTGCTGCCTCAAGGTCCACCCTCGGAAGCTGGTTTAAATTTCTGGTCAGAAGTCCCGTATAAATGCTGCTTCATTTCTGTGTTTAGGAGCCGGAGTTTCTGAGGAACTCTTACGGAAACAGTTTGAATAAACTGCCCCATTGAGATGGGCTGTCTGAGTCCTACAGGGCATGATCAGTAGTTGGAAGACCTCTTGGTGAAAAAACTGAATGAAAGGAGATATTTGGCTCTGATGTAAAGAGCAATTACTTCCTTTGTGTTAAATAGAATCTGGGGCAGAGCTACGCTTTGAGTACAGAAGAATAGGTGTTTTTATTCTCTTCTAATTGTGATGTAAGGAAGACAAAGAAAAGAGCCAGTGTTGAGAAAGCCAGCCAAGTGCCGCTGAGTCGGATCCGATGAAAAGGAGTCGAAGTACACAAGGCATCAGTTGGGTCTAATACAAATCTAGCCTGAAGGTATAGCTCCACATGTCAGCCAAGATGGAATTCATGGTAAATTAGAAACAACACTTTAATCAGAATATGAGTGTGGCAAAAATATTAGATTTAACGATGATTAATAATAAATACATACACAGGGTAAAAATGTTTCCTAAAAGTGTCTTACTGTTTACTATTGTTTCAAGTCAGCAATTTTAAAAGTATGTTACATAATTTATAATTAAAAAGAAAAGAAATTTTTATGAATTGATCACTGTGGACTTGGCCAAAGAATACCATTTGAATCTCAGAGAAGCAGTTGCCTAATTAGTTGCACAAAAGCATTAAGGCATTCACTGCCCTTGGTAGCAATGTATCCTAATTGCAGGAAAAGAGACTGCAGAGTTTTTTTTAAAACAGGAGTTAATGGATGGTTTTGTTTTCTACTTAGCTTTGTTCTGTTTTCTAAGGCGATGGGAAGTTTCAGAGCTATAAAGATGAAGACTGTAAGGTTAACTGATTCAAAAAGTTATCAAGAATCTTTTTGCTGTCAGGCATTATTGTAGGTACTGGGGATAAAGATGAACCACAGAATTAATGGCTTTGTTTTCGTGGCACTTAAATTTTGTGAGAAGATGGCCAATGAACGAAAGAGTAAGATAATTTCTGATAGCACTGAGTGCCATATGAAGATAAAACAGGGTAACATGGTACAGCATGGCTGGGAAGTATTCACAGAAAACTTCTTTAAGGAGCTGACATTTGAACTAAAATACAAGATGAAGTCCAGCCATGCAAAATTCTGAGAAAAGAGCGTTTCAGACAGAGAGAAAAGCTAATATTAAAGCTGTAAAGTTAGAGTAACCTCTATGTTTATAGTCTGTCAAAGAGACCTGGGGAACAGGCTAACTCAGAGACAAAGGTAGAGGTTAGATTCTGCAGCATTGTATACAGCAAGCAGTTGGAACTGTATTCTAAGTGCAATGGAAATCTGTGAGCAGTTGGAAGAACATGGGCACTGTGTTTCTCAGCTCCTCTGTTGAAGAGGTGAGTCTGTTTATCTCCCCATCTGTAGACTACAGACTGGCCTTAGACATGCTTTGACCTCAGAATCTGATGGAAGCGACATGTTGGTGCCAAAGTTTGAGCAAGTGTCCCTGAAATGCTTCACCTTCTTGAAACACTTCTACCACCATGGAAGAGAGCCCAGCCTCAAGTATTAAATAGTAACTAACCTCACTGAAAACAGGACTTGATCAATACCCAACATCAAAATACCAGACATGTGAAGGAAACTGGTTGAGACTTTCAGCCTCCATCGAGCTGCCAAGTGATCACAGCCACACACATGAGCCCAGGTAAAAGAAACACAACTGCCTGGATGAGCTAAGCCCAAGTTGCTACCCGGTGAATTATGATAAATAATAAATAGTTGCTTTAAACCACTAAATTTTGGAGTGGTTTGTGAAACAGGGATAGCTAGCTGAAACAGAAGCTATGGGAGAACATTAATCCTAGGAGTAACACGATCTGATTTACAATTTAAAGGTCATTTTGGCAGCTCAGACTCAAAAGGAAACATCAGTGACCAAGGAAGAAACACCTGGACTCCAAACAAAATCTATATTCAAGCAAGATACACTGTCTAGGTGCTAACCAGAATATTCTCATTCAGAAATGACCACTGTGGGGTTTGCTATAGCTAGATTATGTGACCTGTTAGCAAATGTTGTCTTAGCCTTAAGGCAGAACTGCTAGTACCTAGCCCTTTTTGAGTAAAGCAAGTTTTCTAAGGGCTCGAGAGAACTGCCTCCCGGAAAGAGACCCACTTCCAGACTAACTGCAATTCTGTAGAAACTGGTGGTGCCATTGTGAGAGGTAAAGCTAAGAACAGAATTTAAACTGGAAGAAAAAGAATCAGTAATTTGTTTCTGGTGCTAACAATGGAGTGATGGATACTGGTTTTACCCCTTCACCATACACAACTGTTAAAACTGAACAAGATATTGCTGAGAGAAATTACAGACTTAAATAAAAGGAAGAAATACACAGTATTTATAGAATGTAAAGTTTGATATTATTAAAATGCCAGTTTTCCCAAAATTGGTCTCTAGATTCAAGGGGGGGACTGTGCCATAGGGTTTTGTAGGCTGTAATCTTTATGGGAGCTGATCATCAGGTCTTTTCTCCTGTGGAGCTGGCAGTGGCTTCAAACCACTGACATTTGTGTTAGCAGCTGACCTCTCAACTCTTGTGTCCCCAAGGCTTCTTAAGCTTTTAGAATCTGGGACTTAAGCAACACTGTCGCGCTCAGAGGGGGAATTGACGTTACAGCAATGAGTACTGTGCTCTGACACTTTGAATCACTTTCTCTCTTAAGCAGAGCTACCCATTATAGCTCCTGTTAATATTTACATCATTAACATTTATAGGCAACTCCCTGACCAGTCAACCCAGTTCTCTGGACTACATGGACTGTGCTGGGGCTGGAATGTGCCCATTGTGCTTCTCTCTGAACTGGCTGCTGACCATCCTCCCCGCTTCTTTCCAGCTGGGTCTTTCATCAACTCTGTAACAGCCTTTGCTCCTCCACCTAGGCGGGAAACATTACAAATGGCCTCCACACTCATCTTGTGGTTCACACTGATGTCTCTCTTCCCTCTAGGCCTATCTGTTGTCTCTGGAGCTGATTCCACTTAACCAGTTTCTAGCCTCCCCCTCAGCAGAGTGGTTTATATTTAGATTTGGCTGCAAATAGGCAGACTGATGGTGCAGAACCACCTCTCCTCTTGGGGGTGGACCCCGCTTTGTCTTCCTGACATTTTCTGTAGGAAGGAGGCAGGTGGTGAACTCTTCTAGAGGAAAGTGCTGTCTTAATGGCCAAGAAGGGGAAGAATCACGGTGAGAGGTGAGAGGAGTGATTAGTAGCTGAGAGGAAATGTGTTTTCCCTATAAAAAGGGAAAAATAGGAAGAACAGCATTAGGGACTGCTTATCTCCAAAAAAACAAGGTAGGAAAAAGATTTCCTAAGTGGCTTGGCTGTCTTTGGAACTTGGTCAGTCATTAAAAATGTGATAGAATGCCCACAATGTATCAAGTACAATCCCTGTTCTTCAGTGGAGGAAACTCATTTAAATATGAAGTATGATGCAGGAAAAAATAGAGGTTTGTGCAGAGGTTGCCTACCGGCTGCCTGTAGGAGTAAGTGGGAGATACCACAGGAAGTACCACTGGACTGCCTCTGCAAGGATGTTATCAAGTTAAGGAGTAAAAAGCTGTTTTGTTTTAGACAGATGATCTGAGGTAGAAAAGCATGGTGGCGTACATTCTGAAAAAGGCAGGCACATTGTTGTGACTAAAGCCTATTAAATGCGGTGGAGGACTGGGAGGAAGAAGGGAGGAATAAGAGCACCGCTTCAGGCAGTGAGCACATGAAAAGCTTTGTATACTATTGTGATAGTTATAGTTGCATGTCAACTTGGCTGGCCTCAGTTTTCAGTGCTTTGGCAGTTATGTAATGATACAATTTGGTAGTTATGTAGGGAATAATTTGGTAGTTACATAATAAGATGATCACATGTATGATGAGATCTGCTATCAGCAGCCAGTCAGTTGAAAGGGGAGCTTCCTTAGGGGTATGGCCTGCCTCCAGTATGCATATAAACATTTTGGCAAAGCTCATTGGCTTTTCCTTGCACTGGATCCTGTATCCAGCCCATCACCATCTGACTTCCAGTTCTAGGTACTTGAGACAGTGACCTGCTGTATTACCTGCTGATCTGAGGATTTGTCAGCCTCTGCAGCCCATGAGCCAGCAGCCTGCCACGTGACTTGCCAATCTGGGGTTAGTCAATCCCTGAAGCCCTGTAAGTCAGGAGAATCTTCCAGTCTGATGCCTGACACATGGACTTGGGACTTACCAGCCTCTACAACCATATGAGCCATTTCCTTGGGAGAAATCTCTCTCTCTTTCTCTCTGTATACACATATATACACACACACCCTTGGCACACACTTATACTCTCCACACACACACACACACACACACACACACACACACACACATATATATACATATATATGCTTCACTGGTTGTGCTTTTCTAGAGAACCCAGCCTAAGATGACCATTTTAAGGGATTTATATTTTATCTTATACATAATGGGGTTTAGAAAAATTTGTGATACAAAGAAATGATGATTTGAATAAATGTGTTTTAGAAAGATAAGTCCATGAAAATGGGACGTGGACAGCAAGAGAAACTAAAGGGAACCATTTAGTCTATGAAGGAAATTACATATTTCTAAACTAAGAGAAGGATAGTTAGTCCGGAGCAGAAGGAACAGATTCTTTAGATTAAATTTACCCTGTGAACTCTCATTGATCCCACTCTGAGGCAGCCAGGCCATTTAACATTCATTTTCCTGGCGAAAATATGTGATAAGGTAAAGAAGGAATAGGAAAACACAAGAACTGATCCTGACTTTTGAGTTCTAAAAGTGTAGATTTTAGGGAACAAAACAGGATTCACGTCACAGATGAAAAACTGGGGAAAATGGATGCAGTGCTTAAAGTGCTGACTCATCTATGCTGAGAAATTTGGAGGACAGCTACCTGGCCAGCTGACTGGAAGGCATCTATATTTATGCCTGTTCCCAAGAAAGATGATCCAACTGTGTGTGGAAATTATTGAACAATTTCACTAATAACACATGCAAGTAGAATTTTGCTAAAGATCATTCAGAAGTGGCTGTAGCAGTGTATTGACAGGGAAATGCCAGAAATTCAGGCCAGATTCAGAAGAGGATGTGGAACCAAGGATATCATTGCTGATGTCAGATGGATCTTGGCTGAAAGCACAGAACACCAGAATGATGTTTACATGTACTTTATTGACTGTGAAGTTTGAATGTGTGGATCACAACAAATCATGTATAAATTGGCAGAGATCCCACTTAGTTGTGCTCATGAGGAATCTGTACATGGATCAAGAAAAGCACAAGGGAACACTACATGGTTTAAAGTCAGGAAGGATATGCATAAGGGTTGTATCCTTTCCCCACGTCGATACAATCTATATGCTGAGAAAATCTGAGGAGCTGGACTACATGAAGAACAGGGCATCAGGATTAGAGGAAGACTGTAACATAATCTTGTTTGGTGAAACTGAAGAGGACTTGAAACACTTACTGTTCAAGATCAAAGAATACTGCCTTCAGTATAGATTACACCTCAACATCAAGAAAACAAAAATCCTCACAACTAGACCAGTAAGCAACATCCTGAAAAACAGAAAAGATCGAGGTTGTCAAGGATTTCGTTTTACTTGGATCCACAATCAACACTCATGGAAGCAGCAATCAAGAAATCAAAAGACGCATTGTGTTGGGCGAGTCTGCTGCAAGAGACCTTTTTAAAGTATTGATAAGTAAAGATGTCACCTTAAAGACCAAGGAGCACCTGACCCAAGCCATGGTATTTTCAGTCACATCAAATGCATGCAAAAGCTGGACAATGAATAAGCAAGACAGAGGAAGAATCAATGCCTCTGAACTGCAGTGTTGGAGAACAATGTTGAATATACCATGCACTGCCAAAAGACTGACTGCATCTGTCTTGGAAAAAGTCCAACCAGAGTGCTCCTTAGAAGCAAGGATGGTAAGACTATATCTTACATGTTTTGAACATGTTGTCAAGAGGGATCAATCACTGGAGAAGGACATCATACTGGGCGAAGTAGAGTCAGAGAAAGAGGGAGATCCTCAGCTAGCTGGATTGACACAGTGGCTAAAATAATGGGCTCAGGCATTACAAGGATTATGGGCATGGTGCAGAACCGGGCCGTGTTTTCTGTTGTCCGTGGTGTGGCCATGAGGTGGAACCAACTTGACAGCATCTAACAACAAAAAAGTGGAAAGTCATATGTCCCTTCAAAATATATGTCAACTTGGCTGGTTGATGATTCCCAATAATGTGTGATTGTCCAGCATCTTGTCATCTGATGTGACTTTTCTATGTATTATAAATGCTACCTCTGTGATGTTAATGAGGCGGGACTTAATCTACAAGATTAGGTTTTGTCTTAAATCAATGTCTTTTGAGATACAAAAGAGAGAAGTCAGCAGGGATGTTGTGGGGGTAGCAGGGAGAGGAGACCTCTTACTGCCAAGAACAAGAGTCAAGAGAAGAGCATGTCCTCTGGATCAGAGGGCTCTGCAGTGAGAAGTTCCCCATCTGGGTGAGACTGATGACAAGGACCTTCCCCTAAAGCCAACAGAGAGAGCTGGCACCCTGAATTCAGACTTTCAGCCTCTGAGACTCTAAAGAATAAATTTCTCCTTGTTAAAGTTGTCCACTCATAGTATTTCTGTTACAGCAGCACTAGGTGACTAAGACAATCATTAACAAGGTTGAATTACTTCTCTGGTCTTTAAGCCAGCAGATTCCCACAACTACAAGAAAGCTGCCAGGTAGCAGTGGTTCTCAACCCTGACTGCACAGCAGAATCACTTAAGAGCTCTCAAAACTCCCAATACCCTCACCCAGGGCTTCAGACTGGTTAGTTTTGGTTCAACCCCCTGCTGAGAACTTGCGTTTCCACCCCAGAGTTACTGAATCAGAATCTGTATTTTAACAAGTTTGCCAGAGAACCACACCCTCACTGTACCCCAGACTAATTATAAGCTCTGGGACGAGGCCGGGTACCAGTGCGTAATGCTCTACAGTTGGTATCTGTGTGTAATCAAGGCTGGGAAGCACTAGGCTGCTTCTCCAACACAGATAGCTCCTGGGGATCTTGGTAAAATGCAAAACCTGATTGCATAGGTCTGGGCAGGGTGGAGTCCCAGTTATGAATTTCTAATGAGTTCCCAGGTGGTGCTGATGCTGCTCAGTACCAAGAGCTAGAGGAAGACTTGCTTTCCTTATCAAAATACAACAGCTGAGAGCCTAACGTTAGGGGAAGAGACAAAAGAAATAAAAAATAAAATAAAAACATGATCTCTTTCTGCCACCTCTGGGAAAGGTCCTTGTTGTCAGTCCTCCCCTGCTCTATATCCTTCTCATTGTGGAGACCCCAGATCCACAAGATGTGCCCTTCTACTACCTCTTGTTTCTTGGTAGTGTGAGGTCGCCCTGTCACTCTGCTCACTGCCGTCTTTTATGTCTTGAAAGAAGTTGGCTTAAGATGAAACCTAGTTTTGTAGCTTGAGTCCCTACTGTGTTAACGTCTTAGAGGTAGGATTTTCAACACAGGAAAATCACATCAAATGCCCAAATGGACAATTACACAATACTAGAAGCCGCTGACTAGCCAAGCTGACACACATTTTGGGGGGAACACCTTTCAGTTCATGACAAAGCCACTGATATTGGTGAGTTTTGTTACCACAACATAGCCTAGTGGAAACTAATACGTGAGCAGAGAGAGGACCACAGAACTCAGAAACGGTGCCATCTTATGGGGAATGTGGTATCACACCAACCTGAATGATGGTAACTAGCAGTGGAAGTGGCTCAACATGTTTACATCTATAGGGGCTGACTGTATATAAATATGGGAACGTCAAACATGTAGAAACTTCTTGGTGGAGTTGGAGACATTTCTTGTAGAAAATACTCCTTTCAATAAAGTGAGGACAGAACATGGCAATAAGGGAAAGGACAAAGATAGGTCTGGAAGCAGTTAATAGAGAGTTATTTCAAAAGACGAGATGATGTCATTAAGATGTTATATTTGAAGAGCTTGTTGTATTTGAAGAGCCTGGACAACAGGGACAAGAAGTGGCTGAGGGCTGTAATGAAAAGATCTTTATGTTTTTTTTTTCTCGTTGGAAACACCAGCTCTTCAAGGCACTTCTTTTCTGGTTTGCATGAAGAAGGCAGCCAAGGCCACTTTGAACTCCTCTTTATTCCCTAGAGAGGAGCACAAGGGTCAGATTGGTTAGATTCCAGAACATTGATGTATTAGTTTTCTGGTGCTGCTGTAACAGAAATACTACAAGTGGATGGCTTAAAGAAAGAGAAATTTATTTTCTGACAGTCTAATAGGCTAGAAGTCCAAATTCAGGATATCAGTCCCAGGGGATTGCTTTCTTCTCAGCTCCGGAGGAAGGTCTCTCTTGTCAGATCTTCTCCCAGATGTGGAGTTTCCTTGTCCAAGGTCCAAAGAAAGCACTCTGCTCTAGGTGCTTGTTTCTGGTGGTGTGAAGTCTCCTCCTCTGCTTCGTTCCCTCCCATCTTATCTCTCATCAGGTGAAAGGTGGTGCAGGCCACAGTCCTGGGAAACTTCCTTTACACTGGATCAGGGATGCATCGCAGTAGGGGTATTAACAATCCCATCTTAATTCTCTTTAGCGTAAAGTTGCAATCTCAAAATGAAGGACAATCACATAATACTTAGACAGCCTAATCAAGTTGACACAGTTTGGGGAGAAGGAGTTCAACCCATGACAACTGGTTTGGCTATTCTTATGATTCCTTCTCCCTTGGAGATCTCACCTGAAGGGAGAAGTAATTAATGTGGAGTAGACTTTAGGTGTTCATGGATCCTCTAGACAAAATTCTCCCTTTGATATCATTTCAGTAGCACCCAAATTATTCTCTGATTTCTAAGACTTCCAGTGTTACTCATACCTTCTGTTCCTGTTGCTGTCAGCTGATACCCAGAGATATTTTCAGCCAGGCAAGTCTTAAATCCTTGTGTATCTCTGTGTGTATCTTTTAAAAGCACCATGCCATGGTCTAATCAGGAGAGTGAAAGGGCTGTTCCTTAAACCCTGCTCACCAGTTTATCTGAATTCAAATGGGAACATAAAAATCTGAAAAGCGGTGAGCTCAGCTATTCTGGACATAAAAATAGTCAGTGAAACTAAAGGGCATGTGATAGAAAGAGCAAATCTCACAAAAGTAGAAAGCAAAAGGATGAGAAAGAAAGGAAAAGTTTAAAATGAGAAAATCAGCTAAGGACGTAATGACTTGAGCCTCTGCCTCTACATCTTTAACCTCATCCCTCCATTGGATGAAGTAGCCAATTTTAGCCTGAAAGATGGTCAGACTGGAAGAATGCTCCTTTGTGTCTCAGGCTAACAGAGAAAAGAGTCTTGCAAAATCATTCATTTCCTATCTATGTATGTAAAATCCATTATAAAGCTGAGGCCATCTTTCTACTCTGAAGAAAAAGAAAGTATTTACAAAGAGTGCAGAAGAATGTCCTCACACATATACACAAAAGACAAGGCCAATTAAAGCTTTCAATAAGGGAGAGTTTTATAAGCTTGTTTCTGTCAAGAACAGCAACAAAAAAAGCTTGGCCATCAACCAGCTTTCTTTAGACAAGGAACTGAATCTGCATCACATGGATAACAGAGCTGGAGAGCCCAACAGAATTTAACGTCCCTGTTTGTCATCTGCTGTCTTCCAAGGCCTCAGTCATGGAGTGCTGTATATAAGGGCCTAAGGGAAGCAGATTTCTCCTGGTGCCACAAACATCTGATGACGTAAGTCAGTTAGAATGAGGGCACAGCCTAAGTCCATCTCCATTCCAAGGGTCACTTACTCCTGCCTTTGGGCTCCTCATCCTGCCTCTACTTTTCTCTTTTCCTTTTTTAATTATCAAGAAGAAAAAATTAAAATCCTTTATGTTAATGATGCATCAGGATTGTGGCAAGACAGGACTCAGTGGTGCTTTTAGCTGAAAGAATAGGGAGGATGACACCACAGTGGGATTGAGAGTAAAGATCACAAGGATAAGGTTTTCTGGGGAGCAAGGAGAGACTAGGATGGGAAAATAAAGAGATGTATAAGTCAGACTTTAAAGACAGAAAGTTGGGTTCAGATCTCATAGTAATGGAGAGGCCACTTTGTTGGCAAGGTCAAGGAAATATTAGTTATTCTCATCATCTATAGTGATATCTAATAATAGTGCGTTCATGCACAAAAACCACATCTGAAAGGCTGAGCCAAGCTAACAGGAAGATGGGTAGGGATAAATCTTGATGTTGACAGGGAAAAGGACGGAGAAGACTATACAGTAAATGTTTTTTTTAATCTCAGCTTGTTGGTCAGAACCTACTGTCTAGGCCATTTCGTTTGAGCTGTCTACAAAATCATATGCATGTAAAATATGGATTATGAACAGTGAACAAGGTACTAGGTCAACTCCAAACCATTGGTCAGCTCCACTGTTCTGACCCACTTTAATTGTCTCTGAATTTTTATCCCCTTGTTATTTTTTTCTCTGTTTCAAATTTTCACTTTATATGCTCCTTATCTGATGACTTGCTTTGAATCTAGTAGCCTGACTTGAAATAGTGTTCCCCATATTTTATCCAGGGTTAGATTTTTGTTACCACATATCAGGACTCTAGGCAAGCAATCTCTCTCTCTCTCTCCATATACACACATACACTCACATGCATATACTTGTACACACATACACAAGCACCCAAATATCAGGGCTGTGGCAGATTAGGTGGGTAGCCAGCAAGTGAGAACAGAGATATACTGAGATATATTCAGAATCCAAAATTTTCAGATATCCTTACCCCTCTTCATCACTTCCGCTCCCAGGTTTTATGTCAGGCTTTATGTTACAAAAAACTTACATTTTTACAGAGTCTAGTAGTACTGTCTTTTTTTTTTTCCTGAAATTAGGACAGAAAAACTAAATTAATTGGTAAAATAGTGATTTTGTCAAAGAAATAAGTGTACTAAGTCCAGTATAGACTATGTTTCAGTGAATGAAGAATTTGTGATTAGGAGAGCCAAGATGGCAGCTTAGTAGACGCACTATGCAGTACCTTTACAGCAAAGACCCAAAAAACCGTGTGAAACAGATGCAGATGACAATCTTGGAATCTGAAAATCAAAAGGGAGGATAAAGAATTGAATTGAACACCACCTGGAAGAAGAAATTGAGGAGCAAAGGAGCAAAGAGTAATATGCAGCAGAGGTATCCTGCCAGCCACCCTAGCACAGCATGGCCATCTTGAGACAAAGCCAGCAGAGACCCTGTGTGAGAGCACAGGAAGGAAACTTGACAGAATTTCTGGTAAGAGACAGAGAGACTGCATTGACATCTATAGAGTGAAGCCAGATGAGCAGAAGAGGGGCTACATCTAAGGAGAAAAAGTACAGGAAGTAGGGTGAGAGCTCCTGTGATCCTAGTGCCTACTGAGTAGGCAGAGAGCTAAGAACCAGAAATAGGTATACCTGTTGGTAGCAGTCTCTGAGCATTAGGGTAGGTGGTATACATATACACATACGTTTGTAGAGTGTCAGACTGACTGAAATCCAGGCAGCACTCCTTCATTGCTCTTGGTTGGGGCCCAGTCCTAAATGTTGGCTACAGCCAACAGGAAGTACCCAGGAACCCATATCTGACGACCAGAGGAGCATGCTTCATCTCCCCTGCTCCACTTTCCTGATCATCAGTGGCAGAAAACCCTATATCTCTGAAACCTCACCTGCCTGGAGACTATAATAGGAGAACTTCTTCCCATGACACAGCTTCACCTGCCACTCCCACTTGCCCACCTGACAAGAGGCAGTAACCGTACTCACGTGCTTCTTCCTGCTCTACGACCATATGCCCTTGCTTGCCAACCTGGTGAGTGGAGGAGAGCATGGTCCTGAAGCCCCCTTGCCCACCACCCATGCATCAGCCTATACAGCAAGAAGCAGAGAGCATGGTTCCACATGCATGCACACCTGTCACCCAGTATCTGATCCGGTGAGCAGTAGTGAGCATACTTCTGCATCTCCACTTGCCCACCACCTGGCCCTACCCTCTAACCCAGACAGCAGCAGAGAGAACCCTCCTATTCTCCTGCCACATACTGCTACCCATCAACCCAAAGAACAGAAGACAGCATGCTCCCAAGTGCCTGCACAACACTATCCACTCCTGCCCACCTACCCAGTAGGCAGAGTGTAGTATGGTCCCATGCTTTCACATGCCTGACATACCCACCACCCTGCTCACTCAGTGAGTGTCATTGCCTACTCCTGCACCATAGGAAAGATGAAAGGTGGCAGGCAACATTCACACAACCCACCCTCAGCTACCCTCACCATGACCAGTAACCAGAGACCCATGCTCACACTGCCAGCTGCTATACCAACGACCTGGAGAAAGGAGGTGAAAGGAGGAAGCCCACCACACCTGCCTGGATGTATCAAATCAAAACAGAACAAAAAATCAGGATGAAGAAAACAAACATACAATTATTCAATAAATAAAACAACTCCTTAACGTCTCAGAGATAAAAGGCAGTGTCAAACCATATAAAGAAGCAGGATAAGTTAGCTCAAGCAAGTGACCAAAATAAAAGAGCAGGAAACCCTCTTACAGAACAAAGGATAATGTAATTATCTGATAAGTTAGTCAAAAGACATATTTATAGTATCCTCAAAGAGATCAAGAAAAACATACACAAAACTGAGCAAAACACAGACAAAACTCTAGATGAATTCAAGAAAACAATACAAGAATAAAATGATAAAGCAGACAATTAGAAACCATACAAAAATAGCAATTAGAAATCCAGAAGATTAACAATAAAATATCAGAAATTCTTTCATTGAAAGAATACTGAAGCAGAATTGAATCAATGGAAGAAAGAAGCAACAAAGTAGAAGACAAATCTATTGACACTAATTTTAGGAACAATCAGAAAAAAGAAGGAAGTAATATGAAGAATGCATAAGAGTTGTGTAAGATACTACTAAGGAGGATAACTTAATAGTTCTTGGAATTCCAGACCAGCAGGAGACAAAAAAAAAAAAAAAAAAAAAAAAAAACACAAGAGAAAATTTTTGAAGATTTAGTGGGAGAAAATTTTCCAAATATAATGAAAAATAAGGTTTCTATCTTGAAACTCACTGCTGTTGAGTTGGTTCTGACTCATAGTGACCCTATAGGACACAGTAGAACTGCTGTATAGAGTTTCCAAGGACAACTTGGCAGGTCTGAACTGCTGACCTTTCAACTAACAGAAGTAGCATTTAACCACTACACCACCAGGGTTTCTAGTTTTTATCTTATAAGTCAGCTAATCCCACACAAAGTCACTAAGTATGATTGTTAATGTTATGGGTCAACTTGGCTAGGCCATGATTCTCAATTATTTGACAGTTATGATGATAAAACCCTATGCCCTTTCTTGATAAAAACTCTCAGCTAAATAGGAAGGAAAATTTCCCAACATAATTAACAGCATATATGCAAAAGAACAGCCAACTTTACTCCTGACAGAGATTGAAAACATCTGAGAACTGGCACCAGACAAAATTGCCCCTTATCGACACTGAGGCCAATTGGCATAACTAGCCTATTGCTAAGGGAGTCTTCTGCATCCTACATTGGTCAGTGGTGTCTGGGGTCGTAAAAACTAGCAAGCTGTGACCTAAAGTACACTAAATGGTCCCAGTTCAGCTGGAATAGATGGTCACCAAGGACAACAAAGACATGAGGGAAAAAGAGCCTAGAAGACAGAAAGACCCATGTGAATGGGTGACTATATCAACATGTGACCAGAAGTACCCGATGGTGCCCAGCCACCACCTATGACTGCCGTGACGACGCTTACAGTATTGAGTCCCAGTGGCAACATAAGAATAATAGGTATGCACCCTAAGCACTCCACTAAAAGACAGCAATTGGTGGTCCAAAGGCCTGAGAGTTCCCCTGGAAGCATGGCTCTAGGCCTGACGCTGCCTCTGATCACAGATCACTATTGAGGTCAGTTCTTCAGATAAGAATAGACTGGACTTGGGGACACAGAGTGACCGTATCATGTGTGTAATTTATGGTTCTATGCATCTTAGGGTGTTGTCCTACTGGCCTCTTACTAGAAGGGAGTAGAGAGGGTGGAGAGGAGAGGACAGGAGATCATTAAAAGGTCATGACATGTATGGAATGGAGAGAAGTGTGCTGTCATTTGGCAAGGAGAGCAGAGGGAGCTGCAGATAGGTGGGCATGCAAACTTGAATTGTAAACTTTTACTCAATCACAATAAAAGAACTGGAACCAGACATCAATTCTTCTTTGGTCTTCCTTATTTATTATCTAGCTTGATGTCCCCTATCATCATCTTATTAATATCTATTTCAATATTATACCAGAAGTCCTAGCTAGAGCAGGAAGTCAAGAAAGGAAATAAAGGGCATTCAGACTGATAAGGAAGAAGTCAAACTGTCTCTATTCACAAATGACATGATCTTGGTGATGTTAGGTGCCCTTGAGCCAGTTCTGACTCATCGTGACCCTGCATACAACAGAAGCAAACACTGCCTGGTCCTATGTCATCCTCACAATTGTTGTTATACTGAGCCCATTGTTGCAGCCCCTGGGTCAATCCATTTCCTGTAGGGTTATCACCTTTTTCTCTGACCTTCCACTTCAACAAGCATGATGTCTTTCTCAAGGGACTGGCCCCTCCTGATAATGCATCCAAAGTACATGAGATGAAGTCTTGTCATCCTTACTTCTAAGGAACGTTCCGGCTGTACTTCCAAGACCAGTTTGTTAGCTCTTCTGGCAGTCCACGGTATATTCAAGATTTTTGCCAACATCATAACTGAAAGGCATCAATTCTTCTTTGGTCTTCCTTATTTATTATCTAGCTTTCGTATACATATGAGGCGATTTAAAATGCTATAGCTTGGACCAAGTGTACCTTAGCCTTCAGAATGACATTATTTTCCTTTTTAACACTTTGAAGCAAACTTTTGCAGCAGATTTGCCCAGTGTAATATGTTGTTAGATTTCTTGACTGCTGCTTCCATGGATGTTGACTGTGGACTCAAGTAAAATGAAATCCTTGACAAAGTCAATCTTTTCTCCATTTATCATGATGTTGCTTCCTGGTCCGGTTGTGAAGATTTTTGCTTTCTTTAGGTTGAGGTGCAGTCCATACTTAAGACTGTTGCTTTTGATCTTCATCAGTAAGTGCTTCAAGACTTCTTTACTTTCAGCAAACAAGTTTGTGTCATCTACGTATTTCAGGTTGTTAATAAGTCTTCCTCTAATCCTGATGCCATGTTGTTCTTCACATAGTTCAGTGTCTCAAATTATTTACTCAGCCTACAGACAGAATGACTTTGATGAAAAGATCCAACCCTGACACACATGTTTCCTGGCTTTCAGCCATGTAGTATTGCTTTGTTCCATTTGAATGACTGCTTCTTTGTCTACGTATAGGTTCTACATGCACACAATTTAGTATTCTGAAATTCCCATTCTGGACAATGCTATCCATAATTTTTTATGATCCATAAACAGTCTAATGCCTTTGAGTAGTCAATAAAACACAGGTAAACATCTTGCTGGTAGTCTCTGCTTTCAACCAAGATCCATCTAACACCAGAAATGATACACCTCTTTCCATGTTCTCTCCTGAATCCAGCTTCAGCTTCTGCTACTTCTATGTCAATGTACTGCTATGTCAACTTTCAAATGGTTGTCAGCAAAATTTTACCTGTGTGTGATATTAATGATATTGTTTGATAACTTCTGCAGGCTGTTGGATCACTTTTCTTTGGAATGGATAAAAATATGGATCTTTTCCAGTTGATTGGCCAGGAATCTGCCTTCCAAATTTCTTGATATTCCTGAGTGAGTGTCTCTTGCACTATAGAGATAATCCTTGTCTTAATCATCTAGTGCTGCTATGACAGAAATGCTGCAAGTGGACGGCTTTAACACAGAGTAATTTATTCCCTCACAGATTAGTAAGCCAAAAGTCCAAATTCAGGGTGTCAGCACCAGCAGAAGGATTTTTATCTCTGTTGGCTCTGGAGGAAGCCATTGTCTTCAATCTTTCTCTGGTTGGGAAGCTTCTCAGTGTAGGAACCCTCGGTCCAAAAGATGTTCTATGCTCTCGGTGCTTCTTCCTTGACAGTATCAGCCCCTCTTGTCTCTCTAGTTGCTTATCTCTTTCATATCTCAAAAGAGATTGATTCAAGACACAACCTAATTTTGTAGACTAAATTCTGCCTCGTTAACATAACTGCCTCTAATCTTACCTCATTAGCATCATAGAGGTAGGAGTTATAAGATGTGGGAAAATCACATCAGATGACAAAACAGCAGACAGTTAACACAATAATTGGAATCATGGGCTAGTCAAGAATATGGCATACATTTTTGGAGGACACAATTCAATATGTGACAATTCTATACATTGATAAATTCTACAAAGAAGTTACTGCAACTAATGGAGAGATTCAGTGAAGTGATAGGGTACAAGATGAATATACAAAAATCAGTTCAGTTCCTCTACACTAACAAAGAGAACTTCAAAAAGGAAATCAAGAAATTAATACCATTTACAATACACCCCAAAGGATAAAATACTTATGAATAAGTCTTTAACTAGAGACATAGAAGACTTGTAATAAGAAAACCACAAAACGCTACTGCCAGAAACCAAAAAAAAAAAAGAAACCTTCATAAATGGAAAGACATTTCATGCTGATAGATAAGAAAACTTAACATTGTGAAAATATCAAAATACTCAAAATGATCCTTAGATATAATAGGATCTTGATCCAAATCCCAGCAGCATTCTTTAATGAAATGGAAATCCCCAGCTTTATTTGGAAAGGAAAAAGCTCCCAGATAAATAAAGCATTATGGAAAATAAACAAAATGAGAGGCCTCACGATTCCCAATCTCAGAACCTATATACGTCTACGGTAGCCAAATCAGCCTCATACTGGTACAACAGACATATAGAATAATTGAGTGTATTTGAGAACACCAGAGCAAATCTATCCACCTCTGTACAACTGATTTTTGACAAAAGATCAAAGTTCATTAAATGGGGAAGAGATAGTTTAACAAATGATGCAGAAAAATGAAACACTGTTTATACCTCGTACCATATGTAAAAACTAACTCAAACCGGATCAAACACCTAAAGTTAAAATGTAAATCTCTAAAGTTCATGGAAGAAAACATATGGACAAAGCTAGAGAGTCCTAATTTATGACATACATAGATCATCAAACATAACTAAAAATGCACAAACAGCAGGTAAATGTCCTAAAAAGCAAATACTTACACTGGTCAAAAGACTTCTTCAAAAGATTAAAAAGAGAACCTACAGAAGGGAAAAAATCGGGGGCAATGACATATCTAGCAAAGGTCTAAACTTTAAAATTTATAGAAAACTTCAATACCTCAACAACAAAAAGAGAAACAACCCAACTGAAGAAGCTGGCAAAGGACGTGAACAGATACTTGACAAAAGGAGACAATCAGGCAGCTGGCGAACATGTAAAGAGATGCTCATGATCATTAGCCATTAAAAAACCAAACTCGCTGACATCGAGTTAATTCCAACTCATATGACTTTGAGTCATTAGCCATTAGAGAGATGCAAATCAAAAATACCATGCAATACCATCTCACTCAAGAAATAATGTCACTCATCAAAAGGACAGAAAACAAATACTGTCAAGGTTGTGAGGAGACTGAAACTCTTATATACTGCTGGTGGGACCGTAAAATGGTATAAACACTATGGAAAAAGGTATGGTGCTTCCTTAAAGAATTAGAAATACCATGTGACCCAGCAATCCCACTTCTAAGTGTACATCTATCTAAAAGAATAAGAATGATGACTCAAATAGACATAAACACACCCATGTTCATTGTAGCATTATTTGTAATAGCAAAAAGATAACTTAAGTGCCCATCGAAGGATAAAAGGATAAAAAAATTGTAGTACGTACACACAATGCAATACTATGCAACGATAAAGAACGGTGATGAATTTGTGAAACATCTTATGGCATGGGTGAATCTGGAAAACATTATGTTAAATGAAATAAGTCAATCACAAAAGGACAAATATTGTATGAGGCCATTATTTTAAAAAGTCAAGGAAAGCTTTTAGCACTGAGAAAAAGATTCTTTGATAGTTACTAGGGATGGACGGAGAAGAGAGGAAGAATCCTTAGATAAGACAGTACAAGTGCTAATTCTGGTGAAAGGGAAGGAGGTCACGATATGCAGAAGTCAGCACAACATGTCAAAGGCAAAGAAAAACTCTGGGAGGTGTGCAAGAATAAAAGGCAACTATGGTAAATATTGGAGCTCTAGTGACGCAGTGTTTAAAAGCTCAGATGCTGGCCCAAAGGTTAGTAGTTCAAATCCACCAGCTGCTGCTTGCAAACCCTATGAGACAGCTCAGGTCTCTCCTGTAGGGTAGTTATGAGTTGGAAAACTCATAGCTTTTTAAAAAAAAAAAAAAATTTATGGTAAGTACTCTAACACATATAATCCTGCAATAACAATAATATGTAGATTATGCAGGAATCTTTCTTTCAGATCCCTAGAATAAATCTCACTGGTTGGCTGCTTTTGTAATCTGAATAAATTTGGTTCCACAAGGCATTAAAAGATCCAGGAGATATAGAAGGGAAATGGAAAAAAAAAAAAAAAGTGGTCCTCCAGGTAGCAATTTAGTGTTTCATTAGACTGAGAGTTTAGCCATCTCTTTGTCTCCCAAAAGATGATCCCCCAGGAAATATTTCCAAAGGATAACTTCCCCTTTGCTTTCCTGAATGACTGTCTAGAAAAAGATCTGTCTCACCAGGTAACATCTAACTTATTTGTAAGATCTTCGTGTATGCATCTCTTAGGGGATTCACTTTTATATAGCAAGCAGGGAAATCCTCAGATCTGAATAACTAAGTAGCATTTGCTGAAGCAGCAGACTCCTGTGCGCTGCTTTCCCCTCTTCTACCTGTCCCAGCCCTGCCCGTATTCTATGGAAGACCTCAACCTTTTAGAAGCATAGATGGGGTGGGAACGTTGGTCTGAATTCAAAGCCTAAGATAAACCCATGTCTGTCTAACTCATGCAGTGGGCTTATTAAAAGTCTATTGAGAAAATATCCTAAGACATCATTCGTTTCAGGGAAGTAAAAGCCAGTAACAACTAAATTCTTCAAGAAAGCCTTAATGATCAGTGGAGGCTCTGAGTTCGTTCTAGGGTTGACAGCTTCTGTTTCCCACTCCAGCCTTCCTAAACCCTTGTGAATGTAAGAACCATTTGCTGAATATGTTCTACATGCCAGTTACTGTACCAGGCACTTTAAATATTTTACCTGACTTATTCCTCAGAACAGCTCTAGAGAGAATGTATGTATTTCTTAGAGACAAAGAAGCCGATGGTTGTGCGGGTGAAGTGACTCACTCAAGGTTACATAGCTAGCATTACACAGGTGCTCTCTTTCCTAGCAAGAAGTGGGGCTGGAATTTGAACCCACTTCTATCTCATCTTCAAGCCAGTGTCCTTTCCACTGTGCTGTTAGCAGGAAACGTATGTTTTCCTTCCTTCCCCTTCCAGATTTCCTGAGCCATTTAATGCCTGATGAATAGTATGAGGCCTATAGTAAAAACTGAAAGACCTGTGATCAAAATTGTACACAATATTGAGGTACAAGGCATCACTGGCTGTGGAACCATCAAGTGCTGTGTTACAAGATAAATCACAAAAGGAAGGTGAGGACTTCCTTTTTCAGTTTCCTAGCAGAGCATTAGGCAGTTGTAGATTCTTAAGCACTCAAGTTGAGACAAGAAGGCAGAGGCTGGAAACCAGGACATTACCCAGAAAATGGAGTGGTGGCAATGCCCTGAAGGGAGTAGACTGATCAGGAGGCATGTAAGAAACATTCCCAGTCCCCCAACTAGCTGGAGACCGCTTATAGGGGTTGAGGGGCTGCCAAAACAAGAGCTAGAGAGTTCCTAGTCAGCACCATTACCACTTCATCACTGCTTCTCATGGCCAAATGATGCCCCGAAAACTGTGGCCACCAAAACAAACAAGGAAACAAGCGCAAAATCTAAGACCATTGAATTAGAAAGAAATTTCTGAATGATTTAGTCCAGGAGTTCTCTAACTTTAAAAAAAATAACAGCAAAACCTTTTATTTTTCTAATAAGTCTTACGTGGAACCTCAGCATATTAAACAAAAGAAAACTGAAGCCTGCTGCACCTCCCTGTGTTCCTTAAGCCTCAAGTTGCATTTCTGAAGGATTCTAAGGGTAAAAAATTAAATGACACAGGAAGCTTCAAAAGAAGATAGGAAGAATACCAAGAGTCATTGTGCTAAGAAGAGTTGGTTGGTTTCAGGAAGTGGGGTATGATCAAGACACGCTGCAGCTAAAGGAAGAAATTCAAGCTGCATTGAAGTCACTGACAAAACATGAGGTTCTAGGAATCAACATGCTACCAACTGAGATGCTTCAACAAATGCACAACAATGGAAGTGCTTACTCATCTGTGTCAAGAAATTTGGATGACAGCTACCTGGCCAGCTGATTGGAAGAGTTCCATATATATGTCCATTCCAAAGATGATCATATAGGATGTGGAAATTATTTTAAAAATATCACTAATATAACAGGCTAGCAAAATTTTGCTGAAGATAATTTGAAAACGACTGTAGCCATAATTTGACAGGGTACTAGGAGTTAAAGCCACATTCAGAAGGTGACGTAGAAGGAGGGATATCACAGCTATTGTCTGTTGGATCTTGGCTTTTGAGCAGAAAGTACTGGAATTCTATTTAGATTATCATTTTTATGCAAAACTCTAGGCTAGTTAGCCTTGATGGCACAAGGGTTAAAGCATTCTGCTGTTAACCAAAAGGTTGGCAGTTTGAACCCCCTAGGCAGTCCTTGGAAATGCTATGGGGCAGTTCTACTCTGTTCTACAGGGTCCCTATGAGTCAAATTGACTTGATAGCAACAGGTTTTATTTATTAATAGCATACCATTATTCAGTTAAAGAGTGTTGAGAAGCTAAAATTGGGTATTTATGATCTAAAGTGAACAGTTTCTAGATTTTTCCCAAGCATTTCAAGGCCACCAAGGAATCAGGCTGCCACACAACACTTGGAAATGTGGACTAAGCTTTTGTTATGTATGTAGGGGGAATATGTAGAGAGCTGGTATCTCTAAAATTTGAGGGAAAGATTCCATTACCAATATGACATTATTGTTGTATTCACTTGGTTGTAATTTTTAATTACTGAGTTTATTGGATTAAATTATCTGCTGAGTCACACTCGTGAATTATCTTATGTTTAATTGATGTGCTATTGCATTTTGGTTGCTATTGTTTTTCTCCCAATGCTTTGTTTCACTATATTCATTTTCCACCGGAAAGTAGGACCAAGTCAGCCAACTGATCTTCTTCCCATTTTGGTGGATGGGTTCCAGACAAAAAAACCCTAACTACAAATGCCTGTGTGAATAACCACATGATCTACTTTGACAGGGAAAAAAAGCAATTTGAACAAAAATAGGAACCATTTTGGGCCATTAAAATCTCAAGTAAAGAGGAACTGATGTCAAGACTCACAGCCCCAGCAGGCTGGGCAGCCACGTTGTGTGAGAAGGGGCACAGTGGTCATGCAGGGAACATCAGTGACATCAAACCAAAATCTTCCACAGAGCACGTACCTGCCTCACTACCTACAGAAGAGGGAAAATCATACACAGGAAGAGACATCCAGACCCAGGTACCCCTGATACACCCCTCATTCTCTCTCCCTTCATTACCATAACCAAGCTTTTGTTTTCCCGTCTTATTCTCCTCTCTATATCCTCATCACCACCACCACCATTTGTTTTCCACTGACTTCTTGATCCGGACGGTGTTGCCTCAAATCTTCCCACCCAGCTCGTAATTGACAAGTCCAGCTGTCTGTGGGTGGAGCTCGTCTTGTGTTTTCAGCCTGTTCTGTTTGCCTCTCTCTCTCATTTGTCTTGACCTCCTCAAACCAGCATTCTCTTACTTCTCTATGACTCTGTTCTTGTCTCCTCTCTACCATCCTGGTCCCTTTAAGACCCAGTTATTTTATCCTTTGACTTTTTGGCTGATACTACTTTCACTAAAGGCATTGAGATTAAAGGACTAATTTAGAATTTTGTTATGGTTTACAGATTTCAATGCCCATTATCTGGGCCCTAGATGACTTAAATCCTGGTGATACGAATTAATGATAAAAATCATTTATTTTTATTTTATTGCACATCTTGAAAATTTGCAAAACATGAAGTAACACATAAAGATACCTGGCAATGATTACACATACATTTTATTCTAGCCCCTTTTTTCTTAGCCTTTTGCTTTTCATGAAACTCTTCAAAATGTGGTACTATGCATTCTTCTTTACTTCAATAGCAGTACTTATAGCCTAAATAAATAAAGCCAAGGGACTTATTTAATTTCAGAAAAATTACCACAATGTATTCTTCATTACTGCAAAAGCATAACTTAAGGCAAAATAAATAAAATAATCAAATCTCAAGAAAATTATCACTGCTATGTATTCTTCATTATAGCAAAAACAGTACTAACAGTGAAGAAGAAGAAACAACTGCTATGGAATACAGTGGAACTGCTTTCACAAGTGTATTCTACCTGCTACACACAGAAGCAATAATTGGGCCCTAAGACTGAATACAGATTAAGTATAACTTACAGAAGTTTCAATCTCTTGAAAAGTACAACTTGAATGCATTATTCCTTTTGAAAAGGCACTATTTACTACTCAGGACCTAGAAAAGAAGCAAACCATAATGCCTGGAAACAATGAACAGAATAAAGGAAAAAATAGCTGAGTGAAGACTGCAGTTGCTTATTCTCATGTGAGTACATTCTCATAAGAACATAGCAACTGAACTTTGCTATTTTTGAACTAACCTTCTCCATAAGTTTCAACTAATCACACTCATGGAGATGACTCTTAGATGAAGATCATCCATTTATTGAGCATCTACTATGTGTCAAGCATAGAGCTAGACGCTGCAGATATAGGAGAAAATGACACAGCTATAGGAGTAGTGGAACATTTAGTCTTAATTTCTGTCCTCCAAACCCATATTTGCTACAGTTCTATCTGTCATCTCAAATTTAGCTCCTCCTAACCTCCTGGACTGTTCCTTCCCTTAGTTTACTCATTTGGTTAATTACTCTATCACTCTTCTATTCTCTCAGGTTAGTGACCTCGGATTTATTGTTAATTGTTCCTTTTCCCTTAACAATCAATAGTCATTTCCTCTAGATTGTACCACTATTTTGTCCCTCCATAATCATATTTGTTTAAACCTACTTTAAGCCTCATCTGAAATATTCTTGCAGCTTCCTTTCCAGTCTTCCCACCCTCCCATCTCTCTTTCTTTGAGTCATCTTATGAGGATAATTACTCTTCCTCAAGCATAGCTGTGATTAGACATCACTAAACCCTTCATGGCTCCCCAAAGACTAACATATGGAGTATAAATTGTTCACCCTACCATTGAGATCTTTATGACAGAGCCCTGGTCTATATTTGTTATGGACTGAATTGTGTCCCCCCAAAATATATGTTAACTTGGTTAGGCCATGATTCTTAGTATTGTGTGGTTGTCTTCCACTTTGTGACCAGATGCGATTACTCACATGTTGTAACTCCCAACCTCTGTGATGTTAATGGGGCAGAACTAGAGGTACATCATTGCTTAAGTCAGATGGATCTTGGCTGAAAGCAGAGAATACCAGAAAGACATTTATCTGTGTTTTATTGGCTATGCAAAGGCATTCAACTCTGTGGATTGTAATGAATTATGTATAACATTATCAAGGATGAGAATTCCCAAACATTTAATTATGCTTGTGAAAAACCTATACATAGACCAAGAGGAAGTCATTTGAACAGAACTAGGTTACTGTGTGGTTTACAGTCAGGCAAGATGTGCATAATGCTTATATCCTTTAACCGTACTTATTCCATCTGTATGCTAAGAAAATAATCCAAGAAGGTAGATTTATAAAGGAGAGTGCACCATCAGGATTGGAGGAAGACTCATCAACAACCTGTAATATGTAGATGACACAACCTTGCTTGCTGTAAGTGAAGAGGTCTTGAAGCATTACTGATGAAGTTTAAAGACCATGCCTTCAGTATGGATTGCGCTTAAACACAAAGAAAACAAAAATCCTCACAACTAGACCAATAAGAGAAATTATGATAAACACAGAAAATATTGAAGTTGTCAAGGATTTCGTTCTTCTTGGACCCAAGATCAACATCTATGGAAACATCAGTCAAGAAATCAAAGGACTTATTGCATGGGGAAAACCTTCTGCAAAAAACCTCTTTCAAGTGTTCGATAGCAAAGACATCACTTTGGGGATAAGATAAGCGTCACTCATACTGTGATATTGTTAATCCCCTCATGTGCATGAATAAGGAAGGCCAAAGAAGAAATTACACCTTTGAATTATGTTATTGATGAAAAATGTTGAATATACCATAGACTGCTAGAGGAACAAACAAACTTGCCTTTGAAGAAGCACAACCAGAATTCTCCTTAGAAGCAAGGGTAGCATGACTTTGTCTGATGTGATTTGACATGTTATCAGGAGAGACTAGTCCCTAAAGGAGGACATTATGTTGGTAAAGTGGGGAGTCAGTGAGAAAGAGGAAGACCATCAGCTAGACTGGTTGACACAGTGGCTCCAATAACTGCGAGCATGGCAATGGTTGCCAGAAAGGCACAGGCCAGGCAGTGTTTCATTCTGTTTTATGTAGGGTCACTGTGAGGTTGAACCAACTTGATGACACCTAACAACATGTCAGTAAGGCAGGGAACAGTCTACAGGATTAGGTTTTATCATGAATCAGTCTTCTTTTGAGGTGGATAAAGGGAGTATCAAGCAGAGAGGAGGGGAACTTCCTACCACCAAGAAGGAAAAGTTGGAAACAGTGTGTGTCCTTTGAACCCAAGGTCGCTGCACTGAGACATTCCTAGACCCAGGGAGAGATGGGTGACAAGGAACTTCCCATGCTACTGACACAGAGAGAATGCGTTCCCTAGAGCTGGTGTCTTCATTGGACTTTCTAGCCTCCTAAACAATGAGAGAGTAAATTTCTCTTCGTTGAAGCCATCACCTTGTGGTCTTTCTATTATAGCTGAACTAGATAACTAAGACAGTTGCATTAAATGTGGAAGTAGTTTTGAAACTGTCAATGCATACAGGTTGGAAGAGTTTTAAGGTGCACAGTAATAAAAGTCTAGACTGCCCTGAAGGGGCCGTTGGTGGAATTATGGCCATCACAGACATTTCTCGTAAGGACTCAGAAGGAAGTGAAGAGAGCTGCAACACTGGAGATGGCACAGATAGCAAGAAGCCCAGCAGGGAAACAGCAGCAGCAGAACCAGGAGACTTATGTGAGACAGTATGGGAGCAGACCCACAGACTGAGACAGCTGGAAGTCTTCGGGCAGAGGGCTTTCTGGTGGAGTGAGTGTGGTACCTCTAAGCACTTAAAGGGAGAGCTAGGCTTGCTGAATCACACATCAAGACAGGTGAGTGCCTTTGGACCTAATCCTATTGATGAAGTGGAATGCCTGTGACCACTTTTCAGCATAGCTGAAGAGCTATTTAACACTTGCCCGAGCAGAACAGAGGTCATGCTGGCCCAAGAAGCCTGAGGAACTGAGGGACTGAGAGGTCAAGGAATGAGGTAGCAGAAGCTAAAGAGACAAAGGACACATGGAAGCAGAGGTACTTCATTCTCAAAGGGTAGGGACATGACCTCTGAGACCTCAAAGGGTGAAACCACAGCCTGCTGTGTCTCAAAGGGTGGGACAAGGCCATGGTCTCCTAGATTTGAAAGTCATATCATCATCAGTTTGGTTCTGGGGCATGGAGCTACAAGTTTTATGAAGAAGGGCTCTGATCTGTTGCTGAAAGCTGAGGGGTGGGGCTGCCATGCCTAAAGGTCAGAAGAATGGGGACCACCTGGGCTGATAGGGTAGGGTCACCACTCAGATGGACTAAGAAAATGGGGTCACCCAAATTCAAAGGAGCACATTTGCTGTCCCACTGGGCCTGGAAGGTGGAGTTGAAGCCCAGGGCTGAGAGGCCTCCACCCAGAATCTGTACAGTATAGCCAGCACCCAGAGACTGACTGGCAGGGCCATTGCCTAAACTGTCTCTGAGAACAGAAAATTGTTTCCAGTCCTTGAGAGCTAATGTAATGTGTTCTGCTGACTTGTCCGGTGCCTGGTATTCCTGCTTTCTCTTCACTTTCTCCCATTTTTAATGGGCATGTTTAGGTTGTGCCTGTTTTACCACTGTGCTTTGGAAGCAGATATCTTGTATTCTAGATTTTACAGATGAAGATGAATTTTGCAGAAGATAAGATTTTGGACATGAAAAATTTAAGACTTTTGAGATTATATAATGGGGTGTGTTTTACCTGTGGCAAGGATGTGAATTTTAGGGATCCAAAGAGTAAAACATTATGGATTTAAACTGTATCCTCCAAAATGTATGTCAACTTGGTGAGGCCATAATTCCCAGTGTGGTGCGCTCGTCCTTCGTTTCTGATCTGATTTATTTGACCTATGTGTTACAAATTCTAATCTCTGTGATATTAATGAGGCAGGTTTAGAGGCAGTTATGTTAATATGGCAGGACAAAGTCTACAGGATTAGATTGTATCTTGAGCTAATCTCTTTTGAGCTATAAAAGAGACAAGAGAGCTGAGAGTAGGGACCACATTATCACCCAGCAAGAAGTACCAGGAATGTAGTGTATCCTTTGGACCCAGGTTCATTGCACTGAGAAGCTCCTAGACTAGAGGAAGCATGATGACAAGACTTTCTTTCAGAGCTGACAAAGAAAGCTTTCCCCTAGAGCTGGGACACTGACTTGGACTTCTAACCTCCTAAACTGTGAGAAAATAAATATCTGTTTGTTAAAGTCATCCATTTGTGATATCCTGTTATAGCAGCATTAGATTAAAAAAAAAAACAACTTATCTCCCACTCTTCCCTACTGTACTTTATACATCACCCAGATTAGATGCTGGCACTTCTCTTTATAATTCTGCTCATGATTTGTTTCTTTACCTTAACCTTGTCTGATGGCATCCTGTCCATCAAACTTCAAGGACCACTTTGAACATCTCCATCTTCAAATGACCCTTCCACGAAGTGGGATTCCTACTTTCTTTGACTTCCCTTTTTGGCCATCTATATCACTCTTGACTTTGATTGTATTTGTACCATTTACATCTTTGTCTTATTTCCACAGTCCCTGAGTAGTATAAATGGCTGCTAACCAAAAATCGAAGGTCCCTCAGAAGAGAGCCCTGGTGATATAACTTGAAAAAAATCAGCCATCAAAAATTCCATAGAACCTAATGCTCCTCTGACATACCTTGGGTTGTCCTGAAGTACAGCTGACATGACATGACAACAACTGATGTGGTTTTGATTTTCTGATTTCCACAGCTGGACTGTAATCTATCCCACATAATAGGTAAAGCCCTCAGGTGTGTAGATAAAGTACCAGGATGGGACAAATGTGAATTCTGTTCTATACTCTACTCTGACCTCTAGGGTCACTGTGAGTTGGACCCAACTCGAAGCAGTGGGTTTATTACACAGTCAGTAACCCTCTAGAAGTGGCAATACCCTGGAGCTAAAATACAGATGAGGAGCCAGGTGCAGATATGAGATGTCATAGTGACCTGTCTTTTGAGATTTAGTGGGATCTGAAGGAAAATGAAAATTGATTTTTCTTCCCAAAAGAGTATGTCTTGTAGGAGACTGACGTCTTCACAGCATAAAATTAAGCAACAATATACAACTGTATAACAATACATACAACAAAATATATAAAAATAATAGCCAATGTTTATGTATCACTTACTACATGCCAGACATTGTTTTAAATGTTCTGTTTATGCCAGTTCATTTAGTCTTCACAAAACCCTTTCTACTGGTGAGAAAACTGAACACAGAAGGAGCTCTTGCACAGGCTGGCACTCAGTAAGCAGCAGAGCTGACTCCAAGCAGAACGATGTCAGGGTCCCCGCTGCCAGCCCCAGCTGTGCCCAGCCTCTCACCCCTCTGCATAGACTGGAAGGGAGCCTCTGCCTCCAAAGCCGTGTTGAGCCACCTAGGACAAACCCCACCCTTCAACTTCCATGGCTCTGTCTAGGAAGGCATCCCACATGTGAAAAGAGTGCCCACGGAGCCTCTCAAGAGCCAGGTTTTACATCCCCCGAGGGTTGCTGATCATAAGGCCGCTACGCTGGCCTCTGTGAACACAGGAACAGCTAAGTCCCTGATCAGAAGATGGATGACAGCAAGAATGGACACTTAGAAAATGCAAAGAGTGTGGGACTTAGACTGTCTGAAGGTGCATGTCTCATCATGTTTTGAAGTTGTCGTGCCTCTTTAGCTGGCTGCATTTTCCCCGGGCACCTCTGGGCCTTCCCTTCCGACCTCCTGCTGGAGGTGGGCCGTGACCAGTGCTGAGATGTAGCAGTGAGCTGATGGCGTTACTTTCGTATCCTTTCCCTTTTCCTATTCCTTATCTCCCCTACTTCCTCTACACGTTAGAAGATGAACCCCAGTAGGGGCGCGGGGGATTGAGGGGCAGCTGGGCAACAGGAAGCACACCTGCTCCATTCAGCCCAGAGGATCCTAACAGCTGGTGGAGCCTGAGCTGTTGTTTTGCAGTAGGCAATATTTGAAGGACTTTTTGTGTATTAACTTACTAATCTTCACAACTACTACTTACTGAGTTGGTGTTTTTCTCTCTTTTTTTGTATATGAGAAACCTGGCCCAGAGAAAGGAATAGTGATGTTTACAAGGTCATATAGCTAGTGAGTGGAAAAACCAGAATCTGAACCCGTTTAGGGCCCTTGTCTTTAATCACTAACTTGAGTGCCTCCTCCTCCCTACCCCCAAAAGCAAAGATTGACCGTAGCTATGTAAAGTAGCCCTTGGCAGCAATGGTTCTAAACTCGGGCTCTATGTTACAGTAACCGCAAAGGCTTCCTACAATGGCAGCACCTAGGCACTGCTCTCATTATGTCCAGAGCGGTATCTGGATGTCAATATTTTTCACAGCTCCCAGAGAGATTCTAATACTTTAGATTTAACATGTTTTTCACATCCGTAAAAGTACATTTATTCTTTTTTTCAACCATCCAGTAAGCAAATGCTGTACGTGCCAACATATAAGAAGACCCCCGAGTGCATGCCTGAAAGCACCCGAATATGTAGCTCAAAGAATCCAACCAAATTCTGGACAAGTTAAACAGAGGACCTTTTAGAAATATAGATAAAGTCATCAAAGCATCTACTCACAGTTAATTTATTAATTCAGTTATACATTTGCATTTAAAACCACGCATTAGAGGGAGCAGTAAATTAATTTGGAAACATTTCTTTTTCCATCCTCACATTGCACAAAATAATTTTATTTAGACTTCTCACATACATCCACCACATTCACTGTCACTGTCACTGAAGCCACATTTGGTGTTATCTAGACAGGTGTCCAGTACACATTACTTGCACTGCTGATCATATATTGAAATACATCAGTTTTTCAATGTTTACGTAATATGGTCACTTGAAATTTTATCCCAACCCACAAATAAAACCACTTGTGTAAGTTCAGAACCTCAGTTGATTGTTCTCATGTATTATGGGCAGGGCTAGTAGCCCACTGACAGGTTAGAGGTCACTAAACTGTAGCTGAGGGGTACACTCCTAGCTTTGTTTCATTGGATCTGCACCTTGTTTAGATCAATTGTTAAGTATTATTAATATTGCTCCTGCTTATGGGCAGATTCTTGAGGCTTACAGTCTACCAATCTGTCATGGATTGAACTGCGTTCCCCCACATAATGTGGCTAGTCCTTGATTTCCAGTATTGTGTGATGTTCCTGTAAATCCTGCCTCTGTGATGTTAATGAGGGATTACAGGCAGTGGTTGTGGTAGTGGCCCAAACCCAGTGCCGTCGAGTCGATTCCAACTCATAGAAACCCCATAGGTCAGAGAAGGAGCACCTGGCCAATTTGAACTGCAGGTCTTTTGGTTGACAGATGTAACTTAACCATTAGGCAACCAGGGTTTCCTGTGTTAGTGAGGCAGAGCTCAGTCTATAAGGCTGTATTGGGCCTTGCAGCAGTCTCCTGGGATATAAAGGAGAAGGAAGCAAGCAGAGGGTGGAGGACCTTACACCAACAGGAAAGAAGCAGTGCCTGGAGCAGACCGCTGTCCTTTGGACCTGCAGTCCCTGAGACTCAGAAGCTCCTAGTCCTGGGGAAGGTCAAAGATGAGGAACCTTCCTCCAGAGCCAATAGAGAAAGAATTTCCCTGGAGCTGATAATATGAATTTGAACTTTCAGCCTACTTTTCTGTAAGAAAATAACTCTCTTTGTTAAACCATCCACTTGTGGTATTTCTGTTGTGTTGTTAGGTGCCGTTGAGTCAGTTCTGACTCATAGCACCCTATGCACAATGGAGCAAAACACTGCCCAGCCTTGCCCCATGTTCACAATCACTGTTATGCTTAAGCCCATTATTGCGGCCACTGTGTCAATCCATCTCTTCGAGGGTCTTCCTCTTTTTCATTGACCCTCCACTCTACCAAGTATGATGTCCTTCTCCAGGGACTGACCCCCCCGACAACATGTCCAAAGTATGTAAGACACTGTCTTGCCATCTTTGCTTCCATGGAGCACTCTAGCTGTACTTCTTCCAGAACAGATCTGCTGGTTCTTTTACCAGTTCACGGTACATTCAACATTCTACTCCAACACCACAATTCAAAGGCATCAATTCTTCTTCAGTCTTGTTTGATAATTATCCAACTTTTGCATCCATACGATGCAACTGCAAATACTATGGCTTGAGTCAGGCACACTTTGGTCTTCAAGGTGATGCCTTTACTTTTCAATACTTGAAAGAGATCCTTTGCAGCATATTTTCCCAGTGCAATTTGTCTTTTGATTCCTTGACTGCTGCCTGCATGGGCATTGATTGTGGACCCAAGTAAAATGAAATCCTTGACAACTTCAATCCTTTCTCCATTTATGACAATGTTGCTTATTGGTCCAGTTGTGAGGTTTTTTGTTTTCTTGGTGTTCAGGTGCAATCCATGCTGAAGGCTGTGGTCCTTGATCGTCATCAGTAAGTGTTTCAGATCTTCACTTCCAGCACGTAAGGTAGTGTTGTCTGTGTAACACAGGTTGTTAATGAGTCGTCCTCCAATCCTGGCCCCTCTTTCTTCTTCATATAATCTAGCTTCTTGGATTTTTTGCTCAGCACACAGATTAAAAAGTTGTGGTGAAAGGATACAATCCTGATGCACACCTTTCCCAACTTTAAACTACACACTGTCCCATTGTTCTGTTTGCATGACTGCCTCTTGATCCACACACAGATTCCTTAAGAGCACAGTTAAATGTTCTGGTATTCCCATTTTATTCACTGTTAGTCATGATTTGTTATGATCCACACAGTCAAATGCCTTTGCATAGTCAATGAAACTCAGGTAAACATCTCTCTGGTAGTCTCTGCTTTCAGCCAAGATCCATCTGACATCAACAGTGGTACCCCTGGTTCCATGTCCTCTTCTGAAACCAGCTGGAATTTCTGGCAGTCCCTTCTCAATTTACTGCTACAGTCACTTTTCAGTGATCTTGATCAAAATTTTACTTGTGTGTAATATTAATGATATTGTTCAGTGATTTCTGCATTCAGTTGGATAACCTTTCTTTGGAATGGGCATAAATATGGATCTCTTCCAGTCAGTTAGCCAGGTAGCTGTCCTCTAAATTTCTTGACATAGAAGAGTGAGCACTTCCAGTGCTGCGTGTGTTTGTTGAAATATCACAATTGATATTCCATCAGTTCCTGTAGCCCTCTTTTTTGCCAGTGCTTTTAATTGCAGCTTCAACTTCTTCCTTCAATACCTTTGGTTCCTGATCATATGCTACCTCTTCAAATGGCTGAACATCAACCAGTTCTTTTTGGTATAATGACTCTGTGTATTCCTTCCATCTTTTTTTGAGGCTCCCTAAGTTGTTTAATGTTTTCCCTATTGCAATTTGAGGCTTGAAGTTTTTTCTTCAGTTCTTTCAGCTTGAGAAATGCAGAACATGTTCTTCCCTTCAGGTTTTCCAAGTAAGAAGTATAAATAAAATTATTTTCCATTTCCATCTTTTTGCATGTGTCATTATAATACTTAATTTTGCCTTCTCAAGCTGTCCTTTGAAATCTTCTGTTTAGTGAGCAGTCCCCACTTGTTTATCAGTGGAGGCTTGCTCGTTGCTGTGATACTGGAAGCTATGCCACTGGTATTTATGTACCTCCAGGGCCACCCATGGTAGACAGGTTTCAGCTGAGCTCCCAGTCTAAGACAAACTAGGAAGAAGGACTCAGTAGTCTACTTCTAAAAGGAACTATCCAGGAAAATCTTTATGAATAACAATGGAACATATCTCTGTTACAGCAGCACTAAATGACTAAGACACAATCCTTTGCTGTATTGCCCCTTAAACTAAGCCTTAAAAAGTCTTATTTACAATGGTAGGCACACTCAAAATTTTGACACTTACATACTCAGCAGCAATAATTGCCACTGTCGTTAGGTGCTTCCTAGTCAGATTCAATTCACAATAATCTCACATACAACAGAATGAAACACTGCCTGATACTACACTGTCATCACTATCTTTGCTATGCTTGAGCCCACTGTTGCAGCCACTGTGTCAATCCATCTCATTCAGTCTTCTTCTACACCAACCCTCTATTTTACCAAGCAAGATGTCCTTCTCCAGTTACTGATTCATCCTGATAACATATCCAAAGTATGTTGGACGAGGTCTCATTATCTTCACTACTAAAAGGCATCCCAGTTGTACCACTTCCAAGACAGATCTCTTTGTTCTTTTGGCAGTCCATGCTATATTCCGTATTCTCTACTGAATGCTAATTCAATGTTTCAGTTCTTCAGTGTCCCTTATTCATTGATCAGCTTTTGTATGCATATGAGATGATTGAAAACACCTTGGCTTGGGTTAAGCACACCCTAGTCTTTGAAGTGATAATTTTTGCTGGAGATCTTTGCAGCAGATTTGCCCAATGCCAAGTCATTTGATTTCTTGACTGTTGCTTCCATGGGCATTCATTGTGGATCCCAGTAAAATGAAATACTTGACAACTTCAGTCTTTTCTGCATTTATCATGAGTTATTTATTGGTCCAGTAGTTAGGATTTTTTTTTTTTTTGATGTTAAGGTGTAATCCATACTGAAGGATGTAGTCTTTGCTCTTCATCAGTAAAGTCTTTCAAGTCCTCTCCACTTTCAGCAATCCTGATTCCTCATTCTTCTTCAGAGAATCCACCCTCTTAAATTTTTTGCTTAGCATACAAATTGAATTAGTATGGTGAAAAGATACAACCCTGATATACGCCCGTTCTGACTTTAAACCATTCAGTATCTCCTCATTCTGTTTGAATGATGGCCTCTTGGCCTGTGCATAGGTTCCTCATGAGTACAATTAAGTGTTCTGCTATTCCCACTCTTGGGAGTATTACTCATAGTTTGTTATGGCCCACACAGTCAAATGCTTTGCATAGTCAATAAAACATAGGTAAGCATCTTTCTGGTGTTCTCTGCTTTCAGCCAGGATTCATCTAACATTAGCAATGACATCCTTCACTCTATGTCCTCTTCTGAATCTGGAATTTCTGGAAGATCCCTGTCAATGTACCGCTACAACAGTTTTTGAATGATCTTCAGCAAAATTTTACTTGTGTGTGATACTAATGATACTGTTTGATAATTTCTGTATTCAGTTGGATCACCTTTCTTTGAAATAGGCATAAACATGAGTCTCTTCTAGTTAGTTGGCCCAGTAACTGTCTTCCAAATTTCTTGGCATAGACAAGTGAGTACTTTCAGTGCTGCATCTGTTCACTGGCATCTCAGTTGGCATCCTGTCAATTCCTAGAGCCTTATCTTTTTCCAGTGTCTTCAGTTCAGCTTGGACTTCTTCCTTCAGTACTATCAGTTCTTGATCATATGTTTCAAAGAGTATCTATCAAGGATAGATCTTGAGATGTTCTTTTTGACAATGAATGCAATGCCATTCCTTTTTAATTTGTCATTCCCAGTGCAGTAGATCATACCATTGTTGATTCAAAATAGCCGATATTGCGTTTCACTAATGCCTAGGACCTCAACATTTGTACACTCCTTTCATTTTGTTTCCCAGATTTATACTTTGTATGTTCCACATTACACTTATTAACAGATTTTGCAACTACTTCTTTTCATTTTGAGTTGAGTCTGATCAGCTATTGAAAGTCTGAAAAACTTGATTCCACCTGCCTCATTAAGGCTGACTCTACTTTGAGGAGGCAACACTTCCCTAGTCAACTTTTGAATGCCATCCAACGCAGGGGCTCTTCTTCCCCTGCTGTATCAGACAACATCCCACTGCTGTTCACACAGTTGTCACTGGCTAATTTATTTCAGAAGTAGAGTACCTGGCACTTCTTCTTAGTCTAGCTTAGTCTAGAAGCTCAGCTGAAATGTGTCGTCCTTGATGCCACTGCTGGTAGTTGACTACCAGTGGGCTACTTTCCAGCAGCATAGCAGTGCGCAGTCCCCACAGTGTAAAAAATTGACAGCTGAGTGCTGGTTGTGTTAAATTTCTTTCCCTCTGGTCTCTTTCTTTGTTTTTGTAAGTGGATTCCATCAGAGGTGACTTCTACAATATTGGTTGAAATAATTTCTCCAGTGTTTTGAGTTCAAATTAGGCAGCTAAGAGTGTGTTCTATATAATGTGAAACACTTTGTAAAAATTTCGTTATAAAATGACTCTCTTCCAAAAGGACAGGACTCTCATCTTTTATCCAAACATAGAATATCCCAAACCGGTTGCCCTGGAATTTGTTTTGAATCGTAGCAACCCTATAGGACAGAGTAGAACTGCCTCATGGGGTTTCCAAGGAGCAGCTGGTGGATTTGAACTACCAGCTTTCTGGTTAGCAGCTAAGCTCTTAACCATTGCTTCACCAGGGCCCCATCCAAGTACAGAGTTGTTGGTGAACACTGAATGGTGAGTAAGGCACTGTAACTTCTATTTCTGCATACAGTAACTCAAACGGCACTGCACCTAGAGCCATTTCCAGCTTATTTCCCCTTTCTCATCCTGCTCAGACTCTGAGAAGTGTCAGGGGCACACGAGATTTCCTCCTACCTCACACTTCCTCCCTGGCCCTCTTCCTGCCGGGCATCTGCATCTCTGCCAGGTCCCTGTCTCAGTGGGACTGTGATGCAGCCACGAAGCTGCTAGAAGGCACCCGTGTTTGAACAGGGAAGAGACAAACCTCCTTAAGCTGTTTATTCTAAGTTGGAGATTGTTCCTCCTAGTCAATTGATACTGGAAATAATTACTTCTTAGAATCTCTGAAAACCAAATGTGTAAAGAGAAATTAAAATCTAATTAAATGGATGTAGGCAGTTCTGTCTGAGTTGACAACTCTTAAGCCACTGCCGTTTGTCAGAGGTTACATTATCTCTGTGTCCCTGGATACTTCAGGCTCTGCTTGGCTCTGAGCCCAGCACTTTCCCTCCAATACCCTTTTGTCTACTCTGTCTGGGGCCTCAGATCCTGTTTGTTCTTGAAGAGAAACACTGGCTAAAACAGAGCATCTGTCAAGGGTGTTTGCTTAAGTGCCTCTGCAGAGGACTGGGTGCTCCTTGATGCTTAAACTTTAAACCAGTGTTTCGCAACAGGAGTGCTGCTGGCATTGTGTCTAGATGATTCTGTTGTGTGTGTCCCTGCTACGTGCAAAGGTAATACCTCCCCCAGTTAAGATCTGCTACTTTGAGCCAAGTCTCCTCAACCACCAGCATGTAGCTGGTAGCCCGTAACAGCAAACCTTATACCCTTCAGCTACAGTTGTAGTAACCTGAGACCGGTGTGACTGAGTGCGCATGGTGAACCTGTCTGAGTAAGTGGCTACAAGTTTTTATAGCGGTTTGATATTGCCGTGACATCCTTACTGAATTTGTAGACTGAGAAATCAGTTTGTAATTGTTCGGGATAAAAAAGGAGGGGGGGGGGCATCATCACTACCAACCACACAGATGTTTGTTTAAAAGTTCAGTGCAAAACTCTCCTTGCCCGTTGTGGACACTACGCTTGTTCAACTCCAACTTCGTCTTCCTCATGACCAGAGGGTTCATCTTGGTATTTGAACATGTTTTTTCTGGCTTTGTCTGCCACATGGTTATTTCCTCTCCTGGCCACTTGGCTAGACTGTCCCACTCTTCCACTGAGACATTCTGGGCTGCAAGAAACAGACTCACTCACATCACCTAAAGAATAGGCCAGATGAGGAGGTCATTGCAAAGGTTCAGATGGAAAAAAGTTGATGTGCATTTGTGAACGCTGGCGAGACCTAATGAAGATGAGATCTAGGTGCAGCTGCTTCCCCATCTCAAAGGCTGCCTGTCTCTCCATGGCTTTCTGGTCTGTTCTGTCTCCTCTTTCTCCTCTGGGCGCTCATGGTTTCCGCTCCTTCCCCTGTCATCCGTCCATTGACCCATTGTGGCCTTTCCTACCTCATGACTTCCTCTCTACCTGACAACTGCCCGGGTGCTGACCTTCTCTAGTTTAAGATAACATGAAGAGAAATCTAACTAAGTCTGCTCTTTGTATCCTGTGGGACCACAGTCTGAGCAGGCTCATGGACTGGCTGTGCTTGGGTCACGAGTCTTCTTCTGGGTCCATCAATTTCCTCCTAAGAGTAAATTGATGAAATCTAGATCCCATAAGCTGCTCAAGTGCATGCTCATTCACAAATAACTGTGAACAGGGGATTTCATTAGAAGACATTTGGTGCTCAGCCAGCCCTTGAACACTTGAACACTCTTGTTTCATTTCCTATTACCCACCCTGGGCAAATAACATCTACTATCAAATTCTGTGGTCCCCTGAAATGCAAATTAGAGGACTTTTCTCACCTTGGAATCTTTCCAAGCCTAGTGCTTAGCTGGTAAAGGGGAGTGTAGAAGATCACGGCAAGAATTTCTCGCTACCCAGCCAAGGGATGTTAGATGGCTCCACAGGGTTTAATTGGTTGTTGGCTGATGAAATCACAGCTGAGTTATCCATTGTGAAAGCTCTTTGCCAGCATAACACTTATTACTCCCTGGACACATCCCTGTTCCCTTCTGAGCCATTTCATTTTCTCAGTCTTGTCAGAAATGAGCATTGGCATCACCGTATCAGTGCTCCCCCTTGTAATAATGCCATAATGTTATTGTTTGCACACCACTGTTAGAAGTGGGGGCTTCGAGACTGCCACATTTGCACACCAGCTCACTGACGGAGCACTTTCTGGAGCCCAGAGACACCCCTTAGTTGGGATGGAGGCCCTTGTAACTCTAAGGGCCCTCTCTAGTGGCTGGCAAGAGACTTTCCAACCACTGTGGGTGCTCCTGTCCCCATAACCAAGCACCAGGAGTTTAGACCTCATTCTTTGTCTCTCTTTCAGGCATGGCCAAAGTGCCAGAGGCGAGCAGGATTCTAGCAACAGAGAGTCCTGCTAATGTAAACGGTTAAGCTCTGGGCAGCACAATGAAAGCTTAGTGGTTTGAACCCACCCAGTGGCGCCGTGGGAGAAAGACCTGGCAATTGCCACTGTAAAGATCTAAAGCCTAGGAATCCCTGTGGAGCAGTTCTACTCTGTCACGTGGGGTCACTATGCATCAGAATAACCTTGATGACATCTAAAAACAAGCTGCATTCTCTTCCACAGTGCTAAAGCTCACTGTAGCCCCTTGGGGGAGCTCAAGTGCTCCCTCATTCTGTTTGCCTCGATGGATAAGACTGAAGATCAAGATTGGTCTAGAGAAAAAGAGAGAGCAGAATGATCCCTGGACGATGTTGATCCAGCTCCAGAGTCCTGTAAAAATCCTTGGGTACCAGTCAAGTGCCCTTCTCCTGGCCTTATCCTCTGTGCAGACACCTGTCCTAGGAACCTCAAAGGGTGCCTGCTGCCCCATGAGCTGTTGCCACAGATTTAGTGCAGCATTCTCCGTTGTGGATCTCTGTTCTTCTCTTCCTCCTCCTGCCTTTCTCTGCCCCTTCCCACCTTAGAGATACCCATTGCTGTCTGGATGTTTCCCACTCCTAGTGACAGGGTAGACTACACCAAGGCTCTAATCTTTATGAACGCACACTGCCATGTCTTTCTCCCATGAAGCTGCTGGTGGGTTTGACCCACCAGTCTTTCAGTTAGCAACCAAGTACTTAACTACTTTGCCACCAGGGCTCCTTACCTTTGTGATACTAACCAGTTTTTTTGCCCTATTTCCCTCCTCCTGACTTGGACCAAGTGAAAAACTAGATAATTTATACCATCTCTTGAACCAGTATCTTCCATTCTAGTTCCTTCTCACTTGATTAGTCCTGGGACAATCTGTTAAGACTAGCATCTTCCCAGGTCACCTTATCATGAAGTTCCTTGCTGGATATTAAAATAATGATCCATGTCTTCCCTAACTTTCCTTACACATCTGTAAAATGGGTACTGTTTTAGTTAGCTAGTGCTACTCTCTATTAGAAATAGCACAGAGTGAATGGCTTTAACAAAGAAAGGTTTATTCTTACCAAGTCCAGTAGGCTACAAGTCCAAATTCAGGATGTCTGCTCCAGGGGAAGGCTTTCCCACTTGTCAGCTCTGGAGGAAAGCCCAGTATTGCATCAGTCTTTGTCCAGGGAGCATCTTGTCTCAGGAACCTCAGGTCTGAAGGACACGCTATTCTCTCAGTGCTGCTTCCTTGATGGTGTAAAGTTTCCAATTCTCTACTTGCTTCCCTTGCCTTTTATTTCTTGTAGGAGGAAAGGATTAAGGGTGGGGCAAGGCACACTCCAGGGAAATTCCCTATACATCGCAGCAAGGAGGTAATCCCATGAAGGGATTTACAGTCCCACCCTAATCCTTTAACCTACAGCACAGGAAAATCACAAAATGGAGGACAATCACAAAATATTGGGAATCATGGCCCAGCCACATGGCTACACATATTTTGGGGGGCACACAATTCAGTCCGTGACATCCCACCCTTTGGCATCCCAAAAATCACATCTTCAAAATG
Source organism: Heterohyrax brucei (assembly GCA_028571685.1). Lineage (NCBI taxonomy): Eukaryota > Metazoa > Chordata > Mammalia > Hyracoidea > Procaviidae > Heterohyrax > Heterohyrax brucei. Next base: position 87,181,307 of record CM053151.1, on the reverse strand, counting down.
TATAACACATTCATACCATATGATAGAAGTCTTAAATCACTTCCAAGTCCAAAACTCAAACATTTCTTTGTATCTATGAAACCTAGAATGCAAACTGTCTGCTTCCAAAGGTACAATAGTAGAACAGGCACAGGTCAGACATCCCATTACAAATGGGAGAAATTGCAGGGAAAGAAAGCATTAACAGGCAACAGGCAAGTCAGCAGAACTCATTACATTAATCCCCAAAGCTTTGAAAATACTTTTACATTTCCTGAGACATTCTACACAATGGCTCTGCCCTCTAGACTCTAGATATTGGCCGCACTCTCTGGATTCCGAGTGGAGATCCCCAGTCCTGTGCTACAACTGTGGCTTGAAGGCCCACTCAGACAAAAAGTCTGCCCCATTGGCTTTAAATACACCCTAAGCCCAAATGAGTGGCAATTATACTCTGACAAAACACAGAAAGCCCTGGTTCCTTTCAAACCGCTGAGGTCATGGTCATACCTTTTGAGACTGGGGCAGCTTGACTCCTCATGCTGTTAGTCTCTTCAGTTTCTGCTTCCTATGGCCACATGGCCTGGGCCTCAGGCCCACATCTGTCCTGCCAGGGCAAGTGTTCCAAAGCTCTGTAGCTCCACTGATTCAAGTGCCCAGAGGCACCCCACTCTTGCTGGAAGCTTCCTGCACAAAGGCACTCAGCTCTCTTGCTCTGTGGGTCAGCAAGTCTAGCTCTACCAATTCAAGTGCCTGGAGGCACCCTGCTCCACTGAGAAAACTCTGTGCACAGGCACTTAGTTCTCTCGCTCTGTGGGTTGGCTCCAGCACTACCTCTGATGCTGCTGCTGCTGCTGCCGCCGCCAGTCATCTGCTGCTCGATTCTCACCATCTGTGCCTTCTTTGGTGCCAACAGTTCTCCTCAGTTGTTTCTGAATCTTCTTATCCATTCACAGTTTCAAAATGGCTTCTATATTTTAGGTATTTGTTAGAGCAGCATCCCACTTTGGGTACCAAAGTCTGTTTTAGCCAGCTAGTGCTGCTCTAATAGAAGTACCACAGAGTGGCTGGCTTTAACAAAGGAATGTTTATTCTTACACAGTCCAGTAGGCTACACGTCCAAATTCAGGATACCTGCTCCAGGGGAAGGCTTTCCCCCTTGTCGGCTCTGGAGGAAGGTTTGGTATTGCATCAGTCTTTGTCCAGGGAGCATCTTGGTGCAGGAACCTCAGGTCTGAAGGACTCACTCTTCTCCTGGTGCTGCTTTCTTGATGATGTGAGGTTCCCAATTCTCTGCTTGCTTCTCTTTCCTTCTATCTCTTGTAGGATGAAGGATTAAGGGTGGGACAAGCCATACTCCAGGGAAGCTCCCTTTACAGTGGAGCGGGGAGGTAATCCCATGAAGGGATTTACAGTCCCGCCCTAATCCTTTAACCTACAGCACAGGAAAATCACAAAATATTGGGAATCATGGCCCAGCCACATGGCTACACATATTTTGGGGCTACACAATTCAATCCATGACAAGTACTAAAAGGAAGACTGAAGAACTGATGTCTTCGAACTGTGGTGTTGGTGAAGAATATTGAATACACCATGGACTACCAGAAGAACGAACAAATCTGGCTTGGAAGAAGAACAACAAGAATGCTCCTCAGAAGCAAGGATGATAAGACTCCATCTCCCCTAGTTTGGACATGTTCTCAGGAGGGATCAGTAACTGCAGAATGACATCATACTTGGTAGAGCAGAGGGCCAGTGAGAAAGACAGGCCCTCAGCAGGATGGACTGACACAGCGGCTGCCAGAGTGGGCCAACATAACAATCACGAAGATGGTGCAGGACTGGGCAGTGGTCCATTCAGCTGTGCGTAGAGTTGCTGTGAGTTGGAGGTGACTTGACAGCACCTAGTAATGACAACAAAAGATGACTGAAAATAGCACCTTTGCTATGAGCTGTCAACCAAAAATGAAGCCACTGAGGCAGATTCTCCAAAGTTGTGGGGCCAGAGAGAAGTAACAGGGTCCAGAGGGTGCTATCACAAGAGTTTTGGTCTTGGTGTCAAGCAGTTACTTTCTGCTTTGACACATGGGAGGCACCTTGGAGGCCTTGCACCACCCTGCTCGAATGCTTAATAAAGCAGCTAGTGTCAACAGCTAGTGGCTGAATGCACACTGGGGTTCTGTATTACAATTTCCTAGCCCAGATCTCTGCTATTTAGAATCTGATTAATAGACATTGGAAGGACACAACACTCCAGCAAGGGAGCCACCCCAAGGGGCAGGAGCTAGTCAAGGACACTGGGGCCAGGTAATCCGTTACTTCTGAGCAGGACGTAACAGTGACTAATCACCCCTAGGGTTATGGATGCATTTATAAGTCTGATATTAATATTTAATACATTATTCATGATTCCAAATATGAATAATGCAATGTGTCTACATTTAGTAAGTTTGTGCTTAAAAACCAGCTTTGTACTGGGTCTTGGCTTGTGACCTTGATCCGGGAAAGACTGAGAGAGAAGTAGCTCAGCTCATATTTCCTGCCCAGGAAGACTGGGACCGCCAGCTATGGGAAGTGTTCCAGCCCAGACCCTCTGTGACACAGGGCATTTAGTTCTCACCTCCACTACCCTCTTTCAGGGTTTCCCCTCAGTTTATTCATTCATATAATGAAGATAGTCTGGCTGGCTGATTGCTGACGTTCATGCCAGTGTTGAGATTCTGAGGAGGAGGAGAAACAGAAATAAGACAGGAAGTACCAAAAACGTCTGCATCTGGTTTCCTCTAACCCTGGAGTAGGATATACTTGGGTGGTTGGTTTTAGGCTGTGAGTTTGTCCCAGGGACCAAGTGGAGACTGGTTGATGTCCTATTCCCTTGACCTCCACTTCCTTACCTTTTGTACCTTGTGTCCCTCCTAACTAAACTACTAGAGGTCAGAAACTTACCTATCTTTGGGTCTCTTACAGTGCTGAGCACAGTGCCCAGCATGTAAACATTAACGAGCTAACGAGACAGGAGTGAGGTGGATGAAATCCCTTCTCCTTTGCCGGTGTAGTCCGTATCTGTGGCAGGGATGGAGAAATTTGTTGTGTGGGGCTTTCTCAGATTTCAGATTTCTCTCCTCATCCCAACAGGGCCATTCTATCTCTTTTGCTCCTGTAAGACCAGGGATCTTCCGTGAAAAAATATAATCACAGTAACTCGTTGTTCTGCAAAACTCTTTTATCTTTTGCCTATGGTTTGAGTTGAACTGACCTCCATTCCTCTTAAGATTTAGTCTTCCATTTCTTGGTGCTGAAGGAGGAGTAGATCTATCTAGAAACTGGATACTGGTAAGGAATCTGGCTTGTGTAGAATCCCTGGATTTTCCTGCAGATCCTGTACTTTGAATTGGATTGTGTCCTCCATCCCAAATACGTGTTTAAGTCTTACCAAAGTACCTGCGAATGTGACCTTATTTGGAAGTAGGGTCTTTGCAGATGTAGCCAAATTAAGATGAGGCTATATTAGATCAGTGAACCCTGGTGGCTTAGTGGCTAAGTGCTATGTCTGCTAACCTGAAGATCAGCAGGTCAGAGCTTCCAGGCACTTCTTGGAAACTCTATGGAGCAGTTCTACTCTACCCATAAGGTTGCTAAGAGTCAGAATTGACTCAGTGGAAGTGGGTATATTAGATTAGAATTGGCCCTAAAGCAATGACTTTTGTTTTTATAAGAAGAGGAAGGTTTGGACACAGACATAAACACAGGAAGAATGCCATTTAACTAAGTCTTACCAAAGACTTGGCTTCAAGGATCCCCAAGGGTTGCAGCCACAGAAGCTAGGAAGAGGTGAGGAAACCTGTCCTTCTAGAGCCTTTAGAGAGACCATGACCCTGCTCACACCTTGATTTTGGACTTCTGTCCTTCAAAACTGTGAGGCAATACATTTATGTTGTTTTAAGCCATCCAAGCATGTGGTCATTTGTTATTAGTACTAATTCACCCTGCCAGTTTTAAGGCCTTGGGCAGGCTATTTCCTGGAGTCCCAGTTTGCTTATCTATAAGATGAAAGGGTCAGACTCAGAGACTTGCTAGCCCATTTTCAGTCCAAAATTCTCCATGAAGAGAGGCAGAGGCACTTGCCTTGAGTAACCCTGAGTTTAGCAGTATTCAAGAGAGTGAAGATGAGAGTGATCCCTGATGGCTCAAATGGGGGAAGGACAATGTTGAGAGACCCAGACCCCGAGAACCAGTTGTCTTGTCCCACAGCCAAGGCTGGTCCTCATAAATTTCAGATTTGAACTGAGCATCCACAGACCCAGCAAGTGCCTGCTAAATCACTACTGTTCTGGTAAAAATAACCCCACGTGCATGCCTAATGTGGAGAAGGAAGGCTGGAAGTGTTACCCTGGGTGATGTGTAAGAGACAGCATTTAGGAATGGGGACAGTTAAAGCTGGAAATCTACTTGAGTCAAATGTCTCTAAGTGCACCTGTTTTTCCTTCATGTAGAAGAAGTGGGGAATGATTCTATTTTCAAAGATATGGGCCAATGGAGATTCAATTACCTCTTTTGAGAGCCTGTTCTGGCTTGTGCTTCTGGGTACAATTTCCTTATAATTGAAATTTCTCTTGATAAGGCCCATTTCTTCTTCCTTAATCTTCTGAGTTGATGGAGAAGCACCGGTCATGGTTAGAAACTGAGGTCAGATTCCCCACCTAACTTTTATCTAGCAGCCTCCCTTATGGGGTCTTCTCATCCTCTGGAAGAACATTCTTATAATCTCAGTGTTAGAAGACATTCCCTTATTTCCATGTCTCTTCTCAGGACCATTTGGAATTCTGTACCTTCTTTTTAAAACGCAGTTACCCTAAGATTAAGTGTAGGAGCTCCCTTCAATTGATACAGGTGTCTTTTCTGTTACCCTCTCTTCAAATTGCATGTTTAGTTTTAAATAACACCATCAACTTTTAACACATATTCAGCTGCTGTTTCACTGTGATTCTCAGATTGCTGTTGCCCCAGAAATATCTGTTCCACTGTATGGTGCTTGGGTCATCTACATTCATATAATGACATTGAGAAATAGTAGACAATGATGAGTGTGACGATGCTGAGGAAAATAATGTGATAATGGCAAGTGGTTAGAAGAGTAAAAGGTGTTCTTAGAAGTACTAATGGCCATGGAGACACAGCCTCCGGTGGAACACTTCAGTCGCAGGAAGCTCAGGATGATCTTAGGATACTGCCAGCACTTACTGTTGTTCTATGAACTTGGGTCACAGTTGTCGGCACTGTCCTGAGGGCACTGCTGATACGCTCCTCAGGATATGTCTTGGTCTTATTCAAATACTTAGAAAGATTCTAAATATCTCCCTGGTCTCAGATACCCAGAGAGAAAAGCCAGAGGGGACAAAGTTGGCTGGAAACTTCACTGAGGGATCTACCATCTGATTAGTTGTACCTCTGCAGTGGGGAGCCTGTCTCCAAGACGACTTTAAGGGCTAGTGGCTTGCTTTAAAGAAGGAGGGCTGAGTGGGTGGCATTATGAATTTCAATTGGCTCCCTCTCCCCAAAAAGAGAAGCTGATGTTCTAACTCCAGTTGACCTTCTTTGGGAATAGGGTCTTGAAACAAAGATGTTATCAGTTAACATGAGGCTGTACCAGAATAAAGTCCTAATCCAATATAAATAAATAATATGGTTGCCACTGAGTTGATTCCAGTTCACGGAAAGCCCGTGTGTGTCAGAGTAGAACTGGGCGCCATGAGGTTTGTGATGGCTGGTTGTTTGGAAGTAGATTGCTAGGATTTTCGTCTGAGGTCCCACCCATCTTTCAGTTAGAGTCTGAGTGCCTTAATCTTCTGTGTCACCCAGGTGCTTCACTCCAATGTGGGCCTCTTGTACCACCGTAATAATACCCTTCCCTGCTTCTAAAGAGAAGAGAGACAGAGCAGGAAGAACGCCATGTGATGCTGCAGCGACAGGCCAGGAACCCCTGCAGCTACCAGGAGCTGACCGGCCAGAAAGACCTCCCCAGAGCCTTCAGAGAGGGCATGGCCCTGCTGACACCCTCAGTTCGGACGCTAGCCTCCAGACTGGGAGACAATGAACATCTGTTCTGATAAACCATGTACAAATTCCCCGTCCTTTGCAACTGCCACCTCCTAGGGAATTCTCTGGTCACAGGTGGTTTGACAGACTTTATCAGCTGTCAAATTTAGACTGCGTTGTGGTGCTGTGGCTGCTAACTGAAAGGTCCAGACAGTCTGAATCTACCAGGCACTCCTTGGACACTGTGTGGGGGAGTTCTACTCTGTCCTGCAGGATGGCTGAGAGTTGAAATTGGCTCAATGGCAATGTGTTTGCTTTGGGTTTTGCTTGGCTTTGTAGTATCATAATTTCTAAAAGAGATCAGCTCTGCCTCAGAAGTCCCTCAGCTACGGGTAAATGGAGGTGTACGAAGCTAGCAAGTTTTGTTAAAAAATATTTATGATGCATTTTGGAATCTTTTTCTGTTTAATTCAGTATATACCTACCAGCTGTTTGCTAGACACCAGGGAGGACACAAGGACAAAGTTCTTGTCCCAAAGCACTGACAGACTGTAGGGAAGACAGCAGTGTGGGGATCAGAGGGCAGAGAACACAAATAGCAGGGACAGCAAGAGGAGACTCCTGCTGTGATTCAGGAACAAAGAGAATCTTGTGAATTACCTGAGAGAAAAGGAGATTTGAGTGAGATGGCATTTGAATTGCATCTAAAAGAGAATTTTTTTTATGACCATTTATTATCAAGATTTTCAAACATGTTCAAAAGAAGAGAATAGTACAACAAACTCCCATGTACACACCACATGGCTTCAAATCTCAGCACATGGCCACTGTGTTTTACATAAAGTCCCGTCGGATCATTTTGATTCCAGTCCCAGATGGATTGTCATTTCCTGAAGAATATACTTCAATACGTGTCTCTAAAAGATACTCTTTATTTTAACATAACCACCAAACAATTATTACACCTAGGACACCTTCCTTAATATCACCAAATATTCAGTCAGCCCCCATTTGTCTCTTAAATATTTTTTACAGTTGGTTTGTTCAAATTAAAATACAAAGTAGCTTGGTATGTCACCTATGTAGTTTCTTCCTTTCCCTCTCTCCCTCTCTTTTCTTTCAGTTTGCTGTTGAAGAAACAAACTCATTTGTCCCATAGAGTCTCCCTGAGTCTGGATTTTGTTCCTCTGTCTCCTGTATTTTGTGTAAACTGGGAATCCAATCCAGAGCTTACTCAGATTTGATTCACTGTTTCTGGCAAAACCTTTTTATAGGTAGGGCTGGGAACTACCACCAGGAGACTCAACAGGCCTGAATCTCTCTGTGATGTCTGCAGATGTGAATAACCACCTAGACACTGTCTCTTGACCTGGATAATAATGATTCAGCCGGTTGCATTGAAATTATTCTATAACCTGGACATGTATGTCTCAAGAAACGTCAAGTATGTTGGCCAAATAGCAGTAAAAAAAATTGCTGGGGTGGGAGACTTTTTATAGGCAATCGAGAGGCACTGACAGCTTTCTTCTGGGCAGCGACTGTTCACATCATGAGTTAAAGCAATGCCTAGCAATGGGCGGAGAATCCTGCAGGCTAAAGCTGGGCCCTAAAACCAAAGAAAACCCCTAAACCTACTGCTGTCAACTTAATGCTGACTCAGAGTGACCCTATAGGACACTTCTACGCCTATGGGGTAGAAGTGCTCCATAGAGTTTCCAAGAGCACCTGACAGATTCGGACTGCTGACCTTTCGGTTAGCAGATATAGCACTTAACCACTATGCCACGAGGGTTTCTAGCTGGACCCTACGAACTAAAATTCTAGTTTCTGAAACCCATAGGCCAACAGTGTCAGTGGTTTTACTGAGGCACACCATGAGCCTAATCTTCAGGACATGTATTATTATAGCTCAGATTATGCATCTGCCTACTATCAGGCTTATCCCAGTGGTGCCCACCAGCCCTATCATGTGACAGAGCCCTTATCTGCCTGTAAGAGCATCTGTATTGCTTATAGAAGGTGTTCCCAGATGTTAATCAGGTAAGAGTGAGCCTCGGCCAGCGAAGTTGGCACTTTTTTTTTCCTATTAAGACTGAATGAAAATGTACATTTCCATATAAATTTGCATGCCCACCTATATGCAGCTCCCACTGCTCCCCCTGCCCGGTGACAGCACACTCTTCCTTTCTGCTCTATACATGTCTCATCCTCCCAAGAATCTCCTATCCCCTCCCCTCCACCCACTTCCCTTCCTCCAGTAAGAGGTCAGCAGGATGACATCCTATAGATGCATAGAATCATAAGGTGCACACATGATATGATCACTCTGTGTCACCAAATCCAATCCATTCCTGTCTGAGATTTGACCTTATTATCATTTATGGACAGGGGCAACATCAGGGCCACAGGCCATGCACCCAGGGGAACCCTGAGGCCCGCGGACCATCAACTTTGTGAACTCCATCACAGCTATCACTGGTAGTGGCCAGGCATCATCTGGTTCTTCCGGTCACAAGCTGATGTAGCCACCCACTCACATGGGTCTCTCTGTCTTCTATGTGGTATTGGTTCTTGCTGATCATCTGTTCCTGCTAAGTTGGGACCATTTGCTGTACCCTCAGATGGCAGCCTGGCAGCTTTTAAGACCCCAGACATCACTCACCAATGTGGGGTGCAGAGGGCTCTCTTAGAAAAATGTTCGTTGTGAAGTTGGCACATTTTGAACAACTAATAGATATCCCTAGGGAGGCTTCCAAATCTCGGAGGAGAGGGGTCCTGTGGAGTCAGCTACCTAAACTCAAGTCTCATAGTCACCTCTGAAATGTTGGATCACTATAGGGAAGGCTTCGTTTCCTCAACTGTAGAATGGGGATTATAATAATACCTCCCAGTATAGTAGGGATGGTTAAATGAGTTGTCTCTAGAAAGTCAGTAGGCAACCAGTGAATGTTAGTTGTTGTTATTACATAGGACACTATTCCTCTAACTTGTCACAGCCTGATAACAGTTAGTCTTGAGTGGAATCTTTAGAAATATTAATTAAAAAGCCCTCATCCCCCCCAAAACCCAGTGACATTGAGTAACAAAGCTGGTATTAAAAATGACTGCTTCCTCAAATCTCTGAAGAGATTTGGGCCAAGGAGGGTTTTACATTTTATTTTTATTTTTTCTAGTAAAGAGATATTTTATATCTGAGAAGATGGTAGATTTTCTGAGCATTTCAGCAGGAAATAAATGATGACGATCATGCTGATTGCCAGGCTGCTCCTCAGACTCTGTGGCCAGAACCCTGCCAACGCCACCCCAAGGAATTATAAGGTCATTAGGAACAAAGATGTAATTAACATCCAAAATAGGCAGGGAGACAAGTTGTCAAACTTGGTGATCTACAAATGACCCAGAGGCTAAAATCACTGAAGAGAAAATTAAAACAGCAAAAGCCAAATTTGCCTGACTTGTCTTTGTTTAATGAGGGCCTGGCTTGCAGCTCGCTGATAGAGTTGTAGGGGTGATGGTTTGAATACATCTCTAAAATTCGATCCTGTTTTCAGTCTATATGTGATTTACAAATAAGTCATTTTCTAGGACCTCAAAGGCTGCTATTTAGTCAATGATTCACCCACACATATTTATTGACCACCTATAATGTCAGACACAGTACTAGGTTATGGGGAGCCAGTAATACACAACCCGGTCCAGTACCAGGGAGAGAGGAGCCAGAAAGTCTGGAAGGCCTCTTTTGAATTTCTTTCAATTTCCTTACAAATAAAACAGTGACCAGAACCAGCCCTCATAAATACTTCTTTATGCAGAAAACTTTCAACAGATAGTGATAAAGAGATAAAACACCAAAGATTTTAGCCATCTCCTGGGACACTGAGATAAGCCTTCACATGATTGTATAAAATTCCTCAAAGTTGTTTTTCTGGAAAAAAACAAAACAAAACTGAGAAAAACCAGTTCTAGGGATACGTGTGCAGGAAGTCCCAATTTGGCCAGGGGTCTACAATCAGGACCGAGGAATCACAAATCCCAGAAGTCTTCACTGAGGACACCACCCGGCCTGCAAGGGTACTTCCCCTCCCTCTCCCACTGTGTACCATGTAAGTCACGCTCGTCTTCTGCTTCAAAATTTTTAAATATTTTGGGTGGGCCTTTGTTCAGTGACTTAGTGCCAACCAAGTACCCTCCATCTCCATCTGCAGACTCCTTTCCCTTTTCTAATAAACCTTGTTCCTGAGGAAAGATGTTCTGTGCCTTGCCCTTTATTCTTAAAGGGGCAGGCATGAAACTTTACAAGTCCATGGGGCCAGGCCACCTGGCAACACCAGTCCTTACAGAACATACGTTCTAACGGTAGACACAAATACTAGGCAATGACAACGGAGAGAGACACAACATAACCTCAAAGTAGCCCAGCCTACTAAGTAATATCCAAAAACGGTCCAGCACTCAAGGAAACCAAGATAACAAGGAACAAAAACTGGGTCCCATTTATGCCCTTGCTGCCACTGCTGTAGTCCAGTCTCTTAGAATTTGTGCCCAGACTCTCCCAACAACAGTCTCCCAGCTGGCTAGCTCTGCACTGCCCACCAACACCAGACTCAATTCCTCTTCCCTAAAGACCATTTTTATCGTGTCAGAGTCATGCACAGAAATCTGGCCTTCTGCACTGACAAAGTCACACTTAACTTAGCTAACTAGGGTCTTGAAACTTGAGAACAAATTTGCAAGAAGCTAAGAGAGGGGAACCTAGTAACATAGTGGTTAAGAGTTTGGCTGCTAACTACAGAGGCCAGTGGTTCAACTCCACCAGCCACTCCTTGAAAACATTATAGGGCAGCTCTATTCTGTCCTATCATGTTTCTATGAGTCAGAATTGACTCCCTGGCAATAGGTTTAGTTTTCGGTTTTAAGAGAGGGGAAGTGGATTCCTTACAAGGGGTTGTAACAGGGAGTGAGTAGTGAAGAATTTATCACAAGAGGCAGATGGAATTGACTTGTTTCTCCTTCTGTTTTCTCCTGGTGAGCTCTTGGCATCTTCCAAGCTTCTGCACCTGCCTCTGTAAGCCTGGAGGGACTTGAGCATTACTAGATATTCAAGCACTAAGGTCAGTTGGATCCTCCTTCATATCAGCACTGATAACCCAAAACCCCATGCCGTCAAGTTGATGCTGACTCATAGCAACTCTATAGATAGAGTAAAACTGCCCGTAGAGCTTCCGAGGAGTGCCTGGCAGATCTGAACTGCTGACCTTTTGGTTAGCAGCCATAGCACTTAACCACTATGCCACCAGAGTTTCCATCAGTACTGATAGAGCAGACTAATATCAAAATTACACAGATCCCGGATATGAATTACAAGCAACAATGGTGGTTAATATATGCAATTCAGGGACTGAAATGATGCTTAACCTTGAGGAACCAAAGGAAAGAACTTTTAACCAGAGCAGGCTGAATTTGTCCTAAGCAAGAAAAGCTTTATAACCCCTCCACGTCAATGGATATACCACATTTTATGTCAACTCCATAAATGAAACCTCAGCTTTAAGAGCACTCAGCACGCTGCATTTTAATTACATGTCTCCTTGCTATCTCCCTGGCCCACCAGACTGTAGCATCTTCTTCAAGAGCCATCTTTTATTCATCTTCTATACAAAGAAAGCACCTGGCATAAAGCCTAGTACACAATAGGCACTCAAAAGTGATAAGAATTCTGTCCCATTGCCTTAAAAAGCTATTTATAAGCACCTTTGGCCATAGTAGTTTGTCATTCCTCTAAACTTTCAGGCACTTATCTGTCCTATTCATGTAGTTTCATGAATTGCCTTATAACACTTAAATGACTTCTATAAGTTCACTAGAATAGTCTTTGTTCACAGAAAAAAAGGTTATAAATGTTATTTCCTATGCTAATACAGAAAGCCAGTTTTTAAACCGTCATATTCTTGAACTCATTAAATATAATTCTGCACACATTTATTGAACACATACTCAGCATTTGGATTCTCAAAGAACCCTGGACATAAAACAATGACAGACTCTGTTTTCCAGATGCTTACCATTCAAGAGAGGAGGTAAGCAATAAGAGCATGATGCGCCAAGCATGTGGCACACAGGAGGGAGTGTTTACTCTCGTGGTAATTAGGAAAGCCGTCACAGGGAAAAGGTCATCTGAGCAAGGTTTTGAAAGGTATATTAAACTTCAGGTAGTAAGACTAGGAGAGGAAATTCTAGAGAACTCCAGCAAAAGCAGAAGCACAAAAAATCAGAGGCCTGACATACCACAATGTATCTGGATAGGGGAGGGAGACAGGCAGAGTTGAGGTCAGCAGTAGGAGAGAGGAGATGGATCACAGAGAACTTTTAAGACAGCCTAAGGAACTTGGACTTTCTAGGTGATCGAGCTTTGGGCGGAGAAGTGCTGAGAAGAATCTGGTTCAGTTGCAGACCAGAGCATGGACCGGGGCTCAGTGGCCAGAAGCAGGGGCCAGGTGGAAGCCACTGCATAGCCTAGCGGAGAGACAGTGAGGATTGGGATCAAGGCAATCTGAGCTTCTTTAAGCCATTCCTGTGGACCCCAACCACTTTTCTTCCACTTCTGAATTCCCATTTCTCCAAAATGATGGACAGTCTGTATGATGATTAGTTTTATGTGCCAACTTGGCTAGGCTGTGGTCCCCAGTTGTTTGCTAAAACATGAGTCTTAAAAACAATTGTGGGCATGGCACAGGATGGGGCAGGTTTAGTTCTGTTGTTCATTGGGTCACTACAAGTCAGAACCAACTCCACGGCACCTAATAACAACGATTAGTGGTCCGTAATGTAAGTGGGTTTCAACCAGTCAGTCGAAGGTCTTCAGTACAAAAAAAGAGAGTTGTCCTAATGTATGTTCTGCCACCAGGCTATAAATAGACATTTGCCAAAACACTCATGCTCTTCACTCATCCCATCACTGACCTACGGATTTAGGGACACATAAGCCTGTAGGGCTCTCTAGCCTGTCGCCTAACCTACACGTTTTAGACTTGCCAGCCCTCCAAAATGTATAAACAGATTCTTTGTCTCTTTATTTTTAGAGCTGTCACTGACTCAGTCTCTCTAGAGAATCCCAACTAAGGCAGTGGGCAATGAGCATCAGTGTCAGAGTGGGTGAGGGTTGAAATGAGATGATTGGTTTGTCTGTATTGATGTGTACACTTAGACTATTTGTAAGTGAGTGTTTATCAGTGGAGACACTTGAGTATGTTCTTCTCTTCCATCAGCCCTCCAAGCTACTGGAAGGTAAACGCCATGACACATGCATCACTCTACTTCCTTCCGGCTCAGCCTCACACATGGAGTTCTGCATATGTTGAAACCAATGAATGTGTGTGAATTCAGATATGTTAAATAATCCATACATTTTGTTTAGAATAGACCTTTAGGTCAGCGTTGCACGAGCATCTTGTTCACTGCTGGTGTGCTGTATAAACATAAGTGTTAATTACAACCACACAACATTAACAATTCTACTCTGACAGCATGGTGTGGGGTACAACCTGATCCTCACCTTGGTACCAATTCAGTGGCACTGCCCAGCTGTGGTTTTAGTTTAATTTCCTTAAGATTCAGACAAGGCCTCTGGCTCCACTCCATCTGCGTCATGTTTACAGTGAATCACATGAAGCCCTCAGACTAAGAAATAAATAAGAGTCGAGCTCACATAGCAAACAGGGCTGATGATCATAGGGTGTCGTAGGGTTTATTTTTCCTGTCTGTTTTTCAATTTAGGGAGTCACAATCACCAGAGATTTCAAAGATGGCACGTTGAATAGAAAATTACCAGTTCTTTGAGGATTTAGAACGTACTTTGGGATCCTATAGGGTTGCTATGAGTCAGAATGAACTTGACATGAGAGCCCAGATTTCATGTTCTTTGAGGAGTGTGGCAAGCCCACGTCCTGCAGTGAAAAGCTCTGTCAATAACAGGAGCTACAGGATCAGCAAATAATCTAAGAAGTTGGACTACATGAAGAAGAATAAGGCATCAAGATTGGAGGAAGACTTATTAACAACCTGCGTTATGCAGATGATGCAACCTTCCTTGCTGAAAGTAAAGATAACTTGAAGCAGTGACTGGTGAAAACCAAAGATCACAGCCTTCACATTAATTTCACATAATTGCACATTAATATCAAGAAAACAAAAATCCTCAGAACTGGACCACTAAGCAACATCATGATAAATGAAGAAAGGATTGAGGTTGCATAAGACTTGATTTTACTTGGTTCCACAGTTCAATGCCCATGGAAGCAGCAGTCAAGAAAGCCAAAGATGCATTGCATTGGGAAACTCTGCTGCAAAGGATGACTTTAAAGTACTGAGAAGTAAAGATGTCACCTTGAAGATTTATATACGCCTGACTGAGGCTGTGGCATTTTCAATTGCATCATATGCATGTGAAAACTGGACAATGAATAAAGTAGACAGAAGAAGGATTGATGTCTTTGAATTGTGTTTGAGAAGAATATTGAATGTATCGTGGACAGCCAAAAGAACAGATCTATTCTTGAAGAAGTACAGTCAGAGGGCTCCTTGGACACAAAGATGGTGAGACTGCATCTCACATACTCTGGACATGTTGTCAGGAGGAATCAGTCCCTGGAGGAGGACATCATGCTTGGTAGACTGGAAGGGTGGCAAAAAAGAGGAAGACCCTCAACCAGATGGATTGACAGTGGCTGCAATGATGTGCTTAAGCATAAAAACGATTGTGGACATGTGGCAAGACTGGGCAGTGTTTTGTTCTGTTGTACATACTCTCTATGAGTCAGAACCAACTCAACAGCACATAACAACAACAACAACAGGATGTTGCACAGATTGCAGCAGAAAGTCAGTTGTTCATTTAAGCAACATTTATTGAAAGCCACTGGTTTTAGGCCCCAAGCTGCAAAAAAAAGAAACAATGCAAAGAAAGTGGCCTTTGAGTCAGATGGGGCTGACTATATAAGCTGGGGTAAACTGCTTAACCTTTTAAACCTCACTTAGGAATCTGTAAAATGGGTACAATAAATCCCCCTCTGTGAGTTGTGATTAGGATTAAATGAAGCACTCTGTAAATGGCTCAGACAGTGCCTGGCTCATGGTAGTTCACTTAAAGTGGGTTCTTTTCCCTTCCTCTTATGTATCTTAAAATTGACAAACACACACAAACATCTAATAACTAGAGAACCATCTAAAAGAAAATTACAATGTTGCATTAATTTACAGCAAACTACTCAACATCAAACAAGGGAGCCTGCAGGAAAGAAATTGCTCAGATACTCAAGGTAATTTTTCAAACATCCATTTCAAACAAGCAATGGTGTAAACTCATCATTAGCTAGGCTTTAACTTCATGGCACTTAAGAACCTGTAATATTAAAAGTGAATTAAACACCCCATATGACTATGCATTTACGGTGTTTAGGGAGCAATTCACAGCTGAGGCACTCAAGCTTTCCTGTCTGATAAAAATTCACATTTCCCTAGAGGTAGGAGAGTGAGTCCCAGGAACTGGGGAGGAGACAAGAACAAAGGCACTGTGGCCTGATTTGAGAAGGTGTCTTGGACAAGGGGTTCAGACATGTACCTTCCTTTGCATACTACTGGGTGATGATGAGTATTATTTTTTGAGTCTTTTCTCAGCCAAGCAAAAAGATAGACATTCTTGATTACAAAATCTGGGTCACAAAATATGGGTTATTTTCCCAGTGCCTCTGCAGTGCTTCAAGATAACACAAATGTGGCAATGCGGGTGGTCTTGTGGCTCCCCAGAATTTAGGGTGTCTGCCCTATACTCCCACCCTCTCCATATTCCAGTACGCTTCATCACCTACTCTGCCACCAGCTGCTCCCACCTCCTTGCCTCTGGTATCTTTTGGGATCTTATTGTATATGTGATAGGCTTTGTAATTTATGTCAGAAGAATCCGCCCTTTTAATTCTTCACAGCAAGATGTAGACATGAGCTGTATCTCTAGTAGCAAGGCAGATTTCAAACCGAGTTTTCTACATGCTCTTGTCTGTCTCCTCCATGTGGTAGAACTTGGCTGAAACAGGTCCAGGGCTCTGCTGGGTTATCATTGAGAGCATGAGACTGGGCATTCGATTTGGTCCTTGTCAAAGAGACAGAGTAAAGTTGGGCTGTGGGTCAGCCATTCTGAGGAGAGAGCCAGAAACCAAAAGCCTGGGGCAGAGTAGATTAGAAACCAAATGGGATCTGACGGGAGCCAAGGGAGGACAGAAGCACCCAAGAAGGCAAAGCCAAGATGGTAGTGAGAAGGGAGCCAAGTCATGCAGGAGACATCAGACTAGAACAGTTTGGACAAGTCTCACCAAATTTTTGCTCTTTACCCAGTTGCAAAGGCTTTCACTTCAGTAGCATCTTAAAGGTGCTGACTAGCTTTCTGATATGTCTGAAAGAGATAGGCCAGGGTTCAATGAGCCATCTGTGGCTGTGGAACAGAACAATCCTTAAAGGCCTTAGGAAGAAGCAGAATGGTCTTCTAGTGCATCGGGCTTCAGACTTCAAAAACTTTTCATTCACAGAAATATCTGAAGAGTCCCTGAGTGGTACAAATGGCTGAAACTTTAGGGTGTTAACTAACAGGCTAGAAGTTTGAATTCACCCAGAGGTACCTCAGAAAGAAAAGTCTGGTGATCTACTGAAAAATTAGCCTTTGAAAACCCTGTAAAGCTCAGTTCTATTCTGACACACATGGAGCAGCCATGAATCTTGTCGTGGATTGAATTGTGTCCCCTCAAAAATACGTGTGCCAGTTTGGCTAGGCCATGATTCCTGGTATTCTGTGACATTTCTGTATGCTGTAAAGCCTGCCTCAATAATGTTAATAAGGGAAGATAGCCAGCTTTTGTGTTGGTGGGGCAGGACTCATTGTGTACAGTATGCCTTGAGGTAATCTCTCGGGTTATAAGAGAAAGAGAAGCAAGTAAAGAGTTGGGGACCTTCTACTACTGAGAAGCAGTGCAGGGAGCTGAATGGTCCTTTGGAGTGAACCTGGAGTCCCTGCATGCCAGAAGCTCCCAGTCCAGGGAGCTGGTGCCTTTTATGCTTTCTTTCCCCCAAATTTCTCCCATTTGCAATTGATGATAAGGACCTTCCTCCAGAGTCAACAGAGAAAGGCTTCCCCTGGAGCTGCTACCCTGAACGTGGACTTTCAGCCTAGTGAACTGTGACAAAATAAAATTTCTCTTTTTAAAAACATCCACTCATGGTATCCGTGTTACAGCAGTACCAGACGACTAAGACAGATTTTGGTACTGTGAGAGTGAGGTGCTGCTCTAAACAGATACCTAAATTGTGGAAGGGGTTTTCAAACTGTGAATGGATAGAAGACTCAGAAGGAACTGAGGAGAACTGTTAATACCAAAGAAGGCATAGATGGCAAAAAGCAGCCTCAAACTGTAATTCAGTACCAAGAGACTAGAGGAAGCCAGCACTAGAGCTGACTCAGAGTAAGAGAGCTGGGTGCCTGTGTGCAGGAGGCTTTCTGGTGGAGTAGGGTGCCTCCTGGCATTTAAGTCAGTGGAGCTACAGAGTTTTGGAATGCTTGCCCCAGCAGGGCAAATGCAGGTGTGAGGCTCAGGTCAAGATGCTGTAGGAAGCAGAAGTTGAAGAGACAAGGAACACAAGAGCTGAGCTGCCTCAGTCTTAAAAGGTACAGCCATGGCCTCAGGGATTTCAAAGGGTGCAGCCATGGCCTCTGGTGTTTCTAAGGGTGGAGTTGCCACTCAGTTGGAGTAGGAAAATGGTGTGCCTAAATCCAAGGGATTAGAGTTGCTGTTCCAGTGGACCTGGAAGGCAGAGGTATAGCCCAGGTCCTAGGGAACTCCATTCAGAATCTGGAGCATGTGGCCAACACCTAGAGACTGGATGGCAGGATCATTGTGTAAACGTCCCAGAGAATGAAAGATTATTTTCAAAGCCTTAGGGGCTAATATAATGTTTTCTGGCCTGTTATGTTCTCTTTCCCTGAAGTTTCTCCAATTTGCAATGGAAATGTCTAACTTGTGCCTGCCTGTTCTGCCATTGTACCTTTGGAAGCAGGTAACTTGTATTCCGGATTTCACAGTTGAAAAAGAATTTCTGGATTTTGGATTTGGACTTAAGACTTTTGCTATGATACATGTTTTGCATGTTGCAAGGATGTGATTTGGGGGTGATAAAGGGTGGAATATCATGAATTTCATTGTGTTCTCCCAAAAATGTGTGTAGCAATTTGTCTAGGCCATGATTCCCGGTATTGTGTGGTGTCTCTATATGTTGTAAAGCCTGCCTCCATGATGTTAATGAGGGAGGATGGGTGGCAATTCTGTTGGTAGGGCAGGACTCAGTGTGTAAGATTATATTGTGTCTTGAGGCAATCTCTTGGGTTATAAGACAAAAGGGAGAGTAGAGAGTCCCCAGGTAGAGTTGGGGGATTTATGGAATCAAGAAGTCGTGCTGGGAGCTGAGCATGTCCTTTGGAAAGGACCTGGAGTCACTGTGCATCAGAAGCTCCTAGTCCAGGAGAAGACAGATGATAAGGGCCTTCCTCCAGAGCCAGTAGAGACAGCCTTCTCCTAGAGCTGATACCCTGAACTTAGACTTTTAGCCAACTGGACTGTAACAGAATAAAATGTCTCCCTTTAAAACCATCCACTTGTGCTATTTCTGTTACAACAGCACTAGATGACGAAGACAAGTCTGAATCAACTTGATGAAAACTTACTGGGTATTGATTGTAATATCTGAGTCCTACAAAAATTCATTATTACCCTCATTTTGTAACTTGGAGATAACGAACATGAGAGATTTTCCCAAGATCATTCAGCTTTTAAGTTATGGAGCCTAGTCTTGGAGCTACCCCTTCTTCCATACTCCATGTTCAGCCTGTGACCATGGTTGTAGCCACATCAGTTCCATCGAAAGAAGCAACTATTCATTACTCTTGATTCAGTCTGAATCACTGTCCTGCTGGGGGGTAGCCTAATAATTACCAATTACTCTATTTCTGATCCCACCTCTCCCACCCAAACCTGAGATCCCTCAATGTCCTTCAGAACAAGGAATAATGTATTCTAGCCATTCACCTTTGCTGTGACCCTGCTGTGGGTAGTGATCCTCACCTTTCCTTCCCACATGTCCACGGCTCGTTTTCTTTATTCAACTGTTGTTTAGCATAACTATTCACTTCCTGTATATCACCTGACTATTACAGGAATCATGGCATGAGTTTTAACAGCTTTTTCATTATTGGATAATCACCTGTATGAAATCTCAACAAATACAGGTAGCAATCAATCTGCAGTTAATTAATATAAATCAATCAGTCTCATTAAATCCAAATGTTGCAGTGGACATGGTTGGTTGACTAAATATCACTGCCATTTACAACTACATCTTTCTTGGGATTGTCCTAGACTTGAAAATATTTTTCATTAGATAGCCGGTGTTTAACAAAAATTAATTGTTTTTTATGCATCATCAATTTCATACCATAGAAGTAAGGTCTGAAGCTGACTTGGAACAGCTGTGTGCGTGGAGGAGCTTCCTGAGTAGTTCTCTGAGACTCATCATCTCGTTCTCTCCTCTTACTCCCTGGACTTGCCTCATTTCTGCAACCCCTACCTAGCATCTTAATGAGGTCTTTTCTAATCAAGCTGTACTTTTGCAAGCTGTTCCTTAATTTCTTCGAATTTGGCTCGTATTCCAAAATATTTTATTATTTGCTGGTACTGCATGGGGCATGGGTACTAATATAGCGAGAGAATTGGAGCACTGGGAATGGAGAAGTAACAGGCTGGTATAACTTTAGACAGGGCAGTTCATCTTCATTTATGGAACAGTAATGAGAACACTTTCCACCAATCTGCCCCAACTGTATTAGGTAGGATTCCTTTAACTGAAATGACAAAAACTCACTAAAAAAATAGTTGAAGCAAATAGATGACACTGACTGACACATACCAGTGAGTCTGAGGGAATCCAGGCACAGCTGGATCCAGGGATTCAAACAATATCATCAGGACTCTTTCTGTCTCTATATCTCTTAACTCCATTTTCTTCTGTTTGGATCATTTTCATTCAGCTTCCCTCTATCTCAGAAGCAGCAGTATAACTGCTGGAAGCCCCAGCAAACCCAGAAAAAGAGAGAAATCCCCTCAATCCCAGCATCTATAATCAGGCTTTGGCTGGCTATGCTTGGATCGGGTGCTCGCTCCCGGACCAATCACCCTGTGAGAGGTAATGAGCAATTCAGGCCACTCCTAAGGCTGGGAGGGCAGAGCCACATGATTGACAGGCAATTTTTCCAGAATCTTATGGAGCAGGTGAGAAATGCAAGGCAGAAACACTGAACAGATGTCTTCTACATTGCTTCTAAATATAACTATGCTTCTGTTATCAAACGATCTGTACCATGTCAAAGTACTATTTCTACCTATAGAAACTTAATCATGTTGGTATGGCTTCAAGACAATTTACAGCAAGACTACAACTTTTGAAACATCCAACTTCTTTTTATTCACTTAATTAAGTCAGAAATTTGGGGCAAAGGGACCTTTAGAAAACATAAGAAAGTGACAGACACATGGCACTCAGGTCCTTTTAAAACTATGGAGCATTCTGAGGGTGAACAATTTGTTACAGGGAAACTCAAAACGGATTTCAAAATCCTCTGTTAACCCCCACCCTGGCTGGATTCCCTTTTGTAGCTTGTCTGTTTCTAGGAAGATACCATAGCAGATTCATCAGTGGAAGCGACGAGATTTGCCAGAAGCAACTTGCCAGTCACACAGAGTATTGTTTCTGCCCAATGTCTTCCCAGTATCCCCACCCACTTATTTCTCACATGTAAGCAGGGGAAAGAGCGTTGTTCTCCTTTACCTAAGAGTAGAGTTGAAGGCTTTATCGAAGAGATTTTGTCATCCAGGGTGGGGATGATAATACAGCTTTTATCCTGTCCTGGGTGATGGTCCCTTCTGTGATATTTGGGGCAGAAACTAGCAGAGCTCTTCTTTGCCAACATGCATCTTAAATGGTTTTTCTAAATGCTTGCTTATCTCAGGGAGAAGATTTATGTAGACAGACTTGGCTGCTGGCACTTCACTGATATGCTAAGTCAGCAACCGGGTACAGCTGCTCCATCAGTTACCTCTGGCAGAACTTGAGCAGCCTCTGTGGGACTTGGGTTTGCCTGGCCTTGC
This sequence comes from Heterohyrax brucei, assembly GCA_028571685.1. Taxonomy (NCBI): domain Eukaryota; kingdom Metazoa; phylum Chordata; class Mammalia; order Hyracoidea; family Procaviidae; genus Heterohyrax; species Heterohyrax brucei. Next base: position 87,160,056 of record CM053151.1, on the reverse strand, counting down.
TCCTGCATTGTGAATAACTTGTATTTCTGGGAATTTGACAGCGTGAATGATGGCTGGAACATAAGCACAACACAAGCAGTTACAGACACCATTCTCCATGTCTGCTTCACCTCATGCAGTAGGAGTGAAGGCTATGAAACAGCCTTTTCTTGCCTCATTTGAGCTGGCAGTGGTTTTGACAGTTCCCAGATGGATGCAGGGGCAAGATTCTCAGCCATAACCAAGCATCCAACAGGAGCATTTTATTTACCAGTCCCCATCCCCGATAGTGTCAAATCATAGAGTCTGAGACACTGTAAGAACTCAGACACGTCCATGAAGCAGAAGATAAAGGCACGGAAAACAAGAGACGAGAAAGACTAAGGAAGAAAGATACATAATTAATAGTACCAAGGACATGAAGGAAAGACAAACAGCACTTTGAAGTGCAGGTAACAGGATAGCCAGCTTGTCCTGGTTTGCCCAAGACCTTCTCAGTTTTGAAATTCAAAGTCCCATATCCTGAGAAGCCCACTCAAACCCAGGCAAACCAGGATGCTGCTTACTCTAGTAGACACAGGTGGACTTCAATTACATAGGCCCACAGGGAAAGCCTTAAGGGCACACTGGCATTATTTGGGGGCAAAACACATTTAAAATGTGAAAGCTAACCACTGTACCCCCTGTGGCCCTGGGTCGCAGGAGATGGATCGCACAGCATGCCACAGGTGTGACAGCTCAACTGTTGAACGACATCAACTGTGGTGTATGCTGCTCTTTGTATTTCTCTGAAATCCCATTAAAAGTTTAACAACACGTTGTTCTTAACATATCAAGCTCCAAGCACACTCTTAAGAGTCAATGATATGTATCTCCAGTTGGCTGGACAAGTGTTTTTTACAACATCTCTACCTAACTTTTTCATTCTTTACTTATATATTATAAAAAGTCAGTTGAGAAGGCATGCCCCTAAGTGAGTGAGGCTGTAAGGCTAATGATAAAAGCAAATCAAACATAACAGTAAGAGTCAGTATGCAGTACACATGCCCTTGAGTCAGGCACAGGCACGCCTGCCAGGGAGCTTCAGCCTCAAAGGTTTCCCCGGCACAAACCACCACTGCCTCAGGAAGCTGCCCTATGTTGCCCACAGCGTAGGTCTGGTTTCAGCACGTGCTCATTCATCTCTCCTGACTGTTTGGCACATCAGGCAGGCCTGATATCGGCCTCTAGCATTAGCCTCATTGGACTGGGCATCTCACATTCATTGCTGCCATGTCCTCCATCCTCTCTAATGCCACCAGACTAGATGTTAGGGCCTTGCTTGACCTCTCCCCTCCCACTTGGCCTTGGCCTTAGCTTTCCTGACAAGGATTAACAGCTTACCTTGTCCTCACCAAGACTCAACCTGCAACAGGAATCTACTTCACCAACAAAGAAACTTTCCTGACATTTCCCATGCTGCTTATTGGTATCTTGCAAAAGTGGAAGAGGCCATATATCAAAATGCTCTTTCAAGGGCAAAAGGTAACACCGTGTCTGCTTGTTAATGCCATGCAGACTCACACATTCATTAGCTTATTTTTAAAAATATTTATTAGAACTTAGTACACACCAGGCAGTAATGTAGGTGCTTGGGTCACAGCTGAGAACAAGACAGACAAGACCCTTGCTCATGGAGCCTATGATCTGGAGAGAGAGAAAAAGATTGTAAATAACGACATAAATGAATGAATGAATGAACAAAGGCACTTTAGAAATTATTAAGCACTCTAGACAATAAAAATGGGAATATAACCTTCTTGGAAATCCTAGTGGCATAGTGACCAAAAGGTAGGCAGCTGAAATCCACCGGAGACTCCTTGGAAACCTTATGTGGCACTTCTGTTCTGTCCTATAGATCAATGGGAGTTGACATTGACTCAGTGGCAATGGGTTTGGTTTGGGTTTATAATCTTCCTGGGGAGGAGGCTTGGGTCACCAAGAAATTTACCTTTATGGTCCTTCCCAACTCTTCAAAGATTTGCTGGCTAATATCAGCATAACGTACTGAACTTTTCCTGGGGTGGCTTCACTTTCTCCACAAGTAGTTGTTTGTGTCTGTTTTGCCTTCATACTCCATCCCATTAAACTACTGTCTGAGTGCTTTTCACAGGAGGAGTTGTCCCTAGAAACAGAGTATCCCTTGATAAAGGCCTTCCTGGATGTTCTCTTTCCAAACAGGAGACCTCGCCTCTAGAGGCTATGCAGCCTGGTGGTTACGGGCAATGACTTTGACTTCAGCCATCCTAAGCTTTCTTCCTTTGCCCCTCATCTGGCTTGCTAACTGGGTCTTATCTCTCAAAATTCCATTCAGGTATCTCTTCTGGAAAACTGTCCCTGAGCCGCTGCAATGTGAGTCCCCCCAACCCCAGCATAAACCTGTAAAGGCCAGCTGGTAATGTTGGTGTCTGTTGTTAAGTGCCATGTTGGTTCCAACTCAGCCACCCTATGTACAACAGAAAAAACACCACGTGGTGCTGTGTCATCCACATGTTGCTATGCTGCAGTCTGTCACTGCAGCCACTTTGTACCACTTTGGGCTGTTGGGGAAAAACTGTTTTCACAGGTATTTCTGGAAAGATGTTAAACTGACACATCAAGTGTCTGAGGCATAGAAAGGACTCAATAGACCTTTATGGAATGCATGCCTAGGTAAATGAATGAATCTGGAGCTCGGCAGGGTAGCCTGCATCTGATAACTGAGTCCCCTAGATCAGTGCTTAATCCAGAAGTTCATGATAAAAGGATAAATAAAGTTATTTTCCCACTGATTACATCATGAACAATTAAAAAGTTGAAAAGCTGTCTCTGAGGTGATTCAGACTCTCTCTTCCAGAGATGAGAAGCACGACTGCTGTTGTCAAAGCCACACAAAAATCCTCTCAGTGGACTCCTCTGAAGCATCTATCTATCTTTAAGAAAAGTATAATTTAACAAAAGTGCTACATACAGCTTCTTGCCTTGTTCTCTAAATTCCCTCCATGTATTTCTAGGTGTAACGTAAAACTCAGTTGTGTGTCAGCCCCAGTGAGTAAGACTCCTGGTTCACCAGTGGGCTGTTGGGGAAAAACTGTTTTCACAGGTATTTCTGGAAAAAATGTTAAACTGACAGACAGGAATTAAAAGTAACTCTAAGCAGCTTTGATTGCCCTGGCTGTGCTGGCGAAAGTTAACACAGAAAACCTTGGCTTAAGGCCTTGTGGAGTTCTCCCACAGGCTGCTACCTTCAGAGCTGAGAAAGGGGTGTTCAAAATTGCTTGCTGAATTATGATGTGTCAGGGGGTCAACCACTGTTAAATGTTTGTCATGGATTGAACTGCATCCCCCAAAAATGTGTCTATCAACTTTCCTAGGCCATGATTCTCCATGCGCCTGTGAGTTTTTGTGCCATAGGGGCTTGTGTGTTGCTGGAAGCTATGCCACCAGTATTCAAATACCAGCAGGGTCACCCATGGCAGACGGGTTCCAGCTCTGTTTCCAGACTAAGACAGACTAGGAAGAAGGACCAGGCAGTCTACCTCTGAAAAGATTTTGCCAACAGAACTCTTATGAGTGACAATGGAACCTTGTCTGATACAGTGCAAGAACAAGAGCTCCTCCGCGTTGGAAGACACTCAAAATATGACAGGGGAAAAGCTGCCTCTTCAAAGTAGAGTCAACCTTAATGATGTGGGTGGAGTCGGGCTTTTCAGACTTTCATTTGCTGGTGCTAGATAGGCTGGGAGAAGTCACTGACCGTAAGAATCTCCATGTTTAATGGAACCCACAGTGTGCGTAGTTGTAAGGTTCAGATATAAAGTAGTGTCCAAAGATGCCCTGTGAACTGTAAAGCTTTGAACAAATAGGAGAAATTATTATAATTGCATTACCAGTGAATTACTAATTTTTAAGGAAAATTATGCTAAATATTGTTTAATATCTCTTTAACTTCTCAGAAAGCCTCTTAGAACTTCACAGTGCTTCAGTGGCATTATTTTTCATTTTACTTGTTAGCAACCACAGGGTGAGCCCCTCTAGGTATAAGGATAAGTGTAATTGAATTATCAAGGGGAGCCCTGGTGGTACAGTGGTTTAGCACTGAGCTGTTAACTGAAAACTTGGTGATCTGAACCTACCAGCTGCTCCACGGCAGGAAAGACCTGGAGATCTGCTTCTGTAAAGATTACAGTCTGGGAGATTCTATGGGAGGATTTCTACTTTGTCCCACAGAATGGCCGTGAGTTCGAATGCGTTTGACCTCATACAAAAACCATCGACTGCTTTGGAAATTGTAATAATGGATATCACCACAAGGTGGCACTGTTGATGACATTTCTTCACCTTGATTATTCGTTTAAAACAAACTGACATTTGAGGGGCCCAGGTCAAGAGTTAAGGTGCTAGGCTGCTAACTGAAAGGCTGGAGGTTCAAGACCACCCCGTGATGCCTCATAAGAAAGGCCTGATGATCTGCTTCTGAAAAACCAGCCATTGAAATCCTCGTGGAAACTGCAGTTCTACTCAGACACACATGGCGTTGCCATGAATGGGACTCAGCTGGACGGCAGACAGCGGTGGCAGTGGTAGGTCAAGAGCACAGAAGGAGGCCTGTGCGCCACATGTCTATTTGAGGGTTGAATCCATGTAATGCCTAAATTAAATAAAATGTTTCCTATCTTAACAAACTTCTTTTCCTAACATAAACGGAAGGACAGGGTACAAATGCGGAATTCTGGGATTCCTCGGGGTTACCAGCAGGTTTCTTTGAGGGTCAGCATCCAGCCTCCCCTCAGCTTCATTCTGTACTGAGAGGGCTGGCAGCTGAGCTCCCAACTCCATTTACACCCCACTCCTCAGCCTTGGGGTGCACATATCACCAGCAGTGGTGCTCATACCAGCAGCAGTAGTCCCGCTCAGGGGCCAGGTGAGAGGAAGAAGCCCTCTATTTTCTGGAAGGAAAGGACAAAGACTTCTGAGGCCCTGGATATCCATAGCAGGATCTAGAACAAAGGAGGATGGCCTTTTCTATAAGAGGTTGGATAGTAAATATTTAAGACTTTGTGAATCATATGGTGTCAACTATTCAGCTCTGCCATTTATCATAAAAGCAGCCATACCCCGTACTTAAAGGAATAGATATGCCTGTATCACAACTAACTTTATTTACAGGGGGTGAGCTGGATTTGATCCACAGGCTATAGCTTACCCTGGTTGCACAATGGTTAAGCATTTGGCTGCTAACCAAAAGGTTGGTGGTTTGAACCCACGGGACACTCTGCAGGAGAAATGACCTGGTAGTCCAATGAAGTTCTACATTACACTTTGGTAAGTAGTGTCTGGGATCTTGAAATCTCTTGAGCAGCCATCTAAGTACATATATAGCTCTCATCACATCCTGAACAAAGGAACATAAAGAAAACCACAGATAGAGAGAAAATATTAGCCCAAAGTACTAAATGACCACATGAACCAGAGTCAACAAAGCTGTGACCAGAAGAATTAGATAGCAACCTGATACCAACAACAAATGCTCTGACAGGGATTACACCAGAGAATCCCAGACAGAAGGGGAGAAAAATGTACAACAGAATCCAAACTCACTAAGAAAAGACCAGACTTATTGGTCTGCCAGAAATTTGTGGAACCCATGAGACTACAGCCCCCAGACACTCTGCTCACTCATGACTGAAACCATTTCTGAATCCCACTCTTCAGACAGAGATTAGACAGGCCTATAAAACCAAAAATAAGACACATAAGGAACGTGTTTCTTAGTTCTATCAAACATATGAGACCAAATGAGCAACTCTTGTCCAAATGCAAGATGAGAAGGCAGGAAAGGACAGGAACTGGAGGAATGGACACAGGGCACCCTCAGTGGAAAGGTAGAGGGTGCCGTCACATTGTGGGGATTGCAAACAATGTCACAAAACAATATATGTATAAATTTTTGAATGAAAAATTAACTTAAGCTGTAAGCTTTTACCCAAAACACAATTAAAAAAAAACTACAACCTAGGATAACCCATGAGGCAATTCTGCTCTGTCCTATAGGGTCTTTAGGAGTCAGAATCAACTCAACAGCACCTCAGAACAACAATAACAGTCTATCTAGAAGCTGGCGCCAATCTGAGTGGTGCTTTATATGAACAAAGGAAAAAAGACACAGACAAAAAAAGAGGGGGAAAGATGGCTATAAGAAGACACATCTACAAGCCAAGAAGGGCCTGGGGCTACCAGAAGCTAGGAGAGACAGGAGAGGGTCTTCACTAGAGGGTTTGGAGGGAGCATGGCCTGGCCAACACCTTGATTTATTTTCCAGCCTCTGGAACTGTGAGAATATACATTTTAATTCTTATAAATCACCCAGTTTATGGTACTGTGTTGCAGCAGCCAAAGGAAACTAATACAACAGCAATAGCAGTATTACACCAACGCATATAAATGGATGCATAACCTGGACCCGACTCGACGGCACTTGGCTTGGCAAACCACAGACTGGAAGGCCCATGAAGATCAACAGACTAATGGCAGTGGAAAGGGAAGGTATGTCTGAGAGGTGGGTAGGAGTAAAGCCCAAAGGCGAGGCTTCCAGGCAGAGGAACCCCCTGAGTGAAGACTGTGGGTGCAACCTGAAAGAGGCAATGGGGCTGATGTGCTGAGCCAGGGAGACAGCCTGGCTGAAAAAGAAGAGGCAGGAGCCAGATGGACCGGCTTTGCAAGTCCTATGAACAGCTTGTGATTCATTTAAAGTGCAGTAGGAAGTCACAGCAGGGTTTCCAACAAGGAAGGAATAAGATTTGATTCTCATTTTTAAAAGCTCACACTTGCTGCTTCCTGCTGAGTGGGCTAGGGCAGGGGCAAAAGAAAGAGAAGGGAGCTTTGGTTAGGAGGCCAGTGCCACAGCTCTGGAAGGAAAGGCTGATGAGAGGTGCCCAGCTTTCAGAAACACGTGGAGGTGCTGGGTCAGTGTGTCTTCAGGGTTTCTGGCTTTGCCAAGATGAGGAAAAGTGGAGACACAGGCTTGGGAGGAAGATGAGCATTTCAGTTGTTGGCTTGTAACACTGGAGATGCTTTGGGTGCTGTGAAGTGGACTGTGGACAGACATACCAAGTGAGCAGTTAGATGCATGTCCGCTACTCCAAAGAGAGGTCAGGGCTACAAATAAAGAGGGGAATGTCGGTATCCAGAGGCATTTATAGCCCTCAAAACAGCTGAGTCCTTCTTGGTGAAAATAGAAAGGGGCTGAGAACCCTGCAGCACTTCACGGTTTGGAGAGAGAGAACCCAGCAAAAAGGGAAGGCAAGAAGAGGATGGTATTACAGGAACCCACAGAAGGGAGTTGTTCCAAGAGTTTTATTTTATCATCTATTTTGATGATTAGCAAAAGTAAAGCTTTCCTATCAGTTGTGGGCCTCATGATGGCCTCTCTTACTCCATCTCCCTGATACAGTTATGATAACAGAAAAATGAAACAGGTAAGAGGAAGATAAGATACATACCTAAACAACCATATGTGGTGATCCCATTAGTATTGGCATAGATGACCTCACCATTGAAGAAGTGAGTCAAAGGGTAAATGGGTGACTTACGCTTACTGATTAAGAACTAGATTTTGAACCTTCTAGAATTTACTTTTACAAAATGGCAGTCAATAAAGGAAAAAGCTAGTTGAATAAATCTAACATCTATTGTTGGCATGTCCCATGATGGCATGGTTGCCCTCTCATCAGACCTTAGTCAAGAGACTGGGTTAGGACTCCCTGGGGATCACGTACCTATGCTAAGCTACCAGAATGATGGGTGCTGTATGTTGTTCTGAATACTTACCAGAAAATCACATGGTTCCTGTAATTCATATTAGTGGCATTTCTTTTTCCAAGTAAATAACCTTGCGTCTTGACCTGTAACAATGTGAAATGCTAACAAAGCAGTGAGGAAATTAAAATCCCTTGATGTGCCTTGGAGGCTGCCTAAGCAGATCCTGTCCAAGTGACAAAAGGTCCGTGAGATCCTGGGAATAAACAAAGGAAGGAAAAGGTCATGGAAGAAATAGCTGCATGGTGAAATGGCAAAGTACAAGAGTTTATCTAGACCAAAGAGGTACCCTTTACTTAAAAGAATTGCAAGTCAAGGGTTGCTTACAGGTCTGAGCACCACCTAATGTGGATGAAGTGCGGACAGATGATTCAGAAAAAATCTGGTACTCTGATTGCTATATTAGAACAAAACCTGGTGGGCAGCAGGCTTTACTGTATATAGAAGTTCAAGTTTTTCAGAACACTTTTTCGTCTGTATCAGTTTATGTTTCCAGAAATCTGTAATGTAGATAGGGCAGGGGTTAGGATTTCCTTCTGGGAGATAACCAGAGCGAGAACAGCTCAGAGAAATTAAGCAGTTTATCTAAGGTCACACGGTAACCTGGTAAGGTGGTAAAACTCAGGTCTCCTGGCCACCAGTTCGTTGATCATTCTAGCATAGTAGCTTTTAGAGTAATAACAGATTATAAAATGAGATCAGTACAAAGCCTTAGTAATTCCACAAAGAGTTTTTTATACAGCTGTTTGCAGACTCCTATGGCTGTTACATGTCTGTGTCCAGCTATATTAGTCATCTGTGTAAGTACAAACTACCAGTTAAGGCACAGCAACAGAATTTGGAAATAAGTGTCCTATGGAAGACTCACCTTTTACAAACCACAACAGAACACAGGATATTACTAGAAGGTGCTAAGTAAGGCAGCATCAGTATCAATTTATTCCTGCTTACCGCGGCTGCCCATTCCCAAGACATGAGGACTGCAGCCAGACAGCTGTGCATCGCAACTCCTGCTGGAACCTCTGGAGCCTGCTGAGTCAGTAACACCTCATCTGCCTCGAATCATCTCATGCTTACTTCCTCATACGGAAATTCTTATAGGTCTTCCACGTAGGTACCCTTCTGTTAATTTAAATTTACCCATTACTTTTACTCCACAAACCCAATAGTCAAGTATTCCAAAGCCACTAGACCCCTTGAGTGCGTAACTGCCACTGTTTTATGAAATATTCAGGTCTGTAAACCTAGGAGTGTGACTTGGGATGCTACCATAAGTGCATGGCTCTAAAGAACAGAAAATTATTTTCTGCCAATTCTGGAGTCTAGAAGTCCCAATCAGGTCTCAGACATGTTGATTCCTTCCTTGTCGATAGCCTTGAGTCCTTGGCTTATAGAGGGTTTTCACAAGGCATCTGTCTTTTCCAGTATGTGCTTGCTTGCTCTGTGTCTATGATAGTCTCCCTATAACTCAAAAGAAATTAGATTTAGAATCCACCCTATGCTGGTATGACCTCAGCTGATTGATTATATTACATTAAATAGCACTGTAGGTGATTATGTTACATTATGTTGTGTTGAATTGCATTGCATTAATTTTAGGTTATGTTACATCCACAGACATAGAAGTTAGGATTCCAACACATATTTTGAGGCGATGCAAACCAATCCATGTTGTTTTTGTAGTTAGTTCTGTCACGTTGCTTCAGACTCAAAAACCTGCTGCCAACAAGTCAGCTCCAACTCATAAGAACCCCATAGAACAGAGTAGAACTACCCCATAAGATTTCCAAGGAACAGCTGGTAAATTCAAACTGCAGATCTTTTGGTTAGAAGCCAAGTTCTTAACCACTGGACAAACAGACCTCAATCCAACTCATCAAAAAAAAAAAAAAAATCCATGCCGTCGAGTCGCTTCTGACTCATATAAACCCTATACCACAGAGCATGACTGTTCCATAGAGTTTCCAAGGAGCACCTGGTGAATTTGAAGTGCCAACCTTTTGATTAGCAGAGGTAGCACTTAAACACTATGCCGCCAGGGTTTCCATCCAACTCATAATGAACCTATTTACAACAGAAGGAAAAGCTGCCTGGTCCTCAATTATCGTTACAATTGTTGTGCTTGAACCCATTGTTGCAGCCGCTCTGTTAATCTATTCCTTTGATTGGTGAGTGACATCTGGCATCTTAAAAGCTAGTCAGCTGCCATCTGAGGTACACCAAATGGTTCCAACTCAGCAAGAACAGATGATCATCAAGGACAAAATCAACACTGGGTAAAGAGAACCCAGAAGACAGAAAGACCCATGTGTATGGATGACTGCATCAACATGGGACCAGAAGAACCAGATGGTGCCCGATCACCTCCAGTGACAGCTGTGATGGAGCTCACATAGTTGTGTCCCAGGGGCAATATGAGAATAAAAAGGGGTGCACCCTGAGAACTCCACTAAAAGACCGTTATTGATGGTCCGAAGGCCTGGGGGTCCCTCTGGGAGCATGGCCCCTAGATCCGATGCTGCCCCTGATCATAAATCATTACTGAGTTCAACTTCTCAGACAGGAATGGGTTGGACTCAGCAACACAGAGTGACCACATTGTGTGTGGACTTTATGGTTCTATGCATCTATAGAATGTTGTCCTACTGGCCTCTTGCTAGAGGGGAGTGGAGCAGGTGAAGAGGGGACAGGGGATTGTTAGAAGGATATGACTTGTATGGAACAGAAAGGAGGAGCGTGCTGTCACCGGGCAGGGAGAGCAGTAGAAGCTGTACGTAGGTGGGCATGCAAATTTAAACCAGATTGTACACTTTCCCTCAATCACAATAAAAAAAAATCTATCCCTTTGAGGGTTTTCCTGTTTTTTACTGACCCTCTGCTTTACCCAGCATGATGTCCTTCTCCAGGGACTGGTCTGCCCTAATAACATGTCCTAAGTAGGTGAGACAAAGGCTCTCTATCCCTGCTTCTAAAGGAGCATTCTGGTTGTACTTCTTCCAAGACAGATTTCTTTGTTCTTCAAACATCCACGGTATACTCAATATTCTTCACCAACACCGTAATTCAGTCATCAATTCATCTCCAGTCTTCCTTAGTCATTGTTCAGCTTTCACATGGATGTGAAGTGATTGAAAACACCATGGCTTTTCGGTCCAGTTGTGAGGATTTTTCATTTTCTTTATGTTGAGGTATAATCTTTTCTGAAAGATGTAATCCTTATCTTCATCAGTAAGTGATTCAAGTCCTCTTCACTTTCAGCAAGCAAGGCTATGTCATCTATACATCGCACGTTGTTAGTTAACAAGTCTTTCTCCAATCCTGATGTTGTGTTCTGCTCCATGTAGCAAGCTTTTTGAATTATGCCCAGCATACTGATGGGACAACTACGGCAAAAGGATACAACCCTGATGCACACCTACCCTGATTTTAAACCACATGGCACCCTCCTGCTCTGTCAGAACAAATGCTTCTTGGTCTATGTATGGTTTCCCCATGAGTACAATTAAACATTCTTGAATATTCATTCTTTGCAATGGTATCCATAATTTATTAGGATCCACACAGCTGAATGCCTTTGCATAGTCAATAAAACACAGATAAACATCTTTCTGATATTTTCTGCTTCGAGCCAAGATCCATCTGACATCAGCAATGACATCCGTGGTTCCACATCCTCTTCTGAGTCTGGCTTGAATTTCTGCCAGTTCCCCGTTAATTTACTGCTGCAGGTGCTTTCACCTGGATGATCTTCAGCAATATTTTACTTGCATGTAATATTAATGATACTGTTTGGTAATTTCCACTTTCTGTTGGATCGCCTTTCTTTGGAACAGGCACAAATAAAAATGTCTTCCAGTCAGTTGGCCAGGTAGCTGTCTTCCAAATTTCTTGGCATAGATGAGCGAACACTTCTAGATTCATAACAAACCCCCAACTGGAAATTATCCAGATGCCCATCAGCAATAGACTAGATGAATAAGACTTTAGTCACACAACTGGATTTTATACAGCAATGAAAATGAACAAACTACAACTACATAGATACATCTCCCCAGTATAATGTTGAGCAAAAGAAACCTGACACAAAAGAGCATATGTAGTATAATTATATTTATATAAAGTTCAAGACTGGGCAAAAGTAACCTAGGATGTTTGATGTCAGGATGCAGTTACTCTTGCAAGGGTAGTGACTACAAGAGGCTGGTAATGTTCCATTTCTTACCTGGGTGCTGGTGTCATGAGTATGCTCCGTTTATAAACATCATAAGCTGTATGCTTACAATTTGTGCACACTTCTGTATGTATTTTATACCTTCTTAAAAGATGTAAAAATAAACAAATAAAGGCAACTGTCATGTGCTCCCTAATTTTTCCACCTCTGCCATTGCTGTCTAACAGGGTACAGTCTGGAAAGTGGAAAAGAGAAAGGAAATTTCTCTTTCCTTCCGTTATCTCTCACTGCATACCCTTTCTTGGTGGATTTTTCTTTTTTTTCCTTCTTTATTTACTTTTTTACTTAGATCTTACCTCCCCGGAAAGCCTCATCAGGGGAAGCTTCGAGACTGGTGTAAAGTCAGCAGCCTGGTTCCATGGAGAAGCGTCACCCACACTGTGTTGGTAGGCTGGATGACAGGAGTGAGCAGCAGGGTTAAACTGTAGCTTGCACGGGGCAGTGAATATCCCCTCTGAAAACCAAACCCTTGCTGTGAACATTGATTTCAACTCATAATGGCATTGTAGGACACAGTAGAACTGCCCCGCAGGGTTTCCAAGGTTATAATTTTTACAGAAGCAAATGGACACATTTTTCTCACATGGAGAGGCTGGTAGACTTGAACTGTTGACCTTTCAGTTAGCAGCTGAGCATGTAACCACCGTGCTATCATGTCTCCTTCCAAGCATCAGGAAGGGCCAAACTTGTATTTTAGGCAGATCCTTGAAGCATCAGCTGTGTGGAAGGTGAAGTTACGAGGGACTAAGTTAGAGCCATGGAAGCTGCTTAGAGCCAACTTTAATGGTTCAAACAAGAAATGATGTGAGTCTTGAAACAAGGCCTCTGTGTTTTCTGCTGTTCTCTCCACTCTATCCATAACAAATGGCAACACGGTAGCAGACTCAAATGTCAGGACAGAAAGACATGAGGTTAAGGGTCCAGGCCAGGAATAGGTGGGAAGAAGCTGTATCTAAGGGCAGTATAGGAATACAGGCTGTGTAACATTAGTAATTAATTGTAGCCAAATGAACCTGGTAGTTCACATAGTGAGGATACCATCAGGCACTGAGTTACGAGCCTCAAGGACTTGGTTAGCTCCTTGATTACTAAAGCTAGTTTCAGTTAAGTTAAAAATCACATTTGGTTTTTCTAGAGAAGTTTGGTCTTTATTCCTTAAGCAAACATTGATTTATTGCATCCTTTCTGGGCAAAAATTCCTGTGGTTTAAACTGCTCTGGCTAAAACAAATCTTTCTATGCTCCAGAGTCTCAGTAGCCTGCTTGTAGGAAGAAAATATTTTAGTCTCCTGCAACTGCAGTGTCAGAGAAAGAAAAAATGAGGAAGAGGCCAACAGCCTCTGCCTGTTCGGTAGGCTTGGAATCATGAGAAACTAGAGCACAGACTTTAAAAATAAGGGCAGGAGCCTGGGTGACACTCAGAAAAACCACCTGACTCACAGCCTTTGGAAATCCATGTTTGGACAACCTGAGTCAAGAAATCTCATCAAAGTCAAAACCCAGACCTTGAAGGCGTGGCGGAATCAAATGGCCTATTTTTGCAACTGCTTGCAACCAGGCTTCTTGGTGTGGGGGCCTGGAGTGTTTGTTTCCAGGCTGTGAGATCCAGACATGGGACACTCCTGTAAGCAGGAGAGAAAGGAGGCCAGCACTAAGGGGGAGTCCCTAAGCTGACTCTGGAAGGGGAAGCTGACATCTCTGTCTCCACCAAGCAGGACGTCTGGCCCCTCAATAGAGTGGACACTGAGTAGCTTACAGAGCCACCAGACCAGCAGCAGTCTGGAGGCTGAGTAGACCCCCGAGTACAGGCTGTATACAGCGACTGGAGAACCCCAGTCCTCGCCTGGCGTGGGGACAGAACCTCAAATGTATATTGATCTTTATTTCAAGGATCCCTCTTCCCCTACCTTCTGGCTTTTGGTATGTACTCGGCAACAAAGGCATGTGAACAAACTTAGCTCTAAGTAAGGGGCAGCAGGAGTAGTTGCCCTTACTCAAGCCCTGCTGCTGATTCTACTGCGGAGAGAAGAATAATCCAACAGAATTCAAATTTACACACACCCCCAAACACCTTTAGTGGCTTCTCCTTGCTTGTTGAGTCGAGTTCCTCCTATGGGGCAGGCATGGTAACAGACTCCGTGACGCAAGTGGAATCCTGCTTTTGCTTCTGCTTTCATGGAACTAGTAAAGCGGGCAGGCTTTCAGTGTAAGTTCTAACTGTAGCCAAGCCAAGTGCCATCGAGTAGGATCCAACTCATGTAGGATAAGCTATAATGGAGGCATTACACAGTACATGGAAACACAAACACAGGCTCAGCTAGTTCTACCAGGAGGAATGGGGCTGGACAGGCCAGCAGTGAGAGCCTCCTATGCATCCTAGAGTCTAGCACCATGTCTGGTGATTAATTAACTTTAAATCAAGGGGTAACATTTGAGCTGGATCTTGAAGTAAGATAGAAATGGCAACTCAAACAGGGAAGATAGCTTGAACATCAGCACATGGATAAAGTAGAAGGCAGTGTTCTCAAATTGGGTACCTATATACTCCAGTCACCCACTGCTATGGGCCAGGGGATACTTAAAGTCACAGAATAAGCATGGTGCCACTTCTGGAGATGTTAAGTTTGCTTAAACATTTGGGTAAAATGGTTATATAACTAATAAATAATTGAAGGTATTTGTAAACTAAAATAAGCACTAATGTTACATAATAGAAGCAACATCGGCATGAATTTTTAAGATGATAAGGAAGTCCTCAAAAAATCTTGTGCACATGGTAACCCACCTTCTGCTACAGGCTCAGACCCTAGGGTCATAGCATCTCTCTCCTGCCGCTTGGAGTACTTTGGAAGAACGGTAGAATAGATTGGTGTACATAAACTGTTGGGGGCTTGGGGAGTGAGTGGGAGGTGTACGGCGGGAGATGAGAGGAGAAGGCAGCAGAAGCCACATCTTGGTGAGCTGTATAGAACATGCAAGTGACTTTGGACTGGACTCTGTTGGTAGTGGAGGCCCCTAGTGGCATAGATAGACAGACAGGTAGACAGATACCATTGAGTCAACTCCAACTCACAGCCGCCTCGTGTACAGCAGAACAAAGTGTTGCCCAGTTCTGCATCAGCCTCGTGATTGCCGGCATGCCCGGGTTCACTGATGGAGCTATGGTGCCAGTCTATCTTAGCAGGGTCTCATCCTCACTAGCCTTCCGCTTTGCCAAGCCTGATGTTCTCCTCCAGCCTTGGTTCCCCCCAATGATGCGCCCAAAGTAAGAGAGTCAGACAGTGTTCCACTGGGGTTCATAAGATTTTCATTGACAGCTTTTCAGAAATAGATCTTCAGCCCATTCTCCCTAGACTGCCTCAGTCTGAAAGTTCTGCTGAAACCTGTCCATCGTGGGTAACCCTGCTGGTGTTTGAAATACCAGTAAGAACAGCTTCCAGTGTCACGGCAACATGCAAACCACCACAGTACAACAAGCTAACAGTCTGGTGGTAGTATCCAAGGCAAACACTGCTGCTTGTGCTGCCCTGCGGAGCTCACTATGCAAGCTCGCTGTCTGCACAGATAACTGAGGCAGGACACCATCTCCCTTCTCCAGACCTCCTACGGCTCCTCGGTGGCTGCTGAGTACAGTTCAAACTGCCCACACTCCAGCTTCAATGAGAATAGATGGCAGTGCAGTGAGGCTGGAGGCAGGGAGATGGGTGGGGACCCTGCTGAGATGTGACGGACGGGACTAAGACAGCAGAGGGGATGGTGGAGAGAAGCAGATGGCATCTAAGGTCCTCCTTATTCTCTAAATTGCAAACTCCATCTCAAGCACACATTTTCCTACATTTCAATCAAGCTGAATGACTCACCACTCCACACGCTTCTCTATGAATACAATATTTGCTCATTCTGCTCCTTCCATCTGGGATGTCCTCTCCTAACCCCAACTCCTGCGGTTGAAACGGTGCCTGTCCTTCAGGGTCCAGCTCATCCCACTGGAAGCCTTTTTCTGCACATCTGCTGTGTACCAGGCACTGGGCTATGTGCTTTGCATAATCTCTAATCCCTTACCCTGAAAACTGAGCAGTGTTATCTCCCTTGTGCAGATGAGGGAATTGAGCATCAAAGAGGTTAAGCAAGAAACCCAAGGCCACTTAGCTTGCAAGGGACAGAACCAGAGTTTGAATCCTGATCTATTTGATGCTAAAACTTACATTCTTTCTACAACTAAATACTGCCTTTTCTTTCAACTGAATTTCTCTGATAACCAAGCTTACAAATGAATTTAATTCCTCCTATATTTTCTCCATATATAATGGTATTTACCCGGTTGTACAGAAAACTTGATAGCCTAGTGGTTAAGTTCTACATCTGCTAACCAAAAGGTCCACAGTTCAAATCCACCAGATGCCCCCTGGAAACTCTAGGGAGCAGTTCTTCTCTGTCCGATAGAGTCACTACAAGTCAGAATCGACTCAATGGCAGTGAGTTTGGTTCTTGGTATCTGGATACCAAGGGCAGTGGTGGCCCAGTGGTAGAATTCTCTACTTCTATGCTAGAGAGACAGGTCCATTCCTACCCAGTGTCCCTCCTGTGCAGCCATCACCTGTCTGTGGAGGTTTATGGGTTCTTATGATGCTCAGCAGGTTTCATCTAAGCTTCTGAAGATGAACTGGAAAGAAAGGCCTAGCAATCCATTTCTGAAAATCAGCCAGTGAAAATCTTACTGATCACAGCAGACTATTCCAAAGCTGGTTGTGATGATGGCCCAGGACTGGACAGTGTTTTGTCCCATTATACATGTGGTCACCATGAGTTGGGGGCTGACTCCACAGCAGTTAACAACAACCACTACCTTGGATGTACGATATTTATAGAGGGGCCTTTTCTCCCTTTCTGGGACTATTGAGAGTAAGAAAGCAAGCCTGACTCATCCACTGTTTCTGTGGCCATTTGAGGCTTGTTGGAGGAGATGAGGGAGGACAGGAAAACCTCTGCCCTGTGAACAATGCTAGTGTCATCCTCTGGATTCACCTCTGATAACCATGTGGCTTAGACGAGTCACTTCACCGATGTGGGTCCCCCCCTTAGAGAACTATTTTGAAGCTAAATGGGACATAGCAAATACAAATCAGAGAAAATGAGTAGGTACTCAATTGTTATTCCCTTCTCCCTTGCATGCAATGTTGTTCAATAGATGTTTTAAAGACTGAAGGAGAAAAATGCTGTAATATCTGAACAAGCCTCGGGAAAAAATGGAAACACTGGGTCTTGGTTTCCCTGATCCCCCATCCTCACACAGCTCCCAAATGTTCCACACTGTACACTTTCAAGTGAATTAAAACTAATACTGAAGGGCAATGAGGAAAGGAGAGAAGAGTTTGGGGGGACAGTAGTTCTCTAAGGGAACTCTGGGCTGAAGAAGGTGCCATATGTCCCATGAGCCATGTGAGCACGGGCCTTGGGTGCCTCTCGTATCTGCTAAGCCCAGATACCAAGCTAAGTGTACACAGATGTGCCAACCAGGATTACCTCACTTCACGGCAGCATCACCCAGGCCTTTCAGAGGAAGTTACACCAGGATATCCTTGATTTTGACTCCTCCTTTCCAACGGCTTTTCATGACCTATCACTGAGATGTATAGATTCTGTTTGTCTCCCCCCTACTGCCATGTATGGGGTTAGTGCCTCTAGTTTCCTGGGGCTCCTGCCTCCATGTCATCACCTTGCAATCCATTCTCCGCATTGTAGCAGGTAAATGATGCTCAAATGCAGATCTCATCAAATTTCATCTTTGTTTAAAGTTTTTGAATGCTGACCACTTATGCAACCACAAATATTTATTGAGCATCTACTATGGTCCAGTCACCAATCAAGCCCCTGGGACCCAACACTGAACAAAGTAAAGTGCGTCCTCATGAAGTCCAAACTCATTAAGCCTGCTCACCATGCCTGCCAGCATCTTCCTTTCCAGCCTGTTTGTGCTCACGGCCCCTCACATCCTTCACTACTTGTGCTCTCACGGACACAGCTTGCTGCTTCCCACTCCCAGGCCTTTGGATGTGCCCCTCCCTTTGCATGGGCACCCTTTTCCCTCACCTCATCCCTGCTACTCAGCTGCTGTTGTTCCCTTCAGTACCAACTTCAAGGTCATTTCTTTCACAGAGCCTTCCCTAACCTCCAAAGGTATCAAGTGCTCCTACTATGTGCACCTATAGTACCCTCTGTTTCTTCACTGTCCTTGAAAGCAGAGACCTTGCTTTGCTTATTTTATATATTTCTGTAGCCCCAGACATAGCACATCATGACACATAAAAAGAAAACAAACAAACAAAAAAACCCCAAAACTCATTGCTATTGAGTCTATTCTGACTCATAGTAGCCCTATAGGACAGATTAGTTTCCAAGGAGTGCTGGTAGATTTGAACTGGCAACATTTTGGTTAGCAGCCATGACTCTTAACCACCATACCACCAGAGCTCAATCTGCTACATAAAAGGCTTCTATACTTTGGGCTGATTCAAGGCAGAGTTGAAGTAGTTAGTCCTATCTGTGGCATTTCAGGTGGTCACAGTCCCCAGGTGTAAACACCCCTGGCAGTCCCTTCCAGGGATCTGAAGCTTCTGAAGGGCCACTGGGGAAAGGAGAGAAGCAGAGAGGTGAGAAGATGAGTGACTGGCTGTCATCCTCCGTCCTGATCCTCATGCTCTCTGCCACCCAGCCTACAAGCACAGTGTGAATCCCAGTGCAGCATGAATCCAGGAATGTCTAGTTATTTTCTGCCTCTGCCTGATGGAAATGGAGTTTTCCTCACTGCCAGATCATTTTGCAGCCCATAGGGTCCAGCCTTCCTAACAGCTTTGTATGAAAATTTCACAGGATGGATGGAAGGGAATGAGAATGACTTATACTGGGGAAGCCAATGTCCTTTTTTTTTTTTAACCTCAGTAAGCATTTCTCAGGTCTGCTGGGTTCTGGCACCCATCAGCAAGGCAATTTTGAAGCACATAAAATCTGAAAATAAATGGAGTCAGGATGTGGCAAGGAAGGCTGGTTTGGCAAGGACTGCTTCTCCTGAGGCAGCGTCCACACTGCCTGAGCTGCAGCTAGTGTGAGCTTGGAATGACAAGGCTGGAGAGAAAAGCATTATGTCGGGGAAGCCACAGCCCACATGTCCCAGGCTTCCTCCTCCTTATTGGAGGAGAGAATTAACACCACACATCCTAGGGGACTGTCTCCCTCTTCTTCCTGGAACCAGAAGAATAGGGGTTGCTGGGAAAGAGCAGGAGGAAGCAGCTAACATCACTACAGGAGAGAGATGCTAACACCCAACTTATTCCTCCAGGCATTCCCATCCCAGGGTACCACCAGGACCCACAAGCCAGGTAGCCTCTCCTTCAGCTGGGTGGCCTCTTTAACTCAGGTGGCGAACTCCAAACAGCAGACAGCTCCCAGTCCTGCCTTATTCTCAGCCAACACCCTGCTTTGTATTATTCTGCCCCACCTGCCTGGCACTCCACCTGTCTCACCTGTTGCTGATCACCCTGGCACCCGACTCTGTCTGAATCTGTTCTTCCCAGTACATCTGACGCTTCATATTACTCACCTGGGCCTGGCCTTTACTCTCTTTACAGAAGATGACTCACATTTGTGTCCATTCTTTAGAATGTGATAAGGCATCCTGGAAAGAATAGGAGGCTGGGCCAGACTCCCTGGACATGAACCCTGGCTCTGAGGTTTAGTTTCTTTGAGCTGGATTACCATGTGAGTTCCCAAATTTCCCCCACTTCAGATTCTTCATTGGTGAAATAAGGATATCCAACTCATTGCTGTCAAGGAAATTCCAACTCATAGCAACCTCACAGGGCGCAGTAGAACTGCCCCATGGGGTTTCCGAGGCTATAATCTTCAAGGGGGCAGACTACCACATCCTTCTCCAGTGGAGCCACTGGGTAGGTTCAAATTGCCAGCATTTCAGCTAGTAGCCAAGTGCTTAACCACTGCATCACCTGGGCTCCTTAAGAAGAAGACTACCAGGTTACAATTTTTCCAACGGAATGAATGTCTCCTTCCCTATACCACCTCCCAAAGAGTTATTAGCAATTGTTTATGATTCAAAATGGGGGTACTGCTTAGCAAAGTGCCTCACCCCTAACTTCAGGGATCAAACTGTGTCTCCTCAAAAGTGGGTATAGCTATTTGGCTAGGCCTAGATCCCCAATATTGTGGGATAATACTCCATTTTGTGATTTTCCTATTATGTAAATCCTAATCCCTGCCAGTGATTAATAGATTGGATTATGCTAGAGAGGATTAGGGTACATCCATAACACCCTTACTAAGGCAGTTTCCCTGGAGTGTGACTTTCACCACCTTTGATCCTATAAGAGATGAAAGGAAAGGGAAGCAGGTAAAGAGTTAGGAACCTCATGTCATCAAGAAAGCAGAGCATAGCCTCTGGACTTCAGTTTCCTGCTCTGAGAGGTTCCCAGAACCGGGAAAGACTAGTATACCACAAGCACCTCCCTCCAGACAGAAAGCCTTCCCTGGAGTCAGCACCCTGAATTTGGACTTGTAGCCTACTAGGTTATGAGATAATAAACTTCTCTTTGTTAAAGCCACCTGCTTGTGGTATTTCTGTTAGAGCAGGACTGGATAACTAAGATATCTAGTTAAACCAGTTGTCATTGAGTCAATTCCAACTCCTGCCAGCCGTATGTGTGTCAGAGTGGAACTGTGTCCATAAGGTTTCCAATGGCTGAAAAGCCAGGTCTTTTGTCTGAGGCACTTATGGGGGACGTTGATCCACCAGCTCTTTAGTTAGCAGCCAAACGGGTTAACTATTTGCACCACCCATGACTCTGACCTCTAGTGAAACCAAACCATAGCAAACCCAGTGCCACTGAGTTGATGCCTACAGGACAGAGTAGAACTGCCCCATAGAGTTTCCAAGGAGTGCCTGGTGGATTTGAACTGCTGACTTTTTGGTTAGCAGCCATAGCACTTAACTACTATGCCTCCAGGGTTTCACTCAGGAAATAAATATCAGATAAAATGAGAAACTCAGCCCCCAAGGCCCTATTGATTTTCATGAGAGAGAAATGGATTCTTACTATTCCCACCCCCAAAATAAAAATGTTTGAACAACAGCTGCTTTCTCTATTGTGAACAAGCCTGGGTTCAAAAAGGGAAGCAGAGCTCCAGTGACAGTCCGTGGATCAGCTAACACAGCACAGCTGAGGAAGGACAAAGCATCCACAGGATAGGTGTTCACAGGGTAAGGGTCCATGGGGCAGGAATTCATGGGCTAGGGGTCCGTGGGGCAGAAGTTTGTGGGCTAGGGGTCCGTGGGGTAGAAATTCATGGACTAGGGGTCCGTGGGGCAGGAATTCATGGGCTAGGGGTCCGTGGGGTAGAAATTCATGGGCTAGGGGTCCGTGGGGCAGGAATTCGTGGGCTAGGGGTCCATTGGGCAGAAGTTCACGGGCCAAGGGTCTATAAAGAAGGAAGGAATTCATGGGCCAGTTGTCCATGGAATAGGAATTCATGCCCTGCGGCTTTCCAAAGGAATCCCAAGCAGGAAAGAATGTAGAAGTGGCTGTAGTTCACGCCAAATGCACCAGAGGAGCAAGGACCGCAGGTGGGCTGAGAGCCAATGAACCATTGTCGCTAACCTGCCAAAGCTGATGAGAATCGTTAGATGCTACTAAGTAAATGGTATTTTTTTTCAAGTGTCCTCTACAGCATATTTTGGCAAGTGCAGGGAAGGTCAAAGGGATATTTTCAGCAGCATCTGCCAGGATGCATCCAGCCCTAGCTACGGTTTTTTACTGAAGTTCAAACTTAGTTCCAGGGCACCAGATGCATATCCTATAGCCCCACAGTCCCCTACCCCTTTCTGAGACTGCTGCCTTCCACTTGCCCTCCAAGATCAGCAATGATGGAAATGTCAGGACCTTTCATAAGTCCCTAAGGGAGGACAAGCCCACTCATCCTGGGGAGGCGAAATTGTTAGTGTCATCTCATTAAATTGCAAAGTGCTGCTGACTCAGGCTTGAGCTACTGCAGAGGAATACTGCTTTCTGGCCTCTGGGTGACTTCCCTCGGGAGCTCCAAGGGGTGGGCTAAAACATGGAAATGGATGGAACAGGAAGGGGCCTTGCTGGGACGGTGGCCTGCTCCAGCCAGATACCGGGCTGTCGGCAGCAAGTAGTACTCAGCCGAGGGTATTAGTTGGGATAAAGAATCAGCTCTTCTGATGGAGACGATAGTTTAGACAAAAGTTGTTTTTGTCATACAGTACAGTCCAGAGCAAGTGCAGAGGCCCCACAGTGCTGGGTACCTAGAAGTTTTTTCTCCTGTTGCTCTGCTATTCCTCCAGTGTTCCTCTCATCCTCACGGCCAGCCAAGGCCTCTTATCATGTCTCTACTCCAGCTGGGGGAAGAAGCAACAGGAAGAGTAGTGCGCATGCCTGTAAGCTATGCCCACTGTTTCAGAACTTAACCACATCACCCTGCCGGATAGCCACGGGCCCAGCTAAAATTCATGTTTCTGTGAAGGAGTTGAAATGGGCTCAATGGCACCTAACAGTAACAATGTTAAGAATGAAGGAGAAAGGGATACTGATTTGGTGGTAGAGTTCTTGCCGTCCATGTGGAAGACTCAAGTTTGATTCTTGGTCAGTGCACCTTGTGCATAGTCACTAGCTATCTGACAGTAGAGACTTATATGTTGTTATGGTGCTGAACAAGCTTTAGCAGACTAAAGGGGATGAGGGAGAAACTTCTGGCAATCAGCTAATTAAAACCCTATATCAAAAAAACCAAATCCAACACTGTCAAGTTGATTTCAAACCACAGTGACCCTGTAGACAGAGTAGAACTACCCCATGAGTTTCCAAGGAGTACGTGGCAGATTTCAACTACTGACCTTTTGGTTAGCAGCTAAAGCACCTAACTACTAAGCCACTAGGGATTAAAACCCTATAGATCACAATAAAATGAGGTCACTATAAATCTGAGTGATTTGAAGGCAGCTAACAACAACGTAAAATAGAAGACAGATGTGGGAAACAAATAATGGTTTCTATGACAATGACCAAGAACAAACCTTGTCCATATAGAATGCAATGTGTACAAAGACAAACAAGCCACTGTAACTCACAATAGAGGAGGCACCATTCGACTCTTTATTCACAGCATATTGGTAAGCCTCTACTGGCACTGAGGAAGTAAACACACTTTTCTCCCTCAGTGGTTTCAATCCTGAGGGAGAAAAAATTAAAAAAAATCATGTAATGTACTAAGTGTTATAATGGAAATGTTTATTAATTCATTAACATGTATTTATTGTGCCACTGTTGCATATACTACTCTGAATATAAATATTTTTTAACAAAGAAAGTGGTAACTATACATGTGGATCTAACTGGATGGAAATATAAGAATCAATGAGATTGATGAAAAAGCTCAATGTCATCAGTCAGAACAGGCCAGGGGTCAGACTATCAATGGGTCATATACAAGTTCAAGTTGAAGCTGAAGAAAATTAGAACAAGTCCTTGAGAGTCAAAATACGATCTAGAGTATACCCTATCTGAGTTTGGAGGCCATCTCAAGAATAGATTTGACACATTGAACATAATGACCAAAGACCGGATGAGTTTTAGGAAGGCACCAAGGCCATCATACATGAAGAAAGCAAGAAGTCATTTAGGAGACAGGAAAGAAAGAGAAGACCAAGATGGATGTCAGAAGAGACTCTGAAGGTTGCTGTTGAATGTAGAGCAGCTAAAGCGAATGGAAGGAAGGATGAAGTAAAAGAGCTGAAAAGACAATCATAAAGGGCAGCTTGAGAAGAGAAAGGAAAACATCGTAATTGTGCTGGTATAACAGAATACCACAAGAGGTTAGCTTTAACAGAGATAAATTCATTTCCTCACAGCGAAGTAGGCTAGAAGTCTAAATTCCAGGCATCAGCTCCAGGGGGGCACTTTCCCTGTCTGCTGGCTCTGAAGGAACGTCTTTCTCATCAGCCTTTACCGGGACTAGGAGCTTCTCTGCACAGGAATCCCAGGACAAAAAATAGCTATCTAAAGGACAAGGGCTGCTTTCTTGGTGACATGAGGTCCCCATGTCTCTCTGCTGGCTCCTGTCTTTAACATCCCCAAAGAAACCAGCTCAAGACACAATCCAGTCCTATAAATTGAGTCCTGCCTCATCAACACAACTGCTGCCCATCCCCTCTCAATAACATCATAAAGGTGGGATTTATAACACGTAGGAAAATCATATCAATGGCAAAATGGTGGACAATCACACTGTAGTGGGAATCATAGTCCAGTCAAATTGACACAAACATTTTGGGTGCACAATTCCACCCACAACAATAACGAAGTGTGCAAAGACTTGGTGCCAGAAAAACACATTCAATATTTCTCAAGCTAAAAGAACTGAAGGAAAAATTCAAGCTTCGAGTTCAAATTTCAAAGAATTCCGTGGACAAAATATTAAACCACACAGGAAGCATCAAAAAAGATGGAAAGAACACACAGAATCACTGTACTAAAAACAACTGATGGATGTCCATCCATTTCAGGAGTAGCATATGGGAAGAAACCAATGGTACCAAAAGAAGTCCAAACTGCACTGAAAGCACTGGTGAAAACCAAGGCTCCAAAAATGGATGGAAGACTAATAAGGATGTTTCAGCAAGTGGGTGTAGCACTGGAGGTGCTCATTCATCTGTGTCAAGAGATTTGGAAGACCCGGCCAACTGACTGGAACAGATCCATATAAAGTTAAATGCCTTTTCTCAATAAAGGTGATCCAACAGAAGGCAGAAATTTTTGCACACTACCATTAACACCACATAGAAGTAAAATTTTGCTGAAAATAATTCAAAAGCTGTTGTAGTAGTACATTGGCAGGAAACTTCCAGAAATTCAACTAGATTCATATGAAGACGTGAAACAAGGGATATCACTGCTGATATCAGATTAATCCAGGCTGAAAGCAAAGAATACGAAAAAAGTGTTTACCTATTTTATTGACTATGCATTCAAGTGTGTGGATCATAATAAATTACAGATAACACCGAGAAGAATGAGAATTCCAGAACACTTCTTTGCATTCACACAGAACCTGTACACAGACCAAGAGACAGTCATTGTAACAGAGTAAAGTGATACTGCGTGGTTTAAAATAAAAAAATGTGGGCATCAGGGTTCCATGCTTTCACTATACTTATTCAATCTGTATCCTGAGCAAATAACCCAAGAAAGTAGAATGTACAGGAAGAGTGTGGCATCAGGATTGGAGGAAAACTCACTCACAACCTGTGAAATGCAGATGACACAACCTTCCTTGCTGAAAACGAAGCGAACTTAAAGCACTTACTGAAGAGGATCAAAGACTAAAGTACGGATTACACCTCAACGTGAAGAAAACAAAAATTCTCACAGCTGGACCAATAAGAAACATTATAATAAATGGAGAAAAGATTGAAGTTATCAAGGATTTCATTACTTGGATCCGCAAACAACTCCCATGGAAGCCCACTAACCCACTGCTATGAGTCAGTCCGACTCCTAGCCACCCTGTAGGACAGGGTAGAACTGCCCATAGAGTTTCCAAGGAGCACCTGGTGGGTTTGAACTGCCGACTTTTTGGTTAGCAGACGTAGCACTGAACCCATGGAAACAGC
Source organism: Heterohyrax brucei (assembly GCA_028571685.1). Classification (NCBI taxonomy): domain Eukaryota; kingdom Metazoa; phylum Chordata; class Mammalia; order Hyracoidea; family Procaviidae; genus Heterohyrax; species Heterohyrax brucei. Next base: position 87,134,315 of record CM053151.1, on the reverse strand, counting down.
AGGTAGGAAATCGAACTACATGTTGCATTGGGCGAATCTGCTGCTAGAGACCTTTTAAAGTGTTAGAAAGGAAAGATGTCACTTTGAGGACTAAGGTGCACCTGACCCAAGCCGTGGTATTTTCAGTAGTTTCATATGCATGTGAAAGCTGGATGATAAATAAGGAAGCCCAGTGAAGAACTGGTGCTTTGAATTACGGTGTTGGTGAAGAATACTGAATATACCATGCACTGCTGAAAGAATAAACAAATCTCTGAAGAAATACAGCCAGAGAATTCCTCAAAAACACAGATGGGGAGACTATGTCTCACATTCTTTGGACATGTTATCAGGAGGTATCCGACCCTGGAGAAGGACATCATTTTGGTAAAGCAGAGGGTCAGCAAAAAGAAGACCCGCAACAAGATGGATTGACACAGTGGCTGCCACAGTTAGCGAAGACGTAACAAGGATCACAAGAACAGAACCCAGCTGTGTTTTGTTCTGTTGTACGTATGGTCACAATGAGTCAGAACTGACTCAGCAACACCTAACAACAACAACTGCGTGCTGGTCAATGCCTCAGCTTCTGGGAATACGTGGTAGTGGACACAGAGTCTGCCTTAAGCTGCTGACTGTTTAGAAGAGAACACAGTTAACCAAACAGGCAGAACATAGATGGGGTGGTTGGTTCTGTGACTGTGACAAGCACAGGGACTCCAGCATAGCTAGGGGTCCCCAGCAGGACCACAGAGCCTTCCCAGTGCTTCAACATCAGGACCTTGGCACAGCCCAGGGGGTCAGCTCTCAAATAACTGAGTTTCTTACAAGCCCAGTTGGATGGCAGGGGAAGGATTACAACTGGATTCAAGTTGGATTTTTAAAGACATTTTGTACATGCTCGGTTGCAGACTGACTTACTTTTAATAAGCAAAGTACAGAGAGGCAAGTAACTTAGCCATGGTAACACAGGTAGTTTATGGCAGAGCCAGGACATGTACCCAAGTCTGCGTGTCTCTTTTTAGTCTTCTATAAACCTGTAAGATTATAATTAGGTTCTCTTCAGCCTTTTCCTGACTAGGTTAAAATCTACAGTTCTATCTAACTTCTTATTGTTCTTATGACAGGTACTTCATCGTATATAATAGCTGACACTTCCAAATGACGACCATGAGCCATTCTTGGCAGGTCCAAATGGATTGAGTTGTCCTGGGGAGTCAGCCTATTGTATCTTACAAGAAGAGTTTGTGCAAACCTCATAATCCTAGTAACACAGTGGTCTTACAACAATTGTGGCCAGTTGAAGCTTGTATAGTCACATACAAGACATTCGAAACAAGAGTGAAGACACATGTTGTCAAAAAGGATCTTATTGTTTCTGTGATGAAAAGTGGTTAAATGTCCTTCAAGGGATGTAGAATGCTATTAACATGAGTTACAGGAGTCTTGTAGGATTGGTGGCAGTAGAGAACGAAAAAGTATGTATCCATCTGTCAGTCCAGTCGCTCGTTCAAGCATATTCAAGGTCTTGGAAGACTCAAAGTGTATATGTGTGAGCGAGTGTGTGTGTGAGAGAGAGTGTTTGTGAGTATGTGTGGGTTAAACCCAAAACCCACAGCTGTCAAGTAGATTCCAAATCACAGCAACCCTATAGACAGAGAAGAATTGCCCCATAGAATTTTCAAGGAGTGTCTGGTGAATTTGAACTGCTGATCTTCTGCTTAGCAGCTACAGCAAGCACTTAACCACTGTGCCTCTGGGGTTTCCATGTGTATGTTACATAGTGTAAATTCTGCTTCCTCACCTCTGTCAGGCCAGCATCATCTAGTGCTTTCTATTTATCTATTTATGAGAAGAAAAATCAGACAAATTTCAGTACAGTAGCATCCCACAATGAAAAACAAAAAACCAAACATGCTGCTGTCAGGCTAATTCCAGCTCATAGACAGCAACCCTATAGACAGAGCAGAATTGCCCCATGGAGTTTCCAAGGAGCACCTGATGGATTTCAACTGCTGACCTTTTGGTTAGCAATCCTAGCCCTTAACCCTACCCTACATGGGTTTCCATATCTTACAGTAGGCCTGACCAAAACTCCTCAAACTGTTAAGACATCCAAAAACAAGGAAAGTCTCAGAAACTGTCATAGCCATGGAAACATGGTAACTAAATACAGTCTGTCCTTCTGGACAGGATCCTGGAACAGAAAAAAGTACACTAAAGTAAAAAGTAAGGAAATCGTAATAAACCATGGATTTTAGTTAATATAAGAATGTTAAAAAAAAAATCACTACCCCGTCCCAGGTAGGTAATACCGTTCTTCATCAAGGATGGAGACTAAGGGTTGAAGAGATAAAAGCGCGTACTAAGGTCGCGGCTCTGTAGCCAATGTGCAAGAACTCAGGTGGAGGCCTTAGCCCTGCTAGCCTCTAGCTGTTATTTCAGATTAAGGCCCACCATTTCTCAGGCAAGCCTGAGAGAGTCTTGGGTCCTTGACCCACACTCATCCCAAACCACTCGTTTTAAACATTTCTTATAACCAGCCCTTCATCTCTTACCCAGCACATTTCAAATGGCTACGAATTTTCTTGGCAAGGTTTGTAAACAACCCACCACCACATTAAGCTCTCCCCCTAATTAGCAGAGGGAGAAATGCTTTTTTGGAGGCAAGCTCTCTGCAGCACACTTCCCTCTGGCAAATTAAAAGCGTTTGGATGAAACCCTTCCACGGTCCCGATCAATAGCTCAAGCCGTAATTATTCAGCAGTGCTTGCAGTTTTCTGTGCTGCCAGCCAGCTGGGTGTGCTGATCTGTAATTGTCTCACATGCTCCTGCAGCTTGTCTCTTCCCAGGACTGTAGTCGGCTGCAGACTAATCAATGACATCCTTGGGAAAACCCGGGGGATGGACTTATGACCTCTAAACTCACTCAACCCTGTCTGTTTTCGTACAGAAGACCTCCACCATGGTTAGATGGGTCCCTTTTTCATTTTCCTGCTTTTACTCACCTGATACAGAGCTTAGTAGAACTTTTAGGGGGACCAACAAAGAGACCACTTTTTAGGATAAATGTGTGACATCAGATTTTGATTGTGTGTAGTGTTAGTGCATCAAGCAGCAATAAACAATCAAATCTTATTAGCTTATATTTTGCATATATTTTGCATTTTCCAAATTACTGATGATAATTTGGATGGAATATGGGTTACTGAATTTTGTCTTTCCTAAATAGATCTTTTACTAAAGGATGATGGGATATAAATGTAAACAAACCTGTGTTTTTGTTCACAAAACTGTCCTTAAGATATTTCAGAGGATTCACTTATTTCAAACTTATTCCAGTCTTTTTAGAAGCCCCGGAGGTGTGGTGGTTAAAAACTACAGCTGCTAAAATGGAGGTTGGTAGTTCTCATCCACCAGACATTCCATGGAAGCTCTATGGGACAGTTCTACTCTGTCCTCTACGGTCACTAGGAGTCAACATTGACCTGATGGCACTGGGTTTGGTTTGATCAGTCTTTCAGAAATGCTGTTAAACAAACAGCCGATATGTTTAGCCCAAATCATTCTGGAGTCTAAGGGTCAAGAGGCCAACCAACCTTGACTCCACCCTTTCCACTACTGTTTCTCTAGACAGATTGTTTAACTTCCTTTCTCATTCAGTTCTGTTTTGTTTTTCCGTAAAATGGTAATATGACCTGTCTGTTGCACAGGAATCTACAAGAATAAATAAAATAATAGATGGGACAGTGATTTATAAATATAAAAATATATATATTAAATATATGTATATATGTAAATATATATGTATATATAACCTAACTATTTTAAGACTCATTTACATAAAGTTTGATTCTATTCAAATTCATAAATAATTAGATCTGGAAAACTATCTTTTTTACATGAAAGAGAAAAACCAAACCTCTGTTCCAATATGAACTTGAACCCAGGTGTCTTAAATCAGTTGCACTGGTTATTAAATATTACAGAAGCTTCATCAGAATGAAGGTATTGAAACTCTTCTAGAGAACTGTATGAGCAATGTCATGAATGACTGCTTATTGGATTATGTTCTAAGTATGAGAAGCACCAAAATTACAGCTTTATGAGGCTGAAGTTTCTGAGGATCCAGACATTTTTCTGTAGTAGGAAATACTCTGACATCCTGGACAGGGTGGTCAATCTACACAGCATGTCATCTCTCTTAGACAATCCTTCTGAATGTATCTGGAGTTCACTTTGGTCATCAACACCCTTGCCTATTTTTTAATAAATTCCCACATGCCTATGGTGCTGACCTCAATGAGAACCCCAAACTTATTGCCATTGAGTCCATTCTAACTTATAGCAACCCTATATGACAGGGTAGAATTGCCCCATTGGGCTTTTAGAAAGAGGCTAGTGGGTTCAAATCGCTGACCTTTTGGTTAGCAGCCGTAGCTGTTAACCACTGGGCAACCAGGGCTCCAGCGTTGCCCTAATGCCTGGAAAAAGCAAGCTGCCCAGAAACCTAAGGTGATCATAATGGTGGATGACATCCCTGGGCACTGACTGAAGCCCATTCCAGTGCCAAGTGCAACCACATGCTTCACTGGGTTCCTTTCCTTGGAAGCATCAAGTCAGTACACCTCGACATCATCCTTTTCCTCCCTCAATAGCAGAACAACCTTAGATAGAGTTCAAGAAGAACCTGCCTTATATAAAACCCCAGAGGTATTCCAGCACCTGGGTAGGAAGACCTCTGAGTCTGCAGGGATTCTCATCATCACCACCCGTGGGTTTTCACTTTCTCACATCGAGTCTCCGTCACTACCACATTGCATATATCCCCTAAGTTACTCTCTCCTCCTGTCACAGGAGAACTTAAAGCAAACCACTCAAAAAATCTCTGGAAACACAGAGTGTATTGGAAATAACTGCTTCTTTAAACGAGAGGAAACGGGAAAACTGATGGTTCCATTCTGAGCATGAACCATACTTTATCCTGAAAGACTTATTAAGAAGAAAGGGACATATATTCCTGTTGACACTATATATTAAGTGAACTTTCTAAACCGTAATTGTCAGTATCAAATAAATACGCTCAGAGTTTCCTACTATGTCCTGTTTTTCTTCTGGTTTTAAATCAAAGGGACTAAGACTCTTAATTAAGATGCTGGAGGAAGGCCTGATCAGTTTTGCCAGTATAAATTAGTTCAGAGGCCTGGAGCTGCTCCTTTCTGTTTGCTGGTATAGGAGGTTTGTTTGATTTAACACGAGTGAGGAAATGAAATATCCAGAAAACAAAGACCCAATATTGCATTTTTGGAGAGCGGCTGGAGGGAAACTGTGAGCTAATGCACAATTGCAATGGGTCCAAAATACAACCAGAAGGAGAATTGTTATTTAGAAAGAAAGGGAAGTGAGAAGGCAAATCCTCTGAAACAGATTGTACCTTCTCCTTTATTTTTCTTTAAAGGATTAGAAACTAAATAAAGCCACAGTTTCTTAACTAGTTTCCGGAGCTTGGGACATTGTCTTTCCTTCCTTCATTATTACATCCTTATCCTGTCAATATTTGCAAGCTTTTATGAAATAGTTCTCGTTATTGACATGTTGAACAGTTCATTGTTGTTGTTGGGTGTCATCAAGTCAGTTCCAACTCACAGCTACCCTGTGTGTAAGAGAACAAAGCACTGCCTGGCCCTGTGCATCCTCACAATCATCTTTATGTCTGAGTCCATCATTGCAATCACTGTTCAAATCCATCTCGTCCAAGGTCTTCTCCAGGGACTGGTCCCCCCTGATAACCTTTTAAAAGTATATGAGACGAAGTCTCACTATCCTCATTTCTAACAAGTGTTCCCACTTTTCCTCTTCCAAGACAAGTTGGTTGTTCTTCTGGTAGTCCGTGATATAGTCTATGTTCTTTGCCAAGACCATAATGCAAAGGCATCAGTTCTTCCAAATAGCATCCCTCCCCAAATCTGTGTCCATTCAGAAGGTCAGAATGTAACCTTAATTGAAAATAGGGTCTCTGCAGATGTATTCGGCTTACTATGAGGTCATATTGGATTAGAGTGTGCCCTAAATCGGACGACTGGGGTCTTCAGAAGGAATCACCGCTTTCACGTATCTTCAGTTGCCAAACTATGTTCTGTTGTGTCCCACTTTTTAATTCCATCTCAAACTTGAGTCTGAGAGTGTGGCTGGCTAGCTCGGTTAATCAGACTGCCTGAGGCTGTGGGTTTACTCTCTGTCTAATAAGCCCTGAGTCCAGTCAGTTTATAAATGCCCATCACTGGGCATGAAGTCAACAGGAGAAAACAGGGCCACATCCACACGTTTCCTTCAGGTCTATCTCCAATGTCACTTCCTTGGGAGACGTCTTCTGACCTTCTGCCAAATCATGTAGGTGTGTCTTTGTCCACCTTGGCTGTCCACCAGAAGCTCTGTGAGGGCAGATAAGGTGTCTAGTTTGCTCAACCTTCTGGTCTCCCCACCACCTGCCAAGTGCCAGAAAAATATGTTTGATGGATAAGTAAGTGAAAATATGAATTACTGCTACTAAGAGAAAGAAGTCAAAGCAAGTTTTATCAATGCTAGGCTGTGTACAAGGGGATACAAATAGTTTGCACCCACTACTGACCTAATGATTGATGCTTGCTGCCCCCTTCTCCCCTTAGGCACTTGGAGGGAAGGCCTGGAGATTTGCTTCTTAAAAAAAATGCTATGGAGCAGTTCTGCTCTGTGACGTGTGGAGTCACTACTGGTCAGAACTAACTTGATGCAGTGGGTTTGTGTGTGTGTGTATGTTTTGATACACAAAGGGAAGCACAGTTAATATTGATGACTGAAATTGGAGCCAAAGCAATGACCAAAACATGGTAGCTCTTTGCCTCACTGAGATGGAAAAGGAAGAAGTTAACATGATGGATCATGCACTATGTGTGCAGCCATTACTTCATTTAACTGTCACCACAAACCAGCAGAGTAAGTCTTATTATGCTCATTTTAGAGATGAGGAAACTGAGAGCCAGAGAAATCTTATCACTCATTGAAATCCTCACAGAAGAGTCAGTACTCCACACTAGATCTGTTTGCTAGCAAGTACCTCCTTTTTTGTACTACACTGTCACATTCCATTTACTACAAAAAGCTAAGAACCAGATTTAATCATGTGTGGTCTGAGCAAGGCCAGAAAGTCTTTTACATGGCTCTGAGTGTGACTGACATTGTCCTGAAATGATATTATGCCTTATTATAACACTGCAGAGATGCTAAGCTTGAGACGGCCTGATCTGTCTCTAAAGGCCTTTACCCTTGGGGATCAGTTTTGCTTATGCTCTTGTCAAAAGGGCACTTACTTAGGACACAGATCATGGGGACTGTCAAGGGCTGATAGCATAAGTAATGTGCAGGCTACAAGGCCTCCTCATCAGCAGTCAGGAAAGCCATATATCTGCTGGCTAATTCCAAGGACCTAGTTGCTTTCATGCAGATTTGTGACTCCCCCGGCCCTGTAGGCACATTTAAACAATGAAAGGAGGTTAACCACTCAGCCAGAGACATTTTTAGTATTACCACCATAGTATTGACTTTTTCTGCCCTAAACATTGTGCTGGCATAATTTGATGCATGACCACCAAGTAGGCTAGAAATATTCTTTCTTACACTTCAGTGGTATCTGCCAGGGGAGAGACTCCCAAAAACTTTCCAAGTCCTGCTTAACTGCAACGCCACTGAGGGAGGAGTCTGAGGCTCAGAAACCCAGGCCAAGTGGGGCTTTTGGGGGATCCCAGTGGATTGAATATAAATGGAGATGATGGTTCTACCTAACCACAAAGCAAAGTGTGAGTTTAGCCAAAATATCGTCATGTCTGCCATGGACCATGAACCCCAGAGGATCCTGAGGCCCACCAGGCTTTGCCCTTGACTTCAGGAGTCTCAAAACCACCTCACTGCTATCGAGTTGTGTCCAACTCATAGCGACCCTACAGCTCAGGATAGAACTGCCCCATAGAGTTTCCAAGGAGTGCCTGGTGGGTTTGAACTGCTGACCTTTGGTTTAGCAGATGTAGCACTTAACCACAGCCACTTTTTCATATGTTGAGGTATGGATGTTACACTGCTTTATGACAAGCTTCCAAATGGTCATGAACAGAGCCCTTGGGCTGCAGATAGAGACTGAGGACAACGTTCCTCAGCCTTCCCAGGTTCTTTGGGGGCTGGTCTGAGATCAGGATTGGGGGTCAAAATTGACCTGCCAATCACCTTTGCTAATACTAGTGCTTGGCAATTCTGACAGCTTCAGGCTTCTGAAATGTAGAAACAAAGGAAGAGTAGAAACAAAGGAAGCAGGAAATACCAAATTGGGAAGACTGAGAAAATCATGCATTTTAATAGATTGGTTTTCTAATGCCTTTAGTCAGTTCAATAGGACACACTTCTATGAGCCATTACTCACAAGCACTCATAGATAACAATTATGTTAACGACAACATAAATCTCCCTGATACAGGCATGAAGTAGTTCTCAGACATTTTTAGTTAGCTGAGGGAAAGAGCTGGGAACAGATGAACTCTTTAAGGTACTTCTAATTATGAGATGAGAAATTATTCTTATTTGTCTTTAGGCTTTAGAGGTATATAGATAGCCACAGTCTGGTTTCAGTGTCTCCAAACTTTTTTGATCATTTACCCTATCTGTAGAAATATTTTAAGCACATACACCCAATATTTATGAACAAATCTGTCTTGAAACAAGTACAACCAAAACGCTCCCTAAAAGCAAGGATGGCAAGACTTCGTCTCATGTACTTCAGATGTGTTATCAGGAGGGATCAGTCGCTTGAGAAGGACATCATGTACACTAAGAGATCAGCAAAAAAGAGGAAGGATCTCTGCTAGATGGACCGACACAGTGGCTGCAACAATGGGCTCAAGACTAAAACAATCATGAACATAGCACAGGAGTGGGCAGTTTTTCATTCTGTTGTCCATGGGGTCACTGTGAGTCAGAATTGACTCGAAGGCACCTAACAACAGCGGCAACCCAACATGCTGTATGCTTATACATTATATGCTCACACTACAACTTAAAAAACCCCGTAGAGCAGCTCCACTCTGTAACACATGGTGTTGCCATGAGTCAGAAGTAACTGTACAACAACAGAACAGTAACAATTTTTTCTGTTATATACATTTTTTTTATTGTGATTGAGTGAAAGTGTACAATCCAGTTTAAATTTGCATGCCCGCCTATCTGCAGCTCCTTCTGCTCTCCTTGCCTGGTGACAGCACATTCCTCCTTTCCGTTCTATACATGTCATATTCTCTTAACAATCTCCTGTCTCCTCCTCTTTGCCCTCTCCTCTCCCCTCTAGTAAGAGGTCAGTAGGATGACATCCTATACATGCACAGAACCATTTAAAGCATACCTGAGAAATTGGTATTAACAGAGATCTCTGCTCTAATTTTCAACATGGACTTTCTCCCCGGCGAAGGTCCCATGGCCCCCGCAGGTCAGAGCAGCACTGTTAGTATATCAGCTGACCACTTGTTTTCCAGCTCCCCCGGGGTAATTTTGCTTCTGTGATAACCACAAGAAAGACCACCCTTCTCAGAAGTCAGGGTTGATTAATGTCAGATTTTGCTAGACCACTGGATGACTATACAGTTGCTCCCCAAGTTTACAAGAAAGAAGGACTTGAGCACCCTCACAGAGTCTTGGGTAGTGCTGGGCTGTCCACCCCTTAGTCCATCCCAGCTGTGGATGCACCAGCCAGGAGCAGCTCCCTGTGATAGAGTTTGCACCAATTTTTGAACAAGCATATCTGTTCTGGAAAAGTACAGCCAGAGTGATCCTTGAAAGCAAAGATAGCAAGACTGCATCTTACATACTTTGGACACGTTGTCAGAAAGGACTAGTCCCTGGAGAAGGACATCATGCTTGGTAGAGCAGATGGTCAGAGCAAAAGAGGAAGACTCTCAATGAGATGGATTGACACAGTGGCTGCAACAATGGCCTTAAGCATAAACACGGTGGTGGACATGGCACCAGACTGGGCAGTGTTTTGTTCTGTTGTGCATGGGTTGCTGTAAGTTGGAACCAACTCGACGGCACCTAGCAACATAACAACAATCTTTGTTCCTGGACATTCTTTTTCTTCTATATTTTATACTGCAGTGCAAGTGCTGTTTCTAAGTGGAAAATGCTATCACGCTCTCAGAATAACATACCAACTACTAAATGTGGCTTCTGAGCTGCATGAAGGCCTTGTCCTTGCCTACGACTTCAGCCCCTTCTCTTGTCCCCGTGACCTCACCTGAGCAGCCTGTGGTCCAGTCTCTCTTCAGGCCCTCAGAGACTCTCAGTCATATCCTTTGCTTGGCCAACTCTCGCAGATCACTCAGACCTGGGGGGGATATCACTTGTCACTTCCTTTCAGAAGTCTCTGCCATCCTCTCTCCTACTCTCCAACATCTCTTACTATGACCTCAAGCTCCCACAGGAGTGACTATTGTCCTTGTAACTCCTTCAGGCGTGCATGCTGGCTCCAAGTCTTCTTCCTTCTGCCTCAGCCCTGGCTGATAAACAGCTCAACCAGTGCTCCTTCCAGAGGTCCTTTCTAACCTCCTGGGATGCAGGATGCCCTCACCGTACCCTTAGTCCCCGGATTCCTCCCCTGCCGCCTATCAGGGATCTTGCATCACCTGATAGATTGCAAGCTGTCTTGGGGCAGGATCTGTGCCTTGTTCACCTGGTTTGTGTAGTACTGGCTTGTCATAAGGGTTGTGTCTGGGATGTAGTCAGTGTCACTTGTTAGTTATTGTTCTGGTTGTTGTCATGACTTACTGTAGCAGTCTCAGTGCCTAACACATGGAAGTGTTCAATACATTTTTGTTGACTGAAGAATAAAATTTAGGAAATGTGAGTATATCATTGCAGTCATCTTTGATGTCTTATTTTTGTTAAAATATGTTTAAAAAATCACGTTGTGTTTTTTAAAATATGCCAGGGGTAAGAGATTCTGGATGATAAACCACTGACACTGAAACCTGGGAAGACCTGTACAAAATTACATAAAATGCTGTCAGTTGAGTCAGGTGACAAAACACAACAAACCCTGATCCTTGCTATGTTCTCTTCAGGACTAACTTCCCAGGAGAATTTGGAGGGCCCCACGTCCCAGAACTCTTCCTTTGCTGACTAGAGGACTGAGTCCCCACTGGGCCTCCTGGGCTTTTTCCAGAAGGTCCTTGGCCTGGGGCTGCTGTACAGAGAAGTAGGGGGATGTGGGGGAGCACATACCAATCCCACTGAGATTTCATTAACTTATGTTCATTTGTGTCACTTAATTATTGCAGTCTTGGGCCTTCTCTAATAAATGTGTTTTCCTAACCCACAGCCTCTGGGCTATCGTTCTGACCATATCTGTTATAACTGAATAGCTTCTTGGGAACAGAGCGACCTTCTCTGAATTGAGAGCTCAGTAGAGCATACTAAAGAGCTTCCTGCTCTGGAAGGGGGAGGTAGTCACCAAAGGCTCTGTGCCCTGGTGACAAGTGGCTGCTCCACTGTCACTAACCTGGGGGGCCTGATGTGTATATGCAGTAACACACCAAAGAGGTAGACCACAGTCTTCAGGAAAAGGCAGGGGCCGGTGTGTGGCTTTAAATATTAAGGCAGCTGGAAAAACTCGTCTGTCTTGATCTGTTGGGGAGTATGAAGTTGCTAAGATAACATCAAGCAAAAAGCAGTGTTTCTACCCCTACCCCGGGGAGCAATTCAGATTCTGGTTTTTTTCTTGCCAGCATCCCTATTCAAAGAGAATTCAGCATGCGCACTATTTTGCTTCTTTCTGCTCAGTGCTTTGAGTTAAAATTCTTCTTCTCTCTCTTGCCCTCCAAAATAGATCATACTGGGCAGCAGAAACTGGATTTAAAAAACAAGAAAAAAAAGCTATTGTATTTAATTGCAAACTCCACAGGCAAATGAGCAGCTGTATCTGTATTGACGATGGTTGTCTTTTGTCTTTGCAGAGATTTCAAAAATGCATAGTCAACAGAGTACTGTATGATTTTGGGGAAACAGATTTACCTTCTTAATTATGTTTTTTACTTGCCCTGGAATTAAAATTAGTTTGCCTAGCCTGAGCTGACACTGCTTTCAGCAGAGAGAGATGGTTGGCAAGAATTCTGAGGGGAGAAAAGAGCTGTCTGACAGGAAATATCTGTTTCTGGGGCTCTGTGAGGAGATGGCCTTTGAGGGCCTACTTGAGAGTTGGGTTGCCTGAAGTCCCTACTCCCTTACTCTGAAAAAAGGTATTTTTAGGGTGGCAAAGACACCACTGATTAGTTTTCAGTGGAAATTATTGTAGCTCATTGAAGACAGGTGTCCCTTGACACTCACATTTTCTAATGATCAACCTATCCATGCTATTATATTATTGGCCATCTAGTGACCCTCCTACTCATGGCAATCCCATGCATAATGAGGTAAGACCATTGTGATCCAAAAGTGTTTATGCTGACTGAGTTTATTTCTTACTCACACAATGTCCCAGATGCTGTTTTATAGAAAGTTTCCAGGTTGAGAGCCACAGACAAAAAAGTATCTCTGGAAGCCCTGGTAGCATATTGGTTAAGTGCTACAGCTACTAACCCAAAGGTCAGCAGTTCAAATCTACCAGAGATTCCTTACAAACTCTATGGAGCAGTTCTACTCTGTCTTATGGGGTCACTATGAGTCAGAATTGACTTGAAGGCAATGGAATTTGGGGCTTTAGTGTCTCTACTTGCTAGATTCCTTGCAATCTGTCCAGCAGACTGGATTTGGGGAAACAGAAGCTGCCATGGAAGCTGTCAGTGGGCCAGGCTGGAAGCAGAGCACAGCATCTCTGCTTGCATTCCATAAGCTACGTTAAACAGCAAAGGAGCCTGGAAAGTGTAGTCTAAAAGGATGCCCAGAAAGAAGGGGTACGACAAGCCCATGAGAGTTTCTGCATAAGGGGCAGTGTTAGTAATAGCAGCTACGCAATACTTTTCTTCCTTGCCAATGGTAAGTTTCTCTTTGATTATGCCATTAACAATCAATTTTCAAGTCACAAGGAGACAGTAACAGAGACAGGTAGGATAAAGAAGTGAATATCCTGGAGAACAGGGAGGCAGAGAGAGTTCAGGAAGAAAGGGAAAAGATTCATTGGGGGAGAAAATAATGAATAACTGGAAATAAGTTCATTTGTCTCAGAAAATGGACACAATAGGAAGAAAGAAAGCAGTTCTTTCTTCTGAAAATATGTTGAGCAAAGGAAGACTGGTCGAAAGAATCTTGAAAAGCATTTTAAGCTTCTTAGTTCTTAAATAAGAGGGATTTTATGAGTCACTTCTTCTGCATCATGCTCCCAGCTTTTCTGGAAGGTGACAAATGGTGAGAAGTGGCATTATCATGCTCTAAAGGAGAAACTAAGGCAGAATAAATATTGGACTTTGCTAAGAAATTCATCAAATGAAGGATGCTGGTTTTATGATTCCCAGTCCACTGATTTAATGATATTTGCAAAGAAGATGAGAGACATTACTGTATCAAAGGATGTAGACAGTAGGCTCTCCTCTCGTGTGATACCCCTGAGCCAAAGGCCCATGCTGGAACCACCACTTTTCCTATGAAATTTCTATAGCTTAAATTCTAATTAGACAAATGTAGATGAAGACGAGATAGTAAATCATGGAGCCCTAGCTCCATGCTGAAGAATAATCAGAGAATTTAAGAAGAAATGGTGTAGGAGAAGTGGAGTAGGAAGAATGTGAGTCAAGAGGGAGAAAGAGAGTCAACAGGGAGAATGAGTCAACAAGGAGAATGTTCCTTTGTTCTTTGACAAGAATCCTTCACTGACTTTTATGAGGTCCAGAGGCACTGCGTGTATGGTGGACATTGGAGATATGTTCAATGTTCCATGCAAACAAGTCTCTAGTGGGTGCCTTTCATCCTCATATCTGAAACCTGCTAAGATTCAGATAGTGATTAGGTGGGGCAAGGGGGAAAAGAAGCAATTACCATGATGTTTGTTGCTGTATCTCACACACACTACCCTGCTTGTCAAGGCTATGTTGTTAAGAAATGTTTAGTCCTCCACAGATAGATGAACGCTGTAGGAATGTCATATGAAAATGCTGATTTCTGATAGCAGCAAAGACACCAAAACCCAAACCAACCAATTTCTGTCAAATTGATCTCACTTTGTGGTTACTGTTATGGACTGAACTGTGTCCCCCCAAAATATGTGTAACAAGTCGGCTAGACTATGATTCCCAGGATGGTGTGACTGCTCACCCTTCTGTCATCTGATGTAATTTTCCTATGTGTTGTAAATCTTCTATGATGTTGTTGAGATGGGAGTATTGGCAGTTATATTTATTGGGCAGGACTCAATCTACAAGATTGTATTGTGTCTTGAGTCAATCTCTCTTGAGATACGAAAGAGAGAAGTGAACAGAGAGATATGGGGACCTCGCATCATCAAGAAAGTAGTGCAAAGAGCACAGCACATTTGGACCCAGGGTTCCAGCACAGACAAGGTTCTAGTCCAGGGAAAGACTGATGACAACGACCTTCCTCCAGAGCCAACAGAGAGAGAAACATCTCCCTGGAGCTGGTGCCCCAAATTCAGACATCTAGCCTACTAAACTGTGAGGGAATGAACTTCAGTTTGTTAAAGCCATCTGCTTAAGATATTTCTGCTACAGTAGCACTAGATGACTAAGACAGCACAACCCAATACGTGTCAGGGTGCAACTGTGCTCCGTAGAGTTTTCAGTCTTGTTTGTTAATTTGGAAATAAATTGCCAGGGCTTTGTTCTGAGGCACCTCTTGGTGGAATTAAACTCCTAAACTTTCAATTAGCAGTTAAGCAGGAAGAAGGATCTGGCAGTCTACTTCTGAAAGGAATTAGCCAGTGTAAACCTTGTGAATAGCAGCCGAACATTGCCAGACATGGTGCCAGAAAGTGAGCCCCCAAGGTTGGAAGGCACTCGGAAGAAGACTGGGGCAGAGCTTGCTCCTCAGAGAACAGTGGGCTTAGTCATAAAAACATTTGTGGACGTGGTGAGAGACTGGGCAGTGTTGCATTCAGTTGTTCATGGGGTCTCTGTGAGCTGGAACGAACTCGACACCACCCAACAACAACAACAACAACATTAATCATTTGCACCACCCAGGTCCTTGATAAAGACACAGGTAGTGTTACTATGACTGTGGTTTGTTGGCCATGTTTGTAACTGAAGAAAAGACTGCATTTCAGTTAGAGGTTAAGAGTTGAGCATCTGATGGCTGGGAAGATTTAGCCCTTCACAGCCAGGCTGCACTGCTACTCCATAGCACTTCGTGCAGTGATGAAAAAATCTAAAAAAACAAACCCATTGCCATTGAGAAAATTTGGACTCATAGCAACAGTATAGACAGAGTAGAACTGCCCCATAGAGTTTCCAAGGAGCGCCCATGGGATTCAAGCTGCAGACTTTTCGGTTAGCAGCCTCGGCACTTAAGCTGTATGCCACCAGAGTTTCTGCAGTGATGGAAGTGTTTGACAATTCACACAGCCACTAAGCATTTGAAAAGTGGTTAATGGACTAAGAAATGGCATGTTTAGTTTCGCTTAGTTTTAATTAACTTAAAATTTGAATGATAGCTAGAAGCTACCATACTGGACAGCATGGTCCTGAGACTCTGGGCTGAGGTAGACATCTAGGACAATATGGATTGGGTGTTGTGAGGCTATTGGTGGTTCCATAGGAGTTCTGTGCCCTCTACAGCTCACCAGAAGGATGGACAAGCTCATCAGAGGACTCTGCAGTCCCTGACAAAACTGAGCTCCAGCGCATGGTGGAGAAAATAGAACTTCTTGCAACACAAGATGATTTTTTCACCCCTTCATCTCTCATTCACTCCACTCTAAATTACTGAGAAATTGTAAGCCTGGACCTTGAAAACATCACATCATCCTGAGTGAAGTAAGTCAGCTGCAAAAGGAAAATACTGTATGATCTCACTTACATAAAGTAAGCAAATCCATAGAAAACAAAGATTATTAGTGGCTACAGGGAGGAGGGAGGAAGAAGAGGGAAAGGAGGATTTTTTGCTTAAAGGGCATTGGGTTTATCTAATGGTGGTAGAATCATTTTGAAAAGAATAGCAAGAACAGTTGTACAACTTGAAGAATGAAATCGATATTACAGAATCATATTTGTAGAAAGTGTCGGGATGGTGTATATTTTGTTATGCACATTTTCACTGTAATAAAAATTTTAAAAATAATAAAGAGAGTAAAAAAAAGAAAGAAATGCTAAGTCTGGAAAAGCCTTGAACCCAGCACGCTGACTTAGGGGTAAACATTATTTAATCTTTACCAACTACTCTACAAGGTAGCTATTTTTTCCAAATCCAGAGGAGCAACCTGAGGCTTACAGACTTGAAATACCAGAAATACTCAGGTAGTATGCGGTAAAGCAAAGATTTTTACCCAGATCTGTCTGGTTTCATTATATTCTTAACCATACGCATGCATGTTCTGTAATTCAAGCTACAAATGTACTTTCCTTGTCCAGTGTGTTGCCCACAAAGAGTCTGGCTTTTTCATTTTGTCTTCAGCGGTGCCTTGATGCTAGAAATGCTGAGTAAAAGAAGTGTGTGGAACAACTAGAAGAAGCGCCTGGAACCATATAGCACTTTACAGTTTACAAAGTATCTTGACATTTATTATCTCATTTGATCCTCCCATCAGCACCATGGAACAGTATTACCCTCTACTTTATACAGGAAGGACATAGGTCAGAGCAGCTAAATGATCCCACAGTTAGACAGAGGCGCGGCCAGAGCTCAGAGCCAGGCCCTCGGCCTACAGTCCAGTGCTTTGCCCCTAGGGAAGCTGCTGCCTCCCACCTAGGATGCATCAGACGGACTCTGAGACATACAGTCTTAGCTACTGCTGTGCCATGTTCTCAGATGACCACTTCACAGAATAATGTTTGTAAATGCACAAAATCAAATATATCGCATTGCAAAGAATGCAGTTGTTTTGAAATTGCCATAAAAATATTTTTAATCAAATATGTGACATGGTGCTATACACATACTTCTTTATTAACTCAATCAGGTCTAGCAGCTAGTATAATAACTTGCAATTTCAAAGCAGTGATCAGTTTAAATATTTTAAAATATGTGCAACAACAGTAATATCCTATGAAGACACCTTTAATTTCTGATACTGACAAAGACACAGATAATGCTAATACTTCTGAGGTTTTTCTTACTTGCAATTGAAGAAAAAAACTTAATTTCAGTTAGAGGTCAGCAAAAACAAAGATATAATTTTTTCCCATCTCCTCGTGACCCCCCTGAGTTGTATCCATGGAATCTCTAGGACCATCCACTTAGGGCCACTCAGTTCAAGAGCTCCTCACTCTCAGACTCACATTCTTCTTTTAAGGATGGGCAAATACATCTAATGCATAAAATCTTGCCTCTAACCTCCCTCCTACAAGACCAGTGGGACAATTTGAGATTGCTGGCTTGAGTTGAGCAAGGAAAGTTAGAAACATTTTGATGGCCATGATGATTAACCTGTGAAGTCAACTTCCAGTGTGTTCTCATTACACTGCCTAGGGGTCACTGAATTTTCTGTGTGCCACATGGAAATGACCATGAGCATTCCCACCATGCACTTCATGTCTAGGTGGCATCTTCCTGCCCAGAGATCAGAGAAACACATCTAAGTATATCCCTGGATTTTCAGGTGCTCATAGCATCTTTGCTGGCCTTCATTTAAAACCTTCTATTCAGTAACTGATTCTTACAACACCTTATTTTGATAGCTCAGAGAACAATATGATTGCCAGCCAAGTGCCGTCGATTTACCCTCACTTTATAGATGGAGAAAAGTAAGGTACTGGGTAATTGAGCGTGTTTCCCAAGGTCATGTAGTATTACTGCAGAGAAGAGAAGTCAGGGCTCCCAGCTTTAAAATCTTATTCACTATTTAGAAGCAGAGTGGGGAGGCAACCAGGCAAGCTCAGGAAATGAGGACAGGTAAATCAGCCCAGCTGGTATGCACTTAGGAGGAACGTGCTCCAAATTTCCAGTGTAAACACTTGCATTTTCTTTCCCATCGTTAAAGAAGAGAAGAGAGAGAAAGGTGACCCTGAAGATTTGTCATCTCAGATTTCAAGAATCATACTGCAGATGGCGGCACGCCCAGACCTAGCAGCAGCTTCTGGCTTAAGGGAGGTGTTGGATGTCTCTAAGCTCCTCTGGACAGATTTTAAGTAACTTCTTGATGTGCTCAGTCAGAGTGACTAGCTGTCGCAAATCATTCCAAAAATCATATAGGGGAACAAATAAAGGAAATGGCATTTATACTAACTTATCCTTGAGTAAATCACTTTATTATTTTTCTCAAGTATCATATGATGGGCAGGGAAATCACTGAAAGCGTGTTTTTCCTTTGGCCATTAGTCTTAGCCCATTAACTGAATGATAAACAAGGATTTAATTAAAAGCCACTGTCAGATTTTAAACTTATGACATATACCAGGAATAATAAGCTTGATAGTTGAAAGGATCACAGCATAGAGCAGCAGGGGAATTCTAAGAAAGTTACTTAACTGGAAATTCATTTGCTCCAGGAAGAAACCTCAAATACTCGATTATAATCTGTCAAAGATTCTTAATTTGCTTTTCATTTTGTGAGAGATTACAGTGTTCTTGTGCATTTGAAACCATCTATCATGCCCTTTCTCTTACCCTCTGTCTTTGTGTATTTAGTGAAGAAAGTCTGGACTAAATGCTAAAATGTGAACTTGTAATTTGTGCGTGACATAACAAAACCCAGAATGTCTTTACCAACCATGGTACATAGCTATCACTAGTATCATCACGGAAATTTCCTCAGGTTATTGGGCACTTTTTGGAATTCAATGGGAGATAGACCTATTCCCAAGCTTTAATTATGACAAAATTAATGTCACACTCCAATAAGTGGAAGGGGGATGGGAGATATGGGTGGAGGAGAGGAAAGCCAGTGGCCCAGAACATAACTGTTGCCCTTTGTACCTGCCATGACCAGAAAGGGCCAAGTCCATGGACATTCCCAGCCCTGGGTTAATGGGAACGGAAGTGGACAGCAGTTCCACTGCAAGTCTCATCACTGCTTTCTTCTTCCTGGGTGAGAGGTTTAAACAAAGAGTCTGTGGCAAATGGAAATGGACTTGGTTATGACATTCCACTCAGTGGTTGCTCTAAGTCAAATACATGAGGGTCCCCACCACCCTCAACTACAGCAAATATCATCCATAGATTGTAGCTTTCTTTTTAAGCCCAGACACAGCCTAAGAAGTCCTTTTAAGAGAACATTTCCTGAGAATTCCATTCCATAGTTCACTGATGTCAGATCCATGTGGGCTATCACTGCCCTCCGAGTCCCTGGGAGGTACAAACAGTTGATGCACAACATCACTAATAGACTGTGGTGTTGTTGCCTATTAAGGCCAGACACTGTCACAGAATCCTCCTTAAGGGACCTCTATCAATCAAAGTCACCGTAAGAGACAGAATTCTACGTGTTGCCTTTGTCCATCTGTTAGTACGTGTTTCTCCTCAGTCTCCTACTTGACGGATGGTGAAAGGTCTACCTGGGAGCAGCACACCTCGTCACCTAGTAAATGATGGTCACGTGCATCAGCTCCTAGCCTAGTTGTTGTAGCTCAACTGTGCTGTCTCCTAGGCAGCTCTGGTGTTGCAGTAGTTAAAGCATTAAGCTGCTAACAAAGAGGTCAGTGGTTAGAACTCACCAGTCACTCCTAGGGAGAAAGATGGAGCAACTAGCTTCCATAAAGATTTACAGCCTTAGAAACCCTACAAGGCAGTTCTATCCTATTCTATAAGGTTGCTATGAGTCAGAATCAACTCCAGAACAATATGTTTGAGGTTTCGTATGTTTGTGCTTGGTCCTATGCAGGAAAGTAGTATCCAAATGCATGTAAATGTCCAGAAGAATTTCTGGAGATAAAATGGAAAGCATCCCTTTTTTTTTTCAAGTGAACAATCAAAAATTGTCATTATCAATAAGTAAGAATTTTTTGGCACACACTTCACAGTTGTGAGTCTTGATACCACTTTTACTACTGCCTTATGCTCTGAAAGAGCCCTGGGGACACAGCAGTGAAGAGATCAGCTGCTAAACAAAATGTCAACAGTTCAACTCTGTGGGGCAGATCTATTCTCTCCTATAGGGTTGCTATGAGTCAGAATCAACCAGACAGCAGAAGGTTTGGTTTTTGGTTTTTGGTTTTTGGTTTTTAGTAGGAATGGGAAGAAAGGACTGGTGATCTACTACTAAAAATCAAGCAACAAAAATCACGTAGATCAAAATTGTTCAATCTGCAACTCATATAGTTAAGGTGCAGAACCAGGCAGTACTTCGTTTCCTTGTGCATGGAATGACCAGGAGTTGGGAGCTGATGCAGACAGCAGCTAACAACAGTAAGACTTCGGGTAGAAGCTCCAGGGTCCAAGATAAAATATTCTAGCCCTCATCTTGCAAAGCTGATGATACTGGCAGAAGTCAGCCTGACACCGAGACCACAGTTTAGCAGTGCTGGCCTGTCCCTTTTGACCTATTACCTATACACAAACTTGAGACCCTGTTACAAAATGACACTGACGGATCTAGGAACAGCTTCACCTGTCCACAGAGCCTCATGGGGACTTTCAATGGTTCTTGGGCTGTAGTAAAAGAGAAGCCAGGACCTGCCAACTTCTCCCACCCTGCCTGCCATCCGCAGACCTTCACATACAACCCCACCTACGTGAACCCCTGCATGCCACATTCTACCACTAGTGTCAGGCACATGGAAGTCTTGAATAAAAGTCAAAGAGAAAACAAACAAAAAAAAAATGAAACCAATGAATGCTCAGTGTTTAACTCCAACATCTTCCAGACAGGCAACATACACTCCCCACTTGCTGTTTACCCTAAGGAATCTGAGGTTTAATGAGGTTTATGCAAGAAAGATTAAAACCACAGTTTCCCCATGAATTACTTACACGGGCGAAAGGTAGGGTAGGCAGTCTAATTACAGGCCTTGCCAGAGCCCCAGTTTAAGTGGGGAGGCTTATGCAAAGCATACTTGGTTTCCCAGGTGTCTTGGTTCCCATCTGATGGCTCCCAGTAGCTCTCTCCGTTACTTTTGCTGCTGCGTAGGGAAGCGTCCTGAATAATTCAGCACTTGACATTATTCAGCTCATCACTAAACTCAACCACAGTTGGTTCTGGGATCACAACGTTTCAGGGCAGTGTTCACACGGCTGTACTCCCATCAGAACTTGATAGGGCATCCTGGAGGAGGCCCCCTAGCAGGTGAGAAGGAATATTAATCAGAAGTCTGAGAATGGGATTTCCACTTTCCCAGCAGTCTATACTGGGTTTGGGCACTCAGAGAATAACTGAAAACAAATCTTGTGTCAACAAAAAAAAAAAACAAACCCACTGTTGCGCAGTCAATTCTGACTGCTAGTGACTCTACAGGAGTGGAACTGCTCCATAGAATTTCCAAAGAGCATCTGGTGGATTTGAACCACTGATCTTTTGCTTAGCCGCTATAGCACTTAACCACTATGCCACCAGGGTTTGCCACATCAATAAGTCACTGGGAAAAGAGGCATGGCCTCACCAAGGCCCTGGCTTGGCTGATACTAAAAGGTTAGCAGTTTGAACCCGCTAGTCACTCTTTGGAAACCTGTGGAGCAGTTCTACTCTGTCCTATAGGGTTGCTATAAGAATCAATTTAATGGCAACAGATTTGGTGCTTTTGTTTATTTAAGCACAAGTAAGCTCATATGTATCTTGCTTATTGAATAATTCCTCCCTGACTTAGCCACCACAGTACAACAAACTGACAGAGAGCTGACAGCTGTCTACATTCATCCAGTCAAATGTTCCACAGTATCTGTGTCTGGTTTTACTTTGCATCGGCCTTAACCATGAGAGAAAATACTCTGCAAATAACCCAGGTGCACCCCAAATGTAGTACCAGCATATGGAGACTTACTAATTTGTAGTGCACAATTTCGTCAAAGACGTGGGGAAACCCATGTGAAATTGTGCACTACAGATTAGTGAATAAGCACAAGTTAACTGGAGTATATTTTGCTGTCAGCCTGTGTTTACCTTGCTTACTGATTAATCTGCCCCTGGGTAGCTTGCATGCTGTTGTGATGCTGAAAGCCATGCCACTGGCTTCCAAGACCACTAGGACATAGTCCAATTCATTGGTTTTGGACACATCATCAGGAGGGGCCAATCGCTGGAGGAGGACATCACACTTGGCAAAGTAGAGAGTTAATGAAGGCAGGGAATACCTCAGTGAGACAGATTGGCATAATGGCCACAAGGGTGGACAGGACCATGCCTGTGATCATGAGGATGACACAGGACCAGGTAATACTATTGTATGTGAGAGTCAGAATGAACTCAAGGCAGCCATTTGTCTAATGTAGACAACCATCCCCCTACCACCTCCCCAAAGCTGGTGAGCTATTTGAATTCATTTAGTGATTTCAAGCTTTTGTTTGGCAATTGAAGTCTTTGTTGTCATTGTTATTGCTGAGGGTAAAAAGAGTTGGGGGGTTAGAATTTGGGAGATTAAAGGGAGGAGAAAAAAAGACCACGAAAAGTATGACATCCACTGCAGCTAAGAGTTTTTGTTTGCAGAATATAAGAGAAACCACACAGGCCAAGTGACATTTCAGATCCCTGTTTTTTGTTTTTGGTTTTTTGTGAGGAAAATAAAAAGGAAAGCAGAGATTTCAAAGTAGACCACAGAGTGCTGCTGGAGTGGTGGAGGAAGGCAGGATTAGAACCTTTTAATCTCACTCACACATATGCTGGGAATGTGCTCCTACTACTCTCTGACTCCTCGTCTCCAAACTATGAGGCCACCCACCCTCAAAATACATTTCAAAAAAAAAAAAACTTGTATTTTCATAATGCTGACTAAGTACATCGAGGACTCAGCTGAAAGAGAAACAGTAATATCCATGACTAATCTTTAATAATGATGGTGATACGAATTTTCATAGAAAATAAAGTGAAAAGGCAATACTTGTAATCTATTTACAGCAAGTTCCTGAAGTTGCAGTTTTCAGGAAAGCCTGATGGTATGGTGCTCAGATTCGGATCTGTCACCAGCTGCTTGGCCTTTCACCCTCACTGAAGTGGGCATCAGGAGCATCTGTCCTAAACTCAATTAGACTTCCAGTCCTAGAATCTAGTAATTTGTCACATTGGTGGGCACTGGTGCCCACATCCCACTTCAACACAGCCCCCAACAAGCATTCACCTTAGTTTCTCTTTATTACCATGATAATTTTTATCACTGGCTACAGGAATGTGTAGAGCATCAAGGTGATGCCTAGTAGATGTCAACATCTTGCCGTTATGAAGCTTTCATTCTCAGCATAAATCAGTTTACTGTTAATCTCTAGACTCCTTTTTAAATCAGAATGCCATTACTTTCAGTCTTTTTCCCTTCTCTGCCACCTCATCACCTCTCTTCTTATTCTCTCCTCACTCCATAAAATAGTCTTATTCTAGTCACTATCAAAGAAGATTGTTGCTTGGGAGACAGGACAGCATCAGGGCCAGACATGTTTGTTTCATAGTTCCAAAGCCAAGGCCTGTGGTTTTCTGTATCTAAACATGATGAAGCCCTCCTGTCATGGGGGTACCATCTGAAAAGTACTTTGGGCAGTAGGACCACATTATTCATCTGACAAATTTGGTATCCAAGCAAAAGCCATTTGGCCCTGAGAGATTCCAGGAACAACAAGATGATGATCGTGTTTAATGGGTACCCTGGTCAAAGGATCCCCTTGCTCTGTTTTCTTGATTAGTCTAAAACATTAGAAAGAAAGTACAACAATGAACTATATTTGAACGCTAATAAATACTTGTCCTTGATCAAGTACAGAGGGCAGGATTTAACATAATGCTGACCTCCAGGTGTTTAACTACCAAAATGTTTAAGAAGGCTAAAAGATCAAAGAGCAAGCCACAATCTTCTCTGCAAAACTGGTAACGGTGGGAAAGACACAACAGACTATAATAGGATTTGCGGAAGAATAGTAATAGACAATATTTTTATTGAAATCATCATGGTGAAGAAACAAGTGAAAGATAGCAAGAAGAAAAGGAAGAAGTCTGGCTTGCTGGTGAAAGAGACTACTGAGGGCCTAAAAAGAAGTTTACATTGGAACTGAGGGCAGAGGAGAGGCAGTAGCTTGGGAAAAAAAGAGAGGCGGGGCTGGTGAGATAAAGAAGGAGGCAGGAGCCCGCTGCACCACCCCGCAGCTCTTGGGCCTGGAAGAGAACCACTTTGGTTCTCAAATGCACCTGGTTGATTCTTTCCTCCAAGTTCTCTCTGTCTGCACTGTGCCTCTGTTCTCGTGGTGAACTGTCACCCGTCCTTTCTCACCTCTTCATTCTGTCACTTTCTCTGATCAGCCTCCCTCAGTGCTCTGCTATCAAAGAAATATTACATATTCCTTCTTAGTGCCAAGAATATGCTCCTTGTGCACATCATATCACTTTGTACTCCTTATTTCGTTACCCCTGGTTTCTTACCAGACCACACGGTTCTTTATGTGGAGAACTGTGTCCAGTTTATTTCTGGATTAGAGATACTTAGCAGTGCTTCTAACAGATGATTTTGTTGTTAGTAGCTGTTGTTGAATAAGCCCCTAGCAGGCCTAAATAAATACTTGTACAATAGACCTACAAAATGACATTAGAAATCACAGACCTCAATAAACTAGCATTTTTATTTGATTTGTCAGTCTTTAATGGTGGATAGAATTTAAATAACTTTAAAGCAAGGGTCAGCAAACTATGGCTTACAAGGCCAAATCTGGCCTACTACCTGTTTGACTTTTTGCTTTTTTTAATAAGTACAATTCACTCATTGAAAGTATACAATTTGATGCATTTAGTATATTCACAGGATTCCATGCTATCACTACAATCTAATTTTAGAATTTTTTGTACTTTGTCCCCATAAAGAAATCACTTTTGCAGTCAATCCTCATCTGCCTCTCCTTCCCTAGGCCCCAGCTCTAAGCAACCACTAAGTCTATTTTCTGTCGTTATAAACATGCCTGTTCTGGATATGTCATATAAGTGGATTCATAAATATGTAGTCTATTGTGGCTAGTTTTTACTTAGCATGAAGTTTTCAATTCATGTTATAGCATGTCTTGTACTTCACTCCTTTTAATGGCCAAATAAGGTTCCATTGTATGTCTACACTGCAGGTATTGGTTTCCTAAGGCTGCTGTAGCAAATGTCCACAAATCATGCAGCTTAAACCAACAGAAACTTACTATATCCCCATTCTGGAGTGTAGGAGTCCAAATTTGTGGTGTTGACAAGAACATGCTTTCTCCACAGGCTCTAGGGGAAGATTCTTTCTTGTCTTTCTCAGTTGAGGATAGCCCAAGTGTTCTTGGCTTGTGACGGTGTAACTCCAGTCTCTGCCTCCGTTTTCACAGGGCTGTCTTTCCTCTGGAAACCGTGGTGGCATAGTGGTTAAGTGTTAAGTCTGCTAAACAAAAAGTTGACAGTTCAAATCCAGCAGGTGCTCCTTAGGAACTCTCGGGAGCAGTTCTACTCTAACATACAATTGACTTGATAGCAGTGAGTTTTGGCGGGGGGGGGGGCTTTCCTCTGTGTCCCTTATCTTCTTTTGAAAATGACATCATTCATATTGGATGGGAGCATGCCTTACTTAGTGTGGTTTCATGTTAATGCAATTAATTACATTTGCAACAATCTGATTTCTAACTAAGGCCACATTCATAAGGTACCTGGAGTCAGGACTTGAGGGTATCTTCTTAGATGACACAAACACACACCTTTAAAAATCTATTCATACATTAATGGATATCTAGATTGTTTCCTCTCTTTGCTGTTATGAATAATACTGCTATGCACATTCACCTACAAATTTCTGTATGAACATGAGTTTTTGTTTCTGTTGAGTCTAAGCCTAGGAGTAGAACTGCTGAGTTATATGGTAACTGCGTCAAACTTTTTGAGCAATTGCCAAACTGTTTTCCAAAGTGACTTGACAATTTTACATTCCCATTAACAACGTATGAGGGCTCCAGTTTCTCCACATCCTCATCAACGTTTGCTATAATCAGTCTTTTTTTGTTGTAGCCATGCTAGTGGATGTGAAGTAGTATCTTGTTATAGTACTGACTTGCATTTTCCTAATGAGTAATGATGTTGAACATCTTTGTATATGCTCGCTGGCCATTCATATACCTCGTTTTGAGAAGTGTCTATTTAAAATCTTTTCCTGTGATTTAATTGAATTCTTTGTCTTTTTATTATGGAGTTGAAGAGTTTTTTACATACTTTTGATATAAATCCCTGTCATGGTTGGAATTGTGTCCCCCCAAAAATGTGTGCAGCCACATGGCTGGGATATGGTTCCCAGTATCTTGGGACTGTCCTCCATTGTGTGGTTTTGCTAACCTGTATTTTAAAGGATTAGGGTGGGGCTGTAAATTCCTGCTGTAGGGGGAGTTTCCCTGCAGTATGGCTTGCCCCACCCTTAATGCTTTTAGCTTGCAAGGAATAAAAGGAAAAAGAAACAAAGGACAATTTGAGAACCTCGCTACCATCAAGCAAGCAGCACTGGGAGCAGAGCGCATCCTTCAGACCAGAGGTTCTTGCGTCAGGATGCTCCCTGGACAAAGACTGATGCAATACCGCACTTTCCTCCAGAGCCAACAAGGGGAAAGCCTTCCCCTGGAGCAGACACCCTGAATATGGACTTGCAACCTACCGGACTGTGTAAGAATAAATCTTTCTTTGTTAAAGCCATCCATTCTGTCATATTTCTGTTAGAGCAGCCCTAGCTGACTAAAACAATCCCTTATCTAATACACGATTTGCAAATATTTTTCCCACTCTGTGACTGTCTTTTAAATCTATTGTTTGTAGCATGGAAGGTTTATTTGTTTAAAATTTTGATGTAGTTTACTTATTTATTTATTTTCTTTTGTTGTCTATGCTTTTGACATTTATTGAAGAAATTATTGTTTAACCTAAAGTCGCAAAAGTTTATGCTCATGTTTTCTTCTAAGAGTTTTATAGTTTAATTCTTATGCTTAGATTTGTGATCCATTTTGAGTTAATTTTTTGTAGGTTGTGAAACAGGGATCCAATTTCATTCTTTTGCATGTAGTCATTCAGTTGTCCCAGTACGATTTCTTTTTAAAGACTATTCCTTTCACATTGGATTTATTTGGTATTCTTGTCAAAACTCCATTGATCAAAAATGTAGGAACTTGTTTCTAAACTCTCAATTCTGTTCCACTGATCTATATGTCTCTTGATTACTATAACTTTGTAGCAAGTTTTTAAATTAGAAAGTATGGTCCTCCAGCTTTATTCTTCTTAAGATTGTTTCGGCTATTGTGGGGTCTCATGTATTTCTGTATGAATTTTAAGATCACCTTATTTACTTCTGCAAAGAGCCAGCTGAGATTTTGACACAGACCATGTTGAATCTATAGATTGCTTTAGGAATACTGACATCTTGACAATACTGTCTTCCAATCCATAAACATGAGTGTCCTTGCATGTTTGATTTTGTTCAACTTTTTTCAACAGTATTTTATAGTTCTCAGCATACAAGTTTTGCATTTCTTTTGTTAATTTATTCCTGAGAATTTTATTCCATTTGATGCTACTGTAAATAAAACTGTCTTCTTAATTTCACTTTTGAAATCTGGTGAATTTATTTATTTTCTTGCCTAATTGCCTTAACTAGAACCTCTAGTACAATGTTAAATAGAAATGGTGGGAGTGAACATCCTACTCTGCTTCTGATTTTAGACGGAATTCATCTTGCACTATAAAGTATGTTGTTAGCTTTGGAATTTTCCATCAACGTCTTTTAACAGGCTAAGGAAGACTCTTTCTAGTCTTAATTTGTTGTGCATTTTTAGCAGCACCACCTGCTTTTGTAAATAAAATTTTGTTGAAACACAGCAATGCTCATCTATTTACATATTGTCTATGACTGTGTGTTATGGGTTGAAGAGTGTCCTTTCAAAATGTGTGTCAACTTGGCTAGACCATGATGCCCAGTATTGTATGGTTGTTCACCATTTTGTGGTCTGATGTGATTATATTATATGTTGTCAATCCTAACCTCTATGATGTTAATGAAAGCCCTGGTGACACAATGGTTAAGTGCCCTGGCTGCTAACCAAAAGATTGGCAGTTCAAATCTACCGACCACTCTTTGGAAACTCTATGGGGCAGTCTACTCTCTCCAACAGGTCTCTATAAGTCAGAATCGACTTGATGGCAATCAGTTTGGGTTTGGGTCATGATGTTAATGAGGCACAGTTAAACAGGGCTCCATCTACAGGATTAGACTATGTCTTGAGTCAGAATCTTTTGTGATATAAAAGAAAAGCTCAAGCAGAGAATATAGGGACCTCACATCACCGTGAAAGAAGTACCAGAAGCAGAGCACACTCTTTCAAACTGGCATCCCTGTGCTGAGAAGTGTCTAGATCAGGGGAAACTGATGACAAGGACCTACAAGGGAGATTGATGACAAGGACCTGCCCCCAGAATTGACAAACAGAGAGAGAATTCTCCTGAACTGGAACTCTGAATTTGAACTCTTAGTCCCCCAGACTGTGAGACAACAAATTTCTGTTTGTTAAAGCCATCCACTGACAGTATTTCTGTTACAGCAGTGTTAGATGACTCAGACACTGTGTTTGCACTGTAACAACAGAGTTGAATATGCAACAGAGACTGTATGACCCACAAGCATGAAAATATTTACTAGCTCACCCTTTTTAGAAAAAATTTAGTGAACGTGGGTTTAGAATAAAAGAAAGAGGAATGCCTGCTGGGAAAAGAACACCAGTAAAGACCATTCTTTATAATGTAAATCTCTGGAGCTAGACTGTACTGTGGAGGCTTAGAAAGTCTGACACAAAAGAGAAGGATAAGAGAGCATCACATGACTTTCAGAAGACCAGGGCCTTGAAGGCAGTGACGTCAGGGACATATAAGGTAAGAACAAGCTTGACAGAGTAGCCACAGGTGAATGTGGGGTAAATCAGGAGGAAGTGATGGAGTCTTTCCAAGGAGCCCTTCAAGGTGATGTTGGGAAAAAGAGCACTAGGTGAGGAGTGAAGAGCTCTGGTTTTGAATCTTGTCTCAACTGCTACCTTGGGTAAAGGTGGGAAGTTGAAGTCCATAACTGTGAAGATCTCTTCCACTATGAAAACCAGTAAGCCAAGTTGCTGTCAAGTCAATTTCGACTCTTGGAGACCCCATGTGTATCAGAGTAGAGCTGCATTCCACGGTGCTTTCAATAGCTGATCCCTTGGGCATAGGTCACCAAGGACTTTCTTTTGAGGCACCTCTGAATGTACCTGCACCTCCAGTCTTCAGTTAGCAGCCAAGCACATTAACCATTTACACTACACAAGGACTTCCTTCCACCTCTACTTTCCACAAGTCTATAATTTAATTTTAAGGAAAATCAGTAAGAGTGTATCCTACTTTTCCCTTTTATCCTGCCCCAAATGGCAGACTTGGCATTCTTCCTTTCATTTTCATGTTAGTGCCTCAAAAATTCCTTTTCAGCTGTTCTACAGATTTGGTCATACCAAGCTACGCAAGTGTTGACACAACAGTTTTAAAACTTAAATGTACATCAGTGGTCACCTGGGAGACTTGATGAAACAGATTACTGGAGCCTACTCCCAGGCTCTGACCCAGTAGGTCCAGAATTGGGCCAAGAAATGTGCATTTCTAACAAGTCCCCAGGTGCCACTAATGCTTCTGGTCTGGAGAACACACGGTGAGAACATCTGGACCAAGGCAAACACTCTTCCTTCTTTTCCACCCTATTGCTGTGCATGAAGGAAACAGTGGTGGCTGTAGTGGTTAATTGCCATGGCTGCTAACCAGAAGGTCAGCAGTTCAAAACTGCCAGACACTTCTTGGAAACTCTATGGAGCAGTTCTACTGTGTCTGTAGGGTAGCTGTGAGTTGGAGTTGACTTGATGGCAGTGAGTTTGGTTTAGAGTTAAGTATGAAAGTCACATTTTCACTCTGCTATTTGCTGTCTAGTCACATCCTCACCAACATGCCCTTCCATATAGATGATGCTCCCGGGACTCTTCTTGCAGTCCACCCAGACCAAGCATTCTGCAGAGAACCCTAGAGCCATAGCACCTCTTGGCACTTATTTTCAACATAACCCTGGAGGAGTCACTTACCCTTTGTTTATTATTTGGGAAATAAGGGTAATTCAACAACACAGGATGCTATAAGCATTGATCACAGAGTCTGCCAGCTGCTCTAGAGGGCATGGAATGAAAGATGACCACGAGAATGGCACAGGGCTAAAATGTGAAAGAACCTTGATTGAAGACTGCATGGGGTAAGGGAACAGACTCATAAAATCCCTTCTGACAAACACGTAAGGAACAAAATTGAGATTTACAGCTATTTGGGGACAGAAATTACATACTTCTGCTCTGAGGCATTAACAATATATATTTCAAAAACACCCTTAAAAACTTTTTTATAGGTTTCAACAACGGATTGAAAAGAACTTGGCATCTCCCCTTTTGGAACCAGCTGCTTTTCCAAGAAGCTGACTGGGTTCCCACCCCAGAGCTCCTACATTTCAGTTTGTCTAGAGTTCCCCACGGCCAGCAGGGACGTCCCAGCTCTCACCTCTTCACCTGGCTTGGCTCTGGCCTCCCCCCAACCAGCCTTTCTGTTTTGTGGTGTTTCTCAATATTATTCCAGTTTAAGAGATGCCTAAGAAGGGCAGCAACTCCCAGCCTAGTTTTCTAGTATCTATGCTGGCTTCTTGGCTAATAAATTGTGCCATAATCAGAATTATCAATTTGTTGTTGCGAATCTCACAATGAAACTCCTCATTTCCCTTCTTCTTGCCTTACAATCCTGCTTTTATCCAACCCAGTCTTAACTCAAAGTAAAAAGTTTTGCCAACTCCACTGGAGAATGTGAGAGATTCTCAGATTCAGCAGTGAAGGAAGACTGTGTACTTACCGGATAAGAGCTGCCCTATTAGGCACTTCATATGCATTATTTCATGTATTTTTTTAAACCCTAAGAGATACAAGCAGATACTAATGTTATATCATTTTATAGAAGAGAAAACTAAGATGCAGTGTGGGTAAGCCACATACCCTTATACACATAACTAGCACAGAACAGAGCCAGGGACACTGGCAATCTGACCGTAAAGCCTACAATAGCTACAGAGTCACAGAGCTACAGAGCCATTTATACCACTGTCTTAGTCATCTAGTGCTGTTATAAAAGAAATAGCTCATGTGGACAGCTTTACCAAAGAAAAATGTATTCTCTCACAGTCTAGTAGGCTAGAAGTCCAAATTCAGGGTGCTAGCTCCAAGGGAACACTTTGTCTGTCAGCTCTGGGGTCAAGTCCTTGTCATCAATCTTCCCTTGCTTTAGGAGGTTCTCTGCCCAGAAATCTGGGCAGTGAGTTCGGTTTCAGGTTAAGTATGTCTAGTCTGGAGACTGGGATGCGCTGCTGCTCCAGGGGTTGCTCTCTTAGTGGTATGAGATCCCCACTGCTCTCTGTTCACTTCCCCTTCCTTGCATCACTTATAGGATAAAACGTGGTACATGCCACATCCCAGAAAACTCCCTTCACACTGGAACAAGAATGTGACCTTAGCAAGGGTGTTATATTCTACCCTAATCCTCTTTAACATAGTCTTTCCTCATTTACTATATGTAGTGATGAGAATTTAAACACACAGGAAAATTACAGTCACAAAATGGAAAACAGTCACACGATACTGAGAATCTTGGCCTAACTAAGTTGACATATATTCTGGAGGGACACGATTGAACCCATGACAACCACCCTAGTGAGAAAAAAAATATGATGATAGATAGACAGATGGGTGGATAGATGGATGGATAGATAGGTAGACAGATAACGATAGGCAGGCTGACGTTGAACTCTGTAGTTAAAAGTTTTGTGTGCAGAGAGTGAGAAATGCCACCCAAGTGGTGGACATCCAGCAAGAAACTCATGCAGGGCCTGACCATGCACTTCCAGTCACGGGCATCATCTTCCATCAGCTTCTAAACTGTGACTCCATGAAGACAGCAGTTATTCCTTATCACCATCATGTACCCATGATCTAGCTCTGTGTTGAGCAGAGAGTAAGAGCAAGAAAATATTTAGTGACTGACTGACAGACAAGACAGAACACCCTATAAAAAAGAAAGGATCTCTTACTTCTGGCCACTCATCTAACTGTCCTATAAAGACCTACATAGGTCCGCAGACCAGTTAGGTTTAGCGGACATTCATGTCAATTATCTGTGTAGAATTTGTTTAATATGAATTGTTAACTGGGTGTAAAATTGATATTTAGGCATCTGTAAGAACAATAAATGGACTTGGAATCAACTCGACAGCAGTTGGTTTAGGTATGGTGTCACAGAGGTGACTGCCTACACGAAGGAACTCCCCTATGGCTGGGATGACCTTGAAAGGAGCAAGAAACCAGCAAGAAGAAAATAGTAAGGAACAATCTCTCTTCCCTCCTCCAGCATTACAGTCTCCTTCTACTGTCCCCTATTAGACAGCCAACCATGGTGCCATCTGGCAAAGCAAAATTGTGCTCTACAAAGTCCTAACTCCAGTATCACAAGTTATATAGACAGGTGGTTTTGAAGAGTGAGAAATAATAGCTTAGTATCTGGAACAGGTTATGATGGTGGTAGTTAGGGAATGAATGCTTTTTACTTTTGCTAAAACAAAGAGTTAATTAGAGTATTCCTGATACACTATAACTGACAGTTCTGTTCCCTTTTAGTATTCCTTCCCAGTGGTGACTCAGAAACAACTATCCTATAATGTTTGGCAAGCAAACCCTACAGAGACTGGCTGTTTTCTTCCAAACTTGAAGCAAACAATTCCAGAAGCTGCCAGAGAAAACCACAGTCTTGAGTTATGAATAAGCTCTTTTTCAAGAATGGCTAACCAAGGGAGATTTAAGCACTCACCTCCCAACTGAAGCTTGTTTTTTCTTACAGCATCATAATTCTTGCATTAAAAAAAAAGGATTGGGTACTTAAATAATGTAGAAACTAACAACAACAAAATACTGTTTGGCTCTCCCAACCAGAGCAAGATATCAGTAGGTAAATTACAGACGTTGCTTAGACAGAGCCAGCTCATCCACTACAAGATGCCAGTCCTCATTAAGGTCTTCTGGAACTTGAATCTCTGAGTTGCAGGGCTCTATACATGCAGGCTTTTCAACGTGTTCTTCAAAACTTTTCTGGGTTACTTTTTTTTTGGTTTCCCCTAGCTCATTCTTTCTCTCTATCAAAGCTAGCCACCAAAACCCAATGAATTTTCTATGTCAGAACTTGCTTTTATTTAAAACTAAACAATATCTCAAGTTCTGAAAAACACATTCCTCCTAGCACTTGCTCTTTGCTTCATTTACACGTGCTTTTTTTATTTCTGTCTTGTGCAGTTTTTTGTAGGGTCACAAGATGCTTTCTGTCAGACTCCTCCCAACCTCTTACTGGGTGCCCAGCACATGCTTTCTGCATGTTTTTCTTCCACAAAGTATTGAGCATTGTCCTATAAATTTCACCATTTGCGTGAGACACAGGGGTACATGTCAGCACTGTACAAAGGCAAAAGTCCAAGAAGAAAATCTACCTTGGGTAGCTTTTTATTCACTGAAAGGGAAGCCCTGACACAATGAGCCTCTAGAATACAAATGAGTGTGCAAGATACTGTTCATATGAGACATTTTCTACAGTTATCAAATGGATTGTGGGAACTTTCCTTTTTAGGATACAATGCCAATTTAAGCAGTAGAACATGGAGTGTTGTCACTTGGAGGTATACAATATGCACGTCGTGTTTGCACAGTCTCTGCTTCCCTGGTCTGATCTGATGATGACAGAACCCCCAAAGGGTTGTTGGGTAGAACAAATCATTTTGCCCACTGTGCCAATCAGATGAAAAGCTGAGCTGATTCCAACTCAAGGCCACGCCGTGTGTGTCTGAGTCAAACACTGTACTCAGCACAGTTTTCAGTAGCTGATTATTTGAAAGTAGATTATTGGATCTTTCTTCCAAGGTACCTCTGGTTGGACTTGAACTTCCATTAGCTGTTTGGACCACCCAGGGCCTCCACCTATCAAACAGAAAACCCAAACCCAAACCTATTGCCATCTAGTTGATTCCAACTCATCATGACCCTACAGGACAGAACTACTCCACAGAGTTTCCAAGGAGTGCCTGGTGGACTTGAACTGCTGACCTTTTGGTTAGCAGTCATAGCACTTAACCACTACACCACCAGAGTCTCCAATAAGCAAAACACCAAATGCACTGCCATCGAGCTGAGTCCGATTTACAGTGACCCTAGAGGTCAGAGTAGAACTGCCCATGGACTTTCCAAGGAGCACCTGGCTGACCTTTTGGTTAGCAGATGTAGCACTTAACCTACTACACTGCTAGGGTTTTCAGATTTCCAGTGGAAGGTTTAAAATAGGCAGGTTTTTTTTTTTTTTTTTTTTTAAGAATAAACCTCAGTGCTTCTGAAGAAGGTGTGGTAAAACAGATAACACTCTTGAACTGCTAACTGGAGTACATTACAATGGTTCTGAAAAATGACTTGGAGCTGTGTATCAACAGGCTTAAAAGTGTTAGTGCTCTTCATCCCAGTATTTCCAGTATCATGAATCTATCCTAGGAAACAACCAGAAATGCTATTCAAGTTTATGTAAAAGAACACTCGTCAAGTGTTATGTTTAATTGCAAAAACTGTGGTTGTTTGCCGTTGAGTCAGTTCTGACTCGCTGTGACCCTACAGGACAAAGTAGGTTGCCCTATGGGGTCACCTAGACTGTAATCTTTATGGGAGCAAGTCACCAGGTCCTTTTTTCCACAGAGCAGTGAGTGGGTTAAAACTACCCACGTTTTAGTTAGCAACAGAGCTCCTAGCCATCACACTGCTGGGGCTCCTTAGTGAAAAGTAGGAGCCTAGACATAGAAAAACTCAAATAAACCACTGCCCGTTCACATGAAGAAGTATTTGGTACTTAAAAATCATGTCATGGAGGAAAATTTAGTAACATAAAAGGAGATAGTGATGTAATAATGTATAAAAAGCAGCAAGACATAGCACTGCGTATATAGTTTGAATCTGATATTGCAAAAATGAAATGAAATCTGCATTTCATATAAGAAATATATATATACAAAATATTTCGTAGGTTGCAGGTGGGTTTTACTCTCTTATTCTCTCATTAGACTTGATTGTAATTTCCTATTTTAAAAAACATTTTATTGTGGTAATATACACATAAATAAAAAGTTTGCCATTTTTAACTATCTTTAAGTTTACAATTCAGAGACATTAATTACATTCACCAAGTTGTGCTGCCATAACTACTGCCCATTTCCACAAGCTTTATTTACTTTGCATTACACAGAAATGTGGTACCCCATCAGCCATAACTCTCATTCCCTCTTCATCCTCACCCCTGATAACCACTAACACCAAATTCTTTTTAAATGAGAAAACATTTCTTTCAGAAATTTATCTAAATTATTTGACAATAGAAAACCATATCCGTCATTTTCTTAAAGACTACGGTCTTAGTTGGATTATAAGAACATTTCCCACAGTCTGTTCTCCAATTTTTTCCTTACACAGAAAGTCTGCTGCTTTGTGAACCTTAAGAAGTCTCCTTTTTTTTCTTTTTTTTTTTGTTTTGTTTTCAT
This sequence comes from Heterohyrax brucei, assembly GCA_028571685.1. Taxonomy (NCBI): domain Eukaryota; kingdom Metazoa; phylum Chordata; class Mammalia; order Hyracoidea; family Procaviidae; genus Heterohyrax; species Heterohyrax brucei. The sequence goes on along the minus strand of CM053151.1, from coordinate 87,098,424 downwards.
AGGCTGATAGATTATGATGGGAGAAAGTTCCAGTGTCAGCAGCTCAGGTGGCCTGCTGGGAGCTAGCTGTAAATAGGCCCGTGCTGAGATATACCTCAGAAATGTTTGTAAACCATGGCAAAGGATTGACTTAATTTTTGGAATTTAAGGAACAAGTTCTGTGTAATAATGCAACATGTTCCTTTTGAAGGAGATAGCTAAAATAACATAAAAATGATTATGTTTTCTCTCAAGTCTTCTAAACTGGCTATTTGCAGCTTTTATCTGCTCTCTTTTTTTCTATCCAGCAAACGGGGAATGATAGAATGGATGGAAAGAAGGAATTACTGTCCAAGAGTTTGCTTAAATGTACTAAAACATAGGTATGGGCTAGTTTAGACATCATCGCATTTGATTATCCAAACAATCCCATAAGGACATGGAAGAATCTGGATGACATTATGCTGAGTGAAATTACTGAAATGCAAAGAGACAAATATTATATGAGACCACTATTATAAGGACTCAGAAATAGTTTTTAACACAGAAAACATTCTTTGATGGTGGAGGTGTGGCAGTTTACTAATTAGGTAAGTTACAAGAATTATTTTAGGTGAAGGAAGAGATAACACACAGTAGAGGAGAAATGAGTACAAATGGACTATACCCAAAGTTTAGAAATATTATAAATAAAACTAAATACCTTTGGAGTCAGAATAGCAGGGTCAGGGGTCTGGAGACCATGGTTCCAGGGGACACCTGGGTCAGTTGGCGTAACAAAGTTTATTAAAATGTTCTGCATCCCACTTTGGTGAGTGGTGTCCAGGGCCTTAAAAGCTAGCAAGTGGCCATCTAAGAAGCATCAATTTGTCCCAGCCCATCTGGAGCAAGGGAGAAATATGAGCATCAAAGACACAAGGAAAGTGTGAGCTCAAGAGACAGAAAGGGCAGCATAAGCTATAAACTAAATCAATATGAGACTGGAAGAACTAGATAGTACCCAGTCACCACCAAAGACTGCTTTTACAGAGAATTCCACAAACAGTCCCTGATGGAGTAAGTGGTATCTGGGTATTAAAAGCTAGCAAGCAGCCGTCTAAGCAGCATCTATTGGTTCCAGCCCACCTAGGGCAGAGGAGGATGAAAGACATCAAAGACATAAGACAAATACGAGCCCAAGAGACAGAAAAGGGCACATAATCCAAAGACTACACACTCAGGAGACTGGAAGACCTAGATGGTGCCTGGCCACCACCAATGGCTCCCCTGACAGGGAACGCAACAATGAGTGCCTGAAGAAACAGGAGAAAAATGGGTTGTAGGACTCGAACCTAATTAAAAAGACTAGACTTGGTGGTCTGACAGACTAGACGTTCCCCAGAAGAGATGGTTCCTGAACTCTCTGTTAGCCCACAAAGAAAACCGTTCCCAACTAACACTGAACTGGTGTATAAGACATAAAGTGATACTGGAGAAGACAGTGCTTCTTGACTTGGGCAGATGCAGGAGACTAAATGGCCAGCTCCTGTCCAGAGGCAAGATCAGAAAATAGATGGAGACAGGAGCTGGTTAAATGGACACGGAAAATCGGGAGGTGGGGGGTACTGTCACAGCTTGGGGAGAGCAGCCAGGTTCACAGGCGAACTAAGGTTTTGTATGAGAAGCTGACTTGAATTGTGAACTTTCACTTAAAATACAATGAAGAAAGTAAAATAAAAAATAAATCCCATAAACCGGAAATCATGTACAGAAGGATAAGGTCATTTTCCCAAAGACTCTAGTTCTTTCTGCCCCAATCCCACAGAATTATAGCCTCTGAAGACTTTTTAACCCACTGTCGCTAGTCCCTGGACCAATCAGAACCTATTGTTATATTCAAGTCTATTTCTAAGGGAGGAAAAAAACAAAACACCAAATCCACTGCCGTGGAGTCAGTGCTGCCTCATAGTGACCCTATGGGACACAAGAAAACCTCCCTATAAGGTTAACAAGAAGTGACTAGTGGATTTGAATTACTGATCTTCTGGTTAGCAGTACCTGGTTCTTAACCATATCACCACCAGGACTGTAGCCTAAGCCTATTACCCAATATTCCTGGCATGAGTGTCCGAGGAGTCAAAGGTTTCTTCCGTGGGCCACACCACATGCCCTTCCCTCCACCAGAGCAACAGGCTCCTGACGGTACTGTGGGTCCCATCTGACACTTTGGACCCCAATATTCCTGGGACTCTCACAGCCCACCTAACCCTAAAAGTTCTCCCTTCTCTGGGGATTGAAATGCACCCTGGTTGGCTTGGAGTGCCCTGGCACTGACCCCCACCCCACCTATGCCACACCCACATACACACCATCAACACCACCCCTGCCAGCATCACTGAGACTTTGGATTGTTTGGAAGCTGAGTCCTCACATGTGGTTACAGGTCATAAGCCCATTTAGTTGCCAGACATGTCTGTAGATTCTATCTTTTCTTCCCTTCCTTTATTCTCCTTCCGTTCCTTACCTCCTTCCTTCTTCTTTTTTTTTTCCTTGTCATTTTGTTGGTTTTGGTCCTCAGGTGTTAAAAGTTATTTCAGTTAAATAACTCAGCTCATGACACGTTGTTATAACTTGATTGACCCAGTTTTACTCTCAAACCACTCCCTCTGTTCTCCCCACAAGGCAATTATAACATGTTTAATGCATATCTTTTTGTTTATATGTGGTTAAACAAGATATAAATTGTTGTTTGTGTGCATATATTTTTAATTGGCATAATCAGTTTGGCGTTATAGATCTCATTCTGTTTCCTCGTTTTTTTCACTCAGCATTGCGTTACTGCAGTCCAGCCATGTAGCCTGGTGCTCAGCAGATCCCGTTCTTCTAACTGCTGCCTCCATGGGAGTAGACCCATAACATTATTTCTTTTTCACCACTGCCTGCCAAGAAAAGCAGCTGTGTGCAGCACCTGCTCTGAGTATGCTGCATGAGTGCTCCTACAGAGACTGCACAAGTGTGCCAAAGTTCCATTCTTAAAATGCCACCAGACTACCACTGCCAGTTACCAGTAAGTTGACCTGACTCATGGCACCCTCGTGTGTATCAGCGGAACTGTGCTCCACAGGGTTTTCAACGGCTGATTTTTCAAATACAGACCAACAGGCCTTTCTTCTGAAGTACTTCCAACCTTTTGGTTAACAGCCAAGTGTATTAACCATTTGCTTCACCTGGGGACTTCACCACCAGCCCACACAGTCCTAAGTCCCTCCTGTCTACCAATCCCTACAAAGGAAAGTTTCATGCAGGATGTTGCCAGATGACACACTAGGCCCTGCCTTGCTCTAGGTGGTTTTTCACAAGCTGTGGTGTGTCTGTTGCAACTATTTAACACTGCTGTTTTAACACAGAAACAGTCATAAACAATACGTAAACTAAGCATGAATATATTTCAATAAAACTTTATTTACAAAAAGAGGCAGAGAGTTGGCCATGGGCCATAGTTTACTAACCCCTGATTTACAACAACTGGTTCCGTGGAAGAGTAATAAAAACTAAATTCACCGCCACTGAGTCGATTCTGACTGATGGTGTTGCTATAGGACAGAGTAGAATCATTCCACATGGAGTTTTCAAGGAGTCCCTGGCAAATTTGAAGTGCTGACATTTTGGTTAGCAGAGGTGGCACTTAACTACGCCACTGGGGTAGAGAAATGGAAGGGATTAATTTGGGGAATCCTAGTTATCTTACTGCCATATCGCTTGCTTTGATTTATTAACTTGCCTACTAGTGAGAAGTCGAGATTCTAAAACTCTCTCTTCTGCCTGCTTTCTCTTCTTGTCCACCTCCAAACACAGATACAACAAAGTCTGTGGTGCTTAGCCATAGTGGACATTCAATAAAAACTTGCTGAATGAAAAAAAAAAACTATGTAAACATCTAAATCTGGCTTTAAAGGCCAATAGAGACCAACCTCCTCAAACCAGGAGAATGTCAAGCTTGTACAAAGGGGGAAGAAGTTTGCTGCGAGAGCGTTTTTTGCATACTCCTTGAGGCAGCCTCCTGCACTAAACCACTAGGGATTAGCCACTGAAAAGCATCTCTTAGTCTGTACAAAATGTTTTCTAGTGCCAGCTCAAGAAGCCATCGTTTTTCCTCCATTCTCAGCACCCAAGAGTCGCATCTATTATTGACACTCTACAACTGCTGAATGATGCTTCCAGAGCTATCCCCCACCTAGTGGGCTCTGTGTCACAGCTGCTCCCAACAAGGGGGAGGCAGTTGAAATCCTAGAAACACACACTTGACCTAGATAAAGGACAGTAGCTGCTGAATAAATTTCTCTGCTAACTTTTTACTGTAGCACTAGATTCTCAGGAATTTCTGCCAGCTGAAGAAGATTCCTAGGGAAAAGAGGGTTTCTTCCTTACAGTTTGGGTGGTCATGGCTAAGGTGGCCAGTTCCAGGAGGTCAGGGGTCCTGGGAAAACTCTTGGACAGGTTTTGTTTCAGGACCATGGAGCCAATATACAGCCCCAGATAAAGGGTGAAGTACAGAAGGTTTTTCTTAAATTGCATTAATTGAACTAAGCCATTTTAACCCACTTTCTAGCACATGATGTTAAAAGAAAAAACACAAAGGAAGTAGAGGGCTATAAGGAAGAGAAGATCTAAATGTAAACCAGGAAGGTAAGTCTGTTCTATAAATTGTCATGTCTAATTTACTCAGTCAACGTTCATTTTAATTAATATTTTTAAAATATGGGACTGTAATGTAAGCACACAGTCAAAAATCTCAGATAGGGATAAATAATGGAAAGACAGTCTGCTTCTCGTCTGGAAACTTCAGTGAAATACTATGCATTCTTCCAGAAATAGTCACAGAATTGACAAGTACAAAAAAAAGTTCCCTAAAAGATGCGCATAGTTCAACATCTTGTTTTTTTCAACTCCCGTCTTATGCCAGGGAAACTGATGGTGTAGTGGTCAAGTGCTACAGCTGCAAACCGAAAGATCGGCAGTTCAAATTCACCAGGTGATCTTTGGAAACTCTATGAGGCAGTTCTCCTCTGTCATCTAGGGTTGCTATGAGTCAGAATCTACTCAACAGCAGTCGGGTTTGGGTTTTTTGTTGTTGTTTGGATCATACTATTAATTAAACCAGAGATCTTATTTTAATTTCATCAGCTTTTCCCCTCACGTACTTTTTCTGGTCCAGGAACATATCTAGGATCCCACGTCAAATTTAGTTGTTCTATATAAGTCTTCCTTAATCTGTAACAGTCCCTCAGCTTTTCTTAGTCTGTCATGATGAGTAATAATCAGTTACTTAAGGAGCCCTAGTGGTGCGGTGGCTAAAGCTCTCAGTTGCTAACAAAATGCCCATGGTTGGAACACACCAGCCACTCTGTGGGACAAAGATGTCCCAGTTAGATTCCTTAAAGATTTCAAGCCTTGGAAACTCTGTGGTGCAGTTTCCCTCTGTCCTATGCAGTCACTGTGAGTTGGAATTGATTTGATAGTGGCAGGTTAATCAATTATTTTGCAGAATGTCTCTCAATTTGTGTTTATGTAATATTTTCTTATGATTAGACTAATATTTTGCTCTTTGTTAGCCTTAAATCACTTGGTTAAGGTGGCATCGATCAGATTTCTCTGTGGTAGTATTATTATTTCTCCATTTGTAATTGATAAGTCTTTGGGGGGATTTAGGGATTGAATTGAACTGTGTGTCAGTTTGGCTAGGTCATGATTCCTACTATTGCGTGATTGTCCTCCATTGTGTGATCTGATGTGATTGTCTTTTGTGTTGTTATTCCGAACTTCTATGTTACTGAGGCAGGGTTGTTGTTATGTTGTTAGCTGCCCTCAAGTCACCTCTGATTCATAGTGACCCTGTGCACAACAGAATGAAAGACTGCCCGGCCTTGCACCATGTCCACAGTCATTTTAGTGCTTAAGCCCATTGTTGCAGCCACTGTGTCAACCTATCTCGTCTAGGGTCTTCCTCTTCTTTCGCTGACCCTCCACTCTACCAAGCATGACATCTTCTCCAGGGACTGAGCCTTCCTGACAATATGTCCAATGTATATAAGACACAGTCTTGCCATCTTTGCTTTAAAGGAGCACTCTGGTTACACTTCTTCTAGAACAGATCTGCTTGTTCTTCTGGTGGTCCATGGTGCATTCAACACTCTTCTCCAACACCACAATTCAAGGGCATTAATTCTTCTGTGTTCTTTGTTCATCATCCAGCTTTTGCATGCATATGAGGTGACTTAAAATACCATGGCTTGGGTCAGGTGCATTTTAGGATTAGAGGCAGTCATGTTAACAAGGCTCAGGTCAATCTACAGGATTACAGTTGGATGTTGAGTCAATCTCTTTTGAGACATAAAAAAGATCATCAGAGAGGAGAGGGACCTCATTACCACCAAATAAGAAGAGCCAGGAATGGATCAAGTCTTTTGGACCCACGATTCCTTGCTGAGACTCCTAGACCAATGGAAGAATCATGAGAAGGATTTCCCACAGCCAACAGAGAGGGAAAGCCTTCCCCTGGGGCTGGCATCCTACATGTGGACTCCTAGTCTCCCAAACTGTGAGAGAATAAATTTCTGTTTGATAAAGCCATCTACTTGTGCTATTTCTAGATAACTAAGACAGGTGGAAATATTTTTAGTTTATGTGAATATCCTCTTTCTCCTCAGACTGTCACCCACTGATTTTAACATCCATCAGTAGACGGCTGTTAAAATAAGCAATGTTGGACTAATAGCGGTTTCAAATTTCCTTTATTCTTTTACATTTATTAATTAGCAGTATTCTATAAGGAAAAGCTTTCTCTTCTCTTCATTTATTTATTTATTTATTTGCATCAGGATAGACTGGTGGCTACTTGACTCTGTGGGTTTTAACCAAATTCTAGCATTGTATATTTTGTTATTCAGTTTGTTCTACTTTTGCCTGTTGGTTAATCCTTGAGATTGGCTCATGTGTGCTTTTAAGGCCCTATTCCTTTTCAAACATTTTCTTATTTTTTGTTACTTCAAAATATTCTAAGTTCATCTTGTATTTTCTATTTCCAAATCCTAGATTCTACAATGTTTCCAATGGAACGTTGGTTCCTCTCCTTGGAGAAACCAAGGTCTGGGAAATAGGTATACTCACAGCTATTGAAGTGTTGTTGCTTAGTTCCACATCCTCACCAATACCTGTTTGTTTTGTTTCTGTTTTATGGTAGTCACGCTAGTGAGGGTGAAGTAGTATCTCATTGTGGTTTTGATTAGTATTTCTATGATGACTAATGATATGTAACATCTTTTGTTGTGTTTATTGGCCATCTGCATTTCTTTTTAAGTGAAATTTCTATTCAGGCTCTTCGGGCATTCTATAATTGACTTGTTCATCTTTTTGTTATTAAGTTGTAGGAGTTCTTTATATATTTTTTACATTAAACTTTAGTCAGAAATGAAGGGCTTACACAGTGAAAGCCATAAATAATTACTGAAAGAAATTAAAGAAGATCTATATAAATGGACGGACATTCCACATTCGCAGATTGGAAGGCTTAATATTGGTAAGATTCCAGTATATTACTCAAGCAACCCACAGATTCAATGCAATCTCCATCAAATTTCCAAGAGTCTTCTTGGCAGAAACGGAAAAGCTAATCCTTAAATTTACATGGAACTGCAAGGGGCCTGAATAGCCAGAACAGGCTTGAGATGAAATGCATGCACCAAAACATTTGCAGTTTCAGCCGTGTGCATGTACACAGTTCAGTGACAATGGCTGTATTCACCATGTTGTACAACAATCACCGTTATCCTTCCCCAGTTTCTTTCATCATTCTTAACAAAAACTCTGTACCCCTTAAGTAATAACTCTCACTCTCTCTCTCTCTCTCTCTCTCTCTCTCTCCCAGCAAACCTTGGTTACCACAAATAAAATCTGATATTCTATGTATTTGCTCATTTTGGATATTTTATATGAGTGACATCATATTTGTCCTTTTGTGTCTGACTTATTTTACTCAGCATGTTTGCAAGGGTCATCCATGTTGCAGCATGTTTCAGGACTTCGTTTTTCCTTATGGCTTAATAATATTCTGTTGTATGTATAAACCATATTTTGTTTATCCATTCATTTATTTATGAACAGTGAATTTTTCCCCCCTTTGGGCTATTGTGAAAAATGCTGCAGTGAACATTGGTATGGAAGTATCTGTGTCCCTGCTTTAAATTATTTTGAGTGTGTACCTAGTAGTGGAAATTTCTAAATCATGAGGTATTTAATATTTTTAGGAACTGCCAAGCTGTTTTCCAAAGCAGCTATACCGTTTCACAATTCCATCAACAACAGATAAGTGTTTCCAACCATCATTCCCTTTTATGGAACTCAATCTATTTTCTTTGTTGCATGTCAAAATCTGTAATTGTTTTGCCTGTTTATTCACTTGGTTTTTGTACACTGTGAAGAAATGTTAAGTTCTATGAAGATCTCCATTCTTCTCATTGAGCCCTGCCATCTCCCACCCCCACATCCACTTCCTGTACCTTAACACATGTCTAGCATCTACTCAATACCAAGGAGGCTTTCATAGATCCCAGATACTTTTATTTTTGGAGACCCTACCCCACTCTATGTGACATCATACATGTTAAAATACACCTATTGGTCATATTTAACAGTTTTATTATTAATTTTTTAAAGGATATGTGTGATGATTCCTATCATTTTGAATTAAGTTTATGAAATAGTTTGAAATGGACAAAAAAATATTGAGTAATTTTCATGGAAAACTATATGTTGTCTAGAGCATATCCCTCCAGGTTATCTCATCTATGGGGTTTGTGCTTTCACTGTCTTTGAGCTATTTTACAACTCCGTAAGTTGTAGATAAATGATAGCAATGCAAATCATTCTTGTCTATAAACATGATAATAAATTACCTCCGGTGAAGGGACAATTGATTTCCCTTTTCCCTCACTGTGGAGAAAGCCAGTTTTGTACTCGTTTGTAAATTCATTTAAGTGCTTCTAGTTATCTCTGCTCTTTGAAATCTTCTTTGAACTAGTTATAACATCTCATTGGTTCTCGTATTAATGAATGAGTTAAATAAAATTATTGGCATGTGTCTTAGTTAACTCAGGTTGCTGTAACTATATAAATATAGATATTAAAAGTATGTGACTTTAAAAAATAGGGATTTATTGTCTCACAGTTCAGGGCCATTGGCCTCAGAGAATGGTCCCTCTGTCTCTTTCAGTTGCTAGTCGTTGTAGGCAACCCTTGCTTGGCATTCCTAGACTTACAGATTCATCTGTCTACTTCTTGACATGACATCTCCTACTGTGTGTGTGTGTGTGTGTGTGTGTGTGTGTTTATTCTGCCCTTTTTATAAAATGCCACTCAGAAGATTTTATCAACTTAGAGGTTTAGAACCTATAGGGGTTAGCACTTCAACATAACTTTTTGGGGAACACAATTCGATCCATAATGCTTGTTCATTTTATATTTATGTGGGAGCTGTGGTTTTATCTTTTTAAAACAAATTACTCTCTAATGGCTTTAGAGATGTTCCCATAACACGTCCAATTGATTCACCTGAAAACCACTTACAGGAAATTATTCTGCCACTGGAGTATATCCCATGGCATGTCACTTCTTAGCTCCCAGAGCTGAGCCCAAAGTAGCAGGAGAACTTCCCTGATTCTCTGTTTCTCTCGTTTTGTTTTTCCCTCTCTAACTAATTTTGGTTTTTTTGTTTATTTTATTAACAACCTAGAAGTTATACCTCATTGGCAGCAACAATGACTGAGAATTTAGTTTTGTAGTCTGACCCTTTAATGATCTCTGTAAATGGATTTATAAATTATAGACTCTCTTTTTCTGTTGAGTACAGCAAGAGAATCTTGTTGGTTAGTCTTTCTGATTGTCAGTTTCTCTAGTATGAGCTCATGGAATATTGTCCCCAGTGGGAAAAAGAATAGCCCTTTGATATCCGGATGACTGATTTTTTTCTGTTTCTTTGCCTCTTAAATCTCTTATAGCTAAAACTTATAATTAAAGTTCTAAGCTCTCTTTGTATCTATGTATCTGTCTATGTCGATATTGTTAGATACTGTCTAGTCAGTTATGACTTGTAGCCAACTGTCTTACTCTGGGTTTTCTAGAGAAGCAAAATTAATAAAGTGTATAAATACATAAAATACCAAACCAAAAACCAAATCTGTTGCCATAGAGTCAATTCTAACTTATAGCAACACTATAGGACAAAGTGAAACTGTTCCACACGGTTTCCCAGGTGTGGCTGGTGGATCTGAACTGCTGACATTTTGGTTAGAAGCCAAGCTCTTAGCCATTGTGCCACCAGGGCCCCAAATATATATAAAGAGAGATTTATATGGAGGAAATGGCTTGTGTGCTTCCTGAGGCTGGAACAACCCAAGTCACTTGATCAGGTTGGATGTAAGGGGCTGGTAAACCTAAAGTCAGTGAATCAGACAACAGGGCTCTGACTCAGGCTGCTAAGACTGGCAAATCACAAAATTGACAAGCAAGATGACAGCTAAGGTACTAATTCAAGTCCTAGGAACCAGAGGCAAGACAAACAGAAGCCAGCTATAGGGTCCAGAGTAAGCAAAAGTCCTTGAGCCTTCCCAGAAAGTCCAATAATACTGGATGCAAGACACACCTCAAAGGAAATTCCCTTCCAACTGATTATCTCCTCAAGGCAGATCCCATCATGGAAGTGATTACACTGCTTTTTATCATAGAAATAATCACGTCATTATACAGCTGCCAAATACTGAGAATAGTCCAGCCAAGTTGCATACAACCTTAATGACCACAAGGACCCTACATACAACAGAATGAAACACTGCCCAGTCCTGTACCTTCCTCACCATCATTGTTGAGCCCGTTGTTGGAGACGCTGTGTCAGTTAGCCTCATTGAAGGTTCTCTTCTTTTTCATGGACTCTCCACTTTGTCAAGTATGGTGTCCATCTGCAAGAATTGATCCCTCCTGATAACATGTCCAAAGCATTTGAGACAAAGTCTCATCATCCTTGCTTCTAAGAAGCAGATTCGTTCTTCTGGGAGTCCATGATAGACTCAATATTCTACACCAACATTGAAATAATTCTTCCTACGTCTTCTAAAGATCAGTGTATCTATGCATCTTCCTCTTATTGTTTGAGTGTAACACTTTTCCCACCTTCATAGAGTATTGATAAATTAGACTAGAAAGTATCTCAAAGAAGCTCTGTTCTGAATGGCTAAATTAAAATATTTCCAGCATTCTAAGAAAATGTGCTTTTAATATTTTATATATGCTACACCAAAAATCCTTATAGAAACTGACTTTGAAGTATTTTAAAATCTAAGTTCACATAATTAAGGTAAATCTCTGACAAATTAGACTAATATTTTGGGGTTTGTGTCTTCTCTGACATTGGTGTTAACTATGACAAAACCCTGTGTTTTATTCCACATGAACTTTTTCTCTATAATTCACAAGTTTAGTGACCAAATAAATTAACATACATATTGTAAGTTTGTGTTCAACACAATTAAATAATTATTTTGACACACTTTTACTGTGAGAATAATTGTTTTGTAGTACACCTACCTAAAGATACTTTTTAAGATCTTTAGGTAAATTAAACCCTCGAACTAGTAATAATTTGAGTTAATGAATCGATGTTCATTGAATATCTACATAATTTTGAAGATAAAATGCCAAAATGTTAATTATATATATGTACATACATTATATATGTATATAATATATATTTGCATCATTTACACACTACAGAGAAGCTTTATCTATGAGTTGTGTTAGTGAACATGGTCATTTTTGCCTCTGAAGAGTATGTAAAAGGAATGTGTCAGGCTGTAGAAAATTATTTTCATGAGTTTTTCTAGCCTGCTATAATGCTGGTTGTTGCTGCTAGGTGTTCCAGTCAGCTCTGACTCATAGCGACCCTATGAACAACAGAATAAAACACTACTGGGTCGTGGGCCATGCCCACAATCGTGTTTCATTTGCTTGTTATGCTTAAGCCCATTGTTGCAGCCACTGTGTCAAATCCATCTTGCTGAAGGTCTTCCTCTTTATCCCTGACCCTTCACTCTACCTAGCACGACATCCTCCTCAAGGGATCGATCCTTCCTGAAAACATGTCCAAAGTATGTAAGACACAGTCTCACTGTTCTTTCTTCCAAGAAGCACTGCAGCTGTACTTCTTTCAGAAGAGATCTGCTTGTTCTTTTGGCAGTCTGTGATACGTTCAATATGCTTCTCTAACACCGCATTCAAAGACATCAATCCTTCTGTCTTCCTTATTCATTGTCCAGCTTTTGCATGCATATGGTGCAATTGAAAATACCATGACCTGGGTCAGGTTCACCTTAGTCTTCAAGATGACATCTTTACTTTTCCGTATTTTAAAGAGGTCTTTTGCAGCAGAGTTTCCCAGTGCAATGCATCTTTTGATTTCTTGACAGTTGCTTCCATGGGCATTGATTGTGGAACCAAGTAAAATTAAATCCCTGACAACCTCAGTCATTTCTTCATTTATGACGATGTTGCTTACTGGTCCATTTGTGAGAATTTTTGTTTTTTGGATATTGAGATGTAATTCATACCAAAGGCTGTGGTCTTTAATCTTCATCAGTGTTTCAAACCCTCTTCCCTTTCGGCGAGCAGAGTTGTGTCATCTGCATAACGCAGGCTGTTAATGAGTCTTCCTCCAATTCTGACTCTTCATTCTCCTCCATATAGTCCAGCTTCTCAGATAATTTGCTCGGCATATAGAGTGGGAAGATATAGTAAAAAGATACACCCTTGACACACATCTTTCCTGATTTAAGCTGTGCAGTGTCTCCTGGCTCCATTCACATGACTCTTGATCCACATATAGATTCCTCATGAGCATGATTAAGTGTTCTGGCATTCCCATTCTCTGCAATGTTACCCATAATTTGTTATGATCCACATAGTCGAATGCCTTTGTGTAGTCAATAAAACACAGGTTAGCACCTTTCTGCTATTTTTTAATGTCAGCCAAGATCCATCTGACATCAGCAATGATATCCCTGGCTCCACGTCCCCTTCTGAATCTGACATGAATTTCTGGCAGCTTCCTGTTAATATACTGCTGCAATTGCTTGTGAATGATATTTGGAAAAATTTTACTTGTGTATGATATTAATTGTACAGAAAATGTTCTCAGTTCTTCAACCCACACCTACACACTCAGTTTTATCTAGGAAGTAGAAGTTGATTATTTGCTTACAAGTTATAATTAACACGAGTGGTTACAACACACTTAGGAGCAATAACAACAGAGAATACAATTATGTATATATTTTCATTTCTCAAGGAAAAAGAGAAGTTTTGTACTAAAGTTTTCCTCTCAAAATTTTGGTCTCCAGAACAATTTGCACTCTCAGAACTTAGTGAGAACCGTAATAGCTTCTGTTAATGTGGATGGTAACTATCAACATTTCTCATATTAGACATTTAAGTAGAATTATTAAAATATCACCTTATTGCTTGATATGAAGATACAGTGATGGACAAATTACATATGTACATACATAACACTTTAGAATTACAATAAAATATATTTTGATCCATGGGTTCCCTGAGATCTACCGTAATATGCAGTTTCAGAATATGAAAGAGCATAACGAAGGACAAAAGTTGGAGTGCGAATTCTACTCGCCTTTAGGATAACACCCGAGTCTGAAAAGAACTTAGGAGATGTGTAAAAATGCTAACAAGTGTCTATCTTTTCAATGGATTTGCTTGCTTGGCTTACTAGTGAGTGCCTTTGTTTATAACACGAATTGTTACTCTTTACTTCCTATGTACCCTGCCTAGAGAGAAAAGATTGTCATCTTACAGAATGATTTTCTGTTTTTATAATAACTTTGTTATGTCCTTGGGAAGATGAAAAACAAAACAAAAGGTTTCTCACTTACAAAAAAGGAAAGTTTTTTGTTCCCCATTATATTTCTACCAATGTGTATTTTTAAATATTTTTTGTCACTTTGATGAAGTAGGTAGTCAAAAATTATTTCCCAGGTATCCACGTACCTCTCCTCTGACAGTTTTTTTAAAAAAAATTCTTGCCTTCCCAAAATAGAATTCTAAATATAGAATAAATAAAACTTTCAGGATACCTTTCGCACCTAAAACCATCTTTGAGATTTCCCAGAGAATTCTTGAGAAAAGAAATCACAAATTACATGTCCTTTTGCCTTGTAAAGAAGAGAGATTCCAGAAATAATTAGATTTGTTTGATACACAGCTCTTACAAGAGTTTCATGGGGAGAGTTTTCAGAAGAGTCATTCTACCTGTCCTAGGTTAGATTTGCATAAAATGGAATTAACGTAACTCTTTCAGCAATGTACACTTCGTGGGAAGTCTCTGGAGATTCATCGGTGTTCTTACTTTCTACAATATGTTTTCACTTCCGAGGCAACACTGATCCAAGTCCTTAAGAAATAGTTCCTGTCAGGTTTTTCTATATTTATTAGTGTCTGGCAAAGCTTTTCCTAATTGTGTCAGGCTACAATAGAGTGGTATTATCAGTCATAAATTCAGTTTTAATTTAAAATGCTTACTTAGGCAAAACCTCACTTCTTTAATCTGAATCAAGCTTTATCTAGGTCATTGGTTCTCAGCTGGGGATGTACATACTACATCATGGAATTATATATATAACAATATAAAACAAGATCGAGACCTGCTGAATTGCTTTACTTGATACTTTTGGTGTGTATTGTTTATTGTCTCAGGATTCTTATGTATCTCAACTTTTCTTTAATGAAAATTACATTCAAACATTTTTATAAATCACATGTAGTATTCACTAACTTCTTCCAAAATAAGTTTAATCAACTCTTTAGAGATGTTGTGTCTAAATTTTTCCAAAATAACTCTATTTCCTTTGTTTTGCATGTTATCAGACTTTTTACATTTTAAAATTATCAATAATAAGCTAACCACAGCCATTTCAAGTTTTTGTTATCTGTAGATGGTTTTTGTTTTACTCTAAAACTTACAAAAGGCTCTACTACAAGGTATAGGCAAGTCAATTTTGTCAAAACACAAGAACAGTCTTCACTCAGTGCTGTGAAGTCAATTCCAACTCATAGCAACCCTATAGAATAGAGGAAAACTGCTCCATAGAGTTTCCAAGGAGTGCCTGGCAGATTCAAACTGCCAACCTTTTGGTTAGCAGCCATAGCAGTTAACCACTACACCACCAGGGTTTCTAAGAACAGTCTTAGACCTCATGAGAAAGGACTATACCAAGTACTTCAAAATATTGGCATTTCAAAGAATCAACTCTTGGGCACAGGCTTCTGAGGTAATATTGCACAAGCAACTTTCAAATGATCTCTTTTTAGAACTCCTTTTGTTAAGAAACAGCTCATGAGCCTGCTACTCTGAGATTCAGTGGAGCAAGAATTAATTACAGAACTAAACAAACTGATAAGGAAATTTTATTGTGGTTATCTGGAATACTGTTGATTTTGTTTTAAAGTTCAGTTTCTGGACATATACGAAAGGCATTTCTGTTTCACCTGAAAGCTATCTATAATTCATGATAATTTGGTAAACTCTGCTTTTGTAAACTGAAATTAAAAATTTCAAAATACTATCTGATGATTCCTACTGACATGCCAGAACTTGGAAGTCTTACAGTCTCCTCACTTTTCATGGCAGTGTCATCATTTGCATAGTTTCGATAGGCATCTGTCCTCCTTTTTTTGTCATTGTTATTTGCCCCAGGTCTGCTCCTGCTCAAAGGGACCGCCTGTACAGCAGGGGACAGGGCAGACCAGTCCTGTGCCATCCGCAGGATCTGCGGTATATTTGAGGTGGTTAATGCAGCCACTGTGTATCTGAGTGTCCCCCAACCTGAGGGGCTCCTCTGGTACCAGTATATCACACGGTATTCTGTTGTGACCCAAAGGATTCTCATAAAATAATTCTCAAATTAAAGCAATAGGCCTTTATTTGTAGTCTGTCTTAATCTGAAAGTTCTGCTGAAAGCTTTCTACCATGGGTGAGCTGGTTGGCATGGGAAATACTGGTGACATAGCTTCCAGCATCATGACAACATGCAAGTTACCACAGTATGACAAACCGACAGATGGATGAAGTCCCACTTTTAACCAGGATATAATTGGACAAATGGATCATGCAACCAAGACCTGATGTAGACTATCATACTTCAGAATCAATCTAGTATAATCAAATATGACCATACTGTCTATTTTCTGAATATTTTATTGTATTTTAAGTGAAAGTTTACAGGTTACTTTGCCGTGTGAACCCCCCCCCATTGCTATACAACTCTAGCTGCTCTCCCCACTCTGTGACAGCACGCTGCTCCTTCCACCCCGTACTTGCCATATCGCTTCGACCAACTCCTCTTCCCTTCCGTCTTGTCTCACCTCTGGATAAGAGGTGCTCAGACAGCTTTGTTATATATCTAAGCCAAGAAGCACACCCTTCACCAGAAGCACCTTGTATCTTACAGTCTAGTTCGATCTGTATCTGAAGAAATGGTTTCAGTACTAGTTTCAGCTCTGGGCTAACAGATACATAGTTTGGGGCCACATCCTCAAGGGATCCTCCAGTCTGTCAGACCATCAAGTCTGGTCTTTTAATAGAGTTCTATTTCCACATACCCATTTTTCTCCAGCTACAGCATGGTCTCTATATTTTGTTCCCTGTCAGAACAATCAGTGGTAGTGGCCAACCACCATCTAGTTCTTCTCTTCTCATGCTGATGTAGTCTCTGAATCATATGATCCCTTCCGTACGATTGCACTTTTAAGGAACAAAGCTTGGCTATGCTTATGAAGCTGATACCCACCAATCCCTCCTAGGAAAGCTGACCTAGTACCAGGCTAGCAGACTCCTAGTTTTACATGTGATTAAGGAGGTCACTTCTTAGCGTGACATGAATTTTAGGATATTTGAAGGACTTTGAAATTTATAAGGCCAAATTCATTGGTACTACAGGTAAAATTTGGTAGCAAGAGTTTCTTGGGCTAGGTTTCCTGTCTCAGGATATTAAATAGTAGAGGCCTTTAAATTTATCTGAAATTTCTTATGAAAACTTCTAGACATAAGTTATATTTGTGGTATTGGTAATTACCCTATACTGTGTGATTCCAGATTAGTAAACTTAAAGAAGCCTATATGTTAATTAACAATGTTACTGCATTTGTGTAAGTAATCTGAGCAAACCTAATTGATATCAGCCTTATTTTGTGATCAACAGTAAAATTTATCTGAGATTATTATAATCACAAAGGGATTGATAGAGACCGTCAGAAAAAAAAATGTGCAAGACTTTGAAGTATTCTCACTCATTGCTGTATATTTTTAGTGAAAAATTGTGTGTTGTATAGGACAAACTTTTCTGGATTACCTGATTCTTTGGGGTTTGTGTCTTTCATTGGCTTTGAGTTATTTTACTACCCTGTAATGGCTTGGCTAAGTTGAAGAAGGTTAAGTGCTACAGCTGCTCACTAAAAGGTCAACAGTTCAAATCTACCAGGTGCCCTTGGAAATTCTATCAAGCAGTTGTACTCTGTCTATAGGGTCGCTATGAGTCTGAATCTTCTTAGTGCCAAGGAGTTTTGTTTTTGAAGTTGAAGAAGAAAACCCTAGTGGTATACTTATTAAGAGCTACGGCTGCTAACAAAAAGATTGGCAGTTCGAATGCACCAGGTGCTCACTGGAACTCTATGGGAAAGTTCTACTTTGTCATATAGTGTCTCTAGGAGTCAGAATCAACTCAGTGGCAATGATTTGGTTTTTGGTTTGTTTGTTTTTTGGTAAGTTGAAGAAGGAACCCTAGTGGCAAAGTGGTTAAACACTGGCTGCTAACCAAAAGGTCAGCAGTTCAAATTCACCAGCCACCTCTTAGAAACCCTACAGCTCTGTTTTACTCTCCTATAGAATTGCTGTGAGTTGGAATTAACTTGATGGCAGTAGGTTTTTTGTTGTTGTTGTTTTAAGTTGAAGGAAGCTAATAGCAACTTAAATAACTCTTTGTATAAAACACGCAAACAAATTCTGTCTGGTAGAAGGACAATTGATCACATACCCACCCCCCACTGTGGAAAAAGCATTTGGATTTATTTCTAGATTCATTCATAACCTATATATCTCAATGAATTCTCCTTTGAGCTAGTTGCAGCAGCTTGATTCCCTCATTAATTAATAAGTTAAATGAAATATTTGATACATGTTCACTTTATTTATATGTCATGATCTTATCTTTGAACATAATTATTCTTTAACATGTTAAATTCTTCACATTATTCTTTTAGTACAAGCTTACTTTATTTATTATTTATATGTAACTATATAAGAGATGAATTATCAAGTTAACTGACTGACATGATATGAGCTTAGTAGACAATCAGTAAAGCATTTAATTAATTTTGAATCTACAGGAAGCTGCCTCTTACCTTGGAGCCAATAAATTTAATTTCAATTCAAACATCCTTGTAAGCACTTGAAAAGCTCTTAAGCCTTAGGCACTGGGCCTAAGGGGCAAAATCAATAAAATAACTATAACCACAAAATAAATAGTTGTTGAATGAATGAGTGAATTACAAATAATACCCACCATTTTGATGGCACTTCTCATGTGTCATGCACTCACACATATCCAGAGATAAAGAATACAAGATGTGAAGCAAATTACTGATGCTGTTTGCTCTTGAGCTGGTACCAAATCATAGTGACCTTGTGTTGGTGGAACATTGCCTGATCCTGTGCCATCATCATGATCTTTGATGTATTTGAGTCCGTTGCTGTGGCTGTGAGAAGTAAATTAGATAGGATATTGTGGGATATCCTATCTAATATCTATCTAATTACAATATCCTATTAGATAGGATATTGTAGGATAGATAGGATTTGTGGGATATTGTTATTATTACCACTGGGTAGATGAGGAATGAGCTACATAAGGTCAAACATCTTGCCTGGGATTCCATGGTTTTAACTGGTACGGTGGTTAAAGTGACCAACTGCTAACTGAAAGATCAGAAAAAGATGTAGCAGGTCTCATAGAGAATTAGAGCCTTGGAAAGTCTAGGAAATCACCATGGGTTGGAATCAACTTCATGGCAGTGGGTTGGGTTTTCTTATGTTTGTTTTTTAAGTGCCAGAAGCAGTATTTGAACTCAGATCTCTTACTGCAGAGTCAGTGCCTTTTCCACTACCCAGGTTATGGCACTGGGTCTCATGCCTCCTCTTGTTAGGGAATCCCACCCAAGCAATCCAAACCTTTCCCTTTCTGTCTTTCCACCCTCCATGCTTCCCAAGGAGATATGTCTTATTTGAAAACACACTTCCTAGGGGTGTTGGATTTCCAGTTTCGACAAGACAGGATAAAATCCTGGCCCTGCCAGATCTGTGTATTCTTGAGAAAATTGCTTACTCTCTTCTTTTCTCAAATAAGAATATTAATAACATCTAATCCTAAGGGTTGCTGTGAAGGAAAATGAGATAATGAATATAATGGGACTGGCACAATTCCTGGCACAGAGGAAATGCTCAATAAGTGGTCGTCATGGTAATATTTTGCATCCTGATTCCTGCTCCTTTGTGACTATTATAAATCCTCTGATCCACAGTAGGGGTGGCAGGAAACAGGTTAGGAAGGAGGAAATTGTAGCTGGAAGACATCATTTGCATAAACATTTACATATTAAGAAAGCTCTTTTTTTTTTCACAATGGAACAAGTCTTTTGAAGCAAGGTTGTGCAATCTAGCGACAATTTAAACAAATTCAAATTGAAAAGTTACAAGAGAGACTGAAGAAGGAAACAGGAAGAATTGTGCCTTAATGGGTCCGAATCCCAGGGGCCCTGAACCAAGCAGGCTCCAAACCGGCTTTAGTTCCTGACTGTGCCAGGGCTCAGCACTGCCTGGAAAGAGGAGGAAAGGAAGGAGTGGGTATCACAGCAGCCAGGCAAGTGAGGGCCATACCTGTACCAAAGGGAAAGCTCAAGTCTTTGATCTAATCTCTGTTTTTTGAGTAAGGTGTTAGCAACTGGAGTAAAACCTGTGACAGGCTGTGTTCCTGGAGAAAACAGCCTGCCTCTAATTTTAAAAGTTTCATAATAAAGCAAGAAATGGCAGCCACTCTGTCTTCAGCTGCATTTGTTGATTTTCATGGCTTTAGCTACTGTGTTGGAATCAGCTCAATGGCAATGGGTTCTTTGATTTTTGATTTTGTGGTGTTTAAAGGAGTCTTAGTAGCTAATCAACAGTTTGAATCCACTAACCACTCCCTATGGGACAGATCTACCTTATCCAATAGGGTCGCTATGGGTCAGAATCATCTCCACGGCAATAGGTTTGCTTTGGATTGAGGTGGATAAGCAGAAGACCTGGTCATGTCGTGGTTAAGAGCTTGATTGTTAACCAAAAAAGGTCTACGCTTGGAACCGACTAGCTGCTCTGCGGGAGAAAGATGTGGTGCTCTGCTACTATAAAGATTTACAGTCTAGGAAATCCTATGGGGCAGTTCTACTGTGTCCACAGGGTCATCATGGTTAGGAATCAACTTGACAGCAACAGGTTTACATGGTTAAACGTTGGACTACTAACCAAAATGTTGATAGCTCAAACCCATCCAGAGTTTCCGCAGAATACAGGTCTAGTGATTTGCTTCCAAAAGGTCACAGCCTTGAAAGCCCTATAGAAATGTCAGACTCTTCACACACAAGATAGCCATTACTCAGAACCAACTCAATGGCAACTAACAAGGTAAGTGCACAGTTCCACAGGGAAGTCAACAAGGCTGAAGTGGGATGGGTAGAGAAGGCAGGGGTCTTAACTTGCTTCTGAGTAAGCTAAATTATCACCAAGTCCCTGGGTGGTTCAAGTGATTAACACCCTCTGCTGTTAAGTGGAAAGTTAGAAGTTCGAGTCAACCCAGAGGCATCTAGGGCAAAAGCCCTGGGGATCTACTTCCCAAAAATCAGCCGTTGAAAATCCTATGGAGCGTACTATGGAGGGGTTGCCATAAGTTGGGATTCTCTTGATGGCAACTGATTAGTTTAGATAGTGACTGAAGTTATCTAGAGTTAACCCTGTTGTACTTAACAATTGCCTCTGAGAAGAGTTTGAGACTGTGCTGATGTGCACTAATCCATGGCCGTCGAGTTGGGTCCATAGGCATTGAGAGGAGAAATTTTTTTAAAGAAGAATAGCACATACAGGAACAGAAAACAAACCTAATGCCATTCCAAAGAGTGGCTGATAAATTCAAAATGTTGACCTTTTGGTTAACAGCCAGACTCTTAACCACTGTACCACCAGGGCTTTAGCTTTGGAAACCCTACCAGCAAGACTCAGTGGGTTCAAATCCAGCTCTGTTACTTACTAGCAGCTAAGTGACTCTCTTACTTCTCTAAGCTAGAATTCCTTCACCTGTAAGTTGGGGATAAGACTATATATCCTATAAAGTTGTTTTAAGAAATAAATGAGATTAGTAAGTAGAAAATTAAGGGCATTTGTCTTGTAGAGTGTTTTGAAATTAAATGAGATGATATAAGAAAACCCATCCCCGTACCTGGTGGGAACAGGCCCCAAGTGATGGCAGGGCTGGTGTTGGGGGAGCCGTAAATTGCCTACTTTCTTCCTCCATGATCTGAGCCAACTGAGAAACAGAAATAGTTGTCAGAAGAATGGAGATCAGAATACTAGCTTTGTAGCCAGAAGGGGCAGATTAGAGACAGCAGACAACCTATTGTGAAATGGGCTTCCTAATATTTTATCTTCTAATATTTTACCTCTCTCCTCCCTGTCACAGCCCAACTTCTCAGAATAGTTGTCTATGCCCACTGGTAATATTTCCTCACCTCTCACTCTCTCCTCAATCCACTCCATCTGGCTCTTTGCTCCATAAAAACAGTTCACACAAAGGCTACGAATGATCTTCAAGTTGCTAAATCCGGTGGGTAGTTTTTAGTTGTCATTTCATTAAGCTCTCCATACATTTCATACTGTGAAGATCCCCTTGAATGTCTCAAAGCAACTGAATTCAAAGCCTTGCCCCCTCAATTAGTCCTGGTCCAATCTCAGCTGTGGCACCATCACGTAACCAGTTACCCCCATTGCAGAAGTCATCGGAACTACCTACCACTCTTCCCAGTCTCTTACTCTATATATCTAATCTGTCTAAAAGTACTACTGATCATACCTTCTAAGTGTTTCTAGAGTCCTTCCATTTTCTTCCATCCTTCTGACATCTCTCTGCAAACCACTGTCTTCATCCTGTCAAAGACACTAATCTTTTAAGGAATCTTCCTCGCCTATCTTTTTACTGAAGTGAATAATGAATGATAGTTGACAAATAAAAGCTGAATGATAACGTAAACCTGATTCTCTCTTTCACACACTCTCTCTCCTCTCTCACATGCATATATATACATTCATTTTCTTACAACTCTTCATTTGCCTTCTATTGCTCTTAAAATCCAGACTCAAATTCTTGACATGGCCTATAAGATCCAAAAGGGCCTGGCACCTGCAGCATCTCCAAGCTACCCAGTTCCAGGAGCCACCAGTCACATCAAAATCTGGTGAAACTTCCCCTTGAAACTGGGCAATGTATAGCCTGCTCAGCTGTACACTATATACTAGGCCCTGGTCTATCTTTCTAGACTCTCTTTGTCCAACATAGAGCTAGAAGATGAGCCTCCTGTGTTGGAAGACACTCAAAATACACAGCAGCCACAACAGTGGGCTTCAAAATACCAACAACTCTGGCAAAGACAACGCAGGACTGGGAAACATTGCCTTCTGTGGTACGTGGGGTTGTCATGAGTCAGAGCCAACTCGAACACAGCTAACAACAAATTATAAGTATGTAACTCATCACCCTCCAAAACCAGGAAAATTCCTGGTTGTTCCTCATTATACCTCCTTCCCCTTTCTCAGCCTGAGAAAAGCCCCCAAGTGTCAATCAGAATCATAGCCCCTAGTTTTCTCTAAGCACACACACATTAAAAAAATAAGAAGAAGACACTTTAAGGCAGTTTTCCCGTTAATCATGTTGCTGTTTATGAATTATGCTCTTTTAACTTACAAGGAGTCCTAGTTCTGTAGTGGTAAGCATTCAGTTGTTAACTGAAAAGTTTGCAATTCAACCCTACCATCCACTCCATGGTGGAAAGGTATGGTACTATGCTTTGGTAAAGATTTACTGTCCTGAAACTCCTACAGGGCAACTCTGTCTTACAGGGTCACTAAGAGTCAAAATAGACTTGATGACAGCAATGAGTTTTCTTTAACTTGCAGCAAAATTAAATGAGACGATTTTTCGGTTACCCCAACTCCTGTTCCTCCTTCTAATTAATTATGCTTTCTCCTGTAGTCTCGTTATGTACTTAAGGCAGACACTGTTGGGTTTTTTTCTTCTTTTTCTTTTCTCCCTACTGTTGACCCTTCCTGTGGATTTCTGATACTGCTTTCTGACAAAAGTCATCACGGATTTCCTTACATTTCCAAACAGGTGACTCAGTGCTATTAATGACGTCATTTCGTCTTTGAAAGATCCAATCTTGATAGCCCCTTCTTCACTTCCCTGAACTTTTTAATAACGGAGACATGTTGAAAGAGAAATTGCTTCTGGTCTGGGAAAAACTGTGCCATGGCTGTCAGCTCTATTGCTGGAGTGAGAGTGGCTTCACTTTGATGTGACACAAACCTAATCAGGATATGAGAACTTGGAAGATATTGGTCCTTATCTGTGGCTTCACAGTCAATAGGGAAACAGGAGCAATATTGATATATCTGCATCTCCTTGCAGTTCACACCAAAAAAACAAAATAAAACAAAAAGTGGGAGAGAGAGAAATCTCTAACACTAATCTGCTAAACAAGACATGTGAACACTCAAAGGCCATTCGAGGCGACAAACATTTGTTGCGCCTACAAACATTTCTGAAAGTCAGTCCAGGGAATTCAAAGACCCTGATCTGAAGCTGTCCAGGGTTCTTAGAAGATGCCAAGCCAAGCCAAGCGCCTTTAAGTCTAAAAGTTGAGGATTAAAGACATTATTTGCACAGTGTCAAGCAAGATTTGTCTCATCGGCCCTTGTCTTAGTCCTCTAGTGCAACTTTAACAGAAATACCTACCACAAGTGGATGGCTTCAACAAAGAGCAGTTTTATTCTTTCATGGGCCAGAAGGCTAGGACTCCAAATTCAGGGTCCAGGCAAAAACTTTCGCCCTCTGCCAGCTCTGGAGGAATGTCCCAGTGATGCATAAGACTTTCCTGGTCTGGGAGCATGTCAATACAGGACCCACAGGTCCAAAGGACATGTTCTGCTCCCAGCACTGCTTTCCAGGTGGCATAACGTCCCCAGCTCTCTGCTTGCTTCCTATCCCTTTTACCTGTTGCAGGATGAAAGGTGGTGAAAGCCACACCCCAGGGAAACTCCCTTTACATTGGCTCAGGGAGGTAACCTTAGTAAGGATGATCCAGTCCCACCCTAATCCTCTTCAACATAATCAAATTTTGCCCTGTTAATGACAGAGATCAGGATTTACAACACAGGAAAATCACAAAACAGAGGACAACCACACAGTATTGGAAACCATGGCCCAGCCAAATTGCTACACACATTTTTGGTAGGACACAATTCAATCCATGACAGCCCTATATCCAACCTGAGCATTTTATATTTCCTGCATTCTCCATGGCTGCCTGATATTCTTTTGGGTGAGTAGCTACGAGGCTTTCTCATTCATTCCCCCAAACTCTGATCTCCCACAGTGCAGTCTGGTTGGGTTGAAGAACTGGAGAGTTCTTGTGGGGATTTGCTATTTCTTCCCCCCCAAAGGAAATTGGACTGCTAAAAACACACAGGAATATCACTGCTGATAGTAAACAAAGCAACAAGAGACCAACCTGTCTAGAGATTGTGTTTAGAAAAAAACAAGTTGAGGCATTTTTGCAGAAAAGTCATGTGTAAACCTCAGGGAGAGGAACAGGGAGCATCTCCTCCAACAAGCTTGCCAGCTACTCCAGAAAATGTAGGGAGGCCATGCCTACTTCAGTGGCTTTACCTCCTTAGACAGAAGTATCTGATTAACAATCTCCTACAGAGCTGGTGCTTAATCGACACTGGCCACAAAGGTATTTGAGTTTTATCTCCTGCCTTTCATGTGACAGACTTTGAATTTTGCTGCTGCAAGTAACAATAGGAACAACTATTTACCCATCTGCAGTTCCCGTGGTTTTCTACTAGGCATTCCCTTCCAGGGAAGCAATATCCGGCTGCTTGCTTCCATGCTTCCTGGTTTGGTTGTGCTGAGCAAGCTATTTAACCTCACATGCCTTGATTCCCTCAGCTACAGAAGGCATTGAGGTGGAAGACAATGAGAAGATGTATTTAAAAATCTCATACAACCTGGGATGTTGGTGATAAGCACTCATTAAATATTATTGTTGTTAGCTGCTGTTGAGTCCACCCTAACTCATAAAGACCACCTCTCGTGTACAACAGACTGAAATGCTGCTAGGTCCTACACTGTCTGTACAAGGGTTGGTACACTCAAGTTCATTGTTGTAGTCACTGTATATTTTGAGCACGTTTCAGCTAGGGATCTCACCTTTCAGCACTATATCAAACAATACTCTGTTGTGAACCATAAGGTTTTTATTGGCTAGTTTTCACAAGTAAATCACCAGGATTTTCTTCCGAGTCTTTCTTAGTCTGGAAGCTTCTTTAAAACTTGTCCAGCATGGTTAAAACTTGGCCAGCATGTATTTCAGATAGCAGCACAGATAACTTTTTAGCATCATAGCAACGTACAGGGCACTAGAGTACAACAGACAGACCAGTAATTGTATGAAATGCTAGCTCCCATTGTTATCATTTTGATAAATGCCAGGCTGATCGCAGCTGAGTTGCGGAGCTGAGGGCTTCCCACTTCCCTTGGTTGGATAAAGAGGAGCAGAGTCTGAGACAGAGTAGTGGTTCCCCAAAGATGCCTGCCATGAGTCAAATCTGACTCCACGGCACTGGGCCGGGCAAAGATGCCTGCACCTAATCCCCAGAACTTGTGAATATTACTTTGCATTACAAAAGGATTTTGCAGATGTAATTAAGAACTTTGAGATCAGAAGACTATCCTGCATTGTTGGATGTCTCAAGTATCTAAAGCTGCTATAACAGAAGTACTACAAATGTATGGCTTGAACAGAGATTTCTTCTCTCACAGTCTAGAAACGTGAAAGTCTGAATTTAGGGTACCAGCTCCAGGGGAAGAATTTCTTCCATTGTCAGTTCTGGGGTAAAGTCCCTGTCATCAATCTTCCCCTGGTCTAGGAACTTGTCAGCACAGATGTTGCATTCAAAGGACATATTCCACTCCCCGTGCTTCTTTCCTGGTGATATGAGGGCTCTCTCCTGTCTGCTCCATTCTGTCTTTTGTAACTCAAAAGAGATCGAGTCAAGGCACATCCTAATCCCACAGATTGAGTCTTGCCTCATTAACACACAAAAAAAACAAACCCACTGCTGTCAAGCCAGTTCTGACTCATGGCGACCCTGTAGATCAGAGTAGAACTGCCCATAGTTTCCAAGGAGCATCTGGTAGATTTGAACTGCCAATCTTTTGCTTAGCAGACGCATCACTTAACCAATATGTCCCCAGGTTTTCCCCTTATTAACATAAACATCTGTAATTCTGTCTCACTACCCTCATAGAAATTTACCACATATAGGATAGTCACATCAGATAGCCAAATAGTGGACAATCACACAGTATTGGCAATTATGGCCTAACCAAATTGATATACATTTTTGAGGGACACAATTTGACCCATCACACTGACTGAGCCCAACTGAATCACTAAAAAAGGCAAGAGTGTCCAGGTCAAGAGGCGGAGACAATGACTAAAGTGGAACTTAGAGAGGAGAGAAGATACTAAACTACTGGCTTTCCAGGAGGAGGAAGGGGGCCACAAGACAAGGAATACGGGCAGCATCTGAAAGTTAGAAAAAGCAAGGAACAGATTCTCTCCTAGAGCCTCCAGAAGAACCACAGTCTGGCTGACACTAGATCTAGACCAATAAGGCTTCTGACCTCCAAGACTGTAAGCTAATCAATTTGTGTTGTTTTAAGTCATTACATTTGTGGGAATTTGTAACAGCATCAGTAGGATGTTAATATCCTGGGGGGAAGTTAGAGACGTTGTGAGGCCAATCAGGAACAGAGGTAAGAATTCAAATGAAACTCTGCAGGGGCAACTCCAGGACACGGAGAAAATCTACTTTTCATTTTCTGAAAGTCTTAGTATCAGTGGGAGCATGGCTTAAGGTGTATGCCAGAATGTATTGATGCCAGGGAACCAGGTACATTGTGGGGCTGTTCAAAGTCAGAGATAGCAAGCAAGACCTGACAACCCTTTAGCCATCGGGTTTGCTAGATTCTTCTCAAGATGGGACACGACAAGAGGATGTGGCTACAACAGCTGACTCGGAATTTCCGCATCCTTGTTAGGAACGGCCAAGATAACATCATGAAACTGCTTTCATGCATAGTTTATGAGACTCAGTCTCATCCCTCTGCTGCCTTTGTACCTCTTTTCATTTCTCCCTGGAAATGAATTCAAAAACACTTATTGGATGGATGGATGAATAGACAAGTAAAAAGAACCTCAATGTCATCTCTATTTCTCTTGACTTGCAGGTGGAGGACTGGGAGTGAGGTGGAGATTAGGAAAAGATTCTCCCGCTTTTTTTTCTTCTTTTAGTCTTCCTAGGCAAGGCCTGACTGAACAAATCCTCTTCCTGCGGTCAGCCACATTGGCAGGTGTCCTCGGGCCCAGTATAGAAACGTGGTTGTGAGCCCTAGTCACTGCTGCTGTAGTTGATATGCAAGCAAACTCTCTCAGCACATTCAAAATCTGAAGGATTGCATGAGAGTAACCTATAATCAATGTTGCACTTGCCAATGGCCACAAGAAAAATGAACCTTTAATTGAGCAAGATTTGGCATCAATCAATGATGTGACTTTAGTCAGGTAAAAACAACAGATTACTGAGCAAGACACCCAGCTGTGAAAACTGTTCTCTACTGGAGTGAAGAATGCAAAATGCAGATAGTAGTATACCTTACTCTGCCCAGGACCATAACTCACATGGAAACAACCTCGTTATGTCTGTTTTTAAATTTTCATTTTTAAGTTATGTTCTAGCAGAATTTAACTGGTTTTGTAACTCCAAGCCCCTTACAGGAAAGAATTTTTGCATTTCATTATATGCCACTGGTAGTTTCTGAGACAACTGGATGCAGTTAAATCAGCTGATTCCTAGCACCTAGCCAGAGAATTGGTAAAATAAGAGGCTGAAGTAAGAGCGGTATACCCGAAAATTCTGACAAGAAGGTAGTGGCAGTGTTGGTGGTAACACTGTTTGGGGATCTTCCAGGATCCTCAACAAAAACAGACAGAGCTACTGGGAAACAAAGCCAAAATCCAGCCAGTGGTAATGCTCACCACAAATATAGCTTAGGAGGTGTTCTCATGAACCCCAAATACAAGTGTACTAGAAAAAATATCACCAACAGCAGCCAGTCCTAGGTACACTCAGCATCCATCTGAGAGACGCTAGAGGGAAGCCCGGGGCATCTACAGAACTGGAACAGGAGAACCCAAAACAGCCAACAGGTGGCAGGCACTGCAGGCCTGTTTGAGAACAGTAGCTGGAACTGGGAGAAGCTTCTCCCAACCCAGCTGTGCTTGGGATCTGTGATCAGCTCTGAAGAGGCTGGAACATTTCAGCCTCTATAACTGTTCAAACAACCAGCCAGGGGTCCCTCCAGGAGAGGGCCCCACAATGAGAAGACGCAGCGGGGAGTGGAATCAAAATGAAACAGGAGATGGTGCTTTAGACTAGCTTAGCCTGCCCACAGAGTGGATGAAAACCCAGCGGTAGACAGTAGTTGTGCTGATAACATTCTGTCCTGCCTACGTAGACTTCTGGCTGGCTGTCTTCTTCATAGGCTCTACTGTGGCTCTCAACCATCTTCACCATTGCTTTGTTGACCTGCCAGGACACATTTCTGCAGCTTTGACCCTTGTCACTCTTTCTCAGACACATTGTTTTACATTCACCCTCTGACTTCATCCATGATTTCAGTCAGTGGGAATCTCTGGGTGGTGCCCACAGCTAAGCAACTGATTACTAGCCCAAAGGTTAGCAGTTTGAACCTACCCAGAAACACTTAGAAGACAGGACTAGGCGTCTGCTTCCAAAAGGTTACAGTCTTGAAAGCCCTATAAACCAAAAGCCAAACTTACTGCTGCCAAGTTGAGTCAATTATGACTCATAGCAACACTATAGACAAAGTAGAACTACCACACAGAGTTGCCAAGGAGTACCTGGTGGACTTGAACTGCCAGCTTTCTGGTTACCAGCCATAGCACTTAACTACTACACCACAGGGTTTCCTGTTAGAGCAACTTTATTCTGTATACATGGGGTCACCATGAGTCGGAAATGACTTAATGGCAACTAACACCAATATTCCTAGTTCTGCCTTCTGGAGCTAAAAGAAGTTTCCTGCCTCCAAATGACAGTGTCTCAAATATTCGGTGACAGTCATTAGGACCCTCTAAAACATCTGTTTTCCAGGTGAAGCATTTCCAGTTTCTTCAAAAGCTCCACCTAGGATGTGTCTTCCAGAATCCTCAGCCATGGCCACCTAACTCTGGGATTGTCCCAATTCAGAGAAGGAGCCTGGTATAGTAAGTAAGAAATACCCCAGGCCTGGAGCCAGAGGGCTTGTATTTGAGTTCTGGGCTCTCCACTTCCTGGTAAGGCTGTTACCTTTTCTGAGCCTCAGTGTAAAATTGCTGGTTTATTGTGAAACTCAGTGAGATAATAAATGAAGATTCTGAGAACTCTAAAGAAAAGTGAAAACATATATTTTGGTGTACTTCTCAAAGTTGTAATATGGTAACATGCCAGGTTGCAGCCAACACTCCAGAAGCGACCTGTTTAGAGAAGAGACTTTCTCCCTTATTCTGATGTCTAGGTTTCTTTACTCACAGCCTTAAACTGCCCAAATTTGCAGGCAGACCTATCTAACTGTTGGTTCTTATTGAGCTGGCAGCTGACGGAGCTGTAGTCGCTCCATTTTGTTTAGGTTTCTTAACCATCTTAGACAAGGTCACACATGTTATCACATACCACTTTACTGAAAAGAGCTGTTGTCAGCATCATAAAAACGATGTCGTCTACTGAATTGAAAATCTTGGTGCCATAGTGGTTAAGCTGTCTGGCTGCTAACCAAAAGGCTGGTAATTCAAATCTACCAGGTGCTCCTTGAAAACCGTGTGGGGCAGTCCTTCTGTGTTCTATAAAGTCACTATGAGTCGGAATTAACTTGACAGCAATGAGGTAATACTGAATTAGATTGGTTTGTCATTCTTTCCCCAACTTGAATCCAAGGCATTTTTTTATCTGCCGGGAGGAATAATACAGAGGTTATCCTTTCTCATTTAAAAAAATCATAGTCATATACATCCAACCTTCATATGTGTTAATATCCTTTATGGATTTTCAACTCAAGAATCAATCTAAAACTTTCTTTCTTCTCATTGATGGCCTATATTCTTTCTAGAGAGAAAAAAATCCATCAGTTCACTTCACACTGTGGGTATAGTACGTCTTTTTATTCAATCTAGATTGATACCTTATATATTTCAAGATATATAGCCTACCAGTATGCCAAGCCAAGTGCTGTCAAGTCGGATTCGACTCTTGGTGACACTAGGGTCTCCATAAGTCTACAGTATACCAAACCAAAAAACCAAACACACTGCCATTGAGTTGATTCCAACTCATAGCAACCTTATACATTAGAGTAGAACTGTCCCATTGAGTTTCCAAGGAATGCCTAGTGGATTTGAACTGCCTGCATTTTGGTTAGCAGACTTAGCACTAAACCACTATACCACCAGGGTTTAACTAGTATACCAAAACTTCTTAAACAGGTCTACCACATGGCACCTAAGTTCTTGATTATCTCTTACTATTATTCTGGAAGTCAGCCATCTTTAAAAGTTGGCAACAAAATTTTAGGAAATGCATGTGTTAACTGCTTTAATAAAATGATACGTTAAAAAAAATAAGAAGGAAAGTATATTATTCACTGAAGTTAAATAAAATGAGCCTCCTACAGTCTTGCACTTAGCTCCTGAGGCCAGAATCTACAGGCCAATGCCCATGAGGCATCAGTTACTTTAAATTTCCAGAGAAAACAATAAAGATCTTCATGAGGACTAGTGCTGAAAATCAAAACATTCAAATTTTCCTAGGGTCATTTATGCTGTCACATACTGAGAATTCACATAAGTTTTCAAATGTGTACTTTCTCTCATACATTTACATATTCCCTCCCATGTAATCTACTCTTTCCCATGTAATATATATTTTTACCCATGTGTTATCTACTCCATCTCACACAAATATCTACTCTCTCAAGTACACATATATAGATTCTCTCACATGCTTATGTCCAGATACATATTCACACTCATATCCACCAATAATACTAACCTCACATGTATCATTGACAAAAGGGTAACAATGATTTGTTGATGTGTAATAATACCCCACAATCCCAGTAAGGGGAAGGATAGAGTCTCACCTTGTAAGACTTCCCAGCAAAAGGAGGGTGGCAATTAACACCAAGCTCAGGTTAACCCCTCCATTGATGGCAGTCTCCGAGCTCTACTGGTGGACCATGTACCAAAGCACCAGGGGAACGGAGTACCTGAACATTCAAAGGCCTCATGTGATGTTTACATTCATGTGCCGAGATCAGGACTCAGTTGGATCTGTCTTAACACAGAATGAGCTTACCAAGTGTCCTAGGCAAGATGGGGGAGAATCTTCCTTGTCTTAGGCACTATTCCCCCTGGTACCCTTAGCCATTTGTGTTTTAAAGTTTGTGATTTCAAAGAACTACCTTTACATTGTTCCCAGCAGGATACTTCCCAATGAAACTGCAAAGTCTCTGAAAACAATAACCAGGCCTTCATATTCTTTTCTCTCTCCACCTTCCAGCTCTTAGTCCTATGCCTTTCACATGCAAACACCCAATGGACATTTTCTGACCAAATGGCGAAATGTGGACTTGGAGGTATCAGACATGTCAGTCATGAATTGTGTGGCACTGCATGAAAAACAAACCAAAAATTGCCAAGAGGAGAGAGCTGGGGCTTGGAAACTCTCCTCTAAAACCCTCTCTCCCCGCACTTACTGAAAACTCTGTGATTTATGTGTCCTACAGTGCATTTTTGCTTTGGCGGGTTTTTGTTTGTTTGTTTGTTTGAATCTTAGCATTAGAATTTTATTACTCATTCAGGGAATGAGTTGAAAAGATATGCCTTTCTAAATCGCTGGCATTCCAAAGAGTCATGGGTTTGAGGCCAAAAAGCAGCCCTGTGCAAGAAAACATCAAGTTTGGCTGCTCACCCGGGAAGCAGAGCAGCAAGCCACTTGTCCTCAATCAGAGAAGGTTCTACCATGTAAAGTGGACAGAAGTCTGCTTATGATCTGTGGCAGTCTACATCCTGGCATTACTAAAAGTCTGATGCTTGGTTTCTTTTGTATTTTCCAAGAATGTACTCATTTAAATTGCATAATCATCTGACTATAAACTCCTAGGGAATTCAGGAAGGAAAACAACAAGTCAGTTTGAAGTTAAAGAAGATAAATACATAAAAACCAGGGCAACTTTATCCCACAGAATACTCAGCTAGCCTGTGTTACAGGGTAATAGCCTGTTTGCAGGAGGCAGCTGGCTTTATACTAAAATTGGACACGTCTGGAAATGATCATTTCACAGTCTACTTGGCCTCTTCCCCATGGCCAGACGTCACTGTCTTGCCTTATATAAAACACAAACTCACATCTTTGGCCACAGGGGATGATTTACCTGACCTAACACATCCTTGACAATGGCCTAACTTGCAGTTGGCTGGTCTCCGAATGTACAAACAAGTGTCAAACCTCCAAAGGGACAAACTTAAGAAGAGACACAGGTTTGTAACTCCAGTCATCCCTTTGCTCAAATACAGTATGACAACGGAAACAGTGCTTCATCCCAAGTCCCTCTACAGCTGGTTAGCAGCTCCCTTTATGGTCCCTATCAGGACTGTCTTTAAGCAGCGAATGGAAACAGTGGTCACTGGTTGAGTTGACCAGGTGTTGACCTTGAAGATCGCAAGTCTGAAGCCTGGGATGAAAATGGTAAATGATGCTTCTACACTCCCGTGCTATTACATGCAGGGAATTTGGAGAGTCATTTTTGTGGGACTCACAGAGTCAGCCATTCCCTTTATAAAGACTGCATCCACTAGGCTTCTGGCATACACCCTGGCAGACAGGTCTGTTAAGATTGTCAGAAAACAAATAATCAAAAGCCATCAAACCAAATAAACAAAAGCAAAAGAGCCGATCTCTTCTCCAGCTGACTGGGCATTCCCTGGGCCTGCCTCCACGCGCTCTTCTCCACCAGGGCCTGGCTCTGAGCCCAGGCCAAGCTGAATTCCTGCTACCAGGCTGTCTGTGTCCCAAGCATTGCCTCTGTGTACTTCAAATCACCTTCTTGTAAAAGCAAGAAAACCAAGGCGTATAAATAGGACTCAGTTCAATCAGTACAATGATCCAAATACCACTGGCTGACTAAGCCCAGAAAAGAGTGCATCTTCTTCAGCAGGAAACCACTTTAGCAATTGAGAGAATAAAAATGGGTGTCATGGTTTCAAGGCAGGGCAACATGGGTGACACTTGTAGGTAGAATACAGGCGAGAGGCATACACATAAAGTTGCACTTCACTTGTGACTGGACTTGATTGTTGTTCTGACTCAAGAATGTTTATCTGTCACAGTGGTAGGCACCTGACATTACAGAATTTGGAGGATAGTTATAATCAAGACAGCGACTTGGTTTCTAACTTTCCTTTAGAAAGAGAAATGGAGTAAAAAGATGTCTCCAGAGAGGAATCATTCGACTTCAAAGCTCAGGACCCACTCACACCATTTTAAATAAGAGGGAAATATATACCAATCATTCAGATTAAGTGCTATGCAAGAAGAAGGTGCCCAACCAGATTCTGGAACTAGGAGCATTCTGAAAGCCTCTGTGGCAAGAGTGGGCAGATCTTCACGCAAGCGCTGCTCATTCATTCCCCTCTGGATCTGGATACTTCCCTCTGCAGTTTTCAAGAGAGGGAATCGGGTTGGCTTCTCGTCAGTCATTGGACTTGTCAGCTGTGATGGAGGTGGGATGCAAATACATGGTAGAAGGATTATGCTGGGCTGCGTTGGGGTAATGTAAATCCTTTTAGAAGAAAGTGTCAGGACAGGAGAAGAAAAACAGGCATTTCTGTTGTAGAAAATTTCTCTTCTATCCGTTAGTGATGGGGAGAAGAGTCTTATTTACATCGCAAAAATATGAATAGAAGGCAGATCTAGTAAAGGGAATCCCTCTCAACCTGGTCACCAAGGTGGACCGAAGGCAGGCCAGGTGCCTTCAGGCCAATATATAGAGCTGTTGGAAAAGCTGGGATTGGGATTAAAGAGAAAGGGCAACATGACGTGCCCACTGCAGATTAATTCAACATCTCTAGAATAGGATCTTTCACCCGCCCTTGGACCTGCTCTCAATTACGTTGCCGCCCAGAGCAATGGTTAATCTGTGTGGAGCCAGGGCATTCACAGAGATTCACTCCGATTTATCAGAGAAGCAGGGAGGGCAAGGAGGGAGTAGCTAGTTGATACACTATTATGCAATCATCTGGAAATCTAATTTGTGGAACCAGTAGCCATCTGTTCCACGGGTAATGCGCCAAGGTACCTGCCAACAACAGAACAAGCTTTCTGCTGTTGGGTAACTAATTGCATCTATGAGACCAACACAGCATGAGACTCAAGTCATGGGACATGATCTTGCGCTAAATTACTACCTTTTTCTGTTTTTTTCTCTGAGAGTCGGTACTCATGTTACGGAGGCAGTATGCATATTACAGAGTTTCTGACACGTTGGTGGACGGATGGAGAGACTGGTGTACCCCGTGCCCTCTCCCTTCCCACAACCCTGCTTCCCCCAGAATGTAGTGGGTCAGCAAGTGTGAGAGGCAAGCACACTCTTGGAGTTGTGCAAGGGATTGTGACTCTGCTCCAGTTCAGTTTTCACTCCTGGGAATCAGTAAGAAGTTGGAAAAGGAGGACAGATTCTAAAAAGGCTTATAAATTGCTATCAGTGTTCTTTTGGGGGATTTTCTTTTCTTCTTTAAAGTCATCCTGTTTAGAGGGTAGAGCAAAAGAAACATGCAGGAAGTAAGAATTCTGCATCTTCACCTGCTCTGCTGTGGGTGATATGGTGGCCTGCAGTTGTCTTGCTTGAAGTTTAAAATACAGGTTTGTCCACTGTAGTAAACTTCTCATGTAAAAAGACCTCTTCTCTTCGGTATCACCCACAATGACCAGCCCCGTTAAAGAAAGCAAGCTGATAATAGGTGGATATGCACCCTTCCTCCTGCCTCTGCTGCTCCCAGCCCTGCCGATGCACGAGTGAAGTGTTCCCACAGAGCATGAGCAGACTTGATCCTAGATTTTCATAATATATAATAAATTATCATGGAATGAGTGGTTGGAAGGATAGCAGTTCAAATCTGCTCCTTGGAAACTCTATGGGGGCGGTTCTACTCCATCTACAGGTCACTATGGGTCAGAATCAACTTGATGGCAGAGTTTATTAGCATCATAGAAACCCTGGTGATGTAGCGGTTCAGGGCTATGGCTGCTGAGGTTAGCGGTTTGAATCCAGCAGGCACTCCTTGGAAACCACATAGGGCAGTTCTACTCTGTCCTATAGGGTCTCTGTAGGATAGCTATGAGTCAGGATCAACTTGATGGCAACAGATTTGATTTTTTTTTTTTTTTAACATCATCATAAATGTGCCAAGAACACTGGCCTTTGTTCAGACCTTTCTATGTAGCTTCTCTGGCCTTGCATAAGAGTGGGAGCAGATCTCTCACCATACACCTGTCTTCCAGGATCCTTCCACCCTCTCATTAAATCCAAATCATGTGGAATGGAACTTAGCTTAGTGGAAAACCACTTCCTGTCTTGCCTACAGAGTTGTACCTAGCTCACTGCCCAGATGATGAATACTTGGTGATTATCTCCGTGCAACCAAGAAGAAAAACAAGAGATTTAACCAGCAGCGGGGAATGTGCAGAGCACTCAGGGAGCTAAGCTGCTAATAAGCACCATGAACTAAAGGTATTTCTGAATCTCTCTTCCTCTGGGGAAAGCCGTGTTGCTGCAAGGGGAACTCCCAACAGAGATGTCATGGGCCTGGGCCATTATGAGAGACACACAGTAATATTTGAGAAGACTGAATTGGTTTTTTAGACATTTCTCATTATTCACTGGGAACAGAGGTTTCTTACATTATGGATAATCCCGCACAAAAAAATATTGTACCCAGTAGTCAGTTCTGGAATGGATACTGTGAGGGTTTTTTGTTTTGGTTTTTGATATTTTATTTATTTATTGTGATTGAAAGTGTACAATTCAGTTTAAAATTGCATGCCTGCCTATCTGCAGCTTCTACTGTTCTCCTTGCCTGATGACAGCACACCCCTCCTTTCAGTTCTATACATGTTAAATCCTCTTAACAATCTCCTGTCCCCTCTTTTCCACTCTCTCCACTCCCCTCTAGTAAGAGGAGAGTAGGATGACATCCTATAGATGCACAAAACCGTAAAGTGCACACATGATGTAGTCACTCTGTGTTGCCAAGTCCAATCTATTCCCATCTGAGGAGTTGACCTCAGTAATGATTTATGGACAGGGGCAGCATCAGGTCTAAGGACCATGCTCCCAGGGGAATCCTGAGGCCTTCAGACCACCAATTGTAGTCTTTTAGTGGAGTTCTCAGGGTGCACTCCTTTTGATTCTCATGTTGCCACTGAGACTCAACTTTGTGAGTCCCATAACAGCTGTTACTGGTAGTGGCTGGGCATCATCTGGTTCTTCTGGTGACATGTTGATGTAGTCACCCATTCACGTGGGTCTTTCTGTCTTGTGGGTTCTTTTGTCCCCATTTCATTTTGGTCCTTGGTAATCATCTGTTGCAGCTGAGTTTTGACTGTTTGGTATATGTTAGATGGAAGGTTGCTAGCTTTTAAGACCCCCAGATGCCACTCATCAATATGGGGTGCAGAAGACTCTCTTAGCAATAGGCTACTTATGCCAGTTGGCCTCAATGTCCCCTGAGAGCATTGTCCCCAGACCTCCGCCACTGCTACTCTGTCCTTGCAATATTAAGATTGGAGGAGCATTCATGTGATGTTGAAGTCCAGTTTAATTGCTTCTCTTTCTAATGTGTGCTGTCACTGATTTCGCACAAACAAATTTCTGTCAACTATCTAACCTATAACCAGCCCTGTCCTTTCCTCCCTCTGTCCCCCTGCAGCCGTCAAAGAGTCTTTTCTTACATACTTGAGTCTGTTTTTAAGTCCTTATAGTAGGGGTCTCATACAATATTTGTCCTCGTGCTGCTTACTACTTTCACTCAGCAGAATGTCTTCCAATCGAAACCAAGTTATGAGATGCTTCCTAGAATCATCATTGTTCTTTATCATTGTCTGTGAGGGTTTTTTGTTTTATTTTAATTTTGCTTTTTTCAGAAGTGGTTATAAAGCACTTTCCTGATTGTATTTTCATTAGTTCAGTTGGAGAACTAAGTTGCGTAGCACACATGAAGTGGGGAGCAAAAGGCAGTGGAAGGAATGTTGGCCAAGAGTTTACGATTCGCTAACATCACGGATAACATCTGCCCAGGGGTCTACCAGTCAATGTCTGACAGATTGCCCAATAAAAGTCCCGATTGGTAGTGTTTGCTGCTTTGTATGGCATAAATACTACCACCAAGGTTTCAAGGTATCAACATAATGTCACTTCCACGTAAGTGCAATAGATACCAAAATAAAATAAAACAGAATAGAGAATAGTAACATACACTTAAATTGTTGGGAAATAATGAGTTTGGAACACATATTACCTTGGTTTGAAATGTAATTTACTTGAATGCAATTTTATATTATTGAAATTTTAATAATGGTTCTGTTTAACAGCTGGCTGGTAAAATCCCTGAAAATTTAACAAGTTTTCTACAAAGCTGTGTGAACCAACACTAGCATACATACTACTACATCCACCGGAAGAGAATCTGAAAGCAGGGGAGAGAAACTAGAAGACCCACCAGTTTGGGTGGAGATCGGAAAGCTTACTTTTTTTTCATACCTGGTATCATAATTACATTCAAAGGAGTTAATTATTTTAATAAAACTTGATACACCAATAAGCAATATCAAGGAATACCTAAAGAGTAATTGCTTGTCAATAACGTTCTCAAATTGGCATAGCACTGGTTTCCAAAGGCATTCAATGACATTTGATGTATAATAGAAATTAGTGCTGAAAATTGCACTTACATGACCCATCATTAACAGAACTCTAATCTTAATTCTAAATTTAACTTAAAACACCTTAGGAGATTTTAAGAATAAGAGTTTTTCAGAATGTCTTAACTTATGTTTTATTGTCAGTTTTATTGGAAATGGTGAAATACTTAGCCTGTTTCTTTACAGATGTCTTTTTGAAAGTATCTGATATTTTAGTATGAACCAAACCAAACCCAGTGCCACTGAGTCAATGCCGACTCATAGCAGCCCTACAGGACAGAGTAGAACTGCCCCATACAGTTTCTAAGGAGTGACTTCTGGTAGGTAGATTTGGATGACTGACCTTTTGGTATTCAGCTGTGGCACTTAACCACTATACCACCAGGGTTTCCTTTAGTATGAAGGAGGAATGGAAAAGAAAATTCCTCTCCAGGCGAAGTCTGGTACGACTATGTATCTAACAACATGGCCTAATTGCCCATTTCCTTATGATTGTCTCTTCCAGTCCCAGAATTCTGAGAGTCTACATTTCTATTTGAAGACCCAAGAAAGATATGTCTTTTTGTTATGGTGCTAGCTGAAAGTATTTGCTTTGAAAAATCTTTTTTTCCGGTTATAAATTGTGTGTTTCTCTGACAGATTCTAATGGGTGCTGCGGGATAAGTACCTAGAAAGATCAAAATAGGTAAAGAAGGCCCACAGAATCTTCTTCTTGGTAATATCCACACGTTTCCCCTCTGTCAGTCAGAGAGTCACTGTCAGGAGTGCTAAGAAGTAGTGAGAGAAGTAAAAAAAAATATCTATCAAACTAAGATTTTTTTTTTTAAAATATCAGAAACTAAACTGCCATGGCAAAGTAGAAGCAGGTGACATGAAACAAGTGTCCAGGGATAATGCCCAAATGACTAATTGTCTCACCTTTTAGCTGTAAGAACTCTGAAATTTAGTGGATTATGGATGGCTGGGAATTACCCTGGTGGTATTGTAGTTAAGTGCTACGGCTGCTAACCCAAAGTTTGGCAGTTCAGATCTGCCAGGCCTCCTTGGAAGCTCTATGGGGCAGTTCTACTCTGTCCTATAGGGTCACTATGAGTCGGAATCAACTTGATGGCAGTGCGTTTTAGGAATTAACTCAATTCTATAACTCAAGTGTGGGGTTCTGTTGCCTCTTCTACTTTGCCAGAGTCTGTTCTTGGCCTCTCCTCTCATCACATTCCAGCTCCAGCTTCTGGGAAAAGTTAGGCATCCCAAGTCCCTAAATCAGGCCACTTCCATTTCCACACATTCACCTTTGCTAGGTTCTGGAGAAAGAAACCACTTTAGATCTTTGTTCAAAAGACATAGATTTCAAGTGTAGTTTTATGTGGTGAAATTGTACTTTCAGCTAGCATTTATTTAACTCTTTTTTCTAACAGAGTAAAGTCTCTTCAAAAAAGGCAAGTTAGCTGATTCTCATCTAGCCACGGTTGCTAGGAAACCATTCTATAGCAAATTAGAGTCACAGAAGCTCTGACTTCCCCATCTTTCTAGCTCTTACAGAATTAATGTGAGCACAAGTCATTTGGTAATGAATCAGTACTATCGAGAGGTATATTTTCTCTCTTACTGTTAAATTGCTATTTAAATAATTAATTTTCATTTACATTTTATATCATAGCTCCCTAATTAGTCTTTAAACCCTCAGAGAATTACTCTTTTTGCTTATACAACTTTCGAGTCTCCACTGCCGATTTCCTAGTCAAGGAGCTTAACCGATATGCATTGATTGCATCCGAAAGGAAGTAGTCAGACGAGAGAAACAGAAACACCTCTTGACTGGATAAAAGACAGTGAGAGGTAAGATTCACTGACAATTAACAGTTTCTCAATCCTACTTTCTTTCTTTGGCTTTATTTCTGTTGTCTGCTTTTGAATTTGAGACCACAGAAGAGAAAATGTGTTGGAATATTTAAGAAGTAGATACAAGAATTGGTGTGATTTCTTTAGAGGGCAGTTTGGCAATATCAAAGTTGAAGAGGTACGCACACTAAACTCAAAACCACTGCTGTCTAGTTGATGCCAACTCCCAGTGACCCTACAGGACAGAGAGTGGAATGGTCGCGGTTTCCAAGGAGCACCTGGCAGATTTGAACTGCCAACCTTCTGGTTAGCAGCTGTGGCACTTAACCACTATGCCACCAGGATTTCCATACATACATATGACCCACAAATCTATTGGTAGGTATATAAAATTCTCACACACTGGGAGAAATTTACAAATAAAGTACATTTCAGCATTGTGCATAATAGTTAAAAAATAAAAACAACTTAAATGTTGGGGGGTCAGATAAAAAATGTTACTATGTTCATACAACAGTGTACTGTATTAACACTATACTTGTATCATTCTATAAACAAAAAACTATACTATATAGTAGTTAAAATGAGCTGGAGCAACATAAGTCAACATGGTAAATCATTAAGGAAAACAGACCTATTTGTGGAGAAATACATGTATTATAACACCATTTGTATAAAGTTTAAAATATGTCAAAATATATCATGTATAAATACATTAGTAAAAAATACACAAACATATTGGGATAAAAAAGCACTAAGTTCTGTTACCTTTGGGGAGGGAGGAAGGAGAATGGGTCAAAGAGGGCTATATACTTTTTTTGATACTGCTTTATTTATGGAAGAATTATATTTGAAGAAAGCAAAGCAAAGTGTTAATATTTAACAAAGCTAGGTGGTGGAATTTAGATGATCCTTATATTATTCTTTATGCTTTTAGAATGTTTGATACATTGCATTTTGGTTTTAGAAATTTGTCTTAGGATCACAAAAGAGCTAAAATTCTCCTGCTCAGACAGGTCAGTGTTGCACAAAGCAGGTGCGGTAGAAGATACTGAGTCATTTCAGTTTAGGGAATTTGGTGTCTGCCAAGTTAAATGGATTCGGTGGGAGCATCTATCTGCCATCAGTAAACACTCAGATACTAACCAAAATGTTGGCAGTTCAAATCTACCCAGAGGTGCCTAAAGAAGAAAGAGTTGGCAGTCTACTTAAAACAAATCAGCCCTTGAAAACTCTACAGAGTACAGTTCTTTTCCAAGACACATGGAGTCACCATGAGTGAAAGTGGACTGGATGGCACCTGTTTTCCGTCTACACTTTCAAAAGCTCAGATGAATTAGATCTTTTAGACACTAGCAGTAAAACAAAAGAAATTCAGACACTGAAGCATGATTTGTTTTTAATGTAGTAAATAATCCTTCTTTGTTTTGCTTTGTTTGAAGAATAATTATAAAAGCAGTGCATCACTTCGGCAGCTAATAATGCCTAGAGCAATGGTTCTGAAGATTTAATGAGCATAAAAATCACTTGGGAAGCTTGTTAAAATGAAGATTCCCAAGCCTCACTCCCCACAGACACTAATTCAATATATCAGGGTCAGGGCTCTGTAATTTCCATTTTTAACAACCACCCCAGCTAATTCAGATACAGCTGATCCATATACAGGATGGCCATAGAGGAAACTGAGACTCTCCCAGGCAGCTCACCCTGCTCGGGAGCCAGAAAAACATTCATGGTTCTGACAATGAGAACATACTGAAATTTTTTTGCATGTGTCATATTAGCAAATAAACAGCTCTAGGAAGACTTATATCTATAGAATTTTCACATATGGCACACTACTCAGCCAGTATTCATTCCCCAGATATTTAATTAATGCCTGTTACACATACAGCATTTGTCTTCTCGTTCATAATTGTGTTCTATACTGTTAACTTTTTCACGCACATGAAAAAGCGTCATATTTTAGGTGAATACATAAATGCGATTTCCTGATTCATGTTAGCGTTTTTCCCCCTCCCAAAGTCACAGCACTAGATGCAGATTTTTGTTTGTTTGTTTTTAAGCTGTTTTTCCAAGTGTAGTTTTTCTATTTTCGTTAATTACTCACCTCCTCTCACACTCTATGGGGCAGTTCTACTCTGACCTAAAGGGTTGCTATAAGTCAGAATCAACTCAATGGCACCTAACACTTCTCACTTCTCAGCTCTAACTGCATTAGTAACCCCTCACCTAGATAGCCATGCTAACAATGTGATAACTATTCTTTAGTATGTTTCATTATGTTCATATGATCTTGCCTAAATAAAGCCTATGTATGCATATAGATGATTCAGTGTAACAAAAGATACAGTCTCACTCTGTCAAAGGCTTATAATATTTGGGGAAAGATAATGTACATTTGTGGAAATACCAAGACAAATTGATTGCTGCAGATTGAATTGTGTTTCCCAAAAATGTGTGTCCACTTGGCCAGACCGTGACTCTCAGTATTCTAAGACTGTCCACCACAGTGTGATCTGATACAATATCCTATGTGATATAAATCCTAACCTCTATGATGTTAATGAGGCAGGATCAGAGGCAGTCAAGGATCCAGGACTCAATCTACAAGATTGCATTTTATCTTGAGTTAGTCTCTCGTAAGATGTAAAAAGAGAGAAGCAAGCAAAGAGGAGAGGGACTTCTATTACCAAACAAAAAGAGCCAAGCTCTCTGCACTGGGATGCTACCAGACCAGGGAAAGATTGGTGAGAAGGACCTCCCAGTAGACTCAACAGAGAGAACAGCCTTCCCCTTGAGCGGCAGCCCTGCATTTGGACTGTCTGGCCTCCTAGACAAAGAGATAATAAATTTGTCAAAGCCATCTGCTTGTGGTATCTCTGTTACAGCAGCCTTAGATAACTAAGACAGTGGGATAAGGTTATACAAGTGGTATAGCATGAGATCTGACAAGTTCATAAATTCATCTTAGAAAAAGTTTTACATACCTCATTGCTGAATATCACTATGGTCACCTTTGAAGTATTCCCCTTGGGAAGCTATGCACCAGTGGCAGTGCCTAGGCCACCCTTCAAAGCAATTTTGGAATTCTTTTTCTGGAATGGCCATTGGAGCATCATCTGATTACCCTTGATGTCCTGAATCACATGAAAATGTCTGCCTTTCAATATTTCGTTTTTCTTGTGGGTAAAGTAAAAAGTCGTTGGGGGACTGATCAGGTGAGTAGAGAGAGTGTTCCAACACAGTTATTTGTTTATTGGCTGAAAACTCCCTCACAGACAACTATACAGTTAAGTTTGCAAACTTACCACCTTGCCACCATATGCAGTGACCATTCCAGAAAAAATTCCAAAATTGCTTTGAAAGGTGCACTAGGCACTGGCATCAGTGCATAGCTTCCCAAGGGGAGTATTTTTAAGGTAACCATAGGGATATATAGCAATGAGGTATGTAGCACTTAGGACAATTAAGTTCATGAACTTAATTGTCAAGCCTCTGTGTGTGTGTGTGTGTGTGTGTGTGTGTGTGTGTGTGTGTGTGTGTATGTCTCTCTCTCTCTCTTTGTCTATGTGATCACTATGTAACTATAGTGCTGTGTGTGTGTGTGTGTGTGTGTGTAAGACATATCATACTGTATTTTTGTCATATCCAAGGCAGAAAATAGAAACTGTAAGGGGTCATCAAGAAAATTCTCACTGTTATTGCTTCCGTATTTTGGATCATCCAAATCAGAATTAGTTAAAAATCTGGATTCTGTGTGTGTGAGGGATGTATCTGCCCAGGTCAAGAAAGGAAGACTCCAGTGCTCTTGGGATTCAGTTGAGGAGACAGTCCTAGCCCAAAGTAGAGATCCCAGACTCCAGGAGCATTTTAAGGCTGAGCAAAGGGAACATCAGACAAGCAGAGGCATTCTATTTAACTTAACAAATGCTCCAGTGATATTTGTAGATACAACCATTCAAATGGCATTTACTGTGAACACGGACAGATTATCTGAGATGTGAGGTAAGCAAGTGCTTAAAACCAAACCATACCCACTGCCATCAAGGTGATTCCAACTCATGGTGACCCTATAGGACAGAATAGAATTGTTCCACAAAGTTTCCAAGGAGCACCTTGTGGATTTGAACTGCCAAATTTTGGTAGCACCTGACAACTATGCCTCCAGGGTTTCCAGCAAGTGCTTAGGGCATCAACAAAACAGAGACACTAATTGTTCAAAGCAAAGATCCATAGATGCCAAGGAGACAGGACATAAGGAAAAGTGAGTGTGCAACTATGATTCAAGAGAGACTCAATTTATTATCCTTATTACATATGG
Source organism: Heterohyrax brucei (assembly GCA_028571685.1). Taxonomy (NCBI): domain Eukaryota; kingdom Metazoa; phylum Chordata; class Mammalia; order Hyracoidea; family Procaviidae; genus Heterohyrax; species Heterohyrax brucei. Next base: position 87,053,731 of record CM053151.1, on the reverse strand, counting down.
AAGTAGAGATCATTCAGCAACTTAACTGTGACAAAATCATTGAAGCATTTGTGAAGCAAAAAATAGAAATGTCTTTGATTATAACGTGTTAGAGATGAAAGATCTATCTAAAAATATAGTAATTTGCCATCAGATTTGTGTCCTGGATTGAATTATGTCCCTTGAAAAATGTATATATCAATTTGGTTGGACGATAGCTGTCACTTTTGGGTGGTTAACCTCCACTGCTGTAAATCCTATTCTCTGCCTGTGGTTAACACTAGATTATGTTAAGGAGGATTAAGGTAGCACTGTAACACCTTTACTAAAGTCGCCTCCCTGAGCCCAGGTAAAGGGAGTTTCCCTGGGGTGTGGCTTGTACTACCTTTTGTCCTGCAAGAGACAAAAGGAAAGGGAAGCAAACAGAGAGTGGAGACCTCAAACCTTCAAGAAAACAGCACCAGCAACAGAGTGAGTCTTTTGGACCTGAGGTTCTTGCTCTGAAATTCTCCCAGACTAGAGAAAGGCTAATGTAACACAAAGACATTCTGCCAGAGCTGAGGGAGAGAGGGTATGTTCCCCTGGAGCTGGTACCCTGAGCCTACCGGAATGTGAGAGAATAAATTTTTCTTCTTTAAAGCCATCCACTTGCAGTTTTTCTGTTATAGTAACACTATATGACTAAGACAGACATTCTCACACCACCCTTGCTTCTAAGGAGTATTCTGGCCCTTGTTACAAGACAGATTTCATTCATTCTTTTGGCAATCCACAGTATATTCAATATTTCAATATTCTGCTCCAACACCACAATTCAAAGGCCTCAATTCTTCTCCTATCTTCCTTATTCATAGACCAGCTTTTGCATGCACATAATGTGATTGAAAATACCATGTTTTGGGTCCAGAGAACCTCAGGCTTGAAACTGACATCTTTGCTTTTCAGCAGTTTGAAGAGGTCTATTGCTTCAGCTTTGCCTCTAGAAATGAGTCTTCTGATTTCTTTCATTTTTTTTTTATTTTTATTTAACATAACTGAGTGAAAATGTACATTCACATGTAAATTTACATGCCCCGCTATATGCAGCTTCCACTGCTCTCCCTGTCCGGTGACTGCACACTATTCCTCTCTGCTCCATACATGCCTCATCCTCCCAACAGTCTCCTTTCCCCTCCTCTCCGTCCACTCCCCTTCCTCCAGCCAGAGGTCAGCAAGATGATATCCTATAGATGTATAGAACCATAAAGTGCTTCCAATATATGGTTACTCTGCATTGCCAAGTCCATTCCATTCCTGTCCAAAGAGTGGACCTTTGTTATAATTTATGGGGACGGGCAGCATCAGGGCCGGGGGCCATGCTCTCAGAGGAACCCCAAAACTGCTGGACCATCAATTGAGGTCTTTTAGTGGAGATCTCATAATGCACCTCTTTTTATTCTTGTGTTGCCAATGAGGCTCCTCTCTGTGAGCTCCGTCATGGCCATCACTGGTGGTGGCTGGGCACCATCCGGTTCTTCCGGTCCCAGGTCGAAGTAGGCACCCATCTTGTGGGTCTCTCTGTCTTCTTGGTTGTCTTCACCGCATGCCATTTTTGCCCTTGGTGAGCATCCGTTCCTGCTGAGTTGGGACCATTTGCTGTGTCCTCGGATGGCAGCTTGGCAGCTTTTAAGACCCCAGACGCCACTCACCACTGTGGGGTGCAGAGAGCTCTCTTAGCAAAACGCTAGTTGTGCCAACTGGCCTGGAATTCGCCTAAGAGCATGGTCCCCCATCCCCCGCCCCAGCTACTCTATCCTTGCAGTATTGAGTTAAGATGGAAGGAGTACTCAAGTTATACTGAAGTCCACTTAATGTTGTTCTTGTTCCTAATGTGTGCTGTCACCGCTTTCTCCCAACTAGATTTCTAGTAACTACCTAAACTAAACCCTCCCCCCCAGCCCTCCCTCCCTCCCTCCCCTCCCTTGCAGCCGTCAAAGAGTCTTTTCTTCTATACACAAGTCTGTTTTTGAGATCTTATCATAGAGGTCTCATACAGTATTTGTCCTTTTGTCGCTGACTACTCTCACTCAACATAATGTCTTCCAGTTGAAACCAGGTTAGGAGATGTTTCCTGGAATCATCGTTATTCTTTATCATTGCGTAGTGCTCCATTGAGTATATGTACCACAGTTTACCTATCCATTCTTCTATTGTTGGGCATCTGGGTTGATTCCACCTTTTTGCTATTGTGGACTGTGCCACGATAAACATTCTGGTGCATGTGTCCGTTAGTGTGAAAGGCCTTGAATCTATAGGATATATTCCAAGTAGTGGAATTACTGGGTCAAATGGTATATCAATATCCATTTTTTTAAGGAAGCACCAGATTGCCTTCCAAAGAGGCTGGACCATTTTGCAACCCCACCAGCAGTGTAGGAGGGTTCCACTTTCTCCACAGCCTCTCCAACATTTGTTGTTTTGTGTTTTCTGGATCATGGCCAATCTTGTTGGGGTGAGATGGTATCTCATTGTTGTCTTGATTTGAATTTCTTTAATAACTAAAGATCGTGAACATGTCCGCGTGTGTTTTTTGGCTGCCTGGATCTCCTCTTTAGTGAAGTATCTGTCCATCTCCTTTGCCCATCGCTTAATTGGATGGTTTATCTTCTTCTTATTGATATTTTTTAGTACCTTATAGATTATGGAGATCAGGCATCGATCTGACATAGAGTTGCCAAATATTTTTTCCCACTCTGTGGGTGTTCCTTTAATTCTATTAATAAAGTCTTTGGATGAGCAAAAGTGTTTGATTCTTAATAGTTCCCATTTATCTACTTTCTCTTCTGTTGATTGAGGTTTCTTTGACAGATTTTGGAGTCTGTCCTCATTGTGTATTAAAACTTTCATTGTTGTTCCTACCTTTTCTTGGATGAGCTTTATCGTTTTAGGTTTGATATTTAGGTCTTTTATCCAGTTGGAGTTGGTTTTTGTATAAGGTGTAAGATATGGATCTTAATTCAGTTTATTGCAGGTGGATAACCAATTTTGCCAGCACCATTTGTTGAAGATACTATTTTTACCCCAGTTTAATGTCTTAGGGCCTTTGTCGAATATCAACTGTTCATAGGCAGATGGTGTCATCTCTGGGGTCTCAATTCTGTTCCATTGATCAATCTGCCTGTTCTTGTACCAGTACCAGGCTGTTTTGACCACTGTGGCAGTGTAGTATGTTCTAAGGTCGGGTAATGAAAGGCCTCCCAGTGTGTTCTTCTTCTTTAGTAGTACCTTACTTATCCGGGGCTTCTTCCCTTTCCAAACAAAACTGGTGATTTGTTTCTCCATCTCATTAAAAAATGATGCTGGAACTTGTATTGGGATTGCATTATATAAATAAATTGCTTTGGGTAAAATAGACATTTTCACAATGTTAAGTCTTCCTATCCGTGAGCAGGGTAGGTTTTTCCATTTATCTAAGTCTCTCTTAGTTTCTTGTAGTAAGGGCTTGTAGTTCTCTTTGTAAAGGTCTGTTGTTTCTCTGGTTAGATTAATTCCTAGGTACTTTATCTTCTTAGAGCTATCACAAATGGTATAGATTTGATAATTTCCTCCTTAACAGTCTCGTTGTTGGTATAAAGGAATCCTACTGATTTACTTATGTTTATCTTGTATCCTGAGACTTTGCTGAACTCTTCTATCAGTTTGAGTAACTTACTTATAGATTCCTTGGGGTTCTCTGCATATACAATCATATCATCTGCGAACAGGGAGATTTTAACTTCCTCTTTGCCAATGCAGATGCCCTTTATTTGCTCTTCTTGTCTAATTGCTCTGGCTAGAACTTCTAGCACAATGTTGAATAGGAGAGGTGACAGTGGGCATCCTTGTCTAGTTCCTGATCTCAGGGGAAAGTCTTTCAGTCTCTCTCCATTCAGGATGATGTGGGCAATTGCCTTTGTATAAATGGCCCTTACTGTGTTGAGGAATTTGCTGTCTATGCCCATTTTGCTAAGAGTTTTTAGCATGAATGGGTGTTGGACTTTATCAAATGCCTTTTCGGCATCAATGGACAAAATCTTTGCCTTTTGTGTTATTTATGTGGTTAATCACATTAATTGTTTTCCTGATGTTGAACCAGCCTTGCATCCCTGGTATGAATCCCACTTGGTCATGATGGATTATTTTCTTGATATGTTGTTGTATTCTTTTGGCAAGAATTTTGTTGAAGATTTTTGCATCTAAGTTCATGAGTGATATCGATCTGTAGTTCTCTGTCTTTGTTGGATCTTTCCCGGGCTTAGGTGTCAGGGTTATGCTGGCTTCATAGAATGAGTTTGGGAGTACTTCATCCCTTTCTATACTGTGAAATAGTTTCAATAGTATTGGGGATAACTCTTCTCTAAATGCTTGGTAGAATTCTGCCGTGAAGCCATCTGGGCCCAGACTTTTTTGGGTTGGCAGTGTTTTGTTGACCTTTTCAATCTCTTCCTTTGTGATGGGTTTATTAAGCTGTTCTGCTTCACGTTGTGATAATTTGGGTAGGTGGTATGAGTCAAGGAATTTGTCCATTTCCCCTAGGTTTTCAAATTTGTTAGAGTACAGTCTTTCATAGTATTCTGTTATGATGTTTTTGATTTCTGTTGCATCTGTGGTGACAACTCCCCTCTCATTTCTAATTTGGGTTATTTGTTTCCTTTCCTGCTTTTCTTCAGTAAGTTTAGCCAGTGGTTTATCAATTTTGTTGACCTTTTCAAAAAACCAGCTTTTGGTCTTTTCCATTTTTTCAATTGTTTTTCTATTCTCTAATTCATTTAGCTCTGCTCTAATCTTTATGATCTCCTTTCTTCCGGTGCCCGAGGAGTTCCTCTGTTGTTCTCTTTCTACTTGTTCAAGCTGTAGAGTTAGTTCCTTGATTTGGTTTCTTTCTTCCTTCGCGATGTGTGCATTTATGGAGATAAACAGACCTCTGAGCACTGCTTTGGCTGTGTCCCATAGGTTCTGGTAGGAAGTGTTTTCGTTCTCATTGGAATCCATGAATTTCTTTAATTCATCCCTGATTTCCTCTATAACCCATGTTTTTTTGAGCAAGATGTTGTTCAGTTTCCAAGAGTTCCACTTTCTATCTCTGTTTTTTCTGCTATTGATTTCAACTTTGATGGCTTTATGATCTGAGAAGATGCTTTGCAATAATTCAATGGTATCGATTTTGTTGAGCATTGCATTATGGCCTATCACGTGGTCAATTCTGGAGAATGTCCCATGTGCACTGGAGAAGAAGGCGTAGTTGTCTGCTGAGGGGTGGAAAGTTCTGTATATATCAATGAAGTTTAGTTGGTTAATTGTGTCAATGAGGTCTTCTGTATCTTTACAGAGCTTTTTTCTAGATGATCTGTCTAATAATGAGAGTGGAGTGTTAAAGTCTCCCACTATTATTGTGGAGTCATCTAACTCTCTTTTGAGCATAGTCAGTGTTTCTTCAACATATTTAGGTGCTCTGACATTAGATGCATAAATGTTTAATATAGTTAAGTCTTGCTTGTGTACTGAACCTTTCAGCAATAAATAGTGTCCATCTTTGTCCACGATGGTGGATTTGACATTAAAGTTGATTTTGTCTGAGATTAGAATTGCCACCCCTGCTCTTCTTTGTTCATTGTTAGCTTGATATATATTCTTCCATCCTTTAATTTTCAGTTTGTTCCTGTCTTTAGGTCTCAAGTGAGTTTCTTGTAGACAACATATGGATGGGTCGTGTCTTTTGATCCAAGATGACACTCGGTGTCTCTTTACTGGAGCATTCAGTCCATTCACATTCAATGTAATTATTGATAGGTATGTGTTCACTGCTGCCATTGTGATCTGTTTATTTTTATGTTGATGTTTTCTCTGTTGTTCTTATTAGTCTGTTCTGAGACGCTCTTTTTTGTGAGTTGATTTTTCACCTTTTTCAGAGCTGGTTTTATAGTTGTTGAGACTCGTGTGTTAGATTTCTTGAAATGGTATGATACATCTTTGTTGTGCTTTACAGCTGCCCCTATGAACCCCCTTAATAAACTATTTATAAACCCAATTTTAATTACTACCAGTCTGGTCATCTTCCTCTCCATCTGGAAGGACTGTAACGACTGTAGTACATCCCTCTTTTATTATGATGACACCATAGTTTTCATGATGATCACTGGATTGCTTCTTTCCAAATCAAAGCTGTGATTTACTTTGGAGTCTTCCCTAAATGAGTATTGAGTAGTGTGTCGTTCTAAAATATAAAGTTAGTGGTTTCGTTCTTCTAAGCCAAAGCCAAGAACTTCTTTCAGTATTTCTTGTAGTTTGGGTTTGATTTTTACAAAGTCTCTGAGTTTCTGTTTATCTGGAAATGTCTTAATTTCATTTTCGTGTTTGAAAGACAGTTTTGCAGGATATATAATTCTTGGTTGGAAATTCTTCTCCTTCAAGACTTTGAATGTGTCGTGTCACTGTCTCTGTGCCAGCATGGTTTCTGCTGAGAAATCTGATGAGAGCCTACAGGGTTTCCCTCTGAATGTTAGCTTTGCTTTGAGTCTTGCTGCCTTTAAGAGTTGCTGCTTATGTTTCATTTTGTTAAGCTTGATTATAATATGTCTTGGAGTCTTTCTTTTGAGATCTATATTGGGTGGCGTACGATATGCATCTGAGATGTCTATATTCTCTTCCTTCATGATTTCTGGGAAGTTTTCTTTCAGCAGCTCACCAACAATACTCTCTGTGTTCTCTGATGTCTCACCCTGTTCAGGGACTCCAATTAACCGAGGATTGTTCCTCTTAATAGAGTCCCACATGCTTCTTAATGTTTCTTCATTTTTCTTGTTTCTTTTTTCTGATTTCTGCTGATAGACACTGGCATCAATAGCTCTGTCTTCCAAGTCAGAAATTCTTTTTTCCATTTGTTCCATTCTGTTTTCTTGGGTTTGCATGGAAGTTTCTATGTCTTTGATTTTCTTCTTGATCTGTTGGATTTCAGAGTACTGGTGTTCCTTCAGATCGAACAACTTGCTTAATTTTTCATTTTGTTCTGCTGCATTTTGTATAAGGTCTAGAAGGGCCCTGTATATAATCAATTTGTATTCACTTCCTGATGCTTTCATAAAAGTTTCTTCATCTGGAAAACTCCTTGGTTGCTTTGTTTGGGAGCCTTCTGAAGCCATGAGTGATTGCTTGTATGCCACAATTGTCTGTTGCTTTTTGGGTCCCATGTGAGTATATAGAGGCTGGAAGAGGTACTGTGAGGATGGATTGCAAATGTTTCTCTAGGCTGTCTTCAAATGTAAAGCAAAAGGTATCTGACCAGTTCACAAGTCAGTTAGGTTTTCAGGTGTAGAGGTCCCTCTTCCCATCTGACAAAGTAAGCGCCACTGTATCCAACCCCAGATGATAACAAACTAGTTCAGAATACAGCACTGCTAGTGCCCTGGTGGCCTCTGCTGACAGGGCCTAGCCTTATCCAACACTGTGTCGAGTACTGGTTTTGTGATAGAAAAGCGCTCTCTTGTGGGCAGGCTCTGGCTCCCAAGCTAAGAATTAGGTCCAGCTGCGGCCACCGTACCCAAGATGGCGTCCTCCACACAGGCAGCGTACAGGGGGGCTAAAGGTGCCCAGAGGCAGCGATTCCTCCGCCTCTGTTGCAGGGCCCCCAATGTAGGCAGCACTATGCAAAATCACTACTTTTCTGACGGAGAAGCGCTGTCCCGTTTGCAGGCGCTGGCTCCCAGGCTAAGAACGAGGTCCTGCTAAAATCTCGGTACCAACATGGCGTCCCGCACCCTGACCGCGGAGCTCCACACAAACCCCACTGAGGCAGCTACAAAACGAAAGGCTCAAAGTGTCTAGATTAACAGAGTCCCAAGCCTGGCTCTCAGAATATGGGAATTTCGCCTGCCTATCCCCCCAGCAGCGTGTCTGAGTCCAGCCGCTGGGCAAGGCCCAGCTCCGCCCGCCAGCCGAGACCGAGGAAAAAAAAGTCAAATGGTGCGTTTACCTTCCGTCCGTGAGAGCCGGGGCTAGCCAGGAGCGGGAGTCAGAGAAAGAGAGAAGATTTTTCGCTAAGTGGTATAAAGTCCCAATAAACAGCTCTGTGCCGTGTCCTGAGGCTGATTAGGTGTTCAGAAGGCTCTGTTTGATTGTCATTTCAGGTCTTGGTTTTGAGAGGGATAGAAGGAAATGTGGGCTTAGTCGGTCATCTTGACTCCGCCCCCCCCAGTCTTCTGATTTCTTAACTGCTGCTTCTGTGGGTGTTGATGGATCCAAGTAAAATAAAATCCTTGACAATTTCAGTCTTTTTGATTATCAAGAAATTGTGATACGTACTGAAAATCCTAGTACCCCACATCCACAAAGAAATTTATAATCCAGTTCATCTAATTCTTATAAAATGGCATATACCACTTTCACTCAATTGCTAATATTATAGTCTCATTTAAAAACAAGTTACATTATGGATCACTAAGATACATACATATGTGTGCTTGGAATGTATGGATCTTTGCTTTGTATACATCTAATTCACATATCCTGTTGGAATGAGTGAGCAGAGGAGTGGGCACCATGATTAACAGTTTCTAGGGCCCTCGCAAGCCTTTATCTGGCCCTCATACGATAAAAACATTTCCAAAGCAGATACCTCCTGTCATCTATCCACTTTGCTGCCTTTAAATGAAGCAATTCCTTTCTCAGCCTCCCAGGAGGGTGCTAGCATGTCAGGCACCTGGGACTGAGGCTTTTCAGACAGCTTAAAGGGACAGGGTAAACCTTCCTGTTCTGCTGTTTACATGAGTTTCTACATGAGGATTCAGAGCCCTAACCCTCAAGATTGGGAGGACATGGGCCAATCAATCCTCACCTTCCAGCTCAGTCCTGTGACCTGACCAAGGAGGAAAGCAAGGATTTGGGTAGAAGTGATCAATTTGTTAAACCCAGAGTTGGGATTTAAGATGATCATTTTTTAACAGCTAGAGGAACAAGAAGACAGAAGCTAAGTAACACAAGGACCAACCAGCCAGCAAAACTCAACTGCAGTCAGAATAGGTAAGGCAAAAGCAGGCTTTTTTCTACTTGATGATTCACATTTCTCCTTGTCTACCGGGCAGCTTTGTTTATCCAGGATGGCTTTTTTTTTTTTTTAAATCTTATTGGCATAACAGAGTTACAGGTCTTCCCAGTCTTCGACTGGTGCAAGTAACAGATGTGAAAATAAAGAAGTCTACTAAGCAAAGAAATCTATGTCAATGTTTTTAACTACTACTTGGGTTAACTCTATACCCACCAATTCGGTGGGTACAAAACTCACTAGACTCCCCAGAAAAATATCTGTTACAATCCTATCTAGTAAGGCAATATAACTAGTCACTGTACTTGGAATCAAATGCTGAGAAATACAGCACAGCATAACAGGAATAAAATGAGACATCAGTAATCAATGTTCTAAGTCCAACTCTACAACTTACAACCCGGGTGACTTTGGGCAGATTATGTACCCTCACTGAACCTCCATTTCTTTATTTGTAGAATGAAGTACTAATGTTTTCTCACTAACTCACAGAGTTGATGTGGTGATTAGGTATGGTAATGTCCATTAAAGCATTTTTTAAATTAAAAAAAAAAGTTACATAAAATGGCACTATCAAGCTTTCTACTAAAAGATTCAACAGAAGCACAAGATGAGGCTTTGGGAAAAATGTGTTAACACAGGAACACTTAGCAAACACACCAAATCTGTAGTTGTTGAGTTGACTCCAACTAACAGCAACCTTATAGGACAGAGTAGAATTGCCTTCATAGGGTTTCCAATGAGCTGCTGATGGATTTCAACTGTCAACCTTCTGATTAGCACCAAGCTCTTAGCTACTGTGCCATCGGGACTCCAAAGACACCAAAGCAGTGCCTGATCACCTGTTAAATGGGGTGGGGAGAAATGGGCCAGGCCATCTAGAAAAGTAAGTGATGAATCTGATCTATGTGACAGAGTAGAATTTCCCCTTAGGATTTTCCAGGTTGTAACCCTCACAGTAGCAGATTACCGGGGGAGCCACTGGTGGGTTTAAACCATGAACTTTTCAGTTAGCAACAACAACAACAGTGAAATGTAAAACTAATATCAGAAATTCCGTTGTGATTATCGTAAGGCAGAGTTGTAAATGACAGAAAATTTGTGACCTAAGGAGGAGTATTGGAAGCTAAATAAAACTTTTTGAGTAAGAATATATTTGAAGAGTTCCAAAACTGATCAAGAAAGTACTCTTCCAAATACCAGTTCCAATAATCTCAATCTAGGGCAGAATTATTCACTGTATTAGAATGTCCTTTGAGCAACTTTCATACCTGCAGCATGGTCACCTAAGCAGGCCACCTGCCAGGAGGAATTATCACAGAGATGGCTGATGCTGTAAACCATCATTTGCATTATGGTGTCCTGAATCCTGTTATGAAATCAGCAGAAACTGTTTCCTCCAGGCCTAACCCCCCACTTATAGATTGTTAACAGGGCTTCTGATTCCACAGCATGCAAACCCAGATGTGAGACTAAAGGTCCTCTTAGGTGCAAATCTAATTTGAGGGTGTGGCCAAGACAGACTCTCAGCCATGGCACTCAGGTTCCCTTATCTGTGTGGGGGTGTCCTTAGCCCAAAGGACTCATGAGGAAGGCATAGAGTGCGATGTGTAAGGGCACAAGCTTTGGTGTCAGAACTTGGTTTAAGCTGCTCAGCCTTCCATAATCTTATCATCAGCCAATGGTGACAATAATAATAATATCCACTTCAGAGGGTCGTTGTGAGGATTAAATAGTGCTTAGCATAGCAGCTAGCATATTGTAAGTCCTCAATAAATGTTAGCTATTGCTATTAACACCCAGCAGGAACTGCATTGTGCTTGACAGGACACAGACAGTTCTTTCTCTATTAAGGCTGTCCTTCAGCACCCTGGCCAGAGACATCCATGTTGGAGGTTTTACTGGACTTTACAAGCCCTTGTCAGTGGAATCTCACTAGCACCCTAGGCTGAAGCCCTCACCCCTAGCCTATGGGCTTGCCAGATTCTCTGGGGGGCTGGAGACTCAGAAATTTAATAGTATATAAGTAGTAACAGATCAGCGAGACAAATACACTCTCTGCCACGGAGCATATTCCAAGAGAAGGAGATCTTTGATGACCAAAGGAGGAGTCCTTGATTCTAACCTCTGCTCTAACCAAATCCTTGTGTGTCAGGAGCCGTGTCAACTTACTGGGGAGCTGACAAGATCTAACTAAAGAAGTGTGATTGAGGACCGACCCAACATCTCATGTTTCTTTCCTCTCCTCTCCCAGTGGGAATTTAAGTTGAAAAACATTGATTTAGTATCAAAACACTGGTTTAATGAAGGTTCCTGGAGAGAGCTGTGGTAGCTGCAATTCCATGGTCCTTTGATAGAAAGGGGACCTGGCAAAATGTCCCCTGGGCATGTTATTTCAGGTTGCTTTCTTGAAGCTTCTGGAGCCATCAAGCAATTACTTCTTTCCAAAGCCCAGAGAAAACTACATACAGACTCCCTAGAATAAACAGCATTTACTCTGCACAAAAGCAGGAAAGAGAGGAGCAAACAAGGTAAAGTTTGTGATTGGTGGGAACTTCTGTATGATCCATGTTTTATGGATGAGGAAACTGAGGCTTAGAAAAATGAGGTAAGTTGCCCAAGGTCACCCAGCCAATCAGAGGCAGACATGGATTAACAATAGGAATAACATAGCAGTGAACATTTATCTAGAACTCTTCCATATTCCAGGCACGTACTTAGAACTTTACTTGGATTTCTAGCTCTGTGACCTTGACCAAGTTATTTAGCCTCTCTGTCTTTCAGCTGAAAACTCTGGGAGTGCAGTGAGTAAGTGCCAGAGCTGCTAACCAAAAAGGTTGTCAGTTTGAATCACCTGGCACTCTTGGAAACACTATTGGGCAATTCTACTCTGTCCTATAGAGTTGCAATGAGAATCAACTCAGGGGCAGTGGGTTTAGTGTGTTTTTTACCTTTGGTCTTCCAGTTTCCCCATGTGTGAAATGCGAATAATGATAATAATAATGTCTGCCTCAGTTGTACTGGTTACTGAGGTCCAATGATTAAGTCTGAACTTAATGGTTCTAAGTGCTACATACCTCAGTGCTGAATGTCACTATGGCCACTTTCAAAGTACTCCCTTTGGGAAGCTGTGCACTGATACCGGCACCTAGTGCACACTTCAAAGCAATTATGGAACTCTTTCTGGAATGCCCATTGCACATGGTGGTAAGGTGACAAGTTTTCAACTTAATTGTATATTTTTCCATGAGGGAGTTTTCAGCCAGTAAGCAAACAACTGTATTGTAACAGCCTCCCTACTCACCTGATCTGGCCCCCAGTGAATTTTTTCTTTACCTGAAGATGAAGGAAATATTTAAAGGAAGACATTTTGATGACATTCAGGACATCAAGGGTAATGTGATGACAGCTTTGATGGCCATTCCAGAGAGACTTCAAAATGTCTTTGAAGGGTGGACTAGGCACTGGCATCAGTATATAGCTTCTTGTAAGGTGACTGTAGTGATACTCAGCAATGAGTCATGTAGCGCTTTTTCTAGGATGAGTTCATGCAGTTGGCATGTCTCGTATTGAGAGGATTAAATGAGTTCTCATTGTATGGATCCTAGAACAGTGTCTCATGTCCAGGAAGATCAATCCATGTGAGTTCTAACTACTACAGTCATCATAAAAGTGATCACCACTGTAACATCAGGCTGTGTTGGGGAGGAGTGAAGACAGTGTTGTCTCTCAGAAGAGAAAAAAACCTGTGATTAAATCAAAGAAGGCAATAGCTTTACCAGCCAACGTTAAGTGTAGTTAGCAACTCTGGCAAGAAAGTGGCTCTAATCCCTTACAGAAGGGAAGGAATTGCCCCTGCAAAGAAATAAGAGAAGCCTCCAGCCAAGCAGTAGTCTCCCCCACAGCCTTATGCAGAGCAGAAGCCCCACTTGGTCAAAAGCAAGACTTAGGCCAAGGAGACAGTGGACATGAAGAAGACCAAGGCAGACCACTGCAAGAGGAGACTGAGAAGGGCAGTCAAATAGTGTCAGCTAAAAGGAGCCACCAGCGAGGAGATCGAGGAGATGGCAAGGAGGAGGAAGTGACTGATGTCCCAAGCCTGAGGGACAAGATTCTCTACTGCGAATGCATGCTACAGAGAGGCCAGCGATGAGTCTGAAAAGTAACTGAATGAAAAGCATTACAAAGATAGAGCTTTTAAAGAAAGATGAGCTTGTACAGAAAGTTTAGTCAATTAATAAGGGAGTTTACTTTTGTCTTTGAATTTATATAGTGCTCCATCATTTATTCCCTACACATCTCTGTTGTGCTGTGGTGGTTTGCACCTAGCTGTGATGCTACAAAGTATGTCAATGGTATTTCAAATAGCAACAGGGTCACCTGTGGTGGACAGGTTTCAGCTGAGCTTACAGACCAAGACTGGGAAGAAAGAATTGGAGGTCTACTTCTGAAAAAATTAGCCAGCAAAAACCCTATGAAGAGCAGTGGAACTTTGATACAGTGCCAGAAGACAAGCCTCTCAGATTGGAAGCAACAATGGGATCAAGCATAAAAACAATTGTGAGGGTGTTGCAGGACCACACCGTGTTTTATTCTGTTGCAAACAGGGTTGCTGTGAGTCAGAAGCAACTCAATGGCACCTAACAACAACTAAAGTATCTACCCACCAAGCCACCCAGCTGTGCAGAATGTTTTTCTGGATATCTGCTTTAGCAGTATGCTTTAGGATCCACTGAGGGGCTTAAAGTGGTTAAATACTGGGTGGGTACTGACAGGGTTCTTGAGGATGTGCACTTGGGGTCTGCAGTGTCCCACATGGGTTGCTCCGGGCTCCCTCAGATTTTGTGAGTCAGGCCTCACTGAGTGCCTTCATTTCAGGATTCAAGTGAAGGGGATGCTTTCTTAAGGGGTCAGTAAGTACCTTGTGGCAAAGTTCTGTCCCAGAAACTCCTCTGACCCCAAATAGCATCTAGTCATCTGGCGGGAAATAGGAGGCAGAGACTGTGGCCCTAGAAAACCATCCCTGCTCTGTCGTTCAGACTGCAGAGAAACTATGGACCAGGGACATTTTCAAGACAAAAGCATTGGCCTTCTGAATACTGAAACTTTCCTCAACATATCTGTTACAAATATACTATCCTGTCTCTGTAAGTAAAACAGGCAAATGTGCACAGGAACCATTCACTGATGTTCGTCACCTGGGTCTTGGTGTTGAGTCTTTTCTGAACCTGATTTTAATTAGGTGGAGATGTTGGAAAGTGCTGTATTCATTGGAGGCTTTTAGCACTCGAAACTGAATGCTTTCAAACACTCCATAAAAAATTAGATTTAGGAAAAGTAAATACAGTCACAATTTGCCTGTAATAGGTTCAACACACAGGTGGCTATTGTCCTCTGCCTTCTCTTCACTCCCGTCTTTTTGTCTGCTCTACATTCTTTCCCTTGGTGATCTCATCTACTCCCACACCTTCAGCCATAACACTAGGTTTGTGATCCCCAAATACACATTGGTAGCTCTTCATTCTGATCTTGGTCTTACTCCTCCAAACTTCTCTTGGACATCTCCAGAATGTGTTGCCAGTTTGTCAAACTCAATATTCCAGAATTAAATTTGTCATCTGTTCTCCAAAGCCTGCTTCTTCTGAGTTTGCTTCCTTTGCTGAGGACGTTATTGTATTTCTCAGCTATGCCATTTGAATTATCTAATCTGTCCTGCCTTACAATAATTGATGAGCTCCCAAGCCCTCCCTGTTCTACCCTTGTCATGGATTGTATTGTGTCCCCCTAACAATGTGTTGATTTGACTGGACTATGAGTCCCAGTATGGTGCCACTCCTCCCATGTGTTGTGAATCCTGCCTCTGTAATGCTGATGAAGGAAAATGGACAGCAGTTGTGTTGAGGAGCCAGGCCTCGGGCTACCAGCTTGGGGTATAAAGGAGGGAAGTGAGCAGAGTTAAGACGGGAACCTCGTATCACCAAGAGAACAGCACCAAGAACAGAGCACGTCCTTTGGACCTGAGGTTCCTGTGATGAGATGCTCTCATTGAATTTGGACTCTCGGCCTACCGGACTGTGATGATTTCTCATACTAAATGGACTTATAACTTTTAAATGGGTTTGTGGCGTACCAGACTGTGACAATAAAAGTTTCTCTTTAGGAAGGCTTCCACTCATGGTATTTTCTGCAGGAGCAGTACCACGTGATGAAAACAACCTTCAAAATGTCTTTTGCATCTGTCCTCTCCTTTCTGCTCCCATCATCATGGTCACTTTGCCAGTAACACCCTTCACTACTCTAGCAGAACCACTGCAGTAGTTTCTTTACTGGTCTCCCAGGCTCAGCTATACCACGTCCCCTCATTTCTACTCCGTTATAAACTCTGCTGCCAGATACAAAAGGATATGTTTGATTATATCACCTCTTTAATTAGAAAAACAAAATTGTCTCCTACAGTCACCATCTCTAGAATAAAGTGCTATTTCCTTAGCCTTCAGAAGTGAGGGTGGAAGAGTGTGGAATAAGTTTTTCCTCATGAGCCAGCTCCAATTGATTGGTGATGCTCCATGGAACACAGCATTGAAAAGCGTCCTAAGACTGCATCCAAAGCCAAGTGCTGTCGAGTCGGAGTTGATAAAAACAATTGCCAGGATCAGTGGGTCACGTTTCTGATGAGCAGTGGAAGAAAACAATGGGATATCCAAGCTACCTATGGGTCACCCCACTTTTAGGTATGACATCATCTGATATACCATCATTATCTTTTCAACCACAAACAAAAATCACTGTCAACAATATTGTTGCTTAGTTGATAGCAGCTAATGAGTTAATTCCAACTCGTGACAGCTCCATTATGTGTTACAATAAAACTGCTCCATAGGATTTTCAGGGCTGTGACCTTTCAGAAGCAGATCACCAGGTTGACTCGAATCTCCAAACTTTTGGTTAGCAGCCAGGCATTTAACCATCTGTGCCACCCAGAGAGCCTGTTGCCAACCATAAAACCATCTATTCTGTTACATGCTAACCAAACCACATAGTGCTAACCACACTAGTCTCCAGACTTACCCTGCACCTACCTACTTCTGTTTATTCATTCCTGCTGTCCACTTCTCCTTCCCTACAGCATGTTATCTTCCACCACATCTGTAAATTCGGCTCTTAGTCAGCTAGTGCTTCTATAATAGTAATTTCACACGTAAATGAGTTTAACACATACAAATTTATTCTGTTACACTTTACAGAGCTGGAAGTCCATATTCATGGTGCCATCTCCAAGCAAAGCCTTTTTCTCTGTGTTGGCTCTGGGGAAAGTCCTTGTGCTTAATCTTCCCCTGTCCGAGGAGCTCCTTAGTACAAGGACTTTGGTCCAAAGGACGCACTGTTCTCTTGCCTGAGGTTCCTCTGGAGACCCCGGTGGTGCTGTGGCTAAGTGCTGTGTCTGCTAACCAAACGGTCAGCAGTTCAAATCTGTCAGGTGCTTCTTGGAAACTCTATGGGGCAGTTCCACCCTGACCTATAGGGTTACTCTGAGTCCGAATCAACTCAACTGCCATGGGTTGGTTTTTTGGAAGGTCCCCCTGTCTCTTTGCTTGCTTTTCTCTTCTATATTTCAAAAGAGATTGACTTTTAAGAGACAACCTAATTTTATAGATTGAGTATTGCCTCATTAACGTAACTGCCACTAATCTGACCTCATCAACATTGTAGAGGTAGGATTTATACAACACGTAGGAAAATCATATCGGATGGCAAAATGGTAGACAATCACACCATACTAGGAATCATAGCCTAACCAACTGACAGATATTTTAGGGAAATATAATGTAATCCATAACACTAACACATCTGTAAATCCAACCTATTTCATAAGGCCTTATTCAAAGTCACTTCTGTTTCCCCAGAGCAGAACAGTATCTCCCTTAAACTCCTCAATTTGTAATCTCTCTCATATCACACCTCCTATCCACAAGCAACTCGAAAGCAGATGCCATATGGCTTGTCCAGTGTTTTGCACACGGTAGACAGATATTTGCTGAATGAGTGGATAGTCACATGTGATATGTATCTCTAATAATAACACCATCCGTTATTTTTCAATTAGGTTAATAACGCAAGTATCACAACTAAATCATTGACTAATTATTAGCAATCAAAGCCATTACAGAATTGCAAGCTGAGTTCTAACTTACCTGCCCTTTCTTTTATTCTGAAACCCTGGGAACTTTATTATCACAACTTTCTGGTCCCTATCTGTGCCAGGCTCCCTAGGAACGTAAGTGTGGAGGGTAATTGAACCTCTCTAGGGTCTGTACTCTGCTGAGCAAAGCCCTGGAGAGTTGTCTTGGCAGTGTGATGCCATTTGGGGAATTCATGCTGATTTTGTCACAGATGGTGTGTTGTTTCAGTTTGCCTCCTACAAGTTCACATTCATCGTTCTCCCTCTGGTTTTCAGACTCAATAATTAGTTCATTCAGAGTGCCCTCAAATTAAAGGGGGAAAAACACATACCCTGAGCCAATACACTCAGAGGGTAGTGGTGGATTTTGATCTTGAGCATTGATTTAGAGAGTCACTTGTTGATGTCACCAGTGTGTGACTCACAGTTCAGAGAGTCTAGTGGTTCCTTCATCTTGCCGGGCTTCCGAGTCCACTGGGAAGGTTTTTTCTTTCTTAAGCATACAGCAGGATTCCCAGGCCCTATTCAATGATGGTCTGGGACGATGTCTTTGAAATACTTATTTTAGGACTCAAAGTGCTCACGGATCACCTGCCAGAGGATAGCGTTAGCAGCATAATGAATATGTGCTGGTTGTCACAGCAACTTCCCCCTGGGCTTTTGTAAATCTGGCCACTAGTGAAATAAGTTTCTTTATGGCTATCCCAAGTGAGCTGGTTTCTCGGGGGTCATGCTACAACATTCTTTACCCTTCCTGGTCTTGGCTGATTGACAACCTTGGAATTCCTAATAAAAGCAAATTCTTCCAGGTTTGGTGGACAGGTTTGCCTTGTGTATTCATTACCAAGAATGCATTTGGCATGCTTGATGGCAAACTTAGGACTTGGTTCTATTTCCTTACTGGAGTGTTGATGCATATGTTTGTGTGTTTTTTAGCTATTGCTGTATAACAAATCATCTTGAAACTCAGTGGCTTCAAACAATAAGCATCACTTATTGGTTACATGTCTATGGGCCAGCTGGGAGTCTCCCAGTCTCATCTGGGCTCACTCATGCATCTGCAGACAGCTATCAGTTGAATAGGCAGCTCTGCTTATCTCTCTCACTTGTTTGGGGTGGACAGGTTGTAAGCTGATCTATTGGGGCCTCAAGCTGTGGCAACTGGGATCTCCTCCACATAGCCTTCACTGTTCCTATGGAGAAAAAACCTGTCCCAGGCTTGTTCTTAAGGTGGTAATGTTCTGAGTGTGAAAGTGTTCAAGGCTTCTTATGGCCCAGACTCCAAACTAGTAGGCCATCACTTCTGCCACTTTCTGTTGGCCAAAGCAAAGCCCAGACCAGCCCAGATTTGAAGGCAGGGAAAACAGATTCCTTCTTGTTATGAATTGAATTGTGCCCCCCAAAAAGTGTGTGTAGCCATCTTGCTAGCCTATGATTCCTTGTCTTACATTTCTATATGCTGTAAATCCTGCCTCTAAGGTGTTAATGAGGAATGATGGGTGGCAGTTGTGTTGGTGAGGCAGAATTTAATGTGTAAGATTGTATCGTGCCTTGAGGGAATCTGTGGAGATAGAAATAAATTTGCAGAGAGATTTGGAGAAGCAGTGCCGGGAGCAGAGTGCATCATTTGAAAGGACCCGGGGTCCCTGTGCCTCAGAAGCTACCAATACAGGGGAAGACTGATGACAAGAATCTTCCTTCCTCCAGAGCCAACAGGGAAGCCTTCCTCCGCAGGTGATGCCCAAATGTGGACTTGTAGGCTACTGGACCGTGACAGAACAAAATTTCACTTTTTATGAAGAATGTGCTGCCACAAGGTGACGAGAGCAGATAGAGTTGCAGAGAGGTGGGTGCTTGGGGTCTTATGTGGAAAATTGACTTGGGTTATAAACTTCCACTTAATCACAAAAAAAAAGTGTTTTTTAATTTCTCTTTTTAAAACCACCCACCTGTGGTATCTCTGTTATAGCAGACCAGATGACTAAGATAGTTCTCTTCATGGAGAAAGCTGCAAATAAACAAACAAACTGAACCCATTGCCATCAAGTCAATTCCAACTCACAGTGATTCTGCGTGTTACAGAGCGGACCTGCCCCATGGGGTTGTCTTGGCTATAATCTTTAAAGACACAGATGGCCAGGTCTTGCTTCTGTGGTGTCACTCGGTGGATTCAAACCACTAACCTTTATTTAGTAATTGTGTACAAATAGTTTGCACCACCCAAGGACTGGAAAACTATAAAGACACACTGAAAAAAAAAAAAGATGTGGAATAGGAAAAGAAAGAATTAAAGCCATTTTTGCCAACAGCTGACCACAGTGTGGAAGGATTCCGGGCTGTGAGACAATTTTTTAAAAATGCCACACGGACTCACTTTGCTGTATTTGGTTATTATTAAAATTAATTTTTTAATTATGTGACTGCCTGAAGAGGGTATGAATGGAAGAATTTCAGTCCTTCAGGCTTGACCTTGAGCAAAACAGCTCTATCCCCAGCCTAGCAAGGTCTAGAACTTCCAGCTACAATGCCCCAGCTCTGCCATTGCTCTGTCACAATTCCCACTGCAACAGAAATCTCTTGACTCAGGGCTATCCCAAGGCCACCAGGGTGAACTCAGGTCAACAGGGATGCAATCCAGACGCTGTAACTCTATGCCAGAAAGATGCCTTGAACAGCACAGAGCCAAGCGACATAATAGGTCCTCCCTGGGGCTTTGTAGTCCCTGAAGTTGCTGAGCCTGGAGAATAAATACACGGTGATGTCCTTTTGAAAAACAAGTGGTACCAATAAGGCTAACAAGGGAGCATAGGCTATCAGTATGAATTGTACCTGGAAACACAATCCTACCACCAGCCCCAGGAGAGAAGCCTTCTGAGTTCCCAAGGCAATGCCATCAGACCAAGGACCAGGGAGACCAGAATGGAGACTCGAGAGGCATCCCCAATGTCTACCTCTTCTCCTCAATCACAGAACCAGGGACCCTATCGCTTGTGCTTCTAAAGAGTCCCACTTTTGAAAGGTTGCCTCAATGTTTCCGTCTAGAACTTTAAATGTTTCATTTTTTCAAGGTTACCTGGTTCCAACCTGGATGTCAGTTTTTAATCCTGCGGGTATGGAATGGCTACACCTAAAACATATGACTTCTTAGTGCACTAAATGCCCGGCTTTGGGGAACCTGCAGACAGCCAAATGCTTCTGTATGCTTGCAAATTACTCCCTCTCCTGACTCCCCATGGTCCTTTATCCTTGGTCCAGCCAGTGCGGCTCTTACCGCTGGCTTCTAATGTTGACTGACAGTGAGCATCTCTCTCCGGGCGTGTGTTTCCTTTGCACCCCAGGAGCCTCCTTCAGGAGCACGCAGCTGAGTCTTAGCATTGTATTCTCTCTTTCTAAAAAGCCAGCAGGGGGCGCAGCTAAGCCCCCAGCCTTGCTTTCAGTTACAACATCTGTCTCCTGCATACATTATACATAATTTTCTCACCCCCCACGTTACTGTGATCAGTTTGTTCTTTTCTGAAACAAGTCTGTGGTTAAAAGAGAGAGGGGGAAAAAAAAACTAAATACTAAATAATTAACTCAAGGACATTTTCCAAGAAAAATACAAGAATTCAAAAGAGCAATCTTCCACTTGAACGATTCGGGCCTCTATTAATTATAACTTCTTATTCATTGTGATTAATGATTGCTAGCATGACATTTAGAAAAGAAAGTTGGAAAAGAGTAACAAGAGGAAACTTGTCCTTGTGATAAGAGCTAACCACGGAATAGACTTTCCCAGGGGAAGTGACAGAATTTCATCTCGGGATTCTTTTACAGCTAGTCTAACAAAGCCTGGGAGAACATACTAGAAGGAGCAATTATCCTCTAAGAAGAGATTAAAAATGACCTAGATAATGACTTGCACCTATTCTTTCTGAAGTGATGGGTGCCTGTGACAATGGGGTCCCAACAGCAATAACAAGTACAAATGAGGAGAGTTCTATTTATGTTATTTTTAAAATAAATGATTGCTACCAGCTTAATGATTTGACAGAAGGGAGAGATTGGTGGGCTGTTAATAACTTGTCATTTCATATGGGGAAGTCTTCCCTCTTTGTTTTTTGTTTGGATCTGGCTGACTTTCTTCACAGGTGGATAGTTGTTAGGTGCTATCGAGTCAGCTCCAACTCGCAGCAACCGCACACACAACAGAATGAGACATTGCCTGGTCCTGCGCCACACCCACAACGGTTGCGATGCCTGAGCCCATTGTTGCAGCCACTGTGTCAGTCCATCTTGTTGAGGGTCTCCCTCTTTTACTCTGATCCTCTGCTTTACCCAGCGTGATGTCCTTCTCCACGGATTGATCCCTCCTGACAACAGTCCCAAAGTATGTCAGATGTAGTCTCAACATCCTTGCTTCTAAGGAGCACTCTGGTTGTACTTCTTCCAAGACAGATCTGTTCATTCTTTTGACAGTCCATAGCATGTTCAACATTCTTCTCTACAGTCTAGATAACACATGCTTTGGATCACTGACTAAACCTAACACAAGAGATGCCACAATTTCCAAGGCCCAGCCAGCAGGGGGACCATGCCCTTCCTCAACAGGTTTTTTCTTATGGGGCCCTGTCATCATTTCCTGGTTGGAGTCAACTTAAACTGTCAGAAGTCAACACTGCAGCGTGGGCATATGTGTACACACATGTGGCGGCAATGATGATGATGGTGAAGAAGGAAGAGCAGCGAGGGAGCAGGCAGGACCCTGCTTATCTTTTCTTTCAGGCTTTACTGACCCTACATAACTAGGTGGATGCCGATAGAGACAATTCCACCAAACCCCAGATTCAAATAGTGTGCAAAATAACTGACTAAGATTAATTTGTGTTGGTTTTGCTTCAATGGGAGTCAAAATTGCAGGGCATTTATGCCTCTCCCATTCCATAATCAATCTTAGCTTCAGACCATTGGTAAACAGGAGCTCAGAGGCTGATACAGTTTTCTTTAAAACAAATAAAGCAATGTGACAATCATTATATCCAGATTTGGTAGAGAAATTAGGGCACAGACAATGTTTAACCTCACTTACCGGCAGAGTCTGAGTCCTGGACCTGAGTACACCTAACATTTGCTGTCACACAATGACACAGAGTCAACGCTTATGTTCTAATGCTCTAGTGCCCAGTCCTTTATAGAAAACGAAAAGTCAGCCTTCTCGAGCCCAGCTCTCGCTCCTCCTTCCATCCTTATTCTTGCCTACTTGGGTGGCGCTCAGGACCTAGGATGGAAGGTAGCCGGAGAGTTAGAAAACCAAAAGGGAAGAACATAGTTTGTATTTCACAAATGGAAATAACTGAAGAAAACAATTCAAGCCTCATGTTGCGATACTGAAGGATTCTATGGGTAAAATAAAAAATTGAATGATACAAGAAGCATCAGAAGAAGACGGAAGGAATACACAGAGTCACTGTACCTAAAAGAATTGGTCAACACGCAACCATTTCAAGAGGTTGCTGGACTTCCTGGGAAGCATTAGTTTAGCATTTCTCTTACGCCAGTTAATAGGCACATTGATAGGAATTTTTCATGTAGGCTGTTGTCTCTTTGTAAGTTAACTGTGTACTCACGAAGCGCAAGAACCATGTTTTCTATCTCACTGATGTCACCAGTCAATGCCACGTGCAGTTTAAATGCAGATCTGTATCTCTAAGGCCCGAGGGCCACCTATGCTCAAAATAACCTTTATACTGCAAGAAGGTGATGTCTGTCGCCTGGAATTAAACTCTCACTACATTGCTGTGTTCATTCTCTCTGCTTGCTAGCTGAGAGCCAAGATTATACCACCTCTTCATCCAGATTTGAGAGGAGTTTGGGAAATCAAAAATGCCTTAAATCAGCATTTTGTGGACAGAACCAAACTCAAGAATGGGAACAGCCAATGAGCTCTAATCCACTAAGTCCAGTGTGCTTGGTTGGTGGTTGGTTGATGAGAGTAGCTGGGATGGGTTTATTGATCTACACCGTGAAATAGCCAGACCTCTGGGTCTCCTTCTAGTTTTGAGTTTCCCCAGAGAAAATGTCATTCAGGTAAAGGAGATGGCATTGCCTACTTTGCCAAAAAAAAAATCCCAGATCTCTTCTGAAGTCAGGGGTCTCCTTTCTCATTAACTCAATTCTTAGCCAGGGCTTTCTTGTCAACCCATTTCTCCGAACCCCATATGCTGATAGCAGGGGAGGATGAGTTTAAAATGACGCCCACGTTTTCCAGGTGCTTTAGATGCTAGCATCCTGGAGAAGAAAGTTGCAGACCAGGAATTTCAGTAATTAGATTTCCTAGAATTCGCTAATGCATTCCATGCTGAGCAGCTCTGGGTAAGCAGTGCATTCTCAGCTCATCAGCATTAATTAACAGCCCCCTTTTTTTTACACCTGACCCATTTATAGCAGTATATCCCTGGTGACATCGTGTAGCCACCACACACCTGTGCCTTTTTAAAAGGACCCCAGGCTCCCAACAAAGGCATCTGCCTTCTACTCTTATTTGGCCCTCCCTCCCTGCGCAGGCTGGCCAAGCCTAACAGAGAGAAACCCTGTCAAAACAGAAAGAGAGAGAGAAACAGAACCCCCACAGGCAACACTCATGCCTTCTGTGCACAGACGGATGCTGTCACCCCAAGCCTAATACGTGAGAGATGATTGGTTTGCCATCCCCCATCTGACAGCCCCACCCTAAAGCGTACCGTTTTGCCAGGTTGCCTGCTGTACTGGGTACCTTTTAGGAACTGTTCATCAGCCAAGATGCACATTGCTTTAGTTTGTCACAAGTGTACAACAGACATAAGATGTGATGCGTGGCTCGGAGCCTAACCTTGCCAACTGAAGCCGGAGGGTCTCTCCTCTGCCGGTTTGGGTGCCTGAACTGTCATCTTCCTGCTACATCTGTTGCCACTTCCTAGCTTCTAACCTGCCTTTCCTGCTCCTTGTATTCTGTGCTTAATCTGTTATAGCCTAGTCTCTGAACCTTAGGTGTAGACACATATTTTGTCTACCAAAGAGGGAAGGGGACTTATTATCCCCCGGCTCTGTGGCAATAGTCTCATTGGCACAGGGAGGAAGCAGGTCAGCCCACCACACTCCAAGGCCTTTGGGTCCGGCACAGATCAGATCTCAGCAGTCAGAGCCCCTTTCATCTGGACACGATGACTGGTTTCCTTTGACAGTGATATGGGTATCAGGAAGTGGGGGGTCACTTTCCTGCCATATCACAAGAACCAAGGACATTGCAAGCTTGAAGCTGCTGGGGCAAGGTGGGGTGGGGTAGGAGGTGGAGGTATTTATTGCTATGTAGGCAGAGCCAGCCTGAGAATAAAACAGTACCAAGGAAGATGGAGCAAAGGGTGATGGGAAAAGAGTAGATCCAAAGACATTAGCTGAGCGCCTGCATCCAGGGGAACCTGGAGTTAGGGGCGCTTCTGGGCATCTTGTTTCATCAGCTGATTCAGTTCTTTGATTTTGTAAGCTAATTGAGAGTGGAATTTCTTCACTTGCAACCACTGCGTGACTAATGTACATTCAGAGACAAACCCTGGAGTCATTTCTGAATTATTTGGATTCTTTGTTGCAAGTAACAGAAATTCTATCTAAGTTAACTTATGCCTATGACAAAAGGAGGAGAAAATACAAACTGCACAAATGGATGCAAGGACAACAGCATCAAGACATTCTTTTTTAAATTGACACTTCTGCTTCTCTTTTATTAGTAAAACCAGGTTGGACTCATGGTGATCCTGTGTTTCACAGTAGGGTTTCCAGTGGCTGGCATTTTCAAAAGTAGATTGGGGTGATGATTGGTCTCTTGTGGGTTCCGTGCCCACAGCCAAAGAAGCAAGGTCAGTCACCAGCAAGAGGTGTTGGCCATAAAAAAATAGCACTCAACTTCCTGCTTCACTATGGTGGGACCCCTAGATAAAGCATTCCTGACGAAGCTCTAATTCAGGGGTCATATCCTAGCAACCAGTTTCTGCCCTGGTCATTCCACTCACCTCATTCCACACAGCAGCTCTGCAATATATAAGGCTGAATTTGGGGGGGGATCACATCTAGAGTGTTAAAGTAGGCTTGCTTTATGTAATAAAATTGTAGAAAAAAAAATTTTATTTGCATCTCAGTTTTCATCACTTTGATTTTTGTCAGTTTCTCTTACAGAGAAGAGGTAAACAGTGTCTGTCCTCAGCTCACTGTCCTCAGAGCAAAACAGCAAGCAGTCCTCAGGCCAAGCCAACCGTCTCTTCTGAGAGTCTGCGCATCTTGATAATGTCTTGCCTGTCAGCCTTAGAATGCATGTCCACATGTGTGTGGTTTACAGGTGTGCAGTTTTAGAAGCTGAGAAGGAATGTGAAAGAGCAGGTGGAGGAGTGACGGATGAAGACAGGACAAAGAGCTCAAGAAAAAAAGCAAGACAGAGCACAGTTTTGTTTCTCTACACGTGGACTTATTTGGTGCAGACCGAAAAGAATCTGGGAACATGGTGAAAGGCTCTCACTTGTAAATATGGATTTTCTTAAGGTCAGGAAATGGAATCCAGAGTTTACATCCCATTAGCAACCTGTGCACTTGTCTTCCTATATCCAGAGCAGCAGGAGGACTTAGTGGTACCAATGGTTAAGCACCTGGCTGCTGACCAAAACGTTGGAAGTTCCAGTCCACTCAGAGATGCCTCAGAATAAAGGCCTGGCAATCTACTCTCCCCCCAAAATTCAGTCATTGATAACTCTGTGGAGAACATTTCTACTCTACCATGTACCTGGTCACTGTGAGTTAGAATTGACTAGATGATAACTTTTTTTTTGTTTTTAAATCCAGAGCAGTTAGACGACCAACGAGTCTCCTACCAATGAGTTGTGGGTGTTCTTGCCAATATTTTACACATTAACTAGGGTCCTGTTTAGAACATTAAGATGTTAGACACATTTGTTTCAAGGAAACACACATGTTACAATGAATGAGAGCTGAATATATATCAGAAAGGACAACTTAGGACTGACTAATAATTATTTACAGTCACTAATCTGCCAGGCACTCATTGGAAACTCTATGGCACAGTTCAACTCTGACCTATAGGGTCACTACGAATTGGATCCAACTCAATGGCAGCGGGTTTGGGTTTTTTGGTTTATATAATTTGATGGAGCTCTAATGTATAGTAGTTAAGAGTCTGGCTGCTAACCAATGGGTCAGAAGTTCAAATCTATCAACTGCTCCTTGGAAACTCTATAGAGCAGTTCTAGTCTTTCCTATAGAGTAACTATGAGTCAGAATTGACTCAATAGCAATGGTACATGATTTAGTAAAATAAATCAGTCTATTATTAGAATCAAAATAACTTTTAAATCCTTCAAGTAATTTCAATAATATTTTGTAATTGTCAGTATTCCGAGTCTTTAAAAGGAATTTCTTTGATGAATCATGTGTTTATTAAGTTAATTGGCCTCTACCTTAAAATATTTTATATCTTTTGTAATTAAAATGTCTCATTTAATTGCAAGAACTTTTTAGGTAATTCAAGTCTATTAAAAACAGTTTAATAGCCAAACTTTGAATATGTTATCATTCTAATCATGAAATTATTTTCAAGAACTTTTCTAAACAATAACCAAGCCTTTATATTAGTCAATTATTCCTGTCGGTGTAAAAAAAATTCTAATTTTCTCTTGGTAACAGCTCCTGATGTATTTGAAGAAATAGGAAGATGATTTTAATAAATAATACACAAATATTTTGTATGATACGTACTCAAGCTTTGTTGCCATGCATGTAATAACTAAAAGTGGCCATTAGAGGGAGATATACAGGGAGGGTGAGCAGGAAGGAAAGATCGCCTAATAGTTAGGTGCTGCAGCTGCGAACCCAAAACCAAACCGACTGCTGTCGAGTCCATTCTGACTCATAGCGACTCTACAGGTCAAAGTAGAATTGTCCCATAGAGTTTTCAAGGAGTGCCTGGCGGATTTGAATTGACGATGTTTTGGTTAGTGACGATGTTTTGGTTAACAGATGTTGCTCTGAATCGCTGAGCCAACAGGGTGTCCCCGGCTGCTAATTAGAACTTTGAATCCACCAGGCACTTTTTGGAAACTCTGGGGCAGTGCTGTTCTGTCTTATATTGTCCTATCAGCTCTCTATTAGTCCTGAAGGGTTGATTATAATTCAGAATCAACTTGATGGCAACACGTTTGGGTTTGGTTACAGTGCACAAAGACTCAGGCTGCGGTAAAACAGAGGGTCCGTGAAAAACAGGATGACCCTTAACGAAAGGAAGTGACACAGTGGCACGACAATGGGCTTCAACGTAACGACTGGGAGAATGGCGCAGGACCAGGCAGTATTTTGTTCTGTTGTACATAGGCTCAGGTCTCTGAGTCTGAAACAGACACAACACCACCTAACAGCAAAGTGGTATAGATGTTTCACTGGAATGAAAAATGTATTTCGGTTTGACCCCTTAGATGCTTGCTTTCTAGACGTCATACCCAGAAACTCACTTAGAAATAGGACACATCACTCACGTAACATTACTGTATTGAAAAGTGACTGGTGTATATCATGCTGGCCTGTGAAAAGAAAGATGCTCATTACCATCATCCTTCCTTCCCCACCACTCTACACGCAGTATTTGCATAACGCATTCTAATTTTCAAAGTGATTTCATATACACTGTCTTATTTGGGAAGCAAAGTGATGTGGCAGGTAGAAAATGAGACTAGATTCAGGGAACCTAACTTGTAGTTTGGTCTCTCATTAGGTGCTGGTGACCTCAAATGAGGTCCTTAACCCGTCTGGGCAGAAGCTCCCTTATGTGTACACAGCAGTGTTAGAACAGATGGTCCCTGAGGCTCCAGCAATTCTAGAACTCTACATTTTTATTACAGAGCTTAGGCAAGCAAGAGAGGTGTATGTGTGTGCCTGCATGTACATATCTGTGGGTACGTGCATGTGCGTCCACCTTAAATGTGAATTCTTTCAAATAAAAACACTATTCTAGCTT
Organism: Heterohyrax brucei; assembly: GCA_028571685.1. NCBI lineage: Eukaryota > Metazoa > Chordata > Mammalia > Hyracoidea > Procaviidae > Heterohyrax > Heterohyrax brucei. The sequence goes on along the minus strand of CM053151.1, from coordinate 87,025,495 downwards.
CACTGAAAGCATTTCTCCTTCTGCCTTGGAGGAATAATGCAAATGCCAAGGAACTCCCAAGTAAGAAAATAGCCTCTCTGGGACTCAGCAAGCACCCAGATTGGGTTATAAACCTAATGTGTATATGAAATGTTTCCATCAACTTATAAAGTCCAATAAAAGCACTGGCTTTATACTATGACTTAGATTTAAATCTTCCCCTGCAGTGTTGAAAACCCAAAGGCAACCTTGTGAGTTTAGTAGGATCTCAAAATAAAATGGAAAGTGAACATAGCAAGGGAAATAGTTGCGTTAAGATATCCTTGTTCTACCTAAAAAGCAATTCTTGTTTGTTTTCTTTTTTAAGCCCAGCAAACAACACAAATGCTGAAAGCTCATTAGAATTTTAAGCAGTGTTTAACCTCCTGATCAATTACAACTTTCAGAGTCTCCAAAAATTTTTTTTTTTTATCTTAACACTGACGTCTCTGTGTCATTTTCATTAAATTAACACAAAACAATTCTTATCTCCAGACTTGAAGAAATCCTTTTGCTTGGCTGTATTAAGTGTCTCCTGTACTCCCTGCTTCTCATCCATGTCTTTCCTTCTCAGTTTCTAATCATCTGACTGAAGGAAAAACAAAAACGAACAGAGACTGACCCTTGGAGAGCTCAGAATGTGTATCTAGGAGGTCCACTTGAGGATGGAGGGTGACAATCCATCTTCACAGTCTCCCAGATCACCCCCTGACCAAGAGACTCAGGACAGCCAGAGAGCCCAGTTGAGAGAGGTCATCCCAGCGTTCCCAGGGCAGCAGGGTAGCCTGGCTAAGGTGAGCAACAAAGTAGAGTTCACCAGGTCAACACAACCCAATCGGCAGGCAGAGAAAGAAGGCAAGGCAGCTCAGAGGGTGTCTTCCAGGGACTGTGGCTCTCTGAGGATTCAACTGAAAACATCCACCTTGAAAGAAGGGACTAGCACAAATATAAGCAGCAGCAGAAAGCATTTCAGTTAGACCATAAGGACTACATAAACAAAGAGACTCTATCAGCCTGAGGTCAGAAGAACTAGGTGGTACCTGGCTACCCTCAATGACTACCCTGAGAGGGAGCACAACAGAGAGGGCATGATGGAGAGAAAATTCTAGTAAAAAGACTGACTTAATGGACTAACTTAGGCTGAATGGACACAGAAATACATAGGCCCAAACTCTCTAATAGACCAGAGCTGAAACCAGTACTGAAGCGAACTCTTCAGGCAAAGATTAGACTGGACTACAAGGTGTTAAATGACCTGGTGAAGAATGTGCGTCTTAGTTTAAGTAGATACGTAGGCCAAATGGGCAGCTCCTGTCTAGAGGCAAAATGAGAAGGCAGAAGGGAACGTGGTTGAATGGATGTGGGAAACACAGGGCAGAGAGGAGGAGTGAGCTGTCCACACTGTAGTAGAGCAACTAGGAACACATAACAATGTGTACACAACCTTTTGTATGAGAAACTAACTTGAACCATAAACTTTCACTTAAAGTATAATAAAAAAAAGAAAGAAAGAAATTGCTTAGGCAATCAAACTTGCAGAAGGTATTTGGTGCTGGTGAGAAGGTTCACAGGTGCACCCACTGCAGACACTGTTTCCTCAAGGAATTATTTTCCCAACCATTCTCCCTTGCTTTCTTACAGTCTACACCTTAAGATACTTCTAAGACCTAGGGCATCTACGTGTCTTCTATATGCTTGAGCAGTTCAAGTAAGCTTACAAATCTAAAAATGCCTTAATTCTTAAGACTGTTTTCATTGGGCCTTGTACCATTTGGTTAGCTTGGCTGCTAACCAAGAGATCAGCTGTTCAACTCCACCAGCCCCTCCGTGGAAACCCTAAAGGGCAATTCTACTCCATCCTACTGAATCACTGAGTCAAAATAGACTTGACAACAATGAGTTTGGTTTGCTGGGGTTTTGTACCATTTTCAATTAAAAGCACACTACCACTTAACACACTTATGCAAAGTGTGCCCAGTACTCCCTGCCCAGCCTCAGCCAGCACCATAGATCCACACAGCTTTAAAGGAGGCATTCACCAGGGCCAACACATCTGCAAATTGCAACTAAACTGCCCTTACTGTGGCCTCCTCTACAGCCTACACTCCCTTCCTTTATTGTTCACCCCTGGAGCTCTCCTTTCCTGTAGCACTTCTTTAAGTGGGTCATCACAATTCACACGCATCCTCCCTGAGCTTCCCATCTGGTGGCATCCACCACCATTTATGTAACCTGACCAATCACCTGAACCAGTTTATTGCTGTAAATCCACGAGTCTTCTGTCTTAGTCTCTTAGTGCTGCTGTAACAGAAATAGCACAAAGGGGTGATTTTAACAAATGGAAATTATTTTCTCACAATTCTGGAGGCTGAATGTCAAATCAGGGTCTCGGCCATGACAATTCAGTTCATGCCAATAGGCTCCATCATGCCTCGGCTCCTTGGATCCTGACGTGGCATCTGTTTGCCCCTGGGTACGCATGCCTCTGTGCCTAATCTGCTCTTTTTACAACTCTGAGGTGATTAGATTTAGAATCTATGCTATGAGAATATGCTCTAATTAACATAACAAAGAAATTCCTGTTTCCAAACAGAATTATATCCGCAGGTACAGAGGTGGGGTTTCAAACATGTATTTTGAGGGGACACCGTTTAATCCACTACACCTTTCCAAATGGAGCAATGTCTTAAATCTATTTTAGTAATGTTATAGCCATACCGACAACATCCATGTCCCTTGGAGGGGTCTTCTGGGCCCCAGTAGAACCCTGCATCTCTTGTGAGGTGATCCCATGTGATGGAGGGCAATGTTCCATTCCATCGTGGTTGGACCCACTACAAGATGACTCAGAAGCACTTGTAGTCTCTTCCCCAGATACTTTATTTCTCCTTACTCTTCTCCAGACCAAACCCACAACAGACTGCAGTTTCAGAGAGCATCTATGGGAAAATAGAGGTGGTAAATTTAATTTACCAGAAATGCTTCACAGACTTGAGTTTTCAAACTGTAGGCTCCACTTCCCTGACTACTATCTCTCTTCCTTTCCTCACTCTGCCCCTCCTCTCCCATCCAGCCCCCTCTTGCAAGTCCCCAAACCTGTTTTCCTCCATCCCTCCCCACAGAAGGGAGTATTGTCCTTTCCAAACCTTCTGAAGCCCTCAGACTGTAGAACCACAGCCTTCAGCAAGGTGGCCTCTGATTGCTTCTCAAGCAAGAAGGCAGTCTGGGCTGGAGGTCACTTGGGGCCGCCACCGTGACTAGGGAAGATGTCTTAGTCACGTGGTACTGCTCTAACAGAAAATACCACGAGTGGAAGGTTTCATGAGGAGAAGCTTTTATTGTCACAGTCCAGTAAGCCGCAAATCCATTCATAAGCTACAAGTCCATTCAATATGAAAAGTCATCGCAGTCCAGTAAGCTGAGTCCAAATCCAGTGAGAGCATCTCAACACAGGAACCTTGGGTCCAAAGGACGTGCTCTGCTCTTGGTGCTTCTCTCTCGGTGGTGTGAGGTTCCCAACTTCCTCAGCTCACTCCTTTCCCTTATATTCCACAAGCTTATAGCTAACACAACTGCAAACCATTCTCCAGCATCAATGTCACAGAGGCAGGATTCACAACACATGGGAGGAAGGGCACCATATGGGACGTCCTACCCAGGTCAAATCTACACATACATTTTTGTGGGGACAAAATTCAATCCATGACAGGAGATTGTTGGCATTTATTACCTCAGATCCAGGAATGTGAAACATCAGCAATGGTAAGGACAGACTTGCTCCATCCAAAATGCTAATAATGCCCAGTAAGAAACACTCTAGAGCTGAGTGTCAGAGCCCTGATCGGTGCTCTGATGCCATTTTATTCTCCTCCAATGAGAGTCACAGCTGATGTTCTCACTAGTTTGATAAGACGTGAGGATGTTTCTCCAATGAGAATGTTTTTTCCAGACAGAAACAGCGCAGTCTCCAATGAGGAAGGCTGCTCCTCCTGGTGGCATGCCTTTGAGCTCGTCCTTTGACGACAGTAACCCTCAGCTGCTAACTGGAAGGCCAGAGGTCTAAGTGCACTCAGAGGCTCCGGAGAAGAAAGATCTGGTGATCTGTTTCTGAGAATTCAGTGATGAAAACCCTGAGGAGCTCAGTTCTACTCTGACACACATGGGGTCGCCATGAGTAGAACTCACTCAACAGCAACTGCTTTGGGTTTTGTGGCCCTAGGTGGCATCCTGCAGAGCATGGAAGGCAGAGTTCGTGAGTTGAACAGCCTGGGTTTAAATTCAGACTACCACTTATTAGCAGTGTCACTCTGAGCGAGTTACTTAATTCAGTTCTGTCATCTGTAAAATGCAGAACAAAGGCACGTAACTCATGTGAATATTGTGAGAAAATGTGTGTAAAATGCTTAGCCTAGTAGTGTTCAAGAAATTAAATTTCTCCTCAGCAGAAAGGATATTTCTGTTCACACTACCCCTCAAAGAATTTTTACATGTAACACATGTGGGTAAGTGTGCACACGTGCGTGCACACACACACACTCACACTCCACAAACTGAATCAATTCTGACTTACAGCAAGCCTCTAGGACAGAGTAGAATGGCCCCAGAGGGTTTTCAAGGCTGTAATCTTGATGGGAGCAGATAGCTGCATCTTTGTCCTTGGAGTGGCTATTGGGTTCGAACTACTGACCTTTCAGAGAACAGCTAAATGCTCACTGCACCACCAAATGCATCTGTAAATAAACATGTGTGTGTGTGTTCGTATCCCCTGCTTAGCAACAGGACCCCCCAATGCAATTCAATATGAATCTTAACAAATGGCTATCTTGCCATAGCTCATGTGGCTTAGCTCTTGCAGACGGCTGCCAGCTTCAACACATCTCAGGAGCTGCTGCACCACCACACCAGGTACTCAAGGCAGCACAAGCCATCTAAAGCTCGGTGCAATGCTAGCGTGGTGTTACTCTCACGGTTCTCATCTCTCACAGCCAAGTTCAACTGTGTAAACCACGGAGCCAACATTTACTTACCTATTAAAAACAGTTGTCACCCCAAATCCCTACTTCAGGTGATAGGTTTGACCTGCTACTGCCCATAACCTTCTGCCTGAATTACAATTAGTAGCAGAATTGATAGGTGTTGGGAGTCTTTTTTAAAAGTATTTCCTGAATTGTTACTTTTTTCTTTTCCTTCCTTGAACCTCTCAGATGGAGCTGTAGAATTGCATCCTCTGTTCTCTCTATTTATTCTCCCAGCGAAATCAAAAGGGCCACTGAAACATTCAAATCATAGCAGAGATTCTCCTTTTTCATCAGGTTAGCTGAGTAAATGGGAAAGGCATCTCAAGTGTGTCGATGTGTATGGGTGTGAATGCGTGTGGGTGGGTATGCGTGGGTTGTGTGTGCACACACACACCTGTGTCTTGGAAGAGGGAAGATCAGGAAAAGAGAGAATTCCAAGTCACACCCTGACGTGGTGTCTGGAAGAGCCGGTCTTCTCTTTGGATGGTTTACCTCTGGTCTTAGTTACCTAGTGCTGTCATTACAGAAACGCCACAAGTGTGTGGCTTTGAAGAACATAAATTTTATTTTCCCATAATTCTCCAAGGTTAGAGGTCAAATCAGATGTCAGTTCCTTCCATGAGCTTCTCTCCTAGTTTCTGGTGTCTTCCAGAAATCCTTGGTGTTCCTGGGCATCTCTCTTCCCCTTGTGTGTCTTTGTGTCTATTCTGCTCCTTCTATAGCTCAGGAGTAATCAGGTTTAGGAACCATCCTACTTTAGTATGACTTCATTAATATAAAATAAAACTCTATTTACAAATAGAGGCATATTTACAGGTACAGGGGTTAGGATTTCAATGCATATTTTGGGGGGACATTAATTAATACTTCTAAGCTATGCAACAATCTCACATGGGTTATTTACAAATAAGAAAACTGAGTTTCAGAAAAGTTATGCTTAGGTAACTTTTCCAAGGTCACACAGCTAGTATGTAAAATAAAAGATTCTACCAGGTCCAGATAATTTCAAAAGCAGGTACCCTTTTCATTGTATCATACAGTATACTATGTAACAGTTTAGAGAAAACTAGAACATGGGTGAATTCAGTCCTAATTTGTTTGCCTTTCCTGATACACTTTTGCCAAAATTATCTACAAATTAAATTTATCCAGTGTAAACAATTGTGAGAGCCAACTTCAGAGAGAAGGAACAGAGCTGAGTCTTAGAATCCTAGTTATCCTGGAAATCAGTAAAGCGCCTTACACCTATGCTCTAGACCTTAGAGGTGAGCAAAAGAAAACAAAAGGGAAACAGAAGAGAACTCAAAACCACCATCTTCAAGAAACTGATTGCAGGGAGTGGGCACAGAGCAATTACACTTGCCCTTACCTGTTTATAAACAAGTGGTAAGGAAACACTAACCCTAAAAAATATGGAATGAAGAATTTATGGGAAAAGGTAATGAGGGCAAGAAGCATGAGATGAAATGAAGGAATGAAAGGCAGAATGACGGCAAGCCTGAAATGTCTAACTAGAAATTCGGTGGATCCACTAAGGCTATTTGACCCCAAGTTTCTCACAGATAGAAAATTAAGGATATCCTGGGTCCATCAATTTCCTTCAAACACAAGGGCCAAGAATTAGTTCATTATAGGGATTTGTAAGACATGAAATTGGCAAAGAGAAGAACATCTCTCAACTGCAACAATCCCCAGATTTGTTGGTGTCCAGCTCCACTGCAAATGTTGTCATTTGGCCCCAGATACCTTGGAACTACCTTGACTGTGAGGACAAAGGCCCAGAAGACAGGCATTATAGCACATTTGAATAGACACTGAAAAGACTTAAAGTATCTAGGGCAGTAGGAAAAGCAGACCTTAGAAATAGCTTCGGATTCTAAGAGGCATGAGACATTGTAATCTGTTACTACTGAATGAAAGAACACATGCAAAAGGATATTGAAGAGGATTTGAGCAAAGCAAAAATGTAAAATAGGATTATTCCCTCCAAAGAAATCCATGTTAGATTGGTTCAGTTCATTTTTTCACCCCACAGACATTTACTGAGTATGTACCTTGCCAAGTATGGTTTTTAGGTGTTGAAGATGCTGTAGTAAATAGAAATCTGGTCCCAGCTCTTCATAGTGTGATAATTACTTGGGAGAGATGGAAATAAATAAACAAGCCAGATAATTTCAGATTTGAGAAATGTTAGGAGGACGAAGAGCAGGACGATGCACAGCAGGGCAGCCGGAGGCGGGAGGAGGCAAGCTTCTTTGGGTGGCTGCCAGTCAGTGCTGAGTTCAAACTCAGCTCTGCCAACTCACCAGCGACACGGCCTTCAGCAAGTTACACTTCTATGCTTTCGTTTTCTAATCTGCAATACGGAGCTGGTAATATCTGCTTAGCAGGGGGGTTGTGAGAGAATTAGAGACAGAGTAGGCGAGACCCTGGCAAACAGTGAGACCTCAAAAAGGGAGAGGGGTGACCTGGTTCTTGATTGTAAACAACAGAATTCACTCCAGCGAATCTAAACAGAAAGTGAATTTAACAAAGTAAAGAGCCTTCCACTAAGGATGTCCTATTTTTGAAAGTGAACTTAACAAAGTAAAGAGCATGCCACTAAGGATGTCCTATTTATGACAGCTCACCGAGATATTTGTGAAGTTATAGTGGCCATATTTATCATTTTTTTATCAGTGTTGACAAATAGCCATGAAAAATTATATGATTCCACAATGCATAGAAATTGTTAAGGTTTATTATCAAAATGGGTGTTCTATTCTCCAAACATTCTGTGCATTTTACAATGCACATAATCACCCGCCAAGAGAACAATTCAACGTTTAATAAAAAATTTGAGACAACCAGGTCTGTTGCCAATCAGGCAACACCTGTGTGTCAACAAACTGCACATTCCAATGAAAACATCACCACCCTTCATCAGAGTGTACCTGAGAATCCATCCCAATCAATTTCTCCCAGGGCAGAAGAACTAAGAACTGGGCCTTTAGTCAACCACGATTTGGCAGAATTTGTATCTGGATGTGAGGCTTTCTCCTTTCAAAATTGTCTTAACTCAAAAACTGAAGTTCAACAACCATAGATTGCACTGTACATTTGCTGACTGGGCTCTGGAGAAACCGGAAGTTGACCCTGCTTTTGGATGAAAAGTCATCTTCAGCAACGAGACCTATTTGGGGACGAATGGTCTTGTTAATAAGCAAAACTTGCATTTGAAGCCATGAGAATCTAATAAAGATTCAGGAGCATCCGCTTCATCCAAAAAAATGTTACTATTAGGTGTGGATTTTGGTCCAGCAGAGTCGTTGGCCTTTATTTTTTCCAAAGTAAGCAAGGAGAGGCTATGACTGAAAGATACCAGGCTATGATAACTGATTATTTTTGGCCCCATTTGAAAAGTGCCATGCTGGCCATTTACTCAAAGTTCTTTTCCACACATAATGTCACAAAATGTACTTTAAAATGATAAAACAATTAAAACACAACTTGTTTTATTCAAGTTCAAAGATAGAATACCCATATAGTATCTCAGATACTATATGAAAGGGACAGAGAATTAGAGTTGCATTCCAGAATAGTCCGCAAATTATGCCCCTAGACAGCTCTACTGGAAACCACTGTGGTAGCTATCACATAGGCCACACAGTTCATGTGGCTGAACTTGACTACAGGATGCTAATATTGGGACTTCCTCCACTGTGGCTTCCAAAGCAGAAAGTCTTTCTAGCCTTCATCGTACTAGAGCCTACACTCACCTTACTCCTCATTCAAATTTGCCTCATGTGATCGATACCTCATACGTCCTGACTGAGTCTTCATTCCTGGAGAGGATAGAAAAGTAACTTTCTGGTTTCTACCTGGTAAGCAGGATTCGTTGAGTGAGAAATCCCCAAGCCAAAACAGGAAGGTGAACAGCACTGGGTGCTGTGTCCCTCAGGTGTCCCTGAGACAGAGCCAAAAACCACATGGGTTGGTTCAACATAACACATACCCAATACTCTTCCTTCTCATCCGTAAGACAACAAACAAGTCAGCACAGAAGGAGATCATCTGTACAAACTGTGCCATCCTTTCTTCAAACTCATTTGTTAACAGGGGGGAAGAGAAAACAACAAGAGGGGGGTAGGGAAAACAACAAGACACTGTTTTACACCATCACACTGGCAAAATGTAAAAGTCTAACAACACCATGTGTTGACGCGCATGAAGAGAAAGAAAACACATATGAGGCTAAAAAGAGGGTGCACTCATGTGGCCTTTGCCATGCAACTCAGAAATAACCAATGAAATTGAAGAGGTTCATGTTCTGTGACCCAGAAATCCCATTCTTAGAGAAATTCTCAAGAGACACATTCAAGAATTGCAGCACTATTAGTGACATTGGAAAATTGGAAATAACCAAAATGCACATCAGCCACAGAAGGAATAAACTGTGGCTTATTCAAATAATGAAATGCTATTTGATAGTTATAATAAGTGAACTAGAACTACACACAGCAACATGGCTAAATATTGAAGACATAAAATTTGGGTGAAAAACAAGTTACAGAAGAAAAAAAGAAAACCACAGACTGACACTAATAAAATTTAAGAAAGCAAAATGCTACAATCATACATTCACAGATACATTTACATGGAGTGACAGAAAAAGTCATCCATAGGAAACTAGATAAATCAAAAATCCCACTGCCATTGAGTCGATTCTGACTCATAGCAACCCTGTAAACAGAATAGAACTGCCCCATAGAGTTTCCAAGGAGCACCTGGCGTGTTTGAACCACGACCTTCACTTAATCACTACGCCACTAGTACTTCCAAAGTCCTCCCTAAGGAAACAAGGGAGGAAATGAAATTGTGGAGGTGTGAGTAGCAGGCTTAAGTATGCATGAAACACACATTTTTCTTTGGGTGATGACATTTAATAACTTGAAAAAAAATAAAGAAAAAGTGAGATTTAGAACTATGTAATCTTGGATAAAAATCCTAACTCTTATACTTACTAGGAGAAAAATCTTAAACATCTCTAAGTCTCGATAAGCTTCACCTGGAAAAATGGAGCTACCTGTTCGACTCAATGAAACCATTCCTTTTTCAGGTTAACAGCTGTTCCGTATGAGCGATTTCAAAGGATCAGTCTAACTTGTCCTGTAGACGGAGGACTAAAGGAAAGAGTAGGTGAACAGGACACCGTATGTGGTACCCAGTGAACCCCTGCCCTGATGAAAAGGAGAGATATTTTAGTGGCAAGTTTGGGCGTATCCCTGCCCGGAAGCAAAGGAGGAACTAGATGACCTCTTGAGGTCTCCTCATTCCAGGTAACCTATTGGGTGGGCCCAGAGCTCCCCAAACCACTGGAATACTTGGTCCCAGGATGGTAGAAAGAAACACGCCAGTATCATTGTTTGCAGCACAGCATGTCCAGCATCATTTCAAAAAAGAGTATGAGTCCATGGATGTCTTTCAAAGACAAATGAGGCTCTCTCTAGCTTCTGTCAGATGGAGAGGCCTGCAGAGACACAGCTGTTGGGCTCAAGTACAGGGTGGCACCAGGCAGGCACCAGGCTGTGATGTCAAAGCCAATCAATCTGACCAACATGTAAAAAGTCCTCTGAAATAGCCCTCTTTCCATCAGAATGGACTGGCACCTTCTCCACAGAATCAGACTTCAAAACACTGAACACATATCTTCATTACACTTTAGACTGAAAAACTGCCCAGTATATGTTTGCAACAGATGCCAGAAATAGCAGCACACGGATATTTGTTTTGTTTTGTCTGAGGCTGAGGATGGAGAGGGAAGAGCTGAAAACAATTAGTGATCAAAGCACAGAGGAAAAAACACTCCAACCAAGTGGTGCTGATTTTTTTCCTCTCTGAAAATGGGAAAAACCCATGGATAATTCCAGCTTAATTGATGTTTTTGCAGCAAAGGAAGTGAAAGGTGCTTGATTCATATATATACTCTCAGAGGCCCATTACCAAGCGGTCGCCCTCCCCACCCCCCAAGCCAAGCCACTAGGTTTTCGTTTGGTTCTCCTGCCTACACTCACATAAATCTGCTCCCAGCAGTACGTCCATCCCTGGGCAACTGGCTGGCCAGATTGTCTAAGAGGACAAAACGGAGTTGAGAAACAGCTGCAAATTTTAATCCAGGCAGGGCTCAGCACCTTTGGTCTTTGCAATTTAACAACTTGATTTGTCCTCCTCAAGTAGCAATTTTCTGGCCCCAGCCCTCAAGTAGTACTCAAAGACTCATCCAAGGTCATGGCATCTCCAGCTGCTTGAGCTCAAGTTCTTGTGTAAATACTTACCCTCTTGGAGTCCGCTCTTCTTGGGCTATATAATAGGATATCTATAACACTGAGATGATACTTGCCCTTTTAGAATCACGGCAAGGAATATGAGTCATGGAAGACTAGTGAGTGACATGGACTGGGAATTCGACAAATCTTATTCCTTTTCCCCTGGCATTTTTGTGTATGTACTAGAGTGCTTAATGGGTTCAGCAGGAAGAAAAAGATTTTAAAAATGTGTAGCACACTTTAGGAACTGGTTTTGTTAACTACCTAATTCTTCCTACTTGAAGTGAAAGAATGTAAGTCTAATATGCTTGCATACTCAGAAACCAAAGATCCTACCCAATAAGGCCAGCACAGAAATGGACTATAAAATTTTACACAAATAGGTAAGCTCTGCAAATCATGCGTGTACTGTCTAAGCAGTGAACATGAAACAAGTGGCAAAGCCTTGGCAATGCCATATCCCTCGTACATGAACACCTTTTAATACCAGCCGTAGTTGCTAAAAGCCTGTATGAATGGGAAAAAACAAAAAATAACTTTGGCGAAGGATGTTTGCACAAAGAGAAAGAATTATACAGGCAGCACTCAGCTGCAAATACTTGTTTCCACGGAAGCCCTTTCACCAGCAAAGCCATTTTGCATTCAGGAGGAGTTGTCCTCGTTCCCCAACAGCTCCCAAATTGTCCAGATCACAGTCACAGGGAATGAAAATTTAAAATAAAAAGCTCTTGAAAATCAATCACATTCAACAATGGGCATGTATTTCTTTTGTAATCAGAAGATAATAAATCTCATTAAAAAAGAAATAAAGAAAGTCAAATTGATTAATGCTGCGTGGATGAGGCAGAAAATCTCTGGACATCGAAGCCTAATCTTCACAAGCAGATACAAAGATTACAGTATGTGACCATCCTTCTACAGACTCCGAAGTGGCAATGTCCCCAATATAGCACTGACCAGCAGAGACCAGCAAGGAATACAGGTCAGTATAGGACACCAATAGACCGGAGCTAAAAAGCAAACATAGAAGAAGTCTGGACCCAGAACAAAAACACTGTAGCACTATTAATACCCTAGGTGGCCAGGGAGGTTGATCGTTAGCAGCAGGACTGTCCTATAGGAGCAACATCTGTAAACCAAAATATCTCCTAGGTCTTACCTTGGGCAAGGTTACTTTAATACTTTGTACTATTGTCCTCTACAGCAACTGCCCTCATCTGCCAAATTGCAGGACATTAGCCTTTGTTTTATTAAGTCCCTTAAGAATCTCCAAAAAGGATGAAGGGGAACTTCTGTATGTAATCAGTCTCTGTCCCTGCTCCAGTCCTCTCCTCCCTTGTCTGCTGTCACTCCGCTGGCCCTAATTAGTGATGCATGCATGTCCTGGTGTGTGTCAGTCCACCGAGTGATGCGGATGCTCTTCTTAACTACTGCCACTGGCAAGTGTCCCCAGATGGCTAAACTCTGCTATGCTCTAAGCCACTGCAGATAGCCTGTCATGGTTTAAGACTCTGATGCTCCTGACGCTGTGCCCAGTCCGCCTACACCAGAGCCCCGAGTCCCTCTGACCTCCAGACCTCCTGAGGGTCAGCTCCACTGACACACCTGAGTACAGCATCCACACTGCACTGCTTCCCTGGGTGTCCAGCCCCTTTCCTTGCCCAGCACTTTCAGAGAGGTTTGGGCTTCTGGTGGTATGGTTCTTAATTCTGGCACATGTGAGGTATAACAAAACTCACTGCTGAATATCAGTACAGTCACCTTTGAAGTACTCCTCTTGGGAATCTATGCAGTGATGCCAGTGCCTAGTCCACCTTTCAAAGCAATTTTGGAATGCTTACTGGAACAGCCATTGCACTTACGGGCATCGTGGCAAGTCCACAAACTTAATTGTATAGCTGTCTGTGAGGCAGGTTTTAGACAGTAAATAAATAACTCTATTGGAACACCCACTCACCTGATCTGGCCCCCAATGAATTTTTTCTTTACCCAAAAATAAAGGAAATATTGTAAGGAAGACATTTTGATGACATTCAGGACATCAAGGGTAATACAATGACAGCTCTGATGGCCGTTCCAGGAAGAGATCAAAAATTGCTTTGAAGGGTGAATTAGGCACTGGTTTCGGTGCATAGCTTCCCAAGGAGAGTCTTTGAAGGCGACCGTAGTGTAATTCAGCAATGAGGCATGTAGCACTTTTTCTAGGATGAGTTTGCAAACTTAATTGTCAGACCTCATAGTTCTCTCCTTGAAGGAGTGTCTACTATATAGGTTGGGGGCAGGGAGGGATAAAAGTACTGTACCCTAAAAGCCAGTGAAAGGAACAGACCCAAGGACTATTTTCAGTGTCTATTGAAGCATAAACATAGTTGGCACATGGATATTTAGTCAAAAAACCATAACACAACCAAATCTCAGTTCCCTCCAGCATCCTTCAGTGTTCTCTTTCTCTCCAGTCTATCAGTACATCCTGTCCTGTAAGCTCTCTCTTCAAAACATGCACAGATTTCAACAATGGCTTACCATGTCCACTGCTGCTATTCTGATCTAGGCCACAGGAATGTCTTGGAGCTTCCCAACTGGTCTCTCTGCTTCTGGCAGTGGCCCCTGGAATCTATCTTCAACACAGCAGCCAGAGGGATTCTGTCAAAATATGTATCAGTTCATGTCACCCCTCGGCTCAAAACCCTCAGATGCTCCCACCTCGCACAGAGTCAAAGCTGTCAGCCTCACTCTGACTATGCATTTCCATGTGCCCTGGGCCTCCTTCTCCTCTCTGACCTCCTGTTGCTCACCCTTCCAGTACTTCCCTCAGCCACGCTGGCCTCCTGCCTCTTCCTCAGCCAGGCCTATGCCTGCCTTGCAGCCTCAGCACTGGCCGTTCCCACTACCTGGACATTCTCTCCCAGTGACTGCTGGGCTATATCTTTTACCTTCTCGTGTCTTTGCTCAGGAGTGACCACCTTGATCACTCAGTCTCAAAACCCCAGTTCCCCCCTCCCTCACATTTGTTACTATATTTATATTTGTTGTATATTTATTTTGTGTTTGTCTACCCTTACTACATTAGCTCAATTCAGAGGATTTTTTGGTACCAGAGCTTGGTAAATCATTGAGTGAATGATTCAATAAATGGAAAAGGAGGTAGAAGAGATGTTCCAGATGGTTCTTGGAAGATGTAAAGACAGGATGTTTCTGATGCTCACACAGCTACACATTGATAGCAGCTGTTGTTCTTGAGGGGAAAGTGTCCAGAGGCAGTCTTTACCAGTCTGGTCAATTTTCCAAAATCCAGAATCTGATCTTCAATCCTAAAAGTCAGAAGGCCATTTTTGCCCCTTCTCTGAGGAATCAGGAAATCCTGGTGACACCATGGTTAAGTGCTATGTCTGCTAACCAAAAGAATGGCAGTTCAAATCTGCCAGGTGCTCCTTGAAGACTATGGAGCAGTTCTGCTCTGTTCTGTAGGGTCATTATGAGTTGGAATCAACTCAGTGGCAAAGTGTTTCTTTTTCTCTGAGGAATCAGGCTTGCCGAGACAAAATTATAAAATTTAAAAACCCATTTACTTCCTTATAATTGAAAAAACACTTAATTTGGATTACTTGGAAAAGTCTAAAAACATATGTAAGTAGTACATTCACTAGCCACGGCAAGACTCACTTTGAAGCTCAGCAGTAAGCAGAAGGTAGCTTGGTGATGATGAACTGAAATCAAAGAAAGTGAGAAGCGGATACGTAATTGCCACCAGGCTTAGTTGGCATGTGGTACAAGTGACCACTACAGTCTTACGGTTGCAAGTGACAGAAAACCCAACCAAAAGTGGCTTAAGCAAAAAGAAGACTTGCTTGTTCATGTTACCGAGAAAGTCAAGAGTAGAACTGACCCCAAACAAGACATAATACACGAGCCTTTTATAGCCCTGGTTCCTGCTTCCCCTTTGTTGGTTCCATTCTCAATTTTCTTTCCACATGATGTCAAAGTGGCTGCAGCAGCTCCACACACTCACAACTCCTAAACAAAGTGAGGACACAGCCTCTTTTCTAGTAGATCTGCAAAACTCCTAAGATTCACACACTGTAACCAGAAGAATGAAATGTGCTAATAAGCTTAGGTTCATCCCTTGCTCACCCGCTGAATTGACAATGAGATCATGCCTAAAATATATGGCCTTAGAATAACAGGGTAAATCTCAAACTGCAGCTGAGATCTACTGATGGAAACAGGCTGAGTAGATACTAGAAAGACTGGTTATAGAAACTCAGGTGGGATCAGTATGGTTTAATGGTGGAAGCCAAGGTAGTAAGTGGCGTTGCTCAAGGGCTGTGTAAGGTGAGAAGAGAAAGGATGGCATCCAACATCGCAAAGGGATACCAAACCAAAGCCCATTGATGTCGAGTCAACTCCAACTAATAGTGATCTTATAAGACAGAGTAGAATTGCCCTATAGGGTTTCCAAGGAGATCCTAGTGGATTTGAACTGGCAGCCTTTTGGTTAGCAGCTGAATTCAGCCACTATGCCACCAAGGTTTCCAGCTGAAAGATAAAGGAAATGCAACCAAGAAGGCAGAATCAGGAAAAGCTTTCAAAAGGTGGAGAAAGCCTCAAAGACTCCAAGCAAGTTCTCAAAAGAGGCAAATCATGCTCCCGTGTTAGATCATTTGAGGTTTCCTGAGATAGTGCAGAGCACATGTCCAGTGCTTAAGCTGATCTAGCAAACCAGGATTTACAGCCTGCTGCGGACAGAACTCACAGCAGTCAAGTTACCTTGTCCGTCATAGAGTTCCAGGTAGGCCAGCAGGCCAGCTTGGAATCACCTCCAATCCTCAGTGACACAGCTGCTTTGCTACAGAGGGCCACCTTAGCTGATAAGTAGGCAGAGCACTTACAAGAGGCAGGTTCCTGAGCCATTGCTCTGTTCTGGCCTTGCACTGTTTTTCACCTGCTCGTGACTGGCCCTGATCAGAAGTTCAGGAAGGAGGAGGGGGAGTCAGAAACGGAAGGATGCTCCCAGAGCTCCTGTCAGCTATAGGGCTTGTGCTGTCTCCTTTAAGACGTGAATTCACTTGTGAGTTGCTAGACTAGACAATTGATCTAAGGCTCTTTTAATTCTTAGATGTTCTCTGGAGGTGACAGCACCAAGCTGTTTACAACAGAGACTTTTGCTAACAAAACTTCAAGTTTGCCTTACGACCAGGCTTTGTAATTCAGCTGGATCAATACAGAAAAAGAGGAATGTAACACAGGGGTTTAGGACGTACCGTGAGCCTGGCACCATATTAAATATGCCACCACATCACCTTATTTCCTCTTCAAAATGACCCTGTGTAAAATAGGTGTGATTATCATATTCACATTACAGGTAAGAAAACCAGGACTTTGAACCAGTTTATTCCCTGCTGAGAATTTGGATTTCCAACAGATTTCCCAGAAGTCTAAGAGTCACCTGGGGATCTTGTTAAAATGTAGATCCTGACTCAGTACATCTGGGATGGAAATGTAAATTCTCAGCCAGGAACTTGTCAGAAAGGCAAATTGTCAATAGAAATTTGAACCAGAACAAACAGGTTGGATGCCCTGGAGGAAACAGGACTCGAAGAATTCGCAAATAGAGAGGTTATGTCAGACAACGTATTTCAGTTTTCAGTAACAATACCAGAGTTTGCAAAGCTATTCCATGCAGGATATTTTGTTTTGCTTTGGAGACTCACACTGACACTTTGAGAATTAACTCACTTTTACAAATAAGAAAACTGAGGATAAGTTTGACTTATCTGTGATCTGAAGGCTGGGCCCTCTGACTTCTGAATTCAGTGTCTCATTCTACACACATTCTAGGAGAAGGCCTGGAAAACCCAATTAAGCTATTCTTCTGTAACTGACAAAAGCAATTCCTGACCCAGAGGCATCTTTCTGGAAAGACATCAGAAGATCTCAGAATCTACTAACTCCCAGAGTGCATACTGTGAAGCAGAAGTTACAAGTGAGCATCAGTGTAGGCGCTGGGGGTGACCCGCCTATATTTACAGAAACCCCAGGCTCTCACATCCTGGAAGTGCATGAGAAGTATGGGCCATGCCACCTCCCATCTTCATCTGCCAGTCTGGCCCTTTGCTGCTGTGGGAACCAAAAAGGTTGCCACCTTGGTTGTTCACTGTATGCTCTTAACCCTCAAGACTCATAAACTTGGCCCTACCGTAACACACCTGTTCCAACCCTCCCAGATCACTCTCTGCCACTCACTCACCAACTAACCATGGAACGTCTCATTGGGGCAATGTTGGGGCAACTCTTGTGTTTTCTATTGCTCAGTATCCTCATTTAACTCATCTTCACTAAATGCCTCATACATCCTGCTTCCTCAACACAAGTTCAAGGGCCTTTCTCTTGCTCTTCTTTGCACCTGTCCATGGGTCCACAGTCAGAGACAGAGGTGGGTTAACCAGCAAACACAGCATGCACAGACTTAAGCAAGCAAGGTATGCACAGGCTTAACCGTGTTTACTTACTAATCTGTACTGCACGGTTTCACCACGTCTTTGATGTGGTGAAAAACAAGTGAAATTGTGCATTACTGCTCAGTCAGTAAGCACAAGTAAGCCCATGAGTATCTTGCTTATTGGCTAATCCACTCTGGCTCAGTGGATAATATTTTTATTGACCTAGGGAAAAGCTGAATTAATTTTTTTTACTACAATACCCATTCCTTAGCAAAACTACCAATTTTGCTGTTAAATGACTTCAGTACCTTGTAAGAGGGAGATACTGGCAATTTTCTATGATTCACTTTGCCACAGAAGCCTCTTTTCCAAGCAGGCTTCATGACCTTGCTCCTTAGAGAAGGTGTCCTGGCCAGTCATCAACTCTGAGTTGTCTTGCTCCTTTTTGCTAAGCCCTGGTCCGGGGAGATTAGCAGGAAGAAGAAAGACCATGATGTGTTATGAAATGCCTTAGTGAGAACTTTCATTTACCGTTTAGAGTGATAGCAACGATAGCAACAATAAAATCAAACAGCTGTATCATAATTGTCCATTTTTCAAAATAGCTATTGGATTTGAGAGTCGAAAGGGGCCTAGAGATTGAGCTCAGTTCTCTCACAGATGAGGACAAGATCCCGTTTGATATTCTGTATGACTCTTACAATACACCTCTTGGACAAGTCAGCCCCCATTTCACAGATAAAGAAACTGAGACACAGTCTGTGGCTTGTGCCAAGTGATTCAGCCAGTCAGAAGTAGAGCTGGGACTAGGCTTCCAGTTCCCCAATCCGTGATTTGGTGTGCTTTCCCCTTAGAGGACAGCAGACTTCTAGAAGGGGTACCAAAGAAGGCTGCTTCTGTAGGCCTTCCTGCTCCGGGCAACCACACCTGCTCTCACTCACTTCCTGGTTTGTCTTGAGTCATGAAACCTGAAACCCTAAACACTCTAATCATCTGGTAGAGACAATTTTCAGCTGAGGGCTGAATAATTCCCTTTCACTTTAATTAACAAAAAGCACATTGTCTGAAGCTCCCTATTGCAGCAATTTCCATTTATTGGAAGACCTTTTAACTCAAAGTGATGAGAATCATTATGCAGCCCGGTGTGGCTGGAGCTGCTGAGGGACAGGGATTAATGAAGAAGTGGACCCAGGTAGGCCTCCAGGGAGAACTCTTCAGTTGGTCAAACAGCAATGTCCCTTGAACGGAAGGTCCAACACAGTGCTTGCCGTCTGTTGTGGATTGAATTGCATCTCCCTATCCCTTGCAAATACACAGGAAAGCTCACTTATACCTGTTTGGAAACAGGTGTTTTCTTTTATTATGTTAACGAGGTCATACTAGAGTAGGGTGGGTTCTGAACCTAAGCCTTCTGTATGGTGTCTTATGAAAAGGAAAATAAACATGAAGACACATATTCACACGTGCACACATGCACAGAGGAAGAGATCAAGTGAGGACTAAACTACAAGCCAAGGAATGACAGAGAATGCCCAGGGCTACCAACAAAATAGGACCCTCTCCTCCAGCCGACATCCTGAATTCAGACTTCTTGCCTCCAAAACAAAATAAATTTCAGTGGCATTTATAGCACTTTGTGGCTGGCTGTGGTATTTTATGATTGTTGTCATTAGGTGTTATCTAGTCTGTTCTAACTCAACAGGACAGTACACTGCCCTCCCAATCATTGTTATGTTTGAACTTGTTGCAGCCTCTGTGTTAATCTATCTCGTTGAGAGTCTTACTTTTTCACTGACTCTTGGATTTACCAAGCATGATGTCCTTTTCTAGGGACTAGTCTCTCCTGATAACATGTCCAAAGTCTCACTGTCCTCTCTTCTAAGAAGCATTCTGGCCATGCTTCCTCCGGAACAGATTTTTTCGTTCCTCTGGCTGTTCAACATTCTTTGCCAAAACTATAATCCAAAGGTAGCCCTAACAAACTAAGACATGGTCCTTGGGGCACAAAGAGAGAGCCAGTAAAAGGAGAAAAGGAAGACGGACTCTGAGAACAATTCCTTAGCCACTTCTAAGGCACGTTGTAGTCAGAGCTACTACCCACCACGGCTGCACACTGCACCAGTGGACATCCTGATTCTCCCTAAGAAGTGTTTCCTGTGGCCCCACTTGCTATGGTGGAGTCAAGACAGATATGTAATATACGTTTTGAGTTCAGGGAACTTAAAATCTTGTTGGGAACTCAAGAGGTTAAATTCTGTAACAGATAGCTATCGTCTGTCTGCCTGGCACCCACTTCCCTTCCTTCTAGTAACGAAAAAAACAAAACAAACCCACTGCTGCTGCATGGATTCCAACTCATAGCAACCCTGTAGGACAGAGCAGAATTGCCCCATAGAGTTTCCAAGGAGCGCCTGGTGGATCTGAATTACCAACCTGTTAGTTAGCAACCATAGAACTTAAACACTATGCCATCAGTACCCCAATTTCCTTTGATGATCCCCTCGCCTCATTCTCAGTCCATGTGGTTCTGATACATCTCTAAGGGCTTTGCAACCTAGACTGCCTGGGTCTTACAGAGTTCCAGAACATTTACAGAGTGCTATCTCCTTCCTTTTCTGGAAAGCCTTCCTTGATCCTGGAAAGCAGAGTTATTTGATTTCTCCTGTGACATCACTCACCTGCATGTTTGCATTAATCACAGTGTGCTACAACTCCATGTTTACACATCAGTCTTGTCTTTCAGGATCTCAGGGTTTTAGAACTGGGAATTTTTAAAAATTTAATGTTGCATCAGCAGCTTCTAGCACATTGGCATGGAACATGGTAAATCTCAAAAAAGAAAAGAAAGCATATGATGGAGGAAAGAGTAGGAAGGCATAATAAAGTACAAATAATTAGATAATACCACAGGAACCAATCAGATCATGTATGCTCATAGATACCTTGTCAACCTCATGTGCCACAAATCAAGGCATGCACAAGCTTTATTGTATTTATTAGTGAGGCAAGATAAAGCCTGTCTGACACACCCTCCTAGTCATACATCAGGTAGACAGTGCAAGATTAAACAGTCAACCCTGGCAGACACCCCAGCAAAGCCAGGACTTTAGTGTAAGAGATTGGGTGAGAAAGTTTCCACCCCAGTACCAGATGTCCCTCAAAGTCTGTCTCTGGATCACAGCTGTGCTGGAAGGACAGAGTCTGCACTGGAGGAGACTTGTACCCTTGCCCTAAATGCTTTTGTTTCTCATTTAGAAAAACAAAACACTCCCATGAAGCTAGCAAAAACCACTAGGCTATGTGGAGTTGGCATGTAAAAACAAAATACTTTGCTATGAGAAACAGTTACACCATAAAACACGTTCAGAGTAAACCAGGGCATTTCTCCCCTTGCAAAATGCATGAGCTCAATTGATAAAAATCTTCTTCTACAGCTTGGGAGCCTTGAGACAACCTCACCTAAATGGAAGGATTTCTCCTAGGTGGAAAGGAGACGAACTTGGCCAAGTTCTCATGAAAATTCCAGCTCCTCCCACAAACTGGCCACTAACTAAAAGTTCAGCAGTTCCAACCCAACAGTTGTTGGAAACCCTGTGGGTAGTTCTCCTCTGTCCTACAGGGTCACTATGGGTTGGAATTGATTTGACAGCAATGAATGCAGCACATTTGCTGGTTCCCCAAGTTAGGATTCAGAGAAGAACAGTTATTGTTTCACTGAGCTATGATTTCATCTAAGTCTACTTTTTGTTCGGACTGTGCCAATGCCAGAATTTTCAAAGGGAAAGAAAATTTTAAAGTTTTATACGATTTGTATCCAGTAAATTCATCCACCCTGCTGATTATCATCATATTCCTGCCCTTTAGTTGTTTTCAGAGTGACAGTCTTATTGATCCAGCCATCTCTCAGGTTTTGAAGTTCATGAAAAAGGACATCTTCATCATAATGTTCATCCTATCTCTTTCTTGTGGTGAAGTGTAACCTTGACTTGCATGGTTTAAGCGTTTCTCTTGCCCTTCAAATGAGAACCAATCATCAGGAATCCCTTGACACCTACCAGGCACAATTCCAGATACATGGTTGACCCGCAGGGTTTACTGAGCTGAACTGAGCTGAGTGCAACTTCCCTTCCCACCCTCCACTGAGATAGGCAGGGGGTATGCTAGGACATCTTGAATTAATAACCCCTCCTCCACTTTCTGTCTGAGCTTTGCCATAACCTTGTCAGGCTGAGAGAGTAAGTGCTATTTTATTGATCTTTTACAAGGGTAAGACTTGGGCCTCGTTTCTAGTAACATTGGCAGTAATTGGATATTCTGAGTCAGTGAGCTTCCCACTCTACCATGTCCTCACATCCTTCTTATACCCCATTCTACTGCAAGTAGTGTAAGCTGTAGCCCTGCTACTGAAACAGAATCATTCAGGATCTCTGTGACACTGAGAAAGTTACATACTTTATCTTTCTACACCTCAGTTTCTTCATCTGTTAGCTGGGGCTAAGAATGCCTAAGAGCTATGGCACAAATTAAATGAGATGATGTAGAGGAAGCTCCTGAAACCAGACGCCTGAAAAGCCCCATTTTCAAACAACAGCAGGGATCGAAGTAGGCAGTCACGACTAATTCTTGACCTGTTTTACAGGACTAATTCTTTACTTGTTTTTCTTAAAATGCGTGGCTTCTTAAGACTACCTGGCTCAGGCAGGAAATCACACTTTAACTTACAGGAGCCACTGAGATAAAACATTTGCAGCCTCCTTTTTAGAGTCATCAAGTGGAGGTGCCAGTTTGATGACCCTCTGCTCAGGTGACAACTGAGAGCCTCAAGTCACCAGTTACTGAGGCCTAGAGCCCTGAGGCCTGCCCCTGGACAGATTGTCCCTCCACCCAGTTGACCACATTTGTTCCTTCTCTGATACCTCTCCCTGCACTGGCCCATAGCTTCTCCCTTTAAAAACCCTGACCTAGACTGACAAATTTGGACAGCTTCTGAGGACGAGAATGTCCTTTGCAATGCCAGCTTGCAAATAAAATCCTTTGATTACTTTATCCAACCTCCTGTCTCAGAGACTGGCTTCATTCACCACAGGTGTCATGAACCCAGAGTTTTGTCAATCACTCCCAATGCAGTGATTGACACCATAATAAGTGTCCAATAGGCTATTGTTACAATCACTGATATTATTCTTGCTTTGTTGGAACTGCGCTGTTCCTGAAAGGGAAACTACTCAACTAGAAGATGTTTTCTTAACCTTGAATTTAGAGTCTTAACTACCTTTCTTACTTTACCAGCTAAAGAAACTGACCTTTTATCTAGAAGGATTTGTGGAATGTTATGTAGAGTGCTTCAAATTGCACCAGTAAATACTAACCGTTATAATTATCACGGCCATCATGTCATCTTCATTCAAGTTTTCACAACACATGGTGTCATGGTTTGAATTGTGTCCCCCCCAAAATGTGTGCAGCCATATGGCTGGGATATGGTTCCCAGCATCTTGGAAATGTCCTCCATTGTGTGGTTTTGCTAACCTGTATGTTAAAGGATTAGGGTGGGGCTGTGAATTCCTGCTATGGGGGAAGTTTCCCTGGAGTATGGCTTGCCCCACCCTTAATGCTTTTAGCTTGCAAGGAATAAAAGGAAAAAGAACCAAGGACAATTTGAGAACCTCGCTACCATCAAGCAAGCAGCACCGGGAGCAGAGCGCGTCCTTCAGACCAGAGGTTCTTGCGTTAGGACGCTCCCAGGACAAAGACTGATGCAATACCGGACTTTCCTCCAGAGCCGACAAGGGGAAAGTCTTTCCCTGGAGCGGACACCCTGAATATGGACTTGCAACCTACCGGACTGTGTAAGAATAAATCTTTCTTTGTTAAAGCCATCCACTCTGTGGTATTTCTGTTAGAGCAGCCCTAGCTGACTAAAACATATGGTGATAATGGTTGTTTATGGGCCTGTGTCATCTCCATTGAGTTCCTGTGGAGACCAACAACTCTGACTATTTCATCATAACTATCTGTGGCATTTGGGACAATGTCATCTAAACACAGGACATCAGTAAATGCTTGCTGAGTGAACGCTGGTCTGTGATATATCCAGTCACCTCCCTTCCCTTCCTGTTTGTTCTTTACCTGTCATGACTAATGTAATTTGCCCTTAAAGAACTTTATTACCAGGACTCGTAATTGTATCTTTGTTCTCTGCAACTACTTGATTATCATCTGGCGTATGAAGCAGGCTCAAAAGTCCTTAAAGTCAGGAATCTTATCCTTTAGCTAGCTATGGTGTCCACAGGGCCTAGCACACAGTGCAAACCAGAAGCCATTGCTGTTGAGTCTTATTTCAGCTCATAGCAACCCAGTAGGACAGAACAGAACTGCTCCACAACATTTCCAAGGCTGTAATCTTTAGGCAAGTAGACTATTACATCTTTGTCCTTCAGAACAACTGGTAGGTTCAACCCACTGGCCCTCCAGTTAATAGCTGAGTGTTTTAATCACTGCACCACCAGGCCTCCTTTAAAAATTAAAAAAAAAAAATGCATTGCCATCTAGTTGATTTCAACTCATTGTAACCCTATAGGACTGAGTAGAACTACCCTATAGTGTTTCCAAGGAGCACTTGGTGGATTCAAACTGCCATCTTTTTGGTTAGCAGCTATAGCTTTTTAACCATTAAGCTACCAGGGTTTCCAAAGCTCTTTTAGCACATAGTAAATACCTAGTTTTACTAGGATTTTCAATTAATGAGTAAGAAAAGATGCTAATTAACCAAACATTTGTTCATTAACCTATCAGTGGACATTTTTTTGCATTCCTCTGGTGATACCAATATAATAGACAGAGTTCTGGACATCAGAGGAGTTATAAATGGATTGCAGAACCTTGGTAGTACAATGGTTAAGACCTGTGTCTGCTAACCAAGAGGCTGGCAGTTGAAATCCATCAGCTACTCCTTGGAAACTTTATGGGGCAGTTCTATTCTGTTCTATAGGGTCACTGTGAGTAGGCATCTCCTCAACGGCAACAGGTAGGTACAGGTAGTGGTGATCTCATCAGTGTCTAGCTACACTGAGCAATTTAACATGGAAAATCTTAATCAGACATGGCCCTTCCAATTTTATTCTAATGAACTTCGTGTCCCCAACCCAGGACACAGCACGACAGCACCTAACGAATTCTACCAAGGACTCCATGACTCTAAAATAGGCCCACTCAGGGTAGACTCCCCTGGGGTAGCACAACTGAAATTGTATCAGCTCCTGTTTTCTGTCCTGTTAGTTCTAGTTGTCCTGTTACTTTTTCTTTTGTCTTCTTTCTCCACTCTTGAAAGTAAAGGATCATTACTCCAGAGCAGCTTGGATAGAGACCTGGCCAAAATATGTAATCATAAATTATCTCTACTCAAATTTATGTTAAAATACGGTTGCATGGATAGATGCACGGATGGATGCACGGACAGAAGGACAATCGACATTGCAAGAAGAAGAAAGGAGCACCTGAAAGAAAGAGAAGCTGAGGTAGAAACACAAAAGATGTGAACAACAAAGGTGGAGAATAAGATGCTCAGAGTCAAGAACAGGCTGGGCTGCTGGGACTGTGGAAATGGGCACAGAATTCTGTGGTCACAACACAGCTTAGATTCAGAGCAAACCATGGGCTCAACTGCTTTTCCTGCTTCACGGTGACAAAATACTTAATGAGATCAATGGGAGCTTCTAGGTGCTGACAGCAAATTGCCTCCCAGAGTCCTGTTGCCTGTTAATAATAGTAACCGCTATCATCTTTGAGCTCTCACTGGGTACCAGGATGCTGTGTGTTAAATACTCTTAAACTCTTGGCAGTAGGTTCTGCATAGATAGCATCATTCTGATATTCGTTGCCCTTCCCTGGGGAGGGTTGTGATGTTCTCAGACACTGACTCAAGCGTCACAGTGTGACATGTAGTGATCATCCCTGCCCTGCAGAACTCAGGAGTCCCTAGCAGATTGAGCCCCTGGATAGCGCAAACAGCGAATGTGCTCTGCTGCTAGCTGAAAGGTTGGAGGTTCCAGTCCACCCAGAGGACCTTGAAAGAAAAGCCTGGTGATCTACTTCTGAAAAATCAGCCATTGAAAACGTTATGGAGCACAGTTTTACTCTGATACACATGGGGTCTCCAGGAGTCAGTATCTGGTCGTGGGTGGAAAGGATGTGCAGGTGTTTTAAGTGTCTTATATGTCCTCCCTCACTCTCCATGTCTCTCTCAACACTATCATGAAGTGGCCCATACAGGGACTAGTCTGTTAGCCTGAGCCACAATGAAGACAAAGTGGAATAACGGAGCTGAAACACAGTGAACATGAAACATGAATAAGAATTAGAGGTCCCTGGGTGTTGTTTAACACAGTGCAATTTAGCCTCAGATGACACTGTCAAGGAACTGAGGTGCAGAGAGGTTAATTGCCCAAGATCAATCTTCCAGCAGATGGCAGCATCCTTCTGACTGCAGAGCCCAAGCTCTTCATTCTGCTCGCTACCTTCTGGCACCAGATTGTCTTCATGCTGCATTTGGCATGGCTTTGGGTTCCCACAAGCACCTAACAGCAGGAAAGTTCATCAGCCAAATCCAAAAGAATCTCAGCACGGACACCTGTTAACCATTCTTTGCTCCTTCAGGAGATACCCACAACCTTGCACTTCTCTGTGCCGTCTCCTTCAAGACTTCTTTCTCCCCAGCAGCAGCGCGACCTTGAAGATGAAGAACAGGCTTTAGCTTCAGACAGACCTCACAAGATCAAATCCAGGCTCTTTCTTTCACCACTGTGTGGCCTCAAACAAGTTATTCACTTGCTACTACGGAAGTTGTAGCACGTGCCTCCTCACTGCCAGCCTTCCAAAGGCTCCATCCTGTGACCTGCAGTGTGCCCTCTCTGAGCCCCAGTCCATTAAATAGAAAACTGAAATCCAACACCTCCCTCATTACGCTCTTGTGAGCAACAATACCCGTGAGCAGACATGAGGAATCACGCCAACCATGGAATCCCCACCTGGCCTTTTATTTGAGAATCTTCCCTGCTGGCTTCTCAGAAGAGCTGTTTTCTATGGCTTGACTCCACCCTCTCCCCCTCTGGTCACATTCAATCCAGAGGCCGGGCTGGGCCCTACGGTTCTCTTGCTACAAATTCAAGCTCATCACCACAGAGATCAAGAAATAGATCAGTTAGTTCTGTCGGCAATGAGATCAGCTCAGCCTTCCAATCTATCCAGAATCTAGCCTGTTCTCCTCACTGCCTTGGCTTCCAAAACAAAAACCTAGTTGCTGTCAAGTCACTCCCTACTCACGGTGACCCATGAGTAGTACAGACTAGAACTGTACTCCATAAGGTTGCATGGCTATGACCTCTCTGAATCAGATCACCAGACCTTTCTTCCGAGGTGTCTCTGGGTAGGCTCAAACTGCTAGCACTTCAGCTAGTAGTCAAGCAATTAACCATTAGCACCTCCCAGGGACTCCTCCTTCTACTCTAGATCACACCTCCGTTCTCCCTGTTGGACCCTCGCTCTGATAGTCTGTCTCCACGCAGTGCCTGGAGCACACTTGCTACTATGGAAGTTGTAGCACGTCCTTCCTCACAGCCAGCCCTCCAAAGGCTTCATCTTGTGCCCTGCAGTGATTCGTCAGCTCCGTATCAGCTGGCTGCTGTGTTCCCTGTTGGAGCTCATCTCCCCTGACTCTTCCTTCACTCACAAAGGTCAGACTTATCTCCTCGCTCTCCTTAGACCACCTCAAGCAAAGTCCCACCTCAGAGCCTTCACGCATGCACCTCCCTCTGCCAGAGACACCTGCCTCGGACATCTGCACGGATCACACTCGCTTCCGTCAGGTCCGGGCTCAGTGCGCCTGGATCGGAGAGTGGCCTTCCTGACAGTTCCTCCCACCACCACCACCGCCACCTTTCAAACCCTCACTCAGTTTTACTTTTCCTAACAGCATTATTGACATCTGAAATGGAACGCATGTGTTTAATGTCTGTCTCGGCACTAGAACATGAGATCACGAGAGCAGGGACTTTGATTTGCTCTTTTCCTCAGTTCTTAAAAATACTGCTGACAGGTGATAGATATTCAGTACATTTTAACTGAACAAGGGATTGGATAGATGATATTAGATTTGAAAAAACTACAGTAAGGCCATGGGAAAGCAAGGAAGGCATCCAACCATAAGCAGAAAGGAGGGCAGGTGAGGCTGGCTCACAGAGAAAGACAGAGGTGAGAGGGTGTGCGTTTTAGGAAAGATGGAAGGAGAAACTGCTTTTCCTGACTTCCAAGGTCAAATCCCAGGGGGTCTGGCTGTTTCTTCACCTATGACATGCATGAGGTTTCCGCTGGGCGTCGACACTCACACATCACATACCCATACCTTTAAAATACTGGAACTATCTTGAATGAGTTTCTGAGTCTTGCAATCTGGCAACCCTACACAACGGCAGTGTAAACAGCTAACACAGAACCAGGTGCATAGTAGGTTTTCATTCTTGTGAGTTCCTTTTCTCCTCCCATCTAAAGCCCAAGATTGAGAGCTTATCCCAATCTTCATGTCCCTATATTTTTGGATTCCTGTGTAATCGTTGTTAAGGCTCTAAAATGTGACAACCCTAATCACTGACCTGTGAATATGATCCTGTTTGGTTATAGGCTTTCGCTTCTGTTATGTTAATGAGGTTATACCAGAGTAGGGTGTATCCTAAACCTAATTCCTTCTGAATGGTGTCTTACTGTCATGGATTAAAACGTGTCCCCCGAAAACTTGTGTAGCAATTTGACTGGGCCATGATTCCCAGTATGGTGCCATGTTCCTATAAGCCAAAAACCCTGCCTCTATGACATTAATGAGGATGTTAATGGGCAGCAGACCTGTTGGTGGGTAGGTCTCAATGTGGAAGACTGCATTGGGCCTTCAGGCAATTTCTTCAAATATAAAGGAAAGGGAACCAAGCAGAGAGTCGGGGACCTCATACCACCAAGAAGCAGCACTGGGAGCAGAGCGCATCCTTTGGAAAGGACCCAGGGTCCCTATGCCTCAGAAGCTCCCTGTCCAGGAGAAGACTGAGGACAAAGTCCTTCCTCCAGAACCAACAGAGAAAGCCTTCCCCTGGAGCTAACGCCCTGAGTTTAGACTTGTAGCTTATTGGACTGTGATTGTTTTAGTCAGCTAGTGCTGCTCTAACAGAAATACCACAGAGTGTATGGCTTTAACAAAGGAAAGTTTATTCTTACCCAGTCCGGTAGGCTCCAAGTCCAAATTCAGAATGTCTGCTCCAGGGGAAGGCTTTCCCCTTCATTGACTCTGGAGGAAAGTCCAGTATTGCATCAGTCTTTTTCCAGGGAACATCGTGGCACAGGAACCTCGGGTCTGAAGGACACACTCTTCTCCCCATGCTGCTTTTTTGATGGTGTGAGGTTCCCAGTTCTCTGCTTGCTTTTATCTCTTGTGGGATGGAAGGATTAAGGGTGGGGCAAGCCATACTCCAGGGAAACTCCCTTTACAGTGGAGCACGGAAGTAATCCTATGAAGAGATTTACAGTCCCACCCTAACATGGAGCACAGGAAAAACACAAAAGGGAGGACAATCACGAAATATTGGGAATCATGGCCCAGCCACATGGCTACACATATTTTTGGGGGGACACAATTCAATCCACAACAGTGACAGAATACAATTTCTCTTTGTTTCAGCCATCCACTTGCAGTATTTCTGTTATAGCAGCACTAGATGACAAATACACTTACAAAGGGGAATACAGACACACAGAGCCACACACACAGTGGGGGCTTGTAAAGAAGGAGGAGTTGTACCTGCAAGGCCAAGAGCACTCAAGATTGTTGGCAGCTGGAAGAGAAAAGAAGGACATTCCCCTGGAAGGGACACTCTGATTTAGGCCTTTTACCCTCCTGAACAGTAAGAAAATACATTTCTGTTCTTTAAAGACCCCCTCACCTAGGGCATCTCTAAGAAACTAAGGCAGTCTTCCTCTCTCATAAGCTGCCTCCACCTCGCTTCCAGGCTCCACTTGCTTCCCACTTGCCCAGTATTGCCAGCCACTCCAGCTGTCCCAGGAACTTGTCAAGCTCTGGGGTACTTCCCCGGCAGAACGGACTCCCTGCCGCACTACCCTGCCTTCAACAACAATGCCTTTGGTTTCTAAAAGAAACTTGGAAGTGTATGCCACATTCACGTCCTTGACCCCACATACAGCTTGTTAGGTTTCCAAGCACTTCTGGAAACCAAACTTCTCATCCATCTTCACAATTAGAGCGGACAGCACTTCATCCAGAAAGGCTCTGAGTCCCCAGACCAAACCAGGTCCCTCATGTTGTGCCGTCACACTTACCGTCAGAACATCTACCATGATTTATAACGACATGTGTGGGATACTTCTTGATTACTGTCTCTCTCCCTGGCCAGACCACAAACTACACACAGGTTGGTGGTGGTGGTGGTTGGCACTGAGTTGATTATGACTGATGGTGACCCTGTGTGTACAGAATAGGACTGCTCCATAGCGGAGCCATAGTGGCACGGTGGTAAGGGCTACAGCTGTTAACCAAAAAGTTGGCAATGTGAATCTACCAGTTGTTCCTTGGAAATCATATGGGTCAGTTTTACTCCATCCTGTATGGTCACTGTGAGTCAGAACTGACTTGACAGCAATAGGTTTGGGTAGGTATTTTTACAGGGCTTTCAAGGCTGTGACCTCTCCGAGGCAGACCACCAGGTTTTTCTCATAGTGTCTCCGGGTGGGGTCGGACTGACAGCACTTCAGCCAGCAGTTAGAGCTTGCCATTTGCACCACCCTTGCACAAGGGCAGGCCAACAATCAATCAATACTATTGGCTGAATGGACAGATGTCTTTTTCTCTGTTTCATTAGTCCTCATCCCCAGCTATGTGTAAATATACCAAAGGATGGAGCTCTGCGTTATAACTGCTTATATCCCCTAGCCCAGTGGCTAGAATAGAACCGGGAACACCTAGGTGTTTGATAAACCAAACCCAATCCACTGTAATGGAGTTCATACCAACTGATAGCAACCCTATAGGACAGAGTAGCACTGCCCCATAGGATTTCCAAGGCTGTAAACCTTTACAGAAGCAAATCGCCACATCTTTCCCCCACGAGGCAGCTAGTGGGTTTGAACCCCCAACCTTGTGGTTAATTTAAAAAAAGAAAAAGAAAAAAAAACCCACTGCCGGGAATAGCAGAGATTTTTAACTGCTGGTCCACTAGGACTCTAAACTTGTTGGAGGAAAGGCAAGTCCTTCTTCCCAAAAGACTAGTCGGATGACCAAGCCAGGCCAGCCACGGGAACCAGACAGCCAAGAACGTCCGTGTTTCCATAGCGGTTCACCAGGCTGGTGGAGTTGCGTTTCTTCGCCTCCTGATACAGCAGTTATTAGAAACAGCAGTCCTGACCACGTTGCATTCCCCGGAGCACCTCGCTGGATGCATGGAACACATGTAGCTGAGAGAACACCTGCTGGGAAGAGAATGGAAGAATCATTTGCTGAACATGGCAGGGGCGATGGCTAAAGGGACGAGCTGCTGCATAGCAAACAGCTGCCCCTTCTTCCCCAAAGCCCTAAATAATTTCTGTACTTGAAAAAGAAAAAAAGAGTAGGAAAAAAATTCACAATTAATTTTTTATGTAGATCATCCCACTTGGAAGCTTAGCGAGGGCTGTGCATGCTAGCAGCTAAACCGGAGACGCCTCTGTGGGTCCGGCTCGGACAAAGCCCTACTGATGCACCTGAGGAAGCAGAACAGAGGGATGGCTTTCACCTAGGGCGCCCCCTTGAGGGGATTAACAGAACGCAGGGTGTCCTCTTTCCTTTTACAACCTTCTCAACAGCTTGTTGTGCCCGGTGGCTTCATGGTTAAGGGCTAGGTCTGCTAACCAAAAGGTTGGCAGTTCGAATCCACCAGGCTCCCTTTGGAACTCTATGGGGCAGTTCTCCCCTGACTTTATAGGGTCACTGTGAGTCGAAAGCCAACTCTAAGGCGGTGGGCTTGGTAGTCGCTTTTGTAGCCACTTTTAGCAACACTGAGGCAGAGGGGGGGCACTTGTCTTCTTTATGTAGATGAGAAAACTAAGGCTTGGGCAAGCTGAGCACCTTGGCCAAGGTCACCCAGCCAAGTGGCAGCAGAGTCAGGACTCCGAGTCCTGCGCTCCCCTCCTTCCCACACTCCCGCCCACAGCAGTGTTTCCCAGGAGGTATTTAGGCAGACGCTGGGTGACCATCTGTCGGAGATGCTGGAGCAGACGCTTCTTCATGGAGGGAGGTGACTCCGACTAAGTTGCCCAACCCAGATTTTCCTGCTCAGGCCTTAACCGTTTCACCTCCCTGCTTCAGCCCCAGAGTAACGAGGAGTGGCGAGAAGAGGAGAAGGCAGGCTCTGCTCTTGATGCTCTTGCTGGCACTTGAGAGCACGTGCTTGGAGGGCTTTGGGTGGTGCACTCAGCTGCTAACCAGAAGGCTGGAGGTGTGGGTTTACCCAGACACGCCTCAGAGGAAAGGCCTGGTGATTCACTTCTGAAAAGTCAGCCACTGAAAACCCTCTGGGGGCGGAGCTCTACTCTGACACACTGCACCCGGCACCACTGTGAAAGTGGTGCTGCAGCATGGAACCAAAACCCTTAGCTCTAGAGGCAGACACCCAAGCTTACATGCTGACTCCATCACTTCTCTAACTGTGTGGCCATAGGCAAATGACTTAACGTCTCTGTGCATGTTTTCCTAAGACAGCACCTACTTCATAGGCATGGATACGTTTGCACATGGGAAAGGCTTCAAACAGTACCTGCCGTAAAGAAGTGTTCCACAAATGTTAATTTGCGATTGATAAGGTTATCATAATTGTAGAAGGAGAGAAACTGTCCCTTTCTCTCTGAACCACTGCCTGCATAAACTCCCTTCCCACATAGAAACAATCCCATTCCTCATGAGCAGAAGTTTAAATATTCAGGAGCTAGGACTCTTGGTTGCATATAACAGACTCAGGCTAGCTGTTGACAAAAAAGGGAGAGTTAGTAAAAGGGGGGGAAGGATGTTCCCTCGAACACAGTGAGAATTCCCAGAAGGCTCTGAAGTCCGGACCTGATGGCTGTGGAGCTCAGGATGCTTCACTCTCCGGCTTCTCTCTTTGCACTCCTGCTTCATCTTTAGCCCATTTGAGTGCCGATCCTTATTATCTATATGATTTTGGTCAACTTACTTAACCCCACCATGGCACCCTCATCTGCAAGTAATAAGGGAAATGACCTCCAGATACTGTCGTAAGGGTAAAATGAATTAACATACAGAAGCAATTAGCATGGAAACTCTGGTGTGTAGTGGTTAAGAGCTAGACTGCTAACCAAAAGGCTAGCAGTTCGAATCCACCAGGCGCTCCTTGGAAACATTGTGGGGCGGTTCCATTCTGTCCTATAAGGTTGTTGTGAGTCAGAACTGACTCAAGGACAACAGTGAAAGATTAAGAAGTTAGCACAGCAGAGAGGAACACTCAGCATGTGATTATTCTCCCTGCTTGGCTTCCCCTGATGCTCTTTCCACAAGGCAGGAAGCATGGCTATAGATCCCTCCAGAGTTTTCAAGTTTGTCTTTCAAGGGAACACTCCAGGCTGTGACTAAGTGTGAGTTGCAGGAGAAGACCCTCTATCTAGCCTGGCTGGGGAGGCTGCCCTTGTGGCCATGACGTGGACACCATTCCCAGAAAGGGGGCTGGAAAACAGTCTGGTCACTGTCCGAGGCTACCTCATTTTTTTGGATATTTATCCTTTCTTCTACTAGAGAGGCCCGCATGAAAGGAGGTCTAAGTTTGCCACCTAGATTTTCTTTGTAAACCACGTTACAGTCTCCTTCCTTTACTGGTTTCTCATGACACCTAGTGTAAGATCCGTAGCATGGGTACCCTGCTCTCCAAGGACCTCTCAGATCTGTCTCCTGACTGCTGCCCAGACTGTACCCAATCCCCTTTGTCCTTGCCAGAAATGCTGCCTTTATTTCAGTTTTTCAAACAAAGCAAGGTTTTGCCTTCTCAGGACCTTTGCACGTGCTATT
Organism: Heterohyrax brucei; assembly: GCA_028571685.1. Lineage (NCBI taxonomy): Eukaryota > Metazoa > Chordata > Mammalia > Hyracoidea > Procaviidae > Heterohyrax > Heterohyrax brucei. Next base: position 86,991,615 of record CM053151.1, on the reverse strand, counting down.
CCTGCTGCCTAGGAAATATTTTCTCAAGATTTCCACATGGCCCTGTCTCTTCTGTAATTCAGATCTCTGCTCAAATACCACCTACCTTCCCAGAGAGACCTCCCCTGACTTCCTGTCACCAACCCCATCCTGTCACCTCATTCTGCTTTCATTTCTTCACAGTTGTTATCACCGTGTAATTTGATCCTGTTTCTTCAGTCTTGTTTATCTTCAATCAGGTCTTTTCCCCCAGAGTATAAGCCACATTATAGTACAGACCTTATCTGTCTTATTCATCCTGACATCCCACACGCCCAGAAAAAGTCCTGATACATTACAGATACTGATAAATGTTCATGGAAAGAACAAATCCATGGATGAAGGAATTCCAAACCTAATAATACATGAGGCATTGAGTTAAAAAGTTCATCGCAACTTTGGGTAGTGTCACTGTTGTCATTGTTGTCAGTTGCCCTTGAGTGGCTTGCCACTCACGGGGCTCCAGGTATAACAGAATAAAACGCTACCCAGTCCTGCAGCAGCTTAACAATTTCCGGTGTCGCTGAATCCATTGTTGTAGCTACTAGGCATTTCAAGTGGCTTCTAATGTAGGCTTTCCATCTTCTAGCACTTTTTTGGACAATATTCTGCTGTAATCCATAGGATATTCAGTGTTTAATTTTAACAAGTACATTGCCCAGCCTTTCTTTACAGTCTGGAAGCTCTGCTAAAATGTGTCTGCCATGAGGAACACAGCCGGTATTAGAAATACCAGTGGCATAGCTTCCAGCATCATAGCAACACAGAAGGCACCGGAGTGCTACAAACTGACAGCAGGGTGGCGGAATGTCATCAGTGACCCTTTGCTACTCTTGTATCACCCACTCAGCATGTCAAAAGAAGTCTCCCTGCGTTTCTGCCAACATTAGCCTCTCAGATCCCATATGACACAAGGCTTATGAACTGTCTTTTGGAAAATTTGCACCATGCTTTTCTCCATTGCTCTGGTTTCCCTTGTTATACCCATTGATAGTTATTAGTAGAGTTTTTCGTTTTCAGTGGTAAGTACCACTAATAGCATTTATTGAAGATCAAAACCAAGCTAGCCTTCCTTGCTTAATTCCCCCTAAATCCTGTGCAACTGCAGAATTTCCTCATTCCTACAGTTATTACCTAATTTTATTATTGCCCACAGATGCAGAATGATTTATTTGTTTACATAGGTTCAGATTATTCAAATATTCCTTTATCTGATCTATAAAAGCCATTTGTTTCTTTACCACGTTAATTGTATCTTATTAGATATCACAGTTTTGTTTTATGCTATGTGGCCCAAAGATACACTAAGTGTTTAAATATCCTCACACCTACTTTAGTATACTGTAAGTCATTGAAACTCATTATAACTGATCTATGGATTCAGAAAGCATTGTGGATTACTCTCTAGGGAAGAAAAACCAAACCAATGAATTTTATTTTGACATCTAAAACTGTAAAATGTCTTAGATTTTACAATCCCCTGTCCCGTTTGGAAACCCTGGTGGTGTAGTGGTTAAGTGCTACGGCTGCCAGACGGTCAGCAATTCAAACCCAACCGGCACTCCTGGGAAACTCTATGGGGCAGTGCTACTCTGTCTATAGACTCACTGTGACTCAGAATCAGCTCGACAGCAGTGGGTCGGGTTTTGTGCTGCTTACCTCCCATGTTGGGTTGATCTCAGCAGCTTTCAAAGGAAAGAGGAGAAAACTTCAGAATACCCTCAGCCATGAGATGTTCTGAGCAGCATTGTGGCCTGAAGCGTCGAGATGCCAAAAAAGGCCTCCAAAGAGGTTTTACCAAATCTTTCGATTACAAATATTAACTGGCTTCTGGTCTGCACAGCCGTCCCTAGCTGAGGCCCACAGTTACCATGCCCAGCTACTAACCAAAAGGTTAGAGGTTCTGGTCCACACAGAAGCTCCACAGAAGAAAGGCGTGGGGATCTATTTTCAAAACCTCAGCCACTGGAAACCCTGTGGATGCAGTTCTACTCTGACAAACATGAGGTCACTATGAGTCAGAGTCAACATGATGGCAATTAATTTAGTGTAGTTTTTGGTTTGGTCCTTGCTACATGCAGAAGGGAAAAGCAATTGAAAGAATCGCCTGTCCAGTCTGACTCCAGCTAGCATTCCTTGGCTGTCTTTTGGCATTGTCAGCTGGATGGGCGATGGCTTACCATCTCCCTTCTGTGACCCACAAGTTGCTGAGTAAGCCACCTGCAAAGCTGGAGACTGTGGCAGAGACTGGAGCACAGGCAGACCTAATGGAATCTCGGTGGTCCCAAGACCCTCTGCAGGGTCTTTTAGTGGGTCATCGGAAGCTTCCTGACCCTATGAATTCTTCTTCAGCACCTGTACCTCCAGGGTCCAAGGCCATGGCTATGGGGGCCTTAGCTCTAAGAGCCTGGGGTCTCTGAGACCTCATCAAGGCTGAACCTCTGTCCCTGAATTATATGCAGAATGGATGGGTACCCTGAGATGGGGAGGACCCATTTTAGCAGAGAAGACCTGGGCAGCTGAAGACCCACCTGAAATCAATTTTCTTTTAGAATGAACCACCCCAGGGACTTCCACTTCCCAATCTTCCTCCGATTTGAGGGTTTTCATCAGTCCCCTAGCTCTTCATTGTCTTCTCCATCCCTCCTGCGGGTGGAGCTGGTGAAATCAATTCTCTTCCTGCTGAACGTTCCAAGTTTATGGTCTTTGGTACTGAAGCTTCCCAGTGGTTCCCACATTCCCTGCTCATTTCCTTCCTAATAGGAAGCAGCAGGTTTAGAGGGCTTGCATTGTCTTCGCTTCAAGTCAAACAATTTTCTTCCCTGTGCTTTAAGAAGTTATTGGATACTACTACGTGAGTCTGCCTGGAGACATAGTAGCTAAGCCTCTGTGAGTGCCCTGCTGTTAAATTCTGTGTGATGGTGACTTGTGACCACAGCACCAAGCCACCACCAGCTGGTGGGTATAAATTTCAGGACATTTAAAAAAAAATTCAGCTCCCACTATACACCACTGAGGTGCTGATTAATATGATTAACTTTACTGCAATGGATGAAGGATATACAAGCCCTGCAGGACCATGTGGCTGGCCAGGGTTTCTGCTGAGCCACAAGTCAGACCATTGTGCTCTAGGAAAGCACTCCGTCTTTGTGCAGTAATAGGCCACTCCCTTATCTCTTCTTCTTTCCCTCTCCCTGCATTAGGACATAGACAATGGCATGTCTGGCTGCAAAAGTTTCCACTGTCTCTAACATCAAAGGAAAATACAGATATGGATAAAGTGCTTTTGATTTGAAGAGTGCTCTTCTGCAATGAATGCAAAGCCTTGGGGAAAAATGCTGTTCTTTAATATAGGAGATAGGTAGTGGTGGTTCAGTGATTAACTTCTTGCTCTGTATACGAGGTTAGACAATTAAGTCTGTGAACTTAGTTGTTCTAAGCACTACGTACCTCGTTGCTGAATATCACTATAGTCATCTTCGAAGTACTCCCCTTAGGAAGCTATGCATCAATGCCAACACCTCGTCTATCCTTCAAAGCAACATTGGAATTATTTCTGGAATGGCCATTGCACATGACGGCATGGTGGCAAGTTCATGAACTTAACTGTAGAGTTGTCCGTGAGGGAGTATTTAGCGATAAACAAATAACTATTGGAACACTCTCCCTACTCACCTGATCCGGCCCCCAGTGTCTTTTTTCTTTACCTGAAAACAAATGAAGTATTGAAAGGCAGTCATTTGGTTGACATTCTGGACATCCAGGGTAATGCAGCAGCAGCTCTGATGGCCGTTTCAGAAAAAGAGTTCCAAAATTGCTTTGAAGGTTATAGCAGGTACTGGTGTCGGTGCATAGCTTCCTAAGGGGAGGACTTAGAAGGTAACTGTAGTGATATCCAGCAACGAGGTGTGTAGCACTTCTTCTAGGATGAGTTCGTGAACTTAATTGGCAGTCCTCGTAGAGACTCAGGTTGGGTTCCCACAGAATGCATTGCACGCAGCCACCACACTCTTGTCAGGTTCCATATTGTTATGATGCTGAACACTTTTCAGTAGAGCGTCTAGACTAAGACTAGGAAGAAAAGTCTGGTGATCTTCTGAAAATCATCCCATGAAAGCCCTGTGGATCACAATGGTCCAATCAGCAGTGGTGGGACAAATGTGTTTTGGGTGTAGCAAGGATGTGAATTTTTTTGGAGCAGGGGAAGGGGAAAAGGGTAGAATGTTATAGATTGAATCATATCTCTCCCAAAATATGTGTTGTAAACCTACCTTTGTGCCTGTGGTTGTAATCACATTTGGGAACGGTTTGTTTTTATTTGGTTAATGAGGCAGGATTAGTATAAATTGTGTCCTGGGTCAATCTCTTTTAAGATATAAAGGGGATTAAACTAGCAAGCAAGCAAGGAAAGATGGAGGAAGACAGATATCAACCCACATGGAGATCTCCAAAGAACCAGGAAACAGAGGCTGAAGAAATAAGAATCTATGCCCAGAGCCAACAGAGGGAGAAAGTTTTCCTCTCAAGCTAGACTAGCTAGAGCTAGTTTCCTCAACTGTGATAATTAACTTCTATTAAATTAATTTCCATTTGCTAAAACCATGCATTTGTGGTATTTCTGTGATAGCAGCACTAGATAACAAAGGCAGTAGCTGATTATAATGGGAAAATGTGGACACAGAAAAACAAATGTCCTGCTTAAAAGTTAGAGATAAAACTATAGACATACAAATTCCCCAGAACCTATAAGTCAGAATCAGCTCAGCAGCAGTAGGTTTGGGGTGTGTGTGTGTAGTATGTGGCACAAGCTGCACTGATGTTGTACTAGCTGCAGGGACATTGTACCAGAGCAGCACTGCAGGGCCAATGAGAGCTAGCTAGGGACTCTTCTTGGCTTTTAACTTTTTTCAGGTGCCTTTCCCCCACTCCCAGCTCCATACCATCGCTTTCCAAAAACTAGAGGCTCTGTGTCTGTTGAACAGCCAAGTCACCATCCGACCTTGGCTCACAACACTGAAATCATAATTACACTGACACACGTTACCATAGGGGGCCCAGACTAGGACACTTGACATTTACAGATAGGAATAGCTGACTGCTTATGTAAATTGTATTATAAAATGGAAAGGAATTTAATTATTTTCTGTTGCTTTGGCAGCAACACAGAATGATTTTCAACAAAGTGTTTTAGCAAGGATTTTTTTCATGTTGAGTCTTAAGAGATTTATTTTCTGGAGTAGCTACCCATTCGTGAACAGTTAAAAGACAATTTACATAAATACAAATTAACATTCATATTGAAAATTGAGAAAAATGTTGATTTTTCAAATCGCCTTTGTGGTGTGTAAGCACCATGTAGTGGTATATGTAAAACAGCTTCTGAACTCCACTTTGTTGAAAATGCTTACCACAGTTTTATGATAAATAACATAACACAATGGTAGTTCAGCCAGAGGAGGTACAAATCCAGGCTTTGGGGTCTGTCTCCTGGGATCAGATTCCAATTCTCCCACTTATTAGTTATGGGGTCTGGGGTAGTACTGTGACACCCTTGAGCCTCAGTTTCACCATCTTTAAAATGGTAACAATTTTTACCAGCCAGCAAGTGCCAATGCCAAGTATTCTACACAAAGAAACTTGAAAATTTAAGGTTTGGCCAAAGAGTTTATCAAAGAAAAACTTTGCAAACACAGACCACAGGCAGTCAACGAGAGACCTTCAAAGGGATAATGGGGTGGTTAGGTTTTTACGAGGCAGTTTCAACATGGGAGAGCCAGGCAGGAGGGAGTGTACACTTTGTTGGTTTATTGACAAATCACACTATCCTGTTTTGGGCATTCCTGCAGAGTAGTAATGAGGGAGTAACACACTGTTTTGCACATTCCTGTAGGGTGCCCACGTATATGAAGTCCAAGATTGAATCCAGGTTTTCAAGATGAATTCTGGTGCAAGGAATTCTGGTCAGGTTGTCAGCACCTATTACAAGCTGTCACATGCATGCATTCTTATTTCCTAGGACCGCCATATTGATGCTTCAGGGTCATTTAGAGGACAAGCTCATCAACAGCACACCTGTATCAGGGTTTGGCTTTGACTACTTGGCTTTGGTTGGTTAGCTTGTTCCTGCAAAACACTTTATGACATCCTGATCTTAGATTGGCATGAGTACGTGTTGGCATAAATCTTCCACAAGTTCTTGCTACTTGCAGTTACAGATAAAGAGAAAATAGAGATCAAAGAACCTTTTCTTCTCCATTTTCTATGCTATCAGCTCTATTTCCCAGCCTGTCCCACCACAACCCTGTTCCCTATCCATCTCAATAACCACCTCTACTTTACAGAGTGGAGGATTTAATGAGTTAATTCATGTGAATCTCTTAGTTCTGTTCCTACCACATAATAAGCACTTGAGAAACAATAATAATTATTATGAAGAGGAATGTGACAAATTTCAAATATGCCCATGCAAATCGTGGCGAGGGGTAGGGATAAGGGAGGAAGGGTGGATTTGGAGGGGACAGGGTGAAGGATCACTCCCTGTACTAGGCTACTGCACATGGAGAAGGGCATATTTCACCTAGGAAAGGTGAGCAGCCTAACAGAAAGGTGGATGTTAACTTAGAAGAAAGAACCTGTTTCAGTAGTTAAAGAGGCAAGGTGCTGAAATCCTTGAAGAACAGAACCTTAAGACCAATGATTGTTGTTGTGACATTCCATTCAGTTGATTCTGATTCATAGTGACCCCTTGTGACAGACTAAAACTGCCTTATAGGGTTTTCTAGACTGTAATACAGAAGCAGATGGCCAGCTTTTTCCTACGGACCAGCTGTTTGAGTTCAACCTACCAACTTTTTGGTTAGCAGCAGAGCACTTAACTGTTACAACACCCGGGAGAGGATTAAAGCCTGTGGAGAGGATTCTAATTGTGTAACAGTGAGAGAGAGAAAGAAAATGTAAGAAGTTGCTCAGATGACTCCAGTCCAAATTGCCTTGATGACCAGTGCCATGAGTATTTGTGTTCTAGAACAAGCCATGTTCACTGTGATCACAAAAAAGCCCTGGGATCTGTATATGGTGTTTTAAATGGGTTATAGCTGCCTGCTGGGCTGGCATCTTGGTTAAGACAAATTGGAAATACAGGTCCTTTTGCCCACTGGAGCTCTTTCTAGAAGCCTGCTATCTGGAAACCTTGGTGTTGTAGTGGTTAAATACTATGTCTACTCACCAAAAGATTAACAGTTTGAACCGACCAGGCAGATGCCCCTTGGAAGCTATGGAACACTTCTATGCTGTCCTATACTGTCATTAGGAGTCAGAATCAAAACCTTTGGTTTAGGTGTTATCTCCACCAGATAACCGTCATGTATTACTGGAGCTGGATGTCTTCGGGATCCTCATGTCAGAGAATTTTCCGCAATGCAAGAGCATCCATTTTCTCCTGGTGTCTAAGTGAGTCAGGATAATGCACTACAGAGAAGACGAAGTGCTTGAAGGAATTAAGATCTCATTTGTTTGAGTAGGTCATGGTGTGCTCAGCCTTCACAAGGTAGGACCAAATGTCTCACAGTCCTGCTTCAGAAAAAGACACTGGCCAGAATCAAACACCTGCACCCCTTTCTGTAATAGGAACAACTTTGGCAGTGGGATAAGAACATCAGAAATTTATTGTCTAAGACATTCTTCTCCAAGGTGATGCTTATACTGACACCACCAACATTTGCCTCTGGGTGTGTTTGTTTGTATGCTCCATGAACTTAACAACCCCCTTTCTTTAGTCCTTCTAGTATTTTCAATCACATTGTCATTGAGTCTTCTAGGGCTGAGATCTAGTAAATCTATTTGTGTGTTTCCGTGCTATTCCATTATGCATTGATTTCAAAATTCAGCTGCTAGTAGAAAACTAATTTTTCTTACTTTGGTATTTTGGAGGAGATGCATGTTGGTGTTCCCAAAATTGACAGCTGCTACCATCATGATATTGTAGGCACCAAATAAAGCAAACCTGTTGCCATTAAGCCAATTCTGACTCATAGCAACTCTATAGGACACAGTAGAACTGCCCCACAGAATTTCCAAGGAGCACCTGGTGGATCTGAACTGCTGACCTTTTGGTTAGCAGCACTAACACTTAATCACTACGTCACCGGAGTTTCCTTGTAGGCACCAAATTGTTAGAATTATGGATAGAGTAGAGCTACAAGGCTGTAGCCATTATGGAGAACACATTAGAGATGGAAAAGCTTACAAAAATATTAACAGCACATACCTCAGACAACTGTTTCAAGGATTAAATGACATTATATATCTAAAATTCTTAGACTAGTGTCTAGAATATTAGTAAATACTCAATAAATGTCATTAACATAGATGATGAAAAAGAAGGGGTGGAGGAGAAGAAAGACTATGTCATTCAACACCAACTAAATACAAATTCCCCAAGAGAATTAGCTTTCAGATTTTAGCAGGAAAACAATTTGCTTTCTCCAAGACAAATTGATGAGACTATAATACGATTGTTTTTCCATTGCTGTACTCAGGATTCTTAAAGCTAAATTTTAATTCTCAGTTACCACTGTGTTAACCCTTGTGGTTAGAACCTTTGCTTTTTTCCTTTCCTCTGTCCTGGTCTCCTATTTTATGAGCCTTGTCTTTTATGTCCTTGGTAAGCTGCCTGAAATCCCTTTTGGAAGAGGTGGGATACAAAAATAAAATAAAAATAAACAGAAGACACCCCGTAAAAGTTGCTGAATTTATTGAATTGTCAAATCTGACCATATAATCCTGACTGTCTCTGAAAAACGAGTAAGTACAAGAGAGAGCAATAACAGAAAAACGTTCTCCTTATTTTCTTTTTTATGTATCAAAATTCTGCCTAGGAGATTCTGCCTAGGAGAGCAATCCCATTTCTCTTATTTCCTATAGCCATAATGCAAATTCCCTTTTCCTTGTGTGAGGCTCTGAGGGTCTGTGTGAGGGCAGATGCTTCAGAAGGCTGACAGCACAAGTTACATACCATCTGTTCATCCTCTGCCTGAGGCGTGTGCCATTTCTTGTGGGAGTGGGCAACAACTTCAACAACTAATTTCAGCCATACCTTTTATCCTCCTTCTGTCATTGCTCTGCCCTGCCCCATGGAGAAGAAAAAGAAAGAAAGAAAAGAAAATCACACCTGCATCCTTGAGAATCAAAGAGGTCTCATTTGAAGCCATTCTTGAGGTTGCTATGGTGATGGACCATTCTGACCATCAGGGTGCAGGAGCCATTGGTGCTTAGGAATCATTGAGTTACCAAAGTTATGGATGATGGGTATAGAGAGAGCACCAGAGTGCCTCCCAGCTTGAGAAAATGACTGGCTTATTCAGCCTACTCTCCACACTCTGGCAAAGCCTTTCTGATGGAAAGTCAGCCACTCCACAGTCAGATAAAACATTATCTGGCACTTCTCACAGCACCCAGCATGCTCTGGGGGCTCTGGTGGAGTCCTTTTTCCATTATGCTCTAATGTGCCCTCCCAGGATGCACTAAAGCAGTGAACAATTTGTCTCCAAGCGCTCTGATTACAGTTAATTTTAAGAAGAGCCTAATTTCCCCTCTGATGGAGCTCTAGGGGACTGCCTTTCCTACTGGGCCCCTAAAACTATAAGCTTCTGAGCCCAGTTCACGCTAGGACCAGCTCTCACCTGTTTGGGGAGTAACAACAGGGTATTGGAGGCTGATGTGATTCAGCAGCCAACCACACTCTGAGGACATTGTCCTCCAAAACTTTTTCTCCATGTGCTTGTTTAGCCCTCATTGCACACTGCTGTCCCCTACTCAATCTTGTGCTTTTTCCATTTTATTGCATGTTAAGCCCATTAGAGAAAACTCTTGGGTTCTAAAAACTGTATCCACTAGTTCATGCTGGCTAAAGCAAAGTGCTAAAGAAAACAAAGCTCTACAAACAGCAGGTGTCTCAAACCCAGGGCTGTGGACACTGGTAGCAGATTGAAGTTTGGTGGAACCAACATGCATTTCCAACCCTATTCTGCTGACTGGCCCTTCTGCAGTTTGGTATTTCAGTAGGTTCTTATTTTCCAAGCCTTCTTTGCAGGTAGAATGGCCATGCAATAATACTATTCTGGTCAATGGAATATAAATGGGTATCTACTGGAGTCTCTTGGAAGGTTATTTTTTTTTCCTCAACAATTGCCACCTTTTTGTCCTGTATGCCCTCTTCCTTCGTTGAATGTAGACATGATGGCTTAACAATACTGATTTGGGAGCCATAAGAGAAGAAGTGCCAACAGGGTCCTTGGGACTTCAGCCCTGACGTTATTGACCTCGAAACAAATACCAGCAATTTCCTATCTGTAGACTTCTTGTTTAAGAGGAATATATTCTCTATTTATTCAAGCTGCTATAGTCAAATTTTTCTGTTATTTGCTGCTGAATGTTTTCCTAATTAAATATAGGCTCTCACCATATTCTGATTCTTCCTCAAAATGTAAAGTTGTAGGAAAAAGCAGACACTTAAGCAATAAAAAGTCACTTTTTGGAAATTTTAAACTTACGGTTATCTAACTGAAATAATTAGACATTCCCAGTGGTATTCCATGCATGATTCCTCCTGTACCTAAAAGTGGAAGAGATAGGGAAAAAAAAGACAGCACGGCAGAATGATAAAGTAACTCCGCCTGTAATTCTCTGCAGGCCCAGAGGAAAGATCTCTTCAGTAAGCAAAATTCCTAAATGACGTGATGAAAGCCCAGTAATGAAGAGACGAACGGTACTCCACTTTCCTTTTTCATATGACAAAAGCCCTAGACTCAATTTGTTGTCTCTTTGAGAAATTTTCCCCAAGAAGAAAACTAAAGAGGGAACAAGGGTAGGTCTAGTCTTCACATGTGACAACGGAAGATTTACGACACTTATTTATCCAAACCCCTTCCATTTCATTGCTGTTTCTCAGTGATACTGGCAAAATTCTGATCTTTCTGTTCCATTAAACCCTATATCCATAGTTCATTCAAAGTGAGGGGTCATCTCCTCCGGAGTAGGGGGTTCAGGAAAGGGATACAAGCACCCATTTCTTTCTTGCATCACTCCCCTACCACATCCCCAGATCATACCAGAGAATAAAAATCTCATTCCCCCAGTTTTGCCATCAATTTCCTGTTTCTGCAAAAGCTCTAGCTTTCTTGAAAGGATTTTCTTTCTCTGAATTTGTATAGGTTCCTTAAGAGACACTTTTTTTTTTTTTTTTGCAGCATATAATTGCCCCATATCTGATTCAAAGCTCAGAGAAGAATCTGAGAGGACACAATACCTGGCTGAATCTTCTTCTTTGTTGTCATTGTAGGCCAGGAGAAAAATACAATTATACATTATTTCAGACACCATCCTTGCACTTTAGAGGAATGAGACCTGATACCTTGGAATCTAAGAGCTTTACAGCCTGAGATTCATAGCTACTGGGGTAATTTTTCGTTAAGAAGTCGTCTGGGAACACTATTAAAGTATTCTCCTGTTCATGCAGTATTCTGGATTAAATTGTTTCCTCCAAAAGGCTATTTTGAGGTCTTACATAACATTGTTTAGAAATAGGGTCTCTGAGGCTATACTAACATGAGGTCGTACTGCACTTGATGCTCTGCTCATCTAGAAGTCTTCATTCCAAAGGGACGAATGCTTCTGCTGGGAGACACAACAATGATTCCATTGAACTGGAGGAGGGTAAGGCTGTCATCCTACCATTTGTGTCTCCTCATGCCTCTGAATCACCAGGCAGAAAATGGAGTTACTGTACTGGCTGTAATCAATCTTGGTTACCAAAGGGAAATTGTATTGTCATTACACAATAGAGATAAGGAAGAGTATTTCTGGAATAGAAGATATCAAGGAGAAGAGTAAACATCACCCAAAGACTTTGGAGTCTCTTCTTTAGAAAGGGTAATTGCATTTTTGGTTGTATGCAAGACAGTTATGTTTGGTGGAAGTATAACTTCATTATTGCCTTTATTTGGAGATTGACTATAATGCAAGGTGACATGTCTGGGTACCAAGCTAAAAATGGGTAAACCATGAGGTCTAATTTTATGTCTTAACTTGGGTAGGCTATATTGACCAGTTGTTTGGTCAAACATTACTCTGGATATTGCTATGAAAATATTTATATATGATTACCATATGTAAGTTGATTTGACTTTAAGTAAAACAAATTTCTTTCCAAAGTATGAGCCTCAGCCAATCCATTGAAGGCCTTAAAAAGAAATGAAGAGCATGCTGGACACTAGAGGAGAAGAGAAACTTGTTATAAAGCAGCAAAGAACTTGGCTGATTCACGTTGAATGTTTTGTGGAAAATAGAACTTGTTAATTGATGAACTTCAACATTTAGCTGAGGATATTTCTAGAGAGCAAATAGATCAATTAAGGAAGAAACTGTACATAAAATAACAAGAACTTGAGAGTTTGGAAAAACCCTCAGTTTATTCATATTGTACAAATTGAGGAAATATGCTCTGGAAAGGACCAAGGGTGTGGCTGGACAACCAAGATTAGGCATGTGACTTATGGATCCACTCAATCATCTCTGCAGAAGTGCTGACAGCCTGAATTGAAAGAGATAGAGATAGAACAAAACCAACTAATGCTATAGGACTATGTGGATTTTATAGGCAAGAAACTGGCCAACGGAGCTGCCCAACTGCAAACATTTATTGTCCTCCAAGAAGAAGAAAGGACGCGGTTAGGAGCAGTGCAGAGTACAGTATAACTAACAGCAAGGTTCTAGGTGGTGGGGCAACCATCTCGTCCATTCTAGGGGTGGGACCACCACCCAAGGAAGAGAGGTAGGGCTGCCCTTCAAGACCGAGGGGGCAGAGCTTTTGCCAGGTGGGTCCAGAAGGCAGAAGATTATTTTTAAGACTTGAAATCTAAAGGAATTTGCTCTGGTGATTCCGCTGTGAACCTAAACCCCTTCTTTCCTACCAAGGTCTCCCTTTTGGAATGGGAATGCCTGTCCTGTGCCTATATCACCACTGTATTTTTCAAGAAGATCATGTGTGTTACAGGTTTCACTGATCCATAGATAGGGAGGAATTTGGCCCCAGAACCGAGTCTCCCCACAACTTGATCGAGATGATCTAGAATATAAGATGATCCTAGAAGATGAGATTATGAATTTAGAGCTGATGCTGGAATGGGATTCTATAAATGAGGAAGCTGTAGCTCAAAGAACATGAGTATTTGTTTAAGTTCACACAGCAAACGACAAAGAGAAAGAGCTTGGAGGGGTGGAAAGACCTAAAAATGAAAGAAGAAGGGTTGGGATGAGAGACAATGCCATCAGAAGAGGTTCGCCAGAGCTGCCCCTGTCTGGGAACCTGCCCAGGTGGCTGGCAGGGTAAGGGAGAAGCTGAAAGCCTCTAACAGCTCACCTTGTGACCACCTGGGCTCCAATTCCTTCCTGGCCTTCCAAGGAGAGTCCAAAACTGATGGTGATTGTACAGGGGTCAGGGTGACTTTATCTCCAGAAAGAGGGTAAAAGCTTCATACTTCCTGGTCCAGAAAGCTGTACTTTTCCAAGGAACCTGTCTGGAGATCCCCTACAAAGATTTGTGCCCAGCTGATTAACTTTTCTGCCTCAAGACTGTTTTCTTCTGGTGGCTTTTCCTTAATTCTTACTTTTTTAGTGTCTCATTCTATTCCCATGGCTTCTTGGGCTCAAGACTTCTAAGCCTATTTGGAGACACCTCACCACCCACCACCACAACTAAGTATCCCAAGATGGTTCCTTCTGAGTCATGACACACAATCCATTCTTACAGGCAAGCTATATGAGCCTTATGGTGGGCCTTTTCCTCCAGGAAGTCTCCTAGAATCAAGCACTGGTCCAATTCACAGATTTGGACTGTGCTATGTAACTCAGGAAAGTTTGTCCCAAACATCACTGTGGAAGCAGCCACCAACAAAAAAGTAATAAGCTTTGGTGGAAAGACAAGCTTTTCTTCCATCTTAAAATCTTAATAGACTGGCATGATTCAACACTGCAGAGCCAATTATTAAGATGAGTCTTAGTGGCTCTAGAGGGAACTGACTGTCCTCAGAGGGTTCATAACACCTTTCCCCCCCTCTTCCTTTTTTTCCACATGCCCTCTTCTTCCCATACAAACTAATTATAGTTGGAAGCTTCCACCGCTATGTTGCATACCCACTGAGGAACAGATCACTCACTGGTTACTTGAAGTGTGATGTTACCAAGAATGTGATGGTAACTGAAAGAGCCTTGGAGACTATTCATTCAACAAATATTTATTGAGCACATGCTAAATGTTAGAGATACAGCCATGGACAAGACAAAGATTCTATTCTCATGGAACTTAACAATAAAGAAGGCAGAAAGACAATAAATAAATACGTGAAACTTACAGTTTGTTAGATGATAAGAGTTACTAATGAATTGTTATCATTAATTTAAAGCAGAGAAGAGGTATGAAGAGTGCCACAGGGCAGGGAGTTAGAAGCATTTTAGGTAGGGTGGTCAGAGAGGCTCTATCTTTGAAGATGACATTTGAGCTGAAGGAGGAGAAGGAGTGAAGAATGTGTAACTAGGTGAAGAGTGTTCCATGCAGAGAGAAGAGCAAATATAAAGGATCTGAGGCAGGAGCATCCCTGGCCTGTTCAAAGAACAGCTGGGAAGCTAGCGTGATTGGAAAGGAGAGTAGGGGGCAAAGAGGTGAAAGAGGTGATGGAGGTGTGCATGGTACAAGGACTTGTGGGCTGTCCTAAGGACCTTTCACAAGATGAAATGGGAAGTCATTGAGGGATTCTGAGCAATGGTTTGACACCATCTGACTTATGTAACAAAAGTGATTACTCCGGTCGCTGCCTTGAGAACAGTCTGGGATGGTAGAGGTAGAAGCAGAGAGAATAGTTAGGTAATTGCAGTCATCTGGAAGAGACAGAACTTAAGTAATAAGAGTAGAGTCTCTGAATCCACGCTGTTGTTGCTGGATACTGTTGACTCAATTCCGACTCATAACAACACGTGTGATAGAGTCGAATGACTCCATAGAGCTATTGTATGATCTTAAATAATTGTGAGCATTGTATCAACATAATTTTGTATTCTACAGAAACAGAGAACACGGTACTTGAAGACTCATAGAGCTTCCCTTGCAGTAATTTTTACAGGCGCAGTTCACCAAGTATTTCTCTGAGGGGGTTCCAGCTGCCAGCCTTTCCATTAGCAGTCAAGCATTTAACTGTTGCATCACCAGAGCTCCTTTGAGCTAGACTTTTGGGGTTCAAACCCCAGCTGTACCACCTACTGGCTGTGTGACCTTAGAAAAACTGTATCATCTTTCTGTGTCTCAGTTTCCTCACCTGTAAAATGAAAATAATAACTGTACCTATTCTTATAGGCTACTGGTAGAGATTAAATGAGTTAAAACGCTTAGAACAGCACATAGTAGATGCCATTTGTTTGTGAGATATTATCATTGTTATTTATCTATCAGGCTGGGCCAGGGTGGTTATAGTGGAAGAAAAGTGATCATATTTGGGGAATGTTTTGAAGGTAGAGCTGAGAGGATTTGCTGACAGATTGGTTTTGTAGAATCAAAGAAGAGGAATCTTCTCCACCACCTTCATGTTGCCAGTGAGGAAACTGAGCACCAGCCAGCACAGCTGAAGCCACTATTGTTAGGAGAAATTTTTAAAGAGTCCTTGTTGCTACACAGCTTGACAACAATAACAGAAATCAAAATTTTAAAAAAGTTCACTCATGGTCTAACATATGAAAATTCCTATCAGAAATTATTTCCATTTTTTTCTATTCCCTTGAATCTTTTTCTAAGCATGTATGATCTTAAATAACTGTGATCATTATGTCAACATTATGTATTCTACCGAAATGGAGAACGTAGTATTTGAAGACTCTAGCAAGTGTGCACTGGTCAAACGTTAAGTAGGTTAAGGTGTTCAAAACAATTTATAATGCAGGATCCATGCAGGATGCAGCATTTCCATTTTCAGTTAAGTGAAAGATCATACAATCCTGCACTTAACTGTTAAAAGAAAGCTGTGGGAAGCAGAGAGTTCTTCATTCATTTATTCACTCAGCAAACATTTATTAAATGAGCCCATTTCGCACCAGTGGCTTGTGTGTTACTGTGGTGCCGGAAGCCATGCCACTGTGTATTTCACACACCAGCAAGGTCACTCATGGTGGACAGGTTTCAGCAGAGCTTCCAAACTAAGAAGAAGGCCTCGTGAAAAACAGCCAATGGAAACTCTGTGAATCACAGCAGAACACTGAGCTATTCACTTGCTTTGTATGCACATCAGGAGGAATCAGTCACTGGAGGAGGACATCATGTTTCATGAGAGGGTGAAAGAGACTGTCTGGAGACAGGTAGACACAATGACCATGGTGGCAGACTTGAATGTGCCAGTGGTTGTGAGGATGACACAGGACCTGGTAACCTTTTGTTCTGTTGCACATTAAGTCACCATGTGTCAGAGTTGATAGCAGATACCTGTCTAACCTGGTGGCTTTGTAGTCAAGAGCTACATCTGCTAACTGAAAGGTCAGCAGTTCAAATCCACCAGACACTCCTTGTAAACCATGTGGCAGTTCTACTCAGTCCTATGGGATCGCTGAGAGTTGGGATTGACTCTACAGTGATGGGTTTGGTTTTTGTGTTTGTTTGTTTCTACCTACCTGTATCCATGTACAGGCATTTAGATAACACTGGTAAGTAGGTCATACTCCTTACTTCAAGATCAAATAAGGTCTTGTGGGGAGAGATCAAACTGCTCTAATCTCTTTTTTTGTTTAATGGCCATTATAGAGGTACGTGTGTACAAGTCACCTTGGAAGCCTTATGGAGGATACATTTAACTCTGCATATGGAAGTCAGGGAGGCTTCCAAAAGAGCTAACACCTGGGCAGGTGAAGACTATTTCCATGCGTGCTAGGTAAGGCACAAAAGGGACATAACTTAATGACCTTTTATCACACTGACCACTGTCTTGATTGTTGCTTGTTCTGACTGCCACTCTGCTAGACAATGTCTGTGTCTTAGATCCCCAGCTCAACTCAGGTGTCAGACAATGCTAAGTACTCAATGTTTGCTGGGAAAACACAGCATATCCTAAAACTGTGGCTGGAACAGCAGCGGATAAATGATTCATGCAAGCACAATGGCTTTGTAAGTCTTTTTAATTCTTTGGTGTGGAAAAAAAAAATGATTCTTCTTGATTTTCAAAGGATCAAGTTTCTTACCTGAAGTTGTGGTAATGGGTTGGCAGGATAGAGAAGCCACTCTTGGTATTCCAGGTAGGAAGAGTTTTAATGCAGTGAATTAGAGGCTTAGACAAATATCAGATGAGCTGGGGGAGTGAAGGTCAGGGAGGTCACTGCTCTGGACTTACAAAACCAAAACATGCTGGCATCTCCAGGTATCCCTTCCTACCCCAGGTGCCTGCCTTCTCCAAGTGGAAAGTTGAAGACTCATGGCCAGAAACTAATACAAACCTCTGTTCTGCCATCTGGCTATGTGTTTGCCCACCATTGCTACCAGAGAAAAATGATTTCTCTTTTCAGTCTTAAAATCTTGCATTAGTGCTTCTCGTTGACAGAATACAACCAGAACCACATAGAGAACAAGATCTTCAGAAATGTCATTCCAAGCTCCTTCCCAGCAATGCAGAGGAGATTTTAGTGAGGCAATGATGGTGCTGAATTAACAAGGGACAGCCTGGCACAGACGGGCCCCTGCACAGCTCCAGTAACAAGTAGCTTTACTTCCCCCACCTCTAGGAAGCTGACATATTTGGCTCCAACATCTTCCTACTAGAGTAGGACAGCAGCACTTACATTTCCACACACCCAGGTCATGGGAGTTGGCTATCTAGTGGGCTGACGCAGGCAATCTGGGGAGTGGCGGAAAGAACTTCAGTTTTGGAGGCAGGCAAACTGGGTGCTGATCTCAGCTGTCCTGATTATTAGCCATATCAACCTAAGAAGTTATTCAATACTCTTGAAAAAATGGGTGTTATAAAATTATCAGAGCTGTGTAGAAAAATACATACAAGAGAATGAATAGTCATAGCAGTATTTTTGAATAGGGATATCATTAAATAATTTGTGATATTTCTATATAAAGCAATAGTATGCATTTTGTCTTAGTTACCTAGTGCTGCTATAACAGGAATACCACAAATAGATGGCTTTAATTGAGAGAAATTTATTCTTTCGCAGTCTAGGAGGCTGGAAGTCCAAATTCAGGGCACCATCTTCAAGGCAAGTCTCTCTCTCTCTCTCTGGCTTTCTTTCCCAGTCAACTCTGTCACCAGTCTTCCCTGGTTGAGGAGCTTAGCACAGGGACCCGAGGTCCAAAAGACACATTATTCTCCTGCCTCTTGTTTCTTGATGGTATGGATTCCCCTGTCTCTCTGCTTCCTTCTCTCTTTTATATCTCAAAGGAGATTAACTTAAAACACAATGTAATCTTGTAGATTGAGTCCTGTCTCATGAATATAATTGCCACTAATCCCACCCCATTAACATCATAGAGGTAGGATTTACAACACACAGGAAAATCACATTAGATGACAAAATGGTAGACAATCAGACATTCTGGGAGTCATAGCCTAGCCAAATTGATGGATATTTTAGTGGGACACAGTTATATCCATCCATTACCCTGTAGGGGAGGGGGGAAACCCTTGCCATCAGGTTGATTCCAAGTTTCTAAAGAACAGAGGAGAACTGCCCTGTAGAGTTTGAAGGAGTGCTTCTTGGATTTGAACTTCTGACCTTTTGGTTAGCAGCCGTAGCACTTAACCACTAGAGTTTCCAATCCATAACCTAACTACTTAGAATTATCTTGTAGAATAATACTGGTGACATGGGAAGTGTTCTTTACATGGCAGTAACTGAGGAAAGCAAGTTACTAAAGCATGTGAACATTGTCGTTTCATAGAAATGACTCTGTAACTGAAAGGCTTGATATCAAAATTTAAGCAGCAATTAACTCCGGGGGTAGTCGAGATTACAGGTGATCTTCTCTTCTCTTTTTCATCTGTTTTTCATTTTGGCATATAAGGTCTGACAATTAAGTCCACCAACTTAAATTGTTCAAAGTGCTACGTACTTCGTTGCTGAATATCACTACAGTCACCATTGGTACATATCTTCCCAAGGGGAACAGTGCAAAGATATGTACCGATACCAATGCGTTGTCCACCTTCAACTTTGGAACTCTCTGTAATGGCCATTGTGCACGGTGGCAAGGTGGCAAGTTCACCAACTTAATTGTATAGCTGTCTGTGAGGGAGTTCTTAGTAGGTGAACAAATAACTGTATTCAGACACCTCCCTACTCCCCTGATCTGGCCCCCACTGACTTTTTCTTGACTTGAAGATAAAGGAAATATTGAAAGGAAGACATTTTGATGATATTCAGGACATTGAGAGTAATGCAATGACAGCTCTGATGGCCATTCCAGAAAGAGTTGCAAAATTGCTTTGAAGGGTGGCCTAGTCACTGATGTCAATGCGCAGCTTCTCAAGACGAGTTCTTTGAAGATGATCGTAATGATATTTAGCAATAAGGTATGCGGCACTTTTTCTAGGATGAATTTTGTGAGCTTGTCAGACCTCGTATGTGTACCCAAAAAGATTTTCTACATTAAGTATGTATTACCTTTCTAAGTTTAAAAACTTATACATACATAAAAAGAGCACCTTATCAAATTACTTAAAAACCAAAACTCCAAACCTGTTGCTGTTGAGTCAATTCCAACCCATCAGCGACCCTATCAGACAGAGTAGAATCACCCCATAACATTTCCAAGGAGTCCTGGTGATTCGCAATGCCGACCTTTTGGCTACCAGCCATAGCTCTTAACCACTAGGTGATCAGGGTTAGTTAGAGAAGTAAATTAGACAACAAGTGTAAAGTCCACTGTGAACTTTCTAGAAATAATAGCTCCCTTCCCCATTCACTTAAAAATGCTTTTACTTCATTTTGTATTTTGAATAATCATCACATTTGAAATTTTTAAATATGAAGGTGAAAATTCTCCCTCCTACTTCAGATCCCCCACCACCCACTTCCTGTTTCCAGAAGCAAACAGTATTATTCATTCCTTACATAGTCTTTAGAGAGAATGCATGTCTGTGTAAGCAGGCGTACAAAGATGCATTCTTTTCTCCTCTTGTTACAGAAATGGTAGCATATTGTACTGCCTTTTCTGTGCCTTTGTATTTTTTTCTGTTATAATCTTTTTTAAGAAAATTTTCCATGTTAGAATATACAGATATTAGAATAATTTGTAGCTATACTATTATTTATTTAACCAGTTCCCTACTCTCTTAGTCATCTAGTATTGCTATAACAGAAATACCACAAGTGGATGGCTTTAACAAAGAGAAACTTATTCTCTCACAGTTTAATAACTTACAAGTTGAAACTCAGGGCATCAGATTAAGGGGAAGATTTTCTGTTTCTGTTGACTCTGGAAGAAGGTCACCATCATCCATCTTCCCTGGGTCTGGGAGCATCTCAGTGCAGGAACCTCAGGTCCAAAGGATGTGCACTATTCCCAGCACTGCTTTCATGATGGTATGAAGTCTCTGTGTTTCTATGGTTGCTTCTCTCTTTATTATCTCAAAAGAGATTTACTTAATACACTATCCAATCTTGTAGTCCTCCTCAACGTAACTGCTGCTAATCCACCTTATTAAGTCATAGTAATAGAATTTACAACACATAGAAAAATCCCATCAAATGAAAAAATGGTGAACAAATAAAATACTGAGAATCATGGCCTAGACAAATTGCTATACACATGTTTTGGGGAGACATAATTCAATCCATGATACCTCCTGATGGACATTCAAACTAAAGGCATCTGTGATGGATGACTGCACTCCAGAATGGCCTCCCTGTCCCTTACAATCATTATCCTCCCTGGACTCCAGCTATTACTTGACCTCAGCTTCTGAGGCTGAGGGGTTTTGAGAGATAACTTCTATTGGTTACAGTCTTTTCACCTATTTCTGCCTGGGGCAATGATCAGGTCTGGCACAGTCCTGAAAATATTTTTGTCTGGGATCTAAGAGCTGTTAAACTAGGTGCCATGTGTTTGATAATCTGATCTCTCTGTGAGGCTCTCTCAGGGCCACAGTTTCATCCGCACCATCCCCAAGTCCAAGCCTTTTTTTGAAGGAAATTAGTGATCCATGAATCCCAGAGCTCCTACTCCCTCTTCGATATTCTTCACTAACTCTTTACTGTCTCTGAGGTCCTAGAAACAGAACTATGTCATTGTCACCTTACACCCTGGATGGTAAATGGAGTGTGGCCATGCAGAGCCAAGCTGGGGATGTGACAGTGACGTGGAAGGGAGGCAGCTGGGTCTGCTGGGCCCTGTCAGACAATGAGGAAGGTGGATATGAAGGGTTAGACTGTGGTAAGTCTTCTAAATGGAGAACATACTAGGTGGTAGTTAGGGGCAGTAGGCAGTGCCCTGGTGGCACAGTAGTTAGGCACTTGGCTGTTAACTGAAAGGTCAGAAGTTGGAATCTACCGGTCATTCTGCAGGACAAAGAGTGGCAGTCTGCTTCTGTAAAGATGCCAACCCCCAAATCCATTGCCATAGAGTTGATTCTAACTCACAGAAACCTAATATGACAGTGTAGAACTGGCCCATAGGGCTTCCCAGGCTGTGAATCTTCCTGCCACAGAGCAGCTGGTGGGTTCAAATCACCATCTTTTTGGTTAGCAGCCAAGTGCTTAACCACGACACCACCAAGCTCCCTACCCTTACATGAAGTGTGTGAACGAAGACTCCTTTGGGTGATTGGTTACTTCCTTAACTGATGCTGACTGAATAACTATTATATGCAGAGTACTCTGTTAGATGGCTCTACGGTCTGTATTTTATTGTATTATACATTGTGGTTTTGCCTCTGTTGCTGAGCTAAGACACGCAGACTCTTTCATTGCTGCTGCTACAAACTCTGTGGTCCATCAAGGTCTGAAATCCCCATCTTCCAATTCCCCGAGGTCTCAGCCTGTAAACCAGAGGGCAAATCCTTGAAAGTCACAGTTTAAATCAGGTCAGTAACAGAAGTAGACATCTGATTAGGGTATCACTTAGAAAGTGCTTAATCAATGTTGTCTAAACTGTACTGATCAGGGTCAATGAAGGCCCTTCTCTAGAATCACTGGCGGTACCACGTGCCCCCACTCACTTGAGATAATGGCCTTAGGAACAATTATCAGCCTGATTTCTTTTTACATCAGTGTAGGTTTGATGCCCGGTAATATATGTGTTGTACCTTTAATGGCCTTTTAATGATGAAGAGGATCAAAAGCATTTTAGATCTGAACCTGCACCATTAGTCTCCATTCCAGAAATCTGCTCTAATTACTGCAGCTGCTTCTCCGAGCCCTGTAAGAGCGGTGAGTTTCTGTGAACATATCTGCACAGCTAATCAGGCAGCACAGAGCCAAGTCAGAGGCAGGATCTAGAAGGTGGCAGGGGGAGTTGCCTACTAAAGGTGCAGAAGAACTGAGAGGAGGGAGGGACAGTAGGCAAGAGAGAAAGATGACTCACTCAGGGTCTGGAGTCTCAGGACCTCCCAGAGCAGGGTTCCTCAGAGCCCTGGCCTCGCCCCTCTCCTTGGAATTCCAGACTTACAAAGTGAAACCCACCTTCCTACAAAACCCTGTGTTGGGCTCCGCGAGTCCTATTGGCAAACACTTGGAATCCTCCATCACACCTGTGACAGACTGGCGGAGAAAGGGCAGGGTGTGGGTTTTGTGACTCAGGGTCTACAGCTAGGGAAGATGAATATGGATAGGCTGAGTTTTAGGGAGAGGGCACATGAAAGAATCTGAGGGAGAATGATGCTTCCAGAGAAGACAGGTGCTCAGGAAAAAGGCTAGTATCTTGTTAATTCTTTTGTAGCCCTCCCGACAAGATCCCTTGCCTGCCATTTTCTGAACCAGGGAGGCTGACCTCTGCAGACTGCATCTCCCAGGTCCCCCCTCCCCCTGGCTTCCAGTTAATTGGGTCATAGAGAGGCATCAGCAAGAGATCTAGGAGATGGGGAGAGAGAGGGAGAGCTGTTTCTTCCTTCTATCCTCCCTGCGTTGGAGTTCTGGCTGGTAGTTTTCTCCCTCTAGGGCCATAGCTTCTTTCAGGAAGCCCCTCCTCCATGGCTCCAGCTCTTACCTGGCTCTGATCAAAGATTTCCTCTTCTTGCCCCAGTATTAGCAGCCGGAGAAGCATCCTGTTGTTGCCAGTCGTTGAATGCCTCGTTACTGATTCCCTTAACCCTGCTCAGGAAACACTGATGCCATAGTGGTTAAGTGCTACAGCTGCTAACCAAAAGCTAGGCAGTCTGAATCGCCAGACACTCTTTGGAAACTATAGGGCTGTTCCACTCTCCTATAGGGTTGCTATGAGTCGGAATCAACTAGATGGTGACAAGTTAACCTTTCTCACACCTCTGTAAATAGTTCTTTCACTAAATTCTCTAAAATTCCAACTAGGTGGTATCTTCTGTTACCTGCAAGAACTCTGATTGATACAATGAGTATGTCAGAAACTAATGTTTACCATAACTATTTTCTAATCTCTCTTGCAGTTAAGTTGAAGCTATGTGACTGGGTTTTGGCCGATGGGATAATGTGTTACAGTGCCAAGCCTGGTTACAAAATCTCCTATGCAACTAGACCTATTTTCTTCTGATTCCATGGTAACCTTAGAATCGATGTGTTTAAGGTAGCAGTGTCTCAAGCTGGAAGAAGCTTGGATCCCTGAGTCATAGCATGGAGAAATGCCCAGCTGCATCTGATCGTGATGTGAGTGAGAAATAAGCCTTGATTCTGTTATGCCATTGAGGTTTTAAAGATGTTTCTTACAGCATCTAGTTTGAAATACCGTCACTGACACAGTGGTTAAGTGTTAAGTGGAGAGACCACCCAGAGCAGTGGAGTACCCAAGTATGAATACAAGGAAGTATACAATCTTCCAACTTGGATGAGCCTATAATAAGGGCTAACATTGCTTTGAGAGTAAGGATTTGGATATCACAGTTGAGTTTCAATCCAGGTTTTACCACTTCTAGTTATGTCATCTTGGACAACTACTTTTAAGTTTGCTTGTCTGTCAGTGCAGAGAAGGTAATGCCTATCTTACAAAATTCTTTTCAGGATGAATGATTTATTTACATGTGACTATAACTGGTGCTGAATAAAATTCCCTCCTTTTGCCTAAAACAATAAAAAGCATGCAAGAAAAAATAGGGTCAATGATGAATGTTCTAATACACAGTTTACACAGACTTCAAAATCTAACAAAGCACAATTAAAAGAGAAAATAGATAAATGGGAACTACTAAGAATCAAACACTTTTGCTCATCCAAAGATTTTATTATAAGAGTTAAAAGACCACCTACAGAATGGGAAAAAATATTTGGCAACTACATGTTGGACCATCATCTGATTTCCATTATCTACAAGGCTCTGCAGAACATCAAAAAGTTAAACAGCCCATTTAAGTGACGTGTAAAGGAGATGGGCAGACACTTCACTTGAGAGGACATGCAAGCAGCCAAAAGACACATGAAAATATGCTCATGGTCATTAGCTATCAGAGAAATCCAAACAAAAACTATAATATCATTTCACCCCAACAAAGTTGGCCATGATCCACAAAACACAAAACAATAAATGCTGGAGAGTCTGTGGAGAGATTGGAACTCTCCTACACTGCTGGTGGGATTGTGAAATGGTACAGCCTCTTTAGAAAGCAATCTGGCACTTCCTTAACAAGCTGGAAATAGATAAACCATTTGATCTAGTAAATCCACTGCTTGGAATTTATCCTTCAGAAACAAAGGCTGTCACATGCACATAAATATTTATTGCAGCACAGTCCACAATAGCAAAAAGATGGAACCAACCCAGATGCCCATCAGCAGATGAATGGATAAACAAACTATGGTACAAACAGTGGAACACTATGCTACAATAAAAAAAACAATAATAGATTTTAGAAAACATCTCATAATATGGTTTCTATTGGAAGACAGCAATCAGTCAGTGTCAAAAGGACAAATATTATATAAGACCCCTATTATAAAGACTTAAAAACAGAATTATCTACAGAAGAAAATAACTCTGATGGCTACAACGGTGGAGGGGGTGAGGGTTTACCATAGGTGAGATAGTTGATAGATGTTATAAATTTTATTCACTTACTGTAATAAATAAAGTTAAGAAAAAAGAATATATATTATTTCAGGGACACTAAATTCTAATCCCACAGCCACTGAGTCGATTCTGACTCACAGGGACCAATTGTAAGAGACTATAGTGAATAAAAGGAAAGGGGTAAAAGATGTTTTGCAAAATGTGAAACAATCTTCAGGGGTTTGTCACATTTAACCTCAAGGACATTTTAGCCTAAAATTATATTGCCTCTGACACAATAAACTCTCTCAGTTGTAAAAACAAAAAATCCCTCCTTTTCCACTCTCAGCTGTGAATGCTAAACTCAATGCCTCCAGTGAGTGGCAAATAATTTCAATCTTGGGAAGCATCTGTTTCCTAATCACTAATGGCAAGGGACATTACCCATTCTCCTGAGCCTGAGAAAGAGTGAATTGACCAGAAAAGATTGAGTTCCTTAGATTTTAGATGTAAGCATTTTCTCTTTCATATCTCTATGCTCCAGGACCTCATTTCTTGAATTTCCAGGTTACCTAACAGAAGTGTCAAGTAAAACTAGGGGGTTAGAGTCTCAATTCCACTCTTTCCTTCATGAGTTAATGCAAGTCCTGGTCTTCTTCAAAAATGAAGAAAACAGATTTGTTATAGAAACTTTGTTAAATATCAAAAGGGCTCATCTATCCATCTGTTTGTCCAAGCATCCATTCAGAAAAGTATTGTTCACACACAACCAAAAAGAGGAAACAACCTGATGATGAATGAATAAATAAAATGTGGTACTTACATGCGATAGAATTCTACTAAGTTTCTCCTACAGACTGAGTAGTATTCTATTGTATGTATGTACCACCATATGATATATGCTGCAACATGGATGACACTTGAAGACATTATGCTTAGTGAAATAAGGCAATCACAAAGGACAACTATTGTATGAACACACTTACATAAAAAGACAAGAGCAGGCAAATACATAGAGATAATAGTTCATTAGTGGTTACCATGGGTAAGAAGTGGGAGAAAAGAGGGGTTAATGATGATGGAAAAATCACATGGTTTAAGGATACAGTTGCATAGCAACTATGAGAGATTATGTGAGAAATATATGTACAGCAGTTATTTAAAAAAAAAAAAAAAGACTAGCTGCTGAGGTTGCTTATGTACCACCAAAAACCTCATGGGATTTAGTATCTTGCTTTGGAAGTTTAGGGTCATGGTTTTATGAAAATATCCCAGTAAATTGGCCTAATGTGTGTTTAGTGCTTATGTTCTACCTCTTAGTTTATTGTGTCTTTCCTGGGGTCTTAATGCTTGCATACAGTCATCTAAGGCAAAAAAAAAAAAAAAAAAATTGCTTTCTATTTGCCTAGAGTAACAAAGGAAATACTAGAGGGAATAAGGGGTGGATATGGGATATCTCCATTAATAACTGTCTCCCTTGCCATCAGACCAGAACTGTATGGGTGTCCAGCTATTATTACTCAACATTTTGATCAAAGAGTCTACAGAAGTGTCTGTCCATCTATCTCCTTTGCCCATCATTTAATTGGATGACTTGTCTTTTTCTTATTGATATTTTGTAGAACCTTATAGATTATGGAGATCAGGCATCGGTCTGACATAGAGTTGCCAAATATTTTTTCCCATTCTGTAGGTGGTCTTTTAATTCTTTTGATGAAGTCTCTCTAAAGAGGAGATCCAGGCAGCCAAAAAAAAACATGCGGACATATTCACGATCATTAATTATTAAATAAATTCAAATCAAAATGACAATGAAATACCATCTCACCCCAACAAGATTGGCCATGATCCAAAAAACACAAAACAATAAATTTTGGAGAGGTTGTGAAGATATTGCAACTCTCCTTCACTGTTGGTGGGGTTGCAGAATGGTGCAACCTCTTTGGAAAGCAATTTGGTGTTACCTTAAAATAATGGATATAGATATACCATTTGGCCCAGTAATTCCTCTGCTCGGAATATATCCTACAAAGTCAAAGCCATTCACACCAACTGATACATGCACACGAATGTTCATTGCAGCATAGTCCATGACGGCAAAAAGTTGGAATCAACCTAGATGCCCAACAACAGAAGAATGGATGGGTAAACTTTGGTATATATACTCAATGGAGTATTATACATTGATAAAGAACAACGATGATAGCAGGAAACATCTCTCAATTTGGTCTCAACTAGAAGACATTATGTTGAGTGAAACTAGTCAGTGACAGAAGGACAATTATTATATGAGACCCCTACGATAAAAACTTAAAAGCATACTCATACATAACAGAAAAGACTCTTTGATGGCTACAAGGGTGGGGAGAGTGGGAGGGTGTGAGGGCAAGGGGCAAGGGTTTAGATTAGATAGTTGGTAGAAATTTGGTTGTGTGAAATTGGTGACAATACACATTATTAAGAAGATCAATATTAATGGGACTTCGACACAACTTGTGTATCCCTCCTCTCTTAACCCAGTATTGTAAGCACAGAGTATGTACACTTTCATTTTTTATTTAATAGAAAAAGAAAAGAAAAAGAGTCTACAGAAGAATCCTGATCAGAAGGGGGAACATGTGAAACAAAATTTTAAATTCTCATGGACTCCAGAGTTTCTGGAGCCAACAGGGCTAGAGGAACTCTGAAACCATTGTGATGATATAATCTTTAAAACTTAAACCAAAACTATTCCTTGGTAGGCAATGAGTTTATGTTAATAGGGGAGAGACAGCTCAGAAAAGGAGAGTGAGAATGGTTGTATAAACCTAAAAAGCATAATCTATGTCACTGAATTGTACATATAGAAGCAACTGAGTTGGTATATGTTTTGTGGGTATATATTCTCAACAACAACAAAAAGAAAGATGATAATTGTTCAGTGCCTAGCATATTTGAGGAATACTTCTAGGACCTGTAAGAGACACAGAGATAAATTGGACACTTTCTGCTCTGTAGAACTTAAATTCTTCACAAATAAAATAAAACCAGGATAATATGATAAGCATAAAAAGTAAAGTACAAAGTGCTGTGGAATCTGGAAGAAGGGTAACCACTTCCAGGTAGAGGATCAGGAAGCATTTGAGTGGGCCGAATTTGAACAGATGGAGATGAAGGAAGGCTCAAACTCAGGAAAATGGAAGATGGCCATGGGGAAATGGTGCCTAATAGTATGGCTACAGCACAGTTAACAGAATGGTAGTTGAGGGAAACAATATCGGAAACATCTCCTGGAAATAAATTTCACAGAGTCTGACTTTCAGGCTAAAACTCATGATAAGGGCAGAAACAGGTCATTAGGGTTTCTCAGCACTGAGTGGCGTGTGCTCTAGGAGGCTACTTGGGCAGTTACGTGTAGCACACGTCAATGGCAGTAGAAGATGGGGATGAGAAGGCTGGTTAGAATACCTGCAAACACCCAGGTAAACCTTAACGTGAAATTCAAGTAGGGAAGCATCTGTACACCTACAGAAAATGTTGGAGTGGGAGTACTCTTTCAACATGTATTTATAGTGTATTCACTCCCTTCCCCACATTGCGTCTGTCAGAGGAGGGTGCAACATCACAAGCAACACAACTCTTGCCCTCTAGGTGCTTAGGATATGACTTGAGGAATGACTCAGTCAAGGAAAGTTTGTCCTTTCTAAACTCTTCCCCTTTGAGACCACACTGCATAAGCTGGTTTACCTCCTCCCCAAATCCAACATACCAGCTTTAAGATAGGAGCTTGAAGTTAAGATATAATCTGCTATCCATCCTTTTTTAACAAACATCTGTTTACCTAAAGCCATTGCCACTATCCATCCTGATTCATAGCTACCCTACAAGACAGAGTACAGTGCCTCATGTAGTTTCCAAAAAAAAAAAAAAAATCACTGCAGCTTGTTCGGTTCCCACTCACAGCAATGCTACAGACAGAACAAAACTGACCTATAGAGCTTCCACGGAGTGCCTGGCAGATTTGAACTGCCAATCTTCTGGTTAGCAGCCATAGCACTTAACCATTATGCCACTAGGGTTTCCAAGGTTGTCAACATTTTTGGAAGCAGACTGCCACATCTTTCTCCCTTGGAGAGGCTAGTGAGTTCAAATAGCTGATGCTTAGCAGCTGAGTGCATAACCACTTCCCCACCAGGGATCCTTAATATTTATACACCATTTACTACATGCCATATAAATTACTATTTTAAGGGTTTTGAAATATTAAATGATTTTATATACATAGCAATTCTATGATCATTCCATTCACCCACAATCCATAGATACTAAAATCATTCTCATGTTATTAATGAGGAGACTGAGGCACAGAGAGCTTACACACTTTCCCCAAAGTCATACAGCTAATACATAGCAGATCTAGAACCTATAGCCCAAAGAGTCTGACTCCAGAATCCTTGAGCTTAACCCTGTCATTAGATCGAGTTCCCCACATCACTGCCTTTCCTTCTCCCCATTGCAAAGAATCCCAGCCAAAAAGGAATTACTCTTGGATCTCACCCATGCCTACTGAATTTGTTCTTTCTTCTTGGCTTGTGATGCCGTCTAAGGTTACAGCGATAGCCAGAAGCATACTCACTGATCTCTGATGATGTCCATGGTTGCAGCTAGTGTTAAGCTTCTCTGCCCCTTCCCACAAGGTAACCATCCAAGAAAGGAGGTGGGAGGGAGTAAAATCACTGAATTGGTGAAGGATAGTAGCCTACTCTCATGGATTGTATTGTGTCCCCCCAAAAATGTGTATTGATTTGACTCAGCTATGAGTCCCAATACACTGTGATTCTTCCCATGTGTTGTGATTCCTGCCTCTGTGATGCTGATGAACGAGAATGGGAAGCAGTCACGCTGGTGAGGCAGGACTCAAGCTACCAGCTTGTGGAATTTAAGGGAGAGAAGTGAGCAGAGGAAGTTGGGAACCTCATACCACCAAGAAGGCAGCACCAAGAGCAGAGCACGTCCTTTGGACCTAACGTTCCTGCGCTGAAATGCTGTCATTGAATTTGGATTTAGCCCACCTTACTGTGTTAATTTCTACTCGTACTGAATGGACTTGTAATTCATGAATGGATTTGTGGTTTACTAGATGGTGATATTAATGTTTCTCTTCATGAAGCTTTCTACTGATGGTATTTTCAATTAGAGTAGCACCAGGTGACTAAAACACCTTGGAAAGATGGTGCTGAACCTGTAAGTTCTCCAAGTTAATACTGCTTTTAAGTACAGTACTCATTAAGAGGCAGGTATAATGGCAGGGTTTAGAAGTTAGAACCTCTCTAAGCATCAGTTTTCCCAACCAAAAAATGGAGGATATTAAATAGTGTTTTCTTTGTAGAATTGCAGTCAAGAATGAGGCAATTCATGTAAAGTCTTTAGCATCCAGAGCACAGCAAAATGCTCAGAAAATGTTGGTGGCTGTCATCTCATTCAGTGAAGAAGAATAAAACCCTTCACCTGTTGCACACTCCCAGGCTCAGAGGTACTGCCACCCGGGGGACTCCCTAGGGCCTTATTCAAGAAAAGAACCAAAAGATCTCAACAGACTTTTGAGATTGAGGAACCTATAGCTTTGTTCTCTGCCACACAGGGATGAGTGTTTATTATTATTGTATTGTGCGTTGTGTTACCAGGCAAGATAGAGTCATAGTGAAACAGGTGTACTCTGGAACCAGATTACCAGGGTTTGCATCTCAACTCCACCATTTACTGGTTGTGTGACCTTGAAGAAAATCTACATTCTTGAGCCTCAGTTCCATTGTCTGTAAAACAGGTAGATAGTGATGTTTTCCTCCTCACGGGTCGCTGGAGGATTGAGTTAACACATGAAGTTCTTACAGCTTAGTATGTGGCTTGTCACAGACAGTCGATAAGGGATAGTTGCTGTGATGATGGAGAAAATGCTAATTGCATTCCTTTGGCTTAAACTACTGAATTAATTTACTTTTAGAAAAGAAGGCTGAGCAGATTTTTCTTCTTCAGCAGGGAAAGATAATCTACAAAACTCCAGGAAATGAGATAGTTTAGGAGTTAGTAAAGAGCAGATTTCTCCTCACTTCCCCTTCCCATGCACAAGTCTAGCATCCTGGGAAGAAGACATGCTTTCCAAATTATGAAACTAAAACATGTCAAGGCTAGGACTGACCACCGGCAGCAAAATTGATTTGGGGGGTACCTTAGACGGTAAGGGTGAAGAAGGAAGTGAGCCCTTTATCTGAGGCTTCTCCAGACCTCTGTGAGTAAGACTGCCACACCTAGGTCTTCCTTGGAGATAACGGGGAGGCTTTAGGCTTCTGGCACTTCCTTCAGCTCTGAGCTGACATTGGAGCTCCCAGTCCATAAACCCTTCATTCGCAGGTTAATAAGAGCTTCCTTGGCCCCTTCAAAGACCCTCAGACATTACACTAAGCAGTATACAAGACACACTCATGAAAAGACAATTGGCAGCATGCGCTGTACGACAAAGAGGGACCGAAGGATCAAGAAACGTGAGTTCTAGTCCCACCTCTGCCGCTAACTAGCTGGTGAGCTTTAAGTAAATCACTTCATTTCCCTGGGCCTCAATTTCCTCTTCTGTGAAATACCTTCATTCTCATCCCTCCAGTGTTTGGGTTATCTCTAAGCAATACACTCCGAGCTCTGTGATCCAGGGAGTGTTTGAACAATAACTCAAAGGAGATTGAGGTGGTCAGAAAGAGTTCACGAAAATGGTGAATGTGGGAAGATTTGTGGAGGGAAAAGGGAGAAAGAAGGGCCTTTAAACCCCACCCAGACAGCTGCTGACCTTTCTAGGCCCATTTACCAGCTAGAAGAGCTTCCCTCCAAGACAATCCCACTTTCCACACTCACGCTAAGATGCCATATAGCCACACACCAAGGGATCTAGCAAAGCCTCAAGCAGAGGTGCAAATGTATACTGAAATGTCACCTGCCTCAAGGCCCAGCTACCTGGGCCAGTCTGCCAGTCTCCTGTCTGGTCTTTGGACTGCTTTCTGTTGTCTCTCATGAGCTGACCACTGCCCAGGTCAATGGAAACAAATGTCCAGCAGACTGGAGAGATTGTTCTGGAAATAAGACTGAGGCTCCCGGCCAGGGCTGAGCCCCACACTTCTCTTCGAAGATGATGCCCATTCATGACAAAGGTTGTGAGTGGAGGGTACTCTCTGGGCTTGACATCTCCTACTTAGCGTCACGGTACAAAGGCCCACCAAGTCACCTGCTTTTTTCTGGTCACCTGCTTAGAAAGAAATCTGTCCCTTTGTATCTTTACCCTTCAAACTATCAAGCATTGCCAGCCTCCCTGCTGAGTTGAATTTAATGACACAAACACTCTGGCTCTCTTCCGAAGCCAATTAGATGTCCAAGAAAGGTCAGAAGGAATGGAAGGAAATCAGAGCCTGAGAAAACGGGACTTGTGATAGCATTGTGGGAAAATGATAGAAATGAAACTTTGCACCATGTGCCTTTGCTCTGACCTCAATTTTTCACTCCCAGTCCTTTTTTAGGGCCTTTCCCTCCCTCCTCTAAAAGCTGTGCAGTGAGGCTGTTCTTCATAATAGGGGCCATCTGCCTATTGCCTGCGCTAAGAAAGTGACATATGTCCCTTTTTTCCTAAAGGTCAAGCTAATTTACTCCCAAGTGAGGGAGTCCAGTGCATTTGTCACGAGTGATAGCTAAGTCAAGTGGCTATCTAAGTAGTATAAATTGGTCCCAATCTACCTGAAGCAGAGGAGAATGAAAGACATCAAAACACATGAGGAAAATATGAGCCCAAAAGACAGAAAGGACCACATAATCCAGACATTACATCAGAATGAGCCCAGAAAAACTAGATGGTACCTGGCCACCACCAATGACTCCCCCTGACAGGGAACACAACAAAGAGTCCCTGCCATATAGTGGGAGAAAAACGGGTATGCAAAACTAGAACTCTATTAAAAAGATCAGACAGTGATTCAGCAGACTAGGGAGTCCCCAGAAGACATGGCTCTCAGATTCTCTGTCACCCCAGAGCTGAAACCATCCCCAAAGCCAACTCTTCAGAAAATGATTAGACTAGATTATAATACAAGGTCTGACAATTAAGTTAGCAAACTTAATTGTTCTAAGTGCTATACACCTCATTGCAGCATATCACTATGGTCACCTTTGAAGTACTCCACTAGGGAAGCTATACACTGACACCAGTGCCTAGTCTACTCTTCAAAGCAGTTTTGGAACTCTTTCAGGAATGGCCATTATGCATGGTGGCACAGTGGCAAGTTTGCAAATTTAATTGTATAGTTGTTTATACAATCAGTAAACAAGTAACTGTATTGGAACACCCTCCCTATTTACCTGATCTGGCCCCCAGTGACTTTTTTATTCACCAGAAGATATAGGAAGTATTGAAAGGAAGACATTTTGATGACATTCCAGATATCCAGGTAATACAATGACAGCTCTGATGGCCATTCCAGGAAAAGAGTTCCAAAATTGATTCGAAGGGTGGACCAGGTACTGGCATCGGTGCATAGTTTCCCAAGGGAAGTACTTTGAAGGTGACCATAGTGCTAGTCATCAATGAGGTATGTGGTCCTTTTCCTAGGAGGAGTTTGCAAACTTAATTGGCAGTCCTCATACATAATATGACATTGGCCAAGAGTGTGCTTCTTGGATTAAGTATATAAATGAAGCTAACTGAGCAGTTGCTATTCAGAGACAAGATGAGAGGGTGGAGGGGTACAGCAGCTGGTTGAACAGACACAGGAAATATGGGATGGAAAGGAAGAGTGTGCTATCAATAGGGGGGAGCTCAGCTAGTTTTACAAAGCAGTGTGTGTGCAAGGTTTTGTGTGACAAATTGATTTGGATTGTAAACTTTCACTTAAAGCACAATAATTTTATTCTTTTATTTTTAAGAGTGATAGCTAGGCTCTGATGGGTATCACATAGTTGCAAGGTCCAGAAAGCAAGAACCTGCCTCTGCTAGGGAAGCAGCCAGGGCCTCAGTAGCTTCAGGCTGACAGATTGAATCAGAGTGAAAGTTCAGGGGTTGTGGTAATAACTGCATCTCCACAAACCCTCATGATGATCAGCCTGCTACAACCCCATTCTTCTCAGCCCTCAGATCTCCCATTAACCTTCAGAGTAAGTTGGGGGCAACCTAGACTCATTCACTGCAATTCTCCAGACTCAAGGTCCTTGGAGCTACCCTCAGATTTATCTGGCTGCTAGGACGGAGGGTCATCCTTTCAGGTGTTCGAGGGCCTGTCACTGCCTTCCTGGCCACAGCCATCACAGCAGACCACACTGGGGAACAGAGGTTATCTTCCATGGGTTACTTTTTCTTAAATTCTATCTCACAGTTAATATTTTGGTTTCCCCTATGCCACATTATTTTCTAAAAATGAGAAGTGTTTAAGCCTGAAAAAAATACTGTACTATAGCAAACCATAATAATGGCCACCCTTTATCATGAGACTTTCTCCCCACTTCTTTATTTTCCTGATCCCCTCTGCCATGGGTTGAACTGTGTCCCCCAAAGATATGCATACCAATTTAACTAGACCATAATTCCCAGCATTGTGTGATTATCCACCATTTTTGTCATCTGGTGTGATTTTTGTATGTGTTTAAATCCTACCTCTATGATGTTAGTGAGGTGGATAGAGGCAGTTATGTTAATGAGGCAAGACTCAATCTACAATATTGGATTGTACCTTGAACCAATCTCTTTTGAGATATAAAACAGAGAGGTGCACAAAGAGGCAGGGGAACCATATACCACCAAGAAAGTAGTGCCTGGAGAACAGCACATCCTTTGGACCCAGAGTTCCTACACGGAGAAACTCCTAGTCCAGGGGAAGATAAATGAAAAGGACCTTCCTCCAGAGCAAAGAGAGAAAACCCTCCCCTCTAGCTGATGACCTAAATTTGGACTTCAAATCTACTAGACTGGAAACCCTGGTGGTGTAGTGGTTGATGCTACATCTGCTACCCAAAAGGCTGGTAGTTCAGATCTGCCAGGTGCTCCTTGGAAACTCTGTGGGACAGTTCTACTCCATCCTATAGGGTTGCTATGAGTCAGAAATGACTCAATGGCATTGGGGTTGCTTTGGTTTTAGTCTATTAGACTACAAAAGAACAAATTTCTGTTTGTTAAAGCCATCCACTTGTGCTGTTTCTGTTTTAGCAGCACTAGATGGTTCAGACACCCTCTCTTTTAGAAAACAGCCTACAGCCCAAGAATGACAAAGCTGGAAAGGACCTTAGAGATTATCTAGCAAAGCCCACCACATTCTAGATGAGTAAATAAGGTTCAGAGAGGTGAACTGATTTGTGTACTCACAACGCTCAGAAAACGTGGTCTCAGAAACATGGTTCCCAGTGACTTGGGTCCTGCTCTGTGGCTCGAGAAGAGCCACATGCTCTTCATGTTTCTACTTTTGGGGTTTTCTGATTTTGATGTCTTGGAAAAACATAAATGAAGACACAGTGTATAAAGGAGAGTAATATTTTCATTTCAGAGTTGCACAATAAGAAAATCCCTCCGCCATCTGCTACTGGTTCCATAAACCCTCCACCTCTAGTTTCTTAAGCCTTCTGGGTAGCCATTTTCACACTTACTGGAACCTGGCTGTCTGTATTGGGTGTATCTAGTATTGGTTCTCTGCTCACACTTCCTGAGCCCCCAGGTAAGGATGATTGGAGCAGAAAAATACACATGACCCTAGGGAGCCTCACTCATAGATTGATCATCTGCCAATGACATGGCTTGGTTCCAAGAGGTGAACAGAGGAGCACAGGCACTACACTCATTGAGTGATGGCCAGTCACACGGATCTGGGTATTAGGGTGGTCATGTTGCGCCTGGTAAAGAACAGTAAACAGAAAAGCCTGTTTTTTTTGAAAAAAGCAGAAGTGTAGAACCAGTACAGAGAGTCATGGCCATAAATGACCATATTCTTCAGAGAAATAGAAAAATTGTCTTCATCTTTTGGTGATTTCTGGTATTGGGTGGCTCTGCTTTACTTCATTACCTACCCGTGGCTGAGAGTGAATTTTTAAATTTCCTATCCCGTGACCTGTATTTGAAAAGCCTGATGGTGTAGTATAAAAGTGCTATGTCTGCTAAGCAAAAGGGTCAGCAGTTCGAATCTGTCAGGTGCTCCTTGGAAACTCTATGGAGCATTTCTACTCTGTCCTATAGAGTCACTATGAGTTGGAATGTACTCAGTGGCCCTGAGTTAGGTTTTTTGACTTGTATTTATATTTGTCTTAGTTCCTTATAATTGCAACAGCCTGAATCAGACTCTTATTCTGTGTGTTCATGTGTGTCACTCTTGTTCCTCAAACCAGGAACAAGCTCTTAAAGGTCAGAGATTTATGTCTTCATCTTTTGAAAAATCCTTCCAGGTAACCTGTACATACCACAGCTGTTGAAAGGTTGGGCTGAAAGGCCTTCTGGAAATCCAATTCTATAAACTATTTTAAACATTTGTTTCAATTGGCCCCAAGAAAGTCTTTTTGAGTTTTCCAATGCAAAGTTACTTAGTATTAACTATCACAGTAATCTCTGGCCCCTAGTGTCACCATCATTCAGATCCAACTCGACGGCACTTGGCTTGGCATTACAGTAATCTTAAGGGAAACGAATTCTGTGTCTTAATGTAGCGCTAATTTTCTCAGGTCTCTTCGATTTTCTTAGGTCTCTGTAATAACACAGAGTCACTAGCTCCTGCAAGACCTCAGTCCCTAAAAGTGCCTCTTCAATATTTTTATGGACTCTGGGGGTCTCATTTCATCTCATCATGCAGAAGTTTGCTTCTCTAGGGAACACAAGTGTACGCCACCACCCTGTGCTGTTCTTGGTGCTTCAAACTACACATCTGTGACCTTTTTATCTTCCCATCCAGTCCTGTATAACGTCACCAGAACTATCTTACAAGTGCAAATTTTGTCACATGATTCTTCTGCTTAAAATTCATCTATGACACAGCCTATCAGCAGTCTCAATTCCGTTCTTCTATGTGGCAGAGCTAGCTTCTCACGAAAGATGCAGAAGGATGTCACCTTCCTAGTTTCCCTTGGAGCTGTGTCATGTGACTATGACCCAGTTCTCACCAACTGAACCTGAGAGGAAGACTTAGTAGCATTTCTGGTAAATGTGTTTCTCTCTGACAGAAAAGGCACAAGTGAGACAAACTTAATTTTTTCTTGCTTTGGGACTTTCAGTGTTAAAGTCATGATGCTTGAACCTATATTCTCACATCGTGGCCATGAGGGAAAGCTGACCCAGAAACCTATATTGATGCATTCCTAAAGCTTTCTGCTGGGCTTTTTATTCAGCAAGCTAACTAAATGTCCTTAGCATTTAAACCACCTCTATTTGGGCCTTCTATTGTCATTTGCAGCAAGAAGCAACCTAAGACACTGGCTACGGGTCTCTACAAGAGAAAATGTAAATTACTTAGCAGTGTGTACAAGACCTTCATAAGCTTGTCCTACCTCCAACTCCAGCTTTCTGCTTTGCTAAACGACCTGCATCCTTGGTCTCAACTATGCTGAACTGTTAACCAGAAGGGCCAACCTGTTACAAATCTCAGTCCCTCTGTGGGGGCTGGAATGTCCCTCCCTATCCTTCTTTGCCCTGATTAATACTTACTCATATTTCAACATCCAACTAAAGATTTTCTTGATTCATTCATGCTCTTTGTGGAATTGTACCACTTCTTATTCCTTGACTTTGTATATGCTTGACTCTTCTTTCCACACTTCTGTTTACTTGTTTGACTGTCCTTTCCAGGATATAAGTTATTTTGTGTCAAGGTTATATTCTATTAAGCTTTGTATGTCCAGAAAGGACATTCAATAAGTGTTTATTGAATAGAAAATAAATGATTAATTAATTGGTCCCATCTTCAGCCTTTCCTTATTAGCTAAGTAATTTTTAGGATTTCTTTTTTGGAGGTGGGGAGGTTGTTTTTAACAGCTTGTTTTAGACTAGGATTCTATCAGCCTGTTTTAGACTAGGACTTCTCAAACTTTAATATACACACAAATCACCAGGGCATCTTGTTAACATCCAGATTATAATCCAACTGCTCTGGAGCAGAGTTTGACATTCTACATTTCTAATAAACCCCTAGGTGATGCGGATGCTGATGCTGCTGAGCTTCTGGGGAAGCACGTTTTGAGTTGCAAGGTCCTAAA
Source organism: Heterohyrax brucei (assembly GCA_028571685.1). NCBI lineage: Eukaryota > Metazoa > Chordata > Mammalia > Hyracoidea > Procaviidae > Heterohyrax > Heterohyrax brucei. The sequence continues at coordinate 86,953,175 of CM053151.1, read as the reverse complement.
AGCCAGGAAATCATGTCCTACAGGGCAGAGGTTGTACCCCCCAAAATCAGGTGGGTGACAATTAGATAACAAGGAACACACCTTTGCTATTGTTTTCCTCACCAAGAAGTTCACTTGAAATTCATTTATATTGATTGATTCTTTTTCTCTGTCTCCTTTCCCCCTTCCTTCTCCTTCTTCTCCTCCTTGCCACTACCCATTACAATTAAACTCATCATCCACAGCTGTGTTAGTTATCTGTTGTTGTATAACAAAATTACCCCTAAAACTTAGTGGTTTAAAACAACACACATTCATTGCCTCACAGATCCTGTAGCTCAGGAATCAAAATGTGGCTTTAGCAGGTGCATTTGGTTCAGGGTGTCTCACAAGGTTCGCAACTGTCAGCCAAGGCCGCGGTCTCAGGTGAGGACTCCATGAGGGAGGCACCAACCCCAGTCTTCCTCAGGTAGTCGCTGGCAATGCCCACTTCCATGCTGGCTATTGGCAGGAGGCCTCCTTCGGTTCCTTGCCTCTCCTCAGGGCACCTCACAATGTCGCAGCTGGTTTCCCTCAGAGCAAATAAGCTAGCTAGAGAGGAAAAGCAGTCAACCCCCGAGATGGAAGCTCTTGTCTTTTCATAACCTAATATAGGAAGTGACATTCCACTACCTCTGCAGTATTCTGTTAGAAGCAAGCCCTTAAATCAAGCCCACAAGGGGAAGGAATTAACATGGGTGTGAAAACCAGTAGATGGGGATCATTGAGGACAGTCCTAGAGGTTGTCTACACACAGACCCAGGCAGCACAGTAGTCCTGCCCTAACTCTTCCTTTAGCATACATTAGAATCTGTTTCCCCTGTCACCCAGCATTTGGTTTTATTCAATTCTGTATAGATGTCTTTTACCCTAAGTATCTGAGACTTCTCTTTCTATGGACCTCAGGATCCTTAAAGAACAAAGACCACTAAGTCTTATGTCACCCTTCCTCTTCAGCCCCCACTGTTCCCATCCCAGGGTTAGACTTATAATAAATATTTGTTAGTTATAATAAATCAACCTCAATTTATTTAAAATTTTTGTCTTGCTGAGGCTCTGGGATTTCTGTCAGGAACCTTTATATTCAGAATCCTTTCCTGCTGAGCAAACATACTTTGCCTAGCTCAGTAATCCTAGCTGGGAGAGTGAGGCAAGGTTATTATTTACTCTACAGAGCTGTCTCATAATGCCTTTAACATTGGAATTTAGCTACTGAGCTATGGTTTTGAGCCCTTTAAAGAGAAAAGATAAAAGGCAAGTGAACAACCATTTTACATTAAGCATTTAATTTAATCCTCCCAATAAGAGGTGGAGCTTATCATCCCCTCTTACTTAATGAGGAGTTTGAGGCCCCAGGACTAACAAAGAGCAGAGTCAGAATATAAACCCAGACCCCAGAGTCTCTCTTTTGTGTCCCCTGCCCTGGGGTTACAAGCTGTGATTTGCAGAGTGATTTACTCCCAAATCAGGATTCTTCCTGTTGGAGTTATTTACAGTATCCAACCCCACTTCTGTGATTTTTGTGGCCCTTGGTGTGTCCTGACATGTCCAATAAATAAATAAATACCCAGTGAATGAATACTCGCCCCCACTTCTGTGGAAGGTAGGTGGTCAAGCGGTTTCCACATTCCTTCTCAAAAACCAAACAGAAGGTTAAATCTAGCCACCCAATGACTGCACCAGACCCCATGGAGTATGACCAGGAGTGAGGCAGGAAAAATCTGTTCGGATAAGATGTGGCAGAGAAATCTCTTCAAGAAGGTCACTTGAAATGTGTGTAGGATTTTGCCAGAGTGATTTGTTTGCTCTTTTCTGAGGGATTCCAGTGGCCTCACTCTCCTAGGTGAGACCCTTGGTAGCGGACAGGATCACAGCGAATGCAAAGAAAGCCCAGCAATGCAGAAAATAATTCCAGAGGAGGCTTCACAGCTATCTTTTGAAAGGCCTGCTTATAAGACAGGCCCCAAGCTGATATCTGGGAACCTGAATTGCAGAACAGTTCCCACTACTCCAGCTGATAAAAGTTGCTCACTGTGCCTCAATTGTGCAACAGTGTGGCTGTGCTGAACAACTTTGTCTTTCTAGGAGGGAGTCTAATGCTTTGATGCGTGCTGTGCAGAGGTGCCCACTTGAGCACCACCAGTACAATCCCTGGGCCTTGAGTTTGTAACATGCTTCCCTGGTAGACAAAATTTCACACACATTGTCACAATTTGATACTTGAGGCATTAAGGTTGTCCTATATGACTCCACAAGGAGAGAACTCTTGAAAATTCATGCCTAGTTTTCTCCAGATTTTGTCTCATATGCTAATTTTGCTTTGCATCCTTTCACTGTAATAAATCCTTGCTGTAAGTACCCACCACTATTTGCTGAGTCCTGTCAAGCCAACTAATGACTGATTGAACCTAGGAGTAGACTTGGGGGCCCCTGAACACATCAGAGAAGTGGGAGTAACAGAGATGGTGGTTAGATCTTTCCCCATCCAAATGTCTGCAAATCCTCTCAGTGTCCCAAACTTCTTCCTCCTAAACTTCTCCTTTGCCTCTCACAGTGCTTAATTCTCCACTTTTTCTCATTGATTTGTTGCCTTGTTATTCAAATAAGTGCCTGTGATTCAACCTAGACTGAACCCTGATATGAGGCATTAGAACAAGGCTTATTAATATGAAGGAATCATGAAGCCACTCATTAATAAGCAAAACAACAAAATTCTTGTAGACTTCCCATTTAAAATTATTTTCTTCCTTAAAATATCTAAAATGGAGTTCTTCTCTGAAAATGCAAGTGGATATAGGATTCAGAAGTTCTGTTTCTACTTGGAGGGATTTCACAGAGAAGAAAGAGGCTGTCATTTGGTAGTTACAGAAGTCAGGGCTGCTGAAGTGACCAGCTTAACATCTCCAGGACTTAGACTACATATCCTAACATCCTTCAGCAATGTCCCCGGACAGAGCACTGTACCTACTAGGTTGTTGGGGTGGCAAGGTATGTAAGAGATGGTGTTCCCAAGATTTAAGAACATAGGAGCAGGATCCAGGTCCTTGGATCATGGAGGCCTTTGTAAGAACTTTGAATTTCGAGAGTTTTTAACAGAGGACTGAGATCTTGAGCACTATCCTAGCTCAAAGACTATATAAATACTTGGATGTCTCAAACTATTACTGAAGAAGCACAGGGCCATTTTGAAAATATTGATGCTATAATTTTAACGTTCTTTTATTGGAATATCTGGGAGCTGGGAGCCACTGTATCATCACTAGGGATCCTGCCTAGCTTGACACTCTCCTCCTTCCTTTCTTTTTAAGAAATACTTGCCCAGTCTGCAATGAAACACCAGAGTCCTCACTTTCTTCTACACACTATTGTCATTCAAATTGATTAATTTAGTGAATGGGCTCGTGATTTGCATTACAGCAACTCATCACACTGATTCTCCACCTCCCAGTGGGGTGGGAAGCCCCACCCAAGATGAGCAATTGGGCAAAACAGCAACTGTGGCACCTTCAGCTGTCCAGACACTGACTTTCTCCATGATTAAGCCAATTCAGTCTCGGAGTGCAAGTGTGAAACTGGCTGATTGAAGGCGCTGTTGTGGAACACTAACGCAGCTCAAAAATGGTGAAATACGGTCAGTTAAACTCAAGGTTTGCATTGCAAAACTGCTATGGTATAAAATGAGGCTTTTCCAGATGAATTTTATTTCTTCAGTTTTTTATTGCATGCCTCCCATGTGCCAGTTCTAAGTACTTTAGTTGTGTTACTTAATTTTTACAACAGCCCTTTATTCGGTGGTGGTGTTCCGTGCCGTCAAGTCAGTTCCGACTCACAGTGACCCTACGCACGACGGAAGGACACAGTGCCCGGTCTTGGGCCGTGTCCACAGTCTTTTTTATGCTTCAGCCCATTGCTGCAGCCACTGTGTCAATCCTTTGCTTCGAGGCTCTTCCTCTTTTTTCTGAGTCTCCACTCTACCATGCAGGATGTCCTTTTCCAGGGATTGATCCTTTTCTGTAGCTACTGTTATTACCCCCATTTTGCATGAATGAACTCTAAGGCCAGTGCTTCAAACAGGTTCAAACCGGTTCAAACCACTGCTGAGAATTTGCACTTCTACCCCAGATACACTGAAACAGAAGCTATAGATTAACTAACAAGATCCCCTGGTTATTGTTATCATTTTAACAAAATCTCCAGAGGTTTCTTTTGTATACATCCAGGGTAGAAATGCAAATTAGCAGCAGGAGTTCAAACCGGAATGAGCCCGTTTGAAGTCCTGGGTAAGGCACAGAGTCAAGGTGAACACAGCGGTGGTAAGAGTGAAGTAAGCAGTCAGGAACAACACCATCTCTTCACCTGTTTTTGTTAAAATTCTTGGCTTCCTAGCACTATCTAGCCTTGTAAATCACATGTTAACTTGTAGGTGCCACTGAGATAAAATCTTTGCAGCCTTCGCAGCCTTAGAATCATCAAACAAGTAGAGACACCAGTCCAACGGATCCCCTGCTCAGGTGACAACTAAGATGGAGAGCTTGGGACCCCAGCTCCTGATGAGTATCCCCTCACCCTCTGGACCTCAGTTCCTGATGCCTGTCTTCTCTAGATGGATGCTACCCCCCAACTGCCCACATCCTTTCTTCCTTCACATCTAATGTTTCCCCTTAAGACCTGAGCTTGCCTGGCAAATTCTGAGGACCCAAATTCCCCCTGTCCATTACACACTGGCATGTAATAACCCTCTTGAGCATTTACTGTACCCGTGTCTCAGTACTGGCTTTTTGTGGCAGGTGGCTTAAACCTGTGTTTTACAGTAACAAGGGGATTTAGGCTGTAGAACTCCAGAATCCCAAATGCATGGCCCAAAACAGAAACAAAAAAAATCAAACCAATTGCCATTGAGTTGATTCTGGCTCATAGCAACCCTATAGGACAGAGAAGAACCGTCCCAAAGGAATTCCAAGGAGCCACTGGTGGATTTGAACTGCCAACATTTTGGTTAGTCATAAAGACTGTGTCACCAGGGTTCCATATATGGTTCAGCTCACTAAAACCTCAAGAAATACAAATAACAGTGAGGATGTAATTCTTTTGCCTCTCACATTGGTAAATATGAAAAAGATTGGGAAAAAATAATTTCTTTGGTGAAGATGGGACAAACAGCCCCTTCCATGCAGTGTTGGTGGCCATACTAACTAGTCTAGCTATTCCAAAGGCAGCTGGTTGGTATATCACCACACACAACGTGTAGACTTTGTCAAAACCTGGCTCCCCAAATATCGCCAACACAACCTTTTGATAAGCCAAATCTCAGTTTACTACTTGCCCTTGTAAGGGATACGACCACCCCACCGGAAAGCTCGGCAACATCTCAGAGAGAACATTAAAGTCAGAATTTAATGAGACTGAGAAGTTGGATTTAAGGTAGGTGTTTCGAAGGCAGTGAGTGTAAGGTGGGACTTAACTAGGATTGGGTAGGAATAATGATAATAAGAGTTCAGGATTGGTGGAAATCGTAAGGTTAGAATTTTGAGGGGGGAGTATTCCAAGGACCTTAGCACAGAAACTGTGTGTTGATGCTTTCCAAAGAAGGGTTAATGGGCCTTTCATGACATTTCTGCAGTGAACAATCAAATCATTTGCTTGGGCAGGATGGGCCCAGGAGAGTGAAGATAGTGGAGTAGCAAATTCACATGAATGTAGACCCTTAGGTGCCAGTGTCCTGGCTGAGTGATGAATAGAAAGTATGAGTTCTTATTCCTTTGTGCTAGCAGGTCATTTTTCTCTCTCTATCTCCACACACACACACACGCACACACACACACACACACACACACACACAATCCCTTTGGAGTTTGGAACTTATACTTCCTAATGCAAATATGGCACAAGAACTCCTCCCCTTTTTTCATCCCCTCACCTCCACTAGTCAAAAGCACATGGCATTTCCCCTTGTTATGAAAGTAAAATACACTCAGAAAATGGTAAAAGAGCACAAAGGAGCAAAAATTAGAGCAAAAATCCTTCATGGCTTTCTTAAAATAAATACAAATAAAATAGAAAGTCTGTAGAAGCTTACCTTAACTCCCTTCCTTTAAAAGGTATGAAACAGTCTCTTGCCCATCCCTCTGAGTGTAGTGTGTGGATAGGCATCTTGGGTTTGATTTGTGTTCACTGGTCTTGAAGGATCACTGGCGGAAAAGTTATATTGTAGAATTTGTCATTGACCTCAAAATGATTTTATCTAATGGTTTCTGGGCTAGACATCAGACACAGAGTTTCCCTTTTCTGGCAATTAGCAATGGTTATGAATGCACTTACTACTGGGTTCCCCCCTCAGTGAGGCCTTCTTTCTTCTTCAAGGACTATTCTAGAAGCATGTGAAAGTCCACCTGGAAGCAAAGTGCAGAGATGTATGCCAACTGACATTACAGGAAATACTGATGAGGTTAAATGGAGAATTCATCTAACACAAAAATAGATGAAAACAATTAAATACCATGATAATAAATATGTGATATATATAATATGTAAACTATACTACAAAAAATTATTGAGAACCCAAACTATCACACCCTACAGAGACTTCTGCTTACATTAACACGATTGCCCTATTTTAACTTCACTCTTGTTCAGGCAGATAAAATAGCAATGGTTAAAGAAAGTTCCTTTACTCTTGGGTGTCCAGGAAAACAGCTTACTGCCAGTAAATATCCTTCCCCATATAATCATGTAAGATTCCTGGATGTCCTTTTGTTTACTTATGACAAGGCTGGACACAACACTCATGGGACTGGGTAGATTATGTGAAATGTGTGTAAAGCACACCACAGGAGCCCCAATAAGTGAGTAGAGGTTAATGATGAGAACGATAATGATGACTCCAGGTGTGGACAGATAAAAGGGTGAATTTCACCAGAAATGACCTTAGGGTCTTCCTAGAGGCTCATAGTGCCAAGCTACAAGTGGTTTGCATTGAGTTAAGGCTAAGTACCAAGGGAGAAGTGACTGGTGGCATCGTTTCCCTCTTTTCCCTTATGGTCCCCCCTCTAGCATGCATGGGCTATCTGCCACCCTAACTTACAACCTTTTCCCCTCATTCCCTTTCCCTGTGAAAGCAGCTGAAGATGCAGATGTTATGGCCCCTCTGAGCTCAATCTAATTGCCAGGGTTGTAAGTACTCAGCACTGCGCCGGCAAATGAGGCAGTGGGGATGCATAATGTTTAAGCTCTGGTTATATTAATAAGGAGACACAGCCAACTGATAAATAACCAGTGCAAGAGGAAAAATATTAAGGAGGATAGTATGGAAGAACAAAACTAACACTGAAATAGAGGAGCTGAACAAGGGGGTAGGATAGGGTGCAGATCTTGGTTTGCTTCATTGAGAACAAGCAAGGCCAATGGAAAAAGCACAAGCTTAGGAGGCAGCCCCAGATTTGAATCTGCTCAGACACATCAGCTATCTAACCTTAGGATTGTGGCTTAAATTCATTTTTTCCACCTGGAGAGAGCTTAGCTCCACAAAACTGCTGGGAGAATTACGTGTATGTAAAGAGCCCAGCACAGTGCTAGGAACATGGGAAGGGCTCAGTAAATGTTATTTTGCTGCACATACTCCAGAGTTCTTATGACATCACAGCCAAGCCCAGAGTCTTCATCTCATCCTTATCTTGAGTGAAAGAAATATAGGAGCTGACCCTCTGGGAAGCTAGGCAGCTAAGAGGGCCGAGAGGATGGGTCAGAATTACTCCCAGCTGCAGACATAGCCACTGCTTTTCACCCAGCTAAACCGTAAGGAGTACTTCTAACATCACTAGGCTGCTGGGATATAAAGATGATATAACGTGGAAGCTGTCCCCTAGCAGCCAGAAGTTGAGAAGGAGAGACTGACAAGTAACAACAGACATCACTTTGAGCTATGGAAGGTATAAAGACTTTACTTATGATACACACCTATTCTGATTCTTAAAAAGTCTGCTTCATTTTCCCACAACTTTCTCTGATTAGGGGCTTGAGGGGTGGAGGAGAGAGGGGAGATAGGGGAGTTCTCATAGTCTCATCCATGGCCTGAGCAAACCGTAGTGAAAGTACACAGGAGAATGAGTTCTGCCTGGAAGAGTCAGGAGGAGGCATTTGAACAGGACAATGATACGATGAGAGCAAATGTTCATTAGCATTTACTAATGCGTATGCACCAAGTGCTTTACATGTATTAATTCATTAAATCGCTACTATAGCCTTATGAGGCAGATGTTTTATTCACATTTTACGTAAATAAGATGATGTAATTTGAAAGGGACTGAGCCGGGAATTGAAGGCAGAGTGTCTAGTTCTAGATCCCACATTCTTAGTGTCCATGCCAAATTGCCTCTCTGAATCTTGGAGAATGTATATTATGGCCAGTTCCCCCCCACATGCACACACACTCTCTGCTGCAACAATACCAAGACCAACAGAGGTTGAGTCATCCATCCATTCATGCCATGTTCAGTTAGCATCTGTTCTGGCTAAGGCTATTAGAGTTAGTTGAACTGTGGAACTTGTGTGAAGGAGCGGTGAGCCTCAGCCTCTACAGGATGATACGGTGAGAACTGAGAGAGTGAGGCGGGCTTCTTTCCCACCTCTGATCCTGCTAGGCAGGAATGGTGGCACTTGAGAGGTGCAAGAAGGAAGGGATTAAAAGTTTGGGAAAAGGATTTTCCAGAGCAAGCATTGCTATTTCTCTCTCTCTCTCTCTGTGGAACAGATAAATTGGAAATGCTCTGATAGAAGAGGGGTTAGGGCATTTCAAGCCCCACTCATTCAATCATCTGTATCTTCTCGCACTTTCTCAGATGGCTCCTGAAACCTTTCCATGGAATGCAGTTTGGAAGACCTTCCCTGGCCTGTGTAGAACCTTGGCAACAAGCCTGATGGTGTCTCCTTTGCAGCTGTTCTGGCTGTGGAGGACAGGAAGCAACTGCAGCAGGCAAATGTCTCAGGAAGCAAAAAAACCCCAAAACCCACTGTCATCAAGTAGTGTCCGACTCATAGCGACCCTAGAGGTCAGAGTAGAACTGCCCCATAGAGTTCCCAAGGAGCTCCTGGGGGATTTGAATTGCTGACCTTTTGGTTAGCAGATGTAACACTTGACCCACTATCCCACCAGGGTTTCCTTAGGAAGCAAGGAAGTAATTGCTGTTTCCATTTGGGGAAACCCTGGTGGCACAGCAGTTAAGCACTAAGGCTGCTAACCAGAAGGCTGGCAGTTTGAAACCGCTAGGCACTCCTTGGAAACTCTATGGGACAGCCTCTATTCTGTCCCATAGGGTTGCTATGAGTCAGAATCAACTTGACAACAGTGGTTTTGGTTTTTTAGTTTGTTTTTCATTTGGAGGTTGAATGAACATTTCCATGACTCCCTGCCTTAGTACATGCTCTGAGTTTCCTGGAAGAGATGAAAGAACATAAGATTTTAGGTGGAGTCAAGGAGACAGGGGTCTTGAAAGCTGGGCCAGGAAGGAAATGCAGCAGAGTGGGGAGAGGAGTGTGAGGGTGGAACATATGAAGACTATCTCTTTGTGGCAAATGCACGAACAGCCATGGCTGAGCAGAGATGAAAGAGAATGGAATCAGAGAAGATGCTTTCAGAATGAAGGAGGCCCTTGCTTTCAATTTTAGCCCAAACAATCAAGAACACCACGATGAAGTTCAGGATGCCCTTAAAATGAGCAGAGAAAGAACAGACTTTGGACCTTTTCCTGTTCTGTGCCCACCTCCCCAGAAAGGGGCTCCAGCACTGCTTCTGTAAGGGATACGTCATACTACCCAGATACTGCCACTTGGCATTTGTTCAATTTAGGCAAGTTATTTTCAGTTTCTTCTACTGTAGAATGAGGACAATAGCAGTTTCTATCTCACAGGGTTGTGAGGATTAAATGAGTTGATACATACAAAGCGCTTAAAATAATGCCTGCATATAGTGGGTACTTAATAAACATTAGTTTATCAATATTACCTTTAACCAACCCCAAATCAAACCCATTGCCGTTGAGTTGATTCCAACTCATAGAGATCCCGTGGACACAGAACACTACTCCATAGGGTTTCCAAAGCCGTAATCTTTACTGAAGCAGACTGCCACTTCTTTCTCCCATGGTGCAGCCTCTAAAAGTGGCTCTGAATCACCAGCCTTTCAGTTAGCAGCCAAGTTCTTAATCACTTTGCCACTGGTGCTCCCTCTGGATTAAGTAAAATCAAATAACTATGTTCTCCCATGTCTAAAATGGAGCTGAGAATCTGGTTTGCCAGATTTTGGATAAATCAATTCTGTGCTTTTCTTTATTAATACCATAAAGGACTATTTCTTGCTCACATTGCAGTCTATTGCAGTTTCATCATTAGGGGGTGGGAGGTGGTTCTGCTCCATGAAGTCATTCAGAGGTCCAGGCTTTTTCGCATAGGTGCTATTATTCCTTAGGGGTTCAGAGACTTTCACTGTATTTTCTGTATCTAGTCCGGAGGTAAGGGAAGAGAAAAAGCATGGAAGATCATGTAGAAAATTCTGAGAGTCACACTTGAAAGAGGCTTACATCCCCTCTGTCCACATTCCATCGGCCCAAACAAAGGTCAGAAAGCCTGACCAGAAAAGACAATTTAATCATGTCCTAGAGGAGATAATTGGGAGAGATCAGGGCAATCTTCGCCACATCTTTGAACGTTTGCTGTACTTTCTACAGATATTAAAAAAAAAAATAACAAACACCTTTTTATTACAAAAAATCTCAAACAAATACAAAACTATAGAATATAGAGAACAGTGTAATCCTCAGCTGACAGTTTTCCCTCACAGTCAGTCTTGTTTCATCTATACTTCCTCCACCCAGATCCACTGTCCTCCCATATTACTTTAAAGCAAATTCCAGACATTGCATCATTAAATCTGTAATTATTGCAGCTCAATACATTTTCAAGCCCTAACCATGCACCAATCATTATGCATCCACTAGGAATACAATGATGAGTAAGATGCAATTTTTACTTGTAAGGAGTTGCAGCTGAGTGAGGAGCTTACAGACTAAAGCTTATTAAGATAAACCAGACTGAATCTCAATGAGAGTAGAGAATGGAATTCTTCTTATTTGGGGGTGAGGAATAATTTCTTAACCTCCAGTTTGGCCTCAAAAGGAAAAAAGAAAAAAAATCATCCTTGAAATAGCCAAAAAAAAAAAAAGAACCCATTGCTGTCAAGTCGATTGTGACTCACATCAACCCTAAAGCCAAAGTCACCATAATAATTAACAACCCCATTTTTCCCCTAACCACCCTGTCACACCAGCAGGTTCCTTAAGCACCTTCACTCTTCCTTGAAAAGCTGCTCCTCTGAGAGCGATTTTAGCCTAGGAGTTCTGTACACCATGGGACACAGGCTCACCTACCAGTGAGGGAGCTTGATAATGGAACAGTTACTGACAGAGGCTGAGAGGCCCTTGCTGGCCTGGACAGCTCCTGGGGCTTCCTTTAAGCAATGACCTTAAGGCTTTAACTCTGTCTTTTCCTGGACGTGAGAAGAGTAACTGGCCTCCAGGGGTTAAGAAGCAGAATCTTAATCAAAAAGAAAGTGAGTGTTGACAGCTCTTCTGGCTCCATGAGCTCTCTAATTAGGGCTCAGGACACCTCAATGGGCCACTACCCTTGCCCCAGATGTCCTGCCACATACCACCACTGGCACACCAAGTCATTTAGCATGCTAGACAACACCAGAAATAAAATACACCTTGTGTTTTCCCACCTCCTTCAGCCCTCCCCACACTACAGAAACCTGGAATGTGAAATTCAAACACAGGTGGGCTTGGACGTTAGACAAACCATCATTAGGTAAAACATACATGTGATACCAAGCTTCACATTAAAGTACACATATAATTCCAATATTAATTGCAATCACAGCTTATTCACCTCTGTGAGATGGTGGATTCTCTCAAGCCCAGTGGAGAAATTGTTTCTGCTCAAAGGTGTTTCTTGTTAAGTATAGAAGGCCATCAGAATCACACCTGTAGTTTGCTCCTATATTTAGGGGCTGGGCAAGTGGAAGCTTAAGTAGCCCCTTAGTACAATCTAACATTTTTCTGTGGTGCCTGGGTGGTGCAAACTGTTAATGAGCTCGGCTGCGTATCCAAAGCTTAGGGGTTTGAGTCCAACCAGAGGTGCCTCAGGATAAAACAGTGCCTGCACATAGTATTTAATAAATATCAGTTTAGTTATTATCAATATTATCTTTAACCAACTCACATCGATCCTATGGGACAGAGTAGAACTGTCCTACAGGGTTTCCAAGGGTGTAATCTTTATAGAAAGCCAATTGCCACATCTTTCTCCCATGGAACAGCTGGTGTATTCAAATCATTGACGTTTCGGTTAACAGCTGAGCTCACAATGACTGCATCCCCAAGGCTGCTCTATGGCTGTATCAAACCAAACAAATCAAATCCATTGCCACTGAATCAATTTTTACTCATGTGATCCTATAGGATGGAGTAGAATGGCTCCATAGGGTTTCCATGGCTGTAAATATTCACAGAAGCAGACTGCTACATCTTTCTCCCATGGAGCAGCTGGTGGGTTCTAACAGCGAAGTGCTTTAACCACTGTGCCACTAGAGGCCCTTATGGTTGTACCAGTAAAACCCAAACTCATTGCTGTTGAGTTGATTTTGATTTACAGCAACCCTGTAAGACAGAGTAGAACTGCCAAGGAGAGGCTGATAGACTGAAACTGACAAGCTTTTGGTTAGCAGCCTGAACTCTTGTAACAACCGTGCCATGAGGGCTCCTATATGGTTGAATCAAACTAAAACATCAAACCTACTGCCATCAAGTCTACTCCACCTCATAGCAACCCTTTAGGACAGGGTAGAACTGCCCCACAGGGTTTCTAAGGCTATAAATCTTCACAGAAGCAGACTGTCGTGTCTTTCTCCCACAGAGTGGCTAGTGGGTTCAAATCACTAACCCAGCCAAATGCTTTAACCACTGCACCACCAGGAGTCATTACGGTTGTACCAAAAGCAAAAATTAAGCCAAACTCATTGTCACCAAGCAGATTCTGACTTGTACTGGGAGTGCAATTCATATTGCAGACATCATAGATTTGTATTGTAGACTTCTTAGGATGATTTTCTGGACAACAGCACTGAGAGTTTTATTATAACAAAATCAGCATATTACAATAATTGACTTAAAGAGCAACTTTATCCAATTTGAACAAAGGGGCCAGATAGGTTAGTGGAGGCCTTGATACACTATGTCCACACCCAAACTTTTCTCTAATCATTCAGTTAGAGTTTTGGGATGATATGCCACTTTGAATCCTCCGTTTGGAAAACTTTTTATGTGAATGACCAGATAGTATTTTAGACTCTGTGGGCCACACAATCACTGTTACAACTACTGTGCTGCTGTAGCCTGAGAGAGGCTTTAAACAGTATGTAAAGGAACGGGCATGGCTGTGCTCTAGGAACTTACAGAAACAGGCTGGGAGTGTAGTTTGTCAACCCCTAACTTACAGAATTCTGGTTATCTGAATTAGATAAGAGTTTCTTAAAAAAAAAAAAACGAAACTCAGTTATATTCAGGTCAAAACTTGAAACCTGCGCTATCATATTTCCAATTCCTTGTTCTTTCACACCAGCACACACCAGATGATCTCAGTCTTGGTGTTATGACATACTGGCATGTGGTTATCAGCTGGGAAGTATGTTTGCAAACAATTTAAAAAGCTATTAGATAAACTAGAAAAGACTCATCATTACGGGCATTCACTCATGCTTGTAAGTCTTGTCAAATCCAGAGGAGGATGTCACCCTGACTCTTGGCCTCCAAGGAAACCCTGACTTCATTGGCTTTATGTCTGCAAATCTCTTTCCCTTTAGTTTAGCTGAAACAAACCATGATTCTACAGAAGCTCTGCCAGGAAACAGGAGGGAAAGAAGACAACAAAAACAAGTCCCCAGACATAAACCGGAGAGTTTACAAAACCTGTTATATTAGGTAAGGGATTAAGTTTCTCTGTCATAACTGAAGCCTAGAAAAGAGTTAGTCACCTGATTAAGCAAACAGATAGGCTTTTGTTGGTTCTGCTACCTGATTAAGCTTCCCAGGCTCCTAATCCAGCTACTACAAGGATGACACCACTTAAGACATTGATCTGACCTCCTTGGAATTTTAGGGCTGGAGGGGAACTTGGAGCTTCCTGTCACGTGCTTGAGACTCTCTCATCCAATTCTGTTTGGACATCTCTGCAATGACAGGAAGCTACCATCTAAATTAAGTTTGTACTTCCCAAAACACAATTAGAAAGCCCTTCCATGTGTTGAGTCAAACTTGCTCTCAATGTTGCTGCTTCTGCACACTACAGTCACGTAAAACAAGCCCGCATGCTTCTTCACATGGCGGCCTCAGCCACATCTGGACACGGATCACGGACTACCAAGCAGTAGGGTTCAGGCATCTGACACTTCCCTTCTCGGCAGAGATTTTTGAGTGGTAGGGTAGTCAGAGGTGGGTGATGACTGCACGACATTGGCTCATATTGAGTTTATGGTCAGCTAACCTCCACCCACTGCCTGTGGGGATGAGGCATAACTGGCTATTTTGATCTGCGACTAAATTACCTTTGCAAGTACTATAGTGTGTGAAGTGCTCTAGCATTCATTAGCTAATACAGCAATTCTCTGTGCTGATTATGTACAAGGTTTACTCTGTCATTCTAATTTTTAAGCAGCTTTTGGAAATCTTGATTCCCTTAAACAGTATAACCCACTATCATCTCAGCTTTCAGTTGTTGGAAAATTTGGTAACAACGTAACAATAGCTCACGTTGGTTGAGCTTTGTACCAGACACTAGGTTAAGAGATTTACAGATATTAAGTCTTTTCACTCTCATAAAAACCTTATGAAATACTTACTAGTATTATTTTTATTTTATTGATGGATAGGTAAACTAAGGTGGGCCAGAGAGATTAAGTTCCTTGTTCAAGGTTACAATGCCAGTAGGTAGAGGACCCCGTATTTGAACTTAAGTAGGTTGACAATAAAGCCCATTCTTTTAACCACTGGAAATGCTGGTAGTGCAGTGGTTAAGTGCTACAGTTGCTAACCCAAAAGTCAGCAGTTCAAATCCACCATGTGCTCCTCAGAAACTCTATGGGACAGTTCTCCTCTGTCGTATAGAGTCACTATGAGTTAGAATGGACTCAACAGCAAGTTTAAACTACTACATTATATTGCTCCTATCAGTTTGCTTTTTTCAAAACAATAAAACATAAGACTGAGTCAGGACAGAGACCTATGACAAAATAGCAGATGTGAGTTAAAATAAAATCATTTGAATAAAGGAATACAACTAATCTTCAATACAACTACCTGTGGCCATGTGAAATCCTGGTGGCATACTGGGTAAGAGCTACATCTGCTAACCGAAAGTTCTGCAGTTCAAATTCACCACATGCTTCTTGGAAACTCTCTGGGGCAGTTCTTCCATGTCCTATACGGCCACTATCAGTTGGGTTTGCTTTTGGAGTATAGCCACATAACTCAGTTGCTCTATCTTGTCCACAGTAACACAGTTAATGACATGCAGACACTCCTTGAAGTGGTTAAAAGTCTGCACTTGAATCCTGACTCTACCGTGTTCCTTCAGTACCTGGACAAATTACATTACTTGAGACTGTGTTTCATTTCTTAGTCAAAGAAATGGGCCATGATTCCCACTGTTGTGTGGCTGCCACCGTTTTGTAATTTTTCTATGGTGTAAATCCTAAACTCTGCCTATGGTTGATAAGCAAGATTGGATTATGTAAAAGAGGATTGAGGGGGACTGCTAATGCCCTTACTAAGGTCACGTTCTGAATCCAATGTAAACAGTTGCCCTGGGGTATGGCTTGAACTACCTTTTATCCTTCAAGAGATAAAAGGGAAGCAAACAGACAGTTGGGGTTCTGATACCATTAAGAAAGCCGTGCCAGGAGCTCAGTACATCCTTTGGACCTGAGATACCTGTGCTGAAATGCCCGCCGACCAAAGAAAGACTGCTGCATCATCACAAAGACCTTCCTCCAGAGCCAACAGAAGTCTTCCTCTGGAGTTGGTGCCCTGAATTTGGACTTTTAGCTGACTGGACTGTGAGAGAACAAATTTCTCTTTGTTAAAGTCATTCACTTGTGGTAACTCTGTTACAGCAGCACTAGATGACTAACACAACTGCCAATATTTATAAATCTGAAATCTTGCATTAAAAAGGTTATTTTGCTTATCTTGAAAAACAGGAATACATTGTGTCCTTAAGACAATAACCAGCTGAAGCCCAATGGTAGCTGTCCCTGAGACATGTGTAACGCAATTAGACAATCTGATTTGCTAATCTTGAATAAATCCAACTAATTCATCCCACAGATGAAGAAAATGAAGCCCTCCTAGACTACGTAATCTGTCCACATTTATCAGAAGCCAGGTAGTCTCCATCCCAGTTAGATGATCTTCAGTGAGAAATGCTGTTGATATTAGAGAGGCTGAGACACAAGGACATTATCTGCTTGGAAGGAGATAATGACAAGGGGAAACAAAACTGTGAGCTAGGTCTTCTGCTTTTGTACCCATTATCCTCTATTTCTTTGCTTGGCCAGAAATACTGGGGTGCTACATTTCACTAGAGAGCAAAGACTAGCCTGGAATCCAACTTCCAACATTTCTCAGGCTACTGACCACACCCACCGTCTAAAATATCTGTGTTCTCTGTGCAAAGCACAGCACATTCCCATCCTCCACAGATGCTCTCAGACTCAGATGGATTATGAACAAATACGCCTTTTTTCTGTTGTTAATGGCCTTTTCTTTACCCACACAAGCAGTTAGTTAGGCAACAATAGCCTTCATGGGACAGTGACATGGGAGGAGAGGTTATAGAAAACTGTAACAGATGATAGGTCAATAAGATCTCTAAATTGTCTTCCTGGCTCACTTCCCAAAACATCAAATGGCCATGACCTTCAATACATCATTTTTACGAAAGTACAGAGTCTTTCCAGATTGACATAGTTTTACCCATGCTACCTTCTACTGCAGTGATGCTGATTTGTGAAAGAAAATCTTTGAAATCTTTCTTTTAAATGGACATGAATATATGTATCATGGCTTCACTGTGCCTCAAGTCCAGAAACATTTTACCTAAAACTCTCCCAGGGATATCTGTTCCCTTTTAAATGTTGAAAAGGCCATAACAAAACTATATAGGATAGGAACTGCATGAGGAATGGAACAGTAAAGCTGAAACCAGTCATATGAGACCACTGTCTGAAGGTGGCAGGAATACAAAATCAAGACTGTCTCATTTAAGGATAAGGAGAAGAGAAAAGCTTAGGTCTACTGCGGCCACTGAACCAGACTGGAAGTAGCAAGCAGATCAGAGCTGGAAGTGAATGCACAACCAAGGGGCAAGTGCTCAAACATGCATAATGTCAATGCCCACTGAAGCCAAAGAAATTGCCAAGGCCTGTCTTTGCCCTGCCCTGGATCCTGCAACGACTACTCCATGTTTCCACAAAGGAGGCTGTAGCCAGGAACCACTAAGGGGCAAATTCTCCGTTGTGCCTCTCTGGAGACCGCATTTAAAAAATTCTCCAGTCTTTATCTGGCATAAATTGGATGCTACAGCCAACTGACCATGCATCTATTCTGCACAGGTCTGTAGATCCCAGCTGCTGCACAGTCTACAGGAAGCACAGATGAAACATCAGGCACGAACCATGACTAAAAGGGATAGTCTATTTCCCATCAAGTAAGAAATGCTCTCAATGAGGCAGAGACGCAGACTCTTATCAGATGCACCATTTATACATCAATACTCTTCTTGCTTATTGGATACATGGAAACTAAAAAACAATGACAATGTGATGTCATTCTACGAGACAGCTATTTAAATATGCTGTTTCTCTTTTAAACTTCAATTTCTTTAGAAGCTGGGACTGTCCATTTTTTCAACTTTGAGAGGAGGCCCAGAGAACAGACTTAGCCCTATGAAATAGGAAAAACCCAAACCCAGAGAAGGAAGGAACTAGTCTCGTATTTATTTGGGAGACGAAGAAACCTTGGACTGAGAGCCCTTCCACAGCAGGCATAAATGCTTTAAGTGCCCAGCTCAGCAGGAATTCAGACTTGAGTGACCAGGAAAACCATGGTAAGCCCTTTTATAGAAGCTTTATCATTAATACGTGAGATTCTGTTGCTTACACTCAATAAGCCCAAGCTAATAATTTGGTTCCAGATAAGTCTCTTCATTAATGGGCCTTCTAACAGGGAAATGCCCCAAATCACTCTAACCTAGCACTGCTCATCCAATTCGAAACCACGGTTTTTAAGTACAAGGTCCTCAGAAAGAAAATACAGCAGTGGTCAGGAAATGTCAGCCCTCCCAGCATGGCAGTGTGAACATGAGGAATCATCACCTTGTACCTGATGATTTTTTAAGAAAGTAGCTCAGAAAAGTTTTTAGGAAAAAATGGTCAGCAGTGTTCCTTATCTGTTCATTCCAAGTGTAGGAGTTGGGCTGGTTCATACTTCCTGCAAGAGGCAATTAATTGGCTGCTTAGCTATCAATGCCAGAGTCTAAACAGGGGCCATCACAGGACTAAGCCTGCCTACTCCTACCAATTTTTTTGAACACCACATTTTTTTTAAACAATCATTTTCAGTTTTTGTCTAGGTGTTCTATTTCCTGTATGGCTGAGTGCCTACTGAACCGATCTTTTCACACCTAACAACTATACACTCTGTAAAACAAAAAACAAAAAACCCCAAACTACCCGAAGGCATTGGAGACTAAACAGAAAAGGCAAATTCCAGAGAGAAGTCGAAACCTGGAGTAAAGAAATGGTCTGGTGTGAACTTTCCATTTTTATGGCTTTTAGGCTGACAGAAAACTGCAGTCTTTCTGGTCAAGAAACTACCAGACAGAGTGCAAACTGTAAAGTGAGGGAAGAAAATCTTGGGGATGAGAACCCATAGAACGATAGTTCCAGATTCTGTCTATAAATTCAACTCAAATCTCTGGTATACATGTGTGGGGCAGATTCCAGCTAAAGATAAAAGAACTGAAGTGAGACTTGGGCTCCTGTCCAAGAAGTTTACAGTTTGAGTGTAGTAAAGTTAACTTCATGCTAACATAAACCAAGAAATCACCACACTTTAGAGAGGTGTAACAGAATCCACCATATATAAACATTTATGTACATTCAGGATACAATCTATAATTTACTCAATATATAAAAGACCTGGAAAAAATCTGACCAATCTCCATAGAAAAGACAAACAACAAAAACCAACTGGGAGATTATTTAGATGTTGGGCTTAGCAGAAGAAAGATTTTAAAGCAGTTGTTATAACTATGTTCAGTGAAGGAAAACATACTTGTAATATACAGAGGAAATCTTAGTAGAGAAACTTAAGCCATAAAAAATAATCAAATGGGGAGTACAGAACTGAAAGATAAACTGACCAAAATTAAATTTTTGACTCCACTGGGAAACTACTCTGCTTTCTGCATTTTTCTGTTCTTTGGTCTTACTGGAAACCCTGGTGGCATAGTGGTTTAGTGCTGTGTCTGCTAACCCAAAGGTTGGCAGTTCAAATCTACCAAGCACTCCCTGGAAACCCTGTGGGGCAGTTCTACTCTGTCTATTGGGTTCCTATGAGTCGGAATCGACTTGAAGGCAGTGGCTTTGGCTTTTCTTTTTATTCTATTATTTCTGGAACTGGATCATCTAGAATGCAAACAAGACTGATTTGCCTCTAGCTCTCCTATAAGGGCACAAGTCAGGCCCACAGCTGTGGAAGTTCTGATGACAAGTGAGATGGAAACTGGAAAGTAATTCATTATCTTGGCTCATTTGGAGATTTTTATTTCAAATGACTGTACCAAAACTAAACTGAAAAGTGCTTAATGATACCCTATCTTTGGGAACCCTGAATTGAGAGGTAGAAACCATCTAGGGAAGTCTGTTGAAGTGATTTTGCATACAGGTATTTTTATTTCAAGGATGGCAAGGCCAGGGGCTAACCAAGCTTTTCTGTCTGGGATCCCTGAGATTTGACACCAGGGCTGCTACTGGTTCCTACACAGATCAAAGCTTCTTTTAGAAGGTAGGACACATGCTCTGAAATGTCCTTGCCAAGTATCTATAGGAGGCATACAAATAGGGAGTTTTTTTATGAGGAGAAAAGTGATGTTTAGCAGGAACATCAAAGACAATCTTCTGAAGTGATCTGACATGACATTACCATAAGGAAGTAGCCGGAAAAGATGTCCTCAAGTTCATTTTGAGTCTCACACTGGTCTCTTTTGTTCACCAAATTCTATATACGTCAGACACATACTTCAGAGGAACAGAGCCAGCTTCCTAGCCACCAGATGCTAGCATTCTTAAAAACAGGGCATAATAGAAAAGGGTACAAATTGGTCTGTGGATAGAGCAAAAGGACCCAACTCACAAAAAGTGATCATAGCTGCAAATAGAAAGGTTACTAAACAAGTCTGAAACACTTAGGTTTAAAGACAGAAGTAACAGTTTCTCTGGGGATGAGGAATATGGTTATTTCATTCAATTAAAGATAATAATGATGCCCAAAATAAGGGAATGAAAGCTCCTGAAGCGTATTCTTAGCAAACCTGCAATGTATACCAACTAAACTTAATTTTCAGTATACAACAGAACATGATTAGTCATTCTATCAGGGGAAGAAAAAAGAAAAAAGAAGCAGAAAAACTGTAAAACTCCTCTTTTATCATGGTTCTTCCACTATAAAGCTGACCATCACATTATCCAACGATGCAAAATTATGGAAACTTTACAAAAGTCCTCTTTTTAAAATTTATTTTTTGTTATCAAAGAGAATGTCCAGAAACATTAAGTACTAAAGAATCTGTTCATGGCAATATTTTACAAAAGTTTCTAAGGGTGTGTGAATATTTTATTTTCACTTATTAATGATGAGGCGGATGAGCTGATGCAATTACTTAAAAATAAAATCCAGATAACCTGACAAAGAAAAAAAATAGCCATTCTCATTCTGAATCTGTTGGCTGGAGTGAGTGCCGTGGCCACACCACCATTGCTGGCTAAGAATTAACTCTCCTGACAGTAGGGAGTTACTTGGGTCTTCTCCTTGGGTCACATAGGTCTCTCACATATAGGCACCATGTTTGAAGTCTCACATACAGTACGTCTGTGTAACTTAAGTTATACAATGTGGCAGTGCTTGTTTCATGGGGACATAATCTTGAAAGAAGGGGCAAAGTACAAAACAACCTGTTTGCATGTTACATATGAGTACATCGTTGGACTGTGCATGTGTTGAGGGCATTGCAGCCCTTGTTAAAGAGCAACTCTACCAATGAAGCATCTGTCTGTTCTCCGTTGCTACTGATGCTGAGGGAGTCCACTCACTGAACCACATATTGTTAGTCAGGGCCTTCTTGGTCTACTGCTCAGCTCAAATTCTCTGAACTGAGTTTGGTTGTTCATTTCTCCCATCTGAGCTTTATTTCTCAGCCTCAGGATATGTGGGATACTTGACCGTTTCTATCTTCTCTCGAACTTTGTAGGAGGGATACAGGCCCGTCCTTCCCAGTTTTCTGTTGACACCTTTAGAATAGCCATTCCAGTGATTTCCAGCTACTCCAATAATATCTCCGGGCTCCATGGGGATTTCATCTGCAGTTCGAGGTTGGTGAGGATAAAGTGCAATCTGATTGTGGGCATTCTGGCCTCCAAAATAGTAGATGTCATCCAAAGAATGGAAGTTTGCAGAGGCATCAGGATGCAGTGTTTGCATGATTTCATAAGCAACTCGACAGACCTTGAGAAAGATGACAAAAACAAAGAAACTGGTTAATATATAGAAACTCTCCTTGAAAAACCGGCCAAAGAGATGGGGCTTCTGGAGTGTGAGGCTGAGAAATCGTGAATTTTGGTTACTAGCAGGCCATTTGCTCTTGGATGAGGGCACAAGTCAAGTTATTCTTCAACTTTATGCTTTTATTTATCTATCTATTTACTTAATTACAATATTGCACCTCATTACAATTCACTTAATTACTTAATTGTGATTACAATGGTAATCCTCCACATTTCAATTAAGATCTCTAGGATGAAAAGAACACATATGTTGCAAGGTCCTTCAAGAAGACGGATCAGTTAGTTTCAATATGACCTTATACGAAGAACCATGTAGTACTGAATGCTGGGCAAAGGTGATATAAAAATATGTAAGACATACAGTAGTCCCTGTCTTTAATGAACTTAAAGTTTAGAATTAGGATTATAAGTACATGACACAAATGCTGCCCATTCTCTTTTCCTTCATTCACTGCAATCAATCACATGCTCTTTTATGCTAATTTAGGGCTTGATCTAAGACTTCTTCTCAAAAGAGAAAAAAGTAGTTACAGATAATCACCTAGCACTAGTAAGTGAGATAAAACATATCTGTCATCTCTGTTCCAAAGAATTTTAAGTGTGCTATGTACATAGTAGCATACTTGGACCAATATAAGCTAGACTAACCTCTGGGTAAGATAAAGTACGCATCTACCTGATGAGGGTAGTATTAGGGCTGCTTAAAGGATACTTATGTCCGAAGAATACCTTCTTTGCTCACTGGATGCGAACTAATATTCTACAATCTGGGCTGTATTTCTTTTTGGTTTTGAATATTTTGCTGTGTTTTAGGTGAAAATTTATGCAGCAAATTAGATTCCCATTCAACAATTCTTATACAAACTGTTCTGTGACATTGGTTACGATCCCTGCAATGTGTCAGACTTCTCACCACTTTCGCCTGGTCTGCCCCATTTCCATTTACCAGGTTCCCTGCCCCTCCCCCCATCTTCACATCTTTGCTTTGTATAAATGGTGGCTGTCTGGTTTTAGCTGATTGTTTGAAGGAGCACATTCCTCCTTCAAACAGGTGTTACTGCTTATTTTACAAGTCAGTCTATTATGTGACCATGAGACTTAGTTTCAGTTTCAGGTTAAAACAGTATCTTAGGGTGATGGATTTGGGTTCCTCTAGTCTTTACTAGTTCAGTAAGTCTGGTCTTTTTGATAAACTTGAGTTTTGTTTTACATTTCTCTCCCATTCTAACTAGAATCTTCTATTGTGTCATGAGTTGTATTTCTAGAGCTTAATACCTAGTGACAAAGTTAAACTATATCCATGAAGACAAAACATTTTCAGCAATTTACACATATTTTCACTGCAGAGAAAATGGATTTCAGAACTTTTTCTAAGAATAAGTGAAGACAAAAGAGAGACTATTACCATTTTGTTTAGAAGATCCTTCCTTTACACACTGTGAATAGAGACCTCCACTCAGGTCAAATTTTCCCAAATCTCTGGCTGTGGTATCCCAGTTAATGAATGAAGTTTTACTGCCTTTCCTTATTATTTTGCATTAATTTTAAATAAAACTACTAGCAGTAATTGTTAATCTGCTCAGTGGAACAATTTGAGATTACTTTGCAAGTCCTTTAAAATCTCAGCATTCATGAAGATCACCAAAACTGACTGCTCATTTTTAACTCTTATGAACAAATGGAACCTAAATGGGTTAACCATCATCTCAACTTCTTAAAGAGTCTGAATTCCAAGAACTTGAAGGGCAATTCTCAAATGCTGTATTTAATTTGGGTTTGTACATTACTTCTAATTTTACAGATAAGGACTAATACACAAGTTATAGGAACAGAATTACAACTAGACACAGAAACAAGACCATTAAGAACTTCACTTTCTCAAGTTTGCTACTTCATTAATAATCTAATTTTGTATTGGGAATGTCATTGGTCAACTGAGACTCCTGGTAGAATACTGAGCCTATTACAAAGTAGGGATCAAAAATATTTGGAACTTAAATGTCATACTGGAAACCCTGGTGGCATAGTAGGTTAAGTGCTACATCTGCTAACCAAAAGGTAGGCAATTCAAATACACCAGGCGCTACTTGGAAACTCTATGGGGCAGTTCTATTCTGACCTCTAGGGTTGCTATGAGTTGGACCCAACTCAACGGCACTGGGTTTTCTTTAAACTTCATACTTAGAGAAAGGTTCACACAAGGAGCAAAATCAACGGGGACTCTAGAAAGTAAGAAACTAAATAATACAAAAAGCAAGTACCGTAATAGCAAACTATAATAATAATGATAAGGCTTATACTTACCAAGCTTTTGCTAACTATCAGACATATTTTTAGATATTATCTAATTTAATCATCTCAATATCCCAGTAAGGTCCCATCATTAAGATCACTTTATAGATGCCAAAACTAAAGCACAAGAAAGTTAAGACTTTACCCAAGATTATACAACTAGTTAAGTAGTAACTTAGGTTTTGAATCCAGGCAGTGTGTCTAAATTTGTAAGGGCTATGCACATCATCTCCTGTAGATTCTGTTCTCAATATTCATACTGTAACACCAGAAGGATATAACATAAGGCTAAGGCCAGTCTTTCTTTCCAGAATGAGTGTAATGGTATTATTAAGGAGGCCTAGCAGATAGTAAAACAAAGAATCAAGCATATTCGTGTAAGTCTCAGTATCTGCCAATGGTAAGGCAGCTAAAGGTTCAGTCATGTATGTATTTTTAATTTTAGAGTTTTGTCACTAACGCTGTGGTTGTTAGGTGCTGCTGAGTCAACTGTCAACTCACAGCAACCCTATGTGACAGTGAAGAATTGCCCCATAGGGTTATGTAGGCTGCAATCTTTATGAAATGAGATCACTAAGTCTCTTTCCCACTGAGCTGCTGGGTGGGTTTGAGTCACCAACTTTTTGTTTAGCAGGCACTCTCTTACTTGTTGAGCCACGAGAGCTCCTATGACAAGAGCAGTAGTTTTCAAACAGTAGATTTTGCCCACCCAGGGACATGTGGCAATGTCTGAAGACATTTTTGTTTAAGTGATGTGCTAATGGCATGTAATGGGTAGATTCTAGGGATGCTACTAAATACACTACAATGCACAGGACAGCTCCTTGAAACAATGAATTATGGGGCCCAAAACATCAGCAGTGTGGAGGCTAAGAAACCATGTACTAGAGGCCTAAAACCCAGGCCTAATGTGGAGGCTGTACACCTGGAAAGTGACCTGTGAGTCACTCATTCTAACAATAAGTATTGAGGAAGCTGTGGGAGTTGTTAGTCACTTGCACCTGATGATCAGGTAGGTACACAGCCAGAGTCTCAAAAACAGGTGGGAGGGGCAACATAGGAGTAATACCCCCACCAGGAGACTGGAAAAGGGTGCTTCTCAAAGATGGCTTTCTCATCCTAATTAGGGAGAGGTAACAGTAGTGGATGCCTTCAATGGAACTTGAAAGTCAAGGAAGTTTTCCCTTCTGACAAGCATTGCTATCTTGTTCTTTGTAGTACAGCTGTATCATTACTCCACAGTGAAGGCATAGTTTTTACCTGGGTAGGTATCTTTCTAACAATGATACTGCTATGTAATAAAAAACTGGCCCTTTATCTTCTGAAGTACATTCCCAGGGGGAAAAAAAATGATGTAGCTTTGGTTTTCACATTTTCTTTTCTCTGCTTCTTCTCAAGACTTAAGTATACATTTACCTGATACCAATTTATATTTCTTTCTGAATTATCCTCTAGTTTTTTTCATGTGTATTTTGTTTATGAGATTCTAGACCAGAGAGATAGCTATCTTTAATCTCTCTTCTGCACCTAATACAACACCAAGCACAAAAGAGTCACTTAACAGCTTGTTGGACAAATTAACCAATAATATGTATATAAATTAGAGAGCAGAATAAAATCTACAATAAATATTGCTATACAGATTGTTCCACTGAGCATACAAGGCTGACTGGGACAGTTAAGAAAACATACACACCCCAAGCCCATACATACAACTATCTGCAACAATTAAACTCAAACAATGATAGTGGGTATTGCTTAAATTTAATGTACAGTTTCCTACTTGGTGAAAATGTAGTAAGACTTGAAGAGGAATTACATTTACTCTTTCTTATTTTATATAAAGCAATCAAGTGAGGCAGAATACTGTGCACTTAAGTTGCTCAGTTTCAGTGCACCAGTGAGTAAAAAGGGGCAGATTCTGGTCACATATTGATTGTATGCAAAATCAGAAAATATGAAGCAAGCTTAATTACTTGCTGTTTCTCTTAGATGCTGTAAACAAGCCAAGTACTTTAAACAACTTTGGTAACTGGCTTCAGTGGACAGTGGAGAGTTAGTCAACCACTGCTTGCAAATAATTAAATAGTCAGTGTATGGAAATAGCTATTTTATAGAACCTTTTCATTCTTTCGTAAAAGGGATTATTATTAAACAACAGGAAAACTGCACCTGAATCACGAAAACTAACATTATGAAAAGGTAAAAGTGAAAAAAAGGAAAATTTTCCTGACCCAATATGCCAGAAAAAAAAAAAAAAAAAAATATATATATATATATATATATATATAGGCCATTTGAAAATGCTCTACTGTCACTTACCTGGGATGAAAAAGTACACACTAGGAAGTCTGCTTGGGAGAGAAAGTGTATATCCAGGATTACGCCCCGAAGTGAATTTTCTGTATATCGATTATGCAGTCCAGCTGACCAAGAGATAGAGTTGTCACTAATAAACTCATAATTGGGGTATCTGAAAAAGGAAATTCACACATGGTCATTAAAACCACAATATCCTCTCAGGAGGCAGACTGGTTCCCTGACCAAGAGCTCCTCTGTTTCTAATAATAAGGACAGCTTTAATTATGACATTAGATAGTCAGTATGGCAGCTTTAAATCCATCACTGGGACAGCAACTGGTTTGTAATTCCCTGTATATTAAAGGTCATTAGCATGTCATATAGCAAAAATACACAGACAGACATGTCAAAATATCTTTTCTCAATTCATAAAAACTGAAAAAAAAAATACTTTTTTGGTAATGAGTGACTTCTATCAGTTTTTTCAAGCTGCTTTAACATTTGGTCAGTAAGTTTTTCCCTTGGAATATAAGCATCATGATAAAATTTCATTCACATTTTTAATTTAGAATCTGAAAATTCAACATAGGTTAGACTTGATAAATGTTCTGTTGATACTATAATAATGCAGAGACTATAAAGGATTAATATTTTAAAAACTTGTGTGAACTAATAGTCTCCCCTCAGTTCCACTCCTTCCTAAATCATCATCTATTCCCAACCTAACAGTAATTTAATACATTTACGAAAACAACTTCTTGGTAAATGACCCACCAAGTAATATTTATAGTAATCTTATGATAGTGTATCTCAAACACTAAAACAGGACTTGTTTTATTTTAGAAATTACTGATCAAATGATTCCACTCTGAATTAGAGGTTCAGTTTTACCATAGTATAGAAGTTGTCAATGATTTTATTCTGCTTGGAACAAAAATCAATGTCCGTGCAAACAGCAAATGAATGACATACTGTGCTCGGTCAATCTGCTGCAAAGACCACTTTAAAGTTTTGGAAAGCAAAGATAGCACTTTGATGACTAACTGAGCCTGTCGCAGCCATGGGCTTTTCAATCACCTTACATACATAAGCAAGCTGGACAATGAAAAAAGAAGACAGAGTAAGAAATGATGTATTAAAATTTTGGCATGAGCAAAGAATATCACCTTTACTATGGACTGCCAGAAGAATGAACAATCCAGTCTTAGAAAAATACAGCCAGAATGTACCTTAGAAGGGCAAGACTGCACTCAGTTACTTTGAACACATTATCAGGAAAGACCAACTGCCAGAAAAGGGCATCATGTTGGTAAAGGAGAGGGTCAGAGCAATGAAGTGAAGCCCTCAGTGAGACAGAATGACACAATATGCACAACAATGAGCTCAAACATACCAACTACGGTGAAGATGGAGCAGGACCAGGCAACATTCCATCCCGCTACACGTAAAGCTGCCAGGAGCCAGAACAAACTCAATGGCCGCTAACAGCAACAGCAGTATAAAGTGAATCAAATTCTCAGTTCATGAGGGAGATCTTTGTATTTAAGTTGCAAATGTTGGGAACTTACATAAATAGCAGATAATAATTGTACTTACTTTATATAATCTCATGAGAATTAAATACATTAAGCCATGTAAAATTCTTAGAAGAGTACCTGACATGTATTAAGTGCTCAGTAAATATCAGCCATGACTGCTCAGTATTTTCCCCCAGACATCCATGGGTTTGGTTGCTTACTTCCTTTAAGTCTCTGCTTAAATGCTGCCTTGTCAGTGATGTCTTTGATAGTCCTTATTCTTTTTAATAGTTTCATTTTTCTACATGGCTCTTATTATCATTTGTCACAGTATATATTTACTATTATTGTTTGCATCCATTTCTGTCCTCCTTAATTGGAATGTAAGCTCTATAAAGGGAGGCATTTCATCTGCTTGCTCACTGTATTATTCTCAGTACCTAGAAGAGACTCTAAAGTATAACAGGCTTAAAAAATATTTGTTGAGAGAACAGTATTTTCTTTTGAGAAATCCTCAAATAGCAGGATTCAGTTGACATGCCTGTCTCTAACACTGTACTCCGTAAGGTTGGGACTATGGCTCATTTTTCTTTGCATCACATCAACTAGTACTCCACACAATACTGTGTGAATAAATGAACACATAACTGCTACCTATGTTTGAGACTTTCCTAATTCCCTAACAGCTGCTTCAGATTTTTCATTTCATAGCCACAAAGGAATTTTCCCTCACTGCCTCTCTAACGATGACTGTGAAGGTAAAGTCTGTGAGCACTGTTATCAGACTGATATACGGTGATAAGATCCATTTGGCCTCATTATTTTTGACATTTTACCCTCCTCAGCTCAGAATCTGGGAGATAAAGGAAATGTCACATTTATTCTAAAAAGAAAACAGCCAGAGAGACTTTTCATGTGATCGTTATGAAATTACTTATCCAGGCAAGGGACAAAAACAGCAGTAACTAAATATGAAAAGTCTTCAAGGTAAAAGAGGAGAGGAATTGCCAAAACACACCACAGAAAGTTTTATCCATGAACAAAGACCAATTTTGTCAGCATGGTTTGGGTCCTCAGCACAACCAAGAAAAGGGGTGATCCATTCACTCAGAAGTGAGATTCACACTAACACTGCAAAGCCCCCTTTCTGAACCAAACCAAAAGTGGGCCCAAGCTCTTTAGGTCTTATTTCCGCTTAATGAAGGGTATAGAAAGCAGCAGAGCAAAGCAAATAATGAATGGGAAAGGGAAATATTCCACTTCTAAACAACAAGCATAGAATCTGAATTTTACTGAACAAACATGCTTCTGGTCTTGTCTTTTGCCTACAGATATGTGAGCAGAGGAATTTTTGTATTCTGAGGTTGCAGAACTTGGCAATATTAAATATTAAAAAGAAATACATATATACTTTCCTCCTTCCACCTGATAATCTGTATTTTTATATCACTCATGAAGGACTAGCTTAAAATTGTAAACTAACATCAACTTTTTTTTTTCTGAAGTCTTTCCACAGACTAAGGCAGACACGCTTTTTCTTGATCACTGTACCTGGATATAAGTTCTTCGGGATGTGTGTCTAATTAAACTGCAATTATCTGTTATATGTGTATTATCTACCAGCTGGCTATTTCTTGAGATTAGGAACCATCATCTTTTACCTATATTTGTATTTTTAGTGCTTTGTACTGTGTATAGCCTAACATAGGAATTAAAATGAAAGAGAGAAGACATTTGGTATTCTGATTGCTGATCCTTCAATCTCACAGGGGAACGAAACACTGCAAAAAACCTTTTAACAATTTTTTTTTTTTGCTTCTATCTACACCAAAGAACCTCATTTAGAATGAACTTATGCAGCATTTTTGATAAAGAACAAACCTAAACAGGTAAATATTTAACCTGGGGGATTTATAAAGGCTTCTTTTTCCTCCTATGTCATTCCTATTACCAATTTTCATAGTCTTAGAGGCCAATATTGGCTAGTCAACTTTGAAAGGACTGAGTTTGCCTTATTTCCTTGACTGCCAATGATTTCTGCAATGTAAACATTCTAATAGCGAATTACAGAAGGGAGATACTGCCACATTAGCAATAGATGCCATGGACACTGTGACACTGGTGCTAAAATACTGTGGGTAAATTCAATCTTAACCTGTAGAAACCTGAGGTATAACATAATACCAACCAGCAAAGCATTAACTGCTCATCTTCAAACAGAAGCCATAGGTATAAAGCTAATCCTGACCACGTCTTCAAAGGATGAGCTAATCCCCCAAACAGAGTGTCCTTAGACTGTGTGAAATCTATCATTTAATTTTAATTTTCACCTCTTCACTCTTTTGAGGCAGAAAAGTCTTAGGATGACCTTAGACACCATATACCTTGTTGTAGGACTAGTTCACGCTTTTGGTCTTCTAAAACAATGACTGAGGTTTTGTGATTTGTTTCGGTGTCAAAAACCAATCCTAGGAGGACTGAAGCAGAATTGATTCAGAGTGGAAACCAAATAAAAGAATGAAGAAGAGAAACAGCATTTGAATTCTTCAGAAAATCTTTGAAATGACTCAGAAAATTAAAATTAAGGAATTTCCAAAGAGGAAAAAATTACAAATGAAATGTGATAACTACTATTTACAGAATATGGAGAAAAGTGTTACCTAGATTATTATGGGGTGAGGACTGCTCACTAGCTGCTGACTACGAAGAGGAAATTCAAGTTTTATTATTCCTGCAGTCCAAGTAGATATTGCCAACTATCCCACAAGGGTTGCTTAGTGACAAAATGTCAGGCTACATACACTATGGATCAAAAGCTATTAGTGTTCATTCCCTTCGATCTGAATACTTCCAAGTCTAGAATCCAACATAAAGAAATAATGTGGATAATCTCAGACATCAATTGTAGCATTGTTTATAAAAGTAAATAATTGGAGGGGGCGGAGTCAAGATGACGGACTAAACACACGTCTCCCCAAATCCCTCTGGAAACAAAGACATGAACTGACAATTAAAGGGGCCGACTTGACGGCACTTGGCTTTGGCTTTGGCTCTGGACACCTAGTGAGCCTTAGGATGTGGCATAGGGCTGTTAATTTGGACTTCATGTCACTGAATGCAAAACCTCCTCTCTTTTGCTGACCCCACTCTCGGTAAGCATGGGCTTGCATGGACTGAAGGTAACTCACCATTTTAATTTCTTTCTCTCTGTCTTAGCCAGTGGGCAGAGCTGCAACTTGACTAGCTGTTAATCTCAGATGCACTGCTGGTGGGATGGGCAAGTGAAATTGACACATTTTGAGAACTTGGCTTTAGACTCTGTGCATCTCGGCACCCTTGGCCTCACCTTCTGCCTCCACCATATGGTAGCTGGTGTTGAGGCAGTGGTGAGCTTGTGCACGATGCCATCTCTTGATGATCCATTGAGAGGTGAAGACACCGATACGGAGGCTCCAACGGGACTTAGTTCCTAGGCTAGGAGGCAGTGCCTGCCTGGGGAAGAGCGCTTTTCTGACAGAAAAGCAGTATTCTAAAGTGTTGCCTACAGCTGGGGCCTGACAGCAGAGGCTAGCAGGGCCATAGCCTCTTTGTAATTTGAGCTAGTTTATAACATTTGGGGATCGATACAGAGGTGTTTACTTTGCCAGCTGGGAAGAGGGACCTATACTCCTGAAAACCTGAATGACTTTGGAAGTTGTCAGGTACTTTTTACTCTCATTTTAAGATGGCCTAGAGAAACAACTGTGTTGCATCCTCACAACATCTCTCCCAGCCTCTATTGACTCACATGATGCCCCAAAAGCAACAAACTCTGGAGAAAACAGTAACCAAGAAATCACCCATGGCTTCAGAAGGCCCCCAAAAGAAAGCATCTCAGAACTTCCCAGATGAAGAAGCTTTTCTGAAACTATTGGAAGGTAAATACAAAGAGATTAGATATAGAGACTTTATACAAAATGCAGCAGAGCAAAACAAAAAATTAAGCTAGCTGTTCCATCTGATGGAACACCAGTACTCTGAAATTCAACAGGTCAAGAACAAAATCAAAGACATAGAAACTTCAATTCAAAGCCAAGAAAACAGAATGAAACAAACGGAAAATAGACTTTCTCATTTGGAAGACAGGGATAATGACTGCAGCATCTATGAGGAGAAATCAAAAAACAGAAACAATAAAAATGAAGAAGCATTAAGAAGCATGTGGGACTCATTAAGAGGAACAATCTATGATTAATTGGCGTTTCTGAACAGAGTGGGACACCTGAGAACACAGAGAGTATTGTGGCTGAGCTCCTGACAGAAGACTTGCTAGAAATTATGAAAGAAGAGAACATAGGTAGCCAAGAGACATATCGAACACCACACAATACAGATATCAAAAGAAAGACTCCAAGACATATTATAATCAAGCTTAACAAAATGAAACAAGCAGAAACTCCGAAAAGCAGCAAGACTCAAAGCAAAGCTAACATTCAGAGGGAAACTGTGTAGGCTTTCATCAGATTTCTCAGCAGAAACCATGCTGGCATGGAGACAGTGGCATGACACATTCAAAGCCTTGAAGGAGAAGAACTTCCCACCAAGAATTATATATGCTGCAAAACTATCTTTCAAATATGGAAATGAAATTAAGACATCCCTAGATAAACAGAAACTCAGAGACTGTGTAAAAACCAAACCAAAGCTACAAGAAATACTGAAAGAATCTCTTGGCTTGGAAGAACAAAACCACTAACATTGTATTTTAGAAGCAAATATAGGATACATCATGCAAAATCCTACTCAGTCAGGGAAGGCTCCAAACTCAATCAAAGCTATAATAGTGAAAGAAATAATCCAGTGATCATATCATGAAAACTATGATGTCATCATATTAAAAGGAGGGACGTACTACAGTCATTATAGGCCTTCCAGATGGAGAGGAAGTTGATAAGAATGGTAGTAACTGAAATTGAGTTTATATATATTTTATTAAGGGGGATCTCAGTGGCAGCTATAAAGCACAATGAAGATGCAACATATCAAATCAAGAAACATAATACAGGAGTCTCAACAACCACAAAACAAACCCTGAAAAAGGTGTAAAATCAACTCATAAAGAAGAATGTCTCAGAACAGAATAATAAGAACAACAGAGAAAAACATCAACACAAAAATAAACATATCACAACGGTGGCACTGAACACATACCTATCAATAATCACAGTGAATGTGAATGGACTGAACGCTCCAGTAAAGAGACATAGAGTGACATCTTGGATCAAAAGACACAATCCATCCATACGTGGCCTACAAGAAACTCATCTTAGACTTCAAAGATATGAACAAACTGAAAATTCAAGGATAGAAGAATATATATCAAGCTCGCAACGAACAAAGCAGAGCAGGTGTGGCACTTCTAATCTCAGATAAAATAGATTTTAATGCAAAATTCACCACTGTGGGCAAGGATGGACACTACTTATTGCTGAAAGGCTCAACATGCAAACAGGACTTAACAATATTAAATATTTATGCACCTAATATTATAGAACCTAAATATATCAAAGAAACACTGACTACACTGAAAAATGAGATAGATCACTCCACAATAATAGTGGAAGACTTCAACACTCCACTCTCAATACTGGACAGATTATCTAGCAAAAAAAACCCTATAAAGACATAGAAGACCTTAGTGCCGCAGTTAACCAACTAGACCTCATCAACATGTACAGAACTTTATCGATCGGCAGACAAGTACACCTTCTCCAGTGTACATGGAACAATCTCCAGAATAGACCATGTGTTAGGACATAAAGCAAATCTCAACAAAATCAATACCACGGAATTAATGCAAATCATCTTCTCAGAGCATAAAGCCATAAAAATTGAAATCAGTAGTAGAAAAAACACAGAAGAAAGTGGAACTCATGGAAACTGAACAATATCTTGCTCAAAAACCCATGGGTTATAGAAGAATCACGGATGAAATCAAGAAATTGATGGATTCCAATGAGAATGAAAACACTTCCTATTAGTACCTGTGGGATACAGTCAAAGCTGTGCTCAGAGGTCAGTTTATCTCCATAAATGCACACATCTGGAAGGAAGAAAGAAACCAAGCCAAAGAACCAGCCCTACAGCTTCAACAACCAGAGAGAGAACAACAGAGGAACCCCTCAGGCACCAGAAGAAAACAGATCATAGAGATTAGAGCAGAACTAAATGAATCAGAGAATAGAAGAACAACTGAAAACACTGAAAAGACCAAAAGTTGACTTTTTGAAAAGATCAACAAAATTGACAAACTACTGGCTAAACTTATTAAAGACAAACAGGAAAGGAAATAAACCAAATAAGAAAAGACAGGGGAGTGTCATAACAGATCCAACAGAAATAAAAAATATCATAACAGAATACTATGAAAGACTGTACTCTAACAAATTTGAAAACCTAGAGGAAATGGACAAATTCCTTGATTCATATCACCTACCAAAATTATTACAAGGTGAAGCAGAACAACTTAATAAACCCATCACAAAGGAAGAGATTCAAAAAGTCATCCAAAAACTGCCAACCAAAAAAAGCTCGGGCCCAGATGGTTTCACTGCAGAATTCTACCAAACTTTTAGAGAAGAGTTATCTCCAATACTACTGAGACTATTTCACAGTATAGAAAGGGATGGAATACTCCCAAATTCATTCTATGAAGCCAGCATAACCCTGGTACCAAAGCCAGGGAAAGACCCAACAAAAAGGAGAACTGCAGACCCATATCACTCATGAATCTAGATGCAAAAATCTTCAACAAAATTCTTGCCAACAGAACACAACAACATATCAAAAAAATAATCCATCATGACCAAGTTGGATTCATACCAGGGATGCAAGGCTGGCTCAACATCAGAAAAACAATTAATGTCTATCAACCACATAAATAACACAAAAGACAAGAATTACCTAATTCTGTCTATTGATCCAGAAAAGGCATTTGATAAAGTCCAACACTTATGCATGCTAAAAACTCTCAGCAAAATAGGAATAGACAGCCAATTCCTCAACGCAATAAGGGCCATTTATACAAAGCCAACTGCTTATACCATCCTGAATGGAGAGAGACTGAAACACTTTACCTTGAGAATGGGAATTAGGCAAGGATGCCCACTCTCACCTCTCCAATTCAACATTGTACTAAAAGTTCTAGCTAGAGCAATCAGACAAGACCAAGAAATAAAGGGCATCTGCATTGGCAAAGAAGAACTAAAAATCTCCTTATTTGCAGATGATATGATTGTATACACAGAGAATCCCAAAGAATTCATAAGTAAACTACTCAAACTGATAGAAAAGTTCAGCAAAGTCTCAGAACACAAGATAAAAATAAGTAAATCAGTAGGACTCCTTTACACCAACAATGAGATTATTAATTAAGAAATCACCCAATCTATAGCATTTACTATAGCCCCCCAAAAGATAAAGTACCTAGGAATAAGTTTAATCACAGAAATAACAGACCTTTACAAAGAGAACTACAAGTCCTTACTACAAGGAACTAAGAGAAACTTACATAAATGGAGAAACCTACACTGCTGATAGACAGGAAGACTTAACATTGTCAAAATGTCTATTTTGCCCAAAGCAATCTATTTATATAATGCAATCCCAATATAAATCCCAGTGACATTTTTTAATGAGATGGAGAAACAAACTGCCAACTTTGTTTGGAAAGGGAAAAAGTCCCAGATAAGTAAAGCACTACTGAAGACGAAGAACACCTGGGAGGCCTCTCACTACTTGACTTTAGAACCTATTACACTACCACAGTAGTCAAAACAGTCTGGTACTGGTACAAAAAGAGACAGATAGATCAATGGATAACAATCGAGACCCCACGGATGACACCATCTTCCTGTGTACAGTTGATATTTGACAAAGGCCCTAAGACATTAAACTGGGGAAAAACAATCTTTTCAACAAATGGTGCTGGCAAGATTGGATATCCATCTGCAATACACTGAAACAAAACCCATACCTTATGTCTTATACAAAAACCAAATCAAACTGGATAGCCAAGTGCCTTCGAGTCAGATCTGACTCATCAAACTGGATAAAAGACCTAAATATCCAATCTAAAAGAATAAAGCTCATCCAAGAAAAAGTAAGAACAACAATGCAAGTTTTAATACACAACATAGATAGACTTCAAAATCTGTCAAAGCACAAACAACAGAAAATAGGTAAATGGGAACTATTAAGAGTCAAACACTTTTGTTCATCCAAAGACTTTATTAATGGAAGTAAAAGGCCATCTACAGAGTGAGGAAAAATATTTGGCAGCTATATGTCAGACCGATGCCTGATATCCATAATCTATAAGGTACTACAAAATATTAATAAGAAGATAAATAATCCAATTAAGTGAAGAGCAAAGGAGATGGACAGACACGTAGCTAAAGAGGAGATGCAGGCAGCCATAAAACACATGCGGACATGTTCACAATCATTAGCTATTAAAGAAATTCAAATCGAAACTACAATAAGATACCACCTCACCCCAACAACCAGGTTGGCCATGATCCAAAAAATGCAAAACAACAAATGCTGGAGAGGCTGTGGAGACAGTGGAACTATCCTATACTCTTGGTGGGAATGCAAAATGGTGCAACCTCTCTGGAAAGCAATCTGGCTTCCTTAAAAAGCTGGATCTAGATACAGCATTTAACCCAGTAATTCCACTACTTGGAATATATCCTACAGAATCAAGGCCATTCACACCAACTGACACATGCACATGAATGTTTACCACAGCACAGTCCACAACAGCTAAAAGATGGACTCACCCCAGATGGCCAACAACAGAGGAATGGATAGGTAAACTATGGTTTATGGAACACTATGCAATGATAAAGAACAATGATGATTTTAGGAAACATCTCATAACCTGGTTTCAACTGGAGGACATTATGTTGAGCAAAAGTAGTCAGCGACAAAAGAACAAATATTGGATGACACTCCTACGATAAGAACTTAAAAACAGACTCATGCATAGAAGAAAAGACTCTGACAGTTACATGGGTGGGGAGGGAGGGAGGGTTTAGATTAGATAGTTGATAGAAATTTGGTTGGGTAAAATCTGTGACAGCACACATTACAAAGAACATCAATATTAACTGGACTTCAACATAACACAAGTACTCCTCCCATCTAATCCATTATTACAAGGACAGAGTAGCTGGAGCAGGGGGCCAGAGACCACGCTCTCAGGGAATATCGAGGCCAACTGGCACAACTAGCATTCTGCTAAGAGAGCCCTCTGTACCCCACATTGGTGAGCGGTGTCTGGGGTCTTAAAAGCTACCAACCTGCCACCTGAGGGTATAGCAAATAGTCCCAAGTCAGCAGGAATGGATGATCACCAAGGACCAAAATGACATGGGGGAAAGAGAACCCAAAAGACAGAGAGATCTACATGAGTGGGCGACTACATCGACTTGTGACCAGAAGAACCAGATGGTGCCCAGCCTCCACCAGTGATAGCTGTGATGGAGCTCACAAAGTTGAGTCTCACTGGCAACACAAGAATAAAAAAGGGTACACCCTGAGATCTCCATTAAAAGACTGCAATTGATGGTCCATGGGCCTCAGAGTTCCCCTGGGAGCATGGTCCCTGGCCCTGATGCTGCCTCCATCCATAAATCATAATGGAGGTCAACTCTAGGACAGGAATGGACTGGACTTGGGATATGGAGTAACCATATCATGTGTCCACTTTATGGTTCTATGCATCTATAGGATGTCGTCCTGCTGATCTCTTACTGGAGGAAGGGGAGTGGGTGGAGAGGAGGAGGTTGTTGGGAGGATAAGACATGTAGGGAGCACAGAGGAAGAGTATCCTGTCACTGGGCAGGGAGAGCAGTGGGAGCTGCATATAGGTAGGCACACAAATTTATATTGGAATGTACATTTTCATTCAATCATAATAATAATAAAAAAGTAAATAATTGGAGATAACACAGTTGTTCAATATTTGGAAA
This sequence comes from Heterohyrax brucei, assembly GCA_028571685.1. Taxonomy (NCBI): domain Eukaryota; kingdom Metazoa; phylum Chordata; class Mammalia; order Hyracoidea; family Procaviidae; genus Heterohyrax; species Heterohyrax brucei. Next base: position 86,915,085 of record CM053151.1, on the reverse strand, counting down.
ACGTTCAAATAAGTAATGACAAATCCATGTAATCAATATGTAATCATCAAAAAAATTCATAGTGATTTTTTAGTGACTTGGAAAAAAGGATGTATTGTTGTATTAAATGAGAAAAGAAAAGTGCAATTACATAGAATATGACCAACTATGAAAAACAGAACTCTATAAACAACTGGAAGGCATATGTCAACTTTTGCACAGCTGTTGTCACTGAGTAATGAGATTGTGGACAATATATTTTCCAATTTCCATTATTTTCTAATGAGCATAAATTATTTTGCTAACCACGGAAAAAAGCTTGCCATGTATTCAAGAACAGCAGCCAGCCAAGTGCCGTGGAGTCGGATGAAGTTTTCAAAGGAAGAAGCATGGTGAACTATTTCTACTTTCTCTGTAAGTCTAACCATCAAAATGGAAAAATGTCAGTGAAATTTCCTTCCGTTTTTTGCCCATTTAATTCCTAACTCTTATATCAATCCATGGTTATACCAGGCCAATATGTTTCTTGGTCCTTTGTTTTTATTTATATACTGTAATTTGTAGCATGTTAATTTAGACCTTTAAGAGGTAGAAATGGGATTTACCTTTTTATTCAGTGACTTGGATAATAACCTCCTGAATTATAATCCTCATTCTAAATTTGTCTCTTGTGACATAAAAAAGAGGCCACGAAATATGTTAACTAAACAGCCAAAAACAAAACAAAAACCGAAATCCATTGCCAGTGAGTCAACACCAACTCAGAGCAATACTATAGGACAGAGTAGAACTGCTGCCTAGGGGTCTAAGCCTTTAAGTCTTTACAGAAGCAGACTGCCACGTCTTTTTCCTGAGAAGCAGCTAGTGGGTTCAAACTGCCAAACTTTTGGTTAGCTGAGCATTTAACCATTGTGTCACCAGGGTCCCTTATTAAACAGCCAAATAACCAGAATGATTAACTGCTAATAAAATGTTTTTGAATTGATGGGGTTAAAAATATATACATATTTACTGGGTACTTACTAGTACTGGGAAACCCTGTTGGTGTACTGGTTAACTGCTTTGTCTACAAACCAAAACGAAGGCAGTTCAAATCCACCAGGTGCCCCTTGGAAACTCTATGGAGCAGTTCTACTCTATCCTGTAGAGTCAATATGAGTGAGAACTGACTCAACGGCATTGGGTTTGGTTTTTTACTAGTAGTGGGAACTGTGCAAGGTGCTTATAATCTAGGGAGGAAGACAAAGGTAGCAAGTATCAAGCGCCATGACCGAAGAAAGCACAAAATGTTTTAGGGGAATAGAGGAGAGGGACACTTAACCCAGTCAAGGGTTCAGGGATGATCTGTTAAGAAGATTGTATCTCAGCAGAGCTAAGACTGCAATTTTCTCCTCCTGTGTTCTCTCCTTTCACATATCTTTAATGAATCCTGTATTTACTAGTAGTAAATAAAGGTCAACTACAGGTCTACCCCGATTCTATAACAAGAAATTCCAATTAAGACTAACATTCTGTCCGTGCATTTTTGCATGAGCAATGTTTAATCCTACAGTAGCATTTCTCACACCGTTGCATAATTGTTCTCCAATAAACTGGGAATCCCTTGGACAGTCTTGGTTATCATGGAAACCCCAGCACCTAGCACAGTGTTGTCTTCATAATGTTGTTGTCTTCATAATGATGATTATTGTACAATACATATTATTAGTCCTTATTATATATATAACTCATCTTCTTATTCTTTGTCCTTAGTATAAATTTATAAGATGAAAACTTTTTATCTTACATATATGACCAGTTACCTGTAACTGTGAGTGAAGATAGTGTGTTTTATTGGTAACAATTCTGTATAACTTTTTAGTAATAAGTTTTAATGATGCTAATGATGATGACTGATGGTGATTCATCTATCAGTAGTCGGGTTTACAATAGTTTTTTTGCTACCAGGTGCTATCAGATATGGCTAATAACATACGGTTTGATAAGATGAACATTTCACAAAGACATAATCATATCAATGGTCAAAAATTCCAATAATTAGTAATGATATTATAACAAAAATCACAAAATACTAGATCAAGGATCCTTTCCAACTGAAAGAGAAAACCACACTCTAGAGTCACTAGCTGGTCTAACTTACTTTGTTTTTGCCTCCTTTAATAAAGATGGGTCATCTGTAGCCAAATACACTCTTTTTTTGTCCACTTGCATCCTGCGTGACAGAAGCTGAAAATGTTCTTCAACATGTACCATGTACTCCTCGATGGGATGGAAGGCTGCTTCTGTTCCCACTTTGTCTGTACGCCTGACATGGACTCTGGGGGGCAGAGGGAGAAATTCAGATTCTACCGTAATGTTCTGACCCACCAGGTGCTTCATGAAGATCTAACTTACTACTCCTCCACATGATGGGATAATGAGTGTTTTTAAATCAATTTTTGTTCACTTTCACCATTAGGAAAAATAAAATAAATATTAAACAACTCAAGCATATATATTTGAAAAATGTAAATGCAAAGCCAGCCAAGTGCAAGGCATGTTAAATAATGCAAGAGAAATTAGAAAATAAATGAAGCCTCTGAAGAATACTTTATTATTGGAGAAAATAATTGGCATATGAGGAAGTAAGGAAGATTCCAGAGTCATACTCCATACCAAGTGGCAGGAGAACAATTAGCCTTCCAGAAAACAATGTAACTCACAAAATTTTGAGACAAAGTGATACCAGAATTCACAATGTCACAGACCATTACAGATGTTTTAATATTGTGAGACTCAGTTTTTCTTTCTCCCTTCATTTTACTAAATTTTATAGTATCTATAGATTTACTATAACTGATAGCTTGCCAAATTTACAGTGGCACTATGAAACGTCACAGACCCTGCATGGATTCTTGCTACACACAGTCAAAGGCAAGCCTGACAAACCACTTAAGGGATTATACCATTTTAAGTTCATGCAGCCATTCACCCCTTTTGGTGTATGCAAGAATTTCCTTTTCGGTTTTTCATTCTATCAAATGCATGCAGATACTGATCTCATCTGTCCTATTTAAGAAAGGCCCTAAACTTGTAAAACTGAGAACAAGAGATTTGCACTGAAAGCAGTCTCTTCACATTTTAGTGCTTCCAAAGTAACTGTTTAACGGGAATAAAAGTAATATGAATTACAATTTGTTTTCAAAAATTAAAAGACTCTCCTTAAGTCCTCCCTTTCCTCCTACTCCCATTACTAAGCCAAACCAAAACTAAACTGGTAGCCATCACATGGATTCCAGCTCACAGTGACCCTACAGAACAGAGTTGAACAATAGGGTTACAGGTGGTGGACTGGAACTGGCAACGTTTTGTTTAGCAGCTGAGTTCTTAACCACCACACCATCAGAGCTCCAAACCAGTCTTCATTGTGGAAAAGGAAAAGGATAGATTTGTTTTCCTTTGGGTCACAGTATATTAGGACTTCTTACTTCAATTCTACTGCAACCTCAGTGTACGACTAGAACAACAATCACAACTCAAGCTTAAAACTAGCTTTTATTATGAACTTGGAATAAGGCTTTAATGTTAGCAGGGTTACTCTACCATCTTCGTGGCTATTCTTTCCTTTACATTCCACGTATAGTCTAGATGTAGACACCATCATATGAACTCTTATTTCCCATATCCTTCTTCTCTTTTGCATTTTTTACTCAGTGAAAATATGCACACCAAAATATTCTCCAATTCAGCAATTTCTACATGTAAAATTCAGGGACACTGATTATATTCTTCATATTGTACAACCATTACCATCATCCTTTTCCAAGTTATTCCACCATCATTAACATAAACTCAATATTCCGTATGCAAACTCCCCCTTTCCCCTTCTCTTGAACTCTAGTAACCACTAATAACCTCTGGCTTCTAAATATTTGCTTATCTCATTTTAAGTGAGATCATACAGTATTTGTCCTTTTGCAAGTAACTTATTTCACTCAACATAATGTTTTCAAGTGGCATGTATCAAGACTTCATTTCTCTTTATGGCTGAATAGTATTTTATTATATGTATATATTTTGCTTATCTGTTCATCTGTTGATGCACATTTAGGCTGTGTCCACCTATGGGCTATTGTGAAAAGTGCTGCAATGAACAGTAGTGTATAGGTTTCTGTTTGTGTTACAGGATTAAGTGAGATAATGTAATTGTAGGTAGTTTGCTAATTTAACTACTGTACTATTAACTCTCTCCAACTTTCAACACCCTGTTCAAACACTGTAACTATGATGCCATTCCTGTTTCCCTTTTCTGATCTCCTTTAATATATTCTATGCTTTTCTCAAGGTATTTATCACATTCTACCTTGTACAATGCTAACTTGTGTAAATCTCTTCTACCAAAGACTATACTATAATGGGCAGGAAAGAAGTCATTTAAAAAATAATTAATCTTGGATTCTCACAATAGCAGGTATTCAATAAATGTTCTGTAAGTAAAGTGAATGATTCAACACATGTATTACTATTAATGGTTGACTTTATTATAACCAGTATAGGCTCTAGAATGCCACAGTGTAATCCAGAAGTCTGTTTTTAAGAATATTTAAGCATCAATCTCTCTGAATGGTAATAATATTTTACAGTGCATTTCTTTCACAGAACTAAAAAGCTTTTTCCAGCCTTTTCTCACCCTGTCATCAGCTTTGGGGTAGGTATTACCTTACCCATTTTACAGATGGAAAAATCAAACTCTAATACTATTATTAAGTAATTGGGCCCAAATCACTCAAATAGGGAAAAGATAGGCATATTTCCTAGGTCACTTAACTCTCAGTCTAGTATCTTCTCCATTAGTTCCAATGACCTTTTCTCAAGGTGTGATATATGGTATCAGGACCCAGAAAAACTCCTTTTTCCATGTTTTATATTTGTGTACAGCAGCACAAGCTTGCCAGCAAAGACGCTTTTTTGGAATTTTCTTGCTTGCATGACTTCCTGATATATTCCCTTTTACCAGGCATAAGACTGAATATATACATAGAAGATAACTCCCTAGTTGGGTCAAGAGATAATTTTAAATAATAATTTAAACATTGTTTCACATTACAAATAATACCCTAATTCTCAAGGCAGCTTCTAGGACACAAAAGAAAACAAAATATCAACAATGTAAAATAATCTCCAATAGTAATTAACGAAGCCGGAAAAATAAGGGGGCAAGGAGCACTAGAAGAGCTGTAAATGTAACAACTTCATCTCATTGACCTGTTAAGCTAAGACGAGAGTCATGTGTCATAGCCAGTAAAAAGAAAATTTGCTATATTTTCCCAGGAGAGACAGCTACCTCCAGAACGATGGGTTTAATATTTTTGGTGAACAAATAAATGAGTAAAAGTGACAAAGTACAATGACCTCGCTATTCTAAGTGAACAAAAGAAGAACAGTCTGCCTGTGACATAAGGTAAGCTCTGGAATCTTTGTTCCTTAGTATGGCTATGAAAATTAAGCTAGGTTTTTACAACATATTACAAAAGCATACAATCCTGCTGCTACATATCACTGTATAAGCAGCAAATCAGACTCTTACCCAATAACTGGATGTTGGAAGCCAAGCTTCTTGGTGGCCTCTTCTATTTCCTTTTCCAGCCAAGGCTGTGGGCGGATCAAGTATTTGACAAACTGGGACACCCACCACACTGCAGGATCACCATGGACTCGAACGAGTCGATCTGCAAGGTCTTCCGGCACAGCCAGGGGTAAATACGGAGGACGGGGATGAAGGCTGTCTACAATGGGGAGCTCAACCACCTGAACATTTTTGTCTTTCACTTCACCTGAGAGAATATCAAAACACATCATCACCATACTGTACTCCTCTTACAACTACCACTGAACAGGTGCTTATTCTGGATGCTTTCATTCTCATAGCTATTCTAAAGAATAATTTTTACTTTGAAACCAAAAAACTAAACTCATCACTGTTGAGTTGATTCCAACTCATAGAGACTCTAAAGGACAGAGCAGAACTGCTCCATATCATTTCCAAGAAGCATCTTGCAGATTTGAACTGCTGACCTTTTGGTTAGCAGCCATAGCACTATGCTACCAGGGTTTCCAATTTTTACTTTACAAAGGGGAAAAAAAGATGTTCTGTGAAGTTAAGTAATGTATCCAAGGCACTAAAACAAAAATGACACAGCTGAGTTTCACATTATGCTCTCAAGTCCGTGGCATTCTTTATCATAACATCCTGCCACATCACTACCTCATACACCAGGGAAGGGTGATATCTGGCACTCAAAATATCTAACCAGATAATAGTAATGTTTCTAGGAGACACAGCTAGCTAGCTGGGTAAGGTGCTGTTGTTATTGCTGTTTTTGAATCAAGTGATATCAAAACTTCCAGTTTATCATTACAGAAGATGGTTCCTGCACTACTTTCAAGACAGAGTTCAGTGATTCGGGGGTTAATTAGAGATCATAATTTTAAGGCAAGCGTACGTATCTTTTGAGAAAAAAAATCAATTTTAAATGAAAAAAAATTAGATAATTTACAGTCTTTTTTCCCCTTTGGCCAAAACAGACCTATTATATTTTCAATTATGATACTCACAGAATCTATGTTACTTGTTTACCTCAACAGTAATTTAAAATTAGAACACAGATTAGATGCTAATTTTTACAAATGATGATTACTCTCAGAATCCAACTTCTATATATCATTAATGTTATTTCTAATCTATCAACTTTAGAATGCAGTGATAAACAAAAAGAAACAAAAATGCAGTAGCCAGCATCCTTATAGTTTATCTTACATACTAAAGGCCACATAGTCATAACCAGAAGGCACAAAGATTATGAGGCAGATTTTACTAACATAAAATGTACTGAATTAAAATTTCAATAACAGAAAATATTAACCTGAAGATACAAAATAACTACAGTTAAGATATTGTCATCATGCATAATAAATTAGAATTACAGTAGTCAATAAACCATTAAAAATAAAGAATATACTATTGTAAAATAAGCCTAAAATACATTTAAAAAGTATCACCCCTCCCCCAAAAAAACCTATCACCAGAATAAAACATAGTCCTCAGATTCCATATTCTGCATATTTGGAAAATGTTTTAAAAATAAATTAAATCATCTGGGAATGTAGTCAATCAACTGCAAGGTTATTTGAAAGTAGGTTTGGTATAACTAAGAATTAAAAACCTAGAGTTAATACTCCCTCTGTGATATGTAAAACTCATTTCAGGACTCTGAGAACAAAGTCCTTGGAACAAACATTTGTTACATGAATAAATGGCAATAACTTTTTTTTTAACTGCCAGTACTGTAGTTCATCTAGGGTGCCAATGAAGAGTTGGGCACTTTCATCAGATGAGAAACTATCATTTAAGACAGTATGAAGAAAAAGTGAGCTGTATTTTAAATCAAGTTCTAATAGTTTCCCCAAGACAAGGAAAACTAGGAAGCTTTTCCTGATGTTCCTGGCTCAAACGTGATGACAAGGTCCTTGTTCTCTAAGTAATACTCACTCAAGATTTCCAGTATAAAAACTTCACCCATAACTACACTGTTCTCAGTGGGAAAAACTTAAAATATTTTCAAGACACTACTACCAACAGGTATTAATATTCAACTGACTAGTAAAATATTAATTTATTTGTGCATTTACATGCACAAATAAAAAGTCGGTATAAAATACAAGTTTAACTCCCCCAATAATGCTATGTTACAAAGTAAAAGAAAATAACATGGTATGTTCTATGCTAAAAGGTTCTACTTTTAATGTTTACCATACTTTTTTTTTTTTAATCCTGTCAAAATACATACCAAAAAGGATTGACATCTCGAAGAGATCCTAGAGAGAATCTCGTTTGGTGTTTAAACTTAATTTAACTCATGTCACCTTTATAATTTTTACTATATACTACCTGTATTATTTAATATTTTAAAAATTAACTCATTTTTTAAAACTGAAATGAACTTATTTTATGGAAGGCAACCAAAACCATAAATCCATTGAAAATAAAACCATGTTACTAAACTCCTATATAGATATTACTGGAAATCGTGAGTAACTGCTACATCTGCTAACCAAAAGGTCAGCAGTTCAAATCCGCCAGGCACTTCTAGGGAACTCTATGGGGTCAGTTGTACTCTGACCTCCAAGGATGCTATGAGTTAGACTTGACTCAAGGACACTGGGTTTTTTTTTTTTTTTTACAGATACTATTACTTACAGAGGGATTTAAGCCCAAAGCCGTATTTCTCTTAAAAAGGGAAATTATTAGAGAAGTTTTGTAAAGAGTGGCAATTCATTTCCCCCTTAAATCTTCTAAGAATGTGAAATTGGTTGAGAAACAAAGAAACCAGATGGCAATGAAAATTTCTGCCTGACTACTAATAAAGGATGAATTGGAGAAGATGGTTTTATGGCTAGCATTCACACCTCAGAGGCTACCTAAATGTTCCTGCCCAGTCCTAGGCAGGGTCTGTTAACCAAGACCTACTATGCGGTGAAGGAAAAGAAACATGCCTTCTAAGAATGACCCACACCATAACAGAAGCCAGAAAGGGCTGGCTGGGCCTCAGATATTTTGATTCATCTTCCCACACTCACTAGCATCTTTCCTTTCTTTCTTCTTGAACGATACTTTACTGTGTTTTAGGTGACAGTTCACAGAGCAAATCAGTTTCTCATTCAACAAACTGCATACAAAGTATTCCATGACATTGGTTATACTCTTCATGCTATGTCAGCATTGTCCCCATTTCCACCCTGGGTTCCCTGTTTTCATTCGTCTGCCTTTCCTACCCATTCCTGTCTTCTCATCTTCACTTCTGGGCAAATGTTGCCTTTTTCATTTTGAGTGATTGTTGGTTCTATAAAACTTTTGAGGAGTACTACTGTTTATTTTATAGGCCTGTCTGTTGCTTGGCTGGAAACCTCGGTTGTGTAGTAGTTAAGAACTATGGCTGCTAACCAAAAAGCTCAGCAGTTCAGATCCACTGAGCGCTCCTTGGAAACTCTGTGGGGCAGTCCTACTCTGCCCTAAAGGGTCACTATGAGTCAGAGTCAATTTGATGTCAATGAATTTGGTTTTTGGTTTGAATGTATGGCTGAAAAGTGGATTCCAGGAATGGCTGCAGTTCCAAGTCAGCGGGGTGTCTTATGCCTATAGTCTCAGGGATTCCATTAGTCTTTACTAAGCCATAAGTCTAGCCATCCTTTTCTTTTTTTAAATAAATTTTATATTTTGTTCCACATTTTTCTCCTGCTCTGTCCAGAACCCTCTACTATGATCCTAGTAGTAGTGGCAGCCAGGCACCATGTAGTTTTTCTGGTCTCAGAGCAGAATTAGTTTGCCTATACTGGTCCTCTTGAAGAAAGGAGGATTCACAGTACCTGTCTTCATCAACAATTTTCTAGTTAGAGAGCTACTGGAGATATCTTGATACCAAATCCAGACTTTTCTCCTTGACATAATTAGAAAGACTGAAAAAGGAGTACCTTTTTCACTATGTAATTTAATATGTATTTTAATGTTCTACCAGGGGACTACCAAAGATTATCTCACATACCACCTAACATCATCTGTAATAATCTGTGGTGTGTTTCAGAGTTTGAGAAACATGGATTTATTTAAACAATCTTACTTTACAGGTGAAGAAACAGACTAAAAGGGTTTAAGTGAGCTTGTCAAAAGTAACACAGCCAGTTAATAAAAGGGCCAAGATCAGACTCTAGTGTTTATTCCATTACTCATGCTGCACCCTGATTTCTGACACTTTTTTTTAAGTACAATCCCTTTAATCAATCAAGAGAACCTTGACATTCTATTAAGGTTTTAGAGCTCTAAAAATATGCACCAACCTTCCATCAAGAGAATGTTTTACATGTACGAGTCATACATAAGTCAGCACTATTCATTTGTAAAGAATCATTGCAAACTATTCTGGGCTTTACACAATTGACTACCCAGTTCAAACTAAATAGAAATGGTTATTACTGATCATTTCAGGAAAGCCATTTTCAAGACTACCTCCTTTTACAAATGATCCTGCTTTATAAGGTCATTCTTTTTGCTGAGGGTAGATGAGACTTGTGGGCTCCTTGGTAGAATTAGATAGCTGTCCACCAGAAGAACAGCTCTTGGTAAAAGACTACCTGCACAGCTGTAAGCAAGCACCTCAAGAGAAGCCCTCTTCACTACTAATCAATTCTCAACAGCTCCATTTAAAAGGATTACTTCTGTCATCACTCCACGTGACAGAGACAGACACAACTGCCTTGGAGCTGTCAACTAGAAATACTAAGCTTCAGGAGACAATAGAAAAGGCTTGAGAGCTTTAATACCTACCAAGAAGAAAAGGTTCTATTGCAAAAAAAATACTGCAAGAGTGAAAAGGATTTGGGATCGCAGTCCACTAGATGAGATTCTTCTGCATTTACTGCCTCTCTTCAGTGGCTACTAAGCAACTGCTACCATGCTGACCTGTGAGAGATGCAGAACTACTTTTGTTTCTCCTGAACACAAAATTCAGAAAGTTCAGAATGGCCATGGCATGAAGTTTGGAACAGGGCTGCCAGCTGAGAAACATCCAGAGTCTCTGGGACTCTAGCCTTCTAAAGAGGTTTCTCTCACTACCCATGTAGGTCTTGGCTTCCCCTAAGTAAGTACAGAAAGGTAGAGTGAGGTTTTATATCCCTTCCTATGAGTTGTCTTGGAAGGTTATTGCTGCTAGCGGTCATCACACCTAATGGCCATTCCATCACAGAGTCAATTAAAATATACTAAGGCCAATGTCCAGTCATATACTGCCCTGACTATAGCACACAGTGATGAACAGTACAGGCTTGGGAATCACAAAAACAAATGTTCAAACTCTCTTATCACTTACCAGTTGTCAGACCTCTGATGTTAAATTTAACTTCATCTCAGTTTTTTATCATCTGTAAAATGAGGTTAATAATAGCACCTTACTAGTATGCAAAATGTGATCAAGGATAGTACCTTATTCACTGAATTTCACCACATGTCCGTATAAGGACTTATACAACGGAAATATAAAACACTGAAGAAAAAGATTAGAGGCTTAAATGGAAAGATGTTGTGTTCCATGTTCATGGATTGGAAGATTTAATATTGTTAAGATGTCAGTACTACCCAAAGTGATCCATAGATTCAACAAATTTCAACAGCCTTTTTTACATAAATAGAAAAACCAATACTCAACTGTACATGGAATGGCAAGCGACCCCAAACAGCTAAGGCAACGTTGAAAGAGAAGAACAAAGTAGGAGGACTCATGATAAGATACCGTTTCACTTCCACTGGGATGGCTAAGATATGGAACAAACAAAAATCCAGAAAATAATAAAAGTTGGCAAAGATGTGGGGAAACTGGAACCCTCTTCCATTCCTGTTAGGAATATAATTGTGAAAAATACTGTGGTGACTTCTAAAAAAACTGAAAACATAACTACCATATCACCTAGCAATTCCACTCCTTGGTATATACCCCAAAGTTGTGAAAGCAACCTAAATCCATCAGCAAACTAAGACTTGTATACCAGTGTTCGCTGCAGCACTGTTCACAACAGCCAAAAGGCAAAAACAACCTGAATAGCCATCAACAAATGAATGGATAAACAAAACGAGGTACACAGTACAATGGGATACTACTCAGCCTAAGAAAAATGAAGTCTTAACACATGTTACAGAACAGACAGAGATTGAAAACATTACAGGAAGTGAAATAAGCCAGTTACTAAAAGACAAATATTATATGACCTCACTTATCTAAAAAGACAAAACCCACTGCCCTCAAGTCAATTCCAACTCATACCAACCCTACAAGACAGAGTAGAACTGCCCCATATGATTTGTAAGGTATGGCTGGTAGAGGAAAACTGCAGACCTTCTTTTTGTTAGCAGCCATAGCTCTTAACCACTATACCACCCCTGCTCCAATGAAAAAATAAGAAAAGGTGAATGTACAGAGACCAAAGTTTAGTAGCAGTTACTAGGGGCAGAGGAGGGAGAAGGGGGAAATTGATGAAAAACAGCATTGCTTAAGGGTACAGTTATACAGCTGATTGCTGTCAATATGTTATATACACCTCTGGAAGGCTGCATGATAGATGTACTTGTAGCTACGACAAAAAACAGCTGCTTGTGTACAGCTGGGCACATGATGGGGTTTGGTTCCTTGGTCTGGAAGTTACATGGGACATCCCAGTTGACAGGTGTGGTAGCATGTTCATTGCTTCCGGTCTATCTTCTGTTCTGCTGCATGGTGCCTAAGGTCTTATAAGATTGCTAACAGCTATGTGGGTTATGGCAATAGTCTGAAGCAGTAGAGGAGGTGGATGTGGAAGGTATCACTGAAAGCCTCTATGAACAGCCACCTCTTGTGCCATGGAACAGTTGGGGAGTTGGCAAATAGGAGGAAAAGAAGCTAGATACTGCTGGCTATTGTTGCTGGGCATTCTGATCAAGGATTTGATGGACGAATCTTTGTATATAGTGGGAAAAATGCAGGACAGGATTTCAAGCTCTGGTAGACTTTAAACTTGAAGCCACAGAGGGTAGATAAGTCCCTGAGACTATTACCTTGAGATGATCTCAGGGCTTTACACCACGAATATTCCTTGAAGTCACACTGGGGACTAATGACTGCTGAAGAGGGTCTACCTTGGGCACTGTGATTTTTTTAGGAGCTGCTTGTGTTGGAAACCCTGGTGGTATAATGGGTTAAGTGCTACATCTGCTAACTAAAAGGTCAGCAGTTTAAATCACCAGGCACTCCTTGCAAATTCTATGTGGGGCAGTTCTACTCTGACTTATAGGGTTGCTATGAGTCAGACTTGACTGCAGTGGGTTTGGTTTTTGGTTTTACGTGGGATCTACTTAACAGCAACTTGGGGGATTGGATAGGAACCTTGACAGGCAGTGAGTCTGTGGGTTGGGGGAATGAGTGGCTCAGGTAGGGAGGGTGACAGTGGTTGCACGACTTGTAGAATGTGGCTGGTGTCGCTAATTTATACAGGTGGATACTGTTGAACTGGTATACATTTTGCTGTGGGTATCCTTAACAACGACAATAAAAATATACCCCAAAAGAAGAAAATATAAATCTTAGCTTTTAGGAACAAAGGCTGTCACACAAGCAGATACATGCACATGAATGTTTATTTCAACACAGTCCACAATAGCAAAAAAGATGGAATCAACCTAGATGCCCATCTAGATGAACACTATGCAATGATAAAGAACAATGATGATTTTACGAAGCATCTCATAACCTGGGTTCAGCTGGAAGACATTACGTTGAGTGAAATCAGTCAGCAGCAGAAGGACAAATACTGTCCTACTATAAGGGCTTAAAAATAGATTTACCCACAGAAGAAAAGATTCTTTGATGGTTGCAAGGGTGGGGAGGGAGGTAAAGGGGTGGTCATAGATCAGATAGTTGATAGAAATTTGGTTGGGTGAAAGCAGTGACAGCACATTAGAAAGAAGATCAATTTAACTGGACCTCAACATAAACTTATAACTCTTCTAATCTTAACCTAGTACTGCTACAGTAGCAGAGGTGGGCATTGGGGACCATGCTCTCAAGGGACACTGAGGCCAACTGGCATAACTAGCCTATTGCTAAGAGAGTCTTCTGCATCCCATGTTGGTGAGTGGCATCTGGGGTCTTAAAAGCTAGCAAGCTGCCATCTGAGATACACCCAATAGTCCCAACGCATCTGGAACAGATGATCACTGAGAACAACAAAAACATGAGGAAAAAAGAGCCCAGGAGACAGAAGGAGCTATGTGAATGGGTGACTGTATCAACATGTGACCAGACGAACCAGATGGTGCCTGGCCACCACCAAAGATAGCTGTGATGGGGCACACAATGTTGAGTCCCTGTAGCAACATGAGAAAAAGAGAGGTGCACCTCAGGAACTCTACTAATAAAGACTACAACTGATGGTCCAACAGCCTGGGGGATGCCCTGAGAACATGGCCCCTAGACCTGCTGCTGCCCCTGACCAGAAAACACTACTGAGGTCAACTCTTTGGACAAAAATGGCCTGGACTTGGGGACACAATGTGGCCATATGGTGTGTGTACTTTCTATGCATTTACAGGATACTGGTCTCTTTCTAGATGTGAGAGGAGAGGGTGGAGAGGAGGGGACAGGAGATTGTTAAGAGGATACAATATATATAGATTGAAAAGGAGGGTGCCGTCACTGGGCAAGGAGAGCAGAAGGAGCTGCAGATAGGCAGCCATACAAATTTAATTTGGATTGTATACTTTCACTTAATCACACACAGAAAAAAATCTTAGCTCTTCATCTACGGGTCAGTTCTGGTAAACAACTCTCAAGAAGGAGTTTCTAGTTAGATGCAGAAAGAGAGTATTTGCCAAAATGTCACATGCTCTGAAAAACATCAAGGTGCTGCATTTCAGTGAGCACTTCAATTATATCTTATACAGTTTACCACAGGCAATAGAACAATTAGCAGCTCTTGTTTTCAATATATACATCAAATGACTAACTTGAAAAACAATGATTCCTAGTCATATTAAAGTTGTGAGATACTTTCTGACTTCCTTGATTTGACTAAACCTCTACTCTATACTGAAACACAGAGAGCAGCTAGCTGTCCTAGAGCGTTAATACTTCCTGCTCACATCACAGTAATGAATTTTTATGTTTAAGTTATATCCACAAAGACTATCTGGACTTTGGAGATATGCTTACACATTCTTTAGCACTATGTGCTGAAGAAAGTAAAATACGATTCTTACCAATTCTCAGTGCAACTAGACTTGTTAGAGTAGGCATGAGTAAAGCGTTGAGAGCTAACTAGCTATGCCGAGACTTCCAGAGGCATGTGGGAGCTTTCCTGATTTTACTAGTACACAAAAGATGGCCATTAAAACAAAACAAAACAAAAAAACACCAGAAATGTGTAAAGTCTATTCTCTGGGATTTCAACAATGACAACATTAATATTTATATCCTTATTTAATGACTGAATGTTGTTCTCATTTAAAACATGGAAGAAAGACACACTACTCAGAACTGAACATCTGGGCTACTCTCTTGTTTTTCAGTCACTGTGGCTGAAAGAGATCTCTTCTTGGACTTGAATTCATTCCATCACCACTCAAGCAACAACTTGAAAGGCTACTATTACTGCCAGTTTGATGTCTTCAACCACTTGAGTGCAAAGTTCTAAATTCAGTCATTTGAAATACAGTGCGGCATTAGCAACATTCTTAAGAATTAGCATATTACACTATGACAACCTGCAGCAATCTTACGAGGTGTTTGCTGCTTTCACTAGCAACAGAAATGTCTTGCAAAGGTAACTGGGCTCTCATGCCTCACTGGCCTCAATGATATTCTGATCGACTTAACTCTGGATAGAGAATTAGAAGAATAGTTAATAGAAAATATGTAATATCATAGTGAGTTATGCAACTCAGGATAAGGCAGGCAGAACAGTGTCAAATGAAAAAAGACCAAAAAGCTTCACTTTGCTTCATGTCACTCAACAGAAGGCTTCCTGTAGTCATTCGTAATGTTTCTGAAACAAATTTAGTCATTTAGCTTTTTATATACATGCAAAAGTTACTCTGCCAAGAGGTTCCAGTTCCACTGACAGCTTGCTCATAAAGGAGATACTGCCAAGTCTTTTCTGATTAATAAAACTACATAAGGCTCTGTAAGTTCAACCATTTGAGGAGGTAGCATATGATCAAGAACTGATGGTCATGAAGTTCTAGAAGTTGAAGCTTCACTGAAGGCACTGGCAAAAACAAGTCTCCAGGAACTGATGGAATACCAACTAAGATGTTTGAAAAAACACAGCACTAGAGGTGCTCACTGTCTATGCCAAAAAATTTAGAAGAGCTGCCTGGCCAACTAACTGGAAGAGATCTCTATCTGGATCTATATATTCAGAGAAACGTGATCCAACAGAATGTAGAAATTATCAAACATTATTATCAACATCACACACTAGTAAAATTTTGCTCAAGATAATTCAAAAGCAGCTACAGAAGTAAATCAACAGTGAATAAAAAGTCAAGCCAGAGTCAACGAGGACAGCAAGGAGAGATATTATTGTTGATGTCAGATGGATTTTGTTCAAAAGCAGAGAATACCAGAAAGATGTTTAACTGCGTTTTATTAACTGTGCAAAGGCATGCCACTATGCAAACCATAAAAAGTCCCCCTCTTCTCCGTCAGTTTGTCATACTGTGGGGCATGTTGCTGTGATGCTGGAAGCTATGCCACTAGTATTCAGATTATCAGTGG
Source organism: Heterohyrax brucei (assembly GCA_028571685.1). Taxonomy (NCBI): domain Eukaryota; kingdom Metazoa; phylum Chordata; class Mammalia; order Hyracoidea; family Procaviidae; genus Heterohyrax; species Heterohyrax brucei. The sequence continues at coordinate 86,898,775 of CM053151.1, read as the reverse complement.
AGTCACCCAACATGAACACGTTTCAGCTGAATTTCCACACTAAGACAGACTAGGACAGTGGACCCAGCAGTCTACTTCTGAAAAGACTTAGCCAGTGGAAACCTTATGAACAGCCCCAGAACACTATCAGATATAGTGCCAGAGATTGAGCTCTCAGGTTGGAAGGCACTCAGAAGATGACTAGGGAAGAGCTGCCTTCTGAAAGTAGAGTCAACCTTAATGATGTGGATGGAGTAAAGCTTTGGGGGTCTTCAATTGCTGATGTGACACAGCTCAAAATGAGTTTATACAGTTACAAACATCCATTAATAACCAGCATGTAGAATGCACAATGAATCTAGTAATACTAGAAATAGTTAAAATCAAAATGGAACCCCATAAACATCGATACCCTAGGCATCAGTGAGCTCACATGGATTGGTATTTGCTGTTCTGAATCGGACAATCACGTAGTCTACTATGCTGGGAGTGAAAACTTGAAGAGGAATGGTGTTGTTTTCATCGTCACTGAAAGACCATTTAAAGATCCGTCCTGAAGTACAATGATGTGATAGGATAATATCCACATGCCTACAAGGAAGGCCAGTCAATAAGATTATCAGTCAAATTTACGTGCAACCACTAAGGCCAAAGATGAAGAAATTGAAGACTTTTACCAGTTTCTGCAGTCTGAAATTGATCAAACATGCTATCAGAATGCACTGATGACTACTGGCAATTGGAATGCCAAAGTTGGAAACAAAGGAGGAGGATGAGTAGTGGCAAATAATGGCCTTGGTGACAGAAATGATGCTAGACATTGCAAGACAGAATTTTGTAAGACCAATGACTTCTTTTGCAAATACCTGTTTTCACCAACATAAGTGGTGACTATACACATGAACCTTGTCAGATGGAATACACAGGATTCAAATCAACTACATCTGTGGACAGAGACAATAGAAAAGCTCAGTAACAGCAGTCAAAACACAATCAGGTGCTGACTGTGACACAGAACATCCACTGTTCGTATGCAAGTTCAAATTGAAACTGAAGAAAATTAGAACAAGTCCATGACAGCCAAAGTATGACCATGAGTATATTTTGCGTCAGTTTAAAGACCATCTCAAGAACTTATCTGACGCTTTGGACACTAATGAACTGAAGACTAGGTGAGTTGTGCAATGACATCACAGACATCCTCCAAGAAGAAAGCAAGAGGTCATTAAAAAGACCCGAAAGAAAGAAAAGATCAAACTGAATGTCAGAAGAGACTCTGAAACATGCTCTCAAACATCAAGTAGCTAAAGCAAAAGGAAGGAATGACAAAGTAAATGAACGGAAAAGAAGATTTCAAAGGGTGGCTCAAGAAGACAAAGTAAAGCAACATAACCACACGTACAAAGAGCTAGAAACAGAAAACCAAAGAAGAACATGCTCTGCATTTGTCAAGCTGAAAGGACTGAAGAAAAATATTCAAGCCCTAAGTTTGCAATAGTGAAAGATTCTACAGGGAAAATATTAAACAACTTAAGAAAAATCAAAAGAAGATAGAAGGAATACACAGAGTCACTGTAACTACAAAGAACTGGTTGACCTTCAAGCATTTCACAAGGTAGCATGTAATCAGGAAATGATGGTACTGAGGGAAGAAGCTGAAGCTGCATTGAAGGCACTGGCAAAAAACAAGGCACCAGGAATTGATGGACTATCAGTTGAGACATCTCAACAAATGGAAGCAGCACTGCAAGTGCTCACTTGTCTACACTAGAAATTTGGAGGACAGCTACCTAGCCAACTGACTTGAAGAGATCCATATTTATACCTATTCCCAAGAAATGTGATCCAACTGAATGTGAAAATCATTAATATCACATGCAAGTGAAATTTTCTCAAGATCATTCAAAAGCAATTACACAGGATACTGCCAGGGAACTGCTATGAATTCAAGACAGACACAGAAGAGAATATGGAACCTGGGATTACACTGCTGAGGTCAGATGCATCTTGGCTGAAAGTACAGAAAGATGTCTGCCTGTGTATCATTATGCAAAGGCAAGCAACTGTGTGCATCATAACAGATTATGGATAACACTGCAGAGAACGAGAATTCCAAAACACTTAGCTGTGCTCATGAAGAATCCATAGATGTATCAAGAGGTAGTCATGCAAACAGAACCAGGGATACTGCATGGCTGGAATTCTGGAAAGGTGAGTGTCAGGGTTGTGTATCCTCTCACCATATCTTTTCACTCTATATGCCAAACAACCAACCGAAGAAACTGGATTACATGCAGAAGAATGAGGCATCAGTATTGGAGGAAGACTCATTAACAATCTGCATTATACAGATAACACCACCTCACTTGCTGCTAGTGAAGAAGATCTGAAATATTTACCGCTGAAGATGAAAGACCACAGCCTTCAGTAAGGATTGCACCTCAACATCAAGAAAACAAAAATCCTCACAAGTGGACCAGTAAGCAACATTGTGATAAACGGAGAAAGGACTGAGGTTGTCAAAGATTTCATTTTACTCGGTTCTGCAGTCAACATCCATAGAGGCAGCAGTCAAGAAATCAAAAGATGCACTGCAAAGGACCTCTTTTAAAGTGTTGAAAAGTAAAGTTGTCACTTTGAGAATTAAGGTGTGCCTGACCTAAGCCATGGTATTTTCAGTCAGATTATATGCACACAAAAGCTGAACAATGAATAAGGAAGACCGAAGAAGAGTGGGTGCCTTGAATGTACCATGGACTGCCAAAAGAACAAACATCTGTTCTGGAACAAGTACAACCAGAATGCTCCTTGGAAGCAAAGCTGGTGAGACTGTGTCTTATATATTTTGAACATGCTGTCAGGAAGGATGAATCGCCAGAGGATTAACATATTTGGTACAGCAGAAGGTCAGCGAACTAGAGGAAGACTCTCAACAAGATGGATTGACACAATGGCTGCAATAATGGACTTAAGCATAAAAATGATTGTGGGCATGGTGCAGAAACCAGGCAGTGTTTTGTTCTGTTGTGCATAGAGTTGCTGTGAGTCAGAAGTAACTCAATGGCACCTTAACAACAGCATCATAACAAACTATGGACAGCATTGTCAAGAATGGGAATCCCAGAACACTTAATTGTGTTCATGATGAACCTGTACGTAGACCAAAAGGCACTTGTTTGAAAAGAACAAGGGGATAGTGCATGGTTTAAAATCAGGAAAGGTGTGTATCAGGATTGTATTCTTTGACCATACCTACTCAGTCTGCATGCTGATCAAGTAATCCAAGAAGATGAACTACAGGAAGAAGAACAGAGCATCAGGAACAGAGGACGACTAATTAACAACCTACAGAATGCAGATGACACAACTTTGCTTGCTGAACATGAAGAAGACTTGAGGCACTTACTGATGAAGATCAAAGACTATAGCTTTTAGCATAGATTACCTCGACATAAGTAAAAATCCTCACAATTGAACCAATAAGCGACATTATGACAAACTGAGAAAACATTCAAGTTGCCAACGAGTTCATTTTACTTGGAGCCACAAGTAATGCTCATGGAAACAGCCGTCAAAAAAATCAAAGGACACGTTGCTTTCAGCAAATCTTCTGTAAAAGACTTGTTTACACTGTTGATAAACAAAGATGTCACTTTGTGGATTAAGGTGTACCTGATTCTAAGCATGATATTTTCAATCACCTCGTATGCAAGCAAAAGTTGAAGTATAAATAAAGAAGACCAAAGAAGAAACGACACCTCTGAATTGTGGTCTTGGTGAAGAATACTTACTAGACCATGTACTGCCAGAAGAACAAACAAGCCAGAGTGTTCCTTGGAAGCAAGGATGGCAAGACTTCCTCTCCTGTACTTTGGACATGTTATGAAGAGACGCCACTCCCTACAGAAGGACATCATGCTCCGTTAAGGTAAAGAGTGAAAAAGTGGAAGATCCTCAACAAGATGAACAGACACAGAGGCTGCAACAACAGGCTGAAACACAGCAATGAACTGCAGGCATGGCTCAGGACCAGGCAGTGTTTCATCCTGTAGTACACAAGTTGCTATGAGTTGGAAACGATGAAGTGGCACTTAACAACAGCAAAGGAAGTTTGAGGAAGGTTTTGTTTGTTTGTATTTTGTTTTTTAGTAATTTAGTACCTTCTCTTAGATTAGAAATTTCTGTCAGCTTGGATCCCAAAGGATCCAACAGCTTATTTTACTGGCAAGAAACAAGAGAACAAAAGACTGGAAAGCAGAGGGAGACAAAACCCACTGCTATCAAGTTGATTTCAACTCACAGTGACCTTATAGGCAGAGCAGAACTGTCCCATAGAGTTTCCAAGGAGTGCCTGGTGGATTCAAACTGCCAGCCTTTCGGTTAGCAGCTGTACCACTTAACCACTACGTCACCAGGGTTTCCAGAGAAAGGCAATGATTAATTTAATCAAATTTACCAAAAAGCCAAACTCAAATCCCTTTTTTGTCCACTCCCTAACAAACACAGCAATTTCATTCTTATATTTCTCTTATTCCTTTACCACATGTGACATCTCCTTGAATTTATGAGAGGGAAGGCTCTCAAGGGACTAGCCTTTTACTCCTAAAAAATCTGTGGAAGGAAGAGGTTGTTACGGGAGCAGGTTTGCCACTAGTAAGAATCCCAAGGGAGAGAGCTGTCAGGTGGCTTGCTACATTCTGCTTTACCTTGGGAGAATTTTATGGCTGTTTCTGTGATTAGCACACGGCTGGTGAGTTAGGAATGAGATCTTTAATGCCGGATTGAAGGCTACTTGTATTTTTTCTGTTATCACACAGTTACGCTAAATCAGGAAGCCCTTATATGGGTTTCCTGATACTTGACTAAAAATTAATCATAATACGCTACGATGAAGGAACTATAACTGGAAATCCTACCTATGCCATGGGAGAAAAATGAAAACACAGAGTCATGCTGAAGAAAGAAACAGTAGCAGATCAGCTAAGTGGGATGTGAAGAGAGAAGACAACTCAAGTCTAGCACCATACTAAGGTGCTATACAAATTAAGAAAATAGACACATACATCTTAGCCTCTACAGTAGAGATTAGAACAGAGATTTCTCTAGTACTATATGCTACACCAATATACAAAGTACTAGCAACCCCAACAGTCATCTTGCCATCATTTCCATCTTGAACTCACTAGAAAAAATAAAATATTTATTTATTTATTTATTATGACTGAGTGAAAATGTACATTCCTGTAAAAATTTACATGGCCACCTATATGCAGCTTTCACTGCTCTCCCTGCCCGGTGACAGCACACCATTCCTCTCTGCTCCATGCATGTCTCATCCTCCCAACAGTCTTCTTTCCTCTCCTCTCCACCCATTCTCCTTCCTTCAGCCAAAGGTCAGCAGGATGACATCCTACAGATGTATAGAACCATAAAGTGCATCCACTATATGGTCACTCTGCATTTCTAAGTCCAATCCATTCCTGTCTGAAGAGTGGACCTTCATTATGATTTATGGGCAAGGGCAGCATCCGGGCCAGGGGTCATGCCCCCAGGGGAACCCCAAAACTGCTAGACCATCAATTATGGTCTTTCATTGGAGATCTCAGGGTGCACCCCTTTTTATTCTTGTGTTGCCAGTGAGACTCAACTTAGTGAGGTCCATCGCAGCTATCACTGGTGGTGGCCGGGCACCTTCTGGTTCTTCTGGTCAATGTAGGCACCCACTCATGTGGGTCTTTCTATTTTCTGGGTTGTCTTTACTTCATGTCATTTTGTTCCTCAGTGAGCATCTGTTTCTGCTGAGTTGGGACCATTTGCTGTGCCCTCGGATGGCAGCTTGGCAGCTTTTAAGACCTCAGACGCCACTCACCAATGTGGGGTACAGAGAGCCCTCTTAGCGAAACGCTAGTTGTGCCAATTGGCCTCAATTTTGCCTAAGAGCATAGCCTCCTGCCCCCTGCCCCAGCTACTCTACTATGGTATATATGCTCAATGGAGCACTATGCAATGATAAAGAATAATGACGATTCCAGGAAACATCTCACAACCTGGTTTCAACTGGAAGACATTACGTTGAGGGAAAGTAGTCAGCGACAAAAGGACAATTATTGTACGAGACCCCTACGATAAGATCTCAAAAACAGACTTACGTATAGAAGAAAAGACTCTTTGACAGCTGCAAGGGAGGGGAGGGAAGGAGGGCAAGGGGGGAGGGTTTAGATAGTTGCTAGAAATCTGGTTGGGTGAAATTGGAAAAAATAAAGTTAATACATAAAGTACTGTACTTAGCAGGGATCCCACAGTATGCTACAGAAATAGCTAGTAAGTTAGCTGCTGAGCCCACCATCCAGGATCATAAATCAACATTCTGGGTCAATTCTGAGACTGAGAATACTACCAATTTTGCTGCTTTAAGATGCAAAATAGTCAGTACTACTTGAGTGCTGCCTTTATTTAAGAACTTTACCAGTCTCTCAGCTACAGAGTCATTACGAGTCAGAAATGACTTGATGACATTGAATTTTTTGTTTGTTTTTTAGATGATAGTTTAAGACCTCAAATACTTATAGAACAGTATATAAATACTTGCTAAGCTGCATGGACACCTCTACTATTCTTGTTGCTTTAGAAATACCTAGGCATTCTGCTTTGGATGCATCAATCATTTCTTTCACTACCTAAACAGCTCATGAACTGAAAGGTGATATTATCTTAGTTTTTATTATTTTGTTATAATTTCACTGTATACCCTCCCTTTCAAGGAGTTGAATCTAATTTCTTGGACTATCTTTGTGAATGACAAACACTATAGAATTTATATTTTAGTTAATAAATAACCTTAGAATTTATGGTAAATTTTTATATTACGTACAGAGTCTGGCAGAATGGAAAATTTACTAGGCATGCTTTACTTACCAGAACAAAGTCATAGTTAGGTCTGCTTTACTTACTAGAACAAAGTCATAGTTAAGTCTGCTCCATCCAGTCACTGTTTTGTAGATTACATACTGTATATTAACTTGAAACAGCTAATAAAATTCATTTGTGAGAATTTCACTTTATATATGTCATAATAATAAAAAGACAAAAATAAACATTTCATTTAAAATTGATTTTTATTTTCATATTCCTTCTTATTGCTATCTGTGATCATTACCAACATTATAGTAAGTACACTGCACTTTCTTTACTTTCACAAAAGTTTCACATATTAGCTCCATCTATTTTCTTTTTCTTTTTCTTTCTTTCTTTAATTTAATATGACTGAGTGAAAATGTACATTCCAATATAAATTTGCATGCCCACCTATATGCAGTTTTCACTGCTTTCCCTGTCCGGAGACAGCACACTCTTCCTCTTTGCTCCATACCTGTCTCATTCTCCCAACAGTCTCCTTTTCCCTCCTCTCCATCCACTCTCCTTCCTCCAGCCAGAGGTCAGCAGGATGATATCCTATAGATGCAATCTATTTTTGATAGTGCTGTTCAAGATGGTTACAGGACACTTCATCATCTTCCTTTCATCTAGAAGGATGCTACAGTCCTCAGAAATTAAGTTACTCCTCAGAGGTCATGAAGCCAGCAGCACAATTAATATGAGCAGCCCATTCTTCCTTTTGTGATCATGCTATCCTTGTGTATTAGGTAGAAACACATAAGTTTGTTGTTTTTCACTACTTACTATTTTGTTTTCTTTATTGCAGTGGTTACTGTTCACTGGCTGCCTATCATCCATCCCCTACTTCTTTCTAGGAGAATCCCACATTCTGTTGAGGGATTTATCCTCCTCCAAGTAACTTAGCTCATGAGCCTCAAGGGACAATGATCACAAATAGTTCCCTACCACGTGAAAAAGACCCACTAGGTCCAAGACAACAATGTTCACACTTTTTTCACTCTAAATCACAGTTTTTTTTTCTTAAAAAGCTGACACTGCAGGTGACTGGTTTACTTTTGGCATCAAAAACGGAAGAGAGGGGGTGGAGTCAAGATGGCGGACTAAGCCCACGTCTCCTTATATCCCTTTGGAAACCAAGACCTGAATTGACAATCAAACAGAGCCTTCTGATCACCTAATCAGCCTCAGGACACAGCACAGAGCTGTTAATTGGGACTTCATACCACTGAGCGAAAAACTTCCTCTCTTTCGCTGACTCCCGCTCCTGGCTAGCCCCGGCTCTCACGGACGGAAGGTAAACACACCATTTTGACTTTTTTTTTCCTCTGTCTCGGCTGGCAAGCAGAGCTGGGTCTTGCCTGGCGGCTGGACTCAGATGCGCCGCTGGGGGGGATAGGCAGGCAAAATTCCCATATTCTGAGAGCCAGGCTCGGGACTCTGTTAATCTAGCCATTTTGAGCCTTTCGTTTTGTAGCTGCCTCAGCAGTGTTTGTGCGGAGCTTCGCAGTCAGTGTGCGGGATGCCATGTTGGTACCGAGATTTTAGCAGGACCTCATTCTTAGCCTGGGAGACAGTGCCTGCAAACGGGACAGCGCTTCTCCGACACAAAAGTAGTGATTTTGCACAGTGCTGCCTACGTTGGGGGCCCTGCAACAGAAGCAGAGGAATCACTACCTCTCAGCACCTTTAGCCCCTCTGTCTGCTGCCTGTGTGTAGGACGCCATCTTGGATACGGTGGCCGCAGCTGGACCTAATTCTTAGCTTGGGAGCCAGAGCCTGTCCACAGAAGAGCGCTTTTCTAACACAAAACCAGTACTCGACGCAGTGTTGGCTAAGGCTAGGCCCTGTCATTAGAGGCCAACAGGGCAGTAGCATTGCTGTATTTTGAACTAGTTTGTTATCATCTGGGGTTGGATATAGTGGCACTTACTTTGTCAGATGAGAAGACGGACCTCTACACCTGAAAACCTAACTGACTTGTGAACTGGTCAGATACCTTTTGCTTTACATTTGAAGACAGCCTAGAGAAACATTTGCAATCCATCCTCACAGTACCTCTTCCAGCCTCTATATACTCACATGGGTCCCCAAAAGCAACAGACAATTGTGGCATACAAGCAATCACTCATGGCTTCAGAAGGCTCCCAAACAAAGCAACCAAGGAGTTTTCCAGATGAAGAAACTTTTATGAAAGCATCAGGAAGTGAATACAAATGGATTATATACAGAGCCCTTCTAGACCTTATACAAAATGCAGCAGAACAAGATGAAAAATTAAGCAAGTTGTTCGATCTGACGGAACACCAGTACTCTGAAATTGAACAGATCAAGAAGAAAATCAAAGACATAGAAACTTCCATGCAAACCCAAGAAAACAGAGTGGAACAAATGGAAAAAAGAATTTCTGACTCGGAAGACAGAGCTACTGATGCAAGCGTCTATGAGCAGAAATCAGAAAAAAGAAACAAGAAAAATGAAGAAACATGAAGAAGCATGTGGGACTCTATTAAGAGGAACAACCTTCGATTAATTGGAGTCCCTGAACAGGGTGAGACATCTGAGAACACAGAGTATTGTTGCTGTGCTGCTGAAAGAAAACTTCCCAGAAATCATGAAGGAAGAGAATATAGACATCTCAGATGCATTATCGTATGCCACCCAATATAGATCTCAAAAGAAAGACTCCAAGACATATTATAATCAAGCTTAACAAAATGAAACATAAGCAGCAACTCTTAAAGGCAGCAAGACTCAAAGCAAAGCTAACATTCAGAGGGAAACCCTGTACGCTCTTGTCAGATTTCTCGGCAGAAACCATGTTGGCACGGAGACAGTGGCATGACACATTCAAAGTCTTGAAGGAGAAGAACTTCAAACCAAGAATTATATATCCTGGAAAACTATTTTTCAACTACGAAAATGAAATTAAGGCATTCCCAGATAAACAGAAACTCAGAGACTTTGTAAAAACTAAACCCAAACTACAAGAAATACTGAAAGAAGTTCTTGGCTTTGGCTTAGAAGAACGAAACCACTAACTTTATATTTTAGAACGACACACTACTCAATACTCTACTCATTTAGGGAAGGCTCCACAGTAAATCACAGCTTTGATATGGAAAGAAGCAATCCAGTGATCATCATGAAAACTATGGTGCCATCATATTAAAAAGAGGGATGCACTACAGTTGTTATAGTCCTTCCAGATGGAGAGGAAGATGACAAGACTGGTAGTAATTAAAATTGGGTTTATAAATATTTTATTAAGGGGGTTCATAGGGGCAGCTGTAAAGCACAACAAAGATGTATCATACCATTTCAAGAAATCTAACACACGAGTCTCAACAACTATAAAACCAGCTCTGAAAAAGGTGAAAAATCAACTCACAAAAAAGAGTGTCCCAGAACAGACTAATAAGAACAACAGAGAAAACATCAACATAAAAATAAACACATCACAATGGCAGCACTGAACACATACCTATCAATAATTACATTGAATGTGAATGGACTGAATGCTCCAGTAAAGAGACACCGAGTGTCATCTTGGATGAAAAGACACGACCCATCCATATGTTGTCTACAAGAAACTCACTTGAGACCTAAAGATAGGAACAAACTGAAAATTAAAGGATGGAAGAATATATATCAAGCTAACAATGAACAAAGAAGAGGAGGGGTGGCAATTCTAATCTCAGACAAAATCAATTTCAATGTCAAATCCACTATCATTGACAAAGATGGACACTATTTATTGCTGAAAGGTTCAGTACACAAGCAAGACTTAACTGTATTAAATATTTATGCACCTAATGCCAGAGCACCTAAATATGTTGCAGAAACACTGACTACGCTCAAAAGAGAGTTAGATGACTCCACAATAATAGTGGGAGACTTTAACACTTCACTCTCATTACTAGACAGATCATCTAGAAAAAAGCTCAGTAAAGATACAGAAGACCTCACTGACACAATTAACCAACTAAACCTCATTGATATATACAGAACTTTCCACCCATCAGCAGAGAACTACACCTTCTTCTCCAGTGCACATGGAACATTCTCCAGAATTGACCATGTGATAGGCCATAATGCAATGCTCAACAAAATCCATACCACTGAATTACTGCAAAGCATCTTCTCAGATCATAAAGCCATAAAAGTTGAAATCAATAGCAGAAAAAACAGCGATAGAAAGTGAACTCTTGGAAACTGAACAACATCTTGCTCAAAAAAACATGGGTTATAGAGGAAATCAAGGATGAATTAAAGAAATTCATGGATTCCAATGAGAACGAAAACACTTCCTACCAGAACCTACGGGATACAGCCAAAGCAGTGCTCAGAGGTCTGTTTATCTCCCTAAATGCACACATCTGGAAGGAAGAAAGAAACCAAATCAAGGAATTAACTCTACAGCTTCAACAAGTAGAAAGAGGCACCAGAAGAAATGAGATCATAAAGATTAGAGCAGAGCTAAACGACTCAACGGCACTTGGCTTTGGCTTGGCAAATGAATTAGAGAATAGAAAAACAATTGAAAAAACGGAAAAGACCAAAAGCTGGTTTTTTGAAAAGATCAACAAAATTGACAAACCACTGGCTAAACTTACTAAAGAAACACAGGTAAGGAAACAAATAGCACAAATTAGAAATGAGAGGGGAGTTGTCACCACAGATGCAACAGAAATAAAAAATATAATAGAATACTATGAAAGACTGTACTCTAACAAATTTGAAAACCTAGGGGAAATGGGCAAATTCCTTGACTCATACCACCTACCCAAATTATCACAATGTCAAGCAGAACAACTTAATAAACCCATCACAAAGGAAGAGATTGAAAAGGTCATCAAAACAGTGCCAACGAAAAAAAGTCCGGGCCAAGGTGGCTTCACGGCAGAATTCTACCAAGCACTTAGAGAAGAGTTATCCCCAATACTACTCAGACTATTTCACAGTATAGAAAGGGATGGAGTACTCCCAAACTCATTCTATGAAGCCAGCATAACCCTGATACCTAAGCCAAGGAAAGATCCAACAACGACAGAGAACTACAGACCGATATCACTCATGAACCTAGATGCAAAAATCTTCAACAAAATTCTTGCCAATGAAGAGAAGACTCTTTGACACCTGCAAGGGAGTGGAGGGAGGGAGTGTGAGGTGGGGAGGGTTTAGTTTAGATAGTTGCTAGAAATCTGATTGGGAGAAAGCGGTGATAGCACACATTAGAAACAAGAACAACATTAAGTGGACTTCAGCATAACTTGAATACTCCTTCCATCTTAACCCAATATTGCAAGGATAGAGCAGCTGGGGCGGGGGGCGGGGCATCATGCTCTTAGGCGAATTCCAGGCCAATTGGCACAACTAGCGTTTTGCTAAAAGAGCTCTCTCCACCCCACATTGGGGAGTGGCGTCTGGGGTCTTAACAGTTGCCAAGCTGCCATCCGAGGACACAGCAAATGGGCCCAACTCAGCAGGAACGGATGCTCACCGAGGACCAAAATGACATGCGGTAAAGACAACTGAGAAGACAGAGAGACCCACAAGAGTGGGTGCCTACATCGACTTGGGACCGGAAGAACTGGATGGTGCCCGGCCACCACCAGCGATAGCCACGATGGAGCTCACAGAGAGGAGTCTCACTGGCAACACAAGAATAAAAAGGGGTGCATCATGAGATCTCCACTAAAAGACCTCAATTGATGGTCCAGCGGTTTTTGGGTTCCTCTGAGAGCATGGCCCCTGGCCCTGATGCTGCCCTTTTCCATAAATTATAACAAAGGTCCACTCTTTGGACAGGAATGGATTGGACCTGGCAGTGCAGAGTGACCATATATTGGAAGCACTTTATGGTTCTATACATCTATAGGATATCATCTTGGTGACCTCTGGCTGGAGGAAGGGGAGTGGACCGAAAGGAGGGGAAAGGAGGCTGTTGGGAGGATGAGACATGTATGGAGCAGAGAGGAATAGTGTGTAGTCACTGGACAGGGAGAGCAGTGGAAGCTGCATATAGGGGGGCATGTAAATTTACATGTGAATGTACATTTTTACTCAGTTATGTTAAATAAAAAGTAAAAAAAAAAAAATATTTGTCTTCATTTTCTAGTGCCGGTATAACAGAAATATCAAAAGTAGAGAACTTCAACAACAGAAATTTATTCTCTCATAGTCTAGTTGGGTAGAAGCCCAAATCCAGGCTATCAACCCCAGGCGAAGGCTTTTTCTTTCTGCCAGCTCTAGAGGAAGGTTCCTGTCATTAACCTTCTGGTCTAGCAACTTCTCAAGAGCAGGGACTCCAGTCCAAAGGACACATTCTGCTCCCAGTGTTGTTTCTTGGTGGTATAACATCCTCCTGTCTCTCTGCTCATTTCCCTTTTGTTATACCTCAAAAGAGACTGACTTAAGACAAATCTCATCTTTTACAGATTGAGTCCTGCCTCCTTAAGACAACTGCCACTAGTCCCATCTTATTAATGTCATATAAGTAAGACATAGGAAAATCACACTGAATGACAAAATGGTGGACAATCATATAATATTGAGAATAACGACTTAGCCAAGTTGACTAATATTTTGGGGGACACGACTCAATCTATGACATTATTTTGTCAGTCTTATCACCAGACTTTTCATTTTGTTTGTGGTATTTTCCATCACATGGATTTCTTTTAGTTGAGCAGTCAAATCTTATCCTTTTACTTAAACTTCTCCTAGTTTTTAATCTTTGAAAGCCATTTGATATTCAGAAGACTAAATTCACCTATTTTTTTCTGTTTCCTTTAATTCTCCAATTTTTTTTCTGTTGCCTTTAATTCTCCAATCTATTTAAAATTTGCTTTGATGCTACTTGAAAGCAGAAATTCTCTATAATGCCTTAAAAGGAAAATAGTCAACCAACTAAGCAGTCACTGTAGATTCAGCTCTAACTCAGGCATCCTCAATTTATGAGAGTATAATTATGCTCCACAGGGGTTTCAGTGGCTGATTTTTCACAAGTAGATTACCAGGTCTTTCTTACAAGGCAATCTCTTGGTGGACTTGAACCTTCAACCTTCTGGTTAATGGTTGTGAATGTTAACCATTTATACCACCTGGGACTCCAACAAGAGAACAAATAAGTAAATTAATATATATTTATATGATGTCTTTGAAATATATATAAGAAAACACGTCAACACTATCATGGTAAATGAAAATAAAGGATGCGCAACTATATAAAGAAAACCCTGGTGGTACAGTGTTTAAGTGCTCCTAACCAGAAGGATGGCAGTCTGATTCCACCAGATGCTCCTTGGAAACTCCATGGGAGTTCTGTGAACATCTTTACTTAAAAAAACTAAATGAATTTTAAAAAGCTAAAAAAGAGGAGGAGTCAAGGTGGCGACTTAGTCAGATAAACCACATGTCCCTCTATAGCAAAGAGCCAATAAACCAAGTTAAACCTATAGAGATGACCTTTAATTTGGTGCTTAATTAAACAACTACTAGAAGAAGAAACTAAACAAAAACAGTAAACGATGAGGCATACAAAGCAGAGGTTCCTTTCCAGCCAGCTAGGTACAGAGTGGCTAGCTTGAGACAAAGTCACAGTGATTCTGGTTAAGGAGCATAGGAAGGCATCTTCACAGAACTCTCAGTGGAAGACAGAGAAACTGTGTAGGCAGACCCACAGGTAAGCAAGTTAAACAGGACATAGAATGGAGCTAAGGCAAGGGATCTCAACATCCACACAACATAGTGGGAACCAGGATCTAGCGGTGGTCCTAGACCATTAGTGGGGGCAGCACACACAGAGTAATGTACCCACAGCATGTCAGCAGGAGATCCTTCACTCAAGTGGCCCTGATACATACCCTGGCCTCCTTGCATTTTATCAGTCTCCTGGTTGCCTGTTCTGCCCCTTGCTCGCCAAACTCCTGAGCAGACTGAGAGACTGTGAACACTTCCACACTGCTGGGATGACAACAGACGGTGGCCAGTGCCTGGCCAGCATGCCCTCAAGCTTCCTCATATAAACAATGAACAGCTTCACGGAATCACTCTGCCTGCCACTGCCCCAACTAGATGGAGATACAAAGTGAATGCTCCTGTACTACACCAGTCAAGTGATCAGTGAAGCACAACCAGCGTGTGTACACTGACAATATCAAAAGAAAACAATAACAAAAAAATCATGACTGACACCCGAATGCCTCAGAGACAGCAGACAACATAAAATCGTATAAAGAAACAGGATAAGAAGGTTCAAGCAAGTGACCAAAACAAAGGGGCTGAAAACCTTCCTGAGGAAGAAACGATAATGGAAATACCTAGCAAGGAAATCAAAAGACAGAGAAGCCTCAAAGAGATAAATAAAAAACAACATCAAGGAAAATACAAAACCCTAGAAGAATTTAGGAAAATAATGCCAGAACAAAATACCAAAATAAACAGAAACCATAAAAAAATAGCAATTAGAAATTCAGAAGCTTAACAAGAAAATGTCAGAAATAGGTAACTCAGCAGAAAGACACAGAAGTAACACTGAATCAACGGGAGGAAGAAAGTGTAAAATAGAGGGCACTTTTCTTGATGGTAATTTGAGGAATAATCAGAAAAACAATGAAGACAACTCTAAGACTGGACTTACAAAACAGAAGGAGGAACAAAACAAAACAAAGCACAAAGTTTGAAGATCTGCTGCTAGAAAGCTTCCCTAATACAATGAACGATGAAGATTTTCATTCAAGAAGCTCAATGAGAATGGACCCCAAAAGAAAGTCACTAAAATATATTATAATCGAATTTTCCAAAAACAAAAACAAAGAAGGAATTTTGAGAGCAGCTCTAGAAAAATGAAACCTACAAGGGGGCATAAATAACATTAAATTTTGATTTCTTGGCAGGAACCATGCAGGCAAGACAATGGGATGACACACATAAAACTGCGAAAGAAAAGAACTGCCAACCAAGAATCACATACCCAGCAAAACAGTCTCTTGAGCACTGTCTTAGTTGTCCAGTACTGCCACAACAGAAATACTGTAAGTGGTTAGCTTTGAAAAGAGAAAGTTATTTTCTCTCAGAAAAGGAGGTAAAAGTCCAGCTTCAGAGTACCAGCTACACGGAAGTCATTTTTGGCTCTGAAAGAAGGTTCCTGTCATCAATCCTACTGTGGACTGGGAACTTTTGAGGTACAGGGACCTCAGGTCCTTTTCAAGGGCACGCTCTGCTCCTGGAAGTGCTTCTTACCTGATGGTATGAGGTCCTCAACTCTCTGCTTGCTTCCCTTTCCTTTATATTCCAAAAGATTGCTTCAAGGCACAATGCCATCTTGCACAGTGAGGTCTGCCTCATGAACACAGCTGCCAGCCATCCTCCTTCATTAATATCAGAGGTAGAGCTTGCAGCCACAATACTGGGAATCACAGCCTAGCCAAATGATTACACACATTTTTAGGGGGATATAATTCAATCCATGACAAACATGATGGCAAAACTAGAACATTCCAAGATAAAGAGAAATTAAGGGAATCTGCAAAAATCACACCAAATTTACAAGACTATTAAAGGGAGTCCTTTGGACAGAGAACTAACAACATCAGACAACAACTTGAGATAAAAATACATGATGGGCATCCACTAGACAACAAGCCAGATAAAGAATTATCAAAAGTTGTTGTTTTTGTTATCAGATGCCATCGAGTTGGTTCACTCATAGCAATCCTACAAGACAGAGTAGAATTGCTGCATAGGTTTCCAAGGAGTAGCTAGCGGGTTTGAACTGCTGACCTTTAGCTTAGCCACCAAGCTCTTAACCACTACAACACCATGGCTCCAAAATAAGGCTAGACTACTGAAAACAGAGAAGACGACAGGTCAATCTGCAAATGCTAACACTGAAACAAAAAGAGTGAATAAATAGTATAGTTATAGAACTTCCATATGGAGAAGAAGTCAATTTGATACTAAAAGCAACAGACTGTTCAAAACTTAGGAATATAAATAAATCTCAAAGTAACTAAAAATAACACAAATAAACTGACTCACCAAAATAAAAAAAGTGTAAATACTCAGTAAACATGAAATCAATATTGAAAGAAACGAAAATACACAGACTAAAAGAACTCAGCACAGAAAACCAAGCAGAACAAAGAAACCATCAACATCATACACAAAAAAAGCATAACAAATGACATCAGTAAATTCTTATCTATCAAAATCATAATGTTTGTCAATTTAAATGTGGCAGTCAAGAGACAGAGACTGGCTAATGGATAAAAAAAAGGAGGACCTATCAATATGTGGCCTACAAAAGACACATTTTAGACACAAAAACATAAACAGGTTAAAAATTTAAGAATGGAAAAAAATGTATCATAGAAACAATAACCAAAAAAGAACATACGTAGTCACATTAAAATCTGCTAAAATGGAGTTAAAGCCAAAACTCATCATTAGAGACAAGGAAAGGCATGTTATCCTGATTAAAGGGCCACTCCACCAAGAGGGCACAACCATAATAAATATTTATGCACCCAATGACAGTGCTCCAAAATACATCCAACAAACTCTAACAGTATTGAGAAGAGAAACTGATCAACCAACCCATCAACCCATTGCTGTCCAGTGGATTCCAACTCATTGCGACCCTACAGCACAAAGTGGAAGTGCCCTATGTAGTTCCCAAGGAGCACCTGGTGAATCTGAAACATCAAGCTTTTGGTTAGCAACCATAGCACTTAACCACTACGCCACCAGGGTTTCCTTACACAGGTATAGTTGGAGGTATTTCTATACACATTGGTATGTGCTATAGGTATACTCATACATATAACGGGGTGCATAGGAGGAAGCAGTAGTTAAGAGCTATGGCAAGCTACAGCTGATAACCAAAAGGTCAGCAGTTCAAATTCACCAACAGCTTCTCAGAAAGCCTATGGGGCAGTTCTACTCTGTCCTACTGGGTCATTATGAGTTGGAATTGATTAAATGACAAAGGGTTTATCTTTTTTATTTGTTTTTATAGGGATCACAGTTACAGAAACTTGTTAGAAATGGGATTGAGTTACTAAAGACCACAATCTTGGGAAATATCTAGGTCAACTGGCCTAACACAGTTCATAAGCATAATGTTCTATATTCCAGTTTGTTGAGCAGTACCTGAGATCTTAAAAGCTTGTGAGTGACCATCTAAGATACAACTATTAGTCTCTTTCCATCTGCACCAAAGGAAAATAAAGAAAACTGAAGATTTAAGGAAACAACTGGTTTAAAGGACTAAAGGCCCACATGAACCATAGCCTCTTCTAGCCTGAGACTAGAAAATTTAGATGGCACCTAGCTACCACTACAGACTGCTGTGACCATGGACACAACAGAAGGTCCTACAACAGAATGGAAGAAAAATGTAGAACAATAACAACAACAAAAAAAACCCACTGCCTTTCTGACTCACAGCAACCCTAGAGGACAGAGTAGAACTGCTCCACAGAGTTTCCAAAGAGCACCTGGCGGATTCAGAGTGCTGACCTTCTGTTTAGCAGATGTAGCATTTAACCACTATGCCACCAGGGTTTCCACAGAACAAAAGTCAAACTGATTAAAAAATAAAAAGACCAGACTTACTAACTTAATAGAGACTAGAGGAATCCCCAGAGACTACAGCCCTAAGATATTCTTGTAACTTGGAACTAAAGCCACTCCCAGAAGTTACCTTTTAGCCAAATAATAGACCAGCCTATAAAACAAACAGTAACATCCTTGAGAAACATGCTTCTTAGAATAATCAACTATAGGAGACCAAAGGGTACCATTTGCCCAAAAACAAAGATGAAAAAGCAGGCAGGGGCAGGGAAATTGGAGATGAATGGAAACAGGGAACTGAAAGGTGGAAATACGGAGAGTGCTGACACATTGCGTGGATTGCTACCAATGTCACAGAACAATTTACATAAGAATTATTAAACAGGAAACTAATTCACTGTGTAAAACTTTCATCTAAATCATGATGTTCAAAAAAAAAAGCTAAAAGAATAAACATACATACAAATACACACACAAGTGTGTAACAGTAATTTTTTAATGTTTTTTACACTTTACAGGTTTTAAAATAGTAAGTGGTCAATGCATTACATTTTTAAATTTTACTTGAAAAATATTTATGCCAAATAGAATGAATAAATTTGACATCATCAGAAAGACAATATAATCTACATGAAATTAAACCCAGAGAATCCAGATCTCTGACATTGTTGTCAAGTTAACATAATCTCTAACTCTTATCTTGTCTTATACTAATTACAAATAATGCTACCTGTCCACACTTGAGCTGTTTTCTGGAGAGAATAAACGAGAAAAGCCCTGTAAAGATTATAAATAAACAAGCATAACATTCTAGAAACTGCTAAGTGTTGTTTGTTAGCTGCGGTTTAGTTGGCAGCTAACAACAACACGGTAGTGTCAGTGCAACAGAAGGGAACACCATCTAGTCCTGTACCACCCCCACAATTGTTGGCATGCTTGAGACCATGGTTACGGCCACCATATATTTTGAGTGTTTTCCAACATAAGTGGCTCAGTTTTCAGCACTAAATCTAACAGTCTTCAGTCATGATCCATGTGGTTTTCACTGATTAATTTTTAAAAGTACAGCACCAAAAGTTTCTTCCTGGTCTACCTCAGTCTGGAAGTTCTGCTGAAACCTGTCCACTATTTACCCTGGGCATATGAAATACTGGTGGCATACCTCCAGTGTCACCACAGTAAGACAGACTGACAGATGGTGAAGGATTATTAAGAACAGGGAAAGATAAATGTTTTCTCTTGATGAGATGGCTAGACCTTGAATGGTTTCAATGAAGCCTCTTAACAAAGGCTAAGTTTATCACAAGTTAGAAACACAGAGACAGCATTCTGTTAAATCAAAGGCCTTTTCAGTCCCATTATAAGGCTGTATGAGGAAATACCTTAAATTAAATAAAGTATGAGTCACAGACTACCTGAAACTGCTAAGCCTGGGAAGAAACTTGTTCTGTCTGAATGTATTCACTTTCTCCTTCACACAGATGTTTTCAAGTTTACAGCATTAAGAATTATCCAGTCAACCTACTGATACGAATAGCTACAATTTCATACAAGGGGAAATAAAGCTTGTTCAAAGTCCCCTTTCTTTTACAGCAAACACATACAGAGAATTTGACCTCTTAAATATCTTTCTTGTATAAGCCCTCCTAATATATAATACAAACTTACTTTTCTTTGCTAGCTGACAGAATTTTAAGACTGAAAAGAAATAAAAGTGATACATAATCAAGCCCTTCTTCCTACTCTATCTCCAGACTTTGTTAAAAACAACTCTTAAAATGATCAACAATATTAAATTTTTATCAAGAATGGCTTTGATCTAATAATATACCCGTTAACAAGCCTCAACCATTCACCTAAGCCCACTTAGCATCTTGATCAGGTTCCATTATAATAATGTGTGCTTTCTTTCCCTTCAGCACGACAGGGCACATGATTTATTTAATATTGAAATTATTTAAAAAATGGATTCAAGAACAGGTGTAACAAGATAGATTCAGGATTGTATACGTGAGCTCTGTGTTAGCAGGTAATAGCCAAAGCCAAGTGCCGTCAAGTTGGATCCGATAAGAATGCATTTAAAATTTTAATCTAAGAATGCCAGGCACCACTGGCAAACAGCATGCAATTGCTTAAAATGCTAAATAAAACCAGCTGTTAAAAAAGGTGCACTGGCTGGTCGTTACAGCTGTTTATCATCATGCAACAAAAACACAAAAGCTCTCTTATTTATAGAGATATGTCTTATTCACATGGTGAACTATGACTTCTGCCCATCATTTCTGTATGCTGGGGTTAAGCTACTGCAAGCATAGGACAGTCTATTCAAAGTACAGGAAAAGAGACTTTTGAACTATTTACCACTTTAAATTATCTATATCTCTTTTAATTAATTCAGGAAAGAGCTGACTGCATTGCTCTTATTCTTCTATGTAATGGCCACTAAGAGAAAGTGAATTTTTCCATAGTGTTATTAGGAAAAACTGTGTTCAAGTCTCTGTTTTAAATTGGAAAACTGGGTGGCAGATTGCAAAAATGTGTTGTTTTACATTCCACCGACAAAACAGATTGTAAAGTGACAAGTCAAAAACCAAAAAAAAAAAAAAAAAAAAAAGAGCCTGAGTGCTATCGATTTAATTGTGTTCCCCCAAAATATGTGTAGTAAATTCTCTATCCCTTTGATTGTAATCCCATTTGGGAACGGACTGCCTTTGTTATGTTAATAATACAGGATTAGTATAGGGTGTTTCCTAAATCAGTCTCTTTTGAGATATAAAAGAGAGTAAACTGGCAAACAAAAGAAACACAGATGGCGCAAGAGAGACGCCAAGCCACATGAAGACAGCCCCAGAGCGGAAGCACAGACTAGGACCCTCATCCAGAGCCCAAGAGAGGGAGAAAGCCTTCCCCTTCTCCAGGAGCTCCTTGAATACTCTGGGGGTCAGTTCTACCCTGGCCCCTAGGGTCATCATGAGTCTGATCCGACTCAACGGCATTTGGCTGGCAAACCTAACACCTTTCTTCATTTTACCTGGATCCACAATCAACACTCAGGCAAGCAGCAGTCAAGAAATCAAAAGACACAAGGTACTGGGAAAATCTGCTACAAAAGATCTTTTAAAGTGTTATAAAGCAAAGATGTCACCTTGAGGAGTACCATACATCTGACTCAAGCCATTGTGTCTTCAATCACCTCATTTGCATGCATGTGAAAGCTGGACAATGAACAAGGAAGAGAGAAAAATTGATGCCCCTGAATTGTGATGTTGGTGAAGAATACGGAACATATGACAGACTGCCAAAAGAATGAACAAATCTGTCCTGGAAGAAGTACAACCAGAGTGCTCCTTAAAATCAAGGATTGTTGAGACTTGTCTTGCATGCTTTGGACATCTTATCAGGAAGGACCAGATCTTGGAGAAGGACCTGATGCTTAGTAAAGAAGAGGGTCAGCAAAAAAGAAGATCCTCAAAGAGATGGACAGACACGGAGGCTATGACAAATGGCTCAAGCACAGTCATGAAAGTAAGGTTGGCAGAGGACCACTGTTTCTTCCTGGTGTGCATAAGTTTGCTATGAGTCAGAATCCACTCAACAGTACCTAAGGGCAACAAAAACAACCTCGTAAGCTGTGAGAAAATAAATCTGTTTGTTAAAGCCACCTGTTGACGCTATTTCTGTTACAGCAGCACTAGATAACTAAGACACTAAGCCTTCACTTTCTGGAAGCCACTAGGAAGAAGGAAAGGAGAAAAAACAATGGGCTTCAAAAACTTACAAATTAAAGTCTTTTTCTGTAAGTTTCCTGTACCTGTGATCCCTGATACAAAATAGATTTGATTAATTTAAAATAAACTTATTCAACATAAAACTTGGTAAGAGCATACTATGTTTTACTCAAAAAAAAAAAAAAGGGGTGCTTTACCAGTAGCAGTGATCTAAGTAAGTAGCATGAACTGGTCCAAACCCACCTGGAGCAAAGAAGAATGATGGATACCAAAGACAGAATAAATATACAAGCCTAAGAGACAGAAGATACACCAAACATACACATACACACACACACTGTTACCAAGTTGATTCTGATTCATAGCAATCCTACAGGACAGATCAGAATTTGCAAAGAATGCCTGGTGGATTTAATTTCCAATCTTTTGATTAGCAGCTATAGCACTTAACTACTATAGCAGAGACAGAAAGGGCTACATAAACCAGACACAACATTACACAACACCAGAAGAACTAGACAGTACCCACATACCACCAATGACTGCCCTGTTTACAGGGAACATAACAAAGAGTCCCTGACACAGTGGGAGAAAAACGGGGTGCAGAACTTGAACTCCAACAAAAAGACTAGACTGGATGGTCAACAGACTAGAGGGTCCCCAAAAGACATGGCCCCCAGACTCTCTGTTAGCACAGAAGTGAAACAATTCCGAAGCCAACTCTTCAGACAAAGATTGGCCCACACTATAAGACATAATACGATACTGGGGAAGAGTGTGCTTCTTGGCTTAAGTAGACAGAGACACTAACTTGGCAGTTCCTGTCTAGAGGGGAAGATGAAAAGGCAGAGGGGGACAGGAGCTGGTTGAACGGACTTGGAAAATACAGAGTGCAAAGGAGCAAGTGCACTGTTAGAGTGTTAGGAGGGCAACTAAAGTGACATAACAATGCCTAACTTTTTGTATGGCAAACTGACTTGAATTGTAAACTTACACTTAAAGCACAATAAGTTAAAGAAAAAAAAAAGATTGTTTTAAAATGCTAGTTTGAAGAGAACAACAGAGGAACCCTTCGGGCACCAGAAGAAACGAGATCATAAAGATTAGAGCAGAGCTAAATGAATCAGAGAACAGAAAAACAATTGAAAAAATGAAAAGACCAAAAGCTGGTTTTTTGAGAAGATCAACAAAATTGACAAACCACTGGCTAAACTTACTAATGAAAAGCAGGAAAGGAAACAAATAACCGAAACTAGAAATGAGAGGGGAGTTGTCATCACAGATGTAACAGAAATAAAAAATATCATAACAAAATACTAAGAAAGACTGTACTCTAACAAATTTGAAAACCTAGGGGAAATGGACAAATTCCTTGACTCATACCATCTACCCAAATTATCACAATGTCAAGCAGAACAACTTAATAAACCCATCACAAAGGAAGAGATTGACAAGGTCATCAAAACACTGCCAACCAAAAAAAGTCCGGGCCCAGATGGCTTCACTGCAGAATTCCACCAAGCATTTAGAGAAGAGTTATCCCCAATACTACTGAGACTATTTCACAGTATAGAAAGGGATGGAGTACTCTCAAACTCATTCTATGAAGCCAGCATAACCCTGATACTTAAGCCAGGGAAAGATCCAACAAAGAAAGAGAACTACAGACCAATATCACTCATGAATCTAGATGCAAAAATCTTCAACAAAATTCTTGCCAATAGAATACAACAACATATCAAGAAAATAATCCATCATGACCAAGTGGGATACATACCAGGGTTGCAGGTCTGGTTCAACATCAGAAAAACAATTAATATGATTAACCACATAAATAACACTAAAGACAAGGATCACGTGATTTTGTCCATTGATGCCGAAAAGGCATTTGATAAAGTCCAACACCCATTCATGCTAAAAACTCTTAGCAAAATGGGCAGAGACGGCAAATTCCTCAACACAATAAGGGCCATTTATACAAAGCTAATTGCCCATGTCATCCTGAATGGAGAGAGACTGAGACTTTCCCTTGAGATCAGGAACTAGACAAGGATGCCCACTGTCACCTCTCCTATTAAACATTGTGCTAGAAGTTCTAGCCAGAGCAATTAGACAAGACCAAGAAATAAAGGGCATCTACATCGGCAAAGAGGAAGTTAAAATCTCCCTGTTCGCAGATGATATGATTGTATATGCAGAGAACCCCAAGGAATCTATAAGTAAGCTACTCAGACTGATAGAAGAGTTCAGCAAAGTCTCAGGATACAGGATAAACATAAGTAAATCAGTAGGATTCCTTTATACCAACAACAAGACTGTTAAGGAAGAAATTATCAAATCAATACCATTTACGATAGCCCCTAAGAAGATAACGTACCTAGGAATTAATCTAACCAGAGAAACAACAGACCTTTACAAAGAGAACTACAAGTCCTTACTACAAGAAACTAAGAGAGACTTAGATAAATGGGAAAACCTACCCTGCTCATGGATAGGAAGACTTAACATTGTGAAAATGTGTATTTTACCCAAAGCAATCTATTTATATAATGCAATCCCAGTATAAGTTCCAGCATCATTTTTTAATGAGATGGAGAAACAAATCACCAATTGTGTTTGGAAAGGGAAGAAGCCCCGGATAAGTAAGGTACTACTAAAGAAGAAGAACACACTGGGAGGCCTCTCATTACCCAACCTTAGAACATACTACACTGCCACAGTGGTCAAAACAGCCTGGTGCTGGTACAAGAACAGACAGATGGATCAATGGAATAGAATTGAGACCCCAGAGATGACACCATCTGCCTATGAACAGTTGATATTCGACAAAGGCCCAAAGACATTAAACTGGGGTAAAAACAGTCTCTTAAACAAATGGTGCTGGCAAAATTGGTTATCCATCTGCAATAAACTGAATCAAGATCCATATCTTACACCTTACACAAAAACCAACTCCAACTGGATAAAAGACCTAAATATCAAACCTAAAACGATAAAGCTCATCCAAGAAGAGGAACAACAATGGAAGTTTTAATACACAATGAGGACAGACTCCAAAATCTGTCAAAGAAACCACAATCAACAGAAGAGAAAATAGATAAATGTGAACTATTAAGAATCAAACACTTTTGCTCATCCAAAGACTTTATTAATAGAATTAAAAGAACTCCCACAGAATGGGAAAAAATATTTGGCAACCCTATGTCAGACTGACGCCTGATCTCCATAATCTGTAAGATACTACAAAATATCAATAAGAAGAAGATAAACCATCCAATTACGCGATGGGCAAAGGAGATGGACAGACATTTCTCTAAAGAGGAGATCCAGGCAGCCAAAAAACTCATGCGGACATGTTCACAATCTTTAGTTATTAAAGAAATTCAAATCAAGACGACAATGAGATACCATCTCACCCCAACAAGATTGGCCATGATCCAGAAAACACAAAACAACAAATGCTGGAGAGGCTGTGGGGAAAGTGAAACCCTCCTATACTGTTGGTGGGGTTGCAAAATGGTCCAGCCTCTTTGGAAAGCAATCTGGCGCTTCCCTAAAAAAATGGACATCGATATACCATTTGATCCAGTAATTCCACTATTTGGAATATATCCCACAGAATCAAGGCCTTTCACACCAACGGACACATGCACAAGAATGTTTATCGCAGCACAGTCCACGATAGCAAAAAGATGGAATCAACCCAGATGCCCAACAACAGAAGAATGGATAGGTAAACTATGGTACATATACTCAATGGAGCACTATGCAATGATAAAGAATAATGATGATTCCAGGAAACATCTCCTAGCCTGGTTTCAACTGGAAGACATTATGTTGAGTGAAAGTAGTCAGTGACAAAGGGACAAACACTGTATGAGACCTCTACGATAAGATCTCAAAAACAGACTTGTGTATAGAAGAAAAGACTCTTTCACAGCTGCTAGGGAGGGGAGGGAGGGAGCGTCAGGTGGGGAGGGTTTAGTTTAGATAGTTGCTAGAAATCTGATTGGGAGAAAGCGGTGATAGCATACATTAGAAACAAGAACAACATTAAGCGGACTTCAGCATAACTTGAGTACTCCTTCCATCTTAACCCAATATTACAAGGATAGAGTAGCTAGGGCAGGGGGCAAGGGATGATGCTCTTTAGGTGAAATCGAGGCCAACTGGCACAACTAGCGTTTTGCTAAGAGGGCTCTCTGCACCCTACATTGGTGAGTGGCATCTAGAGTCTTAAAAGCTGCCAAGCTGCCATCCGAGGACACAGTAAATGGGCCCAACTCAGCAGGAACAGATGCTCACCGAGGACCAAAATGACATGCGGTAAAGACAGAGAGACCTACAAGACTGGGTGCCTTCATCAACTTGGGACCGGAAGAACTGGATGGTGCCCGGTCACCACCAGTGATAGCCACGATGGAGCTCACTAGGTTGAGTCTCACTGGCAACACAAGAATAAAAAGGGGTGCATCCTGAGATCTCCACTAAAAGACCTCAGTTGATGGTCCAGCGGTTTCGGGGTTCCCCTGAGAGCATGGCCCCTGGCCCTCATGCTGCCCTTACCCATAAATTATAACAAAGGTCCACTCTTTGGACAGGAATGGATTGGACTTGGCAATGCAGAGTGACCATATATTGGAAACACTTTATGGTTCTACACATCTATAGGATATCATCTTGCTGACCTCTGGCTGGAGGAAGGACAGTGGGTCGAGAGGAGTGGAAAGGAGGCTGTTGGGAGGATGAGACATGTATGGAGCAGAGAGGAACAGCGTGCTGTCACCGGACAGGGAGAGCAGTGGAAGCTGCATATAGGTGGGCATGTAAATTTATACGGGAGTGTACATTTTCAGTCCATCATGTTAAATAAAAAATAAAATTAAAAAAAAATGCTAGTTTGCCATGGTGACATTAATTCTATCAAGATGGATTTTCCACACAGCTTTTTAATCTTTTGTTATCCAGTTTTTTCCCCATTAATTTATAAGAATGACATGACTAATAAAGGGCTCAATCTATTCTCTAGTCTTAATGTAGAGGATGCATTTGAACCTCCTAGGAATGATGCTTTTCTTCACTTTTTCCTTAATCTTCTCAATATATTCTAAAGACCTAAAGGCAAATCATTTCAATTAAAACTGCAAAGCAGTTCTTAAGAAACAATATAGCAAATGCTTTAATTTATAGAGGTGTTTTTCTATGCATCTGTGGCCAGTCTTTTTAACTCAACTACACAAATAATTCCACCACAAAAATGGAGAAAATGTGCTGATAAATATGTAAGAGCATGTTATAGTTGTTACAGTTAAGTATGTATTAGTCTTTTTGTTAAACTACAGAAAATGCCATAATATATACTAAAATACATATTTTAATATAAAAATCAATGCTAACCAAAATTTCTGCACTGGCATAAAACAAAGAAACCAAAATTGCAGTTTACCACTAATGTATATTTCTTTTCACGCTCAGACAAATGTTCAGAGATTTCATTAAATCAAGTGCGAAACATTTAATGTAAATTATATATCAACAGCACACCAAGGAACAATAATTTGCTCATATACATATTAACTAATTAAATGATTACATATTAATATTAATCATATTCAGAAAATGAAGTAGCTTGAAGCTACTACCATATTGTTTTAATGTCACGAATATAGACATAACATTTATGACTCATAACAGACATCGGTCTGAAAAATCTACAAAATTAGGCAATTTTTGTGCCTCTTCTTTCTTTTATTCTTGATGTTCAGAATAATTTTCTATCAACATGCAGTAATTTATCCTTTCTTCTCTACAGAAAAGAAATCCATAAATATCCAATCATTTTGTTAATTATCTGTCACATTCTGAATTATATTAACAGGAAATGCATTCCCCAGTGTGGTTTAATACTTTCTTGTTTGCTTAATTTAGAAAGTACAAACCTCTGAGGGTGATACTCATTTTTCATATCTTTGGCACTGTTTTCAATGAAATGTTGAGTATAATAATCATGCCAATCCTATGTTATTTCTTCAATAAAAAGATCTCCTGATAAGCAATTCTGTATTGACTACTTTTGCCAATTTTTTCAAAGTATGGCAGTAGTTATTTATTTATTGCTTTCCCCAAATTACTGCAAATGTGTTACAGAACTATAAACTGAATGCCTATAAATAGGAGTCTGCCAAAATTTTATTGCTTGGCAGTAAACGTTAGTTTTCAGTTTCATCTACTCAGTAACAGCTAAGAAAGAATACAAAGAGCACAGTTTACTTAACTAACACATGACCACTTTCATAGTTTAATGCTTAACAATTATTTGCACCTAAGCACTCTTGAAGCCATGGTGGCACAGTGATTAAGAGCTCTGATGCTACCCAGTTCAGATCCCTCACCTGCTCCTGGGAACCCCTATGGGGAAGTTCTACTCTGTCCCACAGGTTGCTATGAGTCGGAGTCAACTTAACAGCAGTGTTAGATAAGCACTTTCTATCAGATTTGTTTTTGATCGCTTTAAGAAATGCAGTATGACTGGCTACCAGAATCAATTTTTTTTTGTTACATTCTACTATAAGGATAAATTGAGAAGCATACAGCTTAACGCTCTGCTCGAAATATTTCTGCAAGTCGAAAAAAGAAGTGGAGGGAAAACTGCCAGGAGATCTGATATGGTGTCATCTATTCTAAGCAAGACACAACAGGCACAAAAACATTTATATCTTCTGTCAAGCACTCCGAGTATGCAGAATTCTATACCTAAGATTTCTGGTCATTGTAAAAATTTTTTCATGGCCATTCAAAATGCTTTTTCCTTGCATTTTTTCTGGATGGAAATGACTATACCCTCCTAAGTCCTTTATGCTTCTTGCTTACACGTTTCATAGCATCACTAATCACACTTTGCCTCATGACACAAATTTTTAGCAATATTTGTGTTTATCTCCCTATTTAGACTGGAAGGTTCTTAAGACCAGGGACTCTATGCTAATCATCTATGCTGAGGTGAGTAGTGTTTTTCTGTAAAGGGACATACAGTAAATATTTTATACTTAGCTGGGCACATACATCTCCATCCTATATTCCACATAATCTCCATCTCATATTCTTCTCTCCTTTCAAAAACAACTCTTTAAATACATAGCAGGCATCACAGATACAGGCAGCATGGACTACAGTTGGTTGACATCTGTGTGTATTTAAAAGTCAGGTTCTGAAGTCAGATTGAGTTTCCATGCCTTGCTAACTATATATAGCAAGTCACTTCTCTATACAAAATGTAGGTAATAAGAGTAGGTACCTACCATAATTACTACTGTACACAGGGTTGCTATGAGTTGGAACTGACTCTACAGCATCTAGCAACAAGGAAAACCTACCATACAGGTTTATTGTGATTATTAGCTCAGATAATACATGTAAAGTCTTTAGCACTGGCACAAAGTAAGATTCACAAAATGCTAACTATTGCTGTAAGTTAATAACATTATTTTCAGTGTACCTGAACTGAAGAGGTACTCAGCAAATGTTTACTGAATCAAAGATATCCAAGAGACAGACAGTCACACATACATCTGAGATTTGTATATAGAAAAATGCCTTATTTAGTTCATAAGGGAGTTTTAAATCTATGAGTTTTTTTTTCTTTAAGATCAGTGATCATGAAGCAGCAGTCAAGAAATCAAACCACGCATTGCATTCAGCAAATGTGCAGTCAAAAAACCTCCTCACAGTGTTAAAAAGCAAAGATGTCACTTTAAGGACTAAGGCGCACCTGATCCAAGCCATGTGTTTTCAGTCACTTCGTAAGCATGTGGAGGCTGGACTATGAATAAGGAAGACTAAAGAATTAATGCCTTTGAATTATGGTATTGGTCAAGACCACAGACTATGTCATCAACTGCCAAAAAAACAAAAAGAACAAACAAGTCTATCTTGGAAGAAATACAGCAAGAACACTCCTTAGAAGTGAGGATGGCGAGACCACTTTTCACATACTTTGGACATGTTATCAGGAGGGATCATTCCCTAGAGGGGACATCATCCTTTGTAAAGTAGAAGGTCAGCAAAAAAGAGAAACACCCTTAACGAGATGGACTGACACTGTGGTTGCAACAATGGGTCAAGCACAGCAATGATGGTGAGGATGGTGCAGACCTGAGCTGTGTTTCATTCTCTTGTACTCAGGGCTGCTACAAGCTGAAACTGACTGAGGAGCACCTAACAAGAACAGATACTGAAAAGCCATTGGAAGAGCCAAGGTCATATTTGATTTTGAAAATATCATTCTGATTCAGAATGGGTAACAAGGAGATAAGTTACAGAACACTGAGTGGATAGCTAGGGAGCTAACTGAAACAATTTTCCAGTAGAGGGTTTAGGCATGTATACACAAGTTAAAGATACACACACTCTACTACAACCAGACAAAACCACTTCTAGGCACATGCACAGCCTTTCAACTAATCTGCTGAAAAACATTTGATGGCTGATAAACATTTAAGGTATAAGGATAGGCAAATAGACCAGCTGAACAGAATGAAGTGTTCGAAAACAGGCCAACACATCGTCAACTGATTTTTAACAAAGCTGCCAAGGCAACTCAAAGGGAAAGGCCAAGTCTGTCAACCAGTCAGAATAGAATAACTGGATAAACATATGGAAAAAAAATTAACCTGAACTCTTACCTCATGCCCACACAAAAATTAATGCAAGGGACATCATAAATGAAAATGCTCAAACTACAAAGCTTCTAAAAGAAAACACAAGATAGTACCTTTGTGACTTTGCAGTAGGCAAAGATTTCCTAGGACACCACAAAAACTAACTACACAGACAAAACTCATAAAACTGGACTTTAACAAAACTAAAAGTATTTGCTCTTTAAGATACTGCTAAGAAAAATGAAAAGGGAAGTCACAAACTGAGACAAAATATTTCCAAATCATCACTCTGATAAATGTTGTTTGTGGGTATATATATATATATATATTTCTATAAATTAAAGACAAATAATCCAATTTTTAAAATTGGTAAAAGACACAGAGAGGAGAGTTGCTTATAGTTATCAAAACCCACTGTATTTCACACTTAAGTTGTTTATTTGACCACACAAATCTTACCTCAATTTAATAAACGCATGAAGAAAACTCAAGTAAATTTTTAAAATAAGTCACAAATTTAAAATGACTGAAACTATGTTTGTTTAGCAAATAATGTTGGTTGCTGTAGTTTCTCAAAAGAAGTTCTGAAATCCCATGCTCTTATTGTTATTTTTCCGTTTCCATAAAACTAATGTATAATAGCACATAGCGTGGTTTAGAAGCACTGCCAAAGACATTATCATTTGCATCCTTGTAACAATCTTGTCAGGTACACAGAACAGGTACTAAGAAGGGTTAACAGACAGGACCCAAAGCCACACAGCTAATAGCTTCTGACTCCAAATCAATGATGCTGATTTTTTTTTTTTTTTGGTTAATTATGCCCTCCTTCATTCTTAAAGGCTCATCTTATGCCTTCAGTAAAGACTCTAATTTCTTTAGAACCCACTGAGGTCAAGTTGATCCTGACCCATAGTGATAGAACCCATTTATCCTCTGACGACCCACAGGACTATGTAACTCTCCTGTGACCTGAAATAATCCTGTCTTTGCTAGATTTATATGTATTTGGGTCTCAACACACACCATGAAAGGTTTCTGAAGGCAAGGACTGGATTTTTATCTAATATCCCCCCAGCATCTAAAAGGATTCAAATTCTTATTAAATGCCTAGTAAGTAAACATTCTTCTTTATGTCAGTGATCCATTTTTAAAAAACTTTATAATAAAGACTACTATAAACGCACTGGTTGTTGTTAGAGGCTAGCAAACCTATGCATAACAGAATGCAACAGTGCCTGGTCCTGCACCATGCCCACAATCAGTGGTACGCTTGAGCCCACTGTTGCAGCCACTGCATCAATCCATCTTGTTGAGGGGCTTCCACTTCTTTGCTGGCCCCTCTACTTTAGCAAGCATGACGTCCTCATTATTTACACCTAAATATTCATTAATTGCACGGCAGCTGCATATCTTTAAGAATACAGTTGAACATCAGAGTTTTGAAGAAGAATTACAACTGTGCTCATGCAGGACCTGTTCACAGATGAAGAGAATAGTGCATGGTTTAAAATTAAAAAAGACATGTGGAAGAACTGTATTCTTTTACCTTATTTAATTTGTATGCTGAGCAAAGAATATGAGAAGCTGGACTATACGAAAAAGAATGTAGATAAGGACTAGAGGAAGACTGTTAACAGCTGACACAATCTTACTTGCTGAAAATGAACACAACTTGAAGAATTTACTGATAAAAGGTAAAAGACAATAGCCTTCATTATGGATTATACCTAAACTCGGGGGGGGGAAGTCCTCACAACTGGATGCATAAACATCATTATGATAAATAATACGGAAACTAAAGTTGTCAAGGATGTCATTTTACTTCAACCAATGATCAATGCCCATGGAAACAGCAGTTAAGAAATCAAATGACACATTCTATCAGGCAAGTCTGTGGCAAAAGACCTCTTTAAAATCTTAAAAAGCAACAATATCAGTTTGATAACTAATGTGTGCCTGACTCAAGCCACGATACTTTCAGTGGCTTCCTAAGCATGTGAAAGCTGGACAATGGAAAAGGAAGAACAAAGAACTGACACATTTGAATTGTGGTATTAGCAAAGAATATCAAATATACCATGGACTGTCAGAAGAATAAACACATCTGTCTTGAACAAGTATAGCTCCTTAGAAGCGAGTATGGTAGGACTTCATCTCATATACTTTGGCCATTGTTGTTTGGAGGAATGAGTACCTGAAGAAGGCATCATGCCTGATAAAGTAGAGGGTCAGCAAAAAACAGGGAGACCCCCAATGTGAAAGACTGATGCACTGTGTCCACAATGGACTCCAACACTGTGGGGACGGTGCAGGATTCAGCAATGTTTTGTTTTGTAATATGTCAAGCCAAGCCAAGCCAAGCCAAGCCAAGTGCCATCGAGTCGATATGTAAGGTTACAAAAAGCCAAGTCAACAGAACCTAAGAATAACAGCAATTCTATCTTTGGGAAAAAATCATTTGACTTATAGTATTATTTTTAATATCGTGCTTTCATTATATATAACTTCCATTAAGTTTAAAGGCTACTTGTACTAACAGATTAAACTTGGATCTATAATTCTGTAATCTGCCTTTGAACTTCTGCTAGAAGCAATGAAAATGGAGAGGAAAAAGCTTATTATTAAAAATAGATACATACACATATAAATGTAATGGTAATGTTACCTAATATATAAGGCTCTACAGATATTTTTTTTAACTGACCTTCTTTTGGAGTAGAAAAAAGATATATAAAGCTTCATCAAAAGTCATTTACTGTATTACTTCCTATTTTATGGAATTAGCCTATAATTTACATAAACATGAAGAAGAGAGATAAGCAAATTCAGATTCACATCATACCCAGAGCTCTGCATACAAGACTAGTCAAAAGGGACAGGATGCATCCTTAACTTTCTTTAGCTTTTTAACAGTTACCTTATTTCTAGAATCACTCTAAACTTAAATGTGGTCTAGATGGTTTAAACAAATAAGACTGTTATCAAAATGCTTGTGAAGGACTACATTCTTATATAATTTGATGTCTGAATTGAAAGTCAAATGTAACTACGCCTCAAAGACACACAGCACATATGAGAGCCTGAAGAAAACATAAAAATCTAAACATTTTTTTAAAAAAAGGGAAAATGATGGTGAATCAGGGGACTACTAGCCCATATTAGAAAAAAGATTCTTTGTTTTATGAAAGGATTTCCTTTGGGGATCCCTTACATAGTTTCACCAGAATGTTTAAAACATGACCTGATTTGTAATAATTCAACTTACACCAAATAGCTAAGGGATAACGTAACATAAAAGCATGTCAGTATTTACAAAAACACAGAAAAATTCCTGAGAGAGTTATCAAGACTATGGATCAGACATCCCAAAGGCGATAAGAACACCTGAATTCTATTTCTGACTCTAGCAACCTTGGATAGGCTCTAAGTAGATTTTAAAGAATTTTTCAAAAACTTTTGCAATAAAATTGTTTCTACCCCACAGTGACTTTGATAGTAATTATGCACTGCTACCTCCTAAGTCACTTCTCTTTTATCTCTGAACTCACTTTGTTAGATCCTCATCTAAAACAGGGTAAGATGTATTTTTAAAAGGATTCCCTCTCAGCAATAACCTAAACTTTAGAAAACAAAATCTACAACTGAACAAAACTTTCTCACACAGCTCAAAGAAAAACCCTTTGAAATTTGATTGGGGATGAGGAGAATTAGGTTTGTGTCTTTTATTGCATCTATTACACTTGGGCTACCTGCTTCTTACTGTGCACATAATCCAGACGACCCAGGTCCTGCTCCTTTCTGGGGTCTCCTTTAAGATAAGTAAATGGCTAAAACTGTAAACACAGAATGCTTCTTCTTCTTCTTCTTTTTTTAAATTATACTTTCAGTGAAAGTTTATGATTCAATTTCTCATCCAAAGCTTTTACATCCACTGTTATGGGACCCTAGTTGCTCTCCCTACCATGTGACAGCACACTCCTCCTATCCAAACTATATCTCCCATGTCCATTCAATCACCTCCTATCCCTTCCCACCTTCTCATCTTACCTCCAGACAGAAGTTGCCAGAATGGTGCTTCTTAAAAGACTTCCACCCAAATGTTCCCCAAAGTATAAGAGAGTACATACGCACTATTGAAGGTATGAAGCCCGACCTGACTCAGTGGAACTCAAGTTTGATGCTTTACCAAAATTTTCATCTAACATTATTATATATCCTGTTCATTATTTGAAATTGGTTTAATACACTGACCACTGAATAAGGAGCTCTGGTGGTACAACAGTTAAGCCCTAGGCTGGTAACCAGAAGACTGGCGGTTTGGTGGCCTGAACTCACCTAGCTGCTTGGCAGGAAAAAGACCTGGTGATCTGCTTCTGTAGATTACAGTCTAGAAAACCCAACTGGATAGTTCTCCTCTGTCTTATGAGGTTACTATGAGTTGGAACTGATTTGATGACACCTAATGACTGTCAAATAAAGCCTACAGTCTAGGAAAATTGACTATGTTTGTCCTGGCTGCTTGTAAACTTATGACTTGCTTTCTCCCAGTTTACTCATAACTCAATTTAAGAAGCATTTGTAGGATAAATGTGGAATTAAACATCTATGATTATGTTTCAGAATGTGGGCTCACTATGGGCAAGGCTGTATTGTGGACAACGCTTCAGGTTCCTATTATCTCCTAATTGCACATGAGATACATTTCCTAAGTGGGAAGCTGAAGATACAGGAGTGGTCACAGTAAAAAGCAATTTGAGGTCTTTGGAGACACAGATATATTTTCTAAGTTATTATTTTATATTCCTGAAACAAAAAATATTTCTTTTTTTTATGGACCATTAATAGCAAAGCAAGTTTTATAAAGGTTGACTCAGAAGTCCCTACATAGTTGCAATGATGCTTATTTAGGTCAGTAATTCTCAAAGGCATGAGATGTAGGGCAGAAAGACCTATTAGAATCTTGGAGTGAAGACAGCTTTGCAACTACAGACAGTATCCACTCTCTCTCTGAATCACCCAGCTACACTGCAGTCCCTTCTCCCTGACACTAGTTTTACAACCACTAATTACAGTGAGTTACTGTTACAGGTGACAGTCCACTTTCTATCTAAGGTGTGTTGCAATAGAAAACCATATTGAGAGCTGCTGGTTGGGCTTAAAGCAACTTGAAAAGAGGTTCTGACGGGTCCAGAAATCTATGGTGATAAAAACTGGATTTATTAAACACTGTGATATTCTAGTGTCCAGAAGTTATTCTCTCCTCTCTAGAACTCTTTCAATTTATCCATTTGACTTTACAATTTTAAAAAGGAAAAAAATGCATATGAATAAAATCCTGAATTGCATTATAAGGTAAAAGGATAACTGTCCTGTTGTTGCAGTTTATAATCTAATATTATTGTATATTATTATACATGATATTAAGTTTGTGTTTTAAATTTAAAAATAAATGTATGCAAAAATCATCTTAATACCATTCATGGATCTCAATAATTTTTCCCTTGTGATTATAGCCCTACAAAAGTGAATACAGTACTGCATATCATGAGTTTTTTTTTTTTTTTAAGAACTGAAATGAGTTTCAGAAGTGATAATTAACTGCCAAAGTTTAGCAACTAAAATCAGGACAACTGGGATCAGGCATAGTCAAACTCAAAGTCCAGTAATCTTTCCTCTTCCTTTTATTACCTAAACATAGAAATCAAGATGCTTTTTACAGAATAAGGGATCTAAAAATAGTATCCACACTTATTTACAGTTTCTATTAACAAAGGCTGAAAATAATACTGTAAAAATACCACACAGAAGCACATCTGTAGCCACTCTACTAGATACAATGCTATACCTACAGATTTTCAACAACATTATTATTACTAATGTTTATCAGTCTACCTGAGGTTAGCCATTATTAAAAATATAACTGGTTAGAATACTTAGATGGTGGCAGTAGAAAGTAAAAATATTACTTCTACAGAAAAAATTGAAAATATAATTTGTGCTCCACTTGTTAAAAAATTTTTCCTCCAGTGTGAAATACTTGCTTAAAAAAGTTTAATGGTCCTCAGAAACATCAAGAGCAATCTGACTTCTTATAACCCCATCTGACATAAAAACAAAGGCTTTGATTCTTGAATTAATATCAGTCAGTTTTAGGAAGGAACAAAAACCCTACACCCGTGTATGTACTAAATTTAAGTGATGTGTATTTTCCAAATGAAGCATTAGCTGTTTTCTCAATATTCAAATTTTATAATGAATTCCTTCTAGTTCTGCCAATGACTCTAAGCTCCCTTGCCTCTCTTCAGATCTTGTGCTAAGTGGCATAAAATTCTTCTACCATCTCTTTACCTGGCTGACTCCTACTCATACTTTCAGGCACAGCTTAAAAACTACTCCCAGAATTGTCTTTGGTACAGACTTCAGAGTACCTTTAACTTATGCATATCACAGCATGATCACAACATATTTTAACTGCTCACTTAGTTGTCTGTCTTTCCCCCTAGAATACCCTGGTCAGGGTGGTGGCTGTGTTTCTCTTCAGGTGGTCCAGCATGCGTGCTTGGGGCATAGCAAGTACTTTTATTGAAATATTTTCATTTTTAAATCTGTCCCAATATAAGGATATTAAAATTCTTTGACTAAAACCTTTTAAAATGAGGCACAGAGGGAAAATATCCATCTAGTTCCAATAAGTACAGCCAATGGCCTTCTTCCCAAGCATGTACTTAAAAGGAACCTCTAGTGCCTCAAATTTCATCATATTTGTAAGTTCTTTAAAAGAAAAAAAAGAAAGAAATTTGTGTTCTCCAGAACACTTAATTATTCTCAGGAAGAAACTGTACATAAATCAGTAGGCAATCCTTCAAACAGAAAAAGGGGATACTGTGTGCCTTAAAATCAAGAAAGGTATGTGTCACTGTACACTAAGCAAATAATTTGAGAAACTAGACTATATGAATATGAATGGGGTATCAAGACTGGAGGAATACTCATTTGATATGCAGATGATACAATCTTGCTTACTCAAAGTAAAGAGGACTTGAAGGACTTCATGATGAGGATCAAAGACTGCAGACTTCAGTATGGAGTATACCTCAATACAAAGAAAACAAAAATCTTCAGAAATGGACCAATAAGCAGTATCATGATAAATGGAGAAAATTTTGACGTTGTAAAGGATTTCATTTCATTGGGACCCTAAATCAACAACTATGGAAGCAGCAGTCAAGAAATCAAAAGATGTTCTGTACTGGAAAAATCTGCTGTCCAAAAGTTAGAAAGCAAAGATGTCATTTTAAGGACCAAAGTGCACCTGAACAAGCTATGGTGTTTTCAATCACTTCATATGCATGTGAAAGCTGCAAAATGAATACTTTCAAATTACGTAGTTGGTGAAGAATACTGACTATATCATGGTCTCTCAGAAGAATGAGCAAATCTGTCTTTACAGAAGTACAGCCATCAGCTGTGATGGGGGACACAACATAGAGTCCCTGAGGCAACATGAGAAAAAGAGGCAGGTGGCTGGAGAACTCTACTAAAAGACCAGACCTGATGGTCCGACAGCCTGGGAAACACAGCCCCCAGACTTGCTGCTGGCCCTAACTGGAAACCAGTGTTGACATCAACTTTTCAAACCAGAACAGGCTGCATTCGAGGGCAATGTGAGCATATGGTGTGTGTACTTTATGGTTTTATACACTTATAGGAGGCTGTCCTACTGGTTTCTTTCTAGATGGGAGAGAAGAAGGTGGAAAGAAGAGGACAGGTGCTCGTTAAGAGGATACTAGAAGTATAGAATGAAAAGGAGGAATGTGCTGTCACTGGGTGAGCAGAGCAGATGAACCTGCAGATAGGCAGGCATGCAAAATGGGTTTGGATAGTATACTTTCACTTAAAAATAAGTACAGCCAGAATGCTCCTTAGAAGCAAGGCTGGTGAGACTTCATTTTACATACTTGGCACATGGTTATCAGGAAGGACCAATTCCTGCAGAAGAACATCACATCTGGTAAAGGAGAGGATCAGCAAAAAAGAGGAAGACAACATGACAGACCGACACAATGTCTGCAACAATAGGCTCAAGCATAATGACTGCAAAGATGGCTTAAGACTGAGTGGTGCTTTGTTCTGTCATACACAGGGCCCCTGTGAGTTGGAACCAAATCTACAGCACCTGACAACTATTTTTTATTATTCATCATTTTCATTTATAAAGAAACTATGCCAATTAGAATCATTAAATTAAGTAATTCAGCTTAATTTATTACACATTTATTCTGCTGTGGAAAAAAGATAATAGCCAAAGTGGTTTAACTGCTACATGTGAATACATTTTCAACTTTTAGAAGAAAAAAACAGTGAGAATTGAGTTTAAATCACTGGGGTTCTTAATCACTGAATCATCTATTTAAGAGTGTTTATGTCAACTGGGAAAGCATCTTAGCAGCTGGATGTCACATGTAGTCTGAAAAAATCAGTATACCTGAAAACAAATCAGTAATCTTGGAAAACACTTCAAATCATTAAATACTCAGGCAAGATTCCCATTCTGAATTATCATAAAGAATCTAAATGGAAGAATCAAGCCTACAATGTGTAGTTAGTTTGGGTTTAAAAAACACCATGTGGTACATAAAAAGAAACTGACCATTTTATCAGCAAATTTAAAACACACGCCTGTTAGGAACAGACGTGACATGTGCAGCTAATAGAAAAGATTTTCCATTACTTTTAATTGGAAGCATAATCATTAATATTTTATTTTACTTAACCAAAATACTTATTACAAAGGATACAGTTTCATATACAAATTTCAAATAGTAGAGGAGAAAAATAGAACTCGACCTACAATAGGGGATGATGTAGTTACAGAAATGATCAAATGTGCACACCAATATTTCTACTAGAGACAGATATGAAGACGAATCACTGAATTACACCTGCAGGCACATCATGTCAAGTGGGTATGAACAATAATAATCTCATGGCAGTAGTGGTAAAGGAAATAGTCCAGATTCTTTGTGCACGTCAGAATAGTAAGAGAAATAGTTGATTTATGGTTAACTAAAAGTTCAATGCGAAAGAGATTATCAGAACACATTCTGCTTCCTCTAAATCTGGAAACATGCTAGGTATCTCTCTAAAACATACATATATAGGTAATACATAGCATATGGATGGCAACCATACTATTCATAAAGACAAAAATACTCTATGCTCAAACATAAACTTTTTTTTTTCCTTTTGGATATAACATTAGTGTATCAATTACTTTAGTTGTGATGAGTTCTGCAAGGATATTGAGAATAATCATTAGTCTAATTAATTAAAAGTGTCCAACAGGTAGAGTTCAATTCATTAGCACAAGGAAAAATACATGATTTTATACAATACCTGCAGTGATAAAGGAAAGATCTATTTGATTAGAATGGCAATTCTGTGACACCATGATAAAATGATTAATTAGGGACTGAAAATGACTAAGAAGAAGACACAACTGTTAATTCCTCAAATACTGGAAACACTGAAGATACCTTCAAAATAGAAAGTCTGAGGAACAAGTTACTCAGCAAAAGATAAAGAACTACTAGAGTTAGTTCTTTTATTTAGTTCCTAGAAAATTTAGGACAGCTTTTAAGCCTCTAATCACTATTCTACTGGGAAGGTGTATGGTATGCATTTACCAAGAAGGTCTTAGACTGGGAGTAGGTAGAAGTGAATGTGCTAAGTGGAGTCTTGTCATTTATAGGCTGTATGACTCTAGATAAGTCACAGCCGCTACTAGGCTTTAGATGCCACATAAATAACGAATGGATGATGTCTACATCTGTTTTGCTGTAACACTAAGAAATCATGAATATTTGAAATCCAGTTCATTTTAAAATTTTGTATGTTGTGGTTACTATTCCAGACCATAAAATGTACAAGAAAGGATTTAAAATCAAACTAAGTAACTAGCTGTGGCATACAACAACAACAACAACAACAACAAAAAAAAAAAAAAACCAAACCTATAGCCTGTTAAGTCAATTCTGGCTCACAGTGACCCCATACGGACAGTCAAGATATACACCAGATTTGAAAATCAACTAAGGCTGACTTTTCACTTAGCTATTATCTGACCACCATTCAAAAAGTTGCCTATCCCTAGAAAAAGTGAAACACAGGAATCATCTTTGGCTATAGAATTCCATAATCAAAGAAGTGTAAAACTGAACTAAGGCTATGAAATGAAACAGTGAGCCACAGGGAACCAGGCAGAGTTACTTTCTCTGACTAATTTAGCATCTTCTTAATGCTGACACCTAATCTGTTAGTAAAAACCCAATTGCCATCAACTTGATTCCGACTCTCAGTGGCCCTATAGGACATTGTAGAATTGCCCTATAATGTTTCCAAGGCTATAATCTTTACAAAAGCAGACTACCACATCCTTCTCCTGTGGAGTGGCTGGTGGGTTTAAACTGCAGCTGAGTGCTTAACCACTGGACCACCAGGCCCTTGTTAATACTCTGCTGCCCAGGTCAGTGGAAAAAGTGACTTCAAAACTAAAGCTCAGCTCAGTTCTAGATTAAGAGATTCATTTTAAAATATGAAGTGAGTTACATAAAAAATGTTGATAAAGAGAGCCAAAGCCAAGTGCTGTCGAGTCGGATCTGATTTAAGAGAACAGTCTTCTAAATAATCATATGGGAGACAAAAAAAAAAAAAAAAAATTACATGATAATATTTTTACTCTTTATATTCCCTTTATACAACAACTCAAAGCATTTTACAGAAATTACCCAATTAATTTTCATTGACACTTCAGTGAAAAGTCAGGTATTATTTTTTTCTAAAGAAGGCAAAAAGAAACAAAGGACTAAGTTACTCAGTTTGCTAGTGACACAGATCTCTATTCCAAATCTAATGTTTTAACTTGACAGAAAAAAGGTCCAACCACAGGAGAAATTGCATTAATTGAAATGTCTCAGTGTTTAAAAAAAAGGTTGGATTTTTCACAAGATGCAGGCACAGAGACAATCAGTTTGTCCTTAGATACTGAACATCTGGCACACTGCAGG
The DNA here is from genome assembly GCA_028571685.1 of Heterohyrax brucei. NCBI lineage: Eukaryota > Metazoa > Chordata > Mammalia > Hyracoidea > Procaviidae > Heterohyrax > Heterohyrax brucei. Next base: position 86,856,868 of record CM053151.1, on the reverse strand, counting down.
CACACTGGCCACACCATTATATATTTGCTGAATGAATAAAAGCTATTAATAACAGCTAGCAATTACATCATCTTCAAGGAAGAAAGAGCTGGCAATCTGTTTCTGTAATCATTGCAAGAAAACCATACGTAGCAGTTCTACTCATTCACATGGGGAAGGTACAAGTTGGAATTAACTCAAAAGCACCCCAAAATAAGAAGCAACTACTGTAAAATCATATATCAGGTGCTGTGTTAAGCGTACTATACATATTATTTAATTTCATCCTACCAACAATTCAATGAGGTAAGTAAATTATTGCTCCTCATTTTACCGATAAGGAAACTGAATGATGGGTTAAGCTATTTGCCCAAAATTACAAAGGGAGAAAGCCAACATTTCAACACAGGTCATCCAACTTTAAATCTCTTTTTCAATGATCACCATTGTAAAAGGAATAATAAACTAGCAGTGAGAAACTATATTCTAGTCTCTTTTTACCACTTCTTTAGAGTAAATGAAAATCTCTTACTGATTTTTAAATCTCTCTATAATTCTTAGCATAGTATTTTACTTACATTGCGGTTACTTCCTAGGAGTCTATTACAACTCACTGTGACCAAATGTTATAGAATAGCACTACTCTATAGTGTCTTCTTGGCCTTTTCTTCTGCAGTACTGCTGCAAGGGTTTGAACCACCAGTCTTTAGGTTGCAAATCTTTGGTCCACCTAGCAATCTTCCTTACTCACATTAAAGAGGAAACAAAGACTCTGCCACCTTCAAGTTGACTCTAACTCATAGCAACCTTACTGAACACAGCAGAACTGCCCATGAGGTTTCTGAGGCCATAATTTTTACAGAAGCAAACTGCCACATCTTTATTCCACTGAGCAGCTGTGGGGTTCAAACTGTTAACCTTTTGGTTAGTAGCTGAGCACTTAACGACTGCACCACCAGGGCTCCTTATGTTCACATTACCCATTAAAAGAACTTGTTGCTGGTGTGTTGACTCCAAACCACAGTGGCCCTATAGGATAGAGTAGAATTGCTGCTTAGAGTTTCAAAGGAACACATGGTAGATGTGAACTGCTAACTTTTTGGTTAGCAGCCATAGCACTTAACCACTATGTCACCAGGGTTTACTTATATTAAAAAAAGAAAACAAGAAAAAACACCAAACCCACTGTTGGTGAGTCAATTCCAACTCACGGCAACCCTACAGGACAGAGCAAAACTGCTCCACTGAGTTTCCAAGGAGTGCCTGGAGTTATTTCAACTGCCAACCTGTTGGTTAGCAGCCATAGCACTTAACCACTACACCACCAGGGTTTTCTTATTCTCATTAGACCTGAGGACTAATGTTTGATGAGGACTTACTCACATTAGTCCTCATCAAATCATTGCTCAGTTAACTGAGACCACATAAACAAATTAGGCTTCACTGTGTTCATTTGTAAAACGAAGACAGTGTTACCTGCATAGTCTACCTAAGTGTTTGTCAAAGAATTGTCCCAGGAGCTGAGCACTTTCTCAGAAGTGCAAATTCTTAGATCCCACCCCAAATCTACTGAAACAAAAACTGTTATTTTAACAATTCATCCTGGTGATTCTTGTGTACACTAAAGTTAGAGATCTACTGTTCCACTTTACAAATGAGTTCAATAATGTGAAAGCATCCTAAAGAAAACTGAAAGGCAGTATTATCATCATCATGATTACAAGTCAATTATGAGCCCTGAAAAAATAAGTGATTTTGCTAAATCTAGATAAACATGAATATCAAAAATAAAACAGATCACAAAACATACTTTAAACACAATATTCTTCTTCTAGATCTTGTCTGTGTAATATACAGCATTTGTGAATCCAGAGGAAAAGGTGACTAGAAATTTGGTAATTTGGTCATGTAGTGATTCTGACATGTTGTACAGACTTCTTACCTGACCAGTGTCCAGTGGAGATGCCAGATCTATCTGTGCATGTCTCACTTACAGGTCTAAACACAGTCTCCCATCCACCAGTAGCATAGCGCCAATTCTGAGACTCCAGGATGAGTGTTCGCTGGGTGCCATATGCTATCATGAAGCAGTAGACCACATGATGGAGTTGACAGCCATAGCCACAGCCTTTATTGATATTACACACTAGCTTCTTGGCTTTGCTGCAGTCCTTGGGATTCTGGTAAGTGGGAAGAGAAACTAAGGTGAGGATAAGCTGTAGAGAGGTCGTGTCTCTTTACAAGTGTCAGAAATCATATAATAAACCAGGACTGATTCAGTATATTTCGTATTAAACAAAGCATCCAGTTTTAAGGACCGAATTTCAAGGAAACCACTGAAAATGTTATGTGCATAATTAGGGAGATGCCAATGAAAAAGAACAGAGACTTTGGAAACTTCATTAAATAAATGCAAAATTAGGCAGTTACATTTTAACTTGCTCTCTCACTTCACTCAGAATACGTGTGATCATCCCTGAATTCAAAGCTGCATACACTAAAGTCTCAATCGCGAGGGACTAAAACAGCTTATTTCAGCAACACTTCAGCATTCTGAGCTTATCCTTCCTGATGCAACTCAAATTATCTTAAAGGAAAAACTAGAATTTACCTACTAATTCCATCTGTCTCTAGAGCTCTACATGTCACAAACAAAAGCACTTTTTCATTAGGGAAGGAAAAGCCACTTTCACAGTAAAAGAATAAGTGAACTCAATAATTACAAAGTATTACCTGTAGGACTTTTTTATAAACCAATCTTGATGATAGTTGTTGACAATTTTCACAATTGTATGTAGAACATGTCATCTGCTGGCTATCTCAAGAATATGTTATTTACAATTTTTAAGCAAAGATTCATTTTTCTAATTGTGTAACTTGTTATTAAGACAGATAGTAAATGGTCAAAACAATTAATACTGCCTAACACTGGATGTGGTGGGTTAGCTAATGTGGGAACTTTTTATTTTTTTTCCCCATTTTAAAGTTTCAGTTTTGCTCAAATTCATAAAGGCTGTTGCTAAATATCTTAAGGCATTTTAGTTTCTCAAATATAAATTTGTTTTGACAAGTACTTTTTTAGCCTGAGAAGTTTTCCAAGCTGTTTCCCCTATAAGGAAGAGAGAGAATAGATGCCTCTATGAACAGAATCTTTATTCCCATGGAGCAAGATTCAAGGTAACCAGTTTTCAAGTTATACGAGTTTCGAATAAAGCAGTCAGCAAACTCCAGATCTACAACTGTTTTCCATGTACACTGCCTGTTCTGCCAAGTAGAAGCCTAGAAACAAAAGCTAGGATGGTGAGGCTATGAAATGATTCTGAGGAAAAAGCTGAGGAGGGAAAATGCAACCTCATATAGAGGTACCTTTCTTCAAGAATGCCACAGCAGGCTGTTTGTGTATTTAGATCAAAGTCAAACTGACACCATCAAGAACCTTAGGAAGAGTTAGAGCCCTTGTGAATTCCAAGGAAAAAGCACAGATGAAAATTCAGACGATTTGGTCAATATTGTTTCCTCAATCGAGTACTAGTGTTGCTGATTATCTTCACTTGAGACTTTCAATACGTGTCTAACTTCTATTGCCATTCCAGTTACCATAGCCACATCAGGTGCTAAATCCACAGATTTGAGAGGAACACAAGAATGTAAGATTACGTAGGAACGGGATAGTTACATCACTGATATTCTGTTCAAGATTATATAAGGATTATGAGAATAAATAAAGTTTTCAGCCTGACCCAAAGCTTTATTACTGACTCAGCAATTGAGAAAGGATATAAAGAACACTAACATTTGTCAGATTTCTCATGACTTGTGAGAAACACAGCACCTGACTATCTATAAAACTAATATGAATTAAAAAAAGAAATCATCCTTTATGTACTTTTAATAAGATTTTTCTTTTAGAACAGTATTTAAATACACAGAATTATTGCAAAGATAGTAAGAGAGTTCCCACATATCCCACACCCAGTTTCTCATTATTAACATTTTACATTCATCTTTTAAAGAAAAAAAATGAGGGAACATAGTAGATGACATGATTGGCATTCAGTCTGGAAGCTACAGATTCTTTTACTGAAAAGAAAATTCACACTTACATGCAAGAAAAGCACACTTCTCATGTGTTCTAAGAGTAGAGTTTTATTAGAATCCAGAGCTCTGAACATTAGAGACAGAGATGTAAGGAGGACTATTATTGAAATGAAGCTCAACAGAAAAAGCGCAGCATGCTTCAAATCAAGCTGTAGAGAGAAGACATCCCTTCAGTCACAGGTAACTAATGGAGTGGGAGTGGGAGGGTGATACTGATCCTTTGTTTTGGTTACAGAAAGCCAAAGGTCTACATACAAGATAATCAAATGGAAAGCTCCCAGGCGGCAAGAGAGCAATAAGAGAAGAGAAGAGAAAAGAAATGCCCATTTGGAATGATAAGAGCAAACAAAACACTGAAGAACTTCAGAGCCACAGCCCAATTTGGTACCAAATAATACTAAGAAGTCTGAAAAATTCAAAGGATCTTGTTCACAAAAGATTCAGAAAAAGGCACAGGCAGAGACGAGGTGTAAAAGTGTATGTGTTCCTAATGCAGATTAGGCTCACCAGATTAAGTGTCTAGATAAAATGAGCTGGTATTTCTGAGATAAATGAAACTTTTTTAAAAGTAATCAACATCTCTTTGAGATAGAGAAGGATTTATTTTGATGGAATGGAACTTTAGAGAAAACTCTTCATCTTAACTAAGTCTTTGTTATCCACCATTATTTTATAGACAAAAGGTTACAGAGTAGCAATGAATATAAGATTTACAGGAGTCTGTAAAAGGGAAAGGAAGTCATAGCCATAGATGATAAAGACAGAGATGTAATCTTCAATTTTCTTACCAAATAAACTTTGTCAATTACCATTAGTTCTATCTTTTCCTGTTGATGTCTGCAAAAGTCTCAAAGATGTGTCTCACTCAAGAGGAAGATACAGTGAAGTCTCCTTACTAAAAGGAGCTTTAGTTTAATCACGCCAATACTTTAACATGGTAGACATCTCTGATTATAAAATCTGTTTTGCCTTCAGTATGCGAAATGCACTGTGCTGTGTTTCTCTACCAGTTATGCAAGAATGCAGACATACTGTTTTGTTTCGTATTGTGATTCTTACCAATCTCTCCTTTTCTCCCCTTTCTGATGTATCTTCCACTCACCCCTCCCTACCCCACACACTTGATGGATAAGATATACTCCCACCTAAGAAGCCTCACTAGGCAGTCATCATTATTTGGGAGCAAAACATACTGAATATACACTGAACATGCCCCTCCAATAAGTCCCCCGTGCACTCACATTCATTAGTCCTTCTTCGTCTTGAGCATCAGTGAACCCTGGTGGGTAGTAGTTAAGAGCTATAGCTGCTAACCAAAAGGTGGACAGTTCAAACCATGAGGTGCTCCCTGGGAACCCTATGGGATAATTCTCTATGCTACAGAGTCACTATGAATCACAGTTAATTTGACAGCAATGGATTTTGGTTTCTCAGGCCTTGAACATCCATCACTAGATGACATATAGGTGAACTTCTGTTCATCCAAGAAATATTTATTGAGCACCTAATATGTGGCAGTCAAGAAATGAAAAGACACACGGCACTGGAAAGATCTGCTGCAAAGGACCTCTTTAAAGTATTCAAAAGTAAAGATGTTACCTTGTGAACTAAAATGTGCCTGACCGAAGCCACGGTATTTTCAGTTGCATCGTATGCATGAGAAAGCTAGACAAGGAACAAAGAAGACAGAAGAAGAATTGATGCCTTTTTGAATTGTGGTGCTGGAGGAGAATGTTGAATGTACCATGGTCCACTAAAAGAACAAAAAGACCTATTTTGGAAGAAGTGCAACCAGAGAGCAGCTTGGAACCAAAGATGGCAAGACTGTGTCTTACATACTTTGGACATGTTGTCAGGAAGGATCAGTCCCTGGAGAAGGACATCCTGCTTGGTAGAGGGTCAGCAAAAAGGAGGAAGATCCTTGACGAGATGGACTGACACAGTGGCTGCAACAATGGGCTTGAGTATAAAAACAACTGTGGACATGGCACAAGACCACGCAGTGTTTCATTCTGTTGTTAATAGGGTCACTATGAGTTGGAACCAACTTGATGGCACCTAACAACAATCTGATATACGTAAGAAACCTTGGAGATGCTAGATCCTTGGGTGGTCCAAATGGCTTATGCTCGGCTACTAACCAAAACATTAGCAGTTCGATTTTACCCAGCAGTGCCACAAAACCAAGTCTTCCTGATTTACTTCTGTAAGATTACAGTCACCAAAATCACGAAGGAGCACAGTTCTACTCTGAAACAGGTGCAGTTACCATGTGTCAGAAACAACTCCAAGACAATGGGATTTTGCAATATGACAATCCCACATATATGGTAGGGGCATTCTGTATTCAGTCCCCTTTTTCCTGTCTTAAGCTATTTTTACACTGTCTGAGGCATTTCTTCTGACATTGTCAAAGAATGACACCGTTTCAGTATAACTCAAAGCTATCTTAGCTTTCACTGTCTATAAATCAACATTGGGAATTATACTTCATTCAATATGCTTCTAATCAAGATGTTATCCTAAGGGAAGCAATATCTCTTAGAAATAAATGATTACTAATTCAATAAAGGCACATTCATAATGCTGTATTATTTCAGTGTCTTTTATTTTGGTTAAAATATGAAAATAGTTTTTATTGAACAACTTTTGACAAGGAAGTCAGCCTTATTTCTACTTTACTAAAGACTAATTTTGAATGAATAGTAAACCACAGCTTTATTTATTATATTACTTAGGTAACACTAGGATTTAAAATCCCTGGGTGGTACAAACAGTTTGTGCTTGACAAACAGGTTGTCATGAGTCAAAATCAACTTGATGGCAATGAGTCTGGTCCTTGGTTCTATTAACATAATGTTTGGTGGTTCTAACCCATCTGTGACATATGGAAAAAGTGCTGGTGATTTGCTTCCATAAAGATCACAGCCTCTGGAGCAGTTCTACTCTGTAACACATGAGGTTGTCTTGAGTTGCACTGACTTGATGGCAACAGGTTTGGTGTTGGTTACCAGGATTTAGGAGTTTCCATTGCCCCTACTTGGTAAATATTTTACAAATTAATGAGGTAATATTACAAAATACTGTAAATTCTATAGCTTTTAAATTAAATCAACATTTTCTGATGACTAGCAAGATTTTCCACACAAATAAACACCTCTTCAGAGTGCAAAATTTCCAGTCACAATGTAATTTCCTTTACATATCTGCCAGTTAATATTGCAAAAAACATTTCATAAAAATGCTAACTCCAAAAACAAAAAAATTTACTCAACGTAACTGGGATATACCAGGCATCTCTTGCAAACAGTAAGTGCTGAACGGCTATTAGTTCAATTAAATCTATGAAGAGAAAGAAGCCCATAATTTGTAAGAATAATTAAATTCTTTATCTTGAAGCTGAACAGATGCTTATGTTTTTTTACTGTGATAAAATAGATATAATAAAAGTTTGCCATTTTAACCATTTTTAAGTGTACAACTCAGTGGTATTAATTACATTCACTATGTTGTACAAGCATCTCCATGATCATTTACATATGCCTCTCATTACCCTAGAGAGAAACTCTGCACCCTTCAGGATTAACTCCACAACTCCCTAACCTCAACCCCTAGTAACCCAGTCTAAAAATTCTGTGTAAGTGAGAACATACAATATTTGTTTTGTTATGTCAAATTTCACTCAACATGTTTTCAAAGTTCATCAATTTCATACATGCATTAGGACTTCATTTCCTTTTATAGCTGAGTAATATTCTATTGTACAGGAAGATTACATCTGTTTATCCATTCAACAAAGGCTTACTTTTTCATTTTATTGCAGTAAAATACATCCATAACAAAACATAGCCAATTCAACTATTTTTACATATACAATTCAGTGACATTGGTTATGCTCCTCACCTGCAAACATCACCACTACCCATTTCTAAATTAAACCACCTTTAACAGAAACTCCATTCCTCTAAACTAAAACTTTCCTGTTCTGTCTCCTTCACTCTTAGCAACCACTAATAAATTCTGGTCCCTATAATCCACCTATTTCATATAAGTGTAATCATGTAATAATTGTTCTTTGGTGATACTTCACTCAGCATAATGTTTTCAAGGTTCATTCACGTTGTAGCATGTATTAGGACTTCATTTCTCTCTCTCTCTCTTTTTTTTTTTAAAATAAAACAAACCCAAACCCACTGCCATGGAGCCCATACTTCCATTCTACGTATATATGACTGTCATGGACTGAATTGCATCTCCCCAAAAATGTGTGTAGCAATTTGGCTAGGCCATGATTCCTGGTATTGTGTAATATTCCCATATGTTGTAAATCCTGCCTTTACAATGTTGATAAAGGAGGATTTGGAGTGGTTGTGTTAGTGAGACAGTCTGTATTGTGCCTGGAGGCAATCTCTTGGGATTTAAAGAAAAGGGAAGCAAGCACACAGTTAGGGACCTGAAACCACACCATCAGGACAGAAGCAGAGCAGGTACCGAATGTCTCTTTGCTTCAGAAGCTTCCAGCCCAGGGAAAGACCAATGAAAAGGACCCCCTCCAGAGCCAAAAGAGAGACTCCCCCTGGAGCTGAGACCCTGAACTTGGGCTTTTATCCTACTCTTCTGTGAGAAGATAAATTTCTCTCTGTTCAAGTCATTCTCTTGGAGTATTTCTGTTACAGCAGCACTAGATGACTAAGACAATCACATTTTATTTATCTATTTATTGATGACGGATGCTTATATTTTTGCCATTTTGACCACTGTAAACAGTGCCACAATAAACATTAGTGCACAAGTAAGGTGCTTACTTTTAATTAGCCAAATCTTACTTCTAAAAACAGAATTATACTCCTGGCTCAGACAGTGATGTCAGGCCATGTGTGGCAATATAAGGGCAAAATATGCTGGTTAAGAACTTGTGTGTTCAAGTCAGATTGAACTAGGCTTTAAATATTGCCTCTGGCATTTACTAGCTCTCGAACCTTGAGAAGTTATATAATTACTCTAAGACTCTATTTCCTATGCATAAAATAAGAATAAACACTGTGCCATCAATTCAATTCCAACTCATAGCAACTCCATATGGCTTCCAAGGCTGTATATTTCTATGGCAGAAGAATGTCACATCTTTCTCCTATAAAATGGCTGGTCATTTTGAACTGCTGATCTTTCAGTTAGCATTTGATCACTTCAACCACTGTGCCACTGGAGTTCCTTATAATAAAAATAATACCACTTATTTCATGGTTATCATAAGAATGGTATGAGACAATGTCCAATGCATAGCAACATTCAATAAATGATCAGACTATTGTTATAGCTGAAGAAAGACTATAGTCATATCAAACTTAACCAATTTTAATATTATACAGGTTGGAATTGTGAATCAAGGCTCATTTTGCATATATACTCAAGTAATCTTCAATTTGGATAACCAGAACCTGACACTAAAGATACAGTGAAAATGAAATGATTCTGTTATAGTATCAATTTTAACCTCCTCTATCTGGCAAAAAGGGAGTCCCTGTGTGGCATAAACATTTAAGCACTTGTCTGATAAATGCAAGGTTGCTGGTTTAAGCTCACTCAAAGGTACACTGAGCCAAATGCCCAGTGATTGATTTCAGTAAAATCAGTCACTGACAACCTTATGAGCACACTTATACTCTGTTACACAGTTCCAACTTTGGAATCAACTCAATGACAAACTGGTCAAGTATCCGGCAGAATTTGTTTGTATTAAGATAACCACTAAAAACATGCATAATTCATACAGTCTTAGAGAGACAAACACTTAATTCATCCACATACCCAATCTCTCTGTAAGTTGCTGACAGCTTAAACAGGTGGGAATGCAGAGAGATGCCTACAACGCAAGATGACTGATTTTACACTCCTAAGGATGCTTTACACCATTACTTGGGTATTTAATGAGTGATGATGTTTAAAGTGTGTATATGTGTCTATTCCAGTTTCTGGCTACAGATCTGCATGCTAGCATATGCCTTTGTGTCACAAACAGATATAAAAGCAATTATATATAACCTAACTCCTTAGCCAATTAACACCAACAGCAAAGAACACAGGCTATTAAGCAAAACATTGCAGCAGATGTATCCAGTGCTTTGTATCTATACAGTGTTTTCAAATACATTTCCTCATTTTACCTTTGTAACAACCAGCAAGTACATAAAGTATACTATATCACAATGTAGATAGAAAAAGGAAAGCATTAAGGCATCAAGTCCATAGTCACAAAACTAAATAAATTGATGGCAAGCAAGAATTTAGAATTCAGGATTCTGAACCTATTGTTCCAACCCCTTGTATATGAGGTCTGACAATTAAGTCTGTGAACTTAATTGTTCTAGGTGCTACATGCCTCATTGCTGAATATCGCTACAGTCACAACCACTGAAGTACAACCCTTGGGAAGCTATAGACTGATGCCACTGCCTAGTCCACCCTTCAAAGCAATTTTGGAACTCTTTCTGGAATGGCTAGTGCATATGGTGGCATGATGGTATGCTGGCATGGTGGTAAGTTCGCAAACTTAACTATGTAACTGTGAAGGAGTTTTTAGCCAGTCAACAAATAACTGTAGTGGAATACCTTCTCTACTTACTTGATCTAGCCCCCCCCGTGAGTTTCTTTCTTTACACAAAGATAAAGGAAATATTGAAAGGAAGACCTTTTGATGACACTCAAGAGATCAAGGGCAATAGGACAATAGTTCTGATGACCATTCCAGAAAAAGAGTTCCAAAACTGCTCTCCAGGGTGGAATAGGTGCTGGCACTGGTGCACAGCTTCCCAAGGGGAATATACTGAAGGTGACTGTAGTGATATTCAGCGGTAAAGTATGTAGCAATTTTTCTAGGATGAGTTCACGAACCTAAATGTCAGATGGCATATTCCACCAGGACATCTTCAATACAAGATACAGCAAGAAGTACAAGCTCAGAAAACTCATCATATATCTGCAGGCTAAGGATTAAGAATCAGAACTCAAGGGAATTCTTCCACCCACTCTCTAAGAACTTTCCTTATAATGGGAGGAATTAAGCAACAGAGAGCTATGAAGAGAGATCAGTAAAAATCAAAGGAATGGGCTGAGTGAGATAAATTTTAGTGTGCTCTAACTATGACACTCAGCAGTTTTTAATTTGTTGTTTAAAAAGATTAACAATATCTAGTTTTGTGTCAGTAATGAAGATTCATTAATAGTGTCTTGAAAGTATTTCACTGTACTGCAAACAATCTGATTTTACTTCTCGAAAGTTACCTTCAAAATCAAAGCAGAAAAGGTAATGAAGAAAATAAGAAAATGAAGTATTACAGAGTAGTAATTAAAGTGAAAATTGTGGGGACAGTTAATAACATGAAGGACAAGGTTAAAAAAGTATTCTCATTTTAAAAGTCAGGACTTGAAATTATTGTCTCTTAACATGTTAAACAAGAATATTTTCCTAGCAAGGTTAAGACAGTACCAAGGTGTCCTCTCCGCTCCTTCAGCAAAGAATAATCTGTGGCAAGCTGTAAGGGCAACAAAACAGCTCATGCTTATACAAGCTACCACTGAACACTTCAGGAATCAATTCCCAGTGGGAATTTTGCAAAATGCAAGTGTGAAAAGTTAATAGAGAAAAGATATCAAGATAGTTTACACGCTCTATTTCTGTTAAAGGCAAATTGTTATTATATAGGTATACAAGAGGAAAGCTTACTTTGATAAGTACAGCAACAACTAACTTATTTTAACTACACTTTTCAGACTTTTGTTCTTTGCCTAGAAGCTTCTATTGAATGTTTTAAAGTCATTTCCTTTTTTTAAAAGATGGAATTTCTACAAATCCAACAGAAACCAACTAATAAATGTGGAGTATTTCACCTACTGAGGGTCTCTAAGAACACATTCTATCATCCTTGAATAGCCTAGGTGGTCTCCAGAAAATCCTTACCTCAGATGGAAGAGATCTATATACTGCAGAGACCCTGGTAGCATTTTTTCCTACCAGAAAGGCTACAAAAGAAAGGTGCAAGATAAATGACACAGATCCAGACTAATTCTTTCACTCAGGCATGTGATATGATTGAAGTTCACTCCAAGGCTACATGGGGAAGAAAAGATAACTTACAAGGCAGTGCAAATTCTGCCAATCCTACATAAATGTGTAGAGGTAGATTTCCTCAAGTATTTTTATGCATTCTCTCCAAGTTTATAAGCTAGTCCTTAGGTCTCAGAAACAGTTTAACCACTGACGTTAATGACAACATACTAAGACAATTATGGTTGGTTTCAGAAAGGTCTTTTATCATCATTTTATGAAACAGGGCACATTAGGCATCTTCCCTTAAAACCAAAACACAAGGATGGATAGAACAGTTTCTCTATGAAAACAACAAAGAATGATGGAAACAAGAAAGAGGAGGCGAGAGTAGGAGGAAAAACAAAAAAGACATTGGGCAAGTAGAGAGGGAGAAAGAAGGAAGTGGAAGAGCAAAGAGGGATAGAAAAAATGAGAGGAGTAGAAGGAAGCCCCAAATGTTTAGCCCTGTCTTATGTAAGATCAGAAGATGACACAGATAACAAACTCAAAAGGCAAACACTGGTTAAAAGCTTGTTCCTGTGCTTATAAGCAACAGCCTTAAAAGCCAGAGTAATGATGTTTTGAAAGCTTTTCCATTCCATGAAGTGCCACTGTTCTGGGTAATACTAGTACTTAAGGCAAATGCCTATTCTGTCTTTTAATATTTTTTTTATTGTGGTAAAAATACTTACGTTGTTGTCATGTGCCTTCAAATTGGTTCTGATTCATAGAGACCCTTAAGACAGAGTAGAACTGCCACACTGGTAGCTTTTAACCACTGTGCTACTAAGGCTCATAAAAATATATAATATCCCCAATTTCTCGACAGCACTTGGCTTGGCTGGCATCCCCAATTTCAAAACATGCGATCAGTGATTGTCATGGATGGAATTGTGTCCCTCAAAAAATGTGTGTAGCAATTTGGCTGGGTCATGATTCCCAGCATTGTGTGGTTGTCCTCCACTCTGTGATTTTTTTCCTATGTGCTAAATCCTAATATCAGCCTGTGGTTAACAGGACAAGGTTGGATTACATAAAAGAGAATTTAGGTGAGACTATAACACACCTTACAATCCCTGGACCATGCTTGTACCACTTTTTATCCTACAAAAGATAAAAGGGAAGCAAGCAGAGAGTTGGGGACCTTATAGTATTAAGAAAATAATGTGAGAGCATAGTGCATCCTTGAAACCTAATGTTCCTGCACTGAATCTTTCCAGACCAAAGAAAGACTGATGAAACACAAGGTCCCTCCTTCAGAGCTGACAGAGAGTGTATTCCCCTGGAGCCGGCATCTGAATTCAGACTTTTAGCCTACTGGACCATGAGAGAATAAACTTTTCTTTGTCAAAGCCATTCACTTGTGATATTTCTGGTATAGCAGCACTAGATGACTAAGACAGTGATCAAAACAATATGGGCCTGATACAGCCACAGACATATAGACCACTGAATAGATTTAAGACTCAAGAAATAAACCGACACATACATGCCAAATGATTTTCAACAAAGGTACCACTTCTCCAGCATTGTACTGCATCTCTTAGGAGAGGGTTTTTAGTAGCTACACTGAGAATCATTATTAAGGTATTTTTAATCACCCCATACGCATGTGAAAGCTGGACAATGAATAAGGAGAACCAAAGAAGAACTAATGCATTTTAATCATGGTATTGGTGAAGAATATTGACTATACCACAGTCATGGTCATGGATTGAATTGTTTTCCCCAAAAAATATGTGTAGCAATTTGGCTGGGCCAGGATTCCCTGTATTCTGTGATTGCCCTCCATATTGTGAATTTCTGAAGCTGTCAATCCTAATCTCTGTCTGTGGTTAACAGAGTGGCTTTCGTTAAAGAGGATTAGGGTGGGACTGTAAGTCCTTTCAATAAGATCATCTCCCTGTTCTACTGTAAAAGGTGTTTCCCTAAAGTATGGCTTGCACCATCCTTTATCCTTTCACCCTACAAGAGATAAAAGCAAAGAGAAGCAAGCAAAAAATCGGGAACCTTACACCATCAAGCAAGCAGCACTGGAAGCAGAGCATGTCCTTCACACTTGAGGTTCTTATGCCAAGATGCACTCTACCAAAGACTGATGCAGCTCAATGACTTTCCTCCAAAGCTGACAAGGAAGAAAGCCTTCCCCTGGAGCGGACATCCTGAATTTGGACTTGTAGCCTGTCTGACTGTGTAAGAGTAAACTGCCCTTTGCTAAAGCTACCCACTCTGTTAACTCTGTTTTAGTCAGTTAGTACTGCTCTAATAACCAAGAACTGCAGAAGAATGAACAAATGCATCTTGGAAAAAGTACAGCTCAAATTCTCCTTAGAAGTAAAAATGGGAAGACTTCATCTCACTTACTTTGGACAGGTTACCAGAAGGGACCATCCATGGAGAAGGACATCATGCTTAGCTAAGCAGAGGGTCAGCAGGAAACAACACTCTCAGTGAGAAGACAGAGTAACACAATGGCTGAAACAACAGGCTCAAACACAGCAACAATTGTGAGGACTGCACAGGACTGAGCAGCATTTTCTTTTGTTGTATACAGGGTTACTCTGAGTCAGAAATGACTAGAGCCATCTAACAACAACTAGGGGGTTTGCATGTTGCTGTGATGCCAGATGCTATGCTACCAGTTTTGAAACACCAACAAGGTCTCCCATTGTGGACAGGTTTCAGCTGAGCTTCCAGACTAAGAGACACTAGTGAGAAGGACCCCAAGGTCTACTTTTGAAAAGATGTAGCCAGTAAGAACCTTATGAACAGCAGTAGAACACTGTCTGACACAGTGGCTCAGATTGGATGGCACCCAAAGAGACGAGTGTGAAAGAGTTGCCTCCTCAAAGTAGAGTCAACGTAATGACATGGATAGCGTCAAGCTTTCAGGACTTTCATTAGCCAGTGCCAACTGCTGATGTGGCAAGACTCAAAATGAGACGAAACAGCTACAAGCATTCATTAATAACTGGAATGTGGAATGTATGGAGTATGAATCTAGAAAAATTGGAAACTGTCAAAAATGAAAAAGAAAGCATAAACAGACACAGACATTCCACACATGAATGAGCTGAAATGGACTAGTACTGACAATTCTGAATCAGACAATCATATTACAATCTACTAGGCCAGAATGACGACAACTGGAAGAGGAATGGCACTGCATTCACCATCAAACGAACATTTCAAGATCTATCCTGAGGTACAAACTGTTAAAGGCAGGATAATACTGGTACAACGGCAGACCAGTTAATGCTTTCTGAAAGGGAAGAGGACCTGATGCACTTACTGATGAAGAGCAAAGACCACACCTTCAGTATCTTGAGCCTTCACCTCAACATAAAGAAAACAAAAATCCTCACAATGGGACCAATAAGCAATGTCATGATAAATACAGAAAAGATTGAAGTTGTCAAGGGCTAAATTTCACTTGGGTCCACTACAAATACTCATGGAAACAGCTACCAAGAAATCAAAAGATGCACAGCATTGGCATATCTGCTGCAAAAGACCTCTTTAACGTGTTGAAAAGTAAAGATGCTGTCTTAAGGAATAAGTTGCCCTTGACCCAAACCACTGTGTTTTCAATCTCCTCATACGTAAGTAACAGCTGGATGACAAACAAGGTCAAAGGAAGAACAATTCACGCCTTTGTACTGCAGTGTTGGAGAAGAATACTGAGTATACCATGGACTCCCAAAAGAATGAACAAATCTGTCCTGTTAAGTGCTATGGCTGCTAACCAGTTCGAATCCGCCAGGCACTCCTCTGAAACTCTATGGAGCAGTTCTACTCTGCCCTCTAGGGCAGCAATGAGTTGGATTCAACTCAGCAGCATTGGGTTTGGTTTTGGTTTTGATCCCGTTGGAAATACGGTCAGAGTGTTTCAGACTACGTCTCACATGCTTTAGACATGTTATCAAGAGAGATCAGTCTCAGGAGAAAGAAACCATGTTTGGTCAAGTTAGAGGATGAGCCAAGAAGAGGAAGACCCTCAACAAGATGGACTGATACAGTTCCTGCAACAACAGGCTTCAGCATAAAAGCAACTGTGAGGATGGTGCAGGTCTAGGCAGTGTTTGGTTCTGTTGTATATAGTGTTGATATGAGTCAGAACCAATTTGAGGGCACCTCACAACAAAAAATTATATAAACAATCTACTGGTATTAACATTTTACCATTTCCTGTGGAATATAGAAACTTTAATACCTTTTAGGGCCCTTTATTCTCTTCCCTTTACAATGCTGTCTTAAAAATTGGCATTACGTACAGTGAAAACACATCAGACAATGTAATTCTTGCTCTGAACATCACACATAACAGACTAAAAAAAAACCAAACTTGCTGCCATCGAGTCAATTCTGACTTATAGGGACCCCAAGGAAGACTGGTCAATCATATGTACCCTATGTTTACTCTAGAAGTCCTGGTGGCATGCTTACTGGTTAAAATACTCAGCTGCTAATCAAAACATCAGCAGTTCAAACCCATTAGCAACTCCAAGGAGGAGATACGGCAGTTTGCATAAGGATTTACAGCCTAGGAAACCCAATAGGGCAGTTCTACTCTGTGCTTACAAAGTCACTGGTAGTGTAGCTAGTTAATAGTTTAGTTGCTATCCATAAGGTCAGGAGTTCAAACCCACCAGCTGTTCCTTGGAAACACTATGTAGCAGTTCCACTCTGTCCTATAGGGTTGCTCTAAGTTGGAATCAACTAGATGTTATTGTTGCTTGGTGCTGTCAAGTCAGTTCTGATTCATAGCAACCTTATACACAACTGAATGAAACACATCCCAGTCCAGGTCCATCCTCAACATTGTTGCTGTGCTTGAGCCCATTGTTGCAGCTTCTATGTCAATCCATCTAGTTGAGGGTTTTCTTCTTTATTGCTGACTCTCTAATTTACCAAGCATGATGTTCTTCACCACTAACTGATCCTTCCTGAGAGCATGCCCAAAGCATGTGAGACATAATCTTGCTATTCTTGTTTTTAAGGAACATTCTAAATTAGTTGTACTTCCAAGACAGCTTGTTCTTTTGGCAGTCCATGGTATAGTCAGTATTTTCCAGCAACACAATTCAAAGTAACCAATTCTTCTGTCTTCCTTACTCACTGTTTAGCTTTGGCATTCATATGATGCGACTCAAAATACCATGGCTTGGGTCAGATACGCCCTAGTCTTCAAGGTGACATCTTTGCAGTAAATTTGCTCAATGCAATGTTATCTTTTGATTTCTTAACTGCTGCTTCCATGGATACTAACTGGGGATCAATAAGTACAGTGAAATGAAATCCTTGACAATTCCAATCTTTTTGCCTTTCATCATGATGCTGTTTATTGGTCCAACTATGAGGATTTTTGTTTACTCAATGTTAAGGTGCAATCCATACTGAAGGCTGTGGCCTTTGATTTTCATCAGTAAGTACTTCAAGTTCTCTTCACTTTCAGCAAGCAAGGTTGTGTTATCTGCATGATGCAGGCTGTTAATGAGTCTTCCTCCAATCCTGATGTCCAGTTCTTCCTCATGTAGTCCAGTTTCTTGGATTATATGTTCAGCACACAGATTGAATACATATGGTGAAAGTATACAACCCAGAGACACACCTTTCTTAACTCCAAAACTATGCAGTATCCCCTCGTTCTGGTCAAACCATTGCCTCTTGATCCATGTATAGATTCTTCACGAGCACAATTAAGTGTTCTAGAATTGTCAATCTCTGTAATTTCATCCATAATTTACTATAAAATTAAGGATAAAATTCCACAGTCAAATGCCTTAGCATAGTCAATAAAACATAGGCCAATAGCTTTTCGGTAGTCTCTGCTTTCAGTCTGGATCCATGTGACATCAGCCATGTTATTTCTGGTTGCAGGTCCTCTTCTAAATCCAGTTTGAATTTCTGGCATTTCCCTGTCTATATACTGCTATAACCACTTCTGAATGATCTTTAGCAAAATTTTTCTTGCATGTAACATTAATGATGATGTTCAATAATGTCCATACTTGGCTGGAACACTTTTCTTGGGAATAGGAATAAATATGGATCATTTGCAGTCAGTTGGCCAGGTACCTGTCTTACAAATTTCTTGGCATAGATAAGAGAGCACTTTAACACTGTATCTGTTGAAGCACCTCAACTGGTATTCTGTCAATTCCCGGAGCCTTGTTTTTCACCAAAGCCATCAGCGCAGCCTGGACTTCCTCCTTTGTTCGCAGCTATTTCTTCTCATTTTGAGTCACATCACATCAGCAAATGAAAGTCCAAAAAGCTTGACTCCATCATTAGTCGACCCTACTTTGAGGAGGTACTTCTTTCCCAGTCATATTTTGAGTGCCTTCTAACCTAACGGGCTCGTCTTCTGGCCCTATCTCAGACAAAGTTCTAACTCTTTTCAGAAACAGACTGCCAGGGCCTTCTTCCTAGTCTGTCTCAGTCCGGAAGCTCCACTGACACCTGTCTGCCAGGAGTGACCCTGCTGACACGTGGGAGTCAACTTGATGTCAACAGGTATTTATGAATCAGAATCGTCTCAATGGACTGCACTCAGATTTGGGGTATATTTATTCTTTCATTTGCACTTTTTCATTTCTGATGATCCAAGTTTCTTTTTGACATTATTTTCTTTCTCTCTGAAGAAATTCCTTTAACCACTCTTTTACAGCAAGTCTGCTGGCAACAAATTCTCTTAGTTTTCTTTCATTTGAGAATGTCTTTACTTCGTCTGATTACTGAAGGATATTTTCACTGGATAAAGAATTTTGGGTTGATGGTTATTTTTATGGAAGCATTTAAAAAATATTTTACTAATTTCTTCGGTCTCCATGTTTTCTCATGAGAAATTTACTGTCATTCAAATTACTCCTTTACAGGTAAAGCATTGTTTGCTTTCTGGTAGCTTTCAAGGTTTTGTTTTGGTCCTCTTTGTCTTTAGTTTTCTGAAATTTTATTAAAAAGTATCAGGAAATGGATTTTTCTAATAATCTGGAGTTTGCTCAGCTTTCTGAACATGTAAGTTAGTTTATATCTTTTCCAAGCTTACAAAACTTGCAGCATTATTTCTTTAAATATTTTTTCAGTTTCTCACTCCTTCTCCTCTCCTGCTAGGATTCCACTGATAGAAAATATTAGGTTTTTGTGTTATTGTCTCAAGGGTCTCGTGGGCTGTAGTCATTTTTTTCAATCTGTAGTCTATTGTTTAGACTAGATCCTTTATATTGATATATCTCTAGGTGCACCAATGTTTTTGCCCTATCATCTCTATGTCACTATTGAACTAATATAATGAGTTTTTTGTATAGGTTATCGTAGTTTTTAGTTCTAAAATTTCCATTTGGTTCTTCTGTATTTCTTCTTGTTTTGCTTTTCCTAAGACTTTCTAGCTTAACTACTCATAATCCAGAGGAAGAAAATCACCTTTCATGATAACAAAGATAGGGATATTTTGAACACACTTTCTCTATGGGATTTCCACATTACCAATCTTGTGTCTTTAGGTTTGTTCATTCTTACGGATTTTTGCAAATTTCTCTGTATTTTTATAATTGATTATCTATGTAACACTGATGATGAAGAAGAAAGCATGTTAAGAAGTGGATTACAGGCAGACTTCATATTTTATGGCTCTAGTCAATTATCTACACAAAAGTTATATTTCAATTTCCCATTAATCAGTTACATAAGAAATTCAATCCATTATAGTTTCTATAGCAAGTTCCCATGCTACTAGTGATATGCAGATTCAGAAAAGGATGTAGCTTCACCAGTTAGTTTTAGCAGCAGCCCTGAAGCTCCGATCAACACTATCACCTTCATCAAAGTACCAGAAAAAAAAACAACTGAACTGTCCCACTATTTGTTAATGGTAAATAAATAGCCTTGGAGTTAAGGCTTTTTCTCTGCCTTTGTTATTTACTATCCTCTTTATGCAAATCTTTATCAATCTCAATTTACTCTTCTACATACTGAATATAAACACTTCCCTCACAGAGTTTCTTTATATAATACTTACCGTACACAAAGTGCTCAGAAATGGCAGCTTATATTCTTTGTTTTCAGCATAGCAAAAGAAAAAGATAAAATCTGCCTCCTTTTGCCATCTCAGCTAAATAACTTAATTGGGATTTGAGACATTTAGGAGCACTGTTGGCACAATGTTTAAGACCTTGGCTGTTAACTGCAAAGGTCAGCAGTATGAATTTACCAGCTACTCCTTGGAAACTCTATGGGGCAGTTCTACTCTGTCCTATAGGGTCACTATGAGTCAGAATCAACTAGATGTCAATGGATTTGTTGTTTTTGGTGAGACATTTGACTATTTTCCCATCTATTTTCAGAATAACTGGATTTTACCATAAACCTAGAATAACGTCACTGTGATGATTCTGAGTGCCTCAACTGTTCATAAAGATGAATCAGTGTAAACCCTTCACAAATGTGTTCATGAAGTAATGCGAGCTATCTAAATCACATATACCACACTGGTAAAAATCTGTCACAATTAATATTTTAGGTCCTAACTCATTGTCATCAAGTCAATTCTAACTCATCACAACTCTAAAGAATAGAGTAGAACTGCCCCACAGGGTTTCAAGAGACTACGTAGTGAATTCAAACTGCCAACCTTTTGGTTAGCAGCCAAGTTCTTAACCACTGCATCACCAGAATTCCATTTTAGGATCAAGTAGGTAAATTATATTATTGTATTCCACACAACATACCCACACACTTTTTAAAGAACAAGTACCATGGTTCATCGTTCTCACCTTTCAAGCAGAAGACTTCAGTTCAATTCCTAGCCAATCCCCCTCATTGGCAGTCACCACCTATTTGTCAGTGTAGACTTGCATGTTGCTATAATGCTGATCAGGTTTCAGCAGAGCTTTCACGTTAATTTAGACTAAAAAGAAAGGTCTAATGATCTATTTTCAAAAATCACAATGAAAGCCCTATGGATCATAATAGCTCAATCCCCAACTGATGATCACAGGGATGACACAGGACCAGCCAATATTTTGTTCTACCACGCATGGGGATGTCAACTTGTTGGCAGGTAATAACAACAATCACAGTACTATAGCCAATGTGTAAGAACTATTATACCCATTTACTAGGGTCACAGTGCATGAATTTTCTTTGTACCTGCAGCCACTGCCATAGCTTTGCTTTATGACTTATCAATGATTCAAATCTATGGCTTCTTTGGTCTTAATATTCTGAGTAACAACAAAGTAAACAGACAGTCTACAGACTGGGAGAAAATGTCCAAAAATCAGACACAGTTAGTCTTCAGTGTAGGACAGGGTTCTGCTCTAATAACTCTGTTAGAAGTTACAGACTTATGTTCTAACATAAGTTGAATCTTTTTTTTTTTCAGTTTTCTTTTTTATTGTCTTTTACCATCAGTATCTCTATAAATCAAATCTGAACATCTGTGAGTGAAAATCTGAGAACGGTAACATCAGCAAATTGTAAGTTGCAACACTGTACATAGTGCACATTACTAACTATAAGATGTTAAAAAAAGATGGTTGCAAGCATGGTTCATCATAACTAAATATGGCATAGCTTGAGGACTACCCATATCAAAAAGGGTTTAACATCCAGAACATACAAAAAAACTCCTAGAACTTAACAAGAAAAAGACAATCCAGTCACAAAATGGGCAAAGGATTTGAACACACATCTCACCAAGGAAGAAACACAAACAGCCAACAATCACATGAAAAGCTGTTCAACATCATTAACTGCTAGATGGATGCAAATGGAAACTACAATAAGATTCTACTTCACTCCTAACTGGGATGGCTCAGATAATAAACTATAGAAAACAGTAAATGTTGGCAAGATTCTGGAGAAACTGAAACCCTTAACCATTACTTGTGGGAACACAAAATAGTATATAGAAAACATCTGTTCCTCTAGAGTAGATTCTGACTCACAGTGACCCTACAGGACACAGCAGAACTACCTCATATGGTTTCCAAGAAGTGGCTGGCAGATTCAAACTGTGTCTTTAAAGTTAGCAGCTGACTTCTTAAAACACTTCACCACCAGGGCTCTGCAAAACATATACTTGCTGTGGAGGTCAGCACACTTCAATGAAAAATTGCTGTTATGATATCAAGCTAAAGCACATTATTAACTAGGGACACCTAATTTTTGTTGTTGTTGTATAATGTCTTAAGACTGAACTCGTTTGATCTTATAGGGTCAGTGTCTACTACTTTTTATCTAATTTTCCACTATCAGTGGCTGTTTTATTCTCTGTGTCAGATTTGTGTTAGTGTCCTTCAGTAATTCCAAGACTTAACCCCTTAGGGACTTCAAGTTCCCTCCCAGTTCAATAAAAAAAGGACTTCCTTAGGGTTAGAGACACTGAAACTAAAACTTGAAGAATGTTCCTTTATATGAGTCCCTTCAAATGCCCCGGGAAGAGCTTGTGCAATGTATTCATTCACCTGGTCATATGTTTTTGTAAAATTTGCAAAGGTGGCTATTTTGACTACAGTGAGTTAAGATGGCTGTCTTTTTCACTAGGAAATTCCTCCCATCTCACTTCCTAGTTGTTAGTGTTGAATAGGAATGACTCAGCATTTCTGGGATAGTCTTACCAAGAAATTAAGCAGATATTAAAGTGGTTGGAAACCCTGGTGGCATATTGGTTAAGTGCTACAGTTGCTAACCAGAAGTCTGGCAGTTCAGATTCACTAGGGGCTCCCTGAAAACTCTATGGGCAGTTCTACCCTGTCTACTTGGTCACTATGAGTCAGAATCGACTCAACGGCAGTGGGCTTGTTTTTTGGTTTATTAATGTGGTTCACACTTGCCGTTGGGCAGTTATTTTTGTGACTGAAAGAGGGTGCACTATGTTATGAAAGCATCAGGTTAAGATTGTACGTCAGCTTGGCTGGGCTATGATTCTCACTGTTTTGGCATTTGTATAATGTTGCAATCACTTCCCTGTTGAGATTTGATACGTGTTCATCCCCATGACAGTAGTTGCTCTGAGCAGCCCATCAGCTGAAGGGGAGTTTTCTTGGGCTTGTGGCCTCCACTGAATGCAAGTGGACATTCTGGCAAGGCTGATGGGCTTTTGTTCATGGAATCTTGCTGCTGGCTCCTGGTCACTGGACCTCTAGTTCTTGAGACTTCAGCTAACGGCTAACCTGTGGATCTTGCCTGCCTGTCTTGGGATTAGCTGCTCTTCATAGCCTGTGAGCAACACTTTTTTTCTCTTATCTGCTGATCCTGGGTTCACTAGAGTAAGTTAAGTTTACTAAAGACACAGGATACAAGACAAATGCATACAAACTGATTATATTTTTATGTATTCACACCAATTAATTAGACATGTTGATTCTAAAATTTAGAAGAAAAGGCATAGGAACTAGGAGAATTACTTAAAAAAATTTTGAAAAACAAGAATAAACTTATAAAAATCACACTACCAGATTGTGAACACTTAATATAACGAAGACAATGTGGTATTGAAGAAAGGACAGATACATATATATGGCTAATTGATTTCTGATAAGGGTGCTATGGCAATTTGATGGGAAAAAGATCATGTTTCAACAATGGCTCTAGAATAGTTAGTTAGTTATATAGCTTACCTTACATCGTATCCTGAAATGGATTAGAGATCTAAATGTAAGAGCTAAAATTGTGAAACTCCTAGGGAAAAATTCTACTCACCTAAGATTTAGGGAAAAAAATTTAATATGACACATAGAAGTATAAACTATAAAAGAAAAAATTAATGTTAGGCTTTATCAAAATTTAAAACATTTGTCTTCAAAAGAGACTGTTAAGAAAATAAAATGGCAAGCTATGCACTGGCAGAAAGAATGTCCAAAATATACATCTAACAAAACTCATATCTAGAATATGTAAAGAACCCTGACAATTCAATAATAACAGCCATCACAATTTTAAAAAACTGGGTAAAATATTTGAAGACATCTAACCAAAGAAAATACAAAGATGTCAAAAAGGCATATGAAAATGTTCTAAAACTAAGAAAGGAATTCAGCAAAGTTGTGGGTAGAAGGTCAATAAACAAAAATCAAATGGGTTTTTATATATTAGCAATGTGAAATTTGAAAGTCAAATTAGAGAAACAATTCCATTTATAACAGCATCTAAGACAGGAATAAATCTGACCTGTGATATGAAGGACACATACAATAATGGGACAGAAGCTGGTTGAAAGCACAGAGAAAATACAGGGTGGATAGGAGGAGGAGTGGGCTGTCACAAGGTGAGGAGAGCAACTGGAGTTACATAGTTGTACATATCCAAGTTTTTGTATGACAAATTGACCTGGATTGTAAAGTTTCACTTAAAGCACAATACTAAAAAAAAAAAAAAAAAAAAAAAAACCCTCACCGCTGAGAGACATTAAAAAAGACTTTAAATAGAAAGATGTTCCATGGTAATGACAATATTGTTAAGATGTCAATACTACTCAAAGTGATCTACAGAGGTGATGCAATCCTAACCAAAATTCCAACAGCCTTCTTTACACAAATAGAAAAAATAATCCTCAACTTTATATGGAATGGCTAGAGGCTCCACACAGCTAAAGCAATGTTGAAAGAGAAGAACAAAAACTAAATTTTATTGTGATTTAAGTACAAGTATACATTCCATATCAATTTGCCATATAACATCTGGAACTCACATCACTATTCTACTGTAATTGCTCTTCCCTCCTTTCCCCATCTTCCTGTGACAACACACTCCCCCTTATTATCCAGAAGTTCTCTTGCCCATCTGATCAAGACCTGTACTCTCTCCCACTATCTTCTTGCCTCCAGTGATAAGCTTCTCAGGCAGCCCCTGTGTACCTACTTAAGTTAGAAAGCTTGTTCAGCACCAGGATCACTGCATGTGTTATAAACTTCAGTTCAGTCTTTGTCTGCAGAGCTGGTGTTGATGATGGATGTGGTTTGAAGTTAGAGAGTCTGGGGACCATGCTGCTAGCAGGCTCTCTTGGCTGAGGGACTGTCATTTGGAAGAGTTCTAGTTTTGCATGCTTATGTTTCTGCTGCTACGCTGGGGCTCTATATTATGCATCCCATCCTGGAAGTCTCTGGTGGTGGTTAGGGATCATCTGATTCCTCTGGTCCTATGCTAAAGGAGTCTCTGGATTCTTCCTTGATTTTAACATACTATAGAGTTACAGGAATCAAAACAGCCTTTTACTGGTATAACAACAGAAACACAGACTAATAGGGTAGAACCGGGAGCCTAGAAATAAACCCACGCATCCATGGTCAACTAAATTTTGACAATGTGCTAAGTCTATCTGATGAAGAAAGAAGGATCTCTTAAACAAACGGTTCTGAGGAAACTGAATTTCCATATGCAGGAAAATGGAACAGGACCCATGTCTCACATCATGCACACAAAAAATTCAAAACGGATCAAGGGCTCAAATGTACACACTGAACTGCAAAATTCTTAGAAGAAAATGCAAGGATAATGTTGTCAGGCCTACCTTTTAACAATGGATTATCTAATAAGAAAAAAAGAAACAGTAAAAGACAAAGTAAACACATGGGACTTCATAAAAATTAAAAACTTTTGTTCATCAAAAGACTTTACCAAAGACGTGAAAGATAAGCTACCATTAGGAGAATATCTTCAGAAATCATGTATCTGACAAGCATTTAATAACCAAAATAACTTTACAAAAAGACAACCCACTCATAAAATGGGTAAAATTCTTGAATAGATAGTTTTGAATAGATATTTCACCAAAGAAGATGTTCCAATGCCCACCAAATACATGAAAAGATGCTCAGTGTCATCAGTCTTCAGACAGATGCAAATAAAAACCAAAATGAGATACAATTTTGCTCCTAGTAGGAGGGCTAAGATTAAAAAAACAGACAATAACAAATGTTAGCAAGGATACAGGGCAAATGGAACCCTTATGCATTGCTAGTAGGAATTTAAAAATGGTACAGTTGTTATTAGAAAACACTTGTGGCAATTCCTCAAAAATCTAAAAACAGAACTACCAAACCCCAAACTCACTGCTGTTGAGTCAATTCCAATTCATAGTGACCCTATGGGACTGAGTAGAATTGTCCCATAGTTTCCAAGGAGTGCCTGGTGGATTTTAACTGGCAACCTTTTGGTTAGCAGATGTAGCGCTTCACTACTATGACACCAAGGTTTCCAGAACTACCATACAACCCAGCAATTTCACTCCTCATTATATACTAAAAACACTTGAAAGCTGAGACTCAGAATGAGAGTGGTACACCATTCACTGTAGCACTATTCACAATAACCAGAAGGCAGAAACAACTTAAACGCCCATCAGCAGTGAATGGATCAGCAAAATACAGCACACAGATACAATGGAATACTACTTGGCCTAGGGAAAATGAAGTCTTGATACATATTACCACATGGATGGAGTCTGAAGATGTTGTTCTGAGCAAAATAAGCCAATCACAAAAGCATAAATACTGTAAGACCTCACCTAAAGAAAAAGAAAAGAAAAAGCAAATGTACAGAGACCCAAGTTTAGTACTGGTTACCAAGAGCAGGAGGGTGGGGAAAGGGAAGCGATGATAATGGAAAAATAGCATTGACATTGACTAAAGGTAGAGGCTGCACAATCAGTTACTATTAACAGCTGTCAATAGCTGTACACCTGCCAAAAATTCAATTGGTTAAAGTTGTCTGATAGACACATTTAACACTGAGCGTCCCCCCACATTTCCCCTCCCCCTGGAGTTCAGCTGCTGAGGCTGCTTTTTCAGAACCAACACTTCAAGGAATTTGGTTACTTGGTTTGGAGGTTTGGGGCCATAGCTTCATGGGACATCCTGGTTAACTGGCCTAGTAATGTATTTAGTGCTTCTGTTTTACCTCCTAGTTTGTCCCCTAGTGGTTGGGGTCTCAAAAGCTTGCACAGAGCCATCCAAGGCACAATAGCTGGTCTCTGTTCATCTAGAGCAACAGAAGAAGGAGAGCTAGGAATAGGAGGAGGATATGGAATAAGAGGAGGCTATTTGCCTCCATGAACAAGGTCGCCTTTGCCACAAGATCAGAAGTGGATGGTGGCATGCTACCATTACAGAACACTCTGATCAAAAGATTCATAGGAGTATCTTGATTGAAAGGGGTAAAGGCAGAACAGAATTTCAAACTTTACTGGACTCTAGACTTTCTGTAGCCATGGCAGGTAGAAGAACCCCTGTGACTACTGCCCTGAGCAAGTATTTAAACCAGAAATATTCTCTGAAGTCATCTTAATACCAAATGCTAGTTAAACTCAACTAGTAAAAAGTTCTGCCTTGGACATTATGCTTCTTAAAAAAATATATTTTACAGTGCTTAAAGGGCAAGTTTACCATTCAAGTCAGTTTATCACACAACAACTTACATACACATTGTTATGTAACTCTAGTTGCTCTCCCCACAAAGTGACAGCACACTCCAGCTCTCCAGCCTGTATTTCTCATGTCCACTCAACCAGCTCCTGTGCCCCTCTGCCTTCTCATCTCACCTCTGGACAGGACCTGCCCAGTTAGCCTCAAGTATCTACTTAAGGCAAGAAGCACATTCTTCACCAGTATCATTTTACGTCCTACAGTCCAGTCTAATCTTTGCCTGAAGAGGCTTTGGGGATGGTTTCAGTTCCAGGCTGAGTCCAGGGGCCATGTCTTCCGGTGACGTTCCAGTCTGTCATATCCTCCCCTTTGGTTTTTTTAATAGAGTTCTGCATCACATATTCCTCCTGCTACATCAGGAACTCTTTGCACCCTGTCAGCGCAGTCACCAGTGGTAAATGGGTACCATTTAGCTCTTCCAGTCTCATGCTGATGTAGTCGATGGTTTATGTAGCCCTTTGTGCCTCCTGAGTGAACAGTATGCTCTTTTCAGATTTATCTACATGAGATCAAATTAACAAGAACAGCTCAAAAGATTAGACAGGAACCTTAAGAGGCAGTGAATTTATGTTAAGAGGGGAAGAACTCAGAAAAGGAGGGTGAGAATGGCCACACAACTTGAAAAGCACAATCAGTGTCATTAAATTGTATGTGTTGAAACTACTGAACCAATACATTTTGCTGTCTATTCTCAATGACAACAAAGTAAGTAAAATTTATGGAGAAAAAAGCATATGAAAAGATACTCAACAACACTCATCATGGGCAAACTGAATAACTTCAAGTATAAGAAGCAACACAAAGCAGTTCTCACGAGGCAGAGGTCAAATATATTCCAGATTTCCAAATTCTCCAAGCTGCTATACCACTCTGTCTCTGACACTGGCTACTCTCCTTCTCAGCATCCTTACTTCCCCTGTTTGGGTTCTGCAATTTGCTGTAATGTCTCACAGAACTCATGAAGTATACTTACAGTTAGGTGATTTATTAAGGCAGTAATGAGGTATAACACAATACAACCCAGGATTGGGATCAGGAAGCATGCTACTAGTTTTTTTTCTTTAGTGCAGGACAGCTCTCTCATCTTGCAGGATTTTCTCTGTCTCTCAGTTAACTAACCTCTTATTGGGCTCCCTCCCCCAAAACAGGTTTCCTCTTGTCCTCCAAAGGATAGACTCCTCTAGGCTCTGCCATTTGTCACTGCCAGCCGTCTTTCAGGCCTGTCATTGCTGCCACCACCAGTCTGCCACTAGGCATCTTCGTTCCAGACGTCTTGTGGTCTTGAGTGCTATAGCCCTTGATCGTGTTACAGATCTTTTAGGTTTCTTCCCTTCTCTACTTGTTTCTCTGTCTTCCTTCTGCTTCTCTTCCTGCTTCTTTTTGTCTCATCTCAAAAACCTCTGTAGGGCTGGCTGTATACATACATACAACTCCTTGTCAATTTCAAGGTACAGTCCCTCCCCACAGTGTGGGCCACAGACTGACCAATCTCTTCTCAGTAGACCACAGATGCTTGATTTGCATAGTAGAGTATAGTCACTAATTTGTATAGCTTATAGTTACTTCATTTGCATGGGTATACTGACCAGTCCCTGCAAAGTATATACCAGTCATAGGGCAGGCTGCAGACCAGGGCCAGACAAAACGTCAAGTTGTTCACAACTTGCCCAGGAAACATTAACCTGGACAAAAGCAACAAACCTTCTGATGTAGAAAACTAGGGCAAAGATAACTCCTCAGAGCTTAGGGAAAAAAAATCTCTCAAGTTGTCTTTCCAACGAATCAAAGTAAAAGGCCATATAAAGGAACTTATTTCACTACAGAAATGTCAATTAAAATCACAATGACAAGCCATTATATACCCACTAGAACAGCTAAAATTAAGACAAGTGACCATACTAATTTTATGGGCTTAATTAAAAAGCCCAAACAAGCAAACAATCAAACCCAGTGCCATCAAGTTAATTCCAACTTACAGCAATCCTATAGGGCAGAGCAGAATTGTTCCATAGAATTTCCAGGGAATGCCTTGCAGATTGAACTGCTGATCTTCTGGTTAGCTGATGTAGCATTTAACCACTATGCCACCAGGCTTTCCTTGGGTCCCCCCAAAAGACATGCTGAAAGCTTAACCCCTGGCTCCTATAAAGGTGACCTTATTTCAAAATATGTTCTTTGCAGATATAATTAGTTAGCATGATGTCATAACACTGGAAGATGAGCCCTAATCTAATATGACTGGTATCCTTATAAAGAGAGAAAAGATACACAGAGGGAAGACAGCACATGAATACGAAGGCACAGATTGTAGTTATGCAGCTATAAGCCAAGGAATGACTAAAACTACCAGAGATAAAGAAGGATCTTCCCCTAGAGTCTCTGGAGATCTGATCTGTATCCTCCATAAGTGTAAAAGAATAAATTATTCATTTTGTGCTAATTTGTTTTGTTGAACCCTAGAAAACTAATATGGTAGGGATAAAAAAACATTGTGTATCCCCGAGTGTGTGTGTGCGTGTGTGTGTGTATGTGGACAGCTAATTCAGAATACTCTCAAAATATTACTGGATTTTATCTATCTGAAGACAGATACCATATCTGGTTCACCACTATATCCCTAACAATGCATTTAGTGCCTAGTACATGAAAATACTTGTTGAACATATGAATGAATGAAAAAATGAACTATTTAATCAGTTGTACTCCTACATTCTAAAAATTTATCAAAATTCAAGATAACAGTTTTCAATAAAGCTTAAAAAAACGACCTTCAATAAATTTTCTTCTTTCCTTCCTTATTACCTTTGTCCTTAGTCAACTTCCAATACAGAATTTCCCTTTTTCACTTCACAGAAAACTAATCTTACCACCATACACAATTCTACTTTATATTCTCCTGTCAATCAAACCTGCCTATACATTTTAACTTGGGGAAGGTATTTTCTTTCTTAGTATACTATTAATTCTCAGTTTCTGAGAAACTGTATGTTTTTCTCTATGGGATCTCACCTCAAATTAATACATTCTTTTAAACAGGTAAAAGTTCTGAAGATCTCTCCCTAACCAAGCTATTTTAAATGTTTAATAAGCATCTTAATGCAGTTAAACTGATGATGTTTTATAATGAGTTACCATTATTACCATCTCCAGCTTTACACTGATTCCCACTTCTGTTGGACAAATTACAACTGATGTTTCAATCACTTAGTGGAACACTTCACAACCCTGAGAACTGATGATTTTTTTTATCTCAAGGTCTGCACCCTCAGATAAAGTTTATAGCTATATTCTAGTCTTAACTCTACTTTCAAGATTCAGAGCTGTCAAAGAAAACAGGGTTGGGTACATCTTGTGTTGGAGCAGAGGGTTTCCCTCACAAACTGAAATACGCGCTCTTAGTGTGATCTGGTCCTTTCTACATCCACTGGGTAGGAAGAGAACCATTTTCTGTTTCTCCAACTAGACCATTATTTTTTAACTGAACGGCACTTGGCTTACTTGGCATCCTCATTTAAAAACTGAAATAGTTGTTCTCCATTTTTACTTCTGTCAGCTTTCTTTCCAAGAAAAAAACATAACAAACTTAACAATTTTGAAGAAAAGTCTCATTCAAAAAATAGACAAACCAAAGCTCCCAAAGCAAACAACACATTTTTGATTACTACTCCTTTTTATATTTATTATTTAGATTCAATCTGAAAAGAGTTCAGTTTTGCTTAAAATGTCAGCTTTTGGGATTCTCTATCAGAAGACTGATAATTTCAATATAACTGGTAAATGTCTTTCCCCAGAAGCTATATGCCCTAACAAGCAGTATCCTCTACCAGAGTTGTACACTTCCAACTGCTCCAAACAAGTTCAGAAACTAAAGCAATGCATTATACAGATCTCCTTCTCTCTAAGTACATGCAGATTTAGAAACTATAATGTAAATTCCTATAGCTACAATAACAAGAGAATCTCTTTTCTGCAGAATCACTCAAAGTCTAGGGCAATCATTCACATTATGGTAAAATGCCAACTCAATAAAATCTCAGCAATAAACAGTTTTAAAAATGAGGCTGAGATCAAAAAGGAGCTATAGAAATTTAAATAACAGCATTTTATCAATATGTTATGATTTCTGTAATACAACACTAAAGATCTGTACAAAATAACCCAATATTACATATATTAAGGATGAAAAACCACAGGAGATTTGCTCGATTCATTCTATTTGAACATGATAACACACGAGCTGTCCTCAAAAAGATCATTATGACCTTAGAATCTATTTAATCTTTGAATATCCCACCAACAGGGGCTTCAGCTCTACAGAGAAGATTAATTTAATTTGGCAAATCATGGGCTTTGCCCCCACTAAATTCCTATTGTCAAAATGCCACTTTATTTTCCAGCATTTCCTGTATCAGAATCTAGTAAAACTGACACTGCCAAGTAAAACTAAGGTATAGTTTAAATGAATGGAAACCTAAAATTGATGCCAAGCTTCTTTCTTAAGCAGAATTTTCACAAGATAAGAGTATTTGCTCAATTCAAAGGACTGGAGAATCATACCAAAAAAAAAAAAAAAAAAAAACAGATTGAAAATGAAACCTGCTATAGACTAAGAAATGACCTTAGTTGAGGTTGTTTTCCTTGGACTGGATCTTGCACTATACTTTGAAAAAAACAGGGTTTAATAAATTGTTGATGTTAATGAGAATACATAATAAATTTAATCAATGCTAGTAAAAATCTATGGAACTAAAAATATTTTAAAGTACCTATTCACTGGCACCCAAACAAATCACTGAAACTAAACTAAAAAATTATCTGAATTATGTATCAGGAGTGCAATAAGGTATTTAAATAACTAAAATCTGCCAAATAGGCTTAAAATATTAAAAACACTTCCTGTTCCCTATTATGTCCTACTCAGAGATAAATTATCAAGATCCAGAATATCTTTCAAAAGATCTCTAAAAACATTATCAAGATTAATTCACTCATCAATCTCTCATATATTAGTCTTAAAAATAATAGAAAAATACTAGAGTACACTGTCAATATGACTGACTCAAATAAATCCAGCACATGGAAATAAAAAAAATGCATTATAAAATTATAACTCATAATTTTAAGACCAAAATTATACCTTGAAAATATCTATTGCTACGAGATTGGATGAAAAGTTAGAGAAAAGAGCCAAAAGAGCTTGACTTAATGCTCACTATAGTTTCTAAATGAATTGCTTGATAATCATGTGGCTAAACTATAAAAAAAATCATAAATATTCATTACACTAGGAACCCACAACTCTGAACAGAACTATCTGATGGGCTAAACAAAAAAAAAGCCTTCTAAAATCTCTATTTATAAGGACTGCTTACTTTTGAGTATCGGTATCAAAGTCAAAGCTTTCTTCTTTCATATACTTTTTTAAAACTTTATTTCCTAGTATTCTATATGCATTTCTTATGCACTGTTAAGAGTCTTTCAGAGCCTAAGTTGCTTAGTTTGTCACAGTAACATTTCACTTAAAATAATGATATGGAAACACCAATAGATTTGAATGCTAAGAAAAGTTATAGTAGAAAAAGCTAGTCACTTTTCACCTACATAAATAGGATCTACTTTTCTGATTAGAGTCATTAATCCATAAAGTTAAACCAGTGGCAAATTATTTTTTAAGTTGCTGTTACACTTAAAACTGTACTGGGAATAAAAATGCCAGTCAGAGGAAACATTTTTTCCAAATCTCCATGTTTAATTTTGTTGGGATGGGGGTAAAGGACACTTATTCATTTCTATCCAGGGAAGAAGAAGGGTGAGTGACTAGCACATTTACCCTTAACTTCAAATAATTATTAAATATATAGTTCCTGGCTTTAAAAACTCTGTCTAATGGAAAAAGAGATTTTAAATACATTAAATGATTAAAGAAAAATATTTCTCTAAAATATTTTTCCTACTGAGGTTTTACCTATGCCTTTGAATATTACCAACTAATTTCTCTTCCCAATGGAAAAAAAGAGAAAAGCATGGAAATGAGAATTTGTTAAGTAGTGATATTTGAAGCTAAATTTAAGAATAAGTGAAATGCTTAGTTTAGCTATAATCTAAAAGATATAAAAGTTCTCTGAATTTTAAAACCTCAGCATGTTTAATAATTGAGGTATTCTAATGCAGAATCATAAAAACCAGCACATATAGGCTCAAATTAGCATTACAGGTGAAAACACTCGGTCACTTAAAAGCCAAGAGGGGGTTTCTAAGAGACCAAGTGACTCACCTGTAGTGAAAAATTAACTACAGCAGGTGTCAAACGTGTGTTACAATGTGGGGAGCTGAACTATGACCAGATCAGAGTTTAAATACAATTTTTATAGGTGAAAATTTAATAAATATGTGGAAATGGAAGAGGCTTGGAAGTCAGTCATCTCCATTTTAAATGAAGGTGATGGTTCTACACCACCAGCTGTTTATATTCATTGAGTAAGGATCTAGTTGATAGGAAATAATTACCTTTTCCCTACTGGAGGTAAAATGTTTCTCCTGAAGACACCTCTGATAAATGGCCAGGGGAGTATGAGACCAAGACAGCATGGCAAGATAAGCCTGGTTTTTAATGATCTCTATAAACACTTGCCTTTCTATTTTTCCCCATTTAAGAGTAGGAAAATATGCACCTTGAAATACACAGAAGTCTGTCAATGGCTGTCACTTTGCTTTCATAAAAACACTTAGACTTTGAAAGGAAAGCATAGCGGTTACACAAAAAAGTGTGCCATCAAGAGCATTAAAAAACAATGGAAGAGACATAGACCAATGGAATATAGAGTTGAGACTCCAGAAATACACCATCCTCTTATAAACAGCTGATACTCGACAAAGGCCCTAAGGTTGTAAACTGGGGTAAAAACAGTCTCTTTAACAAATGGGCTGGCAAAATTGGGTATCTATCTGCAAAAAACTGAAACAAGACCATATCTCACAACTTATACAAAAAAACAACTCAAACTGGATAAAACGCCTAAATATCAAACCTGAAACAATAAAGATCATCCAAGGAAACACAGGATCAACAAGGGAAGGTTTAACACACAACGTAGACACACTTCAAAATCTGACAAAGCACGATCAACAGAAGAAAAAAATAGATAAACAGGAAATACTAAGAATCAAACACTTTTGCTCATCCAAAGACTTTATCAGAAGAATTAAAACACCACCTACAGAATGGAAAAAAAATACTTGGCAACTATATGTCAGACCGACATCTGATCTGCATAATTAACAAGGTACTGTAAAATACCAACAAGAAAAGGATAAACAACCCAATTAGGCCTTGGACAAAGGAGATGGACTGACACTTCTCTAAAGAAAATATCCAGGCAGCCAAAAGACACATGCAGAAATGCTCACGATCATTGACCATTAAAGAAATCCGAATCAAAACTATGGTGAGATACCATTTCACCCCAACAAGGTTGGCCATGATCCAAAACACATGAAACAACAAAGGTTGGAGATGCTGTAGAGGAATTAGAACTCTTCTACACTGCTGGTGGGACTGCAAAATGGTACAACCTCTTTAGCAACCTGGTGCTTCCTTAAAATGCTGGGAATAGACATACCATTTGACCCAGTAATCCCACTGCTTGGAATATATCTCACAGAAGCAAGCACAGTCAATACCATTTGACCCAGTAATCCCACTGCTTGGAATATATCTCACAGAAGCAAGCACAGTCACACGAACAGATGCACACATATGAATGTCTGTTGCAGCACAGTCCACAATAGCAAAAAGATAGCATCAACCCAGATGCCCAACAACAGAAGAATGGATAAACTATGGTATATATACTCAATGGAAAACTATGCAGTGATAAGAAACAATGATGATTTTAGGAGACACTGTTGACTGAAACTAGTCAGACGCACAAGGACAAATAGTGTATGAGACCCCTACTATAAGGACTTAAAAACAGACTCATGTACAGAAGAAAAGACTCTTTGACACAACGGAGGGCAAAGAGGTAAGGAGAGGGTTGCTTATAGACTAGATAGTTGATAGAAATTTGGTTGGGTACTGGCATAATTAGTGTATTCCTAAGACAGTCTTCTGCACCCCATATTGGTGAGTGGCATCTAGGGTCTTAAAAGCTAGCAAGCTGCCATCTGAGGCACACCAAATGGCCACAACTCAGCAGGACCAAGGACCAAAACAACGCAGGGGAAAGAGAACCCAGAAGACAGAGACACACCTGTCAGTGTGTGGGTGACTGCATCAACATGTGACTGGAGGAGCCAGATGGTGCCCAGCCACCACCAGTGATAGCTGTGATAGGGCTCACAAACCTGAGTCTCACTGGCAACATGAGAATAAAAAGGGGTGCACTCTGAGAACTCTGCTTAAAGACCACAACTGACAGTCCAGGGACCTTGGAGTTCCCCTGGGATCATGGCCCCTGGTCCTGATGCACTCCTGTCAATAAACCATTACTGAGGTCAGCTCTTCAGACAGGAATGGATTGGACTCAGCGACACAGAGTGACCATATCGTGTGTGCACTTTATGGTTCTATGCATCTATAGGATGTTGTTCTGCTGGCCTCTCACTGGAGCGGGGGGAGGGGGGCGGAGAGAGAGTGAAGAGGTGGGCAAGGAGATTGTTAGAAGGATATGACCTGTATAGAATGGACAGAAGGAATGTGCTGTCACCGATCAGGGAGAGCAGTGGGAGCTGCACATAGGCAAGCATGCAAATTTATACTGGACTGAACACTTTCACTCGATCTCAATAAATAAAATAAATAAACAGACAAGAAATTTGGTTGGGTGAAATCAGTGACAACACACATGAGAAAGAAGATCAATTTAACTGGACTTCAACATAACCTGAAAACTCTTCCAATCTTAACGCAATATTGCAAGGATACAGCAGCAGGGGCATGGGTCTGGGGATCATGCTCTCAGGGGACATCGAGGCCACCTGGCATAACTAGCCTATTGCTAAGAGAGTCTTCTGCACCCCATACTGGTGCATGGCATCTGGGGTCTTAAAAGCAAGCAAGCTGCTATCTGAGGTACACCAAATGGTCCCAACTCAGCTGGAATAGATGATCACCAAGGACAACAAAGACATGAGGGAAAGAGAACCCCCGGGAGAGAGACAGACCCACATCAATGGGTAACTGTATCAAATGTGACCAGAAGAACCTGATGGTGCCTGGCCACCACCAATGACAGCCGTGATGGGGTTCACAATGTTGAGTCCCAGAAGCAACATGAGAAAAAAAGGGGGTACACTCTGAGAACTGCACTAACAGACCACAATTGATCGTCCAAAGGCATGGGGGTTCCCTTGGGAGCACGGCACATAGACCTTGATGCTGTCCCTGATCATAAATCGTTACTGAGGTCAACTCTTTGGACAGGAATGGATTGGACTTGGGAACACAGTGACTATATTGTGTGTGCACTTTATGGTTCTATGTATCTATAGGATGTTGTCCTACTGGCCTCTTACTAGAGGGGATTGGAGAGGGTGGAGAGGAAGGGACAGGAGATTGTTAAGAGGATATGATATGTATAGAATAGAGAGGAGGAGTGTGCTGTCACCGGGCAAGGAGAGCAGAAGGAGCTGTAGATATGTGGGCACGCACATTTAAACTGGATTGTACACTTTCACTCAATCACAATTAAAAAAAAAATGGAGGGAGAGGGTGTTCTATGGTCATTTCAACTTTCAAGGTGTGAAGAATTCTACTTATTATTTTTCCCTGAAGACTATCTATCTCTTTGTTCCTTGCCAATTAATGACGTCCCCATTACACTAGCCATCTCAACTCATTCAGCGTAACCAAAGCAAACTGCCACATTCTTCAATACTTCTCACCTACGTTACGGTCTTCATATTCTAAATGGCTTGACTCACTGTTCTGGTCTCTCCCAATACTAAACCTGTCCAATCAAAACACTACACTCCCTGTTTCTAGTCTCTTCCATTATTAACATGACTAAAGTACTCTCATGCCACTTATGTAAAAACATTTCATTATTAAAACTTCAAATTAAAAATATTGTTAAACAAAAATAAAGAAACAAACAATGAGCCCTGATGGTGCAATGGCTATGTGTTCGGCTGCTACCTGAAACATCTGAAGCCCAAACCCACCAGCTGTTCTGTGGGAGAAAGACGTGGCAGTCTGCTTCCACAGACACCCTTGGAAACCACAGGAGCAGTGCCACCCTGTCCTATTAGGTCATTGTGAGTTAGAATAAACTTAGCAGCAGTGGATTTGT
The DNA here is from genome assembly GCA_028571685.1 of Heterohyrax brucei. Lineage (NCBI taxonomy): Eukaryota > Metazoa > Chordata > Mammalia > Hyracoidea > Procaviidae > Heterohyrax > Heterohyrax brucei. Next base: position 86,818,991 of record CM053151.1, on the reverse strand, counting down.
ATTTTTTTTCCTCATCAAAAAAAGGACCAAACAAACTTCAAAAGTAAATCAATTCTATTCTTAGAAATATGTAAGATTCTATATGCACATTAACAAGAACAAAAAGAAAGCACAAAAGATACAAAGAGAATTAATTTAAAAGGGTCTTTAATCTGCGATTTTCCCCTTTTTTACATTTCATATTTGTTGTTATAAAGATGTTTAGATAAGAAGCAAATAAAATCTTTAGGTAATTACTTTCTGCTTATACACTATTATGAGCTTAATTTAACCAGGCATTGAAAGATCTCCGTCATTTGGCTGCCAAACCTACCTTTCCAGTTTATTTTCCCCTTCTCCTTTTCAGAAAACCTAAAATAACTACCTTATGTTTCATTTGGGTTCCTGCATTGTTCTTTCCCAAAGGAACTTAGGTGTTACAGCGGTTAAGCACTCAGCTGCTAGCCAAAAGGTATGGCAGTGTGCTTCTATAAAGATTACAGCCTCATGAGGCAATTCTTCTCTGTCCTGTGGGGTCACTATGAGACAGAACCGAATTGACTTGATGGCTATATATACATATTTGTGTGTGTGTGTGTATACATACATACATATATGTATGTGTGTGTATATATATGTATATATAATTTATTTTTTAACTGCTGCTTCCCAGCTATAGGTCCCGCTCACATCACATCCTCCACCTGGATGTTCCACTCCATTTTGTTGAAATCCCACCTGTCTTTTATAACACAGCTTAAGTAACCTATCTCCTCTACAAAATCATACTCGATATTTCCTTTCCAAAAACTCAAATTAGCATTTCCTCTATACCTCTCTTTAAAAATACAGCACTCTGTACTTCATTCTGTAGCTTCACTATTGTGTGTGTAGGTAGTATACCCCCATAGGCAGGGATCTGATCTCAGCTATCTTTGTGTTCTACTCAAATCACAACACAGCAACTTTCTAAAAATGGAAACAAAACAAACAAAAAAGCATACTGCCATCTACTCAGTGCTGACTCAGAGACACCCTACAGGACTAAAGAGAATTGCCCCATGGGTTTCAAGGAATAAATGCTGGATTTGAACTGTCAACCTTCTGGTTAGCAGATGTAGGTATTAGTCACTTCCCTACCACATTTTCTCTGTGGAATGACTGAGTAAAACACATTCAAGGAGACGGTCAGGAAGATTAAAAACCAATAGCAAATGCTTACTTGTAGACTTATCATAATTTTCCTTCTTTTTCACTTGTTTGTTTTTTAATCTGACCTTCTTACCTGAAGATATGTTATTCTCCTCTGGACCAGCTCTGTCAGATCTTTGGCTTCTTTTTCCCGCCAATCTCCTGCTCCATCTGTTTGACTGAGGTAGTACAGATCTGTCATTATAGACCTATAAAAGCAAACAGCATTGGAAACCTTACTTGCACTGCATCATGGGGTCAAACAAAGTCAGGAGAAGACTGACAAATTCTTTATAAAGACTGATGCTCACACTGCTGCTACTACTCATCTTTTATTTTGTATCAAAATTGTGAAATTCAGCAATTAGTCTCTACTACCCAACTATTCACTCTTACAGTAAATTTTTACTGCTGAGAAAAGTATACATTTCACTCCCAGACTAAGCAGCTACAACTAGTCTTCATCAACAAATATAAGGGGGATCAGGATGAGGTGGACACCCATAGCCAGGAAACAAGCAGGTTAACATAAGAGAAACAAGTGGTTTTAGTATTTGTATAAACCCCCTGCCACTGAGTCCATTCTAACTCACACAGACCCTGAAGGACAGAGAAGAGTTGCTCCACAGGGTTTCCAAGGAGTAGACCTGAGCTGCCGACATTCTGATTAGTAGGCAAACTCTTAATCCTTGCACCACCAGGGCTCCAGTATGTGTATGTTGTTGTTGCTAGGTGCCGCTGACTCACTTCCAACTTATGGTGATCCTATGTGTAACAGAGCAAAACACTGTCCAGTCCTGTGCCACCCTCACAATCATTGTTGCGTTGGAGCCCATTGTTACCCACACTGCGTAATTCGATTTTCTCTTTTTCTCTGACCCACTACTTTAATCAGCACAATGCCTTTTTCCTGGGACTGGTCCCTCATGATAACATGTCCAAAGTAAGGAACATTTTGGCTGTTCTTCTTCCACGACACTTTGTTCACTTGTTTGGCAGTCCACAGCAGTCCATTACTCTTTGCCAACACAATTCAAAGGCATCAATTCTTCTTTGGTCTTCCTCATTTATTGTCCAGCTTTCACATGCATAAGGTGACTGAAAACACAACAGCTTGGGTCAGGTGCATCTCAGTCTTCAAGTGAGATCTCTGCTTTGTGCAGAGGTCTTTTGCAGTAGAGTTGCCCAGTGCAATGTGTCTTTTGGTATTTTAACTGCTGCTTCCATAGGTGCTGACGGAGAATCCAAGTAAAATGAAATTCTTGGCAATTTTGGATCTTTTTCTCTATTTATCATGATGTTGCTTCTTGGTCTAGTTGTAGGGATTTTTGTTTTGTTTATATTTATGTGTAATCCATACTGAAGGCTGTGGTCTTTGATCATCAGTAAGTGTTTCAAGTCCTCTTCACTTTGAGCAAGCATGACTGTGTCATCTGTGTACTACAGGTTGTTAATGAGTCTTCCTCCAATCCTGATCCCCATTTGTTTTCACACAGTTCAGACTGTATGCTCAGCATACAGACTCAATAATTATGGTGGAGAATACAACTCTGATGCACACTTTTCCTGACTTTAAACCATGCAATGTCCCCTTGTTTTGTTTGAACAACTGCCTCTTGATCTACATACAGGTTCCTCATGAATACAATTAGGTGTTCTGTAATTCTCATCCTTTGAAATGTTATTCATGATTTGTTATGATCCAGAGTCAAATGCTTTTCCATAGTCCCTCTTTATTTTCTCTCCAGTCATTTCATGTGCCCTATTAAATTTTTTCTTCATACTTAAATACTCTGAGTGGTTAGAAAAACATCAGAGGAAAAGTATTGATGCAACTCTTATAAACAATGGTCTAAACCAGGGGTCAGCAAACCTTTTCTGTAAAGAGACAGTAAATATTTTAGGCTTTGTGGGTTTCTGTTGCCTTTGTACAGTCTTGGTGACATTGTGGTTAAGAACTAACAAAAGGTCAGCAGCTTAAATCTACTAGTCACTCCTTAGAAACTCTATGGAACAGTTCTCTGTCTTACAGGGTGGCAGTGAGTTTGCATCAACTCAGCTGCAACTGGTTTAGCTTTAGATTGTAGCAGGAAAGCCACTACAGACAATATGTAAAGGAATGAGGGGGACTGCTTCCTAGTAAGCTTTTATTTACAAAAATAGGCAGAGTTAGAATTAGCCCATGGGCCATAATTTAAGAATCTTTCCTCTAAACTAGAGAAGCCCTGGTGGTACACTGGTTAAAGCACTCCGCTGCTAACTGAAAAGGTCAGCAGTTGGAACCCACAATCGTCTGTGAAAGAAAGATGTGGCAATCTGCTTCTGTAAAAGCTACGCAGCCTTGGAAACCCTGCATCAGAATCAACTTGGGTTTGGTGTTTAGGTTTTGGTCTAAACTAATAAATTGCTTGTTATTTTCCCACTCATAATAGCATCAGTAACTTCAATCACATAGAACCTGCCTGATTTCCTGTAGAGTACACTAAAATCTCCACTAAACTAGTAAGAGAAAACTTTAGGGCCAGCACAGATGGTTTTATGTATACTGCATTAAATAAAAGCTATGACTTGCATTTACTAATGAAGAGTAAAAAGTAAGACTCCTCTTTCTCTAACACCCCCCACTACAACAACCACACGCAATCTGTCAGCAAATACATGGCTGATCTCTGACTACATTTCACAACTTTTACCAACTGAATTAGTACTTCTTGTACTTGGATTACTGCAACAGATAACCCTGCTTCTACCCTTGCCTACATCCATGGTCTTTTCTCAACATAGTAGCCAGATCCTGTTAAAACATCAGTCAAATTATGCTGTATACAGTGATGAACTGGCTCTTCATCTTACTCAAAGTTATTACTCTGACTTACAGGGGTGCACAAAATATGGCCCACCACCACCTCTTCAATCTCATCCCCTACAGTCTTCCCTGCTTCCTTATTTTAGCCACACTGGTCTCCTTGCTAACGTCTAAACACACTAGACATACACCTGTTTCAGGGCATTTGCAATTTATACTTCCCTCACCTGGAATACTCATTCCCCAGATATCCCATATCTCACTAAAATGTCCTTCAAATCTTTGCTCAAATGTCATCTTCTCCAACTGGCTTTCTCAGACTATCTCACTTAAAAGCTGGCTTTCTGTTTCTTCCTTTTCTGATTTACTTTTCTCCAAGCAAGCAGTATTTTCAGATACACAGTAGAACTTACTTCTTTACTGTACTGTTTCCCCCTACTATAATTTAAGAGCAGATCTTAAATTTTTTAAAACTTTTTTTTTCAAATCAGTACTTAGAACAGTGTTGGTCACACAAAGAATGTTCAGTAAATATATTACAATGGATAAGTGAATGAAAGGGTGGTAAAGGAAAAATCTTTTAAGAGTTTTAGATAAGGAGATGATAGTAATTTTTGCCTTTCCTAAATCCAATCTGGTGGTAGAGTGAGGTTTGGGACTAATTCTTACCTAGTTACTGCCCGAGCCCTACTCCCTCACTAAGCCAAGTGTCGTCAAGTCGGACTCCTTCACTACTCTTTGTATTAACTCCTCCTCTGTTCAAGGCAATCTGATGAGTGTGGGTTATTTGCTTGTGAAAATTATAAAGCAGAAAATTACTTCTATTTGTTAAGAAACTATATATACAAATATCTCATACATGCACTTATAGAAACCACCTACAATGCCAGTATTTATCAAAAACATAAAGCATTAACTGGGGATTCAGAGATTACGTAGGGAAAACTGACCCATAATATTAAACAACAACAAAAATTAACAGCTATTGAGCTCCTACTATGGACCTGACAACTACTATTCCATGTGTTCCACATTATTTTACCTAATCTTTACAAACACCTTGTAAAGAACATAAAGGCACTGACAGAGTAAATAATTTGCTCAAGGTCACAAAGTAAAGAAAAAGCAGCAGAATGGAATTCACACCCAAGCAGTCTGATCTTAAAGCTCAAGGTTCTAACTTCTGTATGACCAAATATTACAGGAAGGGAGGAGGGCCCTAGACTACAAAAATGTGAATTCTGTTCAATGCAAATATTCAAAATCATAAATTCTGAATCATAGAAAAAAAGAATTTTGTGAGCTACACAGACCTACTTCTCAATTTCAGCTTTACTTTTACTAGCTTTATTTCCTAGGAAGTTATTTGACTTCTCTGAGATTTAGCTACTTCCTCTTAAAGTAAGTTATTATAGTATACTACAAAACTTTCCACATAACTTTATAAAAAAGGATTAGTGATAATACATGCAAAGTAATAAATATGTGATAGCTGCTGTTTTTATGTTAGAGGGGCTCAGGGAGTTGTTTCAGAGCATTTACCTTGTGTCTAGAGCATCCACTAATAATTATACAACTAAAAGAAAGAAACTGCAGTGAGCATGGGGGAAAGTAACATGTGGTCCTGAAGGACAGTCACAGAAATGATCCATTACCTAGTTCGCTCTAACACCCTGAAGAAGAGGACTGATCAGTGAGAACACTATTAATAGATGATGAAACCAGCATTCACCAACTCTGATTTACCTAGGAGTATATAGCAGAATCTCAGCTCTCTTGTTTTTCTTGGTTATAAGTGTCAAACTATTCAGTAATCAAAAAAAAAAAAAAAAAAACACAAGCCATAGGAAAGATTTAAGTCTTACTTACTCTCATGCAAAACCATTAGAACTACACAGGATTAACAGAGAACACCAGATAGCTCTTTTGAATGAACCAAAACTATTAACAATATATAAATAAAAACTAAAAATAGGGGCCTATTTAGAATATTCACTCTAAATTAATAGTGGAACAGCTTTGTACAGTGCTTTGGAAAAACAGTTTTATCTGTGAAGCACTTTGGGCCTTTGTTTGCTGTGTCAACATTACTTACGCATAGGACACTTTATAGCTTGGCTATTTCCATTTTTACCCTCTTTAAACAGGCCAAGAGTTTAATATGTGATGGTTTACCTATTTTTATACTTATTATTCTTCCCTAAGAGTCAAACTAAGAAGGGAGGCCTGAAGATCTACTTCCAAAATTAACCAAAGAAAATTCTGTGGATAGCAATAGAACACTGTCTGAAGTGGTGCTGGAAGATGAGCCTCCCGTACTGCTGAAACGCACTCACAAAACAGAGTGGCACTTGAAGCAGATCTCCCAGAAGAAAAACAAAAGCTGAGAGGCTTCTAGTTTCAGTTTAGACTAAGAAGATAACAAGCACTGAGGAGATAAATAGTGAATTTAAAAGCCCAGTATAAAGCCAGACCAAGATCTGAGAAACAAGCCCAGACAAGGTCGCAGCAAAACAGTCATTAGAGGTTAGAGTATACAGGCCCCTGAACAAAATAAATAGAAGAGAATCTTTGCACGACTCTGAGAGCCAGCCACCTACAAAAGGCTTCAAAATATCTATTATTGCAGTCTTGCTGAACTCAATGAGGCTGGAGGAACCCCCAAACCTGTTGTTCTGAGACAAATTTTTGAATCCTAGACGAAAATTATCCTCTGAATCATCTTCAAACTCAACAGCAGTTTCGCTGAATTAGTACAGAATATTTCCACCTTGAGCACTGCATCTGTGTGTGTGTGTGTGTGTGTGTGCGCGCACGCGCGCATGCATGTGCATGCTTTACCATGTCCGACAATTAAGTCCGCGAACTTAATTGTTTTAACTGCTACATACCTCATTGCTGACTATCACTACAGTCACCTTTGAAGTACTCTCCGTGGGAAGCTGTGACCAATGCCAGCTCCTAGTACGCCCTTCAAAGCAATTCTGGAATTCTTTCTGGAATGGCCACTGAGCACAGTGGTAAGTTGGCGAACTTAATTATATACTTGTCTGTGAAGGAGTTTTTAGCCAGTAAACAACTAACTGTATTGGAACACCCTCCCTACTCATCTCATCTGGCCCCAATGACTTTTTTCTCTACCCGAAGATAAAGGAATTATCGAAAGGAAGACATTTTGATGACATTCAGTACATCAGACAATGGCTCTGCCTGCCATTCCAGACAAGAGTTCCAAAATTGCTTTAAAGAGTGGAGTAGGCACGGGCATCAGTGCATAGCTTCTCAAGGACAGTATTTCAAAGGTGACTGTAATGATACTCAGCAACGATGTATGTAGCACTTTTTCTAGGACGAGTTCATGAACTTAGGTGACAGACCTTGTAGGTAAAAGTTTACAGCTCAAGTTAGTTTCTCATACAAAACTGACATATACATTGTCATGTGACCCTAGCTGCTAACCCTATAATGTGACATCACATACATCCCTTTCCACCCTAGGCAGTCATTGGTGATAGTCAGGTACCATCTACTTCTTCTAGGCTCATGTTGATGGAGTTTCTGTTATATGCAGCTCCTTTCGTCTCTTGAGCTAATATTTTCCTTGTGTTTGTGGTGCTCTTCACTGTCCTTTGTTCCAGGTGGGCTGGGACAAACTGTTGCATCTTAAATGGCTGCCCACCAGGTTTTAGGACCCCAGATGCCACTCACCAAAGTAAGATACAGAACATTTTCTTACTAAACTTGGTTATGCCAGTTGGCCTACAAATCCTCTGAAACCATGGTCCCCTAGATACCTGCCTTTGCTATTCTTCCCCTTTAAGTATTTGGTTGTATTCAGAAAACTTCTTAGTCCAGTTGTGCTGACCACCCCTGTATTGTATGTTTACTTTTCTTTCACCTAACACAATTCTTGTCAACTATGCAGTTTATGAATTCCCCTCTCCCTCCTTCTGTACCCTTGTAACCATCAAAGAATGTTTTGTTCTGTGTTTAAACCTATTCTTCAGTTCTTATTAATAACTGTCTCACACAGTATTTGTTCTTTTGCGAATAATTTCACTCAGTATAATGCCTTCCAAATTCATCCATGTTGTGCGGTGTTTCTCGGATTCATTAGAGTTCTTTATCACTGACTAGTACTCTATCGTGTGAATACACCACAATTAATTTGTCCATACACCCACTGATAGGCACCTAAGTTGTTTCTTAGCACTGTGCTCCTTTAAATAACTATCTGTGTCACATCAAACTGACAACAGTAACTCTAAAGCACAGACGAATAGTTTACGGCGTAGTAAGTCTAAGTCAATGGTGGTGAGACAGTATGAGGGGAGACAATGAGAATGGGGGTACATGTGAAAAACGTAACCAATGAACTGTATCCACAGAAATTGTTGAATGGGTATATGGTCTGTTGTGCATATTTTTACCAAAAATAAATTTTAAAAAATACAGAAAAAACTTTTCATCTTTGTATTTTTCTTCATTTCCCTTTTTCTTTTTTAATACTGACAAAACTTTCTTTAAAATGTTATGTCTATCTAAATCACAAGAAAGAGACTTTTTTTAAATATCTGATTCAAAAAGTTAGACAGAGATGCTCCCCCTGAGGGCCAACATGGAGCAGAAGTAATTCAAGCAAGAAAATCTCGAGGTAAAGGAACTAACACATATTAAAGCAAGTAAGACAAAGGGATCCTACATTACAATGCCTAATGTATGGGCAAATCTGGATTACGGACAAGAAAAGTCAGTTGGGCTTTGTCCAAGACTGCTGTTACTTTGGTTTGCTCCTTGACAGAAATATCCAGCACAAAGGATAAAAACCTGACCAGGAGACAAGTGGGAAGACATGGCTCCCTATGAACATGCAAGGATGCCACGGTTTTGATACCGCACATAGGTGAGAAGGAATTGAGAAAGGCTACAATAAAAGTGGCTTATACTATCACAAAAAGCAATAATTATGCTATTTGCTGAGTCATTTCCTCTAGATTTTAATTCCAGGCCTTAAAGTTTTTCCTGTTCAACACTTTGACAATCTCCCCTTACTTATGCTTGCCCCACTGGATCTATTTGTGTCCCCTGCTTGGTTTTTGGTAGGCAGGTCGACTATAGCCTACCAGAATCTACAATGAGTCAAGAACTGGTTTATGTGGGTTTTAAGCATTGTTTTGCATTTAATCAGGGTAACAACACTGTGATACAAGAATTACATCCCCATGTACAAAACCAAAACCTGTTGCTGTCTAGTCAACTGTAACTCACAGTGACCCTACAGGACAAAACAGAACTGCCCCATTATGTTTCTAAGGAGCTGCTGGTAGATTTGAATCACCAACTTTCTGGTTTGCAGCTTCAGCTCTTAATCACTGTACCACCAAGGCTTCCCCTCCTCTACCCCTTGTGTAGAAGAGAAAAAGAAAGCTCATAGGAGGTATTTTTGCCAGTTAAGAGAAAGCCAGCCAAGTGCCATCGAGTCAGATCCAACTCATGGCGACCCTAGGGGCCAGGGTAGAACTGACCCCCAGAGTATTCAAGAGAAAGGACCTTGAAATAAAACAGCTCTACCACTTACTTCAGTAAGTTATCTATCTTGAGACCCCAGTGGTACGAATGGTTAATATGCTCAAATACTAACCAACAGGTTGGAAGTTCGAGTCTCATTAGACAAGCCTAAGAAGAGATTCAAGATCTCCTTCTGATTCTGATTTGAGAACTATGAATCTACTCTCACACACATAGGGTTGCCATGAGCTGAAACTGGACAGCAACCGGTTTTAAGTGCAACTTTATAAAATGCAGCACCCTAACGCTTACATGACAAAGTTTTTATACTAATTACTTAAGATAATGAATGGTGAGCCTTTATGACAGTACCTGGTATGTATAAAATCTTCAGTAAGTGATTATTATTAATGTCAAAATCATTTTTCAGTTTGAAAGCCCCTACCAAGATGTGGCGAGGAGGGGGGTCAGGAAAAACAGAATCAGGGCCACTAGATGAAACACTCTTTTTCCCCTGGAGTTTTTCCTTCCAATGGAAATTATGATCTTCCTAATAAAGACTAAATGACTAGCTGAATAAGGGCAATTTCACATGAAAATGTCTCCTTGCCTATGGTTACTAGGAAGAATGTTCTAGTATCACCTGAAAATAAACCTGAATTCCTTAGCAAAGGTAATCACACAGGAACGGATGCTCACCAAGGAACAAAATGACATGGGGTAAAGACAACTGAGAAGATAGACCCACATGAGTGGCTAACGTAAGTGCATGGTGGCAAGTTTGTAAACTTAACTGTCAGACCTCATAAGTCTCACCTCAAAGAACTGAAGGTAAGATCTTCCTTTATTCCATCCTGACTTTTTCTCTGTGTGTGTGTGTGTGTGTGTAAAATAAAAGTCATAAATACAATATCTGAAGATTCAAAAAACTTAATTTTTCAACAGTGAGAATACCAATTCTTAGACACTTGAAAGAGAATCTACGTCCCCAAGAAAATACAGCTATTGGTCCACAAGAGCTATGGCCGACAATTTTGATCAATCTTTTCCTATACTCAGTCAGATGCTGTTCATCCTATCTAGTTTGAAATCCTTGCCATTGTTATACAACTTCCAGGAATCTTTTTTGAGCCAGGCAGCAAAACTCAATCAGCATCATCAGCTGCATCAGTCACCATTTGCAGAACAGGTCTGAGTTCAGCTGTAGCGCAGCTGCTTTGCATGTTATTGATAATGAGATCATACAGGCCGGGTAGGGGAGATGAAATCGCTTTACCAGAATGTTTTTCAATAGTTTCAGCCAACTTAGTTGAGAAATATCTCACTGACTCTGGTAGACTCCCTCAGCATGAAGTGTAATAATCACAATCATTTAGAAGTAGAAAGTAGTAACTCCAGTAACCACTTCATAGACTGGTGTCCAACAACTGAAGATGACCAATGAGGTACAAATCTATGTTGCCAAAATCCAAACACTGAACCCACAGCACTACATAAACAAAATCACAGTGACAAAAGTAATCCTTTTAAATTGTTATTTCCCTCTCACTATTTCGAAAAGGTGGCCAGGGCCTACCAATGGTCAATGGTATCAAAAGCAGCAGGTGAATGTGACTGCATTACTATGAAATACAAGGTCAGACTTGGGGACAACTGATGCTTCCCCTCCAGCGTTACATAAACTTACTCTCACTTGGGAACAACTGAACCAAAGACTACTGACAATAAATTCTTCATCACAATCACCTTCACTTGTTGCACATGCAGCTTTTAAATCACTGAAAATACTTCAAGCATTTTCTAGCACTAAAGGATAAATAAGTTTATGCACCTGTTATGACCTACCTACAAAGGCACAACCAGGAACAGACCTCAGTTCAAAACCCAAGGGACAGCCTGTGTGGTCACATACAATCACTAGAACAAGAACATACTGCCCAGTAAGCCAGGTAAGCATTCCACTTACGGACTATGTTTTACTCACCTAGTGCTGCTCTAACAGAAATACCACAGAGTGGATGGCTTTAACAAAGGAAAGTTTATTCTAACACAGTGTGGTAAGCTACAAGTCCAAATTCAGGATCTCTGCACCAGGGGAAAGCTTTCCCCTTGTTGGCTCTGGAGGAAAGTCCAGTATCGCATCAGTCTTTGTCCAGGGAGCATATTGGCGCAGGAACTTGAGGTGTGAAGGAACTGCCCTTCTTCTGGTGCTGCTTTTTTGATGGTGTGAGGTTCCCAATTCTCTGCTTGCTTCCCTTTATCTCTTATAGAATGAAAGGATTAAGAGTGGTGCAAGCCACACTCCAGGGAAACTCCCTTTACAGTGGAGCAGGGAGGTAATCCTATGAAGGGATTTACAGTCCCACCCTAAACCTTTAACATACAGCATAGGAAAAACTCACAGAATGGAGGACAATCATAGAACACAGGGAATCATGGTCGAGGCACATGGCTACACATGTTCTGGGGGACACACGATTGATTCAACCCACGACCTACTGCAAATCTGAAAAGAGACTGTGAACCTGCAACAAGGCTGTGGGGTTGGAAGAGAGACTAATGCCAGCAATATCTAGAAGCAGAACCTTCGATACAGTGAGAAAATATAAAACTCTTCACTACAAATGATCTGGCAAGCAAGGTAAGGGCAGTGTTCACCTTGCCTACTCAATAATCCATCCCTGACTAGAATTAAATCATCAACCAGAAATCTAAGGATACTACAGTTCAATATTAAAAAAAGAAAAAAAAATCAAACCTATTTCTGTTGAGTCGATTTCAAGCCACAGCAACCCTATTGGACAGAGCAGAACCGCTCCATCCGGTTTTCAAAAAGAGGCTGGTGGATTTAAATTGCCACCAAGGTTAGCAACCAAAGGCTTAACTGCTACTCCATATTTAGTTATTACTCCGTCAACCACTCCAAAATCTTCAAGAGCCAAAGAATATTACCCTGAAGCAAATGATTACCTAATTGTGGTGGCAAAGCACACAGGAATTACTGTAGTGTGTCACTGAGTTGACTCTGGCTCACAGCATTCCTGTATGACGGAGCAGAACTGCCCTGACCCATTGGGTTTCCTAAGTTGTAAACCTCACTGGGGAAACCCTGGTGGCGCAGTGGGTTAAGTGCTATGTCTGCTAACCAAAAGCTCAGCAGTTCAAGTCTGCCAGGTGCTCCTTGGAAACTCTAAGGGGCAGTTGTACTCTGACCTATAGCATTGCAATGAGTTGGACTTGACTCAATGGGTTGGGGGTTAATCCTCACTGGAGCAGACAAGAAGGGATTAACCAAAAACCAAACCCATTGTCACAGAGTCAATTCCAATTTATAGACACTCTGTTAATTACTAGGTCTAAAATAATAGGCTAATCAGGTAAATAGGTAAAGGAGCCCCGTGGCACAGTGGTTTTAAGAGACAGGCTGCTAACCAAAAAGTCAGTAGTTTGAATCCACCAGCCACTCCTTGGAAACTCTATAGGGCAGTTCTACTCTGCCTTGTAAGGTCTCTATGAGTCAGGATCAACAGATCACACAACAGGTTTGATTTGCTTTTGTTTTGCTGAAAAGTCTCTAGTGAGATGAATCCCAGATTCAGCATATTTGGCTACAAGACTGCATTTTTAGTGCCTGGTATTTAGGGTTGCTATGAGAAAGGAGACCTAGTGGCACAGTGGATAAAGTGCTCTGCTGCCAACCAAGAGATCAGTAGTGCAAACCTACCAGCTATCTTGTGGTAGAAAGATGTGGCACTATGTTTCCATAAAGATTATAGCCTTGGAAACCCTATAGTACACTTCGACTCTGTCCTGTGGGGTCAGTATGAGCCAGAATTGACTTAACAGTGATAAGCTTGGTTTATTTAGGATAGTGGACAATGGGAATCATCTTCCAGAACAGAAAACAGTGTTCTCATTGTGGGGAACAGCATCAAGTAGGGAGCAAAGAAGACTTTCCCATAGCTCCCTGATGAAGTTACTTACATATAGATAAATGCAATTTTTATCTAGTAACACAAAAGGTCAGTGGTAAACTCACAGTGAGATCCAGAAATTCTGTGAAGCCTTGGTTCTCAAAGATGAGCACCATCAGCACCTTTGGAAACTTGTCAGAAATGCAGTTTGGGGCCCACCCTAGGTCTACTGAATCAAAAACTCTGGGGATGCAGTTTAACAATCTGTTTTAGGAAACATTCTAGTTGATTCTGATGCAAAGCAAAATTTGGAAAGCCACTGCTGTAATAACACTAATACACAAAAGTCCTTAACAATAAGGAGAACACTACTGGTTTCCCCACAGACTTTAACAAAGTATGGTTAACACTGTAAAGAATGGGAATTCCAGAACACTTAAGAGGAAGTTGTACACAACTCAAGAGGCAGTTGTTTGAACACAATAAGAGGATACCGTGGGGTTTAAAGTAAAGAAAGGTGTGTGCCAAGGTTGTGCCTTTCATCATATTTATTCAATCTGTATGCTGAGCAAATAATCCAAGAAGCTGGACTGTGTAAAGACAAACGAGGCATCAGACTTGGAGGAAAATTCATTAACAACTTGCATTATGCAGAGACACAACCGTGTTTGCTGAAAGTGAAGATCGGAAGGACTTACTAGTGAAGAGCAAAGACTAGAGTCTTCAGTATGGATTGTACCTCAGCATAAAGAAAACAAAAATACTCACAAGTGGACCAATAAGCAGTATCGTGATAAATGGAAAAAGTACTGAAGTCAAGGATTTCATTTTACCTCATTTGAACCCACAGTCAACATACATAAATGTAGGCGTCAAGAAATCAAACTTTGTATTGCACTGGGCAAATTGGCTACAAAAGAGCTCTTCAAAACGTTAAAAAGCAAAGATGTCAGTTTAAGAACTAAGGTGTGCCTGACTGAAGCCATGGTATTTTCAGTCTCTTTATATGTGCTGTAAACTCATTGCCATGAGTCAACTGTGACTCACAGTGATCCTACAAGAAAGAGTAAAACTCTATGGAGTTTTACTTGATAAAAACTCCACAGAGTTTACAAGGAGCACCTGGTGAGTTTGAACTGCTGGCTTTTTGGAAACTCTGTGGGGCTGTTCTATTCTGTTCTATACGGTCGCTATGTATCAGAATTAATTTGACAGCAATGGGTTTGGGTTTTTTTAAATATGTGTGCAAAAGCTGGACAATGAATAATAAGACCAAAGAAGAACAGATGACTTTCAATTATGGTGCTGGCAAAGATTACTGCATATACCATAAACTGCAGAAGAATGAGAAAATCTGTCTTGGAAGCATCATAGCCAAAAGGTTCCATAGAAGCAAGAATGGCCAGACTCTGTCTCATGTACCCTGGACATGTTATCAGGAGGGCCTGGTCCTTGCAGTAGGACATCATACTTGGTAAAGCAGAGAGTAAGTGAAAACAAAGAAGAGATTTCCTTTTTTCCACACAACGTGATGCACTGACACCTTGGCTTCAACAATGGCTTCAATCATAACAGTAATCACGAGGATGGTGCATGGCCAGGCAGTGTTTCCTTCTGTTGAACAGAGGATTACGAGTTAGAACCAACTGAGCTCTACAGCACCTGATAACAACAGACTTTCTAATTTACCTACATGTTAGAAAGACTGTTGTGAGATATGCCTCTATTTACCAGATGTTGAGTACTAGATTTCAAATTGTTTTATAAGTCTATGACCACAACTTATGGGTAAAACGTGTGGACATTAAATCTTTCCTACAGTATGACTATTAAGACCATGTGTAATACTCTATCATTTACTCATTATTTCAACATTTTGTTTTTTTTTTGTCAGGGTTCCAGGAAATTCATTTAGAAAAATAGTAGTTCTGTTCTTAAGCTGACTTAGTTAAAATACAGCTTCATGTCACAGCAATTAAGGAGTCATACTTTTAACACAAATAAAGAGAAATCTAACATACACTAAAAAACATATATAAAAAGAATTCCCCTTTTAGGTACTTTTCACATGGCATGCTAACCTTTTGAAGAATTAAATGAAGGATATGCAATTTTACTTATTACATTTAATTACAAGGACTGTAAGACAATGAAAGATGAACATAAAAATGTATAAAAACAAGAATACATTTTTTTCTTTTCAGTATTAAGCTGAAATTCCAGTTTGTTTATAAAGCAAGTAAAGAGTTTGACTCCAACAGCTCACAATCATCAAAAGAGAACAATATGTCACAATCATTTTATTCTTCTCTCCTTCGAAGGGGTGCATAGTGGTTAAGAGATCAGCCACTAACCAAAAGGCTGGCAGTTCAAATCCACCAGCCACTCCTTGGAAACCCCATGGAACAGATGTACTCTGTCTTACAGGGTCACTGTGACTTATAATCAACTCAAAAGCAACAGGTTTGGTTTTCCACTTGAGGGTGATGTAGACAGTTCACATTCTCAGCTGCTAACCAAAAGGCTGGAAGTTAGAGCTCATCCAGAGTTTCCTCAGAAAAAATTCCTGATAAATCAGCTACTGAAAACCCTATAGAGCACATTCCTATAGGGTCACCATGTGTTGCTATCAAGATGATGATAATTGAGAGTGGTGACAGCAGTCTTCCAAGGAACAACAGAACTACAGAGTGAGATGTTACATCTAAACAGGTTCCCTGACTCTTATAATTTTAAACAACAGCTTATGATGAGGCAATTTTTTTTTTTAACTTTAACAAATTTACAAACATCCTGAAAGACCACTGAGCACAGTCTATGAAATATAAGCTAATGGTCAGCTATAGATGGTAAGCAGCATTACTTTTTATCATATATATCCAATTAACAGAAAATCCATTCTCTATTGTTGAGGATCAGTATTGTACTTCAAAGAAAGTATGATCTTTTTAAAGGCCTCACGTATAACTGTGTCTTATGACTACTTTTAGATACAGGAATCACTTAAATTCTCCAAAACAAAACAAACATGAAGTCAGGGCATTGAATAAGTGTGAAAATCCTTCAACATCAGTTTTTCTTATGTTGCTTTTTTTCCTATCAATTTGACTGACCCTGACAATTCTTGACAATGATATTCTTTAGATTCTCCCTATCCCATTTTCTCCTCCATATATCCCTTGACTTCTCTCTAATTGATGTCTTCTCTTTTGTAGAACTCACTATTAAAATCAGGGCTTCCACTTCTATTCAGGGGATAAAATGACTTATCTCCTCTAACTCCATAAATTTTGAGATTCTCAATTTTAGTGAAAATATTTTAACCCCAATTACAAAATTTTCTTCAGATGTATCATTTTTATAAAACTTTAATTTCATTATTACAAAGAGGCACAAATTAGAGAGTGTGGAATAATCAGTCAAAGGATGCACTTACCCGCCTCCCCACACAGTCAACAAGACATCATTTATTAAGCACTAATAATGAGTGCTAAGAAGCCCCGGTCATGTGCTTGTTACGCACTAGGCTGCTAACTGAAAAGCTGGTAATTCAAACCCACCAGCCAATCTATGGGAGAAAACACCCAGTGATCTGCTCCTGTAAAAGATTCCAGCCTAGGAAACCCTATGGAGAAGCTTCTATTCTGTGCTATAGGGTCTATTTTGTCTTCTGTCCAATAGGGTCAAATGTGAGTTGGAATCAATTGAACCGCACACCACACAACAATACCTGTATCTGTTTCCCACTGAGTTAATTCTGACTCACAGTAATCCTACAGAACAGAGTAAAACTGCCCCATATGCTTTCCAAGGAGTGGCTGGTAGATCTGAACTGCTGACCTTTTGGTTAGGAGCCGAACGCTTTACTACTGTGCCACAAGAGCTCCTAAGACAAGAACAGGTGAGTGTTTAACACTGTGGAGTACAGACATCCGGAGAGTTCCCATCCTCAGAGGTTTACAATATATTAGAGAGAAAAAGCCTAATTATTACACAGAAACAATGATCTCCATTTATGAAAGCTACTCTCCTAGCTGTCCCCTCCTATGCCTTTGCAGGACAGCAAACAGAGACTGGCAATGGGGCACTGACTACTAAGGAGTATGACAGAGTTTTATGGTGCAACAGATATTTTTGCATCTTGATACTGGTGGTAGTTACAAAAGTGAGTATTTGTCAAAACTTGAAAGTATGCTATATTAAAAAGGACACATTTTATTGTACACAAATTATGCCATAATAAAGCTGATTTAGGAAGGAGGTTGTAGGAAGAGGATCAGTGTTTCTAACAATACACAATCCTATGAATGAAAAGAAACCCTCTGGAAAAAATAAAATGTCCAGTAGGCTTTCTGCCTATAATAGGTGTCTCTCTGGACCCAAAAAAATGATAAAAGCAGTTCACTGAGAAATATGAACAAGAAATTCAACAGACTCAACACCTGATTTTTCAGGGAGCACAGGCTTTTAGTCCACAGACTACATATACATATAATTGTGGGTAAGTGTAAAAATGAAATGGGGATTTCTGTGTCATGTAAAACTTACTAGAGACAAATATAAAATCATCTCAAAGATAGATATTCTTGGTTTGGACACTGAAAACCCTATGGAGCACCAATTAACAGAAGTCCAATGCCTAGAATCAGCGTTAGCATAACACAAAGCTTTAAGGACAGAGTTACTCAGCATTTAGTCTAATACTATGAGCATGACCTGACTGTACTATGGGATAAAAATTTCAAATGGGCTATCTAATGTGTGGCCTAATAATTCAGTGTTCCTTGAAATTCATGCTATGATATTTCTCTAATTATTGTTGTTTATAAATATTTTATTATTAGGACATTACAGTTTTCAGAACAGGTCTAATTTATATAAATTACATAAGGCAACCTTTTTTAAAAATCAAATACTAATACTTAGCAGTGTTTTCTTTAGCTGAAATCAGCTGTAAAATGCTAAAATGATTTCAATAAACTGATGGTTTTTATTTGTAATTTCCCTTGAAACATAAGAGTCATTTTTCAAAATCCTTATAGTAAAGCTGGTGATGTTAATATATACATGAATCTCATAGTTGCATGGAATAATTCTTTTCCTCTTCACAGTGGTAGATTATGTTAATGCAACAATTTTTCTTTTATTGTTCACTATGAGACAGTAATTGCCATCAGAATCCTATGGGGGAAGTCTTTTAAATATAATAGACCTAAGGACAGGTTTCACTGTATTTATAATGATTCTCAGATACATTTTGTTCTGCTTGAGTACACCAGCACCAAAATGTTATTTTTCTATGGAAGATAAATGGTATATTTTTAGACACGTATAAACAAAAACAAATTAAACTAGGGAGATCCAGGTTTCCCATTCCCTGCAACTAAATGGAAGCATAATTAACAGAGTGCTACTTTTTATCAAAAAGCTTTAACCTGTACTTAGTAATTCTAAAAAACATAACATTTTAAAGTTTACTTAACTTAGAAACATAACTGCCAGCCTCACATAAATTCCAGTGTACTGCATGCTAAATTTTGCTTTCCATTTCAAATACTGGTTGTATATAAAGGAAATTTACAAGAAGATATTTTAGCATATTGTTGGCTGAAACTACTCAACTTCAGCATTTACTTGTGTTGTAAAGCTATCTAGAAATATATTTGAATAGTATTTTCCTGTGATATATTTAGCTGACAGACTGCATCTGGACCATCCTTGGAGATCTAGTCTCCCATGCACGGTGAGTATCTTTTACTACCCAAATGGGAAAGCTCAATTCTATAGATGAAATAGTACCTTTCATGATGTCCCAAATCTGACAGAAATTCATCTGCATGTCTTTGGAGTTCATTTCCTTCTAAATTCTTTAACTTCTTCAGTTCACTCTGTAGATAAAACCAGAGCTCTTTAGCTCCATTTTCAATCCTCCTCCGCAGGATTTCATGATCCTTCCCCAGACCTGCAGTCCGACAACAAATTTTCAGCATTTCTATCATTTTGATGAGAGGGAATTTTCAATTATTTGTGTGTAACACCAATGTTTTCAAAAGGAAAATCACTGCATCATCACCTACCATTTCTGGTTTGTTTCTTGTAATTTTCAATCTGTTCTTTGGCCTTTAAAAGTTGCTCTTCTAAAGCACGTACCCTTCCTGCAGCTGGCCCCTGATCAATGGGGCCTTCTGGTATCCTGCAGTTCATGGAAGAAAATGTAAATGTTTAGCTTATAAATTACATAACAAAATACACGCCTACTTTGCTAAAAAATATTTCATGGTAATTCCACAAGTCACTGAACCATACAGCATGACAGAGCCATCAAATAAAATTTTCTCTTCAAAAGAAAAGTGTAAATATTACAATAATATTGAACACAAACAGGAAAGAACAGTTTAGCTAACAAACCTATGACCTTCTAACAAGAGCAGTCTCTTAAGAACTCTCATCATATTAAAGTGCCACCATCAATAGCAGAGAGCTCTCAGCTGCTAACTAAAAAGATGGCAGTCTCAATCTACCAGCTGTTCCTTGGAAACCCAGCAGGCAGTTTTACTCTGTCTATAAGGTCATCACTATGAGTCAGAATCAATTTGACAGCAAGAGATTTGGTTTTAGTTTATCAGTGGCAGCATGCTCATTCTTTATTAACACTGAGAATAACAAACTTGAAGAAGAGAGTGAAGAAATGGCTTAAAGTGAGTACAAAGGAATATATCTGAACATGTATCTATTGATTTCAAAATCAAATATAAATTATTTCTAAAGTAAGTATAATATCAGGCTATGTAAACCCATGCTTCAGATTATAAATTTATGACCTTGTATTACATAAGCACTGATTTCTCTGAAAGAGGGCAAGACAATGAACTATAAGGAAGATGAAGTATATTGAGAAAACACTGAAAATTAATGCTCTGCTTATTCCTACGAGCAGAGAAAATATCAACTGATATAAAACAGTGAAATACAGCAAAGGAACTTCAGGATCTCTCGCTTATATTATCAACTTACCTATACTTCTTTCTTGACTATGTTTATTTCTAACACGTTTTGGTTTTATGTGACTTTTGGCAGTACTCTCTTCTCTATTTTGACCATATGGCAAAAGAAAATTTGCAGATGTGATTAAGTTCAAGATCTTGAAATGGAGAGATTATCCAAAATTATGGGAGTGAGTCCTAACTGTAATCACAAACGTCCTCATAAGAGGGAGGAAGAGGCAAAGCCTACCGCCCCCCACCTCATCAAGGGAGACAGAAGAGGAGAGTTTAAGGACTTGCTGGCCAGATCTGTGTGCAGGCAGGCGCAAGTGCCCTCCTATAGTCCCTGCCCCACTCCCTCATTATTCCTCTAGAGGAAGACAGGAGATTTTACTAAAGAGAAGGCTGTGTGACAATATTTTGGCTCTGAAGACAGAGGAAGGAGCCATGAGGAAGGAATTCGTCTTTACAAGCTAGAAAAGGCAAGCATATAGATTTGCCAGTACAGCTTTCCAGGGACAGTGGTCGTACAGTCACTTTGGTTTGGGCCCATGAAATGTCTTTAAAACTTCTGACCTCTAGACATACAGGAGAAAAAATGTCTATCATTTTAAGTCACTTGCCAAGCCAGGAAAAGCCAAGTGCCGTCGGGTCGGATCTAAGTCACTTAGTTTGTGGTAATTTCAGGTAGCAGCAAGGGGAAACCAATACATACCTACAAAAACACACATATGCATTTATATAAAATATGTGCATAATTGTGTGTGTATATTCGTAATTTTGCAAAATTATTATGAAGATTAAATAATGACTAGATTTTCTTCCAAAGTCTATTTACAAGAAAAATGTTTATAAAAATACTTAGCATAGTGTCTTGTAATTGTATCGGGGCACTTGCTCATGTTAACAACAAGCTCAAATCTCAAAATGTTTAGGGTTATCTATCACTACCACCAGGAAACCATGGTGGTGTAGCAGTTAAGTACTATGTCTGCTAACCAAAAGGTCAGCAGTTCAAATCCACCAGGGGCTCCTTGGAAACTATGGAGCTGCTCTACTCTGTCCTATAATGTCACTGTGAGTCAGAGTTGACTCGAGGGCACTGGTTTTTTGGTGTTTATCACTACCACCAAGGACCACTATTGGCACAGTGGTTAAATGCTCAGCTCCTGACCAAAAGGTTGATGGTTCAAATGAATAAGCTGCTCAACAGAATAAAGATTGTATCAGTCTGTTTCCATAAAGACTTACAGACTTGGAAACTCCATGGGTGAATTCTGTTCTGCCCTGCAACACTACTATGAGTCAGAATCAACTTGACAGCAACGGATTTGGTTTATTATTACTATTACAATTGGTTTAAGGAACTTAATTTTAAAATCAAAAAACTGGTAAAACTAACATCAGATGTCAATTTATGTCCTTAAATACAGAGACTTCTGGAAATCGATAGTTTTTTTTTTTTTAATATTTTTTCTACCATTTCTTACATAACTGATGAAATCAAATAACTACTAATTACTAATACTACTATAGAATATATGTTTAGTAAAGAAGTCCCTGTTACAGCTATTCAAGAGTAAACTGACATATTCTATAAGTTCATATGAAATTGTATGTATTAATATTACGCTAGAGTATGAAAAATAACCATCTTCCAATCAAGAGTGTCCCAGACAGAATATGAGTGAAAAGTCTTCATCTGTGTATACAAAGTAAATAATGAGAAAACAGAATAATCAGGTACACAGTTACCCAGTTTATGAGCACAAATGTAAATACATTCACAAATGACACATTTCCTGATACTTAGTTTTAAAACTTACGTCTTACTTTCTGAATATAGTGACAGGTTTCTAGGAAATATTTTGAAAAGAGTATAACTACTACCTGTTGGTATTTATTTTGGCAACAGTATGCTGTAAGATAGAGTGAAGTCAGCATGGTAAATTTCAGACCACGCTTGAGTAATGCAAAAACTCAGACAATAGAAAGATTATGTCTAGGTTCTCCTTTTTATCTCATTTCTTCATGCATTCATGGGATAATATCAGGAACAAAACAGGCATATAAAAATAGCATATGATCTTTCCAGCAGATTTTTCCTTTACGTACCATATCTAATTCAAAATATAACTGGACTAGTGACTTGCATTACATTATTATATACAATAATCTAATCCAACTGTAGAAAAATGTAGATAAAGAAAGCTATGGAAGAGGCCAATGTGAAAAAGTACACAATAAAGCCTATTCTTTCCCAACCTCACTCGGAAAATAATCAATCTTCATGAGCAGTCATTTTCCTCAATAGTTGGAGAATTAAATTTTCTGTTATCATTTTCACTATACAAAAGATATATAGGACTTCTGCATCTGGCCAAGACAGAGAAACAGAGATCAGATTTACCATCCTGCCTAAGACAAATAAAAATTGAGACAAGATATACAAAACTGAAATCAGGCAACAAAGAACAGTAACCTCCGATAGGAAAAAAAAAATTCTAAGAGCCTTATGACTGCCTCTCCTAACTGCCTTGAGAGAGTCTCTAAGACAAGACACAGAGAAGAGGATTCTAAGTGGGGCCTAGTAAATACCCTGAGTAGAGTGGATGGGCTTAGAGTATAAGAAGACTAAGACAACTAGAGTTCATGATAGACTACTGGAGAAATGAAGGCTGAACAGAGATAGCTACGGAGATACAGAGGTACCATCGGAAAACTCAGTATGCATGTGCATGTGTGGAAACAACCAGCTAGGCAAATTACCCTCTAGAAGGATTAGAAGAAGTAGTATCTGATGCTCACACAGAGTTGCAACAGTTTCTGATCCTTCTACCTACACTGGAAAGCCTCATAACTTCCCTCAGGCAGAATACTGAGAAAGATTTGACCTCACTAGCAGGGAAATTAGCCCTAGACTAAATACTGCTTCAAAAACCAAAACCAAACTCACTACAGTCTAGTTGATTCTGACTCTTAACAACTCTGCTTTAGATCGTGTCTAACAGTTCTTTAATGTGTGTATACGTGATTAAGTGCAAGTATACAACCCAAATTAATATTGCATGCTCACCTATCTACAACTTCTTCTGCTCTCCTTGCCCAGTAACAGCACACTCCTCCTTTTCATTCTATACTTGTCAAATCCTCTTAACAATCTCCTGTCCCCTCCTCTCCACCGTCTTCCCTCCCATCTAGAAAGAGACCAGTAGGACAACATCCAATAAATGGATAGACCTATAAAGTACACATATCATGTGGTCACAATGTGACCCCAAGTCCAATCCATTTTTGTCTGAAGAGGTGACCTCAGTAGTGATTCTGGACAGGGACAGCAGCAGGCCTAGGGGTCATGCTCCCAGGGGCTTCCCCAGGCTGTTGGACCATCAGTTGTGATCTTTTAGTAGAGTTCTTGAGCTGCATCCCTCTTTTTCTCATGTTGCCACAGGGACTCAACACTGTGTTCCCCATCATGGCTGTCTTTGGTGGTGGCCAGGCACTATCTGGTTCTTCTAGTCACATGTTGATACAGTCTCCCATTCACATGGGTCCTTCTGTCACCTGAACTCTTTCTTCCTCATGCGTTTGTTGTTCTTGGTGATTACCTCTTCTTGATGAGTCGGGACAATTTGATGTACCTCAGATGACAACCTGCTAGCTTTCAGGATACCCAACACCACTCACCAATATGGGGTGCACAAGACTCTTAGCAATAGGCTAGTTATGCCAATTGGCCTTGATGTCCCCTGAGGGAGATCATGCCAAACAATTCTTAAAAGCAAGATTTGAAATGATCAAACTACTTCTAAGTTATTTAACTACATCCCACAAAAAAAAGCTTAAGAAAATTTATAAAAATTTCTAATAATCAACAAGTTAAAATCTATAATGGCTGAAACATGATAAAAATGGCCAGGTATAGAAGAAACAGGAGAAAAGTCAACTGATGAAAACCAACTCAGTGCAGCAGAGGAGAAATCACCAAGTAGAGTGGAAATGGTTTGGGGGCAGCATCTGACTTCCTCTAACTTCATCAGGAGGAAGGAGAGTCAACATCAATAGCCCAAGGCTGATTCCTAGGTGGTCGAGATCAGATACGCCTCCTACCTGCCATCTTTACCAATTCTAACACCAACTTCTCTGCTAGGTCGACAATTCACCACAATGGTCACACAGACCACACTCACAAGCCACACTCAAGGATACATTTCTTCCATCAGGACAGCCTCTTCCCAGCTGTGCTGACAGGCAACCCCATCTTACCCAACCCGATCCACTATGCCATCTCCTGCTGCAGGGTCTCTGCTGCCACTGCTTCCCAGCATCCTCAACTTACAGCTCACTTTCTCAGTCACAGGCTTCCAAGAGCTTCTGAGCACCGTGATCCTAGGCACCCAAAGTGTATGCTGGTTCCTGGCTGTTTGTGGTGGTATCTTCTTGTTTCTGCCTCTGGGATGGCTTACCTCAAGTTCCATAAGATGGCAAGAGCTGTCATGGATTGCATCCTCTCAAAATATCTGTCAACTTGGCTAGCTGGTGATTCCCAGTGTTGTATGACTGTCTACCATTTCGGTAATCTGTGTGTAGTAAATCCCGTCACTATGATGTTAATGAGATGGATCACAGGCAGTTATGTTGATGAGATCTAGATGATTAGGTGAGGTTTTAGGCCAATCTCTTTTGAGATATAAAAGAGAGAAGAGAGCAGACAGACAAGGGGAACTTATACCAACAAAAGAAGTCGTGCCAGGAGTAAAGCATGTCCTTTGGGCCTGGGGTTCCTTTGTGGATAAATCTCCCAGTCTAGGGGAAGACAGATGACAAGGACCTTCCTCCAGAGCCAACAGACAGAAATCTTTCCCCTGGAGCTGATGGCTTGAATTTGGACTTCTAGACTATGAGAAAATAAACTTCTCTTTGTCAAAACCATCTACTTGTATTTCTGTCTCAGCAGCACTAGATCACTAAGACACTGACCAATCCCTTTGGTAGGGCACAATTACTGTATCTGCACAGTTCTACCTGATTACCTCCTAGGTAAGAGTTATCAAGACCATGCTAAGAAAGGCCACACAAAAGCTATCCATCACATCACAGGAAGCCATATAACTGATAATGGTTTAACATCTAGAATATATGAAGATTGCTACAACTCAGCAACAAAACTATAAGCAATCCAGTGTAAAAATAGACACAGGACTTAACATACATTTCACCAAGGAAGAGACATAAATGGCCAATAAACACAGAAAAGATGTTCAGTATCATTAGTGTCTTAGGCTGGGTTCTCTAGAGAAGCAAAACCAGAAAAGTGTATACATAGAGAGAAACTTATATTAAGGAAATAGCTCACAGGGTTGTAGAGGCTAGAATGTGGATCAAGTGGGATGCTTCTCCTAATGCACACAGCTAGCTGCAAGGGCTGGTGGATCCAAGATCAGCAAGTCAGACAGCAGGGCTCTGGCTCACTGAATGCAGAGACCAGCAAATCCCGAGATTGGCAGGCACGGTGGAAGGCAAGTTGCTAGCTTAAGTCTCATGAAACAAAAGGTCAGATAAATAGGAATCAGCTGCAGGGTCCAATGTGCGCGAAAGCCCAGAAGCCTTGTAAGAAAGGCCACCTGTGTTGGATGCAGGCCACAGCCGTGAGAAAAGTTCCTTTCAACTGACTGACATTCTCACAGACGATCTCACCATGGAGGTGCTAAAAATATTATTAAATTTCATCATGGAGGTATCACATCATTATATCACTGCCAAGCTATAACATAATTGCCAAGGTGACACACAATCTTAACAATTAGAATTAGTCACTAGAGAAACTCAAGTCAAAACCACAAAGACACAACAAGATGCCTTTTTACACCTGGTGGCAGGGGGAGAGGTCCATTGCCACTGATTCGGTTCGTACTCATAACAACCCAACAGGACACAAAAGAACTGCCCCACAGGGTTTCCCAAGAGCAACTGCTGGATTCAAGCTCCTGATCTTTTGGTTAGCAGCCAAACTCTTAACTACTGCACCACCAGGGCTCCTCATACCCACTATGATGGCTACTATTTTAATAGAATGAAAACACCAAGTTGTGGCAAGGATGTGCAGAAATGAGAATCTTCAGGAATTACTGGTAGGAAAAAAAATGGTGCATGTTATAGGTTGATTTGTGTCACCCAAAACCATGTGGTATAAATTCTATTATAACTTACAATCCCATTTGAGAGAGAGTATTCTTTGTTGTGTTAACAAAACAGTATTGCTGTAGGTTGTGTTCTCAGTCAATCTCTTTTGAGATATGAAAGAGATTAAACAATCAAGAGAGGCAGAGATGGGAGAAGGGACATGCCAAGGCACATGAAGATCACCCAGGAACAGAAGCTCAAAAGAGGTAAGAACCTTTCTCCAGAGCCCATGAAGAAAGATGTCTCCTATAGCTGGTGCCCTGAATTCGGACTTCTACGCTTTTAAAACACGAAAAAATAAATTTGTAAAAACCACTCACTTTGTGTATTCTTCTATAGCAGCCCTAGATAACTAAGACAATGCAGCTGCTTTGGAAAAGAGTTCTGAGGATTTTCAGAAAGGTAAATAGAATTACCGTATAAGCTAGAAGTCCACTCAGAAAGATACTTGTGCATATGACAGTGTTCACCGCAGCATTATTCACAACAGGGAACAGATGGAAACCCAAATGTCCAGCAGACAAATGGAGAAATGTAGTATATATACATATAATGAAATATTAGTTAGTCATAAAGAGAAATGAAGTTCTGGTAAATGCTATCATATGGACAAACCTTGAAAACATTAAATAAAGACATCAGACAGAAAAGGACAAATATTGTATGATCTCACTTACATGAAATACGTAGAATATGGAAAGGTATGGAGACAAAAGTCAGTGGCTGGGATGGGGAGAGGATGCAGAGTTACCACTTAAGAAGTACTGACTTTCTGTTGAGGGTTATCTCAGTTATCTAGTGCTGCTATAACAGAGAAATATCACAAGTGGATGGCTTGAACAAATGGAAGTTCATTCTTTCACAGTTCAGGACAATAAAAATCTGGATTCAAGGCATTAGGTCCAGAGAAAGGTTTTTTCTTTCTATTGGCTCTGTGGAAAGTCCTTGTCATCAATTTAACCCTTGTCTAGGTCCTTTTCAGCACAGGAACCCCAGGTCAAAAAGACAAGCTCCACTCCTGGCTCTTTATTTCTTTGTGCTAAGGTCCCTGTCCTCTCTGCTTGCATCTCTCAAAACTCAGTAACTCAAAAGACAGTGACTCAAGATATAACCTAATCCTGTACATTGTATCCAACCTCATTAATATCACAGAGGTTACAATTTACCACACACAGATAATTACATTAGATAAAAAAGGGAGGACAATCACACAATACTAAGAATCACGGCCTGATCAGGCTGATAAATATTTTCAGGAGACACAATTCAATCCATAATACTATCCTAAGTAAGTGAGTTGAAGCCTTATTATTCTCACTTCTAAAACACATTTTGGTTGTATTTCTTCTAAGGTTAGTTTGTTTTTTTGGTCTGCTACAAAACCCACTGCCATTCAATCTATTGTGATGCAGAGTGACCCTACAGGACACAGCGGAACTGCCCCATAGAGTTTCCAAGGAATGCCTGATAGATTTGAACTACTGACCTTTTGGCTAGCAGCTGCAGCACTTAACCACTATGCCACTAGGTTTCTTACTTTTGGCAGTCCACAGTACATTCAATATTCTTTGTGACCACCACAGTTTCAATGCCATCAATTTTTCTCTCCTTCTTTTTTCACTATCCAACTATTACATGCATAGGAGGCAAATTAAAGACCATGGTTTGGGTCATACACACAGTCATCACAATGGCATCTTTTCCTTTTTTAAGACTTTAAAGAGGTCTTCTGTAGCAGATTTGCCCAATGAAATATGTCATTTGATTTCTGACTGCTGCTTCTATAAACATTTATTTTTGAACTTCATTTCACATGATACTGTTTATCAGTACAGTTATAAGGATTTTCCTTTTCTTCATGTTCAAGTGTAATCCATACTGAAAGCTATAGTTTTGGACTTCTATTAGCAAATACTCATGGCGACGGCACTTGGCTTGGCTTTATGAGCAAATACTGTAACCAAAAAAACCAAACCCAGGGCTGTGAAGATGGGTCCAACTCCTAGTGACCCTACAGGTTAGAGTAGAACTGCCCCATAGAGTTTCCAAGGAGTACCTGGTGGATTTGAACCGCTGACCTCTTGGTTAGCAGACACAGCACTTAACCCACTACACCACCAGGGTTTCAAGCAAGTAGTTTAAGTCATCTTCATTTTCAGCAAGCATGGCTACATTATTTGCATATCATAGGTTGTTAATAAGTCTTCCTCCAATCTTGATGCCATGTTCTTCTTCACAGAGCCCAGCTTCTGGGATTATTTGTTCTGCATATAGGTTGAAAAAATAAAGAAAAAGGATAAAATCTTTTCTAATTATGAACCACATAGTATTCTACTTCTGTTTGAACTGCCTCTTGATCCATATAGAAGTTCCACATGAGCAGAATATGAAGTTCTTCGTTATGGTGCCTTAGGTGTTGCTATGATGCTGAAACTATGTTACTGGTATTTCAAATGCCTGTGGTCTTATGTGGTAAGACAGATTTCAATAGAACTTTCAAACTAAGACAGACTATGAAGAAAGGCTTGGTGATCTACCTCCAAAAAGTAACCGATAAAAATCCTACGTATACTTTATGTATCTAAGTTAAAAAATAACCAGGGGACAAAAAAATAAATAAACAGAGACTGATAGGGACAAAAATAATCCTCAACTATACTGACAAAGATTTTAGATTCTAGATTAATAGATTGTCAGGTTCTTTTCAAAACCTCATTTTCATTGTTACTAGGTAAATTTTACCTCCTAGCCTAGATGATATCATGTAAGACAAAACTTTAAGATACAAAGATACAATAATTGTCAGGTACAACAGCATCACTATGGACTAAACTGAGAGAAGAGAATAAGGAGGAAAAATAAGTGCCCTTCGAGCAAAAATATATGCCAACTCCATTCAAAGTGCCTTCTAAAAATTAGGTAACTGGCTTTAAAACAGAAGTTCTAAATGTGACTGAAGTCTACCATAGAAATACAGAAACAGGATACTTTATGTTTAAGGAAGATAAAATAGACCTACAAACAACCAAATATTCTGAATCACTGTACCTCAAAAAAATAAAGACGAGGATTTTTTGATTCATATGCGAATAGTCAGAAAAATAATAAGGTTCAAGACAGTCCTTGAATACCTTTAAAATCTACTTGATAGGATTCTAGTTATTAATTCTACTCATGTTAACACATCAATTGAAATTTATATTTTTAAAACTCACATTTAAGAGATTTTTCACTTTAATTATCTTCTAATTAATTTTAATGGAGATTTCTTAAAAACCAAATTGATACTACGAAATTCTAGCACACCTTAGAAAAGCACATATCTCACAACTATCTTCTGTACTAATATTTTACTCCTTTACAAGCCAGCCAGCCAAGTGCTCTCGAGTCGGATCCGACTCATGGCGACCCTAAGGGCCAGAGTAGAACTGACCCCCAGAGTATTCAAGGAGCGCCTGGTGGATTTTTAGACAATTTTATTAATCTATATCCCTACCATGAGTCGCATCCAACTCGACGGCACTTGGCTTGGCATCCCTACTTTTGTTAAAGATTAATAAAAATATAAATTTTTAAAGAGATTTACTTTGTTTTCTAAATGAACAAATAAAATATAGTAGACTCTCCACTTCAAAATCCATTTTAAGCTGGTGGAGTCAAGATGGCGGACTAAGCACACGTCTCCTTACATCCCTCTGCAAACCAAGACCTGAATTGATAATCAAACGGAGACTTCTGGTCACCTAATCAACCCCAGGACACGGCACAGAGCTGTTACTTTGGACTTCATACTACTGAGCGAAAAACCTCCTCTCTTACGCTGACTCCTGCGCCTGGCTAGCCCTGGTTCTCACGGACTGAAGGTAAATGCATCATTTTGACTTTTTTTTTCCTGTCTTCGCCAGTACGTGGAGCTGGGTCTTGCCTAGTGGCTAGACTCAGACATGCTGCTGGGGGGACAGGCAGGCGAAATTCCGATATTTGGAGAGCCAGGCTTGGGACTCTGTTAATCGAGCCACTTTGAGCCTGTCGCTTTATCTCTGCCTCAGCGGCGTCTGTACAGAGTTTCGCAGTCAGTGTGCGGGACGCCATGTTGGATACGGAGATTCCAGTGGGACCTCATTCTTAGCCTGGGAGCCAGCGCCTGCAAACAAAACAGTGCTTCTCCGATAGAAAGCAGTAATTTACCTAGTACCACCTGCCTTGGGGATCCTGCAACAGAATCAGAGGAATCACTACCTCTTGGCACCTTTAGCCCTTTTCTCTGCTGCCTGTGTGGAGGGCGCCATCTTGGATACGGTGGCCACAGGTGGCCCTAATTCTTAGCTTGGGAGCCAGAGCCTGCCCACAGGAGAGCGCGTTCTATCAGAAAAGCAGTACTCTACGCAGTATTGTATAAGGCTAGGCACTGTCAGCAGAGGCCAACAGGGCAGTAGCATTGCTGTATTCTGAACTAGTTTGTATCACCTGGGGTTGGATATAGTGGCGCTTACTTTGCCAGTTGAGAAGAGGGACCTCTACATGTGAAGACCTAACTGACTTGTGAAGTGCTCAGATACCTTTTGCTTTACATTTTAAGACAGCCTAGAGAAACATCTGCAGTCCATCCTGACAGTACCTCTTCCAGCCTCTACTTACTCACATGAAACCTAAAAAGCAACAGATACTTATGGCACACAAGAAATCAGTCATGGCTTCAGTAGGCTCCCAAACAAAGCAACCAAGGAGTTTTCCAGATGAAGAAACTTTTAGGAAAGCATCAGAAGGTGAATAAAAAATGATTATATACAGAGCTCTTCTAGACCTTATACAAAATGCAGCAGAACAAAATGAAAAACTAAGCAGGCTGTTCAATCTGATGGAACACTGGTACTCTGAAATCCAACAGATCAAGAAGAAAATCAAAGACATAGAAACTTCCATGCAAAGCCAAGAAAACAGAATGGAACAAATAGAAAAAAGAATTTCTGACTTGTAAGACAGAACTACTGAGGCCAGGATCTATGAGAAGAAATCAGAAAAGAGAAACAAGAGAAATGAAGAAACATTAAGAAGCATGTGGGACTCTATTAAGAGGAACAACCTTCGATTAACTGGAGTCTCTGAACAGGGTGAGACATCTGAGAACACAGAGAGAATCACTGCTGAGCTGCTGATAGAAAACTTCCCAGGAATCATGAAGGAAGAGAATATAGACATCTGAGATGCATATCGTATGCCACCCAATATAGATCTCAAAAGAAAGACTCCAACACATATTAAAATCAGGCTTAATAAAATGAAACATAAGCAGCAACTCTTAAAGGCAGCAAGACTCAAAGCAAACATCCAGAGGGAAACCCTGTAGGCTCTCGTCAGATTTCTCAGCAGAAACCATGCTGTCACAGAGACAGTGCCATGACACATTCAAAGCCTTGAAGGAGAAGACCTTCCAACCAAGAATTATATATCCTGCAAAACTATCTTTCAAATATAAAAATGAAATTAAGACATTCCCAGATAAACAGAAACTCAGAGACTTTATAAAAACCAAACCAAAACTACAAGAAATATTGAAAGAAGTTCTTGGCTCCGGCTTAGAAGAACAAAACCACTAACTTTATATTTTAGAACGACTTTACTACTCAAAACTCTACTCAGTTAGGGAAGGCTCCAAAGCCAATCACAGCTTTGATATGGAAAGAAGCAATCCAGTGATCATCATGAAAACTATGGTGCCATCATATTAAAAAGAGGGATGCACTACAGTTGTTATAGTCCTTCCAGATGGAGAGGAAGATGACAAGATTGGTAGTAATTAAAATTGGGTTTATATATAGTTTATTAAGGGTGATAATAGGGGCAGCTGTAAAGCACAACAAGGATATATCATATCATTTCAAGAAATGTAACACAGGAGTCTCAACAACCACAAAACTAGCTCTGAAAAAGGTGAAAAATCAACTCACAAAAAAGAACGTGCCAGAACAGACTAATAAGAACAACAGAGAAAACATCAACATAAAAATAAATACATCACAACGGCAGCACTGAACACATACCTATCAATAATTACATTGCATGTGAGTGGACTGAATGCTCCAGTAAAGAGACATTGAGTGACTTCTTGGATCAAAAGACATGACCCATCCATATGTTGCCTACAAGAAACTCACGGGAGACCTAAAGATAGGAACAAACTGAAAATTAAAGGATAGAAGAATATATATCAAGCTAACAATGAACAAAGAAGAGCAGGGGTGGCAATTCTAATCTCAGACAAAATCAATTTTAATGTCAAATCCACCATCGTGGACAAAGATGGACACTGTTTATTGCTGAAAGGTTCAGTACACAAGCAAGACTTAACTATATTAAATACCTATGCACCTAATATCAGAGCACCTAAATACTTCGAAGAAACACTGACTACACTCAAAAGAGAGTTACATGACTCCACCATAATAGTGGGAGACTTCAACACTCCACCCTCAATACTAGACAGATCATCTAGAAAAAAACTCAGTAAAGATATAGAAGACCTCATTGCCACAATTAACCAACTAAACCTCATTGATATATACATAACCTTCCACCCATCAGCAGACAACTACACTTTGTTCTCCAGTGCACATGGAACATTCTCCAGAATTGACCATGTGATAGGCCATAATGCAATGCTCAACAAAATCCATACCACTGAATTACTGCAAAACATCTTCTCAGATCATAAAGCGATAAAAGTTGAAATCAGTAGCAGAAAAAGCATAGATAGAAAGTTGAACTCTTGGAAACTGAACAACATCTTGCTCAAAAAAACATGGGTTATACAGGAAATCAAGGATGAATTAAAGAAATTCATGGATTCCAATGAGAACGAAAACACTTCCTACCAGAATCTATGGGATACAGCCAAAGCAGTGCTCAGAGGTTTGTTTATCTCCATAAATGCACACATCTGGAAGGAAGAAAGAAACCAAATCAAGGAACTAACCCTATAGCTTGAAGAAGTAGAAAGAGAACAACAGAGGAACCCCTCAGGCACCAGAAGAAATGAGATCATAAAGATTAAAGCAGAGCTAAATGAAATAGAGAATAGAAAAACAATTGAAAAAATGGAAAAGACCAAAAGCTGTTTTTTGGGGATCAACAAAATTGACAAACCACTGGCTAAACTTACTAAAGAAAAGCAGGAAAGGAAACAAATAACCCAAATTAGAAATGAGAGTGGAGTTGTCACCACAGATGCAACAGAAATCAAAAACATCATAACAGAATACTATGAAAGACTGTACTCTAACAAATTTGAAAACCTAGGGGAAATGGACCAATTCCTTGACTCATACCACCTACCCAGATTATCACAACGAGAAGCAGAACAACTTAATGAACCCATTACAAAGGAAGAGATTGAAAAGGTCATCAAAACACTGCCAACGAAAAAAAGCCCGGGTCCAGATGGTTTCACTGCAGAATTCTACCAAGCATTTAGAGAACAGTTATCTCCAATTCTACTGAGACTATTTCACAGTACAGAAAGGGATGGAGTACTCCCAAACTGATTCTACAAAGCCAGCATAACCCTGATACCTAAGCCAGGGAAAGACCCAACAAAGAAAGAGAACTACAGACCGATATCACTCATGAATCTAGATGCAAAAATCTTCAGCAAAATTCTTGCCAATAGAATACAACAACATATCACAAAAACAATCCATCATGACCAAGTGGGATTCATACCAGGGATGCAAGACTGGTTGAACATCAGAAAAACAATTAATGTGATTAACCACATAAATAACAGAAAAGACAAGGATCACGTGATTTTGCCCATTGATGCCGAAAAGGCATTTGATAAAGTCCAACACCCATTCATGCTAAAAACTCTCAGCAAAATGGGCAGAGACGGCAAATTCCTCAACACAATAAGGGCTATTTATACAAAGCCAATCGCCCACGTCATCCTGAATGGAGAGAGACTGAAAGACTTTCCCTTGAGATCAGGAACTAGACAAGGAAGCCCAATCTCACCTCTTCTATTCAACATTGTGCTAGAAGTTTTAGCCAGAGCAATTAGACAAGACCAAGAAATAAAGCGCATCTGCATTGGCAAAGAGGAAGTTAAAGTCTCCCTGTTTGTAGATGATATGATTGTATATGCAGAGAACCCCAAGGAATCTATAAGCAAAACATTCAAACTGATAGAAGGGTTCAGCAAAGTGTCAGGATACAGGATAAACATAAGTAAATCAGTAGGATTCCTTTATACCAACAACAAGACTGTTAAGGAAGAAATTATCAAATCAATACCATTTACGATAGCCCCTAAAAAGATAAAGTACCTAGGAATTAATCTAACCAGAGAAACAGCACACCTTTACAAAGAGAACTACAAGCCCTTACTACAAAAAACTAAGAGAGACTTAGATAAATGGAAAAACCTACCCTGCTCATGGATAGGAAGACTTAACATTGTGAAAATGTCTATTTTACCCAAAGCAATCTATTTATATAATGCAATCCCAATACAAGTTCCAGTGACACTTTTTAATGAAATGGAGAAACAAATCTCCAATTTCGTTTGGAAAGGGAAGAAACCCTGGTTTAGCAAGGTACTACTAAAGAAGAAGAACACACTGGGAGGCCTCTCATTACCTGACTTTAGAACATATTACACTGCCACAGTGGTCAAAACAGCCTGATACTGGCATAAGAACAGACAGATGGATCAGTGGAACAGAGCTGAGACCCCAGAGATGACACCATCTGCCTACGAACAATTGATATTTGACAAAGGCCCTAAGACATTAAGCTGGGGAAAAAACAGTATCTTCAAAATTGGATATCCATCTGCAAGAAACTGAAACAAGATCCATATCTTACGCCTTATACAAAAACCAACTCCAACTGGATAAAAGACCTAAATATCAAACCTAAAATGATAAATCCAAGAAAAGGTAGGAACAACAATGGAAGCTTTAATACACAATATGGACAGACTCCAAAATCTGTCAAACAAACCAACAATCATTAGAAGAGAAAATAGATAAAGGGGATCTATTAAGAATTAAACACTTTTGCTCATCTGAAGACTTTATTAATAGAATTAAAAGAACACCGATAGAATGGGAAAAAATATCTGACAACTCTATGTCAGACCGATGCCTGATTTCCATAATCTATAAGATACTATAAAATATCAACAAGAAGATAAATCATCCAATTAAGCGATGGGCAAAGGAGATGGACAGACATTTCACTAAAGGAGAGATCCAGGCAGCCAAAAAGCGCATGTGGACATGTTCACATGCTTTAGTTATTAAAGAAATTCAAATCAAGACGACAGTGAGATACCATCTCACCGTAACAAGGTTGGCTATGATCGAAAAAACACAAAACAACAAATGATGGAGAGGCTGTGGAGAAAGTGGAGCCCTCCTACACTGTTGGTGGGGTTGCAAAATGGTCCAGCCTCTTTGGAAAGCAATCTGGTGCTCCCCTAAAACAGTGGATATTGATATACCCTTTGACCCAGTAATTCCACTACTTGGAATATATCCTACAGAATCAAGGCCTTTCACACCAATGGACACACGCACCAGAATGTTTTTTGCAGCACAGTCCACAATAGCAAAAAGATGGAATCAACCCAGATGCCCAACAACAGAAGAATGGATAGGCAAACTATGGTATATACACTCAATGGAGCACTAAGCAATGATAAAGAACAATGATGACTTCCGGAAACATTTCATGACCCGGTTTCAACTGGAGAAATACTGTATGAGATCTCTACGATAAGATCTCAAAAACAGACTTGTGTATAGAAGAAAAGACTCTTTGAACTCTTTGATAGCTGCAAGGGAGGGGAAGGAGGGAGGGAGGGGGGTAGGGTTTAGATTAGATAGTTGCTAGGTATCTCATTGGGTGAAATCGGTGATAGAACACATTAGAAACAAGAACAATACTAAGTGGACCTAAACATAACATGAGTACTCCTTCCATGTTAACCCAATACTGCAAGGATAGAGTAGCTGGGGCGGGGGGGGGGGGATGCTCTTAGGCGAAAGTGAGGCCAATTGGCACAACTACCGTTTTGCTAAGAGGGCTCTCTGCACCCCACGTTAGTGAGTGGCATCTGGGGTCTTAAAAGCTGCCAAGCTGCCATCCGAGGGTACAGCAAATGATCCCAACTCAGCAGGAACGGATGCTCACCGAGGACCAAAATGACATGGGGGAAAGACAACCCAGAAGACAAAGAGACCTACATCAGTGGGTGCCTACAACAACTTGGGACTGGAAGAACCAGACGGTGCCCGGCCACCACCAGTGATAGCCACGATGGAGCTCACTAAGTTGAGTTTCACTGGCAACACAAGAATAAAAAGGGGTGCACCCTGAGATCCCCACTAAAAGACCTCAATTGATGGTCCAGTGGTTTCAGGGTGCCCCTGGCAGCATGGCCCCTCGCCCTGACGCTGCCCTTGACCATAAATCATAATGAAGGTCCACGCTTCGGACAGGAATGGATTGGACCTGGCCATGCAGTGACCATATATTGGATGCACTTCATGGTTCTATACATCTATAGGATATCATTCTGTTGACCTCTGGCTGGGGGAAGGAGAGTGGGCAGAGAGGAGGGGAAAGAGAGACTGTTGGCAGGATGAGACATGTATGGAGCAGAGAGGAATATTGTGCTGTCACCGGGCAGGGAGAGCAGTGAAAGCTGCATATAGGTGGGTATGTAAATTTATACAGGAATGTACATTTTCACTCAGTTATATTAAATAAAAATTGTTTTTTAAATCCACTTTAATTCTGTCATTTTATTCTTTATTAAAAATAGTTTTTTATTTTATTTTTTTCCCTTATTCTGCCCTTTACAAAAAAGCTAAATAGCTGTCATGGTTTGAACTGTTTCCTCAAAAAAAATGTGTGTGGCAATCTGGCTAGGTCATGATTCTTGCTATTATGAAACGTTCCTATATGTTATAAATCTAGTCTCTATGATGTCAATAAGGGAGGATAGAGGATCAGCAGCAGTTGTATTGGTGGAGAAGAAGTCAATGCGTAAAACTGTATTATACCTTCAAGCAATCTCTTTAGATAACAAAGACAGAAGCTAGCATAGAGGTCTGGGGGATGTTACACCATCAGGAAAGAAGCAGTGCCAGGAGCAGAGGGCATCCTTTAGAAAGGACCCAGTGTCTCTCCACCTTCTGAACTCTCAGTTCAGGGGAAGACTGATGACAAGGACCTTCCTCCAGAGCCAATAGACAAAGACTTCCCCTGGAGCTGATGCCCTCAATTTGAACTTTTAGCCTACTGGACTGTGACAGAATAAAATTTCTCTTTTTAAGACCACCTACATTGGTGATATGTCTGTTATAGCAGCACTAGATGACTAAGTCAACAGTATTAACACAAAAGTGTGGAGTGCAAGTTAACTGTGCTCCACAAGTGGTTCAAAAATTAACCCAAGGAAAAAAATGGTAAAGATTAACAGGCAACCTAGTATTAGTGAAAATCCTGTGGAATTATTTTAGGGTTATAAGTATTATTGATGCCTGGAAAGACTGATCAATTGTCTGAAGAGTAGTTGACAGAAATGAAGAGGATGTTGTCTTAGTCACCTTGGTACTGCTCTAACAGAAAATACCACGAGTGGAAGGTTTCATGAAGAGAAGCTTTTACTGTCAGTCAGGTAATTCGCAAAGCCATTAACAAGTTACAAGTCCATTCAATGAGAGAAGTTATCACAGTCCGGCAGGATAAGTCCAAACCCAGTGAGAGCATCTCGGCACAGGAACCTCGAGTCCAAAGGATGTGCTCTGCTCTCAGTGCTTCTCTCTTGGTGGCATGAGAGTTCCAACTTCCTCACCTCACTTCTTTCCTTTATAATCCTCAACCTTGTAGCTTGAGACCTGCCTCATTAACACAAATGCAGCCCATTTTCCATCATCAATTGCAGAGAGGCAGGATTCACAACACATGGGAGAAAGGGCACCATAGCCAAATCAAATTAACACCTACATTTTTGGGGGGACACAATTCATTTCATGACAGGCATCAATGATACGACATCCAAGGATATGAAGAAAAGTGGAAATAATTGCTAAAATACCATGCACAGAACCAGCTCTGTGACCTGCTCTTAGAACCTTGTATAGTATCAATTCTATCAACTGCTGCCACTTCCCAGAAATACATCATATCCTAAACAGGATGGCCTATAGTACTTTTTGAACATTAGAAGTGTAGAATGCCAGGCTGAACATTCCACTCATTCAAGTCAATCACTGTGTTTTCTGATGTCATCTACAGGGATCTCCACTGACTCATTCATTACCTTAGTATGGCCTCAATGTCCTTAATATCCTTGGTATGTTTGGTATTGCAATAAATGACCAATTCAGTTTTATTCAATAAGCATTTAATGTGGGCTTTAATTGTACCTAACACTGAGACAAGTGCTGGAGGATACAAAAGAGGTAAGACATGGATCCTACCCTTGAAGTACCATTAAAAGCAAATTCAAAATTTCAGGAGATTCTCTAATCAATTTAGAGAATCAAATTCCTAAGTAAATCATGGATTCTCCCTTTAAATAAGAGTTGACAGACTCTTATAGCATTCCCCTAATGGACTGAGGCAAGCAGGTAGTCAGGTTTTTTCACTTCACAAATGTAACATTTAATGATCTAGAAATCTGGATCAGATTAAGAAAATATTTCTTAATTAACTACACCAGATATTAGTGGTTCACAATGCTTGACCTATTTGGATCTCAGATGAGTGCCATGAAATGAACCAAACAATTTCCTGTGTAACAGAAGTGATATCAAGTCTCAGCAGTGCAACATACTTGGAAACTGCCAACAAGACAAGGAAAGTGGGCAAAAAGGCAACTTGACCACTAGGAGGGAAAATAGTGGGGTAGAACTGGATCCAGGAACCAGTAATGATACAGTGTTTACTCTTAACAGCAAAACCTAAACTACTCAAAGGACACTCTATATCTTATCTATCATTATTCCTACCCAATTAAATAAAAAAATACATGCTAAATATGACTGATATGCATTTGAAAACAATAAGGACTTTATAAACAATGGCTATTTTACCACTGCTAAGAAATTGCTGGAAGAAGTAGTGAAGATAAACTATAGCAGCATGTGAAAGGTAATATAATTAAAAATTTTATCTGCTCGCTTATAAAAAAAAAAGGAGATGAAGAAAAAAAACCCACCCGATATATTCCTAAATAATAATGCTCCATCTTGAAATCAGCTACTGTTTCTTATTAGCCTCCCTGAACATAATGAGGCCCATCTAGCACATAGTAAGTGCTCAAGAAATGTCTACAAAATGACTAGCATACTGAAGAATGTCAAAAAACAGTAGTTTCCCAATTAATAATAGTGTCTAATACCGACTCGTTGGCACTTAGCTTTGGCTAAGGTATCTAATGCTATAAACCAGAAATACCACAAGCAGCTGGCTTTAACAAATACAGGTTTATTCTTTCACAGTCTAATAGGCTAAACGTCTGAATTCAGGGACTCAGCTCCATGGGAAGGCTTTCTCTTTCTGTTGGCTATGGAGGAAGGTTCTTGTCATCAATTTTCCCCTTCTCAGAGCAAGGACCCGAGGAGAGCAGAAAATACTGCTCCTAGCAGTATTTTCTTGGTGGTATGATGTCCCCCTCTCTGTTCACTTCTCTCTCATTCTATCTCTTGTAAGATAAAAGGTGATGCAGGCCACACCCCAGGAAATTTCCCTTAATGTTGAGTCTGGGCTGTGACCTGAAGAAGGGTGTTACATTCCACCCTAATCCTCTTTAACATAATCTAATCTTATACGAAGCTAGGAAAATTGGAAATAGTCAAAAATTAAATGAAATGCATAAACATCAATATCTTCCCAGGCATTAGTGAGCTCAAATGGACAGACACTGGTCATTCTAAATCACATAATCACATGATCTACTGTGCCAGGAATGACAACTTGAAGAAGAATGGCATTGCACTCATCATCAAAAAGAACACTGCAAGATCTATCCTGAAAGACAACATTGTCAGTGATAGGATAATATCCATACATCTACAACGAAACCAGTGAATATGACTATTATTCAAATCTATGCACTGTTTTGGTCACCTGGTACTGCTCTAACAGAAAATACAAGGAGTGGAAGGCGTTATGAAGAGAAATTTTATTGACACAGTCTGGTAAGCCACAAATCCACTCACAAGTTACAAGTCTATTCAATGAGAGACATTATCACAGTCCGGTAAGCTGAGTCCAGATTCAAGGAGAGCATCACAGCACAGGAACCTCAGGTCCAAAGGACAAGCTCTGCTCTTGGTGCTGCTTTCTTGGTGATTAGACGTTCCCAACTTTACTTTGTTCACTTCTCTCCTTTATATACCACAAGCTGGTAGCTTGAGTCCTGGCTCACCAGCACAACTGCTGCCCATTCTCGCTCATCAACATTACAGAGGCAGGATTCACAACACATGGGGAACAATCACACCATATTGGGACTCAGAGCTGACTCAAATCAATACATACGTTTTTGGGGGGACACAATGCAATCCATGACACAAACCAATCACTAAGACCAAAGAAAATGAAATTGAAGATTTTTACCAGATTCTGCAGTCTGAAATTGACTGCACATGCAATCAGTATGCACCGATAATTACTGGTGATTGGAATGCGAAAGGGGAACACATGAAGAATTAGTAACTGGAAAATATGACCTTGGTGACAGAAATGATACCAGAAGATGGCATGACAGAATTTTCCATGACCAACTACTTCTTCATTGCAAATACCTTTTTTTCACCAACATAAACAGCAACTAGACACATAGACCTAGCCAGATGGTATACACAGGAATCAAACAAACTACATCTGTGGAAAGAGGCAACAGAAAAGCTCAATATTAGCAGTCAGACCGAGGCCAGGGGCCAACTGCAGGATAGACCATCAATTATTCGTATGCAAGTTCAAACTGAAACTGAAGAAAATAGAACAAATCCACCAGAGCCAATGTACAACCTTGAGTATATCCAACCTGAGTTTAGAGACCATCTCGATGTGTTGAACACTAATGACAGAAGACCAGACAAGTTCTGGAATGACATCAAGGACATCACATATGAAGAAAGCAAGAGGTCATTAAAAAGACAGGAAAGAAAGAAACGACAAAAGGGATGTCAGAAGAGATTGAAACCAATAGGGAAGAACATGTTCAGCGTTTCTCAAGCTGAAAGAACTCCAGAAAAAATTCAAGCCTCAGGTTGCATTGGTGAAAGCTTCTATGAGGAAAACATTAAATGATACATGAAGCATTAACGACAACAGAAAGAATACATAGAGTCATTATACCCAAAAGAACTGGTGAACATTCAACTATTTCAAGAGATAGCATATGATGAAGAACTGATGGTACTGAAGGCACTGGTGAAAACCAGCCTCCAGGAATTGACAGAATATCAACTGAGATGATTCAACAAATGAACGCAGCACTGAAGTGCTCACTCACCTATGCTGAAAAATTTGGGAGACTGCTACTTGGTCAACCAACTGCAAGAGATCCATATTTAGGCCTATTCCCAAGAAAGGTGATCCAAACAAATGAGGAAATTATCATTAATATCACATGCAAATAAATTTTGGAAAGATCATTCAAAAGTGGCTGCAGCTGTATATCGACAGGGAACTGTAGAAATTCAGGCCAGATTCAGAAGAGGACATGGAGGGATACAATTGCTAATGTCAGACAGATCCTGGCTAAAAGCAGAGAATACCAAAAATACGTGTACCTGTTTTTGACTGTAAAAGTATTCAACTGTGTGGATCATAACAAATCAGGGATAACACTGCAAAGAATCAGAACAGCAGAACACTTAATTGTGCTCACAGAACCTGTACAGAGACCAACAGACACACAACAAGGGAATACTGACTCCATTGTTTAAAGTCAGGTAAGATGTGTGTCAGGGTTGCATCCTTTCACGCTACTTATTCAATGTGTATGCTAAGCAGATCATCAAAGAAAGTGGACTATATAAAGAAGAATGAGGCATCAGGATTGGAGTAAGATTGCAGTAACAACCTGCACTATGCAGGTGATACAACCTTGCTTGCTGAAAGTGCAGAGGACTGGAAACAATATGAAGATCAATGACTACAGCCTTCAGTATGGATTATACCTTAATAAAAACGACAGAAAAATCCTTACAACTAATCCCATAACCAATATCACAATGCATGGAGAAAAGACTGACAGTGTCAAAGATTTCATTTTACTTATATCCACAATCAATGATCATGGCAGCAGTAGTCAAGATATCAAACAACATACTGCACTGGGCAAATCTGCTGCAAAAGACTTCTCTAAAGTATTCAAAAACAAAGATGTCACTTTGAAGACTAAGGTGTGTCTCACCCAAGCCATAGTATTTTTAATTGCATTATACACACGCAAAAGCTCGACAATGAATAAGGAAGACAAAAGAACTGGCAACCTTGAATTGTGGTGTTAACCAAAAATACTAAATGTATCATGGACTGCCAAAGGAATGAACAGATTTGTCTTGGAAGAAGTACATACGGAGTACTCCTTACAGAAAAGTATGGCAAGACTACATCTTAGATACTTTGGACGTGTTGTCAGGAGGGACCAGGCTTTGGAGAAGGACACCATGCTTGGTGAAACAGAGGGTTATCGTAAAAGAGGAAGACCCTCAACAAGTTGACTGACATGGTAGCTGCAACGATGGACTCGCTTATAACAATGAATGTGGGCATGTTACAGGACAAGTTGGCATTTCATTCTGTTGTGCACTGGGTTGCTGTGGGTTGAACTGCCTCAACGGCACCTAACAACAGTCACAAATCTTGCCTCATTAATCAAAAGCAGAGATTAAGATTTACAACACATAGGATAATCACCTTAGATCACAAAATGGTAAACTACCTGGGGACTCTGGGAATCGTGGCCCAGCCAAGAACATACACATTTTTGGGAGGACACAATTCAATCAATAACAAATAGAGACTAGTATTTTCCATAAAAAGACAGAAATATACCCACTCCAGACTTAACAACACTGCTAGATTTCAAAGAACAGATTATTATCTGCACTACATGAAATACCTGTAATTTCTTGCCACGGTTTCCCCTCCTCCCCAGCTCCAGCCTCTCAGCTGGGCAGCCACGGCACCTCTGTACCTACAGAGGTCACAGGCTCACCCTTGCTCTGTTTGCCAGAATCCAAATCCACGCTG
The DNA here is from genome assembly GCA_028571685.1 of Heterohyrax brucei. Taxonomy (NCBI): domain Eukaryota; kingdom Metazoa; phylum Chordata; class Mammalia; order Hyracoidea; family Procaviidae; genus Heterohyrax; species Heterohyrax brucei. The sequence goes on along the minus strand of CM053151.1, from coordinate 86,775,144 downwards.
GCCGAGTGTCCTCAGCCACCCTGGCATCCTAGCTTGAGTTCCGAGGTACACTTACAGTGTGGAAAGCAGTGCACTGCTGGTTGGGCAGTATGAAGCAGCCTCTGCCAGGGGACATTATAGAAGTGAGCACACTCATTATCCTCTCCTGGTACCCACCAGCTGGTACCCAATTAGTGACAGGAGACTGGGGTGGACAGTGGGATGCATCTGGAGAGAATCAGGAAAAGAAGGCCCTAGCTGGAAGGAACCAGTGTCAGGCACCCAAGAGGGTTCCAGAACGGCATTAAATACCCAAAGGGCAGCATCACTTCTCCCCACATACACCCTGGAAGAGCTACACCTGGTGAAGGTGTGCATCTCAGAGGGATTGTTAATGCACAAAATAATTGCATATATTGTTACTTCTGCCCTAAGAAAAAATGTTGGACAACAAGATACACATTAAGGAGTAGGTGTACATAAAACATATTTGCCCCAATGCTGACAATGTACTCAAGTCCAATGCAGATGCACAGGAGAAACCTTGGTGGCATAGTGGTTAAGTAGTGAAGTTCAAATCAACCATGCACTCCTTGGAAACTCTATGGGGCAGTCCTACTCTGTCCTATACAGTCTCTAATTTAGAATCAACTTGACAACAGTGGGTCTTTGGTTTGGCATAGGGGTTATTTTAAGTGAAGAAAGTAATTCAGAATGCTTGAAGATTGCTGAGCTGTATCCTAAAAGACAAACTACCTCTCATAGATTGAACTATAACCCAAGGAATATACGTGTCAATTTGGCTAGAACATGATTCCCAGTATTGTGAGGCTGACCTGTATTTTGTGATCTGATGTAATCATTCTCCATGTTGTGATGTGCTGTAAATCCTAACCTCCATACATTAATGAGGCAGAATCAGTGTGGGAAGTAATTTGAATCATTTATTATGGTCATACGCTTACTGAAGTCACAGACCCTTGTCTGAGTCACGTTTTTTATCTTACAACAGATGAGAGAGAAGCAAGAAGAAGGAGAGGGATTTAACTAGTATCAAAAAAGTGCAAGGAGTGAAGCACATCTTACGGACCCAAGTTTCCTGTGCTGACAACCTCCAAGACCTAGGAGAAGACTGGTAGCAAGACACTTGCAGATTACCAAGGTCTATTGGGCCCAGAGATTTTGAAAAGCAATAAGGACCTTTTCCTAGAGCCAACAAAGAGAATAAGCCTTTCCTAGAGCTAGTGCCCTGAATTCAGACTTCTAGCCTCCTAAATTATGAGAATAAATTCCTGTTTGCAAAAGCCATCCACTTTTGGTATTTCTGTTATAGCAGCACTAGATAACAATGACAGCATCCTACTGCAAAATGAAACATCCTTGAGTATTGGTATTGGATATAACTAGGCTATTTACATGAAAGAAAGCCATTCTTTTGGTCCATTTTATAATATATAATTTCAAGTCACACAGTAATTTTCTTGTTGACTATTTTTCAGAAAGAAATAATTACAGCATAAAACCAAAGTGGAAATATCTTCATATATATCCAAAGGGAGTGTCTGTTTTTAAAATGAAGGTGACAAGGAAAACAACTATATATATGGCTGTCAATGCACAGCAACAAACCTTGATAATTAACCCTTCAATTAACAAGGAAATGGAAACTTGCTGAAGAATTAAAGGTAAGAAATTAAAGCAATCACCTTTGGTTATCTTCAATAAAAGCAAAAAAAAGTCTGATTGTCTTACAATAGAGTTCACATCTTTTCTTAGTCATAACCGATCATGCAAAGAATTGTTATGCAATCTGTCACTTGCGTGCACTATTAATTTCATCATCAAAGTGTGCTGCTACTAGATTATACAAGACACCAGCGAGAATCTGATGGTTAATGTATCAGAGTAGTCTAAGAGAAAGCCAACAACCAATTTTCAGCTGATTTACAGTTGTATTCCTTTATACCAACAAAGAGATCATTAAAGAAGAAACCACCACATCAATACCATTTACTATAGCCCCCAAGAAGATAAAATACCTAGGAACAAATCTAACTAGAGAAATAAGAGAACTGTACAAAGGGAACCGCAAAACCTTACTGCAAGAAATGGAAAGAGACTTACATAAATGGAGAAACCCACCCTGCTCATGGAAAAGAAGACTCAACATTCTGAAAATGTCTATTCTACCCAAATTCCAGTGACATTTTTCAATGAGGTGGAGAAACAAATCACCAACTTTGGAAAGGGAAGAAACACTAGATAAGTCAAGTACTGAAGAAGAACCACACTGTGGGAGGCCTCTTACTACTTGATCTTAGAACCTATTACACTGCCACAGCAGTCAAAAGAGCCTGGTACTGGTAGAAAAAGAGACAAACAGACCAATGGAACACAGCTGAGTCCCTAGAGATGCCACCATCCTCTTATGAACAGACGATATTCAACAAAGGCCCTAAGATTGTAAACTGGGGAAAAAAACAGTGTCGTTAAAAAATGGTGCTGGCAAAATTGGATATCTATCTGTAAAAAAATGAAACAAGACCCATATCTTACACTTTACACAAAAATTAACTCAAACTGGATAAAAGACCTAAATATCAAACCCAAAATAATAAAGATCATGTAAGAAAAAATAGGATCAACAATGGAAGTTTTAATACATAGCTAAGACAGACTGCAAAATCTGACAAAGCATGATCAATAGAAAAATAAATAAATGGGAATCAAACACTTTTGCTCATCCAAAGTCTTTATCAAAAGAATTAAAAGACCACCTGCAGAATGGGAAAAAATATTTGGCAACTGTATGTCGGATTGACATCTGATCTCCATAATCCACAAGGCTCTGCAAAATAGCAACAAGAAAAGGGTAAATAATCCAATTAAGCGATGGGCAAGGGAGATGGATAGACACTTCACTGAAGAGGGCATCCAGGCAGCCAAAAGACACACAAGTAAATGCTCATGATCATTAGCTATTAAAGAAGTCCAAATCAGAGAGCAGAGTCAAGTGGTGGACTAAACACATGTCACCCTAAATCCCTCTGGAAACCAAGGCCTAAAATGATAATTAAACAGAGTGTTATGGACACCTAGAGAGCCCTAGGACATGGCATAAGGCTGTCTATTTGGTCTACACCCTACTGAGTGGAAAGTTTTTCTCTTTCGCCGACCCCCACCCTTGTTGAGTCCCAGCTCTTCAGTCTGTGGACTGAAGGTAAATCGCCATTTTGACTTTTTTTTCTTCTGTCTTGGCCAGCGGGAGGGGCTGAGGTGACTAGTGGCAGGGCTCAGACACACTGCTGATGAGATGGACAAGCAGAGTCACCACAGTTTGAGAGCCTGGCCTCGGAGTCTGTGCAGCTCAGCACCTCTGACCTCTTTCTAAGAATCTCCAGATCTCTGCCACTGGACAGTCTTTGCTGAGGGCGGCAGGGGAGCTTGTGTGGGACGCCATATTGATTCACTGGGAGGCAGATTTTCCTATATGGAGGCCTCAGCTGGACCTAATTCCCAGGCTGGGAGCCAGTGCCTGCTTGGAGAACACTTTTCCAGCAGTAAAGCAGTCTTTGATATATAAGGCGTACTTTGCCAGCTGAGAAGAGGGACTTGCACACCAGATAGCCTAATTTTGGAAGCTGCCAGATGCTTTTTACATTACAATAGAAAAATAACTGCAGTGCATCCAGATGGCTTCTCTTCCAGCCTTTACTGTCTCATATTATAGAATGGGCTGCTGGCTCTCCAATGACTCTATAAGTGGGGCTGTGTCTTAGCCAATTAGGAGGTGGAGAATGCTACCCCAGAGATTTCAAAGCCGTGAAGGTGAAGTACTTCCAACCAACAACTATATATCCTGCAAAACTATCTTTCAAATACGAAAATGATATCAAGACATTCACAGATAAAAAGAAACTCAGACACTTTGTAAAAACCAAACCAAAGCTACAATGAAATACTGAAAGAAGCTCTCATTTTAGAAGAACAAAACCATTAATTTTATATTTTAGGGGGAAATACAGGACACATCATCCAGAAACCTACTTAGTTAGGGAAGGCTCTAAACTCAATCAAAGCTGTAATATTAAAAGAAGTGATCCAGTGATCATATCATGAAAACTAGGATGTCATGATAATAAAAAGAGGAATGTACTACAGTCATTACAGTCCTTCCAGATGGACAGGAAGTTAATAAGACTTGTAGTAGTTAAAATTGAGTCTATACATAGACTTTTAAGGTGGATCACAGGGGCAGCCACAAGGCACAAAAAAGATGCAGCATATCTTATCAAGAAATGTAATACAGAAGTCTCAACAACCACAAAACCAACCCTAAAAAGGTGAACAACCAACTCATAAAGAAGAATGTTCCAAAAGAGAACAATCAGAACAACAGAGAAAACATCAACACAAAAACAAACACTTCACAATGACAGCACTAAACACATACCAATCAAAAATCACACTGAATGTGAACGGACTGAATGCTCCAGTAAAGAGACAGCAAGGGGCACCTTGAATCAAAAGACATGACACATTCATATGTCACTTACAAGAAACTCACCTTAGACTAAAAGATACAGACAAACTGAAAAGTAAAGGATGGAAAAATATATATCAAGCTAACAATACACAAATAACAGGAGGTGTGGCAATACTAATCTCAGATAAAATAGATTTAAATGTAAAATCCACCATGTGGACAAGGATGGACTCTACCGCTGAAAGGTTCAATACATAATCAGGACTTAACCATATTAAATATTTATGCACACAATACTACAGCATCTAAATACATTGAAGAAACACTGACTACACTCATAAACAAGACAGATCACTCCACAATAATAGTGGGAGAATTCAACACTCCACTCTCAGTGTTGGACAGACCGTCTAGAATAAAGCTCAATAAAAACACAGACGATCTTATTACCACAATAAACCAACTAGACCTTATTAACATACAGAGGACTTTCTATCCATCAGCAGATAACTACACCTTCTTCTCCAGTGCACATGGAACATTTTCCAGAATAGACCATGTGTTAAGTCATAAAGAAAATCTCAACAAAATCCATACCACTGAATTATTGCAAAGCATCTTCTGAAACCACAAAGCCATTAAAGTCAAAATCAATAGCAGAAAAAACATAGACATACAGTAGAACTCATGGAAATTGAACAATGTCTTGCTCAAAAAGGCATGAGTTATAGAAGAAATCAAGGATGAAATAAAGAAATTTATGAATTCCAATGAGAATGAAAACACTTCCTAGCAGAACCTGTGAGATACAGCCAAAGCAGCGCTCAGAGGTCAGTTTATCTCCATAAATGCAAACATCTGGAAGGAAGAAACTAAATTAAGGAACTAACCCTACAGCTGGAACAAGTAGAGAGAGAACAACAGAGGAACCCCTTAGGCACCAGAAGAAATAAAGATTAGAGCAGAACTAAACAAATTAGAGAATAGAAGAACAACTGAAAAAACCGAAAAGACCAAAAGCTGGTTTTTTGGAAAGATCAATGAAACTGACAAACCACTGGCTAAACTTACTAAAGAAAAACAGGAAAGGAAACAAATAACCCAAATAAGAAATGAGAGATGTCATAACAGATTCAACAGAAATCAAACATATCCTAACAGAATACTATGAAAGACTCTAAAAGATTTGAAAACCTAGAAGAAATGGACAAATTCCTTGATTCATACCACCCACCCAAATTACCACAAGGTAAAGCAGAACAACTTAATAAACCCATCACAAAGGAAGAGACTGAAATGGTCATCAAAAAACTGCCAACCAAAAAAAGCCCAGGCCCAGATGGCTTCACCATAGAATTCTACTAAGATTTTAGAGAAGATATCTCCAATACTACTATTTCACAGCATAGAAAGGGATGGAATACTCCCAAATTCATTCTATGAAGCCAGCATAACCCTGATATCAAAGCCAGGGAAAGACCTAACAAAAAAGGAGAACTACAGACCGATATCACTCATCAATCTAGATGCAAAAATCTTCAACAAAATTCATGCCAATAGAACACAACAACATATCAAAAAAATAATCCATCGTGACCAAGTTGGATTCATACCAGGGAAGCAAGGCTGGTTCAACATCAGAAAAACAATTAATGTGATTAACCACACAAACACAAAAGACAAGAATCACCTGATTTTGTCTATTGATGCAGAAAAAGCATTTGATAAAGTCCAGCACCCACTCATGCTAAAAACTCTCAGCAAAATAAGAATAGATGGCAAAATCCTCAAGGCAATAACGACCACTTATACAAAGCCAACTGCCTATGTCATCCTGAATGGAGAGAGACTAAAACAATTCCCCTTGAGAATGGGAACAAGACAAGGATGCCCACTCTCACCTCTCCTATTCAACATTGTACTAGTTCTAGCCAGAGCAATTAGACAACACCAAGAAATAAATGGCATCTACACTGGCAAAGAAGTAAAAATCTCCCTATTTGCAGATGGTATGATTGTATATGCAGAGAAGCCTAAAGAATCCATAAGTAAACTACTCAAACTGATAAAAGAGTTCAGCAAAGTCTCAGGGTACAAGATTAACATAAGTAAATCAGTAGGATACCTTTACACCAATGATGAGCTTATTAAGGAAGAAATCACCAAATCAATACCATTTACCATAGCCCCCAAGAAGATAAAATACCTAGAAATACATCTAACCAGAGAAATAACATACCTTTACAAAGAGAAATACACGTTCTTACTACAAGAAACTAAGAGAGGCTTACATAAATAGAGAAACCTACCCTGCTCATGGATGGGAAGACTTAACATTGTGAAAATGTCTATTTTACCCAAAGCAATTCACTTATATAATGCAATCCCAATACAAATTCTTGTGACATTTTTTAATAAGACTGAGAAACAAATCACCAACTTTGTTTGCAAAGGGAAGAAGCCCTGAAGAAGCAAAACAACTATGAAGAAGAACACCACACTGGGAAGCCTTCCACTACCAGACTTTAGAATTTATTACACTGCCACAGTGGTCAAAACAGCCTGGTAATGGTACAAAAACAGACAGATAGATCAATGGAACAGAACGGAGACCCCAGAAATGACACCATCTTCCTATGAACAGTTGATATTAGACAAAGGCCCTAAGACGTATCAAACAGGGGCAAAGGCAACCTCTTCAACAAATGGTGCTGGGAAAATTGGATATCCATTTGCAATAAATTGAAACAAGATCATATCTCACACCTTATACAAAAACCAACTCAAATTGGATAAAAGACCTACATGTTGAATCTAAAATGATAAAGTTCAAGAAAATCTGGATTAACAATGGAAGTTTTAATACACACCGTAGACAGACTTCAAAATCCTACAAACAAACCACAATCAACAGAAAATAGATAAGTTGGAGCTACTAAGAATCAAATACTTTTACTCATCCAAAGACTTTATCAATAAAATTAAAAGACAACCTACAGAATGGGAAAGAATATTTGGCAACTATACGTCAGATGGATGCCTGATCTCCATAATCTGTAAGGTACTACAAAATATCAATGAGAAAGAGATAAATCATTCAATTAAGCGACGGGCAAAGGAGATGGACAGATACTTCTGTAAAGAGGAGATCCAGGCAGCCAAAAATCTCATGTGGACTTGCTCATGATCATTAGCTATGAAAGAAATTCAAATCAAAACTACAATGAGATACCATCTCACCCCAACAAGGTTAGCCATGATCTAAAAAACACAAAACAACAAGTGCTGGAGAGGCTGTGGAGAAATTGGAACTCTCCTACACTGTTACTGGGATTGCAAAATGGTTCATCCTCTTTGGAAAACAATCTGGCATGTCCTTAAAAACACAGAAATAGATACACCACTTGACCCAGAAATTCCACTGCTTGGAATATATCCTCCAGAATCAAGGCCATTCACACCAACTGATACATGCACACAAGTGTTCATTGCAGCACAGTCTACAATACCAAAAAGATGGAACCAACCCAGATGCCCAACAATACAGGAATGGATAGGTAAACTATGGCATATATACTCAATGGAACACTGCAATGATAAAGAACAATGATGATTTTCTGAGACATCTTATAACCTTGTTTCAACTGGAGGACATTATGATGAGTGCAAGTAATCAGCGACAAAAGGACAAACATTGTATGAAACACGGTAAGAACTTAAAAACTTATGCATAGAAGACTCTTTGATGGCTGCAAGGATGGGGAGGGAGGGAGTCAGAGGACAGGGTATAGATTAGGTAGTTGAAAGAAATTTGGTTGGGTGAAATCAGTGACAGCATACATTAGAAAGATCAAATTTAACTGGACTTCAACATAACATGATTACTCCTCCCATCTTAACCCAATATTGCAATGACAGAGTACCTGGGGCAGAGGGCTGGGGACCACACTCTCAGGGGAAATCAATGCCACTGGCACAACTAGCATTTCACTAAGAAAGTCTTCTGCACCCCAAACTGGTGAGTGGCATCTGAGGTCTTAAAAGCTGCTAAGCTACTATCTGAGGTACACCAAATGGTCCCAACACAGCAAGAACAGATGATCTCCTAGGACCAAAACGACATGGGGCAAAGAGAACCCAGAAGACAGAGAGACCCACGTGAGTGGATGACTACAGGGACATGTGACCAGAAGAAATGGATGGTGCCCGGCCACCACCAGTAATAGACGTGATGGGACTCATAATGTTGAGTCTCACAGGCGACACGAAAATAAAAAGGGGCGCACCCTGAGATCTCCATTAAAAGACTGCAATTGATGGTCCAGGGTCCTCAAGCTTCCTCCGGAAGCATGTCCCCTGGTCCTGATACTGCCCTTGTCCATAAATCATAATGCAGGTCAACTCTTTGGAGAGAAATGGATTGGACTTGGTGATATAGAGCAACCATATCATGTGTGCACTTTATGGTTCTATGCATCCATAGTATGTCATCCAGCTGACCTCTTACTGGACGCAGGGGACAGGGTGGAGAGGAGGGGATAGGAGATTGTTAGAAGAATAGGACATGTACATAACAGAGGAGTGTGCTGTCACCAGGCAGAGAGACTCGTGGAAGCCGCTCAATGGTGGGTATGCAAATTTATACAGGACTGTATATTCTCACTCAGTCATAATTATATATATATATATATATATATAAAAGAAATCCAAATCAAAACTACAGTGAGCTACCATCTTAATCCAATAAGGCTGGCCATGATTCAAAAAAACACAAAACAGCAAATGCTGGAGAGGCTATGGAAAAACTGGAACTCTCCTACACAGCTGGTGGGATTGCAAAACGGTACACCCTCTTTGGAAAGTAGTCTGATACTTCCTTAAAAAGTAGCAAATAGATATACCACATGATCCAGTAATCCCACTGTTCAGAATATATCCTGCAGAATCAAGGACAGTGACACAAACAGATACATCCACACAAATGTTTATTGCAGCACAATCCACAACAGCAAAAAGATGGAATTAACCGAGATGCCCAACAACAAATGAATGGATAAATAAACTACAGCACATATACTCAATGGAACACTGTACAATGAAAAATACCATGATAATTTTCGGAAGCATCTCATAACCTAGGTTTAACTGGAGGACAGTATGTTGAGTGAAATCAGTCAGCAACACAAGGACAAATATCGTACTGAGACCCCTACTGTAAGGACTTAAAAAGAGACTCATGTACAGAAGACAAGACTCTTTGATGGCTGCAAGGGAGGGGAGGGAGCAGGGAGAGAGCTGTGTATAGATTAGACAGTTGATAGAAATTCAGCTGGGTGAAAGGCGTGACAGCACAGATCAGGTAGAAGATCAGCTTAACTGGACTTCAACATAAACTGAAAATTCTTCTAATCTTAACCCAATATTGCAAGGATAGAGTAGCAGGAGCAGGGTCCAGGGACCATGCTCTCAGGGCACATTATGGCCAAATGGCATAACTAGTTTACTACTAAGAGAGTCTTCTGCATCCCACATTGGTAAATGGTATCCGGGTCTTAAAAGCTAGCAAGCTGCCATCTGAGGTACACCAAATGATCACAACTCAGCCGGAGCAGACATTCTCCAAGAACAACAGAGACATCAGGGAAAAGAGCCCAGAACACAGAGGAACCCATGTGAATGGGTGAATGTGTCAACATGTGACCAGAAGAACCAGATGGTGCCCAGCTACCACCAAAGACAGCCGTAATGGGGCACACAATATCGAGTCCCAGTGGCAGCATGAGAAAAAGAGGGCTGCACCTCAAGAACTCCATTAAAAGACCACAATTGGTGGTCTAAAGGCCTGGGAGTTCCCCTGAGAGCATGGCCCCTAGACCTGCTGCTGCTCCTGACCAGAAATCATGACTGAGATCAACTCTTTGGACAGGAATGGACTGGACTCGGAGACATAATGTGACCATACGGTATGTGCACTTTATGGTTCTTTACATGTATAGGATGCTATCCTACTGTCCTCTTACTAGAGGGGAGAGGAGAGGGTGGAGAGGAGGGGACAGGAGATTGTTAAGAGGACATGATATGTACAGAATGGAAAGGAGGAGCATGCTGTTACTGGGCAAGGAGAGCAGGAGTTGCAGATAGGCAGGCATGCAACTTGGATTGTATACTTTCAATCAGAATGAAAAAAAATTTCAGCCGATTTATTCAAGATGGGGCTCACTTCATAAAACAATCTAGCTATACTACCTAAAAGATTAAGATAAAACCTCTCCGCAGCATCCCCTCACGTCACCAAAGAAAACATGCCCCCCATCAGTTTGCAAAATCACAAATGCTAACAGCTCTGTTGCTGTTATTAGCTGCCATGGAATTGGGTCTAACCCATTGTAACCCCCTGTACAACAGAAAATAATGTTGCCCAGTCCTGTGTCATTGTGATCTTTGGAATGTCAAGTTCATTGCTGCAGATAGTGTGTATTTTGGTCTGGAAGCTCTGCTGAAACCTGTACACCATGAGTGACTCTGTCGGTATTTGAAATTCTGGTAGCACAGTTTCCAGCATCTTGGCAACATGTAAGCCACCACAATACAACAAACTGACGTGATAGATAATCACACTAGCTAATAACCACCTTTAATAATTTAACTGGTTTTCATCTAACAGTATCACGCTGCTTTGTCAATGCTAATTAAGCTTTACAAGACCCCAGTGAGGTGTTATCAACAAATGGCAATTAATCCTTTCAAAGAAAGACCTGGGTTTCTTGTATATTTATTATCTTGCTGCCTGGCTAGGGTGTAAAACAACTGCCAAAACATGAGAGTTGAGTTGAAACATACAATGTATTATACTCTCTCAGGAGTAAAATCTCATGTCCCTTTCATGTTCTTAAATATTTCAGCCTAAATCTGAACTAAATATCATACTTTTCACCCTTCACTGAAAATACTGACAAATGACAGGTTAAGAGAAAGCTATACAGACCAGTAACACCAAGTTCAAGGACAAAACATGGTCATCCTTATAAATTCTAGTTTCTACACATTAAAATGAGGAATTTTTAAACTAACTCTCCATTTATTCAAATGGAGCAAATGTATTCACATAACTATTCTTGCAAGTGAACAATCTATTATTTGGCCAAAAAGTTCCAGGCTTTGTTTCCAAAGTGTTCACAAAGTATTTCCCAGTTATTTTATCATACACCACAGAGACATCCTTTTACACTTTTGTATGTAAGAAAATATGGATAAAGGAATCCATGTCTAGAGTAACATTTTCCCAAGTCAATACAGAAATGTTTTTATTGTTCTCCACTAACGACAAATATGTAAAATTTGCAAAACACAGTAGTAACACTGTCTTTTCTCCCCATGGAGATTTTTATCCAGGCAGATGGGGTGGCAGAAGGTTAAACAACATTACTATTTTCTCCTTTGCCTTCAGGCATATAATACCAACCTGAAGTATAAAACCTAATTTCTCACAAATACCAGGAGACTAGAAAAATAATTTTTTAAGTAAGATTTCACTGAGGTACCACACCCTAAAGTTATGTGATGCCATTCTGAAACCTTATGTCTAAAGGTAAGAGTCACAGTACATCAGGTTTTCATTGTGCTTTCAATTCACAAAAGCTCTGTTGCTTCCCCAATTCATGATGACCCCTATTCACAATGGAACAAAATGATGCCTTGGTACCACATCATCCGCAATGGTTGGAATAGGACTGTGGTGAACCATAAGGTTTTCGCTGGCTGATTTTTCGGACAAAGACCACCAAGCCTCCTAGCCTGTGTTAATCTAAAAGCTCGGTTGAAACCTGCTTAGCACCTTAACAACATGTAAAACAATGCTGACAGATGGGTAGTAGCTGTGTGTGAGATGCGATCGCAGAGAACTGAATCCAGGTCTGCCAAGAAAAGAATTCAACAAAACCACAATGTTCCCCAAAAGGACTGCAGTTCTCACATAAACCTAATGTATTCCACACACTAGTCAACATTTATGAAATGGATGAGTAACACACTGAGTCCTATCATGCTGTCATTTGGCAATGAAAACTTTTTCCATTAATGGTATTCCCCAGAGTCTGGTAAAGAGGTTTTCCCAATGGTTATTATTATTTGGCTCCACGATGTAAGGAATAATTTTGTAGGTTAGGTCAAAATATTCAAATTTTAGCAAAAGCATAGACTCCACTCCTTTCCTAGGAGTCTTTTTTTATCCTAAGTGACTGGCTATGTTGGTTAAACTCAGATTCACTACAAATTCATACTCAATTCCAAAAACTTATTACTGTTTTTCATGCTTTAGACAGTTAAGTAACAAATTTTCTACCCATAAATTCAAGATCAGCAAGTGACTCACTAAGCATGTATTTTAGTTCTTTACTTTCGTTCAAAGTCAGGAAGGAAATAGAAAAAGTTAACTCACAAAGACAAAATCAAGTAGAACTCTCAAATACCAAACAAAGAGCTAGGAAATTACTCTTTAAGTGAGGTGATTCATTGGTATGTTCATATATTTTTATTTATTTTCTCACAGATAGGGATATCTCTGAAACAATGGACATAAGAAACTAATGCAGGCAATCATCTCTGGAGAGGGGAAGTGAAAGGTAAGAGGCTGAGTTGGCAGGCTAAATTACCTGTAACTCTATACTCCTTTGTATTATTTGAATTTTTGACCATATGCATGTATCACCATAAAGAACTAAACAAGCTACGTATCTCTTTATCACAGGAAGAGAAAAGGAAAAATGCAGAGAGGTCTTCATACTGAGTAAGTAAGGTAACAACTTGGAATCAAAATATTACTTATTACCAAGCATAGTGTGAATAGCAAAACATAAGGCTGGGATATGTCATGACGTTATCTGTAGAATTAGATGTCTTCTGTCAGCTTCTTATTTTCAAGTATGTATAAGCCCCACTATCCCTTATCTCTTGTTTCTTATATGTACATACATTGAAAGCCTATTAATACACTTTGACATTTAAGTAAGAAGTTTCTAGAGAAACCAGGACCCCTGTTCTAAATGATGTTATATCATAATAAGCCCATCCAGATTGTCTATAACAATTAATATCCATCAGTGGATTTTATGATACCTTTTTTCCCTCACAAACACAGTATGTGAGAAAGAGTAGGGAGGAAATGAGGGAAACAGTGAAAGAAAAGGAAGGTGGAAACAGGAAAAGGGAATAAGGAGGAGAGGAGGAGAAGAATGAAACAGAAATTATGACATGTGGAAAAGGAGTTTAATCTCAAAACACTAAGAACTGTAATTCATTCAAAAACAAAAACAATCTGCCAACAGTTTGTTACATACCAGGCACTTAAGGACACAATTACAAGTCAGATACAGCCACTATTATCAAGCAGGTCACAACTTCATGCAGAAATCAGACACGAGTTAAAAATCACAATACTAAGTAATAACATTTATGATACGGTACAAGCAGAACACAGGAAGAAGAAACAAACAAATAATGTCTGATGCAGCTAAGAAGCTTATTAAAAAGGACAGTCATGTCTGGATCATCCTAAAGACTCAGGAAAAATTTACTGAGTGATGAGGGAAGGACATTTTAAGCAGAAGGAAGAGCAGGAGCAAAGGAACAACAGTGTGAAAGAACATGTTATACTCAGGAAATAGGGACTTATCTCATATGTCTTGAGCACACAGGAGAACCGGAAGGAAAGGCAGAAAAGAAGGTTCAGGGGAAAGTGGGATGGTAGGAAATGGAGTTAGGAAGTGTGGGTTGCTCTTACCAGGTGCCAATGAGTTTTGACCCATAATAACTTCATGTGACAGAACAGAACTTCTCCACACAGTTTTTTTGGCTGGAATCTTTGTGGGAGCAGAATGCCAAATCTTTCTCACATAGAGATGCTGACGGGTTCATGCCACCAACCTGTACGTTAGCTGTCAACTGTTCAACTGTTTGCACTACCAGCCATCCTCAGAACAGTGGGTAGGGTCAGTTTTTTTAAACTCGAGAAAAATGATTTTTGTTTTTTGAGTAAATTAATTGTGTAGGCATTCACCAGTGTACAGAAAGGTTAGTGGTAGTGTTTTAATCTAAGAAAGTATTTTATTCAGAATACAAATATACTAATTATTGGTGTACAAATGAATCATACTACCTACAGACTACCATTATCTGTTCAGTATGTCAGGTCCAACAGGCTCTGTTACACTCATTTTGATTTACATGAATTTGAATGCAATAAAGCTGTATTTATTGTCAAATGTTATATAATTTACAACTGCCAATAACTCAGGTTGACTGCTTACCCCTAAACAACTACAAATTAGGAAGGTTTAACCACACAACTAATACATGGGCACATTTACCTTTATGAAATGAGGGAGTGCAAAGCACCAGTGTAAATCAAAGCCCCAGGAATATTTATATTCAGCAATATTTTAACAGTCTAAGAACTCTTAAGATTCAATGTTGACTGTGCTAACATCTTTTATACCCAGTTCATAAAGTTGTCTACATGTTAAATCAGTTCTTGTTAATTTCAATTCACTGCAGTCCCATGTGCGTCACAGTAGAACCATGCAAATGTTACCTAACCAGTTGCTGCTGAGTCAATTCAGTCTCATAGTGACCTTTTGAACAAAGCAGAACTGCCCATAGGATTTCCAAGGAGCGGCTGGTAAATTCCAAACTGCCAACCTCTTGGTTAGTAGCCATAGCTCCCCACAGTTCTTAATCACTGTGCCACAATGTTACCTAGACAATATAACTTTACTTACAAGCTTTGAACAATGTGTCCACAAAATATTAACAGCATGGAGAAAAATCACTCTCATATAGACACTCTGAGTACATAAATATTGGTACTTCTTTTGCTCTTTGTGGTTTTCTGTATTTTTGAAACTTTTTACATTGTATATGCAGTTTAATAACCATAGTGTTAGAAAGTGTTCTGAATAACAAATTTATCAGACTTATGGAGCATAAATTATCAACTTTCAAATACTGGGAATAAAATGACATATTACAGTAAGAAAAATTAATGTATCAAGAAGCTCTTGGTGGTATGCAATAGTTAAAGTACTCTGCTGCCTACCAAAAGGTTGGCCATTTGAACCCACCAGCTGCTCTGAGGGAGAAATACGTGGGAATCTGCTTCTGCAAAGATTACAGCTTGGGAAACTCGATGAGATAGTTCTACTGTGCCCTATAGGTCACTATGACTTAAATCAACTTGATGGCAATGTTCCTTTTCTTTTTCTTTTTTTAATAGTGTATCAAATTATTTCATTAATTATACAAAAAGTACTACAGTAACATAAGATGTTAAAAAACAGGAAACTGGGTGTAGAGTACATAGGAATTCTCTGCACTATCTTTGCAAGTTTTCTATAAATCTAAAGCTACTCTAAAATAGTGTTCATTGAAGAAAATACTCACCAGGTATACGTGGTTGCTGCAAAAGTAAAATAATACACATTAAAAAACTACATATTTACAGCATGTGTGTTCCTTAGGTAAGTTTGCCTGTGTAAGGTCTAAAAGAACAAAAAATTGTCCTTTAGTCTTGAAGCTCAGAGGTTTGGGTGTACGTTCTGCCGTGAACTTAGCTGTATCACTGCAGAGGAAGTAATTCAATAGATATTGAGTTTCTTCAGCTGCAAAAATGAAAGTACTAACAGAGATGACTCTTAAGATTTTTTTTCAGTTCTCAAAGTTCTATGCATATGTGAAAATCATGGTACTAGGTACAGGGGCCAGACTCCTAGATGATTCCCAATGATGCCCACCTCCCAGCACACACTCTCCTGTGTAGTAGTCTTTTCCTAAACAGAGATGACCTGGGTAATGAATAGGATACTGTACAGAGTACGACTTCTGATGCTAAGTCATATAAGACAAGTGCACATTTCATTGCCTTTCTGGAATTACTTGCTCTGTGGTGGTGTTTCTGGATGGGAAGCCAGATGCCATGTGGTGAGATACCTACATTAAATTGGGGGTAATTTTTTAAATAGTGACAAAAAAACCCACCTCATACCCATTAAGCTGATTCCAATCTACAGTGATCCTACAGAACAAAGCAGAATTGCCCCATAGCCTTTCCAAGGAGTGCCTGGCAGATTGAACTGCTAAAATTTTGGCTTGCAGCCATCCTTCTTAACCACTATGCTGCCAGGGTTTCCTAAACAGCAACATATAACTAATAAACTGTACAGTGGAACAATACATCTTTGAAATAATTTGCCCTATTTTCTTTCTTGCAAAATTTAAGTCACTTTTGAAGTGAGCACTATTCAAAAAATGGGATAAGGTATCAGTAAGACATGTACTTGAAGAATGTGTAAAGAATATTTTAACGTCTGAACCACAAAACAGAATTTCTCTATTTGTAATTTGTATAGAATAAATTCATGACCTTTACCTTAATAGCATCCCTTTAAAACATCAACTAGGCCAAATGACTCAAACTTTATAGCATTATAAATAGTCTGAATTAAAGGTTTACTATGTCATTCTAACACTTACTTGAGAAGTAAAATTTTACATTGTAGGAAATGTTTCCAGATTGTTATTATATTCTGAAAGTTTTGAGACTGAACTAAATCCCCCAAATGAAGTTTACAGATACTTTCAGACAGGACCTTCATATCTCAGATGATGGACATCACCTGGGGAAAAGGCGATCTTGTGTTTAACAAATTCTAAAGATCACTTGGCAGCACCATTTGTCTTCTCTGTTGGAAAATAGAGTGTCCTAAAGCTCCTGCTCATTTAAAGCATAAGGAGACTGTTAAAAGGGATATTCCCTGTGAAAACGGCATAATGCACTTGGGCCATAAACCTCAACTGCAGGTGCTACTGTATTTTCTAAACCCTCTTGTCTTCACTAGCTAGAGTCAGAATAAAGACTCACAGTCATTTTGCTGTGGAAGAGGGCAGTCCAAGCATAGCCTGCAGCCCCTCCCAATGACCTACAAATGAACCTTATGCTTAGGACCAGATGCTCAGCTTGGCTTCTTAGACAGGATGAAAGAAAGCTCCCTTTTAGTGAAGTGTACATGTGAATTATCTCCCTGTGCTGCCTATGGAGCCAGACCAGCTGGCTGTGGGGGGACAAACACTGATAGCAGGAGATGGCCTCACTGTCTCTCCTTCATGTAAATCAAGTGCTGTTCCATCCGAGGCCTACTTGTGAGTTTTGTCTTGGTGACCCTGACAGTTGTAAACTACAGAATGTTATACTATTCTATATGAGACAGGACTCCTCCTGGAGGTGGTAACAGGTGTCATTTGCTCAACACAGATATATTAGTTCATAGATTTGTAGTTACCTGTACTCATATGATTGTTAAAATCATAATACTGCCTTTAACTTCAGGTAGGACTGCCTATGTTATAAACTTGATAGTGTAAGACTTGCCCTTTATGTAGGAAGGCAGTGAATAGTTTAATCATTTATAAACCAATTTAAATTTTAAACGTCAGCAAACAGGGAAGAAAAAGTGCTACAACAGCATTTTACTCCAGCCTTCAAATTCCTATTTATGCATTCTGTTATCTTCCACAGTAATATCCAATTTGCTGATTTTTTAGTTTACAGTCATTTTGATTTCAATTCCTTAATAAATTTCAGTATGGCAATAATGTGTATGCAAGGTTACAAACAACTTTTAAGGCATGTAACATCCAGCGGGTACCAAAAAAAGCCACATAACTGGAAACGAATATAACTATGATTGATAATCTATTCAAACAAATAAGAAATAATTCCCTAAAAACCTTAAATGTAAACTTTAGATAACAAGCTAATTATCTCCTTTCCTACTCTTTTATTATGTGGCTTATCTTGTATTTTAATCACACTTAAAACTTAAAAGGAGCCTTGATAGAGAAGTGGAAACCCTAGTGTTCAGGGGTACATACCTGCTAACCAAACAGTAGGCAGCTGAAATCCAACAGGCACTCCATTCTACTCTGTCACATAGGGTCGCTATGAGTCAGAATTGACTTGATGGCAGCTGGTTTGGTTGGCTCTGGATGGCACAGTGGTAAAGCATTTGAGTGCTAGCCAAAATGTCAGCAGTTTGAATTCACCCTATGGGGCTGTTCTACTCTGTCCTATAGGGCTGCTATGGAAACTCTGGTGATGTAGTGGGTTAATGCTACATCAGAGGTAGCAGTTCAAATCTGCCAGGTGCTCCTTGGAAACTCTATGGGGCAGTTGTACCCTGACCTGTAGGGTAGCTATGAGTAAGACCCAACTCGACGGCAGTGGGTGGGTTATGAGTTGGAAGTGATTCGATGGCAATATGCTTTTTTTTTTTTAACTTAGGATATTTCTTTTCCTTTATTCTCACCCATTAGTTCTCTTTCAAAGTCTTATATAAAATAATAGATCATTCATGGAAAGCTCTTCTCCAGACTATACTTTCTTCCTTTCAAGAATAGGAGCCACATATCTTTCTGCAAAATTTCTTTAAATTTATTGCTTATAAAATCAACAGTAACCTAACAGCTAGTGGAATAATTTCCCCCTTTGTTCTGCAATTTTGTCACTTTCAGACCTGAAAGCGCAGAATGATCTGAAACTGTTTCATAATATTTAATCACAGCATAACATTTCAATGAATTCAATTATCAAGGTCTCTTTTAACTTCCTATGTTATAAAAGATAACATAATTTACATCTTTTCCTTACTATTTCTAAATAAACAGAATAGTTTCTCTCTTACATCTTAAAAATAGTCTCTAATCAATCCTTTTAAAAGGTAGGCAAACCCCTTAAAGGAATTTTACTCCATTGTTGCATACATGTTTGAGTATAACTGATTATTTATTCTCTGCCATCACAAACACCAAGACAAATGACCTTGAAGCTTAGAGCTCTACCAGCTTATGCATCAACTTGTAAGAAGAATATACACAATGCTGTCAACATTCTTAAGACTAGTAAGATCAAAGATGGGGCCAACACATGACCTATAATTAGCTCACTAAGTTCACTACTGCTCTTTCCCATAGATAAGGCAGACAGGAACAGCATAAGCAATACAACTTAATACCTCTCTCGTCTTATCTCTCAGTCCCTCTTTCCTTTCAAGGACTAGCTTGCAATAAACCAGTTCAGAAATTCTATAGCCTTTATGTTATTATCTAATGTAGATTTTATGATTTTAGATAATCAGACAGGTTTTGAATCCGGTACTTCCTACATACTTTTCTAATAATATAAAGGAGGCCTCTCATTGCAACTGGGGTATATCGATAATCTGCTCTCACCCTATTCACGTGAAATGTATAATTCCAATGGCCACTCTTTAATATCAAACCCAGTATCACCTCTAATATTATTATTGCATTCAAACCCATATATACACCCTAAAATTGCATTAAATGTAAATACATTCTACTCTCTTCATGGCTGACTTAATATTTCTTATAAGCTATCAGCAATGTCTAACACATGTCTTAATTATAAGCTACTTGAGATCACGGAAGGGTCAAAGCAATTTTCATGGCATGGACCCTCATGCTATTACAAATTTATTAAGTGCATTTTGATGAAGAGAATGAGAAAATCTCCAGGTCTAGAGTCTGTTTCTAAGTCTACACTATTTCACTCTGTGACATTATACAGGTTGTTTTATATTTATGAGATCAACTATAAAATGTGAGTGATGATTATTCATATTTCCCAGGAAAATTAAGTCAAGCAATTAAAACTTGAGAGGCATCCATTTTGCAGTGATACATAGTATTCTCTACCTGCAGTTGGCTGAGTATCAGGAAACTCACAGGTATTTAGACATTATTTAATCATCACAGCAGCCCTAATGAGATAGGCATTAAGTGGACAGCCACTAGTCATTATTAGCACTGACTTCTGCCACCACCTATAAGAGATCTCTTGGCAGTTATGTTTCTACTATATCATACTCCTCCTCCTCTTTTGACTGAGCAGGGTCAGACACTTGATGCAGTCTGGGGCAGTTTGTCTCTCCTGAAAATTTGGAAATTGGGACTCCCCATCATTAGCCTCAGCTCACCACTCAAAACTGAGGTTATATAAATTCAGGAGCTGGAGGTTCCCATGTCTGGCCATGCGCACTGAAAGCTCATCTGAAGAAAGAGACAGAAAGAAGGCGGCAGACATACAAACAGAATCAAAAGTGAGAGACAAGAGAATGAATGAGAAAAAGACAAATGAGACTGAAAGAGACACTAATTAAAGAAAGGTCTCGGTTGCTACCAGCTTTCCAATCTCTATTTCTAGACTTTCATGGATTTTCACTTGTTGTCTGCCTACAAGTCGATTCCAACTCATAGCGACTGTGTAGACAAAGTAGAACTGCCCCATAGAGTTTCCGAAGAATGCCTGGAGGATTTGAACTGCCTACCTTCTGGTTAACAGCCATAGCACATACCCACTATGCCACCAGGGCTTCTATCCTAGACTTCCAAAAGATATCTGTATATCCATATAAAACAACTCCATTTGTAATTTGGTGGACTTTTGTAGCCTAAAACCAAAAAACTTCTATTGCCTTTAATAACGTCCAAGGTTTAGAAATGAAGCAACTACGGCACTGAAAAGATAATTAGATCACAGAATCACACTTAGCTAATAACTGAAGAACAGAGATTAAATTTAGGTTTGTCTAGATTCGAGAAGTTTTACAAACAACTATACAAAATGTAGACATGTAAATTAAATGCTAAGAAGACATTAAGAGAAGAACTTAACCCAAAATAAACTAATTTTCACTTGAAATTAAGAA
This sequence comes from Heterohyrax brucei, assembly GCA_028571685.1. NCBI lineage: Eukaryota > Metazoa > Chordata > Mammalia > Hyracoidea > Procaviidae > Heterohyrax > Heterohyrax brucei. The sequence continues at coordinate 86,753,901 of CM053151.1, read as the reverse complement.
TACATGAAAAGCACCTAAATTCTGGCATGCAGGATGCATTAAAATATTAGAACCTGACTCCAAATCTACATTTCTCAGTCTCTTGACTTACTTTCTTTCTCACTGTTACCATCCTGACGTATCTTCTTTGTTTGTTCCCTTTTTGATGTACCTTACAGGCAGACAACAACAATGGTACATGCAATTTACTTCAGTCTTTTGACTAAGAGTATCAGAGTTTGTATTAAGTTAAACAAAGGCTCTTAATTGCTTATTTCATATCTCATGCAAAAATAATGTAAAATATTCTCTTCTTGAGTATTTGCCTACTCTACAAAACAGATCAAAGACTACAGCCTTTAATATGCACTGTGCCTCAACGTAAAACACAAATCGTCACAAGTTGATCCATAAGCAACTTCATGATAATGGAGAAAAGATTGAAATTGTCAAGGATTTCACTTTACTTGGATCTACAATCAACACCCATGTTGCAGCTGTCAAGAGATCAAATGATGCACTGAAGTGGGCAAATGTGTTACAAAAGACTTCTGTAAAATGTTTGAAAGCAAAACATGTCACTTTAAAGACTACGGTAGTATTTTCAATCACATCATATGCATGCTAACACAAGACAATGAATACTGAAGACTAACGAACTGACACCTCTGAACTGTGATGTTGGTGAAGAATACTGACTATACTATGGACTGCCAAAAAAACATACAAATCAGTCTTGGATAAAATGCAGCCAGAATGCTCTTTAGAAGGATGGCAAGAATGTGCCTCACATACTTCGCACATGTTTTTATCAAGAGGGATCCATCCCTGGTGAAGAACATCATGCTTAGTAGAGGGTCAACAAAAGACAGACAGACCCTCAGCAAGATAGACTGACAATGGCTAGAACAATGGGCTCAACAATAACAAGCATCATGAGGATGATACAGGACTAGACAGTGTTGCATGCTTTTGAACAGAGGGTCAGTATGAGTCAGAAGTGACTAGAGATGGCATCTAACAACAACTACAAAACGGAGGTGAAATTCTCAGTATCTAAACATGGGATCAAAAGTACAATCAATCACTACACACTCTGATTAATCATTAAAAAATGCTGATACACATTTAATTTTATTCAGGGTTCTTCTCTCACTCTCTCTTTTCTTTCGTTACATTCAGCAGTCCAAATAGACTCAATACGGCCTATAGCCTATAAGGCAGCCTTTCCTATTGGTTAAGAATGGTGGTATGTATTTATTTTATTACAGTGATTAACTATCACAATTAAACTGACCTACAGAAACAATGGTAGAGAATGTAAAATTTGAAGCAAAATTACTGTTTAACTGTTGACAAAAATTCTACGGCTACATCACAAAAAAAATTCACAATGCTATGGAACCTAAAAGGAGTACTTTGATTAATAAGGTACAGGCAGATCAACAAATCTGTAAGTGTCCAAGGATGTTAAATTTTAATCATACCATGACTAAATCTAATGATAAATGTGTCATTTGTATGACTTACAGAAAATACAGTCCTAAATTCTAATTGATTCATGCAACAATATTTACTATGTTCAAGGTTTTGGGCTAAGCAATATGAGGGATCAAAGATATAGAGGGATGGAACAGAATATCTACGTTCAACATCATCATCTGAGAATAAAAGAATGAATTTCATTCAGACACAAATGCTCCCCAAATCAGTCATGTTCATTCATTCATTCATTCATTCATTACTAAAAGCTCATTACATGCCAGGTTTTCAGCTAGGCATTGTAATACAAAGATGAAATAAATATAATCCACTCCATCAAGATACTAAATATTCATTCAGTTAAGGAGGTAACTGTATAAAAAGTTCCCACACTGTACTAAATACAATGACAGAAATAAGCCACTGGTGTCAAAAAGGTACCAAACCCAAAAAAAGTGGGGTCAAGAAAGGATTTTCAGAGGAGGACACGTTTGGCTTTAAGTTTTAAACATCAAGTTGTTGTTGCTAGTTTCCATGGAGCTGCCTTCATTCATGGCAACCTTACCTGTCACAGAAAGAAACTCAACATTCTGATGTTTGAACCCATTGTTGAAGCTATTATATCAATCTTTCTCACTGGAAGTTTTCCTTGTTTTTCCTGGAAACCAGAACTTACTAAAAATGCTAAGATGGAAGTGGGATAGGAGAGGAGCTCCCAGAGGTATCAGTGCAAAGGCACAGAGACCTGAAGCATGGTGCATTTGGATGATTTGAGTTTTCTCTGAAAGGCTGAAGATTTGGAAATAAATTACAAAGTACTGATGGTAAAAGGTTGATAAGGCAAACAGAGAGCAGAAAATGCCAACCCTGTTATAACTCCATCTAAAAATAACAAAGTGTATCTTTGTATCAAAAGATTTCAGAATAACATAAAGCTTTCAGGGGAAAAACATAAATATAAAAGAAAACATACAGAATTTGACTGATTTTAATTAGATGAAAGAAAAAGTAAACAGCGGGCTCAACTCACCATACAGATATGTATGCCCCTTTCAACTTATGCCTCTGTGGGGTAAAGCATATTCAAGTATATTATTTGTTCTAAATTCTATACCTCAAAGGCATTTAACACCATGTCTTACACTTACAGCAATTAATTTCTAACAGCCTCAGCCAGATGTAACAGACAAAGTAAGTTGTATTTCACCAAGAGTGAGAAAACAAAACCCTGTCACAATGTTACCACATCTTTTTTTGCACTACTAGTTGTATACAAATATGCAAAAATCTTGGGAGAAAGCAGAGAAATCATAAATTATCCACTTGCTAATTTGGCAATAACGGCATTGTTCAAAAACTGAAAAACGGAGAAGAGCAAGAGGTAAAAATGGTTTGCTTCATACCAACTCACCTATCACACATAAACTATAACGAAAATACCTTAGTACATTTTAACTGGACTAGAATGGATAAACCAAAATTGGATTTAAAATTTACACCTGCTGGCTTATACTCTTTGACACAAGTATGTACAGCAATCTTCTATTTAGATTCTTCTTTCAAGGCTCCTGTTCTGAATAAAAGCTTTGGCTACATAAATGATGAGTCAGTATGTCTTGTAAAAGCAGCAGTCCTGAAATGAATAAATAAGGTACCACGGAATGCTTTTCTAAACTGAAATTAATCTGACTTCATCGTAAAGGATGAAGTTCCATACTCAACAGAAAACAAGATGTAAATATTTACTTCACTGGTAAACTCCAGGTGCTTGAGAATAAGTGAGGTCCTGATAAATTCTCAAAGATGACTCACTAGTAATGACTGATTTGGAGTTTGTTTTTTGTTTTTGTTTTTGTATTATGAGTTGTATCTGTTAGGAATTAAAATATCAAAATGTCATACTTTAGGGCAGTGTTTCTTAAACTTCAGTGTGTTATCAGATCCATGTAGAGACCCTGTTAAAAAATTGCTGGGCCCCATCTCCAAGGTTTATGACTGAATAGGTCTGGGATACAGCCTGAAAATGTCGATTTCTAAAAAGCCCCCAGGTAAGGCTATCAAGGACCACACTCAGAAACCATTGCTTTGGGCTTTTCCACAGAAACTAGGGCCTGCTTGTAAACTTCCTTTGCTCATTTTAAAAAACAAAATTTTTTGGTGAAGAAAATAAACAGAGTATTGAATTCTTTTTCTTTACTTGAACCATAACATATAAACTATCCTGTTTCACATTAATAAAGTTACAATCAGTAACTGGAAGAGCAGACCTTAGTGTTACACAGCTTTTCAACATTAATATGTTTAGCAGTTAAGGTTAAAGAAACACTTCCTAGCCTACTTCTTTCCTAACAATTGGGTATTTGAGGAGGGAAGGAAGAAGCTCACTAGAGAGAGGGGTGATAGAATAGTAACCTACACTGCCACCCACTTTAAACATCTTCCTGCAATTACCATCAATTTTTGTCAACTTTTACATTTTGATGTAAAGAACACAATTTTTTCCTATAATCTAAAATGGTATCCACAGAAAACATCCAGTTGCTCCCCAAACTAATGAGTTACAAGAATTTTCCACTGAAGATATTAAGACTCAACAAAAATAAAAACCACCCACAGAAATCACTAAAGAAAAAGAAACACACTAGTCTTTACAGTAAATCTTGGATATTTTGGCATTAGAACCCTAAATATACTCCTAAAACTGTGCTCCAAAAGCTGTTCTGTAGCAGGCACCATGTTTAATACCGCAGGGGTTCAAAGATAAGCGAAATAGCATCTGCTTTCAAGAAAGTTACAAAGAAAGGAAGAGGTCAAGATGAAACAAGTTCATAAATGTTTTCCATACAGTATCTAGTAAAATATGTGCGGTGGTGGTTGTGTTAGGTGCCACTGAGTGGCTTCTGCCTCCTAGTAACCCTACGTGCAAAAAAAACGAAACCCTGCCTGGTCCTGCACCATCCTCACAACTGTTATGTTTGAGCCCATTATTGCAGTCACTGGGCCAGTCTACCTCACTGAGGGTCTTCTTTTTCACTGACCCCCTACTTTACCACGCATAATGTCATTCTCCGACTAACTCTTCCTGGTAATATGTCCAATGTAAAATAAATACCTCAGAGGTACCAACAAATGCAGAGCCCTTACGGCACTGTGGTTAAGCACTCAGCTGCACACCAAACGGCTAGCAGTTTGAACCTACCAGGTGCATCAAAGGAGAAAATGTGGCGGTCTGCCCCTGTAAAGAATACAGCCTTGAAAACCCTGTGGAGCAGCTCTACTCTGTGCTATATATGGCTAGGAGTCAGCACAGACTCAAAGGCACACAACCACCAATAAACACTATTGGAGATATGAAAAGGGAGTTATTCTATGCAAGAGAGAAACTGGGAAAAGGCTATGGAAAGCTTATTTGACAAGGGTATGGCAAATGATCAGGACTTCAACATACAGAACTCAGGGGAAGAGAAGTTAAACACGAATGCATGTATATTTACACATGCATACACACATAAAATACATCCAGAATGCATTACTATATTTCCTTAGAGAATGCTAAGTTTCAAAGGCTATCTAGTCACTTTTTGCCTCTCAGTGTTTTTACGAGGAAATCAAAAGAAAGGAGTCACTAAGAAAGGGATCAAAATTTTTAGTCTGAAACATGGGTGACAATACCAGGTTAACAGTCTTATTAATAAAAAAAAAAATCTATCCCATCTCAACTCTAAAGAACAGAAGCACTATTCAAAGACTTTCACATAATAAAAAATAATTCTAGAGTTCTAATAAGTTTGCAAACCTGCCACTGTGTGCTTGTGTTGGCAGCACTGTACAAACAACTCTGTCAGGCTTCAAAACCTTGGAATATCAGTGTCTCACAGCTGTGATTGTGTGGCAGTGTCTTGTCACATGGCATTCATTACTGTTGTTGTGAGTAGTGTGCTGTGACGAGAATGTCAGAGCTTGAATGAGAGCAACACATGAACATTAAATTTCTTGTTAAACTCAGGAAGTTTATGGGGATAATTTCATGAGGAAAATGGCAGTGCACTAATGGATTAACAGTTTTTCTGAGGGAAGAGAAGGCAGCACTGATGAAGACAGGTCAGGGCAGCCAGGAACGAGTGGAATTGACGAAGACACTGAAAACTTCATCGAATTATGCATGAAAATCATTGGCTTACTGTGAGAAGCACAGCAGACTATGTAAACATTGATAAACAGGAAAATCTTAACTGAAAATCTTGGTATAAGAAAGGTGTGTGCAAAAATGGTCCTGAAGGAGGAGTTCACTGATAAACAAAAGCAAAGGGAAGTCAAAGTTTGCCATAACCTCTTGGAGATGCAAGACAATGGTTTGAGCCCTGTTATCATTGGTAATGAAACATAGATGTACCAAGACAAAAAATGTTGCTAACCTTTTTTGATATCAGAAGGATTGTTCATTATCAATTTGTACCACCTGTACAAACAAGTTTGCTACTTGGACGTGCTGAAAAGGCTGCACGGAAAAGATGAAAACAACCTGAACTTTTTGTTAGCAACTCATGGCTCCTGAATCCCAACAATGCAGCAGCTCACAAGGCACTGTCTGTGAGGGAGTTCTTAGCCAGTAAACAATTAACTGTATTAGAACACACTCCCTACGGTCCTGATCTGGCTCCCAATGACTGACTACTTTCTTTACCCAAAGATAAAGGAAATACTGAAAAGAAGACATTTTGATGACATTCAGGACATGAAGGGTAATACGACAACTCTAATGGCCATTCCAGAAAAAGACTTCCAAAGTTGCTTTGAAGGGTGGACTAGGTGCTGGCATCAGTGCATAGCTTCCCAAGGAGTGTACTTCGCAGGTGACCACAGTGATATTCAGCAATCAGGTATGTAGTACTTTTTATCGGATGAGTTTGAGAACTTAACTGTCACTTACTCTATACTTCTGATAGCCAGACTGGTAGAGTTTCAAAACTTACTAGCCATACTACGAGTCAGAATCAATCTGACAGTGACAGGTCTGGTTCAGTCATGCTAAGTCCCTGGGTAGCTCATATTTGCTGCTAACAGAAACGTTGGAGGTTTGAGTTCACCCAGTTGCCTCAGAAAAAGTCTGGCAATCTACTTATGAAAATTCATCCACTGAAAACTCTATAAAGAACTGTTCTACTGTGACACAGGAGGTTTCTGCTGGTCAGAATCATCTCAATAGTAACTGGTTTACTGATACCCACGTGATCTACAGCAGTCATTTAGACACCAAATAAAAGTACACAATACGTAGTTACGTTTCATTCATAAATGAGCCCCATACAGCATGTAAAAAGATACGATTCCTACTGTAACAAGTCTGCTTTAAGACAGCCTCCAATCATCTCTACCTTCAGATACTCACGTCCTTGTGAAGTTTTCTCCCCAAGTTTGAAAGAGTGACCAGTAAATTCTTTCTAATCAACATAATATGGCAAACATGATACAGTTCACTTCTGTGTTTATGTTGTCAAAGACTACGTCATCTTGCTAGTTGGCTCTCTCCTTTGCTGGCTATGAAACAGAACTTGGAAGAGAACTGAGGGCAGCCTGTAGTGGCAGCCAGTTAGAAACTGAGGCCCTAAATTCAGCTAATCACATGGCCTTAGAATTCTGCCTTGAGATGAGACTGTAGACCCAGCCTACAGTTTCTGCATAAGAAATAGCTAAGTTGTGCCTGCTCTCCTGATCCACTGACTCTGCAACTAATAAATGTGTGCATTTTAAGTCACTGAGTTTGTGGTAATTTGTTTCAAAGGAAAAGGTAAGTGATACACCTGCTAAATAGATTTAATCAGGTACATTTTGTTTTCTATTTGAAGAAATCTAAAACAAATACTTTCAAAATAATTAGATAAATGAATGCATTGTCAACTCCCTTGTTCATCACCATTTCTTCAATGCCTTTCACTAAGGTTTGCAGTTTCTTTCTTGTTTGTAATGATAACAGTCCACGTTGTTTGATTTAGGAACTATAAAGAATTCTACTTGACTCTCTTTGCTCTTCAAAATTATACAGCTAGTTCCATAAATCATAGATTTTTATATACCTACTCCTCATTTTTTATCTTGCTATCTGACATTTCATACCTATAATAGTAAAAAAATCTGCCGACAGTTTTGCATTAATGACATACATCTGGCAGTAAGAAATACCAGATTGCAAGTTAACAGTAACACTGGCTGTGATGGTTAAGGTTCTGTGTCAGCTTGGGTGGACCAGGATTCTCAATGCTTTAACAGTTTTGTAATCATGTAATTTAGCACTTATGACACACTGTAGTCATCCTCCATTTTCATATAACACCAATTTTCAACTGTCAGGTCTCTGGAACCTAACCTTGTCAAAAAGTGAGGAGTGGGCACATATTTAGTTTTTTTTCCTAGTTCAGTAAATTAATCTAATTTTTCTTCTACTTGATGGTCAGTCATGTAAATGTGGAAAGTGATTATGACCCCTAATGAGAAAGTGTTAAGTTTACCCTATATTCTACAATCTGGCTTCTACTAAATCACCTTGGGTGGAGATGGGAAGATAATCAAGGCCTAGAGGGAAAAGGAAAATAAATTTTTCTCTCCCAGCTGGACTTCAAGATGATGCTATAAATAAGAAATTTCTACAGTCCAATCCTTTCCTCCCTCCAGCCCCTAAAACACAGATTTCACTGTGCACGATGACAAGGCAACACAGATGAAACACTGAGGGAAATACCGAAGCACAGTGAGGTATCAGTGGGTTTTCAATGACAAATATATATTGTATTGTTGGATGGAGCAGTCTATAAACATCAATTAGATCAAGCTGATTGATACTACTGTTGAAGTCAACTCCTTACTGGTTTTCCTGCCTGTCTGATCTATCAATTACTGAAAGAGACTTACAAAAGTCTCTTATCCATAATACTGGATTTGTAGTATATTTTCTTCCAGTTGTAAGTTTTTTCCACACAAATGTGGATGCTCGTTAAAGACTGTTTGGAGAATTTACTACTTTATCATTACGTAATACACGTTTGTCATCCTTGATACTTTCTTTCTTCTGTTCCAGGGTAAATGGGGAGGAAAGACATCTGATAGAAACAGGATGTCCATGATGATTTAAAGTCTATTCTACTAGACACACACAATAAGCACAGGATGTCAGCCCAAACACTACAGTATAAAGAAAGAACCTGTATTCTCTTTAGGCCAAGTTCTGAGGTACAAAAGAAGACAGTGGTACCTTGAGTGTGTGTGTGTGCACGTGCATGTGCATGCACACGTGCACTTGAGTGACACAGCATTTACTTTTAGATACCACAGCAAGGCTTTGATGAAGCCCATAGATACTGGAGGCGAAACATTTTGTTTTGAACTCCAGAGCTGTATAGATTTTAGTAAATCACTGAAACATGCTTTACTGTCTACATCTATCAAAACTGGACAATGGGAGTACTTAATTTACAGACAATATAGGGATCAAATACATTACTACCTACACAGTGCTTAGAATATGAATTTTGCATATTCTTATTGCCATGTTGCTCCTGCTGCAACTGCTGCAACTGTTGTTATGGAAATCAAAATGCTCGAAGTGAAAGAAGTTACCATCTTGGTTTGCAGCATTTTTCACTGCAACCCAACTCCGTATCAACAAGATGCCATACAAAACCAGGAAATAAGTGCCATGATGTTACTATGAGTTGTAGCTCTCTACTAAACAGGAGTACAAGCCACTCACTGTGACTACATACAGTCATGGGCCTAGCTTTACTCTATACTTTTAAGACTACAGGACAAGTGGATTTTTACATTTTAAGTCCAAATTCATTAAGACTTTGTATTTTTTCAAAACTATTTTACTCTTTCTCTTGTCTAAACCCAGATTTTCATATACTGAGTTTAAGTGCAGTTACACTTTAGTGCATATAAAAAGGCTGCAGTGTTTTATTAGTATTCTGAAAATTTACCAAAGCAAGAAATAAAACAACTGACATTAAAACACATCTTTGTTGTCTTAGAACTATTTTTTTGACATTTTCCAACTAAATATACATATATTTACATTCTACAAATATACATGTTTATAGATACATATATACGGCTGGCTGGCATACACCAAGTCACTGTACCCAAAAGAACTGGTTGACATTCAACCATTTCAGGAGGTAATATCTGGTCTGAGCTGCACTGAAGGCAATGGTGAAAAACAAAGCTCCTGGAATTGATACAATATCAACTGAGATATTTCAACAAATGGAGGCTGCACGGGACACGCTAACTTGTCTGTGCCAAGAAATCTGGAACATCAAGAAATCTGGGAGACCTGTACTGGTCAATCACCTCGAAAAGATTCATATTTGTACCCATTCCAACGAAAGGTGATCCAACAGAATGCAGAAATTATTGAACAATATCATTAACATCATACACAAGTAAAATTTTGCTAAAGATCTTCACAAGCAATTGAAGCAGTACATAAACATAGAACTGCCAAAAATTCAAGCTGGATTCAGACAGATCTTGACTGAAAGCAGAGAATACCTGAAAGATGTCTACCTGTGTTTTATTGATTATGCACAAGTATTCAACTGTATGGATCATAACAAATTATGGATAATACTGCAAAGAGTAGAAATATCACAACGTTTAATTGTGCTCATGAGTAATGTGCACATAGACCAAGAGGCAGTCATTCAAACAGTATAAGCGGATATTGAATGGTTCAGGTGTGCATAAGGAAAGGTGTGCATCAAGGTTGTACCCTTTCACCATATTTATTCAATCTGTATGTTGAGCAAATGAAGTAAGAAGCTGGACTATATGAAGAAGAACCAAGCACTAGGCTTGGAGAAAGACTCTTTAACAATCTGCAGTACGCAGATGACACAACTCTGCTTGCTGAAAGTGAAGAGGGCTTGAAGCACTTACTGATGAAAATCAAAGGCCACAGCCTTCAGTATCCTAAGCCCTCACCTCAGTGGAAAAAAAACAAAAATCCTCACAACTTGATCAATAAGCAACATCATGATAAACAGAGAAAAGAAGCAAGTTTTCAAGGATTTCATTTTACTTGGCTTCACCATCAATGACCAAGGAAGGAGGAATTAAGAAATTAAATAACACACTGCATTGGGCAAATCCACCACACAGGATCTCTTTTAAAGTGCCAAAAAGCAAAGATGTCACTTTAAGGATTAATGCGTACCTGATACAAACAATGTTTTCAATCATTTAACATGTATGTGAAGCTGGGCAATGAATAAGGAAGACTGAAGAAGAATTGATGCCTTTGAATTATGGTGCTATTGAAAAATGCTGACTTTACCAGGGACTTGGCGTAGCAGTTAAGTGCTACAACTGCTAACCAGCAGCTCAAATCCACCACGCAATCCCTGTAAACTCTATGGGACTGTTCTACTCTAAAGTGTCACTATGAGTCAGCATCAACTTGATGGCAGTGGGTTAGTGGGTACAAGCAGAATGAACAAATCTGTCTTGGAAGAGGTGCAGCCAGAATGCTCATTAGAAGCGAGGATGGAGACACTTTGTCTCACATACTTTGGACACGTTATCAAGAGAGACCAGTCCCTGAAGTACACCATGCTTGGTAAATTAGAGGGTCAGTGTGAAAAAGGAAGACCATAAACAAGATGGACTGACAAAGTGGCTATAACAATGGGCTCAAGCATAAAAACAATCATAAGGATGTGCAGGACCAGGCAATGTTTCTTTCTGTTATAGGATCGCTATGAGTTGGAACCAACTGGACAGCACCTAACAATAACAACATATATACCTATCTATATAGGTAGGAAGACGAAAAATAAGTCAACCTAACATATGACAATGAAAGCATCTCAGTGTGCTCTCAATGTGCTGTTTTCCTACTAAAACTGTGCCCCCATAAAAGCTGACAGTCAACAGTGTGGACAAATAGGCCTGATCCTTTGTCTCTGCAACATAACTGATTTCCGTAACCATGGAATAGGTGTAGTGGTGGAGAAATGAATTTATCTACCCTGTGAGATTCTTGCTGACTCTGCAAATAAGAATACATTCAAGATTAATGGAACTGATAAGCTCCCAGAAAGATAAAAAGAGAAAACTAACATAACTAATATAAAAAACAAAAACAGTGGTACTATGACAGATATTACTGGTAATGAGAATAAAATAAGAGTGTGAACAATAACTTTATAATATTTTTGAAAGCTTTGATGAAATAGACACATTCCTTCAAAAACACATTTACCAAAATTAACATGACAAAAAATAGAAACTCTGAATAGTCCAATTTCTTTTAAAGAGAACTTTGAAATGCAGAATTTCAAAACCTTCCCACATAGACATAGGGTTTCTGGTAAGGGTGATGATATAATGTGGGAACAGTCAAGCGTGATGGCTGAACAGCATAATGAACATAATTAATGCCACTGAACAGTACTGTGAAGACTGCTGCAATGTTAAATATTTGTTACATATACATTTACCACAATAAAAGATAATATTAAGACCTTCTCATATGCACAATGTCTCTAAGGTCCAGATGGCTTCACTGGTGGAAATACATTTCAAACACTTAAAAAAGAAAAAATATCACTTTGCATAAACTCTTCTAGAGAATAGAAGAGGCTTTTATAATCATCATACTAAAATCTGAAAGATATTTTAAGAAAGAATAATTACAGGTTAATCTCTTATTAACGTAGAAGAAAGTCCAAAACAAAACCACTGGCAAACCAAATCTAGCAACAAATAAAAACATTAACACAAATTTAGGGAAAGAGTATTTAACTGATATAGTTTAGGTCACATGCAGGCTGGGAACGTTACAACCTTAACTGTAAATCCCTGTTCAGACACTCATAAGAGGAAAAGGAGTATTTTCCCTAGGTGGTGGGGGTGGGGGAGAAACAGATATTCTTGACAACGTAAGGAATAACGGGTGAGGGTTGACCAAAATAAAAGCTATATATAATGGAAGGCTATAGTTAGATGACAGGTCCTCTATACATTCCAATCCAGGTTACTTTCCCTTAGGAACATACATATACACATACCCTCCATGTGGAGAATAGGTCCAGGAAGAGAGCCTAGAATAAATCTGCCAGTCAACCAACTAGAATATAAGTTTCCCCACTTTCTAATACAAGGTTCTCAGAGAGAAGTAGTAAGATCTAGGTAACGTCTGAGTTTGTGTTCCACATCTCTGTTATTTGGGACAAATAGCCCTGGCACAGGGTCCACACTTTGATGCTAATCCATCCCGGCAGATCACTACATGACTCAGAAAAACAGGTAACCACAAGTGAATTATATATCCTTTGTGATATGTACACATACAATTTACAGAAAGTATCTAAATTCCAGGACAAATATCACTGGAGATTTTTTTAAGCTATGGTCTCACAAATAAATGTCCCTAAAATGACAAAGACTTAAGTAAAGGTGAGAGCTGTCCATTAAACATTCTTGAGATTTTACAAGCTCTGTGAGACCCTGTATACACTGCTCAAGTGGATTTCTACACAAGCTTCAACACTTTTCTAGGTGTTTTCTGCTAAATTTCAGCTCTGATTGAGACAAAAAATGACAGGTTCAAATCTCAAGACGCAAAATTTTGCAGTTGACTTAATTTCACATTATTAAAGGTTGAGACAAAAGAAACATGAAGCCTGAAAATGTTTTCAAGGAATGCTGAGAAAGTGGTGATTTCTAAGTTTTTAGAAGAAAACCTACTACCTAATATGATAGAAATTAACAATTATGAAAATTAAGCCTGGAAAACACCAAACAGCATTTGGGCAGCGAGGGAAAATAAACAGATATACCTAAATATTCAAGCCAAGACATTCAACCATCAATTTTAATCTAGTTTTAACATCATCTCATATCTAGATCAATTATTTTACGAATTTTCCAGTTAATCTCTAACTCCAGTCAGGCCTAGGCCTCAAAGCCATCTGTCAATCTAAATTTTCCTCAGCCACTTTCATTGTGTATTCCTCTGTGGAAAATCAACTATGGTTCCCTATTATCTATAAATCATGTTTAAACTCTTGATCTCTTGCTTTTTACGACCACTCTGATTTTATTTCAGCCTTACTTCTGGAGATGACAGTGGTAGGTTAAACACGGCTAAAAATTCTTTGCAGTTCTTCCCACCAAGAGGTGGAGTCTCTGAATGTGGGTTGGCCCTGTGATTAATACTGACCAAGAAAATACAGTACAATTAACATTGTGTGACTTCTGAGGCTTAGCCTCAGGAAGCCTTGCACTTTGTGCTCTCATCCTTTTGGAACACTACCATCTCCAAGTAAGAAACCCACGGTTTATCCTACCAGAGAGGTCATGCGAAAGAAAACCAGCTGACAGCCCCTGCTAACCACCAAATATGTGAATGGGGTCATCTTGGACCATACAACCACAGTCAAGTCACCAGATAGGAGCAGCAACAAGAGTGACACTGAGCAAGACTAGAAAAATTAGCCAGCTAAGGCCAGCCCAAACTGTGGGATCATGAGCAAGTAAACGGTTACTCCACCACAACAAGTTGGGGTACTTTGCTATACAATAGGAAAGAATACACTTGTTCATTACTACTACTTCTTGATCTTCCTTATGTTGTTCCCCAAAGCTATAATACCAATTTGCCTCCATTCTGAAAATCTCGTGTACAGCACTTTCCATCGCCTTCAAGAAGATTTTCATGTATACCTGATGACTTAAAACAACTACAAGCCTTAAAGCACGTACAACACAGTTTAACATCAGTACATATTGTTCTGACTGGTTTCCTACTGATGCATGTGCACACAACTGTTTCTCCCTACCTAGATTATAGAATCAAATGAAATTATAAACCACGACTTTACATTCCTTAGATGTTGTTCTTGCTACCTAGCACAGCTGAGCACATCAGAATCAACAATTTGTTGGCTGGCCGATGATTTCAAAATAGATGTCTGGATTACTGAAACATCATGCTTTACTCTGATTTGGAAAGGAAATAAAAAAGGTAGTGATCTAATCTGCAGTTATCTTTGCAAATAACCACACTAGATATTAAAACCCTGATGACATAGTGGGTTAAGTGCTATGTCTGCTAACCAAAAGGTCAGCAGTTCAAATCCACCAGGTGCTCCTTGGAAACTCTATGAAACAGTTCTACTCTGACCTCTAGGGCCACTATGAATAAAGACCTGACTCAACAGCAGTGGGTTTGGTTTTTGGTTTACCCTAGAATTTTAGATGGCAACCATGTTGACTGTAATAATTCATAATCATTTGCTGGGCAATACCAACAGGTCCAGAAAAATTACATGATTGGTTATTTAAGCATTACAAATGTATCACCAAGTATTTTTAAGTAACAGGTTGATTTTTATGGCACAAAAGTAAGTTACTTGAAGTATTTAATCAATGTCACTGGCGTGTACATGTATAAAATTGCTGAATTCATATATGCTTTGCTATATATTGCTTTCAACAATAAAACATAAGTAAAGAAGATCACCAAGTGTATACCATAGCAACATGACTTCTATTTTCATACTGCTTCAAAGACATAATTTTTAATAACTGGCTGTATGGATCAAATCGACAACCACAACAGACAAAAAGTTAAACAGGAACCTTAGGGTACAGGGAGTTGATGTTAATAGGGGAGAGATAATTTAGAAAAGGAGAGCGAAAATATTTGTATTACTTGAAGAATATAATAATGTCACTGAATTGTATGTGCAGAAATCCTTGAATTGGTGTATGTTCTGCTGTACATATTTTCGAGAACAAAAATTAAATTCTTTAAAAACTTTAATTTTTCAAAGAAAACACATATACACCTTAAACAAGAAACTGAAATGCTGCCAGGATTACATTTTTTTTTGAAAAAAAAAAAAAAGAACCAGATAGCAAAAATAACACATAATTGGCCTTCATAAACTTAAAATTATAACCGTGGATGTCAAGGCAAAAACAAAAAACAACAACTGCAGAATATGAATATTATCTTTTTCTAGAGACCAAACTGCAGTTTGGGGATGAAGCCTCCACTGAAATATCACCTCAAATGCCTGCCAATTTGGTTATCTACATATCTACACCCAATAACAGATGTCTTATAAGTAGTTCACACAGAAAATTCTTATAGACGTTTCAAACAAAAACAGCCAAAATCCTCAAGTCTTTTATTCCTAAGACAAAAAAGATATTAGAGATATTATTTTTTGCAGGTCAGGTCACTATGACAGCTATTACTGTGATAAAATATAAAAACACACACTACCATTCACAGCCATTACGAAGACCTAGTAATAAAGCTCTGATAAATGCCTTCTAGTTTCTAGGCAACACAAGCTATATTAAATTTATTTAGACTGCCAAACTTAATAAGCCAACAAAAATAAACACAATGCTGAATCAAATTAAATGCATTCAAAATATCACTTAGTTTTTAACAATTAGCCAAGAAAATGTGTAGAGATTCTTTGGTTTTTCCAAAGAAAAAGAAAGTACACAGAAAGTAGATACTCAGGAAGACAGTGATGCACATTCAATTTCTCTACTCTATTTGAACTACACACAAAACAGGCGATTAAAGCCTTTGTTTGCATCTTAACATCAAATCTTAAAACTCCTAATTCAAAAGACAGAATTAACAAATGGGTTCAGCAAGACTGGAGAACAGAATATCAATATCCAAAAGCCCATTGTACTTCTATACACTGCCAATAAAAAAAAAAAAATCCAAAAATGAAACTAAGAAATCAATTCTATTTAAAACAGCATCAAAAATAATAAAATACTTAACAACAAGGTTAACAAAATAATTGTTAAAATTTGTGGAAACTACAAGGCATTGCTGAAATTAAAGAAAATCTAAATACACAGAAAAAAATCTGTTCATAAAGATCAGAAGATCTAATATTGTTAAGACAGAAATGCTACTCAAATTAATCTATAAATTTGATGCAATTCCTCAGAACCCCTGTTAACATTTTAGAAAAAGCTGACAAGCTGATTTTAAAATTCACATGGGATGTCAAGGGACCCAGAATAGTTAATCTGGAAAAAGAACAAAACAGGACTCAAATCCCCTAATTTGAAAACTTCTACAAAGCAACAATAATCAAAGCAGCAGGATACTACCGTAAGAATACATACAGAGAACAGAATCAAACTGAGTGTCTAGAAATAAAACAAATGTGTCCATGATCAACTGATCTTCAACAAGGGTGGTGGGAAAACTGGATTTTCACAGGCCAAAAAAAAAAAAAAAATGAAGTTGCAACCTCACATGATCCAAAAAAATTAACTCATATTGAATAAAAGGCCTAACCTTCAGAGCAATTGGTGGATTTGAACCGCTGATCTTCTGCTTAGTAGACAAACTCTTGACCACCGGGTCACCAGGGCTTCTGTACTGATAAAGAACTCTGAAGTTTCAGTTATAAGAAAACAACTCAGTTTTTAAACACAGGCAAAGGATGTGCATAGATACATCACCAAAATATATATATACACATGTATATACACACACATACGAACAGCCAACAAACACACTGAAAAAAACCCTCAACCTCATTAATCATTATGGAAATGCAAATAGAATCTGGCAGCAGCAAGGGCAATTACGGACAAACTGCAACCAGAGCTCTCAGTTCATTACTTGGAGACCTTTCCCTTCTTATAAAATTAAACATACTTTAAATACACAATCCTGCAATCCCACTCCTACGTATTCACCGAAAAGAAAAAAAAAAATTAGGATTACACAAAAACTTTTATGGTAAATGTTTACAGTGGCTTTATTCATAATTGCCAAAACATGACAACAACCCAAATACCTGCACGAATAGATTAAAGATTTAAAAAAAGACCAATATATCCTTATAATGGAATTATCACCTAGCAATAAAAATGAACATACCTAACTTTACCAACACTAGCTGCCATCAAATCAATTCCAACTCACGGTGACTCCATGTGTATCAGAGTAGAACTGTGCTCCACAGGTTTTCCATCAATGACTTTTCAGAAGTAGATTACCTGGCCTCTCCTCCAAGATACCTCTGTGTGGACTCAAACCTCCAATCTTTCAGTTAGCAGCTAAGCACATTAACCATCTACCTATATACTTATCTCCAGTTAAACTCAAATACATTGTATTAAGGGGGGGGATTCAAAGGCTACATACTACATGATTCCATTTATATGACATTCTAGAAAAGAAACAACTAAAGGATAAAAAACAGGTGAGTGGGTGGATGCCAGGGAGTGCAGGTAGGGACAGAGTCACAATAAAAGGAATACAACAGGAAGCAACAATATGTCAGACCAATGCCTGATCTCCATAATACATAAGGCAATACAAAGTATCAATAAGAAAAAGATAAATCATCCAATTAAGCGTCGGGCAAAAGAGATGGACAGACTCTTCTCTAAAGAGGAGATTCAGGCAGCCAAAAAACACATGCAGACGTGCTCACAATCATTAGCTATTAAAGAAATTCATGTCAAAACTACAATGAGATACCATCTCACCCAACAAGGTGAACAAGGCTGGCCATGATCCAAAAAATGCAAAACAACAAATCCTGGAGAGGCTGTGGAAAAACTGGAACTCTCCTACAGTGCTGGTGGGATTGCAAAATGGTGCAACCTTTTTGGAAAGCAATCTGGTGCGTCCTTAAAAAGCTGGATATAGATATGCCATTTGACCCAGTAATTCCACTGCTCAGAATATATCCTACAGAATCAAGGCCATTCACACCAACTGATACATGCACACGAATGTTTACTGCAGCACAGTTCACAATACCAAAAAGATGGAATCAACTCAGATGCTCAACAATAGAGGAATGGATAAACTATGGTATACATACTCAATGGAACACTATGCAATGATAAAGAACAATGATTTTAGGAAACATCTCATAACCTGGTTTCAATTGGAGGACATTATGCTGAGTGAAAGTAGTCAGTGACAAAAGGACAAATATTGTATGAGACTCCTACAATAAGAACTTAAAAACAGACTCATGCATGGAAGAAAACACTCTTTGACGGCTGCAAGAGTGGAGTGGAAGGGAAGGGCGAGGGCAGCAGGGTTTAGATTACACAGTTTATAGAAATTTGGTTGGGTGAAATCAGTGACAGCACACGTTAGAAAGAAGATCAATATTAACTGGACTTCAACATAACTTGAGTACTCCTCCCATCTTAAACCAATATTGCAAGGACAGAGTAGCTGGGGCGGGGGGCAGGGGACCATGCTCTCAGGGGAAACTGAGGCCAATTGGCACAACTAGCATTTTGTTATGAGAGCCTTCTGCACCCCATATTAGTGAGTGGTGTCTGGGGTCTTAAAAGCTGCCAAGCTGCCATCTGAGGGTACAGCAAATGGTCCCAACTCAGCAAGAATGGCTGATCACCAAGGACCAAAACAACATGAGAGAAAGAGAGACCCACATGAGTGTGTGACTACATCAACTTGTGACCAGAAGAACTGGATGGTCCCTGGGCACCACCAGTGATAGCCGTGATGGAGCTCACAAAGTTGAGTCTCACTAGCAACACAAGAAAAAGGGCTGCACCCTGAGATCTCCACTAAAAGACCACAATCGATGGTCCACAGGCCTTGGGGTTCCCCTGGGAGCATGGCCCCGGGCCCTGATGCTGCCCCTGTCCATAAATCATAATGGAGGTCAATTCTTCGGACAGGAATGGATTGGACTTGGCGACAGAGTGACCGTACCATGTGTACACTTTATCGTTCTATGCATCTATAGGGTATCATCCTGCTGACCTCTGGCTGGAGGAAGGAGAGTGGGTGGAGAGGAGAGGAAAGGAGACTGTTGGGAGGATAAGTCATGTACGGAGCAGAGTGGAAAAGTGTGCTGTCAATGGGCAGGGAAAGCAGTGGGAGCTGCATATAGGTGGGCATGCAAATTTATATGGGAATGTATATTTTCATTCAATCATAAAAAAAAAAAAAAAAAAAGATTCACAACCCAGGAAATTCTATGAAGCAGTTCTATGTTGTCCTATCAAGTCACTGTGCATCAGCATCAACTTGTCAACAAAAGATTCCACTACGATATGCCATACCAGAGACAAGAGGAAGATATAAAGATGAATAGGTAATAGTCTGGGACTCAGTACAAAATGCAAAGTTGGCACCTATACCTGATATATTGTTTAATAAGCAACAGAAGAATTAACCTTTAAAATACATTCAGTGTTTCATGAAAGCATCTACTAAAAGCTCAGTACACTTGCACTGCTTCAGTGTAGTTTAATAAACCAGATAACTGTGAAATGCAATAGCTTTGAGGGAAAAAAAAAATGTCATCTGTGTAATACTATGTTCACCTCCTCCCTAAGAACAAGGCTCTTGGTTTTCCACAACTGATGCCTTCCAACAGATATATGTCACATTTTTCTTACTGACCTAGAAGTAGACATGATAATAATTCTCCAGATCCCTGATCCAGTTATTTTATTTAAGAATGAACTATTTGTTTCTTCATTTTAAAAAGCATGCTAATTTAAATAATAAAACATTTGGATGTAATTTATCAAAATTATAAAAACAGTGAAAGTAACCGTAAATGTGATATAAGTACATAAATTAAACAGCAGTTTTTCTATACTAAAAGTCACATGCAAAATAAAATTTACCACTTTGGAAATATTCCATATGTTAAATACATAGAGAGATACATCACTGATACAAAAATATCCTTCTAAGATAATTAAATCATTGCAAAGCTCTAGCAATTTATAAAAATTATTATGTTTTCTATAGGTAAGTAAGCCCTGTACTTAAAAACTAAGTACAGTATTTCAACACTTGTCCAGTTCTTTATAACCTACCGAAGAGATTCAGCCATTCGCCTCAAGTCTTCATTCTGCTGTTTTAAGCGTTCAAGCTTTGCCAGAATCTTGGACAGTTCCCGGCTAGAGTGATCAGGGTGGTCATTATCTCGTACCAAGTGACCACCTATATAAAACAGCAAGGTCCCCCAGGCAAAGAGAATGAGCATAATCCAACGCCAGGAACCAGTCCATGGCCGCATTTTCAGATTTTCCACTCACTCCCTTGGCTTCCTGGAGTTCAAAGAATTGAAAACATCGTAACTCTGTCTCTAACTAGTGCAAAGGTGCCTTCTGTTGTTTCAACACATGATGCTTCAGCCAAGTTAGTCTTTCTGGTGATCCTGTGGTGAATCTTTCAAAGAGATCCTCCTGATGGTATGAGTAGGAAGCTTTATTGTTCTGTGCTTCATGGAATCTACATGCTGTGGAAAGAGTAAGAAATGTATGTAAATTATCTGACATACATAAAAAGTATATGCTGAGATTCATGGAGTTCAAAGGAAACACACTGGTATTGATCTGCCAAAAGACTGGCAGTCAACCTAACTAGTAATAATAAGAACAAAGCAAAAGCTTTCAAGTCTCTATACTAAATCAACTATTACATTAGGTCTCTACTAGATAACTTGGAGGATCTCAAAGTCCTTTAAGTTGCATCATCATTTTTTTGTTCCTACAGCAGTGTGCAACAGGCCATATAAAGAGATTCAGAGATTGTTATCTTTGAAAAGTCAACCAAAACCAAACAAAATGCATTCACCTAGGGGCGCCATGAGTTGGATCTGACTCGATGGCACTTGGCTTGGCTACACATTTGGGGCCATTTTCATTATCTCAAAGAGAAACTTACTCTGCACACAAGTAAAGTACGAGTGCTTAAAAGTACATAACTCTATCCTCCATCGCACTGCTCAGCTGTCATTACACCACTGAACTGCGACAGGGACAGAAAAATGGTCATTTTTAAGAAAAATTCTGAAACTGACATGATTAGCTAGGCAAAGGTTATGTCACAGTCATTAATGAATGACTTTCTTCAAATTCTCTCCTCAAATTTATCAAAATCAACTGTAATATAGGTCTAATATTATTAAACCTTAGTTGACTGTACATCTAACTACAAATGTACATGCTTTCTCAGGTTTGATTACAGGCTTCTTTTTTCACTTCCCTGTCATTCAGTTTAAAATTCCTTTTCAAAATAATATTAATTCCCCCCCCCCGCAAAAAGGGGTTTGTAGAAAAAGATACAATTTCAAAGCCACTTGCTAATCCCACAACTACAGAAAGTAAAGCATACCTCTAGGCAGAGAAAGGAAAAGGGGTACCAAAAATAAAAAAGTTTCTGAATACAAGGTTGAATGCATTATGAAAGATTAAGGTGGTACAATGGTAAAGCACTCAGCTGCTAACTGAAAGGCCAGCAGTTCAAACCCACCAGCAGCTCCCTGGGAGAAAAGAACCTACTGATCTGCTCCCATAAAGACCCCATCCTAGGAAATTCTGTGGCAGTAGTTTATTCTATCACATAGAGTCATCATGAGTCACAGTTAAAGAAATCCAACATCATAAAAAGCTAAACAGAAAAGTTTGAGAATGGACATCAAAATTCTGAGCAGAGGGTTGCTATTTTTCTACTTTTGAGCTTTAAATCTCAACTGTTTTCAAACAGTCAAAGAAAAGAAAGCCTTGAAATGAGTATCCTAGGAACACTGTAATTCCTTTCCATTTTTTTCAACATTATTTCTTTCATGTTACTGATTTATACTGGATAAAACATATAATATAAATTAGTATACTCGATGAGAGTTGTTTCAAGAATGAAATAAAAAAGCAATAACCCATATGAAAATTCGATAAGGATTGTTTTCTTTTTTTTCTGACGAAAGTATACACAAGCCAAATATATCATTTAAAAAACCTCTGTATGTACAACACAGGGACACTGGTTACATTCAAGTCTGCTACCATTCTTGCTGTAATTTTCCTAATTACTGCATCACCATTATCTTACATTCATTGCCTCCTAAACACTTCACCCAACCTTTCAAGTTGCTTTCATCAATTTGATCTCACATACATAATTCTTTAAAAAGCATAAAGTTCAAAGCACACATACTTTACTAATTAAGATAAGCTATTGGATTCCATCATGCATTTGCCAGTTTGTCATACTGTAGCGGCTTGCATGCTGCAGGGATGCTGGAAGCTATACCACTGGTATTCCAAATTCCAGCAGGGTCAATATGGTACACACATTTCAGTGGGGCTTCCAGACTAAGACAAACTAGGAAGAAAAACTCAGCCAGTGAAAACCTTGTAAACAGCAGCAGAACACTGTCTGATATAGCCTCAGAAGATGAGCCCTTCAGGTTGGAAGACACACACACACACACAAAAAAAAAACTGGATAAGAGCAGCCTCTTCAAAGCAGAGTTGACCTTAATGACATGGATAAAGTATAGCTGAAAAGACTTTCATTTGCTGATATGGCATGACTCAAAATAAGAAGAAACAGCTACACACATCCATTAATAATCAGAACATAAAACACATAAACTTTCATCAAAAATAAAATAAAACACACAAACATCAATAGTCTAGTTATCAGTGAGCTGAAATGGACTGGTATTGGCTATTCTGAATCAGACAATCAAACGGTCTGCTATGACAGGAACGACAACACATTCACTGTCAAAAAGAGTAACTCAAGATCTACATTGAAGTACAATGCTGTAGTAAGTGACAGCATAATATTTGTGTGTCTACAAGAAAGACCAATTAATATAAATATTATTCAAATATATTCAGCTTCCACTAATGCCAAAGATGAAGAAATCGAAGATTTTTACCAACTTCTGCATTCTGAAGTCGATTAAAACTCACAGTCAAGATGCACTGATAATTACTGGTGTTTGGAATACAAAAGCTAGAAACAAAGAAGGGTTGGTAACTGGAAAATATGCCCATAGAATTCTGCAAGATCGATGACATTCTCATTGCAAATAGCTTTTTTCACCAACATAGGCAACAATTACACATGTGGACCACATGGTATGAAAAACATGAGATTCCTATCAACACCACCTATGGAAAGAGCTGGTGAAGAAGCAAGTATTGTCAGTCAGAGCAATGACAGGGCTAACTGGGGAACAGACTATCGATTGCATACACAAGCTCGCAGTGAAGCTGAAAAAAATTAAAGCAAATCCATGAGAGCAAAAGTATGATCCTGAGTACACCCCACGTGAATTCAGAGACCATCTCAAGAACACATACGATGCCCTGAACACCAGACAAATTGAGGGATGACATCAAGGACAACATAACATGAAGAAAGCAAAACGTGTTTAAAAAGATGGGAAAGAAAAGAAATAGCAAAATGATATCAGAAGACACTGTGAAACCTTCTCCTGAACTTAGAGCAGCTAAAGTGGAAGGAAGAACTAATGAAGTAAAAACCTGAAAGGATGACTTCAAAGGGCAGCTCAAGAACAGAAAGTCAAGTATTACAACACAGCAAAGACCCAGAGTTAGAAAATCAAAAGTGAAGAACATGCTTGGCATTTCTCAAGCAGAAAGAAGTGAAGAAAAGTTCCAGCCTTGAACTGCAACTCTGAAGGACTCTGGGGAAAAATGCTCAACAACGCGGAAGCATCAAAAGAAAAAGCTATTCAACTATTCCAGGAGAGCACATGAGCAAGAACAGATAGTAATGAAGGAAGAAGTTCAAGTTGCACTGAAGGCATTTGTCAAAAACTAGAATCTTTGAATTGAGGTACTACCAATAGAGACGTTTCAGAAAACCAATGCAAGCCTCAAGGTACTCAATCATCCATGTGAAGAAATTTGGAACACAGCTATCTAGCAAACCAAACTAGAAGAGATCCATATTTGTACCCATTCCAAAAAAAGGTGATCCAACAGAATGAAGAAATCATCAAACAATGTAATTGCAATGATTAAGATTGTATGTCAACTTAGCCAAGCCATGATTCTCAATGTATACATATGATCATTCCTATGATAGAAACTGCTGTGAGTAGCCAATCAGTTGAAAGCGAGTTTCCTTGGGCATGTGACCTGCATCCAAACACAAGAAGACATGCCAGCTTTTTGCTCACTCTGGATCCTCATTCTAGCTCCTGTTCATCTGACCTCCAATTCTTGGGACTCAAGCTAGCAGCTTACCTGGCAAACTTGGAATTCATCAACCTTCACAGCCTGTGAGAAAAAGCCTTGTTCTCTGACCTGCCAATCTTGGGTTCCCCAGCACCTGTGGCTACATGAATCAGAAGCCTTTATCCTGATCCAGACTTGAGACACTCCAGCCCCTACAACCACATGAGCCATTTCCTTGATACAAATTTCTTTTTATATATATTTATATACTTTTACAGTTTTGCTTTTCTAGAAAATTCCATCTAAGACAATCATTAATAACACACATAAATAAAATTTTGCAGGTCATTCAAATGCAGTTGCAGCAGTATCCCGATATGGAACTGTCAGAGAAATCAGATGTGAAAGAGGACTTATGAGATATTATTGCTGATGTCAGAAAGGTCTTGGCTGAAAGCAGAGAACATCAGGAAGATGTTTACTTGTGTTTTATTGCTATGCAAAGACATTTAACAGTGTGGATCATAACAAATCAAGAATGATACCACAAAGATTGGGAATTCCAGGACCCTTAATTGTACTCAGGAACAATCTGTACTTAGATCATGAGGTACTTGTTCAAACAAAGCAAATTTTAAACTGTATGGTTTAAAATCTAGAAAGGTGTGTGTCACAGTTGCATCCTTTCACTGTACTGTTTCAATCTGCATGCAAATACTCCAAGAAGAACGTGGCATCAGGATTCATGAACGACTTATTAACAATCTGCAATCCTCAGATGACACAATCTTCCTTGCTGAAAGTGAAGAGGACTTCAAGTACATACTCATGAAGATCAAAGACTAAGCATTTAGTACGGATTATACCTCAATATAAAGAATCAAAAATCCTCACAACTGGACCAATAAACAAGATCATGATAAAATGGAGAAAAGACTGACATTGTCAAGTATTTTCTTTTACTTCAATCCCCAGTCAACATCCACAGAAGCTGCTGCTGCTGCTGCTGCTGCTGTTGCTGTTAGGTGTCACTGAGTCAGTTCCAGCCCACAGTGACCCTATGCACAACAACAGAACACTGCCAGGTCCTCCAATACGCCCATAATTGTTTTTATGTTTAAGTCCACTGTTGCAGTCACTGTATCAATCCATATTGTTGAGGATCTTCCACTTTTTTGCTGATGCTCTACTTCACTCAGCATAATGCCCTTCTCCATGGACTGATCCCTCCTGACAACACATCTAAAGTATGTAAGGTGCAGACTCGCCATACTTGGTTCCAAGGAGCACTCTGGTTTTACCTCTTTCAGGGCAGAACTTTTTCTTCTTTTGGTAGTCCATGATATATTCAATATCCCTCTCTTAACACCACAATTCAAAGGCATCAATTGTTCTTCTGTCTTCCATCTTCCATCCAGCTTTTGCACGAGTATGATGCAATTGAAAATATCATGGCTTGGGTCATGTGTACCTTAGTCTTCAATGTGACATCTTTACTTTTCAACACTTTAAAAAGGTCTTTTGCAGCAGATTTTCCCAATACAATCTGTCTTTTGATTTCCTGACTGCTGCTTTCCATGGGTATTGATTGTGGAACCAAGTAAAATGAAATCCTTGACAATTTCAATCCTTTCTCCATTTACCATGATCTTGCTTACTGGTCCCAGCTGTGAGAATTTTTGTTTTCTTGATGCTGAGGTGCAATCCATATGGAAAGCTGTGGGCTTTGATCTTCATCAGTATTTCAGATCCTCTTCACTTTCAGCAAGCAAGTTTGCCTTATGTGCATAATCCACGCTGTTCGTGAGTCTTTCTCCAATCCTATCCTTCTCAGTCACCTGATGATTCTGATACACAATTCAATGATCTTTTGCAATGTTTTTGTTAGTTCTGCTTGTTACTGGCCTCCCTGACCTCTCTTCATCAGTGATACTTTCTTTCTCTCCCCTCAGAAAGATGCTTAATCCATTTGCACACTGCTATTTGCTACATAGTATTATCCCCATAAACTTTGACTAACATGTCCCTGATTTCACTTCTACTCTTGTTAAGCTTAATAAGAAATTTAGTATTTGTTCTTGCTCTAATTCAAGCTCCAACACTCTCACATTGGCATACCAAAACATGCAACAACAATAATGAATGGCACTCAGCAAGACACTACCACACCTTAACATGAAGACAGCTGTGAGACACTGATATACCAAGGTTATAAAGCCTTACTGAGTTGTTTCTACAGTGCTGCCACCATAAATGCAGTGGCAAGCTCACAGACTTAACTATCAGACCTTGTATAGTCCAGCTTCTCAGATTATTTGCTTAACATACAGACTGAAAAGGTACAGTGAAAGGATATAACCCTGATGTATACCTTTCCTAACTTTAAACCATGCAGTATCCCCTTACTCTGTTCAACCACCCCTTGATCTGTATATGTACAGATTCTTCAGGAACACAATGAAATGTTCTGGAATTCCCATTCTCCTCAGTGTTATACATTATTTGCTATGATCCACACAGCTGGATGTCTTTGCATAGTTAATAAAACATAGGTAAAAAAAAAACAAACAGATAAACATCTTCCTGATATTTTCTGATTTCAGCCAAGATCCAAATTACATCAGCAATGATATCCCTGGTTCCACATCTCCTGAATCTGGCTTCAATTTCTGGCAGCTCCATGTTAATATACTGCTACAGTCACTTTTGAATGATCTTTAGCAAAATTTTATTTGCATGTGATATTAATGATATTGTCTTATAATTTCCACGTTCACTTGGATCATCTTTTTTGGGCACAGGCATAAATATGGATCTCTTTCAGTCAGTTGGTCAGGTATCTGTCTTTCGAATCTCTTGACATAGATAAGTGAACACTTCCCATGGAAGCAACAGCCAAGAAAACAAATAATGTATTGCTTTGGGAGAATCTGTTGCAAAAAGACCTCTTTAAAGTGTTAAAAAGTGAAGATATCACTCTGAGGACTAAAGTGTGCCTGACCTAAGCCATGATATTTTCAATCACCTCATATGCATGCAGAAAGCAGACAATGAATAAGTAAGACTGCAGGAGAACAGATACCTTTGAACTATGGTGTGCTGGTAAAGAATACCGAATATACCACAGACTACCAGAAAAATGAACAACTCTATCTTGAAAGAAGAATAGCCAGAGTGCTCCTTGGAAGTGAGGATAATGAGACTTCATCTTTTGTTCTTTGCGCATGCTATCAGCAGGGACCAGTCCCTGAAGAACATAATGCTTGGTAAAATACCGAGTCAGCAAAAAAGAGGAAGACTCAATTAGATGGCCTGACACAGTGGTTGCAACAATGGGCTCAAGCATAACAAGGACAGTGAGGAGGCACAGGACCAGGCAGTGCTTCATTGTGTTGTACCTAGCGTTGCTATGAGTTAGAACCAATATAAAAATCTAAATAATAATGACTCCCTAAGTTACAATAATTAGATACTACAGTTTAAGAAAACATCATTTTCTTTAAAATATTTTACTTTTTAAACAGGCATAAAAAGTAAAAAGATTCAACAGAAAAGGAAATCATTTATTCAACAAACATAACAAATATGAAGAAAGGTCTGGCAATCTACTTCCAAAAGATCACAGCCATTGAAAGTGCTATGACACACAACTCTTCTCTGCAACACATGGGGTCACCACAAGTTGGAATCTAGTCCACAGCAACTGGTTTGTTTATTATAGCATAACAGGTACAACCGAGAACAGAAGCTATTCCAATGGGAGAATTGTACCCTGCATGTTCCTGAACCTGAACTGTAATCAGTTACTTCATTAATAAACCCCAAAACCATGGAGGGGGGGAGATGCTTCATTTCTCTTTACGGCTGAACAATACTCCACTGTGTGTATGTATGTGTACATACTTTGCTTGTCGATTTTATCTATTCATGGACATTTAGGCTGTTTCCACCTTTTGGCTACTGTCAAGTAGACTCTAACTCATGACGACCCCATGTATATCAAAGAACTGTACTCCACAGTTTTCAAGGCTATGACAATTTACAAGTATACCACCAGGCCTATCTTCCAAGGCACCCTGAGCAGGTTCAAATCACAAGTCTTTTAAACTGATGGAGACCTAAAAATATACCTAAACAATTCAATTCTAGATTAACACACCCCTAAGACTTTATGTTTTAAATGTTCTCACTTCATTTTGAAAATAAGTATTTTCAGAGGAGTTATTAAATTTCTTCTTACTGTTCAGCCTCTCTATATGGAAAAAAGATAGTTTATAAAATTAAGTGTTTATTAATATAAGAAGTAGAATAAACGCAACTAAAAATGGTTTCATAAATTAAAATGGCCCTTCAATGCTACCTGAAATTGACTATAACTCAGTGAAATCAACTGACCTAAAATGCAAAAACAGAGACAGAAAGAAAGGATGGGAGAGGGAGAAAGGCAGAGTACAAGAAAGAGAGGGGGAAGGTGATGGGAAAGGAAAGAAAAATTTCATCCTGCTTCTACTGAGATTATAAAATTCAATTTTCATTCATAACTTACACAGACATCTGTCATATTTTCTCATTTCTTATTGGTAAAGTCACAGTACATGAACATGTGAATTTAAAATGCCAGATAAACTGAATACATACACACAAAATACTCTATTAATTCACTAAAGTCAGCCAATATATCAGAAATTTATCTTAGTTATTAAGTACAAACACATAATTACATTTATAGGGTTTCTATCAGGAGTTATCTCCCTCACGTTAACATTTCCTCATGAAAACACATGAAGTTATGTTTACTGTTACAATTACTTTATACTATTCAATAGACTTGGAAATCTGGCATTGGTTCTGTAACCTCAACTCTAAATAAATTAACATTTTAGAAACAGTAGTGATACTACTAACTTCAAATAAAATGTATGACCTGTACAGCTTTAGCACTCAACTGGTTGTGTATGTCTTTATGTGTGTGTTATGCACATGTATACACACACACATAAACCAAACCCATTACCGTCAAGTTGATTCCAACCCACGGCAACTCTACAGGACAGAGGACAATTGCTCCATATGGTTTCTATGAACAGCTGGTAGGTTTGAACTACAAACCTTTGGGTTAGCAGCCAAGCTCTTCATCACTGTATCATGATATATTAGAAAGAGCAACCATGTCAAATTCATCACTGGATATTACACAAAGGCAATAGCTACCCAAACTATAAAATGGGGATGGTAACAGTGAATCCTCACAAAACTGTGAGGATCAAATGAAATAATATACATAAAAGTAATCTGTAAATTGAAAAGTTTATTAAAAAGTATAAATCTGTAACTTGCTCAATAGAAAGCAAGTATCCAGTCTGCTCTCAGTTTCTAGAATATGACAAATTCTTACTCACCACAGGGCCTGCATAACTCCTGTTCCTTCTACCTAAACTGGAATTATTCTCACTCCTTCATGTAATTCAGGTTTCTACTTAAATACCAGTTTTTTTCCAAGAGACAGTCCCTAAAAGCCAGTATTAATTAGGATTTAAGTTGGAGAAACTCAAATGTAAATGGCCTTAAAAATAAGAAACCTTTTATTTCTCAATTAACAAAGTTAATTCAAGGGCTCGATGAAGTAGTCAAGAAATTTCCTTTCATCTTTCTACTTTATCCCTTTAGTATGTCCGTCTTTGTCCTCAGGCTGTGCCTCTTCATGGTAGCAGCTGGCTGGCTACATCAATTACAACCACATGTAATTAGGTACAAAAAGTAACTGTTCATCTCTTCTAGGACGACTTATTTTAAAGAAGAGGAAACTACTGACAGAAGCTGGTTTAGAAGATTTGCATATCTCAAGAGTCGTGAATGAGTAACTTATCCCTTCCAAAACCAATCACCAACAATGGACAGAATTACTATTACAGGCTTAGGCTAAACAGAATGTATGCTTAAACACAGATCCCAGAACAAAATTTGGATCCTGAAGGCAAGAAAAAATGAATACGACATCCTATAAGAATGCTACAACACTGTACTTTAAAAAAAAAAAAGGCATTCATCTACCCTCATTATTTTTTATCTCAATATTTAATGGCTTATTTATGTATTACTTATACTAAAAGATGTTGCCCCGAAGAGTACAGACTTAGAGCACAGGACCAAAGACAGAGCAAGACCTTTACTATATTTGTTTAATGACTAAGTTAACATATGAATAATCACAGAAATGTATACGTATTTATTAATACCTACAGACAAAATCCTAACAGGTGATCCTTGAAAACTTCTGGGGCTGTTCTACTGTCCTATATAGAGTTGTTATGAGTTAGAATCGACTCAACAGCAATGGTTTTGCTTTGTTTTGTTTTTAAGTAGTTACACTCCTACGCAAAACAAAAATAAAATCAAGCCTAAAAAAAAATAAGAATACTCAAAGTAACGCTCATATGTTTACTAGGTGGTTTTTACATGTAGAAAATGTGAAAAGTAGATGCCCAGAAAAAGTGAAATACACCCCAAAATAATTTCAAATCAAAGATTTGTATTCAAACCAACTCTTGGTAAGAAACAGTCTTCAAATATTACATTTAATACTTAAGAAGAACAGATTAACATGGTGCAAAAACTTGTGAGTCATATATAATAAAATGAATAAAGACCTTCTTTCTAAAAGAACTCTCAGGGGAGGGGAGTAGACATTTAAATTTAAAAGAGCAGACACAAACAGATTCCTCTTTTCTTTCTACCAAATAACAAAGGTTCAAATGTGCTACTCAAATTTTAGCTTGATTTGATTTTTAAAAACACACATTTCAATTTTGTATTTTTCTCTTCTAAGAGGCATGAAAGGTCTTGGCAAGTCTAACATTTACTACAGCACGTTACTGTCTTTAAATGCCATCAAGTCACCTCAGGGTGACTCCATATACTGTGGTAATCCATGAGGGTCATTTTGTTTTAATGTGTTGGAAGCAGATCGACAGGACTTTCTTCCCAGCCTGTCTCAGTCTAGAAACTCTGCTGAAGTGTGTACAGCATCGCGGCAACATGTAAACCTCCAATGATAGATGGGTGGTGGCTAAACTTGAAGTATACTGGCCAGCATTCGAACCCAAGTCTCCCACACAGAAGGCCAAAATTCTATCACTGAATTACTACTGCCTTCATTACCAGTCCATATATGAAAAATACTATATTACTGACAGTTACCAAGTTCACTAATACATGGATCATATGCCAAGCCAAGCCAAGTTCTGTCGAGTCGGATCCAACTCATGGCGATTCCAAAATACAGGAAGCTTTACTTATAGTAAGGCCAATGACTAACTATCATGGCTTAATTTAAAATGACAGATACGAAGAGAAACACACATAATGTAATGTTAGATGAAAATGCAGAACAGAAGGATTTGACAAGGTTGAGAGTCAGCAATGATCTCTTGAAAAGTGCAGGCATTAAGGTCAGACAGAACTGGGTCTAAATCCTGGCAACAGCTATATAAAATCTGGTCAGTAAAGAACTAAGCAGAGCATCTTAGCTTCTCTAAACTTGAAGTTTTTTATTTTTAAAATGACTGTCATAATGTTTATCCTTGTACATATAATTGCAATTTATATACTATTCATATAGCACTGCTTGAATGCAAGGTAATTTTCCTACTGCTGCACAATTAGCATACTATTTAATCTTCTTAACAACTTTATGAAGTGGATACTATTATTACCCTCACTGTATTAAGGAAATTAAGCCACAATGAGATTAAATAACTTGCTTAAAATGAAATAGCAAGTAAATGGCAGAACCAAAATAAATACATGGCAGCTATTTTTTTATTATTGTTGTTATTGCTAACCTTTTGACTCTTCCACCAGACTGAATCCAGTACAACTAGATGCTACCCGGCTACCAACAACTGCTCTGACAAGGATCACAATACGGAAAAAAGCTGGGGGAAAATGCAAAACAGAATTCTAACTCACACACACAAAAAAGACCAGACTTACTGGTCTCACAGAGATTGGACAAAACACCACCAGACACCATTTCAACTCAATGCTGAAGTCATTTCTGAGGTTCACTCTTCAGCCAAAGATTACACGGGCCCATAAAACAAAGAGAGACTAAACATGCACACCAGCCCAAGGCAAGAATGCAAAGGCAAGAGGGGACAGAAAAGCTGGCAACAGGGAACCTAAGGTCAGGTGGTGAGGATGCTGACATATTGTGGGGTTGGCAACCAATGTCACAAAACACTGTGTATTAATGGTTCAGTGAGAAACTAATTGGCTCTGTAAGACCTCATCTAAAGTATAGTAAAAAAAAAAAAAAACTGATGACTTAAAGAATTGCAAAGGAAATTAGCAAATGTTCTTTCTTTTTCTCTTTATTTTATTATGACTGAGTGAAAATGTACATTCCCGTATAAATTTACATGCCCACCTATATGCAGCTTCCACTGCTCTCCCTGCTCGATGACAGCACACTATTCCTCTCTGCTCCATACATGTCTCATCCTCCCAACAGTCTCCTTTCCCCTCCTCTCCACCCACTCTCCTTCTTCCAGCCAGAGGTCAGCAGGATGGTATCCCATAGATGCATAGAACCATAAAGTGAATCCAATACATGGTCACTCTGCATTGCCAAGTCCAATCCATTCATGTCCGAAGAGTGAACTTTCGTTATGATTTACAGGCAAGGGCAGCATCAGGACCAGGGGCGATGCTCCCAGGGGAACCTCGAAGCCGCTGGACCATCAATCATGGTCTTTTATTGGTGAAATACAGGACAGGCAACTATATAAGTAGCCCAGCCCAGTGCCATCAAAGAAAGACACAGCAAATATAATTCAATTCAGAAACTGAAAGCCCTCAAACCTGTTAGGTAAACAATATAACAAGTCCATTTCATTTATTTGTTTATTTCTTTATTTTTACTTTAAAGCAAAGGAAAGAGACTTTAGGTTCTGTATCAAGATTGTATAAACATATATTTCTCCATATTTCTCCTCCTAAGTACCCTAGACATTATATAAAACAAAACGAGATAAGGATCTACTCTCTAAAAATTATAAATAACTAGAACTTAACAATAAAGAGACAGTTAAAAAACAGGTATGGAAGTTGAATAAACATTTCACCAAAGAGCAAATACAAATGCCCAAAAGCACATGAATAGATGCTCAACATTGTTAGTCACTTGGGACACAAATCAAAATCATTAAGAGCCGCCACTTTACATCCACTAAGAAGTCTATGAATTTTTTTTAAAAAAAAATAAAAGGAAAACAACAGGTGTTCACAAGAATGTGGAGAAACTAGAACCTTCAGCCACTGTTGTTGGGATTGTAAAATGGCGTGGTTTCTGTGGCAAACAGTTCGGCAGTTCTCAAAAAGTTAAACAGAATTACTATAAAATACTTCAATTCTCCACCTAGATTCATACCTAAAATAAGTGAAAGCAGGAACACAAACTGATAAATGTACACCAGTGTTCACTGCAGCACCATTCAAAACAGCCGAAACATATGAACAACCTAAATGTCTGCCAACAGATGAATGGCTAAACAAAATATGATGCACACATAAAATGAAGCATCACTCTGCAGTAACGAAGAAAAATATAAATAAAAGTGAAGTCCTAGTATAAGTTACAACATGAACGAACTTTGAAAACATTACACTGAGTGAAATAGACAGAAAAGGAAAACTGTCATGTGATTCCACTTATTAAGATCTAGTCTAGGGCAGGCAAATGTATAAAACTCAAAGTTTATTAAGTAGTTGCAGGTGCTGAGGAAACACTGAGCTTTGGTTAAGGGTGACAGAAAAATTTAGAAATGACAGTGATCATGGTTTCCTAACAGTATAAATATAACCAGTGTCATTGAAATGTGTAAGTAAAAAAAAAAGGAAACATCAAATGTTTGTATACATACACATATATTTACCACAACTAAAAAAAAAAAAAACTGAGTGGAATAAATTTCCATGTGTGGAGGGGAACTATGGAATCAATTTCAGACATTCTGCTGTCACTTGTCAGAATTAATCCATCTGTATGTAGTTCTCTCACCTCTAGCTGTGATCCAGACCATCATTCATTGAAGGATATACAAATTATATAAATAAAACCCAAACCAAACTCACTGAAATCAAGTCATTGCCACTCAGTCACTGCCGTGGAGTCAATTCTGACCCACAGCAACTGTATATAAATTATTTAAATGTCTTCAATATTCTTAATATTACTTAGGAATAATATTAAGAATAATATTCAATATTCTTACACAATTCAGATGGTATAATCACGACACCTTGGTTAAGCCTGAGCACACAACACAGAAAGCACATGCTACTACTGGACCTTAAAATATTACCCTACGAATTCCAAGTCCTTTCTTTCAAGGACAACACAAGCAAACAACTATCAGATAAGTTACTTAGCGACTACTATAGTAACTGAAACACTGCAGGTACTAAATGAAAAATAATGAAGTTCATATCATCAATCAAGGGAACACAAAGCATTAGTACTTAAGTATCTCTCATGAGCACCCCATGTTCTTAAAAACAAACAAAAAAAAAAACCCAAAGAATTTAGGATTCCATATATTGTTCTTTAAACACATCCTCTTTTCTTCATTTCACACTTAATGAGACATTCTCAACTATCTCATAGCAACTTATGTTTACATTCCACTGCTCATTGCCTATGCTTCTAAATTAATTGGAAAAAGTAGTTAAAGACAGAATGAACAGAACTAAAATTATACCACTTTGTTGTATCTCCATAGATGGAATAAAAAATATATTTCTCATTGGTAACAAGTTCCTACACTGTGTATGAATTACTATGTCATTTTTAGTTAAATTCTGTTTAAGAAAAAGAGCATCATAAAACAGGCAATAATCTTCAGTGAGGCATAAAAGTACCAAAACGAAATCAGCTATTATAATTCATTACAGTTACACCAACTTTAATTTAATGCATCACTTCACTGGTAACTGATATTAGATGAAAACCAGCCAAAGGAATTTTTATTTACAGCTGTATGGAAAAATAGCAAAAATATTGGTACCAAAATAAATTTAATTTATATACTATAAAATTACAGTTTTTACAAAGAGTAATATATGAACACTACAGTCTTCAATAGCATATGAACACTTGAAATGAGAAGATATCATTATTTTAAAAGTGTTGAGATTTCTACTTTCACCCATGAGGAGGTAATAAGACCCATAACTAGTCTCCAAATATAAGCAACTAAAATCAGACAAGATATGACATCAGACTTCAGGAATCTCAAGACGATTCCTGACAGAAGGGAAATGAAATGAGTGAGCCCAATAATCACCTATGTTTTACTTTCTGAAAGAACTTTTAGAACCACAGTGCACAGAAGAGGAAAATGAGATCCACTGGCACTGCTTAGCTGAAAAAACATGCATTAGAAATTTAGAAGGTCAAGGCAACCAGAATTTTTATTTTAAAAGAAGTCTCAGAAGTGAGAATGCTAATTAGATGAGTGAGGGAAGAAGAACAGGACAAAGGATGCGAGGCAGGACGGGAGGGAGAAAAGAAATCCCTTTACCTGAAAACCATTAAACCTTTATGAGATTGGGTAAATACATCCTCTGGAAAGAAAAGTTATGAGGTGGCCAAAGCTGAATAATACCTAGAACTTACACAAGATCAGAAAGCTTTCAAGTTGAACAGATCAACCTTAGTAATGATAATAAAGCTAAACAAGTCCAAGTAAAGGTTACTTTAAGCCTGCCTTAGAAAAGCCTAAAAACATCAGTACCAAAGAAAGAAAATGGAAGACAGACAGATTTAGGTATAAATTTAACAAAATATGTACAAGAACTATATGAAGAAAGCCACAAAAACTGGATGAAAACAGTCAAAAGACGTGAATAAATGAAGTTGTGTTCATGGAGTGGCCCCATGTACAACAGAACGAAACACTGCTCAGTCCTGCTCCATCCTCACAATCATTGCTGTGCTTGAGCTCACTGTTACAGAATCAAGTCATCTCATCTAGGGTCTTCCTCTCTTTCATTCACCCTCTAACGTTACCAACCATGATGGCCTTCTCCAGGGACTGGGCTCTCCTGATAACATGTCCAAAGTACATGAGACAAAGTCTCGCCATCCTTGCTTTGCTTTAAGGTGCAGTCTGGCTGTACTTTCCAAGACAGATTTATTCATGCTTCTAGCAGGCCATAGTATAGTCACTGTAATTCAAAGGTGTCAATTCCTCTTCAGTCTTCCTTATTCACTGTTTAGCTTTCACATGCACATGAAACAACTGAAAATACTATGGCTAGAGTCTGGTGCACCAAAGTTCTTAAAGTGACATCTTTGCTTTGGAACAGTTTAAAGGGCTCTCTTACAGCAGATTTTCTCAATGTAACACATCAGATGATTCTCTTGGCTGGTGCTTCCACAGGCACTGATTGACTGTGGAGCCAAGTCAAATGAAATCCTTGACAACTTCGATCTTTTCTCCTTTTATCATGATGTTGCTTACAGGTCTAATTGTGAGCATTTTTATTTTCTTTACACTGAAGTGTAATCCACACTGAAGGCTGTAGTCTTTGATCTTCATTAGTGTTTCAAGTCCTCTACACTTTTGAGAAGCAAGGCTGTATCATCTGCATATCGCAGGTTCTTAATGAGTCTTGCCCCAATCCTGACATCACATTCTTCTTCATATAGTCCAGTTACTCTGATTATTTGTTCAGCATACAGTCTGAACGAGAAGGTGAAAGGACACAACCCCAACACACATCTTTACCACCTTTAAACCATGCAATATACCTTTGTTTTGTTTGACTGCCTCTTGGTCTGTGTACAGATTCCACATGAGCACAAGTGAATGTTCTGGAATTTCCACTCTTTGTAACATTATCCATTATTTGTTATGATCCACACAATCAAATGCCTTCACATAGTCAACAAAACACTGGTAAATACCTTTCTGGCATTCTCTGTTTTCATCCAAGATCTATCTGACATCCACAATGACATCCCTTGCTCCACAATCTCTTCTGAATCCAGCTTGAACTTCTAGTAGTTCCCTATCAATGAACTGCTACCTTCTCTTTCGAATGATTGTTAGCAAAATTTTACTTGCACGTGGTATTAATGATACTGCTTGATAATTTCTGCATTCTGCTGCATCACCTTTCTTGGAAATGGATCTCTTCCAGCTGGCTGGCCAGACTGCTACCTTCCAAACTTCTTGACACAGATGAGTAAGCACCTACAGGGCTGCATCCATCTTTGAAGTATCTCAGTTGATATTCCTTCAAATCCTGCAGCCTTGTTTCTTTGTTAGTTTATTTGTTTTTGTGATTCCCTTAAGTGCAGCTTGGACTTCTTCCTTCAGTACCATTGGTTCTTGAACACATAATCTCCTGAAATGGATGAACATTCACCAATTCTTTCTGGTACAACATATTCATCAGCTGGAGACTCAACATTGTCAAAATGTCAACTCTTCTCAACTTAATCTGCAGATTCAATGCAATCCTCATCAAAATGCCAGCAAGTTCTTCTGTAAATATATATAAATGGATTCTAAAACTTACACAGAAAGGTAAAAGACACAACACTCCAAACAACACTTAAGTCAAATGACAAAGTCACAGAACTAAAACTAACCAACTTCAAGACTTAATACAAAGCTGCAGTAAACAAGAAAGAGAAAACATAAACAGTTTGATGGTGCAGAAAAGAAAGTGCAGAAACACAGCCACATAAATAAAGTTAACTGATCAGCCAAAAAAGCAAAGGCAATTTAATGTAGAACAGAAAGTCTTTTCAACAGTAGTGCTGGAATAACTGGACATGCACATGCAAAAAGGTTAATATAGACACAATTTTCACAAAACTTAGCTCAAAATGTGTTAGAGATCTAAACATATAATAGAAAACTACAAAACTTCCACCAGATAGCATAGGAAAAACTCTAGATGACCCCGCATTTTGAGCTTTTTCAGATACAACACTGAAGGCAACATCCATGAAACAGAAATATGACAAGCTAGACTTATTAAAAGCTTCTGCTTTCAAAACACACTGTTAAGAGAAAGAAAAGACAAGTCTTAGATGTTTTTTATCAGTTTTTTGTCTCTATCAGTGACTCAAGAAAAAAGAGCTATGGAACCATGAAAAGATATGTAGGAAACCTAAATATATGTTGCTAAGTAAAAGAAGCCAATGTGGAAAAGCTGCACATTGTATGATTCCAAATAGGTAACACTCTAGAAAAGGTAAAACTACAGAGACAGAAAAAGATCAATTGTTGTCAGACAGTTTGGAGAAGGAAGGGAGGAGTAAACTGATAGAGCACAGGGGCTTTTTAGGGCAGTGAAATTATTTTGTCTTATAATATAATAGATACATGACATTATACATTTCTCAAAACCCAAAGGACTATGTAACACAAAGAGGGAACCCTGATATAAGGTAGAGACTTTTGTTAATAACAATTTATCAATATAAGTTCATAATTGTAATAAAAGTATCACACTAATATAAGATGCTACTAATAGCAGAAACTGTGTGGGGAGTGGGAGAGAACAGGTATATGGATACTCCATGCTCTCTGTTCTGTTCCTCAGTAAACTTAAAACTTAAAAAAAATAAAGATTATTAATCTTTTAAAATGAATCAAATAGCAATTCTAGAACTGTAAATTATAATAACTGAAATAAAAATTCACTATAAGGGATCAATGGTATATTTGAGCAAGGAGAAGAAAAAAATCAGCAAATTTGCTGATAGCTCAATTGAGGTTACTCAGTCTAAGGAAGAGAAAGAAAAAGAATAAAGAAAAGTGGACAAAGCCTCTATGACTTAAGGGACAACATCAAGCATACCAACAAACACATAATGATAATCCCAGAAGACGAGAAAAGGCAAAAAGTATATTTGAAGAAATAGCTAAAAGCTTCTGAAATGTGATAAAAAAAATAATTTACACATAAAAGATTCTCAATTAAAGTCCAAGTAAGAAGAACTCTAAAGAGATCAACACAGTGTTGGAATGCATAGACAGACAGAATCTTGAGAACTGACTCACTACACACAACAAATCTCCAAAAGCAATAGTAGCTGATTTCTTATAAAAAAAAAATTATAATGGTCAAACAATACAAAAACATTTAAAGTGCTAAAAGGACTGTCAATAAAACACACACTAAACTCCACAGCAACCATTTAAAACAAAATAAAATAAAGAAGCACAGCCACTAAGGCAAAAGCCAAACTCACTGCTGTTGAGTCAATTTCAACTCACAGCAATTGTACAGAACAGAGCAGAACTTCCCCATAGGGTTTCCAAGGAGCACTGGTGGATTCAAACTGCTGACCTTCACGTTAGCAGCCACAGTTCTTAACCACTTCACTACCAGGGTTTCCAGTACACCAGAAGTGGAAATAAAATAGAATTTTAAAAAATGCTTAGTTAACTCGACGGCACTTGGCTTGGCTAGTTAACTCAAGAGAAGGCAAGATGACAATGAGACAAAACGGGAAGACGGTAAATTTAACCCAAACATATTTATAAGTACAAAAAATATAAATGGTCTGGATCTCAGTAATAAAAGCAAGACCTCACTAAATGGCATCTGTAAGAAATTTACTTAAAATATAAAAACACTGATAAATGTGAGTGATGGGCATAAATAGCTGCTTATTCCATGAAATACAGTTTTTATTTGAAACACTGACAGAAGAACAAATCAGTTATACAGAGTTAGGTATCTGGCAAATATTTTACTGAAAATGAACACCGTGAGCATACCACCAAAAAGAAAAAAAAAAGCTGACAATCACTGCCAACAATGATAAAATTAACACTTACAAACAAAACTTCTAATTTTGTGAAACTTATATCTGCCATCATAAACTTGTATCTTCTAGTACTTAAAGACTTTTCTGATAAGATTCAAGTGACATTAACTAATGACAAGTTTTTTAATTGTGCAAGAAAAAGTATCAACATATGGAAGGTCTAAGTAACTCAGTATACCATTATTTTCCAAGTGGCAGACACTGATTTTAGAAAATCATACATGGCTGAAAGGTCTACTCAAAGTCCAAGAGAGATTCTAATGTAACAGTACAAAATGGCCATTGACAGGTTTTCAGAATTCACACTCCACTAAACTTCAAGAAATTAATAGTTGTTGACTTTTGGTGTAGAATCAAAGAATATTCACAGTTGTTTGAAAGGACTACTAAAACATTCCTCCCTTTTCCACTTAAAGATCTGTGTGAAAATATTTTTTTCTTATGCTGTTGGTGGTCAAGTTTGTCCCTAATTCATGGCAATCACATTGACAACAGAATAAAAACCTGCACAGTCCTGCGTCACCCCATGATTGTCTGCCGACAGAATCACCATGACCCACAAGGTTTTCATTAGCTGACTTGTGGAAACAGATCACCATGCCTTTCTTCTTAGTTCATCTTAGTCTAGATGTTCAACTGAAACCTGTTCAGTATTACAGCAACACAGCAGACAGGGGAGGGCTGTAAACGAGGTAGATTAGCCAGGAATTGAACCCAGGTCTCACACATGAAAGGCAAAACTTCTACCACTGAATCATCACTGCCCCCAATATCTAAACCATAATAGTATTTTATACAGACTGAATTCAGAAGCAGATGTAAGAATCCAGTTTTCACGTCATACAGAAAGCCTATCATTGAAGAAATTTTCCAAGAAGTGTAACCCTGCTGATTTTTTAACACTTTTGAAATTCAGTAAGCTGTTACTTTACATTAAAAAGGTTATGCTAATGAGTAATAGGTTTATGTTTGTTATTTTTAAGTGAATAATAATTTTCAAATTTCCCGAATCTACTAAGTGAACACACTGAGGAAAATACCTGAAACTCTTTGACATTAAAACTAAATATACATGTCAGTGTTAGAGCTGGAAAGAACAGCTACTGGAAATCAAATGGATTTTCTGGAAAGGGAAGAACAGTAACTACCTTTTTTTTTTTAACTTCTCCTCAGCAATAGTATTACATGCAAACCACTTCAATCTGCATTTCCCACAGGTTACTATGTATCACTGGAATCACTTTAACAACTTAAAAACCACTAAAATCAATGAAATAAACACTTACGAAAACATAAAGTTATTAGGAAGCTGATAGATCCACTTCTTTTAAAAAGAAATTCAGTAAAGATCCACTCTTCCCCACTCCACATGCCCTAAGCAGTCTGCCTAAATATTCAACTCCTCCTCCTAAAAATAAAGTTTCTATGAAAAGGTGTACAATGTTAAATGACTATCTTGTGGACAGAGATGGGAATTAGGCAGAAATACAAGACCAGTTACAGAAGTTACAGAAGAATATATAGTCTAATGTAGGAGGGAAGAACTTCTACATACAGAAGTCTCAGTTCTCCAAAGAAGAACATATTGTGATGAAACTAACATAGCCAGCCTTTACAGTAATATACGAAGAAAAGATGGACTACCAAAACTCAGCAGCAGTTGGGACAATTGTACAGTCTATGTGAAAAGATACAGCATTTAGACCCTTATTTCACATCATACACAATAGTTAATTCAAAACTTCCA
Source organism: Heterohyrax brucei (assembly GCA_028571685.1). Taxonomy (NCBI): domain Eukaryota; kingdom Metazoa; phylum Chordata; class Mammalia; order Hyracoidea; family Procaviidae; genus Heterohyrax; species Heterohyrax brucei. The sequence continues at coordinate 86,711,827 of CM053151.1, read as the reverse complement.
AAAAAAAGCATAGGAGAAAATCTTGATAACCTTGAGAGAAGCAAGGAGTTGTTAAATAAGATGCCAAAAGTACAATCCATTAGAGAAAAATAATGATAAAATGTACATCATAAAAATGAAACACTTGTGCTCTTCAAAAGGCACCATTAAGAGAATAAAATGCTAAGTTACAGAGTTGGAGAAAATGTTTTCAAATCATATATATGATAAATAGTTTGTATCCAGTTTACATAAAGAACTCTCACATATTAAGAACCAGCAACAGATCTAAACAGGCACTTCACCAAGAAGACACACAATGGCAAAGAAACATATGAAATGAGGTCCAACATCATTAGTCATGATGAAAAAGCTAATTAAAACCACAAAGCAATACCACTGTACACTTACTAGAATGGCTACAGTCTCCAAAAGACTGATAACAAGCACTGGTAAGGTCACAGAGAGAATGGAACTCTCATACCTTGCTAGGAGTAATATAAAATGGCACAGCTGCTTTCAAAGAACTATATGGCAGTCATCTGAAACGTTAACAACATCTGTCGTCAACTCAGCCATTCTTTTCCTCAGTATATGCCCAGCAGAAATGAAAACAGATATCCTCAGAAATCCTTATACTTCTTAAAAGTTTGTCAGCATTATTAATAAGAGCCCACATGTGAAAATAATCCATAATGTCCACCAAACGGCAAACTTATAAAATCAACATATCATTATGATGCAATTCTACAGAGAAAATAGGAGAAAAAAATACTGTTACATGAAACAACATAAGTGAGTCTCAAAAATATTACATACTAAGTGAAACAAGCCAGATGTAAAAAAGACTACATACTGTATGATTCCACTTACATGAAACTTCCACAAAATGCAAAACTATAAAAACAGAAAGCAGATCACTGCAGGTTTCATGAGACTTGGGGATGGGAGCAGGGACTGACTACAAACAGACAAGAGTGAATGTTTTAGATTGTTGAAAATATTATGAATTGAGTTACAGTTATACAATCATATAAATTTACCACAACTCATTGAAATTTACACTTAAAATGGATGAATTTTATGATATGTAAATTATACTGCAATAAAACAACTATAAAAACTAATTAAGTATGTCTTGGTGATTTAAAATTGGAGGTAAAATGAAGTTCCTTTTTGGTAGGTGTTTCTCTTCTTTGACAGTCTTTTAATTTTCCCCTTGCTGAGATCCGATATCCTTTTTTTTTAAAGGTTTAAAAGGTTAGCTATATGCAAACAAAATCTTTGTCTTCACAACATACAAGGGTCCTGTCTAAGAGAGTGACACATTTTGAATTTATTATCTGTAATAATACCTACAGTCTCAAGAATCTGCTGAGGAAAAATTGAGATGAGGAAACAAGCAATATTTTCAATTAACTGAAAGATGCTTCTTAAAAAAAAGAAAGATAAACCAGTACTGGGTACTTAATATATAACAAACACTGTGTAAGATGACTTCACATACATTATGTATACATTCACGTAATCTTGACTATAATCTTCTCTAATACTGTCTTCCCTCAATGACTGTTTTACATGAGGACCACTGAACAGTAAATAACTTGCCAAAACACACAGCTTCTGTACTTGTTATATGGAATATAGTTGCTAGTAAATGATGGAGATTTGATTACATTAAAAACAATGAAGAGCACCCCAAACTTTAAAAATAATAAAATGATGATTACTTGATCCCTTTAAATCACACTGCAGCACGTTCTAGGTGGTTAAGTGCTCAGTTACCAAATGAAAGGCCGGAAGCTCTAACTTACCCAGAAATCTACTTCAAAAATGTCACAGCAGGGCGGATTCAAGACGGCAGACTAAGCACATGTCTCCTTATATCCCTCTGGAAACCAAATCTGAACTGGTAGTCAGTTGGAGCCTTCTGGTCACCTAGTGAGCCCCAGGACACGGCACAGGGCTGTTAATTTGGACTTCATACTACTGAACGAAAAACCACCTCTCTTTTGCGGACTCCCACTCATGCCTAGACTTGGCTCACACGGACTGAAGGTAACACACCATTGTGACTTTTTTTTCTCTGTCTTGGCTGGCGGGTGGAGCTGAGTCTTGCCTAGTGGCTGGTCTTAGACTCACTGCTGGTGGGATAGGCAGATGAAATTGCCATATTTTGAGAGCCAGGCTTAGGACTCCGTACACCTAACCAATTTGGGTCTCTCTTTTTATCTCTGCCCTAGCATGGTTTGTACGGCACTGTGGCGGGTATGTGAAGGACACGATGTTGGATACAAAGATTTTAGCGGGACCTAATTCTTAGCTTTGGAGTCAGCGCCTGCAAACAGCACAGCACTTCTCCAACAGAAAAGCAGTTGTTTACACAGTATCACCTACAGTGGTGGCCCAGTAACAGAGGCTGAGGACTCACTACGTCTCAGCACCTTTAGCCCCTCTGTCCACTGACCATGTGGAGGGCACCATCTTAGCTATGGTGGCCACAGCTGGACCTAATTCTTAGCTTGGGAGCCAGAGCATGCCCACAGGAGAGTGCTTTTCTAACAGAGAAGCAATAGTTTACACAGTGTTGCCTAAGGCTGGGCCCTGTCAGCAGAGGCCAACAGGGCAGTAGCATTGCTGTATTATGAACAGGTTCATATCATCTGGGGTTGCATATAGAGGTGCTTACTTTCCCAGTTGGGAAGAGGGCCTCTACACACCTGAAAAACCTAACTGACTTGGGAAGAGGTCAGATACTTTTTGTTTTACATTTTAAGACAGCCTAGAGAAACATCTGCAGTCCATCCTCACAGTATCTCTCCCAGCCTCTACTTACTCACATGACACCTAAAAAGCAACAGAAACTTGTGGCACACAAGAAAGCACCCATGGCTTCAGAAGGCTCCCAAATGAGACAACCAAGGAGTTTTCTTGATGAAGAAACTTTTCTGAAATCATCAGAAGATGAATACAAAAGGATTATATATGGAGCCCTTCCAGACCTTATACAAAATGCAGCACAACAAAATGAAAAATTAAGCAAGCTGTTAGATCTCATGGAACACCAGTACTCTGAAATCCAACAGATCAAGAACAAAATCAAAGACATAGAAACTTCCATTCAAAGCCAAGAAAATGGAATGGAACAAATGGAAAAAAGAATTTCTGACTTGGAACACAGAACTACTGATGCCAGCGTTTACTAGGAGAAATCAGAAACAAGAAAAGTGAAGAAGGATTAAGAAGCTCATGGGACTCTATTAAGAGCAATAACCTTCGATTAATTGAAGTCCCTGAACAGGATGAGACACCTGAGAACACAGAGAGTATTGTTGCTGAGCTGCTGACAGAAAACTTCCCAGAAATCATAAAGGAAGAGAATATAGACATCCCAGATGCACATCGTATGCCACCCAATATAGATCTCAAAAGAAAGACTCCAAGACATATTATAATTAACCTTAACAAAATGAAACACACGCAGCAACTCTTAAAGGCAGCAAGAGTCAAAGCAAAGCTAACATTCAGAGGCAAACCCTGTACGGTTTCATCAGATTTCTTAGCAGAAATCATGCTGGCACGGAGACAGTGGCATGACGCATTCAAACCCTTGAAGGAGAAGAACTTCAAGCCAAGAATTATATATCCTGCAAAACTCTCTTTCAAATATGAAAATGAAATGAAGACATTCCGAGGTAAACAGAAACTCAAAGACTTTGGAAAAACCAAAACAAAACTACAAGAAATACTGAAAGAAGTTCTTGGCTTTGCATTAGAGGAACAAAACCACTAACTTTATATTTTAGAACGACACATCATCCAGAATTCTACTCAGTTAGAGAAGGCTCCAAACTCAATCACAGCTTTAATACTGAAACAAACAATCCCGTGATTATCATGAAAACTATGGTGCCATCATCTTAAAAAGAGAGATGTATTACAGTCATTATAGTCCTTCTACATGGATAGGAAGTCTACATGACTGGTAGTAATTGCAATTAGGTTTATATATACTTTATTAAGAGGGATCTCAGTGGTAGCTATAAAGCACAACAAAGATGCAACAAACAATATCTTGGACACTGAACAACATGTTGCTCAAAAAAACATGGATTAGAGAAGAAATCAAGGAAGAAATAAAGAAATTCATGGGTTCCAATGAGAACAAAAACACTTCCTACCAGAACCTATGGGATACAGCCAAAGCAGTGCTCAGAGGTCAGTTTATCTCCACAAATGCACACATCTGGAAAGAAGAAAGAAACCAAATTAAGGAACTAATCATACAACTTGAATAAGCAGAGAGAGAACAACGGAGGAATCCCCCAGGCACCAGAAGAAAACAGATCATAAAGATTAAAGCAGAGCTAAATGAATTAGAGAATAGAAAAACAACTGAAAAAAATTGAAAAGACCAAAAGCTGGTTTTTTGAAAAGATCAACAAAGTTGACAAACCACCAGCTAAACTTACTAAAGAAAAACAGGAAAGGAAACAAATAACCCACATTAGAAACGAGAGGGGAGTGGTCACAACAGATCCAACAGAAATCAAAAATATTGTTAACAGAATACTATGAAAGACTGTGCTCTAACAAATTTGAAAACCTAGAGGAAGTGGACAAATTCCATGATTCGTATCACCTACCAAAATTATCACAATGGGAAGTAGAACAACTTAATAAACTCATCACAAAGGAAGAGACTGAAAAAGTCATCAAAAAACTGCCAACCAAAAAAAGCCAGGGCCCAGATGGCTTCACTGCAGAATCCTACCAAGCTTTTAGAGAAGAGTTATTTCCAATAATACTGAGACTATTTCACAGTATAAAAAGGGACAGAGTACTCCCAAACTCATTCTATGAAGCCAGCATAATCCTGATACCAAGCCAGGAAAAGACCCAACAAAAAAAGGGAACTACAGACCAATATCACTCATGAATCGAGATGCAAAAATCTTCAACAAAATTCTTGCCAATAGAATACAACAAGATACTAAAAAAATACTCCATCATGACCAAGTTGGATTCATACCAGGGATGCAAGGCTGGTTCAACATCAGAAAAACAATTAAGGTGATTAACCACATAAATATCACAAAAGACAAGAATCATCTGATTTTGTCCACTGATGCAGAAAAGGCATTTGATAAAGTCCAATATCCACTCATGCTAAAAACTCTCTGCAAAATAGGCATAGACAGAAAACTCCTCAACAGAATAAGGGCCATTTACACAAAGCCAACTGCCTACATCATCCTGAATGGAGAGAAACTACAGGAGTGTCCCTTGAGAACAGGAAACAGACAAGGATGCTCACTCTCACCTCTCCTATTCAGATAGCACTAGAAATTCTAGCCAGAGCAATTAGATAAGACCAAGAAATAAAGGGCATCTGCATCGGCAAAGAAGGATTTAAAATCTCCCTGTTTGCAGATGATATGATTATATATGCACAGAATCCCAAGGAATCTATACGTAAACTACTCAAACGGATAGAAGAGTTCAGCAAAGTGTCAGCATACAAGATAAACATAAGTAAATCAGTGGGATTCCTTTTTACTAACAGTGAGACTGTTAATGAAAAAATTATCCAATCAATACCATTTACTATAGCCCCTAACAAGATAAAGTACCTAGGAATTAATCTAACCAGAGAAATAACAAACTTTTACAAAGAGAACTACAAGCCCTTACTAAAAGAAACTAAGAGAGACTTAGACAAATGGAGAAACCTACCCCGCTCATGGATAGGAAGACTTAGCATTGTCAAAATGTCTATTTAACCCAAAGCAACCTACTTATATAATGCAATCCCAACACAAGTTCCAGCATCATTTTTTAATGAGATGGAGAAACAAATCACCAATTTTGTTTGGAAAGGGAAGAAGCCCCAGATAAGGAAAGTACTACTAAAGAAGAAGAACACACTGGGAGGCCTCTCATTACTTGACTTCAGAACATACTACACTGCCACAGTGGTCAAAACAGCCTGCTATTGGTACAAGAACAGACAGATTGATCAACAGAACAGAATTGAGACCCCAGAGATGACACCATCTGCCTGTTGATATTCGACAAAGGCCCTAAGACATCAAACTGGGGTACAAACAATCTCTTCCATAAACGGTGCTGGCAAAATTGGATATCCATATGCAACCAATTGAAACAAGATCCAAATCTTACACCTTATACAAAACCCAACTCAAAGTGGATAAAAGACCTAAATATCAAATCTAAAACAGTAAAGCTCATCCAAAAAAAAGTAGGAACAACAATTGAAGTTTTAATACACAACACAGACAGATTTGAAAATCTGTCAAACCAATCACAATCAACAGAAGCGAAAATAGATAAATGGGAACTATTAAGAATTAAACACTTTTGCTCATCCAAAGACTTTATCACAAGAGTTAAAAGGCCATCTACAGAATGGGAAAAAATATTGGCACCTATATGTCAGACCCACATCTGATCTCCATAATCTATAAGGTACTACAAAATATCAATAAGAAGAAGATAAATCATCCAATGATGCGATGGGTAAAGGAGAAGGACAGACATTTCTCTAAAGAGGAGATCCAGGCAGCCAAAAAACTCATGCGGACATGTTCATGATCTTTAGTTATTAAAGAAATCCAAATCAAAACTACAGTGACATACCATTTCACCCCAACAAGGTTGGCCATGATCCAAAAAACACAAAACAATAAATGCTGGAGAGGCTGTCGAGAAAGTGAAACTCTCCTCCACTGTTGGTGGGGTTGCAAAATGGTCCAGCCTCTTTGGAAAGCAATCTGGCGCTTCCTTAAAAAAAAAATGGATATAGATATACCATTGGACCCAGTAATTCCATTACTTGGAATATATCCTACAGAATCAAGGCCTTTCACACCAACGGACACATGCACAAGAATGTTTATTGCAGCACAGTCCACAATAGCAAAAAAGGTGGAATCAACCCAGATGCCCAACAGCAGAGGAATGGATAGGTAAACGATGGTATGTATACTTGATGGAGCACTATGCAATGATAAAGAACAATGATGATTCCAGGAAACAGCTCATAACCTGGTCTGAACTGGAAGACACTATGTTGAGTGAACGTAGTCAGAGATAAAAGGACACATACTGTATGAGACCGCTATAATAAGAACTCAAAAACAGACTTATGCATATAAGAAAAGACTCTTTGACGGCTGCAAGAGAGGGGAAAGAGGGAGGGTGAGGTGGGGTAAGGCTTAGATTAGATAGTTGGTAGAAATTTGGTTGGGAGAAATTGGTCACAGCACACATTAGAAACAAGAACAATGTTAAGTGGACTTCAACATAACTTGAGTATTCCTCCCATCTTAACTCAATAACGCAAGGACTAAGTAGCTGGGGCGTGGGGCATGGGACCATGCTCTTAGGCATAACTGAGGCCAATTGGTACAACTAGCGTTTTGCTAAGAGGGCTCTCTGCATCCCACATTGGTGAGTGGCATCTGGGGTCTTAAAAGCTGACATGCTGCCAAGCTGCCATCCAAGGGCACAGCAAATGGTCCCAACTCAGCAGGAGTGGATGCTCACCGAGGACCAAAATGACAACCCAGAAGACAGAGAGACCCACAAGAGTGGGTGCCTACATCGACTTGAGACTGAAAGAACTGGATGGTGCCCGGCCACCACCAGTGATAGCCGCGACAGAGCTCACAAAGTTGAGTCTCACTGGCAACACAAGAATAAAAATTGGTGCACCCTGAGATCTCCACTAAAAGACAGCAACTGATGCTCCAACAGCTTCTGGGTTCCCCTGAGAGCATGGCCCCTGGTCCTGATGCTGCCCTTGCCCATGGATGATAACAAAGGTCCACTCTTCGGACAGCAGAGATTGGGCTTGGCGATGCACAGTGACTATATATTGGGTGCACTTTATGGTTCTATGCATCTATAGGATATCAACCAGCTGAACTCTGGCTGGAGGAAGGGGAGTGGGTGGAGAGGAGGTGAAAGGAGACTGTTGGGAGGATGAGACATGTATGGAGCCGAGAGGAATAGTGTGCTGTCACTGGGCAGGGAGAGCAGTGGAAGCTACACATAGGTGGGCATGCAAATTTATATGAGAATGTACATTTTCACTCAGTCATAATAAAAAAAACTATGAAAAACCTATTAAGCACTGTTCTGTTCTGGAATACCTGGGGTCACTATTAGGTGGAATCAGTTTGATAGCAAATGAGTGTGCTCATTTAAGAGCATTTCTAAAAAGTCTATTTGAATTTAACTGATATTCTTGGACTATTTGACTAATAATTCACAATTTATAAAGGTGCAGATAGTATAAGGTCCTAGAGAGTTAAAAGTTAACCTGCAAAAAAGGACAGATTTTAGCAATTTCACTGTCTATAAGAAAGTTAACCTCAAAGTTGATACAGTTTTATTGTCCTATAGGAAGTAGAACAGCCTTGCATATATCTTAGTAATTTTATCTTGGTATTCTTTTCCTAACTCTTAAAGCTCAAACACTCTTGGAATTAATTCTTTTATATTTCTAATGGTCTTCTCATTGATTAGTTAAATGAAACTTGCTAACACATAACTTTAAGTTTTATAGAATGCAGGTATGCCTGTTTCCAAAGTCATATGCTTTTAATCACAATTCCTTAAAAAAAAATCATAGTCTGAACCAGTAGTGTATTACAAGATTAACATGAAAATTCAAATGTACAAGAGAAAATGTTTATGCAGTAAAGAATACTCAACTGGGAATACCACTATCTGTCTTAAAAATAAGAAAACCAGGGCACTGGAAAGTTGGGGAGAGAGGGAGAAGCCACACAGACAGCAAGTAACAAACAGGAACTTCAAGTCAGCAACCAGATTCCACAGTTCTACTACAGGGGAACTCTTCCTATGTCTAGACCAGACATCTAAAACAAATGGATCCACTATCGATGGACCAGCATTGGCATAAGGGACAAAACCTTGTCATCCTCTAAACACAACTATTGTGACTTTTTGGAAAAGTCATTCTAATTAAAAAGTGCTCTTGTTTTCTTATGCATAACATCAAAGAGAGTTGATACAGATGACCTACTAAGACTTTTGCAGCTCAAAATATTTTAAGTGTTAACTTTTTTAAAAAAATGTTTGGCCAGCCAAGTGCCTCCAAAATTCTCCACTTATCATCCACTGCCTGCCATGTGTTTTTGGCCTTGGGTGCAAAAGATAGAAGGATAAGATAGAAATTATCTCTATTTTCACGGAGCTTAGATTCTACTAGGTAAACAAATAGTAAACATGTGATTGTACAACTAATTCTTATGTTTCCAAATATGAGGAGTATGCACTGAACACAGGGCTTTTGTACTTGTTATCTGGAACACACTTGCCTCAAATAGCCCCAAAGCTCTGTTCATCTTCAAACTCAGATCTTCATTCAACTATCACGTTCTCAGTGAAACCTTTCCCAACCATTCTACATAAAAGCAGCAGGCTCTATACTCACCTATCACCTTGTCTGGTATATTTTTCTTTAGAACTCTTACAACCATCTGACATATGTTAACATGTTTGGTATCTTTATCTCTACTCGAAATACAAGTTCCATTAGATCATTTTTTTTTTCTATTTTGTTCACTGCTATTGCTCAGTCTAGATTGAATGACTAAGTGTAATGAAGAAAAGCAGAATAATTGGCAAAAATGCATATAAGGAGAAACCACCCATTAATTTCACTTAGACTACATACACAATGATTTCATCAATAGACATATCTTCATACAGTGATTTAAAATAACAATTACATGTTATCATTAATGTATATGGTATTAATTTAGGCAATTTGTTTGCATTTCTGTAAAATTCTTTCCTAATAATTTTTCAACATTTAAAGCATTTATAACAGAATGCATTATTGCTAAAGAGACTTGTATTTTTACACTAGAAGGAAGCCAATATCTAACAAAACAGTTTCTCTTCGTTTTATAAATTATCTCACCTTTAAAAAAAAGAAGTGAGATGTACTATCCCAGCTGGATTTCAAATTACCATTTCACTGAACTGTAACAGGTATCTTACATATGCTGAGAAATGAAAAAAGGAGAGCAACATCTAAAATCACCCTCTAATGTTTACAGTCTGGTGTCTGTTTCACATGCTCACAGTTTCTAAGGATTTTATAGACTCTCACAGAGAAGTATCTAAGAAAAAACTAAATACCTGTTTCTATTTGCTGTACCACAGTCCAAAAGACTATATATTCTCACAAATAAAGGTTTTGTTCTGAAAAGGAGTAATACTTTTATTTTTGCACTGGCAATGTTAACTTGAGACCACTAAAAGAACAAATAAACCTGTCTCGGAAGAAGTACAAACAGCATGCTCTTTACAAGCAAAGATGGTGAGGCTATGTCTCACAAAATTTGTACACATTATCAGGAGGGATCAGCCCCTGGAGAAGGACAGGATGCTTGAATATGCACAGAGTCAGTGAAAAGAGTAAGATCTTCAACAAGATGAACTGACCCAGTACCTACAAGCATAGACTCAAGCACAACGATTGTCAGCATGGCACAGGACCAGGCAGTGTTTCACTCTGTTGTATACGGGGTCATCACGAGTTGGAATGATGATACCTAACAACAACAACAACAACTCAGAGGTTGCTCAGAGACAGAAAGCTATAATAAGATGAATATAGATTTTAGAACTGGAAACCCAAATTTGAAACCACATTCCACTGTACCTTAAATGAAACACCTCTCACAACAATGAGTAGGACACTCTCCACTTCCTCACTAGAATGTTCCATACCTTAAATCCACAACACATATTCATTTATTCAAACATTTTAAGTGCCTATTATGTGCCACTCACTGTTCTAGGTTATCTAAATAGCATGAACATAGGGGCTGGGCCTGTTTTATTCATTTCTTAGTTTCCATTATATAGTGGAGTGTCTAGAATATAGCAGACCTTCAAATATGTTTTGAATGAATAGACAACCATCCTGATTTACTCACTCCACCCTTACTCACCTCTGCAGTCACCTCCTTCTTTTAAAAATTTTTAACTTTGAAATCAGTTTTCCTTTCATTTTTACAGAAAATAAATTTTACTAGTGCAAGGCCCAAACCATATAAAAATGAAGACACAGTTTCTGTTCCCAAGAGATTCACGGAATCATCAGATGCTGAGGCTAAAGACTATGAGGACCAATTTTTAAGGTCAAGTCACCCTACAGATGAATGCTCTATCAAACATCTGTAGGACATTCAGGTGGTTTCAATCAGGTGATTGGCTGTTAACCAAAAGGTCACCAGTTTGAATCCACAGGAGCTCCTTGGAAACCCTACAGGGCAGTTCTACTATGTCCTATAGGATCACTATAAGTCACAATCGATTTGACAGCAACAGGTATGGGGAGCCAAGTGGAAGGATACTGTGAAAAATACACAGTATTATTTTTTTGGTTCTCCACTCAACTGTATTTAAAACTTTCAAAGTTCTTTTTGACCTTCAAAACATCACTGAAAAGAAATGTAAACCTAACAGGTGGCTGAATGTTTTTCTGTTGTGTCTCTTAATATTTTGATGGACAGAGAGGACAAGGATACTGTTAGTGTTTCAGTGCTAAACCCTCAAAGGCTCACCCAACACAGACAAAACCAAAAAAACCAAACACATTGCCGTCTAGCTGATCTGAGTCCTAGCAACCCTACAGGACAAAGTAGAACTGCCCTGTAGGGTTTCCAAGGAACAGCTGGTGAATTCAAATGTCAGCCTTTTCGTTGGCAGCCAAATGATTAACCACCATGCCACCAGCGCTCCAGCGCACAAAAGATCCTGAAAATACAGTTAAACTGCAAAGTTATGTCTAAATTCATTAAAGATTTACTTTGCATCTCCTAGCAAAATACTCTGAAAGAAGGAAAAAGAGACCCACTGGAATATCAAAATATTCCAAGAGCCTGTAAACCCCTATGAAACAGATCTGCTGACAAACCTCTAGACATGCCTACTCTGTTTACTTTCAGGTATTACAAGGATTAACCCGTTGTTATTGAGTTGATTCCAATTCATAGTGACCTTGTAGCACAAGGCAGCACTGCCCCTATATAGGGTTTCCATGGAGCAGCTGGGAGATTCAAATGTCTGCCCTTTTTGTTATTAACAGCAGCTCTTAACTACTGCACCACCAGTCATAAGAACTCAGCTGCTATTCAAAAGGTCAGCAGGTCGAATTCACCAGCTACTTCTTGGAAACCCTATGAGGTGGTTCTATTCTGTTGGAATCAACTTGATAGCAATGGGTTTCTTGTTTTTGCTTTTGCTTTTGTTTTTGTTTAGTAAGGATTCAGAGCTTGGATATCTCTTCAGCTTCAAAAGCATATGCTACCCACGTACTACCTTCTTTCTATAAATACAATGCATCATTTATATTAGATTTTTAACCCTTCAAAACCTGCATCCTAATTTTATAATTCTTTCTATCCCCGATACTTAGAATTCACTATAACCTGTTGGTATCTACTCTATTCCTACTCACAGCAACCCTACAGGACAGAGTAGAACTGCCCTACAAGGTTTCCAAGGAGCAGCTGGTGGACTCAAACTGCTGACCAAAGCTCCTTGGAAAGAAAGTAGTTGAAAAAAATTATTACTCAGTTTAATACTGAAGTATCTGGTTTCTTTAAAAAAAAAAAAAGAAACTCTTGATAAAAAGCAAAACAAAGTTATCCTGATTTCAACAATATGTTTACTGCGTTTGCTCTAAATCAGCAAATCCTCTGCTTTACAACAACAATACTTAAACATGTCTTTCATCAACATTCTATAATCAATATACATATCTTTAATGTTCACACATAAATTCATTTCCATTTTTCAACAGAAACTTGTATGTACTTGGTATTTTTGCAATTCAGTTTCAATTGCTTTATTTTATACTTTTATTTGGGGGTAAGGCCTAAACCAATGCAAGGTCTATTTTCTACTTTGAAAAATATTTTTAAGGTAGTTAGCAAGCATCTAATATGGAGGTGTATCATGTCAAATAAAGTAACCAAGAATTTTTTTAAGTGATTAGCAAACTGTATGCTAAATTACTTCCTAAACTTTTGGTTAAAATGTAAGACAATAAGCTAATACTAAAATTACAGCATTCACTCCAAAATGACAAAGTTTACATTCATCTGAATCTACAAAAGCTGATTCAAGTACTACAAAACATAAAGGCAATGATATTCGGCTGCTGCTATTTACAAAAGTGATTCATATCCGTACACATATAACCAAAATTCACAGAAAAAATGACATTCCTTAAAAATACAAATTCCATAGTTCTTCACTCTGCCACCCTTCAATACAACATAACCACATACATATATCAATGTCTATTCTAAGATCCTCAAAAAAATTAATACTGATTACACATAAACACAATAGTAATATTGATTTAACTCATTAACTCATTTTAACAAGATTCAATTACGAGTTTTGACCTTAATTTTCTAATTAAACTTTAATAGTCATGCTATGGATTGAACTATCTCTCCAAAATATATGTTGTAAATCCTAACCTCTATATCTGTGGTTAAAACCAGAACTCTGGTGGAATAGTGGTTTAAGTGCTACATCTGCTAACCAAAAGGTTAGCAGTTTCAATCCACCAGACACTCCCTGGAAATTCTGTGGGGCAGTTCTACTCTGACCAATAGGGTTGCTGTGAGTCAGAATTGACTCAAGCACAGTGGGTTTGGTTTTTGGTTGTATCTGTGGTTATAATTTGGGAATGGATTGTCTTTTCTACGTTAATGAAGAAGGATTACTGTACAGTATATCTTGAATCAGGAAAGAAAGAAAAGATCAAAATGAATATCAGGACTCTGAAACTTGATTTTGAATGCTGAATAGCTAAAGCCAAAGGAAGAAATGATGAAGTAAAAGTTGAACAGAAGATTTCAAAGGGTGCTAAAGAGGATAAAGTAGAGTATGTATGTAAAAGACCTGGCGATAGCAAAGCAAAAGGGAAGAATACGCTCTGCATTCCTCAAACTAAAAAGACTGGAGAAAAAATTCAAGCCTGGAGTCACAATATTGAAAGGTTCTACAAGGAAAACATTAAAGGAAGCAGGGAAGTATCAAAAGAGGCCAAAAAGAATGGGTCAATGTTCAACCTTTCAGAAATATATGATCAGGAACCAACCGCACTGGAGGAAGCAGTTGAAGCTGCACTGAAGGTATCAGTAAAAAATAAGGTTCCAGAATTGATGGAATACTAGTGGAAATGTTTCAACACACAAAAGCAGCTCTAGAAGTACTTACTCATCTATGCCAAGAAATTCGGAAGACAGCTACCTGGTCAACCATCATAGAAGTGATCTGTGTCTATGCCTATTCCCAAGTAAGGTGACTCAACCGAATGCAGAAATTATCAAAAGGTATCATTAATCTCACATGCAAGTAAAGGTTCACTAAAGATCATCAAAAGTAGCTGCAGCAGTACACTGACAGCAAACGGACAGCAGTTCAAGCCAGATTCAGAAGAGGACATAAACCAAAGGATATCACTGATGATGTCAGACTGATCTTGACTGAAAACAGAGGAATACTAGAAAGATATTTACCCATGTCTTACTGACTATGCAGAGGAACTTGACTGTGTGGATCATAGGAAATTATGAATAACATTGTAAAGAATGGGAATTCCGAAACACTTGAATGTGCTCATGAGGTAGTCATTTGAACAGAACAAGGGGATACTGCATGATTTAAAATCATGAAAGGTGTGCATCAATCAGGGTGTATCCTTTCACCATATTTATTCAACCTGTGTGCTGAGAAAAATCACCCGAAAGCCTGGATGTATAAAAGACAATGTGGCATCACGACTGGAGGAAGACTCATTAACAGCCTGCATTATGCAAATGACACAACCTACCTTGCTGAAAGTGAAGAAGACTCGAAGTACTTACTGATAAAGATCAAAGATCATAACCTTCTGGAAGAATTTCGCCTCAACATAAAGAATACAATAATGTTCACAACAATACCAATAAGCAACATCATGATAAATGGGAAGAAGACTGAAGCTGTCAAGGATTTCATTTTACTTGGATCCACAATCAACACTCATGGAAGCATCAGTCCAGAACTCAAACAACATACTATATTTGGGCAACTCTGCTGCAAAAGATCTCTCTAAAGTATTCATAAGAAAGATGTCTCCTTGAAGACAAAGGTACATCTGATCCAAGTTATGGTGTTTTCAATCACCTCCTACAGAAGTGAAAGCTGGACGATGAATATGGGAGACTAAATTAATACCTTTGAATTGTGGTGTTAGAGAAGAATATCAAAAACACTATGGACTGTTAAAAGAACAAACAAACCTGTCTTCGAAGAAGTACAACCAGAATGCTCCTCAGACACAAGGGCAGTGAGACTATTTCTCACATACTCGGGACATGTTATCGGGAGAGATTAGTCCCTGCAGAAGGACATCACACTTGTTAAAGCAGAAGGTCATGAGAAAAGAGACAGACCCTCAATGAGACAGACTGAGACAATGCCTGCAACAACAGGCTGAAGCATAACAATGATTGCGAAGATGGCATAGACCAGGGCAGTGTTTTATTCTGTTGTATGTGAGTTACTAAGACTCAGAACATATTGGATGGCACCTAACAACAACAAACAACACACCATGAGTTAACTTATTTTGAGATATAAAAGGTATAAAACAAGTGACAGAGCAGAGATGGAGCAAGATGTCAAAACACACGAAGATGGCCCCAAGAACCCAAACCAAACCCCTTGTTATCAAGTCAGTTCCAACTCATAGTGACTTTATAGCAACACTGTGGCCGCAGAAGTAGAAGCTAAAACAGACAAGAGACCTTTTTCCACAGCTAACAGAGAGAGAAAACCTTCCCTAGAACAGACACCCTGAATTTAGACTTCTGGTCCCCTAAAGTGTAAGAAACTAAATTTCTGTTTGTAAAAGCTGTCCACTTGTTATAATTGTTCTAGCAGCACTTGATATAACTATGACAGTTTATCAGCTCTTTCCCTGGTAACAACCAAACTGGAACATTTTCAGTACTAATTTTGCAAGATTTGCCCAAAAAACCACTATTGTATAGTGAAGTCTCACTAAAATTTAAAGTCACCTAAAGTAAAAAGAATGAAAGCAAAGAAAAAGGTATATTCAAGTGTCCGACTCCCTAAATTTAATACCCTATGCATATTCCTTCTGAAACTAGTTGTTATCAAGTAGATTCCAACTGAGGACATCTGTGTCAGAATAAAATTGTGTTGCATGAGATTGTGTACTATAGTGAAAGAAATTACCCCAAGGGATAAGAATCAGGATCAACAGAAAGCTGGTTACTATGAGGCGAAGGTCAGAGATATGTCTACTCTTCAGCTCTTTCACCACTTCTGACAATAGTGCCCCCCACATACCCATTCCCTAGTTCTCTGCTGGATTTGATAATTTATTGCAACGGCCACACAGAGCTCACACACCATGGTCACAGTTAGGTTTACTAGGGAAGTAACAAACTACAACTGGGGATCAGGATCAACTTGGAAGCAGTAGGATATAACTCAGGACAACTCAATCTCTTCAGTCAGGACAACTTCCAACCAGGACAGCTCTCCCAGCAACTCTCGGTCTTGCAATGCAAACTCTTTCAGTCATACAAGTGGACCCTCCTTTCAGCGTGGAAACAGGCCCTCTTCTTGGCCATGTACGCCCCTCTCAGCCTCCCAGTCATCATCCTTTCCACTGATAACTGGCCCAGCTCATTGCAGTGTAGCAACGTGCCTACCTGCTGCTCTTCTAGCAGCAGTCTTCTGCCTTCAATGGGGGCTCTGCCACAGGGCCCATCCCCCGCTTCACACTATTTTCGGTGTTCAAGTCTTTGATCTGTATTACAGCTAAGATTCCTTATCTCTTCTCTCTCTGCTTCTTTGCCTCTAAAAACCTCTATGGCATTGGCTACTTACATATGCAAACACCCTATCCATTCTAAGACATGGCCCTCCCAGCAGGATCACAAACTGATCAATTCCCTCTCTGAGCCACAAGTCACTCAATCTTATCAGCACCACTATTTGACTAGTAAGCTTGCCAATTTCTAAAAGGTGCACAAAATAAGCCAATCACAAAGCACACTGTCAGACAAAATTATCAAACCACCAAGTTGTTACATCCTACCCAAGAAATGGCAATAAACTAGACAACAGTAACAAACCTCCTGGGGTAGAAACAACATGGAAACCTCTCCTGTCCACCTCGTTTTGCTTCTCCAAAGAACTAGTGCAAATGTACTTCCTCAGAGCTAACGAAAAAAATATCTCCTAGTCTGTTTCAAAAAAAAAAAAATAACAATGCCAAAAGTCACATAAGGGAACTCATTTCACTACAGGTCATAAGGGAACTCATCTCACTATAGGTTTTCAATGGCTGATTTTCAAGAGATAGATTGTCAAGCCTTTCTTCCAGTGCCTCCCTGGGTGGACTCAAACCACTCATCTTTTGGTTAGCAGCCAAGCTCTTAACCATTTGTGCCACACATAGACTCCATATTCCTTCTACAGGTAGCTGTTTCAAGTGGTAAAGAAATTCTGTGACTTCATAACCCTCCAAAAAACAAATCCACTGCTGTTGAATCAATTCCAACTTATGGAGACCCCATAGCGCAGAAAAAAAATCATCTCACAGGGTTTCCATGAAGTGGCTAGTGGATTCAAAATGCCAACATTTTGGTTACCAGTCAAGCTCTTAACCACTGTGCCATCTGAGCTCCTTCAGTTTCATACTTCTCTACTATTCCAGTGAATCACAGGAAGCAGAAAACCAGAGTTCCCAAGTGGTACAATGGTAGAAACACAATCCCCAAGTGCTACAAATTGTTCACACACTTGGCAGCTAAATGGAAGTTTGGAGGTTCAAGTCTATCCAGAGGCATCTAAGAAAAAAGTCCTATCTACTTCTGAAAAATCAGTCACTGAAAACCCTGTGGAGCACACTTCTACTCTAACACATATGAGGTCACCAAGAATGAGAATCAACTCCAGGGAAACTGATTTAATGGTATGTGAAAAAAGGCTGTGCTTCCTGCCTGTCTTCTAGGATTCCACTGCTCTAGAGCAAGGAGTAGACTTTTATAAATACTAATTAATCCACAGCATACTGTGGCTAGTTAAAAAACACTATAAACGATAACAACAATACAGCATTTAGCATGCAGACAGATATCAACTCAATAATAATCCAATATGAAAATGTGGTAAGAAATGACTTTTGTCATCAGAACAACTTTGGAAACAATCAGCCCCTCCCTGAGCCAGGTACCAATTCTTGAAACACCACCTTTAGCAACAAAGAATGAGAATCAAAGTTTAGGGGAAAAAAAAAACTGCACTATTTTTCCCTTTCATAACCAAAACCTCTACACTCTTACCAGTTTAAGCTTCTGAACCTCCTCTCCTCAGCAGTCAACTTCCAAAGGAAAGAATAGTTAAGACTGGTCATGGATTTGGAAAGAAACACTACCACTTCAAAGAAAAGTTACTCTCACCTCTGCTATTAAGAAATTCCGACTCAACGGCACTTGGCTGGCATTAAGAAATTCAGCATTTGTATCTGTTGGCTACCACCAAGTCTTCTAAATCTAGTTAAAATTTTTTCTTCATTTACAAATTCTCCCCTATCCTTTCTCATCAGGGCTCTTCCTCTACATCACGCAAATGAACAAGGCTGTAACTCATCTAGAGTTCTGTTATTGAGAAGCAAAAGTCATTATCAAATGCAGGCAGAGCCATGAGAGACTCATACTTAACAAAGACCCACTACTATTAAGTCAATTCTGATGCATACAGAAAGGAGTAAAACTGCCCCGCTGGGTTTCCGAGGCTGCTATAATCTCTACAGTAGAAGACTGCTACATCTTTCTCCTACAAAACGGCAGGCAGGCTTGAACTACCGACCTTACAGTTAGCAGCTCAGCACTTAACCACTGCACCACTAAAGCTCTTTTCATACTTAACCCTGAGTTTCAAACTATGTTCCATGAAACCAAAGACCTGCATATTTCCAGTAGCTATGAGTGAAAGAGTGTCAGTGTTACATTTATAAAGGTCCATAACCCCCCATTACTTCTTGCATTCATTATGGACAACTTCAGCCAAGAAAAGATACCTAAGTATTTCAAAAGGTTCTTATTTAAATTGTCACTGTAGAACATATAAAGGGTATAGGGGAAATAGAGAAGTGACAGTTTGCTGTATTTTTAAAATACTATCACCTTTTTCTTCTTTGGCCACTTGTTTAAAATACTAATTCTACAGATAAGAAATTAAAGTCTAAAAAGAACTGAAGTTTATCAATAATCTTATTTTTTACCTTTAAATTTTACTAACTGACAAAGTGATATGTAACACCATTAAAGGGAGAAAAAAAAAGGTGATCTGAATTTGTCTTAATGATATACCAATTACCTAAAACATGATGAATCAGTGTTTACCAAAATAAAATAAACCTACTGCAATCAAGTCAATTTCAACTCCTAGTGATCCTATAAGACACAGCAGAACTGTCCCATAGTGTTTCCAAGGCTGCCAATATTTACAGAAGCAGACCGACACATCTCTCCCCAACGGAGAGACTGGGAGAGTTCAAACCACTGAGCTTTCTGTTAGCAGCTGAGCTCTTTAACCACTGCACAACCAGGGCTCCTTGGTAATGAATTTACCTTATAAATAATGCAAAACACAAATTATTGTACAATATACTTCACCCTTTCTTTCTGAAGAAATGGAAACTATAAACAATCCAATATTACATGGATCATGTAGACCCTACATCACCAGTATAAACTACGTATTTCCTACATGAACACCTAAACATGAAATTTCCATGAGCACTTCAAGAAACAATCAATATTCATTGCAGTTTATTTGGTTACTATTCATGCTCAATTCTCAGAATAATAAAAGGTTTTCTTGTATCCCTAAAATAGTACCTTCTATACAATTTTAATGGACCCCTAGTGCACTACAGTTAATAGCTGGACTACAAACCCAAAGGTCCACAGTTCGAACTCGCCAGTTACTCCTTAGAAACTCTACTGGGCAGTTCTCCTCTGCCCTATAGCATCACCACAAGTCAGAATGAAAGCAACGGCAACAGGGTCTGGCGGGGTGGGGGGAGAGTAACATAATTTTAAGTTTTAGGTTTCTTAATTCTTTCTTTGAAGGAAAACTAGAAAGCTAATTTTTTATGTGGTACATGACATTTGGATGCCAAGTCCCAACATGTGCCACAACCATAAAATTAACCACTATCAAAACTAATACTCAGGAAAACAACGACCTTACTATACAGTGCTGTTTGTAGTTAATTACAATACGAAACACAGTTTTTTTTTTCCCAAATTGCACTGAAAAATAGCTCATTACTTTTTATATTGCTGGCTTAAGTTTTATTCAACTGAGTTTTAGCCCATATAACCAAAAGAATGCTAGTTACAGTAACTAAAGGTAAAAAATCATATTCATCTTAAGAAATTTTAAAGCATTTTTACAAAATAAACCTAATTTAGAATGAGTAACTTTAGAAAGAGTATCAAAATGGCCAAACCAAAATGAACACATTATCACTATCTTGCCTTTACATACATGTAAACTTTATTTGATTATTTACTATCTTCACATCTGTGATACATTAGGTTCCACAGACATCTCTGAATCCTTTCCACAGTGAACAGATGGTGAACTACTATAAAATTGGAAGCTAGGGTAACATCTGACGGAATTATTAATAATCTTGCTCTTCAGCCTAAGGAAAGACATAGAGCAGCAAAGATAAGTTTTCCTAACAGGATAATGACGAATCAGGGAGAGACACAAGGAAAATTATTTGGAGATAGTCACAAAAAGAACTGGGAAAAGTAATCCTCAAAACCCACTGCCGTCAAGTTTGGTCTGACTCATGACGACCCTATAGGTCAGGGTAGAACTACCCCATAGAGTTTCCAAGAAGCGCCTGATGGATTTGAACTGCCCACCTTTTGGTTAGCAGATGTAGCATTTAACCCACTATACCACCACGGTTTCCAAGTAATCCTTAATAACAAAGAAAAGATTATATAAAAACACAGAAAACATTAATCTACTGAAAAAAGCCTGTAGAAAAAAAAACAGAAAAGGGAAGCATAATACACTTGACGAGACAGATAACAGCACTATGAAAGACAAGTTCCCTTTTTAATTTGCTAAACATAAAATACATTCCTGCAGGGTGCAGTGGACAGCTTTTTATGGCCTTTCTTGCTACAGTCTTGTTAACTTCCACCAAATGACTGAGTGGGTCTATGCAAATAAGTTGCTGGGGCCTTCCAAAGGGATTGGACAGCTTGCTAGTAATGCAAATAAGATACCTGGCACCTTTGTTGGATGGTAGAACAATGCAACTAAGGGGTATAAAACCCTAATAAGGCGACTGGTTAGTTTTGTCATTGGCTAGGCTTAAAAGAGAGCCAATCTCACAGCAGAGCGGGTAGAATCTGACTACCACCAAGAAAGAAGAGCAGTGGGTAGAATGTGTCTTTTGGAGCTGGAGATCCTGTGCTGAGAACTTAAGCCAAGGAGACAAATAAAACTGTAACACCAGAGATGATAAGAGACAGTGAGAAGCAGCACAGAGAAATGATAGCAAAAGACACAGCTGCATCAAGAAACAGCACAAGAAGGTAAAGTGGGCTTCCCAGACCATGAAGCAAGGTGGATATGGTAGGCATGGAAAACCACAGGGGAAGAGTGCTGACTGTCTTCAAACAGAGGCTTTCTAGTAGAGTGAGCTAAAGAACTTTCCAACACTTACCCAAGTAAGGCAGAGGCTGGCCCAAGTGGAAAAGAGAGAGAAAAAGTGAAAGAGAGAGGGAGAGAGGCCTGCCTGCAAGCATGACTAAGAAGCTGTTCTGATCAAAGAACTATATCCTGAGTCATGCCTGAGCCTGAGTATGATGTGTGAGATCTGTGTGTTTGCTGCAAGAAATTATCAAACCCAGCAGAGAAGTATAGGTACCATGGGAGGGACCCCTGGTGTCACAACTGGTAAAAGGGTTGGCAGGTAGAGGTATGTGTGACCTCTGCTTCACCTAAGAACCAGCCTTCAGCTGATGCTGATGGTGCTTCTGTCTAGTAAAATTACAGGCGGTTAGACAAGCCAGATGTCATTCTTATATGCTGAGACCATACATTCCTGAAACCTCAAAACACAGTTACTAAGTAAAACTGAGACTTGGTACTTGACAGTTTCTAACTAAAGTAATAACCAACAACTGAATCCAACTGTCAGCTCCCCAGAAATAAAAACATAAAAACTAAAAATAATAAGACTATCTAGTCATGTCAGGTCATTATATATGTAGAAATACAATATTCAGGATGGAATGGTTATGTAAGAGAGACAAGACAGCCTAGAAAATAGAGCACAAAAGAATCCTGCTCCATAAAACCAAGAAAGTCACTGGATTATCTCTAGAGCTAAAATAATGTACATCTCAGTAGAATTCTGTATTACTGATGGGGTATCAATAAGTAATAATCAATAATCAATATGTTTTCTGAGTGAGGGTACATGATCTAAAAAGACAAGGGCTTTCTTCTTTTAAAAAGAGAAATCTGTGATTTATTAACAAAGTTAATCCAACATTTACTGTGAAAACATGCTTTATCTTCCTTTCCAGTATTTATTTTATTATTATTATTTATTTTTATTTTTTATTTACAGTATTTCCAGAGGAAGGTAATATTATAAATTGAGCACTTTAATAAGCATTCAAGAGATAAAAACAGGCAAAAAGTTATCAAGAAGTACATATTTTCTTTTTTGTTAACATGAAACATATTTCACACAAAACCAGACTACAGGAAAACATGGATTGGCCTCAGTGACCATTCAGCTGAGATACATTTCCCTGTATTTCAGCTATCCAGGGGCAGTTCCTTTGAAGCAATCAAAAAAACAAAAAAAAGTTACCATCAAAGTCACTTCCAAGTTATGACAATTCCATGTATGTCACAGTACAACTGTGCTCCACAGGATTTTCATGGCTATGACCTGTAGGAAGCAGTTCACCAGGCCTTTCTTCTGAGGATCCTCTGAGTGGCCGGAGCAACAGTTAAAACTATTTAAACAATTCCTGACACAAGATTAGAAACCCTGGTGGCGTAGTGGCTAAGCGCTAAAGCTGCTAACCAGGTCAGCAGTTCAAATCCATCAGGCACTCCTGGGAAATTCTATGGGGCAATTCTAGTCTTCCTATAGGGTCGTTAAGAGTCGGAACTGACTCAATGGCAGTGGGTTTGGATTTGGTTTTGACACAGGATTAGAATTTTTAACTTAAAAAAACACCTTTACTGTTATTCAACTTTATTTTTCCCTCCGGAAAAGGACACAAAAGTTCAGCTTATACAAAATGGTCCCAAAGTGAGGGGACGGAGGCGGAGAGGGAAGGGATGAGCAGATATTAAAAAAGCTTCAAGGACAAAAAGCATGTTTCAAACCAGAACATTATTACAGCCAGTCATCTGGAATTCAACTACCATTCAACTGTAGCAATCAGCCAAGCCCAGGGAAATTAAAATAACAGTAACTTTGACAAATTATCTTCTATAAATATTCAAATATGGACACTTGTTGCTTGCAAGAGTCTCTATATGCCAATCAAAATGCTTTGTTTAGGACTCTAAAATTGAGATTTTCCACCCTTCTGTGGGAATCCCCTGAGGCCTTACCCTCCATTTTAACCCTCTCACCCCAACTGACTAACAGACCAGTTGTCTTCCCACCTACAGCATGAATTAAAAAGTTCGAGAAACATTCTTGCAAGCATTAACAGACAAAAGTACCTAGAACCTCTGAAAATCTAGGTTTTATAAAAACAAAAGGAAAGACTTGTAAGAGCAGAAAAAGCAAAGGCAGGATTTTAAAGGATGGCAACTGAATAAAAATTGAAATGTTATTCATGAGATTACACAGGCCTTGGGAAGTAAAATCTACATGTGAAAAACAAGTTCATAAATTCAGGCTCTGTTCAAGGTTCCCATTAAGAAAAACCACCAATTATTTGACTCAAAACAAGACCCTGTGTTTTGATGACAAGTTTAAGTACATGACAGTGTCAAAAGTGGGAAATGAAATCATTAGGAAATTCATACAAAACTCACTTTTGGATATCTATGGGTGGTTCTATTTAATCAGCAATAATAGCATTACTGAAGGCAAGATATCTTACACATGAATTTGCCAACTGCTCTCCTGTCCCCTGTTTGTTTCCTATAAACAAGTGCACAACTACTGAAAAGTGTAAGACCTTGCAGGAAAACTGCATGTGACAGGCATTCCTCTGTATCCACGGTAGCATTCACTCATGGAAGAAAACCTATTCAGAGGCATACACCTCTCTGGTCTCACCCTGAAAAAAACAGCTATAAATATCTCTACTAAATTGCTCAAAATATTTCTAGAAGTTAGGTGGGCTTGCAAGAAACTCTTACTTGATTATCACAAACCACTAACTATCCAAACCAGGGGCAACAGAAGGTCCAAGCCAGACCAGTGCTTCTCAAAGCAGGAAAGGTAGAAGAAAAGTGCAATCTTGGGATGAGCACCTTCTGTCTCCCTTGTTAGAAACCCAGAAATCTCAAGCCTCATCTGAGGAATTACAAATTAGAATACGCATTGTAACAAGTTTCCCAAGTGACTCTCACACACATTAAAATTTGAGAAGCTCTGTGCGTGGCCAGCGAACATACTCCACTAGTCTCACCTCATCTGGACCATGGGAGAACGAAGAAAACGAAAGTCACAGGCAAACATCTGTCCAAAGGACTAGTAGACCACAACTAGCACAGCCTCCACTAAACTGAATTCAGCACAACTGGATGGTACCCAGCTACCACCACTAATTGCTCTGACAGGGATCACAACTGAGGGTGCCAGACAGGCATAGTAAAAACACAGAACAAACTTCTAACTCACAAAAAGAGGCCAGACATACTGGCCTGGCAGAGAGACAGAAACCGCTAAGAGTATGGATCCCATACACCCTTTTAGCTCAGTACGTAACTCAATCCTGAGATTTCACCCTTCAGCAAAAATGAAACAGACCCATAAAACAAAACAAGACTAAAGTGTACAACAGCCCAGGAACAAAAACTAGATGGCAGAAAGGGACAGAAAAGCTGAGTAATAGGAAACCTAAGGTTGAGAAGGACAGCGTGTTAACAAGTGGAGTTACCAACCAAAGTCATAAAACAATATGTGTACTAATTGTTGAATGAGAAACTAAATTGCTCTGTAAATCTTCAATTAAAGTACAATGTAAAAATTGAGAAGCTCTTGATGGGATATTAGAATGTGAGAAAGGTATAATCTTCTGTTCAAAGAAATCTGGTTCCTACTACACAGGTCACTATTTGGCCAACAGTCAGCCAATTTATAGCCTCTGGCTCATAGGGTCATTATTCATACCACAATTTTTTGGATTTTAAGTAAAGACTCTTACAAAATAGAAAATCTTCAAGAGCTAAGAAATGAGTATGAATGACTAAATGTGTAGTCCTAAGAAAGGCTGGGAAACTCTGGTGGTGTAGAGGACTAAGTGCTATGCCTGTTAACCAAAAGGTTGGCAGTTCAAACATGCCAGGCACTCCTTGGAGACTCTATAGGTAGTTCTACTCTGACGTATAGTACTGGGTCACCGTGAGCTGGACCCGACTTGACAGCAGCAGGTTTTTTTTTAAGAAAGGGTGAGATAGTTACATTAGAGCAACTGGTACTGTCTCATGTCCCCAAGTCATGTTAATTAAGTAAACAGTAATTATGTTAATCATGTTAATTAAATAAACAGTAATAATAACGACCCCTTTCATTCCAAACCCTAAACACTAAGAATGACTGGGTTCTGAGCAGCTAGGAAGGACATCTATGTCGTCATAGAAAGAGGCTACATACATTGCTTTTTAACCTGTTGACTCTCAGCACCATATCTACCTTTAATTCTCATCTCAGTAAAAGGAGGGACTAAACTGAAAACTACCTTTCACTTTTGCAAGTCGACTTCCTGTTACTGCCATTAAGGGTTCTACAGGTGGAGATCCTGTGCTTTCTTCCTGTTAGCGTTGCCACAGGGCAGGCCCTCCACCCAGCAGTAACCACCAGCTTTTGCTGGCACTCCCTGAAGTACCTTTCAGAACTACCAACAACCGCCAGGCAGTACCCCTTCATCACAGTTTTAAGCCCCAACTCTACGGGGCCTCTCTTCCAGACTCTTCCTTGTCCCCCCTGACTTACAGATGGTAGTTGCTTCCTACAATTACTGCCTCTGTTATCTCAATGTTCCCCTTTAACACCTGAATAACCTACCCTCTAAATTCAATTTTCTCGACTAAAATATACTAGACTAAATTGTCTTCCCTGGCCACATCCTACCTGATACATCAGAGCTAAATGGCATAAAATTTAGCATGAGTCTTGATTATCCTGAAAATTTTTTTTACCAAATATATGATAGCTCAGGAGGAAACAGTTGCTACCTTTCCCCTAAAATAGGTGCAAGGTACAAAATGAAAACACAAAGTACAGTTGAGAAAGAAAAACAAGACAGCACAACCTAAGAAAGCGATATAGTGAAGCAAGTATCATGGTAGAAAACACATTTTAGCCCCCCAAACAAAGAAAAAGCCAATAAAAAGTCTAAAAGAAATGGAAATTCCTTTAAATAACAAAAGTCCCAGAATTTTATAACTGGAAGTTATAAAACAGTGCTTCTGCCACTGTTTAATATTTTCAAAGCAGTTTTCATCTGTTCTAAGTTACCATACTGTAGTAGTATTCTCCAGGAAACAGAACAGGAAATATATTTTAATACATTAAGAGGTTTATTTCAAGGAATTGGCTCACAAAATTATAGTGGCTGGCAAGTTCAAAATTCACAGGTCAGGCTAAGGAGCTATAACAGCCAGGCAGGAGTTGATGCTACAGTGTTGAGTCTAAAATCCATAGGGATGTCCAGATGACTAGAAACTCAAGCCACACTTGATTAATGACATAGCCCTGAGGCAGAAATTTCTTCTTTAGAAAACCAGTTTTTTGTTCCTAATGCCTTTAACTGATAAGGCCTGCCCACATTATACAGCAAAATCATTTTTATTCAAAGTCATCTAATTGTAGATGCTAGCCACATTCTCAAAATACCTTCACAGCAACACTCAGCTCTTAGTGTTAGATTAAGTAAAGTACTATAACCCATTCAAGTTGACACACAGCACTAACCATCATTACCACTTTAATAAAACTTGAGAAACTAAAAAGAGTTCAAATAAAGATGACGACAGTGACGAAAGGAACTGGAAATAGAATCCATGAAGAAACGTTTAAGAGTCAAAGCATTTCGTCCAGTCCAGTAAAAGGAAAACTTCAGGCCAATATATTAGCTACCTCCCAGTTTAAGAATTCTTACAAGCCGTGCTTCAACATATCTAACGGGAAATACAAAGGAGTTGTTTGGCTTCAGATCAGTAAAACAGTGATTCTTAACGCTGGCTGCACATGAGAATAACCTACAATAATTTTACAAAAAATAAACAATAATAATAATGCCCCAAACCCCAATGCCAGAGATCTTATTTAACTGATCTGGGGTAGCACTCAGATATATTAAAAAAAAACAGTGTTCATGATGAACTAATAGATAAGACTGAGAACCCCTCACTGGTACATTTCATACCTCTGTTACTCAAAATGTGGTCTAGCTACACCCAGATTACCTGGGGACCTTGTGAAAAAGGCAGCATCTTGGGTCCAAAGTACACTGGTCAATATTCAGCCAAAAAATTTATCTAAACTGAATTTTCCTGAAGTTTTAAATACAACACATTCTTTTGCTTTTCAAGCTTGTCAAATTTAATGAGAACACTTTTTGTGGATAAATAACAACAAAAACATCTACTACACACACAGAAACCCTAGTGGTGTAATAGTTAAGAGCTATGGCTGCTAACCAAAAAGTCGGCAGCTCAAATCTATCAGGTACTCCTTCGAAACTGCATGGGGCACTTCTACTCTCTCCTGTGGGGTTGCCATGATTCAGAACAGACTCAATGGCAGTGGGTTTGGTTTTTAGGTTTTATTGAGCACATACTATCTGCAAGCATCATTCTTTATAATTTAGTCCTCAACATGTCTCTAAGGTAGAAAACTGAGGGAAGAGAGCTGCTATATAAATAACATGCCCCAGGCCACACAGCTAGTAAGAGGAAGAGTTGAGATTTGAATCCAAGTAGTCTAATTTAAGAGTTTACACAAAACAATATCTTCCTCAAATATCTAGAGATTTTTCAGGAAAAAATATAATTACTTATAATGAAAATACTATAATAATAAAGGAAAAAAACAGTGTGTTTTTTTCCACTTAAAATATTTATATCTGTGGAATCCTAACAGTGATATATAATGACATTAATTCCATTATGGGTTTGTGACCCACACTTAAAACAGAGAGAAACATGAAAGGGAAGATAACAAATTAGGACTCCAAAATTACCAGTATCTTGGGGTGACTGATAAACACATCAATACCGCACATGACACTGTCCTACAGAAGATAAATTTGTGAAATAACCACTGTGGTACCTACATTTTAAAAAATACTGAAAACTCATGTTACGTGATCCATTCTATGTAACACCTCTTTAATTTACTACTGCCACTACCACTACCACTAGTCACAATGAAAAAGGTATGGTGTGTATTTAGTCTTATTTTTCTCCTCTTCTTTACCTAACTTTCTCCATCTCTAAAAAAGTCCACTCTCTTTCCATCTGTTATTACTGAAGCATATTTCAAATCCCAGTACTACTCAAATGTTGTTTCTGGAAATGTTGAAAAGACTTTTAAACAAGAGGTCAGAAGGAAATTATCAGTAAAGGCCTACTAGAAGTCTTAATTTGGTGAATTCTAAACAGCATGATAGAATAGCTAAAATTCCCAGAGATAAGTAAGATCACTGCAACAGCAAACAGGCTAAGTTTAAAGTATGCAAAATTATATACAATAACTACCTTAAAGCTGAGCAACACTCAGATACTTTAGCTTGTCTTAGTCCAAGTATGCAGCTATTAAAAAAAAGAAAGAAGGAAAAAGAACTATACTAACTTCTTCATTAACAGTGACAAAGCCCTGAGGACCTAGTTTGTGAGAATGGACAAAACTGCACATATTAAAAAGAGATATGCTTAACTCATAAGAGTTTTTAAAATAGATGCCAGAGCCAACAGATTTGAGGGCTAAAGATACCTATGCAAATCACTGAAATGTAGCCTTCCAAACATGTAAGTTTAAAATTCAATGTTTCCTTTGAGGCTGGTCTTACCTGGAGAATCTAAAGGAGCAAAGACCCATGTAAGCCACTATAGCTGTTATTCTTGTTCTTGTGAGGTGTCACTGAGTCAATTTCAACTTGTAGCCATTCTCTGTACAACAGAATGAACACACTGCCTGGTCCTGCACCATCTTCATAGTCATTAATGTATTTGTGTTCACTGTGATAGCCACTGTGTCAGTCCATCTCACTGAGGGTCTTTTGTTTTTTAGCTAACTCTCTACCAAGCATGATGTCCTTCTCCAGGGACTAGTCACTCCTCATAACATACTGAAAGTATGTGTGATACAGTCTTGTCATCTTTTCTTCCAAGGAGCATTCCAGCTATTTTTCTTCAAGACCGACTTGTTCATTCTTCTGACAGTCCATGGTATACTCAGCATTCTTCCCCAATACCATAATTCAAAGGCATTAATTCTTCTTCAGTCTTCCTTACCTACCATCAATCTTCTGCATGCACATAAGGTGAGTGAAAACACCATGGCTTGGATTACGGGCACCTTAGTCTTCAAGTGCTTTCTAACAGTTTAAAGCTATCTTTTGCAGTGGATTTGCTTGATGCAATGTGTTGTTTGATTTCCTGACTGCTGCTTCCATGCGTGTTGATCATGGATCCAAGTAAAATGAAATCCTTGACACCCATCTGTCAGTGTGTCACACTCTGGGGGCTTGCATGTTGCTATGATGCTGGAAGCTATGCCATTTGTATTTAGATACCAGCAGGGTCACTCATAGCAGTCAGGTTTCAGATGAGCTTCCAGACGATGACAGATTAGGAAGAAGGACTTCGCAGTCTACTTTAGAAAAGAATTAACTAGTGCAAGTTTATGAATAGCAGCAGAACATTGTCTGATACAGTGCCAAAAGTTGAGGCCCTCAGGTTGGAAGGCATTCAAAAGACAACTGGGGAAGAGCTGCCTCCTCAAAGCAAAATAAACCTTAATGATGTAGATGGAGTCAAGCTTTAGGACCTCCATAGAAAATGGTGAAAAACAAGTCTCCAGGAACAATCGAATATAAACCAGTATGTTTCAACAAATGGATGCAAGGCTCAAAGTGCCTACTCATCTATGCCAAGAAATTTGGATGACTGCTACCTGGCAAACTAAATGCAAGAGTCTGTATTTGTGCCAATTACAGAGGAAGGTGACTCAACAGAATGTGGGTATTATGGAACAGTATCATTAGTATCAGTCACAAGTAAAATTTGACTGAGACAATTCAAAAGTGGCTGTAGCCATACATCAACAGGTGGCCACCAGAAATTCAGGCCAGATTCAGAAGGTGATATGGAACAAGGGGTACCACTGCTGCTGTCAGATGGATCTTAGGTGAAAGCAGAAAATACCAAAAAGATGTTTATCTGAATTGCATTGGCAACACAAAGGCAATTTGTTATGTGAATCATAACAAATTACAGACAACACTGAGAAGAACGGTAATTGTGCTCACTTGACTGTGCTTATGCAGAATGTGTACACAGATCAACAGGCAGTCATTCCAACAGAGCAACAGCATACTGTGTGGCTTAAAAATCAGAAAAGGTGTTCAATAATGTCCTATTCTCTGACCATATTTATTGACTATATACACTGAGCAAATTAATTCAAGAAGCTGGATTATATGAAAAGAACATGACATCCAAATTAGAGGAAGACTCATTAACAACCTATAATATGCAAATGATACAAACTTGCTTACCTATTGTGATGGAGACTTGAAGCATTTAGTAATGAGGATCAAAGGCTACAGCCTTCAGTTTGGATTACAACTGAACATAAAGAAAAAAAAAATTCTCATAACTGGACCAATAAACAGCAGCATAATAAACGGAGAAAAGACTGAAATTGTCAAGGATTTCATTTTACTTGGATCAACAATCACTGCCCTAATCCATGGTATTTTTAAATGCCTGATATGAATGCAAAAGCTGGACAGTAAAAAAGAAAGACCAAAGAATTGGTGCACTGGAATTACGGTGTTGGCCAAGAATACTGACTATACCCTGGACTACTAGATAAATGAACAAATCTGTCCTGGAAAAAGTACAGCCAGAATGCTCCTTAGAAGCAAGGATAGAGAAACCTCGTCTTGCTTATTCTGGATACTTTATCAGGAGGAACTATCGTTGGAGAAGAACATCATGTTTGGTAAAGCAGAGGGTCAGCAAAACAGAAGACCCTCAACAAGATGGACTGACACAGTGGCTGTAACAATAGGCTCAAACATAACTGCTACTACTGCAGTGAGAGTGTGGGACCAGGTACTGTTCCATTCCTTGGTAGATGGTTGATGAGTTGAAGCCCACTGGATGGCACCTAACAATAGTATACCTAACCCTCAAAACGACCTTAATGGATGGCTACTATTATTTTCAAGTTGCACTTGACAAAACTGAGATTTTGTAACTTGCCCAATGTCACAGTTAAGGAACACAGAATTCATGAAGTTCATCTCACTCCAAAATCTAAACTCTTCACTCTAGCCTACATCAGCTTCCCAAAATAGCAAGGCAACAACAGTGGGTACAAAATCATCCTACAGTTATACTGTTGTTGTGTGCTGGCAAGCTGATTCCAACCCATAAGGATCCTATAAGACAGTATAACTACATCATACGGTTTCCAACGCTATAATATTTACAGGAGCAAATCACTAGGTCTTTTCTTCCACAGAGTGGCTGGTGGATTAGAATCAATGACCTTTTGGTTAGCCAGTGTGCACCTGATCACTGCACCATCAGTGCTCTTTTTCCACAGTTATTTTCCCAAGTCATCTCTAAGTAAATCATGACCTAAGCACACTCCCATAAACATTTCTATGTGGCTGGGAATTAAAAGAAGGAGAAGCATAGGACTATGAAGGGCTGCACATTTAGCTTGTTATAAAATACAACTGCTACATCCTAACTTTACAGAGAGGTAATTATAATAAACAAAAATAAGCACAGTTAATGAGCATACTTTATATTAAGGAATTTCCCAGTAAACATAGTGCTTAGTATTTAAAGTGTTTTCAATTAGAAATTAGATAATTAAAAAAAAAAAGAAAAGAAATTAGATAATTCATGTAATAATAATTCCATGAAAAGGGTCAGTGTGGCCATTACTCTTTCAGTTGAAATTATGAACATACAGCTTAAATCAATTCAGTTTGAATTCAGTGTAAACTGAGTTCATTATAAACTGTACCCTCTGGCTCTTCACATTAAAGGATGGTAGTAATCCTTAGTAAGCATCTAAGTAGCCACAGAGGTCCAATGCATAACTACTAAGAGACCTATATATCATCCACACACACACAAAAGAATATAACAAATACTAACTTAAGGTTCTCTACTTATAAAGAACAACGATGATTTTAGGAAACATCTCACAACCTGGTTTCAATTGGAGGACATTATACTGAGTGAAAGTAGTCAGCGACGAAAGGTCGAATACTGTATAACACCCCTGCGATAAGAACTCAAAAACAGACTAATGCATAGAAGAAAAGACTCTTTGACGGCTGCAAGGGAAGGGAGGGAGGGAGGGCAAGGGGTGGAGGGTTTAGATAGCTGATAGAAATTTGGTTGGGTGAAATTGGTGAAAACACACATCAGTAAGACGAACAATATTAAGTGGACTTCAACATAACTTGAGTACTCCTTCCATCTTAACCCATACTGCAAGGACAGAGTAGCTGGAGTGCAGAGACAGGGACCATGCTCTCAGGCAAAATCAAGGCCAATTGGCACAACTAGCATTTTGCTAAGAGGGCTCTCTGAATCTTACACTGGTGAGTGGCATCTGGGGTCTTAAAAGCTAGCAAGCTGCCATTCGAGGGTACAGCAAATGGTCTCAACTTAGCATAAGCGAATGATCGCCAAGGACCAAAACAACATAGGGGACAGAGAACGCAGAAGACAGACAGACCCATGTGAGTGGATGACTACATCGACTTGTGACTGGAAGAACCGGATGGTCCCTGGCCACCAACAGTGATAGCCGTGATGGAGCTCACAAAGTTGAATCTCACTAGCAACACAAGAATAAAAAGGGATGCACTCTGAGAGCTCCATTAAAAGACCTCAGTTGATGGTCCATGGACCTCGGGGTTCCCCTGAGAGCATGGCCCCTGGCCCTGATGCTGCCTATCCATAAATCATAATGGAGGTCAACTCTCAGACAGGAATGGACTGGACTTGGCAACACAGAGTGACCATATCATGTGTGCACTTTTTGGTTCTGTGCATCTATAGGATGTCATCCTGCTGACCTTTCACTGGAGGAAGAGGAGTGGGTGAGGAGGAGGGGATAGGAGATTGTTGGGAGGATAAGACATTATGGAGAAGAGAGCAAGAGTGTGCTGTCATTGGACAGGGAGAGCAGTGGGAGCTGCATATAGGTGGGCATGCAATTTATATGGGAACGTACATTTTCATTCAATCATAATTTTAAAAAAAAGGTTCTCTACTTAATACTACGCTTTCTACTCAAATTTACTAAAACCTATGTTTCTAAAGGTTAACTTTTAAATATAAAATAATTTCTTTAAAAAATATTCTGCAACTTTTCTCAAAACATCTGCTTTTCTCTCATCTCAGGTTTCTCCCAAGGAGCTACTTTCTTTCAAGTATTTTTCTAGCTTGCCTGTTCCAACCACCCATTTCCCAAATGGATATATATAGGTTTCAAAATCAGGTGTGTTGAAAGCACACCTGAGCTCAGGCTAGAAATATGGGAAACAAGACTACTCTCATTCAAATAAAAACCAATTAGTCACGGCAAAGAAGGATTAGATTTATATGCCAGTAACATTTACACCACTGCCATTCATTAAAACTCAGAGTTTAGAAATTAGAAATTATTGATGATAAAATATATTCTGTTAAATTATACAGAGTAGAATTTGTATTTTAACCTGGTATCTCTCAACAAGTAATACAAGTCTTATTCATATTTTTAAATTTTGTAAATTCCATAATTTTAGATGCAACTCCTTAAGAATATTTTTTAATTAAATGCATTAAAATTAAGCTCTTAGCCAAGTGAAGTATGATACACAGATACAAAACAATACATAAATGTATCTCAGCCAGAAAAAAACATGTATCTCCTATTTTGTTCACCTTCTCATTAAAGAAGTTAAATCTATAGTACCCGTCCAATCTAATCAGAGAGGTTCTGATCCACTAGAGTACTACTGCTAGGGAACTCATCAGCTACAGGTACATGACAAAAATGAGAAAACTTTCCTCTCTCCTAGAGAACCGTTCATCAAATACATAAAAGTAGGTATCTTTTTTTTTTTTTCAAACAAACAATGCTAATCACCTTTTCACAATTAGTAGAGATTTATTTGGGTGCTGGTGGTTTTGTTTATGTGACTAGCTTTATTCAGTATTTTTTGAGGGAAAAGTAGATTTTAGACATTCCTACCTAGAAATACAAATGAAACACTGAAACCCACAGTCTCCACAATCTCAGTGAGATTGTGAAGCTTTCCAGACAGTGGCACAAAGTTCCTGAACCAAAAAACTACCATGTTTTACAGTAAAAACTGCATGTTTTTCCTCCAGAGATTCTGTCTACAAAGAAAGCATTAGGCTCTTCATATAAAAACAGAGCCCAGAGCTATTATGGAAGCAGAAATTCTTTGGAACACTCTTCCCCCTCCCAGAAGTCCATCTGTAACATCAATAGAACCTCAGACAGCAGAGGCCTACATGTTTAGTAAATCATTTCTAACCCCTTATTCTTACTAAGCACACACATGTTTTCTTCCTAAGCAGGTTCTCTGGACACAACCGAATAGTGATGCCTTTCAATCCCAGACTCCCTGCCACTCCTCCTTGTTTGCTATACACAGAGGTGAATGATGGAAAGTGTCTTTAAAGTACTGGTTTGGGATTACAAATAAGCTTTGTGACAGGCAAATTCATAGATATAGAATCCATAAGTGATGAGGATCAACTGGCACGATGGATTGAATCTACAGTTGTAAGCTATAGGTAAAGCACTTTGTGTGTTTTAAAATACTTTCATATAATTTCAATAATACTATAATTAGGCATGCCAGAACATTCTCATTTCTTGCTAACTGAAGCTCAGAAGTCCAAGTAACTAATTCAAATTTATTTGGTTTTGTATGTCTTAGTAAGCAAACTTATATTCCCAAATTCTGCTTGTTACAGCTGCAAAATCAGAAACGCATTATACCACACCATACCACTTCACCCCACACAGTGTCTCCTCAGATGAAGAAAGAACTGGTGGAAGAAGGAGAAGATAAAGAAGAGAGTAAGGACAAGTTCTTCATAGAGCCTTAACCTACAGTAGTCATCGTAAGTCAGAATCTACTAGACAGGAACTGCTTATTGGTTAAAACTACGTGTTGGTAAACTGAATCTGACTCACAGCTAGCCGGTGTACAATGCAATGAAACACTGCCCACTCCTGCACTATCCCCACAAATCCTCAGCCCACTGTTGCAGCCCTTGTGTCAGTTAATCTCACTGAGGGTCTGTCACTTCTTTTTTGCTGAACCTTTCTTTACCAAGCAGATGTCCTTCTCTATGGACTAATCCCTCCTGATAATGTGTTCAATATACATGAGACTAAATCTCACCACCCTCACTTATAAGGAGCATTCTGACTATACTTCTTCCAAGACAGAACTGGTTCCTTCTTCTAGCAGTCCATGGTATCTTCAATATTCTTCACCAACACCACAATTTAAAGGTCTCAATTATTTCTAGTCTTCCTTATTCACTGTCTAGCTTTCCAATCCATATCAGGAGAATAAAAATACCACAGCTTGGGTCAGGTGCACTATAGTTCTCAAAGTGACATCGCTTTTCAACACCTGAAAGAAGTCTGAAGCAGCAGATTTGTCCAGTGCAACGAGCTTTTTGATTCCCTCACTGCTGCTTCCAAGGGCACTGACGGTGGATCCAAGTAAAATGAAATCCTTGAAAACATCAATATTTTCTCTGCTTATCATGATGTTGCTTATTGGTCCAGTTGAAAGGATTTCTGTTTTCTTTATGCTGAGGTGTAATCCATACTGAAGACTGTGTGGCCTTTGATTTTCACGAGTCAGTGTTTCAAGTCCTGTTTACTTTCAGCAAGCAATGTCACCTATGTATTACAGATTGTTAAACAGTTTTCTTCCAACTCTGATCCTGCATTTTTCTTGATACAGCCCAGCTTCTCTGATTATTTGTTCAGCATAGCAATTACGTACAGTGAAAGGATACAACCCTCATGAACAACTTTCCTGACTTTAAACCATGCAGCATCCCCTTATTCTGATCAAATGACTGCCTTTTTCTCCGTGCAGTTTCCTCATGAGCACAATTAAGTGTTCTGCAATTCCCATTCTTCTCAATGTGTCCCTAATTTATGAGCAGAGTGGAAAGCCTCTGCATAGCCAATAAAACAAAGGTAAACATCTTTCTAGAAGACAGCCATCTGGCCAACCAACTGGAAGAGATTAATATGCACACCTATTCCAAACACAGGTGATCCCCACCAAATGCAGACATTATCAAACAATATCATTATTTTCACATGCAAGTAAAAATTCGCTAACAATCATTCAAAAGCAGCTGCAGCAGCACATCAACAGGGAACTGCCAAAATTTCAAGCCAGATTTAGAAGAGAACATGGAACAAAGGATATTGCTCTTGCCAGGTGGATGCTAGCTAAAAGCAAAGAATACCAGAAAGATGATTACTTGTATTTTATTGACTATGTGAAGGCATTTGATTGCGTGGATCATAACAAATTATGGATAACACTGAGAAGAAGGAGAATTCCAGAATACTTAATTGTACTTACATGAAACCCATACATACTAGGTCAAAAGGTAGCTGCTCAAACAGAACAAGGCAATACTGCATAGTTTACAGTCAGGAAAAATGTGCATCAGGGTTGCATGCTTTCACCATACTTATTCACTCTCTATGCTGAGCAAATAATCAGAGAATCCAGACTACATGAAGAAGAATGTGGCATCAGGATGGGAGGGAGATATAACCTTGCTCGCTGAAAGTGAAGAGGACTTGAAGCACTGACTGATGAAGATCAAAGACCACTGTGTGGATTACATCTCAAGAAAACAAAAATCTTTACAACTGGACCAATAAGCAGTATCATGGTACATGGAAAAAAGACTGAAGTTGTCAAGGATTTCATTCTATCTCATTCATTTATCTGCTTTCACTGATCCACAGAAACAGCAGTCAAAAAAGTAAAAGACATGATACAATGGGCAAAGCTGCTGCAAAGGATCTCTTGCAGTGTTGAAAAGCAATGATGTCACTTAGAAAACTAAGATGCATCAGACCCAAGCTGTGGTGTTTTGAACCATCTCATATACATGCAAAAGCTGAATGATGAGTAAGGATGACAGAAGAAAAACTGATGCCTTTGAACTGTGGTGTTGATGAAGAACATGGAATATACAACGGACTGCCAAAAGAATGAACAATCTGTCTTGGAAGAAGTAGAACCACAATGTCCCTTAAAGCAAGGATGCAAGACTACATTTCACATAATGGGACACGTTACCAGGAGGGGTCAGTCCCTGGAGAAGGACATCATGGTTGGTACAGTAGAGGGTCAGTGAAAAATACGAAGATTTTCAACAAGATGGATTAACACAGTAGCTCCAACAATGGACTCAAGCATAACACAATTGTGAGGATGGCACAGGACCAGGCAGCATTTCATTCTATTGTTGACAGGGTCACTACAAGTCAGAACAGACTCTATGGCTTCTAACAACAACAAACATCTTTCTGGGATTCTTTGCTTTCAGCCAAATCCGTATGACATCAGATATGTATAATCCACATTTTGTATAAATATATACAGATAATATATATGAATCCATATTGTATTGATATTCCCAACAGATTTCATGTGAGAAGCAGCAGTTTCTCTATAAAAGTACTTTCAATAAACTTTAGATGATACCTAAGATTACAGAAGAAAAGTTAACCTGCTATCTGCTGTCACTTCTGAGTTTATATGCAAGTACCAATGACTTCAGGTAATTCACTCTACTTCTCTGAATCCCAGCTTCTTCGTGTGTAATAATAATAAAGTTGGGCTACATCTGTAAAATTTCTCTGAGATCTAAATTTCTTTGGAGTTTTCTTTGAGATTCTCTAAATCTGGGAAATTAAATGTAAGTTATTTGCCCTTTGATAGCTGATATATTTTAATATATATATGCACCTATTCTACCCACTGTATTAAAGGTAAGAACAATGTCCTACACATTTTTGTACTTGCCTCACTTTGAACATAGTGCTGTGCACATACAGGCATGCTTCATATTTGTCTTCCAACTAAAGGTATTCAAGTATTAACTTTACAAGACCTCTGTAATTTCCTCATGTGTAATTCAACAACACATTAGTACAATTTTCAGTCTTGCTCTGAATAGAAAACCCTGTAAAGCTGTTTTAGAATCCCAAGCATTAACTGTAGTCCATGTCTGATATCTCAAAAAACTGATGCCTGCAAAAGAGGTGGTAACTGAGAGAAGGACACTAGCCCCAAATCTTGCTTTTAGCCACAGTTCTCCATAACCCTTATATCTAATTCCTGACTGGTCATGTGAAAATCAGACCTTAGAATGCCATCCACTTCCCTTCCAGAAGACTGAAAATATATATGTATCACTAACAGATATATATTTAGCTTCTGGCTTACTACAATAGATTCTGCTGCAAAAACTAAGATATTTGCAAAATTTGTATTTAGAGGTTTAACGTAATTTTCTGTTACAGTAAAACTTGAAGAGTTATTTTTATAAATATAGGTGCAGGCCTTTTGTAGATATCCTTAGTCAACTTGCAATAATAACATCGCAAATTTAGAATGAAAAACTATCATGCCTTTTAGTAGATGCATCAGTCTTGATAAAATCACTGTATTTGGAATGCACATGTATCCATGAAATTCAATGCAGAAACAAGCTGACAAAAATCACTTTACTACACATACAGCACTAACAGAACTAAGAGGTCTGGGAACCTTGATAAAGCTATACATGCAATGATCACATCTACATGCAGTTAAGTATATACGGCACTCCAGTTTCAGAAATCCTAAGCCACCAAAACTTTCACAGCTAAATTTGCCTCACGTGGAGTGAGGGAAAGAGATGTGAAAGAGAAGGAAAGAACTTTTTTAAGCCCGTATTTTGACTAAATCCACAGCTGTACTGACAGCTGTTATGAAGTTGTTTTTCAAACTGTCCAATTACATTAAAAAAAAAGCAGAGTTTCTTATACTAAAGAATTTGATAAGATTATTCATCATTGAAAACTATTACTTCAGTATTTTAATCTTCTAATGTTTTTGCCCTGCAACTAACAGATAAGACTTTATAATTGTAATTTTTTCAGTTTCCTTCAGTTTTCAATGTTTTTTTAAGACAGAGTACACTACACCTTTTGTATTTATGAGAAACTCACATTTTCTAATTTTTTCCATTGCCAGACCATCTATTTTATGTCATATAAAATAAGTCTATGACCCCAAAGTCAAATAATCTAAAAAGATACAGAAACCTTTTTATAACATTCCAAATACATTCTCTAAAGGTTTGTTTACTCAAAAATATTACATTCCCCACTAACACAAACGATGTTATACACATTTTAAGACTCATTCTGTTTTATTTTAGATACAAATAGAATCTCAATTAATTCTCTGGAATATTATTGACTCAAGAGGGAATTACTTAAAAAACACAAATCTATGGAACTTCCTTTTTTTTTTTAATTTAACATGATGGAGTGAAAATGTACATTCCCATATAAATTTACATGCCCACCTATATGCAGCTTCCACTGCTCTCCCTGTCCGGTGACAGCACACTATTCCTCTCTGTCCCATACATGTCTCATCCTCCCAACAGTCTCCCTTCCGCTCCTCTCCAGCCAGAGGTCAGCAGGATGATATCCCACAGATGTACAGAACCATAAAGTGCAACCAATATATGGTCACTCTGCATTGCGAAGTCCAATCCATTCCTGTCCAAACAGTGGACCTTCGTTACAATTTATAGGTAAGGGTAGCATCAGGGCCGGGAGGCCATGCTCTCAGGGGAACCCTGAAACCGCTGGACCATCAATTGAGGTCTTTAAGTGGAGATCTCAGGATGCACCCCTTTTCATTCTCGTGGGGCCAGTGACACTCAACCTAGTGAGCTCCATCATGGCTATCACTGGTGGTGGCCAGGCACCATCTGGTTCTTCTGGTCCCAAGTCAGTGAAGGCACCCACTCTTGCGGGTCTCTCTGTCTTCTAGGTTGTCTTTACCGCATGTCATTTTGGTCCTCGGTGAGCATCCGTTCCTGCTGAGTTGGGACCATCTGCTGTGTTGTCGGATGGCAGTTTGGCAGCTTTTAAGACCCCAGACGCCACTCACCAATGTGGGGTGCAGAGAGCTCTCTTAGCAAAAAGCTAGTTGTGCCAATTGGCCTCGATTTTGCCTAACAGCATGGAACCCTGCCCCCTGCCCCAGTTACTCTATCCTTGCAATATTGGGTTAAGATGGAAGGAGTACTTAGGTTACGCTGAAGTCCGCTTAATGTTGTTCTTGTTTCTACTGTGTACTATCACCGCTTTCTCCCAATCAGATTTCTAGCAACTATCTAAACTAAACCCTCCCCCCACCCTCCCTCACTCCCGTCCCTTGCAGCTGTCAAAGAGTCTTTTCTTCTATACACAAGTCTGTTTTTGAGATCTTACCGTAGAGGTCTCATAAAATATTTGTCCCTTTGTCGCTGACTACTTTCACTCAACATAATGTCTTCCAGTTGAAACCAGGTTAGGAGATGTTTCCTGGAATCATCGTTATTCTTTATCATTGCGTAGTGCTCCACTGAGTATATGTACCATAGTCTACCTATCGATTCTTCTGTTGTTGGGCACCTGGGTTGACTCCATCTTTTTGCTATCGTGGACTGTGCTGCGATAAACATTCTGGTGCATGTGCCCGTTGGTGTGAAAGGCCTTGATTCTGTAGGACATATTCCAAGTAGTGGAATTACTGGGTCAAATGGTATATCGATGTCCATTTTTTTAAGGAAGCACCAGATTGCTTTCCAAAGAGGTTGGACAATTTGCAATCCCACCAACAGTGTAGGAGGGTTCCACTTTCTCCACAGCCTCTCCAGCATTTGTTGTTTTGTGTTTTCTGGATCATGGTCAATCTTGTTAGGGTGAGATGGTATCTCCTTGTCGTCTTGATTTGAATTTCTTTCATAACCAAAGATCGTGAACACGTCCGCATGTGTTTTTTGGCTGCCTGGATCTCCTCTTTAGAGAAATGTCTGTCCATCTCCTTTGCCCATCGCTTAATTGGATGGTTTATCTTCTTCTTATTAATATTTTGTAGTATCTTATAGATTATGAAGATCTGGCGTCGGTCTGACATAGACTTGCCAAATATTTTTTCCGATTCTGTGGGTGTTCTTTTAATTCTATTAATAAAGTCTTTGGATGAGGAGAAGTGTTTCATTCTTAATAGTTCCCATTTATCTATTTTCTCTTCTGTTGATTGTGGTTTCTTTGACACATTTTGGAGTCTGTCCTCATTGTGTATTAACACTTAGATTATTGTTCCTACCTTTTCTTGTATGAGCTTTATCGTTTTAGGTTTGATATTTAGGTCTTTTACCCAGTTGGAGTTGGTTATTGTGTAAGGTGTAAGATATGGATCTTGTTTCAATTTACTGCAGATGAGTATCCAATTTTGCCAGCATCATTTGTTGAAGAGACTGTTTTTACCCCAGTTTAATGTCTTAGGGCCTTTGTCGAATATCAACTGTTCATAGGCAGATGGTGTCATCTCTGGGGTCTCAATTCTGTTCCATTGATCCATCAGTCTGTTCTTGTACCAGTACCAGGCTGTTTTGACCACTGTGGCAGTATAATATGTTCCAAAGTCAGGTAATGAGAGGACTCCCAAAGTGTTCTTCTTTTTTAGTAGTACCTTAATTATCCGGAGCTTATTCCCTTTCCAAACAAAATTGGTGATTTGTTTCTCCATCTCATTAAAAAATGATGCTGGAACATGTATTCGGATTGCATTATATAAATAAATTGCTTTGGGGAAAACAGACATTTTCACAATGTTAAGTCTTCCTATCCATGAGCAAGGTAGGTTTTTCCATTTATCTGAGTTTTTCTTGGTTTCTTGTAGTAAGGGCTTGTAGTTCTCTTTGTAAAGGTCTGTTGTTTCTCTGGTTAGATTAATTCCTACGTACCTTATCTTCTTAGGGGCTATCGTAAATGGTATTGATTTGATAATTTCTTCCTTAACAGTCTCGTTGTTGGTTGATTTACTTATGTTTATCTTGTATCCTCAGACTTTGCTGAACTCTTCTATCAGTTTGAGTAGCTTACTTATAGATTCCTTGGGGTTCTCTGCATATACAATCATATCATCTACAAACAGGGAGATTTTAACTTCTTCGTTGCCGATGCAGATGCCCTTTGTTTCTTGGTCTTGTCTAATTGTTCTGGCTACAACTTCTAGCACAATGTAGAATAGGAGAGGTGAGAGTAGGCATCCTTGTCTAGTTCCTGATCTGAAGGGAAAGTCTTTCAGTCTCTCTCCATTCAGGATGATGTGGACAATTGCGGTTGTATAAATGGCCCTCATTGTTTTCAGGAATTGGCCGTCTATGCCCATTTTGCTAAGAGTTTTTAGCATGAATG
The DNA here is from genome assembly GCA_028571685.1 of Heterohyrax brucei. Lineage (NCBI taxonomy): Eukaryota > Metazoa > Chordata > Mammalia > Hyracoidea > Procaviidae > Heterohyrax > Heterohyrax brucei. The sequence goes on along the minus strand of CM053151.1, from coordinate 86,668,677 downwards.
GGTGTTGAACTTTATCAAATGCTTTTTCGGCATCAATGGACAAAATCACTTGATCCTTGTCTTTTGTGTTATTTATGTGGTTATTCACATTGTTCTCCTGATGTTGAACCAGCCTTGCATCCCTAGTATGAATCCCACTTGGTCATGATGGATTATTTTCTTGATATGTTGTTGTATTCTATTGGCAAGAATTTTGTTGAAGATTTTTGCATCTAGATTCATGAGTGATATCGGTCTATAGTTCTCTTTCTTTGTTGGGTCTTTCCCTGGCTTAGGTATCAGGGTTATGCTGGCTTCATAGAATGAGTTTGGGAATACTCCATCCCTTTCTATATTGTGAAACAGTCTCAGTAGCATTGGAGATAACTCTTCTCTAAATGGTTGGTAGAATTCTGCAGTGAAGCCATGTGGGCCCAGACTTTTTTTGTTTGGCAGTGTTTTGATGACATTTTCAATCTCTTCCTTTGTGATGGGTTTATTAAGTTGTTCTGCTTCACGTTGTGATAATCTGGGTAGGTGGTATGAGTCAAGGAATTGGTCCATTTCCCCTAGGTTTTCAAATTTGTTACAGTACAGTCTTTCATAGTATTGTTATGGTATTTTTGATTTCTGTTGCATCTGTGGTGACAACTCCCCTCTCACTTCTAATTTGGGTTATTTGTTTCCTTTCCCGCTTTTCTTCAGTAAGTTTAGCCAGTGGTTTGTCAATTTTGTTGATCTTTTCAAAAAACCAGCTTTTGGTCTTTTCAATTTTTTCAATTGTTTTTCTATTCTCTAATTCATTTAGCTCTGCTCTAATCTTTATGATCTCGTTTCCTCTGGTGACCGAGGGGTTCCTCTGTTGTTCTCTTTCTACTTCTTCAAGCTGTAGACTTAGTTCCTTTATTTGGTTTCTTTGTTCCTTCCAGATGTGTGCATTTATGGAGATAAACAGACCTCTGAGCACTGCTTTGCCTGTATCCCATAGGTTCTGGTAGGAAGTATTTTGTTCTCATTGGAAGCCATGAATTTCTTTTTCATCCTTGATTTCCTCTATAACCCATGTCTTTTGGAGCAAGATGTTGTTCAGTTTCCAAGAGTTTCACTTTCTATCTATGTTCTTTCTGCTATTGATTTCAACTTTCATGGTTTTACGATCTGAGAAGATGCTTTGCAGTAATTCAATGGTATGGATTTTGTTCAGCATTGCATTATGGCCTATCACATGGTCAATTCTGGAGAATGTTCCATGTGCAGTGGAAAAGAAGGTGTAATCGTCTGCTGATAGGTGGAAAGTTCTGTATATATCAATGAAGTTTAGTTGGTTAATTGTGGCAATGAGGTCTTCTGTATCTTTACTGAGCTTTTTTCTAGATGATCTGTCTAGTATTGAGAGTGGAGTGTTAAAGTCTCCCACTATTATTGTGGAGTCATCTAACTCTCTTTTGAGCATAGTCAGTGTTTCTTCGATGTATTTACGTGCTCTGATATTAGCTGCATAAACATTTAATATAGTTAAGTCTTGCTTGTGTACTGAACCTTTCAGCAATAAACAGTGCCCATCTTTGTCCACGATGGTGGATTTGACATTAAAATTGATTTTGTCTGAGATTAGAATTGCCACCCCTGCTCTTCTTTGTTCATTGTTAGCTTTATACATATTCTTCCATCCTTTAATTTTCAGTTTATTCCTCTCTTTAGGTCTCAAGTGAGGTTCTTGTAGACAACATATGGATGGGTCATGTTTTTTGATCCAAGATGACACTCAGTGTTTCTTTACTGGAGCATTCAGACCATTCACATTCAGTGTAATTATTGATAGGTATGTGTTCACAGCTGCCATTGTGATATGTTTATTTTTATGTTGTTTTCTCTGTTGTTCTTAGTAGTCTGTTATGGGACATTCTTTTTGTGAGTTGATTTTTCACCTTTTTCAGAGCTGGTTTTGTAGTTCTTGAGACTCGTGTGTTCCATTTGTTTAAATGGTACGATACATCTTTGTTGTACTTTACAGCTGCTCCTATTGTCCCCCTTAATAAACTATATATAAACCCAATGTTAATTACTACCAGTCTTGTCATCTTCCTCTCCATCTGGAAGGACTGTAACAACTGTAGTACATCCCTCTTTTTATTATGATGACACCATAGTTTTCATGATGATCACTGGATTGCTTCTTTCCATATCAAAGCTGTGATTGACTTTGGAGCCTTCCCTAAAAGAGTAGAGTATTGAGTAGTGTGTCATTCTAAAATATAAAGTTAGTGGTTTCGTTCTTCTAAGCCAGAACCAAGAAATTCTTTCAGTATTTCTTGTAGCTTGGGTTTAGTTTTTACAAAGTCTCTGAGTTTCTGTTTATCTGGGAATGTCTTAATTTCATTTTTGTATTTGAAAGAGAGTTTTGCAAGATATGTAATTCTTGGTTGGAAGTTCTTCTCCTTCAAAGCTTTGAATGTGTCATGGCACTGTCTCCGTGCCAGCAGGGTTTCTGCTGAGAAATCTGATTAGAGCCTACAGGGTTTCCCTCTGAATGTTAGCTTTGCCTTGAGTCTTGCTGCCTTTAAGAGTTGCTGCTTATGTTTCATTTTGTTAAGCTTGATTATAATATGTCTTGGAGTCTTTCTTTTGAGATCTACATTGGGTGGTGTACGATATGCATCTGAGATGTCTATATTCTCTTCCTTCATGATTCTGGGAAGTTTTCTTTCAGCAACTCAGCAACGATACTCTCTGTGTTCTCAGATGTCTCACTCTGTTCAGGGACTCCAATCAATCAAAGGTTGTTCCTCTTAATAGAGTCCCACATGCTTCTTAATGTTTCTTCACTTTTCTTGTTTCTTTTTTCAGGTTTCTGCTCATAGACGCTGGCATCAGTAGCTCTGTCTTCCAAGTCAGAAATTCTTTTTTCTATTTGTTTCATTCTGTTTTCTTGGCTTTGCACGGACGTTTCTATGTCTTTGATTTTATTCTTGATCTGTCCGATTTCAGAGTACTGGTGTTCCATCAGATCGAACAGCCTGCTTAATTTTTCATTTTGTTCTGCTGCATTTTGTATAAGGTCTAGAAGGGCTCTGTATATAATCAATTTGTATTCGCTTCCTAATGCTTTCATAAAAGTTTCTTCATCTGGAAAACTCCTTAGTTGCTTTGTTTGGGAGCCTTCTGAAGCCATGGGTGATTTCTTGTATGCCACAGTTATCTGTTGCTTTTTGGGTCCCATGTGACTATGTAGAGGCTGGAAGAGGTACTGTGAGGATGGATTGCAAATGTTTCTCTAGGCTGTCTTCAAATGTAAAGCAAAAGGTATCTGACCAGTTCACAAGTCAGTTAGGTTTTCAGGTGTAGAGGTCCCTCTTCTCAACTGACAAAGTAAGCGCCACTATATTCAACCCCAGATGATAACAAACTAGTTCAGAATACAGCAATGCTACTGCCCTGTTGGTCTCTGCTGACAGGGCCTAGCCTTAGCCGACACTACGTCAAGTACTGCTTTTGTGATAGAAAAGCACTCTCTTGTGGGCAGGCTCTGGCTCCCAAGCTAAGATTTAGGTCCAGGTGTGGCCACCGTATCCAAGATGGCGTCCTCCACACAGGCAGCAGACAGAGGGGTTAAAGGTGCCGAGAGGTAGTGATTCCTCTGCTTCTGTTACAGGGCCTGCAACGTAGGTGGCACTGGGAAAATTACTGCTTTTCTGTCAGAGAAGCGCTGTCCTGTTTGCAGGCACCAGCTCCCAGGCTAAGAACGAGGTCCTGCTAAAATCTCGGTACCAATATGGTGTCCTGCACACTGACTACGGAATTCCGTTCAAACCCCGCTGATGCAGATATAAAACGAAAGGCTCAAACTGGCTAGATTAAAAGAGTCGTAAGCCTGGCTCTCAGAATATGGGAATTTCACCTGCCTATCCCCCCCAGCAGCGCATCTGAGTCCAGCCGCTAGGCAAGACCCAGCTCTCCCTACCGGCCAAGACAGAGGAAAAAAAAGTCAAAACAGTGCGTTTACCTTCCGTCCATGAGAGCCGCGGCTAGCTAGGAGTGGGAGTCAGCAACAGAGAGGTTTTTCACTCAGTGGTATGAAGTCCCAATTAACAGCTCTGTGCTGTGTCCTGAGGCTGATTAGGTGATCAGAAGGCTCTGTTTGATTATCACTTCAGGTCTTGATTTCCAGAGGGATATAAGGAGACGTGTGCTTAGTCCGCCATCTTGACTCCGCCCCTCTATGGAACGTCTTAATAACTTATTTGTTCACTTAAAAAATTTGTCTAAGTAACTGAGATTTTCAAATATGTAGTTTTATTTCTATCTGTAGAAAGGAGAAATTTCAACAAAAACATCAACGGTAAATGACAATACTCTGTTGGGAAGAAATTAAAAAGGCATAAAGGAGCATTTCATATTTCCCATCATTTAAAACTGGAGACTAAAAAGGATATCTACTGGAAAATCAGTGAAATTTAGAAGAGTGAACATTTGCTTCAGAATACCAAACTTTTAAGTTTAGAGGAAAATTAAGATTTAAGGAGAAAAACAATACAGTGAGAAGAAAGGATCTTGCCAGTGACTGTTGACTCTTAGGTAAATCTGTCCTCTAAGTTACTCTGAATATCAAAAAGAAAAGACTACATTATCAATTTTTTAATGAAGTTTTGCAGAAAAAAATAACTTGTAAATTTGGTAAAATAACAGTACACAACAATACTAAAATACTGATTATACCCAACACATTGAGAGCCTCACAGTACATCAAATGTGTTTTCCATGTATTCCTGTAGACATAGCAGATATATTTTTCTCTCTACAATTTTCCTACTCAGGCTGGTTTGAAAAGTACAGGGTCTAAAGGTAACATTGACTAGGAAGGTGTAAGAAAGAAAATTCTCCATTTTCTCTATATTCTAAAATATTGGGACACAATGTCCCAGTAATCCAAAATGGGTTAGTCAAATATCCACACGTTCTTAACGTCTGAATAACTGAATGTATTCCATGGGTGCTAACCAACACAGCTTCATATTTAAGTTAAAAATTAAGCCAGCATTACAAGGGGAACACAGGAAATCACAAACCAAGAAGCAAACTAGGTGCTTTTAGGTGCTTAAAGAGGATAAGGATACTTTTGTTTCAAAGCCCAGATTATGTTACAGATTAGACTCACCTGTAGGAAAAAAGAAAAAAAAAACACTTCATAAAAACAAAGACATCACATGGAACACAGATACCAATTCACCAAATTTAAGAATGAACAGTGTTCAACACCAGCACTTGGAAATCAGAAATGCACTAAAAAAATAATAATAATACAAGAGAATAGATAATCCATTCAGTAACAACCAGAACTCCCTGAAAAGCACAGATAGGCTTCAAAAGGTTAGTTCTACATAACAAGCTTACAAACCAACTATCAAAATTATCTTTTGACTTCTACTAGAATTATCTTAAGAGGTTAAGGCAAAATAAAAAGGCTACTGCAATTTAAGTTGAAGATGTGTCATCAACTGAAATAGCAGCTGCATAATCCTATTCAAATCTTCAGCAGTAAGTCTATGTTGAAGCTTTTCATTATCATACACTTACTGTTTCCCTCATGATAAACACAATATATTGAAGTTGTCAAGGATTACACTTGGATCTATAATCAATAGCCATGGAAGCACAGGTAAATAAATCAATCAATGTGTTACACTGAGCATGTCTGGTGCAACAGATTTCTTTAAAGCAGTGAAAAGCAAAGACATCACTTTGAGGACTACAGTGGCTTGACCCACATCATGGTCTTTTCTGTCAACTCACATGTATTCAAAAGCTGGACAATGAGATCTAGATGGTGTCCAGCCACCCCAAATGACTATCCTGACAAGGAACACAACAAAGAGTCCCCAGTGTAGCAGGAGAAAAAGGGAGTGCAGAACTCAAACTATATTAAACAGACCAGATTTGATGGTCTGACAGACTGGAGTGTTCCAAGAGACATGGCCCCCAGACTCTCTGTCAGCCTAGAACTGAAACTATTCCTGAAGTCATTCAAAGACTGTACTGCACTGTAAGACATATGATGATACTGGCCAAGAGTGTGCTTCTTGGCTTAAGTAGATACATGACACTAACTAGGCGGCTCCTGTTCAGGGAGAAGATGAGAAGGTAGAAGGGGACAGGAGCTGGGTGAATGGACATGGGAAACACAGAGTAGAAAGGTAGAGTCTGCTGTCACAGTTGGGGGAGAGCAGCTAGAGTTACAAAGCAATGTGGGGAAGTTTTTGTGCTTAGATTGTAAACTTTTCACTAGAGGCACAATATATTTTTTTAAAAGGGAAAAGAAAAATAGTTGGACAATGAATACAGAATACCAAAGAAGAACTGACATCTTTGAATTGTAATGTTGGCAAATACTGAATATACCATGAACAGACAGAAAATGAATAAATCTGTCTTGGAAGAAGTACTGCCAGAATGCTCCTTAGAGGCGAGGATGGCAACACTTCATCTCACATACTATGGACATGTTATCACGAGAAAACTGTCCCTGAAGAAGGACATAATGCTTGGTAAAACAGGTGGTCAGTGGAAAAGAGGAAGACTCTCAACAAGATGGCCTGACACAGTGGCTACAACAACGGGTTCAAACACACCAAGGACATGAAGACAGCAGAGCGCCAGGCAGTGTTTCATTCTGTTGTACACAGGATCACTATGACTTGGAATCAGCTTGGCAGCCACAAATAACTACACCCTTTACTGCTAAACATCTGCATAACAGCATCCAAAACACAATGCAGACAGCAAAGACTGAGCGAACTTCTCAGCACTACAAAACACTTAGCTCCTTATTCTCTGATGTTCCATAAGCACATTATCTTCTGAGATTAAGGTATAGAATGGCTATAAAACAATGATACAGGGTCCTTCTACTTGGGGTGAGGTGGTTGGTGGGCCACTGTAAGAGCCAATTACAGAAAAATCTACCATGAAGACTCTGAAAAACACAATTTTTCACTGGCCATTGCATATCCCCCACAGCTGTTTCTCCCTAAGTTACCTGCCCTTAAATCCAAACGATCCAATAACAGCTAATTTACAAAATCAATTCTCCCTTCTTCTGAGAACCACCTGTAACTACTTCCTAGACTAGCGTGAATCCCTCCTGCTAAGGGCCTATAAAAAAAAAATTGCCACTTTCTCCAAGAACCCTCATTCAGAGTCTTCTCATGTCCAGTATTTTTTAATACAGTATTATGCTAACAATGCTGTCATGGGTTGAACTGTGTCCTCTCGAAAAATGTGTGTAGCCACTGGCTAGGCCATGAACTCCAATATTAAATGATTGTCTTCCATTTCGTGATTTTCCTACACTGTATTCTGAAGAGGATTAGGGTGGGACTGTATATCCCTTTCTAAGATTACCTCCCTCCCTGCTCCAGTGTAAAGGGAGTTTCCCTGGAGTGTGGCTTGCACCATCTTCTAGTCCTTTATCTTACAAGAGATGAAAGGAAAGGGAAGCAAGCAGGAAATCGGGAACCTTACACCATCAAGAAAGCAGCACAGGGAGTACAGCGTGTCTTTCAGACCTTAGCTTCCCGAGCCAAGATGCTCCCAAAGACTGATGCAACACAAGGACTTTACTCCAAAGCTGACAAAAGGGAAAGCATTCCCCTGGAGCAGACACCCTGAATTTGACTTGCAGTCTGCTGGAGTGTGTAAAAATAAACATTTCTCTTTCAGAGCCATCCACTTTGTGGTATTTCTGTTAGAGAAGTACTAGATGACTAAAACAAATGCTCTGGCTTATTTCCTTCTAAACTGTGAAACGTTCTAGGTCAATACAGGTGACATTGCTTCATTTTTTGTTTCCTTGATGGGTTCCAAGGTAACTGAGGACACTGCTTCTATTTTCATTTAAAATCACTAGGGAAATAAGAAATAAAGGTTCCATGAGTCTTTAAAAAAATAATAAAAGCAAACTACACACTTTTAAATAACTGATTTTATTTAATCCTCATTACAACCCTGAAGATATTTACTCACTTTACATATAAAAAATCAGAAGCTTAGTTTAAGAAACTTACTCAGTTCCAAAAAAGCAAACCCACCACCAGTGAGTTGAATTCTGTCTCACAGTGACCCTACAGACACAGCAGAACTGCCCCATACAGTTTCCAAGGCAGTTGTTGAATTTACAGAAGTAGATTACCTCATCTTTCCCTCTGGAGCAGCTGATGGGTTCATATTACTGATCTTGATTAGCCTAGGTGAGTGTTTAACCACTGCACCACCAGAGATCCTTCTTAACCAGTTAGCAAGTAGTAAATACTTAAATCCAATTATCTCAGGTTATTCTTTTCACTCTAACAAAACTACCAACTATATGCCCTAGCTCCAGCTATAATCCATGCAATAAAACCTCATTCCTCCGAGCTACCTGTGTTTTGTTAGGTCTAATAACAACAACAACAACAGCTGCTGTCCAGTCAATTCCGACTCATGGCAATCCTTTAATATAAGCTCATAATTCACTGGGCATTGGACAGACAGAACTTAGGAAGGCTTTGCCTCACTAAACCAAAACAAAAACATATTCACTGCTCTCAAGTCAATTCTAACTTGTCATAACCCAGTAGGACTGAGTCTCCAAGGAACGCCTGGTACTAGTGGGCAATAATCAGCCCTACAGTGAGCATTCCCCCAGCTACGTATTAAGTCATAAAAGCCAGCTTCAAGGACCAAATTGCCTCCATATAACAACATCCTAGAACAAAACTCAAGACTATTTCTCATAACACAAATATAGTCAACACCAAAAAAAGATGAAATCCAGCGTCTGCCATCCAATTTAAGATTACCAAGTATGCAAAAAGGCACAAAAACATAAACCATACTTGTCATGGATTGAATTGTGTCCCCCCAAAAACGTATGTGTTGATTTGATTTGGTTAGGAGGTCCAATATGGTGCCCTTACTCCCACGTGTTGTGAATCCTGCCTCTGTGATATTGATGATGGAGAATGGTTTGCAGTTGTGTTAGTGAGGCAGGATTCAAGCTTATGGAATAGGGAAAGAAGTGAGCTGAGGAAGTTGGGAACCCCGTACCACCGAGAGAGAAGCACCGAGAGCAGAGCACGTCTTTCGGACCCGAGGTTCCTGTGCTGAGATGCTTGCACTGGATGTGGACTCAGCCTACTGGACTGTGATGATTTCTTATTCTGAATGGACTTGTATCTTGTTAATGGATTTGTGGCTTACCAGACTGTGACAACAAAAGCTTCTCCCCATGAAACCTTCTACTTGTGGTATTTTCCATTATAGCAGTACCTGGTGACTAGGACAATACTGAAGAAAATAATCGACTGAGCCAAAGGCAGCCACAACTCAAAACTAACACAGATGTTAGAATTTGCAGACAAGGACATTAAAAATTATTTTAATGGTAGTCTATATGTTTAAAATGTTAAATTTAAGATGAGAGATACAAAAAAAGCTAAACAGAACTTTTAGAGATGAAAACTACAATGTCTGAGGTTCAAAATACACTGCACAGAATTAATGGTAGATTAGACACTGAAGAGCAGTGAACATAGAAACACAAAGCAATGGAAACTACCTAAACATGACACACAGGAAAAAAAATAAACAACAGTAGTGCCAAAATTAAAAAAGTAAAGGACATCATGAACTGTGGGACAAAATCAAGCAGCCAAATATACATTGTAACCCTGTGGGTTCATTCCAGGAATGTAGGATTGGCTTGACATTTGAACATCAAGCAATGTAAAATCCACCATGTTAACAAACTAAAAGAAAAAGCATGGGGTTATCTCAATAGGCACTGAAAAAGCATTTGAAAAAATCCAACATTCATTCCTGATTTTCTTATACTGAACCACTCACTCCTAGCACACCTGGGAAAACTATACTTGATCCTGGTGTATAGCACTTTTACTATGTTGTTGAATTCAGTTTGTTAGTATTTTGTTGACCATTTTTGCTTCACTATGCAGAAGGGATACTGGTTTTTAATCTTCTTGTTTGTTTTTTGTTTTTTTTTTACTATGATTGCATAAAAATATATAATCCCATACAAACTGGCATACCCACCAATAAGCAGCTCCCACTGCTCTCCTTGCCCAGTGACAGCACACTCCTCCTCTCCGTTCTGTACATGTCATATCCTTCTAACAATCTCCTATCATCTCTTCTCTACCGTCCCCCCTGCATCCAGTGAGAGGTCAGCTGATAATATCCTACAGATGCACAGATCCATAAAGTGCACACATAATATGCTTGCTCTGTGTTACCAAGTCCAATCCATTTCTGTCTGAGAAGTTGACCTCCTTATGATTTACGGGCAGGTGTCATGCTCCTAGGGGAACCCCAAGGCCCCTGGACCATCAATTGAGGTCTTTTAGTGGAGATCTCGGGGTGCACCACTTTTTATTTTCGTGTTGCCAGTGAGACTCACCTTTGTAAGCCCATCACAGCCATCACTGGTGGTTGCTGGGCACCACCCTGTTCTTCTGGTCACATGTCGATGTAGTCACCTGCTTACGTGAGTCTCTTCATCTTCTGGGTTCTCTTTGTCCCACGTCATTTTGGTCCTTGGAGATCATCCGTTCCTGCTGAGTTGGGGCCATCTGGTATACTTCAGACGACAGCTTGGCAGCTTTTAAGACCCAAGACACCACTCACCAATTTGGGGTACAGAAGACTCTCTTAGCAAAACGCTAGTTACACCAATTGGCCTCAAGTCCCCCAACAGCATGGCCCCCAGGACCCCACCCCAGTTACCCCATCTTTGTAATATTGGGTTAAGATAGGAGGAATAATCATGTTATGTTGAAGTCCAGTTAAAAATGATGTTCTTTCTAATGTGTGCTGTCACAGATTTTACCCAACCAAATTTCTATCAACTATCTAATCAATGCCCATCCTCTCCCTCCCTTCCCACCCTTGCATCCATCAAAAGTCTTTTCGCCTATGCATGAGTCTGTTTTTAAGTTCTTATTGTAGCGGTCTCATACCATAATTTGTCCTTTCGCCACTGACTACTTTCACTCAAAATAATGTCCTCCAATTGAAACCAGGTTACGAGATGCTTCCTAAAATCATCATTGTTCTTTACCAGTGCATACAGTTCTATTGAGTATATGTACCATAGTTTACCTATCCATTCCTCTGTTGTTGGGTATCTCTGGGTTGATTCCATCTTTTTGCTGTTGTGGACTGTGCTGCAATAAACATTCTTGAGCATGTATCAACTGGTGTGATTCTTGTGGTGTCTTCATGTGACTTTAGTATCAGGATAATGCTGGCCTCAAAGAATGAGTCAAAAAGTGTTTCCTCCTCTTTTGTTTTCAGTAAGTGTATGAGAACTACTGATGCTAATTCTTCTTTAAATGTTTCACAGAAATCCACCTTGGACTTTTCTTTTGGGGTTGGGGGAGCTGGTCTGTGATTACTGATTCAACCTCTTCACTTGTTAGGGATCTGCTGTGCTTTAGTTTCTTCTTCGGTCAACTTAATAGTCTGTGTTTGTAAAAATGTATCCATTTCACCAGGTTTATCTACTTTTGTGGAGTATAATTATTCACAATATCCTTTTATACTCTTTTTTATTTTTACACACCAAAAAGCAAATCTATTGCTCTGTAGTTGATTCCAACTCTTACCAACTGTATAGATCAGAACAGAGCTGCCCCATAGTTTCCAAGCAGCAACTGGTAAATTTGAAATTCCAATCTATTTAATTAGCAGGAGTAGCTCTTGAGCACAGCACCACTCGAGTTCCTCTATATGATCTGTAGTAACATGATTCATGTCTCAGTTCTTTTGTCATTGTCAGTCTAGCTAAACATCTGTCACTATGCCATCAGGACAATATAGTAACTTCTTTCTTTTTTTTAACTTCAACTTCTACCATGATAGTTTTAAGCACTGAATTTATGTAAGAAGTCATATTATCCTAATTCTCTGCTCATAAAAAGACTTAGTAGGCAATCTACTAATCAAGACAACCAATTTGAATGAGTCATCCAATTAAGTAGTTCCATAAATTCATCTTCAGTATCATCTGTATAGCTACCTGAAGCATAATTAGTGAAACGACACAAGACCTTATACTCAGAAAAGGCTGTTAATTTTTTTTTCAAGTATTTTTTTGTGTGTCATATTATAGAATAAAAATGAATCTTTGGCTCTAGGAAGCAAAACTGTTACCCTAAAACTACATCTGCAAACAGAACAGTGAAAGAGACTGAAAATGAATAATCTCATCAATGCCAAGAATCAGGCCTATGCACGATCAACTTCTGTTAAAGGACTGAATTGTGTCCCCCCCCAATAATGTGTGTAGCCATTTGGCTAGGCCTTGCTTCCTGGTATTATGTGATGTTCCTAGGTGCTGTAAATCCTGCCTCTATGATGTTAGTGAGGAAGAACAGGCAATAATAGGACTCAATGTGTAATGCATTGTACGTACCTTGAGGAAACCTCTTGATATACAAAAGAAGTAAGCTAGTATAGAGTTGGGGACCTCATACTACCAAGAAGCGATGCCAAGAGCAAAGCACATCCTTCAGAAAGGATCCAGGATCCCTGAGCCTTAGAACCTCCCAGTCCAGGGGAAAATTGACAATAAGAACCCTCCTCCACAGTAAACAGAGAAAGACTTCTCCAGGAGATGATGCTCTGAATTTGCACTTTTAGCCTGCTTTTCTGTGAGAAAATAAATTACTTTGTTAAAGCCATCCACTTGTGGTATCTCTCTTACAGCAGCACCAGATAACTAAAACAACTTCCTTTCTTAGAATTGACATTATCTGGAAAAGTCCTTTAATCTTTCCTGAGATACAGATTTTAAAAACTACTCAAGATTTACAAACTTCATACCAGAAGAAAATCAAACTTTAAGCAGGTAATACTGGAAAATCAGACAAAAGATACTATACTGTTTACTATTACAAAACTCTTAGGAATTAAAAATAATCTTCAATCAAATAAAATTTCACAGTAATATATTAGTACAGTAAACATGCTCAAGAAAGAAAAAAAATGTGTTCAAGTAGGTTTCTTTCTTTTTTCCCCCCTTTCTTTTCTTTCTTTCTCTTTTTCCCCCCTTCCTTTTTTTCCTATATGGGTATTGGATATACACTGCCGGAGGGTAGGAAGAATCTCTTTTTAATTTCCAAAACATGTATTGGATCAACAATTAACAAACACAATGCAGGAAATGAAGACTCCTACCATAAAGGTAAAGAACAACAAAACAAACAAGCAAACAAAAGCAGTCATACCATATTTTTTAATCTTTGCTGAATTCATAATTCTCTGAAACTGGAAAAGTGTTTCTTACAAGATGGAGTATCAGAAGACCAACTCCAAAGACTAAAATCAAAAGAGAAAATTGCAAGAGGGCACTGTTTAATCCTGTTAATCCAGGATGGCAAAATGGCCCACACCCCAAAAAAAATTTTTTTAAAGGTCAAGTTATTCTTCCTAATGTGGACAGCTAACTTGAACCTTAATACAATAACACCAATCACTTACTCTTTTCATTGAAAAATGGATATGGAAATGGGAAGTAAGATCCAAAAGGTATTTTTTTATTACTGAAATTATAGAGTCCATTTAATTTTGACATTCTAGCCATTTTAATGTATCTTGCTTCAAGTGTTCCCACAGTATGACTGCCAATTTACATTCTAAAATGCCTTCTAGGGTGTAAAAATAAAAAATCACCAGTGTTACAACTTCTGGCAACAGTCTATGAACTACCCAAATACCCATTATTAAAACTGAGGTCTGACAGAATTTGTCATAATTGAAGGGCTGTATGGAGAGAAAATGAAACCAAACCTGCTACCATGGAGTCAATTCTGACTCACATCGACCCTAAGAACAAAAGAGAACTGCCCAATAGGGTTTCCAATGAGTACCTGGTAGATTCGAAATGCTGACCTTTGGTTAGCAGCCAAGTCTTAACCACTGCACCCCTAGGGGTCCATGCAGGAATAGCCTTAAATTCAAGTACTAAGGGACTCCTAGCACCCCTGAAAAATATTTCCAAATTTCTACTGTGTGGACTGAATCAAAAATCCCTGTCCTTCTCCAGCTTCAGTCACTTCCACATAGACCCAAACACTTGGGTTCAACCTGTATTTATACACATCATCAATATACAGAGACATTTTTTTATTTTACCTTCTAAAACTCAAGCATATACACAACCACAGGTAGTTTTAGTATTAGAAAAAAACTTTCTTTAGAGTGGTTACATCTCTAAGAAGTAACTAAAGCAAAAAACAAACCCACTGCCATCGAGTTGATTCCAACTCATAGCGATCCTATAGACAGAGCAGAACTGCATAGAGTCTCCAAAGAGTACCTGGTCGATTTGAACTGCTTACATTCTGGTTAGCAGCTGTAGCACCTAACCACTAAGACACCAGGGTTTCCACAAGTAATTATATACGAAAAATTTGACAGAATCACTTAAGCCTGGAACTCTAGCACCATGCTCTACATCATGGGATTACCCTTCTCTGAGAATTTTTTCATATTCCTTAATTACAGGATGATATGGTATAGAAACGGGGGCAAGCAAAATCTAAAATGATCACTGCCACCATGAAGCTGAATCATCTATTTGAGAAGTCAAAAATGTGCATACACACAGAAACTCTATAATAAATTTTAGGATAATATATATAATATATATATATTATATATATATATAATATATAAAAATAATAAATTATATGTTATTTGCCCTAAAAACTTATACCATTCTCTCTGGCAAATGACACCTGTATTCCCACATGTTAATTTGTTCATCTCTTTCCTAGTATTTGGTTTTTAGTTGTGATATCTTTGATGCAGTATTAAAGTTACACCAGATAATTTGTGTAAAATGACATTCATGAGATTAATAGTTCAAATTATGAAGAATTCATGATTTACTAAGCATGGCAACTGTTTCTGACACTGTTTGCATTTGCCCATGGAATAATTATTACCTCTCAGAAACATGTCTAAAATGCTGTGATTCTGCCTAAAATGTTTTGTCTTTTTCAGAAATGTTCTCTGAGAACAAAATACAGCACATCATTTAATCTAGTGAGATACTATTCAAGTTACAAAGTTTATCAAAAAATGTTCGTAAACAAGTGAACAGTTAAAAACTGCAGCAACTGTGTCAGTGCCCAGGTTTACCAACTAATAAATTTAAGCCAACATTTTCTGAGTCAAAGAGTGTAACAGTTGATGCAGAACCTTTTTTCTATAGCAAATAATGCACAAGATTTTTCTTGTAAATAGCTCGAAGTTTTTCAAATTACCTTTTCAAATCACTAAAAATCCCCAACACAGAACAGTTTCCATCAGTGTCCTCCCCAATAATCATTTAAGAAAGTTTAAAGTGACTTTTCCATGCCAAATTTTTGTTTCAAGTTTAAGCAAATTTTTAAGGTGGGAAACTTCTTACCCTTGACTTTTCTAAACAGGTAACTTTTGGAGCTATTTATATGACAGTGGAAACCCTGGTGGCATATTAGTTAAGTGCTACAGCTACTAACCAAAAAGTTATCAGCTCAAATCCACAGGTGCTCCTTGAAAACTCTATGGGACACTTCTACTCTGTCTTACAAGGTTGTTATGAGTTGGCTTTGACTCAACAGCAGTGAGTTTTTATGTGAACATAAGCTGTGTAAATCTACCAGTAAATTTTGATCTACCATCATAATCAAAAGAGTTATGTGATTTTTCTATAATCAAGAAACACCACAGGTTCCATATCTCCCATTTTTAATAATTTTACTCAAAATTCCATAAACTCTATGTCTTTTTCCCCTCCCAGACCTATTCAATTGTTTTCTGACTACTTCTTAATGAGATTTTTGAAATGAAATGCAACTGTAGCTCAAAAGGGTGACAGTTAAATCATTCTGGTCACTTTAACAACAAAAACAAGTAACCATCTTCCAATAAAGAATACACAATCGCCATAAGTAAACTACTCAAACTGATAGCAGAGTTCAGCAAAGTCTCAAGATATAAGATAAACATAAGTAAATCCATAGAATTCCTTTATACCAACGAGATTATTAATGAAGAAGAATCACCAAACCATTTACTATAGCCCCTAAGAAGATAAAGTACCTAGGAATAAATCTAACTAGAGAAGTAACAGACCTTTACAAAGAGAACTACAAGTCCTTACCACAAGAAACTAAGAGAGACTTACATAAATGGAGAAACCCACCCGGCTCACGGATAGGAAGACTTAACACTGTGAAAATGTCTATTTTGCCCAAAGCAATCTACTTATATAATGCAATCCCAATGCAAACTCCAGTGACATTTTTTAATGGGATGGAGAAACAAATTACCAACTTTGGAAAGGAAAGAAGCCCCAGGTAAGTACAGCACTACTGAAGAAGAACACACTGGAAGGCCTCTCACTACCCAACTTTAGAACCTATTACACTACCACAGTAGTCAAAACAGCCTGGTACTGGTACAAAAAGACACAGATAGATCAATGGAACAGAACTGAGACCCCAGAGATGACACCATCCAAACAGTTGATATTCAACAAAGGCCCTAAAAAACAATCTCTTCAACAAATGGTGCTGGAAAAATTGGATATCCATCTGCACAAATTGAAACAAGACCCATATTTTACATGTTATACAAAAACCAACTCAAACTGGATAAAAGACCTGAATATCAAATCTAAAACAATAAAGCTCATCCAAGAAAAAGTAGGGACAACAATGGAAGTTTTAATACACAACATAGACAGACTTCAAAATCTGTCAAACCAACCACAAAAAAAAAAGGAACTATTAAGAATAAAATACTTCTGCTCATCCAAAGACTTTATTACTAGAATTAAAAGGCCACCTATAGGATGGGAAAAAATACTTGGGAACTATATGTCAGACTGATGCCTGATCTCCAAAATATCAGTAAGAAAAAGATAGATCATCCAATTAAGCATTGGACAAAGGAGATGGACAGACACTTCTCTGAAGAGGAGATCCAGGTAGCCAAAAAACACATGCAGACGTGCTCATGATCATTAGCTACTAAAGAAATTCAAATCAAAACTACAATGAGACACCATCTCACCCCAACAAGGTTGGCCAGGATCCAAAAAATGCAAAACAACATATGCTGGAGAGACTGTAGAGAAACTGGAATTCCCCCATGAGTTGGATCTGACTTGACAGCACATGGCTGGCCTACACTGCTGGTGGGATTGCATAATGGTGCAACCTCTGTGGAAAGTAATCTGGTATTTCCTTGTAAGCTGGATATAGATATACCATTTGACCCAGTAATTCCACTGCTTGGAATATATCCTACAGAATCAAGGCCTTTCACACCAACGGACACATGAACAAGAATGTTTATCACTGCACAGTCCATGATAGCAAAAAGATGGAATCAACCCAGATGCCCAACAACAGAGGAATGGATAGGTAAACTAGGGTATATACACTCAATGGAATACTATGCAATGACAAAAAACAACAATGCTTTTAGGAAACATCTCATAACCTGGTTTCAAATGGAGGACATTATGTTGAATGAAAGTAGTCAGTGACAAAAGGGCAAATATTGAATGAGATCCCTACGATAAGAACTTAAAAACAGACTCATGCATAGAGGAAAAGACTCTTTAATGGCTGCAATGGTGGGAGGGAGGGAGGGCAAGGCGGGGAAGGTTTAAGATAGTTGATAGAAATTTGGTTGGGTGAAATCTGTGACAGCACACATTAGAAAGAAAATCAGTATTAACTGGACTTCAACATAACATGATTACTCTACCCATCTTAATCCAATATTACAAGGACAGTGTAGCTGGGGTGGGGGGCCGGAGACCATGCTCTCAGGGGAAACCGAGGCCAATTGGCACAATGTGCATTTTGCTAAGAGAGCCTTCTGCACCCCCACATTGGTGAGTGGCATCTGGGGTGGGCATGCAAATTTATATGGGAATGTACATTTTCATTCAATCATAATAAAAAAAATAGAATCGCATTTTTATTTTTTAAATATATGACTGCAGCAGCTTTATTTATAATCATCCCAAACTAGAAAATCGCCCACATGTTATCACCTGGTTAATGGATAAACTGTGGCGTGTGTCTGTGTGTATCTATCTCTCTCTCTCTCTCTCTCACACACACACACACACACACACTCAAACACTGTAGCAATACAGAACAAACAAGAGACAAAACAACATGGATGAATCTCAAATGCATTATGCTAAGTAAAAGAAGTCAAGACTGCATACTAGATGATTCCACTTAAATGACATGTTGGAAAAGACAAATTATAGGGACAAAAAACAGATGGTTGAGGTGAAGGGAAGGGAGACTACAAAGGGGCACGTGAGGGAATTTGGGAGTTTACAGAATTGTTTTGGTTGTTCTGATGGACATGAAGTTATCACAACTCAAAGAACTGAATACTAAAAGTAAATACACTTGTTCATAACTGAAATCTGGACAAAGTGATATCTTTAAATGCGAACTGCTAAAAATTTTTAAGACATGCTGTTTATTTTCAACACAAATATGGTTTAAATATAAAACAATACCAAAAGCATCATGTTCCCCATACAGTAACTTCTTTTATCCAGACTCTTCAAGTATCAACTGATGTAAAAGCAAAATTTTTTTTCATTTTATGCAGTGCAAATTGTACACAGTAGGTAGCCAGAAAATGGTTATTAGCTAATATACAATTCAGTAGACTTTAGGCTGGCTTGGCGACTTCACTAGTAGGTATCCACATAGCTTTAAGTACAAACTTCCCACTTCTCAAAATACAAACAGAAAGTGATGTCTACAAAAATGTACTAACCTGAATTTGTTCAGTTAATCAGGAAAGTCAACAGAGCAATTTATCTTGCATGAAAACACATCAGGGTCGTGGGTGCCTTCTTATCAAAAGCAGCAACCTGAAACAAAAGAAAAATGTGTGAAATTCAGCCTTACTCAAATTCAGTTAACAACATTATTATACTTTTAAAATCTCTCTTATATTCTCTTGTGCAGTCATTAACATGTAGAACTTTTTCACAGCCATTTATTCTGTAAGCAGTGCTTATGCCCAAACTCAGTAACACACAGTGCCTTAGTCTGCTTCACAGTTCATCTTACAGCAAGTTAACACCTATAAAATTTGCTTTGTGAACACTAAATTCTTTATATTTTGACTATCTTTTAACATATTGGACAATCAGAAATGCCTCCCTTTCACAATGCTCAAATTGTCCACATCTCCCATATTCCTGTTAGCTCTACAACCTAATTTCTTACTATCCTTGAAACAAACTTCCACTCAAGCCATTTTAATTTGCTTCTTTTCCACAGAACAGTTTTGCCATTCTCAACCATCACCCTGCCAAGACACCATTCTTTCCTTTTTAGAACAGGTACTTTTTCTCCCTTATCTTCTTTGTCAATCAATGCACATCAATCACTTTCTCAAAATCCAGCTGCTTCATATCTCCTGTCTGAAAGCTGATACCATTCTGCATTCCATTAATCTTTGCTAGACTATTTTGCTGCCTTATACATATATGCCATCTCATGCAGTCTTCTGATTAGAAATCCTATCTCCTATTTCTTGTGTTGTTGCCTCTGCATTACCTACTACCACATTTGAAACACAGTAAGTAATCAACATGCTTGAATGGCAAGTGAAATGGTCTTATAATCATTCTCACAATAAATGTTCACTGAATAGGATGTGTAAGTCACTAAGTACAAAAAGCCAAGAATAACACAGAAACAACTGATGTATTTTATGAAATATGTTTTTCTGCCAGTTATTTTGTTATGTTACAAAGTGAGACTATTCTGATTCACATTATTTTTTAAAATATTTACGACCAAAATTTTAATCCCAAGAATTCTCACAAACTATATTACAAATGACAGCATTGAAAAAAAAAAATCTTGCACAGTAACTTAAACTTCAGTTCTACAATGTGCCCTTAAACTGGCAAGACACTGTTATCTTGAACAGTCTCAAATTTCCAAATAAATGATGTTACAAATAGTTATCTATTCATATAAAACAATCATGTAAACACGTTATGACCTAAAGCAGAAGTAAAAAACCCACTACTGAAACCTATCAGAGCCTACCCCAATTGGACAATCTCTGCACACTGTGAAGACTTAGTTGGACATTCTTTAAAAACCTCTAATCCAGTTAAATAGTGTAGCTTTTACTTTTATCTGTCAGCTTATATTCTTAGCAGCTTTTAAAGACTGCTTATTCAACTACAGCTGCATCATGCAGCCCAGTTACAGATGAAACCAAAATTCTTAGTTCAAATTTTGTCAGTTTGTTTCCAAAACATTAATACATCACATTTTAGCTAGAGAAGATTTAGAGTTTTATTATCACTCTGTACAAGACTAAAGTTCAAAACAAATTCAATTCTGCTGAAGGGGACATAGTAAAGTAATAAATTCTTGGTATTACCTGCCTCATATGATCCATTTCAAACCACAGAGAATATTTCTTCCTATGTGTCACTGTTACAAGAGGCAATAAGCAAATTCAAACAGCTAAACATTGCAGAAATACACTACGCTTATGAAGTCTCAAACAAAACTTGAATTTTCTGTATATATTCTTGTCAAAAGAAGTTACTTCCTGCACACTACTACTCATCTCACAAACTGGTCTATTTCCTTTCATTTTACCTAGGTCTGGCTAAAAGAACAAGAGAAGGTTAGGACAGTTCACGATTTCTCTCCTGAGACAGAGCTCTCTCTCTTCTAGATCTAGAACAAGACCTGCTTCAGCTGTGAGAGAAGCTTCTCCATGGAGATCTGCAGAGAGGTGGTGGGCTTCTTCTTTCAAGCATGGCAACCCCAAGAGGGAAGTGGATCACAAGTCTGACTTCTTTATTTTCACCACTGACAGTTCCACTCTTACATGCCAGCCACACAGTGTTCTTCCTTCTAGTCTACTGACACACAATTCAGAGTGAGCCATAATATCCAAAAGTCCCTTCCAGTGCAGTCTTGTTGACACTGTTTCCTGGACTATTTACATAAACCTTAAAGTCTAATGACAAGAATCACAGTGCACTTCGAAATCGTGGTTTAGAAATACAGAGGCCTATAATCACATGTTCAAACAGGGTTTCCCACTCTCCTGCAGCCCTACTTCCACAGATGCTCCCACTTCACAAAATGGCTGGATTCACATTACATCATTAGTTCTGAGAAGCAGTTTTTATCCAGTAAAATCAAAGCCCCTTAACCTAATTTTAGGCTATTAGAATACAGAAGTCCATGACCACCTCCAACTCCCCTACAACAATGATACTCCAACTATTTTCACTTTTAAGTTCCAAAAGTCATAAACCAAGGCTGTAAAGCAGAGCACCCTATAAGAACATCCAATAAATTACTGTAAATCAAAAATAAATTAAGTGTTTAACATTTGCATAGTTGATTAACTGTTTACATTACCTCATCTGAAGGGTCTATTTCAAGAGGATAAACCACCACCTAATCAATTACTCCCAGTGCCTGTAAACCTACAGTTTCTAAAAAGTCCTTAGCCCTCTACGTCAGTCAAGGCTTATTGTGATTCTTTCCTATAACTTCACCCAAAAGCCTTTACCAACCTCCCATACTAATATCAGCAGTACTGGATTTGTGCTTCTAGCCATTACGGGATAACTGGGACCAGATTTATCCTTAGAAAGTAAACAACCGTAAAGCTACACAAAATACATGAAACAATAGTTTCCAGACAATGCATAACAAATAGGCTAGATAAGAGAGAAGGAAACAAACTAGATATAAGCCCTAGGAGCAAGTCCGGCTTTCTGACAAGAGACATGTTCTACCCAACACTGCAGGCAGAGAAATTCAAAGCACAGCACAGCAGTCTCACTAACTTGAAGAGACAAAGACTGGAGCTCCGAAAGTTGGAGGCTGCAGGAATTACTAGAAATGTATACAAGAGAGAAGGGAGTTAAGCGAGGTGGCGGGGAACCCCAGACACTGACATAGGGGATCCCTTGAGTCTCTGACTTAATACTAATCTGTACACAGCTTGGGTGAAAATCCACAATGTTGGAAAGACAACAACTTCCAGGAAGCTACAAAACAAGCAGTTGACACAAAGCTGGGAAACATCTGAGTTCTATCCAGTGAAGCAGAGAGACCTTGTTGTACACTGTCACAGTAAGGAGCTAAATTGCTCCTAAAGATTACTCTGTAATGATACAACAAAGCTCAAGCCTTGAAGGAACAACATGATGCTCAACTTAACACCTATAACCACCAATCAAAATGGTAACCCTCATAATTTGCAGGACATCAGAACAAGTATTCAGAAGGATTCAGTCTCAGCAGCGGGCAAAAATTAAAAGCAACACCTGAAAGTATCAAACGCTTTTCAGCAATTTAAATGTACCTCAGAATAAAACTCAAAAATATTCATAACAATACAAAAGTATATAGCACTCAACAAGGTGAAATTCACAGTATCTTCTTTCACATGTTTGGGAAGGAAGGGAGGGAAGATGGCAGTCAGGTGAGCAAAAGCCATTATAAAGAGAAATATCAGTCAAACAAAATCGATCCACAGTTCACAGAATTAGTAGATTAGGACACTAAACAGTTATTACTAATGTATCCCATAGGTATTAGAAGCCAGACCCCAGCTGAACATGTAGAAACAAAAACTGTAATACTAAAGATGCTCAATCCAATACCCAGTGAATTCTGAGATTTTCCATTCTGGATGGCTAATGGATTCAGGCCCTATCCCTGGTCTGAAGTCCCTAGGCTTCAAGGTAGTTTCCTCACAAGCATGCACTGACCTACATTTAATTCAGTTCTTCAAAAGGTCCCTCTGCAGATCTGTGAAAGTTCTCTTTTTTGTAGCTCCCTCTCCTCTGGTACTCTGTCCTGTGAACCCTTCCTCTCAGCCTTCGAGCTCTCTTCTCAGTTCATCTCCTCAACCTCAACCCATCTTCAGTCTTGCAGATCTCTCTAGACTTCTTTTGGGTTCAACTGCCCTGCTCCACGGTCTAGAAACCCTCTCCAGGCAACAGATGGAACAATCACAGGGCCTGCCCCATTTGTTTTCTGTCTCTCAGGTATCAGTATCTTTTACTGTCTCATGGCACATCTTGAGAACTGTTATTCATATAGTTTGTCTAGCTCTTTAGCAGTTTCATATGGAAGAGTTATAAATCTGTTACTCTACCTTGGTTGGAAACATTGTTTTATCTACGTCAAAGAGAGACTATGAGCCGAATTAAGTTTCTGATGGCACTGAATGCCAGAATTTTCCAAAAATTATAGATGCATTCAATCAATATCATCCATACATAGCAGTCCACCAGGCACTCCTTAGAAATGCTATGGAGCAGTTTTATTTTGTCCTGTAGGGTCACTATGAGTTGGAAATCAAATTGATGGCAATAGGTTTTATTTTTGTTTTTCTTTTTCTTTTTGTTTTTATGGTTATATATAAGTAAATACTATGGAAAAAGCATAAGTAATAAAGTTAAGAGTGAGATGACTCATGTGAAAACAGAAAACACTGCCAAATAAGAATTTAAAAGCATATAATAAAGACGTAGTATGTGGCAGAAAATCAGAATAATCATGAAAAGTAAAATAGAATAGTAATCGCTGACTCCAAAGAATAAACAGTACCCACTAAGTAGCAATAATAAAAACCCAAAGTAAGACAAAACTAATTTTGGAAAAGAAGCAATCTGAAAGGGTTTCCTGGGGGGGAAAAAAAAAAAAAGACCTGAAAATGTGTAATCAAGCATGCAGCATGTGATTTCACATGTATTCTAATTAAATACACGGAGGAAATTTTTCTTTTAAAAGAAAAGATTATATTTATTTTTCATCAGTGGCACTGGAATTCAGGCTGAATGTTACAAGATCTGATGCAGACTAAATGAAAGTGAACACAACAAAGAAGTGGAAACTAAAGATATAAGCACAACTCTTCAGGGGAAGCAGAATAAAAGTGAATAAACATCCCAAATTCTACCAATGACAGGTATAGGAAAGCATAAAGAAAGAAAAACCCTTTAGAACATCTTTAAACAAAGAAGTATGAAAGAGGAAGTTAGCGATTACAGGTTTTATTTTCATCTGTGCTTTTGAACACAATCAGTCATCTTTATTCTTGTTAGGAATGAAAACTGAGAGCTAAACTGACCATTCCTTGGGTGTCAAAAGACACAGCACAGTACCCACTGATACTTATCTTCAAAGAAACAATAAGTCTGATTCCAAAAAAAAAGACACATAGGTGATACAGAAACGCACACATACATCGCATATGTATGTTTAACAAAACATGACAAGAAACTATGTCAGCAATACGTCAGCAATCAAGTTGGTCATTTTTGAGAAAAAGGAATTACTGTGGGTTTATAGTAAGAAGCTAATTACCAGTGGAAAGGGAAGGTTGTAAATTAAAATTGAATTAAAAAGCTACATATAAATCAGTCACTATGAGTCTCATAACACAAATCATTTTAAGGCTATTCTTGGTGTTCCAAAAAGTGAACTTAAACAGGAAGGTGCAAGATATTACACAGACGAGACTGCACTGGGTTTGGTTTTTGGGTGATGTAGTATGGGGAAACTCTCCTAGGGTACTAGCTAAGAGCTACGGCTGCTAACCAAAACATTAGAAGGTCGCATCTGCCAGGTCCTCCTTGGAAACTCTTATGAGGCAGTTGTAATCTATCCTACAGGGTTCAATATGAGTTAGAATTGACTCAATGGCAACAGGGTTCTTTATTTTATTTATTTACTTACTTATTTATTTTGGTTTACATAGTATGGGGCATGCTGTTGTCGGCTTAGATTAAAAAAAGCTCTACAAAAGGACCGCAGTATCCTCCAGCTATGGAACAAAGTTAAAAGAGAAAGCACAAGAAAGAAGAAAGTAAGCCTCAAAAGAGAGCATAATGATAATGTGTCTCCCCAAGCATGATCTACTTTTGTCTGATATATTAAAGGAAGTTGCTGCTTCTAGCATTCTTTCCATTGTTCAAATAGAAAACTATAAGGCAGGTGACATTTAGGAGAAAAGGAGTGTATATTTGGGTTACAAAAAAACTGAAGAAACTAAAATCCATTTTTAATTTAAAACACTGCTCTATTTTGTCTATTAGTCAACAAAAATTAATCCATTCTTTCCAAATTGTCAAACACAAGTTCACAGGTAAACAGATGTTTCCTTATAGCAATAATGACCATTAGTATTATTTTGAAGCAAAATAAGAAGCTAGGAACTAAGGCAAAGAGTTCTTACTACTGTCTCCCCTCCTTTCTTGAGATTGTCTATATTGCCAGCATAAACCAGTGCTGAATCAGCTTTATCCCAATTAATTTTCTCCAGCTTCTTACCAATTAATAGGGCCTATTTAAGTTTTTATTCTAATTAGCCTAGGTAATTCTGCCCTAAGTTTATAAGCTGTTTCAGCATTATAAAATCAATTCTTTTTTTCTTCCTCCTCCCCAAGTCGGCCTTGTAGCTCACTCCAAAAAAAAAAAAAAAAATCACTGAAACAAGAATTTAGGTGATTTTATCACCCTTAATTCATAAAATGTTCAGATAAGCTTTACAGAATCACCTAAAATAAAAATAAATTTCTGGAAAAATTATGGCAATTAACTATTACTTTCAAGATCCTTTTATAATCACTGTCCTTGCACGCAGTCTGATTCAGAAGGCAAAATGCCATCATTTCCATGAGCTGTAATACCTTCACTGCTTCTAAATTCCCTTGGAACACAGTCCGAATCTCTAAATCTTTTTCAACTTGCTTAATATTACACCTGAGTGGCTGGATGGCTATTTTCCCTGCCACATCCTCACAATACTGCACATACCTTGAGGGCACAGAGATTGGGTATATTCATCTTCAGTGGTTTCCTGCTCACCAATATCCCCTCTACCTATTGCACAAGGATAGTATAAAAACCAAACAGCATAATACTTATCAGTTCTCTGCAAAATATTTTGCAGATGTCAAATGGATTTTGTTTCATTATTGTCTGTTATTATCCTAAATCATAGCTGGCAAATACTGGCATGCTCAGGGCATGAGGACAGAACAAGTGACCCTCATAGTAAGGATGAGTTCGATAAGGGCTCCAGATCCTCTTTTACTCTGCTCTCTCATTCTAAAGGTTCTAGATAGAGCCCACTCGGTCACAAAAGAAGCTTCCATCATTCCTACATCAACCAAACCACCAGCACCACAACCCAAACATCCGCTGGCTTTTTCATGGTTTCCCACACCAGCTCCCAATTTGTTAATCACAACATTTGGCTCTTTTCCTACAACCAACAGGCTAGCTCATCCTTTACAAGGTGAGACAAAGAGGTAGAATCAACAGACCAGGGTCTTACACCTAACCCAATCCCTGTTACACTGATCCAATCATTTTTGTTTCTGTGTCTCTTTTTCTTTTGAAAGCCAGTATAAATATAGAACATTGCCTCAACAACACTTCAAGTAGGATGTAAGGAGCCTGTAACATAGTTTATCATGCCTTTCAAGACCACATTCTGGCCTTGAGGAATGAAGAGGCTTACATTCTAGTTTCAGCTCTGAACATCAGTTGACTACATGTTCTGCATACTATGTGTCATTTTCTTAAGATTTCTGGTTACTGCTCTATAGATAAGTGAATTAGAATAAAAGTAAATTACATTTAACTTAATTAGTGGCTATAACAGTTTATCAGACTCTGTTTTTGATGACTAACAGTTTTAAGAAATATTGTTATATATTTAGTAGAATGTCCCTCAATTGGGGTTTATTTGTTGTTTTCTCATGATTGGAGCACTACTACATTTTTTTTCAACATTTTGTTGTGTTTTAGGTGAAAATTCACACACCAAATTAATTTCCCATTTAATAACATGTATGCAAATCATTTCACAACATTGGTTGCTATTCCAGCAATGTGTCCACACTCTCCCCATTTCAGTCCTTCCTCCCATTTCCATCCTTCCAGTTTTCCTGCCTCTCCTAGTCTTCTCATTTATATTTTTGGGCGAATGCTGCCCATTTGGTCTTGTATAGTTAGTTGTTCTAAAAAGCACACTACTCAAGGGTGTTATTATTTTACAGGTCTATCACTTGGTTAAAAAGAGACTTCCAAGAGTGGCTTCTGTTCCAGGTTAAAACGTTGTCTTACGGCAACAGTCTCAAGGGTCCCACCCCAGTCTCCATTAGTCCAGTAAGTCCAGCTTTTTTCATAAATTTAAGTTTTGTTCTACATTTTTTATCCTATTCTAATCAGTATTTTCTATTGTGTCCCTGCTGAGAGCAGTTGAAAGTGGCAGCTGTGCGTTATCTAGCTCTTCTGGTTTCAGGCTAGAAGAGGCTATAGTGTATGTGACCCATTATTCCTCTAGACTCACTGCTTCCTTGAGTCTTTGGTTTCCTTTACTTTCTTTGCTCCAGATGGAAAGAGACCAACAGTTGTATCTTAGATGCCATTTGCAAGCTTTTGAGACCCTAGACACTACTTAGCAAACTAGCAGGTAAAGCACTATCTTTATGAAATGTAGTTATGAGAATTGACAATTGAAGGCCTCGAAGACTGCAGTGCTAAGCCTTCAAACTCAGTAACTCAGTGGCATCAGGTGTTTGGATGTGCCTAAGAAGTTTCCATATCTGTGCTCTCAGCCACAACTATACTTATATATATGTAAACCCTGGTGGCATAATGAGTTAAGTGCTATGTCTGCTAAAAAAGGTTGTCAGTTCAAATCCGCCAAGCCCTCCTTGGAAACTTTACGGGTCAGCTCTATTCCGACTCTAGGGTCACTATGAGTTGGACCCAACTCGGCAGCACTGGATCACCTCTATACATGCACACAGAGATACAAACGTGTTCTCCTACACCTAAACAGCATACCTATCTACCTATACGGTTAACAACTCACAAACTTTTGGTTATTACTGTTGTCAAAAGATTGCATACACTGTAGCATTTACCCTTGTTATTGTCCTCAGGAGCCATCAAGTGGGTCTGATATACAGCAATGGAATGAAACACTGCCTGATCCTGCCCAGTTGTGTCCCATCCTCAAAACTGTTGCCATCTTGAGCCCAGTGTTGCAGTCACTGTGTCAATCCATCTCACTGAGGGTTTCCTCTTTAACTGATCCTTTACTAAACATGATACCCTTCTCTAGGGACTGGTCCCTCCTGACAACTTGTCCAAGCCAAGCCAAGTGCTGTCGAGTCGGATCCGACTCATGGCGACCCTAAGGGCCAGGGTAGAACTGACCCCCAGAACTCTTCCCATCCTCACCCTAATGAACATTTCTGGCTGTACTTCTTCCCAGACAAATTTGTTCATTTTTCTGGAGGTCCATGGTATATTCAACATTCTTCACCAACACTGTAATTCAAAGGCATCAATTTTTCTTTGGTTTTCCTTATTCACTGCCAAACTTTTGCATGCATGTGAGGCAAATGAAAACACCACGGCTTGGGTCAGGCAAACCTAATTCCTCAAAGTGACAGCTTTTTGACACTTTAAAGGACTTTATCAAACTGGCCCAATGTAATACATTGTATGATTTCTTATTTCTGCTTCCATGGGCAATGATGGTCAATCTAAGCATTTACTGTAGTTGTTCTTTATTCTCATGTACCTCTTGGTGTCTTCATTTACCCTGGTCATTGTTGGTAGACTGAACTGTGTCACCTAACTTGGCTAGGCCATGATTCCCAGTGTTGTATGATTTTCCTTGTTGTAAATCCCACCTCTGTGATGTTACTAAAACAGGATTAGAGACAGTTACGTTAATAAGGCATGACAATCTACAAAATTAAACTGTATCTTAAATGAATCTCTTTTGAGATACAAAAGAGAGAAATGAGCAGAGAGGCAAGGGATCTTATTACCAAAAACCAAGAGCCAGAGGCAAAAGTTCTTTTGCGTCCAGGGGCCTTGCTCTGAAAAACTCCTAGACCAGAAAATTGATGACAAGGACCTTTCTCTAGACCTGACAGAGAGCAAAAGACTTCTCCTGGAACTAGCACCCTGAATTCTGACTTTTAGCCTCCTAAGCTGTGAGCCAATTAATCACTGTTTGTTAAAGCCACCTACTTGCTGTATTTCTGTTAAAGCAGCACTGGATAACTAAGACAGTCAAGTTATGCAGACATCCCCCATATTGTGTTATTACCCTCCCCATCATCAAAATTAACATGTAACTATCTAGGGTCACCATGAGTCAGACCCAATTCAATGGCAGTGGGTTATGGGTTATCTAAAAAGTGCTTCTCCCTCCTTCCTACTGTCTCCCACCCCTAGTAATCATCTAAGAATGTCACTTTCCGTGTAGGAACCTATTCTTAAAATTTTATAAAACCGGTCACCTCACTCTGTGTGTCCTCCAGATTTATCCACGTTATATTTTACGAATTCATCATTCTTCCTTTTTCACTGCATAGTATTCCACTGTATGTATGTATCACACTTTGTTAATCCATTCACCTGGTGATGACAATGAAGTTGTTTCCATCTTTTTGCTATTGTGAATAATGCTGCTGTGATCATGAGTGTGTATCATGGATTGTGTTCCCTGAAAAATCTATAGCAATTTGGCTAAGCCAGTAATTCCCAGTATTGTGTGATGTTCCTCCATGTTGGAATTTCTGCCTCTATGAATTAATGAGAGTAGACGGGTGGCAGTTGTGTTGGTGCAGTAAGATTCAATGTGTAAATTCATTTTGTGCCTTGAGGCGGTCTCTTGAGACAGAAAGCAGAGGAGCTAGCAGAGGCATTTGGGGACCTCATGCCATTTAGAAATAAAGCGGTGCTTTGGAAAGGACCGGAGTCACTGAGCCTCAGAAGATTCCAGTCCAAGGGAACACTGACAAGGATATTCCTCCAGCGCTAGAAGGGAAAGCCTTCCCCTGGAGCTGACACTTTGAATTTGAACTCTTAGCTTACTGGACTGTGACAAATGAAACTTCTTTTTACAGTCATCCATTTGCAATGTTTCTGTTAGAGCAGGACTAGCTAAGACAGTGTGTACTACGTCTATTCATATCATTCCTCTTATTTCTCTAGGACACATAGGTACATGCAGGACTGCTGGATTATACAGTTATTTCTAGTTTTTAGAGAAATGCCATACCATTTTCTAATCCCACCAGCTGTTAAGAGTTCCAATCTCCCCAAAACCTTGCCAGCATTTCTTGAGTTTTTTTGTTTATCAGTGTCATTTTTGCAGGAGTGAGATGGTACCTCATTACAGTTTTGATTAGCATCTCCCTAACTGCTAATGAAGAAACCCTGGTGATATAAAGATTAAGTGCTACAACTGCTAACCAAGAAAATATCAGCAGTTCAAATCCACCACACATTCCTTGGACACTCTATGAGTCAGTTCTACTCTGTCTTATAGGGCCACTATGAGTCAGAATCAACTCAACAGCAATGGGTTTCTTTTTTGTTTGGGTTCTGGGGAAGGGAGCTTTGAGGAGGTTGCTTTTTTTTAAATGGCTAATGATCTTGAAAATCACTTGTGTTCATTAGCTGCCTGTCTTCTTTGATGAAGAGTCTGTTCACATATTTTGCCCATTTTCTGAACGGATTGTCTTTTTGTTGTTGAAGTGTTGAAGTTTTCTATGTATTTTAGAGATTAGAACCTTGTCAGATTCATCATTGGCCAAAATTGTTTCCCATTCTATAGGTTCTCTTTTCACTCTTTCAGAAAAGTCTTTTGATGAGCATAAGAATTTAATTTTTAGGAAGTCCTAATTACCTGTCTTCCATTGTCAGTAAATTTTTAGTTATGTAAATATTTAGTTTGAGAGTGTATTTATTTCATAAATTAGGTCTCCTAGCTTTGCTCCTGTGTTGTCTTCCGAGAACTTTACAGTCTTAGGTTTAATATTTAGGTCTCTGATCTATTTTAAGTTTTTGCGTATGATGTAAGGTATGGGTTCTATTTTTCTCCAAATGGATATCCAGTTTTTACAGCACCATTTGTTAAAGAGACTATCTCTTCCCCACTGAATGGACTCTGACCCTTTGTTGAAGATCAGCTGTCCAAAGCTGGATGGATTTGTTTCAGGGTTCTCAATTCTGTACCACTGGTCTATGTGTCTGTCATTGTTACAGTGCCAGGCTCTTTTCACTACCAAAACTATATAGTAAGTTCTGAGATCAAGAAGTTTGAGGCTTCCTACTTTGTTCTTCTTAAACAATACTTTAGCTATTTGGACCCTCTTCCATTTTCATTTAGAAGCCCTGGTGGCTTCTGTCCTAAGGGATCACTACGAGTGGAAACTGACTCAACAGCATTGAGTTTTCTATCCTCTTCACATAAAGCTGGAGATTAGATTTTCCAGTTTGCTAAAGAATGTATTGGAATTTAGATCAGAATTGCATCGTATCTACAGATTACTTTGGGTAGTGCTGACATCACCATAATGTTAAGCGTTGCTCTCCATGAACACAGCAGGTTTTTCCATTTATACAGGTCTCTCTTGGTTTCTTGCAGCAGTGTTTTATAGTTTTCCTTGTATAAGGCTTTTATATTCCTGTTGAGATTTATTCCTAGATATGGTATCCTTCTGGTTGCTGTTGTAAATGGTATTATTCTCTTTATTTCCTTTCTGGAGTTCTTATTAGTGTAGAGGAGCCCAACTGATCTTTGTATGCTGATCTTCTACTCAGCATTTTGCTAAGCTCTTCTGTTAGTTCCAGTAACTTTCTTCCAGAATCTCTGAGAGTTTCTACATACAGGACCACATCACCTGCAAAGAGAGATAGTTATACTTCTTCCTTACCCATCTGAATGACTTTTTTTTTTTTTTTTTTTTTTGCCTTTCTTGGCTTACTGTTCTGGCTAGGAGTTTGAGAAGGACACCAAATAAAAACTCATTACCACTGAGTCAATTCAGACCCATAGTGACACTACAGGGCAGAGTAAACCTGCCCCACAGGGTTTCCAAGGAGTCCCTGTTAGACTCAAAACACCGACTTTTTGGTTAGCAGTCGTAGCACTTAACCACTACACCACCAAGGTTTCCAACAATACTGAACAAGAGCGGTAATAATGGGCATCCTGGTCTCATTCCTGTTCTCGTGGGGAATGCATTCAATCTCTCTCCACTGAGAATTATGTTCACTGCTAGTTTTGTATACATGCCATTAATTATGCTGGGATATTTCCCTTCTGCTCCTATTTTGCTAAGACCTTTTACCAGAAAAAGGGTGTTGGCTTTCATCAAATGTTTTTCCCATTGTCAACTGAAATAGTCATGTGATTATTTCATTTTGTTTCATTTATGTGGTAAGTTACACTGATTGATTTTACAATGCTGAACCACTCTCTTAGCCCCAGTATGAATCACACCTGACTATGATGTATTATTTTTTGTATGCTGTTGAATTCTGTTGACTAGAATTTGAACGTTTTCACTTACATATTCCTGAGGCATATTGGTTTATAATTTTCTATTTCTCTGGTTTATCTATCCCTGGTTTTGTTATCAGGGTTATGCTGGCTTCATAGAATGAATCTGCGAGTATTCTTCCTTTTCTGCATTCTGAAATATTTTGATTAGAACTGGTGTCAATTCTTCTCTAAATGTGTGGTAGAACTCTCCAGCGAAGCCATCTAGGCCAGGGCTTTTTTTGTTGGCAATGTTTAATGACATCTCCAACAATTTCTTTTATTATGGGTCTATTTAGGTTTTTTACATCTGTTTCACCCACTGCCACACTCTGACTCATGGTGATCCTATAGGAATATACTCAGTGGCAACAAATTTGGTTTGGTTTTTGGTTTTACCGCTATGTTAGTTTAGACAGGTTATGTGTTTCCAGAAACTTGTCCATTTCTTTGACATTTTCAAATTTGTCAGAGTATAATTTTCACAATATTCTGTTACAATCTTTTTTTAATCAGTTGGTTCTGTTGTATATCTTTCTTGTTTTGGTTATTTGCATTTTCTCATTTATTCCCTTCGTCAAGTTGGGCAGTGACTTGTCACTTTTATTGATCATCTTCTAGAACCAACTAGTCTTCTTAATGTCTTCTACTGTTTTTCTGTTTTCCATTTCATTTGCTGTTCTCATCATTACTATCTCCTTTCTTCTGGTGACTCCAAACTACTTTTGACGTGTGTATTTATTACTATAACTACTCATCTGAGGACTGCTTTTGCTGTGTCCCAAAAGTTTTGGTATGTTGTGTTTTCTCAGCTGATTCTAAGAAATCTATAATTTCACTTTTAACTTTCTGTATTAGCCAATAGTTTTGACTTTGTTATTCAGTTTCCACAAATTTAAGTTTTCCTTATTCTTTCTGTTAGCAATCATGATCAAACACTTATTTTGTTTGTTTTGTTTTGTTTTTAGCTTACTGAGGCTTACTTTATGTTCTAAAATATGGCCTATTCTGAAGAATGATCCATGAGTACTGGAGCCAAATGTGTACTGTTCAGCAGTATGTTCTGTATACATCTATGAAGTTGGTTGACTGTGTTAGGTCTTCTGTACCTTTGCTGAGTTTCTTTCTAGTTGTTCTACCCATTATCAGAAGTAATGTGTGGAAATTTCCTGCTATTACTGTAGAATTATCTACTCTCTTATCAGTTCTGTTCTTTGAGTTTATATATTTTGAAGCTCTGCTTGCCATGAGTCGGATCTGACTCGACGGCACTTGGCTGGCTGGCCATGGAGTGCATAAATATTTATTATGGTTATGTCTCTTGGTAGATTGATCCTTTAATCATTATATGATGACCTTCTTTGTGTCCTGTAATAGATTTTGACTTAAAGTCTATTTTATCAAAGATTATTATTGCCATTACTGATCTCTTTGATTACTGTTGGCTCGATATATATTTTTTCCATCCTGTAATTTTTAACCTACTTATGTCTTTGTGTCTAAGGTTTTTATCCACTCTGACACTACCTCTTCACTACTGCATTTAAATCATTCACACTCAGTGTGATTATCAATAGGTATGAATTTACTGCTTCTGTTTTATCATGCCTTTTTTGGTATTGATATTTTCTTTGTTCTGTATAATGTTCCGTGTTGAGTTCTTTGTGCAATGGGTTATCTTTTTTTATACTTCATTATTACTGCTTTTGTGTTTACTGAGTCTTTTTTATTTTCTTCTGTATTTTGGTGAGCCAAGCCAAGTGCCGTCGAGTCGGATTCGACTCATGGCGAGAGGTTTATTTTATTTGGGTTACTCTGAAAGTTACTGCTATCTTCCTAAGTTTAAGAGTCTGATATATTTTGATATCACTTTTATTCCTTCCTTTTGTTATGAGGTTATTGTCGTTTACAAATTAACACTTCTGGTTCTCTCTTTTCAGTTTTACAGCTTAATTTTACCTGTAAAAACTCTTTATCAGGGTTGGTACGTAGGTAATGATGTCATGTGTCTTAATCTCACATTGTCTGATGTAGATGGCTTCCTGTCTGAAGAACTGCTTTTAGTATTTCTTGCAAGGCTAATCTGGTTTTCACAAATTGCTTTAATTTCTCTTTACTTGGTAATGTCCTACTTTTGCAAGCACTTCTGAAAGACAATTTTGCTCGAAATATGATTCTTGGTTGGCACTTCATTTCTTTCAGGGTTTCACATATGTCATTCCACTGCCTTCGTGCTTGCATGGCTTCTGCCATACCTCATTGCTGAATGTCACTACAGTCACCTTTGGAGTACTCCCCTTGGGAAGCTGTGCACCAACACTAGTGCCTAGTCCACCCTTCAAAGCAATTTTGAAACTCTTTTTCTAAAATGTCTGTCAGACCTGTCATAAGGGGTGACACATTTGCAAACTCATCCTACAAAAAGTGCTACATACCTCATTGTTGAATATCACTGAGTTCACCTTCAAAGTACTCCCCTTGGGAAGCTACGCGTGATGCCAGCTAGTCCACCCTTCTAAGCATTTTTTCTAGGATGAGTTCATGAATGTCGTCATCAGATGTCATCCGACGACAGCTCTGACGGCCATTCCAGAAAGAGTTCCAAAACTGCTCTGAAGGGTAGACTAGGTGCTGGTGTTGGTGCATAGCACTTTGAAGGTGACCACAGTGGTATTTAGCAATGAGGTATGTAGAGCTTTTTCCGGGATGAGTTTTCAAACTTAACTGTCCAACCTTGTAGTTGCCCTCCCTGATATGATATGATGTGACCAGCCAATCACTGCTAAGAAGAATATCCTTGGTACAGACATTCTGGAAAGCTTGCATGTTTGCTCCGGATCCTACACCTAGCTCATCATCATCTGACCTCTGGTTCATGGAACTTGAGCCAGCAGCCCACCACAGTGCCTGCCAATCTTGGGATTTGCCAGGCTCTGCAGCCCATAACCCAGCAGCCTGCCATCTGACCTGCCAATCTTGGGTTCATCAGCTTCTACAGTTACATGAGTTAGGAGATGCCGCCAACCTTACACCTGATCACACACATGGGATTTGCCAGTGTCTACAACTGCATGAGCCATTTCCTTAAGACACTCTATCCAACTCTCCCTCTGGTTCTCCCTACACACACACACATAAACTTCACCAGCTTTGCTAAGACATCATCTTCCATGATATTTTTCTGTCAAAAATCTCCCAAAATTCTCACCATGCTTTTTGTTCTCTCCTCCTCTTTCAGAATTCCAATTAAACATTATTTCTTCCTCTTGATAGTATCCCACATAACCTTTAGGCTTTCTTCATTTTTCCTCACAATTTTTCTGAGTGTTCCTCAAACAAATTATTATCAAGGGATTTGTTCCCTATTTCACTGATTCTTTCTCCCACAGATTCAATTCTCCATCTAGGTCTTTCTGTTTATTACTTTCTTTTTATTATTTTCTGATATTTTATTATCATTTGGATTTCTAGTTGCTGTTTTTTTATGGTTTCTAACTGTCCTGTCATTTTGTTATTGTATTGTTTTCCTGCATTCTTCTAGGATTTTATCTATGTTTTCCTTTGGGGGGGCTGTGTGTGTGTGTGTGTGTGTGTCTGTGTGTGTCTGTGTGTGTCTCTCTGTGTGTGTGTGTCTGTGTGTGTGTCTGTGTGTCTGTGTGTGTGTGTGTGTGTGTCTGTCTGTGTGTGTGTGTGTGTGTGTGTGTGTGTGTGTGTGTTTTCCTTGATCTTTTTGAGGATTCCACATATGAGTCTTCTAAATTCTTTATCAGGTAGTTTCATTACATTCCTCAGGAAGATTTTCTGCCCCCTTTATTTTGTTCATATATTGAGCCATCTTACCCTGGTTTTTTGGCTGTTGTGTGTGTTTTTTTTAAGAACTCTGGTGGTGTAGTGGTGGCTAACCACCAGCTACTCCTTGGCTATCCTACAGAGTTGGAATTGGTCACAGCAAAGGGGATTTTTGCTTTAGGTTTTTGTTTGCTTGTTTGTTTGGATTTTTTTTCATATAACTTGCTATTGCCTGCTCTTTCTGAGGCAATGAGCATGCTATTTACATATTTATTTATTTGCTCTGTGTCTGTTCGCTTTGTCCTGACTTTTTGTTTTATCAGAGTGGGCAGGATGGACATGCCACTGATCACTTGTTTGGCAGCAGGGGAGCACTCGCCACCCACCTCCAGGTGGGCAGATTATCAGCAGACAAGGGGCACATGTGCACTGCTGTTCACTGGGTGTACACGGTGTCTAAGAACAGGTGCAGGCCATTGCCTAACATTGGCCCAGTGACACAGGAGTGCACGATGGTGCTTACAGGTGGGCAAGACAGCAGGCAGGGTTGGTACAGCAGGTGACTGAAGTATAGCATGCCCTCTGCTTTACTGGAGGTGGCAGGCAACAAGTGCAGTGGGCAACTGGAATCACAAGACACTCTCTGCTATTCAGCTGGGAGAATGGGGGTGGTGGGTAACCAGGAATGTGTGGGGTCAGAAGGGAGGTGGGTAATCAGAACAAAGGATACTGTCTGCCTCTCAGCCAGAAGGGGCTAGACCAATCTGGAGCATGAAGGGTACTACTCCCTGTTGCTCAGCCTGGGGATAAGGGTAACAAGTGATCCTAACTGTGCAGTGCACTTTCTGCTGCTCAGCCAGGAGGCAGCCAGAGGCAAGCAATCAATAGCACACAGGGTATACCCCCTGCTGCTCATCCAGAAACATCAAGCAGCAAGAAGCACAAGAAGTACTCTCTGCCACTTGGCCAGGAGGGTGGGCAGGACTGGCAGGCAACTGGGAATGCATGGGGCATTCCTTGGTGGGAGCAGCCAGGAGCACAGGGGGTGCTTTGCTGCTCAGTTGAGGGTGATGGGCAGTGGCAGTGAGTAAGTGGGAATACAGGAGGTGCTGTCCCTTACTTGGTAGGAGAGGGTTGGCGGGACAAGGGCAGTAGACAGCCAAGAACACACTGGGTACTGCCTATCATTTGGCGGAGAGTACATAGGTACTCTCTGATGCTCGCCAGGTAGTACAGAATCAGCAGGCAGCCAGATACAAGCAGGGTGCTAGCTATCTGCCCCTCAGCCAGGAATGGCAGGGGTGCGAGGAGGAGGGGCTGCTGAGAGTCCAGTCAGGTGAGTGACCTCCAGCAACATTCTATGAATATACTACTCTGTGTGTGCCACCCACCCTAATAGTTACAGACTGCCACTAGTGAGCAGTCCTATCTCTGGATCCTGGCTCCCTCCCTTCTCTGTGGGTACCAGGATCCCTGAAGCTCTTGCCTTTTCCTATACTTTAGTCCTTAGATCCATATATTCTGCTAATCTTGCTTCACATGGCATATGTCTACACGGTTTTTCTGTTTCCTATAGGTGATTCCATGAAGTTGTCTTCCAGTGTTTCTCACCCTAGATCACTGCTAACTTTGTCTCAAGGTGATCATACTATATAGGGCTGGCTTGTAGGGAACCTCTGCTCCACATCTCTCTTCTTTCACTGTTTGCATTTCTTTTCTAATCAATGTTCAACCTAATTCTTTATCCTCCCATTTGATGCTCAAGGTTCCAGCACTATTGATCTGCATTTGTTTCACCTGTTTCTCAGGTCTTTGCCATAGAGGACTTAATTTAAAAAAAAAAGATCCAACCATATATGCTGCCTATAAGAAACACACATGATATTCAAAGAAACAGAAATAAAAGTAAAAGAATGAAAAAAGATAGACCATGTAAACAATAACGATTTCACATGTACAAAGACTGAGTGGCTTTATTAATATTAGGGAAAAAAGAAAAGCTTTAAGAATAAAACGCTACTAGATACAAAGAAGAACATTTTATGATAAAATAGCTAATTCATGAGAAGGATGCAAGAATTACATGTAAATATGTAACAACAAATCCCCAAAATACATAAAGTAAAAACTAACAGAACTGAAAGCAAAAACAGACTACTCAGCAATAATAGTTAAGGACTTCAATAACAGAGCAACCAGACACAAAACTATTAAGGATACAGGATACCTGAACAACAGTATCAACCAGCTTGGCCTGACATTTATAGACCATTCTACCCAACAACAGAAGAATGCACTGAGGGAGCGCTGTCCCTGAAATTCAGGGAGGTCATTTAGAGGTCTCTGTCCCTGAAATTCAGGGAGGTCACTGAGGGAATTCTGTCCCTGAAATTCAGAGAGGTCATCTTATCCAATGATCAGACCTCGCCATTAGCTGAAAACAGGCTGGTATGCCCCACCAGGTATAACCATAAATAACTTTATGCCTGCCACCCCTGGCCTCCTATTCAAAGCCCTTCCCCTAACAAAATCTTGAGCATAAACAAGCCTTGCCCCTCCCCTTCTAATCAAAACTTCTTCCCTATCAGGCCATAAGTCCCATAACTAGAATTTCTTGCTACCCCTCTTCTCTTTCTTTCCTTATCAAACCATAAACCCTCTCACCACACACTACCTCATTGTAACTTTAAAATTATAAAAAACTTGTCCTACTGGGGAGAAGCAGGTTGAGCCACTCTTGGCTCTGACCCCACTCTCTTTTCCTTCGAATAAGCTTCACTGGACACTTGGACTGGTGTTATCTCTGCCTGTTTCAGGCCACCCTCTCCCCAACATGCACATTCTCCTCAAAGACATATGGAACATTCTGAGAATAGGCCATACAGTAGGTCTACAGAAAAGTCTCAATAAATTTTAAATAACTGAAAGTATGTTCTCCAAGCAAAGACGAAACCTGGGAAACCAAAAACATTAGGAAATTAAACTCACAGGTCAAAGAAGAAATCACAAGGGAAATATTTTCATAACTTTGATCAGTGAAAAAAATAGAAACACAACAGATAAATATCTATGGGATAAAGTTAAAGCAGTACTTACAGGAAATTTTATAACTAAAAATGCTACAAGAAAAAAGAAAGATCTAAACTCATTAATTTAAGCTTCTGCTTCCAAAATGTTTTAAAAAAGCAAAAACAACGAACAACCTAAGCCCAGAGCAAGTGCAGGAAGGAAATAATAATGACTATACTGGAAGTCAATGGGAAAAAAAAAAACTACAAACCAAAAAACTGGTTCTTTGAAAATATCAACAACTAACAAACTTTTAAGTTACACTAAGGAAAAAAGAAAACACACAAATTATCAAAATCAGGACTAAAACATGGGACACGACTCATGAGAAATTAATAGGGTTATAAAGAAATAAACCAATAATGCCAACCCAGTAGTCCAGTCAATTCCAACACATGGCAACCCCATGTTTTGCAGAGTAGAACTATGCTCCACAGGGTGTTCAATAACCATGGCTTTTCAGAAGTAAATCAACAAAACTTTTTTCCAAGGTGTCTCTGGTTGGATTTAAGCCACCAACCTTTCAATTTGTAGCCAAGCACCTATTGTTTTTGCCATGTCAAGGACTCCTTATAATACTCTAACAAATTTATGCCAACAAATTAGACATATCAGATGTCCCAGAAAGATAAAAAGGTTACCAAAATTTACTCAAACAGAAACAAAATATCTGAATACACAAAAATAACTGAATATACAAAATACACTGAATACACAAACACAACCAAACATGTGAATCACTGAATACATTTCTAATAAGCAAAAACACTGCATCAGTAATTAAGAATCTACCACAAAGAAAGCTCAGGCCCAGATGGCCTCACTGATGAATTCTATCAAATATTTAATGAGAAACAATACCAGTATTTTAACAAACTCTTCCAGAAAATAGAAAAAGGAACAATTATAAAGCCAGCATTATTTGATACCAAAGCTAAACAGACATATCACAAGAAAAAAACTAGAGATAAATATCTCTAATTATGAATATAGATCAAAAAAATGCAAACTGAATTTAGCAAGACATAAGAATTATACGAGCAGAATTTACTGCCAGAATGCAAGGTCGATTTAGCACCTAAAAAAAAATGTAATATACAGTATTAATAAAGGACAAAAATCACATGAGCGTATCAATGGATATACAAAAAGTATTTAACAAAACCCAACACCCATTCACGATTTTTAAAAACACTATGCAAAACCAATAGCAACCAAATGTTCAGAACAAACTGTCTAAACTGTTGAATGGGAAATTAATTTGCCGTGCAAACTTTCACCTAAAACACACTAAAAAGTACAAAACATCACAGCCAATGTGATATACAATGACGAGACAATGGATTCCTCCCAAATTATTAGTTCTCACCTCTTACGAATTAAATTGCATCCCCATCCCCAAAACTATAAATATATATAGCAATTTGATTGGGCCATGATTCCCGGGCATTGTGTAATTTTCCTATATGGTGTAAATCCTGCCTCTATAATGTTAATGAGGGAGAATAAGTGGCAGTTGTGTTGGTCTAGCAGGACTCAATTTGTATAACTATTATGTGCCTTGAGGCAATCTCCTGGGATACAAAGGAAAAGGAAGAAGCAGAGAGTGGGGAACCTCCTACCATCAGGAGAGAAGCGTGCCAGGAGCAGAGCATGACTTTTGGATTCGGGGTCCCTGCACCTCAGATGCTCCCAGTCCAGGGGAAGATTGATGACAAGGACCTTTCTCCAGAGCCAACAGAGAAAGACTTACCCTGGAGCTGATGCTCTGTATTTGGACTTTTAACCTACTTTTCTGGGAGAAAATAATTTCTCTTTGTTAAAGCCATCCACTTGTGACATTTCTGTTATAGCAGCATTATACGACTAATACATCACCATTTGTATTCTACATTGTACTAGATGTTCTGGACATGACAATCAGGCATGAAAAAGACACAAAAAGCATACTGATGGAAAACAAAGAAAATTTTCTTTATCCACAGGCCATATAATCCTATAAGTAGAAAATCCTACAGAACATACCCACAGTCACACAAACACACAAAAAGCTATTTTTATTAGAACTAATAAACACGTTCAGTGAGATGACAGGCAACAAGATCAATATATGTATGAAACTAGAACAATTAACACCCTATAATGACCCCCTGGAACGTACCCATCAAAGAAACCTTGACTACAACCGTTCCTACTTTCTGGTAATTAAGACAAGGATATTGAAAAATTGAGCTGGAAAAACCTCACATAGCTCATACACATTCACTAGTGCATGTCCCCATGCTGACCCTTTGACATAAAATAGGTTGTTACAACACCAACCGCTAGGACACACCTTGCAGTTGCTAACCTCTGTAACAGTGGGCCTGAGTGGCAACATGTTGTCACCACCCCAGTGGACAATCAACATAACCCTGATTAACATATGGCACACCCCTCTGGACCAGGCAAGTATGACCCAGGGGGAGAGGATAATCATAAAAAACCTAGCTACCTCTACAAGCATGTGGTTAATAACCTGTCCAGCCAGCCACCACTGGATATAGCCCTGCTGTCCCGGTTGGTAAGTTTCCCTTTTGATGAACAAACTCATGTCTCCTGGATGGTCTCCTGGTCAGTTTTTCAGTCTCTCGACACCCACACATTCAGAAGTTTTCATGTTGTTGAGAATAAATTCTAACAATCCAAACAATATACAAAAATCAACTATATTTCAACAGAGCAATTAAAAAAAAATCCAAGAGTGAAATTAGTAACATAATCTCACAACAGCATCAAAAAGAATGAAACACTTTAAGGAGTACAAGATTTGTACAATACAAAACATATTCACAAAACTTTGCTGAAATTAAAGACCAAAAAACAAAAAAGGAGATCTAGTCCATATGGAAGATGCAATGTTAGTAAGACAGACATTTTCCC
Organism: Heterohyrax brucei; assembly: GCA_028571685.1. NCBI lineage: Eukaryota > Metazoa > Chordata > Mammalia > Hyracoidea > Procaviidae > Heterohyrax > Heterohyrax brucei. The sequence goes on along the minus strand of CM053151.1, from coordinate 86,626,449 downwards.
TAAACTGATGGATCAATTCAATGCAGTCCTTATCAAATATCTCAGCAAAATTTTTACAGAAATTAAAAGATGAGCCTACAGTATGCATGGAAATGTGAAGGACCAAAAATAATCAAAACAATCTTGGAAAAGATTGCCCTTCTCCATTGCAAAATACACTATGCAAAGCTACAGTAATCAAAATAGTACACTACTGGTGTAAGGACACACGGATCAAGGGAACAGAACTGGGAATCCAGAGATATGCTCTTACATTTATGACCATTTTACTTTCAAAACAGGTAACAAAACATACAAATCAATGTGGAATAAATGGCACTAATACACTTGGCTATCTTGTCATGCAAACAGACTAAGTTAGATCCTTACCAACAATATGCACAAAGACTAACTAAAATGAATCAAAGAGCTAAGAGTAAAGGCCAAAACTATAACAATTATAAACTATTAAAAAAAAAATCATGACACCAAAAGCAGAATTGCTAAAAGAAAAACTTAAGAAATTAATTTAATCAAAATTAAAAACACTCGCATTTCAAAAGATAACACTAAAAAAACAAAAAGAAAAGCCACAAACTGGGAAAGAATATTTGCAAATTACATACTATATATATACATATAATACACACATATATCTATTTATCTCTAAACTATATAAAGAATACCTAAAACTCAATAATGAGAACAAAAATAACCCAATTTAGAAATGGTAAAAAGTCTAAATAAACATTTCACCTAAGAAGATATACAAATAGCCAAAAAGCACATGAGAAGATGCTCAACATCATAAATCAACAGAGAAATGAAAAAAGTCTCTACGAAAAACCACTTAACACTCACTAGAATGGCTGCTGGAAACCCTGGTGGCATAGTGGTGAACTACTATAGCTGCAAACCAAAAGGTTAGCAGTTCAAATCTAGCAGGTACTCCTTAGAAACTCTATGGGGCAGTTCTACCCTGACCTACAGGGTCACTGTGAGCTGAAACAAACTGGACAACACTAAAAACAACAACAACATGATGGCTGTAGTCAAAAAGATTGATAATCGCAACTGCTGATGAGAGTGACAGAAACTGGAACCTTTATAAACTGTTATGGTGGGAATTTAAAATGACATAGCGTGCTAAAAACAGTCCGGCAGTTCCTCAAAAGGTTAAACAAAGTTGTCATATGGTGGTTACCAGCATTTCTTCACTTCTGGCCCCATCACTCCAATCTCTGCCTCTGTGGCCACACTGCAGCCTTCTCATCCGTCTCAGCTAACTCTCTACTTCTCTCTTATAAAGATACCTGTGATTGCATGCACCACCACGACACTCTAGGGAAAAAAATCTCCATCTCAAGATTCCTAACTTAAATCACTCTGCAAATAAACTACTTTCATATAAAGTAAAATTCACAATTTCCAGGGACTAGAACATGAATTATCTTTCGAGGGATCTTTTTTCAGTGTATCATAGGAATAGAAGAGCCAAGGTAACAACCCTTCCAAATATAACTTCTTATATAATTCTGATTTCTGAAGCCACATTCATGTTTCACATATTCAAAACAAATTGTAAATAAACTAGAATGCAGGAGAGGCAACACCCAAATGGAATAAAAACATACCCATTTTAAAAGGTGAGAAGCCACTAGGGAGAATAGAAATAACTCTTGAACACATAATTTTGTCTATATACCATCACATCAAAAACATTTTACCAATTCTGTAAAGAAATTTGTTAGTTTATCAATTATCTTTTATATATTCTAAAATCAAGTAAGTAAATGTAATACAGTTCATCTGATTTGATAATCAGAATGAAGTTTCTCAAGGTCAGAGAAGAGAGTAACAATGAAAGGGGAAGATTAGAATGAATTCTGTGTAACAATCAGCCACATTAATAGAACAAAGAAAAAAAATTACATGACCACCTCAATTGATACAGAAAAGGTATTAGATAAAACTCAGCACCATTTCTTTATAAAAACTCTTAAGGTAATAAGAATAAAAGGAATGATCCTCAATATGATTATGAACATTTATGAAAAACCAATAACAAAAATTATACTCAATAAAGATTCAGAACTTTCCCCTTGAAAACAGGAACACAACAAGAATCCCTCCTGTTCAACACTGTACTGAAGTCTCAGCCACAGCAATAAGGCAAGAAAAATAAATAAAAGGTGTACAAATTGGAAAGAAGAGGTAAAACTATTTCTATTTACACATTACATGATCCTATGTATGGAAAATCCCAAATAATGTATAAAAAGCTTCTAGCTTTTAGCAAAGTTGCAGGATACAAGGTCAACACTCAAAAACCAGCTGGGGTTCTATGTATCAGTAATGAGAAGTCTGTAAAGGAAAAATAAATAAATTTAAATAAAATCTTCATTTACAATAACATCTAAGAGACTAAAATAACTAGCAACAAATTTACCTAGAAATGTGAAAGCCTAACACAACGAAAACTATAAAATACTGCTGAAAGAGACTAAAGAAGATCTAAATAGATGGAGACATATACTACATTCAGAGATTGGAAGACTTAATATAGTCAAGATACCAATACTAGCCAAAACAATCTACAGATACAGCACAATCCCAATCAAACTTTCACTACAACAGCATTCTTTATAAAAATGGAAAAAGTAATCCTCAACTATATACGGAAAGATAAAAGACCCCAAATAACAAAAGCAATTTTGAAGAAAAGGAAAAAAATAAAAGATCTTACACTTCCTGACTTCAAAACATATTACAGAGCTACAGTAACAGAAACAACCTGGCACTGGTTTAGTTACAGACATACGGACCAATGGAAATCCAGATGAAAACCAAATGAAAATCCAGAAATAAATCCAAGCATTTACGCTTGATTCATTTTTAACAAGTGATCCAAAACTGTTCAACACAGAAGGAAAGAACCATTCCACAAACGGTGCTGGTAAAACTGGATTTCCACATGCAGTAAAATGAACCAAGATCTATACACAAAAACTAACTCAAAATGGATGAAGAATTTAAAGTCATAATGTTCTTCGAAGAAAACACAGAAGCAAAGTTTGAGATCTAATCTTCAATACTTACCAAACACAACAAATACACAAGCAACAGAACACTGGGACCACATTTATGTTCACCAAGGGGTTATATCAAAGGAGTAAAGAAAACCAGGAATAAATTTTTTGACAATGATATAACTGATAAGGGTCTAATATCTAAAATACAGAGAAAATGTCTACAACTTAGCCATAAAAAGACAAATAATCCAATCAAAAACTAGATAAAGGACACGAACAGACACTTACCCAAGAGGATATTCAAATGGCCAACAGATACATGAAAACATGTTCTGTCATTAGCTGTCAGAGAAATGCAAAGAAATACCATAATGAGACATCATTTCACTCTCACTAGGACAGCTAAGACAAAAAAGGAAAGAAAAAAATTAACCAGTGTTAGACAGGATGTGGAGAAACTGGAATCTTCATCTACTATACCAACCAATGGTACAGCCATTGTGGAAACAGTCTGGCTAGTCTTCAAAAAACTACAGGTGGAGCCGCAAATTCACTCCTAAGTATATACACTAACGATCTAACAGAAGTGATACAGACAGGCACATGCATAACTATGTTCATCACAACATTATCCACAACAGCAAAAAGATGTAAACAACCTAGTGTCCATCAACAGATGAATGGATAAGTAAAATGTGGTATATACATACGGTGGAATACTACTCAATGATAAAAGAAAACTCAGTTCTCAAAACATCTTGGAACATGAATGAACCTAGAGAATACTATGTTGAAAAATACATGTCAATTGCAAAAAACAAATATTGTATGTTCTCATTTTTAAGAAATGACATGAGCAGGCAAATATACAGAAACTAATGTTCATTACTGACTACCACGGATTGGGGTTGTGGGGAGCGGGAAGGAGAAGATTCACTCTCTAGATAGTAAGCATTTGTTATTTTGGGTGATGAGAAAGGTAACACCAAAGGAGGGTGAAGTATCCACATCTTGAGGAAGTCAAATAATGCCACTAAAATGTACAACGAAAAAAGGACCTTTGGTAATCGCTGTGGCATAATATAAAGCCTAGTGGCACAGTAGTTAAGATCTACCGCTGCTAACCAAAAGAGTGGCAGTTTAAATCCACCAACCGCTCCTTGGCAACCTTACAGGGCAGTTCTACTCAAAGACCCTATACAGTCACTGTGAGCCAGAATCAACTGGAAGGCAATGCGTTTTTGCTTCTTCTTTTTTTATGGTATATATAATTCTGAAACAACCACCACCAAAACATACATTAGTAGGTGTCATGGATTGAATTCTGTCCCCCCAAAAACAGGTTGAGCCACATGGCCACGTCATGATTCCCAGTATCTTGTAACTGTTCTCCATTTCGTGGTTTTCCTATGCTGTATGTTAAAGGCTTAGGGTGGGGATGTTAATCCCTTCATAGGATTACTTCCCTGCTCCATTGTAAAGGGAGTATCCCCAGAGTGTGGCTTGCCCCACCCTTAATCCTTTCATCCTACAAGAGATAAATGGACAGAGAAGCAGGCAGAAAATTGGGAACCTTGTACCATCAAGAAAGCAGCACCAGGAGAAGAAAGCATCCTTCAGACCTGAGGTTCCTGTGCCAAGATGCTCCCTAGACAAAGACTGATGCAATACCGGACTTGCCTCCTGAGCCAACAGGGGAAAGCCTTCCCCTGGAGCAGACACCCTGAATATGGACTTGCAGCCTACCAGACTATGTAAGAGTAATCCTTCCTTTGTTAAAGCCATCCACTCTGTGGTATTTCTGTTAGAGCAGCCCTAGCTGACTAAAACAGTAGGTATACATGTATGTATTTATATAGATATACATGTCTATGGGTGTGTATATGTGAGTATGTATATGTGCGTGTGTATATATGTGTGTGTGCATGTGTGACTATACACACATATTCACATATGAGTATATCATAAAGCACACAGGGGGTACAGTTACAGATACTTCTCGGACATAACCAAATACATCATGAGATCGATTTCCTGGGTTTGGAGGCTCAGAACTATGGCCACACGATACATCTCTGTTAACTGGCATGATACAGTCTATAAAGTTTATATTCTACATCCCTCCTAATTTGGTGAATAGTGTGTAGGGTCTTACAAGCGTGCACTTGACCATCTAAGATACAACTATTGGTCTCTACTTACCAGGAGCAAAAGACAAAGAAGGAAACCAGAGACTCACAGAGGAAACTAGTCTACATGAACCACAGCTTCACCTACTCTGAGCCCAGGAAAAACAGATGATGCCCAGCAACCACTACCAACCATTCTGATCAAGACCACAAAAGATGGACTCTGAAAGAATAAGAGAAAAATGTGTCAGAGAATCACAAATTCCTTCAAAAATAGACTTACTGGAGTCATGGCTGAAATCAGAGGATTTCGAGATTATTACCCTGAAACATCATTCCAACCTTTACGGAAACTAGCCCCTGAAGTCGTCTTCTAGCTAAATAACATATCAGCTCACAAAACAAAGGCTGTTACTGATGAGTACTGTGTGTCTTTGAAAAATCAATTCTACAAGACCAAGCAGTCAAGCATTCCTTGAAAACAAAGCAGTGAATGAAAAAGGGGCAGGGAAACTAGATTAATAGAAACAGAACAACCAGAACAGAAATATTGAGAATGCTCACTCACTGCAAAAAATATGACCAATACTACTAACAACCTGTGTAGAAACTGCTGAATGAGAACTTAAGCTGTTGGGTACACCTTCACCAAAAATTAATTAAAATTAACAATATTAATTTTTTGTAAAAAAAGAAGGAATCCTATGGTGCTGATTAAAATTAGAGGTTCTGATTTACACTCACTGGTACAGATACAGATACAGAAACAGAGATACGAACATACACTTGCATCATATGTATATGCATGTACACATATTTGTATCTATCTCCTATCAACTGAAAAAGTTTAGAAGCAACGACATCTAGTAGCAATGGGTGAAACAAACAGCACATTATTCTCCACAAAAAGAAGTTGGAACTCCTTAGAAAAATGGCTGATTCCACCTTATAGGAAACCCTGGTGGTACAGTGGTTAAGCGCTACATCTACTAACCAAAAAGTCAGCAGTTCAAATCTGCCAGGCACTCCTTGGAAACTCTATGGGGGAGTTCTACATCATCCTATAGGGTCGCTGAGTCAGCATCGACTCGATGGCAATGGGTTTGGTTTTTTGAGTTTTTTTCCACTTAAAACCCACTGCTATCTAGTTGATTCCAATTTGCAGTGACCCCATAAGACAGAGTAGAAATGCCCCATAAAGTTTCCAAAGCTGTAATCTTTACTGAAGCAGACTGCTGTATCTTTCTCCAACGGAGCAACTGGTGAGTTCGAGCTACCTACCTTTCCATTAGCAGTTAAACATTTAACCACTGAGCCACCAGGGATTAAGATGGATGTGGACATCTTTGGCACCAGAAAACAAGGAGAGGCTCAAAGAATAAAGTAAATAGGTCTTAAATGCACAGAAATCAACTTAAAAACCTCCACTGGCCAAAACTGAAACACAACTTGAGAATTAAAATAATGACAGGAAACTGACAGCACTGAGTAGAGTAGGAATTCACATGTGTACATGCATGTTATATGTATATTATTAGAATGTTAACTAAGGAAAGTAAAGATTCCCCACTTGGCAACTATGGTATTAATAACCAAGCCAAAATTCTTCAAAGGGATGCAATAATACTGCATGAAAGTCAGATGAGAAACAGGTACTTAGGCAGTGTCATGGATCAAATTGTGTCCCCGCAAAAACAGGTGTAGCGATGTGGCTGAGCCATGATTCCCTGTATTCTATGACTGTCCTTCACTTTGTGATTTTGCTGTGCAGTATGTTAAAGGATTAGGGTAGGACTATAAATCCCTTCAGAAGATTACCTCCCTGCTCCACTGTAAAGGGAGTTTCCCTGGAGTGTGGCTTGCCCCACCCTTAATCCTTTCATCCTGCAAGAGATAAAAGGAAAGGGAAGCAGGCAGGGAATTGGGAACCTCACACCACCAAGAAAGCAGCACAGAGAGAAGAGCGTGTCCTTTAGACCTGAGGTTCTTGTGCCAAGGTGCTCCCTGGACAAACACTGATGCAATATTAGTCTTTCCTGCAGAGCTGCCAAGAGGGAAAACCTTCCCCTGGAGCAGACATCCTGAACTCGAACGTGTAGCCTACTGTACTGTACAGTGTAAGAATAAACCTTCCTTTGTTAAAGCCATCGACTCTGTGCTATTCCTGTTAGAGCAGCACTAGATAACTAAAACAGATAGTCTCCAATATTTTCTCAGAGATACTTACTTAACTAATCACAAAAGAAAATACAGTTGCTTTTTAACGAAGGATGAGCCCTGTGGACACCATGATTAAGCACTCAGCAGCTTACCAAAATGTTGGCAGTTCAAACTCACGAGTGCCTCTGTGGGAGAACATACGTGTCAACAAGCCTCTGTAAAACTTACAGACATGGAAACTCTATGGTCATTCTATCCTGTCCTATAGGATCACTATGAATTGGAACTGACTCCACGGCAATAGACAACAGTGGAGAAAACAGGCTGCCAATGAAAAAGTTAAGATTACCAGTGAGGGGACAAATCAATATCATGCATCTCCAGACAAAACACTCTCAGAAGTACACAGAATGACTACTGTTATATCCCTACGCAAAATGCATAACTTGATTCTACTAAGAGGAAACATTATACAAATCCATGTTGAAGGGCATTCTACAAAATAACTAGCCTATACTCTTTGTCAGTGTCATAAAAAACAGACAGAGGAATTCTTCCAGATTAAAGGAAACTAGAGAATGACAACTAAATGCAACTCATGAGCCTAGATTCAACTATAAAGCAGGGGAAGAAATGCTTTCTTTCTGCTATATTATCCAGTTAACTGGTAAAAATTAACTCAGGTCTGTGTTGCAGGTGTTAAAAGAAAATGTTAAAGAAACTGTGGTAAAGCAGTAACACTTGAGGGAAGTAGATGAAAGATACAGAATTCTTTGTACTACAATTATGATTATTTTAAAAACACAAAACTTAATTCTTTCTAACGTCATTAGAGCATTAACTTCTGGATTGGAACAGAGATGCAAGGAACCTGATCCAGCACTTGACTGGGATGATGTCTGTCAATGTCCTCCTTTCTTACTCATCCTAGTCAGTGCCTGCCACAGATGGTATCCTCAACAGATGTGTAAACTAGACAAATCCCAAAATAAACACTAACATTAATAACCTGGATGAATATTAAGTGGACTTCAGCATAACTTGAATACTCCTTCCATCTTAACCCAATATTGCAAAGACACAGTAGCTACGGTAGGGGGCAGGGGACCACGCTCTTAGGCGAAATCGAGATCAACTGGCACAACTAGTGTTTTGCTAAGAGGGCTCTCTGCACCCCACATTGGTGAGTGGCGTCTGGGGTCTTAAAAGCTGCCAAGCTGCCATCCGAGGGCACAGCAAATGGCCCCAACTCAGCAGGAACGGATGCTCACCGAGGACCAAAATGATATGGGGGAAAGACAACCCAGAAGATAGAGAGACTCACGAGTGGGTACCTACATCGACTTGGGACCAGAAGAACCAGATGGTGCCTGGCCACCACCAGTGATAGCCGCGACAGAGCTCACTAAGTTGAGTCTCACTGGCGACACAAAAATAAAAAGGGGTGCATCCTGAGATCTCCACTAAAAGACCTCAATTGATGGTCTGGCAGTTTCAGGGTTCCCCTGGGAGCATGGCCCCTGACCCTGATGCTGCCCTTGCCCACAAATCATAACGAAGGTCCACTCTTTGGACACAAATGGATTGGACTTGGCGATGCAGAGTGACCATATATTGGATGCCGTTTATGGTTCTATGCATCTATAGGATATCGTCCTGCTGACCTCTGGCTAGAGGAAGGAGAGTGAGTGGAGAGGAGGGAAAAGGAGACTGTTGAGAGCATGAGACATTTATGGAGCAGAGAAGAATAGTGTGCTGTCAGCGGGCAGCGAGAGCAGTGGAAGTTGCATATAGGTGGGCATGTAAATTTATACGGGAATGTACATTTTCACTCAGTCATATTAAGTAAAAAAATAATAATAACCTGCATGAGAAAACTAACCAAGCTACTCAGAAATAAGTTCTAAAGATAAACCTGAAATTTATAATCATTTTTAGCAACAGTATTCTTTTTTTGGTTTTGTTTTTTACTAAAATTTTAAACAGAATCCCAATGCAAAATAAAGTGAAGTTGCTCTAGTTTCAGTGGGAGTAAGATGGAACTTTAGAACCTCTCAATCTGCCTTTCACCAACTCTAAAACTCCAACACCAGTATCTCAGGATCAAAGAGGCTTGGGAACATAATTTAAAGATGGAAGGATAATTTGTATTTTGAAGCTTCCGTACCAACCTGCACTGGTACGAACTTTTCCTAACAAATATAATTATCCTTGCTTTTTCAGACCCAACTTGACAGCAGTAGGTTTGGGATTTTTTTTGTTTGTTTGTTTTTCTTTTTCTGTTTTTAAACCATGATTCCAAAAAAAAAAAAAAAATCACTCAAAATGAAGGCAAAATTATTTTCTTGCCATTTTTCTAAGCCTCTGGGACTGTTAGATAATCAATATTCAAGACTGGTTCTTCTTAAGAACTAACTTCTGTTACCTGGACTGCATAAAAATGGACAGTAGTTTAATGCTGTGAAATTTATCTCAGGAAAAGTTGAACTCAAAAAATCATGCAGGAAAAGGTACCAGAAAATAACTGTACAATAACTAAAAGATATATTCACAAACTGACCAAAAGAGTACAAAATATGATACACAAATTCACTGGAACCCCTAAAACACTTTCACGGACCCATAAAGCCAGAACTGTTTTTATAACAATTCTGAAGCATTATCTGCCTTTTTTATAGAGTTAACATTTACATGGATGGTGCAAAAACAAAGAAACAACTGGTATCTTTGAGCAGCAACAGCACCAATCACATCAACAGTCACTGTTATTTCTTAACTCTGACAAACTTTCTCACACACCATTCAATGTTCAAAAGCAAGGAACATTACCCTTTTTGTTTCATATGCTCAAGCTTGTTACCCTGAACCAGACTGTAAACATATTAAAACATCAGTTTAAAAACAGGAACAATTACCTAATTCATTCACATGCTAAGGTTTCCACTTCAATTTTTCTAACTGAAATAGCTTTGTATATCAGTATTGGCCATTGATAAAGTATATTTAAAACTCATTTTAAAAATTTACTACTGTATAATAAGTAATAAAAAATCTAGCTATAACTCCATAAAGTAACAGTCTCTAACAAAGGAAATATTACTACTTTTGTAACAACAATCCAGAGTAAACAGCATATTATTTTATTCAGTTTTTACTTGCTATCTATCTGAACTTGCCTTACAAGACTAGGTTCCTAATAAATGCTTTTTATAAGCATCATGAGTGTAAAAAATTAAAGCAAGCATCTTTTATTTAACACAGTCAAATGTATTACCACACTCAGCTATGCTTAGCTGAGTAAAATGCTCACTTCCACGCATATCAAGTTACTACAGAACTACAGTAACTGCAAGGAATAAAGAATCTAATGGTATGCTACTCAGTTTTTCATGTGTACTAATTTAAGCATTTATATAGACTATTGTTAAATCATTTAAAAATCTCATCATTACCCTGTAAGTATCATCTCCATTTTACATGAAAGAAATATACTGTTAGCATATGACAGAGCAAGAATTCAATTCAAATCTGGCTCCAAAATTAGAATTTTTCCACTCTACCACATTACATATATTAAAATTTACCAGTTTATAATCATTCATTTACAAAATATCAGATGTGTTACATCTATCAATAACATCAGTTTCAACAAAAAGATAAGTTATCTGCGGTACTTGGCTTAATCCCAGACTCAGACAATTCCTGATGATTACAAATTACTAAATGTACCACAAACATTTCACCCTCGGCACCTGGCAAGCAATGTGGTCTTCATAAGCAAAAACAGGCATATCATCATATATGAAGAACGTGTTTCAATATGTACTCAGAACTTCCAATGCACTTTCCCATAAAAAAACACTATAAATAATTCAATTCCAATACCAGTCCACATTTAGTACTAAACAGCAATTTGTCAGAAACCCTGGTGGTGTATTGGTTAAGTGCTACAGCTGCTAACCTAAAGGTCAGCAGTTCAAATGCACCAGGCACTCTTTGGCAACTCTTTGGGGCAGTTTTACTCAGTCCTATAGGGTCCCTATAAGATAGAAGCAACTTGACAGCAACTGTTTAGGTTTTGGGGAGGATAAGTAATTCACTGACTATACGCAAAAAAGCAAAGAAAAATACTGCAGCAGGTTGATTCCAACTCCTAACAACCCTACCGGACAAAGCACAACTGTTCCACAGTTTCCAAGGAGCACCTGGTAGATTCAAACTGTTGACCTTTAGGGTAGCAGCCATGCACCAGGGTTTCTTCGACTACAGCCAGCTACCATTTGTAATGACAGGAAAATATATGTACATGTGCGCATGTACGTGTGTCTATCTTGTGTATGTACTCATATTCCAGGTTTCAAACTGTGACTCCAGAAATTCATTTGCCTTCTAGTTTGTCAATGAGAGCAGAGACATCCCTGACATCCATTGCAGGCCGGCAGATTGACAGCATAGCAGGGAAACACAGATTCAACAGCAGAATCCGGAGTCAAAGAGTTAACTAGTGGTGTCCTCTGGTAATTCTGTACAATCACCTGTAATGACATTCCTCTACATAGTTGTCATTCACTTCCGAAGTTATTTAAATTGAATAAGTGACAAACCCAAAAGAAAGGCTTCCATGCTGGCTATTTCTATTCTTTGGATAACATAAATTAGGATGTGATACTAACTGTATCACAAGTTGGTGTATTATGGAAAACACATCTTTGGTTTTTGTCTACTTCTATTTGGGCAGCTTAAAACCATAAATACAATGCGTAATGGTTAATTCAGCAAATATTATAGCTTAAATTATTAATATATTAGCTATTATCTCTATAATCCTTTGCAACAGGACATCTATACTGCCCGATTAGTTACTTTTGTTACCCAGACTGCTGCTAGGTTGCTTCCCATATCAGTTAGTATATACACTGCATACATTTGGGTTTAAATTGATATTAAATAAAATATAATTAGGTAATCAGTTGAAAATATATACATAAACCCATTAATAACAGTACAGATAGTTCCCAACTTACAAGAGAATTCTGTTCTGACAACTCAGTGGTAATTTCTGACATTAAATCAAGTATTACCTTTCTTTTCGTTATTACTGTCTTATTATAAACATCTACAAATCAAGTGAACATCTGAAAATGATAACATCAAGAAGTTACGTACTTCAACACTGTATGCAGTACATATTACTAACAATGTTGTTATACGCCGTCAAGGTAATTCTGACTCATTGCGACTCTGTGATAAAACGTACAAAAAAAAAGTTCTAAGTGTGGCCCGTCATACCTTGAATACATTGTAAGTCAGAGACTACCTATAAGACAAATTATCTGTTGTTGTACGCTACTGTAAAGTTGGTCCTTGACTCATAGCAGCCCTTGGACCACCATGATCCCTACAGTTTTCACTGGCAGATTTTTCAGAAGTAGCTTACCAGGCTTTTATTCCTAGTATGTCTTAGTCTAATGCTCTGCTAAAACCTGTTCACCAGGATGGCAACATGCAAGATTCCACAGACAGGCAAGAATCAAATCCAAGTAAAATAATTATAGCTACCTTCTATTAAGCACGTGCCACACGCCACTACATCAATTAATTTAAAACACTTCACTTAAAGCTTCTAACAACAAAAAAATCAAACAGACCAAACTCACTGCTGTTAGTTCGATTCCAACTCATAGTGATGCAATAGAACAGCCCCAGAGAGTTTCCAATAAGCACACTGGGGATTGGAACTGTCAACCTTTTGGTTAGCAGCTGTAGCTTTTAACTACCATACCACCAGGGTTTCCCTAGCAACAAAGGTAACAGCTAGTTATTAACCATCATACAGAGAGAGACACAGAAGTTTACTAAAGTGGTTTCTTCAAGGTCACACAACCAATATATGGTAACATGAAATATGATGTCAAAAACAATGTTCCTATCCATTTCACTACATTTGTCTAGCACCTAGGAGCCAGGTACTGTGGTGTGGGGCAAGTAACTACAGGTCTTAACTTAAAGATGGAATCCTTTGGTAACACAAACAGTGAAGTGCTTCAACTACTAGCTGAAAGGTTGCAGATGGAGCCTACCCGGAAGTGCTGCACAAAATAAGCCTAGAGATCTACTTCTGAAAGGTCACAGTCCTAAAAACCCAAAGGAGGACCATTCTACTCTTGACACACATGGATCGCCATGTATTGGAACTGACTTGGTAGCAACTAACAATAACAACAACAATCTAAAGATACACTGAATATTCATCCAATCAGTATTTACTGAACCTCTATCACATTCCAGACAATGTGTTATGTCAAATCCAAGGTTTTTGTTGTTGTTTATTTTTACTTTGTGCCATGGGTGAAAGTTTACAAAAACAAAATCAAACCCATTGCTGTCAAGTCATTTCCAACTCACAGCACACCTACAGGACAGAGTAGAAGTGCCCCATACAGTTTCCAAGGAGTGTGTGATGGATATGAACTGCCAACCTTTGCGTTAGCAGCTGTAGCACTTAACCACTAGGATTTTCCACAAGTTTACAGCTCAGGTTAATCTCTCATGCAAAAATTTATATACATACTGTTTTATGACATCAGTTGCAATCCTCATAATGTGACAGCACACTCCCCCCTCCACCCCAGGTTCCCTGTGTCCATTCAACCAGTCCTTGTCCCTTCCTGTCTTCTCATCCTGCTTCTACAAAGGAACTACTCATTTGGTCATAGTTGTTACTAGGAGCTCCCAGTTGAGGTTCTCTTCAACTAGAATTAACTCAACATAACAATGTCCATTGCCAAGGATATCTGAAAAATGGCGAATTCCACAGAATCAGCAGAAAATGTACAAAATAGGCCTGGAAAAGACCTGTCATAGCAGTAGCAATGATGCTATCAAAGACCACATAGGTCATATCAAAAAGATTCAAAGATCTCTTGAAGAAGACCGAATTGGTCCAAGTTGGGATTATTTGAGCTTCATTAAATACATTCATTTCCAATGGACTGAAATTCAAATATTTCTAAATCCATGCATTCATAATAATCCACAATCAAAGGTTTACATGGAACAAATGCACATTTTGCAAACTGGTAAATAAAAGGAAATAAATCAAGTATTTATCCGACCTTTCTCTGTGAATTGTAATGCTAGATAATCAAACAGCAGACAAGGAAAGTCAGAAATTTTATAATTTGGAGTATCACCATTTTGCAACCCCCAATAAATAAAAATACTGCTGAGTAGGCAGTGAATATGTTTACTGTGGTAAATACATATGTAATACGCCATTTCTTTTCAACATTCTCCACATGCAGAATTGTGTGACACTGTGTTCATTATATGACCCAAGCATCTTTATCAATATCTAAATTTCTTCTTAACACAAGTTCAACATCCCCCTAAGTAATGAGTGCCCCTTACCCTCTCCTTCCCACCAACCCTGGTAACATTAATAATCTCTGGTCTATATAAACTTGCCTATCCTAGCTATTTCATATAAGTGGAATCCTATTTGTTCTTTTACGACTAACTTATCTCACTCAGCATAATGTTTCCAAGGCTCATCCATGTTGTAACATGCAGCAGAACTTCATTTCCTTTACAGCTGAGTAAGATTCCGTTTCACCGCTTGTCTGTCAGTTTGTTGTCCTATGGTGGCTTGTGTGTTGCTGTGCTGGTAGAAGCTAAGCCACCAGTATTTCTAATACCCGCAGGGTTACCCCTGGTAGACAGGTTTCAGCAGAGATTCTAGACTAAAAGAGACTAGGAAGAAGGATCAGATGGTCTACTTTAAAACCCAGCCATCCAAAACCTTATGGATAGCAGCGGAACAGTCCAACATAATGCTGAAAGACGAGCCCTTCACCTTAGAAGGCATTCAGAATAAGACTGGGAAAGAGCTACCTCCTCGGAAACATCTAACAACAAAGTTCCACTGCATTTTATTTATCCATTCAAGTTTTGTTTTCATCTTTTGGCCTTTGTGAATAGTGCTACAATGAACACAGGTATACCTGTATCTTGTTTTCCTGATTTCAATCCATTTGGATATACACAGGGAAACTTGTGGGAGTCGGTAATCCATGGCACTACCCTGTTTTTCCAGGTCTCTCAAGTTTATCACCTTTGATAGGGTGCAGCCTTACCAATTTTCTCTCTCATAGTGGAAAATATTTCAGTGTTCCTTCTCTGACAGGTTTCTGCCTTACACAGGTCCTGGCATTTGCAGGTTTTACTGAACCTAAAAGTGGAATTGCTATATACCATATGATAACTTGATGTTTACCTTTTTCCAGTTTTACCAGTTTTCCACACAGGCTGTACCATTTTACAATCCTACCAGCTACAGATGAGGGTCTCTCTTTTTCCACATCCTCACTAGCATCTGTTATTTTTCGTTTTTGTTTTTTTTTAATGTAGTCATCTTAGCAGATGTGAAGATATATGTCATTGTGGTTTGATCTGCATTTCCTTAATGACTAACGATGTTGCGTATCTTTTCCACACGTATAAGCAGTCTGCATTTCTTCTCTGGTGAAGTCTATCCAAGTCTCTTGCTGATTTTTTTTTTTAATCAGGTTGTCTATGTGTCTATTGTTAAGTTTTAGGTGTTCTTTGTACATTCTGAATATGAAAACTTATCAGATATATTGTTCCAAAAATTTTTCTCCCAATTTGTGTCTCCTTACTTTGTTGATCAAGTCCTTTCATGAATCCAAATTTTTAATTTTGGTAAGGTCCCATTTATCTACTTTTTCTTTCATTCCTCATTGTTTCAATGTTATATCCAAGACTGCATTGTTGATATCCTGGAACGTTACCCCTATGTTTCTGTCTAAGAGTTGTGCCAGGCCAGCCAAGTGTCATCAACAGTTTTATGGTTTAAGATTTTACGGCTAGGTCGCTGGTCCATTTTAAGTTGGTTTTTCTGGAGGTATGGGTCCAAATTCATTCTTTTGTTCGTGAAAATCCAGTTCCCCAGCACCATTTATTAAAGAGACTACTCTTTCCCCACTGGATGAATTGAACACCTTTGTCAAAGATCAATTAACCACAGATGTACAGGTTTATTTCTCGACTCTCAATTCCATTCCATATCTATCATTATACCAGTACCAGACTGTTTTGATTACTGTAGCTATATATTTTGAGATGAGGAAGTGTGAGTCCTCTTACTTTGTTCTTTTTCAAGATTGCTTTGGCTGTCTGAGGCCTTGCAATTCCAAATAAATTTGAGAATTGGCTTTTCCAGCAAAGAGACCATTGGAATATTACATTAAACCTAGATACTGCCTTAGGCAAAGCCAAAGGTCACTGCCTTCAAGTCAACTTCAACTCATAAGTAACCTATGGGTCACAGTACAACATCCCCATAGACGTTCCAAGGAGTGCCTCATGGATATGAACTGCTGACCTTTTGGTTAGCAGGTGTAACACTTAACTAATCACTACGCCAACAGTTTCCACTGCAGTACTGACTTACTAACAATATTAGATCTTCCAATCTATGAGCATAAAATGTCCTACTCATTTAGCTCTTGGGAGTATACCTGATTCTGATCAAACCACAGGGTCCAGCTCAAAATCTGCAGGAAACAGAGAACATAACATGGTACACAGAATGATACATATGCAGTCAGCATAATTCAAATTCAAGGAAACTCTGAATCAAGCAAACCCTTGTGGCATAGTAATTAACTGTTACGGCTGCTAACCAAAAGGCTGGCAGTTCAAATCTACCAGGTTCTCCTTGGAAACTCTATGGGCAGTTCTACTCTATCCTGCACAGTTGCTATGAGTTGGAGTCAACTCCACAACAATGAGTTTGGTGGTGATTGTTGTTTTCCTACAAGTCAAATAGCCAGGGTTCAATGGCTGAATTATAAGGAAAACATGGAATTGAGGGAGGAATTTATAAATGAGGACTGCCAACTAAGTTTGCAAACTCATTCTACGAAAAGGGCTACATACCTCATGGCTGAGTATCACTACAGTCACCTTCAAAGTACTCCCGCTTTGGAAGCTATGAACTAACTGCTCCAGCACCTAGTCCACCCTCAAAGCAATTCCGGAACTTTTTCTGGAATGGTCATCAAAGCTATCATCATATTATCCTTGATGTCCTAAATGTCAAGAAACTGTCTTTTTTTCAATACTTCCTTTATCTTTGGGTAAAGAAAACAGGCATCAGGGGCCAGCTCATGGTAGTAGGGAGGGTTTTCCAATACAGTTTACTGACAAAAAATTCCCTCACAGACAACTATCCAAGGAAGTTTGTGAACTTCCACCTTACCACTGTGTGCAACGCCCATTCCAGAGAGAGTTCCAAAATTGCTTTGAAGGGTGGACTAGGTGCTGGCATCAGTGCATAGTGACATAGGGTCACTATAAGTCAGAATAAACTTAATGGGAAAGGTTTTTAAGAATGCCTATGGGAACTGTTCCCATTTTATGTGGTTCTGATGATAACGTCAATTACAGTTCCCCACAATGGTTACATACAGGGATAAGCCCACTAGAGTCTATCCTTAGGAGACTGTATGTTCACATCTGTTTGGGGCCATGCATTTCTATCATAAAAAAAGCCTTCTAACGTAAACAGAAAATGACACTACTGCATAAAGAGAAGTGAAGCCAGGAAACAGTATCCTGAAGTACTATTTAGGTTCCTGAATCTGGTGTTCCTGGACTGTTCCACCTCTATTCACCCTCCTTACACTTAGCCAATAAATTCCCTTTTGTTTAAGTCCATTTTAGAGCTGTTATTGTTAATGCCTCTCATTTTAAAAGCACAAAGCATTCTGTTTCTCTGAGGGAACAAAAAGCAGCTAATTATCTCTTTACTTGCTATGGCCTTCAGTTGATTTATTTTCAGTATTAGTGGCTATTAATACAAAGGCATTACCAAACTCCACTGTAGGGCAATCACATATATATGAAAAAATGTAGGGAAAAAAAATGTCACATATAAATAGAGTGAAAACAGCTGCTCATTAAAGACTCACATTCCAAGCTGTCAGGAACTTTAAAGGTAGCTTCTGATATAAATTTTACCCAGATTTTAAATCTTCATTGCAGGTGGTGTTCACTTTTCACCAATTTAGATTTTACTACTCTTTTCACTCAACCACCTATCAGTCTGTCACACTGTGGTGATCTGTATCATGCTATGATACTCAAAACTATGCCACCAGTATTTAAAATATCAGCACAGTCACCAAGGTGGAAGGATTTCAGCAGAGCATCCAGACTAAGAAAAACTAGGAAGAAAGGCCTTGGCTATCTACTTTTAAAACCTAGCCAATGAAAACCTTACGGATCACAACAGAATACTGTTTGATACAGTGCTGGAATATAAGCCTCCAAGGTTGGAAAGCACTATACAATGGCCACATCAATGGACTCAAACATACCAAAGATCATGCAGATGGCATAGAACTGGGTAACATATCATTCTGTTATACATATTTATGAGTTGGAGCTGACCCAATGGCAACTAACAACAACAACACTCACTTAAAGCTGATAATAAAGGTATCTATGACTGTATCAGCTTGCCTTTGCATATTCACTCACAGATGTTCATCAGTATCTGAAGAAATGCAGCAACGTATACCAACAGGAAACATGTACACTAGCAGCAAAGATTAAAACACAACTCTTCTCAGATGAAAACATATGACAAACTTCACATAGCAAAGATTTATTAGTCTTTCTTCAGTATGTTAGCCTGAAATGCTCCTACTTAGTCTGACAGTAAGTTTAACAGTCACCTCCTTTCAATAAAGCCTTTCACATCCATTACTCCTAGTGAAATGCCCTCTGCCTGCTCTCCTTCTGGCATAGCAATAACCAAATCATAATTATTTATTTATATGCTAGTGGTAATGAGAACCCAAACTGATGTGGTAAACAACGAACAGAAAGCAACAAATGAAGCAGACACTGTCATAATACAATTCAGAGTATAACAACTGAAAGGATCTGATGAGGAATTCAAAGACAACTCTGACATCAAGTATGGATAATGGGAGACATAAGCCAGTAACAGAGAAATGAAATTCAAGAAGTATACATTCTATAAAGAGAAAATAAATCCCAGTTTGGGCACACTGAGCTTGATGCAGAACCTGATACTGAGCTTGAGCTGACCATCAGTGGAGATTTCCAGCTGGAAGGAAGAGTTCGGGCATTTACAGTATGAGAGTCATCTAAAAGAGGTACCTAGTGAAGCCAAACAAAATGTAGCAGTCCAAGGAAAAGAATCTGGAGGAAAAAACTGTAAAAGGTAAACACCTGAGAAACAAGTTGACTTTGAACAAAAAGAAGACACACTAGAATCTACTGGAGAACCAGGAGGAATACACTATTATGAGAGAAAGAGAAAGAAAAAGGGTTCAGTGTCAAACCTGAAGAACTGAGAAGAATTAAGACTGAAGCGTCCACATTTTGCAATTCAGAAAGTCACTGGCAACTAGAAAAAGTTCAGTGAACAAGAAAGTAGCAAAACTGAAGTAACAGACATACTTTTTTTTATTATTACTATTATCTGGGCTATTGGGCAAAATAAAAAAAGATGTGAGGGATAGAAATGGATCTATACAGTAAAACACACATGAAGAGGAACACAGCATCAGGATTGGAGGAAGACTCATTAATAACCTGTGATATTCAGATGACACAACCTTGCTTGCCCAAAGAGAAGACTTAATACACTTGCTGACAAAAATCAAAGATTCCAGCCTTCAGGGATGAATTACTTCTCAATACAAAGAAAATAAAATTTCTCAAAACTGGACCAGTAAGTAACATCATGATAAATGGAGAAAGGACTGGTGTGGCCAAAGATTTTATTTTACTTGAATACACAGTCAATGCCCATGGAAGCAGCAATCTAGAAATCAAATGACCTACTACATTGGGCAAATCTGCTGCAAAAGACCTCTTTAAAGTGCTAAAGTGCTAAAAATCAAAGATGCTGCTTTGACCACTAAACTAAGGTGTGCCTAACTCAATCCATGGCATTTTCAGTCACCTCATATGCATGCAAAAGCTCGACAATGAATAAGGAAAACTGAAGAAGAACTGGTGCCTTTAAATTACAGTGTTGTGAAAAACACTGAATATACCATAGATTGCCAAAAGAATGACCAAATCTGTTTTGGAGGAAATGCAGCCAGAATGCTCCTTAGATGCAAGATCTTGTCTCACATACTCTGGGCATGTTATCAGAAGAGATCGGTCCCTGGAAATGGCCATCCTGCTTGGTAAAACAGGGTCAGCAAAGAGAGGAAGACCCTCTACGAGATAGACTGACTCATGACTGTAGCAATGAGGTCAGCAAAGACTGTGAGGACAGCACAGGACTGGGCAGTCTGTTTTGCTCAGTTGTACAGAGGATTACTATGAGTCAAAACTGAGTGGATGGCACCTAACAAAAGCTGGAGCCTGTGTGAGGCAACTGTCAAAGAAGGGAAACTCAGATTTTTCCACTGCAACAGAAAACTGGAAAGACTGCATCCTATCAAAGGCAGAAAACTGAAGAGACCCAGAAGACTGGTACTTCATCTCATCAAGTTCCACCTATCACAGATTTCACTGTATATTCTAATGGGTAGACGGGTTAAGATAGGTGGCCATGAAAGTCCCCCAAAACACATCCTGACATCAATGGGAAAATTACAGAATTTAGAGATACAGAAAAGCAAAGCTGAAGAGTATTCTCTGTTGAATGGTCTTAATCTGTTTAATCTTAAAAAAAAAAAAAATAGGAAGTGAAACAGCATACCAAGTCTAAGAACAGTATACTGCAATAGGGGCTAGAAAGGGTGATAATAGGTCTGAAATAGCTCCTATAAGAAGTCAATTAGAAAATAATTATAAGCAAATATTTTGGAGATCACCTTCTATTCAGTTGTTCATTTTATGTTCACTTAACTAGCAGAAAGCCACCCATTCTTTCATCTATTTGATCTGTTATTCTTCCATAATGAGAGCCTTTTGAATCTGATCTAAGGTAATGACGTTCTTCTTTCCCACTGTATATTACACCATGGGTTCTTTGCTGTTACAAAACTTAGAGATTAATCATTCTTACTGCTTTAACGTGGTTCTAGTCTTGTTCTGTAGCTTTGCTTATACATCAAAGTAGTATTTGATTACTAAAGAAATTCTTAATATCCATTTTTTAAAGACATGTTTTCGAGATAACTACAAAGATAATAAAAATTCTAAACTTAGGATTGACTCCACCTTTTCATACATTGCAACCGGAAGTGACAGCTACTCCTACATTGCTATAATTAAAAGGGAAAAGTCTCAGAAATATGAAAATGGTCTTTAATATTCTGAAGCTAAGAAGTTGTAGAAATGGATATGACTTTTCCTTTAAACTGAAATTTTTCCAATTATGCAATTCACATTTAAGTTCTTTATACATATTACAAACACAACGGGACACTGTAAAATATGGCAAAGCACATCTTCAAAAAATAATATTGTTGTCATAAAAACAGTCACCCCAGAAAGCTCTACACTCATTCCTAGAATACCAACACTGCATAAGACAGCTTTCAACATCTGGAACTGCTTGAAAGTCTTAATACAATCTTTATAATGTTGTCAGAAGTGATAAATCTTCACTCATTAAATATAGATACACTTGATTTGGGGCTATTTCTAGGTATTATAAGGTGGTTTACTGAAATGAAAAATACAACTTTTCACAAAAAATGTGACCATACAGCATGAGACAAATTCTCCTACGTTGCTGTAATGACCGCATCATTAAATTGTACTTATAGCTATATTCCCCTCCTCCACAGTGTCTGCTCTGTGGGTTACCATTCACATATTCTAACATGCTTAGATAAATATAAAAAGTTCAATAATGTTATACTTCCTACTAATTATGGATAATACAAGAAGCCCTGAAGGTTTCTAAGAGTCAAATTATTGAATATCTGAAAGTAGTTACAGCATTCTCATTTTTAAATTTCACTGGCTGTTATTCACTTTCCTATATTTTTTTCATATTGTATTGAAAATACACATTACTCCTCTGCACATATCTAATACCACCTTAGTCAGCTGTCTACGCCTATTACAAACATACATCTATGCATACACACCTACACACATGCATCTTCTCATCCCCTACAAAGTGTTTTTTCCTAGTTTGTCACCTACTAGCTTTGCCTCCTAATGTTTCCTAAGGCCATCTTCCAAACAGCAACTATGCTAACTCGAACTTGGCTCCCATGAGTTCAATGTGATTCCAACTGGCACTAAAAACGTCTGACTCCACTTTCTATCCCCCAAACAGAAAATCATAAAACATAATCTTTATCTTATCTTCATAATCATTCACTACTCAAGCTTCAATAATTTTTGGAGCTCCACTTCAGAGAATCATTCCACTTTGCCTTTATTCTCTTCAGAAATCAATGTATTAACTCAGCATTTAAGATCATCTTCATTCTGAGAGCTTACGAAGGAACTAGAACGTTTCCAAGAGAAAGATTAATCTCTCATCTGGATTATTCATGAGAACCCCCAACTTTTCTGTTGCTGAATCATCTATTAAACTATAAGTTTCATTTTTTTATTCAGAATAAAAATAGTGATTATGTTTTAAGGAGAAAAATCAAGATACATTCTAGGAAAAGGTTCAGTGAAAGCCTACCCAGCTGTGAAAACTGGAATAAAAGGATACCAAAATACTTCACAGTATGGAGAAAGAAAGGGCTACAGGGAACAAGTTTATACACAGATGGTAGAGCCCACAGTAGTATCCAAGTCTTGTGATTCTATGTTCAGAGCTTTCTATGTTATCCATTCATTCAAATTACTAAACAGGATTATGCTAAATAAATAAGCGAGACACAAATGATTGCACACTGTATAACTCCAGTAATACCAAACTTCTAAAAATAGCAAAACAGAGAAAAAAACCGATCAGTGACTGCTTGGGGCTGGGGAATAGGAGCAGAGATTAACCGCAAATGGGCAAGAAGGAGCTTTTCAGAGTGATGAAAGCTTCTAAGACTGGACTGTGGTGACTGTTGTACAACTGCATAAGTTATTAAAATTTGGACTACAAATTCTTGCCAAGTAAACTATACCTCAATAAAACTATTAAAAGACTACTAAGAGGAAACCCAGGCTCAATCTTTTAGCTCTTAAAAACTCTCCGGAAATTATACATCAAAAAGTATCACTAAAGCACTAACAAAGTAGTTTTTTTTCTGGCTAATTTCAGATCATTTTCTCTTCAGAATTT
The DNA here is from genome assembly GCA_028571685.1 of Heterohyrax brucei. Taxonomy (NCBI): domain Eukaryota; kingdom Metazoa; phylum Chordata; class Mammalia; order Hyracoidea; family Procaviidae; genus Heterohyrax; species Heterohyrax brucei. The sequence continues at coordinate 86,602,879 of CM053151.1, read as the reverse complement.
CCTAAAGCACCTTATGCTCCAACATAGTATTTTTGCCACAGGAACAAAAAGTGACAGGAACAAGAAGGAAACCTGCACATGATTTCCAAGAAAATAGTTATTTATTGTCTCCTTTTAAGTAGGATCTGTACTGCTATAGGTAAGAAAACAGACAATGAACTCTTTTGTCTGCTACCTGGTCTGTTAAGTTGGTCCCAAACAGAATTCTTTGATTGTTTCATTTTCATGACATCTTTATGCCATTACAATTTAAATATTAATATCACCACTCATCATGGAGTCAACTCCGACTCATGGAGACCTCATGGGTGTAACAGTAGAACTGTGCTCCCCAGGGTTTTCAATGGCTGATTTTTCAGAAGTAAATCACCAGGCCTTTCTTCCGAAGAGTACCTGGATGAGTTCCAACCTTTCAGCAAGCGGCTGAGCACATTAACCATTTGCACCACGCAAAGGATTCTTAAAGATGGTTCGTTGCCATCCAGTTAATTCCAATGAATAGTGCCCCCCTGTGTACACAGCAGAACTACTCCTCCTGCATAGAGTTTTCAAGGCTGTGACTTTTTAGAAGCAGATCTCCAGGCCTGTCTTCAGCAGCACCTCTGAGTGGGTTTGAACAGCAAACCTTTCAGCTGGTAACTCAGCCCTTGACAGTCTGCACCAGACAGGACCCCTTAAACACTAATAAAACCAAACCCAATGCTGTCAAGTCAATTCCAACTGATAGTAACCCTGTGGACAGGAGCACCTGGTAGATGTGAACTACCAACCTTCTGGTCAGCAGCTGTAGCACTTAATGACTATGCCACTGGGATTCTTTTTATAAAGAAGAAACACTCTACTTGCACATTAGCAGTTATTTTAGTTTATTATTTGGTACATCCCTGTTGTTCTGTGCCATTCTGACTCATAGCAACCCTGCAGAACTGTCCCACAGGATTTTCCAGTCTGCAGTTTTGCAGGAGCAGATCACCAAATCTTTTCTCCCACATAGCCACTGATAAGCTTCAACTGTCAATCTTTCAGTTAGCAGTAGAGTGCTTAACCATTGTACCACTGGGACTCCTAGGTAAATAGTTCTTCAGCTTACTCAGCATTAAGAGCATAATATTCCTTATTTACTTACAAAGTGAAAACATCATTATAGCTCTCATTCTATGAACTTCAAAACATATGACAGGTATCAAGTTAATACTTCTAATGTTTAACTGTTTCTGTCAAAATGATTCTGACTCACAGTGACCCTATAAAACAGAACAGAGCCGCCCCACAGAGTTTTTAAGGCTGTAATCTTTACCAACGTAGATTGCCACATTTTTCTCCTACAGAGCAGCTGAAGGGTTCAAAGCACAGATTTTGTGATCAGCAGGCAAGCCCTTAGCCACTCGCCCACTAGCATTCCTCCTACTGAAGTTTTATACTTTGTCAAGTGATTTCTGAAAAAGGACTAAAGTTTATTAAACAGAGAAAAGACAGCCTTCTTTAACAAATGGTACTGGCAAAATTGGATGTTCACTTGCTTAAAAAAAAAAATGAAATGGGGCCATGACCTCACACCATACAGAAAAACTAACTCAAAATGAATCAAACATCTAAAAATAAAACCTGAAATGATAAATACCAAATAAAACAAAAAATGACAAAAGATCATGGAAGAAAAGAGACAATGCTTGAGGGTCCTACAACATAGCAAAAATGCAATACAAACCATAACTAACAATGTGTAAATAACAGGATAGACAACTGGAAGTTACTACAAATTAAACATTTGTGGTCATCAAAAGACTAGATAGAACGAAAAAAGAATCTACAGATTGGGGAGAAAAAAATTGGCACTACATATTAGATAAGGGTGTCATCTCTAAATTCTACAAGATACTGCAACACCTCAATAACAAAAATACAAATGACTCAGTTTTAAAATTAGCACAGGATATGAAGAGACATGTCACTGAAGAAGATATTTAGGTGGCTAACAGACACTTGAGGAAAAATTTGAGATCATTAGCCATTAGAGAACTGCAAATCAAACCACAAAGGATACCAACACACCCCAACATTACTATGACGAATTAAAACAGAAACAAAGAAAACGTGCTGGAGAGGTTACAGGGAGACTGGAACTCTTCTGAATTCAGCTAATAGGAATGCAAAATGATACAATCACTCTGGAAGACGATTAAGCACCTCTTTAGAAAGCTAGAAATAGAAATACCACACAATCTAGCAATAATTTCACTCCTAGGAACATATCCTAGAGAAATAAGAGTCATCACACACACAGACATATGCACACCCATGTTCACTGCAGAATTATTCACAAAAGCAAAAAATAGAAACAACCTTAGATGTCCAGCAACTGGTTAAAATATAAACAAATTACAATACACTCACAATGGAATACTATGCAACATTAAGGAACAAAGATGAATCCCATGAAACACCTCACAAGATGAATGAATCTGGAGGGCATTACACTGAACAAAATAATAGAATTACCAAAGTGCAAATACTGTATGAGACCACTATTATAAAAACATTAAGATACGGCTTACAGATAGAAACAATCTCTGATGATTACAAGGCAAGTGATGGAAAAAAATCACCAACTAGATAGTAAACAAGTGGTTTAACTCTAATTTAAAGAACTGGTTTTCTCAAATTTAACCTTTCAATATTTGGTTAGTAAATAAGCAGTTATTCAAAGAACTCAAGGCATACGAAATATAACAAAATCTCTCCTGAGTATTGCCATGAGTTGGATCCGACTCAACAGCACTTAGCTGGCTTGGCTCCTGAGTATATTTTTCCTTTAAAAGTAAATACAATTCTATGTGTTAGAGAGATGAATCGGTCAGATCCCAAATGATGAGGACCCTAGTCATCGAACACTTTGTCCTTGTCAACTTTTCACAACTACTAACTTAAACTTGCTAACAGTACTCCAATGGAGAACACAGCTGTTCTTTTATAGTGCTTTAAATGAACATGTTTGTTTTACAAAATATTATTGCAATGAGATGCACAAGGAAAAACCCCAAAACCAAAACCACTGTTGTCAAGTCAATTGCAACTCACAGCGGCACTATGGGAGAGAGCAGAACTGCCCCATAGAGTTTCCAAGGAGCACATGGTGAATTTCAACTGCCAGTCTTTTGGTTAGCAGCTGTAGCTGTTAATTACCAAGCCACCCAAGTTTCCATACACAAGGAAGGTAAAAAAATCACACAAGATAATCAAAAATTGTAACTGAAATTTGAAATAACATAGGAGACATGATAATGCATCACAGGAAACTGGAAAAGGGGATTATGCCACATTAAATATTAAGTATAACAATAATTTCACTGATACCAACCTTAAACAATAAACCATGATCTCCCACATCTCTAGTCACATGGATTTAAAACCTCACTATTAACAAATAATATTAAACTCTACGCCAACTGAAATTCGTCTAGTCTTTACCAGCTGCTTCAAAATCACTAAGATAAACCAATTATAACACAAAAGTTACTATTTTCCTTGAAAAATTCCACAAACTCTAAGAAAATATATATGTATGTGTATTCTATAAAGATGGTCAATTCTCACATGTCTTACCACTGTTGCAGCTGGAAGAAAAACAAGCCAAAGAAGAAAGCATATGGAAAAGGACAAAGTGAGGAACCCATAAATCTCCAAAGAAGACAAGCTCATCACCTAGTATGATACTTAAAAAACAACCAAACCCAAGTCAATTCTTATAGAGACCCTATAGGACAAGTAGAACTGCCTGATAGTTTCCAAGGGAGCACCTGGCATACTCAAACTGCCAACCTTTTGGTTAGCAACCACAGCACTTAACCACTAGGGCACCAGGGTTTCCAGTATGATACTTAGCGTCTACTTCCCTTTACTGATAGCTATTCAGCACAGCTAGAGTTCGAAAAGACGACACAAAAGCTACATATCATTTTTTTATCTTTGCCACTTACTGAGATATTACTATCAACTGTATTTAAAATTATAAAAATAACTTTAAAAATTTCTTATGAAATTTTTACTTGTTACTTAATTTACATTAGTAGCACTGTTGTCCTTTTACAGTTTGATAATTTGTAAATACTGATCATTTTTACTATGTTGTTGTTTTTATATTCCACTGTGTTGGTTTAACTCACAGCGATCCTATAACTGAACAAAACATTGCCCTGTCCTGCGCCATCCTCGTAATCTTTGCTATGTTTAAGCGCACTATTGCAGACACTGAGTTTACCCATCTTGTTGAGGGTCTTCATTTCTTTTGCTGACCCTCTCCTTTACCAAACACAATATCCTTCTCCACAAATTACTCCTTCCTGATAATATGTCTCAAGTACACCAGACAGTCTTGCCACCCTTGCTTCTAAGGTACATTCTGGCTGTACTTCCTCCAAGAAGGGTATCTATCTGTTCATTCTTCTGGCAGTCCATGGTATAAAAGTCATCAATTCTCCTTCAGTCTTTCTTCTTCACTGTCCAGCTTTTATATGTTTATGAGGTAAATGAAAATACTATGGCTTCAGTCAGTCACACCTTAGCTCTCCAAGTAATATCTTTGCTTCTTCACACTCTGAAGAGGTCTTGCAGCAGATGTGCCAAATGGAGTTATGTCTTTTGTTTCTTGACTGCTGCTTCTATGGGCATTAACTGTGGATCTAAGTCAAATGAAAATCTTGACAACTTCATTCTTTTCTGTTTATCATAATGTAACTTACTGGTCCAGTTGTGACGATTTTTTTAATTGATTTAGGCTGTGGTATAATCCATACTGACAGCTGTGGTGGTCTACGATCTTCATCAGTAAGTGCTTCCAGTCTTCTTTGCTTTCAGCAAGCAAGACTGTGTCATCTGCATATCATAGGTTGTTAATGAGCTTTCCTCCAGTCCTGATGTTGCATTCTTCATACAGTCCATCTTCTCAGATTATCAGCTCAGCATACAGATTGAAAAAGTATGGTGAAATGATACAACCCTGGCACACACACCTTCCTACTTTAAATCATGCAGAGTCTCCTTGTTCTGTTTAAAGGACTGTCTCATGGTCTACATACAGGTTTCTCATGAGTATAATTAAGCATTCTTCGCAATGTTATTCATAATTTGTTGTGATCCACACAACTGCATGCTTTGCATACTTAATAAAACACAGGTAAATGTCTTTCTGCTATTCTCTGCTTTCAGCCATTTGACATGAACAATATTCCTTCTTCTATATCCTTTTGTGAATCTGGCTTGAATTTCTGGCAGTTCCATGTTGATGTACTGCTACAACTGCTTTTGAAAAATCTTCAGTATAATTTTACTTGCATGTGATATTATTCAGTATGATATTGTTCAATCATTTCCATACTCCATTAGATCACCCTTCTTTGTAATATGCATGTGTATGAATCTCCTCCAGCTGGCTGGCAAGGCAGCTGTCTTTCAAATTTCTTGGCATAGACAAAGGAGCACTTCCAGCATTCTACCTATTTGCTGTAACAATTCAATCGGTATTCCATCAGTTGGTGCAGCCTTGTTGTTCACCAATGCCTTCAGAGCAGGCCAGATTTCTTGCTTCAGTACCATCAGTTTTTAATTATATGCCACCTCCTGAAATGGCTGAAAGTCAACCACTCAGCATATTCCTTCCATCTTCTTTTGATACTTCCTGTATTGTTCAACATTTTGTCCACAGAATCCTTCAATAATGCAACTTAAGGCCTGAATTTTTTCTTTGTTCTTTTAGCTTTAGAAATGTCACGTGTTCTTATCTTTTGCTTTTCTAACCCCAGGTCCCTACATACGCCATTATACTTTGTTTTTCTCTCCTCAAGCCACCCTCAGAAATTTTCTGTTCTGCTCTGAGTACCTTCCAACCTGAGACACTAATCTTCTGGCCCTTATCAGACAATATTCCACTTCTATACATAAAGTTTTCAGATATAGATCTCTAGGTCTTTCTACCTAGTCTGTCTTAGTCTGAAAGCTCTGCTGAAATTTGTCCACAGGTGATCCCTATAGTATCTAAAACACTCGTGGCATAGCTTCTAGCATCACAGTAACACACAAGCTGCAGCAAAAACAATAAACTAAGTGGTGGGTTTATACCACAGGTAATTTATTCTGGCTCTAGGTATTAAGAGAATTTCATTTCAGGGATGTAATATAAACAATCAGCCAAAAAGTTAGCATAAATTTAAAACTCATTCACGATCCATTAACAGTCTTAATCAAACAAAATTTACAGACACACAAAACAGGTTTATTTTAGTTGTACTATCTGAGGCATATGACATAGAACATCCCATTTTCATTCTATTTTGCTCAAGTTTATTAACACAATGTTAGTCTTTATCCATTTAAATTTCATTTTATGCAATGCTTCTCATAACTCAGACATAAAAATAAGCATCAGCTTACTTTCCTATTTACATCTAAGATTAATATCAACATTTTATTATTTGTTTTATGGTGGTGAACTTTATTTACACTAACTAGTCATCAATCCTATGACAAGATCTTTTAAATCTATTTTAGTATTTAATTAGTTTATCCCATTGTAAAAATAAGCTTTAAAAACAACACATACAGATATCTTTTCAGTGACAATCTTTAAAGTTTTGTTTTACTTTTGTTTTTTCTATTCCAGCGAGTCACTAAAGTTTATACCACAGAACCAATATTTAAAAAAAACAAAAGCAAAGCAGAGTAATAAACGAAGGCAAGTTTGAATCACATCAGTATTAGCATTATAGTGTTACAATGTGCCTATTTAAAGAAAATCAAATGTTGAAAACATATTTCCTTCACATATCATTTTCTAAAAAGAAAAAAAAATTTAAGTAGATGAATGATGAATCTTCAGTTTCTTCGTCTTTGGCAGTAGTGTTTGCTGATAAATTTGGTTTCTTAAAAGAAAATCTAAATGAAACTAACCTTCTACCTATGCTTTCCATAATGAATATAAGATGTCTATATTGACGTGTACATCATAATACCATAGATTCAATTTGCTCTTGTCCCTTTAAAAAGAAAATGCATAGTGTCTAATAAACTTCATGTGGCTTGCATATCCGAAATATTGTAGAGATATAAAAAATAATCAGTCAAAGAACAAAAACCTGTTTAGATTTGATGGGGGTGGGGGACTGGTAGAACACAGGCCGAAGAGAATGTACAGACAACATAAATTTAAGAATGACAGACTAGGTAATCTGTCAAAAAAAGTCTAATGCACCCATAGCCACACTATAGTCTTCTTTCGGGGATTAAGAAAAGGGTTTTTGTTTCTTTTAAAAAAGAAATCAGTTATAAATATCCTCATCAGCCATTAAAAAAGAATGACCATCAAGTCAATTCTGAGTCATAGCGATCCAACAGAACAGAGGAGAACTGCCCCCAAAGGCGTTTCCAAGAAGCACCTGGCAGATCTGAACTGCTGACCACTTGACTAGCATCTGTAGCATTAGGGAGATGCAAATCAAAACTTCAATGAGATATCATTTTACACCCACTAAAATGGCTATAATTAAAGAAGAAAAAAAAAGAAGACAACCTGTGTTGGTGGGGATAAGAAAGCAGAATCCTCAATTCATTGCCAGTGAGTAGAATTCTCATCTACTATAAAATGGTACAATCGCCGTGGAACACAATTCAGCCATAAAGAGAAGTGATGGATACAACATGGATTAACCTTGAAAACACTAGCCTGAGTAAAATAAGCCTGTCACAAAGGGACAAATGTTTTACGATTTCACTTAAATATCTAGGACAGACAAATGTACAGAGACCGAAGTTTATTAGCAATTATCGAGGGGGACTCCCTGCTTAGGGCATATTGAGCTTCTGTTAAAAGTCATGGAGACAACAAACAGTCTCTACATCTGGAGAAACAGAGGAAGAAGGATAGTCCAGAATAGAAGGAGGATATGCAATGTGTGCCTAACTACCTCCACGAATAACTGCCTCCTTTGCTATGTGACCTGAAGAACCAGATGATGCCCAGCTACCACTACTGAACATTTTGATCAAAGATCCCATACAAAAATCTTGATCAAAAGGGAGAAAATGTATAAAGGAATTTTAAATTCTCATGGACTCCAGACTTTCTAGAGCCATAGAAGGTAGATGAACTCTTGAAACCACGACTCTGAAAAATCTTTAAATTTTAAAACAAAAATATTCCCTAAAGTCTTCCTAAAATCAAACAATAGTTTAGCTACTAAAAAAAAAGTTCTGCCTTGAGCATTATGCTCTTTAAAGAACTACCAAATGGGATAAAACCGACAACAGCTTGAAAGACAGAAATGGTAGGGTCGTGAGCTTATTATACTAATGAAAAAGGAATAATTCAGAAAAAGAATGGGGATGGCTGCACAACTCAAACAATGTAACCGCTGTCACTAAATTGTACATGCAGAAACCCAGTGAACTGGTATATATCAACAGCCAGCCAAGCCAAGTGCCGTCGAGTTGGATCCGACTCATGGTGACCCTAGAGGCCAGGGCAGAACCGCCCTCTAGAGTATTCAAGGAACGCCTGGTGGATTTGAACTGTCGACCTTGTGGTTAGCAGTGGTAGCACTTAACCCACTAAACCACCAGGGTTCCCCATATCAATAGCAACAACAAAATAAAATCTAGAAGAAAAACTGATAATGGTTGAAGAGTATGACAACATAATATTACCAAATTGTGCATGTGAAGAACGTGGAAATGGCAACAATTAGCTACACACATTTACCACTATCAAGAAAAAAAATAGAAATTTTAAAGATGTTCTCACCATCTGGCCTAAGAATTTCACTCTAAGTAGTATACATTTTTAAAAAAATGTTGTGAGAGAAATCTACATACAAAATGTTCACTGTAATCACACTTAATTTAAAAGGGGAAGTCCTTTCAACATAGCAAATACTCACTGCACACCTACTCTATAAAGGTCCAGGTAGTGAGCGTATATCAGTAAACAAAACACACACAGATTCCCTTTTTTTGTGGCATTTACATTCCAGCAGAGGGAGATAAGATACATTCAGCAACTGGAATCCACCAGGTGCTCCTTGGAAACTCTACGAAACAGTTCTGCTCTGTCTATAGGGTCCCTATGAATCGGACTCGACTCAACAGCATTGTTTTTTTTTCTTTAGAGGGAGATAAAAGTAAATAATAAACACAATAAATAAAACATTTTTTAAATCAGTTATATCTTCTACTTTTAAACTTTTAATGAAGAATAAATTACCAAAAAAAAAAAAAACCTTTAAGGAGAATCAAAGAGAATCCTGTACTGATCCTCTTAAGTGGCAACTACTGCATTACTTGGTGATCATAAACTACCTACTGTCAAGTCAGTTCCAACTCATACCGATCTGATGCGTGTCAGAGCATAACTGCAGTCTAAGGATTTTCAGTGGTTAATTTTTCATAAGTAGATGATCACCAAACCTTCTTACAAGACAATTCTAGATGGGCTCTAAACATCACCCTTTTGGTTACCAACTGAACGTTAACTATTTGCACCACCAAGAAATTGAGTTGACTACAGAAGACTTAAAATTTGTATCTCATCTGAACCAGTATAGATGCAAGGCATGAAAGTAATAGTAATACTTTCAGTCTGAAAGTTGTTTAGGATGTAAGTTTTATTTTTATGCAAAGAAATTCATTTATGTTTATTTTTATGTTGATTCTTAAAATTGTAAAACAATGAAATCCTTTTATCTTTATAAATGTGCTGCGATATAAATTAAACTAACAGATTTGCTAAATGCAGTGTATAAAATATCACAATTAACTTGCATTATTCAGGTTTATTATCAAATGCTTAAAAAACATTCTGGCATATTTTATAAAACTTTGTTTACAGCTTTAAGCCCTTCAAAATGGTAAACCTCAGTATTCTGTTTCTCACCGACACCTCCTTTCTTTTAAAAGAATTTAGCTGGGTTTTTTTTGGGTTTTTTTGTTTTTTAGCAGCCCTACCACTATCCTCAGAGCACTGAATAGTCTAATGATTTTAATACACATATCATTATCAATTTCCAGGTTTGGATTTGAAGAATATGTAAACTGTCACAAGTAAATTAACATACCTAACTGATCACAGCTTAGAAATCTAAATAAAGTACCAAAGATGATAAAATAACTGCTTCACATTAAAAGGTACAAGAGGTTCAATTAATGAATCAGCTGGACTCAATGCACTATACTGCAGTAGACAGTGATTAGGAAGTGACCTTGGGATCCCACCCTCCAGGAGGCTGAGGGATCCATTTCTGTATTAACAGTATGTCTACTTTTAATAAATTCCTAGCTTACTACACAATTCATACCTTTGCCCACAGAAGACTCGGTGCTTTTTTAAAATTTTAGGATTAGTTATTACAAAGAACAAAATTATGAACATGCAATACACACAAAAGATCAAGTATATTCCTTTTCTTCTAGATCTGTTGCACTTTACAAGAAGGTTAAGAAAATACTATCACACACTAAGTTTTGGGATACATTTTCAGAGATTTTACATGAGAAATTCAACAATTCTTAAGCATTTTCTTTCCATTATTTCATATCATAAAAAACATTAACTCATTTGTAATACACACTGTATACACTCTACTAATAGCTAAGTATACACAGATGCCCACATAACTCCTCTCTTTTAATTAAAAAAACACCCTTCTCTTGGTCATAGAAATTCTGGTTTTAGGTGTTTTAAAAGTTCAAATGCACTCTAAGCTATAGTTTGCTTTGGCACTAGCTCCCCCTCCAGACCAACCTACTAATTCAACCGCATTTTAAAAGAATAAACAAGTAGGGAACACAAGTTTTTCCAAGCTATGAGCAAAATTCACCACTTTTAAAGACATATTCCATTTCCTTAAAACAACTGGTTAAAATCTGTAACACAGAAAGCTGTATCAAAACACTGCAGATTCTAATCAGGATGATTGTTTTTCAATCCCATATAATTTTAACAAAACAGATTTGTAAGAAAATTCATGTGGCTTTTTAGTTAAAATCAAGAATATCCTAAAATATAGTGTATATAATGTCTATTTTATAGAAATTAATTTGAATCACTATCCTAATAAATCACAACACACCACTTCAGGTTAACTCACTACTTGATCGAAGATATATTTTTGCATCTGTTTCTGCAATCTATGCAAGTTTCATTCCAGCTGTTTAGCTCTTCAAGTAGAACTTGCAGTTTATAAAGCAACAAAAGGAAATCCATGCCTTGATTTTCTTTAAAATCTATTTATTTCTAATTTCCTACATTTTTATACACTACGCATAACCTATTGCTGTAGAGGCGATTCCTACGCAGAGCAATACTACAGAACAGAGTAGGTCTGCCATACAGTTTCCAAGGAGGGGCTGGAGGATCTGAACTGCTGACCTTTTGGTTAGCAGAAGTAGCTCTTTATCACTATGCCCCTAGGGTTTCCTTTTATATACTAATCTTGTAAAACTACAATCTCAACTGTCTGAATTCTCACCTTATCTTATTACTATATCCACTGCCATAGAGTCAATGCCAACTCAAGGTAACCGCTAAAGGTCAGGGCTGTACTGCCTCTTGGGGTTTTCAAGGCGCAGCTGGTGGATTCAAACTCCCGGCCTTCCATCTAGTAGCAGCTGCTCTTAACCCCTGCGCCACCAATAAATCAAATAATTAAGACTTTCTATACACAATTTGTGGCAACACTGCATGAGGCCAGCACTGTGCAGAGCCTTATTATTTGACATAGTCTTAAGTCACTGTTAAGTTACTCCATTATTTCAGTATAGCTCTGAAGTGCTGTTCTGTCTCCTAAAATGCTTTCTATATCATGCACCATTTTAAATAACTATGTATAAAGCACAAACTTCAAATAAGAAAATATGCACTTTGATTCCAGCAAAAATAGGGGGGAAAAACACACACACAACTATAATAAAGCCTGCCTACAGTTTCTAAAGAGAGCAAACCCAACGTCAAGTGAGTTAACTTGAGATAAGTTTAAACTGACCTTAAGAACTTTTGTTGAAATCTGTTCAGTGAAACTTTAAGGAATGGAGTTATCTACTGGATATTCTAGCTTTCCTAGGTTCACCTTCTTGACACAGCGTAAGTAAACTAGACATTAATCCAAACATAAGGATCAAAAACAGTATCACTCCATTTATCCACTACCTCAATCTAAAAGGCTAATACACAGCAAAACACTAAAAGCTCAGCAATGATAAACCCTAGCTATGACACTGCCATGTAACTTATGAAATACACTGCGTCTCGGCCGTTCTGGGTGACTGAAGGTTGTCAATTCCCACCGTGAGAGAACAGGTGCTGCGCCCGACAATCAGTCACTCTTGCAGGGCAAACCTCCTTTAGCTAATAAACATGGACTCATTTAACCTTCTCAAATAAGTTTGTATACTCTAAAGCCGCCAGCTCATCATTTCCACATCAAAAGGGGAAGAACGGCCCTCCCGCTGTTAACTGCCCCAGCACTGGCCCCTCGCCGGGAGCGATCTCTGTGCAGACGCACTCCCTACTGTTAACTCGAGAACCCTTCACGGTAACCCCATCACTCCAGCACCCTCGCCAACAGTGCGTGACTACAGGAACCGAGTTGCTGGCCTAAGGGAAGGTGGGTGTAGAGATGCAAAGAGGGACACCTCCTGCCCCGCCTCCATTCCTTCTCCTCAGCTTTGACCCCTACCCTGTAAAAGATGTGCGTTGGCCAGGGCGGCACCGGCGTCGCTTCGAGTCCGGGCAGGGGATGCAGGAGCCCCCCACCCCCTACTTGCGCCCCCCGAGCTGCGCTGAAGCACCCGCCAGAGCGTCCCGAGGGCTCCCTCCCCACTTCTGCGGGAGCCGCTGAATAAGCAGCAGCAACAGGCCCAGGGGTTGCTTGGGGAAAGGTGCAGCGACAGCCCCCCAGTCACAGGTCCGGCGCCTCGTCAGATCCCGCGCTTGCCTAGCCCAACACCCGCGGCGAGCGGGGCCCGGCTCCCAAACGCCCCCTTACCGGAGGACAGGAACAGAGGCGGTCTCCGCCGTCCCCAGACGCCGCCGGCGCCGCCACAGCCCTCAGCCGCAGCTGCCCCGCGTCGGGGGAATGGGAGGGGTGGCTGGGTGGAGGATGCTACTCCCGACCGAAGGGAGTGGAAGAAACGGAAACAGGAACCACTGCCGCTGCTTAACGGAGCCTTCGGCGCCACTGACCGAGGGAGAGCGCAAGGCGGCGCGAGCCGGGCAGTGGGTGACAGCGCGAGACCGAGCGCGAGCCGGGTCCAGGGAGCGCGACTCCGAGCAGCGCCGGTCCCATTCCGAGAGGAGAGGAAGGGTATCGGTTAGCTGGGGGCTGAGAGCGAGCGGCGAGGGGCGGGGGCCTAGGGCTGAGGGAACCGGGCTACCCCGGTCAGCCGGAGATAACGCGCGCACGCGCCGGAGCAGCTCTGACAAGGAGCGCAGGCGGGGAAGCCTTGGCTCCGCAAGCGTGCGCGCGCGAATGGGGGCGCGCGCCCCTCAGCGTTCCAGGCGTCGGGCACAGGGCGCGCATGCGCCAGCCGCCGCCACCTACGGCGACCCTAGCATGTGCCAAGGCTCCTCCCCGCCCCCTTCCTCACTGCGTCCGTGGATAGCGTAGCTGCAGCATCCACCGCCAAGCTGAGCAGCGGGCCACAGTGGGATCGAGTTCCAGCACGACAGCAGCTGCGCGCGAGGGCGCCGGCTAGCACGCAAGCGTAGGCCGCCCTCTACCGCCTGAAGGCCAGAGGCTAAGCGGGGCATGAGTTCAGCCGGGCTCTCCATTCCCAGGAAAGCCAACTCCGAAGAATGCTATATTCTGTAGACGACCAGGAAACGGACTGGCCCATGGCAGTTTGCCTCACGGGCCTACGGAGCACTAGTGCAGGAGATTTGAAACCTGCCCCTTGCCACTTTTTAGGGTGGTGGCTGTTGCTCAGGAAATCCTGCAGCCACGTCCGACCGATCGGCTGCAGCTTGCAGCGCGGTCGGAGAACGGCAGCGCTTTTGAAGCCCTGTTTCATCCTGGGAGTGCTGTATCCATATCCTCTCAAAAAGAAAGACCTCCCCACAACAGCCTGAGGTAGATGCCCGGCCTCTACCCCGTGGCTGCGGCAGCCCCTCTGAGGCGGAAGTTTATTCAGCAGGGGAAAGAGAACAGTGGGAGAGGGAGGGCAGAGGCTTCTCCCTAGGATGCTTCCTACCCGCTCGGGCTCGAGGAATTCCTTGCGCCGGCGATGCAGAGGCGTGAGTGGGTCGAAGGGCTACCCCACACTGGCCCAGACCCGGATCTGAGCAAGAAGACCTAAGCGCGCTGCCTTACACACAAAGTAGTCGTGAGCCGAAGGGGGTGCCGCAGTGGCCAATCAGAGACGCGAACCGCATGAGTGGAGTGCAAATCGACCAATCAGAGGGTCGAAAGATGAGCTTCCCTTTCCGAACTCTGCTGTAGCCTCCCGACCCGCGTCTCCCGCCTGGGGCTCAGTACGGTGGAGGGTGCCCCGAAGACAGGCGGAATTAAAAGACAGAAGAATTTTTTAGGTAACTACTTTGGTTACTTACCCGAGAGCAAATAGGGGAGGCAGTTTACTTGCTAAATAGAAGGATCACAGAAAAGAGATGTAAGAGTCAGTTGTCTGGCAAGACAGTGATCAGCCTGATAAACATTCGAGTAATTCACGATGCTTTTTTTGAGACCGTCTTACAAGCCAGAAACTGTTACAGAGACATAAATACTGCTGATTCAAGAAGAAAGACAAAACTCTGCGTCCTGAAGCAGCTTAGGTTCTCCCGTAGAAGGCTTTGCTGGACCTTGTGACTGACTGGTATTTCTTGTCAGCCCTCAAAAGGAGAAAGCTTTCTCCGAAGTAGTTTGCAGTCGGTTTTATTATTGTTACACCCCTCTACAAAAGAGAAAGTTAAGGGAAAGTAGAGTGACTTATCCAGGGTCACACACAGAAAAAGACACGTATGGTGCCATTATTCAACAAATTACTTAACAGCCATTTACTGAACACATAGATGCTATCTATCCTCCACTAAAAGGATTATCAGCTTGTAAACTGAACAATATTCTGCTTTAAGGGTCACATACTTGAGTTGGCAATTAACAGAAATTTTAGGTTTATACCAGAGTAAGATGCAGAAGTTTTATCAGTTAAGCTCTAGAAAGCTTTTAGAAGTCAGGGGTAGAGTAACTTTTCAACTTTTTAGTTGAAACAGCATTTTTTGAGTATTTTAACCAGCTTGTATAACCTTTTTTTAAGAACAGAGATGCCAAGCCAAGCCAAAGAATGGAAATAGACATTTATTAATTAACAATACTTATAGCTTACCTCATGTAGTACTTAAAGATCTTCATTTAAAGGCTTATTTTACGTTTTCCTCCTCATGTGAGGTTTGTAAAAATATCTGATCTTTAATTTTCCTCCTGAAAACCTAGGAATTACAGTATTTGTCTTCCCCAACTCCCTCTGGCTCAAAAAACAAGTCCATCCTGGGAATGCTTGTCTATGATTTGGTGCAATTTTTTTCTAGGACAGTATAATGTATATTGAAATGCCAGATGATTTTGGTGTCTTTAGAATGCAATCAGAAACTAGTTTGTCAGTGGTTCTTTCTTCCATTAAGTCAACATACTTGTCAGCCTGTGAGAAAATACTATTATCAAAGCCCTTCCTGGGCATGGCCAGGATAACTACCATCCTAGAACTGGAAATATCAGTTAAATACTGACATTAGAGAACAAATCCTTACACATTTAATTCCAGGTCAATAACAAATTTCCACAAAATTCACTTATAACAGATGCTTAGCCTGCTTCTTCTCAGTGTAGACACCAATCTCAGCTTTTTAAAATAACATGTTTCTTTTACTCTATCCAGAGAGAACATTGCTGAAAATCTGCGTTTCTCTTGCCAGGTGAAATTTCTGAGTGAGAAAGAATGCCACAAAATCACTGGCCACAAGAAGGCACCTCTGTTAAAGGGTGTTTTCTCCGTAAGCTCCAAACTCCCACTACTGGCAAGACCTCACACTGTGTTTCTCTTCTCATGTCAGCTGCTTGCCTTTCTCTCACACACACACCTAATTTCAGATATTTAGTTGGGCAAATAGATATGTTCTCCCCTTCCTTCACCAAGATAGACTTCAGGCCTATCTTTGCCTATCCTCAGTCTCAAAAGACAAATTCAGCTCAACAAATGATTGTACAGAACATTCTCCATGACCAGTTATACTAAGAGATGACAGGATCTTGCCAGCATTTTCTTTTACACAGCCTGGGTCAAAGTTTTAGTGATCAACTAGAGCTCTGGGATTTGAGAGTTGGGCAAGAAAGAGTCAACACTTAGGCAATGGAAAATATTAAAATGAAAGTGAGTACATGAGTGACCAGTGTATTGGTCAAAGTTAATGAACTTGGTCAAAATCAATATAATAAAAAGGTAGATAAGATGTAATACTACTGTGTGTCTGGCCCTGTGCTAAACTCTTTATCTCCATCATTTAATTCTCAAATCAGCCCTTTGGGATTCTATTACAGTGG
The DNA here is from genome assembly GCA_028571685.1 of Heterohyrax brucei. Taxonomy (NCBI): domain Eukaryota; kingdom Metazoa; phylum Chordata; class Mammalia; order Hyracoidea; family Procaviidae; genus Heterohyrax; species Heterohyrax brucei. The sequence continues at coordinate 86,586,305 of CM053151.1, read as the reverse complement.
CGAGATATGTTAGGTCCAGAGGTGGGTTGAGGAGGCATTCAGAAAATTCAGCAGCAACTACTTGAAATAGTTTAGGACATTTTTAGTCTACCAGCATGCAGCAACCTGGAAACATTCTTAGTAATTTTGAATTCTTCTTGTTGCTCTAGATACATTTCCTTTAAAAAAACAAACAAACAAACAAATTAAAATTTGCTATCAAGTCAAGTCCTGGCTCATAGTGATTCTAACACTGAGTAGAACAGGGTTTCCAAAGAGTCACTGGTAGATTTGTTAGCAGCCAAGCTCAAGAGCTTAGTGCAGTAGTTACTACAAGAGGATCCTATTTGGTATAAAATAATACAAACGGCAGCACTGTGATTGCCACAGACAAGAAAGTGTGACCCTGAGACAATGATTCTACCCATTTGGGTTTCAGTTTTCTCATATTTAAAATGAAGGGATTAGGCTAGACAAATTTTAGTTGTTTACCAGTTTGAAAACTGTAAATCTGTCCAGTGTGACACACCATTGAAAGTAACTTCAACGATGAAATATGGAAAAACAGTATGTTTTCAAATCCAATAAATGTTAGAAGTTGGTTTTGAGCCAACTCTTTAAATAGAAACTATCTACCTGTACTCACCAGTTAAAGAGCCAGAGCCAGTCTTTCTAGTTGAGGAATAAAATCAGAGCTTCATAGGGTTCTTTCCAAGTCAAACCCCTGCTGAGAGTTTGCATTTCTACCCCACAAATAACTACATCAGAATCTAACTTTTAAAGATCCCAGATAATTCTTTTGTGTGATAAATTTTGAGGCCCACTGCTCTACTAGTGGTTCTCAGATTTAGTCCCTAACCAGCAGCATTAGCATCGCCTAAGAATTTGTTAGAAAGGAAAATTCTCAGCAGGAATTTGAACCTGAGGTAATGGTTTGAAGCCCTCAGTAAATTGGCTTGAAGGCTGTAATAACACAAGTGAATGCTTTAACAGAAAGAAGCTTATTCTCTCAGTCTTGTAGGCTAAAAGTCCCAATTCGGAGCACCGCCTCCGGGGTAAGGTTTTCTCTCTCTGTGGACTAGGGAAAAAAATCCAGGTTATCAATTTTCTTTTGGTCTTAGGCACAGGGACTGCAGGTCCAGAGGAGGTGTGCTGCTCCTGGCACTGCATTCTTACTGATGTGAGGTTCCCCCACATCTCTCCACTGGAAACCCTAGTTGGCAGTTCCAATCTGCCAGGTACTTCTTACAAACTCTATGGGACAGTTCTACTGTGTCCTATAGGGCTGCTATGAGTTGGAATCAACTGGACAGCAGTAGGTTTGTTTGGGTTTTGTCTCTCTGCTTACTTCACTCTTTTGTATCTCAAAAGAGATTGGCTTAAAATACAATCTTTAGTGTGCTACTGTGACTGAAATGTCTGTCTTCTCCACTGGGTTAAAGCATTGTAGAGTTTATACTGTTGATCTCTTTATCAACTCTGCTCCCATTTCTTACTTAGTAATGGAATGCCTTATTTTAATTTTTTGTTTGTTTTTTTCATAACAACTGAACCTCCAGCTACAGAACATCTTAGTTGTTACTGGAAAAGCCAGGGAGTTCAGCTAACTGCCATGAAAAGTCAATTCACTGAGACAGGAGATTTTGGGGTGAGATCAAGGTTTTATTTGCAAGCCAGCATTGCAAAGGGACAGGGAGGTATTCTCATCCTCAAAAGCCTGCCCGAATTGATCAGACAAAGTCTAAGTATTTATGGGGAAAGACCACAAACAGATACAGGGAAAAATGTGGGCAGTTAGGGGCATATGGATGTCGACTGAGTAGAAGTCAACTAGCTAGAGGGGGCTGAATGGTGGGGTTGACTGGGTGGAGGTCTGCTTCACAATCTTGAAGGCCACCACAGGCCACCAAGGAAAACAAAGTGCTGCTAGATGTCATCTGGCCAGTAACCTTAGCAGAATAACCTCAAACAAAAATTACTTCTCCATCCTCCCTGGTCTCCTACTTGATTGTTTTATCATTGGCTTTATCAAGACGAAAAGAGACATTCATTGCCTATAGTTCACTGAACCTAGAGTGGAGCCTAAGAGGGCCCCACCTGACAAGGGCTCCACCCTAGCATCACTACTTGGAGCTTATGGAATGTGGAGGTCATGTCTTCCCCTGCATGTTAAGGGGTGATCTGAAACAATGTCTCTCAAGTCCCCTTAGTTTTGAGCACCCCTCACATGGAGGCTTTTACATCCTCTGGTTTCACAATTAACCTGAGCTGATCAGTAAGTGAATTCTTCTGGTATGGTAGAGGCTTGTAATGCTTACCTACTTCCAGGCATATAAAAAGATTACACTTAGCTCCATACACCCTAGCTAACCCCTGTATTTCAGCTGGCCTGGGACATGTAACTAGTTATAGCCAATAGTCTGAGAGTAGAAGTCATAATATCACTTACAAGTAGAATAGTATAAGTCCTAACAGTGTTTACTCCGCCCTAAAGAAGGACAATGTAGAGCAGCACATTGCCTAGTACTGTCAAGTCAAGATGGATATACACCTTGGGTAAGAAACACACCGTAGTTGTTGTCATGGACTGAATTATGTTCCACTAAAAAGTGTGTATCAATTTGACTGGGCCATGATTCTCACCGCTGTGTTGTTACCCTTCATTTTGTGCTTATAATTTTATGTTAAAGATTAGGGTGGTGGTCACAACTCAGTAGGAATGGATGCTCACCAACGACCAAAATGACACGGAGTAAAGACAACCCAGAAGATAGAGAGACCCACATGAGTGGGTGTCTACATCGACTTGGGACCGGAAGAACCGGATGGTGCCCGGCCACCACCAGTGATAGCCACAATGGAGCTCACTAAGTTGAGTCTCACTGGCAACACAAGAATAAAAAGGGGTGCATCCTGAGATCTCCACTAAAAGACCTCAACTGATGGTCCAGTGGTTTCAGGGTTCCCCTGGGAGCATGGCCCCTGGCCCTGATGCTGCCTTTGCCCATAAATCATAATGAAGGTCCTCTCTTCTGACACGGATGGATTGGACTTGGCGATGCAGAGTGACCTTATATTGGATGCGCTTTATGGTTCTATGCATCTATAGGATATCATCCTGCTGACCTCTGGCTGGAGGAAGGAGAGTGGATGGAGAGGAGGGGAAAGGAGACTGTTGGAAGGATGAGACATGTATGGAGCAGAGAGGAATAGTGTGTTGTCACCAGACAAGGAGAGCAGTGGAAGCTGCATATAGGTGGGCATGTAAATATATACGGGAATTTACATTTTCACTCAGTCATATTAAATTAAAAAAAAATTTTTTAAAAATTGCAGTGGTCACATCCCTGATTCAGCATAAAGGGAGTTTCTTTGGGGTGTGGCAAGCACCACTTTTTATCTTTCAAGAGGGGAAAGGAAAGGAAGAAGAGAGTTGGGGACTTCATACTGCCAAGAAACTGGTGCTGGAAGAAGAGTGTGTCCTTTAGACCCAGGGTCTCTGTGCCCGAGAAGCTCCTTGACCAGGGGAAGATTGAAGACAAGGACCTTCCTCCCAGAAGCAATAGAGAGAGAAACACTTCTCCTGGAGCTGACTTCTTGAATTTGGATTTTTAGCCTATTTTACAGTGAGAAAATAAATTTCTCTTTGTTAAAGCCATCCACTTGCGATATTTCTGTTATAGCAGTACTAGATAACTAAGATAGTTGTTTAAGCCTCTGAGTTTGGGGTTATTTTGACTGCAATATGATCTAGAATCTAGGTTATGGTAAGTCCTAGAATAATTAGAAAACCATTATAGCCCTGGGGTAAATGGGCCCTATAAGACCGAATAGTAGGATATTTAGTCTATGTTTACAAATAAAAGCATAACCCATTGCTTTGGAGTCAGTTTTGACTCATAGCAACCCTACAGGACAGAGTAGAAGTACTTCATAGGGTTTCTAAGGAGCAGCTGGTGGGCTCAAACTGCTGAACTTCTGGTTGGCAGACAAGCTCTTAATAAGGTCTATGCACAAAGTAGAGGATTCTCCTTCCTGTCAGCTGTGAACAAGTTCCAAAGGCTACCCTTCTCTGAACTTTTGTCAAATATTAATTTTCTTTGTTACTTCAGAACACTGTAAGCAGAAATTGTATCTTGTACCTCTTTTATTTCATCACAGTGCCTAACACAGGGCTTGTTCAAGAAGCACTAAAAAATATTGAATGGGTGAGTAAAAACAGATTTAAAATATAGTAGCTTGTACTCTTGCTTTCAGAAATAAAGTGCTTCCTGTATTAATAAGACAAGAAGGTAATTTGGTTCAATCTAATCTTATTACAGATGAAGAGATTAAGATCAGACACAGTATAAGGTTTGTCAAGTTCACATAGCACTCTTAATGGCAACTGAAGGAAAAAAAGCTAGTAATTGCTTCATCAAAATGACTATAGTTTCTAACTCAAGATTGCTAAGTAATGAGGCCATGTATTACCCTGTTAGTTAAAAACTTTGGAGTTATGACGTAGTTCACTTGCTAGCTAGATGACCTAGGACAAGTTACTTGACCTCTTAGAGCTCCAGTTTTTCCATCTGTAAACTGTAATACTAATCCCTAGTTCATGGCGCTGTGAGGAAGAAATGACTCACCATGTAAAAAGCACGTAGCACAATGCCTGACACATAGTAAACATTCTATAAATTGCCGTCCTCTTAAAGTGATGTTTCTTTTTAGTTAAGTCATTTTTTATGCACTATCATAGATCTTGTTCTGTTTTACCATTCATTTACTTCAGGTACTGACCTGTGTTTTTCCATCACATACATTTACAAGGACTGCCAATTAAGTTCATGAACTCATCCTAGAAAAAGTGCTACATACCTCATTACTGAATGTCACTACAGTCACTTTTGAAGTACATGCCTTGGGAAGCTATGCACTGATGCCAGTGCATAGTCCACCCTTCAAAGCAATTTTGGAACTCTTTTTCTGGGATGGCAGTCACAGCTGTTGTCATACTACTCTTAATGTCCTGATTGTCATCAAAACATCTTCCTTTCAGTATTTCCTTATCTTCGTTTGGGTAAAGAAAAAAGTCATTGGAGGCTGGACCAGGTGAGTAGGTAGGGTACTCCAATACAATTATTTGTTTACTGACTAAAAACTCCCTCACAGCCAACTATGCAATTAAATTTGTGAGCTTGCCACCATGCTGTCATGCACAATAGCCATTCCATAAAGAGTTCCAAAATTGCTTTGAAGGGTGAACTAGGTGCTGGTGTCAGTGCATAGCTTCCCAAGGGGAGTGCTTCAAAAATCCATAATGATACTCAGCAATGAATTATGTAGCACTTTGAATGATTAAGTTCATAGGTGTGGTTGTCCAACCTCGTATACAATTGTTTGGCTAACACCAACCTTTCTTTTAGGAGCTACTACTCCTACTCCTGCACATCTATCATATAATGGCAGTAAGAGAAGCTGTGTTACTGTTTACTCTACCTTAGCCGCAGCTGATTTGTTAATAGGTGGACTCCTGACCCAAGATGGGCCTATGAAGACATTTCACTAGGATATTTAGACTTAGTAAAATGTATCAAGCCTCAGTTACATAGGAGATGTCATTGATATGACTTTTTGCCACCTGGAAAACCTATTCTGCATTGAACAAATAAAGTCAATAGAAGAGGGGAATCAGAGAAGATAGAGAAAATGTCTTTGTTATACTATAATTCTCAGTACCAGATTTTCTTGACAGTTGGCTGAATCTCTGCCTTTCCTTCTGCTTCAGCTTGGTTTGTCCTGGAATTTTGTTAGTATCCTTCCCATAAATTCCCCGTTTTGTCTGAGTGTTATGGATTGAACTGTCTCCCTCTAAAATATGTGTCAGAAACCCTGGTGGCATAGTAGTTAAGAGTTACCACTGTTAACCAAAAGGGTGGCAGTTCAGTTCCACCAGGTGCTCCTTAGAAACCCTACAGAGACGTTCTACTGTATTCTACAAGGTCACTATGAGTCAGAATTGAATCAACAGCAGTGAGTTTGTTTGAGTTTTAAAATGTGTGTCAACTTGGTTAGGCCATAATTTCCAGTACTGTGATTGTCTTATCATTTTGTTACCTGATGTAATTGTCCTTCATGATGTACGTCCTACCTCTATGATGTCAATGAGATGGGATTAGCAGCCATTATATTAATGAGGCAAGACTCAATATACAAGTTTAAGTTGTGTCTTAAGTCAGTCTCTTTTGAGGTAAAGACAGAAGCAAGCAGACAGGTGGGAGAGCTCATACCACCAAGAAACAACAGCCAGGAGAATAGTGTGCCTTCAGACTCATGGCCCCTGCATTAAGCAGCTCATAAACCAAGGAGAGTTAGTAACAAGGACCTCCCCCTACAGTCAACAGAGAGAGAAAGCCTTCCCCTAGAACTGACACCCTGAATTTGGATTTCTAGCCTCCTAGACTGTGAGAAAATAAACTTCTCCTTGTTAAGACATCCATTTATGGTATTTTGGTTATAGTAGGATTATATAACTAAAACACTAAAATTAGTTCGCGGTGTGACATTTTACATACAATTAGTACAATAATATGCACTTTTTAGTTAGCGTAAAGTTGTTTTTTTAAAAAAAAAAGGATAATTGTTAGATTCATTGTCCTTATTAATGAGCTGGGTAGCACCACTAAGCATATGATCAAGTTTTTAAAAAGGAACCAACAAATTTTTCTCAAATATCAACTATGTGTAAGTTAAATCCCTGTATGTATTTTTCCATTCTTTCATAATAACAAAGCCCAAATTTGGGATGATTCTATTGCAACTTGTGGTGCAGTGGTTAGGAGGTATGGCTGATAACCTAATGGTTGGCAGTTCAAATCCACTAGTCACTCCTTGGAAACCCTGTGTGGCAGTTCTACTCTGTCCCAGTAGGGTCACTGTGAGTCAGAATTGACTTAACTGTAACAGTTTCAGTTTTGATTTGACTGCAACTCAGCTAATATCTTAACATTTCCCACTTTCGCTTACAGCAAGTGTAGGCAAATGTCTAAGTTCTGTCTGCTGAGATCTAAAATCGGAAGTGTTACATGAGACTTTTCTTTAAAAAGAAATAATTAAAAGGAAAAAAGTACACCTTCCTTATCCCCTCTCTCCATCCAGTTCCCTAGGACATGAGGCGGTAACTGGAGCCTTTGCAGACATTTTGGGCCGTGAAGACAATGGTCATACCCTGGGGATAGCATAAAGATGACTAGGAAGGAGCTGGTCCATGACAGCTTTGTAAAGCTACCATGCCAATCCTAAAATGCTCACCTCCAAAATTCTTCTATGTGAAAAGCAAATAAGCTTCTCTTATTTAAGCCACTATCATCTAGATTTTTCTATTGCATGCCACTGAAATTAATCCTAAATGACGCAACGCTGTGCTAGTTTGATAAACCATGTTAAGTTGGATACTTAATACTCTACAAAGAGAACAAATCCAAAACTGACCTTGAGAGAAATAAAACAGAGACAAGTACATGCTTGAAAGTTAAAAATCTAAGATAAAGATATTGATTTGGGAAGAATGGATAGGTGTGAGGTCAAAGGGAAAAATTCCAAACATATATAATAATTCACCACTGTTAGTATGTTAATAAATACTTGGTACAACAATAAAAGGCCTTGCTGAGGTCACTAAAGTTCCAGTATTCATTGCTGGTGTCAGATAGATATTGACTGTAATCAGAGAATACCAGAAAGATGTTTACCTGTGTTTTATTGATTATGCAAAGGCCTTGAACTGTGTGGATCATAACAGATTATGACAACATTGCAAAGCTTGGAAATTCATTGTTCTCATGAGGAACCTGTTCATAGACCAAGAGGCAGTCATTCAAACAGGACAAGGATATACTGTATGGTTTAAAGTCATGAAAGATGTGTGTCAAGATTGTCTCCTTTCCCATACTTAATCAGTCTGTACACAGAGCAAATGATGTGAGAAGCTGGACTATATGAAGAAGAAAGCTTTAGAACTGGTGGAAGACTCACTAACAACCTGTGACATGCAAGTGACACAAGCTCACTTGCTGAAAGTGGAGAAAACTTGAAGCATGAAGTCTTTCATGAAGATGAAAGACTACAGCCTGCAGTATGGACTGGATCTCAGCATAAAGAAAACATGAGTGGGCCAACTGACAATATCATGACACATGGAGAAAAGATTGTTGAAGTTGTCAGGGATTTCATTCAACTTGGATACACAGTCAGTGCTCATGGAAACAGCAGTCAGGAAACCAAAAGACACATTTCAATGGGCAGATCTGCTACAGCAAATCTCCTTGAAGGGTTGAAAAACAAAGATGGCACTTTGAGGACTAAGATGAGCCTGATCAAAGCTGTAGTATTTCCAATCACATCACATGCATGCAAAAGCTGAAAAATGAATAAGGAAGACTGAAGTATTGGCACCTTCAAATTATGGTGCTGGCAAAGAATATTGACTATATCATGGACTGCCAAAAGAACAAATAAATTTGTCTTGGAAGAAGTACAGCCAGTATGTTCCTTAGAAGTGAAGATGATAAGACTTCATCTCACATATTTTGGACATGTTATCAGAAGGGATAAGTCCTTGGAGAAGGATATCATGTTTGATAAAGCAGAGTCAGAGAAAAAGAAGACCTTCAACAGGTGAATTGACACAGTGGTTACAACAATGGACTCAAACATAGCAAGGATTGTGAGGACGGCGGGACCAGGCATTGTCTCATTCTATCGTACATAGGATCACTGTGAGTCAGAACCAACTAAATGGCATCAAACAACAACAGGTGCAAAAACTCTATCCTATGAATTCACCCAAGGGGCAATTAGCTTCCAAGGGGAAAGACTAACTCCAACCAAACAGACAAACGTCTGAAACACCAGAAGGCCCTATTGAGGGCCTGCCTGTCTTGATAATCACTATGTAATTTATTTATTGAATGGGTTAATTAATTTTCAATGCAACATAACTGCCAAGGAATCAAGAAATGCATAACCTCTGGTTAGTGTAGTATCTTCTACAGTTTTGATGACAATGTAGACTTATGGTTCAGAACACAAATTCTGCCTATACTTGAACCCTGATTCTGCCACTTAACAGCTATGAAATTTTTAAACCTCTCTGTTTCATTTTTCATACCATAAAGTGAGAAGAATAATGTTATTTACCTCATGGAGTTGTTGTGACTATAACATGAGTTATTATGTCTAACACTTTTAGAATGCAATAAATGCTATAAAATACCATGAGGTAAAGCAAGTCACTGTGGACAGCACTGTTATCATCTAACCTAAATCTGAAGTCAAAATAACATTAAAATAGAACCTAAAAAACAATAAGAAGTAGGTGATTGACAAGAGTTTCTGGGTCAAAAGCTGAATATCATTTCAGTTCTACAGCACATGCTACAACATAACAGTTGGTATTAAAAATGAGGAGTAAAGGTTCTAGAAACACTCATATAGATTGTGCTGGCATGATTTACAAGTAGGATTGGAAACCTACATACACAGAGGTCAAATGAACTGACTCATATTTGTTTCAAGGCTGATCATTCAGTTTACAATACACATCTAGTTTCCTGGGTTCTTATACTCACATGTCAAACAGCTGAAAAGACCATCCAGCTTATTTATGTCTCTGTTTTCATTGAGGTTTTTAAGGTGCAAGGAACCAAGAATCACTCAGGGCACTTCATTTTGAAAAGAGAAGCTTGTTGAAAAACACATGACCTGAAACTTACCTGAAAGCTGAAATACCATCAGATAACAAGGTAACTGGAAACCTACCTACTGTTCCCCCGTGTCCCTAGCTCTCAGGTTCCTGGTTGTCATTTCTGCTTTTCTGTGTTCTCTCCTTAACACAGACTGGCTTTCATTCTTTATTCAACTTTTTGGCTTCTGTCTTCTAATAGTTTCACTCCCTTATAACTTCATCTTGCCAATTGCATAATACACAATCTTAACTTGCAAATTCTCATAGTTTCCAAGTTGGGTATCATATTCTCCAGAGTACGAAAGCTTCTTGTCCTGCCTATCTGTCTACACTAAGCCACACCTTTAGTCTGCTGGCCTTAAGTCAAGTGTTACTTCTAGGTCCAAGTTGCTACATTAATTGGGTAGTCCTTGCCCCCTCAGCAGGGCCTATGGCCATTGCAGACCCTTTAGTGGATGTCCTAACAAAGGAACATTGAATCAAATGGAGTCAGTATTGTATCTTCAGTGTCTAGAATAGTGGCTGGGCTGTCGGAGATGCTTATTGCGTGAATGGATGAGTGAATGAATAACTGAAGAAAGTGTATTTTATTACACTAGAAAAGATTTAACTAGACAAAAGTAGTTTTGTCATCAAATGCTGTTAGATCCTGCCAATGGTTTCTACACAAATTCTAATTGCTTTTAATAGCATTTTAAAAATATAATAGGAAACTTTACGCATACTTGTGTCCACAGTTCTAAATAATAGAAAAATGGAGTCAACTCTGTCTTTCCTTTTAAAGGACTATTCTTCATTTTTAAAACAAGAGATTAATTTTAAAAAAAGGAAGTGCTTTAATTTTCAGTTTTCTATGTATCTCTAAAACAAAATGTACTTGGTTTATTCTTCTCCACCATTTACCAAAGAATATGTTTGCCATATACGCCCAATTTGTGGTTGTGATAATCACATTTTTTCATCAAATAGAGGATGATCCAAACATTAAACCTCATATTTAGAATCTGTAATTTCCTGGAAAATCTAAGATATAGGAAAAAAAACAGGGATGAATTTGAGATGTTTGTGTAAACTCTAAGTTATGATCATGATTCTTCATGACCCTTTACTTAAGTACCCTTAGCTATACATTAAGGCTAGTGTTCACCAACAAGGCAAAATTCTGATTGGTCAGGGGCCTGTTTTGATTACATGAGCCTATATACTGTATTTTGAATAAAGAGCTTAATTTAGGTACAGAGAAGAACTGGGTTGTATCCAGATAGTTTTGATTTTGTGGTAGGAAAGTTTTTATTCTTTCTTTACTGTCTTCCAACTGCATAGCTGGGAATAAAATTTACACTCATCACACCAAATCTGGAACCCTGGTGTCAAGTACAGATGGAGTATGGCAAAATTTTGTAGGTGGAAGATAACTTGGGTTTGCTTGCTGTTTGTTTTTAATTGTTTTAGACGTGAGGCAGTCACGCTCTGGCAGAGTAGCATGAACCATATAATATCTGGAGGTCTCTCCTATACTTTTGTCTCATAATCTTACAGGGTGTGATTTACAACATGTTACTTGTGGCCACAGTTTGCTGGTATAACAGACACCATTAAACACTGGTGCATCATTCGAGAATTGATACAGAGAGAAAGATATTTAGAAGAGTGAAATACCACACATCAACGAGGCATGCTATCTTTCCCCCCCCCCACCTTTGAGTTGATCCTAACTCATAGAGACTATATACAGTCCTAGAAGAAACAAACTGTTGGATGTGGATGCCCATTAACTCTCTATAAGGTGTTGTACAAGAAAAAGAATGTTATTCTTTTTATTACGGGCAAAATGAAAATTGAATGAAGTACATCAGATTCTCCCAAAGATCTCTACAATCTTCTGTGGCTGCTAGAATCATCTTCCAGTGCTTTCTAAACACAGGTCAGCATCGAGGTTAAATGCTACAGTTACTGTGCTGGTCCCATGTTATGACTAATGGGATATGGGAAGAAGTGGTATAAGTCACTTCTAGAACTGGCAGTAAGTGCCCTTTGAGAACCTCTAGTTTTCTCTTGGTGATCTTAGAGGCTACATATTCCAGATGGTCTCATCGTGATTAAAGGTATCTTGGATCCTTGAGTCTCATATGTTGCAAGGGACAAACTTGTACTTAAAAATATATATATATTATTGCTTATCTGAAAGTCAAATTTGAATGAATATTCTACATCTTTATTTGCTAAATCTGGCAACTCTATTAGCAGCCTCCCTCTTGTTAACTTCTGCATGTTTTGTTAAATTGGGGGAAGCAGTAGGATTCTTTGTCAAAGCATTATTCACCAGAGGCTCTGCCATTTTAAATAACATTTTCCCCACCACATCAATTATTCCTTTCTATTATTCATGTGTTGTAGTAATTTCTACACAACAGTATCTCCCATGTGATAAAATACACTTCTGGAGGTTAGAAACCAAATCTTATTCTTCTTATTCTTTTATTGGCTGGATAGATCTTGGAGGTATCTTTCACACACTGACTATTTATTGGCTCCATTGGCATTTTAGAAAATTCAAAACCAGCAATAGTGCCAGAAATTTTAAAGCAGACAACAGAATCAGAAAAAATAATGCCTTAGGCATGTGGAGTAGCAGTCCTAGCACTTTTTTCAACTTGTATAATGAGCCATAGATTTTATAATTTTGGACTTTCACATGTTTCCAAGTATCTCCCCATGTCTTCTGGGAAATACTTGGCTGGATTTTACCTGAGGAGCATCAGACACTTAAAGGAATTTGGTGATATCTAGAAGTCCTTCTTTGAGATAGCTTGCCAGAGGTGGAACGCTCTGCCTTAAACAAAAAAGACAACATGCCTGGCTGATGTGTGGTATTTCACTCTTCTAAATACTTTTCTCTCTGTATCAATTCTCTCTTGAAACATGCACCTGTCTTTAATGGTGCCTGTGGTATTTGAAACCAGCAAACTGTGGCCACAAGTAACATCTTGTGAATCACAGCCTCACTGTTGAGCTCCTGTACTCTGCATTTCCTTAGTAGCTCCTCTAGAAGCCGGAGAGACGGTGAGTTAGATTGCAAAGGTTAATTAAACACCATAAAATGTATATAGGATCATTAGAAACAAATTGACTTGTTCTTTCTCTCCTAGCACCCGTATTCTAGTAATGGATCCAAGCATTGTGCTCCAGATGTCAGTCACTGAGGTATCAAGCATGACAGTTAACTTTCACAAAATGAAACAAGGGAATGAATTATCTTCAGGAAGAATAGAAAATTAATAATAGCCAAAGGGGTACTCTGTACTCTTCTGGGGTAATAGTAGAGTAGATGTGGTCTGGCTCCTTGAAACATGTGATCTAGAGGTGGGAAAACTTCTCCCAGACTCCTTTATGGAACTGAAACCCTTTTAGAGAAATTTAATTACTTCATTGAAAATAAAAATCCAGTAGCAGAACTTTTTAAAACTAGGTAACAAATGCACACGATTTAAAAATAAACAAATGAAGTGAAAGACTATATAAAAGGACATAAAGTGAAAAGTGAGTCTCCCTACACCTGGATCCCCAGCCCTCCTGCCGTGAGGCACCACTGTTAGTAGTTTGCAATGCCTTCTAAATGTAGTTGCTGAGTACACAAGCAGGTACTTATATATAGCCTTAAAATATTTTGCAGCTAGTAACTCTGGTCTTATAGTGGTTAAGAGTTCAGCTGCTAACCAAAGGGACAGCAGTTCCAATTCACTAGGCCTTCCTTGGAAGGGTGGTTCTACTCTAACCTATAGGGTCACTGTAAATTGGAGTTCACTTGATGTCAGTGAGTTTTTGTTTTGTTTTGTTTTGGTATGGTATGGTATGGTACAAATTGGAAACCTTGATGGTATAGTGGTTGAGAGTTTGCCTGCACTCCTTTGAAATCCTATGAGCCGGTTTCACACTGTCCTATAGGGAAACTCTGGTGGCATAGTGGTTAAGTACTACATCTGCTAATCAAAAGGTCTTTAGATGCTCCTGGGAAAAACTCTATCTGATAAGGTGGCTGTGAGCTGGAATTGACTTGATGGCAGTGGATTTTGTGTAGGTTTTTATAGGGTTGCTATGAGTCAGAATCGACAATTTGAGAACCTCGCTACCATCAAGCAAGCAGCACCGGGAGCAGAGCGCATCCTTCAGACCAGAGGTTCTTGTGTGAGGACGCTCCCTGGACAAAGACTGATGCAATACCAGACTTTCCTCCAGAGCCGACAAGGGGAAAGTCTTTCCCTGGAGTGGGCACCCTGAATATGGACTTGCAACCTACTGGACTGTGTAAGAATAAATCTTTCTTTGTTAAAGCCATCCACTCTGTGGTATTTCTGTTAGAGCAGCCCTAGCTGACTAAAACAGAATTGGTACCAGGAGTGGGGTGCTGCTCTAGCAAATACCTAAAATGTGGAAGCCACTTTGAAACTGCGAATGGATAGAAGATTCAGAAGGAGCGAAGAAGGCACAGATGGTGAGAAACAACAGAGGACCAGCAGCAGCGGCAGCGACAGCAGCAGAACCAGAGGCAGCACTGGAGCCAACCCGTGGAGCGAGAGAGGTCAGTGCCTGCGCAGAGTTTTCCTCGCGGAACGGGGTGCCTCTGGGCACTTGAATCTGTGGAGCTGGCCTTCCTGACCCACGGAGCGAGAGAGTTGAGTGCCTTTGGGCAGGACGCTTTCCAGCAAGAGTGGGGTGCCTCCGGGCACTTAAACCAGTGGAGCTACAGAGCTTTGGAACACTTGCCCAGCAGGGCAGACGTGGGCCTGAGGCCCAGGCCATGCGGCCATAGGAAGCTGAAGCTGAAGAGACAAATAGCGTGAGAAGCTGAGCTGCCTCAGTCTCAAGAGGTATGGCCATGACCTCAGGGGTTTGAAAGTGTGGAACCATGGCGTGCTGTGTTCGTAAGGGTGGAATTGCCACTCAGTTGGGCTTAGGGTGCTCCTAAAGCCAATGGGACAGAGTTTCTGTCCAAGTGGGCCTTGAAGGCAGAGTTGTAGCACGGGGCTGGAGGTCTCCACTCAGAAACCAGAGAGTGTGGCCGATACCTAGAGTCTGGAGAGCATTGCTGTTGTGTAGAATGTCTCAGAAAATATAAGAGTATTTCCAAAGCTTTGAGGGCTAATATAATGTGTTCTGTTGACTTGCCTGTTGCCTGTTAATGCCTTCTAAGTTTCACAGATGTAGAAGAGTTTTTGTATTTTGGACTTGGAACTGATTTAAGATTTCTGTTATATGGATGGACATAATTTTGTTATGGTGAGATGAATGTGTTAAATGTTTTTTGATGTGATTTTTGGGTTGTCAAAGGGTGGAATGTCATGTTTTGAATTGTGTGCCCCCAAAAATGTGTGCAGCCACGTGGCTGGGATATGGTTCCCAGTATCTTGGGACTGTCCTCCATTGTGTGGTTTTGCTAACCTGTATGTTAAAGGATTAGGGTGGGGCTGTGAATTCCTGCTGTAGGGGGAGTTTCCCTGGAGTATGGCTTGCTCCACCCTTAATGCTTTTAGCTTGCAAGGAATAAAAGGAAAAAGAAACAGAGGACAATTTGAGAACCTCGCGACCATCAAGCAAGCAGCACCGGGAGCAGAGCACGTCCTTCAGACCAGAGGTTCTTGCGTGAGGACACTCCCTGGACAAAGACTGATGCAATACCGGACTTTCCTCCAGAGCCGACAAGGGGAAAGTCTTTCCCTGGAGCGGACACCCTGAATATGGACTTGCAACCTACTGGACTGTGTAAGAATAAATCTTTCTTTGTTAAAGCCATCCAGTCTGTGGTATTTCTGTTAGAGCAGCTCTAGCTGACTAAAACAGTGGCTGTGAGCTGGAATTGACTTGATGGCAGTGGATTTTGTGTAGGTTTTTATAGGGTTGCTATGAGTCAGAATCAACTCAACTTGCAACTTGCTTTTTCATTTCTTTTTAAAATCCATTTTATTATGAAATAAATAAACATATATGTATATATATGCATAATCTTGAGTTTTTCATTTAATATGTCATTGTCAACATTCCATATTAATCCACCCTGTACTGCTTCCATGCTTCTGATGGCTGCATAACATTCCATTATTTGGATGTATTACAATTTATTTAACCAAACCCATACTGATGAACATTTAGTTTGCTTCCACATTTTAGTATGTTGTTGCTGTTAGCTGCTGCTGAATTGTCATGTTGTCCCATATCTCGTGATAACCTTGGGTGTTGCAGAGTAGAACTGCTCCATAGAATCTTGTTGGCTGTAATCCTTATGGAAGCAGATTGTCAGACCTTTTCTTCCACAGAGCCACCTGGGGGATGGAGGGTTCCATCTACCAGCCTTCAGGTTAGTAGCTAGTCACAAAGAGCTGGTACCCCACAGTGTCCTGTGGCAGTTTTGTTTTTTTTTTTTTCTCTCATTAGAAAACTGGTTTCATATACTACTGAGATACTCAATAGATATATCTCAAAAACCCACTAAGTACAATAAACAATGCATAGGTCCTATAAATGATAATACAACTAAGAATATATCCACATGTTTTTCTCTCTTCAAATTGTTTGTTCATTTCACCTGTGTGTGCTATGGGAGTTATGTTGTATCTCTGAAGTTTGTAGCTAAAGACTCTTTCTTCATCTATTAAAAACAAATCTTCTCTTTTAAGTTCTAAATGTATTCTTCTGTGACAAAATGGGAGTTCCATAGTACCAAATCTTTTTACTACCACTTCAAGGAAAATATATCACTTCTCTCTGTAAAGACAGACCTGCGTTTGATTATAGAATTACAGAATCTAAGAGCCAGAGAAGAACTCTGTGATCATATAGACCAACCTCTTCATTGTATAGGTAAAGAAAGTAAAGCTAAGAAAAAGATAAATGACTGGCCCATAGTCATACTATAGCTTATTTTCTTGACACAAAACTGGTTTAATACACCTCCCTACCCCCCTTTTAAAAATCAGAACCATGGCTTCTTTCTGTCCATAGTAGTGACCTGACTTACTCTTTTACCTTAAACAATCAAAAACCAGACAAAATATATAAACAACAGTTGGCACATATTAGACAACATGCAGCACAGGACAGTGATCTCTGAGAAATGAGAAATAAAGTGAACTGATATCTATCCCAGTTACCTGCCTGAAGAGTTTCCAGTTACAGCACATGAAAGGGGGACCCAAAAAACCTGGAGGTTTTCCTAGATTGGAGGTACTAAGTTGAGAACTCATGAAGGCTGAGGCAGCTAGAATCTTTTATGGGGCAGATTACCAGAAACAGGCAGAGAGGAGGACCTGAACATCTGTAAGAGTATCCCCTCAAGTCTTCAGCTGAGTACTATGAGGAAGCTACCTGAGGACAGGAAAAGAACCACTGGGAAGGAGCAATGACCAAAGCTTACACAGGGCTAGAAATAGTCCACGTTTTCAACAGCATAAAGGGACAAGCCTTGTAATACATTAGACACCAGGTTGAATACTGTGTTCAGATAACTACTGCCTCCTTAGAGGGGCAAATTTGCTTTAGGCTAAAAGTTCTGCCTATCAATGCATAAGCATACATCTCAAAAGAATTAAACTGTCCATGTTTAACTGTGTTCCAGAACATTACTCAAAAATGTCTAAAGAGATTAAAAAAAAAGATCCAGCCCAGCAATATAAAATTCAAAATATTTCTATCCAATTACTAAGAATGCAAAGAAGCTGGAAAATACAGCCCATAATGAGGAGAAAAGTCGGTCAATAGAAACAGACCCAGAAATGACACAGGCAATAAAATTAGTAGACAAAGACATTAAAACAACTATTATAGTTATGTTCTATACACTCAAGAAAGTAAACACTTTCTTGAGAGACAAGGAATAAATATAAAAATACGTAGTCAAGTTTCTTAAGATGAGAAATGCATTATTTGAAATGAAAAACCAGACCTGCTTTGGGAATTATAGTTGTTGCCATTATTTCTGTCACTGTCAACACCATAAATGTAAAAAGAATGCTTTTCATTGGGTCAAAAATAGTCATTTTTGTATAAAAATCTCAAAGCTACATACCAGGGTGCATCAAAATCATCAACATAGAATAGTGCTGACATAGCACTTGCTATTGTGTTATAAAGAACTAGAATAGCACACAGCCTTTTCTATATGCAAAACATGGCACACCAAGCATAACTTCTATGCAGAAGAGTTTCAAGCCCAATGAAGAATGAAAAATTGGGTTCTGTGACTTCATTTTTAAGCTCAGTGCATGAATAAATTAGAGAAATGTTTTGTTTTGTTTTGTTTTTAATGTACCACTTAGTACATGGAATAAAGCAGACAGTTTTAGACTCTTGTTGGAATCAATGGTGGTAGCATTCCCAACAATTTGTTGCTGAGCTGCAGTTTAAAGGATCTAACCTAAAAAAATCTAGATAATTAAAAGCGTAAAATCAAGCATAAAGCAGAGGCAGGACCAAAAAAGAAACTCTTAAGAAGAAATGTGAGAACCATTGTTTATAAGCACACATGAATCTCCCTGACAGAGCCTGAGAAGGAGATAACATGAGAATGCAGTTAAATTCAGCCGCCAGTTATTGAGTGCCTGTTACCTGCAAGACACTGCACTGAATAAAGCACTAACCCTTTCCTCTAGAAGCATAAAATATGATGCAAGAGACAGATGCAGATACATAAATAATTGTATCATAAGTCAGACTGATAGCTGCAATAATGAAGACATAGCCACAGCTAAAGGAGTCTAAAGATGTGAAATAACAACTCAGTCTTGGGTTAGAAAAATGGGAGAGGACTTTACAGAAAAGGTGACATTTGAACTATGTCCTAAAAGATAAAGGATTTTTACTATATATATCAGGGTTATACATAAAAGGGTTAACACATGATTAGTCTTCATTTAACTACCCACCCCACCCCCACTCCCCCACCCCAGTACCATCATCCATTCTCTGCCTCTTTCTGCCCTGCTTTGTAACCCATAGATCACCTTACCTGGCCTCCCTTGGTGATTGGCTGGCTTCTTCTGATTGAGCTTGAGGGCAGGACGAAAGAAAGGTTGGGGTATTTCTTGACTATTGCCTATCAGCAGTGCAGTTCTGGCAGTGGCTGCAACCCTTCCTGCAGCTCTTAACTGATGGCCACTTTTCCATGGCTTCAGCCCTCACTGAGCTAGGGAAACATTTCATCCCCTTTCCCTTTTGGGCCTAAGGGAGGTAAGCTTGTCCTCCTACCTTTCTAGTCTCTGGATGCCTTGACTACTTTTGTAGTTTCCCTTTCCTGTGATTTTATCTCCTTCATTTGGACCATCTGAGTTCATTCTTCTTGTTTCTGTTTCTTGCCTGCTGATACAGGAGGTAAGATTATTCCAACCTAGACAGAGAGAGTAGTATAAACAAAGATAAAAAAGGAATGAAAATACATACCATAATTAGGGAACTGTGAGTCATCTGTTAAGACAGAATCATGGGGAATTTTATAAGGATGAAGTCTAGGATAGAGGGCAATGGCTTTAGTGAATTGGGAACAGATTATGAGGTCCTTATTAAGGAATTTGGACTTTATTCTTGGATTAGAGAAATCCAGTGGTAGCTACTGAGTGGGTACAATCATGTCTGTGTTCCAAAAAAACTCCCTCTACTAGCATGTGGAGAATAGAATGAAAAAGGAAGAATCTGAAGGCAAGGAGCTGGGTAAAAAAAAAAAAAAAATCAATGTAACAAAGTCGTAAAATGGGACATTGGATGGTAGTAGAGAGAATGGGTTTGAAGTGGGTCAGCAGTAAAATTTACAGTGCATGGCAAATGAGCAAAGTGAAGGGCAAAGAAGAAGAAATTTTTTAAGAATGACTTTCAGATTTCCAGTTTGGAAGAATGGGAGAATTGTGGCACTATAAACACAGAAGAAGTTCTTAGAATTGGAAAAATAATGAGTGTGATAATGACCACATGGAAATTGAGATGCTGCGTAACATTCAGGCTGAGATGCTCAGGAAAGACCTAGGAATTTGGGTCACCACACCAGGAATGAAGTCAGAACTAAAGATAAAAGTAAATACTCTAGAGCTGTGGTTCTCAATCCTGGCAGCATTTAAAAATTACCTGAGGAGCATTTAAAAAACTGACGCTTGGGCCCAAACCCCAAATCAATTAAATCCAGTTTCTAAGTGGGGCCCAGGTATTTATTTCTAAAGAGCCTCCCCTAGTAATTCTTATATGCACCCAGATTGAGAGGCACCAATCCAGAGTAAAAACAAAAGCAGTTAAGAATGGACACTTGAGAACAACCTGCATTTATGATACTGACAGGGGAGATGGTAGAACACAAATGATGAAGACGTAGGTAAAGATACAGACAGTGAGAAGAACTTTCTCAAGAAGGGGTAGAAGCACATCACACATCAAGGACAGGTGGAAGAGAAATGAGAAAAGCCAAAAGATTTGGCAACTAGGAGGTCATTACTGAGGACAGCTTTTGCAACTGCAGAAGCCAGATTTCTAATAGGCTAAGGAGTAACTTTTCAGTGATGAATTGGAGACAGGGAATGTAGACTCCCCTTTCAAGAAGTTTGGTTCAATCCAAAAAGCCAAACTTAACCCAAGTCAATTCTAACTCATAAAATGGGTAGAGGAAAGCAGCTAGTAATTTAAGAAAAGAAAAGGTAGAGAGAAAGTTTTGTTGGTTTTTAAGACAGAGAGTATTTGTTGATGGAGAGTAAGGAACTATTAGTGAGAGATAATGGAGATAGATTGGGATTATTGGAAGAACAGGACCACACAGGAGCTCAGAGAGAGTGACACCAGAAAACACAAGCTTTAAATTGAGGATGACTGAGGGAGTTCAGGGCATTATTTTCATATTAAGATGGATTGCACAGGTGACTGCTGAAATCAAAGAAGATAGAAGGGGAAGGGAAAAGAAAAGGCAGAGAACTGTTATTGAGACATTTCCCTGTGCTGGGCATGCTGAAGCCCCACCAAGTTATCTCATTCAGTAATTAAATGTGCTGTTGAAGGACAAATGTTATCAGATAGAATAAGAAGCAAAAATCAAGCCTGTACTGCCCAATTTCAGTCATCTAGTCACCTTGCTCTCTGATCCCATTATTAATTAATGGCCCTTTAAAGCTTGCCTTGCAATCTGTTTTAAGCTAAATGCACATTTCCAGATGAATAGGAAAAGATTTCAGTTATGATAATATTTCCTTAGTTTAGTTTAAGGGAAAGAGCTATAGAAGATCACTTAAGAAAAGAGAAAGAGCCTATTATTGAGAATGCCCCATTAGTGGGGACAAAGAGAGATGGAGCTTCAAAAAGACAGTGCTTAATGGTCCAAGTTAATGGCAATCAATAAATATTTAAGAAGTAGATTTAATCTACATATTTTTAGGTTCTTCTTTTAAATGCAAAAGATAAGACTTTAGATTATAAATTCATCAAGGGCTAGAATTGTGAAACTTCTTTCCACAGTGCGTGGACAATTGTGGGGGGTTAGTGGATATCAGCTGAATACTGAGCCATCTTGTATTATCTGACCTTCCCATCATTATCCGTAGGACACAGACCAGCACTGTACTACTATCCGTAGTACAGACCAGCAGGCTAGATAGCTTCCAGTTTTACAGATGGCAAATGAGAGCCTCTAAACTGGAAACTTGCTGTGACATTGGCTGTCCTTTTCTCTGGGAAACCATTTCCAAAACTAGAGCCAATCAATGCAGAAGTAGCTGCCAAGGGTTTGCTTCTTTGACATTCTGGTAAACCAAGTCAAAAAGTTAGGGACTACAAGAAAAGCCAGGAAATCTGGCCAACCTACCTGAATGAGCCCAGGAGGAACTGTGGAGAGATGATTTCTCAAGGTTTAGACCTTTAGAGGAGGTGGGGATAAGGTTTCAGAAGACTAGGAAAGCCAGGATGAATTTAGGGAACACTCTTGCTCATCTTTCTGTGCTTGGTTACTGGACCACTGTACATTGTTTCAAAAGGTGCTGTTAGGCCCACCAGTACAGATTGCTGAGCACTGTTTCTGAAAGACTTTTCCCAGTTGCCACTGAGTTACTTCTGACTCATACCAACCCTATGTGTGCCAAAGTAGAACTGTGTTCCATACAGCACTTCCTAATGGCTCATTCTTTGGAAGTAGATTGCTAGACCTTTCTTCCACGGTGTCTCTGGGGGACTCGAACACCCAACATTTCAGTTAGTAGCCAAGTACATTAGCCATTTGTGCTACTTAGAGACTCCTCTAAAAGACTGTCTCACTCTATTCTTATCCCATTTATTATTGATGTCCAGCTACTTACAAAAAATAGATTTGAGGTGATCAAGCCTCCATCTCTTGAACTCAGAACAGCATGTAGCTTTTAAGTTCTATGCAGACTGGATCCTAATTTATATTACTCACAATAGTTTGTTCAATCCCAGGTCCAAACACAGTGCCTGGCACATAAGGTAGTTTGGTGCTCACCAGATATTTTTTGAATGTTTGGACTACACTGATGTGATTCTGCTCTATAGTGTTTCTACACACTATTTTTGTTTGTTTAAAAGCTTTCTTAAGTCACAGAATCTCACAGACACATCCAACCTCGCTGAGAGACCAAATTACTGGGCTAAGGGTAGTGGGGACCATGGTCCCAGGAACATCTAGCTAAATTGGCATAATATAGTTTATAAAGAAAATGTTCTACACTTGCTTTGGTGAGCAGTGTCTGGAGTCTTAAAAGCCTCTGGGCATCCATCTAAGATACTCCACTGGTCTCACTGCCTCAGGAGTAAGGAAGAATGATGAGGAAAAAAATTAGTCCAAAGGACTAACGAACCATGTCTACAATGGCCTCCACCAGACTGAGCCAGTACAACTAGATGGTGCCAAGGTACCATCAGTGAGTGCTCTAACAGGGATCGCAACACAGGGTCCCAGAAGATGGCTGGAGAAAATGTAGGACAAAATTCTAGCTCACAAAAAAAGACCAGACTTACTGGCCTGAAAGAGACCAGAGAAACCCTGAGAATATGGATCCTGAACACTCTTTCAACTCAGTAATGAAGGCATTCCTGAGATTCACCCTTCAGCAAAGACTGGACGAGCCCATGAAACAAAACAAAACTAAACAGGCACACCAGTCCAGGGGCAAGGACTAGAAGGCAGGAGGAGAAAAGCAAGCTAGTAATAGGGAACCTGAGGTGGAAAAGGGAATGTGTTGACCTGTTGTGGGGTTGATAATCAACTCTGTGTGTCCTGTTTAATGAGAAGCTACTTTGTTCTGTAAATCTTCATCTAAAGTATAATAATAAAAAAAAAATACAAGCTTCCTTAATTTTTTTAAAGTACCATCCTATTTTTTAAAAAATTGGTTTTCTACATGGAATAGTCAAAGAAAAATTTTGATGATAAGGAAGATTCACTATGTAGACACTCAGATGTTTTTCTAATCCTCCAGTGGACATATTTGGCCTATATTCCTGCAAGTGTTCTAACACAGTTACATTGAGGGAGTGTTAATCTGAAGCTCTACAGCTTTCTGTCCTCTGCTTCCTAAGTAAACAGCATTCTAGTAAAATTATCAAGGCTAGGAGACCTTCAGGGATGATATCACCTGATATTTATTTAATGTATTTCTTTAGTGGGCCGTGTGTTTCTTGTTCTTCTCCCTTACATCCTAGGTAGGTAGGTACAAGGCAAACATTTTCATTTCATCTTCATTCTAAAAGGTCAACATGATGACAAAGTCAGAAATAAAACTCAAACCTTTTGCTTTATCTCATATTTCATTTCACACAACTTTGATCCAATAGTTCCCTGTTCCTGGAGTTTGAGCTTATAAAAGACAGGCTTGAAACAAACATCCTCTCTCACCCTCTTCTATAGCAACTTGCACTGAGTTCATGATCATACCAACTCTGTCAGCTGACTCCTAAACTATAATAACATGAATAGTAAACTTAATTTTATATAGAATCCTTCATACAGATCCATTACAAAATGCCTTACAACTTTTGTAGAATTACAGAGCAGCACCATCAAATTAAATAATAAGTAACAGCTGATACTAATAATTAGCCTAATATATGGTCTGGTGGAACTGTCACAACTGAAGCAGCACTCACTCCGCCCCTTCTCTCCCTGTCTCTTCTTCCTCCTCACTCCTCCTTTAGCAACAGCAACCAAGCCAACTGCTGAGATTGTCATGTTAGTCACCATCAAGCCAAGTCACTTCTTCCTGTACTCTCTAGCTTTATGAGCTTATTATAGCAAGCATTTCCAACCTTATCCTCTATGTACAAACTATCGAATGGGAATCTAATTTGCTGTGTTAAACTTTCACCTAATACACATAAATAAAGAAATAAAAGAATTCCCAAACTTTTTGGAGTTACATCACCCCCGTTATTGTTGAATTTTACAACTGCTTCTCCTTCCTAAAGTTGCATGATGTCATGCACTTCATGGGAGATGGCACTAGGACAGATTCAAATCTCTTGAGAATTTGCAACATCCTCCTCCACTGGATGCTGTTGAGTCAATTTTAAACTCATAATGACCTTGTGTGGCAGAGTAGAACTGCCCCTTAGGTTTTCTAGGCTGTGATATTTACAACAGCAGATCACCACATCTTTCTCCCGCTGAATGGGTTTGCACCACCAATCTTTTGGTTAGCAGTCAAGCACTTAACCGTTGTGTCACCAGAGTGCCTTTAGAAGAAGGCTCTTAATTGTTACAGAAATGAACATGACAATGACTACTCTCCATGCTGACTTTGTAAAGCAGTTTTTCCTTGTCACTTCAGCTGAGAGGTTAAAAGCCTAACATAACAGAAGATCACACCGGAGTCACATGGCAGGAACTGGGAATGACTGTTTTTGCAGTGTCTGTCCATGGTAGCTTCCCATGAACTTTCTGGCCTCAATGGTAGCTGGGAGGAGTTTGAATGTTCTTACATAAACCTGATCTAAAAACCCACGCAGCGTGGATTTAATACAGAATGTCCATTTTATCAAAAGTAATCACTTATCTCCCCATTCACTGACCCTAGCTGATTCTGTAAGTTCTGGAGCAGGGATGTGGGCTTTTCCTAGAATCAAACAACAACAACAAAAAAACATAGATTGGTGACCAAACCTCTCCAGAGCCACCAAAAGTGCTCCCTCTGCAAGATAGGATCTTGGAGATAGAATTTGGAAATGGAAGCCTTTTATATCATCTACTGCAGCATGTAAGGTAATTGTCAGGATGTCCTCTCTGCTCTGATAAAACTTCTAACTTACCTGAATGAAATGTATCTCACTCCGTACTGGAGGAGGGAGCCCTGGGCAAGAAGGAGCTGTAACATTTTATACATCTTTTATTATTGCGTAAAAGTGATTAACTAACAATTTATCATTAAGACATCAAAATAATTAAAATGAACACAAAAATCTAACGTTGCCAGACTTCCCTGGGCTATCTGAGAGTAACTGACATATCCATCTCTTTCTTAAAAACATGCCTCTCTCTCTAATACCTTACTACCTAGGAGTGACAAAGGGATTCAGATCTGAGTTCCAGTGAGCTTGCAGTTGTGCTTTTTTTTGACAGAGGAAGAGGTTTCCTGGTTTTTCTGAAGATGAATTTGTTTACTGTGAAAGAAAATCAATGCTCTTTAATTGTGGACGGAATTAAGAGAGATGTACGGTTCTTGCCTATACCACACCCGTATATTCTCCTGATTTTGTTTCGCTGATACTAAAATCAGATTCACCATGGTATAGTTTGTTCCATCTTTCTGCACAAAACAGGAGCCTTCCTGACAACTGTCCTCCCAGCCCCCCAGCCTTGCAATATATAAGCTAAAGAAATAACTATGAAAAACCATATTTTGCAAATAGAATTGAAAGTTTTCTACCACAGAAATCTCTTTGTGGTTACTCTTTGTACTCCAAAATAAATACAGGCCTTTTAGATTCTTAAATCAAAAGAGGGTCTAAAGTCATTGTTAAGAGTCGGTCTGACTAATATGAGTTTGAATACAAGTGGGACCATGTACTTGCTCTAAGGGTCTCTGAGCCTCTTTCATCAGCTGTAAAATGGGAACAAGTCTAGCAAGAGCTGTCATTACCCAACCCAGTTCTTATTATCATTTCCATTCCTTGATTACCATGATTATCGGCTGGAATTTCACTACCTAGATTACTTGCCACATATAGAAACTATATGTTTCATTATGACAAAATAATTGTCAGATTGGCTGAAAATAATCTTTGGGAAGTGGTCAGGCTACCTCTGAAATTTTCTGGGTGCATCTTCTAGGATATATCTGAGGAGCCAGGCAAAGACCACTATTCTTTCTGATTAGAAGCCAAGACCCAAGTTACAGTCCTCATCAAGCCTTAGGGCACCTTACCCTCCAATTGAACAACTGGCCTGAGTATTTATTTATTAGTGACTCAAGAGCTTTCGTAAACCAATTACCATGAGCAAACAGCACTTATTGTAAGGCAATAAACTCTGCCCTTATCTAAATTCATTGCTGTAAGCCACAGACCTGCAGGGAACGGTTTAAAACTCACAGCTGGTTAAGATTGAAGATTTATAGGTATTCCAGGCTAGCTCTTCTTGGGGAGCCTGGAGTGCCAAAGTGCCAAGCCTGAAAGGCTCAAGAACTCATATAAGGTTCACATCTGATCTCTCCTTGAGAGCTAGGAAGTAAAGAGAGAAGGGGAAAAAAAAAATATCCTGCATTTATAGAAATACCTTCTTCTCTTGGACATCTAAGTTGAAATGTATTAAAGACAACTTCTTCTCCAGGTATATTGACCAATAACATGAATGAAAAATTTATTGATGACCAGTTAAACACAGTAGATTGAACACTCAAATTTATCTCTATTTCTCACAAAATGACTTCAGCAAACAAATTATGAATGACATAAACCCACAAAGACTAAAGGAAAAGTAGACACACTGTTTTAGTCAGCTAGTGCTGCTGTAACAGAAATACCACAGAGTGGATGGCTTTAACAAAGGCAAGTTTATTCTTACACAGTCTGATAGGCTACAAGTCCAAATTCAAGATATACACTCCAGGGGAAGGCTTTCCCCCTTGTTTGCTCCGGAGGAAAGTCTGCTATTGCATCAGTCTTTGTCCAACGAGCGTCTTGGCGCAGGAATCTCAGGTCTGAAGGACATGCTGTTCTCCTGCTGCTGCTTTCTTGATGGTGTGAGGTTCCCAATTCTCTGCTTGCTTCCCTTTCCTTTTAGCTCTTGTAGGGTGAAAGGATTAAGGGTAGTTCAAGCCATACTCCAACAGTGGAGCAGGGATGAGATCTTATGAAGGGATTTACAGTCCCACCCTAATCCTGTAACATACAGCATAGAAAAATTACAAAGTGGAGGACAATCACAGAATACAGGGAATCCTGGCCCAGGCAAATGACTACACATATTTTGGGGAGGACACAGTTCCATCCGTGACGCACAGTAAGCAAGGGAAAGAGACAATACTCAGAGAAAGCCAAAAACCTAAACCTTCACAAGAACAAGCCAATTAGAGTCTCAGAATCCCCAAGAAACTCAGACACTGGGAGCAAGAGGTTCCTCCAAACGTAAGTACACTGGGCAGGCCTGAAAACAGAAGGATTGGCTGAATATTTGTATAAGACACATTTAGGTTGCTTCTGATTCATCCCCCATTACCCTCCCTGCCAGGCAACTATGCCTCCTGCATCCCTCCAGGATTATGTTCCAGAGAAAGAGGCCAAGTACAGCTGAAGAGGGGTGGACAATGACACTGAAGACAGTCTACACAATATGCCAGTCTCCCAACTGACTTCTGGCACACTACCAACTGGGTTTACAGCCCCCAACAAACAAAGGATTGTTCTCTGAGAAAATTGATAGGCTGGAGCAAAATTGGGCCCCACACAGTCACCTTCTAAGGAAATCCATTAACCCAAAACAAAACCCAGTGATGTTAAGTCGATTCCAACTCATGGTGACCCTATAGGACAGAGTAGAACTGCTCCATAGACTTTCCAAGGAGCACCTGACAGATTTGAACTGATGACCTTTTGGTTAGCAGATGTAGCACTTAACTACTATGCCACCAGGGTTTCCATTAGGGGACTGAAATTCTACCTTTGAGATGTAAACAAAAATACAGGGTGCCCAGTTACATTTGAATTTCAGATAAACAGTGAATAATTCCTTAGTTTAAATGTCTTGTGCATATTAAAAAATTACTCACTGTTTATCTGATATTCAAATGTAACTGGGAATCTCATTTTTTATCTGGCATCTCTACCCCACCTCAGATTCCAGTCAACCTCTTAGTGCTTCTTTCTCACATGACAATAGAAAAGCCAAGAATCACCTGATGTATAAGGAAAGCTTTGGCAGGAAAGACAGAGATAAAAACCAACCAATAATATGAAGGAACTCAGAAATCAAAACAATAAAAAAAAAGAAGTGAACTACACAAGCCAGAATTAATATCATCCAAAAGATAGGAGAAAAATTGCTTCCATGAAATAAGAACAGCATTACACTTAGAAAGGAAGGAAAGGGGGAACAAAAGAAAGAAGGGAGAAATAAACTTTAGAAAACAAGACAGAACTCTTATAAATTAAAAGTATGATGATATAAGTTAAAAATGTTCTGAAGGTTTGAGAGACGAGTAGAGTCTTGGCTGGGATATTGAAGCCCAAGTTCGACGAAAAAGATCTCCATGTGCAGAACTGTCTAACACAAGGTGTCAGAGCCCAAGTAGGGAGAGCCCAAGGAACCCATACAGGGCAGAAGGTAATAGAAGCTTGGTTATACATAGAAGACTTACCAAACATGTAAGGAGCCATGATGGTGCAACAGTTAAGGTCTTGGATGCTAACCAAAAGTTTGGCAGTTTGAACTCACCAGAGGCTTCACAGGATAAAGACCTGAAGATCTGTTTTCATAAAGATTACAGACTCAAAAACCTTAGGAGACAGTTCTACACTGTCTGATGGGATCATGATGAGTTGAAATCAACTCAAAGGCACCCAACAATAAGAAATACTTAAATAAATTGTAGATTATGGGAGCCAGATTCCCATGGGAGGTCAAATACGGGAAGTATTGCAGTAGAATTGGAGGGATCAATGGGAACTCGTGGTTTTCAATATAGGAAAGATAAAGAAATAAATGTAAGTGTAAATGTGTGTGCTGCTTAATACATATAAGTGTGAAACTGTATGTTTGATTATAAATACATATATTCCCTGGTGTGCCCATGGAGAGGGCCTGAAAATAGTGATAACTCAACAGTAATGAGTACACATAGCACCAAGATCTTGGATTCTAATAGCAATTGTTTACCAGAGCTCCTTGGGGTATGCTGACAAGCTGGGAGGAGCAAACTACAAAATGAACTTGGAAAACATGTCATGCCAGAAAGCAAGAAAGTGATTAAATAATAGTGGGGACATGTCTGAAGGACACAGAAGCCAATGTGAACAGACTCTGACTAAATCAGGAACAATTTAAACATCCAAATAAATAAGCAAATTAAAAGTTTGATGAGGAATAGGATTGATTCACATAGTTTCAAAATCTCTATTAGATTTTAATACACAATGTGGACAGACTCCAAAAGCTGTCAAACAAACCACAATCAACAGAAGAGAAAATAGATAAATGGGAACTATTAAGAATCAAACACTTTTGCTCATCCAATCACTTTATTAATAGAATTAAAAGAACACCTACAGAATGGGAAAAAGGATTTGGCAACTCTATGTCAGACCTCCATAATCTATAACATCTCCATATAAGATCTCCATAATCTATAAGATACTACAGAATATCAATAAGAAGAAGATAAATCATCCAATTAAGCGATGGACAGACATTTCACTAAAGAGGAAATCCAGGCAGCCAAAAAACACATGTGGACATGTTCACCATCTTTAGCTATTAAAGAAATTCAAATCAAGATGACAATGAGATACCATCTCACCCCAACAAGGTTGGCCGTGATCCAAAATACACAAAACAACAAATGCTGGAGAGGCTGTGGAGAAAGTGGAACCCTCCTACGCTGTTGGTGGGGTTGCAAAATGGTCCAGCCGCTTTGGAAAGTAATCTGGCACTTCCTTAAAAAAATGGATATTGATATACCATTTGACCTAATAATTCCACTACTTGGAATATATCCTGCAGAATCAAGGCCTTTCACACCAACGGACACATGCACAAGAATGTTTATTGCAGCACAGTCCACAATAGCAAAAAGATGGAATCAACCCAGATGCCCAACAACAGAAGAATGGATAGGTAAACTATGGTACATATACTCAATGGAGCACTATGCTATGATAAAGAATAACGATGATTCCAGGAAACATCTCATAACCTGTTTTCAACTGGAAGACATTATATTGAGTGAAAGTAGTCAGCGACAAAGGGACAAATACTGTATGAGACCTCTACGATAAGATCTCAAAAACAGACTTGTGTATAGAAGAAAAGACTCTCTGACAGCTGCAAGGGAGGGAGGGGTAAGGGGGTAGGGTTTAGGTTAGATAGTTGCTAGAAATCTGGTTGGGCGAAATCGGTGATAGCACACATTAGAAACAAGAACAACATTAAGTGGACTTCAGCATAACTTGAGTACTCCTTCCATCTTAACCCAATATTGCAAGGACAAGTAGCTGGGGCAGGGGGCAAGGGACCATGCTCTTAGGTGAAATCGAGGCCAATTGGCACAACTAGCATTTTTCTAAGAGGGCTCTCTGCACCCCACATTGGTGAGTGGCCTCTGAGGTGTTAAAAGCTGCCAAGCTGCCATCCAAGGGCACAGCAAATGGTCCCAACTCAGCAGGAACAGATGCTCACCAAGGACCAAAATGACATGGGGTAAAGACAACCCAGAAGATAGAGAGACCCACATGAGTGAGTGCCTACATCGACTTGGGACCAGAAGAACCGGATGGTGCCCGGCCACCACCAGTGATAGCCACGATGGAGTTCACTAAGTTGAGTCTCACTGGCAACACAGGTATAAAAAGGGGTGCATCCTGAGATCTCCACTAAAAGACCTCAATTGATGGTCCAGCAGTTTTGGAGTTCCCCTGGGAGCATGGTCCCAGGCCCTGATGCTGCCATTGCCCATAAATCATAACGAAGGTCCGCTCTTCAGACACGAATGGATTGGACTTGGTAATGCAGAGTGACCATATACTGGATGCACTTTATGGTTCTATATATCTATAGGATATCATTCTGCTGACCTGTGGCTGGAGGAAGCAGAGTGGGTGGAGAGGAGGGGAAAGGAGACTGTTGGGAGGATGAGACACGTATGGAGCAGAGAGGAATAGTGTGCAGTCACCGGACAGGGAGAGCAGTGGAAGTTGCATAGAGGTGGGCATGTAAATTTATACGGGAATGTACATTTTCACTCAGTCATATTAAATAAAAAAATAAATTTAAAAAAATCTCTATTAGATAATCTCTAATACTAGACAAAGGATAAAAGGAGGAAATAGAAGAAAGGGCTAGAATTGTAAGAATTCTGGAAAGGAGTGAGAAGAGGTAGGGGTTTTTTTTTGGCTGTTGTTTTTGGTTTCTTTGTTTTATAATTCTTACAATATTATTTGTGGAAACTCTGGTAGCTTAGTGGTTAAATGCTATAGCTCCTACCCAAAGGGTTGGCAGTTCACATTCAACAGGTGCTCCTTGAGAACACTATGAGGCATTTCTCCTTTGGCTGATACAGTTGCTATGAGATGAAATCACCTTGATGGCAGTTGGTTTGGTTTTTATAGTATTATCTGATTCTTTTTTTTTCTCTTATTTGCATTTATTCTATGCTCTGTTTATTCCTGAGCACTACATTTTGCCTTCACCTATTTCTTTTAGGATAACTTGTTGTTTAGTGTGGTGCCATTTGTCTACCATGTTCATCTATGTAATTATTCAACCCCTTTCCCTTATACTTCCTCCAAGGCAAAATAGTCCAGTACACACACTGCCTCATTTCCATGGGAAATCCACCTTTCTGAAACGTAGAAATAAGTCTTTAGGAGGGGTAGGAGCAGGGGGAAATCCCACTGCCATCCATCTGAGCAGCTATGTCCAACTTCCTCAAGCTCTGGAGAAATTGGAGTCTTTAGGGATTAAATAAAATGTTCTAGATACAAATTTTCCTTCTTTCCTTTTCTCCTTTCTTCAGCTCTTCTCTTTTTTCCTACATGTCCTTTTCTGGTTCTCTTCAATACGTGTGTCTTCTCCTTACCGAAAGAATCTGTACTCTCTTTAGAAGAACTATTGGGTGTACTTAGGGCTAATGTACTGCTTGTCTTGAGTGTATGACATTTCAAGCCTTTCAACTGGCTGTTGATGGAAAAAAACAATGGTTAAAAAGAAGTTCAATCCCCAGGGTATAGTTGGAAAGTTCAGGCTACTTCAGGGGATGGGAGCCCTTTCCCACTGTAGTAAATGGCTTCATTTCTCTGAATATGGTAGGACTTTACAGTTTTCTTCTGAGGCATTCTTTGGGTTGACTTGCTACCACTGACCACAGTGGTACTTTGAAAAGGGCACACAGCAGTAACAGGGTAACCCCTGAATGTTTGTTTGGAGGCCTATTGTGTGTAACTTAGCAATAACTTATAAGAATGTCACTATGATCAGAGCATAACACTTTCTGATAATTTTTTGTTCGCTGAAAACTAACACAGGAGTCATCAAGGGGAAAGTTTTGTGGAACAGCTTTCAGAGCCCAAAGGCTGGTTCGTTCAAGTTTCAGCTCAAATGTTACCTCATTAGAGATGTTTCCCCGACCACCCAGCCTACAGTAGCAATTCCCCCATCCCAAGTTCTCTGCACAAAATTACAATATCCCATTTTCATCATAATACCGTATGATTCAGTTTCCTTATCCATTTATTTGCTGTCTGCCTTCCCCATTAGAATGTAAACTACATAAGGATAGGAGCTTCTCTGTCTTGTGCTGTTTCTCCAATGCTTAGCACTTGCTACTGTTGTCATTCTGTGCTGTCAAGTCAATTCCAGCTCACAGCAAACCAGAGTACAACTGCCCCATAGTGTTTTCTTGGCTGTACTCTTTCCAGAAGTAGATCACCAAGTCTTCCTCCTGTGGAGCCCACTGAGTTAGTTCAAACTGCCAACCTTTAGGTTTGCAACTGAGCAACGAGCTGTTTTCAACACCAGGGCTCCTGTTCTGTTGGCACATGTTGGTAGGTCAACAGTTATTCACTGAATGAAAGAAAGGAAGAGAGCAGGGGGGTGGAGTGGTATTTGTATGTGAGACCTTAGGAGGGGAACTATGCCCTGTCTTTAATCTTTAGGAAGTCAGGATCAGTGCAAAAGCTCAGACACTCATCAGAAATTGCAAGATATTTAGCAGTCACCTGCCAGGAATATGAAAGGGGAAAGGCAGTATACTTTAATGGAAATGATACCCCCATTATTTTGTTTTAAGCTGAATATAGCCAAGAATGCTAGACTACATTGGAACAAGTTTTCAACAAAGGGATTAGAATAGGATGAAGGAGAAAAAATTAACATGAAGTCTATCATTTTACATTTTAAAAGGTACGTGCTGTATCTGGGCACATAGCCAAAGCACATGGGGCAGTGTGGACCACACACCCTCAAGTGTAAGCCCTGGCTCAAACAGAAGGCATGCATGCAAACAAGGGTGGCAGGGAATGAGGTGGCACCTTGAAAAACAAAATTCATGTGATCATTAATGATACAGATATACCCAGATTTCAAGGAGGACTTGGAACTATTAGCAGAGTCATTGCAGGCTCATTTGGGGCAGGATTTTGAACAGAAATATGTGTGGTCTTGTGCAAATTGTTGGAAAGGGTATAAACCTAGGTGAGCTTGTTTGAATCAAGTAGACAAAGGCAGGTCAGTAGGGCTTGCTTTCCTCCAGGTGAATTCCTACAGGTGTCTAAGAGGGATCAGGATAGGATGGGCTGTTTGCTGGTGTTTGCCCCATAGAGGCAAGAGAAGATTGAAAGTGCTAGGCATTGGCATAGAACTCTTCACATTTCAACACGGTATTGGACCCTGTTTTAGTTGGCTAGTGCTGCTCTAACAGAATACCACAGAGTGGATGGCTTTAACAAAGGAAAGTTTATTCTTACACAGTCTGATAGGATATAAGTCCAAATTCAGGATGTCCTCTCCAGGGGAAGGCTTTCCCCCTTGTCAGCTCTGGAGGGAAGTCCAGTATTGCATCAGTCTTTGTCCTGGGCGCATCTTGGCACAGGAACCTCAGCTCTGAAGGACGCACTCTTCTCCCAGTGCTGCTTTCTTTGTGGTGTGAGGTTCCCAATTCTCAGCTTGTTTCCCTTTCCTTTTGTCTCTTGTAGGATGAAAGGATTAAGGGTGGTGCAAGCCATACTCCAGGGAAACTGCTTTCACAGTGGAGCAGGGAGATGATCTTATGAAGGGATTTACAGTCCCACCCTAATCCTTTAACACACAGCACAGGAAAATCACAAAATGGAGCACAATCACAAAACATTGGGAATCATGGCCCAGCCACATGGCTACACATTTTTTTGTGGAGAGACAATTAAATGCATGACAGACCCATTACCTCATTTCTCTCCCTCTTTTTTTTCCCTTCCATTTATTTATTTATCATTGTTGTTGAGGACATATACAGCAAAGCATATATCAATTCAACAGTTTCTATGTATACAAGTCAGTGTGACATTGATTACGTTCTTCACATACAACCATCATCACTCTCCTTTTCTGATCTGTTCTCCCCTTGTCATAGACTCACTGCCTCTTAAAGTTCCTGTCTAATCTTTCAAGCTGCTTTTGTCAATTTGACCTCATATAGATTTATATTTTAAAAAAAAAAAGCATAATGCTCAAGACCAACTTTTTTCACTAGTTAAGCTAAACTACTGTGGTTTTAAGAAGATGTCCGTGGGTATTTGAGGTTGAGGTTTTAAAGATTATTGCAGGGAAATAGTCTGAAGGCTTTGTTCAGCCAACTTGGCTCCAGAAGTCTGGATTCCATAAGAATTTGAATTTTCATTCTACATTTTCACTCTTTTGATCAGGATTCTTCTATAAAATCTTTGATCAGAATATTCAGTAATGGTAGGCAGGCACTATCCAGTTCTTCTGGCCTCATGACACACTCATTGCAAACTTATGTGGTTGGGAAGACAGACGCTGTTTGCCCAGCCATTTGTAGACATGGAGACTGAAACACAGTAAGCACTGTCAGCCTACTTTATAGGACAACCAGTGCTCTCTTCGCTAGGTTCCTAAAAATGTGGAACCGTTATATAAGAATCACTTGAGGGACATGTTTAAAACAACCCACCCCAAAAGTCTTTAGTCAGAGGATCTCTGGGAACCATTTCCAGAAATATGCACATTTTTGAGTTCCAGGTGATTCTTGTACATACTAATTGTTTAGCCTGCATACTGCTTTAACTCTAATCAGTTTGTAATCCACTGAGCCACTAAATTCTGAGTTTCTTTCTATGTTCCTGTGTTCTTTCCCTTCAATATTCATCCTTTGAATTGGAAATGAAAGAAACTGTTTAGAAGACAAATCTGTGAATCTGTAAAAAGAAGAGTGTGTAAGCATTGACAGGGACTATTTGAAGCTCTAGTGAGGTACTCAGCATACGACAATCATAATTAAATCCAAGACTGTAAAACATAGCAGAAGCTGGGAATCTACTCTTCAGTGGTTTAAAGAATCAACAAGTGTTCCAGGACTACAAGTGATAAAGAGCTTTAGAATGAATCATCATAAATGGCAAGACGGAAGTTCCACTGGCAGGCTAAAGGGTGGTTGAAACAAGATATGCTGCAACCAGTTCCGGAGCAAAATAAAGCAAGCATTTCAAACAGCTGTTGAAAGTTGACAACGTGGAGGATGGGGGAAGGACCTAGCAAAATAGCCAAAGCAAGTTAAGGAATATTCAGGGCCAACAGACCCTGGATTTTGAGAGAGAGGAGAGCAGGATTTATAATCTATTTGTATATCAAATAATATGAGTTTGTAACAGTTGATAAAATTTGTGTCCTTGCTTCTATTGTAATCTCTTGCATTTCTAGAGCTCTTCTTTAGAGGTTAAAATCTTCCATGTACATCATTCTCATGTGATGCTACAGTGCCTTAAAATTTACAAAGCCCTATTTCTTAGTCATCTAGTGCTGCTGTAACACAAATACCACAAATGGGTGGCTTTAACAAAGAGAAATTTATTTCCTCACAGAAAAGTAGGCTAAAAGTCCAAATTCAGGCATCAGCTCCAGGGGAAGTCTTTTTTCCACTGGCTCTGCAGAAGATCTTTGCCATTGATCTTTCCTTGGACTGGGACCTTTTGAGACAAAGGGACCCTGGGTCTGAAGGAGGTGCTCCGCTCCCAGCACTGCTGCTTTCATGACAGTATGAGGTCCCAACTTTCTGCTTGCTTCCCTTTTCCTTATATGGCAAGAGATTGCCTCAAGGCACAATACAGTCTTATAGATGGAGTCCTGTTCCACTAACACAACCACTGCCTATCCTCCCTCATTAACATCATAGAGGCAGGATTTACAACCTGTAGGAAAATCACACAATATCAGTGTTTTAGACAGCTAGGGCTGCTCTAACAGAAATATCACAGATTGAATGGCTTTAACAAAGGAAAGTTTATTCTTACATAGTCCTGTAGGCTATAAGTCCAAATTCAGGATGTCCACTCCAGGGGAAGGCTTTCCCCTTGTCAGCTCTGGAGGAGGGTCTGGTATTGCATCAGTCTTTGTCCAGGGAGTGTCTTGGCACAGGAGCCTCAGGTCTGAAGGATGCGCTCTTCTCCCAGTGCTGCTTTCTTGATGGTGTGAGGTTCCCAGTTCTCTGCTTGCTTCTCTTTCCTTTTATCTCTTGCAGGAGGAAAGGATTAAGGGTGAAGCAAGCCATACTCTAGGGAAACTGCCTTTACAGTGGAGCAGGAAGATAATCCTATGAAGGGATTTACAGTCCCACCGTAATACTTTAACATACAGCATAGGACAATCACAAAATATGGGGGATCATGGCCCAGCCACATGGCTACACATACTTCGGGTGGAGGACACAATTCACTCCACGACATCGATGAATCATAACCTAGCCAAATTGCCACACATAGTTTTTGGGAGACAATTCAACCCACAATACCTTATCACCATACTTCATTACTTATAACCTTGAGCAGTCTTCTGCAACATTTACCATTTCCATGTTACAGATGAGAAAATTTAGGCTCATAATATAAAGAGATTTGCCTAACATCATCCAACTGATTTGTGAAGAAGTTGGAATTCAGCTTGAGGTCTTTAGCATTTCTGCACCTGCCACTCTATTGACTATGCAGATAAATTAAATGCGGCTGCAGGCACTTGTAGCATTTGAGAGCCCATGAGCCAACTTCCCACTTGACAAATGAGAAAAGTGATTCACAGTAAAGTTGAGGCTTTGATCTAGGTCACATAGTTATTAGCAGAGTTTAGATACTGGATCTGCATCTCATGACCACCCGGTTCAGCACTCCTTCCAATGTCTTGCTTCCTCTTGTAGTATGCAGATTGTTAGGTATAAATCACATATGTTTATTTGGAATCTTAGAACAAATGCCTTTAATAAGCCAGCCTCCTGAAGTACCAGAGTCTAACATTAAAAAATTCATTAACCCACCCACCCAGTGCCATCCAGTCAAGTCCTAGCTTGACTTTAAAAAAGCATCTCTTGTGGCTTGGCTTGGCTGCCTTTTGCATTGAATAGCTTGAAAAGCATAAAGCCTTTGGCTTCTCACACCTTGATGTCATTTATGATCAATACACCTGCCACATCAGGCACTGTAGAAACACTTGCTTTGAGTTGTACCTGGATTCCTCTCATCAGTTTAAATGGATAAAAGCTCCAGATTATGGCAAGACCAAGGGAGTAATTTTCTGTTAACCTATTGCTATCAATTCAATTCCAACTCATAGCAACCCTATAGACAGAGTAGAACTGCATCTATAGAGTTTCCAAGGAGCTCCTTGTGGATTTGAACTGCCAACTTTCTGGTTAGCAGCCATAGCACTTAACCACTACACCACCAGGTTTTCCAGTTTTATGATGGGGAGAAAAAAGTGAACCTGAAGCATGATTTCTAAAATTACCAGTTACTAGAGGCTGCACAAGGGCTAGCCCCAAGAAAAAAAGGTAAAACAGCACTTCAAGAAAACAGTAAGACTGCCCCAGAACATGCGACACTCTATAAGGCAGATGACCTGGTTGCTTCAACAAGTCAGTGTCCCTAAAAAGGACAAGATGGGGAGATTATTCAAGCTCTAAAAAAACTAGACACCTAACCAAACGATGCATACCTGGATTATTATAGGTTTGAAGTTGGAAAAACTGCTCTAAAAGACATTTAGCGAACAGGAAAAAAAAAGTGAATATGGACTCATTATTAGATAACATTAAAAAATTGCTGTCAAATTTCATAAATGTGGTAATGGTATTGTGAATATGTAGGAGAATATCCTTATTTAGAGGAACTACATGCAGAAGTATTTGGAAGTGATGTATCCAGATACTTTCAAGTTGCGTATATATATATATATATATATATATATATGCAAACAGATCTAGATAAAGCAAAAATGGCAGACATAGATAAAGCAATTATTGAATGTAAATAGGTTTTGTACTACTTTCTCATGGTTTTTTATATTTGATCATTTTTATTTATAAAACATTAAAAATTGCATAGCTGTAGGTTAAGCTATATTAAATAGCTGATGTATGCCTTCTCTGTCAAAACCCACCATCACTACCAGTAACGGAGTGTTCAGAGTGTATTGGGCACTTTGCTAAATCTTTACTCATACTTTCGTTTACTTCTCACTCTGTGACAAGGGTGGTATCACTACTTCCACTTCTACAGATGGGGAAACTGAAGTGCAGGGAAATTAAGTAACTTCTGCAAGAGTATACAGCTAGCAAGTGATGAGGCCAGGATTCACACACTGTCTGCCTGCAGACTGGGTCACTACTCCAGGGTACTACAAGTCTTCTCCAAAAATGTTAGGCATTGAACCAAGCCCATGATGAAGATATGGTGGAGCTAACAATAAACCTTTCAAAGTCCCTCAGGTGATGGCCATTATGAGACTCTTTTACCTACCCAGGAGTAGGGCCTAGTTAGGCTGCAGAGCACTGTATTCCAACAGTGGTGCCCTGGTGGTGCAGCGGTTAAAGCACTTAGCTGCTAACTAGAAGGTCATTGGTTCAAACACTATTTAATGTTACAAAACATTAACATAACATTATATTTAATGTTAACACTAACATAACATTAAATATAATGTTATATTTATAATGTTATATTATAATGTTATATTATATTTAATGTTATGTTAATGTGGGAGAGAGAGATGGCTGGCTGTTTCTGTAAGGACTATAGCTTTGGAAGCCCTATGGAGGAGTTCTACCCTGTCCTATAGGGTTGCTATGACTTGTAATTGACTCAACAGCAAAACTTTTGTTTAAATGGATTATATGCTTGAAAGCATGGACAAGAGCCCCTTGTGGCAGAGCCTGCAGTCAAAGTGGATGCCATGAGGGGAAACTTGTTAGTAGCAAAAGGAGCAACATTAATAATGGTTGGCTATTTTATTGGCTGGAGCTCTAGGGGTATGCTAGTTAAGAGCTCAACTGCTTGCTAAAATGTTGGCAGCTCGAATCCACCAGCTGCTCCTTAGAAACCCTATAGGGCCGAAGCCAAATCAAACCAAACCCAGCACCACTGTGTAGATTAAACTCACAGGGACCCTATAGAGCAGAGTAGAACTGCCCATAGAGTTTCCAAGTTAGTCCTGCTGGATTCAAACTGCCAACCTCTTGGTCTGCAGCCATAGCATCTAACCGCTACATCACCAAGGTTTCCCCCTATGGAGCAATTCTACTTTATCCTATTGGGTCATTATGAGTTGGGATCTGTTTGGTGGCGATTGGTTTGGGTATTTTACTGACTACAGAAGCCTGGGTAGTACAAGCTGTTTGTGATCAGTTCAAACCCGCCCAACAGCTTCAAGGAAGAAAGGCCTGGTCATCTACTTCTGTAAAGATTACAGCCAGAAACAAAAACAAAACAAACAAACAAAACAGAGGGTCGCCATAGGTCAGGGCTCAGCTCAACAGCAGCTAGCAATAACAGTTTTGTTGACTAACTCAGACTGCTGTCCCATTTTTCTGTTACCAGTTAGGTCCCCTGCATTCTAGTTGGATCCAGCAGAGCGGAAGAAAAAACCCAGTAATAATTAATGGTGGGCATCTCACCAGCCAGGCACAGTGAGACTCAGAGCCTGATTTCATTTGCCTTGGAAAAATAAACACAGAGTAGAGTTATACCTGAGAGCAAGGTATAAGTGGGAGAGTATTAGCAGGAGAGTGGTGTGGGGGAGGAGGAATGGTTACGTGGTCCTCATACCACCAGGCATCTGGAGAAACTGCCAGGCTTTACCCTCCTCCATGGGCTGTTAGCTGGCAGAAGACAAATTAGCCCAGCACATCTTGAACCTGAGTTTGCAGTGCAGAGTCTTCAAGAATGTTGCTTGGGGAGCTGCACGGTTTTTCATCTCAGCAGGTATAATTCCATCCCATAATTGTCTTGGATCTGCTTTTCCCTGCTCCAGCCCAAGCCTGCCAATTCAAGCAAGCATTGCTGAGAAATAGTCTTTCTCTGTGTCAGCCCAGAAAGCACTGGAAATCCCTTTACATTGAATATAATGATTCCTGGAGTTAGAGAGGGCCTCACTCCTTGCCCTTAAGGCTGGTGAGCCAGAATTTTCTCTCTGTGAGAAACTCAGTGGTCACCTTCAGGAAACCAGGCTAGACCCTACGGGTCCTACCCTGTTCTGTCTTGAGAGTTACAGGTGCCAGCAAACCAGTCAGAGAAAGGAGCTTCATCAAACAGGCAGAAGGCCCGAGCCAGGGCTCTGTGGGAATACAGCCACAGGAGCAAAACATGTGCTGCCTTGAAAACTTCAGGACAGCTGTGGTGTCTCTAGCTCTGAGGGGTATTTCTGTTTGCTTACAGTGGCCTTGGGTGGTAAACTTTCACTTTCTAGGAACCGCTGCAAAATAAACTAATAGGAGAAGCCACCCTAGACCAAGCCCAGAAAAACCCTGGAGTGGAGAGAAGCCAGCCAAGTGCCATCGAGGAGTCTTATCCAGGCTGGCTGCCTTGTGCCCCGTAGAATCTAAAAGAACTGTGGATTCCTGAGAGGGCAAGCTAGGGTCTGAACTTCCTCATTCAGGCCACAGCTCATTTCAGGACTAAGCTGGCTCTGGGAGACATGGGATTCTGAGTAGCCCCAAACTGAAAACCCACTGCCATCAAGCCAGGTCCAATTCATAGTGACCCTAGAGGTCAGGATAGAACTGCCCCATAGAGTTTCAAGGGAGTGCCTGGCAGATTTTAACCACTGACCTTTTGGTTAGCTGAGGTAGCACTTAACCCACAACACCACCAGGGTTTCCGGAGTAGCCCCAACAGAAACCAAAAGAAGAGAACTCAGACACTGTGATTGGGTTCCAGGGATGCTTCAGGAGTAGACTGGCCTTCCTGATGACATCAATGCTTCACCTGCTCCAGCTTCTCTTAAAAATGGTTTTAATTTGAGACACTCTTATAGGAACCTTATCATAGCTAAAAAAAAGTTGTCAAACTGAACACTTTAATAATCAGTTGTTGTTTGTCTGTTGTTCCTCTTGGCGTGTGTCCATGTGCATACATACAGTTTGTAGAGTTGTCTTCACAGCTGTCTTTCTAGGGTCTCTTAACTGATTCTGCCCGTCCCCTTCTCCTCCCAGGCCTGGAGGTGGTAATGGCTCCCTGCACTTATCAGCCAAGGTGATTCCACCATCCCTTTTGCTTTGTCTAGGTCCAGCCCCTATTTGTAAACAGTACTTTTATTAAATTCTTATCAAATCACTCAGTTTGAACAGGCTATCTTTTTTTTTTTTTTGCCAGAAATCTGACTTACAAACTCTTGAAAGTCATCGTTAATTCTTGGGGGGAGTGGGGATTACTTAATTGTGCCCTTTCCTAAGCTTCTGCATAAGGTGATGACTGCTGAGTGAAAGGTTGGAGGTCTCAGTTCACCTAGTGGTAACTCAGAAGAAAGGCCTGCTGATCTACTCCCAAAAAGTCAGCCACTGAATATCCTGTGAAGCAGAGTTCTACTATTGTGCTCATGAGACAGTTATGAGCTGGAATCAACTTGACTGCAAATGGTTAAGCTTTTGCAGGTGGGATTTTATTTTCCATTCTTACCAAAACAAAACCCAGTACCATCAAGTTGATTTTGACTCATAGCGACCTATAGGGCAGAGTAGAACTGCCACATGGAGTTTCCAAGGAGTGCCTGGCAGACTCAAACTGCCAGCATTTTGGTTAGCAGACATAGCACTTAACCACTATGCCACCAAGGTTCCATCCATTGTTAAAGTTGCTTTTATTTATTTTTATTTAAAATATATAAAATAATTTGTTGTTGTTTTAAAAATTAAAGTTCTTGCTATAGTTGCTTTTAAGAGAGCGTTTTGATGGTTCTAAACAGAATGGGAGAAAAATGTAGAACAAAAGCCAAATTCCTAAAAAAAAAAAAAAAAGAAAGAAAAGCCAGACTACTGGACTGGTAGAGACTAGAGGGTCCTCCCAAGATTATCTCCCTGAAATACCCTTTAAATTTGGTGTTCAAACTGCTTCTGGAGGTCACCTTTCAGCCAAATGACAGGTTGGATCACATAATGAATAATAACACCTATGAGTGTCGTATGCCTCTAAATAATCATCTAAATGAAACCAAATGGTAAACATTCATCCTAGACCAAACATGAGAAGGTAAGGTGTGATACCCCACTGCTGTCGAGTCAGGTCCGACTCACAGTGACCTTAGAGGTCAGGGGAAGTAGCTAAGCTAGACTAATGGAAACAAAACAACCAACATGGAAATAAGAAGAATGCTGACACTTTGTGAAAAAGGTAGCCTCTGTCACTGAACAGTATGTATATGAGAATTGTTAAATGTGTACCTAATTTGCTGTGTAAACTTTTACTCCAAACACAATAAAATGCTTTTTAAAAAGAAATAATTTTGGATAGAAAAAGAACTCATCAATTTTGCATTTTTAACAAGCACAGCCAGATGATTTTGATGCATGCCAGGGATTAGGAAGCATTGAGCAGGTGGGTTCTTTAAGTGCCTCACAAGACAGCCCAGACTAGACACCAGTATTTCCTTCAAGGTACCAGAAGTCTCTCCATTAAAGCCCGTATCAATGAATTCAAGATAAAGCAATCCATATAAAAGAATCACCTGATACCTAGATTTTATGGAGTGAGTCCTGAAGTCCTGGTTTTGAATGCTAATGAAAACCGTGAATGAAACTTTCTGCTTTTAAACTTTTACTCAAGGCTTTTCATAGAACGTACATCCCACCATCTTCTCTAATTTTTTTAAACAGTTTTTCTTAAGTATTTATCTCTTGAGGAGCTGTGGTGGCACAGTGGTTAAGCACTTGGCTGCTAACCAAAAGGTCAGTGAATAAAACCCTCCAGCCGCTCTGTGGGAGAAAGATGTGGTAATCTGCTTGAGTAAAGACGCACAGC
The DNA here is from genome assembly GCA_028571685.1 of Heterohyrax brucei. NCBI lineage: Eukaryota > Metazoa > Chordata > Mammalia > Hyracoidea > Procaviidae > Heterohyrax > Heterohyrax brucei. The sequence goes on along the minus strand of CM053151.1, from coordinate 86,542,939 downwards.
CTTGGAAAATCTATGGTACAGCTGTAGTCCATCCTGTATGGTTAATGTGGGTCAGAGCTGACTCAGCAGCAACAGGTGTTTTGTTTTCTGTTTGTTTGTTTCCCCAGCTTGTCTGTGAATCTCTTCATCTTTCCCAATCTGGGATGACAATATAGCAAGTTATGTGGCTTTGGCATTTGGCGTTGTATAGAACAGAAGCCTTAGCCTGGCTTCAGTCCTGCGTCTTCTTTTCCAGCATGATCACCTGACTCCGCCTCAGAAGTGTGCCGAAGATTACAAACCTGCATCCTGCCCCAGTCCACCCCTCCCCACTTCCAGTCCTATCTACTTACTCCTTTTAATTGATGTGGAATACCACAAAGTTGACCTCTATAAAGATAATAAGAGACTGATTATAAACATATCATGCTCATTACAAGCTGTTGCTAAGTACTAAGTCATGTTCCTGTTGCCCACTTCCACCCCCTGAAAGGGCCTTACACACATGAAACCAAACCAAACCAAGTGCCATCGAGTTAACTTTGACTCATAGTGACCCTATAGGACAGAGTAGAACTTCCCCATAGAGATTCCAAGGAGCAGCCATAGCGCTTAACCACTAAGCCATCAGGGTTTCCTACACACAGTAAACCAGCATAAATTCCAGCACATGGAAAATATGTGAAAATCTAGAATAGAAGCAAAATGTAACTTCAAGAGTCAAGTTTCCTTTGCGGTGGTTATGTACCCTGCTGTCAGCAATTTCAAACTTGCCTCTTAACCATTTGCTCTGGACTTACCTTTTGATTTTTCCACCTTTTCTGCATGAACTTACACTCTGAATTTTAAACATCTGAACTCACATTCTGAATTTTAACACCTCCAACTGTTTAAAGATCCGTGTGCTAGGTCTCATGCTGCCCTGGATTCTGTCCACTAAGCCTCCCAGGGAGCTCTGAGCTGCAAACTGCCCCCTTGCTGGCTGTCTCATGACCTGGGTCTTCTCCTGATGAAAGGCAGGTCCCACTTGATGGTCAGCTTCATCCGATCCAGAATTATGCAACAACCAGGGCCACTTGCCAGTGAGCCATAGTAGTTGTCATGGATTGAATTGTGTCCCCAAAAATATGTGTAGTCATGTGGCTGGACCATGATTCCCAGTAACCCGTGACTGCTCTCCATTTTGTGGTTTTCCTATGCTGTATGTTAAAGGATCAGGGTGGGACTGTAAATCCCTTCATAGGATCACCTCCCTGCTCCACTGTAAAGGGAGTTTCCTTGGAATATGGCTTTCCCCACACTTAATCCTTTCATCCTGCCAGAGATGAAAGGGAAGCACGCTGAGAATTGGAAACCTTGTACCATCAAGAAAGCAGCACCAAGAGAAGAGCGCATCCTTCAGACCTGGGCAAAGACTGATGCAATACTGGACTTTTCTCCAGAGCCGACAAGGGGAAAGCCTTCCCCTGGAGCGGACACCCTGAGTACGGACTTGTAGCCTACCAGACTGTGTAACAATAAACCTCTTTTGTTAAAGCCATCCACTCTGTGTTATTTCTGTTAGAGTAGCCCTAGTTGACTAAAATAGCAGTCATCATCAAAAACTTTGGAGCAGGCAAGTAACACAGTCAAACTTTGGGGAACATTTTTTTAAAATCTGGCCATAGTGAAATATCCAGTTGATCCTAATATCTGTAGCACAAAGGCGTAAGTACAAATGGAAGTCCACATACCACACCAGAAGTTATAATTAAACTAATACAAATATGCTTCATCTTTTTATACTGACAAATATATCCTTATAATGACCTGGAAGGCTGGTCTTAAGTATAGAATTCTTAAACTTCTCAGAGTTCCCAGCTGCAACATGGTAGAAAAGGCAGAGCTGGTCTCTGACCTCTGGTCCACCCCTAGTTCTTTTCTCAGCCCAGCCTCTGTCCCATGTAACAAGGGGCCTTGAGCAAACTCATGCGAACATGCTCAAGTTCCATCCACAGTTTCTTTCCCACTTAACCATATCTCTCCATGACAAACACCTAACCACTGGCTACCCTTCGGGCCTAGGAGTAAGAACACTACTGGTGTGGTCTGTCCTCAGGAAATGAACCTAAAGATGAGACTGACACAGACTCAGAAAGTACATTCTAGAAAGAAAACATCCCATTGACCCTGTGGAGTCTTCACCCTGTGGAGTAGTACAACCGGAGTAGGCCAGTGTTTTAGTCAGCTAGTGCTGTTCTAACAGAAAATGCCACAGAGTGAATGGCTTTAACAAGGAAAGTTTATTCCTACACAGTCCAGTAGGCTACAAGTCTGAATTCAGGGTGTCCACTGCAGAGGGAGGCTTTTCCTCCAAAGGAAAGTTCTTGTGTTGCATCACTCTTTGCTCAGGGAGCATCTTGGCACAGGTCTGAAGGGAGGCACTCTTCTCCTGGTGCTGCTTTCTCGATGGTGTGAGATTCCCAATTCTCTCTACCAGATTATTTCCTTTATATGGCAAGAGACCACCTCAAGGCACAAACTCAACTTACACATTGAATCTTGCTCTACCACAACAACTGTTGCCCATCCACCCTCATTAAAATCATAGAGGCAGGAATTCCAACACAGAAGAACATCAGACAATATCAGGGATTGTGGCACAGCCAAATTGTTAGATATTTTAGGAAACACATAAAATCCATGACATCCCATCCTTTGTTCTTTAAAAAATCACACCTTTGCAACATGTAAAACATATTTGCCCCATCACAGTAAAAGCCTTAAAGTCCAAGTCCACAATCCAGAAATTCCTCTTTAACTGTGAAAGCTAGAACACAAGTTTTATCTGCTTCTAAAATACAGTGACAGGCACAAGTTAAAGATATTTCCATTACAAACGGGAGAAATCACAGGGAAAGAAGGCATTGACTGGCAACAAGCAAGTCAGCAGAATGCATTACACTAGCCCTCAAAGCTTTGAAAATAATCTTCAGTTCCCTGAGACATTTTACACAATAGCTTTGCTTTCCAGACTCCAGGTATTAGCCACACTCTCTGGATTCTGAATGGAGAACCTCTGCCTCCTAGGCCCACTTGGACAGAAACTCTGCCCCCTCAGCTTTAGGTACATCCCAAGCCCAAATGAGTGGCAAGTCCACACTTACAAATGCAGAAAGCCCTGGCTCCACTCTTTCAAACCCCCGAGATCATGTCCATACCTTTTGAGACTGAGGCAGCTCAGTTTCTCATGCTCTTTGTCTCTTCAGCTTCTGCTTCCTGTGGCTGCATGGCACATGCCTCAGGCCCACATCTGCCCTGCTGGGGCAAATGTTCTGAAGCTCTGTAGATCCACTGATTCGAGCACCCGGAGGCACTCCACTCTGCTAGGAAGCTTCCTGTACACAGGCACTTAGCTCTCTCACTCTGTGGGTCAGCAAGGCTAGCTCTATTGATTTAAGTGCCTGGAGCACCCTGCTCCACCAGGAAGCCTCTGTTCAGAGGCGCTTAGCTTTCTTGCTCCATGGGTCAGCTCCAGTGCTGCCTCTGATGCTGCTGCTGCCACTGCTGCCACTGCTGCTGGTCCTCTGCTATCATCACTCACCACCTATGCCAGCCAGCCAAGTGCCGTCGAGTCAGACTTCTTCAATTTTAACAGTTCTTGGTTCCTTCTGAATCTTCTATCCATTCACAATTTTAAAATGGTCTCTACATTTTAGGTATTTGTTAGAACAGCACCCTCTCTCGGTACCAAATTCTGTTTTAGTCAGCTAGTGCTGTTCTAACAGAAAATACCACAGAGTGGATGCTTTAACAAGGAAAGTTATTCCTACACAGTCCAGTAGGCTGCAAATCCAAATTCAGGGTGTCTGCTGCAGGGGAAGACTTTCTGTCTGTAAGCTCCAGAGGAAAGTCTTTGTGTTGAATCTCTTCTGAGCCCGACTCTGTCCCACATAACAAGGGGCCTTGAGCAAACTCAAGTGAACATGCTCAAGTTTCATCCACAGTTTCCTTCCCACCCAACAACATGTCTCCATGACAAACACCTAGCTATTAGGTGACCTTCATGCCTATGTACATTAGTGGCGTAATCTGTCCTCAGGAAATGAAGCTGAAGAAGAGAATAACATAGACCCAGAGAGTAGATTCTAGGAGAACATCCCGTTAGCCCTGTGGAGTAGTATAATCAGAGTAGGCCAGGGTGGGTGTCTCTGAAGCATGGGGCCCAAAGTAGAGGCCCCTCTTACCCAGGTCTAAGGGCAGGACTGATGAAACAAGATAGCTTGGATGGAGGGTACAACCAATAGGAAGTAAATTACTAAAGAGTATTTGAAGGTCTCGGGTAAGATAGTGGCCCAGGAAAGGAGAGGGACTAAATCAAGAGATGTTAAGAAAGTAAATATAAGTAGACATCCCAAGAGACAGAGACCAGTACCTTAGCAAACCCTGCCTGGCTTCATGGGGCTTCCCGTATCCTGAGGTCAGTTCCCCCAAGGCCCAACCACACCTCTCCATTGAACTCTGTAGACACCCTGTAGTGTGAACCTCTTTTTGCTTAAGATAGTTGGGATGAGTTTGTATTACTGGAATAAAAACCAAGGTTTTTTTTTTCCTTTTAATATTTTATTGTGTTTTAAGTGAAAGTTTACAATCCAAGTTAATTGGTCATACAAAGACTTAGATACATATTGCTGTGAAACTCTAGCTGCTCTCTCCACCCTGTGACGGCACACTCCTCCTTTCTACCCTGTATTTTCCAGGTGAGTCAACTGGCTTCTGTCCCCCTCTACCATCTCATCTTGCCTCTGGACAGGAGCTGCCCAGTTAATCTCATGTACCTACATAAACTAAGAAGCACACTCTGCCAGTATCATTTTATGTCTTATAGTCCAGTCCTATCTTTATTTGAACAGTTACCTGAGGAGTGGTTTCAGTTCTGGGCTAACAGAGTCTGGGGGCCATGTCTTCTGGGGACCCTCCAGTCTGTTGAATCATCAACTCTGGTCTTTTTCCTCCTGCTACGTCAGGGACTGTTTGTTGTTTTCCCTGTCAACCAGTCATTAGTGGTGAACAACCGAGTCTTAGCTAAGATACTACTAGGTGGGTTTCAAAAGGAACCAAAGGTTGTCGAGAGAGAGGGAAAGGAAAAGAAGAGAAATAAAGGGAGGGCAGCAGCAGAGGAGAGTAAAAGGCTAAAGACAGAGGCTTGGGGGAAGATATAAATGTAGACAGCAGAAAAAAAACAGAAAGCTGTTACAGAAGTAGTGGGAGAACTGGAAGGTGACCACATACGAAAGCAGGCTGGTAAGCTGGGAGACGAAGTCTGAGAAAAGCCACTAGATTGGTGAATAAAACGTTCGACGGCACTTGGCTTTGGCTAGTGATCTTTAGGAAAGTTGACATCAGGAGATTCCAGGCTGTGTGAGGCCTGTGGAGTGTTTCCTGGGAAGCAGATTGCTGGCTGAAGAAGACAAGCAAACAGGACAGCCTGTGCCTGGCTTCTCTGCCATAACTGCTGCTGGGAGATAGTCACAGGCAAAAGAATTCAGGACGTATGAAGAATTCTCTTAAGACTAGCCAACCACTCATATTGGCATCTACCCCTTTGAGACTCCTCCCCAGCCCACATACCTCACCCCTCAACCATCATTTTCAATGTGAGTGACCTCCAGATTTAGTGGCTGCCCACACCCCTGCAAGGGGGTGAGTGAGAGGACAGAGTCCACTGCCTAGACCTTCTTCCAAAGTTTATGAAAATGGAACACTGTCAGCAACTTGTCCCTGTCCCCTGACTCAGCAGGGTACGTTGTCAGCATCTGCAGGCTTCTGCCCTACCCCCAAACACAGGATGTACCACAGATAAATGAAAACAACTGCTTTTGGAACTTCTACCATTGATTTGGAGGTGAGGGGTGGGGGATCCATTTCTTATTCAAGTATCTGCAGCCCCTGAATGTTCAGAGTGTTCCTTTAACTGTCTCTGTGTGGTCGTATCCTGAGATCCTTCTCCTCTCAAGAGACTTTTTTTTGTTTTTACTTACAGCCAAGTTTACTTTTCTTCTCTGAAAAGTAGGAGGGAATTTACTAAATACATGGTATTTTCTCAGACTTCACTCCATCTTCTTAACTGCCTTGTAGAACAGGTATTGTTATCTTCATTGCACAAGAGCGGAACACAGGAAGTCCCTGGGCTATGAACATGCAACTTAGAAACAACCTATAGCTATGAACGCCACCCACACCTAAGCCAGGTATCCTCTGCTTTTCGAATATTTATTTTAGGCTGCTACGCTTTTACAAAAGACCTACATTAGTACCTGTTTTGTTAAGTGAAAGAAATCTGAAGAGGATTTCCACTTTCATGAAAAATGATGAAAAGCAGAGAGAGCATTCAGCGTTTGTTTTGCAGCGAGCTGTTAAGAAGCAGCAGGTACCCTGAGCAGCAAGCATGGTGTCATCACGCTCCTTCCCTGGGAACTATACTCAGCATCTCAACCACCAAGCCACCAGAGCTGTGAACTGTGTCTGTGAGCATCTGTGCTTTAGCTCAGTTGATTTTGTGCATCCGTTTAGCAAGACGTGCCCTCAAATATCAGAAATGCCCAAGGGAGCTCTTAAGGGTATTATGTGTTATTTGGTATGATTTGATAGGTTATTTTTGGATCCAGCAACTCAAAAAATTTTCCTATATAAATTAAAGGTAATTTTCTCTTCATTTGATGCCATTTTGGCTTACAAAAGTTTTCACAGGACTGCTGTACTTTTGCATAATAGCAGAAATCTATATATTCAAAATTTGAGGTATATACAATGGTTTGTGTTACTTTGAGGTTCACAGCAAATCATTATTATTATTACTATGTTATGTTAAAGAAATTCTAGTGTATCCAGAGGTATTTCATTAATGTTTCAACTTACATTCAAATTCAGAGCTTAAAGACGAACTGTTGAAGGAAGCTTGTTAGTAATACAGGGACACCCTGTAGGTGTTCTGAAGGGTCCAGTGACCTGCCTGGGGTTGCTGAGTCAGTGAGTCCTGAACGTTTATCTTCTGACTTCTTATGACTCTGACTAAAGTCTATGTCAAGCTAACAAATCCAAGGCTGACAGGCTGGCTCAAGGCAGAAGTGGGAGTCTCATGTGGGAGGCAGAATCTGAGACCTGACTTTCTGTCTTTTCAAGGGAGCCTGGGTATACTTCAAAGAGGGAAGGAAACATAGTGGCCTTTACAGCAATGACTTTAAACTTTCTTGACCATGATTCATAGTATAAAATACATGTGTAATATATAAGATATAAATTTTATAACTTGACCCAGAACATCACAAATACATATGTGTACGTGTATCACTGAACCAAAGCTTTTATCAAGTGATACATTCTGATATATTTTGTTCTGTTGCATTCTCTTCCCTACCCCTTTAATGGTGGTTTGAGCCACAACACTAATTTCATTACCCACAAACAGATCTTGACCTATACTTCGAAAAGCACTGCCTTAGAACATAAACTCTGACTTCAGGGATGAGCTTTTGGACAGCCAACTGGTATGGTACCCACATGTAATATGTATTCAGGAAATACCTGTTGATCTCCTGGCCTTATAAAGAACCAATAAACCACATATTAAAATGTTTGTTCTGGAAAGTCTCCAGTTGGCTCCGTTTGGAAAAGATAATCCTAGTTCTAAATTCCAGCAAACAAATTGCTCACACACAGAGAACTATAAATTGATTTCTCTTGTGAATCTAGACTTGAAATTCTAAAATAAAGTACTAGCAAATAGATTGCCATTAGCAAACCTAAGTTGATGTGTACTGTGTGCTATGCACTATCCTAGGAGGTAGAGATACAGAAACAAATCAGACTTTGTCACTGCTCTCAAGGACCTGGGGTGTGGCAAGAGGCTGAGAAGTTAAGTCAGAATTACAGGGCAGTATGATGAGGGTGGCTGTGAGCTGGAATTAACCCCATGGCAGTAGGTTTTTGGTCATGATGAGAGTAAAGTCCCTGGGTGGTGCAAATGGTTAAGCGCTGGACTAGTAACTGAAAGATCGGTGGTTCAAACCTCCCACAGGTACCTCAGAAGGCAAGTCTGGTGATCTGCTTCTGAAAGATCACAGTCCTGAAACACCATGGAGCAATTCTGTGGTATATACATGGGGTAACATGAGCTGGAAGCAACTCAACAACCTCTAACAACTACAAATACTGTTAAGTGACAAAAGTAATATGTAGAATACTACAGAGTGGTATGTTGTCATTTGTATGTGAGAGAAGGTGTGGGGGGGAATATCTGGCAATGCATAAACCATGCCTGGCTGACAAGCAAAAAAAAATTGATCACATTAGCTGCCGTAAAGAAGAGAGTTAAGTGGATGGAAGTCAGGGGAGGAAGGGAGAATGAATTCCACTACATGACTCCTTGTACCTCTTAAATTGTGTGGCCAGTACCTATATCAGCTATTCATACCAAACCCACTGCCGGTGAGTTACATCTGACTCATAGTGACCCTAGAGGTCAGAGTAGAACTGCCCCATAGAGTTTCCAAGGAGAACCTGGAGGACTTGAACTGCCAACCTCAGACATAGCACCTAACTCATTATGCCACCAGGGTTTCCATCAGCTATTCATACTGATTCATTAATAGAAGGGGAGTTAATCCCAGTAATAAAGGAATAATGTAATTGAACAATATGATAAGATATTAAAATTCAGTGGATAAATAAAAATGATTATTTCTAAGAATATAGGAAAGGTGTTTATATTCAGTAAATCCCTAGGTAGTGCAAACAGTCAAGTGCTCAACCACTAGGTTTGAACTTATGTGGAGGAACCTAGAAAGACAAAACCTACAATCTGCTTCTGAAAGATCACAGTCCTGAAAATCCTATGAATCAAGTTCTACTCTGTACACATGAGGTTTCTATGACTCCAGATTAACTTGATGGCAAATAATAACAGCATATGAGTCGGATCCAACTCGACGGCACTTGGCTTATTAATTTTAAAATGCTAATCGAATCTGACTTGACGGCACTTGGCTGGCTTTGGCAATAGAAATAAAATGAATCTTTTTTAACATAATGAAGAGAGAATTGAAAGCACTTGTCTGTGGCAAGAAATTTGGAAGACAGCTGCCTGGCCAACCAACTGGAAGAGATACATACATAGTGGTACTCATTTTCCAGAAAGGTGATCCAAAAGTATGCAGAAATTATCAAACCATGTCATCAATATCACATACAAGTAAAATTTTGCTGAAAACCATTAAAAAACAATTGTAGTAGTGCATCAACAGGGAACTGCCAGAAATTCAACCTGCATTCGGAAGAGGAAGTGGAGTGAGGAAGATCTTTGCTGATGTCAGATGGATCCTGGCTGAAAGCAGGCAATACCAGAAAGATGCTTACCTGTGTTTTATTGACTACATAAAGGGACTTAACTGTGTGGGTCATACCAAATTATGGATAGTGTTGCAAAAATGGGACATCTAGAACACTTAATTGTGCTCATGAGGAACCTGTACATAGACCAAGAGACAGCTGTTCAAACAGAACAAGGCAATACTGAGTGGTTTCAAGTCAGAAAGGTATGTGTCAGAGTTGTACTCTTTAACCATACTTATTCATTCAGTGTGTATGCTGAACAAATAATCCAAGAAGCTAAACTATATAAGGGAGAATAGGGCATCAGGAGTGAAGGAAGATTCATTAAGAAACCATAGTATGCAGATAACATAACCTTGATTGTTAAATCGAACTGAAGGACTTGAAACACTTACTGATGAAGACCAAAGACTACAGCCTTCAGCAAGGATTAAATCCTCACAACTGGACCAATAAACAACATCATGATAAATGGAGGAAAGACTGAAGTTGTCAAGGATTTCATTTTACTTGGATCCACAATCAGCATCCATGGAAGCACTAGTCAAGAAGTCAAACAATGCATTGCAATGGGCAAATCCACTGCTAGTGGCTTCTTTAAACTGTTAAAAATAATAATAATAAAGCAAAGATGTCACCTTGAAGACTTAAGATGAGCCTAACCCAAGCCATGCTGTTTTCATTTGCCTTAAAGCCACTGTCTTTGGATTCCTTCAGACTTACAGTGACTGTATAGGTCAGAGTAGAACTGTCCCATAGTGTTTCCAAGGAGCACCTGATAGATTTGAACTGTCAAGCTTTTTATTAGTAGATATAGCACTTAACCACTATGCCACCAGGGTTTCCAAAGCTGGACAATAAATGAGGAAGACAAGAAGAATTAATGTCTTTGAATTATGATGCTAGAGAAGACTACTGAATATACTATGGACTATCAAAAGAGTAAATACATAGATTTGAAAGAAATACAATCAGAATGCTCCTTAGATTTATAAGAATGGCAATACTACGTCTCATATGCTTTGGACATGTTATTAGGAGGAATCAGTCCCTGGAGAGGACATTATGCTTGGCACAGTAAAGGGTCAGCAAAAAAAGAGGAAGACCCTCAACAAGATGAATTGACACAGTGACTACAACAACATGCTCAAGCACAACAACAACTTTGAGGATGGCCCAGGACTGGGCAGTATTTCATTCTGTTGTACACAGGGGCACTATGGGCCAAAACTAACCTGATGGCATCTAACAACAACTCTTCCTTGTATATGCTATGGGCTTTCTTATCTCAGTGTCTTTGCTTTTGCTGTGTCTTTCCACCTAGAGCCTTTGCTGCCTATTAAACGGTATATTTTTTGCTTCAGGTATGAATCATCCAACCCAAAAGGACTAAAATGGCAAGGAGATTCATAACAAGAAGTCCAGAAGTAGTACAGTTTCCAAGTTACGTCACTCAATGGCTCAACAACGTCCTCTAGCAATTATGCTTTTCTTACCTTTTGCCTCGGCTACCCTCAACATGCTGGTTTTGTCCTCAACTTCACCCTTTGTGTTTGCAGACAACAGCAGCTCCAAACACAGCATCTTTACACAACAGTCCAAAGGATATTCATTGCTTTTAAAGATTCGAAAACTTTCCCAAAAGTCCTTTCTGCAGACTTTCTTTTTATATTCTGTTGTCCAAAGTTAGAGTACAAGCCCATTTCTTAACTAAGCACTAGCAAGAGCTATGAATTTCCATGATTGCTCAAGGAATCAGGATGAAAATTCTTTGGTCTGGGTGAGGCCATGGTCTCTTGAGTAACTAAAATCCCAAACCCGTTACCAGTGGGTTGATAATGACTCACAGTGACCCTATGTGAGTATAGGCTGCTAAAACCTGCTAACAAAGGAATGAGGTTGGGATCTGGGATGGGTTGTGGGAAGACAAAATGATCTTGGAATAAACTAAGAACTTTTACCCACCAAAAAATCCTACTATGTTTACAAGTTCAGATCAAATCTTGGATTTTTCTTTACTCTTTCTTGGACTGTCTTAATTAGAAATATAATTCCATCCTATGAATTTAAAACCTTGGCATTTTAGCCAAAAATTTTGGAATCATTCCTAATTTCCCTCTTTATACTGTAACCCCATGTCTTATCCATCTTGCCAAATTTACCTTTAGAATCTATTCAGAATCCAACCTCTTATCACCACCTGCCCTCCTACCACTCTAGTCCAAGCCACCATCAGTCACTCCTATATTCTTGCAATAGCCTTCCTCACTGACCTCATGTTTCTGCTATTACACCCCCAAAAGTCAATCCTCACCCAGAATGATCCTTCCAAAATATAAGTCAGATCATGTCACTCCTTTGCTCAAAATAATCCAGGGACTTCAAAATAAAATCTAAAGTCCTTGCCATAGCCTCCATTATTTGCCCCATCACCTCTCTGGCCTCTTCTCCTACCTACTACTCCTTGCTCACTGCCTTCTAGCCAACTGGCCTTAGAACACACCAAGTAACACTGCCTCCTCAGGCCCTTTGCACTTGCTGTATCCTGCTTGGAAAATCCTTTCTGCAGATATTCAGATTACTTGTACCCTCTATCCCTTCAGATTTCTACTCAAATGTCACCACATCCAAGGGACGTCACCTGACCTCCTATCTAGAAAATGACATTTCTGCAACACTACCACTCTCTATTTTTCCTTAATGTGCTTCATTTTCCTTCAAAGAATGTGTCACATGTTGATGTACTATGTATTTATTTATTTATACCCTGTCTTGTCCCATTAGAATACATGATCCTTAAAGCCAAGAGTTTCATCTGTTTCTTCACTGGTTTCACCTCAGTGCTTATAACAAAAGCTGGCATGTAATAGGTGCTCAGTCTATATTGGTTGAATGACTGGGTTCTCCTCTAACTTCTGTTGTCTCTCTGGTTCATTTGGCATGGCATGGCTTCAAGCCATCATCTTTGTATGTGCATACATCCTGTCTCCCCATCTGAACATAAGCTTCTCATGGGCCAGAGCTGAGTCTGAAAGTGCACCCAGAAATTTATGTTTTTGGCAGATTAGCAGAGAAGATACACACAGCCATTTACATCTTACCTAACCTGTCCCTGGCAGTACCTCAAAACAAAGAAGTAAGGAACAGGACAGCAGCTCTAGGAGAGGGTATGGGTTTAAGGTTCTACTCCAGGAGAAGGCCCAGCTGGAGCTCTTGAAGAGCCATTTTTCTGATACCAAAAGTAGAATGAAGTGCCACTTCTCCCATCCTACAACTCCCCCTTAAAATTGTTATTTTCAAGTTTGCTTATAATCTGGCAGTTTGCCACTAAATAGAGCCTCACTGTCACTAACTGGTGGCAGATACTAACCAGAAGCCTAGCAAGGAAAAGGGTAGTTTCAGTTCATTGCTCAAATACAAGAAGGCAACTCACAGTTATTCTAGGTTTCACTCCATCCCCAGTCTACCCCAACCTTCCAAGTACTTTGTGGGAGACGTAAGAGGGATATCTGAAGCCTAGGAGAATAGGACCTGTTAGCCCACTCTCTGGTTTCAGCACACCGTTCACCCACACTTTTAATTCTAGCAGTAACACACAAGGGAACGAGACCGCTTTCAAGTGCCGATAACATTATACTTTTGCTACAGGAGAAAGTAACAAACGAGGAGACTGAAAACAGTACTTTAAACAGAAAAAGCAAAACATACCACTGAAAGCATGCTAAGCCAAAAAAGCAAATGCCTGGAATAACTGGGAACACTATTTGGAGCTAAGGCTGCAGAAGGTGGAGGACACAGGAGATGAGGTAGTCACCTCAGAGCAAGTGCCCCAAGAGGGTGGGGCAGGAGGAGACATATGTATTTTAAGCAGCCTCAGAAGGGCTCGTTTTAGCATTCCTCAGGAAATGAAAGCAGATGGGTTGGTTTGGAACCTGTTTACATATTTGTTGTCCCCAGTTAAGTTTCCAGGTCAGAGTCAGTACTGGAAAAAAAAAAAAAAGCCATGTTTTAGGCAAATATTGACGAAGTCTGCACTCTGAGTGGTGTCCTACATAACTGGATCATCTTCCCCTTGAGAGAGAAGAATTTAGGTAGAAGGACCTTTGGTTAGAATAAACAATGAGTTTAATATTCAGTACTGATACTCTTACTTAAAGGAATTAAGGGTTAATGCATCTTCTCTCGTTCACTTCACATTCTTCTGGGCAGAGAAACAAGAGCACAGGCCTGGACATGAGAAGATGATGAAACAGTTCAGACCAAAATCTCGAAGTTTGTAGGGCCCTTGTTAGATCCAAATGACTGGGCAACATCCCTGAAGTTTCTACTCAGTAGAGCTGGGGTGGGGCCAGATGACTACACACTGGAATCATATGGAGATTAAAATGTACATACTGATGGCTGGGCTCTACTCCCAAAGATTCTGATATTGATTGTTCTAGGGTGTGACAGACATTTTTTTTTCAAGATCCCTAGATATGCCTAAGGTACAACCACTGATCTATTCCCCGTTTATCTGCCTTTATTCTTGTGTCTCCAGTTTAATTGCAAGTTATCTTCATAACATAGGCCTCCTGGTGGTTAGGACCACAGAGGACTGCAAGATACAAACTAGACATATATCTAGACTCTACAAGAAATGATAAAGAAAAAAGTCATTCTCTGAAACAGAAGCTGTCTGATACCTATATGCTTTTGTAGTTCAGTGCCACCCAGTCACTTCTGACTCATTCCAAACATCTAAAATGGAGTGGTACACATAGTAGACATAAGGCTCTGATATGTGCAAAGTTGTGCTCTCACCAGTAAATCCATACATTGGCGTTCAGGTTTGTAAATCAGCCTCTGTGAGTTAATGTAGAAACCTCTTACATGACAGATAAAAATACAAACTTGCATGTGACATGTTTATACTAAAAATTATTCACTGTTTATCTGAAATTCAAATTTAACCAGGTTCCCTAAATTTTTTTCTGCCAGCCCTACTAGAACCTGCCCACTTCCCATGGATTGATAAGCCTGAGGTCTTGCATCTGCAAGGCCAAGGGTCAGTTCCAGCCCTGAGACCACCTTCTCCAAGATATTGCCACCCACCCTCTAACATAATCATTACTCGCTGAAATTCTTGTCTTCATTTATACTTGAAGTAAATAAATAACTTCCCCTGTTAAGCTGCTTAAATCTTCGTCGTAAGACCAACTGTAAAACCTGGACAATAAATACATGGAATTGAAAGTCACCTTTGATTAGCATCCCAGAATGTAATTAACATTATCAACAACATCTCCTGTTATGTTGTTAGATTAGTTGCTTCCCTGCAGTAGAGAGGTAAGAATGGATTCTTGTTAACTTTTCTTCAAAGAGGGCTTTGAGCTGAGTCTTATTTTCTCCCTGGTATTTGCCTCAATCACTAGGCTTTACTGTTCCTTGTATACTAGGATTCCAGCCTTCAAGGGAAAACAAACAAAAAAACCTTCAAATAAATAAATAAATCACTCAAACAATCTGTGTAATGCTACTATTTGTGCCAAAGGAAAATTACGGCAGGAGAATCACCACAGAAGTCGAGGAGCAGGGTTGGTTTATGACTTGGTGAGCTAGACAAGAATTTCTTTGTTCTTGCAAGGCAGTTCTCCTGAGCGCTAACCTGTCACAGGATGTTAGTATCTTGTACTTGATTGTGGTTTTCCTTTGTCATCCTCTAAAGAGTTTCTGTTCATGCAAAGACAATATTAACTCTTTATCCCTGGACCACAAGGAGCTAAGTTCATGCTACTTGATTCAAGTCACCACCAAACTCCTCCATTCTAAACATAAAAAGCATTTTTTGCTAAGAAACTAAGGAGTCTCTCTAGCAAAATGTGATTTAGGTCATTCCTCTAGAATTCCGGTTTTAATTCATTACTTACATAGCTGAAGTAGTTTAAGGTAAACATTGGAGATGAATGAGTCATCTTGGTCCTTCTATTTCCGTTTATTTTTTTAACTTAAACATTTCAGAAGTAAGGATTAATATATCCTCCCAACATTGGCAACAGGCAAGTCATTCTGTAAAATATATTGGGAAATTAATGGACTTCCATTTGGGGAGAAGTAAACAAAAGTAGATAATATATATGGCTGTTTATCTGGAGACACATCGTATTGGAAGCTGAAGAATGGTTGAATAATCTAAGCTGGGCTTGTTGCTAGGTTAAAAAAATCAGCCAACCATCAGTTTGGTTTTCCTCAAGCTTTCAGCTGGAACAGAGAGAGACAAATGTTAAACTCAGCCGAAAAGTGATTTTGATTTTTTCGAGGGGTGCCTTAAGGAGCTAAGAAGATGTTACCTTTGCTCCAATGTTCTTCATAAGTTAACCTTCTTTATATGGCAAGAAGAGCTATTTCCAACCTTTGGACTTTCAGGTGATGTTGGGAGGAAGCCTCGTTCCATCATGACTAGGGTTGTATGGTTTGGTGAAAAAAAATGTGATCAGGAAACCTCTTCGGGTTAATGACCTAGACAGACACAGCTAGAGGTAAGGTGCCATGAGGCTTTACACGTGTCTTGCTTTTGGGGGACTTGACTGCCCTGTCCAAAGAGAGAACATTCCCCCTGGGTATTGCACAAAAGCATTATGAGAAACATTCAATCCATGTCTATACAAATACAGTCCTTACACTACATAATATATTTTACTAATGCTAATATAGTATTTTATAGTTTGTAAAGTGCTCTCAGATACATGGTCTTAGTTAATCTAATTGCATACAAGCCTACCACAATGTGTTACTATCATGAACCATCCAAAAAACAATGGAGGTGCTCAAGTTCTCCAGAACTTGTCTTGGCTAAGAACCCATCAATATGATCTTATGAAGAAATATCAGTTTGTAAGTGAAAACTGAAATACAGGATAGTTTGTATAGTGTAAAGCCATTTGTGTAAAAGAAATATTTGTATAGCTATGTATTTTTATAAATCAAACCAAAACTAGTGCTGTTGAGCCAATTCTGACTCATAGCAACCCTATAAGACAGAGTGGAACTGCCTCATAGAGTTTCCAAGGAGTGTCTGGTGGATTTGAACTGCCAGGCTTTTGGTTGGCAGCTGTAGCACTTAAATACCATGCCACCAGGATTTCCAATATGTATATTGATAGCTTTATTTATATGTGTATATATGTTTATGTACATATGTACCTGTACATTTCTGCTGCTATTCGTAAGGTTTTCCTGGCTAATTATTTTCAGAAGTAGACTGCCTAGTCTGTTTTAGTCTGGAAGCTCAGCTGAAACCTGTCTACCATGGGTGACCCTACTGGTACCTAAATAGCAGTGGCATAGCTTCTAATATCACACCAACAAGCAAACTTCCACTGTCAGACAAGTGGAGATTTTTATACACATATATGTCACAAATTGAATTATGTCTTCCAAAAGTATCTGTCATCTTGGCTAGACCATGATTCCCGGTATTGTGTGATTGTCTACCATTTTGTCATCTCATGTGCTTTTCCTGTGTGTTGTAAATCCTATCCCTATGATGTTGATGAGATGGATTAGCAGCAATTATGCTGATGAGAGCTACAAGATTGAACTGTTTCTTAAGCCAATCTCTCTTGAGATATAAAAAAAGAAGTAAGTAGAGAGATCGAGGAACCTCAGACCACTAAGAAGACAGCACTGGGAGCCGAAAGCATCCTTTGGACCTAGGATTCCTGCAGAGAAAAGCTCCTAGAAAATGAAAGATCGATAGCAAGGATATTCTTCCAGAAGAGACAGGAGAAGCCTTCCCCTGGAGCTGATGCCTTGATTTTGGACATCTAGACTACTAGATTATGAGAGAATAAACTTCTGCTCATTAAAGCCATCTATTTGTTCTATTTCTGTTATAGCAGCACTAGATGACTAAGATAACACACATTTTATGATAAACATTTTTTCTATAATTAAAACCTTATAATACATGATTTAAGAAAAAAAACTAATTGGTGTTAGCATTTCTTTTTCCCACCCTCACTTTTAAGGAAGAGAGGAGGTTATTGTGTTTTCAAAGGCCTAGACAATGGTGTACTGACAGACTGTACCTGCCCTGTGTTACCTCTGCTTCCTACACACAAGGGCTGACATGATAGCTGCATTGTTAAAGGTCACTCTCGGCTCTTGAGAACAACTCAAACTCATGCATGGGTGGTCTAGACCACATTTGAATCAGAACAAAAAGGAAAAAGCTGCACTTGTCTTGTATCTGGCCAACTAATCACCCAACAATGGGCTTGCACATGCTAAGTCTGAGAGAAAAAATGATAGCATGTCCTGTGCCAGCTTCCAGGGACACAATCAGGTACAGCAAGAAAAATGTTGTGAGCTGATGTCATGTTGCTCCCCAACTTATGGTGACTCCATGCACAATGGAATCAGACTGTTGTGACCCATAGGGTTTTCGCTGGCTGATTATTTTTGGAAGTAGACTACCACAACTTTCTTCATAGTCTATCTTAGTCCAGAAGCTCCACTGAAACCTGTTTACCGTCATAGCAACACTCAGTCACTCCTCCACTAATAGATGGGGCTGGCAGCTACTCCTGAGATGCACTGGCCAAGAATCCAACCCAGATCTCCCACATGAAATGTGAGAATTTTATGCAACAGACCCTTCTCAGTTTGAATCTCAACACTATTACTACTTACTACATGTCCATGGGTGTAATCTTAAGCTCTCTGCATGTCAGTTTCCCCATCTGTTAAATGTAACCAATAATGCCTATGTCATAGGATTATATTATGTACATATCTAAGAGACACTCTACAGAAATGACACTGGATATGCAGGTTGGTTATCAGAGTTAGGTAGCATACCATGTAGCCAATTAAATTTGTTAGTAACCCACATACCCTGCCTCACATCAAATTTCTGCTGCTTTTTGAACATTGTAAGGTCACTTCCTAGGCGTTTAAAAGCATAGGTAAATTGTGTGTGCGTTATTGGCCAGGAGTTAACACTGGTTGTCAACTCTTCCACAAACAAACCAACGCAGAGATTATGATTCTGTAAATAAAACCCACATCCTTCTAAAATGAAAGATGCTCTGAGAGACTAGCCAGGGAAGGACTTGCATAATGCCCCCACTTCTGTTTTCTACTCTAATCTCTATTTAAATTCACCCATCCCTAACTCACCGTCCTATATCCAAGCACCAAGAATATTATACCTAGAGAAGTGGGCTTTAAAAAACTTTCCACATCTTGCCAACCATCTGGGAATTTCCTTTAAAAAAAAAAAGTGTTCGTTGCAATGAGATTCAACCTGCAAAAAGTTGTGTAGTCTCTTTGGATTTCCATTTCCTCAGCATACAAGAAAGAACTAAAGGTTACAAAATTTTCTTTTAGTCCTAACATTTTATGTCTAAAGTCCTCTCTCTCAAATCTTTTCCCTCTCATCCCATTCCACTAGTTTCATTAAGAGGGCAATCACCAACTCAAGCCTCAAGCCTCGTTCCCCCCAAACCATTCTCCACAGCTTGAAAAGTAATCTTTCTAAAATGCACACCCGCCTCAAGTATTTTGGAGATAATCTGCAAAATAAACTCCAGTTTATTAGCACAAGCCTCAAATTTTGTGCACCCTTCTGGCAGTACTACACATGCAGTACTCTGAGCAAACATAGCTCCTTGTAATTCCCCTCTCACTGCCAGACATTGCATGTGCTATATATGTCCTGGTGGTGTAGTGGTTAAGTGCTACAGCTGCTAACCATAGGGTTGGCACTTGAAATCCACCAGGCACTCCTTGGAAACTCTATGGGGCTGTTCTACTCTGTCTGTAGGGTTGCTATGAGTTGGAATCGACTCCACGACAGTGGGGTTTTTTAATTATTATTCCCTTTGACTGGAATTCCCTACCCACGAACACCCCCACATCTGCCTGATCAACTCTTCCCTCAAAGTTGAGCTCACGTAGCACCTTCTCCAAATGGCAGTTTAATATCTTTCCTCTGGGTCCCGACAGAACCCCATGAAAAAACTTTATTCTAGTATTTATACACAGTAGTCTAGTTGTTTTTTGCTAAATACAGGCTGTTTTTGTTCTGGAAAAGGACTCCTGGCACTACTAGCATCACTATTGCAGGTGAAACCCCCAAAAGGAGCAGGTGCAGAAGTCCCCTGTTCTCCTGGATCCTGCAGAGAGGCAGGTCTGGCTGGAGTGTAGGTAGACCTGCCACAAGGTTATGCTCCTGGGGAAGCACCCCTTGTTGCTCTACATTTTTATAGGTCAGCTTGAGAGAGGTCTTGCACGGTGGAAATAAATGTCCTAGGGTTCAATTTTTACACAGTATAAATTTATGAGCCCATGGCTTGGGGAAGTGCTGGGAAACACCCAGCTAGACAGCTTCAGGTTCTCTTGGTTCTTTAGGAAGTTGAGGCTTGGTACAGCTAACCCCTCTTGCTAGAAAAGGAGAATGTAAATCCCTAGACAAGCAACCCCAAAAAGCGTTCCTGGTACTGTTCACTGGGCAGTCCTACTGGTGATGCTGCACTTTCTACACATATTCCCCAAACCTAGCTGAGTATCTAGTACATAAAGGGTATTTAATAACTATAGCTACCAGTTATTGAATGCCTACTGTCATGGATTAATTATGTCCCCCCAAAAATATGTGTAGCCATGTGGCTGGCCATGATTTCCAGTATCTTGTGACCTCCGTTTTGTGGTTTTCCTATACTGTATGTTAAAGGATTAGGGTGGGGCCTTAAATCCCTTCATTGGATCACCTCCCTGCTCCACTGTAAAGGGAGTTTCCCTGGAATGTAGTTGCCCCACCCTTAATCCTTTCTTCCTGCAAGAGATAAAAGGAAAGAGAAGCAAGCAGAGAATTGGGAACTTAACACCATCAAGCAGGCAGAACCAGGAGAAAAGCACGTCCTTCAGACCCGAAGTTCCTGTGCCAAGATGCTCCCAGGACAAAGACTGATGCAATACCAGACTTTGCTCCAGAGCCAACAAGGGTGAAAGCTTTTTCCCCTGGAGCAGACACCCTCAATATGGACTTGTAGCCTACCAGACTGTGTAAGAATAAACCTTCCTATTGGCTTGGCTTATGTTAAAGCCACCCACTCTGTGGTATTTCTGTTACAGTAGCCCTAGCTGACTAAAACACCTACCGTATGCAAGTAACTTGGCATATTTTATCACTAGTTCTTACAATGACTATGTAATATCCATAAAACCAAACCCATGGCCATCAAGTCGATTTCAACTCATAGCAATCCTATAGGACAGAATAGAACTGCCCCATAGAGCTTCCAAGGGGCACCCAGTGGATTTGAACTACTGACCTTTTGGTTACCAGATGTAGCACTTAACCACTACACCACCAGGGTTTCCACTATGCAAGATAGATGCCATTAATTCCATTTCACATATGAGGAAACCAAGGCTAGAGAAGACTAAGTAACTTGCCTAAGATCATACAGCTATTAAATAGTGGAGATGGAATCTGAGCCTAAATCTAGATGACTCTGAAGTCCAAAACCTCTTTTCTCCAAACAATGTAGATTTCTGTAAGAGGACTCCTTCTTGTCTATGGGTAGGTACTCATTGCTTCTTTTCCTGAAATCTGTAACTTGAGTGTCTTCCTACTGAAACAGCCTCCTGACTCTTCGGCATTGTTGCAAGGTAGTCTGGATTTTTTTTTTTCACATATGCTCAGTCTGTTGTGCTCTCTGCTTTCTGAACCCTGTGGGTACTTGAAAAGCAGAACTTCTCTGCTATTAGTAAAACTCTATGTAAATAAAATAAAGAGTAAGCTAGAAGCAGGAACAATGAGGAGGCTAATAGACAGATATCAAATGTGGTTCCCTGGCAATGCCCTTAGGGACAGAAAGATCTAAGGTCAGCTAAAACTGGACCCTAAAGCCAAAAAGGCCTCCCACCTTAAGATCTAAGGTCAGCTAAAACTGGACCCTAAAGCCAAAAAGGCCTCCCACCTTTTCACTCAGAAGGATGCCCAGGAAGCAACCCAAACAGGATGATGCTGGCAGAGGAAGCTGTTATATTCCACCAGGGACTTGTAAGTCCTAACAGTCACCATCCTTTTTCCCCTCCTGCTCATCAAAAGCATTGATTAAACAGTCTAATTATTAAACAAGGCAGGTGCAGAAGAAAAGGGGGAAACAGGAGGGCTGAATTCAGCTTTTTTAAAAGTCAGGAAAATGACTCAGTGTGTGTAACTCCTCATTTGGAGAACAAAGTAGATGATGTTCTGGATCTCGCCAGGTGCATTGTTAAACTGTAGGGGAGAGACAGGGAAGCAGGCCGTTTTTTTTCTCTCAGTCACAAGTACCAAGAGCTCAGAGCTGACATGCCAAGCCTCGAGAATAAATCCAACGGATTTACGCTCTCAACAACAGCCAGAGAATTGATAGAATGACTGAAAAGAAAAAATCATAATGTCTGTTCAAGTCAATGTTTCCAGTATCTTAAGTGTGAAGACATGATGATCAGCAAATGGACTAGACTATAAGCTCCATGGGGAAAGGTATTATGTTAGATTTATCCTTGGCTCCTAGAGCTGAGCCCGGTGTCTGGCACATATGGATGCTCAATATGTATTTACTGGAATATATCTGCAGGCAGGAGATGAGTCTGGTACAACTTTATATTCCAATGCCCAACATTCAGTGAATGAATGACTGGGAATATTAATGAAGGAGAAGGTCAGGGTTTTAGATTTGCCTTTGAAAGAAAGCATTTGCCCTTACAAGCAGTGATATCATCTCCCTAATTATTCGAGAGGTCTGGGTTCTGCTTTTTATCTCCATTTTATCCCCTTAGAGAACACAACTTTTACTAAACCAACCCAGCTGCCAAAAAGAGATAGCCTTGCTGGCTTTTCTTCTTCCTCATCAAGAGTCAAGTAGTCCTGAAACTTCTAGAGGTGCTAAGGCCTGTCTGCTGTCCTTGTCCTGGGCAGGTCAGCTTCTGGGAGTCTTGCAGGGCTGGTCTAATTTGTCTTTCTGGCCCTCTTCCTTCTCTCTCTCTTTCCTCCCTGTTCTCCTTAGCCTTGGCCCGGCTGAGTTGGGCTCCCTTTGTTCATCAGCTCTCCCTTTCTGCCATTTCAGAACATCTTTCCGAGTTTAGCACACTTAGGTGCAAAGTGCATCTGGATTCTGAGGATAGCCAAGAAAGCATATAGATTGTGAGTGAAGAAGCTGAGGCAGCAGCAGGAAGAGGCAGGAACTCTTCCACATGAGAGTCCTGAGCAGAGGGTCAGAGGGGTATCAGCACTGGCCTTTGTTTCTTGCTTACAAGTAAAAGGCAGGTGTAAGTCACTGACAAGGTTTCACGTCAGCAGCAAACAGACAAACAAAGCCCACTTCTGTCGAATCAATTCTGACTCACAGTGACCCTATGGACAGAGTGGAACTACACTGTAGAGTTTCCAAGGAGCACCTGGCCTCTTTGAAATGCTGACCTTATGGTTAGCGGCTATAGCACCTAACCACTGTACCACCAGGGTTTCCAAAGCAGGCGAGGTGCTCTCCAACACATTTCCTCTCTTGACAAATGCATAAAACCTCCCTGCTTTACCACTGAGGTTAAAAGACTTCTAACCACCCCCTCCAGGAGGAGCTGAGCCAGGTGCCCCTTCTCCAGCCCTCCTCACAGGACCTCCATCCTAGCGTGTATCACACTGTGATACAGTTATTTGCTTATCTGTTTTTCCTACTCAATTTTCTGTGTGTTTCCTACAGGCAGAAACTGTACCTTTTGTCTTGATAATTCTCAAGGATAAAGTACTCCATAAATTTCTCCTGAATAAGTACCTTGCATAAAATCACTTGCTAATAACTGGCAAGGCTGGGACCAAAACCAAGACCTCTATCCCCCCAAATTCTTTCTATTCTACCAGGACACTTTCTGAATGAAAGCAGGCTGTAGATGCATGAAGAAGCTAAGCATTTAGCATGTTTATGAACTATAGTGTGAAAATTTTTTCAGTTTTTATTTTCCTTTCTTCTTGCTATTGTTGGACACTGTATAAACTGAGTTCTCAGAGAAGCAATTCAGTGACTCACAGAGAAAGAGAAGCAGTTATCTCAAGGAAAACAGCTTATAGATTTGCAGAGGCTAGCAAGTCCCAAGTCCATGGGTCAGATGACTGGCTAGAGGTTTCTCCTAACTCACATAGCAGATACAGGAAGTGATAAGCCCAAGATCAGCAGGTTGGATGGCAGGCCAGTGGCTCACGGCTGTGGAGGCTGATGATCCCCAAATTGGCAGGCAATACAGCAGGCTACTGGCTCAAGTCTCAAAAACTGGAGGTCGGATGATAAGCCAGGCACAGAATCCACAACAAGTGAGCAACATTTACCAGAATGTCCGTGCATAAAAGGGGAGTTCTGCCACCCCCAAGATAACTTCCCTTACAACTGATAAGCTAATCACATCAGATCACATTGTAGAGAAGGACCACATCATTATATAACTGCCATGCAGCATCATTACATAAATGCCAAATTCGATCATTACATAATTGCCAAGCTACATCATTACATAATTGCCAAGCTACATCATTACATAACTGCCAGACCACTGAGAATCATGGCCCAGTCAAACTGATGTACACACAACTTTAACCATTACAGGAACTCCAGGCAGGTCATAGTTGTAATCCTGACCGTTGAAACCGTTAATTCTTCACCTCTTTATGGGGAGACTTTGCTGAAGGACGTTAAGGTGACGAATCTCCCCAGGTGACTTTCATTCCCTCTCCTGCTCTCCTTCTGTGTATGAATAAATACTTTGAAGGAATTTGAGAATTACTTGGAGGGAATATCAAAGACTTTGATCCATGGTTCTTAAGACAGAGTTTTCTGATCTCATTGGGTGTAAACAGCTAGGCTGGAAATTTCATGAGAAAAGGTTTCTTCTCTCTTCTTGGTCCCATGTGTTAGTAAGGGAGACCAGGTCTGGCCACACACAAGCAATGTATTAGCACCTGATTCTGCTGAAATGAGTGACCAGACACTGTGAAGGGCTCCAAAGTGATTGTTTCTGGTTCTACTCTCTGCTAAGAATTTGCATTTCTATCCCCAGATAAACTGGCTTAGAATCTATATATGGTTTAACAAGATCCCCAGGTGATTTTTATATACGCATCTGTATTTTACCAATATTGTCAGGTAATTCTTATGTATATTAACCTTTTAACAAGACTCCTACTTATTCTTATGTGCACATAAGAAGCCCTTAGGGATCTTGTTAAAGTGTAGATTCTGGTTCAGGATATTGGGGTGAAAATGCAAATTCTCAGTTGGGGCTGAACCAGAAAGAACTGCGTCAAAACCTAGATAAAAAAGGCATCTGGGCCTACGCAGCCATTGAAAGCAAAAGAAATTCCCTGACTCCAGTCATTCCTTCTTGTGATTTAATATGCTTTTATATGGACGGTTTTGAAACTAGGTATGGTCTGAAAGGTACAATTAAAAATGTTTCTCTGAAAGCATCTTTTCATATGCTGATTGACAATTTGTATTCATTAGGTGTCTAGCCAGCTCGTATGTTTTGTCCCTTTTCCCTTTTTCTATTGTCCTTTTATTTGCTAAATCTTTTTATATACAGTGTATATAAACCCTTTGTCATGTATACTACTAATATTTTCTCTTGATCTGTTATTTATTGGCTGTCTTATTGTAACATTTTTAATTTTTATTCTCTTACATCTGTAGATCTTCTGTCACTTGAATGATTTGGGGTTTTGTGGCTTGCTTAGGAAGGTCATTCAACCCTATGCAAAGATTTCAAAGATATTTTTCTATGTCTTCTAATGTTTTTATTGTTTAACTTTTTTTACATTTAGCTCTTTAATCCATGCAGAATTTATTTATGTGGGTATTATTATAAAAAAGAAATCTACCTAGTAAATATTGTCATTTTTGCTGCTACTATAAGTTGGATAATTTTCCCTTTTTATTTTCTGAGTGATTATTGCTGATATATAGAAAATTCACCAGATACTGGATCTTTGTTTCCAATGAAGATCTTCTCAGGCTGGTCAGCATATATACTATGCAGCTGTTAAAAAATCTCTTGGCCTTTGTTTTTTTCATCTGTTAAATATGAAAGTTGGAAAGAATGCTCTTGACAGTCCCTGCCTGCGTTAATAATGATAAGGTTTTGAATAACTTCATTTTCATGGTCAAAAGGTAGCTCAGTTTTAAAAGTGAGAAAACTAAATCCTATAGCTCTAGTTGCTCCTTTATATTTCAACATGATACCAAGTGTGCTGAAGATTAGCACCCTCTGCTCTTAAATCCAATACCTTGACTACTTTTAGCTAGATCTGGCACCTTTGATAATAGGACACTTCCAATAACCACAGGATAAGGCAGCCATTCAGCATTTATCTTGAAATAATATGCTTTCCTCCCTCCCTGCAAAGTAAGGGCAAGAGGATGCAGCAGTGCTCTCCGAGATAGGGAAGGCCTTTTTCTAATGATCTGGCATTATAGAGTTTGCTGGGCCTGCTCTGGAGGCATTTACCCTTGGTCAAGGTGTTCAGTAGCATGTGAGCCCATTATCACTAGTACTGTCTCCCAAGTGGTTTCTACTGTATATTCAGAGAGAACTTTGATGTTAACTACCTAAGAGAAGCACAAGAATTCACTGAGTGCCCGATAATTACAGTTCCTACCAAATATCTAGGCCAGTCTTGATTTGTGTTATATTGCTTTAAATTAAAATATTTCAACATCAGTTGTATGATACATATGTCACCTACACTCCAGGAGCAAATAATTCGCATGTGGTGTTGTTGTTGCTGTTGTGTGACATCAAGGTGATTCTGACCCATATTGACCCTATAAGACAGAATAGAACTGCCTTATAGGGTTCCCTAGACTGTAATCTTTATGGGAGAATATCTGTAAGGAGAGTACTTCAAAGGTGGCTGTATTGATATTCAGCAATGAAGCATGTAGCACTTCTTCTAGGATGTATTTGTGAACTTAATTGTCTGACCTCATAGATCAGCAGGCAGTTATTTAGACTGAACAAGGCGATGTTGTATTGTTTAAAGTCAGTAAAGTTGTTTGTCAGGGTTATAGCCTTTCATCATACTTTTTCAGTCTTTATGCTGAGAAAATAATCTGAGGGCCTGGACTACATGAAGAAGAATGGAGCATCATGATTAAAGGAAAACTCACTGAGAACTTGGATTACACAGATGGCACAAGTTGTTTGCTAAGAAAGAACTTGAAGTACTCACTGATGGTTAAAGACCGCAGCCTTTAATATGAATTACACCTCAACATAAAGAAAACAAAAATCTACATAACTAGACCAATAAGCAACATCGCGGTAAATGGAGAGAAAATTGAGGTCGTCAAGGATTTTATTTTATTTGGGTCCTGTTTTAGTCACCTGGTACTGCTGTAACAGAAAATACCATGAGTGGAAGGCTTTATAAAGAGAAACTTTGTCACAGTCCAGTAAGCCACAAATCCATGTACAAGTTGTAGCTCCACTCAATAAGAGAAATTGTCACAGTCCAGTAAGCTGGGTCCAAGTTCAAGGAGAGCATCTTGGCACAGGAAGACCAGGTCTGGCCACACACAAGCAATGTGTGTCAGGTCCAAAGACATGCTCTGCTCCCAGTGCTGCATCTTAGTGGTACGAGTTTCCCAGCTTACTCTGTTCACTTCTCTCCCTATATCCCTCAAGCTGTCAGCTTGAGTCCTGCCTCACCAGAACAACTGCTGCCTATTCTCCATCGTCAATATCAAAGGGGCAAGATTCACAACACATGGGAAAAATTTCACCATACTGGCACTAATAGCCAAGTCAAATCAATACATACATTGTTGAGGGAATACAATGCAATCCATGAACACTCCACCCTTTAGCCCCCCAAAATCATATCATTAGAACCAGCCAAGAACATGTATTCATTTATAGCACTGAAAAGATCTTAAGTCTAGATCCAAAAGCCCTTAACATCTCTGTGTAGCTGAAATCCAGAACAGGTGTTACCTTCCCAAAATACAATTGTGTAACAGGCAGACACAAATTACACATTTTCATAAGTGTAGAAAATGCAGGGAGAAGAGGCATTAACAGGCAACAAGAAAGTCAGCAGAACACATTACATTAGCTCTCAAAGCTTTCAAAATAATTTTCCATTCTGAGACATTTTACACAATAGCTTTGTTGTCCAGACTGTAGGTACTGGATTCTGAGTGGAGATCTCCAGCCCTGTGCTACAACATTGCCTTCAAGGCCCACTTGGAAAGTGACTCTGCCCCCTTGGCTTTAGATGCATCCTAAGCCCAACTGAGTGGCACCGCCACCCTTACAAACACAGGAAGCCACGGCTCCATCCTTTCAAACCCCTGAGGTCATGGCTACACCTTTTGAGACTAAGGCAACTCAGCTTTGCCTCAGCTTTTTCTCATCAGATTTCATGGCCTCATAGCCTGGGCCTTAAGCCCACATCTGCCCTGCAGAGGCAAGTGTTCCAAAGCTCTGAAGCTTCACTGATTCAAGTGCCCAGAGGCATCCCACTCTTCCAGGAAGCCTCCTGCACACGGGCACTCAGCCAGGCACTTGGCTCTCTTGTTCAAGTGCCAAGATACCCCCCCCCACTCTGCCAGGAAAACTCTATGCACAGGCACTCAGCTCTCTTGTTCCATGGGTCAGCTCCTGGTTCTGCTGTTGCCAGTTCACTGCTGCTGCTTCTTTTCACCACCTGCTACCTTCTCAGGTGTTAGCAGTTCTTTGAGATTCCTTCCAAACATTTCACAGTCTCAAAAAAGTTCTCACATTGTAGGTATTTGTTAGAGCAGTACCCTACCCTCATGGTACCAAATTCTGTTTTAGTCAACTAGTGCTGCTCTAACGGAAATACCACGAGAGGGTGGCTTTAGCAAAGTAAAGCTTATTCTTACATAGTCCAGTAGGCTACAAGTCCAAATTCAGGATGTCAGCTCCAGGGGAAGGCTTTCCTTCTTGTCGGCTCTGGAGGAAAGTCCAGCATTGTATCAGTCTTTGTCCAGGGATCATCTTGGCACAGGAACCTCAGGTATGAAGGATGCACTCTTCTCCCAGGGCTGCTTTCTTGAGGGTGTGAGGTTTCCAGTTCTCTGCTTGCTTCCCTTTCCTTTGATCTCTTGTAGGATGAAAGGATTAAGGGTGGTTCAAGCTGTACTCCAGGGAAACTCCCTTTGCAGTGGAGCAGGGAGGTAATCCTATGAAGGGATATACAGTCCCACTCTAACATGGAGCACAGGAAAGTTACAAAAGGGAGGACAATCATGAAATATTGGGAATCATGGCCCAGCCACATGGCTACACATATTTTTGGGGGGACACAATTCAGCCCTTGGCAGGTCCACAATCAAAGCCCATGGAAGTAGCAGTCAAGAAATCAAAAGACACATTGTACTGGGCAAATCTGCTGCAAAAGACATCTTTGAAGAGGTGAAAAGCAAAAATTTTATTTTGAAGATTAAAGCAAACTTGACCAAGCTGCAGTATTTTCAGTCACATCATATGCATGCAAAAGCTGTACCATGAGTAAAGAAGACTGAAGAATTGATGCCTTTGAATCATGGTGCTGGCAGAGTATTGTTGAACCTCACATGTACAGGTTCTTCACGAACACAATTAAGCTTTCTAGATTTCCCATTCTTCTCAATGTTACCCATAATTTGTTATGGTCCATACAGTTGAATGCCTTTTGAGTTGTCAATAAAACACAGGTGAACATCCTTCTGGTATTTTCTGCTTTGATCCAGGATCCATCTGACATCAGCAGTGATATCGCTTATACCATGTACTTTGAAGCCAGCCTGAATTTCTGGCAGTTCCCTGTAGATATACTGTTGCAGCCATTTTGAATGATCTTTAGCAAAATTTTATTTGCATGTGATATTAATGCCATTATTTAATAATTTCCACATTCAGTTGGCTCATCTTTCCTGGGATTAGGCATAAATCCAGATCTCTTCCAGTCAGCTGGCCTGGTAGCCATCTTCCTTGGCATAGGCAAGTGAGCACTTCAATGCTGCATACATTTGTTGAAACATCTCGGTTGATATTCCATTAGTTCCTGGAGCCTTGGTTTTTTGTCAGTGCCCTTCAGTGCAGCTTGGACTTTTCCTTCAGTACTATTAGTTCCTGATCGTATGTTACCTCTGGAAGTGGTTGAACATTGATCACTTCTTTTTAGTACAGTGACTCTACATATTTGCTCCATCTTCTTTTGATGCTTCCTGCATTGCTTAATATTTTCCCCATAGAAACCTTCACTATGGCATCTCAAGGCTTGAATTTTTTTTTCTTCAGTTCTTTCAGGTTGAGAAATGAGGAGCATGTTCTTCCCTTTTTGTTTTCTCTCTCCAGCTCTTTGCAAGTGTCCTATGTCTTCTTAAACTGCCTCCCAAAATCTTCTGTTCAGTGCTTTTACTTCAACAGTTCTTCCTTTTGCTGTAGCTGTTTGATGTTCGATAGCAAATTTCAGAGTCTCTTCTGACATCTATTTTGGTTTTTTCTTTGTTTTTAATGACCTCTTGCTTTCTTCATGTATGATGTCCCTAATATTATTTCACAATAGCATATGTTAGGTCTTAGTTTTCAGTAGTAAACTGAATTGTGTTCATGATAGATGGATTGGCTAGGAGTATTATGCAGACATTCACATCTTTGTCCAAAGGGGGTGTAACAACCTTTATGAGTTCAGTAGTCGATGCCCTTCAGGACGGCTTTAAACTACAGATTCAGTCAGATCTGGTGTAAATCACCTACAAATGATGCTATCACCTGATTGCAACTAGAAGGCTGGTTTAATCTCACCACAGGAATATGGTCACTTCTGCTTTGAATACACCTTTCATCAAGGTTATTATCAAAAGGCCCTAAAGTACAGAGATCCAAAATTTCATTGAGTTTATCGAACAAGCCAAGTCACTATTTAGGGGCTTGCCTGATAATAAATGGTTGACTATGTGGCAGACTTCAGAATGAGATTAGCTCTGGGGTGGAGTCAGGATGGCAGACTAAGCACACGTCCCTTATATCCTTCTGGAAACCAAGACCTGAATTGACAATCAAACAGAGCCTTCTGATCACCTAATCAGCCTCAGGACACGGCACAGAGCTGTTAACTGGAACTTCATACCACTCAGCGAAAAATCTCCTCTCTTTCGCTGACTCCCGCTCCTGGCTAGCCCCGGCTCTCACAGACGGAAGGTAAACACACCATTTTGACTTTTTTTTCCTCGGTCTCGGCTGGCGGGCGGAGCTGGGCCTTGCCTGGCGGCTGGACTCAGACACGCTGCTGGGGGGAAAGGCCGGCGAAATTCCCATGTTCTGAGAGCCAGGCTCGGGAATCAGTTAATCTAGACACTTTGAGCCTTTCGTTTTGTAGTTGCCTCAGTGGAGTTTGTGCGGAGCTCCGCGGTCAGGGTGCGGGACGCCATGTTGGTACTGAGATTTTAGCGGGACCTCGTTCTTGGCCTGGGAGCCAGCGCCTGGAAACGGGACAGCGCTTCTCCGTCAGAAAAGTAGTGATTTTGCACAGTGCTGCCTACATTGGGGGCCCTCCAACAGAAGCAGAGGAATTGCTGCCTCTGGGCACCTTTAGCCCCCCTGTCTGCTGCCTGTGTGGAGGACGCCATCTTGGGTACGGTGGCCGCAGCTGGACCTAATTCTTAGCTTGGGAGCCAGAGCCTACCCACAAGAGAGCGCTTTTCTATCACAAAACCAGTACTCAACGCAGTGTTGGATACGGCTAGGCCCTGTCAGCAGAGGCCACCAGGGCAGTAGCACTGCTGTATTCTGAACTAGTTTGTTATCATCTGGGGTTGGATACAGTGGCGCTTACTTTGTCAGATGGGAAGAGGGACATCTACACCTGAAAACCTAACTGACTTGTGAACTGGTCAGATACCTTTTGCTTTACATTTGAAGACAGCCTAGAGAAACATTTGCAATCCATCCTCACAGTACCTCTTCCAGCCTCTATATACTCACATGGGACCCAAAAAGCAACAGACAATTGTGGCATACAAGCAATCACTCATGGCTTCAGAAGGCTCCCAAACAAAGCAACTAAGGAGTTTTCCAGATGAAGAAACTTTTATGAAAGCATCAGGAAGTGAATACAAATTGATTATATACAGGGCCCGTCTAGACCTTATACAAAATGCAGCAGAACAAAATGAAAAATTAAGCAAGTTGTTCGATCTGATGGAACACCAGTACTCTGAAATCCAACAGATCAAGAAGAAAATCAAAGACATAGAAACTTCCATGCAAAGCCAAGAAAACAGAATGGAACAAATGGAAAAAAGAATTTCTGACTTGGAAGACAGAGCTACTGATACCAGTGTATATGAGCAGAAATCAGAAAAAAGAAACAAGAAAAATGAAGAAACATTAAGAAGCATGTGGGACTCTATTAAGAGGAACAACCTTCGATTAATTGGAGTCCCTGAACAGGGTGAGACATCTGAGAACACAGAGAGTATTGTTGCTGAGCTGCTGAAAGAAAACTTCCCAGAAATCATGAAGGAAGAGAATATAGACATCTCAGATGCATATCGTACGCCACCCAATATAGATCTCAACAGAAAGACTCCAAGACATATTATAATCAAGCTTAACAAAATGAAACATAAGCAGCAACTCTTAAAGGCAGCAAGACTCAAGGCAAAGCTAACATTCAGAGGGAAACCCTGTAGGCTCTCGTCAGATTTCTCAGCAGAAACCATGCTGGCACGGAGACAGTGGCACGACACATTCAAAGTCTTGAAGGAGAAGAACTTCCAACTAAGAATTATATATCCTGCAAAACTGTCTTTCAAATACGAAAATGAAATTAAGACATTCCCAGATAAACAGAAACTCAGAGACTTTGTAAAAACCAAACCCAAACTACAAGAAATACTGAAAGAATTTCTTGGCTTTGGCTTAGAAGAACGAAACCACTAACTTTATATTTTAGAACGACATACTACTCAATACTCATTTAGGGAAGGCTCCAAAGTAAATCACAGCTTTGATTTGGAAAGAAGCAATCCAGTGATCATCCTGAAAACTATGGTGTCATCATAATAAAAGAGGGATGTACTACAGTCGTTATAGTCCTTCCAGATGGAAAGGAAGATGACCAGACTGGTAGTAATTAAAATTGGGTTTATAAATAGTTTATTGAGGGGGATTATAGGGGCAGCTGTAAAGCACGACAAAGATGTATCATACCATTTCAAGAAATCTAACACACGAGTCTCAACAACTATAAAACCAGCTCTGAAAAAGGTGAAAAATCAACTCACAAAAAGAGTGTCTCAGAACAGACTAATAAGAACAACAGAGAAAACATCAACATAAAAATAAACATATCACAATGGCAGCAGTGAACACATACCTATCAATAATTACATTGAATGTGAATGGACTGAATGCTCCAGTAAAGAGACACCGAGTGTCATCTTGGATCAAAAGACACGACCCATCCATATGTTGTCTACAAGAAACTCACTTGAGACCTAAAGACAGGAACAAACTGAAAATTAAAGGATGGAAGAATATATATCAAGCTAACAATGAACAAAGAAGAGCAGGGGTGGCAATTCTAATCTCAGACAAAATCAACTTTAATGTCAAATTCACCACCGTGGAGATTAGCTCTTATTGTAACCTATCACCTTGAGATGACATTTGGGTTGGAGGAATATAACCCTCATCCACCTTTATTATTTGAAGCTCCCAAATATTCCCCCTAAAACTAGAAATTGCATGATTAAATTGGTTTAGCTAAGACAGCAACAATTTGAAAGCATAAGCCCTTAAGAAGTTCTTATAATTAGAATTTCAAGGTAGCCATCTTGGCACCGTGAAAGATGCTTTCAATCCTTGCTTCAAAATTCCTTTGAAAATTGTTGAACTCAGCAATCACAATCCTAGATATTAAAAAAAAAAAAAATTCATTTCTGTCAAGTTCATGCCAACTCATAGCAACCTTATAGGACAGATAAGAACCGATTGGGGTCTCCAAAGTTGTAATTTTTAGACAAGTAGACTGACACATCTTTCTCCTGAGCAACAGTTGCTGGGTTCAAACCACTGACCTCTCAGTTAGCAGCCAAGTATTTAACCACTGCACCTCCAGGGCTCCTCCTTTCCTATGTATATACTCTCAAAACAATTGAAAGCAGAAGCAAAATAAAACAGAAACCTGTACACCAATATTCATGGCAGCACTGTTTACAATAGCCAGAAGGTAAAAACATTTGAAATTTCCATCAGCAGATGAATAAACCAAAAGTATATAAATACAATTGAATATTACTCAGCCATAAAGAGAAATGAAGTCTTGATACATGCTGCAACCTGGATGAACCCTGAAAATACATCCTGGGTAAAATAAGTCAGTCCCAAAATATTGTGTGATCCATTAATCTGAAATATCTAGAATAGCCAAATGCATAGAAATAAACGTTTATTGGTATTTCCCAGGGACAAGAGAGAAGGGGAAAGAGAGAGAAGTCACCGTT
This sequence comes from Heterohyrax brucei, assembly GCA_028571685.1. NCBI lineage: Eukaryota > Metazoa > Chordata > Mammalia > Hyracoidea > Procaviidae > Heterohyrax > Heterohyrax brucei. The sequence goes on along the minus strand of CM053151.1, from coordinate 86,509,052 downwards.
CAAGGGAGTTGTGGAATCCGTTCTGACTGAATTTCTGTTAATGGTGGTAGAAAAACTTGGAAAAGGATAGCGGTAATGGTCACATGACATGATGGACATAATGCCGCTGAATTATACAGGTAAACATTGAAGTGGCAAATGTTTTGTTATTTACTTTTATCACATAAAAAATAAACCTGGTTTGTTTGTTTGTTTTTAGCTTGTTTTTTAAAAGTTGGAAGTTTTAGAAGCTCCAAATTGCTTACCTCTTCTCCCTGTCGGGGAGCTGAGGCAGCTTCAGCACTGACACGGGAGGTGCAACAGGCTCGGATGCCAGCTTTCTTACTACTAAAGTTAGATTCCAGAAAGTGGCTCAGATGGGAATCCAAAATTAGGCTTCCTGCTTCTCCACCACCTCGGAGTTGAACTTAACTATCACGCGCAAGGCACCTAAAACAGAGCAAGACAAAACAAAAGCCTTGTGAGGCTTCTGCCCCAACCACAGCTCTTAGTGGCAGAACTTACCTCATGGGCCCCGGAAGGGAAGAGGAGGGTAGAAGAGGAGCCTGCGCCTTGTGCACAGACAGTGAGACAGCAGATCAGAAGTAACTGTGCACTGCCTGCTCAGCCACCCTTGGTCCCGTTTCTTCAACTGGTAAAATCCTTCCTCCCTGTGGAAAGGAGCCCCAGGTAACAGCAAGCCAAACATCCACTGGTCCCACATCCTCCATTCTCTGGTGAGCAGGATCAGCAAAGTTCACTCACAAGTACATCCGAAGGCCCTGAACAGGGACCCTTACATGCACTCAAAAATCAACCTGCAGACCAGATGTACTGTTTGGCATCTCCCATGGGCTTCCTTCCTTGGGCTTACTCTTTCTTGTCTAGGGAATCTTAATCTTTATATGCTGCTCAAATACGATTTTCAAAAGATAAAACCATGCTCATGCCAATATCAAATGAACTTCTGTTAAATTAACTTATTAATTAGTATGGGGGAAAAAAGTGAGATATTAAAACTCACCACAGGAAAATTGGAAGAATGCACACACATACACACATATATGCACATGTGATAGGAATGCTGAAATGAATTTGCTAATAGTTACAAAACTAATCGGTAACCTGTAGGGCAATAAAATGTATTATTTGATGTAATATATTCTATTAATGTATCCCTACAGAATAAAATTTAGAAAGGAAATGATGCCTTGTTGTCAGTATTCTCTAACAGCTTTATTTGTATCTTGTGGTAGTTAGCTGCTGCCAAGTGGATTTGGATTCATGGAAACCTCGTGTCCAGAGTAGAATTGCTCCATAGGGTTTTCAAGGCTATGACATTTCACAAGCACATCACCAGGCCTGTCTCCCTAGGTGCCTCTGAATGGGTTTGGACTGCAAGCCTTTGGGCTAGTAATTGACAGCTGTAAAATAGCCTTGTCAATAGAAAGCAAAGGTCCGTGCCCCTTAAGAGTCAGAAAATCCTCAGAGAATTCCTTCAACAATGCCCGTTTTATAATCTCTTCCATTCATTTGTGAGTCTTTGGCTGGTTTTCCCTGCATTGCTGCAGACCCCTTTGGCAGTTTGGTGATATCTCAAACTCCTTCTCAGAATAAAGTTTTAAAAGCACTCACAAGAAAAAAAAAGAAGAAGAAGAAAAGAAAGAAAGAAAAAATACATAGGATTACAAAAGGAACCAATTATATTCAAATATAATAATAAAATATTTTTAAATGTGATATAATATATAGGTTCATTTTTGTATGAAAGAACAGGTTCTAGTGGCAGGTTAATAAAACAGTGACCCTTCAGTTGATCTGACTCATGGCAACCCTGCGTCTGCCAAGAAAAACTGCACTCCATAGAGTTTTTGAGGCTGTGATCTGTCAGAAGCAGATCACCAGAATTCCTTCTGAGGCATCTCGGCGTGGGTTTCATTGTCAACTTTTTGGTTAGTAGCCGGATATTTAATCATTAGCACTTCCCAGGGCAGGTCTAACAGCTATTGAAATTTTGAAGTAGTAATGAGTATAAATGGTATTTCATGCTATCAGCAATGACAGTAATGTAATATGAAGATACTTAACAATTTCTATTAGTAACAAAGTCACCGGTTCTGCTAATACGATGGCTGTTCATTGCCTATATCATTACTGAAGCCAAGCCAAGCGCTAAATTTCATTTGTTGTTAGATGCTGTCAAGTCAGTTCCAACTTACAGTGACCCTGTGTGCAACAGGACAAAACACTGCCTGGTTCTGGGCCATGCCCACAATCGTTTATTCAGTCCTTTGTTTCAGCCATTGTATCAGTCCATTTCGTTGAGGGTCTTTCTCTTTTTCATTGACCCTCTACTTTACCAAGTATGATGTCCTTCTCCAGGGATTGATCCTTCCTGACAACGTATTCAAACTAGGTAAGACATAGTCTCACCATCCTTGCTTCCAGGGAACACTCTGCTTGTGCTTCTTGCAAGATGGATCTGTCTATTCTTTTGTCAGTTGGTCAGCATTCATTTAAAAACTGTTAAAGCTAGAGTTTTTCATTCAAGTACCTGGACTTTCTGAATTCTATTCACTAATTTCTTGGGGGAATGTATGGCCTCAGGTTAAGAACACCTGTGCTTAGTCAATGTTTGATACTAGAAAAACCTCTCAAAGGGCCTTGTTGCCACTGGTACCCATCATAGGGATGTCACTGTCCTAGACAAGTAGGAGAACACTGAGACTCGCAGAGGAACTTGCAGGGTGTGTTAACTACCGTGAAGTATATAAGAATATGGCCATCAGTCTGGCACAGGCCCAACCTCTCCTTAGCCAATCAAGATTTTCCTAAAGAAATAGACCACAGGCCTATCAGACTCCAACATAGGCCGTCCCATTTATTTTACTACCCAGAGCACTTTTCCCTTTCAGCTACAGTCTCTGTGTCTGCCTAACAGGGACCATTATGTTGATTTCCCAGAACTAAGTCATTGTCTGCCCAAAGGTGATATCCAAGTCTTGCCTCTTGCAAAACTGAAGACTCACTTCTTGGCTTTTTTTGACAACTTGATGCCAGCTTGCAGGAAGAGTCACCGAGCAGCAAAAAGTAGCTATTGATAGGGTACTAGTAGAGGACTGTTGTTGTTGCTGAGTTGTTTCCAACTCATAGTAACCCCTGTGTACCTCAAAACCAAACACTGCCTCTTTCTGTGCCATCCCCACAGTCACTGCTATGTTTGAGCCCATTGTTGAGTCCACTGTGTCAGTTCATCTCCTTGATAGTCTTCCTCTTCTTCATGGGCCCTGTATTTTACCAAGCATGATGTCCTTCTACAGGGATTAGTCCTTCCTGATAACATGTCCAAAGTACGTGAGAAGCAGTCTTGCCAAAACCTGGCTTCTAAGGAACATTTTGGCTGTACTTCTTTCAAGACAGATTTGTTGATTCTTCTGAGATTCAATATTCTTGACCAACACCCCATAATTCAGAGGTGTCCATTCTTTTTAGGTCTTCTTTATTCATTGTTTAGCTTTCACGTGCATGTGATACAATTGAAAAATATCATGGCTTGGATCAGTCACGTCTTAGTCCTCAAAATGATATCGCTCCTTTATATGTATATATGTGTATAGGCATATGTATACATATATGTAGGAAAACTCTGGTACAGTAGTAGGTTAAGTGCTACGTCTGCTAACCAAAAGGTCGGCAGTTCCAATCTGCCCGGTGCTCCTTAGAAACTCCATGGGACAGTTCTACTCTGATCTCTAGGGTTGCTATGAGTCGGACCCAACTCAAAAGCAATGGGTTTTTATATATATAAATATACATAATTGAGCTTTAAATAAAAGTTTACAATGCAAATCAATTTGCCATATAAAATCATAAATACACACCATTATGCTGCTCTAACTGCTCTCCCAACTTATGACAGCACACTCCTCCTTTCCACTCTGTACTTCTCCTATATCCATTCAACCAACTCCTGTCCCTTTCCAATGTTTTATTTCACTTCTGGAGTGGAGCTGCTCAGGCATGTATATATTTAAGCCAAGAAGTATATGCCTGGGTCTTATAGTCCAGTCTAGTCTTTGTCTGAAGAGTTGGTTTCAGTACTTATTTCAGCTCTGGTCCAACAGAGAGTCTGGGAGCTGTGTCCTCATGGGAACTTCCAGTCTGACGGGCCATCAGTTGTGGTCTTTCAATAAAATTCTAGTTGTGCACACTCATTTTTCTATCTTTGCTTTTTAACACTCTAAAGCAGCCTTTTGTAGCAGCTTTGTCCAGTGTAATACATTGTTTGATTTCTTGATTGCTGCTTCCATGGGTGTTGATTACAGATCCAAGTAAAATGAAAACCTTGACAACTTCAATCTTTTCTCCATTTATAAAAATGTTGCTTATTGGTCCAATTGTGAGAATTTTTGTTTTCTTTATGTTGCGGTATAATCTGTACTAAAAACTTTGTCTTTGAGCTGTATCAATAAGTGCTTCAAGCCCTCTTCGCTTTCAGCAAGCAAGATTGTATTATTTGCATATTAAAGGTTGTTAATGAATCTGCCTGCAATTCTGATGTTCTTTTCTTCTTCATGTCATCCAGTTTCCTGGATTATTTGCTTAATGCATAAACATTGAAAAAGTATGTTAAAAGAATACATCACTGATGCACACTTTTCCTGATTGTAAACCAGCAGTATCCCTTTGTTTTGTTCAAAACAATACCTCTTGGTCTATGTGAAGATTCTTCACGAGCACACGGAATTATCATTCTTTGAAATGTTATCCATGATTTGTTCTGATCCACATAGTTGAATGCATTTGCATAGTCACTAAAATATAGGTAAACATTTTTCAGATATTCTCTGCTTTCAGCCGAGATTCACCTAACATCGGCAATGATATCTCCCATTTCATATCCTCTTCTTATTGAGCTTGAATTTTTGGCAGTTTCCTGTCAGTGTATTGCTCCAACCACTTTTGAATGGTCTTCCACAAAGTTGTACTTGCATGTGATAATTTCCTTATTCTCTCGGATCACCTTTCTTTGGAAAAGGCACACAAATATGGATCTTTCCCAATCAATTGGCCAAATTCTAAATTTCTAGGCATAGAGGAGTGAGTGCTTCCAGCATTTCACCCATTTGCTGAAAAATCTCAATTGATATTCTGTCAGTTTCTGAAGGATTGTTTTTCATCAGTACCTCCAGGGCATCGTGAACTTCTTCCTTCAGTGCCATTGGTTCTTGATCATATGCTACCTCTTGAAATGGTTGAATGTCAACCACTTCTTTTCAGTCTAGTAACTAGATATTCCTTCCATCTTCTTTTCATTCAATATTTTCCCCCACATAGAATCTTTCAATTTTGCAGTTTGAGGATTTTGTCTTCATTTTTTTCAGCTTGAGAAGTCCTGGGGATGTTCTTCCCTTTTGGTTTTCTAATTCCAGGTCTTCGAACATGTCATTATAATACTTTGTCTTCTCAAGCTGCCCTTTGAAATCTTCTGTCCGGCTTTCATTCCATTCCTTCCATTTCATCATTTCTTCCATTCACTTTAGTTGTTCTGTATTCAGAAGCAAGTTTCAGAGTCTCTTCTGACATCCATTTTCACCTTTTTTTTCTTTCCTGTCTTTTTAATGGCCTTTTGCTTTCTTCATGTATGATGTCCTTGATTTTATCCTATAACATAACTGGTGTTCAGTCATTAGTGTTCAGTGTGTCAAACCTATTCTTGTGATGGTATCTAAATTCAGGTTGGATGTACACCAGGCTACATTTTGGCTCTCTTGGACTTGTTCTAATTTTCTTCAGCTTCAACTTGAACTAGTATATGAGCAATTTATGGTTTGTTCTGCAGTCAGTCCTTGGCTTTGTGCTGACTTATGATACTGAGCATGTCTACTGTCTCTTCCAGATGTCATCAGTTTGACTCCTGTGTATTCCATCCAACAAGGTCCATATGTATATGTATAGTTTCCGTTTACATGGTTGAAAAAAGGCCTTTCCAATAAACAAGGCATTAAACTCAGTGCCACTGAGTCAATTTCAACTCATAGTGACCTTAGGATAAAGTAGAACTTCCCCATGCAGTTTTCAAGGAGCGTCTGGTGGATTTGAACTGCTAACCTTCAAGTTAGGAGACATGGCACTCAAGCACCATATCACCAGGGTTTCATTAGTCTTACAAAACTGTCTCATGTAATTTTTAGAGTTGTCTCTATCACAAATGCCGTATTTTCTAACTACTGATCGTTGTTTCCAACTTTTTCATTTCAATTACCAGTAGTTATCAATGCATCTAGATTGCATGTTTGATCCATTTCAAACTGCAGAAGTTGGTAAAAATCTGCAATTTATTCATCTTTGTCATTAGTGTATAAATTTGAATAATGGTGACATTCACTGGTCTTCTTTACAGACATGTAGATATTACCTTATCACTAACAGCATTATACTGTAGGATGTATCTTGAAATTTTTTTTTGTTTTTGTTTGTTTTTTGTTTTGGGGGGGTTGTTTTTTGACAGTAAATGCAATGCCATTTATCTTTCAGTTTGTCATTCTCCATGTAATAGATCATATGATGGTCCAATTCAAAATGGCCAATACAGACACATTGCATTGGGAAAATCTGCTACAAAAGACCTCTTCAGTGTTTAAAAGTAAAAACATCACCTTGAAGATTAAAGTGCACCTGACCCAAGCCACGGCACTTTCAATCACATGTGAAAGCTGGACAGTGAAAAAGGAAGACAGAAGAAGAACTGGTGCCTTTGAAGAAAATTGTTGAACATACCATGGACTGCCAAAATAACAAACAGGTGTATTCTGGAAGAAGTACAACCAGAGTGCTCCTTGGAAGCAAGGATGGCGAGACTGCATGTTATATACTTTGGACATGTTGGCAGGAGGGATCGGTCCCTGTGAAGGACATCATGCTGGCAAAGTAGAGGGTCAGAGGAAAAGAGGAAGACCCTCAAGGACATGGATTGACACAGTGGCTGCAATAATGGGTTTAAGCATAAAAATGGTTGTCGGCATGGCATAGGACCAAGCAGTATTTCATTCTGTTGTGCATAGAATTGCTATGAGTCATCACCAACTTGATGGACCCTAACAACAACAGTCTATTTCAGCTCACTAATTTCTAGCATATCGCTCTTTATATGGACCATTTCATTTTTTTACTACTTCCAATTTTCCTAGATTCATACTTTGTACATCCCACATGCCTATTATTAATGAATGCTTGCAGCCATTGCTTCTCACTATGATTTGTGCTACCTCAGCAAAATGAAGGTCCCCAAAGCTTAACTCCATCCACGTGGTCAAGATCAGCTCTACACTGAGGAGACAGCACTTCCCCAGTCATACTTTAAGTGCCTTCCAACCTGAGGGGCTCATCTTCCAACACTGTATCAGACAATGTTCTGCTGATATTCATAAGGTTTTTCAGTGGTCAATCTTTTCAGAACTGGACTGTCAGGCCCTTCTTCCTAGTCTGTCTCAGTCTAGAAGCTCTGCTGAAACCTGTCCACCTGCTGGTATTTGAAATGCCAGTGGTATAACTTCTAGCATCACACAAACCACCACAGTATGACAAGCTGATAGAGTAATAGTGCAGCGGAGGATAGAACCAGAGCAAAAGAAAATCAAAATAAAATAATGGCTTTCTGTACTGCTACTTCCTTCTTTTTTATTGTCCCCAGGTCATGAAGAAGTTTAGTATACTGAAGGTGGCAAGAAGGGCACTTAGAGGGAAAGAATGTACAGAATGAATCTGAATGCATGTGCAGACCCTGCAGACACCTCCATGTGGGAGACTGACCAGCTGGATGGAGCATGAATGACTTAGATGAAAGAAGTTGTGCAGATGTATTAGGGAAATCTGAAGGAAGGGAGAAACATCCAAGAGGGTCTCCAACCTGCTGCACCACAGGTACCCCGGCACAAGTAGTTCCCTGGGGGCTGCCTACTACTCTCTTAATTCATACTTGGGCTAGAGGATGACATTTATTATCACTGGGTCTTATTTTTTGCAGGTCCCTGAGTGACACAAATAGCTTGCACTCTACTATTAATCTGAAGGTTACCAAGCTGAACCCACCCATTGAGGCCATGGGAGAAAGGCCTGGCAATCTGCTTCCATAAAGGTTACAGTTGAGAAAACCCTACTGAGCAATTCTACTCTGCAACCCATGGAATTGCCATAAATTAGAATTGACTCAGTGGTAATGGGTTTATCTTATTTATTTTCTTTTTCTGTTTGTTTTTTGCTTGGTCTTGATTCCTGTATGTGCCCTGGGAAGACAATAAGGTAACTCTTTGCAGGACAATATTTCTCTCCTTAATCCACTAGTTCCTAACCTCACATCTGGTTTTATCCCTTGATTTCTCCAGATTCACAACCATCTTGTGTCTTCCTCCTGGGTCCCAACTTGGTCATTCTTTCAGAGGCACTCGGTCAGCTCCCCCACCTGAGGTTATCTAGCAAAGAGAAACAGCAGTTAACCCCTATTCAAACAAAGGATTCCATCTATAGAAACTCATTTGTTTCCCTCTCTGCAGCTGGCTCGGCTGGTGGTTGGGAGCAGGAGTCTTCTAGATCACTTTTTTCTTAAACCTTTCTTCTGCATGCTGGAAATGACCACTTCGTTACAGTAAAGGTACACATTAGTAGTCGCTCCAGCCGGCAGTGAACTCCTCATTGCATTTCCTGCTTTTTGATCCATTAGACTACCAGATGTAGTTTCATTTAGGCACTCCCTCTCTGGGGCTTCTTATGAGAACTCAGAGTGTCCCCCTCATGGCTGCCTCAAACACATCACCCTTGGTAATATTAAAAAGACCTCTGGCTGGAGGAGCCTCACTGGCAACACAAGAATAAAAAGAGGTGCATCATGAGATCTCCACTAAAAGACCTCAGTTGATGGTCCAGCGGTTTGGGGGTTCCTCTGAGAGCATGGCCCCCTGCCCTGATGCTGCCCGTTCCCATAAATTATAACAAAGGTCCACTCTTTGGACAGGAATGGACTGGACTTGGCAATGCAGAGTAACCATATATTGGAAGCACTTTATGGTTCTATACATCTATAGGATATCATCTTGCTGACCTCTGGCTGGAGGAAGGGGAGTGGACGGAGAGGAGGGGAAAGGAGACTGTTGGGAGGATGAGACATGTATGGAGCAGAGAGGAATAGTGTGCAGTCACCGGACAGGGAGAGCAGTGGAAGCTGCATACAGGGAGGCATGTAAATTTACATGTGAATGTACATTTTCACTCAGTTATGTTAAATAAAAAAAAAAATAAAGACCTCTGGCTGAAGAGAACTATATATCCCACTAGACTCTACCCCAAAGTACCCACTGTGAGTTTTGGTATCAGAAGCTCCATTGCTGTGCAACTTTCTGTGAGAAAGTTAAATGCTCTGACATTTCTCATCTTTAGAAGGAGGATGAGGAGCATGATGATTTTCAGTTAAATCAAGTAAGTTTTGCATTTGGTGCTTAATAGACTTTAAATGTTAGCTGGCATAATTTCTCAAGACGTTGGGTTAGAGAGGAACTTTCTAAAACGTTCCTTGGAAGCCTGGAATGTAAACATCTACAGTGGTACTGATAACAGTCCTAGAGAAGGAGCCCTGACAAGGTAATACCCAAAACCAAACCCACTGCCATCAATTCTGACTCATGGTGACCCTGTTGGACAGAGTAGAACTGCTCCATAAAGTTTCCAAGGAGCCCCTGGCAGATTTGAACTGCCAACCTTTGGGTTAGCTGATATAGCACTTAACCACTATGCCACCAAGGTGTCCCTGAAAAGATAATCAGGTGCTTTTGTCCTGTGTCTTCTGAGGACTTAAATATTACAAAGAAAACTTCAAATCACAAAGGAAGCTCAGTGCTGTACACACAGTAGTTGTCATGAGCTGTTCATCTACTTTCTAATGGTTCTAGGTCCCTATGTGAATGCTGGCTAAAGGCTTGTGGAGAATGTAAAAATCTACACCTGCCTCACAGAAGATCTGAGTTGACAGTCATGTATAGCCACCAAAATTGTGGTTGCCTAGGAATGGCAATAGGAATAAAACACCCCTGTTTCAGCCCAACTGAACCCCATATCTGTCCAACCCATCCATGTCTCTTTAGCCATGTCCCTCTGAAACAGCGATGGTCTCGTCCTGCGCCCAAAGGGTTAAACTTCAGGCTGTCATCCAGGTGACTGCTTATCTTGAGCCTGGACTCATATTTACTAGCACATAATTCTTTGCTTTGACAATTGTTCCCAAACGTTTTAACACCTGGCTGGCCCTGCTGGAGTTTGTTTGATCATGTTTTGGAAAGTGACTTCAGTGTTTATGTTGGTAATGGGCATGGCATCATGGGCTGCCGACGTGGCACTGTGATGGACTGGAGCAATTGGAACTCAGTGGCTGATTTATTTCCTGTGGCTCCCTGTTGCTGCTGCTGCAGTGTATCCATCGGCATCCTGAGTGGTTCAGAAAGGCACCAGGCTCACAGCCTTCTGTCTGGGAGGGGTGAGTGCTGTGTGCAGGTGGTGTTTTCCTCCTAGACATCCTTCTAGAAATAGCTGTGTTTTTGCCTATGACATTCTTTCAGATTTAGTCTACCAGGTCAACCTGAGATAAGCTCTGAGGGAACTGTGGAAATAAACAGACCACCCCAACAAGAATAAGCAGGGGCTGTTCATTTGAAGCTTGCTGTAGCAAGGGGGCACAGTGGTCAAGTGCTAGAGCTGCTAACCAAAAGGTAAGCAGTTCAAATCCACCAGGCGCTCCTTGGAAACTATGGGGCATTTCTGCTCTGACCTTCAGAGTTGCTGTGAATCGAAATCGACTCCACAGCACTGGGTTTTTTTTAGTGGCAAGGGAGGAAACTCTGGTAGCATAATGGTTCAGTTCTATGACTGTGAATCAAAAGGTTGACAGTTTAGATCCACCAGGTGCTCCTTGAAAACTCTATGGGGCAGCTGTGCTCTGTCCTATAGGGTGTCTATAAGTTGGAATCGACTTGATGGTGGTGGGTTTAGTTTGGGTTTTTGTTTGTTTGTTTGTTTGATAGCAAGAGAGACAGTCACCTTCACTTGTGTTTGGCAGACCTTTACTACCCCATATGATTTTCAAGGCTGTAATCTTTATGAAAATGGGAAAAAGGATGCAGCATTCTACTCCTGTAAAGATAAACCCAAACTCAAACCAAACCCAGTGTCGTCAAGTCAATTCCACAGCGATTCAATAGGACAGAGTAGAACTCCCGATAGAGTTTCCAAGAGCACCTGGTAGATTCAAACTGCCAGTCTTTTGGTTAGCAGCCATAGCACTCACTCACTACGCTACCAAGGTTTCAGCAGCCTTGAGAGCCCTATGAATGTTCTGTCCTATAGGGAAGCTCTAAGTTGGAATCAATTGATGACAATAAGATTTTTGTTGTTGTTGTCAGTCTTCACAGAAGCAGACTGCCACATCTTTTTCCTACAGAGAAAGGTTCAACCTTTCAGTTGGCAGCGGAGCACTTTAACCACTGCTCCACCAGGCCTCCTTAAAAACCAAGCAAAGGAAGTGGGGGGGCTCTAGCGCACAACAAGAGAAGGTCTGAGGTATGCTCTGATTGGCGGCTGTCGGCCTGGGGAAGTGAAGTTAGGTTTGAGGAGCATATTTGGCTTTTTCTGGTTGGTCCTGAATTGGAGAGATGGATAAAAAATAGGGAAATTGACAAGTCCTGGCCATCTGATTGCTGATTGCTGGTGCTGGTGCTGATTGCTACAGACACTGTGGCTTGCTCTCCTGGGCTGGTTGCTGCAAAAAGACCAAATTGTTTGGTCAGAGTTCATTTGTCAGATATGGTCTAGATTGTTCATTTGTCTATTCAGTCTCTAGAGAGAGAAACTAAGTTTGAGAGTCTTAGCTTATCTGCTCTCATCTCAGGATGGTTTAACTTCTGCTCAATAAAAATATATCTATATTTATCACAGTGCGAGTTATAACACCAGAAAATAACAAAAAACACAAGGTTGAAAACAATAATAATGTCCAAATTTATAGTGTTTAGAAAATTAATATGTACCCATATGGCGTAAAAACTTTTAAGTGTGTTTATGAAGAGATTTTAACTATACTGGAAATGTTTCTAATGTGACTCAAAATGACAAACAAGATTCAGAAATTACTTATACCATGTGATTGCAGGTATAAGCAAAGGCCAGTTGGAGTGTTTTTCTGGCCCTTAATTTTTAGCTAGGATGTGCTCAATCGAAAACCATGGCCGCACAGTATGAAGAATATGGCTGCTAACCAAAGGGTTGTCAGTTTGAATCCATCAGCCACTCCTTGGAAACCCTATGGGGCAGTTCTACTCTGTTCTATAGGGTCTCTTTCAGTCGGAATCAACTCTAAGGCAATGGGTTTTGGTTTGGGTGCTAAATACCCATCACACTGGCCAATGTCCTCCCTAGGCTTTCTGGAAATTTTCTAGGGGATGTGTATGATTATTCTGGCTGTGATGTCTGCTTCCCTGGATTATTAAAATTCTAGAATATGGTTTCATCCTCCCACACACACTGCACCTGAGTCGATCCAGTTGTGGATTTCAGCCCTTTCTTTAAAGTCAACAAAAACTATGGAAGGATGCATGTCCAATCAAGCATACTTAAAAATGAGCATTGACTGTCCCCATCCCTGGGCATTTTTCACAGCTTTGGCTCCAGTCTCCTGCTGTCCTTTTAGGCTTCTTCTCTCCTACATCCCTTCTTCCTTGTCTCTTCCCTTTCTGTCCTCCCTATGTTCTTAAACAGCCTTTCCTCTCTCTGCTGTTGCCACTTCCAAACACTGCTGTTACTTCCCATTCTTAAGAACTCTGTTAAAGCTTCAAACTTGTTAACTGTACTTTGTAAGAGTCCCCAGAATACACAGGGCTCTGGAGAATAAGACCCTTTTCCGACCCAGGCCCCATCCAGAGAGTTGAGGAGGAAGTGGGCAAGGGCTGGTGATTCTGTTCAGCTGTGTTGGGTTGTTGGAAGAATACAGATGGTGTATTCAAAGCTCTCAGCACAGGCCCTGTGATTGCTCAAGAGTTCTTATCCAACAGCCAACAGGGCCTCCTCCAGGTTTTCAGAGTTTCCAAGCTTTTTTTCATCGTTCGCATACCACAGACACCAGCTCCAAAGATAACTCTGTTTTTTTATTGGCTTCCATGCAGTTTCAACCATGTGTTCTTATAGGAGGAGCTCTGGTGGTGCAGTGGTTAAGTGCTCACCTGCTAACCAGGATTCAATGTGTAGAACCCACTAGCCTCTCCAGCTTCTGTAGAGATTTATAGCTTTAGAAACCCTATACGGCAGTTCTACTCTGTCAACTCGACAGCAGTGGGTTTGGTTTGGGTTCTTAAAGGCTGGAACTTTCTATATTTTCTTTTTACCAAATCATCGTTGTTTTTCTGATGTTTCTCTGAGAAGTCTTTATTTTATAACTGTAGTATTAATTTTCAGTAGAACAGCTCTGAAGTTCCCAAGAGAGTTATGCTTTAAAATTTTACCATATTTTCCCCTTTAGAAGTGATGAGGGTCTAGGCTGGAGCCACACTGTCTTTCTGCTAGAGTTCAGACAGGTCTGGGTTTGTCTGAAGGGCCAGTGGGGAGGCCTGTCCAAGAACCTATTTGTAGTGAGTGACTGAGGAGATGCCACAGGATTCCAAGGGAGACAGAAACAGGCAGACACAAGCCACCCTTGATAAGACCCTCTGACCTCAGAGAAAGAAGCAGTTTTGAGTAACAGCCAATGTATGCCTTTCAGATGGCTCTCTGCCAGATACCCTGTGGATGTGACTAAGTCTTAAGAGCAGCGGGGGCTGGGGTTGTAGAAAACCGAAACTGGCAAAGTTTTCATGGGATATTGTGGGTACACAAATAGCCTTATGGGGACAAAGAGAATTCAGCATGGATCAGGAATACTTCTCAGTTCACAGAGCTGTGTGAGAACAGTATGTTAAGAGCAGCCTAAGAATTCTTCTTGCTTCAGCAGGTGGTTCTCATCGTAGGAGGCAACAGCTCAGTGAGGTGGTCTAGAATAGAGGTACATTGAAATTGGGGGCAATGGCAGTGCCATTGGTGAGTATCTGAAGCATTCAAGATGGCAGCAGCTGTGGCCTCAGTGTTGTTGACTTGGTGCTCACATCACTGGCTTCAAGTTGGAGGCTGTGGAGATCTCAATATTACCAAACCAAAACACGAAATCCACTGCCATCAGTCGTGTCTGACTCATAGACAAGGCTAAAGGAAACTAGAGCAGAAAAGGAGGAAATAGGTGAAGCATGGAAGAGAAGTATGAGATTTGGTAGCTAAGAAGACTTTCTAGTGAGGTCCCTGAGATACCCCCAAAGACTCACAGAAATATTTGAAGGAAACTCTGATGAACAGTTGGAATTCCAAGATATTTTTTCCTGTAGAGGCTAAAGTCATAGATAGCTACAATGTATTGAGTGCTTGATATGAATTTTCACGGCAAACCAAAAACCAATGTACTGCCATCAAGTTAATTAAAACTCATGATGACTTCTTGTGTTACAGTAGAACTGCTTCATAGGGTTTTCTTGGCTATAATCTTCATGGAAGCATATCACGAGGAATTTTTCACAGGGCCACAGAGTGGGTTCAGACTACCAACCTTTAGGTTAGTAACAAAAACAAAAACCAAACTCACTGCTGTTGAGTCAACTGTGACTCATAGAAACCCTGTAAGATGTAGTAGAACTGCCCTATAGAGTTTCCAAGGAGCACCTGGAGAATTTGAAGTTCTGATCTTCTGGGTAGCAGCTATAGCACTTAACCACTATGCCACCAAGGTTTCCTTAGGTTAGTGGTTGAGCACAAATTATTTGTGCCACCCAGTAGTAGGCTCATTTACCAAAGAATCTCATTTTATTCATTAAAAGGTAAGATCAGCAAGGATAAAAAACTTACAAGGGGTTATACAGCTTGTGAAATTTTAACCCAGATCCACGTGATTCTAAAATCTATCACTACAATACATTACTGCCAAAGAGGATCAGAATTTAGTCAACAATTCACTCAACAAGCATTTATTGCATGTTTACTATATACCAGGCACTGTTCTATTGTCTGAAGCCATCAAGTCAATTCCAATTCATGGATACCCATATGTATGGTACAGAGTAGAAATGTTCCACATGGTTTTATTGGCTGTGATCTTTATAGAAGCAGATCACCAGGTCTTTTCTTCCACGGTGCACGGAGTGGGTTCAAACCTCCAACATGTTGGTTACCAGCCAAGTGCAAACTCTGCACCACCCAGGGACCTTGGCACTGTTATAGATGCTTATTATAGAGCAGTGAAGAAAATCACCACTCGTACAAGGTTTAAAGCCTGGATGTTACTGAAATTGGAGTCTTAATGTTACTTCCTGGCTGGTTTGACCTTGAAAATAAGGATTACACAAGGAAACTTGAGTAATTCTGAGACTTGAGATAACTTGAATTCCTAGTACATCCATTACTCAGCTATGATGGAGGCCAGCTGCCAATGTCTCCCCCACTACTTCTCTGTACATAATTTGCTCCATTACATTGATTTAGGAGCAAAATGCTGTTCTCTTAACTTCTGTTCTCCCGAGAATAAGAAGAACTTGTGTTGGAGAGCAGTTAAGGACAGGGGAGCCAGAATGCCTTACCCAAGGACAAAAATAGAGGACACAATGCTTCTGATGATTGCTGATGTCTATGCAAGAATCTGTTGCATTTAGAAACAGCATCTACCCATATAGATTATACACAGGCAAGTTCTCAACCACATCACTTTGAACAGATGGGATACCAAGATAGGCAAGTCAAGAGTATTGTGGATATAATTATGCAACTGACATTTTGGGGATATTGGCAAGGTGGAACTGATGAGAGTCAAATATAACACCATTGTTAGATGCTTTCTGTACTCCAGTGTAAAAGGTACAGGATACATGGGATCATGACTTGATCCTCATTTTAACCAAATCCATAGCAAAGGAAGTATAGCATTTTGCTTGAGAATGGGTGTCTGAAGAAAAACTATTTGAGTTTGAATCTCTTGTACCACTTAATAGCTGGCAGACCTTGAATAAATATTTACCTTCTCTTTGCTTCACTTTTATCATCTTTACAATGGATGTAATAAAAGCTACTTCACAGGACTATTATAAGGATAAATATGAGTATTAGCTACTATAATAGATTACAATTTGGAGATGATAGGTCATGATAGATATAAAACTACATGCTTACCAAATTCTACTTCATTTTGGTCTTTCAGGGCACCAAGGATGATGACATACCAGTTCCTTTCACTTCTATCTGGATTTAGCCAATTGAGTGTTGGCAGAAGTGATACAAGCCACTCACAGGCTTGGCTCTTAAAAAAAATCTTACATAATACTCCAGCTTTTTCTCCTGCTACAGCAACTCTGGAAGCCACATGATGAGAAAGCAATAGTCCAAGATGGTTAAATTTCTATCAGCCTGAGTCCTGGAGAGATTATGCAGAGCAGAGCTTCCCACCCACTTCACCCTTACCCAGTCTGGACACATAGCACAAGGGAGAAATAATGTTGATTGTATCTAGTCACACAGACTTAGAGATTCATCCTTACAATAGCGTAACCTTACGTGTCTTGAGGAATTCATAGCTGTACAAATCTGTGGCACATACTTCTTCCCAGTATAGGCAGCCTTCAAATTCCAGAAAGACTTGGAGTGCTTAAATGCCTACAGTAACAGGTGATACTCACAAGAATGCAGTGATTTCTCCATTAAGTCCCACAATTTCTTGAGAACCATGGATTGTTTTTAAACTACTGAAAGCAACCCATAGTTTTTAAAGAAACAAAACTTTCCACTTCTTTCTCCAGCTCTCCTCCAGCAGTCTTCCTGTTTTTCCCAAATGTCATACTCACTAATTCTATTATACATTGACTCATAAAGTTTGCTTTGGTCAGTCTGTCCAGTTCATGGTTCTGCCTCCAAGAGCATAAAGTCTGCCTAAAACATTAATGTCTCTCTTTCTTAGACTCTCACACTTACAGTTAAGATTGGCACTTAGCAATACAGACCCTATTTTGGAGATGTTTTGCATTACTTGCCTTAGTTTTAGCAATCCAGTGAGTCAGGGACCTTCCTTTAGGTTCTAACAGACCAAATACAGCATAACCCATCGAGTAGATGCCTTATAAATACCAATTAAGTCAAATTCCTAGGTGACATATCCAACCCTAGATTTGCTATATTCCTGATCCCTCCTTCCCAGAATGTATCTGTGGGTGAAGAAAGGTGACTGGAAACATATCCTGTTCCCTGCCACCCCTGGCCTGGATAAATGAACAACTTTCTTCCGTGTTCATTAGGAAGGTTAAGTATGTAGTTAGTGCGGGGTCCTGAGGAATAGGAGAGGTAGAGAAGTGGCAGTATTTATTTCTATTTCTCTACAGTAAAACCTGCAAAACCCAGAAGTTGTATAAGGCAGAAACCTGTCAGATAAAGTATACTCAAATCTTTTCCACTAAAGTAAGTGATTGAAAAGTGGTAAGACTGTATGTCGTCAAAGGCAGAAAACTTGCAAGACCAACAAAAACAAGGCAGCTTGGTCAAGTTCTGACTCTCACAGGATTCACTGTGTATGTTTAGGAGTCCTCAGGTGGCACAAATGGTTAGCACTGGCCCACTAACTAAAAGGTTGATGGTTCAAACCCACCTGACGCTCCTTAGAAGTCAGGCCTGGAGAGCTCCTTCCAGAAGATCATAGCCTTGAAAACCCATGGGGCACAGTTAGTACTCTGCAACACATGTGATTGCTATGAGTCAGAATCAATGAAAACTGTCTTGATTTTATATATTTCTAAGTAAATGTAGTTAGCATCTTATAAGTTTGGTTTATGATCCACCAGAAAAGCCATGAAGTTCCCTGAGGACAGGGTTCATGATTTTTCTATAGGTCAAATATTCGTAACTCTTTTATTTCTAACAAGATCCAGTAAAAGACCTTGCATTCGTGCAATGGTTTAAAAATTTAAGGAACATTTTTTGTTGTATAGTGTCATTTGTTCCTTACCATAACCAAAGCTCCAAACACCTGGCTCAGGACTCATTCTACTATTAAGTCAGAAAGAGACGTGAAAATGCTCCCTACAGCTTTTAACATTTCTGTGTACCTAGTAACCATTCCCTTACTAGAAACTTAGTCCTGAGTACAACTCAATGCCTACTGCTGAGAACAGACCTCTGCAAGTGCTACTAATCTTAGCAGGCATTGTTTACAAGAGGAGAGGCAGCTTCCTGCTTCCTTAGCTACAGTGGCTGAGTAAAGGTAGAACTGTTTACATTCTTAAACTTGATCTTCAGACAGCTGGAAAATGATCATGGACTGAGAACCCATTTCCCAGAGCACTACTCAAGCCCCAGCTCTGGAATTTAACAATTGTCGCTTGTTCAAGTTGGTATGTTGGAACCAAAGCAGTTACCTGACTTGCCTGGAAGCACCAAGCACTGCTGCGAGCCGTGGTGGTGGAGTAGGCTAAGAGGTCATTCAACCTTCCTGGGCTCAGAACATCCAGAGTAAAATAGGTCTTGAGGGAGGAGGAAAATGGGGGACGATTCTTCCTCCCTACGAGAGATCTTCTCTCCCTTGGCTTCCGCAAGTGAACTCTAGACTGATTCTCCTCCACTGTCTCTAACCAGTCCATCCCCTTCTTCCATGTAAATTGAGAGGCTATCTTGGTTTGCCTGAGATTGAGGGGATGCTGGACTTTCAGTTTTTAAACCACGAAAGTCCTAAGCAAACTAGGAAGAGGTGGTCAGCCTGGGCCATCTGTAGGGCACTCTCCCCAACTCTCATCTTTCTCTTCATAGTCTTTAATGTATAATTTCCTATTAAACTTCCACCTCTGACTTTTTTTGAGCTTCAGATCAGCAGTTCAACCACCTGTCTGATATCACTATTTGCATATATAACTTGAAACTCCGTAAGTTTGAAACTGAATTCACTACTTCCTTCCCTGCTGCACCAGGCCTGGTCCCATTTGTCTCCCAATGTGTCTGTTTATGTCATTATCACATCACTGTCCCAGGTGTTCAAAATTTATTCATGTTTAATGAGTACCTACTCTGTGGCAGGTTCTGTCCCAGTTGCTAGAAATTCAGCAGTGAAACAATTGATAAAGTCACTGCCCTTATGGAACTTGCATTCTAGTCACAGGAGATAGAAAAATAAATACATATATAGCCAATCAGGAGTTAAGTACTATGGAGGAAAATTAAGCAGGGATAAGGAATACTGAGGGTAAGAATTTCAATAACAGATGGGGGTTTTGATGTGATGCTGTCTGAAGAGAGACCTGAAGGAAGCAATGCAAGGAACCAGGTGGCCATCTGGACTAAGGATCTCTAGCAAAGAGCAAAACAAAAAACCCAAACCAAACCCAGTGCTGTCAAGTCAATTCCAACTCATAGTGCCCCTATAGGACAGACTACAGCTGCCCTATAGAGTTTCCAAGGAACACCTGGCAGATTTGAACTCCCTATCTTTTGGTTAGCAGAGGAAGCACTTGAGTGCAAAGTCAGTGCACCTGGGGAGACACAGCAAGGGAACCGATGGTAAGAAATAAATCAGGGACAGAACAGGGGGCCAGATCCTGTGGAGATTTGTGAATGGGAACATTTCTCTGTGACTCCTAATCTGTTGTCAAGGTACGGCAACCCCATTTCTTCTGGATCTCTTCTTTTGGTTTCTGTGGCTACCAGCTCATAAAGATACTCACTGCTTCTCATTGGAATATTACATTCGCTCCCTGAGTGGTCTTTCCTTCTTGTCTCTCCCTACTCTAATTCTACTCATGAGTGTGATAATCTTTTTAGAGCACAGTACTGATTATCATCATCATAAGATCATTAGCATATGTTTATGCAGCTTGTAATAAAAGTGCACTTGGAAAGGAGGGGGATGGACACAGTGGATGTATTCCTACAGCTTCCCAGCATGTCCCTGTCAGAAATGGATAGAACTGTCACAAATGTGTTGTCAAACATGTCAGAATTCTGGGTTTTTGCCATATTATAAAAATTGCAAATTTTCCTCAAAATAAAAAATAAATAGAAAGATTAATTACTCAGGATTTCTTTAGTTGCAATGAACAAACTCACTCCTAGTTATCTTTATAAAGGAAATGTGACTATTAAGATTGTGTCCCCAGTATGCTGAGCTATGATTCTCAGTGTTTATGTGGGATCACCCCCATGATGAGATCTGCTGTGAGTAGCCAATCAGTTGAAGAGGAGTTTCTTTTTCCATGTGGTTTACATCTGAAATAAGTGCATGTTTTGACTTTTGCTGGTTCTGGATCCTACAGATGTCTCCTATTGGTCTGACCTCTACTTCTCGAGACTTGAGCTGGCAGCTTTTCTTGGGATTTGTGAATCTCCACAGCCTATGAGCTGAGAGCCCTGCTCTCCTCCTACCTGCCAATTTTGGGTTTGTCAGACCCTGCGGCAACACGAATCAGAAGAAGTCTCTATCCTAATCCACAAACTTGGGACATTCTGACCTCTACAGTCACATGAGCTGCTTCCTTGATATAAATCTCTCTCTATGTATATTTATAAGCTTTACTGGTTTTGCTTCTGTAGTTAACCCAGCCAACGGCAGGTAACATGTTAGCTCATGTAAATAAAAATTGTGTCTTCAAAAAATGGCTAATTCCCAGTGTTCAGCAATACTGGCAAGAAATCTATGCCTCTCTAAGGACTAAAAGACAAGAGGGCCAGGAAAGCTGGTAATAGGAAACCCAAGGTTGAGAAGGGAGAGAAATGACATAAACCATTATCATAACACTTTATGTGTACTAGCTGTTTAACAAGAAACTAGTTTGTTCTGTACATCTTTGTCTAGAGTACAATTAAAAAAAGAAAGCTTATAGCCTAGAAAACCCTATGCAGCAGTTGTACTCTGTCACATTGGGTTATTATGAGTTGGAATTGACTGGACAGCACTCAACAACAAAATCTCATAGAATAAGTGTAATTTTAGAAGGAGTATGCAGCAAAATCTTAAGCCAAAAATATGAAATAAACTATAGCATAAAAATGGTACAACAATGACAACAAAAAAGAAATCTATGCCTCTCCATCTTTTGGATCTGCTTTTCTCTCTGTTGTCTTAATTCTCAGGCAGGCTCTGCACATGAGGTGACAACTGTGGTCACCACCACTTTGGCTGACACATTCTCAGCCTACCAACTGCAAGAAAAAATACTATCTCTCACATCATTTCAGCAAAAGTCCCAATGATGACTTTCATTGACCCATCCTGGATGAAGGGTTTATTCCTCAGTCAATCACTATGACTTGGGGCTGGCCAGCCTGGGTTACACACACACCCCTGAAACTGGGGAGGGAGGTCATTCCCACCTGGACTACAGGGAAAGACAGTGAAAGATGGGTGGTTTCCCGAAGAAAATGTCGTGTTAAGGAGGAAGAAGAAATGCAGGTATTCACTATTGAAGGCTAGAGGCACCATTTGGGGGTGAGCCCTAAACCCAAACACCTCCAGATAGTTAACAGGCCTCCACCCCCCAAAATTTTTAGGTATGTTGTGCCTATATTTGATTTTCTCAGTGACGTTTGGGCTCCAACATCTTACATGGATCTCCACTGCTCCCTTCACCTGTCCATTCTCTTCCTTCTCAAGGCCAACACCAGTTGCTTGACAACAGGGTATGAGAATAAAAGGGGTCTTTGCGTCTAAGTCAAGCTTTCAGTAGCTATCATTATAGACCTGGATGGGCAGAGGCAGTATAATTTACCCCATCTCACAAAAGGTATCTACTGAGAGTATAGTGAGAAAAGAAGAGCCTTTTCCTTAGGCTGAGGACTATCCCCCACCTTGCTTAAATTTGGAGGTCATTATTGTCACGAGTTTGGGGATAATTAAGGGAGATCTTATTATCTTTTTCTGTTCTGTTTCTGTTAGTCAATCATTTGAAAACCCAGTTACTGTCAAGCTGATTCCAATTACAGAGACCCCATTTGTACCACAATAGAACTGTACCCCCAGAGTTTTCAGTGGCTGATTTGTCAGAAGTAAAATGCGAGGTCTTTGTTCTGAGGTGCCTCTGGGTGGACTCCACTCATACCTCCAAACTCTCAGTTAACAGCTTAGCTTTTTAAGCATTTTCACCACCCCAGAGTCAGTACCCCTTTTGTATATATGCCAACCATTATGTGTATGTGAACATTTATATATAGATACTGATACAGATATAGATATACATACACACACATATATAATTATTCTCATTTCACATATGTGGAAGGTGAGGCATAGCTATGCTTACTAACTTGTTTGACTGTGTAACTTGCTGACTGTTTTACATTACTAGCAAGTGGAGAATGCAGGATTTAAACCCAGTGCTCTCTAACTCCTAAGTCTGTGTTCTAAACCAACATATTTCATTTCCAAGGAGAGGATGGAAATAGTGCCTCATATAAGTACCTCTACAACTCTCCAGGTACCTGAAATACACCAGCTACCAGGATGGCCTCCAGATAAGCAGGTGGTCAGCTATCACCTCATTCTATTTCTTTTAAGGAGCAGAACCAGGAGTGGTGACCTGATGATGGTACACTCAGAAACGTAGAAAAAGTGGTGGCATCCAGGTCTCTGGCCACCCTCTCACCTCAAAGATCCTTCAACACACAGATAACATCTACCTCAGAAAAATGTCGTTGTGGTTGGAAAGGTGTCCTTTTTAAAACAGCCAGACTTAATACTGTTCTCATGGTCTGTCCAAAGAATGTCTACCACTCCAGTTTTACTAGTGTGAGCTGTCTAGTTTCCACTTGTCTTCAGCACCGACAGAGGCATCTCAGCAGTGGTCAGTGCTCCCTCCCCAACCCATGAACCCCGCAGAAGGCCCCTTAGATGCAGTTTAGGGAACAGACCATGTAGCTTCATCAGGGCCCCCAGACAAGCAAGTTCACTGCCCCTCAACAGAGAACTTTCAACACCGATTTGCCTGTGTGCTGCTCACACCCCTAGTAGGCTTGGGTGCCAAATTCATAGTCCAGTTCATGAATGGATCTTGATTAAACATCTTGGGAAGACCAGGTGGGACCTCAAAGTCAGTGTGGGAAACACCAATCTCAAATGTCCCCCTCTGTTCTGACATGAGCAACACATGCAGTACTTCTCTCTCTGACTGTGACCACCTGGAGCTAGTCAGAGCTCACAGGCTAAAGGGTACAGTTCTCTAGGCTGGCAAGTCTGTCCAGGACTTCAGACACTCAGGAGTCCCTAAAACGCCCCTTATTTCTGACCTGCTGGCTACAAATTCAAGAGTTCCCGCTATTCCTTCAGGACACCAGTCATGAGCTTGTGAGACCTCAGCACTTAAAACCTGGTGGTTCCCATTGCTCTCTGGAGCTTGATAATTTGCTAGAACAATTCATAGAACTCAGAGAAAGTACTATTAATTACAGTTTTATCATACAGCAATGCCTGAGAGGATTCCTGATGAAGGGTTTCCATGCACCGAAAATGGACACACTGCTCTCCCACCATATGTCAGTGTCTTTCGTTAGCCTGTAAGCCTACAGTGCTTCTGCATCCAAGACTTTATTGGCGCTTCATTGCATAGATATGATTGATCAACTCAGGCTCCCACTCCTCCCGGAGGGAGCTAATATCACCTGTTCATCTTTTAATCCTGGCCCAGCCTCACCCAAGAGGCACCTCATTAGTATGAACAAACAACACCCTCAAGTATGGTTTAGAAGTCTCATAAAAGACACTTCAGTACTGGGGATATTCCAGGGTTTTAGAGGTCACCTTTCAGGAAATAAGGACAAGGACTAAATTCTTTGGGTATAATTAAATTCTTTATCTCACAGTCAGTCTCAGTAGAGACAGAATTTATGGCTTAGGGAGGCATAAAACGTACAGCGTGGAGGCCTGGAATGTCCTAAGCAGTGGCCAAGTGAAGTGACAAGTGGAGGATACAGGTATAGGTGTGGTGTGTGTCTAAAGGGAGTGAGCTAGCCTGGTCCTCTGCCAGGACAGAAGGTTCTGCAAAGAGTGAGCAGTCATCTAGTGTGCTGGACTACCTCACAGATAGGGAAGGTGAGGCTCTAATGAACCTAAGTGTACCAGCTGCTGGACAGAGCTTGAAGACAGAGAGGAGAAGGACTCAGGTAGGAGGCATACCACAGGAGTCAGGCCCAAGAGCTAAGAGACCCCAGGGTTGTATGAGGCAGTGACGTGGGAGAGAGAGCTAAGGAGGGAAGATCTGCCCTGCCTGGGTCAGATTTTGAACCTAGAGCCTTGGGTTATTGTGTTTGTTTGTTTTCAATTGAGGTTATATATATATAAAATCTTAATCATTTTAAAGTATACAATTCAGTAGCAATTTGTTTCTTTACAATGTTGTACAACCATTACCTCTTTCTCCTTACAGGAACTTTTCATCAGCCAAGGAAGAAACCCAGCACACATTAAGCAGTCGCTGCTTACTCCTCCCTCCTTCAAGCCTCTAACAACT
Source organism: Heterohyrax brucei (assembly GCA_028571685.1). Classification (NCBI taxonomy): domain Eukaryota; kingdom Metazoa; phylum Chordata; class Mammalia; order Hyracoidea; family Procaviidae; genus Heterohyrax; species Heterohyrax brucei. The sequence continues at coordinate 86,484,504 of CM053151.1, read as the reverse complement.
ATGGCTCTGCTTTCTGCCTCTGTGGATTTACTTACTCTCAACATTTTGCAGAAATGGAACCATACAGTATGTGATCTTTTGTGTCTGACTTTTTTCACTTGACATACTCTTTTGTTCATTCATGTTAGGAAGTATGTATCAGTATGGCATTCTTTTTTGTGGCTGAATAATATTCCATAGCATGGATATACTGCTTTTTGTCATCCACTCATTCATGGGCATTTGAGTTGCTTCCACATTTTGATGATTTTGAATGGGGCCGCTATGAACATTTTTGTGTTAGTTTTTGTTTGAATACCTGTTTTAATTCATTTAGGCATATACCTAGAAGTAGAGTTGCTGGATCATATGGTAATTCTATATTTAAAGTTTTTAGGAGCTGCCAAACTTTTCCACAACAGCTGCACCATTTCGTATTTAGAGCCTTGGATTTTAATGGTCATGTAGCAGAGAATAGACAGGATCTTGGACCAGGAGGTAAATATTTACATTATTTTATCCACTGTATCTAGGTTTTATAGAGAGACAGTATTTCAGAATACTAAGTCTACCATATGGAGAGGAAGAGAAGTCCAAATAGTCTCAATTTTTTTATTTCATTTTAAATTTTTTATCATTTCAAATATCTATATGTGTATGTTTACACACGTATACTGGAGCTCTGATGGCACAGTGATTAAGAGCTAACAGCTGCTAATGAAAAGGTCAACAGTTCAAATCCACCAGCTGCTCCTTAGAAACTCTATGGGGCAATTCCACTCTGCCCTATAAGGTCATTATGAGTCAGAACTGACTCAACAGTGATGGTTTCTTTGCATATAGACAGATAGATAGATTAGATAGATAGGTAGATAGTCGACAGCCAGCCAGATAGATAGGTAGATAGTCGACAGCCAGCCAGATAGATAGGTAGATAGAGAGATAAATACACAGACAGAAAAAATAGCATAATAAGTCCCTATGTGCCCCTGGACTAGCTTCAATGACCAACAGCTCGTGGCCCAAGATGGCTAATGGAGGACCAGCCCTCTTAACTGCATTCTAGGCAGTAGGATGAAAAAGTGATAATAAAAGTCATATATCTCCCTTTAAGGAGACTTCATAGAAGTCCCTTACATTTCTTTGCTTATACTTCTTTGTCCCAAACTTAGTCTTTATGGCCACACCTAGCTGCAAGAGATGCTGAGGAAGGCAGACTTTAGCTGACCACATGGCCACCCAAAAAAAGTCAGGTTTTTTTCTGTTATTGAAAGGGAAGGAGAAGTGGATGACAACCAGCAGTCTATCATGGAATGTATCCTAACAGATACATAATTGTTTATGTGCTGTACATATAAAAACCCTGGTAGCTTAGTGGTTAAGTGCTACATCTGCTAACCAAAGGGTTGGCAGCTCAAATCTACCAGGTGCTCCATGGAAACTCTGTGGGGCAGTTCTGCTCTGTCTATAGGGTTGTAATGAATTGAAATCAACTCAATAGTAGTAGGTTTGGTTTTTAGGTTTGGTTCCTATCTATGTATCTTTCACTTGATACTTAAGTGATGGATTCATCCCGGCCAAATTCACTGCTTAGAAAGCACCCACTAGGAGACAAGCACTGCCTAGGACTTCAGGTTTTTCTCTATAATCCTCAGAATACCTTGTGAAAAGAAGTGGGATTGGTTGAACTTCAGGGTCTCTCATTTGCATAAAGCTATTCTATGGTCCCACACCTTGCTTGGGGTTTATAACGTTGTATTCTTTTTCTTTAAAAGGGGTCCCCAGAATGACGTTAGCCTCAGGTCCCAGATATGCCCCTGCCTACAAGGTAGGCAGCATTATCTTCATTTTATAGGTGAGAGGTAAAGTGTAGGGAGGACCAGCAGTTATTCTGCAGCCCCAGGGGCAGCAGTGGCATTGAGTTTAGATCTGAGTCTGGTCCCCAAATTCGAGTCATCTCTCCCATGCCTTGTCTGTCAAGGGATGCTGCAGCACATCGCCGAGGCATTCCTTAGCACAGCCACAGCCACAGTTCCATCTGGGTGTTTGGGGTCTCTCAGCGTTGGCTGTTGGCCAGTCAGCGAGATCACTGTTCAGGCAAATGCTCCCACAGAGGACGCTGACCTCTCCTGGATGAGCCTGCGCTGGGGCCCTGCTGCGGGCACACTCAGTAAGAGCTCCTTAGGGCTGCCAGACACATTCACACCTACTTGGCACTTTCATGCAACAGAAGCTTACTCTCTCAAGCAGTGCTGGGGGCTGGGAGTCTAAAATCAAAACGGCAGCAGGGTCACGCGCTCTGTGAAGACTGTGAGAAAACCCTCGCTGCCTCTTCTAGCTCCTGGTGACTCCAGCCGTTCCTTCGCATGAACCTAATAAACTTCAGTCTCCACCTCCGTGTTTACCCAGTGTTCTCGTCTGTGTCTGTGTGCTCTGCTCACCTGTCTCTTACAAGGACACTCATTGCTCACTTTAGAGCCCACCTGGGTGAGCCTGGATGATCTCATCTCAAGATCCTTACTTATATACATGTACAAAGATGGATCTTTTTTCCAAATTAAGGTCACATTCACAGGTTCCAGACTGTGAACATTTTTTTTAGGGGGCTACCACTTAACCCAGTAATACTACCTTCCAAAACAGCAGGTATCAGCTTCAGGGCCAGGTGAGCGGTGGGGATCTATGGCTGCACACACTGTCCTTCTCTTTCGTTTTAATTAGCAGTGACAAAGGAGACCGTGGTAGGACTGTAGGGACAGCACTGCATGCTTCGGAAAAACATAAGTGGGCTGACTTGTTAGAGCGACCCTGAAGGTTCTGCCAAGTGTGGACACGCGGGTGCCAGTCACTGCTCGTAGAACAGTAGGCAATATTTTTCATGTTTCCCATCCACTTTAGAGCTTCCCTGCAAAATGAATTTTTAAACTCAGAAGCCCATCAGGACGGGCACAGGAAGACAAACCGGATGACAGAAGCATTTCCAAATTAACAAGCTGTGAGTTCAATGGCCTCATTTCTTATTTGAAGAAGAAAGTATTGTCCAGGGGTAGTAGCAGGATGTGCCACGTCCCAGATTTTGAAGGTGGGAGAAAGAAAGAGTTTCAGTCCTATGCCTGTTACCGTGTTCTTGAACTGATCTGAATTCAGTTTCAGAAAGCATTTCCTTCTCTGCTTCACACCTCACAGCCACAAACTGTGAGGTGTTACTGCTTTCTCCCCTTGCCGGATGAGGTACCAAGGTTCAGAGACCTTAAGGGACTTGCCTAAGGTACAGATGGCAGTGACTGAAGTAGGATTTGAACAGGTCTTTTGATTTGTAGCGAGTCCCCAAGTGATGCAAATGGTTACTCTCAGCTGCTAACAAAAACTGGAGGTTCAAGTAAACTCAGACGTTCCTCAGAAGAAAGGCTTGGAGATCAACTTCTGAAAAAGCAGTCACTGAAAACCCTACAGAGCACAGGTCATCTCTGATGTGCACAGGGTTGCCATCAATTGAAACTGACTTGACGTCAACTGGTTTTGTTTCCTTTTGAATTTGGTGTTCTTCTCACCACAGCACAAAAAAACACTGGCTGCTTCCTATCCAGGTGAGAAGGCAGACAGCCGGGAGCAGGCCCGTCTCCTGCCTGTGAGGTCTGCCACCTGAAGCGGACCACGCTGCGGCAGAAGGCGTGTCATCAGTATGTCTGCTGGTGTCCAGGCTGAGGAGGAAGAAACTGCCTAATTAAAGTCTGCAGCGTGCTCGGATGACCACACAGCTGCCGGAGTTCTTTCCTGTGCATTCTCGGCACCCGATAATGCACATTCTTCATGTTTATATGGCACCATACCCTGTGCTCCACAAGCATGAAGCGTTAGTGAGCCAATTTCACCATCCACATACCTCCAGAGCAACCAGAAGACACCCCTGTTTTAATTTATGAGGGATCAATGCAGGAAATCAATAGGTGCCCCACAGGTTATTAAAGAAGAGAAAGATGGCTTGCAGGCCTTGTTTACTAACAGGGAAATGGTCTCCCGGCAGCCTCTGGCACGTGGCCTCTAAGAGATTTACGTTTCTTTTTCAGTCCAGAAATAGTAGTCTTCCCTTTTATCTCAGCCCTAAGCTTAAAACAGGGTCTAAGGAGGCTTGGGCTTAGTCTGACTGCACTGCCCTGCACTAGAATCTCAAAGGGATTAGGAGGTGCACAGAGGGTTAGCGGTGAAGACAGGCCCAGGGCTTATGTAACCTTGTGTTTCAAGAAACTGGAGAACAGTAGTGTTCTAGGATGGGTGACTTAGGAGGCTTAACCAGTTGTCGTGGAGTCAGCTGTGACTCACAGTGACCCCATATCTGTCAGAATAAAACTGTGCTCCAAAGGCTTTCCAATAGCTAAGTTTTCAAGCAGATCACCAGGCCTTTGGTGATCTACTTGAAACTACCTGGGGATGGACTTGAAACTCCAACGTTTTGACTAGAAGCAGAGGAGTTACTTGCTAATCATTTGAACCACCCAGGGAAGCCTTAGAAGGCTTAGGGGGTGGGAAGGGGTGAGTGAGTGAGTTGACAGGTGTGACATCAGGCCAATAAAGCACAAAAGAAAGTAGTAACTGCTATCAGGCTCCTGGGAGAGAAGGTGGTCCTGGGTGAGGTTTGCAGGCTTCTGCCTCCAGACAAACTCCAGATACTATTTTCTTTTGCTTCCTCTTTTTGTTTTAGGTATTTTGATTTGAGGAAGCTGTAACTCTTTTGCAGTTTTCTTCTGAACAATTGTGTAGGAAGAGGGCAGGTTGGTGTTTAAAAATAAAATAGTAACGGCATTGGTTTATTTGGGTTATTTTGGTAAAGGGGGAAAAGTACCTCCCTTTAGACCACTTTCTGGAAGCCAGAATGGTGTAGTGTATTGATCCCCAAACTTTTTAGTCTCAGGATCCTTTTATGATTTTAAAATGTATGTGGGTTATGTCTGTCAACAGAATCTTTTAAAGTATTTATGAACTCACTTAAAAGTTACACTGATGGACCCATTGCATGTTAACATAAATTCCATTATTTTTATGAAAAATAATCTTACCTTCCAAAACAAACAAGCAAAAATATTTAAGAAGAGGGGCATCGTTTTTACATTTTTTTACATCTTTTTGATGTCTGGCTTCATAGGAGGTAACTAGATTCTCATATCTACTTCTGCTTTCAATCTGTTCTGTTCTGTTGTTTTGGCTGAAGCATATGAAGAAAACCCAGCCACATACAGAATACAGTCAGAAAGAGGAGAAGGGATTATTTTAATAGTCTTTTTAGATAATTATGAATATGCTTTTTTGATACTGCACTAAAACTTGTCAGTTTTTTTAAAGGCTAGTTACAATGTGGAATCTGACAACATATTTATGAGCTTGTCTTATTTAATATATTAAAATCCATTGGTCTACCATGCACTTTGAATGGATCTTTTACCCATGCATGATTCTGTAATGTCATGTGCTGGTCATTGGAAAATATTAGTTCACTGAGTTATGCAAATCTTCAAAACATTGACACATTCCATGATACAACATCAAAAAAGAAAAAATCGCATATGCTAGTGTCACCATCAAGCTCATCACAAAAGTCCTTAAATACCGGGAAGCTGTCAGACTCCACAGTGGTAGATGCGAGCTTTCCAAAACTCTTTTTCACTTGAAAGCTCAAATTTTATCATTGGCAACAAATACTATCAGTTGTTTCCCTTGAAGTGACGGGCTCACTTAGTTCATTTCTGAGAAAATGTCTGCCAAATGCTCAGTCTGAAAAAGCAGTCTTTGTCATTCACTCTCTCAGGCAGAAAACAATGTTCCCTGCAAAAGTAGCTAGTTCAGCTTGCCACTCAAGCAACTGCCTAAGTGTTTTTCCTTTGAGAGCTCCATGACACTTCAGAACGCAGCAGAAGGAATTTACAGACTGCACCTTTTGCTACACAGAACATTTCTTAAAACATCGCTACTTAATAAAACTAGTCATTTATATGGCTTTGTCAAGGACAGTTTAAAAAATTAATCACTTTCTTAAGGAAAACTGGCCTCTTTTTACTGTGTGTGGTGGTGAGGAGCACATGCACAACTGTATAATCTGTCCTCCCTGCTTTGACTTACTTTTTTACGGTGCCAGCCATTTTCCCACTATTACCTTTGCATTAGCAGTGCAAATGTGAACACAGTGCAAAAAGGCTAAACCATCTGAGTATTTTATGTAAGGGTCACAAGAACCCTCAGGAGTCTGTGCACCACACTTTGAGAAGAGCTGGTGTGACAGACACAATAAATGACTAAATGTCAGAGGCTCCTTAGCCCAGCTTTGCCACTGGCTGGCTCTGTCTTCTGCAAGTCATTTCACCCAAGTGTCTCTCAGTTCCCTCATTTGTAACAAAAGCAAGTTGGACTAAAGGATCTCTGTTATCTCACTACCACCTTAGGAACACAGGGGACACTGAAGAATCACAACCATTGACTTATCATTATATTACTCGTTTTGATGTGTCATTGTCAAGGTCTAAAGGCACGTGTTCTCTTTCTATTGCCTTGCAGATGCAGGGGCTCTTTCCTGGTGAACAAGGTCACGGAGACCCTGGACTTTTGCAATACCGTTATCAGAGGATTCTCTGATCATCACTGGCTTTCTGGGGACAGAGAAGCAGGAAGTGAGACATCCATTTTTGGACATCCATGCAAATCCAACAGATGCCATCTGGCCCTGGTCCCTGGATGTAGACAAGGCATTTCTGAAGCCACATTTGCTGTGGTGACTTTTTGGAACCCGTAGCTCCTTGATTGTTCCCGAAGCAGCAGCTACTCTGGCAGACGTTTCTGCAGTATTCTGCTGGTTTCTGCAGGAGGGGCAGCCCCTTCAATCCATCTGTGAATTTTTAAGCACTTAATTTACTAAATTTAGACTTGAGAGTAGAGTCCCTGGGTGGTCCAAATGGTTAAAGAGCTCAATTGCTAACTGAAACCTTTGCCAGTTCGAACTCACCCAGAGGCACCTTGGAAGAAAGGCCTGGTGAGCTACTTCCACAAGTTCACAGCCAGGAAAACCTTATACCATGCTATTCTGGTCTGCTACCCATGGGGTCACTGTGAGTTGGAATTGACTCAAAATCAGCTGGCTTGTTTGTTTTCTGTTTAGAGTTATCTCAGTGGTGCTTATTATCTGAAACTGAACAATGAAAACATTTAATTAGTATTAGCTTTTTCCCAGGGAAATCCTAGTGGTGCAGTGGTTAAGTGCTACATCTGCTAACCAAAAGGCTAGCAGTTCTCTGGGGCAGTTCTACTCTCTCCTACAGGGTCTCTATGAGTCAGAATCAACTCAGTGGCAATGGATTTTCACTTTTAGACATTCCCAAAAGCACCCACTCAGTTGATTATTTTCATTTCTTATTGACTTGAAGAAACCCTGGTGGCATACTGGTCAAGAGCTATAGCTTCTAAACAAAAGGTTGGCAGTTCAAATCCTCCAGGCACTCCTTGGAAACTTGGAAACTTGAGGCAGTTCTACTCTGTCCTATAAGGTCACTATGAGTCAGAATTGACTTGACAGCAATGAGTTTTGTGGGGTTTTTTTTAAGTTTTTATTGACTTGTACTGGGTTCCATGTCTACAGCTAAAACTACCACTAGCCTTAGAATCTTTCAATACTACGACTTGAGTTCTGAGATTTTTCTTCAGTTCTTTCTGCTTGAGAAATGATAAGCACGTTCTTCTCTTTTGATTTTTCTGACTCCATGTCTTTGCACATTCTAAAAAATGTTTTATTTCATCTTCTCAAATAGCCCTTCAAAATCTTCAGCTCAGCTCTTTAACTTTATCATTTCTTCTGTTTGCTTTAGCTACTCTTCGCTTAAAAGCAAGCTTCAGTATTTCTTCTAACACTCATTTTGGTCTTTGCTTTCCCTCTTGTCTTGGTAATGACCTTTTGCTTTCTTCATGCATGACAGCCTTGATGTTGTCCCACAACCCTTTTAGTCTTCGGGCATTAATGTTCAGTGTGTTGAATCTATTCTTGAGGTGGTCTCTAACTTTAGGCAGGATATATTCAAGGTCATACTTCGGCTCCCTTGGACTTGTTTTGATTTTCCTCAAGTATGAGAAGTTGGTAGTCTATTCTGCGATCAGCCCCTGGCCTTGTCCTGGCTAATGATAGTGAGTTTCTCTATTGTCTCTTCCAACAGATTCAGGCAATCTGGCTCCTATATATTTCATCCAGCAAGGTCCACATGTCAAGTCATTGCTTATGTGGTTGAAAAAAAGGTATTTCCAGTGAATAAGTCTTGAGAGATTCTACCTCTGGATTTCTGCCATCATTTGTTACCAAGGCATATTCTCAAGTTATTGAGGCTTTTTGTTTGTCTCCAACTTTCACATTCCAACCACCAATAATTATCAATGCATCTTGATTGCAGGTTTGATTGATTTCAGACTGCAGAATATTAAAGGATCTTATGGGCAAAAAAATTGGATGGAAGCGGAGTCAAGATGGCGGACTAAACGCACGTCTGCCTATATCCCTCTGGAAGCCAAGACCTGAACTGATAATCGAATAGAGCCCTCTGGTCACCTAATGAGCCGCAGGACACAGCACAGGGCTGTTAATTTGGACTTCATACCGCTGAACAAAAAGCCTCCACTCTGTCACTGACTCCTGCTCCTGACTAGCGCTAGCTGTCAAGGACTGAGGGTAACACATCTTTTTGACTTTACTTTATCTGTCTTGGCTGGTAGGCAGAGCCGGGTCTTGCCTAGCAGCTGGTCTCAGACACACTGCTGGTGGGATAGGCAGGCGAAATTGCCATATTTTGAGAGCCAGGCTTAGGACACTGTATATCTAGCCACTTTGGGCCTGCCTTTTTATCTCTGCCACAGCTTGGTTTGTATGGAACTGGTGACACCTATGTGCGGGACGCCATGTTGGATATGCAGATTTTAGCGAGACCTAATACTGAGCCTGGCAGCCAGCACCTGCCCACAGGACAGCGCTTTTCCAACAAAAAGCAGTAGTTTACACAGTGTTGCCTATGGTGGGGGCTCGGCAACAGAGGCTGAGGATTCTCGGCATCTTGAGTCCCTCTTTCAACCTCTGCCACAGGGCAGTTTGTACAGAAGAGGCAGTGACCATGTGGAGAGCACCATCTTAGATATGGTGGCCACAGCTGGACCTAATTCTTAGCCTGGGAGCCACAGCCTGCCCACAGGAGAGCGCTTTTCTGCCAGAAAAGCAGTAGTTTACACAGTGTCACCTAAGACTGGGCAGTGTCAGCAGAGGCCAACAGGGCACTAGCATTGCTGTATTTTGAACTAGTTCATATTATCTGGGTTGGATATAGAGGTGCTTACTTTGCCAGTTGGGAAGAAAGACCTCTACACCTGAAAACCTGACTGACTTGGAAAGTAGTCAGATACCTAATAGTGGGAGACTTCAACACTCTGATAGTGGACAGATCATCTAGAAAAAAGCTTAATAAAGATACAGAAGGCCTTATTGCCACAATTAACCAACCAAACCTCATCGATATATACAGAACTTTCTACCCATCAGCGGATAACTACACCTTCTTCTCTAGTGCACATGGAACATTCTCCAGAATTGACCATGTGTTAGGACATAATGCAATCTCAACAAAATCCATACCACTGAATTAATGCAAAGCATCTTCTCAGATCATAAAGCCATAAAAGTCAAAATCAATAGCAGAAAAAACATAGATAGAAAGTGGAACTCTTCGAAACTGAACAATATCTTGCTCAAAAAAACATGGGTTATAAGAGAAATCAAAGATAAAAAAAGAAATTCATGGATTCCAATGAGAATGAAAACACTTCCTACCAGAACCTATGGGATACAGCCAAAGCAGTGCTCAGAGGTCATTTTATCTCCATAAATGCACACATCTGGAAGGAAGAAAGAAACCAAATTAAGGAATTAACCCTACAGCTTGAACAAGTAGAGAGAGAACAACAGAGGAACCCCTCAGGCACCAGAAGAAAACAGATCATAAAGATTAGAGCAGAACTAAATGAATTAGAGAATAGAAAAACAACTGAGAAAATTGAAAAGACCAAAAGCAGGTTTTTTGAAAACATCAACAAAATTGACAAACCACTGGCTAAACTTACTAAAGAAAAACAAGAAAGGAAGCAAATAACCCAAATTACAAACGAGAGGGAAATTGTCACAACAGATCCAACAGAAATCAAAAATACCATAACAAAATACTATGAAAAACTATAACAAATTTGAAAACCTAGAGGAAATGGACAACTTCCTTGATTCATATCACCTACCCAAATTATCACAGCATGAAGCAGAACAACTAAATAAACCCATCACAAAGGAAGAAATTGAAAAAGTCATCCAAAAACTGCCAACCAAAAAAAGCCTGGGCCCAGATGGCTTCACCACAGAATTCTACCAAGGTTTTAGAGAAGAGTTATCTCCAATACTACTGAGACTATTTCACAGTATAGAAAAGGATGGAATACTCCCAACCTCATTCTATGAAGCCAGCATAACCCTGATACCAAAGCCAGGGAAAGACCCAACCAAAAAGGAGAACTACAGACCAATATCACTCATGAATCTAGATGCAAAAATCTTCAACAAAATTCTTGCCAATAGAACACAATGTATCAAAAAAAATAATCCATCCTGACCAAGTGGGATTCATACCATGGATGCAAGGCTGGTTCGACATCAGAAAAACAATGTGATAAATATCACAAAAGACAAGAATCACCTGATATTGTCCATTGATGCATAAAAGGCATCTGATAAAGTCCAACACACTTTCATGCTAAAAACTGTTAGCAAGATAGGCATAAACGGGAAATTTACCAATGCAGTAAGGGCCATTTATACAAAGCCAACTACCTACATCATCCTGAATGGCGAGAGACTGAAGTAGTTTCCCTTGAGAATGAGAACTAGACAAGGATGCCCACTTTCACCTCTACTATTCAACATTGTACTAGAAGTTCGAGCCAGAGCAATTAAAGAAGACCAAGAAATAAAGGGCATCTGCATCGGCAAAGAAGAAGTCAAAGTCTCCCTGTTTGCTGATGATATCATTGTATATGCAGAGAATCCCAAAGAATCTATAAGTGAACTACTCAAACTGATAGAAGAGTTCAGCCAAGTGTCAGGATACAAGATAAATGTAAGTAAATCAATAGGATTCCTTTATACTAAAAATGAAACTATTAATGAAGAAATCATCAAATCAATACCATTTACTATAGCCCCTAAGAAGATAGAGTACCTTGGAATTAATCTAACCAGAGAAATAACAGACCTTTACAAAGAGAACTGTAAGCCCTTACTACAAGAAACTAAGAGAGACTTAGATAATGGAAAAACCTACCCTGCTCATGGATAGGAAGACTTAACATTGTGAAAATGTCTATTTTACCCAAAGCAATCTACTAATATAATGCAATCCCTATACAAGTTCCAGTACCATTTTTTAATGAGATGGAGAAACAAATCACCAAGATTGTCTGAAAACATTAGAAGACCCAGATAAGTAAAGTACTACTAAAGAAGAAGAACACACCGTGAGGCCTCCCGTTACCCGACTTTAGAACCTATTACACTGCCACAGTAGTCAAAACAGACTGGTACTGGTAAAAGAACAGACAGATGGATCAATGGAACAGAACTGAGACCCCAGAGATGATACCATCTGCCTACAAACAGTTGATATTCGACAAAGGCCCTAAGACATCAAACTGGGCTAAAAACAATCTCTTCAACAAATGGTGCTGGCCAAATTGGATATCCATCTGCAACAAACTGAATCAAGATCCATATCTTACACCTTATACAAAAACCAACTCCAACTGGATAAAAGATCTACATATCAAGCCTAAAATGATAAAGCTGATCCAAGAAAAGGTAGGAACAACAATGGAAGTGTTAATACACAATGTGGACAGACTCCAAAATCTGTCAAACAAACCACAGTCAACACAAGTGAAAAATGGGAACTATTAAGAATCAAACACTTTTGCTCATCCAAAGACTTTATTAATAGAATTAAAAGAACACCTCCAGAATGGGAAAAAGTATTTGGCAACTCTATGTCAGACCGATGCCTGATCTCCATAATCTATAAGATACTACAAAATATCAATAATAAGAAGATAAATCATACAATTAAGCGATGGGCAAAGGAGATGGACAGATATTTCTCTAAAGAAGAGATTCAGGCAGCCAAAAAACACATGTGGACATGTTTACGATCTTTAGTTATTAAAGAAATTCAAATCAAAATGACAATGAGATACTATCTCACCCCAACAAGGTTGGCCATGATCCAAAAAACACAAAACAACAAATGCTGAGAGGCTGTGTAGAAAGTGGAATTCTCCTACACTGTTGGTGGGGTTGCAAAATGGTCCAGCCTCTCTGGATAGCAATCTGGCACTTCCTTAAAAAAATGGATATAGATATACCATTTGACCCAGTAATTCTACTGCTTGGAATATATCCTATAGAATCAAGGCCATTCACACCAGCAGCTACATGCACATGAATGTTTATCACAGCACAGTCCACAATAGCAAAAAGATGGAATCAACCCAGATGCCCAACAACAGAGGAATGGATAGGTAAACTATGGTATACATACTCAGTGGAGCACTACGCAATGATAAAGAACAATGATGATTCCAGGAAACATCTCATAACATGGCTTCAACTGGAAGACATTATGTTGAGTGAAAGTAGTCAGCAACAAAAGGACAAATATTGTATGAGACCCCTACAATAAGTACTCAAAAACAGACTTATGCATAGGAGAAAAGACTGAAGGGTACAAGGGAGGGGAGGGAGGGAAGGTGAGGGGGTGCTTAGATTAGATAGGTGATAGAAATTTGGTTGGGTGAAATCGGTGACAGCACACATTAGAAACAAGAACAATATTAAGTGGACTTCAAAATAATTTGAGTACTCCTTTCATCTTAACCCAATATTGCAAGGACAGAGTAGCTGGGGCAGGGAGCCACTGACCATGCTGTTAGGCAAAATCAAGGCCAATTGGCACAACTAGCATTTTGCTAAGAGCGCTCTCTGCACCCCACATTGGTGAGAGGCACCTGGGGTCTTAAAAGCTGCCAAGCTGCCATCCGAGGGCACAGCAAATGGCCCCAACTCAGCAGGAATGGATGATCACCGAGGACCAAAATGACATGCGGGAAAGACAACCCAGAAGACAGAGAGACCCACATGAGTGGGTGTGTACACTGATTCATGACCAGAAGAACCAGATGGTGCCTGGTCAACACCAGTGATAGTCACGATGGAGCTCACAAAGTTTAGTCTCACTGGCAACACAAGAATAAAAAGGGGTGCAACCTGACATCTCCACTAAAATACTGCAATTGATGATCCAGCAGCATCGAGGTTCCCCTGGGAGCATGGCCCCTGGCCCTGATGCTGCACTTGCCCATAAATCATAATGAAGGTCCACTCTTTGGACAGGAATGGATTGGACTTGGCAACGCAGAGTGACCATATATTGGGTGCACTTGATGGTTCTATGCATCGATAAGATGTTGCTCTGCTGACCTCTTACTGGAGGAAGGGGAGTGGGTAGAGAGGAGGGGATAGGAGATTGTTGCAAGATAAAACATGTATGGAATGGAGAGGAAGAGTGTGCTGTCACTGGTCAGGGAGAGCAGTGGGAGCTGCATGTAGGTGGGCATGCAAATTTATACAGGAATGTACATTTTCACTCAATCATACTAAATGAAAGAAAAAGAAAAAAATGGATGATGCAACTGAAGTAAAAAGAAGATAGAAGGAACACACAGAGTCACTGTGCCAAAAAGAATTGGCCAATGCTCAACCATTTCAGGAGATAGTCTGTGACCAGGAGCCAATAGCAGAAAAGGACGAAGCCCAAGCAGTGAAGGCAGTGGGGAGAAACAAGGCTCCAGGATTAATGGAATACAGATGGAGATGCTTCAATAAAAGGATATAGCACTGCTCACTCATGTATGCAGCTGACTGGAAGAGATGAATATTGTGTTCATTCCAAAGAAAGACAATTCAACAGGGTGTGGAAATCATTGAACAATAGCATTAATATCAGATACCGGCAAAAATTCCCAGAAGATAATTTAAAAATGGCTGCAGCAGTGCATCCACAAGGAACTGTCAAAAATTCAAGCTGGATTCAGACGAGGACATCAAACAAGAGATATTGTTAGCGATGTCAGATGGATCTTGGCTGAAAGCAGCAAATACTAAAAAGATGCTTACCTGTGTTTTATAGACTATGCAAAGGCATTAGACTGTGTGAATCATAACAAATTATGGGTATAACCTTGTAAAAAATGTGCAGAACATTCCAGAACACTTAATTTTCCTCACGCAGAACCTGTACACAGACTAAGAGACAATTTTTTAGACAGGACAAGGGGATACTGCATGGATTAAAATTGGAAAAGATGTTTGCTGGGGTTGTATCCTTTCACCATTCAATCTGTATGTGGAGCAAATAATCTAAGAACCTGGATTATACAAAAAAGAAACTGGCATCAGGATTGGCGGAAGACTTATTAAAAACCCACCATATACAGATGACACAGCTCTCTTGCCAAAGTGAGGAGGACTTGAAGCACTTACTGATGATCAAAGGCTACAATATTCAGTGTGAATTACACCCCAACATAAAGAAAAGAAAAATCCTCACAATAAGGAGCAACCTGGCAAACAAGATTATTGAAGTTGTTAAGGCTTTCATTTTGCTTAGATCAACAATCAATGCCCATGGAAGCAGCAGTCATGAAATCAAATCACATACTTGTATTAGGCAAATATTCTGCAAAAGGCTTCTTTAAAATCTTAAAAAGCAAAAAGTCACTTTGATGACTAGGGTGCACCTGACCCAAAACATAGTCTTTTTAATCATCTTATGTGCATGTAGAAGCTAGACAACAAGAAAGGAAGAATAAGAACTGACACACTTGAATTATGGTGTTGGTGGAAATTAGTGAATATACCACAAACTGCAAGAAGAACAAAAAAATAAAATCTGTCTTAGAAGTACAGCCAGAATGCTCTTTAGAAGTGAAGATGGCAAGACTTTGCCTTGTTTACTTTGCACGTGTTATCAGAAGAGACCAGTCTCTGGAAAAGGACATCATCCTTGGTAAAGCACAGGGTTAGCAAGAGAAAGCCTCTGGGAGACAGAATGACACAACAGTGGACACAACAGTGGGCTCAGACAAAGCAGTGACGTGTGAGGATGGTGCAGGAGCAGGCAGTGTTTCCTTCTGTTTTGCACAGGGTCTCTACAAGTCAGAATCAACTCTATGCTATCTAACAACATTTTTCACTACCCAGGTCATTAAAGGGATACCTAAAACTTCGTATTTCTGATTCATTTGAATATATACATATAGGTAGGCAGGAAGAAGTTTTACTGAAGCTCATAAAGTCTTGCACAGCAGGCTTTTAAAGTCTTTCTCTGGAGACCGAAAGAAACCACTCTTCCAGGTACAAAGAGAATTATTGGCCATGATCCTCTTAAGGTCCTTTCTGCTTCCAAGACAGGGACACTGTTTATATAAATCACTTTCTTTAATAGCTAACACAGCCACACTGTAAACTCATAAAGGGAAGGGCTTGATAAAATCACTCACTATGTATCTGTCATTGCCTGTGCCATTGTGGATACTGGACAAATGTTAATGGATTCTGGAAAGAATGAAAGCATGGGTGACACAGCACAAGAGAAAGTATTCAATACATGTTTTAAATGATGACAGTCTGACACTTGCCTGCCCTCTCTACCTTGACCAATGATCTGTCCTTACTATCTACTTTCAGCCTTGCTCAGCCGTTGTACCTATCTCTATGTCATCAGTAACTTCTTCCAACACTGCAAATCGTTTGAGTATTTCCCACCTGTGAAAACAAATTCCTGAATAGTAATTTTTTTTTAAAAAGGCAATTTGAAGGAGAGGTGTGACTTTCAAAACTCTTTAAGCCAATATGAGATTTTTTTTTTTTTTAAGCAATTCACCTGATGAGTTCTCAACCCAACGCATGGTATTCCACTTGTGTAAATTGTAAAATCTGACAGTGTCAGTGGCCAAGGACGGACTCTTGCTCTCCTTGTATGTGATTGGGATGAGATCCACGTAGTATAGGATAAATGATGAAGCAGTGGATAAGGACTGTGGCTGTTAACTAAAAAGTTGGCAGTTTGAATCCACCAAGCAATTCTTAGAAACTCTGTGGGACAGTCCTACTTTGTCCTATAGGGTTGCTATGAGTCAGAATTAACTCATTAGCAATGCGCTTAGTTTTCTGTTTCAAAACATTAAAAAGGAGCTCTGATGACATCATGGTCAAAGCACTCAGCTGCTAACTAGCAGGTTGGTGGTGCAAACCCACCAGCCATTCTGCGGCAGAAAGATGGGGCAGTCTGATTTTGGAAAGATTCACTGCCTTGGAAACTCTACGGGACGGTTCTACTCTATTTAAAAGGGTTAATATGACTTGGAATCAGCTTGATGGTACTGGGTTTGGTTTTTTTGTTGTTGTTTTTAAACAATTTATCACAGAATTCTTCATTGTTATATTACCATAAAGATGTGTTTGTAGTAACTGAGATTATGTAATAAGGCACCAGTAACTGAAAACACAGAGATCAGGTTTTGCTAGATAACCAGCTGGCAAGACTTTATACGTCATGGGAAATTTTGCACTCTGACATTTGTAGCCAAATTTCCTCGCCCCTTTGAATTGTGGTTTTTGTCTTTTCTTTGTTTTTTCTACTCCCATATCCCCTTTTCTCCTCATAGAGGTCCCGGACAGAGGTCCCTGACAGCCATCTCTAACTCTGCTTAATTTTTTTTTAAAGCTTTAAGCAGCTTTCTCCAACCAAAAGTTGAGAGCGAGTTTAAAATTCTGCTTGTGAGAGTCAGATGTGCAACTTGGCCTCAAATCAGTTAGAGAGGATGGGTTCAGAAAAGCCGAGAGTCATTCTGAAGTATCAGCAGACGCTTTTACTAGGGAAGGGGAGCAGGGCAAGGCTCCAGGGGGAGTCCTGTCTACCCACAGAGCAAAGTGACAACAACTGCCTGTCTGACAGGAGTGCAGGGACAGTCTCCTGAGACCCAGGGCCCAGAGAAATCCCTGGTTAGTGTCTGCAGGAGTCTGTTTCTCCCAGCTCGGGAAGCTAGCCCCTTTATGTAAGCAATGGGTTAGGTTCTGGGAGACCTAGAATAAGTCACTTCCCTCCTCTGAGTCAGTTCTCTGAACTGTAAAAAGAGAGGATTAAGCCAAATTAGACACTGTTTTTTTGACCGAGGTAAAAACTTTGCTCAAACAAAAAGTGACATGTCAATTCATATTAAAAACAAACATAGAGCCGGCCTAGCACAGGCTTGGGACAATGGATAGAGCCTTGCCAGCTCTCACCTTATTCCCCACCCCCTTCCCTTTTAGGTGCTTCCCGAGGACTCTCAGTGGATCCCAATGAACTGAAATACAGGGTGAAAACCACAAGATGTGATCACGTCTGGGGCCAGCCATGAGCTGGTAAATGTTTAACAAAAGGCTGGACAGAGGTGAGAGGTGGCTGACCAGTAGTGTTTGCCTATTTCTGTGACCTCAGTACTGCCACCATGGCTAAATTGAACACATCACATTGAACCTAGCCGGGAAGGCAAACGCATACTCTATAGTAAAATAATTATAAAATAGTGAGTTTTGAGTATTTATTGCATTTGTTTTAAGTACAATTGATTTAATTTTAAGTTTATGTGTCTTTTTTGTCTTTTAACATTTTTTAACAATAAACCCATTGCTGTCAACTCCAAATCATGGTAACCCTACAGGACAGAGTAGAACTGCCCCCACAAGGTTTCCAAGGAGTGGCTGGTGAATTCAAACTGCCCACCTTCTGGTCAGCAACCAAGTTCTTAACCCTCGTACCAAAAACATTAACCACTGGGTTTTACAAGTGTCTATGAGCCAGCTTGAGCATACCAGCATCTGGGACCACTCTAGCTCCAATATTCCAAATGTTTCCACTAAAGTGTAAGCCATTTGAAGTTGGACAAGGCCAAAGTGAATAAACCTGGGGATTCTGAAATGTGCTCAAGAAGGAAAAAACCAAATGTTGTCAGTGTCATTTCCAGCAAGAGCACTGAATTTGGTGAAAAGTGAGGGCCCATCCAGTGAATGGTAAGTGAGGCAATGACAGGCAAGCACTCAGCAGGCTCTGAACTTAGAGTTAATTTTTCATTCAGTAGTAGGATGTATTTGCCGCCAGCCAGCCCCATTCTATCCTTCAGCCTCTCATTGGGCAGGAGGCACCAAACATGACCAAGAGACATTAGCATGGAGGCTTTTGGAGAGCCTGCAACAGGGTCTTCTGATGACCCAAGGTGATCACAGGTGGTAACTCAGGTGTGCCTGGGGACCACGTGGGCTCCACCTGGATCTCTGCCTTCGGTTGATGTGATCTTACTGTAAGTGCCTTATTTCTCCCCCTGGTAATGAGCTCCCTGTGAGTAGGACCAGTCATATATTTGTTCCTTGTTCTTCTCAGACCCTCAGAAAAGAGCATGAGTGTTTATTAGCCAAATAGTTAAGATTCCTTGTGACAAAAATTCTAGTTCTGTCACCTGTTAATTGTGTGACCTTGAGCAAGCTAACAACTTCTCTATATCTCAATTTTATCCTCTATCAAAATGTAGATAATACTTAGTTCACACTGTAACTGCAAAGTTTAAATGAGTTTTCATGTACATAAAGTGCTTAGAACAATGTTTTGCACATCTTCCCTTCCATTAAGTCGATTCTGACTCATAGCAACTCTGTATAAGACAGAAAAGAACTGTCCCATTGGGTCTCCTAAGTTGTGATCTTTATAGACGTGGACTGCCACATCTTTCTCCCACAGAGTGGCTAGTGAGTTCAAACCACTGACCTTTTGGCTAGCAGCCAAGTGCTTGACCACTGTACCATCCAGAGTTCCTGCTTGGTACGTAGTACTTGCTCTTTAAGTGTTAGCTATTGTCATGTGATAGATAAATGAATGCAAGAGTACCACTAGGCATGGGAAAGAAGACTAAATATGACTGTATAATAATCATTATAGTACAATCATAACCATTACCTTGCCTAGCAGTTATTGAATGTTTAAAATGTACTTTACAAGCATTATTTTATTGACTTCTCATAAGAACCTAACAGGAAAAAAACTACCATTAGCGTATTACAAAGAGAAGAAAACCCAGTCTTATGGGGGGAAGGAAGCCCTGGTGATGTATGGTTAAGTGCTACATCTGCTAACCAAGAGGTGGGCCATTCGAATCTGCAAGGTGCTCCTGGGAAACTCTATAAAGCAGTTCTGTTCTGTTCTATAGCGTCTTTATGGGTTGAAATTGACTCAGTGGCAGTGGGTTTGTTTTCAGTTTTATGGAGGGAAAGTACCTTTCCAAGATCATATAGGAAACCCTAGTGGCTTGGTGGTTAAGAGCTTTGGCTGGTGAACAAAAGGTCAGAAGTTTGAATACACCAGGTGTTCCTTGGAAACCCTATGGGGCAGTTCTACTCTGTCCTATAGGGTATATTTGAGTCAGAATCTACTCAAGGGAAATAAATGGGTTTAAGATCACATAGTTAGTTGATAACTCAAACACAGGTCCCTTTAACTCCACAGTTTCAGTTGTCAGTCATGTGCTATACTGCTATATCCACAGTCCCATCGAGCCAACATCTAACTTGTAGCCCACTCACCTACTGTCTTCTGTGGTGTGTCTGGCCCCTGACTTTCTCACCACCTCCATCTCTCTCCACCTAACCCTCCAGGTCCAGTCAAGACTTCCCAGACTTCCTCCCATACTATGAAGCCCCCAGCACTTCCATACACTGGAAAGCCTTCACTCTCTTCCACTTGTGTCCTACGAGATAAATATTAATTACCTTCTCCATTTTTCCAGATGAGGAAACTGAGGCTAAGATAAGCTGAATAACTTGTCCAAGTCTACTTCATAACGATCAGAACCAGGACTTAAATCCAAGTCTGCTCAACTAGAGTCCATGTTCTTAATCACATCTGTTTTTAATCATGTTTGATTTTTAAATATACACTGGATAGGTAAATGAGTCTTTACTCAGCCAGCTCAGAGCCATGACGGGCTTACATAGGAGTTGTACATAGGATACATACGGTCACTAAGAGTCAGAACCTACCAATGGCACCAAACAACAACAAAGATTAAATTCAGGTCCAGGCTAAGACACACTGCCCTAAGCCCCATGACATAGCCCATCCCTGCTGAAAGCTGCTCTGTATATCAGTGGAGTTTCCCCAAGGCTGTGCTCCTCTGCCTGACAAAGTGTCTGATTGTAAAATGGGAACAATAGGGAAGTCAGCCAGGTGGACCAAACCCTGCCCTAACCAAGTACCCTTGGCTCTTCTCAGCTACCTGGGCTTGATAATGCACAAAGTAAGAAGCTGAAGTCAACTAAGAAACACTGGAGCTATTTCTCCAGAAGAACCAATGAACTGATCACACAGGGGACCACAGGGAGCCAAAGTGGGGAGAAACCAGCTCTTCTCTGCAGTTCCTGGTTGTGTGAACCCTAAGAAGGGGCCAGGCAGCCATGGAATTGTCCCACGGAGGTGATACTGCCTCTACCCTCAAGGTGCCTACAGCTGCTTCAGGATTCTCAACCCCGTTAAGAGCCTCTAGGGAGCACCACACAAGTGGATGTACATGGAGCCCAAAGCGCAGAGACACGGAGCGCAGCATGAAGTTACTAGGATTGTTCAGAATACAGCTGAATGCTTCAGAGAAAGTTTCTTAGAGATAGCAACAACCAGATTTTATAAAGTTTAAAAATATTTTTTCTTGGTACAAAAGTAATATATGCCCATGACAAACAAACCTGAAAAAACAGACAAGCAAAGAATGGAAATTAAAGAACCACCCACGATCTCGCCCACCCAAAGACAACTTCTATCAACAATTTCAACACTTTGACAACCAGGTTTTGCAGGAGAGAATGCACAGATGCTGGAATGCACAGGTCAGTTGTGTGTGTGTGTAGGGGTGTGGTTGTGAGCACACATGTGCACATGTGTATGTGTGTGTACATGTGTATGTGTGTGGCTGTCTCTATGTATGTATATGACTGCATGTGTAGCTGGAAGTGGGATGTGTCCTGGTGTTTTAGCCTATGTTTAGAAGTAAACAATAAGAAACCTGTTTTATGGTTTGAGAAGGAGAGGTTGAGGAAGAGGATGAATAGAACATCTTGTAGACCAGGCAGAGATTTGAAGAGATTTGAAGTAGATAGTATTAGCGGGCTTAGCTGAACACTGGCATGATTAAAATAATAATAATTGCAATAATAATTAATGGTTTTTTAATGGTATGTGTAACAAGTTGGACTAAGGGCTTTATAATCCATTATCTCATTTAATCTTACAACCATCCCATGAAACAGCAAGTATTATTATCGTTGTTTTATAGAGGACAGGGACTTTGTTCAATCTCACACAGCAACAAGTTCCAACCCAGAACACAGATATTTCTTACCATGTGCTGTGTAGACTACCTGCAAAAGAATCCTCTGTGGTATATGTTAAAACACAGTCTTGAGTTGCATCCAGAGGTGTCTGAGTCAGCAAGTCTGACATGGGGGCAAAGCCTTGTATAACTAACAGCTCCACTGGTGAAGTTCCATTTGCCCAAGTTTGAAGGTAACCAATCTGTAAGGGTGAACTAGCATGACACGTCATCAGAGTCCAGGAGGTCACAGCCAGAGATCCATGGCCTGGACCTTACTGGCCCTAATTGTCCTGGACACTGACGCTGCAGCCTTCACAGCTCCTTTTGCAACCGGAGGATTTGCCTTTGAGTAGATATCACTTGGAACCTCTTGCAGGTGGGTCTCTCAACAAATGCTCTTAGATGCTTGAGCTCAGCAAAATAATAAAATAGGGTCACTAGTGCCTTGTTACATCTAGAGGTGTGCCTTCACTGGCCATAGTGAGACCAGTGGGTGCAGCTGTAAGTCCTGTGGCCTGGGAGGAGGTAGGATCTGATGCTCTGGGGTGGCAGTGGGACTAGGTCCCAGACTGACTGGAGTTAGGGCCTTGATTCAGCTGAGCATTCAAATTAATGAGGTCAAAGTAGCAACTGGGTCAGAGAACAGGATCAGAAGCTTAGAAGTGGGAGTTATGGGCTAAACAAAGCTGCTTTTGTGGTAACTGGTTGTTTTGGGTTGTTTTCACCAGGATGTTCCCCAGACTGCTGCTGAGACCCCAAGTATTTTATCAGCACTTTTGTCAGGGTGCACAGCTCCTCTCAGCCCCCTAGGTCCTCTGCAGCCCATGCAGCCAGTCTTTACCTAGTAGGGAGCAGGTACAAGCTCCCTGTGCTACATCCCAAGGCATCACTGTAGCTAGAGTTCTGAGTCTTCCTTCTAACACTCAGTGACCATAAGTAGGTACAAACCTTGCTTGCTTGCAGTTTCTGTGCCGGTAAAATGGAGATCCAGTAACCAGTTATAGTTTAGCCAGTTCCTACTCCTGGCAATTCCATGCATCTGAGACTGGAGCTGTGCTGCAAAGGTTTTTTTAGTGGTTGATTTTTCAGAATAACATCACTAGGCTTTGCTTTCAAGGTGCCTTTGGATACTCAAACCTCCCACTTTTCCGTTCACAGTGGAGTAACCATTTATACCACCCAGAAACACCAAAATGGGCACAGTAACACCCAAATTACTTCATACAGTTAATGAAATAATGTATGTGAACGTCGTTTCTGAACTATAAAATGGTGTACACAGGTGTAGCCAGCCACCTGGAACATGATTAAGAGTTACAAGGCAACCTCAGAATATATGATTGTTCAAGGCAATATGAGATAAAAAGTCTAGATCTGTTCACCACATGATTTGACTGAAGGTCATCTCCAGACTGAAATGCTTCAGATCACAAAGTCACAAATGAACATGACCAGTGTATACCTGGTTCCACATTCTCTTCTGAATCCAGCTTGAATTTCTGGTAGTTGCTTGTGAATACACTGTTGTGGTTACTTGGCTGTTGGCTTGACAGTTACTTTTGAATCATCTTGAGCAACATTTTACTTGTGTGGTATTAATGACATTATTCGGTAATTTCCACATTCGGTTGGATGACCCTTCTTTGGAATGGACATAAATATGGATCTCTTCCAGTCAGTTGGCCAGGTAGCTGTCCTCCAGATTTCTTGGTGTGAACAAGCAAGCACTTCCAGCACTGCATCTGTTTATTGAAATACCTCAATTGATATTCCATCAATTCCTGGAGCCTTGTTTTCTATCGATGCCTTCAGTGCAGCTTCAACTTCTTCCTTCAATACCACTGGTTCCTTATCATGTGCTACCTCTTCAAATGGCTGAACAATGACCTGTTCTTCCTGGAAAATGATTCTGTGTATTCCTTCCATCTTCTTTTGATGCTCCTTGAGTTGTTTGATATTTTCCCTGTAGAATCCTTCACTATTGCAACTTGAGGCTTGAATTTTTTTCTTCAGTTCTTTCAGCTTAAGAAATGCAGAATGTGTCCTTACCTTCTGGTTTTACATTTCCAGCTCTTTGCACAAATTGTTATAATACTTTCTTTTGTCTTCTGGAGCTGCCCTTTGAAATCTGTTTAGGTCTTTTACTCCACCATTCCTTCCTTTTGCTTTAGCTGCTTGACATTCAAGAGCAAGTCTCAGAGTCGCTTCTGACATCCACTTTGGTCATTTCTTTCTTTCGTCTTTTTAATGACCTCTTGTTCTCTTCATAGATGATGTCTTTGATGTCACTCCACAATTCATCTGGTCTTCAGTCATTAGTGGTCAACATATTAAATCTGTTCTTGAGATGGTCTTTAAACTCAGAAGGGATATACTCAAGGCCATACTTTGGCTCTTGTGGAATTTTTCTAATTTTCTTCAGTTTCAATTTGAATTTGTATATGAGCAACTGATGATCTGTGCCACAGTCAGCACCTGGTCTTATTCTGACTGCTGATACAAAGTTTTTCCATCATTGATGTCAGAAGCATCTTGGCTGAAAGCAGAGAACACCAGAAAAATGTTTACCTGTTTCATTTACTATGCAAAGTCATTGAATTGGGTTGATCATAACAAATTATGGCTAACATTGTGTAAAATGGGAATTCTGGAACACTTAATTGTACTTTTAAGGAAATTGTATATGAATCAAGAGACAGTTGTGTGAACAGAACAAAGGGACACTGAGTGGTCTGAAGTCAGGAAAGGTGTATGCCAGCTCTATGTCCTTTCACCATACCTTTTCAGTCTGTATGCTGAGCAAATAATCTGAGAAGCTGGATTATATGAAGAAGAATGAGGCATCAGAATTGGAGAACAACTCATTAACAACCTACATTACACAAAAAACACCATTTTACTTGCTGAAAGTGAAGATTTGAAACACTTACTGATGAAAATCAAGGACTCCAGCCTTCAGTACGGATTGCCCCTCAACAACAAGAAAACAAAAATCCTCACAACTGGACCAGTAAACAACATCATCATAAATGGAGAAAGGATTGAGGTTGTCAAGGATTTCATTTTACCTGGGTCTACAATCAACACCCATAGAAGCAGTAGTCAAAAAATAAATAAAGATGTCACCTCGAAGACTAAGGTACACCTGACCCAAGCCATGGTATTCTCAATCACATCGTATGCATGGGAAAGCTGGATAATGAATAAAGAAGACAGAAGAAGAAATGCCTTTGCATTGTGATGCTGGAGAAGAATGCTGAATGTACTATGGACTGCCAAAAGAACAAACAGATGTTCTAGAAGAAGTGCAACCAGAGTGCTCTTGGAAGCAAAGATGGCAAGTCTTATATACTTTGGACACGTTGTCAGGAAGGATCAGTCCCCGGAGAAGGACATCATGCTTGGTAGAGTAGAGGGTCAGAGAAAAAGACGAAGACCTCTGACAAGATGGACTGACACAGTGGCCACAACAATGGGCTTAAGCATAAAAACGATTGTGGACATGGCACAAGACCAACAGTGTTTCATTCTGTTGTGCATAAGATCACTATGTGTCGGAACCAACTTGACAGCACCTAACAGCAACGACTAAGAGTAGATACCTGTAAACTGGGAAATGCTCATTGCAGTGTTCTGATTAATTCACAGTCCCACGTCCTGCCAAAAAATACAGATGACGGAAAGGCTGAGTAAGAGCCCAGCCTGAGATCTGAGGCCAACTTATACTACACACACACTTCTTTGTCCTTGGGTTAATCATCCAACAGCCTAGAGTCAACAGGCACCAAAGCCTCCAAAGCAATGATAAGATAACGCAGGTAACTCATTCGAAAGCACCTGAAATGACGAACAGAATCAAAGGGCAGAGCCAGAGATTAGCGTTTAAGGGAGGGCTTCTACCCCTTAGCCAACTCCCTGGGCCTCCCTGGGCCTCTGGACCCTCGTCTGTAAAATCTGGAAGTTGTCCTCTATGATCTCAAAAGTCCTTTCAGCATTCTAGTTCTCTGCATGAAAAAAATTGGTGGGAAGATAGTATATAAATTCAGGCTTCATTTGCTCTTGTTTACCTCCGAGGCAAGCCCAGAACTGGGTATCACCAGTGCAGTGAGGAAGGTGTTCCACACAGAGAAAGCTGGGGAAGGTGAGGAGCTGCTCCAGCCTTGGGTGGGTTGCCAGTGACTCTCTCCATGGTCAAACATCCAGAATACCTTTCACGGACACGATCCCATTTCATCCTTCCCCTTCCTTGCGAGGTTTGTATTTTTGGTAGCTCACCCCTTGTGACCACAGGGCAGGGAACAAAAGAATGCTTATGAGGCTGGAAATGCATTTTAAGGACACCCAGGAATGCTGAGTAGGAAAGGAATGTGGCTCTTCGGTAGTCCTGGCCTAAGGCTCTCGGTTCCTGGTCCGGAGGCGGGTTTCACAAGTTATCCTGTCTTAAGTGGCGCTAGGCCCACCTCCTTTCTCTTATTCCTGCTTTCATTGGTTGGCTGGTCAGCATGGGCTAGCCCTCCTATTGGTCTGAGTTCTTGCCACTTCTGGGCATCTGTGACAAAATAATTGCCACATTAATTTGTTTGGTGTCTTTTTCTTTTGCTTTCTCTTTCCAAGCAGCTTGGAAAGATATCTGAAAAGTAATCTTCCTGTCTTTGATAAAAGTCACAGCACATGCATGAGATGATGCAGACACCCAGAGGAAGAAAGGAGAGAGAGGAGAGATTTGAAGCACCGGGAAGGAGAGAGGAGGGCTCTCAGAGACCAGGAAGGGGGAAGAGATAGAACACAGCTGTGACTGGAGAAACAAGTACGTTCCAGGATGCTGACTAGATCTCAAAAGTGGTAAGGCCTTAGGCAGTGGATTTCCATCCTCACCCAAGATCCTGGACCCCAACTATGACCTAGAAGCAGCAAAATAAGAAGGGACCTGAGGCATCGAAGGAAAACTCAGTGTGGATTATTGACACATGACTGAATGGGACACCTTTGGCACAACTTGGCATTATCTTGCAGGAGTGAGGTACAGCCCCCAGAATGACAGATTAATTTTTCACCCACTGAATAGTATTTGGGTTACGGGTTACTTTAATTGAAAGCAAATACAACAAAAACAGAGGAATGCAATGTTCCTAGCTCAACTGTGTTGTGGAGCAAAATTCTCACATGGCTTACCAGTATGCGTGATCCCGCTGTCCTGGCCTCATCAGACTGTGAAGATATCAGTTTTGTCTACTTCATACCTAGATGTTATTAGATCTATGTGCTTTCCAGCCAATATAAAAAATATGGTCTTTAAAAAAACAAACAAAAAAAACCTCGCTGCTGTCAAGTCGATTCCTACTCATAGCAATCCTATAGAGCAGAGTTGAACTGCCCCACAGAGTTTCCAAGGAGCTCCTAGTGTATTTGAACCACCAACCTGCCATAGCACTTAATCACTCCACCACCAGGGTGCTTTAGCTGTAATACAAAACCTAAATTCAAATGTATAAGGAAATATATTATCTCACATAACGAGAAGTCCAGAAGTAGTAGGCTCCAGATGTGGCACAATGAGCAACTCAAGACATCCTCAGGGACCCAAGTTGTCTTTATTGTGTAATCCGCTGTCCTCAGGATGATGCCTTTGCCCTCCAGCTGGCTCCTTTTGTGGTGGCAAGATGGCAGCACCAAACACAACAACATCTAGGGGAAGAAAAGGAGTCATCCCTGTGTTTGGTTCTTAGTAAGATCAAAGTCCCCAGACTATGGAAAATTCCACTATCTCAAGCAGCTTGACACACCCATAGCTTTACTTTAACATCCTGGTTCCCCTTTCCTTAAATGCTGCTGAAAACCAGAGGAAATCAGTAGGAACCAGCTTAGGCACCATGTTAACATTCTGCATAACCTTTTAGCTCGTTAAATACCTCATACACAGAAACTTCCTCTCCTCTGGGTGGAGTTCAACAGCATATTTTAAACAGGTGATTCACGAAGTTATGTGCAAACCCCACTGCATCCGCATACTATGATCAAGAGTGATGTAATTTGTATGAATGTCGTGTTTGTAAACCCTGTAAAAGTCATCTTCCCTTTCTCCCTTCCTGAGCAGTCTTGGCAGCAGCATCCCTAACTGTTCCTTTCTTTGTGCAGTGAATTAAAGGGTCTTTCTGATATCCCACCTTAGTCTTTCACTTATCGCTGAGACAAGTCTTACCAAGCAGAACCTGGAGTTTCCAGCCAGCAACATTAGAAGCATGGTAACATTTTTGAGAATTCTCCATAGAATTCTTTTAATGTCTCACTGGCCAGAATTGTATTTGTGCCCATTTCTAAGCCAAGTCCTTTTAGTAGATACAGAACTTAATAAAGATCACCGAGATACCATCCTTTCTCCCATTATCACTTTCCCAAAACCAGATCAGCAGGCTTGCATTCCTCTTCCTATCTCCAGGGTAGTAAATCAATTACTTCAAAACTTCAGGAAGGTAATGATGTTGTTCAATAAGATGTAAAGAAATCTTATGACTCCCTCTTCTATCTTCTGACAAGGTTTGACATTTTCCAGATGTAAATCCCTTTGTAATCTGGCTATAAAAGCTGTTGCAATTGTAACCCAAACAGAACAGTCTTGGAGCAGCTGTTCTCACTGTTCCCAAGACTGACATGCTTGTCTGTCAATAAAGCACACTTGAACCTTTTTTCCCATCTCTGAGACTAGCTGCAGTAACAGATGGAATGAACTTGCTTTTGGTTTGGCAACAGTTCTGGACCCCCATAATTGGCTTGAAGGGAGGCTGAAGAGTCAACCACAGTGAATATTTGCAAAGTACTTTCCCTTCCCAAATTCAGTCTTGTTCATTCTGAACAGACATATACCTACCCATTGTTAATCTTTGTTCCTTCTTCAGAACTCTAGCATTCCCTTCTTTTACCTGGAAGGCTCTCAGACATATTCACCAATGTCTGAACCCCGAATGTAGATGTAACTCAAGATTTTTTTTCAGGAGACTCATCAGAGGAGACAGTGTTGAAATGAGACATAAGTGACTCCATTTTGAGGAAGGGCACAGTAAAAATTCAAGGTATTAAAGAAAGCCCTAAGAAACAACTTAATAGCAGAAAATACCAGAGTAATCTCACCTTGTCTTACAAAACATCTGTCTGTCACAAGACAAAGCCTGGAGACAGCTTTACAAATGACCCCTAGACCTTGACCACAGTCTACTAAAACATTTGCTAACAACCACATTTTACAACTAACAGGAATTCCATGTGGCTGAAACATTCACTAATGACTATATTTTGTAACTTGCAGAAATTCCATATGGCCTCAGCCAATCAATGCAAAGGTCAGCTCCCCCTCCCTGCTTTGCGGTTTCATGGTTTAAATGCTGCACGCTAGGGAAACTGGAAGTCGCCTCCAGCTCTGTGTAGTTTGGAGTGCGTCCCTGGTGCACTAGCCCCCTTTTTCCTATTGGGCACATTTTTAATAAAATTTAACTTTTAAAGAGACACTACTTTGCGTTTTGAAATCCAGACCCCTAACAACAGCACATCAGGGGAGTCTGGGGAGAGGATTGACCCATAACTACTTGTGCCAGATAAGTCTAACTCTCAGCTGTAGCCCACTGAAGAACTCCTTCATGTGGCTGTTTCCACTTCAAGTGCCTCAGTCCTCAACCCATTCTGTCCCTAAAAAGGTAGAGTTGGGCTAGCAGCAAAGCGTGCTGCACAAGCCATCAGAGCTCTCATGGATTGAACTGTGTTTCCCCCAAAAATGTGTGTAACAATTTGGCTAGGCCATGATTCTCACTATTGCATGATGTTCCTCCATTCGGTAAACCTTGCTTCTGTGATGTTAATGATGGAGGATGGACAGCAGTTGTGTTGACGTGGCAGGACTCAGTGTGTAGGACTGTTTTGTGCCTTGAGGCAGTCTCTTGAGATATAAAAGAAAGAAGCTAGCAGAGAGATTGGGGGACCTCATACTATCAAGAAAAAAAGCAGTGCCAGGAACAAAGCACATCCTTTGGAAAGAACCAAGGTCCCTGCACTTCAGAAACTCAGTCCAGACGAAGACTGACCACAAGGGCCTTCCTCCAGAGCTAGCAGAGAAAGCGTTCCCCTGGAGCTGACACCATGAATTTGGACTTTTAGCCTACTGAACTGTGACAAAATAAAATTTCTCTTTACAAAGCCATCCACTTGCGGTATTTCTGTTAAACCAGGAGTAGATGGACTAAGACAAGAGCCATACTGGGGAAAATACTAGTTGTGCTACCTTTCTCAGAAGGAGGTTGTGTTTATGGTATCACAATTTACCCTGAAGATTACTCAGTACATAAGAAATATTTGACATAAGAAGAAACTGAGGCACAGAGTGGTTAAAATGCATGCCCAGGGTCACTTAGCTGGTTAAGTGGCAAAATGGGACCATTACTGTGTAACAGGAAAAAGATAAGTTCAGCCCACAGAGCAGAAAACACCTCAGACACCACTTTGTTTGTAGAGAAAGAGGCTGTTTACCAGTTAGTGGTGCAGCACATGGACTCAAGGCTGAAAAACAGCTGTGCACCCCATTCCATTATCAGACACATCTATTTATATGTTTTTCCAAGAAAGTAGACAAAGGAATTTCCATTTATTCTCTTAATTGGCAGTTACAGGTATACAGATTTTTGTATTGGATTTTTATTGGCCCAGTATACTTAACAAGGCACTAGATAAGTAGTTATCATTAAGTACATGGGAAGAAGCTACCCTCTCCTTAGAAACTGGGCTTGTCAAGGATTTCTATGGGTGGGAGGAGGGAGCATCCTGGGTGACGCCGGAGAGAGGCATCTGGACTTTTACCTTCTCCTTAGAAACTGAGCGCATCTCTATGAGGGGCTGAGGGAAACTGGTTATCTGACACTCCAACCCTAATTTAGGCATCAAGCAGAAAGCAGGCATTGATTTGAATAGAGTTTGAGAAGCTCCTCACAAAGCAAACTGGTGCCTTCTTATCTAAACAGTATTTACAAGGCTACTTCCTCAGGTGAATTCACCTCTCAAGATGGAGAGCACATGGATGTGGGTGTGGGTCACATTCAGCAGGCCAGACCCATCGTTGTCAATCATCTGATGTCACGCATTCCAGCTGTTTTCACTGTTTGCAATCACTCATTTACAAGGCTCGTAAGTCCTGCACCCAGGCCTTCTGGAATTTAAGTGGTATCCCCTTAAAAGCTTTTTCTTCCTCTCTCAATTGTACATATCTTGGCATGGACATGTACTTTTATTTGTCTTGAGCAAATACCTCAAAATTTAATTGCTTGGTCACAAAACATGTGCGTGTTTAGCTACAAGAAACTGCCAATGTCATTGACATGTATGTGTAGAAATATTGAGTGAGTATACGTTCTGCTGTGTAGTTGCACACACACACACACACACACACCAAAAAAAAAAACAACTGCCCAACTGTTTTCCAAAACGGTTGTTCAAGTGTTTGAGTTTGTTCCACATCCTTATCAACATTTGATGTTGTCAACATTTCTATTTTAGCTGTTCTAGGGGGTTGTGTATTTGTTTTAATTTGCATTGCTTTATTGTCATGGATTGAATTGTATCCCCCCAAAATGCCTAGGCTGTGACAGTGTTAATGCCCACCATTTGTCATTTGATGTGATTTTTGTGTTGTCAGGCCTATCTTTATGATGTTAATGAGGCAGAATTAGAGGCAGTTATGTTAATGAGGCAGGACTCAACAGATTCATTAGATTAGGTTATACCTTGAGACAATCTCTTTTGGGATATAAAAGAAGCAAACACAGAGACAGAAGAATCTCAGATCCTTAGAAAGCAGCACAGGGAACAGAGCACATCCTTTGAATATAGATTTCTTGCATGGAGAAGTCCTAGACCAAGGAAAGATTGATGACAGGAACCTTCCTCCAGAGCCAACAGAGAGAATTCCCCGGGAGCTGATGCCCTGATTTCAGACTTCTATCCTCCTGGAACATGAGAGAATAAACCGCATGTAAAAGCCATCTATTGGAGGTATTTCTGTTATAGCAACTCTAGGTAACTGAGATACCTACTAACTGGTTATGCTGAGCACTTTTCATGTGCTTACGGGCCAGCGTATGTCTTCTACGAAGTATGTGTTAAAGTCTTCTACCAATTAAGAAAAAAAAAAAGATTGTATTTCTTTTTGTTACTCAGTTGTAGGAGGGCTTTTTTTAATAAAGACCATTGTTTTGCAAATACTTGCTTCAAATCCGTGGCTTGCCGATTCATTTTCTAATGGGTACATAGAATTTTCAATTTTCACTAAGTGTAGTCAATATTTTCTTTTTATGGTTACTGTTTTTAAAACCTAAGAAAAACCTTTTCCCTATTTCAAGGCTGCAAAGATATTCTTCTATGTTTTCTTGTACAGTTTTTTTCTAGTTTAGCCTTTACATTTAGATTTGTGATCTATCTCAAATTAATTTTGATATATAGTATGAAAAGTAAAAGTTCATTTTTTAAATATAGAAATCTAGTTGCTCCAGTATCAGTTATTAAAAACACTAGTCTTTCTTCAATAAACTGCATTAGCAACAGTGTCAAAAATCACTTAAACATACAAATGAGGGTCTATTTCTGGACTCTAGTTGTTATCTATATAACCATCCTTACATCAATACTTTCTTGATTATTATAGCTCTGTAGTAAATTCTAAATTCAGATAACCTTCAACTGTAAAATTTCAAGAAAGTTCTCCAACTTTGTTCATTTTCAGTATTGTGTTGGTAATCCTACGTCCTTTGCTTTTCCATAAATTTTAGAATTCATTTTTTAATTCCTGCAAAAAGAAAAAAAAAAAAGAACTCTGCAAGGGGGCCTTCCCTGGGATTGCATTGCATAGGTAAGGTTTCAACAGAGTTAAAGATAAGGCACTTGAATTTGAGGAAGCAACATCAGCCCAGATGAAAAAGTTTTATGGGTAGGGGAGAAGTAGGATGTGAGGCTGGCAAGGTCAAGTGAGGTGAGTTGTGGAGGGCCTTGAACCCCAAGATCTTCTTTCCATTGGGCATGGAGAAAGCTGTTTTGAGCATAGGAGTGATGGAGGAACAGCTAAGAAGAAAAGTGACCATTTAGGATGCTTTTTGTGAGGGTGACAGAACCCTGATGGTGCAGTGGTTAAGTCCTCAACTGCTAACAACAAGCTGATGGTTCAAACCCACCAGCCTGCTTCTGTAAAGATTATAGCCTTGGAAATGCTATGGAGCAGTTCTACTACTCTACCGTAGGGTTGCTCTGAGTTGGAATCAACTTGACAGCAACATGTTGGTAGGGGTGACTTCACTCCTCCCCTCTGTGTGATATGGGATTTGAACCACACATTTTCTGAGATTTCTTCCAGTCCTGATTTTTCTATGATTCTTTATTCCTAAAAGAGGACATTGAGACAAGTGCAACAATAATTTTTCAGCTTCTTTAGGAGCAGAGAAGATACTACCAAATCCTTAATTCCAGTTTTAACCCAACCAGTAGGTCTGATTGCTAAGGTTGGGTTAAGCATCAAATGCCTAATATATTGCCAGTGACATGGAAATTTGCCAAAGGTGAAGAACAAATGTCCTGATTTTCCATGGATAGTCTATGTGGAAATAACAATCTTCCTAGAATCCTGAATCTATACTTCCATCTCAGAATATCTGCTGGCAACCCAACCCTCTTCAACTTCTTTCCTGTCATAAAAGAAAATGGTCTGTCCACATATTTAGGATTAATTCCTCTACTAAACTTTTGATATCATCTCCCTTTAATTCTTCCATTCCTTTATTCTCCAACATTTCAAACCCTTCCTCTCCCGTGCTTCCTCTCCTGTCTTCAATCCTACTTGTACTTTTTTGCTTAAATCTTGAAATAAGTTCAAATGACCTTTCTCTCCATTTACCATCCATCTCACTTCTGTCTTCCCTGTTCTAGAATTCTCTGTATATATAACCGTCGCCTTCATTTCTTCCATATCCCCTCTTTTTTTGAAACCCTTAAAGTAGGGATTACTTTCCAGAATATCCCAGTAGTTATGAATAACTCCCTATGCACCAGGCCCAGTACTTCCTCAGTCCATTGTTTGGATGGAAGGAGTGAAGTCACCTTCACTAACCCTTGCTGTCAACTTGACTCCAACTCAGAGTGACCCTATAGGACAGAGTAGAACTGCTCCATAGCATTTCCAAGGCTATAATCTTCACAGAAGCAGACTGCCACAGCCTTCTCCGGTGAAGCAGTCCTCATCCATGCATCTCTGCAGTGCTGGGTCCAGGTGACATCTCTGTGTCCTTGGTGGAACTCTTTCCCCTTGACTCGCACTTCATGGCACTGCGCTGCTGCTACAGCTTCTCTCTCCATTGATGGTGGTCCGACAAAGGGACTAGAGACCACAAGATAGATATATCACCAGCTTCCCAACCACAAACCTAAAACCCTTCTAAAATCCACATCTCATTCCCTCTGGTAAAAATGAAACATCGTCTCTTCCCTGACTTGGAACTGTTCCTCAATTTGGACTCTGAACTCTGTTCTGTCCACCTCCTCAGGGACTTCTGTTGAGCAACTATCCTTTATTCTTGTAGCTTTAACCTTTTCCTCTCTACTGATCTTTCTCAGCACCACAAAAATATTCTTCAGACTCTATCCCCTAAAAAAAAAAAAAAATCTGTCTTAGCTTCCAGTCCTTTCCTATCTACTTCACCATCTAACCTCCTACAGGGTTTGTGTGTACTCCTTATCTTGCATTACATCCTTCCTGGCCACTCCTCTGTCCTCTGAAATGTGGCTTTTGCTAATGATATATCAGTAATAATAACCTCTGCAAGCTTACAAACCACCTCCTTGTTGCCCCCTTGTCACCTCCTTTCCTTAGTCACCACAGTGTTGGCATTAGTCATCACCTCCTTCCCCTCCTCACCTCCCCACTCAGCTTCTGCCTCCCTGGCTCCTCCCTTCTGTCCCTCAGTGTCTCTCCCACTCCAGTTTCTCCCATTCCTGCACAGTGGTGGCCCTCTTAAGGATCCTCCTGAGGCCTCTTACTCTGTTCGATATCTCTAAGTAATTCTCCCCATCCCTTGACTCAAGAAATATTTATTGAGTATCCACCATGAGTCAGGCACTGTTCTTGACTTTAAGAATATAATGATGAAAAAAACAGGCAAAGTCTCTTGTCTGGTTGAGTTGACCCTTACTTTGGGATCAATTCCATTTTGATGCTGAGAACAACTAAATCTGTCTCCAGCCTAGCATCTTCTGATATCTCTGCTTGGCTCTCTCACACACACCTTAACTTGTCTAAAACTGAAGTTTCTATGTCTACTCCGCTCTGGGCCAGATACCTACCTCAGCTACCCAAGCCTAAAACTACTCATCCTCTTTGATTTTTTGCTTCCCTCTTTCCCTGAAATCTACCACCAAGTCCTGTTCATTGCAGCTTCTAATCCTCTAAACTCCCTCTAGAATTCATTCTCTGCTCTTCATGCACAGCACCATTACTCTGATTGGGGCCAACATCACCTCTCCCTTTGATTTCTGAGAGTGTTCTCCAGTCTTTCCCACTTCCTCCTCCCACCTTCTACTGTGGCCAGAGCAACCTTTGTAATGTAACTAATTACCTAGCCTCCCTGCTTAAAATTCTTCACTGCCTTTAGAATATAAGCTAAGCCCCTTAACGTTGCCCATGTGCCTCTCACCTCGCAGTCTCACCTCTTCCCACCATCTTCTCACCTTCAACTCTCCCGTCACACTAAGCATTTTTCTTTCAGTGCCCTGGATGCACTGTGTCCCCTTAACCCTGCAAGCCTTCTGAAGTGCTATTTTTTTCAGCCTAAAACATTCTTTCCCACTCCAGATACCCACTCCTTCAACTGCTATCTCCCTAGTTACTCCAGTCTTATCTTACGTGCTCCTTTTAGAACACTTTTCTTAAAATCCCTAGTCTGTGGTAGTTCCCCTCTGTGTTTCAGTGCCACCCGGTACCATGCACGCCGTTATGGCAGGTTTCTTATTCTCCATGCCCTCGCATTCATTAAACTTTAAGCCACAGGAAAGTAGGGACAAGGTATATGTTACTTGCGTCATATTGTTGTATTCCATCCTTTAGAAAGTACCAATCAATAAGTATCTGTTGAAAGAACAAATAATTGTTTCCCTTCGTTCTCCTACCTTCTAAGCACAGGCATTGCTTTAAATTCATGTTTCTAAGCTTTGCCCGGTTTCAGTTTCCTTCTTTATGTTTCATGGATTCCTGTGACTTTAATGATCAGGTCCATGTGAAAAATCCCCCAATCTACCCCCAGGATGGATATCTCTCAGCTCCAAGTCTGCATTTCTAATATCATGCTAGACATTTATGCTTGTAGGTTTTTCCATCATCTCAGATAAAGGACATAAAACATCATAAGTGTACAGGAATATATGTATAGGGCTAGGCAATGTAACATCGTCTATAATATTGAAAAAAATGGAAAACATCCAAATGCCCATCAAAAGAGAATTGCATGAATAAATTATAATACTATGCAGCCTTAGACAGACTAAATAAATTTATGTACTGCCAGGAAAATTTATCCATGACTTACTGTTAAGTAAAATACAGGATTCAGAAAGATAAATATAGTTTAGCTTCATCTTACTCAAGCATTTGATATGCATTTGTTGAGCACCTACTATGTCCCAGTTTTTCTTCCAGGTACCAGGGAAATGCAGAGAACAAGACAAAGACCTTGACCTCCTAGGGCTCTCTAGGCAGACAATAAACAGATAGATACCTAATGAAATGCTGTATAATGATAAGTGCTCTGAAAAATAGAATTATGGGATGTACTCTTTTAGATATGGTGGTCTTAGAAGGTCTTTCTGAAATAATGTTCAATGATCAGAGTTCTGCATAAAATGAGAGCAGGAGCCATATGAATATTTGGGGAAAAGATGATCTAATCAGAAGGATCACGTGTCACACAGACCTGTGGTAGTAACCTGTTTACAGGCTCTAGAAATAACAAGGAGATCAGTGGACAGAAGCAAAGTAAGACAGGTGGGTGAAGAATGGTAGGAGAAGGGGTCAGAGAGGCATCCTGGGGCCAGGCCTTGGGAAGAGCTAAACCGCATATTAAGCATAAGGGAAAATAAGTCTTCGGAGGCATGCATGTTACAATGTGTTAGTATTTGCATTGAAAAAAGTTAGAAAATTATATTGAAAAAATGATCATCAGAAAATATTTCTGGGATATGGGATCACAGGAGACTTTCATTTTCAAAACCATAACTTTTTGTTGTGTTTGAATGTTATACGATAATTTGTATTGCCTTAATAATCAGAAAAAGAAATAATGGCTTTAAAATGTGTGCATACCTTTTGACTCAACAATTTCAAGAAAAATATTCTTTATGAAAATTATATAGTATGTGAAAATGCATGCATAAGGATGTTTGTTACAGTATGATTTACAGTATCCTAAAAACTGGAAATAACTTCAACAATAGGGAATTCATTAAATAAATTATGGTAAAACTATGCAATGAAATGATACAGACCCATGACAAATTATAGTGTAGCATATCACTCAAATCCCATCTCAGTAAAATCTCTGACTACCTCTCCCTAAATGTTCTTCATGGAAACTTTTCTCTGCCTATTGTCTGTAGCACTCCTTTCACCCTAACCCATAGTATTCCACTGATACAGTAACAGTAGTTTATAGGTGGCTCCCCATGAGCTGTGCTAATGCAGAGAGAGCAGGGCAGAACAATCCCAAGCAATAGCTAATTCTTTCCTTTTTAACTATATCATGGTATTTATTCTGTAGTGGATTTGCCTTCCTAATTATATTTTCCTTATATTAACATTAAAATTAGAAAGCATTTCCAAATACATACGTAAATATCAGAGACATTCAAACCCACTGTTGTTGATTCTGACTCATAGTAACTTTATAGGACAGACTAAAACTGCCCCATAGTTTCCAAGGCGCTCCTGGCAGATTTGAACTGCTGACTTTTTGGTTAGCAGACGTCAAGCTTAACCGACTATACCACCAAGGTTTTCATCAGAACAAGAGACCCAGAAAAGGGCTAACAGGTGATGTTTCCCTAAATAACACAGGGAGTGGTTAACAGAAGACAGGGCGAGAGAGGGCTGCTAGGGCTTTTCTATACAATCACACATTACGTTTCACCAGAAGGCAGAAATTCCCTTGTGTCAGGCTTCTGTCCCTCTTGGTCTTGCCTTACGAGGCTGAGCTTGATGTGCCCCCTGGGCTCCTCTAGGCCCTGTCTTGGGGCGGTAAAGCTGCTGCTGACAAATCACTCAGGGCCTTCCTTCCTCCCAGTCACCTCAAACAGTTTCCTTGACTGGCAGAGTGCCTGACTCAGCAGCTAATGACAGAGACCAGGACACATTCCTTCCACCCACCTCACAGCAGCCTCCTCTGGAAAGTACAGGAAGTCCTTGGGGAAAGATGGGCCTCAAATTCTTACTTACCCACAGCCATCCTAAACCCAGTGACCTCATAGTGGAACCTTTCTGTTATACACAGGGACTCATTGTAGAAGCCTCATCCTCTCAGTAGCCCCAAGAGGCAGACAAGGATTTTTACCCATGCAGAGTCCACAGGTAGTACAAACAAGCACTCGGTTGTTAACTAAAAGGTTGTCTGGTGATTTACTTCCAAAAAGACCACAACCATTGAAAACTCTATGGAGCACATCTGCTCTGAAACACTTGGGACTGCATTGAGTCAGAATCCACTCAATGGCAATACAGAGGCAGGGGCGGAGGGGGGGACATCTGAAGGAGCTCATTACATACTACCCTTCTTGCTCACCTAAATCCTCTACTATCTGACAAATAAATGAGTTGACAAATGGAGACTAAATATTATTTTGAAAAGCTGACGTTGGTGAATATGTCTCTGGTTTGGGCTACCTCATCTTGAAGCCCCAGATGAGACTGACTTAACTCCAGGCAGCACTGGAGAAGGCCTGTCTCTGCATGGGGGAATGTGGGAAGGTTAGCCCCAGAGGAAAAGGAGAAGAGCTGGAGTAGAGAGGTTCGGTTTCTCCTAAATTCCCCAGATCGAGTCACTCATTTGTCAGTCAGAGTCTTGGTAGGAATAGATGGCACCCTTAAACTGAGTAATTTGAATGCAGTTTAATCAAGGGGATTTTTACAGAAGTGGGGAAACCCTGGTGATGTAGTAGTGAAGCACCACAGCTGCTGACCAGAAGGTCGTCAGTTCAAATTCACCAGGTGCTCCTTGTAAACTCTATGGGGCAGTTCTACTCTGTCTGTAGGGTCACCATGAGTTGGAATCCACTCCACAGAAGTGGGTTTTGGGGTTTTACAGAAGTGTGAATTAAAAGAACACCCACAGAATGGGAAAAAATATTTGGCAACTCTATGTCAGACCGACGCCTGATCTCCATAATCTATAAGATACTACAAAATATCAATAAGAAGAAGATAAACCATCCAATTAAGTGATGGGCAAAGGAAATGGACAGACACTTCACTAAAGAGGAGATCCAGGCAGCCAAAAAACACATGCGGACATGTTCACGATCTTTAGTTATTAAAGAAATTCAAATCAAGACAACAATGAGATACCATCTCACCCCAACAAGATTGGCCATGATCCAAAAAACACAAAACAACAAATGCTGGAGAGGCTGTGGAGAAAGTGGAACCCTCCTACACTGTTGGTGAGGTTGCAAAATGGTCCAGCCTCTTTGGAAGGCAATCTGGCGCTTCCTTAAAAAAATGGATATCGATATACCATTTGACCTAGTAATTCCACTACTTGGAATATATCCTACAGAATCAAGGCCTTTCACACCAACAGACGCATGCACCAGACTGTTTATCACAGCACAGTCCACGATAGCAAAAAGATGGAATCAACCCAGATGCCCAACAATAGAAGAATGGATAGGTAAACTATGGTACATATACTCAATGGAGCACTATGCAATGATAAAGAATAATGATGATTCCAGGAAACATCTCCTAACCTGGTTTCAGCTGGAAGACATTATGTTGAGTGAAAGTAGTCAGCAACAAAAGGACAAATACTGTATGAGACCTCTACGATAAGATCTCAAAAACAGACTTGTGTATAGAATAAAAGACCCTTTGACAGCTGCAAGGGAGGGGAGGGAGGGAGCGTGAAGGGTGGAGGGTTTAGTTTAGATAGTTACTAGAAATCTAGTTGGGAGAAAGTGGTGATAGCACACATTAGAAGCAAGAACAACATTAAGTGGACTTCAGCATAATTTGAGTACTCCTTCCATCTTAACTCAATACTGCAAGGATAGAGTAGCTGGGGCGGGGGGCGGGGGACCATGCTCTTAGGCGAATTCCAGGCCAATTGGCACAACTAGCGTTTTGCTAAGAGAGCTCTCTATACCCCACATTGGTGAGTGGCGTCTGGGGTCTTAAAAGCTGCCAAGCTGCCATCCGAGGACACAGTAAATGGTCTCAACTCAGCAGGAACGGATGCTCACCGAGGACCAAAATGACATGCGGTAAAGACAACTGAGAAGACAGAGAGACCCACAAGAGTGCGTGCCTACATTGACTTGGGACCGGAATAACTGGATGGTGCCCGGCCACCACCAGCAATAGCCACGATGGAGCTCACAGAGAGGAGTCTCACTGGCAACACAAGAATAAAAAGGGGTGCATCATGAGATCTCCACTAAAAGACCTCTATTGATGGTCCAACAGTTTTGGGGTTCCTCTGAGAGCGTGGCCCCCGGCCCTGATGCTGCCCTTTCTCATAAATTATAACAAAGGTCCACTCTTTGGACAGGAATGGATTGGACTTGGCAATGCAGAGTGACCATATATTGGAAGCACTTTATGGTTCTATACGTCTATAGGATATCATCTTGCTGACCTCTGGCTGGAGGAAGGGGAGTGGACGGAGAGGAGGGGAAAGGAGGCTGTTGGGAAGATGAGACATGTGTGGAGCAGAGAGGAATAGTGTGCAGTCACTGGACAGGGAGAGCAGTGGAAGCTGCATATAGGTGGGCATGTAAATTTATACGTGAATGTACATTTTCACTCAGTTATGTTAAATAAAAATTAAAATTAAAAAAAAAAAAAAGAAGTGTGTAAAAAGAGTCTGCCCCCCAGGGGAGTGTGGAATTCCCCAAGGAGAGCACAGTTTTACTCTCCTATCAGTCTGCCTTCGATGGAGGGATGCGGTCAGCCTGCCTTCCCCCTAAAGGGCGGAGGGGGGGATAAGGAATTTAAACCCTGGCCTCTG
This sequence comes from Heterohyrax brucei, assembly GCA_028571685.1. Classification (NCBI taxonomy): domain Eukaryota; kingdom Metazoa; phylum Chordata; class Mammalia; order Hyracoidea; family Procaviidae; genus Heterohyrax; species Heterohyrax brucei. Next base: position 86,443,687 of record CM053151.1, on the reverse strand, counting down.
TCTCCTCCCTCCCATCTGTATCTCACCCAGTCAGAAACGAGAGGATGAGGTCCCATCAGTATCATTCCAATAGGCCAGTTGCCCAGAACAGAACAAGGTAGACAAGGAGCAAAGGTCAAGTAGAAGCATAGCCTGCACCCCTAGGAGAAGTGACTGTAGGGTAGAGAGAGGCGAAGAGGTCCACCTTAGCAGTCTTCATTGCCCAAGGAAGGAAACAGAGAAAAAGAAAAGAAGTAGTGTTTTAGTCAGCTAGGCTGCTCTAACAGAAATACTACAGAGTGGATGACTTTAACAAAGAAAGATTTATTCTTACACAGTCCGGTAGGTTGCAAGTCCATATTCAGGGTGTCAGCTCCAGGGAAAGACTTTCCCCTTGTCGGCTCTGGAGGAAAGTCCGGTATTGCATCAGTCTTTGTCCAGGGAGTGTCCTCACGCAAGAACCTCTGGTCTGAAGGACACGCTCTGCTCCCGGTGCTGCTTGCTTGATGGTAGCGAGGTTCTCCAATTGTCCTTTGTTTCTTTTTCCTTTTATTCCTTGCAAGCTGAAAGCATTAAGGGTGGGGCAAGCCATACTCCAGAGAAACTCCCCCCACAGCAGGAATTCGCAGCCCCACCCTAATCCTTTAACATACAGGTTAGCAAAACCACACAATGGAGGACAGTCCCAAGATACTGGGAACCATATCCCAGCCACGTGGCTGCACACATTTTTGAAGGGACACAATTCCAACCATGACATCCCACCTTTGGCCTTTTCAATCCCCGACCTGCCAATCTTGCGCTCGCCAGCCTCTGCCCAGTCCTGCTCCCTGACCTGCCGATCCTGGGTTCGCCAGCCTCTGTCACTTCGTCTCGTCACCAGCTTGGGATCCACTGACCTGCACAACCGGTGATCTGCAACTCTGGTCTCTGACTTGCTGACCTTGGGTTCCTCAGCTTCCATGGACACGTGAGGCTTGTGCCAGAGCTTGGGACATTCAGCTTCTGTGATTACGTGAGCTGTTTCCTATATTTGTATCTATCTATCTGTCTATATATATATATTATAAATCTTTCCTTGTACCTACACGTGTTACTGGTTTTGCTTCCCTAGAAAACCCAGCCTAAGACAAGTAGTCTTATCTAACAATCCTCTCTTCAAAAGTGCCTTGTATAGGCATACTCAAAGTGCCTGGGTGGTGCCAGCAGTTAGTGCACTAGTGGTTGGAGGCTCACGTCTACCCACGGCCTCCTCTGACAGACGGTCTAGCAACTTACTTCTGAAAGATCAGCCTTTGAAAACTCTATGGTGCACATTTCTACTCTGACACAATTGGAGTCGTCATCAGTCTGCTTGCAGCAAGTGATGTCAAGACTTAGACAACTAGAGAATGATAAGGCTGACGGGTCTCCTGACTCCTCGCTGAGGCCCTTTGCCACACTGGTTGTTCTCTAAAACTTGCCCCTTTGATGTGAAAGTAGAGTTTAGGTGTCCCTGTTCTAGCTCGCTGGACTAGTTCCCACAGCTGTCATAATAATGTACCACAAGCCAGGTGGCTTTAAACAAGAGATATTTTGGGTCTCAGAGTTCTAGAGGCCCAAAGTCTGAATTCAGGGATCAGCAAGGCCACATTCTCTCTGAAGGCTTTGAGGAAGATCCTTTCTTACCTCCATCTGCTACTGGTAGCCCCAGACATCACTTGGCTTGTGACACAAGCAGATCTCAGTCTCTGCCTCCCTTATCACATGATTCTCCCCTCTGTATGCATGCTCTCCTTTTTAACAAGCCAGCCAGCCAGCCAAGCACCACTGAGTCAGATCCGACTCATGGCAACCCTAGGGACCAGGGTAGGACTGACCCCCAGAGTATTCAAGGAGCACCTGGTGGATTTGAACTGCTGACCTTAACAAAGCCAGCCAGCCTTAACAAGGACACCACTTATATACTTCTGTATAGTTTGTGTTAATGTAACCAATAACATCTTCAAAAAGCATATTTCCAAGTCATGTCGCATTCACAGGTCCTTAATGTTAGGATTTCAACATATCGTTTAACCCCATGCATTGTCATTGAGTCAATTCAAACTTGTAGCAACCCTATAGGACAGAGTAGAATTGCCCCATAGGATTTCTGAGCAGTGCCTGGCAGATACAAACTGCTATTTAGCAGTCATAGCACCTAACCACTGTATCGCCAGTGTTTCCAACATCTCTCAAAAATAAAAACTAACAGCCCACTGCTGTTGAGTTGACTCGAACTCATAGTGACCCTGTAACACAGAGTAGAACTGCCCCATAGAGTTCCCAAGGAGCTCCTGACAGATTCAAACTGCTGACTTTTTAGTTAGCGGATATAACACTCAACCATGGTTTTGCATTGTCTTTCAGGGGGACCCAATTCAACCTGTAACACACACCAACTCAGTTTTAAGAAAAACAAGGGGGGAAAGAAAGAGAGAAAAAGAAATAGGAGTTTTAGTTAGCTAGTGCTGCTCTAATAGAAATATCACAAGGTGGATGGCTTTAGCAAAGGAAAATTTACCATTCTTCCACAGTCCAGTAGGTTACAAGCCCAAATTTAGGATGTCTGCTCCAGGGGAACACATCCCACCTTGTCAGCTCTGGAGGCGAGTCCTTGTGTTGCATCAGTCTTTTCTCAGAGAACATCTTGGCCAGGAACCTCAGGTGTGAAGGACCTGCTCTTCTCCATTGCTGCTTTCTTGATGGTATGAGGTCCTCAGGTCTCTCTGCCAGATTTTTCCCTTTATGGCTTAAGAGACTGCCTCAAGGCACAGAACAAACTTACATACTGAATCTTGCTCTACCGACAGAAATACTGCCCACCCACGCTCATTAACATCATTGGGGCAAGAATTCCAACACGGAGGAACATCACACAATACCAGGAATCATGGGACAGCCAAATCGTTACCAATTTTTTAGGGAACGCATTCCATTCACAACAGTGAGTTTTTTGGTTTTTCGTTTATTTAACATTTGAAATTGTTCGGAGAAAATCACTTTCTAATCTTAAAAATCAATCTCTTTGCTTTTCTCTTTCCTTTCTTCCTGCTCCCAGGCCTGCCTCTCCTGCTTCCTACTTCACAGCTCCAACACAGTTATGTGGCCCCAGCTGCCTCTGATTAAGAGAATGCTAATTGCACTTGGCTTTTTCTTTTTTCAGATTCCTTGGAAGCAGAGTTCACAGCCCCACTGGCTGAAGTATTCATAACTTACTCTTTTCCAAGCGTCAAAATGGTGTCTTTGCAGTGGGATCTGGGAGGTCAGAGCTGAATAAAAGTTTCTATTCCAGAGTCCCTTTGTTCCATTCAGCAAGCTTGTAGGTGGCAGGCTCTATGATTGAGGCAGAACCCAAAGGCAGAGAAGCCATCATCCCCGCTCTTGGGGTATTTCCAGTCTGGCTTGTCACAGCTGAACTTTTATGGAACATGCAGTGTCATTTGCCAGCAGAATGAAGACCATCCCGTCTCAGAGTCCAAAGGAAGCAGCAATTCATCTCAGAATCGCAAATGCGCAGAATGAAAAGTGTCCTTAGAGGTTACTGTACCAGAGACGGAAAGCTAGTGAGGTCATACACTGGACAGTGGCCGGAAGGGCCTGGTACTGTTTCCTGTTCCCCCATATCACCCTATCTCCCAGATATTCCTTTGAGCTGAAGATCCAGGCAGAACAGATGACAGCCTGCAGCTTCTGGGCTTGTCCTGATTGTTCTCTCTCCTTGGGAGGAGTCCAAATGAGCTACCCAGCCTGCTGAGAAGCTCAGCCACCAGCTTGGACAGCCAGCAGTTCTGGGAGCCAGAGCCAAAGAAACTCAATCAAGTTAACACTTCCATGGTCAAGCTCTCTGCATGAGTCCCTAATACAAGTATCTCCTGGCCTTATGGCCAAAACTCTCCTAGTGGCCAATGGTCTGCTCAGTATTTGAGAGCATGTATTCTGGCACTTGGCTTTTGGCATTCTGGGCCTTTGAAAAAAATTTGGTAAGAGAGTTTCAAGTTGCTGACTCCAGCCCGTTAATCGGGTGACAAATCAAATTTTTGTTTTTGTTTTTGTTTTAGGAAGGAACAGACTAGACAATAGCAGAGTACATTGTACTCCTGGCAGGTGGAGTTCTAAAATGACCCCTAATGACCTTACATAATCCCATCCCCTTGAGTACAGGCAGGACCTATAAATATGATGGCATATTATTCCTAAAATTATGTTAGTTATATGGCAAAGGATGGAATTTTACACAAGTAATTAAGGTTCTTGAGGAGTCCTGGTGGTGCAGTGGTTAAAGCACTCAGCTGTGAACTGAGTGGTCAGCAGTTTGACCCTATCAGTGGCTCTGCAGAAGAAAATAAGGCAGTCTGTTTCTGTAAAGATTTGCAGCCTTAGAAACCCTATGGGGCAGTTCTTCTGTCTCCTGTAGGTTTGTTATGTGTCAGAGCTGACTTGACAGTAGTGGGTTTTGTTTGGGGTTCTGGAATTGAGGTCTTTAATCAGCTGATTTTGAGTTAATCAAAAGGGAGATGGAGGATACTAGAAGTATAGAATGAAAAGGAGGAATATGCTGTCACTAGGTGAGGAGGGCAGATGGAGCTATAGATAGGCAGGCATGCAAAATTAATTTGGATTGAATACTTTCACTTAATCACAATGAAAAAAAATAATAAAAACTTTAAAAAGGGAGATTATCCTGGGTGTGCCTGACTTAATCAGATGAGATGTTTAAAAGGGTATCCAGAGGTCAGAGAGATTCTCCTGCTGGTCTTGAAGAAGAACCAGGCTGCTGTGAGTTCTGGGGCTGCAAAGAAATACATTCTACTAACAACTGCAAGAGAACCCCAACAACTGAAAGACGAACCTCAGACGAGACCACTGTCTAAGCCAACACCTTGACCGTACCCTTGAGAGACCCTGAGCACAGAGTCCGGCTAGGCTGTACCTGGACTCTTGACCCCTAGAAAATGTGAGCTAATTACTGTATGTTATACTGCACAGAAATAATGAAAACTAATACAACACTCTAACAGTAAAGACAAGTACTGTAATTTGTTGTTGTTGTTGTACATATAACTGTATAATAATTAGGCCATGAGGTGAAACACGTTTTTTCCTAATTAGGAATGCGATCAACAACTTTGATAGCTGGGGATCTGGTCACAGAGTGATTCATCCAAGGCCAGGCAGCCAGTAAGAGAAGAAGCAAGACCAGACTCCAGGTCTCCCTTCTCCCTAGTCAATGCCCCCTCCATCGTACTGTACTGTTTCCCCTGATGGAAATATTCATTCTGTTTTGAGAGAATAGAGAGTAGCAGCTGGGTGATTTATTCTGGTCAGCAGCTCACACGGTCAGACTATAACTACCTCATGGAGCATGTTTTTATGAGAATGTGGAAAGTCTTTGTGCCTTAAAATGAAGATGCAATAGAAAAAAGATAAATTTAGTTATCTGTATCTGCTAAGCTCTCATACAACAAAAACAAGGAAATGGAAAACTCCATCAACAAAATCGAGACAAACTACAAATTAGGAGAAAGTATCTACAACATGTATTACAAACAAATAGTCAAAATTGCTAAGATATAAATAAGCTTCTAAAACTGACATAAAAATATCAAAAACTTCTAGTAAAAAAAGGGAGTAGGGGACTGAAGACATGGATAGAATGTTAACAATAAAACAAAAAGACCAGGGTTAAGAATCCTGTAAAATTGGTCCTGAAACATGAAAAGATGCTCAGCCACACTCGTAACAAGAGAAATGCAAATTCAGACTACACTTATACACAATTTTTCACTTGCTAAATGGGCAGAGCCGGATCTGACTCTATGGCACTTAGCTTGGCAGATAGGCAAAAATTCAAAATCTTGATATGTTCTAGCACTGAGGCTACAGAGAAATAGGCATTTGTATGCACTGCTGGTGGGAACAAAAATTGTATAAACCCATAGATAGGAATTTGGCAATATCTAATGAAATATACAGTGAAGACTGAGAAAGCTGAAACCTACGTAAGGTAGAAACTGTCAAAGACGGAAAACACTTCCACTGGACTGAGCGAGAGAAACATGTTAAGACCACACACTGTTAAAGGCAAAAAACTTGCAAGACTCAAAGGAACAAAGCAATGCCGTCAAGTTCCAGCTCTCAAAGTTTTCACCTTCTGACACCGTCATGCCACTTGTAGGAATTTATCTTGAAGATACACCTCCAAAAACTAAAAATATTGTTGTACAAGGTTGTTCATGCAGCATTATTTGTTACTGCAAAATAAATAAACCTATGAAACCTGAATGCCCAGACATAGGAGGACAGTTAAATAAATGATGGAGTTCGTTTCAAGTACTGTATAATGAATGAGGACAATTTCTATAAACTGATTTACAGAATACAGTAAAAGAAAAATGCAAAGTGCAAAGAAGTATGCATATTTTGCTACCTTTTGTACAAAAGACAGAAGGAAATAAGAAGACATAGATGTACCCACTTAATCTTGCAAAAAGAGAAACACAGGACGAATAATCTAGGAAACAATGATGGATTGGTTAACTCAAAGGCTGGTGAGATAGGGGATGAAAGTTTTCCGAGTATACTTTTTTGAATAGTTTTGACTCTTGGAAGCATGCTAATGTTCTACATATGCAAAAATTAGGTGAAATAAACAAGGATAGGGGGCAGAAATCTAGTAATGCAAACCCAACCATGACCGAAGAGTCAGTTCCGACTCATAGTGACTCCACTGTACTGCCCCATAATTTCTAACGACCACCTGGTGAATTTGAACTGCCGGCCTTTGGTTAGTAGCCACAGCATTTAACCACGACCCCACCAGGGTTTCCTAATGAATCAATCCAAATATGCCTGCTATCTCTTAGCTCCAAACACACCCTTCTGTACTCTGTTTTGTGCAGTTGTAGACAAGACTGAAAACCACGTTTCCACTTTGCCTGCTGCCTCTGTAGGCACTGCCAACAAGAGGCATGAGAGAAACTGCAAGGCTGGAAAAGGGAGAAGGGACTTGCTCCTTCCTGTTTGCCCCTCTGGTGTGGTTGCTGTGAATCACACCCCAGCAACGCTTCTTCACCCTGGCAGCAGCAGTTCCTTTCCACATGAGCAGCTAAGTGCAGCTTGCAGCTTTTCCAACACTCACAAAAGCAGTCTCTTTGTGCCATCTCAGAGACACCACCACCAGCCAGGTAGCACCTCCTTAGAAGAGTTCAAGAGTTTCAACTCCTGAGGTCTCCTCTAGGTTTACAAGTTGTAAAAATTCCAGCCTCCATTTCTTCCCTCAACCCAAGGGAAGATAACTGCTTCATATACTTGCTATCTCCATGACAACTTAGAATAGCAGTTTTCAAAGTCTGTTACATGGATCCCTGGAAGAGGATTCTTGAGGTCCTTTCTGGGAGACCATGAGGTCAAAAATATTTTCATAATGATACTGAGACATTAGTTGTCTTTTTCACTCTGCTGACATTTATACCAGTGCTGCAAACAATGGTGGATAAAACTGCTAGCACCTTAAAGGTAGTATTGTTATTATTGGCTTGGCATAAGCATGTACTTTCTGGGAAAAAAAGAAATCCAGTTGTACTTAAGAATGTCCTTGATGAGCAGTAAAATCTACATGGACTTCAATTTGAATAGTTTCTATTTCTATATCTTCAAATTCACAAATTTTTTTTCTTTAAGTGCTTAACTTTTTATTTCAGATGTTCAATTTTTTTTCCAGTTCTAAAAGTTCCACTTGGTGCCTCTTGTATGTTTTCCATTTCTTCATTATGCTCATGTTTTCCTTTAAATCCTTGAGCACATGTATAATAGTTGTTTTAAAGTTCTTCTCAGCTAATTGTATCATCTCTATTATTTCTTGACTACTTTTTCTCTTGCTCTTTTCATGTCAGGTAACTTTTTAACAAATGCTAAACATTATAAATTTTACACTATTGAGGGTCTAGATTTTGTTTTCTTCCTTTAGCAAGTTTTGAATTTTGTTTTGATGGATAGTTTAAGTTTCTTTTGAAACTTTTTTCCAACCTCTGTTACAGTGGGTCTAGAGTAAACATTACTCTAGAGTTAATTTAGTTTCACTTTTAAAACCTGGCTATTTTGGGGAGTCTCTACAGACTCAGGTGTTATGCAAGCTCTCTTTATTACAGCTGCTTAGAACTCAAATAATTCACATCTATGTACAAGCTTCCGTAGGTGTTCAGTTTATAATTCCCCAGGTTTTTTGTTTGTTTGCTTCTTCTTTCCCCAGTAGTTGTTCTTTGTCCAAATGCATGGAATCTTACCTATGCACATGTGGTCTAGTATTCAGCTAAATATTCAAGAGTATTTCTGTAAGCTTTCTGGAGGTCTTTTCCTGGGTGAGTCCCTTCTCCTCGGCACTCTGTTTGGCAAATTCCAACCTTTCCAGCCTCCCCAGATCTCTGTTGCCTCAACTCAGCAACACTACTACATTTCTCTACCTGGGGCCGTAATCTAGAATGCACTTCTCATGAGAAAGCTAGAGCAATCTAGACATCACCTCATCTTGTGTTCCTTCTTTCAAGGGATGTCTGAAAAACACTTCATATACTTTTCTAATTTTCTAGATGTTTGCCTACGAAGAGGTCATCCAGTATCCGCGTGCTTTAATTTCACAAAGTTGCATGACCTTTCTCTATTCCTTGCCAGTTCCACTGGACCCTCCTCCTTCATGTGCACATAAATCTGAATAAATGCTTAAAACAAAAGGCCTACAAATGCCCTAGATTCCAGCTATTACTAAATCCTGCTGGACTGTGAGCCTTGGTACATTTTAGCCTCACAAAACTGACTCTGAGGATTCCACAGAGCTAATAATCCCAAACCTCAGCACTAAAGGATATGTTATTTCCCTACTGTTGTTAGGTGCCATCGAGTAGATTCCACCTCTTAGCGACCTGTGTACCATAGAACTGAGCACTGTAATTTCCCAGACATCTTCAAAATATCAGAGGACACTGTTGTATTTTTTTAATCAGAAGCTCTGGTTTTCACAGAAATATAAATTGGTATACGAAAAAACTGTAGGAGACACACCAAGATGTTAATAGTGATAATCTCCAAAGGAAAAGGCTTAGGGTGTTGTTTTTGTTTTTTTTATTATGAGGATTCAGTTAAAGTATACAATCCAAATCAATCTTGCATGCGTAACTGTCTACAACTCCATCTGCTCTCTTCACCCTGTGACAGCACTCCTCCTTTCCACCCTTCTAATATCCTCTTAACTAACACCTGTCCCCTCCTTTCCACCCTCTCCTCTCCCCATCTACAAAGAAACCAGTAGGAGAGCCCCCTATAAATGTGTAAAACCGTAAAGTACACACACCACATGCTCACACTGTGTCCCAGAATCTAGTCCATTCTTATCTGAAGAATGTACCTCAGTACTGGTTTCAGGTCAGAACCAGCAGCAAGCCTAGGGACCATGTTTCCAGGGGACCCTCCAGGTTGTTGAACCATCCATCCTGGTCTTTAGTAGAGTTCTTGAACCGCACACCTCTTTTTCTCATGTAATGTTAGGGTCCGCGATTTTCAAGATGCGACGCTGTTACTTTTGTTGAAATGAGGAAGGGCATGGTAAAAATTGGAGGTATTAAAGAAAGCCTCAGGAAACAACTTAATAGCAGAAAATACCATAGAATAATCTCACCTTTGTCACAAAACACTGTCACAAGACAAGCCTGGGGACAACCTTGCAAGTGACAGCCTGCAAGTGACCCCTAGACCTTGACCACATTTTACAACTAATAGGAGTTAACCAATCAATGTAAAGGTCAGTTCACCCTCCCTGCTTTGCAATCTCACGACTTAAATACTGGGCGCTGAGGAAACTTGTCGTCGCCCCCTGCTCTGTGTAGCTTGGGGTGCGTCCCTGGTGCACCAGTATTTTTCCTACTGGGCATATTTTTTAATAAAATTTAACCTTTAAAGTAACAGTGTCGCATCTTGAAAATCGCGGACCCTAACATTTTAAAGGTTAAATTTTATTAAAAAAATATGCCCAGTAGGAAAAATACTGGTACACCAGGGATGCACCCCAAGCTACACAGAGCAGGGGGCGACCACGAATTTCCTCAGCGCCCAGTATTTAAGTCGTGCGATTGCAAAGCAGGGAGGGGGAACTGACCTTTACATTGATTGGTTAAGGACACCTGGAATTCCTATTAGTTGTAAAATGTGGTCAAGGTCTAGGGGTCATTTGCAAGGCTGTCCCCAGGCTTGTCTTGTGACAGTGTTTTGTAAGACAAAGGTGAGATTACTCTATGGTATTTTCTGCTATTAAGTTGTTTCCTGGGGCTTTCTTTAATACCCTGAATTTTTACTGCGCCCTTCCTCAAAGGCTGTCACTTATGCCTCATTTCAACAATGTTGCCTCAGGGGCTCTACATTATGTCCCCCATCACAGTTACCTTTAGTGGTAGCCAGGTACCATTCGGTTCTTCTGGTCCCATGCTGATGCAGTCTCCCATTCATATGGGTCCTTCTATCTCCTGGACTCATTTTCCCTTGAGTCTTTGATGTTTTTTTTCCTTTTGCTTTTATGGACTTTCTGAATTTTTAAAGAATGAAAATGTGCTACTTTTATTACAAGAAAAAGAATGATGCCCTATATTTGTATGCTCCTAGCGGCTAAGTGCTAGATCTGCTAACCAAAAGGTCAGTAGTTCAAATCTGCTAGATGCTCCTTGGACACCCCACGGGGCAGTTCTACTGTATAGAATCACCAGCAGTTGGGATTGACTCAACTGCAGTGGGTTTGTTTGTGTTTTTGTCTCATTGGATGGCATTTCCCTGTGCTTCAGTACAAGCAGCAGAGGTCAGGGTGTAACTAATGGTTGATGATATTGAGCTCAACAGGCCTATTGAATTCTGAAACATTCTCCTCCCTCCTTTCCCTAAACAAAAGATTATTTGAAAAGTTTCCTTGTTCTCCAAGCAGATGATAAGGTTCAGAAAAACAATTCTTCCTCAGAAGTTTTTCCAAAAGGTTCTGATAAGCTGTATCAGTCAGAGAAGAGTGAGTCAAAGAGTCAGGGGAAAAAGGAGGGCCGTGTTCCACATGCCAGGCATCCACGTGAATTGTGTCCTTGATTCCTGGGTGTCTGCTATCCTTCAGCATAAGCTAAAGCAGAGGAGAGGCTGGCCTTTTCTGCCAGTGGCATATATTGTAGCTGCCTGTCCTTCAACTTCTACTTGCTCTTTAGTAAAAAAAAAAAAAACAACTCTCCCCATAATCCTTACCAGGAACTCTGAAGACGCATACCCTGGCAAGCAGCACGATGTATAACAGATAGTAGGTTATCCAAGCAATAATTAGAAGCATGCGCCCACATGGATCGGTTGCACAGGCTGACCCCTGTCATTCAGGACGTGGCCCTGAAAATAAAAAACCCTTTCTTCTTTCACTTTCAGGGGTTGGGAAAACGTCAGGCGTCTCTCCCTTCTTTTATGCAGTGACAAGTTAACAAGTGCTCAGTTTCCAATAGACCCTTAAGCCCCTTAGGCAATGCGGTTCTCAGTCGGTGAGAGCCAACAGGTCCTTTCCCATGAGCCCCCAGAGTAGAGTGGCAATGGCCCCAGGGTTGCGAGGGAGTGGAGAGCTCAGTACATCCCACACCCCACTCAGGTTAGAAGGCAGACAACAACTATCTTTTTCACCGTTTTCTGCCTGTGTCAAGCTGGTATTTCTGCCCTTGCCCCACTCCTTTCAAACTCCAGGACCAGCTCAGAAGGGAGGTCCTTCCAGCCTGCAATCTCTTTTCCAGTTTAAGACATTGGATTCCCCTCACCCTCACCCCACCCTTTTTGTTTGATTTATTTTTAATTTCTTTGTGTGTGTGTGTGTGTGTGTGTGTGTGTGTGTGCAAGATCCAGAAATAAAAGCTTCTGTTTGTATTTCAGAAATCCAATGTGCATTCACTGCTATAGATGGTATCTTTTGTTATGACATTGTTGCTTTCAGTAGTGGCTTCCAAAACTGTTTTCTCTTTAAATCCTCTTTATCCTTTCCCCCAGTAAGATGGGTAGAATTTGAATGTAAACAGAAAAGCAACGACAGATTGAAGCTTTCTCTTTTTTTCTTGAGGAGATGGAGACAGCTAATAATTATGTTCTTATCCTGTAAAATAGGTCACATCACCCTTCTCTTTTCCTGTCATTGAATGGGGCTTGGTTTTTCTGTCATAAAATTGATAATAATAACAGAGGTACTATGTTTTCAGCACTAACATGGACCAGGGCTATGCTAAGCACTTGATGAGTGCTGTCCTGTTTAACTCTTACAAAATTCCTGTCTTCTTGTACCCATTTTACAGAGGAGAAAACTGTGGCCCGGAGAAATTAGGTAACCTGCACCACTGTTTAGTTTCTGCTGAGTCACTTCCAACTCACAGCATCCCCATGTATGCAAAGCAGAACTGCTTCACAGAGTTTTCAAGGTATGACCTTTTGAAAGCAGATCACCAGCCATGTCTACCAATGGGCTTCTGGGTACATTGTTTTAAGTGTTAAACTTTCAACTAGTAGCCAAGCACTTAACCATTGTGCCACCCAGGAACTTCTAACCTGCTCTAAACCAAAACCAAACCCACTGCCTTTGACTAAATTCCAGTGCATGGCAACCCCATGGGTCAGAGTAGAACTGCTCCGCTGAGTTTCCAAGGAGCACCTGGTGGATTTGAACTGCCAACCTTTTGGTCAGCAGCCATGGCACCTAACCACTGCATCACCAGGGTTTGATAACCTTCCCTAGGCTTTTAAAAAGGGGGCGTGATGGTGAGGGGAATTAGATAGCAGAGATGGAATTCAAATCTTCACATGTGGGTTCCAAAACTCCATCTTCTGTGTTACTAACTCCTTCTAGGGAGCAGTAGGTGAGGGTCCTGGGTCCTGGGAGGTGGATTACAAGGGATGGCACAGTGCAGAGGTGTCAGTCAGTGAACCCACAGCCAAGTGCAGGAGTATCTAAAATTGCCTGGCGTGCTACGAGTTTGTCAGATGCCCCACAAGCATTTATCTCACTTGTGCTCACCCTAACTGATGAGTCACATATTATTTCTCACCTCTACCCCATGTTACAAGGAAGGTTAAACAGAAGGTCAGAGCAAGAGTGGTTTATCCAAGGTCACTTGGTTAAGTAAAAGTGGAATGTGGTTTGGAATTTAGACTCCCAGTTCATGAATCTGCACTCGTCTATAGCCTTCTGTCTAGGAGACACCCCGGAGCTGTTGCTGTTAAATGTCACTTTGTTCCTACTCACAGCAACCCTGTGTCCACAGAGTTAAATACTGCCTGGTGGTGCACCATCCTCACAGTCATTATGCTTGAGCCCAGGGTGGCAGCCACTGGGTCATGTCATGTCATTGAGGGTCTACCTCTCTTTTGCTGACCCTCTACTTTACCAAGCATGGTGTCCTTCCCTTGGGACTGATCCCTCCTGATAACGTGTCTGAAGTATGTGAAATGCATTCTCGCTATCTTTGCTTCCAAGACACATTCTGGCTATCTTTCTTACAAGACAGATTTCTTCATTCTTTTGGAAATCTGTTTAATATTCTTTATATACCCATATTATTACAGCTTTATGTCTCTGAATCCTCTCAAAATAGTGCAAGAAATGATGCCAGGCTTCCTGACTCTTTGCTTATAGGGAGTCAATAGTTTAAACGGTAGATATGAGTATGGGTTCTAGAACAAAACTGCCTGGGTCAGAACCCAGCTACCACTTACAAATTATGTCACCTTGGATAAGTCTCTGTCCCTCCTTTTCCTCATCTGTAAGATAGAGATAACAAGAGTATCCACTTCTAAGCTTGGTATAAAATTTGAAAGAGATATAAGAGAAGTGCCTGGAATTGTGCCTGGCACTTGGGAAGCCATCAATACGTGCAGATTATTAGTAGTACTTAATAGCACTCAATTGTTGGATTTACAGAGACGCTCCCGTTTCAGTTAGTATACTTTACACTTTCCTGCCAAAGAAGGGTCCTCTAGACCTCTCTGCTTAACTCGGGTCTCCTCTAAAAGCAGGCACTGGGGCAAAGATTTCAGTGCAAGTAGTTGATTTGGGCAGTGATCCCAGTAAACTCTGCGGGAATGGGAAAAGTGATGCAAGGAGGAAGCAACACAAAGAATGTGAGTCAACAGGTGACCCCTGAGGGCATTTGGGATTCTGTCTCACTGGGGCTAAATCCCATTGGATCCAATCCTCCTAGGACCCTCTGAGAAACTTCCTTCCTCCAGCCAGAGGTCAACAGGATGATATCCTATAGATGCGTAGAACCATAAAGTGCATCCAATATACAGTCGCTCTGCATTGCCAAGTCCAATCCATTCATGTCCGAAGAGTGGACCTTCATTATGATTTATGGGCAAGGGCAGCATCAGTGCCAGGGGCCATGCTCCAGGGGAACCCTGAAGCTGCTGGACCATCAATTGGAGTCTTTTAGTGGAGATCTCAGAATGCAAGGCTTTTTATGCTTTAGTTACCAGTGAGACTCAACTTAGTGAGCTCCATCGCAGCTATCACTGGTGGTGGCTGGGCACCATCTGGTTCTTCCGGTCCCAAGTCTATGTAGGCACCCACTCATGTGGGTCTCCCTCTGAGAAACTTTTTGAAACACACCTCAGAAATGTCCATGGGTCAGGGTTGCTGCTAGAGCCTTTACTCTTTTCTGCTCAAGTGCATGCATGTCCTGGGGCCAGAGGACACCCCCAGGTAGCAAGAAGCAGGAAGTCTTTAGTGCAATCTGCAGGTGGCCAAGGACACATGGGTGGGACGCTGATTGCCAGCTACACATTAATCCACTAGTGTTACTAATGTATGCTCCAGGTTTACTCTTTCTCAGCAACATTTGCCAAACAGCCGGATTGTTTGCTCTAGATCTAGTTTTAAAGTGCAATTTCCTCTTGAACTATAAATGCCTGCTTAGAACTGTCATTTGAAATTCTAGATATCCAAAACTTTCAACTAATAGCATAATATTAGTTCAATACCTGACAATTCAATACCTATACATGTCTGTGAAACATGACTCCAACTGACAAAATTACCAATATCTTTGCACAGGTTACCTCGTTTAACCTCATTTTAAATCAGAGAGAGACAATAGGCCTCCTAAGCCTTCACAGAATTCTGATCCTTGAACAAGGAATTAGAAACAGCTTAGAGATTTCAGTTGAAAGGTGATTGTGGGGTCCTCAGGAGAAGATTTGCAACATCTCTTTTCTATCAGAACTATCTCTAACGAGCCCACAAAAGCCCACTCTGGCCATTATACTCAGGTTTGGAATCTGTGAAAATATTGTTGCTTTTAGAATAAAAAAGTAGCCAAGTCTTTTTTGTAGTTTTCTTCTTGTCCACATGTAATAAGATATTAAAATAGAAGTGTCTGTTAAAACCTGAAGACAATAAAGACTACATTCCAAAATGAGGCTAGACCACCATAAAGGACTTGTAAGAAAGGAATCGGGGAATAAATCAGTTTTGTAACTCTTGCTGACCTCATTCATGGTGATAAAATGGCCAGGAGTTTGGAATGAGAAGAGAGAGGATTTCAGGACAAAGTATGTGGGTCCTACTCTCACTCTTGGGGGAGGAAAGGAAGCAAAGGCCTCTCATCACAAGATTAGCAAAAAGGGTTTACTGTGTCCACTGACAGAGACTGATAATGAGTCCTTTGTAGCTTAGGGGACACAATGCACAAGGGTCCAGTTCCCATCTAAGAAACCTGAAAGACTAGGGGTGCACTGAGCAGACGCTCTGAGTGTGGAGCAACAGAAAGATAAAGGGGAGGTGAGTACTGTAAGGCAGTTGGCACCCCCCGAGTTTGTCAGGAAGAGGATGTGTGAGCATCAGGCCAAAGGTAGGTCATTCTCAAGAGAGGGCTAGCAGCATGGAGGTATAGCAGATCTGTCCATGAGGGCCACAGAAAGAGGCTCAAGGTAGCATGAGATTCATAAAGGCTAAGGTAAGAGTGAATGAGTAACTGGAACAGAAAATGTTAGTCCTATGAAGCAAACTGCAGGGGAAGAGATCCTCTGTGATTGATATATGTATAGTGGAAGAGGGTGTTTTAGTCAGCTAGGGCTGCTCTAACTGAAATAGCACAGAGTGGATGGCTTTAACAAAGGAAGGTTTATTCTTACACAGCACGGTAGGCTACAAGTCCATATTCAGGGTGTCTGCTCCAAGGGAAGGCTTTCCTCTTGTCAGTCAGGAGGAAAGTCCAGTATTGCATCAGTCTTTGTCTAGGGAGCATCTTGGTGCAGGAACCTCAGGTCTGAAGGACGTGCTCTTCTTCCAGTGCTGCTTTCTTGATGGTATGAGGTTCCCAACACTCTGCTTGCTTCCCTTTCCTTTTATCTCCCATAGGATGAAAGGATAAAGCATGGTACAAGCCATACTCCAGGGAAACTCCCTTTACAGTGGAGCAGGGAGGTGATCTTATGAAGGGATTTACAGTCCCACCCTAATCCTTAAACATACAGCATAATGGAGGACAGTCACAAGATACTGGGAATCATGGCCCAGCTACACGTATTTTGGGGGGACACAATTCAGTCCATGACAGAGGGAAATTGCCAAAAAGAACCCCCGCCAAGTCCAAAGAGAGCTGATGGTAAATCAAGGCCAGAACCCATCAAGGAAGAACTTTCCTGTTTGCTTTTCTGTCTTCTCTTTCTCAGAACTCCAGCTCAGAAATAGTCAGAATTCATGGGAACCAGTAGTAATTCTTACACAGGAGAAGAAGTATTAGCACTTGACCATGTACATGACCCTCAGGCCACTTTTTCTCTACCTTTCAAGAATCTTGAGTTGGGAGAAGGGGAAAAGCATCAGCTATAAAGTAAGAAGTTATGGACTAAAGTTACACTGTATGATGTTAGTGACCAGACGATGTTTGTGCTACTAAGTGTGACCAGAGAGTCATGGGACTTTCCTTATATTTCATCTGGGGCAGAGGATGAGTTGGCTCCCTTGAACAGATACCAAAACACAGTGGGAAACAAAAATACAGTTGATTTTTATTACACCCCTGGAATCATGTTTGCCCAGTGTGATCGTCAGTCACATTTCCAGCATCAGGAAATTTCCTAGAATCCAGGGAAATGAAGGGGAAGAGTGATCCACTGTACACAAGTTCAGCTCTGGTTCAAAATCCCAGAGGAGTTCACCACAGCAGTGTTGTTTTAGGCATCTAATGCTGTTGTAACAGAAATATCACAAGTAGATGGCTTTAACAAAGAGAAATTTGCTATCTCATGGAAAAGTAGGCTAAAATTGCAAATTTAAGGTATCAGCTGTACAGCAAGTCTTTCTCTGCTGGCTCTGGAGGGAGGTCTTTGTCAGCAATCTTGCCCTGGGCAGGAAGGTTCTGAGGCATGGGGACCTCAGTTTCAAAGGACACATTCTGCTCCTGGAACTGCTTTTTTCTCGATAGTATGAGGTCCCCAGCTCTCTGCTTGCTTCTCTTTCCTTTATATCCCAAGAGATTGCCTCCAGGCTCAATCTTCTAGATTGAGTCTGCCTCACTAACACAATCACTGCACATCCTCCCTCATTAATATCACAGAGACAAGACTTACACGCACGGGAACGTCACAGGATACTGGAAATCTTGGCCCATCCAAATTGCTACACACATTTTCTGGGGGACACAATTCAATACCTGACAAACGTCACCAATTATATAAATAGGATGGGGCCATTAGCCACCAGGGGGGCCATGGTGAAGACATTTCCACTGTTTGCCACCCAATTTAGAAGCCTCACCTAACCTGAAGTTAAAAGCAATGGGAGTCATTTTTAGATGTATGGCTGTTCCTACCTTACCACTGAGATCCCCAAACTCAGTTTAAAGTTCACCATATAAGCCTCCAAAGACTACTCAGTGATGCGCATATTAAGAGCTTGAGTCTCACTGGATGAATGAGTAATGGTTGAGAATATTACAGAACACAAAGTGTTTTTAGTGGAAGTTATTAACATCTCTCAGTTCGAATCCTACCCTCTGCTTTGTGCTGCTGGAGCTAGGTCTCTGCAAATTATATTCTGCTTTGCCAGCTTGTTCAGTGCTCAGCTTTTCTCTAGAAGGTGAGAGAGCTACATGGAGGGACAAACAGCATGGCTCAGAGAAGAAGAAAGGATTCCTTTTTAACTCTCTGCTTCCTGTCTGCTTCCTGTGGTCTGCCTGTTCTTATCAGTGTCGCCCTAGTGTCACCTTTTCATTTTGGGGCAGGTTGTTCTCACAGCAGCAGGTGAATGCAAGTTTGCAGTTTTTCCAGTACTTGTAGAATTGGCCTTATCACATTCTTGCCAATCCCACCCCACATGTCCAGAAGACACCAGACCCAGCTGGCCAGCACCCCTTTCTCAGAGTGTGGGTTGCACAACCAAAGAGTCCCTCTCCAACTCAGAGATGCCAGCCCCAGTGATCAGTGCCTTTCTCCAGAATCTGTTTGTGCTTTCTGAGTCTAGTAATCCTCATCTCTCCCCACGAACAGCCCTGGGGTAGTGCTGTTTCCTGCAGTTGCTCCCTCTGTGCTATCTTACTGTCCTCTTTTTACTTCCTGTTGTCTAATTAACTCTACACTTAGTTAACAATGCCTATGTTACATTCTCTGTTCAACTAACTGGTAGTGTTTCTGTCTCCCAGTTCTACCCTGACTAATATGTCTCTTAATGAAAAATGGAGAACTGGAGTGTTTCAGAGGATTGGTTGGGGTTAAGAACTGATGAAATTTCTAGAGCTAAAGTTTTAAAGTGGTTTGTAACCTGAGAAACTGATGAAAACAATGGACTTTCTCTTTAGGAATCATATGTATCCATCAACACATTGCCCACCTCCAATCCTCACACATGCAATTTTACACATAGTTTTAGCAACTGGTAAACTTTAAAGGCCAAGGTAGTGATTCTTGAAGTGGAATGTTAGCCAAGCTGAAATTCCATCTTAAGGAAAATCTTCTGGTTGAAAGCTGTTACCTAAGCCTCATCAAAGCTGAACAAAAGATCTGTCAATACAGGGTTACTAAACAGCTGTCCTAGATTTACACAGACACCTGAATTCAGAATAAATATCCTGACTGCAGACCTGCCAACAATATGAACTTGTAGCTGTTCTTGCATCTAAAGCTAAAACATTGTATCTTTTCCACCAACAATAATTTTATACATAGGGGCCCAGCCAACAAGAATGACGCATTCTGAGGCAAAATCCTGTTTTCTGGACTGTCCTGCGTACAGGCGCCTGGCTGACCCAGCTAGCTGACCAGGCCACTTGCCAACAGTCTTTGTCTATCCTTCAGCAGCCACCTAGAGCATGACCCTCTAGAAAGAAAGGCAATTTGTCATCACCTGGCCAGTGATATTACTGCAAGTCAGCTTTCCAGAAAACAGTTCTGGTGTTCAGGTTCTAACCAAGCATAACGACTTTTTTCTTTTGGTGTGAGCTAACAATCTGGATGTGTTTTGTGGAGAACTGTACCCTAGGTCATTAGGTAAAAGAACACAGAGTTTGGGAAAAGTCACTACTTCTGAGCCTCTGTTCTTCCATCTCTTAAGGAAGGACATTAAATGCTGAAGCTCCCCTCAGCATTTGGATAATAGCAGGTTTTGTTTTCTCCATTCAACTACCTTTCTGAGTTTTCCACATTAGAAGGCAGCAGCACAGAACGGAAGAGAATTCTTGCACCACATCCATTACATAGCTAAATAGCCACCACACGTCTCTGCAGAGCTGTCTTGTGCATATTTGCTTTTTTATTTGAATGTTGATCTTCTCAGTTATTTACACATTGCTCAAGCCAGACTGATTTTTTTCCCTTGTTGGCTCTAAAAGCTTTACCATTTTACTCATTTGTTCCACAAAATGATTCGTTCTTTTGACAGATTTTTACTGAGTACCTACTATGTGCCAGGTACTTTTTAGGCAACAGGAATACAGCAATTAAAAAAAAAAAATCACCAATCCCTCCCTTATGGATTTTATTTCCTAGTGGAGGAGAAAGAAAAGAAAATATGTGGCATGTCAGAAGTTGATAAATATTATGGAAGAAAATAAAATAGCTGGAAGGAGATGGGGAGGAATCCATAAGATTCCGGGGGAAAGAATATTTCCTGCGGACAATAACAGCAAGGACAAAGCCCAGTGCAAGAGTGCACTGGAGTGGGAGGCCAGTGGGGGGAAATAAAACCTGGGAGGCGCTCCTGATTTATGGCATAAATAGTCCATCAAATGTAACTGAAAAAGCACAAACAAGAGAAGAGAAATTAGACTACTGGCGTCTCCTGAAAATCAAACACTTACAAAGGTTGGACAATTAAGTCTGCTAATTTAATTGTTCTAAGTGCTCCATACCTCATTGCTGAATACCACTGTGGTCACCTTCCCTGGGAAGCTGTGCACCAACTCCAGTGCCTAGTCCACCCTTCAAAGCAATTTTGGAACTCCTTCTGGAATGGCCATTGTGCACAGTGGCGAGGTGGCGAGTTCAAAACTTAATTGTAGAGTTGTCTGTCAGGCAGTTTTTAGCCAGTAAACAAATAACTGTATTGGAACACCCTCCCTACTCACCTGATCTGGCCCCCAGTGACTTTTTTCTTTACCCAAAGATAAAGGAAATACTGAAAGGAAGACATTTTGATGACATTCAGGACATCAAGGGTAATGGGATGACAGCTCTGATGGCCATTCCAGAAAAAGAGGTCCAAAATTGCTTTGAAGGGTGGAGCAGGTGCCATTGGTGCATAGCTTCCCAAGGGGAGTACTTTAATTGACAGTCCTCACATATCCCACAGAAATAAGAACCATGACTGAATAGACATATGCACAGCCATGTTCACTGCAGCATTATTTACAATAGCAAAAATAATAGAAACAGCCTAATTTCCTTTAGTAGATAAACAGATAAACAAACTGTGGCACCTGCATACAACAGAATGTACAACATGAAAGAAAAACAACAAATCCATGAAATGTCTCACAACATGAATGAACCTGGAGGACATTGTGCTGAGGGAAATAGGTCAATCACAAAAGGACAAATATTGTATGAGACTGCTATTACAAAAAGTAAAAAAAAAAAAAAAAGACTTTCATGTAGACAGAAACATTCTTTGATGGTTACCAGGGATGCAACAGGAGGGAAAACCACTAACTAGATAGTATACACACACTGACTTTTGTAAAAGGAGAGGTAATACACAATATGGGAGAAGTCAGCACAATATAATCAAGTAAAGGAAGATGCTGAAATGTACACCAAGAGTAAAAGGCAACAATGGTAAATATTAACACCTATCCAATCCAACAACATTAGTACAAATAATATATGAGTAGATGTATAGATAGATAATGTAAGCTGAATGGGAGTATCCTGGTGTACATATGTATGTGTACATGCTGCCTATATATGCATATATGTGCCCCTGTGCACAGAGGGGACACAGTCATGGAAAATTCTTAGCCATAAGTGTGTATCTCTCGGGACTGCTATACTGAGCTTGAGGGCTAGGTGCCTGTTTTAGTCAGCTAGTGCTGCTCTAACAGAAATACCACAGATTGGATCGCTTTAACAAAGGAAGGTTTATTCTTACACAGTCCGGTAGGTTGCAAGTCCATATTCAGGGTGTCTGTTCCAAGGGACACACCTTGTTGGCTCTGGAGGAAAGTCCGGTATTGCAGCAGTCTTTGTCCAGGGAACATCTTGGCACAGGAACCTCAGGTCTGAAGGACGTGCTCTTCTCCCGGCGCAGCTTTCTTGATGGTGTCAGGTTCCCAATTCTCTATCTGCTTCTCTTTCCTTTTATCTCTTGCAGGATTAAAGGATTAAGGGTGGGGCAAGCCATACTCCAGGGAAACTTCCTTTACAGCGGAGCAGGGAGATGATCTTATAAAGAGATTTACAGTCCTAATCCTTTAACACTCAGCATAGGAAAACTACACAATGGAGGACACTCACAAGATACTGGGAATTATGGCCCAGCCACACGGCTACACGTATTTTTGGGGGGACACAATTCAATCCATGACAGTACCATAGTCTCAGGGGACATCTAGGTCAGCTGGCAAATGGTAATCCATATAGACAATGTTCTTCATCCTACTTTGGTGAGTAGCGACTGTATCTTAAAAGTCTGTAAGCATATCTGTCAAACAAACCACAATCATCAGAAGAGAAAATAGATAAACGGGGTCTATTAAGAATTAAACAGTTTTGCTCATCTGAAGACTTTATTAATAGAATTAAAAGAACACCTACAGAATGGGGAAAAAATATTTGGCAACTCTATGTCAGACCAACGCCTGATTTCCATAATCTATAAGATACCACAAAATATCAACAAGAAGAAGATAAATCATTCAATTAATCGATGGGCAAAGGAGATGGACAGATATTTCACTAAAGAAGAGATCCAGGCAGCCAAAAAACACATGCGGACATGTTCATGATCTTTAGCTGTTAAAGAAATTCAAATCAAGACAACAATGAGATACCATCTCACCCCAGCAAGGTTGGCCATGATCCAAAAAACACAAAACAACAAATGCTGGAGAGGCTGTGGAGAAAGTGGAACCCTCCTACCCTGTTGGTGGGGTTGCAAAATGGTCCAGCCTCTTTGGAGAGCAATCTGGTGTGTCCTTAAAAAAATAGATATTGATATACCATTTGACCCAGTAATTCCACTACTTGGAATATACCCTACAGAATCAAGGCCTTTCACACCAACAGACACATGCACCAGAATGTTTATCGCAGCACAGTCCACGATAGCAAAAAGATGGAATCAACCCAGATGCCCAACAACAGAAGAATGGATAGGTAAACTACAGTATATATACTCAATGGAGCACTACGCAATGATAAAGAACAACGATGACTTCAGGAAACATCTTGTGACCTGGTTTCAACTGGAAAACATTATGTTGAGTGAAAGTAGTCAGCGACAAAAGGACAAATATTGTATGAGACCTCTACGATAAGATCTCAAAAACAGACTTCTGTATAGAAGAAAAGACTCTTTGACAGCTGCAAGGGAGGGGAGGGAGGGAGTGGGGGAGGGTTTAGATTAGATAGTTGCTAGGTATCTGGTTGGGTGAAATCAATGACAGCACACATTAGAAACAAGAACAATATCAAGTGGACTTACATAACATGAGTACTCCTTCCATCTTAACCCAATATTGCAAGGATAGAGTAGCTGGGGCGGGGGGCGAGTGACCATGCTCTTAGGCGAAAGCTAAGCCAATTGGCACAAGTAGCGTTTTGCTAAGAGGGCTCTGTGCACCCCACATTGGTGAGTGGCATCTGTAGTCTTAAAAGCTGCCAAGCTGCCATCCAAGGGCACAGAAAATGGTCCCAACTCAGCAGGAAGGGATGCTCACCAAGGACAAAAATGACATGGGGGAAAGACAACCCAGAAGACAAAGAGACCCACAACAGTGGGTGCCTACATCGACTTGGGACTGGAAGAACCGGATGGTGCCCGGCCACCACCAGTGATAGCTGCGATGCAGCACCCTGAGATCCCCACTAAAAGACCTCAATTGATGGTCCAGTGGTTTTGGGGTTCCCCTGGAAGCATGGCCCCTCACCCTGATGCTGCCCTTGACCATAAATCATAACGAAGGTTCACGCTTCAGACAGGAATGGATTGGACTTGGAGATGCAGTGACCATGTATTGGATGCACTTTATGGTTCTATACATCTATAGTATGTCATCCTGCTGACCTCTGGCTGGAGGAAGGAGAGTGGGTGGAGAGGAGGGAAAAAAGAGACTGTTGGGAGAATGAGACATGTATGGAGCAGAGAGGAATAGTGTGCTGTCACCGGGCAGGGAGAACAGTGGAAGCTGCATATAGGTGGGTATGTAAATTTATATGGGAATGTACATTTTCACTCAGTTATATTAAATAAAAAATTTTTTTTAAAAAGTCTGTAAGCAGCCACCAGTCTCTTCCAGTCCAGAGCAAAGAATGAAGAGTAAAGAAAACCAAAGACTCAAGGAAACAATCAAAGGACTAATGAGCCCCATGAACCACTGCCTTCACTAGCCTAAGAGCAGAAGAACTAGATGATGCCAGGCTACCACTACCAACCACTCTCACTGGGACACGACAGTAGGTCGTGGATAGACTGTGAGAAAAATGTAGAGCAAAATTCAAACTCATAAATAAGATCAGACTTACTATCTGATAGAAACTTGTGGAACTCCTGGGACTATGGCCCTTAGGTGCTTTTCAAACTTGGAATTGAAATCACTCCCAGAGATCATATCACAGCCATACTGTAGACAGGCCTATAAAATGAAAATAATACCAGTGAGGAATGTATAGCCAACTACACATGACCTAAGTGTAGCATTTTGTCCAAAAGCAAAGTTGAGAAGGATGGTAGACAAGATATTTGGGCAAATGGACATGGAAACCCAACAAGGAAGAAGGGGCAGTTCTGATCCATTCAATGTCCTGAAACAAGCTGTGTGAAAATTGCCGAATGGGAATTTGTTCTATAAACTTTCACCTGAAAAACAATAAAATGTTCCAAAAATAAAAAGCAAGAAAATGAATGAGTAGGCTAGTAGAAGAGGAGGTCAGAGTTAATGAACAGCCAGATCAGACAGGGTTTGGTAGATCATTGAAAGGTCTTTGACTTTCACTCTGAGTACAATGGAAGCATTAGAAGGTTTTTAGCAGAGGAATGATGTAATCTGTCTTCTGTTTATAATGATCACTGGAGCTACTGTGTTGAGAAAATGCTCCGGGAGCAAAGGCGGAAGCAGGAAAGTCAGGAGGCTACTGCAGTATTCCAGGTGAGAAGTGGTGATAGCTAAATCCAGGGCAGGAACAACAAAGGTAGAAAGAAGGGTTGTGATTCCAGACGTATTTCGAATGTAGAACCAACAGAATTTCTTAGCAGACTGGTTTTAGCCATGGGAGAAAAAACAGCCAAGAATGACCACAAGATTTGGGGCCTGAGCAACTGGAAGATTCTTGCCAGTTGCCACTGAGTCAGCTCCTTCTCTTGGCAACCTCCCGTGTGTCAGAGCAGAGCTGTGTTTCAGAGGTTTTCAGGTTTTTGGAGCTGGACTAGCAGGCTTCTCTGGTGAACTCAAACCTTCAACCTTTGGTCTTTTCTTTTTTTAATTATTATACTTTAGATGAAGGTTCACAGAGCAAATCAGCTTCTCACTGAATGATTAATATACACATTGTTTTGTGACATAGGTTACTAACACCATGACGTGTCAACGCTCTTCTTTTCTTGACTTTGAGTTCCTCACTCCAGCTTTCCTATTTCCTCCTGCCTTCTCTTCCTTGCCCCTGCACTGGTGGGCCCCTTTAGTCTCACTTTGTTTTATGGGCCTGTCTAATATTTGGCTGGAGGGTGAACCTCATGAGTGACTCCAGCACTGGTGTCCAGGAGGAAACCTCCGACTTTTAGTTAGCAGTCAAGGGTATCACTGTTTGCACACCAAGGGACTAAATACATTAGACTTGCCATTTACTGGGATTTCTGGAACAGTTTTACAGGAGAAAATGATGAATTCAATCTGGACAGGGAAAGTGTGTGCTGCTTTTAGACATCCAAATGGAGCTATTAAATAGGCAGATGGATGAATCTGGATTTTAGGAATGGTCTGGGATAGAGATAAAGCCTGTAGAAGGTAATAGAAGCCAACATCACCAAGGGAGTGAGAGAGATGAAGAGGATCAAAAGCTTAGCCCTAAGGACTTCCAACTCTTAAGGTTGAAGAGATGAAGAACCAGGAAGGGAGACTCAAGTGGACTTTGCCATCTTATCCATTCCACAAAATGGTTCATTCATTAAACATGTGTTTATTGAGTGCCAACTATGTACACTCAAGTCAGGAAGTAGGAACAGTGTGCTTGCTGACTGAAGCCAAATAAATAAAATGTTTCAAGCCAGTTATTGTTGTTAGTTGCCCTGGAGTCAGCTTCAACTCACAGTAACCAGTGTGTGCAGAGTAGAGCTGTACTCCAAGGGTTTTCAAGGCTAAGACCTTTCAGAAGCAAATTACCAGTTCTTTCTTTTAAGGCACCTCAGGGTGGGTTTGAACCACTAACTTTTCAGGTAGTAACAGATTACTTAACTGTTTGCAAAATTATGCCAAGCGCTGTAGAGAGGTCAAGTAAAATGAGGACTGAGAACTGACCACTGGCTTTTTAGCAAAGGAGAGGTCACTGGTGACTATATCAAAGTTGTATTATACATCAGAGTTAGGAGAACAAACTCTGATTAGAATGAACTCTAGAAAGAATGGGAGGAAAGCAATGAGACTATGGTTTTGCAGAGTTTTGCTGAAAACAAGCAAGAATTGAGCCAATAGCTGAAGGATGATGTGGAACACATGAGATTGTATTTATGTGTTTCATTTTGTCTTTTATTCTTTAAGACAGGAGAAATTACAGCATGTTTGTCTACTGATAGAAGTAAAGAAGCAGAAATGATGATGGAGGAAGGAAGGGCGAGGACTGGTAGAGCGATGTCCTTGAGTAGGTGTCAGGGGATGGTATCTAGTGATTCATGTAGATATTGAGCCACTGCCATGTGTCAGGACCTGGGCCAAGTATTGAGGATCCAGCATCAGAGAAAACAAATACTAAGTCTTTTGCCCTTCTGGAGATTTACTTCAGTCAAGGAATTAGACAATGAAAAAGCACACTAATAAATTAAGAATGGTAATTACAGACTGGGATAAGTGTGTAAAAGAGACACAATAATCCTCCAAGTCCTCTTTGGGAAGTTAAAGCTGGGTCCTAATAAAGAGATGGTCCTGTCAAGAGCCTGAGGGAAGACAATTTCAAGCAGAAAGAATAGCAAGTGTAAGACCCTGTGGGGGAAGAGCTTGCCCTGTTTGTGTACCTGAGGGGAGGTGAGATTGCTGGAGGGTAGTTATTAAAAGAGGATGAAGCATGAGATGAGGCTACAGAGGTTGACCATTAATGGCTTTTTCCAACAGACAATAAATTTTATGAACAAATCAGTAGAGGAGGCTAGAAATAACAGCTAAAACATTAAATTGCAAAATGATTATTAAAAAACATTTCAATAGATGTCATGCAACAAACCTCAGCAACAAATCTTGAAGTTCAAAAACTCTGTTGCAAGTAAAGAGCAAAAGGAAGATCAAGTGCATCACTAGTTCTTAGGAAAATGCCTTTGGTATTTTGCTGAGAACAGAGCCTAGGACAGAAGCCCAAGAACAAGCACTTTTGTGGGTGAATGAGTGAAAAACCGGGGAAGTAAAGCAGAGAAGAAGAAAGAACCAATATAGCGCTCTGTTAGGGGCAACTGCTTGTGTAATCCCAGGAGACCCACCAAGGACATGTATGAAACATGTCTCAGAACCATGCAGTGGGGAGGAGAGGAAGGCACATTTCTCACTGCTCCCGCACACCACTGGTCAAAGGTTCTCCCCGTGAGGTGTTAACTCCACATCTCTGCTGTCCATCTGTGAGTGCCTAGCAAGTTAGCATGGTGGCTTTGTCTTCTACCATGGAGCCTCCCTGTGACATTGTCACTGTGGCCACCATGGTAAGTCCCTCGGCACTCTCCAGTGATGTCTTTGGGAAGGCTTCAGTGTAACCGGAGGTCATGCAGGTGCAGTGAGTTACCCCAACAGGTTGTGGTCAGCTGCACCTGCAGGAACTGGGTAGTGGTTCACAGAACTGCGTGCAGCTGGGATGAGAGGCAGGTGAGACCGAAACCTCTAAAATGACTCACATCGACGTTTCACATATAGACATTGGGGAAGAAGGGTAACTTTGCTCCCCTTAGGACTGTGAGCTTTTCATAGAGATATATACCTGTACTGCATGTCCTTGATAATGCTTCCATGAAATTTGGAGCCTGGAAGCTAAAAAGAACCCCCAAAATGCTGTCCCAAAAGTCATAACCAGTTGATGTTGAGTCAACTCATGACAATTTCGTGTGCATCAGAGTTGAACTCCAATCTATAGGGTTTTCAGTGGCTGATTTTTTGGAAGTAGATCTCCAGGCCTTTTTTCTGAGGTCCCTCTGTGTGGACTCAATTTCTAGTCTTTCAGTTAGCTGCTGAGAGCATTAACCATTTGCACCACCCAAGGACTCCCAAAATTCTGTCCCAGAAGCCATAATAGTTTCTTACTTAAAATTCCTCTGATTCAGCAAAGGAATCCTTATCAGATATTTCCTAAGACTTCTGAGTCTTCATATGGTGTGGCATTTATATAAGCAATTTACTTCTGATAAACACAGGGCCATCATGGCCAAAGGGACTTATGGGTTTGGCAAGGGCTATCTATTAAGATTGTTATATCATCTCCCAGTGAAGTTATACATACAGTCTCAGAGCCACACTGACAAGGACAGCAAAAGGAAATGATGCTCATCATACAGCTAAAGCTTCTCTTCCCATTATCTGCCTAGGCTGCCTGTAGTGCATTACGAATTAATACTTTTCAAAAGTCTTGTAATTATCTTGTGAATAGCTCAGTAGCTTTAGTATTTAAATGTACCAATTTATTCAATGTAAAGCTTCCAAAATGTACAATTTTTATGATTCTATTTCTTTCTCTCTCTCTTTATCTTAATATACCAGAAGCCTTAGAAAAAATGAAAGTGGCCATGTATTTCTTTACATTTGAGAGGCCCTGGCTAACCCTTGCCAACATGCAGAAAGTACCACTTCCATTTCCTCCCTTTGTGTGGATTTATTAATCCTACAATTTTTCTCTGCACGGGGAAAAGCAAAGGAGAACTAGCTAAAGAATGAGGGAGGAACTTTTGCTTCTTTTCCCAGGTCTGCCAAGCCAAGGCCAAGTGCCGTCAAGTCGGATCCGACTTATGGCGACTCTAGAGGGGGTTTTGTAAACATGACCAAGGCCCTCTGGTATTGAACTGGAGATTGGTTTATTTTTCATGTCTCCAAGGGTTAGGAGTCTCTTTGTGAAATGGTTGCTCTGAGAAGCCAGTGCTTCTAGACATACCCCTTGTTAATTCCCCCAAAGAACTGTTTCTTCTCAGAGTTTCTTTGACCTGTTTGTTCTCCAGGTGACTTCAAGTTCAAGGCTTAAAATTTCATTCTGTCATCATTCTGTCCTGGCCAATTCTCCCATGATGCCTTTGTGGAAGGCTCCAGTGTAACTGCAGGCCCTGTGAAAGTGTGTGTATGAGGGGATAATTCACTCATGCCCTTCAGGCTCTGTTCTGGCTCACTGAAGCCTGTGGTACGTTACTATCCACTCCTCAGTGCACTCCTGGGCCGCCTCCCCCTGCCTTTAGATTCTGACCAAAGGCCATTCGTGTAATTCAAAGAGGATATTATGCAACTAAGGAAACTCCAACCAGAACAGTGGACCTATGTATGTGGCAAACTCCATGACATTTTTGCCAAAATTCCTCTCCTTGAAGAAGCAGGAATTAAGGTCAGACTTCAGTTTAATGGAGCTAATTATGCCCTTCCACCACCACCAAATACATATATAAATGTCAAAGTCCTAGCCCCAACACCTATAAGTGTGATCTTGTTTGGAAATAGAGTTTTTGAAAATGTTATCAGTTGACATGAGGTCATACTGGAATAGCCCAAAACCAAATCAAACGCACTGCCAAGAAGTTGATTCTGACTCAGTAGAGTGAGTACTAATCTTACCTGAGCTACATCCTTATAAAAGAGAAGAAACAGATAGGCCAACAGGGGGAAGAATACCATTTTACAACAGAATTACACTGCAACCACAAGCCAAGGAATGCCTTGGAATGCCAGCAGCTGGGAGAAACAAGAAAGAATCTACCCCAAGACACCCTGGAGACAGTATGACCCAATCTACATTTGGATGTCTAGCCTCCAGGACTGCCAGGCAGTGAATCTGTTCTTATAAGCCAACCAATGTGTGGTACTTGATTACCACAGCTCTAGGAAATGAAGGCACTGTCCTTTGTCTGTGTACCTGTCCTTGCATGAAGTTTTGAATGATTTATTCCTCATGTAGGTGTTTTAGCTGTCACTTCTTTTGATGGTCAAGAAGCCTCTTTCTAATCATCCAGTGATATAGCTCAACGTTACTCCCCTCGCCACCCCCCTCCGCCCCCCGCCAGCCTAACACTCTGGGTTAGAGAACAAAGCAAGGTGGTGAAAAACCAAATCAAATCCATCTCCACTGAGTTGATTCTGACTCATATAGACCTTAATGGACAGTATATAATTGCCCCATGGTTTCTAAGTAGTTCCTGGGGGAGATGCATCTTTTGGTTAGCAGCTGTAGCACTTAACCATTATGCCACCATAGTTTCTGAAGGAG
Organism: Heterohyrax brucei; assembly: GCA_028571685.1. Lineage (NCBI taxonomy): Eukaryota > Metazoa > Chordata > Mammalia > Hyracoidea > Procaviidae > Heterohyrax > Heterohyrax brucei. Next base: position 86,413,360 of record CM053151.1, on the reverse strand, counting down.
TGACAAGAGGAATAAAAATGATTCCAATAATCTACTTCCCTGAAAAAGTGATTGTTGAAAACCAAGGATGTCAGAAGTGATTAGGGAACAGGAAAAACCATAAGAAAAGCCAGAGGGTGCTGTCAGATGATGGTAAATCCTTCTCTCACAGGACTCGTCAACCTCCCTGCACAGCAGCAATCTGCTGCACTGTCAGGTTTCACTGAGACGGCTCAGATCTCTGAGGCAGAAATGTACTAGACTCAGTGGAAAGAACCTGAGGAGGCCAGAAATTAGATCAAAGTCTAGGCACCCAGGATTAACAGCTGATTCTCCCTCCCGTCATCTACAGAGGTCCAGCCCATTCTGCCCGCCTGGCCTATGAAACTGTTCCCACCAAGTAGGGGTCCTCAGCAGTGAGGCAACCTGGGAGGTCCATAGAGGTCAGGAGCTGAACCTCACAGGATCCTGGCACCAGGATTGAGCACTAGGCAAGGACCTCATGAGAAAAAAGTAGGAAGGAGAGAGTACAGACGCTTCAATCTAGAGAGAGAACAGAGATTTAGTCTCAGTGAGATTCGATTCATCTACAGTCTGTGAAGCATGGGCCCTGCTCAGTTTCTACATTTAAGAAACTTACGTCTTATTAGGAATAAATGACACAATTCCCAAAAGAGATGCATGCAGGACAGGGGTCAATTCTCTAATTCCACATCCAGGAGGTTCAGAAGAAGGAGAAAGCACAGCAGTGGGAGATGTTAAAAGAAGACTTCACAAAGAGAGGAGATTCGAACGGGCTCCAGAAGAAAAGTGACCAGGGAGGGCACTCTGGGGCTTTTATGGAGGTTCTTTCTTGAACATCACGCAATTTCATAAAAGTTCCTGCCACCAGAGGGGAATAAATTCAAACTCATAATGTTGTTCTCATTGTGATTTCCCTCAGGATAGTGAGAATCTCTACTCATCCTTGATCACTCTCCAAGGAATCTATGAGGAATTGGAGCACTCAAGAACCTGGCAGTAATCTGATTATGGTTACTGCCCATTGCCATTGAGTCGATTCTGACTCATAGCAACCCTGTAGACAGAGTAGAACTGCCCTGAAGAGTTTCCAAGGAGCACCTGGTGGATTTGAATTGCTGACCTTAGCAGTTGGTTACTAGCACCATTCATAACAACAATCATGACTATCATTTATTGTTTTCTATATCCAGAAACCATGCTAAGTGCATTATAGACATTAGGCTGTTTAATCTTTACAACTGTATTACTGTGTACCAAAAAAACCCATCACCATCAAGTCAATTTCAACTCATAGTGACCCTATAAGACAGAGTAGAACTGCCCCATAGAGTTTCAAGGAGTGCCTGGTGGGTTTGAACTGGTGACCTTTTTGTTAGCAGCCATAGCACTTAACCACTGTGCCATCAGGACTTCTATATTACTGTGTAAGTACTATAATTTTCATTATTTTGTAGATGAAGATATTGAAAGGTATATAGATTTTATTTGCCTGTACAAATTGTGATTGGTAGAACATAAGTGTGGATCCAAGTATTGAGTCCAGAACTCTCATATTTAAAAAATATGTATGTTGTCTTACAAGTTCTTGAGTTTTCCTTTGCCCATTTAAACAATAGATACTATAGTTCTAGAAGAGGATTCCCTTATCTAGTTCCTCTCTGTTCTTCCAAGCCTGGTTCGTGTCTTGCCTTCTCTCAGAGACCTTCCCTAAGCCCCCCAGCCCTCACAAACAGCCCCGCTTACCGCCCCATTTGTGGAATATCCGTAGTACTTTAAAACATGACTTAACATTTAATCACTGAAGATTTTGGGTCATTATATCACTTAAGTGGGAACACTGTCTCTCATCAAGATAGTAAGTAGCCCCAGAGAAGGACAGGTTGAATTACTTCTCCAGGCATGACAAAAATTTGATGAGTTAGGTTAAGTAACTCTTCCAGTCCTTCTTTTTCCCAGTTCTTCCTGTTGGCATGCAGGTAAGCCGGCAATGAGGTCTCTAGAGAGCCCTGCTACAGACTTCAAGGGGAGACGCTGGCCACCCAATTCTCTTGGCTGCCTGCTCCCTGCAGACAGCCCTCCTTCCTTCTCCTGCATCAGTATCTTCATTGGCTTTCCCTTTCTTACCCTACCAAAAATAAAGTTGGCAGCTTCCCACCGTCTTCTTGACAAGGCTGTCCAGCTCTTTATGATCCAGGGGGGTCACTATAACCTATTCCCAAGAGAGCTTCTGGCCCTTTCCCAGGACGCTCGCCTGAGCAGAGGAGTGGCTTCCCAGGTCCACTGCTCCTGATATATTTTTGTGGGAAGGGACAACAGGACTGAGCCCCGACCTGGAGCAGCACCCATTGTCGTGACCCTTTCAAAGCGTTCCCCATCAACTGCCATCTCTCAGCAGGAATCCACTCACTCGGTAATCATTCTCCTTGGGGGCCTGGGGACTGATTGATGGGTTTAGTTGTTTCATTATTAGCCAGGGTAAGTTAAGGAAGTCAAATCAATAAACTTTATAGGTCTCCCCAGCTTGCCCTAGAGGTGAGAATCGGCAGCTTTCACCTCCACAGATTTAGATCCCTGCCTATATAAAAAGCAATATTCACCTAGAGAAACCATTTGATTTCCCTTTGAGTGAATTTCTTAGTGCCCTTGAGCCTGTGGTGACTTCAAATCAATAACTTTAACAGCTTCCAAGAAGAAATGAGTTGCCTTTGGAATGTCTCCATGGTACCGCCTGCTTTCTCTGGCACATGACAATTTTAGAATTCTGGACTGAACCAGAAAAAGCAGTCAAGACTAGTACCTCTGACTGTCCCATCCCTACTCACCAGACCCACCTCTAGGCCCTGGCAGTCTGGGCCCTTCCCCCCCCCTTTACCCACTTTCTCCCATTGCCATTACCCCAGACCTCAACTTGACAAGACCACCTGTTAACCCACCCTTGTCCTGCATCCCTGTCCTTCGTGGCCAGGGTAGCTGAGGAGAAGCTGACCCTCCCTACTGATTTTGAGGGTGAATGTGGGAGTCTCTCCAGATGACACCTTTGGGCATTTATAAGGACACCTAAGCATCAGAGTAAAAGTGCTGGTAGTCACAACAGTTGTTGCTGCGTGCTGTTGTTAGCAGTCATGTCATAAAAGAACAAGATGTTGCCCTGTCCTGCACCAGCCTCAGATGATTGCTGTGTTTGAGCTCACTGTTGCAGCCGCTGTGTCAATGCATCCCAATGATGGTCTCCCTCATTTTAGCTGACCCTCTCCTTTACCAAGAATATTGCCCTTCTCCAGTGATAGGTTTTTCTTGACGACACGCCCACAGTAAATGAGACAGTCTCATCATCCTCGCTTATACTTCTTCCAAGACAGATTTGTTCATTCTCCTAGCAGTCCATGTTAGATTCAGTATTCAAATACATCAATTTTCCTGTCTTCCTTTTTCACTGTCCAGCTTTCACATATATATGAAGCAACTGGAAATACCATGGCTTGGGTCAGCATCATCTTTGTCATCAGAGTGACATGTTTGCTTTTTGTCATTTACCTAAGCCAAAAAATAAATAAATACGCTAACCACTATCAACTTGATTCCAACTCATAGTGACTTCATAGGACAGAGTAGAACTGCCCTATAGGATTTCCAAGGAGTTCCTGCTGGATTTGAACCACCGACCTTTCGGTTAGCAACCGCAGCCATTAGCCACGATGCCACCAGTGTTTCCTTAGTTATCTAATGTTGCTATAATAGAACTACCACAGTGGATGGCTTTAACAACACAACAAAATTATTCTCTCACAGTTTAGAAGTCTGAATTCAGGGTGCCAGTTCCAGAAGAAGGCCTGCTTTCTCTGTCAGCTCAAGAGAAAGGTCCTTGTCATCAATTTTCCCCTGGGCTAGGCACTTCTCAGCACAGGGACCTTGAGTTCAAAGGATGCACTCTGCTCCCAGACCTTCTTTCTTGGTGGCAGGAAGTCCCTCTACTCTCTGATCAATTCTCCAAATCTCTGATCAATTCTCAATATCTCCAAAGAGACTGACTCAACTTGACAACCTAATTCTGTATATTTAGACTGACATCTTTAACATAACTGGCTCTAATCCTACCATACTAACATCATAAAGGTTAGAATTTACAACACATAGGATAATCACATCATATCACAAATGGTGGACAACAACATCACACTTGGAATCATGGCCTAGCCAAGCTGACATACTTTCTTGGGAGACATAATTCAATCCATAATGCACCATCGTTCAGTATACCAAAATTCATATCCTTGCCACATATCCACCTTATCTTGTCATCCCCAAAGTCTTAAATCAACTTCAAGTTCAAATTCCATCCTGGGCCAAAATTCTTCTTCATCTGTGAAATCTAGAATATGAGTTATCTATTCCCAAAGTACAATGGTAGAACAGGCACAAAATACATTTCTATTACAAATGGGAGAAACTGGAGGGAAAGAAGAGATAACAGCATCAAAACAATTCAACAACAGGTTATATTGGCTCTCAAACCTGGAAAATAATCCCCTATTCTCTGAGACCATGGCCCTGTCCTCTAGACTCTGGCAGTTGGTCACACTCTCAGAATTCTTCACAGAAGTCCCTCCCCCTGGGCTTTGGCTTCAGCTTCCAGGGCCACTGGGATAGCAACTTTGCTCCCTCATTTTCCTGGTTGGTCTGGGTCATGAACCTACCCTCTCCGTCCTGGCAGACCCATACCCTCAGCTTTGTTCAGCAGACCTGGCCCCATCCTGCTGCTACTCCTGAATGGCAGCTCCACATTACAGAGCTGATTTGGTAAAGATTTGACTCTTTGAAACCCAGGAGTCTTTGGCCCAACCATTTGAACCCAGCAGGCTGCGGTTCCACCTTTTGAGACCTCAGAGGTTATAGCCCTACCTTTTGAGAATGAAGCAGAGCTCTACTTCCTGTCCTCCTTGTCTTTTCAGCTTCTCCTTCCTGATTCTTTGGCCTCTTGACCCCCTCAGACCTCTTAGGCCAGCCCAGCATCTACACTGCTAGAGCAAATATTCCAAACTTCTTTAGCTCTACCAGTAAGTGTGAGGCACCCCACTCTGCCCATAAACATCGACCAGAAGGCACTCGGCCCTCTTGCTCCGTGGATTGGCAAGCCTAGCTCCACCAATAAGTACCCCAAAAAACTGGCTCTCTTACTCCATGGGCTGGCTCCCACGCTGTCTCCCTCTAGTCTCCTGGTTCTGCTGTTCCTGTTTCTGTTTCTCTGCTCCTGCTTCTTACCATCTGCATCATTTCTGGTGTTACAGCTCTTCCTGTCTCCTTCTGAGCCCTCATCAGAGTGGTCTTTGATGTCCGGAATTCCGCTGAGAGAATCTTCAAGGCAGTAGTCTAGGTTTTTCCTACTAGACACTTTGAAACTCTTTCAATCTCTACACAGTTTCAAAACCACTTCTGCATTATAGGTATCTGTTATAGCAGCACTCCACCCCTAGTACCAAACTCTGTCTTAGGTACCTAGTGCTGCTATAGAAAAAATACTACAGCTGGTAACTTTAACAAACAGGAATTTCTTCTCTCACAGTTTAGGAGGCCAGAATTTCAAATTCAGACTGGCAGCTCTAGGGAAATGCTTTTTGTCCCTGCCAGCTCTGGGAGAAAGTCATTGTCATTAGTTTTCCCCTGCCATAGGAGCTTCTCAGTGTGAAGACCCTGGGTCCAAAGGACATGCCCAGCTCTTCTTTTTTGGTCATAGGAAGTCCCTCTCACCTCTGCTTGATTCTCTCTTTTATATCTCAAAAGAGATTGACTCAAGATACAACCTAATCCTGTACATTGAGTTCTCCTCATTAATGTAGCTGCCCGTAATCCTGCCTCATTAATTAACATTATAGAAGTTAGGATTTACAACATATAGGGCAATCACAAGAGGTCCCCAAATGGTAAACAACCACACAGTACTGGGCGTCATGATTTAATAAACTTGACACACACTTGGGGGGAACATAATTCAGTCATAATGGAGGGTTTTTTCGCATCAGATTTGTCCAGTGCAATATATCATTTGATTTCTTGACTGCCGCTTCCATGGGCGTTGATTCTTGATCCAGGAAATCCTTAGCATCTTTAATTTGTTCACCATCTCTCTTGATGTCATTTATTGGTCCAGTTGAAAGGATTTCCATTTTCTTTATTCCAGATGTAATGCATATTTAAGGCTGTATGTAGTTGTTTACCTTCATCGGTGTTTCAAGTCACCTTCACTTTCTGAAAGCAAGGTTGGGTTGCCTGCATATCTCAGGTTGTTAATGAGTCTTTCTCCAGTCCTAATGTCGTGTTCTTCTTATATAGCCCAGCTTCTCCGCTTATGTGTTCAGCATATAGATTAACGAAGTAAGGTGAAAGAATACAGCATTGCTGCACTCCTTTTCCAATTTTATACCACACCGTATCCCCTTACTCTTTCTGAACAACCACCAGTACCCTAATGGAGTGACTGAAACCCTGGTAGAATAGAGGCTAGGAGCTGCGGCTGCTAGCCAAAAGATCAGCAGTTCAAATCCACCAGGCACTCTATGGAGCCGTGCTGCTATTTCCTGCAGGGGCAGTTCTATTCTGTCCTGTGGGGGCGCTGTGAGTCAGAATTGACTTGATGGCAACTGGTTTGATTTGAGTTTGATGGAGTGATTACAATGAAGAGAATTTCAGGTCTTGGTGGTGGCAGCAGTCTTTCTGGGGCTGGCAGCTTTTCAAGTTATTTCTCAGAGAAAATCACAATCTGTGTCCACCCGGAGTGGGCTGCCATAGGGCCCAGCATCCCTCTGTCGCCCAAAGCTTAACTCTGCCCTTCTCCCAGCTGCCAGGTCTCCATCTCCCAATTCTGCAAGCAGAATCATAAGGAGCCAGCAGTGAAATGGGCAAATCAGGGCCCAGAGCCAGACTAGAGAACAACATCATCTCCGTCCCAATGGCCCACGTCAGAGCATCATGCCAGGGAAAGCCCTGAGTCACTCACCTGGGATGGCAGCCAGTAGGCACCCGCACCCCAGTATTTCATTTTCAGGAGGGAACAAGACCCACCACTTCCTGACCATGGAATCAAACTTTTAAATATCAGGATTTCTGTGCTTGCTACCAAGTGCATGCTGTACTGCCCATAGAGCCTCTCAAATCACAGGACTAAATGTTCAGAATCAGGTTGCCCCATAACTACGCCAATACTGGAACCCTCTCCCCATGTGGTCCCTACAGTCAGATTGAGGAGCTCCTACTGCATGGCTTACACCTGTCCAGAAACTGTTCTCACCCAAGAAGGTAAAGCAGAATTCAGAACAGCAGCATGTCATGGACGCACAGGTAGATTTTTTTAACATCCTCTTCCTCCATAAGACAACGTCCAGCAATTGCCATGACATGAAACAAATAATAAAAATGGCCAGAAAAGAAATATAGACAATAAAACATCTTTCATTGAATTTCAAGAAAAAATAAACAAGTATTAAATTTTAAGCAAAATTTAAAGAAAAGATAATGGATACTTTTTAACTATATCAATACTTTTTTAAAAAATGGAAACAAATATACCTACATACTGTTCTGTTGCAGTAATAATACTATAATTTAATAATAATACTATAGTTTCTGTTTTGGATGCTTAACCTAGACAAATTTGTCTACAGTTTCATCAAAGTTGATCTTCACATGTTCATGTTAAATAGACAGTTTGTTGATCTACTTTTACTGATACACACAACAAAAAAAGGCCAAATCCATTGCAATCTAGTCAAGTCTGACTCACAGAGACCCTAACAGGCAGAATCAGGTTTCCAGGGCTGTAATCTTTACTGAAGCAGACTGCCACATCGTTCTTCTGGGGAACAACTGGTGGATTCGAACCACTGACTTTTAGTTTAGCTGCTAAGCCTCCAGGGCTCTTTACTTCAATTACAGTTGAGATATTAATTTTAATTTAGAAAAAAATTATTTTACATGACTCAGCAAATATACAAATAGTTTGGAGGCCTTAATAATATTGATACATTTGTCAGAATCTCATAAAATTCCTATTTCACAATTAAATTTCAAAAGTTGCAGCACTGCCAATGCATTTGTTTACTTGGGATCAGTTCCAGCTGCTTTCAAAAGTCAGAAAGTTTATGTGCAGTATCTTTACCAAGACAGTTCACCATGACTTTCTATTATAGTTAGTTTAAAAAAAAAAAAAAAGCAACTTCTGAAGTTTGTATTTTCTAAAACTCCGGAAAATTGATGAGTGGTAGTGAATACTGGCATCATTTGACCTGTAGCTTTAGAACAAGTGTCCAGTTCTTTATGAAAACAATCAGGTCATTGAAATAGTACTCTTTGGAGTTCTCCTGGCAATGGTCGCAGAGAACAGCAGAAGTGAATGCAGATTCTGTTTCTTCATGTTTACAATCATGTGCCATCATTATGTTATGTATTAAACTGTGTCCCTCAAAAAGATAAAGTGCCTGTGAATGTCATCTTATTTGGGAATGGGGTCTTTGAAGATGTAACCTGTTAACATGAGGTCATACTGCATAGGTCCTAATCTAGTCTGAGTTGTGTCCTTATAAAGGCAGAGAAGACACAGAAGGAGGCAGACAGGGGAAAGAGGGCCATGTGAATCTATCTATGCACCAGGAATGTCTGGCTCCACCAGAAGCCAGAGGAGATCAGAAAAGGGCCTTCCCCTAGAGCCTTAGTCGAGAACATGTTCCTACTGACACCCTGAATTCAGATCACTCTCCTCCAGCACCCTGAGACAATAAATGTCTGCTCTTGTAAGGCACCCAATTTCTAATAGTTTGTTACCGCAGCCCTGACAAGTTAACATACACTGTTTATTTTGAATCTACAGTGAAACACAGGAATATGCAGATTGAAACTATTGCAAACCATTAGACATTTACTCTGGAAACAAATACGTGGCGGGGGGAATTCACTGGAGTTAGAGACAGACTGTTTATTTAGGAGTTCTCCACACTAACTTCCATGTAGAATACAATATTCATTAATAATCTAAATGTGCTAGCATGAAGCTTGAAACCACTTGCTGTAGAATTGGTTCCAGCTCACAGCAGGTAACCCCACATGTCTCAGAGTATAACTGTGCTCCACAGGCTTTTCCATCATTGATTTTTCAGAAGTAGATTACCAGGCCTTTCTTCCAAGGCACTCATGGGGGGACTTGAATCTCCAACCTTCCAGTTAGCACCCAAGCATGTTAACCCTTAGTACCACCCAGGCATTCCATTTGGAGCTTACATATAGAATATTTCAACTCAACAGAAGTCATAGCAATTATCTAGAAACTTACACTAATGAAGTATTTTTTCAGGGAGGAGTATACTTATCTATGACACTGTTGACAACTGCCAGCACATGGCAGTGATAAAAAAAAAGCAGACTAAATTTTAGTTGACTTTATTGCTGTAAATTTATTGCTTTACATTTTCTACAGACAATGTACCACTCTTACTGCCCAGACAGGGGACTCTCACTGCTCACCCCTCTCTTGGTACCCTGCAGCAGCTGTAGCTACTGGCCACCCTGTGGGCAGACCTATGAGCCTTGCCAGGACAGGCTTTGTGACAGATCTCACAACACCTAGGCCTGTATCCAGGCTGCACACCTATTGTGTTTGGCTTGAAAAGAAAAACAAAAAGTCAGTGGTAATGGCTGGCTGTGTCATATGGCTTGCCGCAGCTCCCCCGCTTCTTTATTTACCGCACCCTGTCTCATCTACCCACTTCAGTTATCTGCCTGGCTCCTGCAGACATCTGAGTTTGTGACCACTGCTTCGTGGCATTGTTTCTAGGGTTGTCCTGATTGACACTTAAGTGTCTTGCAGTCATTTGGTTTCTCGGTGCCTGCCCTCGTCTCCACTCCCAGCAGTGATGCCTTGCTAGCCTCTTCCTGACCCTGCGGCATTACCGCTTCCAAGATGCTCTTCCCACTGATTGAATCAGGTAACTTTTTTGTTCCCCAACATTTCATTGCATGACTGCTCAGCTTTAGGAAGGAGACACTTAAAAATTCACCAAGTGGTTTCTGGAACGTGAGTGAGGCAACTAGCTCCCTTAGAGCAGAAACTCTGGTTTCCACCTCCTCTGTGACATGCAGGGAGGGGAAGGAGGAGCAGAAGGCATGCACCCAGTCCCCCTCAAAACCAGCAAGGGGCTCTGATTAACAAGTGCAGAAGCCGAGGAGAAATCATTTCCAGCCCGGAAACACACATATGCAGTCCCACGCAAGAATGGCTTAATTTAAGATCATGCGAAACGCAGTCCTGGCCAAACTGCCACATCGATTTGAACAATTACTTCCACGCTGTGGTGTGCTGGAGCCAGCTCATCCCAGCTTCCAAGAGGCAATTGTTAAACACACAGGAATTTTACCTACAGGTTGATATCTCAGAATTAGCCGAGGTGAAAGGACGTGCACCGATGAAATTGGCAAATGTTATAAATCAGAGGTTTTGTTGTTGTTGTTGGAAGTACCAGTTTACCAACCTGCCACTCACTGCCCAACCCAACACTTCTTCCTGAACATGGACAATGACTAGAAACTCCCAGTTTTATTTCGTATCTTTTTCTCCCTTGCATTTTAAGAAAAGGTATATAGTGCAGTTAAAAAGATGGGCTCTGGAATCACACTAAACAAAAAAGAAACAAACAAAAACATTGCTATCAAGTTGATTTCAACTCCCACAACCCTTCGTGGTACAGAGTAGAACTGCTTGTAGGGTTCTCCTGGCTGCAATCTTTATGGAAGCAGTTCACCAGGCCTTTCTTCCATGAGCAGCCAGGTGAATTTGAACTGCTAACCTTTAGGTCACTCACTCTACAGGTCGCTGTGAGTCAGAATCAACTCAACAGCAGTGGGATTTTGTTTTTTGTGAACTTTAGGTTAGTAGCTGATCACAACCCATGTGTACCACACAGGCTCCTGGAATCCCACCAACTATAAAAATTAATAAAAAATAAACTATTGCCAGAGAATTGATTCTGATTCCTAGCAAACCTATAGGACACAGCAGAACTGCTCCACCAGGCTTCTGAAGAATACCTGGTGGATCTGAATGTGGACCTTTTTGTCAGTAGCTGTAGCACTTAACCACTATTCTATGAGTGCTTCCTCACCAAAGATTACAGCCTGGAAAGCCCTATGAGGCAGTTCTACTCCATCTTACAGGGTTGCTATGAGTTAGGATTGACTTACTGGTGATGGCTTTCATTTGGGGGGAGGGGTTAATCTTTACTGAAACAGAATGCCCCATCTTTCTTTCAAGGAGTAGCTAGTGGGTTCAAACTACTGACCTTTCAGTTGGCAGCTGAGTACTTAAGCACTGCACCACCATGACTCCAGAATCATGCTACCTGAATTCACATCTACATCCTACCTTAGCACACGGACTTTGAGCACAGTGCTTAATCTCTCCATGCCTCAGAGTGTCTTCTAAGATAGAGGTAGTCATAGCATCTTCTCATAGGGTTCTCATGGGGTTAAATAAGTTAATATGGGTCAAGTGCCTACAGCAGCACCTGCACATAAAAAGTGCTCCAGAAACAGTATCTATAATTATTATAAAACTGAAATATTGTCTGTTGGTGTTGTTGTTAGGTACCATCAAAACATTTCCACCTCGTGGCAACAGAACGAAACACTGCCTGGTCCTGCGCATCCTCACAGTTGTTGTGAGGCTTAAGCCAATCGTTGTACCCACTTTGTCAGTCCACCTCATTGAGTGTCTTCCTATTTTCCAACCCTCTGCTTTACCAAGCACAATATCCTTCTCCAAGGACTGGTTCCTCTTGATAACATGTCCCAAGTATGTGAAACTATATTTCACCGTCCTTACTTCTAAGGGGCATTCCAGTTGTACCTTTTCTAAGACATTCTTTCGACATTCCATGGTTAATTCAATATTCTTTGCCAAAACCACAATTCAGAGATGCCAGTTCTTCTTTGGTCTTTCTTACTCATTGGCCAGCTTTCGCATATATATGAAGCAATTGAAAATACAGCGGCAAGTTCAGGTGCACCTTGGTCCTCAAGAAGTCTTTTACAGCTGATTTGCCCACTGCAACATATCTTTTGATTTCTTAACCACTGCTTCTATGGATGGTGATTGTTTATCCAAGTAAAATGAAATCCTTGACAAATTTAATCTCTTCTCTGTTTATCATAATGTTGCTTATTGGTCCAGAAGAGAGGATTTTTGTTTCCTTTAATGTAAAGAAATACCGTTTAGTTTTCCTGCTTCAGCTGTGTGTTTGATGTTGTTCTTGTTATTGTTAAGTACCATCAAGTCAGTTCTGACTCATAGTGACCCTACAAACAACGGAACAAAACACTGCCCAGTCTTGCATCATGTCCACAATCGTTTTCATGGATAAGCCCATTGTTGCAGCCACTGTGTCACTCCACCTCATCAGAGATCTTCCCCTTTTTTGCTGAGCCTCCATTCTACCAAGCATGATGTCCTTCTCCAGGGACTGATCTTCTTGACAACATGTTCAAAGCATGTAAGACACAGTCTTGCCATCTTTGCTTCCAAGGAGCATTCTGGTTGTACTTCTTCCAGAACAGATCTGTTTGTTCTTTTGAATGAGTCCATCATACATTCAACATTATTCTCCAACACCACAGTTCAGAGGCATCAATTCTTCTTCTGTTTTCTTTGTTCACTGTCCAGCTTTCACATACATATACTGCGACTGAAAATACCATGGCTTGGGTCAAGTACGTTTTAGTCTTCAAAGTGACATCCTTACTTCTGAATACTTTAAAGAGGTCCTTTGCAGCAGATTTTCCCAATGCAACGTGTCTTTTGATTTCTTGATTTCTGGTACCATGGGCATTGATTGTGGACCGAAGTAAAACGAAATCCTTCACAACCTCAATCTTCTATCCATTTATGAAAATGTTGCTTACTAGTCTACCTGTGAGGATTTTGTTTTCCTGATGCTGAGGTGCAATCCATACTGAAGGCTGTGGTCCTTGGTCTTTAGCAGTACAGTCTCCAATTTTCTTCATTTCTAGCAAGTAAGGAGGTATTATCTGTGTAAAGCAGGATGTTAATGGGTCATCCTCCAATCCTGATGCCTCATTCTTCTTCATATAATCCAGCTTCTTAGATTATTTGCTCGGCATACAAGTTATAAAGGTTTGGTGAAAGGATGCAACCCTGACACACACCTTTCCTGACTTTAAATCATGCAATGGCCCCTTGTTCTGTTCACACAATTCCCTCTTAGTCCATATATCAATTCCTTAAGGGCACAGTTAGATGTTCTGGAATCCCATTCTCCACAATATGAGCTATAATTTAGTATGATCCACACAGTCAACTTTACTTTGAGGAGGCAGCTCTTCTGTAGTCATCTTCTAAGTGTCTTTCAACCTGGCGGGCTCACTTTCCAGCACTATATCTGACCATATTTGGCTGCTGTTCATAAGGTTTTCCCTGGCTAATTCCTTTCAGAAGTAGACTGCCAGGTCCCTCTTCCTAGTCTGTCTTAATCTGGAAACTCAGTTGAAACTTGTCTACCGTGGTTGACCCTGCTGGTACCTAAATACTAGTGGCATAGCTTTCCACATCACAGCAACAAGTAAGCCTCCACTGACAGACAAGCTGTATGTTTGGAAGATCGCAGATATCCACTAACAGATTTAAACCCTGCATTCTTAGAACCCAAATCAAACCCATTGTAGTTGAGTAGATTCTGACTCTTAATGACTATACAGGACATAGTAGAACTGCCTCATGGGGTTTACCAAAGCTGACTGCTATATCTTTCTCCCATGGAACAGCTGGTGGATTTATAAAATCTGCCTTATGATTCACAGTCAAGCACTTAACCACCATGCCACCAAAGTTCTCTGCATTGTGTACTAAAAAACAAGCAACAACAACAACAAAAAATCATTGCCATCAAGTCCATTTTGACTCATAGCAACACTATAGGAAAAGATAGAACTGCCCCTCTTCAGCTAGTGGGTGGCAGCCTCAAAGATGCCCTGCTCAGTTCTCCTGCTAAGGGGAACTTGCTAGACTGATGGCCCCACTGCTGCCTCTCAGGGTCTCCCCCTACATTCATACTGAAACCCCACTCCCTCATGGCTGCTACTGGCCAGTGCTAACCATAGAGGGAGGGTACAACAATGTAGGGCATTTCTGTAAGACATCAGACTCCTTTATCAGGCGACTTTGGCTCAAAGACTTCTTATTCATGTGGCTCAACCTTTCTCAGAGCCATGCCACATTCTGAGACTCTTCTTACTTCTGTAGTAAGAATTTAACCTTGTCCAGTAAGAGGTTTGGCTCCTGGGAGGTAATGTTTGTTTACCACGGGGCCTTGGATTAGCTGGATAGTAAAATTGTGACTTAGGGTAAGGAGTGGCTATGCTAGAAAGACCAATATGATTTAGGGTGCAAGCTTTGAGTTATGCAGTTTATCAGTTGACCTGGGACTAAGATCAACCTCATAGGCAATGAATCAATCATGCTTACATATCGGCAACCCAATAAAAACACTAAAAACTAAGGCTCAGGTGAGGTGTCCTGCTTGGCAATACTCGTTACAAATTGTCACACATCAGTATCATGAAAGTCATGCATCCTGACTCCATGAGAAGAAGAGAACAGAAGCTACATGTTTTCTACTTCACCAGAGTCTGTTCAGTATGCTTTTCCTCATGGTTGACTTTCATCTGTAACCTTTTCTTGTCATCAACTGTAATCATAAGTATAATACCTCTCAATGAGTTCTGTGCATTCTTCTAGCAAATTGTTGAAACCTGAGGTGGTGTTTGGGACGTCTGAATTTGCAATTGGTTTCATAAGTGATGGTACTCTTGTGGGGACTTTGCAGTTGTCCTAACTCTCTGTACTACCCACCCTTCTTCCTCACAGGGGTCAGATCTTGCATAGCTCAGCCTGCTACCCCAGGCTCCTGCCTCTGTAACCTTCAAAGGCAATTCCCTCATAAACTTCTCATATACCTAATTCCATTTTAATGTCCACATCTCAAGGGACCTGAACAAACACAGGAAGTCTGTGAACCAGAGCTGGAAATACAAACTCCTGTGCTCTACTTCAAACCTGCTAAATCAAACCCTCAGGAGCCAGGGACTGTGAATCAGCACTGTAAATGAGCTGACTGGGTGACACAGATGGACACTAAGTATTAAAGGTCTCTGGCCTGGATGATTTACAGTTCCTGAGCAGCTGCTACAGTAAGGCTCAGAGAAAGGCTGTCACCTGTGGGATGTGAGCTTCTGAAGCACTGTCAGGCTGCTATCCTTGAGGTGACCTGAAGTTCTTGGTTACAGGGCAGGATGAGTTCCAAGGTAGCATAATAGATGGGGCAAGTGCCATCAATCACTATAGAATGGGACTCCACAGTACTAGGCCGGTGCTTTCTGCCTCCCGCATCTGAATTGCCTTCTCTCCACCACCACTCTGTCGCCCTCACATACTCAGCCTTGCTCTTTGGGAACCCATTCCCTCTTCAGGAACCCATGCTTTATGACATCTTCCTGCAGCATCTACTCTCATCTATTTTTTCTTCCATGGTGTTGGAAGGCTTTTTGTTGCTTCTCATCAAAGCACTTGATTACTTTTTTAAATTCTTTTTTTTTAATTGTAATTGAGTGAAAGTATACAGTCCAGTTTAAATTTGCATGCCAGCCTATCTGCAACACCTTCTGCTCTCCTTGCCCAGTGAAAGCACACTCCTCCTTCCCATTCTATACATGTCATATCCTCTTAAAAATCTCCTGTCCCCTCCTTTCCATCCTCTCCACTCCCCTCTAGTAAGACGCCAGTAGGATAACATCCTATAGATACATAAAGTGCACACATGATATGGTCATTCTAAACACTTGATTATTTTTAAGCCAGACACACATAGACCACTTCCTCTTTTCTTTTGCTCATTAAAATTTCTGTTTTTAAGAAAATATTGCCATTCATTCATTCAACAAAGTTATAGAGTTCCCAGGAAACCCTCGTGGCACAGTGGTTAAGAGATACAGCTGCTAACCAAAAGGTCATCAGGATGAATTCCAAGGTAGCGTAACAGATGGGGCAAGTGCCATCAATCACTGTAGAATGGGACTCCACAGCACTAGGCCAACGCTTTCTGTCTCCTGCCTCCTGCATCTCAATTGCCTTCTCTCACCACCACTCTGTCAATCTACCAGGTACTCCTCAGAAACCCTACCTCAGTGCTATCAAGTCAATTCTGACTCATAGTGACCCTATGGGTAGAGTAGAACTGCCCCACAGAGTCTGGAAACCCTATTAAAAAAATGCTGTTGAGTCAATTCCAACTCATAGTGATCCTACAGGACAGAGAACTGCCCCATACAGCTTCCAAGGAGCACCTGGTAGATTTGAACTGTCAATCTTTTGCTTAGCAGTCATAGATCTTAACCACTGCATCACCAAAGTTTCCAAGAAACCCTCCGAGGCACTTCTACTCTGTCCTACAGCGCTGCCATGAGTCAGAATTGGCTTGATAGCAACGGATTTAGTTTTTGGTTAGTATATACTAAATACATTCTAGAATAATAAATACCATACCCCTCCTAAATGGAAGCAACCCAGACACAAGATACTAAGGGAAAACAAAATCAAAGACCCACAAGAGCACCAGACCAGAAAGGTGTTTAATCTAATAACAAGAATAACAAAGTGGTTGGATTAGTCATCTATAGAAATAGCTCCAGAAATAACCCACCATGAAACCCAAACTGTGACTATGACTGCACTGCTAATATGATTAAGATATCTCAAAACAGTTGAGCAGGAGCCAGAATCCTCCCCTTGATCACCACACCTCCAGTCTCTTACTCCAGAACCTGAGCCTCCCCTGCTGAGGACCATGATCTAGACAAACAGCTCTTACCATCTTTTGAATCAGGCAACTCTTTGAGAATTTGACAAAAGCTATGGACTCCTTTCTCCAGAAACAGTCTCATACATGCACAATTCTATACACATCCCAAGAATTTCCTGTACTACCTGGCCCTCCATCTATGAACCACATGGTCCAACTCTGTCTCACAAATTTGGCTAGAGATATGTTCATCATAGTATCACAAATATTAGTAAACAAAATTTTTAGAAATGATCTGAATGTCTTACAATGGACTTAACTAAGGTATAAAATGTTCATATAATAAGGTATCATGCAGTTATTTAAATTAGCTTAAATACTCTTTTTGTAGCTCAACAATCAATGCTATGGCAGCAGCCGTCAAGAAATCGAACAAGGTATTGCATTGGACAAATCTGCTGCAAAAGACCTCTTTAAAATGTTAAATTAAAAACCAAGAATGTCACTTTGATGACTAAGATGCACTTGATATTTTCAACTTCCCATATGTATGTGAAAGCTGGGCAAGGAAAAAGGAAGATCAAAATAAAAACTGATACATTCAAATTGCAGCATTATCAAAAACACAGAAGCACAGCAAGAAGAGGCAGGTGGACACCTCCACACAGGCCAGGTCCAAACGGGCACCAGATAAGGTAAGGAATGACATTCTGAGGAATCATGTATATGCAAGGTGCCTGACTGATGTTGCCAGACAAGAAAGGGGATAGTGTTTCGGCTGGTAAGGGGGCTACTGTCAACATCCATTCATCATGAAATTAGAGGAGAGTACAATTTAGAGATTACCCCTGGGTGCTCGCTACCCTCTCTACACCCCTGGCAAAGAATACTGAAATAGCATGGACTGTTGGAAGAGCAGACAAGCAAGTCTTGAAGGAAGTACAGCCAGGATGCTCCTTAGAAGTGCAGATAATGAGACTTTGTCTTATTTACTTTGCATGTGTCGTCAGCAAGGACCAATTGCTGGAAAAAGACTTGATATTTGGTAAAGTAGAGGGTCTGTGTACGTGAAAGAGATCCTTACTGAGATGGAGTGACACAGTGGCTATAACAGGCTCCAAGTTTGAATCTCAAACAGCAGCAACTCTGAGGATAACGCAGGACCAGACAATATTCTATTCTAGTATATGTAGTAATAGAGTCAATGGTACTTAACAAATACTCTTTTTGACATGATAAAAGCTAACATGTACTGCTTACTCTGTGACAGATATTGTTCTAAGTTCTTTAAATACGTAATTTATATCACAACCCCATCAGGTGTGTTTTCATCTTATTCCTATTTTACAGTTAAAGAAACTGAGACAGGTTAAGTAACTTGCCCAGTATCAAACAGTGACTGATGGACCTGGACTTAAATCTAGTCAGTCTGAGCTTCTTGTTGTTATTGTCAGGTGTCATTGAGTTGATCCTAACACACAGTGACTGTATACAACAGAACAAAACTCTGCATGGTCCTGTGCAATCCTAACAACTGTCATACTTGAAACTATTGTTGTACCCACTGTGTCACTCCATCTCATTAAAGGTCTTCCTCTTTTTCTTTCACGCACTACATTACCAAGTATGATGTCCTTCCCCAGGGACTAGTCTCTCCCGATAACATGTCCAAAGCATGTGAGACGAGGTCTCGCCATCCTTGCTTCTAAGGAGCATCCTGACTGTACTTCTTCCGGGACAGATTTGTTTCCTCTTCTGGCAATCTAAGTTGTATTCAATACTCTTTGCCAACACTGTAATTGAAAGGTGTCAGTTCTTTGGTCTTCTTTATTCTGTGTCCAACTTTCATACGTGTAGGAGGTGATTGAAAGTCCCACGGCTCGGGTCAGGTTCACCTTGGTTCTCAAAGTGACATCTTTGCTTTTTAACAATTGAAATGTTTTCTTTACAGCAGATTTGCCTAGTGCAATATATCATTTGATTTCCTGACTGCTTCTTGAGTTGATTGTGGTTCTAAGTAAAATTAAATCCTTGACTTTTCTCCATTTATCATGATGTTGCTTACTGCTCCAGTTATGAGGATTTTTGTTTTCTTTGTCTTGAGGTATAACCCATAAAAGGCTGTAGCCTTTTATTTTCATCAGTAAGTATTTCAAGTCCCCCTCACTTGGTGACATAGTGCTTAAGTGCTACATCTGCTAACCAAAAGCTCAGCAGTTCAAATCCACCAGGTGCTCCTTGGAAACCCTATGGAGCAGTTCTATTCTGTCCTATAGGGTCGATATGAGTTAGAATTGACTCCATGGCAGTGGGTTTGGTTTTGGGTTTCACTTTCTTCTCCTTTCGAGAGGTGGACGTTTATTCCTCTGCCCTTGTGAGTAACTTGCTTCTAACAAATAGACTGTGGTAGAAGTGACAGTGTGTGACTTCCACGGTTAGGTCATACGAGGCACTGCAGCCTCCTCCTTGTTATCTCTTGGATCACTTGTTCTGGGGGAAGTCAGCCGCCCTGTCCTGAAGATACGCCAACAGTCCTATAGGGAAGCCACATGGTGAGGGACTGCGGATTCCAGCCAACAGCCTTGGGAGTGAGCCGTCAGATCTTCCAGGCCCACTCAGACCTTTGTTCAAATGACAGCCTCGTGAGAGAACCTGAGCAAGGACCATCTAACTAAGCTGCTCCTGAATTTCAGTTTCGTAGAAACCATGAGATAACAAATGTTTGCTGTTTTAAGTCACTAAATTTTGAGGCAATGTATTATGTAACAAGAAAAGACTAATACATCCCCCCAAATGCAAACAGCCAGATTAGGGATAATCTTTATTGTTTTTAATCTTATCTGTGTTTTCAAATTTTTCTTCAATGAATCTACATTATTTATATATATAAACAAGTGTGTGTAAAATGGCGTATTAAAAAGACTAGAAAGGAATAAATAAAAGATGAGCCATGACGTGCACTGAGTCATGTCCTCCAAAAAGTGTTCAGTCTGGCTGGACCATGCTTCCTGGTTTGGTGTGATTGTTTACCATTTTGCCATCCGGCGTGATTTTCCTCTGTGATGTAAATCCTGCACTTTTGTGAAGTTGGTGGGGAGGATGGGCAGCGGAGGTGTTGGAGAAGCAGGACTTAGTCTATGGGATTGAATTGTGCCTTGAGCTGATTTCTTTTGGGGTATAAAAGAGAGACGTGAACAAGAGATAGGCAGATCTCAGACCACCAAGAAAGCAGTAATGGAAGCAGAGCACATCCTATGGACCAGGGTTTCTGCTGGGAGAAGCTCCTAGTCTAGAGGAAGATTGATGAAAAGGACCTTTCTCCAGAGCCAAAAGAGAAAGAAAGCCTTTCTCCTCAAGCTGACTGCTAAATTTGGACTTCTAGCCTACTACACTGGGAGACACTAAACTTTTCTTTGTTAAAGCCAGCCACTCACGGTATTTCTCTTATGGCAGCACTAGACGACTAACACAAGCCACTATCTTGCATTATGGATAACCCATCAATCATACCCACTTAGTGAGATGTTTGACCTGAAAACAGCTGAACGAACATCTACAATATGTGTTCTACAAATCTGTGAATGAACACTCGGCTCTGAATGGTAGATGACTAAACTACACAGATCAACTTGAACCCTTCCGTTTCTGATGGGTAAGGTACGGTGGTAAGTAGAGTCTTTGTTTGGTGCTCAAGAGAGGTAAGCTTTTATCTTGATGTTGTATGTGGTCCCAGGCAACTCACAATCTTCATGGACCTTAGTTTCCTGCTCTAGTAGATAAGCCTTACTGCTGTACAGTTCACTACTGATTGCCCAATATTTACCTAGAAAAAACAAAATGACTATCTAAAATATAAAGCAGATGATATACAATATAACATATAAACATCACTTCCCTAAAAGAATGACTTCTGCTTCCTGAAGGCTGTGGATACAATATCATGGACTGACAATTTGGGGTTTTAAAATTTTTTTAATGATAGAATATTTTAAGTTACATATAGACTTATAGACTTCATGATATTTCACACCTAAGCACCCTCTCGTAAAAAGTAAAACCACTTTCCAGCATAATTGATTGGTTAATTTTGACCAGTCATACTATAAGAAAATTCACCCAATCAGATTCAGAAATTATTGTATTCTCTTCATACATACCTTGTTTGTTAACTTCCATTATAAGGATTCTGTAGAGTCCCTTGTTACCATGCTCAGCTGCTAACCAGAAAGTTAAAGGTTTGAGTCTACTGACAAGTATGTTGAACTAAAGGAATGGTAATCTACTTCCAAAAACATCAGCCATGAAAGTTCTGTTGAACACAGTTATACTCTGACACACATGGGATCGTGTGTCAAGAGCAAGTGGAGTTTTAACCAGGATCCTGTAATTAAATGGTGACAGCAGTTGATTGGCTTTTTGTAAATGAGGTAGACTGATAGAAATGAAGAAATATCCATACTTAGGAACTAATAATAAAAGAGGTTTGATTCACCTACAAGTGAAAAAGAAAGCAGCGTGGATAGGTTACACAAGAAACAAAGTGAGCCAGAAAGAGACTTTTGGTCCCCGCCAAGTTGGCAGATTCACAGGACAGCTGACTCCATCGCTCAAATCCACTGTGGACAAACTATAGAGGGAAATGAGGATTCCAGGAACCAGCAACAATAAAAACAGCAATAGCAACAAGAGCTGAGCGCCCCTGAGAGACAGCTCAAAGGAAGGCCTGCGCTTCCGCGCTTTCCGGGGTACCCAGTACCAGACGGAGAAGCCTGTGTTCCCAGGGGCATGCCCCCAAACTGGGGCACTGTCACTCCCTCAAGAAAAACCAGCAAACGACATCAGCTACATGTGTATTCCAAGCAGACAGACTGGAGCAGAAAGACTAGGAATCTAAAACAAGCCTCAGAAGTCCAATTAAGGAAATAAGATATAAGCCACATGAAACAAAACACTGAAAAGAACAGAAATATTGTAAAATTTTATAACAAATTATGTACTAAAATTATAAAAATGAATAAAGGGCCTAGGTCCAGGCTGAGATTGAAAGGAGACAGCAGACAACGTGAGTAAAAGGGAAGCAAGGCAGAACTAGACACCACCCTGCGTGCTTCTTGCATCGCCAACTTTGGGGTTTTGCTTTGAGAGTTTTTATATATATATATATATGTATATATATATATATGGGTTAAAATGTCCCTGGGTGGTACAAATGGTTTACACTCAGCTGGTAACTAAAAGGCTGATGGTTCGAACCCACCTGGCAGCACCACAGAAGAAAAGACCTGGGGGTCGGCTTCACAAAGATCGTTGTTGCTGTTATTGTTGCTACGTGCTTTCAGGTTGGTTCCAACCAATAGAAATCTTGTGTACAATGAAATGGAACACAGCCTGTCCCTGTGCCATCCTCACAATAGTCACTGTGTTTGAGGCCACTGTTGCCGCCACCGTGTCAACCCATCTCCTTGAAGGTCCTCCTCTTTTCTGCTGAACCTTCACTTTACCAAGCATGACATCCTTCTCTAAGGACTGGTCCTTGCTGATGTGTCTAAAGTATGTGATACAAAGTCTCACCATCTTTACCTCTATGGCGCGTTCTGGTTGTACTTCTTCCAAGACAGGTCTATTCATTCTTCTGCCAGTCCATCGTGTACTCAACACTCTTTGCTAACACCAAAGGCTTCAATTCTTCGGTTTTCCTTCTTCATTGTTCAGCTGTCACATGCATATGAAGTGGTTGAAAATAACAGTGGCTTGTGTCAAGCACACGTTAGTCCTAAAAGTGACGTTTCTTTGTTTTTAACACTTTAAAGAGGGTCTTTTGCAACAGATATACCCAAAGAAATACGTCATTTCATTTTCTGACTGCTGCTTCCATGGGCATCAGTGGAATGGGTTTGTAAAGATTATAGCCAAGAAAACTCCATGGCACAATTCTACTCTGCATGCGTGGGGTCATCATGAATTGGAACTGTGTCAGTGGCACAAGACAGTAACAACAGTACCTCATCAACACCACCTAACAAAAAACATTCAGAGCTCTGGTGGTGTACTAGTTCAAGCGCTTGACTGCTGACTGAAGGGTCACTAGTTTGAACCATACCAGCTGCTTCCATAAAGATTTACAGCCTTGGTAACCCTATGGAGCGGTTTTACTCTGTTCTGTAGGGTTCTGTAAGTCAGAATGGTCTCAACAGCAGTGAGTCTGATTTTTTGGTTCTAATGGAGAAGGTAGAAACCCTGGTGGCATAGCAGTTAAGTGTTACCTCTGCTAACCAAAAGTTGGCAGTTTACATCTGCCAGGTGCCTCTTGAAAACTCTATGGATCAGTTCTAGTCTGTCCTTTTGGGTCGCTATGCTTTGAAATCGACTCAAAGGCAGTGGGTTTGGTTTGTGGGGTTTAATGGAGAAGCTAAGGAGCCTTGGTGGCAAAATGGTTAAGCATTTGACTGCTAGCTGAAAAGCTGGCAGTTTGAACCTACCTAGCAGCTGCATGGGAGAAAAGGCCTGGTGATCTACTCCCTTCAAGAATAGAGCCTAAAACCTCTATGGGAGAGTTCTACTCTGTCATACAAGGTCAGTATGAGTCAGGATTGACTCAGTAGTACCTATCAGCAACAAAGGAGAAGGTAGACTCCCCTGTCTCCAGTTTGCTTGCTCCGTTGCACTGACTGGCTCTAGACCTGGAACTAGAGAGCCTCTCCTCCCTTCTGGCCCAGCGCCTTTGACTCAAAACTTCTGGTGGAATTTTTCCCTCTGTTACTGCACTTGGCTGGCACTTTACATGTAGGATCAGCTACATAATAATTTGTAGATCCTAATACAAAATGAATACATGAGGTTCCTTGTTAAAAATATTATAAAAAGTTTCAAGATAATGACAGCAAAGCGCTCAACCATGCGTGGGGCCCTTTCCAGGGTGCGGCCTTGAGTGACCGCACAGGTCACACACCCAGGGAGGCAACCCTATGCGATTTCCTCTCTAGCAACTGAAACTGAGAGAGATGGAGTGTGCAATTCTGGTTTGCTAATGGTCTGCTTTCACCCCTGTAGCCACCCAGTGGGAGCTGTCACACACCATTCCTAAAGGACTTGTCCTTGCAGGATTCAGGCCAAAACCTTATGATAAATTTTCTTTCTTCTTCTCACCAGTGTCTCCCTATAGAGGAATAAACTCAGAGCTTCAGTTTCTTTTGGAAACTTCTTGGCCTCAGTTATCCCCAGGCAGGCACTCTGCTTCTTCTGCCTTATTCCCCACTAATTCTCTTCACCCTCAGCAACAAGTGCAGCTGAGCTGTTGACAGTCATTCTGGGGTGATCTCATTACAAACAAGAAAGAAAAGAATATGAACTTGGTTCACAAAATTGCATTATTAAAAAGGCCAGGAGGCTTAGGAGGCCCCAATGAAAATTTTTGAGACAGGCTAGGTAACTTTGTTTCTCTGCTGATTTAAAAATATTAATAAAAAAGAAGGGATATATTTTGGTACTCATCAGTCTCCTAGTGGGAACGTAAAGATTCTAGGACTCTGCAAACCATTAGTATCAACTCTGATTTTTTAAGGAATGATATTAACATGGCCAACTACTGATGGTCCCCAACTCCGTACTGCTCTCTGTTAAGGGACTTTAGCAGTTGGGGAACCTAATTAATTAGTACACCACCAGTTATTTGGCAGTTTATAGTCACCTCCCCCAAGGGGGGAAGGGGAGATAGTCACTCACTTCCTCTAAGTTGTTTTGCCAACTAGACAGCACTAGAGGAATTCAGATCTAGCAGGCTCAGAATGGTTAGACCTGCACAGAACAATGATGACCAACAATGGCCCTGGGCAGCCACCACATGTACTCAGTAACACAAAAGAACTCATTTCAAGGAACAAAAATCTCCAGATATACATCATTGGTAGCAGTTGAGCCCATTTCAGAAGCAAAGGCCTGTTGACCACTTCCATGCCAAGCCTTAGCACCTCCTTATAATACATAATCAGTAGAAACTATGAATAGTTAAAACTTTCTGATCCTGGCTACTGTGTGTCTCCACTCCTAAATGAATATGTATGTAAGTACAAAATTGTATTGCTCAAGCGGATTAGGAAACTGAGGTGAATACTTCTGAGTTCCCAACTTACTAGCAGGCAAAATTAACTCTTCCTCTCAGCATCTAAGAATAGTATGGCTTATTGTGTGCAGGGCAGAGACCCATCGGTTCATATTTTAGCCATTGAATGCCATTGT
Source organism: Heterohyrax brucei (assembly GCA_028571685.1). Lineage (NCBI taxonomy): Eukaryota > Metazoa > Chordata > Mammalia > Hyracoidea > Procaviidae > Heterohyrax > Heterohyrax brucei. The sequence continues at coordinate 86,388,275 of CM053151.1, read as the reverse complement.
ACAGAGATACTGCAAGTGAATGGTTTTAAAAAGAGAAATTTTGTTTTCTCACAGTCCAGTAGACTAAAAGTCCAAATTCAGGGTGTCAGCTCCAGGGCAAGGCTTTCTCTTCTGACTCTGGAGGAAGATCTTTGTTGTCAGTCTTCCCCTAGACTGGGAGCTTCTGATGCTCAGGGACCCTGGGTACTTTCCAAAGGGTGCACTCAGCTCCCAGCACTTCTTCTTGGTGGTATGAGGTTCCCAACTCTCAGCTTGCCTCCTTTCCTTTATATCCCAAGAGACTCCCTCAAAGCACAATACAACCCCACACACTGAGTCCCACCCCACCAGCACAACTGCTGCCTATCTTCCCTCACTCACAGCATAGAGGCAGGGTTTACAACATAAAGAAACGTTACACAATACCCGGAATCAAGGCCTAGCCAAATTAATACACACAGTTTGGGGGAGACACAATTCAATCCATGACAGTCTGGTTTCATCTCCTCCATTCTTTACCCTGATAGTGCACCAGCTTGCTAACTGCTATGGTCAGCTATCTCATCCTCTGGTTTCCCTGTTGGGTTAGGCCAATAGGAGACAACATCAAGAGACCTGCAGCTCTGCAGGTTCGCTGTACCTGTGCTGAGATCACAGCTCCTGTCAGGCAGCCCTACTCTTTCTATGGTCTGGCAACTGCTTCAGCCCCTGTCCTTCAAGTCTTTCACCTTAAGGGGTAATAATGACTCTCAGCTATTGCTAGGCCCAAGTTAACTCCACCAGCATTTCTTGGTTTCCTTTGACCCTGCAACACCTTTGTAAGCAGACCCTTTATCAAGTTCTCCTCAATTACACAGTGGAGCCATTTCTCCTGTGATGCTGATTGGTACAAATAGAACACTTTAGAGATAGAAAGGCCAGATCAGAGTCTGAACACAGCTCTACTGCTTAAAAGCTGTAAGACCTCAGACAGGTTGATATCTCTCTCCCTTCTCCAATAGTAACATGAGAACGATACCCACCTAATACCCCACTAAAAAACCAAACCCACTGCAGTTGAGTCAAGTCCAACTCACAGCAACCCTATAGACAGAGTAGAACTTCCCTACAGAGTTTCCAAGGAGTGTCTGCAGATTTGAACTGCCAATCTTCTGGTTAGCAGCCATAGCACTTAACCACTATACCACCAGTTCTCTGTCTACCTAATAGGGTTGTAGGAACCCTGGTGGTGTAGCACTTAAAGAGCTACAGCTACTAACCAGAAGGTTGGCAATTGCAATCTATCAGGAGCTCCTTGGAAACCCCATGAGGCAGTTCTACTCTGCCCTATAGGATCGCTATCAGTTGGAATCAACTTGACATCAATGGGTTTGACTTTTTTGAATAGGCTTGTTGGAATGAGAAATGAAAGAGCAAATATGAAGTGCCCAGAAGACAATACACACTTACAAGGACTGATTCCCTTTCTTTTACTGAGCAAAGCTGGCCTCTGGCCTCTCTCCAGCCTCCTTTTGCTCTCTTGCTTCTGCTACCCCAGGCTACTCGCACCCCCTTACTGTGGTGCTCCACGCTGAGTCTGATAAATCCTCATAATCCAGACCTTCCCCTTGCCACCTAAGTAGCCCCATAAACATCCCTATATAGCCCACTTAAAACTATCATACCCAATTGTCTCATTCCTTTAGAAATCTTTTTGCCCAAAGAAATATGTAGAAACAATTCAGCAATTTTATCTCATACATGTACTCATTCGTACTTTACTGTCACGGGCAACAAACTTGTTTAACTCAGTTAAAATTTCCAACTCCTTAAAGCATGGGGCTGAGAAAGGATGCTCAAGATACTTAGTTAGGAATTTTCCACTGGACAGGCCTTTTACACATGCTGAAATCCTGCCAGATAAGTGTCAGAGTGATGGTATCAGAGTACTGCAAGGCAGCACAGTGTAGAGCCATGGTATGCAGCCTAAGTTTAAATACTAGCATTCCCACTCACTAGCTGTGTGACTTAGGCAAAAAACTAAACCTCTCTAATCCTTAGTTTCATCAGCTACAAAATCAGAGTAATCATGCCAGCGTCACAGAATTAGGCAGTAACCCATGCTAAGTGTCAGTACAGCACCTGATAAATTATTCACACTCAGTAAATTTTAGCTATTTTATTTCTACTCCACTTGGCAGGAACCACAGGAGCACAGTGAAGGCAGCATCCACCAGCCACTTGCATGTTTCATGACATACTTTATTCAAACTCTCCCTAAATTTTCTGTGATATTAGTGTCCTCGTCTTCCCCAAAGCTACTTTTTGAGCCATCTCACCATCTTTTGGTACATTACCTTTTCTTCCATCCAAATTGTTTGAGTTGCAGCACGTTTTGAACCTATGTGCCGTCGCTGGATGTCTTATACTGGACTACCAGTAAAACAGTTGTTAGGTGTCATCAAGTTGGTTCTTACTCAAAGTGATCCTACAGACAACAGAAGGACACACTGCCCATCCTGCACCATCCTCTCAATCAATGCTGTGTTTGAGTCTATTTTTGTAGTCACTGTATCAGTCCACCTCTTTAAGGGTCTTCTTCATTTTTTTTGTTGACCCTCTACTTTGCCAAGCATAGTGTCCTTCTCCAGGGACTGTTCCCCCTTGATAACATGTTCAGAGCACATCTTTCGAAGTCTTGCCACCCTTGCTTCTAAGGAACATTTTGGCTGTACTCTTCTGAGACAGACTTTTTTGTTGTTCTGGCAGCCCATAGTGTATTCAATATTCTTTGCCAACACCATAATTCAAAGGCCTCAATTCTCCTTTGAGCTTTCATATTCATTGTTCAGCTCTCACTGCATAGGAGGAAACTGAAAATATCATGGTTTATGTCAAGTGCACCTTAGCCTTCATAGTGACATCTTTGCTTTTCAACACTTCAAAAAGGTCTTTTGCAGCAGATTTGCCCAGTGCAATACATTGTTTGATTTCTTGACTGCAGTTTCCATGGCCATTGACTGTAGATCCAAGTAAAATGAATTCCTTGACAACTTCTGTAATTTCTCCATTTATCGTGGTGTTGCTGATTGAACCACTTGTGAGGATTTTTTTTGTAAAACAGTACTACCTAAAATAGCTTAGTTTTTCTTCTAAATACAGTTGTAAATAATAGGCCAGTTTTCAAGTGTCAGATGATCTCCACACATAGCCATTTACTTTTTTATTTTTTAAGGTTATGTTTTCTGTAAGTATTACAACGACATAAAACCATAGTCAAAAGGAAAAAGTAATTTTTAATTTGTTCACTATCACATTTGCCCAGCCAAACTGATGCACACGTTTGGAGGAGGACATAATTCAATAGCTGGTATTCTACTCTTTGCTCCCCTGCAAAAATCACATCCTTGAAGCATGCAAAATATCCACCATATTGTATCACACCAAAAGTCTCAACCTCAAGTGCAGAATGCAAACATTTTTTCTCAACTGTGAAATCTACAATACAAGTTAGCTGCTTCCAAAGTTACAATGGCAGCATAAGCACAGGCTAGATATTTCCATTACAGATGGGAAAAACTGGAGGAAAAGAAGGGATAACAGGAACCAACCAAGTCAATAGAATACGTTACAACAGACCTCAAGACTGAAAATAACCCTCTCTTTTCTGAGACAATTACACAATAGCCCTGTTCTCCAGGCTTGGGATATTGGCCACGCTCTCAGAATTCTGAGTGAGGACCCCTTGGCCATGCACTTCAGCTCCATCTGCCAGGCCCTCTGGGATGGCAACTCTGCTCCTTCGACTTTAGCAACTTTGTTATCTTAGTCCATCTGAGTAGGGATTCTACCCCTTAAAACACCAGAGGCCATGGCGCCATCCTTTGAAACTCCAGAGGTTGAGGCCATACTTTTCGAGCTTGGGGCAGCTCAGCTTCCTGTGTTGCTTGTCTCTTCACCTTCCGCTTCCTGGTTCCTTGGCCTCTCAGCCCTTGGATCTCACACCCTCAACTGCCTTCCTGGAACAAAGCTCTACAGCTTCACCAGTAAGTCAGTGGAGGCACCCACCCTGCCAGTAAGCTTGGGCCAGGAGGCACTGAGCTCTCTTGCTCCGTAAGTCAGCTCCAGTACCATGTCATGCTGCTCCATGGTTCTGTTGCTCCTGGTTATCTGCTGCTATTTCTCACCATCTGTGCCTTCACTTGTGTTAACAGTTCTCACTTCCTTCTGGGTTTTGTACCCATTCATAATTTCAAAACCACTTCCACATTTTAGGTATCTGTTTGAACAGCATCCCGCTTTCAGTACCAAATTCTGTCTTGGTCATCTACTGCTACTGTAACAGAAACACTACAAGTACATGGCTTTAACAAAGAGAAATTTTTTCTGTCACATTCAAGAAGGCTAGAAGTCCAAATTTGGCATGCCAGCTCCAGGGGAAGCTTTTCTTCTCTCTATCATCTCTGAAGGAAGTCCTTGTGATGACAAGGACTTTTCATGATCTAGGAGCTTCTCTGCACAGGAATCTTGGGTCCAAATAATGCACTCTGCTCTTAGCAATGATTTCTTAATGGTGTTAGGTCCCCCTGTCTCTCCACCTGCTTCTTTTTTTTTATATCTCAAAAGAGATTAGCTCAAAACACAATGAAATCTTGTCAGTTCAGTCCTGCCTCACTACCATATCTGCCACCCATTCTCCCTCATTAAGATCATAGAGGCACAATCTGCAACACACAGGAAAATCGCACAATACTGCGAGTCATAGTCTAGCCAAATCGATACATGCATTTTGGGGAGCACATAATTCAATCCATGACAGAAAGGAAACAGGAGAGACAGAAAAATCAAGTTCCATTTCAAAAGATGAGCTTGATTTTTTTTTATAGTTCTTAGCAGCGTCTTTTGTGAGTGGGAACTCCTCACCCTTTAGAATCAAGCTATTATTTGATTCCAACTGGTACTCAGGGGGCTAAAGACCTAGGCCCAGGCACTCTTAAACCAACCTCTACTTACTAAGCTCTGGATGCCCCAGGAGCTACTAGCAGCAGAGAAATAGTCCGAAGAGTTAACTTATACTTGGCAAGGAATATGGCCAACAGGTACATACATACAAACTAATACGTCCCGGGGGTTCTGCATGCTTATGTCCCATCTTTTTGCCAGTTCCTCATGTTATATGAGGTAAAGCCTAAGGCCTCCAGGGAGCCGTCAGCTGAAGACAAGTCAAGGTAGAAAAAGGAAAGAGGACCAGGACAGGGGTAATCAAGCAGAGGCCTCTGTTCTAATACTGTGGCATCCAGTGTATTTCAACAGATAAATTCCCAGAGGCCTGTGAGAGGCCCGAACAATTGATACCTAGAGGTGTGAGGAGTATATGAAAGGGAGCAGACCACTGCTGTCCCCAAAATTCTGCTTATTACCTAAGACCACAGAAATCTTCCCAGTGTGCTTTGAGGAATCTTCCATACCTAGTCAAGGAATGAATTGTTCTTGATGGCTGAGGATCCAGAATTCTCAAAGTGATGTTACAGCCAAGGAGTGGTTGTGGAAGGTGGGTCCAGCACAGTGGTATGCTGGTAAGTGTTTAACAATAGGCTGTGGGGAAGGAATGTGTGGGACGGAAGTCCTAATTTACAGCATTTACCAGTTTCCATGGTATAAATATTCCCACCATGGCCAGGTTCGAGCTATCCACATGGTGTCCCCAGCAGTAGGCCATTATGTATACTGCCACTGTACAGGTACAACAGATGGAAATAACCTTAGGAACATACGTAATAATAAAATAATAGGATGTGATAAGCTTGAAATATTTATTACCTTTGATTTTTAACTTTTGTATTTATTATTTTCTATCATGGTAAAATCTACGTATTAAAATATTTACAGGCTCATCAAAGTTGACATGTACGATTCAGTGACATTGATTTGCATTAATGTTATACAAGCATCACTATCTTTTTCCAGGTTATTCCACCATAGTCTTATGCTGGGTTCTCTAGAGAATCGAAACCAGTGAAGCAGGTGTACGTGTAAGCATCACGGACAGTTCATATTGTTGTAGAGGCTGCCAAGTCCCAAGTCTGTGGGTCAGTTAGTGGACAGGAGGCTTCTCCTGACTCCTGTAGCTGCAGGGGCTGACAAACCCCAAATCAGCGGGGCAGAGGCCAGGCTGGTGGATCAAGTCCCAGAAGGAGAATTCAGAAGATGATGAGCCAATTGCAGGATCCAGAGCAAGGAAAAAGCCAGTAAGCTTTGCCAGAAGGTCTGTATATGCTGGATGCAGGCCTTACCGTCAAGCAAATTCCCTTTCTGTTGATTAGCTGCTCATGGGAGGTCTCATCACGGAGGAGATTACATTATTATCAGAGCTTATCATGGAAGCAATTACATCATCACATAACTACCAAATGACATCATAACTTCTCAAACCACGGCGAATCACGGCCCAGCCTAGTAAACATGCAACCTCAACCATCACAACCACCATTCACAGAAACTCAGTGACTCTTAAGCAGTCACTCTCCCTCTACCCATCACTCCCATCCACAATACCCATTTTGGTCTCTACATTTGCCTATTTCGTACATGTGGGATCACACAATATCTGTCCTTTTGTGAATGACTCATTTTTCAGCAAAATGTTTTCAAGGTCCAGTCATGTTATCGCATGTGTCAGAGCTTCATTGCTCTCTATGACTGAGTCGTGTTTCATTGTATGTATAGGCCATATTTTCTTTATCCCCTCATCTGCTGGTGGACAGTTAGGTTCTCATCTTTGATTTTAGGTTATTTAATTGTAACTTCATGTAATTTAATTTTTAGTAGCGGCTGTTTCACCGCTAGCCCACAGAACCCCTAAAGATTTAACAATAAGCTTTTCTGAGCCAGTAGAGCCAGCTCCAGCCCACCACCATCCTGCCTCTGTCACTGACATGTCTTGGTCCCTCACGTCACCGTAGCTCTAGCAGAGCAAACCTGAGTAAAAAATTCATGATGAGTTTGAACAGCGTTTGGACCGTTCCTTTATTTCTCTGGTGACCAAACCTACAAACTTCTTTAAAATGTATTTTAATTACCAAATATGGCAGACATGAATTTTTCAAGTTGTAGACAATATAGAGGTATCTGTGTACTGCTCTTTAAAAAGATAGAACATCACAAATCCATCTGAAGATTCTAATGTGCCCTCCTAGTTACATCCCCTTCTCTTCTTCAGAGGTGACCACTGTCCTAAGTTTTATGTTTATCATTCCCATATATATCTTCGTATTTTTAGTATAACTGTGTGTGTGTATATGTATATACCCATATCTACATACACATATCTATGTATATATACATGTATGTACACACACAGGCATATATAAATATACACATACATGTATGTGTGTGTTTTCTCTACCTAGACTTGAACCTTCAACCTTTAGGTTAATAGCTAGTGGGTTAATAACTCAAGTCCCAGGTAGTGGAAACAGTTAACATACTTGGCTGCTAAGGTAAAGATTGAAGATTCAAGTCTACCCAGAGACATGCAGAAGAAAGGCATGGCAATCTACTTCAGAAAAGTTCCTGAAAGCCCTAGAGAGCATACATAAGGTTGCCATGAGAGTCAGGTTCATGTATATATATACATATATACATGAACCAAACCCAAACCCATTGCCATTGAGTCAATTTCAACTTTTAGCAACCTGACAGGACAGAGTAGAACTGCCCCATAGGGTTTCCAAGGAGTGTTTGGTGGATTCAGACTGCTGACCTTTTGGTTACCTGCTGAGCTCTTAACTACTGTGTCACCAGGGCTCCATACATACACAAATACATATATATATGTATATACACACACACACACACACACACACAATCTGTATATACACACACACACAGTGACTGCCAGTTAAGTTCATAAACTCATCCTAGAAAAAGTGCTACATGCCTCGTTGCTGACTATCACTACTGTCATCCTCGAAGTACTCCCCTTGGGAAGCTACGCACCAATGCCAGTGCCCAGCCCACCTTTCAAAGCAACTTCGGAACTCTTTTTCTGGAATGGCCATCAGAGCTGTCGTCGTATTACCCTCAATGTCCTGAATGTCATCAAAATGTCTTCCTTTCAATATTTCCTTTCTCTTCGGGTAAAGAAAAATTCCATTGGGGGCCAGATGAGGTGAGTAGGGAAGGTATTCCAGTACAGTTATTTGCGTACTGACTAAAAACTCCCTCACAAACTACTATACAATCAAGTTTGCAATCTTACCACCTTGCCACCATCTGCAATGGCCATTCCAGTAAGAGTTTCAAAAGTGCATTAAAGAGGAGGCTAGGTGCTGGCTTCAGTGCATAGCTTCCCAAGGGAAGTACTTTGAAGGTGACCATAGTGCTAGTCATCAGTGAGGTGTGTAGCACTTAGAACATTTAATGTCTTAGACTTAATTGTCAGACCTGTTATGCATGTATGTATATGTTTATATACATATGTATATAAACATATACATATCGTATATATACGTTTATATACATATGTATATAAACATATATAAACATATCGTAAATATATTTGCATTTACAGTACATATATGTGTGTATATACTTATATGTAGTGAATGTGTGTATTTAAGGGGTACACATGTGCAAACATATATGTAGTACATGCATGTGTGTGTATACATGGGTGAGGTATGTGTGTGGGTGTGTGTGAGCTGACAGCCCTACATTATCATCAAGGCAGACCATACAGGCAGGCAGAAGTGATGAGCAGGAAGGTATGACACAAAGGACATCTGTCCTGTTGTTACTCCAATGCAGAAAATAGCCCAAGCCCAAGGAGAGGGCTTTGAACCTGCCCTAAACAGGAATGAATAATAATAATAATAATAAAAGCCAACCAAAACCACCACATGAGTTTCACATCATTTAGGAGGTTTCTTTAGTTCTGTTGCCACTCCTGCAGTGACCCCAACAGGCCCTCGGGAAGAGGGCTGTCGCTCACGCACACACATAGTATCGTTTCCAGGACCTTTTTCCAGGAGGAAAACACAGTGAACTCGGAGCCCAATTTGCTTAAACAACAGCATTGGTCTGATGTTCCTTTTTCACATTGTGATCCTGAAGGCAGCAACTTGCCCAGCAGGCTGGGAGGTGAGACTGGACCTCCCATTTCTAGTGTAAGAGGACTTTAGGGTACATAGGCACATGAGTATCTATTTTAGGGTGGAATTTGATGCTAATGAGCAGAGAGGAGGCTTTTTTTAAGGCTATCAGACAACGGCCAATCTTCCGCTTCCTTATGAAGGCCATCAGTGGCTGACCATGGATGTCACCAAAGAGTCCATCTCCTGGCTCTTCGTGGTCACTCATCGTAAGTGCCACTAGGAAGGAATCAACTTCAATAAATCCTGTGCTGACAGTGATTTCTGTCCAATCAGTACAAGGTTACATAGTATTTCTATTTTGTCTATTAAAAAAAAAATGACAAATACTGACAAACATCAAGGCAGGGAGATATTATTTATGAAGACTGTTGTAGACAAAAAAATCACAGAATGGAGATTTGTCATTCTTTATTGAACTTGATTACAAAAGTTTTTATCAAGCGCTGTCAGACCCACAAGCTGGGGAGAGATTTCAGATTTATAACTAGGTCCTAAATGGGCAAAGGCAGATATAAAATCTTGGAATTTAATATCAGCTTTGAAAATGTTAAATTGAGAGTTCAAGCAGTTTTCTCTTTATCAACTGGCACATTGCAGAATGCAAGGATTGTATTGATTTCCGACAGAAGAGGATGCCTCTGAAATGAATTCGAGCCTTTTCATATTCCATCTCATTCTAAAGGACCACCTCAAGTGGCATACTTTTGATTTCCATTTAGCGTGTGTGGCTTAATTGGAGAAAAAAGAAAACAACTTAACAGAGAAGGATTTCTTCCCGAGGGCCTGTGCGGGTCACTGCAGGGATGGCAACAAAACGAAAGAAACTTCTTGAATGATGCAAAGTTCATGTAGTGGGTTTGGTTGTTTTTATTATTGTTGTTATTATTAAGCATTCCTGTTTACAGCAGATTCAAAGCCCTCTCCTTGGGCTTGGGCTATTTTTTGCAGTGAAGTACCAACAGGAGAGATGTCCTTTGGGTCATACCTTCCTGCTCATCACGGCCGCCTGCCTGCATGGTCTGCCTCTGCGGTAATGAGGGGCTGTCAGCTCAGCAGTCTCGTGGAGGGCATGGGTCCACCACCTCCGACCGGAGGAGCAGCGAAGCACAGCTTCTGGAGAACATGCTTTACTGCACAGAAGCAGGCTCTGGCTTCTCTTTTATGCGTCAGTTAATATCCTGGGGAGATTTTAGGCTCAGGATCTCAGCCCATTTATGACTGTGTAGAGACCCAAAACTGGTTGGCCAAACATTTACCCCAAGCAGGCCTTAGTGTAGCCTCTATCTGCTATGACTGAAGGACATTAGAAACGAGGCTCTACTCCCAAAATATCTTCCCACATTGGTTTCCCAAGGGTGCCCTAGTAAATCATCACAAACTCACTGGCCTAAAACAACACAGATGTATTCTCTTCCAGTTCTGGAGGTCAGAAGTCTGAAAAGGATCTTACAGGGCTAAAACCAAAGGCGGCGTTCTTTCCAAGGCTCCCAGGGAAATTTGTTCCCTGGCCCTTTCCCACGTTGGAGGCCACCTGCATTCCTTGGCTCATAGCTCCTTCCTCCTTTTTCACAGTGCATTACTCCAATCCGCTGCCGTTGTCATGTCTCTTTTCCCTCCTTCTGAATTTCCTACCTCCCTCTTAGAAGGATCCTTGCATATCTAGTCCCTGACTTACGATGGGATTCCTTTTCTGAAGACTGCTTCCTAAGTTGGTTCTGACTTAAATCAATTAGCTCTTTTTTTTTAACTTTTCATCACCTACTCAATGGCAGTGTTTTGAACAGTAAATCGTAACACTGAACATTTGCAACTGAACACCTGAGAAGGATAACCAAAAACCAAAGCAAACCTGCTGCCATTGGGTCAATTCCCACTCATAGTAACTCTATAGGACAGAGTAGATCTGACCCATAGGATTTCCAAGGAGTGGCTAGTGGATTCAAACTGCTGACCTTACGAGTAGCAGCCAAGGTCTTAACCACTGTGCTGCTGTTACCAGGAAAGTCCAGGAGTTTGGCTACCTGCTACAAAAAGCCAATTCACTGAGACAGAGCTTTCAGGGTGAGATCAAGGTGTTATCTGCAAGCCAGCATTGCAAAGGAACTGGGAGGTATTCTCATCTTCAAAAGCCTATCTGAATTGGTCAGGCAAAGTCTGAGTAGTTAAAGGGAAATGCCACACGTAGATGAAGAGAACAACGTGGGCAGCTGGGGGCATGTGGGGGTTGAAAGAGTAGAAGTTGACTGGGTGGAGGCCAACTGGGTAGAGGGGGGTCTACTGGGTGGAGGTCAGCTTTGCAATCTCACAGGCCGTCATGGGCCACCAAGGAAAACAAAGTGATGCTAGATGTCATCTGTCCAGTGACCTAGAAGAGGAATGCTCAAACACCAGTTACTGCTCCATCCTCCCCTGCCTCCTCCTGGATTCTCTCATCATTTTTATCAAGATAAAAGGAGTCATTCATTGCCTATAGTTCACTGAATCTATAGTGGATCCTAAGAGGGCCCCACCCTGACAACGGCCCTACCCTGACAATGGCCCTACCCTGGCATCTCCACCTGGGGCTCATGGAATGTGACAGTCCTGTCTTTCCCTGTGTGTTAGGGGTTATCTGAAACAATGCCTCTCAGGTCCCCTAAGTTTTGAGCCCCCCTCACATGGAAGCTTTTCCAGCCTCCTTTTCCACCACCAGGGCTCCTGAGAGTAACACCAGAAGATTATAATTGTAATATTGTACGTAGTATGTGTTACTAGCTATAAAATGCACAAACAAAACAAGGCAGTTGTTAAGTGCAGTTCCTCCCATTTCAAATAGTCGTAAATCAAAGACTACCTGTAATTATATTGGACTTATCAGGATAATTCAGGACAACCTCCCCACCTCAAGATCCTTAAGTTAATCACATCTTCAAAGTCCCATTTTCCATATAAGGTAACACATTCACAGGTTCTAGGATTTAGGACATAGACAACTTGGGTGGCAAGAGATGTACCACTCAGCCTACCACACATCCTCACTACTAAACTGAAATTTTACCGTTGAGAAATGCCTTTAGGTCTTAAATTTTGTGTGCTTGAGAGTCCCACTTAGAATGCAAACATCTCGGGTAAAGGTGTATCAGAAAGTATTTGAGAGGGTGCTAGCCTGCTCTTGAGCTCACCTATGATATTAACCTTCTATCCGACTCCACAGCACTTGGCTTTGGCTTGGCATACTTTCTATTAATAAGAATACAGGATTAAGCTGGCTTGCGGACCCCCGTGAGAGTCAACAAACTAGACCCTAAAAACTAGGACTTGAGGAAACAATGGTTCTAAGGTTGCACTAATGATTTTATCCCTTAGTCAATCAGATCAGAGGTACTCAGAGTCACCTTAAAGAGAGACAATGGTTCCCAGACCAGAAAGACCTCTGTGTGAGAAGGAACCATTTTGGAGTGTCTCAAGCAGAAGCAGTGTGGTCCAGTTAGGAAGCATAGGACAGATGAGGCACACAGATTGCAGGTCCGTGTGCCAAGCATTCTCTGCTCACCCCACCCCTGCAGACCCCGTCTTTCTGCTTCTCTACCCTGATCTGGGCCCTGAGAGGCTGACATCTGCAATATGGATGAGCCAAGTCCTCTGGCTTCCACCTGTGTTCAGCCAATGTAAAGCACAAACAGGATGGAGAGAGGACAATAGAAGAGAGAGGCCAGGGTATTTCTTTCCCAGGTTATTCCTTGCTAGACTGTTTGGGCAATGGCTGTGTTCCTCGACCAAAGGTCACAGATGCTGTGCAAACATCCTCCCTTACAGCTGTAACTCTCTTCAGGCTCTGGTAACTTCTTCCTCCTCCTATCCTTAAGGTGGTAGTGAAGTCCACAGTTGCTAGATTTGGGTTACTTCATTCTCCCTTGCTCATTTTTCTTAACCACCCCTACACCTTGGAAAATACTCCCTTTCCTATATTCTCTTCACTCACTCACTTCTTTGGCATGTGCTGTTTATTCTCTACCAGGACCTTGACTTATATCAGCCATATCCTAGCATGACCCGGCAGAAAACGTGGTTAGTTTAATGGGGTCATTGGCCTGTTATTGTGGCAGGTCTTCCTACATTTGGAGGTAATAGCCCCAGGACTCAGAGCTGCATGTCATTAAACGCTGCCATTATGGATTTAATTTTGTTCTCTGTGCCCCCACCCCACAAAAAAGTTGTGTTGACATCCTAATCTTCACACCTGTTAATATAATCCCTTTTGGGAATAGGGTATTCTTTGTTGTGTTAATGAGTCTGTAACAGTATAGGGTGTGTCTTAAACCTACTCACTTTCCAGATATAAAGAGATCAGATACTACTCAGAAGGAAGTAAACACAAATGGGGTGAAGGTAGATGCTATGTGGAGATCGCTAAGCAACACTTGGGCTTTGAGAGGCTGAGACAAAGATTTTCCCCCAGAAATGACAGAGAAAGAGCGTTACCGTAGAGGGGGTGCCATGTTCTTGAGCTACCTCTTAAACTATGAAAAATAGTTTCAAGCCACTCACTTGGGGTATTTCTGCTCCAGCAACACTAGCTGTCATGGATTGGATTGTGTCCCCCCAAAAATAGGGGTAGCCACATGGCTGGGCCATGATTCCCAGTATCTTGTGACTGTCCTCAATTTTGTGGTTTTCCTATGCTGTATGGTAAAGGATTAGGGTGGGACTGTAAATCCCTTTATAAGATCACCTCCCTGCTCCACTGTAAAGGGAATTTCCCTGGAGTATGGCTTGCCTCACCCTTAATGCTTTCATCCCACAAGAGATAAAAGGAAAGGGAAGCAGGCTGAAAATCGGGACCCTCACACCACCAAGAAAGCTGCACTGGGGAGAAGAGCACATCATTCAGACCTGAGGTTCCTGCACCAAGATGCTCCCTGCAGAAGATTGATGCAGGGACTTTCCTCCGGCAAGGGGAAAGCCTTTCCCTGGAGTGGACACCCTGAATATGGACTTGTAGCCTACTGGACTATGTAAGAATAAACTTTCCTTTGTTAAAGGAAAGTGGTATTTCTGTTAGAGAAGCACTAGCTGACTGAAACACTGGCACTAAGAGAATCAAAAAAATGAAACCCATTCCTGTCAAGTTGATTCTGACTCACAGTGACCCTTTAGGGCAGAGTGAAAAAAACCCAAACTAAACTCACTGCTGTCAAGTCAATTCCAACTCATAGCGACCCCATAGAACAGTGTAGAACTGCTCCACAGAGTTTCCAAGAAGCTCCTGGTGGATTTGAACTTAACCAGCACACCACCAGGGTTTCCTTAGGACTGAGTAGAACTGGCCGACAGGGTTTCCAAGGCTATAATCTTTACAGACGCAGACTGTGACGTCTTTCTTCAGAGGAGTGGCTGGTGGGCTCTGATGAATGACCTTTTGGTTAGCAGCCACACACACACTTCACCCACTGAGTTACCAGAGCCCTAGTAACCTGGAGGGTAAAGATACCTGGTATTTTCTATCTAACTCCCCCTACACTGATCCTAGAAGTCCCAAATAGGCTGCTAATACTTTGACTCCCCACACATCTTCTCGCTTCACAGAAAGGCTAAAATCTGTTTAGCAAATTTATTCTCATTTTACATTTAACAAATTGCCTTTTTTGTTTGGGTTTCTCTTTGAACTTTATTACTGTGAGTTAACATCCTGAGATTAGGCAAACTTGGAGTCTGAAAAGATGGAGTGTATGGACTAGCAAGGCTGGGGACAAGCCAGGCCCGGAACTGGATCACCATTTACCCCCAAGATAAAGGGCACCCTGCAATGGCCTCCTGGTGGCCCAGCCCACTGGCATCTCCTGGCAATATCTATCCCATCACATACTTGCTTCCAGACTTCTACAGCCTTTAATGTCCTCCACTGGGCCAACATCTGATGATCCTCCCACAGGCTGTCATCAGCTAACAACTTGCCGAGATTATGACAGCTAGCTCAGAGCAGGAACACGGACAAATGGGACATGGCTCAATGCTTGGAAAGAGAGGGAGTGAAATGGGGGGACTGAGGTAAATCTGAGCAGGGAAGAGGCCAACAATGAAAGGCAAGGTCAACTTGATCTGCTCCATGTTTTTACAGCTCTCTCCTGGAGCTCTCAGTTCCTGCTGTCCCCTCTGTGGATCTGGTTTCCAGTGTCAGCTTAGACACTAACTACCCGCATGACCCTTACCTTCTGCAGATATCTGTTTCTTCAAATAAAAGATTCATGAATCTGTGAAAGCATCCCACTCACATGAAATAAGCGAATACACGGTGGTTACCAGGACTGGGAGGGAGGAGGAAAGGGCATCACTGTTTCCAGGTACTGTGCTTCTGTCTGGAAACTCTGGTGGCACGGTGATTAAGTACTGTGGCTGCTAACCAAAAGGTTGGCAGTTCTAATCCACCAGGTGCTCCTTGGAAACTCTAAGGGGCAGTCCCTCTCTGTCCTCTAGTGTCACTATGAGTTGGAATCAAGTTGATGGCAAAGGGTTTACAGGTGTTTCTGTTAAATCACAATGCATAGTGATTAACATCTACAGCTACTAACCAGAGTCAACAGCTCAAATCTACCAGCTGCTCCTTGGAAACCCTGTGGGGCAGAAGTGGTAAAGTGCTACAGGTGCTAATCGAAAGGTCAGTACTTCAAATCCACCTGGCCCTTTGGGAAACTCTATGGGGCAGTTGTACCCTGTGCTATAGCCTCACTAGGAGTGGCATAGACTCAACAGTAACAGGAAGAAGAAAATAGGGCCACTTTGAATCAGAATAGACTCAATAGCAACAGGTTTAGTATTTTGGTTTGGTGTTTCTGTTAATGGTGGAATAATTTGAAAAGGATAGTGGTGATGGCTGAACAGCATGATAAACATAACCAACGTCACTGAATTATTCATATAAAAATTGCCAAATTGGCAGATATTTTATTTTATACTTTTTTACCACAATGTAAACAGAACAGGCTTATAAGATGTTATCAATCAATTTATTCTGGTTGCAACTAAGTAAAAAAGTTATCACATTGGAAACTTGAGCCCTGAAATAAATGATTGCGTATTCAATATTTTTAAAAATTCCATGGGTCTATTCTAGCTCTATTTAAGATACTACATTCAAGCATTTTTTAGAAACATGTGTGTATCACAACAGTGGTTAGTTGGCATATATGCATTTGGGTTGAAGTAGGCTCTTTAGGACTAAACGTTTAGAATATAGGAGGTCAAATAAAATGGGCTTGTGTTCATTTCAGTTCTGCTTCTTACTGTATGACCCTGGCAAGTTATTTAAGTTTTCGAGCTTGAATTTGCTCATCTGTAAAATAAAAATAATGTCACCTACTTTGCAGAATTATAAGGGTCACATGAGATAATGAATATGTATCCCAGAGAGTAAGAGGAGCCCACATCACCAGTCTCTGTGCCGAGTTACACTTGAAGAAGACTCAGTTCTAAGCCAAAGATAATTTTAAAAGCTTTCTAATCTTACCATTGTTGTTTTTGTTAGGTATCATCAAATTGGTTCCAACTCACAGCGATCCGATGCACAGCAGAGTGAAACACCGCCTGGTCCCATGCCATGCTCACAATTGTTTCTATGCTTAAGCGTATTGCTGCAGCCACTGTGTCAGTCCATCTTGTTGAGAGTCTTCCTCTCTTTTCTCTGACTCTTTGTTTCACCAAGCACGATGGCCTTCTCCAGGGATTGAACCTTCCTGATTACATATCCAAAGTACACAAGATGCAGTCTTGCCATCCTTGCTTCCAAGCAGCTCTGTGGTTGGGTTGTACTTCTCCCAGAGCAGATGTTTGTTCTTTTGGCAGTCCACAGTATGTTCAGCATTCTTCTCTGACAACACAATTCAAAGGTGTCAATTTTTCTTCTGTTTTGCCTATTCATTGTCCCACTTTCAGATGCGTATGATGTGACTGAAAATGCCACGGCTTGCATCAGGCACACCTTAGTCTCCAACGTGACATCTTCTCTTTTCAATACCTTAAAGAGGTCCTTTGCAGCAGATTTTCCCAATGCAATGCATCTTTTGATTTCTTGAGTGCTGCCTCCATGGGCTTTGATTTTGGAACCAAATAAAATGAAATCCTTGGCAACGTCAATCCTTTCTCCATTTATCATGATGTTACTTACTTGTCCAGTTGTGAGGATTTTTGTTTTCTTGATATTGAGCTGCAATCCATACTGAAAGCTGTGGTCTTTGATCTTCATAAGTGCTTAAAATCCTCTAAACTTCCAGTAAGCAAGATTGTGTCATCTGTATAACGCAGGTTATTAATGAGTCAGTCTTCTTCCAGCCCTGATGCTCATTCTTCTTCATGTAGCACAGCTTCTTGGATTACCTGCTCAGCATACAGATTGAAAAGGTGTGGTGAAAGGATAAACTCTGACACACACCTTTCCTGACTTGCACCCATGCAATGTCCCCTCATTCTGTTCAAATAACTGTCTGTTGATCCATGCGTAGATTCCTCATGAGCACAATTAAGTGTTCTGGGATTTCCATTCTCCACAATGTTATCTGTAATTTGTTGTGATCCACAGAGTCCAAAGCCTTTGTATAGTCAACAGAACATAGGTAAACATCCTAGTATTTCCTGCCTTCAGCTAAGATCCATCTGACATCAGCAATGATCTCTCTGGTTCTGTGTCCTCTTCTGAATCTGGCCTGAACTTCCGGCGGTTCCCTGTTAACATACTGCTGTGGTCACTTTCGAGTATCTTCAGCAAAATTTTACTTGTGTCTGATAATACTGATAATGTTGGATAATTTCCACATCTGTTGGGATCACATTTCTTGGGAATAGGCATAAATATGAATCTCTTCCAATCA
This sequence comes from Heterohyrax brucei, assembly GCA_028571685.1. NCBI lineage: Eukaryota > Metazoa > Chordata > Mammalia > Hyracoidea > Procaviidae > Heterohyrax > Heterohyrax brucei. The sequence continues at coordinate 86,370,322 of CM053151.1, read as the reverse complement.
GCTGGCCAGATAACTGTCCTCCAAATTTCTTGACATAGATGAGTGAGCACTTCCAGTGCTGTATCTGTTGGTTGAAACATTTCAGTTGATATTCCATCAGTTCCTGCAGCTTTGTTTTTCACCAATACCTTCAATGCAATTTCAACTTCTTCCTTCAGTACCATCTGTCCCTGATCGTATACTACCTCCTGAAATGGCTGAAAAGCAATCAGTTCTTTCTGGTATCATGACTCCGTGCGTTCCTTCCATCCTCTTTTGGTGCTTTCTGAGTCATTCAATATTTTCCCTGTAGAATCCTTCACTATTGCAACCGGAGGCTTGAGTTTTTTTCCTTCCACTCTTTCAGCTTGGGTAATACTGAGCATATTCTCCCTTTTGGTGTTCTATCTCCAGCTCTTTCCACGTATCATTACAATACTTTGTCTTCTCAAGCCACCCTTTGAAATCTTCACTTCTTTCCTTCATTATTTCTTCCTTTTGCTTTAGCTACTCAACTTTCAAAAGCAAGTTTCAGAGTGTCTTCTGACATTCAATTTGGTCTCTCTTTCCTTCTTTGAATGATCCTCTTTCTTCACATGCGATATCTTTTTTTTTTCTTTTGAACTTTAGTAAGATACTCCCTTTGAAACAAACGGGAGAAAAAAGGAGGAAAGTACATCACAAAGCACACCTGATAGCAATTATGGTTGTAAGACTCAAATTCAAACTAAGACTACCCTCTAGTGAAGCCAAGCCAAGTGCCGTCGAGTCGGATGGTGAAAGAGACACTAAAGCTGGTTGCCATCACGTTGCTCCCAACACTTGATGACCCCAGATGGATCAGAGGGAAATTCCACAGTGTTTTCAGTGGTGGAATTGGCCTTCCTTCTAAGCTGCCTGTGGTGGACTCGTAATTCCAAACTTGCAATTAGCAGCTGAGTCTCTTAACTGTTTGTACCACCCAGGGAAAAAAACTGGATCCTGTGTCAGAATCAATTTTCATACAATGGTAAATGGGGTTATTCATTTATCTAAGGTAAAAATTCAATTTTGTTCAGAGTAAACTTTCCCACAGGTCCCAAGTGGAGCTATTAATATAATTAAACTAACAAGACTACATTCCATAATACTACATATAAAGGACTCTATGTTTAATCTGTATTTAGCCTAGTGCTATTATTTTCTTGGCGGCTTCTCCAGGATAACACAAACAATATGCCTGCATCACGTATGATATCTTCAAAGTCATTCCACAACTTGTCTGGTCTTCGGTTATTAGTGTTCAGTGCAAGTAATCTATTCTTGAGATGGTGTTTAAATTCAGGTGGAATATACTCAAGGTCATACTTTGGCTCTTGTGGACTTGTTCTAATTTTCTTTAGTTTCAGTTTCAACTTGCGTGTGAGCAATTGTTGGTCTGTGCCACAGTCAGCACTTGGTCCTGTTCTGACTGATAATAACAAGCTTTCCCATTGTCTCTTTCCACAGATGTAGTCAATTTGATTCCTGTGTATTCCATCTGGTGAGATCCATGTGTGTAATTTCCATTTATGTTAGTGAGAAGAGGTATTTGAAATGAAGAAGTCATTGGTCTTGCAAAATTCTATAATGCAATCTCTGGCATTGTTTCTATCATCAAGGCCGTATTTTTCAATCAGTGATCCCTTCTTTGTTTCCAACTTTTTCATTCCAGTTACCAGTAACTATTAACGCATCTTGACTGCAGTTTCAGTCAGTTTTGGACTGCAGAAGCTGGTAAAAATCTTGTTTCTCCTTCTTTGACTCTAGTGGTTGGTATATAAATTTGAATAATAGTCATCTTAACTGGGCGTTCTTGTAGGAATATGGATGTTATCCTATCACTGACAGCATTATACTTAAGGATAGAGCTTGAAATGTTCTTTCTGATGATGAACGCCAACACCATTCCTCTTCAAGTTTTCATTCCCTGCATGGTAGAGTTTACGACTGACTGATTCAAAGTGGCCAGTACCAGTCCATTTCAGCTCACCTAATGCCTAGGATGTCACTGTTAATGCATTCCATTTCATTTTTTATGATCTTGAACTTTCTTAGTCATACTTCATATGTTCCTCATTCCTGTTATTTAATCTAATCTTACTAACATAACTTAAAGAATGTTAAGGGGAATTCAAATGATAACCCCCACTAACAAATTATTTTTCTCTCTTCTGTCTAATTCCTTGCCTCCCCACACCTGTGGCTCCAGAATCTCAACTCAGTTATTGTTGTTAGGTGTTGTCAAGTTGATTTTTGCCTCATAGGGACATCATGTGATTGAGCAGAACTGCCCCATGGGGTTTTCTTGGCTGAAATGTTTGTAGATCACCAGGGCTTCCTCCCCCAGAGACACTGGGTAGGTTCAAACTGCCAGCCATTCAGCTAGCAACCAAGCACTTAACCGTTGTACCACCACTAACCCTTAAAAAAAGTTACTGTTGAGTCAATTCCAACTCATAGTGATCCTATAGTACAGAGCTGACCTGTTCCATAGGGTTTCCAAGGAGCACCTAGTGGATTCAAACTGCTGAACTTTTGGTTAGCAGACGTACCTCTTAACATCTACACCACTGGGGTTTTCCCAGCAACTTTCAAACCCTAAAATATTGTCCCCGATGCTAAGGTTACCAGACTTAGCAAAAACAAAACAAGAAAGAATGCCAAGTTAAAGTTGCATTTCAGACACACAAATCCTTTTCTTGGTATAAATGCAATATTGTGGGCAAACTCTTACCAGAAAATTGTTGTTTATTCGAAACGCAAATTTAACTGGATATTCTACCCAGCATGCAACCCACAAATTTCTTTTTTCCTACTTCTCTCCTCTCCACACCTTATGTTTTTTAAGTAGATTGACTTAGCTTTCCCTCACTTTGTCTTTAAATTTTCTTCTCCAATTTTGTCCGCTACCAGCATTCTCTGCAGCAAAGGAGAATTTTCAGGCTATCTCGGCAAGAAACATCCTCTTTCTCCCTGCCTCTCCAATCTACTCTGACTCTGAACTAAAAAGTTCAACAGCCAGGAACACAAAGACAGAACTTTCTTCATAAGCAGAAGAGAAACTAGTTGCAGCTGTGTCAGTTCTCATTCATAGCAGCCTCGCATATATCAGAGTAGATCTGTGCTCCGGAGGATTTTCCGTGGTTAAGTTTTCAAAAGTACATCACCAGGCCTTTCTTGCGAGGTAAAAGAGAAAGAGCTAATTGGGCAAGACTAAAATTTTGTTAGTGTTAGGGTATGAATTCAGTGCTCCTCTGACATAGTAATAAACAAGGCACTTAGTACAGAGCATGGTATGTAATAAACACAGAATCAACACTTCTTATTTGTGCTCCTATTCCTCCTCCCACTATCCCACTCAAAATTCAAGGCCTAGTTCTTTCTAGAAAATCCCAGATTGCTTAGAAGAACCCTTGCCATCACTTCGACTCCATAAGAGACAGCTGTGGTAGCCCCGAGCCCCCTGAGTCTGGGTCCACACCAGCCACCAGATAATGGCATCCTCACTGTGTTCCCAGAGCCATGTGGCCTGCTCCCTTTGGTACTTAGGAGGCTTGAGAATTCTGAAGACCTCCAAACGAGCCCTTCGCGAACAGTGGCCTTGGTTACCTTTAGAAGATGCTGCAGCCCCACTGTTGCTGAACACGTTAATATTCTTCATCCAGAGGCCACCAGAGAGTTAAATTCCCATTACAAAAACCAAGTCCACTGAACTGGAAGAGACGTTGGCCCTGAGGAGCAGCGAGAACCTTGCCTCGTTCCCTAGGGGGTGCCGGGTCCATTAAAGCTTTTCGCAGCTGAGTGCTCCCCTGTTCTTCACTTTCCAGTTCACTCAGTGCACTAAACGCCGTCCTGGAGAGAAGGGCCCAGCAGAACCAGCCAATAAAACTCAACAGTTCTCCCCCAGTCCCTTTTGAGGCAAATCCTCTGGGCTAACTCAACGGAGAGTTGCAGCTTTGTTTCTTTCCTTTTTATTTTTATTATTTTAAGAACAAGAATCCAATCTGGGACAGGGCGTTTTAAAAAAAAAATGGCACCACGTTCATTTTCCCTTACAACTACCGAGGGGTTTCTCCACAGTTCTTTTTCCTATATTATTACGATTTCTCAAAAGACATCAGATTAAGAACAACACCAATAACAAAAGGAGTAAAAGTCTATGCAGCGAGGGAACATTTCCTAATTTCAGTTCATTTCGATAAGCACTTGCTGCTGCGGGCCCAGCCCACCTCAGGTGGGTCAAGTGGGGTAAAACCGTCCCCTCCCCAGGCTCACAGCGTTGGAAGAGACACACACGTTGGGTAGCAAAAAAGCAGGCTGACTCTGTTGTTACCCTGTTTTAGTCAGCTAGTGCTGCTTTAACAGAGATACCACAAGCGGATGGCTTTAAGAAGAGAGATTTTTATTTTGTCACAGTCCAGTGACAAAAGTCCAAATTTGGGGTGTCATCTCCAGGCGAAGTCCTTTCTCTGCTGGCACTGGAGGAAGGCCCTTGTCATCAATCCTTCCCTGGACTAGGAGCTTCTGATGCATGGGGACCCCGGTCCTTCCCAAACGATATGCTCAGCTTCAGGCACTGCTCTGTGGTGGTATGAAGTCCCCCAGGGTCTGCCAGGTTTTTTCCTTTCTGTCTCAAGAGACTACCTCAGGACACAAAACAATCAGACAGCTTGAGCCCTCCCCCACCAACAGAGCTGCTGCCCATCCATCCTCCTTAACATCACAGAGGCAGGATTTACAACCTGGAGGACATCAAACAATACCAGGAATCATGGCCTAGCTAAATTGCAACAGAGTCTTTTAGGAACACAGTTCAATCCGTGGCAACCGCTGAGAGCCTGCTCTGCAATTCTTTTTCCTACAGCATTACAACTTCCCAAAAGACATCAGATAAAAACAACAACAACAAAGGACTAAAAGTCTGAGCAGCAAGGGGACAGCTTCCCAATTTCAACGCATTTCAGCAAGCACTTGCAGTGAGGGCCCAGCCCACCTCAGGTGGGTCAAGTGGAAGAAAGCCATTCCCCTGCCCAGGCTCACCGTGGTGGGACAGACCTAGGCATTCTGTAGCACAAAAGTAGGCTGACTGCTGTTCCTCAAATGAGCTGCGTGCACTTGTGGGAACAGGCAGCAGGAAGAGCCAGACAGAGGACCTCAAGAAGAGGAGCTGTGTTTCTTTTACCTTCTCCCCTTTTCTCTTCTACCACTGCTTTATGATCAAACCCAACCCAGCCCTGGGATGGCCCAGCTTGAACTGTACAATCCTTCAAAGCCCTCATTGCTCCCACTTCTTCCTATGGTTCTTTCTGCTTGTAAGAGGTATAGAATGTAATATATACATACATGCTTGTATATACAACGAGCTGCTGAGTCACTTCTGATTCTTGATACTCCATTTGCGGTCAGAGCAGAACTGTACTCCAAAGGATTTTCAATGGCTGAGTTTTCAAAACTGTATTGCCAGATCTTTGTTTTCAAGGTGTCTCTGGGTGGATGCAAGCTTCTAATCTTTTGGTTAGCAGCTGAGCACATTAACCATTTGTACTACCCAGGGACTCTAACATATATATATACATAAACGTATGGCTGGCTATCTATACAAGGTTCATATAATGTACAAAAAAAAAGCCCATTGCCATCCAGCTGATTCCAAGTCATAGCAAACCTATAGGCCAGAGTAGAACTTGTTACATAGAATTTGCAAGGAGTACTTGGTGGACTCAAACTGCCAATCCTTTGGTTAGCAGTTGTAGCATTTAACCACTATGCCACCTGGATTTCCATATAATGTTTATATACTACAACAAATAATACTATGTATATGCATATGTGCATGTGTGTTTTAATTTTAACTGAACATTTAACTATGGTAGCCCAGCTCACTGTCATCAAGTCAATTCTGACTCATAGCAACCCTGTAGGACAAAGGAGAACTGTACCATAGAGTTTCCAAGGAGCACCTGGTGGATTCGAACTTCCAATCTTTTGGTTTAGTGGCTGTAGCACTTAACCACTCTGTCATCAGGGTCTCCCAACTATGGTAAGCACTGGGAAAATGGCTCTGGAAAAGAGCTATGGACCTTGCCTTTGTGTAGCTTACAAAGCAGTAGCTGAGCAGAGGAGGGTTTAAAGTGAGCATACTTTGGAGTTGAACAGAGCTGCACTGTCTTACCATTTATGACACCATTGGCCAACCAAATTCTCTGGCTTAGTTTGCTGCTGTGTCAGATGGGAACAATGATACCCAATCCACAGGCTTATGAAGAGATTTTAACGAGATGTGCCCAAAGCGCACAACAGTGCCTGCACATCAGAAGCGCTCAGAGCCCATCAGGTCTACCAACAGCTACCATAGCACTGCATATCTTGGCAACTAATAATAAAAGGAACAGCCTACTGTGCTTTATGAGTCTCAAATTGTTTCACATGTGTCTGTCTCATCTCACTAACAACATCAAAGCTTCCTGAGAGTACGGCAGCACTAGGCAACATCTAAATATCCCACAACTAGCTGTTGCGTTTAGATTGCAGGAGAAAGTGGAATTTTTCTTCAGAGCCACTCAAGTTTCCATTTTAGGTAAGAGCAAAGGGGACTGGAGAATTTCCATGGCTGAGATGTCGAATGCACATGTTTGCTCACGAACAGGGCAGAGGGAAAGATAAAGTGAATTCCAATTGGGCTGTGACAGCCTCCAGTGACAGATAGCCTGCGAAGCAGAGGAGAGCACAGCTGAATAAACTCAGGCATAGAGAGAAAGGAAGGCAGCCGGGGGACACTGGGCAGAATGAAAAATGGTAGATCAGTGTGAGGCAGCCAATGAAACCTCATTCCCGCCCAGAGGGAGGCAAGGGCTGCTCCTCAGGCTGAGCTGTGCTCAGAGAATCCCAGAACGTGGCTGCACGGGGATCAAGCAGAAATGCTATTACTGAATGGCAATGGCCAGCATGGAGGAGTAGGGAGGTGATACGTGATCAGTAAATGTTTCATTGAGCTGAAGGATGTTTCTTTACCCTCCTCCCCTTGGAGAGGCAGCTGGGCTGTGGCTGCTGGAGAGAAACCATGTGATACTGAGTGTACGGAAAATGTTTCTCTTCCTCAGAGAGTCCTATAGGTCCCTGGCAAATAGAAAGTACTCAACAAAATTTGCCAGTAATTAGTTGAATTCCCCACCACCCATCTGTCAGTCTGTCACACTGTGGTGACTTGTGTGTTTGCTATGATGCTGGAAAATACACCATCAATATTTCACATACCAGCAAGGACCAATGGCGGGCAGGTTTCAGTGGAACATTCACATTAGACAGACTAGAAAGAGAAGGCTAAAACTCTTCTTCAGAAAATTACCCAACAAAAACCCCACGGATCACAACAGACTATTTCCTGACACAGTGCTGGAAGACGAGCCTCTAGGTTGGAAGGCCCTCGAACTGCACCATGACCACAGTAATGAACTTGAACTTACCAACACTCATGAAGATGGTGCAGGAACTCACGACATTGCCTTCTGTTGTACATGTGATCGTCACGTGTCAGAGACCACTAGATGGCAACTAACAAATTGAGTTCTGAAATGAGAAGACCACAATGTAGCCTTAGAAGGAAACTTGTGGGTTATCTAGGCCAGTCTCTTAATTTTGCTGGTAAAAAAAAAACCAAAGCCAAGAAACATAAAGTAACTTGCTCAAGGTCCTGCAGGTACTAAGGAAGCTGGGATTATACCTAAGGTCTCCCAAGTCCCGGTTCATGGCCATTCTTTAAACCAACTTGTCATTGGGGCTGCAGCTGCACCTTGATCTTCAGTCAAGCAAGACCTATTCAATACAGTCCTTTCCTTTTGCTCAGTTCTCTTCTAACCCAGGTATCTGTGGTTGTCTTGCCTTGTTCTCTCCTCTGGCTCTCACTATACTCTTTCAAAACTATAGAAACCTTAGCCCTGAACCAACATACATCAGCCTTCCTGAAAGAAAAGAGAAATGAGACATGACAGAACTGATGCCTCACAGGGAGTTCTTATTAGATTATCGTGATTATTTATTTGGTTACCAGCTACTGGCTCAGTCCTGGCAGTGACAAGCCATTGCTCGACACTTACAGCCCCTCTGTCCCTCGTCAGAAATTGCAGGTCTCCTCCACACTTCCAACAGTCAAGCACAGGAAGAAAATAAACAAGTCAACACTGGCCTTGAGCTGAGTCCTAAAAACTCAGACAGGACTCTGAAGGCAGCTAGGCTTTGTGAGCCAACAGCTCAGACAAAGGCCATAGGACAATCACTTCCTGCCTGTCCTGTTGACAGAGCTCATCCCACACCCACCTGCACTCCACAATCCTTCTTCAGACCCCAGCTTGAGCTGGGGTTCCTCAACCTAGCATTTTATTGCCAGTAAAAAGTGCCATCATTGCCAAGCTTCCATTTCGCATCTTTTAATTGTTTTAAAATTGCATGCTCTGTGCCCTGAGGTAATTTTAACACCAAGAGTAGCACTTTATAAAATAAATAGATAATGAGTTGTGCAACAACAACCAATAACAAATTCTCTTCCCTACAGGGTGAAGATGGAGCAAGCTGGGGTGGGGGGGTGCCCAAAGAGGAAGGCTTTCTGAGGGACAGAGGGGTGCAGGCCCAGTCCCTGCTAGGCCCTGCTTCCTCATGGTTGCTGCTTCCTCATGGTTGCCCTAGAGCTTCTGCAGGGAGCTCCCAAGCACCAGCAGAAACCAAGGCATTAGAAGGGAAGGACTTCCACTCGTCATTTGAAAGTATCTATGAACTTCACTGCTGCCCATGCCAGTCAAGCTGAGCCTGTCTGAGAAGATAAAATCTCTGAAGGGACTGTTTCCTTTTTGTAGTTTCAAAGGACCTATTCCTTTAAAGTCAAGAGAGAACTTCTTTTTTTTCCATTCAGAACCATGACCACACCTTCTTCCCATCCCCAACCCAAAGGCCAACCAGGTGGTGTTGACAGCAGCAAGGTATTAAGGGGTACTTCAGCCTAGTTTGAGAGTATGGGCTCTGGAGTGCAGTCCCCACTCTGCCACTCACTGGCTACATCTCTTTGGGGAAAGAGTGTCATTTTTTCTGAGTTTTAGTTATCTCATTTTTGTTAGTAAAATGGTGATAAAAATATACCTTCTTCAAACAGATGATGAGAAAAGCAAAAGCAGATAGGAAACCCAAGTCAAAGGCTTAACGCAATGACTAGCACGCGGCAAACACTAGGGATTAGTTATTGTAGTTATCACTGTATATTTCGTGGTGTACCTGACAGTCATGGAAAGGCGGAGGGAGCAGAAACAGTCATTGTCAGTGTACTCCAAAATCCCACCCTACCTCCTCTCTGCCCATCCAAATAGGATTTATCTTTAGAAGCTTCCCCATGTAGTGGAAAACCCCTGGATTTGTGCCTCTCCTCTGCTGCTCACCATATGCCTCCATGCAAATCACCTAACTTCTCTGAACCTCAGTTTCCTCTTCAGTAAAATGGAAATACTAATCAAGACTCCACCCACTCCGCAAGGTTGTGGTGAGGCTCAAACATGATTGTGTGTGAATGTTTCCAAAGCTATAAAGGAGAATGGAAAAATAAAGTGTCACTCTACCCAACCTTATAGCCACCACTCAAATTTCACCTTCTCTCATTCTTTCTGTAAGAGAAATCCAATGCAAACCGTTTTAAGAAGAAAAAATAAAATAAAATGACATGGGGGAGGGGGCTATTACCTCATGTAACTTTCACTCAGTCATATTAAATAAATAAGTCTAGAAGTAAATTCTGGCATAGCTGGTTCTGGATGCTCAAAAGATGATAATTTAAAAAATCTAGTTCCCTTTGTTTTCCTTTGTTTTGACTTGATTCTCAGGCAGGGTAACCGTGAAATGGTAAAGAAGGCCACAAACAGTTCTAGACTTCCTGTTTAGGATCTTAGCAACCCAAATAGAAGCAGTCCTCTCCTTTCTCAGTCATTCCAGCAAAAGTCCCAGAATTGAGTCTCAGTGGCTTGAATGGGCCGTATGCCTGTCCTTGACCCTTTCAAGGAAACTCTAGTGGCCATTCTCGTTACCTGCTATGTCTGCTAAGCTGTTTGAATCCCCCAGAAGCTTGGAAATTCAATAAAGCAGTTCTATGCTATTCTATAGGGTCGCTATGAGCCAGAATCGACTCAGTGGTAGTGGGTTTGGTTGTTTTGGGGCCCTTCTACTATAGCCAGAAGAATGGACTATGCCCATTGACCAAGCCTGGATCATGTCCCCACCTGCTGGAGCCAGGTGATGAGGTCATTCCACTACTCCCCATCTCACATCAACAGAATGGGGGGAGGTGATTCCTCAGAGGAACAGCAAGGCAGACATTTCCAAGAGAAGGGAGGAGATACTGGAGAACTGATGTCCACTGTACACAGATTTTACTATTGTATTTTCTGGCAGGATGTATGGGTTAAAAAAACTGAGAGCTAGATATCTGCTTGGTGTTCTGTGTTTGAATCAACACCTAACATCCCTGGGTGACTCCTGCCGAGAAACAAGTCTTCAGGGAAATGAATGTCCTAGGCCACTTAGGGAAAGCAGCTTACTACTGAAAATGACTCATGAAGGTAACAGAATGCTTAGTAAGTACTATTTAATGATGAAATTCTGATAAGGCCACTCAGTGAGCACAAGTCTGACTGATTCCTATTCCACTGAAGAATCTGCGTGACCCAAACCTTCAGCTGCTATTAATGCAGATCGCATTGCCCGTGGGCTGCCTGAAGCCGGCTCCATGCACAGGCGCCCAAACACCACTGGTTAAAGAAACCACAGGTTTAGTTCAATGTAAGTCACAACATCATTTCAGCCCAACTCCACTTCCTTTAGAGGCTGGGCAGACTTCCCCACCTGTCACTGTCTCCACCTCCTAAATATCCCTTTTCTTACTGTTTTATTGTATTACAGAAGTTACATGCACACTTATTTTGCCAGGCCAATCCAAGTGCCATCGAGTTGGATCTGACTCAAGTGCCATCGAGTCAGATCTGACTCATAGCGACCTTACTATAGGAAGTTCAAATAAGAATGTACATAAATCATAACGAAGTTCCACTCTTCGGACACGAATGGATTGAACTTGGCGATGCAGAGTGACCATATGTTGGATGCACTTTATGGTTCTATACATCTATAGGATATCATCCTGCTGACCTCTGGCTGGAGGAAGGAGAGTGGGTAGAGAGGAGAGGAAAGGAGGCTGTTGGGAGGATGAGACATGTATGGAGCAGAGAGGAATAGTGTGCTGTCACCGGACAGGGAGAGCAGCGGAAGCTTTATACAGGTGGGCATGTAAATTTATACAGGAATGTACATTTTCACTCAGTCATATAAAATTTTAAAAAATTAAAAAAAAAAAGAATGTACAAAGGCCGCGTATCCTATTCAACCTTGCTACACAGTCCACATCCTTTTCTTGCATATATATATATGTATATATATGTATACTGTATTCAAGATTTGTGAGACCAGACTGTGGCATTTAAAAAAAAACCTTGCTGCTGAGTCAATTCTGACTCATAGCATCCCTGTAGGACAGAGTAGAACCTCCCCATAGAGTGTCCAAGAAGCACCTGGTGAATTCAGACTACTCACCTTTCAGTTAGCAGTCATAGCATTTAACCACTGCACCACCAAGTTTTCTGATTATTTTATAATATATGTTGAAAACACCTCTCTACGCCCATGGATACCCTTCTAAAGAATGAATTTTAATAAATTCAAGTCTTCTATTGGAGGGATGCATCATTAGTTACTCACTCAGCCTGCCTTTTGTTGAGTAGCTAGATTGTTGACAAAATGTTACCACTATGGCATTCTCCGGAGTAATTTAAAAGTAAAGTAAATGCAGTCTGGGATAACAGGATTATAATAGGGATGTATAATGCTCAAATACTTAGGGTAGGAAAGATGCGACATGGTACCAAAAGACGAATGTGACAGAGAAGAAGTGCTCTCAGAAAAATATATTTCTGTCTGATATCATGTCCCCCACACCTGGAAGGCAGGAGTTTTTCTGGGCCTTGCTTCCAGCTCAGTGGAAGTTTTGGTATCTGAATAATAGAGGGAAACATTACTTTTCTGGGTTCGGATGTTTCTGTATGGTTGGAGTGGGTGTGTCACTAATTTTATTAACTTTGACTGAATATGTGTTAGTTATCTATTACAAAGCTGACAAACCACCCACAACTTGCTGGTTTCAATTAATCATCTTATTCGCTCATGACTCTGCGAGTCAACAATTTGCCCAAGGATGGTTCATCATTTCACATGCTGTTGGCTAAATTCATTCTTTTGGTTTCACATTCATCGAGTAACTAGGCAATAGGTCAAAAAAGGCTTCACACATGTGTTTAGCATCTCAGTCCTTCTTTACATAGTCTATCTGAGTCAGTTTAGATTTAAAGAGATAACATACCCACCTCTCAATGGGAGGAGAAGCAAATAATTTGCAGCCATCTTTAATCTACCACAGTAGATACTATGAAGACAAAAGAGCTATAGATTTCTTCTGTAATCAAGGTACCTAGAAGACAAGGTGTTGCGAAATAATAAATAAGTCTCAAGTGTTTAAGGTTTAAGTCAATTCATAATTAATAACTTCACCCAGCTCCAAGCAATGCACCAGCAGAGACTATAACTTTTTTTGGTGATGTGCAGAAAAGGAAAACTCCTAGAAGAACTCACATGCCAGCGACAATCATCCTCAAGCCCCACAGTGCAGGAGAAGGGCCTTAGGACTTAGATATCTCAGCCCAGCTGTTCCCTTGGCCATGGGGCTTCACTGACCCCCAAGTTCCCATGAGCAGCTGCTTCTCCTTTTGTAGAAACCCCTCCTTAAGTACAGTTATTCTTTCCTAAGCCTATGTTATATGAGTTTTGTGACCTTTGTGAGAACATTTCTGGTGAAATTACAAATGTTGCCTCAGGAAGCACTAATGTGCTTCTTCAAACCAGCAGAAGATAAGTAGGTATAGGTTGCTGTACGCTGCTGTTGTCAGGTGCCATAGAGTTGGCTTTGACCCATAGCAACCCTGTGTGCGACAGAGTGACACACCGTCGGTCCCGCACTGTCCACACGATCATTGCTACATCGATGCTGCTGTATGAAGATGGTAAATTTCCAACCTGTGAATTAATAGTATCCTTCCACATAAGGCACGTGAAGGACAACAATGTACCTCTCATGTCTCTGAGTCTTAGAAGTCTGAGTGAATGAGCCTGGACAGCAGGACCCTGGCTATCACTCTCTTGTTATTCTCATGGTGCAGGAGTTTCTTGATCACACCCATTCCTGTCTAACAGCCAGCTGTAGAGCTTCCTGAGGGGTGTTTCAGTCACCTGGTACTGCTCCAACAAAAAATACCACGAGTAGAAGGGTTCATAAAGAGATACTTTTATTGTCACAGTCCGCTAAGCCACAAATCCATTCATAAGTTACAAATCATTCGGTATGAGAAATCATCACAGTCCAGTAGGCCAAGAGTCCCAATTCAATGAGAGCATCTCAGCACAGGAACCTCAGGTCCAAAGGACGTGCACTGCTCTTGGTGCTGCTCTCTTGGTGGTATGAAGTTCCCAGCTTAACTCTGCTCACTTCTCTCCCTTATACCCCCACAGCTGGTAGCCTGGGTCCTGCCTCACCAACACAACTGCTGCCCATTCTCCTTCATCAATACCAGAGAGGCAGGATTCACAACACATGGAAGGTATGACTCCATACTGGGACTCATAGCTAAATCAAATCAACACATACATTTTGGGGGGACACAATTCAATACACGACAGGGGTTATCCAGGCACTGGGCATGGCCTAAATTTAATATCTAGTCATTCATTGCCTGATTGACAAAATGCTGTGCTGGTAATCACAGAATTTTACATACATTGATGCTGGTTGTTATCAAGTCAGTTCCAACTCATAACCACCCTGTAGGACAGAGTAGAACTGCCTGGTAAGGTTTCCAAGGAGAGGCTGATGAATTGGAACTGCTGACCTTTTTGTTAGCAGCTGAGCTCTTAACAATTATGCCTCCAGTTACCCACCTATATCTGATATGTAGCTCCTCTGAAACAAAGCCACTTGGGTGATAGCATGAGTGGGAATCTACTGGATTGCATACAACCACAAAAACAGGTCAGAGAGAAAAACAGGTGTACAGATCAAGAACTCTATTAAAAGACCAGAATTGATGGTCTGACAGCCTAGGGGTCCCCTGAGAACATGGCCCCTAGATTTGCTGCTACCGCAGACCTGAAACCAGCACCAAACCCAACACTTCAGACAAAAAATGTACTAGACTCACAGACACAGAGTGATGCATGTGGTATGTGTACTTTATGGTTTTATCTCTACATATGAGGCTGTCCTACTGTTTTCTTTCTAGAGGGGAGAGGATAGGGGACAAATGTTGGCTGAGTGGATACTGGAAGTAAAGAATGAAAAAGAAAAGTGTGCTGTCACAGGGTAAGGAGATCAGATAGAGTTGCAGAGAGGCAGATATGGTAAACTGACTTGGATTGTAAACTTTCACTTAATAATAATAATTTTTTTTTAAATATGTCAGATAATAGGCAGGTAGTCTGCAGTGTATACACAGCCTTAGGCCCAGTCATGAGGTTGAACCTCTTCACAGAATTATATACCAGGTGACTTCTCTAAGAAAGGCCTAGACTTTGTGTCTTTATTTTCCCCTAAACTGAACAGATAAGGGCTGACCAGCTCTTAAATATTTAAAAATTTTCCTTCTTACAGCTCAGTCTGAAGTCCTGTGCTACTTGACTTATACAATTCACACCTGGCTGATGTTGGTGCTTGAGACAAATACCATCTTTTCAGAATAAAAATTACTCCAATTTTTTTTTTCTATCCCTGTCCCTCCCTCCAACCACAAGCCAGTGTTCCAGAAGCTGGTCGGGTAGACAGATGCCTTCTAGGGTGTAGTGGGTGACTGCACCCTGCACACCCCTTAGGCTTCTTTGGTTGTCCTTAGACTACTAAGAAGGAATGAAGACATTATTTCATTTGATCGGGATCATTTATAACCAGCAGAACCACTTTCTGCTTCACTGGAGCTCACGATACTGAGATGACTAAATTAAAGTAAACGGGTGTTAGAGAAAGAAGGAGAGGGAATTTTAATGCAGCATATGGCAGACTTGCCTTTGGAATCTTCTCATGTCATGACTGTCATGTAGGCCTCAGGGTAAGCACTTTAGGACTTGTATCGCTGAATCCCAGGTTCTAGCCAAGCGTAGGGGGATGGAGCACTGGGCTTCATTCACGTCACTAGTCTTCACATGACCCCTCCCTCACCATCTTCTGAACCTGAAGGTAGCAGGTTTATGGAAACTGAGCATCCTTCACGACCACAGGAAAAAAAAAGGGAGCCCCTTTCTATGGAGAAATATTCTGTTCTTGATGGAAGCAGTCTCCCCACCAGGTACCAAAATGTTTGAAAAGGTCCTAGGAAAGACAAAAGAGAAAGAGATGTGAGAGAGAAAAACTCAGTCCTCGGCTTTCTCCCATCCCCTAGGCTGTCTCTGAGTCAGATCAGCAAGTCCCATGGAGACAGCACCTTCTTGTCCCTCGGAAACCTGAAAGGAATCAACAAGCAGCCTGTGACTTGATTCACCGGCTGATATGGGCATTGTGGCAACTGGCTTCAATCCTGCTTTTTGTTTGGCCTCTTGTGACACCTTGACAGAGTAATTGTACCTTCCTTCCTGGGCTCCATTTATACACACACACACACAGCCTCCTCACACTCCTGTATTAAAAGGTACTGTGATGACCTAAACAGTAACCTATAGCATCAGAGTGAGGGGAAGAAAAAGGTGGGGAAAAACATTACCCAAAAAAACTTTGAGTCTGCAGACACAGAAAAATTTTTTGATTCTGAGATGCTTTCAGACTTACAGCAAAGAGCAAAATACTTTCTACAGAAAAGTATAAAAAGTACAAAGAATTCTTATATGCTTTTTACCTCCTTTGATTATCATTTTTTCTCTTTACATATACTTATTTCTGAACCTTTTGAGAGTTGCAGATATGACATCTCCTTACCCCTAAATATTTGAGCCTGTATTTCCTAAAAATCATGGACATTCTCCTCCACAATCCCGGTACACTATCAAAACCAGGAAGGTGATATTGATACAATACTATTATCAACCGTTTTTTCCAAATTGTGCTGATGTTCCTAATGATGTTTGTTATAGCAAAAAAGAAACATTTGGATCCAGAATCCAATCCAAGAACACATTATCGTGTCTCCTTAGGTTCTTTCACTCAGAAAACAGCACTTCAGCTTTCCTATATCTTTCATGATGTTGATAGCTTTGAAAAATGTCATTAACAGAATGTCCTTCATTTTAGGTTTGTCTCACCATTAGATTCAGGTTACACATTTTGGACAGGATCATCAGAGTGAGGAAACCCTGGTGGCGTAGTGGGCTAAGTGCTACGTCTGCTAACCAAAAGGTCTGCAGTTCAAATCCACCAGGCCCTCCTTGGAGACTCTATGGGGCAGTTCTACTCTGACCTCTAGGGTCGCTATGAGTAGGACCTGACTCGATGGCAGTAGGTTTGACTAGGTTTTATCAGAGTGGTGTTATATTCTTTTTAGGATACCGTGTCAGGAAATACATGACACTAATTTGTCCCATTTGTGCCTTGTGATGTTAATTTTGGTTACTTGGTTCAGGCTGGGTTTGTCACACCTCTCCACTATAAAGTTACTATTTTTCTCATTAAAATCAATGAGTATTTTGTGAGGAGATACTTTGAGATAGTACAAATATACTTTTTCTCTTTAAACTTATACCCACTAGTTTTAACATCATCTATTGATGACTCTTACTGTGAAGGTTTCTATAACATAAACACCACAAATGGGTGATTTTAAAGAACAGACATTTATTTACTCAGCCTGCTAGAGGCTAAAAGGTCAACTCTGATTCTCAGTCTAGTTGATTCCTTCTTTGTCAGTAATCTCAGATGTTCCTTGGTTCCTTGGTGTTCTTTGGCTTGTGAACAAACTTCCCATGGTATCTGTCTTCCTCTGTGTGTGTCTTTGTGTCTATTCTTCTGGTCTTTCTATAACTTAGAATTATTACATTTAGGATGCACCCGGCACTGGTATGAATTCATTAAGGTGACAAAAGAAAACCATTTTTTCCAAACAAGATTGTGTTCACAGGCACAAAGGATAGGAATTCAAGACATGTTAGATGTAGATACAGGTATACAGAGACTTTGTTTGGGGGAAGGGTACACAATTCAGTCCTTACCAGCTGCCAAATTATCATTTTCTAATTCTACCATTCCTTCTACATTTATTAGCTGAAATTTTACTCTAAAGAAGGGCTTTTTCTTTTCCTCCATTTATTTATTTGTACATTTACTTGTTGATATCAGCACGGATCTGTGTTTTCTTATTGCATTCAGAGGATTATAAACTACTACTATTGTTATTCCTTTTGGAACTTAGAAAGTCCCAGACTTGACCAGTGGGAGCTCTGTCCAGCTGACTCCTTTGATCTTGTTATACGTCCAGGCGGGCTGTTCTTGAAAGTTTCTCCAAATTGTGAGAGCTTAAACACTACGTCAGAATCTTATTTTTAACATTATAACAAAATACACGTTATATACTAATGAATATTAGCATTCTGATGGAGTAATCTGGAGTCCCTGGGTGGCACATACGGCTAATCACTCAACTGCCAGCTGAAAGACTGGCAGTTCAAACCCACTCAGAGGAGCCTCAGAAGATAGGCCTAGCAATCTGGTTCTGGAAGGTCAGTCTATGGAACAGTTCTACTCTGCATCCCTGGGGTCTCCATGAGTTAAAATCAACTCCATGGAAATTTACAACAATCAAATAATAAAATATCTATTTACATGTATTTTATTGTCTTTGTATACAGTAATTGCCATAATCATATCACAAATTAAGACGTGACTCTCTCCCTCTTTTCCTGAACCTAAAGTAAGGTCAGTCCATTTCACAGTGAAGCTACTGAGGAAAGGCAGAGGAGAGAGAAGACCAGGGGACAGGAATGAAGAACGCAGAGAAGGAAAGAAGAGGATGGAGGGGTGAGAGAAGGGCTGAGAGAACGAGAGGGGGAGAGAGAAAGAGAAGCAAGTGGGGTGACATTCTATTAAAGAAGCTCCTCTCTTGGACTCATCTGTTTGGACAAATCTGGCACCCACAGCCTCCTCACATCCTCATCCACACTGTCCCGTCCAGAAAGACAGCCCCTGCCGTCCACGGCACTCAAGTCAGTAGAATGCAGGGTAATTTTGTCACGGGTTAGAACCAGTCACCTTCACCTCGGAGAAGAGCTGGGAGATAATCTGGGTTGAACTGAAGGAACTCCAATTTTCTCTCCACAGAAACACCGCCGGAGGACAGAAATCCCTCCGTTTGGGACGTTTCCATCACTCTCCTTTCTGGGACTCACCGCACGGACCAGGGGAGCTTCCGGTCGAACTGAGCGCTGGGGAAAGCTGCCATAAATCAGCTCTGTCTTGACTAGCCAGGGTTGCTATGGCAATAGGAATACACTGCAGGTTTTAAGAGATGCAATTTTCTGTGATTCACTGTGTATTTTTAGCCATTTTTCTTCCTGTATTATCTCCCCGTGACAATTGCCTATTAGTATTGGTCTGCACCAAGACTGGACTCCTCAATTCATTCTCAGCAGTGATGAAAACCCTGGAGATCAGTGAGTACCAGAGGGTCCTGATCCCAGGGCTTAAAGGTTACCTGGTAGAATAGCCAGTTGGTTCAGGACATGGATCAACTAGCATGCATCATGTTATGTCTGAGACTCAAGAAGAACTGGAAGGTCCCGGACACGTGACTCTGCACGGCCTGAAGTAGGAAACCGAATCAGCGAAGTTGGTAATCTCAAACAAGCAGGCCACAAAAGTTACAAACAAGCATCCTGGGCAAGAGAAGCTGCTACCAGGTTTCTGAACAGGGAACTGTAAACATATACCAACCTGCTTGCAGTTTAGCTCAAGTTATGCTGTTATGTTTCCTTCCTCCCTCTCTCTGTTCCTCCTTCCTTTCTTCTTTCTTCTCTTCTTTCCTTCTTTCAATTTTTACCTTTTTTTTTCACCACAAAACTTTGAGGAGGGACTGAGAGGGGGTGAAAACCAAAATCAGTCTTCCTCGTTATCTGGGAATGGTTGTTATCAAGAGTCTCTTCATTGTGGGCAACAGAAAACCCACTCTAAGTTGCTTAAGCAGAAAGGAAAGTCACAGTCTCTTATAACTGAAAAGTCCAGAGGCATGGGTCTCAGGTGCAGGATCTGCGGGCGAAATCATCAAACTCTAGGCTTTCTGTCATACCACTAAGCTTACTCACATTTTAGTATTTCAGCTATAATACAGAAAACTCAGCTAAGAAAGGCTTCATCAAAATATGATTTTTTTCTTTTATTCTCACATAATTTCAGCAATAGGATTAATTTTTCTCAAAAAACAAGTAGTCCAGGTAATGTACCTAGGCCGCAGCTGAGCAGTGTCTTTGAGAACCTGGGCTCTCTCTCCGTTTCTGCTACACCATGTTCAGGGTTACAGCAGGAATGCTCCCACTCCAGGTGTTCAAGGCTTAAAGAAGAGGCTACTTGTATAGGATGATTTTATCTAGAGAAACCCTTCCCCAAAGCCCCAGCTGACTTCTGATTCTGATTCTTTGGATACAGTGGTATCACATGGCCTTGCTAGGTACTGAGAAGAAAAAAAAGCCCATGTTTTGGTTTTTCTAGCCCCTAAAGTAGAGATACAGGGAACCCTGGTGGTGCAGTGGTTAAACACTTGACTGCTAACTGAATGGCTGGTGATTCAAAATCACCAGTCACTCCAAGAGAGAAAGATGTGACAGTCTGTTTCTGCAAATATCACAGCCTTGATAATTCTGCAGGCCAGTTCTACACTGTCCCGGAGGGTTGCTGTAAGTCAGAATAGACACCACAGCAATGGGTTTGGGGTTTTAGAGTAGACACAAAGAGCCCAGTGTTATGTGGTTAAGTACTTGGTTGCTAACCAAAAGCAAGCCTGGTGGTTGGAACCCACCACCCACTCCACAGGAGAAAAGACCTAGAGATCTTCTCTTGTAAAGACTGCAGCCTGGAAATCCCTGAGAGATAGTTCTGCTCTGTTGTATGTGAGGCCTGACAATTAAGTTCACGAACTCATCCTAGAAAAAATGCTACATACTTCATTGCTGAATATTGCTATGGTCAACTTTGGAGCACTTCCCTTGAGAGGCTATGCACTGATGCCAGTGCCTTGTCCACTCTTCAAAGCAGTTTTGGAACTCTTTTTCTGGAATGACCATCAGAGCTGTTGTATTACCCTTGATGTCCTGATTGTCATCAAAATGGCTTTCTTTCAATATTTCCTTTGTCTTTGGATAAAGAAAAATGTTACTGGGGGCAGATCAGGTAAATAGGTAGAGAATTCCAATACAGTGATTTGTTTACTGGCTAAAATCTCCTTCATAGACAACTATGCAATTAAGTTTGTGTACTTTCCACCATACCACCACGTATAATGGCCAGTCCAGAAAGAGTTCCAAAATTGCTTTAAAGGGTGGACCAAGTGCTGGTGTTAGTGCATAGCATCCCAAGGAGAGTCCTTCAAAGGTGACCATAGTGATATTCAACAGTTGAGGTATGTAGCACTTAGAACAGTTAAGTTTATGGACTTAATTGTTAGCTTCATATGTCAGAATCAACTCAACAGCACAGTATAGACAAAATTATTACTTAGGGACAAAATAAACAATAAAGAAGAGATGCAATATTACACTGGTTTAAGTAAAAAGGCTTTTCTGCCTCACACAACAGTCAAAGAAAAGCTGTACACGGGACTGTGGGAGGGTGCTGCCTCTCCCTCAGTGTCTGACTGGCTACTCCACTGGTGTCATTTCCCACCCACACTGGTGTCATTTCCCACCCAGCAGAAAAGAAAGTGGATAAGAAGGGCAAGAAGCTCCTTTGCTTAGACAGGATACAGAAGTTACACTCAGACTTTCCGCTTGCATCCCATTGGCCAGAACTGAATCATATCATAACTAGCTGCAAAGGGGGCTGGGAAATGTAGTATTTCGCTAGCCATGTGCCCAGCTAAAATCTGAAGAGCTCTATTACTAACATGCAAAGCCTGGATGCATAGTGGTTAAGAGCTACTAAAAAGTGAGTAGTTTAAACCCACCAGGAGCTCCTTGGAAATCTTATAGGGCAGTTGTACTCTGTTCTGTAGGGTTACTATGATGGTGATGAGTTTGGCTTTTTTGTTTGTTTTATCACTAACATGAGGAGGCGGAGGGGGTGTGGCACAATTAGCCATCTCTTCCAGAGCAGTTACAAGAGAAGATGTGTGAACCATTTCTGTCACTGCCTCATTCTCAGAAAGCCTCACTTTTAAGTACATAAAACAGCTTCAGTATCACCGTCTTCATATCCCACCTGGTTCAAGCCCATTCAAAAAACTGTCCAAGACATTTGCAGCTACTCTAGCCAATCTCATTGCATCTTTTTGTTTCTCATTGGATCCTCCGTCTATCCCGAACTAAGATGTGATTTGTCAGGCTAGAGTCACCTGCTTCACCAACTCACTAAGCCCTTTCTGGGATGTCAGTTTTCTTATCTGTAAAATAGACATAATAGTAGATTATACTTCACATAGTTGGTGGGAGAGTATTGATGGTGACTATTGTCCATAAATACAATCTCATTTAACATACAAAAGTGATCAGACTCCTACTAACCGTGTCGTTTTAAACAGTAGGAACTCTAAAAGCCAAAGTAAAGAAAAGGTTGTTGGATACTTAGCCTATATTTTATCTTCTTATATATCTCAACTGAAAAAAAAATACATTTTATCAGGTAATCTGCACATGGGAAAGATACTTCCATTATTTTCAATGAACAGATAAGAAAATCTAGCTTAGAGAAGTAACAACCTTACCTAGAGTCACAACCAGCCGAGCAATGAAGCCCCAAACCAGGACTAACTTGGATCCCACACTCTGCTCCACTTATCATGGAAAAATAAGTAAAACTAATGATTGGTAGAACTGTGAAAAAATCACCTAGTTGACAGTGGAGGCTATGGGAGTACGCATTGACATACAACCCTCTGCGAGAAGGGATACTGGCTGACAGCCACCAGTTGTGGCCCTTTGGGGCTTCCTCTAGCATCTGCACCAAAGCCTGACTCTCCTTGAGCAGGGGTGCTGGAGCCAGAGTGCACAGGTCAGATTCTCCTTGACAGACAACCGTCTGCAAGAAGGAAAGCTGGCTGACAGCCACCAGTTGTGGCCCTTTGGGGATTCCTCCAGTATCTGCACAGAAGCCTGACTCTCTGTGAGCAGGGGCGACCAATAGGGAACTCCTATGGTGGGAAGTCTCTACTCAGGGGCACCCCATCAGCCTGGCCAAAACTTTCTTGGAACTCCACTGCAGCCTGAGCACTTCCCACTCCGGTCTTCTGTCTTTCCTCTCTCCTGTGACAAGTGTCAGGCCTGCCTGATTGCCTGAAGGCTCTCCTCACCTGCCTACTCCCTCATTCTTCATCCCCCATAGATGTCCCCCCACACGTCTACTGTATATCTAATTCCGTCTTAGCATCTGCTTCTCCCTAAATGACCCACTTCTTGTACTGCTTGAGTCACTGCATGGATTCCACCAGGTACATGTGTGCTTATTCTTATCGTTCTTTGCCTTTTTTAAAAATTGTGTTGAAAGTATATATATAACAAAATATTTACCAGTTCACAATCTTTTCGTGTGCCGTTCAGTAGCATTAATTACATCCATCATGTTGTACAACCATTATCACTATCCTTTTCCAGATAATTCTACCACTGTTAACAGAAGTTCAACACCTTCTAAGCTATGACTCCCTTTTCCTCTCTCTTCCCACCTCTGATATCCACTAAAAAGTTTTGGTCTCTGTGCATGTGCCTGTTTCATATAAATGGTGGCATATAATATTTATCCTATTATTTTATTCAGTGCAGTGTTGTATCAGGATTCGTTTTTCTTTGTAGTTGAATAATATTCCATAGTATGTATATATATATCACATTTTCTTTTTCCCCTCATCTGTTGATGCACAGTTGGGTGGTTACCAGCTTTTGTCTATTGGTTTCTAAGGATTCCTAGGTATTATAGAACAAGAAAGCAATGAAAATTATAATTCCAATTTGGATTGGGGGTTTTCCAACACAGGTCAGTAAGGAGGCTCTTGGTGGGGCACCTAGGAAAGTGGAGCTCCTTTGCAAACAGAAGACAGAACAATAGCCATTGCCAGCTATTGCTGCCAGTCTCAAGGGCCGAACTCCTGCTGCACTGGTTGTATTGGAGGGAGAGGGTAGGAAAGGCTGAGATTTGCCTGCAGTCACACAGCAGGGTTTCAGATAGATTCCAGTGGTTTTCCTTCTCTATCCAAAAACTTCCAATGCTACTGAGACAAGGAATTGATTCCTTATAGAAAGAACAAAGACTTTGCTACTTATCTTGGCCAAAGGGAGAAAATGATCAATTAAACAAATACACTAGCTTTAGACAAGGATCTGCAAACTGAAGTGGAATTCTTCTTGTTCCCCACAGGAACACCAACCCTGAGCCATGCTCCCTTACACTACTGGTCGTCCGCTTCAGGACTTAATCCAGTGACGATGACTGATGACCAGAAAGTGAGTAAAGACTAAGGACATGTTTCAGTTGACCACCAAGTGTTGTTGTGGTGGTGGTAGTTTCTTTTTACAAAACTTAAATTAGCCCACAAGATTCCTTATAATTAGGATATTATGCATAAAAAATCTGAAGTTGTTGGTTCTCTCTGAAACCAGAATATCTGAGACTTGCATACCACCTTGTGTTTCAGACAGCATAGAATCCCCACCACTCCTATCCTATGACATCTGCTGGCCCTGGTGACATTTGAGTTTATGACCCCAGGCTTAAACTGCCCAAGACAGTAAATTTACTTGATTTGGAGCACTCAGATTCAAATTCTGAGGCCTGGATAGCAATTGCCTAAAGCTATGAGTGCTCTCAGAAAAATGAGCTTCTAAGTAAATTAATAGCATAACTAGGATTTCAAGAGAGAATTTTTTTTTTCCCCAAAAAGTTGTTTTCAAGCACGCCAGCGGAAACAATGAGCATTATGGCAGGCAGAAGTTTTGTCAGCAGCGGTGGTGGCCAGAGGCGAGCCCAGTCAATGATGTGGGACCTCGAGAATTTCCTTTAGTCCCACAGTCAGATACCCAATATTGTGACAATAAATAAGATCCAAAAACCTGCTGCTGTAAATTGCAATTCACAGTGACCCTACAGGACAGAGTAGAATTGTCCCATAGGGTTTCTAAGGAGTGGCTAGGAGATTCAAACTGCTGACCTTTAGCTCTGCAGCCACAGCTCCTAACCACTGGGCCACCAGGTCTCCTATGATGAGCAGTTCTGTCTATAAGTGTTTTATGTTCATCCTCTTTTTCCATTTCACACCACACCCAGGAAGTCAAATACTATCATTAGCATCATTTTACATACAAAGAAACACGTGTAAGCATACTATTATTAGCTTCATTTTACATATGAAGAAACCAATGGGTTTCCATGACCTGACCAAGGTCAGAGGCAATTAAGGGATGGCACAAGGATCTGTAACCCAGGCAGAGACAGTTAGAAGGTACACGCAGGCTTAATTATGTTTATTTACTGATCTACCATGCAAATTTTACATGGGTTTCGCAAGAAATTGTGCAGCAGATTAGTGAGTAGGCACGGGTAAGCCCATGCTGACTGGCTCGTTAGGTAATCCATTCCAGCACTGCGGGCCCAGAGGCCACACGTGTCCCCAATGCACTGTGATGCTTATGCCTGCTTCACAATGTAATTTGAAGAATTAAACAAGAGCACAGAGACCAAGGAGACCCTGGTGGTGCAGTGGCTAAGTGCTAACCAAAAGGCTGACAGTTTATGTCAACCAGGTGCTCCTTGGAACTCTATGGGGCACTGCTGCTCTGACCTTTTGGGTCACTATGAGTCAGAATCAACTTGATGGCAGTGGATTTTTCTTGATTTGTATAAACCGAGAAAACCCTGGTGGTGTAGCGTTTAAGTGCTACTGTGGCTAACAAAAAGTCAGTAGTTCAAGTCCCTCAGATAGTCTTTGGAAACCACAGGGTGTTTCTAATTCTACTCTGTCCTATAGTTTGTATGAGTTAGAATTGACTC
The DNA here is from genome assembly GCA_028571685.1 of Heterohyrax brucei. Classification (NCBI taxonomy): domain Eukaryota; kingdom Metazoa; phylum Chordata; class Mammalia; order Hyracoidea; family Procaviidae; genus Heterohyrax; species Heterohyrax brucei. Next base: position 86,345,040 of record CM053151.1, on the reverse strand, counting down.
TATGGCAGTAGACTTGGAGTATTTTTTTTGGTCTATCTTTCTGTAAAGTGCTACAGAAATTATCACAATTAACACTGTTGAGACTTACTACAAATTTTTTTTGTAAGTGATGCTTTGCCTAAAAATCACCAATTAAACGTGGCTTTTCCTAGTTCATTCAAACTAATGAGGATTTTTTTTCCTCTGTTGAAGACAGTGAGAGAATTCAGACACATCATTAGGCCTGTAGTGCCCTCTTCTGGTGTATTAAGAAAATTACAAAATTCTGCTAACTGCTGACAATGATTGCCTCGGCTCCATTTATCAAACCTTTGCGGAGCACCTGCTCTGTCCTGGGCCCTGTACTGTCTGTCTCACGGTCTGCAGAGGCTGGGAGTGGACAGTACAGATCTTTCTCTATCCAAGCTTGTGCTCTATGATGTAGATCTTTGCTGCTGGTGGTGGTGGTTGCTATTGCATGGATTCCAACTCACGGCAACTACATGCGTGCAGAGTAGAACTACTCCATAGGGTTTTCCAGGCTGTGACCTTTTGGGCCAAACTTGTCTTCTGAAGCATTTCCAGGTGAGTCAAACTGCTCAGCTTTCAGCAATAGTTAAGTGCTTCACCACTTGTGCCCCCAGGACTTCTAGGAGAAAGAAAGCTATATGCTGCTTTCTAAAGAGTACCCCCACTTCCACTATGACATCATGGAGAGGAGGCCAACACCAGGCATTGTTTTCATGACTCCACCCCAAAAAGGTCACAGTGAACTCCGATCTACCATGTAAGTGGTACTCCTGCTCAAGGATGTGCTGATTAGTGTTTACCAGTCATTTCTCCAGTACAGAATGGCCCTGATTTGCAGTGTTTGCAATTTCTGTAGTATAAATAATCCTACTGTGATGGATTACAAGCTACTGATATGATCACTCACAAAGTTCCTAAAAACTTCATAATTGACTCTAATAAGCCATCAGGAGCTGGCTATAACACACCACCTTTATCTTTTAGAATATTCTCACTAAAGAAGACATCCAGGCAGCTAAAAGACACATGAGGAAATGCTCATGATCATTAGCTATTAAAGAAATTCAAATCAAAACTACAATGAGATACCATCTCAACCCACCAAGGTTGGCCATGATCCAAAAAACACAAAACAAATGCTGGAGAGTCTGTGGAGAAATTGGAACTTTCCTACACTGCTGGTGGGATTGCAAAATGGTACAACCTCTTGGGAAAGCAATCTGGTGCTTCCTTAAAAAGCTGGAAATAGATATACCATTTGATCCAGTAATCTCACTGCTCAGAATATATCCTACAGAATCAAGAGCAGTCACACAAACAGATACATGCACACAACGGTTTATTGCAGCACAATCCACAATAGCAAAACGATGGACTCAACCCAGGTGCTCAACAGCAGATGAATGGATAAACAAACTATGGTACATATACTCAGCAGAACACTATGCAACAATAAAGAACAATGGTGATTTTAGGAAGCATCTCATAACCTGGTTTCCATAGAAAGACATTATGCTGAGCAAAACTGGTAGTACAAGAACAAATATTGTAGGAGGACCCTGCTCTATGGATTTAAAAACAGACTCATGTATACAAGAAAAGACTCTTTGATGTCTGTAAGGGAGGGAAAGAAGGGAAAGGGCTGGTCAGAGATTAGGTAGTTGATAGAAATTTGGTTGGGTGAAAGCAGTGACAGCACACAGTACAAAGAAGATCACCTTCACTGCACTTCACCATGGACTGAAAATGCTTCTAATCTTAACCCAATGCTGAAAGGATAGAGTAGCAGGGGTGGTTGTCTGTAGACCATGCTCTCAGGGGACATCAAGGCCAATTGGCATAACTAGCCTATTGCTAAGAGAGGCTTCCACACTCTATATTGGTGAGTGGCATCTGGGGCCTTAAAAGCTAGCAAGCTACCACCTGAGATACACCAAATTGTCCCAACTCAGCCGGAACAGATGGTCACCAAGAACAACAAAGACATCAGGGAAAAAGAGCCCAGAAGACAAAAGGACCCGCGTAAATGGGTGACTGCATCAACATGTGACCAGAAGATCCAGATGGTGCCCAACCGCCACCAAAGACAGCCATGATGGGGCATACAATGTCAAGTCCCAGTGGCAACATGAGAAAAAGAGGGGTGCACCTCAAGAACTCCACTAGAAAAACGTTACTGATGGTCCAAAGGCCTGGGAGTTCCCCTAAGAGCATGATGCCTAAACATGCTGCCCCTGACCAGAAAACACTACTGAGGTCAACTCTTCAGACAGGAATGTACTGGACTCAGGGACACAATGTGACCATGTGGTGTGTGCACTTCATGGTTCTATGCATCTATAGGATGCTGTCCCACTGGCCTCTTACTAGAAGGGAGAGAAGCTGGAGAGGAAAGGACAGCAGATCATTAAGAGAATATGACATGTATAGAATGGAAAGGAGAGGTGTGCTATCACCAGGCAAGGTGACCAGAAGGAGCTACAAACAGGCAGCCATACAAATTTAGTTTGGACTGTATACTTTCACTCAATCATAAAAAAAAAAAAAATTCTATATTCACTTTCTCATTTTTTCCCCTGGTGGACTGGACTCAGGACTCCTCCAGTTGGTGTGCTTTGGTGAGCAGGGACTGATCAGCTTCCCCACAGCAAGGCCAACCCCAAGCAGACAAAGGGGAACACCAGCTGGAACTTCACCCAAATATCCTTAGGTGGCTCTAGCTGAAGGTTCACTTTGCCTTCCCCCCATTACCTCTACCTATCCTTTTCATATCTGACAGCTCTAGAAGGAAAGACTGCCCAGAATATAGATCTTCAGAGAGGGGCATATCTCCAAAAGAGAGCCCCCTTCTGACATCTTCCTCCCTCCTTTTATTTCCCAAACTCTCTTCCATAATCCCCATAGAGGTGACTGGTACTCAGGTCTACCTCAACCCAGAAGCCCACACCCCAACGGAGAACTCGGTTTAGTATGATGAAACTGGTCAATCCCTTGGCGATGTTTCTCTTACTTGGTCCAGCTCCTACAGATGACCTTGCCTTGGCCACAAGAAAGAAGAAGTATGTAGAGCTACACATGGCCTAGGGTAACATTTCCCAGTTGTCTCCAACTGAACAGGTAAGCCAGCCAGAGCAAAACCTGCTGCCAGGAACCTAAGAAGACAACCTCCTAAGGACAGGCTTTCTACTCCGCCCAGAAATCAGTTTACCCACACTCATGGCAGTCAGATAGTTTCTAGCTATCTCCCCTGAGGTTAGCAATATCCCTTGCTTTTCCTATATTCCCCCGACATGTCCTCTGATCTCCTTCTGCAACCTCCACAAACTTGTCCCAAGGCATCTGACCTAGGGTATCCTAATGAGATGAAGTTTGCAGTGAGAAACGTGTGTTCTACTTCTGGCTGTACTATGTATCTTTACATGTCCTTGAGAAAGTTCCTAAACCTCCTGAGGCTTGTCTTTGGAAGCCTTAAAAGGAAATAATAATCTAAGAGTACTGTTTTCAGAATTAAATTAGAATATGTGTAAAAACGACTTTATAAATCAGAGTGTTATATACTTGTTTATTATGTTGCTGTCTGAGAGAGATCTTCACAATGTGGTTTCTTGCTAGTGTTTTTGTTTTTTTCTCTCCCTACAAAAATAATATATGTTCTTTGTGAAAATCTTGAAAAATACACTTGCACATAAAGAAAATAAAAATTACCCAGCGTTAACTACCTTTCACATTTCATGTAGTTTCTTTGAGTCTTTTCTTTTTCTATGTGTATGTAAATACACCTTTTAAAAAAGATGAGAATACTTACAGCTCATAAGTAATGGGACCACACACAAGGCTCTCCAAACAACCTGCAGACCCAGCAGAAGGACAGAAGACAGTTAGTTTCCCATTCCGAAACTTGTAAATAAGACCTTGGAAGTAGAACATTTTCCTCATAGTTTTTGCTTTGCAAGCGATTTCAGAAAGAATACACTCTTGAGGAGCATCTTGTCTGCGTGTCCCAATTTGTAAAATAAAGTTTTTTTAATTAAAATTCGGAAGACTTGCAGTTAGCAAAGCATATATTGCTGTAGCTGTGCTATCAAAATGCTCATTCTTACACTTTCTTAAATATGAAACTGAATTTGCTGCAGGAAATACTTTGAAAACCTCACATTTTTCTGTGGCTAGTCCATGATTCACCAGAGGTACCCATGTAGAACACAAATGCAAATTTGTTCTGCTGAATTCTCTGGGCATCTGACCAAATGTCATCTTTTTGTCAACATTAACAAGATTATTCCTGTCCTTTGTTCTAAAACATGCTTTTTGTTCTAAAACTGCCTGGGTCTCTTCTCTACAAAAGACCACAGCAATGAGTCCTGGCTGAGTCCACTACAGCCTTGACTTCAATAGCTCACCAACCTGGTACAGGGGGTAGGGTTCTGGGTCTCCGAACTCTCGGAAAGGAGGCAGCAGATACTCAAATGAGTTAAACAACAGTATTGTGAACATTTGTTCTAGGAGCAAACTCTTAAATGTCACTTGTAAAAAGCTGCATGTACTATAAGAGCTTACAAATAAAGATTTCCCGTCCAGATGTTTCAGGCTGGGCAGTGGCAAAAGCCAGGACAGTTTCTTCCCTTTCATGGTCCATGGTATATACAGTGTGCCACCCACTTCTTCCAGCTCTCAGCTTCTTTGGTAGTACACTTTCACTGTGAAAATATTTGCTTCCCTCCAGTGGGAAATCAGATAATGGTGAAAGTGAAAGAAATGTCAGTTGAAATAAAACAGGGGAATATGAGGCTTGCAAGTAAGGTAGTACAGCCAGGAAGTATGACTGGGTAAAAGTCTGTCTCTTTTGGTTTTCGTTTGGCTACCCCTAGATAAACCTTGCAATCATGTTTATGGCTTCACATATGATAGTTAGGGAGCCCTGATGGGTTTGGTTTTGTTTTTTGTGTGTCACATTTAGCAAATCATAGATTCCCCATGTAACCTAATGGAAGACACTGGGGAAAACATCAGAAAACACCACAAAAAAACGCTAAGTATTAGTTTGAGAACCTTAAAGGTTCTGTGGTAACCATGTAGTACTAGATAATATATCTCAGAATCCATACTCTCAAACAAAAATTTAAATATACTCCATGACTCAGCATGCTTCCATTAATAAAAACATATGACATATTAAAAAAAAAATTCACACCTCTTTGGAAGGCAATCTGGCGCTTCCTTAAAAAAATGGATATCAATATACCATCTGACCCAGTAATTCCACTACTTGGAATATATCTTACAGAATCAAGGCCTTTCACACCAACGGACACATGCACCAGAATGTTTATCACAGCACAGTCCACGACAGCAAAAAGGTGGAATCAACCCAGATGCCCAACAATAGTAGAATGGATGGGTAAACTATGGTACATATACTCAATGGAGCACTACACAATAATAAAGAATAACGATGATTCCAGGAAACATCTCCTAACCTGGTTTCAATTGGAAGACATTATGTTGAGTCAAAGTAGTCAGCGACAAAAGGACAAATACTGTATGAGACCTCTACGATAAGATCTCAAAAACAGACTTGTGTATAGAGGAAAAGACTCTTTGACAGCTGCAAGGGAAGGGAGGGAGAGAGGGCGAGGGGGGGTTTAGTTTAGATAGTTACTAGAAATCTAGTTGGGAGAAAGTGGTGATAGCACACATTAGAAACAAGAACAACATTAAGTGGACTTCAGCATAACCTGAGTACTCCTTCCATCTTAACTCAATACTGCAAGGATAGAGTAGCTGGGGCGGGGGGCGGTGGACCATGCTCTTAGGCGAATTCCAGGCCAATTGACACAACTAGCGTTTTGCTAAGAGAGCTCTCTGCACCCCACGCTGGTGAGTGGCATCTGGGGTCTTAAAAGCTGCCAAGCTGCCATCCGAGGACACAGCAAATGGTCCCAACTCAGCAGGAACGGATGCTCACCGAGGACCAAAATGACATGTGAGAAAGACAACCGAGAAGACAGAGAGACCCACAAGAGTGGGTGCCTACATCGACTTGGGACCGGAAGAACCGGATGGTGCCTGGCCACCACCAGTGATAGCCATGATGGAGCTCACAGAGAGGAGTCTCACTGGCAACACAAGAATAAAAAGGGGTGCATCATGAGATCTCCACTAAAAGACCTCAATTGATGGTCCAGCAGTTTTGGGGTTCCTCTGAGAGCATGGCCCCCGGTCCTGATGCTGCCCTTTCCCATAAATTATAACAAAGGTCCACTCTTTGGACAGGAATGGATTGGACTTGGCAATGCAGAGTGACCATATATTGGAAGCACTTTATGGTTCTATACGTCTATAGGATATCATCTTGCTGACCTCTGGCTGGAGGAAGGAGAGTAGACGGAGAGGAGGGGAAAGGAGGCTGTTGGGAGGATGAGACATGTATGGAGCAGAGAGGAATAGTGTGCAGTCACCGGACAGGGAGAGCAGTGGAAGCTGCATATAGGTGGGCATGTAAATTTATACGTGAATGTACATTTTCACTCAGTCATGTTAAATAAAAATTAAAAAAAAAAATTCACAGCAGAAAATAATTTGGACTTGGAAAAAGTTGAATGCCAGCATGAGTCCAGCAGCTTAGAGACCCTGTTGTTTTAACCCTGCTTGTCTTCAGACACACAAAAGTACAAGGTGAAAATAAGGATGTTTCCTCCATTGTTCCTCTTTGCTGCTAAAAAAAAAAAAAGAAGTCTCAGTAGCTTCTGTTTCAAAAGAGAATATTTGGCCCCATCCAGAGGATAGGTCCTTCCAGTGAAGGTATGAGAGGTTATCCAATATTCCTGCTAAAAAGTTGGGCTTTGGATTCGGGCCAACCTGGGCTTGAATCCAAGCTTCACCACATACAGCTACACTGTATGGTGGACAAGTGGCTCTACCTCTCTGGGCCTCATTTTATTCATCTATAAATGAAAGAAAAGGCTGTGAGTATTCCAAGAGGTCATACTTATAAGACAGCTTGGGGAGCACGTGCTCAGGGAGTAGTAATAAGTAAAAGGAGCTCCTGGAACAGGTCACTCAACCCTTACTCTCAAGCAAGCTTCAACAGTAGGATGATTCCTTTAGACTCTCCAGGAGAGAAACAAATAGCTGTTGTTGAGTCAGTTTTGACTCATGGCAATCCATGTGTGTCAGTGTAGGACCATGCTCCACGGCCTTTTCAATGGCTGATTTTTGGGAAGTGAAGCACCTGGACTTTCTTTTGAGGTGCCTCTGGGCAGATGTGAACCTCCAGCCTCTCAGTTAGCAGCCAAGCATGCCCATCATCAGCCCTACCCATGGGTGTGGTCTCAGCAAGGGTGGATTCAGGTGCAATCTACCCTTGTTGGCAACTAAAAATTTTAATAAACTTCTTACATTCTTGCCACATTCCTTCCAAAGTCAGTACCTACCAGCCAGAACTTGTCTTTTCTCCCAGGCTGAGCCACATTTCTGAAAAACCAACCCTGAGACCTTTAAGACTTCATTCAGGACCTACACCCAGCTCATAGCCAGAAACTCCCCACTGCAGGTCTTCAGTCTAGGGAAGACCCCACTGGACTATCTCTAGCTCTTGGGCAGGCACAGCCATTCTTCTGGCTCCAATAACACTGTCTCAGTCACCTAGTACTTTTGTAACAGAAATACCACAAGTGGATGGCTTTAACAAAGAGAAATTTATTCTCTCGCAGTCTAGTAGTCTACAAGTCCAAATTCAGGGCATCACCTCCAGGAGAAGGTTTTCTCTCTGTGTCAGCTATAGAAGAAGATCCATGTCATCAATCTTTCCTTGGGCTAGGAGCACCACAGCACAGGAATCTTAGATCTAAAGGGCACACTATCTTTCTGCTGTCTTGGCCTTATAAGGTCCCCATGTCTCTTGCTTATATCTCAGAAAAGACTCGCTAAGATGCTACCTAGTCTTGTAGCTCTTATCAATATAACTGCTACTAATCCATCATGATAGGATTTACAACATACAGAGAAATCACATTTGATGACAAAATGGTAGACAACCATACAATACTGGAAATCATGACCTAGCCAAGTTGACAGATACTTTGGAGGACACAATTCGGTTTATGACACAGAGCAGCTCTCTGTTGCTAGTCCTGGACTCTAGGACCTACTTAAAAGCAGGACCAATGTCCTATCCTACACCACCACCACCACCATGCACACTGTCTTCATTTCCAAGGAGGAGCCAATAGAGAGACAGGCTCAGCAAGCCCTGAGACTATCAGGCTCATTTCATTACGTCCTTCAGCAGCATAACCAGAAAACCAGGGCATCCAGTCCACCCTCATCCCCAATTCTTCCTCTATAAGGCTCAGATGTCTCCCACCTATGAGGCCTTCCTTCCCCACCATTCCTTATCCAGTTTCCTATTTTATTTTTCTCCTTATCAGATTTCATGCTGTATATTTCTCTTATTTATTTGGCTTATTTTCCATCCTCTTCCATTAAAATATAAACTAAGAATAGACATAAAAAAGTGAGGATCTTTGTTTTGTTCACTGCTGTGTTCTCAGACATCCTGGAATGTTATTTTTGTTAGTTGCTGTTGAATCAATTTCAATTCATGGTGATGCCATGTGTGCAGAGTAGAAGGGCTCCTTAGGCATTTCAAGGCTCTGACCTTGTGGAGCAGATGTCCAGGCCTGTCTACTGAGGTGCCTTTGGGAACCACCAATCTTTTGGCCAGCAGTGGAACACTTAACCCTTTGTACCATGCGGGAATGTAGTGCCAGATGCAACAACGCAACATCAGGGTTGGAGAAAGACTCATTAACAACCCACAGTGTGCAGATGACATAACCATGTTTGCTGAAAGTGAAGAGGTCTTGAAGCACTTACTGATGGAGATCAGAGATCACAGCCGTCGGTATGGATTACACCTCAACATGAAGAAAACAAAAATCCTCACAACCCATAAACATCATGATAAATGGAAAAAATATTCCAGTTGTCAAGGATTTCCTTTTCCTTGGATCCATAATCAATGCCCATGGAGGCAGCAGTCAGGAAACCAAATGACATATCACATTGGACAAATCTGTTTCAAAAGACTTCACTGAAGTATTAAAAAAACAAAGATGTCACTCTGGGGACTAAGGTGAACCAGACCCAATCCATGGTATTTTCAGTTGCCTCCTAGGCATGCAGCAACTGGCCAGGGAATAAGGAAGACTGAAAAAGAATTGGCATTTTTGAATTATGTTGTTGGCAAAGAATGTTGAATATATATCAGAGACTTCCAGAAGAAACAAATCTGTCTCAGCATGCTCATTAGAAGCAAGCATAGTGAGACTTCATCTCACGTATTTTGAGCTTGTTGTCAGAGGAAACAATCCCTGGGGAAGGCTATCTTACTTGGTAAACAGTTCAGCAAAAAAGAGGAAGGCCCTCAGTAAGATGCACTGGCACGGTGGCTGCAACCCTAGGCTCAAGTATAGCGACAGTTTTGAGGACAATGCAGAATTGGCCAACATTTTATTCTGTTGTACAGAGGGTTACTGTGAGTCAGAACCAACTCAACGGCCCAACAACACAGATATACAGTGAAAAGTCTGTGAGAGCCAGAACTCAATGGGACTGCCTTATTTTTCCTGGTCTCATAAGCTTTCCGCCTTTGACAGGGTACAGCCTTACCACTCTTCCATGACTCTCTATTAGTGGAAAATATTTGTTTTCTTTCTCTGACATGATTCCACCTTACCCAGTCTCACAGATTGAATTATGTCTCCCAAAAATACGTATCAGATTGACTAAACCGTAAGTCTCAGTATCATGTGACTGTCCACCAATTTGTCACCTGATGTGATCTTCTATGCATTGTAAGCCTATTTCTATGATGCTAATTAGGCAAGATTAAAGACAGTTATGTTAATGAGGCAGGACTCTATCTGCAAGGTTGTGTCTTAAATCAATCTCTTTTGAGGTATAAGAGAGAAGGAAGCAGATAGACAGAGGCCCCTCATACCACCAAGGAACAAGAACCAGAAGAAGGTGTCTTTGAACCCAGAGACCCTGCACTGAGAAGGTCCCAGTCCTTCTCAGGATTAAGACTGATGACAAGGGCTTCCTCCAGAGTAAAGAGAGAAAGAACCTTTCCCCAGGAGCTGGGATCCTGAATTTAAACTTCTAGCCTACTAGACTGTTGGAGAATGATCTATTTGTTGAAGTCACCCACTTGTAGGATTTCTGTTATGGCAGCACTAGCTGACTAACACATACATGACTGGTTTGCATAAGTTAAACTGTATACAGAGCAGGGAGATGGAATTTAGAATGATTAGGGCAAATTCTAACTTTCCATGAAAGAAATCTTTAGAAAAGCACTTCCTCTTCCAAATTCTCTTGAGTTATGTCTGATAACCCACAGAAAACAAGACTTCGGCCACAACCTACACCCTGGGAGCAGCGGGAGCTCTGTGGGTCAGTGGGATCACTGTGGGAAGCAGCTGCCACTTGCCTTCAGTCCTCAGAACCCAGCCCCACGGAGGCAGCCCACACTAGCATGGCAGTTTTTGCCAAGTACTTTTCAAAGTTCCTCATCTGACAAATTGAGAGCATTTGGGCAGGGGGCTTCTAGTTTCCTGCCATAAACAGTCTCCTTCCCTGTCACAGAGGGCCCTGCAGTCCTTTGGGGACAGGAAGGGGAAAGCTGAAGTAACCGACAGAATCAGCTTTTTGACTCGGAGGTATGAAATCTAAAGCCATAAAGCTCAGGGTACTGTAGGGGATGGTCCAGGAGGACATCACCAGTGCTTTCAGCTCTGAGAGGATGATGAAGGGAGTGTGGAGACAGAAAAGTGAAACTGAACCCTTCTGTTCCTCCAGCCTCCAAAGCCATGGCTGCTGCTGATCGCTCACCCACCTCTAGGAGGAAGTCACCTGCGGCATCTGCCTCAAGTACTTACGAGAACCGGTAGTCACAGAAGGTGGCTACAGCGCTTGCCATGCTTGCCTCACCCCTCATGAGGGGAGGTCTCGGGCAGCCTCTTCTGCCCCCAGTGCTGCCAGAGCCTCCAGGCTGAGAGCTAGAAAGCCGACAGGCAGCTGGGAAATCTGGTGGGCGTCACCAGGCTGCTGCTGCTGCAGCAAGAGGACAGTAGACCCTTAGACCACAAGGTCTCTGAGAAGTACCTGGAGGCCAGCACTCTGCAAGATTTTCCTCACGAGCTGAGGACAGTCAAGATTCCTACTCACCCGGGACAGACATGGGCACTGAGGCTGGATGGGAAGTTTCTGGGAGAGAGGCTCCAGAAGGGATTTAAGCACGCAGAAGGAGAGAGAATGGGATAGGGGGAGAGAAGAAGGGAGAGATGGAGAGAAATAAGGAAAGATGAGAGCAAGAAGGCAGGAGGGAAGGAAGGAAGGCAAAAGGGTGGAAGGAGGAGGGGGAAGGGAAAGAAAGGAAAAGCAGAAACCCATAGGCAATGCCTAATTTTAGTGGGCGTCTCTGGGTGGTACAAATGGTTAAGATATTCAGCTGTTAAACTGACAGCGCAGTCCAAGTCCATCCAGAGGTGCCTCAGAAGAAAGGCCTGCTGATCTACTTCTGAAAAGCTAGCACTGAAACTCCCACAGAGCACAATTCTACTCTGACATACACGGAGCCACCAGAAGTCACAGTCAACTTAACAGCACTGTTAAGTTTTAGTGGCATAGAATCTTTTCTCAACAGGGGCCACCTGATAGCTAGGTACTCTGTATAATCGCAGAGTTACCATTAAATACTTCACAGGAGAAACTAATTTTTTTCAAGTGGCCTAGTAGTTAAGACCCGACAGCACAGCAGTTAAGCATTCAGCTGCCAACCAAAAGGCCGGTGTTTGGAACTCAACAGCTTCTACATGCAGGAGAGATACAACCTTTAAAACTCTATAGGGGGCAGTTCTACTCTGTCCATAGGGTTTCTATGAGTTGGAATTAACTCAACAGCAGTGGGTTTGGTTTGATTTAATGGTTAAGAAATAGGTCTGGATTTAGCCATAAATCAAACCAAATCATAGCAATCCTATAGGACAGAGTAGAACTGCCCCGTACGGTTTCCAAGGAGTAGCTGGTATATTCAAACTGCCAACCTTTCGGTTAGCAGCAGATCTCTTAACATTCACACCACTAGAGTTCCAGATTAAGCCGTACCTGGTTTCAAATCTCTGCTCTGCCTCTTACTTTCACAGTCACTTTGATAAATGTCTGAACCTCAATAAATCTTCTGTCTTCGTCTATAAAATGATGACAATGGTTCTCCCCTCTCAGGGTGGTTGGAAGGATTAAGTAAGGTCATGTTTATAAAGCATGCAGTAACACGGTACCTGTCACATAGCTTGAAAAGAAAAAAAAATGCCATGGAATTAATTCCTACTCGTATTGACCTTACAGGACAGAGTAGAACTACCCTATAAAGTTTCCAGAGAGCCCTGGTGGATTTGAACTGCTGACCTTATGGCTAGCAGTCATAGCTCTTAACCACTGTATACACATAGTAAGCACTCAATAACTGCCACTCTTCTTATTATCATTGGCATTAGTAGTAGCAGATAAGCATTTGAATTAACGGAGACTTGTTTCCTAAAGCCAGCCCTTATTGGAAGTTGCATCTTCAGCCTAGAGATAACAAAATCCAGAAAAGCAAATTAAAATTTTTCCAGTAGCAAGACACAAATAGCTCCATTCACAGTGTTCAGTGCACATAGCTGTGATCTGGAAGGCTGCAGCCAGGCCTACTGAAACCATATGTTCCATCGTGACCAAAAGCAGACAACTCTATTTCCCTATTTCCTGTTTCTTTCTTTTCTTTTCTTTTTTTTCTTAATTTTTCTCTGATGGGACCTAAAATGCTAGGAATCCTATTAAGTCATGGAAGCTTGGGGAGCGGTAACACAATATAGCCCAGTTCCCTAGACCTGCTTGGGGCTGAATTTGCTTATACTGGGAAAGCGTCTTGCTCCTTCCCAGAGATGTGAGGTCATCACAACACATTTTGTAGTTTCAGGGCTTAACAGTAATATCAAGAGAAGTAGCCAGCTTTGGTGGCCTTAGAGCCCCTGTCTTTGACACAAGGTGACAGTCATATCTTTCACTAGAAGGGGATCCCCAACTCTAGAGCTACAACATGGGACCTACCAGCAAGGATCCTCCATGGTCTGAATTTCATTGTGCACCCCTGAATCTCTTCCACCGTCTTGTCCCAAGACCTAGGCTTTAGAGCAGGAAAGTTACTCTTTGGATCATGTTGTTGCTAAGTGCCATCCAGTCGCTTCTAACTCATAGTGACCATACGCACAACAGAATGAAACACTGTTCAGTCCCGCGCCATCTTCACAATCCTTGTCATGCTGGAGCCCACTGTTGCAGCCATGGTGTCGTCAGTCCATCTCATTGAGGGTCTTCCTCCTTTTCACAGACCCTTACTTTACCAAGCATGATGTCCTTCTCCAGGAACTGGCCCATCCTAGTAACATGTCCAAACTGTGTGAGATAAAGTCTCACCATTCTTGCTTCTAATGAGCATTCTGGCTGTATTTCTTTCAAGACAAATTTGTTCTTCTGGCAGTCCATGGTGTATTCACTATTCTTCAACACTGTAATTCAAAGGCATCAATTCTTTTTTTTAGTCTTCCTTATTCATTGTTCAGCGTCCACATGCATCTGTGGATCATAGGGGTGGCTAATGGATTGTATTGCAAGTGCCACTCTAAATTATTAGTATAATTTCTTTGATTACCCCCTGCTGCCAAAAAAAAAAGAAAGCCTCTGGGATCTTTTCTGGGTTCCGGATGTACACAATCAATTACAGCATCTGCCAGGATGCTGAATAGAAAGTAGCAATGGTTTTGCCACACAACTGTCACTCTTAAATTTTTTTTTTTTTACATTTACAACGTAACCATATTGCCAAAAGAGAATACATTAGTTTATTATGACTGTGGTGTCAGCAGGGCACTGAGGGCATAGGAGTGAGTGTCAGAAGATTTGGATAAGGGGCTTGAGAATGGAGTGCTGTCTTTGAGACCTGTTGAGGTGAACAAGCCCAGGCTCGGGTGGAAATGGAAGCTGAGAAGTCCTTGGAACAGCCCCAGACAGTGAGTTTCTTGGGAAGGTATGAAGACCGATCGATGTAGTGGCCACCATATGGGGCACCAAAGCAAATTCATTCCCCTCCTACGATCTAGACTTTCCACCAGCCAAGAGTAGTCCCTGCCGTCTCCCCAGAGGGGAGTAGCACACTGTCGGTTATAAGTGCATGAGGAAATGAAAAACCTAGGAGCTCTAGTATACATTTAGTACATTGCTGTCTAAAACATTAGCGATGGTGAGAATTAGGGTGTTTTCCTTCTTTGTCAAAAAGCTATCGAGAACAGTTTGGAGTGTGCTTCATGTAACTTGTAACACAGAGAGAGCATCATTTACATGACTTGGCAAATTTTCATAATCCATTGGATCAGCTTCCAACATTTTATCCTTTGTGCTTTCCCTGTTGCAAAAGCTTTCCAGGAGTTACTTTAATGTCCAGAGTTTTGCCAGCATCACTTCCTCTGACATCATCTCTCTTTCACCACAACCGTTTTTCTTATTTATGTTGATAAGTGCACCTTGTGATTGCATATCCGGGGTTTCTCAAATGGCAGCACTGTCAACATTCCCAAGGTCAGTCATGTTTTTCTATGACTCAGTTTACATTAGATTAGAATTTTGCCAAACCATTTGCACAGTGCAGTAAAAGTTTCTGCCATATTGCAAGCAATCCAAAGGAGAAGTCAACACTCCCTTTCAACCGTAAGCAGCTTCCTGTTCCTATTACAATTTAAACCATAAGGTGTGGCACTGACTACCTTGCTTTTATATCCATCAGACTTTTTCAATATCATTCGTTCTATAGCTTCATGCAAGTTTTGGTCTCTGCTTTGCTTTGCTGTTACCATTTTCAAATCTTCTAATTGCATCCAATTTTACTTCCGGTGTTATTTCTTTTCTTTTTCTTTCTTTGCTGTACTTTCATCTTTGCTAGCCAGTTCTCTTGTTTGGTCATCCATGCTTGTAAAATGTCATAGGAGTTTACCACCGGAAAACGAGAAGACAACACAACTCCACGCTTTGCTGAAAGTGAACTGAAGAGCAAATGAATGGTGATCAGTTAGAGCAGAGTTTGGAAAAGGTGACTTGGTCAGTCACAGCTCATGGCATCTGTTATTATGCAGTGACTTGAGGCCTGAGGAGCAAGTGGTGAAGTTTATACTTTATGCAGTTACTCTCAGTTAATACCCTGTGGTTCCTGAAATGCGAACTTGGCTCTTGGGGGACTGGTATCATTTAACTAAAATTTGTGCATATTTGGTTTGCAAAGCAGACTGCCAATAGTAGTAATGGGTGTTTATTGAATGTTGGTAATATGCCGGGCTCTGTTTAAGTGCTTTAACCCATATCAGACTTCTAAACCTATAAGGTATGTACTATTAATAAGTCCCATTTTACAGATGAGGAAATTGAATCACAAAGAAATAGTTTGCCCAAGGTCACATAGCCACTAAGTGGTTTGGTTAAGCCTGTGTTTTCTTTAACATTTCATGCTTGTTTCTATAGAGATAAGGAAACTGAGGCTGAGAAGGTGATTCATAAGTGAAAACCTGTGTGCCATCCTCTCACAGCTGCCTCTCCCATGAAACCACCTTTGAGGATTATCATTCCTCAGAGTGGCTATCATCACTTCCCCAGTTCACACAAGAGGAAGGGAACTTCAAATACCAATGTTGCTCTTATTTTATCTGTTTATTTTGAAATAGGTAATACATTCACATAGGCCAAAAATCAAAAGGACAAGCAACTGTACCGTCTCCCTCTTGCCCTGTCCTTCAGCCATGCAATTCTCGCCTGCCCCCGACAGGCAACCAATGATGCCAGTTTCTTCTCCCTCTACTCCTAAGCCATCCTAGAATGGGTCATACCATGCAATGCCTCTCCTATATGTATATCCTAAAATATGTATATCCAAGTTTGATCAGGGTCATGCCTAGAATCAAGGTTTATAGGAATTTTCCAAGTAAGAAAAACAATGGAGGAATCAAAATTCTTTAAAAATCATCTTACAGTTGTTTGTTCCCATGAATTTGAGAACCATCTGGACACCAGGAAGAAAAAAGTTAGCCTTGGAACTTGGGGAGAGGGGAGCAAGGAAGAGCCAAGAACTCTTGATAGGACAAATGCTCTGATACTTCCTGACACTTGTGCTCAGGTATGGCCCTGACTCCCAGGTGGGAAGAGTCAGGCAGTCCTCAAGGTCTGCTAGTCACTGTGTTTATTGAAGACTCTATATGCAGCCCTTAACTTGGCAGTAGGCATGTTTGGAAAAGGACTTACAGGGTGTGTCAAGCCATCAGGACTCACCTAGATCCCCAAGGGATGAGTTGGGGTTAGAGCAAAGTATGTTCCTATAAGGTGGAAATCAAGCATACCTCCACTGTCAACTTCTCCACCATTTCTGACACTACCCACCCACCCACCACCACTCTTCCTCCCACCCCCCATCACTCTCTACTTGTCTGCTGAGGTCAATAATTCATGGCAATGGCCACACAGAACTCACAGACCGTAGTCACAGTGAAGTGGTTTATTAAGGAATTAACAGGGTAAAACTCAGAATCAGGATCAGCAGGCTACTGCTTTGGATCAGGATGAGGAGGCACGTGAACAAAGTTTAGAAGGCTCCCCTGAGTGAAGAGTGCATCCCTCCCTTCTTCAGCGTAGGATAGCTCTCTCAGCTATTCTCAGCAATGAAAGCAAGAAGGCCCTTCTGTCTACTGTGCACACCCCTCTCAGCCGCACAGAACCCCTCTCAATCATGCAGACCTCCTCTCAGCCCTCTTAGCACAGGTCCCCTCAAGTTAGGCCTCCTCTTGGCCCCACACACTCCCTTTCAACCATGCAGGACTCTGCTGTCAGCCTTTCCGTTGCCAGCTGACCCAGCTTACACCCGAGTCTCGCAGCTTACTCAGCTCTCTTAGCTGCACTCACAGCAGCAGCTTTCACCAGCTCTGTTAGGAACCTGTTGCTGTTGGCTCTGTTGCAAGGCCCTCTCCAGACTTCTCACTGTTTGCAGTGTTACAGCCCTGAACTCATGTTAAAGTTCTTCACCTTTTCTCTCCGCTTCTTCTCTTCTCCTACCTCTCTAAAATTTCTGTAGGGTTGGCAGCTTATGTTGATAAACTCCTTGTCAATCTCAAGGCATGGTCCTCCCAACAGAACCACAAAATGACCAGTCCCCTTAGTGGACCACAAAGTACTCAAATTACATAGTAAACTGATCAATCCCTGCAAGTTGTATAAAATAAACCAATCACAGGGCAAACTGTAGCCCAGGGCTGGGCAAATAGTACCAACCTACCAAGTTGATTACAGCTTCTTCAGTGTATTAGTTATCTAGTGCTTCTGGAACAGAAGTCAGGAGATGGCTTCAACATACAGAAATTTATTCTCACAAAAGGACAAATATTGTATGAGACCCCTATGATAAGATCTCAAAAACAGACTTATGTATAGAAGAAAAGACTCTGACAGCTGCAAGGGAGGGGCGGGATGGAGGGGGGTAGGGTTTAGATTAGACAGTTGCTAGAAATCCGGTTGGGTGAAATCGGTGACAGCACACATTAGAACAAAAACAATATTAAGTGGACTTAAACATAACGTGAGTACTCCTTTCATCTTAACCCAATATTGCAAGGACAGAGTAGTTGGGATAGGGGGGCCAGGGACCATACTCTTAAGTGAAATTGAGGCCAATTGGCACAACTACCATTTTGCTAAGAAGGCTCTCTGCACCAGGCACAGCAAATGGTCCCAACTCAGCAGGAACAGATGCTCACCGAGGACCAAAATGACATGGGGTAAAGATAATCCAGAAGATAGAGAGACCCACATGAGTGGGTACCTACATCAACTTAGGACCAGAAGAACCAGAGGGTGCCCGGCCACCACCAGTGATAGCCACGATGGAACTCACTAAGTTGAGTCTCACTGGCAACACAATAATAAAAAGGGGTGCATCCTGAGATCTCCACTAAAAGACCTCAGTTGATGGTCCAGCAGTTTCGGGGTTCCCCTGGGAGCATGGCCCCTGGCCCGGATGCTGCCCTTGCCCATAAATCATAACGAAGGTCCACTCTTCAGACACGAATGGATTGGACTTGGTGATGCAGAGTGACCATATATTGGATGCACTTTATGGTTCTATGCATCTATAGGATATCATCCTGCTGACCTCTGGCTGGAGGAAGGAGACTGGGTGGAGAGGAGGGGAAAGGAGGCTGTTGGGAGGATGAGACATGTATGGAGCAAAGAGGAATAGTGTGCTGTCACCGGACAGGGAGAGCAGTGGAAGCTGCATATAGGTGGGCATGTAAATTTATACGGGAATGTACATTTTCACTCAGTTACATTAAATAAAAAATATATATGTTTTAGAAAAAAAAATTTATTCTCTCACAGTCTAGTAGGGTGCAGGTCTGAACTGAGGGCATCAGCTCCAGGAAAAGGCTTTCTCTCTCTGTTGGCTCTGTAGGAAGGTCCTTGTCATCAGCATTCCCCTGGACCAGGAACTTCTCAGCACAGCAACCCTGGGTGCAAAGGACCCTCTCTGCTCCTAGTGCTGCCTCTTTTAATGGTATGACGTCCCCTGTTTTCCTGCTTGCTTCTCTCTTTAATCTCTTAAAAGAGATTGATTCAAAATACAACCCAATCTTGTGGATTGAGTCCTGCCTCATTAACATATCTGCCTCGAAGCTTGCCTGGTTAAACATCATAAAGGTAGAATTTACAACACCTACAGAAATCACATCAGATGAAAAAATGGTGGACCATCACACAATACTGGGAATCCAGGCCTAGCCAAGTTGGCACACATTTTGAGGGGCTACAATTCAATCCATAACATCCAGAAAGTGTCAGTCAACCTGGACAAAAGGAGCAAATCCTGTGGGCTAGAAAATAAGAGCAAAGGCAAATCCTCAGGGTCTAGGGGGAAATCCCTCAAGCTGTTTTTCTGAAGAACCGAAAGTTCACATAAAGGAAAGCATTTCACTACTCAGGATAAAGGAAAGAGCATCTTCATCTACTCTGATGGATTTCCCAGCACAATATTGATTCAAATTTCTATCCTGCTGTTCCCATGAACTATCACAAATGTCTTAGAAATACCAATTTTACCATATCCGAACCGTATCTTCAAAACTACATCTCATCTCTAAAAACTCTTGCCTTCTGCAGAGCAAAATCTTTTCTCTGAAAGTCTATTTCAAAGTTTTGGATCAGATAATAGATCATCATAGAATATTTGAACAGAAGGAATTGACAATTTAAGGGAAGAGGAAGATATAATAATGTAAAAATATATATAAATAAAAATACTGAGAGTATTTAGTGTAGTGTTTCTGAGCATGGATGCTGAATATAGTCTGAGTTCAGATCTCAGTTTTAATTCATATTAGCTGTGTAGAAACCCTGGTGGCAGAATGCGTTAAGTGCTATGTCTGCTAACCAAAAGGTCATCGGTTCAAATCTGCTATGCACTCCTTAGAAACTGTATAGGGTGGTTTTATTCTGACCCCTAGGGTCACTGTGAGTCAGACCTGACTTGAAGGCAGTGAGTTTGGACTAGTGGTTTGTTTTTTTGTTTTGGCGTGACTTTGGATAGCAGTTAACTTCTCTGTTTCTTAGTTTTTTTATCCAGTAAAATGAGGATAATGATATCTCATTCCAACGGTCCTGTGAGGATTACCGGGTTTATAGAGGAAGTTAGAATAGTTCCTGGGGCAGAAGAAGCACCGTGCACTGTGGCTTGTGCTACTCTATATACCCATTTAAAAAAAAAAAAAAAAACAGTGTTGTCAAGTCGATGCTGACTCATAGTGACCCTACAGAGTAGAGTAGAACCGGCCCACAGAGTTTCCAAGGAGCTCCCAGTGGATTTGAACTACTGATGTTTTGGTTAGCAGCTGTAGCAGTTAACCACTAGGCCACCAGGGTTTCCACAGACAAAGTCTTTTAGCCTCCACAGACAAAGTCTTTTAGCCTCCACAACAGTTCTCTAGGCAAGTCCCTTCAGAATTTCTGCTTTGCACAGTGGTTAACTAACTTGTCAGAGGTTACCCACTGTTGCAAGCTGAACTGTGTCACTCAAAAATGTCAACGTCCGTGTGTCCCAGTATTGTGTGATTGCCCATTTTATCATATGATGTGATTTCCCTGTATTGTAAATCTTGCTTGTACCACGTTAATGAGGCAGAATTAGAGGCAGTTATGTCAATGAGGCAGGATTCAATCTACAAAACTAGATTGTGTGTTGAGTCAACCTCTTTTGAGAGAGAAAAGAAAGAAGCAAAGAGAGAGGCAGGGGATCTCATACTACCAAGAAAGTAGTGCCAGGAGCACAAGGGATCCTCTGGACTTGGGGTCCCTGCACTGAGAAACTCCTAGATCATGGGAAAACTGATGACAAGGACCTTCCTCCAGAGCCAATAGAGAGAGGAGCCTTTCCCTGGAGCTGATGCCCTGACTTCAGGCTTCTAGCCTACTACACTGTGAGAGAATAAGCTTCCATCTGCTGACGCCTCCCACTTGTGGTGTTTCTGTTACAGCAGCACTAGATAGCTAAGACACTCACTTAGGAAGCCGAGGAGCCAGAAATTGATCCTCTCCTCAGAACCCAAGCACTGCACCACCCCACTGGACACTGTGATGAGAAGTGAGTGCAAAGTGACAAGTTTTAAAATAAAGAAATCTGCATTTCTTTGTAGACTCACGTTTTACTGTCTGCTCTTCTGGTGTTGTTCCCAAACCACTTTAGGTTGCCTCAATCTAGTCAATATCAACTACTGATTAGTCCACCTCCACCAGATTCTAATTAATTAAACTCTGTCTGCACGTGTTACAGTCAGCCTTGTGCCTCCCCACAGAGGAAAGTCTTCTGATGAGCATCTTGCAGCTCCATGGGGACTGGGAGAAGCGAGCTTTCCAGGGCCAGTTCTGGAAAAGACTACAGCCAAAGCTGTGGCCAGCTGGTGTAGCCCATAGTGACCTCCAGAGGAACTATAGGAAGAAGAGACTGCAGGGATGCTTAATAGCTTTGTAAAACAAATGATCACTTCCACTGTTACTCTATATGTCCAGTCAATTGAAATTAGGTTTAGGTAACTAAGTTTTCAAGACACATATATAAAATTCTCCCACAGGCACTTAATGACTATTGATGAGAATATTCATTGGAAAATAACATGAATTGTGTGCAGTAAAGATGGCCAGACTTGGAGTCACTGAATTTAGTTCATTGCTATTCTGCTATTATTCACTGCTAGAAGCTATGAATGATTTGTTTGCAGTCATCATACTTTCTTAGCTTTGACTCTTCCTTGGGTGTCCTTCTATTTCTATTTACCACTTCAGCAAAACAGTTTTAAGCATCTCTTATATGCCAACCAATGCTTCTCCTAATATCCAGTTTTTTCCTTCTGTTACATTTATCACAATTTGTAATTACAGGTTCATTTTTGTGGTTGTTTAATGACTGTATACTAATATATGTAAAACAAGGTCCTCATATGACTTATAGCGGTGTGCCATCAAGTTCATTCCAACTTCTAGTGGCCCCATATGGCAGAGCAGAAGTGCCCCCCCAGGACTTCCTCTACTGGACTCTTCACAGAAACAGATTGCCAGGTTTTTTCTCCCGAGAAGTCACTTGCAGATTCTAACTACCCATCTTTCATTTAACAGCAGAGAGGTTAACCGTTGCACCACCAGGGTTCCTTCATCTGACTTCCAAATCCAAACCCACTGTCATCGAGTCAATTCCAACTCAGAGCAACCCTGTGAGACAGAGTAGAAGTGCTCCATAGAGTTTCCAAGGAGCATCTGGCGGATACGAACTGCCAACCTTTCAGTTAACAGAGGAGCACTTAACCGCTGCACCCCGGGGTTTCCTCATCTGACTTGGTCACCATTATGTCCTAGCACCAGCAGAGTGCATGTTACATATCAGTACTCAGCAAACATCTGTGAAATGTGTAAATTAATTAATGAAATGTCGGGAAAGAGAAACCCGCTATTCACTAGGATATAATATGGCATTTACTAGGCAAAGTATGTAAAAAGCCTGAAAGTAGCACAGACGTGATTAAGTCTAAGGGATGGGAAACTGAGCAAAACTTACTGGGGTTTGATTGACTTGATCTGGGTTGTAGAAGATCTGTGGAAGTTCCCCAGGCAGGGGTGAAAGGGGGTTATGGACAGAGAAATGCAGACAGTAAAATTACACTATTAAATAGTCTCAGATTCTTTTTATGCATTTTGGAAGCATTTTTCCCAGAAAGGTTAAGTCATACAATGTGAAACCCAAGTGCTGGCCATCTGTCCGTCTCTAGGTCCTGCAGCTGGTAGCGGTCATTTGCATAGCTGGAAACCCAAAGTGTCGGCATGCTCCCAGTGAGACGGAGTTCTCAGAGCATGTCTGATCCGATCTCTTGCTCATACTGAACTGTGACTATACCTTCTGGCCTTGCGTCCTTACTACTGTTCTGTTCTCTCACCTGGCATAGATCCCAACAAGGAAATCAGTCCCTTTGGCTCCGAATTTCTGAAAGCAATCCCCGGGCCAGCACAAGGCTGTTCGGGCAGCCTTTTACCAAGGGTGTGGAGACAAGGGTGTAGGACGATTTCTTAACAAACAACACAGAAGTGGTTAGATATCACCATGGCTGGCTTCGTGTGCAGACCAAGAGCAGGTGGAGTTCCACGAGCGCCTGGCTCAGAGGGGACCTGCCTGCAAGAGGGGTTTAAAGCTCTGTAGTCGCCATCTCGAAATTCTTGGTTTTGTCTTGGAATTTGTTTTGTAAGTGAAGTCTGACGGGTCAAGAAAGCAGGCACCAGGAATTAGAGCCTCAGCTCACATGTAGTCCTACCTCCCATCCCCTCCCTGCGTCTTAGTGACAGGTTCCCTCTCGACTGTCTGCCCCCAGGCTGTCTGGCACAAGTCCCGACCAGCTTGCTTTTGGCTCTCCCACCCAGTAACCATTTTCACCCTCTACCACCTGCCTCTCGCTGGTCGCCAGCCACCAAGGTTGGGTGATAGACTCATGAGAAGTAAGATGCCTGGTTCAGCTTCCCTGATTCTGGCGTCATCCTGGCAGCCGGTGTGGGGGCAGGGACACCGTCAGCGGGCCACACACGCAGGGAGCCACAGGCTGAGTCCCCAGGTGCCCCTGAGGGTTTGCCTGCAGGCATTCGTGTGCCCAAGGGAGCAACGCAGTAACTAGCAAATAAGAAAAAACATTGGGACTGATCAAGACAGAAGCTGCAGAAGAAAGGAAAGTCTTCGTACTCGCCTACCTTTAACGGTACTTTTTTCTGCCTTTTGAACAAGGGCTGCCGCATTATCGTTTTGCACAGAGGTCCCAAGATTACCTAGCCAGTCTTGGCCATCGCGGTGCTGATGTTCTGTGGTCCTCCCCACCATAGGGAGTTTTTCCCTAACCAACTTTCCCACCACCAAGTTTCTTGGATTCTTTTCATGCTCCCATAAACCCTTTCTTTCCCTCTTCTGTCCTACTGTGTTCTCAGTTCTTCCTAGACTAGCCCCCAACTCCCAATTACACTCACTGTACCATGCAGAGTTATTTAACATTCTCATTGCTTCCATTTTCCATCTTCCAGATTGAATTCCTGGAACCCAACTTTTCACAACCAAATGACCTACTATTTTGTGAAACAAACAACAAAAGGTTTCCCCAGAGAGAATTCTACTACTAGCTTTCCAAATAGTAGAATCTTTCCTCTCTATCACACAT
This sequence comes from Heterohyrax brucei, assembly GCA_028571685.1. Taxonomy (NCBI): domain Eukaryota; kingdom Metazoa; phylum Chordata; class Mammalia; order Hyracoidea; family Procaviidae; genus Heterohyrax; species Heterohyrax brucei. The sequence continues at coordinate 86,321,170 of CM053151.1, read as the reverse complement.
TTGTGCGCACACGTGTATGTGTGTGTGTGTAAAACCACTGATTACTTTTCAGTACTATTTACCAACAAGCCATATTTTCTGGAACCTTAGTCCCAGAAGAGAAGTCATGAAGAAGAAAAAGAGGAAGAGAAGAGGAGAAAGAAGAGAAAGAAGGAAGGAAAAAGGAGAGGAGAAAAAGATTTTGTAGTTAAACAAATTTGGAAAACACCAAAAACTCCTCTTCTACATCTTTTTTATACAGATTCCCATGGCTGCATTAGCTTATTAATACAACAGGTTTGACTTGGTTTCAAATAGTATTACCCACTTTTATTTGTTCTTGGTTTAGAATAGTATTAGCTACTTTTATTTGTTCACGGAACCCTTTTTCTTGGAATAGCTACTGAAGACCTTCTTTGCAAAGGTTGCCTTAGGAGTCAGCAAACTTCTTCTGTTTCTTTTTTTATTATAAGTGTTTTTTAATGTTGCTATTGTTGTCGGTTGCTGTTGAGTCGGTTCTAATTCATGGTGACGCCCTGCCTGCATAACAGAACTGTGCTCCATCCATGTGGTTTTCATGGCTGTGAACTTTCACAAGCAGACTGGTGGCCTCTCTTCTAAGGCAGCCTCTGGGTGGATTTGAACCACCAACTTTTCAGCTGGAAGTAAAGCATTTAACTGTTTGGGCCACCTGAGTAGCATAGCAAACATTTTTCATGTAGAACCAAACGAAAAAAATCAAACTCACTGTCACTGAGGCGATTCTGACTCACAGTGACGCTATGGACAGAGTAGGACTTCTGCACAGAGTTTCCAAGGAGCATTTGGTGGATTTGAACTGCTGACTTTTTGGTTAGCAGATGGAGCACTTAACCACTAGCCACCAGAGTTTCCTGTGTAGAACCAGGTGGTAAATATTTTAGACTTTGAAGGCCACAGGGTTCTCTGTGTGACTACTCACCCTTCTGCTGTAGCTCAAAAACAACCATAGATCACCCATGGCTGTCTTTCAATAAAACTTTTCTTGTGGACACTGAGATTTTTAATATTATTTTTGCATGTCATATGATATTATTTATTTGACTTTTTTCCAACCATTTAAAAATGCTCAAGGACCAAAGAAAAACAGTGAGGGGAATTTTGCTGGTAAGTTACAGTTTGCTAATTGCTGATTAGAAGAAGACCAAGAAAAAGTTACTCCTAAACATAAGTTGAAAACTGTTTCTCCAGGGTCTGGGACCAGGCAACCACGTTCTCAGGGGACATCCAGACTAATCGGCATACCTAAGCTTTTTACCTCTCTCTCTTAAGATAATGCTTTGAATTCCACGTGAGTGAGTGGCATTTGGAGTTTTAAAAACTAGCAAGCTGCCATCTAAATAGCGCCAAATGGTCCCAATCCACCTGGACCAGAGAAAGACAGCAGGCATCGAAAAAAGGGTGATAATGGGAGCCCAACAGATGAAAGCGGCCATATGAGACATAGTCTACTTCAGCATGGGACCCGAAAAACTAGATAGTGCCCGGCCACCACCAACGACAGCCTTGCTGGGGTACACAGAACAGAGCCCAGGACATAGCAGGTAATGGAGTAGAGAACAGCACTAGAACTCTACCAAAACACCACACCTGATGGTCCTTCTGAATGCAGGGTCCCCTGAGAGCCTGGCCCTCAGACTCTCTAACCCAAACCACATCCAGTACCAGGGCCAGCTCTCCAGACAGACTGGACTGGACTATACAAAGTATAGAGTGAGACTGGAGACAAACCAACCTGTAAACATGTACGTGGGGTTGTCTGAGAGACTCTTCGCTGGTACCGATTTGATTGGGCAAGCAGGGCCAGACCTTGGTCGAAAGGTCACAGTAAGTTCTGGACAGAAGGGGAAGCATGCTGTCACATGGAGACAGGGGATGCGGGGGACACAGCTAGAATAGAATAATGGTGAAAGTTCTGGGTGTTATATGGTAACATGATAGATTATAAAATTGTTCTTAATTCACAGTAAAATACAGTTTTTTTTAAAAAGAAAACTATTTCTCTACTTTGTTATTAATTCTTAATTTATTTTTATTTTTATTTACTTATTTATTTTCAGTTTTTCTAATTTCTCACTTCCTATTAAGAGCTAAGCTGTTATCCAAAAGGTCGGCAGTTCAAATCTACCAGTTGCTCTTGGAACTCCTATGAGAGACGGTTCTTCCCTGCCCTGCAGTGTTGCTGTGAGTCTGAATCAATTTTACGAAATGTATTTGGTTTGGCAGGTGGGCTATTTAAAAAAAACAAAAAACAAAGACCAAAATGACATGGGGGAAAGACAACCCAGAAGATAGAGAGACCCACATGAGTGGGTGCCTACATCGACTTGGGACCAGAAGAACCAGAGGGTTCCCGGCCACCACCAGTGATAGCCACGATGGAGCTCACTAAGTTGAGTCTTACTGGCAACACAAGAATAAAAAGGGGTGCATTCTGAGATCTCCACTAAAAAACCTCAATTGATGATCCAGCGGTTTCGGGGTTCCCCTGGGAGCATGGCCCCTGGCCCGGATGCTGTCCTTGACCATAAGTCATAACCAAGGTCCACTCTTCAGACATGAATGGATTGGACTTGGCAATGCAGAGTGACCATGTATTGGATGCACTTTATGGTTCTATGCATCTATAGGATATCATCCTGCTGACCTCTGGCTGGAGGAAGGAGAGTGGGTGGAGAGGAGGGGAAAAGAGACTGTTGGGAGGATGAGACATGTATGGAACAGAGAGGAATAGTGTGCTGTCACTGGGCAGGGAGAGCAGTGGAATCTGCTTATACGTGTGCATGTAAATTTATACAGGAATTTACATTTTCATTCAGTCATATTAAATAAAAAAGAGAGAGAGAGAGATGACGCCTCACAACTTGTAATTAACATGATTTCAGCTCCAAAAATTAGCTGAGACTCAGGTTTATCAGCGGTAAATTTTTCGTTATCTTGTGCCTGCTGCTCCCACTAGGCACATGGCCTCCGTATCTGCACAGGTTAGTTCTTGGAGCACCTGCCTTCTGCCTTTTACCCTTCTACTTCATTCTCCATGTCTGAGCCACACTGACTCTGCTTGTCAGGAACAGTCTAGAAGGAATATAATTAGATATGTTCCCTGAACTCTTTCCATTCACGTGTTTTGAGACAGATAAACTTCCTCAGACTCCAAAACCAGAACCAAGGAACTGAACCACAAAGTAGACAGACAGCCACATGCTTTGCAGAGTACCTGACTTACAGCCAGTCTGTCCGTAATCACAACCACACACATTCTTGACTTTATGACACAGTCCATCCTCCACTGAGAAATCCATGAATGTGTGGATTTTTTTTAACAATAACAACAAAACTGATTTTCTGAGAAGGTCACAATTCCCCATAAGATAGCTGAACATAGCTTTACAGTTGCAAAAACTAGGTTTGTGATCACATTGCAGAGCATACATTTTAATATTCTTAAGTATGTTTATGGGTTGGCTCTCCTCCCAAATCCTCTCACAGTGAGTATGTGATGGGGACAGACTCAGAAGAAGAGGACGTCATGGGGCAGCATCTGTGGATGATGGTCAAAAGGAGAGCTGTGCTTGATTGTTTTAGCATTCATGCCACCGTTCATCACTATTCCAGAAACAAAGAGAAATAAAGCAGCAGAAAGCCATCTGTGAATTTAAGAAACTCCATCAGTTCCTAGAGGACAATGAACAAAGCCTCTGTCCCAAATAAAGGACATTGGCAAAACCATCCTAAGAAACCAACATGAAAATATGGACACCTTCTTAAAGGAGAGTTCTCTCCTTAATCATCCCGTAAAGGAAATAGAAGAGAACCACCCACACTCAGTTTAGGGTTTCTTAACGTGTGTTGTTGAGCAGAAAGAATAAAAAAGATGGTGGTGAGTGGGTGGCTGGTGACACTCATTCATCTTTACGCAACTCTGTGCAGGTGTTTTGGCTGACCTATAGGAGAATATATGTGGGAACTCATCAAAGAAATACCCTAGGAGGTAGATCATTGGTATTGTCCACATCTTAGATTCTCTAAAAGTCACAGTTTCCCTCTAAAGAAGAACTGAATCTCTTGGCTCCCTAATTACCTTTGGCATAACACCCACAGAACAATTGCACCTGCAGCACAGTCAGAGCTGGTGGCTGGAGTATCAGCAGCAAGTCACGAGATTGTTATCTCAGCTCCATCACTGACTTGCTGGATGACCTTGAATGTCCTCTTTGAAGTTCCGCTTCTGCTACCACCATTGCCAGGTGCTCATTAACACATTGGATCCCTGGTTGTCCAGTTGTTAAGAGCTATGGCTGCTAACCGAAAGACTGGTTTGAATCTACCAGCTTCTCCTTGGAAACCTTGTAGGACAGTTCTACCCTGTCTTAAAGGGTCTCTATGAATTGGAATCAGCTCAACGGCAATGAGTTTGGCTTGGTTTTATGAGCATATTGAGATATTTTGGTTCACTGGTTGAGAAGATGGGCTCTGAAAACAGATTGCATTCAGATTCTGTCTACCAGCTACAATATGAGAGAGCTTCTTCATGGTACTTAGCAACCCTGTGTTCAGTTTCTACATCTGTAGCACCTGATAAAAGTTACTTATCAGTGTGAGAATTAAGAAATCTCCTAATCCCATCCTAGCCCCCTGCCTCAAGGGAGTGGGGAGAGAGCCATTAACCTGGATGGGATCATCTGGCACCATTCTAATAGAAATACCGCAAGTGGAGGGTTTTAGCAAAGAAAAGTCTATCCTTACACAATCCAGTAGGCTGGGAGTCTGAATTCAGGGTGCCAGCTCCAGGGGAATGCACTCTCTTTCTGTTGGGTTTAGAGGAAAGTCCTTGTGTTGCATCAGTCTTTCTTTGATCTGAGAGCATCTTGCTGCAGGAACCTCTGCTCTCGGTGCTGCCTTCTTAATGGTGTGCAGTCCCAACTCTCTGCTTGTTTCCCTTTCCTTTCATCCCTTGCAAGAGAAAAGAATAAAAGGTGGTGCAAGCCACACTCAAGGGAAACTCCCTTTACATTGGAGCAGAGAGGTGACCTTAAGAAGAGTTCTATGGTCCCACCCTAATCGTCTTTAATATAATCCAATCTCTTAACCACAGGCAAAGATTAGTACTTACAGCATAAAAAAATCACAAAATAGAGGGCAGTCACACAATACTAGTAATCATGGCCCAGCCAAATTACTATACACGTTTGGGGGGGGGCATAATTTGATGCATGACAGAGGGGAAGATTCTAGAGGCTTGGGGAATGATAGCAGAGAACCCACACCTGAGGCAATACGACACTGACAGTATGGGCAAGGCAACGCAAAGAAGGCAAGAACAGAAGTCAGTGCATGTTGAAAGCTCAAGATGATCCTGGCACTGCCCCTTATATGTGGGATTATGTGCACACACAACCTCGTGTGGTCTGTTGCCCTTATTGTTATTAGCTCCACTTTGCAGATGAGCAAACCAAGGCTTAAAGACGTCAAGTAAATTGTTAAACACCCCTAAGCTAGTAAGGGGAAGAGGCAATAGTCCAAATTAGTGCATACATGAACTAGGGCTCAAGATGCCAGGCGAGAGGTTGAGATGGCCCCTAAACTCCATGAGGTCAAAGACAGGTGTGAACTTGGAGGCCAAATTAAGACTTAGCAACTAAAAAAAAAACAAGAACTAGGACTTACTTTTGTCCCCATATCACCAAAAAAAAAAAAAGTTATGTTAATCATTCCTCATTTGAATTAATTCTTTGAAGATTAATTCCTTGAAGAAAGTCTTGTGTATCCTTGGAAGCCCCAGGGTTCAAAAACACCCTTCTCTGGAGTCATTCCTGGGACTTTTTGGAGAAAATATGTTTTAAAAGCTGGAGAACTACAAAAGTGGAAACAACTCACCTATTAAATTAAGAAAAACTTAATTGGTACATTAAGGGCTGTGTCTGTTGGACAGTATTTCTTTTTGTATAATTAAGACTTAGAATACAAAGTGTTCTTGCTGAGTAATGAATGAAGTTAAATAAACATGTGAAAGAACCGGGAAAACAGAGCAGATGACACCTCTGTAAATCCCACTGAGAGGTTTATAATAAGCAGCTTATTTCCGGTCACAAAGTAGTGTATAAAATAACAGTCGAAGATGAATGTATGAGTCAGAATTGACTCGACAGCAGCGAGTTTGGTTTGGTTTTAAGACAAGTATTTGTCCACTTTGTTGAGGCACTAGTGGAATCTCTAGGAAAAGCCAAGAAGTCTCACGTGGGGAGGAAGGGCATTGACGTGCACAAGGGTACCTGAGCCTGCTTTGGTTCTTTACAGAACAGTAAGAGTATCTTCAACAGGTATATGAAAGAGGGGAGGAAAAGGAAGGACAATGATGTCTTCAAGATGTCTTACTTTTGCTCCTCTGTCCAGAGCCTGAAACTGCATGAAAACAAACAATTCATCTGGACAAGCCCAGACGTGATTCACAACTGTCCCCTGGTCCCTGTGCCATAAAGGCATTTGGCTTGACTCCACAGATGCTGAGAGTGGAGCCCTGGGCCTTTTTTTTTCCTCCAGAGTGGTAGTGGCTTTAATCCAGTACACTGATCACCAGCAGTAGCCGGAGGCCCTAGGAGCTGATAAGAAGGTCATTTGACGAATTTCTTGGAGACACATGTCCATGTGGCATTGGACTCTGTCCCATTATCACCCTAGTGGCCTCCTGCCTGTTGTCAAGAGCGCACATGTCCAGAGCACAGGGAAAGGACTTGGGAAGACTGTGTCCCCAAGGAAGAGGAAGGTCACGGAAGGTGTACTGTTATTTCTGGCAGTATTGCCTTTATTCCTGGGCAAAAGACATCTCTGTCATAGGCCCCATGCATCGCAAGTGCCATCATGAAAACACCAAGAGTAAACTTCCGGACACACTTATAGCTGGGTATGGAAGTCACTCCTTCAGCCAAAGGTTAGACAGGCCCGTAAAGCAAAATGACACTAAAGGGGCACACTAGCCCAGGAATAAGGATGAGAAGACAGGAATCAACAGGAAAGCTGGTAATGGGTAACTCGAAGTCAAGAAGGGGAGGGTACTGACATATTGTGGGGTTGGCAACCAATGTCACGAAACAATGCGTGTTTTAGTTGTTTAATGAGAAACTAGTTTGATCTGTAAAACCCAAAACCAAACCCACTGCCATCTAGTTGACTGATTCATAGAGACCCTATAAGGCAGCATAGAACTGCCTTATAGTTTCTAAGGCTCACCTGGTGGATCTGAACTGCCAACCTTTTGGTTAGGCGCAGTAGCGCTTAACTACTACACCACCAGTATTTCCTTGCTCTGTAAAACTTCGTCTAAAACACAGTTTAAAAAATTCCTTTTTAAAGTGTCATCTCTCCCTTGGGGCAAAGTGACATGCTCACCTCAAGTCCCCTCTTCTACACTACATTCCGGAATTCCCTGCCCAAACAGTCCTGAACCTAACTTTGGGGCCTGTGTTGGTCTCTTCTCTGGTTCTGTCCTTTCAAGGACATAGCTCCCCACTAGTAAATGTATCCCCAAACCCAAGGATAGCCAAGAATTGACTGTTTGTGGGATAGAAGGTGCAATGTATGAATGGAACTTGGACATGTGGGCAGCAGTGTTTACTCATGTGAGCACAAGACCCCTTACAATACAGGCAGAGTGAGGGTGGGAAGAGAAGGGTGAAGGCGGCTGGGGCAACCACACCCTGTGCTGCTATGTCCCTGACAAAACTCTGATGAGCCCAGGAATTCTCCATTTGAACTTGACATTCTAGGTTATAATGAAAGCATATGTGTCAAGGGTGTTGTTAGGGGCCGTTACAGCAACCCCGTTGCAAAGGAGTAGAGCTGCCCCACCTGATTTTCTTGGCTGAAACCTTAATGTAAACAGATCACCAGGTCTTTCTCCTGCAGAGCTACTGGGTGGGTTTAAACTGCTGAAGGGGGATAAAACTTTTTAAACAGTTAGATAGATTGACGTATGCCTTATAAAGACACAGACACATGACATGTGGGTCTGCATTCATTCTCCAGCCCTAAGCACTGCAAATACTGCAAGGTTGTATGCCTCTCTTTCATATAACATTTTCAGGAAGCAGAGAGTTCAGTTTGCCCTTCTCCCTCATACCTAAGAAACAAACCAAGTTACCCTTTATTTTCAAAAAAAAAAAAGTGTTTATTCCTAGAAGTAAGAAGAGTGCATTAAAACCACAAGCCCCCAAGTTAGCAGAACAGAACTAGAGAGAACTAGAGAATCAATCCTTTCTCCAAAAGGAGTAAATGTCTGAGTCACATCCTGGATGAGTTCAAAGGTAATGAAAATTCCTGCCTCACTTGGGGTGGTCACTGCTGACATATGAACAGACAGAGGAGGGCTACCTGCAGCTGGAAAGGAAGCCCTGGCTTTTGTTTTTTACTCTAAGGCATGCTACATGTGGAAAGCACCTGTTGGCTGGAAGCTCAAAGTATTCGCCTTTTCTCTCCCTAGAGAAACTGCCAAACGCCCTGGAGGAAATAGGAGGTAAATTGCTCAGAATAACAAGTGGTGAGGTTGTCTAAAAGGGCACCAGCCCGTGTTACTTATGGTAGGAAAGGAGATAAAATACCTGGCAAGCCCTGGAGATTTGTAGACAGATTTGACAGCACTTAGCTGCCCTAAATTTGCAGAGAGAGGGCAGAGCTCCCTCTTACTCTCTCTGTAGTTCTGAAGTATCTTCCAGTTCTTAAGAAGAGCTCCTGTATAGGTGATTGACACTGGTAGTGAGAGAGGACCACAGGGAATCAGGACCCAGCAGTGAGTCTGGCAGATGCCTCTGGCTGAGGTTGGCTGGTAGCCTCCGGATGGCAGTAACGTTTAAGCCTGAGGAAGGCTGGCTCCCTAGGGCTTACTAAGGAATACTGGGTAAGAGGCCCTGCTAGCTCAGAGGAACCCAAGCTCTGGGCATGGGGCACTTGCACAACTCTGGGAGTGAGTTAAAGAACCAGTTGCCATCAAGTCAGCTGGACTCATGGCAACCCTATGTATGTCAGAGCTAAACTGTGCTCCATAGGATTTTCAATGGCTAGTTTTTCAGAAATAAATCCCAGGCTGTTTATCCAAGGTGCCTCTGGGTGGACTCAAACCCCCAGTTGAGGTTAGCAGTAGATCATCTTAACTGTTGACAACACCCAGGGACTGTCAGGGAGTGCGTGCATCCTTTAGTTTTATCCCCTAGGTGCCTCACTTGCCTCACCCTGGTTGCGGCCTGACTGTTGCCATGCCAAGCAGGTGGGCCTGGGGGTCCCATGCTGACTTCGTGTCCACTAGCAGCTGAGCCACACTTGGATTTCCTGGGTTCTTCCTACCTTGAGAAAAGAAAGTAAGACCAGCTGCAGAGATGCAGTCCTCTGACAATCTGAGCCTAGGAACACCCCTAGCTCTTTTTCTCTGGCAGAGTCCCAGAGTGGCACCCATTCAGTCACAGCCTCTTTCAGACTCAAGGCCACTTCCTCCAGCGTGACCACATCCCTGTCCTCAGCAGTCCTCCCAACACTCCATCTGGTCTCCTCTCCCCAGACAATGTGATCCTGGAACCCAAAACTGTCAATGCTTTCCTCTAAGTAGCGGAAGGTAACCCCAGCATGATAAGCATTGGGACTAAATTGCCTGTGCCTTCCCACCCAAAGAGGTTCTCCTACTTTTCCTGTGTGGTGGAGACTGTGGGGTTCTTGTCAAGCAGACACTGCCGAAACACAGAGGTCGCTTTTGATGGCTCAGCGTGGTCAAAGAATCTGTGAACAAGAACTAGTGGTTTAAGCTAAAACCTAAAGAAGGCATCTGAACTATAGGGCTCTACCAAAGTTGTTACCATGCTGTCATCTACCCCTGCACCAACATGTGAAAAGCCAGACCCAGGACAATTCAAGCATCTCTGGACTGTGAAGGGAGCCAAGTGTCATTCTACAATGTTGAATACCTGATCTTGATCTTCACCTTCTCAACCACTTTTACTGAGAAAATATTTCTTTTTCTCTGGCTGCTCTCAAAAGTGGTCACTTTCTGTCCCTAATGGAAAGCCATTTCCCTTCTGAACTTATCTCTCACAGGGAAATTCAAAGTGTGGGTCGTAAGCATCCAGAAGCTGCTGCCTCAGCCGTCTTTCTGGTGCCTGGAGAGTGTGTGACTTCTACTGCTTGTGGAAGGACTTGGGGAGATGCTCATGGCTGACCACACAGTAGAAATAAATAGGACATCCCAGCCACACACTTTATCCTGTTTTAATGTGTTAGTCAAGTAGAACTTCTCTGGATTCATGTCTTTCCTCTGCTTTCATCTGCCATTTAAAACTGTTTCAATCTGTCTAATAAAAACTCTCCTTCAAATACTGGCAGGAAGAGCAAAGGATATTAACTGTGAGCCATTCAAAACAACAAATAATACTAAAACAAAGGAATTAGTAATGATCATAACTAATATGCACATATATTTTATAGCAAGATGTGATCTACAAGTGAAAACTGGCTCTATATGTTTAATACGGTGCTTTCAGCATGTTTTATACAGATCCGACATCTTGCCATCTGAAACTACTCCAAGGGAAAACCTAGTGGCATAGTGGTTAAATGCTACAGCTGCAGACCAAGAAGTCGGCAGTTCAAATCCACCAGGCACTCCTTGGAAACTCTGTGGGGCAGTTCTACTCTGACCTACAGGGTAGCTAGGAGTCAGAACCAACTTGACAGCACCTAACAACAACAACTGCTCTGAGAGAAATACCACAAGTGGGTGGCTTTAACAAAGAAAAGTTTATTCTTACACAGTCCAGTAGACTGCAAGTCCAAATTCAGGGAACCAACTTCAGAAGAACACTCTGTCAGCTCTGGAAGAAGGTCCTTATGTTGCAGCAGTCTTCCTTTGGTCTACGAGCATCTGAGCACAAAAACCTCAGGTCCAAAGGATGCCCTCTGCTCCCAGCACTGCTTTCTCGATGGTATGACGTCCCCAGCTGTACAGTTGTTTCCCTTTTCTTTTATCTCTTTAAGGATAGGAGGTGGTATAAACCACACTCCAGGGAAACTCCCTTAGAAAGGGTGTTAAAATACCACCCTAGTCCTCTTTAACATAAGTTAGTCTTGCCCTGTTAACCAAAGGCAGAGATTAGGATTTAGTATATACGAAAAATCACAAAGTGTAAAACAACCGTACAATGCTGCAACTCATGACCCAGCCAAATTGCTAACCACATTTTGGGGGGCACAGAATTGTGTCCATGACACCCTGCAACATGAGCATATCATCACCATAACTAAGATTTTTTTCCCCTGAGTTTGAAAATATTTGCAGACTGCATCTGAGAAAAGCTTCCTTAAAGACTGGCAAAATTAGGGGCTCTCCCCGTCTGCCTTTGATGGTACTTTTCATTCTCATACAATGAGGTGACCACTATAGAACCTTGAGACAAAGGTTGACCAAAAGAACGTCATGCTCCCTTTATTTCCTATTGAATGCAGGGCCATGCAGTACCCACATTGCTCCTATCACTCTCATGAGAGTGAGGTTAGTCAATTGCCCGAATGGTCCACGGCCACCGAACCAGGCACCTTACCAGAACTGGGGATGGAGGACAGAGAGGGTGGCTTACACTTGTAGTGAGATCTCTGTCAATGAGGACAGGAGGAGAAGGTATGTTTCCCCTGTGCTACTCTCCACAGAGCAGAAATTGGGGGTTCATGCTGACATTAACTCCTAATTCTTGTACTTCATTGGGACCTAAGGGAACGTGCACCTATATTAATAAAAAAGAGAGGAGGGAGGCATGTCTGATCTCTAAATTAACAGCTGCCTCTTAACTGTGCTTTTGTAGACACTGTTTTCTTCCATTATTGCATGTTCCTCTTCTGGTAAGAAATCTTGGAGTTCCATGCTTAGTCATAGCAGATAGACACCATAATATGCTGCTTAAGAAAGTAGACTCTGAAGCCAGACTGCCTGCATTATAAGGACTTGAGCATACCATCCATCCTCTCTGTGCTTCAGATCCCAATATCTGGACCTTAGTGGTTTGGGACTTATAACGGTTCCCACCTCACAGGGCTTGTAGAAGACTTACATGAGTTGCTACTTGTACTGTGCTACATTTTTTGTGGCTTCTGTCATGGATTACCACAAACTTGGTGACTTAAAATAATAGAAATTTATTCTCTCACAATTTTGGAGGTCAAAAATAAACAAACTAAGTTAGCCAGATTCCCTTTTAGGCTCTAGAGGAGAAACTGCTATTTACCTCTTCCAGCATTCTTTGGCTTGTGGTCACATCTCCCTAGCATCTGTCTTCTGTGGTCACAGTGCCTTTTCCCCTTATGTATCAGATCTTCCTCTGCCTTTCTCTTATAAGGTCACTTGTCACTGGATTTAGAGTCCTGTTGGATAATACAGGACATTTCCTCATCTCAAGATCTTTAATTACATCTGCAAAGGCCCTTTAATGTTCACAAGTTTTGAGAATTAGGACATAGACCTAATTTTTCAGAGGCCACTCAACCTACTACAAATGCCAATCACATGGTAAGCTCTATGAAACAAGTTTGTAAGTATATAATTATGAGTCTATTCATAATTATATCACCATGAGTCAGATCCGACTCAGTGGCACTAGGCTTGGCTGGCTCATCCTATATGCCTCCCCTGATGAAGAAAAAAAATTTCTTGGCATACTAGGAAGTCTTAGGCCCCACAGGATATTTCCTGAGCGTGTCCTATAATAGAAGTCCAAAGACTTATAATCTCAACATCATAGACCAAAATCAGAACTGAAACCACTTGCTGTATAGACCCTTACCTTAGAAAAGTCTGCACAAAAACGACCCTAAATAAGTCTACTCCAATTTGAATCATTATCCTAAGTCTATTATAAAGAATAGTTCTTTTAACCAAAGAAGATTACTTATCCTCTGGGATGAATTTTACAGATAAATCCATCTTGGATTATACATGGATGCTGTTGTTTTTTAATAAATCTCAAAAATCACCAGTTGAGAGATTAGTTTGCAGACAATGTCCTCCAGCAAAGATCTTACCACCTCACTTGATGAATGAGAGACTGAACTTCCTCATACTGTAAGTGTATTAATCATGTAAATATATTAAGTCATGCTGTATGAATTGTGTATTTATTATGTGGTTATTATTACACTGTAAAACTGTACAAGACAGATTTTTACAGGACCCTTCCTTGCACTGGGAACTCATACGATTGAATCATGCCAGAATGTTCCTGAAGTGGGTGGTGACAAAGACCTAAGTGACAATGGCTTAAAAATATCCATCTGTATGGCCCTGCAGGTCAACACCTGTAGACCAGAAGAAAATGAGAGGCTGCTATGGGTTTCAAAGGGTTGAACGGTAATCAGTCTGCGACTTGTCCTTACTTGGAATAAGATGCATTTGCTGAACCAGCTGCCCTGGCGGAGGGAACAAGTCAACATCTCTACCTTTCAGTATTTTAAAGAGGTCCTTTGCAGCAGATTTTCCCGATACAGTGTCTTTTGGGTTTTTGACTGCTGCTTCCACGGACATTGAATGTGGACCCAAGTAAAACGTAATCCTTGACAATCTCATTCCCTTCTCCATTTATGACAACATTGCTTACTGGTCCAGTTATGAAGATTTTTTTTTTCTTGATGTTGAAGTGCAACTCATACCAAAGGCTGTAGTCTTCGATCTTCATCAGTGTTTCAAATCCTCTCCACTTTCAGCAAGCAAGGTTGTGTCATATGAGCTTTCCTCCAATTCTGATGCCTCATTCTTCCTCCTACAGTCTACCTTCTTGAATTATTTTCTTGGCATACAAATTGAAAACATATAGTGAAAAGAGACAATGCTGACGCACACCTTTCCTGACTTTCAACCACACAGCATTCCCTTGTTCTGTTCAAGCAGCTGCCTCTTGACATATATACAGGTTCCTCATGAGCATAATTGTTTTGGAATTCCCATTTTCCACAATGTTAGCCGTAATTTGTTATGATCCACACAGTTGAATGCCTTTGTATAGGCAACAAAAAACAAGTAAACATCTTTCTGGTATTTTCCACTTTCAGCCATCATTCGTCTGACATCACCAATGATATCCTTGGTTCCACATCTTCTGAATCAGGCTTGAATTTCTGGCAGTTCCCTGTCAATATACTATTGCAGTCCTTTTTTAATGATCCTTAACAAAATTTTACTTGTGTGTGATATTAACGATATAGTTCACTAATTTCCTCATTCAGTTGGATTATCTTTCTTGGGAAGAGGCGTAAATGTGGAACTCTTTCTGTTGGTTGGCCAGGTAGCTGTCCTCCAAATTTCTTGGCACAGGTGGCATTTGTTGAGACATCTCAATTGATATTCCATCAATTCCTGGAGCCTTGTCTTTTGCCAATGCCTTCAATTTTAGCTTCAACTTCTTCCTTCAGTGCCATTGGTTCCTGCGCATACGCTACCTCTTCACATGGTTGAATATCAGCCAGTTCTTTCTGGTTTAATGACTCTGTGTATTCCTTCCATCCTCTTTTGATGCTTTCTGAGTCATTTAACATTTTCTCTGCAGAATTCTTCACTATTACAACTCGAGGCTTTTTTTTTTTTTGCTTCAGTTCTTTCAGCTTGAGAAATGCAGAGCATGTTCTTCCCTTTTGCTTTTCTGTTTCCAACTCTTTGCACATGTCATTGTAATACTTTATTTTGTCTTCTTGAGCTTCCTTTTAAAATCTTCAGTTCAGTTCTTTTACTTCGTTATTCCTTTTGCTTTAGCTGCTCAATGTTTGAGAGCAAGTTTCAGAGTCTTTTCTGACATTCAATTTTTCTTTTCTCTCTTTTTTTTTTTCCTAATGACTTCTTGCTTTCTTCACAGATGATGTCTTTGATGTCATTCTGCAGTTTGTCTGGTCTTCAGTCATTAATGTTCAACACACCCAACTCTGTCCCTGAGATGGTTTCTAAACACAGGTGAGATATACTCAAGGCTGTACTCGGGCCCTTGTGGACTTACTCTAATTTTCTTCCATTTCAGTTTGAACTTGCCTACAAGAAATGGGGAAGCCCTGGTGGCGTAGTGGTTAAGCACTATATCTGCTAACCAAATGACTGGCAGTTTAAATCCACCAGGTGCTCCTTGGAAACTCTACGGAGCGGTTCTACTCTGTCCTATAGGGTCGCTATGAGTTGGAATTGACTCAATGGCACTGAATTTGGTTTGGTTTTGGTTTTTATGAGCAACTGAAGAAACTTGGTGGTGTAGTGTTTAATTGCTACATCTGCAAACCAAAAGGTCTATAGATCGAATTTGTTGATCGTTCCTTGGAAACTCAGTGTAGCAGTTCTATTCTGTCCCATAGGGCTGCTGTGAGTTCAAATCAACTGGACAGCAGTGGGTTGTTTGTTTGTTTGTTTTTGTGAGCAGTTGCTGGTCTGTGCTGCAGTCAGCACCTGCTTTTGTTGTGACTGCTAACATTCAGTTTTTCTGTCATCTTTTTCCACAGACACAGTCGACTTGATTCCTGTATATTCTGTCTGATGAGGGCCATGTGTATGGTAGTTGTTTATGTTGGTGAAAAAAGGTATTTGCAATGAAGTAGTTGTTAGTCCTGCAAAATTCTATCACCGAGACCATATCTTCTACCTATCCTGTTTCTTTCTTTCCAGCTTTTGAATTCCAATCACTAGTAATTATCAATGCATCCTGATTGCATGTGTGATCAGTTTCACCTACAGAAGCTGGTAAAAATCTTTAATTTCTTCATCTTTGGCCTTAGTAATCACAAATTTAAGTAACAGTCGTATCAACTGGCCTTCCTTGTAGGCATGCAGATAGTATCCCATTACTGACAGCACTGTACTTCAGGATGGAGTTTGAAATGTTCTCTTTGATGATGGATGCAACAACATTCCTCTTCAAGTGTTTATTCGCAACATAGCAGACCATGTGGTCTGACTCAAAATGGCCAATATGGGTCTCGTTTAGCTCATCAGTTCCTAGGATATCAATGTTTATGAGTTTCATTTCATTTTTTTACAACTTTCAATTTTCCTAGATTCGTATTTTATACATTCCTGTTTCGATTATTAGTGGTTGTTTGCAGCTATTTCTTCTCGTTTTGAGCTGCGCCACATCGCCAAGTGAAGGTCTCGAAGGCGTTACTCCATCCACATCATTAAGGTCGATTCTACTATAAGGAGGCAGCTATTTTAAAACCTCTGGGGCTCATTTTCCAGCACGATATCTGACAATATTCCTTTGCAGTTCATAAAATTTTCTGTGGGTATTTGTTTTCAGAAATAGACTGCTGGGTCCTTCCTAGACTGTCTTAGTCTAGAAGCTCATCTGAAACCTGTCTACCATGTGTGACTCTGCTTGTATCTAACTACCGGTGGCATAGCTTCCAACATCACTGCAACACACAAGCCCTCAAAAGCATTACACTGACGGGGAAAAAAAAAATCCCGTGGCTGTGGAATTGATCCCAACTTACGGTGACCTCACCATGTGTTAGAAACCAGATACAAAAAACTACATACTTACTGTATAGTTCCATTATATGAAATTTTGAAAAATGCTAAGCACTAGGGACAGAATAGAGGATACTCGGGGAGGGAGATGAAAGCAAGAGATTGACTGCAAAGGAGCAGATGAGAACTTTGCAGGGTAAGGGAAATAGTCTATATACTGATTGTGGTGATGACTGTATACCTTCTTGAAAACCCATCTAACTACACTTTTAAAGAGATGATTTTGCTACCTGTAAATTTCACTTCAGTAAACATAACATTTTAAAAATGATATTGTAATAAATGCCAAAAAATACAGAGGGTGAAGATGGGAAGCAACAGATTCTCTCTGGGGAAAATTCAAATAGTACAGAAGTACATGCAATAGAAAAATGAAAATTTCCTCTCTGCCTTCTTCAGTCCCACGTGTTTTATCAGGTCATGTGTATTTTGCCCAAGGCTTTTACTTCTACTCATTCATATTTGTTAAAATATATAAATGTGATACTACTAAACATAATGTTTATCGCCTGTGTCATTCATGTCCCTTTTCATCGTGGACATCTTTCCACCTTCTGTTAGTACCTAAAAAATCTCTCGAGTCTCCCCTGTCAGCATGTGTTTCACTGTCAAGGATGGAGTGGGCTTTCCATAAGTGTCATTGGCCATCTCTGTTTGCCATCAGCCAACTGGCCAGAGAGGGTCAGCCTAACCAACAAGAGCAGACTTATTCCAGCAGCTGTCAGCAACCAAAGGACATTGTGTTCTTTGGACCTGTTACCAAACCAGCCAAGTCAGTTTCTTCTCCTATTTCAAAGTAAATTTCCTCTCATTCTCATTGAATCGCCACAGCATTTGGTCTATAATTGCACTGCAGGGAACAGCAGAGAGCAAGAAGTTTCGCCTAGAAGGAAATATTTCTATAAATACAGAGCAATTGTTGTTATTAAGTTATAACAACTTTTTTATTCATTCTTTATTTCATCCATCCATTTTAGTGAATCAATACAACTGCAGTTTAAACTGTTCAACTGATCCTTGAGAGACTTGTTCAAGGTCACACAAGCCACTGGCAGCAACAGGAAGGAAGAGGATGAGGTTGCTATACTGTACTATCTGCAGTCAGCAGACAGGCTGTGCTGGGTGCTGCCACCCCTACTATGCCCAGAGCACTGCCATCCCTACTACAGCCAGATCAGAATGCCACAGCACAAGATTTGACATAGGCAATTGGCAGAGACCATTGAATTTTGGAAAGTTATGTGACAGCTTCATCTTGACCATAGAAGGAACACCTGATAGGGCCATAGTGTCTACTTTGCAGCCTTAGAGAACCAGTTACTCCCACACTTGCCTTGAGCCCCAGTTTCAGTGAAATTCATGGCAGCTTCAAACCATGCTGACCACAGAAGCATCTCAATCCACCCAAGGAATTCAGAAGCCAGCATTCTCTAACTCACTTCTGTGCAAACTAGAGTAGGTAAGGAGCTTATGTAACTTGATGTAGATAGCAGCAACTATGCTGCAGCTGATTAAGAGGCATGGCTTGAGATCACATGAGTAGATGGTTTCTAAGGCCCCTTCATGTTCTAAAGTTCTCTATTATATTCTTAATCCAGAGCCACGGTACAGTGGTTATAAGCATGTGTTTCACCATCAGTGGGGCTAGGGCTCAGTCCCGGCTCTGCCACCTGCTAGTTAGGTAACGGTTTGGCAAGTTACTCTGCCTAGCTCAACCTCAGTTTCTTTCTCTTCACTGAGCTGTTGGGAGACTTTTGTGATCAGCACCAGGGCTTAGCACAGCACCTGGCATGTAGAAAATGCACCATTCTGTGGCTATCATTATTACTATTATTAAGAAATTTATCTTTGTGGGAAAACACAGAAAGTTTTTGTGGAAATAAAAGATCCTCTGTTCTAAAAATGTTGCTAAGTAAAATAAGGAAGACGCTAACAACTTGAAGAAGAGGAGTGGTCAGACAGTCTTTTTTTCTTTAAAAGATCAGCTTGACGACCATAAAGAACAGTTCTCAGAGGTGGTAACAAGAAAAGCAAGGCTTTGGGAGGTGAAGAGACCACTCAGAATCACTAAGCTCATTAATTTGCCTCTCTGTTTTTAACCTCACTTGTCATGTATCCCAGTCAAGCTTCACCTCCAAGGTACTACATCTGCTCTGAGAAACACTGGTGTTACAGGTGAATCACTCAGCCTGTCTGCGTTACATTAACATCGAGCTGTCATTTATTGAGTGCTTACTATTTGCCTAGCACTGTGCTCTACATCTTGTTTTTGTCAGGTGCCATTGAGTCAGATATGACTCATAACCACCCAGTGTACACAGAACAAACCATGTAAGGTTTTTTGAAAGTGTGCTCTGCACTTTACAACCATTTATTCACCTGTTCCTTAAAACACCCCATGTATAAGCATCGCTTTCTCATTTTATGGACAGAGAAACTTAGCAGCAGAAAGTGTAATCACCTTGTGCAACATTATGCCAAGTGAAATAAGTCAACCACAAAAGGACAAGTTATTGTATAAAACCACTACTATAAAAACTCATTAAAATTTTTCCACTCAAAAAGAAACAATCATTGATGGGTATGGGGGTGGATATTGAAAAACACTACATAGATAATAGATAAGTGGTAACTTTGATGAAAGGTTTTTTTTTCCCAGAAAAAAAAATGATTTTGCCCAAGGCCACACAGCTGCTAAGAGACGAAATCAGGATACTAGCACTAGTTTAACTCAGTGGCTCAGAGGAGTCAGACTGTGTCTTCTCCAGACTCACTACTCCCTAAGTTACAGCCTTACGGATCTCACAGTTCCAAGACACTCAGAGGCACTCAACATTTGAAGCATGAAATTATCCCCTAGAACTCCACCTTCATGTGCTTCCACGTGACAGTGGGAATGAGCTCACACCAACCAAGAGCTACAGAGGAAGAACCAGCTCCATCTGATGGCACCAGAATGGGCTACTCTCAGGCTGACTTTCTCAACCTGAAAGAGAGTGGTCATTCCATTCAACTTCCCCTTCATTCAGTCAGATGGGTAAGAGGCTTTCTTCTCAGAACATTCGCCAAAGATATGAAGTGTAACTTATGGCATGATTCAATGGAAGCCCATAGGGCTGCAAGCCAAGAACTGCACCTGGAAGGGAAGTTGTATGAGTTCAGACTGGCAGAGTAGCAGCAGAAAGGCTCAGTATTCTTGGCTAGGATTTTGTGAGCAAAGAAGAGTGCAATGACAAATCTGAAGAGTGTTAATTCTATTGCCCTATTGCCATCAGTTCGATTCCACCTCGTAGACATCCTGTAGAACAGAGTAGAACTGCCCCATAGGTTTTCCAAGGAATGGCTGGTAGAGTTGAACTGATGACCATTTGGTTAATAGTCACAGCACTTAACTATTGTGCCATCAAGGGCTCCAGAAGAGCATTAGTGATGAGAAATGATTAGCTAGAAAGTCTGCATGAAGGAGCAATTATAATAGTATGATGTCTGGATCCAATACTAGATTTTACTCTCTGTTAAGTCTTCTGTGACCTGAGTTGTGTTCTAAGTGGTGTCTATTAAAAAAAGGAAGCAGACCTGAAAAGACACACACAGAGAGAGAAGACAGACACCATATCCCAATGGAGACGGATGCAGCTACAAGGCCAGAAACACCTAAGATTGTCTGCAGCTATAGAAGCTGTAAGAAGGAACTTTCCATAGAATCAACACCCTGAATTTGGACTTCTAGCATCCTGAATAATAGAACAACAAAATTTTGTTCTTTAAAGCTACCATTTGTGGTATTTGTTGTTACGGCAGACCTAGGAAGCTAAGATGGTAACTTCTAAACTGCCTTTTGAAATATGCTTTGCCTTTTGCATACCATCAGAATGAAAACTCTGATTAAATTATTTTTAGATAACCGTTGTGGTCCCATTAAGCCTCAAACATCTTTGTAAAGATCTGTGATTTATTTACTCTTTGGTTTGTTTTTTCTTTGCAGAATAAGATAGGAAGAAACTTGGTGGTATAAAGGTTAAGTGTTACGGCATCGCAAAGGATTGGCAGTTCAAATCCACTAGGTGCTCCTTGGAAGCTCTGTGGAACACTTCTACTCTGTGCTATAGGGTCTGCTGTGGGTTTGCTTTTTTAAAAAAATAAGACAGGACATAATACGTGCAATATTATTCTTACATGTTATAAGTTATTCTTATATAAAATCTACTGTATATCACCAAGTGCAGCCAAGAGTAATCAATAGAACAACTTTCATCAACAAACTTCCTGTGTATATAGGAAAGCTAACCGTGACATCAAGAGGCTGGCTCTTTCTTACAAAAGTTATGAACAAACACCTTTGGTTTTTTGACAAAGAGCTCTAATTAATTCAAAAATTACAAGTAACGTATAGGCTAAATACAAACTGGTTCTTGACATTAATCTGCTTTCCTCCTCTGTGACCTCTAAATCCTCAGGGTTGTTGAAACAATTTTGAGAATAATTCAGAGCTGGGCACTGGTAGCAGGAACTGCCCTGACAAGCACACTCTAAGGGGAACTCAAACAAACAGCCTTTTTGTTTGCCATCCACCCCAGTATGTTTAAGTCGGGTAGGGAAGCCCTGCTTAACCCCCTATGATTTTTTTCCAAATTTTATTATTCTCTTGTTATTAAGAATATACACAGTAAACATACACAAACTCAACAGTTTCTACATGCACAGTTTAGTGATAGTGGTCACAGTCTTCAAGTTATGCAACCATTCTTACCTTCCTTTTCTGAGTTGTTCCTCTCTCATTAACATAAGTTTACAGCTCCCTAAATTTCTTATTTAATCTTTTGAGTTGCTATTGTTTTGATCCCATATCAATGGTTCTTAAAAGGGTAGAGTGCTCAGTCTTCATGATTTTTGCCAAGTACTTCTAGGAATGGTCAAAAAGTCCATGTAGTTTATAAAATATGATGAGACTTGAAATAAACAGTGGCTAGGTTCAGTCAAAGAGTATTTACTGTGTATCTACCACGTGCCAGGTACCACGCTAGGTGCCAGGGAAGCAATTAGGAGCAAAAAGGACAAGTTTCCCAACCTCAAAGAGCTTACAGTTTAGAGGGACAATAGTCAATAAAACCAAAAAACAAACCCACTGCCATTGACTAGGGTCCAACTCATACAGACCCTAGAGGATAGAGTAGAACTGATCTGATTTAGCTTTTTAAATGATCATCCCAGTTGTCAGAGTAGATTAGAGCGGAGGCAAGTGTAGAAATGGTAAACCACTACATTAGTTCAAAAATACTTTATTAAATACCTACCATAGTCCTGGTTCTTTGACTATGGTGAGGTGACAAAAAAGGGAAAAGTAAGCTAAGTGAGCTCTCTTCTGGAGATAGACCAAAGAGGACTTGCTGATGATGAGAATGGGAGCTAGACAGGTTGGAAACACTGCTGAGTGGATTTAAGGGTTACTCCCATGTTTCTGGCTTTAACTTGGTGGACATGACACCGTTTGAGGGCAGAGGGAAGACTGGTAGAGTGCTAGGTTGGGGAAGAGTGGGAGAATTCAAGAATTGCTTGAAGAGGTAAATCTGAGATGCCTCAATGACATCTAAGAGGACATGTCAAGTGTGATGGGTGAATGGAGGGCTTCAAGAAGAGGTCTAGACTAGAAGAACACTGTACATAGATGACAGTGGACATGATCACCTAAAATTGAGCTCCAAGGACCTTCAGCAAGCAGTAGAGGAGGCATCAGCAAAGTGCCAGTGAGGTGGGAGTAAAACCATTCAGCACAAAGCCCTGGCCTGACTGAAGCCACCACAGGTTATAAAAGTTCCCCATGAGTTTACAGTCAATCTGGTGGGAGACTGAGACCTGTAAAATAAGAAGTCACAAGACAGAACAGAAAGTGCTGTGAGAAGGGAAGTACCAGGCGCCATGAGAAGAGCAAATGGCTCCTAATCCAGACTTGGAGAATCCAAGACTTCTTGGAGGAGGTGATGGTTAAATCCTAAAGAAGGAGAAGAAAATGGGTGTGAGTCAGAGTAGCTGGGGGAGATACCTCTTAGGACAGAGGGAGCAGCATGTGGAGATCCCTGGAAGCAAAAGAAAAGCATGGTCCTTTTGGGAAAAGCAAGAAATTCTGCACAGCTGAAGTGTGGAGGCTCAGTGACCTCGGGATAAAGAAGAGGTCAGATCATAAAACTCTTTATCCAGAAGACATTCAAGTGTTGAACTAAGGGAGTGAAGATATTTCACAGGCCGATCCCTCGGACTGCAAGGTGGAGGCTGAGCGGGAGAGGGGTGAGCCTGCAGGTAGGAAGATTCTCAAGGAGGCCATTGTCCAGGTGAGAGATGGAGGAAGCCTGAATGAATCAGACCTGTGGAAGCTAAGAGCATGAAAAGCCTGGAACGTACTAGACCTGCTGACTGACTCGATGATATATTGATGGGTGAGGGAGAATACTGGGATATAGGAGGGATGAAAAATAATACCCTGAGTTTGGAACTGGCTCAGACAGACTCACAAGACAGAAGGAGATGAAAATTGTAGTTTTATTACTGATAAGGCCAAATTGAAGAAGGAGGTTTGACGGAAGGCCTCCCTGCTATTTCTCCCCTGAACTAATTTTACCCCACCCAGATGTAGCAAAGCTGGGCAACCACAGGTTTCCTGGCCAGAGACAGGCCCTCTACAGCAGAGAAGAGAAGTAGATCCCTACAGACCAGGGAG
The DNA here is from genome assembly GCA_028571685.1 of Heterohyrax brucei. NCBI lineage: Eukaryota > Metazoa > Chordata > Mammalia > Hyracoidea > Procaviidae > Heterohyrax > Heterohyrax brucei. The sequence continues at coordinate 86,297,921 of CM053151.1, read as the reverse complement.
AAAAGACTGAGCCACATACACCAGCTTCTCCTCTCAAACTCACTGAATTTATGAGGCATTCCTCCTCCAAGGAAGCATAAATAAGGGGGCAGAGAAACCAGGAGTATTCCTGCCGCATTTTCCCTTCTCTGCAGAGTTGATTGGAAGTCCCCTGTTCTCTCTCTGAAAATGTGAGAAGAGGAGGAAAGTGTTCCCCGCTGTATTTGAAGATTTTCCTTTTGCCCGTCCAGACTCAGCTGGCATAGCAGTTAAGAGCTATGGCTGCTAATCAAAAGGTTGGCAAACCCACCAGACACTCCTTGGAAATTCTGTGGAATAGCTCTACTCTGTCCTATAGGGTAACTATGAGTGAGAATCAACTCAGCCATAGTGGGTTTGGTTTTTTTGGTTTAGACCCAATTGTTCTGGGCCCCAAGGCCTGAGTTCTGGTCAGGGGCCCTCTCCACTCAGTTGTTTACCCTTCCAGTTTTAAAATCACTCCATCCTCTCTCCCCTATAAGCCTGGGATTAGTAACAGAGTCTCAATAATACTGAGTAATAATCCCTTGCAGTTTCTTTATACCCTTCCTACAAATTTGTAAATAACTTCCTTATTAAAGGCTCTTCAAGTGGTCCTAATTTGAGTGTGCCCTGGTGGTGTAGTGGTTAAGTTCTATGGCTGCTAACCCAGAGGTTGATGGTTCAAATCCAGCATGCACTCCTTGAAAACTCTATGTGGCAGTTCTACTCTGTCCTAAGGGGTTGCTATGAGTCACAATCACCTCAATAGCAGAGGATTTGGCCTTTTGGGTTAGTAGTTCCTGGAGTCCCTGAGTGGTGCAAATAGTTAACACACTCAGATGCTAAACAATAGGTTAGAGGTTCAAATCTACTCTGAGGCACCTCAGAAGAATGGTCTGGAGTTCTACTTCCCAAAAATCAGCCATTGAAAACCCTATACTGTCTAGTTGTACTCTGACACACATAGGGTCACCTTGAGTGTATAACTGACATGGGGAAAAGGATGAGACTGAATTCCTAAGGATTATTTATGGCTTGAGAAGTTCACTGGTTTGGAAAGATAATGGGCTTACCAAGATAGTGGTTGTCTTTTAATAGCTCTGCTGTTTTGGCAAGAATGATTCTGCTCACTTAAAAAAAAAAAAAAGAAAAGCAAAAGGAAAATCTTCAGAAATTTCACCTCCTGGTGACAAAAGCTATTAATATTTTTTTTTTTTGCTGAATACCTTTCTATACAATTCTCTTATACACAAATATGTTCAATTTTATGTGAGTGAATCATACTCTAAATACTATGTCAAAAACTTTTGTTTCTTGCTCACCTTTAAGTCTTCAATTTTGAGGTGGCTGGGAAATAATCCAAGTAGATACATCCAGAAATGAATTAAATATAACAATTTAGAGTTCAAGCAAGAAATACAGTCTTAGGGTCACCGTTAGAGAAATGATCACCAAAGTTTCAGGAGGCAGAGGACCCCACTAGGTAAAGGGTTGAGGAGAAAGGTGAAGGACAGACAGAAATCCCCAGGAATGCAAACCCCTACCAGGTTAGAGGAACTGGAAGAAGGATTAAGAAGAAGCAGCCAAGGTGGAAACCCTGCTGATGTGGTGGCTAAGTGCTACGTCTGCCATCCAACGGGTTGCCAGCTGAAGTCTGCCAGGCGCTCTTTGGAAACTCTGTGAGGCAGTTCTATTCTGTCCTGTAGGGTCACTATGAATCGGAATCGACTCGACGGCAGTCAGTCTGGTTGTTTTGGCCAAGGAGGTAGGAGGAATCCAAGATAGTTCTCGATCTTCAACAAAGTATGGTCAGTGGTGTAAAAGAATACCATCAGGTCAAATAAGACAAGGGCTTTGGATTTAGCAATAAAGAAGTAGCTGGTGGCCTGGATGAGAGTGATTTTAGTCAAGTGATAGAGTAGAAGCTGAAAGGCAAGAAAACTGGGGAAAAAATAGAAGCAATCTGCCTGTCTGCCATACTCACTGTCCCCCTTACCCTCTGTCGGAGCTTCTCAGATTCTAATGCGCATATAAATCACATGGGCATGTTATTAAAACACAAATTTGATTCAGTAGGTCTGGAGATTTTGCACTTCTAACTAGCTCTGTGTTTCTATACTGCTGGTCCAGTTACCACATGTGAAGTAACATGTACCAATGTGGTAAGTGACTTGTTTTATTTGGCTTTTCACTTTGATTCTTCAGAAAAATACATTGAGAGAATTTTTCTGTAAGTCCTGAAGAGTTATCTTTGCCCTAGTTTTCTACCCTAGAAAGTCTGTTACTTTTGTCCAGGGAGACTGACATTTCCTGGGTAAACTGTAAACAACTTGTTGGTTCCAACACTTTTTTCTGACCCTGGGCTGCAGCCTGCCTGGTGATTGGTAAGCACCTTACACGGACTGGTTGATACAATATGCAAATGAAATGACTATAGACTGTGTCAATGAGGCAATTGTGGTCCACTGAGGGGAACTGGTCATTTCATGACCCTGCTGAGAGGTCTGTACCTTGAAATTGACAAGGAGTTTGCTTACATAAGCAGCCAATCCCAGTGTTTTTTTAAAAGAGAAAAGGTAAGAAAGGCGAGAGGAGAGAAGAAGCAGAGAGAAAGGAAGAGAGGAACATCCTAAAAAGCTGTAACACAAGTCAAGAACTATAACACTGAAGATATCAAGAGTCCTACAAGGGGCCCTTTTGCAGCGCTGGCAGCAAAAGTCCCAGGAAGGGCCCTCAGGCCGAGTTGGTGGTGGCAGGCCAAGGAGCAGACCTTCCAACAGAGCTAGGGGTGACAGCAGAAACCTGTCACTACAAATGCAACTAAGAGGAAGCTGAACAAAGATACTACACTGGCTATGAGCTGGGTTAGTTAGCAGCAGAGAAGCCGAAGGCAGCTGGGAGGGAGTACAGGGCAAGAGGAAGCCTGTGTTACAGCGACCAAGAGAAAGGCTACCTTGATGGGGTTGAGAGGCCTACACAGCTGAGAGGGGACATACATGGCAAAGAGTAGGGTCTGCTTGCCTGCATGGCTGAGAGAAGCCAAGGGAAATGTCCTGCACCAAAGAAGTAAGAAATATGTTCTCCACTTCAGGATAACCTTCCAGATTTTACCTGCATGCTTCCTGATCCTGAGTTGTACCCTATTAATTCCTTGATAAAACATTGAATGGTAAGTACGGGCTTCTGAGTTTTGTGTGGCCATTACAACGAACTATCAAAACCAGCAGAGAGGTGGAAGACTGCCAGACAGGAGGACTACTGATGTCAGAAATGGTAAAGAAGTTCAAGAGTGGAAGGTGGTCTGACCTCCACTCCACAGGAATCAGCGTGGTGCTGATGTCGATTCTTGTTGTCTGTCAGCAATTTAGACGAGTTCTGATAATACTGCTAATTGCAATACAAGCAGCAATATTTCCATTCAGTCGATTTCAACCTGTGGTGAACCCCTGTGTGTCAGAGTAGAACTGTGATTCATAGTTCTTTGTTTAATTTTATTGTGCTTTAGGTGAAAGTTTGCATGTCAAGTTAATTTCTTATTCAAAAACATATACACATAATGTTTTGTGACATTGGTTGCAATCCCTGCAAGGTGACAGCATGCTCCCCTTTTCCATCCTGGGTTCCCTTGTGACCATTTGTCCAGTTTCTGTCCCTTCATGCTCTCTTTGCTTTGGGGCAAGAGTTGGCCTTGGTCTTGTATATTTGGTTGAACTAAAAAGCTTGGTCCTCATGTGTGTCATTGTATGTTTTATAGGCTGGCCCATATTTGAGAAGTAGGCTTTGGGAGTAGCTTCAGTTCTGGGTTAGGAGAGTATCCTGGGGCCATAGTCACAGGGATCCCTCTAGCCTGTATCAGACCTGTAAGCCTGGTCTTTCTTCATGAACTTGAATTTTGTTCTATATTTGTCTCCCACTCTGTCTAGGACATAGTTTTCAATGGCAGATTTTTTGGAAATAGATCACTGGGCCTTTTTTTTCAAGGCACCTCTCAGTGTACTTGATCATTCAGCTTTTCGGTTAGCATCCAAGTGCATTAACTGTTCACATCACTAGCTAGAAAAACTGGGCTGCTCAGTGACAAGGTGGTTTGGCAAGTTCACATTAGGCTTTCCCAAGGAAACTCAGTGTACAGAGATGAAAATTATTTGGAACACTGAAAAAAGAAAACTAGAGGAAATTTCTGTTCTCATACGCCTAGTTCTCTTTCCTATGAATGTGTCTTGTTCATGAAAGTCTTTTTATTTACATCATTTAAAAGTATTTCTTAATTTCCAAGCTTATCAGGGTTTCTGGCAATCTTTGTGTTACTTCTAGTTTAATTACATTAGATCTGAGAACATGCTAAGATCACAGTCCTTTGAAATTTGTTGAGATTTATGGCTCAGAACATGTTCAATTTTTGTTGAGTATTCCATGAGTGCTTCAAAAGGATGTATTCGACAATTGTGAGTACCACCTTTTACGTCTATTAGGTCAAATTTCTCAAGCAGACTGACAGGTCTCCATAGTTTATCAAGTACTAAAAAGAAATGTGTTAAAATCTCTGGTCTCTTTCCTCCTTACCTCTGCCTGTACAAACTCAGGCTTCCATCTCGTCCTCAGAGAATCAACTGTGAGCACAGCCTGCTCTGGTCTCTGCAGACCAGTCCTCACTAAGAACCTAAGAAGACTTCCCTGATCACCAACACCCCCTGATACCACCTCAGACCGGAGAATTTTTCTCTCTCCTCTTATTTCATAAGCATTCACTATGTTTTCCACTAATTTGACATTTACATCATCTATTTTCATTATAATTGTTTCTGTTCATAATTCATCAGATTTTAAATTCATACTATTTTCTTTTACAGTGGCTTCTGCTGGTGTTGTTAGATGCCATTGAGTTAGTCTGACTTAGTGAGCCTAAGGACAATGGAACACCACCGTTAATTGTTGTTATGCTTGAGCTCACTGCTGTGACCACTGTGTCAATACACGGAGAGTCTTCCTCTCTGTCACTGGCCCTCTGCTTTACCAAGCGTGATGTCCTTCTCCAGAGACTATTTCCTCCTGATAACATGTCCAACGTACATGAAAGCAGTCTTGTCATCCTTGTTCCTAAGGACTATTGTAACTGTACTTCCTCCAAGACAGATTTTGGTAGTTCATGGTGTATTCAACATTCTTTGCCAACACTATAACTCAAAGACGTTGATTTTTCTTCAGTCTTTCTTATTCATTGTTCAGCTTTTGCATGCATATCAGTCAACTGAAAATACCATACGATGGTTTGGGTCAGGTTCACCTTAGTCCTTAAAGCAACTTTTTAACATTTTAAAGAGGTCTTTTGCAGCAGATTTGTCCAATGCAATGTGCCTTCTGATTTCTTGACTGCTTTTTCCGTGGTGTTGATTGTGGATCCGTGTAAAACAAAACCTTTGACACCTTCAGTCTTTTCTCCATTTATTATGATGTTGCTTATCAGTCCAGTTGTGAAATTTTTTTCTTTGTGTTGAGGTATAGTCCATACTGTAAGCTGTGGTCTTTGATCTTCACCACTAAGTATTTCAAATCCTCTACACTTCCAGCAAGTACAGCTGTGTTAACTGCATAGTGCAGGTTGTTAATGACTCTTCAGTCCTGATACCCTACTCTTCATATAGTCCAGCTTCTCAAGATTATTAGCTCAAAATATAGATTGAAGGAAAACCTGGTGGAGCAGTAGTTAAGTATTACAGCTGCTAATCAAAAGGTTGGCAGTTTGAAGCCACCAGATGCTCCTTGGAAACTCTATGGGGCAGTTCTACTCTGTCCTACAGGGTCACTATGCATCAGAATTTGACTTGCCAGCAATGGGTTTTATTTTGTTTTAATACAGATTGAATAACTATGGTGAAAGGATACAACCCTGACTCACACTTTTCCTGACTTTAAACCACATGGTATGCCCTTGTTCTATTCTAAAAACTGTCTCTTGACAGCTTTATTGATATACACGTATCACAAAACTCACTCTTTTAAAGTGCACAACTCAGTGCAAAAAAATCTTATTTATCTTGGCATGTGCTATAGAAATGGTTCTCAATCTTGGATGCACACTGGAATTACCTGAATAGTTTTAAAAATACCATTGTTTGGCTCTCACTCCCAAAGATTCTGACTTAATTGTTTTGGGGTGTCGTCTGGGCACTGGAGTTTTTCAAAGCTCCTAAAGCGATTTTAACTTATGGCCATCGTTGTGAACCACTTCACTCTACTGCTTTGTGCATAGCAGGTACCCAACGATTATTTGCTGAAATTGATTAGACCTGGCTTCCAAATCAAACTAATTAACCCACCCAAGAGCTACCATCCAGATCTCTGTAATAAATAGCCCATCAACTGATCACACAATGGTTTGCTACAAGTATGTCTCCCACTTAGGTGGTGTGAATGGCAGAGACAAAAGCATTTTAAAAAGAGGTTTTCGTTGTGAAGATGCACAGACTTCAGATGAACAGGATCATTAAGAAACAAAAGGGCTATTAAAAGAAAAGATTTGCCCCGGTTGTATTTATCTCTTCTGGCATGGATGATACACTCACTTGGGGAGACATTGTGACAGAGGTGGTGCCATATCCCCAGAGTCCTGTATTCAAAAGTCAGAGAGAAAATGGTTTTCATTAGAGTATCAATAATTTATTGGGGAAAGCTCAAAATCTCATTCAAGGCCAGATGTAAAACTAGTTGTGCCACTTTATCTCAGAGTGAATGACGTCTTTGTTATTGTTTTGCTTTTTATTCTTCCTGTGGGACTTGTACACTCTTGGAATGGCAGCAGGGCAGTCTCATTTTTGCTTCCACAGCTGTGAGCTGAGCTGCTCTAAGGCAGGGGCTGTTCAGACCTTGTACATCACAGCCTACTCTTGCTGGCACACGTTAAGTGTCAAGTGTTCAATAAATATTGGTGGAATGGATGTGAGATCACATCTCATCTCACAATATTTACTTACGATTTTAAGTATGTAGAGGGCTGCAACAAGTTTCGCGTTTTGATTCTTCTTGCAATTTTTAATTACGATACTCTTAACTGGGGCACTCGGTAAACCGCCAGAGCTACAACAAATTCAAAACGGGCTTTTACTTCTACTTAAACAGTTATTGAAGGTACGGGGGGAATCCCCTTACAGCCTCACGTTGAGCACTAAGGTTGCTCACTCCTGGATGAATAAATACATGAGGCTCACTTCAGGGAGCGGTCTCAGAGAGAGGCAGTTCTTGTAACACCAGTTAACACCTGCCATTGACATCTCCTCTTATCTAATCCTGCCGGTCCGCGTGGGCAACCCGAGCCGCGCCCCACAAGCCGCAGCCACAGGATTCCCTCGCGGGCGGGTTACGCCCCAGGTCGCAAAACGGAGCAATTCGGGAATCAATAAGACCAAGTAAAACTAGGCGCGCCAAGGAGCAGCAGCGTTATTTAGGCAGCCAGCTACACCACCATAGCCTCCAGTCTGTCCCCTGGGCCCAGCGCCGGGAGAATGCCTGCCTCCCTGAGCCCCAGCTCCCTCCACGTGTCCTCTCTACCCAGAAGCCTCCTCTGCTGCCTCGGGAGGAAAGCCTCCTGACAACTCGCGGTCTGTGGACTACGACTCCCAGCAAGCACCACGCAGCTTCTCTCTCCTCCCCGCCCTCCACGGGACACGCAGGCGCTTTGGACTTCGTCAACAAGCTGGGCTGGAGAAATCCGAGTGGAGCTCCTGATGGGATTTGTAGTCTTTCTTGAGCCAGCTGGGCTGTCAGTAGAGAGTATAAGAACTACAAGTCTCGGAGGCCTCAGCGCGACGAGTCGTCACGTGGCAGGGGCTGGACGGGCGTGCGTGCCGCCGTTGATCCGGTGCTGCAGTGAGGAGGTGGTTCTCGCCCGTGTTGTGTGTGTGTGAGAGAGAGAGTGAGTGAGTGAGTGAGTGTGTGAGTGTGTGTGTGCGTGTGGGGGGACTCGGCTTGTTGTTGTCGGTGACTTCCCCCTCCCCTCCACCCCTCCCCTTTCCCCGCCGCCGCTGCAGTGGCCGCTCCCTGGGCCGTAGGAAATGAGCGATAACGATGACATCGAGGTGGAGAGCGACGTGAGTCCCGGGGCTTCTTCCTTCCCGTGCGGGTTGTCAGGCGGGGACAGCTGCCGGGATTCTCAGCGGGGCGACGGCGGGAGGGGGCCGGGCTGCCGTCGCCTCCCTCTCCTTCTTTGCAGGACCGGGACCGCGCTCCCGGCTCGCTCCCTTCCCGGCTCCTAACTGGAGCGGCCTCCTGGGACTGGAAGTGGGGAGGAGGCACGCGGCCTCTGGGACCCCCAACTTACCCCGGGGAGGAGGGTTTCGTGGCCGCCTTCTTCCCCCCAACCCTGTTCAGGATCCAGGGGACTGGGATGGCGTGCGCCCGGAATCCCATTGTCCGGATCCTGGAGAAGGGACCGTGTTCAGGACCTGCTGTCTTGGTCTCCGATCCTCTTTTCCCGTGACCCGCGGATCGTGGGGATGAGGGAGGACACACGGGTTGGGGGTGTCTAGAAGCCCCGAGCTCTGTCCGAGGGGAGGAGACACTGCTTTGGATCTCCTCCGGCACGGGTTGGATCCGGACGGAGGGGCGGCGCTCGGGACCCCTCTGCCCCGCTGCCAGCTCCCGCTGAGAGGTGGGAGTTCAGGGTGGGGAGGGCGGGAGGGGGGTCGGACTGACTCCCCACCCGCCGCTTCCTCCGCCGCCGGCATTTTCTTTCTAAATATTGAATATAAAGTGTAAAAATAACTTCTATATTTTCTATTTTTTTTTTTCTCTTATTTCAGGAAGAGCAGCCGAGGTTTCAATCTGCGGTACGTCTGCTACTCTCCATTTCATTTTCATTTCTGTTCAGTCCTAGTACTTTTGGGGGGTCAGAGAAAAAAACGAAGCCATTCTATTACTTTTACTGTTATAGTAAACTCTCCTGGTAATCTCTAAGGTGAGGTGGGGCCTTGTTCTGGGATTCCTGGTGTGGGGGGCAAGGTTGCAATGCTCACAATTCCAGATTCTCATGTGATAGGTTTCAGTGACTGTGAGTGGGAGGAGCTGTCTGCCGAGAAAAGAATCGTTAAACAGTGGTTTTCAGAGGGGGATCTAGCTGCCGCTGTATAAGCAGGAAATGAGAAATACAGCATTCTGAAGTAAACTAGCATTGTTTCAGGGCACTGTGATCAGAAGATTTAGAATAAGGTAGGTTCTAAACAATTTTAGTGTGGTTGTGTGAAGCTGAAGCCACGTGCAGTCCCCTTTAACCAAAAGTCATGTGACTACCATAAACCTGTAGAATCTGGCACATGATATACTAGGGCAGAAACTGGAAATGTAGAGATGCCAAAGGTTGGATATGAAAGTGTCACATGCGGCTTGTTATGGTCTGATGCTTTAAATATAAGTTGAAGAGAGGATTTAAAAAAAAGGGGAAATTGTTGGAAGAAGTGGCATTGGGGAGACAGGTTTGCTAAGAGGTGAATGGGTCCACACAGTGTTATCAATAATTTCTCAGGCTGTTAGTATTCTTAGTAGATGATTTTGTCACTTTAGGTAGACACTAATCTTATGTCTTTGGAGGCAGAGCCAGAACTGTGGCTATTCTGCGAATACAGATTAGAGAAGATAAAAGACAAATCAGAATAGTGAAGAGGTTAGCATATCACAGTATCTAATACTTGACAGTTGTGAAGAAGGGTATAGAATAAGACTAACAATTCAAATGCTTGGGGGGGCCAAGCACTGAGATAGAAATAAAGCAGTGGGAAGAAATGGCTGGGGTGCTGGGGTGCACAGACGTCTTTTAAAAAGGCAGCCACTATTTCAGGGAGTTGTTAGTATGTAGGAGTGAAGATTCAGTGCTAGCAGTTTTCCTGTTTTTCTAAGAAAAATGGAGAGCCTGGATTTTTATGCTATTCTGATTTTTAGAGGGATGTGTAGAACATTCAAGCTGTTGAGGGACTGGGTAGAGTTTACAGGATGCCACTTTGATACCTCTGGTATAAGAATTTATTTACCACAGGATAAAGGCAAGCATTGTTTTACCTGCTCTTTATTAGAGCAAGCAGAAATTCTGCACATAGTCCAGGGAGGTGGGCATTAAGAAAAGTTTTAAGAATGGATGTTTTCGTAAAATTGAAGGATATAGTAGTCCCAGGAGTCCTAAAAAATCATCGTGGAAAAATCAATAAAAAAAATTTGTTTTCCTTTAATTGTCTTTAAAGTCTTGCCACATTCTTCTGTTTATACATATATTTGAGATTGAATTCCGTTGTCGGTTTTTATTCCTGATAATGTAAAGTCTGTTTAAATTAATTGAAGTGTCAAGCTTGGGACCCAGCCCATTTAAATCATTTTTTTCTTCCATTTTTAAGATGTACCCCAGGTCCTGAGCAAGATTAGTGGGTAGGGATTGGCTGGACCTCTCATAAGCTTGCTCAGCAGAGTTATCCATTGAATTGGAGTTATTTTGGCTTTCTAGTGAGAAAAAAAGTTTTCTTCTTTGTGAAATTTTGGCTCACAGTTCTTGAAAGCTTTCTGCTTTTGCAAATACCCATATGGTTGTTGATGCTAATTGATTTATTAAGTTATTAAAGAGTCTCCACTCCAAAAATGCGAATCTCATCATTTTGCCTAGATGTTTTAGTTCGGTGTTAAGGTCCCTAGGATTTTTCCCTTTGATTTTGGTAAAAGGTGTGGCTTTAACCCTTTGTTTTTGTTTTGATGTACATAAACATAGAGAAAAAGGAGATGTGCTATATGTTAATTTTACAGTATATTAAATAGTTTGTGAATAAATAGGGTAAAAAGGATTCTACTTTTTTCTTTGTGAATACATGTCTTTACTTTCTGAGACTCAGTATAGACAATAAACACATTTTTCAAATTTTGCAGAGGGTCTGTTACACTTTACCATAGGAAAACTGTTCAGGAAAGGGTGTGGACTGTGAGTTATTTGGAAAAGATTCTGTGGGTCCTGATATAAAAAGAGATATTAATGTTTTGTAATCTCACTGCAGTAAGTACAGCCTTCACTACCTGAGAAATGTAGGCCACTCAGCAAGAACAGAGTTAGGAAGGAAGGTGAACTCTAAGAGAAAGTGAAACTGTTTTGATGAATATATTTTTTCTGTTGCCTCTGTGCAAACAGAAAACAACTTCAGCAGCTGCCAGTAAGCTTTGTTAAAGGAAGTAGCCCCGAACAATTTTTATTACAAAATCCAAATACTTCAGAATCCCGCTGATGCTATTTTATTTATTGTTATTATTTTTGGAGGGGAAAGCTTGCACTTTTTTTAAAGAGAAATTTCTAGGACAGGTATATATTATGCAAGGGGTTCCTTTTGCTTTGTTTCTATTTGGGAAGTTTCCTTTGGAAAGAGTGAAAGAAATCCAAGGCCTTTACCAGCATGTTGTCCTTCATGGCAACTAAATGTGTTACAGTTTCAGTATACCTGTGGAAGATTTTTAAAAACAGATTTGTGCAATTCTACTTCTGCACATTTTGTGTTGTATTTTTAACTTCTCAGGTCTCTTCACTTCTTCGGGAACTGTAGCATATTTAGAAAGAAATGAGTTCAGTCACCTCCGAGATTGGAATCCACCTAGGACTCGAGTGTCTATTTACTGGAATCAGCTGCACAGCAGAAGTGCTGTATGATGCCTGTACTTTGTCTCTGCTTACAGTGTTGACAGTGATACAGAACTGTCTTGATTGGGTTACTAAGTATGCATCTTGGGTAGAGTGAAGGATCTTCTTATATTTAAAAAGTCTTTTTTATTTTCAAGATGCCAGTACTGGTAAAATAGTTTCAACCTGGTTTTTAATTTGAGATTTCCTGACCAGGGAAAGCATCCTTCCTCTTAAGTGACTGTAGTTTGATGGCATATTTTGATAATAGTATTCCCAGGGTCTGTTAGGTACCACATGATACACAAAGTCTAGATGGCAAACTTACTCATTAGATGATGTTGGAAATGTTTTGACTTCGAGCAGGGTAGGTATTGGGAAATTAAAATTAAGAATTTCCTCTTAAAATCCTTAGTGAGTTTATTTTCTCCTGGCTACCTGTTATTTCATGTTTAAAATGAACAGTTTAAGTTGCCTAGAAATTCAGTTTTATGTATTCTCTCTGGTCCTGATCTACCAAATAAGGTAAATAGATCTTTTCTCATTTCTAGTATCAGGGTTATGTGTGTTTCATAAGAATAACTTGCTGACAACCCTGAGCAGTACTACCTTCTGTCTAGAAGGAATCTTTGTTAAAGGCAGTAAATGTTTAAGGGACAACTCTAATTCCCTGTATGCTGAGAATTTTGTGGAATGGCATTGAGGTGATTCCAGTTGGGTGGGGCTAGGTAGGTGTCAGGTAGCCTGCAAGAAGTGTGTTGCTGTGGAGAGCCTTGTGTGTCTTTGAATAATGAAGCATTTCTTTCTCCATGCTGTTTGCTTAAAGGTTACAGGAAATAAGGCTGCTGACTGATGTAATACCTTGTATGAAGATGTATTCTCTGTACAATAAGTTGGAAGGAAATAATTTAAAGAGATTTCCCACAATTTTGAACAGACCCCTTGAGTGTAGAGAACCTCCTGCCAGTTTAGCAACTTCTAGGCTAACAAAATGTTTGCGTTCAATGTTTAGCAGCACTTAAAATACCTGTACCTGTTAGCATCAGAGATGCACAAATTGTGGGTGAAGATTTTTATTCTGGCTGCCAGTGTGGAAAGTTTAGTGGAAATGAAACTCAGAGGCTGGATAAAAACCTTGGCAGAAATGGCCAGGCTGGAAGGGATTTGGTGCTGGCGTTCCTGTTGAGCATCTGTGGGCCGCTCTGCAGTACTGTGGAGCCCCTTAGTGTTTGTGTTAGCTGAAGATGCCCTGAGGGACAGTTCTCTGGTGGAAACTGCAAGTACTGTGTACGGAAAGCCAGTGCCCTTCCTTCTAGGATGTGTAGATAAGGGATCTGTGGGCCTGCAGTACAGCGCAAGAATACCTTGTTGTCTCCTAGAATTGTGCCTGAGTCCTTAATTAACTCCACAAGGGTGCTTTCATGACCACCCGTTTTCGTTATCAGATATGTTAGCGCAGGAAAGAGAAAGCTGGCTCATCTGAGTTGAGCTTTATTGGTTCAAGATACAGTTATTTGCCCCCTTTTTTTTAAATTAGTTTTGAACTTGTGGGAGGATCTCAAATGCCTTACATGGGAGTTTTCACCCAGTTTTTTCTTCGTTAGCACTGAAGTCTTGGCCCCTTCGAAACAGTTGCCAGCAAGTTAACAAGGCAGTGAAGAGTCTGGCAACTGGCCCTCCATTTGAGTGGGGGTGGGGAGTAGTGTTATCAGGCTGGATGGATCTGTGGTTTGAAAATGTTTCTTAGATTCAGTCCTCAGCCTTGTGTAAAGGTTTTCCATATGCTCTTTGAAGCCACTATAGTGTATCATTAAATTCAGAGTTTCCTGAAATTAGACATGTTAGTTCTGCATATTTCTAGCTTGCTTTTTCAAATGAGGGCTGGGAAGGAGAAAAATACATCTTTGCTATTGTCTCTTTAAAACTGACTGGTTAAGCCTAGCAGCTCAGGAATGGACATGGCAGCAGGGATTGGTCTAAAATTCCGTTCTTCTGCTAGTTAAATTGGGCCTGGAACTACCACCGAAATTCCATCCACTACTTTGAGAACAGTCCCCAGCCCGGGCTTTCTACCAGGCAGTAGACTGCTGCCTTTCCTTGTTGAGCCAACTTCTCAAACTTGGCTGGCTCCCCAGATGAGGAGCCAAGATTTCTGCCGATGGTCCACAGCCAAGTTCACTTACAATCCTCTAACCGAAAGACTTGCCCATTTGAGTCCTTTCAGGGCTCAGTGAATGGGAAGGGGGTACTGCATTGTGGGGATGGTTTTGGTGTTAGCTTATACTTCGCTCCTTCGCTCTAGTGCAGGCTTGAGTGAAATGAAGTCCAACTCAATTCTAGCAGTTTGAGATTTGCAGGGCTCTCCCAGAAAGAAAACAGACACTTAGAATTTTGTTTGTATCAACAAGAGGGATTGTGGGTAACTCTCTAGTGTCATTGCTTCTGTGCACAGCCCCTCAGCTGGGAGGAGGGCCAGGAGTGGGGTGATTTAGTAGACAGAAGTATCTTGGGCTGCTGCTGAAGACCAAATCTGGGCTATTAGTTTGCATGTAAACAAGCCATTTTAAGGGAGTAGATAGTTGGCACAGGAGTCTGATACTTCCAAAGGTCATCCCTCAACTTCCTAAACTCTTCAGTTACAGTCCAAGTTACAACCCAGCCCAGTTTACTGGTAAATAGATGACTAGAGGGAACAGTACTTTAGAAAAAGACTTGACACTTCAGTGTCTTCGCTGTAGTCTTACTCTATATGGCTGTTTGAGACTGCCTTGAGAAGGCCTGTGCCGTTCTCTTGTTGTAACATCGTATGGTGCAGAATCGCTCTCTAGCCTCAGGGTGTCTGTCGTTTATAGCATGATTGTCCCCTTGGTTTCCCCATAATATTCCATACATCATGGTGGTTCAGTAAACATTCATTTTGTGGTAGATTTAGATTTGATAAGGAAAGCTTTAGAAATTTTCCAGGCCCATACCCTAGAAAAGAATGAGGTGCTGTGTAGAATCAGGTGGTGATGGGAACCATGTGTCTTAGTCAGCAAAGCTGTAGGTGCGGTGTTGTGCTTGAAAGACCTGGAAGTAACTAAAATTACCACAGCTGTTCCAAACCTCTTCTTTCTCTGCGTTGACTTAGACTTTTTGGATTAGGTAATAGAAGAATGTCAAGTCCATTTATCCCTGTAGTTCGTGTCTTGGTAGTAGATTTTTGTCTGTACGTCTTGTCTAATATGAGAATTTTTCTGAGGCAATGTTATTCATATGCTAAGACAAGTTATGTACTCTTGTTTAAAATTTCTAGTGCTCTGTCTGGGTGAGTTAAAGCTACCTGAACTTGCCATACGCAGACTTGCTTCTCAGGTAAACTCAGTGCAGCCGTATATAACCTCCCAAAGACCAAACCTGCTGCTGTTGAGTTGATTCCAACTCATAGTGACCCTGGAGGTCAGAGTGGAATTGCTGCATAGAATTTCCAAGGAGTGCCTGGAGGATTTGAACTGCCGGACTTTTGGTTAGCTGACATAGCATTTAGCCACTATGCCAGCAGGGTTTCTGCAGCCTTATATATTCAGGGTAAATGCTCAGAAGATCGTATTTCTTTAACTCCCACAGTGTAGACGTAATTAGTAAAGTTCTTGCTTCAGGTGAAGTGAGCATGCGTGTTGGGTTTGGTGGAGATGCCCTTTCTTGGGGACCTGTTTGGCAGTTGTGCAGTGCTCTGCAGGACTGTCACTTCTGCCTGGAGCTCTGGTGCATTTTGCCATTGCTCACTGTTGGCAGTCTTCCTCTCCAGCTACCGGTCCTGCTTTTGTTGCTGAGCAGGACCATGATAAAGATGTTGGGCTGTGAGCATTTTCATAACAGCAAGTCCGTGTGACCTGCCACAGGTGATTGAGGACATGTATTCAGAGCCTGGGTGTCAGAAGATCTGTCTAGGAACACTGTCGTTCTGGTACAGCCCTTGCGAGGGGAAACCCTTGGTGGGATAGCGTGATGGAGCAACTTTATAAAACAGGAACTTGGGGTGCAGTTGGTGCCGTCATCTCTTCTTTTGTAATAATCTGAGATTCAACACCTGAGTTTTCTAGAGGCTTCAGTTTCCATGTTAAATGTGGCCAGAAGATCCTAACGTAGTACCTTGAATGAGCTGGAGGCCAGACAGAGACTGACAGTGATGGGTTTCACATAGGAAGAAGCACCACACCGCTGGTTTAACTCCTTCCCTGGGCACCCACTGTGGGAATCTGTTTCAGTAAGGGGTGATCCCGCACTAGGAAGGGGCTGCTGGAGCTTTTCCCAGGTCACCTCCCAACCGCAAACTGGCAGCTGTTCTGTCACATAAGTTGGGCAAAGGACTGGTATTGCAGGAGAATCACATTTTGTCCCCATAATAACTTTTCTTTTACGTGTGCATGAGCTGGATGCATCGAGCTACTTTGGATGTTCCTGTCGCAAGCCTTGCTTACCCTTTTTCCCTCTTTAACAGAGCCTAAATCTGGAGACTCCTAACTGCCCACCTTGACAGATCTTTCCCAGTCCAGTCACCAGGGACAGCGTTGACAGACAGCACTTACTTCCAGGCTGTACCCCTCCTGCCTTGTGCCACATAGAAGGAGTGGCGTTTCTGATGTGTTCTTTCTCCCATTCTTGCAGGCTGACAAACGAGCTCATCATAATGCACTGGAGCGAAAACGTAGGGACCACATCAAAGACAGCTTTCACAGTCTGCGAGACTCAGTCCCATCACTCCAAGGAGAGAAGGTGAGTTTATTAAGGGAGTGGGTTAAATACCACTAGCTCAGGATTTATAGTTGAGCTTAACAGAGCACTCACCCTTCCAGAAAAAAAACGGGGAGCCAAGGGTTTTCAGATGGGTGGTTCTCTTTTTGATTCTTGATCCACTTCAGAGGAGCATCATGTGCCCCACCTGTGTATTTTCCCCTTAGCAAAGTGTTAGCTGTACTGCAGCTGCTTGGAAGACATTAGCAGCAGTTGTGTTTTAAAATTAGCATTAGTTTTAATTACTCATGCAAGAAATTATGATAACTGTACACTGTAGTATAGAGAGTAGTCCATAGTTAGTTAGGGATAACACTAAAGAGTCCTGAGGTCATTGAATTGCAGACTTCCATGGGAATTCCTTTCATGTTGTTCAGAGTTAGTATGTATTTTAAATGAAAACTTAGAGGACTGCGTGTGAAACCAACCTGGACATTAATGATTTTCCAGTCCCAAGGGCTGTTACGTATTTTCAAGGAGTATAGACTGCAT
Source organism: Heterohyrax brucei (assembly GCA_028571685.1). Taxonomy (NCBI): domain Eukaryota; kingdom Metazoa; phylum Chordata; class Mammalia; order Hyracoidea; family Procaviidae; genus Heterohyrax; species Heterohyrax brucei. The sequence continues at coordinate 86,281,027 of CM053151.1, read as the reverse complement.
TTTGAGCTCTGTGACAAAAGACTTTGGGACACGAGATGTACTCAAGTGTGAAAGAGAAGGAAAAAGCAACTGTTCTTTCTGCCTGTCCTCCACCCACTGCTGGTTTTCCAGAAGTGAGTGTTTTTCCTAGGAGGATAGGTGCCAGCTATTTCTATATTTGAAAGCCTAAAAGCCTGTGAGTTAGACTTATTCTTTGGAATTGGAGAAAGCATTTGTTTGCAAAGTTAGTTTGACACAGAATGTAGCTGGCTGATCTCTACAAGAATTCAGTGAAATGGTGGCAAACTGGCAACAGGACTTATTTTTTTCTGGTCCAGTGATCCAAAGTTGAACATGCACCGATTTTGTTAAGAAATATGTTTGCTTTCAAGTGTGCTTTGAGTGGCTCTCTTGATTTACTTCTGTAGTGGGGTTCCTGGATTTGTTTGGTCACTGGCTGTCAAATTTGGTACCATTATGATTTCATTTTGCTTACACTTACCACACTGGTAAGTCTTTTGCTTTATACTTTATCTAAGATACAGCATTCTGTGTCGTTGAAGCATAAATTAGATCTGATCTTTATTTAAAAACGAAACAGACCATCTGAGTATGTAGTATTGCAAAACGAGAATGTGCTATGGGTTAGGCCCACTTAACTGCAGACTTGATTGAATGGCCTTGAACAAGATGCTTACCTGGAATAACAACATTCTTGGGCCTAACACTGTCTGAGCACCACAGGAAATCTTTACGATGGTGAAAAAGATACACCCTCTTTTAGTCAGAGTACACACGTGCAGGAGATTATCTCTTGTGTTTGTCTGAACTGTTGACAGTTGGTGCTTGTTCCTATACCACAGTATCAGCTACAGTCACCATGGTAAACTAAAGGGACAAGAGTTTGCCTTCTTCTAAGTCTTAGTCACATCAAACTAGGAGTGATGCCAAGGCATTGTTTGTGAATTGTGACCCTTGGACTACCTGGATCACAGTCACTGCTGAATCAGCCTTTCTGGAGTCAGGCCTGGGAATCTGTATTTATAACAAGTAGTCAGGTGACATTCTTAGTTTGAGAAGCCTGGGAGAGGCAGGTCATGGAGCTCAACTCTACATTATTCCTTATCCAGCATGTTTTACATTGCCGCAACATTCTTCCTTAATCCTTGTAATCAGATTATCTCAAATCCTATGTTGTCTCCTTACTTCAAGGCAGTGGAAGGTTTGAATTTGGTAGCCTTACAAACAATAGTTGGTCATTTGTTCTGACCTATTCATTTATTCACACATTCATTCCATTCAGCACAGATATTGAGTCTTGCTACATGCCAGGCACTGTTCTAGATACTGGGTGTAGGAGTGAGCAAAACAGATAAAAACAAGAATATAAAATGAACTCAGAAGCTAAAAAAGAAAAAAAGTACATGTAGCATATAGTGCATCAAATAAATGCTGTGGAGAAAAAATAAGCAGTGAAGGAAGGGTTGCAGTTTTAACTCAGATGTTTCACTTGGAAGGTTAACATTTGATCAAAGATTTGCAGGACATATAGGAAAGAACTGCATCTCCCTGGTAGTAAGGATTCCAGGCAGAAGGAAGGTGAGTGTAGTAGCCCTGAAGCAGGAACTCAGGACTATTCCAGAGGCCATTTGATAGGGGTGGAGTGAGTAGGGAGAAGGTGGTCAGAAAAGTAGCAGGACTGGGGGAAAGAGGTCTAGAAAAACCAAGTTTTAAAGGGCCAGTCAGTAAAGCCCCAACTGAGAAATTTACTAAGTGCCATTCTAATTTTGAAGTCTGATCCTGTTCTGTGTAATAATACAGACATTTCACACTGAAACGGAGTAAAGGAAATGGCTAGTAGTTCTGATTGAATCCCAGCCTCTTCCCACCTAAAGACTTTGATCTTCATTATTGTCTACCAGCAATATTTCACAGGTGCAGTGACTTGAATACTTTGGTCTCTCAGACTTCCAGTTCATGCTACATGTTGCAATTTTTTAAAGTGTGGTATCAAACCAAAGGAAATTGGCTCATGCTGATTTGGATTGCAGTACTTAAGGTTGTGACATTATGTAAACAAGCACAGAATGAATATTTTCAGGGCTTTGAACCAGTTCATACCCATTCAGTCATGACTGATGAGGCAAAACCAAACATCAGAATTTTTACAATTTTGGTAATCCAGAATGGGAAAAACTACCTGTCAGAGCCCTGGAATGGGAGACTTGGAAGAGGTGTAGTGAGTTCTTTTAGGAGCCTGGTTGTGTGAGATTGTATTATTGCCAGGACTGTGGAGAGCAGTGGACATGCAGATAATTCAAAGCTGCAAGCAGGCAGCAGGGAGCATCTTTGAGCAGGACAGTGCTATTTCCCTACTTTTGGCAAAACTTATAGGCAAGAAATTGGGTCCCTCTGCAAGGCATATGCTACTTTGTTTTCTTAGAAGGACATTAAGTTTCTAGCAGGGTTTGGACTGTTTTAATTTTTGTCACTCTATCTACCATTCCAGTTCGCTCATATACTAGAAATTTGGGTCATTTCTAGTGTTATTTCCTCCTCTGTGACTGAACCAGGGAGAACCACTTCGAAGTCCTGATTATTTCACTGTGTGTGTGTGAGGAACTTCGAGTCTTATAAGGAAGGCCTCCGGTCTTCTGTGACTTGAGTATATGTTGCAGGTGACTTCTCACTTAGCATTTAGGTTGTCGAATGTGTGCTGAGCCTTCTGTTTTTAAAGGGAAACCAGTGTTGGGTTAGATCTTAACCAAGAATAGGAGATACTTGTAAAAAAAAAAAAAAAAACTTTGAGTATGAAACCTAAACTCCACTTATCCCTGGTTTCTTATATTTATACTCTAAAATAAACATCCTAAAGAATAGTCATCTTAAGAAAACAGTAACAGCTAATGCTGTGTTACAATGTAAAGTTAAATCTACACAGCAGTTAAGGGTTGCTACATTTACTGTTGCTACTACTTGTTAGAGGAAGCAGGCTTAGAATCATGATCCCAGTCTATAGGGAATAGGCACTAGAACTCAGGACTGCTGGTTGCCAGGGTCCATCTTTCTAACACCTCATACTGTTTCTGTCAAGTTGATTTTGATCCTGTAGAACAGTAGAACTCCCCCACCAGGTTTCCAAGGCTATATAGTCTTTCTTTACAGAAGCAGTGAATCCCATTTTTCTCCCCTGGAGTGGCTAGTGAGTTTAAACTTGCCTGCCTTTCAGGTAACAGCTTGAGTGCTTAACCACTGGGCTGCCAAGGCTCCAATGCTGTAGCTCATTGCTGTTGATTCTGACCCGTACATCCACAGCGGTAAACATTTTAAGGGCATTTTAAGGAAATTTTGCTTAAATACTTGTATCTTGTGCTTATCTTGGGATCTGCATCTAATAGAGACATTAAACTGAGCTATGTTGGTACCTTGGCTACTACAAAAATACTTTTCCCTGAGTGGCATCAGTAGGTAGGAACCAGAGAATTGAGGACTGTTTAAAGTTTGTAAGTTCTTTGTATGTCTGGGTGGCCAAGAAACAGACCATTGCAATTAGTATCCATTTGTGTCTTCCCATAGGTCGTTTGTGTGTAAGAGAATGCCTCTGTTAGAGGGCATGTGCCTTTAGTGTTGATGCTTTGTGTCTTAAACTGCTGTTTGAGACTTTTGTGTCCTTGGCTGTTTTTCGGCTGGACATCTAGCCAGCTGGGAAACATAGGATAGAATTAGAACCCTCAGCCAGTCAACCAGAGTAAAATAGTAAGAGCAAGCTCAATTGTGCCCTGTTTTTTATAGGAAGACATTACTTTTCTTGGGGGGAGAAAAGTAACAATTCCATTTTAAGAGGCCTCAGTTAGGGTCCCTAGGGGATGTGGTTCGATGGCTGTTTGTTGGCATGAGTTAACCGTGTTGATGTCCCGCCATCAGTTTGTCTCTACAATGGGGGTGTAATTCTGCTGTCTGTGCAGTAAGTTAGCTTCAGCACCTGCACGAGATGGTTTATATCCAGTCAGTATCTCCTTATCATGTTGGACTGAAGGAATAGAAAGTTATATTTCACTATTGCCATTTGTATCTGTACAGTGGTTTGTAGTAGTTTCTTGTCTCCTCCTAAATGCTTTTTGACCGTACTGGTATCTCAGGCATGTGTGCTCCATCCGAATTTCTTGCTTCTGGATAGAGCTATGTCAAAAAGAGAAACTATAACCTACATGAAAATTAAAAACAGTTTTTCACATTGTCAGCATTTGGTTCAGAGTTTCTTAATTTTGGTGTGAGAACATGAGGACTTCCTCTGGCGGCACCCACCACAGAGTGGCTCTGAAGCACAGTGTGGATGGGAGAGCAGAGCAGAGCAAACGGCAGGCTTGCTCAGCTCGTTAAAGAAGACGGCACCAGCCGGCTCTGTGGTGCTCCTCTAGATGAAGAGCCTCGTGATATCTGGAGCTGTTTAAAGCTGTGGTGAGTGCGGTCTGCTCTGGAGGGTCTTGCTCTTTTGCTGAGAGATGATTATACCAGACAGTTAACAATGACAGGTAACGTGCTGAGCTGATTTTATTTGCATTTCATTCCATTAGAGTCTAATTTCCTTTATAGGTAGATGTTGAAACCAAATCATTTCCTTACACCAGAAAAGGGAATGATCTGTAAGGCTGAAGGATAGCATCCCAGATCCGTGTTAGACCCTGTCATAATGCTGTGAGCAAGGCCTTTGTCTCCATTGTAATTTTACATATATTTATGTGATTATTTGATGTTAATTAATCATTAAGTAACATTATATAATGAGTACCATGAAGGTAGGGAAAATGTCTTCTTTTGGTTGTTTCTTCCCTCAGTGCCTGGCACACAGTAGGGAGCACAGCAAGTGTTTATCAAATGAAGTAAACTAATCCTTGTGTACCCTGGTGGTGTCACACTGGGTGGTGGCATGTTTTCGTCAACACTCCTAAAGCTGTGACATTTCATTCAGCAGTACTTGTATTGCTACATCATATCTAGGCAACTCATGGAATCATGTTTTAGATGAAGTGAGAACCACCAAAAAATCAAACTCATTGCAGCCTGGTCAATTCCAACTCACAGTGACCCTGTAGGACAGAGAAGAACTGCCTCTTAGGTTTTCTGAGGCTGTAATCTTTTTAGAAGCAGACTGCCACTTTTTTCTTCTGCAGAGTGGCTGGTAGATTTGAGCTGAGACCTGGGCACTTAACCAGTGTACCACTGCTCTGCCCATTTCACCTTGTTGCCCATTAAGGTTATTACCTGGGCAGATTCCAACTTGGGCAGTTATTTTCTCTTGAATTTTCTGCATCTTAAGTGGTTGCCCAAGTTCCAGTTAGGTTTTAGGCCCAGCATCTATAAATATATTTATTGAATTCTTTATGCACTGTATTTGTGCTTTGCTGAAAACCTGGAGCTTTTCATTAGCCTCCAAGGTTAATGACTGGCATTGCATGTTCTCTAAGTAAGGTGCCTAACTTGCCCTTTTGCCTTCTCTCTTCCTTTCCGACATTGTTTGTTGTTGTTAGGCGCCATTGAGTCAACTCCTGATGACCCTGTGTACAGCAGAGTGAGACACTGCCTGATCCTGCACCACCCTCACTTCTCCTAGTTGTAATTCTACCTGTATTTATGTCATTAACTGGTCCGTGCTAATTAATCATTAAGTAACCATAATAAGCACCATGAAGTCTGTCTCATTTAGGGCCCTTCTCTCTTTCAGGGCCTTTCTCTCTTCCAATGATCCTCTACCTTCCTACACTAATCCTTCACTTACAGTAGGGTATATACTGCTGTTTCCTCAGGGATGTCATTCTCAGCTTACCTGAGTTCTTTCTTTTCCTCAAGGTCTATCTCAAGCCTGGTGACATCCGGCTTTCATCTTTTTTTCTTCTTAGGCAAAAAAAATACTGTTTATGAATAAACAGTTGCGTGTACTGATGTTATGATATCGACAGTGCACGTCAAAATTCTTCAGCACTGATAAAAACCAGTTGCCAACCAGTTGATTCTGACACATGACAACTCCATGTGTATTAGACTAGAACTGTACTCATTATAGTTTTCAATGGCTGATTGTTTTGAAGTGTATTGCCAGACATTTCTTCCAAGGCACCTCTGTGTGAGCTTGCACCATCTACCTTTTCAGTTAGCAGTTATGGGTGCTAACCATTCCCACCACCCAGAGACTCCTCAGTCCTAGTGGTATGATCTAAATGTAAGTGTGTTCATACTAATCTGTAATCTAAAGGTAGCCAGTTGCCCTAATCAACTTCCTTCCCACCCCTCCCCCACTGCAAAACTGTTGCAGCCGAGTCAGTTCCTCTTAACAGGGACCCCATGTGTTGCAAAGTAGCACTGTGCCTCACAGGTTTAAGGAAGCAGATCATCAGGCCTGGTCTGCCAAGGCATCTCTGGGTGAAGTAGAACCACCAGCCCTTACAGTTAGGAGCCAAATGCGTAACAGTTTAAGCCATGCAAGAATTAGGGCAGCTCTAAAACAAAATACCGGAACTGGCTGCTTTCAAATTGATTCCCACTCATAGCCACCCTGTGGAACAGAGTGGACTGCCCCCTGAGGTCAGGTTTCTCATTTAAGAGACCTGCTCATGAGAACTACCCAGTCTAGTGCATGCTTTTCTCCCTGCACATTTACGTGTTTCTCTCTGCGTGGATCTGTCTCCCAGTTCCTGGCCTTTAAGTCCCATATCCAATATTTCATTGCCCTGTAGACCTCATGGTACCTCTCTTCTTTAATTCCACTGGCCTTGTATATGGTCCTTCTTTGTGTTCCGATTTCTTTTTCAGTTTTTTGAACATTTTATTTTGATTTGGGTGGAAGTCTACAGAGCAGGTTAGTTTCCCATTCAACAGTTCCTACATATTTTGTTTCATAACCTGAGTTGTGATCCTCTCAGTGCTCTGCCTGCTTCCTCCCTGGCTTCCCTGTTTCCATTCACCCACCTTTCTTGCCCCTTCCTTTCCTCCGACTTTTCTTTTTGGGCAAATGCTGTCCTTTTGGTCTTGCATGGTTTTAATTGTTTTGAGGAGCACATTCCTCGCAGGTAGGCCTGTCTCATGTTTGTTTGGAAGTTGATCTCTGGGAGTAGGTGTAGTTCAGGTTTGAAGGGTGTGTAGGGTCATAGTTGTTGGGGTTCCATCAGTCTTTATCAGAGCAGTAAGTCTGGTCTTAATTATGATTTTAAATTTTTTTCTAACATTTTTCTTCTACTCTCTGTAGGACTTGGTATTATGATTCTGGTCAGAAGGGTCAGTAGTGGTAGCCAGGCACCATGTAGTTCTCTGGGTCTTACGCTAGTGGAGTCTGTGGTTCATGTGCCCCATTATTAGTCCTTTGGATGAATTGTTCCCTTGAGTCTGTAATTTTCTTCACTCATTTTTACTCTTATCAAGAGAAGACCCAATACTTAGATGGCCACTCACAAGCTTTTGAGACTCCAGTGTCAGACACTTAGGTTGTCTAACTTTTTGCTATTTTGAATAATACTGCAGTGAATTTGAGTATGCATGTATCTCTTCATGTGACTGCTCTTAGTTCTGTAGGATATATACCTAGTAGCAGAGTTGCTAGATCATGTAGTATCTCTGTTTCTAACTTCTTAAGGAGTTGTCATACTGTTTTCCACCGTGGTGATACCATTTTACAGTCCTACCAGGAGGGTATGGAAGTTCAAATCTCCCAACACCTTTACCAACATGTGTTGATTTCTGGGTTTTTTTTATTATTGCCAGGATAAGATGGTACCTTGTAACTTTGATTGTCATCTTTAATGGCAAGTGATTGTGAACATTTCTTCGTGTATTTGTTGGCTGCCTGAATGTTGTCTTTGGTGAAGTCTTAGTTCACATCCTTTGACCACTTTTTAATTGGATTGTCTTTTTGTTGGTGGGGTGTTGACATTTTCTATAAATTTAGAGATGAGTCCCTCATAAGGTAAGCCATTGCCCAAAATTTGTTCTATGAGGTCTTTTGATGTGTGTGAGTGCTTCATTTTTAGGAGGTCCCAGTTGTCAAGTTTATCTTGTGCTATTTGTTCCTTATTTCTGTGATTATCTGTTTGACTAGAAGATAGCAGTTGAAGCCAAAAACCGTGTTAATCATTTGAGATTCTGTGCTGTGTAGAACGGGCAGGAAGGTCTCACTTTGATAAAGAGAACTTGGGGGAGGATAGGGCTTACTGGGCTTTCCATTGAGCATTTCTTGTACCATCTACCTTTTCAGTTAGCAGTTATGGGTACTAACTGTTTCCACCACCTCTAAAGAAGTACAGAAAATTTAGAAAAATGGGAAGAAAAACATAAGCCTTCCCCTTGCTAACACAACTATATTTCCTTTATTCTAAGATTCCAACCTACACTGCCTAGTAAAAATTTAATGTAAGCCACAAATGTATTTTAAATATAATTTAAGTACAGTTAAATTTTCTAGTTAGCCACATTAAAAGCAACAGGTAAAATTAGTTTTAGTAATGTATCCTGTTTAGCCCAATATAGTAAAAATAATAGTAAAAGTAATTGTAACTTCTACATATAATTGCTGTAGGGAGCCCTGGGTGGCATAGTGGTTACAGCTAGTAACCAAAAAGTTGGCAGTTGGAATTCCACCAAACATTCTTCGGAAACACTATGGAGCAGTTATGCTCTGTTGTATAGGATCTCTGTGAGTTGTAAGTGACTCCTCAGCAATGAGTTTTGTTGGTTTTTCTGGTGTTGCAGTGTTTAAGAGCTCACCTGCTAACCAAAAGGTTAGCAGTTCTAGTCTAACAGCTGCTTCTTCAAACCTTGTGGAGGAGTTCTACTTGGTCTCAGAGTAGCTATGAGTTGGAACTGACTTGATGGCGTGGAGTTAATGGGATTAAAATCAGTACAGTAAGAATTACTGAGATCGTGTGCGTTACTTTCTAGCACCAAACCTTAAAAATCTGGTGTGTGTTTTGTGGGCATGGCACATGTCAGTTCACAGTAGTCACATTTCAGGTGCTCATAAGTCACATATGACTGGTGGCTACTGTGTTGGACAGTATTGTTCAGACATTTTCCCCACCCCACCCATTTTAATGAGACTGAAACTGGGTTCCATCTTAAAGTAGATGTCAAAAGAAATGCTCCCTTTTTTCCCTACCCCCAAAACTACTGTTAAATCTGTGGTTTGTCTTAAAATGTATGGCGTCTCAGTAACAGGGCAATGTGCTATTACTAATTTGTGTATTTCCTTTTGGTTTCCCCCTGTGTGTGCTTTACACGGCTACAATGTTAATAGGTTGCTGCTTTCACTTAATGTGCTTTTTTTTCATCATGCTAGTATTTGTATTTACTTTCTGTTAGATAGTTAAGTTGCTTCCAGTTTTTTAGTTTTGTAAATAATAGTGGTGAACATTTTGGTGTTATGTGGCTATTTCCATAGACTAGATTCCCAGAAGTTGGATTATTGAGTCATGAGGTGTGAACATCAGCTTTTTTGTTGTGTGTTTCCAAATTGCTTTTCAGGATGGGTGTTTTCATGTCTTCTTTTTTTGTTTGTTTCTTACCTTTTCAACAAGTTCTAAAGACTGGCCTTTAACTGTGTTTTAAGAGAGTTTCACTATCACTGGGGCTTTGGGGGGCTGGGAAAGTGATGGCTAATTACATAGACAACAGGTACTGTCTTAATTAATTTTGTATTTTATTTATTAGTTTGAGAAATAAATTTTTTCCACATTTGTTTACTAGTTGTGTGTCCTCTTTGGGGAACTGTGTGTTCCTGTTCTTTGTGACCTAAGGTTTGATAGGGAAGTACCACACCTTGGTTTCAGACTACTCAGGAGTACAGGAAAAAAGAAAGCAAGGTTTAAAAATGATTTGTGCTGATTCTTAATCCATTGTCTAATGACTAGCTTTAACCTAGCCCCTTACAGAGCCTATAGGGTCACTGTGTATGGCAATCAACTCGAAGGTAGAAGACAGCAGGTTTTGGGTTTTTTTTTTACAGAACCTCATAGCTCTGCCTTTCCCTAGTGATGAGAAAAACTGCCCGATGTGCTGGGGAGGGTCTGGGAGTAGGAAACCACTGAGGGGCCACTTGGCTCAGCTGGCTTTCACACCACTACCCTCCAGCCTCACTTGCTGGCATGGATGGGTGTTCCAAGTTTTTTAAAATTGCGGTCGATTCATGTAAGACAAATTTAACCATTTTAAAATGAGCAATTCTTTGCATTCATGGTGTTACGCAATCACCACCTGTATATAGCTTCAAACCATTTTTAGCAAAAGGAAGGAGGTCTCAATGAAACTGTTTCATTCCACCTATGTAAATGAAATGGTTTGATCTCATTTAGAAAACCAAAGTCTGTTGCACAGTCTTTAGTTTTTTTCCCAAGAAGATGGCTTATCCAAATGTAGATTTATGCCAGCTTTACCCTAAATCCCTAGAGTGGATCCTGACCGCCCTGTAAGACAGAGCAGAACTGCCCTAGAGGGCTTCTAAGCCTGTAATTTTTACAGAAGCAGACTGCCACCTCCTTTCTCCTGAGTGGCTGATGCGTTCAAACTGCTGACCTTGTAATTAGCAGCTCATGTCTTAACCACTGGGCCACCAGGGCTCCTGAGCTTTGCCTTAGTCCTGTCTTTATTTTCACGTGTGCAAGAGCTTGTGCAGATTTCGAAAAACAGATGTTTTTTATTTTCTTTAAAACAACTAGTGCAAAATAAAACTGGTGTCAGTGACTTAGGTAGTAAGTTCCCTTTTTTCATCCCCCAGGACACGACATTTGGTTCTTGAGGGAATAAGGTATATGGAATATCATCTCTGTGGAATCTCTTTGACGGGAAGCCGAGATCAGTGTTTTTTAAGTCAGCATCAGGACCCTGGGGAACGGCAGTAAGCACGTGCCTTCTGGTGTTCCCGAGGTTACCAGTCCAGTATTACCTTTCCTCACCTCTCTCCACCCACCTTTTGAAACAACTTGAATTGTTACACAAATCCAGGTTACTGTAGTAAGATTACTACTCCAGAAATGTTTGGAACTCTAAATTATATACAGTTTCTTAAATGGGGTTGAGGAACCTTGGACTTCATCCAGAGCGTTAGTGTTAACAACTCCAGGAATCATTTGGGGTCTTCAAATGTCTGTTCAGATTACAATCAAACTCTTGCTGCTGCGCATGGAGTGGGATACCTCAGGTCCAAAGCAGAGCTCTGTGAAAGTGGATGCCTCTGGAGAAAGGGTTGTCTCTGAGGGAGTACCTGTTGACAGGGACAGTCAATTGCATGAAGTGACAGCGGTAAGGAGAAGTGTCAGCGACAGATGAGAACAATAATTAAAAGATAGTGGAACATGCCCTGTGTGGCTTGGTGATCAGTAGAAAAGGCATGGATTTTCAAGTCATCTGGGACTGCACGCAAATCCTTTTCTAAGCCTCTTACAAACATGGATTTTAGGCTACTTCATCTGTGAGCGTCAGTTTACCTGTAAAGTCAGGGAGTAGTAATACCCACCCCATGATAGTATTGAAGATTAGTTGAAATAACATGCAGTGTGCCTAAGTACATGGGCAATAAAAAACAGACCTTTCAGAGAAGTGCTTAAGAGCAGGGGCCCTGGAGCCAGACTGCTTGAGTTCAAATGCTGACTCTGCTACCTGTCACTTACGTGTCATTGGGCAAATTATAGCTCTGTGCCTCAGTTTCCTTTTTCAGAAAATCATACAGGAGAAGGTTGCATGAGGATGCCTGGCACTCAGTAAGTACTCAGTAAGTGTTGGCCTCTGCCCTTACTGTCGCCAGTGCTGTTGTCATTATTCATGTTGCTGTGGGCAACCACAGCTTTGAAATAAGGTCTGGTGAGGCTGTCCAGCATTTTTTTGCTTGACCCCCAGGGTTGAAGAAGAAGTCCAAGGAATCAGCTGGTGTTCGTACTCTCTCCTCGGTCACCTCATCCACAGTCCATCCTGCCTCAAGGCTGTTTCCAGACTATTTAAGAGACTCATTTGTACTCAGAAAGGCAGAGTCAGAATTAGCAGCTTCTGATTGTATAAACTACCAAGAAAAAAAAAAAGATCCTGGTCCTGAGTACCCGGAGGCAACAGCCAGATGTCTGTGCAGTCTCTGGCTTGGATCTTCTGCTCCATCCCATTCACTTGTGGACTGTCATTTGATTCCCTTGACTGAGAGTGAAAACAGAAACTGAAAGCTCACAGCCATTCCATAGTTCAAGTCATAAATCCCAGAGCTGCTTGTTGGCATATTTATTGGTCACATATCAGAAACTCATAAGGCAAACAAGGGCCTGCCTGCACCTTAACTTTGTGGCTGGTCTCATGGTCTTGTGTGGTTTGGAAAGATGGGAGGAGGGCATTTTAGATGAGTGGCATTTTCTGTTTTCAGTCTTTGTCCTTTTTTTCTACTGGACCAGGTACATACGCAATTTTAGAGGAATTCCCTATTTTGTGCTTTAAATTTTTTTATTGTTTGGTTTAATTTTTGTTAGTACTCTGGGAAAGGTAAGATACAGTAAACTCTGAACCACTCTTTTGGACTTGCTGAGGGGCAGAAGGAGCCTGTGCACGGTCAGGGGCACGTAGAATGACCTGGAGCACTTTTGCTTTCACCAGGAGTAGAGGAAGGACTATGCTTAGCATTCTGGAAGGCTCTGGAGCACGAAAAGTAACAACTTTCTCTGGGACCTGTGTTCCCAAGGTACTGTGTGTTCTGAACATCCATAAATTTTATCTTCATCCCCAAACTATCATGATGTGAAAATCCCATTCAGGGGCTCCCTCTCGGGTGTTTTACAAGACTTTCTGCTCACTTTTCACTCTCAGTCATAATTTCATAGTTTCATGTATAAATGTGTAACTATTTGAAGGAGAAATTAGTAGCATAAAGGCTGTTAATCAATGTGATCATTCATGGAAAATTACCACTGAACATTTGCAACTACTCTCCTGCATCAGAGAACTTAGCTTTTTTCTCTTGTCCCAGATGTATGTAAGTAGTTAAATAAGAGCTAATGTTGCTGTCTAGAACTGTTGGTTGAAAAGTAGTTTTAGAATAAGTAAAATTAAAGAGAGACTAGGGTCTAAACCTACATAGCAGTTCCATCAGTGATGGAGAAGGCAGAATTTGGAGAGGGAGGTGGGGGTCTCAGAGAACTCCTAGTCAGATAAGGAATGGCCAGGGAGAAAAGTGTGACTGCAGTCACAGAGCCCAGCAGCAACAAAGTGTCAGCAACAAAGCGGGACTGCCCCGCCCTTTCCTCATCCCTAGACTCGTCCTTGCCACTGTACTGCTCTGCCACCTATCATACAGCATTTATTGTTTCTCTTCCATCTCTAAGATCCAGGAGGCAAGCTATTTTAATTACTTCCTTTTAATTAATGTGCCTTTTCTTTTCGTTTTACCACCTAACCATTAGACCCAGATAAGGTCCCTTTGGCAGGAATGGGAGGCAGCATCTGGCGTGGCCTTAGAACCAGATTTGCAAGCCCACGTTGCTAGTTACTTTCATTCCTTCTACAGAAGCCAGTCTGCTCAGCTAAAGAAACATCTGGCTGTTTCCCACCCTCATGCCCTTGCCTGTGCCCACAGTGCCCTCTTCCTACAGAGTCCACTTTGGGCCAGTGCAGGGTTCACCATTTCTCACTGGAGCAGGTGTGTGCAGAGCCCAGGCCAGTACCCAGCACGCAGTGGGTGGTCTCCTCAACCAGACGCCTTCTTTCCTGTGGCCTTTCAAGTCTGTACTGCTCAGGTTTCACTTGTTGCTGCTGTCCTATGATGTGTCCCTATATGTATATATTCTCCTCTTCAACTAGACAGTGAGCTTCTGGGCAAAAGAAGCCGTGACTAACACACTGCATTTCCCTACAGTGTCTGCACAGTACCTTGCACATATTTCATACCAGATAAAAATTGGTTGATTGAATGAACAGTTTCTTTTTGAGGAAATTGCCTGAAGGATACTGTAGAGCAAGCCCGGAAATTGTAGTACTTGAGAGGACTACTGAATAAACTCCAGCTTTGCAAACCTCTCTGATACACTGTCCAACCTGAGAACAAGAAATCAAGATTGTCAGCCTTTAATACAAATGGATCCAGTTTTGCTAGCCTGAGAGTGAATGTTCTTTGCCTTTGTCCTCTTATGATCCAGTCATTTAAGAACTGCTGGCATTGTTAGACAAAATTGTTGAGTACTGCCCTATCCTGTGTGAGACACCTGCCTACTCCAAAGGAGCCTCGGTGCCGTGGATGCCCTACTTCAGCCAGCAGACTACCCTGCCTTTGGCCTCAGGTCTTTTGGCTTTGTACCATTGTACCAGTTCAGCTGGCTGGCAGATATGTTCACTCTAGTCATGTTTGCAAGCTGGAAGGAATCTTTCAGGCAGATTTGACTTCTAGGAGCACAGTAACCTGACATCCATTTTGGTGGTTTATTAACTTGTACCTCTGACTGGGCAGTTTCCAGGCTGCCCACAGCCACAGTAGAGGTGTGACTGCTTCCTGAAATGGCCCAGTCTCATGCCCTTACTGTATCGACATCGGTCACCAACAGCTGGAAGCCAGGAAGGCTGAAATAAAGTGACACAGCACCATCGTTGGCTTGGAAATAGTTAACAACAATCTGATCATTTGGTTGAACTCTAGGACCCTCAATAAAAACTTCATACCAACTCCCATCCCAAGCCAGCTTCAGCTAAGTCTCTCTTACCCCGTCTTTCTGGACCAGCTGCCTGGAGTCAGGGTCTACCATAGAGTGAGTGTGCTAAGCTGTCGGTGCAGCAATACCTGAATGTTTCCAGACATAGCCAGGCTGAGGACCATAACACAACATAGAGAGCCAAAGGGCCATGGAGGAGTACAAGCTCAGGAGTCAGATGAAACTAAGTTCGCATCCAGGCTCTGCCACTATCTAACCTGTAATTTTGAAGAAAGCAGTAAACTTCTCTGAGTCTCAGATTCCTGGTGTATGGAGCTACCTTTCTGAGAACACTAGTGTGATAAAGTGTGTGAAGCACCTGGCACATGGAAGACTTTCCAGAGCAGTTACTCTCCTTGTCCTCAGTCTTGTCCCACCTCACACTTACACCCCCATAATACCCCTTGCTATTGCTGCAGAAGGCATGGTTCCCTCACTGTTCTAGGTGTTTATTTTGTCCTGTGTGCTTTTTTTCATATTGCAACAGGCATCACGGGCCCAAATCCTAGACAAAGCCACAGAGTACATCCAGTATATGCGAAGGAAAAACCACACACACCAGCAAGATATTGATGACCTCAAGCGGCAGAATGCTCTTCTGGAGCAGCAAGGTGAGCGCCCAAGTTGGCAGGGCAGCTGGCCCTGCTCTGTACCAGGGCCTGCAGAGTCAGCCAGACTTGGAGCATGCATGCAGACGCGGCCTTGGCTCTGCTTCCTGGGGCCTCAGTGGTTGAGCATTAGAGCCATCCTGAGAAGGACCTGAGCCGCCAGTGAGGAGACAGTGGAGTCTAGGGAGTTGGACATCTGGAAACTTGTATCTTTTCTGACCCAATTTCTCCCTTTTGGGGGCTCAGGTGGTCTGCCTGCAGGTAGGGGGTCACACCTGTTGGCATCAGGTGTCAGAAAAGAGCTTTGAGGTCCTTGGAGTAGGATGTGTTGTGTAAGTACCGCAAACTCCAGATGTTCAGGGACAGTGAGCCCTCTCCACTGTCAGTGGTAGTCCGATCAGGGCAGCCTATGGGCCAGGCCCGTGCTCTTCTCCAATGCTCACACCCACCTTTTCCTACAACCACAGGGGAAAGCGAGAGCTGATCAAGTTCTTTGTTCCTGGGGAATTCACTTCTCTTCCTCCCTCGTGGAAGATGCAAGTAAAAGGAAATGCAAGTAACCACTTGGGATAGAACACGTCAGATAAAATAAAGTCAGTGGGTTGACCATCCAGGCTGATGATGAACTGAACCGTGGGATGGGCAGTGGGAGGCATCAGCGGGTTGGTTCCTGGGCCAAGCAGCCTGCATGTAGAGGCTGTATGTCAAAGGGCCCAGGTAATCAATGTACATTCGTGACTTGCTCCAAGTGTCCAGCTTGTCATTCCAAGTGGATCTCATAGACAAGAACTAAGTCAGTACTTTTCTTTGGATGATACATCTTATGTCATCCTTCCCTGCTGTTGTGGATAATGTCATCAGAGTTGTTACCTGTGACTTGTGCACCCTTGTGTAGGCTGGTACTGTCGGGCCAGCTTCTCCTGTCACTGCACTGTCGGATCCCACAGGAAGCTTACGCTCCTCTCTCCATGCTGGGTTTCCAGGGCAGGGCAGTCACATCACACACCTCCTCTTTCGGACTGAATGGGATTGCAGCGTGTCTGGCCATGTCCACTGGGCCCCAAGGCATGGCTGGGAAAAGAGGGAGGGAAATGAAGTGTACGAGTGAAACAGCCACCAGAAGGGAGTCCTTCTGAACCACCTTGAGCTTCAGGCCGGCAAGCCCTTAGGAAAAGCAGGCTGGACCCTGAGTCTGAGACTCAGCTACCCACTGGTCTCCAGAAGACCATAACACTCTCCCTTGGTTGCCTTTCAGTCCGTGCACTGGAGAAAGCGAGGTCAAGTGCCCAACTGCAGACCAACTATCCCTCCTCAGACAGCAGCCTCTACACCAACGCCAAGGGCAGCACCATCTCTGCCTTCGATGGGGGCTCGGACTCCAGCTCGGAGTCAGAGCCTGAAGAGCCCCAAAGCAGGAAGAAACTCCGGATGGAGGCCAGCTAAGCTAAGCGGGGCAGGCCAGCAATAAAAACTGTCTGTCTCTCCGTCGTCTCATCCTCTTTCAGTTCGACGTTAGAAACCTGAGAACCATTTAAGAGACTTTATTTTTCTTACTCTTTTTTTTTTTTAATTTTTATTTTACATAGAAGCTCTTGGACAACAGCTCTCATTCTCCTCCATTTCCACTGCTTTTTTTAAAAAAACGAAAAAGATAACATTTTCCCTTCAGGGATTCCCTGTTCCCACCAGGAATTTTTAAACCAAAACACCCCAATGTGGCAGCTTTTTCTGTGGAGGACAGATGGCCGGCCGGACCTCTGAGCACATGGTGTCCTAACCGCCCCACAGGCTCCTCCAGCCCTGCTGGGCTTCGCGCCTGGAGGACCCCTTCCCCTCACAGGCCTCTCCCCAGTCCGCCCTCACTTCCACTTGATAGACTTTGTGAATCTGTGAACCGCTCGACTTCAAGAAGACCATCGGTTTGGAATAATCAGAATTATTCCCACCCCACCACCCATTTTTAAGGTTTTTTTGTTATGTTTTGTTTTTGTTAAACCTAAAAGCTCTTTATCACTCCTGTTGCGAGACCAGGTCCTAGAAGTGGGTTGTATCAAAGGAGAGTGGAGACAGATTTGCAGAGCAGAGTCTGCGGCAGGCTTCGCTGTGCTGCTTGCAGCTGTAACAGGCCTGCGGGGCTGCGGGGCCCTCTGTAGTGTGCGTGGGAGAAGGCAGCCGCGATGTGTCAGCCACTAGAAAGTTGGTAGGGGGTGGTTCTTCGGGGTGGGACAGGGAGGGGGAAGATTGGGTGGGGGTGGAGGTTTTGTATGGAGGGCCAGTGATGATGTTTTGATATTTATTTCCTGCTACTGAAATTTGAATCTTTAGTGAATTGTCCCTATTTCTGATGATGTCGGTATTGCAAAGCGACAGATTCATAAAGTAATGATCAAATCTTCCTTCCCGTGTGCATTTCTAAGAAATAGAGCCAACTCATTTTGTATGTAAATACCAAGAGCAATTTACCTGGTACTAAACCCGCACAGGCCAGTGCGGACCCTTCCCCATCCTTGCCCTTTCTTCTCCTTCCGTCCTGGAACCTGTCTCCATTACATGACCCAGCCCTGGTTCTGGCTGTGGTCAGTGGATCCCAGTGAAGGGTTGTGTGTGTTAGGCCGCATTTCTTTGTCTTTTTCCTACTCCGTTCCTGGCGTTCGCTGATTTCTAGTGTATACCTCTAGTCTCAGTCTGTGTTTGATTCCATTCCATGGAAATAAAAAGTATGTTGTACATACTGCAGAAGAATTGTCTTGCAAGTTAAGGCTTCCCCCTTTACTATAAGACTATAAATAAAAACTTATTTTATCCTTTTTAGTGGTGGTGGTGTCTTCTTGCTCTTGCAAGGGCCTAGATGGAAGAAAGAGTTCTCTGGGGGCCGGTGGGCCAGTGTGGATGCCTGAGAGAGGAGCAGAGACCATTTAGCTGGACTTGCAGATCTGGGAGCCCTCACAAGCCAGAGCTGTTCCCTCTTTGTTCCGAGAGTTCAGCTCAGCCCATGGGGTGGGCAGATCCATGTGGTAAGTCGAGGATGGTGTCTTTGTTTACTGGACAGAGGCTTCTGAGGTTCGAGCAGGGAAGAGCTTATTATCCAAGCTAGATCTGGTTCCTGCTAAACAAATGAGCCAGTGGAAATTAGGAGCCCAGAGCAGCGGGTTCGGGTTTCTCATGGTCTCAAGGACCTTTTGATTCCAGAGCATTCCAGTATGGTGAGAGGAGGCAGCAGATCTGCCAGGATCTGGACATGAAGTGGCTACAACAGCTTCCAGTTGCTGAGGATTCTACACCAGACTGAACTTGTGTGACCCTGTGGGGAAAAAGATTTGTGGCTAGAACACAGCTCAGCTTTGGTGTTCCTGTCTGACTGACTGACAGTCACTTGCTGTTCCTAGACCAAGGAGGAGTGAAGTCAGCTTTTCAGTTTGCCACCATGTTTAGAATGTTGGGAAGTGCTTGGACTGCTACCAGTTGGGTGTCAAATCCATAGTCCCTCTTTGGTTAGTGGGGGTTGGCAGATGTTTCTACAGTAGATAGACTATAACGTAAACCCATGATTGCATTAAGGAAATAAGGATGCTAGGAGATATTAAAGACATCCTTTTCAAGGCAGAGGAAAGGACCAGAATAAACACAAAATTGAAAATGAGAAGTCAGGTGATGATTGCATAAGCCCCCAAGGTTAGCATGTTTTTTTCCTTTTCTCCATTGCCCTTAAATCCCTTCATCATGTATCTGGCCTTAATTATAAACTTGGTATTAACAGGCTGTGTGTAAATCACAATGTGAGCAGTCAGGGTGGGATCACCTCCAGGTGAAGCCACTTGGAGGGAAGCTGAGCGGAATGTGAAGTGGGACATCCATGGGGCACAGAGCAAGCTGCTCAAAGCTGGACTTCAGAGCAAACAAGTCTGGAGATGAGCCATGTCCCTCAGAGCCAGTCGTTGGCTCAACAGATGCTGAGTCTTAGGCTTCTTCAGAAGATTTCAGTCAACTAGTTGGAGTAAAAGGGGTGTGACACACAGCTGGATCAGGAAGTCTGAACCGTAAGGACACACTGAATGGATGCTGGTCAAGAAAGAGTGGTGTCATCGGGAGCAGCTGCCTGGAAAGGAAGACAAGGTAGGAGACCCTGGGCTAAATAAAGGGGACAAATGAATGTCATAGCGATGTTCCTCGTATGTGGTCTGTGTGTCTAGGAAGTATGTGTATGGCCCTCCAGGACACTGAAGCTTGGGCTATAGCTGAGCTTGGACAGGAGTGTTAATTCCATGGCTGGTTTTCATCATTGCTCTCCGGACAGTCTACACGGAAAGCCAGATAACGCATTGCTTTGTTTGAGGGCTGCAGTAGGTGGCTTTATTGAGGAAGAGGCTTGTTAAAATCAACTTGCTGTTTTCCCAGCCAAGTCAGTGCACACAGCCCTCTTGCAGTGGTGAGTTGGATGGATGTTCCTTTGCAGATGCACAAATACAAGAGTATTTAAAACAACCCCGTTTTTCAGGTTCCTGATGTGCTGATTCCACTGGCTTAACAGTTACAACTTCAGCAGAGAATGTCCTTAACTTAAAGAGCTGTCATCTTGGCTGGGAAAGGACAGGAAAAAACAAATGGAGTAGACAGTAGGAGACAGAGCCCTCGACTGGGACTGAGGAGAGCAGATTGGCTTCTGATACTGGAGTGCAATGGCTGGTGTTTGGGCTCTGAAGTCATTCTTCCTGGTTCAAAATCCTGTCACTGCCACTTAATAGCTGTGCTGTCTTGGGGAAGTTACTTCTCCTTAGCCTCCCTGACCCCATCTATAAATGAGGATAATAATAGTACTAACCTCATAGGGTGTCTGTGAGGATTAAATGAGATAATTCTGATAACACTCTTGACCTCAGGGGCCATATGAGCATTCGGGAGCCAACTGTCATTATCTAAACAAAGCAGGTGAGGGGGGGTGGGCGGGGAATCTGCAAAGAGGGAAACGCCCAGCTTCTGCACACCTCCCGAAAGAGGCCCCTGGTGCCTTCATTAGTCAAGTCTGGCATACA
Organism: Heterohyrax brucei; assembly: GCA_028571685.1. Lineage (NCBI taxonomy): Eukaryota > Metazoa > Chordata > Mammalia > Hyracoidea > Procaviidae > Heterohyrax > Heterohyrax brucei. The sequence goes on along the minus strand of CM053151.1, from coordinate 86,260,720 downwards.
CCCAAGGCGCTGCCTATTCCTTCCCATCACTGTTCAGGTGGTACCTCTGGATAGTGTACCCCCATGGCGGTACTGCTCAAAGTGGAGCCTTAGGCCATCCCCAGAGGTGCCTGTAACGTGATTCCTGGTCTCAAGCTCCTTCAGCCTCCTAAAGTGTATGGTGGATCAACACCCAGAGTGTGGCTGTTCAACAAATTCTCCCGGGTAGTTTTGATCCCACTCAGATGTGGCTCCCAAAAGGGAACAAAAGGAAGCTGTTGGGGAAAGTGAGGCACAGCTGAGTTGAATTAGTGAAGTGGGTCTGTGGTCAGGCTTTCTAAGGCTGCATTTGGGCAAAGCGGGGCGATGGAACTGGTCCCTGAGCTACCTGGGTGGTGTTCCCCTTCTGCCAGTGGAGCTCTGATTGTTTTTGGATGCCTGGCTGAGCTATCAAATCCTTAAACTCAGGAAGAAAGCAAGCCAGGGACTGCCCAGCCACCACCTTTTGAGACCCCAAAGGAAGGTGGAGTCATGATGCAACATCCATCTTGATGCTGAGCTCTGGCTAGCCTTGGGCCTCCAGGCAGGTTGAGATGTGGCCAGATCAAGGCCCTCTCAGGCCTGTTAGCCAGGCTGCCTTGTGGACCACCTCTGAGAACATTAAGCTATGGCCTTTATTTGTTCCTAACAGACTTCTTCTAGCCTGAGGAGGAACCCAAGAGTTTGTCATGCCCTCCACTAGATGGAGAATAGAAAAGCCACAGTGAGAATGATGCCCCAGCTAAGGCACCATTAGATCCTGTCTCTAGAGTGCAGGGCATAGTTAGGTGTAGGCCAAGTATTACAGACCCAGCTTTTCCCCAGGAAGGGATCAACAAAAATATTTTCTAGGGAATTCCTCAGGTAGATGATCAAATGGGCCAAATACCTCACTTGTGGAGTAGTTAGGGAAAGGTAGCTTTAACTGGATGTTAGGCTGCAACTACAACAAGAGTCCACGCTTAGGGTTGGGAGGCTGTCCTGGCAAAGAATCATCGTGCCACTGGTGAGTGTTGTCATGCTCAGTGCCCCATCAGTGCAGGGCTGAGGGCGGGGAGCCCAGCAGCTCCAGAACCTGTGCCTGACACATAGTAAGTTCCCCTCAAATAGGAGTAATTGTTAGGTCTGCATGCCACCATGTGTTCGGGGCATGCAACCAACATTTCTGAGCTTACCTGCGACAGAGTGGGCAAACACCATTCTTCTCTCTGGTGTCATATGGGTTCTGTGCATACAAATCCTTACAGGAGGAAGGAAACGTCTGTTGAATGCTGAAGGGCAGTAACCAGTAATGTTTTCTGAACAAACAAGACCACAAATCTGTTGTGTTTCTTTAAAAATGGACTTGGGAAATGAAATAGGCTCTTCCCGGTGAGATAAGATCCACTAGCTATTAACAGCCTGGTTTCCGTTCGTGTTCCTACGGTGCCTGGTGGCAGGCAGCATGCTGGGCACAGATGCTGTGAACATACCTTGTGCCCCCACGATCCCCACTTGGGGCTGGCTCTAGTGGTGGTGAAACCTTGCCTTGCAGGGGCTCTTTGAGCAGAGTTGGCCTGGTGGCGTGAGGTGAGGGCAGACAGGCCTGATGATGGGCCCTCCAGGCACCTACGTGCTAGGTCACCCTGGCTGATATGTGGGGTGCTCCAGCATGTTGGGCATGCCTAGAAGACCCAAGCAGGTGGCCCTGGACAAGTCACTATTAACTGGCTGAGCAGGTTCCCTCCTGCACCTGGGAGATCATTGCCAGCTGCACCAGCAGGTTTGCTCTGACTGCCAGGCCACACTTAGGGTTGTTTTCTCCTGATGGTCACTGCGGAGGGTGGGGCTGTTGTACACCCACAGCCTCCTCCAGGCAGTGTTATCCAACAGTCACTGCTAGTAAGTTTTCCCAGTAAATTAAAGGCCAAAGGAAAAATAAAGAAGAAAAATTGAGGATCTAGTATTAAGCCATCCCAAAACCAAGCACAGTGAGGGATTAGCCTCCTGCCAAGAAACACAGAAACCTGACAGCTGCCATAGAGGCTGATGGAGATAGGTCCACCTTCTTGCCACAAGCCAGCCCCTGTGCCAGCCCAGGAAGACTGACTAAGCAGTGCAAAGTCTGCTTGAAGAAATAACCAGAGGACAGTCAGAGCAGCCAACCACACCTTCAGTCACAGGTCATCCAGCCCAGGGGAGTCCAGTGACAATGTGGCTCCCCCACACAGTACTTGAGAGAGTCATTGGTTCATATCTCCTGGTACCATCAACAGCTTGGAGGTGGCAGGGGCAGATGTGGGGCTAAAGACCAATGGCCAGTGGCTTTGAGTCAGAAGGCCACAGTGAGGCCAACCAGCTGAAATGAAATCTCATGTTCACTGCAAATACCTACTAAAAGGCTAGTGGGCGCCTTCAGATAGGGTAGATTCTGGTAAAACAATCTGTGTGCATGTCAGTGGACTTCAGCCACCTTGAGTATTCATCTCTGTGTTTGAGGGTCAGTTGTGGGGTTGCCTCTCCACGGGTTCAACCCACAGGGATTCAAGCAGTTCAGATTCTGAGCCCGGTACTGTGCCAAACTGAGGTATCCCATAAAGCCTAGGCCCCGCCTTCAAGTAGCTTAGAGTAAGCAGCAATGAGACATGTACATGTGGCCAAACACACATGTCTCAGCTCCAGTGCCAGGGTGTTCAGAAGTTGAAGTCCTCTATGAGAGGGGCCACTGTGGGTGGGGAAGGTACAGGGCCTGTCATTTCTCATGTTCTTGGTTAGTCTCCATTCTTCCTTCACGGGAAGCCTAGTCTTGGGCAGTCCACAGAACACCTGGGTCCCCGTGCAGCAGTCCAGAGAGGTTGAGTAGAGATTGTGGGTGAAGGAAAGGTGGGCCAGGGCCTTCACTCTGTAAGGGCTGTGCCACCTTTCCCATAATCCACTGCACCTGGGTGTTTAGGCCCAAGGCCACTGCTGCTCAGAGTGGAGCCTAGCAAAGTCAGTCTTCCTGGGGACACGGTAGTGTAGATCTCCAGTATTCATTGCACCCTCACCATGGTTATCCCCTGACAGGCGGGCACCCTTGGCAGAGCAGTCAGTCATCCTGTGCACCAGGACCTGGTCAGCACACCTTGGGAACAGCACCCCCTAGATCCCTGTGACGGAGGGTCTGTTTAGCTCACCTATTTGAGACTGAGCCTTGCTCTGCATCTAGTAAGGAGTCCCAGTGGCACAGTGGTTAAGTACTCAGCTGCTAATTGAACCCACCAGCTGCTCTGCAGGAGAAAGATGCTGTCTGCTTCCATAAAGATTAATAGCCTTGGAAACCCTGTGGGGCAGTTCTGCTCTGTCCTGTGGGGTCGCTACAAGTCAGAATTGACTCAGTGGCAACTGATTTGGTTTGGTTTGGGATCTGGATCTAGTCGCTAAAATCCCAGCCCCCTGTGACTTTTCTGCCCCATCAACCCAGGCCATCACGGAGACAGCAGGTGGCAACATGAAGTCTCACACCCAAGATAACCAACATGTAGCACTTTTAAAATTTTATCATGGAAAATCTTGAATGTAATCAAAGCTGAGAGAATACCATCCTGAACCCAGATGTATCCATAACTCAGTCTTAACAATTATCCACATGCAATCCTTCCTAAAAGGCATGCTAAGCATACATTGTCATAATGGAAAGACACTGCTCACAGAATGAAACAAAAGAATCCCCAGTCATTTACACAGATAATCTCTCCTCAAGAATGTGAGGCCCAACTCTCCACTCCTTAAATACGAGCTGTGCATAATGACTTCCTTCTAAAACGTACAGTCTGGAAAGGAGGTGAAACACAGTAGCAAGCTCACAGATGCTGCCTGAGCTGAGCATCGGTGGGTCAGGTTGGTACGATACGCCCCTGGTGTGATGTGGTCAGCAGGGTGCTCCACCTCTGAATCTTCCTCCCCAAACAATAACCCTAGTCTAATCCTGATAAAAATATCAAATCCCAATAGGAGGATGTCATGGATTGGATTGTGTCCCCCTAAAATATGTGTCAACTTGGCTAGGCCACGGTTCCCAGGATTGTGTGGCTGTCCTCTATGCTGTGGTCTAAGCACTTATCCCCACTTTGTGAGTGTTGTGAATCCTGACCTCTGTATGCTAATGGGGAAACCCTGGTGGCATAGTGGTTAAGTGCTACAGCTAAGTGCTATGTCTGCTAACCAAAAAGTCAGCAGTTCAAATCCACCAGGCAGTCCTTAGAAACTGTAAGGCAGCTGCTAGCTCTACTCTGACCTTTAGGATTGCTATGAGTCAGACCAGACTTGATGGCAGTGGGTATATGTTAATGGAGCCCTCATAGCACAGTGGTTAAGCGTTTGGCTTAACCACAAATCTGGCAGCCACTCCTTGGAAACCCAGTGGGGCAGTTCTGTTCTGCCTTATAGGGTCAACTATGAGTCAAAATAAACTCAGTGGCAACCTGTTTGGGGTTGTTTTTGTACATGCTAATGACACAATCACTGTGGGGTTTGTCTTGAGTCACAACCTTACAAAAGGGTGTGAATCCAGTCACACTTTACCCAAGCTACATCCTTGTTTGAGTCACACTTTTTGTGGTGTTGTTATTGCTGTTAGGTGCCATCAAGTTTGTTCCGACTCATAGCAGCCCTAGGCACAACAGACTGAAACTCTGCTAAGTCTTGCACTGTGCTCACAATCATTTTTATGCTCAATCCTGTTGCTGCAGCCACTGTGTCAATCTGTTTATCATGATGTGCTGCTTACAGGTCTACCTGTGAGGATTTTTGTTTTCTTTATGTTGAGTTGCAATCCATACTGAAGGCTGTGGTCCTTGATCTTCACCTTAACAACAGGTGAAAACAGGGACAAGTGAGCGGGGGGAAGAGGGGCTTCACACCACCAAGAAGAGCTGAGAGGGAATACATCCTTTGGACCTGGGGTCCCTGCTCTGAGAACCTCCTACACCAGGAGAAGATTCAGGCCAAGACATGTGGAAATCTCCAAGGAACACCAGGCCCACAGGTGCTGAAAGGGGACAAAGACTGTCACTACAGGTCAAAGAGAGAGAAAGCCTTCTCCTAAAGCTGGTACCCTGAATTTGGACTTCTAGCCTCCTAAACTGAGAAAGAGGAAGTTTCTGTTTGCTAAAGCCATCTACGTGTAGTATTTCTGTTATAGCAGCATTAAATAACTAAGACAAGGGATATCCTACAAAAATACTTGACCAGCCCTCCTGAAAAAGGTCAAAGTCATCAAAAACAATGTCTAAGAAACTGTCACAGCCAAGAGGAAGCTAAGAAAATGTGACAACTAAATGTAATGTGTCATCCTGGTGGAATCCTGGACCAGAAAAAAGGCATTAGGTAAAAGCTAAAGCAATCCAAATAAAAGATAAACTTTACTTAAAATAATGTATCAATATTGGTTCATTGTTGTTGCTGTTGTTAGATGCCATTGAGTCAGTTCTAACTCATAGCAACCCTATGCACAACAAAACAGTGCCCAGTCTTGCACCATGCCTACAGTTGTTTTTATGCTTAAGTTCACTGTTGGACCCACTGTGTCATTCCATCTCGCTGAAGATCTTCTTTTCTGACCCTCTACTTTATCAAGCATGATGTCCTTCTCCAGGGACGGATCCCTCATAACATGTTCAAAGTATGTAAGATGCAGTCTCTCCGTCTTTGCTTCCAAAGAGCACTCTGGTTGTAAACTTAACTTCTCCCAGAACAGATCTGTTTGTTCTTTTGGCAGTCCATGGTACATTCAGTGTTCCTCTGCAACACCACAATTCAAAGTTGTTAGTAATTCTTCTGTTTTCCTTATTCATCATCCCTCTTTTACATACATATGATGTGATTGAAAACACCATGGCTTGAGTCAAGTACACTTTAGTCTCCAAGGTGGCAGCTTGACTTTTCAACATTTTAAAGAGGTCCTTTGCTGCAGATTTTCCCAATGCAATGCATCTTTTGATGTCTTCACTGCTGCTTCCATGGGCATTGATTGTGGAACCAAGTAAAATGAAATCCTTGACAACTTCAAACTTTTCTCCATTTATCATGATGTTGCTAACTTGTCCAGTTGTCACAATTTTTGTTTTCTTGATGTTGAGGTACAATTCATATGATGGCTGTGATCTTTGCTCTTCATCAGTATTTCAAATTTTCTTCACTTCTAGCAAGCAAGGTTGTGTCATCTGCATAAGCAGGTTTTTCATGAGTCTTCCTCCAATCCTGATGACTTGTTCTTCTTCATATAGTCTAGCTTCTCAGATTTGGCATACAGATTGAAAAGGTCTGGTGACGTACACCTTTCCTGACTTTAAACCATGCAGTGTCCCCTTGTTCTGTTCACATGACTTCCTCTTAATCCATGTACAATTTCCTCAAGAGCACAATTAAGTGTTCTGGAATTCCCACTCTCCTCCGTGTTATCCGTTATTTGTTGTGATCCACACAAATACCTTTGTATAGTCAATGAAACACAAGTAAACATCTTTTTTTGGTATTCTCTGTGTTCAGCCAAGATCCACCTGGTATCAGCAATGAGATCTCTGGTTCCATATCCTGCTCAGAATCCAACTTGAATGTCTGGCAGTTCCCTGTCCCTATACTGTGCTAGTCACTTTTGAATGATCTTTAGCAAAATTTTACTTGGATGGCACTGGTGAGATATTAATGTTATTGTTTGCTAATTTCTGTATTAGGTTCGCTCACCTTTCTTGGGAATAGGCATAAATATGGATCTCTTCCAGTCATCTGGCCAGGTAGCTGTCCTCCAAATTTCTTGGCACAGGCAAGTGAGCACTTGCAGTGCTGCATCAATCTGTTGATAAACATACATTAGTTGTCATAAACGTACCATAGTAAGGTCAGATAGAGGAAAATGGATGTGAGGTACATGGGAGACCCATCCTTATGGCTTTTCTGTTGGATCTAAAACTATTCTAAAGTAAAAATACATTATTTCTATTATACTTGTCATTGTTGCTGCTGTTATTCATATTTGGGGTGCTCTGTTTCTGCAAGGGAACCAGAGGACAAGGGAAAGTGTTCCACTAAACTGGGCTAGCAATGAGCCTTCTGTGCTGGCCTAGCCTGGTTTGGTTCTTTGATATACCAAGGGAAGGTAAGAAGCTCTGGCCATCTGGCCCAGGTTTTCTGAAACTCATGTACCAGCTATGAAAAGCAGAGACAAGGAGCAGTATTGCAGGGAAGTGCAAGAGAGTATCCAGGGCCTGGCTAGGCGTGCCAGGCAGGTTGGAGAAGCTTGGCTGCCATCAGGGCTGTGGTCAGCTCCTGGGAAGACTGACTCATGACATCGCTGCCCAAGTCATGCCAGTCTCACAGTCTGCACTGGGGTGGCAGGTATGGTGCAGCAACCACCACCCTAGGCCTCTGAAAGGGCAGGGAGGTGGTCAGTTAGGGGATGCAGTGGCTCTTCCTGCTGGCTGTCACCACTTGCTTCCCAGGGAAACATGGAAGCAGGCATTAAGGGCCTCAGTCTTCCAGCCTGGTAGGTCACCCAGGCATGATTAACCACTGCACCCACCCCCCGAGAGCATGCCTGTCACCTTTTCTTTAGAGGCCTGGAGTTAGAGAAGCATGGGCCTTAGAGGCAGCAGGTTGGGTCTCAGGTTCAGACACTACCACTCATTAGCTATGGATCCCTGGGTTAAGCTCTCTGACCTGTTTCTCTAGTTGTAAACTGCAGATAATACACCTGCCTCACCCACCTCTTGAGGCTGAGTCAAGGATAACAGGAGGAAAGTGCAACAAAGCAGAACTCCTCTCTCAGGCCTTACTGTTTGGGTGGATGTGGTGAGAGAGGTCAAGGTTCTTTAGGCAGCAAGTGAGGACCTTCTTGGCCTTGGGGTAATCTGGGATAGCACTTGGTATGTGTTAGGATGCTTCTGGTCACGAGTAATAGTAAACACAACTCAGGCTGGCTCATAAAACTGAAAAATCCAGAAGAGTCTTGGGAATGGAGTGATAAGGGTTCCAGTGATGTTCTCAGGGAGTCTTTGTGTGCTGGCTTCTTAGGCTGGCTTCCTTCTGGGCAGGAAAATGATTGCAGAAGTCCCAGGCTACACACGAAAGTTGTATTCTCTCTACCATCAAGTGTCTGGGGCTTCTCTGTTGGACTGTTTAAGGTTACCTGCTGAATCACCGTCACCAGGATCAGCCAGGCTGATTAGCTTCAGCCTGGGTTACTACCGAACTTGAACACACACTGATGTAGGGGTCAGATTACAGTGACTGACTTAGGCTCGTCAGGGCCTGTCTTTAGGGGTAGGGTGGAAGTCACTCTTGCCTGGCTGCTGCAGTGGAGCTAAGGGGATGAGGCTAGGGGAATAGGAAGCCAACAGTGTCCACTACAGATTTCCATCCCAGGAGTAACTCACTGTTGCAGAGAACCTTGGCAGTTTGCCTCTCTACCATCCATTTGTTCCTTTTGGCAGTAGCTCTCATTTTTCATTTGTGGCTAACATTATACAAATCTCATTTCCCACTGTGGGAAAAGCATGTGACCAAGATTTAAGCCAGTCAGTGCACTGTATTCTCCTGGCCACTGTGAGTGCTTCTCAGAAAGTCACTGGACTTGATCAGAGCTAATGGAATGCAACTGGGAAAGCAGATTGTAGCCATGCCAGCTGCTCTTTGCTGCTGAACCTGAACTCAAGAGGAAGGAAGGTCTGGGGCCACCACTGCTATCATTCTGCTACCACTAGAGAGCCCTGAGGTTGGAGCAAGTGTAGAAGTAGCAATGGGGAAAGACGCAGAGAGGACAGGGACCTACTAAGGCCACTCACATAGCCAATTCCTGGACTTCACAGTTTGAGTCAACACATTTCCTCTTGGCTTTAAGCCAGTCTGAGTCAGGTTTTCTGTCAGTTTCAACAGTGTCGTAAATCATCCAGTTTGTGTAGAGGCTGGTCACGTAGTTATTCCTGAGACAGGAGCAGCAGCATGGGAAAGGCAGAGCAGCAAAGGTGAAGGGACTTTGTTTGTTTTGCCCTGTCTTGGAGCTACTGGCCTAACATGTGGCTTCCAGCTCAGAAATGATGCCATCAGGGGCAAGCAGTTTAGGAATCTTGTTTACAGGTATGATTATCTAATGAGTTTACACTAGCTTATTCGTGAGATACCCTTTATGCTCCCAGTAGGGCCTGGCAGACTTCATGCCTCATCTAGCACTTGGGATCCAAAGTGGGCTCTAAGTGGTAAGTCGGGCCCACCTGGATACAGAGATCTGTTGTAGTTTTGTTTCCTTATTGATGGAGGAAAATACTTGGGTAACCCATTTTGAATGCTATGTAAAGGTCTCCTATTTAAGGATCTACACGATAAACCCCTCATTTACTGGAAACTTCCAGACCCAAGTGGGAGTGGAAAGGGAACGTTGCAGATAGGCCAGTGTAAACTCTTCTGAGGTAATAATACAGTAAGTGACCCTGTCTTCTCAACCTTGCCAGATGTTACCCACCCACCCTTTAAGGCCCAGCTCAAATCCCCCTTCTTGGTACAAAGCCAGCTCAGACTGAAGAGACTCTTTTGTCTCTTCATCATAGCAATTACTGCAATTAATTTCACAGTACCTTGAAGCTTCTGGTAGTGTCTCAGAGGGTCATCCTTAGTGATGGGAAGGATGCATTTCAGTGTGTTACCTTGCAGCTGAGTAAAAATGGCACACGAGGCAGTAATTAGATTCCAGGATTTGGACATGGTATATGAGGCCTGACAATTAAGTTCATGAACTCATCCTAGAAAAAGTGCTACATACCTCATTGCTGAGTATCACTATGGTTACCTTCAAAGTACTCCTCTTGGGGAAATATGAACTGATACCAGTGCCTAGTCCACCCTTCAAAGCAATCTTGGTATTCTTTTTTCTGGAATGGCCATCAGACCTGTTGTTGTATTACCCTTGATGTCCTGAATGTCATCAAAATGTCCTTTCAATATTTCCTTTATCTTTGGGTAAAGAAAAAAAGTCATTGGGGGCCAGATCAGTTGAGTAGGGAGGGTGTTTCAATAGTTATTTGTTTACTGGCTACAAACTCCCCACAGACAATTATACAGTTAAGTTGGCAAGCTTGCCACCGTGCACAATGGCCATCCCAGAAAGAGTTTCAAAATTGCTTTGAAGGGTGGACTAGCTGCTAATGTCAGTGCTTATCTTCTCAAGGGGAGTACTCTGAAGGTGACTGTAGTGATATTCAGCAATGTGGCACTTAGAACAATTGAGTTCACAGATTGTCAGACTCCCTATGCCCCACCTCAGAGGGCTCCTTCTTTTCTTCCCTCCAAAAGGGTCAGGCCACAGAGTACTCACCATCTTGGCCACCCCTGGGAGAGGGTCTCTGGCCTGAAGAGGAGGAGAGCTAGGTGACTATGGGATTGCCTGTATGTCCCTGTGACAGAAACCCTGCCTCTGTCTAGGATGTCCATCTACCCCTCCATCTACCATCCATCCATCTAGTCCCTTGCAGGTGCTGACTATCAGCTTTGCGGCTCCAGAGCACAGTCCCTGCTCATGGGGAGATGGGCACACAGGCAGTCGGTGATGTAGTGTGTCGAGTGCTAGACAAAAGGAAACTGCCACAGGGAGCCTGGGCAAATAGCTTTCTCACTCCTTTTCAGGCCCACTGTGTCCTCAGCTGGACTGAGGAGATCAAGCCAGACCTCTTTGTAATCACCACCAGGAGACCAGCAATCAACGCGTAACCTTCAATACCTTCTAAAGCATCCAGAAGGAACTGTTTTGGCACAGATCACAAATACGGACATTGTAGAAAATGTTACTTTTATTATTTCAAGGAGGTAAGACATAGCCCAATGTGCCAAAGCAACAGGAGTGAGACGCAGCAAATGGCCAGAGTCTGCAGAGTCACAGGCCGCATTTCTGGCTCCAGTCTGCCTGTGGCCCACGACTGCTCACATGAAGGCTGCTGACATGGCGCTCACTGTGACCACAGTGGTGAACAGATGAACCGTCTCGGCGGCCACTCACCGAGGGGCCTGGTGTGGGCAGGCGGCGGCAGCACGGCTCGTGGTGAGCGCACCGCGGGCACTCGCTCCCACCGGCGGGTCCGCGAGGCACCTGCCCTGCCGCAGCTGGCTTCTTTAGCACTGGATTTTATTTCTGCGAGCCAACAGGATGTGACTAAATCCTGAGTCAGACATTAAGGTGAAAGACTTAGTAGTGTTAATACTTTGAGTGAGAAAAGAGAACACTGTCTTTGAGGAGGGTGGTCAGGTGGAAGACACACAGAAACAAACAGGACGGTCATGGGCTGTGGGTGCGGCCCTGAGGACCTCTGAGGGCTTTTCATAGCACATGATGAGGGTGTGTCAGGGGTGACACCAGGGCCTGCTTCCTCCTGCAGAGTTGAAGTAGAGGTTCCTTTTCATAATTGGTTTCCCAGGTCTAAGTCACCACACCTGGGGCTGACGTACCACACGCCACCTTGGAGCGATGCAGGGCTCCACTCGGCACTGAGAGCTCACACAGCTCTTTCTCCTCCCACTCCAAAGACCAGGGTGGGAGGTGAGAGGCACTGAAGAGATGCAGAGAGGCCTGGCTACCTCCTGGTGGAATCCCGCCAGGGGTTTCTTTCTGGAGAACTCATATTTCCAGTCTGTGGGAGGGCAGCTGGCCAGGTGACTTAGTGGTGGTGTGCAGGTGGGAACCCCAGTGGTGGCTCTGGCTGCTGTAATCCTCACAGACGTCGTTCGTTTCAATATGACTGTCCAGGCTGGGGAGCTGGCAGGAGGACTGCTTTCTCTCAGCATGCTCTGTCCCCAACCAGACCCCAGGGAGGCCAGAGAAGGGTTTACACGTCACGTCAGCTGACAGATTTTTGGTTTGACAGGTGTGGAAAGAATTAAGAAATCACACCACAATGTCCTCCAAACCCAAAACCAATGGTTTTGCTTTGCTTGCCAAGAAAGGAAAAAAAGAGAGCCACAGCTCTGGAGTGGCTAAGGCTTGTGTTGCACAGAATGCACTATGTATCAGAACGTATTGACCTTGGTCTGACTGGGGGTGGGTGAACACAGAGGCAGGGAACCCCATGTCATCTAGTCGGTGGCAGGCTCTGCAGCTGCCTCATCCTCCTGCTCCTTGAAGCTGGGGACTGGCTTTCGCAGAAAGTGCATCGTGGCCTGAATCACCTTATCGGGTCCAATGTTGTACACAGGGTGAGTGGGCTGCTGCAAGGAAAGGACAGATGCCAATTAATCACCTCGGTGGTCCAAAAATGAAAGTATTTACTTCCTTGAACACAGCATACGTCTAAGAATGTACTCTATGGAACTATCCGGATATACACAAAGATCCATCACAGCAGGCCCAAATGTTCAACAGCCTATAGCAGTTCAACATGGTTATTTGCTAAAAATGTATTATATTACATGAAACACCAAGCATACTATACAGCCATTAAAAAGCACATTTTCAAACATTCAGTGATATGGGCAGATGTTTACAACATATTGAGAAAAACAGTATGCACAATAGTATCCCAAACTTCCTTTTAAAAAGTGTGTACATGAGGGCAAAGAACTTGGCATGGCTCTTCAATTCTGGTTTCTGAAAATAACCCGAGTGATCAAGACAGGCATCTGTTTTCCAAAATAGCCATGCCAGTAGGGGCTACACAGCCCATACCTAGCAAAAGACTTCAAAGAAGGGGCCTAAATGCATTCATATTCACTGAGTGGATTTACAATAACCATGCATTAAGGCCCAAGTCATCCATATTCACTCAGGTCCTGGGACATTGGAGGGCCCTCTTCTGGGGCCTTGTGGATTGGTGAAAACATTCATGTGTAGGAGGGGGTATGGCATGTTCCTAGGACAGTGTGGAAGTGTCTTGGTGTCAGGACCTCTCCCAGACCTCGCCTGATGCTTCCCTGTACTTGTAACTCTTGTAGTTACAGTACGCAGGTAACTGCCAGCCCAGGAAGCCTCTGTGAGTTCTGCGAGTTACTTGTGAATCACTGAATCCACCAGGTACAGTGAGAACCAGAAAAGGCTGTTGTCTATTTGCAGGGGCCAGAAGGACAGTCCTAACTTGTGAAGATCCAATTCTCAGTGCTTAGAGTCAGGAATAAATGTGCCACATGGATGGCTGGTGTCAGAAGGATCAGATGGGAAAGCAGGGACATGAGTTATCTTCACAGTTTTGAAACTAAGCCTTATGGAGGATATTACACATACAGTATATATGATGTATATGAACAGAACATACACCAAGTAGTAACAGTGATGTGTGACTTTTTAATTTTCTTATTTATACATGTGTATATGTGTGTGTTCTAACTGTTAAAACAATGAGCATGTGTTTACATTTATAGTCAAGAAAAAGAACCATAACCCCACTATCCAGTAAGGGCGTCAGGCTATGCACAAACCCATTTATCTTATTGTACTTTGTCACAAAAACCCAAAGGAGACTTGAGGTCTGAGCCAGGGTGTAATCCTAGGCCAGGATGCGGACTGCGCGCCTCTGGGACAATGAGGAAGAGGGTACAGTCCCAGGAGAGATTTCTGAAGCGCTAACAGAGCACTAAGGGCAACTTCATGGCAAAACACAACAAAAATTCAATAAACTCATTTCATAGAACAATAAAAATTACATAAATTCAGTCAGTAATTCATTGACCCTTCTGCCATCCCTGCTACACCCCGGTTCTGCACCTCCAGGAAAAAGATACCAGGCCTCAATGTTTTTTCAGGTTGTTATCGAACTTACACAACATTCTCTAACCTGTACAGACTTTATCAGAGCCTTAAAAAAGTGAGGAGGGAGGCAGCTACCCATCTAATTTTTGAGTCCCTGTTACCCTACAATTACACACATCATGTAACTGGCACAGGCCCTGTCACTTGATAACTGTGGACACTCTTACTGGGGTTCATGTCACAGGCCCCATAAATACCCGGAGTCTCCGATCCACCAGACTTCTAGAACAGAGGCAGTGTGAACAGGCTGCCTGTAAGGAGCCAACATTTCTGAGGGAGGCACACATCACACAGGGTGAACGAATCCACCTCAAGAGATGAAGGATGCTGAGAAGGGGACAAAAAAGGCTCTGTGGCAGAACACGGGGACAACCTCAGCTAGAGAAGATGTCTGGTGGGCCTACTCTGAAGACAGCATGAAGCAGAGAGCTCAGGGAGAGCAGAGGTCAGCCATGCAGCGCCGTGTGGCTGCAGATGCTGCCATGGGCCTGCAGGGACCAGTGCCTCAGTAGTAAGTGCCTGTGGAGTCCTCAGAGGGGAGACTCTTGTAAGTGGTTAGGTTCAAGGCCCCAGAATAAAGGCACAAAGCCTGTCGCTTGATTAGTTCAGCAGCCGGAACTCTTGAGTTGGTCTACAAGGATGTTTCCTCCACAGACACAAAAAGGGGAGAAAGTTTTCATTCTCAGAGTGGGCTGCAAGGTGAGAGGAAGGTGGAACTGTGAGCCACCATCCTGTCCACACAGCACATGCACACAGCGAGCTCCACACACTAACAGCGTTGTGAAGGAAGGGTGCTGAGCCCTCCATCCCACCTTACCAGAGCATTCTCGGGCACCCCCAGGACCACATCATGTAGCATGGCTCCACTGCCAAAGTGCTGGGCTATGGACAGACCGCTCAAGCAGTAGCAGGTGTGGTAGAAGTCACGTGACCTGCAAGGACAGGGCGGCTGTGAACAGGCACTCCTCTACTCTCATCTCTGGATCAATTATCATCAAACCACAGCTCCACAGGTTCCTCCTGGTTCCAGCTCCTGCTGATAATTTGCATTTCTAGCAAGTTCCCAGGAGATGCTAAGGCTGCTGGTGAGGGACCAGTTCTGAGGACCACTAGTGGAGCAGTGGTTCTCAAAGTGTATTATACATAAGAATCACCTGGGGATCTTGTTAAGAACGTAGATTCTGATTCAGCATATCTGGGGTGGAAATGCAAGTACTCAGCAGGGGTCAGAAGTGGAATGAACTGATTGGAAGTCTCAGTCACCAATGGTGGCCACACACCCTGCCAATGTCCCCTACACGGCTAGAGGGAACCAGCAGTTTTCCCAGCAATTGTTTTTTTTAACCCATCCTTCTGCCCTGCCTGAAATGTGAGCTGTAATTTTAGAATTGGTCTCTCCAGCTGTCTTTTGTAAAGGACTAGAAAAGCATAGCTCTCCGGTGCCAGTGCTACATTAATATATTTCTCTAGAAGGAAAAAAAAAAAGTGTCTAGAAACATGTCAAATTCTTCCTGATACATGGCTGGGTACAGACCTTCAGCCAGACCTTCCCTGGGATGCCCATAGCCAGGAAGATGTGGGGGTACAGAAGAAGCAGAGGAGTGAAAGGATGACTTTCCCTTTCTTTTTAAATTATGGCACATATAGGAATCTCAGATCTAGTCATTTAATCAACTCTGTAAAGGCTGTCGTGATTACAGTCTCTGTTTATGACACTCTGGGGCTTTAGAAATCCTACATCCTGTTCTACTTAAATCAGTTTGGATAGAAAAAAAGAAAAGCTAACAACCCAAAAATGTGCTATTAAGTATCTGGAGAAAGGGGATGTAGGTTAAGAGAGGGCTTCAAAGAGGATGCACCCAACTGGGGTGTTTCTTCCCATGTAATATTAGCAGCAGGCAGCTGGAGGGGCCAGCCAGGATGCTAAGAGGCCCCTAGGCATTTCCTTTAAAGGCTCTGGCAGCCCGAGGACACACTCCCCTCCCCCACCAGGTCTCCCTCCCTCCCCAGGGAGGGGGCACTCACTTGCCCGGTTTATCCAGAAGGCCCCCAGCGGGGCACTGGCAGCACATCAGGATGTACTCTTGCAGGGCCTGCTGGTGAAACATCCAGTGGCTCATACTGAGGGCAGGGTCACCTGCAGGGAGGCAAAGGCTGGTGAGGGCCTGGCCACAGCGAAGCACCAAGGACTTGCTATACTTAATTACCTAATAGAACTAGCCAAGCTTTCCCTCTATTCTTGAAACTTTTACTGAAGACATGAATATAACATCACACGTCCTTTCTCCTGAACCTTGACATGAATCAGACAGTGGCAATTTGAAGCAGTGCTTTCATCTTCCTTGGAGTATACCCTACTAACTTGGATGACCACCCCAAATGACATCTCTGGCAGGCAGTGAACTAGCTAATACAGGCTACTGGCCTGTATTACTGCTCTCGAACTTGGTGCAAGAGGCTTCACTCTGGGATTCTTAGAACATTTCCTCCAGCAAATCTCTGAAACTTGTTAGCCAGACTCTAATTAGCTATGGGAACACTTAACCAGGGTAATAAAGTTTTATTTCTCCTCCTAATTGTCTAAGCCTGAATTTAGATTCTCTTCAAAGAGAATTTTCCAACTTTTCTCTTGGCTCAAAAAATGTTCCTAAGAAGCACAGACCTAGTAACTGCTCTCCTTGCATCCTCTAATATGATGACGTTACTGTCGTTTGCTGCCGCCAGAGCTGGCTCTGACTTGCAGCGACCTTGTGTATAACAGGACAAAATGCTGCCTGGTCCCACCATCTTCATGACTGCTGATTTCCAAGGAGCAGCTGGTGGATTTGGATGGCCAAATTTCTGGTTAGCAGCCAAATACTCAACCACTGTCACCCCAGGGCTTGCCTGCTCTCTACATACATTTGTGATAGGGCTTCAGCCTACTTTTTTTTCTTTTCAAGGTTGTGTCCTGTTCTTTGCAATTATAAGAACCAATGCAAAGAACATCTTTATGAATGTTCTCCATTTAGGATTATTTTCTTCAGATAGAGTCACAGAAGTGGAATTATTCAGTTAAAAGTAATTACACATTTTTAAAGCTTTTAGTAGATGCTGACAAACAACTTTCCAAGACAGCTGTAAGGATCCAGCAAAATTTAAAATCTAGTCAATAGGAAAAAAAGTTCTCAATAGCTGAAATGCTAAAAAGAAAATAGTAGCTGATCATTTGATTTGCATGTCTTTGATGACTAATTAGGAAAAAAATTTTCCCAAACTTTGTTCTCTAGTTGCATTTCCTTTTGAGATGCTTCTGTTCATTGTCTTATGAGATCCATTACTCAGTTTACTAATCTGCCTTTTTCTTAGGAAACGGTGGCATAGTGGGTAAGTGCTACGGCTGCTGACCAAAAGTCAGCAGTTAGCATCTACCAGATACTCCTTGGAAACTCCATGGGCCAGTTCTATTCTGCTCTATAGGGTTGCTATGAGTCAGAATCCACTCAACAGCAGTGGGTTTTGGCCTTTTTTATATTGACTCTATCTGTGACATCTGCTGCATGTATTTTCCCATTTTTTTTAAATCTTTTGGTTATTTTTGTTTGTCTTTAACGTGTGAAGCTTTATACTTATACTGCAATCCAACTGTAGATTTTTCCTTTGTGGTGGCTTTTAAAAAACATATTCATGGATGTGAGGTTTCTTTATGGAGTTATGGGAATATCTAAAAAAAACTACAAATGGATGAATTGTATGGTATGTGTATTATCTCCTAATGAAGCCATTATTTTAAAAAAGCATGTTTATTCAACTTTAGAGTAACTGCATTAAACAACTATACTCCAAACCCACTGCTATGGAGTTGATTCTGACTCATAGCAACCCCAGAGGACAGAGCAGACTGACCCACAGTTTCCAAGAACTACCTGCTGGATTCGAACTGCCAACCTTTTGATTATTGGCTGTAGCACATAACCACTAGGGTTTCCAAACAACTGTGCCACATATACTTTTCATTTCTATTCTATAAAACACAAAAGGCTACTATGAGAACATAAATTATAACCTATGGCTAAAATAAGAATCTGAAAAAGAAAAATGCTATTTTTATTACTAAAAAAATTACAAAGTTTTTCAGTCATCTCCTATATTATTAGAGATTGAAAGTTTAAAAACTTTACAAGAAACCTGCATAGATCCTGAATTAGCATGCTGACACTCATAATCACAGTAAGATGAAGGGAGATATGATTATAGGGAAGAACTGTACACTAGAATCAGCCTTCAAATCCCTAAAACACACCCAAACCCAAACCCAAACCCAACCCAAAGCCATCAAGTCGACTCTGACTCATAGCAGTCCTATAAGACAGAGCAGAACTGTTCCATTGGTTTCTAAGGCTGCAGATCTTTTTTGTCCCTTTATTTTTTATTGTGATTAAGTGAAAGTATACAATCCAAATTAATTTTGCATGCCTGCCTATCTGCAGCTCCTTCTGCTCTCCTTGCCCAGTGACAGCGCACTCCTCCTTTTCATTCTATACTTCTCATATCCTCTTAACAATTTCCTGTCCTCTCTCTCCACGCTCTTCTCTCCCACCTAGAAAGAGGCCAGTAGGACAGCATCCTGTAAATGCATAAAGCCATAAAGTACACACACCATATGGTCACGCTGTGTCCCTGAGTCCAGTACGTTTTTGTCCAAAGAGTTGACCTCAGTAGAATCTTCTGGTCAGGGGCAGCAGCAGGTCTAGGGGCCATGCTCCTAGGCTGTCAGACCATCAGTTGTGGTCTTTTAGTAAAGTTCTTGAGCTGCACCCCTCTTTTTCTCATGTTGCCACATGGACTCAACATTGTGTACCCCATCACGGCTGTCTTTGGTGGTGGCTGGGCACCATCTGGTTCTTCTGGTCACAGGTTGATACCATCTCCCATTCACATGGGTCCTTCTGTCTCCTGGGCTCTTTTTCTCTCGTAGGTTTGTTCTCCTCAGTGAGCATCTGTTCTGCATGAATTGAGACCATCTGATGTACCTCAGATGGCAGCTTGTGAGCTTTTAAGACCCCAGACAAAAGGCTACAAATCTTTATGGAAGCACACTGTCACATCTTTCTCCTGTAGAACAGCTGGCAGATTCAAACTCTGACTTTTCAGCTAGCAGCAGGGCCCTTTAGCCACTACACCACAAGGGCTCCCCTATCCATTTAAGTTATAGATCCCCGTAACAATGTCAGAGCCATGGTAGCACAGTAGTTAAGAGCTTGGCTGCCAGCCAAAAGGTTGGCAGTTCAAATCCATCAGCCACTCCTTGGAAGCCCTATGGGGCAGTTCTACTCTGTTCTATGGGATCACTGTGAATCAGAATCAACTCAACAGCAATGGGGTATACGAGTAATAAGGTCACACTGCATTATCAAGTCTTTCCAAACAATAACTGACAGGTATAGCTCAGTTTCACCGGTAGGGAAACAGAGGCTTTCGACACATTTCACAGAACACACGGACTCTACTAACTGTCAGTGGAACCAGATTCCCATAGGCCTGCTGCCTCCTTACTACCCCACAAAAATCAAATAATGCACTGACGAGTCAGTCTTTGATATATTTGAAATAGTAATCATTATTTTCAAAAATGGTCTTCTGGACATGCAAGATAGTCACTTGCCAAGTTAGGGGATGTTCTGGTTTCATGGTCTGCAGTGTGTCAATCTTTCTTTTTTTTTTTTTTTTTTCAGTTAGCAATATAATCATCACCTTTTAAAAATGAATTTGCTCATTTACTAAGATAAAACTAATAATGGATATGGTTTAAAAAAAAGTACTGAAACATAACAAAATAAAAGATAAGCCTTGTTCTTCTCCCAAAAGTGCCCACTGTGAAAGGAGTCTGATCTGTGTATGCTTCCAGGGAAAGGTTTGTGTCTGCAGCTGGGTACTCTTAGGGCTGGCCTGTTATGCTTACTGTTATATTCTAGAGACTTTTCATTAGCCCACAGGGATCTGCTATTGTAAAACAGATCATAATTTAACCATTAAACTGTAAAAAAAATTATTTTTCAACATTTTATTGTGCTTTAAGTAAAAGCTTACAATCCACCTCAATGTGCCATATAAAACCCTGAACACACACCACTATGCAACTCAGACTGCTCTCCCCTCCACCGCCCTGTCACGGCATACTCCTCCTTTCCACACTCTACTTCCCATACCCATTCAGCCTACTCCTGTCCCCTCCACCCCTTCATCTCACTCTAGAGAGGAACTGCTCAGGCAGCCTCATGCGTGTGTTTAAATCAAGACTCATACCCTTTGCCAGCATGACTGCTGTTTCCAACCATCCGTAAATTGTAGTTATTCATATTAAGTTTGCCTACTATGTTCTAGTTTGTTTTAAAACATACAGTTTACTTTTCTTATATGGATGCAGCTCAGTAGTCAGTTACCAAGTGGGTGGTGCAGGCTCTCGCCTATTGTCCTAGATGGGCAGGGGTGATCAGCACAGGCACAGCTGTCTGGTTGCAGCTGCTGAGAAAGGCAGGGGGGTTAACTGCCATTCCTGAGTGTCTGTGAAGTTGACTTATCCTCTTATGTCTCAATCTAGGTGAAGAAACAGTTGCTGCTCTGATTTTCCAACTTAGGGGAAGCAACAGAAAAAAATTTTTTTTTGTCTTTTTACACTCTTCCCTAAGTTTGCTAAACTGTTTTCCCCTCTGAGTCTCGGGGAATCACTGAAGGCAGGTTTAAGAATTCCTACTTCCAGCTCAGTTAATGGCATCACCCTCCAGAATCAGGTACAGTGTGGAGAAGACAGGGAGTGAATGGCTGAGGGTTGGCTTAAAGAGCCTTACCTCCAGCTTAGTTAATGGCATCAGACTCTGGCACCAGGTGCAGTTCAGAGAAGGAAGGGGAGAACACTGAGAGAAGGGTAACAGGCCCATATTGAAGTAAAGATTCAGACCCACACATGGTAGGTCCCATGTAATGACTTAGCTCTCAGCGACCTGGTGCTGTCCCTTACTGGCTCTGGAGGTATGAGTAGATTCTCCAAAAAATCACCTCCATGCTGGTCCCACCACATGGCAGCTATGGCTGTTTCCTGTAGATCAAATCCATGGAATCCTGTGTACTTCCAGCACTATTCTCCCTTTCCCGTTGCTCAGTCCAATTTCTCAACTTTCCTTTTGATGTTCAGGGCTCCCAGTACATCACTGGTACTGGATTCATTTGTTCTTTTGAGTCTTTGTTGTTAGAGGGACCATGAGAAGCATCCAAATACACTGCCCTTTTGGCCCTGTCTCCTTAACCATTAGCCTTTTGATGGGCATTTGGGTTGTTTGCTATTCAGACTTCACCTTAACATACATCCTTTGTTAATATCTCTGCAGATAAATTCCTAAAAATGCACTCACTTGGTTTAAAGGGCACATGCCCTTATAATTTAAACTGATGTCCCCAAACTGCCCTCCAAAAAGTGATGCACCAATTATCAAGTTTTTAATCTTCACCAATCTGATAATAAAAGTGAATAGTGACCTACTGTTATAGCCCACATTTCTCTAACTACAACTGAGTTGAACATGTTTTTCTTTGATTAATGGCCCTCTACAATGGTTACAAGCATGGTTCTGATCCCGGCCCGTCTGCACAAATACCTACTAATGACTGTACACGGCGACCAGGTATTACAAAGCCAGCCACTTAAATGTCGTGGACTGAAGTGTTTCCCCCAAAAATGTGTGGAGCCATTTGGCTAGGCCATGATTCCCAGTATTGTGTGATGTTACTGTATGTTGCAAATCCGGCCTCTAGGATGTTCATGAGGAGGATGGGCAGCAGCTGTGTTGATGGGGCGGGACTCAGTGTGTTAAGATACTGTCCTTGAGGCCGTTTCTCAAGGTAGAAAAGAAAAGGAAGCAGTCAGAGAGTTGGGAACCTCATACCACCAAGAAAGCAGTGCTGGAAGCAGAGTGTGTCATTTGGAAAGGATGTGGGTCCCTATGCCTCTGAAGCTTCTAGTCTAGGGGAAGGTTGACAACAAAGACCCTCCTCTAAGAGCCAAAAGAGAAAGCCCTCCCCTGGAGCTGATGCCCTGAATTTGGATTTGTAGCCTACTGGACTGTGATAGAATAATCTCTTTTTAATGCTACCCACTCATGGTAATTCTGTTGTAGCTGCGCTAGATGACCACCATACTTAACCTTCTGTACTCTGTGTCCTCATCTGTAACATGAGGACAGCAATTACACTTATTTCATGGGATTGTTCTGGGGCTCAAAAGAGGGAAATACATGTGAAATGCTCAGTACAGTCCTTGAGACATGGTTAGACCTCACTGAATCTCAGCAACTAGGAATAACAGCAGGACTAGGAAGACAGACCCGGAGACCTACTACTGAAAACCAGCAGACGTAGTACTAAGAGTCATAGTAATAATAACAGCGGCACTTCCTTTCATGGGATCAGTCCGGACTCTTTGCCTGTTTTCCCACTGGTTGTTCATCCTTTTACTGATTTGTATCAATTTTTTAATTAAAGAAATTAGGCCTTCATCATGTCACCAATATTTTCTCCAGCTTGCTATTAGTGTTTATTTATATAATTTCCCTTCCTTTAAAAAATAACTTTTGTTGTTTTTTACTGAAGAAATACATTTTAGCTATAGAAAAATCAAAGATACCAAACAAAAAAATAGGAAAATAAACAATACCCAGATATTCTCTATTAATATTTTAGTGTTGACTCTTTACTAAAAATGGGATTGTACACATACTGCTTTCAAAGTTAACTTTGATCACAATGAATGTCTTTCTATATTATAAATCCTTTTGATTCCCAAGGTCAGTATTTTGCCAAGTGCTCAAAACACTTCCCTTTGATCCAGACCTCTATCTGTTCCAAGTCTACTAAATCCAAGAAGGAGGTAAGGTCTTCCCTTCAGGCCCAACATGGGCCTTCTCCTAGGTAGTGCAAAAAGCTAGAAGTTCAAGAGTCCAAGGCAACAGTTCCACAGGAAAGTTTTGAACAGGATTAGTCATTGCAGTAAGCAAATGACACAACCTTGCTTGCTGAAAATGAAGAGGCCTTGAAACACTTACTGATGAAGATCAAAGACCACAGGCTTCAGTATAGATTACACCTCAACATCAAGGAAACAAAAATCCTCATCACTGGATTAAGAAACAACATGATAAGCAGAAAAGATGGAGGCTGTCAAGGATTTCATTTTACTTGCATCCACAATTACCATCCAGGAAGCAGCAATTCAGAAATCAAAAGATGCATTGCACTACACAGATTTGCTACAACAGACCTCTTTACAGTGTTGAAAAGCAAAGATGTCACTTGAAGACTAAGACGAACCTGACCCAAGCCATGGTATTTTCCATCACATCATATGCATGTGAAAGCTGAACCATAAATAAGGATGACAGAAGAAGAACTGACACCTTTAAATTGTGGTGCTCAAGAAGAATATTGAATATACCTTGAAGAGATGTGTCATGGAAGAAGTACAACCAGGGAGTCCCTTAGGAACAAGGGTGGTGAGACTACGTCTTAAATATATTGGACATGTTGTCAGAGGGGGTCAATCCCTGGAGAAGGATATTAGAGGGTCAGCAAAAAAGACAAAGACCCTCAACAAGATAGACTGACACAGTGGCTGCAGCAATGGGTTCAAACATACTGATGATTGTGGGCATGGCAGAGGACTGGGCAGGGTTTCATTCTGTTGTACGTGGAGTTGCTCTGAGTCAGGACTAAGCCGGACCTACCAATAACAGTCCTCCAGAGCTGGTGGAGAAATAAGCACATGTTCGCAGCAGCACCCTCTGCAGGCACTGACAGGTATCTCCCTGTTACAACACTGCAGATTTTCCTGCACTTATCCCACCAGGGACAGGTATGGAAGAAGCTGACAGGTTTACCAGGTGGTCAACTTCACCAGTTCCAAAAAGATCACCCAAACTCCAAAGTTATTTCTGCTTTTGGAAACACTGACTTTCAAGGAATTGCTGACTCCCATACTAGCAGTGCTAACCAAAAGGCTGGCAGTTCAAATCTTCCAGGCACTCCTTGGAAACTATAATGGGCAGTTCTACCCTGTCCTGTAGGGTCACTATGAGTAGGAATCTATTAGATGGCAATGGGTTTGGTGTTTTTTTAGTATACTAGTGGTCAAGACAGAAACTGAGAGGGATCTGAGTTGGGGGAGCCCTGAGACTATAAAGCCCAGTGTCCTACAGCCTGTGCTTGGAATGACTGAATTTGGAGAAATCTCTGGACAGCCCCGCAAACAGACCAGGAAGAGAGGAAAGAAAACCAAAAAACCAAACCCAGTGCCATCAAGTCAGGTCTGACTCATAGCAATCCTAGAGGTCAGAGTAGAACTGCCCCGTAGAGTTTCCAAGGAGTCCCTGGTGGATCTGAACCGCTGACCAAGTAAACACCAGTAGAGAAACAGTGAGGAAAATCTTAACTGAAAATCTTGGTAAAAGAAAGGTGTGTGCAAAAATGGTCCCAAAGGAGCTCACTGATGAACAAAAGCAAAGGACAGCTGAAGTCTGCTGGGACCTTTTGGAGAGGCAAGAGGATGTTTGGGACCCCGTTGCCAAAGTGCACAATGGTAGTCAGTCAATTCCTCACGACCAAAAAAGTCCCGTCAGTCCAAATCAAGAGTCAAAACACTGTTGAAACTTCTTGATATCAGCGGGATTGTTCATTATGAATTTGTACCAACTGGACAAACAGTTAACAAAGTTTACTATTTGGAAGTGCTGAAAAGGCTGTGTGAAAAAGTTAGACAAAAATGACCAGAACTTTTCACCAACTACTCATGGCTCTTGCATCATGACAATATACCAGCTGACATGGCACTGTCTGTGGGGTAGTTTTAGCCAGTAAACAAGTAACTGTGTTGGAATACCCTCCCTACTACTCACCTGATCTGGCCCCAAGTGACTTTTTCTTTACCCAGAGGTAAAGGAAGGCATTTTGATGACATTCAGGACATCAGGGAAATAAGATGACAGTTCTGATGGCCATTCCATAAAAAGAATTCCAAAACTGCTTTGAAGAGTGGACTAGGCACTGGCGTCAGTCAGTGCATAGCTTCCCAAAGGGAGCACTTCGAAGGTGACCATACTGATATTCAGCAGTGAGGCCTGTAGCACTTCTTCCAGGATGAGTCTGCGAACTTGTCAGACCTTGTATGCCTACTAGAGGTAGTTCTGCATCTCCAATGAGACTCCACAGAAAAGAACACAATTTTCTCAGCTCCAACATCAAGGGTATAACAAATACGCACTTCATTGTTCAATGAATTTAAAATAAAACATTTTTGCTGGCAACAACTATGCAGCCAGCCAGACATGCCAGGTCTTTTCTTGGTAGGTCCTGGTTTCCTGTCCCTGGATGCAATTGCCTAGCCTGTCACCATGTGAGCATGCCCAGAAGAAGCGTTTCAGTTCGGATGCAACCAATAAGGAGATCCACGTTGGGAGCTGGCTCAGACCCTGCTGAGGTAGCAGGCACCACAGGGCCCAGGACAGGAGTGGGCTGGCCTCTCCAGATAACACAGATGTTTAGAGGGAGCTCATTCTTATCATAGGGGCAGTGGTGGTTCAGTGACAGAATTCTCACCTCCCATGGGGAAGACCTGCATTTGATTCCCAGTCAGTGCACCTCAAGCACAGGGTCCCCAGCCACCTGTCAGTGGAGGTTTGTGTCTTGCTATGACACTGAACAGGGAGACTAGGATGGACTAGGAAGAAAGGCCTGGAGATCTACTTCTGAAAGTCAGCCAATGGAAACCTGATGGATCACAGCGGTCCCATCATTAAGCAATCATGGCACAGGACTGGGCAGCATTCAGTTCTGCTTTGCACAGAGTCTCCATGACCACCCAAAAACAAGGTCTGGCTGCCACAGCCAGTCTGAAAACAGCAGTGACCCTTCAACCAGTGGGATAAAAAGCCTGATGTGCAGCATATCCTAAGGTAAGCAGTTCCAGGTAGGGCCTTCAAAACGCAGGGCACACAGACCTTGTTTCAAACTCTAAAAATCCACTCTGGCTTCCTGATCTGTAGCCCTGGCTGCTAACAAAGATGGCTAAGAGTTTGAATCCACCAGGCACTCTTTGGAAACTCTATGAGGCAGTTCTATTCTGTCCTATAGGGTCGCTGCGAGTTGGAACCAACTTGACAACACAACACCAGCACCACCACCAGGGAAGAAATCTCCGCCTGTACTCACCTTGGGCATGCAGCGCTCGATGGAGCAGGGGTAGAAGCCCAGCCTGCCAGAAGGAGTAGCAGCCATCCACCAGCTTGTTGCAGCGGCCCTGAAATCCACCTTCAAATCGCATCTGCCGGCTTGTCACCCATTGCTGAGAAGGAGACAGAGACAGGAGCAGTGGTTGTGGGCAGAATGAGATACAAATCCGACAAGACAAGTTCTCCAGAGAGACACCAGTCTGGTCAGCTTGTTGGCATAACTGGCTTGTTGGCACTTGAGTTTTGGTACTTCGGCTTTCTTACCTTCCTTTCTCCCACTGCCACAAGGATACCATCAACATTTATGCTGACCCTTTTGAGGCAATCACATTGATCTGGGCTCAGCTCTCCTGTTCCAGCTTCCTCCAGATCTTCCTGGCATTTACAGAATGACTAACTGTACTCTTCTCCCTGCCTGGGACAGGGTCAGTACCTAACAGACACCTAACTACCTTTTCCCCAGTTCCAGGTCAGTGCCAGTACCCAGAGAATAAAGAGGCCAAGTTAGCTTGTAAGGAGACCTGTAAAAGTCTCTTAATAAGCAATAAGGCTTGACAGAAAATTTAAAAGCAAACAACCAATGACTATTTCTAATCACTTTTTCTGCTCAGGGAATTTTATTAAAAGGAGAGAAATGGAATCTTGTCCTACACCTCATCAGGTGATCTCAAACTGTTCTCATATTTTTAATTGGCATCCAAGGTCTCTTCCCAAGCACCTAGAAGACCTGGGTACAGAAGCCATCAGGCCTGATAATTAAATGATGGCTAGTTGGCTACTACAAGAAAATCTTTGACTTTAAAGCTATACAATGGCTCTTGATATCACCCAGTGGTCACACATGATACCAGTATCCTCGCTTATCTCCGCATTTTCTAAACACAGTGTGATACTAAGACCAGGGCTGTCATGGGTTTGGCCAGGACCAACTGGCTGCGCAGATAAGGACCTCTCTGTTTTGCTCCCTTGTTATCAGGTGGTTCCAACCACTAGCTGCTGACTTACAAAAGTGCCTTCCTGAACTGAAAGAGTACCAAATCGGGTATTTCTCCTACACTCAGATGCTTCCTGTATCAAGGTGCTTTCATGCAAGGGAGGTCCAGCCTTTCCTTAAATTTTGCTCCAAGCAAAACTTACCCATCTCACAATCCCAAATTCTTAGAAGAAAGACATATTAAAAGCACACAGTGCAGGTTCAAGCACTAATATATCTCCAAACCCCATGCCACTGAGTCAATTCCGACTCATAGTGACCCTATAGGACAGAGCAGAACTGCCCCAACCCCTATGTCACCAGGGTTTCTAATCTGTCTTAAAAGCAGCAGCACTTTAGGGGTGATGCAGTCAGTGAAAATGGATTAAGCCTTACTCAAAAATAGAGAAAACAGGTCCTGTGCGGTAGGATGGGAGTGTCCTAGCTAAGCTGAGGGGCGCCCATACTTACCCCACAGCTTAACTGTTTCTAAAGCAGACTCGGGTATTTCTTCCAGTTCCTGATCTAAGGGGCTTGTTCTATACCCCTTGGCTATCTGAATTCATTAAAGGGCTCAGAAAAGAGTCCAAGTGCTCCCAAAGTCAAATGGAGGGACGAGTAGTTTGGGTGAGACGAACACTGACATTTATTGAGTCCCTACTATAGGCCAGGCTGTTTTTATATGTTCTCTCATTCACTCTTCAAAGAAAACTGAACTGTTACCCTTACTTTACAGAAGAGAAGTAACGGAAGCTAAAAATGAGATAGCTTCCCCAAGGTCCCAGACCTAGGACGAGGTAGAGGTAGGGTACAAATCTAGGACACTGCCATGAGAGCTGGCGTTAACTGCTGTCAAAGCTGCTGCAGCGCATGACTGAGCCATGAGGGTTCACAGCCTGGCTGGTGGAAGCAGATGGCTGGGATGTTTCTGCCTCGTCTGGAAGTTCTGTTGAAATCTTGTTCGGCATCACAGCCACACATAAGCCTCCAACAACAGGCGGGTGGTGACTGCGCGTGAGGTATGTTGGCCAGGAATCAAATCCAGGTCTTTCTTTCACATGGAAGGCAAAAGTTCTATCAGTGAACCACCGCTGCCTTCTTCAAAATTCAGAGGGTTAAGAAATGATGCAAGGATAATATAATCCTTATTAACATTTCAGAAACTCTGGAGGTCTAGCGTTTAAGAGCTATTGCGGCTAATCAAAAGGTCAGCAGTTGGAATCCATCAGATGCTCCTTGGAAATGCTATGGGCAGTTCCACTCTGTCCTTTAGGGTCACTGTGAGTCAGAATCAACCCAAAGGCAATAGATGGTTTTTGTTTTTGTCAGATGATCAGCTTTTAAAAGGCCTGAGAACTCTGAGGGCAGTGTACACAGTCAGCTATGTGAGCGTGAACCTTCAAGGAAGACAAGGGAGTCATGGCAGGCTCCTGAGCATGAAGACACACTCTGGTTACAAACACTCTCAAAAGCTCACAGTGTGTTCCACAATGGGATCCTGACATCTGAACTCAAGGAGATGCTGAATGTCAGATGTGACACTCTCTAGCTGTGGTCTGCTTTGAGGTCATGGTTTCAGTCAGCCTGCTCCCCAGAAAACACTGAGTGGCTGCGGGGTACCTGTGTGTGTGTGTGCACTAGGCCACCAAGGAGAACTTGATAGTTCAGTACAAATAGCATGTGTTACCACCTTAACACAATTACCTGGCTTTGCCTAGAGAACTCAAATATTCACGCAGTACACTTGGTAATAAAAGCTTGGCTTCAGAATGCTTCAAGCTCTTCTCATAACCTTTTCTTCTAGGATATTCTTCCTATGACACATGACAACTTGTAGTTCCATAAGACACATTGTGGATAACAGTCTTCCTGGGGTGCTGCTCCAAGAACCTAAAGGAGTGCTCATTACAGATACCTGAGTTACTCCCAAAGATTCTGGAGCTTGCGTAACACACTACAGGAGAGTTCTAAACAAGAGGAGAGGAGTCTAGGCTGACAGCAGATGTCTGTTCGACTCCACTTCCTCAGAACAGCACCAACAGTTCCAAAAACTACATCTCAAGCTTCATCCCAAGACTTGTAGTTTGTAGACTTGTAGTTTGTAAACACAAGGCAAGAAGTCAGCCCTTCCTACTGCCAAACCCACTCCAAAGCCCATCGGTCTCAGCACTCTGAGTCACCAACATGAGTGGAGGTGACAGGGGATGATGGCCCAAGAGATACTTACTAATAAACTCTTTAGGTTTAAGAAATGTTCCTTCTTGAGGATGACCAGTGCAGCCAGGCCACAGAAAGTGTAGCCACCATGGGCTTCCATTCCCGGCACCCCGCCAATTCCGCCTTCCCAATTCTGACACCTATGAGAAGGATGAGAAGAGCAGATTGAGCAGTCAGTCTCAATTAATTAGCAGTCAGGCTCAGTGGATGTGGGCAAGTCAGCAATGACCTTGGTACCCAGGACTGAGTTCACTCAGATGGGCGCACAAGCAGCTATACTCTGAAAGGGAAGAAGCTGACTACCTTTCAGAGTTCTCTCTTCCTTCCCCTCAAAAAGCAGAAATTTAGAAAGTCTATGTAAGAAACATTACTGATTGTAAAAAGTTCTAAAATTACACATACAGATAACTGTCAAATTAAAAAACAGACAGTGAAAAATAACTGCTAATTTTGGTTATCCTTCCATGCAGGTCTATTTGTGATAATTTTTCCTTTTTATTTTTCTCTATTTTCATAAAGTTCTACAATGCATATATTTTTTTATAACTATTCAAACATCTAAAATAAACTATTTTTAAAATTAAAATATCCTATATATTCTAATTATTTGTATATCACCGTTACTGTTATTATTACTTGAGTTAGGCTATATATTAAAAGTGTATCTTCTAGTCATAAAAACAGAATAATCTTTGATCCAAAAATATACTAGTTCTAGGAATTAATCCTACAAAATTAGTGAGAATGTGCCCAGAGATTAGACTACAAGAATATTTACTGTGTTCCCAATTATAACAGCAAAATATCTGAAACAAGCCAGAAGCTCAATAGTAGGGGACTGGTTATATAAATTATGGTTCGTCTGTACAACAGAATACCACAGTTATTTAAAATAATAATATAGAAATACAGAAGGATAGTGACTTCTAAAACATCACTAGAAGAAATATTTCAAATATATCAAAGAGTTATAAAGCGGTAATACACTCTGTGACTTCATTTTCAGAATTCTGGAAAGATAAGACACCATAACAGTGGTTATCTCCTGTGGTGGGATTACAAATGATTCAGATTTTCTTTCTACTTGTCTATATTAATCATATCTTACTTGTGAAGTAACAAAGGATAATGATATGGAACTGTCATGGATTGAATTGTGTCCCCCGAAATGTGTTCTCATTTTGGCTGGGGCATGAATCCCAACATCTTGTGATTATTCTTCATTTTATGATATTCCTATGCTATAAATCCTAATCTCTGCCTGTGGTTAATAGGCTGGATTATATTAAAGAAAGGGTGGGACTGTAACACCCTTCCTAAGGTCACCAATCTGCTCCAGTGTAAAGGGAGTTTCCCTGGAGTGTGGCTTGCACCACCTTTTATCCTACAAGAGATAAAAGGAAAGGGAAGCAAGCAGAGAGTTGAAGACCTGCTACCATCAAGAAAGCAGCACCAGGAGCAGAATGCATCCTTCAGACCTCAGGTTCCTGTGCTGAGATGCTCTCAGATCAAAGAAAGACTGATTGAATACAAAGACCTTCCTCCAGAGTCAACAAAGACTGTGTTCCCCTGGAACCAGCACCCCAAATTTGGACTTCTAGCCTCCTGGACTGTGTGAGAATAAACTTCTTTTTGAGAGCCATCACTCACAGTGTTTCTGTGAGAGCACTACCAGATGACTGGGACAAGAGCTTTCCCTGCAGTGCTGTCTAAGCATGGAGGCACGCTCCCCACAGCTGGGGCTGCCTCACAATCCCAGCAGCAGGACAGGTGCATGCGAGAAAGAGCATTTACTCCAAGAGCTGTGTAACTTCCAGGAGGGAAAGAAAGGGAGCAGCAATATCTTTCTGTCTTATATCACATCTCCCAAGAGGCCTGGTGTCCGGGGAACTCACAGGTCTTCTCTAGAGGGGTCCCATCTCCAAGAGATCACCATCTAGAGTGCAGAGCCAAAGATGAGCTAACCTGCTCTGTCCTGACTCCACAGCACCTCCTCTTCCCCACCCAAACATACAGCTTCAAAGGGAAAGTTTATAATCCAAGTCGATTTGTCATTAAAAAAAAACTTACACACAAATTGTTACATGACACTAGTTGTTCCCCTACCCTGTGACAGCATACTTCTCCTTTCCACTCAGTATTTCCTGTGTCCATTCAACTAGCTCCTGTCCCCCTGTGCCCATTCATCTCGCCTCTGGACAGAAGCTGCCCAGTGAATCTCATGTATCTACTTACACCAAGAAGTACACTCTTGGCCACTATCATTTTATGTCTTAGAGTCTCTGAAGAGTTGGCTTTGGGAATGGTCTCAGGTGTGGGCTAACAGAGAGTCCAGAAGCCATGTCTTCTGGAGACTCTCCAATCTGCTGGACCATCAAGTCTAGTCCTATATGAGAGAGTTCAAGTTCCACACCCTGCTGTTCTCCCACTTCATCTGGCCTTTTTTAATTGACAAGGTAACACCCACTAAAAAAATTCAAACAATATACAAGAACATACAATTAAGAACAAGTCTCCCTTCCACCCCGGCTTCGTAGATCCCTCAGCAGCAGTGGCCACTGCCAGTTTCTATGCCTCAGTTTCTCTCTCTCTACACACACACACACACACACACGCACACACGCACACGCAACATACAATATACATAGTCATGTTCCACTTTCTCTCTCTTCGTTATATCCACAGGATATGATACACGTCCTCCTGCACTTCACTTTTTTCATTTAGTAAAATTCTTTGGGATTGTCTTCTAGCTACACACAATTGAACACAAGTAAAAAAAAGGTGGAGGAATTAAAAAAATACCTACAAGGGTAAAGAAAATAGGAGTAGACACAACTATATGAACATAGATAAGAGGTAGCAACATTCTGGAAGCTAGAAAAGGAAGAGACCTAACTGACTTAGCAGAAAGAGGAACCCTACACCAGCAAGGGAGGAGGGTGGGCAGTTGGGAAGGAAAATAAAACAAACCAAACCCATTGTCACTGAGTGGACTCTGACTCGCAGCGACCCCACAGAACAGAGTAGAACTGCTCCACTGAGTTTCCAGGGATCACCTAGTGGATTCAGACTGCCAACCTTTCAGTTAGCAGTCACAGCACTTAACCAGCCCTCCACCAGGGTTTCCAGCTGGAAAGGAGACAATGAATGCACGGGAAAGGTTCAGGGAGGAGAGACATAAGGTAGTTCTAAAATTGGGATAGTGTCATGGGTTGAACTGTGTCCCCCCAAAATATGTGTCAACATGGTTAGGCCATGATTCCCAGTATTCTGCAGCTGTCCTCCACTTTGATATACTTGTCCTATGTGTCATACATCCCACCGCCTGCCTGTGGATAGTAAGGCAAGATTACACTGTGTTAAAGAGGATCAGGATGGGATGTAATACCCTTGCCCAGGTCACATCGCAGATCCAATGTAAAGGGAGCTTTCCTGGGGTGTGGCTGGTATCACCGTTTATCTTACAAAACATAAAAATGCAGGGAGCAAAGAATTGGGGACCTCATGTCCTCAGTAAAGCAGTGTTAGGAGCAGAGTTTATACTTTGGACCCGGGGTTCCCACTTTAAGACTATAGGAAGACTGGTGACAAGGACTTTCCTCTAGAATCGATAGAGAAAGCCTTCCTCTGCAGCTGGCTCCCTTAATTTGGACTTCTAGCCTACTAGACTGTGATACAGTAAGTTTCTTTTTGTTCAAGTCATCCACTTGTGGTATTTCTGTTACA
This sequence comes from Heterohyrax brucei, assembly GCA_028571685.1. Taxonomy (NCBI): domain Eukaryota; kingdom Metazoa; phylum Chordata; class Mammalia; order Hyracoidea; family Procaviidae; genus Heterohyrax; species Heterohyrax brucei. The sequence continues at coordinate 86,227,797 of CM053151.1, read as the reverse complement.
GCAGCACTAGATAGCTAAGTCTCAGATGAACATGAACCAAGAAAACTGGCTGCAATGACAGAATGGCCCATAAAATAAATAACACAACCAGCGAGTACTGAGCTCCTCTAAATGATCACCTAAATGAAATCAAACAGGAAACGTTCTCCCTAGGCCAAAGACGAATGCTAGATAAAGGGAAACACAACCACCAGAGTGAAAATGAGGAGAATGCTAACATATTGTGAAAAACAAAACTGAACAGTATATACAGAAATTGTTAAATGAGAACCTAATATGCTATCTAAACTTTCACCAAAAACAAAATTTAAAAAAGTTGATTAACTGCAAATTCACATAATAATCAGCCCTCCAGGTACCCACCTCAAACCTACCTGCAGATGGGAGGTTTGGAGGGCTTAATCAAGAAGACCTGACTTAGAAGATATTCGCACAGCTAAGAGCAGGGAGAAGCACCACACCAAACAGGAAGATTACGTGAGAGACTGCACCCTGAAAGTAAACATCCCCAATCCCTTCCCCACTATTAATTCACAAAGCAGGAATCTAGAAGATTCCTCCAAGGAAAACTGATAAGCACAATAAAAAAGCCCTGCATATGTGAGTCTGGCATGTATTCTCCAATGAGATGGCTGGATCCTAGCCCACCCTTGCACACACAGTTCACTGTCAGCTTTAGGACTTCTCTCTTAAACATGAGCAGCCAGCCTTTGAACACCAGACAGCTGAGCCAAGTCTCTAACATGAAAGCAAGAAAGACAGAGACCAAAGCAAACAAAAAGAAATTGGAGGAAATAACACAGGAAGCAGAAGAATGCTTGCTAAAGTTATATCTTTAGAAAAAAATTACATGAAATAAAAATGTTGTGAGGCTAAAACATCCCTAAAGTGAGAACAGGAGATTATATTTTAAAAAAGCAGCATCCCAGGGATTAAAAATGAGCTCTGGAAAACAAAACAAAACAAACAAAAAAAGTGCGGAAATAAAAACTCTATAGAAGAACTGGAGGATAAAAGGTAAGGGAACCAGCAAGTAATAAAGACTAAGAAATGGAAAATAGCTCCCTCCCCCCTCCAAAGGATTTAAAAAATTAAAAGAGGGAAAGAAATTATGAATGAAATAGTACAACAAAATTTCTTGAACTTAAAGTACATGTGCTCCCAGATGAAGGGGCCTGCTGAGTGCCCAGCACAGTGAATGAAAAAAGATCCACATCAAAGCCCTCGTGATGAAGTTTACAAACAGCAAGAATAAACATTCCAAAAGCTTCCAGAGAGGGAAGTGAGGGTGGGGGGAGTGACAAGACAAAGACAAAATCAAAATCAACAAAAACACAGAAGACTGAGAATCACAACAGCTCTGGGAAGCAATAGAGCACAGATGCTATCATAACAGCTCTGGTCCACTTAATTTCTTTGCATCTCGGCTCAACATGATAGTCAATATTCCATCATTTGACATATAAAGAAATATGATGATGTTAAATAGTTAAATAACTTATCCAAGGCACACAGCTAGTAAAAGGCAAAACTAAACTTCAGATTCAGATTGTCTGAATTCCATGTCTGGTAAGCGCCTAACAAATCTTTCCACAAATAACAGCTATAAACTCTGGACGAAATACAAAAAAAAGACCCAACTTCTTGAGAACTCAGCAGACTGAAAACCAGGCAGATTAGAGTGGAGACTAAAAACCTGGAGCACAGAGCAGGGAATTAGTCCCCACCCCGACCCCCTGGCTTGCCAGTTTGTTTGTTTTTGTCTCCTGTCCTCCTGGTTTGCCTCAAGGGTGCCACAGTGCTGGCAGCAGAAGTTCAGCAGGAGAGGGCAGCCAGAACACTAACGGAAAGCTCACCATCTTTCTGGCAAGAAGAACCAGGCTGCCAGAGAATGAGGATTAACCTCAGAAAGAAGACAACCAGAGAAGAAACTCCAAATTCTGTTTCAACTCAACTCAAATAGCGGACTGACCCCGGAATCATACAGGCAGTGGGCAAACTGAAAGTAGAATTGACCTGAGATTCGAGTCACTGCTCACTGCAGGAGTGATAGTTTATAGTGTGAGTCCAACCAAGTTGCTTGCCTGCTAAAGCAAAACGTCAACACTCCTCAGAGCAATGTAACAAAATCCATTCTCTAAAACGCAACATCACAATGTCCGTGATGCCATCCAAAATCACTTGGCATATGAAGAGACAAGAAAATGTGACCCAGTCTGAAAAGACAAGATAATCAACACATGCTGCCTCCAAGATACTCAGTTTTTGGATTATCGCACAAGGATTTTGGAGTATCTGTTAGAATTATGCATTTACCTCTGTGAAGAAAAACATACATGTAAATGAATAAAAAGATCAGAGACAAAAAACAGAAAAGAACCAAATTCAAGCAGTCCAGCTCGAAAATCTACACTCTCAATCTCTAAACCTTACAAATGAGCACTACCTAGTGAGTGCTCAGTAAATGTTAGCTATTATTAACAACTGTATTAACAATGTCACTGAAGGTTAAAAGATAACAGAGCAGTGCTTGCTTGAAGAAATAACACAAAATTTTCATCTTAGAATATTGAGCCAAATAAAGTGTCCATTAGATAGGAAACTAGTTAAAAGATAACAGAGCAGTGCTTGCAAAATTCTGAAGAAATAACATTTATACAATTTTCAACTTAGAATATTGAGCCAAATAAAGTATCCATTAGGAAAAATACAATCAAGACACATGGTAAATCTTTAAAATGTATCTACAAAGTGTCCTTTCTGGTATCTACTGGAGTAAATGCTTCATTAAAATGAGGAAGTCAAGAAAAACGAAGGCAGGAGCTCCAGCAAGGGCGAGAAGTGCAGCAAATTTTAGGCTGGAAGGAAGCTCCCGCATGCTTGCTGTGCAGCAAGCTGACAGCAATCTGTCCAGGCTGAAGCAGGAGGCTACAGGGCTCCGGAAGGAAGTCTCAGCACGCATGCGCGTAAGCACGCACGCTGGTATTCCAACGCCACAGAGCTGGGAGAGAATCTGGGAATAAATTCATGGAACATATTTTTTTGTAGGAGGTACTATTAACTCCAGGAAAATAAAAGTTATATAAAAAAGTTAATATGATCATAGTATATTATCTGGTTCAGCTATAAACAATATTTATATAGTAATAAGTATTAGTTTAGTAAAAACGAAAATGTAAAAACCAATAGTTTAGATATCATTCTATCTGGTACACATATATCTATTGTACCTTCAGTTTTCTTTTTAAAATTACGAAATATTTGAAGCTTCCAGGAAAGTACAGCAAACGATATACAGAACACGGATGTACCTAAGCCCTAGCTTTGACTTGGCCACACACAAAGTCTCTCATTTCAAAGATGTAAAATACTACCAACAAATGGAACCTTCTGTGTACTCCTTCCTGCTCAATCTCATTTCCTGTGCTGCTTCCCCAGAGTAACCACTATCCTGAATCTGTTGTTTATCATTCCCTTACACACATTTATGTCATTACTGTATGTAATTCTTCCCATAAACAACAAAGACATCCTTTGCATGCTTTCAAATTTTAATTAAATGTATGGATCTACACATCTTTAACATCCTTTTTTAACTCAACATTGTTTTTGGTATTTATCTCTACTGATACAAGTAGTTCCAGTTCATTCATTTTAATTTTTATATTCCAATATGACTATACAAGCAATGTATTTATCTGATCTCGTGCCTATGGACATCTAATCTATTTCCACCATTTTGTCATTACAAAATGATTTCTATACTTGTCTTCTTCACTGCATGCATTTAGGAGTTTCAGTTGGAGCATAATTACTGGGTGATAAGCAACAGAAACTTTGAGATATTGCCAAATTGCTCTCCAAACTGGCCAAATCAATTGAGATGCCCACTGAGCCTGTTTATCAAAGTTTTTGATCTCTGCCAGTCAATATATTATACATTAAAGAAAGTTTGGAAAACAGGAAAATGTTATTCTTAAAATGTACAATTCTAGAAGCCTAACAATACATCTCTTGTAATGTAATTATAATCCCTTCCAGTGCTTTTTCATTATTCTTGATTTTTTGGAAGTAAATACTGGAAGACCTGCAGTCCAGGTGGCCAGAAGCCAGCCCGGCTGCTCTCACCTTGCTATCCATTCAGCAGTGCCCTCAAAGAGGTCGGGGGTGATGATGTTTGTCAGCGAGGCTACTGAGGCAGCACAGTACGCGCTCCTGGCAGGATGAAAGCAGAGGGGAAGAGGGTTAGGCTCTAAGGCAGAACCTAAAGAAGGCTCACTCGACTTCTTGGGTGGCTTGCTCTCTTTGCCCCATGAGTGGTCATCACCTCCCATCTTCACTCTCAGCACACGGTCATCCTCCTGGGTCTCCAGCTGAGAGGCGTGACATCTATTTGGATAGAGCTGCTCATGGCAATGGCTTCAGTGAAAGAACATGACATTCTATTGTCCCTACCTCCATCCACATGGTCACATCTACAGCAGAGAAAATAACAGCCATATCAATTCCTGTCAGATGGGAAGTTAGCTCTTCTTTCAAAGGCCTACAATGGTTCTCACAATCCACTGTACCCCTCAGCTATTTCTGACACAATCATCGTTCAGATGTCCACACTATTTCAGACCCAGGATTTCAGTCTGTTTACGGCATGAACACAGTAAAGGCATTAACTGTGTCTTTTTTTCCTGTAACAGATACAGACCAACGCAGACCTCCAGATCCTAATGGCTGCTGAGACCACAAGAGGGATGGAAATAGATGAGCCCACTTGGATACAGCCCTTCAATCTCTAGAGGGAGATAAGGGCTTTGATTTCAAGCACCTCACCACCTCCACTCATACACATCTTTAGATGAAAAAGAAAGAGCTATTTGCTTTTAAATGTAATCCAACTTATCTGGAGTAATTCTGCCCTTCCATCCTCCAGCCCTAATTCCTCTCCAGATACATCTTATTTCAGCTTCCCCCTCACCGTGGAACCCATTCACAGTCTGCTTTTTCTTGCCCTCTCTGCCCTTTTTAAATATCCAGCATTTTAGCTTCATTTTACATTGAAGACAAAAACTGTTTGTTCTAATTCTGCTCACAGACCCTTTTTCTAAGGACTCCTACAAAACATAAAAGGGAGGAAAAAGAAGGGTCTAGTTTCCATCTTTTTCAATATAGACATAACACTAGTCCCACTGGGGCATTCCAAAGAAATCTTTGCAGAAGCTGCAAGCATTACTGTCCTACAAACATTTTTATCAGCCCTGCATATGCTGGCCAAAATCACAGCAGAGATCTGGTTACACCAGCAAGCATCCAAGCGAGAGTAGTATGTGCCATAAACTCACTTCAAAACTATGATCTAATTTCCTTCAGCTTTTGAGCCTCCCCAAGGTCCAAGAGTACTTGCTCTTGAATCCTCTAAGGTAGGGAGACAGCCAGTATGTCACCTGCCTCTCACAAACGAAAGAACTAACAAATGGTGCCAGAGGCCACTAGTCCCAGATATCACATCGAGACAGGGAGGGAACACAACCCAACTTTCTCCTGTACTTTTTCCTCTCATCTGCCATCCAGGGACTAGATCTCCTAAATCTGTCCATTCCTGTCCATTCTCACTGCCATCACCCAAAGCCAACAACACATGATTGTCTTCTGCCTGGATCAGTCTCTTGTCAGGTCTCCCTCCCTCCAACCTTGAAACTAGAGTAATTTTACTAAACACTCAAACCCACTCACTGCAACTGGAGAATTCCCAATAAAACGCAAAGCAGATCATGTACTCTCTGCTTCAAACTCCTCAGTGGCTTCTCATCTCCCCTGAAATATACCACAGGCTTCTCAAGGAGAGCTCAGGGCCGTTGGCAGTCTGCCCCTGGCTGGCCTCTCCAGCTTCAATTCTCACCACTGCCCACCAGCGACAAGAACATCTCATTTCTTGAACACACCTATGCTCTGTCACCTAGACATTTGCAAATGTTGACTCCCTCTCTCCCTGCTACCCCCATGAAATACTCCAGATTATATGACCTAAGTTAGGGGTCAGGAAAAAATACTTACTCCTTTCTTTGACTTAGAAACCTCACAAAAAATGTATATCTCACAAATAATGTGACACTCAATGACCTGCCACCTTTGAGAAATGACTTACCTACTGAATTCCTTTGGTGCTTCCTAAGGAACCTGAGAAAATATGGGGCCTGCTATAAGTTCACTGAAATTTGACTGAAGTACACTGGAGCCATAAACTTTTGAGTAAGCCCATCTGGAAACCGCTAGGAGTTGTGAAAGAACCTAAAAGACTATCAAGAGACTACCTTGGTCTAACTTAGAATGAGCACAAGTTAGCAGGGAGATGCCAAACGGTCCTCGATCATCGCTCCCTCTCCAGGTCAACCCCGTCATGAAGCACGCCCCAAGTACTGGCAGGGGCTTCCAGGCCAAGGGCCACTAAATGTCTAGCGAACAATGAGGGAAACGGGGTATGAGAAACCAGGCAAGGAAATCAGATGTGATCTGCTAGGCCTGTCTATCACTCGTATCTTTAATTTTTTACGCAAATGAAAACAATAAGCTAGAATGGCAGAGTTATTACCAGAAGAGCAGAGGTGGAGAAAGTGGCTTCTGCACTCTTCAGAGAACAAAGCTATTGAGCTGGAGAAGCTTCCTAGTATTAGTCTAGAAAGTCCGAACAAGAACACAGGAAATACGGGGGCTGGAATCAGTGAGTGAGAAAATAATGATGTGTGAAAAAGGTATATGACAACATACCAAGGGGGTCTTAATAGTGTTTGTCCACTTCTGCCTCATAATCTCAGCATATTTTAGAATGCTAACTTTCAACTATGAGTATCTGATTGGTGTATCTACAATACAGGAATGAAAATCTAGTGACCGTGGGGTGAAATCCTTTTTCTTTAAGAAGAGTCAACCCAATACTCTTTAACTTAGTACTGCTACTTACTGGATTGACTGGTACATACCGGAGCCTAGCCTAATTTTCTTATTTGCACAGACAGATCACAGACAGAAGAAAGCCTTTTCTAAAGGCCGTTGCATCTGGTTACCTATTTTTATCTGCAATCTGTTTTTATGTTTCACAAGTTTTATGTTTTGTTCCCTCTCTTGTTTTCAAACCACTGACTTTTCTACTTCATTTATACCTGATTATTAATCAACTTCTGTACACCCAAACATATATACCAATAGGATATAGGAACAGCTTTGACTTAGAAACCTCACAAAAAATGTATATCTCAGGACAAATAATGTGAAGCTCAAGGACCTGCCACCTGTGAGAAGTGACTTACCTACTGAATTCCTTAGGTGCTGCCTAAGGGACCTCCCGCCAGGTGAGCAGGCTGCTCACTAGGTTCATCAGATGCTTCTTAAGTAAGATAATAATTCTGAGCCAGCTGGTACCAGTCCACTAATGCCACTTCATAGCACTGCTCTCTACTGGTCCACGAGGGTCTCTGCACCACCCCCACCCCCCACCCCACCCATCCCAACCCCCACAGCCAAAAGCCACTTTCTCACCCTGTGGGAGGAACTCAAGTGTTAAAAATTCTCGCGAGTCTCTACTGAGCTTTCTTTTCTCTTTCTAGTCCCTGAACAACAGCATTATGCTTGGTAAAGTAGAGAGTCAGCCAAAAAGAGGAAGACCTTCAGTGACACTGGACTGACACAGTGGCTGCGGCGATGGACTCAAACATGACAATGCTTATGAGGACGGTGCAGGACCGGGCAGGCTTTCGTTCTGGTGCCCACAGAGTCGCTGCGAGTAGGAACCGACTCAACAGCACTTAGTAACAGTCTTAGATAAAGGATTAAATTGCACTATAGAAACATAACCAATGTCACTGAAAAATTACATGAAGAAACTTAAATGGGGACATAATCTGCTGTGTCAACTCCCACTGAAAATACTGCGCTATTAAAAAAAAGATTAATGGTACTATACAGTTGTATACCAAACATGTATTTTTAATTTTTAAAACAAAAGCATTCTGTTTTTAGTTGTACTTACAGTTTGATCCTTACATAAAAAAGGTCCGGTGGTAATGGTTTTTGAAATGCGCTGCTAGAAAAGGGGCCACCCAGAAGCCACTGTGTCACATCTGCCGAGATTATGACACCAAGTTACTATGTAACCGTGTCCTTCTGTGACAACAAAGCAGCAGCTTCCACAAAGGTTTCCTACTGAGTCCTGCTGTTTCCCTAGGTTTGACATCTCCAGTGGCAGACAAGCTCGAGAACGTACCGATGAGCATCTACGGAGAAAATCCCTACTCACCTCACGTCCACCTCACCTCCAACATGCATGAGAAAAGAGCCGTCAGGTTGCTTCAGTGAGTACAAATACTGAAGAAGCTTCTCTCTGAGAAACAAGCGGGAGAACACCAGAGAGGGCAATGATCACCGCCGGGTCAGCAGGCTGGGAGCCCCTCTGGGTGCATCACTGCTGGCTCAGGTTGTACCTGTTAATGATGTCATAGGCCTCTTCGGTGCCAATGATGCACAGTGCGTTAACCGCTGCATACGTGGGTGCAAGGTGTGGGTACTGACCAGGGCCCCCTCCAAAGCCACCTTCTGGGCTTTGACACAGCTCCAGGAACTGGCACACACTGGAAACATGGTAAGGAAGCATTACCCTAGCATGGCGAAGCACCAGATTCCACACTGTTCCAACACGCCCCATCCCCTTAAAAGGGAAAAAATAATTTCTGACTATCCTGGTGGCGAAGTGGTTAGCTGCTACAGCTGCTAACCAAAAGGCTGGCAGTTCAAATCCTCCAGGTGCTCCTTAGAAAACGCTATGGGGCAGTTCTGTTCTGTTCCATAGGGTTGCTGTGAGTTGGAATTGACTCAATGGCAGTAGGTGGTGGCAGTAATGGAGTACAAACCACCCCCTAACCTCAGAGTTCCATCAGCTTCTGCCTTCATATCTGACTTTCCCATTCAAGCATTAACCTTACCTACTCACGAAGGAAGGAACCTAAGACCAGGCTGCAAAAGCCTTCCATAGAACTGGGCGTAACAGTCCCATAGGCCGGTGCTGTTCTTCTCAACTAAATCTTTTCCATACTTTTTGTCCCATCTGGCTCCCTGGATCTGTGGTACCTGCCTCCTTCTCTTTGCCTATGGGGTACCTCCCAATTTCTGAATTTTGCTCAACTGTATCCTTCCACATTAACAGCCTAGTCTAGACCCACTACATTGGCAAACCACAACTGTCTGAAGGGATGCTTTCTCACACCTCTTACCACTTTGGTGATGAAAACGATCTCGTCCACTAGAGGGAACTTGGCTGCCTACCACCAGTAAGACACAGATGCTTACCAGGGTCTGTCTCTGCGGTGAGGAGGATGAAAGAGAGGTAGGCTTCTATCACTTATGTTTCACGTGGCCACTGTCTGAAAGGCCCTACTGCCTCACATCACCGTCTACCGGTTCTTGGAGAACATTTTCCAGCACATTCCAACTCCCAGTGACACTATATAATAGAGCAGAACCGCCACCTTGGGTTTTCTGAGCTGACATCTTTATAGGAGCCGATCACCAGGTCTTTTCTCCCTTTGAACTGCTGGTAAGTTCAAACTACCAACCTCTTGGTTAGCAGCCGAGTGCTTAACCATTGGACCATCAGGCCTCACAAGAAACTCTAGTTCTGTTTATTCAGGGAAATCGTTCATCCAAGGGTTGAGTGTGTTAAAACAAGCCATATCTCCGAGCATGGCATCAGGTTACCAGAAGTTCCATTCTTACTTTAAGGTGAAACCAAGAGAGCCTCAGAGTTTACTGGAAAGGTATGCTCCAGGAAAACTCTGGCTACCAAGTTATTTGCCCATGGCTGGGGAGGGGTCACAGCCTTCCTCTCAGGACAAACTTTCGTTTAAAAGAACAGCTGCAAGCCTGTGTCCTTCTAGTGCTCAGGGAACCTTCTCTTCCTGGACATTTTCCATTTCCCTCTTTCTTATCTACTGCTGCCAGAGAGACCATGTAGATTCTAGTTCATCTCCACTAAGACAAACATTTATTACTGCTTTCCCATCATACTTGACTACTTTTGATGCCAGACTTTCCATTATCTGAGCAGAGACAGCAATAAAAAAATGCTGCTGACTTGCTATTTGAGTCCTGATTTAATCACAGATTAAAAACAATACACATTCACTTCTATTTACACCTAAAACTTTACTGCGGGAAACATAAGGACAGAAACTGAAATTGGTAATAAGAGAAGGAAGACAGTTTAGTGTCATGTTTTTCATAGCAATTCATTTTCATAGACGATGTAATTTGTTCTTAACATATCTGCCAAAATGTTCATCACTTTTTGTTGCATTTTCCAGGAACGAATAGCTAATAAGCAATGTCCTAACAAACACTGGCTGCACTAGCATACAAGAAGCTTTCAGTATCACAAAACAAGAATTTTTAGCTGGCATAAAACTTAAAAAAAAAAACAAAACAAAAAGATCACCTAGCTATCCATTCCCTCTCCTCGTTCCCAAGATAGAAGCAGCTGAATGCAACACTCCTGACCCCACAGCCTAAAGTCTGAAATGGGCTGGGATCTGAATGTACCCAACACTTTTCATTCCCTCCTCGTGCCAACCTCTCTCAGCTGACACGCTGCACCTGCCTGCCTCTGGGACGGCGCTGGGGAGCTGGGGGCTGGGCATTCCCGGCATCTCAGACACCTACGGGGCACAGAACATTCTGATCCAGACGCTTACGAGTTTGCACCTTAAGGAACTCGTAAATTTGACCACGAAGCTACCTGCTGTCACTTAAGAACTCTTAGCTGTTCTGTAAACTAAGATGTGGTTAGTGATGATCCTATCAGGAGGGGAAAAAATTATGTTAGACACCAAAAATTCACTAACCAACTAAAAAAATCACAAGCATGAAATGTATAAACACTAAGAGAATGCCAAACCCAAGAAACCTGTTGCCACCAAGTCGATTGACTCACAGCAACCCCACAAGACAGAGCAGAGCTGCCCTTGACCACCATGCCACCAGGGCTCCCCAACGTGGCTGGTGCCCACCACACATGACAAACGCTGAGCATCTCCATTACCACAGGAAGTTCTACTGCACAGCACTGCCCTGTCAGCCATGAAAGAGTACACAAAACTTGTAAGAGGATCAAGTTGAAAGCAAGATTATTCATGATTTACTATTGGCCTTACAGGAATTAACTCAGGCCTTTAAGGGTTAGTCAAAGACTGAAAAAGTGACTCAGCAAGTGGCTGATTCTAGACATCACTGTCACCAACCTAGATGAAAACTCAAAAACATGTACAGTAAATAACACCAAACCAGCAGGGAATACTTTCATCATGAGAATTAAAGTCTCACATAGTATAAATCATATCAGAAGCCAGCAAGAAGAAAACAAAATGAAATAGGTGTAAGTGGCCAATAATACACTGAGTGATGGTGGGCCTGGGAGATGAGTAAAGGATGTAAGTGCAACGTGGGAAAGGACTACAAACATAGCAGAAAGGGAACCAGAGGTTGTGGGTCCTTCAGTTATCAACAAATCAGATTACTGCCGCAAAAAGGGCTAAATATAAAGAAATCTTACAAGACCTACTACCACACAGACAACCACAGTCAGGGGGCTACACGTATACTGCGAGCATACAAAGAGTTTGAAACTAATCTGCAGCAAGAAGACTTCAGGTTAATTTAAGAGAAAATTTCAACGCCAGAATAGGTTACCATGGACAGACTTGAAGAGCTGGGAAGGGAACAAGCACCCTTGAGCAGGCCGGCTCAGGGGCAGATGCAAATGCAAGATGGATGAGTCGGCATTAGGGTTCCGTAGTATTAATCTGCTAGAACCAATGCCTTCAAATATCCCAGTTAGCCAGCTTCCGCCGAATACAACAGAGAGGAAAACCCCTTCTTAGGCAGAGTAAGGCAATGAGCTGATGACAGACAGGGAGAGTCTCCTGCTAATTCCAGGTGGCTGTACTATGTGCAGAGTCACACCACTTATTCGACTCTGCAGCAAGTGAAGGTAACCTTCGAGACAGAGGCTAGTTCATAAGCATGGTTGAGTCTAAACCTGGTTATTTTAGGGCAGGATTCCTCAACCTTGGGCCAGTGACTCTTTGTTGTGGGGGCTGTCCTGTTCAGTGTATTAGGTTTAGCAGCATCTTTTTACACCCTGGCAGCATCTGATCAGAAAGTGCCCAGGAGACAAATAACCTATTAGATCCTAACTGAAAGGCAACCAAGAAATACCACACCCACTGCTGTCAAGGTGATTCAGACTCAACAGTGACCCAACAGACAGAGCAGACCAGCCCCACAGAGCTTCCAAGGAGCACCTGGTGGACTTGAACTGCCAGCCTGCTGATTGGCAGCCATAGCCCTTAACCACTTATGCTGCCAAGGGTTTCCAATTGAAAGCTAAGGAAACACAGAAAATATATTTAAGTTAAAAAGAAAAGTAAGGAGATAAACTACTAACTTTTCTAAAGAGAAGTAATAAAATGCTGGCATATCAAAATGTGAACTGATCTTTGCAAAAATTTTATGTGCTGAAATGTCCTAAAATAATTTTTACGTTAATCTATAGTTCTTACAGAAGCTAAAAACCTTACTTTAAACAGTCTAATAGTCTCGCTATGATTTTTATTTTACTCCATTTTACTTAAGTGGCTTTCAATAATAACACATGGGCATTATCATTCAGGATATTTCCTTCAGTGATAAAAATCAGTAAGCAAAGCAAATGTGATTAGCCTGGCTCCATAATATTAATTTATTGTAGGTAAACACACATATAAATTTATGATTCTTAAGAGAGTCATATCTGTGAATATATTATTACTGAAATTTCTTAAGGGAGCCAGGCCTGTGAACATATCATTATTGAAATATCTGATGCCGGTAGTGAAAACCTGGCTTTACTGGCCATGGGAAGCACAGTAGCTGACAAAATTATTTTGTCCACTAGAGGGAACCCGGCTTGTCATAGTGTTCTTTACACAATTAGAAGCATAACAATAAACAAAACAGGAAAGAGAGAAAAACCTGTGTGTGTGTTTCTGTGCGTGCGTGTGTGCGCGCACATGTACGCACGCGGGCGCAGATACTTGCATGTACACACTAAAAACAACAAAACACCAGGATGAAACTCTCTGTCTCTAGGTCACTAACAATTATGTAAAAAAAAAAAGACTTTGGAAAGCATTTATATTCCCTGTGCAAATTAAATAAAACGGCAGTATTGTATATTAAATTATATTAAATATCCAAAAACAACCTCATATTTTGATAGACATCATAAAGATTCCTCTATATGGTACTAAACCCCCAACCCATTGCCATCAAGTCATTTTCAACTCCTAGTGTGCTTACACAGCAGAGGAGAACTGCCCCATAGGGTTTCCGAGGCCACTATCTTTAAGAAAGCAGACTGCCCCATCACTGCCCCACCGAGCAGCCGGTGGATTTGAACTGCCAACATTTTGGTTAGCAGCCAAGGGTTTAACCACTGTTCCACCAAGGCTCTTTCTCTTGTATTAAAAATAGTTCATTTCCTTACAAATCAGAATGGTTAAGTTTGTGTTCATAACTGTCTGTACCTAGAATCTATTGCTGGGCACAAAACAAAATACACTGTTGGCAAGTCTAAGTAACTCTTCAAAAGTCTTCATGTCACTGTTCAGTAGAACAAGAGCTAACGCTTTTAAGGCAGCTGTGAAGAAGAAACTCAGTCATCAACTATCAAGTGGTTCTTAAAATTAAGACAAAACAGTTTTTTTAAACTTGACACATTATTTTAATTACAAAACAACTGGCAGCAATTGCAGACATTGTAGGAAATGCAAAAAATCTTGAAAAAGAATGAACTCCACCACCCAGAAATAACTAGTCCTATGTTCATATGTATCCTTACGAGTTTTTCTATGCATGTATTCATCTACTTTTTAATCTCTACAAGTTGGATCTTTTTAACTACTGTTTTTGACTTAATAAAAAATGAACACCTCTCCATGTTAACATATACACAACACAATGAAAACCAAACCAGCTGCCAGCAAGTCGACTCCAACTCACACTTGACCCCATGTGTGTCCAAGGACTACGCTCCATCAGGTTTTCATCAGTGGCGACCTTTCACAACTGGACTGTCAGTTTTTCCGAGGTGCCTCTGGGTGGATTCTAATCATTAACCTCTCACTTACTAGCTGAGTGCTCAACCATCCGCACCACCCAGAGACTCTTCAGGTGTGTACACACAGATGTGTACAGGGAGCCGTGGTGGTGGCGTCGTGATTAAGATCTACAGCTACTGACCAAAAGGCCGGGAGTTTGAATCCACCAGTCGGTGGAAACCCTTTGGGGCAGTTCTACTCTATAGTCTCTATAAGTTGGAAGTGACTCCATGGCAACAGGCTTCAGGTTGATCCATATGTGTTAATTTTTAGAAAGTTGAACAGTATTTCACTGTATAGATTATATCATCATTTATTTAAACTGTAAATTTTAAAGCATTCTCTATGGCTAGTTACACTGTCTCCAACTCTTCCTGCGAAAAGCCTTTAAAGGGTTCCCTCATCCTCACATGGCCACAAAAGGAGCTCACCAAAGCCCTGACACCTAATTCCTCAGAAAAGGCTGTGCTATAAACCACCAACCATACAAACTAGCAAAAAAACTCAAAATTCATTTTGACCTCAGTTCTTTCACTTCAGAAATCCCCTTATCATACCATCTTCCAACATCAATCTGGCCTGGGTTCTCATCAATGGGGCATCTACTCCACACTCCCAGAATCGTCCACTTAGTTTTTCCTCTCTCCTACAACATTCCCTTTCCAGTAGAGCATATCCTGACTGTGGATGTGGGGGGAAAACTTCCCAATCAAACCCACAACCCCCAGCTGGTATTTCAAAAACACATGGGCTTTCATTTTGACAATTAAATTCCTGTTACTGCAGAAACTCTGCCCAACTGGACTTCCAGTGCTAGAAGTAACTTGGCTTATAGCAGCATCCTGAAGACGAAGACAATGCATATTCTTCCCTCTCTCTCAGAAAGCTTTGTACACAGTGCAAGGGTTAACGGCCTAATTCTTTATCATCTGCCCCATTCGCAGTCGTCACAAGACACCCTGCCCAGGAAGGCAAGAATGAGAGGTTATTGTTAAGACAGAATGAATGAGACAATGCGCAGTTCTGTTCTTCTGACCTGACAGTGGGACTGGGGAGGGGCCCTGTGACTGGGCAGGGGCACCGGCTGGCCTCCCTGCCTCCTGGCACAGCTGCCTCTGTGTGCTGCAGAAACGAGAACCTGGCTCAGGAGCCTTTCCTCCCAGAGTCCTCCCCCTCGGGAGCACCAGGGGAATGGATGAAGCCAAGACGGACGTGCTCAATCTCGGTAATCACTAGAACATTAGAGCTGATTCCTGGCTGCCTTTGTCGATGCCTGGCAGCACTAAGAATGGAGCCAAGATCGGCTTTCTGCTTCGTTAAATTATAAATCGAGGCAAGCTTCTGAGGATGAAGGGCCACAACGACAACACCAGCTGCACAAGCAGCGTGGGAAGAAGCTCAGTTGCTTGAATCCCAAATCCCAAATCAGGCATTGAAGAAAACTGTGAATCGTGGCACTTGCACACCAAGATGGCAGCATACCCAGTGCCATTAAGAACTGTGCTGTTCCCCTAGGCACTGCACTGGTGGGTGCTTCCACGGAGGCGTCCACGGAAGGCAAAGGAATTTTTGTTCCTTGGGTTGGCAGATGCTTTCTCACAGGAGCTACTCAAACGCATAATGTACTTTCTAGAGAAATGATGCCTTTCAGGGTTGATGTGAAGACTTTCCTTCAAGACCAGAGCAAGCACCAAAAGAAAAGGCCACAGAGGAAGCAGGAATCCTTCCCTTGGGAGTTCAAAGTCTTGGTCTACCCACCAGCTTATAATGGGCTTCTAAAGGGGAGGAGTTTTCAGGAAGTTATTGGAGGTCAAGAGAAGGGCACGGATTTCTTTTGTAACACTTTGCATTTTCATTCAAAACAAACGAAAAAAAAACCAGAAACCCAGCAAAAATCATCCCAAACTCAAAACACAATTTCAGAGAGTACCCCAGGTCCCCCAGAGCCAGACTCACTCTGCAGCCACCATCTGGGGGGTAGGTTCATCCAGCAGCTCCAAGCTGTGCAGGATCCAATAGCAGAGCCATGGGCGGCTGGCATCCAGACACTGCGACAGGGAGGGGGCAGAAAACACACCCCTTATTCACAATCAACCCGAGACACTGCTGACAAGGCACCTTCTGTCTTACCCCGGACAGCCCCGCAAGGGGAGGGGGCGTCTGATGGACAAGAATCAGTGAATGAAGGAGGCTTTGCTTTGTGGCCTTAGCTGGGAGCTCAAATGACCACAGTGACAAAAGGACAATGAGTAACTTCACCTTTAACCTGGTGGGTTCTCCTCCAGCAACTACCAAAGGAAGGATGAGCAGAGGACTTCCTGTAATACCAGGATATCAAGTGCTGTTATTCTCTCAGTGCAGACCCAAGACACACAGTGTAATTTTCGGAAGGGATATCCTGGCTTCATTCACTCACTGATTTCAGGAGTACTTAGTGAGTATGTATCTGTGCCAAGCACTGTATTACATAGCAAGGGCATGACAACAAACACAATTTCATTCCTATTCTTTAGATGCTAGGACACAGGCGTGTACAGGGTCACTATGAGTCAGAATCAACTTGACAACAGTGGGTCGGGGTGGAAGAGGTACTAGACAGACACACCTTGGGTCTTTCTGGAAGAAGGCGGAATACCACACATGCACACGTGAACACACTGTTGTAATAGGCAAAAACAGAGTCCTGAGAGAACACATAGAAGACATTCCTCTAACTGGGGGCACTGGTGAACACGTCCCAAGGTGGTATGTAAACAGATCTTCATCCTAATTCAAGCTATAAATATTTACTGGGCATTCAAGGCTAGGGAGCGTAGGGCAGGTAGGATTACTGTCTCCGTTCCATAGATTACAAGTACATAAATGAGGTCCAGAGACTGTTTTCTAGATTACAACAGGAGTATATATCAGAGCTGAGACAAGAAATCTGTTTGCCAGGTTCCCAATCCAGTGTTCTCTCCATAGGCTCAAGCTGTCCTCTTAAGCAATGTACTGTACATCCAGAACAGTGGCACTTTGCTAGTCCGCAGCCTGGGCAGCAGTCTGGTGTGGTGACACTGCTACAGTGTCCTGCTGCCTGGGTTGAATCCCAGCTCCTCCTCTTACTAGCTATACGTTTTTGGACAAATTACTTACCTTCTTATGCCAGCTTCCTTATCAGTATATACAGTACTTGCGAGGGTAAATGAGATAATACACATCAAGCTTTTAGTGGCAGTTCCAAGAAATCACTAACTATTCTATTAATTCTCGCAGGACTGACTGGGCTCCCATCACTGAAGACTTGAGTCAAAGGCTGGAAACTGACAGACCAAAGCCAGATCTAATTCATAGATGTGAATGTTTTGTGTTTGCAATGTTCTGTTTGTTTGCTTATTTAGAATTGGTTGCAACATTTTACTGCGAGGAGATTCGCATAAATATCCAGATTCCAGGCTTCACTGGAAAGAAGAAAAGAAGATCTTCCAACTGTGGGTCAACATTCCTACAGAGCATCAGTTGGGGGAGAACAAGGTAAAAGCTTGGAGCCCCCAGTTTGCCTCAGCCTCCACCCAGCTGGCTCCATTTACTTACACTGACTGCAGCGGCCTACAGGCATGTGAGTTTGCAAACACCTGACCTAACAGTAAAACTTAATAAAAACCAAACTTGTTGCCATGGAGTCAATGTCAACTCATAGTGGACCTAGAAGACACAGTAGAACTGCTCCACTGAGTTTCCAAAGCTGTAATGTTTATGGAAGCAGACTGCCACACCTTCCTCCAGTGGAATGGCTGAAGGCTCAAAGCACCACTCCTTCGGTTAGCAGCCAAATGCTCTAACCACTGCACTGCCAGGTCTCCTCAGCACCCTTAGGTTCCCTGTCCCAAATACAAAGCAGATGACAAACACAGCTGCTCTGTGTGAAGTAAGGAAGGCAGGCTGGAGACCACCTGTTCCTATTCACCCTTGGCCTGCCACTCAGTCCTGTTTCCAATACCCTGTTCCCCATATATACCTTTCCACATGTCTGAGATTACTCTGTGGAACCCTAGGGCTCTGAGGGTATGATTTAAAAGCTACTTATTACAATGCAGGAAGTACTCTCTGCGATTTATACAGAGGTCCCTTGGCCAGTATAGAAATCAGATCAACTTAGAGGACAAACAAGCCCTGCTATTTCAGGGAGTAAGTGATTGGCTGTTAACCAAAAGGCTGGCAGTTCAAACCCACCAGCAGCTCTGTGGAAGACCTATTGACCTATTTCTGTAAAGACTGCAGCCTAGAAAATCCCTATGGGGTAGTTCTGTTTGGTCACATGGGGTTGCGATGAGTCAGATTTGACTCCAAAGCACATCATAACAGGGCAAAGGGTTTGGGAAACATGACATGATAGGGAGGGAACTTTGGCTAACTGACAAAGGGTATTTGCCCTTTTAAAGACGAAGGGCTTGATTTCCTGCCAAGCCACATGGTACAAGGGATGAATCTGCAATAGGCCAGGCTCATATGTCTTCTGCATTTGAATAGGGAAAAGGAGAAAGACGTGTCTAACAATGTGACAGAATGAGTTCCTGGGCATTGACTTACCTCATAGGCATCTGTCAGCTGTCGAAGGCCTCTTTTCAGATAATGGAAGTGCTTCTCCCTCTGCAAAATAAGCCTGGAAAGACAAACAGCACTGAAGACTATTCTCATAGCTTAGCTACACTTCCACCCCCTATGGAACACACATGTGTGCACATACGTGCACATACGCACACACAGTGTCTCAGCTTGAGGACAACCCTCAGCAGTCACTGGAGCGATAACCAGGAAATTCTTTAGCTCAAAGGGCAGCTAAATCAGAGCAAAGAGGCCAGCAGCTGAATGTCTCTAACATGTCTGAAAATCATGCTGGCAAGTCACCTTCAGGGCAGGTGATTCTGGGGCAATAGAAGAGCCTCAGTGAGTACAAGCAGCTGGGCAGTGACAAACCCCCCCATGCCGAAAGTTCCTGCAGGGTCTAAGAACAGATACTATCTGTCTCCTTATCCTGCATTAGTACCTGAGCTTTGCCACTTTCTTGACTTGGTGACACCCTGCCATTTCACAGTCCTTTCTTCTGAGATCACTGCTCCGAAGTCTGCGGGTTGTGTCCTGCCCACCTGCCCCTTAGTCACCCATCTATTATCCCCCGGACACGCCACCGCCCACATGCGGACCCCCAGGCCCAGCCAGAGGATCATGCTTGTCTTCTGCGGCCAGTAGCTCTCCGCAGCACCGAGGCCAGCAAGACTGGCTTTGAGACGGAATGTGCTGCCCGTGGCCACCTGCACACGTGGCCCGGAAAGAACAGAGGCTGTGCTTCTTGCCAGGTCGTGCAGGGAGAGGCCTCTGTGGTCACGTAAGGAAAAAGGAAGAAAGGAATGTTGAGACATTCACTCTGAAGCAGCATTTCCTTCTCTAGGTCTTCAACAAATGTTTATTAAACACCCACTGCACCGTGCACACAAGATAAACGATCATGAATGTGGATTTTACCCTCAAAAACATCTCACACTTTAGTACTAGAAGTAAATATAGAATTGGGTAGGTTTCATAAGGGAAGAAAAGATAAAATGCTACTGAGGCTCAAAAGGCAGGCGGGATCTCATTAAGAGGGATTGTGGAAGAAGTGGAGTTTGCGGCAGACGGCCCTGGTGGGGAGAGACGGATTTTACAGTAGAGGCAGTGAGGAGGGGCAGCAATGGTGATGAGAGTGGAGCTAGAAGGCACAGGGCGATGCTGTCCACAGGACTCCCAGCAGCAATGGGAATGTTCTCTGCCTATGTTGTCCAAAAACCCCGGTGGCATAGTGGTTAAGAGCTAAGGCTGCTAACCAAAAGGTCAGCAGTTCAAATCCACCAGATGTTCCTTGGAAAACTATGGGGCGGTTCTGCTTTGTCATCTAGGGTCACTATGAGATGGAATCCACTTGACAGCAACAGGTTTCATCTTTTTATTTTTTCAGCCACTTGTGGTTACTGAGCCCTTGAAATATAGCCAGTGTGTGACTAAGGAACTGACTTTGTAAATTTTATTTAAAGTAGCCAGGGGTGGCTCAGGCTACAATACTGGTCAGCAACCAAGGATAAAAGTGTGCAAGAAAAGTCACAAGTGGAGGACTTTGGCCTCAGAAGTGGTGTAAAAGGCAGCTGTGGCCCTATCTCCAGGGGTCTGGGACACCAGCCTGGTGGCATAGTGGTTAAGAGCTACGGATGCTAACCAAAAAGCTGGCAGTTCAAATCCACCAGGTGTTCCTCGGAAATTCTATGGGACAGTTCTACTCTGTCATACAGGGTTGCTATGAGTTGGAATCGACTCAACAGCAGTGAGTTTTTTTAGTTTGGGATACTGGCTGAGGAACTTCTACTTAACTTAGTAGGCAAAAGGAAGCCCTGATGGTATTCTGAGCTGAGAATAAAATGACAAGAGCTGTGCTTTAAGAATTATCTAACAGCAGTAGGTATTCAGTACATGTTAAAAGCTGCAGTGAATGAAGGCACTGAAGGGGGAAGAGCAGTGAGGTGGGAGGGGACTGGGTAAGAAGCTGTTAGAGTCAACGGGGGGAAGTGCACAGGGTCCAAACCCACACAGGGACACAAGATCAACTGATTGCAGGACATGAGGACTTCAAGACACTTGAAGTATACTCAGGAGAAGATGACAACTGGGCTACTGGAAGCATGTATGATGCTCAGGAATTCAGGTTACACATACACACTGGGAACCACTGCACATATGTAACAGGTGAAGTGAAGAACAGACGAGAGAGCCAACAGGGACGTTCATATACAGAACTGTGGGAAGCTCTGTCTCCTTTCCCCCCAACTGTTTGTGACCAAGGCAATGTCATGCCACAGACAGTAAAGGAGAAGAGAGTTCCACATAAGTCTCTAACAGTGGCAAATGCTGAAGCAAGACTGAGGAGAAGGAGGGCCAACTACATAGTGGCTGGCGACCTTCAAGACAGTTCAGGGCAGCGATGAGGACAGCCCATACACTGGATAGCATGATGGCAGGGCAGATCGTAAGGCAGAGGAGCAGGCCAGAACTCGAGTTCTTCTACCAGAAGGTCCAGTGGTTAGGACTCCCAGGCATCCACTCTGTGTAAGCAGAGTGTCCGGGGCTGGGGTTTGCACTGGTGCAGACAGACAGGTAAGCGGCAATTACAGTCCCGTCTAACAAACGCTGTGATCAGGGATGCACGTGGGTTCCAGCAGCCCACAGGAAGGCATGGAGGATCAGAGAAGTCTCCCATCCCAGTGCAGGAAGCAGCACTGAAGCAAAGAAATGAAGGACAGAAATTAGCCAGGCCAACTGAAGGGGAGGGGAAAGATGTGCAGGCAAGGGAAAGGAACACCATGGGACAGTCAAGTATGTTTAGTTCAGGTTAAGCAAAAAGTACAAGATTGTGAGCAGAGAACTCAGACAGGAGAGGTATAAAGGGATCAGACCACACAAAACCTATGAGTGCCTTGAGTTTGATCTTAAACCTAAAAGCAAAAGGGAGTCATTGTCCTTCAACTTGCAAACATTATACTAAATGGAAAAACTCAGTCATAAAAGACCACATATTGTACTGCTCCATTTTTATGAAACATCCAGAAAAAGTCAGTCTGTAGAGGAAGAAAGCACATTCTTGGTTGCCTAGGAAAGGGAAAGGGGAACATGGAATGAATGCTAAAGGGCACGGGGTTTCTCTCGGGGTTGATGAAAGTATTCTAGAATGGTTTGTGGTGATGGATGCTTTCTTAGGCTGGGTTCTCTACTAAAGTGTATATATATATATCCACATACACATATATGTAAGGTCTGACAAGGCCACAAACCCAATTGTTCTAGGTGCTACATACGTCATTGCTGAATATCACAGTGGTCATCTTCAAAGTACTCCCCTTGGGAAACTATGCACTAATGCCAGCACCTAGTCCACCCTTTAGAGCAATTTTGGAACTCGTACTGGAATGGCCATTGCACACAGTAGCACAGCAGCAAGTTCACGAACTTAACTGCACAGTTGTCTGTGAGGGAGTTTTTACCTAGTAAACAAGTAACTATATTGGAGCACCCTCCCTACTCCCCTGATCTGGCCCCCAGTGACTTTTCCTTTACCCAGAGATAAAGGAAATATGGAAGGAAGACACTTTGATGACAATAATGGCATCAAGGGTAATACAATAACAGCTCTGACGGCCATTCCAGAGAAAGAGTTGCAAAATTTCTCTGAAGGGTGGACTAGGTGCTGGTATCAGTGTATAGGTTCCCAACAGGAGTACTTCAAAGGTGGCTGTAGTGATACTCTGCAGTGAGGTATGTAGCACTTTTTCTAGAATGAGTTTGCAAACTTCATTGGCAGACCTCCTACATATACGGAGAGAGAGAGAGATTTATCTCAAGGAAATGGCTTAAGTGATTGTAGAGGCTGGCAAGGCCCAAGTCCATGGATCAGGCATCAGGCTGGAGGCTTCTGCTGACTCAGCTGATAGACCCAAGATTAGCAGGTCAGACAGCAGGCTGCTAGTGCCAGACTACAGAGGCTAATGAATCGAAGATCAGCAGGTAAGACGGCAGGCCACTGGCTCACAGGCTGCAGAGGATGACAAACCCCAAGAATGGCAAGCAGCTGGCCCAAGTCCCAAGAAATGGCAGTTGGATGATGGCAAAACAGGAACAGGATTCAAAGCAAGAAAGTCAGCTCTGCCAGAACATTCAGATATATATTGGATACAGGCTACAACCACAAGGAAACCCCCCTTACAACTGATTGGCTAATTACATCAGGTCACATCACAGAGGATGATTACATGATTACATAGCTGCTAAATTACATCTTTACACAGTGTGAAACCACTGGGAATCAAGGCCCAGGCAAGCTGACACAACCTTAACCATCACAGATGTACAGCTATGTGAATATACTACAAGCCACTGAATTGCACTTTACACTTTAAGTGGGTCAGTTACTTGGTATGTCAATTATTCTCTTAATAATTTATTAACAAAAATAAAAACCTTTTTTTTTTCAAGGGAGTCACTGAAGTATTTTAGGCATGGTAGAAAAATACAGTCCAGCTTACATTTTCTAGATCACACTTACTACAGGCCAGGGTAGCAACAAGATTACCAAACCAAACCCACTGCCATGAAGTCGATTCCAACTCATAGCAACCCTGCAGCTCAGAGTAGAACTGCCCTATAGAGTTCCCACAGAGCACCTGGCAGTTTCAAACTGCTGACTTCAGGGTTGGTAGGCATGACACTGAACCTCTACACAAACAGTGTTTGCAAGCATTGTGACCAGAGGCAGGAAATCAGGAGGCCAAACTGGAATCTAAGTATGTTTGTGCCGGGAAGAAATGCAGCAGAGCAGTAGCCTTGAGGGGGTTCTGGGGCTGAAGGCAGGATATTAAGGTAGAAGAGCGGTGAACACATTTGACAGCAAAGGGAAAGTAACAAAAATACAAGAGGCCAGAGAAAATATATCAAATAAGGTCCCTAAAGAGCAAGATGGGCTGGTATCAACAGCATCACATGAAAGGTAAATCTGATGATAAGGAAGGGGTCTACACTCAACGAGATGGAAATGGAAGGGGACACTGGGAGCTGGACAAACACAGGACCTGGAAGTAGGAAAGAAGGACATTCACGTAGCGTGGCCTCAGTGTTCTCAGAAAGCCAAAGGCAGGATCCTGGGAGAGTCGTGGACTAGTCACATTGACAAACGTGCTAGGGAATCTATGTGAGACAAATAAAAATACTGACACAGCAGTGAAAGCCCAGCTGTGGCTACGTAGTGTGATGTTTTAGTGAAGACAGGCAGCAGGCACAGGCACGTTTTGATCTTTCCAGGACTCTTTAGCAGAAGCAGTGAGTGGACTCTCTCCTGTGCTCACACACGCTGCAGACCAATCAGCAAAGGCTAACCTTCCCTGCTGGACTTACTATCTTCAGAGAGCTAAATTAAGCAACTCCACAAATCCTTTCCTTTGGGGGGGAAAAAAAAAATCCAGAGAAGGAATTCTTTTTCTTACCTTCTCAGCACTCTCCTCACCTGACAAGGGGCATTTAAGTGACTAGAAAAATGAAGTATCTCAGAGGCAAATGCTTTTCTAACTTCCAGAGGGTAAAATTTGACCCTGATTTCTCCTCAGGTTCTTGAAATGACAGCTACCTGAACCCACCAACCTGGGAACATCTAATTGTAGGAAGTCTCTGTCAGCTTTCCTTCCATTGCAGGTGGTCCCTGAGGACACGATCTGAGACAGCCCAGACGGGGTGACCCAGTAGCTCTGTTCCCACCATGAACTTCATTGACGGACCACCAGATCCTCGGAGCCCTGCGGGGGAGGGGACTAATGAGTTCCTTTGGCTGCTTTCATCTAACGACACACTGTGGCCACAAGCAGGGGAAGAGAAATTCCCATCAATGACTATTTTCAGAGCAGAAACTACTGTTTCATTCTCATCCATTTAATCTCTCTCTCACACACAGATCCGACTCAACAGCACTTGGCTTGGCTTGGCTCACACATAAACATGCTAATACACATGTGTTATCTAAAATCATGGAAAAGGTTTTTGTGTCTCTGAGGGCTTTATCCAGAGCGTCAAGAATCACACTGTTCACTGAAGTTTAACTCCCTCATTGAGGTTCATGGGAAAATATTCACGGAGAACTGTTTCTATACCAAGAGCCTTACTGTGCTTAATTCATCTCTATCCAAAAATGTTCTGAGTAAGGGGTTAAAAGACAGAAGCCAGAGCTTGTCCCCCTTTCCTTCCTGAAGTATGCAGCCCTAAAACGTGGTCTGATCAGGTGCAGCAGTAACAGGATCAGTTCTGTGCAGCGGAGAAAGGGAGGCAGAGCTCAAGTGAATGAGGTGGGCAGCTGGGCAGCTGTGCAAAACAAAGGACGGGGACAGGCGCCTGACACAAACAGGAAGATGGATCAAATAATATGTTAAACATATGGGAAGAATCAGGTTTCTGCTGCTGGAGAAGGAACTTTCAAAATATATATGCCCTGGGTAGCGCTGTAAATTGATCGATGGATAAGTCAACTGGTCTCACCTTCAGGACGTGCTGCAGCATTGCTCCCTCCTACTTCATCACACACCCTCACCAAGTGCCAGCCACACTGCTGCCTTTGACCTTTCAGAAGGCTCCACCCTTCTCAGCCTCAGGGCATTAGCACATGCTGCACCCTCTGTCTGGAATATCCCCAACACCCTCTATACTGGGGGCAACAGTAATAACTCACTTGAGGGAGGGTGGAGGAAAGAAGAACTTAATTCTAAGAGCCCTGGAAAGAACAACACGAATAAAGCTTCCAGCTGCTCAGGATCTGAGAAACTCTAAACTAACGTCCTACAGAGGAAATGGCATGCTACACAGGCACCTGTGTGAGGACGGCTTCAAGCACCGCCCCGTCAGCTTTTCAGCTTCAGAGCCACCCATCACACTTCACCACCAGAGCTCTAGTGGCACAGGGACATTAACAAGATTTCTCACTTCTGAGAAGCACCAGGCCACTTTTTCCCCAGAGAAGGCAAGTTTAAAACTGTATGTGAATGTATATGCATATGCAGTTTACGCCTTTCAGATTTTTTACTAAAGCAAATGCAATAAATAAAGTAATAAGTGGAAAAAGGTAAGCTCATAAGGGTGTAGAACAGTGACAATAACCGACCGCAGGAGAGGAAAAATTAACTGTAGTGGGAACTGCAGTGAACAAAGCTGTCAGAAGCATGATTACCTGTTGCCACTGCTGTTGAGCCAACTCTGACCTACGACGACACTACAGGATAGAGCACTACTCCCTACAGGTTCCCAGGAGCGGCTGTGGACTTGAACCGCTGACTTTTCGGTTAGTAGTTTGAGTTCTTAACCGCTGCACCACCAGGGCCCAAAAAGCATGACTAGAAGGCTGCACATTTCACAATCTTAGGATGAGAGGAAAATCATTTCTGGGATGGGGAATAATTAGAAATGCACCAATATTCAGTTTCAGACTGGAATTTCAGCCAAAATCTGATATTCAGCTCGGCCTTGAGAGGCTGAGCAGGCGAATGCCTACATCAGCATCATTCCTGGCATCCCTGGACCTGTGCATGGTCACTGGTCCTGGATGTGTGTGTGATCCCCATCACAGTTCATCAGCACAATGGCCTCTGACACACAAACAAGCCATGTCATCTAGTGTTACTGGTAATGTCTGAATAATCACTGTACCTAATGGTTAAGGTTTTCTTTTTGTATTCTAATGTCAGATTTTCAAAATGTAACTACTAAAATGCTAAATATTAACATTATGACAATAATTTAAAATTCAGGTACATTTTCAGACTTTTATTCTGGAAGTCTATTCTAGGATGGTGATGTTTGGAGCCAGTCTTATATCAATAAATTGATTTTAAGAACCATTCAGTTAAAAGGTGAGTATCTCTGTTGTTAATTAGCATTCTAATTCCCATTTTCACAGGCATGATAAAAATGCCCCCAAACTAAACCCACTATTGTCAAGTAGATTCCAACTCACAGTGACCCTGTAGGACAGAGCAGAACTGCCCCACAAAGTTTCCAAGGACTACCTGGAGAATGTGAACTGCTGACCTTTTTGTTAGTGGCTGTAGCACCTAACCATTATACCACCAGGGTTTCCATGATACAATAAGGAATGTCAGATTGCTGAAACAAAGCCCAAAGCCTTGATATCTATTCTACTTCCCCAAGATGAACTGCTTTTTGTTTTCTACCCACACCTAACCCAGGACCTATCAATTATGGGATTTTATTTCAATCCTTATCTCCTTCCACTCTGCTATACAGTCTCTTAAAACAACTTCTTCCCAGACTATAATCTCTCATTCTCTCTCATACTGCGGTAGGAATACAGATTTTTTTTTTAAAAAGGAAACCAAGAACAGAAAAGTCTAAGGGCTCTATCCTGATGGTGGGTGAAAAAGCGGTACCAAATGATCATGTTGGGGTTCATGGTGAAGATACAGGAGACGTGTCTACAGAGACCCAGCCAGTAGCCAGTGACTCAGATCCCAGACAGGTGAGTCATCAGGAGTCATATCTGGAGACGTGACCGCTGGCAGTGGGGTTGGAATTGGGAACCGCCACAGGTGGTGACACTGGTCTACCTGGGAGTTCGTTTCCATGGGTGGCTTAAACAAATAGTGTCATTTGCTAGTCTCCAGCTGTGCCTCCTGATGAGAAACAATTTTTTTTTTTATGTATTCTGAGCATTGAGCTAATGCAGAAGTTTAGCAATTTGGGGAAAGACTCTTCATTAGCTGGTATTTTCTTTATTTCCTGGGAGTGAAAAAACAGTCATCTTCCTACCCTTCTTTCCGTATAAGTACTTGCCTTTTCCAATTGTTTTCTGCCTTAGCTAATTAGAATTTTCAGATAGAAATGTTTTTTAAGGAAATGATGGAGGTGGGAGGACATACAAAGTTCTCCAAGGCTGGACCCATTTTTAATGTCCTGGTAAGCAGAAGTATTCTGGAAACTGGCTTGCCAAGATTAAGGCTATCAGAAAGTTCCATGAACTCAGAGGCAGGAGAAAGGTGGTCAGTGGCTAGACTTTGAATCTGTTAGCTTTCCATCTAGAATGAATAAGCCAGCTGCCTAAGCACACTTTGTTCAGAGACTTGCAAGGAACAGTCACTAAATTATTGTCATGAAAACAAAATGATGACCACACCAATTTTGGACTACTGATAATTTCTCACAGCTGGAGACAGGGGTAAATTATCCAGTAGGCAAAGGAAGTACCAGATCATTTTTGATGTAGTGAAACTCACACGAAATTGTTCAGTAAGGATTAGTAAACAAGCACAAGTAGGGTCAACCACTCCTGTCAGGGAATGTCAATTTCAAAAGAGTCTTTGATTCTGTTGGAATGTGCTGTGGGGTTGGGAGAGAGTCATACCTAGAAGTAGAATCCCCGATGTGGTGAAAAATGTGAACTGTTCACTACAAATGACCTGGCAAAGGAAGTCTATTGGATAATCTACCCCCAACCAGAGGTGAAACACAGGATGGCTTCCAAGAAACAATCTGGAACCAGAAGAGAAACGCTACTAAAAGAGTGGCATAACCTTATGAAATTTTAGTGTGACACATTATAAGATACTGGAAAAAAGGGAGTAGAAAAGTTCAAATTAAATAATAAGTTTCTGCTTATATGCTCCTTTATGGAATTTCTGACTATACAAGGCTTAACAAACTTTGCCTTACTAAGATTCCACAGCTGTAAAAGGCCGTATACTTCTCACTTAAAATTTCATCCCTGGAATCTACAGTGTGATCACCAGCAAGGACCATGCTGCCAGCAGATGCTCAAACTTCTCACTCTTTCCCAGTCAAATAATAACTTATGTCAAAGGAATCCAGTACTTTGCCATCACTCAGCACTGTATGTATTTCAAAAGTAAAATGAAAAAAGAAAAGCATGACAGTTCTCCATCTGAATGCCAGTGCAGCAGGCTACAAATAGACAGCAAATCATGAACTTTCTTCTTTGCTTGCCCTAACTTCAGTCTTCCAAGTTCAGGTTCAAGGGCATCCTGGTGTAGCACCTGACTGCTCAGTTTAAGTAGAACATCACCTCTCAACAGTATTCTAACAGAGGAAGGTGTCTAAGTCACAGCGTATCCAAGGGGCAGGCGCCTGGCTCCTGCCTGTATACACTCATGGGGGAAAGAAAGCCTCTCACAGGAGGGGCCGCTCTCCCAACTAGTAACCAGAGACTGCTGGAGTTGACTGACTCATGACAACCCATGTGACCCGCCCCACCTCAAACTCTAATTCACAGCTTACCTTGGTACAAGGTGGTTGAACTTGTAAGAACTGAAGACCTCTTGGATCTTTTCTTCTACTTTTGCCTAGTAGGATGCAGAAGACGGAAGAGAGAAAACAGAGATGAGACTTTATGTTCCCGTTGACACAAACGCCTACTGGCTGGAGTTGCTTGGTGTGGTGTGTACTTTATAGGGTTAGAAGGCTACAGGATGACAGCTTTAGGATAAGGGAGAGAGACCATGCCCTGTATCACTTGGCATCACAATCAACTTCTCTAATAACCTAACCCATAGCATCTACACTAAGAGCAGTTGCAGAAGTGGACCCTCTGGTACCAGTAACCTAAGCAGCAGACAAACAGGCACACACACGGCTTACCAGATTTACCCCTGCCTGCTCTGTGAAGCTGTTTGGTGCTCACTAACTGGCTGCCCTGAAAGACACAATTCCTGCCAAGGGTCATACTTCTTATTGTCATAGTGAACAGTTTAAATAAAAGTATTAAAGGAATTTATATGACCATCAGTCACCAAAAACCAAAGGGACAGACAATCTGGCCATGGGTCCTATGTCACACGCAGGACCCTACAGTCTCATAAATGTAAGGGTCTTAGAGGGTCACCTTACAAAACACCAGATCGCCTGTCCTTTCTGAAGATGACACCACACAGTGGTCTTTCATACAACTTTGGTGTCATGGATTGAAGTATATCCTCTCAGAAACGTATATAGCAATTTGTCTAGGCCTAGGCCATGATGTCCGGTATTGTGTGTTTGTCCTCTATTTTGTGACTGTAATTTTTGTACTAATCTCTGCCTGTGGCTAATGGGGTGAGATTGGATTATGTGAAAGAGGATTAGCGTGGGACTGTAACACCCTTACTAAAGTCACATTCCTAATCCAAGGTCTAGAAGTTCCTGGGGTATGTTTCACAACATCTTCAATTTTACACGTGAGAACAGGGAAGCATGCAGAAAATGGGAGCCTTCATATCACTAAGAAAGCAATGCCAGGAACAGAGTATGTCCTTTGGACTTGAGGTTCCTGCACTGAGATGCTCCCAGACCAAGGAAAGAGTGATGACAAGGACATTCCTCTCCAGAGCCAACAGAGAAAGAAAGTCCTACCCTGGAGCCTGCATCCTGAATTTGGACTTACAGCCTACTGGACTATGAAAGAATCCACTTCTCTTTGAAAAAGCCATCTACCTGTGGTATTTCTGTTATTGCAGCACTAGATGAGACTAAGACACTGGGTGAGGATGCTGGTACTAAAAAGGGTGAGGCTGCTCAACAGGATACTGGTTTTCACCTTCATCGGAATCCCTCCTCCTTCTACAAGGCATTTTCTTGCTGGGATTTCACGGCACATAACTGCCTCCCCGGTAAATTCATTTATTTCAGAAACATTCACTAAGTTAGAGCTTCCAGTCTTTGACAAGTTTAGGAGAATTATTTATGATTAAAGGTGAGCCGTGATATGAATCATCTAAAACGGCAGTTAATTTAGAATTCATTCACATTTGGTTTTAGGACATGCTGTGGTATTTGTCTTTGAACTTGAGTCTGAGGTATGACCTGGCTAAGAATTTACAATGTTTCAAAAAACAGGGTGAAGTCACCCTGAGAACCTGACTCAAGAGGAATGTGAAAGTTGTCCCAGATCCCTCATAATTCTTTTTCAGTTCCAGAAATGCATGCGTGACTAACATGAAACACCTGCCTCCATGGAACAAAGACTGCACTTCTCAGTCATGCCTTCATTGGCTATAAACAGAACAGGATAGAAAAAATATACAAGAAACATATGCCAGTAAGGACATTAAATAAAGGTCTGCTTAGGATATACTGCATACCTAAGCGATCTGATGAATTCTGAATGAAACAAAACCAAGTGGGAGGAAAACTCACTTCCTTTACCCAAATACAATCTTTTGACTTGACTTGACAAATCTCTGTAACTCTAAAAATGAGCCCATCTCCTACTTAGCCCCTAGACGTTGAGAAAAGCTTCCAGGCAAGAACTCCTTAATGAGAAGTCTCACCATCAGCTCCCACTTAGGCAATAAAAGCAGCCAAGCAGTAGAAGTAAAAATCAGAAATTTATTTCCAAACTAAGATACCTAACAGGGATATATCATGCTATAATATGAAAAATCCTTCAAATGTTCCCAGTGTAGTATCATTTCTCTTTGGATTTCACACTCTTTTGAAGAATGAACAAGTGATAACCCAATATAGTTAGTAATTGACTTGTATCTGGAAACGCAAGGTCTGAATTCTAATAAACACCTGAGTGTTACAAGTCAGTTGCTCATGATGATGGACCAGTAAGAATTCATTTTGTCACAAGAGCTTTACCTGTTATCAAAAAGCTTTGTGTGACAAGCACAAGAATGTTTCCATCACATTTGGTGAAGGAGAAAACAATGTCAAGTTTCTCCCATGCAAGTATATGAAGTCAAGTGTTTTCCACGTTATCTCAGTACTTTGTTTTCCACAAACAAGTTTCCAAAACATTGTATTAAAAAAAAAAAAAAGAATTCATTTTATTATTCTCTTAAGACGTAGTGTGTGTTTCTTAACAGGCTTATTGAGATAGAGTCCACAGACTACAGAATTCACCCATTTTCAAGTGTATGTCTGACGGCTTTGAGTCTAGTCACAGAATTGTATATCCAACAGCACAACTGCAGAGCACATTCACTACTCCAAAAAAAAATTCCACACCCTTATCGACTCTCCCCAAACCTCCCTTCCTCTCCAGTACTTAAAAAACAACAACAACCAAACCTGCTGCCGAAAGTCAACTTGAACTCAATTTGTCCCTACAGGACACAGTAGAACTGCTCCATACAGTTTGCAGGGAGCACCTGGGGGATTCAAACTGCCAACCTTTTGGTGTGTAGCTGTAGCTGTAACCACTACACCACTAGAGTTTCTTCTGCAAACCTAGGTAAGCACTAATCTAGTTTCTGTCTCCATAGGTTTGCCTGCTCCAGATTTTACATATAAATGGTATCACATAATATGTAGTCCTTTGCGACTGGGTTGTTTCATTTACCACAATATTTTCAGGGTTCATTCATGCTACAGTATTATCACTGCATTCCTTGTTTATTGCCATATAAGACTCCACTGTATAGAGAGACCACATTGTGTTTATTTATTCAGCAGCTGGTGGACATTTAGGTTGTTTCTATTTATAAGGCTGCTATAAACACTAATGTTGAAGATTTTGCATAGAAATTAGACTAAACCAAAAGCTAAGAAGTTACCTAAATACAAGCCAACACTTCAAAAGACAGAGTGGCAGGGGCAGGGATCTGGGGACCATGTTTTCAGGGAACATATTGATCAACTGGCATAACAAAGTTTTTTAAGAAAACGTTCTGCATCCCACTTTGGTGACTGGTGTCTGGGGTTGTAAAAGCTGGAAGCAGCCATCCAAGAAGCATCAGTTGGTCTCAAGCCACCTGGAGCAGTGGAAAATGAAAGACATCAAAGACATATGGAAAATACAAGCCTAAGAGACAGAAGGGGCCACATAATCCAGAGATTACATCAGCACGAGACCAGAAGTACTACATGGTGCCCAGCCACCACCAGTGACTCCCCTGACAAGGAATACAACATCGAGTCCCTGACACAGTGGAAGAAAAATGGGTGTGCAGAACTCAAACTCTAAGAAAGACAAAGCTGGATGGTCCAATGGACTGGAGGGTCCTGGGAAGACACGGCCCCCAGACTCTGTTAGTCCAGAACTGAAACCATTCCTGAAGCCAACTCTTCAGACAAAGCTTGGGCTATAGTGTAAGACATAAAATGATACTGGCCAAGAGTGTGCTTCTTGGCTTAAGTAGACACAGACAGCTAACTGGGCAGCTCCTGTCTGGAGAAGGGCAGAGGGGTACAGGAGCTGGCTGAATGGACAAGGGATACAGGGTGGAAAGCATGTGCTGTCACTGGGTGGAGAGAGCAGCTAGAGTGACATAGCAATGTGTGTGTAAGATTTTATAATACAAATTGACTTCGATTATAAACTTTCACTTAATGTACAATAAAATATTCCTTTAAAAGATTATTTGTAGACCTACATTTTCATTTCTCTCAGTATATACCTAGGAGTGAAATGGCTAGATCATATGGTTAGAAGATGAACTGACGAAGTGTTTTACAAAGTGGCTACACCATTTTATATGACAGCAGTGTACGAGGCTTCAATTTTACTACCTGTGTTCTTCCTTATAACCATCCTAGGGAGCGTGAAGTACTGTCTCACTGTGGTTCTGATTTGCATTTTCCTGATGGCTAACGATGTTGAGCATCTTTTCATGTGTGTATTGGCCATTTGTATACTTTCTTTAGAGAAATATTTACTCAGATGCTTTGCTCATGTTTTAATTGGACTGTATTTTTGCTAGTGAGTTGTAACAGTTCTTTACATATTCTAGATACAAGTTCTTTATCAGATATATAATTTATAAAAATGTTCTCCCATTCTGTGGGTTACATTTTAGGAACTGGTATACTTTTTAATAGAAAAAGATCACCTCGGAGTTATCTTAATGAGCATACATTATGGTTTTTAGAGTAAACCCATTGCCACTGTGAGTTGATTCTAAGTTCTACTCAAGTAGCACTGCCTCAGAGTTTCCAAAGTGTGGCTGCTGGACTCAAACTACTGACCTTTTGATTAGCAGTGAGCTCTTAACCATGGTGCCACAATGGCTCTGGTTTTTGGAGTACAACCTTAAAAATAATACTTAGCCATAAGCCTGCACATTTTTTGAGAAACAGTAATAGATGAATTCAAAAATGAAAAAAGTACTCTTCCATGTCAGGAAAATACAAGTAAACCCCAAAACATGGAATATCCTTTTTTTGCATCCCCTTTTCCCCAAACAGACTGTCACTGTTAGATAAAATCTAACTAAATTTGTTACTGAGAAGATGCAAACATTTTCCAAACACGCTGATTTAAGTAACAGAAAGAAAGTTAAAAGCCAGCCAAGCCAAGTGCCACTGAGTTGGATCCGACTCCACATATAAAAGTGTTTACATATCTGTGGCCAATCAAGTCGATTCCAGACTCAGTGACCCAAATGGATCTTGCAGAACTGCCCCACAGGGTCACAAAAGGGAGCCTGGTGGACTTGACTGCTGACTTTTTTGTTAGTAGCCAAACTCTTAACCACTACACCACTGGAATTATGTAAGAGTTAACAGAGTAGGCCTGAAACTATTCTTTGGGGTATGAAATACCTAGTATAAATACCTGGATACCATCTGAGAGTTTAAGATTTTGATACATGCTAGGCAGAAGGTGGCTACCTACCCAACTCCCAGTAAAAACCGTGGGCACTTGATCTCTAAGGAGCTTCCCCAGCAGAAAACATTTCATACCTCTTGTCACAAGTCAACATCAGTGGAGTTAAGCATGGGTGGGTGTGTGTGTGTGTGTGTGTGTGTGTGTGTGTGTGTGTGTGTGTGTGTGTGTGTGTGTGTGTGTGTGTGTGTGTAAGAGTGTGAGACAGAGACAGAAAGAGAAAGAGACTCCACTAGGAGAAGCCTTTTGAATTGGTTTCCTCCAGACTTCGCCCCATGCACCTTTTCCCTTTGCTGGTTTTGCTTTGTCTCCTTTGACTGTAATCAATCATAGCTGTGAGTACAACTATGTGCCGAGTCCTCCTCGTGAATCACTGAACCTGGAGTGGTCTTGAAGACCTCCAGCACACTAGAAGAATTATAAATTTAGCCTTTGGTACAGAATTAAGGGAAGTAGTCATAACAATGGCATAATATCTAGAAGCAATACCCACAATCAAATTATTTTTAAAAATGTATCATAATCTTCACCTTAAATATAGAAGACTGAGTTAGGCTATTCAAAAAACAGTTCGGTATATCTCAACAAATTCTGAACACTACTAGCTCTCAAATCTGTTTTAAGAAAATAGAACCAGTTATAACAGAGGGATGCTCAAGTATGTCCATTTTTCTGGGCCTCTCACTTCATCCTGAATTTCCATGTTTCTTTTCTGTCCCAGAGGAGCTCGTGGCACTAGTCAGTCTCTCCTTTCCGCATACAAACTAGGACAGGCAACGCAGTGGATGCAATACAAAGGCACTGCAACAGGCCCAGGGCAACAGATAATTTTCTTTTGCTTCAACAGCCAAGAGTCCACTCTCTTGGGCCATGGGGTACCCAGTTCATAACCACACTCATGAAAGGGACAGGGTTCTCTTGGGAGAAGGAGGATGGCCTACAGCATCTGTTTCAGAAACATCATCACCACATGACAATGTTACAAGAAATGCCACCAGAATTCATCACCCAAGATTTAGTCCCAAGAATTTATCTCTTCAAAATCTAGAAAGAACCTCAATTAAATGAACTCTGATTGGATCTTGGTTCAAAACAAAACAAAAAAGCTATTAAAAAAAAAGTTCGGGGAAATTAAAAAACAAACTGAATAGTAAATGATATTACGGAATTATTTTTTATTTTCCTAGATGTGATGTTACTGCCCTATATAGACAAATGTCATTCTTACAAAATGGATGTTTTAGTATCTAGGAGTGACATGTCATGATATCTTCATCTTACTTTCCAAGGATCAAAACAAAATTATTTGTATATGCATACACAGCCACACCAAGCCCACTGGCATCGAGCTGACTCTGACTCACAGCGACCCAACAGGACAGAAGAGAAGTGCCCTCATAGTTTCAAAGGAGTGCCTGGTAGATTCAAACTGCTGACCTTTTGGTGAGCACATGTAGAACTTAACTACCACCCCACCAGGGTTTCCACGTACATATACACATATATACATATACTGTACATATGTATGTAGGTACACATACACACACACAAAGGGAAAACCGAAAGAATGATACTGATGGGTGTCCTGGCTAGCTCATCCACTGGATTACCTCCATCTTTGTTTTTAGCTAGGCTATTCCACAACTCTAAAGAAACAGAAGTTAGCTTGTGTAGAAAACTGATAGCAAATAATTTCCCTTCACAAATATGCAAACTGTATCTGCTGAAATGCATTTAGTCACCACCCTGGATACTGACCAGTTTTGCATTCATCTGAAATTCATTTCTACATTCTTTGTCTGACTAGAAATGTGTGGTACTTGGAGATCTCTTCTGAATCAGTTGCAAAATCTTACTGGTTCCCTCATTAATTAATTAGTTAAATAAAATCTTTTGCTGTGCGTTCATTTTTTATTTGTATAAGCCATGACTATTTCCTTTTTAAAAAATGATCCTTTAACAGTTTATATAGGAGATTAGGTGGAGAGTAAACAGTTGCCAATTTTTGTGTGTATTTGAAATTTTTATAATAAAAATTTGTGGGAAACTATTAAAAATTAAAATGAAATGGAACAGAACAAAAAACCTAACACACCATTCCACAACTATCTTATCCAAGTACAAGAAAACTGACTTCTGAAAAGTCAGACACATCTGCACACACACACAACACATTTGTCTGCAGAGTACTTAAATAAATGTTCATAATAAGAAAACGTTTCTGGGAATTTAAAAACAAATACCCTACAACGAGATACAGCTCACACCTACCAGCAAAACAGCTACAGTTGAAATGGTAGACCGCATCAAACACCATCCAGGATACAGAGCAACCGGGGCTCTCATGTGTTGCAGGTGAGAATGTAAAACATACAAATGCCCTACAAAAAAGCCTACCAGTTTCTTACAGAAATAAACATACTCCTATCCTATGACCCAACAATTGCAATTCTAGGCACTTACCCAAGAAAAACAAAGACATATGTCCACCAAAAGACTTCTACAAGAAAAGTCATGCCAAAATGGCAAAATCTGGAAACAGCTCAGTCGACCATCAATAGGAAAGCAGATTACCAAAAAAATAAAAAAAAAATAAAAGAAAACTGATTATATTCATAGCAATACCAAATACAATTCAACAATAAAAAGAGACAAGTGATACACATAACAACATGGTAAGCCTCATAAAACATGCTGGCTAAAAGAAGACTTACACAAAAGAAGACACACTGTATTACTGCATTTAGATGACATTTGAGAAGCAGCAAAACTACTCTATTGAAAACAAGTCAGGGTAATAGCAAGTGAGGGTTAGGGGTACATAGCTTGATGATGGTAAATGATGTCTCTAAAAAGTACACAAGAAAAAAACAACTGTTGGTAATTGCAATGACACACACAGTCACCAAACAGTAGCAAAAACAGCCAAGGAAACGACAGCAAAAACAACCAAAAAATTTCTGTGCAGTACATAGGTATGCATGTTGGCATATATACGTGCATACTGTAGTTGTCAGATGCTGTGCAGTCCGTTCTGACTCACAGCAACCGTATGTAGATGAGAACAAAACACTGCTCAGTCCTGCGCCATCTCACAGTCAGTGCTATGTTTGAGCCCACTGTTGCAGCTACTGTGTCAGTTCACATCACTGAGAGTCTTCCTCTGTCACTGATCTTCTACTTTACCAAGTATGATGTTCTTCTCCAGGGACTGGTCCTTCCTGTGTGCATACATATCTACAGGTATATGCCTATGCTTATGCATCACTGTGACTATATACACATATATTCATATATATAATAAAGTATATGGGGGAACAGTTACAGATACCTCTTAGACATGAACAAAGACTTTGTGAAAATGGATTTCTGGGCTTGAAGGATTAGGACAAAAGTTTCATGAGATACCTCCATTTAATACAGTTCATAAAGTTACATTCTACGTCCTAGGTTAGCAGATAGTATCCAAGGTATTAGAAGCTTGCCAGCGGCCATCTAAGATAAATCTATCAGTCTCTACTGGTCTGGAGCAAAAGAGAAAGAAGGAAACCAAAGCGTCAAAGAAACTGCTCTACCAGATAGATCATCCCACACAATACACAATCGCATCTACCCTGTGATCAGAAGAAATAAGCGGTACCCAGCTACTACTACCAATCATTCTAATCAGAGCCACAACAGATGGTCCTTGATAGAATGTAGAAGAAAACCTCAAGTTCCTTAAAAAAAACACAAAACCTACTAGAGTGGTTGAGACTGAAGGACTCCCTTGTGCTGAGATACCCTTCAAACCCTGGACCAAAACTAACCCTGAGGACACCATGTAGCTAAGCAACAAATTGGCTGAAAAAGTACCACCTTTAAGTACTGTACTCCTTTAAAAAAATCATCTGTATGAGACCAAACGGTCAATGACTAAAACCAAGATGAGACTGTAAAGTAGCTGGGGAACTAGACTAACGACAAGAGAACAACCAGAATGGAAATAATGCAAATGTTCAAGTTGACACTAACTCACAGCAACAATGAAATGTTGCCCAGTCTTCACTCCATTATCATTGGTATATTTAAGGCCACTGTTGTGGCTATTACATCAATTCATCTGACAGAGTTTCCTTTCTGTTCACTGACCCTCCACTTTAGTAACCATGATGTCCTTTTCTAGTGGTTGGTCTTTCCCGATGATGTGTTCAAAGAAAGCGAATCGAAGTCTCACCATCCTTCTAAGATACATTCTGGCTGTATTTCTTCTAAGACTGACTTGTTCATTCTTTTAACAGCTCACTGTACATTCAAGATTCTTCACTAACACCAAAGTCTGAACACATCAATTCTTTCTCCTTTGTTATCAGCTGTTACATGAATTGAAAAGACCATGGCTTGGATCAGAAGCATGTGATGTATCGAAAGAATACAAAAACTCAAATTTCCATCTTCTCTTAAAAAAATTGGGAGACTTGGCCACATATCACAGTTATCTGGGGTTGAGTAGTATTTGTCCTCTTTGGACAAGCACCTGCTTCCCAAGTCACCAGAGGCCCAAACACTACCTGTTACTTCCCTTCTGACTCTTACCTGCCTGGCACCTTACAGACATCTAAGTTTGAGGCCCTTAATAGTCAAGTAAAGATCCAAAAGCAAAGGAAAAAGACAGAAGAGTAGCTCTAAGGCAGCAGTTCTCACAGTGTAGCTCCCAGACCACAGCATTAGTGCTACTGGGAACTCATTAGAAACACATGGACTCTGGGCACACACAGGGTCTATAAAATCAGAAAATAGAGGGGTAGGGCAATTTGACTATTTTTGAACAGCTGCTCCAGAGGATTCTGATGGTCTGCTAACAGTTGAGAACCCACACTGAGAAGCAGAGAGATCCAAACAGGTTTTTCGTCACGCTAACCGCCACTGTACGGGAAAGGAGTCTTGCACCCTTGCTTCTAAGAACCATCCTGGCCAATCGTCTTCCAAGACCTGTTTGTTCTTTTGGCGGTCCATGGTACATTCAATATTCTTCACAAAATCTGACCAGGAAGAAGTACAGCCACAAGGCTCCTTAGAAATGAGGATGGCCAGACTTTGTCTCCCATACTTTGGACACATTATTAGGAGGGACCAGTCTGTGGAGAAGGTCATTATGTTTGGTAGAGGGTCAGCAGAAAAGACGAAGACCCTCAGCGAGACTGGAATGACACAGGGCTGTAGCAATGGACTCAAAAACAACAACTGTGAGGATAGCACAAGACTGGCTACAGTACACAGGGTTGCTCTAGGTCAGAACCAACTCAACGACATCCAACAACCACAAACAGACACTGAAGATTTCAGCTCAGAGGCTGAGGTGTGGAGTCTGACTCTAAATAGGCCTTTCTCCACTCACTGTCATGGGCTGAACTGCATCCCCATCCCTCCCCACCCGCCACCCCAAAAGATGCGTATCAGTTTGGCTGGGCCATGGTTCTGGTACTCTGTGATTCTTCCCATAGAGTGTAAATCCTGCCTCTATGACTTTAATCAAAGACAGTGAGTGGTAGTTGTGTCAGTGAGGCAGGACTCAATCTACAAGACTGAAGTGGATTGAGGTAATCCTTTAGGATATAATAGAAAGAAGTGAACGGAGAGACAGGGGGACCTCATACTACCAAGAAAGCAGAGCCACGAGCAGAGCATGTCCTTTGGACTGGGGTCCCTATGTGGATAAACTCCACATTTGGGTGAAGGTCAACAGAGAAAGCCTTCCCCTGGGGCTGACTCTCTGAATTAGGGCTTTTAGTCTACTTTTCCATGAGAAAATAAATTTCTCCTTGTTAAAGCCATCCATTTGTGGTATTTTTATTCCAGCAACAAATGACTGACACACTCCTAATTACTTACTTGTTGATTTGGGTCCCCCCCCCCCCCACTGCTTACTTTTTCCTTCTCCCATTCAGTAAAGGAGAAACAAAGCTGAGAAGGCAAAATATTTCTCTGAATAAGCTAACACTTTGGGTAGAAAATTCAACAAGAAGGTCAAAGTTGACCTAGACTCTTTATCCAGCTGGTGTTACCTCTATTAAGGCTAAAATCCTTTACAAATCAGAGGAGAAGTTCTCAAACCGTGTTACCTACTGGAATGGCCTAGAGCGCTGTACAAAAACGCTGATGCCTCATAAAGAGATGGGAACTCCCGATACATCACAACATTGATGAACTCTACAAAAACATTATGTTGGGTGAAATCAGTCACAAAGAACAACCACTGTATGACTGCACTTAGGGAAGTCAGCAAATATACTGAAACTAAAACTTATTAGCTATATGCAGAAACTGTCGAACAACAGAATGTTCTGTTGCCTATATTTGTACCACAATCTTAAAATGCTGATGGGCCCCACTCCCAAATATTCTAATCAGTCCAGGGTGAGGCCTGAACACCTACGGTTGAGCATCGCTGCCCTCATTCTCAGTATCTTTAAAAAAAAATGAATTATTTTAACACCAGGTGCTTCTAGAAGTAATGAAGGAAAACTAAGTT
The DNA here is from genome assembly GCA_028571685.1 of Heterohyrax brucei. NCBI lineage: Eukaryota > Metazoa > Chordata > Mammalia > Hyracoidea > Procaviidae > Heterohyrax > Heterohyrax brucei. Next base: position 86,186,966 of record CM053151.1, on the reverse strand, counting down.
TATGTTACAAACCAAAATGAACACCAGCAGGTGGTTCCCCGTGGCCTTGAGAGCTGCAGTTAGCAGCAGCAACCCTGCAGCACGCAGAGGGCAGGTGCCTATCAGGACTCTTTTGTGGTGTCAAGAACCTTCCTTCGCAGCAGTTTTAACCCCACTTGCAGTTCAGTTTCGCTACACACACTGGTGGTTTTTACTTTTCCTTTGAACACTCATGACATCTGCCTGGTTCCCGCATATGTAAGCAAAACTAAAACTTTTAGCATGTGTTTATTTTTCCATCTACATGAGAGTCCTGATTCTACCTTTTTTAAAAATTAAATTTTAACAGTAGTTACACAGAATTAAGTTAGCTGTCAATACATCAACTTGGAGATCAAAAAACTTCAATTTTTTAAAAGCCAGATGACAGCACGCAACAATTTATGTTAAGTTTTTAAAACAACAATTCACAAGTATAGCACAAATACAGTGCTTACGAAGACAAAGGGGTGAAGTAGAAGGATGCATCCCCAGCTCTAGCTAGAGGCTGCCTCTGGGGAGGCGGGAGGCCAGCTGAACCAGGGGTGGGGTTAAAGAAATCAGCAGTATTAACTGTTTCTCTTTAAACAAATAACCAGGAGTTTACAAAAAAAAAAAAAAAAGATGTTAACAACTGTTAATTCTAGGTTATAGGAAAATGGCTGTTAATTATGTTGTTACTTGTACTTTTTTGTTAGTGATGATATTTCATCTTAAAAAGGATTCCAAAGCACTTAGATTTGTGATGCCTTATCACCCACTTAGCTAGCTTAGCTATCACCCAAGCTTGCCCACGCCTCCACAGAAGAGGCAGGGCAGTGTACAAGGAAACCGTGTTCTGAAAGTTCACCAGTAAATCTTGGTTTAGACTTTATTGCCCCAACAGAACAATGCTATACCTAATTGTTTGGTCCCATGCTAGCCCTCTTTAATGTATCACCCCAAACTTCCAAACCCACTGCCTTCAAATTGATTTCCAACTCATAGCAACCCTATGGGGCAGAGCAGAACTGCCCCAGAGGGTTTTCAAAGCTGTGACAACCTTCAACTATCACCGAGTGGGTCTGCACTCACTACCTAAGGAGCACACGTCTCATCTTCTCCCGCACAGTCATAAGGCAACTGGTCACTTAAAACCAAGAACCAACCTGCTGTTGTTGAGATGATTCTGAGTCATAGCTCAGGCTACAGTGAAAAAAGAGCAAAATAGTTTAGAATTTAAGGTCTACTTGTCTACTAGTTGGTCAGGAGTCCAGGTGGCACATCCGTTACAGTGTTTGGCCGCTAACCAAAAGGTCAGTGGTTCGATCTAGGATTGACTGAACAGCAACAGATCTGGTTTGCGTCTTTCAGTTTGTCGGAAGGAGCCCTGGTGGCACCGTGGCTACTGCTTGGCTGATAATGAAAAAGTTGACAGGTGACACTCACCAGCTGCTCAATGGGAAAAAGATGTGGCCGTCTGCTTCCTGTTTCTACTCTGTCCTATAAGGTCACTATGAATCAGAGTCAACTCAATGACAATGAATTTGGTTGTTTTGTTGGCCAGCTCATCCCAGCTTTCGGGAAGACACAGACTGTTTTGGTGCACAAAATATCTTTTAAGTTTTCTTAATTCAATGGCAACAGGTTTGGGTTTTTTAGTTCTATGTATGTACATATGTAACACATGTATACACATATGTATCTTTAAAATATATAAACTAACACAAGTTCTTTTTACATACCCATTTTTCAAGGACAAAGACATTGAGCTAGACTCTAGGGGCCAGAGATTAAACGACTCCACCCCAGTTCCCAAGACTGGGGTGCCTCGGGAATAAATAAATGAAGACCTAACCATCAAGCTCACTCTCAGTAGCTCTATTTTTCTAGAAATCCAATCTGTAGACACACAGACTAATTTCCATTCACTGATGAGTGGTAAGAACCAGTTAAAGCACTTGGTACTTTCATAGTTTCCATCTAAAGCCAGTCTCACGGAGCACTGACTTTCATCTCATGGGCTATCACTTCCCTTTTTCCTTCATTGCCCCCTCTCTCATAGGAAGATAATTCCAGAAAACAGACTTGCTGCCTGAAATTTACATTAATGCTAAATTCACGGTAAAGAGTCATTAATACACTAAATATAAGGCAACGATTTTCTTTTAAAAAATTATGCCTCAGAAAAGGTAAGTGACTTTACAATCGATTAATCCTTACAAAGGTCGTCTGACTGTGGGGCATTCTTTCAATTACTTTATTTTAAATATTACCACCTATTCGTTAGTCTGTTGTTCTACGGTTGTATACATGTTACACTGATGTGGGAAACTATGTCACTGGTATTTCAACTACAGGTTTCAGTGGGGCTTCCAGACTAAGAGAGATCAGGAAGAATCATCCGGCCATCTTCTTCTGAAAATTAGCCAATGAACACCATACGGATCACAAAACAATCCTGTCCGGTAGAGTGCTGGAAGAGGTGCCCACTAGGTTGGAAGGCACTCAAAGCACACAGTGGCTGCAACAATGGACTCAAACATACCACAGGCAGGACCAGGCAACATTTCCTTCTATCTTACACAGGGTCTCCATGAATCAGTTCTGATGGTAGCAACAACATTACGAACACAGTGTAATCAGTTGGATATTGACACACTATCCTACAACCACCTCAGTCAAGGCTGGCTTTGGCTGCTTACAGAATGAAACTGCAAGAGTGAAGTCTGAGCAAAAGAAGACAAATCAAACACAGATTTGGTATTTATCCCTGGAAATATGAACTCACAGTTCCACAGGTAGGTTGCCATTAGTAAGCCAGATTTCTGAGAATCATTTTTAAAAAATAATAGACTAAGCAGTTAAGTTGTAGCAATCACAAACACACCAAATGGACACACCACAAAAGAAACTTCCAATGTTATGCAAATGTTACTTGCAGCTTTGGATAAAATATTCAGTGACAATATCTTACATATATTCAAAAGAGGCAAATCAAGTAACTTTAAATATGGTCTAGAAAAACATACTGGCTGCTCAAAAAGGACTCTGGCAAAGACAAAAATGCTGAAGTCAAATATGTACATGAAGAGTTTGAAGAAAGATGTTCTACGAATAAGAAGAAAAAACAGTATTTCTAAATGAGTGTTATTTTATAAAGTCAGTGGTCTTAAACAGGTATATGTGCTTAACTTTAAAACATAAATTTTCTAAGTAGGCATTTGGTCACTTCACCTAAAATACTTGTTACAACAAGATAGAATTGTGTCTCCTAGAAAGATGGGGTGAAGTTGCAACCCCCATCCCCAAAGCTGAGAATGCGACCTAGTTTGGAAATAGGTCTTTGAAGCAGTTTTCAGCTAGCATGAGGTCATAATGGAGCGGGGTGGCTCCTAATCCAGAATGAGTGGCACCTTACATAAGAGGAGAAGAGACACAGACGACACAAATAGGAGAATGCCAGGTGAAGACCCAGGTAGAGGCTGCAGTGATACACCACAAGCCAAGAAACATTACGGATCGCCAGGAATCATAGGAAGCTGAATACCAAGGAAGGACTTCCCCTAGAGTCTTCAGAAACAGCGTGATTCTGCTGACACTCTGATTGCAGACTTCTAGCCTGCAGAACCGTAAGACAATGTCTGTTATTGTAAGCCACCCAGTGTGTGCTACTTTGTTATGGCATCACTAAGAAATAACAGTACATGTATTTTCAAGGTAACATACAACATTTTCTGCATGATCCAAAAAACACAAAACAACAAATGCTAGAGAGGCTGTGGAGAAAGTGGAACACTGTTGGTGGGTTGCAAAATGGTCCAGCCTCTTTGGAAAGCAATCTGGCACTTCCTTAAAAAAATGGATATTGATATACCATTTGACCCAGTAATTCCACTCCTTGGAATATATCCTACAGAATCAAGGCCTTTCACACCAACGGACACATACACAAGAATGTTTATCGTAGCACAGTTCACAATAGCAAAAAGATTGCATCAACCCAGATGCCCAACAACAGAAGAATGGATAGGTAAACTACGGTATATATACTCAATGGAGCACTACGCAATGATAAAGAATGATGATGATTCCAGGAAACATCTCATAACCTGGTTTCAAATGGAAGACATTATGTTGAGTGAAAGTATTGTATGAGACCTCTATGATAAGATCTCAACAACAAACTTGTGTATAGAAGAAAAGACTCTTTGACAGCTGCAAGGGAGGGGAGGGAGGAAGGGTAAGGGGGAGAAGGTTTAGATTAGATAGTTGCTAGAAATCTGGTTGGCTGAAATCGGTGATAACACACATTAAAAACAAGAACAATATTAAGTGGACTTCAGCATAACTTGAATACTCCTTCCATCTTAACCCAATATTGCAAGGACAGAGTAGCTGCGGCCGGGGGCTGGGGACCATGCTTTCAGGCAAAATTGAGGCCAACTGGCACAACTAGTGTTTTGCTAAGAGGTCTCTCTGCACCCCATGTTGGTGAGTGGCGTCTGGGGTCTTAAAAGCTGCCAAGCTGCCATCCGAGGGCACAGCAAATGGTCCCAACTCAGCAGGAACGGATGCTCACTGAGGACCAAAATGACATGGGGTAAAGACAACCCAGAAGGTAGAGAGACCGACTTCAGTGGGTGCCTACATCAACTTGGGACCAGAAGAACCGGATGATGCTCAGCTACCACCAGTGATATCTGCGATGGAACTTACTAAGTTGAGTCTCACTGGCAATACAAGAATAAAAAGGGGTGCATCCTGAGATCTCCACTGAAAGACTGCAACTGATGGTCCAGCGGCTTCGGGGTTCCCCTGGGAGCATGGCCCCTGGCCCTGATCCTGCCCTTGCCCATAAATCATAACGAAGGTCCACTCTTTGGACAGGAATGGATTGGACTTGGCAATGCAGAGTGACCATATATTGGATGCACTTTATGGTTCTATACATCTATAGGATATCATCCTGCTGACTTCTGGCTGGAGGAAGGAGGGTGGGTGGAGAGGAGGGGAAAGGAGACTGTTGGGAGGATGAGACATGTATGGAGCAGAGAGGAATAGCATGCTGTCACCAGGCAGGGAGAGCAGTGGAAACTGCATATAGGTGGGCATGTAAACTTATATGGGAATGCACATTTTCACTCAGTCATAATAAAAAAAGCGGGGGGGGACATTTCTGGACCTTTTTTTTTACAGGGACAATGGAGGCTAGCCTTGGCATTGTCTTATAATTGGGCACATATGGTACATACTAAAATTTCAATTAGTCATAAAACTGAGGGGGAAAAAATGGATTCATGGTGCTCACTTGGGCAGCACATACACTAAAACCGGAATGATACAGAGAAGATAGCATGGCTCCTGAGCAAGGATGACACACAAATTCATGAAGCATTCCACATTTTTAATTTTTGTACGAGAAATGAACTTGAGCTATAAACTTTCAACTAAAGCACAATTTAATTAAAAAAAAAAAAGGGATTCACATAGCCATCCTACTGACATCTTTACCAAGCAGCACTCTGGCTTTTCAGAAGCATTAAAGAAAAAATAGTCACTTGAATCATTTAGCAACTTGTTCTACCCCAGTTTAACAATCTTTCTGAGACTGTAACTTGAAACTCTCAACAGCAAGACTCCAGGATTCTTCTCTGGACCTTTCAGCACCCACCACCAGAAGCCAGCTACTCAGTCAGGCTTTCAAGGCCATATCTGATCCCACTCATCTACTTGACCTAATTTCTTACCACACGCCAACACGCACCCTCCTTTCTGGTAGGCTCTTTTCCCTCTGTTTCCAGCCCAAGGCTGAGCTTCCCTCAGGAGACCCTTCCCGCTGGAACGGCTGCCCCCAGCTCCCTCCTTTCCAGGCCAGCTACGTTCCCCCTCTCCAGGGAGTTGCCCTGATGGCTTCAGTCCACAAAGGGCTCTCCCACTCTCTGAAACCCTCACACAAGGCTGCCACAAGGGAGCACCTTATTACGTGCTGCTGTCAATGATTCTGTGACGGCTTACTTTTTCCGAAGAGAAAAGAATTTAGAGGGCAGGGACCAAGACAGCTACTCCTTATATATTCCACCTCAGAGACGACTATCCCTTGATAAGGTGCTGCCCAAGGACATGCTGTCATTTCCAGGGGAGGGGGCTTTTGCCCCTGCAGGCTATTCCAAAGAGTAAAAGTATCTCCTTTAAACAACTGTTTTGGCCAAGGCTGCTCCTTTCTGGGACTGCAGCAGTATTAACTCCCTGGCCTGAATCATACGAGCATTTTGCAATGGGGTGGTTCCAGATGGCACAGGAAGGATGGGAGCCACTCACAGGACAAACAAACAATACCACAGTATCCTCCTTTTCTAGAGTCACAAAAGGCTGAAACACACCAGCAAAACAGCTTGTCAATGTACAGGTCATGAAGAAATACCCAAAACTGTTGAGTCTCACTGGCAGCACAAGAATAAAAAGGGGTACACCCTGAGATCTCCACTAAAAGACTGCAGTTGATGGCCCGGGGGCCTAAGGGACACCCTGGGAGCATGACCCCTGGCCCTGATGCTACCCCTGTCCGTAAATCATAATGGAGGTCAACTCTTCAGATAGGAATGGATTAGACTTGGCGACACAGAGTGACCATATCATGTGTGCACTTTACGGTTTCATGCATCTATAGGATGTCATCCTGCTGACCTCTTACTGGAGGCGGGGGGAGAGCGGAGAGGAAGAGAAAGGAGGTCGTTATGAGGCTATGGCATGTAGAGAACGGAGAGGAGGAGTGTATTGTCACTGGGCAGGGAGAGCAGTGGGAGCTGCACATAGGCGGGCATGCGAATTTATACGGGACTGTACATTTTCACTCAATCATAATTAAAAAAAATTTTTTTTTAAATACCCAGAACTTACCTAGCCCTGACCTGGACTCTCACTGACTTGACCTGTGCCTTCAGGAACCTTCACCTGGAATGCTGCAATAGCCCCCTAACTGGTTTTCCCGCACCCAGCTTCCCTCACCACAACCGACTCTCAACAGTAATCTGAATGAGCTGATTAAAATGCTGGCAGGATTTTTTAAAAAGCAATGCTAGCAGATTGTGTCCCTCCAGTTCTCAAAACCCTCCCCAATTACGGATCAGTCTGTGTCCTGGCAGGAAACAGATGGCACATTTGAATTAGGTAATTTGAGGAGAGTTAATAAAGGAACTATTTGCAAAGGTGTGGGCAAGGTACAGGGAAACCACAAGGGACAGGACAGTCCTCTGGGGTGGGTAACACAGGACTTAATCCCCTCTGAGTCCTGAAGGTGTGAAGAGGAGTGGAGAGGAAGACAGAGAGCTCTGTGGAGAAGATGCCTGACAAGAGATATGACCTGAAGTTTAGGGAGGCTGCCATCCACGCAGCCCCGCAGAGAGGAATTAAATACACCTCTCTCATAGGCTATTAAGACTGGTCAAGCACAACCGGAGGCCACAGGCAACACGGTCTGTTGATCTATGTCTACTTCCTAGGGTACAGAACAGAGCAGAGAGTGAATCTGGGGTGTAAGTGCAAGCTGTCCTCCCCAGTAGCTTCCATCTCAAACAAGGGATCCAAATTATTTGCACTGGCCTGTACGGCCCTTCGGGATCTGCCTTCCACTCCTGTTCTGCTTGCTGACCTCTACGCACAGTGGCTGTCTACGCACCAGGCACACTCCCGCCACAGGCCATTTGCACAGAAGTTCTTCCCCCAGGTATTGCGCATCATATTCCTACTATTTGGAGCTGTTTATCTTATACTTTAAAATGTGAGTTGGAATTACAACAAGAAAAAGAAACGTAAGATGTTCTTGGATCTACCATACAGCTGGGCTGAGAACTGACAGGTGTCCTATAATACGAGTGCTCCATTTCAGAACCTGGCTTTCAGTTCTCACCCTGCCCTTTGACTCTTGATGTATTTCATTATTTTATATCATTTATCATGCCTGGTTACTTAACACATAAATGTTGGTGTTTCCTGGTAGAACTAGGCAGGTGCATTCTGCTGGAAAAAAGTAGTAGGGAAGAAAAGAAACAGCCAGATCAGAAAAGTTCCTAATGTTATTTCTGTTTTTGAATGACTGACTATGGATGTCTCTGTTCTGATCCTGAAATTAAACCAACTTCAGACTCCCTTTCTCACATCAGCACCCTATCCACATCATCATCTGCTGGATCAGCAAAAAAGAGAAACACCCACAACAAGATGGATTAACACAGTGACTGTAAACTAAAAACACAGCACCAATTGTGAGGGTGGCACAGGACCAGGCAGTGTTTCTTCTGTTGTTATAAGTCAGAACTAGCTCAACGGCACTGAACAACAACAAACTCACTGAAGTATATAAAACACGACCCCACAGTCTAAAGTCAGAAAAAACAAAAAGTTTGGCCTTAAAGAACTCAAAAATCCATCAGTGTAAAAGTCCTATAAGCGTTTTGTAGACAGATTTCTTTGCAACCTTTTGCAAGACTAAGAAGCAGTAGTGTGTTAACAAGCCCGAAGAGCTAGATTTTCACCCTAAAATTCATGAAGCATAAATCCAGTTATTTTCTCTACCTACTATATGTATACTCTTGTTTTAAGCCATTGTTTTTATTGTTAATTTACGATTATAGTTATAAGTATACAACATAATAATTACTGTTGTCAATTCTGTTTAAAAGAAGGGTTCCCACCCTAGGTAATAAAGACAAACCCAGTCCCCCCAAGGGCTAACTGAAGTTGGGGACTGATGTTACTAAGAGATCTTATTTTAGCTAGCAGATTGATACTGCTTTGTTCATGCTAAAAACTATCATTCTGACCACCTCCCTTGGTGACAGATAAACAGCTTTACAATTGGGAAGCAATTCCAAATGAAGAAGAAGAAGAACACAAAACTAGGGTTCACTGCTCATCTCCCAAACATTTTTCAAAGTGATAGGTTCGGTCGTACTTCTACAGAAGGACAAAAGTCCAAAACTGATACTTTTATACAGTACTTTTATTTTGCCTCCCAGTCTTCCCCAATTAGACTGTGCACTGCTCCCAGTCAAGCACTATTTTCATGTATCTTTGCATTTCCAACGTTTAATATTGTATCCAATACAAAAATTCAAATAACTGAATGACTTCCAAAATTCTCACCCACGAGACAGGCCTCAACCTGGCTCTATAGGTCAGATATTAGACAGATTATGAAATAGCATGATCGCGGCCTGGCCCCTCCGATCCCCTTTAGGAGCTGAAACTGCAAACAGTGGGGAAAGTACACACACCCTGCACCTGAGAAGCGCCCGCTGCCCCGGCAAAACGGAATGGGCTATCGGATCTCCCGCGTTGTTTCAGTCCTCCTAGTACAGAACTCGTTTCTCTCCTCTCCCTAAGGAAGAATGAACCCGGGACAGTCCTCTGCTCCAAATGACCCCTTACCAACCTAGTCCCCCTTACTCCAAAGCCCCACTCCACACCAAAGCCCCACTCCACTCCAAAGCCCCTAGAGATTCCCAGTGGATAAGCGCCGCAGTGCATCGTGGGAGTCGTAGTTCCCAGGGAATTCCGTGTCCTGGCGACTCCGCGGACCGGACTCCCGCTCCCAGAAGTCCTCGCGCAGGTGCCTCTCCTGCTCCTGCCACCTCACCTGTTCTATGGACGTGACTGTTTCCACCGAGTCGTCCTGCAACCGCTCCCGTGCGTGCTCCGGCCTCAGACTGTACAGCGGCTCTGACCAGACTGGGGAGGACGATGGAGGGCAATAGTAGGTGAAGGAAGTCGGAGAAGCCATGATCAGGAGGACAGCCGGCAATGTACAGGACTCAGCTTCGTCAAGCAACAGCGCGCATTGAAACTCGAGCGGGCTAAGGAACTACGGAGAGCGAGTAGAGTCAAAAAGACTTTGAACGCGGATCTCTCTCTCTCTCTCTCTCTTCCCACTTACAAATCTTCAGGGAATGAGTTACTTGGATGCTGCTGCCCTCCATTGGGCAGAGGAGCTGCTGCAAGAGACTCTGCTTTACCGAGCACTGAAAAAAAAGAATATACACTGAGTTTCATTTCAGAAACATGGCGTGGGATGCTTTGGTTCATTATGCGTTCTTTTTTTTAAAGCTTATTATCACACTATGTAATTCCCTCTTAATTGTAATGGTAAGAGTTTACATTTCGAGTGTCCAAGAATCCAGTGAGCATAACGTTAACAGCCTTTCTGACAGTTCCCTGGGTCCCTCAGTCACGCTAATGCTAACAGAATTGTGCATCTTGGCACCCGCCTTAGAAGAGCCATCAGCTTTACAGCAAAGGTGCAGAATTGCCATTCCAAGGACTAATGATTGTTATGGGTTGAGTTATGTCCCCCAAAACTTGTTCTAAATCCTAACCTCTGTGGTTATAATCCCCCCTTGGGATTGTGTTTGCTGTCGTAATGAGGCAGGATTAGCGTAGGGTGTATTTTGAGTTTATATCTTCTTAGATGTGAAAGAAATTAAACCAGCTTTTTAGAGCAGAGATGGGAGAAGATAGATGCCAAGCCACATGAAGACTGCCAATGGGAGGAGATGCTATGCCACATGAAGACTGCCAAGGAGCCGAGAAATAGAAGCTGAAAAGAGAGCCTGCTTCCAGGAGCCCACAGAGAAGCAAAACCTTCTCTTAGCTCCAGTGTTCTGAATTCTAACTTCTGGCCTCCTAAACTGTAAGAAAATAAATTTCTGTTCATTACAGCCACCCACTCATGAGTATGTCAACACTCGATAACTGAGAGAGTAATAGAGGAAAGGGACAATGCCGTTTTCTTTTATCTCCATGATGTTACAAACCAAAACCAAACCCACTGCCATCAAGTTGATTCTAACTCGTAGCGACCCTGCAGGACAGAGCAGAACTGCCCCATAGAGTTTCCAAGGAGCGCCTGGCGAACTTAAATTGCCAACCTTTTAGTCAGCAGATGTAGCACTTAATCACTACACCACCAGCGTTTCCTTGGTGGTTACAGTGCAGTTTAAAAAAAAATATGGCTGTCATCCATTTGCTTCTGACTCATAGGACAGGGTAGAACTGCCCCTTAAGGTTTCCAGGTAACAGCTAGTAGACTCAGAGTGCTGACCTGGTTAGCAGCTGTAGCTCAGTGTGGCTGTTAACCAACACGTCACCTGTATGTTGTGTTGTTATGTGCTATCAAGTCGGTTCTGACTCATAGCGACTTTATAGATCAGAGTAGAACTGCCCCACAGGATTTCCATGGAGAGCCTGGTGAGTTTGAACTGCTGACGTCTTGGTTAGCAGCCGCAGTGCTTCACCACTACGCCACCAGGGTTTCCACATCACCAGCACAGTGTAGGGAAAAAAAAAAATTCACTGCCCTTGAGTCAATTCCAACTCACAGACTCATAAACCAAAAAAAAAAAAAACTCACTGTCATCAAGTCAATTCTGACTCACAGCAACCCTACAGAACAGGATAGAATTGCTCCATGAAGTTTCTGGGGAGCACCTGATGGCTTCAAACTGCCGACCTTTTGGTTAGCAGGCGTAGCACTTAACCACTGCAGCCCCAGTTACGGTACAGTATAAGGAACTAAAATGCAGTGGAAGAAACAGATGAAACAGCCATGAGGACTGGGTTTCTCATGGAAATAGTCACTTATTCAGCAAGTATTTACAGAACACATACAACAAGCCAAGCACTGTGCTGTTATGTTGTTGGGTGCTATAGAGTCAACTTCTGCTCTCAGTGACCCCATGTGACAGAGTAGGGCTATGCTATAACACTTTCTAGGCTCTGCTCTTGACCGAAGCAGATCTCTGGGTCTCTGCCACAGAGTCACTGGGTGGGTTCAACTGCCAACCCTTCAGTTAGTAGCTGAGCACTTAACTGTGGTGCCACCAGCTGCTAAACTGTAGGAACTCAAAAGTGAACAAAACAAAAAAGCCACTGCCCTCCAGAAGCTTACAGTCTACCAGAATAAACAGAATTAAATAAGTGAGCACAGCAGATACTTGAAGACTTGCAATAAGCGTAATGAAGGAAAATAACCAGTCTGCAGGAGAGACTCAGAGCCCTCATGGCTTGGTAGACAAGAGCTATCACTACTAATCAAAAGGCTACAGTTGACATTCACCAGCAGCTCACTGGATACACAGCAGGGAATTCTACCCTGTCCTATAGGGTTACTAGGAATCAGAATCAACTCAATGGCCACAGGTCTGGGGTTTTTTTGGTCTGGATATGAGAGAGGCTAAAGGGACAGGAGCCATCCAGATAAACAGTATGGGGAAGAGCTTAGGAGGCAGGAATCGCAAGTTTCAGACAACATACCACAGATATATGCCTTTATGTTTCTACTGTGATATTTAATCTGTAGGTATTCTGAATAAAGAAATTTTTTTTTTACTGAGTAAGATTAATCACCCTATGACCAAAAAGAAAAAAGAAAGAAAACCATAGGCGTCCAGTCAATTCCAACTCATAGCAACCCTACAGGACAGAACAGAACTGCCCTGTAGGGTTTCAAAGGAGTAACTAGTGGATTTGAACTGCAAACCTTTTGGTTAGTGGCCAAGCTGTTAATCAGAGTTGCCTCCATAAAAACATTTTAAAGTTGTAATTTTTGGAAACCCACCTCCTGCCTTTGAATTGAAGTGCATGCCCCCAAAACTGCGTGTATTAATTTGCCTGGGCATTGATTCCTGGTGTTGTGGGATGCTCCTGATATGGTGTGATGTAAATGAGGGAGGATGGACAGGCAGTTGGGTTGGTGGTCCAAGACTCAGAAGTAAAACTGGATTGTGCCTGCAGCCAATCTCTGGAGATATAAAAGAAAGACGCTAGCAGAGAGATTTCAGAACCTCATACCACCAGGAGAGAAGCAGTACCTTTAGCAGACTGGGTCCTCTCAGAAGCTCCCCGTCCAGGGGAAGACTGATAACAAAGATCTTCCCCCAGCACCAGCAGAGAAAGCCTTCCCCTGGAGCTGATGCCCTGAAGTGGGACTTTCCGTGTACTGGACATGACAGACTCAAGTTTCTCATTTTAAAGCCATGCACTTGTGGTAGCACCACCAAATGACTAAGACACTTTGGACAGACAACGCAGGAGAATCTCATGTTGTACATCAAGAGGGCTACACCAAAATTAAAATTCAAAGAGATAAAACTGTGAGGGGAGGGAAGTTATTGAGTAAAGCTAATAACAGACTTCTCAGACAAGCTCTACTTCCTCCTCAGGACATTTTACTCTTGACCCCACTCAATTTCAGATCACATACCTAGGACCCAGGAAATAGTACTATATTTCATAACTGGCCTTCCCTTTGTCCTCAGTCTCTGGTGTTAAATGGAGGCACTCAGAAAGATGCCCAGGCGGAGGCTGGCATGGCCAGATGGCCTCAGGCCAGTGAACTCTGTCCCCAAGTCCATCTTAGTGGTACAGCTGCAGAGTAAGAGTAAGACCTGTGGGCACCAGGAAGTTCCCAGACCTGAGAACAAGTGAAACTGTGTGAATTAATATCAAGGATGTAGCTGCAGAACATGAAACAGTCTCATTATTACGCTTCCTCCACCTTGGCATCTAGTTGTCCTGTCCCTTAGTTCTGTTTTGGAAAAACCAAACAAACCTCTAGGTGGTACCTGAGGATTCAATCTGCCTTGAAAAGAGTTGCCTTGTTTAAAAGCTAGAAATTTAACATTTCAATCCCAAGGATTATGCTATGGAAAGAATAGCTGGAACAGTTGTAACACACTGTTAATCTGTTACAAACACACTTAAAGCAATTGTGGATTACATTCTAGAAATAGAAATCAATTTCTGAACTGTAGTCTCCTCTGCAGTGAGATCCAAAAGATGTTACTAAGGGCATGACAAGAGTCTCCTGCATACTAGTGTCTGCTCCTTCGACAGATATTTAGTACCCATTACGTGTTTGGCACTGAGCCAGATGTGGTGAACACACAAAGAGTAGTCTCTGACTTTATGGTTCTCATGATTTACCAGGACAAACAAACATTAAACAATAATGAGAGAATTGATTGTTTCAATATGATTGAGAGAGATGGCATGAGCGAGAAGCAGGGGGTATTGCTGAGACTGCACAAAGGGAAGAGACCTGTGGAGTAGATCAGGAAAGACTCCCAACTCCACGAGGAGATGGGTTAATAAACCCAGGGAGAGGTACCCTCCTAGCCACAGGAATCGCGGATGAAAATCAAAGATCAAGTAAAACAATGGAAAATCCAAGGAGTTTGTAATCCGTGTGAACATCAAGATAGCTTTTGGTCGGGGATCAGTAGTGGCACACTAGTTATCCTTCTTCTGGGCTTAATAAAACCACTTGCTCAAGAAGTATGAAACCAAACCTGCTGTAGGGCTGATTCTGACTCATTACCGACTCCGTAGGACAGAGTAGAACGCCCCACAGGGCTTCTGAGGAACGGCTGGTAGACTCAAACTGCCAACCTTTTGGTTAGTAACTAAGGTTTCAACCACTGCGCCATGAGGGTTCCTCAAGAAGTAGAGTGAAGTAAAACAGAATAAATATGGACGGTACCACCCAGGTGATGTATCACGGGCGAATGTCCTAGTAATGGTAATTAATAGCAACTCTAGCTTGGACTGCAGAGGATTTTGCTTTGTTTTACTCAAATGTCTGATATTTTTTCTAGATTAAACTCCACATCTTAAATGTTTATTTAAAAAAATAATAAAATGTGGACCGTGCACTTCTGGACTTCTTGAAGAGTAGTAGAAAGAAAGAAAAGAAATTAATGGCCTAGATGAACCACTAGATGGCGCCTCTGACCCTGGAGTCCGCTTTAAAACCACTCTCGTTGCCTATGTAGCAATGAATTGTTTCTTGTGGAAGTTTGGGAAATAGAGCAAGCAAATTATACCATTAGGTAATTAATTCTCATCCCCATATTCACTTCCCTATCAGCGTTCGTGCCCTGATCCTCTGCTGCCCCGTCGGTTTTCCCTGGATGGAATGACTGCCCCAGCTCATACCTAAGGCCGGTTCCTCCCTTTAGGCTCAAGCGTGTCACCATTCTTGGGCAGAAGACCATTTTTAAACCCTGGTGACTGCAGTCTTCCTCCAGCTACCTCCCCCATTACCTGTCTCCCTTCAGAGCAAAGGACCTTGAAAGCGTTCGCCCTCGCGGTGTCTTCCATTCCTCTCCCCTCTCCCCAACCCTCTCTTGAATTCTTCCCACTTGGCTTCCCGGTCAGCTCTTGCCACACCCCCTCTAAACTCCATCTGAAGTCCCACGGCCAGAAGTCAGTCCTCACCTCGGGTCTTCTCACTTGACTTCCCAACAGCGTTTGCCACGGTTGAGCCCCTCCTCCTGGAAAACCGTTGGGGTGTAGTATCTAGCATGGATTTTCCTCTGCCTCAGAGGTCTTTGCTATTTCCTCACTCCCCTGATGCCTGAATTTCAAAGTGCCCCGGTATTCAGTCCTTGGACCTCTTCTCTGTGTGTATTCTCTGGCGATCTCATGCCTCTCCGTGCTTTCAATAGTCAAACTAACAAAACCCAGTTGCTGTTGAGTCGGTTCTGACTCCTGAACTCATGGCCACCCCGTGAGATCTTTCAGAAGGGGATCACTAGGCCTTTCTCCTGAGCTGCCCCTGGGTGGGTTCCAACCTCCAGTCTTCTGGTTGGTAGTCAGGCACTTAACCATTTGCTGCACCCAGAGATTTCACATAACCCTAACGAGTTGAAAATTCCCTCGGTTCCATTTCTAACTTGGATGTCTTTCCTCAACCTCAGGGTTCACTTCTAATGCCTATTTGCATTTCCACTTGAATATCTGACCGGCATTTCAAATGTAATGTATCCACACCGTAGCTGCTGATCTTCCCTCTCAAACCTGTGCACCTGGCTTTCCCCCATCTCGGTCCATTGCCACCCCCATTCTTCCAGTTACTCTGGCCAAATACCTCGAGCCAATCACTCATTCATTCCCTCACACTCCAATGTTTAAAATATATCATGTTTCTGGCCAATTCTCAATTATTTCCATAGTTAGTGCCCTGGTTTAAATCGGCATTATTATCTGTCCCGTGTACTTACAGTAGTCTCTTCACTGTTGTCTCTGTGTCCACTGTCTCACTCTGCTAGTGCAGAGTCTTGACCAGGTCAATTTCTTTCTTGTAGGTAAGCCAAGGTGTTTCTTGTTTCCTTGGCAATTCTCACCTGGCACCTATCTTTCTTGGTGTGTCTTTGTATCCAACCTGCTTTTTCTAACTCACAGGTGATTCACTCTAGGAGTCACCCTGCTCAGCCCCACTGTCAATCAGAATTGACTGTAAGGCAGTGGGTTTTGGTTTGGGCCATTAAAAGAAAAGTAATCGAACCTTTTGCCATCAAGTCAATTCTAACTCATAGTGACTCTCTGAAACAGAGGAGAACTGCCCTGTAGGGTTTCCAAGGAGCACCTAGTAGATTTGAATTGCTGACATTTTGGGTAGCAGCTGTAGCTTTTTAACCACCAGACCACCACGGTTTCCACTCAAGCATGATTGAATTAAAATAACACATAAAATCCACATTCGAAACAGTTACAGCAAGTTATAGGAGTTAGGATTCCAACACATGTTTGGGAAAGGGGATACAGTTTAATCCATGATATCCCCCTGAAAGCTAATACAAAGTCAAAATGCATACTGAAGCTTTTTAAATGTAAACCAAGTCAGCCCTTCACTCAAAGTCCTCTTCTTTCACTCAGTCAAAGGCAAGATCCTTATCCTGGCCTCCGAGGTCCCGGCTACCTGTCTGGCCTCTTCTCCTTGGTTTGCTCCCTCTGTTCAACCACACTGACCTGCCACTCTCTGCACACCCAGGGTCACGCCAGCCTCCAGCACGTGGGCTTCCCACTTCCTCTCCCTGCAGCGCCGTCCCCCGGATACAGATCCACCTGTTTCTTCATTTCTTGCAGCCTTGACTCCAATTCTTTAGTGAAACTCAAATTCCTTTTCCTTGAAACTTGTCCTGACCTCCTACGTAAAGTTGCAACACCCTTCTCCTCCAGCAAGGAGCTCTGATAGCTCAAGTGTTAAGAACGTGGCTACTAATCCAGAAGGTATGTGGTTCCAACCTGCCCAGGAAAGCCCTGGGAGAAAGTCTTGTTGAGAATAAAACCACCCCTTGAGGCTTCCAAGGAGCAGCTGGTGCATTCGATCTGCCAGCCTCTTTGGTTAGCACCCTATCTCTTAACCTGGGCTCCTATGTAAAGATTCCACCTAGAAAACTCTACGAGGCCATTCAACTCTGTCAGATGGAATTGCTGTAAGTTAGAATCAACTTGACAGCAGTTAACAACCACCATCCTCTCAGCAACGTGCTAAACCACTCTTCCACTTTATTTTTATCTGTAGCACTTATCACCAGCTGGAACACTTTTTGTTTTGCATATTTATTCTGTTTACTGCCTGAATTCCACCCACTAGAATGTAAGCTCCATAGGACAAGGGTCTGACACATAATTGACGTTGAATAAGCTAAAATAATTAATGGTTTCCAGTCCTAAAGATAAACATTTGTGTGTAACATACTGCAGAGCCTAATGCTGTCCTTGTCGTTAGCTGCTGCCAAGTCAGCCCCAGTTACTGGGGTACAAAATGCCACCTGGTCCTGCACCATCCCCACCCCACGCTCGGTTGTGGACTGGCTCGTTATGATCCACGGGGTTTTCAGTGGCTGATTTTTGAAAGTCGATTGCCAGGCCTTTCTTCTTAGTTCATCTTAGTCTGTTCAGCATCATAGTAAGACGCAAGCCTCCAACAACAGCTGGTTAGTGGCTGCACGTGAGATGCCTTAGCCCAAGGCTCCCGTACGAAAGGTGAGCATTCTACCATCCACCCAGCCATCTCTTAGCAGATGGCAATAAACATACTACTACTCTTACCATTCAGAAGCTCACTAGATAATAAATAGAGCTTTAATTACATTTACATGTACAAAATAGAACAAATTAAAAATATACATATAAATATAACACTAGACATAATACACAGACCAAATGCAACAGAAGAATAGGGAAAGGAGTAATTCTAATCTCTTTGATGAAGACACCTTTTAATATCACATTTGTATTTAGTAATGTTTTTAGAACAGTAAATATTCCCTGCTGGTAATTCTTAAATAGTTATATTAGAATATGGAAATTACAAAATTCTATTTTCATTCCTATTTCCTGTGGCACACAAAAGGAAATATAAAAATATTTCAAACCACTCAAAAAAAGAATAGCTCTCTGCATAGAATTATTTTAGGACACAGAACAGTTGTGAGGTCAGAAATCAACAAATCATCAATTCAGCATGCAGACATAATTGCCATCTGTTGATCTACAAGAAGTCACATTGTATATTATTAATCATTACATATTTCTATTACTGAAAGCCTGTGAAAAGTATTGTGCCCCTGAGTTCTGTTTGGGGTTTGTCATGGCAAAAACTATTTTACCAGCAGATACAAAATTGAATGCAAGCGAACAACACTGCTTACAATGAAAAATCTAAGAAATCATTTTCAAAACTGTTGAGAGGCAATGGCAGAAGTGTACACAGGGAGCACACTGATGTCTCTCTAGCCCGGATGTGTGTAGGTATCAGCTGTGAAGCCCTTAAAATGATAAACTCCCCCAGGCACACAGACCAACCAAATCAGAAACCCTAGGCCTGGAGCCTAGGCATGTGCCTGTGCAGTTTTGTCAGCCCCATAGGGGATGCTGATGCATAGCTGGGTTTCGACTGCACCAGGGACCTCCTTTCTGTGTGGCAGAGACTTCGGCTGTCCATGTAACAGTCCTGCCTCTTCAACAGAGGGCTGTTACCACTGGCAAGTGACCAGCAGCCCCCCTAGCATCTAGGTAGGGTCTTGTAGCTGAGTTCTGGCCAATGGAAGCTGGGCACGAGTGATGTCCACCGAATCCAGACCTGGTCCCTAAGGGCCTTCTGTCCCATCCTGTTTCCCCTCTGCCTGCATCTGCTACTGCCTGTCGAAGTCCAGGGTAGCCCCACATTCAAAAGAACTTTACGTCATATGTACTAAAAGTTAAAAATCTCAATTACCCAAGAGATTGTCTTAGCCATCTAGTGTGGCTCTAACAGAAATAGCACAAGTGGATGTCTTTAAAGAGCGAAATTTTATTCTATCACAGTCTAGTAAGCTACAAGTCTAAATTCAAGCCATTAGCTCCAGGGGAAGGCTTTTTTCTTGTTGGACCTGGAGAAAGGTCACTGTCACCCAATTATTGTTGGATTGGGAACTTCTGAAGAACAGGGTCCCCAGGTCAACTCCAAAGGATGGCTCTGCTCCTAGCACTGCTTTCTTGGTGGTATGAAGTCCCCACAACTCTCTGCTGGCTTTTCTTTCCTTTATATTCCAAGAGATTCCCTGAAGGCACAATACAATCTTACACACTGAGTCCTGCCCCACCAACACAACTGCTGCCCATCCTCCCTCACTGACATCACCGAGGCAGGGTTTACAGCACCCAGGAGCATCACACAGTACTGGGAGTCGTGGTCTAGCCCAATTGCTGCCCCCTTTTTTGGGAGGAACACAATTCAGTCCAGGACAGAGACCTTCGGTGTAATATCTCGCTTTTAAATTAAATGCCACAACAGGAGTCCCTTGCTGAAGGACAGCCTCCTCTGCCCTGGCTGCATATATGACTTTACAGAACACAAGCATCCTCACCTCCACCCCTTACTGTTCATCCACATGAGAGAGAAATCTTTATAGTGTGAACCACTACAATTGAGGCGTTTGTTAAGCAGCATTAACTTAATTCATTACTGCATAGATTCCTAACTTTGATTGTATCTTAGCCCCCATCTTAGTCATCTGGTACTGCTCTAACAGAAAATAGAACAAATGGATGGCTTCAGAGAAAGACATTTTATTGCCACAATCCCATAAGCTATAAATCCATTCATAAATTAAAAGTCCATTCAATAGGAGAAATCATCATAGTCTGGCAGGCCAAGAGTCCAAATTCAATAAGAGCATCTCAGCACAGGAACCTCAGGTCCAAAGGACATACTCTGCTCTCAGCACTGCTCCCTTGGTGGCATGAGGTTCCCAACTCTTGTCAGTTCATGTCTGTCTTTTATACCCTGCAAGCTTGTAGCTGGAGTCCTGCCTCACCAACGCAATTGCTGCCCGTTCTCCCTCATTAATATCACAAAGGCAGGATTCACAACACATGTGAAAAGTGACTCGGCACTGACAATCACGGCCCAGCCAAATCAATACACACATTTTTGGGAGGACACATGCAGTCCATGACAGCCCCCAAAGCCCAGCTTTGACAGTGAAAGTTTAATAGAACACACTGGGTAGCTGGCAGTTGCCTCTCTGATCTCCCACTCCAGTCTCATAAAGGGAAAGCTCTCTCTCCTGAAGCTTTCCCATCACAGAATGCCCCATATCCGCAGTCTAGACTACCTACCTATCTGGAAGCCACAAGACACCACAACTTCCATTTCTTGCTCACAGAGAATAAAAAAAAAATTCCAAAAAACTCTGTGTCCAGGCAATCATATACAATGTGGCTCCCGGATTTGGTCCTGAAGGTGGGGGCTAGGACAAAATACCCCAGACAACCTGGAATGGTACTGTGGGTTTCAGTCTGTGTTAACAAAACTGTCATTTGGATAATTCCTTTTTTGGTATTTAGAATTCAGTTCCTGAGTTCAACATGCAATTCTCTGACAACTTGCACTCTTTCTTGTCACTTTAGAGTTTCTTTCCCACATTCTCCATTGCTTATAGATAGAAATGAGGAGGGATGCAAAGGGGGGGGGGTATACTGAAATGATGGAGGGAGTAGTGGTGCTTGCCCTGCCTCTCCCAATCCCGCCTCACCCAGACATCCTTCTGTGAGGCAGTACAACTGCCATCACCTGGAGTTGAATACACGGATATGTATCTGGAAGAGACAGGTCCAAAACCAAATCCAGTGCTTTCAAGTCGATTCCGACTCACAGCGACCCGATAGGTCCGAGTAGAACTGCCCCATAGAGTTTCCAAGGAGCCCCTGGTGGATTTGAACTGCTGACCCTTAGATTAGCAGACCAAGCACTTAACCACTGCACCACCAGCGCTTCCCTGGGCAGTGGCCTGGGGCCCAGCTGTGCTGAGTGGTCGGTGGTGGACTGTCTTGCGGTGCATCATCTCTGCCCTTAGTCAGCTGTCGCTATGGCAAACCAGTGAGCAGGGCCTTCCGCGCTGTTGGAACAGGGAGCATGCTCAGTGCCGTGCGGCTGGGGGCAGGGACAGGCACTTGTCTCTGGGAAAGGATCAATCTAACGTAATTGAGAGAATTCTTCTTGGAGGCTTCTTGTGGAGGAGGAGACGTCGTTAACTATTCCTCAGATGTCTCCCAGCTCTGCAGAAATCTGTCTCGATCCAAGCTGGCCAGAACTGGGGAGGATGCCCTCGTGTCCCCATGGGCGACAGAGGTGAGGAGATGACGTTAGGTTATTTCATTAACAAGACCCTGGTTAAGGCACACTTTGTTAGCTCTACTGGTCTACGTGGTTCTTCTACTAACATTTTGCCCAAATCTATCAGCTCATAGAGAGCACGCACAGACACACATACACACAGACTGTGGGACGGTTCTGAAAGTGTCTGGGTGAGGATGAGAACAAATAACAGAAGCTCGGGCTTCTTCTTTTTTTTTTTTTTTTTTTTTTTTTTTAATAAAGCAGCGTAAGTTACTGAATGTGAGGTCAGCCCAGCATGATGGAATGGAAGGAATATCCTCACCTTTTTACAAGTATAAGCGTTACTTCCCTGAGTTCAGGAAGTCTCACTCCCTTTCCTGTCTTGCCTAGGGAAAGTCACTTCCTTCAAAGAGAAGCTTCCTCTTGATCTGAAGAATTCACCTAAGGCGCCGTCTTCTTCCCTGCAAATGGAGAGCAGCCACTGGCCCACGAAGGAGGCCTGTGGAAAGATTTTATGATTACAGTGGGAAAACAGCTACAGTGCTCAAAGGAGGCCAGGCAGGGTTGACCTGGGCTCTGTACTCTGTGTGGAGGGAAATCACAGCAGGACAGGATCTCAGTTCTGCTGTCTCCAGCCATATTCATTTGTGGGCTGTATGTATCACTCAGGTATATGTAACAAAAACATTACTGGGTGTGTTCTTGGTCCCTCAGCATTTATTAGGAGCAGGTTTGGTTTGGTTGGGTTTATTACGTGTCAACTTCTTTGCTAAGCCCTTTCCACACATTATCTTATTTCATCTTTCTAACAGTCCTAAAAGATTGGAGCCCAAGTAGCTGCATCACAGAAGAAAGGCCTGGTGATCTGCTGCCTCAAATTATAGCTAAGAAAATTCTACGTAGCTCAGCTCTATTCTGTGACACACAGGGTCACCATGAGTTGGCACTGGCCTGATATCAATGGGTTTAGGTTTTTACTCTATCTCTAGTTTACAGATGAGGAACTGAGCCACAGAAGGGTTAAGTAATTTGCTCAAAGTTGCACAGCTGGAGAGCGGGGGAAGCTGGGATTGCAGCCCACCTGTGCCTGACTCCAGACTCCTCTGCATGCACCTGAAATCCATTGTAAACCCAGTGGAAAGAAATGCACCCGAAATCTTAATGGAATCTGCGGGATCACTTTCCTCGGTTTTAACGTCATCAAAGTAGATACTGAGTTCAGGGTTTATTTCCTTTTTATTACAAATTTAGGCTCTTTGTCTGAAACATAATCCTTCAAGTCAAGTAAATGAACTTAGTACTTTCCTAGACATTCTGTTGAAAAATAAGTTCTCCATTTAATATTCACCCTGAAAACACGCACACACCCTCTCATCCCTTTTCAAAGACCTAATGGACTAGACTTGCTCTCCCCTAGTGCTCTTGCATAGAAATAGGTGATTTTTCACGACTCCAGAGAGCATTTATTTGCCCCTCCCCGGTGCAAACACATTCATTCTTTGGTGCGACCGGAGGAGGGTCCCGTACATCACTGCAGGAATACTAACGTGGTCACAGTCTGAGTACCGCTGCTACGCAGTTTAGACTTTAGAACAGAGGCACCTGTATGCACCTTCAAAGGACTTTGCCTTTGGAAATGACTCTTTTGAAGAAAGTAGGCATTTTCCCCCAGAAAAATGGGCGTGGGAGGGGAGTTGTGGCAGTTACACAGGGTGGTTGGGAAGCCAAGCAGCTGAAGGAGGCAATTCCAGCATCACCTTGAGTGTTTGAGGAGAAGGCGACATCAATAGCAGGCAGATGTTCGAATCCACATTCTAATGGTAGGGCCTTGGGACCTGGGGGGAGCCCGGGCCCGGCTCCTGTGGGGGCGGGAGCCCCGTGGGGCGGAGTTAGCGGGGTAGCAGGGCGAAGCTTAGGATGGGATTTGGGGAGAATCGGTGAAACAGGAAAGCCAACCTTAGCAGAGGTGGGCTTCCTGTGCGCGCACCCCAACTCCCCCATTCTGAAAACCTTCGGTAAAGCAAAACTGTTTTCCCCGAGGGTGCCGGAACAAAGGTGCGGGGAGGTTAAGCGCGCCCCTTCCCAGCCGCGCGCGCCCACAGGGCCAAGAGCGTGCCCCCGCGCCTCCCCTCCGCGGTGGGGTGCAACCCCCCGTTCCTCCGCTGGCGCTCCCGCCCCCTCGCCCGGGCGGCGGCGGCGCGGGGGAAGGGGCGGGCAGGGGCCGGGCGCTGCTTTCTCCTCCCACCGCGGGCGCGCGAGCCGAGCGGGCGCCGAGCGGGCTCCACCGCAACTGCGCTTCCCCTCCCCGGGCGAGGGCGCGCGGGGCGCCGGCTTCCTTTTCGCCGCCCGCGCCGTCCCCCCGGGGGCGCGGGCCGCGATGGCAGCGGCCGAGCGGGGTTGAGACTGCCACCCGTCCGCCCGCCCGCCCGCATCCCCGGTCCCTCTCCTGCCTCAGCCATGGCGAAGCAGTACGATGTGCTGTTCCGGCTGCTGCTGATCGGGGACTCCGGGGTGGGCAAGACCTGCCTGCTGTGCCGCTTCACCGACAACGAGTTCCACTCCTCGCACATCTCCACCATCGGTAAGGGGCGGCGGCCGCAGAGGCGCTCCACACTGCCCGCCTGCCACCGTCCACCCCATCCCCAGCCTGCAAGGGACTGTCAGCTCTTTCGGCTACAGGCGATGGCGCGGGAGGCCCGTGCAAGGGAATAAATCTTGGGGTGGCCGGCCACCGGCTGGAGGTGAGGGGGTCCCTGCCGCCGTCCATGAATAGAGACAGGCTCTCAGCCTCGCACTGAGGAGCCTTCCCATCGAAGCAGAGAGAGAAGGGGTCCAGGTGTAACTCCCATCTTTCCCAGCTGGTCTCCCCATCCTCCAGTGTGTAGGCCTGGGTACCTCGAGCTGGGCGGGGAGAGACCTAGCTACTGAAACATCCCCAAGTGCGGGAGGGGAGGGGAAGGGGGGCTCAGGGTGGGAGGGCCGAGTCCCTGAGGCACCCTCAGTTCAGGGATGACCCAGTGTAGAGCCCGGGTCGGGAAGAGAGGAGGAAGGGAGGGGCCGACAGGGTTGAGTCTCCAGGGCACAGCTGTGAAGCTAAGCCACAAGGGCCACAAGGTTGGACACCGGGAGGAGGACAAGGTAAGGTGTGAAGCCACAGCTGAGTGAGAAAGGCCCATTTTGCCAGGTCTGGAAAAGCATGAGGCCGACTGAAGCATTTGTTTTGAAGGAAGTAATGGAGGAATGTTGGGAATACCTGTCCAGCCCAGGTCAGAAGGCGACTGGACCCACTCCTAGAAGACATCTCTGTGACCCAGCAGTGCTGGATCCTATGTTTAGAGGGCCAAGGCCTCATGGCATCCCAGACAAGCCTGTGACAGGGATCTGCTGTTCTGGGAGAGAGCTGGTGGCCTCCCCTCTGACAAGGTCTTTCCCTCCTGGGCTTTGAAGAGCTCCTTCCTCTGATGTCTGAGTTGAAGGGATTCCACAAACATCTAACAGGTTCTGGCTTTGTTGGTCCTGGAGTCACATCTGCCCTGCCCAGGAAACACCAAACCAACTGGAATGCCCTAGGGAGGGCCTAACTCTCAGATTCCTTCTGAACCTGCCATCCCCATTCCTTGCCAAGAGAAAAGAGGGAGCAGCGTGTGCCACCAGGAGGAACAGAGCCTTGTGGTTAAGAGGCAGGCTTTGTTGTCACAGACTTGGTGCCGCCGCTTTGGGGCAGCATGGCCTTGCATATCACTTAAGCTTCTGAGCTTTACTTTCCCCTCTGTACAATGGGTATAATAGTCCCTGACTCATGAGACATGGGGGATTAAATGAGATAATGCCTGTAAAGCACCTAGTGCAATGGCAGACACGGGTCAGGGGTGAGTGCTGGATAAATGCTCTTCTCACTTGCCATTATCATTGAGCTCCAGGGCTGCCATTCTCTGCTTATTGTCTTCAGTGGACATGAGGTCAGAGAACAGAACACATCCATCTTTCACAGGGGAGCTGTAAGACAAGCTCCTAGGAGATCCAACCTGTGAGGTTGAACTAGGTCTCTCTGGATGAAGAGATAGCTCAGAGACAATTGGGTCTTGGTGAAGGAGGGCTGTATTCCTGAGGAGTCTCAGTGGAGTGGTGGCACAGCCTGGGTGTGTCTGAGGAAGCAGATGCAGCATGAGGACAAGTTACAGGCTTTAGGCAGCAGGTTACCACTTAAGGAAATTGGCACTGACACTTTTGGGGATGATCCTGGAGTCAGGAGCCACAGAGCTATGGGCTGCCTGGGAGCCCCTGGCTTTTGCTTGAAGAGAGTACCATGATGTGGGTTACAGTGAAATTGTACAGTCATTCTTACCTTCCTTTTCTAAATGATTCCTTGACCATTAACTAAGCACACTACCTGTAAATTGCTAATCTTTGAAGTTTGATCACCTGAGAAATTCTTTAGTGAATGGGGAAAAACTGAGACGCTGCCCACACTTGAGGCCTAGCTTCAGCCTTCTCTCCTGGATAAGTCTGGTCCAGGGGAAAAACTGAGGCAATCCACCAATTACTGCCAAGACAGAATTCTTGGACCACGTTGATATCACCTAGGCTGACAACTGTATGATTTTTCTGTCTACTCCGCTTACTGTAAGAACCTGTGACATTCCAGAGAAGGGCCTGCCAGGGAGTGGTAAAGAGACATGCATGGGGACAAGGCACTGGCAGCCCATCACCGTGCTTCCTTCTCTTCTTCCTAGCTGGCAGGTCTCCCTGCATCTGGATCTGTGCCACAGGCATTCTAGTCTCAGGGCTGGCTCCCTGGTGGGTGGTGGCAGAAGTGGGTGCCTTGATGAGTTTTGCCTACAGCTTCTTCCTAACAAGACTGTCCTTTCTGTTACATTAATTGACCATTCATTACAAAACACAGTGCCATGCATTTGAGGGATAGATGGCATTCAGGTTTTGTCCTGCCCACCAGGGGTCTACAGTCCAGTTGGGGAGGAAAGAGAGGCCAAAAAGAGATATTGCCAAAGTGAGATAATGTGTATGAAAGCACTTGGCAAAGCTCTTTTCCAGTGTGAGGGATCGATTACGATCATTATCATTACTATTAACAAAAGTCTTGCAGTCACTTTGGGGAAGGCACATATTTCAAAAGTTACAGACATGCCTTGAGGCAGCCAGTGAATGGCAGTGGGACCTGGGACCAATAAATGCTGTTGCTACTAAGTGCAGAGGAGGCTGGGGAAGGAGAGAGGCCTTGGGGACCAGACTTATCCAGGAGAGAAGGCTGAAGCTAGGCCTCAAGTGTGGGCAGCTTCTCAGTTCCTATAGAGGAAGGGACAGATGGATGAACATGAGCTGAGACAGGAGAGGTGGGAATTTGGTGGGCGTTCACAGGACTCTGGGCAGGCTCACTGGAACAGAAAGGATTTGGGGGGAAATGAGTAACATTCCTGTTTCGCTGTCTCCCAAACTGTAAGTGCCTTGAAGATGAGACCAAAACTTCTTTACCTTTATTTTTATTTATTTTTTTATTTTTATTTAACATTACTGAGTGAAAATGTACATTCACATATAAATTTACATGCCCCCCTATATGCAGCTTCCACTGCTCTCCCTGTCTGGTGACCGCATACTATTCCTCTCTGCTCCATACATGTCTCATCCTCCCAACAGCCTCCTTTCCCCTCCTCCCTGTCCACTCCCCTTCCTCCAGCCAAACTTTACCTTTATTTTAAAGTCACCGGTACAAGGCTGGAGTCTCTAGGTGCTCCACATGGTTAACAGGCTCAGCTGCTAACTGAAAGTCTGGAGGTTGGAGTCCACTCAGAGGTAACTCAGAAGAAAGGCCTGGTGATCTACTTCTCAAAATTCAGCCATTGAAAATCCTTTGGAGTGCTACTGTGACCCACATGGGATCCCTAGGGGTTGAAACTGACTTGGTGGCACCTGTTTTTGTTTGTTCATTTGTTAAACAGAGAGCTAGGCACAATCTGAATGAATGTTAAATTAATGATGAATGTTGGGACAAGTTGGCAGTGGGAATTGAGGGCTTAAGAAGGTGACACTTGAGTCTGAACAATTGCAGAAAGGCTTTTGAGCAGGGGAATGACTGGTGAAAATGGTCCTTACTGCGCTGGCTCAAGGACCTGAGGCAGGGAGAGCCACAAGGGCTGTGCTGGTATTTGGGCAGGAGAGGGCCTCTGAGCTCACTCCTCCTCAGACTTCTGCTACCCACTGCCACTTGCGACGCCAACACCAAAGCCCACACAGTTGGCTGTTCTAGTTTTCTTCCTGAATAGGAGGGGTTCAAACTGATCAACTCTGCAACTTCTGAAGGGGTCTCATGTGACCTGTGTTATCTGCCCAGACAGGGAGAGAATGCCCTACGTGGACAGATGTGCTTGGGAACCTGTGCTCACCTTTCTGTACGATGGCCAGGAGTGCAGGGACTGCGGAGGGGTTGGTTTCTTCTCGCCCTTTCTGTCCGTGGTCTTCCCTGAGTAGTCTTACCAGCCAGGTCTCTGGACCTTTTATTTTAGAGTCTGGCCTCTTGGGCTCAGCACTCCCAGATGTCAAGGCTGCTCTGTCCTGTGACTTTCCGGTCTGACTGGTTGGACCGCTGTGGGTTCAAGGCTGCTTTTTAGACTAGGTTGCTGCTGCAGTATCATGTTTCTCAGAAGTTCCTTACAGCTGTGTAGCTGCATGGGGCAAGGGCTTGCCAGTTACTGAGGAGTGGGGAGCAGGCTAGGAAAGGAGCAGGTGGGGAGCTCCGAGGCTGGAATACAGCTGGGAGGGGCCTGGCCGGTCTGTGTGCCACAGGCCCCACCAGCCCTGGGGCAGCCTGAGGTGGATCTCCTCTGACTGTTCCCAAGGCCTTGGAGAAGGAACAGGGTGAAAGGGAAAGAGTGGAACAGAAAGAAACTCTCCTTGCCCTTACCAGTTCTGTGACATTAAGAAACTGATTTAACATCTCTGGTCGTAGTTTCCTCGTCTGTAAATTGACAAAAGCATCAGAAATTTTCTTCAAGGCAGTTGTAAAGATTACATAGACTTGTGTTGTTGTGGTTGTTAGGTGTCCTCAAGTCACTCCAACTCATAGCTATCTTTATGCCAAACGTTTCCCGTCCTGGCCATCCTCACAATGGTTGCTGTGTTTGAACCCATTGTTTCTGCTGCCTGCTTAATCCATTTCACTGAAAGACTTCCTCTTTTTCACTGACCCCTGCTAAGCATGCTGCCGTCTGTGACTGGTCCCTCCTGATAACGTGTCCGAAGTAAACAGAACAAGAGTCTGACCATCTCACTTCACGGAGCGTTCTGGTTGTACTTCTTCCAGGATGGATGTGTTGATCCCTCTCGTGGTTGGTAGTGTATTTAGTATTCTTACATAGATTAATGGACATAAAGCACTTGGCAAAGCCCTCAATAAAATGCTAGTTGTTGTTCTGACCATGCAACAATGTTATGACTAACAATGTTCAGACTAACTGCAGATACTGTGCTTGGAGGTCACTGTGTCTGTTGAGTGTATTCAGCCACTGTTTACTGAACACCCACTGGGTACCACGTGCTGTCCTGGGACCTGGGGATGCAGCAGGGAACAAAGAAGACACAAGTCAGGGAGCTTACAGCCTAGGGGAGCACAAGAGTAGGCTGTTTCAATTCCAGTGCTTCTCTGTGCGCAGGCAGTGCCAGTGTCGGAGAAGGCAGAGTGGGTGTGAGGAGGATGGAGGAGCAAGGAGGGAGGTGACCTGAGAGGATGCAGGTGGCTCTGCCTCAAGCTGGCGCCTCTGCCAGGTGTGACTCTGCCCGAGGCCTCTGTTTTCTGACCCAGGCTCAGACCAGGCCTTCTGCCTTCCCCAAGGGGCCGTTGGTGGGATGCTGTCTGACACAGCCTTAGAAGCCCTCAGATGGTGTGTGTCTGTGCTGTGCGTCTGTGCCACACCCCCAGATCTGCAGGCGCACCCTCAGCTCTGGGTCCTCCGTTCCCCCTGCCTTCCTGCACTGCCTGCTGTCTGCTCCTTCCTTCTCTTCCCATTGCTCTTCTCTCTTCCCTAGACAGGATGGTCATGAGCTGTGTACCACGAAAGTCAATATTTGGCCATTGCCCTTCCACCGGGGTTGCCAGCTTTTCTAAGAGTGCCTTCTTTTCTGTAATCTAATATTTGAGCTGTTTCCTTGTAAAACTGCCAGTTTTCTGTGCAGGCCTCTAAATTCTTCATGGCTATTCTGCCTTATCATTGTGCTTTGTCAAGGAGCACATAGGTCTTCCTGGACATCTAATTCCTCGCCACAGAGGAGAAAAGAGCTAATCATCAACCATATCATGTTGCTGGGAAAACTGAGGCCAGAAAGAAGTGATGACTCAGACCTTTCATACAGATGACCCATACTTGAATTATCTCTCCTCTTCCTCCTCCAGTACCCCCAGTTTCTCTAGCCTGGCTGTGGTGTACCCTTGCTCTTTCCCAGGTTCCTACCTTAGGTTGCTTAGTAGACCCTCTCCTGTGAGCCAAAGGCCTCTGTTGTGAAAGAGTCAGCTTCCTTCACCCGATGCTCTGAGGGGTGTCAGGTCTGTGACTGAGGACTCAGTGGGGCACCTTTGAGGAGATCAGAGTAGACCACCGGTTGTTTGCTAGTGCTACTGTAACAGAAGTACCACAAGTGATTGGCTTTAGTGAACGGACATTTGTTTTCTCACAGTTCAGGAGGCTAGAAGCCCAAATTCAGGGCATGGGCTGTAGGGGACAGCTCTCTCCTGTGGGCCCTGGGGGAAGATCCGTGTCGGTTTCAGCTTCTGTAGCCCCAGTCCTCAGATCTTGGGTGAGTTTCACGTGGCACCTATCTTCCCCCATTTTGTGTCTAATCTGGTAACTCACAGGTCATCAGGTTTAGGACACAGGCTATACTGAGATGAGGGCTACTCCCTCATCTCTCTTCCCTGACAGGATTTTCTCTGCACTGATCTTTTCTCCTTGCCTGCACTGACTCCATTCATTCACTCATTCATTCTGTCACTTATTCAACTTTGTTGAATGCTTAATGGACTTCGTCTTTATGCCAGGCAAAGAGAATATCACCCCGAGCTCACAGTATATAGGTGGGGGATCAGGCACCTAAGCAGGCGGCCAGAATGTTACGTGAAAATGTCTAAGTGCTGTGGAATTACAGAGGATTTATCAGTGCCTCCTGGGGAGGCTGATGAAGGCTTCACCCAGGCAGTGACATTTGAGTGGGAACTTGGAAACTGAGTAGAGCTCCCCAGGGACAAGGTGGTGGGGAAGGCACATATCTTGTCCCAGGCAGCAGGTACTGTGGAAAATATGTCAAGATTTGGGGCTTCTCCAGCACTGCTTGTACAAGGCAAGGTCACAGAAGCTGTATAGGCACGGCCAGATTCCCTGAGGGACTGAATTGCTGGGCTGAGGGCTCATGGGGACCGTCTAGCTCAACTGATACAACATAGTTTATAAAGAAAACATTCTGTGTTCTACTCTGGTGAGTTGTGGGGTTGTTAACTAGTGTCATAAAATAATATGTGTACTGTTTAATGAGAAACTAGTTCTGTAAATCTTCATCCTAAAGTACAATAAAAATAAAAAGATTTGGGGCTTCTACTCTTCCTCCTTGCTGGGGCTAATCGGTAGCAGCCAGGTGATGATCATACCAACTTAAACTCAACTGGATTCTTGCTAGGAGTTTGCTTTGCTGACTCTGTTTGATGACAGATCCATCTAGAGGCTCTGTCCTTTCCAAGATATGTGCTCCTGAGGCTCTGAGCCCTGATCTCTTCTTTCCTGAACATTCTGCAGAAGGAATGTGGAAGAGGGAATGGTTAGTAGCCCGGCAGGTCCTAGCTGCCTCATCAGTGCTTGCTGACCATCAGCAGGAATGCGGGGCCCAGGCCCAGGGAACTGCAGAGGGGTGTGGAACACAGTTAGCTTGTGCACACTGCACATGCCCCTGAGGCACTCTGGGGGTCTGTGTGCACAAGGCAGCAGAAAGGGCAAGCAGAAGGGACCCAGTGTTTCCTAGGTATCTGTGATGTGTCTGCAGCTAGTGATGTATTTAGGATATTGAGACCTCATCATAAAGCAGAGTGAGGAGTTCTGAAGTTTGTCTGCTAGTGTTGAAGAAGTATCTTGGTGTATTCTTCAAGTCAGAGCCCCCAAACAGTTTGTGTGTATGTGGGCACACGTGCGTATTGCACATGCACACAGACACAGGGAAAAGATCTTTCCATGGCTTTGCCATTTGTAATGGGCACAGTCCTTTTTCTTTTTCTGAGGGACTGTGAGTTTCACTGAAATGTGCTCCTGCCTGAGGGACATTTGCTGTTTCCTCTGCCTGAAGCCCAGTGCCCTCAGATCTCCCTGCAAGTTCCTTCTCATCATTTGGGACTCAGCTCAAATGTCACCTCTTTAAAAAGGTCTTCCCTGGCCAGCCAGTCTGAAGTAGCTGGCCCACTGACCTCCTCACTCTATTATCCTGATTTGGCTTCTAAACACTTATCACTCTCAGAAATTATTATTAGTTTATTTGTTATCTGCCTTCCCTTTTAGTACAGCACACTAGCTCAGTTCCTGGGACACAGTAGGCAGTTAATAATAGTTCCTATGAGTGAAGAATAAGTGAGTAAGTGAAGTCATTCTCCTAGAAGACTTCTGCTCTTCCCTGACATAAGTTTCCTGGGACACATAGGCCATGGGAAGCTCACTGTGTTGTGCATCTGCTTGGGACCATGAGAAGGAAGGGTGACATCTGCAAGGGAGAACTCATCTCAGATACATGTGGTAGGAGAAGCTCAGACGTGGGCTAGGGGCAGGAAAGTGGCTCCTGTGACCCCTGTGTGAGTGGGGTTCCCTTTGGGAAATGCTGAGACAAGAAGCTGATGTCTTTTAGAGTAAGGTCAGTATTGCCTGCCATTCAGGGCCAGCACTGGTGTAAGATGATGCCCATCAGGTCAGCCAGGCTGCTGGAGTGATCTCGAAGGACCACCTCAACAGCCAGGGGCTGGAGTGAGGCATTTCTAGGGCTCAGGCACTGAAAATTATATTCCTACCAGCCTGATGGGAGCCATTGTTTGACTCAGAAACCCTTCTGTGTAATAACAGCTTCTGGATCCCTAGGTCCTAGGTTTTCAAAGAGTGATCTTTGAAGATTTTAGGTGAAGGAGGTGACCTTCAGAATTTTCCTGGCCCATATGATACCACTGCTCTTTTCAAACTGAGGTTTTATGGGTGTGTGTATGCATGCATCTCTGTCTTAAGAAAGGAAGAACAAAGTATCTTTCTGAAATCCCTACTATTTCTTATGATTCCAGTGCCCTTTAGGTTAAACATGGCCTTGAAGTGAGAGGATAAGGATTCTGTCTGTCAAGATCAGGGCCTCTTTTATTTCTGCTGCTTCTTGTTAGACCCCATCAAGTCGGTTCTGACTCACAGCAACCATGCAAGACAGAACTTCCCTGTAGAGTTTCCAAAGAGTAGCTGGTAGATTTGAACTGCTGACCTTTTGGTTAGCAGCCAAGCTCTAAACCACTGTGCCACCAAGGCTCCTGCTTCAGTTACTCTTAGGGAAACCAAAAAACCACACTCATTGCTGTTAAGTCAATTCTGACTCCTAGTGACCTTATAGGACAGGTAGAATGCTCCACTGGGCTTCCATGGAATGGCTGGTGAATTTGAACTGCCAACCTTTTGGTTAGCAGCCAAACTCTGAACAACTGTACCATAAAAACTTCTGTTTCCCATTATTCTCAGAGAAAGACTACAAATGCTGACTCTTGCATTTGCTGAGAGAGCCTGGGTACACCTTTCCCCCAGAATGAGGCCAGCGCAAGGTACAGTAAGGCTGCAGTTCTGTAAGAGGAGGAAGTCTGTTGGCATGCATTCCAGCAAACAGTTAGGCTAAGAGTCACCAGACAGAAGCCAGAGAGCTGCAGCTAATGGCAGGTTCAGGGCAAAGACAGTGTCATCCCTCCATCACCTCACTGCTGTGAAGGACATCTGTGTACCAGGACTTTTGTGTGGAATTCTGTCTGGAGTTTTCCCTCTCAGCTCTCCCTCTGTTATTCTCCTCCTTTTCCTTCTTCTCACATGTCTACTCCTGTGTCCCTTAGCTAGGGAGAAATGACATTATTGGTTTCCTGGGAAAGTTTTTGCTGAGAGAAGGGGGTTTTGATATGAAATGTCTCTTTTAGGATGGCACACTCAGGGAGCCACATTCGCCAGGCTCTACTTTTTCCTCACATGTGTTTTCGGGTGCTCAGGGTGCCCTCTTTGGAAGTGACCCCCTGCCACTGCCCCCAGGAGCTCCACATGTCCAGCACATTCTGGTTTCCCCCAGTGGGAGGGAGTGGGGACATTCCTGGAGCCTGTGCTTGGTAACTGGAGCCAGCATGGCCCCGGGGGTTGGGTGTCTGCCTTGGGTTTCAGGTGTATTAAATTGTTCCTTGTTGTGGAGTCACATTGCAAAGGAAAACGCGTGCGTCACGCTGCCGGTCCTTTGGGCTGTGGCTGATCACAGTGATAGCATTTGGCGCCCAGAAGCAGCCCTGTTTCCACTGAAGCATGTGGCACTTGGCAGGCAGGCAACTTGGCACCTGATGTTAACCCATGAAGTGCTGGCTGAGGGGAGATGGGTTGGCCTGCCAAAAGGCACACTCTAACTTTCCAAAAATCTTCCCCTTACTTGCCCCTTATTTAGGGACATACATGACATTATTGGTGTCCTGATAAGTTTGGGGGACCATCTGAGCTTTGGTGGTGCAGTTGTTAAGAGCTCAGCTGCTAACCCAAAGCTTGGCAGTTGAGGTGCACTGGCTATACCTTGGAGACCCCATGGGGAAGTGCTACTCTGTCATGAGGTGAGCTGAGGCCAAGTCAGCAGCACTGGGTATCTGAGCTCCACTGGGGTGGCACTGTCGCCTTTTGTTGAAACACTCCACCTTAGGTCTGGCTCTTTGTCTCCCTTCCCTGCCTTGCTTCTTGTCCTCTCCTACTTCCCAGAAGCTTTTTCATGCCCCAAGCTATGACTCTGGTTCCCTAATCTGTCCTTCTCTAAGTGAGACTGCTAGTTTCTCCAACAAAATATTTTTTTAAAAATTATACTTTAGATGAGGGCTTACAGAACAAACTAAGTTTTCATTAAACAGTACATGTACTGTTTTATCACACTGATTAACAACCTCACAACAAGTCAACTCTTCCTTCACGACCTTGGGTTCCCTGTCCCCTGCTTTCTTCTAGTCTTTGGGCCGAGGCTGCTCCAGCCAGCATTTAATGAAGTTCTAGGTACAGGTTCCATGTCTTCTCTCCTGGTCCACACAGAAATCCTCCCCCATTCGGTTGATACCCCCATTTTACAGGTGAGGAAACTGAGGAGGAGGAGTTTTCTAAAAACACACAGATAATCAGTGGTGGAAACAGAAATGAACCCAAATTCTGAACTCACAGTTGTGTTTTTAGTGACAGTGCCCCTGTCTTTCTTGAGTACCCCTTTCTTTCCTCCTAGCTTTCCAGGGCTTGTTTGGAGATGGCCTTGCTTTGGAGGCAGACAGTGATGGGGAGTATTTGTTCACCCAGATGCACTCCAGGGCCGCCTTTTCAGTCTTCACGGCCCCTCCTCACCACAGTGGCGAGGCAGCTACCCGCCTTTACCACCCCAGGCAGGATATTTTTGAGGCCCACTAAGTGTCAGTATCTTCCTCCCAGCCCCGGCGCTCCGAGGAAGGCCTCTCTGACCTCTACTGCCCTGGCAGCAGTGCCGGTGGTGCCTTCTGGGGCTCTGGGCGGTGGCTGGCAGTTGCTTGGCATTGCTGCCACCACACAGCCAGGGACACAGCGGGAAGAGAGAGGCATCTGGAGTGCCAGGCCGGGGCTGTGCTGCCTCAGGCCACAGTGCTGCACAGTGACAGCATCACTCAGAGGCACCCTGTTTGCTGAACAGTTTTGGTTGCCAGTGTGTGTGAGGAGCTCAGACGGCAGCCGGGTAATGGGAGAAGGCGTATCCTGCTCCTGAGCCCCACACACAGCCCCCTTAGGCGCTCCAGCGCAGAAAATTCCATGAAATTTATTCAGTATTCAGTAACAAATATTAGTGATTCATTACAGTATGCTGGCACCGTGTTGGCACTAGGTAGAGATTTAAAATAAAGGAAACTTTGTGAAACATAAAATATATTGCCTGCCCCTTAGGTATGTTCTGTCTAGTTGGGGTGTTGTTGCTAGGTACTGTCAAGTTCATTTTCAACTCATAGTGACCCTGCATGACCCTGCTTGCTGAAAGCCAAGAGGACTTGAAGAACTTCCTGAAGAAGATGAAAAAGACCACAGCCCTCACTCAGTATGGATTAACCTCTGCATCAAGAAGACAAAAATCCTCGCAGCTGGACCAGTGAACAACATCATGCTAAATGGGCAAAGATCAGAGTTGTGAAGGATATCGTCCTAACTTGGATCCACAGTCCGTCCTTATGGAAGCGGCAGTCAAGAAATCTCCTCAGAAGACAAAAAACAGAACAGGAAACATTTCAGAAATCCTCCTTCCAACCCATTCAGGTGAAACTGTGTGTCCCCATGAGGGTGGCGCTCTTAGGCACCAGCAGGCGGTCAGGCTGTGACATATGGAATCAGATGCTCTCTGTTCCACCAAAGAAAGGCAGCTGTGTTATGAAGCTTCCCATTGGCTGGAACTGGAACCTGAGTTTGGTCTGGATTAGTGGCAGCTCTAGAACTGCCACTCCCCACTGGAATGTCAC
The DNA here is from genome assembly GCA_028571685.1 of Heterohyrax brucei. Lineage (NCBI taxonomy): Eukaryota > Metazoa > Chordata > Mammalia > Hyracoidea > Procaviidae > Heterohyrax > Heterohyrax brucei. Next base: position 86,150,781 of record CM053151.1, on the reverse strand, counting down.
TGTCTTCAGGCATCTCTGCTTCTCTGGGAACATCTGTCCATCTCACTCACTGCTCATTACCAACTAGCAGTTCCCTCTGTGCCGTCTGGAGGCAGCTGATGTGACTGGTCTAGCTAAACTCACTCAAAGGCAGGGCATTGCACAGCCTGAAAAGAGCCACACATCACGGAGCAGTTTCTGTTAGCCCAGAGTCTTTCCTCAAGCACAGTAATGCGTTAGAGGATTAACAAGCTTGGCTTGTATTTTTGAGCTGATATTACAGTAAAGTTATCTATAAGAGGGGTGTCAGAAGTTTGGACAGGGATGTAATTTCAGTGCTTGCCATAAGCACCATTTTCTTTTTTAAAAATATTTGTGCTTTAAGTGAAAGTTTGCAATCCCCCTCAATTTGTGATACAAAAACTTACACACGCGCTGTTACGTAACTGTAGCTGCTCTCCCCATCCTGAGACAGCACACTCCTCCTTTCCGCCCTGTATTTCCCGTGTCCATTCAACCAGCTCCTGCCCCCCTCTGCCCTCTCATTTCACCTCCGGACAGGAGCTGCTCAGTTAGTCCCCTGTATCTGCTTAAGCCGAGAAGCACACTCTTTACCAGTATCATTTTATGTCTTCCAGTCTAGTCCCATCTTTGAAGAGCTGACGTGAGGGATGGTTTCAGTTCTGGGCTAATGGAGAGTCTCGGGGCCACGTCTTAGAAAGACCCTCCAGTCTGTGGACCATCAAGTCTGGTCTTTTTAATAGAGTCCTAGTTCTGCACACCCACTGTCCCCCACTGTGTCAGGGACTCGATGTTGTGTGCCTTGTCAGGGTGGTCATTGCTGGTAGCCAGCCACCACCTAATTCTTCTGCTCTCATGCCAATGCAGTCTCTGGATTATGTGGCCTTTGCCTCTTGGGCTCATATTTTGCTTGTTTTTTATGTCCTTCATTCTCTTCTGCTCCAGGTGGGTTGGGACCAATTGATGCTACATAGATGGCCAGAAGCTCCATTTTCTGCTTGCTTTACAGGGTTAACAGAAACTGCTCACTGGTGCTATGTGCCCAGGTGGGTGCAGTACCTGTCATACTCCAGTTACACCTCTGTCAGTTCACCTGCGGGTCACCAGGAAGTCCCTGACTGGGCCTCCTTTGAGTCACATATGTATCCCAGTCCAGTCAGTAGCTGCTTCACCTGGCTGCTTCCCTTTGGCCTGGGCAGTTTTAGCTGGAAAAGGGGAAAAGGGCATTGGGTGTGTCAGACACCTGAGCAGTATCAGAATTACCTAAAAGCTGTGGGAACACAGAGTGCTGGCCCTGTCCTCAGAGGTTCCTCAGATCTGAGATGGGACTTAAGAATTTGCATTTCTCACAAGTCCCTGTGTCCCACTGATGCTGCAGGTCCAGGGAACACACTGTGAACCATGGTCCTAGAAGTTTGCAATGTGTCCCATGGACCAGCTACATCAGCTCCACCTGAAAGGCTAATGCAGCATCTCAGGCCTCCTGCCACACCTGCTGAATCAGAATCTGCCTTGGTACATGATCCACAGGGGATTCCTAATCACTTAAAGGGAAGTCAGAGTGAGAACTTCTGGGGATAGTCTTAGAGTGAAAACATTTCTTTGTCCAGTAGAAGACACTGAGGGTGCCACAAAGGAGGGGGTAAGGCTCAAATGCACACCCAAGGAGTCTGACTGAGGACACCTGAGAGGTGAGACCAGGAAAGGAGAGAGGGCTCTGCTGTGCGAAGGCAGAGAGCACAGAGAATTTTGAGGAACAAGGTAGGCCTCAGGGGAAGGGTATCGTCAGACAGAGCCGTGCTGCCTATGGCAGAGGGGAGAAGGTGTGCTGTTGAGCGCACAGGCATGAGGGTAGGGTGCCCTGGGCTGCAGCTTTGCAGAGGAGGGAGGATACTAGCTGTGGGGACCGCGATGGGTGAGCACAGTATGAACACAAAAATGAACGGTTTGCTGAGCAGCCACGAGGGCCTAGCTGAGGTTGGAAGGCACAAGTCTGCAGGGGACTAAAGAAGGCCAGCTCTCTGATGTTGTCCTGCAGTGTTCTGCAGTGGAAAAAACCCAGCAGCCATATAGGGAGAGGGACAGGGACATAGACGGACACAGGCTACTGCAGGTCAGAGGTGACAGGCAGGTGGCACAGTGGGAGAGGAGGGTGCAGAAACAATCCCAGGAGTTGGTTCCACATCAAGATCTTGGGCTGTCACTTTTTTAAAGTTAAAAGGGGGGGGGCAGCGTCACATACCAAATTATGTAGAAATTATTAAATTCAAACCTAATGTGCTATGTAAACGTCCACTGAAAACATAAAAAATATTTTAATAAAAATGAGTGGGGGTGGTTGGGAGGGGAAATCCATCAGAAGACAGAGTGGCTCTGTTTCATTCACCATGTATTTGTGCATATAAGTAGCCAAAAGTGAAGCATTTTATTTGACAGAGGCATTAAAACAAACTTTATTGGATGGCTAGAAGGGCCTATGTTGTAAGATGTAGGGTTTGCAGGGTGCTCTGAACCCCCAGAACTCTCCTGCCTTGGTCTCTGGCTACACAGTTAAGAAGGGAGGAAAGCGGTAATAACCCTCCCTCCTAGTGCATTTCCGTAGCTTCCTGTCTGCCATGCCTCCTCTAACAGCCTGTTTTCATCTCTCTTGCCCTCCCCTCTGTTAAATGGAAATTGTCCCCTAGTACCAAAAGCTCCACTCTTAGCTAGTCCCTTATCAGGAACCCACAGGGAGACAGGAAACTAAACATAGTTAAGGCTTATATGTCTAGTTAATACATAATTCCCCTCTCCTTCCTCCAAGAAACAGTGCAGAGGGTAGCGTGGGCTTGGCATCGAACAGATTTCTTTTTGAATCTCTGATACTTGCCTTGTTGACTCTGGGTAGTTATCTTACCTCTCTGGGCCTTTGTTTCCCTCCCACTAAGCTCTATAGTGGCCCAGTGGTACATTCCTCACCTTTCATGCAAGAGACCCAGGCTTGATTCCTAGCCAGGGAACCTCAAGTGAAGCTACCATTCATCTGTCAGTGAAGGCTTGCATGTTGCTGAACAGGCTTCCATGGAACTTCCAGACTAAGACAAACTAGGAAGAAAGGCCTGGCAATCTACCTCTGAAGAACCAGCCAGTGAAAACCATATGGATCATAGAGGTCTAATCTCATCCTGTGTCGCCTCACCATGCGTTAGGGGCTGACTCAAGGGTAGCTAATGACAACAACAAAGCTCTGTAAGGGCAAGGACCGTGTGTCTTTTACTGCTCTATCCACCCTACTGCTGTGCAGGACACGCAGTAGGCTCCCATAAATTTTGTTTAGATGAAGGAAGTACAACCTTCTAACCACACTACTGGTAACTGCTTAGCCCAAGGTACTGCCATCAACCAGGCTTGCTAGGCTAGTGTGAGGAAGAAGTGTTGTTACATGCTATTGAGTCAGTTTCTACTGACTGTGACCCCATATGATGGCGCAGAACTGCCCCATGGGGCTTGCTAGACTGTGATCCTTACGGATGCAGATGCCACGTCTTCCTCCCTCAGAGCTGCTGGGTGAGTCCGACTTTCAGTTAGCAGCAGAGTGCTGAAGCACTATGCCACCAGGGCTCCTTGAGGATGAGCTAGCTTTATAAAAACTGAAGTGAAAAATATTTCTGGCTCTCCTGGGAAGAAGCCACCATACCATGAAACAAGACTGTGTCAGGTTCTGAATTATTCTGGGGAGAAGCAAGGTCTCCATAACAGTTTGTCTGGGGAGGGGCTTCAGGATGTCTAGTCTGCTCTAAGAACAAGTCTGCCAGTGCCTCCTATCAAGACCAGGCGACTCTCTTCTTGCCTCCCCGCCTTCCTCTTCACCCCTCTTTCCCAGTGCACATTGGAGAAGGGTGGTCAGACAATGCCCATCTGGAAAAGTACAGCTCAGTAGCTATGAATCAGCTCACGCAGGCGAAGAATGATTCATGTCTGACTGCACTGGTTTATGCAGTTTGGGTTGTCCATTCTGAATTTTTTTCTCCTTTCTAATTAAATGATGATTGATCTGGATGGTGAGAGGGGAGGGATTGAATTTAATCTTCCTGTTTGTGTGGAAAGCTGGGGACAGAATGAATAAAGGGCAATGTGTTCCCATTTGACAAAGAACTAATGAGAAGGTGGAACGGCACAGTGATGTTGGGATTCTGGCATCTCTGAGGTCTTCTGTGCTGTGTAGCCTGGTTATGTGTGGTCCAGAATACTTTACCATATTTTCATCTGCAAACTGTCTCCAGGGGGTACATGAAGCTTAAATGACCTGGACACAGCTCTTGAAGAACTGGGCATTATGCTTGGGCAGAGCTGGGGCTGGGGAGAGGGGTGGAGATAAAAACATCACCCTTCATCTGTCTGCCATCACTCAGATTCAAGCCCAATCCCAGTTCCCATGCCCTCCTGGTGGTGCCAACTTCTCTTGCTGCAAATTCTCCTAAAAATGTTTCTGCTCTGGGCTCATATGCCAGATCCCTTATACTATGTGACCTGTCACAGCTTAGCTCTTAAACCCCTGGGACGATGAGCCTAAGACCCCAGCTGGCCTTTGCCCCTGCCTCTTGATCTGGTCACTGCTGGTCATTCACTGAGCACCAGTCACGTACCAAGTATTGTACTAGGTTACAGTGAGAAGCTGCAGGTGACTGAACACCTACCATGTGCCAGGCACCGTATCTCATTTGGTCTTCTCAGCAACCCTCTCAAATGACTGGTAATATCCCCATTTTACTGATGAGGAAATAGAGGTTAAGAGAAACAAAGTGCCCAAAGCCATAAAGAAGAGTTAAGTGGCTAGAGTCAGGATCAAGGTCAGGCCTGACTTCAGAGCCCCTGCTCCTTTTAAACAAGGCCTCCTGCTATCAACAGGGGTTAGTCCGTCAGTGATCCACTGAGGACTTCCTCTCAGCAGTCCGGCTCTGGGCGCTGGGAGCTTCACACGCACTGTGCCGAGGTGAGGGCTGAAGCAGTCCACTGTCTCCCTAGGCTCTGAGTGCCTTCACCACATTCTGACCAGGGCTGTTACCCCTCATCATCACTAAAAAGGCAGAGAGAGAAAACCCAGGCAAATGAGGTAGCTTGCCATTCCTAGGGATAAGAATTCCAGGGTGGATAAACACAGGCAGTTTTCTCCACAGAAGTGCAGTACAAAAACAGGAAGACTTCACATGTGAGGAGAATAAGACACATTTGGGGGCTACTGAGGCAGTGATGAAGCATTCCCCCATATTCAGTCTGCCTCCTTCTGCTTCCCCACAGCCCTTTCCTGTTGGTCACTGTCAGCTCAGGGAAGATAGCAAGCCCACTGGGAGCTCCAGATGCTTCCTTGGGGTCAGTTTTTGGTTAAACAAGTCCATTACCTTTTGCCATTTCTCTGCCAATTAAACCAAAGAGTGAGTGTCCTGGACCTTTACAGTTCACTCTCAAGTTCTGAACTTGGTGGTTCAGTGCTCTCCCTTCCTAACTGTCTGGCTTTCTCCCTTTCCTCAGGTGTTGACTTTAAGATGAAGACCATAGAGGTAGATGGCATCAAAGTGCGGATACAGATTTGGTGAGTTAGGTGGGAGGAAAGCCCTGGACTGCTCCCTAGCTGCCCTGCCAGGTGGAAAAGCCCCAGCCTGCATCTGGGATAATGGGCATTTCTCTGATGGAGAGATGTATCAAAAGACTGCCTCCTCCAAGAAATGTTATGAGATTGACCATAAATCACTAGGAGGCAGGGATGAGAAGGGATTAGCGAACTAAGCACTGTGAGTTTGTCTTGTTCCCCACTGACTGGAAGGAGGGGGGCTACAAGCCATCATTTAGGGTGGGACCCTACTGAGAATTCCCCAGTACAACAAGGTGCAGTTCCCTAGAGTAGCCACATGGGGATGCTATGGCTCTCACAGGCCTGGAAGCACTGCCTTTGCCAGAGGTTGGAGCTGATGCCCAGTTCCAGAATGGCATAGGCCTTGCCTTCAGAGGTCCCACAGGGACTGCTGGTATGGCAGCAACCCCCCATCCAGCTAAGTGTGGCCACAGTGGCCTAATTCTAGAGAGCTGCCTAAAGCTCAGGTATGGTTATGACTCACGGTCCAGGTACAGTTGTCAGGAGGGACCAAGGCACTGTCGAACCTTGGGCAGCTCCAGGGTAGGTAACTGGGCCTTTCCTGCAGAGTCAACTGTGTTTGTACACCTTTAGGGATCAAAGCTCCACTGATTTTCACCCTGCAGCTCCCCAGTTTCTCCTGCAAGGGCACAGGGTCCCCCAAGCTCCTGCTTCTCCCCTTTCCACCTGGCTTCCTGCTCTTCTGAGGGACTGGCTTTCTACTGCAGGGACACAGCGGGGCAGGAGAGGTATCAGACCATCACAAAGCAGTACTATCGACGGGCCCAGGTGAGCCACCATTGTTAGCGCTCTGAGGTGGGAAGCTGCCACCCAGACTTCCGGTTCTGGGTGTTTGAGTTATTCATGTTAGTGACCCCCAAAATTAGGCTTTCAGCTTGCCTAGTGGGGAGGGGAGGCCTCAGGGAAGCTTTTAATGGTCGCTGATCAGTCTTCAGTTACCCACTGAGTACTCAGTGCAGGCAGATTCCCCTAAGCCCCCTAAGCCCTCTCACCTCCAACTCCCTCTCTCCACCTTGGCCAAAGACCCAAGTCAAGGCATCCAGGGCCTTCCTGCCCCAGGAAGTTTGGAGATGGGCCTAGAAAGCTGGAGGTTTGAAGTTCTGAGAGGGAAGGTGGTGTTTCTGGGTCCTGGGGGAGCCTCGTGCTTAGCTGAGAGAAGGAGCAGAGAGTGGGATCCAGCGTTTAAGGTACCATCCCTTTTGGCCCATGACCATGCACTGTCTCTGTGTGTCTGTCTCCTCCATCTCTCTGTTTCTCTCAGGGAATATTTTTGGTCTACGACATTAGCAGTGAGCGCTCTTACCAGCACATCATGAAGTGGGTCAGTGATGTGGATGAGGTAGGAGACCACCTCAGGGACAGGGGCAATGAAAGAGGGTCTTAAGGGGGAAGGCAGAGTGAGGGCCAAGTGGGAAGGGCTGAAGTTCTCAGGGTGGGTGAGTAAATGCTACTGGAATTCTTGCCTTCCACACCCCAGTGGCCCTTCAGATGAAGACTTCTGGGTAAGTAAGACATGAGGAAGAAGCCAAGGCTGCCACACCCTCCTGTTCCAGCCTCGGCCAGGCTTCTGGGCAGTTAGTTCAAAGCCCTACCCTGTGAATAGCTTCCTTCCTGAAATCTCAGAGCCAACCACAGTTGGGAGACTGGTCCTGGTGGTCCTGGCTCTGCCACATGGCTGTAGGGCTGTTGGTAAGCCATTTTAACTCTCTGGCCCCCAAGTAGTCCTCATCTGTAGAATGAGGGGTTAGACTAAGTCTAGTGTCTTTTCCAGCTCTGATACCAGTTGTCCAACCCAAGGAAACACCAGTAATAGTATCTCCTACCCGACTCAACAGCACTTGACTACCCTAAACTGTCCCCATGGCATTGTCTAGGACCCCTGGGGTCGGCATGTCACCTGCATGCAATCAGCCTGTTCTGGGCCTCTTCCTGCTGATTTGGAAACTAGTGTAGACTGTATGGTGGGGGAGGCAAAGAAGAAGCAATAGTCACTGGTAGTTCTACCTGTCCTTTGTCCTCAGTACGCACCAGAAGGTGTCCAGAAGATCCTCATAGGGAATAAGGCTGATGAAGAGCAGAAACGGCAGGTGGGAAGAGAGCAAGGGCAGCAGGTAAGTGGGAGTGCGCTGGCTGAACCCACCCTTGGGTCTCTGGCTGCATTTCCAGGGTCAGCCCCAAAACCTGGGATCCAGGTGTCTCTTCACCATCATCAGCCCCTTCTAAGCTCCCACAGTGCCCCAAGGCTCTGGGTGATTTGCATCCTTGGAGATTTTACCTTCTGTCTTTCTGGACAGTGTTTCTGGGTCCATCCTGAAACAAAGACTTCCTGGACAGCAATTCTCCCATGTCCACATCCTGGAAAACAGGATTATCCTTTTAAAGAGATTGTCTCTGTGTTAATGATGAAGGACTCCAAGTCACATAGCTATGTTTTACAGTCAGGGAACATCTCCCCTTCCCCAGCCCACCTCCCCCATACACTCCTCCTTCCTTCTCATTGCCCTGGGGAAAGAGTTTAGAAGGAAAACAAGGGAAGGTGAAGGAGCCATGATAGGAGGATGGTGCTGAGGGAATTTCCAAACACATGGGGAGTCATTCTCACAGAGAATAGAAAGATAGATGTTTTTGAGATGAGTCATCCACCCATTGCAGGGGCCTCAAGCTTTTCTTACTTTCTTCATTTAATAGCATTCCACTAGCACTTAAAGTTTAGTTTTTGCTGTTAAAATGTAAGACGTGGTCATTCTAGAACAATTTGAAAATGAGACAAAACCTACTACAATAGTGTTTATTGAGCACTGTATGTCTGGCAACTGTGCTGAGCAAGTGCTTTTAGATGCCTGACCCTATTTAATCATTTTACAACCTTGGACAATAGGCACAACTATCATTCCCTTTTAACAAATGATGAAACTGGGGCTCGGAGAGAATGAGTAAGTTGGTCCAAAATCCTTCACTATTAAGTGGCAGTACTGGTGTTCAAGTCTGAGTCTATTTGATTCCAAAGCCCATGTTTTTCATTAACATGCCAGACATGTTGGCATCTTTGTGTCCTGACATGTATGTATATGGATGGATTATGGGGTGCTGGAGGGGGAATATTTGTGGAGTATCTTTTCCCATTATCTGCTAGTCCATGCCTTTGGAAGAGCACCTCTCTAGTCTGAGAACTTATTTGCTCTGAGAAACTGTCATGACACAGCCTTGTGTGTGATGCAATGGCAGAAGTATGTGCCAGGTGCTGTGAAGGCCCCCTTTTTCTGACTGACTCCCTTTCAGTAGTGGTGTTCTCTTGCAGCTGGCTAAGGAGTACGGCATGGACTTCTATGAAACAAGTGCCTGCACCAACCTCAACATTAAGGAGGTGAGATCACTGGAGACCAGCTGCCCTGTCACTTTGGCTGAGTCCAGCAGAGCAGGGCAGCAAGAGGAGGAGGTGGCAGACAGAAGCCATGATAGTGGAACCTCCTTGGGCAGCCAGAGGGTGGCAAGGGACAGAGGAGGAGATGCTGACTAATCGGTGCCACTTGGTTTCCCAGTCTTTCACGCGTCTGACAGAGCTGGTGCTGCAGGCCCACAGGAAGGAGCTGGATGGTCTCCGGACACATGCCAGCAATGAATTGGCACTAGCAGAGCTGGAGGAGGATGAGGGCAAACCTGAGGGCCCAGCGAACTCTCCAAAAACCTGCTGGTGCTGAGGGTCCTGTGTGGGGCACCCTACACAATACCCCCTCTGCCTCAGGAGGCCTGTGGGCAGACAGGGGAGCCTGGTCTGTGCCCCATGCTGTCCTCTCACTTGGATGACCCTGTGGAATATCAGTAGCTGCTACTCCCCCTGCCTGGCTCCGACAGCATCTGTGCTGTCACCTCTGAGCAGCCTTGCCCCTAGCCCTCTCCCTGGAGTGCTGTCCTTCAGCCTGTTTCCCCAGCCACAAGACTGCTGTAACCCCTGAGTCACAGCTCACCCCTGTGAGCATGGTCTCCTTGCCCTGGGCTCCCCAGATGACAGCTAAATGTAGGGTCAAGGCCACTTCAAAGCTCATCCTTTCTCAGTGCATTCTGTCTCCTCTCTGCTTTCTCTCTCATCGTCTTCCTGGTTCTTTGTCCCATTTCTCTCCAGTGTGTTTGGTGTCCAAGTCCTTCATAGTCCTTTCCCTCTCTGTCCCATTGTATGGCTGCTGGAGCAGCTTCTTTTCTTTCCTTCCTCCTTAATCGTGTCCAGCGGAATGGATCCAGGCTCATGGGGATGTTCCATACCCTCTACTTCAGGGAGAACTACCCCAGCTTCGTGGTGGACCAAAGGCTATAGGGTGCTTCTACCTATCCTCCCACCCCACTGCTCCTTTCTTGTGCCACGGGCCTGCCTCACCAGTGATCTGGGCAAATGGAATATCAAGGTAGAGAGGAAGCACTAAACTGGTGGGCCGCAAGCCTGGAGCTGTCCTACCTCTTCCTGCACCCCCAGCCTGAGCTTTGGTCTTGTTTGGCTACCTGTCTGCTTGTATCTGGGGAACTGAGATTAGAGGTAGGTGCTCCACAAAGAAGAAAAAAATGATGAGGGGTGGCAGGGATAAAAAGTCACCTCCATTCTCTACCTCCTGTGCAGTGTAGACACAATTTCTGTCCACCTGGGCTCCTAAATTTACAGATGTGGGCCAGGGCCTGAGGGCACTGCAAGGGCAAGCTCTCCTTAGCCCTAGGCCAGTGACACTGGCAGGCCACTGTACTCCAGGCAGGGGAGCATTTGGAGATGAGGGCCTGGCTCCTCTATCAGGTTAAGATCCAGGGGGAGCAGGCCAGGGACAGAGCTGTCCAACCAGAGAGGACTGTGGCAGCAGCAGGGCCTGCTGTCCACCGCCACCTTGCTCCCCTCAGGGGAGAAGAACATTTCCCCATGGTCCTCTGGGAGAGGTGAGAGGTGCTGTAACCACCTCAGTCTTTCACCAAACCCAACCTGCAGCTCTCAAGGTTTTCCTGGGACTCAGCGTTTGTGAGAGAAAGGCAAGGACCTCATGGGATGAAAGAAGGCCCTGAGTAGAAAGGCTTGGTGCTGTTCTCTTCAGCCTTCAGGAGAAAGTGCTTATCTTGCCCCTCTAGCTCCTGAAAAGGAGTCTGCAGGGTGTGCCAACTGCACTGTGGCCACAGGTAGTGGGAATAGGGCTTCCTCCGCCAGAGTTCTTCGTTCAGGAAGATGTTTCTTTAAATTCATGTGGTCTGAGAGTAGCTTGAAGGAGACACTGGAGCAAGTTGAATACCATTCCTGCTAGGGTCCCTCCCCAGTCCCTAGTGACAAGGTGGGAGAAGCCTAGGTAAGAGAATCATTCTCAAGCTACATCAGTGGCACTACATGGCTGGGACATATGCTGGGCATGGAGCATTCTTCAATTCAGGACCAAAATCTAGGGCACATGAATATGAACGAATCCTCCTTAAACTCTTTGAAAAGAGGTGAGGGAGTAAAATCACTAGATCTTTCCTCCTGTCTCTTAAACTAGGAAATAGCAGGAGAGGGTAGCTCAGGATTTAGGAACAGGGTAAGCTAGCATAGTGGAAGGATGAGGAGTACAGGAATAGTTATAAATCATTAGCTCATGAGAAACTTTGCTGACTCTTTAGGATGAAGCCATGGCTATGGCTAGGGATGCTTTTTTGAAGACTGACTCCCTGGGTATCAAGACATATGCAGCATCACATAATGGGGCGGGGGAGGTTGGCAGTGCCAACCTTCAGCATGTCCTCAACCAGGGACTTCAGTAAGGGGAAGTTATATTGGGGACTGGCTCCAGCCTGTGGGTCAGTATTACAGCTTTCCCTGAACATCAGGCAGAGCACCACTGCCTTTCTCCTAGCCCCCTCAGGAAAGAGGGACTGTATTTTTACTGTACCCTAGGGTTATGGAAGGGAAAACATGGGGTCAGGGCTCAAAGGACTGATTAGCCCTATCCACAAGGGCCACAGCCAGGAAAAGGAAAGAGAGCAGGAGGAGGGATTGGGATTTTAGGGTGCAGCTACATCACTAGGTACCAGACTTGACCTCTCACCCGTAAACTTCTCCAGTCCAAGAGGTAGCCTGGGATCTGGCATTAGGTCCAGACTTATAGCAGGCCCACCTGGCCTGTTAACTCATCACCACCTCTGCACCTGCTGTCTTGAGACTCAGCGCAGCCCCAGGCACCACTGCTCCTGAGCCCCCACCATCTCCTTGTGATGGGTGAACTTTGTGTACTGTGTCTCGGGTCCATTATATGAATTGTGAGCAGGGTTCATCTATTTTAAACACAGATGTTTACAAAATAAAGAATATTTCAAACCACAGGTGTGGCTGTCTGTATTGAGTCCCTTGGAGCAGGTCTCACTTCTGACCTGGTGGGCCAGAGACAGGGGATGAGGCAGTGCTGGGGGAAGAGGTTCCAGAAGGCTAAAGCCACAGCCACAGAATGATGATAGAATAGCAAATATTGTCCTCTAATTTGTACCTTCCCTGATGCCGGCTGCAGGGGAGCTCAAAGCAAAGCCCCCATGCCCTGCAATAGGCTTACACTGCAGAAATAAGATTAAGCACAAGGAAGAACTTGCTAATAGTTGTTGGGCAAATGCTGAATATCATGTCTCAGGGAATCTCTAAAAGGTTCTCATTTATTTTGGATGGAACAAGTTTTCCTGAAGGCATGAGGAGAGATTAAATAATCTCAGGGCATCACAGACTGGAAATCTCAACACTATGGGTATTCAATACCATATTTTGGGATATGGAGTTGTATGAAGTAGAGAGAATGAAGTAAAGACAGCCTGAAGAAGGAAGGAGTGAAACAAGGCAGGGACCTTGAAACAAGGCAGCCTACACCCGCATTACTCAGTTTATGGAGGACTTGTAATATTTTATTTCCTTTGATCCTAACAACTGCTGTGTGAGATATGGAGGATAATTATGTTTATCTACATTCAACAGACAAGGAAATGGATTACACACAAAAGATTTGTCAAAGGGCACCAAGTAACAGTGGCAGAGTTGGGATAGAAACCAGTGAATTGGAGGAGGTGGAATGAGCCCTGTGGCAATGGGTTTGGGTTTTTTGTTTTTTGGGGGGAGGGGGTGTAGCTTTGGCATCTCTGTTTTGAAAAATCGATTGATAATTCTCATTTGCAGTCAGAGTAGACAACCACCTACCTAAGCTTTCTGTTTACCAAGCCAAGACTATTTCCACAACCACAACCATCCCTCACGAAAGTTGTGGGAATCACACTTGTTAGTGTATGCCCCAAGTCAGAAGCTGCTGGAAAGAGGGGTCAGATGGGTTGAGACAAGTTGGAGACAAGGAGGTATTTTAGGAGAGCTCCATCAATGTGATTCAGTCGTGAAAGGTGGGAGCCTGAAAGACCCATAAGGGTCCTAGGTTGCACCTGGAAAAAAGTAGATGGAATCCCTTAAAGCTCAGAAACTTCCATGACCCTCCTAGAGAGGGATCACAAAAGAGCAGTCAATAAGAGGTGTCTGGAAACCCACAGAATATCGAAGAGGCTCTACGCATGCAGATAAATCTCTAGCAAGCTGGTGTCATCAGTTTTCCCACTGTCAGTTATGCCTTCCGGCTCAGTAGCTCAATAGGCATACTGGCTACTTCTAACAACTAGGCACAGCAGCGAATATACTTCACTCTGTTCTTCCTGCCATCTCTTCTAGCGGCTAAAGATTCCATTTCCACTTAGGTAAAGGAGGCTTGTTTTTAGGAGCTGCCTTTGAAATCTACATGCCCACCCCCCACCATGCTATGAATGGCCATAGAGCAGTTTACAAGACAGAAAAGCTGAGCACTCCTTGGCAAGCAGTTCTTCCATCGCTTCCACAAATCGAATTCTGGAGAACAGCTGCTCCCCAGCCTTGCTTATCTGCTCTGTTCTAGGAGACAGTTCCCAGTGGATGTGTACCTGTGAAAAACTCTCTAGCAGTAAACATCTGCGCTGTTACTGAAATTCTGGTCTAAAATCCCAAAGCCAGGTAAAGCCTAATTGTCTATCTTACTGCCTAGAGGAATAAAGTTGCATTATGGTCTTTATTGCTTCTGTGTGCTTCCAGCATGGGTTTCTGTGGTAGCCTTTAGCAGATACTCAACTGAGCCACAGTGTATGGCATGGCTGGTGCTGAAAACTTCACAAATGTCCTGGCTAGCTCTTCAATCACAGCGGCTTCAATTCCCTGCACTTTCTTCAGTGGGGAGCTGACCAGGACAAGCCCGTTCTGAAAAGTCTTTGGGACTGACTTTAAGGGGAGACAGGCACATCTCAGCCCCCTTGACTTTTTCTGTTCTGTGACTCCCCATCCTTATCACAGTGATGACTGCACCTTCTTTGCCAGGGAGGCAGAGGGGAGCAGAGTCAAGATCACAGACTAAATGCACGTCTCCCTAAATCCCTCTGGAAACCAAGACCTGAAGTGATAATTAAATGGAGTCTTCTGGACACCTAGTGAGTCCTGGGATGTGGCACAGAGCTGTTAATTTGGACTTCATACCACTGAATGCAAAACCTCCTCTCTTTCACTGACCCCACTCTCAACCAGCAGAGGCTTGCACAGACCGAAGGTAACTCACCATTTTGATTTTTTTTCCTCTGTCTTGGTCAGCAGGCAGTGCTGGGACCTGACTAGCTGCTGGTCTTGGACGCACTACTGGTGGGACCAGCAAGTGTAATTGCCAGGTTCTAAGAGCCTGGCTTTGGAGTCTATACACCTCGGCTCTCCTGGCCTATCTTTCTGCCTCTGCCATGTGGTAGCCGCACAGACGTGCTTGTGGGGGACACCGCCTTGATCCACTGGGAAACAGAGAAGCCCAGGAAGAGGCCCCGGCCAGACTTGGTTCCTAGGCTGGGAGGTAGCGCCTGTATGGGGGAGAGTGCTTTTCCAGCAGGCAGGCAGTGTTTTGCACAGTGTTGCCTGGGGCTGGGGCCCAGCAGCAGAGGCTGTGGACTCGGGGCATTTTGGCATCCTTGGCCTCTCTTTCCACCGGGAGCCTGCTCCCGGCCAGCTGGTGAGCTTGTGCGGGATGCTGTCTTGTTTTGCTGAGAGGCAGAGTCATCCATATGCAAGCCTCAGCTGAACCTAATTCCTGGGCTGAGAGGCAGTGCCTACCCAGGAGAGATCGCTTTTCCAGCAGGAAAGCAGAATTCTACACAGTATCACCTACAGCTGGGGCCAGACAGCACAGGTCAGCAGGCCAGTGGCCTTTCTGTATTTTGAGCTAGTTTATGACATCTGGGGTTCCATACAGAGGTGCTCACTTTGCCAGCTGGGAACAGGGATGTATACACCTGAAAACCTGCTGACTTTGGAAGTTGTCAAATACTTTTTACTTCTCAAGACAGCCTAGAGAAACAACTGTGGTCCATCTTCACAGCATCTGTCCCAGCCTCTACTGACCCACATGAAGCACAAAAAGCAACAAACATTGGAGAAGACGGTAACTCAGAAATCACCCATGGCATCAGAAGGCCCCCAAAAGAAACCACCTCCGAACTTCCCAGACAAAGAAGCTTTTCTGAAACTACCAGAAGGTGAATACAAAAGGATTATATATAGAGCCCTCCTAGACCTTATACAAAATGCAGCAGAGCAAAACGAAAAATTAAACAAGCTGTTTGATCTGATGGAACATCAGCACTCGGAAATCCAACAGATCAAGAACAAAATCAAAGACATAGAAACTTCAATTCAAAGCCAAGAAAACAGAATGGAACAAATGGAAAATAGAATTTCTGATCTGGAAGACACAGCTACTGACTCCAGCATCTATGAGGAGAAATCAGAAAAAAGAAACAAGAAAAATGAAGAAGGATGTGGGGCTCTATAAAGAAGAACAATCTACAATTAATTGGAGTTCCTAAACAGGGTGAGACACCTGAGAACACAGAGAGTATTGTTGCTGAGCTGCTGACAGAAAACTTCCCAGAAATTATGAAAGAAGAGAATATAGATATCCAAGATACGTATCACACACCATTCAATATAGATCTCAATAGAAAGACTTCAAGACATATTATAATCAAGCTTAACCGAATGAAACATAAGCAGAAACTCTTAAAGGCAGCAAAACTCAAAGCAAAGCTAACACTCAGAGGGAAAGCCTGTAGGCTTTCGTCAGATTTCTCAGCAGAAATGATGCTGGCACAGAGACAGTGGCATGACATATTCAAAGCCTTGAAGGAGAGGAACTTCCAACCAAGAATTATATATCCTGTAAAGCTATCTTTCAAATATGAAAGTGAAATTAAGACATTTGCAGATAAAAAGAAACTCAGAGACTTTGTAAAAACCAAACCAAAGCTGCAAAGAAATACAAAGAATCTCTTGGCTTGGAAGAACAAAACCGCTAACTTTATATCTTAGAAGGACACATTATCCAGAATCCTACTCAGTTAGGGAAGGCTCGAAACACAATCAAAGCTATAATAGTGAAAGAAACAATCTAGTGATCATATCATGTAAACTATGATTTCATTATATTAAAAAGAGGGATGTACTACAGTTGTTATAGTCCTTCCAGATGGAGAGGAAGTTGACAAGACTGGTAGCAATCAATATTGGGTTTATATATAGTTAATTAACAGGGATCATTGGGGCATCCGTAAAGCACAATAAAAAAGCAACATACCGTATCAAGAAATGTAATACAGGAATCTCAACAACCACAAAACCAACCTGAAAAAAGTGAAAAATCAACTCACAAAGAAGGATGCAGAACAGATTAATAAGAACAACAGAGAAAACATCAACACAAAAATAAACACATCACAATGGCAGCACTGAACACATACCTATCAATAATTACATCAGATGTGAACGGATTGAATGCACCAGTAAAGAGACATCGAGTGACATCTTGGATCAAAAGATACGACCCATTTATGTGTTGCCTACAAGAAACACATCTTAGACTTAAAAATAGGAACAAACTAAAAATCAAAGGATGGAAGAATATATAGCAAGCTAACAATGAACAAAGAAGAGCAGGTGTGGCAATTCTAATCTCAGATAATGTAAAATGTAAAATCCACCATCATAGACAAGGACGGACACTATTGCAGAAAGGTTCAATACACAAGCAGGACTTAACAATATTAAATATTTATGCATCTAATATTAGAGCACCTAAATACATCGAAGAAACACTGACTACCCTCAAAAAGGAGACAAATCACTCCACAATAACAGTAGGAGTCTTCAACACTCCATTCTTAATATTGGACAGATCGTCTAGAAAAAAGCTCAGCAAAGACACAGAACACCTTACTGCCACAATTAACCAATTAGACCTCATCGACATATGCATAACTTTCTATCCATCAGCAGACAACTACACCTTCTTCTCTAGTGCACATGAAACATTCTCCAGAATAGACCATGTGTTAGGACATAAAGCAATTCTCAACAAAATCCATTACTATTGAATTAATGCAAAGCATCTCAGATTATAAAGCCATAAAAGTTGAAATCAATAGCAGAAAAAACATAGAAAGCGGAACTCATAGAAACTGAACAACACCTTGCTGAAAAAACCATGGGTTATAGAATAAATCAAGGCTGAAATAAAGACATTTATGGATTCCAACAAGAATAAAACCACTCCCTACCAGAACCCAAGGGATACAGCTAAAGCTGTGCTCAGAGGTCAGTTTCTCTCCATAAATGTACACATCTGGAAGGAAGAAAGAAACCAAATCAAAGAACTGACCCTACAGCTTGAACAAGTAGAGAAAGAACAACAGAGAAACCCCTCAGGCACCAGAAGAAAACAGATCATAAAGATTAAAACAGAACTAAATGAATTAGAGAACACAAGAACAATTGAAAAAATTGAAAAGACCAAAAGCTGGTTTTTTGAAAAGATCAACAAAATTGACAAACCATTGGCTAAACTTACTAAAGAAAAACAGGAAACAAATAACCCAAATAAGAAATGAGAGGGGAGTTGTCACAGCAGATCCAACAGACACCAAAAATATCATAGCTGAATACTATGAAAGACTGCATTCTAACAAATTTGAAAACATACAGGAAATGGACAAATTCCTTGATTCGTATCACCTACCAAAATTATCACAAGGTGAAGTAGAACAACTTAATAAACTCATCACAGAGAAAGAGATAGAAAAAGTCATCAAAAAACTGCCAACCAAAAAAAGCCAGGGAGGCAGGGGACAGCACAGTAGAGGCACAGGCAGACCTTCTCTAGGACAAGAAACACCACTCAGACTGAAGCCAGTACAAGTGGATGGTGCCTGGCCACCATCACTGACTAACAGGCATCTCTTGGAGAGTTCCAGAAAGAGCTGGAGAAAAAAAATGTAGAACAAACTTCTAACTCAAAAAGAAAGACCAGACTTGAGGGCCTGACAGAGACTGAAGAAACTTTGCATGGTATGGTCTCCTGCCATGCTTTCTGCTCAGTAATGAAGTCACTTCTGAGGTTCACCCTTCAGCCAAAGATTGGACAGGTTTCTAAGGCAAAATGAGACTACAAGGGTGCATCAGCCCAGAGGTGAGGATTAGAGGACAGGAAAGCTCACAATAGGGAACTCAGGGTTGAGAAGGGAGAGTGCTGACATGTTGTGGGGTTGTTAACCAAAGTCATAAAACAACATGTGTACTCAGAGTTTAATGAGAAACTGGTTTGTCCTGTAAACCTTCATCTGAGGAAAGAAAATCAGACTATCCTCTGAAGGGTCCCCTCGATTTTGTGTTTGTGGAAAGCAACCGCCGAAGAGACCCATGTGAACAGTGATAGGTATATTTCAGTTGTAGTCTGAGCCAGGTGAACGTGAGCCTCGATTCGCTTCCTCATCTTTCAGATCTCAGCAGGCCCTGGCCTCTCCCTGTACAATTCAGAGCTTGGCACTCAATAAATGTCAGTGCCAAGTGACAACAACATGCTGGGGAAAGTAGGAGTCAATCCTTGTGCATTTCTCCCTCCCTTTTTTCCTCCCGGTCAACCTTTCGGGTTCTAGTTTCCTGCAAGTAGTTAATTATTCACCATCTGCTCAGAAAGATCAAATTGGTCCTTCCCAGGTTGCCAGAAGGGTGGGGCGGGGAGGCAGCTTTGTTCTGAGTCTGTAAATAGGAGGAGCAACCTCCTTGCTCAAACACCTCTAAAGGGTGGGTGGCTGTTTTTGCTAAGTCATCCTGGGGATGCTCAAAGCCTCATTGTAGGATCCTTTCTTTCCTCCTTCCAGGTTCCACCTTCCTCCCCTCCCTTTAATAGGCCCTTAGGCAGGCCTCCACCACCCTGCAGGGCTTACTCTTTGCTTTCACCATGGCGTACATTGCCAAGTCCTTCTACGACTTGAGTGCTATCAGCTTGGAGGGGGACAAGATAGATTTCAATACATTCCGAGGCAGGGCAGTGCTGATCGAGAATGTGGCTTCGCTCTGAGGCACAACAACCCGGGACTACACCCAGCTCAATGAGCTGCAAGGCCGCTTTCCCAGGCGCCTGGTGGTTCTCGGCTTCCCCTGCAACCAATTTGGACATCAGGTGAGAGGTCTTTTATTTTGTACCTAAGGAGTTGGGCTGATGTAGCTTGCGGGAGGGAGGGAGGGAAGGAGTGGGTGAATATGTGTGTTGGAGTGTCTGGAATCATAAACTCACTGCCTGTTGAGTCAATTCTGACTCATAGCGACCCTATAGGACAGTGTAGAACTGCCCCAGGGAGCTGACCTTTCGGTTAGCAGACACAGCACTTAACCACTACAGCACCAGGAATCACAGGGTATGTTTTGTTAATCTAGGTCTTTAGGTGAATACCAAGAGGAGGTATACATGATTCTTATGGTCTGTACCTCTCGGTTTTGAGATTCAGCACTGTTTATTGTCTCCTCACTATACTCCATGAGAGCAGGTACTACGCCTGTTTTTTTTCACCACTGTGTCCTCAGGACCTAGGGTATAGAAACCAAAACCAAACCAAGCCTGTTGTCATCAAGCAGATTCCGACTCATAGCAACCCTGTAAGACAGAGTAGAACTGCCCCATGGAGTTTCCAAGCAGTGGCTAGTGGATTTGAATTGATGACCTTTTGGTTAGCAGCTGAGTTCTTCATTACTGCACAACCAAGGTTCTAGGGTATAGAAGACACCCATTAAATATTTGTTGAATAAATGAGCACAGGAAATAGAATATCAAGAATCAAACTAGGATTGGGCTGACTCAGGAAACCTTAGTTCTACCTAGTCTTGGTTCTGGTTTAAACACTCTGTACCCCAGAAACAGTTGCTCAAAATTTCTTAGTTTCCTCAACTGTAAATTGGGGATAATACCACTTACAGGATTATCATGAGGTTCAAGGGATACAAAAGTAACTTGGAAAAAAATCAAGTATTATATAAACAACTTATTTGATAGATATATCAGCCACTTGGAATGTGAATACAGGCAGAGGAGGGCTAAGGGTTTGCAGCATGTCACTCCTCTCTGGGTCACATGTCCCTCTCTGTCTCTGATTAATGGGTCAAGTGTTACAGATCTTAGCCCACACACCTGAAGTTATCTTTTAAGGGATTTTTGTGTTTCCACTCATGATTTTAATAGCACAAGCTGCCGCAGTGTCCCCAAGTGAACCCTCTAATTATAATTCCTTAATTCAATGCACAGTGGCATAGAAGGCAAGGCAAAGATTAGCAGAGACGTAAGCAGGAGGCTGAAATGTCATTGATCATGACAAACCTGAGCCAAAACCATTCCTACTGTCCCTCTTCCTTCCCTGTCTCTGTCCTCTTCATAGGTTTTGTCACTGAAGGGGAGATGGAAAGGGCAAAACCCCTTTGGGGTTATCTTGCCCTCAAGGTGCTCCAGCCTAACACCATCATTTCAGCCTAGCTAGTTGCTGGAGGCAGTCCACAACCTACCAGAAGCCAGCAAGCCATTCGTATTCAGAGATAAGAAGTCTGAGACCTGCTCTAGGCTCTCAGTGTCATGATGCCTCCAGCTGACACTGACAGTACCAACTGGCTCTAGGAGGTCAGAGGGAAAAACTCTTTCCCAGGGGAAGATACCTACACCTAAACGGGGCTGGAATGGGAAGAGAGAGGATCATGAATAAGGATTCTCACATGCCTTTGGGGGTTGTTAGAGTGGGGAACGCTGAGTGGAGATACACAGGGATGGCAATGGGGAGGCAGTGAGGACAGGTCACTGGTTCAGAGCTGAAGCATCCATAGTTGAGTATACTGAGTGAACGTGAGGCACATAAGTCTTGGGATAGCAGCCTTAAGTGAAAGGAGTATTAATTACATCTTCACAAGATTTAGCCCTCAAGAACATATTCCCTTCCCTTCCCTTTGCCCCTGGAGTCTAGTCCTCAGCCTAACCCCTCTATCCTATTTAGTTCATCCCTGGTGGTCCCAAAGTAATTCCATCTAGAGGACAGTTATTGTTGTCTCTAACTCGCTTTTCCTTTGTGGAATGTGAGAACTAGACTTACTTGGATGGGATCTTTTTATATAATAGAAGCCCCCTCCTACTTGCATTTTAGTTCTAGGATGAGGCAGGATGAAAGCAAGAAGCTGTAAACTCCATTCCTTTGGATCTCACTTTCATCCTTAGTTCTGAGGAACTGAGTAGGGCTGAGGCAAGGGCAATACTTATACCTAATTAACAGCAACAGAGCTATAGCCAAGGCAGAGGGAGAAGGTGGTGGCCGGAAGTGTGTGTGTATGTAGGTAGATTAAGTAGAGGGCGGTGGTCTAGACAGTATAACCTGAGATCTTTCCCTTTCTTCTGCCCAAACACAAGGTTTGTTGAACCTTCAGATACCCCAGTAACTGCTCAAAGGGTAAATGGGAAAGAGGCAACAGCTCCGAAGTGCTAAATCTTTCAGTATAAGAACAGCTAAGCTAGGAACTGTAAGAATTTTCAGCAACCATCAAACAACAGCTGTGAGGGGGAAACTCCAAGTCAAGAGTACACCCAAATAAATGGAGACAGCACAGAGAAAGAGGGAGGGAAAAATGACACAGGAAACACTGATCTTAGAGGGAAATAAGAAGATGCAAGGTTTGTGTGACACGGAGTCTTCAGTCACCCCTTCCCTTTTCCACACTCTTACCTTTTTCCCTCCTCAGGAGAATGGCCAGAATGAGGAGATCCTCAACAGTCTCAAGCACGTCCGCCCTGGAGGTGGCTTCCAGCCTACGTTTACCCTTGTGCAGAAGTGTGAGGTGAATGGGCAGAATGAGCATCCTGTCTTCGCCTACCTGAAGGACAAGCTCCCCTACCCTCATGATGACCCACTTTCCCTCATGACCGATCCCAAGTTCATCATCTGGAGCCCTGTGCGCCGATCTGATGTGTCCTGGAACTTTGAGAAGTTCCTCATAGGGCCGGAGGGGGAGCCCTTCCGACGCTACAGCCGCACGTTCCCTACTATCAACATCGAACCTGACATCAAGCGCCTCCTCAAAGTTGCCATATAGACATGAGCTGCTGGACACACAAATCTCCCACTCCATTCAGTCCCTCCATATCCTTCCTTAGGATTCAGTACACCCTCAGGAGACACTGCTGGAACTAAGCTTTCCCTTGGAATCAGTCCCCTTCACTGAAGAGCCTGCCTTTCCAGTCTGCCTGTTTCCTTTCCCTCTCCCAACTCTCTGGTTGCTGACTTATCTTAGAACTCCCAAACCTGGGCAGGCTCTCGGACCTTCAAAGAATGATGGCACCTTCCTAAACCCTATGGGAGGTATCTGAGAAATGTGAAGAACCTAGGGCCAGCCGACTAGATGAGTCCAATAAAGGGCAGGTGTGGAAACAGGGAGGCTCTGTGTCTTTTTCCTTGACACAGGATAGAGGGAAGAGGAAGAGAAACTGGTAGCACCGAGGGGCCACTCAATTACTGTCTGGAACGTGGACCCTGGTCAAGGTCTAACAAGGCAGTTGAAATTGCAGGAAACACAAATTGTATTACTATTTTATGACATTTCTCCAGAACTGGGAAAACCAAGAAGGTGATTTAAGAGAGGTGAAGGGGAGGAAGGCACCCTCGTGGGCCCTTTGGTGGAGGTTACTGGGAAGTCAATAAAGAAGATAACAATCAGGAAGACATCACTCTCTGTGGGCACAGGACCAACTAAATGCTATTTATGCTATGAGATATTATTCCTGGAAAGTCAATGGGGTCAACTTTTACTGATAACAAGGGTATGTATGCAAGTGCAGTTACCAGAAACACAAAGAGCATTTTATCCTGCTGATCACCTTGTTGACTAACATTCATTCCTGATCTTTCGCCAGATTCTATCCTATTAAAGTTCATGTTCCACCCGATCATTCACAAACTCTTATGTTCATAAGTTTAGTTATAAAACATACATATTTATGACTAGGTTCATTTCTCCTTCCACGGGGGTGGGCATAAGAATGGACCTTTCCAATCTGCCAATATAACAGCTGCTTACTGTAGAATGGAATTCTGCTTAACGGCTTTGTAACAATGGGGTCTCAGAGTTATCATCCAGTGCAGGTCTATTAAAAAAGTACCAGCACCACCACAGTCAGGTCTTGTCATGTTCCGGAGAAGACACCTGCTGAAAGGCCACACTGCTCTGTTCTTTTGCTCCACAAACTGTCTTGGAAGCTTCCCATTTCACCTTTCTCTTTTTTGACCACTAGATGGCATATTTTACTACTCACTGAAGTCCTGGAGGGCCAATTCTCTTACTAGACACACTGAGAACCCCAATACCGAGGGGAAAATGCTTTTCCATTAATTACTGTGCTCCCCACGACCATCTTTTTAAGCACTTGCATCATGTGAGAAATACCAGTGAAACAGAGATTAAAGATCCCTTCTAATAAGAGTTTCCAACTACTGCTATCTAGATAACAAATGTTATAAGGACCAGTTCCTAGAAAAAGACATGCTTGGTCAAGTGGAGGGTCAGCAATGAAGAGGAAGACATAGTGGCTACAGCAATGAGTTTAAACACAGCGCTGACTGTGTGGATGGTGCAGGCCCACGCAGTGTTTGGTTCTGTTGTACACAGGGTTGCTGTAAATCAGAACTGACTCCACAGCACCTAACAGTAACATAAATACTATCTCATGGACTTTGCTTTGTTTGAAAAGAGTAACCTGGGCGTGACAGTGGGAATCCCACGGCATTCTTTGACAGAGCTTTCTGCTAAATGAAGGCTAACCTTATCTTGATTCTTTTGAAACTGCAAGTCTTTCCAGGTTCCTGCTCTTGAAATAAGCAGCTGGGGTGTGAAGTCTTTGGGGGCAGTTTCAGGGCAGCACCACACACTGATTTTAGAGAAATAACTGCAAAGACAAATTGCTTCCCTGATGATATAAAAAGCAGAATTCATCTTGGATGTTAGCATGATCTGTTCATTATCCTGATAGTGTTCAGCCTTTTGTTATGTCCAGTAACACAGCTAGCTAGCCTGGATGTTCATTATGCCACAGGCAATGCCATTATGCCATGTTGAGTCTTTCCTATGGGGATTAAATTGAAAGAACTGTTTAGGGGTTCCCAAAGGAATTACAGTAAAACGACTTTGCACAGACAGTAAGAAAGGGTCATAATGTTGGCAAGAGGGCCTCTTGCTTGGGCAGGGGAAGTGCTATTTGCTTCAAGGAGAGCTTGATGAGTTTGGCCCAACAGGATACAGCAAAGACAGGGCTGGAGGAGCTTGTTCTACAAGCATCTTTAGCTTTACTTAATCTTTAGTGGTACTGCTGTGAAAATGATGACCAATGAGAAATTATTCCCCTTTCACCCTCAGAAATATTAGTTTGTGGTGATAAACAGACAAGGAAAAAGGCTAATTTAGTCACCCACTTTCCTAGATAAACAAAACCATTTAATCAAATTTCCCCAAGGCATTCAGAAAGGAGTGAGATGTCTCATTAACAAGCTTTCCCAGAAGTGCTGAGGTAATGCTGCTCAATTTAGAAGAGGGACACAATCACTTCTCTGACAGCTACCTGTACAGAACACTGCATCGCTTAAAATGCTTCCCTTTATATCATTTGATGTAAAAACCTCTGTGAAAGAGGATTGATTATTTCTATCTTTCCACTGAGGAAACAAAGGTACGCACAGGCTAAGTGACTCTTCCATGAGCCACCATCCGTATGTGGCAAAGCTAATTGTAGATCTAGGTCTCTTGGCTTCCTTTCCACTCAATCATACTGTCTCACAATAGAGACTTGTACTATAGACTAGAAACACGTATTTTAAAATCCAGAGCCTCATACTTAATGAAGTTAGCTCTGCTCACAAAATAAAAGGACTCCTATATACTGAAATAAATAGTAAACATATACCTCTTATTTTACAAGTAACAAACTATATTTGACTTTGCCCAAACTACATCATGTCAATTAACTAGTGCTTGAAGAACCCAAGACTATATGAAAAGGACAGAGCTGACCAAAACAACAGCAGACTGACTTTTAAATTCAAGAGCCTGATTAGCAAGACCTCAGTTCTGTCCATCACAGAGATAGCAGACAAAGAAGCCTGAAACGAGACTCCAGGACAAGCCCATGCTTCCAATTACATGCACAAGTGACTTCTTCCCCTTCTTATATCTCAGGAAGCGAAGGAGATAAATGTTTCTGCCTGGTTTCTCTGTATTTGAACAGCAAGGATTAAGTGGAACTGGGTTCAAGAGGTTTCTCTTCTATTAGACTCACAGAAGAATTCTACAAGACAGCAAAACATCATAGTTAACAGTATGATGCTGTTCAACAGTAATGAAATATGAGGATAACATCTTATGTTTAAAATTTTTGTAATATATGGTCCAAAATAAATAGATAATCATCATATAGTCTGCAACAGACAAGGCTGTCAGTAGGGGCGTATAAAATTGTCTTCGTGAGCTCCAAATGACTGAGTTGGCAGCATTAGCAAACTCTAAGAAGGAACAATTCAGAGGCTATAATGGGCTTAGTACTGCTATTTAAAGTAATGAAGCATTTTCTCTGCTTTCTGGATTCATTTCATCAAACGATTTCCTCAGCAGGTCAGATATAGATTTGCAACAGAGTGGAAAACATTTTCCAGGAATAAAACATCTGATCCCTAAGGAGCAGCTGACTTAACTTTGCTGAATAATAAATCTTGGTCTGACATACCTAAGTTCCTCAGAATGCTGTCACTGATATTCTCAACCTCTTCTTAACCTTGCCAGACCCTCATATTTCATGTTTACAGAACACAAGTGAGAGGAAGAGACTGTATCAGCTGTGTGACCTTGAGAAAGTTACTTAACTTCATGTCTTAGTTTCTTTGGCTCTCAAAATGGGGTAACAATAGTACTACCAGCCTCATGGAGTTGTTTATGAGGAATAAATGAGCAAAATGCTTAAAAAGAGCCTAGACACAGAGGAAGCACTCAAAACCTCAGCTACTATTATAATTATTGCTGTTACATGAGTTTTTCCCTGAGCAATGAGCACTTTGCTCACTTTTTCTTCTTTTAAGGAAAGCCTCAGTTCAGAAAAAAACTCCTACACTATGAAGAAGAAACAAACATTTTTCTAATGCCCTTCAAGATTTGGTTTCAGAATGAGAATGAAGTAAAGCAACCACATTGTATCTAGGACTTTATATGCTTTCCAAAGTATTTTACAGTTATTTCACTTGTATTTCCTATCAGGACTCTGAAAGAAGCATCGTATCAATTTTTATTAACCAAGTATTAAAAAAATGTAACAAGGAAGTCTAGAGTAATTCATTCTTAATACACTGCTACAGGCCCAAATGCTAGGGGTTATGGCTCACACGCCAGCAGTCTTTCAAGAATGCAAAAATATTCTAAGATCCCTTTGGAGTAACTGAAACCATTTTCATGATTAAGTAATATTAACTAAAATGTCAACTTTACTCAGACTGCCTTAGTTTGTTGTTCTTGTTTTCTAACTTGATATCCTTTTTCTGGTTCATCATCACCCAGAATACCACATTACATTTAGCTGGCATGTCTCCTTAGGCTTGCTGCTCTTGGCTCTGTTTCCTAGACTTCCTTTTTGATAACTTGGGCAGTTCTGAAGAGTACCGGTTGGCCACTTTGTAGACTGCCCCTCATCTGGGATTTGGCTAGTGTCTTTCTCACAATGAGACTGGGACTATGAGTTTCTGGAAGACAGTTAAGGTAAAGTGCCATTCCCAGTGTATCACATCAAGTATACATATTATCAACATGACTTATAATTGATGCTATTAATCTTGGATCACTTGGCTGAGGTACTGTTTGCCAAGTCTCTACTGAAAGTTACTTGCCCCATACTCTTCGTAAGGAATCACTAGGAGCAACCACACTGAGGGAATGAGTTATACTCTACTTCCTTTAGCAGAGTTTCTACAAACATTGAGACATTTTTTTTCCACGAGATGTATCTTCTCCGTCACTTATTTCTCATTTATTTATGAGATATTTATAATTTGCATTATAATCCAATTCTACTTAATTGATCGTTTCATCTTCGGCTACTGGGAGCTCTTTTAGTTGTTTGGTCAATCTTTTGCCTTCTGACATACTTCCAATCATTGTGACTTTATGAGCATGCTCTTACTTTTTGGTCCATGCTCACCCTGTGCATTTCCTGTCCCAGTCCTAGAATCTGGATGCTACATATGTTCCCACACTAGTTATTTTCCAGCCATGTAACTGCTAATAATGATGCTTCACTGTGGCTGCAATGATGTGAACTGGGAATCTGTGCAGAAGAACTCAGTTTTGGAGCAGAGCAACTCCGTATTTTTCTTTCATAGAAAAGATAAACATAAGCTGAAAAAAACATGCAAACAATTTCCACTACAACTAAGTGAGACAAACTATCAGTTTTGCTGAATTGTAAACCAGCTCTCCACGGTTACAACTGCAGGAGGCTCCTTAGAACAAGAGAGTCATTTGTCGGGGGTCATCCGGGAGAATACTGATGGTATCTTCAGCTTTGCCACATAACAGACACAGCATGGTATACTCCTACAACAAGATAAAGCATGTCATTACCTTGAGGAACAGGGAGAAAGGTGCTCCATAATTTATTCAGTTTGGGAAAGCTGTTTCCTGCAAGTAGCCATGAATACTTTTTCTGTCAATTTCTTCAACGCTTGTCACAATATCTTAGGTTTAGTCTGTGTATCCTGAGGCTTTTGTTTATGGCAGCCGAATCCACACTGATGCTCTATTTACCATGAAAGTAAAAATGTCATCTTGGAAATGCATGGCTATTTCCTGGATTAAAAAAACACAAATTTGTCTCTGAGCTGCTATTTAGAGTAATAAAATAATTTGGGTATGGGTTCACGAGGACAAATTCCTTTTCTTGAGGCTGTTACTTTCCAGGGTATTTAACACTAATGTGAAACAGAAACACTTTTAAAAACAAGACACAAGGAAAACTCTCAAGCCCAAAAAGCTATTCTTATTTACTCTAGGAAACAAATAATTTTGCTAAATACACTACCATGTCATGTCTCACATTCAGATCTAAGCAACTGCTTGTCTGGAATTTGATCCATTTAAGGAGCTTTGTATCTTCTTGGGCTTAACAAATATCTAGACTAGTGATAGAAGGAATTTTAATTTAGTCAAAGATCCTCATGGCAAAGTCCTGTTCTTATGGAATATGTAATGCAGTCATAGCACAGATTTATTTTAAATCTTTTGTTTAAAAGTGGGTTTTCTTTTTTAAGAAAACAAAAATTTAGTATTTCAACACTGGACATTTAGATTGCTCACTGTCTGGAAATCGATCAACCAGGGTGGTTTGTGTTTCTCAGACCTGGACAGTCACTGGAGAGGTCACGAAGGTAAACAATGACCAGGGTTCAAAGACTCAGAACCAGGTAGCTGCCTTTCCACTTCCCACTAGTGACTTGCAGTGAACTAAATTAACAGAGGCAGCGGTAAGTCTGCTTCTTAATGACCATACTTAATTTTAAAGTATACTCTACACACAGTAAAAACAGGTAACAGCTATAACTCAGAGAACAAGTATCAGCCTCATGAGTTAAAAATAAAATTCTAGCCTCTCCAAGATCTTTTACTGCTGTTAAATACTTCTATTGGCTTCACCTATCAGATATTTCTAGTGGACAGAAGTGAACAACTAGTAGTTAAAAAAGCAAATGTGTGAAGCTAGACAAATGTTTGATTTCAACCAACCTATCCACTGACAATGTTTTATCAAACACCTACATGGCTCTGCAATGTGCTAGGCACAGTGGCAGACATGAAAGAAGAAAAGGATAGGTCCTTGATTTTCATAAAACTTAGAATCTAACTTCGGACAGGGAAAAATAATCACAAGAGTATAAAATCAGTGAGACCAATTATAACTGTAATTTTTATTTATAGGTACATATATTTAGGCTGAGTTCTCCAGAGAAGCAAATTTCATTGTAAGTCAATTATTTGGAATTCAAAAGTTACTCCCCACAGAAGCAATGTTATACATGGCAGTTAGGTTCCCAGGAAACTACAAATACTTTAAATTCATATTGCACATGTAGCTATAGAATCTAACCATACTGTGGGAAAGTATGTCTAGAATTCTAACTTGCAATGCCAAGGACACATCTCCCTGTGCTTCCAGGAACATGGTGGGATAAGAACACCTTTTTCCAAACCCCACCAAGTAGGGATAATGTGAATTCTGTCCATCTCCCCCATCACTCTGGGGACCTTCAAGGCTCTAGCTGGCCAAAGACTGGTGATAGAGATTTGACAGGAAGGAATGAAGAACTTGTAGGGTGGAGTTGGGGGAAATCACCTAAGGAGAAGACCAGGTACTTTGTTTTCTTCTGAAGGCCCCTCAGAATTCTCCCTACTACTCTACTGACCAAAAACTAAATCAAATCCAGAACTGTGAAGTTGATTGAGTCACTGTGACCCTATAGGACACAAAAGAACTGCTCCATAGGATTTCCAGGAGTGGCTGGAGAAACTGAAATGGTAATCTTTTAGTTAGTGGCTGTCATGGACTAAACTGTGTCCTCCAAAAATGTGTGTCAACCCAATGGTTCCAAATCATCTGGAATAGATGATGACCGAGAACTTCACAAAGACATGAGGAAAAATGACCCCAGAAGGCAGAGGGATCCGTGTGAATGGGAAACTACATCAACATGAGACCAGAAGAACCAGATGGTGCCTGGCTACCACCAAAGGCAGCCATGATGGGGGACACAATATAGAGTCCCTGAGGTAACACAAGAAAAAGACGCATGCAGTTCAGGAACTCTTCTAAAAGACCAGAACTGATGGTCCGACAGTTTGGAGGATCCCCTGGGCATATGGCCCCTAGACTTGCTGCTGGTCCTGACCTGAAACCAATACTGAGGTCAACTCTTCAGACAAGAATGGACTAAACTCTGGGACACATTGTGAGCAGATGGTGTGTATACTTTATGTGTTTATACATTTATAGTAGGCTGTCCTGCTGATTTCTTTCTAGATGGGAGAGAAGAGGGTGGAGAGAAGGGGAAAGGTACTTGGTAAGAGGATACTAAAAGTACAGAGTAAAAAGGAGGAATGTGCTGAGACCCGGTGGGGATAGCAGATGGAGTTGCAGATAGGTGGACATGTGGAATTGATTTGGACTGCATACTGTAAATCATCATCATAAAAAAAAGTGTGTCAACACGGCTACGTCTTGTTTCCTAGTATTATGTGATTATCTACCATTTGTCATCTGGTGTGATTTTCTGGTGGGTTATAAATCCTACATCTACGATGTTAACGAAACAGGACTGGGGGTATTTATGTTAATGAGACAGGATTCTATCTTGACTCAATTTCTTTTGAGATATTAGAGAGACACGCAAGCAGAGACAAGGGAGGCTTCTACTACCGAGAATAAAGAATGAGGAGGGGAGTACGTCGTTTGGATTTGGGCTCCCTGTGTTAGGAAGCTCCTAGATTGGGCGGAGACTGATAACAAGAACCCCAGAGCTGACAGAAACAGAAAGCCTATCCTTGGGGTTGGCATCCTGAATTTGGACTTCTAGCCTCCTAGACTGAGAGAATAAATTTCTTTGTTAAAGCCACCCACTATATTTCTGTACTAGCAGCACTAGATAACTAAGACAGTAGCTCAGCTCTTAACCTGTATCCATTACTAAAAAAAAAAAAAAAAAAACAGACCAAATCCATTGCTGTTAATTTCAACTCATAGCAACGCTACTGGACAGAGTAGAACTACTTGGGCTTCCAAGGAGTGCCCAGTGGATTCAAATTGCTGAACTTTTGGTTAACAGGTGGACTTTTAACCACTATGCAACCAAGTTTTTCACTCTCTTACTACTACCTGTTAATTCCAACCCCAGGTTTTCTCCTTCCCTGGCCTACAGAGGAACGCAGAGTAGACTCACAGCCTTCCTCTTGTTTCTTGAGACAAACATGCAGTGCTTTTAAGGGCTACCTCTAATCTTGTGTAATGTGTTTTCCACTTAAGCTCTGTATTCCATGTTTCTACCTTACTCTAGTCTTCCAATTAAGGAATCTTATTGAAAATGGTGTGACCACAGTTTCAAAAACAGAATCTTTACTGTGTATAATTACATAATGCAATATTTACAGAGGCAATGATATGTTTGAGATTTGTTTCAAAATAATTCTGTAGGATAGTGGGAAACCAGCACAACTTGTAAAAGGTAAGGTCATGTATGCTCCATAGATACATGAAAACTCCCTGAAAGCCCAAATTACTTGGCTGAAGGCTGCAGGGACTGTGGTCTCAGGGAATATACTGACATATCGTGGGGTTGGTAGTAAACGCCACAAAACATATGTGAATCAACTGTTTAATAAGAAGCTAGCTTGTCCTGTAAGCCTTCATCTATAAAGTACAATTAGGAAAAAAAAAGCCAAGTAATAACAATCTTACGGGAATAAAGCTAATGCTGCCGATTCCACCTATAGGATAGGACAGAACTGCCCCACAGGGTTCCAAGGCTGTCAGTCTTTACAGAAACAGTCTGTCACATCTTTCTCCTATGAGCAAGCTGGTGGGTTTGAACGGTTGACCTTTCAGTTAGTAGCTGAGCACTTCACCACTGTGCCACCAGGGCACCTCCTGGAGGGATGTGAGGCATAACTAAACAACACTGGTCATGAATTCACAATTATGGAAGCTGGGTAATGGAAGTTAATACACTATCTGCGTGCTTTTGATTATGTCTGAATTATCCAAAAGAAGCGGTAGGGGAGGGAGGGAATTCCCCCTGGAATTAGAGCTACTGTCAGGATAAGACGTGGGCTAGGGTAAAGCAGAACTGAGGAAAGTAGCTCATGGTAGCAGAGAGGCAAGAGTTTTTATGTTCATCTGACTGAGGTGGAATTTCCAAGCTGCTATACACAACATGTGAGGGTCTGACATATGTAGAGTTAAGAAAAGGATGAAAAAATAGGAGATAGACTTTCAAGAGCAGGAAGCAACGAGGAGACGGAATTTAAGTTCAGTTCAAAAGAGCAGATTTTTAACTAGCTTGAAGGCAGAGAAAGGAACAATTTAAGTCAAGGAAAAAGTATGAAGTAGAAAAGCATAAGCATATCAAGGAAATAAATGTGCACCTGGAGGTTTTTTAGCAGGGGAATGACAAGACGGAGTAGTTTAGGAAGACTAATTCAATGGTAATATAGAGAACCACAGTTTGGGGTTGCTACCTTGATTTCAACTTGATTAGGTAAGGACCTACACATGAATTGTGGCCACAGAGCTAAAAAACAACAACAAGAGAAACAGGAAGAAATGAAGGCAGGTGGGGAGTCAGGGCTAGAGAACAAGAATTGGAGGATATTTAATAGACTTCAGCTAAGACTCCAAGAATGCATTTGCTCACTACCTGAAGGAGTACAGAAAAGGTTCCAGGCCAGAGATCAAGCCTCAGGGGAAAAATAAGAAAGGAAACCAGCCAAAAAGAAAGAAGCTGAGCCAACCCAGTGAGAACCTCAGAATGAGGAGTTTGGCTGTTACACTGGAGCTAAAGGGGAACTATGGTAAGGCCACAAATGTGGCCCAAAAGTATCATTTTAAGAAAAATAAACTGACGACACAATATAGACTTAAAGGCGGTGGAGGGAGTATGGATGTTGGGAGTGAGAAGACTGCAGGTGAGAGAACTTAACACACTCTAGGTATGCCATTATCCTCTACCTTCCTCCTCCAAATCCAGAGAAATTTCTGCAGCAGTTTTGAAAATGGCTGTGCTCAGCCATAACAGAAAATCTTTGGTGTCATGGGAGTGATTTACAATGACTCATTTAGGGCATTTAGGACATAAATAGGCAATCCAATATCCAGTCAGTGGCTCTGCAAAGCTCACAGGAGCTTCTGGAAAATAGCTACAAGCCCTCCTTTCCCGCCATTAAATGAAAGAACTACTCTGTTAACCCCTCGGGGTGCTCATTCTGCTGTTTGGCCACTGCTTACTCACTGAGAACTTGACTTTGTCCTAAATTACACATACCACATTCTTACTGAGGAATATCTTCCGGATGTTGAGGAGATATGGTCAAGATGTTCAGAAGATTAGCAACAACATATTAGGCCAGATTCTCACAGATGACTAAGTGCTTTCCTCCATTTTAAACTAAGAATGCATGAGAGTAGTTACATCACTTTTTAAGATTCTATTATAGAAGATTATCATTTTTTTTCCTAGTTAAAGTACAAGCCATATTTGAAGGGCTTAAAATGAATCCCCTTTACTGTTAAACATCTAGACTGATACTTATATCCTATGGCTGAATATGTAGTTCATACTAATTAGGTACCTTGATTCTGAGAGACTGATGCAGATTCTAATGGGTCCTCATGGGTTCCCGTTTGTCCCTGACTCTCTCCTACTGTCCAGCTTTTCTTTCTGACCATTAGACTTGTAAATCCTCAACTTCAGACTTACACCAGCCTTCCAGAGAATTCTTCACTGGCGTTCAAAATGACATAAGGACAAGTCTTTCAAATAAATCCCTTCTTTTCTATCCTCAGAGTAGTTCAAGTTCCTTCCTCCAACCTTAACACATCTATCTTGTCATTTTACTTACAAATAACATTAAAATATCTTATCACAACTGAGACTGCAGGGTTGCTCAACTCTACATGCCTACTAGGGAAAACAAAGATAACCTCCTTATCAAAATTTTCATGTCCAGCAAGAATGGTGGTTGTGGCAGGCCAACACTTAATACCAACAATTGTGCAATCACATAACTTGGCAGAGAAAAAAGAGGCTCAACAGTAACCTCCTAAGAAGGCATAATGGACTGTTTTTTTACAAACAAAAATGACACAACTGAGATCTCATTCTGACTCTTGGAAAGACAGCATAATACAGATCTACACAAATTAAAAATTCCTCTCTTGATTTACATACATAGAAAAGAGGGATGCTTTCCTTCAGTATTTGCTAGCACCTCATTTATGAAAGCTATATGTAGGTTATTTCCACCCCAATCACATACCCATATTTACACACATTTACCTGAAATTCATCCATGATACTGAAGGTATATTCATGCCTGGCAACTACGTGATGACAATTCTTACACAAATCTGCCAAAACAAAGACAGACTTACATAATTAAGTCTTGAAAGATCTCTTAAAACAATATAATTTTTATTCTCAGTATGATAGTACTTAAAAAGAATCTTAACTCTATTTGTCACATTTAACATGCCAGGAAATCCATTAGAACACCTACCTTGCTAAGAAATCCAGAATCTGTCACATAGCAACATTACAAAACTACGTGTCTGAATTCAGAGACCTGGTAAGCATACAATTTACACTGAGGTAATGAGTTAACATATATTTAAGGTGTTTTTTAAACTAGCTGGACCTATCTAACTATGAAAGCTTTCAGTCTCAGGAACAATAGAAAGTGAGCTACTATAGGCCATCATAAATGAAAAGCCAACTCAGAACAAATTAAATCTACTTTACACATTAAAGTGAACTTAATGATAATAAGACTGCAATAAAAAAATACCTATGATTTGAGTTATTATCATATGCTAGATACTATACTAAAAACTTTATACATATTTTTCAATTCACATAATCTTCATAAAGCAGTGAAGTATAGTTTTGTTATCACCTACTAAACCAAAACCAAACCTACTGCCATCAAGTCAGGTCTGACTCATAGCAACCCCACAGGTCAGAGTAGAACTGCCTGACAGAGTTTCCAAAGAACACCTGGTAGATTTGAACTGCCAACCTTTTGGTTAGCAGCTGTAGCACTTAACCCACTACGCCAGCAGGGTCAAAATGCACAGTGTAGTTATGCAACTTGAGAAGTGTTGGAGCCAGAATTCAAACCCAGACAGTGTGGCTACACAGCCTAAGCTCTTAATCACTAAGCCGTAGTGCCTAGTAAAAAAGACAGTTTAAAGGAGTATACAGCAAAAGAAAAAAAAAGACTTTTCTAATTTAAAAGAATATTTTTCAATTGTTTGGGGTCCTGGTGGTGCAGTAGTTAAGAGCTGTAACTGCTAAACAAGAGGTCAGCAGCCACCCCTTAGAAGCCCTATGGGGCAGTTCTACTATGCCCTGTAGGGTTGCTATGCGTTGGAATTGACTCAAGAGCAAAGGACTTCTTGTTTCTTTGTTTTGGTTCAACTGTTTGACTCTTGTAAAGGTTTGATGTCTTTCATGTCTCCCTTTCAAAATGTCATTGTATTTATTTCTCATATATTTAGAATATATCTATCACAATGTGTTGCGCAAAAAAGGGATATGAATAGCTTAAAGACTTGTCACAATATCTGGGCATAGAAACTTTTTAGTGCCAGTGTTCTGATGAGTTCATTTTTTATTAAACATATAATTCTAACTTGTTTATTTAGTTGGTTTCCCATTACTGAGAATGAGCAGCAGCATAAAAAAGCAGCATTGCTGGAATTAGGCATATCTGCAGCAGTAAGTTTAAGAGAGAATACACTTACAATGAGATAGGGGACAAAAAAGCTACCAGTGAAGAAACAACTAAATATGTATGTGTGTTTTGTTGTTGTCATGTGCTAGCAAGTCAATTTCAACTTACACCACCCTATACGACAGAGGAAAACTAACCCATAAGATTCCCAGGCTGCAGATCCTAGGTTTTTTTCTCCCTCAAACTGGCTGATGAGTTCAAATCAGGGCTTTGAACAGTTCCAGTTTGAAGCCCTGCTGAGAATTTGTGTTTCCACACCAGACACACTGAATCTGAATCTACAGTCTAACAAGATCCTCAGGTGATTCTTCCGTATAAATATTTTGAGAAACACTGCTCTACTAGTGGTTCTCTGAACTGGCCTCTAACCAGCAGTATTAGCATCACCTGGGAACCTGCTAGAAATGCAAATTATCAGCAGGGATTGGAACCAGACCAGATAGGACAGAACTACCAACCTTGTATTAACAGCCAAATGCTTATTTATTGCACCATCAGGGCTCCTTTTACGCACTCACACACACAACACACACACGAAGTCTGACATACCTCATTGCTAAATATCACTACAGTCACCTTCAAAGTACTCCCCTTGGGAATCTATGCATCAACACCAGCACCTAGTTCACCCTTCAAAGCAATTTTGGAATTCTCTCTGGAATGGCCATTGTACATGGTGGCTCAGTGGCAAGTTCACAAACTTAATTGTATAGTTGTCTGTGACAGAGTTTTCAGCCTATAAACAAATAACCGTTTTCGAACACACTCCCTACTCACATGATCTGGCCCTCAGTGACTTATCTCTCTACCTGAAGATGAAGCAAATACTGAAAGGAAGACATTTTGATGACATTCAGGACATCAAGGGTAATACGACAACAGTTCTGATGGGTATTCCAGATAGAGTTCCAAAATTGCTTTCAAGGGTGGACTAGGTGCTGGTGTCGGTGCATAGCTTCCGAAGAAAAGTACTGAAAAGGTGATTCCGGTGATATTCAGCAACAAGGCATGCAGGACTTCTCCTAGGATAAGTGTAAGAACTTAACTGACAGTCCTCGTACACGTGTGTGTGTAGATATACGTGTGTGTATACACACACACACACACACACATATATACACACACACATTGCATGGCACTCTGTGGTCATTTAGTATAGAAGCAAGATGCCCTAATGGACCCTAAACTGAAACCCAACCCGACCCACTGCCACTGAGTTGATTCTGACTCAGAGAGACCCTGTAAGAAGAGAATATAAACGCCGTGTAGGGTTTCCAAGGCTGTAGATCCTTTCAGAAGCAGACCTACATCTGTCTCGCGAGAAGAGGCTTGCACCTTAACTACCATGCTGTCAGGGCTTCATGAATGGAACCTAAGGTAAACTAAAAGACAGTCTCTACATTTTGTTTACGAAGACATAAAGACTTGAAAAACATGTCCCTAAAAAAGAATTTATTAAAAAAATTGGTGCTGGAAACATTAAGCTTTATCCATCTTCAAGCCACTTATCTAACAACACCTGATGATGCTACATAAAAGTGGTGTTAACTCTTGGGCAAAATATCTACTTACGATCATAGGTAACTATTTCTTCTCCATCTTCCTCTTTGAAGGATTTGTTTGTGATCAGCATAAAATCTCGTTTATTACACACTGCACAGCCTATAAAGTTCAGCAAGAAAGATCCATTTTCCAAGCAGGTATTACCCTAAAATATTAGAAATATGAAGTTTACTTTCTTGTATCTCACATAGTAATCTGTAATTCAAGATCTTTGGTGAAAACGATTAATAAATTTCTAAAGGCAAAAATGTGGCCAGAATTTACTTATTTGAAGGCTATACCAAGCAATTTTTGAAATTACTGCCTTTCCTAGAGAACATTATTCATGTCAAACAAAACTGAAGCCCAGTGTTAGATCCTCAAGTCTCTGAGGACTGCAACTATCTTTCACAGGAGCAAAAGCAAATGAATGTTTAGAAATAACTTAGTAAAATCTTAATATTAAATGCGAAAAGGAAAAACTAGAGAAATTTAACAGCCACTTATTTTATGTTAGGTTTTGGCCCAGCTTCTAGACTAAGACAAGGAAGAAGGATTTGGAGGTCTACTTTGGCAAAGAATTATCCACTGAAAACCGTATGAATGGCAGAGGAACACTGTCTGATATAGAGCTGGAAGATAAGCCCCTCAGGCTTGAAGGCACCCAAAAGATGACTGGGGAAGAGCTGCCTTCTCAAAGTAAAGTCAACCTTAATGACATGGTTGGAGTCACTTTCAGGATCTTCATTTGCTGACATGGCATGACTCAAAATGAGAAAAACAGCTGCAAATATCCATTAAAACTAGAACATGGAATGTACAAGGTATGAATCTAGGAAAATTGGAAATCGTCAAAAATGAAATGGAATGCATTGACATTCACATCCTAGGCATTAGTGAGCTGAAATGGACTGGTATGGATCATTTTGAATTGGACAATTACATATTTTTTATGCTGGGAATGACAACTTGAAGAATGGTATTGCATTCATTATTGAAAACATTTCAAGATCTATCCTGATGTACAATACTATCAGTGATATGAAAATATTTATAAGCTTACAAGAAAGATCAGTTAATTCAGCTATTATTCAAATTTATGCACCAAACAATAAAGCCAAGATGAGAAGCTAAAGATTTTTACCAACTTCTGGAGTCTGAAATTGATCAAACATGCAATCAGGATCCACTGATAATTAGTGGTGACTGGAGTGTGAAAGTTAACAAAGAAGAAGCGCTGGCAGTTGGAAACTATGGGTTTTGGTGACAGAAGTGATGTTGGAGATTGTATGACAGAATTTTGCAGCACCAATGACTTCATTGCAAATACCTTTTCCAACAGTGCAAACAGTGACTATACACATGGTCCTCACTGGATGGAATACACAGGAGTCAAATTGACCACATCTGTGAAAAGCACAATGCAAAAACTTGATGTAAGTCAGAACAAGGCCAGGGGCTGACTACGGAACAGACCATCAGCTGCTCATATGCAAGTTCAAGTTGAAGTTGAAGAAAATTAGAACAAGTCCACAAGAGCAAAAGTACAACCCTGAGTATATCCTGCCTGAATTTAGAAACCATCTCAAGGACAGATTTGATGCACGGAATACTAATGACTGAAGACCAGATGAGTTGTGGAAGGACATCATACATGAAGAAAGCAAGAGACCATTAAAAAGACAAGAAAACTCCACATTGGTGTGAGGAGAGACTCTGCAACTTGCTCTTGAACGTCAAGTAGCTAAAGCAAATGGAAGAAACGATGAAGTAGAAGAACCGAACAGAAGGTTTCAAAGTTTACACCTGAACTGAAAAAAAGTTCCAAGATGTATTGAAGGCACTGGCAAAGACCTGGAGTTAGAAAACCAAAAGGGAGAAGTAAGTTCAGCATTTGTCAAGCTGAAAGAAATGAACAAAAAAAAATTCAAGCCTTGAGTTGAAACAGTGAAGGATTCATTCTCCAGGGAAGTATTAAAAGATGTGGAAAGCATCAAAAGAAGATAGAGTCACTACACCAAAAAGAATTGGCTGCCATTCAACTATTTTAGTAGGTAGCATATGATCAGGAACAGACAGTACTGAAGAGAAGGTCAAAGATGTATTGAAGGAATTGGTAAAGATACAAGTCTCCAGGAATTGATGGAATACCAATCGAAATGTTTCAACAAACAGCTGCAATGCTGGAAGTACTTACTTATCAATGCCTAGAAATACTGAAGACAACTACCTGGACAACCAACTGGAAAAAAATCCTTATTTAGCCTATTCCAAAGAAAGGTGATCCAACAGAATGCAGAAATTACCATACAATATCATTAATATCACACACAAGTAAAATTTTGCTAAAGATCACTGGAAAGCAGCTGCAGCAGTACAGGGAACTGCCAGAAATTCAAGCCAGATTCAGAAGAGGATATGGAACAATGATATTACTGCTCATGTCAGATGGATCCTGGATGAAAGCAGAGAACACCAGAAAGATGTTTACACACGTTTGACTATGCAAAGGCATTTGACTGTATGGATCATAACAAATTAAGGATAACACTGCAAAGAACAGGAATTCCTGAACACTTGATAGTGCTCATCAGAAGCCTGTATATAAATTACGAGACAGTTGTTTGGATAGAACGAGCTGATACCGTGCAGTTGAAAGTCAGGGATGATGTATGTTAGGGTTAGAACCTTTCACCACGCTTATTCAGTCTGTACACTGAACAAATAATACAAGAAGCTAGACTACGTGAAGACAAATGGAGCATCAGGATTGGAGAAAGACTCATTAACAACCTGCATTATACAGATGACATAACCTTGCTTCTGAAAGCAGAGAACTTGAAGCACCTACTTATGAAGATCAAAGACTACAGTCTTAAGTACAGATTACACCTCCACATCAGGAAAACCAAAATTTTCACAACTGGACCAATAAGCAACATCATGATAAATGAAAACACTAACATCATCAAGAATTTCATCTTACTCAGATCCACAATTAACAACCATGTAAGCAGCAGTCATCAAATCAAACAATACATTGCATTAGAAAAATATGCTGCAAAAGATCTCTTTAAAGTACTAAAAAGCAAAGATGTCACCTTGAAGATTAAAGTGTGCCTAACTCAACCCTTGATGTTTTTCTTTGCTTCATATGCAGGCAAAAGGTGA
This sequence comes from Heterohyrax brucei, assembly GCA_028571685.1. Taxonomy (NCBI): domain Eukaryota; kingdom Metazoa; phylum Chordata; class Mammalia; order Hyracoidea; family Procaviidae; genus Heterohyrax; species Heterohyrax brucei. The sequence continues at coordinate 86,110,495 of CM053151.1, read as the reverse complement.
ACAATGAATTAGAAAGTCCTCAGAAGAACTGATGCCTTTGAATTAACAATGTTAGATAAGATTATCTGAATATACCATTCTTGTTGGGTGCCACTGAATTGAATTCTAACTCATAGTGATCCTAATAGGATAGAGTACAAATGCCCCACAGGGTTTCCAAGGAGAGGTTGTTGGATTTGAACAGCCAAACTTTTGATTAGCAGCCAAGCTCTTAACCACTATGCCACCAGGGCTGAATATACTATGGACTACCAAGAGAACAAACAAATCTGTTTTGGAAGATGTACTGCCAGAAGGCTCTCCAGAAACAAGGATGGCAAGATTTCCTCTTACATACTTTGGGCAGGTTATCAGGAGGCACCAAACCCCAGAGAAGTACACCAAGCTTGGTAGAGATTCAGCAAAAAAAAAGGAAGACCTTTAAGGAGACGGACTGACACAGTGGTGAAACAACAGGCTCAATCAAGCATGACAATGATTATGAAGGCAGGATTATGAAGGTAGCACACGACTGGGCAATGTTTCATTCTGTTGTACACAGGATCACCATGGATCAGAATGGACTCAACAGCACCTAACAACAATTAAATCAATTAGTACAATAATAATAAAAAAGTAAAAGAAAAAAAGCCAAAGCTTAGGAAATGTGATCCAGATAAATCCTGGCTGAGGAGTTGCAAAGGCATGCAAGAAGTATATAAGAAGTGGCAAGATACTGTGATAATTTTTTTTTAAGCAATTCTTTTTTTTTTTTTAATTATGACTGAGTGAAACTGTACATTTCCATATAAATTTACATGCCCACCTATATGAAGCTTTCACTACTTTCCCTGCCCGGTGACAGCACACTATTCCTCTCTGCTCCATATATGTCTCATCCTCCCAACAGTCTCCTTTCCCCTTCTCTCCAGCCATACCCCTTACTCCAGCCAGAGGTCAGCAGGATGATATCCTATAGATGCATAGAACCATAAAGTGCATCCAATATACGGTCATTCTGCATCGCCAAGTCCAATCCATTCCCCGAAAAGTGGACCTTCATTATGATTTATAGGCAAGGGCAGCATCAGGGCCAGGGGCCATGCTCCCAGGGGAACCCCAAAGCCGCTGGACCATCAGTTGCAGTCTTTTAGTGGAGATCTCAGGATGTACCCCTTTTTATTCCCGTGTTGCCAGTGAGACTTAACTTTGTGAGCTCCATCATAGCTATCACTGGTGGTGGCCAGGCACCAACTGGTTCTTCTGGTACCAAGTCTATGTAGGCACCCACTCATGTGGGTCTCTCTGTCTTCTAGGTTGTCTTTACCCCACGTCATATTGGTCCTTGGTGAGCATCCGTTCCTGCTGAGTTGGGACCATTTGCTGTGCCCTCGGAAGGCAGCCTGGCAGCTTTTAAGACCCAAGACACCACTCACCAATGTGGTGTGCAGAGCCCTCTTAGCAAAATGCTAGTTGTGCCAATTGGCCTCAATTTCGCCTAAGAGCATGGTCTCCCGGCCCCTGCCACAGCTACTCTGTCCTTGATGGAAGGAGTATTCAAGTTATGCTGAAGTCGACTTAATATTGTTCTTGTTTCTAATGTGTGCTATCACCGATTTCACCCAACCAAATTTCTACCAACTATCTAATCTAAACTCTCCCCTCCTCTGCTCCCTTGCAGCTGTCAGTCTTTTCTTCTTTACATAAGTCTGTTTTTGAGATCTTATTATAGGGGTCTCATACAATATTTGTCCTTTTGTCGCTGACTACTTTCACTCAACATAATGTCTTCCAGTTGAAACCAGGTTAGGAGATGTTTCCTGGAATCATCATTATTCTTTACATTGCATAGTGATCCATTGAGTATATATACCATAGTTTACCTATCCATTCCTCTGTTGTTTCGCATCTGGGTTGATTTCATCTTTTTGCTATCATAGACTGTGCTGCAATAAACATTCTTGTGTATGTGTCTGTTGGTGTAAAAGGCTTTGATTCTATAGGATATATTCCAAGTAGTGGAATTACTGGGTCAAACGTGTGGCAAAAATTAGTACATGTAACAGTAAGTTATCATAAAATCTTAAAAATCTGTAATTATTTTGACAAGGATTGGACTAAGATATCCTTCATACAAAACTGTGATTTCAGACAGTGCAAGTTAGCAGTATGTTTTGTTCAAGAATGCGTAAAATAAAAAATGGAGAAGAATTTTAAAGCACCCATTTATTTACAAGCGCTTTACTAATTATGTATCAGAATCAGCATTTAATTAAATGTGGTGTAATACTAGCTTCCAGGCAACAATCTGAGTACCCGAACTTTGGTGGCCTACTTTTAAATCACGTAAAGTGTTTAATTTTTAATTTAATGTAAACATATCACTAATTCATACTGATCTCCCCTCTAATTAAGTTAATGATATATTTCTGTACTGCTATTACATTACTGAGAAATTTAAAGCCAAAACTTGAATTAAATGAAATACAGGTTTCATTTCAGGTTTCGTTTGAAAGACATTTTATTACAATTTTGTGTCTGTTCAGTAATTTTAGAAAATGCAACGGAGTTCCAATGTCAACTGACTTGTTAAATGCTTTTCTGAAAGAAAGATATTTGAAGTTCAGTTAAAAAAGAAATTAGCATGGTTCATTCTAACTTGATTTTTTGATATCTGAGCTCAAGTTCTTAGTCTAACAGCATAATCATATAGTCCACAGTACTGCTACAAATCCCACAAGCTGTATTTCTAGTCTGTAGAAACAGTTTTCACGAATCTCTAGATAATTTAATGTTAGCAAAAGATAAACAGTTATTTTGCACTTGAGAAGCCCTGGTGGCATGGTGGTTAACCATTATGCTGCTAACCAAAAGGTCAGCAGTCCAATCCATGAGGCACCCCGTGGAAACCTTAAGGGACAATTCTGTGCTGTCCTACAGGGTTGCTATGAGTTGAAATCAATAGCAGTGGGTTTGGGTGTACCATACTTGCAGCTTTCCAATAAGCTAACCCATTCGGTTTCTCTGTCAAGTTTTTTGAACATATGGATGATACCTGCTGTCTCCATTCCATCTTGCTACCCTTTACCTCGCTAAGCTTCTGCACTCATTGCTCTTACAATTATCTCATGACCTCCAAGAATCCTACATTTCGGAGAATCCTTGAGATTCTAAGTGGTCATTATTCTGAACAACAACAGAAAGACAGCTCAGTTCCTTCAAGGTCACCCATTCTGTTTTTGAATATCTGTCACAAAGTTCTTCTTCACTGTGACTCACAATGTACAACCCCACAACACCCATCCACTAATTACTTCTAAACCTATCTTCTGAATTTCCAAAGAAAAGCTCAATCCTTCCTGACAGCCTTTTATTTTACAATATGATAAGACCTGAGAAAAGAGCTTCCTAACAAGGCACTTTCCTGGTTTTCCAATCACTTTGATTTCTTTTTCTACTCTTCTTATCTTTTATTTTCATATCCTATATTAATTCATTCTTTGAAAAACAATTCTTAATTCTGCTTGGTTCTCTACTTCTCCAGAGGGCAATTTCTCTCAATTTTGACACTTTTATCTGACTGATTCATCTGTAACACCAGTCTAAATTTGACATCCAAACTGCAATTTTGTATCTCGACTTGTTAAGAGACTACATTGTCAACTTCAGATGAAACAGTATACAAACAATCTGAGAATTTGGGCCCAAATTTTCATATTCTCTCTCATATGCCTCCAATTTCTGTAACAATACTTCCAATTTTCCAGTTGCCTAAAATGAAAACTGTAAGACCATCTGTAAGTTGTCTTTGTTGTTCCTCCTACATTAAACTAGTCGAGTCATTTTAATTCTTTCTTTGAATTGAGGGCTTCATTACAGTAAGACTACACTATTGTTACCATGGCTTTCCAAAATGTTCTGTGTGTTTCCAGGCTGTCCTTTCATAACCAACCCTATCCCTGATGCCTACAGCATAACATCAAAATTTCTCATCTAATTTTTAAGCCTTTCATTTAGTTCCACTTGCAGGAATCTAACCTAATCTCTTTAAAACTTGCTCTTGGTCCCTGATTTGTGCAACGTTTGTTACTGGATTCATTAAAATATATACTTAAGACAGAAAGTTTGGAACAGAACACAATACAGAGAGGTACAAGAAACATAAACATACAGCATACTAATATAAACTGAGTACCTGTGCATCACTACTTGCACCACAGGAAGCCCTCCCCGTGACCCTTCTTGGCCATCCCTTGATCATTCCTGCTTCTTAGCAGTGACCATCAATACTTTATAATCATTTGCTTTCTTTAGAGTTTATCACCTAGTTATCAAAAAACAAGTTTCTGTCAACTATAACTCATGGTTACCCTAAGTGTATACAAACTTCAATAATCAATTTTAGTTTTGCTGCTTTGAATTACACTTTATATATTCTTTCATCAACATTGTGTCTGTATGGCTTGCTCAGGTTGTGTAACTTTACGTTGTTCATTTTCATTATCCTAATTTGGGGTTTCTCAACCTTGGCACTACTAGCATTTTGGGCTGGATAATTCTTTGTTTTGGAGAGCTGTTCTATTAATTATAGGATTTTTAGCAGCATTCTTAATCTTTACTCACTAGATGCCAGAAGTATTTTCCCTTCCCTCCCCTCAAACTATGACAACCAAAACTATCTCCAGACATTGTCAAATGTCCCCTGAAAGGCAAAGTGACCTCCAGATGAGAACCTTGCTCTAATTCCCTTTCACTGTTCACTAAGTGTACCACTCAAGGAATTTATCAGTTCTCTCTCCAGTCTACTATTAAGGTCTGTGATACACTCTCACACGAGTGTCCAGGAGCAGATTCCTATGCATTTCTCCAGAAGAGGAACTGCTGGGTCATTCAACACGCACATTTTTAACTTCATATGATAATGTTAAATGTTCTTCCATTGTGCTTGCACTATATGAAAGAGTTCATGTTGTAATATCCTTCCTGAACGACTTAATACTACAAAGACGTAAGTTACAGGAGCAACCTGACATTTTCTACCTGCTAACCAAAGCGATAATCTGTTACTATTTTCCACAGGCTTGGCACATCCTTCCTTCTCTTCTACCCCAATCACAACTATTCAAGTCTCAATCGAAGGCCACCTTTGATTAGGTGGGTAACAGCGCTACATCCTACTGCTCTGCCCTTTTCTTTAAACTTGAAGAGCATTTACATGCCACTCAGAATCACATACTCCGTAGACTGTAAGCTCTTTATGACGGGCTGATACTGTCTTTTTCTTTCATCTCCTTTGGGGTCCCTTTCTGGCCTAGCAAAGAAATCTAGCTACACATATACAAGTGCTTGATAAGTATACAGGAAATGGACGAGAAAGGTAAGTTCTACAGCCTCCTGAGTCTAAAAGTTACGGAAAAAGTTAAAAGGTGGACTGCTGGGTGTAGTAACAAGTGGAAACCTGAATTCTCGCCCTGCTACCAATTCTAACTAGAATGTGCACTCAGGGTGTTATTTTTCCTCTTCTGAGCCTCCATTTCTTTGTCCACCAAGTAAGGTTAGAATGGGTTATCTCCGAGGTCCCTTCCAGCTCTAAAACTCGGTAAGAAAACTGAACTTCATCAAACCAAGCTCGACAGTAAACCCAGGATGGGTTGTCCCATCCAGCTGAAAAGAAAGGAGTGCCAGCTGAGATCTGTCACCAAAGCGGGGACCAGACGGACCCTGTGTCAAGCACGGGCCTAGAGAAAGCGACCGGCTCGCCGGCTTGGGCAGTGCGGCTGAGGGCGCCCCGCGCCCGCCTTTCCAGGAAGGCCGGCGGGGGTATGAGAAGCCTCAGGGGCCAGCCAGGGGCCCAGGGAGCGGGATGTTCTCCACGTTCACTCGCTCACCCTGTTGGGGTACTCCTTCTCCACACAGTCCCCACACATCTCGACACCTTAACACGGCTCGCCCTCCGACGTTCCGGGACCACGAAATCGCGCGAGAGCCACGAGACAATTGCCGCATGCGCTCCAAGCGCTCGACCTTGGGGCGGGGATTGATACCGGGAATTGGTTCGAAGTCTCCGCCCTTAGCAACTGTTGTTAGGGCAGGGCCTGGTCTTCCCGGCAACAGTGGGGGGCTGGGAGTAGGCAGGTGGAAACCTTGGGAAAGCCGACTGACCGAAGGGGCAGGAAGGGGAAGTCTTCTTGGACTGAGCAAAGTTCTGATAGGCGCCTTGATGATCTTAGGTTGATAGACAAATCACAATACACAAGAAAGGGAATTGTCTTTTTATGCCTTGGCTTTCTGCATGTATAAAACTGAACTAATAATTTAAATACTTTTCTGTACCATTTCTTAGGGGAGTGAGAGTGGTAAAGAGATCAATAAGCAATAACTGAAGTTGCGAAAGAGGCATTTATAGATCTGCAGAAAATCTCAAAAGAACTCTTAAAATGTCAATAATAAATGACCAGCCCGGAGTCATTTGGAGAAACAGTATTAGCTTTGGAAAACACGTTTCTATTTCTCTTTGTGATACAGAAGCACTTAAGTAGTAGGCAAAACCCAAACCAAACCCACTGATGCCGACTCATAACGACCCTATAGGACAGAGTAGAACTGTTCTATAGTTTCCAAAGAGAGCCTGGCGGATTTGAACTGCTGACTTTTTGGTTAGCAGACATAGCACTTAACCACTACCTCACCAGGATTTCCGCACTTGGGTTGGCTAGTAGGTAGGCACCATAAACAGACAAAAACAAAAACAAAAACTGGTATCAAGTTGATTCCAATTTATACGAACCCCATAGGGTTTCCAAGACTTTACATTTGTAGGGGAAAAAAAAGCCAAGTGCCGTTGAAATTTGTAGGAAGCCAACTGTCATACCTTTCTCCCACAATGCACGGATGGTTTTGAACATCCAAATATTGGGTTAGCAATCCATCACTTTAAACCAGTGCACCCTACATAAGCAGAAAATGTCCAGATCAGTTATTCCTGCACCATTTCTCAATGATTGATTTCGAAGAGAGCAGTGGTGGTTCAATGGTAGAATCCTTCCTTGCCTCCCACGCAGGTATACTTTGTTTGATTTCCTGCCAAAGCACTTCAAGAGCAGCCATCACCTGTTATGTCCGTGGAGGGTTGCGTGTTGCTATGATGCTGAACAAGGTTTCTGCAGAGCTTTCCTACAAAGACTGGGAAGAAAGACCAGGCAATCTACTTCTGAAAATTAGCCAGAGAAAGCCCCGTGAATTACAACCACCACAGGGTTAGTACAACAGGACTGGACAGCATTTTTTTTCTATTGGGCACAGGGTCCCCATGAGTCAGGGCCAACTCCCTGGTGGCTATCAACAGTATGAATTTTGAGATTTTACTAGGACTGACAATTAAGTTAGTTAACTCATCCTAGAAAAAGTCCTACATACCTCATGCTAAATATCACTATGGTCACCTTCAAAGTCTTCTCCTTGGGAAGCTGTACACCAACACCAGCATGTAGTCCACCCTTCAAAGCAATTTTGGAACTCTTTTTCTGAAATGGCCATCAGAGCTGTCATCGTATTATCCTTGATGTCCTGCATGTCATCAAAATGTCTGCCTTTCATTATTTCTTTTATTTTCAGGTAAAGAATAAAGTCACTGGAGGCCAGATCATGTGAGCAGGAAGAGTGTTCCAATACACTTGTTGGCTAAAAACTCTGTCACCTAGACAGTTAAGTTCGTGAACTTGCCAGTGTGCCACTGTGTGCAGTGGCCCTTCCAGAAAGAGTTCCAAAATTGTTTTGAAGTGTGCACTAGGCGCCAGCGTTGGTGGAGAGCTTCCAAACGGGAGGACTTCGAAGGTGACCCTAGTGATATACAGCAATGAGGTACAGAGTACTTAGAACAATTCAGTTTGAGGACTAAATTGCCAGACCTTGTGAAATACTTGGGGTTGGTGCCTTGCCTCTTCCTTTCGCTCTTTGTTATTTACAATGATATAATTAACCTGAATACTAAATCTCCAAAGTCTGCTCTGTGCTTCCGAACAAATTGTCTTCGTCACACACAGCAGTTGTATTTAATGATAACAGCAGCATCCTTCCTCAGCCCTGCTTCATGGCAGTCAGGTCAGTGAAGATGTGGAGGAGCATGTGAAACTCCTGCACCCAGATTCTTTAAGGAAAAGATTAATAGCTATTTCAAAGCAAGCTGGTTTAATTGGGTTTGCTAATATAATAGTTCCCTCTCCACTGGAACACTGAAATTGCAACATTTAGTGTTTTGGCCACTGGGAAGGATCTGGAACTGTTACTGAAAATTAAGATGTGCTAAGAACATGAGCTAGTGGTATTGGAGTTCATTTTGCTGGGAATAATTATAAAGCTTCTCATATGTATGACATTTTCAACCTCTCAAAGTGTCCTCATTTCAGTTTCTAATTTTATCCTTATTGTAAATCTATATGACGAGAAAGAAAAGTGTCTTTTCAGATGAGGAAACCAAAGAAATGAGGTTATCAGCTGAGCAATACCATCCAGGAACACTGGTGTGGCTACTAGAAAATTTAAAATTAGGTGTGTGGCTCTATTATATTTCTACCTACCAGTACAAGTCTATACAACTCTCTCTTGTGATCCACCTTTAAATATTTCCTCTCTTTTTAAAGCCTAATGTCAGCTTTTATTTTTCTTAACCGTTGCACTTATTTTCCTGAGTGTGCGAGAAACCGTGTGTAACAGGAGAACAAAACACACATTGCTCTTTCTTTCCCATCTTAGGTGAGTTCACACTAGTGCCCTAGAGGTAAAACGAGCACTAAACTCATTGCCACTGAACTGATTCCTACCCATAGCAATAGCAGAGGACACGGTAAAACTGTCTCACAGTTTCCATGGAACACCTGGTAGATTTGAACTCTGACCTTTCGGTTAGCAGATGTGGGACTTAACCACTACACCACCAGCGTTTCCAAAGTAATTATAGTTGCCTAAAATTACTGACAATTTGTGGTATTAGAGCACAAAATGGAGAGAATACCGCAAGGTGAGGGGTTGGGTGAGAGGAATTTGGAACTTGGAAGACGTAGAGAAATTCAGAGATTTTTAGTATGAGAACTTCAGGTGGAGCATGCTAACGAGTTTGTATTTCATTCTGTTGGTTCTAGGGAGCCAGTGAAGGTCTGAACAGGAGAACACATGTTTAGGAAAACACATGAAAGCAAGTTCAGGTTTAGGAAGATTGTTGATCAGCCTTTTACAAGGATTGATTAGAGCTGGAAGAAATTAGAGATGTCAAAGGCAGACACTAACAGCAACCACAAGGGGGAGATGTATAGCTGTCTGCCTCATGGCTAGTACTGAACGTGCACAATAAAAATTTTTAAATAAATAATATAAAAATTACAATACAGTCACAAATCTCAAAAAGCATGTCCAATTGTGAGTCTGTTTCATGTTCTGAGGCATGAAAGGCAATTTATATGTTTATGATGCTCTTTGTTTTACCTTCCCAGAGTGGTACCATATGGGTTTTTATAAAAAATTCATCTTATTCATAGGCTTAACACTTCACAACAACCACAAAAATTCAAGAGCTAATGGTTATCTACCCAATTAAGTCTTCTATTCAAATCTGGTCACATACAGGGGGGAAGCAAGTGAGCCTGCAGAAAAGGAATGACCAAACGAGTGAGACTGTAGTAATAGAAATATGAAAATGTCTCAGGTTGACAGATGGAAGAAGGGAAAATAGATATTGCTATTCTCACCCAGAGGGAATGAGCTCATGGTGGTGTAAAATAAATGTTAAAACCTAAAAATCTTCTACTACTACTACTACTAATTCTCTTTTCTCTTGCAAAGAATTATATAAAATAATAAAACCTGAAAAACTAATACTAATAACAATTCTATTTTCTCTTATAAGGAATTATATAAAACAAGAAGCCCAAAAAACTGATACTACCAATAATACTATATACATATATAAATACTACTACTATATAAAATGAAGTTTCTAGATACCATTTTGGGTTTATCTTCTGATGGAGTTTTCATCTTGCGATGTCAATGATATGAATCAGATATAGCCATATGTTGTAGTTTATGCATGAGATCACCTTTTAAGAAAAAACAATCAATTGAGGAAAATCTAAATCTTAAAATGGCCCTTGTTTCCTGCTCTCTTATGTGCCCTAAAAGTGCCATTCGTTTCTCCTTTTAGCATCCTGTTTCTATTTCCCTTTCTGTTTTGCCTTGGATGATGCCCAGCCCAGAGGCTAGAGGGACACCTTTGTTTAAAGGGGTAAGGAAGCACCAACAGGACTTTGTGGTGCCACTGTCAGATCAATTTCATAGTCAGAAGGAAGCTGCTCTCTGAGTAAACACATGAAAGCATGTGTCATTCTTTCCGTTGTCTCAAGGAAAGTGTGAAATAAGAGTCTTTGGTTGCCTTTACCTGGTGTCACTTGCCTGCGTGGAATGCATTAGCATGATTCTAGGTGAACAGAAGCTAGCCTGGTTGGAGGACAGCTACCAGAGCACCTCAAAGTTCAGGGTTACCAAGAAAAATTCACTGCTGTTGAGTCTGACTCATAGCAACTCTACAGGTCAGAGCAGAACTGCCCCATAGATTTTCCAAGGAGCCCCTGGGGGATTCGAACTACAGACTTTTGGGTTAGCAGACCCACTAAGCCAGCAGGGTTTCCAAGTTCAGGGTTAGCAGCTTTTTATTAGTTGGACTTTCTAACAACAGCAATGACAGCAACAGGGTTTTCCTTATCCACTTTTGGCTACTTCCCTTCTTCAAATAATAAGCATCAACTGTTCAAACACATGGCGTCTAAAAGCAAGGAGGTGAGACAGCCTTTAAGCTTTGAACTGAAACCATTCCCAGAGGTCACCTTACAGCTAAGTAACGGATTGGCTCATAAAATAAACAACATCACCCATGAGTACTGTGTTCCTTTAGTTAAAAAAAAGAAAGCTATCTACATGAGACCAAACAGTCACAATTTATTCTAAAACAAAGATGAGACAATCAGGGAGTGTGGGGAAGCTAGATTAAAGGAAATGGAATAACCAGAACAGGAATAATGAGAAGGCAGACACACTGTAGAAATGTAACCAATGTCACTGACTTGTCTGGAGTCTGACCATTAAGTCGGCGATCTTAATTTTTCTACGTGCTGCATACCTCATTGCTGACAATCGCTATGTTCACTTTCGAAGTACCCCCCTTGGGAGACTATGCACTGATGTCAGCACCTAGTCTACCTTTCAAAGCAATTTTAGAACTCGTTCTGGAATGGCCACTGTGCACAGTGGCATGGTGGCAAGTTCAAAAACTTAATCATATAGTTATTTGTGAGAGAGTTTTTAGGCAATAAACAACTGTATTGGAATATCCTCTCTACTTACTTGATCTAGCCCACAGTGACTTTTTTCTTTACCCAAAGATAAAGAAAACATTGAAAGAAAGACACTTTGATGGCATTCAGAACATTAAGAGTGTTTTAGTCAGCTAGTGCTGCTCTAATGGAAATACTGTAGGTGGATGGCTTTAACAGGTGAAAGTTTATTCTTACACAGTCCAGTATGCTACAAGCCCAAATTCAAAATGTCTGCTCCAGGGGAAGGCTTTCCCCGTTGTCAGCTCTGGGGAAACGTCCGGTATTGCATCAGTCTTTGTCCAGGGAGCATCTTAGTGCAGGAACCTCAGCTCTGCAGGACATGCGCTCTTCTCCCTGTGCTGCTTTCTCGATGGTGTGAGATTCCCAATTCTCTGCTTGCTTCTCTTTCCTTTTATCTCTTGTAGGATGAAAGGATTAAAGGTGGTGTAAGCTGTACTTCAGAGAAACTGCCTTTACAGTGGAGCAGGGAGGTGATCCTTTGAAGGGATTTACAGTTCCACCCTAACCCTTTGACATACAGCATAGGAAAATCACAAAATGGAGGACAATCATAAAATATTGGGAATCATGGCAGAGCCACATGGCTACCCACAGTTTTGGGGAGACACATTTCAATCCATGACGAAGGGTAATACAACAACAGCTCTGATGGCCATTCCAGCAAGAGTTCCAAAAATTGCTTTGGAGGGTGGACTAGGTGCTGATGTCGGTGCATAGCTTCCCAAGGGGAGGACTTTGAAGGTGACTGTAGTGATATTTAGCAACTAGGTATGTAGGACTTTCTCTAGGATGAGTTTGTAAACTTAATTGGTAGCGCTCATATGAGTAGAAATTATTAAGTAGGACCCTAATTTGCTGTGTAAACTTTCACCAAAAACACAATTTAAAAAATATTTAGAAAGAAATAAAAGCAAGAGAATAACTGCTGTTTCCCTGTTCGTTTTGCTTTGCTGTCCTCACTTTCTTCTTAAATACAGATGATTCTTCCCTTAGAAAAATTCCTCAACATTATATCAACATTTGATGTAACAGCTTTCGGGGAAATATTATCTGTCAATCTTATATAGATTGGATGGCTTTAAGAATGAAAATGTAACTGGGTTTTAGATATGCTTTTGTTATTCTATATGTTGGTATTTTCTAATACGTGTCCTAAGGATACAGTAAGAATGTGAGCAGACATTTTTTTTCCTATGGAAACCCTGGTGGAGTAGTGGTGGAGTGTTACAGCTGCTAGCCAGAAGATTGGCAGTTCAAGTCCACCAGGTGCTTCTTGGAAACTTTATGGGACAGTTCTACTTTGCTTTATAGGGTTACTATGAGTTGAAGTTAACACAGTGATGATACATTTTTAGTTTTGTATTGACTTTGAGAGGTGAAGGAGTTTGGAATTTTTAGAGGAACTGAGGGAGAGAGGAAAGGGAAGTCAAGAGGCTTGCAAAATTCAGACATAAAATCCATAGGAATCAAGAAGCTTGGGTAATCCTGGGAAGAGTAACTTTGACTTGGAATTAGAAAAGCCAGCACAGAAGCTGCAAGCAGTACTAGGGAAATATATGGTAACTTAAGTTACATTTTTCAAAATTCTGATCCTAGCTGTATCTTAGTAATAGCAGGACCGTGATTAAATCTCTTGTCGGCTGAGCTTCAGTCTCTTCATCTGTAAAATGCTGATAGTAAAGACACTTGCCTCCCAGGGTAGTTATGATGATCAAATGAGATAATCCATTTGAAAGTGCTTTCTAAGATGATACACAAATGGTTTAGGTATATGAGCTCATCCACGTGACTCAAAAGTGCTAAGAAAAATGGCTCATACATTTAGCCTGAGGTGGTAGAACGGAGGATAAAGAAATTAAGAAAGGGAAGTGTAATGACTAAAGCCTGCCTTTTCTGTGCTTCCGTCTCTGGCTGAGTTGGGTAACATGAGAATGTGCTGTTGTTAGGTGTCATCTAGTCTGTTTCTGTTCATAGTGAACTGACAGACAACAGGGTGAATCACCACCTGGTCATGAGCCATCCTCAGAATCATTGCTGTGTGTGAGCCCGTTGCTACAGCTACTGTGTCAGGCCATCTCAGTGAAGGTCTTTCTATTTTGGGTGGAGTCTGTACTTTTGAGACTATATATTTTTAACTGATTTGTGCAAGGTGGTTTTGTGCACTTGAGAAGACTGAGGTAGCATGTTGTGTTGGAGAGGACACTGTGGGGATCCCTCAGGAAATGGACCTGGAATGTTACCTAAAGGAACAAAAGGGTAGAGAGTTTTCTGTGTAAATTCTACTTTGGAGTCATACCTAATCATACATTCTCAGCCCTACTTTCAGGTCGTTGTACTTCTTTCTGATTATAAAATATTTTTTCAGAACTAATGAGAAAGAGGAAACCCTGGTGGAATAGTCGTGAAGTGCTGCGGGTGCTAGCCAAGAAGTTGGCAGTTCAAATCCACCAGGTACTCCTTGGAAACTCTATAGGGCAATTCTAGTCTGACCTTTAGGGTCACTGTGAGTTGGAACGAACTCAATGGCACATAACAATATGAGAAAGAAGAGAACTGAAGTGTATTTATTTTGTTGTTGTTGAGAATATACACAGTGTTTTAGTCAGCTAGGGCTGCTCTAACAGAAATACCACAGAGTGGATGGCTTTAACAAAGAAAGATTTATTCTTACACAGTCTGGTAGGTTGCAAGTCTATATTCAGGGTGTCGACTCTGGAGGAAAGTCCGGTATTGTATCAGTCTTTGTCCAGGGAGCGTCCTGACGCAAGAACCTCTGGTCTGAAGGACGCACTCTGCTTCCAGTGCTGCTTGCTTGATGGTCCCGAGGTTCTCAAATTGTCCTTTGTTTCTTTTTCCTTCTATTCCTTGCAAGCTAAAAGCATTAAGGGTGGGGCAAGCCATACTCCAGGGAAACTTCCCCCCACAGCAGGAATTCACAGCCCCGCCCTAATCCTTTAACATACAGGTTAGCAAAACCACACAATGGAGGACAGTCCCAAGATACTGGGAACCATATCCCAGCCACGTGGCTGCACACATTTTGGGGGGGACACAATTCCAACCATGACACACAGTAAAACGTACACCAATTCAACAGTTTCTGCATGTACCATTCTGTGATATTGATCGCATTTTTTGAGTTGTGCCATCATTCTTAGCCTCCTTTTCTGAGTTGTTCTTCCTCAACTAACAAAAAGTCTCTGCCCCTTACGTTTCCTATCTAGTATTCCAAGTTGCTGTATTTGATCCCTTACAGAGACTTCTCAAAAGAGCACAATGCTCAAAGCCGGCATTTTGTACTATTAAGTTAAACTTTACTTTGATAAAGAACACTTTGGCAAAGAACACTTCAGAAGATCTTTGCGGTTTACGATTTAAAGTTTATTTCAGGGTAATAGTTTCCACAGTTCATCTAGCTTCCATGGCTCCCAGAAATCTAGAGATGAAATTCTATTCCACATTTTCTCCCTTTTCATAAGAATTCTTCTATGGAATCTTTGATCAAAGTGTTCCTAATCGTTGCTGGGCACCATCCAGTTCTTCTGGTCTCATGGCAAAGAAGGTAGTTGTTCATGGAGGTAACCAGCCACACTTGTTGAGGTGTACTAAGCAACTAGTGGACATGGTGTTTCAGTGGTAGAATTCCCACCTTCCAGGCAGGAGACCTGGGATTCCTGGCTAGTGTACCTCATGCATAGCCACCACCCATGAGTTAGTGGAACCTTGCAGGATCCTCTGATGCTGAACAGGTTTTAGCATAGTTTCCAGACTAAGACACATTAGGAAGAAAGTGTTGGTGATCGACTTCAGAAAATCAACCAGTGAAAATCCTTTCTATCACAATAAACCAGTCTACAATTGATCGTGGGGATGACACTGGACCAGACAATGTTTAATGTGGGGTCACCATGAGTCAGGAGCCTACTCAATGACAGGTAACAACATGGTAGACAGTGACAAGAATGTAGTAGTTATGACAAACGACATCATGTCACTACTTTAAAATCTCCATAGCTCCCCATTATTTCAGGATAAAAATCAAATCTTACTATAGCAGTCAAAGCCTTTTAAAATTGGGTCTACATCTTTAACCTCAGTTCCAGAAACTCCGTGACTCTCTTCCTGCCATGCTTTCCCTGCCACCACAGATTACCCGTTTCTGGTGTCACTAGCTTCTCACAGCGCAGTCCTTCCAGCTGTTCTAACTTCGCTTTGTGTGTGCTGTTTCCTTTGCTCATAGGTGCCCTTTCTCTGCCTGCTGAACTCGTAGTCAGCCTCTCAGACATGACTCATTATCACCTCCTCCATGAAGGCTTAAAAGTAGTTTCCTGTTCCAAGCACTTCCTTTATTCACCTGTTATGGTACATAAAGACACCACTTGACTGTCAACTCCTTGAAAACGGTGCTAAGTAAACATCTTCTGGTTGGTTACAAAGTTGAACATGCTCTTTTACCCACCTCATCCCCAAATCCATGGCCCAAGGCAGCCACCATTCTTCCTGTTCTTGTTTAGATATTCTCTGAAGACGGTCATTCACCTAGTTCTCTCCAAGTTATTGCTTTCAAAGGTTTTAAAATTTGGGAAGGAATGTTGGTTAAGATAGGACGTCTGGCTGCATGGTTTTTAACCACCAGGCTGCTAATTGAACAGTTAGCAGTCTTGAGTCCACCAGCAGCTTTGTGGGAGAAAAATGTGGCGATCTGTTTCAGTGAAGATTTACAGCCTTGGAAGCCATACGGGGCTTCTCCTCTCTCCTATAGGGTCATGATGAATGGGCATCGACTTGACAACGGGTTTAACAGATTACTTAAGAAATTATTTTTGAGTCCTATATAACCCTGCTGGAGCAATGATTAAGAGCTATGGCTGGTAACCAAAAGGTCAGCAGTTTGAATCCACCAGATGCTCTTTGTAAACCATGTAAGGCAGTTCTACTCTACCCTTTAGGGTCTGAGTTGGAATTTACTGAACAGCAATGAGCTTTGTTTTGTTTGGGTAACCTTTGACATGTAACTAACCCAGAATTTATTGCTCTGTTATTTCTTTCCACGGTGCCCACCAGAAGAAAAATGCAGCTTAAGGCGTCTGTGACTCAACAAGGACAGCTTGCCCTAATATCACTCAATTTAGCACTTCATTGTTTTCCAGGAAATGATTTGCAAATTTAGAGATTAATTTGTCACCTCATTCCTGGAAGTTTAGCAACCCTTTCCTGACTTCAGTTGTTTCTGTTTGCTACCTTGTGTTTTTCTTTTACAGATAATTAGGTCTATAATGGTTTATTGATTTGCGATGAAAGAGGGTTGGCAACTGTCTCTCAGTGCAGTTACTTAGTTCGCTCTATCCAGTTCAGCTAAACGTAGAAATGTTTAATCAGAAAAATGGCACTAAAAATACAACTATACCTTAAAGGAGTGTATTCAGTTCATTTTATGATTCAGTTCACTTTATGTTTGAAATACCTTCTCTGTCCTGCCTTCAAACAGCTCCCAATCTGGTACAAAGAGAAAGCCAGTTATTATAACACAGTGTAATTACTGCTCTTAGGGATGAGGAACACTGGTGGCACTGTGGTTAAGAGCTCATCTGCTGACCTCAAAATTGGCAGTTCAATCTCACTATCCACTCTGTGGGAGAAAGATGTGGCAGTCTGCTTCTGTAAAGATTTACAGCCTTGAAAACCCTGTAAGGCAGTTCTAATCCTTATAGAGTCACTCTAAGACAGAATGGCCTTGATGTCAATGAGAGTGGGGGGAATGCTATTGGGGCCCAAAGACAGAGCAGGCATTTAAGTTTGAGAGAAGTTGGACAGAGAAGGGGAACACAATGCCAGCAAAAATTAATATTTCAACAGGTTCTTAAGAATAGGTAAACATTAGGGGACATTGGGCAGGGTGTCTCCTAGACATGGAGAACAGAGTGCAAAGATACAGAGACATGGGGAAAAAAATTGACTGATACCTGAGATATATATTATAGATCCAAGTAATATCAGGTCCCTTCATAGGTATAAAGCTTTAACCTTTAAGTCAGGGAAGGCTGACTTTGTAATTATGCTTAGGCCCATCCCTAGTGTACATTATCATGTAATGAATTTTAAAACTTCTTCCTTAGGCTTCTGCTTCCTGTATATTAGTATCACATCTTCCTTTAAAGTGGTTGTGTGGAGACAAACCTATGTAAATCCGTATACCAGCTTTGTCACAGCTGGGATACACTGGGTAAGGTATTTAATTTCTCTGCCCCATTTTTCCTCATTTGCAAAATTGGAATTTTTGTTAGCTGACTTTAAGTTGATTTTGACTCATGGCAGCTGTATGTGTGCAGAATGGAACTATTCCACCAAGTTTTCAAGGCTGAAACCTTTTGGAAGTGGATCACCAGCAGATTCCCGGGCATCTCTGGGTGGGCTTGAACCACCAACCTTTTGGCTAGTAGTCAAGTGTGTAACTGTCTGCAATCCAGCAACTCCTCAAAGTGGGAATGCATCTTTCTTATGGGGTTGCTCTGAGAATTAAAAGAGATAATCCACACAGCACAGGGTCTGATGTACGTGTTCAGTGCTCCATAAATGTTAGGTATGATGATCAAGACAAGGGTGCTGCTGATGTTGATGAAGATGATTCCAAAAGATTATTCTAGATTTAAGAATAAGTGAGTAGCAATGAAGGGGTGGTAATCAACCATAGACCCAGAGAGTCCTAGAGCTCGAAGAACTCTCAAGAAATGACCTAATGTACTCCTGTAAAAATGGCATCTATCAGTAGAGTCTGACCTCCTTTGACTTCACAGAGGGGAAGGAGAATCAAAATGAACATCCCAATACTGATTCCTGTGAGGCAGAGTTTAGACAGACATGCCTTCTTCCTCCACCATCTTCACCAATTCTGACACCAGTTGTCCCTCCCATGGCACTGTCTTCCTCTCCACTGGGTTAGATAATTCATTGCAATGACCACACAGAACTCAGAGATAATGCTCATGATTGTAGGGTTTATTAGGAAAGTAACAGTTATAATTCAGGATCGGAAACCCTCAGGATACAATTCTCACATCAGGACAACTCTTCCTAGCCTTGCTGGCAGGCATGCGTCACCCCTTGCCCTCAGCCTCTGCCCAAAGGCACTCAGCTTTTTCTCTCCTTGGGCCAGGAAACCCACCATGCTATCTCCTTTGCCAGGTTTCTGCGGCCAAGTTTCTGCCACTGCTTCCTGCTGATTCAGTGTCATCTCTCTCTCTCTCTTACTCTCTCTCTCTCTCTCTCTCTCTCTCTGTCTCTCTCTCTCTCTCATCTCTCTTGCTGTCTCCTAGTTCCAGGAGCTTCTCAGCCCAGTAATTGGAATCCAAAAGACGTGCTGGGTCCTGGTTATTCTTCCTTGGTGGTGGTGAGACCTTCTCTGCCCTGTCTCTGGGGTGGCTCATTTCAAACCCCGTTGTATGTATGGCAAACAGACCAATCCCTTTGGTGGGCCACAATTACATTGTCACACAGGTCTGCTTGACCACATGGATGGGATTTCTAAGACTGTGGCTAGAGAGGTGACACAAAAATGATCCATCAAACTACAACTTCTCAGCTTCTAGAAAAATCAATGCTAAAATCAACATTTTGGTCCTGCCTGTCTCCATGAGCCTAAATATACTTGAAAAAGGTTAGGTGAAAGGAGACAAAATCACAAGCAGAAGAAAAGGAATGAAGGATAAAGGTAAAAGGAAGCAAACTGATAGGAGAAAGAAGACAGGAGGCAATTCAGTGGTACACTTGTCATTGGTTGCCTTTTTCTAGCTTAAATCTTCTAGGGTAGATAGTGATTTTGTTATAGATAAAAAAAAGCCCAGTGAAGGCCCTGGGAACCCCAAAAGGCTGTATGTTCAATAAGCCCAGAGAGGTCTAGGTAAGAAAAGACCCTCAGAAAGAAGAAGGGAGAGCATGAGAGTCACCTTTGCTAAAGAGTTCATTGCCAAACTCCAGAGGACTATGTACAGAACACCTAGATTATGGTGTTTATTAAGGCTATAGATGTCACACAGAAACCTTGGTGGCATAGTGGATTAAGTGCTGTGTCTGCTAACCAAAATGTCAGCAGTTCAAATACGCCAGTTCCTCCTTGGAAACTCTATGGGGCAGTTCTACTCTGACTTACAGGGTTGTTATGAATTGGACCCTATTCGCAGGAAGTGGCTTTGGGTATAGATGTCACACAGGACTCGATACCTGATGAAAGCAAAAATCTTAGGCCAAAGATTTACAGAAGAATCCTAAGAAGCAAATTTTAGCAAAAGTAGTCAAGGGAAACCAAGCCAAGCCAAGTTTTGTCGAGTTGGATCTGACTCATGGCGACTGTAGGGGCAAGGGAAAATATTTAAATTAGCCCACACGAAAATACAATAATACTGCCTAACTCATCATCTGCTTGGTAGGAGGAATTTTAATAAGGAAGCCTTGGTAGCATACTGGTTAAGGGCTATGGCTGCTAACCAAAACGTTGGCAGTTCAAATCCGTCAGGAAACTCCAAGGGGTAGTTCTACTCTGTCCTATAAGGTTGCTGTGAGTTGGAATAGACTTGACAGCATTGAGTCTGGCTTTTGGTTTTATCTTACCAGCTGGGAAAGACCAAATGCTAGAAAAAGATATCATGTCAGATAAAGCAGAGAATCAAAGATTACAAGGAAAACTTTCTATGAGATAAATTCACACAATAGTAAGAAAAATGGACTCAAACATACTGACTATCATGAGGATGGTACAGGACCTGGAAACATTTCGTTTGAGTACAAATCATGCCATCATGAGTTGGAGCCAATTTGACAGCAGCTCACAACAACAACCTATTAGTACGTTAAACAAAACAGTTCTCCTTCCAGGAGGTTGTTAGCATCTACCCACATCTCCATTTCATTTTGACTTGATGTTCTTTTGTAGCATTCTTCTCTCAATTATTTACTCACGAGAGATAATTCTATCCTAATTATCTCATTCCCACATGTTTTTCATCTCTTCGTTTGTGACTGCCTGGTGTCTTTTTCTGTTCTTAAGACTTCTTCCTTCTCCTACAGTTACAGGCAGCTTAGCAGGGTATTGCTGAACTAGGTACAGATGTTAATTAAGCAAAATAAGTCAAACAGATAAAAACTTTCAAATATTTGGTTTCAGGTTAGTTAGCCGTAGCAGCATTTTCTTAGGTACAGTTTTATTTTGATGTGAGTTATGTAAGTCCTCTGTTAAGGGGCTATCGGCTTTCTTTAGTATGGCATCACTACAGAGCGATGGAAAGGGGTGCTATGAAGTTAGGGATCAAGAATACTACTAAGTAACATGGCAGAATCATCTGCTGGGGTCACAACCCAGCCACCCCCCAAAGCTTGAGAGAATCTTTTCTTTTTTTTGTTGTACTTTAGATGAAGGTTTACAAAACAGACTAGCTTCTCATTAAATAGCTAGCACTCATATTGCTTTACGACATTGGTTAATGACCGCATGACATGTCAGCACTCTTCCTTCTAGGCCTTGGATTCCCTGTTACCAGCTTTCCTGTCCCCTCCTGCCTTCTAGTCCTCGCCCCTGTGCTGGTGTGCCCCTTTAGTCTCATTTTATGGGCTTGTCCAATCTTTGAATAAAGGGTGAACTGAGGGAATCTTCTGATGTTTTATCTGTTGCTGGGCACACAGAGATTTTTGTCTTTCTGTCAGAAGAATAATTTGAGAGGGTTTACTGCTTTTTGAGACTTTATGATCTTCAATGAGAAGACTTTTTCCATTTCGTTATCAACTCTCCACAGAATTCCTAAATCTACATCTGTAACTATGACCTCCTACTGAGCCACATTCTAAAATTTCCTGCTGGACATTTCTGAGTGGATGTCTCAAACTTACTGACCCCGGAGGAGAGCTCATCTTTTTCCCAAGAAGCTACTCTTTCCCTCAACTCTGTGACATTTGTCAATGTTTTCTCAGTTACTCAGGTTCAAAATCTTGAGTCATCCTTGCCTGTTCCCTCAGTCTTGTCTTTTCAAACTCTGAAGTCCATCTCCTCGTATCTCTTTCTACTGCCATTCCTATGGTTCAGAATCTTATCATCTCTTTCCTGGGCATTTCTAACACTTTTGTAACTAGTTCCCTCTCCTTACTCTTTTACCTCCTCAACATACTCAACAAACACTTTAGGAACGTTAATCTTCCCAAATCATTTTGCTAATGGGTATCATTTCCCACTCAAAAATTTTCAATGAGATTCTTGTAACCCATCAGATAAAATTAAAATATCTCAATCTGGCATTTAACACCCTCCGTTATCTGGTCTGTGCTTTCTTTGTTCCTTCAGTTATACAGATCCTCTACACTAATTCTCTTCTACAGCTAAGGTTATATTCCACCTGTTGTACAAATAGAACCCATCCTTAGAGCTAATATTTACAAATCAAAAGGGTACCTGTTCACAGAGAATACAGTGGAGGCGGTGACCTCTGGTAGTGCAATGGCTGTAGTTCATTCCTTCTCCCATTTCAACGTCTTTATTCTCAACAACCTGTAAGGTCACTACGAGTTGGAACTGACCAGGCAGCAACGTTTTTACTGCTGTTCTTGGTAAGCCCGTGGAGAATGCTCTTCCCCTGCCTGTGACCTAATTCTTCCTTCAAGACCCAACTCAAGTTCTGTCAGCTCCATGAACTTCCCACCTGCTGCCTGAGTCATTGATAATATCCCTTAATTTCTATACCACTGGTTGGTCCATAGGGTGACCATATAATTTATTATCCAAGTTGTATCTTTTGAGAGTTAAAGGAGACACTGTTACTTTGGAACAGCAGGCATAAACCGGGACTGTCCATGACAAAGTGGGGCAAATAATCGTCTCACTTACTTACATATTGCTCATTCAGCTTGCAGTGTGTCATCTGGTAGTTTTGTTTGCTTATTTGTTTAGATGTGCCTATGTCTTCCAGTGTACGTGTCTTATCTCCTTCAACAAAAACCAAGTCCCTATGTGAAAATCATGTGTGCTCCTTCTTTGTTCGTCTGACTCCTGGTGCCTTACATAAGACATAGGCTAAAATTTTTTTATTATGATGGTGATGTCTTTAGGTGGTTGCTTGAGAATGAAACTTAGACTAGCAACAAAGTTTTAAAAAGCAATAAATTCCTCATTATCTTGTTCCAATGTACCTTTCATTTTTTGTTGTTGTTGTAAGACCTCTGAAGTCTTGAAAACAGTACATGTTCATTAATCTTTGATTGTTTTCTGAAAGAATAAGCTTCAAGTGTTTCAGTGAGCCTGATTATCAAAATCTAATTATGTGAAATAATACACACTGCTTCTAAAGGTTAGCTACAGTTAACGCGTAACTGTGAGCTTTAAAAATTGTATGTATATATGATTATAAGTACATTTTTTCTAACATTTAATAAGATGATGACTGTTTTCATAAAGCAAAATTTAGTTTACTTCACAGAACAAATCCTAATTTTTCAAATTACTCAAAGTACTTCTCTTCTCTTCTGCTGAA
This sequence comes from Heterohyrax brucei, assembly GCA_028571685.1. Lineage (NCBI taxonomy): Eukaryota > Metazoa > Chordata > Mammalia > Hyracoidea > Procaviidae > Heterohyrax > Heterohyrax brucei. The sequence goes on along the minus strand of CM053151.1, from coordinate 86,087,625 downwards.
TTATAAGCAAAAAGCTTAGTAAGGCAAGTGAGGAAGAAAATCCAGATAGGAAAAGAACTGAGAATTTAATGGTCAGTCATCAATGGATGATTAAAATGGACCTAATCTCTTTATGTAGTTGGGACCCTTTCCTACTGGGATAGAAATCATATGTATCTATACGGCAGACGTTTTAGTTAGAAGAGGACATTTCTAAAATATAGAGGGGTTTTCTTTTGTATTAAATTCTGTGCCTCTGGGGTCATTTTATTTGATTTTTTAAACACATTTTGTTGTGCTTTAAGTCAAAGTTTACAATCCAAGTCAAATTGCTAAATAAAACCAGAGGGGTTTTCTTTTTTAGAGTTTTCTAAAGTTTCCAATCTAGCTTCTAGCTAAAAAATAATCTTCAAAACCCATTGCCATTGAGTCCACTTCAACTCATAGTAACCCTAAAGATAGAGAAGAACTGCCCCATGGAGTTCCCAAGGAGCAGCTGGTAGAATCAAACTGCCCACCTTTTGGTTTGCAACTGTAACTCCTAACCACTGGGCCACCAGTGGCCAACAACCTCCTCAGCCTGACACCCATCCTGGTTTCTACTTGCCTGGCCACCATCCTAGTTCAGCCCCAATTCATTCTCATCTTGACTAATAGTCTGTCTCCCTCCGCTCCAGCCATCCTACACACTGCTGCCGCATTAATTTTCCTAAAGCATGGTTCTGATCATGGCTGTGCCTTGCTTAAAAGCCTTGTAGAGATTACTATTGTCAACTGAATTAGGTAGACTCCTCACCCCGGCATTTAAAACCAGTCACATATGGCTTTGATTTACCTTTTTTACCTTAATTTTCACAATCTCCCCTAGTCAAACTGCTCTACAGGCATGAGAAAAGATCACTTGGTCCTTCTATTTGGAGTACCCGTTGCTTTGGAATCAATTCCAATTCATAGTGATCTTTTAGGATAGAGCAGAACTGCCCCTAGATTCAATCTCCTGACTTTTCCTCAGTGGACAAGCTTTTAACCTCTGTGCTACCAGAGACTGTGGCCACATGAAAACAGAAGGAGATTCACACAGAAAAGAGGGTAGAAGGCACGAGGAACTGTTTTTACACCCTTGCAGTTAGATGGGCTCTTACACCTGAACTTTTCCTCAAAACATTTTGTTTGTAATATTTACATGACATTACAAAATTCTCCTATTTCCATTCTACTATAGGGTTGCTTGTAGTGGTTAAGCGCTGAGCAAAAGGCCAGAAGTTCAGGTCTGCCAAGTGCTCCTTGGAAATTCTATGGGGCAGTTCTACTCTGACATATAGGGTCACAGTGAGTTAGGATTGACCCAGAGGCAGTGGCTTTTGGCTTTTATAGGGTCACTGTGAGTTGGAATTGACTTAACAGCAATGGGTTTTGGCTTCTTGGTGTTTTGACTAGAGTGAATGTGGAGCTCTGGTGGTGCAGTGGTTAAGAACTCAGGCTGCTAACCAAAGGTTAGCAGTTCAAATTCACAAGGCACTTCTTTTTAAGTCCTAAGCAGTACTTTTACTCTGTCCTATTGGGTCACTGTTGGACAGTTCTACTTTGTCCTTTAAGGTTACTATGTGTTAGAATCGGCTTGATGGCAATGGATTTGGCTTTTTTTTTCTTTTTGTATAGGGTTACTGTGAATCAGAACCCTCTTGACAGAAACAGAGTTATTTGTTTTCAATGTGAATGTAAGGCGCAGTGGTTAAGAACTGTGGCTGCTAACCAAAAGGTCACAGTTCTAATCCACCAGTCACTTGTTGGGAACCCTAGAGGGCAATTCTGTTCTGTCCTATAGGGTCACTATAAGTTAGAATTGGCTCAACAGCAAAGGTTTTAGTTTGGTTTGAGCTAGGGTAAATGCAAGGAGCCTTGACGGTGAAATGGTTAAGTGCTCAGCTACTAACCAAAAGGTCAGTAATTCAAACCCACCAGTGGCAGCAAGAAAGAAAAGACTGAAGATCTGCTCCTATAAAGATTATAGCCTTGGAAACACTATGGGGCAGTTCCACTCTGTTCTACAGTTCCATTCTGTTCTACAGAATCTGTGATTCTGATTTGACACAGTAACACCTAACAACAACAGAGTAAATGCCGCCTGAGGGCAGAGGTCATATGGACTAGTGCTATGTCTTATACATGGGAGTGTTCAATTTTAAAAAAGATCTAATTCCATGACTATTTTGAAAAGAGGTTGTATGACTTAACCCTTAAATAACTCTTTGTTCACCACTTCTCAAAATGCTTTTATCCCTTCCTATGCAGATGCAAATGCTTTAAAAAAAAAATTAATGGAGTATCTGAGTGTTGTTTAAGTAGCTGTCATAACCTATGTGTTGGATTACAAGTGGCTGGAGGACGGCAGGAAACTGGTGGTGCAGTGCTTAAGTGTTACCACTGCTGACCCAAAGGCTGGCAGTTTAAATGTGCCAGGCACTCCTTGGAAACTCTTTGCAGCAGTTCTACTCTGTGCATAGGGTCACTAGGAGTCAGAGCACAGCCCCCCTGCCCCCCAATCAATCTTATTCTTCTCTTCACCTCTTCTACTGAGGAATTTGGCCTTCACAGCCACAGGCTGCTTTGGGAGCTTTCCATTCCCCAGAACTTTGTAGAAGCCCGATAGCACCACATCGATGATGGTAACAGCTCTGGTCTTACTTTCGGCACATTTACCCTCCTCTGCTCACTGACCAAGGTCCACAACCTATCAAAATTGACAGTAGGGCAGAAGCTCTAGCTCCTCAAGTGATAATGTCTCTTACCAACCTTCCCAAAGAAACCTGGATGCTGTTTGTCAAAGTAGATCATGTGGTGATACATGCCACCAGCATTATCCCTGTCTCCTGGGTGCTTCCGGTGCTTGCAATGCGGCTGTGGCTGTGGCTCATGTGGCCCCTAGGTTTCCGGGTCTTCCTCAGTCTGGGTGGCATTGTTGGCGGCAAGGCTACAAAGAGATGCAGAGAGGCCACAAAAAGACAGGAGAGGCTGCAAGGTGAGGTGGAGTCATGAATAATTTTTTTTTTTTAAGTGTTAATGGTTCCATGTGGAGTCCCTAGGTCATGCAAGTGTTAACTCCTTCGCAACTAACCGGAAGGTTGGTGGTACGAATCCACCTAGGAGTGCTTCCAAAGAAAGGCTTGGCAATCTGCTTTCAAAAAGTCATAGTCATTGAAAAGCCTTTGAGTGTATTTCTACTCTGAAACACATGGAGTCATCATGAGTTGGAATCGATTTGAAGGCGCCTGGCTTCCCCCCACTCCCCAGCTGTTCCACAGACAACACAGTCACAGATAGGATCACGTAGGGTAACTCCTGATGCCACTTCCAAACCTCTACGTTGTTCCCACTTAGGCTAAGAGGCTTGCTTTGGGCTGAATTGAAGAATCAAATAATGCAGTTGCAGATACCATGTATAATGACCTTAGCATAGGTCCCAGACACCTTTTTCTCCCCTTTTCCTTTTATTATTAAGAGGCCTTTTCTGCATCCATGGGTGACTTTTACCCAGATGGCCATGATCATATTTCCCAAGTGACCATCTTCATTCTCTTCACACTTCCGGGTGATCCTGGAGTTTTGTTGAAGAGTTCATTTTAAGAGGAATGATAGCTCTTTTAACAAAGTTGATCTCATAGACACTAGATATATTAGCTTTTCCTGGTGAACTTTAGAAGGAAATGGAATGTAAACTTTGGCTTATTATTAAAAACCTGTGTCTTGGGAGCTTTTCTGCAAAAGCAGTCTCTCCCTTGCTGATTATTAATGATTTTTCCTCTGTCTTTCTCCTTTCCTTCCTATTCCCTTTGGGATTCTCTTCCCCCCAGTGACAATTTAATGTTCTAACTAGTGCAACTTCTACTCCAGCAGATTTCCTGGGCTTTCACAGCAGTGCTTTTCCATATGATAAACTCCATTAATAAGGCTTTGAACATTCATGGAAAAAGGAAGCAGTTGTTTAATTCAAGAGGCTGTACCTCATTTGCCCCCTGTCTTTTAGTCCAACTTTCCTAGCTATACAGAAGTATCTTCAGCAGACAACTCCATAAGCAGAGACTTGGAGCTGAGCTGGGGTATCAAAGCTGATGGCCGAATTGACTTGTTTCTGGGAGATAAGCCCCTCTAAGGGTGGAAGGCACCCAAAATACAACTGGGAAAGAGCTGCCTCCTCAAAGTAATGTCAACTTTAGTGACATGGACGAAGTTAAGCTTTCAGGACCTTCTTTTGCTGATGTGGCACAACTCAAAATAAGAAGAAACAGCTGCAAACATCCATTCTAATTGGAATATGGAATGTATAAAGTATGAATCTAGGAAAACTAGAAGTCATCAAAAATGAAACAGAATGCATGGAGACTGATAGTTTAGGCATTAGGGAGCTGAAGTGGACTTGTACTGGCCATTTTCAGTTGGAAAATTGTATGGCCTGCTGTGCCAGGAATGACAGCTTGAGTAAGGATAGGTTTGAATTCATCTTCAAAAAGAACATTTCAAGATTTATTCTGAAGTACAATGCTGTCAGTGATAGGATAGTATCCATGTGCCGATAAGGAAGACAAGTTAATGTGACTATTATTCAAAATTATGAATGAGCCACTAGTAAATCTGAAGAAGTTGAAGGCTTTTTTTTCCCCCCAACTTCTGCTGTCTGATGTTGATCAAACATACAAATTAGGATGCATTGATAATTATTGCTGAAAGGAATTCAAAAATTGGAAACAAAGATGAATGATCAATAGCTGGAAAACATGATATTGGTGATAGAAATGACACCACAGATCACATGATAGAATTTTCCAAGATCAGTGACTCATACATTGCAAATGCCTTTTTTTCAACAACACAAACAGTGGCTATGCATGTGGACCTCACTAGATGGAATACACATGAATCAAATTAACTGTATCTTTGGAAAGAGATATGGAGAAGCTTAATATTGCCAGTTAGAACATGGCCAGCGCCAACTTTGGTATAGATTGTCCATTGCTCTTAAGCAAGTTCAAGTTGAAGTTGAAGAACATTAAAGTAAGTCCATGGGAGCCAAAACATGACTTTGAATATACCTCATCTGAATTTACAGATCATGTAAAAAATGGATTTGACACACTGAACACTAATGACCAAAGACCAGGCAGTTGTGAGATGGCATCAGGCACATCATACATGAAGAAAGCAGGAAGTCATTAAAAACAGAAGAAGGAAACCAAGACCAAAATGGATGGAAGAAGAAACCCTGAAAATTGCTTTGGAAATACTGGGCAGCTAAAGCAAGTGGAAGGTGATGAGTAAAAGAGCTGAACACAAGACTTTAAAGGGTGGTTCAGGAAGACAAAGTGAGGTAATGACATGTGCAAAGACCTAGAGTTAGAAAACCAAAAGGGAAGAACACTCAGCATTTTTCAAGCTGAAAGAACTGAAGAAAAAAACTAAATCTTTGAGTTGAAATATTGAAGGATTCTGTGGGAATATGCATATAAAACAAGTCCAATGCTGTTCAGCTGATGCCGACTCACAGCGACCCTATAGGATAAAGTAGAACTGCCCCATAGGGTTTCTAGGGAGCACCTGGTGGATTTGAACTGCTGACCTTTTGGTTAACAGCCATAGCACTTAACCACTCACCACCAGGGTTTCTATATAGATATGCTTTAATGTATTTTAGATGAAGATTTATGGAACAAACCAGTTTCTTGTTAAACAATTAGTGTGCATATTGTTTTACTATATTGGTTAACAACGCTGCAACTGATCAACACTCTCCTTTCTCAAACTTGGATTCCATATTACAAGCTTTCGTGTCCCCTCCTGCCTTCTAGTCTTTTCCCTAGGGCTGGTGCATCTCATTTTGTTTGATGTGCCTGTTCAGTTTTTGGCTGAAAGGTGAACCTCAGGAGTGACTTCATTAATGAGCTGAAAGGGTGTTTTTCCAGTCTCTGCTATGTCAGAAAGTCTAGTCTTTCTTTGCATTAGAATTTTGTTGTACATTTTTCTCCAGCTCTGTCTGGGCCCCTCTATTGTGATCCTTGTCAGAGTGGTTTGTGGTAGTGGCTGAGCATCGTCTAGCTGTGTTGGACTCAGTCTGGTGGAGGTCTGATAGTTGTGGTCCTTTAGTCCTTTGGACTAGTCCTTCCCTGGTGTCTTTGGTCTTCCTCCTCTTCCCTTGCTCCAGATTGGTGAGATCAATGGAGTGTCTTAGATGGCCATCTCATGCACTTCGGGTATGTTATCAGGAGGGACCAGTCCCTAGAGAAGACTGTAACGTGTGCCACAGCAAAGAGTCAGTGAAGCAGAGGAAGACCCTCAACAGGATGGATTAACACAACAGCTAAAACAACGGACTCAAGCATAGCAATGGTTGTGAGGATGGTGCAGAACCAGGCAGCGTTTTGTTCTGTTGTACACAGGGTTGCTTAAGTCAGAATCTATTGGATAGCACCTAGCAACAACACTGTTCATATCATCACTGTAGATAAAAAGGTATTTTAATGCATGTCATGGGTTGAATTGTGTCCTCCAGAAATATGTGTCCACTTGGCTAGGCCATAATTCCCAGTTGTTCTCAATTTTGTCATATGATGCAATTTTTCCTAGGTATTATAAACTGTAATCTCTGTCTCTAATGAGGCAAAATTAGATTATGTTAAAGAGTACTAGGGGAGGATGCTGAATCCTTTTTTGGGTCACATCCTTGATCCATGTACAGGGAATTTTCTGGGGTTTGGCCTGCATCACTTTTATCTTCTAAGAGATAGAAGGAGAGACAAGTATACAGAGAAAAGCACCCTGTATCACCAAGAAACAATAGGTGAGAGCAGAGTAGGTCCTTTGGACCTGGGGTCCTTGTGCTGAGAAGGTCCTAGGCCAGGAGAAGATTGATGTCAAGGACCTTCCTTCAGAGCCAACACAGAAAAAAAATACTTCCCTGTAGCTGGCACCCTGAATTCAGACTTCTAGCCTCCTAGACTATGAAAGAATAAATTTTTGTTTGTGAGAGCTATCCACGTGTTTTATTTCTATTACATAAACACAAGATAAGTAGGACTATATCCAAAGAAGACTTCAATTCTCGGAAATTTCTTTAGTGACATTTTTCCAGGAGTGATTCATCTCTGATGCATTCACTCATTCTTTCTCTTCCAGTGCCCCCATGCTTCCCCAGATACGATTTAGGAGTATAATCTAGGCTACTGAATCAAACATCTAAGTGAACCACCACATACTATTCGATCTAATATTCTAAGCAGTAGTTCTCAACCTTGACTGCATATTGGTACCAACTGGGAGCTTTAAAAAAAAAAGCATGCTTAGGTCTCATCCCCCCAAGATGTTGATTTAATTGATCTGGGGTGCAGTACAGGCAGTAGGGATTTCTAAAAGCTCAACATAGTCCAAGGTTGAGGACTACCACTGTCAAGTAATTGACAGGACTAGCTAATACAAGCAAACCCTGGTGGCAGTGATTCAATCAATAAAGCTGAAACAATCCTTTCTTCATGATGTCATCATACTGTCATAAGGCAGTAGAGGGCAGAGTTGACTTAAATTTATGTACAGGTAACCTGTTTCAGACAGGAAATAGCAAGTAGTTAAAAATGTAATCTTAGCTTTGTACTTTGTGGTTGTCTTTCAGCACAAAGGTTTAATTTTCTGATAAAGCCAAATTACTTTTTGTATATTGGAAATTACTGGGAAATCCCTTGGCAGATGTTGATCAACAGGGTCATTGTATAATTTATTATCCAAAGCAGCACATTTTTGAGAGTGCAAAGGAACACTATTAATGATTATGCCAGGACAATAAGCATAAAATGGGTTGTTTTAGGCAGAAAAGAAATAACAATTTAAGTCAGCAATAGAAGACCTCTCAAGTAGAGTGTGTTAGAAGCTCAGCCAGTGTAGACTCACAGACCTCTTCATCCACCTTGAGATCTCTCTACTGCAACCACGCCCCATGCCCTTGGAATGCCAACAAAAAGTAGTGCTGACCTATGCTTGGTTTATGATTTCTTATGATTTTTTTTCTTTCCTGCCAATTTTCAACTGTCATCCACCATTTTGCATTTGCCAAGCCAGCCAAGTGCCGTCGAGTCGAATCTGACGACATTTTGTATTTAGGAAGATTTAAAAAAAAAAAATTTTCCTTTGCTGAGTTATCATTCATGTTCTTATCTGATGTAATCTGTCTTCTAATAATTGGTTCCACTGTTTTCTTTCATTTGTTTTAAGCAATAAGGAATTATCAAGATAGAATAGGCAACCTTGTTGTTGTTTGATGCCAGTCGGTTTTGACTACAGTGACCTCATATAAGAGCAAAACTGCCCCATAGGACTTTCTTGGCTGTAGTCTTTATGGAAGCAGATCCAGGTCTTTCTCCGCCAGAGCAGCTGAGTGGGTTTGAACCACTGCCCTTCATTTAGCCTCCAGCTACTCAGCCAGCCAAGCCAAGTGCCATCAGAGAGACTGTATAGAACATTGTAGAACTGCCCCGCAGAGTTTCCAAAGAGTGCCTGGTGGATATGAAATGCCCACCTTTTGGTTAGCAGCCATAGCTCTTATTTACTACACCACCAGGGTTTCTAGGCAACTGTAACCACTCCAGGCAACTCCAATAACTAATGCACAGTAAAAAGCTATAGTATCAATCCTGTCATAAGACAGTGGTGGTGGTGGTGGTTGTTTGGTTGGTTCAGACTCATAGTCACACTAGAAGAAAGCACTGCCTGCTCCTACACTACCCTCTCAGCTGTTATGCTTGAGCCTGTTGTTACAGCCACTTGGTCAGTTCATCTTGTTGAGATTCCTCCTCTTTTTTGCTGTCTACTTTACCAAGCGTGATGTGCTCCTCCACGGACTCATCCCTCCTGATAACCTGTCCAAACTATGTGAGAAAAGTCTCTCCATCTTTTCTTCTAATGAGCATTCACTAAAATTACAGCCATGTACTTCTTTCAAGACAGTTTTTTTTTGTTCCTCTGGCAGTCCATGGTTATTCAGTATTCTTCACTAATAAAAGATGTGAATTCTGCAGCCTTTGTTATCCATTCTCCAGCTTTTGTAGTGTATGAAGCAACTGAAAATGCCATGGCTTGGACCAGACTCACCTTAGTCTTCAAGTGGCATCTTTGCTTTTTAATGTTTGAAAAATCTTTTGCAGCAGATTTGTCCTAGGCAATGCATTGTTTGATTTTTCAGCTGCTGCTTCCACAGATATTGATAATAGATCCAAGTAAAATGAAATCGTTGGCAACTTCAGTCTTTTCTCTGATTATCATGATGTTACTTATTGGTCAAGTTGTTAGGATTTTTGTTTTATTTATATTAAAGTGCAATCCATACTGAAGACTATAGTCTTTGTCATTAGTAAGTTTTTCGAGTCCTTTTTGATTTCAGCAAAGCTGTGTCGTCTGTATATCACAGGTTGTTAACAAGTCTTCCTTCAAGTCTGATGCTGCAGTTTTCTTCACAGTCCAGCTTCTCAAATTATTTGCTCAACATATACAGTGAATAAGTGTGATGAAGGGTTACAACCCTGACATACAACTTTCCTGATTTTAAACCACTCAGTGTTCCCTTATTCTGTTTGAATTGACTACTCCTTGGTCTATGTCCAGGTTCCTTATGGGCACAGTTAAGTACTAGTATTTTTTTCTTTCTTTCTTTTTTTTTTAATATGACTGAGTGAAAATGTACATTCCTGTATAAATTTATGTGCACACCTATATGCAGCTTCCACTGCTCTCCCTGCACGGTGACTGCACACTATTCCTCTCTGCTCCATACATGTCTCATCCTCCCAACAGTCTCCTTTCCCCTCCTCCCCACCCACTCTCCTTCCTCCAGCCAGAGGTCAGCAGGATGATATCCTATATATGCACAGAACCATAAAGTGCATCCAATATATGGTCAGTCTGCATCACCAAGTCCAATCCACTCGTGTCCGAAGAATAGACCTTCGTTATGATTTATGGGGAAGGGCAGCATCAGGGCCAGGGACCATGCTCCCAGGGGAACCCCGAAATCTCTGGACCATCAATTGCAGTCTTTTAGTGGAGATCTCAGACTGCACCCCTTTTTATTCTTGTGTTGCCAGTGTGACTCAACGTAGTGAGCTCCATCACGGCTATCACTGCTGGTGGCCGGGCAACATCTGGTTCTTCCAGTCCCAAGTGGATGTAGACACCCACTCATGTGGGTCTGTCTATCTTATGGGTTGTTTTTACCCCGTATCATTTTGGTCCTCGGTGAGCATCTGTTCCTGCTAAGTTGGGACCATTTGCTGTGCCCTCGGATGGCAGCTTAGTAGCTTTTAAGACCCCAGAAGCCACTCACTAATGTGGGGTGCACAGAGCCCTCTTAGCAAAATGCTAGTTGTGCCAATTGGCCTCGATTTCACCTAAGAGCATGGCCCCCTGCCTCCTGCACCACCTACTCTATCCTTGTAATATTGGGTTAAGATGGAAGGAGTATTCAAGTTGTGCTGAGCCAGCCAAGTGCCATCGAGTCGGATCCGTCTCATGTCCACTTAATATTGTTCTTGTTTCTAATGTGTGCTATCACTGATTTCACCCAACCAGATTCCTATCAACTATCTAATCTAAACCCTCCCCCCATTGCCCTCCTTCCCTCCCCTCCCTTACAGTTGTCAAAGAGTCTTTTCTTCTACACACAAGTCTGTTTTTGAGACCTTATCGTAGAGGTCTCATACAATATTTGTCCTTTTGTCGCTGACTACTTTCACTCAAAAAAATATGGAACACTTCACGAATTTGTGTGTCATCCTTGTGCAGGGGCCATGCTAATCTTCTCTGTATCGGTCCAATTTTAGTACACGTGCTGCCGAAGTGAGCACAGTACTAGTATTTTGAAATTCCCATTCTTTGGGATGTTAGCCATAATTTGTTATGATCACATTTGAGTGCCTTTGCACAGTCAAGAAAACATAGGTACATCCTTCTGGTATTCTCTGCTTTCAGCCAAGTATCACTAAGTCATACTGACTTTTGCTAACTTGAAGGATATGCTTTGAAAGGTAAGTCTTCCCAGAGTCATTTACATTTCAAGATTTAACTACGAAATAAGTTAACAGATTCCTGTAATAGTCTTTGGAATGAGGGTGAGGGTATCTAAAGTACCTTCAATCGTACTGGACAGGCTCCTACTTAGCTATTTCTAGGAATGTTTGGTAGAGGTGAGGGATGGGAATCCAGAAACAGATTTAGTCAGTAGTCAAGGTCAGCAATAGAACACTGATGCTCACTCATAGCTTTGAAGCCCTTCCAAAAGAAGGATCTGGCTTTCCCTTGGTTCAGTTTCCACCACAGAAGGTCCAGAACTAGATGCTTGATTAGATGTATTCTGATGGTTAAGACGGTGATGAACAAGCAGCCCAGAGCTGATGCTCTGCATATGCAAAGCGTAATTTGGTGCTAAATTCTTCTTAATTATCGACTTAAAACATTAGGCTACAACATAGGTCATCTACATTAAATGTCATGGGAATGTACTAATTTAAAAAACATGAGATGCTGCTTCCTTGATAAATAACTCTTTAATAAGCAAGGAATTTTGTATTCTATGTAATTTTTGAAAATTATTTAAACTCTGTGCTTCTTTTTTTGATCTAATAATAACAATGCTAGTGATTTTCTTCAATAATTAAATAAAAATGATTATAAGGCTTTTGGCAAACAGAAAATGATAATGTTTTTAATTTTATTGTGATAAAAACAGATAAAACAAAAGTTTAATCATTTTTTAATCATTTGAATCACTTTTTAAGTGACACTAATCACTTTTACTGTGTTGTACCACCATCACCACTGTCCATTTCCAAAAGTTTTACAACTCAAACAGATACTCAGTACCTCTTCAATGATAACTCCCATTCCTTCCTCTCTCCAGCCCCCAGGAACCACTAATAAACTTTTACCTCTATTCATTTGCCTATCTTGGATATTTTTATACACATGAGATCATACAGTGTTTCTCTTTGTTGTGTCTGACTCGTTGTATTCAGTGTAATTTTCAACGCTTATCCATGTCCTTGCAAGGACTAGAATTTCTTTTCTCAGAAAGATGAAGGGATAAACAAGCTATGGTACATTACTCAATGGATCACTATGATGTGATAAAAACAATGATCTTAGAACACATCTCACAACGTGGTTTCAACTGAAAGAGCTCATGCTGAGTGAAATCAGTCGGTGTCAAAAGGATATATATTGTATGAGACCCCTGTTATAAGGACTTAAAAATGGAATTATCTACAGAAGAAAATAACTGTGTTGGCTACAAGGGTGGGTGAGTGTGGGGGGTGAGGGTTTGTCGTAGATGAGATAATTGATAGATGTTAGAAATTTTATTCATTTATTGTAACTAATAAATAATAAAAATTAAAAAAATATTCTGTACAAGTGGAAGTTGAAAGTTACAGAGCCAGTAAATTACTCTGGTGAGAAAAAAAAAAAAGAATTTCGTTTCTCTTTATGGCTGAATAATAATCCATTGGATGCATATGCCACATTTTTTAACCATTCAGCTATCGATGAACACTTGAGTTGTTTGCTAAATAATTTTCTAAAAGAAGAATTTGACATACATGAAAGAAAATGAGGAAAAGTGATGTTTTTTTTTTATAAGAACTGCTACCTTGTAAAAAACACCATGTTTGAATTGAATCATATTTTTTTGTGTACCTGAAAGCATTCATTATTCAAACAGAAGTTGAGCAATTGCAGGAACATCTCATAGAATATAAAATGAGATGAATTTGCAGACATGACGGAGTCCTTTTTTGAGTGTGTGTTTGTGTTCTGTCCACATACTATGATCTCTTTTCTTCTTTTTTTCTTTAAATTGTGCTTTCGATGAAGCTTTGCAAAACAAACCAGTTTCTCATTAAACAGTATACGTATTGTTTTATGACACTGGTTAACAACTCTGCAATAGATCAGCATTGTCCCTTTTCAAACTTGGATTCTGTATAATCAGAACCTCCTGTCCTCTCCTGCTTTCTAGTCCTTGCCTCTAGGTTGGTGTGCTCCTTTATTCTTGGTTTGTTCTTTGGGCCTGTTCAATCTTCAGCTGAAGGATAAACTACAGGATTGACTTCATGCAGAATTGACTTCATACTGAGACTCTACTCTCAGAGTTTCTTTAGTCTCTGTCAGGCCAGCAGGTCTGGTCCTTCTTTCTGAGTTAGAATTTTGTTCTACATTCATCTCCGGCTCTATCCGGTACTGTCTATTGTGACTCCTGTCAGATCAGTCAGTGGTGGTAGCTGGGTGCCATCTGGTAGAGTCAGTCTGGTAGAGTCAGTGGTAGATGTGGTCTAATTTTCCTCCTGTGTCTTTGGTTTTCTTGATTTTCTTGCTCCCAAAGAGGGTGAGGCTAGTGGAGTATCTTAGAAGGCCATTCACACGCTTTTAACACCACAGGTGCTACTCATCATAGTAGAATGTAGAACATTTTTTTTTAATAAACTGCTATGCCAGTTGAGCTAGATGTTCCTGGAGAACATGGGTCCCACAAGCCTCAGCCAAGCAGTTAGGTCCCTCAGGGAGTATGGATATGTCTATGGGGCCTCTATGACCTTGCCTTGTCTAAGCTGTGCTGGCTTCCTCAGTATTGTGTAGTGGTTTAGCCTTCACCAAAGTTACTCCTTATCTATTATTCGTTTATCTAGTGTTTTCTAATTCCCACACTTCCCTTCACTGATAACCATCAAAAATCGTTTCTTTTCAGATAGGAAGACTTAACATTGTGAAAATGTGTATTTTACCCAAAGCAATCTACTTACATAATGCAATCCCAATGCAAGTTCCAGTGTCATTTTTTAATGAGATGGAGAAAAAAAAACACCAAATTTGTTTGGAAAGGGAAGAAGCCCCGGATAAGTAAGGTACTACTAAAAAAGAAGAACACACTGGGAGGCCTCTCATTACCCAACCTTAGAACACACTACACTGCCACAGTGGTCAAAACAGCCTGGTACTGGTACAAGAACAGACAGATGGATCAATGGAACAGAATTGAGACCCCAGAGATGACACCATCTGCCTATGAACAGCTGATATTCGACAAAGGCCCTAAGACATTAAACTGGGGTAAAAACAGTCTCTTCAACAAATGGTGCTGGCAAAATTGGATATCCATCTGCAATAAATTGAAACAAGATCCATACCTTACACCTTATACAAAACCCAACTCCAACTGGATAAAGACCTAAATATCAAAACTAAAATGATAAAGCTGATCCAAGACAAGGTAGGAACAACAATGGAAGTTTTAATACACAATGTGGACAGACTCCAAAATCTGTCAAACAAACCACAGTCAACAGAAGAGAAAATAGATAAATGGGAACTATTAAGAATCAAACACTTTTGCTCATCCAAAGACTTTACTAATAGAATTAAAAGGCCACCTATGGAATGGGAAAAAATAGTTGGCAACTCTATGTCAGACCAACACCTGATCTCCATCATCTATAAGATACTACAAAATATCAGTAAGAAGAAGATAAATCATCCACTTAAGCAATAGGCAAAGAGATGGACAGACATTTCTCTAAAGAGGAGATCCAGGCAGCCAAAAAACACATGTGGTCATGTTCATGATCTTTAGTTATTAAAGAAATTCAAATCAAGACTACAATGAGATACCATCTCACCCCAACAAGGTTGGCCGTGATCCAAAAAACACAAAACAACAAATACTGGAGAGGTTGCGGAGAAAGTGAAACTCTTCTACACGGTTGGTGGGGTTGCAAAATGGTCCAGCCTCTTTGGAAAGCAATCTGGCACTTCCTTAAAAAAATGGATATAGATATACCATTTGACCCAGTATTCCACTACTTAGAATATATCCTACAGAATCAAGTCCTTTCACAGCAACGGACACATGCACAAGAATGTTTATGCTGCGCAGTCCACGATAGCAAAAAGATGGAATCAACTTAGATGCCCAACAACAGAGGAATGGATAGGTAAACTATGGTATATATACTCAGTGGAGCACTACACAATGATAAAGAATAATGATGATTTCAGGAAACATCTCATGACCTGGTTTCAACTGGAAGACATCAAGTTGAGTGCGACAAAAGGACAAATATTGTATGAGACCCCTACGGTAAGATCTCAAAAACAGACTTGTGTATAGAAGAAAAGACTCTTTGACAGCTGCAAGGGAGGGAAGGGCAGGAGGGCAAGGGGGGGAAGGTTTAGATTAGATAGTTGCTAGAAATCTATTTGGGTGAAATCGGTGATAGCACACATTAGAAACAAGAACAATATTAAGTGGACTTCAGCATAACTTGAATACTCCTTCCATCTTAACCCAATATTGCAAGGACAGAGTAGCTGGGGCAGGGGGTGGGGGACCATGTTCTTAGGCAAAATCAAGGCCAACTGTCACAACTAGCGTTTTGCTAAGAGGGCTCTCTGCACCTCACATTAGTGAGTGGTGTCTGGGGTCTTAAAAGCTGCCAAGCTGCCATCCAAGGGCACAGCAAATGGTCCCAACTCAGCAGGAACGGATGCTCACCGAGGACCAAAATGACATGGGGTAAAGACAACCCAGAAGATAGAGAGACCCACATGAGTGGGTGCCTACATTGACTTGGGACTAGAAGAACTGGATGCTGCCCGGCCACCACCAGTGACAGCTGCAATGGAGCTCACTAAGTTGAATCTCACTAGCAACACAAGAATAAAAAGGGGTGCAGTCTGAGATCTCCACTAAAAGACTGCAATTGATGGTCCAGCAGTTTCTGGATTCCCCTATGAGCTTGGCCTCTGGCTCTGATGCTGCCCTTGCCCATAAATCATAACGAAGGTCCACTCTTCGGACATGAATGGATTGGACCTGGCGATGCAGAGTGACCATATATTGTATGCACTTTATGATTCTATGCATCTATAGGATATCATCCTGCTGACCTCTGGCTGGAGGAAGGAGAGTGGGTGGAGAGGAGGGGAAAGGAGACTGTTGGGAGGACGAGACATGTATGGAGCCAAGAGGAACAGTGTGCTGTCACTGGGCGGGGAGAGCAGTGGAAGTTGCGTATAGGTGGGTATGTAAATTTATACGGGGATGAATATTTTCACTCAGTCATAATAAAAAAGTTTCTTTTTGTGTGTAAACTTTTTCATGAGTTTTTACAGTAGTAGTCTCACACAATATTTGTCCTTTTGTGACTGACTTATTTCACTCAGCCTAATGCCTGCCAGATTCAGCCATGTTGTGAGATGTTCCACAGATTCATCTTTGTTCTTTAACATTGTATAATACTCCATTGTAGGTATGTACCACACTTTGTTTATCCACGCTTCTGTTGTTAGACATCTAGGTGGTTTCTATCTTTTTGCTATTGTAAACAATTATGCAGTGAACATGAGTGTGCATGCGTCTATTTGTGTAACGAAGCTTAGTTCCCTAAGATGTGTTCCTAGGAGTGGGACTGGTAGATCATATGATATTTCTATTTGTGTCTTCTAAAGAAACACTATGTTGTTTTTAAAAATGATTGTGTCATTTTACATTCCCACCAGCTGTGTCTAAGAGTTCTGCTCTCTCCTTGCAGACTCTCCAACATTTGTTATTTTCTGGCTTTTTTTTTTCTATTCATGCCATTAATGCCAGGACAAGATGATATCTCCTTGTGTTCTTGATTTGCGTTTATCTAATGTTTGGTGATCTAGTAGGTTCTAAGGTCTGGTAGCGCAACTCCTCTTACTTTCTTTTTCTATAGTGTTTTACTTCTCCAGGGCATCTGCCCTTTCCATATAAAGTTAATAATAAGTTTTTCCATCTCTTTAAAGAATGTTGTTGGTGCTGCAAGCTGCTTTGGCTAAAATGATCAATTTCACAATGTTGAGTCTACGTATGTGTGAATATGGTATGTTTTTCCATTTATGTAGATCTTTTTTTTTTTTTCTATAGTGTTTTGTAGTTTTCTTTGTACGGGTGTTTTACATCCCTGGTTAGATTCATTCCTAAGTATTTTATTTTTTTAGCAGCTATTATAAATGGTATTGTTATCCTGATTTCCTTTTCATTGTTCTCTTTATTGGTATATAGGAACGCTGTATTTTTGTTGTTGGACATCTAGGTGGTTTCTATCTTTTTGTATGTTAATCTTGTATCCTACAGCACTGCTGAACCTTTCTATTAATTCTAGTAGTTTTCTTATGAAATCTGTTGGGTTTTCTATGTATAGTAACATCATCTGCAAATAGGCACAGTTTAACTTCTTCATTACCAATTTGGATGCTTCTTATTTCTTTTTCTTTCCTTGTTACTCTTGCTAGAATTTCTAAGCACAATGCTGAATAGGAATTGTGATAAAGGGTATTCTTATCTTGTTTCTGTTCCCAAAGGAAATGTTTTCACAACCTCTCTCCATTAACAATAATATTGGCTCTTCCCCCCCCCCCCCAATGTGTAGTAATCCAGCTGGGTCAGGCTTCTCTTTACTCTGTGATTGTCCCTTATTTTATGATTTTTTAAAAAAAATATTTTATTGTGATTGAGAGAAAGCACACAATCCAAATCCTATTTGCATGCCCACCTATCTGCAGCACCTTCTACTCTCCTTGCCTGATGACAGCACATTCCTCTTTTTCATTTTATATATGTCATATCCTCTTAACAATTTCCTGTTCCCTCCTCTCAGCCCTCTCCTTTCCCTTCTAGTAAGAGACCAGTAGGAGATGTCCTATAGATGCCATTTTATGATTTATTTATGCTGCAAATCCTAATCTCTGCCTGTGGTTAACAGAGTGGATTATGTTAGAGAGGATTAGGGTGGGACTATAAATGCCTCCCTAAGGTCACCTCCCTGTTTCACTGTAAAGTGTTTCCCTGGAGTGTGGCTTGCACTGTCTTTATCCTTTCATCCTATGGCAGATAAAAAGAGAGGAAAGCAAGCAGAGAATTTGGAACCTCACACCATCAAGAAAGCAGCAGCAGGAGTAGGAGTGTGTCCTTCAGACCTGAGGTTTCTGTGCCAAGATGCTCCTCGACCAAAGACTGATAAAACGCAAGGACTTTCCTTCAGAGCCAACATAGGGAAAGCCTTCCCCATGCGGTGGACACCCTTAATTTGGATTTACAGCTTACCAGTCTATGTAAGAATAAACTTTCCTTTGTTAAAGCCACTCAGTTTGTAGTATTTCTGTTAGAGTGGCACTAGTTGACTAAATCAGACACCCTTTGTGATGCTGAGAACTTTCTCTGATATACCTACAATATTGAGAGTTTTTATCAGGAATGAGCATTGGACTTTGTTGAATGCCTTTTCTGTGTCTTTAGGATGATCACGTGAATCTTCTCTTTTTATTTATATGGCTGATTATTTTGATTGATTTTCTAATGTAGAACCATTCCTGCATACCTGGTATGAATTCTACCTGTTGGTGGTATATTATTTTCTGGATGTGATGCTGAATTCTACTGTTGAAAACTTTGTTGAGAATTTTTGCTTCTGTATTCATGAGAGATACTGGTCTGTAATTTTCTTTCTCTGTGGTAGCTTTGCCTGGTTTTGATGTCAGGGTTAATGCTGGATTCATAGAATTTACTTGGAAGTACCCCTTCCTTTTTCTGTTTTGAAATAGTTTGAGTAGTACTGGTGTAACCTCTTCACTGAATGTTTGGTAGAACTCTCCAGTGAAGCTGCCTAGGCCAGGGTCTTTTTTTTTTTTTTTGCTGTTGTTGGGAGTGTTCCTATTATCTTTTCAATCTTTTCTCTTATAATGGACCTGTTCAGATTTTCAACATCTTTTCATGTTAGAGTAGGTAAAGTGTTTCTAGAAATGTGTCCATTTCTTCTAGGTTTTTGCACTTATTGAAGTGCAGTATTTCATAATACTCTGTTATGATCCTTATTATTTCAGTTGAGTCTGTTGTTATGTACCCCCATTTAATTCCTCATTTGGATTATTTGTTTTTCTCCTGTTTTTCTTTTGTCAGTTCAGCCAGTGAATTGTCAATTTTACTGATCCTTTCCAAGAACCCACTTTTGGTTTTGTTGATTCTTTGTATTATTTTTGTGTTCTCTATTTCATTTATTTCTGCTTTGATCTTCATAATTTCCTTTCTTCTGGTAGCTGTGGGCTTGTTTTACTGTTCTCTTTCTATTTGAGATGTGGAGCTAGTGTTTTGATTTTGTTCCTTCTTTTTTGTTGTGTGCATCTGTTATTATAAACTGACCTCTGAGGACTGCCTTTGCTGTGGCCCAAAGGTTTTTGTATGATATGTTTTCATTTTCATTTGATTCTAGGAGTTTTTTAATTCTACCCTTAATTTCTTCTATTATTCAGTAGTTTTTTCACTAGGGTGTCATTCAGTTCCACGTAACTGATTTTTTTCCCCCTTGTTCTTCTAGTTGTTAATTTTCTGATGATGCTATGGTCAGAGAAGATGCTCTGTATTATCTCAATATTTTGGATTTTTTTGAAAGTTACCTTGTGGCCCAAGATGTGGTCTATTCTGGAGAACATTCTGTCTGCTTTGAAAAAGAATGTGTACTTTGCAGCTGTCGGGCACAGCATTCTACATATGTATATTAGGTCAAGTTGACTGATTGTGCCCTTTAACTCTTCTGTGTCTTGGTTGAGTTTCTTTCCAGATGTTTTGTCCTTTAGTGACAGTGGTGTGTTGAAGTCTCCTACTATCATCATAGAACTGTCTATTTCTCTTTTTAATGGGTTAGAATTTGTTTCATGTATTTCAGAGTCTTGTCATTGGGTGCACAGATGTCTATTGTGGTTAAGTCTTCATGATGGATTGTAGCTTTAATCATTACATGGTGTTCTTCTTTGTCTTTTATGATGAATTTTGTTTTAAACTCTTATCTGCAAATAACATTATGACTCATGCTCTTTTTTGGCAGCTCTTTGCTTCATTTATTTCTTTGTCCCTTTGATTTTTAATAAATTTATGTTTTTGTTTCTAAGGTATATTTCTTGTAGAAAACATATTGATAGATCCTGTTTTTTAATCCATCTGGTCAATCTCTGGTTTTTATGAGTGCATTTAGGCCATTTATATTCACTGTAATTAGTGATAGGCATAAGTTTATTGCTGTCATTGTGTAGTGTCTGGTTGTTTTTTTTTTTTTTTTTTTTTTTTTTTGTGGTGCTGACATTTTCTTTGTCCTCTTACTCTCCAGTGCTGAATTCTCTTGGTTTGTGGGTTTCTTTTTCATTTCTTTTGTTTCTGTAGATTTTGTTTTTATTGAGACTGTTTTTCTTCTTTTTTTTTTTCATGAGTAGGTTTGTTAACTTTCTTTGTAGGTATCTTGAAATTTACACTTATTTCCTAGGTCTGAATCAGTCTATTATTACTAGGTATAATAGACTAGTATAGTCTCACTTTTCTCTCTAGTGATGGAGTCTTTTATTATAATATCTTCTCAAACTTTACTGAACAATTCCCAAAGGTCTTGGTTAATATTACACACACACACACACACACACACACACACACATATATATATATATATATATTTGTGACTTTGGAAACTGCTCATCAACAAATAAAAGTAATTAATGTGATAATTTATGCCAGCAATAATTATTGTATGTACACAAATTTTTCAGCTGGTTGAATGGTTAGAACCTTACCTGTGATTGCTAATTCATGACCTCAGTTTTTAATTTATCTTTTCTCCTCTTCATTTGAGTTCTTGGTTTGATAAATACTAATCAAGGTAGAGAAGTAAGGCTTTGTGTTTAGTTACTCTTGATTATCCATACACAATATATCCACTTTGTGGAGGACTCTATTAGAGTATTAATGTCCAAATAACATCAACCCACTACCTGTAGTGCTTTGATCCACCTTTATGTGCGCTTACTTTTACCTGCTCTGGGCTGCAGCATCATGGAAATAGGAAGCAGGGTAAGGTTACTCCTCAATGATGAGATCTGAAAATGGAAGCAAGAGGAAAGGTGGAGTGGAGCAGAGACAAAAGTCTACATATCTGTATCATCACTGTTGTGTTTGCTGTACCTTATTATTAATGAAATGTTGGAAGACAGCAGGTCTTTATCCTTAGGCGTAAACTTATGAGGTAGGTATGAGCATAAACCAAAATCAAATCCATTGCTGTTGAGCTAATGTTGACTCATGGTAACCCACTGTGTCATAGAGTAGAACTGAGTTCAATAGATTTCTTGGCTATAATCTCTATAAGAAGCAGATTACTAGGACTTTCTTCTGTAGCACCATGGAAAAGGTTCAAACCATCAATGTTTAGAATAATAGCCAAGCACAAACCATTTGTATCACTCAGAGATGTGGTATGAGCATAAAATCTACTTAACTGGCTCTATTTCCCAGTCAGCAACTCATCTAGTTCATACAATCAACACCTATGGAAGCAGCAGTCGAAAAATCAAATGACCTCATTGCACTGGGTAAATCTGGTGCAAAAGACATCTTTCAAGTATTGTAAGGCAAAGATGTCACTTAGAGGACTAGGGTGTCTCTGACCTAAGCAATGGTATTTTCAGTCACTCCATATGCATATGAAAGCTGGACAGTGAATAAGGAAGACCAAAGAAGAATTGATGTATTTGAATGTGGTGCTGGTAAAAATACTGAATTGATCATACATTGTGAGAAGAATCAACAAACCTGTCTTGGAAGAAGTACAGCCACAACGCTCCTTAGAAGCAAGGATGCTGAAACTCATCTCCAATACTGTGGACATGTTATCAAGACAGATGACTCCCTGGAGAAGGACATCATGTTTGGCAAAGTGCAAAGTCAATTAAAAAGAAAAAGACTCTCAACGAGATGGATTGACACAGTGGCTGAAGCAATGGACTCAAGTGTAACAACGATTGCAAGGATGGTACAGAACTGAGGAGTGTTTTGCTCTGTTGTACTTACGGTCACTATGAGTCAGAAGAGACTTGACCACAATTAACAACAGTGCATTTCAGGTCATGTGAATTAATTTAAGTAACCTTATTCAATCATAGGAAATCCTGGTGGTGTAATGGTTAACTGTTATGGCAGCTAACCAAAAGGTCTGTGGTTTGAATGCTCCAGGTGCTCCTCTCTTGAAAACTCTCTGGGGCCAGCCAAGTAAGCCAAGTGTCATCGAGTGTCTATTCTTTAGGGTTGCTATGAGTCAGCATTGACTTGATGGTAACTGGCTGTTTTTTTTTTTTTTTTTGGTTATTCAATCATAAATAGATAAGTGAATCTCTTGAAAATATATCGCAAATAAGTATTTCTAAGCCAAATAGAAATGACTTTGAATTACTTACTATTTTGGTTTCTCTCCAAGACTGCAACCCCCTTTTAAGCTCCATGATTGTTTGGACAAATTTAATTTTATTCACTTATTCATTCATTGGGCATTTATTGAGTTCATCTTACATGTCAGGTACTGTGATAAGAGCTGGGAAGCTTAAAACTATATCCTGAAAGCAATGGGAAGCCAATACCAAAACAAACAAACAAAAAAACAGGTGAATTCAGCATTATTTGGTTTGATATTTCTGCTTGTAAGAAGCTTTTTTGATACATTGTGCTCATTTTTTCTTCCAAATGGTTTGCTTATTTCAAACAAATAACTACCTCTGTGATTCTGTATAAGTACTTCTCAGAATGAATTTACCTTAAGGCACAGCAACTTAGTTGTTTACAGTTTCTGTTTATGATTTATTCCATGCACATTCTTGGCTTTTATAAGTGAATCATAGATTTTAAACCATACACAAAATAATAAACTGTATTTTTGAATCTTCACCCTGCTCTGTATTCTTCTAAAATCTGAAGATTCATGTTTTTTTCAACTCTGAGAAGGTTTATTCTGATTTCTTCCCAGTATTATGTCCTTCAATTATCTCTTCTTTTTTATTTTTGTAACTTCTATGAGACAAATGTTGGACCTTGGTGACTGTATCTTCTTAGCTGTCAACCACTTTAACAAACTTTCTATCTCCTCATCTTTTGTCCTGTGGTCAGGAAGAATTCCTTTGATTCCCGCTTCCTCTAATCTGCTCTTCAACTTTGTTCTGCTCATCAGCCAATTAATTTTCATTTTCAGAGATTACTTTTTGAATTTCTAAGTTTTCTCACTGATTATTTGTTGAATAAAATTAAATTTATCTTGTCTTTCTTTAATTCACTTAGTTTCCTTTGATGTTATTTCTTTCTTGAGCTGATGCTTCTCTTTCATGGTACTGATTCCTTCAAAACGTTTGGTTCTCTTGATTGGCTGCTCATATTTTTTGTTTTCTTTTTCTAAATTGTACTTTAGATGAAGGTTTCCAGAACAAAGTAGCTTCTCATTAAACAATTAATAGATGTTGTTTTGTGACATTGGTATCAACCCAGTAACAACTCAACACTACCAGCTTTCCTGTCTCCCTCTACCTTCTGGTCCCCACCCTGGCGTGGTGTGCCCATTTAGTCTCATTCTATTTTATGGGCCTACCTAGTCTTTGGCTGAAGGGGGAACCCTTAGAAGTCACTTCATGACTGAGGTATAAGGGTGTCCAGGGGCCATAGTCAGGGTTTCTCTAGTCTCTGTCAGACTAATAAATTTGGCCTTTTTTTCCCCCTGAGTTAGAATTTTGTTTTAGGTTTTACTCCAGCTCTGTCTGAGAACCTCTATTATGATCCCTGTCAGAGCAGTCACCAGGCCCCATCTAGTTGTATTGAACTCTGTCTGGTGAAGACTGTGGTAGTTGTGGTCCATTAGTGCTTTGGACTTATTTTTCCTTTGTGTCTTTGCTTTTCTTCATCCTTCCTTGCTCCAGATGGAGTGAGACCAGTAGCATATTTCAGATGGCCATTCACAAGCTTTTAAGACCTCAGATGCTACTCACCGAAGTGGGATGTAGAACATTTTCTATATAAGCTATGCTATACAAATTCAGCTGGATGTCTGCTCATCTTTTATTTGTGAATAGATTTGTCCACTTGTTCTGTTTATCACACATAGCCTGTCTCAGGGACTGTAAAGGAGGAGCAGAATGCTGTCTGAGAGAGTAAAGGTTCTCTGTCATTTCTGTGGTCAGTAGATACCTGGGTTCTGCTCTGTTTCTTTTGCCCTGGGTTCCCTATTAACTTTTTTATCCTACTGGCAAATACCACTGCTGCCTGATATGTAATACAAGCAGGGAAGGGGACTCTTTTCATTGAATTATCCTGTACTAGGGCTTCTGCCTTCTCTTATATCTTTGCCTCTGGCTTGAAACATCCCTAAACCATTCTTTCTCTTGGGATTGTTTTGAGATGTTGTCTCCTTTGATTTTTTGATCTCTGTAGATCAGATCCTGCTTCTTTTCTCTATTTTAGGATTCCCTAAAAATTCTTACTCTAGGAAAGAAGAATTCTTTCCTTTTCTTATTTCCTTTTAAGATACGTCTTATAAGATTTGAGGTGGAAGAAAAGGTAAATGCATATGCTTAGTCCATCATTTTGATCCAATTTCTATTGTTTTCTTTATTGTCTGGACCAATTATCAGATAATATATGCTCATGAAATTTTCAGAGAATATAAAAATAGAATATGTAAGTTCATGTATGTGTGTGTGTATATATCTGATGTCTAGTATTCAGTTTATATTGTCTTGTCCTCCCTTATGATTTTAGCTGGAAATGAGTAGACAGATCTGTGAGGACTTCCACTCACTTCCTGGCTGATGGCATCTAATTTGAAAAGCCCACCTTCATTTCTGGCCCCAGAACTATCCCAAAGCTTCAGGCTGTCTACTGGGAGCACTCCAAGTGCGTTGGAAGTGTGGAGAGTCAATGAGGATCAGATTAATGGGGCAATCCCTTGACTAACGGGGATTAGAAGCCAATTTCCCTTACTTTGGAAAGACAGTGCCAGGAGTTACTCTATACTCTTCTAAGGAGTTCCCTGCAAGATTGATCCCTATGGCCTATAATGATGCCTCCATAATGAACACTTATGTCAGCTTTAACCAGTCCTGGTGGTGCAATGGTTAGGCATTCTGTTGTTAACAGAAAGGTTAGTGGTTCAAATCCACCCATCATCTTTGCAGGAGAAAGACCTGGTAATCTGTTCCTGCAAAGATCGTAGCCTAGAAAACCCTATAGAAGAGTTCTACTCTGTCACATAAGGTAACTAAACCAAAACCAAACCAAACCAAACCCACTGCTGTCTAGTCAGTTCTCACTCATCAGGACCCTACAGAGTAGTACTGCCCTGTAGAGTTTCTGAGGAGTGTCTGGCAGATTTATACTGCTGACCTCTTGGTTAGCAGAGGTAGCACCTAACCACTATGCCACTAGCGTTTCCGTAAGGTTGCTAGGAGTTGAAAATCAACTCAATGGCACCTGACAACAACATATCAGCTTTGCTTTTTGCCCTGTTGACTCTACCCAGTTCCTCTTTCCTGCTCCTTGCCGTCTGCCATTATGTTTTTATTTTTCTTATTTGACAATGCCCTTTTCCTTTGTACTTTTAAGCTTCCTTTCTCTCTCAGTTCTGATTTATTATTTCACTGTAACTCTATTAACTGTAAAGCATTTGGGGATGCTGTCAGGATAACAAGCTCTGAAGTAAATGAGGTTGTATTGAATTATTTAGCTTTCAGCTAAAGTAGAGATAACCGAAGCAGCTGAGCTGGTTTGCAAAATCTTGGGGGTAATCTGTCCACTGTTTTGGAGCTTTTATCATATTAATTTTTTTCTTATAGCTGAAAATTATAATTTTCAGGCTACAAAGAAAAAAATGTATGTGACTATTCAGTGCCACAAACCCATAGCTAGAGAATTATCTGCTTCTTATAGTATGTAATTATGTAGTTGCAGAGCTGAAATTCTAGGAAATCATGTATTTATTTAAAGTTTATTCACACCAGGTTTTTAAAAAGCATAAATACATAATTTCCTTCCTTTCAAAAATAGATCAAGGATTTGTACTTGAGATACATGATAGTCTTGGCTTTCAAAGTTGGTGTGTTCTTGTTACATTTCTTTGTCATAATTTGGTTCTTAATTTTCAAATTTTTTTTTATGAAAAAGATCTTTCTGTTTCTAACTCAGTAATAAGCAAATGAATTCTTAAATGCTACCAGAAGTGGGTAGGAGGGAATCACTGCTAATGCAGTGGATTGTCATGAACATTTTTCTGTCGTTTTTCCCATATTAGCTGTGTTGTTTGGGAAATTAAACCATAATAAGGGCCCAAACAAGAGGAGAAAGAGTGGTAAATTCTGTAGCTTTGGAATACCTGTAGAGTTTGCCCCACTTAGCATATCTCAGTATTGAAATGCCCACTCTCAAGAAGTGTGGCTGCAGGTGGTGAAATGTCTGTGCATATGTTCAATATATAAAACTAAGCACACACATCTGCAAGTTAAACACCCTTTTCCTGGTGAATCCTGGAAAACAGCATAATTAAACTCCCAAGCAAATAACTCAAGAATAAGACTGCTCCATTGTTTTAAGAATGCCAGGCAGTCTCAGTCCAAGTTAAAACTCCTTTCTGCAGCCAAGCAGTTTTCAGTCATCTCCATAACGCCTGAGATTACCACGATTGATGACCGGTGAGAAACCGTCCCAGGCCCGGCGGGTGAAGAAAAGAGACGAAAGCTACAAAAAGGAGTACCACCAAGCCTTACTGAGGGATGACCTTGCATCAGCAGTCAAGAAAACGGATTGCCCTGCAAGCTGCCCACGATCCTTCTGTGAGCCTCTCTCCCGAGGTGACTCAGAGATGCCTTGTCTTTCCCCTTTGGCACTCTCGATTCTAGTGCTCCCTCTGGCCTGTTGCAGTTTACGGTGAGGAAGTTCCGAGTCGCCCGGAGACCCCGGCCGGCCAGGAGGTGCCCGTGGCTGGTGTGGCAGCTTGCCTGTTGATTACTGTCCCTGCAATGTGTGAGCGCCGTGGGACTGCAGGCTGCGCGCCGCCAACATTGCCGGGTCGGCATAGGCTACATCAGGTTTGCAGACAGAAACAGCGCTTTGGATTCGGCGGGCTGGGGGGCTGGGGACGGGGACCTCGGGGCCAGCGCCTACGCCACCGCCTTCTCAGCGTCTCCTCTGACCGCCGGCGGAAGGACTGAGCGCTCTCTCCAGCACTTCGGCCCCCAGAGCAAACTGTCGCTCCCAAACACGCTGAGGCAGGGGCGCACTGCCCACCCTACGAATTAAGCGTCTGTTTTAATACACTTAAAAAATCGGACTGTATCCAGTGGGATCACAGGGCAGGAAGGGCCGGAGGGCTCACTGGGAGGCCAGGATCTCGGCTTCGGATGCATGTATTAGGCCCCAAGCTGCAGAGTCAAACCCTTTTCCCTCCGCAGGGGGCTCCCGGCGGCGCGGGGCTGGGGGCGACGGTAAAGGCGAAGGGGGCGTCGCAGGAGCCTCCGGCTCCTAGCGCCCGGGGCCCAGCGGGAGCGGGGTGAGGTGGCGCGGGGCTTCGGGAACCGGGCGGAGGCCAGGCAGGTGCCCTGCGCGCGTGGAGGCTGATTGGCAGGTGCGGGAATGGGTGGGGGAGGCGGGGGCTGGGCCTCGGCGCTGCGGGAGCCTGCGGCCCCGCCTCCCCGCCCCCGCCGCGGGACTATCTGGTCCCGGCAGCAGCGATGTCCCCCGGCAGGAATGTCCCTCCTCAGATAATGTTATTTATATCTCTGGGCGGGTCCGCGGCTCGGCAGCACCAGGCGCCCGGCGGCCGCTGTGCCAGGAGCCCCGCGCTGCCCTGCTCCCCCTGCGCCGCCGCCGCCCCCGGGGTCGGGGGCCGCCACTTCAGCCTCAGCGCAGGTGAGTCCCGAGAGGGCCCGGCGGCCCGAGGGGGCTGGCTGTGTGCGCGGGGATGAGGCGCTCGGCGCGAGCGCAGAAGAGACGCTGGGCCCAGGGGGCGCGTGACGCGCGGGGCCCTGGGGACCGGTGGGGGCTGAGCCCGAGGTGCCGGGGGTGTCGGGGCGCGGGCCCCGGGAGGCCCTGGCGGTTGCGGCATCGAACATCCCTGGGCGCGGGAAGCTGCGCGGGTTTTGGCGGCGCCTGGCGCTCTGGGCGCTAGCTTTGGAGAGCCTCCCGGGGGAGCGGAGAGGGTGGGGTCTAGTTCTGGGACTCCTCTTCCAGGTCTTCGGCTTAGGGTCAGAGGAGCCTCTGCCTTGAGCCTACCGGACCTCGGCGCTGCCCTCTCTGCCTCCCGCTGCCGGGCTTCTCCGTCTTGGAGCTGCTGAGATCCTCTTCTGGGGAAGTTGGCTGCGCGCTCTCTGAGCCGCCCAGCGCCCGGGCAGGGGAGGACAGGCCAACGGAGGGGGCCTAGCCCATGGGCACCGGGAACGACGCGGGGAATGTGGCCTGGTGCTGTCACAGGGAGGAAGGACGTAGGACCCCAAGCCAGAGTTATGATCCTCCAACTGCTACCGTCCACTCGACCCTAAACCGCTTCACCGTTTCTCCATCTCCCAAAACTTGACCCTGAGAAATCGCAGAAAGTGGGAAAAATAGCGGAAGCTTTAACACAGTCCCTAAGTTTCACTAACTCAGACTTGCAAGGGTGGGAAAGTACTGTTTCGGTGACAACCGAGAACCTGAGGTAGGGCCTTGATTTATAGCTTATTAATATCCAAACCACTGTTTTCAGTCAACAGTTAGAGGCTCTGAGAGTTAATAATAACATGCTTTAATTAATTCACTGAAGGAATATGAAAAGAAGCCACTAGTTTTGTCAATGTTAGATACATCAGATTTTATGTTGGGAGAGGGGGCTATAGTGGCTGTATGGTGGCTGTCACCCTGTCATACAGGTAGCCAGGCAAGATCCTTTGCCTTTACGTAGTCATGACTTTTAAGTTAAGTGACTCTTCAATAAGAGGAGTCTGCAAAATGTAGTCGTTAAGTGTTGACCTGCTAACCAAAAGGTCAGCAGTTGAAATCCACTGGTGGAACCCCTGTGGGGCAGTTCTGTTCCGTCCCATTGGGTCTCTATGAGTCTGAATCGACTTGATTGGCAACAGGTTTGATTTTTTTTTTTTTTTTTTTTGGTATTTAAATTCTCCAGTAAGCTCCCAGCCCTTGCTTCAGATTGTTCTGAATTTTTATTCTAGAATTCCCTCCTTGACCACTCCCTACCCTGTGACTCAGGGCAGGTAATTTCCTGGCTTCCAAAAGTCCTTTAAAAATTCTTCTTTGAGAGTGCAAAATGTTTGTTAATATCTGCCCAATGCTCATCCCTGGCTAGGAAATGGCTATTAAGAGTATAAAAGAATATCAAACTACATTGAACAAAAACCCACTAGCCTTGAAACCAACTAGCTCCCCAGAGGTGGGTCATCTTATACCAGATTCTGTCAAATGCTGAAACAAAGCACAGCTGGGAGACATAAACTCTACATTTATGTAAATGTGTCCTTTAGATCCCTTAATTGTTGGGCATAGCATAATCAGTGGCCCAGTTGCAATGGTTACGGGTAAGCCGGTCATGTTATCCGGAGTTCTCAAAAGACTCTGAGTCCACAGATGGAATTGAAAACACCTGAAAACTGCCAGGCATCCAGGATAGGCCTTCTCGCACAAGCGTATCAAGTTTTCCTGAGTGACTTGCCCAGTGGAGAGCTGGGATACCACCTTTTGCTCTGGTGGTTGCTTCTTCCAAGTATTCTGAAGGTGTCCTCTAAGCAGTGGGCCTGCTCGATGATTAACTTTCGGGGCAGTTGAAGGCAGAAGCGTCCCAGCTGGGCCCATATTCGAGAAACTGAAGATGGCTATTTCAGGCAAACTAGGTGTATGTGAAACAGTTTTAAACTGAAGTTGAAGCCTGGTAGTCTGCCACAGTCCTAGAAACTGACTGGCTTTGGTAAATGATAGCGATAGCTTTTATTTATTCTTTTACTTACCAGTGCCTAGCTCAGTGACAGGCTGGTAGTAGACACTCAGTCTTTGTTGAATAAATAAGGGAATGAAGAAATGAATGCTCAAAATTTTCTTTTCCTTATTTCCTTACCTATTTAATTATCATGGCAACACTGTACAACAAAAACAAACAACCGTTTGTGGTCCAGTTGATTCCAACTCATAGTGACCCTGTAGGACAGAATAGAACTGTCCCCCAGGGTTTCTAAGTGGCAGCTAGTGGGTTTGAACTGCCTACCTTTTTGGTTAGCAGTTGAATGGTTAACCACTGCTACCAGGGCTCCAACTCTGCACAGTAGCTCGCATTATCTGCCTTTTTGAGATGAGGAAACAGGCAAGTTATTTAATCTCCCTGAACCTAATGTCACATAGCTGAGGAGAGGTGGGGGCCAGGATTCAAACTCAGTGGTTTGGTTTCAGCCTCTCAAAAGCAAGGTAAATGGAAGTTTGGCATTCAGGGAGAGTTGTAGCAGTACAGGTTGGAGAAATTTGGTTATAGGATTGTCTGTTAACTTCACAATCTTTTCTATCCCAAAAGTGGATAGTAATTCTGCTTATATCAGAGAGGCTTAAAAAAATACCAACTAAAGATGAGACTGGACATTTATTTGCTCAGATTATGTTCAGGTCACTGTTTCAAGGACAGAACTATAATTTTGGCAGTCGTCAAAGCATGGATTTTTTTTTTTTTTAAACAGATTTTCCTTCAGTCCTGAAAGTGACCAGGAGGGCTCGATGATGCATAGGGACAGTGTGGTAGGACAGAGGATGACTATAAAAAATTCATGAGACAAAGGCTATTGGAGTGGGAAGGGATCTTGGAGGTCACTGAGTCCAGGCTTTCTTTTATGCAGTTACTCGCTTAAGGCTGAGACTTGACTGCACTTGATTTGGTCATGTATGTGCAGCTGTAAATGTATTTCTGTACTTCCTGTCACTCTGGCCAGTTTTTTTCCTGTCTTTCTCTCTCTAGGCTTGCACTGGGTTTGTTTCTGAAAGTTTTGCCTGCTGAAACCACTGAAGTTTTCTTCCCTTTGGGGGCATTTGTGAAAGAACACATTTTAATGTCAAATACTTTCATCGTAGAAAATATATGTATTTTTTAAGTGCTGGAGATAAGCATGAGAGAAGACATTAATGAATATTAAAGTCTAAACTGTTTCATAATCTCTCTGTCACCTGTTAGGTATACCACTGAATATATATTTGTACTTGATGTAAACCAGACATGCACGTTTTAATACAATAGATATGCACATTACTATCTTGAAATAAGACAGACCTTAAGACAAATAATTATGTAGCATTTCTGAAGCAGTGGGAAAAAATGTTAGAAAATTATTGGGACTGCTAGATACCTGCCTTAATCTAAACGCAGTCACCAAACTGCTCTTGAAGTTTCTTGCTTCAAATTTCAAAATCCAATACAAAGTTTTATCCTCTACCCACTACCTAAAAGGTAGGAGATGTGACCAGCAGAGGCTTAAAGTGATATAAAATACACTTTTCCATTGTCCATAATGTTTCTTTGTAACCTCAGTTCTGCGGATCAGCATCTGTCAATGAACTTGGTTGGATCAAAAGTGAATATAACTGTGTTAGGTGGATTGATGTGAAATTGGATTTTATAATGAAACTGACAGGGAAGTTCATGAATACTGGGTTCTGAAACTACACAA
Source organism: Heterohyrax brucei (assembly GCA_028571685.1). Lineage (NCBI taxonomy): Eukaryota > Metazoa > Chordata > Mammalia > Hyracoidea > Procaviidae > Heterohyrax > Heterohyrax brucei. Next base: position 86,056,077 of record CM053151.1, on the reverse strand, counting down.
ATATTCTATGAATTTAATGGGATTGTTGTTTGTTGTTGTTACGAGCTTCCATCAAGTTATCCTTTGACTTAGGGAGACCCCATTTGTTTCTGAGTAGAACTGCTCCATAAGGTTTTCTTGGCTGTAATCTTTATGGAAGCAATTAGCCAGGCCTTTCTTCAGCAGAGCTGCTGGGTGGGTTTCAACTGCCAGAATTCAAGTTAGCCAGTGATTGCAAACCGCTTGGACCACCCAGGCTCTGAAATCACAGGAGTATGTTTTTTTGATTTTGGTTGCCATTGAGTTGAGTCTGTCTCATGGCAACCAGTGTGTTACAGAGTACAACTGCTCTGTTGTGTTCTTGGCTGTAATCTTCGTGGAGGCAGATTTCCGGGCCTTTCTGTTGTGGTGCCACTGGGTGGGTCTGAACTGCCAAGGTTTAGATTAGTAGTCAAATGCACATCTTTGCACCACCCATTTAAACAAACAAAAATATTGTCATCAAGATCACTGAGAATACCAAAGACACGAGGTTGAAAGAACGCAGGAGACAGAAAGACTCATGTGAGTGGAAGACAGTATCAACCTGTGACCAGAAGAACCAGATGGTGGCTGACCACCATCAAAGACAGCTGTGATGGGGCACCCAATGTTGAGTTGCTATGGCAACATGAGAAGAAGAGGGGTACAGCTCAAGAACTCTACTAAAAGACCAAAATTGATGGTCCGACGGCCCAGGGCATCCCCTGGGAACATGACCCCTAGACCTGCTGCTGCCCCTATCTAGAAAACACTGCTGAGGTCAACTCTGTGGACCAAAATGGATTACACTTGGGGACACACTGTGACCATATGGTGTGTATACTTTATGGTTGTCTGCCTTTATAAGAGACTGTCCTACTGGTCTCTTTCTAGATAGGGGAAGAGGGTGGAGAGGAGGGGCAGGAGCTTGTTAAGAGGATACAACAAGTATAAAATGAAAAGGAGGAGTGTGCTGTCACGGGGCAAGGAGAGCCCAGGAGCTGTAGATAGGTGGGCAGGCAAAATTGATTTGGATTGTATGCTTTCACTTAATCACAATAAAAAACAAACAAAACTTGTCATCAAGTTGATTCTAATTCATAGTGACCCTATAGGACAGAGTAGAACTAACCCACAGAGTTTCCAAGGAGTACCTGATGGATTTGAACTGCTGACTTTTTAACTGTAGCACTTAACTACTATGCCACCAGGGTTTACAAGCTGAAAATTACTGGGGAAACAGACATTTTATCTTCAAGTTTTTATGGATTTTTTTTTAAAAAACTTTAATTTGCAGGCAGATTTTTGGTTACTTTTCTGTTTTAGATAAGAAATCTGAGAAGAAAGAATGAATGCAGTGTCTGTGCCAGACTCATCACATAAGATTTTCTGGGTTTATCACAGAGATGCTTCTGTTCTCTGACAATTCCCAGAGGTGAAGCTGGTGTGTGGTTCTGGAGACAGAGATGGGGATGGAGGGCAAGTGTAGCAGGCAGTCAGAAGAATTCCCTGTCACATCTGGCTGTGCTCACTGAATAGCTGACTCCCCTTGGTAAATATTTAGGAAATGTCATAGCGTGTTTCCCTTTGTTGCTGTGCTTATTTCTTAATTCACAGACAAGCGATCCAAGCTCCTTCCATTTCCAGCCATCCTTCACTGAATATCAAACCACCAGGGGATTCCTAGCCTTCCAGCTCACACAGTCTTAGAGGTGGTCAGATACTGAAAATGTTTTCTCAGTGAATTGTCTGGCTAGCTCATGACATTCCCAGACCTCTTTTTGTGTTTCTCTTTCCTTCTCCTGGTTGCAGAAAATATTCAAAGCCATTGTCTTTCCTGCCTCCACGAGGTCTTTTTAGACTTTGCCCTAATGTTGTATTTCCACACCACACCTGTGCAGAGCCGGCCTGGGGTATAATTACAAGAGCAATTAAAACTCAGACATGTATCATGTTAGCAGTGGGAGCAAAAGCAGGACTTCTTCTCATTTGACTGCTAAATTTATAAATTTAATACATGAAAAGGCACAGGGCTAGGAAAAAATAGCACTGAGCTGGGCTCAGATTCATCCAGAATATTTATGAAAAGACTAACAGGGCACCTTGACAGCTAAAGAACAATAATTGCTTTGAATTAGAGTTAATTCAGGATTTTCTACCATCATGAAAAGAGCAGGAGCTTGGATAATTCAGAAAATGAATAAGTTGAAAAGCATTTCCATTTGTACCAGACTTACATATGTGTGTTTGATTTAGGAATTCATAGCACTTCGGCTAAAATAAGGCATGCTTTAAAGACATAACGTATGAGGACTGGAAAGATACCCAGAGCTCTGTCCTGTCTCTCTGCTCAGTTCCTGCCTGTCTGTGGAAAATCGGTGGAGATGCACCGTCCCCTTCACCTCCCAGCGTATTCCTTCAGGTGCAAAACTAAGAAAAAGCCTTTATTCTGAGTCCTAAGTCATAGAGAGTTAGAGATAGAAAGGCCTGAGAGAGTCTTTGCAGAAATACTGAGAAGAGAAAACACTGCGCACCTACTCCGTGTGTCTGACACTGCCTGTCGTATGAAGACACAAAAAAGGACCAGATGGAGACCCTCTGGTCTGGTGGGAGAAGAGAAGTGGATTTGCAGACAAGCCACCATTCATGGGGAGAAACGTTACAGAGGTTTGTCCAGCGTGCTTTGAGAGAAAGGCCGTGGGAGGGAGGACTTCATTCAGGCCAGGGCATCCCAGAAGGCCTGCGAGTGTGCCTGTGACTTCCCTAATGCAAAAAGAGGCAGTGGATGGGATCAGAGGGAGCAGTCAAGGCATGTGGTCTGGCTCAGGTGTGTAATAGAGGATGATTCGGTCAGGGAATGGTGGCGAGAGTGCGGGACGTGGTTCAGGAATGAGTTGGAAATGAGATCAGTAAGAGGTTTGGGTTAAGTCTGTCAAGAAATTCGAGTGATTGAAGGTTCAAATTGATATCAGTGCAGGTTTTTCAGCAGTGTAAAGACCTGATCTGATCTGTGTTTAGACAAAGCTTATGAGCAATAGTAAAGGTAACGTGAATGAGAGACCAGATAATAAAGATGATGATCACTCTGTTTGTATAGTGCACTCCGTTTTCAGAATGCCTTTGTACACACACACACACACACACACACACACACCATCTCATTTCATCTCACAGTGGCCATGTGAAGAAGCAAGGATGATTTCATTATTCCTGTACTGCAACTGAGGAAAGAGGATTAGAAGTGTAAAGTGATCTGTCCAGGGTCCTTTGAGTAGCTCATGGCAAAACCTGGTTCCGACCCAGTTTCCTTGCTCCCTGGTTGGGACTTTACCTGGCTCCTGTCCTATTGAGGAGTAACTAAATATTCTGGACCTTCTGAGTGAGACAGTGATTGCATTATTTCTTCAACAGAGCTTTCAGTCTAAGTTCACTTGTTCTGGAGAGACAAGAAGGGAATTCAGTTCCAGTATTTACTCTCTAATGCAAACACAGTCAAGAGTGACCTCTCCAGAGTGTCCACATCTGGTGTCCTGCTATGTGAATTAACACCAGGCGTGTATGTGGATTCCAGTTGCATGCCTTAGATAAATGAACATTTTGATATTTTGACTTTATCATTCCCTTACCCCAAACTTAAGGAGCCTTGGTGGCACAATGGTTCAGGTGCTTAGCTGCTAACAAACAGTGACTGGAATCCACCAGACTCTCTGGTGGAACAAGATGTGGCAGTGTGCTTCTGTCAAGATTTACTGCCTTTCAAACCCTATGGGGTGGTTCTGCTCTATCCTATAAGGTCGCTGTGAGTGGGAGTTGACTCAAAGGCAATGGATTTGGTTTGGATTTGTTTTTCCTGGAGAAAACACAAAGTGGTATAAATGTAAAGATTAGGATGGGCAAGTGGGTAGGGGTTGGGTGGGATACTGCTATTGCAGGTAGGATGGACAAGAAGGGGCTCTCTGAGATCAAATGATATTGGATGTTCAGGGCAAGTATGAAGGTACTGCTTTCAGAGCCCCCACTGTGTCCCAGGAATGGCCAAGAGGCCAGTATAACTGGAGTGGAGGGAGCAAAGACAGCCCAGGAAGTGGCGCTGGAGAGATACAGGGTCTGGGACGGGCTGGGCTTTTCAACCACTTAAGAAATTTGAACAGGGGTCCAGGGACCATGTTTTCAAAGGATGTTGAGGTCAATTGGCATAACTAGTCTTCAGTTCAAATTTACCAGGTACTCCTTGGAAATTCTATGTGACAGTTCTGCTCTGACCTATAGGGTCACTATGAGTCAGAACCGACTCTTTGGCTCCTAACAACACAACAAGTCTTTTTCTAAGAGAGTCTTTTTCATCCCATATTGATGAGTGGCATCTGGGGTTTTAAAAGCCAGCAAGCTGCCATCTGAGGGACGTAATTGGTACCAACCCGCTTGGAACAGATGACACCTGAGAACATCAAAGACCCAAGGGACAATGAGCCTAGGAGACAGAAGGACCCCTGTCATATAATTGGTAGACTACATCAGCATGACACCAGAAGAATTAGATGGTGCCCAGCCAGCACCAAAGACAACTCTGATAGGAGACACAATGTAGAGTTTCTGACATAACGAGAGAAAGAGGTGTGCAGATCAAGGACTCTATTGAAAGACCAGAATTGATGGTCTGACAACCTGGTCTGCTGAGAACATGGTCCCTAGCCTTGCTGCTAGTCCAGAGCTCAGACCAGTACTGAGGCCAACACTTCAGACACAGAATAGACTGAACTTGGAGACACAGAGTGATGCAGGTGGTGTGTGTACTTTATGGTTTAATATATGTATGAGGCTGTCCTGCTGGTTTTTTTTAGAGGGGAAAGGAGAGGGTGGAACGGAGGGTGAGTAGATACTGGGTGTTGGCTGAGTGGATACTGGAAAGTAAAGAGTGAAAAAGAAGAGGGTACTGTCACAGGATGAGGAGAGCAGATAGAGTTGCAGAGAGGTGGATATACGGGATTTTATATGGAAAACTGACTTGGATTGTAAACTTTCATTTAATCACAGTAAAAAAAATAAAAATAAAAGAAATTCAAATTTTATCTCAAGTGTGACAGGACGAAAGTCTCTAGAAGCTGTGGACAGGGGGGCGACTTGTTCAGACTGGTGTTTTAGAAATGGTTTCTGGCTGCCCGGTGAAGAGCTGGCTATGGGAGACGAGACTGAGATCGAGGCATCTAACGAAAGCTGTTGTAATGGTCCAGGCAAAGACGGCAGCTCAGGATGGTGGTGGCAGATGTGAGGCACAGTTGGACTCTAGAGACACTTTGAAGGTGGAATTGATGGATTTGGATACAGAGGATCAGAGGAGAAGAGTAAGTCAAGGATGACTCAGTTGTTTTTGGCCTGAGCAACTGGAAGAAGGAAAAATCCAGTTACTGCTGTCAGAACGTATCTGGCCAAATGTCATAAGTTATTACTTTTTAATTTCTGTTTTCATTGAGGAGTTGGTTTGGAGTAGTCTCAAACAGACTTTTCATTGAAGTACACCAAAAAGGAGGTATTTTATTATGGGTAACTCATGACATCTGTTTGTTTTGAAGCCTTAGATATGCCGTTAGTTCTGTGTACTTTTAGATCATTCTCACAGCATATGTACCCACTGTGTGATAGAGATTAAGATATGGCAGAAACAAGATCAGAATATATATTTCACTGTATAATTAGAAATATTTTGAATATGCTGGCTAGAACCCAATTTTTTTTGACACTTTCTGGTTGTTATAATTTCAATGTTTCTTTAAACTATGAAATGAATGAATGAATACATATGGTTTATAAGAATATCCACATTATACAAAAATCTACAGTGAAAAGTAAGTCTTCCTTCCCTCCGCTCCAGTCCTGTTCCTCAGACATGACCACTGTGAATTTTCTCCTGTATCCTTCAAGAAACGTTCTGTGAATTTGTAAGCATAAGGGCTGACATGTGTTAAAGTCAGAGCTTCAATCTAGCTAGCAAAAGCACATGTTTGGCTTCATTGTGTGTGTGTGTGTGTGTGTGTGTGTGACTTGGTAGTCTTTGAGATTTAACAGTTCTCAGGTATGCATTTAGGTGGTTGAGTCAAGCTTTCTGTCACTAAGTATCTCTCTCCTAAACAACCCGTGAGGAAACTATGCTTATATATGCTGCTTCTCAATTTCCGAGAGTTTCTGTCCAGATAGGGGTGAAAATCTAAACTCACTAAGTTGATTTTTAAGAGCCATCGTCATCTGAATCCAGTCTGTTTTTCCATCCTCCATCCTAAATAAATGGCCAAATGTATTGTTATTTTTTGTTTCTGTTTTCATTGAGGAGTTGATTCGGAGTAGTCTCAAACAGACTTTTCACTGAAGTACGCCAAAAAGGAGGCGTTTTATTATGGATGAGTCTGTACTTGAGCCAGGTGTGGCTGCTTCTGCTTAACCAAGTCCTGACTGTTCCTCCAAGATTTGGAGTGATTTCCATCAGAACCTGGGTTCAAAGATGTGAAATCTTGCTGGAACACTCCAGTCCACAGTAACCTCTACCTTCCCTAAATTTGTTAAAGGGCTAGTTACATATACCACTTGTTTGAATATAACTACAGACTTACTATTATTTAACTTTTCTTATGGCCATATATTACTTGCTCAATTAGACAGTACATTCTGGATGGCAAGAAGTCATTTGGGAATGAATTATAGTCTTGAGTCCTACGTAAAACTGCCAGATGGCATAGTGCTGAAGTGCTGGAGCTGCTAACCAAGAGGCGGGCAGTTCAAATCCACCAGGCATTCCTTGGAAACTCTATGAGGTGGTTCTGCCCTGTCCCGTAAGGTCACTATGAGTTGTAATTGACTTGACAGCGGTGTTTTGCTTTTGTTTTTTAATGTTTTAGCAGAGCCCTAGTGGCACAGTGGTTAAGAGCTTGGCTGCTAACCAAAATATTCATAGTTCAAATCCAGCAGCAGCTTCTTGGAAACTCTGTGCAGCAGTACTGCTGTGTCCTATAGGCTTGATATGAATTAGAATTGATTTGCTGGTAACCTTTTTTTTTAATGCTTTAGCATCTGGAAGTTTAATTAGTAATTTTCAGTATGTGCACTTTGACAGTTATCCCCTAATGGGGTGGTTTCTGATGCATGGGAATTATATTTATTAACAAATATCGGGAACTGGCTTGTAGCAAAGCCTTCTTCTTAGCAAGTACAAAGGTGTCCATTCCCAAAGAATGTTAACAAGGCATGGTTCCTTTGGACAAGGAATTTTCTGAAGTGTCTGGTCTCGTGCTCCTATCCCCTCTTCAGAGGGCATTGCATCTCAATTTCAGAAATGAGTTTTTTTCATTTGCCTGTAAATATTGAAGAATAGTTGTTTAATGGGCATGGTAATCGTGTAATTTAAATGTTTTCTTCTGGTATTGAAAGTCTCCAAAGGAAAGGACAAACATGCATTAAAATCCTCCTCTTTGGGCCAAAGTGAGCTTGTTTTGAGAACATTGTCTTTGGGGATAGTCTGTCATCCAAGCTCATGAATTTGTCAATATATATTAGTTTGCCTATTTTTAGACTGTAGACTTTTAGAGGACAGGAAAAGATGTTTCATTTGCTTTGTAGACCATGTCGTCCAAACTCAAGGGTGTGTGTGTGTAAATATTATGTGATGTTGTATTTCAGACAAAAAAGCTCCTTGAGTTGTCTGACAAGAGTTTGGGTTGCTTCCAGTTCCTTTTTTCTTACTGTTTGCCCTTGGGCAAAGAACTTCCTCTTTCCCTTTTTTGTTCAGGGTGTATGTTTTTTTGGGGGGGAGGAATGGGATGAGTGTGTGATGGTGCTTTAATATTTATTATTATCCCTAAAACTCTTCTTGCTTATTTCCCTGTGATTTCTAAGTGTTGCCTCTTCTTCAAAGCCTGCTTGACAGTCCCCTACCAGGTCTTGGGTTTGAATTGACTGCTTATTTCCTCCTATTCCTGTGGCACCTTTCTCACTGTTTTGTGTACAAGCATCTGTATGGGAGGCCTAGTGGCGCGGTTGTTAAGAGATGGGCTGCTGACTGAAAAGGTTGGCAGTTCAAATCAGCTGCTTCTCAGAAACCCTATGTTCTACTCTGCCCTACAGAGTTTCTGTGAGTTGGAGTTGACTCGGCAGCAACAGGTTTATATATGTACATAAGTATATGTAAAATATATATATTTGTGTGTGTATATGTATATATATATATATTTTATTTATTTTGTTTTGTTGAGAATATATAAAGCAAAATACACTAGTTCAGCAGTGTCTTCAGGTACAATTTGGTAACATTGGTTGCTTTCTATTAGTGGGCACCCATTCTTACCCTCTTTTTTCTGAGTTGTTCCTCCCTCATTAACATAAACTCATTGTCCCCAAAGGTTCCTTTCTTATCCTTCTAGTAGCTATTGTCAGCGTGATCCCATATAGACAGTTCTTCAAAAACCTAATATTCAAGGCAGACAGATTTTACTATTAGCATAAACTGCTGTTTGGCTTTAAGAAGACTTCAGGGGATATTTTTTATTTAAGGTTTAAAGATTATCCCAGAGCAGTAGTTTTGGGGATTCATCCTTCTTGACTGTAGAAACCCTGGAGTCCATGAGAGTTTGAAATTCTGTTCTGCATTTCCCCCCTTTAATCAGAATTTTCATATATAATCTTTGATCAAAATGTTCAGCAGTGGTAGCTGGACACCACCCAGGAGCTTATAGATATTTTAAACTTGGAAATGAAGCACTGTTATAGTAATAGGTTAACATTTATTGAGAACTTAAGTGTTAGGCACTATGCTAACAGATTTTATGTGTACTTGTTATTTAATATACAATGGGCTTAAGCATAAAAACAATTGTGGACATGGTACAGGAGTGGTCAGTGTTTGATTCTGTTGTTCATAGGGTTGCAGTCAGTCGGAACCAACTCGCCAGCACCTAACAACAACAACATACCCATATTATTATTATCCTGATTTTACAGATAAAATCACCAGACTTGGAGAAGTTAATTGACCTCAAATTATTGTTGTTGTTAGTTGATTCTGAGTCAGTTGTGACTCATAGTGGCCCCATGTACAACAGAATGAAATGTTGCCTGGTCCTGCACCATAACTGGTACACTTGAGTCCATTGTTGCGGCCATTGTGTATTTTGAGTGCCTTGCAACTTAAAACTCACTGCTGTTGAGTCAGTTCTGACTCATAGCGACACTGTAGACAGAATTGAACTGCCCCATAGAGTTTCCAAGGAGTGTCTGGTGGATTTGAACTGCTGATCTTGTGGTCAGCAGCCACAGTACCTAACCACTACACCACCAGGGTTTTCGCTTTGCAACCCAGGGGACACTATTTTGTTGTGATCCATAGGGTTTTCCTTGGAGAATTTTTGGAAGTAGAGTGCCAGACCTTTCTTCCTAGTCTGTCTCAGTCTGAAATGTCTGCTGAAACGTGTCCATCATGAAATGACCTGTTGATATCTGAAAAACTGGTGGCATAAGTTCTAGCATCATAACAACACACAAGCCATCACAAGATGACAGATTGACAGATAGGTGATGGTACCAAGACTGTGTACCTAGTAGGGTCCTAGTATTGCAGTAGTTCAAGTACTAGGCTGCTAACTGAAAGATCAGCAGTTCAAATCCACCAAGCTGTCTACAGGAGAGAGATGTGGCAGGCAACCTGCTTCCATAAAGATTTAAGGTCTTAGAAACTCTGTGGGATAGTTTGGCTGTGTCCTATAGGGCTGTTTTGAGTTCGAATCAACTCAGTGTCATTGGGTTTGTTTCTTTTTTCCTAGAAGGTCAAAGCTGGTCTTGAACACACCTGCATTTATTATAGAGCCCTGATGGCACGGTGGTTAAGAGCTCGGCTGCTGACTAAAAGGTTGACAGTGCAAATTTACCAACTGCTTTCTAAACCCTAAGGGGCAGTTCCCTTCTGTCCTAGAGGGTTGCTGTGAGTCAGAATGGAATCAATGGTGATGCATTTGATTTTTGCTTTTATATATATATTTTCGATGCCTATTACAGAGTGCTGTGAACCCCTGTGTCTGCCCAAATGTGGATGGGGTCGATATTTCATGGCTCTTAAAGAGGTTTTTTTTTTTTTTTTTTTTTTTTTTAAATCTACATGTGCAGTGGTTTGGAGATAATTGCTGTGCACCTTTCTGTATTGCTTTATATTTGCAGTGATGTAACTTAGGCTTGAGTCCCCTTATTAGCTCTTAAAAAATGAAATAAACAGCCAATGTTCAGAATCCTAATTCTCATTGTAGTTCTTTGACATCTGAGGATGAAGATGCTGGTTAGTACCAGACAACATACCTACTGTTACAAGGCATGCCTCTCCATACAGCTGTGCTAAGACTAAGGAAAGATCTGAATTATTATTGAATATAATAGCCTCCTTTCCATCTGGATATTCTTGACCTCTGCAATATTTGACACTGTTCACTACTCTCACTTTGAACTATGCCCTTTCTGAGCTTCCGTGATCTGGATTCTTCTTTTTTTTTTCCTCTCCCTCTGAGCTTGCTTAACACTGCTTCTTACCACTTTTTTTGTACCTTCATCTCTATTGTGTTGCTGCTGAGTTAATTCCAACTCACAGCAATTCTATGTGATAGAGTAGAACTGCCCATAGAGTTTCTAAGGCTGTAAAACCCTACAGAAGCAGACTGCTGTGTCTTTCTCCAGCAGAGTGGCTGGTGGGTTTAAACCACCGAGCTTTTGGTTGGCAGCCAAGGGCTTAACCACTCCTCTACCAGAGGCCTTTTTCCTTTCCCTTTACTTGCTTTTAATTGTTGGGTTGCCTATGTGTGGAAACCCTTCTTTATCTCTAACCCCAACCTTTCTCCTCAGTTTCAGATCTGTTTTATATTAGTCCACTGGCTGTCTTCATGTGGCTATGCCAAGGTGTCTTGAAGTCGCCATATCTCAGTGGGACCCCTTGCCCCCTTCTTTACCCCAAACCCACTCTTCTGCCATTTTGGGCTGCTGTTGTCACCATCCCCCTAGCAAGAAGCTCAGCAACTCTTTCAGTTTTATGTCTTTCACACTTGCATATCCATTTGGCTAACTCCTGCTTGTTTTTCCTGTACAATTTTCAAATTAGTTCTCTTTCCGTTTCCATTGGTACTATTCTTACCTTTGTTTGGATAATTGACCTTGAAATCTTCAGTCTCCATCTTTCTAATCTTACTCCCTGAGCTCAGAATTATTTAAGTTTTGACTGAATCATTCCACTACTTCAAAACCCTCAGTGGTTTCCCATTGCCAAAAAAATAAAATTTAAATCGGCAGGCAGGGACCTTGACTGTCTGTTTTGACTTTCCTTCCCAGACTCACGCCCTCTGCCTTTGTCCCACATTGGATGGTCGTGGCTGTCTAAATTTGAGGTGTGTTTTTGTGCCCCTGTGACTTTGTTTCTACTCTTTACTTGGAATGTCGTTCTCCCTTCCCTCAACTGTGAACTCCTACACATATATCATTTGACATACATATGGAGGCCCCACTCAGAGATGACCTGTCTTTGAAGTTTTCCTGAAACCTCTTTCTTCATCTTGTAGCTCAAGAAGATGCTCACTCTTTCCTTTGAGTTCCTAAACTGTTCCCTTCACATTGTAATCTCGTTGGTCACATACAGGTCTGACTTTCCTCTAGGTCATGAGCTGTTTGAAGAAGGGGTAGTGTTTGGTGCCCACGAGGACAGTGGTCCCCAACTCAGGTCTTTCTCATGTGTGGCATTCAATAAATGGTGGTTGAGCTGGGTGATAGAGGGAGCTCCCAAGAATATTCAGCACTGCAAATAATCCAAAATCGTTTGACCTATTGAAGACTATGAAGACAGGTTAACTGTAGACACTACTGATGAAGTGAGATGTATGTGAAGAGAAATTCTTTAGAACTGAGTTGAAGCTACCTTCCTACAACCGTCCTTCCCAATGGCTTTCCATTTCTTGGAGGCTGTCAAGGATTGAATTGTGTCCCTCCAAAATGTTTGTCAACTTGTCAAGGCCATGAGACCCAGCATGGTGTGATTGTCATCTGATGTGGTTTTCCTTTGTGTTGTAAATCCTGCCTTTATGATGTTGGTAAGGCAGGACTCTTCTGAAGCAGTCTCTTTTGAGAGACAGGGGTACTTCGTAACCCCAAGCAACAGGAGCCTTGGACCTGGGGCCCCTATACTGAAAAGCTCTTAGACCAGGGGAAAATTGATGACAGACCTTCCCCCAGAGCTGACAGAGAGAAAGTCTTTGCCTGGAGCTGGCACCCTGCATCCAGACTTCTAGTCTCCTAAACTGTGAGAGAATAAATGTGTTTGTTAAAGCCATCCACTTGTAGTCTTTCTACTATAGCAGCACTGGCTGACTAAGACAGGGGGAAGAGTACCAACTGATTTTAACTTGCATCATCAGAATATGTCTACTGCTAGAAAATTTTAGTTATTCGTGCAGAATACAGTCACTCCCACCTCATTGTTCGGTGAATATTTGCGGCTGACCCCCAGAATGCAGCTATGAAAGGCTGTTTGAGTAGCTGTTCCCACTGACACATGGGATTTTTTTATGTTGGTAAAGAGTTAAGTATTTCAGAAAAAGGTTTGAAAAATACCTGCATAGAAATCTTGCTTTCCTGGATATATTCAACTGTTTTTGTTATTTGTTTGTCCTTAAGACATGTCAAAGTAGAAACTACCTTGTAAAATATTACAGTATTTCTTGGTTTATTTGTTCTGTCCTCATTTCTGCCTTACTCAGGCAAAAAGCTTCACCAGGGGCCCAACTCACCGGTTTATTGCTTGCTCAGGCCTTTGTGTGTGTGTTGTTTCTTCTAACAAAACTCTGTTATGGACACACTCCCACTACAATCCAACCATTCTGTGCTTTGTCCTGTGCCTAGTGATTGATAGGAGCTGGTGTTTAGTTTCCAGATGCACTGGATGGGAAAACTAAGCCTTTATACATATGCAGAGGGGGTCTGAGATGAACTGAGAAGCAGATGGACCTTAAAAAGCCTTCAGAAAATGTGTCCAAGATAAAAAAGTGTGGAGGACTGAGTTAGTCCTGAGGAGGAGGACCTGCAGTGGAGACAGGCAACGGAAGGGGCTCAACAAGAAAGCGAATCCCTTGGTGAGTTCTAATAGGCATAACGAGGCCGGTGATAAACAGACCACAGTCAGCAAACTTGATCCAGAGATGACGGTGAGAGTGGGGTCAATAAATAGCAGCCACTAGAAGCTCTAGGATGAGGTGGTTCAGTGGTAGAATTCTTTCCGTGTTGGAGACTTGGGTTCAATTTTTTTGGTCAATGCCTCTCTTGTGCAGCTGCCGTCTGTCTGTCACTGAAGGCTTGTATGTTGCTATGATGCCAAACAAGTTACAGCAGAACTTCTAGACCAAGACAGACTAGGAAGGAAGGGCTGGCCATCTGCTTCCAAAAAAATCAACCAGTGGAAACCTGATGGATCACAGTAGTTTGATCTGCAACTGTTCATGGGTTGGCGCAGGACTATTCCTATTCCGTTGGGGTTGCCATGAGTCAGGGATGAACTTCAAGGCAGCTGACAACAACAGAAGCTTTAGAATGCCATGGGCCGCAGTGATCACCAACCTGACTCAAGAATTACGAGGCACATGTAGAGGTCACCAGTGGGCTGAGCACTGTCAGTGGCCTCCTCCATGCTTTTTAAGCAAACAACCCTTTTTGTTATCGGGAACAGTTCATTTTTAGTGTCTTAGCTTTGCTCTAGTCATTGTTTCCTTAATTTCAAATCTAGGCTGTTGCTTAGGGGGTCCCTGCCTTTCTCTGCAGGTTGTGTGTGCATGCTGTGTGTGTGCCTTCTGCAACAACTGGGAAATCTTTATGCCCAGATGTTTGACTTAAAATTTGAAACAGGGAGGTCCCTCCCAGTATAAAATCATGAGGTGCATGGAGATATTTACAAGCATAGTGTGTGAGGTTCAGTGGTAGATTCAGAGTGAACTGCTCAGGAGTGAGAGTCAGGATCCTCTGCCAGAGACTGGTACCTGTGAGGACAAGCCTTGGTGTTTGCATTTCAGAGCTGTGAAGCCACTTTGTCTAGGAGACTGGAAAAATACCCCACTGGCTGGTCCAGCTCAGCTCTTGTCACTGCAGTTGCAGAGTGAGCTCGGCGTGTAGTAGAGCTGGTAACTCGGTACTGTGCCCTCAATGTAGCAGCTCCGTTGACAGCCTCTGCTTAACTGCTCTCACTGCTTCTGACCCAGAAAACGCTGAGAAAATGACTGCAGTGATACGCATCTTCAAGGTGAAGCTTTCAGTCCAGGTGGGGGAGGGCTGCTGTGTGGATCTCAAGGGTTCAGTTCTTCCCTCTCAAATGTGCTGGGAGTGAGCTGTGTTGATGCCCTGACCCAGAGGAAGGTACTCCGCTTGCACCCAGCAATGAATGCCTTCTGCTTGTTTTGCATAAACCGTGTGTTCCTCTGCAGAAGAGGCCAGGAGGCCTGGGAGCTAGGAAACTCCTGGCAGTCCTTCTTTGCAAACCCCCGAGAATAGTGAGGAGTGCCTTTGCTTGGCAGGTCATCTTTAGAGTCCTCCCTTGGCTTACTGATCTGTCAAACAGTGGGAATGTTTTCTCATGGAAATATGGGGAGGACCAACATAGTGTATGTTTTTTTCCCTTTTTAAAAAATCCAATGCTTAAACCATCAGAACTCCTCAAAGAGAGATGTACAGGGTAAAGTGTGCCCAAAGTGCCTAGCAGACATCATCTAATAGCCTGTTGAGATCTTCCCTGAAGAGTGTCTGGCTCCATTGTCTCGTTTTACTAGTTAGGGAGAGCCTCGGAGGGAGCGCTCTTTGCAAAGCCAGTCAGTTGCAAGACCGCAAGTGGAGGCCAGGTTTCCTGACCCCTGGGTTAGTCCTTCCTATCTCCCTCTCTTCCTCTCCCCATCCTTCTGCTTCTTGCACAACTTTTCTGTTATTTTTTTCCCCAGGAGATTTGTACAATTTTTTTAGAGTCAGTTTTTAAAAATTATAACATGAATATATACACATGGAGGTTATGAATGATACTCTTACATGCATTAACTGGTGGTAAACACTATTAGCAATTTATCCTCTGGATTATTTCCCAGCCATACATAGAAAGAAATAAATACATAGACAAATACAGGTGTTTACATATGTCAAACCCATTGCTGTCAAGTCAATTGTGACTCATGGCAACAGCATGTGTATTAGAGTAGAACTGTGCTTCTTAGGGTTTTCAGTGGCTGATTTTTCAGAAAGTTATTACCAGGCCTTTCTTCCAAGGTCCCTCTGGGTAGATTCAAACCTCTAACCTTTTGGCTAGCAGCCAAGCATGCTAGCCATTTGCACCAGCCAGGTGTTTGTGTATAGATGTATGTCTCTGTGTGTGTGTTTTCATGTATAGGTGTGTGTGTATGTGTGTATGTGTGTGTGTGTGTGTGTGTGTGTAGATGTATGTTGTGGTTATTTTTTAGTGCTATAATACAACTCGACTTTTTCACATAATGATAAGACACGTATGACCTCTCTGTATATCAGGACATAGAACTGAATTCTTTCATTTTTAACAACTGCATAGTGTCTGGTGTTCTTATTTGTCCATAATGGCTTTCAGAATTGTAAACAGCACTATGGAATTTGAGTCTTAAATTCATCATGCCAGTGTAAGACTCTATTTTATGTGAGTAGCTAATAAGGGTAATGACTTCTGACGAGGTCACATTGCCCAAATGGTTTGAGAAATATGAGACTCTTTATCTACTTGTTGCTCCCACATACTTATGGGCCCTTGTGACATGTGCCATGCTAGGGGCTTTCAGTGCCTCAATTCTCAAACAGTTTAATTTAATTTAATTCAAATTTAATTCTCAAACAGTTTACTGATTTAGATACTATCATTCCCATTTTACTTACTGATGATGCTGTCAGGGCTACTCAAGCCAAGTTTGCTCAAGGTTACACAATTAAGTGCCAGACTTTACACTTGAACTCAGATATGCTTGACCTGGAATCCTGTGCTCTGTCTCATTGTCTGATACCCAGGTTGCTGGGAGAATGTTTACAGTGAGTTCAAAGCAAAGTGTTCTTCATAGCTTTCAAATCTTGTTGGTTTAGGCCTGGCTGAGAGTCCACCTAGGTCACAGTGATTAACAGATATGGCTGTTAACTGAAAGGTCAGCAGTGTGAATCCACCAGCTGCCCCTTGGAAACTCTGTGGGCCAGTTTTACTCTGTCCTACAGGGTCACTATGCATTGGAATTGACTTGATAGCAACAGGGTTTTTGTTTCAGAGCCCACCACCCACATAGCAATGAAAAAGAGGACCAAGTGAACACTGGAACAGAGACAGAAAGGATGTAAGGAGGCAGGGGCAGAAGTGGGTGCTCCTCTTTGTTACTGTCTGTCCATGCTAGGCTGTGTGACAAACACAGAAGTGGCTGACTAAAACAGCTCTTTGTCCTGGGAAGCTTCTGCTCTCACAGGAGGAAGAGGCATGCGTGAGACCAGCTGTAATGAGGCAGAATGATGATGCAGGTGACAGTATGGTGTTACACACAAAATGCTCTAGGATCCCCAGGAAACCAAGACTGGCTTAGGCTGGGGACCCAGAGAAGGCAGCCTTTGCTGAAGACCTACCATTGGAACTAGCTGTTAAAGCAAGTGCAAGGTTTCCATTGGCCCAGTGGGGCAGTGGGCATACCAGGTACCCAAAGCAGGAGGTGTATGAAGAGGGGCAGGTGGGGCTTGATGAGTTTGACATGGCTGGGGCAGAGGATGAGTGGGAGGATGTAGTGAAGAAGGGCCCCAAAAGGTAGCTTGAGGCCAGGCTGTAGCAGGCCTTGAGTGCCATGGGAAGAGCTTGCAGTTTATTGTGCTGGTTCTGGGAGAACTGTTCATATGCCATGGGCTATGTTTTAGGACATCCTGTTGAAGTAGAGAGAGTCTAAATCAGGACAGTGAGAACAAAATAGGGGAGGTGAATACAAGAGATTTTGAGAGATGAAAGTACTTGGACTTTCTGTAAAAGCCAGGACCATTACAAATCTTTGTAGGCCCTTCAACATATAGAATCAAATGTAATAACATTTGCCAACATTTCACATTAAATACAATGTCTCTGGGTGTCAGAAACGTTTGGAAAGCTTTTGGAGTTATTCTTAACTTTGATTTTGTAGTCTTAATTGCTTACTTTGGAGCCAGTCCATGTTTTTTCAAGTCTTAAAACATTTTTTTCAGGCGTTTGAAAAACGTGCGTGAATTGTGTCCAGTGGTTCTGAATTGAGGGGGGCTGTTTAATACGACTGAAGAGTTTCCTAGCCCAGGTACTTGACAGGGACAGGATTGGTGTTGTAAGTAACTTCGTAGGATTTAGGTCTTAAAAGAAGGAGTGTCTCTGAGGGTATGGAGTGCGGAAGGGAGGAAGTGTAAACAAACAGTTTACTGTAGACCGTGTTAAGTGGGAAGTATTAGCCACATGTCTCTCTGGAGCTCCAGGAGGCCAGAAGTCAAGGCTGGAGGTGTTGATCTGACAGTCCTCAGTCAGCACAGAAAGGAGAGAAGAGCAATG
The DNA here is from genome assembly GCA_028571685.1 of Heterohyrax brucei. NCBI lineage: Eukaryota > Metazoa > Chordata > Mammalia > Hyracoidea > Procaviidae > Heterohyrax > Heterohyrax brucei. The sequence goes on along the minus strand of CM053151.1, from coordinate 86,038,496 downwards.
AAGAAAGAGAGCAGAAGTCTTTACTTTGGGTAGTAGCTGCATGTAAAGGATGAATAGAGGGAGAGGACCCTGGGAATGTGATTATGAGGTAGCAGCATACTGAGGATGAAAACCCAGGAGACTCCAAAGCTGTGGAAATCCAATTTCAAGGAAAGGATGGTAGGTAGTGTCTAGTATAGAAGAGGAATCATATCAGAAAGGGACGAGAAGAGGCCATTAGCTTTGTAAGAGGTTCAAGTGGTCCTTAAGAAAAAAGTTATAGTAGAGGGTCGAACTTGATTATCAGGAATCAGAGTGAAGCTGTCGTGAGAGAAGGCAGTGAATGCAGAGTGTTCTTCTGAGAATTGGGTGCAAAAGGGACAGTTTGATTTGGGTCGGGGGAAGTTTTGTGTGGTGAACAGGATTTTTAAGCTGGCAGGATAAGAAGCCCGTGGAAGGGAAGTCTGGATGATAAGGCAGCTAAGGATGGAGGAAGGTTTGGTAAATGGTCAGAGACTCTAGAAGACTGGAAAGCATCAAGAGGCAGGGTAGCCAGTCAGCACCTCCCTCTAACTTAGTGACTATGTGCTGAGCCCCTACCACATACGAGATACCATGGGAAGTGGCACAGTGGTGTTCTACATTTATGAGAGGCTGTGGGTTACCTCTACCCCCCTCAAAGGCATGGACGTTTGTTCACTACTTATTCTCAAGGGCCTGAGTGCTGCCTGCTGTGGACAGTGCATCAGTATGTATTTCCCAGCCAAGTGACTGACTTACTGCACCTGTTCTACAGGATACTGGGGAAGAACCTGCTTTTTTTCTTCTTCTTTTTTAGTGTTCTATTGTATCTGCTTCTGTAAAGATACAGCCTTAGAAACCCTGTGGGGGTAGCTCTTCTCTGACCTGTTGGGTCACTAGCAATCAGAATGAACTCGATAGCAATGAGTTTTTTTTTTATTGTGGGATACATGATACATGTGAAAAGAATACATGTGCCATGTACTTAAGCTGTGGAGCATTGCAGTAAACTGAACAGTCTTTGCATTCATGTTTTTTATCTACCTGGATGTTCTTCCCTTTTCTCAGGGAGCTGTCTCTCTCAGATTTTGTTTCTCCTGAAAGTATGGAACAGTTTTTATTGGGACTCCTCCTGTGCCTCTCAGTGCTGTATTCTGGGGCACCTGGACAAGCTGTAGAAGCAGGGAAATAATACATGGTGATCTTTTAGGGAAAACAAAGGGGCTCATTCAATGAGTTGGTGAAACATGAGTCTCCCTGTCAATGGTGATAAGAGAGAATCTCATTTCCTCTTAGCTCCCTGGGTGTTAATGCACTTTGTTTGCTAGTTTCGTGTCTCTGATGGACTTCCTTTGTGCCCTATGATATTAATGAATAAGAGGGCTCTTTGCTAGGAAGCCAGCTCCTGCCATTCCTGTCTATTTGGGAGAAAGGTAGAAATCCAAGGATAAAGCTCATCTTGGCTGTAATTGTCTTAGTTTCTAAAAGTAGAAAGTTGTTTATTCAGTGGGAGGTATCTGGCTTCTTTAAGTTTCAGACAATTTGATTTTTTTTCCTTGATGTAAGGTGGGAGATGAAATATTTCACTCTTGGTCTTTATAGGACCACTTAGATTTTTTTTTTTTAAATCACAAATGTAAGACAGTTTTACTAAAATAAAATGTACAGACATAGACTATAGAAAATCAACATTTCTCCTCACTCACCTTCCTTACACTCTAGATGATCACTGACTACAGTTTGATGTATATTCTTCCAACTTCATATTTTATGTGAATAATAAAATATATCTGCTATTTTTTTCAAAGAAAGTTTATATTATGCATGCAACTTAACCATTTACATTGTTTTCCTTGTAAATACATAAAGATTGTCTTTTCACTAGGGTGTGCCTATAAATCTGCCTCATACTGAATTGTTTCATTGTGTTCCATTGTATAGAAATGCCATACTTTAAAAAATTGATCCCTTAATGATGCCTGATTGTGTTGTTTCCCTCTAAGAAATAATGTGGAGCTAGTTTGAAGCTGCTAGACATGATCTGTACAAGCAACGTGGCTAGTACAATGAGGCCAAGCTCACTGGGGAAGCAGGCAGTTGGTCTCCATGACTGCCCATCTTCTCCTGACACAGTAGGAAAAGACCTTACTTACATTCTTTCTGGTTGCATAGTGGCTAAGTGCTACACGTGTCAACCAAAAGGTCAGCATTTCAGATCCACCAGGCACTCCTTGAAACTCTCTTGGGCAGTTCTGCTCTGTCTATAGAGTCACTGTGAGTTGGAATCAACTCTATGGCAATGGGTTTGGTTTTTTTGGCTTTATAACCTTTCTAGTGGTACAGTGGTTAAGAACTCAAATACTAACCAAAAGATGGGCAGTTCAGATCTGCCAGCTGTTGCTTAGAAGCCTCATGGGGGCTGTTCTCCTTTGTCCTGTAAGGTCAACTGGCAATGGGGTTTTTTTTGGAGGATCTACAGCCCCTCCTCCTGGGCAAAGCCAAAACATACTTAGATTAAATCTTATTGCCATTTTGTTTTTCTTTTCCCCTTTCCTCCCTCTTTCTTTCCTTCCTTCCTTTGTCCTTTCCTTTCTCTCGCCTTCCTTCCTTCATCTTAACTGATGGGCTATCCAGTTGCAGCTTACCCTCTAGCTGTCTTCTCTTTCAGTCACCTGTGAGTGACCATGCAGGGCAGGCCTTCTTCTCCCCCAGCGAGGCCTCCCACTGCTTCTGATTTTGTTCTCTTCTGATCCCCCACACCTGTTTCCAGTTTTTCTAGGGGTGCCCTTTAGTGTCATCTGCAAAATAGTCTGCTCCCGCAGGTGACTCCCCCTACCCTTTCTTTCCTTTAAAGGGTTTAAATAAAAGCCAAGCTTCACACTGCTTTGCCAGCAGCCTCCTTGCCCAGTGTCACCTGGTACTTACCTTTATCCTCTCTTTATGAAGTACAGTCAATAGTAAATTTCCATTCCTTGGGAAATGTGTTAGTTATTTAGTGCTGCTGTAACAGATATATCACAAGTGGGTGGCTTTAACAAACAGAAGTTTATTTTCTCTCAGTTTAGAAGGCCAGAAGTTTGAATCCAGGGCACTGGCCCTAGGAAAAGGCTTTCTGTGTCTGTCAACTCTTCAGGAAAGTCATTATCTCTTTGAGCTTCTGCTCCTGGACCATCTTCATGTGGCTTGGCATCTCTTTTCCCCCATCTCTTCTCTGCAAGTTTGCTTGTCTGAATCTGCTCTGTATATATTTTATGAAAGATTGACTCAAAATGCATCCTACACTAAATCTGCCTCATTAACATAAAAAAGACAACCCACTTGCAAATGAAATTGTAACGGCAGGCCTTGAGGTTAGGATTTACAGCACGTATTTTAGGGGGACACGATTGGATCCCTAACAACAGGCTACCTCATTTGTAGGAAAACTCCTCTCTTGTGGTGTACAAGAGAGAGGATATGCTTTGGCTGCTGTCTTACCTGGCTCCGAATCCAGGTTCTAACACTTACTCAACTGTGTGACCTCGGCAGGTAATTTAATCTTTCTGATCTTCGTTTTCCTCTTTAGTGAAATGAGGAACACTGACACCCACCTTGCAAATAAGATTGTGCCAGTTAGTGGGTAAGAGTGTGTGTCAGATGCCTGGCACATAAAACCCAAACACATAGCAAACCTATAGGACAGAGCAGAATTGTCCTATAGCTTTTCCAGTGAGCAGCTGGTAGATTCAAACTGCCAACCTTTTGGTTATCAGCTGAGCCATAACTATTGTACCAACAGGGCTCTGGCATGTAGGTGAACAAAAATAGTAGTCCCTGTTGTCTTTATAACTGGTTTCTCTTAGCAGATCTGTTAATTTTAGCTGATCTCGATATGTGCCGTAAGTGACCAAAGGATCCATATCCAAGGTCCTATTAATAGAAAAACCCCAAAAAGCTAACTGCTGTCAAGTTGATTCTGACTCATAGTGACCCTATAAGACAAAGCAGGACTGCCCCATAGAGTTTCCAAGGAGTGCACCAGCAGCTGTAGCGCTTAATCACCATGCCACCAGGGTTTCTGCATTAGTAATAGAGCCTATAAAAATTTAGAATCTTGAACATACATATTTTTGCCAATTAATGGTTCTCCTATTCCAGGCAGTAAAAACAAAATAGCTGATAAAAAAAAAAATTAAGCATGTTCCTCAAAAAGTTGCACATAGAATATGCTCATTGTGGTATTATTCACAATGCCCAAAAGGTGAAAACAACACAGGTGTTCTTCAACACATGAATGGATGTACAATGTATACGATGGCGTATTATTCAGCCATGAAAAAGAGAGACATTTTCATGCATTCTGCAGCATGGATGAACCTTGAAAACATTATTCTAAGTGAAATTAGGGAGATGCAGAAGGATAGATTTTGTATAGTTCCACTTATATGAAATATCTAGCATAGGCAAATAAATACATAGAGACTAGCATTTATTAGAGATTCCCAAAAGACATAGAGGACAGGGAAATGGAGTTATTGCTTTTATAGTTACAGAGTTTCTGTTTAGGGTGATGAAAAAAATTTTAGCGCTAGATAGTGGCGATGTTTGCCCAACATTGTGAATGTAACTAGCACTGTCGAATTGTGCACTTAGACGTGGTTAAAATGGCAAAGTTTATGTTAGGTATGTTTTACCATAATAAAAAAAATGGTTTCTAAATTTGGGGCAAGAAGCTACATATCTCCTTGAAGTTCCTTGTGCTAGAATTAATTTCTATTTCCCAGAGACACTAAGTACTCTGTTCACTCCAAATGGTTTCCACAATCTGGGTATTTTTCTTTCTGAGGACTAGCAGTTGAGTTGGGGATGCTTTTTAACTATTGCCACAAATATGCACCCAAAGATTTCTAAGCAAGGACTTCCCTAGTTTGTTTGAGAGTTTGCCATAGGTTCATGTGGGGAGATTTTCTGATACCTTCACTGTCAAATCTGTGTCCTCTTGTAGCTTCCAGAAGGCATTTTGGGGTTTCATTCTCAGTGTTGTGGACTTACTTGCTTTCGAGTCCAGTCTTTGCTCAGGGGAATTATGAACAAACAGTGAGTCCCAAAAGATAACAAAGCACTCTTTCCCCTGCACACAGAGGTAACGAACCTGTCTAGGGCCTCATGGCACATTAACAACAGTTTGTATTTTATCTGCGTTGCCAGTGATCCTTGTGGCCTTCCACAGCAGCTTTCCCCAGCATGGAACTGAGTTACCCTCTCTGATGCCAACAGGGAAACTCATATTGAAGATCCCTGCCCTCCAGACAGAGCCCATCTCACTGGCCATGTTTTCAACTCCTGGATGAACAGGGGTTCCATAAACCCTGTGGATCCTGGCTAGAGTGTATGTTCTGTCTGGAAGGGTACAGTAAACTCATGGCATTCCTTTTGCGGAACTCATTCCTGCTAATCCTGCTGAGATGGGTGGGGTCCCTTTTCCCGCGGAAGAAGGTTTTATAATGAAGTGGAATGACTTGGCCAGAGTATCCCTACGTTGTTAGCAGGATTGAACTTTCCTCTGAAAACCCTGCAACTCTCGCCCCCTTGCCAAACCTGACCAGCCTCTTGAGGGGCCTTCTGCTAAACTTACTCAACAGATGGCTCTGAGGTAGGAGAGCAGTGCTGAGAAAGTTGGGGGTTTGATGCCAGCGGGGAAAAAATTTGGCAGCGGACTCCTCCCTTCCTCCAGGCTGGTCGGATGTTCCCTCTCAGGTGACAGCTATGAAGAGTCCTGTTGAGGGACTGTTCAGGAAGGGCTTGTGGCCCGACCCTGTAACTTGAGTGTTTCAGGAGGTGAGCTGCCTTGTAGAGAACAGCCGACCCATGTGCTCCAGGAGGAAGAGACCTAGAGATAGAACCTCTTGGACTTGACATGCCTCATAACTTTGTAAGCCAAGTGGGAACTACAAATCTCAGAATTAGAACATTGCTTTCTTACCTGAAACTTCCACGTTTTCTTCAAGTCTTTTTCTCCCATCTCTTCTCTGCCTTCAACCAGGCATTGGAGGGGCCGAGGCCAGCTGAGCTGTGTGTGTCCTTGCCATCTGCCAGGCCTCCACTCTTCAGGCTAGAGCCTGGGCTTTGGCCAGGGCTTCCTCAGCTCTGCCGTGTCCCAACCTTCTGAGCCTTTCAGCGGCACGAGCAGGTGTCTTTCTCATGGCCTGGTGCCATGATGCCAGCCTTCTGCTCCAACCCTGCCTGGCAGTGTTGCTGAGAGAAGACTAGAAGGGGTGAGGGGCTCCAGGGAGTTCCCTCTGAGGAGTTCTTGGTGGTGAAATTGCTTTTTGGGTTTCTAGCCCTGCTGGTATGTGGGGACTCTTGCTACAGCTGCCTGGATTTATTCTTTGTTGTGTGTTTGATTTTCACTGGATTGGTGGTCCTAGTGGCTTGGAGACGAATTTTGTGAAAAACTACACAATCCAAGCTTGGAGGCTGTGTACTAAGAGAAGTTGACATTTCTCTTCAGTCATTGACATTGTCAGTGTTAGAACACAAGGGACGATGATGCTAGCTAGGTACCATGTGATAGAAATACTTTATCTCCTATCATTTCTCTCTCTTTAATCAGCTCTCCAAACCATCAAGAATGACTTACTTTTAAAATGAATTGCCCTCTAACGATGGACCAGGATTTCTGTGTTGGTACCCCTCTGTTGAGTGATAAGAAATCTTGTCAGCTGAGTGGTTAAGAGCTACAGCTGCTGACCAAAAGGTTGGCAGTTTGAGCCCACCATCTTCTCCTTGGAAACCCTATAGGGCAGTTCTTCTTTGTCCTGTAGGGTTGCTATGAGTTAGAGTTGACTCGATGGCAACGAGTTTGGTTCCATTTATTGAGCCACGGAATTGTGCTTGCTAGACTCGTTTCTTCTTGCGGGTACCTTGTACACCATCTGTCCTCTCTCTGTTTGCTGTTTCTAAGCTGTCGACCTTGCAGTTTTTTGTTTGTTCATCATTCATTAAAGCTTTCCACTAGTTGGGAAACTCTTTACCTGGTTAGTGGAGTGTCCGGGCTGCCCTTCTCTTCCACAGAGCCAGCTGGTTCCAGGCGTCCCTGCTGTCATTTGACCATAGAGTGTCTGCGAATATACCCTGCTTTTGGCAAGGTGCTGTGAATTAAAGCATGGTCTCATTCAGGCACCACTTTCTAGAAGGGATGATGGAGTCAGAACCATCTAGGAGGCATCAACAGCCCTTTCTGCTCAGCTTCTCTGTGCACGGAGAACTCACCTGTGGGAAGTTTCCGGGAGTGAGGTTGCACCACTATTTTGCTCACCAGGAAATAATGCCAACTTTCTCAGTTTTCCCATAATGAAGGGCAAGACCTTGGCTTGGAGCAGGGGTTGAGGCTCCCAGCAGCCTAAGACTGGGATTGGTGTAATCTGTAGAACCGTTTACTTATCCGTCTGGCTTTCTCATCCCAGCCCAGCTACTGGGAATTGTGCAAGACCAGCTGAGGCATAACTAATATATCTGGAATCTAGAACTGGAAAGAGCCATCTCCATTCAAGGCTCTAGGAAGATATTGAAAGGTTTTTGCCCATGGATAAGTTCCCACTGTGTATGAGATTCATGGCCAGTGCACATGAGAAACACCCCAACTCTTTGGAATATTCAAGCCTTCCTTCTCTCTTGTTTTCCTCCAGTTTCGGACTCTGTCACCTAGTCCAAAGAGCCAAGGTCATGCTGAATTTTGTCTTTGAATAGCAGAGCCCATGTGACATGGGGTGGGTAATGTTCTAGAATGAACCACCACCCAGGGCTAGTTCTGGAACTCAGTTAGGGGTTTCCTGTTATTGCTTAAGGTGTGCAGGTGTTATTAGCCACAAAATGGCAACAACTATATGAACTGCAGTTACAATCACAACAAAGTTGAATTTCAGTTAATGAAACTAGACAATGTCCTGACTTTGAATATGACTTCATACTAGGAATGGCCTTCATCTTAGTAAGATGAGAATCCTTGACACTGGAGTTGGAGAGATGATATGAAATGAGGACAATTCCAATTAGTAGGTGAAAATGCAAAGTCCTGTTCTCAACTAGGAGATGCATAAATGTTGCTTGATCTATATTGTGTTAGATTCATGTCTTGATAAAATGGAGACAGAATTTCCAGTTACATTTTTCTTATTGATTCTATCGTTTTTATTTCAGACCGATTAAAAACCTCATTGCTGTCAAGTTGATTCTGACTCATAGCAACTCTGTAGGACAGAGTAGAACTGTCCCATAGAGTTTTGAAGGAATACCTGGTAGATTACAACAGCTGATGTCTTGGTTAGTAGCCATAGCTCTTAACCACTACACCACTAACCATTCTTATCTTCTGAAGGATTTCCTTCAAAAGGATTAGCTTGTTTTAAATATTGCTGTGCTGTTTGACACAGAGTAGATTTTGAGGAGTACTGAGAACTAGGAGCCTTGGTAGTGCAGTGGTTAAGTGATAATGGGTGCTAACTAAAATGTCAGCAGCTCAAATATACCAGCTGCTCCTAGTTTTGTGCTATGGGGCAGTTTTGTGCTATCCCTTAGGGTTGCTATGGACCAGAATCAACTTAAAGGCAATTTTTTTTTGTATTGTTTTTTAAATTGAGATCTAAGAGAGTAACTGAGCTAACCCACTTTTTATCTGATCCTTCCCATTCCCATTCAGTGGATAAGGAAATTTTGGTTTATGTTGTTTTCTTTTTGGCCTGTTTTCAGGTCCATGGTTCTTCTATATATGAAGCATTTGGGACATGTATGTTTTGAAGTTTAGAATTTTTCACATTTAGAAATGTTACATGGTTTTTAAGTCAGCATCCCACAGTCAGAAACATTAATATGTTTGTAGCAAAACTTATGAATATTTACGTAAAGAGGATAAATAAAGTCTATAAATTGACCTCATTTCAGTCCAGGGCATATTTTGTCACCAAATGAATTACAAGTTAATTCTTCTTTCAGAGCTGTTTTAAATTTCAGAATGGTAGCAGATAAGATTATTTGCATTATCCATATATCTCTTCATTTACACACTGGGTGCTCCCCGAGTGTTGGGGATACAGCCCTTATAATATCTAGCGTGGCGCATGCAGATAGAGCTCATCAAATCTTTATTCGTCTTTTAGTTTTTGTGGGTAAGACCTTGAGGTAGTATGCTTTACTTCCACTCACTCAGATGGCCACACTGGCAAATATGCTCAGAATAAGTAGAAGCTGGATAGTGCATGAGTGTAGTAGGTATTCATTAAAGGTCACTTAATTTTTATCAGCATAAACGTGAAGATATATGAGGACTGCCATTTAAGTCCATGAACTCATCCTAGAAAAAGTACTACATACCTCACTGCTGACTGTCACTATGGTCACCTTTGAAGTGCTCCTCTTGGGAAGCTATGCTCTGACGCCAGTGCGTAGTCCACCCTTCAAAGCATTTTGGAACTCCTTTTCTGGAATGGCCATCAGAGCTGTTGTTGTATTACCCTTGATGTCCTGAATGTCATCCAAATGTCTTCTTTATAGTATTTCCTTTATCTTTGGGTAAAGAAAAAAGTCACAGGGCATCAGATCAGGTGAGTAGGGAGGGTGTTCCAATGCAGTTATTTGTTTACTGGCTAAGAACTCCCTCACAGAGAACTATACAATTAAGTTTGCAAGCCTGTCACCGTGCTGCCATGCACAGTGACCATTCCAGAAAGATTTCTAAAATTGCTTTGAAGGGTAGACTGTGCACTGGTGTCAGTGCATAGCTTCCCAAGGGTAATAATTCAAAGGTAACTGTAGTGATACTTGGCAGTGAGGTACGTAGCACTTAGTGCAATTACATTCACGGACTTAATTATCTGACCTTGTAAGTCTAGTGTTGTGCAGCTATTGAAAAACTAGATCTTATTTATTTTTCCATTTTCTTTATTTCAAAATGTATTTTTTAAAATGTTGGAATGCTGTAATAGGGTACCATTAAAAGCTACTTGATGTATCATGAGTTAGAGTGTAGAAAACAACATAAAAACAGTTAGACTGTGTCTTTTGGCAAGTGAATGGACAATAGACTAGCTAACTTGGGGTGGCTTCCTGCAGTTTTGTATTCAGGTGACTATAACATGCAATAATTGATTTACTGACAATATTGATGAAAATTGTATATCAGAGTATTTACTGTAGTTATATAGAGTCAACTCACCACCAATGGTTTTTTGTTTTGTTTTTTTAGTTATAACTACTTATATAAAAGAAACCCTGGTATTTAAGTGCTATAGCGGCTAACCAAAAGGTTGACAGTTCAAATCTACCAGGTGCTCTTTGGAAACTCTATGGGGCAGTTCTGCTCTTTTCTACAGAATTGTTGTAAGTCAGAATCAACTTGATAGCCATGGTTTTTAGTGGAGTTACTTATTTGAATCACTAACTAAAAATGACTAAGTGCTGTAATAACCATACTTAAAATGTTACCATCAGCAGGAAAGACCAGACGCGGTCTGTCCAGGGCTGAGTTTCCTTTGCAATCACCTAGTCTGAGAGAAATGAAAGAATTTGGAATGTGTGTTGTAAAGAGCAAAGAAAATGAATAATTTTTAAAGGAGATCCACAATAAAAAGGATAAGAGGATTTGGATTGTGATACCATCAAACATGACAAATGAGTGTGACCTCTTTAAGTCAGATTTCTACTCTTGTATTGATGGCAACATAGGAGGAGGCATCATGTGGATTGTTGTAGAAAATAAACTTAAGTGGCAGTAAAAGAATTAAAGCAAGACGTGAAATTTATAAATGTGATAATTATAAGTCATTAGAAGAGATTATTGAAAAGGGTCATGGATTCTTCTTTCCTCAAAAGATGTTAGTGAGTGGCCTTGGGTGAGTGATCAATAGAAATATGAGGGCATGGGTGACAGGGATGAAAGGACTTTGAAAAGTTAAAGGAAGTAGAGGTAGAAGCTGACGATGTGAAAGACCTCCCTTTGTCTCACCCATGGAGAGTGTTGCAGTGGGGGCACATGGAACATCCAGGGAAACAGGGCACAGTTCTTTTCAAGAACTAGATTGCTGGCTAACACAACACAGAGAGTGGGATGCTCCATTTGGAATGAATTCTACAATGAGATTTTTAGAGTTATTTAGAATCTGGCTGGAAAAGGAAGGGAATTTAACAGGTCAGCATTTCCCACCAGTTGGCTTAATGTCTCATGGCAGTGAATGCCGTTCTCCCAGATTCTCTGTTGAGTCTTGCTTGCTGTTTTGGCTTTGGAGTGGTTCTTCGTAGCCCCTGGATTTCTGTTTCTGAGTTGATGTTCTGATACAAAGCTAGCTGGGCTGGAAAGAAGCTATAGCCATACTGATGAGATGCCTAAAAAATAGATAATACACTTTGTTCATCCAATCATCCCTTGATTCCATCTGCGTGCTGCAATTGGAAAGCCATCTCCTAGATGTCCATGTGGCAGTTCTCTTCACTTGAGACTGGATACTGGGAAGATAGATTCTGCTTATTTTTCGTATAGCTGGAACACACATTCTCACACACCTGGGATCTTGGGCTTCAGTGTTTTTTCGGGGAGAAGTCAAGATGAACTTTCTTCACAGGTCTGTTGGATCACTCTTTTGTAGGAAAATTCCATTTTAATTGTCTGGAACTTTGAGGACTGGATGCCTCTCTAAGAACTAGGCAAGTCTGAGACAGCTAAGCTTGTGAAGAACTGGGAAAATCACACCCCAAGGCGACAGTATACATAGTCAAGTGGTCTTTATAAGGGCTAAGGAATATGAGGATGGTGGCTGTTTTGGTCAAGGTCTCTAGAGAAACAAGACAAATTATATATATATATATATATATAATCATGTGTACATATAATTTTATATATATATATATATGGAAAGAGAGAGAGAGACTTCAAAGAATTGGCTCATGTGATGGTAATTACTATCGAGTCCAAAATTCATAGGTCAGGGAGCAGGCTGGAGACTCCTGCAGGCTTGACCAAAAGCCATAGGCCAGGCAATGGAAAAAGTGCAGAGGAGAGAGAGGGAGTTCTTCCAAAATACCTATTTATAGTCTGGAGTCAGACCACACTCTAAAGAGACTCCTTTTTCAGCTGATTAATTGATTATATTACATTATGGCAAGTAATTATGTTCCATTACATTAGATTTCATTATGGAATGGCAACCAGACTAGTGTTTGGCCAAACCACTGAGAACCACAGCCCAACCAAGTTGACACAGAGAACTATCACAGTTGTACTACAAATAGGTGATTGACTACAACAGTTAGTCTGGAGGAAGGTGCAGTCCATTGGCTGCAGACTACCCTGGATGATGACATGCATGCTGTCTACAAGCTTTCCTCTACACACACTGCCCCTCTGCTCTGAGGCTATGGCAGGAGCTCCTGATGTTCTCTTTAACTCTTATTGGTAAAACCTTAAATAAATTTAAATCTGATTGTTGAGTTTACTTCTTTCTGCTGTCAAGATCCAAGAACGTGAAGAATCAATGAGACAGAGGCCATTTCTGACAATTTACCCCCAATTTAAGTAAGCCATGTGTGCATATGGTTCATACCAGACCAAAAATCTGAAACCATTACCATCGAGTTGATTCTGACTCAGTAGTGACCCTGTAGGACAGAGTAGAACTGTCTGATAGTTAGGATTTCCAAGGCTGTATATATTTACAGGAGAGCATCTGATGGGTTTGAACTGCCAATCTTCTGGGTAGCATCTGATGTCTTAACCATTGTGCCATGATGGCTCCTCTGTGGCCTGTACAGTATCTGAATATTCTCAGTTTTACAATCTTCCCATCATTGTCTTACTGGAATGAGATCATGAGTTCCTTTAAAGCAAGAGATGCTGTCTTTCTTTGCCCGCAGTATGCTCCCATGAGCCCTGCAGGTGCTCAATAAATATTAATTGAATTAATCAACTGTCACAACACAAATGCATGTAACTGTCTGCCTTGTGCTTTCATCCAGCTACAAATACTGACAAAGTGTGCCATATAATAGTCCTAGCAAGGAATGTGGGTTCCCTCTCTTTGTACTTACACTGACTTTCTCGACCCTTCTAGCCACACATACTCTGCAAAGCATGAGACCCTCTTAGCCCTTGTACAGATAGCACATATGACACGTTCATCCAGCTTTGAGAGTCTACAAGTCAGTCTCCTCCCCTCTGATGTTTCCAGAGTTTCTCAAAGAGTTTAAAAAGAGTGAGGTCCTCTCCCCACTCCGCTTCTTGGGCAGGGTTTTTAATTACCATGCAGTCTTTGTTCTGTTGCTGAGATCAGGCTTCTCTGTGTAGGGAGAAGGGAATTCCAGTCATCCTGATGCATTATAATCAAGTTACTTACCACGAGTCAGGAGTAACAGTTCTCTGCTTTCATTCTGATCACACGGGGTGATAGGGATGTTATAGCATCTAGTGTTTCACCAGGTGCTCTAGGCTGTGGTTGCAACAGTACTTTAGAGTGGTGCTTCTCAGTTGTTTAAGAGCCTTGAAACCATTAAAAAAATGTGTCTGAATTCTTTGTTCTACCTATTTGAGGCATAAAATGTAGCGTGTGCTTTTTTAAAATCAATATTGGTCCAAAGTGCCTGACCACAAAATATATTTAATAAAGAACATGTACACATCGGAAACCAAAACGATACACTTATAAGAGTAATTCTAACTCGAAAATAAATGCAGTATGGTGGTACTGCATTGTGGATGCAGTTCATGTCACTGAATTGACCATTTTAAAATGGTTAAAAGAAAAACACATAGATCAGCTTATTGCATAACTTGCCACTGTACAATTTTGGAACACATACAGGTACTCCTGGCACCTGAAACATAATAGTTTAATATTGTGAAAGGCTGTTAAATCTATAAATTGGATGCTTTTGCTGTCTCCTAATACTAGTGTCACCAAGAGCTGTTAGAGAGCCTCTTTCTTTTTGTATCTAGAATGTTTCACTTCTGTAAGACATGGAGAATCCAGTACAGTGCCTCACGTAAAGCAGGTGCTCAGAGAATATTTCCAAAGTAAACTAATTATCATTTATAGAATGGCAAGTTGTGTTATCCTCATTTTCTAGATGATGGGGATGAGGAGGTAAGCTGAATGTTTAGCCAAGGGATAAAGACTCCAACTTTTAAATAGGTTCACAGTTCCCAAAGATACTAGCCACTTGTGCCATGTGGTTGGTATATGATTTGTATTCATGAGCTATATGTGTGTGTTTCCTAATATATGTAACAATTATAGGTATATGCAGAGTTATCAACCTTTTGGCGGGCTGAACGGCTACTTGTATTCAAAAACAGAACTCGCTAAGTGGATATTTTCTGATCAGGACGTCTACATGCAGTGGGTGTAGCAGATTGTGGTGTGTACAGAGAGTGATAAGTTAGGGGAGCAGGCCTGCCCTGCCCTGCCTAGATAGTGGGGTGGGGGTAGCAGGCGTTTATTACGTACAGACAGTCCCAGCCTGACTTGGTTATGGATTATGTTGTCGTATGCATTTCCCAGTGTTTGCCTTGTTTTCTAGGATTCACTCTGTCTTCAACAAAGTGGACATTATTATATGTAATGAAAGCGATGGCTCAAGGACTTGGGCTTTCTTGGTCTTTATTTCTTGTCGAATCTGTGATAAATATGACCATGAAATACTCAGACGTTTTAGGGACACAGCTTTCTTTTCATCTCCAAAATAATAGGCTCTGGTCACAGAGGGAACAGGAGCCAGACAGCTTTCTAAACATCAAGATCTTAGAGATAAGGTGGGCCCCCTAGAATGTGGTATAGATCTATTTTATAAATGTTGGGATATTTTGGGTAGAAATGAGGTAAGGACTGGTGGGGGAGAATAGTAAATCTAACTTCTGCAAATAGGAAGTGTTTATGGAAAGTCCTTCCATCTTCTTCACTTTTCAGTTAAAGTCCTAAACAAACAAACAAACAAAATTGCTGGCAAGTCAATTCTGATTGATAGTGACCTTGAAAGACAAAGTAGAATTGCCCCATAGGATTTCCAAGGAGTGGCTGGTGGAGTCAAACTGCTGACCTTTTGGAAAACCCTACTAAATGTTAATGTGAATCACCAGATTGTTAACAAAATTGAAATCGATCATCAGAACTAATGCATACAAAAGTCATGGTGCTGGACCAGTATTGGGCAGGCTTCTCACTTCACCAGCTGCTTCCCACACAGTGTGTAACCTGGCCTTAGACGAGTTCATTCACTTCTGTGAGTGTCAGTTTCATCATTTATAAGACAGAGAAAGTGAAAACTGGTCATAAGAGTGTATTGATAATGAAACAAGATATATATATGTATATTAGACAGTATACTGCTACATGTGTACCAAGTACTCACTAATAATGATCATGAGTATTACTGTTATTACTTTCTCGAATTACTTTCTGTTATTACTTTTTCTACACATGTGTGTGGTTGGAGGGACAGGGCCCTGTTGTGAGTTGGGACCCAATCCTTTTACATTTGAATATCCTGAGATCTGGGTGCCTGAAATGTGGGGAGAAGGTTTGAATGGCAATAAGATCAGTTGCTGCTGAGTTGATTCCAACTCATTGCAGCCCAATGGACACCAAAGTAGAATTATCTTACTCATAGTTTTCAATGGCTGATTTTTTGAAAGTAGATCACCAGGCCTTTCTTTGGAAGTGCCCCTGGATAGACTCGAACATTCATCCTTTTGTTTAGCGGCTGAGTGCATTAACCATTTGTGACACCCAGGAGGTCTTGAATGGGAATAAATCCATTGCTAACTGCCGCTGAGTGGATTCTAACTCATAGTGACCCTATTGGACAAGGTCGAACTGGCCAAGTAAGGTTTCCAAAGAGTGGCTGATGGATTTGAACTGCTGACCTTTTGATTATCAGCCAAACACTTAACAACCACTCTACCAGAACCTCATAGCTGTAGACAGTTCACAACTGAAGATGTTTACTGACTGGTAACTGAGGGGAACAGTAAAGATAAAGCAGCTCTTGGACAATATGCAGCATATTAATCATAAACATTCTCAGCTCCGTTTTGAAGATGTGTACTCTGGTATTGTTGGATCTCAACTGCAGCTTTTCTGTTTGGGTTTCCTAAACGCCTGGCACACACCACTTTGGTCATTAAAAACAATCTAATAAAACATATTGGTACAATCCGGCAGACATGCATGTGACACTGAAGGAAATCATGGTATTGTAAATCGCCTTACATGCATACAAAAGCTGGACAATGAACAAAAAAGACAGTAGAAGAATTGATGCCTTTGAATTGTGGTGTTGGAGAAGAATGTTGAATGTACCACAGATCCCCGAAAGAACAAACAGATCTGTTCTGGAAGAAGTAAACCCAGAGTGCTCCCTGGAAGCACAGATGGCAAAACTATGTCTTCCATACTTTGGACATGTTGTCAGGAAGGATCAGTCCCTGGAGGACACTGTCATGGCTTGAATTGTGTCCCTCCAAAAATATGTGTAGCCATGTGGCTGGGCCGTGATTCCCAGTATCTTGTGACTGTCCTCTATTTTGTGGTTTTCCTATGCTGTATGTTAAAGGATTAGGGTGGGACTGTAAATCCCTTTAGAAGATCACCTCCCTGCTCCTCTGTAAAGGGAGTTTCCCTGGAGTATGGCTTGCCTCACCCTTAATCCTTTCATCCTGCAAGAGATGAATGAGAAGTAGGATGAGAATTGGGAACCTCGCGTCATCAAGAAAGCTGCACCAGGAGACTAGCGCGTCCTTTCAGACCCGAGTTTCCCGCGCCAAGATGCTCCCTGGAGAAAGACTGATGCAATACCGGACTTTTCTCCAGAGCCAGCAAGGAGGAAAGCCTTCCCCCGGAGCAGACATCCTGAATTTGGACTCATAGCCTACTGGACTGTATAAGAATAAACCTTCCTTTGTTAAAGCCATCCACTCTCTGGTATTTCTGTTAGAGCAGCCCTAGCTGACTAAAACAGACATCATGCTTGGTAGAGTGGTGGGTCAGCGAGAAAGAAGACCCTTGGCAAAATGGACTGACACGGTGGCCACAGCACGGGCTTAAGCATAAAAACGATTGTGGATATGGTGCAAGACTTGGCAGTGTTTTGTTCTGTTGTGCACAGGGACACTGTGAGTCAGAACCAACTCAACAGCACCTAACAAAAGCATAACAACAAAGTGGGTAGGATAGTGTCAATCCCACAGAGAAAATAATAAATGAGATTTATTGTTAATGTTAAAAAAATTGTTTTGGTTATTTTAGTTTTTTGCTGTTTCACATATTTGTAGAATAAACATGTCAATTCTAAAAAAAGAAAGCCTGAGTTTTGATTGGGATTGTGTTGAATCTGTAGGTGATCTGGAAGATAATTGACATCATTACACTAATGCGTCTCTGAATCTATGAATCTACTATCTCCCCATATAGTCTTTTTTATTACTCTCATGTATGTTTTATAGCTTTCAGTATATAAATCTTGTACATACTTTGTTAGATTTGTCTAAATATATTGTTTTTGAGGTGTTACAATGATACCTTAAAATTTTTCTTTCCAGATGTTTCTTGTTAGTATGTGGAAATGCAACTAATTTTTGTATGTTGACATTATCTTCTATAACCTCATTAAACTTGGTCCTTTGTTCAAGTTGACTTTTGTAGATTCACTGGGATTTTATACATAGATCATGCCCACTGCAAATATAGGTTGTTTTACTTTTCCTTTTCTAAGACAAACAAACAAAACATATTGGTTAAAAGGAAGTAACACCAAAGTAGTAATGGTCCTGTCTAGGTTAAAACACAGCTCTCTTCGGAGGATGGGAGGCTGGCACCTGCCCGGGGAGGCCACCCAGGGGAATGGGTGAGTTGTCATTGAGCATGGACTAGCTGGAGTTACGATGCATGAGATAATGAGAGCAGAGGTTACTACTGATGTTCTGCAAGCCTGCCTCCTGACCCTGGTGGAGTCAGTTGCTGAGGCAAACCAGGCAGCAGCTCGCTATGCAAACCTGCTGTGCTCTCAGAGCCCTCTTGCTCAGGTTGGCTTCACAGCTGATGGCCTTTATCCAGAGCCAGGCAGCCACCACAGCAAGCAAGAAACCTGTAGTAATCCCAACAGATGTCACTTGCAGCCTCATTTTCTAGCATCAGTAGCTCAGGGTTGTGACGGAAATAAAGGGGGTGTGATAGAATTGTGACCAGGTGAAAAAGAGACTGTAATAGAGGTTATTGCTTTGTTTGTTGTGAAGGATTGTGATTGCAAACAAGCATTCATTTATCTTCCCCAGTGGAGTGAAAACAGCTGTCCCCGTTTGTTGGAAGGAGCCCGGCTGGTGCCCTGGTTAGGTCCTTGCCAGCTAATTTCAAGGTCGACACAGTTTGGACCCACCAGCCACTTCTCAAGAAAAACGGGGGAGGAGGGCTGGTGACATGACATCTAGAGTGGTAACAGCACGACTACGCTTTGTCCTTCCCTTGAGGACTGGTCTATAGATGTGTCTCAGACATCGTGGTAGGGAGAAGGTTCTTCATCTCTGCTCCTGGCACCATGGAAGCCTCAAAAAGTGCAAAAGTTTTTATGTTTTAATTGGAAATGTGACATGTGACATGGAGAGGAGCCACACATGTCCCTATAAAGGGCCAAGTGGCCAGTACCAGCATAGGTCCCATGTCAAATATTGGGTAATATATTTCTAATAAAAACGTCTGCTTCTCTATGTCTCTAGTTTTAAGAGCGATAAGCAGAGAGTGAAATAGTTGCAGTTTCATAATTGAAGGAACCGAGGCACAAAGAGGGGCTCACAGCTAATTGTTTTGAGCTGTGAAAGCAGCAACTGACTTGGAGCAGTGATCCATCCAATGACACTGAGTCAATTCCGACTCATAGTAACACCATAGGACAGAGTAGAACTGCTCCATAGAGCTTCCAAGGAGTACCTGGTGGATTCAGACTGCTGACCTTTTGATTAGCAGATGTAGCACTTAACCACTGTGCTACCAGGGTTTCTGGAGCAGTGATAGAGACCACAAATATTCAGGCCTATATGTCATGCCGGGTGTTTTGTTGAACGTTATTATTTAATTTTTTTTTAATTGTTTATCAGGGGAATGTTTACAGAGCAAGTTAATTTCCCACTTGATAGCTTGTACATAGAATGTTCTATAACACTGTTTTCATGCCCTCAATATGTCAGCACTCTTCCCCATTTCAGTCCTAGTTTCTCTGTTTCCGTTCATTCCTGATTTTCTACCCCTTTCTGCCTTCTTAGCTTCTGGACAGATGTTATTCTTTTGATCTCCTGTAACTGATTGTTCTAAGAACACATTCCTCTTGGGTGTTACTGTTTATTTTATGGGCTTGACTCTGGTTTGGCTGGAAGGTGGTCTTTGGGAATGTCTTCAGTTCCAGTTCAGAAGGGTGTCTTAAGGCCATGTTATTGGAGGGTTCCTCCAGTCTGTTACAGCAGTAATTCTGGTCTCTTGTGAGTTTGATCTTTTTTCTACAATTTTTCTGCCACTTTAAGACCCATCTAAGCTGTCTGCTACCGCTTTTCGGTGGTACTGGTCCCCTACTCTCTGCTTACCTCCCTTTCCCTTAATCCCAAGAGATTGCCTCAAGGCACAGCATAATTTTACACATTGAGTACTGCCTCTCCAACACAACTGCCGCACAGCCACCCTCATTAACATCATATAGGCAGGGTTTACAGATACAGGAACATCATGCATTACCAGGAATCAGGGCCTACTCAAATTGCTACACATATTTTTGGGGGGACACAGTTCAATCCATGACAGACCTTCTGTTGTGATCCGAGTCAGAGTGGTCTATAGTGGTAGAAGGGCACCATCTAGTTCTCCTGGTCTCGGGGTCATTTAGGCTGTGGTTCATATGGTTCTCTGGCCCTACTGCTCCTTTGAGTCTCTTTCTTCACTCTCTTTTGCTCTTTATGGTAAGAGCAATAGTTGTATTTTAGATGGCCACTCTGTTAGGACTTTATGTGTTATCTCATTCCATCCAAACAGCAGGGCTATGTAGGGGCAACTGTTATGACTCCGCTTTGCAGATGAAAAAACAGGGACTTGAAGAAATTAAATTGTAGATGATTTAAGGTGGTACAGCTTAAGTGGACTAAGTCTAGAGGCATTCCTGGATGTACTTTAACCACCTATGCTGCATTGCCTTGTTCACGTCCCCAAATTGAAGTCACCTTGGTCTACTATTTCTGGCACTACAGTCCCTGCTTGCTGCCCTCTGGCTGTTTCTGGAAGCTGGCTCAAGCCCTTGCTGAATGGAAGCGTATTCCCCCCATATGCTAAGAAACACTGAGGCATGGCTAGCCTTGGGAGTTGCTTGCAGACTATTTTAGCAATGACCACTCACTTTTCTGTACCTTTCAAATGACCTCTCCTGGCTTATGTGTCCATGTAGCCTTCCTAAGAATGCCAGATCCCTGGCAGCTCTCATTGCCCCTTGCGCCACCCAAGCTATTCGGAGGCTGGCCTCTTTAAGGTGACAGTTGCTTTGCCAGCAGCTCAGCCTGATTATAGGGTGAGGTGCTGATGCTGTCCAGGAGGTGCTTCTGGGTAGCCCCTTTACAGTACATAGAACTTGGGGTACCCTTGTCCCGGGTGCTTTCAGCTGATAACATTGGCCACGCTGTTTTAACAGATGTGAGGAGAGTATTATCAAACTTTGGCACACTGGAAACCCTCCTGCAAGAAACATTTTTCTAGTTCTGTATACTTGGAGTTTTTCTCTTCTTCACGTAGGTAGACATACACACGCTGTGTTGAAGAGTAAACTCAAAACCAAACCAGTTGTTGACAAGTGGACTCTGATTCATGGTAACCTCATGTGTGTCAGAGTAGAACTCTGCTGCGCAGGGTTTTCAATGCCTGATTTTTCGAATGTAGATTGCCAGGCCTTTCTTCCAGGGTACCTCTGGGTGGACTTGAGCTCCACCTTTTGGTTAGCAGCAAGCATGTTAAAGAGAGAATTACAGAACTAGAGAGGTGGGACTTAAGAGGTGGTTTAGGCGTTTAGACTTAAGACATTTCCCTTCTGATTCTGTCATTTGTTTGTCCTGAGATAGTTACCCCAGTTTGCACCTGTATCTTCTCTATGTCTGTGTCGATTTGGAGAAAAAATGTTTCCCTGTCCTCAGAGGAAAGGTGGATCTGAGACAGGCTAGAGGCCTGGTGTGTCTGTATTTTCAAGTCTCAGGTGGGAGGAGTGGCTCAGCTGTGACTGTGAGGGGCCCCTTTGGTCTTGCAACATGTGGGTCATCTTTCTTTCCTGCTGCCTAGCTTGATGCAGTTGTTTCTGGGGTTGAGCCGGGTTGGGAGGAACTGGTCTCAGATGATGGAGACTGTCGAGGAGCAGCACTCTGTCCATCTCCACATTCTTTCCTGCCTAGGCACTTGGGTCAGGCAGGCTGATCAGCAGTGGTGAAGGACAGGGACTCTAAGCCAGACTGCCTGGGTTTGAATCCGGCTGTATCACTTCCTGGCTGAGGGCCTGGGGCAAGTCATCAACTGTCTAACCTCAGTTTTCACACCTATAGAATAAGGATCGTAAGGGTAGCTGCCCCATAGGATACTTAGGGGGATTTGGTGGTATTCTTAAGTCCAGTGCCTGGGCAAGGTCAACTCCCAATAAAGGTTTGATGGGAACAGCTTAATAGTTTGAGAAATTTACTCCCTATTATCCAGATGAGAAAACTAGAACTAAGTAAGAAGAAAACAGTTTCTTACATGTGTCAGTACGGAATGTTTAAATTATGGGTCCTTACTTCAGAAACCCTGGTGGGATAGTGGTTAAGAGCTATCTAGGTGTTAACCGAAAGATCAGCGGTTCAAATTCTCCAGGTCCTCCTTGGAAACCATATGGGACAGTTCTGCTCTATACTATTGAAAAAAAAAACCCATTGCCGTCAATTTGGGTCTGACTCATGGCGACCCTATAGGTCAGGGTAGAACTGCCCCATAGAGTTTCCAAGGAGCACCTGGCAGATTTGAACGGCCGATGTTTTGGTTCGCAGGCATAGCACTTAACCTACTATGCCACCAGGGTTTCACTCTGTCCTATAGGGGCAATATAAGTTGGCGTTCACTTGATGACAACCAGTTTGGTTTCTTTTTGTTTGTTTGTTTGCCTCTTACAGTAAGCTCCCAGAGGACAGGGCAATGTTCATAATGGCATGGACTCATATTCACTCATTGCCATTAAGCTGATCCCAACACACAGTGACCCCATAGTACAGAGTAAATCTGCCTTATAGGACTTCCAAGTCTATAATCTTTATGAAAGCAAATTGCCACATTTTTTTCCCCCACACAGTGGCTAGTGGGTTTGAACTGCTGACCTTCTGGTGAGCAGAGAAGAGCTTAACCACTGCACACCAGGCTCAAGACCTGCTCTACCACCTGAGTCTTGGGCAAGGAGTTGCTATCTAAGTCTCAGTTTGTTTAACTGAAACTGAGATTAATATTATGTCTCTGATCTGGCTTAAAATGTTGTTAAAAAGAAAACCAAATTTGTTCCTGTCCATTAATTCTGACTCATAGCAACCCTATAGGACAGGGTGAAACTGCCCCATAGGATTTCCAAGAAACAGCGGATGGACTCAAACTGCTCACCTTTTGGTTAGCAGCCGTAGTTCTCAACCACTACTCCACCAGGGCTCCTCAGAGTCATCATTGTTATAGTATGCTGTTGAATAAATTCCTTCTCATAGTGACCCTATAGGACAGCATAGAATTGCCCCATAGTGTTTCCAAGAAGTGGCTGTCAGATTCGAATGGCTGACCATTTGGTTAGCAGCCTGAGCTCTTAACCACTTTACCGCCAGGGCTCCATACAGGGTCATCACCCACCAAACCCACTGCCATTGTGTCAATTCTGACTCATAGCAACCCCATAGGACAGGGTAGAATGACCCCATAGAAGCACCTGGAGGATTTGAACTACAGACCTTTTGGTTAACAGATGTAGTCCTTAACCACTACGCTATCAGGATTTCCAGCAGTGTCATTAGGAGGATCAAAAAGAAATGGCATGAGTAAACTTTCTGATAAGTATTGTTTATGTGTGAACAATAAAAATCATCACTTCCTGTCATTAACATCCAACTCAACTGCCATCTCTTTCGCCAAGATTTATCTGGTTTCTTGAGCTTTAAATATTCTCTCTTGCCTCTGAAATACCACAGAATCTCACTTATGTCTCTCGTTTGATTCTTAAATAATTCTGTCTTGTATTATTTTTTATATGCATGTCTTAGGGAACCTTGAGTGCCAAATCCAGGTCTAGAGCACAATTGCAGCCCCCATTATGGTACCTTTCTTGGGAAAATCCTGTCATCATTTTAAACTAAATTATAATAATTATTCAACATAATTATTATCAGAGCAGTTCGTAACAGTAGGCCTGTTAAGTATTCAACAAATATTTGTTTTTCAGGTTTATTAAGGTATAATTTGCATTAGTCAAGTTTATTCTTTTCAAGTGTGTATTTCTATAGATTTTGGTAAATACGCACAGTTGTGCAACCACCGCCACAGATACCCTCTAAAATGGTCTTGTGGCTTTTTGTTGTCAAGTCCTTCCCCCACTTCTAACCCCTGGCAACCACTGATTTGTTTTATCTCTACAACTTTGTCTTTTCTAGAATGTCATATAAATGGAACCACAGAGTATGCAATCTTTTGAGGCTAGCTTCTTTAACTCAGCATAATACACTTAAGATTCATCCGTGTTGTACATCAGTTCTTCACTTTTCATTACTGCTTAGTATAAGGTCACCCGACAGCAGTGGGTTGAGTTGGGTTTAGAATTCCATTGTACGGATGGACCACAATTGGTTTATCCATTCACAAGTTGATGGACGTTAGATTGTTTCTGATTTTTGTTGATTATGAATAAAGCTACTATAGGTACCTGTGCAGAGGTTTTTGTGTGCACATACGTTTTCACTTCTCTTGGGTAAATACCTGTTTAATGAGATTGCTGTGTCCTAGACTAAATACTTAATTTTATAGGAAATTGACAGACTGTTTTCCAAAGTGACTGCTCCATTTTGGATTTTCATCAACAATGTATGAGATTTCCAGGTGCTCTGTATTCTGACCCAAACCCGTTATTGTCAGTTGTTTGTTTTTTATGAGTCATTCTAATAAATGTGTCATGGTGTCACATTGTGGTTTTAACTTGTACATCTCTAATGTCAAATGACAGAGTAGAACTTCCCCATAGGGTTTCCATGGCTGTAATCATTATAGTAGCAGACTGCTACATCTTTTTCCCATAGTGTGGACGGTGGGTTTGAACTTCTGACCTTTTGGTTAGTACTGATCTCTTAACCACTGCACCACCAGGGATCATTATGAGTAAGAGTGGATCCAGCAGCAGTGGGTTTTTTTAGTTGTTGCTAATGACAAATGAAACTGAACACCTCTTTTATCTGCTTATTTACCATCCGTATATCTTCTTTGGTGATGCCTCAAATCTTTTGTCAGTTTTTAACCAAGTTGTCTGCGAGTTCTTTCCTCATTCTGTATACAAATCCTTTATTAGATAAGTGTTTTGCAAATTTTATTGTCTTAAATAATGTCTTTTACAGAGTGTTCATTTGAAATTTTAATAATTAAATTTATCCATTTTTTTCTTTTGTAGTAGCTGATCTTTTATGGATGTTTGGTGTCATACCTAACATATTTTGCTGAAGTCAAGGTCACACAGATTTTCTCATCTGTTTTCTTCTAGAAGTTTTATAGTTTTAGGTTATACATTTAGATCTATGATCTATTTTGAATTAATTTCTGTGGATAATATGAGATATAGGTCAGGGTTCATTATTTTGCTTATGGGTGATAGTTATTCCAGCAGCATTTGGTGAAAAGACTATGCTTTCTCCACTAAATGGTTTTGCATCTTTATCAAAAATCCATTGATCATAAATGTGTCAGTGTCTTTGTGGACTCTCTCCTGTCCTGTTGATCTGTGTGTCTATTCTTTTTGTTTTTTCTTTTTTATTATGACTGAGTGAAAACGTACATTCCCGTATAAATTTGCATGCCCACCTATATGCAGCTTCCACTGCTCTCCCTGCCTGGTGACAGCACCCTATTCCTCTGTGCTCCATATATGACTCATCCTCCCAACAGTCTCCTTTCCCCTCTTCTCTACCCACTCCCCTTCCTACAGCCAGAGGTCAGCAAGATATCCTATAGATGTATAGAACCATAAAGTGAATCCAAAATATGGTCACTCTGCGTCGCCAAGTCCAGTCCATTTCTGTCCAAAGAGTGGATCTTCATTATGATTTATGGGCAAGGGCAGCATCAGGGCCACGGGCCATGCCCCCAGGGGAACCCCGAAGGTGCTGGACCGTCAATTGCGATCTTTTAGTGGAGATCTCAGGGTGCACTGCGTGCCTATTCTTTTGCCATCCTATGCTACCTTGATTATTGTAGCTTTTTAGTTATATGAAGTAAAGTTATATGAGTCTTCCAGTCTTCTTTTCAAAATTGTTTTGATTATTCTAATTTCTTTGGCCTTCTGTAGAATCAGCTTAGTAACTTCTATTAAAAAAAATTCCTGTTGGAATTTTGATTGACATTACATTGAATTTACAGATCAGTTTGGGGTGACTTAACATCTTAATAAAATAGAATCTATCTATCTCTGTTTATTTAGATCTTGTGTTAATTTCATCAATGTTTTGTAGTTTTTGGCTTGTAGATCTTGCTCACACTTAGCTGTATTTACTTCTAAGTATTATGAGTTTTGGGGGGCTATTATTCAATAAATATTTGTTAAATTAATGAATAAATAGTGCCAACCTTCTTGTGAATGTTTGTCTTCATTGTATAGTCAAATACAAGATGCGAGAGCAGGGTTGGCGAAGTCATCAAAGCCTTTTGTTTTGGGCAGGCCAGCGGTGAGGCTAGGAGACCTGAGTATAACTTTCTACTACTTGCCTGTTGAGCTGACCTGCTCTCAGGGCCACCCCATGTGTGTCAGAGGAGAACTGTGCTCCATAACAGTAGCTGGTTTTTCTAAAGTAGATCACCAGGCCTGTCTTCCAGTATGTTTCTGAGTGCACTCAAACCTCAGTCTTTCAGTTAGCAGCCAAGCACATTAAACATTTGCACTACCCAGGGATTCCAAGTATAACTCTAAAACCCCAAACGAACCTATTGCTGTTGAGTTGACTCCAACTCATAGCGACTCTATAGGACAATAGAACTGCCCCATAGAATTTCCAAGGAATGCTTGGCAGATTTGAGCTGCTGACCTTTTGGTTAGCTGCCGTAGCACTTAACCACTACCCTACCAGGCAGAAAATCTAGGCTTCTGTCAGACACCCTTCTTGCCAGGTTATATAAACCTTGGAGAGCTCCTCCTCCCAGGCGAGAGTCTGACTGCACAAGATGTACATTAAGTCTCTGCCTTTCAGAGAGTCTGGAAGATCTGGCTTTCTGTGTGGATACAATCAATGGTTGTCTCCGTTGCACTATTTGAAGGTTTTGAGTAGCCTGTTTGACCACCCATTTCTCTCCCACTGGCCTCCTGTGTCTCTTAAATGACCTCTTTCACACCCTTACTTTGAGTAAGGCACTGTATCTCCCTAAGACTCTTATTCACGTGGCTTCCCTGGGAGGAGGACACTCTGGCCCCTTGGGAAGGAAGAGAGTAACATCCATTCTGTCCAGTGAGTGTGTACTAATGGAGCACCTACCAGGTGAGATACTTTGGGGACCTCCAAGGTGAAAATGGCATCCCTGCCTTTAGGGGCTTTATAATTATAGGAGTTAGTTGTCACAGGCATTTTTATTGGAAGTGGTGATTTCAGGGTAGATCTGAAGAAGGAGTGCTGCTTGGGTTGTTCAATTCAGTGGAAGCTGAGAGGGCACAGATACCTGAGGCAAGTATGAAAGGGAGAGTTGCAGAAAGGGGCAATACGGTAGCAGTAATAACCTCTGCCTACTGTACACCTCCTTTTTTGTCTTGAGAGCATAATGAATGGGCTCACAAACTTGACACTGAGATACCCTGTATGTTATTTATAAATAACAGTACCTTGGGGCTGTATCTGGAAACCCTGGCAGTGTAGTGGTTAAGAGCTACAGCTGCTAACCTAAAGGTTGACTGTTCCAGTCCACGAGATGCTCCTTTGAAACACTGTGGGCCAGTTCTACTCTGTCCTGTAGAATTATTGTGAGTCATAATTGACTCAATAGCAATGGATTTGGGTCTTTTTGAGGAGCTAGGGTGGGGCTATATAGTAGTATGCAGTTTATACATCATTTTTGTACAACTTCGTTTAGTCTGTGCAATTACTTAATGTGGTAACCTATTGCCATTTAGTTGATTCTGACTTGCAGTGACCCTAAAGGACAGAGTACAACTGCCACATAGAATTTCCAAGGAGCAGCTGATGGAACTGAACTGCTGACCTTTGGTCAGCAACTGAGCTGTACCACTATACCACTAGGGCTCCTGTTTGTCTAGTCCAAAAGACCAAATCCATTGCTAACAAGTCAGTTTTGACTCATAGTGACCCTGTAGGACAGAGCAGAACTGCCCCACTAGGTTTCCAAGGAGTGCTTGATGGTTTTGAACTGCTGACCTTTTGGCTAGCAGTCATAGCACTTAACCACTATACTACCAGGGTTTCCACTTTGTGTGGCAGGTGGTATTAATTAGGGTGACTTGATGGCACAGTGATTAAGAGCTTGGGTGCCAAGTGAAAGTCAGCAGTTCAAATCCACCAGCTGCTTCTTGGAAACTCTGTGGAACAGTTCTGCTCTGTCCTGGAGGGTTGCTATGAGTCAGAATCAACTTGACGGCAACAGGTGTGATTTTTTTGATAGCCATTCTAATTGGAGCCTTGGTGACACAGTGTTTAAGCTCTCAGCTGCTAAACAAAGGATTGATGGTTTAAGCCCACCAAATTGTCTGTAAGAGAAAGATGTGGCCGACTGCTTCCACAGAGATTAACAGGCTTGGGAACCCTATGAGGAAATTCTACCCTGTCCTATAGGCTTGCTATGAGTTGAAATTGACTCACTGGCAATAGATTTTTTTTAAAGCTGTTCTAATAAAGAACTCCAAAATACAGTTCGATTTCTCACTCATCACAGATGAGTGGGTGTAAATCATTAGGGAGGAGGGGAGGTTTATGCTCCACGCAGTCATCCAAGCACTTGCGTTTCTTCCATCATGTGGTCCCATTCTCCTCTTGATTCTAGGAAACCAGGGGGAAAATAGTGGATTATGGGGAAGCTCTTATGGCTAAGGCCTTGCCATAATGCATATACTTCTTATTCAGTCACATGGCCACACCTGACCACAAGGGCAATTGGAGAATATTGCCAGGCAGTGTGCACAGGTGGAGTAGAATTGGATACTGGTGGGCACTAGTAGTCTCTGCTGTGGTAGTGTTTCCTTCATTTGACAAATGGAGACACTGAGGTGCAGAGTAGTTAAGTGACTTATAGAGGGACACACAGCTACTAAGTATAACACTTAGGATTTCAGCCAAGGTCTTCTGTTGGGATGGAACATGGAAAAAAGCAATAATAATTAAAAAAAAAAACCTCACTGCTGTGGTGTTAGTTCCCACTCATAGCAATCCCACTGGACAGAGTAGAATTGCCCCATATGGTTTCTAAGGAGCACCTGGTGGATTTGAGTTGCCAATCTTTTTAGTTAGCTGCTATAGCTCTTGACCACTATACCACCAGGGTTTCCAATAGTAATAATAATAACTGACAGGTGTGTGTGTGTAGGGGGTGTATGTTAAATAGGGTAGTATGCATAAAAGTCAGTAAATTCCAGGTTCCCTTTCTGGCCCTGTGGTCATCTACACTGTCCTGTAAATAGCCAAGTGTCTTTCCTTTGGACTGCAGACAGCAGAGTAACTACATAAACCAGTGGCCAGGCTTCCTCAGCAGTGGAGTCTGGGGAAGGGGACTGAATAGACTCTAGTGGCTGAGTAGTGTGTCTGCTGTAGACGTGGGTCATTGTGCACAGGCAGGGCTGAAGAGGCTGCACTCTTTCTATCCATTGCCTTCTGAACATCCACATACACACAAAAAAACCCCACTGCTATCAAGTTGATTCTGATTCATAGTGGCCCTATAGGACAGGGTAGAACTGTCCCATAGAGTTTCCAAGGAGTGCCTGGTGGATTCTAAATGCTGACCTTTTGGTTAGCAGCCATACTGCTTATAACCGCTACTCCATCAGAGTTTCCTCTGAACATCTGCGGCTGTTTTAGAATAGGTCTTTTCTGGGAGGCTGGCAGTGCCTTTGGCATGCTACTTTTGTATGTCTCCAGAGATGGCTCCCGGAGTCAGGCTCAGTGCCCTGGCCACGGATGGGGAAATTCTCTAGCCAGTACCTATACCCTAAGGAGTCTTTGTGGGCCCAAGCAACTTTAAAAAATTAATTTTAACTTAATTGTTTTAAAAGCTCTGACGTGAATGAATAAGCAAGTCAGCACCCATATCTTATATATAATTTATAGGTTAGACTTTAAAATAGCTCTTTTCATCTGCATGGTGGAATTGTGTGGCTAGAAACAATTCTGTGACTGACATTTCTGTGACACAAGAAAACAAATATGAAAGCCTTCTCAGCCGAGTAGGGTAAGGCTTTCCTGTCTAGAAGCGTTCTGTGTCGGAAGCTGCTGCTTTCATCAGTTTCCTAGGTGAGGAAATTGAGGCAGGGGTTGAGTTAGAGCTTTCTTAAGAAGTTTCCAGCTCAGGAGAGATTTGCGGGAGCTTTGACCCTCTTGCTGCTCCTGTTTTCTCTCCCACCACAGCCCAGTAGAAGAGGAAGACACAGCTGGGATGTGAGGTTGAGGCAGCAGGAATACAAGGACAAAGTCAGTCCACGGTACTACTGCTGTGTGACACATTGGCAACCCCTTTACCATCCTGACTTCCAAATTGACCTCTAAAATAGTGTGTCCTCTTGGCTGGCTGGCTGCAGGAACCTACCCCTCTTAAGGAGCAGCACTCTGCATTTCTCAGAATAAATGCCTCGCTCATTTGTTTAATGGAAATTGGTTTTGTTCCGTTTCATGTACCAAGCATTGTGCTGGATGATTTGGGTAAAACAGATGAATAAGGATATCCCTGACATCCAGTGAATTAAAGTCTATTGGGAATTATACAGAAATAGTTATAACTGCACAATAATAGTAATTGTATACATTATTATCTATGGAATAATTGTATACATTACTGTCTATACAATATTTTCAGATGAAGATGAGCACTATATGGAAACATGAAAGAACCCCACTTTGGGGGGTGGGGTGGAGGTGGAGCCATGTCTTAAAAGAAGTAAAGGTTAAGTTTAATTCTGAAAATAATAAATAATCCAGAAAAAGAAGAAGGGTTTTATGGGGTTAGAGAGCAGCATGTGGAAATGCCTTGGGGCCCAGACAGACACAGAGACTTGAATGGAAGCTTGTTATGGATGGAATGTAGAATCAGGGAAGTTGGGTGGAAAGACTTGGAGATAATGCTCAGGTGAAGGATAGGCCATGAATGGCCTTGTCTGTGATGTGTTATGAATTATAAACTTGATTCTGAAATAGAAGAGAGCTACTAAAGTTTGGAAGTGACATCATATTTGTATTCTGGAATTTTTCAAGCCGTACTCTAGAGCATGTATTGGTGGTAGGCAAAAGAATTAATAATGGATGCAGTAGGAAACCAACCATTTGAGATGACGGTAGCCGGAAGTTGAGGGACGGGGACGGTAGAGATAGAGAAGGGTAGAGATTTGAGAGACATTGAATTAGTAAAATACTGGGAGGGAAGATAGGGGTAGAACATGACCTCAGGTAGCAGCTTGGGCCATGGAGATGTTAGTAGATAAAGGAATGTGACAATAAGGACTGCTACAAGGTTGGTGATAGGTTTAGTTGGAAGTCATGTTGAGTGTGAGGAGCCTGAGAATGTTCAGAAGGCAGTGGATAGAAAGGATGGGAGTTCAGGAGATAGATTGGGCAGTGATTAACAGACGGTGGTAAATCAAGTCATGGAAATGAAGAGGGAATTGGGGGAAGAATATGTAGACAGAGGAAGAACTGGAAGGGCCCATGATAGAACTCTAGGGCAGCATCATATTTCAAGGGACAGGCAGAGAAAGGTTATCCCATGAAGCAGGGCAAGGAAGAAAGGACAGAGTTGGGAAGAGAACAAGCAGTACGTCCTGGGAGACAGAGGAAGTGATCGATTTCAGGAAATTGGGGGATGGCCAACAGAGCCTAATGCTGATGAGAGGTCAGTGTGGGGCCTGGAAAGCATCTATTGTTTCAAGCAACAAGAAAGTACAGTGACTGTTGGTGAGAATAGTTTTATGATGTGATGGGAGAAGCCAGGCATCAATGAATTGGATATAAAGATGAGGAAGCTACACTGAATATAGTAAAAATACTCTGTGTGTGTGTGTGTGTGTGTGTGTGTGTGTGTGTGTACCTTAGATGCAGAGGGCTGGGGTCATTATGCTTCTCAGTTTACATCATTATTATCCAGGCAAGGTCTGTCTGTTAGTTGGTTGATTGATGAATTGATTTCCTTTTACCTCCATTTCCCTCCCTACACCTAGAGGTAAACATTTTAAGTTTTCTTTTTGTTTGTAATGTATATTGTTTTATATACATGAATTTTTTTTCTTGTGATTAAGTGAAAGTTTTCAATTCAAGTCAGTTTTACATGTCCGCCTCTCTGCAACTCTCCTTTCTCACCCTGTGACAGCACACTCTTCTTTTTCATCATTTACTTCCAGTATCCACTTAACCAGCACTTGTCCCCTCCTCTTCACTTTTTCCTTTCCCCTCTAGGGAGAAATCAGTAAGACAACCTGATATACATAAATAAAACCGTAAGTCACACACACCATATCCATCGCTCTGTGTCCCCAGGTCCAGGCCATTTTTTGTCTGAAGTGTTGGATTCAGTACCAGTTTCGGCTCTAGACTAGCAGCAGGTCTAGGGGCCGTGTTCTCAGGGGACCCTCCGGGCTATTGGACCATCAATATCTGGTCTTTTAATAGACTCTTGATCTGCACATCTCTTTTTTATATGCGTGTATTTTTAAATTACATAAATGGTGTATGATAGATCTTATTCTGTCTTATATTATCCAGCACTGTCCTCAGGTGCTACCACCTGTCCTCCACATGCACATCTACCGCGTTTTGACCTGCCCGTCCCGTAGAGTTGAACACACAAGATTGTCTTCACCTCCCCACCACCACAATCAGTAAACATCCTGATAGACCTGTGTGAGAATTTCTTTGGAGCAGAGATACGGATACTTAGTTTACCAGAGCCCTGGCTGAATGCCCTTCAGAATGGCTGGATCAATCCATCCTCCCACTGGCAGTACAGAAAGGTTCTCTGTATCACCATCTACACCTGACGTTTTCCAGCTTGGTGCTAACTGTTGCTTGTGATGTATCTGTGTTTTAATCTGCTTTTGTCAGCTAATCACTCAAGTTTAGCATTTTGGGCTTCCCCTTCTATAAATTGTATGCTCACATCTTGGGCAACTTTGTCAAGAAGTTTCACTCTGAAAGGGAACAGAGAGAAAAGGACAGTACAGGGGTTTATTTTTTTGAAGATGAGGAAGACTGGAGCACATATCGCTGAGGATGCAAGGGAGAAAAAGTCAAAGTTTACCTTCCTCCCAGGATCTGGGGGGTGGACAGAAAGAAAGACTGTGAGGAACTGTTCTCACTTGGTAATAGCAGTGAGACTGAGGCGGGGGGAATGGGATGGAGGAGGGGAGCCTGTGTGTGGCCTTCCCTGTGTCCCTCTTGACTCTCCCTTCTGCTGGGTATAGAGGCAGTGGATACTCCATGGGATGGATAAGTGGGACATGGCAACTTTACTCAGATTCTAAGAAAATGCTATATTTTTTAAGTGCTTGGAAATTGTAATGGGTTTAAATTGTGGGAAGGGAGGAGAGATGTGTGAATTTCACTGTATGAGATGTGGCACAAATAAGGTTTTAGAGGCATAGAACCTGACAGTGGAGGTATGAGAGGGGACCTGTGG
Source organism: Heterohyrax brucei (assembly GCA_028571685.1). NCBI lineage: Eukaryota > Metazoa > Chordata > Mammalia > Hyracoidea > Procaviidae > Heterohyrax > Heterohyrax brucei. The sequence continues at coordinate 86,005,407 of CM053151.1, read as the reverse complement.
ACTCTCTGGTTAGAGCAGAGAATTAGCTTAAGGGAAAGTATGAGTTCTGCGCAGAACTGTGTAGGACCTTGGGTTCTAGACTGAGTGGTGCAGAGAGTCATTGAAAGCTTACAGAGTAGGAATGTGTCATTAGGAGAGGGGTTATGTAGGATGGATTGAAGGCACTGAGCATGAGTGGAGATGGACCATTATTCAGTCCAGGTGCTAAGTGGTAAGGGCACTCAGGCAGTATATGGGGGGGGGGAGAAAAGAAAAAGGAAGGTAAACTGAGGTCCACCTTTTTTTTGACAGGGCCACTGTAGATGTAGTTGTGCCTTTCATATTGCATCGTTATCAGAAAGCACATAAAATCTTAGGGATACTAACATTCATCAGTGAATTTAGGTGTTGAGAACTTGATCCTTCCATTGTAAAATTCTCCATCAATCTATTATCTAGAGGTTTTGTTATTTGAATGATTTTTTCTGAACAATTGTTTTGTTGCTGTTTTTGTTATGTGCTGTTGAGTTGGTTCCAACTAGTAGTGACCCTGTGGACAACAGAACAAAACACTGCCTAGTTTGGCACCATGTCCACGATTGTTTCTATGCTTAAGCCCATTGTTGGCGGCCGCTGTGTCAATCCATCTCATCAAGGGTCTTCCTCTGTCTCACTGACCCTGCGTTGTATCAAGCATGATGTCTTTCTCCAGGGACTGATCCTTCCTGACATGTCGTAAGTATGTAAGATGCAGTCTTGCTGTCTTTGCTTCTAGGGAGCATTCTGATTGTACTTCTGGAACAGATCTGTTTGTTCCTTTGGCAGTCCATGGTGCATTCACCCTTCTTTAACACCGCAATTCAGAAACTTCAGTTCTTCTTCTGTCTTTGTTCATTGCCTAGCTTTTGCATGTGTATGATGCCATTGAAAATACCATGGCTTGAGTCAGGCACACTTTAGTTTTCATGATGACAAATTGTTGCATTAGAAGTTAGAAATTCAGTAGGTGAAGGGAAGGACAATACACAATACAAGGGAAGCCAGCGCAACTGGACTAAGCCAAAAGCTAATAAGCTTCCTGAATACAACCGAATACTTTGAGGGACAGAGTAGTAGGGGTGGGAGTCTGGGAACCATGGTTTCAAGTGACATCTAGGTCAATTGGCATAATAAAGTTTATTAAGAATATGTTCTGCACTGCACTTTAGTAAGTAGCATCAGGGGTCTTAAAAGGTAATGAGTGGTCATTGAAGTGCCTCAAGTGGTCCCAACCCACCTGGAGCAAAGAAGAATGAGGAAACCAAAAACCCAACCCATTGCCGTCAAGTCGATTCTGACTCACAGTGACCCTATGGAACGGAGTAGAACTACCCCATAGAGTTTCCAAGGTGTGCCTGGCAGATTTGAACTGCTGACCTTTTGGTTAGCAGCTGTAGCACTTAACCGCTATACCACCAGGGTTTCCAAAAAGACACAAGGACAATACGAGCCCAAGAGACAGAAAGGGCCACGTAAACCAGAGACTCAGAGAACTAGATGGTGCACAGCTACTACCATCAGTGACTTCCTTGATGGGGAACACAACAAAGTTGCTGACAGAGTGGGAGAAGAGCGGGGTGCAGAACTCAAGTACCAGTAAAAAGATCAGACTTAATGGTCTGCCAGAGGCTGGAAGGCCCCCAGAAGACATGGCCCCTGCACTCTTTTAGCACAGAACTAAAGCCATTCCCAAAGCCAGCTCTTCAGACAGAGATTAGATGGACTATAAGACATCAAATGATACTTGTGAAGAGCATGCTTCTTAGCTCAAGTAGATATGTGAGAGAAGATGGGCTGCTCCTGTCCCTGAGGCAAGAAAAGACCGGGACAGGAGCTTGGTGGGTGGAGAGGAAAGAAGAAGCATACTGTCACATATAGGGAGAGCAACTAGAGTCACATGACCATGTGTGTGTAAATTTTTGTATGAGAAACTAACTCGAACTATAAACTTTGACTTAAAGTATGTTTGAAAAAGTATATATTTCAATGATTATTTAAAATAATTTATTTTAACCTCTGCTTGATCTCTACCATTGTTGAAGCTTGACCACTTGCCTAGGCAATTTTTATCAGAGAAGAGAAAAACCCCTATGGGTGTTCTAGAAAAGTCCTCCAGGAAGAAGAGAAACTGGACATTCTTTTGTATTCAAATACCAAAGAATGTTACTTATTCTGAGAGAGGAGGCCAATAGCTATCTCAAAAATAATGAATCAGGAGAGACAGGAAAAAGTAGAACCGAATAGCAGTAGCCTTTGTAAATGTAGATATTAAGCCAAAAGATCCCGATAGAGGATACTCTTTGAAAAGTGTATATATTGAGTGTATCATTCTTCCTCTGTCCTTTAATCCCTTCAGTGGCCGTTTGCCTCTGTGCTGGACATGAGGTGCTGATAGATTGTGGTTAAGCTAGTGGGCTGATGACCCAGTCCCTATATCAGAGCTGAGCAGCACCTGTTGCCTAGCCAAATCCCTCTAAGAGCTGTCAGAGCTGTGAACCCACCCGGCCCCTCCCCTACTCCAGCAGCTGCAGCATGACTGGACCTCATTCTTAGTAGGATATTTTTCCATGAGGAGAGTGGGCAAGTTGTGACATGTGGGCCCGAATTCCCTGCCTGGTGACGTAAACTGGAGCAGAAAGGTCTGAGTAAGACCTCACCGGATGGCAGTGACCTAGACTGACCAGGATATTGCAGAATCATGGGGATCCTTGATGGCAGCAATCACAGATAGGAACTTGGGGACTTGAAGAACCAGGAATGACACCCTGACACTGATTTAGTTGCCAGGCCAGGTCATAATGGGAACTGCAGAGCGTGGAAAAGCAGAGTGTGCTGCGGCGATGGGAAAACACCTTGGTTCTGGCGCTGGTTGTGGTGTCTGCCAGTAGGAAGGGTCGCTCACAAGTTGCATGCTTTAAATGAACCTCCCAATTTCACCATGGTCCTGACACTTTCCCACTCTGCTGTCATGGGAGCCACGTCCTAGCTCTTAGCCATATGGAGTCTAAGCTGCACTGTGTAGGGGGAGACCTCTGGCAGGCAGAGGGGAATACCAGGCTAGCTTGGGGATGGAAAGAAGAGTAGGCTGGAGATAGATTTAGATAATCTGCACTGGGCATCTCTTTAGCTCTCCCTGTTTTGGTGTGTGTGCATTTACTTATTTGACTGTTCTTTAAGGGTCTATGAATATGCAGTGAGACTGCTCAGATGGAGTAGAAGGATGCCCCCTTCTTGGTAAATGCATTGGCAGCAAAGTTACCAGAAAACTTCAGGATTTAGTTTGCTGACCTAGGCACCATTATAGTTTGATACACTATCAAACTGTGTTAGAAATCAGTGTACGGTAGCATTAAGGGAACAGGACACACCAGGAAGCAAGTGAGGGCTCACACATTACAGCTAATAAAAATAAAGTGAGCCTAGGTTCTCTGTTTAATGGAGACAGTGCTCAAGATGCTTTAACAGCCTACACCTGTGGCCTGGCTGAGGCAAAGGATGGCATCACTCTGCATTTTCCCCCATGTCCTGCTCTTTGCAGTTTGTTATTATCTCACATTCATGTGCCCCAGGAAAGAGGAGAGGGTGCTGTTTTCTCTGCTTAGATGGGTGTGGGGTAGAAGGAAAGGAGAGAAGTGTTGTCTTCTGCTCACCTAGCATGACTCCACAGTGAGGAAACATGGGGAGAACCGATGGATCCTAGCCAGGGCTCCTGCTGTCCCCTGCAGCAGGGAGAGGAGCTGCTGTGGGCACCACTTCCTCAGTTCCTCATTGACCTGGGTTAACTGGGTACAACATATTTGCTTGAGATCCCAAGGCCTAACACCTGATCTCAGAAGTGGATGGGTTCCTGGGCATGCCATGAAGGGTGGAGCTGGGGTTGCATCAGTGACCCTCTGCAGTCCGTTGACCAGGCAGGCATTCCTTCTGAGACTGAGCACTCTGTGGGATCAGAAGAACTTGTCAGTACTGAGTTGTGGGCAGGTCTCCTAGGGACCTACTCTACTCAAAATGTAACCTGCCATCGGTAGGGGACAGAAGCTTCCTGGGTGAGGGTGTGGGAGAACCTTGTACCGGAGCTGGCTGCTTCTAGACCATGTATTTGGAGACAGACTGTCTAGCTGGTAGACAAGATGGATGGGGAAGTCACACAGACTGGGGAAGACCCATCTACACTTAGAGTCTGGAAGGTTAAGAGAAGGATTTCTTGGGAGCTCAAGAGTGAAATGGAAAGCTTTGATATGAAGGATGGACAAGGAGCTACTTCTTATGCCTTTTTTCTGGGGATAGGTTGCTGGCGGGGAAGGAGAGTGGCAGTTCAGGGTCTGACTTTAACCATGTACTTGCAGCCCTCTGTGACTCATGGAGGGTCACTCCAAATGCACAGATGGAGGCTGTCACTGAATATGTGACCACGTCACCTCATCTCCAAGTTCCTTCAGGTACTGACTTGAATGTTATTTCCGTCACCCTTCACTTGGTTAGGTGTCCCCGCTATGAGCCCCAACATGTTATTAGATTTAGTCATGGTAGTTTGTTTATGGTTAACACGCCCAGCTGCTGATTGAGTATTGGCCCTTGGAGTCTACTCAGAGGCATGTCGGAAGAATGGCAGTCTACTTCCAAACAATCAGCCACTGGAAACCCTGTAGAACACAGTTCTACTCTGGTGCACACAAGGTCACCATGAGTTGGCACTGGCTCAGCGTGCTAGCACCACCTTTACTGATTTAGTTTCTTTACAGCCAGGCTTTGGAGGGCCATGATGACGGTAATGGAAATTGAAGTAGGCGACACTGGGAAAGCACTGAACTGAATTTGGTGTCAGCCACATCTTTTTTTCTTTTTCTGGAGTAAGTAAGCCTGTGTAGCTTTCCTGTTTTCTTATTTACTTCTCTTTGCCTTTCATACTTTGTTTCCCAGGAGCTTTCTTGCTGCAAAGCACAGCTGGCCAATTGTCCTGCCCACCCTCTGATGGCACATCATCTGGGTGAAATGCGGGGTGGACTTGGCTGGAGGGCAGAACCCTAGTCTATATGTTGTTTCCTTGGTGTTTTTCAGGAACCAGACCCTTCTGAAAAGACTAAAGTTGTATATGTAGACATAATACAGGTACACTTTCATATTCCCAGCAGAGCCACTGTCTGGCTGCTGCCTTCTTTGAGCCACAGTGGCAGAAGGAATGGCATTTTTAAGCACAATGAATTGCTGTCAGCCGCTGCTTGTGTGCACCCGGGGCCATCAATCTTGTCTTGCATGCTGGGCCTGCTGGGCCGCCTGCTCGGACTCTTCTTTCTGGGGCAGACTTATTTACGGAGCCACAGCAAAAGTAATCTCACTCCCCTAGCTCCGTGCCCTGGGCCTCCCTTGGCCACTCTTAAAAATAGCCCAGGATGAAGAGGGAGAACCAAGGTCCAGTTACGTCCCTTGCTGGGTCTAATCTCACCTCACTGCCTGCGTCTGGCAGCTCAGCCCTTTTGCGGGGGATGCTGGACAAGCATGCGGCCGGTGGGAGGTGGTCAGCCTGTCAGACCTTCTCTGGCTCAGAGCTGTGAGCAAAGAAGTGGTTTCCCATAAGGGAAGGAGAGGAAAGGGATGGCAGGTGGAAGTCCCTTCCCAGCTGTCTTTGCCCAGCCAGTTGAGTGGGAAATCTCAGCCCTGGAAGTTGTGTGCCTTTTTGTGGAAGAGAACAGGGGCAGTCCGAAGGGAGAAGTGTGTTCCTGGTCACAGTTCTGGCACTGTGGGGCGTGCCATGTTCTGAGTGACAACTCATTTCCCCACCTTACCCCATCTCTTCCCCTAAGTGACAAACGCCTTTGCAAAGCCTGAACAGCTGGGCATTGCCCTCGGTTTCCATGTTCTGTGTTCTGCCTGCACTTGCTGCACTAAAATGCATCCAGTCGAGAAGGTTAAGCTGGGTGACAGTTTGGCCTTTGGTCCCAGATGCAGTAATTAATTCCCTAGATGACCTTGGGCAGGCCTTGTCCTGTATTAGGTTTTGGCTTTTTTTCTTGTGCAATTAGAGTGGATAATTCTGGCTCCTTCTTACCTCAAAGGGATGTGGTGGGATTGATTAATCAGACTGTGGAAAAAGAGCCTCGAGTGATTCTGTGTCTGAGAACAAGGCTTATAGCACTACACTGCTACCGGAGTGGGTGTGTGCGTACTTGGTTTTGTGTGTGCGTTTGGTTGCAGGTATGCATGTGGGGGGTTGCATGTTTTAGATGGCCGGTTGGAGTATGTTTCTGTGTGTTGATGTGTATATGTGATGCGTATGTCCATATATTGGAAATGGTGTGTGGGGTGTGTTTTAGAGACATGTGCATGTGTGTGTGTGGTGTATGCATCTGCATGTGTTGGAGATGTGTGCATGTGTGTGTGAGAAAGTTGCACATGTAAGGTACGTGTGCGTGCACATGTAGACAGGGTAATCTATGTCACAGCTCACCAGTTGTTGAGATACTTGTCACGTGTCTGACTCACTGTTTCCTCCCACTGATAGGAAGGTACTGGGCTCCCTGCTCTGTCTTACAGATTTCGTCTTGGGGCCCTTTAAGCTCCCTGGGGAGATGATTGACTGGTGAGCACAGATGAGTAACTTTAGGCTGAAGGAAAGCTAGTCATTTCCCAAAGGCCCAAGGTGTTCAGGGCCTAGCCTGGCATCTCTAGCCTCACCGCTCTTCATCCCTGACCCTACCTCTCCCTTCGGTTACCTTGTAAGCCTTAAGGTTCTTAAATCTCGTCATGTTCTTTCTTCAGGTCTTTGCCCCATGCTCTTTGTTTGGTTTCTTTTTCCTTCCCATCTCTCTCTTTGTGAGATGCCTTCAGTCTTCTCTCAGGTACCAGCTTAAACGTCCCTTCTCCTGACACCGCAGTTGCCACCATGAGTCTCCCACCTTCCTTACCCTGTTCTTTCTCAGTGGTGGCGCATGTCACACCTTATTGTAATTGCTGGTATAATGTTCTGTCTCCCCTTCATGAGGTCAGGACCCTTCTTCTCCTCATAGTTGGTTAGCACAATGCCTGACACCTATTTGAGGCTGGATACATATTTGAATTAATCATGAATGAATGAGTAAGCAAAAATGATCAGTGATAACTCGAGGCACAGCACCGCTGTTCACAGGACTCCCTAGCCACCACCCTCAGTGCCACTGTGCTGATGGCCTTGATTGGGTGACAGGCTGCTCTGGGCTTGTTTTTATGCCCTGGAATTCAACAGGAGACCTTGTCTGAGAACCAGGCCACACTTCAGAGGAGGCAAAACCAAGAGCTCAGCTTTCTGAATATTTGCTGCTGGGAAAGAACTCAGAGGGCTCCTGGGCAGCCTTTGCTAGCTGTCAACTTCCCAGATAGAGTCCCCCACCCCCATGTCAGGGGGGCTGCTAACGTCAGTGGCATCTCTAAGTTTGCATTCATTCCTCTCCTCTGATTCTTGTTAGAGTCGCTGATTCCCGGCGTACAGCTTCTCCCTTCTGTTTCCCTGCCCCCAGTCTCCCTGCTCCAGGTTGGGCCTCAGCCCCCTTCTGCTGGGCAGGAGGCTGCTCTTCCTAGCACATACCACCCACCACCGGCCATTGACTCCCAGGAGAGCCACCCCCTCTGTACTCTGTCAGTGGTGGCAGCGGATTTGGAGGAAGCAGTTTGCTGAGACTGACGTCTCCACCTGCTGGCCGTCCTGACCCTTGCTGTATACAGCTTTCTGTCCCCACCGCCACCACTGCTGTTACTGTTGTTGCTGCCGCCGCTGCTGCCGCTGCTCCTGCAATATCTTGTCACACATGGCCCAGAGACCCCGGGTGGGAAGCATGCCCAGGCAGATGACACAGTGTGCTGCTTCCGGAAAGATCTACTTCTGTCAGATGGTCCGAATAAGTTTCCCCTGAGAAAAAGTCCTAGGGGGTGGGGAGTTAACCCTCTGACTGTGTTACTGTCCCCCCAGGGACCCTTCCATGAAGACTGAGGCAAGCAGAGCTGCTGAGAGCCTGCTGACATGACATCGGCCACAGAGTTTGAAAGCGTGCCACCATACAGCCGGATCAATGCCCGCTGGGATGCCCCGGACAACGAGCTGGATAATGACAACAGCTCAGCCAGGCTCTTTGAAAGGTCCCGGATCAAGGCCTTGGCAGGTACCATTTGGGGCTGAGGACGTGGTGTGGGGGTTAGGGAAGCCATCCTTACAACCCCGACGTCCTCTTCCCTCCCACCTATGGCAAATCCTGTGTGTGTGTTGGGGTGAGCCCTAGCAGGGCTCTGAGGCAAATGTGTTTGCATGGTCAAGGACCCCTGGGAAGCACAGGCTCAAGCAGCCTCTGCTCCTAGTGTCCCCACGTTCCTCCCAGGGACCACTGAGAGTCAAGGCATTGGTGCCAGGTAACCCTTACCCTCTGCCTCTGCCCTAAATGACCTGTGGTCAAAGTCAGAAGTAAGAAAGGCTGGGCGAAGGAGTGGCTATAAGGGTCTGAATAGTGTAACAGAGGCGCATGGGGCCTGGTTGCATGTCTTCTCCTTCCTGCTTGGGCCTGAAAGGAGCAAGCATTGTCCTCCGTGGGGTCCCAAAAGAAAAGAATGATTCGAGATGAAATTAAGAGTAGACAACATCCTCTCACACTGCCCCAGGAAGGAGGATTTTCTGGACTAAACCGCTCATCCTTGAGCTGGAATTAGATTTTTACTTAGCAGGTTCATAATGGATTTCAGGGTGTGTGTGTGTGTGTGTGTGTGTGTGTGTGTGTGTGTGTGTGTGTGTGTGTGTGTGTGTGTGTGTGTGTGTGTGTGTGTGTGTGTGTGTGTGTGTGTGTGTGTGTGTGAGAGAGAGAGAGAGAGAGAGAGAGAGAGAGAGAGAGAGAGAGAGAGATCTTAAATCTCCAGTAGATATGGCTTTTCCTCCCCCTGCTGGCTGAGTTCTGACTTTTATTCTTGGAATTTTTTCCCCAGCCCCTGTAACCGTTGCCTCCCTGGAACCTGACCTGGGCTAATACAGCCTGACCCTAACCTAGTCTTTAGCCAATAAAGAAACCAAAACAACAACAGAAAACCAAACCCAGTGCCATCAAGTCGATTCCAACTCATAGTGACTCTGTAGGACAGAGTAGCACTGCTCCATACAGTTTCCAAGGAGTGCCTGGCAGATTTGAACTGCTGACCTTATAATTAGCAGCTGGAGGACTTAACCACTATGCCAACAGGATTTGTTATGTGGGGTGGCATGCTGCGTACATGGGTGAGGCTCCCAGTCACTTGGCCCAGTGAGACTTGTTTCTGTTACTGGTGGCTCCCATCTTCTGTCCTGTAAGAAAAGTACAACCTTTCCTCTAAGGACTTTCTGAGGTAGCTCTTCCTTTGCCCCCATCCCTCTTGGCCCTATCAGAAGTTTATAGGAGTTCTCTTCTACCTTCCCTCTAATCTCTCTTCCCTTCATTCTTCTCCCACATACCTTGGTCGCCTGCTGACCTTGAGGCGTGAGTAGGTCTCTCAGCCCGTCTGGGCCATATTGATCTTTCACCTGGAAGTGTCTGGGTTTCCCATCTTCCAGAAAAGAAGGTGGCATTTCTTGTCGTGAAGGAGAATCCAGTTGAGTCTTAGTAATCACACTTTGTGTCCTTGCTCTTCACAAATTGTCTTGTTCCTTTACCTTTTAAGCACTCCCTCCCCTTCAAACTCCTTCCACATTTTCCTTAGAGACAGATCATAACACCAGCCCTGTGCTTTTGCTTATGTAATTTAACCTCTTAAAACAACCAGACTTGGAACTTTTGGCCTTGTCGATCCTGCTGTACCCTTTTAATGTGTCTGTGCTAGCTGGATTTGGCTTTAATGAGCTTGGTGGTACAGGTGGAGGAATAAGTAACCATAGTCTTCAAGGTTTGTCCAAGGGCAGTGGGAGGAGAGAGGGAGTCTTTTGTGCAGGACTCCTTTGATCTGTTTCCCAGTTATCCTATTTTTAAAGAAACCAAAGTCAATTCAGTTTTAACAATTACTTATTGCACTCCTGGAAACTGGTGGAGTAGTGATTAGGTACTATGTCTGCTAACCATAAGGTCAGCAGTTTCAATCCACCAGGTGATCCTTGGAAACTCTATGGGTCAGTTCTACTCTGTCCTATAGGGTTTCTATGAGTCACAATTGACTCAGTGGCATTGGATTTGGTTTGGTTTTGGTTTTATTGCATTCCTACTATGTCTAAAGCTAAACTCCTGTGCTAGGGATGAAGGTAGAGAGGGGAAACCATAGAATCGTCAACCCAGAATCTGTCTCTGAGTAGTTTATAATCTATCAATGAAAATGAACTCTGTTTACAATTAATTAGCATGAATAAAATTAAGGCAGAAATGTAGGAGTTGCGTAAATTAAGTAACAATGAGAAAATAAAGGAGGAGACGTGAGGAAAATTGGGGAACAGTGTATAGAAGAGGTGGCCCTGGAGCTGGGTATTGAAAGGTGCCTGTGATCTTGACAGGCAGATGACCTCAGAGTTTCTGTGATTGACCTGTACAGTAGCTGGGTCTCCAGCACAGTCTGGAAAATGAGTGGGTAGAGATGGCAAACACAAGAGAGCATCCGCACAGGAAACTTAATGGTCAGTACTGGGTTGATGAGAAAAGAGCCTGTGGCTAGCCTTGGCAATGCCTTTGTTGTTGTTAGCTGTACTCAAGTCCGACCCAAAACTTGTCCCATTCCGTGCTGTCCACATGATCAGCTGTAGATCAGCCATTATGATCCTTTTTAATGTATTACGTCTGTTTTTGTTGTTGAGAATATGTGCAGCAGAACATACACCAATTCAACAATTTGTACATGTGTATTTGATTATATGCTTCAAGTTAGGCAGCCTTTCTCACTTTCCTTTTCCAAATTGTTCCTTCCCCTGTAACATAAACTATCTGCTTAAGTTTCCTATCTATTTTTTTGAATTGTTGTTGTCAGTTTGATCCCATATAAATAAGTTCTTTAGAAGAGCATAGTGCTCAAGGCAGACATTCTTTACTAATTAAGCTAAACTGTTGAGTTTTAAGAAGACTTCAGGAGATATTTTTGGTTTAGTGTTTAAAGATTATCTCATGGCAGTAGTTTCAGGAGTTCATCCAGCCTGAATGGCTCCAGAAAGTCTAGATTCCATAAGAATTTGACATTCTGTTCTCCATTTTTTCCCTTTTGATCAGGATTCTTCTCTAGCATCTTCAATCAAAACATTCAGTAACAGGTCTAGTTCTTTCTTTCTAGTCTTGTTTTAGTCTAGAAGTTCCACTGGAACTGTTGAGCTTCATAGCAATACACTAGCCTCTACTAACAGACAAAGGTGCATTTGGCTGTATTCTTCACCTAGAGCATACATTTTATCTACTAAAGAATCTGAATACCCTCCCACCAAAGGGGAAACCACTGAGTGTAGAGTTGCATGCCTGTTTATCAATTCAGTACTTCTGGCTGACAAGTAGACATGTAAGTTTGGGGTCTATTCAGGATTTTAAAAAGCAAACAAAATCCTAAGTATTTTACTTCCTTGCCTCTCCAGAATGCTCATTCTGAAAGATCTGTGATAGAGGCTAAAGGTTTGAGAGGTCCAAAGTAGGGTGCCAGTTAACCCCATTCTGGTGGATTGATGGAGGGCAGAGGAGAGTATATTATTCTTACCCAATTTTAAATTTCTTGACATTTTTCTCTTCTGTACTGTTTTTGGGGCTGCCTTAGTCATTTAGGCAGGAACCAGCCTTTCCAAAGATGCTTTAGAGTATTCATGGTCTAGGAAGCAGAGGCCACCCTTGGTCACCATGATCTCACTCACTCCTCTACTCCTTAAGAGATTATAGCAAAGAAGGCATTCAGTTCTGCATTTCTTACAAGATGATGGTGATCTCCTTTGTGGGTATGTGCAGCAAGGTTGGGAAGATGGGCATTTTCTGAATTTTCTTTCTGGAACCAGTGATCTTGAGGCAAGAAAGAAAATGCCATGACACCCAGATTTGAGTCCTGATTTGAACTCAACGCCACTGCTATACAGGACCCTTGACTCAGTTTTTCATTTTATAAAATGGGGGCAGTGGTACTTTCCAGAGATTGCTATACAGAGCAAATAGGATCAAGTATGTCAAAGTATTTTATTAACAATAGAGTGTTGGATAATGTTGCCAAGTATTTCCTGTCTTCTCTCCTGACTTTAGACTGTCACCATGATTGGCTCAGTGATTGCCCCAGTTACCTTGGTCTGTTATAGGGCTTATTTCCTCCTTTGTGAATCCCATTCCCCTTTTTCTTGAACGGCTTTGGTTGGAAGAAAAAGCCAGGGACATATGGAATTTGTCTCATGCCTGGTGCTCTCAGCCTTTCCTCCCAAACCTAACGCCCAAGTCTCTCTCTTAAGGCCTCCCAGTTCAGGATCCCTGCTCTGCCCCTGCCATCTGGCTGGGTGATTTGGGACATCCAAGAAACCAGGGGATAATGAGTCCTCATCATATGTTCCTCCTGGGTCGGCATCTACTCCAGACCCATAGATAGAAAACCTACACTTGGTTAAGTTATTGCTGTTACCAGCCATCATGTCAGCCCGCACTCATGGCAACACTGTGCACAATGGGACCAGGCTGTTGTGATCCACAGGGTTTTCGTTGGCTGATTTTTTGGTACTACAAGGTGCATAGCTGGTAATAAAACCTGGGTCTTCTGTACAGACATGTTTCTAGGGATTCAAAGAAAGGGATTAGTGAAAAAGGCCTAAGTTCCAATCCCTGTAAGAGGTTCCAGCCTTCATGTTTCCATAGGAAGTCTCCAAGTGTCTGCTAGAGCCATCCTTGTTGTCACTGACACGCCATATCCTCTTTCTTGTTCTTTATCGGGTAAACATTTGTGGCTGTGTAGACGGGAGAGAAGTAGTGCAGGCTTCAGAGAATCTGCAGGCCAGGATGCCCGTCCTCTAGACTCCCTCTCCCCACCCTGGAGGAGGCCTGCCTGCCTGTGCAGTGCTCCCCCGCCCTCGGGTGTACACCCCGTGACCACGGGCTGCAGATGCTGCCTCAGGGCATAGGTGACGGAGCTGGAGGAGGAAGGAGTCAAGGACTGCCACAGAAGGATGTTTCTGAAGAGGACCCCTGCCCACTAATCACCCTCCCACTTCCTCTCTTCCCTCTGCTTCCGCTTTTTTCCTCCCCCTGCGTCCCTCCCACTTCCCCCACCCTGTACCCATGCACACAGCTTGGCATCCAGCATCCCATGAGCCACCTGCTGCGTGATTTACAGCCCCTCGGTGCAGAGAGGCATCTTGGTGGTTGCTATACAGAGAACAGTCCGCAGCCTCCTGAGAAGGGCCTGTAGGGAAGAGACTAATAGGTTCTTTCTCAGCTGTTCCCCAGTTCTTTGATGTGTGAAACAATTATTAAGAAAGAGACTAAAGAGAACCCCTCCTTTTAAAACAAATTTCACAAAACATGCTGCCCACTTTGGTTATGCCTTTACGTTGTAACCTGTGTGATGTTTCAAACTGTAGGTGACCTTCCTTTCTGTGTTGTCTCTTTTAGTCCTCTTCCTAGACTGAGATGAGGCCAAGTGGTGAGGGTGGTGGAGGGCAAGTCAAATAAGGCAGCAGGTGTATGGAAGGCTGTCTCTGTCCTGCTCTGAAGCATATAGCTACTGCCACTTTGAACTGTGAATGTGCCCCAGATCAAACTGTGACCAGCAGATATTCCATCAAAGCCTTGAGATGGTGACTCTCGGACTCTGCTGCTCCCTGCAGCCCTCCTTGCTCCCCAGGAACTCCCGGGGAGGTTAGGGTATAGCTTGGACTGCTCCCTAACTTTATTGCTAGCCAAAGGTCTCAGGGTCTCTTGAAGGGATGCTTGACCTCTGCTTCTGGCCCAGTTACCACCTTCACCAGGATAATGCTAGTCCCAGGTACCCCAGTTGCCTGGGAAGGGCCTTCTGTCCAAAGAAGAGCAAGATTTCTGCACCAGGAGTGGGACAGCAGCTTCCTGGCACTCCTGCTGGAGACCAAGGCATCAGTGTTAATGATCAGATCACCTCTCTGCAGCTACCTATGAGAACAAAAGAAATAATGATACCTGCAAGATGGTATCATTAATGGGAGGGTTTTTTCCTACCCCAGATTTCAAAACAGAAAATGGGGTGTATTTAGAGACTATCTAGTGGGAAAATGTACTATTCATGCAAATACCTATAATCATTTTAATGTATAGTCAGGGGAAAAATAATTTGAATCAGCAACTTCTTCTTGGAAGTCAGTCATTGTGAGATGCCCCTCCTATCTCCCTCAGGCAGGTCCCTGTGCAGATACACCTGCCAGTTACCTGTGTAGATAAACCTGTCCTTAGGGAGAGGCCAGTGTGCCACCTGCGCTATGTAGGCAGGTTCCACCTGCCCAGGGCAGAGCACTGTCTTCCGCTGTCCCCTCCCATCTTGACAGAAGCAGTTCTTCCACTTTGACAGCTCTTTGCAGAACCACAGCTGTTCTCCTTTTACGGGTGACTGCTATCTATCACCGTGAGGATGCCTTATCAAATATTAATACACAGAGGTTAATAATAAGACTGTTCCCTCCCCATGTGGTGCAGTCTGAGAGAGCTATGTTAATAGCCTCTTCCATCTTTGGGACATTCCTGTGGGCTGTCGGCTGTGCTCCCAAGGGCAAGCTGATGCCAGGCCTTAGCTCCAGGGCACAGCCACCCCCCATGGGCTCCTGTATGCTGCTTGGCTGGAGAGGTATCAAGGGCGTTGTTTTCAAAGCATCTGTAACAACAGTTCATTCTCCCTTTTTATGGTGCCATTCGAGAGAAAGATGTGTCAGTCTGCTCTTGTGAAGATGACAGCCTTGGAGACCCAAAGGGTAGTTTTACTCTGTCCTACAGCATTGCTATGAGTCAGAATTGACTTGATGGCAATGGGCATTGTGTTCTTGAGAGAGCATGACACGGAATCTGGAGCAGCTGAATCTCTGGCAGTCTGTTCCTTCCAAATCTTTCAGTCTGTAGACTCTGGAAACTAGACCAGCCAGAGCATCTCACTTGACAGTCAAGTGAGAGAGAGAGTGGTAGATCAAATAATCACGTTTGTCTCTCTATAAATATCCACGTAGATACATAATGATAAATTATGATAAATGCTATGGAGAGGTCTTGATGGGAACTCTGAATTTGTCATGTAACCTATAGCTTACAATGCCTACTCAGCTAGGATAACTGAAAAACCAAACCCACTGCTGCTGAGTCGATTCTGACTCACGGCAACCTATAGGACAGAGTACAACTGCCCCATGGTTTCCAGGGAACACCTGGTGGATTCATACCTTTTGTTTAGCAGTTGTAGCACATAACGGCTATGCCACCAGGATTTCCTAGCTAGCATAAGCAGGGGATTATGGGAGCCAGCCTAGGAGGGGAATGGCAGCAGCAAGAACAGGAAAGGAACCAGATCATGGAAGGCCTTGTAAGCCGTAGTTGTCGGTCATGGTCCTAACTCACCCTGACTCAGTGCTGGCTGGGGAGTTTAATAAGGAGATTGTTTGCAAAGGAGTGGCAGAGTTGAAGGGACGAAGAGAGGGAGCCGTTACTTGAGAGTACTAGGGAGGTCTTAAGACAGGAGCTGTGGCTTTGGAGGAGGGCCACAGGGCTGCGGCTACTACAGACTCATAGTG
The DNA here is from genome assembly GCA_028571685.1 of Heterohyrax brucei. NCBI lineage: Eukaryota > Metazoa > Chordata > Mammalia > Hyracoidea > Procaviidae > Heterohyrax > Heterohyrax brucei. The sequence goes on along the minus strand of CM053151.1, from coordinate 85,989,749 downwards.
TATTTAGCAGGGTAGTCTCGGTTAGATCTACGCTTGTAAAGGTTACTCTGACTGCAGTAGGAACAGCAGGTAGTGTGAGAACTGCACAGAGGTCCAGAAAGAGAAGGTGGCAGCTTGACCCAGTGTGGTGGCCATCCACGAGGAGAAAAGTAGTGTGTGCCACTGATGTCATTCTTTTGTTCTGCTGCTGCTGTAATAAGTTTTCCCTAGGTAAGTGACTTTGGCCAAATCATTTTGACCAAGTTACTCAGGGCCTCCGTTTCCTCACCTGTGACGTGAGGGACTTGAACCAGGTGATGGCCAAGCCCCCTCCAGCCCTGATGACAGCCTGAGAAGAAGCCACCTAGGTAGCAGCACTGACCGTGTGCCACTTGGACCCTTAACTGCATAGCTTTGGCTGTTGGCTTGGGAAAAGGGAAGTGATCCTTTACAACAAATCAGTGGGTTCTCCAAGAGTTCCTTCTGTTTGTCAAAAGCGTCTGCTAAACTGAGGCTGACGGTGAGTCCTGGATCATCTTGACTTCTGTGGCCTCACGTTCTCAGTGAGTGTAATATCTCCCTGCAGCCACCACCTGCATGCTTGATGAAAGTGCCTCATATTTGCACAGCTGTTTAGTGTTCTGGATGCTTTTTATCTATATCATCTCATTCAGCCACATCAGCTACCCTGTGAGGTAGGTAAGGAATAGCTATTACCATCCATCCGCCTTCAGGGGTGAGGAAGGTCGCATGGCCGGGAAAAGCTAGACCAGAACCCCCATGTTATGAAACGATCTCAGTGTTGTTTGGGCTACAGCACTCAATAATATACTGTGAACATCTGTTCACATCAGTAAACATGCAGATTAATCATTTTAATGGCGTATGTTCTGTCATCGTCTAAATGTGCATAAATGTAGTTAGCCAGCTTCCTAGTATGTGACTCTGATCATTTTTAAAGTCAGCCTTTACCTCGTATGGGCTTTATTCTTGCATTTGTATTTGTAGATGTGTGATAAGCATCTTAAGAGTCTGTCTTAGAACCAACCCTAGCTAGACTGCAAATCTTTAGTGGTGGGGGGGATTATGTCTCGATACCAGTGTGATGAAAGTTGATTGGCTGAAAGAAAAATTTCTCCCCAAACTGGTTAGAAAAGGAGTAAAATTGGTGCCACCAGCGTTATTTCTGTGTCCGTCTAGGGTCTCCCTCTAAGCTGGGCTTTATAATGGATTGACATCTGTGTCACTGAGGTTTATCACAAGCTTTTACCTTCCTAGCATAAGGAGGAGAGAAATCCCAAGTTGTAAACCCACTGAGAACTTGTCATTAAATTACTTTTTCAGGCCCTGACCAATGCTAGTTGTCCATGGGCCACCTGTGATGCCCTGTCTCTTGTTTTTCCAACCTCCTGATTATAGGAGGCCTGGACATACAGTGGCTGTCACTCGGCTGCTAACCAGAAGATTGATGATGTGAACTCAACAGCTGCTGAGTGGTAGAAAGATGTGACAGTCTGCTTATGTAAAGATTACACCCTTGGAAACGCTGTGAGGCCTTTCTCGTCAGTCCTACAAGGTCACTACATGTTGGAATCAACTTGACAACAGTGGGTTTGGTTTTGTGAAGACTTATGAGTTGATAAGAAGGCCAATCATTGTCTTCCAAAAGGATATTTTTGTGACTTTTCATCAGTCACTTATTTCCCGGGATCTATGAGCTTTAAATCCTATTTTTCTTAGTGACTTTTACTGTTTTATTATAAAAGTAATATTTGTTGCAGAAATTTTAGAAAAGCATAGTTAAACAAAATACCACCCACAATCTTACTACCCAACTGGAACACCTACCTTTAGTGTTTTTCTATGCATATAGTTTGCAAAACTAGGACCATGGTATACATGTGGTTTTAGAACCTGAATTTTCCCTTAAGACATATTGTAATATCTTTCTTTGCTGTTAAAAGTTATTTTATCCTCTTACTAATGTCTTTGTTATTGTTGTTGTTAGGTGCCCCTGCATCAATTTCAACTCATGGTGACTCTGCACAGCACCGTCATCTGCCCTGTAGTGTTTTCTAGGCTGTAATCTTGATGGGAGCAGATGATCAGATCTGTCTCCAAGGAGCCCCTGAATGGCTGCAAACCCCCAACCCTTCAGTTAGCAGTGGAGTTCTTTCTTAACCTTTGAGCCAGCAGGGCTCCTTTAATATCTTCATAAAGGTACTAAATTTGTTAAATAATTTCCTATTGTTGAATATGAGGTTACTCTCTATTCCTGAGAGCATTTTCTTTTCTTTTTTTTTTTTTTTTGAAAATGTCTTTTTAACAGAGAGAAGAGGGAGAGATGTTAAGCCCTGAGAAATTTTATAGGAAGCCATGGCGGTAATAAATGAGATGGGTTCCAATGAGAAGCAATTTCTCCCTTGCCACTTGGCTTAAGAAGAGCTCATAGAAAGCAGGCTCCTATTTTCAAAGAGGGCCTCACAGAGGACTTTTGATGACAAATTTCGTGCATGCCCATGACAGGAGAAGTACCAGGGTGGGCAGGCCAACTTTCCAGAAAGGAAGGAGAAACGGTGCAGGGAGAGCCAGGAAGACTGGAGAAGGTGTAACCCAAGGAGGGAAGGAAATGAAAGCCTTGATTCTGAGGGGAGAGATTTAAAGACTTTAAAACCCCTGCAGAAAGACTACATGTGATGTGATTCCCTTTAAGTGTCCACAACAGGCAAATCTATAGAGACAGAAATTGCTTTAGAACTTTAAATGTTAAAAAGCAAAGATGCCACTTTGAGGATCAGGTGTACTTGACTCAAGCCATGATATTTTCAATTGCCTAGTATGCATGTGAATGGTGGACAGTGAATCAGAAAGGCTGAAAAAGAATTGATGCCTTTGAATTATGACTCTGGTATCATAATATGCCATGGGCTGCCAGAAAAGCAAACAAATTTGTCTTGGAAGAAGTATAACCACAATACTCCTTGAAGGGAGAGTGGTGAGACTTCTCACCTGCTTTGGGCATGTTATCAGGAAGGACCAGTCCCTGGAGAAGGACACTGTCTTATTTATCTATTGCTGCTGTAACAGAAATATCACAAGTGAGTGGCTTTAAAAAATCAAAATTTATGTTCTCACAGGTTAGAAGGCTAGAAGTCCAAATTCAGGGTTCGGGCTTCTCTCTGTGTGGGCCCTGGAGGAAGAGCCTCTGGTCTTCTGAGCTTCTGCTCCTGGGCAGTCTTCCTGTGGCCTGATGGCTCTCTTCCCTGTCTCTGCTTGCTAGCTTGCTTATGTTAATCCTGCTTCATTAACGTGACAAAGACAACCCATTGCCAAATGTTATAAACCACAGGCATAGAGATGGAGATGGAGATGGGAGCAGATGATCAGATCTGTCTCCAAGGAGCCCCTTGGAGACACAATTCAGTCTGTAACAGACATCTTGCTCAGTGAAGGAGGGAGTCAGTGAAGCAGAGGAGGACCCTCAAAGAGATGGGTTGACACAAACACAGCCATGACTGCGAGGATGGCCCAGGACCAGACAGCGTTTTATTCTTTTATACACAGACCCAGTGGCACCTAACAGCAGAGCTGAGGGGCAGAGGTGGGTGGGTGAGGAGGATGTAGAGAAGTTTATAAAGGATAGTTGGGGGAGGGGATTCTCTTTGTGGTGATGGTTTCCCATTTCTGTGACTGTAATGAAAATCTTGGAATTGTGCACTTATAGCTGAATTGTACAGTACATGAATGATGTCTTAATAAGTCTATCAAGAGAAAAACCGAAAACCTTGTAGGGAACATTCAGAAGGGGAAAGCTCAGAGTGCAGTTATGTGGTGACTAGGGAGAGGACCACCTGCTGCTCCCAGGACCCAGCTGGCTGCCCTGGGTGACTGGGAGTTGCTTCTCACCCCATAAACCTTCTCTGTTTCCCCACTGCCTTGCCTGTGGGCTCAGATGGTTTAAGAGGCTTCTGATTTTTGCCTGATAAAAAAATTCCCGAGGCAAGGAAACAGAGAAGCAACTAGAATTCTAGAAAGAAAGGAGAGAAACACAGTTTCCTTTAGAAAAAGAAAAATGTGTTTATTCTTCATCAAATAAGTAATGAGTATGCCCAGTGGTTAAACTCAAAAGATGTAAAAAGGCAAATAATAAGTTTTTTTCTGTCTTGGTTCTCCAGACATCCAGTTCTTTTCCCACAGACAACCAGCATTATCATTTTTTTGTATGTATTTCTGGTAATACTTTGTGCACATGCAAGCTCATGATATGTATTGTTTTTCCTCAGCTGTAAAAAACAACAACTGTGAACTTCTCTGTTGTTGTTAGGTGCCACGGAGTCGCTTCCAACTCATAGTGACCCTAGGTGCAACAGAACAAAACACTGCCTGGTCCTGTGTCATGCTCACAATCGTCATGCTTGAGCCCATTGTTAGAGCCATCGTCTCAGTCCATCCTATTGAGAGGCTCTTCCTGTTTTCCTCCGACCTACCAAGCATGATGTCTTTCTGCAGCAATTGATCCCAACAAAGTCTTACCATCTTTGCTTCTAAGGAGTATTCTGTTTGTATTTTTTCCAAGACAGATTTGTTGTTTTGGCAGTATCTGGTATATTTAATATTCTTCACCAATGCCACAATTCAGAGGCATGAATTCTTCTTTGGTCTTCCCTATTAATTGTCCAGCTTTTTCATGCATATGAGACATTGAAAATACCATAGCTTGGGTCAGGCACACCTTACTCTTCAAAGCCATGTCTTTGCTTTTCAACACTTAAAGAGGTCTTTTGCAGCAGACTTTCCTAAGGGAATGTGTCTTTTGATTTCTTGACTGTTGCTTCCATGAGTGTTGATTGTGGATCTAAGAAAACTTAAACCCTTGATACTTCAATATTTTCTCCATTTATCATAATGTTGCTTATTGGTCCTGTTGTGAAGATTGATGTTTTCAATTAATGTTGAGGTGCAATCCATAGCAAAGGCTATACTCTTTAATCTTCATCAATAAGTGCTTCCAGTCCTCTTTACTTTCAGCAAGCAAGGTTGTGTCATCTCCATGCAACATGTTGCTATTGAGTCTTCCTCTAATTCTTATGGCCTGTTCTTCATATAATCCATCTTATTGGATTATTTGCTCAGCATAAAGATTGAATATGTATGGTGCAATGATACTACCCTGAGGGTCACCTCTCCTGACTTTAAACCACTCAGTATCCCTTTGTTCTGTCAGAACAACTGCCTCTTGATCTATGTACAGGTTCCTCATGAGCACAATTAAGTACTCTGAAGTTCCCATTTTCTGCAGTGTTAGCCATAATTTGTTATGACCCATACAGTCAAAGGCTTTTGCATAGTCAGTGTAACACTGGTGAACATCCTTCTGGGATTCTGTGCTTTCAGCCGGGATCCATCACACATCAGCAATGAGAGCCCTGGTTCAATGACCTCTTATGAATCCAGCCTGATTTTCTGGCGTACTCTTCTGTATTCTACTTATATAAAACCCATTGCCTTCGAGTCCATTTTGATTCATAGTGACTCTATAGGATCAAGCAGAACTGCCCCATAAGGTTTCCAAAGCTTTCTTCTTAACAGAAGTCGCTGCCACCTTTTTCTGCCTCAAAGTGGCTAGTGGGTTTGAACCACTGACCTTTTGGTTAGCAGCTGAGCACCTGAGCTCTTTTCCACTCAGTATGTTTTGTAAATTGTTTCATGTTAGTACATAAACAGGTGCTACTTCGTTCTTACAGCTATATAATATCCCTTTCAGAGAGCATATCATAGTTTTGAATCAGCTACTTTTGGTAGACTCTTAAGTTGGTTTCAATCTTTCATTTTCAAAAACATAGAATGAGTAATCTTGTATGTAGGCTATTTTGTAAATGTACAAGTATACTTATAGGAGAAATTCTTACAGGTAGAGTGACTGGGTCAAAAAACATGTGTATCTGTAGTTCAGATTGGCATTGTCAAATTGCCTTTCATAGAGATTGCACCAATTACACACTCTAGAGCAATGTATGAGTGCTTTTGACCTCACATTCTTGCCAACAAGGTATTTTATTATTTATCTTTGCCCATCTGATAAGTGAAATATAGTGTCTTGGTGTACTTTCCTTTTACTTTTTGACTCAAAATTTCAAATGTACAAAAAAAGTAAAATGATAGAATGAACCTATCTATGAAATTTAACAGCTGTTAATGTTTTCCCATAATTGTTTCATCGATTTGGGGATCTGAAGTCTTTTAGAGTAAGTTGATGAGCTCATGATGTTCTTACCCCTAATTACTTAAGTATGAGGATCCCTGGTGGCGCAATGATTAAACACTTGGCTGCTAATCAAAAGGTTGACAGTTTGAATCCACCAGTTGCTGTGTGGGAGAAGAGACCTGGCAATCTTCTCCTGTAAGGATTTTAGCCTAGGAAAACCCTGTGGGACAGTTCTCCTGTGTCCTATGGGGTCAATAGGAGTCAAAATGGGCTCAGTGGCACCTAACAACAATAACTACTACTACTACTTCAGTATGCATCTCTGACAACAAGGACATGCTCTATCTAGTGCCATTATTGCATCCAATAAAATTGACAGTAATTCCCTAACGTCATCTAAGACCCAGTCAGTGCTCGAAATTTTCCAGTTGTCTCAAGATGTCTTTTGTGGTCAATTTGTTTCAACTAATTCAGTTAAAGATCGTGCACTGGATTTAGGTATTTTTGTAGTATATTTTTATCATGACTAAGCCTGAGAAACTTTTTGCATATTTAGGAGCCTTTTATCATTTATTTTCTGTTCACTCTATTCACATTCCTATGCCCATTTTGCTACTGAATTTTTGGTCTCGTTAATTTATAGGCGTTCTTTATGTGTGTCCCTAAAATGGCACAGTTTGTGCTTGATTGCTAACCTAAAGGCTGGCAGTTAACACCCACCCACCATGGCCGTGGGAAGAAAGGCCTGGCAGTCTGCTTCCATAAAGATTATAGCCAAGAGAACATATGGAGCAGTTCTGCTCTGAAACACGTAGGATTGCTATGAGTCAGAAGCTAGTTGATGGCACTGTGTTTTGATTCTATGTTGGGTAAATGAGTCCTTTGTGATATGAGTTGCAGATTTTTTTTTTATTTCTTGTGTTTTTTCCCCACATATTTCTTTCAATCATTTATTTTATAGTTTTTGGATTTTATGTCACATTTAAAAAGACCTTCCGCATACTAACATTATTTAAAATTTTTTTGCAATGATTGATTTTGGTATATTTATGGTTTCTGTTTTTGTATTTCAATTTTTGACCCAAATGGAAGTTATCCTTGAGTGTAAGTTACAAATTCAGCTCAATCTGTTCTGAGTTGTCCAGTTTTGCCAACACCCTTTAATGAATAATCCATCTTTCCCTCTCATATTTGAAATGTCATTTTTATCAGAAACAAAATTTCTGTGTGTGCTTGGGACTCTTTCGGTCCCAGTGGTGTGTCTATCTATTCATATGCTAATACAAAAAAACCAACCTACTGCTGTTGAATTGGGTCCAACTCATAGCAACTCTATAGGTTGGAGCAGAACTGTCCCATAGATTTCCAAGGAGTGCCTGGTAGATTTGAATTGCCAACCTTTTGGTTAACAGACGTAGCACCTAACCCACTACACCACCAGGGTTACCCATAGGCTAGTATACACAGATTATTGTTATAACTTTATACTGTTCTGTAATATCTGATAGAAGAAAAAATGGGAAGGTCATTCCCCTGTATTACTCTTCCTTTTTAGAATTTTCCTACTTTTGTTTGCTTGTTTTTCTGATGAATTTTTGAACCTTTTGTGCAGTTCCCTCCAAAACTTCTCTTGGATTTTGAATTACATAGTTTAAATATGTTTAGAATAATATTAAAAATATAGACTGATTTAGAGAAAACTGACAGCTTTTTATATTTTTCTCTCAAAGAACTTCGAGTGCCTCTCAGTTCAAATCTTTAGCATAACTTAGGAGCCATTTGAGGTTTTCTTCATATAGAATTTACACATTTCTTACAAAATTTAATCTAAGATATTTGTACTTTTATTATCATTGAGTATCTTATAAGTTGATATTTCAGGAAATGACCCACACCTTCCGTGGTTCCTTCTTAACTCGTCCTTCGAGGCTGTCTACATCCTGTTTTCCACTTTTACCTGTGGCTACTCAGTGGCCCCTAAACTAGCCTTGCTCTTTTATGCCTCTCTGCCTGGGCTCATTCTGCCTCCTTGGCTGAAACATTCACTAACCTCACCCTACACGCCGCCCCAGCTGTCCACTGGCTTTCTTCGGGAGGCCCTGCTTGACTACTCTAATTAGAAATTACCTCTCTTCTCTTTGACCCCCTGAGTTTGTATTGTATGAACCATTTAGCTGGTAACTAATCCAGTATTACCTTATGACAGCTGTTGTATTATTAAAATGAGCTGCCCTTTATCTCTTTGTGGTTGCAGAATTAACTGTGAATTCATGCCTTGTCTCCTGTCTTAGTTTCTTAATGCTGTCAGAACACAAATGCCACAAGTCAGTGGCTTTAACAAATAGAAACATATTTTTTTTGGTAGTTCAAGAGGCTGAAAGTCTTGAATCCAGGGCTCTAAGGGGAAATCCTTCTATACTGATAGCACTGTGAGGTCCCTGGCACTTCGTGGTGTTCCCTGACATTGATCCTCCCTGAATGCAGTCTGTGTCTGTTCTGCAATTTTTGGAACTCAACAGTGATAAGGTTTAGGAGCCTACCCTGTGATGACAGTAATGGAACAAAAGAAAACTCCTGGTGCCAGTTAGGGTTAATATGCAGACACAGGAGTTAGAATTTCAGCATGTATTTTTGAGGAACATAATTCAGTCCATAACATTTGCTCAGTTAGATTTTGAGGTTCTTGGGGAGATGGAGACCTCCTTGTGCTCCCCCACAGCGTCTGGGTTAGGGCCTTGCACAGAGTAACAGTAGTCATGATAGTCGTGCTGGCAGTGGTGGTTACATGAGCCCCATCTTTCTGTGCCAGGCACTGTTTGAAACACTTTCTACTCACTTGTTGTTGTTGTTAGGTGCTGTCATGGTGGTCCCAAATCAAAGTGACCCTATGTACAGCAGAACAAAACCCTGCCTTGGGTCTTTGCCATCCTCATAGTCATTGCTATGTTGAAGTCCATTGTCACAGACGTTGTGTCAGTTCATCTCGTGGGAGGTCTCCATCTTTTTCAGTGGTCCTCTGTCTTACCAAGCATGATGTCCTTCTCCAGGGATTGGTCTCTCCTGATAACATGTCCAAAGAATTTGAGACAAAGTTTCACCATCCTCACTGCTAAGGAATATTCTGGCTGTACTTCTTCCTAGACGGATTTGTTTGGTCTTTGACAGTCTGTGGTATGCTGAGGATTCTTCAGCAACACCGTAATTCAAAGGCATCAGTTCTTCAGTCTTCTCATTCATTGTCCTGCTTTTGCACGCCTGTGAGGCGACTGAAAATATTGTGACTTGGCACAGGTACACATAAGTCCTAAAAGTGACATCCTTGCTTTCGAAAACTTTAAAGAGGCTCTTTGCAGCAGATTTTTCCCAATGCTATACTGGCCAATTTTTTTAGAAGTAGTTTTAGAAGTAGTTCGCTGGGTCCCCCTTCCTAGTCTTTCTTAGTCTGCAAGCTGTACTGAAGCCTGTCCACCATGGGTGACCCTGCTGGTGTTTGAAATAACCAGTGGCATAACTTCCAGCGTCACAGCAACACGCAAGCCACCCACTGTGTGACAAACTGACAGACAAGTGGGAGTCCATTCATTTATTTGAAACTATTGTCATGGAGTTGATTCTGACTCATAGAAACCCTACAGGACAGAGTAGAACTCCCCTAGGGTTTCCAAGGAGTGGCTGGTGGATTTGAATTGCTGACCTTCTGGTTAGCAGCCTAGCTCTTAACCACTACACCACCAGGGCTCCTCATCCCTATTAGTAGGTAAATATTTGAGGATTTTGGCATTATAGATTTCTTTGACCTCAAAGAAACTAGCCAGTCATGACACATAGACAGTGATTCTAGAATGCCAATCAAAGAGGAAGATGAGTTTTCCATGAGAACCCTAACACATGGAGTGGAATGAGAATTTACAGCCTGGGGAGGGAAGGAAAAGGAAGAGGAATGGAGAGCCCTGGGTTTGCTGGCTGCAGAGTTGGAGGTGTCTTCTGAGTCTCTGGTAGATTTAAGACAGGCCCTGTTGGTGTGCTCTCCCTCTTTCCTGCTCTGGCAGAGCTGGTGTTATTGAAGTTGAGTCAGCCCCTGCTGGTGGTGAGTCCCTGTACGATGAAAGGAAACACTGCCCAGTTCTGTGCCATCCCCATGAACAGCTGTGGATAGAACCATCGGGAGGTTTTCACTGGTTAAGTTTTGAAAGTCGGTCACCAGGTCTTTCTAGTCCATCGTTGTCTGGAAGCTCCTCTGAAACCAGTTCAGCCTCATAGCAATGCACAAGCCTCTGCTCACAGGTGGTGGCTGTGCACCAGGTAAACTGGCTGGGAACCGAATCCGGGTCTCCCTCATGGAAGGTGGGAATGCTACCACTGAACCACAAACCCACTGCCATTGAGTCATTGACTCAGAGTGACCCTATATATCGTAGTGGAGCGGCCCCACAAGGTTTTCAAAGCTACAGTCTTTTTGGAAGCTCACTGCCCCATGTTTCTCCCACAGAGCATCTGGTGGGTTTGAAATGTCAGGCTTTTGGTTAGCAACCTGGTACTTAACCACTTGTACCACCGGGGTTCTCGCTGTTGTTAGGTGCCATTGAGTTGGTTCTGATTCATAGTGACCCTGGAAGGCGAAGTCAAACTGTCCCATAAGGTTTCCAAGAAGAGGCTGGTGGATTCGAACGGCTGACATGTTTACACCAGCAGAGTTCCTCTGCAGGATTCCCAAACCCAAGCCCAAACCAAACCTATTGCTATCAAGTCAGTTCTGACCCTATAACACAAAAGTAGAACTACCGCATAGTTTAGGGCTCTGAAAATAAGGCCTGGACCCTGGCAGGGCCTCTGAGACCACCTTCCTGCAGTAGGTCCCTGTAGGATAGCCCAGGTCCCCTAGGGACAGCTTGCTTAGTGTGCAGCCTCCTCTTCTGCCTGACCACATCACCAGAACTTGCAGCTTAGCTGGCCTGGGGCCACGTGTTCTCCTCCGGATGAGTGCCTGGGCCATTCTGCAAGGGAATGTGCTGAGTTGTGGCTGCAGAGCAGCCAGGGCGAACAAGCGAATGGAAATTAATCCCCACCCGTGGGCCTCTTTTCTCCTTATGATCATCATTAGCCTCTCAGAATCTGTCCTGTGTCTGTTCTGCACGGTGTTTCAGGTGCTGGGAGTTCTGGGCAGTTCTACTTCAGCCCCAAATCGAAGGCACCTGGGTGTGGTGTAAATCCATGGCTCTGACATTTGGGGGCCTGGGACACCTAAGGGTGACTTTAAGGTGCTTCCATACCAGTACACGAGGTCTAACAATTAAGTTCACGAACTCATCCTAGAAAAAAGTGCTACATAACGTCATTGCTTAATACCACTACTGTCACCTATGAGGTACTCCCCTTGGGAAGCTCTGCACTCAAACCAACACCTAGTCCACCCTTCAAAGCAATTTTAGAACTCTTTCTGGAATGGCCATCAGACCTGTCATCGTATTACCCTTGATGTCCTGAATGTCATCAAAACATCTCCCTTTCAATATTTTCTTTATCTTTGGGTAAAGAAAAAAGTCATTGGGGGCCAGATCAGGTGAGTAGGGAATGTGTCCAACACAGTTATTTGTTTACTGGCTAAAACTGCGCCCCCACAGGCAGCCATATAATTAAGTTTGCAAACTTGTCACCATGCGCAATGGCCATTCCAGAAAGAGTGGACTAGGTGCTGGTGTCAGTGCATAGCTTCCCAAGGGGAGTACTTCAAAGGTGACTTTAGTGATATTCAGCAATGAGGTATGTGGCACTTATAGCAAGTTTGCAGACTTAATTGTCAGACCTCATATATGCCAGCCCAGTGACCTAAGGTTCAGTCCTGTAATCCCAGCTAGAGCTTTAGAAGATCTTCCTTACCTTTTGCCAAGCGAACCTAAGCAGATGATGAAGCTTTGGGATTCTTAAAGACAAGCAAAGGAGGAGAGAAAGAAAGACTTTAGCTTTTTGAGACCCCTCTCAAAAACCGAACCCACTGATACAGCATCTATTCCCATTCAGCGACCTTATAGAACATAGTAGAACTGTCCCATAGAGTTTCCAAGGAGTGCCTGGCAGACTCAAACTGCTGATCTTTTGGTTAGCAGATGTAGCACCTAAACACCATGCCACTGGGGTTTCTAAGACCCCTCTGTAGGGGCTAAAATTTTCATCTCCTTGGGCAGAGGATCCACAGCTGATTAGAAGGGATAGCTACTTAGAGAAAGGCCTTGGTTTCTAGGGAACACGCTACAGGACTGCTGCCTGTCTCGGCAAAGCTAAACACGCCCCAGAACAAACGTGATTGCTTTCTGCCCAGAATATCAGCAAATTGAGACTTTGCCCAGAGACCCAAAACAAATGCCATTTTGGCTTTTATCTTTATTTAAGAACTGTGTTGGCGATTGTAGTGTTTTTCCTCTTTTTCTGGGCTTCTGTTTAGATGGCTTCCACAGCATTTTCTGTATATGCCTCCAGCACTGATGGTGTTTATGAGTGTGGATGCCTCCAGCATTGTTGTCACAGCCCCACGTGACAGAGTAGAACTGCCCCGTAGGGTTTTCGAGACTGTAATCTTCCTGAAAGGAGATTACCACATCTTTCTCCCAGGGAGCTGCTGGGTGAGTTTGAACTGTCAGCCTTAACCACTGCACCACCGGTCTTTTTTGCCTCAGGTGTAAAGACTGGCTTTCTTGTTCTTGAATTCCCCACCTCCACCCAGAGCCTGGTACCTAATGGTCCTGCAGTAAACATTTGCTGAATGAATGAACAAATGACTAAAAAGTCTGAGTGCCTAACACTAAAATAGCTATGAAGTCGGAAGGAATTTGATGCTCCGAGCCTCAGGAACTGCCAAGATTATACCCTTGAGGCAGAGCTGGTTGAGCTCTTTTTGTTACTGAGTCAGAGAGTTAATAATTCAAAAAGCCAACCTGGCCCTGTACACGATCTCTCCTACAGCACTGATGTTCCTTTCTTTCGTGGCCAAGTTCCTTTAAGTCTGCACTGCTACGCCCTACCGGCCCCCACTGCCCGGGGAACCTCAATGGCCCCCTAAGCCCAGCCACACTGCCAGGTCAGCTCCCACCCTGAAACCTTCTAACCAAAGTGCCTAGAAGCCAGTGGCCATAACTGTTCACAAAACTAGACAGAATAAGGACTCACTCCTGGCTTTTCTCTCCTTTAATCTTTATCCTGTTTTTCTTCTTTGCTGCCACTCTTCTCTCTCTTTTTCTCTTCTTTCCCTCCCACTCCTTCCCCTTTCTCTGTACTATCCTGATCTTCTGTTCTCTTCCCAGCACTTTGTAAGCTTCTCCAAGCCCTAACCCATCGCCTTCCGGTCAATTCCAACTCGTAGCAACTCTGTGAGGTTTCCAAGGCTGTAAATGCCTACAGAAGCAGACCACCGTATCTTCCTCTAGTGGAGCTGCTGGTGGTTGCAAACCACCAACCTTTCAGTTAGCGGTTGATTCTTTAACCATTGCACCACCACCATTTGTTTGCTCACCGGTACTTTGAAGTACCCCACCTAAGTTGGTAGAACATGGGACCATAAGCCATGGTTGGGGTTCTGACCTGATACTGATTCAGGATGGGGATATCATGTCAGTGTGCCAGGCCTGAAGAGTGAGATACCCTGCCATGAGGTGAGGATAGCAGACATTTCTTTGCAGTTTAAACTGTCATTTGGCTTTATCCATAGGGTTTTCAGTGGCTGCTTTTTCTAAAGTAGATCACTACACCTTTCTTCTGAGGCCCTTCAGGATGGGCTTGAAACTCTGTTCTTTTGGTTAGCAGCTGAGTGTATTAGTCATTTGTACCACCCATGATAGGGGCTGAATAAATGTTTCTGTAGCCAGCCAAAACATAGCTTTGAAATACCTACTATGTGCCAAGCTCCAGGTCCTGAGTGATAAAGGGTGAAAAAGGACTCAAAAAACCTGCAGCCTTGCAAGAGAGACAGACCTTTAATTAAACAAATGTGAAGAGACCTGTAGCTGAGAAAAGCAAACACAAAGGGTAGGGCACACAGTGGGGAGCTTAACCTAGGAGAGGGAGTCAGGAAAACCTTTGCTAAGAAGTGCTGTTTATGTCTGGTCTTGAAAGATGAATAGGAATTAGTGAAGGGAGTAGAGTGGGGGTGAAAGGACTAAGTGAGAGCATTGCTGGATGGATGGGTGGATAGGTAGGTGGGTGGGTGGGTGGGTAGGTGGGCGGTTGGGTGGGTGGACAGATGGATGGATGGGTGCACCTGGCATTGAAGTCAGAGCTCCATGGAGCAACCATGCAGACCTTTCTGACTAGCACAGAAAAGCAGATAGCTGAATTAGGGGTGTTTTTGATAACATATGTAGAATTGGTGGTGGGGTTATCTCTTCATTGCCCTAGCCTGATGGCAGCTGGACCCAAGTTGCCAATAAACTCATCTTTGATCACAGGTTGTTCCAACCAACCTCCTCTGTCAGAAATGAGGAGACCATGGGATTGTGGACCCTCTGCTCCATGTTAGATTGACTTGTCAGCCTCAGGTAACTTACCCACGATCCTTCTCCCGACCCAGATGAGCGAGAAGTGGTTCAGAAAAAGACCTTCACGAAGTGGGTGAACTCGAATCTGGCTCCGGTGTCCTGCCGTGTCATTGACCTCTACAGGGACCTGCGGGATGGGAAGATGCTGATTAAGCTGCTGGAGGTGCTTTCTGGAGAGATGCTGGTAAAGCCCCCTCTGTCGCAGCCCCTTTCCCTGTGCTCTGAGGCTGGGATGTGGTCAGCCCCTCTTTAGGAAAATGTGGTCTGGGGATACCTTGCCTTCTCTTGGCCTTCCAAGATTTCTCACTGCTCCATTAGGAGGTCCAATCAGTAGGAAGTGAATACTTAAGATGCCAAGTATCCATGTTGCTGGCCGAGCCCAGTGACTTCCATCCTGAGCTTCCTGCCTCCTTCTGGCTACCCACACCTGTGTTTGCTTCTCCTGCCTTTCTCATTTGGGATCTGGGCATCTGGGGCTGGCCGGCAATGGCTCTGCCCTCATGGATTTGTAGATTCTCATTACAAAGCTGGAGACATTTTTATACCTCTTGGAACCAAGAAGAAAATGTAGAAGATATTTTCCTGTGTATTTTATCACTTTGGCAAGAGGAAATTTATTTGATGTCCTGTCAGTCGTAACCCGTCAGGCAGTCATGTTGTTCTGGAAGGAGAACTAGACCAAAGTTTATATTTTGTTCACTTACCTCCTTCGTGGCTTGGTCTGTCAGGGAAAGTCAACTTTGCCTGTGTTTCCCCCATGTGTAAGATGGGAGAATACTTGTATCTGAGAAAGCACTCTGAGATACCATAAAAGGCATCGTGGTCTTCTGTCTTATGGCCTGTTCAACTCCAAGCTAAAGTTTTGCCTCTTACCTGCATTAAAAACTGTCTAGAGAAAGTTACCACTGGAAACCCTTCAGATCATACAATTACTCATCACTGAGGGTCTCACTGAGTTTAGCTGGGGCATTCAGAAAAGAGGAGGAAGGTAGTTGGCAGGGGTGGACTTGTTTACCAATCATTGAGCTAAAAGCCACTTTTATCACTAACCAGCAGTAAATAATTCTTAGAACTATGCTGGGCACAAAGTACATGCTCAATTAACTATCTGTTGTGTTATTATATTTGAATGCTAGTCATCATCCACTCAGAAGATGCAGAAGCAGCCCAGTAGCAGAGGTCTGCAGAAGGCAAACCTCTGCAAGTCACTGAAAGGAAAGGGTTGGAAATGTTCAGGCAAGACTGTGGGAGTAGGAGGTTGAGTAGTAGGGTGGTGGATGGTGCTGATAACAAAAGTTGACCTAGGCTGCAGCCGTCTCTGTGAGGTGAGTTCCTTCCTTGCCCACGAGGCCTCTGCTGTCTCCAGCCAAAGCCCACAAAGGGGAAGATGCGTATCCACTTCTTGGAGAACGTGGACAAGGCCTTGCAGTTCCTCAGGGAGCAGCGCGTGCACCTGGAGAACATGGGCTCCCATGACATTGTGGACGGCAACCACCGCCTGGTCTTGGGTCTCATCTGGACCATCATCCTTCGCTTCCAGGTGGGTTTCCTGGGGGCAGAGAGAGCAGAGGGGGCCTCTCTGGACTGGGTGTGGCTTGGGGATCTTATCAATTCTGAGTGAAGCGTGTTTGTGACATACTGACAAGCTAGAAACTGGACCTGGAAGAATGCTTGTAGGAAGCAGTAACCATCTTCTGTGTCACCCAGGGTCACAGAAGCTCAGGGGAGCTGTTGACTCAGCCAGTAGTGTTATCTTCTGAGGGAGAAGCTGGAAATTAGTAACTGGGTTGAGTTTTGGCTGTTTATTTGTTTTTTAGGTCCCTCTTCTCTGTATGTAACTTTTTGTTTTTCGAAAGATTTGATGATGCACAAGAAATTGCATACATATTGCAGAGATCTGATTTTACATTTCTTAGTCAAAAAACTTTTCCCACCCTGACATTCAAGTTCCATGTTATTTGTAAGAAAACTTAGAATGGATGAGGGAGGGAAGACAGAGCTTTCTACTTGCTAGTTTTCCTCCTGACGGGGCAGTTCAAGGGGCAGAAAATACCTAGTCCAAGCAAGTAAGAGGAGGAAGGGGACAGTCTATGACTTGCAGTCTAAAGATCCAGCTAGACCCAGAAGACAGAAAGACCCTTGTGAGTGGGTGACTACATCAACATGTGACCAGAAGAACCAGATAGTGCCTGGCTACCACCTATGACAGCCATGATGGGGCTCACAATGTTGAGTCCCAGTGGCAACATCAGAAAAAAGTGATGCACCTGAAGAATTCCACTAAAAGACCACAACTGATGGTCCAAAGGCCTAGGGGTTTCCCTGGGAGCATGGCCCCTAGACCTGATGCTGCCCCAGTAAATCATTACTGAGGTCAATTCTTTGGACAGGAATGGATTGGACTGGGGGACACAGAGTGACCATATCGTGTGTGCACTTTATGATTCTGTGCATCTATAGGATGTCATCCTACTGGCCTCTTACTAGAGGGGAGTGGAGAGGGTAGAAAAGAGGGGACAGGGGATTGTTAAG
Organism: Heterohyrax brucei; assembly: GCA_028571685.1. NCBI lineage: Eukaryota > Metazoa > Chordata > Mammalia > Hyracoidea > Procaviidae > Heterohyrax > Heterohyrax brucei. Next base: position 85,972,508 of record CM053151.1, on the reverse strand, counting down.
AGGATGACATGTATAGAACGGAAAGGAGCAGTGTGCTGTCATAGCAAGGAGAACAGAAAGAGCTGCAGGTAAGTGGGCATGCAAATTTAAACTGGATTGTACACTTTCACTCAATCACAATTAAAAAATACATACATATATCCAGCTAGAAGATTAGAGGCTGAATGTGCTCACTCTCCATGGGTACATGAGATTAGAATGTAATAATAAAAGCAGAATTGGAAAGAACACAAAAGCAAGAGGAGCAACTAATCAAAATACAGTATCTTTTGACATTCTTGTTGTTTCACAGCCTTGAGGGCATCGTACCCCTCAAAGAGGAACCAGGGTGTCACGCCATGTATTGCAGCATCCTTTTAGAGTTGTCAAATTAGAGCTGTCCCATCTGACGTGGGGAAGTCAGCCCTGTGCCATTCCTGCTGACTCAGACAGGGAAGTGGGCCCCTGGGACCCAGGCCTCAGGGTGCGGTTACTGCAGGGCTAGTGATGCAGATAGATGGATGGCTACAGAGGGACACAAAGGAGCAAGCACCGCAGGGGAAGCAGGGAGGCACAGACCCAGACTCAAATCTAATTCTTCTCTCTTATTCTTGCCACCGCCAGATTCAGGACATTGTAGTCCAAACTCAGGAAGGCCGCGAGACACGCTCAGCCAAGGATGCATTGTTGTTATGGTGTCAGATGAAGACAGCAGGGTACGGACCAGGGAACCAGCCACCCTACCACATTTCCCACCACCTCCTGGTGATTCCCAAGCACTGCCACCCTGGAGTACTAGAGAGCATCACCCAGACCTCTAGCAGTCTATCCTGCCTGATTGAGGTCTGGAATGCAGAATGACTTTCCAGAGTTGCCTGGGGTCGGATCATAGGGTCAGCTGAGTGTGTGAGTCTTTGGATGTCCTGGGGCCATCTGGGGGATCTTTACAGAAATTAACTACTGTCCCCTCAGGTTGAAGTAGCTTAAGAAGGGCCAGGCTGATTCCTCTCCTTGTGTAATGGCCCTTAGATCACATTTTGGGGGGACCCCAAAAGAACCTATTTCTCAGGTCTTGTTTTGTTTTTTGGCATTCTGAGTGAACTGGAATTAGGTGGTGTTTGGCCTTAATGTTTCTCTTGGATGCAGCTACCCTAAAGTCAATGTCACCAACTTCACATCCAGCTGGAAGGATGGTCTGGCCTTCAATGCCCTGATTCATAAGCACCGGTAAGAAAGAGGAGAGGGTAGTGGGAACTGACTCAGCAGAACCACTGAGGGTGTCTGGACATGCTGTACTTCACACAGAGGTTATTTTGCTTCTGTTGCTCTTTCTCCTTTAGCCCTTGACTCCCCCTCATACCCCGCTTTCCTTAGACGCGGTCCCACCTGCTGTCCATTGCCTGGTGCTCACAGCTGCTCCCTCTTGTCTGTTCTTCCTCCTCCTCCCAGTCTTGCTGGGCTACATCCCTGTGGCTTTCTATGCTACATGTTGGGGCTGCCCTGCTGGTGGGGAGTGTCATGTCCGCTATCTGTCTGTCTTCATCCCCAGGCCCGACTTGATCAACTTCGAGAAGCTGAAGGACTCCAATGCTCGGCACAACTTGGAGAATGCATTTGATGTGGCTGAAAAAAAACTGGACATCATCCGGCTCCTTGACCCTGAAGGTAAGCCAATGCCACCCCATCCAGGCTTTTCACTGCAGCGAGGGAATGGCTCTCACTGTGCCAGAGGAAGGGTACTTGGAATCTGGTTGGGGTTGGTCCAGGTGTTGGACAAGTTGTGGGCACAGCATGGGGGTGGCAGCTGGGCCAGAGCGCAGAACCAGGCCTGCCGTTCACTCCAGATTATTTCCCTACAGCTTGTCTGGCTCATTTGGGTATCCATTGTGGAATCTGTATCCTGCCTCTTTATCTTTCCACTGGGGAAAGAAAAATATATCAAGTTGATTCCAACTCATGCTGACCCTATAGGACGAAGTAGGACTGTTCCATAGAGTTTCCAAGGAACACCTGGTTGAGCCGAACTGCTGACCTGTAGCTTTTAACCACTACACCACCAGGGTTGCCTCTCCTTTCATACAAAAAAACCGCAAACCCACTGCTGTCAAGTCAATTCCAACTCCTAGTGACTCTATAAATCAGAGTAGAACTGCCCCACAGAGCTTCCAAGGAGTGCCTGGCAGGTTTCGACTGTGGGCCTTTTGGTTTGCAGATGTAGCACTTAACCACTAGACCACCAGATCTGTAACTCTTGCATTCATGTCCTTTTGATTGTCACTGGGTTCTGGTAGCTGAACTTTGTGCTGAAGGAACAGAAAACCTTCTGAGCTTAAGTTTTGTGGCCTCCGGTTTGGCCTGAGAATGTATCCTCCTTCCTACCTCCTTGCAGATGTCTTCACAGAAAACCCTGATGAGAAATCTATCATGACCTACGTTGTCTCGTATTACCACTACTTCTCCAAGATGAAGGTGTTGGCAGTGGAGGGCAAGCGTGTTGGCAAGGTAACCAGAGCACACTGTATTTCTATTTAGCACCACATGCTTTGACTAAGGTGCTCCCTTTCCATCCTGAGAGTCTTATGTCTGGGTACCTGCTGTGGTGGGCCAGCAGAGGGAACAGGTCAACTCCCAGCTCCCATGGAAGCCACCCACTGCCAGGTGAGGACCTGTCCTAAGGAATGCCACAGCCTGCAGCTCTGAGCCCTGGTGTTGCACCTGGAAACTGATATCTTGAGAGTGTTCTCACCTGAACAAATACGGGGTTTAATTGGGTTGGTGTATTGTGGTTGCCGGCCTTTTGGGCTCCTGTGGTATACAGGAGTGTGCTGTACTACACAGAGTCTCATACCAGGTGCCTTTGCCCTGCTGGGCTGTTAGCTTCTCGAGGGCAGGGGCTGTATTTTGTATTCACCTTTGTGTGCTTGGTGTTTAGCAAAGGCAGTACCTGAAGTCCTTCAATTTCTAGTAAGTATTTCAAAATAAATGAACCTCTGACCTCTCTCGGGGCTAGTATCCTGACAGAGTGAACTTAGCGATCTTTTATAGGTTTACGGTGCACAGGCCCAGCTCCCTACTGATTTTCCTCGTGCAAGAGGGGAGCGTCACCCACTTCCAGGTCACTCCTTTCACTTTACAGCAATTTTAGACTTTGGAGGCAAACCTAACGTAAAACACCCTGGGCCTTGAGATGTGGGGACCTCATCGCAGGCACCTCAGTGTGATCCAACTTGGTGTTACTGCCCTTCTGATGAGAATGAGTAATAGGGTGATTTATTAGGTGATCGACCACGCCATTGAGACTGAGAAGATGATTGAGAAGTACGGGTGGCTGGCCTCGGACCTGCTTACCTGGATCGAGCAGACCATCACAGTCCTCAACAGCCGAGAGTTTGCCAACTCCCTGACCGGCGTCCAGCAGCAGCTGCAGGCTTTCAGCACCTACCGCACTGTGGAGAAGCCACCCAAGTAAGAGCCGTTTGATAGCAAGCCTGGCATGGCACGCAGGGTGGTCATCTGTGACTGCGAGATGACAGCCAAAAACAGAGCAAAGCATTGAGCCATGTGAAATGTATCCACAAGGCATATCCTAGAGGCTTGAGAGATTTATATCTGTCACCTGCTTAATCTTTCTTTGCCAAGCAACCCGCCAACCCAATGCCATTGAGTCGATTCCAAATCATAGCAACCCTACGGGACAGAGTAGAACTGCTGCATAGAGCTTCTGAGGCTGTAATCTTTACAGAAGCAGACTGTCACGTCTTTCTCCTGCCGAGTGGTTAGTGGATTCAGACCACTGACTTTTCAATTAGTAGCAGAGTGCTTAACCACTGCAGCATTAGGGCTCCTTTCCTGAGCAGTAGCTTAGAGGAAACAGGCATATATGAGTAACTCCTGACTTGTAGCCAAAGAAAGGAAATGTGACTTACCCAGATTTCTGAGGTTGAGAAGGGGTGAAATCTCAGGCTTCTGAGTCTCTACAAAACTGTTTTGGAAAACTACTGTCTGTCTCTGTGTACTAAACTGGGGTTTGCTTTCTGGTAGTGACCTCCATAATCTCAGCCCCAAAGCTGTCTGTGTCGGGGCTTATTGATCATCAGATATATCTTTCTGGTTCTCTCCCATCTGTTACTGCTGATTAGCAGAGCACTTAGCCTGCCTTCAGGGCCTCTGCTCATCCCATTTGTGCAGGGTCTGCACCCACATGCATGGGTATACATACACAACATGCATATGCCCACACATGCACTTATGTACCTGCATAAACATGTACCGATGCACACATACACTGTATCAGTGCACACATGCTAAAACACGCACATATGCAAGTGCACATACCAGCGGGGAACATTACAGCTGCTCTGCCATTAGCCTGTGGAGCTCTGATGAAGCAGTTTCTAGCCCATTGTTGGTGTCTCATACCTTCCCCCACTGCCCTCCGCCTCATCTCCTTCACTTGCTATTAATGGTTGTCAACCAGGAAACGATGAGACATGAAGTCGAGAGTGTACCTGAACAAGTATCTGGTTTCTGGTCTGACACTAACCCACCATTTTTTAAAAAAAAAAATCACGTTTAAGTGTAGGTTTACAATTACAGTCTCATACAAAAGCTTACCCACATTTTGCCACGTGACCCTGGGTGCACTCCCCACACTGTGACAGCACACCCCTCTCCTTCAACCCACATTTCTCGTGTCCACTAGACCAGCTCCTATGCCCCTCTGATACTCCCTCTCACCTCTGAGCAGCAGCTGTCCAGTCAGCCTCCTGTATGTGCCCAAGCCATGAAGCATGCTCTTCACCAGTAGCGTTTTATGGCTTATATATCAGCTCAGTGTTTGTCTGAAAAGTTGGCTTCCAGAATGATTTTAGTTCTGGGTTAACAGAGAGTTTGGGGGCATGTTTTCTGGGGACCCTCCAGTCAATCAGATCATCAAATCTAGTCTTTTTACTCGATTTCAAGTTCTGCATCCCCATTTCTCCTGCTCCATCCGGGACTCCTTGTTGAGTTCCCTATAGAGGCAGCCTTTGGTGGCAGTCAGGTACCATCTAGGTCTCCAGGTCTCCTGCTGCTGTCATCTGTTCAGTGTTGCCCTTTCTGTCTCTGGGACCTGCACTTTCCTCTTGTTGATGCTCTTCTTTCTTCTTTGCTCCAGGTGGGTTAAGACCAATTAATACTTCTTAGATGCCCACTTGCTAGCTTTTAGGACCCCAGATAACAGTCACCAAAGTGGAATGAAGAACACTTGTTTAAAAAATTTCATTATGCCAGGTGACCTAGATGCCCCCTGAAGCCATGGTCCCTTAACCCCTGATTTGATCCTGTTACTCTTTTCCTAAAAGTGTTTGGTTTTATTTAAAATAAGTGCTTCTAAGCTTTGGGCTTAGTTCATCTGTGCTGACTTGTCCTCTACTGTTTATAGTCTCTCCTTTCACCTAAAATAGTTCTTGTCAGTTATCTAATTGGTGAATATAACTCTTCTTCTCACCTACCCCACCCTACCCCCCACAACTTCATAGCCACCAAAGAATGTTTTCTTCTGTATTTAAACCAATTCTTGGGACCTTGTATTAGTGGTCTCATATGGTGTTTGTTTTTTCGCAGTTAACTCATTTCACTCAGCACAGTGTCTTCCAGATTCTTCCTTTTCTTCCTTTGAGATGTTTCCCAAATTCGTCCTTGTCGTTTTTCGTTGCATAGTATTCCACTTGTGTGAATATACCAGTTTGTTTATCCATTCTCCTGTCAACGGGCACCTAGGTGGATTTCATCTTTTTGCTGTGGTGAACAGTGCTATAATGAACATTGGTGTGCATATTTCTATTTGTGTGGTAGCTCTTATTTCTCTGGGGTATATTCCAAGTGGGATTGCTGGATCATATGGTACCTCTATTTGTTGCTTTTTAAGAAAGTGCCAGATCAGTTTCCAAAGTGGTTGTACCATTGTACATTCCCACTGGCAGTGTAGAAGGGTTCCAGTCTCTCCACAACCTCTGTGGTATTTATTATTTTGTGCTTTTTGGATTAATGCCAGCCTTGTTGGGGTAGGTGGTATCTCATTGTGGTTTCTAATTTGCTTTCTCTGATGGCTGATGCTTGAGAGCATTTTCTCATATATCTGTTAGCCACCTGGATGTCTTCTTTGGTGAAGTGCCTGTTCATATCCTTTGCCCAACTTTTGACTAGGTTAACTGTCTTTTTTGTTGTTGAAGTTTTGCGGTGTCTTGTAGATTATCGAGATTGGAGACTGATCGGATTTGTGGTAACCAAAATCTTTTTCCTAGTGAGTAGATTGTCCTTTCACTTGTTTGGTGAAGTCTTTGGATGACCATATGTTTGGTTTTTAGGAGTTCCCAGTTATCTATTTTTTCTTCTGAAGTGTGTGCATTTTATAATCTGTTTATGCTTTGCATTAGGGCTGCCAATGTTGTCCATATTTTTTCTTCCATAATCTTTTTAATTTTAGGTTTGATATTTAGGTCTTTGATGGATTTTGAATTGGTTTTTGTACATGGTGTGAGATACGGTCTTGTTTGATTTTTTTGCAGATGGATATTCAGTTATGCCAACAGTGTTTACAAAAGAGACCATCTTTTCTCTAGTTTATGGTGTATAGACCTTTGTCAAATATCAGTTGTGCTTAGGTGGATGGTTTTATGTCCAGATTCACAGTTCTGTTCCATTGGTCTTTGTGTCTGTTGTTGTACCAGTACCACCCTGTTTTGACTACTGTAGCAGTGTAATAGATTCTAAAGTCAGGTAGTACAAGTCTTTCCACTTTGTTCTTCAATATTGTTTTACTTTTTTGGAGTTTCTTCCCTTTCCATATGAAGCTGGTCATTTGTTTCTCCATCTCAATAAAAAATGCCATTGGAATTTGGATTGGGATTGCATTGATCTGTAGATTGCTTTGGATACAATAGCCATTTTCACAATGTTGAGTCTCCCTATCCATGAACAAGGTAGGTTCCTCCACTTAATGTACTTCTCTTGGTTCTTTGCAGTAGAGTCTTGTAGTTTTATTTATGTAGGTCTTTTACATTTCTCGTTAGATTTATTCCTAAGTATTTTATCTTCTTGGGGGCTATTGTAAATAGCATTAATTTGTTGATTTCCTCTTTGGCATTATTTTTGTTGATATAGAGGAATCCACATGATTTTTTTGTATGTTTATCTTGTATCGTGATGCTTTGCTGGACTCTTTTATTAGTTCCAGTAGTTTCTTTGTGATTATTCAAGGTTTTCAGTATATGGTCAAGTATATAGGATCATATTATTTGTGAATAGAGGTAATTTTACTACTTCCTTACCAATTCGGATGCTCTTTATTTCTTTCTTTCTGTAACCTGATTGCTCTGGCTAGAACCTCCAGAGCAATGTTGAATAGAAGTGGTGATGGCATGCTTGTCTGGTTCCAGTTCTCAAGAGGAATACTTTCAGTCTCTCCATTTACGGTGATGTTGGCTGTTAGCTTCACATAGATGCCCCTTATTATATTGAGGAATTTCCCTTCTATTCCACTAACCCACTTTTAAAGTCCATCAGATACTGCACCTGGGGGTGTTGTCTCTTGGCTGTGTGGACAGTGCTTCAGGGCACAGTTCTTCTGAAATGCCTGTGAGCCCTGAGGTCAATTTGGCAGGTTTGGGGTGGGGATCTTGCTTACAGCCGATCCTTGACTGCCACGTTGAGGATGTCGAGGTGGGTAGATACTTGGGTACATGCAAAATACGGAAATACGGAAATATGCAGTTATCTGGATCCTGGACCTGGTTCCCAGACATCTGTCCTGCTCCCAGCTGTCATCTCCTACATCTAAAATCCTCCTGGTGCCCAGCCTTTTCTCCATTTTCTAAAGTGTCTGGCCTTTAGGACTTGGCAGCAGATCCAACTCATTAGGTCTCAAGACTCATTGAAAGCTGCTTTCAATGCAGTGTGTGCTTACAGGGATAATATCATTAAGAAGGTTTTCATTGACTCAGTCAATAAAAAACAGACTAACGAGCTAATCGGAAGCCTTCCACATTTGCAAAACAGGAAAGGGTTTTTTTTTTTTTTTTGGTATTGATTGGTGAAACTTGATATTTATAGGAGTTACCAGAATATTCCAGTGAGTCATTCCCACATAGAAACAAATGTTAGCCAACTGCTGTGATAGCTGCTGTTTTCTCTGATTCATAGTATAAAGACCCAATCCCCTATTAGATCTCGGTTGGTGAGTATTACAGATGTTTCAGTGGGGAAACAGACCTCTACAGCCTCTGTAGTTTTCCTTTATTTTTAAGGGGAATATGTTTTACTATCCATGCTCCCAGATGCCAGGGTCCCGTGTTGATTTCTGGAAAAAGTTTGGTTATGGAGATCTGGACACTAATCTCCTTATCTCTGCTTTCTTAACAGGTTCCAGGAGAAGGGAAATCTGGAAGTCCTACTTTTTACCATCCAGTCCAGGATGAGAGCCAACAATCAGAAAGTGTACACACCACAGGATGGGAAACTGGTGTCTGACATCAACAGGGTAGAGCAGCCTTTTCCCTTATGCTTTGCCAGTAGGTTGATGGAGTTCCTGATAAGGGCACGAAGAAACCGTCCCAAGGCACAATAAACTGAGCCCTGCTCTCTGGCATTATTAATTACATATGCCAGCTGTTTTGGACAAGTATCTGACCTTAGTTCTAGCAGGTTAAACTCTGCCTAAAAAACCCGTTGCTGTTGAGTTAAAACCAACTCATAGTGATCATATAGGACAGAATAGAACTGTCCCATAGGGTTTCCAAGGAGCAGCTGGTAGATTCAAACTGCTGGTCTTTTGGTTAGCAGCCCAGCTCTTAACCACCACACTACCTTAGAATTCTAAACTCTGCCTGAATAGACTACCCAGTCTATTCAGCATACTCTGCAGACACCCAGGGTCCATTTTGGGGGACCAGTTTCATAACCTGCCTTCTATGAGACCTTGAGTTGTCTTTGAATTTGGAATATTAACTGCTTATAACAGTCTTAGAAAATTTCAAAGATTTAAAGGTTTAACATCATCCAGACATTCTAATAGAATGAAAGTTATCCATTAGGTCAATAAGAACTTACCGAGCACCCACAGAGGTGAATGACACTGTACTAGGCCAATACTCTAAGGCAGGTTTAAGGGTACGAGAGACCTGAAAGATCAAGACTAATACTTCTGGAATCTTTAGTTGGCCCAGGCATGGACACCAAAAGACTACCAACGAACTTTAATAGTCTTTCTCTCACTCCAGAGCTTCCAGCACTGCCTGGCATCCAGGAGTGTGTCAGGTGAAAGAGAAACCTGGGTGTTTCTCCTGTGCCCCAAGTTGTCTAGATCTGACTCTGCATTCTGTACCTTGTACAGGCCTGGGAAAGCCTAGAGGAAGCCGAGTATCAGCGGGAGCTGGCCCTAAGAAATGAGCTCATCCGGCAGGAGAAGCTGGAACAGCTGGCCCGACGCTTTGACAGAAAGGCTGCAATGAGGGAGACATGGCTCAATGAAAACCAGCGCCTTGTGGTCCAGGTAAAGGAAGTGCAGTTGGAGACAGCAGGAGATGGGAAGTTTTCCTGAACCTCCAGCAGCTGACCGGGCTGGAGCTTGGCTGGCCTCTTGGTGGCAGCTAGAGAAGTCTCTCCATGGAGAAGCCTCTCTTGCAGCCGAGTTCCCTGGGGTTGGGTGGGTTAAGATTTGTATCAGAAGTAGAACTCTCCAGGATTTAAGTCTCCATTTTAGTAAAGAGCCTTATGGTCTGTAATCAGCCCCAAAGCTGCCTTATGTGGGCCAGTAACATCAACTAAAGCCAGGATTTGAGTTGGCATTAAATAATAGTGTTCTGGGAATATGGTGAAAACACAGAGTACCTTGTGGGTGTCAGATTGTCTTTTGGACTCTGGCCTCCAGGACTGCGATGTATTTCACTAGCTAAAAACTGACCACAGAGCTAATTCTCTGTGAGAACATCTGCTCCCTCCCATTTGAAGCCTGAAATCAAATTAAATTCTTTCCAGGAAGGGAGAAAACAAGTGTTCCAGAGGATTAGAGAATGTGTGTGTCCCATAGGTCACATATGAGTAAACCATCTGTTTATAGATGTGCTGTTTCTAGGGGTGAGGAAGCCCTTCCTGCCCAGGACTACATGGGTCTACTGAGGGCATGGTGATGAATGCCAGTGAGCCTCAAAAGGATTCCGTTAGGTGGTATCCACACTCAGTGCACAGCAAGTATAAATCATGGGTAGCTTCTGAAGGTGCTTATGAGATACTGCATCTTTGAAACTTGACTCTGATAAGTTAGACTGAAAAAGACTGCAGGACTCACTTCCCATCCAGCAGGAAGGACCGAGCATTCCTCTGAGTTTGGGCAGATGAACCAAGGGGACTCTGACTGTGCTACCTGTGTCTTTCCCTGTGGAGCAGGATAACTTCGGTCAGGACCTGGCAGCTGTGGAGGCCGCCATGAAGAAGCATGAGGCCATCGAGACAGACACAGTTGCCTACAAGGGGCGTGTGGAGGCCCTGGAGGACCTGGCCCAGGAGCTGGAGAAGGAGAATTACTATGACCAGAAGCGCATCATGGCCCGCAAGAACAGCATCCTGCGCCTATGGGACTACCTGCAGGAGCTGCTGCGGGACCGGCGCCAGAGGCTTGAGAAGACCCTGGAGCTGCAGAAGCTCTTCCAGGACATGCTCCACAGCATAGACTGGATGGATGAGATCAAGGTGGGTCCCTGGCGCTGCCGCCCCTACACCCAGCGTGTCTACCTCTGGACTCAGGGCTGGCTGTGCAGTCAGGGTATGCGCCCTTAAGAAGCCTCACAGCCAATCACAGCTTTAAGTCTGAATGAAGAAACTGAGGCAGCTCAGGGTCTTTGCTCCCAGGAGATGACATCGGCACAGTTCATTATATCCCCAGTGATGGAGAAATCTTGGGTTCATACTAGCAAAGGTGAAAAGTAGCAGGACTTAGAAGAGATGGACATTTATCAGAAGGCAGAGAGTAAGGCTCTGGGAATCACAATTTGACTCAAACTCTAGTTAAAATCCAGACCTCTGAGAGCCAAGGCAACCAACAAGTCTTAATTCTCTTTTCCTTCCATTGCAGTTAGTCTCAAGTGGTGATATACATCACACTGACTAGGGAGCCCTAAAAATATACATGCCTGGCTCCAAAACCTGAGACAGATTCATTAGCTTGAGTGTGGGGCTTAAGGTTCTGTAAGATGTTTGAAGAATCTGGTGGGCACCCCCACTAGGAAGTCTTACTATGTAGGCTCTTCCATCCCAATCAACAGTTGTTTTTCAGCTGTGTCAACTCACCCTGGGGCAGATATCATGGCCCCTGCCCTTGGAGGGGCCTCTTCTCTTAGTGTGTAGTTTTCTTTACTTTGACTTATTCTCTTTCCCGTCTTCTTTGCCAGGCTCACCTCTTGTCTGCTGAGTTTGGGAAGCACTTGTTGGAGGTAGAGGACTTACTACAGAAGCACAAGTTGATGGAGGCTGACATCGCCATCCAAGGGGACAAGGTGAAGGCCATCACCGAAGCCACGCTGCCATTCACTGAAGGGCAAGGTGAGACCAAAAGTGTCTCCTCTACTGAAGTATCTAATGCTAGAGCGTCATGCTCTGGCTAGCACCCCAGCCTGGAAAAACCCACAGCAACTAGCTTTAGAATTCTGCTTCTCTCATCAACTGATGGCCCAAGAGAGAAGCTTGGGGACAGCAAACTCTCCAGACAGCAGGCAGCTGCTTTGGTAATCCATGGAAGGCATTTCCAAGCACCAGTAAGGCACTGTCTTTCATTCTCCCTGAAATGGAGGGAGGTTAAAAGTTTGGGCAGATGTTGGTAGAAACTCACAACATGAAAGTTGACATTATTGTGCACTTCTACCAATTTCTGGCCAAACTGTTAAGACCCCTCCATTTCTGTAGTTTCAGTGGGAGCTAATTGTAAAGACTCAGGTCTGCCTACTCAGTAACCAGGATCCCAACATCCAATCCAGAAGCCTCAATGAGATGGCATGTTCTACATCTTGTGGTTCTGGCCTGGTAGTTGATCAAACCTTGCCAATTAATGAAGTCTGTACTTTTTCTTCCCTCCTTCCCAGTCTTTCCAGACCGCCCGATTTGTGACCCCCAGATCATCCGGGACCGTGTTAGCCATCTAGAGCAGTGCTTTGAGGAGCTGAGCAACATGGCGACTGGACGGAAGGCCCAGCTGGAGCAGTCCAAGAGGCTCTGGAAGTTCTTTTGGGAGATGGATGAGGCCGAGAGCTGGATCAAGGAGAAGGAGCAGATCTATTCCACCATGGACTATGGCAAGGACCTGACCAGCGTGCTCATCTTGCGGCGCAAGCATAAGGCCTTTGAGGATGAGCTCCGTGGGCTGGATGCCAACCTGAAGCAGATCTTCCAGGAGGCCGAAGGCATGGTTGAACGCAAGCAGTTTGGGCATCCACAGATCGAGGCCCGTATCAAGGAGGTGTCAGCAGAGTGGGAGCAGCTAAAGGAGCTGGCTGCCTCTCGCGAGAAGAACCTCCAGGATGCTGAGGACTTCTTCCAGTTCCAGGGTGATGCAGATGACCTGAAAGCCTGGTTTCAAGATGCTCTCCGGCTACTCTCAGGCAAAGATGTGGGGCAGGATGAAGGCGCCACACGGGCCTTGAGGAAGAAGCATGATGACTTCCTGCAGGAGCTGGAGGAGAGCCGTGGAGTGATAGAGCACTTAGAAAAGCAGGCCCAGAACTTCCCTGAAGAGTTTCGGGATTCTCCAGAGGTGACCAGCCGGCTGCAGGCCCTCCAGGAGCTCTACCAGCAGGTGGTGAAACAGGCAGACCAGCGTGGACAGAGGCTGCAGGATGCCCTGGACCTGTACACGGTGTTTGGGGATACGAATGACTGTGAGCTGTGGATGGGTGAGAAGGAGAAATGGCTGTCCCAGATGGATGTCCCAGACACCCTGGAGGACCTGGAGGTTGTGCGGCATAGGTCAGAGCTGGTGTATCTTCTCACTTTCCCCTCCTGAGGGCTGCACTCCACCTCCCACCTAGTTTAGTTTTAAAAAAAAATGTTGTAGTTAAGTCAAAGTCAATTCTGACTCATGGCAGCCCTATGTGTTAAAAACTAGAACTACTCCAAGAGCTGTTTTATGATATATTTTACTGCATTTTTGGTAGACGTGTACACAGTGAAATACATCCCCATTCAACAATTTCTATACCTGTTCTTCAGTGATAGTGGTTACATTCTTCACATTATATCAACATTTTGTTTAATTCTGTACTAGTTTTTCCATTCCGATTGACCTAGTCTCAGGGCTTCCCAACCTTCTCATCTATGCTTTTAGCATATTTGTTGACCACTTGGTCCCATGTAGATGGCTTTTTAAAAGTGCACAGTATGCAAAGGTGATATTCATTGCTTTATGACCAAACCTGCTGTTGAGCTAAAGGTGACTTGAGGAGATAGTTTTGGGTTTTGTAGGGTTTTATAGATTGCAATCTTCATAGAAGTAGATTGCCAGGCCTTTCTTTCATAGTGCCACTGGGTGAGTTGAAACTGCCAACATTTAAGTTAGCAGCTGATCACAAACCACTTGTGCCCGTTGGCAGGGGTCACTCTGAGAGATCATGAGGTAGCCTTTCTTGCAAGGGGCAGGCATCACGAGATTCAAGTTCTACTTCGGCTCTGTGACCTTGGATACTTCACCCCTCCCCCAACCAGGGTTTCTTTGAAAGGAATGTTTATAGTCCAGTTATTCAATTATTTTTCAACTGCAGCAGCCATTGCTGAAATGAGTTGTGTATGGACTCCTCAGCGTAGAACATATGGGACAGTGGAGCCCCTCTAGATATGGAAGTGGGAGACTGGACCCCACCAGCACTAGCTTTCAGTGAAGTAGCTAAGCAGCAGAATCCCTAGGGCCACAGAGACCGTTTTGTCAGTGACTGGTCTGCAAGGCGAGTTTCATTTCCAGTATTCTGATTCCATCAGTGCTTTTGCGTAGGAGTCGTGTCTGTAGTCTGTGTGGCATCTCAGCACCCTAAGCGCAGAATCCAATGAGTTGAGGAGAGGCTTCTCCCTGGAGAACTGTTGAGGTGGTCCTTGGCTGATGCTTGAAGGACCTGGGCTCTTACCACTCAATCCTCCTCCCACCCCACTTCGAGCAGTTCTCCTCCCACCAGGGAGCATCTGGCTGGGAAGTGCTTCAGGTCTCGGTTGTCAGGGCAAGTTGAATCAGAATTCAAGAGCAGCAACCAGGGCACTGGAGTCCATGCAGGTGGTCCCAGTGGCCGTTGACACCCTCTCCAACTGAAACCTCCCTCTCCTCTCTTCACACCTCTCTGTGGAGCCACTGGCCGGTGTAGCAAGGAACCAGCTAGCTAGGGAATGCTAAATCATGAAATTGGACCTGTGAACCAGACAATTGAGTGTGTCAGCATATTTGTCTCCTTTTAGCCCCCTTACCTGGATGGACACATCTAGGAGGAAGAAGAAGGCAGGAGCTACAGGTTTGGGAGACTGGGTCACCACTGTGATGACATGTCTACTGCTGCCTCATGAAACCTCCTTTTCTCTGTCCATTCCAGGTTCCATGTCCTGGACCAGGAGATAATGACTCTGACAGATCAGATCACTATGGTGAACAATGCTGCCGACAGGATGGTGGAGAGTGGCCACCCACGCAGCGGGGAAGTGAAGAAGTACCGGGACCACCTGAACACCAGGTGGGGCGTGGGTAGGGCTTGGGGCTGGCACGTTTCCCCCGGCACTGGGCTCATCCCTGAGGTGGCCCGGAAGTCAGGCCACCTCCTGTGCACATCCCGCTCCCGTTGCCTGCCAGGTTTCCCAGCACTGGTGCTATAGCAGCGAGGAGTCAGGAACTGTGTGGTGAACTGTGAGCGAAGAGTTCGGGGAGGGAGAGAGATGCTTCGCAGAGCGAGAGTGCTGTGCCTGCGGGTGTGTGTGCATGCATAATGGAGAGGACAGCCTGAGTGTGCCTGTGATTAGAATCAGGCCATGAGGCACTTCTGCCCCATTTCCCCGGACGTTCTTGGCCAGGCAAAATTGCTTTCTGAAAGCTCTTAAGTACTGTCTATAATAAAGTGCTACCGTCTGGGCCAAAACATAGCACTGGCTATGAGGCTGGCTTGCATGAAGAAGAGAATTAGCAGGGACCCCTGAGCAAGCTACGTGGTTGGAACAAAACACAGGCCCACAGGAACCTTTTAGAGAGGGGCTGCTTTTTGTCTTTTTAAAAAAATATTTTCTTGTGCTTCAAGTGAAAATTTGCAATCCAAGTCATTTTGTCGTACACAAACGCACACATGCATTGCTGTGTAACTCTGGCTGCTCTCCCCACACTGTGACAGTATATTGCTCCTTTCCACCCCGTATTTCCTGTGTCCATTCAACCAGCTCCTGTCCCCCTCTGCTGTTTCACCTCACCCCTGGACAGGAGCTGCCCTGTTAGTCTCATGTATCTATGTAAGCTGAGAAGCACACTCTTCACCAGCATTGTTTTAGGTCTTATAGTCTAGTTCAATCTTTGAAGAGTTGGCTTCTGGAATGGTTTCGGTTCTGAGCTAACAGAGAGTCCAGGACCATGTTTTCTAGGGAACTTCCTGTCTGTTGGACCATCAAGTCTGGTCTTTTTGCATAGGGTTTGAGTTCTGCACCTCATTTTTTCCTCTGCTTCGTGAGGGACTCTTTGTTGCGGTCCCTGTCAGGGCAGTCATTGGTGGTAACCAGGCACCAGCTAGTTCTTCTGGTTTCCTGCCTATATAGTCTCTGGATTATGTAGCCTTTTCTGCCTCTTGGGCTTATATTTTCCTTATGTCTTTGATGTTCTTCATTCTCTTCTGCTGCAGGTGGGTTGGAACAAATTGATGCTACCGAAATGGCTGCATGCTAGCTTTTAAGATCCCAGGTGCCACTCAACAAAGTGGGATGCAGGGTATTTAAAAATTTTGTTATGGCAGTTGACGTAAATGTCCCCTGAAACCATTGTCCTCAGACCCCTGGAAGGGCTGCTGTTTTGGATGGGAAGCAATGCCCATTAGTTCTTCAAGGATCTTGGAGGACAGAGCAAATGCCAGTGTTCCTGGGGCTGTGGGCAAACCACCTTCCCATTACCTGACCCTCTCCCCACATTCCAGCATGAGCCTTGCTCTGCCTGAGGCAATCTCAGAGGTGGGGTCAGGGAAAACCTTTTAAAGGAAAGGGTCAGCACAGTAGAGACTGTGAGGGCATAGGGCAGGCAGAGTTGACTAAGATACTTTGGACCCTTTGCAATGGGCCCAATTGTCTCAGCATCCTAATGTGACAAGTGTGGTTTAGGAGAGTACTTTGTTGCTTTTCCCCTTTTCAGGCTTGTGGGTAATGAGTGTATGTGTGAGAAAGGCAGAATATGAATGATGATTGCAACTGCTTCTTAATTGAAGAAAACTCTAGAGCAGGTCACACCAGCTTCCGAAAACAGGAGGGACTCTCAGCTATGTGTCTGCTGACTTAATAGCTGTAGTCAGAAAATGTGGATCTTTGTGAGCCTCTCAGGTACACACCTTCTCAAGTAAAATACGTTAAGATACTTGACCCGTTTAGATGAGAGAAAACTGGAGGCAAGAAATGCTAAGCTGGTTTCCCATTAAATTTGAGAACTGATTTCCAAAGAGGTTATACCAAAAAAAAAAAAAAAAAAAATTTGAGAGCAGAAAGTCCCCCAAGAATCATCAGGTCTAGCCATGTACCCCAGACACCTTTGCCCTGGCCAGACACCTCCAGGCCTGGGAAGCCTATCCTGTTTTTAGACAACGCTTCCTGGTTTTGTCTTACTGTCCTTCATTCTCTTCTGTTCCAGGTGGATTGAGAATCTGCCTCCTTGAAATTTCTACTTTTTAGTTTGGCCTTTGTTCTTTAACAAATATCAAAAACTATTCTGATTCCTCTTCCATGTGCTAGCTATTCAAATATTTTTAAAAACAGTTGTGATTTCCTTACCTCCACTTCCAGCCCTGCCTCCATGTCTCTGCTGTTGTCTCTCCTACAACTCTATTTTCCAGATCCTTTCTGTCCTTTAGAGCAGTCTAGGTTTACCTCCTTCCCACTTTTCTAGGGAAAAAAAAAATTTTTTTTTTCCTCCTTTGTACTGGTTTATTTCACATGTTAATCTGTATGAAAATTATGTTTGTGCTGAAGAGTTTTCCTACTAGACTATTAGCAAATGAAGGGCTGTATTTCTACATGTTGCCTGTACTGCTTGACACACCAAGCACATTCTTACCTGAGAGTCTCTGTTACTTCTGTCTGGAGTGTTTTCTCCCCAAATACGCACTTGACTTGCTCCTTTATTCAGATCTCAGCTCACACATTAGCTTATCAGAGCAGTCTTCACTGACACCCCCATCACAGGTGACATACCCCCTCCTCATACCATCTCCTCATCTTCTGTCCCTTTACCTTGCTGCATTTTTTCATTGCAGTCATCACCACTTGAAGTCTTATGCTGCCCAGCTGTTGTCAAGTCTGTCTCATGTGTGTCACAATAGAACTGTGCTCCATAGGGTGTTGGTAGCTGTGACCTTTAGGAAGTACTTCATTTTCTTCGGAGGTGCTCCTGGGGGATTAGCTAACTACTGGGGTAGTAGTTGAGCGCTTTACCATCTGCATCAGCCAAGGACTCCTGATAAATTCTAGACTGACGTATTTGTGTCTGCCTACCTGAAGGCAAGCAAGGACTTGGCTGCCTTCGTTGCTGTATTGCCAGTGCCTAGAACAGTGTGCAGCACAAGGCATGTGATCATTGCATGAGAAATGCTCAGTAAGTGAATAACGGGGCAAACTGAAGTAGCTGCTGCCAAGCTTGGCGCATATGCATCACTCAGACACGTGTTAAATGAGTGATCACCTTGCACCGCGTGCACTCCGGTTGTCTGGTGTTTTTCTAAAAATATTGAGACCAGGACCAAACTGGTACTCTCCATGTGGCCGGACCAGCACTGACCAGAGTGGCTCTACCAACTCACTCCAACTTGGAGACAGTGCCATGTAGTAGTTGTTGTTGTCGGGTGCTGTTGAGTCGGTTCCAGCCCAGGGTGACTCACAGTACAATAAAATGAAACGCTGCCAAGTCCTGCGCTGTCCTCCCAGTCGTTGCTGTGCCCGAGCCCATTGTTGTAGTCCTCGTGTCAGTCCGTCTCGCTGAGGGTCGTCCTCTTTCTCACTGACCCTCTACTTTATCAAGCTCGACGTCTCTCTCTGGAGGCTGGTCTCTCCTGATAACGTGTCCGAAGTATGTGAGACAGTTTCACTGTTCTTGCTTTTAGGGAGTGCCATAGAAAGAGAAAAAAATGTGGCTTTGGGAGTCAGATGTAGACCCACATCCTAGTCTGTGCCTTATGCCTTACTTGGTGGCTGCAACAAAGCCACAGCAGGAAAAACCTGAAAGTTGCCATGGGCTTAATGCCTGGGGCATAGCGCATTTCTCTCCTTTGGCTTCTGAATGAGTCCAGAAGATCACCCGGCCCTGGAATGCTTCACCTTCTGTCCCTGCACAGTGCTTTCAGACTAACGTGGAAAATAGCTTCGGCTCTTTTCATCTGCATGTCCCAGCTGCAGAGCACACACGACGTGCCCCGTGCAGAATTCCCTGGAGGCTGGGGGTTCTTAAACTAAGAGGGGAGCCATTGTGTCTTTGGGGTGTCGGTCTTTTTTCTCCTGGTATTACTCTTCTCTCCCAGCATTATCACCCATTTCTCTTTGCAGACCTCTCTTTCAAAACAGACTAGCTGCTCTTACATCACATGTTGGAATTGCCCACAAGTGCGCTCTGCCCAGTCTACCTGCCTAGTAAATCAGTTTTCATCCTCTGGGTGTTAGGGATGCAAAGACGGACCAGACATTCATGGTTCCCATCTTTAACTAAATCACTGCATTGACGACCCCAGAGATCTATTCATTGAGGTACAGCTCGGATGACCTCTGTGAAATCTTCTCCTCACAAATCCATTAGTCCTCTGTACCTGCAACATGCTGTGCTCATGTTACTTAATACTGCACTTTTATGTGCTCATCTTAATTTCTTTCTAAATCATACAATCCATAAATCCAAGGCTTAGTTATAGCTGTGTTCTCCCAAAGTCTAACATAATGTCTTATGCCTGGTGAATATTCAGGAAAACAACAACAAAAACAAATCCATTGCCACTGAGTTGATTCCAGCTCATAGCAACCCTATAGGACAGAATAGAACTGCTCTATAGGGTTTCTAAGAAGTGGTTGGTAGATTTGAACTACCGGCCTTTCGATTATCTGTCGTAGTACTTAACCACAACGTCACCAGGGTTTCCATATTCAAGAAGGATATGTTTAATTGATGAAGGACTGTTCAGCATACTCTAGGGTACACATGTGGTGTAATGATGCAGAATAAGTCAATCTAGGCCCACAAGTGGTGTCCCCGGTGGTCTGAGCCTAGGCTGACAGAGTCTTCCAACCAAGCACTTATCAGCTGGTTGCCATGGAGTCAGTTTGATTCATAGCAACCCCGCTGCCCTCCTGGGTTTTTCGTGGCTATGACTTTTTGGGAAAGCTGATGGCATAGTGGTTAATTTCTCCAACTGCTAGCTGAAAGGTTGGCAATCCAAATCTACCAGGTGCTGTTTGGAAACTCTGTGGGGCAGTTCTGCTGTGCCCTGTAGGAATGTTATGAGTTGACTATGAGTCGAAATTGACTCAACAGCAATGGGCTTGGTTTTTTTTTTTTGTTTATGACCTTTTGAAAGCAGATCTCCAGGCAGCAGGGCCTCTAAAACCCACTGCCATCAAGTCATTTCTGACTTATAGCGACCCTATAAGCAGAGTAGAACTGCCCCATAGAGTTTCCAAGGAGCGCTGTGGATTTGAACTGCCGACCTTTTGGTAGAGCCGTAGCACTTAAACACTACGTCATCAAGGTTTCCAAAAGGGCTTGTAGAGGAGGCTTATTATGTACTGCAGACCGAGCCCAGACCTTCAAAACGTCTGCCAGACCCTTGGCGCGTTTCCCTGCGTTCAGAGCCGCACTGCACCTGAAGGTTATGTACTCATCTTCATTACAATTCCGACTTCTTCCTCTTCTGTGTATTTCTTCTCTTTCTTCTCTTCACCAAGCCACTTCACTTTTAGACTCGGAGTGATTTTGTTCAGGCCCTGGGACACTTGTAATGTAACTTTGGGCATTTGCATAGTTCTGCGACATCCTGAAGCAGTCTTGAAGTTAGCAGTGTGCACCTTCTGACTGTTGAGAAACATCTGGGGGAACTGTATGTTGACCTGAAGCCCATCCACGTACACAAGCTAACTAAGTGTCGTCTTTCTTTACTTATGGGTAGACCGACATGATTGATGCCTTCCTGCTGATTGAGAGGTCCAAATCTATATATAGATGTCCAAAGACATCTATATATGTAAAAACTGAATAAGTGAATTTTACTTACCCATAGTTTGTTGGGTAGATAATTGTTTTTCAACAAGGTCTGTGGGGAGCATGCTGGTGGGAAATCTGAGGAGGAAAACCCTTTGAGAAGAGTTAAATACCCCGCTTTCCCTAAACCTCTCACTGATTGTGGGCTGTGTCCCCGCTGTGCAGGTGGCAGGCATTCATGACCATGGTGTCAGAAAGGCGGAAGTCAGTGGAGTCAGCCCTCCGGGTGCACAACTACTGTGTGGACTGTGAGGAGACCAGCAAGTGGATCGAGGACAAGACGAATGTAGTAGAGTCCACAAAGGACCTGGGCCGGGACCTGGCAGGGGTCATTGCCATCCAGCGGAAGTTGTCAGGGCTGGAGCGCGATGTGGGTGCCATCCAGGACCGCGTAGCTACCCTGGAGCGTGAGTCACAGGAGCTGATGGAGTTACACCCGGAGCAGAAAGAGGACATCCGCCAGCGGCAAGCCCGTGTACAGTTGCTGTGGCAGGGTCTGCAGCAGGCCCTGAAGGGCCAGGAAGCCTCCCTGGGGGAAGCCAGCCAGCTGCAGGCCTTCTTGCAGGAACTGGATGACTTCCAGGCCCAACTGTCTATGGCCCAGAAGGACGTGGCCTCTGAGGACATGCCTGAGTCACTCCCGGAGGCAGAGCAGCTCCGGGAGCATCATAAGGCCATCAAGCGTAATATTGATGGGCTTCAGGATCGCCATCAGCATGTCAAAGCATCTGGGGAAAACGTGATCCGTGACCAGACAGACCCAGAGTACCAGCTCCTGAGCCAGAGGCTGGCGGGCCTGGAAACAGGCTTGGATGCCCTGCACCGGATGTGGGAAAGCCGTGGGCGCACTCTTGATCAGTGCCTTGGCTTCCTGGCCTTCCAGAAGGATGCTAAGCAGGCTGAAGCCATCCTCAGCAACCAGGTAGAGAAAGGGGCATTCCGGGACAGGGAGTGGGGAAGAGTGTCACCGGGCAGCAAATGGCACCAGAGGTGGGCCTACAGATGAACTGTTCGGCTCAGGAACCAAAGGTTATTTTTCTTAGACTCTCTCTGGCCACTAATTCTAGAGAAAATTCTCTTTGCTTTTTATCATGTGCTTTTTCAGCCCTATGTCCCAAACTATATTCTGTTTCCAGTCAGTGTGAGGCAGGCATGTTGCCTTCCATGTGGCTTTAGGCACAGAGATTCACAGGGCCTCTAGGGAGTGTCATTCAGTCTGCATGGCTGCAGATGGCAGCTCCTCCTGGGAATGTCCTCGTCACATCCTCAGCCTATGTTCATGCCTTGTTGGGAATCTTACCTCAACAGGAATATACTCTGGCTCACTTGGAGCCCCCAGACTCCCTTGAAGTTGCAGAGGCTGGAATGCGGAAGTTTGAAGATTTCTTGGAGTCTATGGAGAACAACCGAGATAAAGTCTTAAGTCCTGTGGATTCTGGAAACAAGCTGGTAGCTGAGGAGAACCTCTATTCAGAAAAGATACAAGAGAAGGTGCAGCTGATTGAGGACAGGTACTCCCTTGTCCCCAGAGCCACGGGGGCCCTGGAGCCAAACTGAGGTGAGGACCCCAGGCTCGGCATTGTTATGATGGTGGGTTCCCTTTCAGACACAGAAAGAATGAAGAGAAGGCCCAGGAAGTCTTGGTTCTTCTGAGAGACAACCTGGAGCTACAGAACTTCCTCCAGAACTGCCAGGAGGTGAGGGGCCATGTTTCACAAGACTCCTTTCAGGGGCAAAGTGCCCTAGAGGGCCTATACAGGGACTTTCTGATCCTACAGTCATGTGATTCCTTGAGTGGGAGCTCTGGGCACTCGACAGTTCCTAGAATCTTGGGTTCCATCATTTTTCTCCCCACCGCCATCTGAAACATCATCTTTTTAATTTGGCAAGTGTAAGACAGGATTGTCAAAGAGTGGTCTGAACTCTGTCTGTATGAGAGTCACCTGTGGTGTGGGCAGGGCAGACTTCATGGGTGGGGAACCTGGGCAGACACACAGGGTCCCACACTTAGAAGGACTACACTGTTGGTTCACTGCTCTGCTGCTGTCATCTTGAAATTCTTAAAATTCTGAACAATTGCCTTTTGCATTGGACCCTGCAAATTATGGTGCCAGTCCTCACCCTAGTTAAATGCAAATTCCTTAGCCCCATTCAGGCCCAGACAAATCAGAACTTTAAGTGATAAGAGAATGAAGCACTTTAAACAGGACTCCTAGTTGGAGAGCTGCTGGCTGAGAAGGTCCTTGCCCAATCTGGGGCCGGCGGTGTAGGAAAACATTTAACCTGTCCTTGTAGGCTCATCCACCGGTGGGACCTCCTGTGTGGGATGGGGCTTCCCCTGACGGCTTTCTTGCCCTCATCCTGCTGCCTCTTCCTCTCAGCCATAGCCACTTTGTTTCTACCTCTGCTCTTGTCACAAACAAGCCTTGGTGGCCTGCCAAGAGATCTTGGAAACACTGGATGCTCATCGCAGTCTTCCTTCTTTGTTAATTATAGGACCTGTCCTTGGCTTCTTCCTCAGATAACATTTTCTCTGTGTTTGTTAACGACTTCTCACCGTACTGCCAAGAAACAGATTCTTTATCCACCCAGTAAACATTTACAGAGTTCCTGCAATGTATCAGTCCCTGTCCTAGGTACTGGAAATACGGAGAAAAAACCTTTTTCCTTTGAATACATTTCAACTCAAAATGAATGTATAGGACACAGTAGAACCATCTCACAGAGTTTCCAAGGAGTGGCTGGTGAATTCAGACTGCTCACCTTTTGGCTAGCAGCTGTAGCTCTTAACCACTGCACCACCAGGGCTCTGGAAATGTGGAGAGAAGAATAAAATATCCCTTATCTCACATTGCACACACTAAAGTGGGGAAGACACACCAGTGCCCATAATTGAGCCCTGGAACAATGAATGAGGGTTAAGTTGCCTGTGCCAGGAGCTGGGGATTGTGAGTTTGGGATTAGTGCTCTCTTGTGCTCACACTTCCTCTCCTCAGCTCACCGTCATGAGGCCTTCTTCGGCAGTCAGGGGTTGGCAGCAGGTCCTGCCCTGAGTCCCTGGTCAAGGAGATGCACTCAGGGACAATTGGGCCCTCTGTTTCTGCCCACAGCTCACTCTTTGGATCAATGACAAGCTGCTGACATCTCATGATGTCTCCCATGTTGAACCAAGAAACCTTCACAACACATGGCTGAAGCACCAGGCATTTGTGGCAGAGTTGGCCTCCCAGCAAGGTTGGCTAGACAACGTTGACACAGTAAGTAAAGCAAGTGGCGGTGAGCTCTCTGCTCGGATATGGTGCTTGAATGGGGACTTCACTCCGGGCATAGACACCATCCTGAAGCTTGCTAGAGAGTGAAGAATTCCTCTAACTAGTAATTAAAGTTTCAGAGCTCTTGTTATTTCCAGTCTTGTTAAGCCTAGTGAGAATTGGCAACTGAGTGCAAGAGTTGAGTCTGGCAACAGTGCAGAACACTGAGGACACCTAGCTAGAGCTTCAGAGTCGAAGGCCAAGACAGCAATTACGTTGTCCTCATCAGGTCCCACTCATTGTCCTGCCCAGGGACAGGGGGATACATGAAACAACCAGAGTGCTCTGAGGAATCCAGTGGCCCTCACTGTTTCAGTAGCAGAATCACCAGTGAATGGTCATGCACACCTCTCATAGATGAGGAACTAAGAACCCCCCATTCTATAAACTTTCCCGGCAGCACAAGTCAAAATTTGGCTAGAGGTAGACCTGGGAATCATGCACCTGTGGTTCTTTTCACTGGGGTTGTCCATGGAGAAGCAGGCACAGCATCCATACGAGGCCACGCCACATAGTAGGTAAAGGTACAGCCACACTATCTGACCCCTTATCCTCTTTGTACTTCAGTTTCTTCATCTTTAAAATGGAGGATAATAGTAATACCTACTTGATAGAGTTGTGAACATTAAAAATGTTCATATGTGGAAAGCACTTAGAATAGTACTTGGCAATTATTTGGTAGTAGATGTACAATTATTAGGCACCAAATAGGTAGTATTACCATATACGCCCATTGTTGTTGTTAGATACTATCCAGTCAGTTCTGACTCCTAGAGATGCTATACACAACAGAATGAGACACTGGCCAGTCCTGGGCAATGTCCACAATCCCTTTTATGCTTAAGTCTGCTGTTGCAGCCACTGTATTAGTCCATCTTGTTGAGGGTCTTCCTCTTTTTCACTGACTCTCTACTTTACCAAGCGTGATGTCTTTCTCCAGGATTTATCTCCGTTGACAACATGTCCAAAGTATATGAGACTTGCCATCTTTGTTTCCAAGTGACACTCTGGTTGTACTTCTTCCAGGACACACCTGTTTGTTCTTTTGGCAGTCCATGGTATATTCAATATTCTTCTCTAACACCACAATTCAAAGGCATCAATTCTTCTGTCTTCTTTATTTATTGTCCAGCTTTCACATGCATATCTATTCCTAGGCCCAAGTAATATCACACTTGACCAAAACCAAATCAAATCAGTTGCTGCCAAGTCCATTCCAACTCATAGTTGACCCTATAGAACAGAGCAGAACTGTCCCAGAGCACTTCCAAGGCTGGAGTCTTCATGGAAGCACATGGTCTTGTCTTTCTCCCATGGAGAGGCTAGTGTGTTTGAATCACTTTCTTTTAGCTTAGCAGCCAACTGCTTTAATCGCTGCCCTGCAGGCCTGCTCTTACCATGCTTTACTCACCCCAAAAGGTACATTTACACAGGCGAGAGCCATGTAAAGCAATCTTAAAAACTGCGGAAATTTAGTGTACAACCTGTGGGAAGATGAGGAAGAGAAGGTAGAACCACAAAGGGTGTTTCCATACTGGGTACACCTGGGGTGAACCTTTTTTAGTACCAACTGACCCTTGCCTCTTATCTACTCAATGACAAGGGGTGGGGTGGGGTGGGGTTGGGTTGGGTTGGGTTTGGGACTCTTGTCTGCCAGCTGCTTATACTGCAGCCTCCTCAAGCCATTTGCCCCAAATGCAGCTCTCCAGTCTCCATTTCTACTGCAGGTAACTCTGGGGGCTTATAAAAACCCTTTCATCTGGGTTTTGCCTGAGTTTCAGCACATTCTTTGCTCAGTGATCTCCTCTCAGGGTAGCCCCTTTGAACCACCTGGAGTGGAGCTAACCAATGCCACCCCGGCCCTCAGAGGGTGAGCACTCTTCCTTGTCCACACAGGAAGGAAAGCTTCTGATGGAAGATAAGCCCCAGTTTACAGCCATTGTGACTGAGAGGCTGGGAGCCTTGCACCAGCTCTGGGATGAGCTGCAGGCCACCACACAGAAGAAGACCCAGCAACTGTCAATGGCCCGGAGCTCTGATCTGCGCTCACAGACCCGTGCTGACCTCAACAAGTGGATCAGTGCCATGGAAGACCAGCTGCGGTCGGATGATCCGGGCAAGGACCTGACGAGTGTCAACCGGATGTTGGCAAAACTGAAGGCAGGTAGAGGGAGTCATTGTAGATGCAGTGTTAGAGCCGGAAGAGCTCTTAGGGAGCAAATTCACAGCACAGAAGTAAGTGCTTCTTCTGTTCCTTTTGCTAGATTTCCTTTTTCTTTTTGATTCAAAGTATCTCTCTACTAATAACCCATCTCCAACTCCTTTGCAGTGTGTAGGACAGGGGTCCTAAAATGGGTTAATAAAAGGATGCATGATAAATACAAAACAGACAGCAGAGAAGTGCATAATGAGTCTGGGCATCTAGAGAGACTTCCTGAAGGAGGCTGAGCTCAGACTGGGTCTTAGACAATGGATGGGATATCAAAAGTGAAGAGGATAGAAACATTGCCCGGCTGCCAAAGCTGGTGCTGACACCAACCCTTTCTGTCCCAGCGAGTGGAGGATCAAGTGAACGTGCGGAAGGAGGAGCTGGGGGAGCTGTTTGCCCAGGTGCCCTCACTGGGAGAGGAGGCCGGGGAGGCAGATGTGAGCATTGAGAAGCGGTTCCTGGAACTCCTGGAGCCCCTGGGGAGAAGGAAGAAGCAGCTGGAATCATCCAGAGCCAAGCTGCAGATCAGCCGGGACTTAGAGGATGAGACGGTGCGTGTGCCACAGCCTTGCCTCAGCCCCCACCGCTGAGCTGTCAGCTGCCATCAGGGTAGCTGCTGCCACCCAGAGCAGTTCTCGGCAACAGATGTTTGATCATCTTGCTTCCTTCTTGTAGGGTTGCCATGATTATTAAATGTAAGAGTAAAACCCATGCTTTTTGCGTGGTAAATCACTGTATATGTACTAGCATTGATGGTTAACAGCATCAGTGGTTAATGTTGGGACCAGACAGACTTGGTTTGAAGTCCAACTCCATTGCCCTCCCCTGCGTGACCAGCAGTAACTTATTTGAACCCAGGGATCAAAATACCAAAATATCCACATATGTAGAATGGAAGCAAAACCCTGACGGGGTGTTGGGAAGAACCAAGGAGACACAGCAGGCATAGCTATGTCTGGCCCCTAGCGTGTGCTTGGGAAAGGGTGGCCAACAGCATCACACTACCTCTGGTCTCCTGGTCTCCACAGCTCTGGGTGGATGAGAGACTGCCTCTGGCTCAGTCAGATGATTATGGCATTAACCTGCAAACCGTGCAGCTGTTCATAAAGAAGAACCAGGTGAGTTCTGTCTTGCTTCTGCAGCCCCCCTCACCCACCTCAAGGTCCTGCTCTGTCCCATAGGAGGAAGCTCGGCAAATCCCCCCCGGTTCTTCTGCTCTTGGCTGATAGCCATGGGTTCCCAAACTGTGTTTGTGGCCTCATAGCAGAAAGAGCATGCTTTGGTGGTTGCAGAGAGAATCCTCATAGGACCGCAGAGGAAGGAGCAGCTCGCAATCAGAACTTAGGGCACAGCTGAATGTGAGACCTGGGAATCCCACCGAGGGGTTAATGCGCTTTCATAGCTTCTGTGCCCACTGGCCTTGCGGGGATGTGACCAGTAACCCCTGGTTTCTCTCCTGCAACATGGCCTTGCCACTCTTCTAGGGCTGAGCTGGGCATGCTGGGTGCCCTCGGGGTAAGTAAGTTACATTTCTCTGGACATGCAGAGATACATACCTTATTAAAAAATCAAACCCACTGCCATCGAATTGGGTCCAACTCATAGCGACCTTAGAGGTCAGAGTAGAACTGCCACATAGAGGTAGCTATTTCAGGAATAGGGCAAAACAAATAGGACTGTGATTCCTGTAGCCAAGAAGGGAAAGGCAACCAGGAGAGCATAGCTACCCAGCTACACTAGTAAAGACTATTTTATTTTAGACAAACCTGGCTAAATCATAAGTCAGCTGGTGAGATTTCCTCACTTCAAACCCCCTCTTGCAATGATTCTCAAACTTTAGTGAGCATGAGACTCATCAGAGGGCTTTAGTAAAACACAATTGGCCAGACTTTACCTGAAATCTTCTGAACCATGGATGGTGCCTAAGAACTTGTACTTCTGACAAGCTCCTAGGGTGATGCTGATGTTGGTGGTTGGGACCACACTGAGAATGCTACTCTGGTGGATCTGTTGCAGTTAGGATCAAATCCTACAAGGCGCTATAGCTATGGTTCTCAACTTTGGCTGTGCTTTAGAACTATCTGAGGAACTTTTAGATATATTAATGCCCAGGTCCCACCTCAGATCAATTAAATTAGGATCTGGGTGTAGGCGCCTGGCTCTGTGTATGTGTGTGTGCATGCTTGAAAGATGCAGAAATTATTCAATGTGCAACCAGAGTAAAGAACCACTTTCCTGCCTGACCTGGCCCCTACCACCACTAATTCCTACTGGTTACCACTTTCACCTTCCTTCGCAATAGCCCAGCTATTCTAATCCTCAGATAAGCCAAGCTAGTTTCTACGACAGGACCTTTGCACTTGCTCTTCCCTCTTGCCTGGAAGAGTCATATCCCAGATCTTTGTGTGGTTGCCTCCCTCTCACTATTCAAATGCCATCTCCTCAGAAAGGCCTAACTCCTCTTGCTAGAGTAGCTACCGCTGCGCCTCGGCTCACATTCTGCATCCCATTGTTGTGTTTTCTCTATAGCACCTGTTATCTGCATTTTTTTCATTTATGTACATGATTATCATCTGTTTCCTCTACTAGACTGTAAATTTCATGAGGGCAGAGGTTTTGCTTATCTTGATTTTGTATTGTTCCCAGCACCCAGCACAGGGTCTGACACATGGAAGGGAACTTAGTAAACATTCTTTGAGTGAATAAACTCGGGGAAGAAGAAACCCTAAAGAAGCATGTTCCGTGGGAGACTAGGAAATAATTGCTTAAAAAAAAGAGAAACTGAGGCTTTGCAGTGATTCTGTCCAGTTCAAACCTCTGCTAAGAATTTGTATTTCTCCAAATATGCTGAATCAGAATTTACATACTGACAAGATCCCCAGGTGATTCTTATGTATAATAAAATTTGAGTTACTGTTCTACTAGTGGTCCTCAGAATTGGTCCATATTTTCTAGTCTGCTGTAATAGAAATACCACAAATACATGATTTTAACATACATACTTATTCTCTGACAGTTTAGGAGGCTAGAAGTCAAAATTCAAAGTGGCAGTTCTAGAGGAAGGCTTTGTCTCTGCCTCAACTGTCGGGGGGAAAGTTCTTGACATCAGTCTTCCCCTGGGTCTAGGAGTTTCTTAGCACAGGGACCCCAGGTCCAAAGGACACACTCAGCTCCCACTTCTTCTTTCTAGATGGTAGGAAGTCCTCCACTCTGTGATCACTTCCTCCTTTTATCTCTTGTAAGATAAAAGATGATGCAGGCCACACCCAAGGAAGACTGCGTTTACATCAGTTCAGGCTGTGATCTGAGTAAGGGTGTTGGCTTCCACCCTAATCCCCGTACAACTTGTTGGCTGATCACATCAAATCACATCATGGGAAATGATTACATCATCACATAACTGCCGAATCACATCATTACATAACTGTGTAACCATGGAGAATCATGGCCCAGTCAAGCTGACATATGTTTGGGAAAACACAGTTCAGTCCCTGATAGTCCCTAGCCAGTAGTATTACCCTTGCCTGGGAACCTATTAGAAATGTAAATTCCCAGCAGAGATTTGAATCAGAGCAAACCGGTTTGAAGCCTTGCAAGAAACTCATTCTTTTAGCGTCATAAGATCTCGGGGAAAGTGAAGAGGCAGATGGAGGTGACAACAGGGATTGGGTGGCTACAACTGCAGAACTGACAGGAAACCATCCTCATCAACATTCAGAGATGCAGTGTTGAAGTGCATGTCAGCAGGTTAGGTGACTTGTGGAGATTGTTGTTTAATATGTACTTTAAAAGTGCTGGCAGTCACTATCCGTGTGTACTATGCATGTGTACTACCCTTGCCCTGCCCACTAGACAATTCTACAGCCCATGGGGAAACTGCAGAAAAGGAGGACATGAGGCATAAGGAGTCTACATGGAAGAAGCATGGCCTTGGGCCTCTA
Organism: Heterohyrax brucei; assembly: GCA_028571685.1. Lineage (NCBI taxonomy): Eukaryota > Metazoa > Chordata > Mammalia > Hyracoidea > Procaviidae > Heterohyrax > Heterohyrax brucei. Next base: position 85,942,604 of record CM053151.1, on the reverse strand, counting down.
GGCTCCAGAGCATGAGTATCACGTATGTCAGGACCTCCTCAAGAAAGAGGTGACCCACTCATCAGAGTGGGAAGAAAGTGCCATCTGGGTGACCATGGGCTCAGGCATGGTCAATGCATACAGAATATATCTCTGCAAGATGTGAGAAATAGAAGTGAAGGGAAAAACCAAAAAGCCTAAACTCTCAGCATGAGGCAGTTGTCTACTGTTCGTTTACGTGGAGCTAAAGCTGCTAAAATAATATCTCAAAAGGCCACTTTAAAATATTTCTTCTTTCCTCTGCACATGTACACATAAAATAATCAGCAAAGAAGAAATACCATATGATTCAGCAATCCCAGTGCTTGGAACATATCCTAGAGAAATAAAGGCTGTCACATGAACAGATACAGGCACACAAACATTTCTTGCAGCACTGTCCACAATAACAGAAAGATGGACTCAACCTAGGTGCCTACCAACAGATGAATGGATAAACAAACTGATATTCACACAATGGAACACTACATAGTGATAAAGAACAGTGATGATTTTAGGAAACATAACCTGGAATCATCTGGAAGACATTATGCTGAGTGAAATCAGTCAGCTGCAAAAGGACCAGTATTGTATGAGACCACGATTATATGGACTTAAGAAAAGGATTATGCACAGAAGAACATCTTTGATGACTACAGGGGTGGAGAGAAAGGAAGAGAGTTAGTCATAGATTAGGTGGCCGATAGGAATTTGGTTAGGTAGAGGGAATGAAAGCATACAGTAGGAGGGAGATCAGCACAACTGGCCTACACCACAACTGGCCTACACCACAAGCTGAAAGGTTTTCTAAATACAGCCAAACATTTTAAAGGGCAGAGTAACAGGGACAGGTTTCAGGGGACATCAAGGTCAACTGACGTAACTAGTTTTTTTCTAAGAAAATGTTCTGCATCCCATATTGCTGAGTGGCACCTGGGGCGTTAAAAGGCAACAAGCTGCCATCTAAGAAACATCAGTTGGTCCCAACCCACCTAGGATGGGTGAAAACCAAAAACATCAAAGACAGGAGGAAAATATGAGCCCAGGAGAAAGAAGGGTCATTTAATTGGGAGACTGTATCAGCATGAGACCAGAAGAACTAAATTGTGCCTGGCCACCACCAGAGACTACCCTGACACAATGTAGACTCCCTACTGTAGCATGAGAGAAAGGGGAATGCAAACCTAGAACCCTATTAAAAGACCAGACTGATGGTCCGACATCCTGGAGGGTCCCCTGAGAACACTGGCCCTGGACTTGCCGGGAGCCCAGAGCTGAAACCAGTACTGAAGACAACTCCTCAGACAAAAGTTAGACTGGACTGTAAGACATACAGGGATACAGGCAGTATGTGTACTTCTTGGCTTAAATACATATATGAGGCTGTCCAACCAGTTCCTCTCTAGAGGTGAGAGGGGAGGGTGGAGAGGAGGGGACAAGTGTTGATTGAATGAATACTGAAAGTACTGAGTAGAAGGTGGAGCATGCCGTCACAGGGTGAGGAGAGCAGATAGAACTACATAGAGGCATGTGTTCGGGTTATATACGACAAATTGACTTGGATTGTAAACTTTCACTTCATCGCAATAAAAATAGAAAAAAAAAAAATCAAGCCATGCTGGAGTAGAGGAAGAACAGGTAGCACACTAGAGCACAGGCTGGAGAATCACCCAGAGCTGTATTCAAGTCCCAGCTTTGTCTCTAGCTGCCAGTTTCACTTCTGCGAGTAACGTAACTATTCTGTGTGGTTCCCACGTAAGGCTAAGTGAGTGTTAAAGCAGATGATGGTTGTGAAGTGCTCAGCACTGCACCTGGCCTATGGTTGTCATACCTGCTCTGGTCTTTTTTGTTGTTGTTGTGGAATTCGTCTTTGTATTTGTTTATGTTTTTAAAAAATATTTTATTGTGCTTTAGGTGAAAGTTTGCAATTCAAGTCAATTTGTCATACAAAAACATACACACACAACCCAGTGGTTCTCCGCACACTGCTTCTTTCTACCCTGTATTTCCCATGTCCATTCAACCATCTCGTATCCCTATCTACCTTCTCATCTCACCTCCGGACATGAGCTTCTCAGTTTCCTGTATCTACTTAAGCCAAGAAGCATACTCTTCACCAGCATCATTTGTATTTTATAATCTAGAAAGAGTTGGTATCAGGAATAGTTTTAGTGGCCATGTCTTCCAGGGGCCTTCCAGTTTGTCACATCATCAAGTTTGGCTTTGTAGAAGAGTCTGAGTTTTGTACTCCATTTTTCTCCTGCTTCTTCAGGGATTCTTTGTTGCATTTCCTGTCAGGGCAGGCACTGGTAGTAGCCGGGCACCATCTAGTTTTTCTGGTCTCATTCTGATGTACTTCCTGGTTTATGTGGCCCTTTCCATCTCTTGAGTTCATATTTTCTCTATCTTTGGTGTTCTTCATTCGCCTTTGTTCCTGGTGGGCTGAGACCAGTTGATGCTTTTTAGATGGCTGCTTGCTAGCTTTTCAGACCCCAGGCACTACTCACCAAAATGGGATACAGAACATTTTCTTAATAAACTTTGTTATGCCAGTTGATCTAGATGACCCCTGAAACCATGACCTACTCTGGTCTTACTTCTGTGGCACCCCTGCAAAGTGAGGAACGCCGGTGGGTAGGAAGGTCCTGCCTCTGACCCCTTCCTCTCTGACTGCAGACGCTGCAAAATGAGATCCTGGGCCACACGCCAAGGATTGAAGAGGTGCTGCAGAGAGGCCACCAGATTGTGGAACAGGCTGAGATCGACTTCGGGGACATCAAGGAACGCCTAGATTACCTGCAGAGCTCATGGGACACGCTGCAAGAGGCAGCAGCCACACGGCTGCAGCGCCTGCGGGACGCCAACGAGGCCCAACAGTATTACCTGGATGCGGGTGAGGCCGAGGCCTGGATCACCGAGCAAGGGGTCTACGTCATCTCCCATGAGACACCTGAGGTCTGCTGCACAGGGTGCCAGGAGGGGCACTGGCCAGAGGGAGTGTGGTGGGTGGGCAGTCAGTAGAACTCTTGTAAGTCCGGGAGGGCAAGTCAAGGGCTAGTTGAGGGGCGTGTACAGGGAACCCCAAAATTCTCCCAGCTCCCCCTTGGTTCAGCCTTCTTAGAATACTCCACCTCTTTGAGTACCCCCTCACAGTGCATATGCTGCAATTGGGTGCTCCACTTGCCAGCTTAGGTTGACTCCATCCCAAGGGTTTGTCCCTTTTTTGTACAGTGAAGTCTTGTACCGTTCCGGAGGGCGTGAGAAGTGAGGCAAGGGGGTCTCTAAAAGCTGGGCTAGCATAGGAAGCTTTCATGGAGGCAGGAAGGTGGCACTGGGTTTGGAAGAAAAGGTAGACATCAAAAGGACGCTGGGGATGTTGAGAGAGAAAGGTAAGTTATAGACATTGCTGGGAAAGAAGAGAAGAGGCCTCATTTTCCTGTGGAGAACCCTCGAGCCTGGCTGTCCTCCCTGCCTCATGCGCCTCCAGGAGCTAGACCGTGACTCCTTCCAGGAGGGAACTTGGGCCAGGCCGAGCTTGTGCCTCCTGACATGCCTGCTGCCTCCTAGGATGAAGAGGGCGCCATGGTGATGCTGAAGCGGCACTTGCGGCAGCAGCGCGCGGTGGAGGACTACGGAAGGAACATCAAGCAGCTGGCTGGCCGGGCCCAGAGTCTGCTGTCTGCAGGCCACCCTGAGGGGTGCGTGCTACCTCCTGGGGCGAGTTGTCCCAGGTCATGGTTGTCAGGCCAAGGGCCCCGCCAACCAATATCTATTCAGGTCAATGTGGGGAAAGTGGAACTGTTTTCCCAAAATAGATGGGATTGAGAAAGCCACCGGTTGGCATGGTTCCATTTTATGCCTTGGTTTTGTGCAGGTAACATCAAACTGGGCAGACAAAGCCCTGGTTTGCAACAAGGTCAGAGGATGGAGCACAAAACCCTCTTGGCTAGCTGTGAACTCCAGTCTTTTGAAAAGTTAGAATGTATTAAGAGACAATGAAATTTTGCTTTTCTTTTTATGGTCCAGAAGGTACTTCAGGTCTTATAGTCTCTCAGCAGAATCACAATGTAGTGGAAATCATTATAAGGTGGAAAACATATTTATCTAAACTTTTCAGTTAATTGAATTCTGCATACATGGGAGCCCATCAGCCCAAGCACCTCAGGCAGTCTCCTAGTCACTTCGTTGCCATCATTGTCCCTCCCCCGCCCCGAGTCTCCCAAGGACCTCCAAGGACTGAGCTGCTGGCACTGCTTGTCCTTCCCTAAAGAGCTAAGCAAGGCCCCTCTGTCCAGAGCCCTGTTCTTAGACAGTGCTGCTCTGTCAGCCTCCTTGGAGAAACATAGAAGCAGCACAGCACTTGCGTTTATCTCTGTGGGCTTCCCAGGGTGAGGGGAAAGGGAGGAGGCACCCACTCCAGGAGGGACACATTTCTCTTATACACTGAGGCATCATGGTCTAAGTGGTGGATCTGAACAGAAGGAGGAACACTTTCCCAGGAAGGTCATTCCCATTCTTCCTGTGCTTTGCCCTCCACCTGTCCCTGCCACAAGCTGGGGAGAATAGTGTGCTGGGGCCTCGGAGTTTTCTGCTTGGGCCATTGAGACCATTGCTGACAGTGTTTTATTCTTGGTGTGAATTCCAGGGAACAGATCATCAGACTTCAGGGACAAGTAGACAAGAAGTATGCAGGGCTAAAGGACATGGCAGAGGAACGCAGGCGGGAGCTGGAGAACAAGTATCACCTGTACCAGCTGAAGAGGGAGAAAGATGACTTGGAGCAGTGGATTTCAGAAAAGGAGCTGGCGGCTGCATCCACAGAAATGGGCCAAAACTTCGACCACATTACCGTGAGTAGCCACAGCCACAGCCTTGTTTCCCTCCTCCAGTGGAAGCAGTCCTGGGTGGTGCAAACAATTGAGCACTTGACGACTAACTGAAAGGTTAGTGGTTCAGGCCCGCTCAGGCACTCCAGAAGAAAGTCACAGCCTTGAAAACTCTATAGAGCACAGTTCTATTCTGCAACACATGGAGCTGTCATGAGTTGAAACTGACTCAACAGCAACTGGTTTGATTTCTTCAGTGCAATAGAGACAAGCCAGCCACTGTTCCAGACACACATAACACCTCTGCCAGCTGCAAAATGTGGCAGAGAAACGCAGTCACACCCCAGTGTGAGTGTGACTGTTGCATCGTAGGTGTGCCCTAGGAAGGCATGACAGGACATCAGGTGGCTGTGGCTGCCTCCTTAGGAAGGTCTTCAGCTAGAGTGGAAGGGCCTCCAGCTCTGGTAACCACATTTCTGTCTACCCCATATCCAGCTGCTCCGGGAGAAGTTCCGGGAATTTGCTCGGGAGACTGGGATGACCGGGCAGGATCGGGTGGACTACGTGAATGCCTTTATCGAGCGGCTCATTGACATGGGTCATAGTGAGGCGGCCACTATCGCTGAGTGGAAGGACGAGCTGAATGACATGTGGGCAGACCTGCTAGAACTCATTGACACACGCATGCAGCTGCTAGGCGCCTCCTACGACCAGCACCGCTACTTCTACACGGGCGACGAAATCCTGGGTCTCATCGATGAGAAGTACCACGAGCTGCCTGAGGACGTGGGGTTGGACGCCAGTACTGCCGAGTCCTTCCATCGGGTGCACGCCGCCTTTGAGAGGGAGCTCCACCGGTTGGGTGACCAGGTGCCTGTCCCCATTGCCATCTCCCACAGGCTGCAGCCCACATGTTTCCACAGCTTCCACAAGAACAACTTCCTGGGGGGCTTCAGGGCTTGGGGGGCCTAGCTGGCATCAGCCTTTCCCCTCTAGAGTGGGCACCGCTGTCCTCCCCCACTTCAGAGAGGCACAAGCTCAGCGCAGCAAGGCAAGGTGCAGAGCAGTGGTCTGCAGACATCCCTTAGCTTCAGAAGTAGTTCTTCAGACTGAATCCTCTCAAAAACTCAATGCCTAAGATATGTCAAAATTCAGTTTCTCTGACTGTACAATAATACTGTCAGCTAACACATATCTAGCACTTTTCTGGTGTTGGGTGATGTCCTAAACAACATATGTCATCACTGAGTACTCCTCAGTGTCCTCTGAGGTGGTACTAATATTATCTGCACATTATAGATGAGGGAAGTGAGGCAAAGAGACGTTCCCCGAGATCACACAGACAAGAAGTACTGAAGCCAGTATCCAAACCCCAAAGGTCTGGCTGTATAATCTCTATGCTCTTAACCACCAGGGTAGCAGCCCTTCTACCTCAAAGCCAGAGTGCCCCAAGATCTGCTGCTTAGATCCCCTCCCCCATTACGATTGTGCCCCATGAAGTCCTTGTGCAAATCCGTAAGGACCCACAGGGCTTGGTGTGCTAGAAAATACTCAGGTTAGTGATCCTAGTTGCTAAGGGACCCTAGCTGCCAAGAGTTCACTGGGCCTTCATGAGCTGGGGTTCAGGAATCAAGCACCCAGGTTGGTTGGGCCCTGATTCCCTGAGAAGTGGGGACATCCAGAGAATCTGTCCTCCAGCTGGAGGTGGGTCCCTGGTGTGTGGCTGTTGTGTGCTAGAGAGGTAGTGGGTGATGTGGTGGAGGGAGGTAGCACTTGGTGTGAGGTGGAGGTGGTGCCTAAGACAGGTCTGGCTCCACTGAAGTCTCGTACTTCAGGAGCCTGGCTCAGGAGTGCAGTTTCATTGGCTCTAGTGCTGATCTCAAACGGGCAAATTGGCCCAGTGTCTTTCTCAGAGAGGTGGCCTACCTAGGGGTAAAGAACGTGGACTCAGAAGCATACACAAACACAGATGTACCCTTTTACTGTTGTGAGTGACCTTGAGCAAGTCATCGAACCTTCCTGTGCCACCTTCTCCTCATCTAAAAAACAGGGATAATAATAGTATCCTTTCATGGAGTTACAAAGATGAGGAACTGATAAAATGCTTAGAATCACAGAGACTGGTACATAGTTACTTTTGTTCTTATCCTTTCTGAGATCTGAGAGCATAGAATCCCTCTGTCTTCCAAATCTTTATCAAAGCTCAAAGACCACCTTGGGTAGAAGGGGATGCCAAGGCAACGAGCCCTCTCCCACAGCAGCCGCTGGTCTTTCAGCCATCCCCTGGCAAGGGAGGCCAAGAGGAGACAGGTGCCCTGCCCATCACAGGCCCAAGATGTCTCTGTCTGGGGAACAATGTCCAGTTTTGCTCAACCACAGGTACAGCAGTTCCAGAGCGTGGCCGCTCACCTGCAGGAAGCATATGCTGGTGAGGAGGTTGACCCTATCAAAAGAAAGGAAACGGAGGTGGTTCATGCATGGCAGGCACTGCTTGATGCGTGTGCTGGGCGAAAGACCCAGCTGGTGGATACGGCTGACAAATTCCGCTTCTTCACCATGGTCCGTGACCTCCTTTCCTGGATGGAGAGCATCATCCGGCAGATCGAGACCCAGGAGAGGCCCAGGTGAGGGGGTGTCCTCCAGGCAGCTCCTTTCCTTGGCCGTGTTTTCCCACTGTGACTGAGACACCTCCCTGGAAGGATAGTCCTGGACACTGGGGTGCACCAGGGGACTCCTGTGCCCTGAGACGGTACAGGCAGAAAGTGACTTCTTCCAGGCTTCCACTGGAAGATCTGTCATTTCAGAGTGAGGGAAGTCCTGAGTGTGGTGAGAAAGACATCTGTCATTCAGACTCTCCAAAGGGGACAGTGACCACTGTTGTCAGTGACAATAAGTGATTCACAGAGCCCAAGCTGACAGGTCTAAGACTGTCTACCTTTGTGTAATCTGGCACTGGAGTATGAGGGAGCATTCCTCAAAACTTAGGAAGAAGACTCATCCTTAGGAGGTGAAATCAGTCACATGGGCTGACACAGCTTTTTCCACTGTGGTTCCCAATTCAGTTTGTGTCATTTTAGTGATTATTGCAGGTCCGTCTCCAGCCTGCTGCCCCTGAGGTGGCCTGTCCAAATGGCTAGACCCTTTAAAATGTCTTTATTGAGTGTAATTTCACTCTGATACACATGGGGCTGCTGTGAATCAGAGAGCAACTGTTTAGGTTAGTCTTCTGTCTAAAAAAAAGAAAATGATCTTTATTGAGATATAATTCACCCATCTAATACATGCTGCTCAATGGTTTTTAGTATAGTCACAGATTGGTGCAACCAGTACCACAATCTAAGATTCACAGATTTCCCTCGCCCCAATAAAAGCCTCATACAGATTAGTAGTCCTCCTGTGCTAGCCTCTGAGCAGCCACCAGTCTGCTTTCTGTCTCTGTGGACTTTCCTATTCTGGATATTTCATGTAAATGGAATTATCCAAGAGGTGACATCTTATTCAGTTTTTGTTTTGTTTTGTTTTTTCCACTTAGCGTGATGTTTTCAAGGTTAATCCATGCAATAGCATGTATTGAAGTTCCTTCCTTTTTATGGTCAAGTAATATCCCAACACTTCTTTTTGAGGACCCTGCACTCCTGATGGCAGATACCAGGGCATCAGGGTTGTCACTGGGGCTGTATAACAGAGGCTTTCAGGAGGAGAGGGATAGAGGCCAGACTCCCAAAGGCTGGTGGGAGGCAGCCAAGGTGGGAGGCAACCGGCAGCCGCCTCTCATCAAGAATTGGCATCCAACAGGCCAGAATGACTCTGGCCCAGAGTTTTCTTCTCTCCGAGCCGCCTCACCAGATGTTGTCCTCCTGTCCCCCAGGGATGTCTCCTCTGTGGAACTGCTAATGAAGTACCACCGGGGCATCTCAGCAGAGATCGAAACCCGGAGTAAGAACTTCAACGCCTGCCTGGAGCTCGGCAGGTCCCTGCTGGAGCGGCAGCACCAGGACTCAGTCAAGGTGAAAGGGCCACCCCAGAGCCCCGGTCTCTGCCCGGCAGCTTCCTGGGAGGAAGATGCGGGATGACGTTTCTCTGAGGAGACATGTCTTTATCCCACTTACAGAACATCTGGGCTCCATGCAGGCCCAGAAATAGAGCCACACAGAACTCCAGGAGCTGCCTGCTTGGTAGGGGAGGGTGGGCTCATAACCCACCAAATGCCCAATTTATGTGTGTGCTTTGGACTTGACAACCTAGGAGGGGCGCTGTACCTCAGAGAGGTCAAGTAGCTCCACCAAGGCTACACAGCTGGCAAGTGGCAGGGCCCAGACTTGAACCAGCATTCTTTCTAGTACATACACCCTGCCTCAGCAGGGGAAAGAGCAACCAAGCATCAGCTTTTCTCCCTTCCCTCCCCATAGATCACTGAGAAACTGCATCAGTTGGTGACCAGGTCGAAGGAGATGAAGGAGAAGTGGGAGACGCGCCGGGATCAGCTCACCTTGTGTGAGTGCTCCCTGGAGCAGGGAACTGTGGGAAGGGTCAAGGGCGGGGGTGATGTGGCACACTGTGGATATTCACCACTGCCTAGAGAGGGGCTCCTGCAGCGCTCTTCTCACAAAACTCTGAAGCAGGGGCCTCTGCTGTCCATGCCAGAGCGACATGCTGCTGGGAGCCCACCTCCACCTGGCTGGCATGCTCTGATCCTTGTCCCTTTTCCCGCTACATGTCAGGACTGGTTCCCTATAGAGCTGTGGCCTGAGCAGAAGTCAGGATAAGGCTCCATTGTGTCTCAGATGTTTGATCTGAGGAGTGTCAGACACAGGGAGGAGCTCTGTCCTACAGTTGGAGGCTGAGGAAAGGTGGAGAAAATCCCACCACTGAGGTAGGAGCTGTGAACCTAAAGGGCTAAGGCCGACCCCATGGCTCCTTGTGCAGTTATGAGAGACAGCCAAAGGCTGGGAAGACCAGGTGCAGGAGCCTTGGAGGGCTCTTGATAGAGACAGGGCAGGGGGCCAGTGTGGAGATGGAATGGCTTCAGCATCAAGTCACCTCTGAGCAGGAAGTCCACGCGCTGTAGGGCCACATGTGCAAGCCTTTTGCCTGACCACCAGCTCGGTGTGAGTGGAGCCCCCGTGAGCTCCCAGCAGGAGGTGACGCTGAGTGGCTCTGGGGCTTGTTCTCCGTGGCAGTGCTAGACGTGTGCCGGTTCTCTCGGGATGCCTCTGTGGCCGAAGCATGGTTGATTGCCCAGGAGCCCTACCTGGCCAGCCGCGACTTTGGCAGCACGGTGGATGGTGTGGAAAAGCTCATCAAGAGGCACGAGGCATTTGAGAAATCCACAGCCAGCTGGGCGGAGCGCTTTGCTGCCCTGGAGAAGCCCACCCTGGTGAGCCGGACAGCCTCGGGAGGCTTGCAGGGGGGCGCGCGGCCGTTCGCTGGGGAGGAGGGCCTCCGGGTCAGGCACCGTTAGCGGGTTATTAGGTGTCTACAGTGTGTAAGGCTTGGCCAGTGGGGACAGAGGGTGAAGTAGTGCTAGAAGGCTCTGACCTTTGCAAAAGACAAAAGTGGCTAACTCACAAAGGAGCAAACACGGGGTGTGCTGAGGTATGGGGGACCATCTCAGAGAAGCATTGTCTAAGAACAGAGCTGCTTCTTGTGGCTGTTCTGACCCCCACCCTTTTCCTCCCCTAGCTTGAGCAAAAGGAATGCGGGATCCCAGAGATACCGGCAGAGGAGACAGAGTAAGTGTGGAGTGAGCCCAGGCTATGGGCTCCATGTCCCCGGACCCTAAAGCACCCTGTGAATGGGGTCGGGTAGGGAGGAGGTGGTGGGCACTTTTAATAAGAAACAACTGCTCTCTGACGTTTTAACTACATATTTTACCTCTCATACCTGGACCACTTGTCAGAGAAGTCTATAGGGTCTGGAGCTTGAAGTCAGAGAGGAGCACATATTTCCCCCAAATCCTGAGGGGCCAGCAGACATGGTGCGGGAACCAATAAGAAAACAGTGATCTCTCTCTGTGGCCCCCCCTTCCTTGGGGAACCACCTTAACACACACCTTGAAGGCTGCTTGGAAACCCTGGTGGTGTAGGGGCTAAGTGCTAACCAAAAAGTCAGAGTTCAGATGCTCCAGGCATTCCTTGGAAATTCTGTGGGGCAGTTCTACTCTGTCTTCTGGGGTCACTATGAGTCAGAATTGATTCAACGGCAGCGGGTTTGAGTTTTTTGGTTTGGAGGCTGCTTTGCATGGAACCTTGTCCATTTCTGATGTTTCTTGCACTAACTTCTGCTGCAGCTGCTGCAGCTGCTGCAACTTCTCGCTAAGCAACTTCCGCGTTGCCGGGGAGGCTGGGACAGGTGATATTTGGCACTTGTTCCCTGGGTGAGAGTAGGAATCTGGGCTTTGCAGGTTTGGCACTGGCCTCAAAGTGGTGCTTGTTTTCAAAGAGGGGCTGTGTCTTCCTTAGGGCTCAAGAGGAGGAAGGCGAGACAGCAGGGGAGGCTCCCCGAGGTCCCCATCGTGCAGCCACCGAGAGAACATCCCCGGTCAGTTTCTTCTCCCATTTGTCTGGTTCCTTGGAGTCACTGCTGCTAGACCCCATTCATCTTTATTAGGCTCGGCCAGGGTGGATGGCGAGGATGGGGCACATGCCGCCCCACCTCCCTTCTGGCTCCTCCACCTCTCCAGGATCAGTTCAGGCTCCTTTTTTTACTTAGGTTTTCTTAACTCTTAGAATAATTCCCCCCTCCCCACAACCCGGAAAAGAAACTGACATGCCAGCTCAGTGACATGACTCAGTTTGGTTTTATCTCGCCTAATAAATTTTATAGTATAAATACGTCACCAACTACATCAAGGGAGACAGTTTGTACAGGGATGACTCATTCTTATACACTGTCCTTTTCCCCATTTTACTACTGACTCCACCTTAGCACAGTCCTCTCCCCATGCGTGCACACACAGACACAGACACAGACACAGACACACACATTCTCTCCCAGTGACAAGATACATAAAAACAGACTGTCCAGTCCTGTCATCAGGAACATTGTTGGCAGTGAAGTGTCCAATTTTGGACACACTCACCTGCACTCCAGGAGTTCCCTCCCTCCCACACAAAGCCCTCTGCCTTGCTCTCACCGTCCTGGCCTGATGCCCGTGGGTCAGTGGGTTTGGAAAATGGGGCCGGTTCTTAGGCAAGAAGAGACTTGAAGGAACGCTAAAGGTGTGAGGAAGAACCCTGGGGCTTCTAGGTTGTTGGGACCAGCCCCCCAGTTTATAGGAAAGGAAGGTATGTCGGAGTCCTGCCCAGTGGGAGAGATGGAAGAGGTCCAAGGGAGACTAGCTGCCCAGAGATGTGGGGTGTTTGCCTCAGCACTTTGCCTGCAGTAGGTTCCCAAGCGAAAAGAAGGAGCCCCCTGGAGGAGGATGGGAGTGTGAGATTCTACAGCCTAGGTTTAGACAGCCTGAAGGCTGTACCCCAGGTTGGGAGAGAGAACCCTGTGAAGGGGCTGTCTGAAAACAAAGCAAGAATTCAGCAAGTGCCTTGCCTGGCATTGCCGCTGCCTGTACCCTCTGCTGCATGTGGCTCTGGGCTCTTCAGATAAAAGGTCCTTCACGTGCCTACCTCCGCTGGGCCAGGATGACCTTGCCTACCTGTGAGTGAGGGTTTAGGGAGGCTTGGATTTTCTATGAAAATAGCTGGTACACCAACCACTCTAGAAGAATACACATACTGGCAGATACAGTCAGGCCCTTAGATAGACTTCAGCCCTTCCTACCTTTTTAAGTAAAAGCTAGACAGACACACACACACGCACGTGCACACGCATGCGAGAGGCCTCCCTGTCGGAGTTGCACTGGCCTATCATGCCCAGCAGAGGGCACTGCTGGGCTGCCACTGGGGGTCTCTCCCTGAGGTTCCTGCTGAGGTGCTGGTCGTTGACCTGGCTGCTGCGGCTCCCCGTCTGTGGTACTCCCAGCATCAGTACCCGCCAGAAGGAACATGAACCCTGGGGACTGGCACGGACTGAGGACATGAGCCGGGCTGCTCCCCAGAGACCCGCTGCCTCCTGCCCCGCCTGCGCTTCTGCTGTGCACCCTGTGTGTCTGCGTGCAGTGGTGTCCTGGGTCTGTGGGTCCTTTTGTGGTCACCTGAGCAACTCCATCCATTCCTTGTGTCATGTGTGTTTGTGCAAATGTAACTCCATGTGCATCAGAGCCTCCTGAACGCCACTGGGCTGGGAGAAATAAAAGCTGCGTGGTCCTGTATGTCTCTCTGGGCATTGGAGGGTGTGAGCCCACCTTTGAGGCCCTTCCCGAAGAGTCAGCCACTGCACCAGATGGAAAAACTGGCCTGTGCTTGGTACCAGAAAGAAACCAGATGGCGAGTCAAATGAGCACCAGGCTCCAAGCTTCATGGATGCTGATTTCCTGCTGCTTCTCCTGAGCCCTCGGTTGTGTTTTCATGAGAGGTTCATGAAACTCCAAAGGAGGGTCTGAAACCAGTCTGTCGTTGTATGAGGAAGGGAGCAGGCTGGGCCCCACAGAGGTCACGGGTCGCTCATCTCCCCACCAAACCAGCTGCTGACCCACCAGCCTACCTGTTACTGCTCCTTTACCGAATCCACAGGCCTCTCCCAGCGGAAGCCAGCTGCCAGCTGTGCCTTTGCTCTGGGACAAGCCTGCGCTGTGGTGGCTCTGCTGCTGTCCCGTGTGTATAGTCTGGTGTTGATGCCCCATAGCGTAGATACATGTGGTGTTGCTTCCTCACTGGTGCATGCCAGCTTCCTGCTTGGGGGACCCGATGGCAGTGGACCAGGCCCCGAGCCCCAGGCTGGGCAGCTGCACTCACGGCCGGCCCCCCAGGCCTGCCCCCGGCTTCCTGTGCGAGCGTACCCATGGGTGTGCACAGAGACGGGAGCTACCAGTCCTCTCATGGCCCAGCTTTTCCTCGGCACGTCACTGTGCGGTCAGCTGTGTTGCCCCCTAACCTCTTGCCTTTCCACATTAGAGCAGGTTCTGATAACAAGTCAGTCTGTCTGTGCAGGTAAGTGCATGGCCGACCAAGCAGAAGAAACAAGATATCCCTCACAAAAGACAAACTTCCTGGAGTGGAAGTTGGAACATCTGGGTTCTAGTCCTTAATTCTTTTGAGAATCTTCCTGCATGATCGTAGATAAACCACCAAATGCCTCTGGGCTTCCTCAATTAAAAGCCCTCCCTATAGGTTTAGAGAAAGTCCAGGACATTCCTGTCTGTGGGCAGTGTGTCAAGTTAAAGCGAGGGACCCGTTTCCTCTCCTCTTGTTCTTAGCTCTAAGGTACCTCTTGGACTTGCCAGGTGCCCTCTGGTGTGAGGCTGGAGATGGTCCAGACGAGGGCAAGGGTCTGGTATTTGCTTATTGCCCTCTTCTGGGAAGCGATGCAGAGTTGAACCTCAGCCCCGCCCCTGGTAGGCCGGTGTTCTCAAGGCAGGCACAGGTGTGGAGAGGCAGGTAGCAGATTCAGCTGGCAGTGGACAGTCAGACCTGTCCAGAGCCCAATGCTTGAAGATGTTCCCACCTGGGGCACCGTCACTCGAACACCCTCCACCTTGTATGTCTTCCCTTCATCCTGAGTGTGTCACTGGGAGGATCTTGGTGGTCCTGCCAAGCATCCTCTTCTTGCAGGCTCTGGGAGCCTCAGAATTCCCACTGTAACACTGCTGGTGAGATTGTATCTTCTCTGGAAGGGAGGAGATTGCTTCAATGCAGAAACAGTATCGAAGGAGGCAAAACTGTACTGAAGACGATCCAGTCACCGCGGGCTACAGAGCCCCCAGCCAAGATCACTGAGCCAACTTCTACACACCATGCCCCTTTTCTGGCTGTGGGGTTGGAAGCAGAACCCACACTGTGAACTCACCTTGACAGGGCTGCTGTGAGGATGTGAAGGAGAGCCATGAAAGTGGATAGTGCTCTTAAGGGCTGTGAAAGCACCAGAGTCTCCATCAGGGCTCATGGCTTGGGCCAAACATGCCCTGTCCTGTCTCCAAGCCCCGAGATTAGATCCAGCCTTTTGCAGGACTGTGGGACTCGAGGCCACTCCAGGAAGTGTTTATTATCAGCCCTCCGTCAGGTTGTCAGGGCACACACTCTCACCCAGGAACATCTCAGAGATACCATACCTATATCCAGCCCTCCAAGTCTACCTGCAGCTAGAATTCCCTGAGATTCCTGGATACCTTGCCTCACCTTTCCATAGTCTTAGGGACTCATGTGGTTTCAGGGAAGTAACCAGCACTTGCAAGTATGGGGGGCAGTGCCAGGGCTGGACCAGGCTCTGGGACTTGCAGCGAGGACCACTTTTCAGCCCTTGCCTGGCTGGCTCCAGCTGCTCTCACCCCCTGGCAGCTCCCCCAGCAGCAGCCTGCCTCCCTGGCAGGCAGCCAGCCGAGAGCTTTCATCAGTGGCTCTGACGTCCTCCGGCAGAAGAGCCGTGGGTGTGGAGGCAGCAGCTGTGTTTCTTCTTGCCTGAACTAGCTTTCCCAGCCCTTTCCCCTCCCCCTGTGAGGCCACGCTAAGCTGCTGTTTCAGGCATTTTGCAGTGAATGCAAATTGCTTGCTCAGGAAGGGCAGACCCAGCCTGGAAAGAACGTCAGTTTTTCCCAAACTTGGGCGTGTCCCTGTCTCCCCAGGATGCCTGAGTCAGGTTGGCAAGGGTGTGTGTCTGCCTGCATTCTGGCCTGAGCCAGGGGTTCCAGGATCCCTAGAGAAACCACTGTGGACTCTTTCTGAACATCTGCCCACCACGGGATGTGCCCGGCTCTCTGCTCTCTCAGATGCAATCCTCCTAGCCCCTCTGCTTCAGAAAGAAGACTCTTGCTAAGTTTGTTCTTTCAAGCTGTGTTTCAGAGCATCCCAGCTGCTGGCAGACACAGGACAGTATTCAGATAACATCAGAGGCATCTCAGAAATGGGGCTGAAGCTGACGACTTGACCTTTGGGTGGATGAAGATGTATGGGGGAGTGAGTGCCTCGTAACTCTCTGAAGTCTTCCTAATAATGTTGAGGGGCTGACACAGGTCACCAAGCAGTCGTGCAGCCCTCAGCTCCTCTGGGGCAGGGACCCCAAGAAGTATACTTCCCTCCTTCTCACTCTTGACCTGGTGACCTTCTGCTCTGTGTCCCCTCCCATCCATCTTCCCCTGGCTCTCCAGTTGTCATCCCACGCAGACCACTGGATGCTGAGGCACAGGGTTGAACCTCCCTGCCACCATCCCACTTCTCAAGAGAACCTCTCACCCACATCGGACCCCCAGTCCAGGTGACTCCTCACTGTATACTCAAACCTGTACTCTACCTTTGTTCTTTCCACCTGTTGAGCAACAGTTTCCCTGTCCTATGTAAGGCACTTGTCTCTGCTCACCCAAGTCACTATCTTTCATCTCTTTGGCTGCTCTCAACTGAAAGAAAAAAAAAAACTTTTTAAAAATTCTTCTCCATCCAGCTGTCTTCTAAACAGCCCTTTCCAACCATGGGCCGTGGACAGCTCTTGTCACTCAGCAGATCAGGTCCCGGTGGACAAGAGCCAAGACATCAGACATTGGGGGAGAGCTCAAGTTCTTGGCCACAAGAGAAGTCATTCTCCTACCCCTGAAACCCTCAGTGCTATGTGGTTGTCTAAGACATCTAGCAAGAGGCCTTGTCCAGGCCCCTTCCAGGGCAGCTCTGACAGGACAATGGTGCCTCGGCCGTTCAGCAGCTGTTGTACATGGACCAGAATCATCTTGTTTAGAGTGTAAACCCCTTGGGAAGAGCTTTTCTCTGGAGTAAGGGCACCAGGCCTCTTATTTGCAGCGGGACTTCGCAGGATGAAACACAGAGTTTGGGGCCAGACCTGTGTACTCAACCTTCCACTCAACTAAGTGCGTGACTCTGGACGAGTTACTTATATTTCCTCACCCTCAGTTTCCCTCATCTGTAAAATAGGGGTAGTAACAGTACCTACCTTACAGAGATGGAGTGAGGTTTGGGAAAGGTAATGTACTCAATGCATCTGACATCTCGTAGGTGATCACTGAAGTTGCATTCCTTCCATTTTTTCTCCATCTCTCACGTTAGTTCATCTCTTAAAAGAAACATCCTCCATATGAATCCTAATGTCCATCAACAAAGCCCTCCGAAACCAACTTCTGTGGGAGTCCCCCTACCTGGAAACCCCTGACACACTTGGCTCAGGCCTCACTGTGCTGTGATACGTAGCCTAATTATCACATTGCTCTGTTTCTGGGATGCACCTTAGTGTTCTGGTTCTCACTGAACCAGCGCTGGCTTTACAGAGGTGCTCCTGTTGCTCATGTTTCATTGCTTATAAATGTATCTGGGTCCACGGAGCATCTTCTCAAGCCTCCAAAAGACCCCATAGTCCCACACCAGAGTATTCTCCTGGGAGCCCAAATTGTTAGTTGTCTGTATGCTGTCCCCTAGCCACCTGCTGGCTAAGTTCTGCAAGTGCATCTTCAATCCCTCTAGTCCAGAGACAAAATTTACCTGTCCTTCCACCCTTTGGAAACCCTGGCTGAGTACTGGTTAAGTGCTACAGCTGCTAACCAAAAGGTCGGCAGTTCAGGTCCACCGGCCACTCCTTGGAAACTCTATGGGGGCAGTTCTACTCTGCCTTATAGGGTTGCTATGAGTTGGAACTGACTCAACAATAACAGGCCTTGGGCTTCCTCTTGAGTTCCCTTTGTAGAGAATACCACTCCCTAAACCCTCTGGATGCTGTCCCCTTCCAAACCAGCAAGGGAGGACACTAACCAACTAGGCAAAGTCTGCTCTGTAAGACTTTGAGGTAGCCATCCCCTGCCCTCCAGAAGCCTTGGAGTCACTCCCTGTTTGACCTCTGTCCTGTGAGATCCTAAAGGCTCTCCTGTCTGTGTCTTGTCCTCTCCGGCTGAACCTCAACCTGTAGCCAGTGCCACCTGTCCTCTGTCCTCCGTCTCTGACATGATCCTAACAGCAAATGCATAAGTCCTCCTCCCAGACACGTCCCCTGCACAGAAGCTAAAAACTGCAAACCCATTACCATCAAGTCAATTCTGACTCAGCAACCCGACAGAGTAGAACTGCCCTATGGGGTTTCCAAGAAGCAGCTGGAGGATTCAAGCTGCCAAACCTTTGGTTAGCAACTGAGCGCTTAACCACTGTGAAACCAGGATGCGTCCCCAAATCAGAGAGCCAGGCAGGCAGTGCCCCTCTCATTCCAGGGCCCCCATCCAGTCTTCCTTTTGCTGTCACTTACACTGTAGTCTGGGCTCACCTGCCATCCCAACCTGACAACCAGAATTCCAAGTCACTGGATGTCCTTCTTCCAGTGTGTCCCTCAGCTCCTCTGGGTGACATCTTTGCGCTGGATACCCCTCAGCGCTGCCGGTGTAATCTGTGTGTCTCCCCAATGATCTGAGGGCTAAAGCAGCAGGGAACCACCTATCATCTCGTCTTCCCAGTGCCTGTCCCCTCACACATCAGCACGTGAGTAGCCAATATCCTTCCTCCTGGCACTTTGTTCTCCGAAGACCCCTCCACCTGCTAAGAAGGCAGAAACTCCTCATCAGACGACGACGTGGTTCCAGGGGTGGCAAGAGAACTGTTACGTCTCCTCCCCTCATCCTGAACTCTCCCTCAGAAGACAACCCAA
This sequence comes from Heterohyrax brucei, assembly GCA_028571685.1. Taxonomy (NCBI): domain Eukaryota; kingdom Metazoa; phylum Chordata; class Mammalia; order Hyracoidea; family Procaviidae; genus Heterohyrax; species Heterohyrax brucei. The sequence goes on along the minus strand of CM053151.1, from coordinate 85,924,086 downwards.
AGCCATGTCTACCCCAGGTGGGCTCTTTGCCCAGTCCATGCTGTCAGCATGACCTGGGCTCTCTGATCAGCTGTGGGTCATCCTCTTAGCTGCTCAGCTGGATGAATCTGGCCGAGAAAGAGGCCAGGACAAATTCACCAACTGTGAAGGCCTCGCTCACTCTACCAGTAGCCTGGAGTCAGGGCCCCAAACAGCTGGGCTCTCTCAGGGCTGCTTAGTCACTCCCTTTCTTTCACCTCACCGGATGTCCACCCCCAGCCATGTCTTACGGTGCATGATTTTCAAGCTTGAAAGGCATTATGTGGGTACAAATGCAAAAGCCATGGCTTCTCACTCCAGCTCAATTACTAACTTCCTCTGTGGTCCTGGAACTTAGTTTTTCCATCTGTAACAGCAAGGACTAAGCCTAATGACCCCCAAGGCCCCTTTCCAGCTCGAGAATTCCATAAGCCTGTTTAGTTCCATAGGCTTCACCTTCCTTCCCCTACCTATCCGGTCACTGGCCACCCCAGCCCTGCACCTGTGGGCTTCTTGACCTCATAAGGCCCCCAATGCTGATTCTACCTACATTATCCTAGTGATCTCGCTTGAAGGATAAGACTCCCAGGTTGTTTTTCAGAAGACCCTTTTTCTAAAACCCCAAACCAAACCCACTGCTGTCAAATCAGTTCTGACTCAGAGTGACCCTCCAGGGTTTCTAAAGCTGTCAGTCTTTATGGAAGCAGACTGCCACATTTTTCTCCCACTGAGCAGCTGATGGGTTTAAACCATCAACTTTCAGGTTAAGAGCAAGGCTCCTCGGACCCTTCTTACTGCCTATGAATTGCAAGATAAAAATAGTTGTACTCAGGTCTCACATGTGACCTCTGAGGCTGTTGCAGGGATTACAGCATTTACATCAAGGGGATGAGGCTGGCAAAATCTGGCTCCTTTCCTACCCGCTGCCCACTGTCTTGTTCACTTGCCCTGTGCAGACTGAAATGGCAAAAGTATTTTTAAAAATTATTTCTTGCTTGAGAAAAACACTTGACCACCTCAGTCTATATCCAGACACAGTCTTTAAAGTCTTACCCTTACAAAGTTGTGAACTTTTTATAAAAAAAAAATCCAGTTGTGAATTCTAGAACTTTCCATCAAGTCTCTAGTGGTGCAGTGGTTAAGTGTCATGTCTGCTAACCAAAAGGCAGGCAATTCATATCCACCAGGAACTCCTTGGAAACACTATGGAGCCATCCTACTCTGTCCTATAGGGTCACTATGAATTGGAATCAACTGGATGGTAGTGGGTTTGGTTTTAGTTTTGGGTTTCCAGTAAGTACCACAGTGTTGACCCCAGTCTTATCTGATGACTTCTACTTTTGTCTTCTGGCCTCCTAGACCTCAGTCCTCCCTCCAGCCTTGGTGAGGGGTGCTCAGGTCACTTCTGCATTGCCCGGAAAGGCATGCTTGCCCATGTGGTCTCCCATTCCAACTGCAAATGGCTGAGGAAGGGAGGGTGTGAGGCCCTTCCTGCCAGTGGCTGAGGTTCCCACTCCCCCATGTCTCAGTCCCAAGAGTCCCCTACTCCAGGAACAAAAGGATGTTCGAAAGTGTCACACTAGCCACATAGAACACTCACCACAACAATTGTTCAGCAAAGCCTTCAGGAGGGAGGTGGTGGGTGGAGAGTGGGTGAGGGTCATAATAGAGCCAATAAGGGTCTCTCTGAGTCAGAATCAATCCAGTAACAGGTTTTTATTATTATTATTATTTCATTTTTAAGTGCTCCAAATCATCTGTGAAGTAGATGCTGGTATTATTTCTACTACATGTTAATGAAAAAAGATTCTGCAAGGGTTTCTGACTTTATTAAGACCTCCTAGCCCCTGAATAGAGGCTTCATCCCATGCCTGTCTGACCCAACACCTGGGTTTTGAATCCTGGAGAAGATGTACCCACAGTCTAAAGGAGAACAGTGGGAACAGGGTGAGAGGGGCCAAAGAAGGGTTCAGCTTCTGCCTGAGGGCTCCTCTGGTGTCTTGTAGAACCCCTTGTCATACCCCTCCATCTCTGTCCACCTCCATGGGGAGTTGACTCCCATCCCCAGGAGTCCAGGGCAGGATAAAAGGATTGGTCCCACAGCCCCTTCTGTCCTCTCCTGCACCCCACTCTTACCCCACCCCCACTTTCCTCACTGTGACCCCTCCCCAGCCCAGGGAGGAAGGAAGGAAGCCCTGCCAGCCCTGGGTCCCGGTAGGGGTGGCAGCAGCCAACCACTTCCTCTCCCACCCTCATTCTTGCCCTCCTCCTCCAGCCTTGGCCTACAGGTTGGAGGGGACAGGTTACAGTTTTAAGTGCCTCTGTGTGAATAGCCAGGAGCACAGAAGAAATCTTTGCATATGTTGGAAACCCCTTATTTTGCAAAGTCAACTTATGACCCTGACATATCACTTTTGATCACACTGACCATGGCCTCTGAATATGCCAGCACCCATTAAGAGAAAACAAGGTGAGATTAAGGTCCTGGCAAAAAACCAACCAGCCAACCAACCAACCAACCCATTGCTGTGGAGTCCATCCTGAATCTTAGCAATCCTACAGGACAAAGTAGACCTGCCCCATATGGTTTCCAAGGAGAACCAGGGTTAGTGACCTTTGGTTAGTAGCACTGTGCCACCAAGGTTTCCAAAATTCATCTTTATTTTTGATGGACAGTTTCAGAAAGGAAGGAAAATGGAATGAAAGGAACATGCAGATCTCTAACAAAGCCTGTCTCGGGAGGGTAGAGGCCAGGGACGAGGTGCAAACCTGACTGAGGGCCTGGGGCATCCCTCCCTCTCAGGGCTCCAGCATCTTCCCCAAGACCCCAGGGCAGAGCAGGAGGACCCTGGCCTGTCACCAGAAGGAGCGGTGTAGGCCCGCTCAGTTCTCTGGAAGCTCCCCCTTCCTCCTGCCTCCTAGAGGAGAGCAGACCCAGCTTTCAGCTTGAGGCTAGAGGTGCAGAGGTGGGAGGTGAAAAGAGGCTTCAGTTTCTGCATTAATCTGTCTCCCTCAACTTTTTGCCCAAGTCAGAGGGTTGGCCTATTCAGAAAGACATTAAACCCAGGCTTCCAGCCCCAGCCCTCCACTACCTCCCTGCCCTCCCTGCTGGAGGGTGATCCAGGCAGAGCTCTGGGGCTTCCAGATCCTTGTGGCCAATGCAGCCTCACTGCACACAATTTCAGAGACAAAATACTGTATCTTACTGCATCTTACTGATGCACAAAGATGAGTATGGCCCAGCCATAACACACAAGGAGGTCTAAGGCAGGAAAAGAGGACCCTTTAGGCCTGACCAGTTCTGCAGTGCATGCTTATGGTCGCCTCCCATTCCTGTTAGCTGTGGGACCTTGGGCGAGTCACTTGACCTGTCTGAGCATTGGCTTTCTCATTGTAGATTGAAGGTGTTAGACTAGGTCTGTGGTTTTCAGACTTTTCCAGCCATACTACCCATTCTCTAGATGAAATCTTATCGTCTGTTTGTTGAACAGTCCTAATCTGACAAAGTACAAAAATAATCATCTTTAACTTTCTTCCAACCACTGCTGTCTTAGTCACCTAGTGCTGCTGTAACAGAAATACCACCAGTGGATGGCTTTAACAAAGAAAAATTTATTGTCTCACAGTTTAGGTGGCCAGAAGTCCAAATTTCGGGTGTCAGCTCCGGGGGAAGGCTTTCTTTCAGTTGGTTCTGGGGGAAGTTTTTGTCCTCAATCTTCTTCTGGTTTTAAGAGCATCTCAGCACAGGATTCCCAAGTCCAAAGGAAGCACTCTTTTCCTGTGGCTTCTTTCTTGGTGCTTGGAGGTCCTCTTGTCTTTCTACTTGCATCTGTCTTTTATGTCTCAACAGACTCACTCAAAATACAGTCTAATCATGTAGACTGAGTCCAACCTCATTACCACAGCCACCTCTGCTCCTGCTTCTTTAACATCACACAGGAAACTCACATCAGATGTGAATAAGGGTAGACAATCTCACAACACTGGGAGTCATGGCCTAGCCAAATTGGTACACATTTTGGAGGGACACATTTCAATCTAGAACAACCACCTTCAAGTATCTCCCATTGACTTGCCCCTTTTCTTTTTAATGCCATCTCTGGCAGACCCTGATCACTCTCAGGTGTTAGGAAGTCTGCCTGTCTGTTGCGGTTTGAGGTTTCAATCTCATGTCCACTATGGCACCCAAATCTTCTTCTCCTCTAGTTCAGTTTGACCCATTGTCGGAAGGACCCCCAGCGGAAAGGAGAACATGATCTACTCTTTCCTGGCTCCTTCTCTCCCCTCCCAAGTGCTGCTCTGGGCCTCCATCATCAGTGGCTGGGGCAGGGAAGAGGCATGCCTGCATCTGCCCTGAGTCTCCTAGGCTGCTGGCTGTCTTGGTCCCTCAAGTTTCCAAACATGACTGCTGCACAGGGCCTGTGGGACCTTCCTGCATTATGCTGTGCAGCTCCACCCTCCAGGAGTCAGACTTTTGGAGAAGGTACTGGCCACATGGCTTAAGCTGGGTTGCCTTCCAAGGTGCTTAGTTGGCCCACAGGAGATCCACCCATTGTCACCCCACCTGGCAGTGGGAGACTGGCTACCCCTGCTGCCCTAACCTGTCCCACCTTTATTCTGCTGCAGTAGGCACAGGCAGGTAAGCAAGGCCTCTTCACAAGGAGATGTCCAGCAGGGGATGAGAAGCCTGCTCTTCCTCCTTGTGGGATCCTGCAGAGACTATGAGAGGCTCCCTCACCTTCAGCAATGGCATCATTAGGTTGGTGTCATCCAGTGAAGTTACTCATGGTGCCATTCCCCCCATGGGTCTCTCACGTACCAGACCATACAGATTAATATTTTTTCTACTGATTTCACTCACAAATTGTAAGTCCCATATACTACTCCTTTCTTTTCCTTTAATTACTACTTCATTCTCAAAAGAGTTATCAATATAGAGTCGCAAACACTAATTACCAATACTGTAGCTAAACCACCAGGAAACTGGGCAAAATCAATGACTATTAAAAACACCAGCAGCAACAAACACAGAGCATGTTGTAGCATGTGCAGATGAAACCACATGATTCGAAGCAGCATCGTAATTCACTAATAACGACAGCTCTGATCAGAACACGTTGGAAGGTTCAAAAAGTAGCCTAGAGTTTCAGCCTTGTACGTATATTGAGACATGGAAGCTGGGCTTATAAAAAAATGTTTTTGTTGTTATAACTACCTACAGGAATATTTTTATAGACAGTCGTCTTACTATGACCCCCTCTGACAAAGTCACTTGTGCAGTCTGCATCACCCACACCCCCTGACACCGCTGCTTTTGACACCCCTCACTTGTCTTAGGTAGGGGGTCCTCCTATCCCCCTCCTCCCACAGGAAGGTGCAGGGAGGTAAAAGTGACAGTGTTTCCCTGGGGACGATGACTTCTTACCCCAGTGAGTCTCCACCTCGCTGCGTATCATAGCCTTGAGAAAGGATTATTAAGAAATACCAATGTGCTGACCTCACTCCTGACCTGTTAACTCAGCATCTTGGGGGTGAGGTCTGGGAATATTTTTGTAAGATCCCAAGGTGACTGTCAAAGGCAGCCAGGTTTGGGAAACCTACCCTACTTCAACAAATTCCGCCAACAATGGGGCAGGAGCAGTTTAGTCCCACACAGGTCAGGGATGGGGGACAGGGGTGAAATTATGGCTTAGTGCCCTTAGGGTTAGGGCCTTAGCCACAATTTGAAGGCACCCCAATAATTCCCCTCCAGCACCCTAGTGTAAATGATTGTCTAATTGCCTTAGCATCAGAATGGTGTCTTCATACGAAACCTTGCTGGAGCCGCAGCTACAACTCAGTTGAAAGTGGAGTGTCTGGCTGAAGCAGAGATAAAGGTAGGAAGGAGGCAGTGGGCCATATTTGGCCTGCAGCTTTGGAAACTGCCTTAGATGAGGTCATCAGAGACTCTGGGTGGTGCTGAAGTTTAACTCACTACGCTGCTAACTGAAAGGTTGGCGGTTTGAGTCCATTCGGAGGCACTTTGGAAGATTGATAATCACATCCCTAAAATCAGTCATTGAAAACCAGATTGAGCCCAGCTCTCCCCTGACACAGATGGGATCACCATGAGTTGGAATCAAATTGACAGCAACTGGTAATTGGTAATCAGATAATCACTCAGCCTTCTTCAACTCTAAGATCCTACTGTTGTATGTTGGTGGAACACACAGAGAGGGCCACCCCACTGCTCTCTGAATGGGGAGTTGGGTACACAGGGAGCCAGAGGTATGGGCAGTGTTTAGGGAAGTAGGCCAGGATGGGCACTCACAGCAGGCCCTGGCACAGCCCAAGTGGGGCTGGGGAGACATGCAGTGAGGGACCAGTTTCTCAGCTTTGCTGAGAACACCCATCCTGGGCCTGAGCCCCCAGCGTGATGCGCTTCTCTCATGTACCCTTCTGTGCCTCAGGACCTTCAGCCACCACCACCACCAGGACAGCCGATGGAATGCCTGGAGGAGAAATCCAGTGGGGATGAGAGACCCGCCACAGAGCCTCTCTTTAAGACCTTGGACACACCTCTGAGTGAGGGTGACGAGCCCACGACGTTGCCAGCCCAGCTGGACCATGGGCACAGCATGCAGATGGAGGGCTACCTGGGCCGCAAGCATGACCTGGAGGGGCCCAACAAAAAGGCGTCCAACAGGTGCGCGTGGGAGGGGCTTGCATGCTGAGGAGAAGGTGCCCTCCACCTGTGATCTGTGACATCTCCTGTGTACTCCTCTGGCCTTGTGGGCTTGCTGGAATGCGAAAAGGCCATCTTCACTTTCAGGCCTGAGTTCAAATCCTGTGACCTCATACAAATTACTCACCCCATCTAACATAGTTTCCCCATTAGTAAAATAGGAATGATGACTGTATGATCTTTGATAGAGATACTGTGCCTGGTGCAGAGTAGGCACTCAGAGAGCATGATTATTCTTAACATCCCAGGGTTGGGGTGCTTCCTGACAGTCTTGGCATTAACAGCATTTTCTTGACCAAGTTCCATTTTTCATCAAGCTGGGTCTCAGTTTTCTCAGCTGTTTAAAAGGAGTTGAGACAGAGAGACTGGCTTAAATGCGTCCTAGAAGTCCTCCCAGTCCTATCATTCAGACGCTATGACTCTGAGGAATTGGTTCAATGACTGTGTCCTGTCCTTGGGTTCAGATTATCCAGGGCTGCCTTTGCTGGGATTTCCTAAGGGGCTTTTGTAGGCAACAGCTCAGGGGCCCAGGGAAATGGGGCAGCTTTGAGAAATTGAAGCCAGCCCTTGTCCCAGGGCCACTTGGTAGGACAGAGTGTACCATGGCAGACTCACCAAAGCCATTTCAAATTCCTTGAACAATTTGGGAACTCACCCACCCAAAGGAGGTTTATTGCTATGGGTATAGTCCACCAGGAAGAGGAAACTAACATTTATTGAGCACCTACTGTATGCCAAATGTTGTTAAGGGCTTCCCATGCTTCCCATGACTGACAAAGCCTTCAAGCAACCCTGTGATTCTGAAGTTTCTGTTTTCCAGATGGCAGGAATCTTAGAGAAGCTGAGCCATTTGTTTGAGGGCAGCATTTCATTCCAAAATTCTAGCTTCTTGGCAACTACCTCACTTGGATTATAAACCCTAAGAAGGAAGATAATCCCCGAGGTAGGAGTCAGAAATAATGGCTTAAAATGGCTCTGCAGCCAGCTTTATAGAGGTCAGGCTCTCTCTTGGACCTTCCAGTACTTTCTGAGTGCCTTCCTAGTTCTCCACTTTCCTGCCCTCGAAAGGAAGGAGGAGCCAGAGCAGACAAAAAGCTTAATGTTTCTCGGTGTTTATTACTGTCACACTGCAACAGCATGGTTCCCGTTTGTCAGTGAAGATGCTCAGAGTTGGCCTACACGCTAGTTTATGAGCATGTTGTTCCCACCAAATATGCCAAGTGAGATGAACCTTGATTTGCACAGATATATCAGGTGACTGTCATGTATTACCAGAACAGCAGCAAATAAATAAAACCCTGCTCCATTCACAGTTCTGTAGTAGGAATCAAATATGCTAATGATGTGAAAATGCTTTAACAAAATTGAATTTATACTGTTGGCCTTAGGTTCAGTAATTTTACTTCTAGGTAAAGTAAGAGTCAGAGCTGTATGCAAAAAGTTATGCAGAAGAATGTTCATCACTTCAGTATTTAAATTGTGGCAATTTTTGTAGTATTCTAAGGTCCAACAGTCAAAGGACTGATTTACATATATAAAGTGGGATACCACTCTACCATTTAGAATTATTTTTAAGAAATATTTGAGCATATGGGAAAATATTCATGGTAAAGGGTTAAGGTTAAAAGCAGGATGTAACTGAATGAACAGTATGATCCAATTTAGTTATACATGTGAATAGAAAAAAATCTGGAAGGAAATACATAAAATATTAATAATGGTTAACTTTAAAAAATTTTGTTACCGTTTAGGTAAAACTTTATAGAGCAGATTAATTTTCCATTCAACAATTATATACAGCTTATTTTGTGACATTGGTTGCAAGTTTCTAAATGTGTCAGCATTCTTCCCCCGTTACCCGTTGCTCCCTGTGTTTTCCATGTTCATTTGTCCAGCTTTCTTGTCCCTACCTGCCTTCTGAACTTTGCTTTTGGGCAAATACTGCCCTGTGGTTCTCATAGCTGGTTGTTCTGAGGTGTACATTCCTCACTGGTGTTACTGTTCATTTTATAAGCTTTTCTAACATATGGCTATAATATGACCTCCATGACTATTTTAGTTCCAAGTTTGAAGGGCTTCTAAGGGCCACAGTCTCAGGAGTTCCACGAGTCTTTATCACACTACTAAGTCTGGTCTTATAAAAATTATGAGTTTGATAAATCTAACTAGAGAAATAAGAGACCTATTCAGAGAGAACTACAATACCCTACGGCAAGAAACTAGGAGTGACTTACATAAATGGGGAAACCTACCCTGCTTATGGATAGAAGAATTAACATTGTGTAAATGTGTATTTTACCCAAAGCAATCTATATATACAAGACAATCCCAATACAAATTCCAGTGACAGTTTTCAATGAGATGGAGAAACAAATCACCAGCTTTGTTTGAAAAGGGAAGAAATTTTGGATAAGTAAAACTCTACTGAAGAAGAACACACTGGGAGGCCTCTCACTACCCGACCTTAGAAGCTATTACACTGCCACAGTAGTCAATACAGCCTGCTACTGGTACAAAAAGAGACATATAGACCAAAGGAACAAAGTTGAGACCCCAGAGATACCACCATCCTCTTATGAACAGTTGATGTTCAAAAAAGGCCCTAAAATTGTAAACTGGGGCAAAAACAGTCTCTTTAACAAATGGTGCTGGCAAAATTGGATATCTATCTGCAAAAAAATTGAAACGAGACCCATATCTCACACCTTACACAAAAACCAACTCAAACTGGATAAAAGACCTAAATATCAAGTCTAAAATGATAAAGAACATACAAGAAAAAATAGGATCAACAATGGAAGTTTTAATACACAACATAGACAGACTTCAAAATCTGACAAAACACGATCAGCAGAAGAGAAAATAGATAAATGGGAACAACTAAGAATCAAACACTTTTGTTCATTCAAAGACTTTATCAAAAGAATTAAAAGACCACCTACAGAATGGGAAAAAATATTTGGCAACTATATGTCAGACTGAAGTCTGATCTCCATAATCTACAAGGTACTGCAAAATGTCAACAAGAAAAGGTTAAATAACCCAATTAAGCATTGGGCAAAGGAGATGGACAGACACTTCTCTAAAGAGGACATCCAGGCAGCCAAAAGACACGTGTGGAAATGCTATTCACTGCTATTAAAGAAATCCAGATCAAAACGATGATGAGATACCATCTTACCCTGACAAGATTGGTCATTATCCAAAAAAACACAAAACAACAAATGCTGGAGAGGCTGTGGGGAAATTGGAACTCTCCTACACTGCTGGTGGGATTGCAAAATGGTACAACCTCTTGGGAAAGCAATCTGGTGCTTCCTTAAAAAGCTGGAAATAGATATTCTATTTGACCCATTAATCCCGCTGCTTGGAATATATCCTACAGAAGCAAGGGCAGTCCCACAAACAGATACCTGCACATGAGTGTTTACTGCAGCACAGTCCACAATAGCAAAAAGATGGAATCAACCCGATGCCTAAAAACAGATGAGTGGATAAATAAACTATGGTATATATACTCAATGGAACACTATGCAATGATAAAGAACAACGATGATTTTTAGGAAGCATTTCATAACCCAGTTTCAATTGGAAGACATTATGTTGAGTGAAGTTAGTCAGTGGCACAAGGACAAATACTATATGAGAGCCCTACTATGAAGACTTAAAAACAGACTCAAGTATAGGAGAAAAGACTCTGATGGCTGCAGGGGAAGGGAGGAAGGGAGAAGGTTGGTTATAAACCAGATAGTTGATAGAAATTTGGTTGGGTGAAATCAGTGACAGCACACATTAGAAAGATGATCAATTTAACTGGACTTCAACATAACCTGAAAACTCTTCCAATCTTAACCCAAAAATGCAAGGACAGAGTAGCAGGTTAGGAGTCCAGGGACCATGCTGTCAAGGAACACTGAGGCCAATTGGCATAAGTAGGCTATTGCTAAGAGAGTCTTATGCATCCCATATTGGTGAGTGGCATCTGGGGTCTTAAAAGCTAGCAAGCTGCCATCTGAGGTATACCAAATTGTCCCATCTGAGCTGGAAAAGATGATTGCCAAGGACAACAACAACATAGTGGAAAGAGTACCCAGAAGATAGAAAGACCCACGTGAATGGGTGACTACATCAACATGTGACCAGAAGAACTAGGTGATGCCTGGCCTCCACCAATTACCGCTGTGATGGGGCTTGCAATGTTGAGTCCCAGTGGCAACATGAGAAAAAAAAAGGGTGTACCCTGAGAACTCCACTAAAAGACAGCAATTGATGGTCCGGTGGCCTAGGGGTTCCCCTGGGAGCATGGCCCCTAGATCTAATGCTGCTCCTCACCAATATGGAGTGCATTACTGAGGTCAACTCTTTGGACCAGAATGGATTCGACTCGGGTGACCATATCGTGTGTGCACTTTATGGTTCTATGCATCTATAGGATGTCATCCTACTAGCCTCCCACTAGAGGGGAGTGGAGAGAGTGGAGAAGAGGGGACAGGGGGTTGTTAAGAGGCTATGACATGTATAGAATCGAAAGGAGGAGTGCACTGTCACCAGGCAAGGAGAGCAGAAGAAGCTGCAGATGAGCAGACATGCAAATTTAAACTGGATTGTACACTTCAATCATACACAAGAAATAAAATCAAAAAATAAAAATGATGAGTTTGAATTTTGTTTTACATTTCTCTCCCACTGTGTCTATCGCCTCCTTTTGTGGTCCCCATCAGTCGTCAGTGATGGTAGCCAGGCACCATCTATTTCTTCTGGTCTCAGGCTAGTGGAGGCCATGGTTTCTGGGGTCCATTAGTCATTTGGACTAATTGTTTCCTTGAGTCTTTGATTTTCTTCTTTGCTCCAGATGGGAAGAGACCAGTTGTTGTATCTTAGATGGCCATTCGCAAGCTTTTAAGACCCCAGTCTCTGCTTACCAAGGTAGGATGTAGAACACTGTCTATATGGACTATGATATGTCAGTTGACCTAGGTGTCCCCAGAATCTGTGGTCCCTAGCCTTCAAACCCAGTATCTAAGTCCTGGAAGGTATGTGGTTATGGCTAGGAAGTTTTCATAGCTGTGTTGCCTGTACACATTATTGCATACATGAGTATATATGTTTGCAGCATGTACACATATATGTGTATCAGGGTGTACTTCCACACACCCCATCACCCCTGTTCAGCTTGCATATCCACCTGTGTATCCACTGATATATTGTTTTTCACTGTTGCATGTATTAGTTATACTGTTGTTGGCTTTTAGTCTTGTGCACATCTCGGTGTCTTCCTTTACCTCGACTACGTTGTGCTGACTTCCCCAGTACCGTGTATTTCTTCCTTCACCAAAATTAGTGTGTGTTTACTATCTAGTTAGTAGTTTCCCCTCCCTTCCCTTCCCATCCTCAGTAACCATCAAAGACTGTTTCTGTGTGAAGAATTGTGCATTTTTATAACAGTGATCTCATATGTTTGGCCTTTTGTGAGCCATTTATTTCACTTAGCTATACATCCTCCCAGCTCATCCATGTTGTGAGATGTTTCGAAGGTTCATTATTATTCTTTAACATTTCATAGTATTCCATTGCATGTATGACAGTGTATTTACACATTCATCCATTGATGGACACGTAGGCTGTTGTCATCTTTTTGCTATTGTAAATATTGTTGCAATGAACATGGGTGTGCATATCTATTATTTCTCTAGGATATATACCTAGGAGTGGGAATACTGGATGTTGTTTCTATTTCTAGCTTTGGAGGAAGTGCCACATCATTTTCCTAGTGGCTGTACCATTTTACATTCCCATCAGCACTATATGCAACTTCCAGTCGCTCTACAGTCCCTCCAGCATTTGTCTACTGTTATTTATTTATTTATTTAGTGTCACTATTACTGGCATGAGGTGGTATCTCACTGTGGTTTTGATTTGCATCTAAGGTACACAACTCGATGGCAGGGGGCTTTCTTTTTTTTTTTTTTAGTAGTGGCTAACCCTGGTGACATTGTGCTTAAGTGCTATATCTGCTAACCCAAAGATTGACAGTTCAAATCTGCCAGGTGCTCCCCAGAACCTCTGTGGGGCAGTTCTCCTCTGTCTATAGGGTCTCTGTGAGTCTGAATCAACTTGACAGCAGTGGGTTTGATTTTGGTTTAAAGGCTAAAAATTGAGAACATTTCTTCATGTATTTATTGTCTGCTTGAATGTCTTCTTTGGTGAAATGTTTTTACATACCTTTTGCCCATCATTTATTTATTTAGTCTTTGTGTTTTTGAGTTACAGTTTGCTATAATTTTAGAGATTAGACCCTTCACAGATAATGTTGTAGCAAGCAAAATTGTTCCCAATCTCTTTTGACTCTTTGGAAAGTCTTTTGATGAACATAAGTATTTAATTTTCAGGAGGTTCAAATCATCCAGTTTATCTTTCACTGTTTGTGCTCTTTTACTTATGTCTGATAGCTTATTTATACCTTAAATTACTACTCCTAAGTTTGCCCCTATTTTTTCTACTGTGATCTTTATCATTTTGTTTTACAGTTACGTCTTTTGATCCATTGAGTTTGTTTTTGTGTATGGTGTGAGGCATGGATTCTGTTTCATTTCTCTGCAAATGAATATCCAGTTTTGCAACACCGCTTGTTAAAGAGAATCTCTCTTCCTCATTTAATAGATATCAACTTTTTGTTGAAGACTAACTGTAACAGTAGTTAACTTTTGGTGATATAGTTACAGACATGATTTTTTTCTTTTTTTACACTAAAATAGTATTATGTATCGGGGAAATTATGCAGTAAAGAAATGGTAAAACCACAGAATTGATTATAAAAAGGTAGCAGGGTACAGTCCCTGAATGGTACAGTCAACTTGCTGGCTGCTAATCAAAAGGCTGGAGGTTTGAATCTACCCAGGGATGCCTCAGAAAAAAGGCCTGGAAATCTGATTCCAAAAAATCAGCCACTCAAAACCCTATGGAGCCCAGTTCTGCTGTGATTCGGAAGTGAGTGGATGACGACTAATGAGTTTCAGTGTCAGGGACTGGAGTGACCTGTCTGTCTGCTTCTTTGCAGGTCCTGGAACAATCTGTACTGTGTGCTCAGGAATAGTGAGTTGACCTTCTACAAAGATGCCAAGAATCTGGCCCTGGGAGTACCCTACCACGGGGAAGAGCCCCTGGCCCTGAGACATGCCATCTGTGAGATTGCAGCCAACTACAAGAAGAAGAAGCATGTCTTCAAGTTGAGGTGAGGTGCATCTTGTCCACTGCCCCTTCCTGGGCCTTCAACCCTCAGAGCTAGTGGCTGGATTTGGCACTACACTAGTAGCCTAACAGGGGCCCACTGTATGGGACCAGCTCCAGGTCTGAGCTGCCCCTCAGGGTATTGTGTGAAGATTTTTGCCTCAGATTTTTGCTGTGCTGGGTAACAGAGGTAATGAGCACCCAGGGGCAATCTCTAAGTTGCCCCCCATCCCTCCAATTCATGCATCCAGGGGTGATTTTTAAGTTGTGCACTCCTTCTCCCAATTTCAGTAGATGTAGATAGCAGCCACGATGGTCTTGGACATATCTCTAAACTGTGTAGTGTCACTGCCTCTGACAGTATCAGCAAGTGCTGTCCTTCCCCTACACCCCTACTGATGACACTGGTGCCCGCTTGGACATGCACCCCTGGGCAATTACTTGCTCGACCCCACCCCTGCTGCCTGGGAGGGTTCTGGTTACTGGACAAGCTCAGGAGACTGAGACAGAGCCAGCTGTCCACACAGGCCTCAGGCGAAACCTTCAGAAGTAGCACATGACAGAAAGCCCTTTGTCCTCCTAGGCTGAGTAATGGCAGCGAGTGGCTCTTCCATGGCAAAGATGAGGTAAGTGCATGGCCTGCCCAGACCAGACATGGCTAACTATGGGGCAAGAGGAAGAAACCCAAGCCGCTTCCCTCAGAAAGGGCAGTCCTAGGAGCACATCCCCCAGTCTGGGCAGGGCCCTCGGGCTGTGCGGGCTGTGGCGCGCACCCTGGCCCGGCCCTCACCCTCGCGCCCCGCAGGAGGAGATGCTGTCCTGGCTGCAGGGCGTGAGCACCGCCATCAACGAGTCCCAGGGCATTCGCGTCAAGGCGCAGAGCCTGCCCCTGCCCTGCATCGCGGGCACCGACGCCAGCCTCGGCAAGAAAGACAAGGAGAAGAGATTCAGCTTCTTCCCCAAAAAGAAGTAGCAGGCCGCGGCGCCCGGCGGGTTGGGCCGGGCGAGCGCCCCGGGGCGCCCGTCAGTGCAGGGCCGAGCCGGGAACGCGCCGGGCGCCGGTGCGCTCGACCTCCGCCGCCTCCGTCCTCCTCCCGCCCACCCCGGGCCGCCGCTGCCTGCCGCCTGCCTGCTGAGTCTCCGGGCCAGCCCGGGCCCGGGCCCGCTGCACCGCAATCGCTGCCTTCGCCCGCCGGGCCGGCTCCGGTCCCCAAAGCCTGCCTCCGCCTCTCGCCCTCCCGCCTGCAGCTCCGGCCCCCGGGGAGAGTGGCACCTCCGGGCCTGGGGGTAGAAAACGGTTCTCTGCGGCACATGTCCCCTTCTCCCACTCCTCCACCAGAGCTGAGGGCCTCCAGCCCTCCGGCCCTCTTAAAAGCTGGAGAAGGCTGCTGGGGTTTCTCAAACGCTGCCCACTCCCAAAGCAAGTCTTGTTGGGGCCACCTCCCTTAGTTGCTGCCAGGGTGAGAGAGAGTAAAGAAGACACTGAAAATGCCTGACCAGCCCGAGGGCTCGAGGAAAGAGACTTCAGGTGGGCCCATGGAGCCCTATTCTGGGCCAAGGGCTTCTGGGGAGCTTAAGGGGTCAAGATAGAAGGCGGAGCCTTGGGTGCTGCCAGCTTCTTCCCCGAGAGGCTTCCTCAGAATTGGGTTTCTCACCTCAGGGGACACGGCTCCCTTCCTCCCACCAAAAAAAAGTGTGGGGCACCCTTCAAGGTCTGTGGGTCCAGCTTGTGAGGAGCAACCTGCTGCCTCAGTACCCTTGACGAACACCACAGGTGGTAGAAGAAGGGAGGATCAGAAAGCTCTCAAACCATCTCTCTTTTTAAAACTATGGTTAGAGCTTAGGGTCTGGCTTCTCAGACTTGGAGTGACAGGTAGGTCTAGACATTGCCTAAGGCTCTGCCTCTCAACTCTGGGACCCTCCGCCAACTCCCAGAAGCTGCCAAACCAGCAATATAGGACTCAGACCTAAGGCCCCTTAGGGAGACAGTCCAATAAAGGATGGGAAACCCACCCTCTGGGGTTGTGGGTTGCTGATTCTGACCACTCACGGCGAACCCCAGGTGTGCAGCACGGAACTGCTGCAGAGGGTTTTCAAAGCTGTGATCTTCTGGTAGCAGATCACCAGGCCTATCTTCCAAGCACCTGGAGTAAAACATCCCAAAGTCAAATGCCCACCTGTGTCCCGTCTACAGCAATACCGTCTTACTGGCTGGACAGAGAGCAGAGCTTAGCACCTATCACACTGGGATGGCAAACATGGCCATGCCTGGGTAGATGGCATCACCATCCACGTGACACAACTACCCCTGGACAAATGCTGGGACCAGAGCCAGGGAGGTGTGACACTCTCTGTTCAGCTTCTCCTGAAAATCCTAGCCTTGGATCTTGGAGATCACATGGGTGCAGAGGTCACCAAACATTTATCCATCCCCATCCCCAAAGCCAAAACTTATTGCCACTGAGTCAGTTCTGACTCACAGTGATCTTATAGGACAAAGTAGAACTGCCTCATAGGGCTTCCCCAGTCAGAGACAAAACAGGGTCTGCAAACTATAGCATCAGGAATACCCTTCTTTATCTGGGGTTTGATCCAAAATTCTGGTCAAGTTGAGGACAGCAGGCATCTTCACCACAGACCATAAAGGTCCCTGGGGCTGGGAGCCTGAAAGGACCTAGGCCTGCAGTTGCTGTTTCCATCACCTTCCCCATGGGAAGGAGACTCAGACACCCTAAGAATTAGTTGTGAAGTGGGTGGGGGGTCAAATAGAAGCCACAAGGCCAGCAGCCCAAGAAACCTTAGCTGGTGCAGATCAGCACAAGTACTGCTCAGAGATCAATACCACCTTGTAGCCTGACACCATGTCAGGGTAAAGCCCAACTTCAGCAGACAGGGACCACAGGAGGGAAGACATGATGTGACGGTACTGGTTTCCCCAGATCAGAAGCTCCCACCTCCATAACCAGGGTCTCCACTGGCCTCAATGTGTCTAACCCTGCAGCTCTCTGTTATGAACAGAGAGCCTAGTGTGTACCATGCACCAGCCGCTTTCTACATCTGGGGAAACCAAAGCATGGGGTAAGAAACAAGGCCTTTGGTACACCGAAGGGCACGTCCTGCTCTGGGATAGACAACATGTTCCTTGCTGAAGGGCAGATGGTGGCAAGCACCTCCCTCAATTGTTTACCTGGGTTAGTCTTTGAGGAACCAAGAGGCATGAGGCCACCGTGTCAGCCAAGTGGCACATGAACTGAGGAATTTCCAGCAGGAAACTCCCCAGACCCAAGAATGAAAAGATACCACTAGAAGAGCTAGGATTTTACCACCTGAGGTCCCCGATGGGCAAGGGCAGCCAGTTGCATGTGACCCACCGTCCAGCTCCCCATGCCTTCCTTCCTACATTGCACGGGCCCCAAGACATGCAACCAGTTGGACTGAAACAGCAGGTGGCCAGCATTGGGCAACCATGTGCCACCCTGATGAGGTTTCTTTTTTCCCTTTACATTTTCTACTCTGCAGTCTTTAACAGTATTTCCAAACTAGGTTGACACACACCAATCTGCACCAGCATAATAGGCTTCCTCCCAGGGCAGTTCTAGAGGAAGCTCCTTCTGGGCGTGGTCAGGCAGTCCTTCTTCCCTCTCTTCCCCTCTGTACCCTGGCCTTGAGTCATTCTGGCTGAGAGGTAGAGGGTCCTATTACGGCTTCCCTTTCCTTGCCCCACTCCCACTAGGACCCCACACAGGAGGCCTGTGGAAGGCTGCCTCCCCTCCATGCCATTCCTCCTTCCTACAAGAGGGCAACTGGGGTCCCCTAGGCTGGCCTCAGGTCTCATAGTACTCCCCTCAATGGGAGAGGGTGGAGATCCAGAGGAGGAAGAGGCCAGAGGACCATATGGCTTGGTCCTTGGACAAGCAAGCTCAGGGAGGAGCCAGGAAGGAGGTGGCTGAAGAGGTGTGCAGCCCCACTGGGCACAGACCGTGCATTCTGGGCTGGCCCGGGGGCCAGCTGGGCCTTGTCCTCCACCTGCTCAAACGTGCTTCCACCAACCAGAGAAAACCCATTTACTAGTTTTTCTAATAAATCAACAATGCTCCAAGTCTCCTGTGGTTTCTTATTTGGCCTTTTTTTTTTTTTTTTGGAGTCTTTTCTTTGAAGTCTCTGTGTGGTACAAATGATTAAGCATTCAGTGATTAACCAAAAGATTGGAGCTTGAATCTGCCCACAGTCTCCACAGGAAAGCCTAGTAATCTACTTCTGAAAGATCACAGCTATTGGAAACTGTACAGAGCAGAAATTCTATTCCAACACATATGAGGTGGCCATTGGTAGGAATCATTCAACAGCACCTAGTGTGGATGTGTTTCCTTTTGAACTGATCAAACGGCTGGTTGAGCACTGGAATGGGATGAATGAGGAAAGAATGTCCTTTGTAGACAGAGGGAGAGTCATACTCTCTGGCTTGTCCCTGGGGCATTACAGGATGACTCCACAGGTACTCAGGGGAGTTTACTTGCGGAAAGCTCACTAATTTCCACATTCAGCTAACCTGAGGGCTTACTGCAGGGCAAAAACTTTATGCTAGGTAAAGACTAGACTGTACCTTTCCTCACAGAGCTCAGGTAAGAGATCACCTAGGCCAGTGGTTTCAATCTTCAATGGCCATCAGAATGTCTAGGCCTGGGTCTCATCTTCAGACAGATGGGTTCCTTTGATCTGGTTGGGGACTAGGCACTGTCACTTTTAAAAGCTCCCCTGATGATTCTAATGGACAACCAGTGAGGTCCACTCACTGGTCCAATGCTCCCAGATAGCTGGATAGTTGCATAAGGGTTACTTGGGGTAGGTGTTAGCTACAACTTTCCAAACTGTAGCTCCTGAAGAGAATGGGTCAGTCAAGGAGGCTGAAAAGCAGGGGATCATCTACCCTCTTCTGTTTAGACATGAGGAAGGAGCAGTAGGGTTTAGGTGACCCAGCTATCTGATAAGAACCTGGGTCTCTGAACATCATTCCTGCACTACTGTTGAGTGTTACATCCACCCCGCTTCTCAGTGACCGTAGTGACCCCAGAATATTCAGACCAGCTGGCTGTGCCCTTCGCGGCACCTGCTGGAGGGAGGCCTCCATCCACCCTCCTCAGATCTTCCCTTGACCTCACGAGATGCAGTGGACCTGTCCTCACACTGAGACTCACAGAGCCCCGACCCAATGGGTCTGTGGGAAAACCTGTGGGGCAGCTCTGCTTTCTGAGCCAGGCAGCACCCCCTTCCCACCTCCAAGAAGAAAAAGAGCAGAACAAGACTGGTACACCATGGAAAAAGGTCAGGAAACCTACTGAGAAATAGTGAGGGATTCCTTACCCTTTTGAATCAAAAACTTCTCAAGAGAACTGGATGAATACTGAGGATCCATCCAGAAAAAGACACATGTGCCCCTCACCCAAAACTACATGCCACCTTAAGACATTTACAGAATGCAAGCTCAGAATCCTTGTCTTCTACGACATCTCCTGGGAACTGGAGAGGAAGATCAGAAGGTACCCAACACTGGGAACATCTATTGGAAAAATGTTTTTCACATTCCTCCTGCCTCCCCTCTTTGTGTTTGCACGCTTTTTCTGAAGTCCAACTATGGCCCTTGGGAAACTGCTGAAGCCCGCCCTCCCCAAAAACGATGTCAGGGCTGTGGAGAGAGAGAGAATTCCATGGGAGCAGAAACAGCAGAGAACAAGTTACTTCCCACACACCTGCCTCCCATAGGAGCACCCTGGTGTCCTGGGTATGCTTTGTGAGCAATGATGACAAATGAGTGCACGTGGCTGCAACAGCTTCCAGGCCCCAGACCTGGCCCGAGGATCTCCCCCCACAGCCCCACCGGGCCCCAGTAAGGAGGCCACACACACAGGTCAGTTGGTCAGCAGTGGTTATTGCACCATCGGCAAATAATGAAATGTGTGTACATTAGAGACAACCACAGGGTCAGCCAGAAAGCCCTCCAGAGTACCTGAACTCAGTCATTACATTCTTAACAGGACAGGAATAAACAACAGAAGCAGCACACACTCACGCACACATGCGCACGGGTGCACAGACATACCACAGAATAGAAAGCAATAAATTACTGGCCTTGTTCCTGTGTGGATTCTAAGAAAAAGCACACAGCAAAGCCTCCAGGCCACCTGTCACACCTTTCCTGGGTGGGCCACTCCACCTGGTGGTGGTCAGCCAGCGCTGGAGGCCTGAGCTGTGCTTTTCTCTCTCTGGGAAGAAGTGAGCTTCAGTATTTGGCTTCTTACCAGAAAAGAACTATATACAAGGGAGATGGCCACATGGGCTTCAAAGGGCAAAAGCGGCTCATAGGGCCTGTGGAAAGTTGCCCCAAGTCCCAGGTAAGCGCCGGTGCATAGCACAGGCAACAGGTGAGGCCAGACCTGCGGAAGACACCTGGACACAGGTGCATTCTTCTGGATAGTCCTTCCAAGGGTCCTAGCTGGGGACTCACCTTAAGCCAGCGAGACCCAGGTTTGTGAAGAAGTATGTGGGGGTTCGTCCCCATTTCTCTCCCCCAGAGTCACAGTCAACCTATGGAGTTCAAAGCCTGGAATTTCTCCCTCAGGTTTCTCACTCTGCCCTGCTGGCTTGGGTCTTCAGGATCCCTGGGTCCCTCTTCTTTTGGCTGATACTCTGCAGACTCCTGCAAATGCTGGCCCTGTCCCACCCCAGGAGCCAGCAAGCTTGGTCCTTGCCCACTGCCCTCCTCTAGTCCCTCAGGCCAGGGCACCTTCTCCATGATAATCACCCTCCGGTTGTTCTCCAGGGTGAGGTCTGCGGTGACCTGCAAGGCCTCGCTTCCACTCAGCCCGCCTTGGAGCTGTGACTCAGAAGGCTGGGGCTGGGCAGCCTCTCCATCTCCCTGGCCCCTCTTGGTGCTCAGGCTGCAGCAGCGGCTCACCCTGCCCGGCAGGGGTGGCTGCATCATGTTCTCAGGCACCGACTGGCTCCGATTGACGGGCACTACACGGGGCCGGCTGGCCATGGCCGGGAGTGCCTCACTGTGGGAGGCATACTTGGAGCACAGCTCTCGAACGTCAGGCCAGTTGAAGGTCTCCGTATCGAGGGGGCTGAGGGGGCTTCGGGCCGCGGCGGTCCTGGGGCTGGAAGCAGAGGGGCTGAAGGAGAAACGCCGGGGTGACGTCTCCCCGGCAGGGCAGGGCTTGGGAGGGCTGTGCTCCTGGGCCACCACCTGTTCATAGCTGAGGAAGGACAGCACAGGCTTTCTCTTACCTGCGAGGGAAAGAGAGCTGTCTGAGTCACTGGGCGGGAAGGCAGAGAGACAGAGGTGCGGGCTCTGGACTCCATGGGCAAGACCGGCGGTAGGGGAAAAAAAATCTCATTGACCGTCCAGGGCCCCATTATCAAAGCAAAATGGGAAGAGAAAAGGCAGTGAAAAGGGGGCCAAGAGTCAAAGGAGAAGACGAGAGCCTTGGCACCTCCAGGTAAAGAGGGGTCAGTGGCCACAATTCCTCCAGAGGCCTCTGCTCCATGGGGAGGGCTGCAGGAGGCAGTGCACAGGCTGGACCAGGGGGTAGGGCTCCCTCGGTCAGAGCACTGCTGTGGCACAAGGGCTCACCCTGGTCCCCGAGTGGCTCACGGTCCAGCCCCAGGTCTGGCTGAGCCTCTTAATCCAGGATTTAGCTGATTCCCAATCAGTTCCTCTGCCCCTAGATATGAGGGAAGAAGGGTCTACTCCTCTCCCCAAGTCATACCTTTGTCACCTAACGGCTCTCCAGCCTCCTCCTGCAGGCAGGGAACGGTGGAGCTCTTCCCGTTCCTCTGCAGAGCTGCCTTTTCCCACTGCAGCGGGGGCCTGGCCATAGCTGGCTTGTTACCCTTGATCCGAAGGCTATACTGACGGGCCAGCTGGTAGACCTTGTTCTTGACACGCTCACTCACGTGACCGTCCATCACGTGGGATAGCTGCACAATCCGGGGGTGCAGAGGGGCCACCAGCTCTCCCTGGCCACTGCTGCTCAGCTCCTTCACCAGCTCCTTCAGCTCCCAGGCCAGGCGGGCTGGGTTAGGCCGCTCGGTCGGGGAGGCGCTCTCCGGGGAAGCAGCAGCAGACTCCTCTGTGATGGCGCCCAGCTCAGGCTCCTCCAAGATGAAGAGGGGCTCCTGTAGGTCAAAGCCATTTGCCTGTCCCTGGCCTGGCCCCTTCTGAGGGCTCCTGCCAGAAGACTCCATGCCTTCCCACATCTTCACAATTTCTGAAGACGGGCGGAACTCAGCATCTGTGATAGGGGCTGGGTCCCCAGTGCATGCCTGGCCAGGTCCCGGGAGGTCAAACAGGGCCCATGAAGCTGGTCGGGACCCCACCTGTCTCTTGTGCCCCAGTGGAACCACAGGCTCTGGGTCTGGCCTCGGAAGGCTATTGAACCTGGAGACTGAATTTCTCACTAGCCCTTTGGGGATGTAGGAGAGGCTCTCCCGGCGCCGGACGCTAAAGCCTGCATCGTGGTGCTCCGCATTTTCATAGTAGCTCTTGATTTTGTCCAGCAACAGGCGGTCTCGGGTGGAGAGCAGCGGTTCCTTTGTCTTGCAAGAGGATCGGTCAGGCTCAGCTGGGCAGCCTGGGCTTGCAGGCTCTGTCCCATTGACAGGCGAGCTGCTCTCTGCAGCCACCCCCATGCTGGCGTCCACTTCCGAGGGGAGCTGGGAGCCAAGGAGGTCTGTGACGCTGCCGTGCCAGGCTGGGCCCTTCTCGCTGCCCTCGAGGCTGAGCATGCTGCTGCTGCGGCTGGCCAGCTGCGGGGTCACAAAGCCACCAGACTTGCCATCCTCCAGGGCCAGGCTACTCCGTCGAGAGAAGCTGCTGACAAAGCGTTCTGCAATGATGCTGGCCTGGTCCAGCACAGAGGGTGGCAGGAGGCTCTCAGGCTCCTGGGTGGCAACCATGTCCTCCTCCTCTTCCTCCTCACTGCTCAGGGCCTTAAGGTCCTCAGAGCTCTCAGCCACCACAAAGCCCACCATGTCACCCATGTGTTCCATCTCCAGCAACTCCTGGTGGGCCTCAAGCTGTGCTTCCAGAACTTCTGGCGACTCCGTGTCAGAGGGCATCTCCTCGGTGCTGGGACCTTCCATGGCAGCAAACACCTCCTGCTCTGACTCAGGCTCAGGGTCCAGCTCAACCTGGGATACAACACAGAGAACTCACATGAGGAGAAAACTTTCCTCACAGGATCTGGGGGGGTAAGGGGACAGCAAAGCCTTCTCAAAGCCTAGCATAGGGCTTTAGGAGCAACCAGGAATGATCATAACTTAAAAGTGGGCAACAACTCCTCAGGCAGGACATACTAATGTCCCTTTGTCACCCTGCAGCTGGAGCACTGGGCCATGTCCTCAATCCCGAAGAAAATCCTAGGTGTCTAGATGAGATAGGACAGGATGGCACCTACTCTCAGTGGCAGCCTACCTCGGAGCTACAGTGACAAGGTGGGGACACACACAGGATAGTCAGGCATTGCCCTGGTCTCCCAGGAGGCCCTCTCACAGACACCTCAGACAGCCATGTACCAGGACCCTTCTGCCTGATGCTGAGACAGCTCCTTAAGGACCTTAGGGGCTCCCGCATGGGGCTCTGGGTTCAAATCTAAGCCTGAGTGATGTGAGAGGAGGAACCCCAACTGCCCTTTAGGGGCAGGTCATCTCATGGGGATCACGATCCTGAAGGCAACACTGTACATTCTGCAGTCCTATCAGAGAGCGAGGCTGGGAATTTGGCTCCTACTAGGCAGCCTCAGAGTCGGTGGGCACAGCCCAACTCGGCCTAGGCGTGGCCAGATGGGCAGGGAGGGAAGCAAGTCTGAGGGTTCCCTCGAGGTCACCTTGAAAACAAAGCGGCCAGCGTTGGCAGCATAGGAGACAGATCTTTAAAGAGAAAATAAAAGCAAGTACTGTATGTTCTGACACATCAGCCCCGATCCCTTTTGTTCTCATCTGGATGCTGCAAAGCAGAGCCCATGATCTGGACCTGGTCTGCCCAGAACAGCAGCCACCAGCCACACAGCTTCCGAGCACATGCAATGTGGCGAGTCCCAAATGAGACCTGCTCTAGTAGTAAAATGCACACCAGATTTCAAACATTTCCTACCAAAAAACGTATAAAATGTGTCAAAAACTTTCCATATTGATGATTATTACATGTTAAAATGATAACATTTTGACTGCCCTAGGATAAATAAAATCTACCGTAAAATTAATCTCACCTGTTTTCTTTTGACATTTTTAATGTGGCTACTAAACATTTAAAATCACACAGGGGGTTTGCATTCTATGATCACTGCACAACATTGCTATGGACTCTGATACGGTGTTACTAGCTTTCTCAACCTGTTCCCTGCCGAGAGGCCCACCTGGGTCAAGCCTTAACTTCATGGCTTTTCCTTGTAAAGTGAAAGGCTCAGCTACTCACAACCCACAGGCAGCATTGGACAATGGAAAGAGAGGGGGCTTCTGAGTCATAGATTCAAGTACGACCTCAGTTTACCCCTTAGAAGCCACCCAACATAAGGCAAGTCATCCAACTTCTCTGAGTCTGTTTCCCTTGCCAGGCTGTGGTGGTGAATGGAAGGCAGGAATAAAACATAGACTTGTAGAAAGATTCCAGTAGAGAGCAACATCCTACCTCTCGGGCATGGCCTTGTGTCCTTTATGGGGTGCCTGGCTGGGTGAGGGGTACTGAAATCTAGCTCCCTTCCAATAGCTGTGTCCCTGATCACAGGACTGTATCTGTCCAGAGGAAGGATACCTCTCTCTAATTCATAGAAAGGAGCTATCTGCTCACTGACCTGTCCATCCACAAGCAGGCAGGCTTTCTGAAGGACTGAGAATCCTAGTGGCACGGGAATCTTTGTTCCCAAGGGCCCAGCAGGAGAAACTATGCCTACAGGTCCTACCTGCAGACTTGGAGGTCTGGGTTCCAGCTACCTCAACACCACTGCCATCCTGCTTGCAGGCTACCCAGCAGCCACTCACGTCTGGCAGAGAAGAGGCTGGCTCAAAGCTTGTGTGCTTCTCAGAACTGGTTGGTGACCGGCCACTGGGTCTTCTGCAGCCCTTGGGGCCCTCAGACTCCCTGCGCCCTTTCCCCTGTAGCAAACAGAGGCAGTTGTCAGCTTCCGCGGCAGTTGAGAACTGGTCCCTTCTGCATCCAACACACATAGCCCCTCCCCGGCCTCAAGGAGGGACCTGGGCTATGCTACTAGTCAGCCTCCAATCTGAGCTACCCAAGAGTCAAACTGGACTGTGAGGCCTGGGGACCCCAAAAATCACTGCACCAAGTATGTGGTCTCCATCTATGCCTCACAGAAGCCGGGCCCACCTTCCCGTCCAAGCCAAGTGGACTTGATCCATCCCCTACCCCATTAGTCATGCTTACTGGGTAGTACACTGGTTAGTGCCCAGTTTTTGGAACAGCACATGCCAGGAGCTCACCAGGACATGACAGTGAGAGAGGAGGTTAGGAATGCTGATGGCAGGAATAAAGGAACCAGACAGAGGGGTGCGGGCAGGGGAGGAGACTCTGGACAGGCATGCACGTGCCAGGAAACATGCAAGGAGGAGGGGAGATCAAATAGACACCTCACCATAGCGCCCCGGGAGAAAAGTAAAGCGTTGGCCCGATAGTGCCAGCAGTGGAGGGCGGCCAGCAGGGAGCTGGCAAAGTCGGCTACCTGCTCTGCCACTGCCAGGCTTTCCTCCTCCTCCTCCTCCTCCTCCTCCTCCTCCTCCGAGCCTGGGGGCTCTGGCCTGGCCCCCTTCTTGATGCCTTCATGGCTAGCCAGGTCCTCCAGAGAAATCTGAAAGGCCTGCTCTTCCTCCTCCTCCTCCTCCTCCTCCTCCTCCACCACATCCTCCTCCTCCTCTTGTTCCTCCTCCTCCTGGGCAGCCCCTTCAGCCTCTGGCTGCACGCCCCGAGTACGGGGCTGCTGCTCAAAGTCCAGGAGAGCGCTGGCACTGCCCGCATGCTGTTCAGAGCACAAGACCCCCTCGTGACTGGCTTCTGGGCAACCTCCCCTCTTCCAGCCCACAGTAGGGATAGGGAAGCTTCATGCTGAACGTCACATCTAGAGAGCCAACCCCCCAGTCTCCAGTGGGGGTCAGCAAGGAGCAGGGTTCTCACGGTGGGGGGCCTGGGACCTGGGAACACTGTGGGGCCTGCCTGCCCCAGAGGGAAGGACAGATGAGAGAGGATCCAGGCTGGGAGGCTACTACCAGGGTTCTGTTCCAGGAAAAGGGTAAAGAAAGGTCAACAGGGACAGGGGCCAAGTCTTATTCATCTCTAGAGCCTGGTGCACAGCAGATGCTTGAGAGGTATGTACTGAACCAGTGAAGACAGCCAGCACTGAAGGGGTCAAGGGAAGTCCCTCCACCCTTGCTCTACCAGCACCCTCCTCCCTGGCCCCTGGATGCCATGGGCCTTACCTTCATTCCTCCTGCTCTGGCTGCTGACACCACCAGTGGGTCCCCGGCGCATGAGGGGAGAAGAAATTAATAAGCAGGAGAAAGAGCCCCTCTACAGAGGCCAGTGACCCAGAGCCCTCACCCAGTCTCCAGGGCTTTCACGGGAAGGACTGAGAACAGGGTACAAGGTGTGGGTTGGGGGGTGGCCAGGGAGGGCTGGCTCAAGATATCCCAAACAGATGGAACAAGGGAGTGGGGGTCTCCTACCAGGCTCTTTTCTCCTCTAAAGAGGAAAGAACAGTGAACAGAGGCATAGCCTCTCTAAATTGTTCTTGACAAGCCCCAACCCAGCTCTGAGAACTCCTGGGGAATGGCCGTCCAGGCCCCCCCACTCTCTCACCTTTCTCACTAAGCTGCCTGAGCAGGTGTCTGGTTGGCTCTGAGGAGAAAAACCAGTTGGCAGAGTCAGCAGAGGCCAGGAAACAGCTGTGCTAGCCCTGGCCCCAAGGGCCCAATGCCACCAGCCCATCGCCAGCTCAAAGTCCACACTGACTTGGCCCCCAGTGGGCCTGGCAGCCTGAGGGGGGCTGCCCTCCACTCTGCCACCGAGTCACCTCACACCTGGCTGACGGTCAGGCAGGGCCGCTCCCCCCCACCTCCACTGGCACCCAGCCAGGAGGAGCACTGCCCACAACCCTCGCATCAGCGCACCTCGCCCCGGGACCTTTGCACCATGCTGCCCCCTTCCGACCAAACAGCCTCAGGTCTAGGGGTGGCTGGCTTCTCAAGCACCACTTTCCCCAGGCAATGAGCACATCAGAGCACTAGTTGTACCCACCACCAAGCCCTCTCACAGTGCCCCGGCTGGAAAGCAGAGGTCGCACCAGACTTTCTACGGCCCTTAAGGCCTGGCACCATGAAGCCTCGGTGGCCGCTGGGGAGTGCTGCCCAGCTGTACAAGGGCTGACCAGGCTCTGGGGACAGGATACAAACACATCCATTAGGCTGACGGTGTCAACTTTTACTTAGCCTTTCTAGGGACAGACTTGAGATTAAGAGGCTGGGATAACAGGCCAGTATCTCAAGGACGTCCTTCTGAGGGCCCTCCTGGAATCAGGTGGCAGGGCTACAAAGAGCCGCCATGGTCTATGAACTTGGAGCCCAAAGGGACATCTACCAAAGTCTCCTTAGCTGTTCTTGGGCAGGAGAACATAATGACCATTTTTTCTATTAAGAAAAGTATGAATACACACACACACACACACACACACACACAATTTGCATCAATACAAGTAAACAGACAACTGTTTTTAAAGAAAAATAGAAAATATTCTCTTTAAAACCTGAAATTAAGAATCTTCTTTCTTTTTTAAATATTTTATTGTGCTTTAATTGAAAGTGTACAATCCAAAACTATTTGCCATATAAAACCCCACACCCACACCACTATGCAACTTTAGACGCTCGCCCCACCCTAGGGCAGAACACTCCTCCTTTCCACCCTGTACTTCCAGTATCCATGCAACCAGCTCTTGCCCCCCTCCACCCTAGCTTGCCTCTGGACAGAAGCTGCTCAGACAGCCTCATGTATATATTTAAGCCAAGAAACACACTGCTTGCCAGCGTCACTCTGTCTTATATTCCAGTTCAACCTTTGTCTGAAGACCTGGATTCAGTACTGGTTTCAGCTCTGGGCTGACAGGAATATTTTTAAAGTGACAATTTAAGGTATAATAACTGCATATGTATCTGTACACCTCAGTTCTCTGGAAACAGAAAGCAGAGAAGGCCTCCCTGCAGTGAGAGTAGCTGGCAAAGTCCAGGCCCCGAAGCTCCTGGACATTGCTCAGCCTGTGTCCTTCTCCAAGTTCCTGGTCTACTATGACACACAGTTCCCCCAAGCTCTGTCAATGAGAAGGGTTGCTACAGGCAAACATGCTAAGCCAGGTACAAGTAAGCTCTTTACTGTGTTAGCAAAGAACTGCAAAGAGGGGCACACACCTCCAACACAAACTGTCTCTATGGTAACCTGCAACCTCCCGTCCGGGGTCCTGGAGAAGCTGGCCAGCACATGCCAGGAGTGATACCAGAACAATGACTTCAGAAAAAGGCAAGTTCAACTGCTGAAAACATTTTAGAAATAAATCATGGTGATGACTGCATTTTTTAAAAAAAGGACTACAAACAGAAAAAAAGTTCAACTGTGGCTAGCATCCACTAGTTTAAAAGGATTAACAACTTGAATCATACTTTAGAAATACATCTACCTCATAAGGGTTAAAACTAAAAAAAATAACTCCTTCAATGTTCTGAGAGGAAAACCTCAGCTGTATGCACGTTCCAGCTCTCTGAACTGGCTCACTTCCCGACGAGCACCTCGATTATTTGTTTTGATGCTGATGCTGTGACAGCCAGCATTATGGGATTATCACCACCATCAGCACTTACTGAACACTTCTACGTGCAAGAAGCTTCCAGTTCTATGCCATGGCAAGTGCAAGACACTAGATGAGACAGGAAGAGAATCTTAGAGACAGAAAGAGAATCACAGGAGAAAAAGGACAGGGACGCAAGAGGGGCAAAACCGCAAAACCAAACCTGCTGCCACTGAGTGGCTTCTAACTCATAGTGATCCTATACAACAGAGTAGAACTGCCCTATAGAGTTTCCAGGGAGCATCTGGTGGGTGTGAACCGCTGATCTTCTGGCTAGCAGTCATAGCAGTTAACCACTATGCCAAAAGGGTTTCCAGCGACTTATAAAGTAACATTCCCCAATCTCAAGCTTTTAGCATATTGGCAACAAAAGACTTTTGCAACCACAGCCAATTTGCCCAGGGTTCAAGATCCACCCTGAGCAATACCAAACCACAGAGCCTTTCCAGGCTGTTCAGTTCCCACTTCTAGAAGACCACAGCCCAGGTCTACACAGGTGCCCACAGGACATGGCCAATCAAAAGCCCAACACACTTGTAAAGAATCAAATCAAAACACGGCTCTCATATCACTCAAAATTATTCTCTCTAGAAGTCTGTAAGACAGTCTTCACCTCCAGTCCTACCTTGTGTACACATCTGGCAGGCATACAGCTTAGGCCAAATCTGTCCCTAACCTCAGACTGAACAGGAAAGTAAAAGCAGAAAACACACACACTCTTCACCATCAGTGCTAAAAATACAAGCAAGGTTTAATCTTTCTAAATAGACGATTCATTCCAACCCAAGAACATGGCAGCAAGTCCAGTAATGCAAGAAAACCCAGGAGACGAAAGCGGAACTTTGTCCTGAGACCCAAAGTCAATATTTCCTGTCTGGATTTGGTGCCACCCTGAAATCTAACTTGTTTTCCCCCAGTCCTGTATCTGCTCTGTTGTTCCAGAACTGAGCTGGGGACTATTCATGAGGTCCCAGCAACCACTCCCAGCTGACCAGGTATGCCAGGTGGGAAAAAAAAGGAGATTTACTTTGCAGGGGAGCCAAACAGGAGTCCCAATAAATAAGCATACAAGCATCTCAAGGCTTGAAAAAGGCAGGCTGCACAACCTCGGTGGGAAGGGAAGGGAGGGCCAGAGGTGCCTACTGGCGGGACAGCACAAGGGTAGGGTGCAGCTGCTCCACAGGTGTCCACGGGTCCTCCCTCCTGCCTTTTCCCGGGCTCTCCAGAGATGTGAGAGCAGCAGTCCTGCCTGGTCAATGGTCCCCTGAAGACACCTCTGCCCACACAGGCGTTCCCCTTACCGGACTGCCGGCGCCCTTGGCGCACATGGGTGGACACTTCATCCTGAGAGGACCAGGCCTTCTTCAACCGCTCTGGGCTGCTGCGGTACCGGTTGGGATCTGCACAAAGCAGAGGTAATTGGATCTCAGCTTCCTACCACCGGCTTTGCCTAGACTCTCCCCATTTGCCATCACGCCCCAGCCCCCAACCCCAGCTCCCTGTGCCAGAAGCCCGCAGAGCCCCTTCCTCTTTCACTAGTGCTGTCTGAGGGTTTTCAGCAGTGACAGCCCCATTCTTCAGTGACAAGTACGCTACCAGTCATGCAGTATAACCCCAGCTCTTGGCAAATGAACCTCCTCGTTCTCCCCACTTCCTGGAAAATAAGTGTCAAACAAAGTGGCCCCTGGATGCTGCCTGCCCTACAGATGTACACAATCAGGGACAAAACAGGCAGAAAAGGGTCCACTTACAATAAGAATCCATTTCCAAGATGGCTTCCTTGGCCTGGAAAGGAAGGAAACCCATCTAGTTACCACTGCGCTACGTGCTCTGCCTGCCTAAGCCCACAGGACTTGCTCTTGCTGTTCCAGGACACCCACAGTGCCCTAAGGCACCCACTGTTCTGATGCCCACTGCCCAGCAGAATCAGCATCCAGAGGCTGAGCCCCAGCAGGACTTCTGGAGCTGGCCCTAAGGGAAACCCTCGCTCTGCACCCCATCAGGAGCCAGGAACGGAGCCGCCTGGGAACTCACCTTCTGGGGGATGGTGGCATGGTGGTTCTCCAGAATGAGCCTCTTGATGTGGTGGGTCCAGCTCCGTTTCTCCTCTACTGTTTTGGCCTGAGAGAACACAAAGCCAAGGGACCCAAGTCATCATTACAAGGCCTGAAGCCATCAGCACGGACTGTGCTTCTGCTGACGGGGCAGAGACGGAGGGAAGGTTGTGCCAGGGATTCGATGAGGGTGCCTGGAGCCTTCGCCATGGCCTGAGGAGGACGTCACAATCTCTGTGTTATAGATGGGGATGCTGAGACTAGTGCAGCTCGCTGACAGGTGCACTTGGTTCCTGCGGCGGCTCTGCAAAGACAACGCCTGGCCCGCCCCTCACCTGTATGCTGTACTGCTGCTTGCTGTGCTTGTAGTGGGTGACGGTGAAGCACAAGGAGTCTCTGGTGCTCTCGATCAGCATCAGGGAGGAGCACTGGGGGCCGAGGGAGAAGGCCAGCAAGCATGTGAGGGAGGGGCCCACCCCCACCAGTCCACCCAGGGAAAGCAGGGACTGTGTTCTCAGAACACCAGGGGCAGGAGAAACAGGACAGGGAGAGGAGCCCAGGCCCGTGGGAGGGAGCTGGTTACCGGGATGTGTCCCTTGTAGACAAAGTGGTCGCCTCGCTTCTTGGTGATGAGCAATGCTTTGTCGAAGAGGAAGAAGGTCCTCTCGTTGCGCACGCGGTGCACACGGAACGTGCCCTCCAGGACGAGCTCCCCATAGGTGGTCAGGTCTGGTCCCTTCCAGTTGATGAGCAGCGACTGAATCTCCTGTACAGAAAGCCCCCCAGCGCCCGGGTCAGGGGGCTAATGACCCTGCCGGGCACTACATGGGGCTCCACAAGACTCACACAGAGCCAGCTGTGAGCCTGGATCTCCTGGGGACGCTCTGCCCAGGGGCTCCCCTGAGAAAAACCCACCCCACATGGGACCATCACCCTCCCACCAGCACCCACCCTGCCGGCCGGCCCCTGGGTCTCCTGCAGCCCCCTCGCCCAGCAGCACCTGGAGCCTGACTGCATGCTCGTGTCTCCTCTTCATGTCATTGATGTACCAGGCCACACAGGTCATGGTGTCAATGGCATCCTCTACTACCTCAAAGCCATCCTCTTCTTCATCAAAATGCTTGGCAATTTCCTGTGCAGGAGAAGGGCTCAGCCGACCCAGACTAGAGGGTCCAGCACCACCCCCGAACCAGGGCCCCTTTTGTA
The DNA here is from genome assembly GCA_028571685.1 of Heterohyrax brucei. Taxonomy (NCBI): domain Eukaryota; kingdom Metazoa; phylum Chordata; class Mammalia; order Hyracoidea; family Procaviidae; genus Heterohyrax; species Heterohyrax brucei. The sequence goes on along the minus strand of CM053151.1, from coordinate 85,891,960 downwards.
CCCTGCCCCCATGTCCCTGGGAGGATTCCTCGGGCTACCTGGAGCAGCAGGTGGTACTTGAGGATGCGCTGGACTGGCTTCAGCAGGTAGGACCCCAAAGGCAGCGAGTGCTGCAGCAGCTCCTGCCGGTCCCGGAAGAACTTGGCCTGCTGCTTGTCCCTCATGCATTCGGTCAAGGCAGCCACGGAGCTGGGGGCAGGTGGGGGTCGTCACCACTGGGGCAGGCTGGGAAGCGGGGCTGAACAGACTTACCTCCCTGGCCCAATTACTCACTTGGGGTAATTGTTGCAATACTGGGTATAGATGTCAAACTCTTGGCTCTAGGAGAGACCAAAAATAATGATTTCAGGGAAGCTCTCATTCAACTGTAAATCTGACTATACCCAAGACAGACCCCTGCCCCCTGCGTTACACCCTGCCCTCCCTGCCCTCCCCCTACTTATCTACATCATCCCTTCCACCTAGCAGGCCTGGTTCCACCCCTAGAACATACTTCCCATCCCAGGTAGGATACCAGGCACTTCCCCTGGAGAGGGAGACGTCCTCTTAAGCACACTGTGTTAGGAGGTCCTGTTCCTCTGAGTTCCCAAGAAGATGGGACAAAAGACAAGAGTCCAGCCCTTCTTACCCGCTCCACAAAGCAGCTGGCCACAGCCACGGGGTCACTATTGCAGCTGTCCAGGTCTCTGAGTAGCTGGCTGGGTGAGGGGAGAGCAGCCATCAGACTCAGCCGGCTGTAGCTCCCAGCCAGCCATCTGCCCTCTCCCTGCCTCCTTGTGCCCAGACACATGGCCAGCCCTGTTGTCATGCTCAGGAGCTGTGGCTTCCACTCTCAGAGCAAGCCTTGCCCCACGGCAGTCACCACAGAACACATCGAGCACCACCACCAGTTCTGAGAGGGCGGGAGAACCACCTGCTCGCAAGCTGGGGTGGAAGAGACACCAATACCCACCTTGGGAAGGGACAGCTCCTCTGTGGGCAAGAGTCAAACACATAAAGGCAAAGATTAAAGGGGAAAGGAAAGAGAAGGCACTTGCGAAGGAACCAAGATCTCGAGTTCGGAAAGATGTGGGAAAGGATGCGAGACAGGGTGACTCCCTGGGTTCCCTGTTCTGAGATGGGGAAACCACAGGGGCCTCCTTCCTCCTCCCGCTGTGCCCCTCCTCTTTTCCCAACCTTCCCCGGCCCCCCATCTGGCCGAAGCCTCACTTTTGCCCTCCTCTCTAATACCTGCACAGCAGGAGGTCCCTGTGGTCACTAGGGTGCCCAGGGTAAGGTCGATCTGGCCTATCACTGCTCTCCCCTTGAGCTCTGTTCCTCCTGACCGAGCTCCTTGTCTCTGGGGAGTCTGTGGTCCCAGGTGGTACATTCAGGCCTAGAGAAGCCCCTCTGCCTGAGACAGGCCCTTACCAAGCTGTGCTCCAGCCTTCCCTATCATCTTACCTGGGCTGCACATTCTACTAGTCAGTCAGATCTTCTGCAGGGAACCCTGACTTCTCAGGCGGACAGTAAGAAGATGGGGAAGGAATTAAGAAATGTTCAAGGGGGGAAGGAAGATGAGGGGGCCAAAGGAGCCACTCCTGGGAGACAGCACCAGCATGCAAGAGTCCAGGAGTCCTTCAAGAGGTCACTGGCCCAGCTAGGCCCTCAGGCACATGCCCTCAAATTACGTCCATTTGCCTCCCCACCTGTCTGACAGGAAGCACCTCAGCCCCCTTGTGCCGAGACGGTGACCTCTTCTCTCTAAGGGAACTAACAACACTGCTTGACAGGGACTGACCACCCTTTGCCATCTCCTCAGAGGCCGGCCCAGCCCACACGCCACTGTGTGAGTCCAGGGACACGCCAGCCCCACCCCAGGACCTAGAGCAGGCCTCCCAGACAAAACCTGGCACACCGCAGTCCTGCACAGATAATATACCTGTTCAGAGCGTAGATACTTTCTATGTTCCCAAAGAGGGCACTGACTTGTTCAGGCATCAGCAGCCCGGGCGTATCAATGATCTTCAAGAGGTAGTCCTATGTAGAAAGAAGAGGTGAGCGCCTCAGAGGCCAGCCCCTCCTGTTCCTCTCCCCCAACAGCCATGCCTTTTGTCTCTGACAGTAGTTTCACAGACATCATTCACCTCTCCCGAGGGGCCAAGGGCCTTCCTCAGCAGCGGCCCCACAGCCACCTTTTCCTGCGTGCCTAGCAGTGTGAAGCACTCCATCTACATTAACCCAACTAACCCTCGCAACAGTCCTCCAAGGGAAGTGTGTCTCCATTTTACAGATGAGGAAACTGAGGCTCAGGGCTTACACAATGATCTTGAGACCCGATAGCTGGGAAACAACAGAGCAGGATCTGAAGCCACAAGGGCTGGTCCAGTGCTAGCTTCTTCCCTGCATCCTTTCTCCTCTGCACACAGCCTCTCTAGTTGCCATGCCCTTCCCAATCAGGCTGAGGCCCCCTCCCCCCCAGTCAACTCCCAGTCAAGTGGGATCCCACCGTGGGGATCTGCAGGAAGTTCTGTCGGCTCAAGCTACTAATCAGATGTCCAGAGTCTTCAAGAAGCATGAGGAGCTAACAGCGGCAGGTAAACAGGAGCTGGAGACCCAAGACCTCCACAGCACTCCATGTAAAACACATCTTCCAAGATAGATGTATCAAGGAGAACTTGGCTTCCCAGGATGAAAACGGGTTTATACAAGACAGCTGGGTCACCAGAGGCTGCAGTCCCTGAGCCCTGGGAGGAGACACAGGTGACCCCTCTCCCACTCTGAGCCCTGAAGCCCTAGTGGGCAGATGGATGACCACTTACCTCAACGATGCTGCGAAGGTCCTGCACATACATCCGCTCTGTCTCCACAATCTCCCGCACCACTCGGCCCAGGTAGCTGAGCTTGTGACCTGCCGTGGCCCGGCTGTTGAATGGGGACAGAGGCCCCCTCATGTTCCGCCAGTTGCTGGAGTTGTTGTTGCTGTTGGGGGGTTGTCGACTACACGGGGATCCTGCCCCGTTCTCAGCTGAAGCCTCAGAGCCATTAGGCTCCTCCATGGCCCCACGGCTGTCCCGGGACGAGCCTGACGAGGAGGTAGTGGAGCTCAAGCTCACTGGTCGCTCCTGACTGCCATTCTGGTGAAGGGAGGCAGAGACAGGCATCCTGACATCGCTGCCCAGGGCAGGTACCCCAGGGAGATTCTGGAGCAAAATAGACAGGCAAAAGGTTAAAACTCTGAATTGTAAGGAAAGACTCACCCGTCAAACTCTGTGAGCATCTGCAAGGATGCCCAAGTCACATTCATTTCTGACTCCAGCTGCTCCATCTCTATCCCTTCCCAGGATAGAGGAAAGGTGAACAATGCCCAGGGAAAACAAAGGGCTCAGACTCGGGGCCCCTAGAAAGCAGAGAAGACATCTCTGCCCATGTGGTGGTCAGGGTGCTTTCAGATAGAATTCAAAGTCCAGCCCCACTGCTTGGACCAAGTGCCTAGAAGTTGGAGCTTCGTTACTTGTAAAAGGAGGATACATATCATCTCCAGTCAAGGCTGTGACAGTATGAGTGACGTGCTTCACAGAACACCCTGACAGTGGTACCCAGCTTCATGAACAGCCGTCATGGTGACAGTAATGGTAGTTGTCAAAAAGCATTTCCCAAGTGCCCACCTCTCGAGGTCTGTGCTTGGCCCACAGCCCAGGGACAGGCAAAGACCTGGCTTTTACAACCTGAGTCAACATACATTCCAGGTGGTAATATCCCCTCCAGGAGTGTAAAATCTCTGGGACATCAGTGGCTTCATCAAAAACCTAAAACCATCTGGATACTGAAGGGGGAAGGCAGAGACAATGGTGGCGAGACTGAGCCAGGCATTACTGCTGCCCCACCCCCAGCACCTACACCCCTGCAGGTTCAGGCCCCTGACTCAGCCTAGGCTCCCTGAAGGGGGTGGGGCACAGGCACAGGAAATTCTCCAGGGCTGAGACACCAGGGGAGCCTGGCAACCTCCCCTCAGCACAGCTGAGCAACGGCAGCCGGAAGCTGCTCCCAGGTGAGGGACACTGTCTCCAGGTGGACTTTATTCCCTGAACAGATGCGGTGCTCACAGGCAGGTCTACCTGGAATAGCAGGTGGAGGAGGGTCACCCCAGCCCAAAGGAACAGAGCTGACCAATACCACTACGTGGCACATACATCTGATTGCTATTCCCACAGGAGGAAACAATTCCTAGGCATTGCTCTCACCTTCACAGTGGTCAACCCTTAGCTCTGGGGTTCAGAAGTTACACAGCCAGACTTGGCCAAAGGACTGAAGCTGAAGCTACTAGAAGGACCCAGGGGGTGCCATCACTCCATCAGGCTTGACATCGCCCCCATGGTTTTCTGTACCTCTCCCCCTACCTAGAGTCTGATATCCTTTGGCCTAAGGCTTTTGCAAAACACTATGCCCTGTGCCTGGACACTGTTTCCTCCCGACTCACCCCATGCTGTACCATCCCCCAACATCTCAGATTAGAAGTCACTCATCTTCTACCCATCCTTCAGGCCTTGGATTAGATGCCACCCCCTCTAGGAACCTGTCTATATCCTTCAAACCTGGGTTCCCCTTTTTGCACATTTATGGCATGCAGAGTTACCTCTCTTGTGGCATTCACTGCATGACACTGTGACCAGTTTGAGACCTTCTACCCCAGACTATAAATTAATGAAGGACAAGGACCAGGTATCAACAGTGTATCTCCAAGGCATGGATAGTAAACTGATGTTGCTATTGAGCTAAAGTCAGACCTGTTTACCCTTTGTCATCAAGGACCCTCTCAAGGACAGCACTTTGTCACACCAAGTCTCAGTGAGAAGGCAGTCACCTCTGAGATGCTGTATACCAGCTTCTCCTTTCACATAGGAGCCCTGGTGGTACACTGGTTAAAAGCTCAGCTGCTAACCCACAGGTCTGCTAACCCAAAGATCGGAAGTTCAAATCTACCAGCTGCTCCCTGGAAACCCTATGGGGCAGTTCTACTCTGTCCTATAGGGTCACTATGACTCGGAATTGACTAGCTAACAACAGGTTTTGGTTTTTGGTTTATCACTCTGTAGAGAAGGGCACAGTGACCTGCAGTAGCCACAGTCCTTGGGCAGGAAGGCAGGGGCCGTGGGCCTAGCACAATGTCCCTCCCCCCACAGCCCAAGGCTGGGGGAATGACAGGAGCACCTGGGTGAAGCTCTGAGCATTCTGCAAACAGCCTCTGGGTGGGGAAACAAAGCACTGCTGCCCTTTCTTTCCTCCTCCAGAGAGCCTTCCTACAGACTTCCGTGTCACTGCACCATGAAGACCTAAGTTCCACCCCAGCTCTTAACCCCCAGTCTTGTGGAACTCTTTGATGTCCTTCAAAGCCCCCTGCACAGTGGGAAAACAACTCTTCCTCCTCATTCTCCCTGTCATTACCAGATGGAACAATAGGGCAGGGACCGAGGGCTTAAGAACTTTCCCAAATGGGACCTGAGGGCAGTCAGCTCCTACGGGGAGGCTAAATGGAAAAGGTCCAAGTTCCAAATGGATTTTACAGACAGTCAGGCCACAGAGTCCATTCATTCTTTTTTTTTTTTTTTTGGTATTTTTTTAATATGACTGAGTGAAAAGCAAAGAATTAGTCACAGCCCATACTCACTCCACCCCACCCCCACACCATTACAGCAATTTATCTCTAAAGGGTACCTTCCAAGGGTCACTCTTCGAAAGAGTAGTGTATCAGCACAACTTGAGCCTAGAAGCTAGAATGCCTCTCTTACTTGGAAAAGTTTTCTCTGGTTGAACATAGCCGCCTTCTTCAAGAAACTGCCTACCAAGCCAAGCTCACATTTTCAAAGTGGTGTCTATGCCTGACACTAACACAAAACAGAATACACAACTAAAATGTTCCATGCACTAGGCACCCTTTTAAGTGTTTTATACATATTAAGTCACATATCTCTTGGGACAAGTCTACGAAATAGGTACTATTATAATTCCCATTGTACAGATGCAGAAACTGAGGCACAGAATGGTGGAATAACTTGGCCAAGGTCACAGAAGTAATAAATGGTAGAGCCTGGATTTAACTCAGGCACTCTGGCTCCAGAGTCCATGCACTCCTTCCTAATGAACGGATTTCACACCAGCTGGGGCCACGCAAGCAAAAGATTAGTCAGGGCCCATGGAGGTTGTGGTCAGCCTCAGCATACACTGTGGGGGGCATATTAAGACTTGAAAGATCAAGGCCGATAACATGACACTTCATTTATCCCACAAGGGCTGAAGCGGCACTGAGTCAAAGGACTGAGAGTTAAGATTCCTTATGACTATTTCTGGACCTGCACTGTGTGACCTGTGGTCACTCACTCTCCCCTCGGAACAACATGGTAAATTAAAAGATTCCAGGACAAAGGACTCCAGTGCATGGGAAGCAGAAAGGAGATGGGAAAAAGCATGAAGTCACCAAGATGGGACTATAAATCACTCAGATGATGAGAGACAAGCTCTACAGTGACCTTTCAAGAAACCCAGATCACAAGGCTCTCTCAACTGGGGCAGGAGGACTCCCTAGAAAAGAACTTGGAGGCCAAGAAAGGGAGGCAAGAAAGCAAAAGGGACAGGGAACACAGACAAGTTGGGACTGTTAATAGATACCATTTGATGACAATGGAAAAAAAAATCCTATTCAACTGTAGTGCACTCTGGTCCTGAAAGACTAACTCAAACCGTCACTGTGAATACAATTTAGACTCTTACAGAGATGTTAAAGAAGCTGCCCATGGTACCCTGGGTGTGGGCAAACTTTCCTTCCTATCTAATGAGCATCACCCATAGCATAAGGTTTATAGAATTACAACTCAGGTTCCAATCCTAAACTCCTGCTTCTCCAGCAGACAGTGTCTTCCAAGATGAGTTCTGAGATACATCTTGGAAGATAGCATCTTCTGGAGAAGCAAGAGCCCAAAGAAGGATGTAACAAGATGTGATGAGGTAGACCCTCATGCCAGACACCCATGCCACACTTTCCCACCTCAGTGCCCTTCAACATTCCCCAACCACGACCTTTTCCATCTTTCAACATGAAAGAATCAATCCATTCAACAATTAATCAGTGCTCTAGAAAATTCCATAAGCTTAAGTCCCACAGCTATGACATCCTTTTCGGCAAGATCCCAGCAGATCTTTTTTGGGATGGGCCTAAGAAACAGCTCAAGCCCTGGTGGAATGGGCGCTAACTGGAAGGTTGGCAATTCAAATCCACCAGTGGCTCTACAGGAGAAACGACATCTGTTCCCATAAAGATTACAGCCTAGAAAACTCTACAGCGTAGTTCTCCTCTGTCCTGTTGGTTGCTACGAGTCAGAATTAATAGCACCTACCCAACAACAAGACGCTCAGAAACTCAGACACATACTTTTACAGGCCCTGGGGGTAGGGGAAGAAGAGAGTGAGAGCAGTTTTTTTTTGTTTTTAAATCTTCCTCTATGTTTAAACATAATTTACACCCTTTCTCCACCTGTAGGAAGTCACGAGACCCCACCTCCTCAGGACCCTCCCTGACTACTGGGAGGCGCACAGTAGGCACCCTGAATTGCCAGCACAGCAGACTGGGCCCCAGTTCTGCATCCTTCCTCTCCACCTGCCTCAGCACCTTGCAGCCACTGTGACCTTGCTCCTGCCTCCAAGAGAAAAAAAGGATGGCCCAAATCTACAATAGCTCGAGGATTCTACCCTCAGCCGTCTTGCCACCAAGGTCCCCTCTCCTCCCACCCTACCTTCAGAAAGGAGGATTCCATGGGAGCACTTACCCCCAGCTCGATGGCCGAGAGGAATTCGCTTCCTGAAGCACCTCTGCCTCTCGGGTCCCAGGAATCCCCAGGAGTCAGCAACACTCCCCTCTGGCCCTCCCAAGCCAGACAGCCCAGGAGAAGGCAGGAGAACAAAGAAGGACATCGGCTGGTGAATCCTCTGTGTAGGCTGGTGCTCTGGAGACACCAAAGAAAGCATTTTGGTTCAGAGAGGCTGGGCCCAGGTGTGCAGGAGGCTGACATCATCCTTTCACCTACTGCCCTTCAGTCCACACCCAAGAAGCGGAAGCCCAGCCACGCCACACCTGATTCAGACGCTGTAGGCAAGGGGTGAGGGGTTCCCCTAGCTGCAACTGTTCCAAAATCCATCAGCCCAGGAGGAAAAGGAGAAGAATTCTGCCAGTGCCTGCACACACAAAGTCCTTCCTCAAGAACTGTCAGTGATGTGCCTGTCTTTTTCAACTGCAAATGCTATCTCCAAGGTATTCCAAAGGTTCTTAACATCAGCACAGTCAGCCCTTCCCCAGAAGGATACCAACTCTACTTTTGGAATTTCTCAGAGAGCATAAACCAGAAGGAAGCATTAGAGAAAGGCTACTATTTTTCCAAAAGAGAGCGGGGAGGAATGTGAGCGTCAAGAGACCCCAACCACCCCAACCAAGACCCTTCACTCACCTAACTTTCAGCACCCTCAGCACCACCCCACACTGCCTGTTTCCATACTCTGTCCCTGCAGCAGCCCAGCAGCTGGTCTGCCCATTCCTACTGCTCATAGTCACATGGTTCCTTCAGTAAGTTTTTACTCAGCCAGAAAGCTGAGGATGGCCAGAGCCGACCCTGAGCCAGAAAGAACTGAGTGAGGTTATTTCAACAGGAAGACACCTTTATTCAGAACCCCAGAAGCTTTCCCATTGGAAGGGGCAAAATCCCTGAGACAGTCTGGTTCTTCAGTGCCACCCTCCTCAAGCAGTTTCCTCACTCTCACCCTTGTTATCTCTCCCTGGTGATTCAGGGGCCATGAGCACCGCCAGACAAAGGTAAGGGAAGGCTCCTTGGGGAAGTGACTTTATGTTGGATTTCTGGGCCACCCAAAATCAGCCAGCTGGCTCAGAGGGCCACAAGGATTCATTTTCCTACCACCCAGGAACAGCGAGGGACAGCCAGGGTTGGTTGAGAAGGGTCTGCAGTTGCCATGCTAATGGAGCCCTTCCATCTAATTCCAGGAGGAAGTCTAGGTCTACAGGCTGAAATCCAGAAAACTCCCTTGGCCTGGCATCACAGATGGGCAAACTGTCCTCCCTCTGGAAAGGAAGGAAAGCCCCTGGCACGCTGTTTCAGAGGGAGGCCAGCGCACCCTTATCTAAAGTTCCTCCCACCTCCCACCTCCCCATTCACTCAAGTTGTTTCTCAGACATGAAATGTGTCTCCAAACCTTGTACCCCTACAGATATAGCCAGATCACCTCCTTCAAAAAGCCCTCCTCAATCATTTCCAACCAGTCCCAACAAACATGCTGTGGTATGCTGAATAAAGACTTCACAAGATATTCACAGACTAACCCCCAGAATATGCAACTGTGCTCATGCAGAACCTATGCACAGATCAAGAGGCAGTCATTCAAACAAAACAAGGGGATACTGCTGCATACTTTAAAATCAGAAAAGGTGTACATCAGGACTATCTCTTCTCCCCTATTTATTCAATCTGTATCCTGAGTGACTAATCTGAGAAGGTAGACTACATGAAGAAGAGCAAGGAATCAGAACTGGAGAATGATATATTAATACCCTGCAATATACAGACGACACCACATTGACTGCTGAAAGTGAAGAGGACTTGAAGCACTTATTACAGGCTTCAGTATGGACTATACTTCAACAGAGAGGGGGAAAAAAAATTCACAACTGGACCAATAAGCAACATCATAACAAACCGAGAAAATACTGAAGTTGTCAAGGATTTCATTTTACTTGCATCCACAATCAATGTCAATGAAAGCAGCAGTTGAGAAATCAAAGGAGTCTGTTGCATTAGGCAGACTTTACTGCAAGAGACCTCATTAAAGTGTTAAAAAGCAAAGATGTCACTTTGAGGACTAAGGTGCCTCTAACCCAAGCCATGATAACGTCAATCACTTCATGCAGATACAAAAGCTAAACAATGAATAAGGAAGATCAAAGGAGAATTGATAGTTTTGAACTATGGTGCTAGTGAAGAATATTGACCATACCATACCATGGACTGCCAGAAGAATGAACAAATCTCTCCTCGGGGAAATACAGCACGATGCTCCTGAAAAGTATGGATGGCAAGACTTTGTATCCTTTACTTCGGGCATGTTACCAACAAGGACCAGTCCCCTGGAGGAGGACACCATGCTCAGTAAAGTAAACAGTTGGAGGAAAAGAGGAAGACCCTCACAAGATGGACTGACACAGGGGCTCCAACACATCAATGACTGTGAGGCTGGCACACGACCAAGCAGTGTTTCGCTGTGTCAGACACTGGACTGCTGGGTCCAAACTGACTCACCAGCACCTAACAACACACCTCACCCCACCCCACCCCCACTCCAGAACCTGTGAATATTATCTAACTTGGCAAGAAAGACTTTGTAGACGTGATGAAATTAAGGATTTTTAGATGGGGATATTATAGTGGATTATCTGGGAGGGTCTGATGTCATGACGAGCATTCTTACAAAAGACATGTAGCAAAGCTCAGAGACAGACAGAAGTCAATGTGATGGCAAAAGTTGAGGAACAGAGACCAGAAGGTGCTACATTGCTGTTTTGGAGGGAGAGGACACAGGCCTGAATTCAAAAGATTTAGGCAGCCTTTGGAAGCTCGAAAGGACAAGAACACTGATTCTCCTCTGGAGACTCCAGAAAGAACACAGGCCCATGTACCCATTCTGGATTCTGACCTCCAGAACTGTAAGACAGTGTACTACTGTTAAGTCACTAAGTTTACAGTAATTTTGTTACAGCAGCAATAGGAAACTAATACATATTTCTTTGAACTCTAATAGTTCTGAGTATCATTTAAAGTACTGGTCCTTGGAGGTACATATTGGTAATAAGCTTTTCTTTTAGAGGAGGCTGTAAATGCCAGTTGGCTGGGTCTTTTTCTCACCTTCCCTCAGCCCGTTGGTACTACAGAGTTTCTCGGTGGTACTAACAATTAATGCACTTGGCTGCTAACAGAAAGATCAGAGATTTGAGTCTACAGAGAGCTACCCTGGACAAAAGGTTTGGCAATATACTTTCCTAACAAGCAACCACTGAAAACCTTACGGAGCACAGTCCTACTCTGACACACATCAGGGTACCATGCAGCAGACTTAGCAGCAACTGGTAACTGGCTTCCTTCACTCCCACAGGGCAATCCATATACTAGGTGCTCAGTAAATACCTTCTGGAAGGACTGAAGAACTATGACCAGGGCACCTCTCACCACTCTCACAATCTGGAGAAAGATAAACAGAGCAAGGCTGAAGCCAGCTCACCCTAACCCATAATGAGTTTCCCCATTAGTCACGGACAGCAAATTCCCAGCCAGCCAAGGGCCCAGAAGCAGTGGCTGCTCATTCACCCCAGCAGTGCCACCCTACTTGGCCCTGGACAAAGGGGCCAGAGCTGGGGTGTAGCTGCCCTGCCATGCCACATATTAAGTAACCAGCCACGAAAGGTTAGGATGGAAGGAAAAGTGGCCAAGCTTGGAGAAGGGAGCACAATAATATTCTTCTACAAATGCCTCCAGGAAAGTACTCCCCTAGGAGTTTTACATACGGGCACATTGCACACTGAAGTCAATTAAGTGATTACTGTTGATTAGAAATTGTTATTGCAGACAGGCCAGCTTGGCTCCCTGCAAAAGTTGTCACTAATGTGGAGAAATGACGCAATGCCCCCAAAAGACAGTGCAACCAAAGCCCTAAAAGACAGGACCTGAAATTACCTCCAGAAACCACAGACAGCTCCAAAGTTCATTTTGCTCATCTCTCGGTCAAAAAGGACCACCATACCTAATGAGCAAAGTTCAGTGCCTTTCTCTACTGAGAACTGAGCACAAGCGCAGGGAATACCTCTGCAAGGTAGACATCAGCCCCCAACATGTACACAGAGACTTCAAGGGCTACTTGTTTTGAGGGCTTCAGGCTGAGGCGGGGGGCAGGGGGAAGCATCAGAAAGGAGAAAACAAGAGCCACATTCGGCTGTAGAGCAGCACTGACTACTACCCCTGCATTTGGTTCAGAGGCACTGGAGAATCTTAGTGGGGCTAAGGGGCCCCATTAGGTCCCTCAGAGTTCTCTGCAGAAACGGAAAGAATATGCAAGTACATGTATGCACTGGAGTCCACAGAACACAGTGGTTCAACACACTAAAAGCACACAAAGGTTTCGGAGTCGGGCAGAGCTAGTTTGAATCTCAGTTCCTCCACTTCACTGAGTGTAGCCTTGGGCAAATTAGTTGACCTCACCAAACCTCAAGTGCCTCATTTGCAAAATGCGCAGAGTAATAGTACCAAGGAGACCTGGTGGTGCAATGGTTAAGAGCTCAGCTGCTAATCAAAAGGTTAGCAGTTTGAATCTACCAGCTGCTCCTTGGAAACCCTGTGGGGCAATTCTACTCCATCCTACAGAGTCACTATGAGTTGGAATCAACTTGAAGGCAACAAGTTTTTGTTTTTTTTTAATAGTACTAACCTCACTGAGTTGTCTCTGTGATTGAGATGATACATACAAAGCAACGTATACCACATCTCACACAGAGTAAGTCTAGCTTAAACGGTAGTTATGATAACAGTGATGATGATGATGAAGGATAAGTCATTTACTTGTTCCACAAGCATCCGAACATTTTTCTTTTTGTTTTGTCTTTGGCCAGTGCTTTTGAAATCACATCTCAAATTAATAATAAAGGCACATGTTAAACTTGGTGACACAGCATGACCCCATCCTCCCTGATCAACCCTGTATTTTTAGCCATCATCTACAATCCCAGCAGCAATCAGGACCAAGATCTTTAAAGAATAAATACAAAGCAATTCAGCTGGAATTTCACTGGAAAAATGGTCCAGTGCTACTTCCAACAGAAGGTCAAGCAGAAAGTAAAGTGCCAGTGAGTCAGAGGCCGGCAGCTGTAGTCGGTGGGTGCACTCCTGAGGACTACACAGGGCGTTGATGGAACTGCAGTACCGCGGGGAGCTGGAGAGAACACAGGTACGGGGGAAATAAGCCTGAGCACGAACAGAATTTAAGGCAATCTGAGGTATTAAAAGCACCTACATGCAACCGATAAAAATCACCTTTGACACTGGTCCATGAGTCTTAAAGAAAAACAACAAAATCCAGCTTTAGCAGTTATCTGAGCGACCCAGGACATAAGACAAAGGAATAAGGTACTGGGAAACGCCCTGGTGCCTTCCTAAATCACGGGGACTATCAACCAGAGGCCAAGCAGCAGAATATGCAGGCAAGAGCCTAGGGACTGTAGGCAGCACCCCAAAAGCACACCCTACCTCTGATCCTAGCTAGGCAGACGATATGGAGCATGTCAGTGAGCTCCACGTGCCTTGGGGTCTCCTGTCTCATTTGGGGAGGGCACTACTTGTCCTTTCTCCCTAAGCAGTGAGCTTCAGAATGCATCCACCAAGGATTTACCAAGCACCTGGTCTGTATAAAAAACATTGTGGTGCCTTATGGGATACACAACGATGAATCACACATAGGTTCTACTATTGGGATAAACACACACACATAAGGAGAAACAAGACAAGTAAATCCATAACAAAAGAGAACGGTATCATGAGTATTATGGGCATCTAAAGATTGCTTCCAACTTGGGAATTTATTCAACACTTCTGAGCATATGTACACTAGGCCCTGGGGATATTGAAATGAATGTGACATTGTCTCTGTCCTCAAGGAAACTGAATTCTAGAAAGAAAAACAGCCATAGAAACAAATAACTCACAAAGCTATGCCTTAAGTCCTGCTACAGAAGTATGAATAAATAAACTGCATAAGAGAAGAGCAAGGATCTAGTGCTACCCAGGGGAACCACGGGGAGCTTAAGGAAGGAGGGGACACTTTAGCTGACTCCTGAATGATGCATAAGCTTGTACTAGGTGAAAAAGAGATCTGACTCAGATTGGGGCAGTATACAGGAAAGCTGAGTCCCACAAGGATCTAGACCACCCAAAGACCTGGGGACAGGGACAGCAGGAACCTAGACTGTGATGGAACTGGTGACGACTTTGTGGGAAAGCACACACTGGCCAGGCCTGGAAGGACAACCATCATGACGCATGGAGAAAGGGCTCAACTAGACCAGGTGGGAAAATGTTCCCCCCAAAAGGTACAAAATGCAATGTGAGGCAGGGGCTCGGGGTGTTTGCATAGCCAAAGAATGTGCAAGAAGACTTCAGAGGCTCAAGAAGGTGCTGACTGTTCATAGTGATCCTTAAAGAGGAGACAGAGAAACTGAGAACATTCGTTAGCAAAAGCAGTAACACCTATCCCAACTGACAAAGCAGAAGGAATGAGGCCTCAAATAAATATGAAGTTATAAAGCTATGCTGGTAAATTAAAACCAAAAATATAAAAGCCTCTAACTCTGTTGGCTACTGGTTAAGTGCTGCAGCTGCTAACCAAAAGGTTGCCGCTCAAATCTACCGGGCATTCCTTGGAAGCTATGGGGCAGCTCTACTCTGTCTTACAGGGTTGTTATGAGTAGGAATCAACTTGATACAAGAGGTCTTCTAAAAGTAGGAAGAGACAGTTATACAACGCTGGAGAAAATGCAAGACTCACCTGGAAAACACTCTCCCCCTGGAATTCCAGGCCCATAGCTTTCACCTGGGTTGGGGGAGGGGTCAGCACACATCTTCTTGCCTGGGGGCAGTTTCCTTCCCCAAATTCTCACTTTCCCTCTCTAAGGATATCAGAATTGTGGCTTGGGGGTGAGACAGGAGTAGGATCCATGGATATTTGAAATGCACTGCTTGCAGCCTTAGCATTTGAATGGTGCTCCTCTCCGTTTTACTGGGGAGGGAATCACAACTTTCCAGGAGCTGGAGAACCCATCCATCTAGTAGGGAAGGAAGGAGTCCCTGGTTTTACCTCATGGAAACAGGAGATTCAACCTTAGCAGCACCGGAATGCCTCGATCATATAAAATCTTTCTACTTATCTATAAAACTCTTGAGGAAGCAGTTCTGGGTGAAGGGTAAGGATGCAGTTTGGGATACCTGAGGCTCAGAAGCCCAGAGGCTTGGCAGCCCCTAAGACACCTCCACAGAACTCAGGTCTCTGCAGAACAGTCAGAAAACTAGTGTTGCAACTTTGATGGTCAGAGTAGCAGGGACAGGGGTCTGAGGACCATGCTTTTGGGGGACATCTAGGTCAGTCGGCACATCTGTTTCTTTTAGAAACTGTTGCGCATCCCACTTTGGTGCATGGCATCTAGAGATTTAAAAGCTAGCAAGCTGCTATCTAAGGAGCATCAGTGGCTCCTCGGAGCTAATGAAGGACATCAAACACAGGAGGAAAATATGAGCCCAGAAGACAGAAGTTCGCTCCACATAACTGAGACTAAATCAACATGAGATCAGAGGAGCTAGATGGTGCCCAGCCAGCACCAAGGATTGCTTTGACAGGAAACACAATGATGACTCCCTGTCCTAATGGGAGAAAAATGGGGGTGCAAATCTAGAATTCTCTTAAAAGACCAGACCTGATGGCCCGACATGCTGGAGGGTCTCCCAAGAACATGGCCCCTAGACTTGCTGCTAGCCCAGAGCTGAAACCAGGGCCAAAGACAACTCTTTAGACAAAAACAGGACAGGACTATAAGACATGAGGTTGTCACAGCAGCTCCTGTACAGAAATGAAATGGGAAGATGGAGAGGAGGGACAGCAGTTAAATGAGCGGGAGAAGAGAAGTACAGGATGGAAAGAAGGAGTGTGCTGTCACAGGTTTCGGAGAGCAGCGTCAGTTGCATAGAGGTGTGTATAACAGGATTTGGTATGGCTCATTGACTTGGATTGTAAACTTTCACTTAATCACAGTAAAATATTTTAAAGAAAGAGAAAAAGAAAAAGGTAAGAAGGGAGGAAACCACTGCTGTAGAATCGTTTGTTCTACTCCCCGTGCTTCCCTCCCCCTTCAGTCGGGATGGAATCAAGGATTCTGCTCCTCAGGGTTGTTTAAGTCTCAGGGATGAAAAGGAGAGGCTGTCAGCAAGACGGCCCCTTAAAACAGAAGTCCCCGATTCCACGCAGACAGCCCCAGACCCCTTTCCTGAACTGCTGCGGTTGGTCAAACCACTCTGACCTTCTCCGCAGTCAGGCCTCTTCAGAGGCACTACAAGTGAAGAGCTCAAACAAATACCCATTCTTTGCTCTGGGCTCTGTCCTCGGGCCTGGTGCCTCATCTAGGGAACTTAGGAAAGTGGATTTTCCAGACCTTATTATAGACTCACACCCAACAACACGTATAATTCTTGACAGCAGCCAGCCTGGTAAGGAAGGGGTAGGTAGCTGGCCTCAGCACTTCCCCTCACAAATCCCTACCCCGTGGAGTCCAGGAAGGCACCCTCCACCCCAGAGCACCTACCCCTGTCCTGCGTGTCCCTCAACTTCACTGCTTCTAAGGGGCCTCTACCAGGGAGGCCTACGAAACTCATCCAACCAGTTCCTAGGTGGGAGGAGAGAAGCTTTCTCCCTTAGCTGAGAGGTAACAGACCAGAATTCAAACAGGAGGGGCACTGTCACCAAACCCCAGATTCTGGGATGGGGGCTGGGGTAGACTGGGGGTGCACATGGCATGGGTAGCACAGCCCAGGCAGCCCAGTCCCACTCACAGGAAAGTGAGGTTCTTGATTTAGGGTTGGAAGAAACAGCCAAGACAGTGCAGCCATCTGCCCCCTCTGCCCTGCCCCACCTCCTACCTCTGCTGCCTAGTCTGGCTAGGTGTCCACTGGGAATGAGGCAGGGTAGAGAGAATCTCCTGCCACCTGCCTCACCTGTACTACTTCATTTTGTCCAAAATAACGACACCCGGTGGCTTCTAGGGGGTAAAAAATTTCAGGAAGTGGGAGATTCACTCTGCTTTTCCCAGTGTGTATGTACACACACGTACGTGTGAGCGTAGGTACCTCCAGGAACAGCCCCCCTTTTCTAATCACATAACTGTGAATGCTCAGAGATCAGAAGACCCTCTGAAGCCACTAACAGAACCACCTGCAGTCACCTCCTGTAAGGAACACAAGATTATCTTGCTATTCACAACCATAATAGATAAACCTACTGGAAGAAGCTAGGGAGGGAGAAAGTAATTGCAGCTCCCCTACACCCTCACTAGCTTTGGTCTCGTTTCTGAACCCCCAAGAGAGAAATCTGCCCATTGTCCCAAAGGCCATGGCTGGCCAGGCTTCTTGGGGGCGTTACTAGTAGACAAGCTGGCAAGGCTCAGAGGCCCTGAGTTGAACAGTCCCGGTGGTCGTGGCCCCGGCCCTGCTCCCAGCCAAGTACATACCGCTTTCCTCAAGAGGGCTCCCATCTGAGCACTGAGAGGGCCTCCCAGGGCCAGGGAGCCGCATCTCCCCAAGCCCGGCAGTTGAGCAGTTAACAGACTAGGGGAGAGCAGCCGGCTGCCACCAACAGCCTTGGGAATTAAAGCGCCCGCAGCCTCCAGCAAACCGGCTTCAATAAATGTCCTATTCAGAACCAGTTCCGCGTGTGGGTCATACTTTCTGCATTTCTCTCATTCCTGATTCTTTGGGGGAGGGAGGAAAACGCTGCTTCCCTCCACAACTCAACAGATCTGAGCTGAGTGAGGACCCAGGGCACAGGTGAGCCCCACCCTGCTGGGGAAGCGCAAATACTTCCAGCCAGCCGTTAAACGCATGGGAAGCTCTACTTAGGAAGTTAAATACTGAAGACACAAGAACAAAGCCAGGTCATTCACCAGCACAACAATACTCTATTTATTTGCCACCTCCCCCATCCAGGCTCGCAAAGCCTTGAGAGTATTAACCCTTTCATCCTCACAACAGCTAGGAGTGGAGGAGAGGGACTGGTAGGCATCAAGTCTTATAATCTGTTTCACAGATAGGGAAACTAAGGCACAAGTGGCTCCCCAGGTGCCAGGATGGAATAATATCAGGCAACATTTATTGGGTGGACACTGGTTAAGTGTAAATCTGTTTTACAGATAGGGAAAGTAAGGCACAAGTGGCTCCCCAGGTGCCAGGATGGAATAATATCAGGCAACATTTATTGGGTGGACACTGGTTAAGTGTTCAGCAGCTATACTAAAGGTTGATGGTTTGAACGCAGCTAGCTGCCCTACGTGAGAAAGATGTAGTGGTCTGCTTCCCTAAAGACTGAAAACCCCACGGAGGCAGTTCTCTGTTCTACAGAATCGTTAGGAGCCAAAATCAACTTAATGGCAACAGGTACTAGGCACTGTGCTAAACACATTCTCTACACAATCTCCTCACAACGATCCTGTAATACGAGCTACTTATTCACCAAGACCATAGAACCAGGTAAAGGGCAAAGCCAAGGTTTGCTGGAAGCCATGCCTTCCAGAACTCTTCACCACTCCACAGAACACCCTCCCACAGTGATCAAGAGATGGAGCCAAAGACAGAATGGAAAAACGCCACCTCGGCACCCACTCATGGGAGGATTTTGCCCTCCAGTAAGCAACAGGTTGCTCAGAACAAGTTCAGCTCAGCAGGGCCACCTCAGAAGAAGGCCAAGATGAAGTCACAAGGGAATTCCTAACTCTCCAGGAGTGACTTTCATAACTCTCCTGCTTACATGGCCAAGGAAGACGGCCCAGGACAAGTGCCATGGTTGGTTGCCCTTCTCCACCTGTTTGTTCTTACAGTCGCAGCTACCAATCTACACAGCAGTACGTGAGTTGCAAGTATCTTGAACTGCTTTCTTGTCAGCGCTCTGTCTTAGCTCAATTACAAACAGGCAGCTAGCTGTTCAGAGACAGAAGTCCCGCCTTCCATGAGGGAGAACGGGGCTTGACTGAAGGCCAGTGTACCTCATGTGCAGCCGCCACCCATTTGCCAGCAGATGCTTGCATGCCGCTGTAATACTGAACTGGTAATCTACTTCCAAAATTGAAATCATCTAGACCACAATAGTCTGATCTGCAATGGATCATACGGACGACGCACAACTAGACAGTGTTTCAGTTTGCTGTCCGAGGGTCAACGGGAGCTGGAGGCCAACTTGTTGACAGCTAACAATAAATAAAGGTAAGAACCATATCTTTCTGTTTTGTGTGTGTGTCTGTGTGTCTGTCTGTCTGTCTCTCTCTCTCTGTGCCCTTTCCTACCTAGATCTCCAAGCATTCAAATCCCCGCTACTGATTCTGACAGCTGTGTAAACAAGTCCCTGAAGAAGGCTGAAGCATACAGGATGAATTGTACAGAAAAAGGCTTGCAAACAGAGAACATGCCACTCACCTCCTCTTTGCTGCTTAGTCAAACCCAGGCCAGCTGAAAGGTGCAGAAGCAAGGCTGAGATGGCTACTGGCCTGAAAGAAGGGCTACTCAGACTCATAACTGCTGACAGAATCCCTTATGCCAAGTACTAGGAATGTAGGAGAGAATAAGATGATATCTGCTGCCACAGAACTTATATTTCCAGTGGAGAAAGGACACAAAAGGTAGACAAACATTTTTGGATGGTGGTAACCAATGATGAAGACAAAGTAAAGAAAGGAGACAGAGTGTGGCCAGAAGAGGGGTATTTCCTTGGGTAGGAGGGCCTGGAAAGCTCTGAGGAGATGATTTGTGGGCAGAAATCTGTATAGTAAGAAGCAGCCAATACCCAAACCCATTGCAACTGAGTGGATTCCAACTCATATGTGCTTTAAAGAACAGCACTTCAGCAATCTTTTCTTCCACCCATTTCAGCCATCTATTCACATATTTGCTATGCCCTAGACATCATCATCATCAATAGCTGTGGACTGCCTAAATATCTTGGTTTTAACCACCTAAGTTTGCAATCATTGAAGAGGTCACTTTAAAATACACACACACACACACACATATATATATATACACACATATAGATATGAGGAAACAAATCATCTACCATAAGGGAAAGTGAGAAGATGGAACAAAATGATACTCTAAGAATTAGAGGGGTAAAAACCTTAAAAGATATTTTAAAATGAACACTTAAAATGACTGAAAAATAAAAATAATAAACATCATGAAAGAAAAGACAGTGCATACAAAAAACAAAGAAGACGATCTAAAAAAGTACTACATGGAAACAAAATATACACATTTTGATATTAAAAACTCAATAGCTACATTAAACACAAGCTTAAACACACTTAAAGAGAGAATTGGTGTTCTAAAGATGGGCTTAGAAAAATCACCCTGAAAGTAACATAAAGAGATAAGATAGAAAATACAAATATTGTGAAACAGAATATGGAACTGAAGGTTCACAGAGGTTCACAAGAAGACAAGAGAATGGGGAAAAGCCAGTATTCAGAGATAATGTATATGAATTTTCTAGAAATGAAGACAGGCATTAGTCCTCAAAATGAATATACACAGAAAAAACAAATTCACATTTAGACCATCATAACGTAAACACGGAACACCAAAAAGATAAAAAGAATACTGTAAAGAGTTATACAGGATTAGCTAAAGTTAGATGAAACGGAAAAATGCCCGAAAAGTCACAGACCACCAGAAGCTGACCGTCCACAAAAATTTAAATTTGAACAGATTTATAGCAATAGACAGAATTAATAATTTTAAAACTTCTAAAATAGAAAAGCCCAAACCCAGATGATGTCACCAGTAATTCTATGAAATAATTTAAAAAGAATACCAATATTTCACAGATTCTCTCGAAAAGTATAACAGAACACTTTCCAACTCATTCTATGAAACTAATATTACTCTGATATCAGCACTAAATAAAGACATCACAAGAAAACTATAGACTGATATTCCTTGGGAATGGAAATGTGAAAATCCTTTAAAAAGTACTAACAAATTAAATCCAGCAAGATATAAACAAGGATCACATACCTGAACAGGTAGAATTTATCCCAGGAATGCAAGATTGGTTTAACACCTGTATCAACAGAACAAAGTATAAAAACAATAGGATCATCTCAAAAGATGCAGGCCAAAAAAAAAAAAAAGAGAGACAGAAATTCAACAGACTTTCCCAATAAAAATATTCTATAAACTATGAATATAAACAAATTGTCCCCAATCTGATAAGCATCTATGAAAACTCAAAGCCAACATCATATTTAACAGAGACAGATGGAATGCTTTCCCCATATGATCAGGAAGAAGACAAGGATGTTCACTAGCATCACTTTTAATTGTATTGGAAATTTCAGCCATAGCAATTAGGCAAGAACAAGAAATAAAAGACATCTATAATGGAAAGAAGATATCTCTTCACAGATGACAATGATTTTCTACATGGAAAATTCCAGTGAATCTACCCACCCACCCAGCTACACACACACACACACACACACAAATAGAACTAATAAAAATTTCAGCAATGTGGCAGGATACAAGATCAGTATACAAAAATCAATTGTATTTTATACACTAGCAATGAACAATCCAAAAATGAAACTAAGAAAATAATTTATAATAGCAGTAGAAAGAATAAAATACTTGCAGTATTCACAGATGAAACACAATCGTTAGCAAAATCTCAGTTGGTTTTTGCAAAAACTGAAATGCTGATCCTAAAATTCCTATGGAAATGCAGGAAACCTGGGGCAGCCAAAACAGTTTTGAAAAAGCACAAAGTTGGAACAATTACACTTTCCAATTTCAAAACTTGTCACAAAACTACAGTAACCCAGAATGTACAGTACTGACATAAGAACATACACACAGATCAACTGAATGGAATGAAGAGTACAGAAAGAAATAAACTCTTAGATTTAGTCAGTCGACTTTCCATAAAGGTGCCAAGACAGCTCAGTGAGGAAAGAATAGTCTTTCCACAGACATGGCTGAAACAACTGGATAGCCAACTACAAAAGAATGAAGTTGAACTCCTACTTAACACCACTATAAAAAGTCACTTACAGTTGGTTACAGATCTATACATAAGAGCTGAAACTACAAAATTTATAGAAGAAGAAAAAAAAACCTGCAGGAATAAATTTTTGTGATCCTGAGTTACTGAATGGTTTCTTAAAGATTAAAACACCAAAAGCACAAACAACAACAACAAAAATTAAGTTGAAGTTCATTAAAACAGAAGACTTGAGTGTTTCAAGAGAATTATCAGGAAAGTGAAAAGACAAGCCACAGAACAGAGGGAACATGTGTAAATCACATAACTGACAGAAGATCCAAAACACATAAAGAACTCTTGAAACTCAACATTAAAAAGACAAACAATCCAATTTAAAGATGAACAAACCATTTAAACATTTACCCAAAGAAGATATACAAATGGCTAATAAATACAGGAAAGATCCTCAACACTTAGTTTTTGGTACCACAATACCACAATACCCACTACTCAAAAAAAAAAAAGTCATCTCATAACCTAGAATCAGCTGGAAGATGTTATACGGAGTGAAATCAGTTAGCTGCAATAGCCAGACAATACTCTTTGAAGGCTACAAGGGTGAGGAAGGAGGGAGACGGTTAGTCATAGAGTGGATCATTGATAGGAATTGGGTTAGGCGAAGGAGTGACAGCATGCAGTAGAAAGCGGGTCAGGGTAACTGGACTAACCAAGAGTTCAAAACTTTTTTAAATTCAACTACACATCTCAAGGAACAGAATAGCAGTGATGGGGTTCTAGGGACCATGCTTCCAGGGCACACTGAGGTCAATAAGCATACTTTGTCTTTTTCCAAGAGTCTTCTGCACCCCAGTTCGGTGACTGGCACCTGAGGTCTTAAAAGCCAGCAAGCTTCAGTCTGAGGAACATCAGTTGGGCCCAAGTTACCTGAAACGGATGACAACCAAGAACACCAACAACATGGGGAAAAATGAGCCCAGGAGACAGAAGGACTCATATGATTGGAGGACTATATCAGCATGAGACCAGAAGAACTAGATGGTGTTTGGCCACCACCAAAGACAGCTCTGATAGAGGACACAAGGTAGAGTCCCTAATGCAACATGAGAAAAAGGGGTGTGCAGATCTAGAACTCTATTGCCAAGCCTTAAAAGACTGAATTTGATGGGCCAGCAACCTGGAGGGTCCCCTGACTGGCTGCTAGCCCAGGGGTGAAACCAGTACTTGGCGACATCTGGTGTGTATACTTTATAGTGTAATACATGTATGAGGCTGTCCTACTGGTTTCTTTTTAAAGGAGAAAGGAGAGGGTAGAGAGGAGGGGACACCAGTTGGTTGAGTGGATACTGGAAGTCAAGATGCGGAATGTGTTGTCACAGGGTGGGGAAAGAAAGACTTACAGAGGGGTGGGTACTTGGGGCTTTAAATGTAAAATTGACTTGGATCATCAACTTTCACTTAATCACAACAACAACAAAAATCAAACTTACTACCACGGACTTGGTTACAACTCATAACATCCCTATAAAAAAAATAAAAACAAAAGTTGTCACCAAGTCAATTCCGACTCATAGTGACCCTATAGGATAGAGTAAACTGCCCCATAGTTTCCAAGGAGTACTTGATGGGTTTGAACTGCTGACATTTTGGTTAGCAGCCACAGCTCTTAACCATTACACCAACAGGACAGGGAATTGCCTCATAGGGTTTCCAAGGCGACAAATTTTTATGGACGCATACTGCCACAGTTTTCTCATGTATAGCAGCTGGTAGACTCCAACTGCTGACCTTCTGGTTAGCAGGTGAGTGTGTTAACCACCGCACCACCAGGGCTTCTTGCATACCCACACAAAAAAAGGAAAAAACCAAATTTGATGCCGTCGAGTCAATTCTGACTCATTGCAACCCTACAGGACAGTATAGATTATAAACACTAGGATGGTTAAAAAAGACAAACGTTGACAAGAATTTCAAGAAATTAGAACCCTTGTACATTGCTATGTAAAATGGTACAGCTGCCCTGGAAAAGAGTTTGACCATTCCCCAAAGAGGTAAACACAGAATTACCATTGTTGTTAGGTGCTATCAAGTTGATTCTGACTCACGGTGACCCAGAAAGTACAGAGCAGAACTGCTCCATAGTGCTTTTAGGGCTTCAGAAGTGGGTCACCAGACCTGTCTTCAGAGGTGCCCCTGGGTAGGTCTGAACCACCAGTAGGTGCTTAATTCCTTGCACCACCCAGGTCTCCAGCTACCATGTGGCTGAGCAACTCTACATCTATGTATGTACCCAAGAAAACTGAAAACATATATCCCCATAAAAACTTGTACACAAATGTTCATAGCATTACTCATAATAACCAAAAAATGGACAAAATCCAAATGGCCATCGACTGATGAATGGATGAAATGTGATACAGTCATACAGTAGCATATTATTTGGCAATAAAAAAAGAATGAAGTGATGATACATGCTATAAACAACATGAATAACTCTTAAAAACATTATGCTAAGTGAAAAAAAGCCAGTCACAATTGCGGTCACACACTTATGTGAACTCTCCAGATTAGGCAAATCCACAGAGGCAGTAAGTGTATTAGTGGTTGCCTGGCGCTGGGGGATGATGGAGACGGGGAGTGATTGCTAACATTATGGACTTTTTTCTTGAGGGTGATGAATATTTGAAAGGCTATTGTGGTAATAGTTATGCAACTCTGTGAATGCACTACAAATTGCTCACATATACACTTAAAACAGTGAATTTTACCAGACTTGGAAATGTATCTCAATGCCAAGCCAAGCCAAGTGCCGTCGAGTCGGATCTGACTCATGGAGACCCAAGGGGCCAGAGCAGGACTGACCCCCAGCGTATTCAAGCAGCACCTAGTGGACTTGAACTGTATCTCAACAGAATTATAAAAAATATCTTATAAGCAACAAGTCAGTAGAAGAGTATAGTTATTCAATAACCAGTGCTGGGAAAAACCTTGGTGGATTAGCGGTTAAGTGCTATGGCTGCTAACCAAAAAAGTCAGCAGTTCGAATCTACTAGATGCTCCTTGGAAACTATGGGGCAATTCTACTCCATCTTATGGGGTCCCTATGAATTGAAATCGACTCTACGGCAGTGAGTTTAGTCTGGTGCTCAAAAAATTAGCTATTCCTCTGGAAAAAAAGTAAAATCAGCTTCTTCTTACAAGGCTGAGTGGTCCTCAACCTTAGCTGTATATAAAAGTCACCTGGAGCACTTCAGTTAAAACTACCACATCTTGGCAGCCCTGCAAGGTATCTGTATACTATCAAACTGATCTAGAGGGGAACCCAGGTATCAGTTTGTTTGTTTGAACTCCTCAGGAGATTATAATGTATAGCCAGGGTTGAAGAGCAGTGCCATATAACAGATGCATTCCAAATGATTTTTAAAGGTAAGTATGGAATGTAAGACTTGAAATTTTAGAACAAAATCTAACAGGTTAGGAAAGTAGGAAGATACAGAAAGTATAAACAAAAGACGGTTAAATCTGGCATCACATTTAAAATACCTCTATGAAAAATTACACCATTAACAAAGTCAAGACAAGCCACAGATATTTGTAAAGCATAAAACCTACAAAAGGCTAGTTAACACACATATTAAAGTAACAAGAAAAAGACAACCCAACTACAAATAAGTAAAGGATAGTATTATCCCTGAAAAAGTACCTACAAATCACTAACACTGGGTGCAGTAAGGTAGAGAGCTGGGTGGTTAGGGGACAGAGGTGGGAGACTTTTCACTATATTCACTTTTAGATTTTGAATCATGTCCATATATTACTTCATTTAAATATATACAGAATAAAACTTCACAAAATAGTAAATATGACTGGCCAATAAATATTAAAGTCACTCTACTCTACCCATAATCAAAACCAAAAAACCAAACCCATTAATGTTGAGTTGACTGCAATTTATGGTGACCCTATAGGACAGAGTCAGACTGTCCCATAGGGTTTCCAAAGTGCAGGTGGTGGATCTGAACTGCTGACTTTTTGCTTAGAAGCCTTAGCACTTAACCACAACACCACCAGAGCAACCCTGTAATTAAAGATGTGCAAATTTTAAAACCAATTTAAAAATACCATTTCATATCCACTAGATTAAAACAAATTAAACCCAGTGCCATCGAGTCGATTCTGACTCTAAGCAACCCCACAGGACAGAAAGTAGAACCGCGCCATGGAGTTTCCAAGGAGCACCCGGCAGATTCAAACTGCCAACCTTTTGGTTAGCAGACATAGCACTTAACCACCATGCCAGCAGGGTTTCCTAATCCACTAGAAGAGATAGTATCAAATGTTAGAGAAATAGAAGCCATAATATTTCTGCTACCAGTATTTTAAAAGGGCTACTGCATTACTTGGAAGTAATTTGTTGATGATCCAACAATCCCAAGACTGGGGTATAGCTAGAGAAAACCAGCATACGGATGGTTTAACTTAGTATTATTTAGTGGTGAAAAAAAAATGGAAATGCTTAAATGTCCATCAATTGTGACAAAAAGCATATGACAGATACCATATATCAGTTAAAACGAGTAAACTGGATTTAAATGTAGCAACATGGATAAATCTAGAAAATAATATTAAATAAAAAATGCCAAGTTCATCTATTAAAAAGGCCAGACTTGATGTGTGACAGGCTGAAGGGTTCCCAGAAAATCTGGCCAGTAAGACCAGAACTGAAACTATTCCCAAAGCCAGCTGACATAAAATGATACTTGCAAAGAGTATGCTTCTTGGCTTAAGTAGACACATACGGCTAAGTGGGCAGCTCCTATCTGGAGGAGATGCCATGGTGGAGGGGGACAGGAGCCGGCTGAACAGACACAGGAAATACAGGGCGGAAAGGAGGAGTGTGCTGTCACAGGGTGGGGAGAACAGCTAGAGTTACAGGGCAGAGTGTGTGCAAGTTTTTGTATGACAAATTAGACTGTAAACTTTCACTTAAAGCACACTAAAATATTGAAGAAAAAAGTCAACATACTATATATACAAAATTGACAAAAACAGTATACTATACATTACTTACAGATAAAAACAAAAAGTATAAAAAATGTATACAAATGATAAACACTATAATCAGAAGCATGGTTATTTTGGGGAAAGGAGAGAAGAGAAAAGGATTAGGGAGACAAAAAAGACATATTCAATGTATGTATAATATTATTATCTCTGCTAAATAATGAGAGAAGTAAATACAGTACAATTAGTATTTTCCAGATGTGGATGGTAGGAACACAGGATGGGGGTTGCCACACATGGCTGAGCCCCAGCCACCCCGGGAACCAACTGGAACAACCAGCACCAAGACTGCAGAGCACAGCATCTCTCCCCAGCATCCAGAACCAAAACAAAGGAACAAAGCTCCTGATGGAGAGAAGCGTGGGATTTTTGAAACTGCAGCTCCTCCTCATCATTTTCTGGCCTCAGAAACTGCTCTGTGTTATCCAGGCAGAAGCTTAAACTTAAGTACATCTCTTGTTTCCACTGAGGCAAATACCTTTGGATAACTGGCAAAGCCCTTTGGTAGAAGTGACTTAAGATTGTACTACAACACACTAAAACCTCAACTAGCTGGGCACCTGAATACAACAACAACAAAAAAAAAAAAACCCAGATCCACTGCCATCAAGCTGATTCTGACTCATCGTGACCCTACAGGTCAGTGTAGAACTGCCCCGGGGTTTCCAAGGAGTGCCTGATGGATTTGAACTGCCAACCTTTCCGTTAGCAGCTGTAGCATTTAACCACTACAACACCAGGGTTTCCGCCTGGGGACAGAGCCACGTCTTCTAGAACAAGACCACGGAGTTGAAAGGCAGTCTGAGGCAGAGCTGAGAACCTGTGCTCCAGTTAAAACCTCATCCTTGCCCAGTATCAGCTGAGCCATTCTAGACAAGTTACGCTGACTTGTGGGGACTCTATGCAAGGAGAGCAACACCACTTCTGCCTTGTTCTCTGGATTAGTGCTGTTATCTAAGTATCAACACTTCCAAATTCTAGTCAACCTGATTGGAAATCTTGTCATAATGTATTATACACTTCCCTGCTTTGGCTGGCCTTCCCTTTATTTAATCTTTTCTTGTTGACTCACGGTCATCATTACCAGCAAAGCACAAATTATCAAACAGAGGATTCCCCCTAGGGCCCAGGTGTGTCACACTATTCCCTCTAAATAAATGACCTCCCGTTCATACTAGTTCTTGCCTTCCGTGGTGGTTTGGTCTCCACTGATTGTCATCTCTATGACTATGGTTATTTTTCCTTTCTATGCTAATACTAATCTTTTTACACTCTGATTTGCTGTGTTGTGGGCTTGGGAACAGGATCACAGCTTATACATAAGAGTTAAGTAGGGTCTGAGGAGCCTAATGTGAACAAAGCACAGTAACTTGAGTCCTTGGCTGTCCCAAGGTCTCCAGATAAGACAGCAGTTCCCAATAGGACAGGTTATTCCGGGATGGTATGTATAATTATAATTGGATACCCCACTGTCCAACTGGGGCCCAATCTGCACACAGACAAACTCTGCAGCAGGCTTGGGACCACCAGCGGAGCACAGAGCTGCCTGCCCCACTGTCCAAGCAGTGGACCAGAGATGTATTGCCTAGAACCTTATATCCTAGACACTTCCAGGCAGAAACAGCAAAACACTTGAGAAGAGCAGGACAATGCCTTTGATCCCTAAAGTTTCAACACACAGTAAGATTTTACTTTTTGACAGATATTTATTGGACTCCTACTATGCAGCAGATTCTGGGGGTTGCAGCAATATGCAGGATACAGAGGCTGCGTGAGTTCTGGTTTGTCTCCTTTAAATATTTGCCCATTCTCCCTGTTCAAGCACCTCTGATATGAGTGTGCACACATACACACACACACGTGCAGAGACACACAGTTTCACAGCTTGGGATGTAAAGGAGAAACAGGAGTTTTCAAGAGCTTCCGGTACTTCTAAAATTCATGTCTCCTCCCCTTCAGTTCTCAGTGCAGATCCCAGCAACGATCCGAGCAACTTCCAGGAGCTTCAAACTGTGTTTCCAAAAGGCTGCCAGTCACCACTGTACTCACAGGAACCTTGTCCAGGTCCTGGCCTCAAGTCCAGAGTTGGCTCAGCATGAAATAAGAGTACAAGTCCTTCAAAACGTATACCTTCAGCTTCAATCAGTACTCTCTCTCCAGTAGCCAGCAAGCCTTCCTTTCCCTTCTGCTTGAAGCTCTTTCAACAGGCAACAACCCACTAGTGGCCGGGCTTGACCTCCACCCTGCTTTCATCCGCCAGCCCCACGGAACAAACTCTTGATTACTTGATCAAGCTCTGCTTGCTGTCAGCAGAGGACTCTGGCTCAGGCCCTGTTGATCACACCCTGCACTGGTCTGTGTCTGCTGTAGGCACAAAGCTGAGTCACGTGCAGTTCCTACTCTCAAAGAGCTTCTAATCAGAGTAATAATGGAGCAAAGACCAAGCCAGCAAGACCAGCCTTTGCCCCCAGATAGCTAAGCCCAGAGGGACCACCAGCATCTCTAGATGGGTTTCCTTCTGATCACAGGCTAGTCTACCCCACCTTTCGAGGCCACCCAAACCTTCTCATCACAAAATTGTTTGGGTTTGTTCAGGCACTCTTTCTGCAACTTCCTCTGAGACCAGATTACATCTTGCTTCGCCCCCTTCTCCAGGTCACCACCTGGCAGGCCTGGAAAGTTGCTTCACCACAGGGCCTGCCTGGCTGCCCAGCATGGGCAGTGGGCCCTCAGGGGGAGTGGTCTAGCTGATGAGCCCCACTTCCCTCTGCACCACCCATCCCTCACTTCCTGAACTAGGGCAGGGCCCCCAGGAAACCGCTCACTCCAACATTTTGACAGCA
The DNA here is from genome assembly GCA_028571685.1 of Heterohyrax brucei. Lineage (NCBI taxonomy): Eukaryota > Metazoa > Chordata > Mammalia > Hyracoidea > Procaviidae > Heterohyrax > Heterohyrax brucei. The sequence goes on along the minus strand of CM053151.1, from coordinate 85,862,177 downwards.
GAGTTTTAGGTCAGGCTCCTCCCTTTGAGGTTCTGTGGTTCCAGCTCTGAGGGGAAGAGATGCATGATGGACTGGGTGGGAGCCGCACAGCAGCTGAGCAGTGGTTGCTGAGCAGTGCTGACTCTGAGTTATCACTGCCGTTCTATAAAACTGTCTGTCTGTACAGTCCATGGTGACCCCTCAGTGAATCTCTTTGCAAGGTTGCCTAACAGCCTCCATCAGAATCCCTCTGACAGGTCTAGGGGTTCTCCTAGAACAGCTTCACCCACCATCTGCCCAGCTCCCCCAGCCCCAGCCTAAAATCGGCATGAGATAAAAGGTAGGGCGAAGAAGCTGTCTCTCCAGCTGTGATGCAGGTCAGGGGCCAGGGAAAAAATGTGATTCATAAGCACTGGTTGGAAGCAGGGGGATTTCCAGAACAAGAAAGGTCAGGCTGCCCACAGGTCACCCACTACCAGGGGAGGCAGCTCACATCTGGGGGTCCTGATCCTCAACCACTGGGAATCTATGGTAGACAAGTCTCAGTGACAGTTTTTATCCACTGGTTTTCTATTTTGCACCTCCTTCTAACTTCCCCTGGAGAACCTGAAGCCTTGGTAGCACAGTAGTTAAGTGGCCAGCTGTAACTCAAAGGTCAGCAGTCGGGAACTCACCAGGCAGTTGATGGGAAAAAGATGTAGCAATCTGCTTCCATCAAGATCACAGCCGTGGAAACCCTCTAAGGCAGTTCTATAGGGTTGCTATGAGTAGGAATCCGCTTGACGGCAACAGGTTTGGTCTTTGGAGTTTTAACTTCCCTACCTCTTCCTCCACGCATTGGGCACCAGTTTATCAGCAGCTCACAGAAACAACCTGATATACTCAAACTGGAAAGCATTTCATTTACAGTCTTTAGCAATGGTATTAAATATCTTGGACTACCACTGTAGAATCCGGCTCGAGAAATAATCATAAAAGACCACTATGTATCAAACACATCTACAGGCTCTGCTAAGCATTAGAACACTTATCCCACTGTTCATTCTCACAATACCTTCATGGTAGGTATGATGATTAATTCCATTTTACAAGTGAGAAATACAAACTTAAAGGAGTTTATCACCACGTCAAAGGCTGCAAGGACTACAAAGACTGTCTAGCTGGGATTTGAGCTCAGGTATGCCCAACTTCCAGCCTGGCTCCTAGAGCCAGACCGTGCTTCCTGGTTTGAAGACGATAGCCCCGGAGGAGAACCAAGGAGCCCGGGTGGAACGACAGTAGGGTGCTCAGCTGCTAACCCAAAGGTTGCTGGTTTGAACACATCCAGTGACTCCTCAGCATAAAGACCTGGTGACCCGCTCTCACAGTGATTAACCAAAAACACACCAAACCTGATACCCTCAAGGCGATTTCAACTCTTAATAACCCTACAGAGTAGAACTGCTCCATGGAGTTTCCCAGGAGCACCTGGCAGATTCAAACTGCTGACCTTTCGGCTAGCAGACACAGCACTTAACCACTAGTCACACAGGGTCACCATCAACTTAATGGCAGCTTTTCAAATAAAGGAGAATCAAAACAAGGTTCTTAGTAAGGAAGCAGAGCTGCTGTCTCTCCAAAACTAGATTAAGTAGGTGTCTGTGTTGTTTGAACTGACTTTCAAGGATGGGAAGTCACGGAGGAAGAAAAATAACTCCTTCAGGCATTTCCTCAGGAAGCTTCCCTGGCCACCACATCTGCCAGGTCATCGCACCCCTTCAATGACAATCATGTCCACCTTTGCTGGCCTGTTTTTTCTAGTTATCACTAACATGCTCTTGTCAGTTTCCCTCACTGGAACAAGCACCTGCTCCACGAGGGCCAGGCTTGCTGTCTGTCTGGGGCACTGTATGTCCCAGCACCTGGCACTCACATATAAGCCAGTGGCCAGTAAGTCAATTCTGACTCATGGCATCCCTATGCGTATCACAGTGGAACTGTGCTCCACAGGGTTTTCAATGGCAGGTTGTTCAGAAGCAGATTGCCAGGTCTTTCTTCTGCAGCACTTCAGAGTGGACACAAACCTTCCACCTTGCAAAGTGCTAACCATCTGCACTACCCGGTGACTCTACATTCTGACTCATAGCGACCCTAAAGGATAGAGCAGAACGGCCCCACAGGGTTTCCAAGGAGCGCCTGGAGGATTTGAACTGCCAACCTTTTGGTTAGCAGATATAGCACTTAACCCACTATGCCACCAAGGTTTCTCACATCACATACAGTAAGTGCTAAATAAATCGTTGTTGAATGAATTCTTTAAAATGAACTCAGAGGTGTGAGTGTAGGAAAGGAATCAGGATGATCCATTCAGGGGACGAGTGATAAGGAAAGACAGTGAGAAGAACTGGCCGTGGGTGAGTTGGGGGCCCCAAGATGAGCCTGACAAGAGACAATGAGGGCCTGCCAGGTCTCTTGTGGGTTCCAGTAGACCCTTTCTGCTACTAGCAGCATTTTCCAGCTGGCAAGACCCAGCTGAAGGCATCTGCTGAGGACAGAGGAGTAGTAGGTCGGGCTTATAGCCTGGAACAAAGGCCTATGGACATGAAACTGGCCAGAGAAGCAGGCCAGAGGGGTGGCCTGGGGTGGGGGGAGCACACATGAGGAGCTGAACACAGTTTTCAGTGCAGCTGCAAAGGCAACACCCTCCTGACACCCAGAGTCCCCTCAACTCCCAACACAACAGAAAACAGCCAGATGGCTTCACTTTTAACCCTCTAAAGCTAGAGCCCAGCCTGGCTTGTGCCAACTCCCCAGACTTGGAACCAGAAGCTTTACAAGGTTCTGAAGGGTGTGGGAGGCAAGCTATACATCTGGAACCCATCCTCTTTCCCCTCTGTCTGGGTTATCCCGCAGGCCACGACCTTTGGTCTCCTCCTGTGTAAACACAATGACCCTGGCATCCCTGTGGATTTGGTAATGCAAATGTTTACTCAGGAGCTGGGATATTACAGGCCAGGGGTATGAACTTCCACCACTGGCTGCTGGTATCTACTCTCTCCTTTCTGTGCACCTGGACATATCAGTTAAGCTGTAAAGACCTGGAGTGGCCCCTCCTAGGAGTCTGTGGAACCCTTACCATTTCTGTGGCTTCATGTGATCCCTACCACAGATCCCACACGAAAGAGCAGGCAAGTAATCCCACTTTACTTCTGAGGATATCGAGTCAGAAAAAAATCAGTGACTTGTTCCGGCTACATTGGAAGAAGTATAGATTAGACATGAAGTAAGGAAACCTGAATTCTGGTCCCTATTTGACATAAACTGCGCAGGCTCAAATCACCTCACTTCTCCGGGCTCTGTAGGCTGCATGTGGAAATGCAGTAGGCTAAACTGAGGTGCCTTCGAGCCCAAGTGACTATCAATCTTTAATACCATACAGTATAGCTGGGACTAAAACTTGTTCTTTGTACTCGCCCTGATAATGCCATTTCCGCAGCTCTTCAACAAGCCACTCCTTCTGCTCCTAGAACTTGGCCTCAGTTTACCCCTTTCCAAACTCACTGCCCCAGCCTGGGAGTCCCTGACTTTCAGGGACTGGAAGGCAGGAGATTAAGGGGGCAAGGTGCACCGAGATACGGCAAATGGTTTAGGCCTGACTACTAACCTGAAGGATAGTGATTGGAACTCACCCAGCCACAATGCAGAAGAAAGGCCTGGCAATCTACTTTGTAAAGACTATTATTGTTAGCTGACATCATGTCAGTCCCAGACTGCTAAGAAAATCCTGTGGAGCAGTTATACTCTGTAACACGTGGGGACACCTTGAGTCCCATCGACTCACTGGCAAAGGGTTTGGTTTTTTTGGTACAAAGTTGAGATTAAGTCTTCTCACTCGGGAACCAGGACCACGGGGGAGTGAAGGGGATTCTTGTATACACATCATTTTGGTTCTTGCTCCCAAGGTTTCCAGCTAAGGATGGCTGTGGTGGAGTCACTCCTTCCTGAGAACACTCAGGACTCTCCTCTCAGACCAGCAAAGGAGGGGCTAGAAAGGCATTTTCTCCAGGGCAGGCGTAACCCCCTCCCCACTCTCTGGGCAGTCATTACTCTCCTCGCCTTTGCTCCAGCAACAGCCCTGTTCTTGGGCTCCAGGCAGAGGCACGGCAGGGGAGGTTCCGGGAGAGCTCTCCCAGCCCACGGTTCCCATTTAAGTGATGCCGTCGGGGGCCTCCTGGGGGCTCCAGAGCAGGGGACCGGCCCGTCATCTGCCAACAGTTTAGCGAGTGACCTCAGGGATGAAACTTTTTGCCAGCCCTGGTGGCCTAGCGGTTAAGAGCTATGCCTGTTAATCTGGGCAGTTCAATCCACCAGCGGCTCTTTGGAAACTCTATGCGGTTGTTCTGTTCTGTCCTATAGGGCCCTTATGAGTCAGAATCGACCCGATGGCAACTTGTTTGGTTTCCAGTTTTTAAACACCGCGCCCCACCCCCCACTTCTCCAACCACCTTCTCACCGTTACATTTCCTAACCCTTCCCCCTTTTTTCCCCCCAAAAGTAGCTCTGAAAGAGCAAAAAGCTAAGCATAAATGTCTTAAAAATGTCAAGTTTAATCTTCTTCTGTCTTTCCAAATCCAGGGGCTGTGGGGATGGAATGCAAATCACCAAAACAAATCCAAGAGTTGAGGCAGACAGTGGCACCCAGTGGCCTCTGTGCTTTCTGCTCCCCAGCACCCAATTTCTGACACTAATCCCCGCAGGACTTGCAGTAGAGGTTCCCGGTAGAGAGCACCGTATGGCAACAACCCGGAACAGGCTACCGGTCTCAGTAAAGATTCCAGGACCACAGGCCCCGGTTCTTTCCCAGAAGGGCCCATTCGGTCGGCTCCCCGTCCGGGGCAAAGACCTGCCCTCGGCTGTCGAGAGCGCAGGGAGACCGAGTGGGGGCCGGCTCGCGGGCTTCCCAAGTTTGAAACTAGCCTCGGAGCCACCCGGCGCATTCGCTCCTTTTGTTTCCGGGGTGGGAGCAAAAGCCCTCCCGCGCTCCAGTCCTCCGCCGGAGGGTCGCCCTGGGAAGAGTCCACACTGCCTTGGACCCTCTTCGGTCACCCTGGGTCCTCACTCCGCAGAGGGCTGGAGTGGGTGTCCCAGGAAGGCGGGGGGCCTCAGCCACAACTCAGGGTACTGCCAATTCGCCAAAAGCACGGGCAGAGGGAGAAGGGACAACCTAGGGAGACTTACCGAGCGGGGCCAACCGCGGGGTCCCGGCACTCACGGCACGGAGCGCTTCCAGGTGCCGACGCAACGCCGGCGCGAGTTTGAAAGTCGCTCTCGGAAGGGGCTGAGGCTGCCGGCTGCGCCCGCCCACTGCCACCCCCTCCACGGCCGGGGATGCGGCCAGCTGCGAGCGCGTTCCCCCGGGACCCCCAGCCCGCGCACAGCTTCCCAGCGCCCGGCAGGAAGTGGGGGCCGCGTAGAGCCTCTGCCGGGAGGGAGGGCCGGGCCAGGAATTTTTCCAGTGGGTGGAGACTCGGCCCCGCGGCTGGAATCCAGCAACTGGCGGCTCGGCGAAGGCCGGGGAAATTTCGCCGCGCTGAAAGCTGCAGGCTCAGGAAGGGCTGCGGCGGTGGCGCGCGGGGACCTGGCGCAGCTAATGATTAACGCGCAGGTAGAGGATCTCGTGGCCGGGCGGAACGCAAGCCCCTTCCGCTCAGACTAGACGCCCCAAGATCCAGGGACGCACGTGGTGGGGCACCCAAACCTGACTCCACCGACTCCCAAGGGGAAACGTACGGCTTCTCGAAGAGCAGCCAAAACATCCCTTTTCTGGACAGGGAACATGAGGCCTAGGAAAGGGGCTTTCTCCAGTGAGTCACTAATGAAGATAGGGCTCGGGGCTCCTGCTCCTCACCAGAGCCAGTCACCTCGGCTCCTCTGAGTCATAAAGGTACGTCCGGAATTCCACAGAAACTCGGTCTCGGAGACCCTTCACAGATACAAGGAAGCTGATAACTTGGAAGGAGCTCCACCACGCAACGGCTAAGTGAGAAAAACAAGACGCTGAAACCTTCGTGACAGAGGATCCCGTTCTTGTGAAACAAAGACAGAGAACCTTCTGTCTGTGTATTTGCATGTGGGGATAAAACCCACTACCATCGAGTCGATTCTGGCTCACAGTGACCCTATGGGACAGTAGAGCAGCTCTATAGAGTTTCCAAGGAGCGTCTGGCGGGTTCAAACTGCTGGCCTTCAGCGGCGGCAGCACTTAATCACTACGCCAGGATGTGAGCGTGGAAAGGCGCACGCCTGGACATTAGGGTGGATTTGGGGCAAGAGCACAAACGTATAAAGGTGTAAAACCCATAGTAATTGGTCAGTAAAGGTCCTAGGGGATAAAGTAGTCCCAGAACAAGCTCCAGATAGAGGTCAAAGCTGTGATCTGAAAAGGAATACTTCCCATTGGTTAGGGGTTGTCGCCAATTTTCTTGGGAGGAGGAATGGGGCGCAGATGACAGAACCTCCGGATGTCGTTGGTATACGGGTGTAGATACATGTGTATACTAAACGGATTACAGCAGTCTCTTTTAAAAACAAAATAAACAAGCCAAGAAAAAAAAAGGAAGAGTTGCTGTAGGCTAATTCGAGTTCCAGGTGATTTACCGGGAGGGGAGGGGCGGCGGGCAGAGGAAATGGCTTTCAGGTGACTTTGAAACACGATCCCGGCGGAGGGTGGCGCAGGGGCAGGGGCAGAGGAGGTGCCCTCGCGGCTGACCGCGGGGGAGCAGTCGGAGCTCGGCCTCGCGGGCGCGGGGAGCTGGTCCCACATTCCTGGGGGAGGGAGTCTGCTGTCGCCGCCCTGCGCGCGAGCCGCACACTCGTCCACCCAGAAGGTGAGCGCCGATTGCCGGAGCGGGTAGGAGATAAACAGCCGCTGTGCCAGGCTCGGTGCTGGGAAGAGGTGAGAAGGGGCAGTCCGTCCTTGGCTTCCGCCTTGTTTTGTGCCTACGTTCATCTCCGATCACCCAAATCCTAACCGTCCTTCCAGCCCACTTCAAGTTCCAGCTCCAAAACAGCCCTCTGACTTAACTAAGCCACCAGTGAGCTCACCTGCCAAGGCTTAGCGAGGAAACCGGTCTTATTTAGTGAAAAGTCACCGTGTGCAGGGGCTGTGAAACAATCCCCCTGCACCCTCACAGCCACCGTACACCGAGATAGCAGGTGTCTGTATCCCAAGTTTACACATAGGCTGCTGAGGATCAAAGGCATCAAGCAGTTTGGCCAAAATTACCCAATTTACAAAAGCAGAACCCAGATGGGTCCAACATTCGTTACTGGGTGCCAGCCATTAGCCTAAGCCCCCTACATGGGCAATTGCTGTTACAAAGAATCTGAGGCAAGGTCATGTAGCCAGCGGCTGGCAGAGTTGGGATTCCTCATAGGGATACCTTGCCCTTAACCACGCTTACTCTGCTTCACTTTTGACCCTGGATGCCAAGTGGTTAAGTGCTATGGCTGCTAACTAAAAGGTCAACAGTTCAAGTCTGCCAGTGGCTCCTTAGAAACTCTATGGGGTAGTTTTACTCTGTATGTTTCATTGTTTCTAATTGTGTTAATGTATATAGCTTGTTTCCTTAAAAGATTGCAATCTCTTTATAGCAGGAATGATGTAGGAAATACCTGAATTCAAATGTAACAACCCTGTTTAGCGAGAAACCACACAAAGCTTTCCCCAGATATAGCTCTCAAGAATACAATCTGTGTCTGAGTTGGGGGATGTCTAGGCTTCAGCCCCTCCACAGCTCAGAGGCTCTCTCCCTTCTGCCCGGACCAATTCTTGCTTCAGTGGCCTCACCCTACTATTAATCATTTATTACTATAATAATACCTTGTGCTTCAGTAATGCCTTTAATCCAAGACCTTTAAACTGTTCTAACAAATACAGATTAATTCATCTTCACTGTACCCTATGGAGATGGGAAGATGGGATTTTTCTCCCCATTTTGTGGGTGAGAAAACCAAAACAGAGATGCAGTGACTCACTGTGGAAATCAGTAGCAGAGTATTCAATTTCCCAACCTTACACCTCCCCCTCTTGGCTGCCACCAAAATTTCAAATCTAAAAGACAAAGGCCATTGAGTTTTCACAATAAAGAACATTTCCAAACTGTCATTTCAGCTGCTCTATTGTGGTAGGCCTCAGGAGATGGAAGGGCTGTAAACACAGCTAAGGTCCCGCAGGGGCTGTCCTCCCTGCTCAGAGAAAGGACTCCAGGGGCTCTGCTCTCCACCCAGAAAGGAGCCACAACTTGCTGGGTGAGGAATGGAACCACAAACTCGGAGGAAATCCTGTTCAAAGATGATTGACAAGTTTACCCAGACTCTGAGGTCTCAAAGCTTCCATTTTAGCCATGTTTCTCAAGGTGAAGCCACAAGCAACACAAGAAATAACAAATTCAGCATCATCAAAATTAAAAACCGTTATGCTTCAAAGGACACCATTCTGAAAGTGAAAAGAAAATCCAAAGAATGGGAGAAATAGTTTGCAATTCCTTTATCTGACAGGGACTTAGATCTAAAACATGTAACAAACTGCTACAACTCAAAAGCATATAATCTAACTGAAAAAAAAATAGACAAAAGATCTGAATAGATATTTCTTCAAAGAAGTGGCCAATAAGCACATGAAAAGATGCTCAGTATCATTAGCCAGCCAAGTACCGTCTATGTAAATACAAATCAAAAGTTGATTAAATACCAATTCATATCCTCTAGTCTGGAACCCCTGGTGGTACAGTGGTTAGGTCAGCAGTTCAAATCTGCCAGGAGCTCCTTGGAACGCTATGGCACAGTTCTGCCTGTTGAGTCACTATGAGTTGGAACTGAGGCAACATCAGTAGATTTCGTTTTAGGTTAGTATGGCTATAGTCAAAAACACGTAGTAATAAGTGTTGGCCAAGATTTGTAAAATCAGAACACTTACATACTGCTGGTAGAAATGTGAGTTGTGCAGCTGCTTTAGAAAACAGGCTGGCAGTTCCTCAGAAGAGCAAACATGGATACACCCTGTTGTTGTTAGGTGCCATCAGGCCCGTTCCAGCTCCTAGCTATCCTGTGTACAACAGAAGGAAACACAGGGTCCTGTGCCACCCTCAGAAACATTGTGGTTTGAAGCCACTGTTGCAGCGACTGGGTCCCTCCGCCTCACTGGACATCCCCCGCTTTCTCACCGACCCTTAGTTTTATGAAGCATGGTGTCCTTCTCCATGATGTCTTGCATTTCATCTCCTGATAACATGTGCAAAGTACATGAAACAAAATCTCACCTTCCTCACTGCCAAAGAGCAGTCTGGCTGTACACCTTTCAAGGCAGATTTGTTCATTCTTCTGGCAGTCCATGATGTATTGAATACCCTCTGCCAGCCCCATAATTCAGTTATACCACAGAGCCCACCAATTTCACTTTTATTTATAAATATAACCAGGAGAAATGAAAACCTATGCCCACACAAAAGCTTGTAGACATACAATGGACTATTAAGCAGCCATAAAAAAGGAGTGAAGTGCTGACATATGGCTGTAAGAGAGCTGAACCTTGAAAACATGCTAAGAGAAACTAGTTGCAAAGGACTACAGATTGTCCGCTTCCATTTATGTGAAACATCCAGAATAGGCAAATCTATTTTGTAAAAATAGAAAGTAAATTATTAGTTGCCTAGGGCAACAATGGGCTCAAACACACAAAAGATTGTGATACAAACATAGAAAAGATGGCACAGAATCAAACAATGCTTCATTCCATTACATATAAGGTTGCTGTGAGTCCCAGCCTACCCAGTGGCCACTAGCAAGAACAGCAGGGCTTGGGAATGACTGCTGACGGGCTTGGGGTTTATTTTTAGGTCAATGAAATAGTCTAAAAATTGATGGTAGTAATGGTTGCACAACTCAATGAGTATACTAAAAATCATTCAATGGTACACTTTAAGTGGGTAAGTTGTAAGACATGCGAACTGTATTGCAATAAACTTATTAATCAAAGAGACACCTGCTTCAGAATTACCTTGTCTTCCTATTCCTCAGAATCATGGGTGAGCAGGACCCAGCATTCTGCATTTCATCAGAGCACACAGAAGTTTGAGAACCATGGTCATACATTGCATCATTACACAATTGCCTTACAAGACCCAGAGCCTGGCCTCCAGGCTTCCTGAACAGAGAGTAAAAAGGAAGGCTTGTAACCAGCTCTCAGAGGGCAGTGGCCTCTGTAGGGAGCTCCCCACACCCACTCAAAGTTCTTTATCAATAGCCTCTCTTCCCCTGTGTTGCACTTCTTAGTGTCAGAGGAAAATCTGACATCAGAAAGGGGAAGAGGCAGTGGGGGAAGGGAAGGGAAGACTTCCCTCACTCACTGTGGTCAAGGTTGCAGTCATTGCAGTGCGGAACTCTTGAAAGAAATGAGCTGTTTGTTTGAATTTGTGCCTGCAGCAGAAACATTTGCCAGTCACTTGTGGTTTTTCAAGAACCTGGGAGCCCTGTGTGAACCATTTCTGAAGATCACTTATGACCACCTTATCCGTAAGTAAAGGACCTCTGAGATCCCTGCTGCAAACCGGAAGCTCGGCGGTGTGCAGCCAGTAGCTGCTCCTTGGAAACCCTATGGGAGCCGTTCCGCTCTGTCCTATAGGGTCACTATTAGTCAGAATCAACTCTATGGCAAGTTTTTTTTTTTTTTTTTTAAGTCACTATTTATAACACATAAGACTAGAAAGCTGGGGCTAAGACATCAACCTTCAATGATATTGGGGTTGATTTAGATGCAGGCACACTATTCCTTCTCTGACCTGTGGCCTTTGGACCATTTTTTCTATTTGTGTCTTTGCCCCTGCTTAATGCTAAAACCAGCTCCCCACTAGTTGATTCCAACTCATGATGGCCCCCATGTATGCCAGAGTAGATCTGTTCTCCATAAGGTTTACGATGACTGATTTTTCAGAAGTGGGTCACCAGGCCTTTCTTCCGAGGCATCTCTGGGTTGACTCAAACGTCCAACCTTTCATTTGCACCACTCAGAGACTCTACTTACCAGTAAAATGAAAGATTTTGTAGGGTGGGGATAGTGACTATTGATCGAACAGATGGTTTGAAGTGTCTGTATATTTTATTACTCGACGGCACTTGGCTGGCTGGCTGCTGTATATTTTATTTATCAGTGTTGTCCATATCCCCAGAAGACTTACACCTCTACCTGAGATCTTCAGACCTGGATGTGCTTAAGAATCACCTGGAAAGTTTCTTCCTTAGAACTGGCCCAGACCCTGGGAATCTGTGCTTTTAATACCTGCAGCACACAGATGACACAACTTTGCTTGCTGAAAGTGAACAGGACTTGAAGCACTTACTGCTGAACATCAAAGCCCAAAACCTTCAGTACACGTTACACCTTGACATAAATAAAACAAAAATCCTCACAACTGGACCAATCAGCAACATCATGATAAATGGAGAAAAGACTGAAGTTGTCAAGGATTTTGTTTTACTTAGATCCACAATCAATGCCAATGGAAGCAGCAGCTGAGAACTCAAAGGACAGATTGCAATGGGCAAATCTGTAAAAGACCTCTATGAAGTGTTAACAAGCAAAGATGTCACTTTGAGGACTAAGGGGCACCTGGGCCAAGCCACAGTGTTTTCAGTCACCTCCTATGCATGCAAAAGCTGGACGATGAATAAGGAAAACTGAAAAAGAATGGACACCTTTGAATTATGGTGTTTGGCAGAGAGTATTGAGTACACCATGGACTGCCAGAACTAACTGATCTGTCTTGGAAGAAGTATGGATCCTGTCAGATTGTAATCCTTGCTTGATTATATCAGCATGGATTATGTGGAGGTGTAATCCATACTAAAATAAGGATGCTGAGGCTTCCTTTCATAGTCTTTAGACCTATTATCAGCAGGACCAGCTCCTGCATTCTGTCTGTGCCTTCCCTTCTGGGACTTCCTCACCCTCCCCTAAAATACATCTCACTCAAAATAAATGTCTTGAAATCCCTGCCAGTATTCTAGAGACAAAAGGGCCTTGCTTTTAAGATCTCACGATATTGGACTAAATCATCCTATTATAATAAATCACATTCATGTGAAATATTTAATCTTCGACACCTTGGTGGCAAGCAGGGCAGGGCACACCTATGAAGTTCTATACTATAACCCTCAGAAAACAAATTGATGAGAGCTTAATTAGGAAGTAATTGCCCAGTAACTTGCAGAAGGAGGCAGCTCTTCCCGTCTGTAATTTTGGTTGTTGATGTTTTTCTCTGAGACAGAGCCTATGAGTTCCCAACCCTGGCTTCTTTGTCCTGTCCAAGGAAGACAGAGCAGCTCTATCAACAGCCAACAGAGCCCAGATCAGACACCTTTCCTTTGGTTTCTGTTCCAAACCATGCAGGCAACACGGGCTAGTATAACCAGATAAGAACAAACTGGAGCTCATTCCATGTAGTTTCCTAAATCACCATCAGTTTCTCCAGGGGAAATCAGGAGTTAACTAACGGTTGATAAGAGAACTTGGTGCCTCCACCTAAGCCCTGAAGAAGGCCACAAGCCTGTCCCACCCTGTTCCATCATACTGGAGGCTATCAGGTGCTCCCACCAAAGCCTCAAATCCCTTCAATCTACAGTGCTTTGTGGAAGTTGTCTGGCCCACTTTGTTTTTCACTCTCCAGCCAGGTAGCCACCTTCTTCTCAGTCTTACAGGATTTCCAGGGTCTTTACCAATCCTGAAAATTTTGGATGCTACTGTCTTAAGAAATCCCAAACTTGATCTTTCAATTACAACAGCTCTCTATTCCCTTCACCCCTAAGCTTTATAACTGCTGATTCTATAATCCTAATACTCTCATCCTAGACCTGTGGTTCTACTAGCAGGTAGGCCTGTTGGGAAAATTATACGGATAACAGTGGTACCAGGAACAGTACTAAGTGCTTCCTAAACATTCTCCTTGTATCTGGACAACAATCCTTCAAGGCAGGCCATAATTCTGTCCCATTTTATGGAAGAGAACATTTAGGCTCAGAGAGCTCTACTCATATGTTGCAGGTCATAGCCTTTCATGGTAAAGCCCAGATGTAAAACCAGGCCCGTCGGAAGCGCCAACCTGTGCTCTTAATCATCTGTTTGCTGTGTCACCAAAATACCTCATCCCAGTTCCCTAGGAACCACGAGATCAGGAGAGAAGGTGGGAGCAACTTAAGCAAATTAAACTCAAAAAATGAAATGCTCCTCCACCACTCTGCCCAACCAAACCACTTTGAATTACCTTGAAACTTGCCAAAAAGCCTTCTAGGCTCAGAAATGAGTTACAGACTTGTTCCAGGAGCTAGTAAATGAGTGATGGGAAGAAGAGAATGTGTTCTGGATTATAAGACTGATGAGGTGTAAGAAAAAGTCTCTAAATACTAGTGATGTCTCAAGCGAGCTGTCTACAAAAAGGAATGGCAGGGCCTGTGCCTGACAACCACAGACTTAAATCCTAATCCTAGCCCTGCGGTCTGCTCCCAAGTAGTCCTGCTGCTGGAGCTCAGAGAGCATCCTGTCCTGCCCTCCCAGGGCTGAGGCCGAAGCAGCAAAGCTGAGGTTTACCAGGGTCTGCAGAACAGAGTGGGAAGTCAGCTTTCTGCTGAGCTCAGAGACTCCAGCAGACGCAGAGAAACTGGGCGGACTCGCAGAATAACCTCTAGAAACTTCCTCAGCCCCAGGTACCCTGTGTGCCACATGAGATCTTACTATGTCCCCACGATAAGGCTCTCCCCACCCCCACAGGTCACCTGCTCCCCGGTGGCCCCATAGAAATGCACATTCTCTGGCATCCAGACCAAATATGGACAGCTTTGTAATCTCTCTGCAAACAGGGCGATTCAGAGCACAGCCTTTGGAGGCAACGGATGTGAATGTCAGCTCTGCTTCTTAGGAAGCCAGCCATCTAATTTCTCTGTGCTTCAGTTTCCTCGTCTAAAAACGGAGTTTGCTGTAGTACCTATCTCTCACAGGGTTTGGTCAGTTATAAATGAAAAGGAAAACAAAAAGCTATTTAAGGCAGTTTTTAGCTCTTGAAAGTATTCAGTAAAAGGTAGCTAATAATGTCATTTTTATCTGTTTTTAAGTGGTAGGTTCCCAATCCTCACCTCAATATCCAAGATTCCCTAATGCCATGTCAAGTTGAAGAGTCTTATTACTTGCAAGAGGCCTTACAATTTATCTAACAGAATTATTTTTTTCCCTATATAATTTTCAGTTATATACACCTCTACTGGAGCTATGGCAGCACAGGGGTTAAGAGCTCTGTTGCTAATCTAAAGGTCAGCAGTTCGAATCCACCAGCTGCTCCTTGGAAAGAAACCCTATGGGGCAGTCCTACTCTGTCTATAGCATTGCTATGAGTTGGAATTGACTTGATGGTAAGAAGTTGCTTTGGTTATTAACAGGCACTCAGTGATACCCCTACTCCCAGCAATAACTCTCCTTTGAAGCCTTGGTGGTAAGGTGGTTAAGAACTTGGCTGCTAACCAAAAGGCTCACAGTTCAAACCCACCAGCCACCCCTTGGAAACCCTGTGAGACAGTTCTCTTCTGTCCTTTGGGGTCACTGTGAGTTAGAACAGACTTCAGGGCATATAACAACAACAGACGTCTCTAAGAATGACACAATGTCAGTAAACTACTGAGTGACTGACTACCTGGGATATAGTAAATGTTTAATTAGTGTTAGGGGTTTTTATTGTTTGTGCAGGGAGGTACTTAGTATGTTTCTATCAGTCATTTATTGCATATCCTGGTTGCTGGGAGAGGTGTAGACTTAGTATGGTCCCACCAGGAAAATATATAACCAAGTCAAAAACAGAAGAGCCAGAAAACAAAGAACAACAGTTGAAAGCCTAGCTGTCTAGTATTTCATATACTGTCAGATGCGTTACAGTGTAGAGGAGGAGAGGTCTGCCTTTTTACAATGACTCAGCATGCATACACTCATTCAGAGCTTGAAAGTATGTGCTTATCTCAAAGATTCTCACACCGCTCAAAAGACTTTAAATTCTTTTTTAAATAGCTTCCCTGTTGGCAAATCTTGGGCTTTTAAAGGTTAGGGTAGGATGTTTGGGAAATAGCCAGATGCCAAATAGCCAAATGCCACATTCAGACTCGAGTCTAACAGAAAATGTTAACCTCTGACTGTGTTAAAATGAATCTAAAATGAGCAGTGACAGAAAAGTGAGGATACTGGCTTCTTGAGTGTGGCTCCTCAGATGCCTTTTAAGGCTGTTCCAAAAGAGGAGAGGACTCAAACACGTGCTTTCCCCACACCACCTATCCCCACCTTCCCAGCCCTTCTACCCTTAGGAGTTACAAGAAGTCTGAAGCACAGTCACCTTGATTTATCTCCACTATTCCAAGAAACCTAGGAAACCTGTGTGAGTTTCCTAAAACCCACCATCCTCAGTATATTCCAACTTATAAAGACCCTATAGGACAGAGTAGCAGAGTAGTGGTTAAGAGCCTGGATGTTAACCACAAAGTTGGCAGTGTGAATACACCAGCTGCTTCTTGGAAACCCTATAACAGAGTTCTGCTCTGTCCTACAGGATTACTGAGAGTCAGAGTTAACTCCATGGCAATAGGTTTGGGTTTTGGGGATTATAGGTCAGAGTAGAACTGTTCCATAGGGTTTCCAAGGCTGTAAATCTTTACAGAAACAGACTGCCACCTCTTTCTCTTGAAGAGTAGCTAGTGGGTTTGAACTGCACGCCTGTTAGTTAGCACTGAGTGCTCTAATTGTGCACTACTATAGCTCTTATTTATTTCCTGGGGCTGCAATAACGAACTACCACAGTCTGTGCATGGCTGATATGAACAAAATTTTATTGTCTCGCAGTTCTGAAGGCTAGGATTCCAGACACAGGGTGTCAGCAGGGCATGTACTTTCAAAAGGCTCTAGAGAAGATCCTGTCTTGTCTGTCCCCGCTTCTGGAAGTTCCAGGTGTCCATTGGCTTCCCTCTGCTTTTGACATGGCAGTTTTCCCTGTCTCTGAGTCTTGTTATCTTTTATAAGGGTAGCACCCAGACTGGATTAAGTCCCAGCCTACTCCAGTATGAACTCGTGTTAATTGTACCAGCAGTATCTTCAAGGACCCTATTTTCAAACAAGGCTACATTCACCAGTAGCAGGGGGCCAGTGATGACCAGGTGGGTGCGGAAGGGCAGACAACACCCCCTGACCCAGTCAGAGGATGTCACAACAAGATGGTCCTAGGATCCGTCACAGCAACGATGGGCAGGTGCAGCTGGAGGAAGTGTCGTCTGGGCAATGGGGTCACTAAGGGTTGGTGTCATCCATCACCCGGTGAGGTAATCTGTCACATATACCCACTCCACCCCACCACCTCTGCGAGTCAGACTGCAGCCCTCCACTGGTCTGGTAGGAGATTCTCTACCTTGGCCAACGAGTGGAGAAGCTGTAGGAAGCTGCCCCAGAGAGGGCAGGAGGGGGTTGGGAGGGATGAGGCTATGCCATGGGTGGGTGACATCATGAGGGAGTGCACTGGAGGACAGTGTCGCCACCGGCAAGAGGTGAGGGCTTTAAGCCATCTGTTGAGGGGGGAGGGAAACAATTCATTCTGTAAGACCTCCCCTCAATGTTCACAACCATATGAGCAAAGATCTGTAGTTTCCCTTTTCTTTATGAGGCTCTGCCTTTCTCTACAGGCTGACTATCTCTGTGAGGCTAACAAGGTGGCTGCCGGCAGCCAGCCTCAGTGGAAGAGAGAGGACATTTGCCTCCTGACGTCTATCAATCCCAGAAGAAAAATCTTTGTGGAAGCTTCCACTGCAGCCAGAGAGATGGAAGACTGTGGCCCGGCTGGTTACCTGTCCATGCCAGGAGAAGCGATGGTGGCTGGGGCAGATAATCCACCAGGCAGTGTAAGCACAAGGCTTACCTTGCATACCCAACCATCGGTATTTTTTTACCACATCAAAGGGTTTGCTTCTATGTGTGACTAGCATCTCCAGAGCACCATCGTACAGAAACAAAACCTTTTATCAAATTTACATTCTCTGACACGGGCGGATGATCCAGTAGGCATAGGTAAGCATGTGCTTTACTTTACTTACTTACTAATCTGTAGTGTAATTGAAACTGGACCAAAAGGCCTTTGCCCAGTGCACAAGAAGTCAATTTCTCAGAAGCTGTTTCTGAGAAGAAGACAAAGTTTATTTCCCAGGATAACAAGTAGGAACTCAGAGGTATTGACCTCAGATGGAGTTCCCCATTCTGCCCAAACAATTATGATTCTAGGGGTGGAGAATCAGAAAGTTTTAACTATTCATAGTTTCTACTGATTATCTATTACAAGATGGGGCTAGGGACTTGACCTGAAAGTGGCTGATAGACCTCTGCTGAAATGGGCTCAGCTGCAACAGACGCTGTACTTCCTATGCCTTTTGGTTTCTTGATATGAGTTCTGTTGTTGAGCTTGCTCAGTGGTTCAGGGCTGTCTGTTGATCATGACTGTCTTCTCTGAGCCAGTAAGATTCATCCCAAGCTCTCTAGAGAGTCTTCAAGACAACATAGACAAAGGAGTAATGTGCTGGGGAGGTGACTAGAAGTGGTCTGATAACTGGTGGAGTACTAATGAGTTGGGTTCTCAACCCTTAAAAAGTTTTTTCACTACAGATGATCTGGTGATAATCCTCCTCTGGGTGCTTGACACACTGAAACTAGCTACCTCAGTCCACAATGTTTCCTGGTCCCTGACTAGACTTGGTATACCTGAGGCAAGCATCTTCATAGCCCAGCCTTTCTCTGGTTTATTCTCCTTCACTAAGCAGAATAAGCCACACATACTTCTAAAACTGTCCTTGACAAGATAACCACAGAACTGGCCATAAATGGCCTCAACCTGCCTCTGGGTGGAGACTTAACATCCTAATGAAAGAAAATCAACCTCTTCCTCCACCCTAGGGGATAGGACTCTTGTCTGCAGAAAATGCCTAGTCAACCCCAAGCTCTGAGCACCAGCCTGAAGATCAATCCTAAATATTCATCATGAATCTGCATTTCCCCATCTGCTCTCTGTGGAAACCCTGGTAGTGTAATGGATTAAGCGCTACAACTGCTAACCAAAAGGTCAGCAGTTCGAATCGAATCCGCCAGGTACTCCTTGGAAACTCTAAGGAGCAGTTCTACTCCGCCCTATAGGGTCACTATGAGTTGGAATCAACTTGATGGCAGCGGATTTATCTGCTCTCTGTAAAAGCCCACCTCCTCAAGCTGCCTCTGAGCAGCCTTCAAGGCAGCAGCTGCAGTTGCTTCTTTCCTTGTACAGTGAATAAAGACGTCTTTCTGGTCTCCCACCTCAGCCTCTTGTTTACTGCCTGTAACAAGTCATGCCAAGCAAGACCTGGAGTTTTCACCTGGCAGAGGTCCACACAACCACAATGAGCCGTCTGTTGGTCACTGATCCAGTTGTTCTGTCTACCTCAGTAACTCTCCTATTTTTCCTTCCTCCAGCTAGTCCTTTGTCACTATCCCAGAACTACTGCTGTTGAGTCACTTCCAAGTCATAGTGACCCTGTAGGACAGAGTAGAATTGCTCCATGCAGTTTCCAAGGACTGCCTGGTGGATTCAAACTGCCAAACACTTAATCACTACGTCACCAGGGTTTCTAATCCCAGACAAAGCGGGTAACTTTGGTTCACTGATAGACTCCTACAACTTTGCTGTAATTTGGGCAATGTCTGGTTCGGTGATCGAAAAAACAACCCTAGGCTGTGTTGGAGAAGAAGATGTTTTAGCTAGTCATGCTTTAACAGAAATATCACAGGTAGATGGCTTCAAAAAGAGAAATTTTATTTTATCACAATCCCGTAGGCTGAAAGTCCAAATTGAAGGTGTCAGCTCCGGGGAAAGCTTTCTCTGCTGACTCTGGAGGAAGGTCCTTGTCAGTCTTCCCATGGACCAGAAGCTTCTGAGGCACACGGACCCCAATCTTACCCAAAGGGTGTGCTAAGCTCCCAGGCTCTGCTTCTTGATGGTTAAAAAAGAAAAACCAAACCCACTGCTGTCGAGTCAGTTCTGACTCACAGCAACTCTATAAGACAGAGTAGAACTGTCCCATAGAGTTTCCAAGGAGGGCCTGGATTTGAACTGTCATCCTTTAGTTAGCATGTAGCACTTAAACACTGCCACATCTTTTAGTTACCAGCTGTAGCACTTAAACACTGCCATACCAGGAAGGTCCCGAGGTGCTACTACCTTCTTTCCCTTACTTCTCAAGACATTGCCTCAAGGCACAAAACAATCTTACACTAGAAATTCTCCCCCACCAATTTAGTTGCCATCCATCTACCTTCATTGACATCACAGAAGCAGGATTCACAACATAGAGGAACATCACACAATATCAGAAATCGAGGCCTAGCTAAATTGCTACCCAGGTTTTTGGGAGTGCACAATTCAATCCATGACAGAAAGCAGGGATGGAGCACCTCATTCTTGTTAACAGATGTCCCAGATAGTAGATGCAGTGTATCCCTGCTTTGTCCTAACCTAATGGCCTCTCTTTTCACCGGGAGCCAAATAGTTAAGTGCCAGGAGAGACTGCATACAGACAACGGCTGCCTATCCCAGAGCACTGCCAGCAGAGTTAGTAACAGGCGGAACATTCAAGGACAAGTGGTGTGGTAGGACAAGGATATAGATCAGAACAGGTTAGGCCTACAAATGCTTATACCCTGAACAGTTCATGAAATGTGTTTGATGGTGGGCAGAACAGAAACCCTGCTGCAGGCCCCAACTCAGTTAAACAGCTTTGGTGACAGCTGCAGGACTGGAGATGTCACACAGGAAGTGCAAGATTTTAGAGCCATAGGCTACCCCAGACTGAGTACTGAATGGGGCCAGAAGGCATTTTCCACCCTGCTCCTTCTCTGCTTTTCCAATTCTCAAGAGGCAAGACCTCTGGAGACCCCAGCCTAAGGGACCGGCAGCTTCTGCTCCCTCCAGATCGGAGAGCTAGAGGAGAAGGGGGGAGGAGGCTGTTGAGGCACAGCTGTCCCGGCCCTAAGCCAACCAAACCCATTGCCATGGACTTGATTCCGACTCACAGCTATCCAATACAACTTTCTGAATGATGGAAATGCCCTTTATCCACAGAGTCTGTTACTGTAGCCACTGGCCACACAGGGCTACTGAACACTTGGAGTGTGCCTAGTACAGCTGAGAAACTGAATTTTGAATTTGATTTTATTTACATTGATTGACTTTTTAGTAGCTACATGCAGCTGGTGACTATGTATTAAACAGCTAAGCTTGAGTGACCAAATATCCTTCCTGTACCCACTTCAGGACCTGGAAGGGGAAAGGCAGGACAAATTGAAGGGAACATCCCCATTAGTGATCCATGTCAGGAAAGGCAGATGGTATAGAATGGGAAACAGGCAAGACCCCTGATGTCAACCTCCTTCCTAGACAGACATCAGCTGCCTGAACTCTGGCAGCTGTCACCCAGCCTCTTCCCTCTGAGAGACACTACCTCTGAAGAGGACTTCACCAAGGGTCATCTGAGGCTGCCAGGTGGCCCCAAAGCCACTATCCAGTGAGGAAGGAAGTAACCTCCATACCTCCTACAGTGACCTCCTCCCCATTCAGTGATTCTGGAGATGCCCAATCCCCTCTTGTTTCTGGACTGTGGGAAGTGCCACACACTGAACCTGAGGACCCCAGCTCACACACCCGTTTACGGCCGGGGTCCTGTGCGATCCCATTTCCACATGTGCCGACTGAGTGTCCACCAGATCATGAGAGGAAAAGCTAGACTTAAATAATTTCCTGTCCAAGAACAAGCTGTCACCTAACACAGTGGGAAACCCTCCAAGATAGACAGCAGGAGTGAGGCTGGGCTCCATCCACAAGCCTCTCTGTCTAGAAAGGAAGCTGCTCTGTTGGAACATGCCGGGAGCTAAGTGAATGGCTCCTGATAACTAGAACTGCAAATTAGCACCAAGGCATCAGCCCAAGACTGAAAAAGAAAACAGTGAGCTAGTGGGAAAGTACGATGTCTGATAGAATGGAGACATTTACTCCCTTTGAACTCAGATGATGAGAACTCTTTGTCACCAGAAGCAAAGCCAGGGCACTGTGTGGATACGAGCAGTGGCAGGAGAACACTAAGAGTGAGGAAGGACAAGAGGGTGATGGATAACAAAAGGCCATTTGCCAGGCTGAGGTCAGCATGGCTCCTTTTGTACACCTTCCACTCTGGTGCTACTCCTGCCTCAGGCTTGCAGGACTGTTAAGGAAAACTGAAGGCAGGAGCCCAAGAGTCAAGCCCAGGACTTGTTCTGGTCTAAAATCAAAACATTAAACCATTACCATCAAGTATCTTCTGACTCCTGGCTAACCGTGTGTTATAGAATAGAACTGCTCCATAGTATTGTCTCTGATTGTGTATACCCTTAACAAAAGCAGATTGCCAGGCCTCTTCTTTCTTAGTACCACTGTTGTTGCTGTTGTTGTTAGGTGTCGTCAAGTAGGTTCTGACTCAGAGCCACCCTACGTACAAAGGAACAAAACTCTGCCTGGTCCTTCACCGTCCTCAAAGTTACATCTTTTTTTTGTTAATGATTGAGTGAAAATGTGTAATCCCATATAAATCTGCATGCCTGCCTATGTGCAGTTCCCACTGCTATCCCTGCCCAGTGACAGCACACTCTTCCTCTCCATTCTATACATGTCATATTCTCCTAACAATCTCCTATAGCTTCCTCTCCACCCTCTCCTCCACCTCCAGTAAGAGGTCAGCAGGACGACACCCTGTAGATGCACAGAATCATAAAGTGCACACCCGATATGGTCACTCTGTGTCTCCAAGTCCAAGCCACTCCCACCCAAAGAGTTGACCTCTATTATGATTTATGGGCAGGGGCAACATCAGGGCCATGGACCATGCTTCCAGGGGAACTCCAAGGCCCGTAGACCATCATTTGTGGTCTTTTAGTGGAGATCTCAGGGTGTATCCCTTTTTATTCTTGTGTTGCCAGTGAGACTCAACTTTGTGACCCCCATCACGGCTATTGCTGGTGGTGGCCGGGCACCATCCAGATTTTCTGGTCACATGTCAATGTAGTCCCCAACTCACGAGGGTCTCTCTGTCTTCTGGGTTCTTTCTCCCCCATTTCATTTTGGTCCTTAGTGATCATCCATTGAGTTGGGACCATTTGTCGTATCTCAGATGGCAGCTTGGCAGCTTTTAAGACCCCAGACGCCACTCACCAATGTGGGGTACAGAGAGCTGTCTCAGCAAAACACTATTTGTGCCAGTTGGCCTCAATTGCCCCCAAGAGCATGGTCTCCGGCCCCCTGACACAGCTACTCTGTCCTTTCAATACTGAGTTAAGATGAGACAAGTAATCATGTTACGTTGAAGTCCAATTAAAATTGATCTTTCTAATGTGTGCTGTCACTGATTTTACCCAACCAAATTTCTATCAACTATCTAATCTATATCCCACCCCCTCCCTCCCTCGCAGCCTGGAAATGAGATCTTCTTAGCACTTTAAAGTGACAGCTTTTTAATGCTTTAAAGAGCTCTTTTGTTGCAGATTTGCCCAATGTAATACATCCTTTGGGTTCTTGACTGCTGCTTCCGTTGGTGTTGATTGGTGGATCGAAGTAAAAGGAAATCTTTGAAAATGTCAATATTTCCTCTGTTTATCATGATGTCGCTTATTGGTCCAGTTGTGAAGATTTTTGTTTTATGTTGAACTGTAATCTATACTGAAGGCTGTGGTCTTTGATCTTCATCAGTAAGTGCTGAGAGCCCTCTTTACTTTCAGCAGGCAAGGTTGTGTCATCTGCATATCACAGGGTTAATGAGTCTTCCTCCAATCACAATGCCCAATTCATCTCTGTATAGTCAAGTTTCTTGTTTATTTGCTTGCCGTGCAGATTAAAATAAGTATGGTGAAAGGATACAAACCTTCACACACACCCTTCTTGACTTTAAACCATGAGTATCCCTTTGTTCTGTTTGAATAACTGCCTCTGGGTCATAAAAGCACAATTAAGTGTTCTGCAATTCCATTCCTCATAATGTTATCCATAATTTGTTATGAGCCACACAGTTGAGTGCCTTTTCATAGTCAGTAAAACACAGATAAAAATCTTTCTCACATTCTCTGCTTCAAGCATGATCCATCTAACAGCTGTGATATCCCTGGTTTCACATTCTCTTCCAAATCTGGCTTAAATTTCTGGTGGTTCACTGTACCCACTTTTGAATAATCTTCAGCAAAATTTTACTTGTGTGTGATATTTGTGATACTGTTTGATAATTTCCACATTTGGTGAGATCGTCTTTCTTTGGAAAGGTGCAAATACGGATCTCTTCCAGTCAGTTGGCCAGGTAACTTCCATCAGATTTTCTGGCATAGATGAGTGAGTGTCTAGCACAATGTCTGTTGAAACATCTCAGTGGGTACTCTGTCAGTTCGTGGAGTCTCATTTTTCACCAATGCCTTCAGTGTAGCTTGGATCCCTTCCTTTTGTGCCACTGTTTCTTTTTTTTGTTTTTATTATGACTGAGTGAAAGTATACATTCCCATATAAATTTACATGCCCCCCTATATGCAGCTTCCACTGCTCTCCCTGCCCGGTGACAGCACACTGTTCCTCTCTGCTCCCTATGGGTCTCATCCTCCTAACTGTCTCCTTTCCCCTCCGTTCCACCCACTCTCCTTTGTACCATTGTTTCTTGATCGTATGCTACCTCCTGAGGTAGCTGACCACCAACCGGTTGTTTCGGGTAGTGACTCTGTATGTTCCTTCCGTTTTCTTTTGATGCTTCCATTGTCACTGAGTATTTTCCCAGTAGAATCTTTCAACATTGCAATTTGAGGCTTGAATTTTTTTCTTCAGTTCTTTCAGCTTGAGAAATGCCTAGCTTGTTCTTCCCTTGAAGTGACCATGCAAACTTCCCCCACTCTGTCCTGCCCCCCAATTCCCTCCTGGATTACAGCCCTACCATGCCCCAAGCAAAGTTTGAATTTGATGCAGGAACCCCATATACACAGGCTGGGATCTTGAAGGATGCACAGAATCCAAGGAAATGCATCCTGACCTAACCTGGGACCTGAATGTCCCTGGAAGAGAAAGTGTTCTCCCAAGCACAGCTGCACCCAGACACCTTTAAGGAGTGAGAATGGGCAAGGGAGATGCCAATCCCTATTCCCTGGGGACTGGAGGACACAAAAGCTCCCTGATCCCAGAGGGGTGGGAAGGCTGGGAAGTCCAGTCTTATGGTGGCGAGGCCCCATGTTGTTCTTTGCTCATGAAAATAAGTTTCCAATTTCTGTTTCCCTTGCAACTGGTGTTGTGACATCTGCCTTACTTCAATGGGCTAATAAAACAGGACAAGAACTCCCAAGTTTGGTGATAATAATACTTCATCTTCTTGAGATCCTCTTCGAATCTTCTGTTTAACTCTTTTACTTCACCATTTCTGTCTTCTGCCTTAGCTACTCTACATTCAAGAGCAAATTTCAGAGTCTCTTCTGATATCCATTTTGGTTTTTTCTTTCTTTCCTGTCTTTTTAGAAGTTTCTTGATGACTTCGTCATTCTAGAACTTGTGGAATTGGCTACTAAATTTTTATTTACCAGCTACAGCTATCTATCAACTGCCGCCTAAGAATGGATCAGGATTTATCCCACTAACTCAAATGCCATCTTTCTTTCCAGTCCTCTTGCTTTAGTAATCACAATGTTCAGTTATTTTACTGATTATTTTTGTAACTTTAGACAGCATATTTCAAGCTTACTTGATTTATATATGAGTCCATTTTCAGTTATCTCCCCACTTAGTAAATGAGTTTATTGTGGCCCTTACTTACCTTTCTACAGAAACGTCCCCTTCCCGCTTCTGTTAGATGTACTTTCACACTGATGTTGTTACGATTGATACCATTTATGTTTTCTTAGTAATCATAATTCTATTTTTCTTAATTTATAGTAGATTGATTCCAAAAGTTAAAAACCAATAAGCCATGTTTACATCATAATGACTGCCAATACTGTTCACTGAGAGCCAAACAATGTGACCACTCTACATTTTCTTCTCTGGGGGTCTTGTCACCAAGAGGATGACCTTCAGGAAAGCATGGTGAACAGTGGCCATAAAGATATTTGAATACCAGGAGCTCAGAATCTCCTACATTTACACAAATGTTTAATTTTTGATGATTCCTCACAGTTAAAACAACTATGAAATCAGGACAGAGATTTTGGAAAATATCACCATAAATGAAGTAAGCTGTTGCTTGTATGGGGTGATCTCCTGTGATCCACCCAAGTAAAATCTTCTCACCTGCCTGTGTGGCTTCTTTAATTAGCAATCCACTCCTTTGGGTTAAGCAGAGCCATCAACCTGATGTCATCTAAAACATGTAAATATTCTTAGGAGGGCCACCACATTAAGTGGCTGACACCTTGATGCAACCCCTTTTATCAGATCTCTGCTTTCCTGTGTGTCAGGAAGGGCCAGCTCTAATAAGCTTGGCCCCAGACAGGCGGGGCTACCACAGGGACCCAGAAAGCGAAGGTGGGTCCTTCACTGATTTCTCAGCATCTCCGAGGGTATGCCTTTCCCAGAAGTGGGAGTCAGTGCCAACTGAGCTATTTCCACCTGGTGCTCCCACTCTCACCAGTGACAAGTAGATCCCCGAGGCCTGCCAGGGCTGGTCACAGCAGTAACACAGAAGACAGAGCTGCTACCGTGGCTCCAGCCCTGCCAGAAGTGACAGACCAAACCCAGTGGCAAAGGTGGCAAGAAAGATAGAAAGAAAACCAGGTAAGAAGGTTGAGACTCTGTGGACGGCTCTAGGGAAAATCTGAAGGGGCTTCCAGAAGGAAGTATCCAGAGTGCCATCTTCTATCTCAAAATGCTAGGGTTGACCTAAGCTGAGGAATGTTCTCATTACTTCTTGCTTTTCCATCCTGGTGCATCTCATACGTGATTTGCTTTGTCTGCCACCACCCAGCTGTCAGTTTTTCATTCTGTCGTGACTTGTCTGTTGCTATGACGCTGGAAGTTATGCCACCAGTATTTTAGAGCCAGCATGATCAGCTGTCGTCAACAGGTTTCTGCAGAGCTTCTAGACTAGGAAGAAAGGCCTGGGAGATCTCCTTCTAAAAATTAGCCAATGAAAGCTCTGGGGAACACAGAATATTGTCCCAGACTTCTCACTTGGTTTGGATGCATTGTTACCAAAAAAAACCCAAACCCACTGCCATCGAGTCCATTCCAACTCATAGTGACCCTATGGGTCAGAGTAGATCTGCCCCTTAGAGTTTCCAAGTAGCACCTGCTAGATTTGAACTGTCGACTTTTGGTTAGCAGATGTAGCACTTAACCACTGCGCCACCAGGCTTTCCAGATGTATCATTAGGAGGCACCAATTGCTGGAGTAGAACATAATGTTTGACAAAGTGGAGGGACAGCAAAGGGGAGAGAAACCTTCAATGAGATGGACTGACATGCTGCCACAACATGGATGCAAACATTCCGACCATCATGAGGATAACTAAGATCAACATTTTGTTCTATATTTCTTTTGATTTATTTGTTTTTGTAGGAAAAAAAAATTGAAACAGTTTCTAAATTAACAATGGAGCAAAGCATAACTTTGATCCAATCTGTGCAAGCAGCCTAGACTGCTAATTGAAAGACTCTGTCATGGATTAAATTGTGTCCCCCCCAAAAATACATATAGCGATGTGGCTGGGCCATAGTTCTGATTATTTTGTGATTGTCCTCCATTTTGTGATTTTGCTATGCTGTATGTTAAAGGATTAGGATGGGACTGTAAATCCCTGCATAGGATTACCTCCCCACTCCACTGTAAAAGCCGTTTCCCTGGAGTATGGCTTGGCCACCCTTAATCCTTTTGTCCTACAAAAGATAAAAGGAAAGAGAAGCAAGCAGAGAATTGGGAACCTCACACCATCAAGAAAGCTGAACCGGGAGAAGAGTGCATCCTTCAGACCTGAGGTTCCTGTGCCAAGATGCTCCCTGGACAAAGACTCACACAGTACTGGACTGTCCTCCAGAGTCGACAAGGGGGAAAGTGTTCCCCTGGCGTGGGCATCCTGAATTTGGACTAGTAGCCTACCAGACTGTGTAAGAATAAACCTTTGATTGTTAAAGCCATCCACTCTGTGGTACTTCTGTTGGAGCAGCCCTAGCTGACTAAAACAGACTCCAATACAAGGAAGAAGGGGTGGGGGTGGGATCTTTAGATCCACATTTTCACTAGTGCATTGTTCCAGGTACGTAAGGGGCCCACCATCCCAGCAGAGCAACTCAAGTCGGAAGGCCTGCTCACATCCTCCTCCTTCACCCACAAGACCTCCCTTGGAGACAGCGAGACCCAGGTGGCATTTTTACAGCCATATCATGGCCTCTCCTTCCCCAGAGTTTTGGGATGGGGTTTACAGTAGAAAGTACATTTTGGTTAGTCCAGGGGGGTGAGAGAAAGGCTTTGTCACTGTCTGGAAGGGACAAGGAGCCATGGTGGTGTAGTAGTTAAGCAAGGTGGCTGTTAACCAAAAGGTTGATAGTTCCAATCCACTAGACACTCCTTTGGTCAGAATTTATGCGATGACAATGGGTTTTTTGGGTAGGACACTAGTGTCTCCTGCCAGCCAGCCATGCCACTTTCCACAAGTGGCAGCTACAAGGCCTTCCTACCTCTCACTTCCTGGCTCAAACAACGGACTCAAACATACTGACAATCATGAGGATAACTGGGGGTCAGGCAACATTTCATTCTGTTATACATGAGACTCTGCTAAGACTCCAGGGTGACTCCATGGCTACTAACAGCAATAAGGACAGTATCCACAAAACTGCAGGCTCCATGAGGGCAGGACCTGCTCCATCTTGTCTCCAGCCTCCTCATCCCCAGCACAGCATGTGGCAGGCTGTAAGTGTTCAGTGTTGTATGAGTTCAGTGAATATCTGTGGACTAAATGAAGCAGTAGGCAAATGCATGCACCGTATCCTCTTTGGCTTGCAAATGCTCCTGGGAAGGGTTAGAGCTTCTTTTTTCTTGTCCCTCCACATCCAGGCAGAATGAACCTAATACTGATGGACTGAATGGAATTAAAACGCTAAGAATCGAAAGGAAGGGACTGCCTCTTTAGCCAAAGTGGGGATCTTTCAGGTCGGTTTATATTACTTGGTAATTATTTTATGGTTATCTTTGTAACTTGAAACAATGTGCCTACAGCCTTGAGGTGTTAGTCCTGCCAGTCAAACTTCCTGGGTGTTTTAATCAGCTGGTATTGCTCCAACAAAAAATACCACGAGTGGATGTTTCATAAAGAGAAACTTTATTGCCACAGTCCAGTAAGCCACAAACCCATTTATGAGTTACGAGTCCATTCAATGAGAGAAATCATCACAGTCTGGTAGGTTGAGTCCAAATGCAATGAGAGTATCTCAGCACAGGAAACTTGGGTTCAAAGGACGTGCTCTGCTCTCCGTGCTGCCGTCGTGGTGGTGTGAGGGTCCCAACTTACTCTGATCATTTCTCTCTCTTATACTCCACAAGCTGGTAGCTTGAGTCCTGCCTCACCAGCACAACTGCCACCCGTTCTCCATCATCAGCATCGCAGAGGCAGGATTCACAACACGTGGGAGGAACTGCACCACATTAGGACTCATAGCCAAGTCAAATCAGTATATACATTTTGGGGGAAACACAGCGCAATCCATGACACTGTAGAAGTGAGTGTGTTTGAATGAGGACAGCTGATCCAGGGACTAGGAAAAGGGGCTTTGGGTGTCCACTTTACACCTGGGGAAATGACAGCAGTCATTTCAAGTTTTTAACTACAACTTTATTTGAAATAACAAAAGGTTGGAAACAAGCTAAATGTCTCATCCACTGAGAACTGGTTAAATAAATGATGATCCATATAACGAAATTCAATGTAACCACAAAAAAGGAGGAAGCTCTTTATGTAGCAAGATATATCATTAGGTGAGAAAATAAGACACAGGACAGTGTGTATAATACTGTTTGTGGAAAAAGGAAAAACAATAATGCAGACAGACACACCTACTTACGCATAAGTAAAAATCTTTCTGTAAAAAAACATAATCTGGTAGCATTGGTTGTTTGTGGGGACGGGAGACAGGTGGTTTGGGAGCAGGGTGGGAGACTTCACTGTGTACACCCTTGTCTTACCTTTTGAATTTTGAATCATGATTGTATTACTTTTTTAAAAAAACTTAAGTGAAATCGAATTTTGAAATAGCTAATAACAAATGCCTCTTTTATGATTAAGTTCTATCTTTCTAATCCATTTTCTAGCTTTAGCACAGTTCTATGAAATAGATAACTTTATCTCCATTTTCCATCTAAGAAAACAGGCTTGGAGAAAAAGGCAAACAGGTTAAGTTCACATGGCAATAATGTGGGGGAGCTGGGATTTAACCCTGGGTATCTGACCATGTACCTAGGCTTCCAGCCCCCCATAGTCTGGTGAGCCTCTTTCTGTCGGTTTTCACTGTGCCAGCAAGACCAACGGGCAGTTTATGCCAATGATCCATTTATAAACCGCCACTAAAGAGCCAACCCGAGGGAAGCCCTGACTCAGGCAGAGCAAAGCCCTAAGCAGAGAGGTTCCTGGAGCCTCTGTGAAGGTACTGTGTGAACACTTGTGTGTGTGAGTCTGTGTGAGTTGGAAACATGTGAGCACATAAGTCTGTTTTGGAAGTATAGCCAGAATATTCCTTAGAAGCAAGCATAGCAAGACGCTGCCTCACATACTTTGGACATGTTATCAGGAAGGACCAGGCCCTGGAAAAGTACAACATGCTTGGTAAAGTGGAGGGCTGGTGAAAAAGAGGAAGACTCTCATTGACACGGCTTGACAAAGATTGTGAGTGTTTTATTCTGTTGTCTACAGGGTCAGTGTGAGTCAGGACCAACTCCGTGACACCTAACAACAAAAAAATAATCATGTGAGAATGTGTTCAAGCATATGTGACTGTGTAAAATGTGTGTAAGTAGTGTATGTCAGCGTATGAGAGTCTGTATGATTGTAAAGTGTGTGTGTGTGCATGTATGTGCTCTGAGGCCTAGAAGGCCTGATGTGGAGAAAACCGATCGTGAAGGTGGGCAAGCAGCTGAGGAGACAGAAAGTTCAATAGGAGCCTCTGACGGAAGGGGAGGAGCAGGCAGAGTGTGGGGAAGACCCAGGTGTGGCTGAGCCCAGGACCCTGGAGGGAAGGCCTGAGGCTCTGGTTAGTCCCCAGCAGCTACCATGTCAGGGGGCTGCAAGTCTTCAGAGCTGGTAGCCTTCAGGCCAGGGGCCCAGGAAGCAAGGTCCCTGCCCACAGTTGAGGCACTTCTTACCCTAACTCCAACAGATGAGTTGTTGGTTACCGTGAGTAGGGGTTAAGTGACAGCCAGCTGTAGTAGTAACTTAGTGAGTAGGCTTCAGTGTATCCAGAGGTAAAGATTGAAGAGTGCACACTGCACCTGACAAATTGTCTCCTCTGCACTGGATATTCTGTAAATAAACACTCTGGTAGCAAGAGTCAGAGCTTTGGAGACTGGCTGGCCTGCCTCTGCCTGGCTCAAGGGAAGGGAGACTGGAGGGGGCCTGTCTGGGAAGGATAGGAGGATTAGAGGGAAAATGGATTTAGAGTGGCCACCTGCAAACTGCTGTGCTTAGGGGGCTGACTGAGTGTGTGCCCTGGCTGTCTTGTCCCCTGGAGTACCTGCCACCCTCCATGCCCATCTCAACCAGACGTACCACAGTCTCCGTGGGTTCCAGGTACTAATGAAGAAACCCAGCTCTTTATACCGACCATTGCCATCCTTGTCAGGCAGAAGCTGTGTATATGTGTGTCCGTGCACACACCAACGTGTACCAGGCAAGCAAGTGAAAGGGACCCTGGAAAGCAGCCTGTCTTGGTCTTGCAAGTGAGGGGAGCGCTGTCTTCTCTAACTGCACCTAAGAAAGCCTGTGTCACCAGTCTGGAGCAGGAAAGTATGATACAGCACCATGGTCGAGAGCTGGCGCTTGCAGTTAGTCAGAACCGAGTTTGGGTCCCAGCTACCCCACTTATTAGCTTTGTCACCTTTAAAGTCACTCAGATTCTCTGAGCCTCTGTTTCTTAAACTCCAAATGGGATTAGCAAGAGTCCCACCCTCACTGAACTGCCATGGGCATCTCAGGAGTTTGGCCTGGTGTCTGACACACACACTAAGGGCTTAGTAAACTGTCCTCACTGTTGTCATTAAGCACCTGTGCTCAGGGATTCTGTCCAAATTCCTGAAGACAAGGTTCCTCTAACCTGCACAGTATCCCAAAATGAAAAACCAAAGGAGGGAAATAGGTGAGAAAATAACATTTGAAGAGAACCTGTTGTGCCAGGTATAGTATTACAAGCTTTCTTACAATTTAAATGCATTTCAATTTCAGTGCAATTCATTTAGTAACAACTCAAAAGATTCTGGAGTCTGAGATGTGGCCCAGAGACGAGACTCCCAGGTGGGGATGGAGGATGAGGGGATAAGTGTGACAAGGGAGGCAAGGCAGGCACCTCAAGGGGAACGGACACCCAGGCCTTGAGTCAGTGTGCCCTCGCTGCCCCTGGTCATTTCCCCTGTGTGGGGAGGTGCCTCGTGGGGGATGTGCAGACCACAGAACCTCATCGCCCGCAGAGCCGGAGTCACCCGACTCACAATAATGCCTCCTTTCTGCCCTGGCGGAGACAGAGGACATTGTGTATGAGGCCATAATCCCGGGACTTGCAGTGCAGCTCACCCCCTAGAAAGGCATGATTGTCTTGACCAGATCTGTGGTCTGGGGATCCTGTACCATGTGCCCCGGCAAACCCAGAGCTTGCAAGGGACAGTCACTCTCTGGGGACAGAGTGCTTTAGAGATCCCAAGGAGCTAGGGTAAAGAAGAGAAGCTTTGGTTCAAGCCAGACAACGTAGAACAGAGGGTGCATTTCGAAAGCCATGTGACAGAGCCTCTCAAAGCCTCTATCTAGCGCATCCCTGGAAAATTGACAGCTAAGAGAAGGGGCTGGGGGTTAAGAGGGGGAAAAATGGTTGGTGACAAGCCACTTCCATCTCATGGTAGTGACCCCGTGTGTGCCAGCACAGAACTGTGCTCCGAAGAGTTTCCAATGGCTGATTTTTCTTAATTGCTAGACTCTTCTTTCAAGTAGCCTGTGAACTCAAACTTTCAGTTAGCAACTGAGCACTTTAACTAGTTGCACCACCTAGAACTCCAGGATCATTTCCAAATCAGAGCCCCCAGGTTCAAATCTCAGCCAGGACACTTATTAGCTGGGTGATTTGGGGCAAAATTACAGGTAAAACATAGTTTCCCTCACCTCATAGATAAAGAGGCTTGTGAAGATTAAACAAATTGATGTCTGGTCCCCGGAAAGGCTCTCATGAAATATTACCTATTGCAAAAATTATTATCTTCCTTGTTTCTTCTGCAGATTAAATGAGATTGACAATGCAAACCGTTTAATACAGAACCTGGAATTTGATAGCTGCTAATAAACATCAGCCTGTGTTCCGCGCCTTGACTTCTGCCCAAGGAGCCCCAGTTTTCTGTAATTAGCAAGGGGTCTTCTCTTCTTCACAGGCCTATTTCTTCACAGAGGAAGGTGTTTGATGAAACTGTCTTGAGGCAAACTAGCCTATTCACTTTTTCCCTCTGGCAGCTTCTGTCTTGTGGATGGAGCCAGCAGCCAAGCCTCCCAAAGAATTCACACCTATGTTCAGCTTGAGCCTCACTCTGGCCCAGCTGCGGAGACCGTCTTTCCTTTACCTCAGAGTCCAGGAGTCTGACTGCCAAAGCCTTAGGCAGCAGCCCTCCTACCCCATGCTGAGGACCCTGCAGGAATCAGGAGGGAATGTGCCTGCTGGGCCCCCATCCACTTCTAATAGGCTGGGCCTCTCCTCCTCCCTCCCCCACAGACACACAGAGCTTTCTAGTCAGATTATGCCATGGAAACTATGCACTGGGTCTGCCCTATTCACATGGCCTCAGAGAAAAAATAACAGTCCTTCTGTCTCTGCCAAGACCCACAGGCCTAGCAGGCCTGAATGACCAAAGCAGGCCTCTTGTGTGAAACAGGTTCCCGAGAAAATCTCAGGATGGCTTGTTTGGGGGCACCCTCAAATTGTTCCCCTCCCCCAGTCCATAACCATCTGTCTCTGTCTCCTCAGAGATGTGGAATATTTGGCTGGGTAAGAACATACTGCCTTATATGGCAATTTTCTTTCTGAGAACAAATCTTGTTTCCCTCTGCAGTATCTTTCTTAGACCCCAAAGCCCTGCTCTGATCCTCCTCCAGCTCTCCCCTCTCCCTGGAGCAAAGCAACGGGCGACAGGACATGCCTCCGCGGGGCCCACTCCCTCCCACCATCTCCCCTTCTAGATCTGTGGTGTCTGAGAGGTTAGACACTAGCCACAGGTCAATTGAAATATTACTCAATAACCAAAACAATTATTGAAAACTTTAAAAATTAAAAATTCAGTTCCTCAAATGCACTAGCCGCATTCTACAAGCTCCCTTTACCCTGGAGGCCAGGGACTGCCCTATCGGCAGCACAGATAGCAGCATTTCCAGTATTACTGACTGTTTCATTGATTAAAGCTGCTCTGGATCCTGATTCAGAAACTCTGGTGACACAGTGGGTTAAGAGCTACTTCTGCTAACCAAACTGTGGACAGTTCAAATCTACCAAGTGCTCCTTGGAAACGCTATGGGGCAGTTCTAGTTTGACCTGCAGGGTCACTATGAGTTGGACCCCACTCCACAGCAGTGGGTTTGGTTTTGATTTTGGATCATGCTTTGGAATTCTCTGGTCAGTAGGTCCCTAAATCAGTTGGTCTTCAAGGGTGTCTCCCCTTGTTCTGAAATCTCAAGGGCAGTAGTATCTCTGGCCCTGAGAGTGGCCAATGGGTGCTGTTTACTAGGCGTGTGGATGCAGCTGGAACTTGTGAGCTATGGAGCCCACAGGACTGTGTGAGAGGCCTCTTAAGCTACGAGATGATGGGAAGACAGGCAACCAGACTGGGAGGAGAAGCAGAACCAGACCACCTTATGGCCACAGTCTTGTGCAGAACTCCAAAAACTCTAACTTCAAAACTTCTACCAGGTCATTATGAAGGAATGCTTTTCAAGGTAGGTGGTAAATGTGCATGTTGTCTAAATGTCAAATTTTTAATATCTAGGCATATGACATGTAGCCTCCACTTGTATTCTTGTTATAGGCACCACACATCTGAAGATAAGTCTGTGTCTCCCTGTCACCTTTATGGTCAGATCCTGAGGACAGAGACCAGGTCTGATACCTGGGTGCCCCCTAACCCCACTGCACCTGGTATGATGCCCACTACACGGTGGCACTCCCTAAGTATTTGCTGGCTTTATTATTGTTATTGTTTATTATTTATTTATCATTCTGCAAGAAGCCCAGTGATGATGGACAGAATGGGGCCAGATCCAGAAATGATGTTATGTGAAGAACCATGGGGGATGTTTAGTTTAGAGAAGCCTGGGGGCTGGGTAGATAGAATACTTTTACTCTGATGAGCCATTATACAAAAAAAAGGACTAGGAACACCCACTGGGATTTGAGGATCTGCATTGCTAGCCACAGGAGGGTTTTGCATGGCCTGGGCAGGACCTAACTGGGATGAGTTCTCTGCTACAGAGCAGTCTCATACGTGGCTTGGAGGACCACCTGGTTGAGATGCTGCAGTAGAGCTGCTTGCTCCAGAAAAAGGAAGAGTGGGCTTAGGTGGGTTCTTCCATTTCTGAGACAGCCACACAGCAGAGGGATTTCTAAGTCACACAAAAGCAGGACTTACTGTCTTTGTTTTGGGTTTCCCATCAGCATCAGGATTTTGACTGCTTTGCTTCGAAATGCAAAGTCTAGCCCCTGCGCTATCTCAATCTCTCCACCGGCTCTGATGGGTTCCAGGGCTGGGGCTGGGGGCTAGGGCTGAACTTCCCTTCTCAGAGGCTGTGGGTGTGTCAGGATGGAGAAGGTGGCTGAGGCTGGTGTGTGGAGTGGAGAGTCTAGCAAATGAGCAGAGAGTAATAAACCCCAGAAACAACAGGTTCAAACAGGCCTCGAGAAGGTTTCAGGAGCTGGGGCCCAAGCAGAGGGCTGAACACAGCTCCCTGAGCGAAGCCAGTCGGGAGAGCACACTGCCCTGGGCTTGAGAGCAGGGGTGCGAGCCCAAGGCTGGCTCTAACCACTGCTCGGCAGTGTGAAGCACAGGGCAGGGACGGTCAGCAGCAGGGCGAGGGGTCAGGGAATCCCACGTGTGTTTCCAGTGACCAAGAGGAGGCGTTTACTTGATGTTGGCTCAACAAAGAGGGAGGACTTGGTTTCTCTGTACTAATCAAGAGTTGCTACAGGGTGAGGCCAGTTGGATATACAGAACTGAGATATCCCTCTGGGAGAAGGAGAAAGGTGTTCACATAAAAGTGCTCAGCATTTTCTCTGGTGTCTAGGTGGTATTCATACACGACAGATGCTATCCGTATTTTGACAGTATTACAAGCAAAGGAAATTGAGATGCAGAGAGGATGAGTTAGGTGTCTGGTTCACATGCTTTCTAAGCGAGAGACCAGAATCCAAATCCAGGTGCTCTGGC
This sequence comes from Heterohyrax brucei, assembly GCA_028571685.1. Classification (NCBI taxonomy): domain Eukaryota; kingdom Metazoa; phylum Chordata; class Mammalia; order Hyracoidea; family Procaviidae; genus Heterohyrax; species Heterohyrax brucei. The sequence continues at coordinate 85,826,453 of CM053151.1, read as the reverse complement.
TGCAGGCTTTCGTGGGCTCCCCAGGGCTTGATTTGAATTCACTGGGGGATGGAGTCCTAACCTCCGTTTCTGCAAATACAGAAGTGGAGACTGGAAATGGCTAAATAAGTTGCCTCAAGTCATGCAGTTGGTAAGTAGCAGAATCAAGATTCTAACTGGGTTGGTGGGACCCCAAAGCCCAGGCTCTGTCACCCTACACCAAGTCTCCAGGACAGAGCAAGGTGAGGGTTTGTAAGTACCGATACTTTTTAAATCACAAAGTATATATATATATTTCTAATTTTTTAAAGACGTGAAGCAATACAGTCTCTGTGACAACGGCAGTGTACTCTGACTAGGTAAGCTGGGTGGGCCTCAGACAAATTGGCAGTCAACAACTCCGCTGCACTGTTGCTACACCTTCAGGTGCCAGCTGCCCGTGCTGACACTGCAGACATCATTCCAGTGGCCCAGGTGAGAGTAACCAGGGTTTTACAAAAAATCCTTTGTGAAATGGACCCCCTTTTCAGCTTGAGAATAGTTTATATCAGGCCTTAAATTATGTTTTGTTGTCTAGTCTCTTCGCACTAACCCCCACCCACAACGTGGGTCCCCACCCCTCCCTAAGCCCCTTTTCCCCCTTCCCAGTGTCTAGCTGGGGACCCTGTGACGTGGTAGAAAGAGCTCTGTACTGAGGGTCCGCAGACCAGGTCTAGTTATGCCACTGATTAGCTGTGTGAACTTGACCAAACAGTCAGCTTCTCAGAGACTCATCTGGAAAACGCAAATAAATCCAGCTCTTCCGGCTCTCAGACTCCACGGAGCTGGTGCTTGCTGCTCTTTATCCACCCAGCTGGTTTTGCCCAGGCACTGTGCTACTTGCTGGAGAAACAGAGGTGACCACAGCCCCCCTCACTGGCCCCAAGGGGCTCACAGTCTAGCTCTGTGATACTATTCTGCACGGTAAGTATCCTAATAAAGGCAAGTTGATACTGTGATGTGTCAAATCACAGAGTTCTTCTTGGAGGAATGGGAAAGACTTTAAGGAGAAGGAAATCCTTCAGCTGAGAGCTGAGTAAGTAAGGAAGGGCATTCTAGCCAGATGGAATAGCAGGTGCAAAGGCAAAGAAGTGTGGATTGGCGCAGCACAGCCAGGCCATTGCGAGTCATTTGGTGAGGCTGCAGCAGATACTGTGTACAAAGGAGAAGGGGTGAATCCTAAGAGATGACAGCAGTCACATCATGGAGGCACAGGGACCTACAGAGGGTTTTAAGCAGGGGAATCATACCATCTAATGTGTCTTCAGCAATACTGTGGTTGTGGCAGGAAAGACGGGCAGAGTGCAGCAAGCCTGCAGGTAGAAAGACTTACAGAAAATGATTTCAGCAGTCCGGTTGAAAAATACTGAGGACATGAACCGAGGCCGAAGCATTGGGTTTGGAAGGACAGCAGGGACAAGAGAATTCTTCAGTTTCAGTGACATATTAGACGTAGAAGGTAAAAGAAGAGGTCTAGCAGCTATGACGGGACACAACATAGAGTTCCTGAGGCAACACGAGAAAAAGGTGTGCAGCCCAAGAACTCTACTAAAGGACCTGAAATGATGGTCCGACAGCCGGGAGGGTCCCCTGGGAACATGGTCCCTAGACCTGCTGCTCTCCCTGACCGGAAACCAATAATGAGGTCAATTCTTCAGACGAGAATGGACTGGGCTCGAGGATACAGTGTGGCCATATGATATGCGCTTCGTGGTTCTCTGCACCTACAGGAGACTGTCCTATTGCTGTCTTTCTAGATGGGAGAGAAGAAGGTGGAAGGGGAAGAGATGCTTGTTAAGAGGATACTAGGTATACAGAGTGAAAAAGAGGAGTGTACTGTCACTGGGTGAGGAGAGCAGACAGAGCTGCACATACGTGGGCATGTAAGACCAATTTGGATTACATACATTCACTTAATCACAATAAAAAAAAATTATTTTTAAAAAACAAGAGGTCTAGGATGAGCCCCGGTTTCTGACTTGAGTGCCTGGGGAGATAAGAGATACAGAGGAGGAATAGGTTTAGGGAAAAGAATAATGAGATGATGTTGGGAAAGATACTGAAGTATGTGATGTGTATCGGTGTGAATGAGAATTCCATTATTCTAGAAAGTTGGTATCATTGTAAAAGCATTCCCTTACCTTAGCAGTGTTCTTAAAGCGCTTTCAATGTATCTTTCTCTTTTTTCTTCATTATCAGTAAGCTGCAGTCTCTCACTGCCCCTTGAGGCTTACTGCTCTAGGGAAGGAGAAATGCAGGGTGGGGAATTAGGAACAGGGAACCAGGGCTGGAAGGGAAGCCTCTGCATGACAGACACAAGTACAAACCCTTCTGCAGTCAGGGGAGGGACAGAGCAGATGCCATTGCCCTTTTGCTCACCCCAAACTTTGATGACGGTGTGGAGAACAGTAAGAAAAACTCCCCAGAGGATGGGAGCACTCCAAAGACAAAAGATATGTGCCCCGTTCCTTATTTGGAACACTGGAGCTGTCACCCTTGCCCTGTGAGTATGTCCCCGTGTCCACCTGGTGGCTGCAGCCCGCTAGAGACATCTGCATAGTATGGTGACTCTTGAAGGGGGCCTGGGATGTTCCCCTATCTCCCAGTCTTCCCTACTCCAACTCCCCTGGTCTTGGATGTGGTCCAGGAGAAACCTAGAAATTCCTAAGAGCCCCATGAGGATACACAAAGTCTTGGAGAGTTGAGAGTCTACGGACTTTCCTTGAGCCTCAAGCCAGATGGGAAATGGCAAAAGTGGTCCAGACATCCATCGGGCTGCTGTTTGCAGACTGATCCAGGATCCACGGACCAGGTGAACCCCCAGATCCCACCGTCCAGCGCTGCACATGTGGATGCCACAGACCACACGGAAGCAGGACTTCTTAGCAGAGGCCAGTGAGACCCAGAGGACAGCACAAAGTCCAGCACCCAGACCAGCCACCCTCTCCCACTGCCCCCAGAGTTACACTCAGGGAACTGGCAGGAAGCAGTGTATCTTGGGGAAGAGGTATAGCTCCAGGCGGGGATCTGAGGGAATTTTCACTCAAAGGAGACAGAACTAGTCTAACAAAACTATGTTGAAGTGGAAGAGACTGGTTTTGCTTTATTTGGTGATTTTGAGGTTTTTACTTAGTTTGCTAGTGCAAATACCATAAATGGAATAGTGTGCTGTCACCGAGCAGGGAGAGCAGTGGAAGCTGCATATAGGTGTGCGTGTAAATTTATGTGGGAATGTACATTTTCACTCAGTCATAATAAAAAAAAAGAAGAAGTACCATAAATGAATGGCTGTAAAGAACAAAGATTTGTTTCCTCCCAGGTCACGAGGCTGGGAGTCTGAATTCAGGACACGACAAAAGCAGAAAGCTCTCTCTGGTTGCTCTGGGGAAAGATCCTTGTCCCTTTCAGCTTCACAGCCCCGGTGTTCCTTAGCTCCTCCATGACCTCCACCTGGTCTCTGTCTTCCTCTTTCTTGTCTGTCTGATCTCTGCTGAAACCCCGAAAGTGATAGAGTCATACCCACACGGATAGGGTCTGAGCTGTAGTCTGTAATTTTTCACACCTTCCTGAATTTGATTTGTAGGTCATGTTTATGAGGTCTAAGTTACATTACTATGACATTTCACTCTTTCAAAGTATACAGTTCAATGAGGTTGGACAAATGTTTGACCTTAATTAAGGTCAAACCACCCCCAAAAGTTGTACCCCCCAAAACTCCTTTGTACCCTCTTTGCTGTGAATCCCTTTTCTCCACCTGTAGCCATGGGCAATCACTGATCTGATTTCTGTCATGATAATTTTACCTTTTCCAGAATGTTATATAAACAGAGTCACACAGTTTGTAGGCTTCTGCGTACAGCTTTTAAATGTATCTCTTAATTACCTTGGTTCCTTCCCCTACCTTCTCTGAAAATTGCTTTAAATGGACAAATCCAGGATCACCAGCCATCTAAGCAGCCTCCCCTAGCCCCATCACTGGACCCTTCACGTGACAAAGGTACCCAAGCAAGCCTTCACTAGGGCCAGCCTGACCTGATGCTAGCATTCTAATCCCGTTGGCCCTGGAAGATTTGCTTTTCTTCTGAAGCTGTTTCTTTGGCCTCTTAGGGACACAGAGGCTATGCCTTCACATCCCGTCGGCCCGTGATGCCCCCCTCTTCTCCTTATCTTCCGCGTCTCACCTGCACCAGCCTCAGAAATCCACACATACTGCCCCCACCTTCCTGGGATCTCCAAGCATCTCTCCTCTTCTTCCTAAACTTTTTTTTCTGTTCTTACCACCCTCCATCCTTTATCACAGTGGTTTCTGCGCCCAGCTCATCTTGTGATCTTATTTGCCACAGAGAGAGCCCTGCTACCCAGCACCCTGTTAGTATCATTTGGCTGGTTGGATTGGGGTTTGTTGACACTTGTGGTTTTCTCTGTCAGGGAGGAAGAAGTAAGAAACCTTGACATAGTATTTTTTTTCTTGCCTCACAGCAGATGGGGACTCCGGGCAGGGCCTGTGCCTACACGTGCCCCGTTGGGTACTGCCTCCGTGACAGTGAAGAAAGAAGGAGGTAAAAGGTAAGGCATGAGGGAACACTAATCGTATTCAGGGGTGGGACTCAATCTGCCTGACAAGGGAGGACCTCAGAGGAAGCTCTCTTCCCATCCGTGTTAGACATCTGCAAGGTAATTGCACCTCCAAGGAGATACGTTTTTTTTCTTTCTCTTTTTTTTTAGGTTAATCTGTTTTTCCTTTCCTTGAACATTGTATTGTGGTTAGTTTACAGAGTAAGTTAGTTTCCCATTCAACAGTGTTTTGTGACATGGGTAGCTATCCCCCTACTGTGTCGGCACTCTTCCGGCTTCTTCCCTGTGGACCCCGTTTCTGTTTTGGCCAGTTTTCTGACCCCTACCTGCATTCTGAACTTTGCTTTTGGGTAAATACTGACCCTTTGGTCTGGTCTGGTTGATCTGAGCAGCCCGTTTCTGACAGGTGTTATTATTCACTGTGTAGGACTGTCTACTGTTTGGCTGAAAGGGGATCTCCGGAAGTGGGTTCAGTTCCAGGTTTAAAGGGCGTCTCAGGGCTATGGTCTCAAGGGTCTTGGCAGTTTCTGTCAAACCACTAAGTCTGATCTTTTTTATGAATTTGAATTTCGTTCTCTCTTTTTTTCTCCCGCTCTGTCCAGAGCAGTGAGTAGCTGCACATGGGCATGGTCTAGTTCTTCCGGTCTCAAGCTAGTGAAGGGTGTGGTTCGTAGAGTCCAGGAGCCCTTTCTGCTAATTGCTTCCATGGGTGTTTGCTTTTCCTCACTCTTCGTTGCTCTGGACAGGCAGAGGTCAACAGCTTTATCTCAGACGGCAGCTCAAGCTTTTAAGATCCTAGTTGCTGCTCACCAAAGTAGGACGTATAACAGTGCCTTTATGGACCATGCTGTGCCAGTTGACTTAGATGTCCTCCAAGGTCATAATCCTAAGCAAGTGACTCAGTCCCTTGAGACACCTCCTTTCTTCATTCACCGCTGAGCCTTTTCTAAGTGTCAAACTCAGGGAACCAAGTGTGATCCTATGTGTCAAACAGGACAGAAGACTTGCTGTGGGAGAGCATGCTGGAAGCATCTGGAGCGGACAGTGGGCGACGGTAGAGAGCATAGCTATGGGACACTGGCTGCCTCTCTGCATGTTAGCTCTTCTCTGGAGTAACAGGTCCTCACTCATGGGCTAGAGGGAGCTCAGGCTGTATTCAAGCTTTCTTCAAAATTGTGGTAATACATAGATAACAAAACATTTTAAGTGTATACTTTGTGGGTGTTAACTGTAATAACACTATCACCCTTTTCCAAATGCTTTTTGTCATTCCAAGGAGAAACTCAGTACACCTTAAGCAGTAACTCCTCTTTCCCCTCCCCCTCCAGCCTCTGGAAACTGCTAATAACTTTTGTCGATGTGTATTTGACTATGCTTTTATTTATTTATCGTGATTGAGTGAAAGTGTACAATCCAGTTTAAATTCACATGCCTGCATATATGCAGCTGCTACTGCTCTCTGTGTTCTCCACGTCCCTCCTTTCTGTTCTACACAAGTCATATCTCCTTATCAATTTCCTGTCCCCTCCTCTCCAGCCTGTCCACTCCCATCTAGTAAGAGGCCAGTAGGACCACATCCTATAGATGCATAGAACTATAAAGTGCACACACAATATGGTCACTCTGTCCCCGAGTCCAATCCATTCCTCTCCAAGGAGTTGGCCACAGTCATGATTAATAAACAGGGACAGCATCAGGTCTAGGGACCATGCTCCCAGGGAAACCCTGAGGCCTTCAGACTCTCAATTGAGGTCTTTTAGTGGTGTTCTCAGGGTGCACCCCTTTTTTTTCTCATATTGCCACTGGGACTCAACTTTGTGAGGCCCATCAGGGCTGTTCCTGGTGGTGGCCAGGCACCATCTGGTTCTTCTGGTCACATGTTGATGTAGTCACTGATTCATGTGGGTCTTTCTGTCTTCTGGGTTCTCTTCCACCTGTGTCATTTTTGTACTTGGTGATCAACTGTTCCTGCTGAGTTGGGACCATTTGGTATACCTCAGATGGCAGCTTGCTAGCTTTTAAGACCCCAAATGCCACTCACCAATATGGGATGGAGAAGACTCTCTTAGCAATAGACTAACTGTGTCCATTGGCCTCGATGTCCCCTGAGAGCGTGGTCTCCCAACCCCCACCCCTGCTACTTTGTCCTTGCAATATTGGGTTAAGATTGGAAGACTTTTCAGGTTATGCTGAAGTCCAGTTAAAATTATCTTCTTTCTAGCATGTGCTATCACTGATTCCACCCAACAAAATTTCTATTAACTATCTGATCTGTAACCAGCCCTCTCCCTTCCTCCTTCTCCTCCCTTGCAGCAGTCAAAGAGTCTTTTCTTCTGTACATGAGTCTGTTTTTAAGTCCTTATAGTAGGTGTATCATACGTTATTTGTCCTTGGGCTGCTGACTAATTTCACTCAACATGATGTCTTCCAATAGAAACCCAGTTATGAGATGTGTATTTGACTATTCTATAGATTTCACACAAGTGAGATCACGCAAAATTTGTCCTTCTGTGTCTTATTTCATTCAGTGTAATGTTTTCAAGATTGACATTATAGTGTGTCTCAGAAATTCACTTTTCTGTAAGACCAAATAATAATTCATCATAGAGATATACCATATTTTGTTTATTCATTCATCGGGTGGTGCACACCTGGGTAGTTTCCACCTTTTGGCTTTTGGGAATAGGGCTGCTGTGGATAATGTGCAAGTATCATTTTGAATCCCTGCTTTCAAGTCTGGAGTATAAACCTAGCTGTGGAGTTGCTAGGTCATGTGGAAGTTTTTTGTTCAACATTTTGATGAAATTTCAAACTGCTTTTCACAGTGGCTGCACCATTTTATATTCCCATCAGCAGTGGACGAATGCTCCAGTTTCTCCACATCTTTGACAACGTTTTCCATTTTTCTGATAATAGCCATCACAGCTGTAAAGTATTACCCCACTGTGAGATACCCAAGATTTTTGATGTCACTTCATTATCAAAGGCTGGCTCATTATCAAAGATCTTAGGCTTTATGTCTGTTCCAAGTGGTAAGCAAGGGTTGGAAGGGCAATGTGTATATTCTTCAACTGCCCTCAGAGCCAGATAATTTGGAATTCAAACTCTGGAGTCAGGCTATCAGGTTTGACTCTTAAACTCTTCTGCTGTCTACCAGTGTAGCTTTGGCAAGTTTCCTAATCTCCCAGTGCCTCAGTCTCCCCATTTATAAAATGAAGATGGTTTTAGAAATTAACCGATTAGGTTGTAGTGAAAATAAACGATAACAGTTACTGTCATTATTCAATTACTTCTAATTAGGAAAGAATCTTGAAATAGCAACCTATTCTAGGTGAAGCTAAAAAGAAGAGAATCCTCAGGTCTCAGGATAAAAAGCTTGTTGATATTCTCAATAAAGTCAAACCCAGATCTTCCAAGGTAGGTGACGAAGAGAAAATTCTCATGGATGTGGGGAAGGAGTACAGCTTTCCTTACACATGGCGGCACCAGTAGTCAGAAATCTCCAGGGGACGGGGAATCACAGCAGACAAAACACAGTCAAGAGATTCAGCCACCGTCCCACATGGGGTCTATCCGCCGTGGCTAGCCTCGGAGAAAGTGAGTTTGATTTTACTGAAGAAGCCAATATGTTTCCTTTCGTCCAGTGTGGTCTCCGTGATGTTCATTGGATCCCAGAATGTGAAGGTCCTCTTAGGACACTGCCCAGGAAAGAGCAGGTTGAATGCCTCCTCAGACAGCTACTGATGAGTGAAGTCTGCCTTTCTCAGCTGTCTTAATAATCACTTGTCTTTATAGAAAGCAGCAGTTGTCATTGAAATAATAGTAACAGCTAATACTCTTTTTGTAGCAGTTGTGAACTAAGGCTTATCACAATTCTGTTGATATTATTATTCTCATTTTCCAGAACAGGAAACTGAGGCTTGGCCAACTTAAACAGCCTTGTGGTGTCACAAAGATAGTAGGTGGCTGACTGCATTTGAACTCAGGTCTGTTTGCATTCAGAGTCTGAGTTCTTACCAGTATTCTGTCTCCTGCAGGAGTCTAGATCATATGTCAGTTTAGGGAGAAAAGCAAATGTGAGGATCTGCTTCCTTTCCAGCTAATCCTGAGTATTATATATGTATTTTTTAATCAAAAGCTTAAGGTTTGATGTCAAAGAAAGAGCAAGTGGTTCATCTCTGCCCCCTAGAGGGCACAGCCTACAGCACTACAGGGAGGCAGTGGTAAAAACATTTGCGTAGAATCCCGGCCAGTCTAGACCTGCAAAAAATAAATCCGAAGTTTTGTAGTTCACAAAAGGGAGGTGATAATAGGTTGAAGGTTTTCTGGACAATGAGTGAGGGGCAGGGTCGGTAATCTGACTGTAGTTCTCATATTTAACATGTGTCCCTGGGTGAGTGTTAACACTCAGGCAAGTTTGGGGAACACAGATGCCTATGAGTCATTCATCCTGCAAAGTCATGAAGAATAGTCCTATCCTCACCCCACTGTTATTACAGCATGTGACGAACCCTGAGGGAGTCAGCTAAGGTCTCTGTCTTAAAGAGCCTTGATCGATCACATCACCCTTCAGAACCCTGGCTTCCTAATTTAAAAAATGGTCCAGTAGGGCGATGGGGACCAGGAGACCCAGTTTGTACTTGCAAACAAGAACATGCTTTACTTAATCTCGTCAGACCTCAGCTTCCTTCTCTGTAAAATGAGAGAATGAAGGCTCATCGAGTTCCGTTCCTGACCCAAGATTCCTGAGTCTCTGTCTCTGCTGACTACTCTGATGGGTTAAGTGCTCAGTTGTTAACTAAAAGGACTGAGTTCGCCCCAACTGCCTTAGAAGAAAGTCTTGGTGACCAACTTCCAAAAAAATCAGCCACTGAAACCAGTTTGGAGCACAGTTCTGTTCTAACACATATGGAGTTTCCATGAGTTGATAGCAAATGCTTTGTTTTTTCTAATGAAGTTAAATCTTCCTCTCTCAGTTCTTCAGTGACAGTCCTTTAATGGATCCTGCCCTCTCTCAGCACCAAGTCGCCAGGAGACGTGGCCAGTATTCCTCTTGACCATCTGAGCCTAAAGGTACAGGAAAAGAGATAGCTGAGGGACCCAGGAGCAGGGATCAAGGCAATCTCAGAGACGCCCTTCACTGGAGCCAGCCCAACAAGCGAGTCCTAGGAGGGCAGGAACATGGCTTTGCTTGACACTCAGATTGCTTGCAGTTGGAAAGTGAGTAAGTACTGCCCTGGCAGTGCAGTGCTTAAATGTTATAGTTGCTAACCAAAAGGTTGGCAGTTGAAATCCACCAGTCGCCCCTTGGAAACTGTATGAGGCAGTTCTGCTCTGTCCTATAGGGTCACTATGAGTTGCCATCGACTCTACAGCAGTGGGTTTGACAATGGTACATGGATCTCTCTGAGTCAGAATGAAGTCAATGGCAGTGGGTTTTGCCCTTGGGTAAGCTGCTGTCTTAGGCTAAATTTAAAAAAGAAAACATACTGTTGGACAGCCGCTGACCAGAAAGAGTGCTAAAATCTTAAGAGCCAATTACTTACTGGCTGAAGTTGTTGTTAGGTGCAGTGAAGTCAATCTGGGTCTCCTGGCACCCCCACATAACAAGCTGTAATTTCCACAGAGCGTGTTGCTACGTATTTCTCCCATGGAACAGCTAGGTGGGTGGAACCCCCAACCTTCTAGTTAGCAGGTGCGCACTAAAGCAACCTGGGTTTCTTACTGACCAAAGAGAAAGAACTTAATATCTGGCTTCAGCACAAAAACACAGCTTTTGCTTCTGCATGGAGCACCATCTCTGCCAGCCCAGGTGAGCACAGCACCTGCTAGGAAGGGCTGTTCAGCAGTGGAGGGAAGCGTAGAGGGACATCTGACTCTGCTGTCACACGTCACAGAGGGCCCAACACTCTGGCTTCTGGCATCATCTCCAGATGACAGAATTGAAAGGTGATATTTAAGATAGAACCCTAAACCTGTGCTCCTCACTACCCACACAGCACTATGAAATCACATATTTAAAATACATCTTGAAATTTCCTTGAAAAAGCACAATTATCTTCACTATCTTTTCCTACACCGAAAGTATTAATTTGCAAAAGGTAAACATCTAAAACAAGTCACAGTTCTCAGAAACTCATTTTTGGCATTGCTTATATTCTGAAAGACTAAAAACCCATGGCCATGGTCACAATTCCAACTCATAGAAATGCTGTAAGACACAATAGAACTTCCCAAAGAGTTTCCAAGGAGCATCTGGTGAATTCAAACTGCTGACCTGGTTAGAAGGCTTAGGACTTAACCACTACACCACCCAGGTTTCTCCTGAAAGACTTGTAGCCTTTTAAACAGACAGTGACTGTGGGTAGGTTCATCAATTCCTTTGGGCTGCCATGACAAAGTACCACAAGGATGGCTTTTGGAACAGAAATGTGTTAGTTCACAGGTTTGGAGGCTAGCAGTTCAAATTCCGGGTCCTGGCAGGAGTCTGTTCTCTTTGAATGCTCTAGGGGAAGGTCCTTTCTTACCTCCCTCAGCTTCTGGTAACTCCAGTCTCCGTCTCCCTGGTCCCATGGCCATTTTTCCTCCATCTGTCCTCCCATGTCTCTCTTCCCTCTGTCTGTGTTTCTTTTCCTCTTTTATAAGGTCAATGCTCAGATTGGATAAGGACCAACCATAGTCTGGTATGATCTCATGCTCACTGATAACATCTCCAAGATCCTATTTCCAAGCAGCGTCTCATTCACAGGACACAACACTCAATTTATAACAAGGCTAGGTCTCTTCCTCTGGGGGGTCCTGGCTGGGACCTGGCGGTGACCATAAAAAAATCAGTGCAACCTTACGCGTAGCTGTGTCTGTCCTGCAAAAATTCTCTCTTCTCCCTTTTCTAAATGGAAACCATGCTGATGTAGTTGTTAAGGGCTATGCCTGCTAAGCAAAGGTCAGCAGTTCCAATCTGCCAGGCTGTCCTTGGAAACTGTCCTTGGGACAGTTCTAGTCTGTCCCATAGGGTCACTATGAGTAGGAATTGTTTCTGACAACAGTGGGTTGGGTTTTGCTCTGTTTTGGTTCCCAAATAAATTGTCCTCATGATCTCTTCATGACTCATAAAGAAGTGACTGTGTGGTAAAGGATCCTTCTTCCCTGCTCATTCGCCTACAGAGGAGAACAAGAACGAACTTGCAGAAACCAATCCTGAAAACGCCACATTCAGCCAGACTGCCAGGGGTCCTTGAGTGCATTCAAACAAGGAGTGTCTCCAACCCTTACGCTGCTCCTGCCAGGGTCCAAACGACAGATACAGAACAATATTCTGGATTTCTGACCCCTCTAAACCACGGCCCCAGATAACGACAAATGGTTTTCTCTGGCTTCTTAAACTTCCAAAACCTGTCATCCAATAAATAAACACTTGAACCAGAGTTTTCTCTGCCTCTTTCCTCCCTATATGTGATTAAGATGATATACTTGGCCTTGAGATCTGAGACTTGCTAATTCAACACACCTCAGAAAGCCACTTCCATGTAAAAAGGGAGAAGCCTCCCAGCCTGGCTTCCTCTCCTGTAGTTAATAAAAATGTCACTGATGGACGGCAGCCAGTGGCTCTGGCAGCCAGCGCACGGTCCCAGATACGTCATGGCCACACCCTTTTCTCACACAGGTTGCCAACATCTCAACCTTTGGAGTTGAACTTTTCTCATGAACCACACAGCTAGCAAGGAAGTTGGGAAAGGCTGAGCCTGCTAGCATTGCCCCGGAGCACCCTAAGTCTGTAAATTGTTCAGGACTAATTGTTTACTCAGTCAATACATACATATATTTTAAGGCAGTATTTTTACTGCAATTGAGTGGTTTTTAGTAAAATTACTGTATTGTGCCACCATCACCACTATCTAATAAGAGAACATTTTTATTACACTAAAAGAAAGCCCTATCTATGAGCAGGCATCCTCTATTTTCTCCTCTCCCTGGGCCCTGACACCATTAATTTACTTTATTTTTCTGTGGATTTGTCTATTCCGGATGTTTCACATAAATAGAATCCTGCAACATGCCCTTTTGTACTTGGCTTCTTTCATATACTAGTAAGCCCTATACTAGTAAGCCAGGCTTTTTTCTTGCTAAATAATATTCCACTGCATGGACATACCACAGGCATTTTTCCATTCATCAGTTGATGGACATTTGAATTGTTTCTGCTTTTTTGCTAGTGTGAATAATACTTCTTCCAACATTTGTGGATGTGTTTTTATATGAACTTATGTTTACAATTTTGGGGGGCATGTGTGTAGGCATAGAATTGCTGGATCATATGTAACTTTGTGTGTCTTGGATTGAATTGTGTCCCCCCAAAAATGTGTGTAGCAATTTGGCTGGGCCATGATTCCCAGGGTGCTATGATTGCCCTTCATTTTGTGACTTTCGTATGCTGTAAATTCTAGTCTCTGTGGTTAATAGATATGATTATGTCAAAAGAGGATTAAGGTGGGACTGCAATACACTTACTAAGGGAGTTTCCCTGGGGTGTAGTTTGTACCACCTTTTATCTTATGCAAGATGAGAGGAAACAGAAGCAAGCAGAGAAGTAAGGCCCTCATACCATCAAGAAAGCTGCACCAAGAGCAGAGTGTGTCCTTTGGACCTGAGGTTCCTGTATCAAGATGTTCTCAGACCACTGAAAGACTGATGCAACGCAAGGCCCTTCCTCCAGAGCTGACAAAGAGAGAAAGCCTCTCCCTGGAGCTGACACCCTGAATGTGTACTTGTAGCCTACTGGACTGCATAGGAATACACTTCCCTTTGTTAAAGCCATCAACTTGTGGTTCTGTCAGAGCAGTACCAGGTGACTACGACACCATCTATAACTCTTTGAGGACCTGCTAAACTGTTTTTCCAATCAATACATAATGAAGCCCTACCACACTACTGGGCTAGGAGCCAACAGCACAAACGGTGGACCAGATCAGCCCAATCACTGGCCCTAGTGGGACTTACAGTTCAACAGGGGAAAGAGGCATTAATTATAAAAACCGCTTTTGTAGCAGACTCATGAAAACAGTAAGAAGTGCAGGTAGCTATGAGACTGAACTTTAAGGAGAACTAAGCTGAGGGTATGGACAAGGGCACAGGACAAGGGAGCAGACATTCTGGAAACATCAAGTGCATGGGCTGTGATGCAAAAGAAGAAGAAGAAAGCCCAAAACAGTGAAATGAAGACATACTTCTGGATTTCTGAAAGTTCCTAGTATTTGAGGGCAGAAAGACTCCTCACGGAGATTCTGTAGGCCACTATGGAGCTCTGTGGTGCTGTGGTTCAGCTCTCAGCTGCTAACCAAAAGGCGAGCAGCTCAAACCCATCAGAAGCTCTGAGGGAGAAAAGACCTGGTGGTCAGCTGCTATAAAAACTGCAGCCTCCCAGGAGACCCTGTACGGCGGTTCTCCTCTGTCATAGAGGGTCAGTGTGGTCAGAATTTACTCAACAGCAGACAGCAATAGCAACAGCAAGATACGGGCCCCTGGTAGAGTCTAGAACGCTGTATTGGAGTATTTAGACACAGCTGTGTGAGTCAAGAATAAGTCATAAAATTTAGGGATGATAATTCTTGACAACTCCTTTTCCATTGTCCAAAAAACTCTTACTCTGGTTTCTTTTTTTTTTGAGAGGGATGAATGGGCCATACCTCTTTTAGGTGAAGAAGGAATAATTGATGGTCTTCTTTACCCATTCTCTGGCCTTCCTGTGTGAAGCCTTTTCGGCCTCCCTTTCCGTGCAGCTGTTCCCAACATTCACTTAAAAAAAATTAATGCCCTATTGTTTAAAGTAGCAATTAGTTGTTCAGTCTCTCACAGGAAGGAGGGAAGCTCCGAAAATGTTAGCAATTAATTCCCAGTGAAGTGACAAGTTTAGTTTGGCCTCAGGAGGTTTTTAAACAGTAGAGCTTGCAAAGTTTCATTCCTGTTGAGTTAAACTAAAATATTTGTAGTTTGATCAAGGCACTGGGCTCAGTACAGTGAGGAACAAGCAGCTAAGAAACATAAGCATCACCCATGAAGGAACTGTCTAGTTAGGAGGTCCTTGTAAGAAGGTGGCCTGTGACACCTGGCGGCATACAAAGGGCCTGGGGAGTATCCCAACCATAAGAGACAGGGTTACTCTAGGGAGGAAAAGCATTCATTTTGGGCTGAATAGGGCCCTGTAGGCTTCACAAAGGAAGTGGGACTTAAGGGTGGACAAGCTTTTTACACAGGCTTCCAGTTGGGGAAAGGGCACTCCAGACAGTGCAGCAGATGTCAGGTACAAAGGGCCAGAGAGAGGAATTTTTAAAAAGCGTATTTATTAGGTCTGCCATAGAGGCTCCTGAATAAAGCTTTATTAAAAACAATGAGGATATTTAAAGTTTCTCATTTTTATGAAGTAACTCCAGTAAGGTCTGAGATTTCTCTCTCATCCCTAACTATGGAGAGGTCCAACTACCGGGTGCCATGATCAAAGAGAGAGCATCGTATGTCTGTCTAGTTCCCTGTTCCCATGCCTCACTCTCAGTGTGGAAGACATTCTGCAGGCTGAGCGTCTGTGATGCAGTGGACACATGGAGAAGGCCTTTTCTCTGATGGACCCTGACAGGTGTCAGATCCCTGGAGGAGCAGGATGAGGCCTCAGCTGAGATCTCTGGGTTGAGTAAGACACATCTACCACAGTGGTCCCACCTGTCAGATGTGATGTGAGGGCTTCTGTCTTCCATGCTTTGCCATTGCTCAGTTCTTGCTAGCACCCTCCAACCTTCTGTATTTTCTCCACAGGAATCTTTGAAATTTATCTGTTCCCTTCCTTTATTGTAGCGATTCTCACTGGGGGTACTACTGCCCTCCAGGAGATGTGTTAGAAACTTGTGGGGGCTTTTTTCTTTATTGCACTTTAGATGAAGGTTTACAGAGCAGAGTAGTTTCTCATTAAACAATTGGTGCACGTAGTGTTTTGTGACATTTGTTGCCAGTCCCATGACACATCAGAGCTCTCTTTGCTTGACCTTGGGTTCCCTGTCACCAACTTGCCTGTCGCCTCTTGCCTTCTCATCAGTGCCCCTAAGCTGGTTTGCCCATTTAGTCTCACTTTGTTTTATGAGCTTGTAGAAACTTTGGCTAAAGGGTGAACCTGCAGAGTGACTTTAATACTGAGCTGTAAGGATGTCTAGGGGCCATACTCTTAGAGTTTCTCCAGTTTCTGTCACACTAGTAAGTCTGTCCTTTATTCTTGTTGTCTGCTTTGAGAGTTAGAATTTTTTCTATGTTTTTCTCCAGTTCTGTCTGAGACCCTGTACTATGATCCCTCTCAGAGCATTCGGTGGTGGTACCCAAGTATCATGTAGTTGTGCTAGTTTCTGTCTTGTGCAGGCTCTAGTAGTTGTGGTCTATTAATCCTTTGGGCTAATCTCCCTTTTGTGTCTTTGACTTTCTTCATTATCCCTTTTGTAGACAGGTAGGACCAGTGGAGTATCTTTGATGCTACTCACCAAACTAGGATGTAGAACAATTTATTTATAAACTATGTCATGCTAGTTGAGTTAGATGTCCCCCCAAGACCATGGTGCCCAGCCCTCAGTCCAGTAACTCAGTCACTCATAGAGTTCCGAAGTGCCTAGGAAGCTCTCATGACCCTGCCTTGATCAAGCTGTGTTGACTTCCCCAGAATTGACTGGGGTGGAGGGGGAGGCTTTTTGTGGTTGTCTCAATGATGGAGGAAGTTCCTGGGTTAAACACTTAACCAGTAGTTGAAAGAATGCTGGTCTGAACCCATCCAGAGGTGCCTAGGAAGACAGCTTCATAATCTGCTTTCAAAAAGTTACAGCCTTGAAAATCTTGTGACAGAGTTCTGCTCTGCACACATGGGGTTGATTCAACATGATGGCAACTTATGACAATAACAATGAGGAGGAAGGTGCTATTGGCTTTTAGTTAAGTAGTGACCAGGGCAGTGAGACGTTTTTCTGCATTATAAAGGAAAGTTCTGCAGAAACTGTCCCACATCCCATGTATTTCAGTATTCCATGGGAAATTTGTATAAGTAAAAATCTGTTTATAGAGCTCTGAGCCTTGAAACCTGACTGTATTTCACACACAAACGTGAGTGTATTTTTAGCATAGTTTTATATGCTCAGAGTGTTTTTCTCAAGAGTAAAACTACCATGTAAACCAGGCAAATTGCATTTGTCTTGTGTAGAACTTTCCAGTACTCACCATTTTGGAAAATCACATCACCCATAACAACTCCTTTATGCTTTTGAGCTGCCAACACAACACACCTGCATCAGTCTGTGTTTGTGGTGTTCACACTTCAGAACAATTCTGTGTACAGCTGCAGGACATCTGACCTCTTCACAACACCTAGTGCAACCATTCTGAGAACTCACATATTGAAAGATGAGTTATTGTGTTATAAATTTATTTTCTTTTTCTCTCATGGTTTCCAAAGATGCCACAGTAATAGATATCCTATTCTACTTGCTCCTTTAACAACATGAGAATGACATTCGTCCACTGAGAGGTGAGTCTGTGCTCCCTACTCCTGAACATGAGCTGTCCTGCATGACTACCTTGACCCAATGGAATGTGATGACCAAGGTAATGCTTTGCAACTTGTGAACCTAGGTCATAAAAGGAAATACGGCCTTTGCCTATTTCTCTATTCCTCTCTAAATGCTTGTCTTTGGGACCAAGCCATCATGTTATAAGGAAGCCCAAGGCTGTAAAGAGAGACTACGTGTGGATATTTTGGCTGTAGTCCCCACTGGGTTCCCAGCTGGCTGCCAGCATCAATCCCCAAACACGTGAGTGAAAGTTCACTCACCTTGCAGTGGCTCCAGTCAGCAACCTTCATCAGTGTCTGCCACCTGAGGCCCCAGATATCATATGGAAGAGAAAAGCATCCTCACTGTTCTGTCTGAATTCCTGATCAATAGAAATTTGTTGTTGTTACATGCTGTTGAGTCAGTTTTGATTCATAGTGACGCTATATACAACATAACAGAACACTCCCTGGTCGTGCACCATGCCCACAATTATTTTTAAGCTTAAGCCCACTGTTGCAGCCGCTGTGTCAATCCATCTTCTTGAGCATCTTTCTCTTTTTGGTTGACCCTCTGCTTTACCAAGCATGACATCTTTCTCCAGTGATTGATCCTTCCTGACAACATGTCCAAAGTATGTAGGGCGCAGTCTTGACAAGCCATGCTTCCAAGGAGCACTCTGGTTGTACTTCTTCCAGGACATATCTGTTTGTTCTTTTGGTGGTTCATGGTACCTTCAATATTCTTTGCCAACACCACAACTCAAAGCCATCAATTCTTCTTCTGTCTTCCTTATTCATTGTCTAGTTTCTGCACACATATGACGTGATTGAAAATACCATGGCTTGGATTAGGCATACTTTGGTTTTCAATGCAACATCTTTACTTTTCAGCCCTTTAAAGAGGTCTTTTGTAGTATATCTTCCCAATGCAATGCTTCTTTTGATATATCTTGACCATTGCTTCCACGGGTGTTAACTGTGTAACAAAGTAAAATGAAATCCTTGACAACCTCAGACTTTTCTCCATTTATCATGATGTTGATCACTGGTCTAGATGGAAGGATTTTTGTTTTCTTGATCTAGAGGTGTAATCCATCCTGAAGGCTATGGTCCTTGATCTTCATCAGTGTTTCAAATCCACTTCACTTTCGTCAAGGAAGGTTGTATGGTCTGCTTAATGTAGGTTGTTAATAAGTCTTCTTCCAATCCTGGTGCCTTGTTCTGCTTCATATAACTCAGTTTCTCAGATTATTTGCTCAGCACACAGATAGAAAAGGTATGGTAAAAGGTTACAACTTCAACACACACCTTTCCTAACTTTAAATCATGCAGTGTCTCCTTGTTCTGTTTGCATGACTGTCTCTAGATCCATGTACAAATTCCTCATGGGCACAATTAAGTGTTCTGTAATTTTCATTTTCCACAATGTTATCCATAATTTGTTATGATCTGCACAGTCAAATGTGTTTGCATAGCCCATAAAACATAAATAAACATCTTTCTGGTATTCTCTGCTTTCAGCCAACATCCATCTAACATCAGCAGTGATATCCCTAGTTTCATGTCCTCTTCTGAATTTAGCTTGAATTTCTCACAGTTCTGTGTCAATACACTGCTGCAGTCTCTTTTGTATGATCCTCAACAAAATTTTACTTGCATGTGATATTAATAACACTGTTTGATAATTTCTACATTCACCTAAATCACCTTTCTTGGAAATAGGCACAAATATGGATCTCTTCCAGTTGGCCAGGTGGCTGTCTCCCAAATCTCTTAGCATAGATGAGTAAGCACTTCCAGCCAGCCAAGCCAAGTGCCATCGAGTCGGATCCGACTCATGGCGACCCTAGGGGCCAGAGTAGAACTGACCCCCAGAGTATTCAAGGAGTGCCTGGTGGATTTGAACTGCCAACCTGTGGTTATCAGCATCCTTTTGTTTAAACATCTCAACTGATAGTCCATCAATTCCTAGAGCTTTTTTTTCACCAATACCTTCAATACAACTTCAACTTTTTCCTTTAGTACCATTAGTCCCCGCTCAGACACTGCCTCTTGAAATGGTTGAACATGAATCAGCTCTTTTTGGTTTACAAGGACTGCCAATTAAGTTTGCCAAACCCATCCTAGAAAAAATGCTACATACCTCATTGCTGAACGTCACTATGGTTACCTTCAAACTACTCCTGTTGGGAAGCTATGCACCAATGCCAGTGCCTAGTCCATTTTTTAAAGCAATTTTGAAACTCTTTTTCTGGAACAGCCATCAGAGCTGTCATCATATTACCCTTGATGTCTTCAGTGGAATTAAAATGTCTTCCTTTCAATATTTATTTTATCTTTGGGTAAGGAAAACAGTCACTGGGGGCCAGATCAGGTGAGTACAGACAGTGTTCCAATACAGTTATTTGTTTAGTGGTTAAAAACTCCCTCATAGACAACTATACAAGTGGGTTCCCAAACTTGCCACCTTGCCACCATGCTCAATGGCCATTCCAGGAAGAGTTCAAAAATTGCTTTGAAGAGTGGGCTATGTGCTGGCATTGGTGCATAGCTTCCCAAGGACAGCACTTTGAAGGTGACTGTAGTGATACTCAGCAATGAGATTTGTGGCACTTAGATTAAGTTCATGGACTTAACTGTCACACCTCATAATGACTGTGTATTCTTTCTATCTTCTTTTGAGGGTTCCTGCAATTCCAAGATAATAGATGATTAAATAATTTGGCTTCAAGACTTCATTCAGACATGCTTTATGTAAATTATTCAATATTTGAAAGACCATGATGGATAGTTCTCTAAGAAGGTGAGGATGAAAATAATAATAAAGGCTTACTGACCAAATCTGTGAAAACTGAGCTGACCCTGTATAATCTAGGACATACCCCACCAAGCCAGTTGCTGTTGAGTCGATTCTGACTTGGAGTGACCCCATGTGTGTCAGAGTGAAAGTGTTCTCCATAGGGTTTTTAATGGCTGACTTTTCAGAAATAAATATCCAGGCATTTCTTGCAAGGTGCCTCTGGGTGGACTTGAACTGCCAACCTTTGGGTTTACAGTAGAGCTCTTAAGTGTTTGTGTCAGCCAGGGATTCTGGAATATTGTCACCCTGGGTGACTTCCTGAACAGGTGCTGTATAGGTACTAAGGGCGGAGTAGAGCCCAAATCACATCCTCCAGTGTCTAGCATGATGAGATACCACTTCCTCTCTCAGTGGCTACATGCCTGGATCTTTGGGGTCTGGCTTTCACACGTACCTCTCATCGCAGCCTGCCCACATCTTAGAGGAAACTGATAGCCAACTTTAAAGAAGAAGCCGCTGCTTCAGAATAACTAGCTGCTTTCCAGGTCTTCTGAATTAAGAGATTTAGATAGACCACCTTGGGATCTGTGACCTCCAGAAGCTGAGAGGAAATTCAATCAAGCCCCAGGCTGTTCAGGAAGAGATGGAAGCTGCTCTCAGCATGCTGCCACAGGGAACCGGAAGCACGAATTGTGAAGTTAGGGCTTGGTGCCAGAGTTTTCTTTTATACTACCACACTTCAACTTGGGAATCTGAATTCAGCCCAAAGAAAATAGTTCTGATCAGTGGCTGCTTCCAAAACCAACAATGCCTATAGTGACAAAAAGTGCTCTCAAAGCAGGGAGTCCCAGATTTAGAGGGTCCCAGCCTAGACTTGAGGGATCTAGTCACAGAGCTGAAAAGCCAGCATTCTATACAATTCTATACAATGAAAGCTGCTTGTCTCCTTGAGATCACATGCAGGCCATAAGAATAGCTAGCGTTTATGGAGGACTTGCTGTGTGCCCAGCAGCAGTCTAAGCACCCTCCAGATACTAATCCACTGAATCCTCAAAACAGAGTCTGAAGTCTATTTTACAGATGAGGAAATGAAAACTTAGATGAGATGCATATTCATTTGCGTTGGATTGTAAAGTCCATCCTGTTAATCACTTCACCGTGATCCTGCATTTGAGTGCAGAGGGGCTTTCCTCCACTCAACACTGAGTGTTTCCCAAGTACAGGGACAAGCTATAACCATGGCAATGGAGAAATCAGCACTGATTCTGTTACTCAAGCAAGTCTTGCTTGATGTGGCTTCTTGTCAAGACTATAACTTCTCATCAATAAAGACACATGGAGGTGAAAGAGGAAGGAAGAGTGTTTGTTGTAGGCACACAGGCAAGGAGCAAGGAGGCATATACCTCAAATCCAGCTCTCTGAACCAAGGGAGGCAGATCTTTTTATGCTGTCCCTCACAAATGATGTACGTGCAAACATCATGGACTACATAGGTTATCATGGTGTTCGGGGGCAGTAAGACAAATTACGTGTTTTCGTTTTCCTTTAGTCTATATTCAGTCCTGCCCTGGGTAGAGATTTCAATAGTCAGTTAGTTCTTAATAGTCTTAGGTTACTTTAGGACATTTTTGAGGCTAGTAAACTGATTTTGACTAGTTTTTTCTGGAACTTGTTTTTCTCTAGCTTCTTGTGCAGATGGGGAAGTGCTGGGAGGGGTTTGGGCTGAGGAGCTGACTCAGGGCTCCTATATCAATTCCATGATACTGTCTAATCCACAGACCCCATTCAAATTTGGGTGATTATCCCAATTACCAGAATCATGAGTTGCCTTTGGTTGTCGTGTCCCTTTAGTCTCTTTCAGTCTAGAACAATTGCTCAGGCTTTGCTTGTTTTTTATGGCCGTGACATTTTTGAAAAGCCCAGGCCAGTTACATTGCAGCATGTCCCACAGTTTAGGTTTGCCTGATACTTCCTTGTGGCGTATGCGTCTGGGGCAGGAATATCACAGAAGTCATGCCGTGCTCTTCTTTGTAAGTCATGAAAGGAGGCACGTGACACCAATGTGTCCCATTACTGGTAGAGACAGAGGAGCTTTTAACCAAAGGCTTGGAATCATATATTGAGAAAGACTGTAAGACAGGGAATTTCTGCCCAGCTCACTGAACCTTTTAATATACTATTGACCAGAGCCAGATGGAGTGTGGGTCAGCTGGGCAGAGGCAAGTGCCAATATCACTGGAAACATGTTAAAACAGAACAGGCTGTGTTTACGCAAACTCCCATCAGGAAGATAACTGGAATGTTTGGAAAGAATTCTTCAACAAGCCATTTGGAGAGGACGATGAGGCTTCACAGGGCATTCACAGCTGGGTGGGGCAGCAAGGAGCTGGACGCGTGGTAAGAAGGAAATGAAGCTGACGTAAAGGGGAAAGGGCAAACAGATGTGGCGAGAAAAAATGGGCTAGGGGATGAGACAGCCACTGGAGGATTGCTCCAAGAGCTCAGCGTATTTGCTTTATGTGCCTTCAGAGGAGTTTAAAAAATAAAATATTTACAATGTGTTTGTTATTCATTGGACTTGGAGTCAAACTGCCTATGTAAACCCCAGAGCTACCACTTAGACGGTAGAAAGTTAGGTAGATTAATCTTGCTGAGGCTTGGTTTTCTCATCTGTAAAACATGGAGAAAAATACCTCTCAGTGTTGCTCTGAGGATGAAATAAGAAAACACTTAGTCATTGCTGATAGTTGCCGTGGAGTCGGCTCCAGCTCACAGGGACCTTGTATATCACAAAATATCGCAGAACGAAATGTTGCCCAGTCTTTCACCATCTTTACGATCACTGGTGTGTTTGAGTCTATCAGCGCAGCTCCTGTGGTCATCTCCGTCACCGAGGGTCTCCCTTATTGGTTGGCCCTCTGCTTTACCAAACATGATGCCTTTTTCTAGGAACTGGCCTTTTCCGATGACGCGTCCAAAGTAAGCCAGTCAAAGGCTCACTAATCTCACTTCTAAGGAACATTCTAGTTGTGTTTCTTCTGAGACTGGTTTGTTTTTTGTTTGGCAGTCCACACGCAGTCTATAGCTGACATTCTTTGGCACGCTACCTTTGGAACACATCAATTCTTCCATCTTCCTCTTCAATTATTCAACTTTTGAATTAACACAAGGTAATTGAAAAGACTGGAATTAAATGCACCTTAAGCAGAAAACAAACCTGTTGCCATCAAGTTGATTCTGACTCACAGTGAGATAGGCTAGGTGGTCACAAAACAGGAAAGTCTAGTACCCCCTTACTCACCAACCAGGAATAACAGATGATGGAATGTTGAATAACACAAGCCCTTGAAGGAAGCTTGCCCCAGAGCTGTTTTCTGTCTGTTATGACTTAACATGATGCCATAGGGTTGTTTTCCAGATAACTGCTAGGCAATCTGTCCTGGGAACCATCTGCCCAGACCTTTGATCATCCCACAAGGGAGATGGGGAATGGTGAGCTGTCATACATAAAGAAGAGGTCTGTACTTACACAGACATAGCATAATAGGTCCTGTCAATTGCCTAGAAGCCTCAGCAGCCAGAACCATCCTCGAGTTTGTCCGCATGCACATCCTGGGAAAGACCACAGGACACATTCACTGTCAAGGCCAAAGAA
Source organism: Heterohyrax brucei (assembly GCA_028571685.1). Classification (NCBI taxonomy): domain Eukaryota; kingdom Metazoa; phylum Chordata; class Mammalia; order Hyracoidea; family Procaviidae; genus Heterohyrax; species Heterohyrax brucei. The sequence goes on along the minus strand of CM053151.1, from coordinate 85,802,837 downwards.
GAGAAAGCACAGGTTGGTGGTCCTGACAGGTGGAGAGTCGAGGCTCTCCTGTAAATTTTAAACATCACTACCCTGCTTGTGTCAGGTGCCTTAGCTTGCCAGAGTGCCTGCTGTGCAGAACTTCTCTGTGCAGTGTTTCTGCTTCTCCCAACAAAGGTACCCTCTTCAAATTCTCTTGAAATTTTTTTCTAGTTATAGGCAAGAAAATGTAGTTATCCGGTAACAGTAATGGCCCTACAAGACAGAGTAGAAGTGCCCCATGGGGTTCTCAAGGAATGGCTGGTGAATTCAAACTGCCGGCCACCTGGTCAGCAGCTGTATCTCTCAGCCACTGTGCAACCAGGGCTCCAAATGCACCTTAAAATCGAAAAAATAAAAAGACACCTAGTCAACTCCAATCATAGCCACTTTATGGGACAGAGTAGAACGACACCTGAAGTTTCCAAGGAACCCCTGGTGGATCTGAACTGCTACCCTTTTGCTTAGCCGTCGGAGCTCTTAACCACGACACCACCAGGATTTCCAAATGCACCTTAGGTGTTGTAACTTCAGCTAACATTGGTTGAGTATCCACTATGTGGTAGCCACTGTTCTGTTTCGGGGATACAGCAGATAACTACATAGAAAAGCATTCTGGAGCAGCCTACGAGTGTACTCTGCACATTCAAGGAATTAGTCTCATTCAAAGGATATAGTGAGCATACTCCCCCACCCCCCCGTATTACAGATGGGGAAATGAAGTCACAGAGGTTATGTAAGTAATGGTAACACTAAGAAAAGAAGTCACCTCCCACTTCTGTTCATGATCTGTTACCTGTGAATAAATGAGCATTTTAAAAAGCCTACTATTGATGCTAACAGCAGAAAAGCTCTGGATGAGTATTCAGCAAATTCCCCTGGGGGAAGTCTTACAGGTGAACTTTCACTCTTGTGTTATGTTTGAATGTTCAAGTCAACATTTGTTATTAGCACAGTGATTGAAAAAAGATAAAGGTTTCTACAGATAATAGAGTCACAGCAGCTGAGTCAGGAGGAGACTGGGTTCCTGTGGGATACTGGGAGGAGGCAGAGATCCCCACGTTTGGTCACCAGATTCCTCTGTCTTTCTGACTTTCTCTCTCTCTGTCTCTCTGTCTGTCTGTCTCTCTCTCTCTCTCTCTCTCTGTCAAATTCAGGTCCTCCTCAGGGCTTCCTAAACCCACACAAGCACGGGCACACATCCATTCCAACAGATGCTGGGATATCTCAGGATTTCCACTTGGATTTCATTATTAAGCAGTTATCGCTCTTTTTCTGTTGCCCTTTACAGGAAATCAGTTTACATTGCCCCTCTAATTTTCTTTTTTTTACTAGAACCACAAAAAGCAAGTAAACGTAAAGAAAATATTAACATATTTACACTTCATTCCATAAAGGATTTGAGGTGTTTAGAAAATACATATAACAAAGAAATAAAGAGTTAAAGGATTTGGCGCAAAGGGAAAGGGAGGGTAGGAGCGTTCTCGTTAGTTCCTGGGCGGGGCACATTTGGACCGTCAGAAATCACGCTGGCTCTTCTGTCCCTTTGGGTAGGGCTGCTAGTTCATTCAAAAGGCTGCTTCCTGTGCAGATGGTTCCGTTTTTTGCAGGTTGCCGAGTTGTCTCTCGGAACAGAATAATCACTTGGGCCTAACTGTGCACACGACCGGTGCCGAAGTTGGCGTAATAACCTTAGTAGTAGCTTGCTTCTGATGGAGTCACAGACCTCCAGCCCCCAGGGCCTAAAGGGTTACCGAGGGCACCCCTCTCAGCTTCCAGATGAGGAAAGTAAGACTCGGGGAGGTGAAGTGTCCGTGGGAAGTCAGAGCACGTGAACAGTGGAACTGAAATTGGCAGATCTGTGTCCCAGAGTCAACCTAGTTCCTGCGCTGACGCACTGCCCCTCATTCCTACAACTCAGCTTTCTCTTGCTTCAGCTCTCTCTCTCTCTTTTTATTTTAAAAAAAAAAAAAAACTTGTTTAGAAAACTAGTGGCTTTGTAAGCTCACTGTTTTCTCACTCTTTTAAAACTATTCTTACAGCTTCAAAATTCTGAGTACTTACAATACTGTTATATGGGGCTTAATGTCACAAATCCCATTGCTGAATCTTTAGCTATATTACTTATTTTATAAATCTTTCTGCCAGCGGGTGCCCAGACAGGAGTGCTGTTTGGTGGTTCCTCATGGCAAGTTTTATGTCGGGAGCCGTGGGTGAGCCCCCAGGCCCCGACATACAGGAAGCTTGTAGGGCTGAAAAAGCCCGCGCGCGCCAAGTTTGAAAAGGCCCGCGCGCGAAAAACTTCCTGCCTGATGTCACTGCCTTAGTCCCATGTATATCCAATCCCCAGCCGACAACTACCTCACTCCAAATGTCACTCCATCCCTACGTCACTTGATCCCTCCCTTTATTCCTACCTCTATAAATATACCTCATTTTGATAATAAAATTGGGGCTTGATCAGATTCTTGTCTTGCCTTCATTTTTCCGCCTTTCTCGCTCACTTTCACAGGCTCTCCCTCGTTCCTTCGTTGATTTGTCCTGCGGGCCGGGGCAAAACTGGCGCCTCAACGTGGGGCCCGAGGTACGGAGCTGCTGAAAGAAACCCACCACGGAGAAGGAAGTCCTGGCCAGGCGTCCTGAGCGACCGCACCGGGTGTGAGCTCGCTCGACTGAAGTTTCCACGGGAAAAGCTGCCCGTGAGTCAAACTTGTCCTGATCACCGCGGGAGTAGCCGCCCTGCGAGTTTGGTCTGAAGAGGTAAGTGGTGGTTCTATATAGACATGGAACAGGAATTAAGTTCGCATGACTTGTTTCTTACCGGCATTGAAAAATCATTGGATAGGCGGAAAATTAAGGCGAAAAAGAAAGACTTAGCTCAGTTTTTTATGTTCCTATCAGACATTTGTCCGTGGTTTTCGCAGCAAGGCACCATTAGCCTGCAAATCTGGAAACGGGTTGGAGATTGTCTGAATTACTATTATAAAACTTTCGGACCCAAGAAGGTCCCAGTCACTTGTTTTTCTTATTGGAATTTGATAAATGATGTCCTCCAGAGTTCTCATAATGCTTCTGATGTTCAACATCTAGCCCAGATGGGTGAAAAGGTTATGAAAGAACGGTCCCGTCCCCCCTCAGTTTCTCTTGATATTCCAGAAAAATCTCAAGCCTTTGGAACACACACACCCCCGCAAGGGAGTCATACTGATCCCCCCGAGGGGCTTCACCCGTCCCTGAGAGCTTTCATTGATAAACCCGATTCTAACGCATTGTCCCCTGAGGGTCAGAGCACTCTTGAAGAAAATGCTGCTCATTACCATGAGAATGCCTACCCCTATACCTTTACGGCCCCTGCCTTTCAAAGACCTCCTCCTCATCCTCCAGGCCCTCCTAACCTGACCGCCCCACCCCTTGGCCTGGAACCCAGCTGTCCTCCCCGATCGACTGAAAACTCCCTTGATCAGGATATATCAACGCTAGAAAAACTTGTAGCTCGCAGACACAGACAGTTAGATCTCCAAAAGGAGCTCCAAGCCCTTGAGCAAGAGCTTAACTCACTCCGCCTAGCCCAGGATCCTAAAACTCGATCTGGGAACAATGTGTCAAAAGGTGCCCCAGGCCGTCCTAGGACTCTCCTCACCTTTCCGGTAACTCGTAGCCAGCACGGGCAGATAGAGACTGAAATAGAGAGTGAAGAAGAGCAGGAAAGCCCTGAGATAGAAGAGGAAGAAACTGAGAATCCTGATATAGATGCTGTCCAACCTGACAGCCTTAGCCCCCAGAAATATCGCCGCTTAAATGTGAAACATGTTAAAGACTTAAAAGCGGCTGTCAATAACTATGGCCCGACAGCCCCTTACAGTATAGCATTGCTTGAGAGCCTTAGTGACCGATGGCTTACACCTAATGATTGGCATTTCTTGGCTCGGGCCTGTTTATCAGGGGGAGACTTTGTTCTCTGGCGTACCGAGTTTGCTGAACTGTGCCGGGAGACGGCCCAGCGTAACAGAGAAAGCCGGACCTCCCGCACCTGGACGAGAGATAAACTCTTGGGGCGGGCTCCATATGACACCAATGAGAAACAGGCAAATTTTCCCCCTGGTTTATTATCACAAATACAAAACGCCGGCCTTAGAGCCTGGAAACGTCTCCCCCCCAAGGGCGCAGCCACCACCTCATTGGCTAACATCCGCCAGGGACCCGATGAGCCGTATAGTGAGTTCGTCAGCAGATTAACCGATGCTGCCGAAAGGCTAGTGGGAGAAGGTGAGACTGGCAGTGCCTTTATCAAACACCTTGCCTTTGAAAATGCTAACCCCTCTTGCCAAGAAGCCCTACGACCTCATCGCAGAGGAGATCTCTCCGATTATGTCCGACTTTGTTCGGGTATTGGAGCCTCTCATGCTATCGGCGTTGCCATAGGAGCAGCGCTTAAGGGCTTGAACCCCAGCTCATTACAAAAAACTTGTTTTAATTGCAAGCAGCCTGGCCATTTTGTGCACGAATGTTCCCTGGGAAAACAAAATCGTGGGCCTCCCACCTCAGTGTGCCCCCGATGCAAAAGAGGCAAGCATTGGGCTGTAGATTGTTATTCCAAAACTGACATCAACGGTCAGCCTCTCCCCCCGAAACAGGGAAACTCCCAGCGGGGCCAGCCCCTGGCCCCACCCTTGGAACAGAACCTAGGGGCAGTCAGGTTTGTTCCCCAAAAGCAGACACAGAGACAGGTTTCAGCTCCCTCTGTCGCGCCACCCCTGGAAGTGCAGGGTTGGACGTACGATCTGCCATCAGTGCAATACTAACCCCTGAACAGGGCATTCAGGTCATTCCTACAGAGGTCCGAGGACCATTACCCCCAGAAACATTTGGATTGATAATAGGGCGTGGCAGTTCCTCTTTGGCCGGTCTTCAGATCCTCCCAGGAGTCATTGACAATAATTATACAGGACAGATATCTCTTTTAGCTTCTGCCCCCTCAGGGCCGGTATCCATACATGCAGGTCAAAGAATAGCTCAAATCTTGTTGCTCCCTTTATTACCCACACCCCATAGGCATTTAGTTCCCCGGCGGCCTGACGTTGCCTTCGGGTCCTCAGATGCATATTGGATACAACCAGTCACACCCAATAGACCAAAACTTACTCTCCAGTTAGATGGCAAAGCCTTTGAAGGAATAATGGACACAGGAGCTGATGCTACAGTAATTTCAGTTAAATATTGGCCTTCCAACTGGCCCTGTGAGACCTCAATAACTCATCTTGAAGGCATTGGTCAGTCTGTCAATCCTAAGCAAAGCTCAAAAATTCTTACTTGGAAGGACTCTGAGGGTAACTCAGGACAAGTTCAACCTTACATAGTTCTGGGTTTGCCTGTTAATCTGTGGGGTCGTGATGTCTTATCCCAGCTGGGGGTCATCATGTGTAGCCCAAATGAAATAGTTACCCAACAGATGCTTAATCTGGGCTTCCTACCGGAACAGGGATTGAGAAAGAATAATCAAGGCATGAAGCAGCCTCTTCTTATAACGCCTAAAAATAATCGTTCAGGCTTGGGAAGCGAAAATTTTTCGTAGTGGCCATTGACTTCCCTGTACCCCACGCTGATAAAATTAAGTGGAGATCTGAGTCTCCAGTGTGGGTAGATCAATGGCCCTTGACTGAGCAAAAACTCGCAGCTGCCACAGAGTTAGTGCAGGAACAGCTGGCTGCTGGACATTTAGAACCAACTACCTCTCCTTGGAATACTCCTATATTTGTGATAAAAAAGAAAAATGGGTCATGGCAACTCCTTCAGGACCTCAGAGAAATTAATAAAACCATGTTTACAATGGGGGCTCTCCAACCTGGACTCCCCTCCCCCGTCGCCATTCCAGCTAATTACTTTAAAATCATTATTGATCTCAAAGATTGCTTCTTCACTATCCCTCTTCACCCACTTGATAGAGAACGCTTTGCGTTTAGCCTCCCAGTTATTAATTTTAAAGGACCAATGCAGCGCTATCAGTGGAAAGTTCTCCCTCAGGGCATGGCCAATAGTCCCACTCTGTGTCAAAAATTTGTTGCTCAGGCTGTAGACCCTCTCAGGCGTCGGTGGTCTTCCATTTATATCATTCATTACATGGATGATATTTTACTGGCGGGGGCCTCCAGCTTAGAGGTACTTAGGTGCAGTCAGGACCTAACTTGCCAACTAACTTCGCTTGGACTTCAAATTGCCCCGAACAAGATACAACTTGCTGACCCTTATTATTACCTCGGTTTCGAATTGAATAATAATCAAATCTCCACTCAAAAGCTTCACTTAAAAACCTCTCATCTACACACACTTAATGATTTCCAAAAGTTCCTGGGAGATATTAATTGACTCCGACCATACCTCAAACTTACAACTGGGGAATTAAAACCATTGTTTGATACTCTTCATGGAGATGCCAGCCCCCTCTCTCCCCGCTACCTCAATCCGGAGGCAAAAAGGGCCCTTCGCATTGTTGAAGAGGCCATACAGCAACAACAGGTTACCTTCATAACTTATGAACAGCCCTTTGCCCTTATTGTCTGTGCCACACTACATACACCCACGGGGGTTTTGTGGCAGAATGGCCCTCTCCTGTGGATACACCTATCCTCCACCCCGACTAAAGTTCTCCTCACCTATCCCTCCCTAGTGGCCAAACTTATAAGACTAGGCCGAGAAAAAAGCCGCCAGCATTTCGGCAGGGACCTTGATCAGCTTATCCTTCCTTACACCAAGGAACAAACAGACTGGCTCTCTCAAAATGATGATGACTGGGCAATTACCCTAGTCACATTCCAGGGTACTATAGATAACCATTATCCTTCACACAAACCCCTCCAGTTTTCCCAGAGGCACCCCTTCATCTTCCCCAAAATAACATCTACTCAGCCCTTGAAAGGAGCCTCCCTGATTTTTTCAGATGGATCTTCCTCTGGTATTGCCGCGTGGGTTATAGACTCACAGGAAAACAGTGTCCAGTCTCCTTACAGGTCTGCCCAGCTTGTAGAGCTTTTCGCTATCCTACAGGTCTTCACAATACTACATGATGTTCCCTTCAATCTTTACACCGACAGTGCTTACATAGCTCTCTCAGTCCCAGTGTTGGAAACTGTTCCTTACATCAAAACATCTTCTAACGCTGTGCTTCTTTTTCAACAACTTCAGGCACTCATCCTAAAAAGACAACACCCCTTTTTTATCGGACACTTGCGTGCCCATACTGACCTTCCAGGACCCCTCTCCGAAGGCAACAACCTTGCAGATAAACAAACGCACTTGGTCCTCTCAGCTACCCTAGAGCCCATTACCAAAGCCCAACAGGCTCATGCTCTTCACCACCTCAATGCTCGTACACTCCGCCTTATGTTTAAAATTACCAGAGAACAGGCGAGACAAATTGTTAAAAACTGTCCTGCATGCGTAACTCTTCTGCCTCTCCCCCACCTAGGAGTTAACCCAAGGGGCCTGCTCCCCAATGAAATCTGGCAAATGGATGTTACCCATATTCCTGAGTTTGGTAACCTCAAATATGCCCATGTGACCATTGATACCTATAGTGGGTTCCTCCATGCCACCCTCCACAGTGGTGAGGCCTCTAAAAATGTTATAGCACATGTTCTCCAATGTATTGCCATCATGGGGAAGCCCCAACAAATCAAAACCGACAATGGACCAGGATATACATCACAAACCTTTAAAAATTTCTGTGGTCAATTCCAGATCAAACATGTAACTGGCATTCCCTATAATCCTCAGGGACAGGGCATAATAGAGCGAGCCCACCAGACCCTTAAGTATACCATATCCAAACTTAAGACAAACACTGTTTATTCCACTAAAGGTTCCCCTTGTAACCTCCTAAATCATGCATTGTTCATCCTTAATTTCCTACAATTAGATCTTAATGAAAAATCTGCGGCAGATCGTCTTTGGCATCAAGAGACTAAAAATCAATATGCCAAGGTTATGTGGAAAAATCCCATAACCCACAAATGGCACGGTCCTGATCCGGTTCTTATCTGGGGAAGAGGCCACGCATGTGTGTATGATACTGCAGAAGGGGCCCCTCGGTGGCTACCTGAACGTCTTGTTAAGCCCATCAATGATAACCCCATTTCCAGGGAAAATACCCCTGAGAAGCCTTCTCCTCTTTTGTAGGCTGTGAAGGCCACCTGTGTCCGGCATTGCTGGAGTGAAATGCTGAGAAAACTCTGCGATATGGAAGTCAACAATCCATCACAGATAAGCTTTTTAACCTTCTTGTTAATCATTTTTCTTACATATGAAGGATTTGCCCCTACCAACCCCCATGCTCCTTTTAGCCTTAAATGGGCTGTTATAAACCTAAATGATAATTCCATACTCTATAATGTTAGTGACACCAAACCCTTAAACACTTGGTGGCCTGACCTTTCCTTTTGCCTTAAAGATGTCATCCCACGCATAAAAGAATACGCCTCTAAACACGTGTGCAACTTCGGGCTTTATGTTTGCCCCAACTATAATAAAGGCGCTCACTGTAGGACAACCGATTCCTACTTCTGCGCCAAATGGAGTTGCGTTACCTCAAGTGATGGAAATTGGAAATGGTCCACACCTTCTTCAGACCTCTTAAGTTTCTCCTTTACTAAGTATTATGATAAAATCAAAAGATTTATTTCCTCTAAACCATGTAACAAAGACAGATCATTCAGGGGTCATTAAGGACACTATAACTAACCTCAGAGAGCGATTAAATCAGAGACAACGAGAATGGGGAAGCAGCTCAGGACCGCTTGATTTTAACTTTACCGGAACTTCATGGCTTACTAATCTACTTCTCAGTTTTGCTGGCCCTGTTTTAGGAATATTACTGTTCCTGACCTTCGGCCCTTGGGCATTCAGAAGAATAACAAACCTCATCAAACAACAAATAGATGCTGCACAAGCTAAACCTATTCCAGTTCACTACCATCGCCTGGCAGTTGACGAAGCTTATGCCATTGAAATGGGGTACCCTAGCTTCCTCCCCACGGGGACAGCATGAAAAGTAGAGGCATGCTTACCTCCTTACCAATCTGGCAAGAGAGGTATGGGTACTGGTGCGAGTGCGAAGCAAAGCATTGCAAGGGAAAGTTAACACTAACTCCTCTACGTTTCCCTGGGGCACACCTGGCTTGCATAGAGGTTGGTATCTATCTCAACATCAAAACGGCTCTGCCTCTCCTCCTCAAAAGATACCAAGAGCCATAAGTTCTACATGGAGGAGCCTTGGTCAATACCCCCTCGCCCAGTTAAAGCCCACCTCCCATTAATTAAAACAAAAGGGAGGAGATGTCGGGAGCCGTGGGTGAGCCCCCAGGCCCCGACATACAGGAAGCTTGTAGGGCTGAAAAAGCCCGCGCGCGCGAAAAACTTCCTGCCTGATGTCACTGCCTTAGTCCCATGTATATCCAATCCCCAGCCGACAACTACCTCACTCCAAATGTCACTCCATCCCTACGTCACTTGATCCCTCCCTTTATTCCTACCTCTATAAATACACCTCATTTTGATAATAAAATTGGGGCTTGATCAGATTCTTGTCTTGCCTTCCATTTTTCCGCCTTTCCTGCTTTACTTTCACAGGCTCTCCCTCGTTCCTTCGTTGATTTGTCCCGCGGGCCGGGGCAGTTTTAAAGTTTGGCTCAGACACTGGTATCCAGATGAGACTCCAGCAGAACGGGGCTTGGTGATGGCCTAGTTTTGACAACCTGTGACAGACCCTGTGTAAGCCCAATATATACCGAACTTTAGGTCAAAACAGGCAGGGGTGGCAGACTGAATGGCTCCCTGTTCCAGTTGGTCTCCATTTCAGTGCTAACAGAAACACCACTGCTTCACTTTATTTCTGTTTATTGATTTTCTGACATACACGTATTTCATCCTTCCCGTCACTAGCCGTCCTCAGAGGCATTCTACCTCCTTCCTTCTCTCTACGAGTCACTTAAAAGCACCCTGGTGGTAACCAATACTCCCCCCATGTCTTTATAGATGTGCCTGGTGTCAACTTACTGGTTTTTCCTGGAAGAGGTTTGAAGATCCTCCCACTAGACTCTAATTTGGTTTTGCAAACACGGTACAAGGGGTGGAGAGGGTGGTCATAGACTCTGAAACTAAACTGTCTGGGTCCAAATCGCAGCTGGTGCTTATGTAACTGCTATGTGTGTTTTTTTTTTTTTTTAATCTGAAAAATAGGGATCATAATATCAGGTTATTATGAGAATTAAATGAGTTAAGACGTGGATGGGCTCTGAAGTGCCTGACACACATTGAAATACTCACAGTAAATTATTGACAAAATTCCTGCCTACCCCGAGTCAAGCACTGCCAGGCATTGGGCATATAAAGGTAAATAAAACATACATTATGCTTTCAAGAGGCTTATTCAGAGAAAAGCACAAAATAGACGTAGAAAAATAGCAAGACTGCATATTCTTATCATGAACATTTTGTAACATGCTGTGGTTCTTGTTAGGTGATATCAAATCGGTTCTAACTCGTAGTGATCCTGTGTGTCAAATGAGCTCCAATTGCTAGTGATGCTATGTACTGCAGAACAAACACTGCCGAGTCCTGGACCATCCTCACAATAGCTGCTAGACTGGAGCCCATTGTTGCAGCCGCTGTGTCAGTCCAGCTTGTTGAGGGTGTAGCCCTAATACCTTGCAACATGTTTTCCCCTTTTCAAAATGGGTAACTGAGAGCTTCACATAACTAACACCATAATGATACTCTCAATAATCTGTAAGTGTTTTTTATTGCACTAGCCACTCTGGTCTCATCACTGGCCTCTTTCCAAAGGGGCAAAGAGCTCCCTCAGCTCTCGTGACTTTGGTCTCCCTCCTCTTCTTTGCTCTCCTGAGAAACGACCTTTAGTCTGGAAAACAGCAGCTAGGAAGGCTACCTGGCTTTTTTTGTATCCCCAACTTTCTTGCTCCTTGTATCAGTCAGAGTGGACCTGGCAGGCTAGTTTCACTAGCTGAGGAATTTTTTTGTAAGTTTTGTCTTTGCCTATTATAAACAAACTGACTAGAGTTCACTAGAGAATGTCTCATGACTGTTCTGTGATGTATACAGTTATCTATGGGCTACGTGCTTCAAAACATGAAGTATTCCTTGTTGAAATGATGCATAAACTCTGATGTAAAAATTGTCTTTTGACACTCCATGGAGGACAGCCTGCGCTGGTGTTTAGGCACCGGTGGTATCACACCTCCTGATAAATCTTCTTCCTTTTTCTGACTTGGAGTATGTTTCATTGGCTTGACTGCTCCAGGACATGGACCCAAATCAGGTAACAAGGGTCTTCTTTTTCACTGATCTTCTATTTACCAAGCGTGGTGTCTTCCTCCAGAGACTGGTCCCTCCTGATAATACATTCAAGGTACGTGGGATGAAGTCTCACCATCTTCGCTTCTAAGGAGCATCCTTGCTGTACTTCTTGCAAGTTAGATTTGTTCATTCTTCTGTCAGTCCATGGTGTATTCAATATTCTTTGCCACCATGGCTTGGATCAAACACACCTTAGTCCTCAAAGTGACATCTTTTCTTTTGAACATTTGAAAGAGATTGTTTGCAGCAGATTTGCCCAGTATACTGTGTCATTTAATTTCTTCATGGCCCTTGCATGGGCATTGAGTGTGGCTCCAAGTAAAATCAAGTCCTCAACAACCTTAGTCTTTTCTCTGTTTATCGCGATGCTGTTTATTGGTCCAGTTGTGGGATTTTTTTTTTTTTTTTTAGTGTTCTGGTATAATCCATACTGAAGGTATCTTTGGTCTTTATCAGTAAGTGATTCAAGTCCTCTTCACTTTCAGCCAAGAAGGTTGTGACATGTGTATATAGAAGATTATTGATAAGTCTTTTCACCAGTCCTGATGCCGCATTCTTCTTCATATAGCCCAGCTTCTTCGATCATTTGCTCAGCATGTGGATTGAATAAACATGGTGAAAGGCTGTGTCCTTGGACACATGCCATGCAGTATCTCCTTGTTCTGTTTGAATGGCTGCTTCTTGGTCTCTGTACAGGTTCTCCATGAGCACAATTAAGTGTTCTCTTATTCTCATTCTTCACAACGGTATCAATAATTTGTTGTGATATGCACATAATTTGTTATGGTCCATATGGTCAAATGCCCTTGCATAGATGTTATAAAAGAACAAACAGATCTGTTCTGGAAGAAGTACAACCAGAGTGCTCCTTAGAAGCGAAGATGGCAAGACTGCATCTTACATGTTTTGAGCATGTCAGGAAAGATCAGGCCTTGGAGAAGAACATCATGCTTGGTAGAGTGGACGGTCAGCGAAAAAGAGGAAGACCCTCGATGAGATGGACTGACACAGTGGCCGCAACAATGGGCTTAAGCATAAAAACAATTGTGGACATGGCGCAAGACCAGGCTGTGTTTTTGTTCCCTTGTTCATAGGGTTGCAAAGAGTCAGAACAAACTCAACAGCACCTAACAACAACAACAACAGATGTTATGCAGGTAAACATCTTTCTTGTAGTCTCTGGTTTCAGCCAAAATCTATCCGACATCAGCAGTGAGGTCTCTCATTCCACATCCTCTTCTGAATCCAGATTGAACTTCTGGCAGTTTCCTGGTGATATACTGCTGCAAGTGTTTTTGAATTGTCTTCACCATAATTTTACTTGCATATGATTAATAATACTGTTCAAACAACTTCCACATTCTGTTGCATCACCTTTCTCTGAAGTGGGCATAAATATGGATCTCTTCCAGTTGGTTGGCCAGGTAGCTGTCTTCCAAGTTTCTTATCATAGATGAGAGAGTCCTTCCAGCATGGCACCCATTTGTTGAAACGTCTCATTGGTATTTCATCAGTTGCTTCAGTGCAGTTTGGACTCCTTCCTTCAGTACTATCAATTATTGATCAGATGGTGCCTTATGAAATGACTGAACATCTACCAGCTCTTTTTGATACAGTGATTCTGTGTATTCTGTCCATCTTCTTTTGCTGTTTCCTGTGTCTTTAATATATTGCCCATAGAATCCTCCAAAACTGTAACTGGAGGCTTGAATTTTTTTCTTCAGTTCTTTCAGCTTGAGAAATGTCAAGTGTATTCTTCTGTTTTGGTTTTCTGTCTTCAGGACTTTGCATATTTTATTATAATACTTTGTCTTCTCCAGCAGCCCTTTGAAATCTCCTGTCCCCACTTGCCTTCTCCGGTCTAGGGTAAATGTTTACTTTTCAGTTTCAGTTAGATCATTATTTGAGGAGCACAGTACTCACAGTGACAGTACTTATATTACAGTCCAACCTGTCATTTGGCTGAAAGGTGACCTCCGGGAGTGATTTGAGTTCAAAGTTTAAGGAGTATTCAGAGTAATAGCATCAGTGGTTCATCTAGTCTCTACTCGTCCAGTAAGTCTGGCCTTTCTTTTAGGAATTTGAGTTTTGTTCTACACTTTTCTCCCATTCTATCTGGGACCATCGATTGAGTCCAGTCAGAACAGTCAGTATTGGTAGCCTGCCATCATCTAGTTCTTCTGGTCTCAAGGTAGGTAACGTCATTGTTCCTGTAGACTGTTGGTTCGGCAGACTTGTTTCTTCTTTGAGTCTTTGGTTACCTTCTTTCTCTTTAGTTCTGGATGAGTAGACACCAGCTGTTGTGTCTTGGATGGCTGATGCTACCTACTTCACCAGAATGCAGAACATGAACCTTGTGAGCTGTGTTCTGCCAGTTGGCTGAGTTGTCCCATGAGACTATGATTCTAAACTTTTAACCTGGAAAACTGACCTTGGAAGGTATTTGGTTACTACTGAAGATTATCTGTAGTTGTGCCTCCAATGAATATATGTGCCTGCCTACACATATCTGTATTTACACATACATATATCTGACTCAACAGCACTTGGCTTGGCATAGATACTTCTATCTGTTCTCACATACGTGTACACCTGTATCTACCCATGTATGTGTATGCCTCTATCCATCCTTAAGTAATCCTAGGCTTGTTTTTGTTCTTTGGAGGAGTTGTTCTGGTGTGTGCTCTGCTGTATCCCAGAGGACATTGCTGATGGCTTTTGAGGTCACTGTATCCTGCCTGGCACCACTGTTACTAGTATAGGTCAATGCCTTTGACCAAGCACCAAAGTCTCTCGCAAGGCACTACTCCTATACTCCAAATTGCTTCTTAAGAAGTCACCACACCAAAGCTGGGGGCGATTCTGTGATAAAATGGCAGGAAAAAGCTTCTCTCTTCACAGCTCCACAGTTTTATGGACATTTTAGTGAAATAAGTCAGGTTTCCTTCCTAACCCTCTCTGTCCTAAGGTCTCAGACATAGTCCGTGGGCAGGGCAGTGCTGGAACCAAGTGGTTTACATGTTATTCCAAGAATTCTCAGTATTCTTTAGTGACCCAGGCTTTGTTGCTGCAGGCACCTCTGGGCTTGTATCTTGTCAGTTTGGCAGCCTCGAAGAAAGTAAGAACTTCCTACTGTTTTTTTTTCTTTTAAATATTGTCTTACGATTAAGTGAGGGTTTACAATTCTGTTTGCCATATAAAACCCCACATACACACCTCAACACAACTCAAGCTGCTCTCTGAACCTGATGACAGCACACTGCTCCTTTCTACTCTATGCTTTCCGTATTCATACAACCAAGTTCTGTCTCATATCTATGCGGGAGCTGCTCTGACAGCCTGATGGCTTATAGCCCAGTCCAATTTTTGTCTAAAGAGTTGTCTTTGGTACTGATTTCAGCTCTGGGCTAGCAGTGAGTCTAAGGGCCGTGGTGTCAGGAGACCCTGAGGATGTCAGACCATCAAGTCTAGTCTTATAACAGAATTCTAGACTTGCACCTCCATTTTTCTTCTGCTGGATCAGGGAGTCTACATTGTAGAGAACTTCCTACTTTAGAAGATACAACTCGTAGGAGAGGGTTCTGATTGGTTGGATTTGGGTCACTGTAGACTAACTGTAGTGAGAAGGAAGACAGTATACTGTGATATGCAGCCCCACCATGATCTCAAGGAGTTCTGTAGAAGGAGGAGGCGTGCCCCAACCCTCTAGTGGAGAAAAGGTATGCAGGCAGATGAAAACAACAGATGCTGGCTGTATTCATTCCCAGATCCCCCTGGACATTTAGGTCGCACCTCTGGAGGTGGACTCGGTGATCCTGGTCATTCAAGGACATAGTTCTTGTCCCAGAGGGGTTGCTGTCTTCAGAAATGGGTTCTTCTGCACCATTTTCTTCAACTCATTCAATCTGCTCCTTCCTCAGACTCTAGTTCAAGGGCCAGATGGTCATGACCTTTGCATCTTTATCACCTTTTCTTTAATTTTCCTGAATATTCCCCTCTGAGATGCCATTCCCTTCATCTCATGTTTGCCTCTACTCTCCAAAGGTCAGTCCACATAATTAACTAACAAAACATACACGGATTCAACCTCTAACTTGTGAAGCGTTATGAATCCAGCTGTGGTAATTGTAGGTCAGGGTGCTGTGGAGTTTAGGTGTTATCACTTTATGAAGGTACAGTAACCCCCTTTCTGCCTACCTCACTCCTTGTAACTTTGTGATGAGCAATCAGGTAATTGCTGTTTTCATGACCAAGGGAACTTCTCTGATGACAACAACCGCAGAGACCACTCTGCTGCTGCCAGAAATCTTTCATGACTAAGATCTAAAAATTTACCCAGCCTTGTGGTATGTGACACTTCACCAGTGTTCCAGCAGGATGTCTGACAGTGGTCCCTTCCTGTGAACTGCATTGCCCATCTTCCTCAGGCTGCAAAGGGGATTTGTGGGAGGAACCAAGAGACAACCTCTATGACGTTGTCATCCTGTCAGACAACATAAGGAAAGAACTTTGCAGACCTGGGCTTCCTAAATCATCTTGTGGGGTTGCTTTCTCTCTCTTTGCTCCAGTCAGACTGATGTTTCTTTCAATATGGCAACACTCTGTAGTAATCAGCTTCCAAGATGACCCCCGTCTGTATTGTAGTCTCCTCGTGTCAGACAGCTACCTTTTCCACATGGCCTGGTTCAAGGCTCTTTATTCTTCCTTCAGGAAACTGTGCATTTCCCTACAAGAGGAGATTTCTTCTTCCATCTTGCCAGCTCAAAGTGTCAAAATTTAAGACTTCTGATAGAAGCCTCACTTCTGAGCCGTATGATTCTAGAAGGCAGGGTGGCCACACAACAGGGATTCCTTTCAGTTTAGCCTGTTCATCAACCGGAGGTATGACAAATCTACTCGCCACTTTTCTAGAGAAGCCAGCAAGTCACATCAAGATGAAGACTGTTTTTTTGTTGGCAACCACACAGTAAAGTTTCATTTGAGGAAAGGAATCTCTTCTGGTCGGCTGGTTTGTTTAGTGCCAAGAATTCAGTTAACCATTCTCTCCATCAAGGGTCAGTTCCTGATTGCTCTGTCGTCCCCATCAATCCCCCCTCTGTCGTCCCCATCTCTCCATCAATCCCGCCTCCATGCATTTCCCCTCCCCAGAAGCAACCATTGTAGGTTTTGCTTGCAGGTCCTTGAGTAGCCCTGGAGCCTTGTCAAGGAGGAAGAGTCGTTTTGTTTTGCGTTTTTAGTTTATATGGAAAGAGTGTATTACTCTAGATACTATACTATGTCTCTCTCTTTCTTTTTTTTTACTGTATAGATTTTCCTTGGGTTAATACAACCTACCCCTTCCAACTATCAGCTCTGACACAGTAACTGTGTTAAGGAGGACTTGACTCCTCTCTGGGTCAGCTTACAAGTTTTAATAATAGCTGTAATTATCATGTTCTTTCACATGGAAAGGGTAGTACTGGGTCTAATAAGACTGTTTTTTCATTTCACATATCTCTACACATCTCCTATGAAAAGGTGGATGGAGAATATTCCAGATCACCACACATAGCCACACAATGCACTTTTAAAATGCATTGAAATTTGTTAAATGATGCTGTGAGCATGTAACTAGCTATGTTAAAAAATGTGGGGATTCTGTGGAACAAACGACCTAGTTTCTTCAACAAATAAAAGTCATTAAAAGAAGGTTGGCAGGGAGACAACAATCAATTTAAAGATACTTAAAACCCAAACACACTGCTGTAGAGTTGATTCGAAATCATAAACACTCTATAGGACAGAGCAGAATTGCCTTATAGGGGTTTCAAGGAGCACTTGTGGATTCGAACTTCAGTCCTTTTGATTAACAGCCATGGCATTTAACCACTACTCCCATGGTTTCCAAAAGAGACTTAAGAGACTCCTGGTGACTCAGTGGTTAAGTGCTCTTCTGCTAGCCAAAAGGTTGGCAATTCACAGAACCTTCTCAGAGGCGTCTTGGAACACAGGCCTGGCAATCTGCTTCCACAAGGATTACAGCCTAGAAAACCCTGTGAGGCAGTTCAGCTTTGTCACGGAGGGTGGTTATGAGTCATAATCAACTTGATGGCACCTACCAACAAGAAGAGACATAAACTCAACACAGTGTGTGAACTTTGTACAGATCACAATGTAGAGAAATCACATGTAAAAGGACTTTTTTTTTATTATGATTGAGTGAAACACGATTCAAACTTGCATGCCTGTCTATCAGCAGCTCCTGTTGCTCTCCCTGCCTGGTAACAGCACACTCCTCCTTTCTGTTCCATACGTGTCACATCCTCCCGACAATCTCCTCTCCCCACCTCTCAACCCTCTCCACTTCCCTCCAGTAAGAGGCCAGTACGATGATGTCCTATAGATGCATAGAACCATAAAGTGCACACAAGATGTGGTCACTCTGTATCCCCAAGTCCCATCCATTTGTATCTGAAGAGTTAACCTCACTAATGATCTATGATCAGGGGCAGCATCAGGTCTAGGGGCCATGTTCCCAGGGGAACTCTCAGGCCATCAGTTGCTGTCTTTTAGTGGAGTTCTTAAGGTGGACCCCTTTTGTTAACGTGTTGCCACTGAGACTCAACACTGTGAGCCCCATCATGACTGTCACTGGTGGTGGTCGGTCACTATTTGGTTCTTCTGGTCACATGTTAATATAGTCACCCATTTACTTGGGTCTTTTTGTCTTCTGGGCTCTTTTTCCCTCATGTCATTGTTGTCCTTGGTGGTCATCTGTTCCTGCTGGGTTGGGACTATTTGGTGCACCTCAGATGGCAGCTTGCTAGCTTTTAAGACTCCAGACACCACTCACCAATATGGGGTGCATAAGACTCTCTTAGCAATAGGCTAGTTATGTCAGTTGCCTCAATGTCCCCTGAGAGTGGGGTCACTAGACCTCTGCTCCTGCTACTCTATCCTTGCCATATTGGGTTAAGATGGGAGGAGTTTTCAGGTTATGTTGAAGTCCAGTTAAACAGCTCTTCCTTCTAATGTGTGCTGTCACTGGTTTCACCCAACCAGATTTCTGTCAGCTATCTAATCTATGATCAACCCTCTTTGTCCCTGCCTCCCCTCCCTTGCAGCCATTAAAGAGTCTTAAAAGGACTTTAAAAAAAAAAAAAGGAGAATTTTAAAGACAGATTGACTATTCAGAAAGACTAAGGGGTTCTTAATTTTGGTTGTTGCTGTGTGCCCTTGAATTGATTTGACCCACAGCAGCCCCATGTGACAGAGCAGAATGGCTCTGTAGGGTTTCCTAGGCTATAATTTTAACAGTAGCAGATTGGCAGATCTTTTCTCCCGGACAGGGACTAATGAGTTCCAGCCTCTGACTTTTCAGTTAGCAGCTTAGCAGTGTAATCACTGTATCACCAGGGCTCATTACAGTAATATTTTCATGGGTATAATTTTTTCCAAAGTTCTTATCTATTACAGATTCATACCAAAGCATGAAGGTGAGATAACATGATGTCTGTGTTTGCTTTAAAATACTCTGGTGCAGGGGGTGATCAACTGTTTCTGTAAAGGACCACATAGTAAATATTTTAGGCTTCGAATCTTTTAAGGCTACAAAGTCTTTGTTACAACTACCCACCTTTGCTATTATGGCAGGAAAGCAGCCCAAGACAGCGCATGAATGAACAGGTGTGGCTGCATTCCAATAAAACTTGATTGGAATGTTAGATTTTGATTCACAGCTCTAGTGAGTGCATGTGCATGAGATAGAGAGAGGAAGAGAGGAATGGAGGGGAGGAGGGGAGGGGAGCGAAGAAAGAAAGAGAGAGAGAGGGCAGAGGAAGAAGATGGACAAAATGTCTATAGTTGTTAAAGCTGGATGACATGTATGTGGTGAGTCACATCACTATTTTCTCTATTTTGGGGTATGTCTAAATATACGCATTGCTGCTGAGTTGATTTCAACTCATAGTGGCCCTATAGGACAGAGTAGAACCACCCCATAGAGTTTCCAAGGAGCACCCAGTCAACTTGAACTACTGTCCTTTTGGTTAGCAGCTGCAGCTCTTCCCTACCATGACAACAGGGTTTCCATATCTGAATACAGCCATAATAAAAAATGTGTTTCCATAATCAAAAGAAAATAAAAATACAATTTTTAGTTTCCATAATTTTAAAAAAAGAGCATTGGAGAGATCTTTTTGCAAAGAAAGGGAATATTTGCCTTGGCCTCCCCTCCCTCACTTCTCTCACTTTTATCTTTTGCTCAGATCTGTTTCTCTCTCTCTCTCTCTCTCCCCCCCCACCGCCTCACACACACACACACACACACACACACACACACACACACACACACACACACTTTGATACATTTTCTAACCAAATCGAACTTCCTAGACACCTAGACAGCTTGGTGTTGCTGACGAACACAGCAAAGTTCTGCAGCCAGTTTGTATGATGAGGTCTCCTATTATTTCCCAGGAGACTCAGGCGTGTTTCCTCGCTAAGCTTTATGCCCTTGTAAACACTTTTCCTAAAATGGTGATTCCTGGCTTGAGGGTTGATGTGCATCATTGTCAGAGAAGTGTTGTCGCTTATTTCTCAGCAGGAAATAGGAATGTCCCGGGAAGGAGGAGAAAATACCAGACAGCTCTGGTGAAGGGCTAGGAATGTCTACTGAACACTGGAATCTGGTCAGAACATCTGGAGATCAAACAAAGAAACGTTAAGCTACTAATCAGGCCTCATAAATTCTCTTAAAAGCAGACAATTATGAGGCAGAGAGAAGACAATGAGGAATATTGTCAGAGGAAAAGAACTCCATACATCTCACTTGAAACTGCCCTGACTCTGTAGGCAGAGCACATACGTCATTTCAAATCATGAACAGACCTCCCAGTAAGGAGAGCATAGCCATCAACCTTTCTTTTCCAAGCTCTTTCAGAGGGACGCTTGCACAGGCTGGCCCCAGCCTACTTATTGAATAACGTGTCCCCAAAATAAATCCTAACCTCTACACCTGTAGTAGAACTCTTCTGCTAACTAGAAGGTTAGCAGTTCAAATGTACCAGGCCACTCCCTAGAAGCCCTAGGGAGCAGTTCTACTCTGTTCTATCAGGTTACTAAGTGAGCCAGAATTGACCTGAGGCATAGGGTTTAGTTTTTTTGGATGCCTGTGTTTATAATCCCACTTGGGAATAGATTGTCTTTATTGCATTAATGAGGCAGATTAGTGTAAGGTGTCTCTTGAGCCAATTTCTTTTGAGATATAAAAGAGATTAAATAACAAAGCTAGAGAGACAGAGATGGAAGAAGATTGATGCCAAGCCACATGGGGCTTTCCCAGCAGCAGAACCCCAAAAGAGACAAAGACTTTCCTCTTAAGCCAACAGAGAGAGAAAGCCTTCCCCTATGGCAGGCACCCTGAATTTGAACTGTAGCCTCCTAACTATGAAAAAATAAATTTCTGTTTGTTAAAGCCACCCACTTGTAGTATTTCTGTTACAGCAGCTTCAGACGACTATGCCACCTACCTTTCCTCTGCAGGAGCTGGATGCTCTCCACCTGTCTTCTGTGAGCATCAGCCCCTCTGCTTCTGCCACTATTTGGAAGGATCTCTGTCTTTCCTCTAACTGTCCCAAACCCCATCCTTCATTTGAGTTTCAGTTCTTGTCAAGGGGAAAAACTACTTTTCTGACAACTCTAGATTCTAGTAGCTTCTCCTCCTTTTGATGTCTAGTACATTCTGACAATAACACCTGTTATTACTTAATTGCATAATTTATAATCTGTGTATCATGGTAAGTAATGCAGGCTATTATAACAGAAAAACTCCAGATTTTCATTTGTGTAACAAAATAAGCATAATTTTCAATCATGTCACAATACACTGTGGGTATTCCTGGCTGGGTGGCATCTTACATGAATGATCTTTTCCGCTTTCCCAAGTTTCCTCCATCCTGTGGCTTTGTCTCCTTTTAGGTCCTTGGAGTCCTTGTCATTCAGTTAGTGGATAAGGAAAAAAAAACAAAAGGAGGGCACACCCACTTCTGCACAATATTATGTCTGTGAGATTCAGTCATATTGTGGCATGTAACAATAGTGAATTTTTTGTTGCTGTATAATATTCCATTGTATGCATACACCACACTATCCATTCAACTAATAAGAGTATTTAGATTGTTGTCAGTTTTTTAATTATCGCTAGTAAAATTATAATAAACATAAACATGCTTGCTGGTCTAGTTGTGAGAACTTTTGTTTTCCTGATGCTGAGATACAATCTATGCTGAAGGTTGTGATCTTTGATCTTCATCAGCTAGCACTTCAAATCCTCTTTGCTTTCAGCAAACAGTGATCATGGTATATACCTCTTTTTTCTCTCCTTAATTTCTCTTGGTAATGTTTTGTAGTTTTCTGTTATAGAAGTCTTGCATATCTTTTGCTACATTTACCTAGGTGATGGTTTTTGGTGTTATTGGCAATAGGACTATTTCCCAAATTTTCATTTTATAATGCTTTATTGCTAGCATAGAAAAACACAACTGATTTTTGTATACTGACCTTGTATCCCATGATCGTGCCACACGTATTTCTTAACTATTTGGCCCGGAAGTGTTATGTACAATTTTCTCTCATAGTTCATTGGCCAGAACTCAGTCATACAGTCATACCTAATGAAAGGAAATCCACTGTCGTTGTGTGGATTTCAATTCATAGCGATCCTATAGGACAGAGTAGAGCTGTCCCGTAGAGTTTCCAAGGACTGCCTGGAGGATATGAACTGCCGACCTTTTGGTTAGCAGCCGCCGTACCACTTCATCACTACGCCACTAGGGTGCTCAAAGCATCGCTATGAGCTGCAATCAACTCCATGGCGGGAGTGTTTTGTTGCTATTTAATGAAAGGGAGACAGGAAGCAGAGTGTATCTGAGTGCCTAGGAAGAAGAGGAAAAAGTTTTAGTGAACATACACAGATTCTTCCAGATGCCACTCTGAGATTTTAACATCCATGTGTATTACCCTGTGACCTCCCTATACTGTAAGAGACTCCAAAGCTCTGCAGTTCTTAAGTCAGTGTTTGGTCAATTTATAACTTGAGGAGTCCTTCAAAATACTCTGACTTGAAAACACTCTGTTAAAAGTTAACCTCCGTCATTTTGGATAATCATATAGACCCAAAGTGATCACAAACACATATGCAAAATGTTGTCTTAAAACTGCGTGGCAGGGCTAATATCCTTTATGAATATAAATGCACAAATCCTCAACAAATTGCTAGCAAAACAAATCCAACAACATATTAAAAGGGGTATAAGCACAATCAAGTGGGATTTATCCCAGGAGTGCAAAGGTGGTTCAACAAAAGAAAATCAGTTTATGCAACACACCGCATTAACAGAACAAAAAAAATGAGCCACGTGATCACCACAACCAATGCATAAAATGTGTTTCACAAAATTCAAACCCTTTTGTGATAAACTAAGAACAGAAAGGAAATTCCTCAGCATGATGAAAGATATTTACGAAAAACAAACAGCTAACATCATACTCAAAAGTGAAAGACTGAAACTTTTGTCTCTAAGGGTAGCATCAAGACAGAGATGCCTGGTTTTACTACTGCTGTTCAACATTACATTAGAAATTTTAGTCACAGCAATCAGTCAAGAGAAAGAAAGAAAAGGCATCCAGATAGAAAATGAAGAAGTAAAACTATCTCTGTTTGCAGATGATATGATCCTATATATGGAAATTGCCAAAGAATTCACAAGGAAGCTACTAGAACTTATAAATGAATTCAACTGAATGGCAAGGTACAAGATCAACACACAAAAAATCAGTTACGTTAGCAGTGAACACTCTAGACAGAAAATTAAGAAACAATCTTATTTATCAAACATCTAAAAGAATAAAATACCTAGGAATAAATTTAACCAGGAAGGTGAAGGACTTGTACACTGAAAACTACAAAGCATCACTGAAAAAACTTAATAAGGATCTAAATAAATGGGAAGACAACTTATATTCATGGACTTAATATTATTCAATGTCAGTCATACCCAAACTGATCCACAGATGTCCGTATCAAAATCCCAGCAGCCCTTTTTTCAGAAATGGAAAAACCAGTTATCAGATTCACATGGAATTTCAAGGGCCTTGAATCTTGAAAAAGAATGACAAAGAATGAAGACTCACAGTTCCTAACTTTAAAATCTGCTATAAAACTACAGTAATCAAAACAGTGTGGTGCTGTTATACGGCTAGACATATAAACTAGTGGATAGAATAGAAAGTCCAACAATAAACCCAGACATTTATGGCTAACTGATTTTCCACAAGGGTACCAAGTCCATTCAGTGGGGAAAGAATAGTGTCCCCATCAGGTGGTGCTAGGACAACTGAATGTGTCTATACAGCAGAATGACTCAGAACAGATCAATGACTCAAGTATAAGAACTAGACACAACTCTTAGAAGAAAACATCAGAGCAAAATTTTAAGACCTTGTTTTTTTTCAATGGATTCATAGGTGTGATACAAAACACATGAACAACAAAAGCAAAAGCAGATAAATGGGTCTTTACCAAAATGAAAAATTTTTTGTGCATCAGCAAACTTTATGAAGAAAGTTAATAGACAATCCACAGTAGGAGAGAAAATACTTGGGAACCATGTATATGATATGGGTTTAATATCCAGATATGTAAAGAACCATAACTCAACAACAAAAAATCAAGCAGCCCAGTGTAAGTACGGGCAGAGAACCTGAACAGACATTTCTCTGAGGAAGATGTACAAACAGGTAACAAGCAAGTGAAAAGGTGTTTGATACCATTAAATCCATTGTTCATGGGTTGATTCTGACTCATAGCCATCCTGTAACTGCCCCGTAAGGTTTCTAAGGAGCAGCTAGTGGATTTGAACTGCTGTTCTTTTGGCTGGCTTTTGGTTGGCAGCCATAGTGCTTATCCAACTGAGCCACTGAAGCTCCTTTAGAGAGAGGCAAATTAAAACTCTCAGATAGCACTTCACAACCGTTAGGATGGCTATTATCACAAAAACAGAAAGGAACAGGTGTTGGCAAAGTTATAAATAAGTTGGAACCCTCATGCACTGCTAGTGAGAATATAAAATGGTACAGCTGCTGTGCAGAACAGCTTGGTGCTTGCTCAGAAAGTTAAACACAGATTCATCTGACTTGAAAACACTCTGTTAAAAGTTAACCTCTGTCACTTTGGATAATCATATAGACCCAAAGTGATCGCAAACACATATGCAAAATGTTGTCTTAAAACTGCGTGGCAGGGCTAATATCCTTTATGAATATAAATGCACAAATCCTCAACAAACGGCTAGTAAAACAAATCCAACAACATATTGGAAGGGGTGTAAGCATAATCAAGCGGGATTTATCCCAGGAGTGCAAAGGTGGTTCAACAAAAGAAAATCAGTTTATGCAACACACCACATTAACACAACAAAAAAACTGATCCTATGATCCACCAATTCAACTCCTAGGTCTTTACCCAAGAGACTTGAAAACAAAGACTCAGGTGAGTCTGTATCTACCAATGTTCCCTGCGGCATTATTCACAATAGCAAAAAGGCAGAAGCAACCCAGGTGTCCACCAATAGATGCATGAATAAATAAAATGTGGCACATACATATCATGAAGTTTTACTCAGCCATAAAGAAAAATGAAATTTTGGTACCTGCTACAACACTGATGAACCTTGAAAATGATGATGCTGAGTTAAGTAAGTGAGACTTGAAAGGACAAATGTCGTGTGACCTCACTCATACACAATATCTGGAATAGACAAATGAATAGAGATAGAAGTTTGTTAGTAGTCACCGGGGGCTATTAAAGGAAAGAGTTGTTGCTGAAAGGGCACAGTCGTGAGTTGAATTGTGTCCCCTAAAACACGTGTATCAACTTGGTCAGACCACAATTCCCAGTATTCTGTGTTTGTCCTCCGTTTTGGGATTGATGTGATTTTCCTATGTGCTCTAAACCATACTCTCTGCCTGTGATTAATGAGGGGAGACTGGGTTGTGTTAAACAGGATTAGGACGGGAGGTAACACCCTCCTAAGGCCACTCCCCGGATCCAATGTAATGAGAGTTTCCCTGGGGTGTGGCCTTACAAGAAATGAGAGAGAGATGAGTAGAGAGTTGGAGCCTCCTACCACCAAGAAAGCAGCAGTTGGAGCTACTGAGGTCTGTGTACCCCAGACGCTCCCCAACCAGGGGAAGATTGATGCCAAGGATCTTCCTTCAGAGGTGACACAGAGACAAAGCCTGCCCCTGGAGCTGATTGCCTGAATCTGGACTTGTAGCCTACTAGACTATGAGAGAATAAATTTCTCTTTGTTAAAGCCATCCACTTGTCATATTTCTGTCATAGCAGCACTAGATAACTAAGACAGGTACAGAGTTCATGTAAAACTTCTGGAAATGAATAAAAATGGTGGTAGCATATCATGCAAGAAGTAATTGAACTCGCTAAATTGTATGCTTAAAAATGGTTAAATGGCAAGCTTTTTGTTTTATATGTATATGTAAGACCACAATAAAAAAATATAAAAACCATCTGAACAATTAGTACATCTCATCTTAAAAAAAAAAAAAATCTCATGGCAAAATTCTGCTCCTCCATGATGGACATAAAGATGATGCAAATTATTCTTATGTTCCTACAGTTTTAGATTACCATGGAAACACATACACACCACACGCCTCCTACAGAATCTGCAGACTAAACTGCTCAGGCTGAAGTCACACTTAAAGCAAGTTACAACCTTTCAAAGTCAGTTTGCTTTATCTTTTACATGACCTGGCTCAATTTTTTATCCTTGTCATGTTCACTCATACTCAAATGTCAGTGGTATATTTGATTGACGCTATCAGACATGACTGATACACTTTCTCATTTAATCTGATTTGCCAGTCAAGTAGCACAGCAGCTAAGCCATCCACGAGAACACGAGACAAGGTTAGCTGCTTTTGTAGCGCTCAGAGATGCTCTTGGTTTTATTGTCCACAGAATATAATCTCATTTTCTGAGTACACACACGGCAATATCCAGTTTATTGGATTCTGACGTTGAGACGCTCCAAACACAGTGCCTCCGCTGCCCCTGGCCACAGCTGAAGACACGTGCCCATCTCCACCGCCTGCTTTGTGCTGATTGCACTCTGTGAACAAAGGAGGAACTTGAGCGGGAGTGGAATGTGGCCCATTCTCACACCAGGCCACAGTGGTATCTGGTAAAGTCTGTCATCCTCTGAGACTCAGTACAGTCCTGCAAAGTGACAGGCCCTGAGTTTCCTTCATAGGCAAGCCACATCTGGTTATGTTGTATGGATCCCCAGGGAGCAGAGCCCAGAGAGGAAGCCGAGGAAGTGTTTGTGGAATGATGACGAGGCTCGGGTCATTTCCCAGCTCCACAGAATTTTATTCTCACTTTCTCTCCCCCTCCCCTCCTGTCTCCTGGATGTTTGGGCAGATACTTACCTAACTGATGTCCTAACAGAAGCTCTTGTCACCACAGCCAGCTCTTCCACTCTTTCAGCCTGGAGGGCTTTTCCCTTAGGTAGCCTTTGTGTTTTGGTTTTGTTCTACTTTGATTTTATTCCTACAGTAAGGGGCCAAGCCAACCCAAGTGCAAAGGTACCGGGAGATTTGTTTTATACTCTGTGCTGCTAAATCATATCTGAGACCTAATCAGTGGCTCAAATTCAAATTCTAAGGTCACAAATAGGGGGTGGCCTGAGCAGAAGGCAAATTGACCTCCTAGGGCCCAGGAAAAGAAATCCTTGTTGTGGCCTACTTCTGCCTCTTCACCATCAGCTGTGGTTCCTCTGAGCACATTCTGGTCAGAATTCTTGGTAGGTGTGTGCTGGGATGTTTGTGTTTTTGTTCAGGAAAACCGTAATGATGGAGTAGGGGAACTCTGGAGTAATTCAGAAAGGGTAGAGCTGGGATAGAATGTTCCCCTGATCTGTTCCTCACGGTCATTGATTGAATGGTGTTCCCCCAAACTGCATGTAGCTGTTTGACTAGATCATGATTCCTAGGATTGTATGACGTCCCTATATGCTGTAAACCCTGCCTCTATGATGTTAATGAGGGAGGTTGGGCGGCAGTTGTGTTGGTCAGGCAGGACTTGGAGTACAAGACTGTATTTCCCCTGGAGGCAATCTCTTGGGATATAAAGGAAAGGGAAACAAGCAGAGAGCTGGGGACCTAATACTGCCAAGAAAGTGGCCCCTGAGCAGTGTGTGTCCTTTGAATCCTGCGTTCCTGCATCTCAGAAGCTCCTAGTCCAGGGGAAGTTTGATGACAAGGATCTTCTTCCAGAGCCAACAGAGAAAGCCTTTCCCTGGAGCTGATGCACTGAATTTGGACTTGTGGTCAACTGGATGGTGACAAAATAAATTTCCCTTTCTCAAAGCCATCCACTTGGGGTATTTTCTGTTACAGCAGCACTAAATGACTAGGACACTTACTTAGGATTGGAACTCAGCTGAAGAGAAGACAAGACTTATTTTTAAAAAATGCTTTTCTGATAAAGTATTGAGCTAGTAATTTTCTAGGTTTCACAGAATTTAAGAACCGTGTTAAGAATAGTAAAAAACATAATTAAAAAAAAATTTTATATAGTGCATTATATTTTATTATCACTCCTATTTATCACTGAAATTGTCCCGGAATTGGCTGACAGAAGCCCCATTAAGTTGGTTCTTTTTTTCTTTTTGTAATTGTACTTTAGATGAAGGTTTGCAGAACAAACTAGTTTCTCATTAAGTAGCTGGTACACGTATTGCTTTATGACATTGTAAAAACCATCATTTACTGGTCCTGTGCCAAGATTACTGAATTCTTACAAATATTTTCTGGGCATAGATATTACCATTGACCCCATTTTATAACTGAAGGATTGAGGTTTGCCCCAAGTCCCCCAACAAGTAAGGATGGAGCTAGGAAAAATGAGAGTTTTGCTCATCTCAGCCAGTGTTGTTTGGTTGCTTTTCATTTCTATAGAGGCAATATAAGTAATAAGACCAAATGCAGCACTGCAGGAGGCAAGAATTGGAATTTTAATTTAATACAGTTCTCCTGAAGGGGAAAAACAAGGTTTAACTGATTAACCCTACTTTCTGAGCCGTTGAGTACTCGCACCCTGGGGCCACTGGAAAAATTAGCAACTGATCTTAGACCTTAACGTGCTTCTGGTCTGGTGGCCCCCGTGGTAACCCAGGCGGTTGGCAAGGTTAGCGATTGGGTTTGGCCGGCAGTCTGCAAAGCATTCTCAAAATGCCCAGCAGGTGGCAGTGTTTCCTGCAGCCCGCAGAGCCCACGGGGTCTGCATGCTTCTGAGAGCTCAGGCGAAGACCAGAAATCACGATTCTGGGAGGGTAAAGACCCTGTCACCTGCCTGTGTCATACCTTTGTTTCTTTTTCGTCCTTTGCTACATTTTCGTTTTTAAAAGATTTCAGTAAAAGTAAATAGGGTAGAAACCAAAATCAAAAAACCAAACCCAGTTCCGTCGAATCGATTCCAACTCAGAGCAACCCTGTAGGACAGAGTAGAACTGCCCCATGGAGTTTCTAAGGAAAGCCTGGCAGACTCGAACTGCCAGCCTTTTGGCACGCTTAACCACTGTGCCACCAGGATTTCCGAGTAGGACAGACATGAGTGAAAATTGTAGAAGTGGGAACAGGTGCTTCCTTTTCCCTTATGTTAACCAGCTGTCCTTGACTGTCTAAGTCACCCTTCGCGGTGCTCCCCACAAACCTGTCTTCCTAGAAACACCCCCAGGGGGGTTATTTCCCATCTTAAAGGTCACCTGCCTGCCAGTGTGCTGCCCCACTTCCTTGAACTCAGCCATTCCGCTGCCATTCTCAGCTGTATTTTCGGGACAACCAAGCAGATTCTCCAGGGGCTGCCCCGCCAGGCTGTGAGGAATGTCTGCGAAACAGTCAGACGCCCAAATGAATAACTAAGGGTGGTGAGCAGTTTGCTGGGAGGAACACATTTCAGGACTGATGGAGGCTTGGCAAAGTCTGTGGCTGCATGTCGCTGCAAGTTCAAATACCAACAACGATGAGAAGAGTCTCCCCACCCAGTGGAAACCCTGGTGGTATAGAGGTTACGTGTTACAGCTGCTAACCCAAATGTAGGCAGTTTGAATCTGTCAGGCATCTTTGGAAACTCTATGAAACAGTTCTGCTGTGTCCTATATGGTCACTAGGAGTCTGCTCAATGGGAGCCGGTTGGTTTGGGATTCCCCTCCCACTCCCGAGCCTTCCTACAAGTATTTCTTTCTATCATACCCCTTTTGATTTTCAAGAAGTTTTCAAGAATTTTCTATTGAAAATATAAATGTCTTTGGGGCATCAAACAGATATAAACATTTGGAAGTCAGAGCAATGCTGGCTGGTTCAGGGAAACTGGTGGTGTGAAACAGTGTGGGCAAACGTGGTAGGAAAGCCTTTGGTAATTTTTCTGATAATAACTGAAAACTTTTTATATGCAAAATTGAAAATTCATTTAAAAGCCCATTCAGGAGATAAATATTCCCAGAAATTTTTGTTTTAAAGCAAGTTACTTGAAACACCATCTCAGATTTTTATTGGAGGAGTCTGGGTAGGCAGGGGATACTAGAAAATTTAAGGAGAACTTTTAGTAAGTCCAGACTTCATTATTATTATTATTTTAATTTGGTTGCTATTGTTGAGAATATATACAGGAAAACATGCACCAATCCAGCAGTTTCTACATGTACCATTGAGTGACATTGGTACATTCTTCAGTTTGTGCAACTACGCTCACCCTCCTTTTCCAAGTTGTTTCTCCTCAATGAACATAAATTCACAGCCCCTTCCGGGGCTTATCTAATTTTTCAAGTTGCTGTTGACAATCTAATGCCGCATATAGTTCCTTAAGAGAGCACGCTGCTCATGACAGACATTTTTCACAAGTAAAGTTAAGCTATCATTTGGTTTTAAGAAGACTTCAGGGGATATTTTTGGTTTAAGGTTTAAAGACAGTCTTTACTTATTATCAGCTAATTTTTGTCAGGTTTGTTGTATGACTACTGTGGGCCTTGTGGCATAACAGACACATTGTTTATGTTCTTTTATTTAGTACTGGGTCATTTTATTGGAAACCAAGGTTTAACAAAGCTAACTTGCCTAGCGTCATCAAACTTATAAGCAGTCGCCAGAATTCAAACCAGAATGCAAGCCAGGATTCAAGAACTTCCTGTTCTTCAGACTTCATCACAGTGCAGTTACTGCCAGAGGAAACCAACACAACAAACCTCGGGGAAGCGACAGTTACCAGAAATCCCCAAAAGTCCCTGTAATATTTATCCCAGGTTTTTATTGAAATGCAAGGTTAAAATTCCTGTAATTCTTTTCTCTGACTTCCTGGTTCTCACATGTTCCCTGGTGAGAAATGCTGTATTTAAAAGGATTTTCGGTTTTCAGTACCTACAATCAGGACGGTGCTCTAACGGGAGGACCCGCACGTAGGCTAGCAGAAGGATACACCATACACCATTCAAAACAAGAGCTTGCTCAGGGTCATCAGATCCTGTGTGCCTTCTTACTCTCTTACCATTTCTCGCTTTGTTCCTGCTATGCCCCCACCCTTCAGATATATGTACATAGATTTGGGTGCCCACAAGCTGCTCTTGCTGACAGACCCCCTACCTGTCCTGTAGCTCCAGGTAGAACAAGGAACTACAAGCACTAATCTGTCAGTCTGCACTGTCCTGACAAAGGAAATGTTATGTATCACACAGAGGCAGCTTCATTTGCTCTCAGACTTCTGTGATCAAGGCCAGCCCACTGCATTCTGTTCCAAAGTGTACAGGAATGAGACATTTGAATGTATTAAACGGGTGCATTTTTCTTTCCACTTGAATTGTAGTGCTCCGTAGTCCTCCACCTACTTAAGCTTCAGTGACTCTGGGGAGATGCCAATAAGAACTACCAAGTCATCGCTCAGCTTTGGCTACCAAAGTGGTCTATTTACTTACTTTCAAGTTCCTTGCAAGATAATGGAAACTTCAGTGGCATGGTGGTTACTAAGGGTCAAGGCAGCGAAACAAAAG
Organism: Heterohyrax brucei; assembly: GCA_028571685.1. Lineage (NCBI taxonomy): Eukaryota > Metazoa > Chordata > Mammalia > Hyracoidea > Procaviidae > Heterohyrax > Heterohyrax brucei. The sequence continues at coordinate 85,771,350 of CM053151.1, read as the reverse complement.
ATGGTGGTTCAAATCCACTAGGCACTTCTCAGAAGCTCTGTGGGGCAGTTCTTCTCTGTCCTATAGGGTCACTGTGAGTTGGAATGGACTCCATAGCAATGGGTTTGCATTATTGGTTTTTGCAAGATGATAGCTGTGGACAGTGGTCTCTAACCTGGGGTATGCTCAAAATAACACACTCAGGTGCAGGAAGACAACTTTAGAACTTTTGTTTTTATCTTGTTCTTGAAAATGTCTACTTTCCCAGGCCTGGGAAAGGGTTGAGCACTCAAAACCAGTGGGTCACAGAAAACTGAAGAGACATAAGAAGCCACAAAGTGTGAAAGGACCACAGACACAGGGGACAAAAGAGCCAGGTGAGAGCAGCTGCACCTGAGTGAACACTTAACAGGCGTGGCATTCTCAAAGACCAGTCCAGACCAGCCTCTCTAGAGGAGGCCAAGGCGAACAAGGACAGGTGTAAAAATAGCAGATGTCAGGTGCCAGGCCAGAACGTTTTGGGGGCTGTAGCAATGATAATGAAGTAGGGTGACTTGCAGTTACATTCAGTTCTCCTACTTATACGGCCTTCCTTGGGCAGGAACAATATTTTCAAGCCTCTGTTTTCTCATATGTAAAATAAGGAGTCAAGAGAGATTGATGAGAGCTAGACATCTAGGTATGTATTTTTAAAATATAGAATGCAATAGAGGGAAAAATAATAATATAACTATAAAGAAACTGGGTGAGGAGCCTAGGGATGATTATGTAATCTAGATCCTTACCTATTACAGTGGATAACTGACGTCTGTCAATCTGCCACACTGTGCCAGCTTCTGTGATACTGCGATGATGGGAGCTATGCCTCTGGTATTCAGATACCATCAGGGTCACCCATGGTAGACAGGTTTCAGATGAGCCTCTAGACTAAGACAGACTAGGAAGAAGGGCCTGGCAATCTACTTCTGAAAAGAAGTAGCTGGCAAAAACCTGCTGAGTAGTAGCAGAACGTGGAAGTCATGCCAGAAGACGAACCCTCCAGGTTGGAAGGCACTCAACAGACAATGAGGAAAGAGCTGTCTTCTCAAAGAAGAGTCCACCTTAAAGACATGACGTCAAGCTCTTGGGACTTTTATCTGCTGACATGGCATCACTCAAAATGAGAACAAATAACCACAAATATCCATTAAAAATTGGAACCTGGAATGTAGAAGTATGAATCTAGGGACATTGGAAATTGTCAAAAATGAAATGGAATGCATAAACGTTGATGTCCTAGGCATAAAAAAAAAAAATTCAACTCACAGCTAAAACGGACTGGTATTGGCCATTTTCAATCAGACAAGCATAGCATGTATGATGCTGGGAATGACAACTTGAAGAGGAATAGTTTGCTTTCATTGTCAAAAAGAACATTTCAGAATCTATCCTGAAATAGAATGCTGTGACTAGTAGGACAATATTGAGTGACATGATAATATCTACATGCCTACAGGAAGACCAGTTAATACAACTATTACTCAAATTTACACACTAACCACTAAGGTCAAAGATGAAGAAATGGAAGATTTTTACCAGCTTCTGCAGCCTAGAATTGATCAAACATGCAGTCAGAATAATTGACAATTATTGGTGATTGGAATGCAAAAGTTGGAAACAAAGAAGAAAAATACGGTCTTGGTGTTAGACCTGATGCCAGAGATCGCATGATAGAATCTTGCAATATCAATGGTTTCTTTGTTGCAAATATCTCTTCTAAAAAAGTTGCACAAAAAGTGACATACACATGGACCTCATCAAATGGAATACACAGGAATCAAACTGGCTATGTCTGTGGAAAGAGATGATGGAAAAGCTAGCGACCAAAGACTAGACAAGTTGTGTGATGGCATCAGAGACATATACATGAACAAAGCAAGAGGTCATTAAAAAGACAGAAAACAAGGAAAAGACCAAACTGGATATCAGAAGAGACTCTGAGACTTGTTCTTGAACGTCAAGTAGATAAAGTGAAAGGGAGAAATGATGAAGCAAAAGAACTGAAGATTTCAGAAGTGCAACTTGAGAAGACAAAGTAGAGTATTATAATGACATGGGCAAAGAACTGGAGATAGAAAACCAAAAAGGAAGAACATATTCTGCATTTCTCAAGCTGAAAGAGCTGAAGAAAAATTCAAGCTTGAAGTTGCTATACTGAAGGAATCTGGGTTGGTTACATTTTTTTGCTATTGTGGACTGTGCTGCAATAAACATTTGTGTGCATGTATCAGTTGGTGTGAATGGCCTTGATTCTGTAGGGTATATTCCAAGCAGTGGAATTACTGGGTCAAATGGTATGTCTATTTCCAACTTTTTAAGGACATGCCAGATTGCTTTCCAAAGAAGTTGCACCATTTTGCAATCCCATCATCAATGTAGGAGAGTTTCAAGTTCTCCACAGCCTCTCCAGCATTTGTTGTTCTGCATTTTTTTTTGGATCATGGCCAACCTTGTTGAGGTGAAATTCAATCTCATCATAGTTTTTATTTGAATTTCTCTAATAACTAATTATTGTGAGCATGTCCACATGTGTTTTTTGGCTGCGTGGATCCCATCTTTAGAGAAGTGTCTGTCCATCTCCTTTGCCCAGTGCTTAATTGGATTATTTATCTTTTTCTTATTGATATTTTGTAGTACCTTATAGCTTATGGAGATCAGACATCGGTCTGACATATAGTTGCCAAATACTTTTTTCCCATTTTGTAGGTGGTCTTTTGATTTTTTTGATGAAGTCTTTGGATGAGCAAAAGAGTTTATTAGTAGTTCCCATTTGTCTATTTTCTCTTCTGTTGATAATGCTTTGTCAGATTTTGAAGTCTGTCTGCATTGTGTATTAAAATTTCGATTGTTGATCCTATTTTTTCTTGGATGAGCTTTATTGTTTTAGATTTTATATTTAGGTCTTTTATCCAGTTTGAGTTTGTTTTTGTATAAGGTGTGAGATATGGGTCTTGTTTCTATTTATTGCAGATGGATATCCAATTTTACCAGCATCATTTGTTGAAGAGATTGCTTTTATCTCAATTTAATGTCTTAGAGCCTTTGTCGAATATCAGCTGTTCATAGGAAGATGGTGTTGTTTCTGGGGTCTCAACTCTGTTCCATTGATCTATCTGTCTCTTTTTGTACCAGTATCAAGCTGTTTTGACAACTGTGGCAGTGTAGCAGGTTCGAAAGTTGGGTAGTGAGAAGCCTCCCAGTGTGTTCTTCAGTAGTGTGTTACTTATCTGGGGTTTCTTCCCTTTCCAGACAAAGTTGGTGATTTGTTTCTCCATCTCCTTAAAAAATGTCACAATAATTTGTATTGGGATTGCATTATATAAGCAGATTGTTTGGGGTAAAAATAGACATTTTCACTATGTTAAGTCTTCCTATCCATGAGCAGGGTAGGTTTCTCCATTTACGTAAGTCTCTCTTAGTTTCTTGTAGTGAGATTTTGTACTTCTTTTTGTAAAGGCCTGTTATTTCTCTGGTTAGATTTATTCCTAGGTATTTTATCTTCTTCGGGGCTATAGAAAATGGTATTGATTTGGTGATTTTTTCTTTAATAATTTTGTTGTTGGTAAAAGGGAATCCTACTGATTTACTTGTGTTTATCTTGTATCCTGAGACTTTGCTGAACTCTATCAGTTTGAGTAGCTTACTTACAGATTCTTTAGGATTCTCTACATATACAATCATATCATCTGCAAATAGTGAGATTTTGACTTCTTCTTTGATGATGCAGATGCCCTTCATTTCTTGATCTTGTCTAAGTGCTCTGGCTGGAACTTCTAGTACAATGTTGAACAGGAGAGGTGAGAGTGGGCATCCTTGTCTAGTTCCCATTCATATAAATAGCCCTTATTGCATTGAGCAATTGCCGTCTATTCCTATTTTGCTGAGAGTTTTTAGCATGAATTGGTGTTAGACTTTACCAAATGCCTTTTCTGCATTAGTAGAAAAAATCAGGTGATTCTTGTCTTTTGTGTTATTTATGTGGTTGATCACATTAATTGGTTTTCTGATGTTGAACCAGCCTTGCAGCCCTGGTATGAATCCAACTTGGTTGTGATGAATTACTTTTTTGATATGTTGTTGTATTCTATCAGTGAGTATTTTGTTGAAGATTTTTGCATCTAGATTCATGAGCAATATTGGTCTGTAGTTTTCTTTTATTGTTGGATCTCTCCCTGGCTTTGGAATCAGGGTTATGCTGATTTCACAGAATGAATTTGGAAGTATTCCATCCCTTTCTATGCTGTGAAATAGTCTCAGTAGTATTGGAAATAACTTTTCTCTACCAGCTTGGTAGAATTCTGCAGTGAAGTCACCTGGGCCAGGGCTTTTTTTGGTTGGTAGTTTTTTGATGACTTTTTCAATCTCTTTCTTTGTCATGGGTTTATTAAGTTGTTTTGCTTCACCTTGTGATAATTTCTGTAGATGATATGAATCAAGAAATTTGTCCATTTCCTCTAGGTTTTCGAATTTGTTAGTTACAGACTTTCATAATATTCTGTTACGATATTTCTGATTCTGTTGGATCTGTTGTGACAACTCTCCTCTCATTTTTTATTTGGGTCATTTGTTTGCTTTCCTGATTTTCTTTAGTATATTTAGCCAGTGGTTTGTCAATTTTGTTGATCTTTTCAAAAAATCAGCTTTGGTCTTTTCAATTTTTTCAATTGTTATTCTATTCTCTAATTCTTTTAGTTCTGCTCTAATCTTTATGATCTGTTTTCTTCTGGTGCCTGAGGGTTTCCTCTGTTGTTGTCTCTCTATTTGTTCAAGATGTCGGGTTAATTCTTTGGTTTGGGTTCTTTCTTCCTCCTGGATGTGTGCATTTATAGAGATAAACTGACAACTGAGGACTGCTTTGGCTGTATCCATAGATTCTGGTAGGAAGTGTTTTCATTCTTGTTGGAATCCATGAATTTCTTTATTTTATCCTTGATTTCTTCTATAACCCATGGCTTTTTGAGAAAGATGTTGTTCGGTTTACATGAGTTCCACTTTCTATGTTTTTTTCTGCTATTGATTTAGACTTTCATGGCTTTATTGTCTGAGAAGATGCTTTGCAATAATTCAATGGTATGGATTTTGTTGAGATTTGCTTTATGTCCTAACACATGATCTATTCTGGAAAATGTTCCATGTGCACTGGAGAAGAAGGCGTAGTTGTCTGCTGATGGGTAGAAAGTTCTGTATATGTTGATGAGGTCTAGTTGGTTAATTGTGGCAATAAGATTTTCTGTGTCTCTACTGAGCTTTTTTCTAGTCACTCTGTCCAATATTGAGAGTGGAGTGTTGAAGTCTCTGTCATGGGTTGAATTGTGTCCCCCCAAAAATGTATGTGTTGATTTGGCTTGGTCAGGAGTTCCAAAATCGTGCCCTTCCTCCCATGTGTTGTGAATCCTACCTCTGTGATATTGATGATGGAGAATGTTTTGCAGTTGTGTTAGTGAGGCAGGACTCAAGCTGGTGGAATATAAGGGAGAGAAGTCAGTTGAGGAAGTTGAGAAACTCATACCACTGAGAGACAAGCACCGTCCTTTGGACCCAAGGTTCCTGTGCCAAGATTCTCTCTCTGGATTTGGACTCAGCCTACTAGACTGTGATGATTTCTCATTCTGAATGGACTTAGAATTTATAAATGGATTTGCAGCTTACTGGACTGTGTCAATAAAAGCTTCTCCTCATGAAACTTTCCACTCATGGTATTTTCTGTTAGAGCGTACCTGGTGACTAAGATATTCTCCCACTATTATTATGGAGTGATCTATCTTGTTTTTGAGTGTAGTCAGTGTTTCTTTGATGTATTTAGGTGCTCTGGAATTGGGTGCATAAATATTTAATATTGTTAAGTCCTGTGTGTATATTGAAACTTTCAGCAATAAACAGTGTTCATCCTTGTCTACAAGGGTGGATTTTATATTAAAATCTATTTTATCTGAGATTAATATTGCCACCTCTGCTCTTCTTTGTGTATTGTTAGCTTGATATATATTCTTCCAAGCAAAGATTCATTCATATCTTTAAGTCTAAGGTGAGTTTCTTGCAAACAACATATGGATGGGTTGTGTCTTTTGATCCAAGATGTCACTCATTGTCTCTTTACTGGAGCACTCAGTCCATTCACATTTAATGTAATTATTGATAGGTGTGTGTTTAGTGCTGTCATTATTTTAAGTTTATTTTCATGTTCATGTTTTTTCTGTAGTTCTTATTTATCTTTTCTGGGACATTCTACTTTATGAATTGAGTTTTCACCTTTTTCAGTGTTGGTTTTGTGGTTCTTGAGACTCCTGTATTACATTTATTGATTTGATATGTTGTGTCTTTATTGGACTTTGTGGCTGCCACTATGATCCCCCTTAATAATCTATGTTTAAACCCAATTTTAACTACTGAAAGTCTTATTAACTTCATCTCCATCTGGAAGGACTATAATGACTGTAGTACATCCCTCTTTTTAATATGATGACATCATAGTTTTCATGGTATGATGACTGGATCACTTCTTTTAATATTATAGCTTTGATTGAGTTTGGAGCCTTCCCTAACTGAGTAGGTTTCTGGATGATGTGTCCTGTATTTCCTCCTAAAATATAAAGTTAATGGTTTTGTTCTTCCAAGCCAAGAGCTTCTTTCAGTATTTCTTGTAGCTTTGGTTCTGTTTTTACAAAGTTTTTGAGTTTCTGCTTATCTGTGAATGTCTTAATTTCTTTTTCATATTTAAAAGACAGTTTTGGAGGATAAATAATTCTTTGTTGGAAGTTCTTCTCCTTCAAGGCTTTAAATGTGTCATCCCATTGTCTCCGTGCCAGCATTGTTTCTGCTGAGAAATCAGAAGAAAGCCTACAGGGTTTCCCTGTGAAAGTTAGCTTTGCTTTGCATGTCACTGCCTTTAAGAGTTTCTGCTTATGTTTCATTTTAAGTTTGATTATAATACGTCTTGGAGTCTTTCTTTTGAGATCTACATTGAGTGGCATTCAGTATGCATCTTGGATAACTATATTCTCTTCTTTCATAATTTCTGGAAGTTATCTGTCAGCACCTCAGCAACAATGCTCTCTGTTCTCTGGTGTCTCTCCCTGTTCAGGAACTCCAATTAATCATAGATTATTCCTCTTAATAGAGTCCCACATGCTTCCAAATGCTTCTTCACATTTTTCATTTCTTTTTTCTGATTTCTCCTCATAGACACTGGAGTCAGTAGCTCTGTCTTCCAAGTCAGAAAGTCCATTCTCCATTTGTTTAATTCTGTTTTCTTGGCTTTGGATTGAAATTTCTCTCTCTTTGATTTTGTTATTGATCTGTTTGATTTCAGAGTACTGGTGTTCCATCAGATCGAACAGCTTGCTTAATTTTTCATTTTGCTCTGCTACATTTTGTACAAGGTCTAAAAGAGGTCCCTACATAATCCTTGTATACTTGCCCTCCGATAGTTTTAGAAAGGCTTCTTCATCTGGGATGTTCATTAGATCTTTCTTTTTGGGGACTTCTGAAGCCGTAGGTGAATTCTTCTTAATGATTTTTGGCCTAACTTTGTTGGTTTTTTGGGCATCTAAAGGTTGTTTTGTTTCTCTGGTGTTTCCTTAACAGGATCTAAAGGTCAGTCTGAAAAGGAAGTTGATCATCAAACACCTCTATGTACTCCAGTGACTGGGCTTCATGGTATCGCTAGAGTAGCAGGCTCTGTTTCCTGATTGGCAAAGACTTGGCTCTACTTATAGAGTCACTGGGGAGCCATTACTTGACCTTATAATGTGAGAACTGGCAAAGTAAGCCCCTTTATATGCAACCCAAGAAGCTATAAACTAATTCAAAATACAGAAAGGCTACTGCAGTGCTGTCGTCTGGTGGTGACACTGTGCAAAAGACTGCTTTTCTATTGGATAAATGCTCTCTGGGCAGGCATTGCCCCCAGCCTGGGAATTAGATGCAGCTGAGGCCTCTGTATGAGTAACTCTGCCTCCCAGACAATCAAAATGGCGTCCTGCATAAGCTCTCTCACCCACCTCAGAATAGGCTATTCAGTGGCAGAGATTAGGCAAGAGAGGCCAAAAGCACCAAGGTTTACAGATTCCAAGGCCAGACTCTCGAAATGTGGCAACTCCACTCGGGGATCCCATCAGTAGTGGGTCTGAGTCCTGCTGTCAGTTGGGCCCCAGCCTCACCCACTGGCCAAGACAGGGAAGTAAAAAGTTAAAATGGCGAGTTAGCTTCAGTCCGCCAAAGCTGGCACTCAACAAGGGTGGGGGTCAGCGAAAGACAAGTTTCCTGCTCAGTGACATGTAGTCCAAATAGATAGCCCTGTGCCCTGTCCTAGGGTTCACTAGGTATCCAGAAGGCTCCGTTTAATCATCATTTCAGGCCTTGGTTCCCAGAAGGATTTAGAAAGATGCATGTTTAGTTTGCCATATTGACTCTGGCCCCCAAAGTTTTGACTTTTTAATCCTGTTCATGTATGACCTTGATTCAATTTTTTAAAAAAGAAAACAGCTGTGTACAATGTTGGCTGCCTTTGTAATCTCTCTCTGTCTCCTGATAAGTGAGTTGGTTTCATTTTGTTCTTCTTCCTGAAGTCAGTTCACATGCTTTGCTCTAGGGACATTGGGAAAGAGTTTATTTTTACATCTCCTGTGTTTCTGTAGCTCCTTTATGTGTCTTCTGATTTATAAGATGTTGGAGAATCATTCCAAATAAGGCTTCTTTGCTTACAAAAATATGTGAAGAAATAGCAATAGATGATTTAGAGTTTGAATCAGTGCTTTCATTGTCCAAGCACTGAGCTTCAGCAGCACATGATCCCGGCCAGACATGTGCAACACCTCACACTTGCTTAGCTCCTGGTCCCCACTTGGAGCAAATTTGTCTACTCTCTGGTACCCTCCATCAAACCCTCCCTCCATAGCCCCCTTCATAACTCAAGCTCAACTGGAAATCTTGGACCCTTAATTTCAACTTCACAGGCCTGTGATGAGTCTATGGATAGGCTTCAGGAGACCAGAATTACATTTGCGATCTTGTGTTTCTCTGGGAAGAGTGTCCAGACAGTCTTCAGATCTTCAGAAGTGCCCAGGACCCTAGAACTGAGAAGACTAGCTGAAAGTTGGACAGAACCCACTCAGAGATGCCTCAGAAGACTTTCCTGGCAATCTGTTTCCACAGGGCCACAGCCTTGAACGCCTCATGGGGTGGTTCTACTCTGCACTCATGGAATCTCCATGAGTAGGAGTCAACTCATTGGCAATTAATAACAAAAACAAGCCTCCAATCCTGACAACACTAACCGAAATTGTTCTTAAGCCTACGGAAACAGTCAACAATGATTCTCTACTTCTTATTGTGTTTCTAACAAAGCAACATGTCTAAAAGTGCCAACTTTGGGCCATAATGCTTGGGTTTGAAGACTACCTCCGCTATATCCTGTCTGTGTGACCTCAACCAAATTACATAAGCTCTATGTTTTCCCAGTTATAAAATAGGGTGAATACTAGCAGCACTTAGCTTACTGGGTTGTTGTGAAGGTTAAATGAGTGCACAGACTCAGGATTAGCCTTTATTCTAGGTGGTCTTTGGTCCTCCCTTACTCGGACTGGTAACCCACAAGTGGCCACTCTCAATCATTAAGCAGTGTGTATCTTTTGGGTGCTTGGGATGTAGCAAAAGTGGATACTGGGGGGTTAGTGAAGTGCCTTGAGTGACCCTGAATCCATAGATGACACTACAGAGGGCCCTTGGAGAAGAGCAGGACCTTCTCATTGATGAATGCTGGGGTGTACAATCACAGTTCTCTCAGAGACCTCCATCCCCGTGGCTACCTGGGGATTCTTCATCTGTGGGCCTAGAAGGGGCTGCACAACATTCTTACCAGCCCCACCCCATCCAGCACACCCTTCTTTCCTCCCATTAGGCCAGCGTCCACTCATCCTCAAAGACTTAGCTTGAATCTTCCTCTGAGAAGTCTCTTGTGACCACCTCCTCTCCATATGAACAGACTGTGCACCCTTGGGACCTGCTGAGCCCATGTGTCCTGCATGCCTGGCCCTGTGCAGAGCTAGGTTAACGCATTAGCTCATTAAATCTTCAGAACTGCCACATCATAATGAGCATTGGCAGTCTTTTGCCAGTAAGAACTGGTCTGAAGCCAGGACTTGGCCTTTTATTCACGTCTCTGGACTCCATCCTTTGGAGCCCTGGTGGCACAGTGGTTAAAAGCTCAGCTGCTAATCAAAACATTGGCAGTCTGAATCCACCAGCCACTCCTTGGAAACTCTGTGGGGCAGTTTTACTCTGTTCATGACTTGGAATTGACTTAATGGCAACAGGCTTGGGTTTTGTTGTTGTTGTTCACTTGACTTCTTTTGGTTCGGGCTCCATCTCAGGTCTGTCCAACTCATACAGGATTTAATTTGTTTATAGACTCCTGTGACCCTCTTGAAGGCAGGAATCGTATCTGGTTTATTTCTGCATCTAAGTGCCCATTACTGTGCCTGGCCTAAGTAACCAGAGTACTAAACTGCTTGCTGTTGAGTTGATTGCAGCTCATAGTGACACTCTAGGACAGAGCAGAACTGCCTCCCTAGGGGTTTCCAAGGAGCAGCTGGTGGATTAGAACTGCCAACCTCTTGGTTAGCAGCTCAATGCTTAACTTCTGTGCCTCCAGGGCATGTAAAAGATGCTCCATTAATATTGGAAGGGCAGGTAGATGGATATTGAGCTCAGGCTCTGCAAAATTTTTGCTATGGCTTTACCTATGTTGTAACCTTTTAGTATTAAAAAAAAATTATGTGCCTTATGTGAAAGTTTGCAGAGCAAATTATTTTCCTGTATGATAATTGATATATAAAGTGTTCCATAACATTGGTTTCATCCCCCACAATGTGTCAGCATTCTCCTCATTTCCATCCTAGTTTCCTATTGTCTTGACTTTTTTGTCCCTTCCTAGTTTTTCATCTCACCTTTTAGGTAAATGTCTCCCTGTTGATTTCATCTAATTGATTGTTCTAAGGAGCACGTTTTTCTCAGGTGTTACTGTTTATTATATGAGGCTGTCTATGGCTTGGCTGAAAGGTGGTCTTTGAGAATGGCTTCAATTACAGCTGAGAAGGTTGTCTTAGGGCCGTTGTCTCGGAGGTTACTTCAGTCTCAGTCAGACTGGTAAGTCTGGCCTCTTGTGTGTGTGTGTGTGTGTGTGTGTGTGTGTGAATCTGATTTTTTTTCCTACAATTTTTCTCTCGCTCTGTCCAGGACCCTGTGTTGTGATCCCAGCCAGAGTTGTCAGATGTGAGACCCAAACACCATCTAGTTCTTTGGGTCTCCAGGTGGTGCTTCATGTGGCCCCTTTGTCCTCTGGACTATTTGCTTCCTTGAGTCTTAGGTTTTCTTCGTTTTCCTTTGCTCCAGGTGGTAAGAGAGCAATAGCTGTATCTGTGATGGCCACCCACACGGTTTTAAGACCCCAGATGTGACTCACTGAAGTAGGATGGAGAATTTGATCTTCGTGAACTAGGTTGTGCTGACCGACATAGTTGGCTCCCAACTCCACGGTTCCTTGTAGAAACTTTGTTCTGTGAGATGTTTGGTTGTGTCTAAGAATTTACCTCACTGTGGCCCTTGTGGCTCTATTGTCTGTGTTAATACATAAGAGCACCTACAGTGATGCAAACGGAAATACCCGTCTCCAACCTAGATGTGCAGGGTGGCGTGTTCTCTTGCCCCTCTCATACCTCTTGCTAACCATATTATAACTTTTTAAAAAGTCTTCCAGCCTTGATTAGATGATTTTAAAATACATAATTATTATTTCAATAAGTATATTTATTTAGTGCCTACTAGTGACCCCTGGTGGCACAGTAGTTAAACACTTGGCTGCTAACCAAAAGGTCAGTCGTTTCAACCCACCAGCCTCTTCCAGAGAAAGATATGGCAGTCTGCTTCTGTGAAGACCACAGCCTTAGAAACCCTGCAGGGCAGCTATGAGTCAGAATCGATTCAGAGGTAGTGGGATGTGACAAATAAAGAGCCCTGGTGGTGCAGTGGTGAAGTGTTTGCCTAAGGTGGGTGATTCCAAACCACCAGCCAATCTACAAGGGAAGAAAATACCTGGTGGTCTACTTCCACTAAGATTATAGACTGGAAAACCATACGAGGCAGTTTAACTCTGTCACATAGGGTCACTGCAAGCTGGAAGGAAACCCTGGTGGCACAGTGATTAAGTGCTATGTCTGCTAACCCCAAAATCAGCAGTTCAGATCTGCCAAGGGCTCTTTGGAAAATCTGTGGGGGCAGTTCTACTCTGTCCTGTAGGCTCTCTCTGGGTTGGAATTGACTCGACAGCAGTGGGATGGTGGGTAAGTTGAAACTGACTCAATGGCAGTTGATGAACAACTGTCAATTGATGGACTCTGTGAACAACAATGTAATAAACACAAGGCTAAAGCCATAAACAAAACAACAACCAAAAAGTTTCCATCCTCCTGAAGCTACATTTTCTTTTCCTTTAAGAAATACTCACTGGGTACCTCCTCCTGGAGGTGCCAGTAAAGTGCCTCTTGCTGGGGAGGTGGTGGTGGAGAAGAGAGATGTGCCCTCTTAGAGTTACAAGGTAGATGAACAACAACAGTTGCGGTAGAGTCCGCTCCAACTCCCGGAGGCCGCGTGTGTTTCAGAGCAGAACTGCTCTATAGGGCTGTTGGTTTGTTTGGGTTTCTCTTCACAGTACTGCTCCTGATGACCTTGGATGATCAGGGTGGAACTGTGCACCATAGAATCTTCAACGGCTGATTTTTCAGAAGCAGATCACCAGATCCCACTATTAAGGTGTCTCTGGGTGGACTCCAACTGCCAATTTGTGGGTTATCAGCCAAACATGTGAACAGTTTATACCACACAGGAATTCTAGGATGAGCAAACACATGGATGTAAATGAAAAGCCACTCCCACACTGAAACCAGTGGCACCCAGCCCCTAGGCAGGTAGGCAGCATCAGAGTCTCCGGCCTTGAGTGAACAGTCCCCCAGGCAGCCTTTCTGCTCCTCTCTGAGCCCTCACTGAGCAGAAAATGAAGGACAGGGGAGCCCTCTTGGTGTTCTTTGGGTCGCTGTGCGCACGTGCTGGGCTACCTGCCTCCAAGTCCTCCAGGTTCTGACCCAGGAGAAGAGCCTGGGGGGGCCCAGTGCCACTCCTATTCCGCGGGGCTGTTGTCAGCAAGGGGATCAAGGAGAGAGGGCGCTGCCAGCGCCTGCAGGGTGGGGGAGATAGCAGGCTAGGGTGAGAGCTGGCAGCCACTGCGACACCCTTGCCAAACAGGAGCTCTGAGACTGACCGGGGACCTGAGGCCATCCCGCTTGTCTTTTCTGTTGTTCTACCTCTGTGTACCCCTTAGCAAAAAGGAGTTTTTGACTAGGAAATTCACTAAAGCAGTGGAAGGCTGGGAAGACACGCTCCGTGAACTGAAAACAAATCTTCCTATCAGATGGTAAGGACTCCACACAGAACCCAGAGGGTGACTCAGATTGGCTCTTGGCTCTGCCCACACCTACAAGACCCACAGTGCTCTCTTTGCAGCATCAGCTGACCTCCTCACACCACACAACAGACCCAGCACTGATCTTGGGCATGTTGATCAGCAGTTTTTTTCCTGGAATCTCTCCCGCCCCCTCACCTTCCACCCCCAACAAGCTTTGAGCACGCAGTTGTGTCTCCCTTTGCTGGGTCCCTTCCCCACCCCCCTCCTCGTATATCCTACCCCAGCTTCTGAAATTACCTAGTTTTACTTCAGTAGCTCCAGACATATACATGTGTTGATTAGTTACCTGGGGTGGGAGTGAGAGAGTGGGACCCGGGATTTAGGGGCTTCTTCACTTTCACAGTACGTCTCTGGGTGACACAGTTTGTGCTCGACTACTCAAGGTTGGTAATTCAAAGTCACCCAGTAGCACCTCCTAAGAATGGCCTGAAGATCTGCTTCCATAAAGACTGCAGTCAAGAAAACCCTAGGGAGAGAGCAACTAGGGTGACATAGCAACGCACATGTTTTTGTGTGAGAAACCTATTTTGAATTGTAAACTTTCACTTAAAGTACAATAGAAAGAAAGGAAGGAGAGAGGAAGGAAGGAAAGAAAGGCAGAGAGAGAGAGAGACGGAGAGAAAAGGTAAAGAAAGTCCTACAGAACAGTTGTACTCTGTAACACATGGGGTCTCCATGATTTGGAATGGACTTGATGACAGCAGGTGTGGTTTTCTGGCTGTCACTTTCATGAGGTGGCTCCTCCTGATTCGGGAGTACGCTTGCAGCTGAACAGGACCCTCTTCCTTTGTTCAACCATCAAAGAAGAAAATCGGGAAGAATTTCCAAGTAAGGCAGGAGCTACAGCTTAGCCCCTGCTGTGCCACTGAGTTCACTCCCCTTTCACATAGCGTGGAGTGGTTTTTACTGCTGTCATCCCCCTTTCCATCAAAAAAACTTTTGTTTTTTAAGAATTGATTCAAAACCTCATTTTCTAGGTTGTCCTTCTGAGGCCTCTGGTCCACAGTGACCGCAAGCTGCTCTGAGTTTGTATGACTGTGACTGTCACTCATATGTGAAAACCAGCGCAGTCACGGGTTGCTGCAGTTCACCTGCTGTGCTGAGCACCCATCTGTTCTTTAAGGGCCACCTGGGGTCTTTGTGTGAGTATTTCCTGCACGCATACTCCGGATGGTGAACTTCAGACAAGCTTCTACCTCTGGGAACCTCCCGCAGGCCTTTGGCACCTTGATGGGTGTGTGGTAGGTGTTTGCCTACTTGTTGGTTCTTGGGTGATTAAAGGTGGAAACTTGCTCTGTTGTTTGATTTCATTTTCCTGATAAGATAGAGAGGTTGGTGGCACATTTTCCTGATAAGACAGGGAGGTAGGGGGCCCATACCTTCTCTATCCTTTGCCTTATGTGCTGTTTCAGCAAAACCAAGTCTGCATGGAACCTCAGAGGTGGGGAAATTACAGGGAAGGTTATGCTTTTCTCGGCCTATGTTCCAAAGCAATGAGAAAACACCCAACTACACTTCTAGCTCAGAAACCACAACAGATGGGAGCGACTGTGGGCAGTAATTAGAGGCCTAGGTGAGTGAGCCGAGTCATCCATTGGGCCTGGAAAACCTCATCAAAGGAAACAGGCAAAAAATGAAGGCTCCTGGGATTTGCTTTAGAAGAAAGGATGGGGGATTATGTTTGGTGCTCCTGTAAGTACAAGAGCCCTGGCACTGGGTTGGGCCACCCAAATACTGAACCCAGTAATTATGTGTTGTGGGCAGGACTGGCCTGGTTTCTTGGTGCCACATTTGTTTCCTGTGGTGGGCGGGTGGCAGGTCTAGAATGGATGGCGCTGCCAAGCTTTCTCAACTCTGTTCTCACTGTGGGAAAGTTAGAATAAGGGCCAAGAGTATGGTCTGAAAACATGAAGTGAAACACTGTGAAGGTCATCTGAGTAAGACAGGCCTGGTTTCAGCCAGAGCCGCTGATTCTACATGAACAAACAACCAAGGCACGGAGCCTGGTGCGATGCAGGAGCCAGTCTGGGTGAAAATGGACCTTCCGGGTGATGAAGAAGCACCGGAGGCAGGAACGAGGGGAAGCAGCACGTGCTCTGACCTGGAAAAGCAAACCGCTTGGCAGGCATCACAGTCTCTCTCTTGCAAGGACTGCATGGGAATGTCCACAGATTTCCCGAATTCTGGGAGAGGTTGTTGGGTCTCTGGATGGTGCAAAAGGTTGATTTGCTCCGCTGCTACTGAAAGCTCAGAGGTGTGAGTCTGCCGGGAGGCACCTTGGTGGTCTGCTTCTGAAAAAGCAGCCCCTGAAAGCCCTGTGGAGCACGGTTCTACTCCGACACAGACAGGACCACCACAAGTCAGCAGAGATCCAAGGTTTTGTTTCATTTGGCTGAGAGGTTTAGGATCACGGTCCCAGCCCTCTCTATTGGCCCTGGCACCAGTGCCCTCTGTTAAGGGATATAACTTTGTTTTCTTTGCCCCACCAAATCAATTTGATAAAAGTTACCCAATTCAATAAAAATAGTCATGGGCACTTTCACACATAGGAACTGTGGGGATAAGATGTACAGAAGTTGTGTCCTCACTGTTTAGGGCTCACGCTATGACCACTGGAGCTGTCTGCTCTGGGTGTGTCCCTCCAACAAGGACTTTCTAGTGTAATACATCCCATGAAGCAACACTCCAAAGTGTCCCCTTATGTTCATGTGACTAGAAAGCAATGCCCTGGGATGAGGACTACCCACAGAGCACATTTGAAGTCAGGGTCCCAAAGCACCACCCTAGAATTTCCCTTAGCTCTACCTCCTTGGACAGGGGCTTGCCCATAGTCAGTGCTCAATGGTCTCAGTAGAAATTTGTACAAAATATACTCATTTCATCTAAAACCTCTAAGCTTTTCGCAGGCACCAATTTACAGAGTTGTGTTTCTCAGTATTGTGGGGGCCACTTTCTCATATGCTATGGTTAGCATTGGGGTCAGTGCCTTGGTTAAAGAGGAGTAGCCATTTGGCAAGAGAAGAAGACACCTACTTCCTCTCTCCTTCTCTCTGTATGACCTGTGTCACCAAATAGTCTTCAAATAGTTTTAGAAATACGAATAAATTTATGCAATTATTTCAAGATTGCATTTTCTAACACTTGTGTTAATACTTGCTTAAAACAGAAAATTTTGTAAAAAATAGGAATTCTTAAAATAATTTTCTAACCACTTGTTACAGCATCAGAGATAACTGATGCTACCTTTCAGTGAATACACTTCCAATATTCTATCTCTGTCCCCTTTTTTTTCAAAATTGAGATCCCGCAGTGTGCATGTCTGTGTATTAACATCTTTTGTATGGTCACGTTGTAAATAGTGACAACAAACATTTTTTTTATACCTCATGTAACCAGCCTACAATCAAGACACATAATATTCCCATTACCCCAGAAAGCTCCCCTGTGCTCTTTCTCAGTGAATTTCTCCAACCCCAAGCTTCAGGCAAAAAATGCTCTCTCTCTCTCTCTCACACACACACACACACACAAGTATACTCATGTTCCACAGAGGACTCTGATAGAATCCTCCCATTGATGAGTTTGGAAAGAATGCATTGCTAGACATGCCCTCTACCAGAGTGAGCACGGGAGGAATTTCCTAAATGCTGGGTGTGTGCTGAAAGCAGAGAGGCTCTGACCTAGACTGTGGAGACAGGTCCCAGCTGGCAAACATCTCAGGGCCACAGGCTGGTGAGTACCTGGGGAGACACAGGGTGGAAACCACTGCTCTTAAGAGAGTGAAAAAGGAAATGGAAGACAAGGCCTTGATTTCTTTTCCATCAGTCAGATTATAGTCAGAGGAGTCTACACATAAGCGGTTACTTTCTGGGCAGACTCAAGAAGCAACATCTGGCAGCAGGTGAGCTGTCATTGCCATGAAGCCTTGGTGCTTTCTGTGTGCCGGGCACTGGATTAGATGCTTTATGTGCATTAACTCCTTTAATATTCACTCCCGGCAGTTATTAGTATTATTACTCTGGTTTTTGTACAAGGAAATAGAGAGGTTAAACAACTTGTTTGAGGTCACACAGCTAGTATGTTTGACTTGAGACTGTCTGACCAAGTTCCATATTATGAACCCATCTAGACCAGTTTCTTTCTTTTCTTCCATGCTAAGAGGCTTTTGGGACTACACTCCAGTAATAAACACATCTGTTCTGTTCATTATATCCTCACCTGCACCAATGGCTAATCACAGGGGTGCTATAGAAGATGTCTACACCAAGATATAAGTGATTGTCCTGGGGCATCTAGATGGGAGAGACAACATCATGTGGCACCATGGGTATTGGCCTGGGGACTAAAAAGAGTTAAGTTTTAGCTGGAGATCTGCTATCACAGCCTAATGACTATGTGCAAGTCACTTAATGTTTCTGGGTCTGTGTTAGCTCATCTGTGGAGATACTGGAATGCCTTCAGTATCCATTATTCCCTCTGATTATAAGGTTTTTCTCTTATGAAGATGAATCAAGATGGCATATTTGAATAAGGAGGCACTCTGCTGGTAGGACAGACTCCCTGGATGGAATCCTAGCTCTGCCATTTGCTGGCTGTGGGACCCTAAGTAATTTAGTTAACTTACTGTTTCTCAATATTTTCTCTGTAACATGGGAATAATACTTTATAGGGTTAAATATAAATGTTATTTTTATTAAAACATAATTTATATGGCTCTATACATAGGGTTGCCATGAGTTGGATCCGACTTGATGGCACCTGGCTTTATACGTAGGTTGGAGGCCTGTTGGCACAATGATTAAGATCTATGGCTATCAAGCAAAAGTATGAAGTTCAAATCCATCAACTGTTCATTGGAAATTCTATGGGACACTTCTACACAGTCCTACACAGCCACTATGAGTCAGAACTGACTCAGTGGCAACAGGTTTGGTTTAGGTTTTACATACAGTTTAGAAAGTACTGTTGTGTAAGACCCAGTCTTATCCATTACGGAATGAATTTCATTTAAGCTTCTGGTTCTTTTCGAAAGTTTTCCACATGGGCAAGACATATGCTTGGTGCTATTACTTGAAGGTAGGTAAATGTAAAGCCACCGAGACGGCTGTTTTCTGCTTATTGAGGAGACAGCCTCCCTGCCTCTTGGTTCACAGCAAGGTGATTGTAAAATAGGTAAGATGCTGTCTCGCAGCTGTGGAGAGATGATCAGAACTCTCCTACACTGCTGGTGGGATTGCAGGATGAACCTCTTTGGAAAACAACCTGGTACTTCCTTAAAAGGCTAGAAGTAAATATACCATTTGAGCCAGTAATCCCACTGCTCAGAATAGTTAACTTATTGTTTCTCCCTCATCTACAGAAACAAAGGCTGTCACACGAACAGATACATGCACATGAATGTTTATTGCAGCACAGTCCACAATAGCAAAAAGATAGCATCAACCCAGACACCCATAAACAGATGAATGGACAATCAATCTATGGTACATATACTCAGTGGAGCACTATGCAGTGATAAAGAACAATGATGATTTTAGGAAGTGTCTCATAACCTGGTTTCAATTGGAAGACATCATACTGAGTGAAATCAGTCAGCAGCAAAAGTACAGACATTGTATGAAACCCCAACTATAAGGGCTTAAAAATAGACTTATGTACAGAAGAAAACTCTTTGATGTCTACAAGAGTGGGGAGAGAGGGAGATGGCTGGTCATAGTTTAGATAGTTAATAGAAATTCGGTTGGGTGAAAGCAGTGACAGCACACATTAGAAAGTAGATCAATTTAACTGGATCTCAGCATAAACTGAAAACTCTTCTAATCTTAACCCAATATTGCAAGGATAGAGTAGCAGGGGCAGGGGTCTGAGGACCATGCTCTCAAGGGATGCTGAGGCCAACTGGCGTAACTAGCCTACTGCTAAGAGAGTCTTCTGCATCCTATATTGGTGCGTGGCATCTGGGGGTCTTAAAATCTAGCCAGCTCCCATCTGAGGTACACCAAATTGTCCCAACTCATCCAGAAGAGATGATCACCAAGAACAACAAAGATATGAGAAAAAAAAAGCCCAGGAGACAGAAGGACCCATGTGAATGGGAGACTGTATCAATATGTGACCAGAAGAACCAGATGGTGCCTGACCATCACCAAAGACAGCCGTGATGGGGCACACAGTATAGAGTCCCTTTGGCAACACGAGAAAAAGAGGAGTGCAGCTCATGAACTCTACTAAAAGACCACAACTGATGGTCCCATGACTTGGGGGATCCCCAGGGAACATGTGTTCTAGACCTGCTGCTGCACCTGTCCAGAAAACACTACTGAGGTCAACTCTGGACAAAAATGTACTGGATTCAGGGACACCGTGTAACTATATGGTGTATATACTTTATGGTTCTATACATTTATAGGATGCTGTCCTACTGGTCTCTTTCGAGATGGGAGAGGAGAGGGTGGAGAGAAAGGGACAGGAGATTATTAAGAGGATACAACAAGTATAGAATGAAAAGAAGAAGTGTGCTGTCACCACAGAGCAGGAGCTGCAGATAGGTGGGCAAGCAAATTTAATTTGGATTGTATACTTTTACTCCATCACAATAAAAAAAAAAGGATGCTCTTTTACAAGTGTACAACACTGGTATGTTGTCAGCAGTGAAGTCTGGTAGTGTATGTGTGTTTACAAATACGTAATCTGGAATAAGGGTAGACCAGGGATGCAAAACGAAGTTGAAAAGGAATGTGTCGTGGATTGAACTGTGTCCCCCAAAAATGCATACATCAATTTGGGCAGGCCATGATTCCCAGCACTGTGGGGTTGTCTTCCATTTCGTGATTTTAATTTTATGCTAAAGAGGATGGGGGTGCGGATTGCAGTGCAACACTTGTTCAGGTGGCATTACTGATCCAGTAGAAAGGAAGTTTCCCTGGGGTGTAGCCTGTACTGCTTTTTGTCTTACAAGTTCTGAAAGTGAGGTGAAGAGACAGTTGAGGACCTCAGACCTCAATAAAGCAGTGTTTGGAGCAAACCGTGTCCTTCAAATCCAGGTTCTCTACACCTGACAAGCTCATTGACCAGGGGGAAGACTGAAGACAAAGACATTCCTTCAGAGCCTGCAGAGAGAAAACACCTTCCCCTGGAGCTGATATCCTGAATTTGGACTTTTAGCCTACTTCAATACAAGGAAATAAATTTGTCAAAGACGTCCGTTAGTGGTATTTCTTTTACAGCAGTACTAGAGGGTTAAGGCAGAGCAGAAGGAGTCCCACAGATATTATTGATCTGGACTTCATTTAAGAGACTGATGAGAGTGCAGTATCCCTCCTCCTGTATTTTAATAAAATGGGCTCACTCAGTACTTCATAACTTGCAGACAAACCACGCTAATTCAGACCAGGTGGATTGTATCAAATTCAATATTTGATATTTACTATTTTCCCTAGTGGATTCTTCCTTGATCCATGAGATATTTACAAGCCTGTTAAAATTCTAAATACGAACGACATTTCCAGGTATTTTTCTTTTATTAATTTCTAATTTAATTCTACTGTTGTCACAGAACATAGTTGGATTTAAGTTATTTTTAATTTTTTTGAGGTTTGTTTGATAGCCCAGATTGTAGTGATGAATAGTTTGGGTGCACTTCGTTTGAGATGTCAGATTAGGCTGGTCACATGAGCTAGTTTGATGATTGCGCCTTTGATGCTCTACCATTCTGTCACTAGGTGATTAGAGCTGTTACCAGCCAGGTAAGCCCAGGCATCCACTTACTTCTCTTGATGTACTCAGGTCAGAGGCATAGGCTGTGGGTTACCAAGTGTGTATAGCAGGGTGTCCCCTACAGTCCTAGACATGCAGGGGTGATTGGTATAGGCACAGATACCTGGCTGCATGTGCTAAGACAGGCAGGAGGCAGGTAGCTATTGGTGTCTGTGAGGAAGACATGTCCCCTTACACCTGACCTAGACAAAGGAATTAGTTCTGTTTGATTCTCCAGCTTCAGGGAGCCAGCTGTTTATTTTATTTATTTATTTTCCCCCCATTTGTTATATTTTCCCTCTCTGAGCCTAGGAGAATAGCTCAGGGCACATGTAGGGAGTCCTAATTCTGGCCTAGGTAATGATATCGGGGTCTGCAACTGAGCACAGTGCAGAGAAAAGAGGGGGAAGCACTGGGAAAAGGGAGAGAGGTTTATCCCAAAGGCAAGATTCATGTTCTTGCAATGTACGTTAAATGCAGTCTACTTAGCTTTTGACAACCAAATGCTAGTTTCCACCAATTCTGGAAGTGTGTGGAGGTTCTGTGCCACTTGGTCTCTCTGATGGCCACCTTGCCACTCACCATGCTGGTTGCCACAGATCCTCCTTCAAGGTGCCAGTTCCCACCAGGTCAGATCTGGCCAGTCCTAGGTACTTCTGGACATACTCTCCCTTCCCTGTCATTTAGCCCAATTTCTTAACTTTCCCTCTATGTGCAGGGTTCCTAGAATCTCATACATGACCAATTCATTGGTTTATTGTGTTTTTGTTGTCAGAGGGATCACAAGAAGTATTCATCTACTCCATCATCATAGCCCCGCCTCCTTACCTTTTTTTTCCCCACCGCTTGGAAAGAACAGCTGTTATTGTTCTGTGGAATGTTTTGTAAATGTCAGTTGGGTAAAATTAGTTCCTAGTATCTTCACATCTTCTCTATCCTTATTATCTTTCTGTTTACTTTGTTCTATTAATTACTGAAAGAAGGATGTTAAAGTCCCAACTATAGCTATGAATTTCTCTATTTTTTTCTTCAACTTCTATCAGTTTTTTGGTTTATGTATTTTGAAGCTCTGTTATTAGGTATACATACATTTAGGATTGTCATGTCTCCTTGATTTATTTACCCCCTTTATCATTGTGTAATATCTCTCTTTATCTCTGACAATGTTTCTTGTTTTAAAGTAGACTTCTCTGGTATGAATATAGCCACTCTACCTTTCTTTTTATTAATGTTAGCATGATTTCTTCTTCTTCATCTTTTATCTTTTAACCTATTTCTGTTCTTGTATTCAAAGTGTGTTTCTTACAAGCAGCATATATTTGTGTCTGTTTTTTGTTTGTTTCTAATGCAACTGGACAATTCTTGCCTTTTAACTGGAGTAGTTTAAACAATTTACATTTAATATAATTATTGGTACGGTATTTTAATTTAAATCCACCATCTCAGTAATTGTTTTATATCCAGCACATCTCTTTTATGTTCCTTTTTTAAAATTTCTCTCTCTTTTTCTGTCTTCTTTTGGATTTGATATTTTTATTATTATTATTACATTTTCATTTTGTCTCCAGTTAAGCTCTTTTAATTAAAAGTGTTACTGGACATACTGAGACCCAAATTAATAGTTATTTTAATGTACTGCCAATCAGAGATCCAGGTTATTTTAATTAAGAAACATGAACTTTGGAGTCAATGAAATCTATATTTGAAACCTTGCTCTGACACTGTCTGTGTGATGATCTTTATTTGCTTAATTTTTTTCTCATTTAATTCTTCTTTTTTTTTTTATTATGGCTGAGTGAAAATGTATATTCCCATATAAATTTATATGCCCAGCTATATGCAGCTTCCACTGCTCTCCCTACCTGCTGACAGCACACTATTCCTCTCTGCTCCAAATATGCCTCATTCTCCCAGCAGTCTCCTTTCCCCTCTTCTCCAACCACTCTCCTTCCTCTAGCCAGAGGTCAGCAGGATGATATCCTATAGATGCATAGAACCATAAAGTGCATCCAATATATGGTCACTCTGCATTGCCAAGTCCAATCCATTCATGTCCAAAGAGTGGACCTTCATTATGATTTATGGGCAAGGGCAGCAGCAGGGCCAGGGGCCATGCTCCCAGGGGAATCCTGAAACCGCTGGACCATCAGTTGAGGTCTTTGAGATCTCAGGGTACACCCCTTTTTATTCTTGTGTTGCCAGTGAGACTCAGCTTAGTGAGCTCCATCGTGGCTATCACTGGTGGTGGCTGGGCACCATCCAGTTCTTCCGGTCCCCAGTCTATGTAGGCACCCACTCATGTGGGCCTCTATCTTCTGGGTTGTCTTTACCCCATGTCATTTTGGTCCTCGTTGATCATCCGTTTCTGCTGAGTTGGGACCATTTGCTGTGCCCTTGGATGGCAGCTTGGCAGCTTTTAAGACCCCAGGTGCCACTCACCAATGTAGGGTACAGAGAGCTCTCTTAGCAAAACACTAGTTGTGCCAATTGGCCTCGATTTCACCTAAGAGCATGGTCTCCTGTCCCCTGCCCCAGCTACTCTATCCTTGCAGTATTTGGTTAAGATAGGAATATTCAAGTTATGCTGAAGTCTACTTAATATTGTTCTTGTTTTCTAATGTGTGCCATCACCAATTCACCCAACCAAATTTCTACCAACTATCTAATCAAACCATCCCCCCATTAGGTTAATTTTTATGTGAGTCAATTTCACTATTTGTGAAATTGAGATAACTATTTTTCAGAGGATCATGAGAATCAGACAAAACTTTAGTTAAAGTATCTAACATTAATTCAGAACACTGTAAATGCTTTTCTTAGTCATCTAGTGTTGCTATAACAAAAATACCACAACTAGATGGCTTTAGGACAGAGAAGTTTATTCTCTCATAGTCCAGTGGGCTGCAAGTTTGAATTCAGGGTATCAGCTCCAGAGGAAGGCTTTCCCTCTCTGTTGACTCCAGAGGAAGGTCCTTGTGATGCATCAGTCTCTCCTTGGTCTGGGAGCATTTCAGCACAGGAACCTCACGTTGAAAGGATATGGTCGGCTCCTGTTACTGCTCTCTTGATGGTATGAGGTTCCCAACTCTTTGCTCGCTTCCCTTTCCTGTTACCTCTTGCAGGATAAAAGGATAAATGCTGGTGCAGACCACACCCTAGGGAATCTCCCTTTACTTGGATCAGGGATGTGACTTTAGTAAGTGAGTTAGAGTCCCATCCTAATCCTCTTTAACACAATCCAATCTGGCCTTATTAATCACAGGCAGAGATTAGAATTTATAGCATAGGAAAATCACAAAATAGAAGACAACCACACAATAGTGGGAATCATGGCCCAGCTAAACTGACATATACCTTTTTGGAGGCCATAATTCAATCAAGGGCATATCTCAACTAATGTTACTTGATTTCATTTTACTTTTTTGCATGTTTTCTACACAGCTCTTTCTAAAAGGAATTTAAATACCAAGGAGACACAAAAGTAGCCTACTAATTACTGTTTCCATATCTCCCTTCCTGAGCCTACTGCAGGTATTGCTCATTAACCACAGCACTGCTGGTCAAGAAGCTCGGATCATTTTTTTCCTTCTATCCCTCTCCTTTCCTCTCTTCCTCCCCCTCTTCCTCCTTTCCTTCTTTTCTGGTATAATCTTTCTCAACACTGTGCCAGCTAGCTATAGAAGGACCATAATATAAAGCCCATTTACCATTTAAAGTGTTTTTAATACATTCATTATTTCAATTGGGTTAAATCTTCCCTTCCTCCCACTACTTTAAAAACAAAACAAAACAAAACAAAAAAACCTGGTTCATTTATTCCCAAACTCTGAGGATATTGCAAAGGAAAACATCAGTTGGCTCAGCTCAAATGAGTCCAAGCGCTGAATCAATGATGTTTTTATTGGACATCTGTGAAACCAGGCACCAAAGAAGAAAAGGAGGTGAAAGCAGGGGAGTAGGCCAGAGGGCATGGGCAGGGCAGCAGGTTTGTTGCATCACATTCTCATTTAGAGCCTGACATAAGCATGTGACGAGGGCGTGGTGTCTCATGACCGACACCAGCTATTCCTCCTGAGACCTTGGGTGTCATTTGGCTGCAGTAGACAAAGAAAGATCTGTCATTTGCTTGAAAAAAGCTTTGATCTTGTACTGTAGGAAAGAACTGAACACTTCTCATTCAGCTGCTTCTCCCCATTCCAGCTCTGGAGGAAAAAATGATTTCCTGTTAGCAATGCTGGTGCCATTGCCATGTCTAGGGACATACTGGTGTCAGGGGCATGCATAGAGCTTTGTCCCCTCAGAATTCTGAGCCACCTGGGTGGGGACAGGCCTTGTAAGCAGCACCACTGCTGCCCTCTTTGTAACACCAGGAGTGGCTTTTATAAGAGGATTCACTTCTTACGGTTTAAGATAAAATCAGGGAGAGAACAAACACACTACCTGGAGGGATGTTAGAAAGATCCTCTAACCAGAGCTCAGCCTGAATCTGGAGGGACACCTGGTGTCCTCTGCCCATAGCACTACCTTGTCCACTACCCTCCAGGTTCTCACTCGTGATCATGTCTTTTCATCATTCTTGTCACGGAAAACTGAAGAACAATAATTAGTTTTCCAAATATTTCCACCTCCTTACAGAGTGTTCTTTATTTTGACCAGTTTGGAGTATAGGATAAACTGGGATGAGCCTACTTTTAACATATCTCTGTGATGTGGGGGGTGATAGTACCAGAATTCTTCAGAACAAGCTGCAGAGGAAGAAATTTCCTTCTACTGTATTTATTAAAGATAGGACATCTTGCTCTGGAATTTCCTATTTTATGACTTAGAAAGTTGCCTTGATCCAAATGTGTAGGAATGGTTAAAAAGGATATAAATAGATAAAACCACACCAGGATTCTCACTCTGAGTTTAAAATCTTCCTGTGAGGTAACAGTATGGCATGAACTCGGGCCTCTGAGTTCTTGTTGCCTCAAATACTGTTTCATGTTACTATTCATCTGGGAATTTATGCCAACACTAATGAGGCAAAATAATAATGATAATCTAAAAAATGGTGATGTATCATTTACTTTATTATAAGCTTTTGGTCTCTCATTCAGCCCTTAGTACAGTTCTCTGAGCTGGCTGTAACAGCATTAATAGTCCTTGGTCAAAAAAGTTGAATGACAGTGAATGGTTTATCCAGTAAGCACAGCTATCAGTTGGCAGAACTAGGATCAGAACCCAGTGAAAGAGGGGTGACTTCAAATTCAGTGCCCATCCAGCTGTATTCCTGATCTATATAGACGACAGTGATGAAATGTGGATTTTTTTTCTCTCTCTCTATTAGAAAGGCAGAGTCTTTATAATCTACATCAGTAGCTTTCCTATGCAGAGAGCAGGAGAGGAACCAAAGGGATCATCTAATCCATTCCTACAATTGCTTACTACTAACACCAAGGCACAACATGGCTCTAGCAGAGCCAGAAAGTGTAGCCAGTGCAATCAGTTTCCCAGAATAAATGCCCCTGTTCCCTCTGTGTGCGGTCTCTTCCCTACACCACCATGTTCTGCACTTCAGCCGCATCAGAGTGCCAATCCAGGGACCTGGCAGACACTCTCACTCCCTTGGCTCTCCCTCAGCTTCACTTCCTGATATGTCACTCCCAGAACCGCCCCTCACTGTGTCTTCAAGATCACTCAAGTGTCTGTGTTTTGGTGAATCTTTTGCTGATTCACCAGGCAAAAGTCATCAGTTGGGCTCTGTTTCCCACCAGCTGGGCAGTTTGTACCTGAAATCTGGCATTTATCATGGTATTAAACTGGACTATTTGTTTCTTCTTTGATTTTTGATTGTGAAGTCTATAAGTACAGGGAACAAAAGTTGTTTGTCTTTCTAAGTACCTAGCACAAGTCCTCAATGAATTGATCTGAATGGACTGAAAGCAACTCAGCAAACATAAAGCCATTTAGGAATGACTTTATTTCATGCTATGCTATGAAAAATATTTGATAATATCTCCAAAATATCAAAAGGCCAAGGAGCTAATACGCTCATGAACTATACCCAGATTAGCAATCCATGTGATTGAAATAAGTGTAGCATGTACAAGATAGCCACAACTGGTGTACAGGATGTATAATCTATAAGAATGTGACAGAATGAAGCAATATCAAAATTATGAATAAAATATTGTGTAAATGTAATGTTTAACATAGACACCATATGTTGTTCACAGCTAGAGTAGACTCATATTTCAACTAAACACTTAAACATAAGTTTGAGACGGTCTTTTAAATGTCTAGGAACAGATTCAAGGATTCCCTCTAAGAGTACATTCTAGAATTTTTACCAGCCTTAGTGGTCAGCCAGTAATCACAAACATTTCAGTGCTTTGTATATGTCATCTCTTACCAACCTCCCCACAACTTCATGAGGCAGACACTATTAACATTCCCACTTTGGATGGTGAAACTGAGGCAGTTCAGGGTTGAGTAACTTCCCTGAAATCTCATGAGTAGTAAATGGCAGAAGTCACACGTGAACCCAGGCAGCCTGTCTCCAGAGTCCATGCTTTTTACCCAGTACACTAATCTGCCTCGAACAAATGCTTCCTTACCACTTGCCACTAAGCCAACTCAACTCATGGTGACCTGTCTGTGCCAGTGTAGCACTGCACTCTAAAGGTCTTTCTTTTTTAAAACATTTTATTTTTGTTGTTGAGACTATATACAGTTGTTGAGAATATACACCAATTAAAGAATTTCTGCATGTACAATTCAGTGACCTTAATTACATTCTCCAAGCTGCACAACCATCACCACCCTCTTTTTCCAAACTGTTCTTCCCATGTTAACATAAACTTATCATCCCCTAAGTTTCCTATCCAATCTTTTGGATTGCTGTTGTCAACTTGACCTCATATAAATCATTCAAAGCAGACACTTCTTACTAGTTAAGCTGAACTACTGTCTGGTTTAAGAAGACTTCATGTAATATTTTTGACTTAAGGTTTAGGATTATCTCAGGGTCATAGTTTGGGGGGGCTCATCTGGCTGCAATGACTCCAGAAAACCTGCATTTCATTAAAATTTGAAATTCTGTTCTGCATTTCCTCCACTTTTGATCAAGATTCTTCTACAGACTCTTTGATCAAAATGTTCAATAATGGTAGCCAGGCACCGTCTTCGGGGATTTTCAGTGGCTGATTTTTTTCAGAAGTAGATTACCACGCATTTTTGACCAGGAGGCTGTAGACTGACTCCAGCCTCTACGTGCTCAGTTAGCAATTGAGCATATTAACCCTCTGAGATACTTCCTTGGATCTAGGTTAATTTGAATTATCATAGTCTTCATTCTTGTCCTTTTGTCCAGTTTTGTCCTCTGTAGGAAAGGCAAAAAGATACTCAGTAGCCCCCTCATAATCACATCAGGAATATTTGAAGAGAGCTTTAAAGCTCTCTTTAAAGCTGTTCCCAGATTTTCTTTCCACTGTTTAAATGATCCCAATTAGCTTAAAATTTCTCCTAGGGATTTCCCTCTATGTCTCAAGCCAGGGCACATTTTATTTTGGGGTGGACTTCCTGACTTAGGAAGCTGGATGGATGTTCTCCAGCTAAGGCCTGACCAATGCCAAATGTGGAAAAAGAATTCATGACTTTTTGTTTGTCATCTCCTCGTTGATGGATGTCACCATCATGTCATTTTGCTTTCCTAATAGTTCTCCATTGATGACTACTGTCTATCAAACAATGACAAAGTTGCTAACTTTGAAAATCCCACGACTTTTTCTTTTTACTTTAGCTCTTGTAAGTCATTTCTCATATTGTATTTGTAGTTTGGACTATTTATTTAATCTGTCAAGCCACTCTGAAGAGACCAAGTTGAGTTCAGCTACCACTTTCTGGGATATTAGCGACTCTGCCTAATTTGGTGTCATCTGCTAAACATAAGAACTTATTCTCTACTCTATCACATGGTTCCCTGAAGAAAGGATTTAGTTAAACCTTCTTTCCCAACTTTCCCTTCTTTTCCAACTTCCAAAGAGTCTGAGGGTGGTGAGCTGGGTTCACATTTTAATCCTTCCCAAGGAATGCAGTTGATTATCTGAGCTGTAAGTCAACTTGTGAAAAATCAAGATTCACTTCCAAATCTGAAGAAATATTGATGTTTGATCACTGTTTAGAGCCTGGAGGACAACCAACACTTGCATTTGTTCTAAATACAGCAGGGACAGCCATGTTCTTTGGAAACAGAAGTTTGGCCTGGGTATCTGGAACTTACTGAGAAGGTTCTGTCCCTTACTCTAGGCTGGCATTTCTTTTAGTTATGTCTTTTGTCTGCTCAGCAGACAAAAACTACCATCTGGTTCCAAGCCAGGGCAACTGTAACTGCAGTACTGGAAGTCTTTAAACACAGTTTTCTACATGGTTTGTGTTATATCTTGTCTCCTATTGAATGTAGGCCTTTATAGCAAAAGGATATTTTGCTGCTTTTTGTTTGCTTTCACAAGGTTGGTAGTTCAAATTCACCAGTGCTCCTTGAATACTCTAGAGGGCAGTTCTACTCTGGCTTGTAGGGTCACCATGAGTCGGATCTGACTCCACGGCACTTGGCTGGCTTTCATATGTGTAGAGCTACCTGATGCACTGCTTGTGCCAAAAAAAATCCCAGACCTGACTGATCATCAGAACCACCAGAGGAGCTTTGGAAACGTTCGTATGGTAGTCCCTCCCTGGACTTCCTGTGTCTCCATCTTGGTCATAGTGTTGAGAGGTGCAGCCAGACATCTACATATTTTTAAGCCTTCCTGAATTGGTTGGGAAACCCTGGTCGTGTAGTGGTTAAGTGCTACCTTTGCTAACCAAAAGGATAGCAGTTTGAATCCACCAGGAGCTCCTTGGGAACTCTATGGGGCAGTTCTGCTCTGTCCTATAGGGTCACTATGAGTTGGAATCAACTCGACAGTGGTGCAGCAAATTGGTTAAATCAACTGTAGCAACCCCAGGTAAAGGGACATCCAGTAGTCATGCGAAAACATGAAGTAAATGCACCATATGGAAAGCTCCTGCATTGTTGTTGTTAGGTGCTGTCAAGTCACTTCCAACTCATAGTGACCTCATCAACAAAAGAACAAAACACTGCCCAGTCCTGCACCATGCCCATAAGCATTGGTTTGCTTGAGCCCTTGGTTGCAAGCACTGTGTCAATCCATCTTGTTGAGTGTCTCCCTCTTTTTTGCTGACACTCTGCTTTACCAAGCTTGATGTCCTTCTCGAGGTATTGATCTCTCCTGACAACATGTCCAAAGTATATAAGATGTAGTCTCGCCATCCTTGCTTCTAAGGAGCACTCCAGCTGTGCTTCTTCTAAGACAAATCTGTTCATTCTTTCGGCAGTCTCTGGTATATTCAGTCTTCTTTGCCAGCATCACAGCTCAAAGATGTTAGTTCTTCTGTATTTCTTACTCACTGCCCAGCTTTTGCACTCATAGGTGATTGAAAATAGCATGGTTTGGGTCAGGCACACCTTAGTCTTTCACTCTGACATCATTGCTTTTCAATACTTTAAAGAGGTCTTTTGCAGCAGATTTTCCAAGGCAATACATCTTTTGGTTCCTTGACTGCTGCTTCCATGAGTGTTGATTGTGGATCCCCCCTCCCAAAATGAAATCCTTAATAACCTCAATCTTTTCTCCACTTATCATGATGTTGCTTCTCGGTCCAGCTGTAAGGATTTTGTTTTCTTGATGTTGAGGTCTAACCAATACTGAAGGCTGTGGTCTTTGATCTTCATCAGTAAGTGTTTCAAATCCTCTTCATTTCAAGCAAGCAAGGTTATGTCGTGTCATCTGCAAAACGCAGGTTGTTAACGAGTTTTCCTCCAATCCTGATGCTCCATTCTTCATATAGTCCAGTTCCTCAGATTATTTGCTTGGCATACAGATTGAAAAGGTATGATGAAAGGATACAACCCTTTCTTGCAGTTTCCTCTTCTTCTGTTTGAATGACTGCCTCTTGATCCATGTACAGTTTCCTCATGAACACAATGAAGCATTCTGAAATTCCCATTCTCCACAGTGTTATCCATAATTTGTTATGATCCACACGGTTGAATGCCTTTGCATAGTCAATAAAACACAAGCAAACATTCTTCCTGGTGTTCTCTGCTTTCAGCTAAGATCTATCTGACATCAGCACTGATAACTCTGGTTCCACATCCTCTTCTGAATTCAGCCTGAGACTTTGGCAGTTCCCTGTCAATATGCTGCTGCAGCCACTTTGAATGCTGTTTCACAAAATTTTACTTGCATGTGATATTAATGTCATTGTTTGACAATCTCCACATTCAGTTGGATCACTCTTCTTGGGAATAGGCATAAATATGGATCTTTTCCACTTGGTTGGCCAAGTAGCTGTCCTCCAAATTTCTTGACATAGACAAATGAGCACTTCAAGCACTATATCTTTTTGCTGAAATATGTATCCCAACTGATATTCCATCAGTTTCTGGAGCTTTGTTTCTTGCCAAAGGCTTAAAAGTAGCTTCTATTTCTTCCTTCAGTACTGTTGGTTCCTGATCATATGCTACTTCTTGTAATAGCTGAACATTGACCAATTCTTTTCAGTATGACTCTGTGTTTTCCTTCTGTCTTCTTTTGATGCTTACTGTATAGTTTAATATTTTCCATGTAGAATCATTTGCTATTGCAATTCAAAGCATGGATTATTCAGTTCTTTCAGCTTGAGAAAGGTAGAACATGTTCTTCCATTTTGGTTTTCTATCTTCAGCTCTTTGCATGTCATTATAATACTTCACCTTCTCCAGCTGCCCTTTGAAATCTTCTGTTCAGTTCTTTTACTTCAACATTTCTTCCTTTGACTTTAGCTATTCTAAAGCTATTCAAAAGCAAGTTTTAGAGTCTCTTCTGACATCCAATTTGGTCTTTTCTTTCTTTTCTTTTCTTTTTTTTAATTTCTATTTAACATGACTGAGTGAAAATGTACATTCCTGTATAAATCTACATGCCCACCTATATGCAGCTTCCACTGCTCTCCCTGTCTGGTGACAGCACACTATTCCTCTCTGCTCCATACATATCTCATCCTCCCAACAGCCTCCTTTCCCCTCCTCTCCATCCACTCCCCTTCCTCCAGCCAGAGGTCAGCAAGATGATATCCTATAGATGTATAGAACCATAAAGTGCTTCCAATATATGGTCACTCTGCATTGCCAAGTCCAATCCATTCCTGTCCAAAGAGTGGACCTTTGTTATAATTTATGGGAAAGGGCAGGGTCAGGGCCAGGGGCCATGCTCTCAGAGGAACCCCAAAACTGCTGGACCATCAATTGAGGTCTTTTAGTGGAGATCTCATGATGCACCACTTTTTATTCTTGTGTTGCCAGTGAGACTCCTCTCTGTGAGCTCCATCATGGCTATCACTTGTGGTGGCCGGGCACCATCCGGTTCTTCCAGTCCCAAGTCGCTGTAGGCACCCAGTCTTGTGGGTCTTTCTGTCTTCTCGGTTGTCTTTACCGTATGTCATTTTGGTCCTCAGTGAGCATCTGTTCCTGCTGAGTTGGGACCATTTGCTGTGTCCTCGGATGGCAGCTTGGCAGCTTTTAAGACCCCAGACGCCACTTACCAATGTGGGGTGCAGAGAGCTCTCTTAGCAAAATGCTAGTTGTACCTGGAATTCACCTAAGAGCATGGTCCCCCGCCCCCCGCCCCAGCTACTCTATCCTTGCAGTATTAAGATGGAAGCAGTACTCAAGTTATGCTGAAGTCCACTTAATGTCGTTCTTGTTTCTAATGTGTGCTATCACCACTTTCTCCCAACTACATTTCTAGTAACTATCTAAACTAAACCCTCCCCACCCCACCCTTCCTCCCTCCCCTCCCTTGCAGCTGTCAAAGAGTCTTTTCTTCTATACACAAGTCTGTTTTTGAGATCTTATCGTAGAGGTCTCATACAGTATTTGTCCTTTTGTCGCTGACTACTTTCACTCAACATAATGTTTTCCAGTTGAAACCAGGTTAGGAGATGTTTCCTGGAATCATCGTTATTCTTTATCGTTGCGGAGTGCTCTACTGAGTATATGTACCATAGTTTACCTACTCATTCCTCTATTGTTGGGTGTCTGGGTTGATTCCAACTTTTTGCTATCGTGGACTGTGCTGCGATAAACATTCTGGTGCATGTGTCCATTGGTGTGAAAGGCCTTGATTCTGTAGGATATATTCCAAGTAGTGGAATTACTGGGTCAAATGGTATATCGATATCCATTTTTTTAAGGAAGCACCAGATTGCCTTCCAAAGAGGCTGGACCATTTTGCAACCCCACCAACAGTGTAGGAGGGTTCCACTTTCTCCACAGCCTCTCCAGCATTTGTTGTTTTGTGTTTTCTGGATCATGGCCAATCTTGTTGGGGTGAGATGGTATCTCATTGTTGTCTTGATTTGAATTTCTTTAATAACTAAAGATCGTGAACATGTCCGCATGTGTTTTTTGGCTGCCTGGATCTCCTCTTTAGTGAAGTGTCTGTCCATCTCCATTGCCCATTGCTTAATTGGATGGTTTATCTTCTTCTTATTGATATTTTGTAGTATCTTATAGATTATGGAGATCAGGCGTCGGTCGGACATAGAGTTGCCAAATATTTTTTCCCATTCTGTGGGTGTTCTTTTAATTCTATTAATAAAGTCTTTGGATCAGCAAAAGTGTTTGATTCTTAATAGTTCCCATTTACCTATTTTCTCTTCTGTTGACTGAGGTTTCTTTGACAGATTTTGGAGTCTGTCCTCATTGTGTATTAAAACTTCCATTGTTGTTCCTACCTTTTCTTGGATGAGCTTTATCATTTTAGGTTTGATATTTAGGTCTTTTATCCAGTTGGAGTTGGTTTTTGTATAAGGTGTAAGATATGGATCTTGATTCACTTTACTGCAGATGGATAACCAATTTTGCCAGCACCATTTGTTGAAGAGACTGTTTTTACCCCAGTTTAATGTCTTAGGGCCTTTGTCGAATATCAACTGGTCATAGGCAGATGGTGTCATCTCTGGGGTCTCAATTCTGTTCCATTGATCGATCTGTCTGTTCTTGTACCAGTACCAGGCTGTTTTGACCACTGTGGCAGTGTAGTATATTCTAAGGTCGGGTAATGAGAGGCCTCCCAGTGTGTTCTTCTTCTTTAGTAGTACCTTACTTATCCGGGGCTTCTTCCCTTTCCAAACAAAATTGGTGATTTATTTCTCCATCTCATTAAAAAATGATGCTGGAACTTGTATTGGGATTGCATTATATAAATAAATCGCTTTGGGTAAAATAGACATTTTCACAATGTTAAGTCTTCTATCCATGAGCAGGGTAGGTTTTTCCATTTATCTAAGTCTCTCTTAGTTGCTTGTAGTTCT
The DNA here is from genome assembly GCA_028571685.1 of Heterohyrax brucei. Taxonomy (NCBI): domain Eukaryota; kingdom Metazoa; phylum Chordata; class Mammalia; order Hyracoidea; family Procaviidae; genus Heterohyrax; species Heterohyrax brucei. The sequence continues at coordinate 85,736,663 of CM053151.1, read as the reverse complement.
CTTTGTAAAGGTCTGTTGTTTCTCTGGTTAGATTAATTCCTAGGTACTTTATCTTCTTAGGGGCTATCGTAAATGGTATTGATTTGATAATTTCCTCCTTAAGAGTCTCATTGTTGGTATAAAGGAATCCTACTGATTTACTGAGGTTTATCTTGTATCCTGAGACTTTGCTGAACTCTTCTATCAGTTTGAGTAGCTTACTTATAGATTCCTTGGGGTTCTCTGCATATACAATCATATCATCTGTGAACAGGGAGATTTTAACTTCCTCTTTGCCGATGCAGATGCCCTTAATTTCTTCGTCTTGTCTAATTGCTCTGGCTAGAACTTCTAGCACAATGTTGAATAGGAGAGGTGACAGTGGGCATCCTTGTCTAGTTCTTGATCTCAGGGGAAAGTCTTTCAGAATTGGCTTTGTATAAATGGCCCTTACTGTGTTGAGGAATTCGCCGTCTATGCCCATTTTGCTAAGAGTTTTTAGCATGAATGGGTGTTGAACTTTATCAAATGCCTTTTCGGCATCAATGGACAAAACCAGATGATCCTTGTCTTTTGTGTTATTTATGTTGTTAATCACATTAATTGTTTTCCTGATGTTGAACCAGCCTTGCATCCCTGGTATAAATCCCACTTGGTCTTGATGGATTATTTTCTTGCTAAGTTGTTGTATTCTGTTGGCAAGAATTTTGTTGAAGATTTTTGCATCTAGGTTCATGAGTGATATTGGTCTGTAGTTCTCTGTCTTTGTTGGATCTTTCCCTGGCTTAGGTATCAGGGTTATGCTGGCCTCATAGAATGAGTTTGGGAGTACTCCATCCCTTTCTATACTGTGAAATAGTCTCACTAGTATTGGGGATAAGTCTTCTCTAAATGCTTGGTAGAATTCTGCCATGAAGCCATCTGGGCCCGGACATTTTTGGTTGGCAGTGTATCGATGACCTTCTCAATCTCTTCCTTTGTGATGGGTTTATTAAGTTGTTCTGCTTCACGTTGTGATAATTTGGGTAGGTGGTATGAGTCAAGGAATTTGTCCATTTCCCCTAGGTTTTCAAATTTGTTAGAGTACAGTCTTTCATAGTATTCTGTTATGATATTTTTGATTTCTGTTACATCTGTGGTGACAACTCCCCTCTCATTTCTAATTTGGGTTATTTGTTTCCTTTCCTGCTTTTCTTTAGTAAGTTTAGCCAGTGGTTTATCAATTTTGTTGATCTTTTCAAATCTTTTCTGTCTTTTTAATGACCTCTTGTTGTCTTCATGTATGATGTCTTGGTGTCATTTCACAGCTGATCTGGTCTTCGTTTAGTAATGTTCAATGTATAAAAATCTATTCTTGAGTTGGCCTCTAAACTCAGATGGGATATATTCAAGGTCATACTTTGGTCCTGGTGGACTTGTTCTAATTTTCTTCAGTTTCCATTTGAACTTACATGTGAGCAGTTAATGGTCTCTGCACAATCAGTCCCTGGCCTTATTCTGACTGATGAACTTGAACTTGTCCATTATCTCTTTCCACAGATGTAGTCAGTTTGATTCCTGTGTACTCCATCTGGTGAGGTTCATGTGTCTAGTTTCCATTGATGTTTCGAAAAACATGTTTGCAATAAAGAAGTCATTGGCCTTGCAAAATTCTATCATGTGATCTGCAGCATCATTTCTATCACCAACATCATATTTTCCAACTACCAATCCTTCTTTGTTTCCAACTTTTGCATTCCATTCACAAGTACTTATCAATGCATCCTCCATCAATTTCAGACTGCGAAAACTGGTAAAAAAAAATCTTCCATTTCTTCATCCTTGGCCTGAGTGGTTGGTGTGTAAATCTGAATAATGATCATATTAACTGGCCTTCCTTGTATGTGTATGAATATTACTCTATCACTGACAGCACTGTACTTCAAGATAGATCTTGAAATATGTTTTTCGAAGATGAATGTAAAGCCGTTCCTCTCCAAGTTGTCATTCCTAGCATAGCAGATCATAGGATTATCTGATTCAAAATGGCCCACACCAGTCCATTTCAGCTCATTAATGCCTAGGATATCAAAGTTGATATGTTCGATATCATTTTTTATGATTTCCAATTTTCCTAGATTCACACTTGTACATTCCATGTTCCAATTATTAATGGGGCTTTGTAACTCATTCTGAGTCGTGACTCATTTGCCACATCAGCAAATGAAAGTGCTGAAAGCTTAACTCCATTCAGGGAATTAAGGTTGTCTCTACTTTGAGGAAGCAGTTCTTTGCCAGTTGTCTTTTGCATGCCTTCCAGTCTGGAGACTCACCTTTTCACCGTATATCTGATAATGTTCCACTGCTCTTCAAAGGTCTTTGCTGGCTAGTTCTTTCCAGAAGTAGACTTCTAGGTCCTTCCTAGTCTGTCTTAGTCTGGAAGCTCAGGTGAAACCTGTCTACCAAGAGTGACCCTGCTGGCATCTGAATACCAGTGGCATAGTTTCTAGCATCACAACAACACACAAGTCCCCACAGTGTGACAAACTGACAGACACATGGGTGGCTCTCATTTGACATGAATCTGTCAAGAGTATATAAAGCCAAGGCCAAAGAGTATATAGATACTTGTATATACTTGACATATATTTACTTACATATATTTACTATATACCTATATAAGCTTAAGGTACCAGACAATCAGAATGTTGCTTATAGTGCCAGAACACCTGTAACCAGTGTTACCACTTTGAATGCTGGATTGTGGCCTCACTGGAATAGTTCAGTGGTGTGTCTCTTGACAGTGTTTATGTCTACCTTCCCTTTGTGCTATTCACATTCTTGTGTTGAAAATGCAAGAACCAGGTGTTGCTCAAGCTTATGCACACAGAGGGGGTGTCTGGGTATCTAAGGGCCTCAAAAGTACTGGAGGAAGAGGGCCACATCTTCTGCTTTCCAACCTGTGACTGCAGATGCCTCCTCCCGTTCAAGACAACCCCAACCTGTGCTTTCCAACCCTCTTGCCGCCTCATGGACTCAGCTCCTATAAGTTTCCTATCTCCCTTCACATTTCCTCCCTCCAATGGATTGTCTGTACAGCACAGAGCATGTTCTAGTACCTCCTGTCTACAAAAAGCCGAAAATCAAAACCCCAACCAAAACATCCACTTTGGCCCCACATTGCCACCTGGCTACTGCACCATGGCCCTTCAGGGGACTTTTTCCCTCCCTGGCTTGTCATGTGGGATACTGGAAACTGGTGGAATAATAGTTAAGTACCAACGCTGCTAACCGAAAGGTCAGCATTTTTAATTCACCAGGTGTTCCTTGGAAACTCTATGGGGCAGTTCTACTCTGCCTATCGGGTCACTATGAGTCGAAATCTACTTGACAGCAGTGGGTTTGGTTTTCTTGCCTTTTAACACAGCAGGGGAAGTCCTAGTGGCACAGTGGTTAAGAGCTTCTACTGCTAACCAAAAGGTCACCAGTTCAAATTCACCAGTAGCTCCTTGGAAACCACATGAGACCATTCTACCCTGTCCTATAGGGTTGCTATGTGTTGTGGCAGGGCAGATGCAGTAAAATACTTGGCAGGGGAAGGGGGAGGACTAAACTCACTGATCTGGAGAAGTTCCAAGAATATGGCCCTTGGACTCTTTCTTAACTCAGTACTGAAGTCACACCGAGGTTCACCCATCAGCCCAAGATCAAAAAGGCCCAAAACACAAAATGAGACTAAGTGCATACACCAACCCAAGGGCAGGGACAAAAAGGCAGGAGGAGACAGGAAAACTGGTAATGGGGAACCCAAGGTCACGAAGGGGAATTGTTGACAACCAATGTCACAAAATAGTATGTGTATTAATTGCTTAATGAGAAACAAATTTGCTCTGTAAACCTTCATCTAAAATACAATAAAAACCAAAAGCATTTGTTAGTGATTCAATAAATCAATGATTTAGACAGTTAAATCAACAGCAGCTCTGCACCTCAGGCTCCTGACTTAAAAGCTAGCAGTTATAACCACTGCTCTTCCCAGTATGGAAGACTGAGTGGTTCAACTGCTGAGAGGTTGGATGTTTGAGTCTACAGAGAGGTGCCCCAGAGGCCACCTGTCTTGGTCATCTGGCACTGCTATGACACAAATACCACCGGTGGGAATGGCTTTAAGAAAAGAAATGGATCTTGTCACAGTCTGGTAGCCTAAAAGTCCAAATTCAGGGCATCGGCTGCCAGGGAAGACTTTCTCTGTTGCCTCTGGAGGAATGTCCTTGTCTTCAATCTCCCTCCGGACTGGGAGCTTCTGACTCACAGGAACACCAGATCCCTTCCAAAAGATCCACTCTGCTTCATGCACTACTTGGTGGTATCAGGTCCCCAATTCTCTACAGCCTTCTCTTTTCCTTACATCCTAAGAGATTGCCTCAAAGCACAATATAGTTTTACACATTGAGTCCTGCCCCTCAACACAAATGCTGCCCACCCTCTCTTATTAACATCATAAAGGCAGGGTTTACAGCCTATGGGAACATTACAGATTACCTGGAATCATCGAACTGCCCACCTTTTGGTTAGTAGATATAGCACTTAACCACTACATCACCAGGGTTTCCACCTGGATTCATGGCCCGGCCAAACTGATACACACATTTTTGGGGTGACACAGTTCAGTCCATGACATCATCTATTTCCAAAAACAAAACAAGTTTTCATGGAGAAAACTCTATGAAGCACAGTTCTATTAGGATACACCTGAGTGGGGTCACCCTGAGTTGAGATTGACTCTGTGACAACTAGGCTTTTTCTGTCTTCCTGGTTTGCTATGAGAAGTAACAGAGAAAAAAATTTTAGTCTAAAAACCACACAATCTTGAATGGGTACATGCTACAGTGTGAGTCTTACAATGGTATTTAGATCTCATCCTTGTTTATTGTTTGCACTGATGCTGGACTCTTGAGACGAGATCTCAAGCAAATGCTTCATTTGTACCTCTTAGGTTTGCATCACGGTGTGATTATCAGCACATGTTAAAGGATGTACATGAATGGAGAAGTGAGTGTGGGGGAAGAGACAATTATCCCCAGATTAAGCAACAGAATCTAGGTATGGGAAACCCTAGTGCCACAATGGTTAAGTGCTGTGACTGTGAACCTGAAGGGCAGCAGTTCACATCTACCAGGTGCTCCTTGGAAGGTCCATGGGGCAGTTCCACTCTGTCCTGTAGGTTCACTAGGAGTTGGAATTGACTCAGTGGGAATGGATTTGGTGTCCGGTGTCTAGGTGTGAACTAGCACGTTTTACAGAGTCAGTGGGCTCAGAGAAGCCACACAAGAGAACAGAATTCCCTGAAGCAGAGGCTTCTGTACAGCCACTGCCAGATTCATGAGATGCCTGGCTGCTTGCTACTGGCATGTGCTGAAGCTGATTCCCTTTGTCTGAGATTGGGGATTTATTTCATTTTCTTTCTGTGTTCATTTCCTGGAGAGTATGTGTTGTGGAATGAATTGTATCCCCCCACAAAACATGTGTAGTAATTTGACTAGGCCATGATTGCCAGTATTGTATGATATTCCCATATGCTGTAAACCCTGCCTCTATGATGTTACTGAGGGAGGATGGATGACGGCTATCTTAGTAAGGAAGGACTCAGTCTGTAAGACTGTACTGTGTCTTGAGGCAATCTCCTGGGACCTCATACCACCAAGAAGCAGTGCAATGAACAGAGGATGTCCTTTAGAAAGGCGTCGGGGTCCCTGTGCCTCAGAAACTCCCAGTCCAGTGATTAAACTGACAACAAAGACCTTCCTCCAAAGCTGACAGAAAACTGGAGCTGATGCCCTGAATTTGGACTTTTAGCTTACTAATTTCTCTTTGTTAAAACCATCCACTTGTGGTATTTCTGTTGTTACAGCAGCATTAGATGCCTAAGGCAGTAAGTTTTCTTAACATTCTCATGCCCGCTTTGGGCTGTGCTTGTCGCATAATGAAAGGTGTGGAAGGAGGGAACAATACTTACCACTTAACTGGAAATCACAGTAGTCTGTAGAGGGTGTTCCTGGATGATACCAACGATTAACACACTCGGCTAAAACTGAAAAGTTGGAGGTTCAAACCCACCCAGAGGCATCTTTAAAGGAAAATCAGCCATTGAAAACCCTGTGGAACACAGCTCTACTCTGACACACGCTGAGTCGTCATGAATCAGAATCAGCAGCTACTGGTTACTAGTAGTTTATGGAGAGTTGGTGCCTACTCATTTGTTCTCATCTTTCTTTCCAATATCTCCCATTTTTTAAATCTCTGAATAATTAAATTTATACTCAAACAAACGGGATGCTTAAAAACCACAACACCATGATTACACCTAACACATTTATCAATAATTCTTTAATATAAAACGTCTCTTTACTGTTAATTTTTCTTGATTGTATGTGTTTTTAAATAAGTGATTTGTTCAAATCAGGATGCATACAAACACTTCCCCTTGCATCTGATTGATATGCCTTTTAAATCTCTTTAAGAGACTTAGATCCCCTTTCAGTTCTTTTCCCCTCTTGTTAATTTATTGACGAAATTAGGTCATTTCTCCAGTAGAGGTTCCCACAGTTTTAATTTTTCTGGTTGCATCCCTGTACTATTAATAACATGTCCTCTTTCCCTGAATAATAATAAATAATACCCTGTAAACTAGATATTAAATTTAGAGTCTTGATCTAACACAGGTTTTATTTTTTGGCAGGAATATGCTGGAATACAAGGACTGCCAACTAAGTTGGTGAACTCATTCTAGAAAAAGTGCTACCTATCTCACTGCTGAATATCCCCATGGTCACCTTTGAAGCACTCCCCTGGGGAAGCTATGCACTGACGCCAGAGCCTAGTCTATCCTTCAAAGCCATTTTGGAACTCTTTTTCTGGAATGGCCATCACAGTTGTCATCATATTACACTGGATGTCCTCAGTGTCATCAAAGTGTCTTCTCTTCAATATTTTCTTTATCTTTGGGTAAAGAAAACAGTCATTGGGGGCCAGATCATGTGAGGATGGAGGATGTTCTAATACAGTTGTTTGTTTACTGGCTAAAAAATCCCTCACAGACAACTGCACAATTGAGTTCGTGAACTTGCCACTGTGCCACTGTGTGCAATGGCCATTCCAGAAAAGTTCCAAAATTGCTTTGAAGGGTGAACTAGATGCTAGCATCAGTGCATAGCTTCCCAGGGGAAGTACTTTGAAGGTGACCATAGTGATATTCAGCAATGAGGTATGTAGCAGTTAGAATAATTAAGTTTGCAGACTTGATTGTCAGACTACATGTGTCTATAAAAGAAACTTGTCCTCATCAACTATTTTGGTTGCCTTAAGTCACAGCCAAACTCTATGAAACAGGGCACCAGGACTGGAGAATACTCATTCATAATCTGTGTTATGCAGATGACACATCCCTGCTTGCTGGAAGTGAAGAGGATTTGAATCACTGATGAAGATCAAAGTCCACAGCCTTCAGTATGGATTGCACCTCAACATCAAGAAAACAAAAATCCTCACAGCTGGAACGATAAACAACATCATGACAAGTGCAGAAAAGATTAGGTTGTCAAGGATTTCACTGTACTCGGCCCCACAATCAACACCCCAGGAAGCAGCAGTCAAGCAGAACTTGACACAAGAGCTAGCACAGAGTGAGGACACAATAATTATAGAAGGAACAAGTGAGTAAATGAATGAATGAATGACGTGAACCAACGCGCCACAGCACAGAAAGGCAAGAGAGAAAAGCTCAGTGTTCTGCTAAAGACAGTTACCAAAGTCTCTGTATAACCAGCCTTTATTTTTTAAATACTGACTACTAAAAAACAATTACGTCAACACAATCTAGATGAAAATCTGTTATGACAAAGTGCATTTACACCTTAATTCACTACACAAATAAAAAGTCCAACACAGGTTAGCTGATAACCAGACTTTGTTTTTTAAATATTGATTAGAAAACAAGTAAATACATCAGCGATTCATAATCTCTACTGCCTACCAAACAACATCCAGCTCACTCCCTAGCTGGATATTAGGGACTCAGCTGACTTTCCCAGCCTGCTCTTATATTGCTTCCTGTCACGTAGCCTGTCCTCTTGCCATTCACTCACCACAGGGCACACGTACCTGTCCCTTCGCACATGCCCTTCCTCTGATTGGAAGACCCCCCGCGGTGCCATCCAATCCCTCCCAAGTCAAATTCAAATCAGAACTCTCTGGTGCCCCCTGGCTACCACTCTACTGCTCTAGTCTCACCTCTCCACCTCTTGCTGTGTCTTCACCTCCTGTATGGCCTCTAATATAGTTAATATTGTATTGTGACCACACGTGAACTTTACTTGTCCTCCCTACCACATAATACACCATATCCTCCAAGTTAATGAGCGTACGTACTTCACTTATCTTCCCTAGTACACAGACCATATCCTCCAAGCTGATGATTTTTTTCCTATATAACTTACCAGGGGCTTTTGGATAGACTAGAGACTTAATACATAGTTGTTAAATGAATAAATGGAAAAACAAATGAGACATACATGTTAAAAAGGCTGCTGAATGAACCAGATATCACAATACTAATATAGTCACAAAAAAGGAAGAAGAAGAAGAAGCTGGTTACCACTGAGTTGACTTTACCTTGTGATGGCCCCACAGGTATTACAGAAGAACTGTGCTCCACATGGGTTTCAACAGCTGATTTTTCAGAAGCAGATCACCAGGTCTTTCTTTGGAGGCCCCTTGAGTGAGCTCAAAATTCCACCACTGTGGTTCACAGCTGAGTAAGTGAACTGTTTGCACCACATGAATTTAGTCATATGAGTAGATTTAATGATGAAAAGATTTTAACATGCCTTTTGGATTACAAAATTTTGTTTTCAATACCACAAAGATGCTCTCTAGAAAGGCAAAAACAAACTTAGAAATCTGAATAAGTAGAATGTTTACTAGTCCACTGAGGAAGTGTTCTAATACATTATTCTAGTCACACAGAAGCCAAAGAGGTAAATAAGTAACACTGGAAACCATTAGAAATAGGAAAATGAGCTTTTTAAGAGCTTTCTGGAATTCTTCAAAAGTATATTATTAAACTTTTAACATAACACTTGGCACAATTTTAAAAAGCTTAACAATAATAACAGATATTAGACTTACATAAAACGTAAAATCAGTGCGGTTTACTTCAAATACAGTTATTTAATTAGGAAAAGGCATGTACCAGATTACTTAGAGAGTTGCTTCAGAGGCTAGTGATCTTAAGGCTACATCCAGCATGCTCTGGGCCCTGGCGTTAGTTCTTTCCACTGCGGAAGAAGGCCTCCCCGTTGGTTTTGTAGTTTCTTCTGGCTCAAGAGGTTGGAGGGTATGGGGGTTAAACAGACATCGAGGTTCTCCTAAGATGCCAACTCTGTGAAAACAGTTATTAGTACAGCTGAAGCAAAGAAGGAAGTATATGGTTTTGTGTGTGTGTGTGTGTATGTGTACTAAACAGCTTTACCTGATTTCACAAGCCACCACTGCAGTCTTAAACATGGACCCAAAAATGCAGTCCACAGCAAGATTTTGTACAGGGCCTTCCCTCACTGCCCCCAAATGGTACTATAACAGGAAACTTCGATCTTAAAAACTCTGTTTCTCATTTCTCCAAACTAGAACTACTGGAAATCTAGCATAGCTTTCTAGCATTTATTGTCTAGTCTAAATAGGTGTCCTTGGAGATTGGGAGAGGAAACAGGTAGAGAGGAACGGGGACTAGTTAGGAAGATGGGTGTCTTCTTCTTAGTTCAACATTCTGAGGGAGGCAGAGGTTGACCCCGCTCTCCCTGGCCCAACCCAGACAGTGACCCCGAGGGCTCTTTGGCCCGTCTTTTGTAGCCACTTACAGTGGCACAGCTACAGTGTCCAGGAGCTCTAAGTGCTTTTGGATCTCGGCTGGAAGTTTGATGCCCCCATGGTGATACTTTTTGTCAAAGATATTCTGAGCTTTTTCTCTGGGAGAAGGCAGCAGAGTAGACAAGACCGGGGAGCGCATGTTAATGGCTTTTTTAATTGCTGGGCGCTTTGCCATCATTCTCCTGAAAGGGGAAGAGGAGAGGTGACATTTAGGTTACATCAGCCTGTTTTCTGGAAATGTCCTTGAGTTTAGGAAAGAGTCAAAAGCTCAAACCTGAACTGCACGAAAGTCATGCGTTTCTTCTCTCCCCCTGACTCTTCGTCCTCACGTCTCCTTCGGGGAATGTTGAACATGTTGGTACGAAAGAGTCTCCCGATTTCTTCTTCAATATCAGTCAAGTGTTGACGTCGGAAGACAATCCAGGCTATGTACGCACAAAAAGTGTAAAAGGACTAGGACAGAAAATGGCCAGGAGTCACAATCCACAGCAATGACGCGAAAAGCTCCAACTCGTCTATATGATCCTGCTAAAACCAAAATAAACCTAGTTGCTGTCAAGTCAGTTCCGACTCCTGACAACTGCACGTGTGCAGAGTGGGGCAGTGCGTCACAGAGTTCCCATGGCTACGCTCTTTCAGAAGCAGATCCCCAGGACTTTCTTCAGAGGCTCCTCTGAGGGAGTCTGAACCACCAGCCTTGCAGTTAACAGCCATGTGCTTAACTGCTTCCCCAGAGACTCCAGCTAACACTGCTCAGTAGACTCAAACACAGATGGCCCGATTTCTCAATATTCCCAGGAAGCCACGGAAAATTATGCACATGTACTCACCGTTGCAGAAGGAAAACAGCAGACCAAAAATTTAGGGTCTAGCATATACCTTGTGAAACATCCTTTTTAGAAATGACAGTCACTAAAAATAAGTCACTGACAAATGGCTATTGCTACACTTTGTCTCATACCAAACAGAAAAGCTTCAAATAAAGGACTCACCTCAAAGAATTTCCAGTCTTTTTGTGTATCTGATATTTTCTCCCTGCAGTACGACAAAGCAAAACTATAGTTTGAGAGGAGAAGTCAGTCTCTCAGAGATCCAAACAATCCCTTATTGTCCCCAAAAGGCCCCTTTGCAAGGTCATTCCCCCCAAGATTATCTGAAAGACATAAAAACTATCAAAAGGAATTGATAAGGAGTCTCAGTGTTTTTTTCTTCCACTTCCTAATTTACCAAAATAGAAACCTCTAGATCATTTGGTCAAAAGTGAATCAATAAAAAATCAACATGAACAAGTCAGAGAAGAAAGAAAAGAAAAGGAGGGAAAGTATGTGTTTCCTGTGTTATCACTCTCTTGGTCCAGAGCCTTGCTAGGAGATAAAAGGGAAGCAAGAAGACTGTTGGAGACCTCATACCACCAAGAAAAAAGCAGTGAGAAGAGAGTGTGGCCTTTGGACTTGGGGTCCCTGCACCTGAAAAACTTCCAGTCCAGGGGAAGACTGACAATAAGGACTTTCCTCCAGAGCTAACAGAAAACTTTCCTCTGGAGCTGACACCCTGCATTTAAACTTCAGCCTATTTTACTGCGAGCAAATACATTTCTCTTTGTTAAAGCCATCTACTTGTAGTAATTGTTATAGCAGCACTAGATGATTAAGACACCCCAAATCCCACATTATCGTAAAAACATTAAATACTCGAGACTGGTAGTTTAACTTAGGACCACAATAAATTCACTGGAAGATTATCATGTAAAATTTTAGTGAACAAAATACAGGATGAGGGCGGAGTCAAGATGGCGGACTAAACACATGCTTCCCTAAATCCATCTGGAAACCAAGACCTGAAATGATAATTAAACGGAGTCTTCTGGACACCTAGTGAGCCCTGGGATGCAGCATTAGGGCTGTTAATTTGGATTTTATGCCACTGAATGCAAAACCTCCTCTCTTTCACTGACCCCACTCTCAGCGAGCAGAGGCTTCCACAGACCGAAGGTAACTCACCATTTTGATTTTTTTTCCCTCTGTGTTGGCCGGCAAGCAGAATTGGGACTTGACTAGCTGCTGGTCTCGGACACACTGCTGGTGGAACCAACAAGAGTAATTACCAGGTTCTGAGAGCCTGGTTTTGGACTCTATACACCTCGGCTCCCCTGGCCTATCTTTCTGCCTCCGCCATGTGGTAGCCGTACAGATGTGCTTGTGCGGGATGCCATCTGGATCCACTGGGAAATGGAGAAGCCCAGGCAGAGGCCCTGGCCAGACTTGGTTCCTAGGCTGGGAGGTGGCGCCTGCTGGAGGGAGAGTATTTTTCCAGCAGGGAGGTGGTGTTTTGCACAGTGTCACCTGGGGCTGGAGCCCAGCGGCAGAGGCTGTGGACTCTGGACATTTTGGCACTCTTGGCCTCTCTTTCCACCAGGAGCCTGGTCCTGGCCACCTGGTGATCTTGTGCGGGGATGCCGTCTTGTTTTGCTGGGAGGTGGATTCATCCATATGGAAGCCTCAGCTGGACCTAATTCCTGTGCTGAGAGGCAGTGCCTACCCAGAAGAGATCGTTTTTCCAGCAGAAAAGCAGAATTTTACACAGTATTGCCTACAGCTGGGGCTGGACAGCAGAGGCCAGCAGGCCAGAAGTCTTTCTGTATTTTGAGCTAGTTTATAACATCTGGGATTCAGTATAGAGGTGCTTACTTTGCCAGCTGGAAAGAGGGACGTATACACCTGAAAACCTGACTGACTTTGGAAGTTGTCAAATACTTTTTACTTCTCACTTTAAGACAGCCTAGAGAGGTCCTCCTTCACAGCATTTTTCCCAGCCTCTATTGACCCACATGAAGCCCAAAAAGCAACAAACTTTGGAGAAAACAGTAACCCGCAAATCACCCATGGCATCAGAAGGCCCCCAAAAGAAACCACCTCAGAACTTCCCAGACAAAGAAGCTTTTCTGAAACTATCAGAAGGCGAATACAAAAGGATTACATATAGAGCCCTCCTAGGTCTTATACAAAACACAGCAGAGCAAAACAAAAAATTAAGCAAGCTGTTCAATGTGATGGAACAAAATAAAGGATGATATAGTCAACGGAGAAATCCAACCACAGCCGTTTGAGAAGATGGGTTTCAAGTTCTTTTCCACTTTTTAAGAAGGATCACTATCATGTATTGAATTGTGTTCCCCCAAAACATCTGTTACCTTGGCTAGGTCACAATTCCCAGTTATTACGTGAACTGACTACCATTTTGTCACCTGATGTGATTTTCCCAGGTGGTATAAACCTTAACTCTATCATATGATGAGACAGCATTAGCAGCAATTACATGAATAAGGTGTGACTCAATCTATAGGATTAGACTATGTCTTAAATCAGTCTCTTCAGACATAAAAAAGAAGTGAGTTGAGAGGCAGGAGGTCATCATACCACCATGAAACAAGAGCCAGGGGAGTGGCATGACCTCTGCACCAGAGGTCCCCATGCTGAGAAGCCCCACAACCTGAGGAAGACTGATGACAAGGACTTTCTCCACAGCCAACAGAGGAATAAAGAAACCTTCTTCTGGAGCTGATGCCCCAAATCTGGACTTGCAGCCCACTGGAATGTGAGAAAACAAATTTCTCTCTGTTACAGCTAAACACTTCTGGATTTTCTGTTACGGCAGCACTAGATAACTAACACAATCATCTTTTCTCCGATGTCTAATAACACGTGTATCATTTCATCCTAAGGCCTTCAACTCATCGGATGAGATCCACTCTCATTATGGAGGGTAAACTGCTTTACTTAAAGTCAATTGGTTATCAGTGTTAATCATACTTTCATAGCAAGATTCAGGTTAATGTTTCACCAAACACTGGGTGTCACAGCATAATGAAGATAACACATAAAATTAACCATCATCAGGAAATATTATTAAAAAACTGGATATTAGTTACAAAAAAATATAGAGATTCATAGCTTATATGCTATATTGTAACAAATTTCAAGTGTACCAAAGACTTGAACAATTTTAAAATCCTATTTTTAAAAAACTACAAAAGAAAGGTAAATAGTTTAACCACAGGTTGGAAGAATTTGTATGTAAGTACTAAACAGCATCAGAAACAAAGTGAATGTAGATATATAAAAAAGTAAAGATCTAATAAACAATTAAGTGTGCACTCACTTTCCACAGCACATGTGATGCTTATCAGGCATTCCCAGACCCAGTACAAGGACACAATACTTTTGTGCCAAGTATTTCTGTGCTATTTCCAACTTAGTTAAAATCAATTTCATCTCTTTTTTCTCTACAAGACCCCTGAAAAGAAAAATAGTCATTTAGATTAATTTGGGAAAAAAAGGCCTATGTTAATTAGTGAAAAGCCAGAATTATAAACTATTTTGAAAGAAATACAAGTTTACAGATTGTACTCATTATTTTACTTGAGCTATGGAGTAGGGTGGTCCTCAAAGTCCCCAGATACTTATCACTGCACTTAACATCTCAAGTTTATGGTAAATTTTCTCTGTTTTCTAAATTCTTTATACTTCACGCTACGTGTCCTCAATTTCACATACCCTCCCCCCCAAAATAACCAAACCCATTGCCATTGAGTCCATTCTAACTCATAGTGACTGACTTACAAGACAGAGGAGAACTGCCCCATATGGTTTCCAAGAAGGGCCAGGTGAACTTGAACTGCTGACCTTAACTGTTGAACTTAACTACTATGCTACCAGAGTTTCTAATTTTATGTACAAGTAGTACCAATTTATATAAAGAATAGCTTGACTAACAAATTATCCATAGAGGTTGCTGGAGGAGTTAGCAGCCCATTTTCCTGATGCTTTGATAGAACTACTATAGAGACTCTGTCCCATCTCAGCTTCTCATGGGTTCCCAAGGTTACTACTGAGTTTGGGGGCCCTATGTTTGAACTTGGGTGCCCTGTTGGTTCTGAATGTAGCTGTGTTTGCTAAGGTGGCATTTGTGTGCTGCTACCCTGGAAACTTTGGCATCAATTACAGTAATGTTGCTTCCCTGTGAAAATGCAGCCTGGTTCCAAATTGAATTGCAAATGAACTTTTAAAAAGGCAACCTCTTCTTGGGTTACAGCATATATGAAGCATAATTTTAGAAGTTTCTGCAGTATAGTAGGAAACAATATTGCTGACAATACATTCCAATGTGCTATTACTGAAAAGCAAAGTGTCACTAGCTTTTTCTCTGCCTTTTGATTGTCAGAAAGATTTAAACCAACTGAAATGCATTCTAAACTACAGGAACAAATGACTATCCCTTCTGACATTATCTACTGACCACATGAAGATATACTATAGGGGAGAAGGATGAGCTTAGGATAATACAGGTATTTTGAAAGCACATAAAGTTATCATACATGATCAGACAGCCTATGAGTCACTGGGATGAGTTTCTGGAATAGAGAAATACAGTAGGCAGGCTCCAAGTTTAGGTGCTCAAATTCCCATGACCCAAACACATATCCCTATGCCCCACAGTGGCCGTCACTGTGCCTGCCTTCCTGTTTCCTTCCACAATCTCCACCCCTGCCCTTCACACCTACCTTGTCAGAGCTGCCCACAGCTAATTGCCATTGAAAACAAAACAAGGCAAATAACAGCAATCCAGAAATGCCTTACATCTTTTAGGCTGATAGTTCTTAAAACTTTACTGTTCATATGGATTAAGTCAGAGTTGCCTAGAGTGCTTCCTACATGTGCAGATTCTTAAAGAAAACCTTTTTCCTAAATTAGCTAGGTCTGGGAGGAGACCAGGAAATGATCTTTAAGGTAAACACCCTATGTGATTCTGAGGTAGGTAATCCTTGGACTACATTTAGAAAGATAATTTATTTTGTTTACACAGAACCGATGGGTTGAACTGGAAAAAAGGGAAAAGTTAGGGCAAAAAGAGCTAAGGGAAGCTGACCTAGGAACAAAATTCCAGGCAGAGCTGCCCTGACCACATGACGCCTCTCTGTCTTGAATTGACACCGCCCATACTATAGACAAAGTTGGTTTGGTAGGACTGCCTTAAATATTACTGTGTGCTGTTAACCACATGAGCTAGCAAGCATGTTCTTTCAAGAGTGCAAATGAGATCATTTTATACCTATTAAATAAGAAAAAATAAAATATAACAATAATTTCCAATGCTGACCAAAATTAGAAGAAACTGATACATCCATATATTGTTGGTAACATAAAATTGGCATAATCCTTTGAAAAACTATCTGATAATAATTTCAAGAGCCAAAGAAATGAAGATAAATTTTGATAAGTAATTGCTCACCTAGAAATTCAGTCTTCTGAAAAGTCATTCAAAATTAAGTGAGAAATTTTATGTATCACGTTATTCAGTGCCATATCACTTAAGGAACCAATTGGAAATTGTCAAAATATACAAAGCAAAGGAAGGAAAGTAATTAATAGTAACAGCCAGCTACTGTTAAAGGACTTGACATTTTTAATGTAACCCAGGCTGCCTGATAATGAAGTCTATCCCCTAGCCACTGTAATATACTGCCTCTCAAAAGGTAATTGACATACATGGAAAGTGATGCCACTGTTACAACTTTAAAATTATAGTTATGAAGATTGTAATAACTGAAACATATTTATGCTGTAATATTTAAAACTACACATATAATTGCATCTTTGGTAGAAGCTATCTTACAAATTGACACATTCGGAGATAGACATACTTTGATAAGCCCAGATAAATGGTTAAACTCTGAAAAAGAGCACAGTTGATGGGTAGGGTGTGGCGTGCACTGTCCCACAGTAGTTAAAGCACAAGCTTTGGAATTAACAGACCTGGGTTCTAATCTCACTTACTAAGGGTGTAATCTCTAACAAGATATTTAATCTCTCTGAGACTTAATTTCTTCATCTGTCAAAAGGCAGTAAGGCTTCATCTGCTGGAGTTAAAGCTTTTAATCATCTAACATTATTTAATAATTTTTAAAAAATTGTACTTTAGGTACATGTTTACAGAATCTTCATTATTGTGCTAAAAGAGTGTCTGGGGGCCATCTCTCGGGGTTTCTCCAGGCCAAAGTCATTGAATATAGCTTGTACACCCTTCCATGTTCTTTTCTGCTCTCCTGTCCTAAGTTCTAGGTCTTCCTCCCAGGGGTAAAGCACCACATACCAAATATTAGGTTAAGATAATACACTTTATCTCTCTTTTTTTTTTCATTTTATTGCGCGTTAGGAAAAGTTAACAGTTTAAGTTAATTTCTCCCACAAAAACACAGACACATATCATTTTGTTCCAGTAGTCACAATTCTCACAATGTGACAACACAGTCCCCCTTTGCACCCCAGCTTCCCTGCATCCATTCAACAGTTTCTGTCCCTTTCTGCCTTCCCCTCCTGCCTCCTGACAGAAGCTGCCCAGCTGGTTTCATGTGTCTGACTGAAGTGTGACACACACTCCTCGCAGTATTATTTTTTATTTTATAGTCTTGTCTAATCTTTGTCTGAAGAGTGGACTTTGGAATGGTTTCAGTTCTGGGTGAACAGTGCATCTGGGGGCCATAGTTTCAGAGGTTCCTGTAGTCTCTGTGATTTTGAGTTCCGTTCTACACTTTTTCCCACTCCATCTGGGCCTCTCTGTCGTGTTGCCTGTCAGGGCCGTCACTGATGGTCCATTATCTCTTTAATATGCACAATAATTTTAGAAACCAAGTACTATTATGATCCCAGTTATTCCTCACTAATCCAAAAAAAGCAAACCCACTGCTTCTGAGTCCGTTCTGACTCATAGTGACCTCATAAGTCAGGGCAGACTGCCCCACAGAGTTTCCAAAGAGCACCTGGTGGATTTGAACTGCCGATCTTTGGGTTAGCAGCCCTGTCTCTTAACCACTATGTCACCAGGGTTTACTATTCCTAACCAGTTTGACTGAAATCAATTTTTTTCTTTAACTTACGTTTTGTGCAGATACCTCAATGTAGCCTATACGTAATTCTATTACAGTAAGTAAGCCAACTGTTTACTGGAAGCCTGGTAATAGAAAGTTGATAGGACTTTTTTTTTACAGATGCACTGCTTCAGAATCAATAATTTTAAGGTTTGGACTGGTTTGGTTGTTTTTGTCATTCTGTAATTGATTCCTTCTAAGAAACAGTCTGCTAACCAAAAGGTCGACAGTTCAAATCTAGCAGGTGCTCCTTAGAAACTCTATGGGGCAGTTCTGTTCTGATCTATAGGGTTGCTATGAGTCAGATCCAATCTGATGGTAGTGGGTTTGTTGGTTGGTTAGGAAACAGTCTGTTTTAAGAGTGTATCCTGGTAAATTTTAAAAAATCTTTCTTCTGTGTTATCCAGTCCTGTAAATTAAGAAATTAAATAAATCTTTTTGCTGGATAAGCAATAGAACACAGAATAGGAAAATACCACACAAAATATAAACTGAAGTACTAACAAAGTCTAGTAAGTTTCTATGTGGGAACAGCTAGAATGCACAAACCCTAAACCCACAGCTGGCCTCTGTCCCCTTGGTTGCTACCACACCAACATTTCTTTCTTTTTTTATTATTATGATTATTATTTTTTTATTTAATATGACTGAGTGAAAATGTACATTCCCGTATAAATTTACATGCCCACCTATATGCAGCTTCCACTGCTCTCCCTGCCCGGTGACAGCACACTATTCCTCTCGGCTCTATACATGTCTAGTCTTATCCTCCCAACAGTCTCCTTTCCCCTCCTCTCCACCCATTCTCCTTCCTTCAGCCAGCGGTCAGCAGGATGACATCCTACAGATGCACAGAACCATAAAATGCATCCAATATATGGTCACTCTGCATCACCAAGTCCAATCCATTCGTGTCTGAAGAGTGGACTCTCGTTATGATTTATGGGCAAGGGCCAGCATCAGGGCCAGGGGCCATGCTCTGAGGGGAACCCTGAAACCACTGGACCATCAGTTGAAGTCTTGTAGTGGAGATCTCAGGATGCACCCCTTTTTATTCTTGTGTTGCCAGTGAGACTCAACTTAGTGAGCTCCATTGCAGCTATCACTGGTGGTGGCCGGGCACCATCCAGTTCTTCTGGTCCCAAGTCGATGTAGGTACCCACTCATGTGGGTCTCTCTATCTTCTGGGTTGTCTTAGCCCATGTCATTTTGGTCCTCGGTGAGCATCCGTTCCTGCTGAGTTGGGACCATTCACAGCAACATTTCTTGACCTCTGGCTGCTGTGACATGTGGTCCTCAGATAATACTGCTGTTGCCTATTATGAGAGCTTTACTGAAGCAGCTGTGTCTGAGTGATTTATTTGGTTTCTACAAAACTGTTGTGCAGATACATTTACCTAGTCATAAGATGTTTCAGAACAGCCTGATTTTGTGCAAGAGTTTTTCATTTTGAAAACATAATGCAACAGTAAATTAACAACTTCAGCCAGCATTCCTGACCAGTAAATCACTGGGTTGGTTCCACACATCCTGGGGAGGACAGCCCAGGCACTCGGAAAGTTCCACGGCTTACAAAAGGTCACCAAGCCTGAGAGGCATTGTTCTGCTCTGGATTCTGAGTTCCCAGATTCTTGACCAGAGTGTTTAGCTCTGAGTCACTGCTGTCTAAAGCAGTTAAATTCTTCAGAAGCAGCGTAAGAAATTTTGTTTTCTTCTGTGATTTAGAATGTCATTTTGGCCATCTGTTAATTCTTTTCTAATTTTGCTTGGTGGTTTTTTTGGTTTCTGTTTTTGTTTTTTTTAGATACTTGTGAACACTTTAACACCAATTCTGTAAATATGTAAGTGAAATAAGCTGGACACAAAAGGATACATATTGCGTGATCTCAAATCCAAAACCAAACTACTGACATCAAGTCAATTCTGACTCATAGCAACAGAGCAGAACTGCCCCATAGAGTTTCCAAAGAGTGCCTGGTGGATTTGAACTGCCAACCTTTTGGTTAGTAGCCAAGCTCTTAACCACTACATCAATAGGGTTTCTTATATGATTCCACTTAAATGAAATACCTGGAATAGGCAAATTCCTAGAGACAAAAAGCAGATTAGAGATTAAGGGAAGGAGAGAATGGGGAGTTATTGCTCAATGGATACAGAGTTTCTGTGTGAGGTAAGTAAATATTTTGCAAGTATGTAGTAGTAAAGGCTGTACAACATTGTGAATCTAATTAACACCACTGAACTCTATGCTTAAAAAATGATTCAAGACAACACACAGTAGGGTAGAAGTCAGCACAACTGGATGAAACCAAAAGCTAAGACATTTCCTAAATATATCTAAACACTCTGAGAGGCAGAAGGGTAGAGGCAGGGGTCTGGGAATCATAGATCCTGGTTAGCTGGCATAACAAAGTTTATCAAGAAAATATTGTGTATCCCACTTTGGTGAGCAATGTCTAGGTCTTAAAAGCTGGCAAGCAGCCATCTAAGAAGCATCAGCCCACCTAGAGCAAAGGAGAATGAACATCATCAAAGACATAAGGAACATATGAGCCTAAGAAACAGAAAGGGTCACATAAACCAGAGACAACATCAACATGAGACTGAAAAAACCAGATGGTGCTTGGCTACAACCAATGAGTGCCCTTACAGGGAACTCAACAGAAAGTCCCTGGTGGAGTGGGAGAAACGTGGGGTGCAGAATCTGAATTCTAGTAAAAAGACCAGACTTGATGCTCTGACAGACTGGAAGGTCTCTGAAAGACACAGCCACTAAACTCTCTGCTAGCCCAGAACTGGAATCATAGCCAAAGCCAAATCTTCAAAGATTGAGCTGGTATACAGGTCTTAAAATGATGCTGGTAAAGACCGTGCTTCTTAAGTCAATACAGGAGTCAAACTGAGCAGCTCCTGTGAGGGGGTGAGATAACGAGGAAGATTGTAGCCAGCTGAATGGACCTGGGAAATACAGGGTGAAAGAGTGTGCTGTCACAGTGTGGGGAGAGCAGCTAGGTCACATAACAAAGTCTGTTAAGTTTTTGTATGAGAAACTGACTTGAATTGTAAATTTCCACTTAAGGCACTATTTAAAAAATTAATATTAAAAAACAATTTAGAAAAGAACTTTGTAAGCATAAAAAGCATATAAGCAATGTGTATGTCTGCATTGTCCAATACAGCAGTGAGCACTTGAATTATGGTAGTTTTAAAGTGAAATGTGCTTTACATATAAAATTGCCGGGAGCCAGTCCCAACATTTTTCGGGGGTTTGCACGGAGGGAGGGAGAGGTGTTGGCGGGAAATGAATAAAGAGAGACAGGAAAGACTTTTCTGGTTTAAGGCAGCCCGAACCAGAGAGCAAGAGAGAGAGGCTGTCAGTCTTTACTGTTTTACTGTTTTTATAACGGGGGTGACGTAGCGTTCACCCTATTTTCTTCATCATATAGACTATTGGTTAACAAGAAACTGACCCATCATTATTGGTTAATAACAACCGACCCCTCGTGGTCTCTTTATGTTAATTACTAGAGTTTTTTGAATAATGGCTTGAGACTAGTGTTTTTTTTCACGTTAGCTATTAAGATCTTTTAAACAATGGTTAGAGACAATGGTCTTCTTTTCTTGCTGACTATTAGGGTTTTCTTTGTTAGTTAGTAAAAAGCAAACACTTTGTTATTCCTTTTTATGTTAACCATTAGGACCCTCTAAAGAATGGTTTGAGACAGGCATATTTGTGATTTATAATTAACAGCTGGAGCAAAACTAATTTTAGACTTCTATTAACTTTACCTAAGCAGGAAGAGAAGACAAACCCATTTCAAAGGTTATACAGTTTCTATTTGTTCCTTTTCTGCTCTTCCTTATCTTTTCCTGTAAGGACAATGGGTGTCCACCGTCCCTTATTCTAAGTTTCTTTTAAACTACTTTAAGAAAGGCATTTCTTTAGTATTTGTCTGTTTGCCGATACCAAATTTAATAAACTTGGGAATCTAGTTATTTTCCTGAAGTAAGATGTTTGCTATTTAAGAGCTGAGAAAGAGAGGGAGGGGAGTTGTTTTTGGAAAGCCCTTTAGGGCCTTCTTGCAAGCTTGCTTATTTTATGTGAAGGGAGGGGTGAGCAGCCGGGAGAAGTCAGCAGGGGTTGGGCCGGCCTCTGCTTTTAAGCTGGCTGTGTTAGAAATCATTCCCCTAAGCTCTTTTCCCCAAAAACTCCTGTACAGGTTTTCCCAATATTATTTCATAAACCAAGGGGGTAGTAAAGGGCCCCTCTCAGAAGGCATCTCCCCTGATCCTTGTGCCAGAAGAGGAGGGGGTATCTTTTTGAAGAAAATTTAATTAGGAAGCCAAATAATATCAAGGGCAGTAGGCTAGAAAACATGTCACAGGTGAGATGCTTCCGCCCGTCATTTACAGGGGTTCGTGACTTTGTCTACAAGGCTGATGGCAGACCTCCACATAAAACAGACATCAGATTTCAAAGACTTACTATTAAAAAAATGCAAAGTGTCTTACTAATAATCTTCTAATATTGATTACATTGAGCCACTGGGATAATTAAACTACATTATTTAAATTAATTTCACCTGTATCTTTAAAAACTTCTTAAATATGGCTACTAGAAAATTTAAAATCACACATATATAGCTGTCTTTACATTTCTATTGGGTGGGGCTGGTCTATATTATTAGGAATATTCTGTTACTGGGAATCCCATCCAAATTATTCAGTGAGCTTTAAAAATTTCCACCATTTCTTTACTGTAGACAAAAGATTAGTTTTAATATTAGTGGTGAAAAATCTATAAAACACACTACAAAATGCTACTTACACCATGTAGCTTTTGGGTTTCTTTTCCAGTGAGATTTTTTCCAAAAAATGGGATAAATAGTACAATAATGCCATGAGGAAACTGTCAAGATTCTTATTCCTAAGGGGAGATTTAAAAAACAATAAAATCAAAAGGAATTAGCATGGTAACATATTTTACAAACACAATGTTTCTCGCAGAAAAATATGTGGGTACACAAAAGAAGAATAAGTAAAAATATATGTTGTCACGCCTATCACAGCTAACTTAACATTCAAAGTGCTATAGAGTATACTGCTGAAGATGTAAATTTTATTTTTGTGAGCAAATCTTGCTGGAGAAGTCAAACACTAAATTCTTTTAGTTTGGTTTATTGATTAGGTTCTATTTTCAAAACGTTCGTATACAAGTAACATATTTTCATTATTCAAAAAATGTTCAGAAATACATCAAATTCTTATCTCTCACCCTTCTGTCACCATTCTACTCCCTAGGTACTCACTGTTAAGAATCTGGTATACTACAAGAAACCAAGAGACTTACATAATTGGGAAAACATACCATGCTCATTGATAGGAAGATCAATATTGTGAAAACATCCATTCTACCCAAAACAATCTACAGATACAATGCAATCCCAGTCTAAATTCCAACAGTATTTTTCAATGAGATGAAAAAAAAAAAATCTACAACTTTAAACAAAAAGGGAAAAGGCCCTGGAAAAACAAAGCACTACTGAAGAAGAAGAACAAAGTGGGAGGCCTCACGCTATCTGATTTTAGAACCTATTACACCACCATGGTAGTGAAAATAGCCTGGTACTGGTCCAACAATGGATACACAGACCAACGGAACAGAATTGAGAATCCAGATGTAAATTTACCCACTTCTGAGCAGCTAATATTTGACAAAGTTCAAACGCTGTTAAGCGGGCAAAAGACAGTCTCTTTAACAAACAGTGTTGGCATAACTGGATCTCCATCTCCAAAAAAATGAAACAAGACCCATACCTCACATGATGCACAAAAACTGACTTAAAATGGATCAAAGACTTCAACATAAAATCTAAAATATAAATAAAGATTATGGAAGAAAAATATAAATAAAGATTATGGTACAAAGAGAATACAAACCTTACTTACAATGTACAAACAACAGAAGAGGAAGTAGGTAACTGAGAGCTCCTAAAAATCAAACACTTCTGCTAACCCAAAGACTTCACCAAAACAGTAAAAAGGTAACCTACAAAGGGGGAGGGGGGGAACTGGCTACAACAAATCTAACCAAGGCCTAATCTCTAAAATCTACAACGTACTGTAAAATCTTGGCAACAAAAAGGCAAATGACTCAATTAAAAAGTGGGCAAAAGACAACAGGTACTTCACCAAAGAAGATACTCAGGGAGCTAACTTTTACACGAGGAAATGCTCAAGATTATTAGCCATTAGAAAAATGAAAATCAAAACTACAGTGAGATACTATCTCACTCCGACAAAGCTAGCATTAATCCAAAAAACACAAAATAATTACAAATGTTGGAGAAATTGTGAAGAGAATGGAACACTGACATGACGTTGGTAGGAATATAACGTGATACAAGCACTCTGGAAATCAATTTAATGCTTCCTTAAAAAGCTAGAAAAAGAAGTACCGTACTATCCACCAATCCCACTCCTTGGAATATATCCCAGAGATTAAGAGCCCTCACACAAATAGCCATATGCACACCCATGTTCACTGCAGCACTGTTCACAACAACAAAAAGATGAAAACAATCTAGATGCCCATCAACAGACAGATAAGCAAATTATGGCATATTCACATGATGGAATATTACACAATGAATAAGAATAACAACGAATCTGCAAAGCATCTCATAACATGGAAGAATCTGGGAGCCCCTATACTCAATGACATTAGGTGCAAAAGGACAAATATTGTACAAGACGACTATTACAAAAACTCAAGTTTTAAACACAGAAGAAAGTGTTCTTGGATGGTTATGAGGGTGGGGAGAAGGGCGTGAGGTATTCACTAACTCGACAGTAGACAAGAATTATCTTAGGTGAAGGAGGCACAATACACAAGGGAAGTCAGCACAACTGAACTGAACTAAAAGCTAAGAAGTTTTCTGAATAGAAACAAATACTTTGAAGGACACAGTCACAGGGGTAGGGGTCTGGGGACCATGGTTTCAGAGGATGTCTAGGTCAACTGGCATAACAGTTTATTCAGAAAATATTCGGCATCCTACTTTGGTGAGTGGTATCTGCGGTCTTAAAAGCTAGCAACCAGCCATCTGAGATGCATCAATTCGTCCCAACCTACCTGGAGTACAGGAGGATGAAGAATACTAAAGATATAGGAAAATATGAGCCCAAGAGACAAAAAAGTCCACATAAACCAGAGTTGCCATCAACTTGAGACCAGAAGAACTAGATGGTGCCTGGCTACCACCAATGATGGCCCTGGCATGGAACACAACAGAGTTTCTGACAGAACAGGAGAAAAGTGGGATACAGAGCTTAGATTCCAGTAAAAAGACCAGACTGAATGGTCTGTGACTGCAGGGAATCCAGAAGACATGACCCCCAGATTGTTAGCCCCAAACTAAAACCATTCCCGAAGCCAACTCATCACAAAAGCAATTATAAGACTATAAGACATAAAATAATAGCTGGGGAAAGTGTGCTTCTTAGCTCGAGGAGACACATCAGACTAAAAGGGTAGCTCCTGACTAGACGTGAGATGAGAAGGCAGAAAGGGACAGGGGCTGCTTGAATGGACATGGGAAGACTAGGGTGGAAAGGAGGAGTACACTGTCACATCAGAGGGAGAGCAACTAGGGTCACATAACAATTTGTGTATAAAATTTTACGTGAGAAACTAACTTGAACTGTAAAATTTCACTTAACACACAATTAAAAAAAAGAATCAGGTATGTTATACAGATGACTAGCTAACACAGCTCACTATTGTAGGCCCTTCGGGGTCATCTCAGTGATGCGACATCCAAGGCTTATTTCTCAGTCGATGTACTGGACTTATTCTGTGTGTTTATATATGAAGCAATTGCTATTATTCATATATTTTGTCCACAATGTTCCAGTCACTCTACTGAATACTCTCTGTCTAATGGTATAATTAAGATTTCAAGATATTAATATGATGACAGCCAGCCGAACAAAAATTCAATCCTATATAGATTAAAAAAGTTAAAGAAGAACAAAGAATATATGCAGACCACTTTGCATTCCTGTGTAGCATATGTCTCATAATTTATGCAGCTAGTCCTCTAAAGGAGATCTGGAGGTGCTGTTCTGTAGGTGACAAAACTGAGGCTTAGAAAGGACAAGTAACTTTTCCACACTCACCCACCAACTAGTTCTTGGGGCTATCACATATAACTAGTGAAAAAACTGACCTTTAGTAAACGGGAATATGCCATAAGTGTTAGATAAATACAGTGAAGTCTTAATGGGTCTCTGACAACATGACAGCCTACTTCTGGCCCTAGGACTTCTACTTCTCTCTGATTCTTTGGTCTCAGTCTTTGAGCTCTGAGAGGGTGTTTTGCACAGAGCCAGTATTGTGCCCTTTCTCCAAAAATTAGACTTGTCATCACCCATCATTGGGAATTACTTCAATATAAAGGACAAAAGATAGAAAGTGGTTTTACAAGCATCACGTACTTCATAAATGTTGTAAAAGAACAGATCCGCTGCATCTCAGTATCTTGTAGCAAAAGCAAAGCAACATCTGAAAGGAGAGAAAATGGGCAATTGAAAGAGGGACAAGCACTGCCCTAGAGGTTCACAGCAGACAACTCATTGTAAAGATAAGGAAACGGTTACTCACATTTAACATCATCTAGTGTAATGTAGCCCTGCTGACCGCGCTTCTCTAGGGCCTTAGCTGACTTATCATCTCTTGCACCAGCTCTTTTATCTGCCAGCCTGTTGTGGAATATAACAGTCTCCAGTAGTATTCTGAAAAGTTTCAGTTACAGTTAACCTATCCTGAAGTGCATGAAGCTTTTGGTGGCACAACATTTAAATGCTCGGCTGCTGACTGCAGAATGGGCGGTTGGAACTCACCCAGAAGCTCCAGGGTAGATACCCAGCAACTTGCTCCTGTGACAGTTGTTGCTGCTGTCAGGTGCTGTTGAGTTGGTTCTGACTCATAGCAACCCCACATACAACAGAATGAAACACCGCCCAGTCCTGCGCCATCCTGGCAGTTGTTGCTACGTGTCAGCCCACTGTTGTAGACACTGTGTCAGTCTACCTCACTGAGGGTCTTCCTCTTCTTTGCTGACCTTCTACTTGATCAAGCATGGTGTCCTTCTTCAGGGAATAGTCTTTCTTGATAACATGTGTAAAGCATGTGAGACAAAGAGTACCATATCTAGGAAACCCTGTGAGGTCTCCGTCACATGGGCTCACTAGGAGTCAAAAATCTACTCAATGGCACCCAACAACAATGAGAAACTTAATGTCATACGTGGCTATCATTTAATGGAAGATCATTTCAAAAAACATTTTCCTTAATATTATATTTACTATGTGCGGGTGAGAGGACTGTACATTGCTGGATATAAAATGTAATATCGATCCCAACCAAAACAGAGAGTTTAAGTCATCCATATATGGTGTAGCCTCTACTTTGTTTTTTTTAAAGGTATAAAAAGTTGAAAATTTGCCAATTTTCAAATTACCACAGGGCAACTATTGTAACTGTCATCACAGTTACGAAATAGGACATATTCTTTCCTTGATGGGTGTATGCATTCAACCTAGGATAACGATGTTAATAGGAATGATGTTTTCTTTGTGTCTGTAAAGCCATAAGCCATTCTGCAGAGTGGTGTGATCAGCATCACTGGTGTGGGTGGCACGTTAGGTTACCTGTCTGAAGCTGGACCATCAGTTTCAGCAAAGTGGACAGCTTTGCCTCTCTTTCCTTTTTCCTTGTATTCTATTGCAGGTGTGAAACTGAAACAGAAAGAAGAACATGCAGAACCTACCTCTTACCAGGGAAATGACTGGTCTCACCATTACACAGCTCAGGCCATCCGAGGACTAGCACATACTGTGGTGGAGCCTAAAGTGTTCAGTTCATGTATTTACACACAGAAACCCTAGAAACAGATTACAACTTCACACTTTACATTTAGCCTTCAACCATGAGCAACCTCCCGAACACAACACACACAGAAACACACACACACACACACACACACACACAGCATTTCCACTTGGAACTGTTGAAGCGACTGTACAGGAACACAAAACTCAAGATCAGTCTGGAAAAGTCTTTGATGTAACAAGTGCTGATAAATGTTCAAAGTGCTTTTCTCACCGTTTTATTTAACCTCCACAGCAACTCTAGGAGGAAAGTACCATTATTGCTGGCATTTTCAGAGATAAAAAAATCGAAGTTTAGAAAGAATAAGTAACTTGATCAAAATCACTCAGCATGTGGCAAAGCTAGGATCGATGTCCAGAGTTTCTAGCTGCAGAATTACGTGGTTAATCACCAGGCAATCCTGCCTCCTGAATAACCATCTCCATTTCCACTGCTGCGGACTTTTGTAAAGATCTGATCTATCTCAAGGAAGATATCAGGCTCCTTTATTTAACTCTTAGTTTCTTAAACTTTATGGTCATTGTACAAGCATTACTAAGTAGTTAAGGGCCTAAGTAAAACTGAAACCAAACCTGTTGCCATTGAGTCAATTCTAACTGACAGCAACCCTACAGGACAGAGTAGAACTGCCTCATATGGTTTCCAGGAAGCACCTGGTGGATTCAAACTGCCAACCACTTGGTTAATAGCCAAGACCTTAACCATTGTACCACTAGGGCTCCAGGGGCCCAACAGGGGACCATAATGAAGCAACAAATATATACTCACATCTACAGTGTGTCAGGCTTTACTCTGACATTGAAAATAAGATAGTGTCTGATTAGAATCAATGCACAGGCTCTTAGGAGCATCAGCAAATGTTGAGAGAAATAGAGACGAGTCTTTCAAAGACCAGCAGGCTGTGATTTCTCCCCAGTAGGGGGTGAATTTTCTGGGAAAAGTATGGTATCTGCCAAATATATTGGTTTTATATCTCATGGTGAGGGGAAAGGGGTATAGTTTTAATTTTTCTGCCTGAAACAATGCCATGTTGATAACATGACCCAGAAACTTAATCTCTGCCCAAAGTTATATGACTCTGTTTAATGCAGCTGTAGTGATGCAAGCACTTTCCTTTCAACTTGAGTCTTTCCCTGAAGACAGGTATCAGTCAGTAGACTCTCCTTACTTGTTTTCAACCAGGGCTTTGGAATAGATTTGAACCCTGCTGAGAATTTCCATCTCTAAGAAGTTCCCTGGTGATGCTAACATCGCTGATTAGGGACCAGTTCTGAAACTACTCAAAAAAGTCAGTCACTCTTGTGGAGACAGAACTGATTCCGACTCTTAGCGACCTTATGGGTCTGAGTAGAACTGCCCTATAGAGTTTCCAAGGAGCCAGTGGTAGAACCAAAAATAAGCTAAACCCACTGCCGTGGAGTTGATTCTGGCTCCTAGTGACCCTGTAGGACCAAGTAGAACTTCCAGGTTTTTATCATAGATGGCATTATTGTCTACGTAGAAAATTCCAATGACTCAACACAAAAAGTTCCTGAAACTGTTACTATGCAAAAGCCAATGGTCTTTCCATATACCAGCAATGAGCAAATGGAATTTGTTCTGTCCTCACATTAGCATTAAAAAAGTGAAATATTTTGAATAAATCTAATGACACATGTGAAACCTGTAAGAGGAAAAACACACTCGTGTGTAATCGCCCAGCCCTGGAGCCTGTGCAGTGCTGGGAACCCCTGCTGCGCACGGAGTTCGCTCTGGGGTGCCACCATCAGCGGCGGGGCAGGCCTGTCCAGTTCTCACTAGACGTTTGCTGAGGTAAATCCTACCTGATGCATGCTCAGTAACAGTTTGTGAAGTGATACTAAATGAAGCCAGGGTAGACTGCAGTGACTGAACTGATCTTCCGTTTCCCTCCCAACCACTAGCTACACTCGACCACCTCTGCCCTATCTCTCCACCATGAGCTGGGGTGAGCTATGTCTCTGGGAGCTTTATCTCTGAAAAAACATGTTTCAGCACGCAAGTCCTCCCTGACTCCAAGCCTACATTTTAATTTGCAATGTAGTATGCTTAGACTTTAAAAAAAGAATCAGTACTCCTATCCCTCACTGAATACAAACACTACCCCTGGCCTAAAATACACAAAGATCCGTTTTCCTTTACCCTGGTCTATCCATGGAGTCCTCAGGTGGTGCAAACATTAACCATTCAACTCCTAGCCTGGAGGACATCATGCTTGGTAAAGCAGAGGTCAGTGAAAGAAGAGGGAGACACTCAACACAAAGGACTGACACAGTAGCTGCAACAGTGAGCTCAAACACGCCCATTGTGAGGACAGCACGAGATGGGCAGTGTTTGGTTTCAGCGTACCTAGGGTCACTAGGAGTTAGACCCAGCTCTTTGGCACCTAACAACAACAACTAGCTGAAAGGTTGGTGATTGGAGCCCACCCAGAGGCACCTTGGAAGAGCAGCCTGGCCATCTCCTTCTGAATGGGCACAGCCTGGAAAACCAACAGAGCAGCTCTACTCTGCACACATCAGGTTGCCATGAGTTAGAATCAACGGTGATTTACAGCAGCAGCAACAGTGCTGTCCCTACCAGGTGAGCTCCAGGGTAATCCTAACTGCACCCTGAGACCTGCCAAACTGAGCAGCTTAATCACAAAGCAGCTCTACCCCAAACGGATGCCCACTTTTTCCCTGTAGCATTCCTGTCCTCACTGTCCCCTGATCTATGTACTCATACAGTCGGTTTTACTATTTAAATTGAAGCATAACTTACGTGTAGCAAAGCATATAAATCTTAGGTGTACAGCTTGATAAACTTTTAAACACATATATTACCTATGTAACCCCCACCACTGAAGAATGTTGAATATTCCATGGACTGCCAGAAAAATGAACAAATCTGTCCTGGAAGAAGTATAGCCAGAATACTTCTTAGAACAGAGGATGGTGGAATTTCATCTCACATACTGTGGACATGTTATTAAGAAGGACATGTCCCCAGAGAAGGATGTGGTTGGTAAAGTCAAGGGTCAGTAACAGAAAGACTCTTAATAAGATGGACTGACACAGCTGCTGTGACAGTGGGCTCAGACACAGCAGTGACAGTGAGGATGGTGCAGGACAGGGCGAGGCTCCGTTCTGTTGTACACAGAATGTGTACACAGGGTCACTGTGAGTCAGAACTCAGTCATGGGCACCCAACAGCTACCACCACCACCCAGATCAGTGTATAACAAATCTCCAGAACCCCAGAATGCTCCCTTACACCCCCATCAGGCGAAAACCCTTTAAAAGTAGCCACTATTCTAATCTCTATTATGATACTTCTTTTTTGCCTGTTTTTTTAATACTTCATATAAATGGGATCATATGGTATGTACACTTTTGTGTCTGGCTTGTTTTTGTTCAGTATCATGTCATAAACTTAGCTTTCAAATCACATCCCCGGAGATATATTCTGTAAGATTGCTGGAAATTGATCAATTCTTTCTTTCTTTTTTTTTTTTTTAACAGCAATTTGGTGAGAAACAAAAAAAAACATGAATGTATTTTACGAACGTGAAAGAAAGTGTGAAACTGGCACTTGTGAGTTTATCAGTAAGCTAAGATGTGACAGAGTGAAGACTGGGGTGGGTTATTTGTAGACTAGTACTGTTGAAAACCCTATAGGGCAGCTCTACTCTATCCTATAGGGTCACTATGAGTAGGAGCCAACTTGAAGGCAATGGAGGTTTTACAGCAAAATTATTTTGAAAAATATTGCCAATTAACTTCATTTACAAATAAGTGCAACAAGAAAAAAGTATTGTTCATTACTCATTAAAGTGAGAGAGAATTGAGGTGGATATGAGCAAAAGAAAATGTTGTTCCTTAAAACTTATACCTGCATTCTTGCACTTTAATACACATTTTGACCCCTGTGACTATCTTGTCTGTCTAATCCCAGAGCTATCTCATTCTCTTTATCAATATGGTGTTTAAAGAGCTACTCAACAGAATCTTCTGTGGCATATGTAAAAACAAATACTGAAATTACTGCTTTGGAAAATGTCTGATTCCTCAGAAATACTGAAATAAATATTCTATGAAATACAAACTTCTGATTTTGAATCTTATATTAAGTCTTTCAATTACTGATGTTTAATTGACATACAATGTCATCTGAGTTTCAACCCCATTTGTTCAATAGCCTAAGAAATGTATCCATGTGAACGCATGACAGTAACCTCAGACACTTCACAGGTTTACCTTTACTTGTATTCTGTACATGGAAAGGCAACCTCAGCCACTCAGTCACCAAAGCAGACACCTGAGAGTAAACCTAGACATCTCCTTCTTCCTTCCCATTCACATTCAAATACCATAGCCTATCACTTCTATCCAAGCATCCTGTCAATTTCATCTATTAAATGTTTCTTGTATTCTTCTATTTTTACCACACTGACTTACTTCTGACTGACAATCCTTCTACAACTAGCCTTCTAATTGGTTCCCTGTGCTTAAGCCTGCTGTGCTTGAGTTCTGCTGTTTCAGTAAACATCTGGAGAGTGCCTATTCTAGGTATAAATATACCCAAACCAAATTCATTGCCCTTGAGTTGATTCCAACTCAAAGCAACCCTATAGGACAGCACTGAGCTGCTCTATCGAGTTTCTAAGGAGCACCTGGTAGATTTGAATTGCTGACCTTTCAGTTAGCACTTAACCACTACACCACCTGAGTTTGGTCTAACTGCCCCTGTCTCCACAGCTGCTAATGGAAATAATAGTTACTAATGAACATAAAGTATGTGGTTTAGGGTGAGACAATTGCCCTCTAAAGAAACCCAGAACTCTACTGGTTAAAGAAGGAAAGGCTGTTCTCAGGTGCCAGTGGGACAATGCATGATGTCAATTTTCTAAATGGGACCATCTGTTTTTATTACCTTCTTACAGTCCCCCTTCAGTACCCCTTCCCCTACCTGCTCTCTGTACATGCTATCTGGCATATAGACATAGCTGTCCATTTAATACAGAATCCTGAGAGGAAGTTAGGCATTGTCCTCCCGAGACGCAAACTGTAGCATGCATGGATACTGTCTAGCATTACTCTGTGGCTGGGAGCCTAACTTCAGTGAATTTAGGCTCATGATGATGCAGGCTATTTTAGTCATCTGTGTTTATTCTGTGAGTAATAAATGTCTGCTAATCATGCTATTAGAAGTCTCTGCTCTGGAAACCCTGGTGGCGTACTGGTTAAGTGCTATAGGTGCTAATCAAGAGGTCGGCAGTTCAAATCCACCAGATGCTTCTTGGAAACTCTATAGCACAGTTCTACTCTGCCTACAGGGTCGCCATGAATTGGAATTGACTTGATGGCAATGGGTTTGACTTTTGGTCTGTGCTCTGCTCCAAATGGTCTTTCACTAAGAAATTGTGGATATAGTGACACTGCAGCCTTTTTAAAGTTCAGGACATGAAAATGAGTAAGATAGTTCCTATCAATGAGAAGCTTATCAACAAGAAAGCAAAGGAGCCCTAGTGAAGCAACGGATAGGCATTCAATGCTAACTGGAAGGCTGGCAGTTTGAACCTACCCCAGCAGCTCCACAGGAGAAAAGCCCTAACAATCAGCATCTCTAAAGATTAAACAAAACCAAATGTAATATCCATTGCTGTACAGTCAATTCCAACTCATAGCAACCCTTTAGGACAGAGCAGAACTGCCCTCATAGGGTTTCCAAGGCTGTAGATCTTTACTGGAGCAGATTGCTACACCTTTCTCCTATGAGCTGCGCGTGAAGTAAACCACCACCCTTTGGCTAGCAAGCGAGAGCGTAACCACTGTGCCCCAGGGCTCCTCTCCTGTAAAGATTACAGCCTACAAAACACTATCGGCTGGCTCTACTCTGTCCTTATAGGGTTTCTATGAGTCAGAATTGACTCAGCAGCACGTAACAGTGATAACAATGGAATCTAGTGGAGGGAGACAGCATATAGTGGAAAAGGCTTTGGCATCAGACAAATCTTGGTTCAGAATGTGAGTTCTGCCACTTACTGGCTCTATGACTGGCTCAGTTGCTTAATCTCCCTGAGCCTTCTTTCTTTGTCTATAAAACAGGACATTAAAGCTGACTTTCCATGGCAATTGTACGACTTAGAAAAATATTCAAATGTTTGGCACAAAACAGGTACATAACATATTGTCTTTGTTGTTGGTTGCCATCGAGTTGATTGCAACCGCATCTGTGCAGAGCAGAAGTGTATTCCCTAGTGTTTTCAGAGCGGTTCGGGGATTTCAGAAGCAGATAACCAGGCAGCTCTTCCGAGGCACCTCTGGGTGGCTTTGAACCAACAGTCTTCTGGCTAATAGTTGAATACTTTACTGTTTGTACCACCAGGGAGCCTCTAAAAACAGACGGTGGCTAGTATCACTAGGTTAGCAATACACTTAAAACAATTGTGGTAATACATATACAACAAAAAAGTCATCTTTTTAAGTAAACAATTCAATGACATTAATTACATTCACCATGTTGTGCAACCACCAACATCTATTTCCACACTTTTTCCATCACCCCAAACAGAAACTCAGCATTCCTCAAGCAATAACTGTTCTTTTTCACGGGTGCTGCTAACCACTGGTAAACTTTTGTCTCTCTGCACTTTCATATGAGTGGAATCATACTCTTCCACTGGGAAACCCTGTTAGTGTAGTATTAAATGCTACGTCTGCTAACCAAAAGGTTGGCAGTTCAAATCTGCCAGGTGCTCCCTGGAAACTCTATGGGGCACTTCTACTCCAACCTATAGGATCTTTATCAGTCAGAATGCAATCAACGGCGTGGCTTTGGCTTATTTTACTTAGTATAATGTTTTCAACAGGCAAATAAAAAAAACTGTTGCCACTGAGTCAATTAAGATTTATAGATCAAATACAAACTAAAAATAAGGAAGACATGTCTCCGACCCCCACCGCAGCCCTCCCACTCCTGCCTTCATCCTTGCTGTAGCATTAGAACTTCATTTCGTTGCATGGATGAATAATATTCCATTGTATGTATACACCGCATTTTGTTTACCCATTCATCTGTTGATGCACATAGGTTGTTTCTAGCTTTTAGCCATTGGGAAGAGCTATATACTTTGAATAGATTCTGCATTTTCTCAGTGGACATTAAAATTAGATTTTTTTAATGATGTCATCTTATCAGAACCCTGGTGGCACAGTGACTAAGCACTCAGCTGCTAACCAAAAAGGTTGGCAGTTTTATAACTCATAGCAGCTCTGTAGGAGAAAGACTGTGCCAGTCAGTTCACATGAAGATTTATAGCCTTTGAAACCTTATAGGGCAATTCTACTCTGTTTTCTAGGGTCTCTATGAGTCAGAATCCACCAGATGGCAATTGGTAACAATTCTGCCTCATGACATTTAGCTTTCATTGCAGCAGGTGCAATATAGTTTCATTAATGTAAGACTGTATATAGCTCCAGAAGAAAACTTTATATGATATTTAAGAATATGGACTCTCTGCCAAACACACCTCATTTAAAATCATTTTAGCCACCTCCTAGCTATGTGATTTGGTCAAGGCACTTAGTTTTCCTCAAATTGCTTAACTCTTTCCAACCTCAGTTTCTTCATCAGTAAAACTGAATTAATATGTCGCTATTTTAAAGGCTAGGAACTGATTAGCAGTGTTTGGCACATATGGAGAAACCCTGGTGGTATAGTGGTTAAGCGCTATGTCTGCTAACCAAAAGGTCGGCAGTTCGAATCCACTAGGCACTCCTTGGAAATTCTGTAGAGCAGTTCTACTGCCCTATAGGGTCACTGTGGGTCAAAATCAACTCCAACGGCATTTTCGTTTGGCACACAGGAAGCCCATTGCCATGGAGTAGGACAGTGTAGAGCCATCCCACAGAGTTTTGCTAAGGAATGGCTATCAGATTTGAACTGCTGACCTTATGAGCTCTTAACCACTGTGCCACCAGGGCTGCCTAGAAAGAAGCTGAAAAATGTTAACAGAAACTGATGCCTGGACAGCAGTTGAAACTGGAAACAACAGTTGTCTCCAGACTGAGGAACTGCTGTCCTCCTAGCAAATAAAAACATGTTGCCACTGAGTCAGTTCACACTCATAGTGGAAATCCCACCACCAGCAAGTCGATTCTGACTCATAGTGACCTTATCAGTCAGAGTAGAACTGGCCCACAGAGTTTCCAAGGGGCATTTGAACTGCTGGCCTTATGCTTAGCAGACATAGCATTTAACCGCTACACCACCAGGGTTTCCCACAGTGTAAATACAAACTAAAAATACGGAGGACACCTCCCCCACTCCCACCTTTTACTTTCACCATTTATTTCAGAAAACTGCTCCATGGGAGAAAGATGCGGAAGTCTATTTTTATAAAGATTCACAGCCTTGGAAACCCTGTAAGGTAGTTATTCCCTTTCCTACAGGGTCACTACGATGGACTGGCTGGCAATGGGGCTTTTTTTTTTTTTAAACTTGTAATTGGTACAAGTTCTTTCTCAGTCTCTTCGAAAAGTATGTAAATCAACATGTTCTAAGGGCCTGGGAGCTATCTCTTTTGAAATGTAAACATAAAGAAAGATCACACACCTCTTTCCCAGTTTCCTGGAAGAAGTTAGCCTAGCTTCAGGTATCTTACCATAAAGATGCTAAAAAATCAACAATTTTATTTTGAAAATACGAATGTATGGCTGATTGTATCCACTTAACTATATAAAGGTTAGAATTTCTTTCTTTTGTGGGGGAGAGGTAAGATTTCTTTCTGTCTTTGTAATCTATCACACTGGCTGATGCAGCATATTCTGGTTTAATGTTTATTCAATAATAGAAGTTTTCTTTCTCTTCCATTTTTGTGCGGAGGTTTTCTGGGTTGTGTTTGTTATTAATTATACTTCCTCAACACAGCAGGTATTGACATTATTCGTTGTAATCTTCCTTATTGCTTAAGTTGTGTTTTACCCCAAGCACACACAATTTTTATAAAACTATAGTTTTGGTAAAATTTACCTTTTGAATTCAAGAGTTTTGGTTTCATCTTTCCAGTACCAGATCCCTAATCGTAATCCTGAATGCTGTAAAAGGAAATGATTGCAGCAAAAATAGTTACAAATTGTTTACAATGCACAGCTCACAATGAACCTTTAACAATAATTCCTACTAGTCGCTCCTTAATTCTATTGAACAAAGATGTACAAATTTGAGATTTTTTTTTCCAGTTGAAACCAGAATATTATCCTTGTTGTTTCCAGATGTAGTTTCCGTAGGAAGGAAAAACACTTCACTTAGACTGGACATGGCTCAAGGCTCAGCACAGCAATTTACGGATGACTTGGGGCTCATACAACAATCACAGCAGTTTTAACCTATTCCTGAGATAGGCTTTTCTAGTGGGAGGAGGAGCTCCCCTGGCTCAATGGTTAAGCTCTGCGCTGAGGTCTTTGGAATCCACCGGCTGTTCTGTGGACCAAAGATGTGGAAGCCTGCCTCCATAAAGATTCATAGGCTTGGAAACCCTGTGTGGCAGTTATTCCTTGTCCCACAGGGTCACTATGAATGGACTAGCTGACAATGGGCTTTTTTTTTTTTTTTTTTTAATTGGAGGAGCCAGCTTTAACATTGACCCCTGGCCCTTCAGGGAAGGCTGCTAGGAACAAAATTATCCTTTTCACTTATTAGTGGATTCCGACCTACTAGCTTTTCATCTTGCAGGATCCCACCCACAGCCAGCCAGTCTCCTCCACAGCAGGGATATTTTGCAATCAACCAATTAGAGGTGCGAAGGCAGAACTTTCATAATCATCTAAATATTTGCCTAGACAGCCAGAATTCAATTCTGTGTGCGAATACACCTCTATAGCTAGTTTTGTTTTTGTAGACACACTGCCCACAACAGTTAGGGTACCGCTCACCCAGGGACTAAAGCGATCTGCCACTGGCGAGGGCGCTAAGTGGCGCAGCAAAGGCAAACGAGGCATCTCTGTCCCGCAACTGGGCAGCGCTGGTTCCCGCCGCGCCTGCCACCAGTTGCAGTGCGGGGGCGCCGGGGCCGCCCTTAATCTGGCTGGGCAACGGACTGACTTTCCTCCTCGCGGAAAACTCGGGGTCCGGAAACATGGCCTCTTGTTCGCGTCATCCGTGTTGCGGAGGCAACCGCCCGCAGGACCCTGGGAACGCGCCCGAGCAGGCGCTCCGAGGGGCAGGTGGGAACCCCGCTTCCGCCACGGACCTTACCGAGGTCCGCCGCCGTCGTTCTCCTGCAGTCCCTGAGCATCACCTACTGCCCAGTCCACCGCCTTAGCCACCTTGGCTATGGGGACTTTTCTGGCTTATCCACAACAAAGCCGACCAGGGGTTAATTCTTTGGTTTACTCACGGTATCATAACCGGTATGCCCCTTCACTATTTTAAAATTGTAACAGACTAGATTCAGTTCCATAGGGACAATCCATTTATTCCAACCTTTGTATTTTAGCACTAGTATGGTTCAAATCCAAGTCCGTCCTAGATTGATGGGCACCTGTGGCCTGTGGAGAGACAGGTAGTCTGTGTGGAAATCAAATTTTCCGAACTTCGTTCTGCTACTTCACTAGCTGTGCAATCTAAGACAAGTTAACTGTGATCTTGGTATTTTTACATTTATACTTTCTAGTTCTCACATCATGTAGCTTGTAATTCCTTCTTGCTTCTGCACAATGCAGATTCTGGTTGCGGTTTTTTCCCCTCCATCACCAATGTAGGCAACGCTAGATGATGCAACCTGATTGGGATGCTTAGTAACCTTCTGCTTTTGTATCCCCACAGCATAATTGGCATGAGAGATACTCAGTAAATGAGTATATATTCCCTTAATAAACTTCAAAAATATGGAAATTGATATCCCACTATATCCCTCTAGCACCTCTGCCATCTCAGCCTCACTGCTTGGTAACACACAAGCACTGGTTACCAAAACCAGTTGATAATGATGACTCATGGTGATTCCATGTGTGTCAAAGCAGCACTATGCTTCACAGGATTTTCAATGGCTAATTTTTCAGAAAGTAGAAAGGTGCCTCTGGGTGCACAGGAACCTCCAAGCTTTTGGTTACCAACTGAGTATGTTAACTGAACCGTACACAGACTCCCATACACAATCACTGATTAGAGTGCTATAAACTTGTAATCATCTGGGCTCATGTTTTACTCACTCATGCCAGTCGTTACTGTTCAGGGTGGCTCAGATACACTGAAACCCACCTACACACTCTCAGTGGTTGATTGGGGCTGTGGCCTTGTCGTGGATTGAATTGTTTCCCCTCAAAATGTATGTAGTAATTTGGCTGGGCCATATTCCTGCCGTTGTGTGATGTTCCCATATGTTGTAAATTCTGCCTCTATGACGTTTATGAGGGAAGAAGGGTGGCAGCTGTGTTGGTGGTGGTTTGAAGCCATTTCTTGGGATATAAAGGAAAGGGAAGCAAGCAGAGAGTTGGGGACCTCATACCATCATGAAAGAAGCAGTGCCAGAAGAGCAGCCCTTCATTTGGATCTGGGGCCCTGTGCCCCAGAAGCTCCCAGTCCTGGGGAAGATTGACAAGGACCTTCCTCCAGAGCTAAAAGAGAAAGACCTCCCCTGGAGCTGATGCCCTGACTTTGGGCTTGCAGCCTACTAGACTGTGACAGAATAAAATTCCCCTTTTCAAAGCTATCCACACTTGTAGTATTTCTATTATAGCAGCACTAGATGATTAAGACAGGCCTCATGGTCTGCTTAAACTTGGGGAGGTGGGGAGATAGGGAAAAATAAATAGACTGAAGGTCCAGAAAGGAAAAGACCAAGCTATCTGGATAGAATTCAATCACCTCACAATCATTATCAGGAAGATCTTACTAAATATATTAGGTCAGTCAACCTCTTGCAACTCAATCCAGTGAGTGGAGAAGTGCTAATAGTAAACCGAAGATCTAATATAATTCACTGTAGTCTAATTTCAGGCTGTCTAATGTACCAAAAAGCTAAGGTAGAAATAAGTTACTGAGAACTCAAAACAATGACTCTCATTAATTACAAGTTATTTCACATGTGGTAGAAGGATGTAATATTTTTAACACTTTCATAACTCCAAGGGCTTTTCTTAGACTTCTGTATCACCATATGCTAAGAAAAGTGCTGGTTACTGCAAGGAAAGAGAAGATGACTTCTATAGCTCTAAATCACTATTTATACAAAAAAATGACCCACTAATTGCTTAGGTTTGATTTCACTAGTGAGGTCTCTCTTAAAAATGATATTAGACAATCACAGTTTAAACTGGAGATAGAATTTTTTTCCTTTTCAAAGCAAAAGAAAACAAAATTCATATGGTAGTATAGGGATAAAGGTATCTTCTAAACATCTGTAATTTCAAGTGTTCCACAAGAGAAAGATCTTTTTGCCTAATTAAGACAAACTCCTTAACATTCTATGTCACTGGATGCCCTCAAGTTGATTCTAACTCATGGTGACCCCATATGTAGAGAGTAGGACTGCTCCATAGGATTTCCAAGGCTGTGACCTTTCAGAAGCCCATTGCCAGGCCTGTCTTTGAGGGGCTACTGGATAGGGTTGAACTGCCTATCTTCTGGCTAATAGTCAAGTACTTAGGGATATGCACCAACCAGGGACTCCATTGAACCCACCCACTGCCACTGAGTCAGGTCTGACTCACAGTGAACCTAGAGGTCAGAGTAGAACTACCACACTGAGTTTCCAAGGACCACCTGATGGATTTGAACCCTGACCTTTTGGTTAGCAGATGTAGCACTTAACCCACTACGTGGTACTCTATTCAAGGTCCTATTAATTACCTACAAATTCAACTAAACTGCTTGTCTCAGGTTCTAGGCCCAAGACATTAACTGAATACAATGTATGCTGATACTATGGAGAAGCCATAATGGACAGACCTCCATAATGCTAAAAAAACTTTAAAAATTAAAAAAAATTTACATATAAGAAAGCAGAAATGTCAATTTTGAATTGGCAACTCAATTTTTGGTTGCTTACTTCCTCAAATTTCAATTCACAAGCAAAACAATCTAATCCACACTGAAAAAGGTGAAGAAACAGGGCCATAGCTCTGAATTTCTTCTAAAATACTCCCATTCCCAGTGATACATCAAGAATAAACTGTTTTTTCCTAAAGGCCCATAATTTTTCTTCAAAGACTAAAGTTCTATCTCTAATTTTAACATTTAAGGATAGCCCTCCCAAACAGTTTACTCACACCTATAGTGTTTACTTACTAAATAAATGGAAGCAATTGAATATTCTGTTGCTCTTTAACTTAAATATATATATATTCCCTTAGCAATTGTCTTGTGATCTTTAAGAATTTCCAAAACTTCAGTTCCAGTGTTATTTATCAATGGAAACATACCTCA
Organism: Heterohyrax brucei; assembly: GCA_028571685.1. Taxonomy (NCBI): domain Eukaryota; kingdom Metazoa; phylum Chordata; class Mammalia; order Hyracoidea; family Procaviidae; genus Heterohyrax; species Heterohyrax brucei. The sequence continues at coordinate 85,695,474 of CM053151.1, read as the reverse complement.
CAACACAACTTTCACAAACTACAATCAACTTAAAGTTATGCCTTATCATGGGGTCCCAGTATTTGAGACTCATAAAAACATTGTCTTTTTATTTCATCTAGATGGTCTGTTGAAGATTATACATATATAAATCTTTAAATTCTCAATAAGTGTCTTTGACATACTAAAGAAAAAGGCAATACACTATTATGTTTAAAAATGTAAATATCATTAATATTCCTAATATACAGGTTATTTTAATGCTTTCCATTATATATATCAATACTATAGAATGTTTCAAGTGAGGTTGCTTTGAAATTTCACACATCTCAAATACTGCAAACAACCTGTTCTGTCTTATTTTCTGACAGCTGTCTAGATTTATTGCCTTTGAACAAGGCCCCCACTATGTTAATCAGACATTTCAGGTAAGAATTTAAGTACTTATTCTGAGAGTTTACTTTCTCAGTCCTTTTAGTATTCTGCATTCCCTGCACTTGCCTTTGTCAGGACTACTAGGGTCTAGTACTAACTTCCAAGTCCAAGAGATGCTACATACTCCTTAAACTGTAATTTAGCTCTGTCCTATATCAAGGGCTTTTTCCATCGTCATTTGACTACAGCTAATCTAACATCGACCATGCTGTTCCCAGGAGTTATAGGGTTACCAGTTTCACCTGACTTCTGGAAACACTGAATGGCTACTTTGCTGTCTTTATCTTAGTAATAGTCAGATCTAGGTAAATTTGAGAAGACAATTAAAAAACATGCATCCAGAATGCTAAGAGTCAACAAATTACCTAATTATCTAAATACTACTTCCCCTCCCTCTAAGTAATTACTTTTCAAAATAATAGAAAATGAAGTATCTACACAGATTGAGGATAGTGTCACAGCAAGCCACTGGAGGCCAGGCCATAGGATCAAGGAGACTATCAGCCATTCTTCTGATACTTTAGACATTAACCTCTTCTAAAGTGACAGCTGAGTCATACTAATATCAAACTGTGCTTACAGAAAAGAAAAACTTCATTATATTTTGAAGTCAGGGCAAGGAATCCATATGTTTGACAAAAACAAGACTAGCAAAAGATTAATACAATGGGTATTATCTTGGTGAAACTCCTGTGTATGTTAAAAGTTACTCCAAGGCTAGCATTCACCTGACTCTGTTAAGTACTAAAGCAGTCTGTCCAATATTTATGTGATGCTATCTGCAGTCAAATGAAATACTTTAGTACCTCCTCACTGAAAATTTTCCATTAACATGAAACAGCAGCACTGGTAAACCTGAGTCATCATCAGCTCGTCAGAGTCTAAAGATCAATTATGTTTTTTTAAAAACATAAGCTTATTTTGAAGTAATTTCACAATTACCTCTTTGCCACCCACTCCCCCTACACCAATGAGACTTGCTAAAAATAAAAAAGAAGAAAAGAAAAATAGCTTATATGTATGTAAGATTCAACTTTGGAGAGATGGTCATTACTAAAGGCCAATATTCTTATACTAATTTATTATAATTTTTAAATGCTAATTCTTAGTGTTATTCTAAAAATTGACCTTATCATAGGACACAGAAGGATACATTACTAAATTAAAAATACTGTTTCTATAATTCTCAGACCAACATGATGCAAATCTACATCACCTGGGAAGCGATATCAAAATGTCTGTGTGGCAACAACATTAGCTCAACTATGCATTTTTAAATCGGCTTTACTGAATTTCTCAAAAGTTCACCTCAAAGAGAATAAATCAGAGCAAAGCAGTGTCATTCCATGAAAAAATAAACATAAACCTCATGTTCCTAAGGATATGAATTTTAAAGGTCAAGCCTAGGATAGTGGCTAGTCCCATCTGTAAGTCTCAAGCCAGATTTACAGGAAAATTAACAAAATACAGGACTATCTTTTCATTTGTATTTTAAAAAAGTCTATTCTAGTGATCGAAGGCAGGCTCTGCAGTGGCATTATGATCCTCAGATCATCAAAAAAATGATCTTAAGATTTCCTTCCCTCTCCTCCCCTCTCCCAAGTAATTATAACTGCTGGAAAAAAATGTGTCATAGAATGGAATTTGCCATAAACTTCTAAGTTGAGCTGTTTTACAAGATACAAATGTTAAAACAAGTTTGACTAAATTGGACTCAGTATTAAGTTACTTTAAAGCTGCCTACTGGCTCTGGTTTCACGCACAAGTATGTCACAGAAAGCGACTTGTTTTCCATATTAACACTGGCTATTTATTGTTCAAAGGCAACGCCTGCCTCAGCTATGGTTAGTTTAGAAAAACTATACTTAACCCCAAAGTATAGTTTATGTTTTGTTAAAACTATTCAGGTGAGTTCTCATTTGAACACTTACACCCAGTTTTAGGAGCCTGGATACATGGAAGACCCCAGTTGCTGTACAGGTTTCTTTATTAAAAGAGAGAAAGAAAAAAAAGTTTACCCAGATCTTCTCCCTTTAAGTTGTTGGTAATTCAAGTCAGGAACCTCATCTGAGAATTAGACAAGATTAGATTAGATAAAATTCACATCATACTAATATCTTAAAGACCAACATGGCTAAAATAGTAAAATAGAGAAAATTGAGAACTCTGAGACAGTAATTTTTAGATCAACTAAAGCTTTACTTTAAAATTTGTATATATGCATTTGCTTGCAAAGAAGTATGCCTGTCCTTAACATTATTCCCATGTTCACTTTAAAGTATTATGTAAAAATAAATAATCCAAGCTTCTATATTTTGTATGACCCTAAGCTTCCAAGGACAGGTGTGCAAACATCAAGTTTCTCATCTCAAATAAATCTCCATGCACAAACTAAGCTAACCGAAAATGCTCGTCAGCAAACATGCAAAATGCATTACACGTAAACCTCAAATAGTGATTTTTAAAAAGAAAACTTTAAAACTAAAACCTTTTTATAATTAAACTAAGTTGTTTCACCTTTCCTTTCACATGCATACACCGAGCTAAAGACTTCCAACAAAATAGATTTTGTACTTGGCACAATGGCATTTCAAAGAAGAAACAAAGACATCAAAAAGAAAGAAAGAAAAAGAGGTTTACGCTGACTCAAGGGCAAGTTTAGTCCACTTCCTCAATGGTCGGTCCCCCGGAGGCTCCGGACCCGCCGCCGCCAGCGCCGCCCTGGTAAAGTTTGCTGATGATGGGGTTGCACACTCTTTCAAGCTCTTTCTGCTTGTGTTCATACTCGTCTTTCTCCGCCATCTGGTTGCGGTCCAGCCAGTTGATCACCTCTTGACACTTGTCGAGGATCTTGTTTTTGTCCTGCTCGCTAATCTTGCCCCTCAGTTTCTCATCTTCCACGGTCTGCTTGATGTTGTAGGTATAGGACTCCACGGCGTTTTTCGCAGCGACTCGGTCGCGATTGGCCTCATCTTCCGACTTGTACCGCTCCGCCTCCTGCACCATCCGGTCAATGTCATCTTTGCTCAGACGACCCTTGTCGTTGGTGATGGTGATTTTGTTTTCCTTACCGGTGCTCTTGTCGGCGGCGGTAACATTGAGGATGCCGTTGGCGTCGATGTCGAAGGTGACCTCGATCTGAGGGACCCCGCGGGGCGCGGGGGGAATTCCGGTCAGGTCGAACTTGCCTAGCAGGTTATTGTCCTTGGTCATGGCCCGTTCGCCCTCATACACCTGCACCAGCACGCTGCTCTGGTTGTCTGAGTAGGTCGTGAAGGTCTGCGTCTGCTTAGTGGGGATGGTGGTGTTCCTCTTGATGAGTGGGGTCATGACGCCGCCAGCCGTCTCGATGCCCAGCGACAGCGGGGTCACGTCGAGCAGCAGCAGGTCTTGCACGTTCTCTGACTTGTCCCCAATGAGGATGGCCGCCTGCACCGCTGCGCCGTAAGCCACCGCCTCGTCGGGGTTGATGCTCTTGTTCAGCTCCTTGCCATTGAAGAAATCCTGCAGCAGCTTCTGGATCTTGGGGATGCGAGTGGAGCCGCCCACCAACACGATCTCTTGTATTTGGCCCTTGTCCAGCTTGGCGTCGCGCAGGGCTTTCTCCACCGGCTCCAGGGTCCCGCGGAAGAGGTCGGCGTTCAGCTCCTCGAAGCGGGCGCGGGTGATAGACGTGTAGAAGTCCACGCCCTCGTAGAGCGAGTCGATCTCGATGCTGGCCTGCGTGGACGAGCTCAGGGTGCGCTTGGCGCGCTCGCACGCGGTGCGCAGCCGCCGCACGGCCCGCTTGTTGGGCGCAATGTCCTTCTTGTGCTTGCGCTTGAACTCCTCCGCCAGGTGGCTCACCATGCGGTTGTCAAAGTCCTCGCCGCCCAGGTGAGTATCCCCGGCGGTGGACTTCACCTCGAAGATGCCGTCCTCGATGGTCAGGATGGACACGTCGAAGGTGCCGCCACCCAGGTCAAAGATGAGCACGTTCTTCTCGCCACCCGGGCAGCCCTTCTTGTCCAGGCCATAGGCGATGGCGGCCGCTGTGGGCTCGTTGATGATGCGCAGCACGTTGAGGCCCGTGATGGTGCCCGCGTCCTTGGTGGCCTGGCGCTGCGAGTCATTGAAATAGGCCGGCACCGTGATGACCGCGCTCTGCACCTTGCCCCCCAGGTAAGCTTCGGCGATCTCCTTCATCTTCGTGAGGACCATGGAGGAGATCTCCTCCGGGAAGAAGGTCTTGATTTCGCCCTTGTACTCCACCTGCACTTTGGGTTTCCCTCCCTCGCTCACCACCCGGAACGGCCAGTGTTTCATGTCTGACTGCACGGTGGCGTCCTCGAACTTGCGTCCGATCAGCCTCTTGGCGTCGAAGATTGTGTTGGTGGGATTCATGGCCACCTGGTTCTTGGCGGCATCGCCAATAAGGCGCTCGGTGTCGGTGAAGGCTACGTAGCTGGGGGTGGTGCGGTTGCCCTGGTCATTGGCGATGATCTCGACCTTGCCGTGTTGGAAGACCCCCACGCACGAGTAGGTGGTGCCTAGGTCGATACCGATAGCCGGGCCGCGGGCAGACATCCTGACTGAAAGGCACGTAAGCGGAGTTAGCGGGGAAAATTTGGCAGAGAAAAACGCACTTTGTCAACTGACGGCCGCTTCACAACAGACACCACGGTAGCGACCAGCGTCTCTCAGCTACCCAGCTCGGCTCCTCGCTCTTATAGCCACCTCCCCGCCGCCTTCTGGAAACTCCCAAAGCCAATCCACTCTTGGGACTGCCCGCTGAAGCTCTTCCTGCCCCGCCACAGGCTTGTCTGGGTCGGAGTGACTGGACTGTGGCCCAACAGATTTCAAGTTGGGTGAGGGGCGGACCCCAGCCGACGCGAGCAGAGCAAGGGGCGGCCGTTATGCAAATGAGCCAGTCAGCATCTCGGAAGCGGCTAGGAATGCCGAGAGTCGCGCGCCGCCTGCAGAGTGGAGGCGTTAGGCTCGTGCCGGCGTTTGCTCTTTCTGGTGATCTTCGGTCAGCTAACCAAAAGGTTAGCAGTTTGAATCTGCTAGGAGCTCCTTGGAAACTGTGTGGAGCAGTTTTACTCCGTCCTATAGGGTCTCTTGGAGTCTGAATCGATTAGACGGCGGTTTTTTTGTTTTTTTTTTAAAAGGCGGGATTCGTCGACGCTCACCGGATTGGCAGGGCAAGCGGCCAATGAACGTCGCGGACTCCAACAGAGGGGCGGGAGAGTTTGGGCGTGGCTCAGGGAGGATGTGTCGGGGCGGTCTCTGAGAGACCCGGAGATGGTGCTCGCCGGGTCTCGAGAGACCGCGAGGCTTGTGCTCGCCGGGTCCTAGCTAACCTAGCGCTCTGGGGACGGCAGAGGCCGTCCTCAGTTGGTTGCACGGAGGCCGTACCGCTGGAACCGTCTGTTTTCTTCCGTCTAAACTGTCTAAGATGAGGGGACGGGGTGTGGGCGTGGCCAGGGCGCGAATGCAACTTGCCCAGCTGGGGACAAAACTGCAACCGAAGTTCCTGAACGGTGGTCGGTTTCTTAGAATTTTGTATTGCGTCCTTCTCAGCGGCTCTGGGTGTGAGCGCACGATAAAAAACGCGTGGCAGGGAAAACCTGAGCCCCATCAAAGGTGACCGTTTTCCCGCGCCAACCTCCGGGAGCCTGCGGGACCGGAGACAGGGATGGCCATAAGTCGCCCTTGCAGAAACCCTGAGTTTGAAGTTTCTACACCTCACGTTTCTTTTATCCTACTTGTCCTACCATATTAAGCCTGGTGGTTTCATCTACTTCTTGTTTTCTTATTTTCGGTTTCAAGTTCTTTATCCACTGCCTGGAGTACTTCAAAAACCGAAGGGGGTGGGGGAACGCAGTGCCGTCGAGTCGATGCTGACTCATAGCGCTCCCATAGACGGAGTAGAACTGCCCCATAGAGTTTCCAAGGAGCGCCTGGCAGATTTGAACTGCTGACTTTGGTTAGCAGACGTAGCACTTAACCACTACAGAAGCAAGATTTCTGAGTACTTCAAGGGAAGACAAAAAGAAATTAAAACCTGCATGTTGAAGCACTGTAAAATAACCCAGCCTCACTCCCTGTATAATTCTGTCATCCCCACATATGCACACATGTGTTCATGCGTTATCTCGAGTTAACTGAGATTCCTTTCTTTAACTGTGGTGAAATTGTGTTAGAGGCATAAACTCTCAAGGAGAGAAGGCAGATGAACAGGAATGCCATTCATTCTCTCCTGTGTAAGAAGAAGACGAGAGTAGTTTGGAAAGTACTGTCACCAGATGACAGGAGGTAAAGGCAGGCTGCTGTTCAGTGGTAACTCTGCTAGACACAGAGTACAAAGACATATGGTCGATTGTCCATTAGAGAAGAAAACATAATTCGAGAGAAGTGGTGAGAGAAAGATACTGTGGGACACAGAGAAGGGGGCGTAACCAGACTGAAGACGGAGTGTATTGGTGAGGGCTTCCTAAAAGAGATGACAGGTCTGAGCTGAGCCCTCAAGTTTGCCAACAAAGAGGAGAGTGACTGAGTCAGAATCACTGGATGGCAACAGTTTTTTGGGTTTTTTGTTTTTTTGGATGGACAAAAATGAGACCCTTCAGTGCTAAGGAGAACTAGACGTTTTCTTAGGAAGATTAGTGTCTAGGAGTGGAGGGTTACAGGCACCAAAGTGTTTCTTCAGGTTTTTGTTGTTAAGTGCAGTGAAGTCAGTTGATTTCAGAGACTACATAAAGAGGAAAACACTGCCCAGTAGGGCGCCATCCTCACAGTTGTCATACTTGACCACACTGTTGCAGGCACTGTGTCAGTCCTTCTCATTGAGGGTCTTTCTCTAATACTGTCTGTATCACCAAGCATGATGTCCTACTCCAGAAACTGGTCCCTGTTGATAACATGTCCTAAAATTGTGAGGCTAGTCTCTCTATCCTTGCTTCTAAGGAAGATTTTGGTTGGCACCCCTCTTTAGGTGGACATGATCACTTTAAGGGGGTTGTGTGTCATGGTCTTTTTCATGAAGTTATGGGAGGGTGGGGAGTTGTTTGGGGAGGAAACATCTTTTGAAGCAGGTTAGTCAAGTCCCTGTGAAAATTCTGTGAGACAGTGCTGGAGAAAACTTTTTGTCTGAAAGTTATTCTTGACCAAAAGGTAAAGATAAAAAAATCCTGTAAAGTCAATGAAGGTTTAAGATTCTGTCATCTAGCTGTATATATAATTTCTGATTCTTAAAAACATTGGTTACTAATTTGTTAATCTCATTGGTTAAATAGTACTGTTTTTAGTCACAGTTACCATCCCCTTCTCCATTCGAGAAGTTAAAAAGTTTTTGAAATAGGTAACATTTTTTACAAAGTATTAGAAAACCAAGGATTGAAAATAGAAAAGTTTCTGTTGATGTTTCTTTAAATTGTGGATACAGATCTCTTGGAAATTCTTGTCTTTCATGCACATAAACAATTGGTAGGTTATTGTACTTTAGTGGCTTGCATGTTATGATGCTGATAGCGATGCCACTAACATTTCAACTAGCAGGGTCAACTATGTGTGGACAGGCTTCATCAGAGCTCCAGGCTAAGACTAGCAAGAAAGGCCTGATGATGTACTTCTGACAATAAGCCGGTGAAAACCTTAACGATTATAACACAATATCCTCCAATATAGTGTTGGAAGAAGAGCAACTTTTTGGTTAGCTGCACTCGTAACTACTGCATCACCAGGGCTCCCCTGGGTTGGAAGGCATTCAGAATCCTAGGTGGCTTCAACGACGGACTTGAGCATACCAACGATTGTAAAGATGGCACAGGCCTGGGTGAAGTTCCGTTCTGTTATACGTGGGCTCGCCATGAGTCAGAGCAAACTCAAAGACAACTAATAACAACGTTAAGTTTTAAAAAAACAGAGAAGAGGGAATTAGTGAGCTGGAGGGTAATAGAAATCCTCTGTGGAACTGATCATATGATGTAACTTAGAGACAGGATCCCACTATGACTGAACACAGAAACAACTAAGAAACACAAAATGGTAGGAAACACATTTGTCCAAAACAAATGAAGATTACAGAAAAAGGAAGCAGGCCTTGAGTGTTCACATGCAAACCCTAAAATTAGAGCTTTAGAACAGAGAGGTTTTTTTGAATAGTAACTATGTACCACCTCTATGTACAGTTACTATAAACAAATCTGCAGTTGAACCATCAATTCATCTTTTAACACAGCTTTCTGAAACCAGTAGCTATTATATCTACATTTTCCTTAAAACAAAAAATCCAAACTCATTGCTGTTAATTCTGACTCATAGCAACCCTACAGACCAGGGTAGGACTGCCTCATAGTGTTTCCAAGGAGCACGTGATGGATTTGAACTGCTGTCCTTTTGGTTAGCAGCCACAACTCTTAACCGTTATGCCACCAGCATTTCCAAAGGACCATGTATTTTTTTTTCTGCTTTAACTTTTCAGCTAGTAAATTGATGTTTCATATTTTAAATGGCATTCTGAGTTTTTTCGAAAAGACAGTGTTTGCATTTTGATTTTATATGAAATAAACTTTCAGTTCCACAACATTATTACATATTGTTTCTGGAAATTTTTACTTTCCTTATTTGCATTTTTTTTTTTAGGTTCTCATTTTGGATAACTGTGGCTCAGAATTAAAGGCGTAGTCCATTAAGTTCATCAAAATAACAACTTTATGATCAAATAATATGCATTAGTGCCAGCTTAAGGGTACAGCAAAATGGGCAAACTGGTGAGAATAAAAATTAGTACAATCTTTCTAAAGGGTAATGTGACAGTATTTATTTTTGACCTTAGTTATGATCATGCCCTTCATTTACTATTACTTTTTGTGGGATTCATCCTAAATATATAATAAAACATGCAGGTAATACTATTTTATGATAGCAACAACAAAAACAACCTAGATTTCCAACAGTAACAAAGTGATTACAAAGGTTATGGTATATCCATATGATGAACTATTATGTAGACGTAAAGTGGTTTATAACATTTTTAATTACACACACAAAAAATATTCTGTATATAAGTAGAAAAAAAGGAAATGTAAGACACATGTAGGATAACCTTATATATGTGAAACACCAAAATTTTCTCTAGGTGATAGGATTATTGGTAGTTTTTTTTTTTTTAATAGTTCCTTACTACTTTTTAAATTTTTAAAACTTGGCTATTAACATTCAGTTGACGTAGTGTTTACTAGTCCTGTTACATAGAAATTAATATTGATTTTCTAAAGTGAAATCAACTTGGAAGGTTGTAAATACTGGAGTGTAAAATACTCTTTAAGTCAAAATTGAGGTTCTACAAAGGTTTAATGGTGGGGGCGGGAACCTGCTTTGACATCTGTCCAATTTTCTGTTAACAAACCCCCAGTCCTCAGAAAAGTACCTGGAACATAGTAGTAGCTCAGTGTTCATTAAAAGTGACAAGCCAGCCAAGTACAAGAGGCATATTATTTATCCAAAGAATTGGGAGTAATAATTTCTTTTTTTTTCTTCCTGTAGGAGAGGAAGATCATTTGCTTACCTTTTATATTTGTCTACTAAATGATGTTGCAGAGATCAAAAGCTAAAACAAATTCACATTTGAAAAAATTTGTATGGGATACAAGGATAGATAAGGTAAGGTCTAGAACTAAATGTATGGGTAGTAAGATCTACTTTATGGAGACTAGCTGAGCAAGAATACGTTTTTTCACTGTTACTAGAAAAAACAAATTTGTGGATTTTCCTGGAACACTTTCCACTCCCAACCAGGTACAACCTTAATAGGGGTTTTGGATTGTTTTGAGTAAGTAGTGCTAGCCTGAGTAAAAGGTAGGATAAGTAGCCTGTCATTTGAGGACCCGTGAGCAAACTAGAGTCCAACTCGCAATTATATTTATATATTATATATTATAATTATTTGAAAGTGTCCTAGCCCAAAATTTTTCAAATTGCCTATAGCTACAGAAAAACTTTCATCATTTGTATCTAAGTCTTAAAAGACTTAGTCTTTAATTAATCAAAGTTACAATTAAACAATAGATATAGATAGAAAATACTAGAAGTTTTTCCAGAACAGACATGTATCTGTGGCAATAGCAAATACAAATTGTGCCTATAACAGTTTTATAGAGTGATAACCCCAGGAATAGAGCCTTGTAGAACAGTCTGAAATAACCTGAAAAAGTGAGGCTGTCCTATACTTGCAGAATTAGATTCAATATGTCATAACTGTTAATACTTATTAAATTCTTAAGCTGAAAATATCCTCTTCTAATTGGAACAAAACGGATTATACTGGTAAGGAACCTACTTCTTTGAGTAGTAAATCATGTTCTTTAAAGATGAAGTAACCCTCTCAGAGGGCTAAATACTATCTCTGTGGATTTTTATAAAAAAATGTTTCTTTTTTGCATTATAGGGAAACCCGGTTAATGTGTTGTGGCCAGTGTTTACCATGAAATAATACTTTTCCAGTAATTTGACTATATTGAAAGAAACCAGGAATTGGCAATTAGAACTTTAGTTAATTCTCTGTGCAATTCTTAAAGTATTCAGGAACACCATAATTAGCAATGTCAGATAACTTCACTGTTGTGGTATAGGCAGGGTGTGTTGATGGTAACTTCATACTAATTTTTTTTAAGAGTCAGGTTGAGAAAGTTACAGTGTAAATAGAAGTAAATATGCAGACAGTTGAACTTCTGAACATAGAGGAGGAATTTTATTAGATAAAAGCAATGAATTAAAAAATTAACAAAAGCTGTCTTTTGAACCCAGTATTTCCATATTATACCAGTATACAGAAAATAATCACATTGTAAAATATATTTATACTACTTATAATTATTGTAATCATTACATCTGTAGCATAATACAATTCGTCTAAGCCATTCTACTTTTGTAGAGCTAGTTTTGCTAGTTAATAAAAAACTAGTTGTTTAGTCTCTGCTATGTTGATCTGATACTTTGTTATTAATATTTTGTTTCCTATTTATTTCTAGAAGTCTAAAGCTCCATACGTTTCCTCATGTTCCCAACAAAGGTTAACTCTGGTTTTGTTTTTTTTATGTATTTGTCTTGTTTCTCTAAACTCAATTTAATTCATATAGAGTTGAACTCTTCAATGGGTTTTTCTTTTCCCTTCTTACTCTACCCACTGTCATACTGCAATTAAATCCTTCTCTGATTTTTAGTCTAATTATTAGATTCAAGTTAATTGTCCTCCTAACAGCTAATTTTTAAATGACTTGAGTAACTTCTGCATATACTATTACCTAGTTAGATCAACTCCTTATTAAAACATTTAAATAGGCATAAAAATGAAATAAGCATTTCTGAAAGTATATAACTTTTTACTGTTTCACAAGAAACAATATAATAATAATAAAGAATTGGGCTATACAGTTAACTGAAAGTAAGATTGTAAGTGTATTTACAATAAGGAAATAGTATGGGTATAAGATTCATACAGTTTTTAGCCAGGTAGAATCTAAACCAGCATTTCAGTTCTCCATGGATAGTTTTTTAAAACATGTTAACCATTGTTTCATTCACCACACAGTTGAACTTTAGCTTGAAAGTTGAGAAGCATAGCACTGTCTAATAGTACTGAGAATAAATGTTTAACAGAAATCCATGCTGCCTTAGGTTATGTTGCTAAATTCAGGAAAAATGATGTGTCTTATATTCATTTTGGTTTTCTGTGACTTGTGACAATCTATTACTATTGAAATAATACCACTTCTGTTCTTCAGGTTAACAGGCTTAAACAGAAGCTTTGTTAATATTAATAATCAAATATGTTCCTAGTATATACAGTGAAAAAAAAGGGCAAGTGTGTATTATAGCGATAACTAAATTATTTTGTTAAAATGGTGGTCCAGAATTTTTCTGTGTACTCATATCTTTTTACTTATACTCTACAGATCTGGAGGTATAAGTTTTTAAATTGGTTAAATATATTTCATAGTATGTAAGTTGTAACTGATTATTTTTAGAATTATTATACAGATAATGTGATTATCTATTTACAATAACCCTAGCAAGCCCTTTTATTTCCTAAGGAGCTCTCAAAGAGAACAGGCATATAGTTTCATTTTAGTTTAGTTCTACCCTTTGGTGCCATATGAATTGTCTAGTTACTTTTCTTCAGCAGATTTTCCACAAATACTAGTAGAGTCACCATGACAGTTTTGTCACAAAAAAGTGATTCCAAAGTGATCTTTACTGAGTTTTCTTGGCTCTTTGCAACTGGAACTTTTGGGGTTGATGAAGTTTGTCAGGAAGACAGAAAAGATGGTCCCACTTCATATCTGATATTCCTGGGTCTGGACTTAAAGGTATCTGTTGAAGATTGATTCTTCCCCATGTCCTCTCCAAATTCAGATCTCTCACTTCTCCAGAGCTTTAGAAGGCCCTATTTCACCACTGCCACACAGAAAAAGACAAAACTCAAGAAAAAATATTACAAATTGACTGCTCTACAAGACACAACATAACTCTTAGTCAGAATTTCATGGCTTTTGGCACTGGCTCACAACACTGTTACTAGAACAAAGAATGGGGACAAAAGCATAGTTCCTAGAACTTAAGTGTTTTTAATTACTTCCCCAATGTGACTCACTGTAGTGTTCCAATATGTGGTGTTATTATTAACATAGTTCCTCGGCTGTAGGGGCACCTTTCACTTTTGTTTTTGCTGGTCCTAGCTACAATACGTAGGGGATGTAAGTATGTAACATAAAAAAGAGGAGGTCAGCCAGACAGAAGAAAGTAGGGAGGAAGGATGTGCTTAAGAACTGTTTTCCTTCAAATTTAATCATTTTACAATCTAACTTTTTAATGGCAAATCTCTGATTAAAACACAGATTTAACAAATTTAAAATTACACACTTTTTACTGAGTGCCTTCAGCTAACACTAACATTGCTTTCTTCAAATATTATGTGATGTTGTATACTCTGCAAATGAAAGTTCACGTATACAAAAGGAGGATGTGTCTTTCTCCTTCATATACCTTTGTTCTTAACTCTCCCAACTTGCTCCAGTGATTCTGGGCAGAATTATAATTTTTGAAGCAGTATTTTGTCTTAATAATAATCATCCTTAATTTAAAAAAAAGCATCTCTTACACTGTTTTTCCCACATCAAGCAGCATAAGCATTTGACAGATAGCTTTTATAATATGGATTCTTAGAGTTATATTTCTGTCATGTAAAAATGGGCTCTGCTGATTCTGACTTGTATAAACATTTGCTTTAGGTAGAATTAAAATAGCATAGAAATAACTTTTCAGATGAAGCAGAACTGGGGATTCACAGGCTATATGTTTAATTCTATTCTTTTTTCAAATAGGTAACTACAGAATTATGCAGATTTTCTCACATAAAATTGCTAGTATGTCTAACTTTGAAACAAAGTAAACTTTTGGGCAGTAGATTTTCCTATGATTTACTACTTTAAATTAGACTAGTGGCTAATACCCTCATACTATCAGTTCAGAGCCAAATAAACCAAAAACAAGCCTGCTGCCATAGTCAATTCTAACTCATAGTGACCCTATGGGACAGAGTAGAATTGCCCCATAGGACTTGCAAGGAACACCTGGTGGATTCAAACTGCCGACCTTTTGGTTAGCAGTAGTAGCTCTTTAACCACTACACCAGCAGGGTTTCCCAGAGCCAAATACTGAACTATAATTTATACTGTCTTTTGTTGTTGTTAGCACATGAATAATGAGAAATTATGATGGTTTCCTGCCCCCTAGTGACATACAGTGGACTTTGATAAAAAGGATGAACAATTCTGCCATTAGTGATTGACCTAAATGATTTTCTTTTTGTGAATATAGGAAGAGCAAAATTTAAATAGAATTTTAAAATTGGTCCATTAATTCTAAAGTTAAGCATGTGCATAAACATATCCATGTTATCAAATTGGCAGAAAATTAACTGCTGCTGTCATTTAACATTTACTAGTATGTATAAGCACCTTAAATCCTCTTTTTTGCATCTTGCCAGTGTAATCAAGTAGCTAAACTTATGGTTTTATTATGAGACTATATTCATGTTACCAAGTAACAGAATTTGATAGAAAGCAATGAAAGTGAGCCATGTAAGTGATTAAAGAGCCTTTATCCAGGCAATCTCCATTCTTCTATTCCCACTTTAAAAATAACATTTGGCAGATGGTAGACCGATCATTCAAGTAGTAGATCTGGCTTACTAGTGACAGTAGTAGCAGCAGCACCAGGAGTAGTAAAACCTACTGTATAAGTTTTAGAAATCAGATAATAGATGCATAAAATTAAAATCTGATTAGGTGGTGGGGGAGTGTTCCTTCACTTAAACCATTAAAAAACTAGCCATCTTTTACAACTTCAGTTCTAGGTTAGGGTGGTTATGCAGCTGTCCTTGTGCAAGTATCTTTATTTTATGAGTAAGATTGTCTATGAATTTACACTAGACATTCACAGATGTTTTGGTAAACTGAATTATAAATGACTTATTTTAACTTTTTTTGTTTTAGCAGACTCAGACTGCTCTATAAATTTTAATCAAATCCTTCACAATATAGTACTTAGCAGTAGTTCTTACCCACATTATCCGTTATGGCAAAAAGAGGAACTAGTTTATTACAGGGTACTTTGTTTTATTGAACATATTTATTTTCAAATGATTTGAGTCATTCAACTCATCAGTTTCATAGCCAGGAAATGGTAATTATTGGTAGAAATTAAGAAGAGGAATAGGGAAAATGGGGGAGGGTGGAGTGGAGGTTAGATGTGGAAATATGGAAGTTGAATTCAAATGAATTTTTAATTTAGCACCTACTTAGGGGCCCAGAAAAATGTCTGACAGTATCACTAAATAGCTTAAATTTAAATGAAGGGAAATGAAAACATATACCAGCATTTAATATTTATTTCTAAAATAGCATTCTGAATGACCCATTGAAATAGTTTTCCACCAATATATTTTTACTTTATTCAACACGTTCATTGAATACTATTACCAGGCACTTTACCAGGCACATGTGTTCCTATGCTGAAACGGCCCTTCCTTGTACTTCTTGATGGAGTAGAGAAATGGGTAAGTCAGATAGCTTTACTGTTTAGGTACTGTGTGATCTCAGGAAAAATACTTAAACTTTGAACCTCAGTCCCCATCTTGAAAATTACCATACTTACCTCATAAGATACTGAGAATTGAATTACATAATGCAAAGCACTTATTAGCAGAATATAACGAAAAACCAAACCAAGCTAGTTGGCATCAAGATGATTCTGACTTACAGCAACCTGACAGGATAGAGTAGAACTGTCCCATAGTGTCTCCAAGAAGTGGCTGGTGGATATAAACTGCCAACCTCTTGGTTAGAAGCTGAGCTCTAGTGAGTGCTGGGCTTACTACTGAGAGTCCTAGTGTATGGATCATGGGTTTCCACGTCTGGGTTGCAGCTTTAAGTTCGTAAGTATAATAAAAGTTTGCTGTCACTTAATCTGTCACTGCAAGTCATCAAGGATCTGGGAGTGATTCCACAAAGGTATGTTCCCCTACACCTTTTGGTACCCTGAGAGCCTAGGAATTGTTGGTGCTAAGGTGCCTGCGTAATCTGGCATTTATCACTGGTAAGTATCTGCTACAAAGTAATGGGGTGGCAGAAGGGGTGGGGGCAATGAGGAACTGACCACAAAATTGCTGAAAACAAAATTTAATGTAATCCACGATAAACTCAGTTAAAATGAAGAAATACAGATTTCTTTATTCTCACCTGTATGCACATACACATTCAGGTTTGTTTCCTTTGGTACTGTTTAGCTTTTTGATTATATGCATTATTTTGTTGGAGTTTGTGATGTTAACAATACCACGTTTTATGTTAATTTAAATATTACAACTGTTACACTGTTGGGTTGTTTTTTAAAATTTTCCAGAGACTATTAAACATGGGAGTTCCTTAACTATTGACATAGAGGAATTTACATTGTTTAAACAGGGAGAAAGTTGGTAACAACTAGACTCTCTTCCTACTGTTTTTAAAATATGAGTTGGTATATTACCTGAAGTATCTCATCATATCCTTGGCATATTCACAGCAATTGCTCCATTAGGCATTGTGCAGTTCTAATCAAATTAATCTTGCTCATTTTACCTAGAATTTTCACATTTGATCTTTTAAATTAATTTTGTATCTGTTCCTATTTTGTTAAACAAGAGTTCATATTTTGTTACTTAAAAAGTACTTAAACACAATTTTTCATGTCAGTATATTTAGTCACTAATGCCCTATCCTTTTTAAGTACTATTATTTTTCCTTTTAATTGGTGCTCTGACTGCCCTAGCAAACCAGCCAACTGACCTTATTTTTACTTCTTTGATTCTTATAACCAGCCCCTCCGGAATCACTATATTCATTCTTCCAACTTATGGTGATACTCAAATTGTTCATTATTTCCCACATTAAACATCAGCCAATGAACATTTTACTTGAGTCAGTTCTTTTACTTCAAACATATGGGAATATATATTCTATCACAATTTAAAAAAAAAATTTCTGGGTCCTAATCCACTGCTGCCTTCATTGTCTTTTAGTAATCTCCTGAGATTGTTAGCCCTCTTGGCTAAACAATCATAGAACATCGGAGTTGTACTGTGATTGGTGGGAAGCTTGTCAGGCACTATGTCCCTCCTGGTGTTTTGCTGTTCAGAACAAAAGGCCTTTTTAGCAAGACTGCTGGTGTTTGTGAGAAGGAAGGAGGAACAAACTGCCACATATACCTAGTTTTTCCTTCATTTTCAGATTTGGAACCTAACCACTTCAGTTATAAAAGCAGGAGGAACAGGCACTCCTACAGGCTGGATTCATTGCCTTGACAGCACCAGAGGGCAAGATGCAATCATCCCAGTTGCAGCTCTGGAGCTCCACCCGAGAGAGAGAGGTAGGTGAGTAGAAACTTGGTTCAACAGAGGTGCTGGATGTTTTTCATTCCCCCTAATTTTAAAAGGCATGTAGCCTTTAAGTGAATACTTTACTTTGATAAAAAAAATTGTACATTCTACTTAAAGCAGCATGTTCTGTCCCTGAAGCACTGTTCTGAAACAAACAAAAAGCACATGTGCGACGTGTAACGCAAAACTGGCAAAAACATCATGGGGTGTGGCTCGGTGCAACTATGTGGATCTCAGTTATATGAAGTTAGAGGTTGTGTTTAAGGGTTACGTATTTGCTTACTGATTGTTGGCTGTTACCAAAAAAACCCCAAACCCACTGCTATTAAGTCAAGTCCAACTCACAGTGACCCACAGGACAGAGTGGAATTGCTCCATAGAGTTTCCAAGGAGCACCTGGTGGATTTGAACTGCCAACCTTTTTTTGGTTAGCAGACATAGCACTTACATACAGTGCCACTAGGGTTTCTTGCTGGCTGCCAGTCTGTGTCAAACAAATAGCTAATCCTTTCTACAAAGAGCAGTGGTGTTTAGAAAGAGCTCCTATTCTTTAACTGTGGGAAGGCCATTATGATACATTTTGATAAGCATCAGTTTTAAAAAATAATCCCCAAGAAACTTATATCCACTAAGCTACTATTTACAGTGAAACCTGTGGGAGACAGACCCCCATAGGACTGCCTTGCTTTTCTGGATCTTACAAGTTTTCCCTCTTCAACAGGCTGCCCGTCTTACCACTTTTCTATCACTCTCATTAGTGGAAGATGTTTTGAGTTCTCCTTTTCTGAAAGGCTTCTGCCTTACATAGGCTCCAGCTTTCACAGGTTTTACTATCAGTAGTTTGGTTTGGTCTTACCTTTTTGCTCTCTGATGGCCTCTGGTTTGTGAGACAACTGTTGTCTATCAGAGTCCTATCAGTAATGTTAGTTGCCAGCAAGTCAATTCTGACTCACAGCAATCCCACGTGTGCAGGGTACTGCTCCACAGGGTTTCCAGGCTGTGATCTTTTAGAAGCAGATCCCTTGGCTTGTCTTAAGGCCCCTCTGGGTGGCCTTAATCCGCCAACCTTTTGGTTAGTAGTGGAGTGCCTAACCATTTGCACCATCAAAGGGTCATTATCAGTAATGTATATACCATATTTCATTTAAAGCTGTATTTCAGATTTAATTACTTGATAAACTGTTGTATCTAAGATGAAACATTTTTTCCAGCTTCCTCTGTTAACTATGTGGTTTAAAAAAAAAAAACTCTGACTTCTCATTTATTTGCTTGTATCTTTCCCATCTCCTCTGCTTCCCACTGTTTTAATTCAGCACTGGCTCTCACTCACCTCCACATAGTCCTGCACATCTCTGCACTCACACTGTACTCTCACATGTCTCTTTCAACTAAATCTGTGCTAGTCGATGTACTGCTTAATTCTCTTGGCAACTCAGTCTTTTATGCAGATTGTATATAAAAATATATTTGCACATCTTATAAAACTGATGTAAACCAAAAGAACAATGGCATTAAATTTCTGTTCACAATAACGAAATTGTATTTTTAAATATAAGGGTTATTTGAAATCTCTTTCATCATGAGATGGATATTATTACAAGTAATTATGTTCACATTAAATAAAAGGCATTCTATGCAATAGATGTGTTTACTGGTGGGTCATTTTTGCCAGTGTTTTAATTCACACGTAATTCATGTCGACCCTGT
Source organism: Heterohyrax brucei (assembly GCA_028571685.1). Classification (NCBI taxonomy): domain Eukaryota; kingdom Metazoa; phylum Chordata; class Mammalia; order Hyracoidea; family Procaviidae; genus Heterohyrax; species Heterohyrax brucei. The sequence goes on along the minus strand of CM053151.1, from coordinate 85,676,393 downwards.
GTTAGCAACAACTGACACTAACACTACTTTAACTAAAAAATGCTAAGCTATTTCTATTCATACTCTCTGTGGTTATGTTCTTCAAATTTTATTGTCCTTTACAGGGGGAAAAAAACACACGGTGATAAACTGTAATTTGCCACAACACATTTTTTCCAAATCTCAGAAAGTATAAAACACAAGAAATTTTTTTTGCACACTCTCCTTTTATAGAACAACCAGATTTATAATTGATTTCTTTATTTTATTAAATTTATCAGTATACATGGCAACTTTCTCAAATCTCCAAGTTCCAAAAGTATGTAATTTTAAAGATGAAAAAATCATTTTCCTTTAGATGTCATATTCTTAGAGATATTAAAGTCTATTTATAAACAAGAATAATTGATAAGCTAACACACTTGTGAAATCAGAATATTTTAAATTAAGGTATTTTAAATGAATACAAGATATGTCTTTTTAATTAACTATCATAGTTAAAATTTAATATCACAAAACAAAATGGCTTATCCCCACTAATTTCTCAAGTAGGGTAAAGTCATTGGGTTTTACACTTAATATAAGTTTTAAATGTGATTATTAAATAATAATATTTTATCAATTATAGGAAATCTTTATTTATAGGAATTTCCTTAGGTCCATCAATCTTTTTAGGCCAAGTATAGGCCCATGTCAATCTTCCAGGCTAGCTTCAGTGCACCTAACCTGCCTAATCGGCCTGTCAATTTAATAATCTGAATTTAACTGGTAATAAGGGGAATAAACAGTGGCCAAATCACTGCTGCACTGACAACAAACAAAAATTGAGTGGGGCAGTTTCAAATAACTAATTACTTTAAAAGTTTCTTTTAACTTAAATAAGAGTGCCCACAAATGTTGGGTTTAAAATTTGATAAAATAACCTTAAGAAACAAACAAACAAAAAAAAACCCACATAGAAATAGTAAAGTCATCACCTTATTGATAAAAAAACTAAAGTTTAATAGTCACTGAATGGGTAACAACCACTTGTCTACATTTAAAAGTAATTTTAATCACAGCTAAGACAAACTAAAAACAAAGACTTCTATTAAGAAACAAAAAATGATATCAAACATTTAATAACTCCTATAGTGTAGATACTTAAGATCCTAAACAAAGAAAAGGGCCTTGAGATCCCCCCAACAATTTATATTATAAAATCAATTTCTAAATAGCTCATATCCTTTGGTATTTTATCTCCTACCAACTAAACATTAGAACAGTAGAAAATCACTTATGGTCTTTTCAAATGCTTGGCATTATAATGTGATCTCATATCTTTCCTCAAATTAAATTTTGCTCCACATATTCCACATGTGTACAGATGAACATCCATATGCTGCTCCAACTGTTCATTATTTGGGAATATCTGAAAGCAGACCTGGCATATAGTCTCACCAGCAGATAAATGGGAAATCATATGCCGTACATGGTCATGTTTTCTGAAGTTTCCTTGATCACAAATGGAACAGACATACCTGGCCATGCCTTTGTGCATATCATTGTGCAGTCGCAACTGACGTTCTCTTAAAAACTGCTTTCCACACGTCTGACAGACAAACTGTTTTTCCTTAGTATGAACAGTATAGTGTTCTCTTAAGTGGCATCGCTGATAAAATCCTTTTCCACAGAGATTACAAAAATGCTTTCGTCTGTGATCTCGCTCACTTTCTTCCATGATGGCACTCTTAAACATATCTTGGTCTAGGCAGGTAGACATGTGTTCAACCACTAGATTTTCAGTTTCAAAACGTTGGCCACAATTAGGACATCGAAAGGGACAGGCAGAATGTTTAAACAGCTGCTTCTTTGGCATACTGTTTATTGGGAAATGATTGTCCCTCAAATCATCCAACATTTCCACAAACATATCTCGTATCTCAGACTGCTCATCAGGATTCTCTTCCATGTCCATTTTCTCCTCAGTGCTTCCTAACCCATTCATTGTCAGATCTTGGGGTTCTCCACATCTTTGAGCATGTTCCTGAAGCTGTCTACCCTTGACAAGTATCTGTCCACATTTTCCACACGCACAGATATTTTCAATGTGTTTGGCTAAGTAATGAGACGAAAGGTCCTCCTCCGTTATTGTCAGTCCACACAGCTCACAGGACGCATGCTCAGTATCCTCTTGTGCTGGGCTGCTATTGTTAGGGGGCCTCATATTTTCTAAGCCACCTCTTTCATCAGCACTTATTGACATCCGAGGTTTTAGAGTTTTTCTACTGCTTTTTTTAACGCCGATGTCTTCTTCAACGTAGTACCTATAAAACGGTTCCTCGGGCTCATCTTCTAATTCATCATTGTCAGTGGATTCATTACAGTCCTTATCCGTCACCTTAATAATGTTGAAGTCTTTCAGTTCATCTGTAGGAATATCTTCTGGCTCCATCTTGATAATGATTCGTTTCCTCTCAGCAGCTCTACTTTTGTCTTCACTAGCTATTTCGGATTCCACTGTGCTGCTCTTCCGGCTTCCAGTGGTGGAAGCCGAATCGTCGGCAGCAGCCTGATTCGTGTCTCCTCTGTACTTGTCCGTCTGTGCAGGGAACGTTTTAGAAGAATCCTTCTCGCCAAATTCAGCTTTGATGTTACTGTCTTTTCCATCTCTAATATCCACTATTCGGTGATAAGATCTTGCATTTTGGTATGAATGTCGGTTAGTGCACGTTAGCACATGTTCATCCAGTAATTTTTCACAGCTAAAGCCAAATCCACAGCTATCACAGGTAAAACTCCGTCCAAAGCGCCGTGATACGCGTTCTTTTGGCGTAGATAATTTGGATACAGAACTTTTTTTACAGACATCAAATAGAGGTTCAGGAAAATTGCCTAACTGTAAAGACTCTTCATCAGGCTCTCGATTATGTGGCGTGTTGACTGTAGAACTTGGCTCTGCACACCACCTGTTGGCTTCACTGCCACTTCTTGTCACAGTGTCTTCATACATTCTTACCCCAAATATCATTTTGCTGTTCTGTTTGCTGGAAGCAGAAGATGAACACTTGGAACTAGAACAGTCTGCATCTTGTATGTCTTCTAGGCAGTCAGGAACATTGTACAGCTGTAGGTAGTTCATTGCCACTTTGAACTGTTCAAAACTGGAAGGAGCTGTCATAATTTTCCCTAAATACATAAACTGCAAAATGAGATCAAAACACTCAGCACTAATTTTCATGTTGCTGAGATTCAGCTGTGCAGTACTGTGCTGATGGTTCATAAAGAACATTCTAAAATAGGAGCTACAGGCAGCTAGAACTGCTTTGTGTGCCTGAAAGTAGATGTCATCAATTGCAATGCAGCAGTCACAGAGAAAACCCCATTCCCTTTGGTTGTTCAGCTGCTGAAGAACGTAGCTGCTGTGGCTTGGCTTTGCCATCTTCTATTAATTAGAGACCTATATGAAACAAAAATATTAAAGTCAGACAAGAGAGCAGAAAAGCATTTGAAAACAAATTTTCATCATGGTTCGTGACTTGGGGAACTTTGCCCTTACCATCAAGGTATGAATAGCTGTCTATTGTAATGAGAGACAGTAATAAACACCTTTTTTTTTTTTAATTTGAGGATTAAAATCAGCCATTTTTTCAGGCTTGTATTAATTTTACTTAAGGACTAGGAAATATAAGCAAAGCCATCAAAAGCAAAAACCATTTTGGTTTTATTATAACTCTAGGCAGAAAAATGCACACTAAATTTGAAAGGAAGGCCTTTTAGTTCAAAAGTACTTGAAAGACACAAACATGAAACTCAATACAAAAAGCAACTTATACTAAAAGTTAACTAGGTTGTCATTAAAGACTTTTTAGAAGATTGATACTAGCAATTATTGCTCATTTTTAAGTGTAATGAGGTATTTTGGTTGTGTCAAAAAAGACCCTTTATCTTTCATATATTTATAGGCAGAATTGTATATCTGAGATTTGCTTCAAAATAATTCAGTGAAGCAGCTATAGGGGGTTGATGGAGGAAGTTATAAAAGGAGACAAGATGGGTTACATGCTGACAGCTACTGAAGCTGGGATAGGTATAAGTCTATTCTATTTTTATACATGTTTACAAATTTTCATAGAAGAATTCCATTTTAGAAGACTTTGTTAGACTATATGGAAATATAAACATAAATACAAATAGGTTTGAGTAATTTTTTCTTTGAAGAACTACTGAATTATTGGCGAAGCAGTACTTTCATAGAGTCAGAATATATTTCGTATAGTGCCTGGCATGCACTTTAGGGTATGTATAGAGAAGCAATGGATATAGGAGTTTATTTAGAAAGGATGTACTATCCTTAGGTTTTAAACTAAAATTTTCTTCCACTTTATAAAAGTATACAAAAATAACACATGCTCACTGTAAAAAATTCAAACACAAAAGTATACAGAATAAAAAAAACACCTCGGATGACATACTCCTTCCCAGAAATAACCCCTGTAAACACTCTAGATTATGTATCTTCAGAGCTGTTTATATGCAAGCATAGACATATATTTAACAGATACTGAGTACATACTATGCACCAGGCACATTGCTTTGCTTTTGTTGTATTTTTATTTATTAAATAGTATTATGCAATATATAATTTCTGCAACTAGTTTTCTTCACTGAACAGTATGTAGTGAACGATATTTTTAATACTGAGAGTTGACTTTGAATAAAAAATATAGGAGAATATTAAAAGCAACATAAGTCCTATCTACTACATTACAAAGCTAAAATACGATCCAGTATTAGCTTCTATTTTTATTCTGTATACATAAAAGAATCTTAGGAACCTCTTCTACTTAAAAACAAGTTCCTATGCAATCTGAACATCAAAAGAACATTTAATAAACTGTTCAGAGAAGTTACTAATTCTTCAGTCCCAATGGCCTTCAATCCCTGCAGTGCTATTAACCATATCTTAGTTCTGCTTGCTTTGTATCTATTCCTTGAAAGTCAAATTTAGACCAGGTACCCCTTTCCCCACTACATAAAAACCTACAATGCCTCCTGTCTTATTTCCCTGCCTACTGACATACAGTTGCATGCCCTGGAAAATGGGTCTGCTCCCTGACAAAATGATGGTAGGTTATAGTGAGACCCAGTGCCTTCCTCAAATTGCTGCCCACTGGTAGCACACCTGCCTTTTCTGGAAGCCAGATCAAGCATTTCAAGGAGGTACACCATTTCAACCCCTGTAACTCAGATACCTGTACCCAAACTCTGAGGAATCATATTTAGCATACACCTGAATACAGAAAGCAATGAAAGCACACAGATATTAATCAACATGGTATTTATCATTTGTTAAGTAAACTAAGGTAAATCTACTCTGTGGAATTCATTTGTGTGACCTTTAAAAATTGTATTTATGAAGACTGCAGAAGAAGAGAAAAATTTGCAGGATGGCAAGTCAAGCAAATAAACATAGGATACAAAATTATGCTATAATTACAACAGTATAAAACAACAAGAAAATCTTATTCAAAGGGTAAAAAAGTATACAAAAATGTTCACCCTTAAACCCATTTTAAGAAGATTTCTAGGTCTGAGCACATTTGCTGGGATTCAGAGACCTTTAATGAATCATAAAGGGAAAGAGGCAGAGGAATTGCTATTAGCACCATTAAAATTAAAAAAAAAAAAAGCTTTCTAGTAAAAGGCAACTGTGATGGATAAAGAGTGTGCTGTACTGAATGAGAGACCGGATGTGGAGGACAGAAAGGTCAACGAAGCAAAGGCCTCAGGTCAGGCAGACCTGCTTCCTGTCCAGCTGTGCCACCTCTGACAAATCATCCTCCCCCTCAGTTTCCCCAGCTATGAAAGTGGGAACAACAGTACCTCCAATAACGTTTTCAAGAGGCAAAAGGTACAGTGTCTAGTGCTTGATGGAAGCAACAGCAGCAGTGGTGACACTGCTGGCGGCATCTACGAACATCAGGAGTTTACTATGGCTAGACTATCTTTAAATTTCCTTCCAAATACACGAATTTACTGTAAAGCCTGCAGTTTATCTGTAAAAACTTTCAGGTATTAAATAGCCCATGCTTGAAATAATGACATACACAGCTCAAAAATTTCAAGGGCCCTTGTTATGTAAAAGAAAGGCATTTTATGGCCGGCAATCAAAATTAATACAATACCTAGAAGACTAACAGGCATGTCTGTAGCCACATCAGCAGGTATATTAAATTAGTGAAAATACACATTATAGTCTGCATTTAACATAACAAAATGTAAAAAAAGAAAAAAAGGCATTTTAATGCAACTAACATTCACTGAATACCTTTGGTATTATCAGGTACTGTACTTTATACGGCAATAGCACAGGTACTCTGTAATCTCTAGGATACATCACTGAGGAGGATTTTGCGCTTTTTTCCAAAATCAGCGATTTCAATCAACATGTACTCAGACATTTCCCACTCTACAGAAGGCAGGGTGCTGTAGTGGAGAGGGCAAGAGTCCCACGGCCTCTGTATGTGTTGGTGGCCCTATCTATATTTCTGTCTTCCTCTTACAGTCAAGTTGAACATGCACTGTGTCTAATTTTTTAATGCTATCACTACAGCTTCTAGAATTGTAGTTTCATCAAAGTTGTTTCTCCCCCTTTGCAGTCTAGTTGATTTCCATTCACAGTGATAGGACAGAGTAGAGTTGCCTCATTTCATTTCCAAGGGGCAGCTTGTGGATTTGAACTGCAGACCTTCTAGCTACCAATCATAGCTCTTAACCACTGACACCACCAGTGCTCATCAAATTCTTATCAAATATCCAAATTCAGCATAATGATTTTAAGCTGATTAACTTTTAATAGCAGTCATGCACACATTAGTACCAACAACTTTGTTATCTTTATACCTCATTCAGAAGGGCTTCAAGAAGGTTAACACCCAAACGGAAACCCTGGTGGCTAGTGGTTAAGTGCTACATCTGCTAACCTAAAGGTCAGCAGTTCAAACCTGCCAGGTGCTCCTTGGAAACTCTGTGGGGCAGTGCTACTGTCACCCATAGCGTTGCTATGAATCAGAATCAACTGAACAGCAGTGGGTTAACACCAAAAGGAAAAAAAAATGGGGGGGGGTATATCTAAATTCATGTGTGATTCTCTTGACAATTTTTGATGTTTTTTTAAATTCATTCACTTTTATTAACAGAATAAGAATTTCACTCAGATTCCAGAGGAAGTCTGCTCTTCAGTTCTTTTGCTGACATCCTTGATGCTACCAAAAAAACTTAAGGGTACTTTACCAAAAAACCCAAACTAAACCTCCTGCTGCTGAGTCAATTCTGACTCACAGCTACCCCACAGGACAGAGATCTTCCCCATGGGGTTTCCTAGAAGCACCTGGTGGATTTGAACTGCCTAGTGTACTTTATCTTATAGTAAAGGGTGTAAATGAAAACAGTTAATATTTCAGCTGTTCCTATTTGTATGACTGAAGTCTGTGATTGCTAGCAGCATCACTGGAAGAACAAGTCTGTTACAGCAAGAAGTCAAGGATTGGGGCTGACAGCAGAAATGTAAATGTGTACATCCAACAGACCTAATATCTTTTGGACAAGGAAAATGCGCAGTGTCCAGTCAAGGGCTTCCCTAAGGGTAGGAGGAGACCCCAGTGTGTAGATCTCCAAGAAGGATAATAAAACCCAGTGCCGTGGAGCCGGATCTGACTCATGGCGACCCTAGAGGCCAGAGTAGAACTGTCTCCTGGAGTATTCACAGAGCGGCTGGTGGGTAATTGGTGATCCCCAAAAAAAGTGATTAGATTATCTCAAAGTGAAAAATAGCCACGGAGCACTTAAGCATGTTAAGTTATTTAGATACTCATATACTTTCAGAGCATAGAGAGACCTCAGAGTTCTAATGTGTTTATTTTATAGAAGGCAAGACCTAGCACTGTGAATGTATCAAGGTCTAGATACCCATAGTAAAATCTAAACCAAAAATCCAAACTCATTGTCATAAAATTGATTTCAACTCATTGCGACCCTATGAGAGGGCCAAGTAGAACTGCCCTGTAGGTTTTGAAGGAGCGCCAGCTTTTTGGTTAGCAGCTGTAGTTCTTAACGACCGTATCACCAGGGCTTTGCAATAAAGTCAGTCCTACAGAAAAAGGACTCTTGACCCCCAGACTAACTACTGTACTCAGTACTTCCTTGGTACTATACAGTGTGGCCTTTCACAAAGAACACTCTAACAAGAACTGGGCACAAGCACTCAATACAGGGTCACTGGTGAGGTGCCCTCCTACAAGTAACTACTCCTGTCTGAGCTCTTTATCTGCAAAATGGAGCTAATAGTAGTCCATCTCACAGCCTTACTCTAAAAATCATATAAAATAGGCATTGTAAAATTTCAGAGCTGCAGAACTTTAAGATTTTTTATTTAAAAACTGCTTATCTATAATGCTTCTATTAGGGTCACTTTCTCTTAAGCCCTTGGATTATTTTTGGGCCTATGCTATTTCTTGTCGTCCATGAGATCAATGTGGTTTTACCTGTAAAGGTGCATCTAGTCTTATTCAACAGATGTATCTCCTAAGTTATACATATAAGCTATTTCAGTAAACTTCTCACTGACACAGTAAAACTCCAAAAATGCTATTCCTTCATTACTAATGTGTTAAATTGAAAATGAAGTTTCTTCAGTTTTGCTGGAAGTTTCTTTCGTCCTGTAAAAAAAATCCATGAGTTGGAACCAATTTGATGGCAATGGGTTTAGTTTGGCTTTGGTCTATGTAAGCATGGAAATCCTGGTGGCTCAGTGGTTAAGAGTTCAACTGCTAACCAAAAGTTCAGCAGTTTGAACTTACCAGGCACTCCTTGGAAACCCTATGGAGCAGTTTTACTCTGTCCTACTAGGTTACTAAGAACAGGGAGCTACTGGGTGGCAACAAGTTATATATAAACATATATGTCAATGAAGTGACTCCTTTTGTACAGCAAATTATCAAATTTGCTTCACAGAGCTGTATTACTAGGCAGCTGAGGACAAACAGTGTAGGTCTGGAGCAAAACCCAGTCTCAGTCTCAACCAGAACCCCAGTCTCTGAAGTACTTAAAATCATCTCTGGGTTTCAAAGGAGAATTAAGTACATATATTCATTTCTTTGTATGTATTTCTGGGTCTAGCTTTATATGACTGATTGTATGTATATGGGTTTGAGGATTATAAACTATCTTTTTAAAAGAGCATGAAATGTAATGAAAGGATTCTCTCATGTTTATCAATCAGAGTATCAGTCCATCTGCTAGCACTGCCTAAAGCTTTAGTATGCAACGTGGAGAATGGTGTACAATAGAGCAAATTATACATAAGGGATCAAGTTTTAAACCAAGAAAAAATTTGAGAACAACTAAGTACTAAACTATATGGAATATAAATTCAGCCAGATTTTAGACAGAGAAAAGCATGAATTATACTAGGGCAGTGGGCTTCCAGAAGGCTGTGAGATTTGAATGAAGCCTTGATGGATGAGTAAGATAAAGTAGAAAGCAAGGGAAAGGCATTTCAGTATGTGTACAGGTGTAGCGGTTAAGTGCTATGGCTGCTAAAAAAGGGTCAGCAGTTCAAATCCACCAGGCACTCCTTGGAAACTCTGTGGAGCAGTTCTACTCTGTCCTATAAGGTTGCTATGAGTTGGAATCAACTCGATGGCATTGGGAATAGGGGTGTACGTAAATGATTGGGGATGCAGACACAATAGCATAATTAAAGGCTTGGAAACATAAGGGGAAGGGAGAGTTGATCAGCCTTACTGGCCTGGTAGATTCAAGTTAAGAATATAGAGTGTAGAATTATTAAAGTTCCATTAAGTCAGTTCTGACAGCTACCCTACAAGACAGAGTAGAATTGCCTCACAGAGTTTCCAAGGAGCAACTGGTGGATTTTTTAAAATAACATTTTATTATGGTTAAGTGAAGATTTGCAAACAAAGTCAATTTGCTGTATCAGACCCCACACAGAGACCTCAGTGTGACACCATCTGCTATCACAGCCTGTGTGTCTTTCACTTTGTATTTCCCATATTCATTCAACCTAGTCCCATACCCTTCTCTGCATCCTCCCTTCTCACTACTACTGGGGAGCTTCTCCAACAGCCTCTTGACTTAGGGTCCACTGACTGTTGGATCTGAACTGCTGATCTTTTGGTTAGCAGCTGTAGTTCTCAACCACTGTGCCACTTCACTGGCAGTCGGAAGTTAAGAAGATAAGGCAAACAACTAACAAAATAATATACACAGCTAACACCTGTTAAGTCTTACTATGTGCCAAACTCTATTCTAAGCAGCTTACATAGTATATATATGAATATACATATGTATATAAAAAATGGAAACCCTGGTGGTGTAGTGGGTTAACTGCTATGTCTGCTAACCAAAAGGTCAGCAGTTCAAATCCACCAGGCGCTCCTTGAAAACTCTATGGGGCAGTTCTATTCTGACCTCTAGGTAGCTACTAAGTCAGACACTACTCAATGGCAGTGGCTTTGGTTTTTTTTTGGATATAAAATATATATGCTATTGTTGTTAGTTATAGTCAGTTCAACTCATGACAACCCCAAGGACACAGAGTAAAACCTCCAAAGGGTTTTGGAGGCTGTGACCTTTCGGAGCAGACTGCTAGGCCTGTCTTCCAAGATGCCTATGGGGGGGGTGGTTCAAACGCCCAAACTTTCAGCTAGCAGTCTAATGCTTAACTCACCCATTTGTGCCACTCAGGGACTCCTATATAATACACACACATACATATACATATGTATGTATATATCCCATTAACTCTATAAAGTAAACAAATGTAAGGCCCATTTTGCAGATAATAACACAGAGGCACACAGTGTTATGTAACCTTCCTAAGGCCAGAAAAAGAGGACTTGGTAAGATTAGAGCACAACTCATCTGACTAATCAGGCCAAGAACATGGCCGTACAATTTATGCCATCTCAGCAAACTTCTTTCTTAGAATACTACTTTCCAGGATAAGTATACACTCCAACCTCTAAATCTGATTGAATTTCTTCGGTTTTCTCCTTAAAACTTCCAGGAAGAACCTGTTGCAGAGGTTTCTAAAGATAAAATGTTTTACTTCAAAGCACTTAAATGACAGACACCAAACAGAAAATTGTATTCACTATTTAGACTAGCATTCTGGCTGGTTATTAGTCTTCAGATTCAGTCCTAAGTACAGGAAGTTCTGAAATTATAAATGGATTTATGTTCCAAATGTTTATTTTTAAGTTAGTTAATTGGACCTTGAGACACATATTCCCATAGAAACAGTGCTATAAACAGTGACTTGTTTTTATGATAACACCCTAAAATCTTTTAAAACCATGTGTAGCACTAACAGTGCTGGAGTATTACTTGTATCCTTAGCACTGATAGAGATCCAAGGAGGCAGTATAGTGCAATGCCTACTACCCTGAACTCTTTAGAGAAGAGACTAGGCTTTCTGTGTTACTAGCATACTCTTCCCATTTAACCCACTGCCTTCAAGTCACTTCCAATTCATAGTGATCCCTACAGGACAAAGCAGAACTGCTCCACAGTTTCCAAGGAGCAGCTGGTAGATTCTAACCAGTGACCTTTTTGGTTGGCAGTCTGAGCTTTTAACCACTGTGATAAATCTATTGCTGCTGAGTCAATGCCAACTCATTTACAACCCTACGGGAGAGCAGAACTGTCCCAGAGTTTCAAGGATTGTCTGGTGGATTGGAGCTGCCAACATTTTAGCTGGCAGCCATAGCTGTTACATACTGTTACCAGAGTTTACTTAACACGTTTGTTAAATACACAAATTGAAGAACACCACTGGAACAAGATATCTCCAGATTTGAATCCCAGTTCTACACTTATTTAGATATGAGGAAACTTCTTTACCTCAAGCCGCCTTCTCACCTGTCAAATATGGACAATCACAGGACTCTTGTAATATGAGGACTGCCAATTAAGTACGCACATTCACCCTAGAAAAAGTGCTACGTACCTCAGTGCTGAATATCACTACAGTCACCTTCAAAGTACTTCCCCTGGGATGTATCACTGATGCCAGTGGCTAGTTCAGTCCTTCAAAGCAATTCTGGTACTCTTCTTTCTGGAATGCCCATCAGAGCTGTCGTTACTACCCTTGATGTCCTAAATGTCATCAACATGTCTTCCTTTCAATATTTCCTTTATCTTCAGGTAAAGAAAAAAGTCACTGGGAGTCATATCAGGTGTGTACAGTGGGTTTTCTAACGCAGTTTTTTGTTTACTGGCTAAAAACTCTCTCACAGACTACTATACAATTAAGTTTGCAAACTTGCCAATTTGCCACTGTGCGCAATGGCCATTCCAGAAAAAGTTTCAAAATTGCTCTGAAAGGTAGACTAGGCCCTGGCATCAGTACATAGCTTCCCGAGGGGAGTACTTCGAAGGGGACCATAGTGATATTCCGCAGTGAGGTATGTAACACTTAGAACAATTAAGTTTGTGGACTTAACTGCTGGACTCTGTATTAGGGATGACAAATCCTTCTTCACCTTTTTTTAAAAATCATGGTAAAATATATATACAACAAAACATTTGCCAATTCAGCATTTACATGTGTTATATTTTTCATGTTGTTCTTTGCTGTTTCAATCCATACATAATGTAATTTCTTAACTACTAAGGCCATCATTATGAGCATAGTTTATAGAATTTTACAAAATGATTAATTTCGATCCACTTATGCTCCAGGCCAGGGCACTAGATAGCTGAGATTGCCATCCAACTGATTTCTAAATCAGTAAGGTATTTCTGTAGTTCAGCTGCATTATAAATCTAGGAAATGAATTTATATGCAGAGGAAGCAGAGGGAAACACAGTGGCTTCTGGAATATTCCTCTCCCGCAGGGTGCAGATAAGGCCTCTACATTTTGATCTGCTAATCCTAAAGAGGCAACATGGCCTCTTCTGACCACCAGAGGGCACTGTGTAAACAGTTGGCTCCTCTCAGCAGAAAGTTAACTTTACCAGGAAGTCTTTTTTTTTCCACCTGACATTCATATTTTTAGAGCTCATGGCTTGGCTGGTTGTGGAAATTGTTTCTACTTTAAAACACTTAATTGGTGGACTCAGATTTCGCCTGGAACTCACCTGAAACTGCTTCTCTCTCCATTTTCTCTGGTTCAGCTGGCCCCCCATGCACCAATCACCTAGGCTACCTGAGAGTCATCTAGAACTTCTACCTCTATCAAATCTTTCCAACTTTACCAATTACATACTTCCCAAACCTGCCTCTCTATTCCATTCTCAGTTCCTCTGCCCTCATGAAGGCCTCTACCATCACTCCTTGAGTTACTACAACAGGCTCCAATCTTGGCCCTCAAATCCATCCTTCACTCAGATGATTCAAAAAGAACAAAAATCAGACATTGCATTCTCCTGCTTAAACCCTTCAATGGTTCTTTCCACACAGCCTCAGGCTAAAGTACAAACTGCTCAGCGTTTCATACCCACCCTGCTAGTCTCATATTTGGCTACTTCCTGCTTCACATTTCACGCAGAAGCAGCACCGCTCGCCTCCCCCCATACTTGCGTGCTGCTTGCCTCCACTGCTACCCGGGCTGACCGATTCACCGGAGCTCCCATGCAGGCATCACTTAACCATCAGTCTATCACCCACCCCTGAAAGCCTTCACTAACACCTCCCTCTCGTGGCTATTTTAGGTTTTGGTATTACCCTGTGTATAATTCCCAGCCCCCTTTTTGGTTGCACATATTACATTATATTTTAATCATCAGAACACCACCATAAAGTAGAGGTTCACGCATAGGTTACCCGGGTTCAAATTCGGACTTGTGTGTGACCTTGAGTGGGCTGCTTAACCAATTAGTGCCTTAATTTACTCAGCTGAGAATGGTAATCCTTCCTGGTTTTTAAATTGTGAGACAGTGTCTGCCATGGGCTAAGTGCTAAGTAAAAATCAGCTACTACAACTATCTATGTGTTCGTCTCCCCTATTAGATTCTGAGCAACTTGATGGCAAGGACTAGGCCTACACCTTTCACTGGAACATAAGCATTCAAGACATGTTGCTGAATACCTGGTAAGGCAGTTCTCTATGATGGGAGGCACCTCCTAGTATCCTTCTCTCAGCAGATTCCACACATTTGAATTCCTGCTTCCAATTTTATGGCTCGTGTTTTTTCATTTAATTCTAACCCAAATCTTAAAAACTTCACATTCTTGTCTAATTAAAATTCAGTTAAATGGAACCAATAAAGAATATCATGAAAGGTGTTCATTCTAAAAAGCCTGCCTCCATAGGTAGGAAGCCCTAAGTCTATTTAAGAGTGGCTTCCCTGCATCCCTAAACACCTAACATAGCAAAAGCCTTCACACATGCTATTTCTTTTTGATGCTCAGCTCACTCCCTTCATGAAGTTCTTTCTAGTCCCCAAGGTGAGACAGCTGCCCCTCCTACACCTCCCAGACATCTACTGCATACAGCTACCGGGTGACACGTCCCAATCTGCAGTGCTCTAACAAGGGCCTAACTGTAAGCCCCGTGAGATCAGGGCATTGGCTCAGTTATCCGTGTATCCCCGGAGCCTGTTAGCAGCTGCCTGACATGTAGTTGGTATTTGATCAGTTTTTCAATGAATAAATGTTGAAGTAGCGAAGTTTTCTTTTGCTTATCCTTTTTTTTGTATTATTTCCATCACAGTAACGTATATATATTAAAAAAAAAAACCACTGCTGTTGAGTCATTTCCAACTTATAACGACCCTATAGGACAGATACTGTTTCCAAGGAACAGCTGGTGGATTCCAACTGCTGGCCTTTTTGTTAGCAACTGCAGCTCTGAACCACTGTGCCAGCAGAGCTCCAAACTTTTATATACTGGTCAAACATTTACAAAGCATTTTCACATACATTATACACCTGACTCTCACATGAGGAAACAAAGATTGAGAAACTGATTTGTCCAAAACTGTTTATCTTGTAAGTAGAAGCTGAGACTCAAGCTCTGACTCTTCTGATGCAACAGTCTTACATTTTTGTAAACCAGAAAATACTTTCTAGACAGGACTATTAACTGAAGAGTCCCCTTGAAACACTCTAGCCTCCCAGAGCCGCACTTGTTCATGACTCTAAATACTCTCATGATTCTCACGCTGTCTCACCTCGCAGGCAGGATGCCTAGCCCCTTTCTCATCTGCTGCCTGCCAGCCCTAAAAAACAACAACAGAAGACCCTCAACAAAACGGATTGACACAGCTGCTGCAACAATGGGCTTAGGCATAAGAACGACCACACAGTGTTTCATCTTGTTACACAGAGGGTCACCATGAGTCAAAACTGACTGGATGGTACCTAACAACCACAACCATCCGTGACACTACAGATGTAAAGAAGAGATGGAGCTCTTTCTTGCAGATGTGTTACATGCATCTCACACAGACAAGTAACATAAAATCTGGTAATTTAATTCTTAAGTTTCAAATTTTATTTTGATAAAACATTTTTAAATTCACAGACTAGTGTAAAAAAATCCATGTGCTCAACACTCTGAACCAATGTCGTGATTAAATTTCTATGTACTCTTTTGAGACTTCATCCTCAGAGTACCAATTTCTTCCAAGTTCATTCATGACTATACCAGCTAAGGAATAATTGCCTATGCACACTGACTAGGATCTCTAGTAGTTAATATACAAATGACCACACATACAAAACTACAAGTACACTTAGAAGTCTATCTTAAACATATGCCAAGACGCCAATTATGAGTGGCATTCAGGGCTAAGTCTCTGCCACCCACCTCTCCAATATTAGTCCCTTCCATACCACATCTGACTACAGCAGTCATTAACCCTCTTCATTGCTCTAAATTCCTCTGATCTATGCTACCTTTGGACACTGACTAAGAGAGAACGCCATCCCATACTGGCACAGGGATAGCTTGGCAGTAGTCTTCATGGCAAATACATTTACCCCTTTCCCATTATACATTATGAAACTCTCCCACAAATACAGGGGTTTTGCTTTGCTTTAATGGGTTTAATTGGTATATATAAGGAAACCATAGTGGCATAGTGATTAAGAGCTGTGGCTGCTAAACAAAAGGTCAGCAGCTTGAATTCATCAGGTGTTTCTTAGAAACTGTGTGGTGCAGTTTGATTTCTGTCCTACAGAGTCGCTATGAATCGGACTTGACTAAGCAGTGGGTTTGGTTTGGGTTTTTGTATGTATCAATCCATCAGAGGCTGGACAGCAGCGGTAACATCAAAAAAGCATGAGAACTAGCCTTATACTAAGGTACAATAAGTACTTTATAAGGACGAGCCTAAAATAGCATCTCGGTTGTATTGAACTCACAAGTCTGTTTCTTAATCTCAGAATTTTAAATCAGCCCAATGGAAAACACTCCCCTTTCCCCTGACCCGGCAATTTTCAACACCTTAAGTAGCGAACGGATATCTAGAACCCATGAATCAACAGAGGCTGTCTCCAAACTGGGTGAAGCACACACAGCAGAAAAGCTAACCAAGTGCTGTATTCCCTCGCTTTAAACAAGGAACTGATTTAACAGTGATTATTTCTGGGGAGTGGGAGTTAGAATGACTTTCGTTTTGTATTTTATATATTTCCATATAGGTTGAAGTTTTACAAAGAGCATGTATGTTATAATAAAAAATTTTCACTGAGAAGAAAATGAGTAACTTTCAATGGGGCTCACATGAGAGTCTAAGACATATAATAGCACAGTCAGAGATATGAGCACAAGAAGAAACTATCAGCAGAAAACAGACCCCATAGACCAAAGTGACCTCTTTAAGCAGATGTTTCTCAAATATACCCTGGCTTTTTTTTTTTCTTTTTTTTTAAGACAAAAGACTATACAAAAATATCCACAGACATTTTTATGCACTTCTATCTCAATAGTTTCCTGTCCTTTAGGCCAGAAGGTTAATGCAGGGAGAATGAGTACTCTTCCTGGCTGGAGGGGAGGCCTAAAAAGCAGACACTTTTCTCTGGCACATTAGAATGGGTGATGGTAGATGCGAGGAACACAGAACACACTTTTCAAAAGGTCCATGACCTGTATCTTCCCCAGAGCCTCACATAAAGGAGAATTATGGAACAGCACAGAAATTTACTAGTGCTAATGAAAGTGAAATCAAAACACAAGGTCAAGAGCAAGCAGTTGAGCCCGGGCTCATGCCTCCCTAACGTCCTCCTTAAACATGGTTTCTCCTTTCTCTGACAACGAGGCATAAAGGTCCCATCAAAAAAGCAAACCATCATCTTAGGGGTGAAATGAACAGAAATGAATCCGGAAAGACTGTTCAACCTGAGTTATCCTACACCGAGAAATCCTACTTTTCAAAATAAGTACATTAACTGAAGGCTCTATTGCATACTTTCTTGCTGTATTAACTTTGGGGGAAAGCATTTCACTTCCACTATGCTTGGTTTCTCTCTCTCTCTCTTTTTTTACAGTAATAGCCTCCATTCAGTTACCCAAGCCATTCGGTTATTACTGAAATGCTTAGATACCAGCTTGTGATTAAAAAAAAAAAAAAAAAAGGTGCTGAGGTTCTCAGCAAAGGATGACTAGTGTCTCGCAAACTTCTTTTTGTATTTCAACTCTCTCCATTTCTCCAGATCATATACATTTACACCAAATGTCACAGAGCTTAATATCTCCATTTCAAAGAAAAGATCGTGATTGCTTTGAAGTTACCAGGAGAAATGCATCCTTGACTAAATTTGCTCCAGAGTGCGTTACACTCTAGCTCAAGAAACTGATTCAAAGACGCCTCAAAAATCCCTGGACCGTTCCTTAGGTTCCAGTGTCAAAGGTCTAACTATGCCTGGAACAGTTTTCCTGCAGATACATAATCCGTTGCCGTCGAGTGAATTCCGACTCATGGAAATAAATACACTTAGGCCAGCGGAGGATAAGCGTGTATCCACCACGTTGAAGCCCGATTTAAAAATACTACAGATACACGTGTCCCATACATGATCCCCAGAAAACACAGAGGACTTTAATCAGCCTTCCTTGGATGCTCCCAACTTGGAAGAAGTCATCGCAACCCTTCAGACCAAGTTAGACGCGTTGCTCAGGTATAAAAGGGAGGGAGGCAGTGATTAAACTCAGATCCATACCTACATATCGTACTGGTAACAGCTCTTGACAAACATCCGACACATTTGCCAAACCCTAAAAGAACTTCTAGTAAATGCCCACCATCGGACGCCAAGGCACTTTCTCCCCAGGAAACAAATCTTTTCCACTGAAAATTCTCAAACTCCAGATCTACCCAGTTATTACTGAACACAAAGCGCGTGTGCCGACGAGAGGGGGTGGGAAAGAGTGTAGCAAAAATTTGCACGGCTCTTACGCCTCCTCCCTCGGAGCGCGCCCAAGTCTGCGGCCTCGGGCTCCGGGACACTTCTCCTCCCACCCGCCCAGGAGCCGCAGCTGTAAGTTGAGAGAAGCGGGCTCTGAGCACGTCAATCAAACCAGATCCTCCCGCCTCCCGTCTACACCTCCCCTCCCCCCCATCAAAAATAAAGGCAGAGAAAGAAAAGGAAAAGAAGGCAACTAATTTGGGAACTAGTCTTCGCGGGGGCTTCGCCTCGGACCCAGAGAGGCCGCACGCCCCGAAGTAGACGCGCCGACGGGTCGCGGAATCCAGCAGGCGGCCCGGCAGCCGCCCGTTGCCCGGTCCTCGCAACGCGTCCGCCGCGCTCCGGCTATCCGCACGGGTCCGACACCGCTCCGGCTCCGCACTCCGCCAGGCCCGCGGCCCGTCGCCTTCCGGCTCGGGCCAAAGTTGCGCAAATAACCCCACAACTGGCAAATACTCACCGGCCGCAGCAGGAACCTGGGCTGCGGAGATTTTAGGGAGTTTAAGGCAAATCAGCCGCGGGAAAGGCGGGCGGAGGCGAAGGGGCCGTGAGCTGCAGTGGCGGCGGCGCGCGGCGCTCGGGTTGGGCTACGCGGAGAGACTCTGGCTCTGCCAGGGACTGCGCTGCAACAAAGGACTTCCGCTGCCGCACAGCCGCGCCTGCCGCACCGCACTGAGCCGGCCCCGCTTACGCGGCGACTCCGGGTCTGCCCACCAGTTCGCTGCGGCGTCCGCCAGCCTTCCCCTCCCTCTCGCCCGCCCACCCACTCCGCCGCTGGCTGCTAGGGGAACCCGCGGTCGCCTGTTTGTTGCAACAAGTTTCTGGGTCGGGCTCGGAGTAGGCTGGCTCAACCCGCACCGCGGGGACCGGCGCGGCGGCGGCGGCTTGACCACCCCTCTCGTCCCTCTCCCAAGGGTAGTTTCGGGACCTCCTCCTCCTCCTCCTCCTCCTGTTTGCACAGCTGGATGGGACTGGGCTCCTGACGACTCCCCAAGGGCAGGATGCTACTTCCCCACTCCGTTCCAGATGTCAGACCCCTGCTCTGTAGGACCCAGCAGCTGGTCCCTTTCTCGTGGTACGCTCCTGGCGTTCTGGGGGCGCCGGCGCCCTCGCCCTGTCCCATCCGAGGCGATTCCGTTTGGGGTCGCCCATTCCCTGAGCTCCCCCACCCTGCCTTCCATGGGCCTGTCCGCCTCTGGCCCTGAGTCACTTCCCCCGCCATACCCCACCCCGCCCAGCCCGCCTCCCCTCTCGGGCTCCCGCGGCTCAGCCTCCCTGGCCCCGCGCCCACCCTTCTCCCCGCG
Source organism: Heterohyrax brucei (assembly GCA_028571685.1). Taxonomy (NCBI): domain Eukaryota; kingdom Metazoa; phylum Chordata; class Mammalia; order Hyracoidea; family Procaviidae; genus Heterohyrax; species Heterohyrax brucei. The sequence goes on along the minus strand of CM053151.1, from coordinate 85,656,692 downwards.
AATACGCGGACGCATCCTTCCCCACCCCCTAACCCAGAACTGAAAGGGTGCCCGTGCTTAAGCACACCCTGGGGAAAGTCCCTGTGTCACGCGGTTGTATGTGGGGAGACAGTGACGCTCAGGTCCGACCCCACGTTTCCGCCTACACAGTCACGACTGTGGACCGTGGCGGCAGCGCCTAGAGCGCTGGCCGACCCCCGCCAGGCCACTGGGCCGGCGGGCGCGCACGTAAGCACGCACGCACGCACGCACGAACACACGGGTCCCCACACACCGGTTCCTCAGCTACCAGGCGCACGATCACGTGGGCCCATCGCTGGGCGGCCGACGCGGGAAGCCGCGCGAGAGCGGGCCGTGGGGTGCGTGAGTCGGCGCTGCCGCGTGCCGAGCGCTGCGCGGGAGCCTGCCCCTCCCGCACGGAGGAGCCGGCCCGCCGCCGCGGCGGCATCTGGGTAAGCGTGGCGGCCCGGGCCCCGTGGGCCGCCCCAGGCTCAGTCCCTCCCGCCGCGAGCCGCGTGAGGCGGTGGCCTGCAGCTGCGCCGGTCGTGGGACAGATGCAAGTAGCTGGGGAGTGGGGTGTTTTTAATCCTTTTCAGATGTCAGTCAGGGTAGAGGAGAAAAATGGCAACCACGAGGGAGCGCTGGGCGGAGGATGCACCAGAGTCAACCCTCGCCGCCCGCCGCGGGCAGGGCAGCCGACGGGCCGTGGAGGGAGCAGCGCGCGAGGGCGCAGCAGTGGAGCCCTTCCCACTGCCGACCTCGGTGCGACCCCGCGCAGGAAAGTTCGGCAGGCCTGCTGCGTCCCCCAGGCAGCTGCCCTGACCGCACTTGTCAGCCAGTGGGTCTCCAGGTGTAGGCTGCCTGGACGCTGCGGCCAGTGTGCGCCCCTCCATTTTGGGATTATCAAGTGTCTAGAGCAGGAAGTCGCCCCCCACCCACATCTGTTCATTTCTTTCCTTCCCCCCCAAGTTAGTCACATTCTAAGCAAATCCAGTTTTTCTTTTTGACACTTATACTCTCTTATCCTCGCCTTCTCTATCACTCATTGTTGGATAAATCAAGCTGTTATCAGACTGCTTGTGCAGCTCCTAGCTCCCTGTCTGGAGCTTGACAGTAGCTTAGTACATGCTAATACATTAACGCCTGTTTCCTCCCAAGGGATTACATTTGGCATTCGTTCTCACGAGACTGAAGTCATTTTGACAGAGCCGTTGATTCTTGCACAGGATTTCGTCAAGTGTGTAAAGTACACTTTGGAATCACAGATTTTAAAGCTAAGAGAGGCCTTAGAAAAAACAGCTCAGTCTCCTTATTTTACAGCTGAGGATAGCAGACCTAAAGAGCTTGTGGCTTCATCAGTGGCTTGACGGAGTTCTGCGGCACTCCAGGAGTAGATTGAGGGTTCCAGACTCCGTGGTCACTCAGTACTCGCTCCGGGAGTACTGAGTGACCACGGAGTCTGGAACCCTGAATCTGCAGTGCCAATGTAACCCACTCACTGGAGAAACTGTCCACCAGGTTGCTGAGAAATCGGAGTTTACCAGTGTGTGATGGCTTTCGTGTTTAAAGAATGATGTTGGCCCTACTTTTAGGTAGGATAGGCTGCCTATGATGGACTTGCAAGCTACAAGCCTCTTCCCCCCCCCCCTTCATCTCTGCTTCTCTGCCAGAACAACCAACATCTCCAACACTGGTTACTTCCTTGGGTTAAGGTAGAAACCCTAGTGGTGTAGTGGGTAAGAGCTATGGTTCCTGTCAGCGTTTTAAATCCATCAGCTGGTCCTTGGGAACCCAATGGGGCAGTTCTAATCTGTGCTATAGGATCACTATGAATCGGAATCGGCTGGAAGGCACCTAGTTTTGGGGAGGGGGGTGGACAGTAAAGACGTGAAAGTTCTCTGTAATAATCTGGGTATGTTGTAATGAAGAGTGAACTCTGAATCCATTCTTAGACTTCAACTTGTTAAAGAGAACACTGATGTGTTCTGTTCCCTATAAACTGATGAAACAGGGAGGTAATCAGGAAACAGTGGAACATCACAGGGATGGTCAGCAGGATAGGGAAGAAAGACCTCCTGTGACCTACTGTGCCTTTTTACCCAGCGCTACCCCCATGTCTTGTTTGCATATGTGGAGATATTCTGCTTGTGCTCAGTTGCTTTTTGTTGGCTATCTGCAGTGAGTGGCCCAAGCCTCATGATAGCTCCTTTCACAGATGAATTTTGATGCTTACCAAAAAGGAGGTGGTCACTGTCTCCATGTTACAAATGAGGAAACTGAGGCTCAGAGAGATTTACCTGGCCATGTGTGGTGGTGATGATGTTTGCAGTAGCGTTCAAACCTAGAGCATTTGTCTGTCAAGTCCAGTCAGTGGTCTTTTGCATTCTGTCTTGCTACCACTTCAAGCTGGGAAGGGGATGAGAGAATCGGCTGTGGCTGATTTATTGGCGCCTGCGGTTGCCCAGAGAGGCTGAGCAGGACTCTCAGCTGCCCTGTATGGCTTAGAAAGTGGAGCTGTGCACTTTCCACCCTATCTCCTGAGGGGAGTACGAAGGAGCCAGGCTGTCTAGCTGAGAGGAGGGGCCCAAGTGTCTTGGCCATAAAATATCCTGGTGAGGGCTGTGCTGGGAAGTGTTGCATAATGTCCTCCCCACCACTGAACCAAACTGATTTATTTAGTACTGTGATCCGTAGGTGGTGCCTGACCATCTCGTTAAAGAAAACCTTGTCCGCTTAGTAATAAAAGCCAGAAAAGAACTGGGAGTTTTATACTATTGGAGGTTAGGTGTTTTTTTTTTTTTTTGGTTATGTCATAAAAAAGGCAGTGCAGGTGCTCTTATCTTAATCAATGATGGAATATTTCTATACCACTTCCTGTGACCCCATTCTGCTTTTTTATTCCAAAGAGCATGTGAACTGCAGTCTTTTGAGGGGAGCACTAAGCAAAATACTGCTTGAGATTACGGTTAGCAGCACAGACAGGCTATGAAGTCAGACCTGGCTTGATACCACTTGCTGGTTTTGTATCCTGAGCCAGTTTTTCCTCATCTGTAGAATGGGAACAAATAGAACACCTATAGTCATGTAAGGATGGAAAGCAGTAATGTATGTACAGCACCTGGCACATGGCCTGCCATACAGTATGTTCTTATTATAAAGGGAGAATAACTAGTTGAGAATAACTAGGACATTTATTAATGTTTTTGATTATAACAAACAATTTTAAGATTATTAAATTATTAGGTATTGAACTTGTGTAGGGAGATGGAAGAAGATAATTTGAAGCAAATATGAATTTTAGGATCATTGATTAAATTCATTTACACTTTTTTGCCTTTATTAGCAAGAGTTTTTTTGTTTTAGTCTTACTGGGAAAAAGTATTTCTAGTGTCAAGTCAGATATTTTTGAATTTTTTCTAATTCATTTCTACTGTGGTTAAAAATCAGTCATGATACACTGACTTTTTGTTTCTATTTCTGAAAAACTCCAGACATTTCAAGCAAAGGGTTTCAGTCAGCCCATGTGGGTAACCAGCTTTTTTGTGGAACTGTTTTGTGACAGAAGACGTATTGGTTCATGGTACTGATGAGAAGCTATATTCATTGTTATCTGTACTATATTCTTAGTCTGTGCTAATATTGTTGTTTTCCAGCTTTCTACCAACATTTAAACATCTTTTTCTTTTTTCTTTATTTTTTAATGAACTAAGACCAGTCATTTCCATTCCTCCAGAGGGCTCTACTTTTTTTAAGTTCCATCCATTAGCAGTTTGTATTCACCAGCGTGAACATTCTTGTTTGGTGGGGAGGCTTTAGCAGGCATCCCACGGGGTTGGTTAGATGGAAGGTTAGAGATGTAGAATGTTGTCTCTGCCTGCCAACAGGCAAGAGGCCCCAGAGTAATGTTTCCCTGTTCTGTTAAAGGTCTCTAATGCATAACTGCTCTTCCTGTGTCATCTGCCACGTCAACTTGCCCTCTTCTCTGACATGTTCAGTGGATGAGCAGTTGCCTAGAATTACTGCAGATTGTACTTTGGTATTTTCAGTTTGAAATTTCCATATCATTTTCTAGATATTATGAAGATAGATATAATGGAGTATGACAGTAATACGTCTCTTTCCTAAATACTTTTAAAAAGGAAGTCTGAAAACCCCCTCCATCTCTCCTCCCCCCAAGTCACTATACCGACTCCTCTTGGGAGCATTTTTGTTTCTTAATCTGGCCAAGTTTTCAGTTTAAATTGTGGTTTTTGGTTTTTTGCTCATTCAGTATAATCGGTATAATTCCTAAACTTCGAACACATGTGAAGTTTTTTTTTCCCCCCTATATAATTTTAGACTGTAACATACTCTGTTGGATTTACTCAATCTTTTATTCGTATAAGGCCATGGTTCTTAACAGCACATCAGAATTACCTGGAGAGCTTCTTAAAAAAGGATCTGTGCCTCACCCCCAGCAATTGTTTGGGTTAGTCTAGGGTAGGATTCAGGCATCAGTACAGCTCTGCACAGAAGGTTTTTACAGTACATCCAGTGATAAGAGCTGCTGTTTCAGGATAAGATAATTTCTACAAACATTCTCTTAGGAATCACATGTCACATCTCACACAATAGTATAAAAGTACCATTAAAAAGTTAAAATCATTTTGTAAGGTCTTTTTATGATGTGGCACTTTGAATATTTCTCTTTTACCTTTGTATTTATAACCATGAGTAGCTCACAAAAACTGTGCACATTCCTCTGACAATTTTACTGCCTTCTTGTCTTCATGATAATTTACCATAAAGTCACAGTGTAGGACCTACAGAGAAAACATGTAAGAACATTTGTTTTCCTACAGAAACAGATGGCCTCATCCTTTTGTTCCTTCTTGATGATTCTTACAGCCTGAGAGAGTGAAGAACTATGTAATCTAGGACAGTGTTCTGGTTACTGTATATCTGAGAGCCCAGATTAATACAGTAGATTTTAAAAATAAATAAAAACCAAAGATCAAGCTAGCTTTGAATTAGAAAGACACGCTTATCAGTATAAAACTGTTTCTTCTTACTTCACGTGAGCTAATCCAAAGTTACGATCTAGAAAGCAAATAGTTTTTGTAGTCTCTTAAGTATGAAAGCTGAACCTGTTATAATATCAACATGACTGAGATGACAGATAAATCTTTTTAAAATATGACATTCACATGTCAGCTCTAGAATTTGTAAACATGACAAAATGATAAATTGTTACTTCAGTATCTCTCCCATCTTAAAATTTCCACCAAATGTTCTTAAATGTAAGTTCTAAGATCCTTCTGTATGCATAGGAAACATGATTGCATACACTAGAGAACATAAAATTGATGGTCAAAGAAATGACAAAGGCTGTCAGTAAAGCTTAGCTAATTTGCAAAGTAGGTTGCATTACAAAATGTTCTGGGAAACTGATGGTTTGGAGCTATTGATGAGCCAGAATATGGTTGTGTTGCTTTAATATATCAAAGGCATATTATGCAAATAAGTTTGAATGAACATAGTATGCATATTAGTTTTTTAAGAGATCTGAATTTGTTTCATTTGATAAACTTGATTTGATTCAGCATATTTGCAAAATCTGCTATCATATGTTGAAAGATGTATGTGGAGTTTTGTAAAAGGACACTGAGCTTAACATCAAACTTGAAGTACTAGCATCATCATTTAATACTGGTTGTCTGACTTTTGGAACCTCTCCTGTCTTCTTTGAGCCTGTGGCTCTTTAACTGGAGACTGGAGATCCTAATTCATGCTCCACTACTTCACAGGATTAAAAAAGATAGTGTAGGGCAGTTGTTCTCAAAGGGTGGTCGAAGGAACTCTGGAGATGCCTAAAACTGTTTCCTTGGGTCTGCAAGGTTCTCTCTTTTGCAAATCCCTGTGCTTTTCGTATACTTTAACCGAAACAACTCATGGTAACAGACTGAATGCAGATGCAGATACAAGAATCCAGCTGTGTATTTTTAAGCCAGATACTAAAGAAGCATACAAAAATGTAAAACTACTCTTGTCTTTTTTTTTTTACATAACTATAGGGGAAAAAAGTGTTATTTATGTTAAAATATAATGAGTTTATTGTTTTAAATGAACATTTTAAAAGTTTCTTTTAATTTCTGATATTGTACATACCAATAAATAGCACCCATATAAACAATAGCTCTGTGAAGTCCTTAATTTTTTTATGTAAATGAAACTTAAGACAATAACTTTTTAGAACTGCTGATAAAGAGTAATGGTTGAGTAGTTCCTATCAGGACAATTCTGTCATAGATAAAAACTATGAACTTGAAAAAAATATATGTATATATTTTTAAACTACCGGAAGGCATTGCAGAGTGACAAAAGGTAGGTGGAAACCACAGAGGTCTATGCTTTGAAGAAGGAAACAGGACTGGGTAGGTTTCCATTTTTATGGCTGATAGCCTAAGGGCACTCTCGTTGGTGACGTGAGGCAACGGCTAAATCTAGAATAATAACCTGCCATTTGACTTGCTTAAGGGAAAGGTGACAGAGTTCAGAGTGACCACATAGCTGGAAAGAAGGGAATATCCTAGAAAGGACCTGGAGGAACCCTAAATAATGACTGAAAGCTCTGCCCAAACCTGTTTTCAGCTCCTGGCTGACCAGCACCTGTAGAGCACCCTCAAGGAGGATGGCTGAGGCTGAAAACAGCTGAACAGAGGTTAGCCACTACCCATGGCAGGGAGGCAGGACATAAGAGTATAAGTGCAATCAAGTTTGTCTGCATAAAAGAAAAGAAATCAACATTCTAGATTCATTTTACAGAATCTAGGGTCTCTATTATATCAGTCACAATATCTAGGACATAAGCCAGAATTGCATATGAAGAAATAGGAAAATATCTTACTAATCAATAAAGACCAATACCAAGTTAATTCAGAGGTTGGATTTAACAGAGAATACTTAAAGCGAGCATTATATTGATGTTAAGAAATGTAAAGCAAAAGAGGTGTGCAGCATGGAAGCTCTCAGCAGAGAAATAAGAAATGTTTAAGGACTTCTAGCCAACATGGCACCACAGACAGAATCATTATGTCATCCCTTCCCAGCAAAGACCTGAGAAGCTAAGTAAAAGGGAGACAAATGTCCATGCAGGAACATGAAGTGGTAAAGATCTTAGCCAAAAACCAAATGGAATAAGAAACTGACAAAAACCAGGGTGAGAGGAGATACAAGAGAACGTTCTCTATCAGCTAACCCAGCACACATTTAAACACCTTGAATGCCTGTCAGAGATTAGCAGGCAGGAAACGGGGGAAACAGACTCACAGAGGTCTCAGCAGAAGACAAAGCACCTGGTGGCAAGCAGGCCACACTTTCCTATCCCCCATCTTTTCTCCCTGCTGCTCTGCCTCCAGCACCTTCTGGCTAACTGCACTGGCTCAGCTGGCTGGGAGGTGCAGCATCTGTACTGTTTGGATTTGCGACACCTACGTAGGAGATCAGCAAACTGGGAGTATGCAAAAGCACCTCCAGGATCTTCCAGTGGGATACAGATCATCTGTTGGACATTGCCTTGCTAAACTGTAACTGAGAAACTGGCCCTACCTTTTCGGCCAACCAAAACCCAAACCTGCTTCCATTGAGTCAGTTCTGACTCAGTAATGCTATAGGACAGAGTAGAACTGCCTCATAGAGTTTCTAAGGAGTGCCTGGTGGATTTGAACTGCCAGTCTTGGTTATCAGCTATAGCTCTTAACCACTCCACGACCAGGGTTTCTGCCTATTGGAAAAAAATGCAAAAGATATCAGGACCACTATGAGCAAACAATAAAGAATGTACAGACTACCTGCTGTCACATAATCAAAACATAAAAACAGGACAAAACAAACAGCGATAAGTTAACAAAGAAAATCACTACTGAATGGCCTAAAGGTGGCAGACAACATCAAAACATAAAAAAAGGACAGAAAGGTTCCAGTAGATATCCAAAATAAAATGCCAGAAGACTTATCAGTAGAAAAAAAGGGACTAGAATTATCTGAGTGCCTCATGGGTTTGAACTGTCACCCTTTTGGTTAATAGCCATAGCATTTAATTGCTATGCCACCAGGATTTCCAAATTTCCTGATATAGAATTCAGATCTCTAATATTCAGAGCTATCCAAGAGTTGAAGCAAAAAGCAGATAAAAATGAAGGGAAGAAATAGACAAATTCATGAAAATAATATGGGAAAAAATGCTAAAATTCACAACTAGAAATCATACAAAAACAATTAGAGATCCGAAAAATAAACAACAGTGTTTCAGAAATGGACAGCATTATTAAAGGAAGGAGGAGCACATTTGAGGTGATGGAACACAAGATCAGCAAAATCAGATGAACACTTACAGACATCTTTGAGGAAAAATCAGAGAAAAGAATGAAGAATAATGAAGAAACTCTGAGAATTAAGTGGGATACCATCAAAAGCAAAAATTTGCAAATGATTGGAGCCCCAGAACAGGGAGAAAATGGAAAAATACGATTTTTGGAGAATTGCTGACGGAAAACTTCACTCATATTATTAAAGATGAAAAGCGGACCATCCAAGAATCTCAGCAAACCCCATGTGAGATAGACCGTAAAAGAAAGGCATCATGATACATCATAATTAAACTTGTTAAATCACAGACAGAGAAAAAATTTTAAATGTAGCTTCAGTAAAACAAAAAGTCACATGCGGAGGAGAAACAATAAGACTAAGCCCTGATCATTCAGCAGAAACCATGCAGGCAAGAGGGCAATGGGTAATATATGAGGCCTACCAATTAAGTTCGCAGACATCCTAGAAAAAGTACTACTATGGTCACCTTGGAAGTACTCCCCTTCGGAAGCTGTGTACCAATGCCAGTGCCTAGTCCACCCTTCACAGCAATTTTGGAACTTTTTCTGGAATGGCTATCCGAGCTGTCATTGTATTACCTTTGACGTCCTGAATGTCATCAAAATGTCTTCCTTTCAATATTTCCTTTATCTTCAGGTAAAGGAAAAGTTACTGGGGGCTAGATCAGGTGAATAGGAGGAGTGTTCTGATACAGTTACTTGATTACTGGCTAACAACTCCCTCATAGACAGCTATGCAATTAAGTTTGCAAACCTGCCACCATGCCACCTTGTGCAATGGCCGTTCCAGAAAGAATTCCAGAATTGCTTTGAAGGGTGGACTGGGTGCTCATGTCGGCACATAGCTTGCCAAGGGTAGTACTTGGACGGTGGCCATAGTGATATTCAGCAGTGAGGTATGTATGTATTAGAACAATTAAGTTTGCAGACTTGTCAGACCTCATGTATAACCTTGAAAGAAAAAAAATTGCCAACCAAGAATAATATGTCCTGCAAAACTCTCATTTAAATATGATGGTGGTGAAATTTGGGTATTTCCACATAAACAGAAATTAAGGGAATACGTCAAAACCAAATTTACAAGAATTATTTAGAGAGCAGACAATATCAGACCACAGCCTGAATCTAGGATACCAGACTATACCAGCGAGATACTACCCTAGAAAATGAACTCTCAAGCTCTACCAGACCCAAAAGAGTCACAGCAGGGAACCAAAGAGGTTAATTTGTAAATGGCAACAACATCAGAACAATAGAAGAAGGAGTCAATGGAGTAGATACAGAACTTATTGTTGTTAGGTGCCTGCCGAGTTTGTTCCGACTCACAGAGACCCTGTGAACAACAGGATGAAACACTACCCAGTCTTGCGCCATGTCCACAATCATTTTTTATGCTTAAGCCCATTGTTGCGGCCACTGTGTCAATCCGTTTCATCTAGGGTCTTCCTCTTTTTTGCTGACCCTCCACTGTATCAAGCATGATGTCCTTCTCCAGGGACTGATCTTCCCAGGCAACATGTCCACAGTATGTAAGATGCAGTCTTGCCATCGTGCTTCCAAGGAGCACTCTGGTTGTACTTCTTCCAGAACAGATCTGTTTGTTCTTTTGGCAGTCTGTAGTATGTTCTGCAGTCTACTCAAACACCACAATTGAAAGGCATCAATTCTTCTGTCTTCTCTGTTCATGGTTCAGTTTTCACACATATATGATGCGATTGAAAATACCATGGCTTGGGTCAGGCACATTTAGTCTTCAAGGTGAGATGCAGGTCACAATAGACTGGTTTAAACCTAGGAGATGAGGCTGAATTCCAAGGTAACTACAAAGGAAGTTAAACCTACTCATCAAAATGAGGAAGGACAACCAAATCTCAATAAAAACAGTCTACAAAAATGAAAAATCCACAAATCAGAGGAATTGAGCACAGGAAAAGAACACAGAAAAAGCATTGCAAGAAAAAAGCACTATAAAATGACAGCGACAAACTCAACAATTACATTGAATGTACATGACTTAATGCACCTGTAAAGTGACAGAACAGATTAAAAAAAATTTCATCAGTATGCTGTTTACAAGAGACATACCTTAAAAATAAAGACACTTTGCACTAGTACAATGAGAGATAATGCTAACAAGTGGAACAGATTTGAGAACCTAGATGTAAATCCATCTGCCTGATTGTCAGTGAGGGTCCAAAGTGCATCAAATGGGAAAAGGGCAATCTTTTGAGCTGATGGTGCCACAAAACTTTTTGTCGACTCGTAACGTGGAGTAAACTGGAAGGCATTATGCTGAGTGAAATGAGTCAGTCACAGAGGGACAGGTGTCCTTTGAGACCACTACTATGAAAATTCATGAAACGGTTTACACACAGGAAAAATGATCTTTGGTGGTTACCAGGAAGGGGAAAGTGAGGGATGGAAAAATATAAAAATAAATTTTTAAAAGAATGAAACGGAAATTTTAGAACTGAAAATACTCTATCTGAAATTTAAAATATATACATATCACTGAATAGGTTTAACAACAAATCAGAGGACTTGAAGCTAGAGTAATAGAAATTACTGAATTTAAAGAGAAATTAATGTACATGAAAATCTTTTGTAAATGTCCATGATCTGTGTTATGTCAGATATTACTTCAGGTTTCTTTGTTTTCTTCTTTCCAAGATTTAAATTCATCTTCTCTGCAAAGGGAGTGACTAGAATTTGTAAATAAGTCAGTGCCATTTAAGAGTACTCACCAATTCCCTCATCCCTCCTTAGCCATCTCCTTTTCATTATCAGACAAGCTGCTACATCATACTTTTGATTGCATCATTTTTAGCTTTTCTTCCTAATCTCCCCTCCCCTTCAGTCTCAAAGTCTCCTTCTGATGTGCAGATCCTGCAATGTCCTGTGTGATCTGTGCCTTCCTTTCAGATCTTAGCTCTCTGAATAACCCTTGCAGTCAAGTATTTTGCCCTCACTATTTTCTGAACAGAAACCTTGGTGGCGTTGTGGGTTGAGTGCTACATCTGCTAACCAAAAGGTTGGCAGTTCCAGTCTGCCAGGCACTCTTTGGAAACTTTGTGGGGCAGTTCTGCCCTGTCCTACAGGGTCACTATGAATCGAAATAAATTTGAAAGCATTGCATTTGGATTTTGGTTTTTTGAGCTGTTGTATGAGGTCACTAGAAACTTTGTATTCACCAGTTGGGGCTGTTTGCAGTGGGTCGCATTCACATGCTTCTGTGCAGCGTTTCCATCACTGTCAGCTCCCAAGTGCTTCCCTTCCCTTCCCTTCTTTTGCCCTCAGGTGCCACTGTCATCTTTCTCCTCCTTTCTCTTACTGTGTCTTTTCTGTGTTTTCCAATAATTTGTTCTTAGCTTTTTTCCTCCCTCATTTTATTGTACAGTCCCATCCAGTGTTGGTGACTTTAACATTTCAGAAGCCTCTTCTTTCTCTGGTCCATGCCACTCTAGTGTTCCAGTCCTGTATATTGCTGTCATTGATTGCTGAGTGTTTCTGTGTAAGCGTCGGGGAAAAGATAGCTCAAACTCACTGTGTCCAAAATAGAACTGCTCCCTACCAGTCAGTTTTTGTGCCTCTTGCACTTTGGGACTGTACCCTTATAACAACACCTAGTGTGTGGCAGTACCTCTGCAAATGTGAGTTGAAGGAATGAGTAGATTCTTCCATATGAATGAGTTGGAATTCTGAGACTTATTTTTTACTTAATCTCTGTGTCTAATCACTTCTACTCTGCTACCACATCACTTCAACCCTGCATCTGTTATTCCTGCTGCCTTTCCTTGAGTACTGCAGAAGCCCCCAGTTGGTCTTTGTCTGTACATTTCCCTTACTGATCTTTTAAATAATCTTTTAAGTAATCTTTTAAATGATCTTTTAAGTAACCTGGAATCACAGCCCTATGATGTGGTGTTGATGGTGATGATGATCACCTGAATTTTTGAACACTTCCTGTGGCCCCACTGTTCTCAGTGCTCCTGTGCTTATCTTAATTAACTCCATATCACCTATAAAGTACTTAGTATAATTATCCATATTTTATATTTTATAACTGAAACGTAGAGTTAAGTATCTTGTTATGATCGCATAGCTAGTAACTCATAGAGCTGGAATGTAAATCAAGAGTGAGCTGTAACTACTATGCTATTCCCCCTCCCACAAGATAAGTAATTATCATGCTGTTCCTCCTGTAATGTCTTACATAGTTCTACATTTTTAACAGAAGTAGAGTATCTTTTAGTCTTGTATTCGGTACCCTCTGTGAGCTGACCCCATCTCATTAGTTCCTTCTCCTTCTGTTTCTTTCCATGCCAGACTGAATTGTTGTGTTATATATTTATACTCTTCTCTGTGTTTTTACTGCTATTTTTTCTGCCCAGACACTATGCTCATTTTCTGCCTATTCATCTAAGTCAGGGCAAATGCCTTATTTTCCGCTGGGTCACCTGTTATTTATTTCCCACTCTGTGTGTTCTCTGAACTACTCTTACGGTACTTAGATGCTTTTTACTTCATAACATAATTACTGTGTTTTATCTTCCCTATTAGCCTGTAATCTCCTTGAGTGCAGCATCTGTGTCTTTTTCTTTTTTCCCCCCATCTCTGGGCCTTGCACAATGCATGCTTTCAAATATTTTTTCTTTATTAAATTTCTCTTCAAAAATGTTTGTTGACTAAGTGAAGAATCACTACAGACTATTAATCTTAAGATTTTTGTATGTACAACTTTAGTTTGCTATTTCTTATTTCCATAAAGTTCAATGGTTCACTATACTAATGCTTTACTGTAAATAGAGAGAACTGGAGAAAATGTTGATGGTCTGAGGATGTGTTTCTTGTTGTCTGACACTTTGTAACACTAAGATACTTCCATTTGAGCTATTTCATTGATTCTAAGATACTCTTATATACTGAAATTTCTGATAATAGAGTTTTGTGTCTTTAATCTCCCTGTAAATTGATGGCATTAGAATTCAGGAAAATGTGTTAATACAACAAATAGTGACTGTCTTGATTAAATGGCCGCTTGGAACAATATCCATGATTTCGATTTTCGTTTATATTCTTAGAGCATAGAATCAGTTCTCCATAGATTCTGCTGTCTTATCATTTCTTATTTTAGTGCTGCTTGAAAGCTTTTAAGATGAGGTGGTAAGGGTAAGCATTTCCTTTTAATTGGGGGAGGATGGGGGAGCTATTATGTTTTAGTATATAGGTTCTTAAAAGGAATGAATGAATGTAGAGTTTAGAACAAAGGCAAGTTGCAAGATTCCAGAAAGTATGATATTATTTATATTAAAATTGTTAAACGTGAAAAATGATACTGTCTTTTGTTTAGGGGTATATGCATGTGTAAAAAGAACGTAATGGTGTACAAGGGAATCAGTAAACCAAATTCAGAGCGGGGGTTGTCTTTGGAGGCAAGATGGGTAGGCCGGTAGATTGAGGGAGACATGCCAAGGGGTCTCCACTGTGTTTGTGATACATATTTTCTGTGCTAAATAGTGGGTGAGTTGGTGATTGTTACATTCTTCTCCATACCTATGAGGTCTGACAGTTAATTCCACAAACTTAATTGTTGTAAGTTCTACCTCACTGCTGAATAACACAATGGTCTTCTTTGAAATACTCCCTTTGGGAAGCTATGCACCAGTGCCAGTGTGTAGTCCATCCTTCAAAGCAATTTTGGAACTCTTTCTGGAGTGGCCATTGCACAAGGTGGCAAGTGTGTGAACTTAATTGGATAGTTGTCTGTGAGGGAGTTTTTAGCCGGTAAACAAATAACTACTAGAACACCCTCTGTACTCTTGTAATCTGGCCCCCGATGACTTTTTCTTTACTTGAATATAAAGGAAATATTGAAAGGAAGACATTTGGATGACATTCAGGACATCAAGGATAATGCAACAACAGCTCTGATGGGCATTCCAGAAAGAGTAGAATGCGGGCCGAGACAACTAGGTTTAAGGGAATTCCCAGACATGCATTTGTCTAACCTAAATGTTCTGTCAACCCTTCCAGTTTGTGAGTGCTGTGTAGGGTCATGTTCTCTCTGGGAGACGGGTAAGGAGAAAGTTTGGTACTGGAGCCATAGTGCATGGGCTTGAATCCCCTGCTGTGAGGTGTGACCTTGAGGAAGTAACTTATCTATGCTGATTCAGTTGTATTGAGAGTTAAATGAGTGAGTAGTATCTAATACATCCCAGACTAAACTAATTGACTTCAAATCTATTGTGATGCATAGGGACCCTGTAGGACAGAGGAAAGCTGCCCACAGGGTTTCCACGGTAGTAATCTTTATGGAAGCAGGCTGCCACATCTTTGTCCTGTACAGCTGCTGGAGGATTCAAACTGCTGAGCTTTCCAGTTAGCAAGTGAGCACTTAAGCACTGTGCCTCCATGGCTCCTTCCCTGATATATAGAAAGCAGTATAAAGTATTAGCTGTTTCTATTGTGTAATTGATTGCTGCCCAAGCTACTGTCATGTCCAGACAGCTGACCCTACAACCGGACAGCTGACCTCCTTAGACTTTGGTCTCTTTTGCAAGTAAGGAAGCCTCATTCTCTTTTCCCAGCCTGCCCTTTACACCACAGCCACCTTCTCTCAAGCACCAGTGTACTCTGCACAGCTGGGATGGGAGAGGTAGGGAAGTACAGCGCTTACCTGCCTGGACCCTTGGCACTTTTGAAAGCCCAGGCCTTGCTGCTTTCAGGAGCCACTCAACCAGAATTCTGCGCATTCTTATGCATGACTTTTCTCCCTAAAACCTAGTTGCCTCATCGTGCATTCTGCTTTCTTTGGGGAACTCCATGTTTGTAGCTGTCTGAATCTAGTTAATAGCAGGACTCAGCTTCTTTCCCATGAGGCTGTTGGACCTCTTGTATATCAAGGGTAGACTTGGCATCTGTTTAAGGGGTCCCAAATTTACTGTGACTGGTAAGTTCCCCAAACATTCTGTGATAGTCAAGAGGCCGGTGTCCCCTCCTTGAGCACATAGGATCCATAGGGAGTAGTGACAGCTGTAGCCCAGCCAGGATGCCCTGTTACATTGTTAACGTTTATAGCTAGCATTTGAATTCTAGCTTGCAAGTTTACAATGCAGTTTTCTCCTAAGTAATCTTATTTTAACTCCTAGTTAAGGATCAGTATCTGGTTTCCACTTTTCCAAAGGAGAATGCAGATTAAAAACATTGTAATCACATACTTGGAAAAGGACAGGCTCTCCTTTTGTTCTTGTGCCTCTTATACCAAGCTCTCTCTTACCAGGTGAATAAAGGTCATATATTTTGGTCAGCAGAGTTTGTGGTAACTGCAGCATTTAACATTAACCAGGTTTGGTGTAAAATTAACAGTATTGAAACTATTGGACATAATTGCATTTAAATTTAGGTCTCTGCTACTCTATAGGTTTGTGTGAACTGCAGCCAATTAAAACAAAACAAACAAAATGGGCGTCCATATTGTCCTTTTTCACAGAGCCACGATGGACACTGCTAGCCATAGCCTTGTCCTTCTGCAGCAACTGAACATGCAGCGAGAGTTTGGTTTTCTGTGTGATTGTACTGTTGCTATTGGAGATGTTTACTTCAAAGCCCACAGAGCAGTGCTAGCTGCTTTTTCCAACTATTTCAAGATGATATTTATTCACCAAACAAGGTAAGGATGTGTTTTTGTACATCAGAAGAATTTTTTATATTGTGCTATGTATGAGCCCATTATAACGTCATTTTGGGGATTATTTTTGGTGGTGTTATAGGTCAACTTAAGAAATAAAAAAAATACAACTTTTTTGGGCACACATGTAATTAAAAATTTCAGTGTATAGGATCCGTGGGGTAAGATAAGAATGGTAATAATAATAGCTAAAGTATATTACAGGTTTATTACCTAAGCACTGAGTCTTTATAATGTAAGCACTGTCATTATCCCTATTTTAGAGAAAAGGAGACTGAAACTAAATTGTTAAGTAACTTGTCCATCCAGGATTGTGCAGCTAATAAGTTGGACTCAAGTGTTGATCTGTGTGAAGCTAAAGATCTGTGTTTAATCATTAAATTACTGTTTCTTTTCAGTACTACTTCTGTAGGGAGAGTCATAATTCTGGCCACCTTATATTCCATATCAAAAATCATTTTGTTTCAGATATTTTTCTCAAAAAGTTTATTTCATTTTTTTGAAATTGGGTTACCCCAACACGGTAGATGCAGAGGGAGAACAGGAAACTGGTATTCACTTTCTGAGCTTTTGTAAAAGCTGAAAAGCTATAACTTGCAGGGCTCTTGTAAAAGCTGAAAAGGCCTCCAAGCTGATTCTGACTCACAGTGACTCTGTAGGTCAGAGTAGAACTGCCCCATCGCGTTTCCAAGGAGCACCTAATGGATTTGAACTGCTGACCTTTTGGTTAGCAGACGTAACACAGAACCACTATGCCACCAGGGTTTCCAAGCTCTTGGTAAAGAGCCTTTTAATTCATACTAGGTTAAAAATGAGAGAACTCCATGTGATTCTTGAAAGGGCCTTAATAATTGGGAGTCTAGTGTCCATTATACACACACACACACACATATTTGTAATTGTTCATTTACTAAAATATTTATTAAGTGCCTAAGTGTGCTGGGCAGTGTGCTAGATCTAGCTAACAGGTAAGTTATACTCCCTGCCCTGAAGGAGTTCACCATTTAATAGAGAAGTGATACATGTAATGTAAGTAATTGCAATGCAGTTGAACTCTGTGTCTCCATTTCCTTGACTGTAAAATGGGTATTGTGAAGATTAAATGGATTAATAAATTTAAATGCACAAAACAGAGCTTTACACTTTTAGCTGATGCTGTTAAAAATTAATAATTAACAAAAACTCATTGCTGTCAAGTCAATTCTAGCTAATAGTGACTGTATAGGATAGAGCAGAATGGCCACATAGAGTTTTCAAGGAGTGGCTGTTGGGCTTGAACTGCTGACCTTTTGGATAGCAGCTGAGCTGTTAGCCACTGCACCACCAGGACTCCTCTAACAATTACTATAAATCCACAGTAGAAGTGTGTGCAGTGTAGACTAGGCTGTTAGCAGTCCTATTTAGAGAACTTAAGGGACCAAGGGGAGTTTTCCAGATGTCGTAGAGGAGGGCAAGAATGTACACAGCAGAAAAGGGGGGAGATGCTTGAAAATCTATACAGATGTGAACCAAGACAGCATATTTGGACTACTGAGTATACCAGCATGATTGGACTACATGGCACAGAGAGGAGAGCAGGGGCGATGGTAGGGCTGCTGGTCCATGGGCAGCTTTTTATGCCGTGCCAGAGAGTTTCCTCTCTGACCTGTCAGTGTAGACTACATTCAGTTGTTAGAAATACACCTTCAGATCAGTCTCCTCTGAGAGCCGGAAGTTGGTTCCACTCTCCATGTACCTGCTATGTGCCAGGCGCAATGTGAAACTAAATCCTGGAGACACAGGTGACATGCCTGCTGGGTGGCCTCTCTCTGTTAAGCAACTCAAAACCCTCATGACAGAATTCTGTGCTGATAACAGCCCCCTGTCATGGACCGTGTATGTGTGTGTGCGTGGTGTGAGGGTGTTGGAGCTATGAGTGGACTCCAAGGCAGGCAGAGGGAATCCTGAGATGTCAGGACTAATGAAGTGGAAGGCCACAGCACTGCCACCTACACGGGCTGATGCAGTGATACATGGACTTCTGCTTCAGGGAGGGTAAGTCCCTTGACCAACCCATTGTTCTTGACATCTGACACTTCCCGTATATTATCGCAACCATAATTTTTCAGGGGATATCATGATTTATTGTCACACACTCATTCACATCTATTGCCTGAATTCTAGATTCGTATGTGAAAATCGGGTTTGGTCTTCTTTTAGAACTTTTCAAAGTTATAGCTATATTCATTTGTGATGTAAATAATAGGTATTGTAACATCTTTTGGAAGCCAAGATAACACTAGTGTAATTTAAATTCTAAGTGTTGCCAATAGTTTTTAGAGCAAGTTCCCTATTTTACTCACTTTTCTGTGCCCTGGTACTTAGCATAGTCCATGTCACTGAGCAGGCAGTCAGTTGATAAATGTTGTACTAATCAGAATATCTGTGTTTTCTAACCTTCTATCAGATTCCTAATAGTAGATTGACTACGGGAAGAAGAGTTGTTAACTGGGCCATAAAAGTGGCATAAAATACAAGTTTAATAAGCTTTCGTTCCTGTATTTTACCAGGCAGACTGCTAAGCTTGAACTTCTTAGGAAAAAATTAGTCATTAGTACATACATTAACTAAAAGCCAACTAGGTTGTGTTTCACTTTGTGTGGGTCTGTTTTTTTTTGTTTCTAACAGTGAATGCATAAAAATACAACCAACTGACATCCAACCGGACATATTCAGCTATTTGTTGCACATTATGTATACGGGGAAAGGGCCAAAACAGATTGTGGATCATAGTCGTTTGGAGGAAGGGATTCGATTTCTTCATGCTGACTACCTTTCTCATATTGCAACTGAGATGAATCAGGTATTCTCACCAGAGACTGTGCAGTCCTCAAATCTGTACGGCATTCAGATCTCAACGACCCAAAAAACAGCTCTGAAACAAGGGCTGGAGGTCAAAGAAGCTCCTTCCAGTAACAGTGGAGCCAGAGCTGCTGCCCAGAGTGACCACCCCCAGTTGCAGCTGTCTCTTGCCATAGGGCTGGACGATGGCACTGCAGACCAGCAGAGGGCCCATCCTGCAGCCCAGGCCCTGGAGGAGTGCCCGAAGCCCCCAGTGTCCATCAAGCAGGAGAGATGTGACCCAGAGTCTGTGATCCCCCAGCGTCACCCCTCACCCTCTTCTGAGGTGATAGGCCCCACTTTTGCTGACAGTATCAAAAGACACTTATGCCATTACTGCGGGGAACGTTTTGATTCCCGTAACAACCTGAGACAACACCTCCATACACACGTGTCTGGATCCCTCCCATTCGGTGTCCCAGCCTCAATTCTGGAAAGTAACGATCTTGGTGAAGTACGTCCCCTCAGTGAAAACAGTGAGGCTGTCGAATGCCCTAGGCTCAGCTCCTTCATTGTCAAGGAAAATGAACAGCAGCCTGACCGCCCAAACCGGGGCACCGCAGAGCCCTTGCAGATCAGTCAAGTGTCTTTGATCTCCAAAGACACAGAGCCTGTAGAATTAAACTGTAATTTTTCTTTTTCAAGGAAAAGAAAAGTCAGCTGTACCATTTGTGGTCATAAATTTCTCCGAAAGAGCCAATTGCTGGAACACATGTATACACACAGAAGTAAATCTTACAGATACAACCGATGCCAAAGGTTTGGTAGTACACTGGCCCAGAGATTTCAGCCGTATTGTGACAGCTGGTCTGATGTCCCCGTGAAAAGTTCTCGCTTATCGCAAGACCACTTAGACTCGTCTTGTGCTTTACAGTCAGAGCTCACACAGGAAAATGTGGATACTATCCTGGTTGAATAGAAGCTTCTTCAGAATTTTTACACCAATTCTGAAAAAGCAAATTCACATGTAATTTTGTAATTCATAAATTATTTTTCTCAATTTCTATTGACTTTTTTTTTCTTCTTTACCATTTACCCCTAGTTTTAAAGTTGTATGTAGTAGATCTTAGTATTATCACATAGTAATACATCGTTATTAAAATGTAATATTCAGTTATGGCTGTGAACTTTTCATAAGTTAAATCACAATTTATAAATCAGAAATCAGTGTAGAAATAAGAAAACTTTAGAACACATAATTATAGAATTATAGAATATTCCAGATTATAGAGCCAGTAAAATCAGACTGGCTGTGTAAGTAAATGAAATTTGTTTTACAGAATATTCCTGAGGATGGCTTTTGATTGTTTCATATCAATTAAGCATCTGTAAAGGAGTGTTTCAAAATATTTTCTGATATTTAGGAAATTAATAGTTATTTTAGTGCATACTTACAATGTTATAATGCATATACCAGATCATGCATAACTTTAAGATTACCTTTAACTTACCAACTTCATAACACCTAAATGACATTTACTTTTCAGCATTGTGCTTACCTTATTTTTAATGAAAAAATAAAGGGAAAAGAGACATGAAAAAATTTTTAATTGTGCTTTAAAAAGGGAAAAGTTTACAGTTGAAATCAGTTTCTCATACAACAGCATACACACATGTTGTTATGTGACCCTGGTTGCTCTTCCCAGTCCTGTCCAGTCTTTATTTCCCTTGTCCATTCAACCAGCTTTTGTCCCCCTCTGCCCTCTCATCTCACCTCTTGACGGGCTGCCTGGCTACTCTTCTGTGTCTACTTAAGCCAAGAAACACACTCTTTGCCAGTATCATTTTATGTCTTATAGTCCCAGTTCAATCTTTGAAGAGTTGGCTTCAGGAATAGTTTCAGTTCTGGGCTGGCGGAGAGTCCAGGGGCCATGTCTTCTGTGGACCCTCCAGTCTGTCAGGCCATCAAGTCTGGTCTTTTTACTAGAGTTAGAGCTCTGCACCCCACATTTCTCCCACTCTATCAGGGACTCTGTTGAATACCTGAGGCATAAAAATTTCAAAGAGAGAAGGAGTAGGCTGAATCTGCACAGAGAGCACACAGAGAGGAAGTGTCAGGTAGACGTGCACTAGCTCCCCAGCCGTGTTAATCTAGAGTGCTTTTGCAAGGACTTCTACAGCCAGAGGTTTACATGTGTTTAAAGGGAAAAGTGATAAAATACAGATTGTCTTCCAGCCCTCAGTGCCAGAGGATTTTTCAGAGTGGCCTCGATTCATGTTCATTTTCTGAATTTGGCTTGAAGAAGTAAACTTCCAGTGGAATTAGTTTTCACTTTATTCTGGCTATCAAACCAGCAGAATGGATGTATTCAGTGTTCTAGAACTGTGTTTAAAACCATAATTATAAATTTCCGTCTGTTAATAAACTTAACTCTCTTCTGTAATGGTGGAACTTACAGAGGTAAACAACAAGAAAAACTAAAGTTGATAGAATAAATGATAAGTTATCTTTCTGTCTTCTCCTGGCAAATAGCTGGTGAAACTCCACCACAAAGAATGGATTTCAGTTGTTTCCAAAATTTTAAAATTTCAAATGCTATTCAGGAGAAACAGGCTTCAAAACACCCTCAATCTTTTTTGTGTCTTGCACAGCTGTTAAATTCTAAGTCTCACTGATAGTTTAATAAATGTAATAAATTTGGTTTGTGAGCCTTAGAATTTAACTGTGTGTAAAAACTCTTGTGCACCCTGCTCCTGACTGAACAGTTCTGAGGACATTTCCTGACACACTCAACAGCATCAGTGTTGAATCAGAAGTGTGCGCAAGAAGTAATATAGCTAATTCAAGGGAGGTTCGGTGAATCACAAAGTGATGTGAAGGAGAGCATAGGTAAGCAGGTTAGCACTTGAGTTTCTGCCTTTGACAAGTGAGCAGAGTCTTCTGGGGTCAAGACTGATGTATGCGAGAGCAAATCTAGCTATGGCTATAGGGTCACTTGTGCTGAGGTGATTGAAACAAATGTGTCAGAACTTCATCCAGTCTTAAAATTTTTTCAACTGAGCCATTCAAGCAATTACTGGAACTTATACTGTCCTCAAAGATTTTATCTCATGTATAGAGCCACACTTGATTGCTCAGGAGACAGTGCTCCAGATGCAGTTGATATTAACTGTCACCAACGCCTTTGTTTTGTGACCAAGTAATTTTGTCAGATTGGATTAAATGTCAACTCAAAGTACCTTAAAAGAAACTTGGATGACAAAAATGTATACAATTAAAAAAAAAAAAAGGCCCAGTGAATAAATCTTCAAAATACAGGTACACAAATCTTAACACTGTTCTCAAGAATTTTAGGCTATTCAGGATAAACTCACTAGCCACCTTCAAGTAAAATTTTGTTATTGTCATTAAGATAACAATTTTCCTGGTTTTTCTCTCCTATATTTTTTCTTGCCTGCCCAGCCATTAGTCCTTGGCACGGGAAATATGTAGCTAATGGTGAGAATTAGAGATAACGTGACCGTTGGGGTGGGTGTGGGGGATGGGTAAGACTTGCCTGTGGCCACTTGGCTAGGATAGACAACACTCCTTTCAAGCAGTAGTGTATCTAAGTTTGTTGGCAGTTAAGAATGATTAACTGTTTTTATTCATATGATTTGTTTTAATATTAGGACTTCAAAGCAAATGTTCTTTCCTTAATCCTTAAAACATTCTTTTTAGGGAGTTCATTTTACCAAAAAGATGCATTCCAGAGCATTGGTTCTAGAGAGCAAATGAATAGAGGTATGAGGATTGAACCTTGTTTGGGTTTTTCATTTATTGAATGGGTATTTTTTAAAAATAACTTGTCATAGGCCTAACATCTGTTAGGATTGCATCTGTTTTTTTTAAACATGATTTTTCACTAATAAAATCTACTTTGTTGAAATAAATATCTTCCAGCTGAACTACTTGGCTTGGGCTAAATCAGTCATCTGCAAAATAAAACTATCATCTTAGCCAGTATCCTAATAATAAAATGTGGTTTGCATAATGAATACCTAGCATGTAAAACTGGAAATGCTATATTCACTTTCATCAACGTATCAAGCAAATATTCAACAGATATTTTCCCCTTGGATCAACTTGAAATTTCCCCTGCTTTCCAGATCTCATGTAGAGTTGTTTTCTGGAGAAAAATGGACTATTATTTGAATATTTGTCTTTATTGGCATATTGTCGGAACTCAGTATATGATAAATGCAGTCTGCCTTATGTGAAAACCAAAAATGCTTGATTTATGACACTTACATTGTTATGCCTTGGTCTGACTTTCTCTGATTCCAGATTTGTCAAGTAGTTATAATAAATACCTACCTCACAGGGGTGTTGTGAGGATTTGTACTGAAGTCATGTTAAGTTCTCAGAGTTATTACTGGTAAAACCAGCCATTTAAAGAAAACTATGTTTATTCTGTAGGTAAACCTATTAACATCAGTATTCCAACCTATAAATTCTAGAACATATTAGAAGCAACCATGCACTATTTAATAATCAATAACTAATGGACAAAACTTATTTTCACCTTTTATATATGCCTTAGAAACAGCAGTGTTGCTGTAATTCTGTTCTACCATGACTTAATCATTGTGTTTCTCTTTAGCTTTCAGTGAGAGGACAGTTTCAGCTTTATGAAAGTACCTCAGATATACTGTTGTGCTCATAGGAAAAAGATCAGAAACAATGAAGAAATGTTCTTATTTCTTTCATCTCTGTCATCTGAACAGCAGATAGGGACATGAAGGTGAGCAGGGATGATAACAGTAATTCATTATGTTCTTTTTTTAGTATTGAAGGTTTCACTTAAAGCTGATGGACATTATATTAATCATGGAGAGTTTGGAAAATGTATGATTCCATTAAAAGTTAATGTGCACAGGCAAATTCTTGATGTGATTTCAAACCGTTAATGATAAGTATCAGTAGTTTGTAGTAACTGAGGTATAAATAGGGCACGTTAAGAGTTCTTCTAATGTAATTTGTGTCTTTGTTTTAAATGAAATATAGCTCTGTGGTGCTTTATTATAGTTAATTTAAAAATTTTTAAGAGTGTAATTTGTGATTCTTTTCTGCTGTAATTTTGTGTTTCTGTGGTTGGTCTCTGAAAACTAGTGAGGTTATTACACAATTGCCAAGCCTGGATGTCTTAAGTACAAGATATTATAAACTGTGATTTTTCTTTTCAAGACTCAGAAGAATCCGCTTTCTCCAGTATGTATCTGTGCCACACTTGCTTACTTAGTAGATATTATACCAGATGCAACTGATTTTGTCACCAA
This sequence comes from Heterohyrax brucei, assembly GCA_028571685.1. Lineage (NCBI taxonomy): Eukaryota > Metazoa > Chordata > Mammalia > Hyracoidea > Procaviidae > Heterohyrax > Heterohyrax brucei. The sequence goes on along the minus strand of CM053151.1, from coordinate 85,632,500 downwards.
TACCTCTGTTTTGTGCCAAAGTGATTTTGCTGGTATTAGATTAAATGTCAACTCAAAGTACTTTAAAAGAAGCTTGGATTGCAACATGTACACAATAAGGTCCACTGAAGAAATCTTCAAAATACAAGTAACACACAGCAAATACAGTAGACCAAAATCAGTAATACATAGTATAGGTAAACTCTTCCACCTGATGGACTGTGAATTTGCTCCAGAAACATTGCTGCAGAAAGTTCTGTATTGTCTGGTTATAATGGTGACAGTGGATTTCATGTATTTTATCATGACAAATAAAGCACTGTGACTTGATCATAAAGAAAACCTTTTATTAGCTAAGCTTTTAGATTGTTTTCTTGTTTTACAGCAGTGTCTGCCAAACCTTGTCTTCCTTGTGTTGAGGTAAGTCATCTCTGTGCTGGGGATCATTCTGAGTGTTGAAACGCACAAGGCACTACTGAGTCTATTTCTTGTCACTGTGATCTGTGTTAATAGACCATTGGTGTCCTAATTCTGATTACCATCTCTAGGAAGATAGGTAGTGGGTATTCCAGATGTTTTCTGCTTTGCTCCTTTTCTCTTTTTCTTGTTTATTTCCTACAGTATTCCTTTTTCTTGCCGCTCCACTTCAGAAACATAATGTAGAACAATGGTTCCCAACCTTGACAGTTTGCCCTTCCCTCACCTCCAAATTCCCCTCTCCCCACCATCCTTCTGGGGACATTTAGCAGTGTAGAGATGCTTTTGGTTGTCCCAACTTGAGGACTGGGAAAGAGGCTACTACTGGCATCTGGTGGGTAGAGGCAAGGATATTGCCAAAGATTATACAATGGAGAGAGCAGCCACCCAAAGAAGTACTCAACCCCCAAATGTCACCAGCACTGAAGTTGACTAACCTTGATCTAGAGGGTTAAAATTGGTTTTGTGATCGTTGTCAAGAGCTAAAGGATACAAAGAAAGTTAAATCTGGAGATTTCTGCCTTAGTTTTCTCTGGTGTTCATACTGTTCATATGTTGATGTGAAAAAAAAAAAATCCACTAGTGTCAAGTCAATTCTGACTCATAGCGACCCTGTAAGACAGAGTAGAACTGCCTCATAGAGTTTCCAGGGAGCCCTTGGTGGATTCACACTGCTGGCCTTTTGGTTAGCAGACGTAGCACTTCACCACTGTGCCACCAGGGTTTCTGGTAGAATATGAGATGTGTTAATTCAGAATTATATTCTGCTTTTCCCTTATCACAGCTTTTAAAAGATGAAAAACTTGACTACAAAGCACAGATATCTTGAACAGCAAGATAGTTTTAAAATTCTTCATGTAATTTTTTTAACTAAATATGTCTCTAAAGAGGACTCATCATGAAATAAGATGTGACTGTAGGTTTTAATTTTTGTTATGAGGTGGGTCAATTTTTTATATGGCCAAAAGGTGGCAGCAGTGTACCTTTAAAATATGGATTTTACATTATGTTCAACTTAGGCATCATTGTTTGCTCCATTCACTATTTATTTAGTGCTTAGCTCCTCTTAGATCTTGCTTTCTTTTACAGAGTTGTGATTAATGGGAATTTTTGTAGAATTCCGTAATATCTTAGTACTATCTGCTGTATCTTGATGTTGGTCCTTGATCAAGATGCTTCCAGTCTTTGATCAAGATACTTCCAATTTGTATGTAAATATAATAGCTTTTTAAAAATAGAACAGACTGTGATTGTTACACTGAGTATTTCTTAGGATCCACATTATTAACAGCAAGGTCATGATGTTTTGGTCTCACTTGTATTGGCTCTTATCAAGCAGCCCAAACTCAATTTTTGAGTAAATACCCCTGTGCTTGTTTCTTGCCTCTTGTTTCATTTTTGTTATCAACAACTTGTGAGGCAAGCCATTGTTTTTTCTTTTTTTTCAAATTTGCTTTCTTTTTCAACTATGGATCAACAACTGATTTTTTAAGCTGCTGTTCTGACTTCCCTCACTTCTTTCCAACCAGTTCCATTCCCTGAGTAAGTTGCACACTATGCTGTCCAGTTGATTCCAACTCCTAGTGACCCTCTAGGACAAAGCAGAACCACCCTATAGAGTTTCCATAGAGCAGCTGGTAGACCTGAACCACTGACCTTTTGGTTAGCAGCTGTAGCTCTTAGTTGCTGTGCCACCAGGGTCCCTGAGCAAGCTTAGACTTCTTTATCCTTTACATAACCCTCACCTACAACTTCTCTTGTTTTCCAATACTGAGTGAACACAGTCTGCCTTTGGTGTTTTCCCCCATCATTTCTGCTTGCAACATTGTTACCAGTTTTATTGTAGGACTTAATGTTTAGTTACTAAATACTTTATTAAAGTTTATTTTATAACTGATTAGCCAACTTGAAGAGTGAGCCCACTTTCTCTCCGATATATTCTCTTCCAATGTTTATACAATTGTTGAAAGTTTTTGTTTTTTTTTAATCAAAAGAACCTGGTGATATTGTGCAAGATAATGGAAATAAAGTATTTTCCCTTAAGCTATTATTGGAAAAGCATGTGTCCCTTCCTGTCAGAAGTCTCTGGAATGGTGTTGTTCCAAAGAGGTGTTCTGCACTGCTGCACTGGTGCCTGCCGGGAACCAGAGGAGAGTCTTGTGGAGGAAGGAGGCCTGAGAAGGTCACCTTCACTGGCTGTAGTTGTCACCCCTTGTCTGGTCTGTGCTGTTTCAGGAAGGTCTGTGTCAGATTTGTGTGGGCTAGATAGGTCTTTGAGGAATGAGATCCCATGAGTTTAGTTCTGCTACATTTATCTGTAGTGGAAACCATACAGTCCAAACCTTATATAAACATCTAATTTTTAAAAAATGGGTAACTATCATTTGTAGTAACTGCCTTATAGAATAGAAAAATCTAAAAATGTATGGTAAACTTTTAGAAAATAGACACACCTGTTAAACTTTTTGAACTAGGAAATGTAGCATTTGCAAAGGTGGGGGAAAGGATTTAAAATGCAGACCAGAGATTGTAGGGGAACGAGTCTCAGAAATTTTCTTCCAGCGACAGTTCTCATTGTCCAGCATTGCTCTCCCTGCATGTATGTGCAAAATTTGGTGCTGAGCTCAGTGGTTCCCATCCCCCTTTACTGTCACAGTATTTTTAAAGTGTGGAAGCAAAGGCATATATGGAGAGGACTCCTTTTCAGTTTTGCAGATCTCTCAAACGTGGGTGGCTTTCCTTAGAGCCTCCGTGTGTAGCAATGCAGATCGTGCAGCACGCAGCACTAGGGGGCGCCACCCACCAAATGAATGCTGCTCTTAGGCTTGGGCTGTGCGGTTTGCACAGGTGTGCCTGGCAGCCTGCCGAAATTTCCTTATGGTTTTAATGTTTAGATTAAGAAGACCTTATTTTGAGTATCTGTAGCAAGCAGCAGTTCTCACCCGTATAGTCAGGAAATCATATTAAAGTACAAAAAATAAATCCCAAATCATTGCCATTGAGTTGATTCTGTCCCGCAGCAACCCTACAGGACAGAATACAACCGTCCCTTAAAGTTTCCAAGCCTGTAAATTTTCACAGAAGCAGATCGTCACATCTTTCTCCCACAGAGCGCATGGCTGTTAACCAAAAGGTCGGCGGTTCAAACCTACCAGTTGCTCTGCAGGGGAATGAAATTTAAGTACACAGGTTGTATAAAACACAGTAATTTTAGAGTAAGATGTAAAATTAACATGCTCTAAGTGACATGACTATATGTATTTGTCAAAATTTCTAGAACTGTGCACTCAAAAAGGGTGAACTTTACAGTATGTAAGTTATACCCTGATTAAAATAATGTCACCACTATAAATATAAAAAAAGTCATAGACTTTAGTGAAGCATGCTGTTTGCTGTTTTTCACTGTTAGCCATTCTGCAGGTCTGGGTAAGCTTTGGCCAGATGTCTATAGTAGGGTGTAGAGTAGACTCATAAAATTAAAAATAATTACAAGCAATTTCACTCAGATCAGGCAGATTGATGATAACGCTGTTAGTGGAACAGTGCGTAAAACATGAGAATGTTAGGCTGCGTTTTTTTTTTTTTTTTTTTTTTTTTAACCTGAATTGAGTAGGACCAATTGTTCTGGCATTCTGTGCATCTCAGCTGTACACAGAGGGCAGGGACAGTCACTCTGATCAGGAGGATTGAAAGGCTCAGGGCTTGGATGGCTTAAAAGAGAAGTGATATTCTGACGAAAGGTCTGTGCAATACACGGCTGTTTCACAACGAGCCTCTGCACTGTCACCTGCATGTGAGGATACTGGATTAGTTAGAACACGTGTGCCTGTGGCTCCCGATTAGTTGTATGGATTACAAACGTGGTCTGGAGAGTCACTCACACCCACACTGACCCGAAAGTACAGATGTCAGAAAGGGAAAAGAGGTTGAAGTGCGAGTATACAAATGACTGCACCTGCTCGTGACACCCAGGCTCCTTCCTCATCTGCCATGATGCAGAAGAGGAAGGCCAAGGTTTTATGGCTGTGAGTGTAGCTGTGAAAGGATATAAAAGGCTTCATCACTACCCTCTAATTACACAGTCGTAAAGATCAAGATAAGGAAAGCTGAAAGTCCTATCTGAGATAAGCCACAAAGCACAGGGTTGGAAGTGCACTTTTCCTATTGCTAATGTGTAGAGATTACTGGACATGGCTATCCTAGATGTTATGATAGGTTGGAATTTACAGAGATGTTTTAAAGGAGTTTTCTAAGAGTCACTGCACCATCCTCCCCTTACCTTTAAAAAAAAAAAAAAAGCATTGCCATCAAGTCACTTCTGACTCATAGCAATAGGATTCTCCAAGGAGCAGCTGGTGGATTTGAACTGCCAGCCTTTTGTTTTGCAGCCATAGCTCTTAACCACTTCACCACCAGGGCTCCCTGCTTGCCCAAGTTTTCCTTAGTTGTTCATGGTGCCTGTACCCAGGTTTGCTGAGGATTTGCTGTGAATGTGCAGTGTACTCATGTTCGCATACACACTCTTTTTCCTTAGCTCTGACAGCTTTTAGAGGAAAAAAAGTAGATATTCAAAAAGGATCTGGGGATCCCAAACTTCAGCATGAAAGGGATGTCTGAACGGGGATTAGCAGAACTGCTTGTGAGGACAACTTTTGCAAGAAATAGTGTTATCATTTTCTACTAGAAAGATGGGATTTAATGAAAGTAATTTTTAAATTTTCTGTAGCAGGTACCTTAGTAAGATACTTCACAATGTGTGTACCTTGATAAGATACTTAGGCGCAAAGTTTTCAGAATTTTAACTGTAAATTGTTCTAACATTTGGATAATAGCCTTTCACAGAGCTCAGTTATTATCAGAGAAAACAGAGTCGTTAACAACTGAAGGAAATCAGTGCCTTCGGAACACAGGACTTTTGAGTCACCCGACATTAACAGGCATCACCTGAATAACTTAAGTGTTTTCACATCAAGATTGCGCAGGTATTTCGAAAACCATAAAGATTATTAACAATCCATAGGGTGATATACTGCAGAAAAGACAACTCATGAGTATTTACAGGAGATGATAAAAAAAGTGCTCTTTGTCAAATTCAAAGATCACATGAAAGTCAGAATTGTCTTTTAGATGTAATTAGCTCATATGAAACTAAAATCAAGTTCTAGGTGTTTGTGTTCCTCTTGGCTGGAGGTGGACTCTTAGGCATGTCAGTGAAAGTATCTCCAGACCAAAACTTTTGGCACTGCTAACTTTTAGTTTCATTAGTGTGATCTTAATAGCTTGAAAAAGTGAACATAATTGATATGTTTCTTTGAAAAGCCAGGCGTGGATAAATAATATAGCCTAAAATAAAACATAAGCCAGTACATCATTTATTCTGTATTAATAATGAGTACATATTTGAATTTCACTTAAAACCCTTTTTCTACAGAGTATTATCTTTTTCATATTAGCATCTGGTCCACAGTAATACAGTACTAATTTTAATGAGAAGTATAATAATGGAACTTTTACTTTTGTAATAGCTCATCCACTTAACATTTTTAAAGACAAAGAACTACTATAAATATGTAACATATTACGCAGGCTTTTTTTCTGCACCTGTTCACAAATCAGAATGAATACACTATTTAGAAACTTAATGCTTTCAGATTGCACCGATATTCATATCTCCATCTTTCCCCCCACCAGACAAAATTAAATGTCTTTTCACACACCCCAGGCTCTTTCCTTGTCTTCACTGATATGGCATCAATGATGCTGTGTTATCCTGCTGTGTCCCTGCACTTTCATCCTGGTGCCCGTCGGCACCACCTCCTATCCTGAGCTCTTACAGGCTGGGAGCCTGTGGCCATCATCAAACCGTTTGGCGTCTATTATGCCTACCATTTGTGTTTCATCAAAGTGAATTCAGTCAGGACACACTAAATTTTAGGTAGCTTCCTTTTGATAGTTAACATTTTTGTTACTAAGAATCAGTAAAAATTCTTTTCAGAAAGTGTACCACAAAATGTAGTATTTACTACAATTTTGAATTCTATGTATTAAGAAACTTCATGTTATACAATAAAATGTCATAGGAATTTAAACCTAAATAACCTCAAACTTGAAATGAAGATTTTCAAAAGTCCAGAAATGGCACGCAGAAAGCCAAATCACATTGTAGTGAGTATGAGGTGAAATTAGAAAGTAGATTTTACACAGCTGAATAAAGTCAACAATAAAAGGATATTTTCAAATAATGGGATTCTAAAGCCTACTAAATGTTTAAAAAATTCTACTGTAAACTCCTAAAAAATTAATTCTTTAAAAAAATAAGGCAACTCGAAGTTAGAAATTTGTGGATGAAATTAAGCTGGATTGCTTATAGAAGCCAGATTTGTCCGGTGCTCTCTCCTGACCTTCATGTCAAGAAGCCTTTTTTTGCAGGAAGGCTGCTCACATACACTGGTGAAATAACAGTCTTTCATAAGGAAATCAGAGAGTTTCCAAGACTCCACTAAGTAGTAGATTAATTAAAAGCGGCACAAACTTGGTGCTGTCACATAGGTGACTTGGGAAGAAAATTATGCAGACAGCTTTGCTGAAGCATTCCACTTGTGCCACATGCTTATTATTCTTTGAACTGGAGGAGGTGGCAGGGAACATAATTTCTGTTTGAAAGTTCTTTTGTTTTCAGCTACCTTTACTGAAGTGTTACTGTGTACTATTTTTACATTCTATGAAAGTGCTTTGAGAAAATGTTAAGTGAACAGTGCTACACAGAATAGAGGATTTTCATATTCACCACGTTGTAAGGAGCAACGTGAGTGATAGTTGACTCTTAAAAGGGGGAAGATAACATGCTGGAAAAGTTAATGAGTGGCCTATAAATATCCCATCCTATGAAATTCTGAAATCATAGAGAAACTGAATCTTAAGTAATTTAATAAATATCCAGTGTCCATTAAAAGCAGCATTTATATCACAGCAAATTTCAATGAAAATTAATGTTCTTAATTGCCTTTCAGATGATCATTTTAATGTTGTCAAATGGATGCGAATTAAATAAAAGGCGATTTATAACTTCCATAAAAGGTCAAATAGCTTAAAATAAATACCATTACAATTGAAAAAAAATTTTTTCCTAGAGAATTCTAAGTCGTGTTTCCTGCGTATTTCTGTAATAGCAAAACAATTTGGGTCACCTTAGAAATCACTTTAGTTAATAGGATTTGTCCATGTAGCAGCTATCGTCTGATTGGGACCAACTGAATTTCTGGATTTCTTTTTTGAACTGGAATCCTATATCCTATTTATTTAATTTGCCAGATAGACTCAATAGGAAAGACAGAGGAGAAGCCACTTAAGAATGAAAGTAGAATATACATCTCATCATAAAAACAATCATAATACATTCTAATCAAAAATATATCAAACAACACTGGAAAAGTAGAAATCTAGAGCTAGTTTGATAAAATGTTATCTTCTTAACAACAAAAACAATCATCATACATATTTACTTGGTATTGGTTTTTAAAAAAATCTCAAATAATACCTAAACTCTCCAAAATATTTTCAATAACTGGTAAATTTCTAAAAACTACAATAATAGTGGCCTGAGCCATCCTCGCAGTAAGTAAAGACAAGATTCTTTAGAGCACTAAAATGCACCAACACGAATCAGGTTTCAAAAACTGGGCACTTTTAAATATGATGTGATATTTGCTGGTAGCTGTTCAAGTCCATTAGCACCGCATCGAGTGAATTAGAGTAATTTTAAAGATGACTTCACAGACTTTAAAAAAATGTTTAAAAGCTATACAGTTAAAAGAAATTGATTCATGGGGTCATGTGTTTTGACAGATCACATTTCTCTTTGCTAAATTGAAGGACTTTTTTTCTTTATAAGATTATAAGCTTGGAAGTACAAAAACTGGGAAAATACATGTTTTGAGGTAAGACTTGCATTCCAGTAAAGAATCTTGCTAATGACATCCATTATTTGGTTCAAGTTCAAAATCAGATTAGTTTCTTCTGCCAGAAGTCTCAATATATACTTAGAGATAGCAGGAAAGAAAATTCTAAAGGACCAGTTAGCAATATTTTCATACAGTCTATAAATAATACAAGAACTCACCCAGATCATTTAAAATCATCAAATGTACATTCTTTCCACTGAGATAAAGCTCTTTAGAAGGTACTTTATGACTTGAATGGAAGTTCTTTGTTACTTCATCTGTGTTCAAAGTAGTAATTAACTGTCACTCAGTTTGGACACCTTGGGACAATATGATGTAAACCCTAGCCTGTGAGGTAGGGATGTGTGGCCATTTCATACAAGGAAAAATTGAAGTAGAATTGCTTTTTCAAGTCAGATGCTCCCCTTTTAAATATCTGAATGAAAAATGCAAACAAGCCTTTCGCAGTTGTTCTCAGTTTCTTTTTTTTGGTAAAGGATTAGTTAGATTGAAAATACCAATACCTTGTTGCCATTGAGTCAATTCCAACTGATAGTGACCCTATAGGACAGAGTAGAACTGCCCCACACTGTTTCCAAGGAGCTCCTGGTGGATTCAAACTGCTGACTTTTTGGTTAACAACTGTAGGTGTTAACCACTACACCACCAGGGTTTCCGAAAATACTAATAGGCAAGTTAATTTTCAGTACCCATGTAAAATGCTTTTTACTGGTTTCTTTCAACACAGAGGCAGTGAAAGAATGTTGACATTTAAAATGTCATGTGCCTTAGCAATAACTTTTCACTCCTCAACCATGGCATGGACATGGCTCCTTCCTGGTCAAGAGTGAGTAATGGTTTCACTAAAGGACGATGATTCCATCCTGCTTATACTGCTAGGTGACCTTGCATCCTTGCTTTCTTCTGTCTTTGAGGAGGGGTTGGTGTATATGGTTCACATAGAAGTAATCCTGCAAGATGGAGCCTGTGTCATCTGTGGTAACTGGCTCAGAAATTTTTCCTTCTCCTAAATGAAAAACAATATTCCCCTCTTTGTTGTTGTTTTCAAATTGGGATAATGCAATACATATTTTGAGGTCAGACCATTGCCCAGGAATGTAACAACTATAAATCACACCTTCAGAAAAATAGCTCACCTTACCATTTTAAACTATATAAAAAGCCAGCCAAGCCCAGTGCCGTCGAGTAGCACTGTTAAAAAGTTTAAAACCAGATGCAGTGTTAGCTTATACACAGAGCAGAGCTAGCAAAAGGAAACCAGATTTTGTGACACCAGAAGACAGAAGAGCTTATAGCATACAGCAAGTGCTCAATAAATACACCTTCCTTCCCCAAAGCACTGCAACATCCACATACCATTTTGATAACCCCCTTTGTGTCACTTTGTCTTGCATTCTGTTCTGACTTCTTCGGAATCAGTACAAATCCACCAAGTTTCAGTGGTGGTTACGGTTAGTTGCTGTCAGGTTGATTCTATAGGGAGGGCTTTATAAACCCAATTTATTCTTGAGTACTTCTGGATTGGAATTGTACCTTTAAATTCTACAGATAATAAATCTCATTTATCAATGACGAGGAAGTGCAAAAAATATGTAAGATCATTCCACCTTATGATCTGGAAGTGGAGTCACTGTAGAAGATTGTTTATTTTATTATCATCAGAGAGCATTTCATTAACTAGCTGCTCTATAGACAACTGGATAGCATTCTTGACGAGAGAAGACGCTGTTTCTATTAAGAGTGTTTCATACTGTTCTGAAGTTCTACCCTCAAAACCACTGTCGTTGGCAAAAACCCCTACTTGTTCATTTTCAATGGAAATTAAAAATTGCTTAGGAACATTTTTAGATTTCTTGACATCAAATTCACTGATTTCAGTGTCTGTAATAATGATAGCAATTGGCTCCATCCTTTTGCTTTCTTCTGATTTGGGTTTCTCCACACTGATCTCATCGTCTTTCATGCTTGATTCATGCATACTCACTTCAGTATCTTTAGGCTTACTCTCTTCAGTGACAATCTCACTACATTCACGGTCTTTCCCATTCCATCCACTTTCTAGGATATTGTTGTTTCTGGCTTCTTCCACAATTTGTTGATCTGGGATTGCAGGTGGGGGAGGGACATCAGAAACCACTGGTAGCTGATGCTCTGTTTCGGAAGTTTCAGGTGGATTTGCTTGCTCATGTTGGACATCTTGTTTCTCCTCCAGTGTTTTGACATCCTTCTCGAGAATTAGAGTTTCTGTTTGAATAGCAGAATGGCCAGTATCTAATCCAAGCTCTACCAGAACCACCTTCCCTCCAGAAGTTGTGCTGTTGCTCACGTTTTCTTCACATATCTCATCAACATCGTTCTGTGAGACAACTTCCTGTAGATCCTGGGTCGACCTGGCCTTTGTTGTCTCGTCTCTCAGTTGAATCTGAGGTTTTGCTTCCAAACTTTCAGCCTCTTCCTGCACTTTGATGCTGCAGTCCAAGTCTTCTATAATTTTGGAATGACTGCTGCTTCTCCCACCTCTTGAGAATCTTATGCAGGGAAACTGAAGTCTGGATTTTGCCTTTTTCTTGGGGAGACCAGCATCCTCAGCATTTATTTCAGGTTGCACTTTAGTCTCAATGGTGCTTTGCTGCTTTGATGAATCTGGCCTTTTGCTGCGTGTTACAAGACGTTTGAATGAAGCCCAGGCCCCTCCTGGGGGCTGTGGCTGATCAGAAGCTGCTGCATCCTTGGCGGCAGCTTCAGAGCCAGCTTTGGGCTTCAGAGCTTTGGCTGTTTTCTTCCTTCTCTTGAAGCAGAGTGTGGAGGCTTTTTCATCTTGCCTCTTGTCCTGGTGACTGACTTCTGCTGATCCTGTCTCATTCTTGTTTTCTACTTGGATTTCAGAAACAGTGGTCTCCATTTTTACACTTTACTTTTTCATTCCACAGAGAACTCTAGTCTCTCTTCCTAAGCAGGCTTTTATGCCAAAAAATATGACAGCATCATCCACAATAAAATTTCTTCCAGGTGTTCTCATTCCTCTTGTCTTAATCCATGCATTTATTTTAGGTGTTTTCTCCAGTATCCAAATGCCTGATTTCTCTATTTCATGTAATTTCTCTCTTTACTTTCTTCATGAGAGACCTTTAGTGCTTAGATTTTTGCTTTACTTAAAGATCAACCTGATGAGAGAAAAGAGAGTTGTATTTTATTGCACTATTAGTATTTTCTACAGAGTCTGTTAAGCAATGTGGTTTTATTAAGCATGGTTCTCCTCTAACTGACTGAAATGACCAGAGGATAAAAACTGGAGTTTACTTTTCCCCCTATGAAAAGATTCCATTGTGACTCTATTTTGCTCTGTTTTCTTTGTGAAAACTTCATTTCGGATTACCCTGCAAATCTGATATTATTTTTGTCAGTTTTTGTTGTGCTTTCTTTATGAATTGTGTATGACACTGAATTACAGGTTTAGCAAACATACAGATCAAAACAATGAAGTACAAAGTGATAAACAAGAGAATAATCTGTATTACATATAATAACTATGAGGAAACCCTGGTGGCACAGTGTTTAAGTGCTACAGCTGCTAAGCAAAAGGTTGGCAGTTCAGATACACCAGGTGCTCCTTGGAAATGCTTTTGGGCAGTTCTAGTCTGTCTATAGGGTTGGTACGAGTCAGAATTGACTTGACAGCAGTGGATTTCATTTGGTTTATAATAACTCTGAAGCAGCAAAGGACTTTATTCAATTATTCCAGATTATTCAAATCCAGACAGATGCCTGCCAAAAGCCATGCAGCTAGATCAAGTCATAGCCAGAGTTAAAACTCAAGAAACTGACTCTCTGGTGTGCTTTTCATTATACCATAAGGTTTCCCTTCTAAAAATGTGTGTTCCATCAAGGAAGTGTTACTGCTCATACATACTCTTAGGGAAATGTAACATTACTGTGATATTTTCATCTAGGTTTCTGATGTTCATATTTTACCATCTTAATGAGTATAGAGCTGAAGGTCAGTAGGAGTTAATGATAATAATAGCTGACATTTATTGAGCAACTCCTGTGTAAGGCTGTGCTGAACACTTTTACATACATTTCTAATCACTACATCACTACAAGGTGAGCAGGTAGCGGTATTACTAGCCATGTACAGACAAAGAAGCTGAGGTGTAGAGAAGTTAAGCAATTTGCTTGAGATAACAAAGCTAGTAGGCAGCAGAGCTGATTCAACCCCAGACTGCTTCTGAAGCCCATTCTCTGAACCACTGTGATAAACTGGGCTTCCAGAGTTTCTCAGAAGATGCATTGCTTGAAGATGCTAATCCACACTAGATACATTAGTCAACATTTTATGAGATTGTTTAATGACCATTTAATTCATCTTAATACCAGCAACTGAACCAAGAACAGACTGAGTTCTTGATATTTTAAAACCAAGTTTTAAAAAAATCTTTTATTATCTTGGTTCTAGAACTAATTTAAAAGCTGTATAGAAATTGAGAAGCTCTGCAGTTGGCACACTGATTAGTTACATATAAACTTGAAGGCAGCTTTTAAAATTAATTCACAAAATGGTATATCACAGCACCAAAGAGCAGAAATGTGAAGTGATCCTTTGATAAAAATCCTGCGAATTGTTGATGGATGTACCAAAATAAGGAAAGGCTCCCGGCCTTGTACTATTTTTATTACAATTTTTAAAATGTAAACCTCTCACTGTGGAACTTCGGTTTGTGTGTGTGCTTCATTCTGTGAACCACAGAAGGAACTGGAATCCTGAAAATTGGTTTTTGATACAAATAAATATTCTGTTAGTGTGGGTGTTGCAGATTCCATGCCTCTCACAGAAAGATGAAGTCCTTCAACTTAAAGCAAGGATGGAATTAAAGTAAGAGCACCTTATGGCCTCATCTAATGCCTCAGTAAGCCCTCGCTAGAACCGCAGGCGCCTTAGCCTCAAGTCTTGTGAATTCTCAGCACCTGAGCGTTTTTATTAGGTAGATAGCTTATCACTGATGTAAGTAATGAAATTAGATCATGGTAAGGAATGCATCATTGGAAACCAACCTCAAATGGTCAAAGACAATTTCTTGAGATGCTGTCTTGAATGCACATCACACTGCAGAAATATAGCAAGTATCCGAACAGACACCTGACTGAAATGGGGGCGGGGAGAGGCGGAGATGTGGTCTGTAGACCCTAACATAACTTTGCAGAATATGGTAGACTGCAAATAATTCGCCCTCAACCTGCAAAGGTAGCTTTGTCGTCTCAGGAAATCATGAGTCCCTTCGGTCATTCTCTGACAACACCGCAAGTCTAATGTCAAGACAAAATCACCTTCCTCTCTTCCCTCCAGGCGAAGAAGAGTATCATTTCCCAAGGAAAGCAGAGAAGTCTTTCCCAGCACCAGGCGGACCACGAAGCTTCCTCCTGGAGGAAGGCGGCTCACTCTGGCTTGATGCTCCCCACGGCAGAAGACAGAGCGCAGGATAAAGTACTCAAAAAGGAAGGGCCTGGGGACGTGCAAGAGGGAATCCAGCTTGGAGCTGTCTGCAACATCATGATGGAAAAGAACCACAAATCACATTTCCCCCAAAAAACAGTAACGAGGGAAAAGAGCACCGAGCAAGAACGCGGAGGTGGGTGGGCAGCGCTGACGAGGGTCGCATGGCTGGCACTTCCAGGGAACGACCCACCTCCCCGTATCTTACTCGGGGTTCTGTCTCCGGAGCCCCGAATCTCATGACCAGCATCGACCCCAGACACTGCCTCAGACCCTCTTCTCCGGCAGCCTTCTCATCCTGCCTCTACTTACGGGGGGCGGCCAGGGTCCCTGGCCAACTCTGCTCCTGAGGTCGGGGCGCACACGCGGGCCCAGGAGTCCAGGCAGCGGGCAGCCGCGGTCCCGAGTGTGAGCAGCAGCCAGCTGCAGAGGGACCGCAGCGGGGCAGCGCCCCCTCCCCAGCCGCGCCAATGCGCGCGGAGCAGCGGGCAGGGGGCAGGCGCGGGGCGGGGCCAGTGCCGGGCGGGGCGGGAGTGGGGGCGAGGCTCTGCGGAGGGAGGAGGTGGGGAAGGAAGGCGACGGGCGCGGGGAGACCAGGGACCACCTGTCAGCAGCGCGTCCGGCCAAGTGCGAGCAGACCTTCGAGCTCCTAGGCTGGGAGCGGGAGCGAATCCACTGCGGATCACGTTACGGGAAGGCCAGGGGACCACTGAGAGACAGCGGGAAGATAGGCGGGCACAAGGGCAGCAAGTCCAGTATTTTCCGAGATGCAAAATAGTATCATCCGGTTTCAAGCGGCAACCCAAGCCCACTGCAGTGGAGTTGATTGTTACTTATAGTGACCCTGTAGAGAGGGTAGAACTGCCCCCACAGTTTCCAAGGAGCGCCTGGTGGATCTGAACTGCTGACCTTCTGGTTTGCAGCAGTAGCCTTTAATCACTAGGCCACCAGGGTTTCCTTTAAATGACGGGTAGTCCCATAATAACCCACCCTTCATCCCAAATAGTTAAGGACATGCCATCCGTTACCATAGATTCCCGTTAAAAGACACCTAGTGGGACAGAGTAGATCTACCCCATAGGGTTTCCAAGGAGTAGCCGGTGGATTTGAACTGGCAACCTTATGGTTAGCAGCTGAACTCTTAACCACTGCGCCACTAGGGCTCCATTATTACCAAAAACTCCCTTCCACCAAGTCAATCCCACTCATAGCGACTCGATAAGCAGAGTAGAACTGTTCCCGTCGGTTTTCCAAGGAGCCAACGGTGGATTGAAACTCCTAACCTTTTGGTTAGCGGCAGATTAATTGCTTAACCACTGCACTATCAGGACTTCTTTAAGAATGCAGCATCTGCAGATACTAAATTTTAAAAGCAGTGTTCAAAACTGTGCATAGATTCCATTTGTTTGGGTAGAAAATAACAGTACATTAGTCAAAACAGAATGATAACTTTCCCAGGAGTGGGTTTGGGTATAATGAGGTACTTACGGTTCATTGTCAAACTGCCTCTCAGCAGTCCGACACCTGACACCTGGATGCTGGTACCCCCCCCCCCCCCCCGCCCCCTCGGCCTAGGAGGTCTCCTGGATGCCGAAGAATGCTGTGGCCTGCAGGAGTATCTCCATCGGTACTGACAAGGCCCGCAGGGCACCGGAACCCAGCCTGATCCATCTCCTGTCCTTCCATATGTCTAACATGAAGTCGAGCTACCTCAGGAGAACCCATGTTTCTCTTGAGGTGGTTCCTAGGTGGCTGCTTCCTCAGATTCTTTTCAATCAAGCTGAGCCCTCCTCCCAGTTCCACTCCCAGTCAGGGAAAGGGGCATGAGCACACCTGCCTTGGCCTGACTGGCCAGATTGTGTCTTTTCATACATTCCTGAGCCTTTTACCAAAATAAGTTGCTGGCCATATGGCAACGAACCACAAATACTTATTTATACACAAACTGTTGACCTACATCCAATGAAAGATGTTGCTATTGGAGTTGAAGTCTTCCTATTCATGACAAGGGCAGTCCTGAGCTTCAGCTGAGCTCCCAACAGATGCACCACACATATTTGAAGACAGAATGTTTCAGGAAGAGCCACCAACTCCTGCCTCCTCTTCTGGTGCCCTGACAGTACACCACCCATACCCTACTAAGGTAAGAATGACTGGAGTCAGTTCCATGGTTCAGTAGGATCATGACCTTTGGGAGGTTAAATCTGTTATCCATCTTTGGACTTTATATGATTATATTTTACCCTTCTGTAGTCTCCACTGAGACTGACAGAGAACTCTTAGGACACAAAAGCAAAGCTGAACCTAAACTGCTAGGCTCTTAAATATACAGCTGCAAGTTAGACACAAGAGCTGCAACACAGGAAAATTTGTAAGCATCTCATTGACTTGTAATTAAGAATTCAACTTAGTCCTGTTCACTCAGCCAACACAAGTTGGTGAAACTTCATCCTATCCTCAGGTGAGTTGTTGACCTTGCTGGCTGCTAGTTTTGAACTTTAAACAAGCTGAAAGAAAACCATGCCATCCATAACCAATGGAGATGCCACTCTTCATTGAGAGCCAAGGTTTCTCAAATCTAGCACACCTGGGAGTCTGCCAGTTTCAGGCAAAAATAAGATGTGCTTATTTAGATGCATATAGGGCAGAATAGCCACCTCTGAGGAAATACTGGGAAATGAGTCAAGGGACAGGTTAAAACAACAAAGGCCACCTCAGTGACTTGCAGATATTCCATTTGCTTTTCTTAAAAACAATGGGGGGTCAGGAAAGGAACTGGAAATTTTGAAATAGATGCCTTTTTAAATTAAAGGACAAGTTAAGGCAAATTTATTTAAGATACATTACATATAGCTCATTGCTGTCTTCCACAACACACACACACACACACACACACACACACACACACACACACACACACACACACACACATTGAACCTGTTGCCCTTGAGTCTGACTCACAGCAACCCTATAGGATGGAGTAGAACTATCCCATAGTTTCCAAGGAGCACCAGGTGGATTCCAACTGCTGACCTCTGGGTAAGCAGCTGAATGCTTACATACAGTGATTTTTTTGTTAGGATGTGACTAGCACCCAATGCCACATCTATGATGTTTTTCAAAATGTATCCAGTACCTCATGCATGAAAGAAACCTGTCATTCCTGAACTCACTTAAGTGACAGGCTGTTTAAGCTATTACCCGTATCGTTGTCTACTACTCCATTAGTAGCTTTTCATTACATAATGGAAAACAAGCTATAAATACACCTCTCTGATCTGATGAGAAATTATCCTACCTACAGTTGATCTTGTTAGTATCACCAGATACAGCCTTCCAATAAGAGCTTGCATATTTATCTGAATAACACTGATCATACCATTTCTTCCCATCCTAGTCTCTATGCCCCCACAGGCCAGGCCTGTGGCTACCAAAAGTGGTTTCTAATTCCTTGTCCATAGGCCTTACATTTTAGAGAACCTTCTGGAAAGAAACCCTCCAACCTTTTCCCCATGCACATCATTCAATGAACTTGTGACTCCAGACTTCTGGTGGTTGGAGCTGCTTATGGGTACCCGGTGGGCACTGTCAGGGTTGCACCAGCCAACATGAGCTCAACAGCAATTCGGCTGCCATCTGTTTTACAGCAAATTTTTACATACAAATGCTGTCTCTTTTGAATTAACAGTACATATAAATCATCAAGGCCTAGCAAAAGCCATCTGAGCTGCAGCTGCAAGGAGCTCCCATCTGTTTATCAGTAATATTGCTAATTACAGGAGGGAAGCATTAGCCGCTAGAGAAAGGCAGTAGATGCAGGAAGGCCACTAATCCGGACTTAGTCCCCAGATAAAGGCACTGCATTGTCTCTGGCAACTATACTAACAGGTACCCCAAGCTCATATGCTTTTGTAGGTGTTTAATACAGATCTTCAATTATCTTTTGTTCCTGATGATCTTTTATTATGGAAATGACTAAGCCTGTGCTTGTGACATCTCTTTATCAAAGACAAAAATCCGTGCATGCAGATAGACCAGCAGCCTCCCTAACGTCTGTCTTTCCTCTGCTTCTCCTACCTTTTATATCAACTCTTCCTCCTGAAGGGATGTGAAATGGGCACAGCTTTCCATTTCTCAAAAACAAGAAGGCCATTTCAGTACAGCCTGGCCAGAAAGCATTTGAGGAAGAGCTGTGAAAGGCAGTGTGAGTCAAGAGCGGAGGCTTTGGAGCTAGATGATGGGGAAACCAATGCCTGCTCAGCTAGGGGTTAGCAAAGCAATCTTGCAGTTTATCTTTCTATAAAATGGGATATAGACCTAATTTATAGATTCGTTCTGTTAATACTTATTATCTCTGTACACTTCCAACCAAAGGTCTACTTCCCTTTTGAATCTTGAGTTGAAAAGATAAAAGGATATTCACTGCCACATTATCTGTATTAGCAATAAACATACACAATGGTGTCTATCAAAGGAAGACTGTTTAAATACTAGGCAGTAATAAGACACAAGGTGGATCTTTAACTGATGATGTAGTAAGATCTTCATAATAAACTGCCAAATGGAAAAAGCAAGTGTATCATTGGGATTTGTACTAAAGACGTGTTTTACTTCTACTCAGGAAAACTCTCACACCAGTGATGATGTATTCATTCCAAAGAACAACTGATAAAAACTGGCATATGCATTAGGGCTTTCTTTGTAAGATTTGGCTTATAAATCTCACTCTTCCCTTTTCCTCCAGTTGTACTCACATTCCACCAGTATTAAGGGTTTAAATTCACATTGCTTTAGGGGATTAAAAGAAAGAAAACCTGTGCCTTTCAGTTGACTCCAACTCACAGCAACTCTATAGGACAGAGCAGAACTGCCACACAGGGTTTCCAAGGAACATCCACTAGATTTGAACTGCCAACCATTTGGTCAGCAGCTGAGCTTGTAACAACTCTGCCACCAGGGTTTCCATGCAGGAACAGGAGGACTAAATCCTTTATGATGAGGCACTTGAACATTCACCATTTCTGATGGTAGACAAGCTTCCTTTGCTTGTCCACAGACTGAATTCTCAGCAAATTCCATCCCAAGGAAGTTTTGTAGGACATTTTAACCAACATCAGAAATAATGACCTCTGCATTTCTGTACGAACAGAGCCCAAGTGACATTCTTCAGTGCCAGGCACTGTGAAAATTGTCTTCAGTGATTCGTTCCTTCTCTTCACAAGTCCTTTTGCGGGACAGTTATAAACAGTGCTGTCACTTCCATGGTGATGCAGTAGAGGCCAAGAGGAGAGGCAGACTCTAAGTGGTAAAGCCAAGCTCTGCACTCATGACTCCTCTGCCATCTGCCTCCCAAGGCACTGCTCCAGCACAACACTGATGTGAACCCAGAGGACTGAAAATAATAAATCCACAACACTAGGAAAAGGAGCGCCCTGCCAAGATCAGTAGTGCTTAGCATGGGCACCTGTGAGGATGCAAATGTCCTCTGCAAGGATCTAATGCAGGAAGACAAGGGATTTGAGATGTAAGTAGGAAACGGGGGAGGAAGACCAGATACAGAAATACAGAATAAGAAGGGAAGAGGGGTTATTTGAACAAAAAAGTTCTGTAAGGAAGGGCCGAGCCCAGGAACACGGCAGAAGCTAAATGACCACTTGCTGAACCAACAAAGCAGAAAGTTCAGCGACACATAACTAAGGTTAGTGATATGTGACAACTCTAATCGGGGAATTTAAAAATAAACGGTGCAAAAAGTCTTTTAATTTAAAAATAAAACATAAGAAACGGTGCTAAAGCTATGAGAAAAATGAGAGTTTTAAGGAAGATCAGGATTAAAACCTGCATAGACCATACTGCCTTGGTGAAAATTAAAAAACAAGAAAGGTAGATGGCAAAAAGGCAAGTCCGCGCCCACACTCTGCTTCCACTCTAACCCTCTCAGGTAGCGTCCTGATTATGCAGCCTCCCAGAAATACATAAGCAGACACACATTTTCCCCATAAACACAAATAGCATCGTACTACATGGATTGCAACTTGCTCTTTCACTCCCAGGGATCTTACCTAACCAATGTGCTCACACAGGATGGCACAGATACTGCTGCAGAATCTATAAAAGCTACCATTTATATTTAAACACTGAGATAGCAAAATTACTTCATTTTATTCTATGGAATTTCACTAAATAGACATGTGCATGATTTATGTTAATTTATACATGAAGACAGGCAACTAGGACCAAAGGAAGGCTTCCAGGGAAACTCCCACAGTGTATTTCAGGAGATCTTCAGGGCAGGGGCTGACTTCTCTCAACTTGCCCGCACTGCTAGCTTATAGCAAGCACAGAAGAGACACTGCCCAAACTTTCAAAGTTGCTTCTTGAAGACTGACACAGTCTGGAAGGAAAAACAAACAGGAAACCAATGTTTTCTCTAAGCTCTGAGTTTCCTCTTCTCTGCCACCCTGTACCAATACACTCTTATACTGCCACAGCTGTTAATGTTTACATCCTATTCCGTAACCAGCTCTTCTAGGATATGCTTATAAGCTGCTTGAGAACTTGCAAACAGTACATAGTACTTACATTATGGCTTTGTAATACTGTTCAAGACCAGCCCAGGCAGTGAGCTGGGATTACATCTCCATAACTCAACATGCTGCCTTGGAGAAGAGTGTTCCCAGCTAGCATTCAATTCTCTCTTCTTACCATCCTTACAGTTGCTTACAATGCTTCTATCTTGCTTCCACCTGTACTTCTATTTTCTTAAACAATGTTAGATCTCTTGTCCTGCATTGTATTAACCTTGAGGTATTCTTGTCTTTTCCAGTTCTTTCTAAGTCCTGGTCCACAATGGCTTTTTAACTCTAGGCCAGGACCTAGAGTCTGGACCCTTCCTTATTCTTGTCCAAGTCAGGTTTAGTTTCCCAAAACCCATAGCTTCTTTTATGCTTGGCTGAGTTTCCCATTTTCTGGAGTATACTTCTAAATAACTTCCTAGGAAAAGATGTGGGAGTGGTGAACCCTGGGATGTGTGCAACACCTGGACAGATTGGGTTGGATCAAAGCACAGGTGGGAAGTCATCTTCCTTCTGACCTTGGACAGCATGCCTCCAGTGTCTAAAAGCACCTTACTGCTGATAAGGTGCTTGGTCTAATTTTCTTTTTCAGAGGCAAGCCTTTTTTTTTCTTTCTTTTTTTGGATTTCCTTTCTTGCCATCAGTCGGATCCGACTCGATGGCACTGGGTTCTCTCATGTTTGTTTTTGAATTTCAACTAGAAGTGTCCAGGGATGGATTACTGTTCATTCACTGTGGTGAGCACTTTAGGGGCCTTTCAACTCCTAGATTGGTCTTGTTTCTTCCACTGTTCTGCATTCTAAGATACCTGCTCAACTCTTACTTTCTGTCTAGTCAGAATACAGACTTTCAGCAGGACCTGCCTTCCACCATGCCACAACTTTGAACCCAGGGCCTGCTGGGGCTCTAGCTGGCTCTAACCTCCCTCGACACGGTCAACCCGTGACAATCCACACTTGGTCTTCTAAAAATGTGTTGCAACATTGCAATCATTGGTTCTGCCAACTCTCATGACTGTTCCCTCTCCTTTGGGTTCACTCCTCTACAGTGAATTTCTTCCTTTTTTGTACTTTCCCTTTTATTTCACTGATGTCTTGGGAAGAATGTTTTGAAAGCATTAGAAGCTGAATTCTGAGAGTTTTTGTTTGGGAAATTCAGCCTTATAA
Source organism: Heterohyrax brucei (assembly GCA_028571685.1). Lineage (NCBI taxonomy): Eukaryota > Metazoa > Chordata > Mammalia > Hyracoidea > Procaviidae > Heterohyrax > Heterohyrax brucei. The sequence continues at coordinate 85,610,851 of CM053151.1, read as the reverse complement.
TTCACATATAAACTTTACAAGGAAAAAAGTGAGATTTCAACAGTAACAACTTACCTGTTTAGAAGAGCCCATTCACCTGCTCAGTTTCAGGGTCCAAATCAATATCGTAGAAACAAGGCCGGGTAGGGAGCCCAGGCATCGTGCTCATCTAGGAGACATGAAACAGCACTCAAAACAAACCGCATCGCATCTCTGCATGCAAACAGACTTTAATTCCAGCTCATTTTCCGGTGTTGAGGGAGGCACTTAAAAACTGAAGAAATGTGTGCTTTACTGTGTATATTCTCAAAAATCAAAGTTAAAAAAAAACTTAATAACTTAATCTTTTCTTCTACCTTCATCTTAGATAGAAAACCCAAAGCACAAAGAATATCATATTATAGTTGTCAATAAAAGGCACACATTTCTTCTGCTATACTAAAAATGAAGTCACTAATGATGTGAGTTCAGAGAAAGCCTCATGTCCTTCAGGTTTCAGGACTGGCTTCTATCCAGACTGGTGACCGCACCAGGAACAGCAGGACGTGCTTTTACCTCTGTCCTACCATGGCGGCTACTTGGGGCTGAGCCAGCAGTCACTCACATCCCCAGCTCTCACTTCACAAGACCTAGGAGGCACACGGCTTACATGCTTTTTTGATTTGTTTTAAAGAAGGGTGTGGAGGGTCCCCCAAGGACCTGGCCCCCTGGACTCTCTGTTATCCCAGAGCAGAAATCAGTAGTGAACTCAACTGGACTGTTAAGAAAGAGAGGGATGCCGGAGAGGAGTGTGCTTCTTGGCTTAACGTGAGGCTGGTTGCGCAGCTCCCACCCAGAGGGAGACAAGAGGGTGGAAGGGGACAGGAGCTGGTTGAAAGGACTTGGGAAGTACAGGGTGGAAAGGAGCTAAAGTTCACCGTGGGGGGGGGGGTGTTGTGTGGCAAACTGACTTGGATTGTGAACTTTCAATTAAAGCACCATAAGATATTTTTTTAAAAAAGGGGGGGTTGTATAAATGGCCATGTTATTACTGTTTCGTCAAGATGGCATTAGGAGTTAGTATCCTTTAACTTGAGCCCAGCCATGTCTGCACACGATCCAGCTGATATTACAATCGCTACTTTAATTGGTCCAATTTGACCTTCCAAAACTGAGCTTGTAGGGCTCATGAAATACATGTGCATGTTTCTAATACTTGTCTAAATACCTACTTAGACGTAAATCTGTATGGCTTCTAATTGAAAACTTGGTATATTTTCATCTGCAACAATCTCTTGTATAATGAACATACACAATTCCAAATCATATTCAGACAGGAAAACAGTGTAGGCTGAACTTCCAAAACTTAACTATAAAAATGTTATAGAAAAGGATGAGTCATTTTTAAGGATGAGTCATCTTCTGTCACATAAAACATCTATACTTTAGAAAACCTAAAATTCTGATATCTCAGTGCCAATCAGTGTTTCCCAGAGCACACTACGGGGGTGTTCTAGCCTTGTAATCTGTAAAAGATAAGGAGTGTTGGATGTGGGGAAAAGGAGAAAAACTGGTCCTCAAACTTACCAGAAAAGCCTGAAGGCAACACGATAAGGAGCCTGGGCCCACTGATGTAGACACGTACGTGTGTGTACAAGAAAACTCTAAAAGATGGTCCCCTACACAGTGATTATAATTAGATAGGGTCTATATTTGGGGTGACTTTTTACCCTTGCCCAAAGAGGTTTCCTCTGTAAAAATTAATTATGCTGCTAATCAGAAAATACAAAACAAAACAAAAAAGAATGATAGTGTATATATCACACATATATGAACTCAGATACAAAACTAGGCAAAGAAGCCCCATACTTTGAATTGACAGCCACAATACTCAAGAACAACCAGAAAGTATTAGCAGTGACTACCAAGCCACCTAGATTATATGCAGAAACATCTTGCTGCAAGGTAAAGTTGAATGCCCTTCCCCAAGACTTGGTCTAGTTAAGGGATCCAGTCTCGGGCAGGGCAGGTGGTGATTCTCTCTGACTCGTAGGCAGACCCTTCACGAACTTGACAACCTTCAGACTTGCTTTCATCTCCACAGCCAGCCCCTGCATGCAGGCCAACATCACAGGCACACTGAACGCCACTGTACAGAGTTACCAGTCTCAGCTGGCAGCTGCTGACAATTTCTCCACAAGGAACAAGCACCATGTATGTCTGCACTATTCAAGGTGCTGGTGAACTGTGTAGCATTCCTTATAAAGGCATTTTCTCCCAATCCCAAAGACTGATGAACACTGTGACAAGGCTCAGCCTCTGCCCACTTGAACAGCCACAGGAGGCACTGGTTGGCCGACTCCTGTGGCGCCGACGCTGTGCATCAGCTCTTTTTTGACTGTCACTGATGGTACTGCCCCACGCTGGCAGAGGAGGGGAGCAGGGGCTCCGGGCCTTACTAACTTGCCAAGGCCTGAACCCGCAGAGATCAAAACTGATTGACTTTCATGTCATGCACATTCAGTTACATCTACTGCTACTTTCTACCACTTTTCTACCATGCTGGAAGAACAGCATTATTCCAAGTAAATTACCTGAATTAGGCAGTATGTCACTAAACTGTGATTATATCCTTAAATACCCCTCGGCTTCCCTACCAACCAGTTTCTTCCCTTAATACTCAGAAAATCTCTAAGACTGTGAAAGCATGTAACAATTAACTTATTTTCAAGTGCAGCAATCTCACCTTACACATTTACAGAGTCTGTTTGCATTTTAAATGTGGAAACTCATTTAAAAACAAACAACCCCATGCATTCTCTGATGCTCAGGACCAGGAAGGTGTACAGCCTCTATCACTACCTCAGATGGCTGCTGGGTGGACTGAGTGTTGATCTGTGTAAGGCGCTTAATAAACATTAGCCATGATATATCCTGGCATTACCATAGTCTCTGTTAGGCCCACTCTGGATTCTGCTAAGGTCATACTGTCCCAGGGAAACAGATTTTCTGATTCAATAGATGCAGTCATGGCATCAACTTGAATTGACACCAAGATGGTCCCCAGCAGGAGATGAATCATAAAATGCCCAACTCCACCGTTCTCGTTGGCCATGAAGTGTGTTCATTTAGCACCTGCTTGGTGGCTTCAGTGGACAACCTAGTAGCATAGTGGTTAAGTGTGACGACTGCTAATCAAAAAGGTTGGCAGTCTGAATCCACCAGGTGCTCCCTGGAAACTCTATGAGGCAGGTCCGCTGTATCCTATACAGTCACTATGAGTCGGAATCAACCCAATAGCAGTGGGTTGTTTTTTTTTTGGTGGCTTCAGCAACAAATTTAATCAGAAGCACAGGTAGACAAGCAGCACTCTCGGTCGGCAGCCCTTACTTACCGTTCCTACTAAGGGGTAAAGAAAACCGGCCCCCACACTGGCACGGATGTCACGGATGGGCAGCACGAAGCCTGTCGGCACACCCTTCTGCTCTGGGTTGTGAGACAGGGACAAGTGTGTTTTCGCCATGCAGATGGGAAGATTCCCAAAGCCCTGGGGAGAGATGGAGAGAGGAGCAGGAAAAACGGAAGTGGACACGTAACAAGCCAACACCTGGTTATTTTCACTACGTGTACTCTTCAAGGCCTTGAAAGCCTATCTCCGTCTCTCTACCTCACCTGACTCCGGCTCAGCGGCCCTAGACCAAAGCACAACTAGTTGGGTGAGGGAGGCAAGTACTAACAGCCATATTCCACAATGCAATATTTTATTTTCATCTATCTAAACAATTAAAAATGACAGTTTATAGTAGATGTCAGTACAACTGAAGGCTTTTTCACACACATACACCACCCATGGGATGTTCAAGGTCTGACAATTTAGTTTGCAAACTTAACTGCTCTAAGTGCTACCTATCTCACTGCTGAATATCAATCACTATGGTCACCTCTGAAGTACTCCCCTGGGGAAGCTAGGTACTGATGCCAGTGCCTAGTCCACCCTTCAAAGCAATTTTGAAACTCTTTCTGGAATGGTCATTGCACGTGACGGCAAATGGTAAGTTCATGAACTTAATGTATAGTTGTCTCTGAGGGAGTTTTTAGCCAGGAAGCCAAGCATTCTACTGGAACACCCTCCCTACTCACCTGATCTGGCCCCCAATGACTTTTTAACGGAAGATAAAGGAAGTACGGAAAGGAAGACATCCTGATGACATTCAGGACATCATGACAGCTCTGATGGCCATTTCCAGGAAAAGAGTTCCAAAACTGCTATGAAGGGCAGACCAGGCATTGGCATTGATTGGTACACAGCTTCCCAAGGGGGGTACTTCAAAGGTGACCACAATGGTAATCGACAGCACTTTTTCTAGGATGAGTTCGTGAACTTAACTGGCAGTCCTCGTATGTTTGTTGTCAGCTGCTATTAAGTTGGCCTCTGACTTGTGGTGACCCCATCCGGAATCAGACTTTGATCCACACTGTGACTTCCATAAGCAGACCACTAGGCCTTCCTTCCCAGTCCATCTTAGTCTGGAAGTTTCACTGAATCATGCTCAGCATCATAGCAACACACAAGCTTCCATCAGCTGACAAACAAGTGGTGGCTGCACTTGAGGTGCACTGGCTGGGAATCAAACCCAGGTCTCTCACACGGTAGGCAAGAACTCAACCGCTGAACCACTGCTGTCCTCTTCATGATATGCAGACTCATCACTACCATGGAGTTGAGTCTGACTCATAGTGACCCAATAGGACAGAGTAGAAATGCCCCAGAGGGGTTCCAAGGAGCTCCTGGTGGACATGAACTGCTGACCTTCTGCTACGTAACGCCCAGGTTATCCTTTAAGGAACTGCAAAGTAGAAAAGGAACCCAGGACCTGACCATGTAATCCAAATATCATATTTCTGAGGGGCTGCTGCCCAGAGACATAAATACTGAGTGCCTGACAGTGCTGTGGGAGAACTCGGGGATTCTAACTGCAAGGCCTGCTTTGGCCTTGTGTGTACCAACCACACATCTACCTGCTTTGTGTAGACTTCGGCTTTCTGCTGTGCTTCGGGGAGCAATTCAATGTCGTCGGCCCCGTAGATTTTCTGTGCGATGATTCTGATCTTATCCTCAACTGGAAGCTAATGTACAAGAAGGAGAATCGATCATCATTAGACAGATACCAGAGCCAGGACACACACACGTCTGTGACACAATCTCCAACAGGGCCAGAAAATGCTTTTATACACAGATTTATAAATGGCATAAGGTTTACTGGGTTAGAAACATTTTATTCTAACATCAAGCCCCAAGTTTTTATAAGTGGAAAATGTCCCAGAGATATTTACTACATACATGTATGTATACAGACTTAATAGGTTCATCCTAAACCATACTGTTCCCTATCCAAAAATAATTACTTCTTCATAAACAGGCAGATGTTCTAACACTCGAGATCAGCCTCACGTCACACCTTGATATTGTTCATGAAATGAGAAAACTAACATCCATCTCCATAATCTCAGTTTGTACATGAGATGTAGATACTATCTCTAACACACACTGACAGTTAACTGCTGTTATTTAGAAAAAGTCATACAAGTAGTATCAGTTTATCCTGAGATAATCTTTAAACCTTAGACCAAAAACATCCCTTTCAGTCTTCTCAAAACTAAACAATAATCCAATTTATCTAGTACAGAATGTCCATGTTGAGCACTATGCTTGTTTAAGAACTATCTATCTGTGATCCAACTGCCAACAGCAACTCGAAAGACTGGCTAGGAGACTTAGGGAGCAGTGAGTTTACGTTAATGGGGTCAGAAAAGGAGGGTGAAAATGTTGCACAGCTCAGACTGTAATCAGTGCCACTGAGTTGTATATGACGGAATTACTGAACTGATGGGCTGCTGCTGTGTATGGTCTCCACACCAGATATAAATTATAAAAATAAATAATGTCACCTAAAAGCCACCACCACTGAGTTGATTCTGACCCACAGTGACCCTATAGGTTGGAATAGAACTACCCCCTAGAGTATCCACGGAACACCTGGCAGACGTGAGATGCGAACTGCTGACCTCTGGGTTAGTAGACATAGCATTTAAGCACTATGCCAACATTAAATAAATATAATGACTTAGGTATTAAAAAAAGAGCCCAAAGCAAAAAACCAAACCCACTGCTATTGAGTTGATTGCCCAACTCAAAGCAACCCCAGATGACAGAGCTGAACTGCCCCACAGAGGTTCTAAAGAATGCCTGGTGGATTCAAACTGCTGACCTTTCAGTTAGCAGCCACAGCACTTAACCACTATACCATCAGGGTTAAGGAAAAAAAACAGCGACTTATATGGTCAACAAGTGCTGGGAGTGGGGTCTCTCGTGGCTCCTCCTGCATGGGCAGGAGGCCAAGGCCAATAGACTGACTAGTAGTGAGACTAGTTAGTGCCCCAGTGCCACTGAGCTGCCTCCTCCAGGGCAATACTTTCCAAGACGGGCAGCCCTTCTCCTTCACAGCTGCTACAGCCTAGTTCTCATCACCAAGAGGCAGAGAAAACAGCACAGGGACTCCCTAAAAAAAAGTCCCATTTGAACTAAACAGCAAAAACCTATGGAAAGGCTCTGTGTAATGGACATGAATGAAGCAGATATTCAGTTATGGTTTTATATAGAGATTACAGTATGCTTCTCATAACTGGAGCTTTATAAATGCCAAGGCACACTCAGGATTTGGGAAGCAAAAGCAGTTTGGTTGAGGTGTGAACTAAGACTAGCAGCTGCTGAATAAGAAAACAAGTGGCAGCCTCCTTTGTGTCAGAACCAAGTTCCTGGTAGAAGGGGTTACAAAGTCCTCATTATCCACTTCTTCCAGGACTCCTGATGGCCTTCAGGAACTGGGGGACCTGGCTTGGAGATGGCGGCTATCAGTGCTTTGCATTTGTGTGCCAATCTGCTTTTAAGACATTTTCTGAAAACCTGATTCTGTTGAGCAGATTTTCAAAGACGTCTACAAAATCAAGCTGTCAACAGAATATTAACTGTCACTATATTAAACCTGCAAAGAGAATGTCAAACTCAACAGTAACACGCTTTCTTCCCTCCATTTTTTGATGGTCATTCTTGAAAGCCTATGATTATCTGTAAAAACCAAGTTAAAAAACCCAAACTCAAGAATAGAATTAGAATTTGCTATAATTTTCATCCCGTGATCTTACAAAGTTTTCCAGTGTTGTGGACATACTACTTTATGTCCAATCACATCCTAAAAGACATGGGACAGAGTTGAAAACAAGATACAATGCTGTAATAAGAATGACTGCTTGGGCCAGAAGTAACTGAATTCCCTCAGTATTTGGTGATGGAAAAGTGATGAGGCCACCTGAAGTGCTTTGGTTTTGTAGCTCAAGGCTTCTTTGAACTCAAGATAGCAGTGTGTCAGGAAGTGAGTGAGGTGCACACTGCTTTCCCCTCTTCTGGGGAAGTGGTCAGAAAAGGTTTCTGAGCTTGTCAGAGCCTCTGCCAGTTAGCCACATGGTTGGTGTCTTGGGTTAAAAGCTACAGTGCATCACATCCTTGGTTCTGTATGTAACCTTCTAACAAGACAGTCTCAGCACCACAGGATCAACATATACTACTGCCACACAATAACTTCTGTCTATAGTGGTTAGGTGCTACAGCTGCTAACCAAAAGGTCAGCAGGCGCTCCTTGGAAACTCTGTGGGACAGCTCTGCTCTGTCCTATAGGCTCGCTATGAGTCAGAATCGACTCAATGGCAGTAAGTTTCTTTGTTGTTGTTTTCTATTGACAAGAGGGCCTGCACTGTGAGTCTTTTTAAAAGTTAGGATGTGAGCCTGCCTCCCTAGGCTTCCTCACCTGGACTCCCTACCATTTCTATAAGCAGCAGCACACCTTTATAAGGAACTGGGAGTCGGGCTGTGGTAGGGTAACTCACTCACATGGGAACGAAACCTGCAAGTTTGAAGCTGCTGAACACAAGGTTCTGAACAGAGGTAACCAGGCAGATACCTGACTGTGTGTGTTGTTTCACAATTTTTTGTTTGTTTTTTTTCATGTGGTAAGTGGCCCACCTTGAGGTCATAAAGGAGCTGGAAGTTGCTGGGGGCCTGTGCGGCTCTCTGGACGGCCTCAGCCAGGGCTAAGGCTCCTTTGCCCCCTTCTGCCCAGTGAGAGCATTTCACAGCATCAAAAGCCCCGTGTTCCTTGGCAAGGCAGCTGACAAGGTCCAGCTCGGCCTCTGTATCGGTCCTGTAAAGACAAAGCTTCCAATGAGAGCATGGAGGGTGGCTGAAGAGGGCAGAATCTGTTTGGAGTGTAGTCATTAGAACCCGGGTGAATCACCTAGTGATGAATGGGCACTAACCATGTAATACTGCCTGGGTCTGAATCTGGGTTCCATATGTCAGTAGCTGGCGTTCAGCCAGTTCCTTTGTCTTTCTGTGCCTCAATTACTGTGTTGATAAAATGGGAACAACCATAGAACTTACTTCACAGGGATATCATCCAGGCTTAGACAAGTAAATAAATGTGAAAGACTTAAAACAGTGCTTTACATTCATAAAGAATCAATAAATACTAGCTTTTTAAAAATTCTACTTCCCATTCTGCAGTCAGGCCATTCTGATAGACCAAAAGCAGAACTACAGCACCTAGGAACCCACACGAGTTCTTTCTTGCACAACACTTGCAGCTCAGTACTAGCTCAAGCCTTTGTCAAGACAACATCCCCCCGGACTTGTCAAATAATGAAACTCTGCAGGGCTATGCCCTTCTGTTAACACAAAAGGCCTCCAAAGACCAACAAAGGTGTTTCACTTGAGGGTCTGTATGTCACCCACTTCACTCGGAGAAGAAGAGGGCCCATGACAGACAAACCTCCAAACCTAACTCCTGGGCCCTCAGTGGGGTGAGTTCTCTGTGACTTACCAGAGCCTGTCACAATGCAGGCTTTCATCCATGGATGCTAAGGTGAAGGCTTAATAGCAGTGACTCAAGAACAAAATCAAACAAAGGCCCTGTGGTCCAGCCAGTTCCACGAGTGGCTGTCTGACCATCTCCCGCATCCCGGCTTGACCCCCACTCTGCCCTTACTTGAACACATTCACGGCCACGACTACTGGAACCCCAAAGAGCCTGGCATTTTCAATTTGTTTCTTCAAGTTACTGAAGCCTTTTTCCACCAGCTCCAGGTTCTGTAACAACAACAGAGAAAGGTCTGGGAGGTCAGAGAGAGCAGCAGAGGGGAAGCAGTGGCAGGCTCTTCTAAAAAGGGACCCAGTCTCCTTACAAACAGTAGTCACCGGCTGTCGGGACAAGGAGGTGAATAATGGCACTGATTCTCTGATGCATTTCTTCACCTTGTGAGTGAATGCTGTGCAGAAGGAGGGCCACTCTGACTTCAGCCCCAAATACTAGAGTGCAGCTGTGTCTGTGTCCTGGCTGCCTGAAAGCACTTGCTGTCATCAAGCTATACGTTAATAGTGTATTTGAGATGTGAAGGCAATTAGTTACTGCTACATAAATCATATTTACAGCCCCTCCCTTTATAGGTTTTATGTACTCATGGTACACTGGCACAAACTGACTGTACTCGGTACGGCAGAGACTCATCAGTAGACAAAGCCTAGCACACGGCCAGGCACAACAGGCATTCACTAGATAACTGCTGTAAGGATTAATGGAAAACACCAGGTATTCATAATGCTTCCTAAGCCTTTACTGAACTCAGCAACAAGCTTCCATGAGAGACAACAGATTACGAGATAAATGCTATCGGTAAGAACCAAACAAGACAAAACCTAATGAAAAGTAATTACGGAAATATACCTCTAAATATGAGCATTGCTTGCAGTACTGGGAAACTGCAAACATCACCAACCTCCATCAACAGAGGACTGGGTCAGTGAACTGTGACATATACATATATATACTCAATGAAAACATTCAACACATAGATGTTTGAAAAGTGAGATGGATCTGCATTAACACTGAACACTTCCAAGATGTTGTGAAGTTCCAAAATTATGGAGAAATTAATTCCATTTTTGCACAAACACAAAAACATGTATGTTGACAAAATTTTTTTAAATGTTGAAAAATATTAACTATTAACAGGACTCAAATCATATATATTACAATCTTACAATGTTTAATTTTTTTTCCCCAAAGAAAGTATTACCACTATAACCTTAAAATATTTAAAAAACAAAAAAAGTATAGCAGTCTTATATGAAAAGACATATACTGGGTTGTGAGCAAAATCCAACAGTAGTGTTTAGTTTGTAGATCCTACAACAATCACAAAACTCTTAAGAAAGGGGACAGTGAGGGTAAAAGCAGAAAACAGCCAGGATCCCTGTTAACCAGATTTGTATTTTTTTTCCCCTTTAGTAACTGAAAACAGAGATTAAGATTTATTTGATATTCTGAAAAGCACTGCTAATTCTTTAACTAGTCACAAAAAAAGAAATCTGTATATAAGACTAGCAGAGAACAGTTTTAAGTAAATAGAATTTCTTAAATGAAGACACCAGCTGGGCCAGTGAGGGGCAGTCACTCTAATTAGACACAGGAAAGGCTGCAGGGTGCCAGGAGGGACCGAACTGTGAATTCCCCTCCTCCGCATGAGTCAGACAATGACCATAAAAGGCAAATCATAACTCAGAAGACAGGCTGACTTGAGGTGCTGACAATTCTTTTCTAGTCCATTTTGAAATACTTCACTGGGGGCCTGAACAGTGACCCAGTATGGCTTGATAATTCAAAAGCCTCGGGGAGAAAAAATGGCGGAGACACTGAATTAACGGTGACAGCAGCTGACGTCACCGTCTCATCTGAGGGCCTTCCTCCCATATGACCCCTCAAATGACTCACGGATGATTCTGTGATAGTAAATGACATAAATATGAATAGGTTAGAGCTCACAACTATTCTTTGGGCTCCTGCTTGATGCTATAAGTGAAGTCAGCTTACAGAAGCTTTCCTGGAAAAATAAACAGGATGCATACTCTATTCTCAGCCTTTTAAAGTGGATTTCAATCTGTAGAGGAAAAGGCATTTCAAAAAGGGTCCCAATCTGCTGTTGACTGAAAGGTGTCGGGGTAGAGACCAGATAATGCAGGAACACAACGGAAGGCGGCTTCCATTAGCACAGGGCAGGGCTGCTCCACCTCAGCACTGCTGACACTTGGAGCTGGGTAACACTGGGTTGTGCAGGCTGACCTGCAGCATGCCCCATCTCTCCCTACTAGATGCTAGCAGCACCACTATGCCTTGTTGTGACAAACAAAAATGTCTCCAGATACTGTTCAAGGTCCCCGGGGATAAAACTAGCCTCCAGGTCCAGGACTAAAAACCCCCCCAAACTCGAATCCAGTGCTATCAATTTCAACTCATAGCAACTCTACAGGACACAGCAGAACTGCCCCATAGAGTTTCCAAGGAGCTTCTGGCAGATCTGAACACTGACCTTTTGGTTAGCAGATGTAGCACTCAACCACTACGCCACCACGGTTCCAGTTCAGAACAGCATCTTTTCCCCCCTAATGACATTATGTATAGGGAAGTTGTGTTTTTGAAGTACCTTCCCCGTTTTGGAACCCTGGTGGTTAAGAGCTACAGCTGCTAATGAAAAGCTCAGCACTTTGAATCCACCAAGTCACTCCATGGTAACACCATGTGGCAGTTGTACTTTGTCTTATAAGGCCACTCTGAGGTGGAACGGACTCAACGGCAGTGAGTTTTGGGTACCCTGGCTCCCAGGAGTAATGCTGAATCATAGTAATGCCCTCATTCATTTCCAAATGGGCCAGGAAGAGAAATGCTGATTTAGGGTATGGCGCTTTCCAGAACAAGGAATTAGAAATGATTGATCAAAATTACCTCTTCTGTGTAAGCCTTGGGTAGAGGCAGTCCAGCTGTGACCTGGAAGGAAAGAACACCAAGTCAGATGCATTATCTATTTAGACAGATTTTACCCTGTGGTGAAGACAACAAGCCACATGCTTCGGGGAGTATAGTGCGGGCTTGCACTAGTTCACACCCTCAGAGATTTCAGGCACATGGCCAGTCACATAGCAGAGCACTGAGGGGGACAGACCCCTTAGGTAGTGTAAAGCCTTTTAAAAGAGGTGAGAAGCCAAGGATTGTGAAGGCAAAGGGGAAGAAGGTGCTCCAGGCAGGGGCAACCACCTCAGTAAATGAATGACACACAGCAGAGGTGGAGCTAAAGGTGACTACCACGGAAAGGGCAGCTGTCAGCCTGCAAAGGCCACCCCCTCAGCATCTGTAGGTACAGTCTGTGACCGGGCTTGCCACGGGTTCACCATGCTGCTCCACAGAGCCAAGCCATGACTCAGCACAAGTCTACATGTCCTCAAACTATGGTGCTGAACAATACAAATAAGAGGGAAAAGTGCCACAGAATGTGTTTTAAAGGCATCAAAATACTAAAGCGGAGGTCATCGTTACTGAGGTGTCTGCCCTTTGTCCTAATCTGTGTGACGAGTTAGCCTTGCTTTTCTCACAGCAGACGGAGCAGAGGGGTCTGCAGACGGGAATACATGAACCCCGAGCAGAAGTTGCTGTGGATAATGAAGAGTGATGGAGTGGTCTTCAGCCTGGTCCCCTCCAGTTCCTCCAGGAGGCGATGGTGCGCCGGGGCTCAGAAGGGCCACTGGGAGAAGTGAGGCGGGAAGGGCGACTGAAGCGGCATGCTGGCGGCATCGCCTGACACTTCCTGTCTATTAGCTGACGTGGGCAGCAGGGCTGATGAAGTTTATGTGTTGTCCTCTCAGTGCCCGGCATTATTAATTCCTGACACCATGAAGTCACAAGGAAAGAAGAAAAGGCGGTGCAATGGAGGGAAGCTGAGTGCAGGGACGAGAAGAGGAACGTGATTTACAACAGAAGGGAGTCCTGGGTCAGAAGTGTCACTGGTCTTTCAGGGACAGCAATTGTGTTGGGTATATTATAGCCACAGTTCTCAAAGTGGCGTCTGGGGGGCCTCACCTTTCAGGACAGTCTGTGAAGTTAAAACCATTTCCATAATAATACAAAGATACTACTGCTCTTTTTCATTCTCATTCTCTCATGAGTGTACAACGGACTTTTCAAAAAATTATGCGACATGTGATATCACAGCAGATTGGATGGAGAAGATCCACTAAACCACATAATGAGATTTGAAAAAAGACATAGCGCTTACAATCTGTTGGAAAATACACTGACTTTTCATTTAAAAAGGTTATTTGTGTAATAACTAACTCCATTTTAATTTCTAATACAGTTAAAAAAAAACAGATATAGTCCACATAAACAAGCTCTTTCAGGCCCTCAATCATTTTAAAGAGTATAAAGTCGTCCTGAGACCAACACCTCAGACCTGCTGCATCAGCAGGAAAAACCCTGCTCACCACACGAAGACACAGTTTATTTGTAGAATGAGGAAGGTCCTATTTCCCTAGTTACTATACATGCTCCTTGAAGACAGGCATTTAATACTTTAAGTATTTCTGAAAACTAGTACCACGTCTTCACATGCAGTGCTAGAGGAAAGGTACTAAATACTAAAGGTGCAATTTCTAACCAGAAGGAATTCAGAAAAACACAAAGAGTTCAGATTGCAGCTCAGGAGACACTAGTTCCAGCCTCTTTTTACCCAGAGGCTGGTCCCAGTCTTTCCTTCTCCTGCCCTCTGACCCCAGGTTGTCAGTGGTCTTGTCATATATCTGCACTACCCAAGAAGGGGTTGATGTGTCTTGGCTAAATGGCTTAGTTGGCTGGCTGCCAGTGTCATTATTTAGGGGGGAAATGGAATTCAGACTTAAAAAGAACAGATGGAACATGACGCAGTCTCACGGCATACTCGAACATGTCCTTGGAGTGGTTTAAAGATATCAGATGTTTCCTCAGACAGGTAGGGCACAGAGCCGATTCCAGCCCTCTGACAGTAACAGGAGCTGATGGTACCCATGGGTGATGAGGCGGCCACGCCGAGCATGGTCTCACCAGCTCTTGCTCTTGGAAGCTCATGAGTCCCCAGGATGGGAGCAGCGTAAGCACGCACACAAGCACCAGCCAGCCGATGACTCCACGCCCTTCAGAAAACTGCGGACACCCAGCCCCCCCCCGGTCCTCACCGTTGGGCCCCCTCCGTGCATTTTAAGAGCTCTGACGGTGGCAACGAGCACCACCACGTGAGGGCGGAGGCCAGAGTATCGACATTTGATGTTAAAAAACTTTTCCATTCCAATGTCAGCTCCGAATCCTGCTTCAGTCACTGTAAGGACAGAGAAAAGACGTGGTAAAAATGCCATTCCAATTCCCCTGGTGTCGTTTGATTAAAATAAAAGGGAAGTTTAACAAAAAAAAAAGAGTCTATTTAGTGGTTTTGGGAAATGACTAACCTACGAACCCTTCAGGGCCAACGAGTTTGAGTGCAATCCGGTCGGCTATGATAGAGGAATTGCCATGTGCAATGTTGGCAAACGGTCCGGCGTGAACAAACACTGGAGTCCCCTGTGGAGATCAAGACATCACAAGGCAGCTCCCAATCCTGCCTCACACAGGACTGCTAGGGTGACAGCCGAACAACGTGAGGAACATAGCTAATGTCACTGAACTAGACATGTGAAGACTGACGAAATCCCCAATGTTTTGTTACATCATTTACCACAACTGGGGGGGGGAAGGATCACACTGTCAAGGGTACAGATTTCAGCTGGAATCCAAACTAAAAGAACTTTCCAGAGGAAAAATACAAAATTAACTCTTTCTATGTTTCAATAATGTCCCAGTCAGAACTGTGAGAAAGAACAGGAAGAAACAGATGAGTGGGTGGAAGCCTCTGACTGCCCAAGAAAAGTGTGTTTTATGACCCCTCTACTCACCTCCAGGGTCTGCATGAGGTTGGGCTTAATGGCATCCTTCATAAGCACTGTCAACGCACCACTCACCCCCTATGAAACAGACACATGACGTGTCAGCTCCCGCCAGCAGAGAACAACCTCTGATACCAACACTCAGCATTTACAGGCGTTCCCTTTATAGCCACCACGGGCCAATCAGGGCCTTTCTCTGAACTAGACCACGCATCTGTTTTTTTTCTGGATCTGTTATGAAGTTACCAGTTATTTAATCAGGGAGGACGGATAGGATGAAAATGACACTCACATGCAATTTTTAGAAAAACATGTAACTGTGGAAACAAGCATCTCAATAAAGCTGTGTCACTGACTGATGTGGGGAATTCATTCTAGAATAGTTGAGAGCAGGGAAACACCAGTTCCTAGAGTACTGACTTATCTGTACTTTGATATCTGTGTAGAAGTGGCTACAGATCAAATCCAAGAAACATTTCTCAAAACTAAAATTTTACCAAGGAGTTCAAGACCAAGTCATAAATATCAGACGTCCCTTTAAAGCAAAGCATCCAAAATTGAAGAAACTAGCAGCAAAGTAAAATAAAGCAAAATAAAATAATGCCTACTTAGATTCAATTTCAATGACTTTCTAAATTTCTGGTCTGGACGTTAGCACGTTAGTAACAGTGAAAACATGGAATTAACTTGTCATCCTTTTAAAATTTATCTAACACACCACTAATCACAATCCAACTATTTTGATTTTTGTCAACACAAACAAGGTTTTAAAAAATTAATGTATAGGAACTACGTCCTCAAGTGGAGAACCAGTCCAGCAGGATAAACACCTGGTTTTCAAGTAATTAACAAGTAGCTGCTTCCAATGTCCCAGCGCACTTCTCAGTGCAGGCGGGATAGCCCAGGGCCTCACCACAAGAGGCTTCCTCTCCACGTGTCCCAGGGAAGGGCCAGGCTGTGACTCCACGCTCAGCTACCAGGGGTCTCACTTGGTCTCCTGATGTTCTCTACAAGTTGGTGTCATATATCCTCTTGCTGAAGACACTCACAGGATAACAAGGCTGCTCATACCAGTGGAAGCTTGCAGGCTATTGCTACAGCATATCCCCCAGAAGAAACCCACCGCCACTGAGAGTCACTTCTTACTTGTAGTGACCCTAAAGGACAGAATAGAACTGTCCCTGGGGTTTCAAAGTCTGGCGGGTAGGTTCAGACTCTTAACCACTCACCACTAGGGCTCTCTGCTACCTATCACTCACTAAGAATTATTTTATAAATTCCATAATGATCTTGTAAACAGCAAAATCTTATTGAGTAGTTAACCGGAACACTGTAAGTACAGTACAATTTTTATCGCCCAGACCCGAGAGTCCAGCACTCACCAGATCCTCAGCACTGATGGGCTCCCCTTTCCTGCTGGACGCCACCACCATCCTGCCCAGTCTCTCTCTCATGTCCTCTAGAGAGCTGGTCAGAGCCAGGACAGCCATGATTTCACTGGCTACCGAGATGTCAAACTGGGCCTGATGGCAAGGAAAAGGCAAGAAAAACTGTTAAACCAGAACAGTGAATCATACAAGTAGTCCTTTTATGTAGCCTAGGTTTAAACAAATAGTTTAAAAGGGTCGAATAAGAGAATGTGAAACAGAGACTAAGAAATTCATAAAAATAATCTTCCAGTAGCAAAAACTCTAGGTGGTACAAACGGTTCATGTGCTCAGCTGCTAGCCACAAGGCTGGAGGTTTGAGTCTGCCCAGAGGCCCCTCGAAGGAAGGCCTATGGATCTGCTTCTGAAAAACCAATACTGGAAACCCTGTGGAGCACAGTTTCTTCTAACATATACTTGGTCACCACGAGTCAATTCAATGGCAACTGGTAGCAAAAATTTTAAATTAGGATAAACTCAAAGGCTATGGTACCCTGATACCCTCTTAACTCAGAACAGAAGTCACTCCTGAGGTTCATCCTTCAGCCATATTAGACAGGCCCATGAAACAAAACAAGACCAAAGTGGTACACTAACCCAGGGGCTAGGACAAGAAGGCAGGAAAGGACAGGAAAGCTGGTAATGAGGAACCCAAGGTTGAGACGGAGGAGTGTTGACAGATCATGGGGCTGGCAGTGACTGTCACAAAATGATGTATGTGTTTAACTATTTCATCAGAAATTAATTTGCTGTCAATCTTCATCTGAAGTACAATTTTTTTAAATTACTTATCCTAAGACCTTGAGTAGCCAATTAAAAAAAATACACATAGTAGGGCCAACCAGCTGTTATTTCTTCCTGTAAGGGCGGCCTGCATTCCCATGGCTGTGGCTTCCCTTATCTACAAGGAACGAAGACGGAAGCTCCTACACTGAAGAGACCTATTGCAGAATGGCCATTAAGAATGAAGCAATTTTAATCCTCTTATGTGCAAGGATATTCACTCAGGGCTCTCCACCTCCAGGAAAAAATGCTGGGGAGAAAGAGGTGACACATGGGATGTATTGCCAAGGCTGTCAGAAGTGCTCAACACTGCACACCCACGCACTTCCATTTTAAACGAGAGAAGGCAGAACAGCACCTGGCAGTATCAGGCGTATGGAAGGGGACGGAGGAGGAGGGAAGCAGCAAGGATCTGGTCCCTGCGGGCTAGTCTACTTGGAGACAGTTACCGTCCGCGTGTACCCCTTCTCTGTTGGAGCCTGTCCAATGGTGATCTTTCTCAGGAACCGGTCGTTGGTATCTAACACTACCGAAGAAAGGGAAGAAACAGAATACATTTTAACAAAGGGACTGTAAAGTTAATGGAACCAGCAGAGCTTCAAAGCGAGAAGGCTAATTTAGTAACTGTCTTAATATTTGATTCCAAAGTTGATGGAAGACCCAGAATATGGGGTAAAGTGAAGAAATGGTATTCATATACCACAAACACACAGAAATTCCTTTCACAGCAAGAGTATGGTTTCATTCTGTTTAGAGAATTCAAATAATGTAACTAGAAATCTGGAATCTATTTGAAAGCATATTCTGTATTACAAGGAAAACTGAGCAGGCTCCATCTTTTCAGAAGGCCGATGTATGTTGCTGCTTGGATGACTCACTGACCTCACCCCATCCTTAGAAAGACAAGAGCCTCCGCTCAGCTAGTGCGAATGCCTCTGGAAACATGCTGGGTACCAGAGCTGAGCTCTCCTTCAACACACTCAGAAGTAATTTCTGTCCTGATAGCAGAACACACCTACCCAACTGCACAGCCTTGAAGACCATGGCAAAGATCAACCAGTCAACCCCCCTCCTTAACCCTGCCTCCTCAGAGAGACTGGTAATGTTCCACCGTACTCTCAGTTTTGTTTCGTACGACATGCAAAACAAGAACAAAATGCACAATGAGCAGAAACAGACAACAAACCAGTTCACACTTGATATGGGTCAGAGAGGGGGCAATTTTTAAGGTACTTGATAACATGCCAAATTATTTCACAAAACACTGTAAAATTTAAATACCAAAAGCAGAGTCTTGCACATCACTGGATATCATTAAGGATCTACCCCCCATGCACATACACACTTGATAAGAATGTAATGTGTTGTTGAGAACTACACTTATTTTTTTTAAAAGTCAAGCTCCTTGCATCTACTTTTCTGTACAAAATTACCAGTCTCATTTTTTTTTCTTTGTTCATTCCTACATTCTTAGAAAGCACAAATTATAGACATAAAGCAAAGGAAAAGTGAATGAAATTCTAAAACTTCAGAATGGACCTTTGGCTTATTCATTATATAATATTATACCATCTGCCTAAAGCTTTTGAATCAAAGAGAACAGATATACAAATATGATTTTAAACATTAAGAGTGTTAACTTAAAAACACCATCAGCTGCCAGTGGTTACTAAGCCAATGAAAATCACAAAAACTGCCAATAAATTAACCCCACGCCGCACTCGGCACCAGTGGGTGAGATTTCCTTCTCAGCAGTGACCGAGGCGAGACGGTAAAAAATAAAACTCTAAGTCAAGTTTAGCTGGATACAGAGAAAAGTACCATATGGCAGTGACGTCAGGCAACTCACCCACCAAGTTGCTAAGTATTTAAACCTTGAAGTCAGCTAACTTATAATAACAGAAGTTTAATAAAACAAGATAAAAATGACAAGGTAAATTAAATCACTTATGCCAGACAAGAGTTCTCAGAATAAACAGAATTATTTCCCGTCTTCATGACACCATAATTTTATGTGTACAGTGCAACCTGTAATATTGTATTTTTCATTCATGCTTGAGCCTCCCTGAAATCAGTGTTTCAATCAACACTGAACAGCCAGCAAAATGGTCAATCATTCCAGCAAAGGGAGATTTGACAGCAGTTAATAAATAGTTCTACGGAGGTGGCTAGAATACATGACCAAGTCACCACCTTGGTCATGTACTCACCAGGAAAAACCAACTTATTTGGACCTTGCCTCTGGACCCTGTGTTTTAACAACTCTCTGGGAGGGTGTGGGTGTGAAGACAACCAACTCAAACCGGGCACTCTAGTACCTCTTTGCCAAGTTATAGTTTCTGGGTCAATATCCAGTCTTGCAAATCTGTTTATCTCTTCATCCGTCAGTGTGGTAGGGTCAGTCTTTTCAATGCCCAATCTCTGAAGAAGTAGGAAAATTAAGAGATAAAATAGCACAGAACAATAAAAAGCAGAATATATTAAAAAAATTTTTTTTAAACCTAGTGTATCTCAAAATGGGGCTCTTCTTGGAAATACAAACCATTTTAAATTCCAAAGGAAAAGCTGTGATCCCTTTGGCTAAACATAGGGGGGATTTCCGACTCAGACACAAACAAAGGCATTATTACATGTTCATTCCCACATCTGAGCACCAGACCCATTTTCCTAGGCTCAGCCCTAAACCAGCATTAAAAAGAAACAAAACAAACCCAGTGCCGGCCAGTCGATTCTGACTCACAGTGACCCGATAGGACAGAGCAGAGCTGCCTCACAGTTTTCCAGGAGCACCTGCCAACCTTTCGGTTAGCAGACACAGCACTTAACCGCTATGCTACCAGGGTTTCCTAAACCAGCACAGTGACCAAGAATTCCTAAATTACCAAATCCAAACATACCAAAAGGAAATGCAATGTGCAAAGGTGTCCCTTCAATCAGACAACTGAGAGACTCAATTCAAACTAAATTTTGTTGTGTGCTATTGATTTTGATGCATACAGACCCTATATGACAGAGAACTGTCCCACAAGGTTTCCAAGGATTAGCTGGCAGATGTGACTGCTAACCCTTGGGTTTTCGATGCTGGACTCTTAAATCATTGCACCACCAGGGTTCCTTCAAGGAAATTTTAGGAATGGTAAAAATAAGTATCAAAAATCAACGTAAATTACTTTTACAGGGGTTTCATTTAACACTGCACTTCCACTGCCTTCCTACTCTTTCAAAAGGCAGGAAAAAAGGTTTCTCTTTTCCTCCTCCCAGAACTTGGAAAGACTAGCTTCTTTCACTCAGCACAGTGCCTTTGAGATTCATCCAAGTTGTTACATGTATCAATAATTCATTTCCTTTTACTGCTGAGTTGTATGCCACTGTATGCATGCACCACAGTTTGACCATTCTGCCACTGAAGAACATGTGCATTACTTCCACATGCTGGAGATTATTAATTAGAGCTGCTAAAATGCTCATGAACTGTTTTTTGGGTGAACATTAAGTTTTCACTTCTCTTAGATAAATTATCTGTGAGTGCGATTTCTGGGATACAGATATATAGTGTATGTTTAATGACTACATATTTGCTATAAAAATTCAAATATACTATAGAAGTAACCACTTCTTAATTATTTGACACATATTGTTCTAGGATTTTATCTATGCTGGGCAAAAAATTCCGCTGCCATCAATTCAGTTTCAACTCACAGAGATCCTGTAGGGCAGAGTAGAACTGCCCCACAGGGTTTCCACGGAGTGGCTGGTAGACAGCAACTGCTGACCTTCAGTTAGCAGTCAAGTTCTTACTCACTGCGCCACCAGGGTTCCTATGCGGGGCAAGGGCAGATATTATTGCCACATTTTACAGATGAGTAAACTGAGAAACAAGTTTTGTAACTAGTTTGCTTAAAGGTTGCAAAAGCAGCATGATGCCATCCCAACTCCTATAAATGCCATGGGTCAGTTTTCTTCTTAGCTGAGGGCAGGCTATCAGTGGTGTATTTATTCCAGGACCAGCAACTTATAATTTATATGCAAATGAGAAATAATTTCTACCACCAATCTTTGCTATGCAGGTCATAACCCTAAGACTCTGGTTATTGATGCAACTTAACCTATTGATCCAAAATAGGATAACCTAATGGGATTGTTAACTGTTGGTCAATTACTAGAAACCCTGGTGGCATAATGGTTAAGTGCTATGTCTGCTGACCTAAAGGTCAACAGCTCAAATCCACAAGGTGCTCCTCAGAAACTCTATGGGGCAGTTCTACTCTGTTTTACAGACAACAGCAGTGGATTTGATCTTTTTCATTTGGTTTAGTCCATTACTAAATTTCATATAATATCAAAATTAAAGAAGGAAAAAGCTTACCCATAGCCTTCGAATTTGAATATCAGAGAACTTTCTCACTCCATTTACTGATGGTACCAAACGATTAAAAAGAGCCTTAAAGAAAAGGAGAAAAAGGGCTTTTAAATGAGAAGAGCCCTAGTGCCTTGCTACCTGCATCATCAGAACCTAATTCAGGTACTTCCACCCTTTCAAAAGGTTTCATGGAAGCAGTGGGAACAGCAGCACCCTACCTTGTCTGTCTGTGTCAGTTCATGGAATATGCGGGCATCGATGGCTGCAGCAACGAGGTTATTAGCGGCAGTGATGGCATGGATGTCACCTGTGAGATGGAGATTAAACTACAAAAGAACAGAAGCTACATCGGTCTCTTGACTTCTCTTTTTAACTTTTTAACTTTTTAACTTTCATTCCAGGGCAACCAACTCAATCCCCATAACACATCCAGGGACCACTGGAAGCAGCACAGTGAGTGGACCAACACTATATTTAGATAGCTCTAAAAAACACAAATTACTGACTGTCCTCAGAAGAAATTCCCTCCAAACTCAGAACCTGTGGTTTCCCAAATGACATGTCCAGAAACCACAAGCTCCACATCAGCAGAGTCAACAGCAACCGTGGGTCACTGAGGACACGCTCACTGTTCTTTAAGCAGTGAGTGAAAAGGCATCAGCGACAGCACCAAGAACTCTGTATCTTTATACACTGTTCTCAGCTCTGTAGCTACTGTTCTCACTTCCCCAGCTGTTGGTACTTCCCAACATCATGCTTCATTTGAGCACTTGCTGAAAACTATTCTTCCCACTACAAGGCACACTTTGAAGTCCTTGGCATGTCAAGAAACCAAGCTGACTCATAAGTCTACAATTTAAGATATTTTTCCCTTTTAAGTGTTGTTCCTGCTGAGAAACGAGTCTCTTGGCCACCATGTGCTCTACAAAAAAAGCTAATCTCTGAAGGGAAAAAGTGTACCAAAGGATCGGACTCAATCAGAACCCAGACTACTTTACCTCTTCCATAGGAATAACCTGTGAGTAGCCACCTCCTGCAGCGCCACCTAGAGGACAGGTCAAGGTTGAGGACTTGTGTTAGGGATGCTTCTTTAAGACTTGGAAATCAGTTATAAGCATATCTGTTTGTTGTTTTTAAAATATTAAGCCTATTATTGATCTACCTCTTAGAGTATTTACATTTATACAGATGTGATCATCTGTTTTCTAGTTTTCTTTAAACAAGCTAAAACACTTGCTCAGGCTGCAGTCTCTCAAGCGAAATCTGAGTCTTAAAAGTGACGAAATCATGAACTCATGCATATTCATTACCTTTAGACACAGGTTCCACCTATGATTCCTAACATTCTTTAAAAGTCTCAGACTGAAGTTACATAAAAGCAAAGTTCTTCCATTTCCTACTCTCTCAAGTGCTATTCTGTCGTTTTAAAAAAGGAATATATAACACACATATCTAACACAAATACTAAAACAATAACAACAACAGAGATAGTGATTCCTTCCAAATGGGAGACACATTAGAAAACAGCTTAAACGCTAGATCGCTGCTGGCACATTTGTATTATTATCCAAATGCCAGCCAAAAAATGTCCTTGTTACTAGGTTATCAGTGAGATCAAGGTCAATAGGGAATACAAATTTTGTGAGGTACAGACTTTGCAATAGGCTATAGTGAAAAGACTGATTCTGAAGTCAAGGGGCTACTTAAGACAAGCTTAAAAGCAGAACTGAGTCAGCACATGTATAATATTTAACAAAATGATAGGCAGAAGTGCAAAGATGTGTCCTGTGTGAAGATTAGTAGTAACTGCTAGAACAAGGAGAACATGTGACTAATCCGACACTGCAAATGAGAAAGACAGCTAAGAGCCCACTAGTAATCACTACAAGTAATGAAGAGTATGCAGTATGAGGCATGACAGTTAAGTCCATGAACTTAATTGTTCTAAGTGCTACATACCTCATTGCTGAATATCACTAAGTTCACCTTCAAAGCACTCCCCTTGGGAAGCTACACGCTGATGCCAGTGCCTAGTCCACCCTTTGAAGCAAGTTTGGAATTCTTTCTGGAATGGCCACTGTGCCCAGTGGCAGGTTGGCAAGTTCACAAACAATTGTCTGTGAGGGAGTTTGTAGCCAGTAAGCAAATAACTCTTTTGGAATACCCGCCCTACTCACCTGATTTGGCCCCCAGTGACTATTTTTTTTACCCGAAGATAAAGGAAATATTGAAAAACATTTTGTTGACATTCAGGACATCAAGGGTATTACAATGACAGTTCTGATAGCCATTCCAGAAAGAGTTCCAAAATTGCTTTGAAGGGTGGACTAGGCGCTGCTGTGGGTGCATAGCTTCCCAACGGGAGGACTTCGAAGGTAACCATAGTGATATTCGGCAACGAGGCAGTAGCATTTTTATAGGATGTGTTTATGAACTTAATTGTCATACCTCATATTGCAGGTTTCAGAAGCTAAAGGTAAAGCATGATTATTGATGCTGTGTCTTTTATATATTCAAAAGAAGAAACACTAGTTAAAATTATAAGCTCCGAAGTAAAGCTGTGGGGGCCCCATTCTGATACTTAATAATGATCTCTGACCAAGTTACCTCTGACGTCTCAGCTGCCACTACGGTAAAATGGTGGTAATACTAGCTATCTTGTATCAGAGGATGAAATAGAATACTGTGCACAAACTGCTTAGCACAAAACTTGGTGGAAAGCACACACCTACAGAGACAGGCTTTTCTTTATCTCCAACAGTGTGAAATGTGTGTGGCATTTATTTTTGTCTCTACAAAATCAGCATGATGATCAGTAGCTACTATCACCTTCATTATCAGTGTGACAGCTGAATCTTAGGGTCAAATAACAGCACCACCAGCTACACATCACCCACCCCTGGGAAGCCCCGTGCAATGTCTAACTGTGACAGCAGCGCTAGGAAGATCTGATAAAAGACTTCACCGACAGCAGCACAACAGGGGTGTGTGAGGAAGGCATTCCTGGTGTCTGACAACAGTGAAGGCTCTAAGCATTTACCGGTTGAGAAGGCCAGGGATGACCGACCCCCCAGTAGACAGGCCCACTAATACCTTTTATTCCAAAGGTTGGCCCCTGGGAGGGCTGACGCACACAGGCAAATACATTCTGATGAAGGTGGGCCCCGAGGGCTTGCACCAGCCCGATTGTGGTTGTGCTCTTCCCTTCTCCCAGGGGCGTTGGAGTTATTCTTCAAGACAAAGGCAAAGCGAGAAAAGTTTATTCACAGAATTTACTTTATCTGAATCAAGCTGAATCAGCTTAGCAGATCCTACATAACGACTCTTAACCCAAATAACAAGACAAAAGACCTGAAAAATACAGCTGAGACTCTCAGCTGTATTTCCCTGCATTTTTATATGAAAAGATTGTTGTACTTTATCTCTTCTCACTATAAGAGGCAAATATACTATACCTTATAGAAGCACACTGCTGTAACTTTAATTCTCAATTTATATCCTTAAAAACCAGCCTGGAATAAAAATCACTGCTCGATAGATGTGGTGAATTAATGAATTTTGGTTTACAAAAAAGAAAATTCCATCTGCTGGACAAGCTTGATCAAGTTTCTCAACTCCAAGAAATCATAATCTACTCTGACCTACCTTAGAACCTGGCATAGTGGTTAAATGCTACATCTGGTAACTAAAAGTTTGAATCTACCATGTGCTCCTGGGAAACTCTATGGGGCAGTTCTACTCTGTCCTATAGGGTCACTATGAGTCAGAATTGACTTGATAGCAGTAGGTTCTTACCTATCTCAGAGGGTTGCTGGGAAGGCAAGTGAGATACAATACATGTGAAAATGTCAGAACCAAATGAAAGGAATCTTTCACATAGGTGCTAAGTGCAAGTGAAATCTCTGGAAATAACAGCCATCACTTGAACGGTATGAGGATTCAGTTAGCAAAATGAAGGAAAACCATACCCAGTCACCACCACATATCTTCCGTCAGGTTGGTGCTTGAGACGTTCCAGTGCCGAAAGCAGAACTTTGGCTTTGGTTTCACCATACAATTCCACCTCTTCAGAGAGCAGACCAATTTCTCTAGCCAGGTTACCAATGGGCTTTGGTTTGCAAGATCGTGATATAACAATGTCACTTCAAAGAAATGTAAAAAATTTATTTCAGTCTTCACTCACTGTTAACTGATTGTACACTAGCACTGCCCTGCTGGCACAGCGGCTAAGCATTTGCCTGCTACCTGAGGGGAAGTCTGGTGGTTTGAATCCACCCAGTGGCTCTGTGGGAGAAAAGACCCTGTGATCTACTTTTGTAAAGGTGACAGCCTAGAAACCACTCGGGGCCATTCTACCCTGTCACGGGGGGTCACTAGGAGTCACAATGGACTCCATGGCAACCAACACCAATGGTAATGCTCTTCCCCACCAACCACTGACGGTGCTTTCACAGGGAAGCATATATGTATCCATAGCATCTGCCAGCTAAACCCAACACTTCCACATTGTAAAACTGTAATTTTGTTTTTACCTTGGAACAGGTGTCTTGAGGTTAAGGCTATTATACTGAATCACCCACTTTCCGGGCTTGCATTTCTCCAGGAAGCGTTTTGCACTGTCAACTGTACTCTAAACAAAATGATAAAAAAGGAATTTAAAAGAGGTGATTGTTTTAAACTCCACCCTCCATTCCAAAGTCCAGGTGACTCCAAGTGAATCACAAAACTACCTGCTCTGTGATCTACTGGTAAATGTGCTTCGGAACCAGGCACAAATTGAGGGGCACCTACAATGCTCTGGGGCTGCTAGTGTTTGAAAAGGGCAAGCAAGTCAAAACATACCTAGCAAGGCCAAGGTGCTTGCCGTGTTCTTTTCCGGAAGTTATTATACTCCACAGTAATTCAGAATTGTGCCATCTCTGCTTCCCTCTATAAATGTGACTGATTCTATTTCTTTGTTCTTCCATTTCCCCTTTTCGTTTTCCTTCAACAGCCACCTCTGTACTTAGCCTCTGAGTATGTCCTATGACATCTCTACTTGGGGAGTAAAGCACTAGCCTGCATTTTGAATTCCATGATCAGCTTCTTAGAACTACATAGCAACTTCTATCCACAAGTACCTGCATTAGCATTGCCACGGTCATGGGCCCGACGCCACCAGGAACAGGGGTGATGAAGCCCGCCCTCTCCTTGGCTTCGTCGTATGCCACGTCACCCACAATTTTTTTTCCATTTGACTTTGTATCATCTGGTCGAGAGGAAAGTCAAAGTCAAGTCTCAGAATCACAACCCTGGTATTCATTTCTAAGTTAACTGATCAATTACAACACCTTCTTCCAGAAACTATGCAGAAGTTAGGTTATGTAGTTTCATAAGGCTCAAGTGCCTGCTTTACTGAAAAGCTATAGGATGAGAGGTGTTCACTATTTCCTAGGGAGAATATACTTTCACCCACAAAAATTCACAAGATGCTTAACTTTTTTTAAGAACCACAGGAGAGTCCTTTTGTAGTCCACCAGGCAGCCCGTAAACATCAACTGTTTCTTAAAACCAACAACTGGATAAAACAGTGAGCACTCATTAAAATGTTAATGTGTGAGTCTACAAAAGAATTTTTTTGGGTGCATAAAGCTCCAGCTATGTCACAGCTGCCAGAAACCGTTTCTACAGCAACTGTCAGCATTTTGTAAGCTCCATGAGTGAGCTGGAAGAACAACTCAACATCCAACTCCAAAGAGAAGCAGCTACTTAAAGGAATGCTAAAGGCAAAGAATATAATCACACTTCCCTTAAAAGGATACAAGAACAACTACGAATGTTACCGGCAAAAAGAGCTATTTAGGAGAACAAACCCAAGGATGCCATCATTTCTCACTGGCACAAAGAACATTCTACACTTGGCTTTGGTGCCCTTCCAGGAGGAACCATGGGACAGGGCTGGACCGTGCAGGCTATGGCTCCTTGAGGCAGAATCTGAGCCACATCACCACTCCTCTACGTTAGATCTCTACAGTGAGGCAGGACACTGCAGGAAGCAGCCAAGAAACCAGAGTTAAGAGACTAAAGCTCTAGGATCAGCTCTTCCACTGTTAGCCCACAGCCTCTGTGGGGTCCATATTTATTTGAAGCCCCCAAATGTAAAGAATCAACACTACCAATGAGCTTGGCTGCTAACCAAAATGTTAGAGTCCACTCAGAGGCATCATGGAAGAAAGGTCTGGCAATGTACTTCAGAAAACCAGCTACTGAAAACCCTACCAAGCACAGCTTTACTCTTACACACTTGGGGCTGTCATGAGTTGAGCTGATGACAATTGAGTTTTTTTCATTTTACAAAGTGGCAAAGGGGCAAATAATGTGCACATTCTCAAAGTGGAAAAGCATTCTCCAAATGGAAGGATTTAGATCCAAAAAAATATTTTTTATATGTACTTGTATAACCATACAGAGCTGGCAAAACAACTCCTTGGGACAATTTCAGGTTTCTAGATGATTACAAAACCACAGGCTAGGACAAAACTTTTCCTCTCATAACCCCTACAGTTGAGTTTCAGAATGTCCGGGAACTCTAGTTTGCCCTTTGTACGGGTTTCCGTAGTCCAGCCCTGAAGTCAGCTCAAAACAACTCCTGCTCCTCTATTTTTTTACGTCAGTCTCATATACAGGAGACACACATCAGCTGAGAACTCAGTGCTGCACTGGATGAGCTCCATTTTGCTGCTCAGCAATCTATCATAAACATTATCAGGGTTGACTTGAGCACCCTCTGATACATGCAGCATTTCATGGGCAGTCTAGAGTGGCCACTGGAAAAACGAAGCATTCTGCAACCTACCAGATTTCAGTAATGGACAAACATTTTGGTTATCTACCTTGGCCCTAAGATTTCCCTTTCACTGGGAAACTCATGAATATATAAAACTTAAGACTGGCAGTGCCTTGATTCTTCTGTGTTTAATTTGGGGATCTCAATTCAGAAGACAGTACGCTGTATTGGGGTAGAATGAGAAATCTGCTTCCTCCTCCTACAGCCCCTCCATAATCACTTAATATCCATCCATCTACCCTTTCTCAAACCTTCATTAATAAGCCAAGGAGGAAGAGCACTTATGTATGTTCATCTGACCAAAGCTTTCTGCTCTACACTTGAATTAAAAAATATTCCTTTCTTGGAAAAAAAAAAAAAAAGGTGCATACATACTTTATTTCATTAATTTGGCAAGTGACTTCCGATGTTACCCCTGAGAGTATCATGTACACTATTTAAATGAAACTATGAACCAAGAAGCAGTCAGAGTGGTGGGATATAGTGCTTCTAAAGTGAACATCTGCAAACAACATCGTTTAGGTTTCTTATCCCACTACTGCTGTGTAGCTCACTAGTGGTTCTGCAACCCTGGGGGGCACAGCCGCTCTGGTGGCACAACAGTTAATAGCTATGACTGCAAACCAAAAGGTCAGCAGTTCAAATCCACCAGCTGCTCCTTGGAAATCCTAAGGGGCAGTTCTACTCTGTCCTACAGGGTCATTATGAGTTACAGTCAACTCAGCAACAACAGGTTTGATTTGGTCTGGAGGAACAATAAATGCCCCAGCCTCATTAATTTTCTTTTTTGCCTCCATGGCCCATGATCAGTAAAAATAGTTTCTTAGGAGAAGGGATGTTGCTTTTCTCTTTTATCCTATTTTACCATCTATGGAGGAAAAAATACAAATAGGATGGTAAGTTTCATGTTTATGTCAACATTTCCAGGCTATCTACAAAACTCAAAATCCCTACACAGGTTTTCTTTCCTCTATCCCTCATATCTAATCCAAAGAATGCCCCAATCAGAGCGATAATACAGAAGATGCAAGGTCTTGAATAGAATGAGCCTGAATGTCATTTGCAAGTACTCAGAGGAGTTGTAGGAGAGCAATTTCTTTATCACCCATTAGATAATTACACTACAAGAAAATGAAGGATCAATTATGAGCTACTGTCTTAAAAGCATGCTAGGGAGAGTGGGAGGGAGGTTAGAAATGGTGAAGACTTGACAGCTTCATGTCTGCATTTCAAACCTGAGTTGGAAATAGAGAAAAAAGATTATTCTTGTTCTAACTCTCCTCAACAATCAACAAATACTGAGTGCTAGGAATTAGAAAGTATAAAGCTGGCCACCGCACCACGAAGGAGCCCCTAGGTGGTACAAATAGTTAAGCACTTAATATAAACAGAAGGCCATCAGCGTAAACCCACCCAGAGACCCCTCAGAAGGCCTGACAATCTGCTTTCCAATGGTCACCACCATGAAAATCCTACTGAGCACAGTTATACCCTGAAACACAAGGGATTGTCATGAGTCAGCATTGACAACTGCTCGTGAGAAGTGACCCTATGAGAAGACAGCACAGATCCACACCCAACACAACAAACACAAGAAACACAAAGTTCTACGGGAAGAGGGGGAGAGAAGGATTTTCAAAAGGAGAGATCATTCCTTATTGAGGGGAAATCAGACAAGGCTTGGAAGGGGGAAACGGCATTTCAACAGACAGAGAGGAGGCAGTAGGGAAGTGGCTGAAGGCCACGGTCTGGAGGAGCCTTCCGGTGTGTAGCCCAGGGCCTGGCATGCAGCTGGATCCACAGAAACAGGTGCCAAATTAAAGGCTGCTACTTCCTCGAATCTTCAATCTACAAGTATCTGTGCAGGTATTCACTGTATTGTTCTTTCAAATTTCCTGTTTGAAAAATTTCCCAATGCAATGGCAGCCTGCTCTACTACTGAAGCAGGCAGGGAAACTGCACAGGAGAGAGAGCATACACAGGGAGGGGCACGTGGTTCTGTCTTCCTACAGTTTAGGCAGATACTCACCAGGTGTGAGTGAGAAAAAAGGATGCAGAAGTGGGCTCAAAGGAGAGTGAGGCCAAGGAGAATGGCAAGTAATCTGGGAGAAAGAGACTGCCAGGTCCAGGTCACATGGTGAATGTGGCCAGGCATGAGCACGCAGATGGCTCTGAACTGGCAGCAGAGAGGGGAGACCATTAAGAAGTCTCTAAAGAGTCCAGCTAAGGGGTTAACATTTTCTGGTGACCCTGACAACAGAGAAGAGAGGAAATTTATCCTCTCTGCCTAAAAGTTTAAGTCCAAGTTAAAACACTTCGGTTAAGAACGCCCTCATAGTGGCATCTGGGGTCTTAAAAGCTAGCAAGCAGCCATCTAAGTAGCACCAATTAGTTCCAACGTACCTGGAGTAGAGGAGAACGAAGGACATCAAAGATACGAGGAAAATATGAGCCCAGGAGATAGGAGGGGCCATGTGATCTGAAGATTTCATTAGCAGGACACCAGAAGAACTAGATGGTGACCAGCCACCACCAATGACTGCCCTGACAGGAAATACAAGGTAGAGTCCCTGCACTGGCAGGAGAAAAAAGGGTGTGAAGAACTAGAACTCTATGAACAGACGTGACGGTCTAACAGACTTGAGGGTACACTGTGGACATGGCTTCCAGACTCTCTGTTAGTCCAGAGCTGAAACCAGTACCAAAGCCAACTCTTCAGACCAAGATTAGGCTGGACTATAAGACACAGAGTGATGCTGGTGAAGAGTGTGCTTCTTGACTTAAATGCATATGTAAGGCTGTGTGAGCAGCTCCTGTCCAGAGGCAAGATGAGAAGGTGGAGGGGGACAGGAGTTAGTTGAATGGACACAGGAAGTATCGGGTGGAAAGGAGGCGTGTGCTGTCACAGGGTAGGGACAGCAGCTAGAGTTGCACAGCAGTGTGTGCAGGGTTTTACAAGTCAGATTGACATGAACTTAAACCTTCACTCAAAGCACAATAAAGTATTTTTTTGCAAAACCCTCCTAGAGACACACTGAATGAGGAGTCCCTCCTCTGGACTCACACTGTGCACTGCGGCGATGACACTGTATTTTAAATCCACCCATCACCTTTGTTAAAATAAAAGCCGATCGTCACAGGAAGTTAAAAGAGATTATCTCCTTCGCCTCCTGAATGACATCATCTTGTGAGCTATACGACAGTGGTTAAAACGACAAACCCAAAAACCCAAACCCACTGCCATCAAGTCAGTGCCAACTCAAAGTGACCCTACAGACAGAGTACAACTGTCCCATAGAGTTTCCAAGGAGCATCTGGTGGAATCAAACGGCCAGTATTTTGGTTAGCAGCTGTAGCACTTGACCACCACATCACCAGGGTTTCCGTGAAAATGACAGTGGTTAAAATTCTGACATCAGAAGGACCAGTCTTGAACAACTATAACAAAATAAACCAGTGCCATCAAGTCAATTTCTAACTGACTCAGAGCTACCCTAAAGGACACAGGAGTACTGCCCCACAGAATTTCTAAGGAGTGCCTAGTGGATTTGAACTGCTGACCTTTTTGAACTGCACATGTAGCACTGAACCACTACGCCACCAGGGTTTCCTTAACAACTCCACCATTGATTAACTGTATGTACACTGGGGTTAGTCCATCTCTAGACCTTGAACTTTAGGCATACAAGAGAATAAGAAGTTCTCTCACAGGCTTTGTCAGAAGACCCAGATGTAATCCTTTCTCCACCAGAAACTGCTCTCCAGCCCAGCAGCACTCACCGACAACGTAATTGATTCCACAGTCGATGACTATCGCCCCGGGCTTGATCCATGCCCCCTTCACCATTTCAGGCTTCCCGGTTGCAACCACCAGGATATCAGCTTTATTTACCTGAGGAAAGGAGATTCTGACTTCAGAAGTTGAAGAATCAAATGAACAAACACACAGAAATCTGAAAGAAGAAAGTGTACCCTGAATGCTGTATTAAGTTCTTAGTTAGCATCAGCTGTATCATAGGTTAAAGCCCACGATGCAGGCTGCCCACTCTGCCTGAGAGCCCCTTATATGCTGCAGTCACCGCCCCCCACCCGCCAGCAAGCTCTGTGCACTGCTGATGTTACCAGATTGGGGGACTGATGAGAACCTGCTAGACGGATGGCGCACAGGCTTGGAGCCAGATGCCTAGGGTGCCATCCCTGAAGTATGTAACATCAGAGACGATTCCCACTCCTACCAAATGTGGGTACTACCACCCTCGATGGAGCATTGCTCTGAGAGGACTAAGAGAGAGGGTGCTGGCTCCTCTTCCAATATCTCCTCATATTTCAGGTGCATGCTGTTAACCAGCTGAAACCAAGACATTGCTCTTGAATGGATTCTGTGTCGTGGTGATCCTACAGGACACAGCAGAACTGCTCCATAGGGTTTCCAAGGCTGTAATCTTTATGGAAGCAGACTGCCACCTCTTTTTTATGAGGAACAGCTGGTGGATTTGAACTGCTGACCTTTCAGTTAGCAGCCAAGCACTTAACCATCATGTCACCAGGGTTCTCTGTGCTGTCAGTTAAAAAAAAAGGAAAGAAAACAACTAACCCCATTGTCATTGACTTGATCTCCAACTCACAGCCACCCTGTGCTGTCAACAGGGACATGTAAATGCAAGACTTCCTATGCTCAAATCCAAAGCAGGGCTCAAGAACACACTGCCACAGATCCCACAGGACCACGATCCACAACCCCTTGGGAGCATTTCCACCTCTGCACAGCAGGCCACCTCTGGTGGTACTACGCCATCAGGCTGTCAGGGTTCAATTCCCGCACCTGTACTAAAAACCTAAGCCAAACCCAGTGCCGCTGAGTCGATTCCGACTCACAGCAACCCCATAGAACAGAGTAGAGCAGTCCCATAGAATTTCCAAGGAGCGCTTGATAGATTCAAACTGCCAACTTTTTGGTTAGCAGAAGTAACACTTAACCACTGAGCCACCAGGGTTTCCTGCACCCGTACTAGTAAACTGTATTCACCATAACATGGACTGGTACAGAAAGAACATGGGGTAACGGTAAGTGGCTGTTTAATGCATACATGGTTTCTTTTGGGGTAAACCAAATATTCTGGAACTTGAGAGTAGTGATGGTTGCACATTCAGGACATCTGAACCTTGATTCCTTGGCTTGCTAACTATGTCAACTTGGACAAATTTTTAATCTGAGTTAGTTTCCTCATTTTGTTAAACAAAACAACAGTCAAGAATTGTTATAGGGGTTACATGCGAGAATCAGGGTAAAGCACAAGGCTGTGCTTGGTACTTAAATGTTGCCATTTCCACTGTGGAAAAAGCACACACACACACCCATCTTCTACTTTACTCCGGACCCCTTACCTCCTCATCTAGATTGGTAGTCTTTGAGTGGCAGGTGGTCACTGTGGCGTTGTTCCACAGAAGCAAGTCATGCATTGGGGAACCGACTATTTTACTGCGCCCAACCACCACAGCATGCCTCCCGGCAATCTGCACCCCTAAAAGAAAAGCCAGCATGCATTAGTAGGGAGAAGGATGCTGCCCCTCTTCACACCCCACCTTAGTGGGGAAATTCGGAACAGTAATGCACAAAACCAGGTTCTTAAGCACCAAACAGAAACCTCCATGAAAACATTCCTTCTTTGGTGACAAGAATCGCAAATCTAGGGCTTCAGCTACAACGTGGGACATGTACATGTGGTTTTCTTTCTGTGAGTTTTGGAGAGCAGCTGAAGCCAAGATTCATTCTTTGAGTCATAGGGGAGTTATGAGGAAACCTCCACTCAAAGGGGGAAAAAAACCAAACCAAACCTGACTTACAGCTAACTGATGGAAGAAGGCATCAGATTAAATTACCAGGGCAAAGAATCATAACAAATAGGATGCCTGTAAATGGAGTGGGTGGAGAAGCAGAAAATGAGATCAGTATTGGTAATTCTTTCCAAGTTTGCTAAGTGTATGTAACATATGCAGATCTTCATCCAAATTTTCTTTCTGGCTTTGGGCCTGAGGCCCAGGGTTCCTTGCAGGAAAGCAAATGGGGGAAATCTAACTGCAGCAGAAAGCTTTCTTGCCTAGTCAGCATCCACTGGCAATGAATGTTGTTAGTTGCTACCAGGTCGGTCCTGACTCGCTGGGACCCTATGTGGGTCAGAGGAGAACTGCTCCACAGGATTGTCAAGATTTTAACCTTGCAGCAGCAGCGTGCCAGGCCTTTCCTCGGAAGCGCCTCTAGGTGGGTTCTAACCACCCACCTTTCGGCTAGGAGACGAGTGTCTGACTGTCAGCACACCTAGGGACTCCACTGGCACTTTTTCGAGATTGATTTACACTTTACCCAGTAGAGATGGTTTGAATGCACAGCCTACAATAGATAAAAACCAGAAAAACCAAATCTGCCTTTGAGTCAGTTCTCACTCACAGCGACCCTATCGAAGAGAACAGAATTGCCTCATAGAGTTTCCAAGGAGCAAATGGTAGATCTGAACTGCTGACCTTTTGGTTAACATCCACAGCTCTTAATCACTATGCCACCAGGGTTTCTAATAGCAGATAAGCCGTACTTTCCCTCCAGCCCATGAGACCCAATTCAACAACTGTTTGGTATAAGGATGGAACTGTGTGGAGACACCCAGTGAAGCCTGAGAATGAAACTGCCTACAGAGCAGAAAGTAGAAACCAGACCTGGAGTACTCAAGACAATGGACCCTTGTTTAAAGCAGTCTGGATTGAAACCATGCTACTTACATAAAATGAACTTAATCAGAAGGATAAGCTCTTACATAATGCTAACATTATAAACATCTAGAAGGAAAGACCTCAAGATATCAAGTATTTAAAAGCTAACTTTTTAGGATTTGGCAAAGGACCCAAAGCTGGATTATGGCAAATAGTGGCATCACTATCAATAAGAGGAAGTAGGAAAACTACAGCTGCTACAGCTCCATGGGATTTGCTGCCATCAAGCTGTAGTCACGTTGTTTGCCAAAAATGATACAGAATATGAATTCAGATGTAGGGTGGAACAGTGACAGCTGGCCCAAGGCTTATAGCTTGACCTTTTCTTGCCAACCACAGAGATTTTCATTTATGCTTTGGGGAAAAATAAGCAGACCAATACTTTCCATTTGAAACTTGCAACCCACTTCCTCTTAACAGGACACACCTCCTGACAAAAATAACCTCTGCTAGAAAGCATATGAGTGGTTTCCAGGAGTTGGGGGAAAGGAGCAACGGGAAGTGACTGTTTACTGGACACAGGGTTTCTTTTCGGGTGATAAAAATATTCTGAAACTAGATGGTGCTGATGGTTGTACAATACTGTGATTATGCTACAGGCCACTAAATTGTACACTTTAATATGGTTAAAACTGCACATTTTATATGCAATTTGCCACAGTAAATAAAAAGTAAAGCTGCTACCAATGACTGCCCTGAGAGGGAACATAATGAAGAGTTCCTGACATAGCAGGAGACAAACGAGGTGCAGAACTCAAATGCTATATGGTCCAACAGACTGGGGGATCCCCAGAAGACATGACCCCTGGACTCCTGTTAGCCCAAAACTGAAAACATCCCTGAAGCCAACTCTTCAGACAAAGACTGGACTGGACTATAAGACATAAAAGAATACTGGGAAAGAGTGGGCTCCTTAGCTTAAATAGATACAAGAGACTAACTGGGCAGTTCCTGTCCAGTGGTGAGACTGAAAGAGCGGAGGGACACAGGAGCTAGTTGAAAGGACACAGGAAACCCAGGGTGGAAAGGAGTGTGTTAGGGAGAGTAGTCAGAGTTACACAACAGTGAGCGTGTAAGTTTTTATATGACAAATTAGGACTATAAACTTCCACTTAAAGCACAATAAAATATTAAAAGTAGACAAATAAATAACCTCTTTAAAAGTATTTGTGATACAATTAAAGTGCGAAGGTGTTGACTAGGTAATGGAATAATCTGGCCAACTAGAGGGTCTTCCAATCAGGATGCCCTACTTTTGACAGCTCGTGCCAGCCACATTTGTGAAGCTACCGTAGCCATATTCATTATGTTTTCTTTTATTAGTCTTGACAAACAGTCATGAAAAGTTACCCAGTTCGACAGTGTGAAGAAATTATTAAAGTTCATTATCAAAGTGGGTGTTCTGTTTGCCAAACATTTCATGCATTCCGTGAAACTTGCAATGCACGTAATCATCCCACCGAGAGAACAATTTGACATTTAATCAAGAAATCTGAGATGATCAGTCTGTCGTCAATGCGACGATGCCTGTGCTTCAAGGGACCGCACATGCCAATGGGAACATCATCACCTTTGCTCAGAGTACATGCAAGAATCTACCTCAGTTTCTCACAAAGCAAAAGAACTGGACCTTTCATCAGCCACAGTTTGGTGGATCTGCATCTGGACTTTAAGCTTTACCCTTACGAAACTGTTTAAACTCAAGAACTGAAGTCCAGTAACCACAGATTACACCGTACATTTGCTGACTGGGCTCTGGAGCAAATGGAAGTTGACCCTGCTGTTGGCCAAAAAATCATCTTGGATGACGAGGTCCATGAACTGCTGCATTTGGATGAATGAGAATCCAGTGGAGATTAAAGAATATCCACTTCATCCCCAAAAGTTACCATCTGGTATGGATTTTGGTCTGGCGAAATCACTCACCTTCATTTTTTCCAAGGTGAATGAGGAGAGGCTGTGACAGACAACGGCAAAAGATACCAGGATATGGTAACTGATTAGTTTTGGCCCCATTTGGAAGATCCTGAGGTGGCCACTTACCCAAAGTTATTTTTCCATACATAATGACATCAAATGTACTTCAAAATAATAAAACAATTAAAGCTATCATTTATGTAGCCTACTTTATTCAAATTCAAAGATAGGGCATCCTTGTTGGAAGACCCTTGACTAAGGGGATCCATTTCCAACTATCTCTGTAGCTCCAGAACTATTATGGAGACTCAGTGTTTATTTCAGTGGTAGGGACTTTTCCCCTCACAACCTTTCATATTATCTGAATTCTTATTAATATGTAAGTTATTTTTTCAGAGACAAATTGCTTTGAACTCAAATAACCTCGAATCAAATCTCAGCTCTTTGATTCATGAGCTGACTCTCTTGGGCTGTTTTCTCAGCTGTTGAATAGTAAAAAGTAACTACTCCTAGGATTATTGAAAAAATTAAGTGAATACTCGGGTAAAACCCCAGGAGATAGGCCCTCGTGCCAGTGAACTCCACTGACTTATGACCCACAATGGATCTCCTCTACTTGTCCACACGTCAAGACCAGGTTCCAAGAAATGACACTCTAGGCTTTGTTAGTTTGTTTTTTACCTGTCTCTTTGATGAGTTCCAAGCATCCTTTAGGTGTACAAGGAATGAAACAGTCATCTAGGTCACCTCTAGCAAGTTTTCCAGCACTGAAGCTAGTCAATCTAAAACAATAAATCAGGGGAAAAGAAAGTACTAGGTATCTTCCCTTTTTAGAAGTGAATGCAGTGTGGTCCCAAAATAGAACCATATTATAAATGGACTCACACGATGTGATGTAGAAAACCAAGCCACACTCACCCATCCACATCCTTTTCAGGAGCAATAGCATTGATCACTGCTTCTGTGTTAATGGGAGTCTCTGCATCTAAAGGGAGCTGCACTAGCAATCCATGCACAGTAGAGTCTTCATTCAAAGAGATAATGTACTTTAACACCTAAAAGCAATACCACATACAATTTGTAGACCACATACAAATCAAAAGGGTGGAGAAAAACTTCCCAAGTCAAAAATCAGGTTGCCCATTTTCCCACAAGCATTACATTATAGTTTTCTCAAACTCTACCTCCTCTTGAATCTGAACACAACTCTACTTTAACATAGTTATATCCTCCATGTATCTGGTAAGAAATCCTTCAAATAAAAGAACTAAGAACATTAATAACTTAGTATGCAACAGTAATAACCATGTTACCATTATCCAAATCAAGATACAGAATAGCACTATCACGTAATGGTGAAAAGGTTGTATAACTTCCACCTTCTAATACAATGGTTCCCACAAGTGGTTACTGAGGACTTGAAATGTGACTAGTGCAACTGAGAGACTGAATTTTAAATTTTATTTCATTTTAATTTAAGTAGTCATATAGGGCCAATATCTACCGTAGTGCACAGTGCAGATGTAAAACACTTCATGGCCTCAGAAAGTTCCCTTTCTCTCTTGCCCCTTTTTGGTCAGTCATGCCACCTACAGGCAACCCACATCATCACTGGTTTGTCTTGCTTGTTCTTGAAGGTCATATAGATGGTATACACACCTGGATTTTAAAATGCAGCTAACTACAGGCCAAGACCAAAGGATCTTTTTTCAAAAAAATATTTTATCATGTTTCAGGGGAAAGTTTACAAAGCAGATTAGGTTCCTGTTTAGCAATTTTTACACATTGGTTACATTTTTTGCAATGTATCAGCATTTTCATTATTTCCATTCTGTTTCTTCTGTTTCCACTGATCCAGCTTCTCTGCCTCTC
This sequence comes from Heterohyrax brucei, assembly GCA_028571685.1. Taxonomy (NCBI): domain Eukaryota; kingdom Metazoa; phylum Chordata; class Mammalia; order Hyracoidea; family Procaviidae; genus Heterohyrax; species Heterohyrax brucei. The sequence continues at coordinate 85,572,059 of CM053151.1, read as the reverse complement.
CTTGCCTTTTCATTTTTGCTTTTGGGTACATGTTGGGTGTTTGGTCTCATCAAGTTGACTGCTTAAGGGAACATTATTACTCAGAGGTGGTACTGTTTATTTTATAACCCAATCTATTATTTGACTGCAAGGTGACCTCCAGGGGCGGCTTCAGATAGAGATCACTTTTTAATGAGCACCACATGTGATTCTGAAGCAAGTGTTGCCAAAATCACACTTTGGGTAACAAGCTTCAGAACTGAACCATTTACCTTGGGGGTTATTTTCAGGGATTTTCTGGAGGCAGAGTCTGTGAGAAACGAATTAGCTAGAGACCTACATGTGCTAGAGGCTGCTGTCTCTAAAGTGTCAACAACCACACAGGAAAGCACTGCAGCTTCCCTCTTAAAAATCGAGGCACAATGGCTCACCTCCGATTCTGTGGCTGTCCTTGGTAACTTAATGTGAGTGGCTTTGATCCCAATCTGCAAAAATGAACATTTCAAGCAGGTTAATGGCAAGTAAACTACTGATATGGGCTCATTTCTTTCCAGAGAGGAGTAAAACCAACCAGAAGTACCTGTCATTTCTTCACCTTTATATGTTCTGAAGAACTACTCTCTCATTCTGACCCATTCATCACTTCCTTATCAACTGTCACCACGGCAATTAAGCAATTTCACGCCCACTATCCCTGCTCTTTGAGAAGCAAATCACTGACGAGAAAACATTCAATAACAAACCACAGGCCACAGCTCCAAGTTACCCATTTCTGACTTAAAAAATATAGTGGCTTTGAGTGATAAGAATTTTAATGGGGAGAGGCATGAAGGGCAAGCGGGAAAGACAGGACTGAGGCGGCAGTCGGGGTGGGAGTGGGGAGGGGGCTTCCCTGGTCTAGGCTTTACCTCTTCAGCAGCCTTCAGCTTCATATTTATATAAAGATTTGAATCATCTCTGTTGCCAACCTAGAATAACAAATACATGCAAATCAGATGATTAGGGAATGGCAAAGTGTACAGAGAAGCTTCCAAAATTTTAGTTTTGATAAAAGGAGCATCGAATCATGAGATGCTCGTTGCAGAGAACTTTGACAGGAGTATAAGGAGAAAGTACAGGCAGGATGGAGATGTGGGTTTAGGCAATATTACAGTCCCTCCCTAAACAATACCCTCCTGATTCCCACTGTAACCACTAGGAGTAAGGAAAATGCAGGGACACTGGCATCTACCTGCATTGGGAACTAGGCAAGGCTGCTACAGGCTGGCCAGAAACATGGTGTTTGTGCTCACCATCAAGCAGACATACCACAGCGTCAAGGTGTGGACGGCTGGTAAGTTACCGTCAGGAAGGAAAAGCATCCTGGCTCAGAGAGGTAGGAACATCAGAGGACATATTCCACCCTCATACAGGCAGGCTGTGGGAAAGGCTTTAGCGCAGCCACACAGAGAAGAGAAATCAGTTTGGGTGGACCGAATTCTAGTTGACATAGACCTTGGCCATCATGTGAGGCAGCGGTACGCACCCACAAGACAGACGAGACCGTGGCCCTGAAGACAAACCCAGCCAGTATGCTGTGTCCCTATGCTCCCTTCATTTCTTTCATGAGCATACTCAGTTTTCCATTCTTCCAAGGTACCTCTGGGTTGGGCCTGAACCACACTGTCCAGGGACTCCCTCCATATCTTTAAATATGAGCCTACTTAAGAGTTTTCCATGGCAACTGTTCATCTCTAAAATGCTGTCTTGCAGATGCTTCTTCATGCTCGTGTCATCTCAGTGTGACAGGCCACAGTAAATCTGGGGTTCTCCAAGAGTGGAGGGGAAAAGTGGTAGGTTCTTTGATGCCAAAGATAGCCGAAGTACAGCCATTCTTAAGAGAACCACCTGAGATTAAGAATTCCTCTGTAACCATCTTTTCAGACCTTGTCATGCTGACGCTGTGACTGGAAATTTCCCTTCAGGTTTCACTAGGCGAACTCCCACCACAGCCTTCATCTCAGTCTCAGTTGTACATCATAAAAATAGTTCTCAGTTACAAAAAAACCCTGAAAAAAACAAACTCAATTCCAATTCATATGGGTCACTTATGCAATGCTAATTTGAAGTTCAAAACAGTTACCAGTGTCTTTTGAGGGGAAATGGGTTTTTCTATTGATCCTCTGCACCTTAGTAACTTCTCTTGGGGCTTTCCTAAAATTTTAGTGCCTGTCCAATCATGGTTCTTCTTTGGTCATTTTTTGTTAATGTTCTGTGTCCCCATCAGCCACCCCTTACTGATTTGCTTACTAGATTGATATATTCTGAGATTTTTACATCAAACAAGAAAACGAGGTGGTCCTGAATATGAGTATTTTCTTCTTACATTTTCATTAATATTTATAATTATAATTAATTGCTTAGACTTAACTCTGAGATTCACTGGTTTTACGGCCCACTGTCTGGTGGTACAGTGGTTAAGTCCTACAGCTGCTTACCAAAAAGTCACCAGTTTGAATCCACCAGGCGCTCCTTGGAAACGCTATGGAGCAGTTCTACTCTGTCCTACAGGGTTGCTATGAGTCAGAATCGACTCAACAGCAGTAGGTCTGGTTTTTGGCTTTGGCCAGTCCTTAAAAAAACCATAACTTCTCTGTTCTAGACTTCATCCTCATTCACCTCTCTGGTAGCTGAAATACAACTGTACGTAACTTTTCCAGAAAATGTCCATGGGCATTTTTGGGAGTGTGGGTGTATCTGAAAATACCCTTCTGCTGCCCTTACATGTTGGCTGAATGTAGAGTTATGACCTTCTCCTTCAGATATGCTGTCTGTGGCATTCATCATTACAGAACTGTAGTCTGAAGTCTTTGGCTGCCCTTGTTATTCCCATGTACCAGTTTTAAAAAGAAAGCTTACTAGTGATTCATGAGCATATGTCCACGATTGTACCACAATCTTATTACATAGGCAAAGATCTCTGAGAAGCCAATTCAAAGATTTACTTTCGGCATGGACATCTGAAGGGGGAAACAGTTATGCAATCACGTTAGAGAAGATACAAAAAGAATGGTTACAGATTCTTGACTGACAGCCACCCAAGTGGGTGGAAGACTGGTTTCCCAGAACAAATCCTAATCCCTTTAGTTTATCAGAAAATTACTTATGCATCTTATTATGAATGCTAATTTCTTTCCTGAAGGAGGTTGAGAATTACATCTCCCATATAAAGGGTCTTATCTCAGAACAAGTTAGGGACTTTTTTCTCTGTTTTGTCAGGGTGTGTAACCTAGTGCTGTAAGGGGCCAGAGAGTATATATTTAAGGCTTTGCAGTCCACATACTCCACTGCATAGTCTGCATCTTTTTTTTCTTTTTTTAACTCTTTAAAAATGCTGAAGGCCAGTAACATGGACCATAGTTTCCTGAACCCTTTTTAACATCATAAAGTATCTTAAATACTTGCCCCCCCACAATGATTTCATTAATTTTTCTTTCTGCTTCAGGAATCTTTTATAGACATTCAGGACAGCTGAGTTTATTGATTTTGGGTCATGTGTTTTTTGTCCACATATTTTATGAGTATTGAATGTAAAGCACTATTTTTTGAACAGTTTTTCATAGGAAGCAACTGCTAGCTATTTACCATTGAGAATTAAAAGCATTTTATGTGCTAGGGTGATGGAAATGCAGCTTCATTCATTTCTCATAATGAAAAGCAAATGCAGCTTCATTCATTTCTCATAATGAAAAGCCAAGTCTTACTTTCTGGGAAGTTTCCATTCCATCAGAAAAAAAAGTTCTAACTTTTTAACATACACTTGGGTCAGATCATGAATATCCTTGAATGTAATGCCAAGGAATGGGATATGAAAAAAAAGAGGAAAAGCAATTGGGTTTTGGAGGCAGACAGGCCTGGGTTCTCATCCCAAACTTAGTCCCTTTCTGACTGCCCCTTTGGGCGTGTTATCCAGGATCCACAGCCATTAGTTACCTTACTATAAGGAACAGCACATATCATTTTTAGAGGTAATAAAAAGATGAGAACAGTTACAAACACATAGAAATCCTTTGATGGGCGGTAGACATGCTATAAATGGCAGTGTCATTCCTTCCGCAAAGGATGAGTAGTGGTGTGTGGATGGAGTGTGATCAAATCTTCGATTTGACAAGGGCTACAGTTATGGTCAAGGGGACAGACTGAAGGCTCTGGATGTGAAGCTTAGGACCAGCAAGGAGAGGGCTACAGTGGCCCAGGAGGAAGGCAGGGGTCTGGTGAAAGGAGGGCGCAGGAAGCGTGAAAAGGGGGAAACAGAGCTCAAGAGCTTATGAGACAGTGAATCACTAGGACAACAGTTTTTGTGGGATCTGCAGACAGAGATCCTAAAGAGATGACCTTGCAGTGCTTAGGGGACGCTGTGCTTCTGCTAAGGGTGTAAGAAAAATTCGGAAACAGTTAATAGTGAGGATTGAAACAGCATGATGAACATAATTCATGTCAATGAACTGTACATGTGAAGACTGGCAAAATGGCAAATGTTCTAGTACATGTTGTTGTTAGTTGCCATGAGTCATTTCTGACTCCCAGGAACCTCATAGGTGCAAGGTGTAACTGTGGTGTGACCTTTGTGAAGCAGAACAGCAGGCCTCTCTCCTGAGCGGCCTCTGGTGGGTTCAAACCACACACCTTTTGCTAGTAGTTGAGTGCTTAACTGTTTGCGCCACCCAGGGACCCCACCTATATACTTATCACAATGTAAAAAAGAGCAACAGACAGATGACCTTTGGTTTCTGGCCTGGGCATGTGGGGAGAAGGTGGTGCTGGTCTCCAGGATGGGAAACACAAGAGGTCTGAGACAGCAGAGATGTGATTACAAGATGATATGTAAGTCTCGAATCATAGAAAGCTGTTGACTTTGGTACTAAAGTGACAAGATTTGAAAAAGCTACCACTGTTTATTGGCAAGGATCTAAGAGACAATCTGCAGAACAGTGTTTATGTAATAAAAACACTTGCAATCAGTAAGTGCAAAACACAAGTTTGGGAGTGAATTTTAAAAATGGAGGGGGAGGGTAACTCTACCAATATTGCTAAGAAAAGGTTTCTAGAAACAGATTTCTTTCCTGTGACATTTATTCCTTCTACAATAAACATTTCACAAGAATGATCCAAAAAATAACTGGTTCCCAAATGTACCAAGTGTACACCCACAACATACACCTTTTATTCTCACTTAGTAATTTACAAAAAAAGGAAAACCCACCCCAGCAGAGAACACACCAGGCCAGGAATGGCTGGCCTTCTGTGCTTTTCTTCTTGACTAAGGCCTCTTGGCTACTCCCAGGATCTCTGGTGGGGGAATAATTTGCAGTTACAGGGGAAAAACATTTAAGTACTACTCACCCAGAAATTCTTGATAAACAAGGGAATGAAACTTTGCAAGGGATTAAACAATGTATGTGGAGACATACATACAACAGAGAAGGTGAGGTGGTGAATTCTGCACCCTTCAGCTCTGCCTTCCAGACCCACTGGGAAGGCAGCTCTGCTCCCTGGGCTTATAGCAGCTCCATCCCCCCAGTCTATCTGAGTGGTGACCTCATCCCTAGGCCCTGGCAGGCCATGTTCTTTGCCTTTGGGTAGGGCAACCCTGCCCTCTCAACACACATTAACAGTAGCCCCATACTTCACAATCAAGTTCATGATGATCCGATTCTTCAAAACCTAGGAGGCTGTGGCCCCACCTTTGAAACCAAGAAGACCCTGATTCCTGTGCTCCTGGCCAACAGCTCTGCTGACCTCTGAGCTGCTTCAGGGAGTCTTTTTCTTTTCTTGGAGGACAACAAATACAGCTCCTTGGCTTGTTTCCTGCCTATAGCATTCCAAAAGACAGAGTTCTTTCTTTTCGTTTTTTCTCTGTCCCCTTGTGTCTAAGCTGATAGGTTTTCTGCTGTGGGAGTTGGTTAGATACATCAGTTACAGACATACTCTCTTTAACAAAAGACTGTGTAGCCATCTCCTTGGACGGGCTTGTGTCCTCAACTTGTACAACAGAATTTTCCAAATCTGTGTTGCTTTCATTTTGCATAGTTCACTTTTAATTTTGCCTCTTTCCTCACATTTTACTGTAAGAGGCAAGGAGAAACCACACGGCCCCTTAAGATCCTGCTTAAAAATCTTATCAGCCAGCTACCCAAGTTCACTGCTTACAAGTTGTACCCTTCACCACATATTTGAATATAATTCTGACAAGTTCTTTGCCACTGCATAAAAAAGCAATGCCCTTCTCTCAATGTCCAATCACATGTTCAGTTTTGTTTTAAAGTCTCACCAGGTGTACAACTAATATCCACATTTCTAGCAATAGTCTGTTGATTATAGTCTCTAATATGACAAAGATCTTCTTTTTGGTTCTCTTCACTTCCTTCTGAGTCCTCACCACAACTGTCTGTGACATCCATAACTCTCCAGTGGTCTCTTCAAGTCAATCTATGCTTTTACTATTAACCCATTGCCTTTGAGTCAATTCAGACTCACAGCAACCCTATGGAACAGAGCAGGATCGCCCCACAGGGTTTCAAAAGAGCACCTGGTGGATATGAACTGCTGACCTTTAGGTTAGTAGCTGCAGCACTTAACCACTACACCACCAAGGTTTCTGCTTTAACTGTTAAGCACCTTAAAATTCTTCTAGCCTCTACTCATCACCAAATTCCAAAATCACTTTCAGGTTTTAGGTTTATCTGTTAAAGCAGCACCCCATTCTTCTAGTACCAAATTCTGTGTTAGTTATCTAGTGCTGCTATCCAAAACACCACATATAGGTGGCTTTAACAAACTGAAATGTTTTCTCACAGTTAGTAGGCTAGAAGTCAGAATTCAAGGGAAGGCTCTGTCTCTCTGTCAGCTCTATGGGAAGGCCCTTGTCTCGTCAGCTTGTTCCCTGGTTCCTTGGAGATCTCCACGTGGCTTGGCTTCTGTCTTTCCTCATCTCTGCTTCTTCTGCTTGCTTGTTTAATCTCCTTTATACCTCAAAAAAGACTGACTTAAAGCACAGCCTACATCAATCCTGCTTTATTAATGTAACAAAGACAATCCATTCTCAAGTGAGATTATAATGACAGGCATAGTGGTTAGGATTTACAACACACATTTTTGGGAGACATAATTCAATCCATACCAGACATTAATGAAAATATCATAATACCTGTAAAATTGCTAGGCCTGGTACAAACCCAGGTGCTTGCTCCTTCATCTGAGCGACTTGGTTCTTTAGTCTCTCTCTTACTTGCCTAGACAAAAGAAAGATTGCAGTTAACCCTTAATGTTTCAACCACAAATAAGTGACGAGAATTATCTCATGTATTTATCTTTTAAACACAAAAACTTTCACTGACCAGACATTATCTGGTATACTATGTACCATGAATTTTCCATCAAGTGGATATGAATCTCTTCTAATTTCCAGTGACACTGGGCCTACAGAGGTGGTTAGCTTAAAACTTATTAGTTGGTGGCATTCAAAGCCATGAAGTGAATAAACAAAAAACTGGGCCAAATGGAAGTCTGCTGATCCCTGTGTTTTTCAGCATTCCCACTTTCCTGGGGCTTACGAAAAAGTTCTGTGGGAAGAAATGGAGCTTGGCCTACTACTCTAGAAAGATGACTAAAGGGTACCCACATAAGGCAGAACAGTTAAATCCATTAGATCCCACTTCAAATGCAATACGAATTTACAATTCCAGTTTTTAAAAGAATTGTCTTATGAAAGAATTTAATATAAGGTTAAAAGTGTATTTCCTTGTGAAACTTAATTTACTGACATAGAATTTTTGAATGACACAAGATACCAATTCAAAAAAATTAAATTAGTTGGGGAACATCTAGTTCAAGTGGTATAACATAGTTTATAAAGAAAATGTTCTACTTTCCACTTCGGTGAGTAGTATCTGGGGTCTTAAAATCTTGGGAGTGGCCATCTAAGGATAGTATACTGGTCTCATCCCATTTGGTGAAAGAGAAAAAGAAGAGAACCAAAGACACAAGGGAAAGATTAGTTCAAAGGACTAATGGGACACAATGACCTCAATCAACCTCCACCAGATGGAGTCCAGCACAGCTAGACGGTTCCTGGTCACTAAAGCCTACTGCTCTGACAGGGATCACAACAGAGGGTCCCAGACAGAGCCAAACAGAATGATATTCTAACTTGCAAAAAGGCAAAAACAAAACCAGGCTTACTGGTCTGAGAGAGGATGGAAAAACTCCAAGAGCATGGCTCCTGGGTACTTTTATAGCTCAGTAACAAAGACACTCTTAATAAACTACATACAAACCCAACTTTAATTACTACCAGTCTTGTCAACTTCCTCTCTATCTGGAAGGGCTATAACGACTGTAGTAAATCCCTCTTTTTAATACAATGACATCCAAGTTTTGGTGATATGATCACTAGATTATTTCTTTCACTATTATAGCTTTGATTGAGTTTGGAGCCTTCCGTAACTGAGTAGGATTCTGGATGATGTGTCTTTCTAAAATAAAAAGTTAGTGGTTTTGTTCTTCTAAGCCAAAGCCAAGAGATTCTTTTAGTATTTCTTGTAGCTTTGGTTTGGTTTTTACAAAGTCTCTGAGTTTCTGTTTATCTGTGAATGTCTTAATTTCATTTTCATATTTGAAAGATAGTTTTGCAGGATATATAATTCTTGGTTGGAATTTCTTCCCCTTCAAGGCTTTGAATATGTCATGCCACTGTCTCTGGGCCAGCATTGTTTATCCTGAGAAACCAGACAAAAGCCTATAGGGTTTCCCTCTGAATGTTAGCTTTGCTTTGAGTCTTGCTGCCTTTAACAGTTTCTGCTTATGTTTCATTTTGTTACGCTTGATTATGCCTTGGAGTCTTTCGAGATCTATATTGAGTGGCATTTGATATGCATCTTGGATATCTATATTCTCTTCATGATTTCTGGGAAGTTCTGTCAGCAGCTCAGCAACAATACTCTCTGTGTTCTCAGGTGACTCGTCCCATTCAGGGGCTCCAATTAATCATAGGTTGTTCCTCTTAATAGAGTCCCACATGCTTCTTAATTTTTCTTGTTTCTTTTTTCTGATTTTTCATCATAGATGCTGAAGTCAGTAGTTCTGTCTTCCAACTCAGAAAGTCTCTTTTCCATTTGTTCCATTCTGTTTTCTTGGCTTTGAATTGAAGTTTCTGTGTCTTCAATTTTGTTCTTGATCTGCTGGATTTCAGAGTACTGGTGTTCCATCAGATCAAATAGCTTGCTTAATTTTTCATTTTGCTCTGCTGCATTTTTTATAAGGTCTAGGAGGGCTCTGTATATAATCCTTTTGTATTCACTTTCCGATAATTTCAGAAAAGTTTCTTAGTCTGGAAAACTCTCTGGTTGTTTCATTTGGGGGTCTCTGAAGCCATGGGTGATTTTCTGGTTAGCGCTTTCTCCAGAGTCTGTTGCTTTTTGGGCTTCACGTGAGTCAATAAAGACTGGGAGAGATGCTGTGAGGATGGACTGCAGTTGTTTCTCTAAGTCATCTTAAAATGAAAGGTGAAAGGTAAAAAGTATCTGACCACTTCCCAGGTCAGTCAGGCTTTCAGATTTACAGGGCCCTCTTCCCAACTGGCAAAGTAAGCACTTCTATATCCAACCCCAGATGTTATGAACTAGTTCAAAATGCAGCAAGGCTACTGCCCTGTTGGCCTCTGCTAACAGGCCCCAGCCATAGGCTACACTGTGTAAAATACCGCTTTTCTGCCAGCAAACTGCTCTCCTGTGGGCAAGTACTGGCTCCAGGCCTAGGAGTTAGGTCTCTCTGCGGCCTCCATACCCAAGATGGAGTCACGCACAAGCTCGTCACCCGGCACCTCCATACAAACCTCACCATGGCAGAGGGAGAGAGGCCACAGGTCCTGAGATGCACAGAGTCCACAGTCTCTGTTGCTAGGCTCCAGCCGTAGGTGATACTGTGTAAACTACTGCTTTCCTGCCGGAAAAGCACTCTCCTGAGGGCAGGCGCTGCCTCCCAGGCTAAGAATTAGGTTCAGTCTAGGCCTCCATGTCCAAGATGGCATCCCACACAAGCTTGCCACCTGGCACCTCCATACAAACTACTCTGGCAGAGGTGGAAAGAGAGGCCAAAGGTGGTGAGATGTGGAGTCCTAAGCTGGGCTCTCAAAATATGGCAATTTCACCTGCCAATCCCACTAGCAGTGCATCTGAGACTAGCTGCTGGTCAAGACCCAGCTCTGCTGGCCGGCCAAGACAAAGGGAAAAAAAGTCAGGATGGTGGATTACCTTCAGTCCGTGAAAGCCAGGACTGGCCAGGAGCAGGAGTCAGCTAAAGAGAGGTGGTTTTGTGTTTTGTGGTATGAAGTCCAAATTAACAGCCCTACGCTGTGTCCTAGGGCTCACTAGGTGACCAGAAGGCTCTGTTTAATTATCAATTCAGGTCTTGGTTTCCAGAGGGATTTAGGGAGATGTGTGCTTAGTCTGCCATCTTGACCCCGCCCCCATGAAGTCACTCTATGATTCACCCTTCAGCCAAAGATTAGCCAGGCCCATTAAAACAAGACAACAGGGGCACACCAGCCGACAGGGCCAGGATGAGACAGCAGGAAGGGACAGAAAGTTGGTTAATGGGGAACTCAAGGCCAAGAAGGGGACAGTGTTGACATGTTGTGGGGTTGGCAACCAATGTCATAAAATAATATGCATTTGTTTAATGAGAAACTAATTTGCTCTGCAAATCTTTGGCTAAAAGACAATAAAAAAATTAAAATACATCTACCATTGCCAATGGGACAAGTCCAACTCCTGGCAACCCCATGTGAGTTCCTTAGGGTATTCAATTGCAATTTAATGAAAGTAGGTCACCCAAACCTTTCTTCCATGGCCTCTGTGTGTAGAGTCAAACCACCAATCTTTTGGTGAGTAGCCAAGGGTGCATTGTTTGTGCCACCCAAACTGAACCATAAACTTGCTGCCACTGAGTCACACCCAACTTCTAATGAGTGCCCTTACAGGGCAGAGAAGAACTGCCCCATAGGGTTTTCAAGGAGCAGCTGCTGGATGCTAACTGCTGACCTTCTGGTTAGCAGATGAACTCTTAAAGCAGATGAAAATACATCTACAGATAAGCCTTCAAAATAATCCAACAGTGCCTAACTGTGATACATGGTACAGTCATGAACTTGTACAGGATCTGTTTTGTTTGGAGAACCAATTTCATCATTTACCTTTCCTTACTGTACTATCTCCACGTTTACCATGCTTCTCATACAAACATGCGCAGACACTCGCGAACATCTCTTCCCTCAATCTAAAGTGATTATTCCCAGTTCCATTCCCTCGCACTTTACAAACTGACATGAGCAGACACAAGAGTCACTAGAAACACATTATGTGGATTAGCCTAGGAAACACTACAAATGTTAAGTGGTATAAGAAGTCATGCTAAGACTTCAAAATTTTATTTCCAGCTAGTGACTCCATTTTTTAAAAAACCAATATTCTACATATTAATCCAGTTCAAATGAAGAAATTAACAGGCTTGGATTTGACCCAGACAGAGGCCACAGTTCTACCTGGAAACAAGAGAGGGGGAAATGCTGGAGCTGTTGGGTTTTTACTAAGCCACCAATGAAGCTCCCCAGTGCTGCTCCTCACTACGTGACAATCCTATGTGGTGCCTGGGTAAGGCCCCCGCTGGAGGACCAAGTTCTCAGTCTCATCTCTCTCCTTCCTCTTCCGTTTCCTATCATCCATTATATTTACACAAAAGCCTCTTAAGACTTTAGAACAGAAAAAAAAAAAAAGGGACAAGGAGCAGAAGGTATGTGCCCGTCTACTAACTGGAGATACAGTGTGGCCAATGCCACCTCAAGCACAGTTACCACCTGTTTGTCAGTGGAGGGTGGGCATTGCTGTGATGCTGATTTCAGCAAAGCTTCCAGACTGAGACAGCCTAGGAGGAAAGAGCTAGTGATCTACTGTTGAAAATCAGATAATGAAAACTCTATGCATCCCAACAGTCTGATCTGCAAGTGATCATGCAGACGGTACAGGGCCAGGAAGGGTTTCATTCCACCCTGCATGAAGTAGCCATGAGTCTGGGGCCGACTGTGCGGCAGCTAACAACATCAGTGCTCTATAAAAGAGGTCTACAGGTTTTCTTTACCCTACCCACACAAGTAAAATGAATAACATTCCTAACAATGGAAGGACTGGTTCTAAGTCAACAGAAAGAGAAGAACAAGAGCCAGCAGTGGAAGCAGATGAACACATTGGAGACTTTCAGCTGTCTCATGAGGTAGGTGAGGCAAGAGAGGCTTTCTCTTAGTACTCTTTAGAGAAGGAGAAACAGGCTCAATGCAGGCATGGGAACTTCCCAGAGCCAGTTGGTGCTGAGAACGCCAAGTACAAAAGCCCTGAGTAGGGAAATGAGGTCCAAGGGGTAGCAGTAACCAGATCAAACAGACTCTCATTCATTCGGAACGATGGGGAGCCACAGCAAGGTTGTGAGTAGGGCTAACATTTTAAGAGGGTTGTTCTGGCTGATGAATCAAGAATAGGCTGTTAAGGCAAAGATGACCATCAGGGAAGGCAGAGAAATATTACTACAACTGCGAAAGTCCCAGCCAGAGCTGATGGTGGCTTGGATTACTGTGTTAATGGTAGAGCTAGGGAGGACTGGTTGGAGTCTAGTATTAGGATGAAGGACAGAGACATTGCCAGGGCTGCAAATGACCTTAAAGTTATTAGCATTGTCAAATGGAACCAGAAATGACAGAGAACTTCAGTATTTCAAGGGAGAGAAAAGAGTTTATACTGATACAATGAATTTATTCACCAAGTCTTGTGAGAACTCTTGAATAAGTATTTGAGATCTGACTAGGAGAACTAGAGACAAATAATAATATTGATGCCCAGCAGGTAGCAAAGTAATGCAACAAACCCAGTGCCACCAGGGGCAGAGGTAGAAAATGTTTCAATCCAGTAGGTGAAGAACAAAGCACAGTATGTTCTGTATTTTCTATGCTATAATTTAAATGAGTCTAAGTTTGCAACTTTTTTCCTAAAAAAAAAAAGATTATAGCTGGAAATCATTTAAATGAATCCCTTCCTTAAACTTTTCTTAAGAAGTACGATTGTTTCTTGAAGCTGCATTAGCAAGCATATTCTTCCAATTAAAAGGATTTGTTTAAAAGCTAACATCCAGGCTCCTTTATACAACATGACCAGAATAGCAATTAGAGACATTTAAAAACACACATAAAGCACCATCAGCAGGAACCAGGGCAATAGGAGGAAAGTTTCTGGTCTGATGAGAAAAACACCAAGACAGCTGCAACTAGGTCTGCACAGATGTCGTATGCCTAAGTTTTCAGGGTTGGCCACTAACCGAAGAGCTCTAAGGTAAAAAGTGGAATAATAAAAGCCAGGTCTGAGCTCTGCCTGAAGTTATAGGAAACTGTAACAGAGGAGAGAAGAAGTAAGGTTCCCTTGTCTGCCTTTACATAGGGTCCTTAGAGTGGTGGGAGGCATTGCACTTTTTATACCTAATTATTTTCTGGAAGTTTAAATGCTGTAACAGAGTAACTTCTTAACTGTCAAAACCTCCTATGTAATCAGAAAACTTACTTTTCTCAGCTGCGAATGCATTCCATTCCATATATATACGGCCAGTGAGCTACACCCTGCAAGCTAGGATTCCAAGGCCAAAAGAACCCCCCCAAAAACTATTTCACAGGATTTTCAAGGCTGTAATCTTTATGAGGAAATCCTGGAGGTTAAGTACTACATCTGCTAACCAAAAAGCTGGCAGTTCAAGTCCACCAGGTGCTCTTTGGAAACTATGGGGCAGTTCTACTCTCACCAATAGGGTCACTGTGAGTTGGAATGGACTCTATGGCAGTGGATTTTAGTCTTTATGGATACCCTGGTAGCAAAGTGGTTAAGTGCTATGGCTGCTAACCAAAAGTCAACAGTGTAAACCTACCAGGCACTCCTTGGAAACTTTATTGGGCAATTCTACTCTGTCCTATATAGGGTCATTATGAGTTGGAATTCACTTGACAGAAACTGGTTTGGCTTTTGGGTTTTAATCTTTATGAAAGTAGATCGCCACATCTTTCTCCTGCAGAGTGGCTTGTAGGTTCACTCAATGACCTTTTGGCTAGCAGCCAAAAGCCCTGCACCCTCAGAGCCCCATCAGAGTTTCTGCCCAGGCAAAGTATGGCAGAAATGAGGTGACTAGTCGAATGATCCCTGAGTAGCAGAACCACACACACCGTCTGCACATTATTCTCCATCCACATTCTCTTAAATCTAAGACAAGACATAGCTCAATCTCAATGCATAAGAAATCAATATTAGAGTGCCAATAAATTAAATAAGAACAAGTAGTAAATAAAGTCTCTCTGGTCTTGATGCATAAGTACTTGCAAAAGTAACCACAGCCAATTAGATATGACATAAAAAGTTTTATGCTAAAAAAAGTAAAACATGAACAGATCCAATTTTCACCATGTTGACAGAGGTCAAAATATCAGAAATGTATCACATGTAAATATACAATGAATGCACAGCAAAGATTTTATTCAACTCTCCGATTAAAAAGTGACTCAGTAGACCATTAATTAGGTCCAAAGGAGAATTTGAAAAACAGATACACAGTCAGGAATGTTGATACAAACACACTAATACATGCAAACTAGTTAATATCCTATAGTACACTTACTGGCAATGGGATTCCCAAGGGGTACTTAGCAAAGTCTGGAAACATTATTGTATGTCACAATTTAGAGGGGGCTTTCTACTGGCTTCTAGAAAGTAGGGACCAGGGATGTGAGAAGGATACTTGTTTATTAATCTCTCCCCTCAAGAGCAGATTATTATTACAAGATTTAACAGTACAATACAAATGTTTTATTTTCTTCATTACAATTTTCAAACTGCTGGAAAACACTTCAAAAACATTTGAAACTTACAGTTTCTTGTAAAAAAGCAATTCAGTGATTGTGAGGCCACCTAGTGTTCCAAAAAAATACATGTATTTCAAATTCCCTGTTACTTAAGTCACATTAAAAGACTAAATTATCTTCCTGTTGAAAGAGAACTGATTATCCTACAATGCACAGGCCATCTGCACAAGCAAAGAATTATCTAGCCCCAAATGTAGACACTGCTCCAGGTGAGAAACTCTGTTACACTGTAATAAAAAGCAAGGTTTGGGGTTATCTTGTCTTTCTAAGGGGCAGAAACCAAGGTGGAAATCATTCACACCTCCACCCGTCAAAATTCATTTATACTGCTATGGATAAGAGTATCTGCATTACTATTAAAGCTGTAAAACAGACTTATCAACAGGTCAAAAGTGTACAACTCAGATAACCCCTGGGGAGTCCTAGATAAGGTGTGACACCCCTAATCAGTTATCCAGTCATCCGTCTTGCCCATACTCCGGTCCTGGACAATCATGTCTGACAAAGTTCATTACAAATTTCAACACCTTTTATTTAACAGGGTGGCTCACATTTTTAAATCATGTGACATTTTGTGACCACGAGAAAAGTTTGCTACAATGTAACCTAACAAGGGCATTTCAACAGAAGGTATATAGCAGGAAAAGGAAGTGGCAAAGGGTATTTAGTTATAGGGCTAAGAAATTCCCCAGATGAAAAGCTGCTGCCAGGAGCTACCACGCAGCAAGGTAGCACAAACTTAGAATACTTCTCAAACATGCAAAGGGACACGGAATATGCCTTTAGTAACTCACCAGACAAAGAGCAAGGACATTCACCCTTAAAATACACGGCATTTTCTAAAAGAGGACACTTCTTTTCTCTTTCTTCTCAAGAGGAGATTATTATTCTAAAAGTTAAGAGTACAATACTTTCACACTGCTGATAAATACTTCAGAAACACTTGAAACCTACAGTTTCTTACAAAAAACAATTGAGTGGTTGTGAGGCCACCTAGTGTTCCAAAAAATACATATATTTCAAATTCCCTGTTATTTAAGTCACGTTAAAAGACTAAATTATCATCTTGTTGAAAGAAAACTGATTATTCACACAATTACTAATATGAAAAAGCAACATTATACCAGTATATGGATTAATCAACTGTTTATGAATAAACTAAGCATGTTTACAAATATTTAAAACAAGATTATAATTTAACCCAAATATTTACTCCAGTTGATACGTACCACAAATGTATATCTGAAAACTTATTTTATGCTCCAAGGAAAATCTATAATGTAAACTTCTTCCATCCAACTTTCTCAAACTCACAAAGACCCAAGGAGCTAAGGTTAATTGCCTAATATTTTGGACATGAAGATAGCTCAAAAGTTACAAAATGCTATTTAATCCTCTAATTCCCAGTGACTGGAGATTGGTCTACACACACAGTGATAAAACAGCTTTTTTAGAAAATGCTAGTGACTTAGTGGTTAGCGACAGCTGCTAACCAAAAGACTGGCACTTTAAATCCATCACGTGTTCCTAGAAAACCCTACAGAGCATTTCCACTGTTTCCTATAGCGTCACTATGAGTCAGAATCAACTTGAAGGCAACAGGTTTGTTTTTTTCGATGAGGATTTCTCAACCTTGGCACTACTGACATTTTGGGTTGGGTAATTAATTCTTGGAGCCCTGGTGGTACAGTGGTTAAGAGTTCAGCTACTAACCAAAAGGTCAGCAGCCGCTCCTTAGAAATCCTACGGGGCAGTTCTCTGTGCTGTAGGGTCACCGGTGGTCGGAACCGACCCTGCTGTCCCTAATGACAACCACTGTCTGTTGCTGGAAGCTGTCCTGCACACTGTAGCATGCTTAGCAGTGTGGCTGGCTTCTCTCTACCTCCAGAGGATAGTAGCACATAGTACACTCCCCTCCCCACCCTCAAATGACAACCAAAAATATCTCCAGGACAGACACTGCCAATGTGTCTTGGCACAGAGAGGGCAAACTGTGGTTTGCCCTCAGTTTGAGAACCACTGCTCTAGAGGGCCAAACGGTGCTGGGGAACAAAGCCGACTTGAACGAGCACAGCTGCACAAGAGGTGTGAGGAGGGGTGGGCTATCTGTGTTGAGGGTGGGGAAAGCAGCTCCTACTCAGATCCAACAAATTAGTGACAGGAGAACAGACAGCCACAATATTGCTAAGCTTTCCATTTTTAAATCAGGCATCCAGATTTTTATGTGTAATTACACATATAATGGTGTTGGACAATAATTAAAAATAATTTTGTACGCCAAACGAAACAACTAAATTTGGCCTCAGGCCACCATTTTGTAACCTTCAGCCAGCAGCAACAGTTATAAAGCAAACTGGGGTAGCCCCACACACCAGGGTCTGCAGGCAGCGGTGCCCACCAACCGGCCAACAAAGAAGGCTTGCTGCCGGTGTGCCTGCCAGTGACGGTCTAACACCCAGAACAAGTCTTACGACTTATTTGAGGATTATCAATCACAGACCTAGCCATCAGAGCTGATTCCAGCTCTTATCAAACAGCTCCAACACCGTTTCAAGTCTCTGTATTATCTATCACCCATGGGGACATGCTACGTGGACACAGAAGGTATGTGTAAAATAGGGGTCTCCACTTGGAAGAATGGCAGGTGTAAACAGTTAAATGCCTGACTACTAACCCAGAGACAGCTGGAAAACAGGCCTGGTGATCTGCTTCTGAAAGGTCACAGCCTTGAATACCCCATGGAGCAGTTCTGCTCTGCACACTTGGGCTACCATGAGTTAGAACTGACTCAACGGCAACTATGAACAATAACAATGGGAAATAATTGGTGAAAAGGACTTAGGCCTGGCTAAGAGGCTGCTTACTAAATAAGAAGGAACTAATATCTTAGCATCAAACCCAAAGATCATTTATAATGTTAGGTGCAGCAAGGCAGTAAAAATAAGTGCCTGAGCCCCTGTTCCCCACCTCTGAAAAAAACCCAAACCCACTGCCATCAACTCACAGCACCCCTGCCAGAGAAACTCTGCCAAATCTTTTTACAAAAAATGCTCTTAGCTGACACTGGCTAAGTATCAATAACCCAAAGCTCCACCTGTCCTGCCCAGGCTTGAGGGGAAGAACTTTTCATCAAGGAAACATAAAAGCTTAGGGAATAAAACAACAAGGCTTGACTTGTCTCCAAAAAACAGAAAACCAATCCAGTTGTCATGGAGTCCTCTGTGCTGCGGAGTAAAACTGTGCTCCACAGGGTTTCCTTGGCTCTAATCTCCACGGACAGAGGCTGCCTTTCTTTTGAGGTGTCTCTGCATGGGTTTGAACCACCAACCTTTCAGTTAGCAGCGAACTGCTTAATAACTGTTTGCATCATCCAAACACTTGTCTCCAAGCAGTACAAAATTAAACTGTCACCCTGGAAATGGCTTCCTGAAGTGCATCACTCTGGGTACTTCCCAGAGACTGGTTGATTTATCTCCTGATGGAAAGGCCATGGAAATCCTGGTAACTTACTGGGTTAACCAAAGTCAGCAGTTCAAATCCTCCAGGCATTCCCTGGAAACTCTACGGGGCAGTTCTACTTTGTCCTATAGGGTTGTTATGAGTCGGAATCAACTCAATAGCAGTGGGTGTGATGTGGTTTTGGGTGTAAAGGCCTCAGGGAAAACCAAAGCCACAATGATCCATCCCTGGTGGGGGATAAAAGCTTGCAACCCATTTTAGCAAGTTGGTAAAGTGGCAAGCCCCTGGTAAGGAAGGAAAATGCACTGCTAAGCCTCTGCCACTAGCCTTAAAACCCGTGGACAACTCACTTCACTTCTGGCTAAAGTTCCATGCACTGCAAACAGAGGCAAGGTTGTCCCGGGTGGCTGAGGAATCCCAACTGTGGCTTCCCTTAACCACTCAATACTTCACGATCAAGCATTTACAGGGTACTAGGTGACTTTGGGGGAAATTATCAAGGGGAGCACACTGCACAGCTCAGGGGCAATGCAGCTTTCTGTGCTGTGGGTGTGACGCCAGAAGTCAGAGTCACAAACGCAGGAACACACAGGCTTGGTCTGAGAGCTTTACACAAAACTCTTAATTCTCCCAGCAACCTCAGCAGGCACAGACTGTTATCACTGGATCCACCAGAAAGAAGAGAACAGTGAGGCTGACAAACCTGCCCAAGGCCTCACAAGCAATATACCCTCTGTCCCTGGGTGATACAAACAGTTCGCACTTGATTACTAAACGAACGGGTGGCAGTCTGAACCCACCCAATGGTGCTGCAGAAGAAAGGCCTGGTGATCTGCTTCCATAAAGAGTACAGTTAAAGAAACCCTAGGGAGCAGTTCTACCCTGAAACATGTGAGGCCACCTTGAGTGCATTCAGTGTTGAGTCTCTACCATATGCAGACTCCACCATGACATTGGCAGGCTTTATCAATCATTGCCCTTTAGTCATTTTTACAATGAGCACTACTTTAATTCCTCTATTTAGAATCTTATGGCCTCAACTGTTTTCTCATCTGCAAGATGGTATATGAGCATGAATTGGATTTTGGAGAAAATCTCACTGGTACTCATGATCTACCCAAACCTTCCTCTCCCCAAGGAAGAATTTTTATAATTCAAATACTTCATTTTGGTAGCATGATTAATCAATCTAGGGGAAGAAACTTCCAGTGCACTTATAGATTTGCAAATTTCTCCCTAGAGAGGTCAGACAGATGGCAGTAACCAAGGTAGCTGACCTGCAAACAAGAAGAATGAAAGACACTTTCCCCAGACTCCAGGATTCCTGGCTGCAAGTCGAAGCTTATTCACCTTTCCACTCAAGACTATCCACAGCCTAGTAAAAGAGGAAAGGTGGGGATGCCCTGTCCAGAGAGCTCACCTGCAACTCAATCTGTACGAACCACCTTCTGGAGTACCAACAATGCCATTTCTTGGTCAGGATGCCGGTTACTTGGGTGTGTTCAGTTGTGAAAAATTCATTGTGAGAGGTGCACTTTCCTGTATGTACTCATATTAACATAAAAAGAAATAAATGTGAAGACCTCCCTAAGTGATTTTAATGTGCAATTAATGTGAAGAACCAATAAACTAGATCAAAGCTGCTATTACTGACAAAAAGTGGTAAGTCAATAATCCATGTATTCATCAACCAATTACTGCTTATGTACACAGCTAATATTTACTGAACACTTACTGGTACCAGGCACAATTCTAAATGTTTTTTCAGTTGTGAACTCATTTAATTCTCATAACAACCCTATGACCCACCTTCTAGGCCAAGTCATGCCGTCGAGTTGGGGGCAACTAATTATTCTGCCCTAAAGGGGGTACCATCAATGACTCTCTGCTCACTCAAAAACCACTACTTACACAACTAAGGGCTCTCAGAACAACTACTGTTGCTAGCCGCAGCAGTTATTTAGCTAACTGGTCAGGTCAAAGGTCCCCAGGGTGATCTCCAGGCAGGTCCAGAGAACACACACTTTTCACTTACTTCCTACCCTCAGCTTTCCTCACCAGTTGTCTCCCAGAAAAAAAAAAAAAAAAGGAAAACAAGCATTGGGTGTTGCTTTCCAGGGTAAGTTTGGCAATCAGATCTTCTAGTTGTCTCAGACCTCCCTCAAGGGTAAAACCTAGAGTTCAACTGAATGTAGAATTTGGTCAAGACTCAGAAACGAAACTACTAAGTGACTCTAGGGCCAGGAAAGGAGATGAGAGTAGTTACAGATGAGAACAATCAGAGGAGTGCATGCTATTGAAGACAAAGAAAAAGTTGACGGGGTTCCACTTAAGTAAATTATATGATTCTGACTTAGTGGGAAAAGGTAAGGACTGGACGGACACCTTGGTTCCCGCTGATCATGTGTCACTTACGTGCCTTGTAACCTTTCAAATCGCCTCACTCCAAACTATACAGAAAGGGGAGAAGAGGCTGGATGGCCTTCTGAGTTCTAACTGAGGCGCTCCAAGTAGCCCCAACCCCTCTCTTGGCAGAAAGGTGCCAGCAGCTATACTTCTGGAAGCATGGTCAGGTACAGTAAGGATACGTGTTGCCCCAAAACCACTTGAGCCAAGGAGCACGGTCATCAGGCAACCCACCTGCAAATGCAGACTGAATCTGGGACCCCTTTCTTCCGCTACAGGGGATCGATCTTCTGGCATGATGGGCCCTTGTCAATATCCTCCCACCGGATCCAGGTGATCATACCCTTCCTCTACAAGTGTCCCCTCCTATAAAGAGTACACTCCGCTCAGAACCCACTCCTGCAGCCCAGCATGCACGACCATAATGAATGACAGGTGCTTACGCGGAAACCACCTTCCCGTTCAAGATTCCTGCCGGCGCCATAGCCTTTATTAGTCCGCAGGCCACGACGGACACCGCCAAAACCAAGGAACGACTTCCTAAGGCGCCAAAGCGGACAGTCTAACCCACGTGCTTAGCGACCGCCCCCTAGCTGGTCACGCTACTGCGCCGGCCCTTGCGTCCGAGTTACGTCACTGCGTGTGCGCAGTCTGAAAAGACGGAGGATCCCTAACTAGCACAAGGAGCGTGGGGGCCTCCGCTACAGCGGGCAGACGGAGAGGAGGATGTGAAGGAAGTGGATGATGATAGGCTAACAGAAATGACTGGCTGGTGGAAAGAGCCGTTCCGGAGAGCTCCTTTGCTTGGAGCGAGGAAGCCAAGGCAGACAGAGGCCAAAGAAACGCCTGGTGCTGGGCCTTGATTTCAGCCAATCGGAGAGCAGAGCGGGGAGGCGGGGCCGGAAGGCGGCCTCGCGGCCACTGCGCGGGCGCGGGAAAGACGTCCTCTGGCGTTGGGAGGGGTTTGTTGTGGGAAGTTCAGCTCCGTGGCGGGAGACTTTAGGGCGAGATGCCGCGTGGGGAAGTTTTTGGGAGAGCTGTACTGACTGCAGATATTAAACCTGAGGGGTGGGGGTGACTTTCGGTGCCTTTAGGCCTGTGTCAGGACCCCCACCCCAGTTCTGTTTCGGAGGCTCTGGGATGGCGCCCGCAACTTTTTAAAATCTCCACAGGTGAAGGTGATTCTCAGCGAAGTTGAAACCCGTTGTCTTAGGCCCATCTGAGCTGGGAGGAATGTCAGAGTAGAAGCGCCGCTTGGGTTCCTTTTGTCTAGAGTAACCCTGGGGATTGCTGTTGCTCAGTCACGGTCGTCAGCTCTGCTAGTCTGGGTTTTGTCAGGTCCTTCACAACAAGGTTGGAGAACAGATCTTGACCTTGTATTAAAAAAAAAAAAAAAAAAACCCCAAACCATTGCCCTCCAGATGATGGTTACTCATAAGGACCCTGAAGGACAGAGTGAGTAGAATATCCCCTATAGGGGACATCTGGTAGATTGCAACTGTAAGTTTTTGTGTGACAAACTGATATGAATTGTAAACGTTCACTTAAAGCACAATAAAATATTTTTTAAACCAGTAAATGAATACAAAGAAGAATTCCACAATAACAACGACAAAAAGACTAGAGCAGGAGAGAACAGCTACAGGTCAGATGCGGTGCTGCGCACTGAACAACCATCATCGGCTTTAATCCTCTCACTGCCGTCCAGCGGTGTAAGTATGTGAAAACGCACAGAGCAGCTTACATGACTTGCAGAAGTAAAGCTGGCAAGCTAGCGGTAGAGCTGGGACTTGAACACAGCTCCGCGTGATTTTACAGCCTGTGCTCTAGTGTGCTACCTGTTCTTCCTCTACTTCAGCATGACTCGATTTTTTTTTCTATTTTTATTGTGATGAAGTGAAAGTTTACAATCGAAGTCAGTTTGCTGTATATAAACCCTAGCACAGGCCTCCATGCAATTTTGTTTACTCTCCGCACCTTGTGACGGCACACTCCACCTTTCTGCTCTGTACTGCCAGCATTCGTGGCACACTCCACCTTTCTGCTCTTTACTGGTATATTGGTTCAGCTAGCAATTGTCCCCTCCTCTCCACCCTCCCCTCTCATCTCTAGAGCGGAACTGGTTGGACAGCCTCATATATGTATTTAAGCCAAGAAGTACACACACTGCCTGTATCCCTGTATGTCTTACAGTCCAGTCTAACTTTTGTCTGAAGAGTTGTCTTCAGTACTGGTTTTAGCTCTGGGCTCCTGGCAAGTCCAGGGCCAGTGTTCTCAGGGGACCCTCCAGGATGTCAGACCATCTTAATAGAGTTCTAGATCTGCACTTACCTTTCTTTCATGCTATGTCAGGAACTCAACATTATATTGCCTGTCTTTGTTGGTGGCCAGGAACCATCTAGTTCTTCTGTCTCCTGCTGATGTAGTCTCCCAGTCATGTGGGTCGTTCTGTCTCCTGAGCTCATTGTTCCTTGTGTGTTTGATGTTCTCGGTTTTCATTTGTTCCATGTGGGTTGGGACCAAGTGATGTTCTGTAGATGGCAGTTTGCTGGCTTTTAAGACACCAGATGCCACTTACCAATATGGAGTGCAAGAACACACTCTTAGAAAAAGGCTAGTTAGGCTGATTGACCTTGATGTCCCCTGAAAATGTGGTACCCAGACCCGTGTCCCTTTGAAATGTTGGGTTGAATTTAGAAAACCTTTTAGTGTATGGTGTAGTCCAGTTATAGTGACCTGCCTTCTACTGCATGCTGTCACTCCCTTCATCTAACCGAATTCTTATCAACTAATGTATGAATACATATCTCCCTCCCTCCCCACCCTTGTAGCCATCAAAGTATTCTGTGCATAAGTCTTTTCTTAAGTCCTTATTATAGTGGTCCCATGCAATATTTGTCCTTTTGTAGCTGACTGATTTCACTCAGCATAATGTCTTCCAGTTGATTCCAGCTTATAAGATGTTTCATAAAATTCTCATTGTTCTTCATCACTGCCGAGTGTCCCATTGTGTATATATACACCATAGTTTCTCTGTTCTTCTGTTGATGGGCACCTAGGTTGGTTCCATCATTTTGCTGTTGTGGGCTGTGCTGAATTAAACATTAGTGTGCATGTATCTTTTCATTTGACAGACCTTATTTCTGCAGGATGTATTCCAAGCAGTGGGATTGCTGGATCATATGGTACTTATATTGCTAGTTTTTTAAGACAGTGCCAGATTGCTTTCCAAAGAGGCTGTACAATTTTACATTCCCACCAAAATTGTAGAAGAGTTCCAGTTTCTCCACAGCCTCTCCAACATTGTTGTTTTGTGTTTTGGGATCATTGCCAACCTTGTTGGGGTGAGATGGTATCTCATTGTAGTTTTGATTTGGTTTTCTCTAGTGGCTAATGATTGTGAGCATTTCCTCATATGTCTTTTAGTTGGCTGGGTCTTGCACATTTATTTTTAGAAATACATGTTATTTTTAGAACAGTTTTAGATTTACAAAAAAAGTGTGCAGAAAATTCAGAGTTCCCACATGCTCACAGTTTCCCGTTACTAACATCTCATGTTAGTGTGGTACATTGGTTATAACTGATGAACCAATGTTGATACACTATGATTAACTGTGGTCCACAGTTGGCTTGTTGAAGCCACCAGTGGCTCTGCAGGAGAAAGATGTGGCAGTCTTCTTTCATAAGATTGGAAACTCTATGTGGCTGTGAGTCAGAAGTGGATTTGGTGGGTTATTGTTTACATTAGCATTCACTCTGTGTTGTGCAGTCTTGTGGGTTCTGACTAATGTGTGGTGTCGTGGATCCTCCACCACAGTGTGGTGCAGAACACTACCTTAAAAATGCCCTTTTTATGAAATTAGTTTGGGAGAACAGTAGTATCACCATCTATAAGGAATTAACTTCATATTGAATTTTTGTTCCCATTGTTTCTTTTAGTTGTTCAAACTATGCTCGTTTTTTGGTGCTTACTGTCTTAGTTATATAGTGATAGATGAAACTCTGGTGGCATAGTAGGTTAAATGCTATGGCTATTAACCAAAAGGCTGGCAATTCAGATCCTCCAGGTGCTCCTTGAAAACTCTATGGGGCAGTACTACCCTGTCATATAGGGTTGCTATGATTCAGAATGGACTCGATGGCAGTGGGTTTGGGTTTTTTGGTTTATGCTTCTTTTCATTCTGCCTCCCCTCCTGAACCCTTAGGAGCCACTGATCTTTTTATTGTTTCTATAATTTTGCCCTTTCCAGTCTATCATACATTTGAAATCATACAGTATGTAGCATTTTCAAATTGGATCTTTTTAACTTATGGTTTCTTATGTATTTTTGTAGTTTTTTGCATATTTTTTATTACTGAATAGTACTTTATTGAATAAATAAACCACAGTTGAAAGACATTTTTGGTGCTTCCAACTTTTGGCAATTTTGAATAAAGCTTCTAGAAACATCAACGTGCAAGTTTTCGTATGAGCATGAAACTTCAACTCAGTTGACTAAATGCCAAGGAGAGGACTGCTGGTCATATAGTCAGCCAATGTTTAGCTTTGTAAAGAACTGCCAAACTGTCTTCCAAAATGTTGTACCATAGGAGAAAAGGATGCATTGGCATGTGCGGTTTATATATGTGTGGGAGAGAGAGGAACCAATGAAAATTCCAGGGATTTTGGCCTGAGCCAAAACTTGTGTCACCATTTTCAGGAAAGTTTAGAGAAGGAACAAGTTTACAAGGGAAAATCTGGAATTTAATTTTTGCTTAGTTAAATTTGAGAGGAGTTACAGATAGTTGAGGAAATGAGTAAGTATCAGGACAGAGGTTGTGGCTAGAAATGTAGTTTTCAAAAGATGGACATGGTTGTTTTATATGTGTGTATATATGTATGTGTATATATGCACGTATATAATAGCTTTTGTGTATTGTTGAATGATAAAGACATGTTATCAGATAGAGTATATAATTTGATTGCATTGATTTTAACAAATCGGAACACCTTCTCCGCTGACACTGCGAAAAGTGTCCCCTCATGTAGCTCCTCATCGCTGTCACTTTTCCCTATTTTATTCACAGCACATATTACTATCTACAATTAATTTACATATTTATTATCTTTTTTCCACCAGAATATAAGATCTTTGAGCAATTGCCAAACTTGTTCATACTTACATCCCCAGCACTTGGGAAAGTAATTAAAAAATCTTACTTTAGGGAGACAAAAGAGTATTCCTTATTATCCTGGTTTAGTTATTAATTATGCTTCATTTCTGAAACTATCACTTAATTTCTTCCTGCCTCAGTCTCATCATACATAAATGAATACAGTGGAATGGTCTTTCTCAACCTTAAATAGAGTTACCTATTAAACCTTTAAAAAATATATTTATGCCCAAGACCATATCATAGTCTCAGGGGGCATCTAGCTTAGTTGGCAAACAAAGTGTACAGAAATTTTCTGTAAAGAATATGTTCTACATCCTGCTTTGGTGTGAGTAGCATATGGGATGTTAAAAGCTTGAAAGAGCCATCTAAGATACTCTACTGGTCTCCTCCTATCTGGAACAAGGGAGAATGAAGAAAACCCATGATGTAAGGGAAAGACTAGTTCAAAGGATGAATGGACCACAACTATCACAGCTTCCACCAGACTGAGTCCAGCAGAACTAGATGGTGTCTGGCCGCTCCACCAACTGCAATGACAGGGATCGCAATAGAGGGCCCCAAACAACTGGGGAAAAATGTAGAACAAAATTCTAACCCACGAATGAAGACCAGACTTACTGGTCTCATGGAAATCGGTGAAATCCCAAGAATGCGTCTTCCAAACACCCTTTTAATAGCTCAGTACAAAGGTCACTCCTGGGCTAAATGTTAGACAGGCTCATAAAACAAAATGAGACTAAATGGGGACACCAGCTCAGGGGCTAGAGGGGACAGGAAAGCTGGATGAACAGAAATGGGAAACTCCAAGTTGAAACAGAAAGTGTTGGCATGTTACGAGGTTGGCAACCGATGTCACAAAACTATGTGTGTATTAGTTGTTTAAAGAGAAACTAATTTCTTCTGTAAACTCTCATTTAAAGCACAGAGTATACATATATATATGTGCCCTGGTTTCACCTTTAACTGATTGTATCAGAATTTAAAAGGAGTGTGCTGTCACATTGTAGGAAGAGCAACTAGGATCTCATAACAATGGGTGTGTAAATGTTTGTATGAGAAACTGACTTGAACTGTGACCTGTCACTTAAAGCACAATAAATAATTATAAAAATAATTTGATGTGGAGTCAGTCAATATTTCTTAAAGTCCTCTTTGAGATTCTAACACACAGGCGGAGTTGAGACCACTGTTATATGATATTGGAGCTATCTTCTTAGTGATTCTGGTATCAAGTACATATAAAACATAGTAAGTACATACTTCAACTACTATAAAAATATTTCCTTAGAATCAGAATCCTAATTTTTCAGATAAATCAGCTTTTGCTTTAGGAGTAATAGATGGAATCATAATTTTCTCAAAGTACTTCCTTGATGGGATGGATATATATATATTATAGCATGAAATACGGTTTTTATGTCTACTGGAGTGTTTACTTGTGGTGGGATTATTTTCTTAAGGTAAATTTACTAATCCTTGATTAAAACCACAGGCTTTAATGGATCACTTTTATAAGTCTCTCTTCCTTTCCTTAGACCTCTATGATGCGTTCACCTAGCAACAGCGTCTTTGATGTGCAAACATTCTGCTGGCAAATTGCTCAGGGCAGCTAACCATATTGGACAATTCAGTCTGGGAATTAACCTTGAACTTGGAGTTATCTCTTGTACCTGATATGGTAAAACTTTCTACTAGATTAAGCATAGCATATTGTAGGTTTTTAATATGAAAAACGAAAAACAAACCCACTGCTGTCTAGCCGATTCTGACTGATAGTGACCCTGCAGGGCAGAGTAGAGCTGCTCCATAGGGTTTCCAGGGAGCAGCTGGCAGATATAAATTGCCAGCCTTTTGGTTAGCAGCCATAACACTTAACCACTATGTCACCAGGGTTTCTTTTTGATATGAAGTATTGATAAATATTACTAGTGTATAAAAAACAGAATAGTCATGTACATACCTAAAAATCACACAATATGAGTTATGTCACTGTGTCTTGTGTATTTTTACATTAAGGCTTCAAATACATTTTCATTGTATTTTTATGAAGTTAGTATGGGAGAACAGTAGTATCACCATCTATAAGGAATTGACATATTGAATTTTTGTTCCCATTGTTTTCTTTAGTTGTTCAAACTTTTTTTTTTTGGTGCTTACTGTCTTAGTTATCTAGTGCTGCTGTAATAGAAATACCACAAGTAGATGCTTTAACAAACAGAAGTTTCTTCTTTCACAGCTTAGGAGGCTACAAATCTGAATTCAGGGGGCCAGCTCCAGGGGAAGCCTTTCTGTCTTCGATGGCTCTGGGGGACAATCCTTGTCATTAATCTTCCTGTAAGTCTAGGAGTTTCTCAGTGCAAGGACCCTGAGTCCAGAGGACATCTTCTACTCCTGACTCTTCTTTTGTGATGGTACAAAGTCTGTCTCTCTCTCTGCTCGCTTCTCTCTGCTTTAGCTCTTGTAAGACAGAAGGTGATGCAGGCTGCACTCCAGGGAAACTTCCCTTACATCACATCAGGGCTGTGACTTGAGTAAGAGTGTTGCATTCTAAACTAATCCTCTTTAGTCTAGACTTGCCTCGTTAACCACAGGCAGAGATTAGGATTTACAGTAGCACAGTTCATCAGATGACAAAAGGGAATTCAACCACAAAATACAGGGAATCATGGCCTAGCCCAGCTGACGCATGTTATGGTGGGACACAATTCAATCCATAACATTTACTATGGAATAGTACATATTAATCAGAAATAGGCCCTGTTTTTAGGTACTTTTAATCTAGTAAGGAAGATAAGATTTTTACATAATGTTAGATGAGAACAATAAAAATATATCATACACCATATGTGTTAGAAGGAGAGAGATTACTTTGTAGGATTGAGGAAAACTTGGAGGAGGTGGTACTTGAAATGATATTGAAGGATTTGTATATAAATGATCAAGTTTTTGGTGATATACTTTGGCCCATGCAATAGCTTGATTTTTCTTAAAGACAATATGAATAAAATTCATTAAGCCAAGTTATTTTTAGAGCATAAGATTCACAAAATTTCAGGAAAATAAAAGGATGGAATTCGTAAGACCTTTGTCTCCAGTACCTTTCTAGTTCCAGGATTGGGGAGCAGTTTCTTCTCCCTTGTTAGGCATCAAAACTTAAATTCTTTAATTCTCATCTTTTGTTCTTAGGCAAAGAATTGGTATAATACTTATCTTAGGCATCAAGTGACAAAAATGAGGAAGACTAAAGTCTCATTAGAGATATTGACACTTTCATAGTTGTCTTCTGTGCTTATCAATCTAAAGAAAGAATTGACAGAAAAATTATCAAAAAGATTGCATAATTATCAAAGAAAGCCAGAGGTTTTCTGTTTACTTTTTTTTTTATTCCATATTCCTGAAATCATACAATCCTGATTTTTATTCTCTCACAAAAATTCTTCTCATTCAGGAACTGTGTGATTTTCTGGAAGACACCACCCAGCAAAGAAAAATATAACCTGTTTACCCATAACCCTCCAGCACAGTTTCTAAATACTGTTTCTCTCTTTTTTTCACATGACACATTCCCTAATCTTGTAAAAGAAAGAAATCTTCATCCTATTGCTTAATAAAACAAATGGTCCTTAATTTGAAAGATGCCTTTTCCTATTTAATTTTACTTTGAAAGAATATATTGAGTTGAACTGGCTAGAGAAAATAGATTTAAAGCAGTACTGAAGTTCTTGAGAAACTGGATTTATAAAAGTTATAATGTGGTGTTACATTTTATGTCCCAATAAAAGAGCTTTATGTGTGAGCACATGCAGTGCTAACTCATGTTTGACTTTTTATCTTCTGGCTGAATCTAGAGTAATATAAAGGGTGTTTCTGATAGGTTAAGAATCGAAAGTGAAAGAAATTTACAAGTCAGATATCCAAAGATAGATGATTAACAAGTATTGTTTCAGTAGAGTACTTATATGAATGTGGTACTGTGTGTATGTGTATATCATCAGGCTGCTCCAACCAATTACGATTTAAAAGGAGTTTTGATACTGTCTTTAGAAGCCAGGTATGACGTGTCTCCAAGCAGCACAGGTTCAGCAGGCAGGTGCGTCTGAGGTCTGTCTATTCAGTGACTGGGTGTGCAGTGAAACCTCGATGAAGACACTGCTGTTGGCGCTGGGCGGACCAGACCCCGGCATCTCTTCCTGACTGCCACATGTGTACTCCCTTCAGAAGCACCTTGGGTCACCATTGCTAGGTCTGTTTCTTACTTCTTGTATCTCCAGCATGTCAGTCCTTCTCTAGCTTCTAAACCACTCAGATCCATGAAGGCTTGCAGTTACTGGCCAAAACAAAAGGCTAAACCATCAGAAATCAGTCATCTATCAGCTCACACGTCTCAGAGAAAAAGCCCTATGGTAAGTCATATACTCTGGCACTTATGGTTTCCCTACTGTCAGAAGGTAGTGATAAAAGCCTCCCACGCGATTGAGAGCTAGAAGATAGGAAAGTCCCCTTCTTGCCTGCGCTAGTATTGTTCTTGTGTCTTGTTACAAGAGAAGAGGTCAAATGATCTCTCACCTCTTTTCTGTTTTGGCTTTGTAACAAGAAGCAGAGAAACACCTGGATCTAAAGAAAACCTCAAAATGGATATTATTTATTTTTACCTTTCTGGTGGTTCTGACATTTCACTAGACAATAGAAAAATAAAATGTGAAGAACATGTGAATTAATTTGATCCAACCCCATCATTAGAGGGAGGCACAATGATTTACTGTCAAAGCCAAGCGGTCCGACTCCTAATCTTCTTCAAATGTACCGTGTTCTACTCTGTTGTGTTCTAGTACACAAGGTTGCCATGAGTTAGGATTGAATCCAAGGCAACTGTTTTTTTAGATCCTAATGAGAATCCTTTGGAAATTAAGTATCTTCTTAGAGGATGTCCCTTTCTTTGGTATTATAAAGGTCAGTAGAAAAAGCCACCCGGGATTTAGTTCAAAATGTTGTAGGAACGATAGCAATAGCAAAAAGAGTAGCTGCTGAGGCATATGTTTAATAAAAAACTTGATGGGATTTGGTTTCTTAGTTTGGATGTTTAGGGTCATAGTTTTATGGGATATTGCAGTTAATTGGCCTGATAACATGTTCAGTGTTTCTGTTCTACCTCCTAGTTCGCTACATGGTGCCTGAGGTCTTAAAAGCTTGCAAGTGGTGATCCAAGGCACAATAATTGATGTGTGCTCACGTGGTGCAGCAGCAGAAGAAGAGTCAGGATAGGAGTGAGATATGGAACATGTGGCAGATTGCCTCCACAAGAACAATTGCCTCGTTTGCCATGAGACCAGAAGAACTAGATGGTACCCCGCGTACCATTACTGAACATTTTGATCAATTTTGTAGAAGAATCCTGATCAAAAGGGGGAAAAGGTAGAAAAGAATTTTCAGTTCTCATAGACTCCAGACTTTCTGGAGCCATGAAGGTTGGATGAACCCCTGAAATTATTGCCTGGAAGTAGTCTTTAAACCTTAAACCAAAAATATCCTCTGAAGTCATTGTCTTCTTCTTAAACTGTGCATTATATGAAGGTTTACGGAGCATATTAGTATTTCGTAAAACAGTGAATACACATTGTTTTGTGACATTGGTTGCCAACCCCGTGACATGTTAACACTCTCCTCTTCTTGACCTTGGTTTCCCCATTGCTGGTTTTTCTATCCCCTCCTACCTTCTCGTCCTTGCCCCTAGGCTGGTGTGCCACTTTACTCTGATTGGGCTGAAAGGCGAACCTTAAGAGTGACTTCATTACTAAGCTATAAGGGTGTCCAGGGACTATACTCAGGGTTTTTCTAGTCTCTGTTAGACCAGTAAATATGTTTGTAACTCCTGAAGTCTTTTTAAGACAAAACAATAGATTAGCTTAACTAGTTAAAAAAAAAAAAAGTCTGGCTTGAGTATTATGCTTTTTTTTAAAGAATTATCTATGTGAGTTATATGGGATCAACTTGACAACAGCCAACAGAAAGGTTAGCTGTCTTTCCTGGGGGCAGGGAATTCATGTTACTGGAGGAGGAACAACTAGGAGAAGCAGGGTGAGAAAGGCTGCACAACTCCAAGGGTGTGATCAGTGTCACTAGATGCTTCCTGTATGTCATGGATTGGTGTTGCTCAAAAGATGCATGTAGCAATTTGGCTAGGCCATGATTCCTGGTATTGTTTCCTGGTATTGTGTGACGTTCCTGAATGTTGTAAACCCTGACCCTGTGATGTTAACGATGGGGGGAGGGCAGTGGTTGTGTTGTGTTGTGTCTAGGGGCAGTGTCTTGGGATACAAAGGAAAGGGAAGCAAGGAGAAAGTTGGAGCCCCATACCACTGAGGCGCAGTTCTGGGAGCACGGTGCCTCCTTTGGACTTGGGGTCCCCGAGCCTCATAAACTCCCAGTCCAGGGAAAGATTGGCGACAAGCACCTTCCCTGTAGCTGACACCTTGAATTAGGACACGGAGCCTGCTTTTCTGTGAGAAAACAAATTTCTCTTTGTTAAAGGCATCCGCTTGTATTTCTTGTATAGCAGTACCAGACTGACTAAGACAATGCCGAAACTGGAACTGGTGTATGTTTGGCTTTGCTCATTGTCAACTACTACAACAGAAAACTCCTAAGAAATTGAATCTGAGCTGGGAATGAGGATGGGGAGTTAGAGCCCTCTGCTGTCAAGTTGCTTCCGACTCATTCTGTCTGTAGACAGAGTTGAATTGCCCCATAGAATTTCCTAGGAGTGCCTGGCAGATATGGAATGCTGACCTTCTGGTTAACAGCGATGGTGCTTAACCATTACACCACCAGGGTTTCTACAGGGAGTTAGAAGGGTGGTTTATTTCCTCCCTCTGCTGGCTGCAATGATAATGACAAGCTTAATTTCTTTGCTAAGAAAATCAATGTATTATATGAAAAGAAACAATACAAAAGGACAGTGTACCTCAATCTTAAATAGTTTAACTCCTTCCAAGTAAATAAACTCTCATGAATCCCTCTAGGAATTTCAAAATTATTTTGCCATTTTGCGCGTTTTATGATGAAGCCAGAAAACCAAACACATGGCAATCAAGTCAATTCTGACTCATAGTGACCCTGGAGGACAGAGTAGAATTACCCTATAGAGTTTCCAAGAGACAATGATAAAACAAAACAAAACACAGAATTATATAAAATGCTATAAAATTATGAAGCTTAATAATAATTGTAATCTTCATTTCAAGTTGTCTCCACTTAACTATAAACTTTATTTTAAATCAGGAATAAAACAACAAGCTTGAGTCCAAAACCAGAAACCAAATCAGTTGCCTTCAAGTCAGTTCCGACTCAGGTGTGATGCCAAGAGTGCAGAAGAGAAATGCATTCCACAGGTTTTCAAGGCAGTGCCCTTCTGGAAGCAGATCCCAAAGCCTTTCTTTGGAGGTGCCTCTGGGTGGTTTTGAACTGCCAGTCTTTTAGTTGGCAATTGAGTTAGTGCTTAACCATTTGCACCACCCAGGGACTGCAAGTTTACCAGTGAATTTAAGAATAACATTTTATGTTTTCTTTGGGACCAAGTGTGTGTTAAAATACTGATGAAATCCTAACACAGCACATAACTAGATAAAATTGCTCTCATCTTCTGATAGATGCCTTACATTTTGTGATATTTAAAATCAACTAGACTTTGTTTGTAAGTTTTAATTTTGGTATTTAATTTCAAGCATACAAAAAGTACAAAGACGAATGCCCAAGTACCCACCACCGAGATATAAATTTGATATTTTCCCCTGAAATTTTCTTCACTTGTTTTCTTTCTATGCAAACTGCATCCTTCAGAATTTTCTCAAGTGAGGGTTTATTAGTGGTCAACTCTCTTGATTTGTTTTTATAAAATATCTATATTTTAGTATTAAGTTTAAAACATAGTTTCATCCAATATAAAATTCTAGTTGATAGTTACTTTATTTCTTTAAGTGTAAGAAACAGTATTACTTCATGTGCTAGTTAGGAGTCTTAAAAACATGCTGCCAGGTAGACCATGCACCGTATAAAGTGGCATCAGTTTTAAAATGCACCCCAATTTGAGATGTAAAAACGTGCGTTTTAGAAATAGACAAAGTAACATTTTCTTTGTTCATTAAAGATATCATTCGGCTGTTTTCAGGCTTTTGGGTTACCAGTAAGAAGTCAGCTATAAGTCGTATTGCTGAGTTTTTTGTAATACACCCTTTTTATTGGTGGCTGTTAAGATTTTTTTGGTGTTCTGCAATTTCATTATGAGTGTGTGGGTAAGGGATTATTTTATGTAATTTTCTTGTGGTTTGCTAGGGTGCTTGGACCTGGTATCTTAGAATATTTTGAAAAAGTTTCATTATTATTTGTTCAAATATTGCCATGTCCTCATTCTTTACGTGACTTCCTTTTTGGACTTCAATTAGACCTATGTTATCCTTTCTCACTGTATTCTCTGTGTCTTTAATCTCTCCTTTGTATTGGCTTTTTTTTCCCTATATACTGCCCTGTTGATAATTTAGATTTAAATTATTTGGATTAATCTTTAACTTCATTCACTTTTCAGTAAAATGTAATGTGCTTTTTTAATGTGTTCATTGAAATTTTAAATATAGTTTATTACCATTGTCATTTCTGTAAGTTTTATTTGATTGTTTTTTCCAACCCATTTAGTTATTCTTTGTGGTCTCATGTGGTTTGCTTGTATTTTCAAAGTTCTCGCTCTCTCTTTTAAAAAGGGATTATGTATTTATATATTTTCTATTCTCTAATGTAAGTTCTTATCCCTAATATTTTCATAGGTATAAAATTAATTCTGAAACCTGATAACTTTAGAAAAATATATTTTGTACCTTTAGTATGTTTAGGCCCAGGTGATACATTTATGTAATTTTTAGCAATTCAGGCTAATCATGATTTTTGTTGGTTTCATTTACATCACATAAATTTTGTACCAAACGTTAACTAATTACAATTCAGAATAATTGTACATCCTTTTGCTTTTCACGGAAACCCTGGTGGTGTAGTGGGTTAAGCACTACATCTGCTAACCAAAAGGTTGGCAGTTCAAATCCACCAGGCACTCCTTGGAAACTCTATGGGGCAGTTCTACTCTGACCTCTGTCACTATGAGTTGGACCCAACTCAGTGGCAGTGGGTTTGGTTTTTTGTATTTTTTTGCTTTTGACAGTACCAAGAGATATTGTAATGCAGGTAAATACCTTCTCACATTTGTACTCAGTTTACGTATTGCAGTAGCACAAAATTGAAGCTGATTTACTGAACTCGTGTTTTTCTTTTTTAAAAAAAATTTTGTGTGAAGGTATAATGCATAGGAATTGATTTGTAACCATCAATAAAGTGCTATGAAGTCTTTTGTGAGTGACCTTCTAATATTTCTAGATTTTGTAAGTTATTATTAGATGTGAAATAACATTTCCTATTATATATTTTTGTGCTTCCTATACAATCAGAAATTGTGTATATTTATATGTACTACCTTTTCGTATGGGTGGTGCTAGAAATTATTGTCATGTAGGTAATAAGTTTTTTTAAAAAAAAGAAATAACCTTTAAGATTATCATGTTAGTTGCGATTTTCCTGGGACTTGTTGTGTCTGGTAGGGAAGCGCCTGGAAATGAACGCTTTAAGCTTCCATCCTATTTACAGCTGCTCACTTGGACTTTGTGTGAACTTCATTTTGAGCTGCTGGGTTGCCCAAGCAGATGCATAGGTCATTAACCTGCAGTTTCTTGTTGCAGGCTGGTGTTGACCTACCTCTGAAAGTGGTTTCTGCCAAAAACACAATCAGGTGTAACAAAAAGACAGCTGACCCAGTCCATCCTGACCTGGCTGGTTTGTTGGTGAAAAACAAGAATCTGTCAGCTGAGGTAAGTAGATTGTCTGAAAATAATCACTATAGAAAATTATAGCCTTTGTAAAAGCAGGGAGAGAACCATCCTGATAAAAGGTTCAAAAGTAGTAACTCAGTTTTACTTTTTTCTCAATATTGAAATTCCTCTTCACTGAGGACCACTGATTTAAACCTAAACTTGTCTTTTGCCAGAGACCGTCCTTTAAGTGCTTTTGAATGGGCCACCAAATGCTGGAGGTAGAATGTTGCTATGGACTTCCATGCTCAAGTTTTATGTAGTAATAGTAACCAGTTACATGTATTAATTTTATTAGGGAGAACAAATTCTCATTTTCAATATACCACTAGTATAGCCACTGGTTTTTATTTAGTATTGGATGAAATGTTGAGCAGCATAACCAGATAAAAAAGAAAAACACTAACATTTGTCAGAAATGCCTTCGCTTTTATTCCCTGTGATGAAGACCACAGAGGGCTTGTAGTTGAGCCTTAGTTGAGCCCTTAGTTGAGCCTTAGTTGAGCCCTGACTCAGAACATTTCATTGCAAGAGACTGTAACAAAGTAAGTAAACAAAGTCAGAAGCACAGAGGTCATTGTCATCTTTAAGGGCACTATGCTGTGCCTAGTTATACCTCCACTGTGTCAATGTTTACCTGTAAATAAATTCCTCAGAGTGTTTACATATGTAGATCATTCACTAAACTGAGAAAACTAAAACCCATTCCTGTTGAGTCAATTCCTACTCATAGTGTCCCTGTATTTACCAGCCCATTGTGTAAGTAGCTTTTTGATGTTAGCTACCATCAAGTTGACTGATGTGTGTCAACTTGATGTATGAAAGAACAAAATGTTACCTAGTCCTTTATCATTCTCATACTCTCAGGTAGGTTTGAATCCAGCCTCTGTGCCAGTCCATCTCAAGGAGCATCTCCCATATCTTTGTGACCCTCTGCTTTACCAAATACCTGCCTGCCTCTAATAATTGAACCCCTTTGTTGACATGTCCGAAGCAAGTGAGCTGTTCAGACAAGTTCTGTTGTGATCCACAGGTTTTCTTTGGCTAATTTTCAGAAGATCTCCAGGGTTTTTTTCCTAGTCTGTCTTGCTCTGGATATACTCGGGGGCATACTTTGGCTCTCATGGATTTGTTCTAATTTTCTTCAGTTTCAATTTGAATTTGCCCATGAGCAGTCGATGATCTGTGTTGCAGTCAGCACCTGATCTTGTTCTGATTGCTGATATAGAGCTTTTCCATTGTCTTTATCCACAGATGTAGTCGGATTCCTGTGTATGCCATCTGGTGAGGTCCGTGTATACAGTTGCTGTTTGTGTTGGTTGTAAAAGGTATTTGCAATGAAGAAGTCGTTAGTTTTGCAAAATTCTATGATGTGATCTCCGGCATCATTTCTGTCAGCAAGGTTGTATTTTCCAACTACTGATCCTCCTTTGTTTCCAACTTTTGCATTCCAATCACTAATAATTATCAATGCATCCTGATTACATGTTCAACAATTTTGGACTGGACAAGCTGGCAAAAATCTTCAGTTTCTTCATCTTTAGACTTAGTAGTTGGTGTGTAAATTTGAATAATAGTCATATTAACTGGCCTTTCTTGTAGGTGTATGGATATT
Source organism: Heterohyrax brucei (assembly GCA_028571685.1). Lineage (NCBI taxonomy): Eukaryota > Metazoa > Chordata > Mammalia > Hyracoidea > Procaviidae > Heterohyrax > Heterohyrax brucei. The sequence continues at coordinate 85,534,564 of CM053151.1, read as the reverse complement.
ATTCTATCACTGACAGTGTTGTACTTCAGGACAGATCTTGAAAGGTTCTTTTTGATGATGAACAGAATACCATTCCTCTTCAAATTTTTGTTCCCAGCATAGTAAACCACATGATTGTCTGATTCAAAATGGCCAACACCAGTCCATTTCAGCTCAACAAATGCCTAGGATGTTGATGTTTACGTGTTCCATTTCATTTCTGATTTTCCTAGGTTCACACTTCGTACATTCCATGTTCCAATTATTAATGGATGTTTGCAGCTGTTTCTTCTCATTTTGAGTCATGCCACATCAGAGAAGGAAGATCCCAGAGGCTTTACTCCATCCATGTCATTAAGGTTGACTCTACTTTGAGGAGGCAGCTCTTCCCCAGTCGTCTTCTGAGTGCCTTCCAAACTGGGGGGCTCACTTTCTGGCACTATATCTGGCAGTGTTCCACTGCTATTCATAAGGTTTTCCCTGGCTAACTTTTTTCAGAAGTAGATTGCTGGGTCCTTATTCCTAGTCTTAGTCTGGAAGCTCAGCTGAAACCTGTCTACCATGGGTGATGCTGCTGGTACCTAAATACCAATGGCATAGCTTCCTGCATCACAGCAACACACAAGCCACCACAGTACAACAAACTGACAGACAAGTGTCAGTATATCCAACCTGGGTTTAGAGACCATATCAAGAACAGTTTTGATATGTGGAACACTAATGACCAAACATCATCACAAATGGAGAAAAGATTGAAGTTGCCAAGGATTTCATCTCACTTGGGTCCACAATCAACATCCTTGGAAACAGCAGTTGAGAAATCAAAAGGTGCGTTGCATTGGGAAAATCTGCTGCAAAGGATCTCTTTAAAGTATTGAAAAGTAAAGATGTCACCCTGAAGACTAAGGTGTGCCTGACCCAAGCCATGATATTTTCAGTCAAATCATATGCATGCAAAATGTACAAGGAAGATATAAGAAGAATTGATGCATTTGAATCATATTGGAGAAGACTATTGAATGTACCATGGCCCGCCAAAAGAACAAACAGATCTCTCTGGAAGAAGTATGACCAGAGTGCTTGTTGGAAGCAAAGACAGAAAGACTGCATCTTACATACTTTGGACATGTTCTCAGGAGGAATCAGTTACTGGGGAAGAACATTATGCTTGGTAGAGTGGAGGGTCAGCAAAAAAGAGGAAGACTCTTGATGAGATGGATTGATGCAGTGAGTGCAATGATGGATGGACTTAAGCATGAAAATGATTGTGGGCACGGCACAAGACTAGGCAGTGTTTCATTCTGTTGTGCATAGAGTTGCTATGAGTCAGAACTGATTCAACGGCATCTAACAACAACAAAATGTTGATCTGGAAGCTCCAATGAAACCTGTCCACCATGGGTGACCCTGCTGGTATTTAAAATACCAGTGGCTTAACTTCCAGCATCACAGCAACATGTAAGCCAGTACAACAAAAGAAACTGACAGATGGGGACATGGGGTGGGGGAGGGGTGGAAGTAGCTTCCTAGGGTGGCCTTATTCCCCTAGGCCTCTTTTCTGCTCAAGACTTTATTAAGAATCACTTCTGTTATCATCAGTAGCCTGATTCCAGGTTTTATTTAAATAGATAAAATTTGGTTGTAGATAAACGCCAACTTAATGATGTCAAATCAATTTCAACTCATGGTGACCCTGTAGGACAGATAGAGCAGAACTTCCGCATACGGCTTCCACAATTGTAAATCTTTATGGAAGCAGGGTGCCACATCTTTCTCCTGCAGAACAGCTGGTGGGTTTGAACTACTGACCTTTCAGTTAACAGCTGAGCATTTAACTGCTGCACTGCTGGAGCTCCTGGATAAATGTGTATTTTACAATTTTATCTATGCTAATGCTTTCCCTCTTTTAAAATACAGTGGCGAATGGAGCTTAAGTCTGGATGGAATTTATATAGCTACAGTTAATCTTAATGCAGCTTTGAGGTATAGCTTACATTTATTTTCACATTCAAAAATTTATACACAAATTATTTTGTGACATTGGTTGCAAACCCTACAATGTGTCAGCACTGCCCACTTTCAGTGTCCGCGTTGGGTTCCCCATGTCCATTCATCCAGGTTCCCTGTCCCTTCCTGCCTTCTCAGCTGTTCCCATTTGGTCTCATGTGCTTGACTGAACTAAGAAGCACGTGCCTCATGTAAGTTGCTGTCTGTTTTATAAGGCCTGTCTAACCTTTGGATGATAGGTGGACTTCAGGAGTGTCTTCAGTTCTCAGTTAGCAGGGTCTTCAGGCATCACAGTCTCAAGGGTTCCTCTAGTCTCTATCAGACCAGTATGTCTACTCTTTTTTTGTGAATTTGGATTTTGTGTTACATGTTTCTCCAGCTCTGTTGACAGCCTTCTGTTGTGATCAGTATCAGAGACACTTGAGATTTCTCTTTTATTATGTCTAAATATAACATCAAACTACTGAAATTTTGGGATCTTTGCTGTAAAATTAATGCAGGAGTGTTTTAAGATCTTAGAGTTTGCAGTCATTGTTTATGAGGAGAAAGTAAAACACTAAAAGTAGCAGGTCCTCTGGAGGGCTAACTGACACACTAGTCTTGACAAGCAAGATTAAATTAGGTGTAGAATCAGTGTTGTTTCTAGTTTTCTACCTGACTCAGACTCATGCTTACTTTAGGTAAGAAACCAATATAGTATCTGCAGTGATACCTAACATTACCAAACAGGATGAGTAAAAATGAGGCCTTAACATAAAGTTCTTATATCCCTATATGGGACTGGGGCCTCTACATTTCACAACTCTAGGGGGATTTGTTTACATGGTGTTCTATATAAGTGGTGATCACCATAGTGCAGAGAACCACCTACTTACGGGTCAAGGTAATGCTGAAGGACTTGAGCAATGATTGTCGTTTTAGTCAGCTAGTGCTGCTCTAACAGAGGTACCACAAGTGAGAGGCTTTAAAAAGAGAAATTTTATTTGTCACAGTCCAGTAGGCTAAAAGTCCAAATTCAGGGTGTCAGCTCCAGGGAAAGGCTTTCTCTGCTGGCACTTGGGGAAGGTCCTTGTTCTCTATCTTGCTGTGCACTGGAATTTTCAGAGGTGCAGGGACCTTAGTCCTCTACAAAGGATGTGCTCAGCTCCTGGCACTGCTTTCTTGGTGGTATGACATCCCCAAATGTCTCTGCTGGCTTCTCTCCTTTATAGTTCAAGAGACTGTCTGAAGGCACAAAACAAACTTACATATTGAATCCTGTCCCACCGACACAGCTGTCACCCATCAGTCCTCATTAACATCCATTGCAATGGGGGAACATCACAGAGTACCAGGAACTATGGCCCAGTCAAATTGCTACACAGATTTTTGGGGGAACACAATTCAATCCATGACAACTGTTATTAGCAGAAGTTGGGGTCTGTAATTTTGATAGCAATAGGGTTTTAACTCAACATTTGTTGAGGTTCTACATTGTGCCAAGTGCTAAAAAGTGGTACTTGGGAGATGAGGATGGAACAATGAGTGGTTCAACCTGCAAGAAAACTGGCAAGTGGGGAAACAGATATAAACAATAAGGGTAAACACAAAGTAAACCCCACAACTGCTAAGTAGAAGATAGGCTTCTTAGGGTTAGTGGCAATTAAGATGAATCTTGAAGAATATAAAGGATTTTACAAGAAGTTGAAAAGAGGAGTGTCAGAATATAAAAAAGGTAGATTAGAACCGATAGAAGAACTAGAATAACATGCTATGTGAGTTGGCAGTCAGTGAGGACTCATCACAGATTTTAGGGGAGTGGATCCTATTTCTAAGATCTGAGATAACAGTTGAGGGGAGAATTAGATATCTTTTCCTTGTGTTTCCAGAGCATTATTTTCATAGCTTTTATGGTACAATTATTTGTCTGACTGTTTGTCTTTATATTGGTCTCCTGATTGAGCTGAGAAAATCTTGAGAGTTTTAAACTTCTTTGGATCCCTGAAACCTAGAGTGTACCTGGGACATACAAGGTACCAAGCATGTTTGTTGAATGACTGAAAAGGTGGCTTTGTTACATGCTAAACTAGAGACAGGGAGACCACTGTAGCAGTGCATGAGATAGACAGTGAGGTCCTGAAACTGGACAATGGGAGGAAAGAGGGAGACATGAGAGACACAGTGAGGTAAGATTAACACTTAGTGATTTGAGGGGGACGGTAAAGAAGGACAATTAAGAATGACTCTGATTTAATTAACAGTTTTAGTAACCAAAAATGCGTTAAAATTTTCCGTTTATAAAATATCTTGGTTTTTAAAGGTATTTCTAAACAGTTCGTTAATAGGATATTTAAATCATTATTTTAAGTAAATTGATTTGTGATTAACAAGCAAGCTTTAGAATAGGATTTGACTAGAAGAACTAGATGATACCTGGATACCACCAAAGAATGCCCTGACACGGAACCCAACAAAGAGTCCCTGATAGCAACAGAAAAGTGAGGTACGCAACTCAAACTCTTATTAAAAAGACCAGACTTGATGGTCTGATAGACTGGAGGATCCCAGAAGACGTGGTCCCTGGACTGTCTGTTAGCCCAGAACTGAAACCACTCCTAAAGCCAACTCTTCATTTTATTGTAGGGTATTGTATAACTTAAATACCTATCATTATTTAATCCTGACTTTTTGAAAATCAAAGTTATAAATGATTTTAAATAACACTTGCCCTTTCTCATTAGCTAAGAAATCTTCAAAACAAACTTCTCATAAAAGAAACTTCATTGCAAGAGATGAGAACTGAACTAGAAAGTTACAAAGAAAAGAATGTGCAACAGTTGTTCCAGATAACATCCCTGAAAAATGGTATCAAGGACCTAGAAGAACTTACCGCTTCTCTAACCAGAATTAAGTCTTTGAAGGACACCAGTATTCAAAGTCTTGAAAGAGGCAACTGGGATTTAACTGAACGAATTCTGGAACTAGAAAATCGTCTATGGTAGGGAACCTTCTAGTTTTTTTCAAACATGTTTGTTGTTATTAGTTTGTAAATTGTATATGAGCTCCATACTCTTGATTGAACGCAGAATTTAAATCTGTTAGAATTTCACTTAATACCTGACCCAACATTATTACAAAACACCTTTTATTGAGAAGTAATTCACCATAAAATTCACTCTTTTGAGTGAAAATGTAATTTTTTGAATGGATTATTATTCATAATAAAATGCAATTCAGTAGCTGTGGAATCATCACCATTAAATAATTCCATAGCATTTTCATCACCCCCCAAAAGAAATCCCAGACCCACTAGCAGTCCCTCCTCATTCCCCACCCTTGACCCCTCCAGGTTCTGGCAACTACTAACCTACTTTCTATCTGTGTGTATTTGCCTGTTATGAGCATTTCGTATGAATGGAGTCATATAACCAAAACCAAACCTAGTGCAGTCCAATCAATTCTGACTCACAGCAACCCTATAGGTCAGAGTCGAGCTGCTCTGCAGGGTTCCCAAGGAGTGCCTGGCAGATTTGAACTGCCAACCTTTCGGTTAGCAGATGTCACACTTAACCACTACTCCAACAGGATTTCAGAAGTTGTATAATATGTGGGCTTTTGTGTCTGGCTTCTTTCACTTACTGTGTATGAATTCTTTATTCCTTTTTATGACTGTATAATATTCTGTTGTATGACTATAGCACATCTTGTTTATCCATTCAGTTGTTGAACATTTGCGTTTATACTTTTCTAACTATATTTTGCTTTGAACATTCGTGTACAAGTTTTCATGTGAATACATGTTTTCTTTTCCCTGTATAGACATTGGGAATGGACTTGCTGGGTCATACAGTAATTCTGTTTAATCTGTTGAGGAACTGCTTGGCTGTTTTCTAGGCTCCATTTTACATTCCCATCAGCAGTGCATGAAGGTTCCAGTTTCTCCACATCCTCACCAGTACTTGTTATTGTCTTTTTGATTATAGCCATCTAGTGGGTGTAATAAGGACATTGTATTGTGATTTTGATTTGTATTAACCTAACACATAAAGAAGAAGCCCTGCTGGTGCAATGGTTAAGTGCTCTACTGCTAACTGAAAGGCCAGCAGTTCCAATTAGTGTTTCTGTGGGAGAAAGACCTGGCAATGTGCTTTTGTGAAGATTACAGCCAAGAAAATCTTGTAGGATAGTACTCTGTCACATGGGGTCACTATGAGTTGAAAGCAACTCAGTGGTATTCAACAACACAACAATGACTAAAGAAGTCCCTAAGTAGCACAAATGATTTGTACTTGATTGCTAATCTAAAAGTTGGTGATTTGAACCAACCCAGTGGTCCCACTGTTGGCATAATGGTTAAGTGCTATAGCTGCTAACCAAAAGGTTGGCAATTCAAATCCTCCATGCACTCCTTGGAAATGCTATGGGTCCATTCAGCTCTGTGCTGTAGGGTCACTAAGAGTCAAAATCAACTCAACAGCAGTGAATTTTTGGTTTAGAGGTCCTGCAGATGAAAGGCCTGGTGACCTGCTTCCGAGATTGCAACCAGGAGAGAAATGCTGTTCTGTAACACCTGGAGTCGCTATGAGTGGAAGTCAATTCAATAGCAGCTAACAACAGCATCAGTGACTAAAGATGTCGAGCATCTTTTTGCATACTTATTGGCCATTTGTATATCTTATTTAAAGTGATATCTGTTCAGATCCCTTGTCCCTCTATACTGTTGATTTTTGCCTTTGCTGTTGATTGGTGACTTAGGAGACCCCCTGTTTTATGATTAGAACTGCTCCTTAGGGTTTTCTTGGCTGTAATCTTAATGGAAGCAGATTGCCAGGTCAGGCCTGTTTCTTCCATGGTGCCACTAGGTAGATTTGACCTGCCAACCTTTTTTATTTATTTTTATTTTTTATTGTGTTTTAAGTGAAAGTTTATAGTTCAAGTTAATTTTTCATGAAAATGTTTATACATACATTGTTATGTGACCCTGGTTGCACTCCATTCAGCTAGCTCCTGTCTCTTTCTGCCTTCTCTTCTCACCTCCAGACAGGAGCTACCCATTTAGTCTCATGTATCTACTTCAGCTTAGAAGCAGGCTTTTCTCAAGAATCATTTTATTCCTTATAGTCCAGTCTAATCATTGTCTGGAAACCCTGGTGGCATAGTGGGTTAAGGGTTATGTCTGTTAACCAGAAGGTTAGCTGTTCAAACCCATCAGGTGCTCCTTGGAAACTCTATGGGGCAGTTCTACTCTGTCCTCTAGGGTTGCTGTAAATCAGACTTGACTTGATGGCAGTGGGATTGGATTAGATTGGACATCTTTATCTGGAAAGTTGGTTTCAGAAATGGTTTCACTTCGGGGCTAACAGGAAGTCTGGGGGTGATGCCTTCCAAGGTCCCTCTAGTCCCAGTCAGACCATAAGTCTGATCTTTTTACTAGAATTTGAGTTCTATATATAGTTTTTCTCTTGCTCCATGAGGGATTCTCTATTGTGTTCCCTGTCAGAGCAGGGCGGTCATTGGTGGTAGCCGGACACCATGTAGTTCTTCAGGTCTCAGGCTCATGGAGCCTCTGGTTTCTGTGAACTGTATAATCTCTTGGGCTCATATTTTCATTCTGTTTTTGGTGTTCCTCGTTCTCCTTTGCTCAGGTGGGTTGGAACCAATTGATGTATCTTAGATGGCTGCTCACTAACTTTTAAGACCCCAGACGTGACACAGCAACAGATGATTGAACTGCCAACCTTTTGGTTACAAGCTAATCAGGAACCAGGGATATTTAAAATTGGTTATTGTTTTTTCATTGTTTAGTTGTAAGAACCCTTTATATATTCTGAACACAAGCCTTTTTTCAGATACGAGTGGCAAATATTTTTGTCCAATCTGTAGGTAGGCTTTTTCACTTCTTAATTAGTGTGTTTTTTCCATTTTTTATTTGTATCTTTCTGTGTCCTTATACTTAATATATACCTCTCGAAAAATACATATAATAATTTTTTTTAAATTTTCTTGTTGGAAATATGCACAGTAAAAGATACACCAGTTCAACAGTTTCTACATGTACAATTTAGGGACAGTGATTGTAGTCTTAGAGCTGTACAACCATTCTGATCTTCTTTTCAAGCTATTCCTCCCTATTAGCTTCCTGCCCACTAAGATTCCTGTCTGATATTTGAGTTGCTTTTGTCAGTCTGATCCTATATAGATAGCTCTTAAAAGAGCATAGTGTTCAAGGTAGACATTTTACTTGGTAAGCTAAACTACTGTTTGGTTTTAAGAAGATTTTAGTGGATATTTTTGGTTTAAGGTTCAAAGGTTATCTTAAGGCAGTAAGGTCGTGTGTTCACCCAGCCTTCATGAAAAGGATGGAGTCCATGAGAACTGGAACTTCTGTTCTGCATTTTTCCTCTTTTGATCAGGATTCTTCTATAGAATCTTTGATCAAAATATTTAGTAATGGTGGCTGGGCACCATCCAATTCTTTTTTCTAGTCTCATGACAAAGGAGGCAGTTAGCCACACATTCCATTTCTCCTCCTGTTCCTGACTTTCCTTTTCCCCCTTGCTCCAGTGAATGGAGACAGCTTTTAGGCCCTGAATGACCACTTGCAAGTTTTGAAGACTCTAGGAACAATTTGAGGAACTAAGAGGTAAAACAGAAGTAGTAAACCTGCTATTCAGCCCATTAACTGGGATGCCTCTTGAAACCTTGACCCTAAACTTCCAAAACAAGGAACCAAATCCCATGAGGCATCTGGTTGTACAAATTCAGTCTGATAATCTGGTCTTTTATCTCAATGTTTAGACCACCTTACTTCTAAAGCAGCTACTGGGATTGCTGGATTTAAGTCTTCCATATTCCTATTTGTTGTTTACCCATCTCTGTTTTTGCTCCTTTATTATTCTTTTGTCACTTTCATGTGGCTTACTTAAGTTTTTTCATTATTCCATTTCCTCCTTTATTAACCTTATATTATCTTTTAAATTATCATTTAGTTTTTAAGCCTAGACCCTGTGATTACAATCTACCTTTGATTAGTACTTTTATGATTTCCTCCCCAAATAAGAACCTTATGACAATTTAATGCCATTTATCTGCCTTTTATCCTGGTACTGTTGTCATATATTTTACTTTCTCCATATGTTGTGAATTTAATAATTTTTTTTTATTATGACTGAGTGAAAATGTACATTCTCGTATAAATTTACATGTCCACCTATATGTAGCTTTCACTGTTCTCCCTGCCTGGCGACAGCACACTATTCCACTCTGTTCCATATATGTCTCATCCTCCCAATAGTCTCCTTTCCCCTCCTCTCCAGCCACTCCCCTTACTCCAGCCAGAGGTCAGTGGGATGATATCCTATAGATGCATAGAACCATAAAGTGCATCCAATATATGGTCACTCTGCATTGCCAAGTCCAATCCACTCATGTCCGAAGAGTGGACCTTCATTATGATTTATGAGCAAGGGCAGTGTCAGGACCAGGGGCCATGCTCCTAGGGGAACCCCTAAGCCTCTGGACCGTCAATTGCGGTCTTTTAGTGGAGATTTCAAGGTGCATCCCTTTTTATTCTTGTGTTGCCAGTGAGACTCAACTTAGTGAGCTCCATCGTGGCTATCACTGGTGGTGGCTGGGCACCATCCAGTTCTTCCGGTCCCCAGTCTATGTAGGCATCAACTCATTTGGGTTTCTCTATCTTCTGGGTTGTCTTTACCCCATGTCATTTTGGTCTTCGGTGAGCATCTGTTCCTGCTGAATTAGGACCATTTGCTGTGCCCTCGGATGGCAGCTTGGCAGCTTTTAAGACCCCAGACGCCACTCACCAATGTGGGGTGTAGAGAGCCCTCTTAGCAAAACTCTAGTTGTGCCAATTGGCCTCGATTTCACCTAAGAGCATGATACCCTGCCCCCTGCCCCAGCTACTCTGTCTTTGCAATATTGGGTTAAGATGGAAGGAGTATTCAAGTTATGTTGAAGTCCACTTAATATTGTTCTTATTTCTAATGTGTGCTATCACCAATTTTACCCAACCAAATTTCTACCAACTATCTAGTCTAAACCCTCCTACTCTTGCCCTCCCTCCCTCCCCTTTCTTGCAGCTGTCAAACAGTCTTTTCTTCCATACATAAGTCTGTTTTTGAGATCTTATCATAGAGGTCTCATACAATATTTGTCCTTTTGTCGCTGACTACTTTCACTCAACATAATGTCTTCCAGTTGAAACCAGGTTATGAGATGTTCCTGGAATCACTGTTATTCTTTATCCATGCATAGTGTTCCATTGAGTATATGTACCATAGTTTATCTATCCATTCCTCTGTTGTTGGGCATCTGGGTTGATTCCATCTTTTTGCTATCGTGGACTGTGCTTAATTGGATGATTTATCTTCTTCTTATTGATATTTTGTAGTACTTTTATAGAGATCAGGTGTCGGTCTGACATAGAGTTGCCAAATATTTTTTTCCATTCTGTTGGTGGCCTTTTAATTCTATTAATAAAGTCTTTGGATGAGCAAAAGTGTTTAATTCTCAATAGTTCCCATTTATCTATTTTCTCTTCTGTTCATTGTGGTTTGTTTCAGAGATTTTGAAGTCTGTCTGTGTTGTGTATTAAAACTTCCATTGTTGTTCCTACCTTTTCTTGGATGAGCTTTATCGTTTTAGATTTGATATTTAGGTCTTTTATCCAGTTGGAGTTGGTTTTTGTATAAGATGTAAGATATGGGTCTTGTTTTAATTTAGTGCAGATGGACATCCAATTTTGCCAGCACCGTTTGTTGAAGAGACTGCTTTTACCCCAGTTTAATGTCTTAGAGCCTTTGTCGAATATCAATTGTTCATAGGAAGATGGTAGCATCTCTGGGGTCTCAGCTCTGTTCCATTGATTTATCTGTCCTTGTACCAGTACCAGGCTGTTTTGACCACTGTGGCAGTGTAATATGTTCTAAGGTTGGGTAATGAGAGGCCTCCCAGTATGTCCTTCTTCTTTAGTAGTACCTTACTTAGCTGGGTCTTCTTCCCTTTCCAAACAAAATTGGTGATTTGTTTCTCCATCTCATTAAAAAATGACACTGGAACTTGTATTGGGATTGCATTAGATAAGTAGATTGCTTTGGGTAAAATAGACATTTTCACAATGTTAAGTCTTCCTATCCATGAGCAGGGTAGGTTTCTCCATTTATGTAAGTCTCTCTTAGTTTCTTGTAATAAGGACTTGTAGTTCTCTCTGTAACAGCCTGTTATTTCTCTGGTTAGATTAATTTCTAGCTACTTTATCTTCTTAGGGGCTATAGTAAATGGTATTGACTTGATGATTTCTTCATTAACAGTCTCGTTGTTGGTATAAAGGAATCCTACTGATTTACTTATGTTTATCTTGTATCCTGAGACTTTGCTGAACTCTTCTATCAGTTTGAGTAGTTTAATTACAAATTCTTTGGGATTCTCTGCATATACAATCATATCACCAGCAAACAGGGAGATTTTGACTTCTTCTTTGCTGATGCAGATGCCCTTTATTTCTTGGTCTTGTCTAATTGCTCTGACTAGAACTTCTAATACAGTGTTGAATAGCAGAGGTGAGAGTGGGCATCCTTGTCTAGTTCCTGTTCTCAAGGAAAAGTCCTTCTGTCTCTCTCCACTCAGGATGACGTAGGCAGTTGGCTTTGTATAAATGGCTTTTAATGAATGGAGAAATTTTCCATCTATGTCTATTTTGCTGAGAGTTTTTAGCATGAATGGGTGTTGGACTTTATTAAATGCCTTTTTTGCATCAACGGACAAAATCAAGTGATTCTTCTTTTTTGTGATATTTATGTGGTTAATCACATGAATTGTTTTTCTGATGTTGAACCAGCCTTGCATCCCTGGTATGAATCCCACTTGTTCATGATGGATTATTTTTTGATATGTTGTTGTACTCTATTGGCAAGAATTTTGTTGAAGATTTTTGCATCTAGATTCATGAGTAATATTGGTCTGTAGTACTCCTTTTTTGTTGGGTCTTTCCCTGGCTTTGGTATCAGGGTTATGCTGGCTTCATAGAATGAGTTTGGGAGTACTCCATCCCTTTCTATACTGTGAGATAGTCTCAGTACTATTGGACATAACTCTTCTCTAAAAGCTTGGTAAAATTCTGCAGTGAAGCCATCTGGGCCCGGGGTTTTTTTGCTTGGCGGTTTTTTGATGGTTTTTTCAATCTCTTCCTTTGTGATGGGTTTATTAAGTGATTCTGCTTCACATTGTGATAATTTGGGTAGGTGGTATGAATCAAGGAATTTGTCCATTTCCTCTAGGTTTTGAAATTTGTTACAGTCTCTCATAGAATTCTGTTAGGATATTTTTGCTTTCTGTTGGATCTGTTGTCACAACTCCCCTCTCATTTCTAATTTGGGTTATTTATTTCCTTTCCTGTTTTTCTTTAGTAAGTTTAGCCAGTAGTTTGTCAATTTTGTTGGTCTTTTCAAAAAACCAGCTTTTGGTCTTTTCAATTGTTTCAATTGTTTTTCTGTTCTCTAATTCATTTAGCTCTGCTCTAATCTTTATGATCTGGTTTCTTCTGGTGCCTGATGGGTTCCTCTGTTGTTTTCTGTCTACTTGCTGAAGCTATAGGATTAGTTCCTTGATTTAGTTTCTTTCTTCCTTCCAGATATGTGCATTTATCGAGATCAACAGACCTCTGAGCACTGCTTTGGCTGTATCCCATAGGTTCTGGTAGGAAGTGCTTTCATTCTCGTTGGAATCCATGGATTTCCTTATTTCATTGTTGATGTCTTATATAACCCATAGTTTTTCGAGTATGATGTTGTTCAGTTTCCAAGAGTTCCACTTTCTATCTATGTTTTTTCTGCCATCGATTTCAAGTTTTACGGCTTTATGATCTGAGAAAATGCTTTGCAGTAATTCATTGTTGGTATGGATTTTGTTGAGAATTGCATTATGTCCTAACACATGGTCAATTCTGGAGAATGTTCCATGTGCACTGGAGAAGAAGGTGTACTTGTCCGCTGATAGGTAGAAAGTTCTGTATATGTCGATGAGGTTTAATTGGTTAATTGTGGCAGTGAGGTCTTCTGTATATTTAATGAGCTTCTTTCTAGATGATCTGTCCAGTGTTGAGAGTGTAGTGTTGAAGTCTCCCACTATTATTGTGGAGTGATCTAACTCTTTTTTGAGTGTAGTCAGTGTTTCTTCGATGTATTTAGGTGCTCTGATATTAGGTGCATAAATATTTAATATAGTTAAGTCTTGCTTGTATACTGAACCTTTCAGCAATAGTGTCCATCTTTGTCCACGATGGTGGCTTTTACATTAAAACTGATTTTGTCTGAGATTAGAATTGCCACCCCTGCTCTTCTTTGTTCATTGTTAGCTTGATATGTAGTCTTCCATCCTTTAATTTTCAGTTTGTTCCTATCTTTAGGTCTCAAGTGAGTTTCTTGTAGACAGCATGTGGATGGGTCATGTCTTTTGATCCAAGGTGTCACTCAGTGTCTTTTTACTGGAGCATTCAGTCCATTTGCATTCAGTGTGTTCAGTGCTGCCATTGTGATATGTTTATTTTTGTGTTGATGTTTACTCTGTTATTATTATTAGTCTGTTCTGGGACATTCTTTTTTGTGAGTTGATTTTTCACCTTTTTCAGAGCTGTTTTTGTAGTTGTCAAGACTCCTGTGTTATGTTTCTTGATATGGTATGTTACATCTTTGTTGTGCTTTACGGCTGCCCCCATGATTCCCCTTAATAAACTATATATAAACCCAATTTTAATTACTATGAGTCTTGTCATCTTCCTCTCCATCTGGAGGGACTATAACGACTGTATTACATCCCTCTTTTTAATATGATGGCACCATAGTTTTCATGATAATCACTGGATTGTGTCTTTCAATATTAAAGCTGTGATTGAATCGTTAGCCTTCCCTAACTGAGTAGAATTCTGAATAATGTGTTGTTCTAAAATATAAAGTTAGTGGTTTTGTTCTTCTAAGCCAAAGCCAATAACTTCTTTCAGTATTTTTTGTAGTTCTGGTTTGGTTTTTACAAAGTCTCTGAATTTCTGTTTATCTGGGAATGTCTTAATTTCATTTCATATTTGAAGGATAGTTTTGCAGGATATATAATTCTTGGCTGGAAGTTCTTCTCCTTCAAGGCTTTGAATGTGTCATGCCTCTGTCTCCATGCCAGCATTGTTTCTGCTGAGAAATCTGACGAAAACCTACAGAGTTTTCCTGTGAATGTTAGCTTTGCTTTGAGTCTTGCTGCCTTTAAGAGTTGCTGCTTATGTTTCATTTTGTTAAGCTTGACTATAATATGTCTTGGAGTCTTTCTTTTGAGATCTATATTGGGTGGTATATGATATGCATCTGGGATATCTATATTCTCTTCCCTCATGATTTCTGGGAAGTTTTCTGTCAGCAGCTCAGCAACAATACTCTCTGTTTTCAGGTGTCTCATCCTGTTCAGGGATTCCAATTACTTGAAGATTGTTCTTCTTGATAGAGTGCCACATGCTTCTTAATGCTTCTTCATTTTTCTTGTTTCTTTTTTCTGATTTCTGCTCATAGATGCTGGTGTCAGTAGCTCTGTCTTCCAAGTCAGAAATTCTTTTTTCCATTTGCTCCATTCTGTTTTCTTGGCTTTGAATGGAAGTTTCTATGTCTTTGATTTTGTTCTTGATCTGCTGGATTTCAGGTACTGGTGTTCCATCAGATCAAACAGCTTGCTTAATTTTTCCTTTTGTTCTGCTGCATTTTGTATAAGATCTAGTAGAGCTCTGTATATAATCATTTTGTATTCACCTTCTGATGATTTCAGAAAAGTTTCTTTATCTGGAAAACTCCTTGGTTGTTTTGTTTGTGAGACTTCTGAAGCCATGGGTCATTTCTTGTGTGCCACAAGTGTCTATTGCTTTTTGGGTCCCATGTGAGTGAGTAAAGGCTGGGAGAGATGCTGTGAGGATGGACTGCAGATGTTTCTCTAGTTTGTCTTAAAATATAAAGCAAAAGGTATCTGACTACTTCCCAAGTTAGTCAAGTTTTCAGGAGTAGAGGTCCCTCTTCCCAACTGATAAAGTAAGCACCTCTATATCCAACCCCAGATGATACAAACTAGTTCAAAATATGGCAATGCCACTGTCCTGTTGGCCTCTGCTGACAGGACCCAGCCTTAGGTGACAATGTATAAACTACTGCTTTTCTGGTAGAAAAGCGCTCTCCTCTGGGCAGACTCTGGCTCCCTAGCTAAGAAATAGGTCCAGCTTTGACCACCGTATCTAAGATGGCGCCCTCCACACAGTCAGCAGATAGAGGGGCTAAAGGTGCTGAGAGATAGTGAGTTCTCTGCCTCTGTTGCCAGGCCGTCACTGTAGGTGACACTGCGTAAACTACTGCTTTTCTGTTGGAAGTGCTGTCCTGTTTGCAGGTGCTGGCTCCCAGGCCAAGAATTAGGTCTGGCTAAAATCTCTGTATCCAACATGGCGTCCCGCACACTGGCAGTGCAGTTCCATACAAGCCACGCTGTGACAGTGGTAAAAAGACAGGCCCAAAGTGGCTAGATGGACAGAGTCCTAAGCCTGGCTCTCAAAATATGGCAATTTCACCTCCCTATCCCACCAGCAGTGCGTCTGAATCTAGCCGCTAGGCAAGACCCAGCTCCACCCACTGGCCAAGACAGAGGAAAAAAAAGTCAAAATGGTGGTGCATTTACCTTCAGTCCATGAGAGCCAGGGCTAGCCAGGAGCGAGAGTCAGGGAAAGAAAGGAAGTTTTTCGTTCAGTGGTATGAAGTCCAAATTAATAGCCCTGTGCCGTGTCCTCGGCGCTTACTAGGTGACCAGAAGGCTCCGTTTGATTATCAGTTCAGGTCTTGGTTTCCAGAGGGATATAAGAAGCCATGTGCTCAGTCTGCAGTCTTGACTCCGCCCTGAATTTAATAATTTTTAAAATTGATTGTCAGTATTTATTTCTTCTTGTCTGCAAAGTGACCTTTTCTGGTGCTTTTCCTTCCTTCCTCTAGTTCTGTGCTGCCCCCAAGGATCATTGTCTTTTATCCTGAAAAATAGCTTGTAGTGTTTCTTACAAGGCAGCTCCTCTGTCTACGAATTTTTATTCTAAAAGCAAGTTTATTTTGTTACCATCTGTGGAGGGTATTTTCACTCAGTATAGAATTCTGGATTGGCAGTAATGTTTGTTCATTTGCTTCAAGACTTTAAGGTATCATTCAGTTGTCTTCTTTCTTGTAGTTCCTATTGAAAAGTCAGCCCTCAGTCTGTTGTACCTTTGAAGGTAACGTGTACATTTTCTCTGACTACTTTTAATTGTTAGCCATTTGACTATGATGTGACTTAATGTGGCATTCCTTGTATTTATCCTGGTTGGAATTTCAGAGCTTATTGAATCTGTCAGTTGATGTCTTTTATCAAGTTTGGAAAATTCTTAGGAATTCTTTTTTTTTGTAGAAATTGTTTCTGTCCTATTCTCTCTGTAGTCTTATTCTGAGACTGCAATTACAGGCATGTTACCTCTTTTTAACATATTTCATGTCTCCAGTACAATTCTTTCCTTAAATTTTTCTCTTTAGCTAAGTGGAATAGCTTGCATAATCTCTTTTAACCTGACTTAAATTCACTAATTCTGTAGAATACTATTCTTAGGCAGAAAAGCACATAAGAAGTAGTAAAGTAGGACTAAAATATTATCAGATTAGTTCTAGGATAGAGGAGCTCTGGCAGTGCAGTGGTTAAAGCATTTGGCTACTAACCAAAAGGTCTGCAGTTCAAACTCAGCCAGCCTTCCATAGGAGAAAGAAGTGGCAGTCTGCTTCTGTAAAAATTTACAGCCTTGGAAACCCTATGGGGTAGAGTTCTATTCTGTTCATAGGGTCATTGTAAGTCTCAGTGGGTAGAAGGCAATGAGTTGATTGCTTGGTTAGTTTCATTGTAGGAGATATTACAAATACCTAGCAATTGGTAGTAAAAATAAGAACCAAGCAAATAATTAGCTTTTTGAGTATCTAAACTGTACATCTGATGATCAAGCAGGTTTTCACACATGTGATTCTTTATTGCTGTATCATATCTAATTCCTTTTCCCTTCATCAAATCCCAGCTGAAGAGTCTAATTCAGAAATATCTGAATTGAAATAGGAGTGCTTATATTCATGTGGGACCTCTGGTTATCGCAATACTATCATAATGCCAAACAGGTATTTATACCCAAATCTCCCCTTGAAAAGAATAGTTTCAAAACTGACCTCTAATAGGGGAACTACCACAGAATTTAACTCTGGAGCTTTTTTCTTTCCATTTTGCTGCCACTTCTAGTCTCTCCCTACAAATAGGTAACTGGACAGCTGTTTTTATAAGAAACTCATTTTGACTTGAGACATGTATTTAAGATATTTTAAATGTGGGTGTGTTTATTTTTTTAATTAAAATTTTAAAATTGGTTGAATTGTTTCATTGTACTGTTACTGTTGATATCTTACACAGGGCACATCTAGTTGAAAGGGAAAAGGCAGAGCGTAAGGCAGGTCTTTTACAAAAAAAGTTGCTAAGTACCAACAGATACACCCCTTATATGAAGAATAAAGGACAAGAAGATTCTATGGATATTTTCATGATGAAGGTAAGAACGAGTTTTAGTTGATTTTTGTTGAAACAAGGTATCTATTACCTTCTGTTACTCCCAGAGATAAATGATAAATGTTGAATCGTTTGTTGGTCATTTTATTAACAGAAGATCAAAAAAAGCAATATAGCATAGTTGACTGGGAAACCTTTCTGATATATGCAGATGAAGTACAACAAGGATTGGAAGGTCTGTTTTACTGAAGAAAAGGTTTAGAGGGTATGGGGCTGTGAGGGAGGTGGGAGGAGAGAAGATGGTTAGAGAGTGAAATGAGTTATTTTACATGTCATCTTGCTGATCACAGAACCTGGGTTTTGGGAGCTGGTGTGAGTGGCTAAAGAACACTTAGTTGAAAGTCATGGAAACTAAAGAGGCACAAGAATCACAAAGCTAAATTGTTGGTTAGGTCAGCTAGATTGACCGTTGAAATCTAGGATAGGGCACAGGTTAGCTTAGAAAGTGAGCCTGATCCTTCTAAGCAATTCATAGGTTGACTAGAGAATTTTATAGAATCCTAGTGGAAGTGGGGAAGTCCTAGTGGCATAGTGGTGAGGTGCTACTCCACTCACCAAAAGGTTGGCAGTTCAAATCTACCTGGCAGTCCTTGAAAACTGTGGGTCAATTCTACTCTGTCTCACAAGGGTCACTAAGAGTCGGAACTGACTTGATGGCAGTAAGTTTTTTGGGCTTTGGTTGGTGGAGGAGGATGGAAGGTAGTCAGGAAATGGTCCAAGTTTGTTTCAAAATTCTTAGACTACAGTAGTTTATATTGTAGTGTAAACCCCAAAACTCAAATCCATTGCCATCTAGTTGATTCGGTCTCATAGAAACATTATAGGGTGAAGTAAAACTACCCTATATGGTTTTCAAGGCTATAAATCTTTAAAGAAGCCGACTCCACATCTTTCTCTGGAATAATAGCTGGTGGGTTCAAACCATTATTAACCTTTAGTTACCAGGCAAGTGCTTTAACCACTGCACCATTAGGGCTCAGACTATAGTATAATAATTGTGTAATATAATAGTATTGAATAATCTGAGTGCAAACAAGGTCCTACAAGATCCGGTTTTTGTGTGGGATTCCGTTAAAAAAAATTAACAACTTCATTCAAAATAGCTGAAAGCAGTTTTAATCTTTATTTCACCTCTCAAGTAATTCACAGTAGTGATTCTCTGACAAATCTTTCATACCTATTCAAAAACCCCCTCTCACATTTGGTGTCCAGGTAGCTGTTAAATTTTCTTCCACTTCTCTTTTTGTCTGTCTTGTCTTTCTAGGCTTTTAGTGATACAAATCCATCACTGCTTCAACAATTCTAGCTCTCCTTCTGTTTCCTAGTTTCACATGTCAAAAAGCCCAGGAACTTACTTGCTTACTCAGAGTATAGAGCTGAAGATGACAAGAAGGTGGAAGAAGGCTAGGTAGAATATATAAAGGTAGAACCCTCCTGTGGGAGGTGGAAGGGAAGGAAAATTGCAAGCTTAAAACATTGTCTTTTGTTTTCTCGCTCTGTGTCATATTTATAACAGAAGTAGGATGATTACAGGGGGTACAAGGGAGAGGTTGGAGGAAAGAAATATGCCGAATAGGTGTGATAAAGACCAGATCAAAAAACTAAACCCCTTGCTGTTGAGTCAATTCCAACTTGTCTTGATTCTATAGGACACAGTAGAATGGCCCAGTAGGGTTTCCAAGGTGTAGCTGGTGGATTCAAATTGCTTAACTTTTGGTTAGCGGCTATGGCTCTTAACCACTGTACCAACAGGGCCTGGTGGAAATAAAAAGATAGGACATCTTGGATGGTGAGGTAGGAGCAGAAGAATCTCTTGACTTTTAAGTATAGTAATAGTGATGACAGGGATCTTAGGATTTGGGATATATTTTGAAATTTAAGACAGTAAATTTTTCTTATATTTAGTTGCAGTGTCTCTTTAATGTTTTGTCTTTTGCATTGGTTTCACAGCCCTTCTGTCATGATATTGTCATTTTTAAAAAATAAATGTCAGTTGGTTTTTAGAATGTCCCTAGTTTTAGTTTATCTAGTATTGTTTCCTTATGATGAGATTTGAGTTATGATTTTTGGGTGGCACACTGTATAAATGATGTTTTGTCTTTCTCAGGTTGTCATATCTAGAAGTACAGGATGTCTTTTTGACCTTTACAGGTGATGCTAAATGTTATCACTTAGTCATTATGTGTAGAATTGTGTTCCCCAAAAATATGTGCTGTAAATTCTAACTTCTATGCCTATAGTTACAATCCCATTTGGAAACGGGTTGTCATTGTTATGTTAATGAGAGGACTAGTGTAGGGTATGTCGTAATTTCTTTTGAGATATAAAAATAAATTAAACAAGCAAGCAAGAGAACTAGAGATTAGATAAGATTGATGCCAAGCCACATGGATATCTTCAAGTGAAGAGACAAGGACCTTCCCATGGAGCCAACAGAGAAAGAAAGCCTTCCCCTAGAGCTTGCACCCGAAATCAGACTTCCAGCATCCTAAACTGTGAGAATATAAGTTTGTTAAATGCATTCATTTGTGATATTTCTGTTATAGCAGCACTAGATAATTGAATATTTGGTACTGAGAAGTGTGGGTGCTACTCTAACGGGTACCTAAAATGTAAAAGTGGTTTTGGAATTGGTAAGGGCAGAGACAGGAACAAGTTTTTCTTCTCCTTTGTATTGTGCCTTAGATGAAAGTTTATAGGAGGCTGGAAGAGCTTTAAGGTGCCTGATAGTAAAATCCTAGATTGTCTTGAAAAGATTATTGACAGAATTGTGGACCTCAAAGAATTCTGGTGAGAGTTCAGAAGGAAGTGAGAAGAGCTATAGAGAAAGTCTTAGAGAATACATATGGCACTAGCAACAGAATGTTGCTAGAAATGTCGATGTTAAATGTGCTTCTGGTGAGGCTTTAAAAGAAAATGATGGACATGTGATTGGACAGTGGCATTAAAATGATGCTTTTTAGGAATAGCAAAGAACTTGTCTGAATTATGTTCAGATGTTTGGCTGAAGGTAGATTTTATAAGTGAAGAACTTGGATATCTGACTGGTGAAATTTCTAACCCAGATCTTAAGGGGTCATGTGATTTCTCCTTGTCACTTACAACAAAATGCAAGAAAAAAGAGGTGGACTTAAAAATGAACTATGCAAAATGAAAACAGAAGTTAAAGATTTGGAAAATTATGCTTAGTATGATAGTCTCTTGGCACAACTTGGTCTGTTGGCATAAAAAGTTTTTTAAGTTTATGTTCTACATTTGAATTTGTTAAGTAGCGTTGGGGATCATAAAAGCTTGCAAGTAGCCATCTGAGACACAACTGTTGGTTTCTACTAGTCCAAAGGAAAAAAGCAAGGAGGAAGCCAAAAGCTTTAAGAAGAAAGTAGTCTACAGAAATAACAGCCTGCACAAACCATAAGTCATAAACCCTGAGACCAAAAGAACCAAATGGTGCCTGCCTGCTATGACTGATTGTTCTGATCAGGCTAATAGTAGATGGATCCTGATAGAAGGAGATAAAAATGTGGAACCTCAAGTTCTTAAAAAAAATCCAGACTTACTGAACCATGTAGTCTGGAGGGCTGCCTGAGACGACTGTCCTGAGATGCAAAAACTATTCCCTGCGGTTACCTTTTAGCTAAATAATAGATGAGTCAAAGAATATTACCTGTGAGTACTGTGCTCCTTTAAAAGAATCATCTATAGGATACCAAACAATCAACAATTACTTTAAAACAAAGATAGGATGGTAAGGGGGAAGGGGAAAATGGATCTGTGGAAATGAAGCAACCAGAAGGGAAATAAGGGGAATGTTCATACATTGTGAAGAAGGTAACCAATGTCAGTAACCACTTTTTGTAGAAATTGATGAATGGGAATGGAAACTATTGTGTAAACCTTCATGGAAAACACTGTAAGATATTAATAAAAAAAAACTTGGAAAATTTGTTGAGCAACCTAAGGACATGTGTCCTAGAATGTACACCAACAATGTGGCTGTGCAAACTTTGAAGAGATTAAGTCTGTGACTAATGGATCTGACCAACTGTGAGAAAACTCATCAGCTTAGACCGAAACAGACAGAGAAAGAATGACAATAAAGAACAGCATCTGTCTCTTGGAATGCTACAGGCAAGAAATAGGCCAAAGGAGCTACATCTGTTGCCCTCCAAGAAAACAAAAGGACCATCCCTTGGGCAGCTCAGAGATCATGAGAACTATTGGAAGGATCCTGGGAAGCACGGCTTTTTCGGTTTCAAAAGGTGGAGTCTTGGTCTCCTGGGTCTCAAAGGGCAGAGCCACAGCCTCCTAGGTTTCCAAGAGTGGGATCTTTGCCAACTCAGTTCTGGAGTGTGGAGCTGCCATTAAGGTGTGCCGGGGGATAGGGCTGCTACCCAAAGTTGTATGGCCAAGAGGTGAGGTCCCCACTCAGATGAACTAGGAGAATGGGGCCACCTAAAGCTAGGGGTGGAGAATTGTCATCCCAGTGGGCCCAGAAAGCAAAATTGAAGCCCTGGGCTGAGGGTCCTCCACCCAGAATACAGAGGGTGTGATCAGCACCCAGAGTCTGGGTGGTGGAGACATTGCCTAGGTTGTCGTAGAGAACAGAGGATTATTTTCAAGCCTTGGTAGATAATGTAATTTGTTCTGTTGAGTTCTGGATTTGCCTGGTCCATGTTATCCCTTTTTCTCTCCAATTTCTCACATTTGTGGTGGAAATGTCTACCTCATGTGTGTTCTACCATTGTACTTTGGACACAGATAAACTCTAGTCTAGGTTTCACAGGTTCACAGATGAAGAAGAATTTTTCCCCAGGATGAAATATGTCTAAAGTTGCACCTGTATTTGATTTAGATGCTTCAGGAGATAAGATTTTGGACTTGGAGTTGACTTAAGACATTTATGGTGATGTGATAGGGTAAATGGGTTTAGCATGCGGCAAGGACATGAATTTTTGGGGGGGCAAAGAGTGGACTGTTATGGGTTCAATTGTGTCCCCATAAATATGCATTGTAAGTCCTAACCTGGTTATAACTCATTTGATAGTGGGTTGTCTTTATTATGTCAATGAGAAGACTAGTCTAGCTTGTGTCTTAAATCAGTCTCTTTTGAGATATAAAAAGAAATCAAACAAGTGAGAGAAGCAGAGATGGGGAAGATTGATGTCACATGACATGGAGATCTCCAAGGAACCAAGAAACAAGCTGGAAAGACAAGGACCTGCTCCTGGAGCCAAAAGAGAGAGAAAGCGTTTCCCTAGGCTGACACCCTGAATTCAGACTTCTAGCCTCCTAAATTGAGAAAATAATTTTTTGTTTGTTAAATCAGTTCACTTGCGGCATTTCTGTTGTAGCAGTGTTAGATAATTAAGACACTGATTAAAGTTTCAAATTTCTTGAGTATATAGTTTCTCTTTTTCTTTTTGCAATTAATGAATAATTTTGTGAAGAAAAACTTTTGATAGTATGTAAATTTTGTTTCTCATCAAACTTTCCCCCTGTATGTAACACCCACAAATGATTCTTCCCTGAAAAGAATTTTATTATCATAGCTACAAAATTGTGGTTTACTAACTGTATCATTTCTTCCCTATTTTTGGCATTTTACTGTAAAAAAAAACTTTTCTTTTTCTCTCATTTATTTGACCTTCTAGATACCTATTATGGTTATATAGATTTGTCATTTTATTGAGTGGGTTATAATCCATTACTTTTCTTCTTTTTATAATACTTAAAATTTCACAGATTTGTCTTGTGGGACTCCCTTTAACTCCTTTGTCCTTTTGATTGGCCCCCATCACATTATGAGAGTCTTCCTTATTTTTGGCATAAAACGTTCTAGGCTACTCTTACATCTTTTTTGCCCTGACCTTCGAATCCGTCATTTCTCTAAGGAGTCCTGGTACTTTTAGTGGGGAGTGGTTTTATAAACCAGGATCTGGGAGGTGTATGAGGTCTGACAATGAAGTCCACAAACTTAATTATTCTGAGTGCTGCAGTTAATTGTTTTAAGTGCTACAGTTCCAAAAATGCTTTGAAGGGTCTGCTAGGTGCTGGAATCAGTGCATAGCTTCCTAAGGAGAGTACTTCGAAGGTGACACTAAGTAGTAATATTCAGCAATGAGGTATGTAGCACTTTTTCTAGGATGAGTTCACGAACTTAACTGGCAGTCCCTGTATGTGCTCATTGCTATTGAGATGTCATTGCTTCAAGGTGTTTTTATCATAAAGAGCTAGGAAATAATATGTACGTATATATATTAGAAAACAAAGTTTGTATCTTTTTTCCAATTCCAGTCCAACCCCACAATGTTATTTCTTCCCTCTTTCACTCTTTATTTGTATTTTCTTCTACAGTGAGAAGCCCAACTCTCAGTAATATCATCATACTACTTTACTAAAGTCCTGAGATAAAGTAGCCATGGTGGCACAGTGGTTAAGAGGTCAGCTGCTAACTAAAAGGCCAGCAGTTCAAACTTACCAGCTCTGAGTTGGAATCTACTTGAGACATACGGCAACAGCAAGGATAAACACAGAACAGTTTCAGAATTGCTAATATCCATATTACACCATTATTCTTTTTGATTCTGAAGTTGTCCCAATTTGGAGTTCCATTCAAGATGGCACCAACATAACAGTTTGTGAAAATTTTTCTGGCATGATGAAATATTCCAATATTACTTGCTCCAGACCCAGAAATAGCCATTTCTCCAAGGAGCATGGTTTTTTTTTCTAATGGAAAATGGTATATGGAGGTCACAGTCTAAGTAGTAGCGGTATTCATTTTTATTGGTTACCGTTACAGCCTTATCAGTGAGCTAGGTGAGGAAATACATATTTTTAGATCTAGATTATATATGTATATTTTCTTTTTTTTTGCTTGCTAGTGACAGTAACATAATTACTAATTTGTTTAACTATTCTGCATATATATAACAGTTTCAAAATAATAATACTAATATTACTACTGACAACAAACCCACTGAATACAGTTAAACATTATTCTTTGGGTCTTTTTGTCCTTGGAATTTATCATACAAAGAATGTGCAGTAAAAATATTGTGTATTATAAATTCACTTGAATTTCTGTGGTTATGTCACCAATGCCATATAGAATTGGAGTCATGTGTTTTGTGGTTTGTGTTTGCTGCTTTTAGATGTGTAAAACATTTAAATGGTTCCAAAGTCTAAACAATAAAACACGATACATCTAAAGTGTTCTAACTTTTCCTATGGGTAACTATTTTTAAAATTTAAGTTTGTCTTTCCATATGGTCCTTTTAACAATATAAGCAAATACATATGTATTTTTATTCATCCCTCCTCAACATATCGTACTATCACTCTTGTATTCTTGGAGATTGCAGTGTGAAAGTAAAGGAATTAGGTGGTTTTCAGTTTTGTTTTACTACTACAAATGGTGCCACAATGATTAGCTTGTGCTTATCCATGCAGACAGAGCAGGCCCAGGCAACACTTTGTCTGTTACGCGTAAGAACGACCACACAGCAACTAACAACATCCATTTTGTATTATTATTATTCTTTTTGTGAATATATTCATACTGCTATTTCTGGATTCATTAACTTTAGAAATTATCTTTTGACTTCTAGTGTGACAGAGTATAATTTAGCTAGTTCAAACAAATCCTCTGTATATTTTCCCCAATCCTGTTGCCGTCAAGTTGATTCAGACTCATAGCAACCATGTAGGACAGAACAGAACTAACACATAGGGCTTCCAGAGGATGTCTGGTGGATATGAACTGCTGACTTTTTGGCCAGTAGCTGAGCTCTTAACCACTGTACCACCATGACTCTACCCTCCCAATGGAGGTATATTATTTTTAGTTCATCCATAAGTTATCTAACATGAAAGCATCTTCTTTGTTTTTGCCTCTACTGTTGGGGATATATTGGTGATACTGGTTTTATAAATTGAGGAGTATTTTCTGTATCATTCCTTTTACTGTTCTTATCCTTTTTCATTCTATGATTTCATTCATATATGCTTTTACATTATTAAATGATGTTTTATGATCATAACTAAGTCTTTAGAATAATATCTGACTTCCTGTCAAACTTTCAGTCGTTGGTTTGAGCACTCACTCTTGCCTGAATTTTATTAGGAATTGAAAAATGCTGATTTTTTGAATTCTGTTACTCCTAGATTTTTTAAGCTCACAGTTTTTTGTAAAGAGTTTACTGTCCTCAACTGGACTGTTTGGTCACCTGCTTTTCTAAGCTAAATTTCCTGTGTTGTCAAAACAGTTCCATCATACATCATTTCAACATTTCCTGCTATTCCAATTTGCTCTTTTGAGTGTGGTCTTGTTATCTCCCTTATGATTCTGTAGCTTTTTCTTTCTGAGGGCTTTGTCTTCTGAGACTTTGTGCTATGCCTGTGTTTATGTTTCGAAAGAAGGGAGGTAGATATCTTCATATTAAATTTCACATGAAAAGTTAACATGTATATTTGCCAAATTTAGGATAAGGATGAAGCTCTCCTTGCCAACAGCTTTGAGAGAAACATTTTCCACTTTGAAGGACCAAAGAATGAACAGAAAATTCAGGACAAATGTCTACAAGATTTGATCTGTAAGGAAAACCAAGTATCTCCATTAGACAAATGTCCATATTCATTCTGCTCAGAAACTACAGCTACACAATCCCAGTATCAGAATCTGCGCCATCATTTGGCCACTCTTCCGAGCAACAGTGCTGTCGCAACACCAGCCCCAAAGGAAGCTGGGAAACAGAGGATTCAGGAAATCGGCGCAAACACACAGTCTTGGAAGTCTGTAAGTGTACTGACAGGAAAAGTATTCTTTCAAAAAAAAATTTTTTGAAAGATCAAATTTTAATGTTATCCAATTTAGTAAACTCTGTAATTCTACATTTTAATTTTGAGTTTATTTTTATTACTAGAGTTAAACAGAGAAGAGGTTATTGTAGGAGAGTAGTATAGGGTGGTGGTTAAAATCAGAGAGCCCCGGTATGAGTCCCTGCCAGGCCATTTTTCCAGCTGTGTGTTCCTGGGCTGGTTCTGATGTTCTCTGTGCCTCAGTTTTCATTTATAAAACGGGGGCAAGGTTATAATTCTTACCTGGCAGAATTATTACAAGTATTAAATGAGCTAATACATGATAAGTGCTTAGCACAATGCATCACAAGCTCAGTGAATGTTAGCTTTGAAATAGTGATATGTAAAGATGGTGTTTGCATGGCCAAAAACAGTGATCAGCTCAGACAGTGCAATAAAGGGAATTCTATCAAATCAGTTGTTTGTTTGCATTTACTGATCAAGACTATCAAGAAATTGAATTAGGTTTAGGTGGACACTTCTTTCTGGTATCCAAGTTATTTTAGTAAAATTTCATGTCTCCTCACCTTGAAATTCATATGAAAACAATAACTGTTGATCATATTCAGGTTGTTAGTGAAACCAGCTACGTAATAATCTATTTACTGTATACTTGCTTTTGTTTGTTTATACTTTTCTCAAAATTTATTGTACAGCCTTATTTCTCAATACTAACTAAAGTGTTTTATTCTTGTTAAGTTTTTAGTTAAAAAATTAAATTTTACTTGTCAAATCTTCATAAAAGTCTTTGGTATTCATCTACTCAACTCAGCAACTTAATGTCAATACACTGTCAATATAAGCAGAACTGGCACACAGTTTTGAAATGAAATAGAAAGTGTGTACCATCAAGAAGTTTTATATGTATACCTATTTTTCTGTACAGAGAACTGAAGGCCTTCAGCAGGAAATTCAAATGCTCAATAAACAACTGGAACAGCTGTACCATCTTTATGAAAAAGCTGTTCAAGAATCATCACAAGCTGAAGAAGAGTGTAGGAAAGAAAAAAAATCCTTGAGACGTCTGGAAAGAAAAACTGCTATTAATGACCTGCTTCAAGGAAGAGTAGCCTTGGAGAGGAAGAAAGTAAGAATGCCTGGAAGTATATGTGTTTATTTGGTGATTAAAATTATCATATTCTATTAATGATATTAATAACTTTAGCTTTATGTATGTGTAAAGCTGTTAACACTGTTTATACTTTTTTTTCATATTGCAAAAAGGAGGAATCTTTACTACTAGTCCTTAAACCGGTGTTTCTGATTGAATCAAAAATTTCATGCTGATTTACTTTGCATTTTCCTTTAGCTCTTTGGGCATATTTAATATAGTTTTAAAATCTGTCTGGTAAGCTGTTATCTGGGATTCCTCAGGGATGGTTTCTGTCACTATTTTTTGTACTTTTTAATGGACCATCTTTTTCGCTTCTTTGTATACTATGTGAATATCTAGTTGAAAACTGGACATTTGAATATTATAAAATTATAACTGTGAAAATCATATCCTCCTCCTTCCTCAAGGTTTGCTGTTTTTTTTCTTTTTTTGATTGTTGAAGGTTGCAGTAATCCATTTGTTTAGTGACTTCCCGTAATAATTTTTGCAGGCTGTCTTCTTGGTCATGTGTGGTCACTGAGGTTTTTATTCCTTAGCTTGCATTTAGCTGGTGTTTTGGCAGGTCGGGAAGGGGGAACGTCCGGAAGGGGGAGGGGCTTCTGTCAGTCTTTGCACATTGGTTCTTTGCTGGGACACTTCTTCACACTTAACTGGGCTTGTCTTGAGCTTAGGCAGGGTTGGATTACCCCAAAAGCAAGGTAAGCATTTGCTGAGGGCATCAACAAAATGGGGGCACCAACTGTCCAAAGCAAAGACCCATGGGTGCTGACCAGACAGGGCATGAGGAAAAGGGAGCATTGCAGTAGAACAGAACAGGCAGGGCACAGAGTGATACCAGCTGTCGTGCAGGAGAATGTACTCGTTGAAAATCAACCTCATACAGGGTCATGAGGGCACCCATGCAGGCTGTTAAAGCTATGAGGTACCTACCATTTCAACAACTTTGTTGACATATCCCACAGTCCTGCCTATGTAATTGAAACTTCTTATCCCTGTGAGTCTCTTGCGAGTACACTATTTCTAATAAACAAAGGCAGGGATGGGCTGTTGGGTCTAACTCACTACATTCACCCAATATGCAGCTGGATCCAACATGAGCCGTTACTGGGCAAGGATGTATTATATTACTAGATAACAGGACTCTGATTCATTTTGACAGAACTGCCTTGATACACCCACATCTGCTGTTCTAAAAGCTCCAGCCAAGGAGGGCCAGCAATGCTCTTTTGCCATGATACAAACTCAAGGGTGTGCTCCTGTGCATGTGTTGGTAAACAACCAATGGGAACTCCAGTCCTAGATGAAAGGCAAAAGCAAGGCAATGAGAATAAGTCCACTTTTGCAATGAATGTAATCAAGTTACTTTTAACTGAATAGCATTTATATACAGTTATGTCCTAAGTTTTGCGAACAGTGATACTTACAACTTTAAAATATAGTCAGCATACATGCAGACACAATCTAGTGTGCATTTCATATAATACTAACATGGATAATAATTCAGTATAATAACATCAAATGTCAAAAAAATACTGGAAATACTAATATTTACCTAACATGAAAAGTTTATGTATTAAGTGGATTTGATTTTTTACTGTCTGTTGCATGAGACATAGTGATTGATATTAGTATATATATACATATATACTAATAAATGAATATTAGGCATATTAACAGGATGAAAAATTCAATATTTATTACAAAAAACATGTTTCTGTTCCGTGAAATTTTATTTCTAAATTCACCTTTCAGGAAAGCAATATTATCAAAACATTATGTTGATATTGTATCAGAATATTCATATATCTGTGTGTGAGGAAATAGAACAATTCCATGAGTAAATAAATAAAACAGATATTTAGATAATAAAAATTATATAAGTATATTTTATTTTCCATTTCCTTCAGACTGACTTTAAGAAAGTAGTATCATTATGACTCATAAAACAAACATGCTCATCAAGAAGTGGTGCTATTTTTCCATCAGTTTTATGCATATCTCTGAATATGGGAGTTGGAGGGTTCCATAAAGCAATAAAATGTACATTTTATAAAGTTTTTATATGATGACAGTTACACTTTCTTTTTCATTTTGGACTTGTTGAATATAACCTCACATTTAGTTCTCTCTCCGCAACCATATAAGAACACATCTGAGATACTATAGTTACATGATTCATGATGTACCTGGTCCTGTCCTGCACGAAGCAAACTGAAACACTTCTTCAGATTGAGCACATCTTTGTATGTTCTTTGTGATCATTCTTGACCCCATCTGGTATCAACAGTAGTCCAATGAACCATGATGACAGCATCAAAGGATGAAAGTGAGTGTGCAAGTTTTTAAGAATTATTTCAAGATGAAAAATACTCCTGGTGATCTTGGAAAGACCCACCAACAAACATGGGGTAACAAATGAATGAAATTCTATCCCACTCTCTTCTAAGTACTGTTTCTTTTGATTGTGTCAGACCTAAAGACCAAAATTACATATTTCAGATCAATTATTTTACTTACTAATTTTCAAGTATAAGTTTTTATGTTAATGCCCAAATTAGAATATAAAATTTATTTAGTTTCAATTATTCAAATTTATTTGCTAATATAAACCAAATTTTTAAAATGACATAATTTTAAATCTGGGAAAAACAAAATGGCAACTACTAAGTGGAGTGTGAAAACAAAAGATCACAGAAGTAAAAAGAAAAGGATTTGTGAATCCCTAAAGATAATTCAAAATTAACTGCCTTTAAAGAATGTAATGAATCAGAAGAGACTTCTTCCACTGAATGCTTGGGTTTAACGGGTACAGAGTGATATGCTAGTACTGCTACTTCTGGAATTACCAACAGCAATATGAATACAACAGAATTTGCTCCAAAATCTGCATCAATTCCTTCCCGTAGTAAAAAAAAAGTCAATAACAGTATAGAAAGCAAAACTATTTTAGAATCTGAAATTGTTGCATTTGCAGTTGCCATAAATAACAGAAATACAGATCCTGCTTTGTGTAATAATTTTTCTTCTAATGATGTAAGTTACCAGATGGAAAGAGGATCGAGTGGTTGTCAGTATCACTGTGGACCATTTGAAAATATATGTAAAAAAATTCTGAATGATAAACAAGATTCTGTAAGCCAGAATGTTTCTGGAGTGCAAAGCTAATGGTGAAAATTACAAGAGGAAGTGGCTATGGTGTGCTGTATCAGTCAGCTCTGTATAGTTTTGTTTGCAAACTGTCCCAGCTTTGCAATGAATGGATTTATTGATTGGCAGAATTGAAATACGACTGATAAACATGAAAACATTCAATTCACAAAGATTATATGTTTTCCTATTTAAACTGAAGACATGCTAGCTTAGCTCATAAACTGGAAACCGTGAAGAATGTCAACATTGGAAAGCTGTTTTGCAACACTTTTGCTGTCATTTTAATAATCACTAAACTTGGACTATCTTTTGGAGGAAAAATAAAATGTTTGGGTCTCCATGAAATGAAAATTTTGGGAGTTAACTTGAACTTGTTCCTCAGTTTGATCCACTTGTTAGCATATCACATCTCAAAATACGATAACACAGGAAAGGGCAACCTATTGTCTATGTGGAAAACAATGTGAAGAATTAATAAACTTAAGTGATAAAGTTCAGTTGACTATTTTTCAGAAAATAAATACAGCTAAATATTTCAGTTTGTTTGTAGATCTGAGTTCTGATCTTTCTCAGCCAGATCAGCTAAGTATTGTTTTAAGACACATACCTACAACAGGTGGAAAACTTGGAGTAATCTATCACATTTACTAGTTTAAAAAGTCATGCTTGTGAAGAAATTGTAAATAAGGTACTTCACTATCATGTGAAGTTTGCAAAACTTGATTTCTGTAAGTTCAGAGGCAAGTCCCATGACAATGCTGCCAGCGTGTCAGGGCCTCATATAGCAGAACATTTTAGAATGTAAGGAATATGTTATTTTCATATTGTGAGCCGCACATTCACTTAAACTTGTAGGATGTGGTACAGTAGATTGTTGTCTAGAAGCAGCTGATTTTTTTTTTCCTACTGTTCAGTTCCTCAACACATTTTTGCTGTTTTTACTCTTTGATGGGCAGTTCTTAAAACATTAATACTCTTTGATTGAGTATTAATATGTCTAACACACATTGAGAAATGCATGCTGCAGCAGTGAATACAATTCTGCAACTGTACACTCAAATTCTAGATGCTTTAGAAGATATTGCTGAAGACTGAATGAAAAAGGAAATACCAAAAGAGGAGCTGCAACGTCTGCCAACAAAATGCAAACACTAGAGCAGGTATTTATTTGATCATGCGGAACAAAATATTGCAGCATTTTCATTGGATGAGTCTCCAAGACTCAGAATTAAATTTAAAGACACACACAAATCTCTAGTAGTCATTAACAGAGTATTTAATAGCTTAAGGGAAGATTTGAAAACACAGTAAGACACATGCTGCCAAATACTGATGACTGAGCAGTTCACAGCTGAAGAAGCATTAGAAGAAAACAAGTAAACGGCAGAGGCACAGGAGTGCTGAGTGCCAGAGATCAATTTTATATAAGCACATATTATGCTTTCATCGACATGTTGGAATCTTACATGAAAAGAAGGATGAAAGTGTTTGACTTTTTAAATACCTGGTGAAGAATGCATGATGACATCTAAGAAATTAATGTAGCCTTATTCCAATAACTTAAATATGAACCCTTATGGAGAAGTGCAACAATTTCATTCTTACGTATATGAGAACTGAGTTTATAAATTCAGGAAAGACGAATTTTACTCATGTAAGCAGGAATGATTGCATAATAGGAGATTTTAAAAAAATTGTATTTCCCCTAAATTGGTGAGTGGTGTCTGGGGTCTTAAAGGCTGCCAAGCTGCCATCTGAGGTATACCAAATGGTCCCAACTCAGCAAGAATGGATGATCTCCAAGGACCAAAATGACATGGGGCAAAGAGAACCCAGAAGACAGGAGACCCAAGTGAGTGGGTGACTACATCAACATGTGACTGGAAAAACCAGATGGTACCAGCCACCACCAGTGATAGCCGTGATGGGGCTCACAAGGGTGAGTATCACTGGCAACAGGAAAATAAAAAGGGTTGCACCCTGAGATCTCCACTAAAAGACCACAGTTGATGGTCCAGGGGCCTCTGGATTCCCCTGGGAGCATGGCCCCTGGCCCTGATGCTGCCCCTGTCCATAAATCATAATGGAGGTCAACTCTTCAGGCAGAAATGGATTGGACTTGGTGACACATAGCAACCATATCATGTGTGCACTTGATGATTCTATCCATCTATAGGATGTCATCCAGTTGACCGCTTACTGGACGCAGGGGAGAAGGTGGAGAGGAGGGGATAGGAGATTGTTAGGAGGATATGACATATATAGAATGGAGAAAAGGAGTGTGCTGTCACTGGGCAGAGGGAGCAGTGGGAGCCACTCATTGGCGGATATGCAGATTTATATGGGATTGTGTATTCTCAATCATAGTAAAAAGTATATATATTAAAAAATGTGTATTTCCCAGTGATAAAATTGCTTTACATGTATTCCTAACTGTAATGATCACAAACTGTATAACAGAACTCTCATTGTTTTGTGACATTGGTTACCAGACCCCAACATGTCAGCACTCTCCTTTCTGGAGGTTAGGTTCTCAAATCACCAGCTTTACTGTCCCCTCCTGCCTTCGTGTCCTTGCCCCTGGGCTGGTCTGCCCCTTTAGTCTTGGTTTGTTTTGTGGGCCTGTATAATCTTTGGCTGAAGGGTGAGTCTCAGGAGTAACTTCATTACTGAGGGATGAAGGTGTCTGGGGCCATACTTCCAGGGCTTCTCCAGGCCCTTTTAGACTGGCAAGTCTGATCTTGTGTGTGTGTGTGTGTGTGTATACATGAGCGAGAGAGAGTTAAACTGCATTTATTTCAACTCTGACGGGGATCACATGCTGTTGTGATCCCTGTTGAGCAGTCAGTAGTGGTAGCCTGGCCCCGTCTAGTTCTGCTAGACTCAGTCTGGTGGAGGCTTTGGTAATTGTGGTTCATTAGTCCTTTGAACTAATCTTCTACAACTATTGCCATAGTTATGGTGAAATATACATACATACATATATATTAACCAGTTGCCATCAAGCTCATTTTAACTCATGGCAAGACCACATGTGTCAGAGTAGAAGTTGCTCCATAGGGTTTTCAGGATTAGATTGCCAGGCCTTTCTTCTGAGGAGCCTCTGGGTGGGCTTGAACCTCCAACCTTCTGCTTAGTACCTGGGAGTGTTAACTACCACCCCAATTCCCATTAATTTCCCCAATAAGGCAGTAAGTCACTAAATCTAATGAGTTTAACATGTCTTTTTGTTTATATGTATTTTGTGTAATTGCTGTGCATACCTTTTAAATTTGCATAAATTGTACTATGTTAAAAATCTCATTCTAGCACTCAGCATTATATTTTGAGTATCTGTCTAATATTGCCATTTATTCATGTAGTTCCTTGCTTATAACTACTGAATAGAATTCTACCATGTAGAATCGCTATCAACTTCATGTACAGGTCCACAAAAGGCCTATGAGAGAACTCCTTAGAAGTTTGTAAGTAGGTAGTTGTACCGTTAGTATGTAACTTTGAGCGCAATAGTACAAATCAAGATCAGTCCCCAGTGGATCTGTACAAGATAGAGGTCAGACAGACCTCCCTTCTCCAACCTTTTGACAAGTTCTGACACCAGCCGTCCTTCCTGTGGCACTCTTTACTTCTCTTGTGGTTTCAATAATCCACTGCAATGACCACACAGAATTCACAGACCATGCTTATAGTTAGATGGTTTATTAGGGAACAGGGTACAACTTAGAATCAGGATTAACAGGTTTCAGCTCAGGACTTTGCATCAGGAAGCGTGTAGGGAAAGTCTTCATTCTTCACTACAAGTCAGCTCTCTCAGCTCTTAGCAAGGCTGGCCTCCTTGCAGCCATCCTGAGGACGGGCTGCTCTTAGCCCTGCCATCTATTGCCACCTTCTCAGCTTATTGGAGTTGGTTCTGCCACTAGGCCCCTTCTAGGCTCTTGCTGTCTTCAGTGTTACAGTTCTTTTAGGAATTTCCTTTGTCTCCAATCTCTCTCTCTGTTTCTTCTTTTCTTTTTTCCTTTTGTTTCTTCCTGCTTGTTTCTACCTGACCAAACCCTATGGGGCTGGTTGCTTAAACGCACAATTCCTTTGTCAATTTCAAGGCACAGCTTTCCCACCAGGGCCACAAACTGACCAATCACCTCTTGATAACCCATAGACACTTTATATATTTGCATACTAGGCAAGGCTGGGTTACACTCACCTCATTTGCATACTCTATTGAACCATCTAGTGGTGTAGTGGTTAAGTACTCCAGCTGCTAACCAAAAGCTCAGCATTTTGAATCCACCATGTGTTCCTTGGCAACTCTATGGAACAGTTTTTACTCACAGAAGAACAGGAAGAGGAATAACAGCTTGTGTATAGTTAGTCTTTCAAGTTTGCTAATAAACACAGTTATTTAAGCTATGATAGTGATGAGTATTGATCAATTCCTGCAAGGTGCATATCCATCACAAGTCAGGCTGCAACTTAGGACCAGACAACCAGTACCAAAATCAAGTTTTTCACAGCTTACGAAAACTCAAGTCTGGCCCAGAACAACAAGCCTGCTCAGGTTGAAAACTAGGGCAGATGTCATTCTTCAGGACTTAGGGGAAATTTTTCTCAAGCCATTTTTCCGAAGGACCAACACAAATGGCCACAGAGAAATTTATTTCGTCACAAGAATATGCTCAAGATTGAAATTTGTGGCTTGTCAGTTATGTACATACTTAATTTGACTAAGTTTAGCCAGACCATTCTCCTAGAACAGTCTTCTCAAGTTCACAGTCCCACCAGTAATACATAAGAGTTCTCATATCACTGCATCCTTATGATTTCTTGGCATTAACCAGATAGTTTTTTTCTCATTACATCAGGTATGAAGTTATAGGTCATTTGATTTGCATTTCATTAAATATTGAGTTGGAGTATTTCCTTTATGCATTTTTAGTGTTTTAGCTTCCACTGTTTTCTTTGCCTTTTTTCTCCTCGGGTTCCTTCTTGTTCTTAGTGATTTTTGGTAGTTGATCTATGTGGCAATTTGCCTCAACCTAGCCATGCTCTTGAGTCCTTCCCCAGGGCAGATGCTCTTTTCATCTTGTTTGGGCTCTGACACCTGCTTTGGGTCTACAGCACTTCCCTTCTCATTTTGGTGCAGATGCCTACCATGTTCTGCCTACCTCATGACTTTAGGATGGAATTGATCAGAAAGGCTGAGAGGCATGGAAGAACAGGAAGAGGAATAACAGCTTGTGTATAATTAGCCTTTCCAGTTTCCTAATAAACACACTTATTTAAACTACAATTTTTTTTTTTTTTTTTTTTGTCAAGAACTACTTTCACTCTAGTCCACACGTATTGGTGTAGATGTGGGGAAACTGGAATCCTTGTCTATTGCTTGTGAGAATGCAAAATGGTACCAAACCTAAACCCATTATGAGTCAAATTTGATTCATAGTGACCCTGTAGTCAGTTAGTCAAATGTTTGTCTTACACAAGGAAACTACTGGCCCAAGAGACAACAGAGGCCACATAAACCAGAGATTCCATCATCCTGAGACTAGAAGAACTAGATGGTGTCCTGCTACCACCAATGACTGTCCTGATGAGTCCCTGATGGAGCAGGAGAAAAGTGGATGCAGAACTCAGATTCTGGTAAAAAGACCAGAGTTATCTGACCACAAATGTAAAGTGCAGTCAGATGTTGCCCAGGTAGACATCCTTGCATGGTTGTGTGCCCTAGGGACTTGAAAGAGAGTGAGGAACAGACCTATTGTGGCACTATTCACAATAGCCAAAAGGTGGAAACACTCTAAATGTCCATCAACAAATGAATGGATAAACAAAATGTGATAGGTGCACACAATGTAATACTTCTCAGCCAGAAAGAGAAATGAAGTCCAATATGTGGTACAACATAGATGTAGATGGAAGACAAGATGTTAACTGAAATACATCTATCACAAAAGGTCAGAGATTGTTTAAGACCTGACATATAAGAAGAGCAAACAAATATTTAGAGACCAGTTTATTAATGGTTAGCAGTGATGGGAGGTGTGGGAGCCCTAGTAGCATAGTGGTTAAAAGGCTTGGCTGCTAATCAAAAGGTTGGAAGTTCAAATCCACCAGCCACTCTGTGGGAGAAAGGTGTAGCAGTCTGCTTCCATACATATTTACAGACTTAGAAATGCTGTGGGGCAATTCTACACTGAGTTGCTGATTTGGAATTAAATGGGTACCAGTAGGTATAGGAATAGGAATAGTAGAGTCAGGCATAGGAGGATGAAATGGAATGTGTGGCTAATTGCCTCCATGAGCAACTGCCTCCTTTGCTATGAGACCAAAGCCAGATGGTGACTGGCTATCATTACTAAATGTTTTGATCAAAGATTTTCCAGCACAATCCTGACCAAAAGGGGAGAAATGCAGAACAGAACATATTAGATTAATATTTTTGACAACATAATTTGTAGAGAATGTATAATCTTCTATCATATGCAACTTTTTTAATTATTCTTTTTTGACATTCACATTGTTTTAGTTTTTGATGTTATAATAATAAATTTTATTGTCATTTTCCCAATTATTTTAATTCATGTTGTCTTAGTTATCTAGTGCTATTATAAGTATCACAGATAGGGGCTTTAACAAACAGAAATTTAGTGTCTCACCGGAGGCTACAAGTTCAAATTCAGGGTGCACTCTCTAGGGGAAGGCTTTCTCTCTCTGTTAGCTCTGAAGGAAAGGCCTTGCCTCTTTGAGCTTCTGCTTCTGGGAGGTCTTCACGGGCTTTGCATCGTCCTTCCCTCACCTTGGTTCTCTCGCTTGTTTAATCTTGTATAACCACAGGGATAGGGGTTAGAATTTACAACACATATCTTTGGGGGGACACAGTTGAACCCCTAACACATGTTTATGGTGGAAACTTTTTTCCTTTAACTTACATAAGTATTGTCAAGCCTGCAAATTGTTAGTCTGGAGTAGGTCTGGTTTTTATGCTAGTGTTGATCACCATCTTAAAGAACAACTTCTTTATCTCAATACCGTTGATTTCTGCAAAGGAAAACTCCAGAACCAAGAATTCCCAGACAGAAGAGCGTGACAAGAAGTTGAAACAGCTAGAGAAAGACGTGCAACAAATACTCTTGCATATTTGGCACAATGTGCAGACTTCTACAACACAAAGACTGGAAGAGAAAGTGCAAAAACTTCAGAAACAACTCAGTGATCTGAAATTATCAAATAAAAATATGAAAACTCAACTGACAAGAGTGAATGTCCTTAAAGTAAGTAAAGGAAGTGAGGTTTTCAAAAACTGTACCTCTCTCATTCAATGTCAAAAAAATTTAGTATTAAAATTATTTTATGTACACACAAAACATGTATAATATTAAGGTGTATTGTTGTTGTGTGCCATTAAGTCAGTTCTGACTCATAGTGACCCTACATGACAGAGTAGAACTGCACCATGGGGTTTCCTATGCTGTAATCTTTATGGGAGGACATCACCAGTTTTCTCCTCTTGTACAGCAGCTAGTGGATTCCAATTACCAACCTGTAACTTAGTAACTGAGTGCTTTAACCACTGGCCACCTGGTGTCCTTTTACTAAAGCATATAGAACAATAGAATTGAATGTTCATGAATTCACAACCAGCTTAAGAAACAGAGAACAGAATGTTCCAATCCCATTTAAGGCCCCGAGTATTCTTCCCCTTAATCCTAAAAAGTAACTGGTATTCTTAATGTTCTGATTAGAATCCCCTGGCTTTTTGTTGTAACTTTGCTTGGGCTTTCTTACTGGGCTAATAGTTTAAAATTTTACTCATTGTTTTGGCTTCTCTTTGAAACGTCTTCACATCAAGCTTTGGCTATAGTATTTCAAATGTACTTTCAGTGCCTTAAGCCAAAGTACACTAATTTGCCAGTTTATCAACAGTGTTTTACTGTGAAGTCAGTTATTTTTCTCTATATTTGATTAGCACAAGCTGTAACACTTTTAAGGACATAGAATATGTGTCAAACTTCTTCAAATCCCAAATATCTGGCTTATAAAAGTGTCCAATGAATGCTGGGTATTGATTAGTATGATGGTAGAGAAAAACCTTTTAAATACAGAAATGTATGGAATTCTTTTTTCTTTTCTATGTGTCTAGCTCTTTAAAAAAAAGGCATGAGTAATCATGCCTGTACTTAGAAATTTAGTTACAGCAATTTCTTCCTTTTTTCTCACTGCACCCCACACAGAACAAAACCATGGAAAAGCTCAGACAATCTTTAACAGAAATGGAAACAATAAAAGTGAAGGCAGCTATGGAAACAGACTTCTCAGAAAAACCACTAGACTTTGGAAGGCAAGAGGCAAGAGTGGACAAAGGACATGCCCATCAGATGTTAGGTGCTGTCACTTACAAGCTCAAGACAGCGGAGAGCACGCCTGAAGACACATCAGGTCAAGAACAAGAGGTGCTTTTTTCTTACTACTATATTCAAATTCTTTTAGTTGAAGTGATAAGCATCCACCTCAATTTAACTTGGACTAATAGGAATTTGTGAACTTATAGAATCAAAGTGGAATTAAGCAACCAAACCTCCCAAAGATGTACCTGGGCCCGAGAACCAACCGATGTCAGTATCTGGAACCTTTTAAGACCTTTCTTTCTCTTCTTGATGTCTCTGTGTCACCTTCATTCTCTCTCTCACTGTCGTTCGATTTTCTCTGTATGACAGGAAGCAGCTAAGAAGTTTTATATCGAGAATTTCAGTGACAAGAGAAACAATTCCACGGAACGATCTTCTGGGCCCAACTTAGGTCAAGTGCCTATCAGCGGTCAATCAGCAATGGGCAGGGATGGGATATATGATTATCATACATTAGGTATATTAGATCCCTAACTAATCAATGACTAGGAGGGAAAGGTGACCTAAGAATGGAGGCTTAATGGAAATCATGTTTGTGAGTGGGTTGTATTTGAGTATAAGAGGGTAACACTTCTAAGTTTGCTTAGAATTCCACTGTATTTATGAAGAAAGTATTTTAAGTGAATTTTAAAAAGCTAACTGCTAATTTTAGGCAATTGTGGAATTATACCTCTGCATTTCAGTTGCTTAAGAAATTTGAAACGAGTTGCTTAAAAAGTTATATTATCACTTCTCCTTTTTAAACTTCTGTGTTGGCTGTTTGCATTCCTCTCTACAGTGTCCCTTATATTTTCAGTCACACTTCTCTTTTAAGCATCTGGTAATTCATTTTTCATTTCTGAAATAGTTTTGTCTTCTTATATGAGTTCAATCATCACTTCTTTGTCCATTTCTATTCTGAATTATTAAATTTCTAATTCAAAAGAATTTTTTAACTTCTACAAATACTTGCCTAGTGATATTTTATGTCAAACATATTTCATGTGCTTCTCGGCTATTTGGTGGGAGTATTTAATAATCAGCAGTTTGGATGATACCGCCTATTTTCTTCTTAAAGTAATTTTGTATGGCTACTGCTTGCCATTTATCTATTCAGTTTTAAATTCTTTGAATTTTGCTCAGCTAGCATTTTCAGGTGTTTCCCCTTACAGTGGTTGGGTAAGTAGAGAGTCACTAGATTTCTTAATGTCACCCACTTCTGCTGACAAAGTGCAGTGCAGTTTCTAAGATTTACTAAAACTCATCCAGCTGTTGTCCAGTCAGTTCTGACTCATAGCTACCCAATGTGTCTCAGGGCAGAAGCGGGCTCCATAGAGTTCCCAATGGCTGATTTGTTGGTGGCAGATTGCCAGGTCTTTCTTCTGCGGTTCCTCTGGATGGACTCAACCTCAAACCTTCCAGTTAGTGACCTAGTGTGTTAACCGTTTGCAATACCTAGGAGGTTTATGAGATGTCTGATTCTGTGAGACTCTTATTTAAGTCCTTGATTTCTGATTGTCCTTTTTCTTTTCCTTTATCACCAAGCCTCCAAGAACATTCCCCCTTCCACGCACCTCGCTTGCCTACAGGAACCTTGACTTCTAAAATTGCCATCTCTGCTCCCATGTGTTTCTAGGTCCCTTCCTTTTCCTTCCCCAGTTGCCATGTTCTAATCCAGCAGGTCTCGGACTTGATATTCTCCACTTGTTAGCCCTCCCATTTCTGTAGCTAGGGTTGTGTTTTACCCTGATGGAAACCAGCTGCCACCTCCAGTGTGGGCTCTGGAGCTGTCTCTGCTAGTTGAGGCTATTTTCCCATTTAAAAGTAAATAGAAAACTGTAGTATTCTCTAGTTATGCCTTAGACATGATTTATGGTGGTTTTATTTGTTCTCTTATTGATAACTGTGGATTTCAGAGGATGCATGGAGAGAGGATCTATTTAGGAGGCTGCTATCATACAGTGGAAACCCTGGTGATGTACTGGTTAAGTGCTATGTCTGCTAACCAAAAGGCCAGTAGTTTGAATCTGTCAGGCACCCCTTGGAAACTCTATGGAACAATTCTACTCTGTCCTGTAGGGCCACTCAGTCTGAATTGACTCGACAGCAGTGTGTTTGGTTGTTTTGGTTTATCATAAAGGAAATGAGCAGTCCAAAAAAATCCCTTGTGAATGAATAATAATAACAAAGGAAGTACACAAAACTAACAATGAGAAATAAATAGAATGTAAAGGAAATTTTAAATGAAGTCAAGAATTTCTCATAATAGACCACTATTCTAGAAGATTGGGGGTCCCTGGTAGCATAGGGGTTAATAGCTGGGCTGCTAACCAAAGATTCAAACCCATCAGCTGCTCCTTGGAAGCTCCATGGGGTAGTTCTACTCTGTCCTGTAAGTCATTGTGATTTGGAATCAACTTGGTGGGAATGGGTGATTCTGAGCTTAATTTTAAAAATACTGTTTGAATGTAGAATAGATATTGCATAAAGAAATGTTTAATAAGGTTACATTTCTTTCGGTTGGGTGAAATCTGTGACAACACACGTTAGAAAGAAAATCGATTTTAACTGGACTTCAACATAACATGATTACTTCTCCCATCTTAACCCAATATTGCAAGAATGGAGTAGCTGGGTTGGGGATCTGGGGACCATGCTCTCAGGGGACATCGAGGCCAACTGGCATATCTAGCATTTTGCTAAGAGAGTCTTCTGTACCCCAAATTGGTGAGTGGTGTCTGGGGTCTTAAAGTCTGCCAAGCTGCCATCTGAGGTACACCAAATGGTCCCAACTCAGCAGGAATGGATGATCTCCAAGACCAAAATGACATGGGGCAAAGACAGAGAGACCCATGTGAGTGGGTGACTACATCGACATGTGACCAGAAGAACTGGATGGTGCCCAGCCACCACCAGTGATAGTCGTGATGGGGCTTACTAAGTTGAGTCTCACTGGCAACAGGAAAATAAAAAAGGGTGTACCCTGAGATCTCCACTAAAAGACCACAGTTGATAGTCCAGGGGCCTCTGGATTCCCCTGGGTGCATGGCCCCTGGCCCTAATGCTGTCCCTGTCCATAAATCATAATGGAGGTCAACTATTCGGGCAGAAATGGATTGGACTTGGAGACACATAGTGACCATGTCATGTGTGCACTTTATGGTTCTATGCATCTATAGGATGTCATCTGGCTGACTTTGTACCAGACACAGGGGAGAGGGTAGAGAGGAGGGGATAGGAGATTGTTAGGAGGATGTGACATGTACAGAATGGAGAGGAGGAGTGTGCTGGGCAGGGAGACCAGTGGGAGCCGCTCATTGACAGGCATGCAAATTTATATGGGATGGTGTATTTTCACTCAATCATAACAAAAAAAAATTATAGCATCAAAAATCTTCTTTATGAAGTTATTGTCTTATATCAAAGACATAAGGCAAATATGAGCCCAAGAGACATAAAGGGACACATAATCCAGAGACTATATCAACATGGGACCAGAAGAACTAGATGGTGCCTAGCTACCTCCAATGACTTCATTGACAGGGAACTCAACAGAGTCCTTGATCTAGTGGGAGAAAAATGGAGTGCAGAACTAGAAGCCTATTAAAAAGATGAGACATGATGGTCCAACAAACAACATGGTCCCCAGAAGATGTGGTTCTCAGACTCTGTCAGCCCACAACTGACACCATTTCCAAAGCCAATTCTTCAAAGATTGGACAATGAGATATAAAATGGTACTGGCATAGAGTGTGTTACTTAGCTTAAGAACATACATGAGGCTAACTGGACAGCTCCTGTCTGGAGGGAACAGGAGCTAGCTGAATACACATAGGAAATAGAAGGTGCAAAAGAGGAGCATGCTGTCACAATGTGGGGAGAGCAGCTAGAATTATGTAGCAATATATATGTTTTTGTATGACAAACTGACTTGGGTTGTAAACTTTCACTCAAAGCACAATACTTTTTAAAGTTAAAAAAAAACTACAGTTCTTAAAAAAAAACTACATTTGTAATAGCAATTAAAAGCAGGTGAGCAAAACTAATGATATGTGTCGGTCCTTGTAGCTTGCTAACTTTCAAGAAACCGTTATGAAGATGTTGGGATTTAACATGAAAACAACAGACAAGGAAGTCATCGATCAGCTAAGGCTTATTATACAAGCTTATGAAGCATCTAACAAAAAATCAAAGACTGCTTCTGATGGTGAGACTGAACAGAAGAACGAATAAAGAAGTTCTGCCTTTTCATTGCTGCCAACAAGAAATCAAAAGATATAGATATGACTGGCAGCATCTTGAATGCAGCTGCGGTATGACTAAAATGCATTGGAAAATGTTCATTGTATTCTTTTCTTTTATGTTTAACTTTTATCATAATTTTGGTCTATTTATTATGATCTACTTTAGATTACCTGTAAAATGTAATAATTATCTAGTTATATTTATTAATTATATTTTAAGTAGGATATTAATCAGATCTTGTGTTTAAGATGGAATACAAGGACTGCCAGTTAAGTTCACACACTCATCCTAGAAAAGGTGCTACATAACTCATTGCTGAATATCACTATGGTCACCTCTGAAGTACTCCCCTTGGGAAGCTATACACTGATGCTAGTGCCTAGTCCACCCTTCAAAGCAATTTTGGAACTCTTTTTCTGAGATCAGAAGATGTGTCCCTGTATTACCCTTGATGTCCTGAATGTCATCAAAATATCTTC
Organism: Heterohyrax brucei; assembly: GCA_028571685.1. Classification (NCBI taxonomy): domain Eukaryota; kingdom Metazoa; phylum Chordata; class Mammalia; order Hyracoidea; family Procaviidae; genus Heterohyrax; species Heterohyrax brucei. The sequence goes on along the minus strand of CM053151.1, from coordinate 85,490,729 downwards.
TTTTCAGTATTTCCTTTATCTTAGGGCAAAGAAAAAAGTCATTGGGGGCCAGATCAGGTGAGTAGGGAGGGTGTTCCAATACAGTTATTTCTTTAGTGGCTAAAAACTCCCTTACCAACAACTATACAGTTAAGTTCACGAACTTGCCACTGTGTGCAATGACCATTCCAGAAAGAGTCCCAAAATTGCTTTGAAGTGTTGCCTAAGTGCTGGTGTTGGTGCATAGCTTCCCAAGGTGAGTACTTCAAAGGTGACTGTACTGATTTTCAGCCAGTGAGGTACGTAACACTTAGCACAATTAAGTTCGTGGACTTCATTGTCAGACTCTGATGGCATAGTGGGTTAAGGGCTATGTCTGCTAACTGAAGGGTCAGCAGTTCAAATCCGCCAGGCTGTCCTTGGAAACTCTATGGGGCAGTTCTACTCTGACCCTTAGGGTCGCTATGAGTTGGACCCAACTCAATGGCAGTGGGTTTTGGGTACTTATATCCAAAGTTAGCGTTCTTTGTTAAGAATGAATAATTTATTGGGTTTAAAATCTGTCTGGGAAATCCAGGTAAAGTTAACATCTATGGCTTCGGAAATTATCTGACTAGCTGAGAGTGTGAAAATCAGATCTCAAATTTTGAGGGGTAGGAAGGTCTTTGAGAATTGCTATAAATCTGTAATACAGTACAATGCGATTTTTGTTTTCTTACTGTTTCATAATCTCTGCCGGTGCTTTCCCTAATGGTGACCAGATCTCTAAGTCAATGGACTATTTTTGAAAAAGTGTAAATTTTAATTTATTTCATTTGAAATACAAAACTACTCATCCTCCAGGGTAGTTTTAGACTTACCAAGATGTCCTTTGTGGGGAAAATATGGGAATCTGCACAGGCCCATGCGAACTAAGAGCCAGCTGTAGGCATTTAAAAGGATTTCCTACTGGGCTTAGTTTCAGAGGGTGTCCTGGTGGGGAGGAGATCAGGTTACATTGGATCTTGCAGAAGTAGCACTTTGAAGAAAATTATTATCTTGAACACTCATTCAAGGAAAACGTGAATCGCTCACCTTTTGAATGGTCACAGCTGTGGTTCCCAAGTTGGATGACGAGGCAGCCTGGTGTGCCACAGCCATCTCATAGGAATGCCGTGGAATATATCAAACGTTAGAGGAGAACACAGTGATACTTGGCATCTGCCCTGAAACCACATGAAAGACTAGCTCCAGGCAGTTTATTATTGTAACTTTAGACCACTCTTTATTCAATGATGTATCTTAGTGATGCAAGCTGCCCATGGCTTCTCAGGACTGGTAAATTTCTCCCTAAGCGAGGCACAGTAGTTGATGGCATTACCAGCAGGCATAAAACCAAAAACCAAAAATCCAAACCCACTGACACTGAGTTAATTTTGACTCATAGCAACACTATAGGACAGAGTAGAACTGCCCCATAGAGTTGCCAAGGAGCACATGGTGAATTTGAACTGCTGACCTTTTGCTTATCAGCTGTAGTACTTAACTACTACACTACCAGGGTTTCCACCAGGGATAAAGAGCTTCGTATTTGGGGAATGACAGACTCTTTCCCCAGACTTCAGAATTCCTGGCTGCCAGCATGAGAAGCCTGCTTATGTTTCCTCTCAACAGTATCCTCAGCCTTGCAAACAAGGAAGGTGGAAACACTCTGTCTGGAGCCCCAGGGTTCCTAAGCTGTAGGAATTACAGTGAAAAAACCATGAGAGGAGGATATCCACAGGTCCTCCTTGTTTCTCCAGTTTCTCAAGTTTTCCACCTCTGACAGGCTACAGTCTAAACTTTTCTATTGCTATCAGGGGAAAATATTTGTGTTTTTCTTCTCTAGCATGTTTTTACTTCACACAGGTTGTGGCTTTTGCAGGTTTTACTCTAACTTTCAATTAAGAATTACCCCAGGGCCTGCTGCACCTTGCCACACAGAGGCTGGGAGGACTGTGAGATCCCACAGGCTAGGAAGGCCCTGTTCTTCCCAGGGCATCTCCTGTGAGGAATTTGGAGCACTGCCTATAAGCTAAGCTCCCAGCTCCCAAAGTAAGCTCTCTGTGAAGGTCCAGGTACCAGAGTGCAGCAGTCTCTGAAGGAGCCACCGTATTAGCACATTGAAAGAAAATATTCTGTAAGCACAAAGGAGTCTTAGAATTAATATAACTTTGAGCTGTGTTAGAAGTGGTCGTTTAACCACAGGGCACTATAAAAGGCTAGTTAACTGAGGAGGCCAAAGACAGACCCTTCTATTACGTGGACCACTCTTTCCCAGAAAACACTTCCTATGCTTATGGTCCAATCACTGACACACTGTTTGTTGTCTGACAATGAGAAAGGAATTTAGATTTAAGGTTTTTGATAAGTGATTTTCAGCCTCAAGATGCATTAGAATCACCTAAAGAACTTGAAAAAAAAAAAAGTTTTTTTCTGGGCTGAGATTCCAGTTCACTCTGATGTGACGTATGCATATTTTTTCAATGTTCCCTAAATTAAAACATGTAAATTGTAAAAATTAAAATTTGATAAAACTACTTTGAAAAATGTTCTGGCAGTGTATTAGTTTCCCATTGCTGCTGTAACAAATGATCACAAGCTCATCTTAAACAATTCAAATTTATTATCTTACAGCTTTGAAGGTCATAGGCCTAAAATAGGTCTCACTGTATTAAGGTATCAGCAGGACTGTCTTCCTTTTAAACAGATGAGATCCATTTCCTTGTCTTTTCCAGCTGCTGCTTTTGTAAAGCATATAGCCTTGAAAGCCCCATGGAGAAGTTCTGCTTTGTCCTATGGAGGTGTTACGAGTTGGAGTCAACTGAACAATTTTTGTTGTTGTTGTTTAAAGGCCACCCATGGCTTGCCCCTTCATCTTCAAATCCAGTTGATTCTGACTCAAAGCAACCTTGCAGGCTGGAGTCAAACTGCCCCATCGAGTTTCCAACGAGCACCTGGTGGATTCACACTGCCAACCATCAGCAGCTGAGCTATACTCACACTGCCTCACTCTTCATTTAAAGGCCTTTGTGATTACACTGAGCCCACCTGGATAATCCAGAGTGATCTCCCTATTTTAAGGTCAATTAGTGACCTTATTTCTATCTGCAATTTTGATGTTCTTTTGCCAGGTAGTCTACCGTTCACAGGTTCTGTGGATTAGGCTGTGGACTTTTTTATTTTTCAATTCTGCCTACTCCACAAGACTAATCTACTAAAGTTGGCAAGTCCACTCATATGCACATGCATGTTGTTCATGTTGCTGTTGTTGCTAGGTGCCATCAAGTCTGTTTTGACTTGCAGCCCACCACCCAGAATGGAGCACTGTCCCATCCTGCACTGTCCTCACAATCTTTGTAATGCTTATGACACACCCCACATTCTGATTATTGATGATGTTTGCAGCTGCATCTTCTCATTTTGAGTCATACCACATCAGCAAATGTAGGTCCCCAAAGCTTAATTTCATCTATGTCATTAAGGTAAATGCTACTTTAAGGAGGCAGCTTCCAACCTGGAGGCTCATTTTCTGGCACTGTATCAAACAATGTTCCGCTGCTATTCATAAGGTCTTCAACTAGCTAAAACTTTTCAGAAGTCAGCTGCTGGGTTCTCCCTCCTTGACTTAGCCCAGACGCTCAGCTGAAACCTGTCTGCTGTGGATGACCCTGCTGATATTTGAATACTGGTGACATAGCTTCCATAATCACAGTGACATGCAAGCCCCCACGGTACAACCAACTGACCGACACAAGAGGGATACATATACATGTATGTATGTACGTATATTTATATACATACAGATGTATATATACAGAGCACTGGTGGCACAGTGGTTAAGATCTATAGCTGCTAACCAGAGAGTTGGCAGTTCGAATCCATCAGGCACTCCTTGGAAACTCGATGGGGCAGTCCAACTCTGGCCTACAGGGTTACTCTGAGTCAGAATCAACTCAATGATTGTCATGGATTGAATTGTGTGCCCCCCAAAATAGGTATATCCGTGTGGCTGGGCCATGATTCCCTGTATCCTGTGATTGTCCTCCATTTTGTGCTTTTCCTGTGCTGTGTATCAAAGGATTAGGGTGGGACTGTAAATCCCTTTATAAGATCACCTCCCTGCTCCACTGTAAAGGGAGTTTCCCTGGAGTATGGCTTGCTCCACCCTTAATCCTTTCATCCAGCAAGAGATAAAAGGAAAGAGAAGCAAGCAGAGAATTGGGAACCTCACACCATCAAGAAAGCTGTACCAGGAGACGAGCGCGTCCTTTCAGACCCAAGATTCCTGTGCCAAGATGCTCCCTGGACAAAGACTAATGCAATACCAGACTTTCCTCCAGAGCCGACAAGGGAGAAAGCCTCCCCCTGGAATGGACATCCTGAATTTGGACTTGTAGCCTACTGGACTGTGTAAGAATAAACTGTCCTTTGTTAAAGTCATCCACTCTGTGGTATCTCTGCTAGAGCAGCCCTGCCAAGCCAAGTGCCATCGAATCAGATCTGACTTATGGTGACCCTAGGGCAGCCCTAGCTGACTAAAACAGAATTTGGTGCCGTAACAGTTCGGTGCTGCTCTAGCAAATACCAGAAGTGTGGGAGCCATTTTGAAACTGTGAATGGATAGAAGATTCAGATGGAATGAAGAGGTGCAGATGGTGAGAAACAACAGAGGACCAGCGGCAGCAGCAGCAGCAGCAGAAGCAGCCGAACCAGAGGCAGCACTGGAGCCGACCAATAGAGCAAGACAGCAAAGTGCCTGTGCACAGCTTTCTTCATGGAATGGGGTGCCTCCGGGCACTTGAATCAGTGAAACTAGCCTTGCTGACCCACAGAGTGAGGGAGCTGAGTGCCTTTGTGCAGGACGCTTTCTAGCCAGAGTGGGGTGCCTCCGGGCACTTGAATCAGTGGAGCTACAGAGCTTTGGAACCCTTACCCCGGCAGGGCAGATGTGGGCCTGAGGCCTGGGCCATGCGGCCACAGGAAGCTGAAGCTGAAGAGACAGGGGTTTGAAAGGGTGGAGCCAGGGCTTTCTGTGTTTTGTCAAAGTGGAATTGCCACTCATTTGGGCTTAGGGTGCATCTAAAGCCAATGGGGCAGAGTTTCTGTCCAAGTGGGCCTTGAAGGCAGAGTTGTAGCACAGAGCTGAGGGGTCTCCACTCAGAATTCAGAGAATGTGGCCAATACCTAGAGTCTGGTGGGCTGGGCTGTTGTGTAAAATGTCTCAGAAAGTGGAATATTATTTTCAAAGCTTTGAGGGCTAATAATGTGTTCTGCTGACGTGCCTGTTGCCTGTTAATGCCTTCTTTCCCTGTGATTTCTTCCATTTGTAATGGTATGTCTAACTTGTGTCTATTTTACCTTTGGAAGCAGATAGCTTACATTCTAGGTTTCATAGATATAAAGAAATTATTGAATTTTGGACTTGCAACTGATTTAAGACTTCTGTCTTATGGAATAGACATGATTTTGATATGATGGGATAAATGTGCTACATGTTTCAGTGATAGAATTTTTGGGGTGCCAAGGGGTTACATGTTGTGGATTGAATTGTGTCCTCCCCATAATAGGTGTAGCCATGTGGCTGGGCCATGATTCTCTGTATCCTGTGATAGTCCTTGGTTTTGTGATTTTCCTGTGCTGTATGTTAAAGGATTAGGGTGAGACTGTAAATGCCTTTATAAGATCACCTCCCTGCTCCACTGTAAAGGGAGTTTCCCTGGAGTATGGATTGCCCCACCCTTAGTCCTTTCATCCTGAGCGATAAAGGAAAGAGAAACAGAATTGGGAACCACATATCATCAAGAAAGCAGTACCGGGAGAAGAACGTGTTCTTCAGACCTGAGGTTCCTGTGCCAAGATGCTCCCTGGACAAGGCTGATGCAATACTGGACTTTCCTTCAGAGCTGCCAAGGGGAAAAGGCTTTCCCTGGAGCAGACATCCTAAATATGGACTTGTAGCCTACTGGACTGTGTAAGAATAAACTTTCCTTTGTTAAAGCCGTCCATTCTGTAGTCTTTCTGTTAGAGCAGCACTAGCTGACTAAAATGCTGGTAATAGATACATACAACATCTGTTACAATGATTGTCATTAGTGGACGTTTGCAATCAACCTGCTGGCAGTACATATATACAACAATACACACTTGTTGTATGGAGTTGATTCCAACTCACAGTGACCCTGTAGGACAGAGTCAAACTGCCCCACAGAGTTTCCAAGGACCACTTGGTGTATTCCAATGGTCAGTCTCCTCGTTAGTAGCTGTAGCTTTAATGATGGCACTATGCCACCAGGGGATACATATACACCTAGAGCCCTAGTGATACAGTGTTTAAGAGATCTGCTAACTGCAGGGTCAGAGGTTCAGATCCACCAGCTGCTCCAGCTGCTCAGAGGGAGCAAAAAACTTGGTGAACTCCCTAACGATTACAGCCTAGGAAAATCCTTTACTGGTTTTGCTTCTCTAGAGAACTCAGCCTAAGATGCCGTTCTAAATGCCGTTAAGAACACTCATGATTCATGAAAAAGAGTCAAAATACCAACACTGTCAGCACTTCAGAAGAAGTTGATTTCAACCCTCCTAGATGGCTTGGATGGTTCAGGGCTTCAGTGGTAGAAGTAACTGCATATGTGGAAGAAAGGGCAGGAAAACTAGAATGAGAAGAGGAGCTTGACGATGTAATGGAACTGCTGCAATCGCTTGATGAAACTTTAACAGATGAGGAATTGTTTATGGATGAGCAAAGAAAGTGGTTCCTTGAGATGGAATCAACTGGTAGAGATGCTGTGAACACTGTTGAAGCGATACAAAAGATTTAGAATATCACACAGACTTAGTTGATAAAGCAGTGGCAGAGTTTGAGAGGATTAGCTCAATTTTGAAAGGAGTTCTATGTGTAAAACACTAGCTAACAGCATTGTGTGCGTCAGACAAAACTTTTGTGAAAGGAAGAGTCGATTGATGCAGCAAACTTCAATGTTGTCTTATTTTAAAGAAATTGCCAGTTACTCCAGCCTTCAGGACCACCACCCCGATTGGTCAGTAGCCGTCAACACTGAGGCAAGACTCTACCAGCAAAAGATTATGACTCGCTGAAGATTGAGGTGATGGTTTGAATTTTTTAGCAATAAAATATTTTTAAATTAAGGCATGTACCTTCTTTTTAAAGAAATAGTGCTATTACACACTTAGTAGAATACAGTGTAGTGTAAGCATAACTTTTATGTACACTGGGAAACCAAAAAGTTCATGTGACTTTCTTTATTGCGATATTCACAGTATTGCCATGAGCAGGCACGCCTTGTAAACTCTATGGAGCAGTTCTACTCTGTCCTATATGATCACCATGAGCTGGAATCAATTCAATGGCACTGGGTTTTTGGGTTTTATCCAAGAGAGTAGTTTGTGCAATAACAAAAACTTTTGGTTGCACCCATATGAATGTTGTTGTTAGGTGCTGTCCAGTTGGTTCTGACTCACAGCAACCCTATAGGACAGAGTAGAACTGCTCCATAAAGTTTCTAAGGAGTGCCTGGTGGATTCAAACTGCCAATCTTCTGGTCAGCAGACATAGCACTTCCCTACTATGCCACCAGGGTTTTTGCCCCTTGAATAGCTAAGAAGCAATCAGGGTAATGTGATTATCTATGGCAATTCTGGCTAACGAATTCAGACTTTTGTCTCCCCTGGGTGGTGCAGTTAGCATTTTGCTAGCAGAAGGTTGGAGGTTTGAGTCCAACGGGAGGTACCTTGGAAGAAAGGCCTGGTGATCTGCTTCTGAAAAATCAGCCTTTGCAGACCTTATATAGCACAGTTCTACTCTGATTCACACGGGCTTGCCATGAGTCAGAGTCAACACAGTGGCGACAGAGGGCTGGTTGGGCTTTCAAAGGAGTTGTGTCATTTATGGGTCAGGCTTGTTTCGGAGCATCTTTTGTGGTTGTATCATTCCTATTGCTGTAATTGCCGTTCACACAGTACAAACAAAGAGGGAATCAGTTGTTCTTCCTGGGAATCATCTTAATAACCTTTTTGTTTGCCTCATCTTGGAGATACATGAATATCCTTTTCAAGGCAATTTCATCCACTTTATTGATGGTAGTTTTAAATACCTAAAATTCTTTAACAACTTCCTTAAATACTTACTGTATGGCAGACGGATATGAAACTAATGTTCATATAAGAAATAATACCTTAGTGTGGTTTATTGCCTTTTCCTGCTGTTGAACATTATCCGCCATCATCCCTGGATTGCAGGAAGGTAGGAAGAATTTAAGAAGATGTAACAGACACAACAGGCAGCTGTTATTTAAGGACCCATATTCAAGTACCAAGGAGCTTTGGTGATGCAAACTGTTAAACACTTGACCACTAACCAAAAAGTTGGTAGTTTGAACCCACCCACAGGCATGTTGAAAGAAAGGCCTGGTGTTCTACTTCCGAAAGGTCAAAGCCCTAGACAACCCAGTGGGGTATAGCTCTTCTCTGAAACACATGGAGTCACAAGGAATCAGAACTGAGTACATGGCAACTCATTTTTCTTTTTCACGCATCTCTTTCTGCAGTGCTGATTCAGTGGTAGAATTCTTGCCTGCTGTGAGGGAGACCTGGGTTTGATTCTTGGTGGATGCACTTCCGGGGAAGCCACCACCTGCCTGTCAGTGGAAACACATGTGTTGGGCTGACTCCACAACAGCTAACAACAACGTTGTGCATGCTAGGGTAGCACCTCAAAAGTAAGACGCTAAGCTTCCATCGTATTTACGAGTGCTCAGTTTTGTTTTCTTTGGATTTGGTTTTGGTCTGGAGGGTTGCGGAAGCACGTGTGTAGGGAAGCACGTGTGTTCGTAATTAATTTGCATTTTTCTTTGCAGGCTTGTTTTGACAAGGCCTTCTAAACAATTCTTTCTGGTTCGAATCCCGCCGAGATCTTGTATTTCTAACAAGTTTCTAGGCAATGCTAATACTGCCGGTTAAGAACCAATTCTGAGAATCAGTAGTAGATCAGCATTCTCAAAACTTATTATACATAAGAATCACCTGGGGATCTTGTTTAAACAAAGATTCTGCTTTTAGTATACATGGCCTGGAGATGCAAATTCTAAGTAGGGGTTCAAAACCCTGGTTTTTACATGCCTGCTTTCTTTTTTTAATTGTACTTTAGATGAAGGTTTCTCATTAAATAGTTGGTACACACAATGTTTTATGACATTGGCTAACAACTCCACAACATGTCAACACTCTTCCTTCTCAACTTCGGTTCCCGCTGTTACCAGCTTTCCTGTCCCTTCCTGCCTTCTAGTCCTTGCCCCTTTTTAACCTTGTTTTGTTTTATGGGCCTGTCTATTCCTCAGCTGAAGGGTGAATCTCCAACTGACTTCATTACTGAGCAAAAAAGGGTGTCTGGGGACCATGCTCTCAGAGTTTCTCAAGTCTCTGTCAAGCCAGTAAGTCTCGTCTTTTCTTGTGAGTTAAAATTTTGTTCTAGAATGTTGTGTACCTCTGTCTAGGACCATCGGTTGTGCTGCTCCCTGTCAGAGCAGTCAGTGGTGGAACAGGCACCATCTAGTTATACTGGAATAGGTCCAGTGGAGGCCACTGTAGGTGTGTTCTATTAGTCCTTTCGATGAATCTTCCCTTGTATCTTTAGTAGTCTTCATTTTTCCTTGCTCCCCAAAGGATGAGATCAGCAGAGTATCATAGATGGCCACTCATAGGCTTTTAGGACTCCAAACACTACTCACCAAAGGGGAATGTGGAAACTTTTCTTGATAAGTTGAATTATGCCACTTGAGCTAGATGTTCCCTGAGATCACAGTCCCCACATCCCTCAGCCCAGCAGTTCAGTCCTTCAGGGAGTCTGAAGTATCCATAGTGCTTCCATGACACTGCCTTGTACAAGCTGCTCTGATTTTCCCAGTGTTGTGTACTGCCTTACCCTTCCGCAAAGTTACCACTTTTGACTCACCTCTTGAAGTGGTTCCCACCAAGAACACAACCAGGTACAACAAAAGGGCGGCTGACCCACCTGTCCTGACCTTGCTGGTTTGTTGATAAAAGGGGGAAAAAAAAAGGAATCTTTCAGATGAGGTACATGGATCATCTGAAAATAATCACTATGGGAAATAATCTCTTTTGTAAAAGCAGGGAGAGAAACATCCTGACAAAAGGATCAAAACATTATGTTTTTTTAAAACTAGAGACAGACTCTATGATGTAACATAAAGAAAGAGTTCAGAAGTATTTGGCTTCGGGTATATTCAGAGGCTCAAAAAATGTCGTTCAGTTCAATCTTTCTCTCTTCCTATCTTCCGGCTCTGCCTTCTGTTAGTATTGTCTTTTTTTAAAAGATGTGATGCCAATATCTGGAAATTGTGACAGCCTTTAAAAATGGGTAAAATGGGTAGCATCTCTCTTTGTCTCCTTTACAGTAAAGCTGCTTCTCAGTAATCTCTAAGTTCAGGAGGTTCGATCATTCAGATTTGAAACAGTAACCAGTGTTCTTGTTATTAGGGGCCACTGAGTTGGTTCTGACTCAGAGCAACCCTTTGTACAATAGAACGTAATACTGCCCAGTCCTTCACCATCCTCACAATCATTGTCATGCTTGAGCCCATTGTTACAGCCACTGTGTCGCCTCATCTTATTGAAGGTGTTCCTCTTTTTTGCTGACCCTCTCCTTTACCAAGTATGGTGTCCTTCTCCAGGGACTGATTCTGCATGACAATGTGTCTAAAATATGTTAGATGCAGTCTCCGCATCCTTGCTTCTAATGAGCATTCTGGTTGTACATCTTTCAAGATAGATTGGCTCATTCTGTAGTATATTCAGTGTTCTCCAGCACCACCACAATCCAAAGACATCAATATACAGCATGATAAACCATGGCTGTTGAGTCAATGCCAACTCATAGTGACCTATAAGACTTCCTCACAGAGTTTTCAAGGAATGTCTGATGGATTTCAGCTGCCACCCTTTTGACTAGTAGACATAGCACTTAACTACTACGCCACCAGGGTTTCCATATACTGTGATAAGATTCAGGAAATTTTAACAGTGATGCATTATCATTTTTTTTTAATTATTATACTTCAGATAAAGATTTATGGAACAAACTACTTTCTCATTAAACAATTAATACAAATGCTCTTTTGTGACATTGATTAACTACCCCACAACATGTCAACACTTTCTCTTTTCAACCTTGGGCTCCCAGTTACCAGCTTTCCTGTCCACTCCTGTCTTGTAGTCTTGGAACTTGGGCTGTTTTGTTTTGTAGGCTTGTCCAGTTTGGGGCTGAAGGATGAACCACGGTAGTGACTTCTTTATTGAGCTGAAAAGGTGTCTGGGTGCCATACTCTTATGGCCTCTCTAGTCTCTGTCAGGCCAGCAAGTCTGGTTTTTCTTTCTGACTTAGAATTTTGTTCTACATTTTCCTTCAACTCTGTCCAGGACCCACCGTTGTGATCCCTGTCAGAGAAGCCAGTGGTGGTAGCTGGGCGCTGGCTAGTAATTGATCCTGTCTGCTGGAGGCTGTGGTAGACATGGCTCATTAGACCTTGGACTCATCTTTCCCTGGAGATACAACATTATTGTCTACCATACAGTCCATGGAAACCCTAGTTGCATGGTGGTTAGGTGCTATGTCTGCTAATCGACTTGAAGGCAGTGAGTTTTTCTGTGGTATATAGTCCATATTCAGAGTTTTACAGCTGTGTCCCAGTACTGATCTTTATAGCAATTTTGTTCCCTGTCTAGGAACTAACCCAAGATCACACTTTGGATTAGTTTTCATGTCTCTTGAGCCTTCTTTAATCTGCCACAGCCTTTCTTTGTTCATCATGACACTGTCAGTTTTGAAGTGTATGGGTCAGTTGTTTGTACATTTCTCTCAATTTGAATGTCTGTGCTGTTCCTCTTAAATTAGGTGCAAATCTGCATATTTGGTGGAAATACTAAACATATTGTTGTCTTTCTCATTCTCTCAGGCTGCATATGATGCCAGTGTGTTCCATTACTGGGGCTATTAGCTTTGGTTACTTGATTAAGGCATCTACCAGGTTTCTTGACTGTAAAGTTATAATTTTCCTTTTTATTATTAATAAATGGCTATGTTGGTGATTTGTTGAGACTATGCAAATAATGTGCTCCTCTACAAATTTTTACCTAGTTTTTTAAAGCAATTATTTGGAGACTTTTAGCTGAATACATTCTTGCTAAGATGATTGTAAATTAGTGATTCTGTAACTTTTGTTCTTTCTACATGTGTTAGCTGAAGTTCTACTCTGTTAGTTCTCCTGAATTAATTAATTATCAGTGCAGATTCATGATTATAATTTTAGTTAGTGGGCAGAAATCCATTGCTATCATTAGTTATTTTGACACTGATACTGTCCTAGATTTGGCTGGTGGCTATCTGCAGAAGAAATTCCTTGACTCCAAGCTCTGTTGTTTGGCAGCTATGCTATCTGAGAGAGGTTACACATCTTCCATGTCTCAATTTTCTCATTTATCAAAGAGAGTAGTTGTATAATTACATAAGTTGTTACATGGTTAGCACAATGCTCAGTAAACTCAATGAGCATTAGCTTAAATATGGTGGTATGGTGCCAATGACATTCATATGATGACTGAACTCTAGGACTTCAAGTGGCACACTAACATGAATTCCGTCAAATCAGTTTCCTATATAAATTGATGGGTGAAATTTTTCAAATGTTTGAACCAGAAGGCTTAAATACATCTGACATGTTGTTTTGGCATAATTTTAGCAAAACTTTGTAACATGTCATCTGTAATTGTAATGAAGCTAGCCATCGCTTAGGTTTAAATATGTTAGAGAAATCTGCTATGTAAACTGAAACCAAACCCAAGGCCGTTTGAGTTGATTATGACTCATAGGAATGTTGTAGACAGAATAGAACTACCTCATAGAGTTTCCAAGGAGCACCTGGCAGATTTGAACTGCCAACCTTCTGGTTAGCAGCTGGAGCACTTAACCACTGCACCACACGATTTCCACCTGCTACATAATAACCTCTTTATTACAGAGTCCATAGTTGTTTTAACCTTTGCTCTCTTAAAATTTGTTACAACTTTATTATTTTGTACAAACTAAAATGTCTTACTTTTGTGTATATGACCTTTTCTTCTTTAAAACCAATTTTCAAATATCAAGTTTTCTAAAGTCTTCCCTTATCATCTGTTTATTAACTTATGCTCCCTACAATATCATGATAAACACAAATGATGAACTATCAGGAAGTAGTTTTTTCTTTATCTGCACTGAATATAAGAACTTCAGCAAATATGCAGCAAATGGAGCAGCTGCGTCATCTTTTTGAACAAGCTGCTCATGAATCATCTCAAGCTGAAGAAAAGTTTATGGAAAAAACAGTTCTTTAAAACATCTGGAAGAGAAAATTGCTACTAACCACTTCTTTCAAGAGGAATTTGATTTAAGCAGGAAGAAAACAAGTCTTTCCTAATGTATAGGTATTACTGTTGATGATGGAAATGAACACATCATTGTAGTATCAATAACTAACTTTCTAGAGTTTGGTCATCATATGAATGTCATTTGTATCATAATGCAAAAAGCTGATAAAATTGCATTTCACTTAAGATGGGAAAAGTGAGGAAAATAGTAAATCCTTAAAGCTATGCTTCTGATTTTACTGTAATTCCTCTTCTTTTCCATATCTCTCATTTTTCCTGCTGTGCTCATATTTGTTACTTGTGAGGGCATTTACATGTAACTCTTAATGTATTTTAAAAAGAGGATTATAGGAAAAAAGAAATGACTAAGAGTGGAATTTCAGTCACTGTGAAAACAGAATTGGAAAGGGGTCTTTCATGATATCCCTTAATAATTACTGTGTAGATCACTGTCTCATTTTTATTCCCTTGCATCTATAAGGTCAAAGCCTTTGCTAAAATGGGATGGGCAGTAGTAGTATGTGGTAACGTTTATTCTGGAGAGATTCCAATATAATTTTACTCCTTTCTCACAGAACTGCGTGTCATACCCAACCTACGTTATACTTGTTGACTATTGCTAACTGTTGTGCATTTCACATTCACACATTCATTTGCTAGATATATTGTCAGTGTCTGCGTAACAAATCATCCCCAATCTTAACAACTTGGAACAGCCAACAATTATTATCTAATACAATCTCTGAGGATCAGAAATCCAGGAGCTCCTTGGCTGGACTGGGTGGTTCTAGCTCAGAGTTCCTGGTGACGTTGTAGCCAAAATATTGATGTTGCTATAATCATCTGAAGGTTTGACTGCGCTGGCAGCTAGTTTTCCACAGATGAAGCAGAGAGAACCAAACACCAAACCCACTGCCATCGAGTCGATTCTAGTTCTTAGCAACCCTATAGACTGAGTAGAACTGCCCTATAGAATTTCCAAGGAGCACCTGGTGGATTTGAACTGCTGATCTTTAGGTTAGCAGCCATAGCAGTCAACCACTATGCTGCCAGGGTTTCCAGAGCAGACAGAGAAAGCCATTAATGTGGAAGTTGCAGTGTTTTTATAATCCAGTATCATAAGTAATGTGCCATCACTTCTGCCATGTTTAGTTGGTTACAAAGACTGACCAAAGACTGGTGCCATGGGTGAGGGGACTGTGTGCAGGTATAAATATCAGGAAGTAGGGTCCATTAGTGGCCATCTTGAAGGCTATCTACCGTACACACTCATTTACTCATGCACTTATTGATTTATTCATTCATTTATGCAATACTTATTGAGTCACCACTTTTAAAAATGTATAGCACTTAATGAAGTGAAACAAAACAAAAACCAAACTCATTGCTATCAAGTCAATTCCAACTCACAGTGACCCTATAGGACAGATTAGAACTGCCCGATAGGGCTACTAAGGAGTCGCTGTTAGATTTGAACCACTGACCTTTTGGTTAGCAGCCAAACTCTTAATCACTATGCCAGCAAGGCTTCTGTAGACAAGTATAGTATGTTTATATTTTAATTGAGCTCAGCATTCCCTTGTTGATAGACTATTGAATTATTTGATTTTTCTTTCTTTTTTTTTTTTTTTGCCAGTACAAATAATGCCCCAATAAGTATCTTTCTACGTTTATCCTTCCACAATAGTGCTTTTGATTCTACAGAGCTAAATTCCAAATTTGAGATGATAGGGTTACAGTGTATAAGTATTTTAAATCACAATAGCCACTGCCAGTTACTGCTTTCAAAAAGGCAGAAGAGTGCATTGGAGAGGCCTGCTGCCCACTTCTCTTCTGAGCCAGTACTGAAGGTGATCTTTTGTTCCTATTGTTATTTGCTGCTGAGTCACTTCTGACTCACGGCCACTTTCTTATAACAGAATGAGATGTTGCCTAGTACTACATCATTTTCATGATACAGTTGAGCCCATTGTTGTGGCTAGTGTGTCAATCCATCTCATTTAGACTTTTCCTTGTTTTCACTGATCCTCTACTTTACCAAACATGATGTCCTTTCCTAGCTACTGGTAGTCCTAAAGTAAGCACGATGAATTTTTGTCATCCTTGCTTTTAGGACCATTCTGATTTTGTTTATTCTAATACTGAGCTGCTCATTCTTCTGGAAGTCTGTGGTATATTCAGTATGCTATACCAATACCATAATACAAATACATCGGTTTTTCTTTTGCCTTCTTACATTGCCCAAGTTTTGCACCTATATGAGGCAACTGAAAAGACCACGGCTTGGATCAGACACATCTTAGTTATCCGAGCAACATCTTTGCTTTTTAGAAAACTTGAAAGAGATCTTTTGCAGCAGCTATGTCCAGTACACTGATTTCTTGATTGCTGCTTTCATGGGCTTTGGTTGCTGATGCAAGTAAAATGAAATCCTTGACTTCAGTTTTCCTTCTCCTTTTATCATGATGCTGGTTATTGGTTCAGTGGTGAAGGGTTTTGTTTTCTTTAGGTTCAAGTGTAATCCATCAGTAAGTGCCTCAAGTTGTCTTCATTTTTGGCAGGCCAGGTTGTGTCATCTACACACTGCAGGTTGTTACAGTGTCTTCCTCCAATGCAGATGCTATGTTTTTCTTCACATAAACTAGTTTCTCAGAATATTTGTTCAGAATAAAGACTGAATAAATATAGTGGAAGGATACAACCCTGCCACACACCTTTTCCTGTTTTGAACAAGTTGTGCTGTTTGAATGACCGCCTCTTGATCCATGTACAGGTTCTGTATGAACACAATAATGTGTTCTCAAATTCCCATTCTGTGTCATGTTATCTGTAATTTGTTGTGACCTACACAGTTAAATGCCTTTGCATAGCTGATAAAGCACAAAGAAACATCCTTCTGGCATTCTCTGCTTTCACCAAGATACTTCTGACATCGACAAGATGTCCCTTCTTCCATGTCCTCTTCTGAATCCGGCTTGAACTTCCAGCAGTTTTCTGTCACTATATGGCTGCAGTTGTTTCTGAGTCATTTTTATCAAAATTGTGCTAGCATGTTGCTTTAGTCAGTTAGTGCTACTCTAACAGAAATACTACAAAGTGGATGGCTTTAACAAAGGGAAGTTTATTCTTACACAGTCTGGTAAGCTACAAGTCTGAAGTTGGGGAGTGTCCGCTCCAGGGGAAGGCTTTCCTTCTTTGTCAGCTGTGAAGGAAAGTCCTTGTGTTGCGTCAGTCTTTGGTAAGGGAGCATCTTTTTGCACAGGAACCTCAAGTCTAAAAGACAGGCTCTATACTCCCGGTGCTGCTTTCTTAATGGTATGACGTCCCCACGAGCTTGCTTCCCTTTCCTTTATCTCTTGTAGGGTGAAAGGATAAAAGGTGTTGCCAACCACACTCCAGTGGAACTCCCTTAGTAAGGATACTGCAGTCCCACCCTAATCCTCTTTTAACAATCATCCTATCTATTAGCCGCAGGGAGAAATTAGGATTTATAGCTTAGGAAAATCACAAATTGGAGGACAGTCACAAAATATTGGGAATGATAGCCCAGCCGAATCTCTACACACAGTTTTTGTGGTACACAGTTCAATCCATGACACATGTAATATTAACAATGCTGTTTAGTAATCTCTGCATTCTGTTTGAGTGTCTTCTGTGGAATGGGCACAAATTTATCAGTTGGCCAGGTACCTTTCTCTGTGCCCTATAACCAATATTACTATATACTTTGTAGTACAGTTGTGAGACATCTTTAAATCTCTGATGTTAATCATTATTGACTGCATCACTCTGCAACAGCTAGGAGAAAATGTATAAGCTGCGAAAAAAAAATACTGTGGGTATTTAAAATGTAAAGCAAAATTGTTTCACTAGTTATAAATCAAATAATAGCTTTAGAAATGTCAAGAGACCCAAACGTGAATTTGATTTAGAGTTTTATAAAGTAACGTAAGGTTTCCTGTTCATGCATTTTAAGATACTCTTCTTTAGTACTGCTTAACTCCCTCTAAGCCGGTGGAACTCCACAATTTTGAAATCAATCCCTAGTCAAAACCTTTTCTTAGTAATTTTAGCATCTTCAAGTCTTCTAAGTATACTGTAAGTTGAAATGATTCTGGAGAACTGTGAGTAAAAATCTAATACAAAAAAGAAAAGAAATGGCTTCCTTTTGCAGGGAAGGGCATACTAGGTAATTGACAGAAAATGACCAGGAATGTGGAAGTGGGAGTAGGTCAGATAGACTGAATTGTTAAGTGTTTTGAGTGGAATCTTTAAATCAATATGCCATTTTGTTGCCTCTGATAAGGACTTTGGAGGACAGAGGCAAGATAGAAAGATGTAACATTGGTGCGCTCAGCCTGTTAAAACAGAGAGGGCTGTATGTACAAGTTCCCCAAAGCTCTTACAAAAGGGAAACTGCACTCTGATATAGTTCCACCTCAATAAAAGGGTCTGTAATAGTATATTAAGTGTATAATAAGTTATAATTAAGTATTGTAATACACTTGATGCTGATTTTCACTTTGGAATCTCTTACTGACTTTTTGTTGTTATTTGGTAATTTTAGTCAGCATTTTGTAACAACCCTTGGGTGGGGCACAAACTTTCTGACATTACCCCCTTCTTTGTTCTGTGTTTTCAAGAATTCCAAAGGAACAGCTCCTGAATGGGTCTCAAAGAAGAGGTATCCTACATGTAGCAGAAACTGTCCTCTCCTTACCTATCATTTCCCTTTCCTTTGTTACCAGGTCCACAGATTTGCTAGAGTTTTATCCTTTACTTCATGACCCTGTCCTTAGACAAGGGATAAATCCTGGTTTAAGTTCAAGTTACTCGAGGTAGCCCATTTTCCCAGCCAGTAATTGGCTTAGAGGAGTAAGCATGACCTTGGTTTGGCCAAGGATAGGTGAGATATAAACCAGGAGAGTTTCTGGGATAGATTTGAGCTGACCTAGAGGCTACATGGGATACACCAAGCATGGCAGAACTGAAGATGAGAGGACCTGGGTCTTTGACATAATGTGGAGCTTCTGAACTAACCTAACTGTTTAACCAGGATGTTATGATCTGAAAAGATCCTGTGAAGATAATAATATACCATATTCTGAATATTATACCACATACAGTGCTTTCGTAACAATACCTTCCAGTGGCTCAGAATGTTAGACCATATATGGCTGTATATTTATAGCCAACAGCAACAGCAGTAGAAAAGCAAAGAGCGTGATTTATCTTGCTAACACAATTAGGAGACCCCCAAAGGAAACCAGTTGCCGTCAAATTGATTCTGAGTCTTAGGGACCCTATCTGTCAAAGTAGAACTTCTCCACAGGGCTTCCAAGGATGGGATCTTTACGGGAGCTGACTGCCACATTTTTGTCCTGGGAAGCTGCTCTTGAGTTCAAACCACCAATCTTTCAGGTAGCAGCTGAGAGTGCTTACAGTAGCAGACAAGGACATTAAAATAGTAGCTGTATTCCATATGTACACTGAATTTGAAAAGTGTACATACTCTTGGAAACCCTGGTGGCATAGAGGGTTAAGTGCTACATCTGTTAATGAAAAGGTCAGCAGTTCAAATCCACCAGGCATTCTTTGGAAGTTCTATGGGGCAGTTCTACTCTGTCTCATAGGATTGCTATGAGTCAGACCCTACTTGACAGCCCTGCGCTGGGCTGGGCATGTACACATCCTTGTGCCTACTTGGAGAGTCTAGTTCTTATGTCTACCCAAACATACTAAGTTTAGATTTCAGTTTATGAAATGATATTGTCCAACATCACTAATTTTTTTTTTTTTTGTCAGAATTTACCAAGAACTTGGGCATTCGGATGAGAACTGGACCAAAGTTCATGGAAAAATCAAATCCTGTGGTGGTGGTGTTAGGGAAAATAGCTTAAATAATTTGCTTAGACAAAATTACAAGATTAATCTTTAGTTGTCTTAAAATAACAAATATTTTTAAAATGATTAACATGTAATTGGTATACTAATTATAAGTTTGAGAAGCTGTGAAGTAAATAGCAACTAAAGATGCTAGTAACTGTTCTAATGAAAGATATCCAAATAGTAAAATGAAGATACTGATTATAACTGTGAGGTGCCATGAGCAAATGATAATGACAATTCTGACTGTGGCATGTGCCAAGAGGGACTGTAGTTTAGTATATATGTGAAAAATTGCCAGGGGACAGTCCAACTGAAGATAACTTTCCCTGTGCATAACAGCTTAACGGGGAACTTCCTCCACACATACTTAGCTTCCTTAATTCTGTATTTCATTAGCAGAGCAAGATACAAGGTCTGACAATTAAGTCCATGAAGTTAATTGCTCAAAGTGCTACATACCTCATGGCTAAGTATCACTATGGTCACCTTCAAAGGACTCCCCTTGGGAAGCTATGCACTGATGCCAGTGCCTCATCTACCTTTCAAAGCAATTTTGGAACTGTTTTTGGAATGGCCATTGCACATGGTGGCAAGGTGGCAAGTTCATGAACTTAATTGTATAGTTGTCTGTGAGAAAGTGGTTAGCCTAGACAAATAACTGTATTGGAACACCTTCCCTGATCACCTGTTCTGCCCCCCAGTGGCTTATTTCTTTACCTGAAAATAAAGGAAACATTGAAAGGAAGACATTTTGATGCCATTCAGGACATCAAGGGTAACCCGACAACAGTTCTGATGACCATTCCAGAAAAAGAGTTCCAAAATTGCTTGGAAGGATGGACTAGGCACTGGTGCCAGTGCATAGCTTCCCAAGGGGAGTACTTCAAAGGCAACCATAGTGATATTCTGCAGTGAGGTATGCAGTACTTTTTCTAGGATGAGTTTGCAAACTTAATTGGCAGTCCTTGTAAAACTCATTCAGAGGTATCAGCAGGCTATCTAGTCTACTAAGGCTGAGATGGCAATATATCACTATGGATAGCAGATTTTCAAAATTTACAAAGTAAATCTGCTTTGCAGTGCTGAAAATTGATTCACTGCAGTGTAAGCTTGTCAATACCCTTGCCGCCAAGTGCCCTCAAGTCGGATCCGACACCGTTAGGATATCCATTAGAATTGCAGCTAAAAACTGTGTGTCTGTTTTTCTCATCACCTTATCACAACTGCTGTAGCATATGTGTAAGTGGAGATAAAATTCTTTAAAATTGTTAAAGTTAAGATTTAAACGCTAACTTACTTTTCCTTAAATTTACTGGTTGTATTTCACTATGTTGAAGAAGACACCAGCTTTTATTTAAAAACAGATTACTTTGTTAGCTTAGATTTATTTTGGCACCTAACAACAATGGCAAGAATCCTTAGAAAAGGAACTGTACTTCTTTGTAATAGTCCATTATTCTGCATTTCATCAAAATCAGATCGTGAAAAAAACCAGATTAGGTTTCTGCTTCTGACCAAGCTGAAGTAACAAGGACAGTATTTAACCTCCCACCTGAGGCAACTACAAAACAGAATAAATGTATGGAAACAGTTTTCTAGATCTCGGATATTAGGCTACAAAACACAGCAATACTTGAGAATAAACAGGATGAGGCCTACAGCTACTCAGCTTACTGCCTGGGGAGGTTCAGAGACATAGCACAGAAGAGGAGCCCCGGCAAACCCAGGAGACTCCTTAAAAAGAAGAGATAAGAGCTTAGAGCCTGAGAATACCAAGCTGGCTAGAGTTTGCAGGGAAGAATGCTAGAGAAAAAAGAATTACACAGTTTCAGATGCTAGAAGTCCACATTTAGTGTTGTGGCTCATGGGGAAGGCATTTCTCTCTGTTGGCTCTGGAGGAAGGTCTGTGTTGACTGGCACAGTCTCTTAGCTGCATCCAAAGGCATCCTTCTTTCTGGCCCTTGACCCCTCAGACTGGCCTCTATCCTGCTTGAGCAAGTATTGCAAAGCTCTTTAGCTCCACTAATAAGTGCCCAGAGGCATCTCATTCTGCCAGGAAACCTCCTGCTTAAGGGCGCTCCACTATCTCTCAGCTGCCGTGATGTCTAGCACTGTCTCCTAGCTTGCTACCACTGTATCTCTACCACTGCTTTGTATTGTCTTGCACTTTCTCTGGTGTTACAGCTCTTTCTGTGTGTCTCCTGGTTCTGGGAAGTTCTCTGCACAGGGATCTCAGGCTCAAAGGATGTGCTCTGTACCTGTTTCTTCTTCTTGGTGATATTAATGTCCCTATCTCTGCTTGCTTCTCTCTCCTTTTATCTCTTGTGAAATAGAAGATGCTGCTCAAGTAAGGGTGTGACTTGAATAACAGTGGTGAGTACGGTGACTGGGATAGGGCTGGTGACTTGAGTTGCACCCTCTAATAAAGTGGTGACTCAACCTACATCACACCCTAATCCTGTCTCATTAACATAGTGTACAACTTACTCCCAAACGGTACCATAACCACAGGTGTGAAAACCAAACCCACCATTGTTGAGTTGATTCTGACTCATAACAGCCCTATAGACAGAGTAGAACTACCCCAAAGAGTTCTGATGGAGTGACCAGTGGATTCAAACTGCTGATCTTTTGGGTAGCAGACATAACATTTAACCCACTGTGCCATCAGGGTTTCCAACTTCAGGTATAGAAAATAGGATTCACGACATATCACAAAGTGGAGGATAATTATATCAGATCATAAAATGAAGGACAACTATACAATATTGCCAATCAGATTCTAGCCAGGTTAACTATTTTGGGGGGACCCAATTCAATCCATAGCAACCTCCTTTGAGAATTCAGCTAAGTACCAATCAGAGCATGCTGCTACGGACACTACCAAAGGAAAGAACAATTAGCAAGGAATAGAAGGAATAGTACCTAGTGCTCACAGAGCTAGGAAAAATGCTTGTTCAAGTTTACTGGAAAACTGGGCAGAGTACTTACAGGGGACTTAATCTCAGTAGTGAGGAATGATTAACACTAGATAAATGCTACCCTGGTCCCACTTAAAAAAGCCTTAGCATAAGACTAAAAAGGATATACTGTTTCTAAGTAACTTAATTGCATTCAAGAACAAAATTTGAGATTATATTTTAGGAATGCAAAAATATCTAGAACGCAACAAATTAAAATTCACAATGTCTTGTCATTCAATCAAAAATTACTAGGCATTCAATGAACAGGAAAACAGGGCCCAAAGTAAAGAGAAAAAGATATCAGTCAGTAGAAACCCATTCATAACTGACACTGAGTCAAATTTGCAGACAAGGACATTAATGTGGTTATTATGACTATTCCATATGTTGAAAACACTAGTGAAGTAAAACATGGTAAGCAGAGACAAACCCAAAGCCCCAAATCCATTGCCACTGAGTTGATTCTGACTCACAGTGACCTCATAAGACTGAGTAGAACTGTCCCATAGGGTTTCCAAGGAGCACCTAGTGGATTTGAACTGTCAACTTTTTGGTTAGCAGCTGTAACACTTAACCACTATGCTATCAGGGAAGATACAAAACAGACCCAAATCAAAGTTCTAGAGAGGTAAACTACAATGTCTGAGATGAAAAAATACACTGAATGGAATTAACTGCAAATTGACAGCACAGAAAAAATTATTAGTAACTTGATAACATAGCAATACAAACAAACCCAAATGAAACACAGAGGGAATAGAGGAGAAATAAAACCCTTAAAAAACAAAACAAAACCCAAGAAACCTCCAGAGCAGGTGAGCCATGTAACCGCTTTAAGCAGCCTAATGTACATGTAATTCAAGAAATAATGGCTGTGTCCAAGAAGCGTGACAGATCCAAGCACAAGAAAACTACACAAAAGCACATCATAATCAAATTAGTGTGTTTTCAGTTGTATGCAGGATAGTTGTATGACGTTAGGTAGAGGTGTGACTTTGTCATTGTCTTTATTTGGAGATTAAGTATGATTTAAGAAGATGAGCGTGGGTGCCAAGTTGATGAATGCTAAATTATCTTTTTAATGTGTCAACTTGACTAGGTTAATAGTCCTCAGGTATTCAATTCTACACTATTCAATCAGTTAGCGTTATTCAATTAATCTAGGTGTTACTATGAAGGTATTTTGAAGATGTGATTAAAGTCCATAATTAATTGACTCTAATTAAGGAAGATTATTTTAGATAATCTGGGTGGGCCTGATTAATCAGTTAAATGACCTTCAGAGCAGAATCTGAAGTTTACTGAAGAAGAAATTCCACTTGTGGAAGCAAATTCAGCCCATGTCTATGCCCCAGAATTTCAGCCTGCTCTTCTTCATAGCCTGCTTTCCAGTTTTTGGACTTGCCTAGCTGGTCCTCACATTTGCATAAACTAATTTCTTGTAGTAAGTCTCTTAATATGTATCTTCTATTGGTTCTGATTTTCTAGAGAACCTTGACTGATAGACACTGATAAGGAGAAAACCTTCAAGGCAGCCAGAGAAATAAGAAACAGAGGATCAAAAAAAGGTTAACAGCAGATTTCTTCTCAAAAATAATGCAAGTGAGAAGGTTATGAAGCAATATTTTTAAAATAACAACAACAACAAAAAGCTGTCAGCCTAGAATTCTATACTCAGTGAAAATATCTTTATACAATGAAGGTAAAATAAACACTTTTCAGATATGCAAATACTGATAGACTTAATCACCAGTGGAATAAGAAACGTTTTTCAAACAGAAGGAAAATGATGCGAAATGGAAATCTATAGTTACGCAAAGGAATC
The DNA here is from genome assembly GCA_028571685.1 of Heterohyrax brucei. Classification (NCBI taxonomy): domain Eukaryota; kingdom Metazoa; phylum Chordata; class Mammalia; order Hyracoidea; family Procaviidae; genus Heterohyrax; species Heterohyrax brucei. Next base: position 85,466,615 of record CM053151.1, on the reverse strand, counting down.
TGTATCTATACCAGAAATAGTAACTAAATAGGCAAACATTTAAGATTGAGTCGGATCCGACTTGACGACACTTGGCTGGCCTTTTCATTTAATTTTCTTCAAAAGACCCACACCTTTTCAAACAAACAAAATGTAGTGTAGTACTTGCAAAGGGAGTAGGAACGAAATACATGATAACAGTAGTATTTGTGCTAGATGAGTCCTGGGAGAGGAGAAGTATACTGCTGAAAGGTTCTAGTGATACATGTGAAGTCTAACATCTCTTGAAAGTAGACTGTGTCACTTTAAAGATGTATGTTATAAATGCTAAAGCAACCACTGAAATAAGAACACTAAGAGTTGTAGTTAATAAGTCAGTGGGAGGTAGAATCATAGAAAAATGCTCAATTCAAAATAACACAAAAGAAAAAGAAAATAATGAATTCATGGGGCAAAGAGAAAACAGCAAGATTTAAATCCAACCACCTCACACATTTAATGTAAATGGTCTAAACACCCCAATTTACACTTGAGAATGTTGAGCTGTATAAAAAGGGTACCTACAAGAAACTTTAAATATAAATGCACAAGTAAAATAAAGAGATAGAAAAAGATGTGTCAAGATAACACTAATCAGAAGAAAGCTGGAGTGAATATATCGTTATCAGACAAAGCAGATTTCAGAGCCAAAAATTTTACCAGGGATAAGTAAGGCAATTTCATGATGATGAATGGGTCAATTTATCAGGAAGAAATAATCCTTGATATTTATGTACCAAAAAAACAGAGCTTCAAAATATGTAAAGCAAGAACTAATAATTGTATGAAGAAGTAGACAAAGCCATAATTTTACTTGGAAACTTCAATCTGTCTCTCAATAATTGATAAAACTTGTGAAAAAAAAAGTCAAGGAATTTGTAAAACTTTTTTTTTAGCAACATGATGTAGTTGATATTTATAGAACACCCAGTAGCTGCACAATATACTTCTTTTCCAGTACACATAGAACATTTATCAAAACAGGTCATATTACTTTTCTCATTAAATTTAAAATTATTCAAGTCATTCAAAATATGCAGTCTGACCACAATGTAATTAAACTCGAAATCAGTGAAGAAAATCTATCTGGAAAGTCTCTAAATGTTTTGAAACTAAATAATACACTTCTAAACCACTAGTAAAAAGAAAAGAGATCAAAGAGAGATTTGCAAGTATTTTGAACTATCTGAAAAAGAAAGCACATGACATTAGCAAACGTAAGTTCTCAAACCAATGATTTCAGCTTTTACTGGAGGAAATTAGAAACAGAAAGAAAACAGTAGGGGCAAATTAAATACAAACTAGAAGAAGAAGTGAAAAAATATAGAACGGAAATCTGAGAAATGTAAAACAGGGCAAAAAAAAAAGACAAATTGATGGAACCAAAAGCTGGTTCTTTGAGAAGATTAATAAAATTGAGAAACCTCTAATCAGATAGATGAAGAAAAAGAGAGGCACAAATTACAAATATCAGAACAGGGAGAAATGATGTCGCTACACAGTTTACTGATCTCAGGACAATAAGGAAATATTATAAAACAACTTTATACCAACAAATTAGATGAAATAGACAAATTCCTTGAAAGCTGAAAACCATCAAAAGTCACATAAGAAGAAAGACATAACACAAATAGTTCTGTATCTATTAAATAAATTGAATTTGTAATTCAAAACCTTCCTACAAAGAAAACTCCAGGATCAGATGACTTCAGCGGTGAATTCTATCAAATGCTTAGGGAGAAACCATGCCAATTTCACACACCCTTTTTCAGAAAATTGAAGAGAGGAGAAATTCATTCTAGGATGACAGCATTACCTCTATGCCAAAACTTGACTGAGATTTTCCAAGAAAAACAAAACAAAACAAAAAGATGACTACATGTCAACGGTCTTCAGGAACACAAATGCAAAAAATTGCAAAATAAATAAATAAATAACAATTTAGCAAAATCAAACCTAACAATATATAAAAGGTTAACACATTATGACCAACCAGAACTTATCCCAGTCTGGTCTGACACTTAAAAATCAATTAGTGTTTTCCAACAACGACACTCACACAAACGAAAGAGTAGCTGCAGAGGCTGCTTATACTTAACCAAATACTTGATGGGATTTAGTTCCTTGGTTCGTAGGTTCAGGGTCACATTTTCATAGGACGTCCCAGTTGACGGGTCTAAGAACATGTTTAATGCTTCTGTTCTCTCCCCTAGTTCACTGAATAGTGCCCTGGGGTCTTAAAAGTTTGCAAGTTGTCATTCAAGACACAACAATTGGTCTCTATTTTCCTGGAACGACACAGGAAGGAGTGAGGAAAAGGAGGACAAAATTAAAAATGTGGGTAATTGCCTCTGGGAACAACTGCCTCTTTGGCCTGGCTACTATTACTGAATATTTTGAACAAAGATTCTATAGAATAACCCTGATCAAAAGGAGGAAAATTGCAAAACAAAATTGAAAAATTCTTATGCAATCTAGATTTTACAGAGTTAGAGACACTGAACAAACCTCTGAAACTACTGCCCTGAGATCTTTAAACCAAAAATATCCCCCAAAGTCTTCTTAAAACAAAACAAGAGTTTAGCTTAGCTAGTAAAAAATGCCTGTGTCACATGTCATCCATGCCTGTATCAACTGACAACAACAAATCAAAGAATTAGATAGAAATGTCAGCAGGCAATGAGTTTATACAAATGGAGGAGAAAATGATGAGTAGTTGCACAACTCCAAGACTGTAATCAGTCACTGAATGGTACATGTTGAAACTGTTGAATTGGTGTGTGTTTTGCTGTGTGTATTCTCAACAACAACAAAACACACTCAGAGGAGTGTGAAGTGGCCACAGTTAATTTCTTCTCCTGCCTTTCCTCCTTCTTATTTTTGTTGTGGAAACTGTGCAAAGGGGAAAACCAAGCTCCTTGAGAGCAGCGTACACAGTTTCTCTTTTCAAGAAAGACTCAAAGGGGTTGGATGAGCCCCTGGAGCAGCAGATGAGGGGCCTTGGAAGCCCTTCCCATGGGTAGAGCTACCTTGACCTGCAAAGGGCCTGTCTGACTCCCTAGCTCCCACCAAATTCTCTCCAGTGATGGACTATGCCTGACACTGCCCTCTTGGAACTTTACCTTCAGATTTCATCCTTTCTTTATCTTAGGGTGTTGGTACTTCCTGAGGCTAGGTTTGATTTTGGGAAAGGAGCAGAGAAGACCTAGGTCCCGCACACTTAGAGAGGAATAACCCCAAAGAAGCGGGTAAGTGGGATGAAGATGGGAAGGAGAAAGCTCAGCTGCTCATTCTGCTATTTCCCTGGGGCTGGCTGGAAGGAGGGGAGAATTTTAGAAGGCAGCTTTTGGCAAGGAGAGTGAATTACACTTTCTGTTCAACAGCTGAGAGAAGCAGCATGTGTATATTGATGCCTGAAAGCAGAGGCTTTAGAACCAGACCAAGGGGCTCATAACCACCTGACAGTTTTCAGCTATCTGATCTTGGGCAAGTTGATTAACTGCTTGTGTCTCAGTCTTCTGCAAAAATTAGCAGAATAAAAATATCTGTTTTAAAGTATTATTGTGAGAATTATTGTGGTGTCATTTGTACTTGGCAGTGTGCTTGGCACACTGTAAGTAAATTGTAGCTATCGGATGATTTATTTTCTTGTCCAGATGAAGACCAAGTCATCAGGGCCCGAGACACAAAATTTTGAATACCCAAACCAAAAACTAAGTCTACCGACTTATAGCAACCACACAAGACAGAGTAGAATTCTGCCATAGGATTTCCAAGGAATGTCTGGTGGATTCAAGCTGCTAACCTGTTGCTTACCCGCTGAACTCTTAACCACTATGCCACCACAGTATTCCAAATCATGAATAAGGCTCCATAAATCATCTTTAGCTTAGATTTAACCAAGCATTATTCCTCTCCTTATCCTAAAACATTTTGACCCTAAATAATATATCTCTAGAGCCAAGAAATTGCTGAAGAGGGCTTAAGACTCTTTAGCTTGCCTCTGATCTACCCGTTGCTGTCAAGTCAATTCTAACTCATAGTGAACCTCCCCTGTTGCTTGCAGAATAAAATGAAAGCTTTCTAGCTTGGTATATCGCATTCTCCCTGACTTGGTTGCCAGTGATCTTTCCTGCCTCAACTTGTGTGCCCCCACTCACCCCCTGAGTTCTTATCCCTTCCCCAACATCAATTCTATGCTCGAGGCATTCTCAACAGTCAGAAAGATTCAAGCTCCACATTTTTGCACTTGCTCTGTTCTCCTTTTTGCCTCATCCTCCCATTGGGCTTCACTCAGCTGTCATCTTCCCTTGGTTGGGATAAGTGTCCCTTTCTTGTGCTCTACTGGTCATACTGTCCTGTATGTGTGTATTTCCTCCACTAGACTCTTGAGTATCCAAATGCAGGGCCTGGCCTCATTGTCTTTGTCTTGTTATTTCAATATTAATTTTTAAAATACAAAATAGTTTCCTCTCATTGTTTAAAAATAAGAATATATAAAAGGAATGCAGTGAAAACTCTTATAGTTATTTCCCAGATGCTCTATTTCCTTTGAAGGACAAAACTTTAATATATTTTGTATGTATCTTTTTGGAGATATTTTACATGAACATGTAAACACACACAATTATGTATATATGTGTGCATATGTGTATATGATGTTGTTAGGTGGTGTAAAATTGGTGCCAACTCATAGGGACCCTATGTACAACAGAACAAAACACTGCCCAGTTTTGTGTCGTCCTCTGAATCATTGCTGTTTCAGCCAATTGTTGCAGAACTTTGTCAATCCATCTCATTGTAGGTCTTCCCCTTTTTTGCTGATCCTCTACTTTACAAAAGCATGAGGTCCTTTCTAGCTACTGGTACCCCTGATAACATACTCAGAGTATGTGAGAAGTCTTACTATTTTTGTTTCTAAGGAGCATTCTGGTTTTACTTCTTCTAAGACAAACTGCAGCCCTGGCATATTCAGTATTCTTTGCCAACACCGTAATTCAAAGGCATGAATTCTTCTTTAGTCTTCCTTATTCATTATCCAGCTTTTGCATACATATGAACTGATCGAAAATATCAAGGCTTGGGTCAGGCACACATCTTAGTCCTCAAAGTAACACCTTTGCTTTTTAACACTTTAAGGAGGTGTTTTGGACCTGATTTGCCCAACACAATACATCATTTGATTTCTTGACAGTGGACACTGATTGTGGTTCTAAGTAGGATGAAATCTTTGTCAGCTGCAGTCTTGTCTTCCTTTATCATGGTGTTGCTTGTTGGTCCAGTTGTGAGGAACTTTATTCTCTTTATGTTGAGGTGTAATCCATGCTGAAAGCTATACTCTTTGCTCTTCATCAGTAATTGCTTTGTCATGGATTGAACTGTGTTGCCCCCAAAATGTGTCTAGCCATTTATCTGGGCCATCATTCCCAATATTTTGTGATTTTTCTCGTGCTATACATCCTAATCTCTGCCTGTGGCTAACAGATAGGATGATTATGTTAAAAGAGGATTAGGGTGGGACTGCAATATCCTTGCTAAAGGAGTCTCCCTGGAGGGTGGCTTACACAACTTTTATCCTTTCATCCTATGGGAGGAAAAAAAACAGAGGGAAGCAAGCAGAGAATTGGGAACCTCATACTATCAAGAAAGCAGCATCGGGAGAACAGCACATCCTTCAAATACAGATGCAACAAATACAGATGCAACACAAGGACTTGTCTCCAGAGCCAACAGAGTGAAAGGCTTCACCTGGAGTGGGCATCCTGAACTTGGACTTGTAGTCTACTGAACTGTGTAAGAATAAACTTACCTTGTTAAAGTCATTGAACTCACAGTATTTCTGTTAGAGCAGTACCAGATGACTAAAACATGCTTCAGGTCCTCTTTACTGTCAACAAGCAAGGTTGTGTCATCTGCATATTGAAGATTAAGGAGTCTTTCTGTAATCCTGATGATGCATTCTTCTTCACATAGTCTAGCATTGTGAATTATCTGCTCAGAATACAGATTGAACAAGCATACTGAAAGGATACAGCACTGGCACACACCTGGCACACACCTTTCCTGACGTTAAACCAAGCAGTATTCATTTGTTTTGTTCCAGTGGCTGCCTTTTGTTCTATGTACAAGTTCCCCATGAGCACGATTAAGAGTTCTGGAATTCTTCTTCTTCACAATGTTATCCATAATTGGTTGTGATTCACACAGTTGAATCCTTTGCACAGTCAATAAACCAGGCAAGCATCTTTCTAGTGTTCTCTGCTTTCAGCCAAATTCCAGCTGACATCAGCAGGGATATCCCTCATTCCATGTCTTCTTCTGAATCTGGCTTGAATTGCTGGCAGTTCCCCATCAACATACTGCTGCAACTGATTTTTTTTTATCTTCAGGAAAATTTTACTTGAGTGTGATGTTAATTTCTGCCTTCTTTTGGATTATCTTCCTCTGGCATGGGCATGTATATGGATCTCTTCCAGTTGGCTGGCTAGGTAGCCGTCTTCCACATTTCTTGGCACAGATGAGTGAGCACTTCCAGCACTGCATTTGTTTGTCAAAACATCTCAATTGTTATTCCATCAGTTCCTGGAGCTTTATTTTTGCCAGTGCCTTCAGTGCTGCTTGGAGCCATCACTTGTCAGTTTGTCACACTGTGGTGGCTTGTGTGTTGCTGTGATGCTGAAGCTATGCCAAAGGTGTTTGAAATACCAACAGGGTCACCTATGAAGGATAAGTTTCAGTGGAGCATCCAGACTAAGGCAGACTAGGAAGAAGGGCTGGTGATCTAGTTCTTAAAAAGTTGGCCAGTGAAAACCTTACAAATAGCAGTAGAACGCTGTCAGAGACAGTGCCAGAAGATTAGCCCCTCAAGTTGGAAGGCACTCAAAATATGACTGGGAAAGAGCTGCTTCCTCAAAGCAGAGTTGACCTGGATGGCGTGGGTGGAGTCAAGCTTTCAGACTGTCATTTGCTGATGTGATATGATTCAAAATGAGAAGAAACAGCTGCAAACATCCATTAATAATCAGAATGTGGAGTGTACCAAGTATGAACCTAGGAAAGCTGAAAGTAAAAAAAATAAAAAAATAAATAGAATGCATATATATCCCAGGCATTAGTGAATTGAAATGGACTGGTATTGGCCATTTTGAATTGGACAATTGTATGTGGAGCATGACAATTTGAAGAGGAACATTGTTGCATTCATTGACAAAAAGAAAATTTCAAGATCTGTTCTGAATTACAACGCTTTCGGTAAGAGGATTATCCATATGTCTGCAAGGAAGATCAGTGTCATGGATTGAATTATGTTCCTCCAAAAATGTGGGTATCAGTTTGGCTGGGCCACAATTGTCAGTATTGTGTGGTTGTCCTCTGTTTGTGATTGTAATTTTATGTTAAAGAGGGTTAGGGTGGCATTGTAACACCTTTACTAAGGTCACACTCCTGATCCAATGCAAAGGGAGTTTCCCTGGAGTGTGGATTGTGCCACCTTTTCTCTTACAAGAGATAAAAGGAAAAGGAAGCAAGCAGAGAGCTGGGGACCTCATGTCACCACGAAAGCAGCATCTGAAGCACATCTGTACAGGATACCTGTACCTGAAAAGCTCCTGTACCAAGGGAAGATTGCTGACAAGGACCTTCCTCTACAGCCAACACAGAGAGAAAGCCTTCCTCTGGAGCTGACACCCTGATGTGGACTTTCAGTCTACTCCACTGTGAAGAAATAAATTTCTCTTTGCCAAAACCATCCACTTGTATTTCTATGACAGCAGCAATAAATGGCTCAGACAACAAGTTAATATGACTGTTATTCAAATGTGTGCAATAATCACTAATGCTAAAGATGAAGAAATTGAAGATCTTTATAAACTTGGGTAGTCTGAAATTGATGAAACTTGAATCAAGATACATTGATAATTACTGGTGATTGGAATGCAAAGTTTGGAAATTAAGAAGGATAGGTATTTAGAAAATACAGTGCTGGTGATAGAAACGATGCAACAGACTGCAGAACAGACCATCAGTTGCTCACACACAATCCCAGGCTGAAGCTGAATAAAATTAAAACTAGTTCATGAAAGCCAAAGCACAACTTGAATACATTGCCTCTAACTGAAGGATTCTGTGGGCAAAATACTGAATGATGCAGGAAGCATCGAAAGGACATTGAAGAAATGCAGAGTCATTGTACCAAAAAGAACCCTTTCAGGAGGTAGCATATGTTCAAGAACTGATGGTAGGTGTAGGTATGTTCGTGTGTGTGCGTGCGTGCGTGCGTGTGTGTGTGTGTGTGTGTGTGTGTGTATGTATGATAGGTCCCTGGGTAGTGTTAGCAGTTAAGTATTCAGCTATTAATCACTAGGTTAGTGGTTTGAACCCACCCAGAAGTGCCTCAGAAGAAAGACCTGGTGATCTGTTTCTAAGGAATCATAGCCAAAAAAACCCTATGGGGCACAGCTCTATTCTGTAACACATGGGGCTGAGGAATCAACTTGTCAGTGACTGGTTTGGGATATTTATGCATATTTATTCCAAATCAATGTATATACATATATATTTTTGTGTGTGTATACATGTTACACATATCACAAACAATATAGATACATCAAGCAAAGCCTTTTGATTTAAAAATAGAAATCTGATTCATTTTATTCTTTTCCATCCACTAGAGGGAGATATGAACACGTCATTTAAAGGCTACACTTAGCTGGATAGAAAATCCGCAACAACTTTGTAGCAGGTGGCACTTTGTAGAATTTGGGCCCTTAATAAATCTCTCTGGACTCCAGGACTAGAGATCCCAGGGACAGTAAAGCCAGGAGAAAGCACTTGGACTTGGAGTGAGAACACAGGTGAACTCTGGCTCTGTTATTAACACAAATCACTTAGCCTTGCTCAGTGGTGTGCTGGTACACCAGCTGTCAGAGCAAACAAAAAGCCCTGATTTGCCATGTTTATGGAAGGAGAGACAATATTCAAATAGAGTTATGTACTGAAAACTAGAGAATGGTTGAGAAGAGTTTATGTAAGTCAATATCCCATGTTGTCCAAAGGAAGCAGTCCCCCAGCCCCTAGTTCCTTTCTGGCAAGCTACGATGTGTTGTGCAAATACTTCCACTTCACCAGTTTCAAGCTACTATTGGCTTAACAACTGGACTGCACATTCCTGAATATTAATAACCTGCTCCCCTGAGCCAGTGTTGGTGGGTGTAAGCAAGTCATGGAAGCTCCTTAAGATTGAGTTACTTTTCCTGTGAAATGGAGACAGTGAACCTGCTCTACCTCCTAGCATTGTGCAGATTCAATCACCAGTGGACACATAAGCATTTTGGATACTTTAAGGTGATATTTCCCAAACTTGCTTGATCATAAAATCAGCCAGTGGCTTGTGGAAAATGTACATTTCCAGGACCTGCCCCAGACCTCCTGGTTCAGAGCCTGCTGTGGAGGAGGGTCCTGGGAATCTGTATTTTAAACAAGTAATCCAGGTAGCTCTTTTGATCCAGGAATGTGAGCAAACACTACTCTAAATTACTCTAAAAATCAGGTCCTATGTCAGGCAGTTTTTCTCTGACTCACTTCACAGCTGGGCCTCCCTGAAATGTATGCAGAGTTCTCAGACTGATTCCAGGGAGGGCATTTGTTTATTCCGCTACCTCCTCCATCCTCTGAGATAAGACTCTCTTATCAAGAAACCTGCTTCTTTGGTCTGAAGGGCCAAGTCTCCGCTACATCCATGAGTCCTTTTATTACAAGGGATCCTGGTTGTTTTAAAGGCACCGTTTATTCGGAATTTATAACATTTTATATTTTAATCCTCATAACAATTTTATGAAGTAGATATTTGGGTTGTTCCCGTTTTACACAGTAAGATCAAAAACAGGTTAGGAAAAAGTTCAAGGATGGGTAACTGGTAAATGGTTGGAATGAAAATCCAACCTGGACTCCAGTGGCTCGGAGCCCGGGCTTCATCGCCGTTGTGGGTTTTCCTGGCCTGGTGCATTTGCGTTCTACATCCTATGTCCTACGCTCTCTTCTTACAACCCACAACGTAAGAAGATTGAAAAGAAGAACAGATGGAGCCTTCGTTTCTAGGATGCAGCTGCCGAGAGTACAGCCCCCATCAGCCAGGAGTGAAGGAGAGGCCCTGAGCAAAGTATACAAGTCCAGGTATGCAGACCCGCAGGATTCACAAGTCATCGCAGGGGACGTCACTGCCCTCCGTGTCTGAAATGCAGTCAGCTCAGATAAGGAGGTCTGTGAGTTACTCTAAGTCTTTCAGAGACAATGCTGAACATGCAGGAAATCAATTGCTCATTCTCTGAATCCCCTCCCCCAGAATCCCAGTCTCCACTATTCATTTCTCACTTGCTTTACTGTAGGTCATTTCTTATGCATTTGTCTTCTTAACTACAGTATGTGGGCTGCCAGTTAAGTCCATGAGCTGAAATGTTCTAAGTGCTACTTACTTCATTGCTTGATATCACTGCAGTCACCTTTGAAGAACTCCCCTCAGGAAGCTGTGCACAGATGCCAGCGCCTAGTCCTCCCTACAGAGCAAGTTTGGAACTCCTTCTGGAATGGCCATTGTGCACAGTGGCACAGTAGCAAGTCTTTAAATTTAATTGTCTGTGAGGGAGTGTTTAGCCAGGAAATGAGTAACTATGTTGGAATACCATCCCTACAAACCTGATCCGCCCCCCAGTGACTTTTTTCTTTACCCGAAGATAAAGAAAATATGGAAAGAAAGACGACATTCAGGACATCAAGGGTAATGTGATGACAACTCTGAAGGCCATTCTAGAAAAAGAGTTCCAAAATTGCTTTGAAGGTGGAGTGGGCTCTGGCCTTGGCACCCAGCTTCCCAAGGAGGGTGCTTCAAAGGTGACTCTAGTGATAGTCAGCAATGAAGCACTTTTTCCCACAATGAGTTTGTGAGCTTAATTGTTTGTCCTTGTATAAAGTTTTGGGAGACCAGCAGTCCAGAGACAGTGGGGTCCGGAGTCAAAAAATCCTGGTTTGCCCCTTCTCCTTACTTACTAGCTGTGTGATGCTGGGCACAACATTAAACACCTCACTCTTAGTCTTTCTGTGTGTAAAATGGGAACATAAATACCACCTATCTTGTGAGACGGTTTTGAGGATTGAACAGAATATTGTAGGTGAAGACTTTACAGGAGATTACAGAATAAATAGCCATTGCATCATCCTTACTCTCATCATCGTCATTGCCAGCCTGGTCACCGTCACCCAGGAGTGCACACCCTCCTATTTCCTGCATCTCAGGTAGGCACATATGACATTACTGTTTTTCAGCACTAAGGGGGCATTTTCCCAAAGAGCTAAATACACAAGGGAAAGAAGCATTCACATATGCAAATGTTTTCTAGAAGAATAAATGTAACTTGTCTAGTGTCAGGAAAATTTTCAGGTGCAAATAACTGAGGGAGGTAAGAAGCCCTTCAAGAATTTTCTCCCTTCAATCAAATTTGTACTGAGATGGAATGAGGAGGGCAGAGATAGAGTGGGAAGGAAGTCAGTCAGCTGACGTGAGCTGGTGAGATACTAGCAATGGACGTATGGTGGACATTCAGAGACCCAGCGCTGGGAATGCAGAGAATGAATCTCCCGAAGGGTGGCAGGTTTAGACAACCTGGGTTCCTGTAACTGCGAATCTGGAGACTATTTTGCAGTTTTACCGGCTACAAAATGGGGTAATACTGACCTCACAGGGCTAATGTGAAAATGAAGCTTGGCCACGCAAGGACTTTAACTGTAAATGCCAAGGTCCTCATAAGGTGTCTGTTCTCTCAGTAAGTTGTTGGTGGTGGATGGTGTAGTATGAGGGAGCAGGCTGAGGAAGCACATGTTATGAACTTGGGCAGGACCACTGAGGAGAGGAGGTTAGCAAATCTTCCTGGGCAGATACATGGAGAGATAGAAAAAGAAGACACAAAAGCATGAGAGAAGTATACAGGGATTCTGGTGCACTGGACAACATCTGTGATTCCCCAAAAGCTTTATGAATTATTTGGAGAAGTTCATTTCTTGGCTATAATTCCCAGGAAAGGAGAGGATTGAATAACGGAGAACAAACCAATCCTTTCTCTGACTGGACACATCAGATCAAGCAATGACATGTGAAAGAAGCATCTTCTCAATGGGCACAAAAGACTGAGCCTGTATTTTTAATAGGTGCTCCTTGTGCAGTCCGTGTCACTGGAGATTTAGATGACAAAGGTCTAAAGGACAGTAACAGACATTTTCAGTAACTTTCTGTTACACGAACTAAGAACTGAAGAAATGTCAGATACACTGACAGAAAGAAGTAGAAAAAAATCTTAGTCAATTTTCTTAAATACTAAACTACACTGGAACCAGACAATCTTATTGGGATCTCTTAAGCCATGTCTGTCTACACTTCCTCTCCTTTTTGACCTCATTTCTGGAGATATTACACTGTCTGACCTGTTATTAGTATTATCTTATTCTGTGTCAGCAGAGGTAAGGAAGCTGCATTTCCAGAACTGCAGCTGAATCATTTGTGAAACTGCGTATTATAATTTGCCAGTTCTGAAGCAATTATTAACCATTTTCCTTCTTGATTGGTGGTCACATTCAGGCCAGTGACCTCCAGGGGCTGCTGTCTATTCTAGCTTCAGAGAACTGCTCAACCAGAGGTAGGGGGTGCGGAGAAGAATGCACATTCTTCATGTTGTTTGGTTTCGAGCAGGTAGAAAATCAGAGACACAAGGCACGGATAAGATCTGTGTTAACTGTAAGTCACTTCAAGGAGCAGCAGGCCGGACCAAAAGCTATTTTAGCTGCGTGTTCACAAATGTCAAAGACTGAGACTGAAGGTGATTCACAGGCAGGTGGCTGCAGATTCTGGTTACCCGGGTGGCTGATTTGACCTGCAGGTCAGAGTACCCTTGTCTTGTGGTCTGGATGCCAGGGCGTCAGTTAGGTCCACCTTGCTGCTTATGTCCTTGGGTCATCTTACAGGAGCTTCTAGTCAAATACGTGTCAGTATGTAATAAGGCTAACTAAATGTGCTCGCAGGTCATCATGCCTAGAGTAGAACTTGTCAAGATTTCACGTGGCAAGATCCAGGCTCTACAGGACAGACATGCCTCAGTTTACCCAATCTCAGGGTAACAGCAGAGAAGACACAGGACCAACAGGTAGGTAGACAATGGGTTGAAATCCTTACTCTGTCACACGTGCTTGGATGACCTTAGAAAAGAAACATCATACTGAGCCCCCGTTTCCTCATCTATAAAACAGGGACAGAAAATTTATGAGAATTAAATGAAACAAAAATGAACCAACCACTGCAACCCTGCCTGCTGTGGCACCTGGGCTGGAAAGATGCTCCATAAATTTAAGGTTCATTTTTATATCCACCAAAGACATAAACTTGAAGAGCTCTACCCAAATTCAGCTGTAAAATATCAAATCTTATTTTATGAGCTTTGATTTGTGAGCAGTTTGAGATAACCTCTGACATGCTGCACTAGTAATCTCACCCCTCCCATGCCTCTGATACCATGACACCGGTACTATGTGTGCCATGCCTTTCCCCCTTCTCTTTTATTAATCTCCTAAGTATAAGGTGTCATCTCTCAGACCGTCTTACAACAGGCCAGTTTACACTAGCACAGCATGAAGAATGAGCCTATTCCTATTATACTTTGGGGCAGGTGATAGCACCCCAGGACTTGAATCCTTTTCTTGCCTTCAAGCTCAGAAGAGAAAGAGCAAAAATCCAAAGACTCTTCTAGTTATTGTAGTATTCCTCCTATCCCTCTATGTTTCCACACCAACTGTTGCTTTTCTTGCTTTCTACAAAATTTTGTTTTGCCTCTTGACAGTTTCTTTCTTACAGAAGTTTCTCTCCTCCCACCTTGCCCTCTGTATTTACCAGGTTGAAAACCCAGCAAGTACTTGTTGAATGCCTGGATTGTACTGGATGGGTGCTTTGGGTACTTGTTATAGACTTTAGGGGATGCTGCAGATACAAGACAGGTGCCATGTGATCACAGTACAGAGCAGGGTTGATGGATGAGAGGAGCGCCCTGGAGTAGACAGCGTGCCCATTAGCTGGGCTAACCCAGTCTTCATCTTATTCAGGGTCTCAGCCTTGGCGTAGGTCAGGTTTCACCAGACAGAGGGGACAGGCTAACGAGAAGGTGCACCTTGATGGAGAAGCTTTCCTTCCCTCTATAGCAAAATGTTTCTGTCCTTTCTTTGCTTTCCCAGATGACACCTTGCTCATCTTGCAAGTCTCTCTCTTTAGTGACTGTAAATACAAGTAAATGAATGGCCTGTCACATTTAGTAAGTTTGAATTATAAGCATTAATGTCAATACTTTAATCTCAAAGATTGACTTAATGGTAATACTTAGGATTTCAGTCCTTGATCTTTCAGAGAGAGACATTTATCTGGTGGTTCCTTACACTGGTCATGAGTGAGGTAGAAATGAGACTGGGACCCTGCTAAGCAGAGGCACGATGCTCAGCCCTAGATTTTACGGCCCTTTTTGATCTAGGCATTGGTGTTACTGTCCATGGAATTCCTTCTTAGCTTTGATCATGGTTCAGGTGGAGCTGGAATATTCACTTTCCTCATTTACTGCATTAAACCGGACCAAGGCTTTAAGCCTGGATACCAATTATCTTTCTCCACTGTCAGGTTGAGTCAGAAGGAAATGTACTTACTCCCATTCATTCTCTTTGTTTATTATCTCCTGCAGTGGGAGTTCTTTGTCTAAATCAACAGCTTTTGTGAGTGTCTGAAGGTCTTCAAAAGAGTCCATGTTGTCCCTGTGCATGTAACGCTCTGTAGTACACATCTCTGTAGTACACACCTCACCCATAGCTCTGCTTCTTGGTGTAAGCGGAATCTTGTTTCACAGATGGTAGGAGGCTTCAGATGGGGCTTGTCTGCAGGAAGTATGATGTCCTGAACAGAGCAGACAACCAAGCCATCTTCGTTTCTGAGTGATTCCTGATGCGTTGATGAAAACAGGGCTTTGGGCTTTCTCAGCCACTGACTGGCCATGTGACCATAGGTAAGTCACTTAGCTTTCCTGAATGTCCATTTTCTCAGCTGTAAAATGGAGGTGATTAATAATAGAATTTACTTCAGAGGCTTATTTTGTATAAAATGTAGAAAATAAAGCATAACTAAATGTTTAATAAGTGGTAATTGTCTGCAAAGCCACTGCTGTTGTTGGATTCCTTTCTTATCAATGGTGTGGCTTTGGGGAGCTGGCGTTAGCTCTGAGCCTCAGTTTCCTCATCTGTAAAGTCTGGTCAGTATTACCTACCTCACAGAGCTGGCATGAGAATTAAAGGAGACATTATATAAGCAGAAATGCTGGTGGCATAGTGGTTAAATACTGCTGTCAACTGAAAGGTTGGCAGTTCAAATCCACCACACATTCCTTGGCACCCCTGTGGGGCAGTTCTACTCTGTCCCGTAGGGTTGCCATGAGTCAGAATCGACTTGATGGCACTGGGTTTATTGTACAAGCATTTAGCGTGTTGTCATGGTTGTTAGTTGCCATCGAGTCAGTTCTGATTCACACTCTCATAGTGTTCCTGAGGACAACAAACCAAACACTGCCTGGCCCTGCACCTCCCTTGTGAATTTGTGTCCACTGTTGCTTCCACTGTGTCAGTCCACCAGGTGGCGGGTCTTCTTCTTTCAGCGACCTTCTACGTAACCAAGCCTGATGTTCTTCTGGCAAGATGTAGCTACTTAATAAATGTTCAGTTTTCTTCTGCTCTTCATCACCCTTGTCTGTGTGTAGACTTGTGACTGAAATGACTTCATTACAGTTTCCATGCTAGAGATATTCTGTTAACAAGCAAATACTACCAAATGGGACTTTTTTTTTTTAACGATTAGTCAAAACTTTATCTATAAATTGGAAAAACAAAACAAAAGGAAAGACTATATGGGTCCTATGTACCTGACAATGCCTGGGAGAGAGGCTACAGGAAAGCTGAGACCAATGATGACAATGTTTTTCTTTACACTTCATGGATCACCAGCTACACACTCTCCTGTCCAAATTCATTTCTCTGTCTCTAGGATCATGAATTTAAAAGAAACTAGGAATCTGGGTTTTAGGGAAATATGGACTGGAGGAGCCCCTTTGATAACCACTGTGTACAGTTCTCAGAGCTGGTGGTTCTCCCTATTTGCAGTCTGTCTCCACCGCTGGTGAAACTGACTTATAAACCAGTACACACTGCAGTCCCTCTAGACGACCCTTGGCTAAACCCGACACACTCGAGACTGGAGCTGCAAAAGGTTCCCTCAAAGATGACCCTTTTGTCTTCTATCAGAGACCGGGGGCCACAACCAGAGCAGGAACCATGTTCCTTATGAGTAATTAGGTACAGCTATGACACTGGGGTCTCACGATGGCCTGTGAGACATCTGATTTCTTGTTGCTTTTTTGCCATCAATGGCTGCCTCAAAGCCAGTTGTTTCGTAATGACTCTACTGTGGTCCCAATCTTGGAACCGTGGGGCTAGGCTAGCTGAAGCGCCCTGTAGAGAAGGGGGATCTGGAGCTATCCACCAGGGGGCGCTGGACGCTCATCTAAAGACTGAGCTTGACAGCGGCAACGCGGGCAAAGAGGGGCGCTGCGGCGTCCGGGCACAGGTCTCCCCTCCCACCCCCGAGCCCTCAGATACCTTCCAGTAGGTGAGTTTTGGGAGACTGTTTCTCAGTTTTGATCTAATGCAAAAGCCCTTATCAGACAGTCCCTGAACTGAGAGCCCACAGTCGCCACCGCTGGTCGTCCTTGGTCGCCTGGTTTTGCCTCTCCAGGAAGACCAGGTTGTCACATCCAAAGCCCCACAGTGTCACTACTGCCAAGCCAGCTACTAGGTTCTTAAAAAATCTGATGTCTGTGTTTAACGAAATGAAGCGTACAGTTCCGCAGGCCCCTGTGAGTCGGGGTCCTAGAGCCGGGACTCTCCCAGTTGGTCCTCTGACTCGCAGCGTCAGCTTCAGAATCATCCGGGATCTGGTTAGACAAGCGCATTAGCCAGCCCACCCGGACCTCCCAAGTCCGAGACTCTGGGGGGCGGAGCCGCACCATTGGTGCCGTTCCATCCTTGGGGGTGGCCAAGAGGGAGCTCGAAGGTGACAGCCCTCGCCCTGGGTCTTCCCCCTTCTCCGGGGTGAACGTGGATCGACCGGGAGCAGAGCCGGTCCCCCTGAGATCCCTGGTCTCCAGGCTCGGTGGTCACGTGGGTACATGAGCTTGTTTCCCTCTACCCTCCCCAGACACACTCACCGCTCCCCGCCCCCCCCATCTTTAAAAGGAAGAAGAAGCGCATCTTTAAGTCGTTTAGGGGTCTCTGCAGTCCCTCCAGCTCCGGCCCGTTTGCCACCCCCACTCCTGTCCCTGCGCCCCTGCCTCGTGGATGCTGCGCTGCACACAGGCGGCGAGAACTGCCTTTTGAAACTTGCCGGCCGGAGAGCCGGCGAGAGCTGGCGGAGGCTCCACCCGAGCTGCGCGAGCTGCGCTGCCTTTCTGCGTCGGTGGCCGGGAGCCCTGCGCCGGGAGTGGGGTCCTCCGGGAGGAGCACGTGCCGCCCACCACCGTATAGCGAATGGAAAGCCGGTGTTTGCTCGCAAGGTAGGGACCTCTTCGCTCAAGGCGTAGTTTGATTTTTTCTGTTGTTTAATTTTGAGACCAATAAAAGGGAAAAAATATCCAACCATTTGGGAACTCTTGAAAACAGAAAGTTTCTTCTCGTGAATGCGTGTTTGCATTTGAGACCGTGACAGGCTAACTAGTTTGTTCCCATAAGCTCCAGGTTGCTTGTGCTAATAATATAAATGCCTTTTAAAAAGGGGGGGGGAGGAGAATTCCTTTGGATTTTCTTTCTGTAGGTTCCCCAACAGTGGATGAAATGACAGTGGGAAGTTGAACGTAGTGATCGACGCTAGAGTTTCGTGGGCCTGGTGAGATGTATTGGGTTATTACGCAGATAAATAGTGTTTTTAAATGCGCTAACTGGCATTCCTTGGTCATATCGGAAGATAGATCTGCATCTTTCCTGGGTGGCCTGGACAAGATTAAGATCTACTCTGTTTTAGTTGATAAAGAGGACCCCACCTCCTGCCGCATTTCCCCCTGGGTCACCCTGGGTGCATAGTTTCCGTCGGAAGCGTTCAGTAAGTTAGGTGAATACACGAATTAAAACAAATAAACAAACAGAAAAACCCCACTGAATTTGAGTGGATATCTGTTTAGGAAAGTAAGGCAGACCCAATTTTACAAGCTTAGCAGTTACTATTTGTAGGTTGTAGGTTTTCTTTCTTTTTCTTTTTCTATTTTTTTTAACAGTATTTTTATGATGTGGTGTGGTACACAACACTTTGGAGGAAAGATTTTCTGCTTTTCTTCCTTGTAATTCTGTCATTTAGATGGGAATCCCATCTAAATGTTTACTTTGGTTGCATGTTTTTAAACTAATAGTGGCTATTTTACTGTGTCTTTGGGAAAATCCACTGCTGTCCAGTCGATTCCAACTCATAGCAACCCGATAGGACAGAATAGAACTGTTCCCACAGTTTCCAAGGAGGGCCTGCAGATTTGACTGCTAACTTTCTGGTTAGCAGCCATAGCACTTAACCAACATGCCACCGGGGTTATGTGTTTGTGAAAAGAACATGACACGTCTTTGGCTTTTTTTTTTTTCTTTTAGTAAAAACTGTTTCTACATGTGTTCTAGAAGGAAGGTGTAAGAACTTGTTCATCAATAGCTGTTAAAACATACATCTCAGAATTTCATTTTACCTTCAAGCATTTTTTTCACTTGAATTTCTGAGTCATTCCTATTTCAAAAGCAACCACTTTCCTGTTAACACTGAAGTCTTGCTCAAGACATGCAGATCTCTGCAATCAATGAATAACACATTTAGGACACATTTCATTGTGGTTCTGAGGGACTTCAATGAATTTAATTACCTTTAGCATTTCTCAATATTTACTTATATTGAAAAGGTTAACTTTAACAGTAAATTAAACCCTTTGAAAAATACAATTAGTATTTAATTGATATCGATACATTTATTTCAAAGAATAAGACTACAACTTTCTATAAATATGTATCCAACAAGTAAATGATTCACAATATATGTTGTGATTGTTTTAGTTGATGTTTTGAGTCCACACACACCCTCCCACCCCCCCACTGCCACCCCCCCCACACCCCTATATATAAAATAATACAATTATATAAAATACGGAAGGCTGAACCAGAATCACTTATTGGTAAGCTTTTGATAATTAGATTTAGAACTCTTTTTTTTTTTTTTTTTTTACTTAATAGCATTTTTAAAAAGTCAAGTTTATGGCATTAGAATTTATATAAATACAGCCCAGCTTGTTTAGCCCCTCTGTGAATTCTCTCAAGTGCACACAGCTGTATCAGCACTCCCGCAATGGAGACACAACAGTCCATCGGCCCCAGTTCCCCCTGCCCTGCCTGGTAGTCAGTTGCCTTCCCAGCCCCTAGAGATTACTGATCTGTTCTCGACGGCACTTGGCTTGGCTTGGCTCTGTGATGTTATGGGTATGCCCTGCAGTATATTTTTACTTAAAAATAGTTGTCTTCCTTCTCTTTTTTCTAAACAAAAACTGTAGCTTCCTTGTGGTAGTTTTGTTTTAATCTCATATACTTTGGGATAAATTGAGTGAAAGACAAAGCTATTTAGCAGATGGAAAATCAGAGACTTGGATTAAGTGTTAAATTGGTATTGGGTGGATAGATTTCATTCTTAGCAAGTTTGGATTGCACTGTGATTTAAGCTTTCATTAGGGTGTGCATCATCAGTTAACCAAAAGTGATATACAAGACCATTTAGGAAAAAACCCCCCAAACCATTTATTTTTATACCATTGATAGAATGTGTTCTCTCTTTATAATCTTGGCACTTAAAATGTATTTTTATTGAGAAAGACACCAGAAATTACATATCCGATAGTGAGGAGCTAAAATGGGATTGAAAATGACAACTCGGAGACATTTAAAACATAAAGTGATTTTCACTACTGAAGTTAAAACATTCACTTTAACAGGACCTAAGGACTGTAGCTGGAAACCCTGGTGGCATAGGGATTAAGTGCTAAGGCTGCTAACCAGAAAGTTGGCAGTTCAAACCTGCCAGGTGCTCCTTGGAAATTATATAGGGCAGTTCTACTCTATAGGGTCACTATGAGTTGGAGTCAACTTGACAGCAGTGGCTTTTTGTTTTTAAAGGACTGTGCCCAGTTTATTTGTAGATACCAGGGCTTTTTCATTTCTGTACTCAAGCTTGGAAATTTAGATTTTTACTGCAGGGCATAGGTAGATAAACTAATACTCTGTACTATCTGATAAATGATTCAATTCAGCAAACACTGCATGAGAGATTCTGACTCACCGCGACCCTGGAAAACAAAGTAGAACTGCCTGGTGGATTCGAACTGCTGACCTTTTGGTTAGCAGACTTAGCACTTAACCACCATGCAACCAGTGTTCCCTACTATTACTAGCCACTGTTAATAAAGATATGTCAGATTGATGTATTTTTTCCTTTGTGCTAAAAAAATCATGGGCCAATATTTTAAAGGTGCAACTTGCTTGCAGAGAACAGTTGTGTCAGTAACTAGGGCATGCAGCGGCAAGTTTATGAGGCACCAGCAAGCTGGATAGTTGGCATTCCTAGCTGGAACGGTTTGAGCTCCTTAAGGAGAGTAAGGGTCACTTGGAGAGACAGCTTACTGGACTTCTATGTATTTCCTCAAAGAGTGACTGGAGCAGTTTGGGGAGAATGTTTTGCATTTTGTCCACCAGAACTGGAAGCTGTCTGAATGTATTCATTTTAGTTTCTGGATTGGTCATGTCCTTTGACTTGCTACTCAGAACTCTCCTTTCTGCACCAAATGAGTGTTTGAATAGAGTCCTGTCTCCTGGGAGTAGGACATCAGTGATGATTGTTGTTGGTATCTGGAAGGAGCAGAGACTTGGAAATGAGAGAGAAGACACAGAAGATGATTGATGGATTCTGTCTCCATACCTGCCTGCAGGTAGGATAACCCTAGAGCTTAGACTTTGCCCATTGAACCCTATTCAGGCCTTCAAAGTTCTATTTCCTATCCAGTGGGTCACTATGAGTTGAAATCTACTTGGTTGTGGTGGTTTTCTATTTTTTTAAAACCCAGTAGATTAGTAGGGGAAAGAACAAGCTAAAGTATAGGAAAAATGCATGTAAAGTGATTTTGGAGTGTGTTTTCTTCTTTGTTCTTAATGAATATCAAATTGACAGAGGGCCTTAACATTTTGCTTTGCAAAAGCTATATTACAAAGTAAAGTAGCTAAACAGCCATTTGCACACATCAGGAGTGTGTGATGCCCAAGAAATATTTTGTACTTTTTCCATGAAATTCTGTCTAGTTTCTTTCTAGTTCATGTAAGTTTGTTCATCATAGACATTCTCACATGGGACACACAAAGCACAGTATTTGAAGTGAGTGCTCGATGCTGTGTGACGGGCAGACAGGTGGACAAAGAATGGGAATGAGCTGTACGGGTTCTCCAACACTGCAGGCTTGAGGATGTGGTATCAGGATGACTTCGCATTTTGTGCTTCACCTAGTGGCTGTCAGGCTATGGGCAGCCCACCTAAGGTATCAGGCCATCTCTTTGGACCAGTGGTGTCAGATTATAGAACAGAGGTTAGGAAAATAAAACTAAAAGTCACATTCTTCAAGGTAGCCATAAAGATGCTTCCTGTTGTCTGGAAATTCTGTCCGACACTCGTTTGGTGCTTACCCAGTGACATGCCTGTAGACTGGCTTCATCCTTTCGGATATATGACAGTCCCTCCTTTCCCTTGGTCCTCAGAACACTGTGAGAAAGGTGCAGAACTTGTTAGATCCCTGCTTTTACTGAAGGACATGTGGGAGCCCCAAGAGTTTTCATGATTGGTTTTGGATCACCTGGCTTTCAGGCAGAGCTGGGACAAGGACCTGGTGTTCTGCTCTGTCCATTGGGCCAGAATATACATAAAAATAGGCTTGGTGGCAACTGCCTTCCTATAACTAGATTTGATAGGTACTTTGATAAAGTCAGGAAACCCTGGTGGCCTAGTGGTTAAGTGCTATGGCTGCTAACCAGATGGTCAGCAGTATAATCTGCCAGATGTTCCTTGGAAACTCTGCTCTGTCTATAGGGTCGCTGTGAGTCGGAATCAACTCGTGGGCAGTGGGTTTTTAGCAGCTTTTTCTTTCTGGAATGTGTTTCTGCCATTTATAATGCCAGCCTTTAACTTCTCCACAGAATCACTTGACAATTTCTTGGCAACTTTTTTTTTTTCTTCCCTGTTTAAAGCTATAATGGGTTCCCTGGCCAGTACAGAAGAACATGCCTAATAACCTCATGTGTACGGAAAGCTTTCACTCTGAAGGTGCAGTCATGACCTGGGAAAGACCAGACACAGGTGTATGTGCTGGGAGAGAAGGCAAGCCAAGTCTTTGGGCAGAAGACAAGGGCTGTTAGCCGTGAAAGGATATTCACTAGCTATTTTAGACTCTGGTGACTAAAAAGAGTTGACATGCAAAGAGATGATTAATTCTTAGAATCAGGATGTCTGGGTACATGTTCTTTGGTTGGCCAGAGTACATGTCCTTTTGTAAAATACTGTGCCTGCCAGTCCCAACAATTAAACTCTTCAGAGATTATTTTTCCCTGTTGTACCAGATACTGCCATCAGTGAGGCAGTGCTCGGGTGCAGAAACAAGACTGCAGGGAAGACTCTGCCCTAGTGCGTTGACAACTGTGCTCTTTGGGGGTTTATTTTTTTGGTTGGTTTATATCTTAGTAAGTAGGACCACTGAAATACACAGGTTTGTGTACTTTTATAGGCCTCCAGTAATAAGGACTCCCCTTTTGCTACGTGTTTGTCTGTCACCCAGGATTCCTTCTGTAATGTTCCTCACCCCGTGTGACTTTGCCTAAGGAGAAAAGACCATTTGTGTTGGCCACCAAGTTACCGGTTATTCAGGATACCCCTGGCAAGTAATTGTCCCAGGCATTTGTATAAATGTTAAAGGTCCAACCCCAAAGCAAATTCCCTAGTGCTGCTGTAACAGAAATAAAGGTGGTTTTCAAGAACTTACTCTCTCACAGTTCAGGAAGCTAAATCCAAGTCAGTGTCCTAGCCACATGGATTCCCTCCTTGTCAGGAACCCTGGCCGTTTCTTGGTTCCTTGCTGTCCTCACGTGATGCCTGTCTTCCCTTTGTATGTGGGTCTTTGTATCTGATCTGCTCATTTTATGACTCAGAAATGATCAGATTTAGGGTGGTTAAGAATTCAGCTGCTAACCAAAAGGTTAGCATTTCAAATCTACCAGCCCTTCCTTGAAAAACCTGAGGGGCAATTCTACTCTGTCCTACAGGGTCTTGGGTATAATCTCATTAATTTAACTGTTTTTGCTGGGTCATTTCTGACTCACAATGCACCTGTAGGACATTGTAGAACTGTCCCATGGGGTTTCCAAGGAGCAACAGGTGGATCTGACCTTTTGGTTAGCAGCTGAGCTCTTAGCCACTGCTCACCCAGGATTCCAGCATAACACAAAAGACTCTATTTCCAAACACAATTATGTCCACAGATATAGAGATAAGAATTCTAACACATATTTTGTTGGGACTTAATTCAGTCCATTATAATAATGGCCTTTTTGATCATTGTCCAGTGACACATTTCTAACAGTCACTGTATGGGGGTTGTGTGGAGAGGTGTTCTAGAGTCATTGACTGTTGTATAGCTAGGAAGTCTGTATTTTCTAGGCAAACTCACCATGACACTTGATTTGTTACTGGGATGAATACTGTCATTTGCCATCTGGTGGTGTGTGGCTGACAGGTCATTTTGGCATTGCTGGGCTGAGAATGAACATCTCAAATGTAGGTGAAAATGAGTAATTTGATTGATTTTCTACCCTTCAGACTTTGTGACGTAGAAAGTGTTATTTCAAAATCATGAATTTCCGTGTAACTGTTCATCACTTTGTATCAGTAGACATTTATGTTTTTAAGAGGCCCAGTGAAAGGAAAAACATACAGTGGTTTTCTGAGTTTGTTGTATTAGCTGTGCTGAATGGCTTATGCTGAAATACATTTCTTTTGGTCAATGTAAATTCAATAAAACTTTGATTAACCAAAATGCTCAGAGAATATTTTATTGTTTAAACCCTTTGTTTTTTTTTTAACTAAGAATTAACTTGCAGTTTCCAGTCTAAATTATTTTTCTAAAATTCACTGCTTTCCTGCCTCTTAATTTCCTGAACAAAATTTAATCTTCATGTGATAGAAAGTGTTGGATTTGTCCTTTTTTGCAATATGTTTACATCGAGCAATATCTGTGTAAGAAACTTAGTATGAATGCATACTGACATTTACACATGATTTTTATTTTTGTTTTTTATTATGATTTAGATTGAGATTTACAGAACGAACAAGCTAGTTTCTCATTAACAGTATACACATTGTTTTATGACATTGGCTAATAACTCCACAACATGTTAACACCCTCCCTTCTAGACCACAGAGTCCCTGTTACCTGTCCCCTCCCGCCTTCTAGTCCTTGCCACTGGGCTGGCATGCCCTTTTAGTCCCATTTTGTTTTATGAAGCTGTCCACTCTTTGGATGAAGGGTGAACCTCAGGAGTGACTTCATTACTGAGATGAAAGAGTGTCGGGGAGCTATATACTCAATGTTTGTCCAGGCCAGCAAGTCTGGTCTTTCTTTTTGAATTAAAATTTGTGCAGTGTTTTTCTTCACCTGCATCTGGGACACACTGTTGTCACCCCTGTCGGAGCAGTCAGTGGTGGCAGCCAGGCACCATGTAGTTGTACTGGACTCAGTCTGGTGTGGGCCATGGTAGATGTGGTCTATGAGGCCTTTGGGTGAATTTTTCCCTTGTATCTTTATTTTTCTTCATTCTTCCTTCTTCCTGAAGGGGTGAGACCAGTGGAGTGTCCTAGATGGCTGCTCACAGGATTTTAGGACCGCAGATGCTACTTACCCAGGTAGAATGTAGAGCATTGTCTTTATAAACTGTTACGCCGGTTGAGCAAGATGCTCCCTGTATCCCTTAGCCCAGCAATTCAGTCCCTCGGGGAGTTTGGATGTGTGTATGGAGCTTCCATGACCTTGCCTTGTACAAGCTGTGCTGGCCTCTCTAGTACTGTGTACTGTCTTACCCTTCACCCTTACCACTTATCTACTGTTTATGTAGTGTTTTTCCATCCCCACCCCTCTTCTCCCTCATAACCATCAAAGATCGTTTCTTTTTGAGTGTAAACCTTCTCATGAGTTTTTACAGTAGTAATCTCATAAAATATTTTGGACATGCTTTTTATTTGCTAAATTTGATAGGCCATCTTGTTTTGTTTTTTCCTTTTTTAGTAAGTTGAAGAAATATAAAAGTTAATTATTGCCTTCAGATATTTTATTATGCATAAATCTAATTTGTTAAGTGTATTTACAAGTATTTTGCTCTGAATTGTAACTATTTTGTTCTCAATTGTTATAATGTGTACTGTTTGTCAGGGATTGAATTGTGTCCTCCCCCCCCCAAATATGTGTCAACTTGGTCAGGCCGTGATACCCAGTATTATGTGGTTCCGCATTTTGTCAAGTGTTGTAAATCTTAGCCTCTATGCCCGTAGTTATAGTCCCATTTGGGAGTCAGCCATCTATTTTGTTAACGAGGCATGATTAAGATGTATGAATGAGGATTAGGGTGACTTACAACACCCTTACTCAGGTCACAGCCCTGATTTGATGTAAGGGGAGTTCCCTTCGGGTAACCTGTGTCACCTTTTATCTTACAAGAGGTAAAAGGAGACAGAAGTGAGCAGAGAGAGAGGGAACTCACTGCCACCAAGGAAGAAGAGCCGGGAGTGGAGTATGTTCTTTGAACGTGGGGTTCCTGTACTGAGAACCTCCTAGATGCAAGGGAAGATTGACGCCAACACAGATGGAGATCTCCAAGGACTACCAAGCCCACAGATGCTGAATGGAGACAAGGACCTTCTCATAGAGGAAACGGAGACAGAAAGCCTTCCTCTGGACTGCTCTGAATTTGATTTGTAACCTCCTGCACTGTGCAAGAGTACATTTCTGTTTGTTACAGCCATCCACTGTGATATGTCTGTTAAAGCAGCACTAAATAACTAAGATGCTGCTTAAGGTATCTTGTTGAAGTACTTTAAATATCTTTTGATAAACTTTTTGGCTATGTTACGATATACTCAGACCATGTAGTAAAAATAACACACTGAAGTGTGATCACGAAGATGTAATATTCAAAACATAATCATAGTGAATGGATGTATGTGTAGGTGGATTGAAATATAAGAGGTGCTTTTAGGGCACCTTGAGGGATACATGCCTCCTAATGATACTGAGACACTGTCCTTGAGGTTACCAATGACCTAATTGCTGTCTCCTGTGGTGTCTCTTCTACTCGATCATGCCTAGATCATTTCCACAGACATTAAAATGTCTTTGAGCGTCTTTTCTTAAACAGCTTCCTTGATCTTATATTCTTCCCCAGTTACCTTCTTTCTTATTTTGTGGTCAAATTTTTTGAAAAAGTTCTAATCAGCTGATTAGAAGCTGAACTCCCTGCTTTATCGTGTTACCCAGTGTCTCCTGCCTCCTTCACCCGGGACGTTAGTTCTGTGAAGGCAGGGGGTGTGTCTTGGGACTCCGTTAGATGTCCTCCCTTCAGCATTATACCATGCCTCCTGGTGGGTTAGTACCATTGGCTTGGTGAAATCTTACATTTTGAACGTATTTCCTCATACTTCCATTATAACAAATATTTTTTGAGTGTGGTGGAAGGTGAATAAGAGATAGCTGGTGCTTTCAAAGAGCTTAAAGCATAGCTTTACTTACTTCTTGCTCTCTCACCCTATCTCTACATTCCAAGAAAGCTTCAATGTAGATCTAATCTGACGTGGAGGGTTAGATTTGTATATAAGTGATTAAAGGGTGAAGGTAGGCTTACGGGTGAATAGGGGCTGTGGTGGCACACTGGTTAAGAGCTTGGCAGCTAACTGAAAGGTTGGCAGTTCAAATATAACAGCCACTCCTTGGAAACTCTATGGGCAGTTCTATTCTGTTTTGTAGGTTATCTATGATTTGGAATTAACTTGGCAGCAGCGGATTGGTTCTGCATTTTTGGATGAATGAATAAGGTGCCTTGGTGGTGCCGGGGTTAAGTGATTGGTTACTAACCAGAAGGTCAATGGTTTGAACCCACCAGCTGCTGCTTGGGAGGAAGATGTGGCAGTCTGCTTCTGTAAAGATTACAGCCTTGGGAACCCTATGGGGACAGTTCTACTCTGTCCTGTAGAGCTGCTACGAGCCGGAGTTGATCATGCACAACAACAGCACGAGTGAATGGAGTGCTGGAGCACAAAATGCCAGCCACTGCTCAGTCTACTTGTATATTTCTCATGGACATGGCAGGTTTTCTGCAGGAAAATAGCAGGAGACTAGAGTGAAAATGTTGGTTAGGACAATGTAATGGAATTGCTTTGAGTGCCAGGAGAGTGTGACTTATTTCCGAGGTTGATGGGAAGCAGAGCGCTGACCAGATCTGAAATTTAGGAATGTTAATCTGGAAGCTACATGGAATTGAAGAAAGTGCTACCTGGAGACAAAGAGCAAGAAGGAGCCTGCTGCAGGTGCACAGACAGGTAGTGATGAGAACTTGCTTCAGGTGGATGCAAAAGACGGAACATGGGAAGAGGCATGCGGAGAAAAGCACCTATGTACCTTGGTGACTAAAGGTAACGGGGTAAAGGGACGAAGTCAAAGATAACTGTAATAGAGCTTTGTCATTAACACAAATAGGAAAATCAGGAGTGGTTTCTGGGCAGGAAAATGATGAATTACACCTTGGATATTATATCTCTTACTGGGTAACAAATTGCTTCCAAATTTTACAGCTCAAAATGACACGTTTATTATCTCAGACAGTCTCTGAGGGTGATGCATCCAGAAGCAGCTTAACCAGGTGATTCTTGCTTAGCTTGTCTCACGAGGTTGCAGTCTGGATGTTGGCCAGGACTGTAGACACCTGAAGGCTTGACTGGGGCTGCAGAATCTGCTTCCAAACTTTTGTACTCATATAGCTGTTGTCTGGAGGCCTACATTCTTTGCTGGCCTTTGGCAGGAGGCCTCTGTTCTTCATTATGTCTACCTCTCTGCAAGGCTGCTTCAGCATCCTTACAGCATGGCAGCTACCTTCTGCTAGAGCAAGTAATGAGAGAGAAAGAGAGATTGAAAGATTGAGAGAGAGAGAGAGAGAGAGAGAGAGCAACCAAGAGTCTGCAATGCCTTTGATGACTTTATATTGAAAGCCACACAATTTCAATTCTGCCATTATCTGTTCATTAGAAGTGAACCACTACGTTCTGCCTCAAGGAGGAGGAAGGAAATTAGGGAGGGGTATTGAAGAATTTGTGAACATATTTTAAAACCACCATAGATGGCTTGTGTTTTAAGGACAGACGATAAATAAGGAACACTGAAGAAAAATTGATGCTTTTGAATTATGAAGAATGTTGAAGATATGACCAACTGCCCAAAGAGTAAGCAGATCTGTCTTGGAAGAAGAATGCTTCTTAGGAGGGAGGATGGTAACTTCGTCTTAGGTGCTTTGGATGTGTTATTAGAAGGGACCGGTCCTGGAGGAGGATGTCATGCTTAGTAGAGAGTCAATGAAAAAGCCGAACGCTCTCAGTGAAGTAGATTGACACATACTGCAACGGTATACTCAAATACAGCAAATGATTGTGAGGATGTTGTGGGACCAGGCGGTGTTTCTTTCTGTTGTACATGGGTTATTATGAGTGGCATCCAACAGCACCTAACAACAACAAGCCCAAATGAGGTGATGGAGCGAGCATGCAAATGAAAACGTCAGGAATAAGGAATGAGGTATAGAGAGCTCTCTACAAATGGAAGTAGGTGATTACTGAAGCTGAAAACACTGAAGTTGGAGTATTTCTCAAAACAAGTCTCTTTAATGGTCTTTCGTTATTTATGGCCATTGTTTCTTTCCCTAGGTTATATTATTCTGGTTATTCTAACCTTTTTTTGAAGATTTCCATCTTTAATCTGTTGTACTATTTTGTATTTTTTCTCCAAAGCATCTTATTATGAAAAAGTTCAAACTTACAGAAGAGTTGAAAAAGTAGTGTAATGAGTGTGTGTATATCTGACATCTAGATTCAGTATTTACATTTTCACTTATTCGCTTTATTTTGATATGTATATGCATATGCATGTAAATATTTTACTGTGCTTTAAGTGAAAGTTTGCAGTCCAAATCAATCTGTCATACAAAAACTTATACTCATATTATTATGTAACTCTAGCTGCTTTCCCCACCCTGTGACGGCACTCTCCTCCTCTCCACCTGTGTTTCCCTCGTCCTTCAACCAGCTCCTGCCCCATCTGCACTCTCATGTCACCTCTGGACAGGAGCTGCCTCATTAGCCTCTTGTATCTACTTAGACCAAGAAACATACTCTTCACCAGCATCATTTTATGTAGTATAGTCCAGTTCACTCTTTGAAGAGTTGACTTTGAGATTGGTTTCTGTCCTTGTCTAACAGAGAGTCCCAGGGCCATGTCTTCCAGGGATCCTCCAGTCTACTGGACCATTAAGTTTGGTCTTTTAAATAGAGTTCGAGTTCTGCACACCCATTTTTCTCCCTCTACATCAGGGACTTTATGTTATATTCTCTGTCAGAGCAGTCATTGGTGGTGGCTGGGTACCATGTAGTTCTTCTGGTCTGACACTAATGTAGTCCTCTGGGTTGTGTGGTCCTTTTTGTCCCTTGGTCTCATATTTTCCTCATGTCTTTGATGTCCTTTGTTCTCCTCTGCTCCAGGTGGATTGGGACCAGTTGATGCTACTTATAAGGCCATGTGCTAGCTTTTAAGACCCCAGATGCAACTCACCAAAGTGGGATACAGAATGTTTTCTTAAAAAACCTAGTATGTCTGTTGACCTAGATGTAGCCTGAAACTGTGGTCCCCAGACCAGTGCCCCTGCTACTTTGTCCTTCAAAGTGTTGGCTTTATTTTTAGGAAACCTCTTGACTTGTTTTAGTCTAGCTGTGCTGACTACCCCTCTACTGTCCATTATCCCTCTCTTCACCCAACCTAGTTCTTGTCTACTACCCAGTCAATGAATGTCTGTCTCCCTCCTTACCCACTCTTGTAACTATCAAAGACTGTTTTCTTCTGTTGAAAGCTTTTCTTGAGTCCTTATAGTAGTGATCTCATATAATATTTGTTCTCTTGCAACTAATTTCACTCAGCATAATGCCTTTCAGATTCTTCCAAGTTATGAAATGTTTCCCAAGACTGTCGTTGTTCTTTGTGATTGTATAGTACTATTTGCTTTTCTCCACTGTGTGACTATACCATAGTTTGTTTTTCCATTCATCTGTTGATGGGCACCTAGGTTGATTCCATCTTTTTGCTATTGTAGACAGTGTTGCAATAAACATGGGTGTAGCTATTCATGTGATAGCTCTTATTCTTCGAGGATATAATACAAGCAGTGAGATTGCTGGATCATATGGAATTTCTATTTCTAGCTTTTTGGGAAAACACTGAGTTGATTTCCAAAGTGGTTGTATCATTTTACATTCCCACCAGCAGTGCAGAAGAGTTCCTGTTTCTCTGCAACCTCTCCAGCATTTATTATTTTGTGCTTTCTGGATGAATGCCAGCCTTGTTGGGGTGAGATGGTATCTCATTGTAGTTTTGATTTGTATTTTTCTAATGGCTTATGATTGGGTGGTTAATGATCATGGACCTTTCTTTATGTATCTATTAGCCACTTGGGTGTCTTCTTTGGTGAAGTGCCTGTTCATATCTTTTGCCTCTGTTTAATTGGGTTATTTGTCTTTTTGTTGTAGAAGTTTTATAGTGTCTTGTAGACTATGGATATTATATGCTGATTAGATTTGTTGAGACCAAAATCTTTTCCTAGTCTGTAAGTTGTCTTTTTACTCTTTTGTTGAAGTCTTTGGATGAACATAAGTATTTGATTTTTAGGAGTTCCCAGTTATCTGTTTTCTTCTCTGGTGTTTGTGCATGTTTGTGCACTGTTATTAGTATTTTCTATTCTATTTATGCCATGTATTAGGGCTCCCAGCATTGTCCCTAGTTTTCTTCCATGATTTTTGTTTTTTGATTTGATATTTAGGTCTTTGATCCCTTCTGCATTAGCTTTTCTACATGGTGTGAGATACGAGTCTTGTTCCAGTTTTTTGCAGATGGCTATCTAATTATGCCAACATCTTTTGTTAAAGAGACTGTGTTTTCCCCAGTTTATGGACTTTGGGTCTTTGTCAAATATCCACTGCTCATGGGTAGATGATTTGATGTCTGGATTCTCAACTTAGTTATATATATTTTCTGAATCATTTACTAGATGATATTCTTTATAAAGAAGAATTTCTCCCTTGCCTTGTAATAAACTACAAATTGTCTTAAAAAGGCAAGTACAGTCTTCAGAGTGAAGAACTAATGTGGCAGTCATGTGTAATGGAAGCAAATGATTGTTCTTTTCTGAGTGTCACTACGGACTCAAAAGGGTAAAACTAAAGGGTAAAAACTTATGCAGTTTTTCTATATATTGCCAAATACTCAAGCAGTTGCACTTATTTGCACTCCCATCATCAGTGGAGGAGAATCTTATTTCTACACAGAGCTCATCAAGAAAGTGTGCTGTCACATGGTACAGGAGAAGTCAGCACAACTAGATTAAACTAAAAGCTAAGAAGTGGCCTAAATATAACCCAACACTTCGAGGGACAGAGTAGCAGACAAGGGTCTGGGGACCATGGCTTCAGGGTACATCTAGGTCAATTGGTAAAATAAAGTTTTTAAAGAAAGTGTTCTGTGTTGTACTTTGGTGAGTGGTATCTGGGTCTTAAAAGCTGGCAAGTGTAACCACATAAGTAGCATCAATTGGCTCCCAATCTACCTGGAGCAGAGGAGAACGAAGGACATCAAAGACATGAAGGAAATATGAGCCCAAGGGACAGAAAGGATCATATAATCCGGAGACTACATCAGCATGAGACCAGAAGAAGTAGAGGATGCCCAACCACCATCTATAACTGCTCTGATGGAATGCAACAAAAACGCTTTGATGAAGCAGGAGAAAACTGGATGTGCAGAACACAAAGTTTTTTTTAAAAAGACCAGACTTGGTGGTATGCTATACTGAAGTGTCTCTGGAAGACATGACCCCCGGACTCTCTGCTGGCCCAGAATTCAAACCACTTCTGAAGCCAGCTCTGCAGATGAAGATTGAACTGGACTATGAGACACAAAATGATACTGGTGAAGAGTGTGCTTCCTGACTTAAGTAGATACAGGCGACTAACTGGGCAGCTCCTGTCGGGAGGCCAGAGAAGAGAGCAGGAGGAGGAGGAGCTAGGTGAATGGACGTGGGAAGCACAAGGTGGAAAGGAGTGTGCTGTCACAGGGTGGGGAGAGCTGCTGGAGTTACATAGCAATGTGTGTGTAAGTCTTTGTGTGACAAATTGACTTGGATTATAAATTTTCACTTAAAGCACAACTTAATATTAAAGAAAAAGTGTGTTGTCAGACTTTTGGATTCTTGTCAGATCTGATAGATAGAGGTAGGAAATGGCATCTCCATGTAGTTTTAGTTTGTGTTGCTCTCATGAGTCAGCTTGAACATCTTTTTATGGTTTAAGAACTATTTTTCTGCTTTCTGACTGTTCGTATCTATTGCCTATTTTCCTAATGGACTTCTGGGCTTTTTCATCTTAATTTAAGAGCTATCCCTCTATATTTGGGAGATTAGCCCTTTGTTTTTAATATAACTTGAGAATATGTTTTCCCAGCTGTGTCATTAGTCTTATGGTGTTTTTATGATATGTAAAGATTTATATTTAGCTACTGATATGCAGAGAGGTTCAATGAAAAAGAAGAAGGCCCTCGACAAGCTGGACTGACACCGTGGCTGCAACAGTAGGCTTCAGCATGAAAACGATTGTGGGCACGGTGCAGGACTGGGCGGTGTTTTGTTCTGTTGTGCATAGGGTCGCTGTGAATTGGAACCAGTTCCACAGCACCTAACAGCAACAACATGCAGTGATTTGCATTTAGGTAACTGAATTTATCTCTTTTAAAATTGCTTCTGAATTTGAGGCATAGTTAAGAAGTATGTCCCACCCGCGGGTTGTAAAGGAATTAATCTTTTATACTGGTGCGGCCTCCCACCTCTGTCTTCTCTGCCCTTTCACCCTTCTTCCCTCCCCTTGTCTATTCATCTCTCTTTAACATTTGGATCTCTGACCCATTTGGAGTTTGTTCTTGAGTACGGTATGATGTGGGGATCAAATTTTCTTTTTCTGATGGCTATCCTGTTGTCCAATGTTGTTCCAGTGATTTGAGATCCCACTTTTATCATATGCCAAATTTCTAAAAACTTTGAGTCTGTTGTTGAATTTTCTCTTCTGTTACTGTGTCAGTTCTGTTCTGATCTTCAATTAGGAGATAACAGTCGATACAGTAAACTAAACAGAAGAGCTTACTATAAAAAATGATTAATTGTGATAAAAGAGTGACCACAGGTATAAGGATTTTCAGTATGATGCTCTTCACAACTTGTCAACTTGTGGCGGCTTGTGTGTTGCTGTGATGCTGGGATGTATGCCAGCAGTATTTCAAATACCGACAGGGTCAAGCATGATGGACAGTTTCAGTGGGGCCTCACGACTGGGGCAGACTAGGAAGAAAAACCTGGTGATGTGCTTCCAAAAATTAGCCAGTGAAACCTTGTGGATCACAACACAATCGTGTCCAGTGTATGCTAGGTGAGCATCCCGGGTTGAAAGGCAACAGTGGACTCAAGCATGCCAGTTGTTGTGAAGATGGCCCAGAACCAGGCAGTGTCTGCTTGTGTTGTACATAGTCACTGTAAGTTAGAGTTAACTCGACAGCCGACAACAGCAGCAATATGCAGGATTCCCTGTGGCTAAAGGAGAGTACCTAAGGAAGCCTAAATTTGGAAGCAGATCAAATCACATTCAAGAGACTCGGGCTGGGCCACCTGCTGGCAGAAATGTTGAGCAACCTGTGTGGTACTGATGTGGTCGGGGGATGGTAAGAGGCCTTCGGAAGAGTGTGCGGCTCACCTAAGGTGAAGGGGCTTGCGATAGGATTGACCCTTCTGGCCACAGTGCAGACAGGTGATTGAATAAAGGTTATCGCCCAGCTAAGGCTGTAAGGTCACAGAAAGGTTGTGTTCTGGACGGGTGCCTGGGACAGGCTCTGGGGGACGTTTTCACACGCTAGAGCTGACCCCGGACCCTCGCCAGAAATCGCAAGGAGCCTCTTTCTTCTGTCACGTCCCTCCAGCGCCCTCTACTGAGAAAGCTTAGCATTGTGCTCACTTTGAAGAAGAAATACTGACAGCAATGCCTTTGTTTATTGTAGAGCATGTGTTTAACTTGACAAACTGAGAAACTGATAGTAGATACATTGTTCTGTCGATTCATGTGCTAATCCTCCATCGTTCTGTATTATTAGTGATTTATAATGTATTTGTGTATCTGTTAATGCTCTCTTTCTCTTGAACTTCTCTTTTAGGGTTTTCTTGTGTCTGCTTATTTATTTTTTCCACAAGAACTTTCAGATAAACTTATCTAACTTCAGAAAAATAACATATTGCTATTTGCATTTAGTTCTGCGCATTGTATAATAAATTGTTGATGTAAAAAAGAGTCCTGTAGTAAAAAAAAAAAAAAATACAAAAGAGAATGAAGTAGAAAACCAGAGTTGCATACCTTCCATTCGCACCCGTCTGAGTTCATATTTTCATGGGTATCTTTCTTGGTATAGTTTCAAACTTATACAAATTGTGTGTATATTTTTCAAAAAAGAAGAGTTTAAACATTTCTAAGAGTTACTCTTCACTAGAAGACTGTAATTCTAGCTATGTGATGTCTTTGTTTTTTTCTTTCCAGCCCCTGTATCTGCCTTGAGTCTTTGAGAACGTTATAATGTCCTTTTGTGCCTCTTCTCACAAGAAGTTTTCTCAGCTATTACCAGTTCAAGACATGGATATCAAAAACTCACCCCCTAGCCTTAACTCACCTGTCTCCTACAGCTGCAGTCAGTCCGTCCTACCCCTGGAGCACGGCCACATATGTATCCCTTCCTCCTATGTAGAAAATCACCATGAGTATTCGGCCATGACTTTCTATAGCCCCACTGTGATGAATTACGGCATCCCCAGTGGTGCCAGTAACTCAGAAGGTGGGCCTGGTCGACAGGCTGCAAGCCCCAGTGTGTTGTGGCCCACTGCTGGGCACCTGTCTCCTTTAGCGATCCATTGCCGGTCATCTCTTCTGTATGCAGAACCTCAGGAGAATCCATGGTGTGAAGCAAGATCACTAGAACACGCCTTGCCTATTAACAGGTAAATCCAGTTTTGGTTCTCAATTATAGTTCATGGCCACTGTTCAAATTACTGATGGAGCCCCAAGGGCACAGTGGTTAAGAACTTGTCTGCTATCCAAAAGGTCAGCGGTTCGAATTCAGCAGTCATTCCTTGTAAACCCTATAGGCAGTTCTAGTCTTTCCTAGAAAATTCCTTCAAGTTGGAAGTGACTTGACAGCAGAACATTTTTTTGGTTTTATTCACATACCTTGTGATTTAGTGATGATAAGGATATACTTTGTGACAAATAAATATAGTCGTATAGATTATTCCACCACCGGTGGCCAGCAGAGCTTCCAGACTAAGCAGACTAGGAAGACGGACCTGGTGAGCTACTTCTAAAAGAACTGGCCAGTGAAAACCTTGTGAATAGCAGCAGAACGCTGTCTGGTACAGCGTTGGAAGCTGAGCCCCTCCAGGTGGAAGACTCTCAGAATGACAGAGGCTGTAACAGTGAGCTCCAACATAGCACCGTTGTGAGGGAGGCACGCGACTAGGCAGCATGTCATTGTGCTGTACATAGGGTTGCTATGTGTTGGAGCCAACTCACTGGGACCTCACAACAAGAACAGCAACGTAGATTACTTAGACCCCCTAAATCGTATGAGGTACTATTCTAGTCTGATATTCTAGTCCTCATTCAAAAGTTGGGCCTATAGATAAGTGTTTTGTGGAGAAGAATTTACTAAAATTAAGTTCCTTTTCTTTGGATGAAGATACTTGGATTGAAAAATGCCTTTTTTTTTCTTTTTTTACTTTAGGTTAGATTCTTCTTACCTTGACGTGAAATGCCAATTTAGTGTTCACAACAAATTACTTTCAGGATACAAGTAGTTTGTAGCATGTTGGATATTAAAATACATTTCCTTTCAGGGTTGTCATAAACCTTTGAGAAAGCAATATTACACAGTTGTTTCATTTTTTTTCTTGTTATTAAAAACCATATTTCTTGAAACAAAAAAAGAAGACAGGCAGGAAGAGCAGTGGGAGCTGCATATAGGTGGGCATGCAGTTTATATGGGAATGTACATTTTCATTTAATCATAATAAAAAAAAGGAAGAAAATGACAAAGTGGTAGATAACTTTTTTAAGATAGTGGGTTTTCATTCAGGCTTTATAGGAAGATAAATTTTGTTTTGTAACATGAATTCTAATCAGACTTCTGTTAATCTGTGGACAAATTAGACTGTAGTATGATTCCCTTCATTTATAAATCACTAAGGAAACTCTCATGGTGTAGTGGTTAAGCACTAGGCTGCTAACTGAAAGGTCAGCAGTTTGAATCCCCCAGGTGCCTCTTGGAAATCCTGTGGGGCAGTTCTGCTATATCCTACAGGGTTGCTGTGAGTTGTGATTATAAAATGTGATTATAAAGCAATAATATCTCTACATTTTCTTTCCAACAGAAATGTGCCCTAGCGAAGTTAGGAACTAGCCAGGTGTGTTACCTGTCTCCCAGCGCTGCTTGCTGGCTTCTCCCTTCCTCCAGGAAACCTTGCTGCCTCTGCCAGCACCAAATGCCTTCTCACTTCAAACCTGCCCATATGTCTCTCTCTCTCTCTTCCTCTCTCTTCTCTCTTCCTTTTTCCCATTTTCCTCCCTCTTTTTTCTGTTTTTAAACCCTAGTACACTATTCACCTTACTGTAACTTAGAATCCATTTATTATTCTTTTTAAGGTTATTTTCATTCTAGACCATTGTCAGAGATTGCAGAATGAAAGATTTTGTCCCTCTTTTAAACTTGAACTTCAAATGTCTGAAGATCTGGTCAGGCTTATATTGAGGGAGGGCAGGGGACACTTTCTATGATTCCAGGAGCAACCACTGAATGTCATAGTTGTATATCCAGCTTACAGTCTGACTTGTGAGCAGTGTTCTGTGTGGTCACTTCTTTCTCTAATGCTTATTTTACACTCAGGCTGGCACGAAAGCCGCCCCACGTTGGGCGCCAAACAATGCCCCGGCCCGCGGGGCATTTCAGCGGGGGAGCGGGGAGGAACCTGTGAAAAGGAAAACGGGGCAAGAGACACAAAGAAATGGAGGCAAGACAAAATTCTGATCAAGCCTCAAAAAAATTTATTGCAACAGCGGACTATATACACATTGAGGAGGGGAGGGGTTTAGAATCGGGTGATATCTGGTATGAGGCACTTGGCGTTTTATGCTTGGTTAGGCAGTATGCCTGGACAGTGACGCTGGGCAGTGACGTGCGGGCAGTTTTCACGCACGCGCGTTTTCAAGGGCTTTCCAAACTTCCTGTTTTTCAGGGCCTGAAGTTTTTTCATGGCCCCCGACAATAGTTGTATATCCAGCTTACAGTCTGACCTGTGAGCAGTGTTCTGTGTGGTCACTTCTTTCTCTAGTGCTTATTTTACACTCAGAAATGGCTACAACTGCTTTTCTCCAGTCACCCAAGTTCATCAACAGTTTGCTGATAAAGGCATAGACTTACCTAATGCCCTTAACAGAGCACATCCAACACTGTGGCTCCTTATGGCTCTGAGAGGAATAACCAAGTTTTGCTTTATCAGATTTCCTGGATCACAAACCCTGGATGGCAAAGAGACCAAATGAGGCATTGTTCATGTCATTTATTTTTTCTGGAACGCCCCTCCTTCCCCCTTTATGTTTTTTTTATAATGAGTGTTTTCTTTGCTCTCAGAGAGACACTGAAAAGGAAGGTTAGTGGGAGCGGCTGCACCAGCCCTGTTACAAGTCCAGGCTCAAAGAGGGATGCTCACTTCTGCGCAGTCTGCAGCGATTACGCTTCTGGATATCACTACGGAGTCTGGTCGTGTGAAGGATGTAAGGCCTTTTTTAAAAGAAGCATTCAAGGTACAAGAGTATCATTCACCTTAATGTAACTTAGAATCCATTTGTTACTCTTCTTAAGGTTATTTTCATTCTAGACTGTTAGGGGGCTTCTTTTGTTTTCCTTCATTGCTTTCAAACACCTTTGCAGAGATGACCTGGCAGAATTATCACCGTGGGTCTGTTGGGTATGCCAAGTGGTTGAGGGTGGGATGAGTGGTTTCAGTGTACTTCCCATGGTTAGTTGTGGATTTCTGTCCTGGAAACTTAGCTTCCGTGGGCCTCACCCACCGTTATTATCCACAAGGGTGCTGAGAAGAAAACTTGCAACTCTTGTAAAGATAAAACCAAAATACCAAACCTACTGCCGTCAAGTCGATTCCAACTCATAGCGACCCTATAGGGCAGAGTAGAACCATGCCCATA
Source organism: Heterohyrax brucei (assembly GCA_028571685.1). Taxonomy (NCBI): domain Eukaryota; kingdom Metazoa; phylum Chordata; class Mammalia; order Hyracoidea; family Procaviidae; genus Heterohyrax; species Heterohyrax brucei. The sequence goes on along the minus strand of CM053151.1, from coordinate 85,427,752 downwards.
GAGTTTCTAGGGAGCACCTCATAGATTTGAACTGCCCACCTTTTGGTTAGCAGACTTAGCACTTAACCACTATGTCACCAGGGTTTCCATTGTGAAGGTAGTGCTTGGGAAAAAAACATGTGCTCACTAGAGAAGTAAAGATCTTCCTGGAACTTGTGTGAAAACCCTGGTGGCATAGTGGTTAAGTACTCTGTCTGCTAACCAGAAGGTCGGCAGTTCAAATCTACCAGATGCTCCTTGGAAACTGTATGGGGCAGTTCTACTCTGTCCTGTAAGGTTGTTATGAGTTGGAATCAACTTGACAGTAGTGGGTTTGGTTTGGTTTGTGACCTGTGTTTAATACTTGGCATGCTTAGTGGTCATGTTGAGATACCGAGAAAGAGAAAATAAATACATTTGATGGAAATGGTAAGGAATTTGACCCCAGAGGACTTTGAGAATTGGTCTAGAGGCATGACTTGCCTGAAAGAGTAAGACCTCTAATCACAACTCTGTTGTTTTATGGCCCATGTTTAAACTATGTGCCTGTCCTTGCCCAAATTTCAGTTTTTTAAACACCTTTTTAATCACCTTCCAGTTGTGTGCACCTGGCCTTTGGGACAGTCAGCCCACCCCCATGCACGTACTGTGCTCCTCCCCTCTTGCCAGTTTGATTTGCTTTAGTCACTTTCTTTCTGTCACCTGTCTCTGCCCCATAGTCCTGCTCTCAGTAGCCTTTCACTCACACAATGTTTGGTGTTCCCACCTTAAGGCTCCCTTCCTTCTCTTCTTCAATGCTTAACCAGTAAGAAAAGCAGTCTTAAGAGTAAATCATAGCATTTTAAGTTAACATACCCATTGATAACTCCAGAGTAAGGGAATATTATTATATCTCCAGCACAGAAGCACCGATGGAATCCAGGGGGTGGTAGGAATTGGAGTGGGTAGATGAGTCGCTTTCCTACTTCTCTCCTTGAATTCCCCCTGCAGAGATGAATACCCATTTGTCCTTTGTCCTCCACCTATTAGCTCATCTCTGGCTTGTTTCCTCCTCCGTGAATGTAGGTGTTTGCAGAGTTGTTCTAAGGATGAATAGAGGTTGGTTATAGAGTGCTTAGTCAACTAGATCATGCAAATTCACAGTATTGTATTTTTTTTCTTCTAACTCTTCCTTGTTCAGGTATGAATATCTTTTCTTTCTTCCTTGTATTTCTATTCTGTGTCTAATCTCAATTAAATCCACATTCTCCAAGAAAGTCTTCACTGAGGTAGGTAAGGGCCCTTTGCTACTTCCAAACTTAACCTGTATCTTATTGAAAATAGCACAACATAGATAAAAGATGCATATATCATCAACCATTATCAAAAAATAAATCATGTTGTTGGCTTAGTTTTGCCTTTTCAAACAAAGCTTTTCCTTCAACATTTAACATATTGAGTTTTTAAATATTTTTATTTATAGTTATTATAGTAGATTATAAAACCATGTCCAGTTCCCTGCTGTGTAAGATAAAAACAATTCAGATTTTCTGAAATTGATAACTGTATTTCTTGATATGATGACAAGTCCATGTTTTGCTGAGATTTCCATGTTTTTGTTGTTGTTGGTTGCCTTCAAGTCGATTCTGACTCATGGTGACCCTGTATGTGTAGAATAGAATTGTTCTGTAGGGATTTCAAAGCTGTGATCTTTTGGAAGCACGTCACCAGGTTTGTCTCCTGAGTCGCCCTGAGTGGGTTCCAGCTTCCAACTTTTCAGCTGGTAGGTGAGCACTTAGCATCTGCACCACCCAGGAACTCCTTTCTAGCATTTTACTCTTTAGGAAATTTTGACCCAAGACAACCAACTACATCTTTAAAAAAGAGACCCTTCTTGTTTTCTGTTGGGGTAACACCTGTCTGCCTGAGACTATAGCGGGTAACAGTTAAAAGTCTCCCCTTGCTTTCTTCCTGCTCATTCCTTCCCACTGCATCAGCCAGGGAACTACTGGGGAAAGGGAAAAGGAGTCGTCTAAATCTCAGAGGGGGGTCGGGGGGGTTGGAGTCAATGTTCTTACAACTGTTTAATCCTAAAGGATTCTTTGTACTCTTCATTTTTTTCACACCTTTTGGTACAGTATCCCTGAGTATATTTTGCTTCAGAGAAGAGCAAGAGTGCACTTTAACTAGACTCTTGTTATTGCTTTTTTTCCCCCTAAAAACACACTTTTATATGTAACTTAAGATGCTATGTATTTAATTCTTCTTTTTTTTGCCTGAGTTGTATAGTAACTCTAGGCACATTCTCCTTACTCCTCTTCAGCTCTGCAGCTGGAGGGATCCTGCTAAAACTGGACACCCCGGAAACTTCATCCTCTGGTTTCCAGTGCCCTCTCTCTCTCACGTGGGGCCAGAGTCAAAGTGCTTACAGTGGCCACAGATCCTGACTCTCTGATACCCCTCTGATGTCCTTTCTTGCTCCTCTGTCCGCACTGCCTCTCTCTCACACTCCTGTTTCAGGGCCTTTGCACTTCTGTTCTTGCTGCCTAGAACACTTTTCCTTCAGGTATCTCCCTTACTTGCAGTTCTCTGCTCAATGTCAACTACTCAGTAGGTCCTTCTCTGTCACTCTATTTAAGACACAGTGCCATCTGCAGCCTCCACAAACACTTGCTGGTGTCCTTCCTTGATTCCGTTCCATCCATAGCACTTACCACCTTCTAATGAGCATATATATGGAAACTCTGGTTGCTTAGTGGTTAAGTGCTATAGCTGCTAACCAAAAGTTCAGCAGTTCAGATCCACCAGTCACTCCTTGGAAACTCTGTGGGGTAGGTAGTTCTGCTCCGTCCTGTAGGGTCACTGTGAGTTGAAGTCAACTGATGGCAGTGGTTTTGGTTTTTGGACTGGTACTCAGCAATTCTTAGAATGATAATTTTTTAATTGGGCTTATACTTAGAGTCTTGTGTCTTTTATACCCAGTGTTATTTGGTAAGCATTCCCACATGTCTTAAATTTCTGGAAATGTTTCTCACAACTGTGTAATGCTCTGTCTTATGATTGTACTTTATTTAGCTCTCTGTTACTAGACATTTACCTTATTGTCACTTTTTAAAAATTGATTTAAATAATGGTGTGATTAATATGTTTGTTCATGACCCTTTAAAAAAAAATTCTTAGTTTCTGTGAATGTATTTTCAAGAAAAAACAAAACCAAAAACCCAGTGCCATTAAGTCAGATCCAACTCATGGTGACCCTAGAAGCCAGAGTAGAACTGCCCACTAGAGTATTCAGTGAGCTCCTGATGGATTTGAACTGCTGACCTTTTGGTTAGCAATGGTAGCACTTAACCACTACACCACCAGGGTTTCCCGAATATACTTTTAGAATAAGCATATGTAGTTGAAGTACATTTTAATGTTTAAAATTCTTGACAGGTATTTTCAGCTGTTTCTCAGAAAGATTGTGCCACCTTATACGCCACAAGCAGCGTGTATGAAAGTGTTGGTTTTACTGAATTTTTGGTAGCACTGGATCTTAGCATCAGAAAGAGGAAATCTTTCTAGACTGATAGGTCATACCTGGTATAATTTGTTTTCTAATTTGATTTTATTGTGTGGTAAAATGCATTAATTTTTTTTTACCTGTAAATTTGTTCACTACTTGTATTTCCTGTTTTCTTTTTTCAGAATATTTGCTCTTTATTTTTTTTATTGGGTTCTGGCATCTTCCTCATAAATTATGGTGTGCCTTGTGTATTAGTGCTAATTATTTTTTTGTCGAATGTTACAAATATTTTTCCAGTTGACTCTGATTTATAATTTTAACATGTAGACTATTTAATCCATTTATTAGAATATTTTATCTTTGCACAGTTGAACATAAGCAACTTTGATAGTCTCTCATATAATTTTTAAGTCTAAAATGTCCTTTAACATGTAGAGATAATACAAACATTTGCCTATATTTTGATATTTACTAGTTTGTTCTTTTCATTTCATAATTTAATCCAAAAGGAATTTATTTTCATATATTGTATGAAATAGGAACCAATTTCCAGATGGCCAGTTTTCTTCATATCATTTTATTGAATAAATCTGCTCATTTTTCTCCTTTTTGTGTGTGTACGAGTGCATCAGGTGAAAGTTTACAGAGCAAGTTAGATTGCCCTTCAGTGTTTTGCACCTAAAGTGCTTCACGGTCTTGGTTTCACTTCCTACAATATGTCAGCTCTCTCCCAGTTTCCACCCCACGTTGTCTGCTTTTTCATTGATTTTTAGAAAAAAAGAGAGTTGATTCTCTAATAGTCTTTATTTTTTAGAGCTGTTTCAGATTTACAGAAAAGCTGTGTAGAAAGTTCAGAGAAGTCCCCTTTACCCTCTCACCTGCACACAGTTTCCACTGTTATTAACATGTATTCCCGGGGTTCCTTTGTTACCATTGATGGACTAACACTGGTATATTGTTATTAACTAAAATTCTTAGTTTACGTTAGAATTTGCTCTTTGTACTGCACAGCCCATATGGGTTTGGAGGAGGCCTTGGTGGTGCAGTGGTTAAGACCTGTGGCCGCTTACCAAAAAGCTGGCCATTCAAATCTACTGGCTGCTCTTTGGAAACTCTATGGGGCAATTCTCTTCTGTCCAGCAGGGTCACAGTCAGTTGGAACTGAGTCAAAAGCAGTGGGTTAGTTTGTTTTTTAATGGGCTTTGACAAATGTATAATAACATGTGTCCACCATTACAGTATCTTAAGGAACAATTTTCTTGCCCCCCAAAATGCCCTGTGCTCATTCTGTTTATTCCTTCTCCCCCTGCTCTCAGCTCTCCAGTTCCCTGGCAACTGCTGATCTTTTTACTAAGAACTGATTTTTTTAAGTCACCTCTGAGATGTCATTCACAGAAAACAAAATCCACTGATTTTAATTATATAATCTTTTGTGTTTTAAAAATGTATGTAGTTGTGTTACCACTCCCATAATTAAAATGTGGAGCATTTCCATCACCCAAAAACATTCCTTCTGTTTCTTTCCAACAAGTTTTACACCGAGCCCCCCAGGCCCTGGCAACCAATCTATTCTTATGATTTTTTCCCCTAGAATGTCGTAATAAGTAGAATTATAAACTGTGCAACCGTTGGTGTGTAGTCTCTTTCACTTATCAGGATGCTTTTGAGGTTTGTATGTGTTGTTCTGTGTTTCAGCAGTTCATTCATTATTTTTGCTGAGTAACATTCTGGGGTATACATGTATGACAGTTGTAGAATTCATTTGAGTTGTTTCCAGTTTGGGGCTGTTTTAAATAAAATCGCTGCGAGTATTCCTGTGTATCTCTGTGTGTAGATGTGTTTTTTGTTTCTCTTGGGTAAATACCTGGGAGTAAAATTGCTGGTTGTATGAGAAGTGTATATATAGCTTTATCAGAAACTAACAAACTCTTTTTCAAAGTAGTTGAGCCACTTGACATTCCTAAGAGCAACTTTCCAAAAATTGGTATTGTCAGTCTTTTTAACTGATTAAAAAGATCTGGTGGGTCTGTAGTGGTATCTCATTGTGGTTTCAATTTTCATTTCCTTGACTTCTCATTTTTTCATTTGCCCATTGATTTTTGTCCTATGTGTATTGGTATGTTAAATTCTTAGATACACTAGCATTTTCTTTTGATTGTTTCATTTATGTGTCACTTCATTCTTTTATAAGTACCAGAAGTGGTCTCTCATCCGCAAAATTAAGCAGAGATTTTGTTAAAGCTAAGAGTTATTTGAAAAGGAATTATTATCTTTATAATAATTTTCACTTCAAGAAACATGTCTCCCATTTTGATCTGACACAACGGCATTTGGCTTTGGCTTCATGTATCTTATAAAGTCTTGTCCTTTTCTTAAAATATGTATATGTATATCTATATAGATATATATATATATAAGTATGGCACATTTCTCAATGATATTTCCAGATTTTGTTTTTAAATATCTTTACAAATGAATTTATTTAAAAAACAGCCCAAGCCTGTAATAAAATGTGTATGGGGGTGGGTAATTTGTTAGCCACAGAGAAGCTTCAATCTGTAGACAGCAGAGATTTGGGAAGTTATGTCTAATGTCATGTTGCCATCAGTTTCTGGGTCTCCTGCTTCACTCACAGACTGAAAGTCTAGTTTGAAAATCAGATAGAAGCAGTTCCCAGGTTACAAACAAGATCTGTTCCTAGGTCAGTCTTTAAGTGGAATTTGTGGGTAAGTTGCAGTGGATGCATCTTGTTCTTACTTTAGTGTCAATCAAATCTTTGTCTTAGTATATAGTATGTTATTTTACCATCCCATACATATGAAATGCTTAAAAAATACTTTGAAACTGTGCAGTGTTTTCTTGAACGCCATGAAGTGGTGCATGCATTTGTTATTACAAACCATTATATGCATTTAACTCAGATTTTGGGGGGTTATTTTGTTTTAATCATACTGTAGATGAAGATTTACAGGTTAAACTAGTTTTCGTTAAACAGTTAGTACACATACTGTTTTATGACATTGGCTAACAACCCCATAACATGTCAACACTTTCCATTCTGAAGCTTGGATTCCCTATTATCAGACTTCCTGTCCTCTCCTGCCTTCTAGTCCTTGCCCAGTGGGCTGGTGTGCCCCTTTAGTCTTGTTTTGTTTTATGGGCCTGTCTAGTCTTTGGCTGAAGCATAAACCTCAGGGGTAACTTCATTAATGAAGTGAAAGAGTGTCTAGGGGCCATAGTTGCATGGTTTCTGCAGTCTGTCAGGCCTGTGAGTCTTATTTCCAAGATATTTTGTTCTTTTTAATTGCCATTGAATTTTCACTATTCATCTTATATTAGAAATAGTAGTAATTATTACTGTTATATTTTGCCACTCACTTTCATTGTGGTATTCACAATAATCTTTTGCCATTGTTGTTTGGAAGTTTAAACTCTATTTGACTGTTGTTCCTAGATCTCCAAGTTTGCTTTGTTTCTTAAGACTTTAAAGACTGAGCTTTAAATGGGAATCTCTAATAGCCCATGGCATCCTTGAATGGCAGAAATGGTTAACATGCCTGGCTGCTAACCAAAAGGTTGGCAATTTGAATCTATCTAGAGGCCCCTCAGAAGAAAGGCCTGGTGATCTACTTCTGAAAAATCAACCACTGAGAACGCTACAGACCACAGTTCTGTTGTGACACACATGGTGTCACCATGAGTAGGAATTCACTCAGGGTCAACTGGCAATAGCCCACTGTTGTTGTAGGATGCCGTAGAGACACCTCTGACTCTTTGCGACCTCATGTGACAGACAAGAACTACCCCATAGGGTTTTCTTGGTTGCAATCCTTGTGGAAGGAAGCAGATAGCCAGATCATTCCACGTGGCGCTATTGGGTGGGTTCAACCTGCCACTTTGGTGACACCCAAGCACATAATGGTTACACCGCAAGGCCCTTTGTGATAGCCCGTATTAAAAAATAGAAATCAAACTTGTTGCTGTTGAGTCACTTCCAACACACAGTGGCCTTGTGGGACAGAGTGGAACTGCTCCATATGATTCTAGGTCCAGTGCTGTCTCTTTCCTTACATTCAATTGGATATCAGTGATAAAAGTTATTTAAAGCCATCCAAAACCAAACCCATTGCTGCTGAGTCTCATAGTGACTCTATAGGACAGATTAGAACTGCCCCACAGAGTTTTGAAGAAGTGCCTGGTGAATCTGAACTGCTGACCTTTCAGTTAGCAGCTGTAGCACTTAACCACTATGCCATCAGAGTTTCCAGAAGTTATGTAGATGGACTCAATTTTGGGCAAGAAATTTATGGAGAGAGAATGAGATAACCTTTTATGTTTTGTACTATAAAGAGCACAGTTTCCTGTGAAGTTTTATATCTTAACTAAAAGAATTGTATATTGCCTTAGGCTGGGTTCTCTAGAGAATCAAAACTAAGCAAAACTGTGTGTGTGTGTACACACCCATGCACTTGTGTGTATATATATATATATACACACATATAGACATATATACATATGTGGAGAGAGAGAGAGACTTTTATTTCAAGGAAATGGCTCATGTGGTTGTAGAGGCTGGCAAGTATCAGAGTCTGTGGGTCAGACATTGGCTGGAGACTTCTGACTTACATGCTTGCAGGGGCTGGTGAATTCATTAGGATGAAGCTGGTGAATTCCAAAGTTGGCAGTTCAAGCTGCTGCCTGAAGTCCCAAGAACCAGAGGTCAGCTGATGATGAGTTAGAAAAGGACTGAAAGCAAGCCAGGGGTCTTTGTGAGAACATTCATATAGATATTGGGTGCAGCCCACCCCTGGGGAAAGTCTTCTTTACAAGTGACAGGTTGATCACATCAGATCACATTGTGGAGGTGATTACATTATGCAGAAAACGGAAGAGTATTACATTAGATCATGAGCAGAGGATAATTACATAATACTGAGAATCACAGCTTAGCCAGGTTGACATGTCACATTTATCTAACTATCCCCATGTGCCTGTCACTTTGTCATATTGTGGTGGCTTGTGTGTTACTGTCATGTTGGAAGCTGTGTCACTAATATTTCAAATACTATCAGGGTCACTATGGTGGACAGGTTTCAGCAGAGCTTCTAGACTATGACAGACTAGGAAGGAGGACCCAGTGGTCTATTTCTGAAAAAAAAATGGCCAGTGAAAACGTAGTGAAGAGTGGCAAATTGACTACATTAGTGGAAAGAGAGGATGGAAAAGCTCAATATCATCAGTCAGGACAAATTCATGGGTCAGCTACAGAGCATACCATCAGTTGCTGAAGTGCAAGTTCAGAACAAAGAGGAAGAAAATTAGGGTCCATGAAAGCCAAAATAAGACCTCGAGTATATCCTACCTGAATTTAGAGATCATTTAAAAAATAGATTTGATGCATTGAAAACTAATGATTGAAGACAGATGAGTTGCGGAGTGACATCACAGACATCATCTACAAAGCAAAAAGTCATTAAAAAGAGAGGAAAGAAAGAAAAGGCCAAAAAGAATATCAGAAGAAGCTCTAAAACTTGCTCTTGAATGTCAAATAGCTAAAGAAAATGGAAGAAATCATGAAGTGAAAGAACTGAACAGAAGACTTCAAAGAATGACTTGAGAAGACTGAAAGTGAAGAATTATAATGAAATGAGCAAAGACCTGGCGTTAGCAAACCAAAAAGGAAGAACATGGTTGGCATTTCTTAAACTGGAAGAAAAACATTCAAGCTTCAGGTTGCAATACTGGAGGATTCTACAGAGAAAATACTGGAAGCATCAAAAGAAGATGGAAGGAATGCACACAGCTACTGTACCAAAAGGAATTGATTGATGTTCAGCTATTTTATAAAGCAGCATATGATTAAGAGCTGATGATACTGAAGGAAGAAGTCCAATGTGCCCTGAAGGGACTGGTGGAAAACAAGACTCCAAGAGTTGACAGAAAACCAACTGAGATGTTTGAGCAAACAAATGCAGTGCTAGAGGTGCTCATTCTACGAGTTAAGTGTACGAACTCATCCTGGAAAAAGTGCTACATACCTCATTGCTGAATACCACTACAGTCGGTTACCTTTGAAGTATTCCCCTTGGGAAGCTACACACTGATGCCAGTGCCAAGTCCACCCTTCAAAGCAATTTTGGAAATCTTTCCGCAATAGCCACTGTGCACAGTGGCAAGGTGGCCAGTTTGCTAACTTAATTGTCTAGTTGTCTGTGATGGAGTTTTTAGTCAGTAAACAAATAACTGTATTGGAACACCCTCCTGCTCATCTGATCTGGCCACCAATGACTTTTTTCTTTACCTAAAGAAAAAGGAAATATTGAAATTTTGATGACGTTCAGAACATCAAGGGTAATACAATGACTGCTGTGATGGCCATTCCAGAAAAAGGGTTCCAAAAAAACTCCCTCACAGACAACTAGACAGTTAAGTTTGCAAACTTGCTACCTTGCCACTGTGTACAATGACCATCCCAGAAAGAGTTCCAAAGTTGCTTTGACGGGTAGACTAGGCATTGGCATTGGTGCCTAGCTTCCCAAAGGGAATACTTCAAAGGTGACCAAAGTGATATTCAGCAATGAAGTTTGTAGCACTTAGAACAATTAAGTTTGAGGACTTAATTGTTGTACCTTGTATGTCAAGAAGTTTGGAAGACAGCTACCTGGCCAACTGGCTGGAAGATACCCATATTTGTGCCATTTTAAAGAAAGATGCAACAGAATGCAGGAATTATTGAACAATATCATACACAAATGCAGTTTTGCTGAAGGTCATTCAAAAGCAGTTGCAGCAATACATCCATAGGGAATTGCCAGAAGTTTCAGCCTGGCTCAGAAGAGGATGTAGAAGGAGGGATATCATTGTTGATGTCAGATGGATCTTGGCTAAAAGTAGAGAATACTAGAAAGACGTTTACCTAAGTGAAGACATTTGACTGTGTGAAGCATAACAAATTATGGATAATATTGCGAATGAGAATTCTAGAATACTTAATTATGTTCATAAGGAAACTGTATGTAGACCAAAAGGCAGACGTTCAAATAGAACAAGGAAATACTGCGTCGATTAAAGTCATGAAAAATATGTCAAGTTTGTATCCTTTCATTCAATCTGTATGCTGAGTGAACAATCCTAGAAGTATTACTATATGAAGAAGAATGCAGGGTCAATATTGAAGGAAAATACACTAGTGATGTGGTGATAATACAACCTTGCTTGCTGAAGGTGAAGAGGATTTGAAGTACTTAGTGATGAAGACCAAAGGCTATGTCTTCAGTGTAGATTACACGTCAAGATAAAGAAAACAAAAGTCCTCACAACTGGACCAATAAGCAACATCATGATAAATGGAGAAAAGATTAATGTTGCCAGGGATTCCATTTACTTGGATCCACAGTCAACGGCCATGGAAACAGCAGTCAAGAAATCAGACAACGTATTTCATTGGGCAAATTGGCTGCAAAAGACCCTTTTGGGGTGTTGAAAAGCAGAGCTGTCATTTTGAGGTCTGAGGTGTACTTGACTGAAACTGTGATATTTTAATTACCCCGTAGGCATGGGAAAGCTGGACAGTGACTAAGGAAGACTGACGAAGCATTGATACCTTTGAATTATGGTGTTGGTGAGGTTGAATGCTGGAAGAAGCAAAGATGGTGAGACTTTTTCTCATGTAGTTTGGACATGTTATCCGGTGGGACTAGTCTCTGGAGAAGGACATCGTGCTTGATAAGGTAGAGGGTCAACGAAAAAGAGAAGGATGGGTTGACACAGTGGGTACAACAGGCTCAAGCGCAGCAATGATTGTGAGGATGGTGCGGGACCAGGTCGGGTTTAGCTCTGCTGGATGTGGGTCGCTGTGCATTGGAATCACCCTGATTGTGCCTAGTAACTCTCTTTCTCTCTCTTTGTTGTTGCTGTGCCATGGAATCAATTCCAAGACATAGTGACCCTATATGACAGAGTAGAACTGCCCCACAGGCAGTCCTAGGCTGTAATCTGTACTGAAGCAGATTGCTAGGTCTCTTTTCACACAGAGCGTCTGGTGAGTGCAAATTGCCTACCTTTTGGGTTAGCAGCTTCTCAGACTATTGCATGGAAGGAGAAAGGCATTTTAATACATGAGATATTTGGTGCACTTTGAGATTTTTTTTTTTTGGTTTTGGCCAAAGGTAAAGTCCGTTGCCATGATCTTCTTGCACAAGCCATTTCTGAATCAATTTAATACATTATACTTTCTGATCCATTTTTTGAAAGTAAAATTACCTTCTAAAATACACTTTGAAGAAAATTATAAAAATGAAACTCTAGCTATCTTATAAATGCTTATCACTATAAGCCAGATACTCTTTTTTTAAAACCAGTGGAGATGGCATTATGTACAGTTTTTAGAAGGTATTTAGAGGATTGCCACTGATGTGAAAATTACTCTGGGATTTCATTTATTTTCTAACTATAAAAGTATTGTATTTTAAAGTACAATGAAACTTTCTGGGTTATAAATGTATTTCAGCTTTTGTAAACTTAATTTTTAAGAAGGCAAAAGCAATAACAAGGTAATTACTGTTCCTTGAAAAAATTAAAACACAACTTATAATATTCCCTATTTTGCTAGAGTGTGGGCAGAACCTGCGGCTATGATGAGATGGCTACTTTCTTGATTAGGTTACGTTATATGGCAAATAGTGATAAGACTACATTATGCTTATGTAAGACTCCTTCACAGCAGACTGGAGAGAGATTGGAAGTCAGAGAGATGGCCCGAAATAAAGCAACCGTCCACACGTGACCTGCCTCCAGGAGCTGCATGACAAGGGACTGTAGGTACCTCCAGGAGCAAGAGCTGTGTCTGGCTGTCAGCTAGCAACAAAACAGGCACCTCGGTCCTACAGTCACAAGAAACAGAATGAGCTCTGCCAACAACTTAAATGAATGTTGGAGAAAACTCAAGTTTTCAGTATGGATTGCACCTCAAGATAAAGAAAACAAAAATTCTCACAACTGGACTAATAAGCAACGTCATGATAAACAGAGAAAAGGTGGACGTTGTCAAGGATTTCATTGGATCCACAGTCAACACCCAGGGAAACAGCAGTCAAGAAACCAAAAGAGGCATTGCCTTGGGCAAACCTGCTGCGACACAACTTTTTGAAGTGCTGAAAGGCAGCGCTGTCACTTTGAGGTCTAAGATACACCTGACTCAAAGCATGATGTTTTCAGTCACCTCATATGCATGGAAAAGCTGAACTATGAATAAAGAAGACCGAATAAGAATGGATACCTTTAAATTATAACATTCATAAAGAATATCGGGCATATGGTTGAGGCCACAGCCTGGCTGACACCTTGGTTGTGGCTTTATTAGACCCAGAGCAGAAGATCCAGCAAAGGCTTGCCTGGACTTCTAACCCACAGAAACTGTGAGAAAATAAATTTCTTTTAAGCTGTTAAATTTGTGGTAATCTGTTATGCAGCATAGAAAAGTAAAACATTAACCTTGAGCAGATTCTCAAACTGAACTTAGGTTTTTTTCCATTTGTAAAATGATGATCAGACTCTTTAGAGGGATGCTGTAGGATTAAAGGAAATGGTCGTGTGGAATACCTGGGAATCCGCAGGGAGTCAGCAGTGTTGGTATGCCTCTCCCGGTAGGTTTCAGTGTTCTTCTCTGACTTCTTTTGTATCCAGGCTGAGCCAGCATTGTCTTCCTACACTGAGCATTATTTCGCTTGCCTCTGGGTCTGTGGGTTGTTACGGTGGCTCTACTTTATAAAGCTTGACTCTGGGCTTTGTGTTGTCTTCCGATCTGTTCCATATGTGTCCACGTTCTCCTTGGAACGGTGGCTATCGGAAGTATTTCCCTCTCCGGGGAGTTTAAGAGATAAAGCCTAACTGTTCAGGCATCACATCTGCTAGCACTTTTTTTGTCCAAAGCAAATCACACAGCCAAGCCAAGATCAACTAGTGGAGAAATCCACTCTGCCCACTCTAGTACGCTTCAAGGTTGCATGGCTCAGGGAAGGAGGGAGTGATTACTGAGAACAATAATGTATTTCTTTTCAAGTAACAGTGTTTTGAGTTCTTTCTATCCTTATTTAGAGTGTTTATTTTTTCCTTATGATTTAGTGCTCTTATGAATTCCTATAAAAATATCATAATAGAGCTGCATATAGGTAAGGATGCGAATTTATATGGGAATGGACATTTTCATTCAATCATAATAAAATAAATATCATATTAAATCACAGAGCATATAGGTAGCAGAATTTAATGAGTTGAGCCACAAGTAGAACTATTGACTAGTTTTGTAAGTTGGAGCAAACTAATTTTATATGACTGTTTCCTTTTTTGTGTCCAAAGGAAGATCTTTCTAAATGAATCTCTTGAGACTTCTAAGAACATGCAGAGAGTATGACCTGTTGGTCAAAAAGTAGGTTACAGAAATATTTTTAGATCTACTTTACTCACTAATAAGGCAGCAATGATAGGTAACAGTGGCCTTTGTACCCATACCTACCCGCCGTTAAGATGCCCTGTCTCTTAGCTGGGTAGCATTGTCAGGGTTGATGACCAGGAAGAAATTTAACCACAGTATTGTAAAAGTAACCTTCTTTCTTTCTCTTCTGCTATAGGACATAACGATTATATTTGCCCAGCCACAAATCAGTGTACAATAGATAAGAACCGGCGCAAAAGCTGCCAGGCCTGCCGACTTCGGAAGTGCTACGAAGTAGGGATGGTGAAGTGTGGTGAGTGGTCAGCCTACCTTTTACTGCATGTGGGCGTGTATTGGAAGCTGGCATGGCATGCCGCTATTTGGTGGAATTTCTCACTAAGCTCCTCTACAGGCAGCTGTCCAGGTCTGTGTGTTAAAGCTGCAACACTTGAAATATCATTGCTAGAAAACTGAATTTCTTGACGAGGACTTTATTTTATTCCACCTTTTATCCTCAGAACATGTAGTACAGCACCTGGTAAGTAGCATTTGTTAGTGAAAGTTGGCCAAATAAATTTGAATGTATGAATTAAAAAATGTTCACTTTAGGTATTTAAATCTGTTTTGTAAACTATATCCTCATTCACTCTACCAAAAAGTATATGTGACTGAAAAAGTGCTTTCTTAAAACATATTTTTTTGTTCCATTATACTCTGAGAATATGATTCGTATCCTTTTTAGCACTCTATCTGATCACTAATAAAATGAATTGTTTTAGGCTTTTAATTCTTTCAGCACTAAATTTGGTTTAAATGTTCCTGGGTGGATAGAACTCTTTCTTCTCCTTGCAATTAGTTAAGGGTAAGAGAAAATTTTGATAAATTTTTTTGAGAGCCAATAATTTAAATTCACGTAGGCATTTACATGAATATATTTTTTAGATGTAGGCAATTGAATTTAGTGAACAAACATGTTGATAGCAGGATAGAAACCAAGTATTTTTGAAGATTTTAACTTTTAGATTAGTTTCCTTAGATAAAATTTATATAAAAGTTGTAGCTATGTTAATGACAGTCCTGACATGTTGTTTTTCTTAATTCCCATCTTATGCTTTGGTCATTAACCCATGGGTATTTAGAACTATTTTGGTACCCAAATATATAGGAGTTTGGACATAATACTTTTGTTGTTGAATTTCCACTTTTTATGTTGTGGTCAGAGAATGTTGGCTATGTATGAGATTTAATTCACATTTTCTTCTTGACCTAACATGTGACTATATTTGCAAGTATTCTATGAATTTTTTAGATCAAACTTGTTAATTGTATGATTCACATATTCTGAATTTTGACCTTTTTTTTTCCCCCTACTGTTTGCTGACTTGCTGAGAGTGCTGTGTTAAAATGCCCTCTGTCAGCAGTGTGCTTGTCAGCTTCTGTTTTCCTTTCAGTCCTCTGTGTGTCTGTGTCTGATGTCTGGAGGCCATTTGTTGCTGTTGTTTGCTTTTTTAATGCATATGGATTGAGAATTCTTTGGTGGTGAGCCTCTTTATCTCTAAAAATGATTTTTTGCCATACGGTTTATACTGTCTAATATTGATAGAATGTTTATTGTGATTACTTATATTTGGGTTCATTTCTATCATCTTATTTTTTGTTTTTAAAAATTTTATCATGTATTTTTTTCTTTTTTCCTCTTCATAACTGATCACGTTATTTTCTTTTTTCCTCTACTAGCCTTATATTGTTTCAATTCTTTTAGTAATAATATTTCCAGTTTTAACAAGAATTCTTCAGTAATTTGAGAATTTAAGTGTGTGTCTCTCATATTGCTCTTCCCAAAGTAAGAATCTTGGAAAATTCTAACCAATATCATTCTTGTCTCGTCTTTTGTAGTATTGTCTGTTATTTAAGTTTCATTTTGTTTCTGTATCTCTACAAATTAGTCATTATTACTTTATTTATTCAAAGCTTTTTTACTTTCATCTAGTCTATTCTGACTCCCAGTGACCCAGCAGACAGAGTAAAACTGCTGCCTTGTGTTTCCACATGGGGCCATTATATTTATCATTTATTTCCTTAACATTGCTTCTTAAATCCTATTCTTTCCTTCTGGTTCATTTTTTCCTTTCCCCCAAATCATAGCGTAGTAGCTGTTTCAAAGGGTCTGTGAATGATACACCTCTCAGTGTTTAACTGAAAATATCTTTATCTTCACTTTTAAATGATAGTTTGACTGGGGATATAATTTTAAATCAAAGCCTCTGCCCTCCTCACCAACTAAAGACATTACTCCATTGTGTTCCAGTTCATCAACCTGCAGTAAGTAAAATATTTGCTAAAGACACAGAAAGAGTATCTAGAAAAAGACACTTTTATCTACAATCACTTATGAAATAACAAAATTAAATAATTTTAAATCAATAGAAAAACATTCAATGAATGGTATTGGAAAAATTGTGTATCTGGAAAAAAGTACATGAAATACTAATATATAAAACACAGAATATCAATAATGGTCAAACCACAAAAGCGCTTAAAGAAGAAACAGGAAAATATTTATATAATCTTTATGTGAAGTAAAACCAAAAATTTGACTGTATTAAAATTTCTTACAGCTAAAGACGTCATGAGCAAAGTTAAAGGATAAATAACAGAATAAATATTGCTCATAACAGTGTTGTTATTGTATTTATTTTTACTATTATTGGTCATTAGAAAAGAATAGGAAAAATAAATGTGTAGTTCACAAGTGAAAAAATAGAAATGGCAAACATTACTCAACAACCTAATAGAAAAATGCAAAGTGAAATAGATTATTTGGTTACTTGTAAGATTAGCATTAAAAATGATTTTTAATGTCCAATGATGGTATGAGAAAATAAGTGGTTCATGAAATATTGTTTAAATTATACATTTTAAAAATATTTTGGAGGGTAATCTGTCACTGTGTATCAACATTTTAAGTTTGGTTCAGCAACTTGACTTCTTTGAGCTTCTTCTAAGTAGCTACAAAGTTGTATGTTCATTATAATATTTATCATAGCAAAGAAATCAGAATCAACATAGATGTCCATTAACAGGACTCTGACTAAATGATAATATATTCATAGACAGGATGCTATATGGATTTTCAAATTACTATGAGATATTTTTAATAATAAGAGAAAGATTTTAAATTGTACATATATTGTGACCCTAATTTTGTGTATAAAGATGTGAAAAAGTACAAAAAACTTAGAAATAACAGTAAGATTTTATGCTTTTCCATAGTTTTTAGGTTGCTTTCAATTAATTTATATTGCATAAGTATGTGAAAAGATATGTGTGTAGATACTCAATCCAAACCCACTGCCGTCAAGTCAATTCCAACTCATAGTGGCCCTATAGGACAGAGGAGAACTGCCCTATAGAGTTTGCAAGGAGCACCAGGTAGATTTGAACGGCCTACCTTCTGGTTAGCAGTGGCAGCACTTAACCACTACACCACCAAGGTTTCCACACATATACATAAACGTATAAAATGCATGTACATATTAACACTTAAAATATATCATAAACATATTATTTGATAACTGTTTGGAAGTATCAATGTTGAATTCCTAACTTTCCTCCTTTTTCTAGCTGAGGAAATTTCCTCATTTCATGCTTTGGAAACTGAGGTATGGTGGCATTCTTTAAAAGAGAAATAGGACTTAATATCCACAGATGACCTTGAAGTGAGGACCTTGAAATCATTTGGGCTATTCCTACAAAAGTTATGCTGTTGATTTTGCTAGTACAGTCAGTCACAACTGCAGTCATCTTGGGTACATACCCCACAGGCTACAGAAAAGAAGTCAAGCTTCTGTTCAAGATCGAATTGTGAGAATATGTTCAAGTCTTGCAGTGATCATATTGCTTTGTTTTTATCCTGGCAGCTGGGACAGCTTGGCTGTTAGATTGGGAAAGAGATGAGGAGAGCCCCGTATTAACATCTGCCCTCCTCCTAGGCTCTCGGAGAGAAAGGTGTGGGTACCGTGTAGTACGAAGGCAGAGAAATCCCAGTGAGCCACTGCACTGCCTGAGCAAATCCAGGAAGAATGGTGGCCACGTGACCCGAGTGAAGGAGCTGCTGCAGAGCACCCTGAGTCCGGAGCAGCTGGTGCACACGCTCGTAGAGGCCGAGCCCCCCAGTGTGCTCGTGAGCCGCCCCGCCTCGCCCTTCACCGAGGCCTCCATGATGATGTCGCTGACCAAGCTGGCCGACAAGGAGTTGGTGCACATGATTGGCTGGGCCAAGAAGATCCCTGGTAGGACTGCCTGGCTCTTAGCTTTCCATTTATCTGTAAAAAGGCGTGCCCTTAATGTTTACAGAGTGAGAGTGAAAGTGGAGGTCCACAAACTATGTCTAAATGAGGAATAGTCTGACAGCTTGATTTATAACTTTTAAATGAAATATGCTCTTTCTTCCTACCCTGATACATAATACTTCAGCAGGATCTGGAAGGCCAGGCTCAAATTTAGATTTCTTGGACTACGTACTTGGATTATGTGCTAATGTTATTGTCGTAAGTATGTAAAGATAACTATATATTTATACATATATATGTCAGAAAACCAAATCTATTGCAGTCAATTCCTACTCATAATGACATACATATGTGTATACATGCATAAATATATGTATACACATATACATGCATGCATGCATGTGTAAACATTTTAAGAATGTATTATAGAAATGCATTGTTTGATAACTGGAAATATCATTGCTGAATTCCAAGTGTTGCAGGTATGAAATTAATTAATATGCAAAAAAGCCCAAGACAGGGCTTGGCACATGGTAAGTGCTGTATAAATGGTAGCTGTTCAGTTTTTAAAAAATTTATTTGTTAAAACAATTTGTTTTATTTTATTATTGTTTCAAATATATGCAGCAGAAACACACCAGTTCGTGTTTCGACCTGTACATTTTGGTGACATCGGTTACCCTCTGAGTTGTGCGGCTGTTCTCATTCCTTTTCTAAGGTGTTCCTCTCTGCTGTTAGTTTTCATGATTATCGTTTGAATATTGACAGAACAAAGTAGACTCAGTGTAAATGATGTTCCCTCCATTTCATTTTTTAGCCCTTAGATATGTAATTTTTTTTTTTAATTAGCCCAAAAGCATCTCTCTCTTGTTTTTAGAATTGATTCATCTTCCTTGTTTGTTTTTTTTTTAACCAGCTTCTATCCCATTCTGCCTTCTCATCTTGCCTCTGGACAGGAGCTACTTATTTAGTCTTGTGTATCTACTTACACTAAGAAGCACATTCTTCAAGAGAATCATCTTATGTCTTGTAGTCCAGTCTAATCTTGGAAAACTTGGCTTCAGGAATGATTTTACCTCTGACCTAACAGAGCCCAGGGGCCACATGTTCTGGGGTTCCTCCACTTGAAATTAGACCATTAAGTCTCGTCTTTTTACTAGAATTTAGTT
Organism: Heterohyrax brucei; assembly: GCA_028571685.1. Classification (NCBI taxonomy): domain Eukaryota; kingdom Metazoa; phylum Chordata; class Mammalia; order Hyracoidea; family Procaviidae; genus Heterohyrax; species Heterohyrax brucei. Next base: position 85,408,393 of record CM053151.1, on the reverse strand, counting down.
CCGCACACTACTTGACTCCTGCTCCATCAGGGACTATCTGTTGTGTTCCCTGTCGGAGCAGTCATATGTGGTAGCCGAGCACTGTCCAGTTCTTCTGGTTTCAGGCTGATGGAGTCTCTGACTTATGTGGCTCTTTTGATCTTCTGGACTAACATTTTCCTTGTGTCTTTGGTGTTCTTCATTCTCTTTTGACAAAAACATGTTTTTCTCAAGGAGGGTTTTCAGGGTTGGTTTTGATTTTGTTGGTAGAAGAGTGAACCCTTTTTAGCATCTCTGCCTTCTGTCTGTGTTTCCTATCCGTCTGCAACATCTGCAGTTAACTCAGGAAGATGTTAGCTCACTGTTGGCTGATCAGACGTTGTCGCATTTCTTCTGTTTTTAATGTATGAGTGTATTTTCCCCCATGTGCCTCTCAGTTTGTTGTACTGTGGGGGCTTGCATATTGCTGTGATGCATACCTATTCGATCTGTGTGCTGAGCAAATAATCTGACAATCTGGACTGTATGAAGAAGAATGCAGCATCAGGATTGGACAAAGACCCATTAACAACCTGTGGTATGCAGATGACACAAAACTTTTCTTGCTTAAAGTAAAGAAGAGTTGAAGCACTTACTGACAAAGATCAAAGACTACAGCCTTCAATATGGATTACACCTCAACATGAAGAAAACAAAAATCTTTGCAACAGGTAGCATCATAATAAATGGAGAAAAGACTGATCTTGTCAAGGATTTCATTTTACTTGGGTCCACAATCAGTACACATGAAAGCAACAGTCAAGAAATCAAGACTCATTGCACTGGGAAAATCTGCTGCAAGAGACCTCTCTAAAGTGGTAAAAGACACTGATGTCATCTTGATGGTACACAGGGTCACTGTGAGCCAGAACTGACTTGATGGCACCTAAATAGTAAGTAATAATAATAATAAGCATATTTTTGCACTCCTAGGTAAGACTCTTTTGAATCTGTTTCATCCTGGTAGTTAAGCCATATGTTCGCTAGAATTTCCAACGTGAATCATAGATGACTCTCTCCCCTTCTGCTTTTGGCCTTCCAGCGCTCTGTCTGCCATCTCAGTTCCATTCGCAAACTCTTGGTATCTTATGAAAGTATTTTAAGAGGCATGGGATTGTAAGGGTAAATATGAACGGATTCTTTCAATCCCAGGGGTTCTGTTTATGACCCAAAGTTCAGGAAGTGTTAAGCATAGTGGCTCATGTTACCATCATTTAGCTTTGTTAAATAGTTTTGTATGTTCTGTTTCTTTTCTGCTTGGAAGTCAGGGTCTTACCTTTTCCAGCATTTCATGTCTCTCTGGGGGTTCTTATGGAGACAAACTCCGTCCTTTGTGTGGTCCAGTCTCAGGAACATCCAGTCGCTTCCCTTTGATTGTCAAATGTCCCATTTTAGATGATATGTTGTATCACTCTGCCTTTAATCCTCTTACCAACCTCCAAGCTTCTCTATTTTTGCATGAGTCAACTTTTTTGAACTTACTGTTATACATACACATTTGTAAACAGATAAACTCAACAGTCAGTAAGTGCTTAAAACTTGATAGCCATTTTGCTGTGCACTTTATGAATGTCACAGATAGGAACTACTTTTTACAAACTCAGGCCTGGAACAGATACCATATTTCTTTATGTATGTCTTTATGTATACCAACTTAACTGACTTTCCAGCCCCTATTTCCATAGATCATTCAGAGACTTGACTTCAGTTTCCTAGGGGTTTGTCACCTCTGAGGTGGGCCTTCTGTAGTGTTAGGGAGTTGGTGAAGAGGCCTGGGGGCCCACTGTCGTCAGACCTCGTCTACCCAACTGCCCACTGTCTGCATGGCCTGTTCAGTTCTGTCAGCTATCTGTGGTTCCTGGCGTCACTTGGGAAGCAGATAGATGTGCCATGCAGCCTCTCCTCTCTGGGATCCTCCATCCCCAGGGTGCTGCCAAGAAGCCAGTCCTGGGTCCTTACTTCTCCAGGGTTCATGGACCTTCTTGCATCCCTCTAAACCAGGGAAAGCTTTCCTCAGTGTAATACTTCTTCAGTCTGGTCTCTTCTCTCAGCAAAAGTCACACTTCTGTCTCTTCGCCTCCTCTGTTACTTCCCGACGTTCTTCTGTGGGCTTACTGGAATGGGGTGCTTTACTGGAATGGATTGCTGTTGAGACATTTCCAACTTACGGCAATGCCGTATCTGTCAGAGTAGAACTCTCCTCCATAGGGTTTTCAATGGCTGATTTTTCAGAAATTGGTCACCAGGCATTTTTTTTCCAGAGAGCCTCAGGGTAGCCACAAACTTCTACCCTTTTGGTTGGCAGCGGAGTTCATTAACTGTTTGCACCACCCAAGGCCTCCTCTATGAGGACTGCCAATTAAGGTCATGAACTCATCCTAGAAAAAGTGTTACCTACCTCACTGCTGAATAGCACTATGGTCACCTTCAAAGTACTCCTCTTGGGACGCTGTGCACCAATGCCAGCTCCTAGTCCACCCTTCAAAGCAATTTTGGAACTCTTTTTGTGGAGTGGCCATCAGAGCTTTGTCTTATTGCCCTGGATGTCCGGAATGTCCTCAAAATGTTTTCCTTTTAATATTTCCTTTGAGTAAAGAAAAAAGTCACTGGGAGTCAGATCAGATTGGTAGGGAGGGTGTTCCAATACAGCTATTTGTTTACTGGTCAAAAACCCCTTCACAGACAGCTATACAATTGAGTTTGTGAACTTGCCACCATGCCACTGTGTGCAATGGCCATTCCTTAACAAGAGTTCCAAAATTGCTTTGAAGAGTGGACTAGGTGCTGGCATTGATGCATAGCTTCCCAAAGGGAGTGCTTTGAAAGTGACCATAGTGATATTCAGCAGTAAGGAATGTAGCAGTTAGGGTAATTAAGTTCACAGACTTGTCAGACCTCGTAGGGGCTTAGGTGGTTGGAAAGAAAGGCTAGAAGGTCTTGCACTGTGTCTGTTTTCCACTTGACACTTCCCCTGGGCAACAACACAGACAGCCAGTTACCTCCTTGTTAGAGATGGAAGAGCAAGAGAAAAACATATGGACAAAAACCAAAAGACAATAAACCCAAATATCTCAGTATGCTATCTAGCTGCAAACATAGGGTTCCATTTAATCATTATAGAAATTCTCAAATGTAGGTATTGTTGCCCTATTTTTCTCATAAGAAAAACAAGGACTTAAACAGAGGTTAAGTAACCAGCTAGTTAGAACCTGAGTGAAGATTCAAACCCGAGCCCGTCTGTCTCCAAGACTGAGTGTGTGGTTGCTGTATGTGACTGAGTGTGTGGTTGCTGTATGTGCATCACACTGCCTCTATTTATCACGGCCCCATGCAGGATGCTCCACTATCTCCTTTTTGTTTTCGAAGCTCATGCCTCCCTAGAAACTCCTAGGTTTCTTTCCAGCTCCGTGACCAGTGCATCTGTTAGGCCAGCAGTCCTTTCGTCAGTAGTTACAGTTGCTCTTAAAGTTGAAATGGCCCAGAGGCAGTGCTGCTGCCCCAACAATGGTTCTAATGCTGCAGGGGAAGTTTAAAACTGAACCAATTCCTGCCAGTCTTGTCGTTTCCACAGGCCCTCACTCTGCTGTCCCAACACCTGCACCTCCCGCTCCCATCACCTGCCCGTCCCTGCTCATGGGCTAGGTCAGACAGGCAGCCCCTCCAATTATAGCAGAGCCATTTCTGTCCCAGCAAAAACAAACAAAAAAGCCCCCAAACCCGTTGCCACAAAGTTGATTCTGACTTATAAAAAAACAAGCAAAAAAAACCCTACTGCTGTCGAGTTGTCTCTGATTCATAGGCACCCTAGAGGTCAGAGAAGATCTGCCTCATAGAGTTTCGAAGGAACGCCTAGTGGATTTGAACTGCCATCTGGTTAGCAGACGTAGCATTTAACCCACTCACTGCGCCACTGGAGTTTCCATCACTATCTTACAGGACAAAGTAAAAGTGCCCCATAGAGTTTCTAAGGAGTACCTGGTAGGTGTGAACTGCCGATCTTTCGGTTGGCCGTCATAGCTCTTAACTACTCAAAGTCAAAAGTCACTGTCCTCAAGTTGATTCAGACTCATAGTGACCCTGTAGGTCAGCATAGAACTGCCCCATAGAGTTTCTAAGGAGCACCTGGCGGATCTGAACTGCTGACCTTTTGGTTAGCAGACGTAGCACTTAACCACTGCACCTCCAGGTCTCTTCTTAACCCCTGGTGCAGAGAAAATAGTAGGATATAGCTAACAAAGATCAGTTCCAATTTCCTTTTCTTCCCAAGCATTTATCTGTTTGGCCGACTGTGGGAGCCTGACAACATTCTTTATAAATTCTCAGTGAAGTCTGTCTCTAGGAGGGGTTTACGCCTGGAAATGGTGAGCCGCACATGGTATTAGTTTCCTAGGGCTGCTGTAGCAAAAGCACTGAGAAGTGGGAGGCTTTATCCATCGCTGCTGAGTCGATTCCATGTCAGAGCAACCCAGCAGGCAGAGCGGAACTGCCCCGTGTGGTTGCCAGGGAGTGGCTGGTGGCCTTAAACTACGGACTTCTTGCAGGTCTGGCGGCTAGAAATTGAATTCAGGACAACAGTAAGTTCCTGTTCTCTCCAAGGCTGTAGGGGAAAATCCTTTTTTGACTTTCTCAGCCTCTGGAAGCCCCAGACATTCCTTGAATCAGTCTGTCATCGCCTGCCTATTTTCCTCCTGTCTGTTTATCCGTCTCTTTTATGGGACACCTTTCAAATTGAATTAGAACCTATGCCCTACACTGGGGTGACCTCATGTTAATGGATAGTATCTTCAAAGGCCCTAATTCCAAACTAGGTCACATTGACAGGCGCCATGGGTTAGGCCTTAGTGTGAATTTGGGGGGAACAATTCAATGGAAAACCCAAACCCCAAACCAAACTAGTTGCTGTTAAGCTGATTCCAACTCTCAGCAGTCCTAAAGGACAAAGTAGAACTGCCCTAGGGTCTCCAAGGCTATAATCTTTACAGAAGCAGACTGCCATGTGTTTCTTCCGTGGAGCAGCTAGTATGTTCGAACTGCCAACCTTTTAGTCAGCAGCCAGGTGCTTAACCACTGCACCACCCAGGCTCCTACAACACTTAACACATACCTTAAGTTTAAACCTTGATTTCCCTTAGCCAGCATTCAGCCACATCTTAAAATGCTGATTATTTCTCTGAGTTGTTTGGCTTTCTCTTAGCTTTTTAAAAGTCTTGCTGTTTCTGGTTTCACAAACGTGGGGCGCTGAGGAGGAGGGCACATGTGTCTGACAGCCTCTTGCTTTCCCCAGGCTTTGTGGAGCTCAGCCTGTATGATCAAGTGCGGCTCCTGGAGAGCTGCTGGATGGAGGTGTTAATGCTGGGGCTGATGTGGCGCTCAATCGACCATCCTGGCAAGCTCATCTTTGCTCCAGACCTCATTCTGGACAGGTGAGAAAAAAACATTGTGTTGCTTTCTTCTCTGATATGTTTGAGCAAGGCCACAGTTAAAATCTCACACCTGAAAAGGGCAATTAGAAAATGAGAATGTCATCTGCCCTTCACTGGGTCAAGAACCCCAGGAGGAGGGAGCCTAAGTATGACCCGTCATCCCTGTGACTCACCTTTATCTGGTGGTGCAGCGGCACCCACCATTAGTGTCTGAAGAGGTACACTTGTGACCTGCACAGGTCAACTTAGATTTCTCTACGTCAAAAATTCCATTTTCACTCTATACTTTTAAGTTGTCCTGCTGTTCTTTCCACCTGCAGAGACTGATTATGTACCCAGCTATCTAAAGATAGCTTTTAAACCTGGCAAATTAATTTTAATGTGCTTCAGCTTACCTTCATGGGGGATGCTGGTGGGTCAGTGGTAGAATTCTCATCTTCCATGTGGGAGACTCAAGTTTGATTCCTGGTCAGTGCATCTTACAGACACTAAGACTAGGAAGAAAGACCTGGTGATCTAAACCCCCAAAACCTGCTGCCATTGAGTCAATTCTGACTCATAGCATCCCTGTAGGACAGAGTAGAACTGCCCATAGAGGTTCCAGAGAGCACCTGGTGGACTCAAACTGCTGACCTTTTGGTTAGTAGCCATAGCACTTAACTACTGTGTCCCCAGGGTTTCCCCTGGTGCTCTGCTTCTGGAAAAAGGCCAGCCAGTGAAAACCCCATGGATCACAGTGGCCTAAGACAGCTGCGCATAGTGTGACCATAAGTGAACTTAGTGACAGTTAACAACAACAAAAACTCACCCCAGTGCACGTGCTGCGTAGTGGTTTTTTGAAACGAGTGAAAAGAGTTATTAAAACCAGATGAAAGTTAACAGAAATTGGGGAATGATACTGCTCATGCTGTCACTTGCTTGCCTTTAGTTTTCTTTTAAAGAATGCAGATAAATGAACACATTTTTAATGGACTTAAATTGTTTTTGGAAGGAACACGGCAACATATTACAGTATCCAGACTTTCTTCTAGAGGAAAAGAAAAATACTTTCTTGGTGTAAATTTGAATGGTTTGAAAAATCTTCATGGACATAGATTTTTTGTAAGTTGATAAAAGTGCTGATGCTGAATGTTCAGTCACTTTTGACTCTATGCATATAGTAGGAGAATGTCCAGTGCTGAGACCAAACAGAACCTGACCCCAGCTGTTAGTATTAGCTCATTAGAGGGCATGAAGGTTCCCATGCTCACGCTACCCACGTGAAGAGCAGCACCCCAAAGCGCTAGCACCGATTCTGCCTGTTGTCATGCGTGACCAGATTGACACAAGGCATCTTCCTGAGCAGCAGAGGAGTTTTGGTGGAGCCTTTGGCAAGAGCTAGAGCTTGGCATGTGGCTTGAGCAGGGGCAAGTCCAGGTAGGGAAACACAGAGGAAGGTTCTGGAAGCCCAGAGCAGTGAGGGGCATCAGACTCTTCAGTAACAATCATGATACAGTGTAATGGTTTGTATGTGCCAGGCTCCGTCTTAAGCCTTGACGTGTATTCACTCATTTAATTTTCTCAACCTTCATTAAACCTTGGAGGCAATTAGCATTATTATCCCTATTCTTCAGATATGAAAAAAACAAACCCACTGCTGTTGGGTCAATTCTAATTCCTAGTGACCCTATAGAACAGAGTGGAACTGCCCCATAGGGTTTCCAAAGAGTGCCTGATAGGTTTGAACTACTGACCTTTTGGTTAGCAGCTATAGCACTTAACCACAACACCACCAGGGTTTCCTGCCCAGAAGTGACAGGGTGGCAAGTTGTACAGCTGGATTTCGGGATTTGGTTCTGTAGTCCACCCACAGCAGCAGTTTTTTTGCCTCTCGAGGATAGAGAGTGGGCAGCAGACAGAGGAGGCTAAAGACAAACTGCCTTTCTACTTTGTCTTAGAATAGCACTACTCTACTTTGCCCACTTTAGAAGCCCCCTGCTGATCACCTCAGGGTGCCATGTTACAAGGCAAACTGCAAAGCCAAGCCCCGAACCAAACAATTGCTGTCATTCATTCATTCACTCATTCGTTGTATACTTAACTAAAGATACACCCTACCCCACCTCTACATGTACACATATATAAATATGAATATATAATTTTCCTAGGAATTTTCACTAGAGAGCTCTACCCTTTGATAAACCAGTAAGTTTGCTTTCTAAGACATTGAGAATTTATTATTTTATGTTTTGTCTTGATATCTAAATCAACTTCAAATTTACTGTTTATTTTCCTTGTTTCCTTCCTGGCTTTTGGTTTGGTTACATCTCTTCTTTCTCGATATGGATTAACTCTTTTAAGTATGTGTATAAGTTATTTTAAGTTGACATATATCCTGGATAAATATTAGGCCTACCTTTCAGCTAGGTGACAGAAGAAAAAATTTTTTTTTTCTTACAAATTACCTCTAATCGATTCATAGTGCTGTCTATAGATATGAGGTCTGACAATTATGTTTGCGAACTCATCCTGGAAAAAAGTGCTACATACCTCTTTGCTGAATATCATTATGGTCACCTTTGAAGTATTCCCCATGGGAAGCTGTGCACTGACACCAGTGTCTAGCCCACCCCTCAAAGAAATTTTGCAATTCTTTTTCTGGAATGGCCATCAGAGCTGTCATTATACTACCCTTGATGTCCTGAATGTCATCAAAATGTTTACAGACTTGCCACTGTGTATAATGGTCATTCCAGAAAGAGTCCCAAAATTGCTTTGAAGGGTGGACTAGGCACTGGCATTGGTGCATAGCTTCCCACGGGGAGCACTTTGAAGGTGACCCTAGTGATATTCAGCAATGAGATGTGTGGCACTTAGAATATTTAAGTTCAGGGACTTAATTGTCAGACCTCATGTATGGTAGTCATGTGTTTTACAACATATAAAGCTACTATATTAGATTGTGTATAGGAGACGAGTTCTTGGGAAATTTAAATATCTTCATCTTCAGCAAGTATTTCTTGATATGCCTACCAGTGTGTGTTTTTTTGTTGTAATTGCTATTGTTTTTAACACATTAACTTTCTGAAGTCTAGAACGTCAAGTCTAACACAGTTCAGTTTCTTGGTGCATCTATTATACTGATAAATACACTTTTATGTGATAGGTAGTTATCTGGAGAAGTTGTTTATTCAAAAAATTTTCACAAATTCAGGAACCATGCCCCATAATTAAGCCAGTCCTGTTATACATTTTGGGTAAATAATCATCACACTTCTTGAAAATGACTATTTTTGCTGAATTGTCCTATCAGAGTTCCTTCAAGCAGTGGCATGAGTGTATAAGCTAGTGAATACAACTAAATTAGCCCATTTGTGGATACTGCAACTGTAATTTCTGTTTCCCTTTATTCTCATTGAGGCATCTGCAGAGAGAAAACTTGAATCTACTGAGGATGAGAGGAAAATCCGGTTATCTCAACTTATTTCTAACAAGGTAGTTCTTCTTTTAGTAACCACTAGAATCATAAATTCATGCGAAGATCTACCACAGAATTTGAGCTTCTGTTCTCTCAAAAAAATCATATACGAAAACTGCCAATTAAGTTCACGAATTCATCCTGAAACAAGTGCTACATACCTCATTGCTGAATGTCACTACAGTCACCTTCCAAGTGCTCTACTTGGGAAGCTATGCACCAATGCCACTGCCTTGCCCACTGTAGAAAGCAATTGTAGAACTTTTTCTGGCATGGAAAACCTGGTAGCGTGGTGGTTAAGAGCCTATGTCTACAAACTTTGAAGTCGGCAGTTCAAATCTGCCAGGCACTCCTTGGAAACTATATGGGGCAGTTGTACTCTGTCCTCTAGGGTTGCTGTGAGTTGGAATCAACTTGATGGCAGTGGGCTTGGCTTGGGCTTTTTGTTTTTTCTGGAATGGCCCTCAGCGCTGTTGTCGCATTATTCTTGATGTCCTGAGTGGCATCAAAATGTCTTTCCTTTTCAATATTTCCTTTATCTTCAGCTAAAGAAAAAAGTCTCTGGGGCTAGATCAGGTGGGTAGGGAGGGTGTTCCAATACAGTTATTTGTCTTCTGGCTAAACAACCACACAATGAAGTTTGTGAACTTGCCACTGTGCCTCCGTGTGCCGTGGCCGTTCCAGAGAGAGTTCCAAAATTGCTTTGAAGGGTAGAGTAGGCAGTGGCATTGATACACAGCTTCCCCAGGGGAGTATTTGGAAAGTGATCATAGTAGCATTCGGCAGTGAGGTACATAGCACTTAGAACAATCACGGTCACGGAATTAATTGTCTGTCAGACCTCATGTGCTAAGACATTTTTGTGTCTTTAGTATCATCAGGAGCTTGTCTCATGTTAAATGTTATTAAAAAGCCAGTAAAAATTTGGAACTGGGCTTGGGCCCCTTTTTCACAGAGTTCTGTGGGGTTACATCATTCATTCTGAATGTACAGAGTATACCTTCATATTCTTCATTTATTTATTGATTTTTCTTCATGACACCCACAGAGTTTTCATGTCTGAATTTTCACTTGCTCTTTTTTACCCGGGTAATTTTCATTTCAGTTCAGTAGAGATTTGCTGAGGCCTTGAGCCCTCTCACTCCACTGCTGCGCACACAGAAGTAAACTGTGGCCTGCAAGCACAGGTGTGCTATCAGAAGATATATTTTGTGGCTACAAGACAGTGTCCCCCAAAGCAAAGCCCACTCATTCTTACAAAGGACTGAACTTCTTTTATAAAGGACTGGTTGTGAAATAATGATATGTTCCTTTTTTTTAAATGCTGGTTTATGGGCAAATGGGGTACAAAAGTAAATTTTCATGAGTAGGTTGGTTTGGTTGCTATATTATGTCAATATTTAATATTCAAAGTACATGTATTCTGTCCTTAAATCTTTTAATCTCATCCTAATTTCTTACTTGTAATTCATTTTCAATCCATAGTTATAGATTTCATTAATTTCTTATTTGCAAGTCCTTCCCCACTCTGTTCTGCATAAGTTATCCTAAATTACAGCTTCAGGGGAGTGTCATTGTACAGACATTGTACCTTATTTCTCCTGTATTCCAAGAAATGTATTCGATTCCTACAACCTGTGAAGTGAGTGACACAATCTAACCATGCCACACCTTCAGTAAAGTGGTCTGCTGTCACACCTGCTGAACAGAAAGCAGTTAGACCGAGTTCTCTAGGCTTGGTTTAGAACTTGACTTTTGCACACATTCTGTTTGATTACTGTGAGTTGCAGCATTTATCAGGGCATAAGATGCCCTGCAATGTAAGAGTCTCTCTCTCCATTTTTGAAATATAATGTACTTTGAAAATGACGTGTGTTTTCAAGAGGACATTGTACTGATTTCAGTATTCAGAGAATGTTCTTAGGCACAGGTCGCAACTCTGGAAAACGGGGTTGATTTCAGATGAATCCCTTAGCACCATACCTAGGGCAGGGGGCAGTGGGTGACCAGGGGAATCTCATGAAACAATAAATGGCCAAACTGTTAAAGCATCAATGGAAGACTTGATGGATTTTTGTTTTTCTTGGTATCATATGTCCTCATGCTCAACAGTTACAATTTCCGTAATTAATTGTCCCAGGCAGAGTGGCTTGACAATGTGACATGAGGGATATTTAGTGAACACGTGTTTCTTGCACCTCTACTGTGTGCAGGAAACCCTGGTTAAGTGGTTAAGTCCTATAGCTGCTAAACCAAAGGTTGACAGTTCGAATCTACCATATGCTTCTTTGAAATTCTGTCCTATAGGGTCTCTATGAGTTGGAATCAACTTGACAGCAGTGGGTCTTGGGTTTCTACTAAGTGCAAGGGTATGCTGCCTGCCTGGAATAGCTCAGAGCAGGGAGGGGTTAGAGAAATGGAGTGATGGAGTAAGGGGAGGGTTGCGGGTTTCCCACGGGTTCCAGCTCCAGTTACCCAGGGCTTTGATTCTCGTAGGCAGCCTTTTCCTGTAGGTGACTTTTAGGGGCATGAATGTTTTATCACTGTAACCTGTGTGCTTTTGTAAATCCTTGACTGACCAGGAGTGAGCAGTTTCTTTGCCTGAAGTGTTGTGTTGGTGAATTTTCTATGGTGTGAATGCCCCAGAATGTAGGAACTTGGTAAGCTGTCTTAAACAGCACTGTACTTCAAGGGAAAGGCTTCCCATCATATGAGGTACCCAGTAGTGTCAGTATATTTGGAATTTTCAAAGGCCCCTTCCTCAGTACCACCATCACTAGAAATGGGGTGGGGAAAAGGGAAGAGGTTCTTAGGTTCTTAGCCAGTTTTCTGCAGGCCTCAGGTCCCTTTTAGGCACTACTAAAAAAAAATCCAAACCTGTTGCCAGCAGGCTGATTGTGACTCATAGTGACCCTATATGACAGAGTGGAACTGCCTGCCAGGGTTTCCAAGGAGTGGAAATTTTTTGGTTACTAGCAGAGCTGTGGTCACAACTACTCGTCAGTGTGTACAGCAGGCTTTTAGGAGCAAATGCAGGTTTTGTGGCAAAGGCATCTGCTTGTCAAGGACTTCCAGTACCTCTATGATTGATGACAACCAAAGTTGTTTCATAGCAGTGGGGTGGAATAATGTGTCTGGCCACAGTGAGTAGAAGCTGGATGTTTTCTAGATAAAGTTCAAGTGAATAACTTCAAAAGTATACTTTAAAAATTCATTTTTATAAAGAAGTGATCAAAAGAATTTTGATTATATGGCTCAGTCAAAGCTTTTCTCATACTTTTGCTTAAAAGCAACTCAAAAATGTCCACAGTTCCACTTGTAGCTTTCTTTCCTGATTCTAATTAATCTCGTTTGGTTTTGATTTGTCTGTTGTGTTGGCCTTTTCCCAGTGGCCTTTAGACTTCCCGAAGTTTCTAAATGACCACCTGGAAGTGAGAGTCCAGCTCTAGACATGAGGGATTATTGCTTCTTCAGATATTTGCTTCTGTAATGTTCATACGTCCTCATTAACACACCAGATGTTTTTCCTAATGAGAGAATGGAATGTCTCGTTTTAATAACATGTGTCCTATCTAGGGCTGGATGGCTCAAACAATTCTAGATAGAGAATTATCAACAGGTTTAAAAAGCATGTGGTAAATAGGTAGGAGAATGTAGTTCCACTGCACACTTTTGCCTACGTATTCTAGTAAAGGTAATTCAAGTAATTGTATATCGCTAGGAATGGTCTCATTAACACTGTGTTAGAATGAAAGGAGGTACAAGATGAAATTTGAGAATAAAAACAAAATACTCCTTAATGCTTTGGATGATGGCCTGAAATTGCACCTTCCTTACATTTCCAAATGATCTTTTGTAGGGATGAGGGGAAGTGTGTAGAAGGAATTTTGGAAATCTTTGACATGCTCCTGGCAACGACTTCAAGGTTTCGTGAGTTGAAACTCCAACACAAAGAGTATCTCTGTGTCAAGGCCATGATCCTCCTCAACTCCAGTGAGTAACGGCACAGCTGGGTTGTGTTTTCTGGGGGAAGGGTGTTGTTTCTAGAATGGCATGGTGTTGAGAAGAGTACTGAACTTTTTCCTCTGTCTGTAAGAGGCAAATGGGTTTCCATCTGTCTTCCGTTTTATTTTAAGAAATTTCAACTGCAATTAACTTCTAAACGTGAATTATTCATTGAGTAAATTACTGGTGGTCCATATAAAAGGTGGCTCAAGCTGCTGACTGGGAATGAACTTTGAAAAAGTGACCTTCCAGCCTTTTTTCCTGGTTTTCTGTGGTTACCAGACATTTATATGTCCTAATTTGAGTTCTGCTTTCACAGATATGTTTATTCATTTACTCATTCAGTGAAGAGACTAAAGATACCATCCTATCTGCAAATAACTCCTAGTGCAGGGAGAAGAGAGATAAAACAGATCATTAAATAGAATGGTCTCAATGCTATACTAAAGTCTATGCAGAGCACTATAAGAAAACGGGAAAACCCTGGTGGGGTAGTTGTGCACTCCTACAGCTGCTAACGGAAGGATTAGCAGTTTGGATCTCCGAGGCACTCCTGAAAACTCTGTGGGATGGTTCTACTGTGTTCTCTGTAGGGTCGCTATGGGTCAGAATCAACTTCCTGGCAGTTAGGTTTTTGTTGTTGTTGTTTTATAGGCAAACAGGAGGCCTGATGCCACAGTAATTAAGAGTTTGGCTGCTAACCCAAAGGTCAGCAGTTCGAATCCACCAGGAGCTCCTTAGAAACTCTGCGGGGCAATTCCCCTCCATCCTGTGGGGTTACTGTGAGTGAAATTCAATGCCAATAAGTTCAGTTTGGTTTCTTTTGGGCAGAGCAGTGGTTAGGATATCAGCTGCTAACCAAAGTACTGGCAGTTTGAATCTACCAGCCACTGCTTGGAAACTCTAGGGGACAGTTCTAGTCTGTCCTATATAGGGGCATTATGAGTTGGAATTAAATTGATGGCCGTAGGCTTGGGTTTTAGTTTGTAGGAAAAGATAAGGAGGAGAGACACTGGATGGTTGCTGAGGGGAGTGATGAAGGAGGGGCAGGTATTAGCAGTGCAGTTGGAAGGAGCAGGCGTGGCACAACGGAAGAATCTGGGCGAGCTTGGAGCTGCAGGTCACCCATGGACCGCCAGCGGGGAGCTGGGAAGGACCGGAAAAGCTGGTTCTGACGTTACACTAAACACCTTGGGTTGAGAACTGCTGTTTTGGCATTCAGCAGCCATGGAAGAGGTTTTGGGCAGGGGAGTATCTTAAATCTTAACTTTTAAAACAACAGAAATCTGTGATACATTATGCAAGTTTCTTTTATATCAGCCAAAGGAGCATCCCGGAAGCCGTATCACAATGCAGAATCTGGCCGCACAGGTCCAGGTTGCCCCCTCATCTGTCTCTCTGTCCAGGCTGTCCTCATTTCTTCTCTGACACCCTCACATCCTCCATTGTAGACATTGTTTTCATGAAGTAGAGAGGGGACCCTTGCGAGAGCAGTGCTTCTCAAACCATCAGACTCTTGGTAGTGAAGGCCCTTTTTTTTTTTTCTTAAATTTTCAATTCTCTGTGGACAGCAAAACCCAAACCCATTGCTGTTGAGTCAGTTCCAACTCATAGTGACTGTATACTATAGTTACTTTTATAAAATACAGTAAGAATGAATTACTAGAAAGAATGAAATAAAAATGCAAAATACAAACCATGGTTTCTCTGTATTACATTTTAAGTCAGCTGATTCAAAATTTCTCTGTCAATTGTGGTAAAGGTTTCTAACTGTGCACACCTGATTTCTCCTCGTTTCTCTGTGGACCAGGAGCAGCCTGTACTTTGAGGAGCTGTCCTCTAGGGCATGGAGTGCCGCCAGGGAGTTGGCTGGGTCTGGGGATGGGGGGAGTTAAAGCTCTGGGGGAAAAAGGAAGGAGACACAAAGAAGGAACGTGAAGGTACAGAGACCTGAAGACACCCCTTGTGTGCTGCTTAGTTGAGTCTGAGTCTGGCCCTGCCCGCCTAATAGGACATCTGGCTGCACCCAATACTACCCCCACCCTTCTTCTGGAAAGCAGTTTGTAAGTAGAAATGATAAATTATCAGACAAATGAGAATATGAGAAAAAGCACAGAAATCTCGTAAATGCTTTGGAGCTTCTGGCATTTTCTTGGCACTTATTATTCCATTCACCTTTTACTTGATGACATGAGGGTCCAGCTGACTGTGGCCATTAAGATGATGTGCTGGTTGCAGATGCCCTCCCAGACCCCTTGGAACTGACTTAAGAAAATCACCTTTTTCTGACATTCTCTTTGAACTTGTCTACAAATGTTACCTCGTGTGTGCTACGTTTCTATTTGTTGAAAGGAGGATTTCCTTCAAAAGTACATTCCTGTGATAACCAATGTCACGAAGTATTCTGTGTACTCATTTGTTTCATGTGAAGCTAGTTTGTTCTGTAAACCTTCATCCAAAGTATAATTTTAAAAAAAAAGCTACCATCCTGGCAGAAAAAGATCACCAAATGCTAGATTATGGGGGCTTCTCTTACTTTCAGAAATATCTAGAACTCCTTGCTGTGTGTCAGAGTGCTCCTGGAAAAGCAGTGTGCTTGTTGTTATGACACTGTACAGTACAAAGCCTTCCATTTGGTAAGGCTCCTCTCTGTCACCTCAGCCTCTGAGAGATCATATTGTGTTGTTGTCAGAAGCTTGCAATGACATCTGTGCAAACGGGAAAGACTAAATGCATGGTGTTCCTCCTGCCCTGCCTGACAGCGCCACCGTGTTAAGACGGTTACAGAGGACGTGGGGACATGTGATGCAGTTACCACTTGTGGTGAAGAATGAGAGAATTTGCAGTAAATCCCCATTTAAGGGATCTTCTTTTAAGGAAGCTTTTTGTCAGCCTGGTCATCATAACAGTTGTCAAAATAAATTTATTCTCTTCAGCATCACTGTTAGGAAAAGGGGATTCTGTTCCTACTGGCAACTTCCCACTGTAAGGAGAAGTGAGTCTTTTCTGTGCTACCTTTGAAGGATTCAAGGGCACAGGCTCTTTAGATGATTTGTAGCATTAAATTAAAAACAAACAAATAGGGATGAAATTTACCTTCCCCTATTAAACAGGTAAATCAACTGATAGACAATATGAAATAAACATTGGATGGAAGGCCACATGATGGACAGTGATCCCCAAGATGATGGACATGAGCATGGGAAGAGTAGAAAAGGGGGGCCCAGGTAAAGAACAGTGGTATCCGGAAGTGAGAGAGCAGAGCTGTAAATGTAGGAGGCCCAGGCAGCCAGGATTGGCAGGTCGAGTTCTGAGGAAGAAAGAGCTGTGTATGGAGAGCTGTGGAGAGCTACAGAGGGCCTTTAGGCCTTCAGCTGGGTACTAATTAGGACATGCTTGTAATGACTCTAACCAAGGACAATGAAAGAACCTCCAGAGAAAGTCAGATAATCCCTAGAGTTCGCACAGTTCGCACCAGCCTTGTAATATACTGCATCCCGGGTAGAACACTCATAGTATTGCCCAAGTGAGTAAATAAAGACATTGCCGTCAAGTTGTTTGTGGTTCATGGTGACCCCGTACGTAACAGAGAACTGTTCCATAGAGTTTTCTGGATGGTGACCTTCGTGGAAGCTGTCTGAGAGCCTTTCTCCAGGGGAGTTGCTGGGTAGGTTTGAACTGCCAACCTTTGGGTTAACAGGCAGTTACAAACCAATTGCTTCACCCAGGTTCCTTCCGTTGGCTTGAGGAGGGGGAATTATTAGCCTCTAAACTGAATCCTGCCAAACAAAGATTAAAAACAAGCCCTGGAAGGATCAAACGATTGCCAAGTAACTTAACTATGCCCTGGAACAAAGGCCAAAGAATATGCAGAACCTAAAACCAAAACAACCACATTGCTGTCAAGTAGATTCTGACTCACAGTGACCCTGTAGACAGTGCAGACCGCTCCATGGAGTTGCTAGGGAGTACCTGGTGAATTTGAACTGCTGACTTTTTGGTTAGCAGATGTAGCACTTGACCGCTATGCCAGCACCTAGCAAGGTAAAATTTACACTGTCAGATGACCAATCAAAAATTATCGAGTGTGCCAAGAAGTAGGAAAATATGACCTATAATGAGGAAAAAAAAATCAATCAGTTGAAAAACACCTCAAAATGATATGGATGACAGAATTAATAGAGAAGAATATTAAAGCAGTTACTATAATTCTATTCTGTATGTTCAGGAAGTAGAGGGAAGTATGAGCATGTTGAGGAGAGACATGGAAAATATGAAACACCCAAATTGAATTTCTTGATGTTGAAACTGTGTCTGGATAAGATTAACAGCAGATTAGGCATAGCAGAGAAAAATACTAGTAAATGTGAGACATAGCAATAGAAACTGTCAAAAAATAAATGGAAAGCAAAGGACTTTAAAAAAATGAACAGAGCATTGGTGAGCTTTGGGACCACTACAGTTATCTACTTTACAGATAATCGGAGTCCCTGAAAGGGAACCCACTCCCGTCAAGTTGGGTCCAACTCATAGTGGCCCTAGAGGTCAGAGTAGAACTGCCCCATAGAGTTTCCAAGAGCACCTTGTGGGTTTGAACTGCTGGCATTTTGGTGAGCAGACGTAGCACTTAACTCACTATGCCACCAGGGTTTCACCTGAAGGGGAAAGAGGTACAAAAATATTGGAAGACACAATGGTTGAAAAATTTCCAAATTTAATGAAAAGATAAACAGATCCAAGAAACTCAGTCAGTCCCAAGCGTAAGAAAACCACACTGTGGCACATCATAATCAAATTGCCTAAATCTTTTTAAAAAGAAGCTGAAGAAGAAAGACATATTACATACATAGGAACAGAGACAGGGATGACAGCAAGCTTTTCTTTTGAAATGCTAGTCAAGAGCACAGGGGAATAATGTTTTTAAAGTACTGTACTTTAAAGTACCTGTTCAGTGTCCTAAGTTCTACTTCAGTGAGTAGCATCTGGGGTCTTAAAAGCCTGTGAGTGGCCATCTAAGATAGTCCATGGGTCTCACTCCTTCAGAAGCCAAAAAGAATGAAAAAAGTGAAAGGGAAAGGTTAGAACAGAAGACTCATGGCCCCGCCTGCCACGGCTGCTACCCAACCGAGTCCGGTACGAACAGTGGCTACCACCGCTGACTGCTCCGCTAGAGATCATGACAGAGAACCCTGGGCAGAGCTAGAGAAGAAGACAGAACAAAATTATAATGCACAAACTAAGACCAGATTTACTGGCCAGACAGAGATTAATGAAACTCTGAGTATGGCCCCCGAACACCCTTTTAGCTCCGTAGTGAAATCACTCTTGAAGTTCAATCTTCAGCCAAAGATTAGATTGGCTAATAAAACAGAATGAGACTGAAGGGGCGCATCAGCCCAGGCACAAGGACTGGAAGGCAGGAGGGGTCAGGGAAGCTGGAAATAGGGAACCCAAAGTCGAGAAGGGACAGCATTAACATATTGTGGGATTGTTAACTAATGTCATAAAACAATAGGTGTCCTAACCAGTTAATAAGAAACTAGTTTGTAAACTTGCATTTAAAGCACAATAAAATAAATAAAAACATTTTTAGATATATAAGAACTCTTACAATTCAATAACTTAAAAATGAGCAAATAAACAGATGTTTCCTCAAAAAAGATACGTTATTACAACTAATTACAGAAATAATGTGCAGAATCATTATTCAGTAAGGAATGCAAATTAAAATTCAAATGAGGAACTACGATACAGCCAACAGAAAGGCTGAAGTTAGAGACTGACTATATCAAGGTGCTTGTGAGAATGTGGAGCAACTGGAAGTCTCGTAGACTGTTGGTGAGAATGTGAAGTTCAACTACTTAGAAAACCTGTTGGGGCAGACACCTACCAGAAAACTCAGTGTTTCAGCTCCTTAGTAATTACCTAAGAGAGATGAGAGCATATATTCATGCAAGAACTTGCACACAATGTTCATGGCAGCTTTATTTGTAATAGCCCCAGATTGACAACGGACTAAATGTGTATCAATAGGCAAATGAGTAAATGAGCTGTGGTTGTATCTGTACAATGGTGTGCTCATAAGCAGTAAAAAGGATTGAACTACAGATACATACAACTGTGTAGATAAACATCAGAAATATTGTGTTGAATTAAAGAAACCAGACACAAAACAGTACATACTGTGTGACCCTATTTATATAAAATTTTAGAAAAAGCAAATTATAGTGACAGAAAGCAGATGGGTGATTGACTGGGGTTCAGACAAGAAGTTTGAGGGCTGGATATGTTATGAAGGACACAAAGAAACTTTTAGATGTGATGAGTGTGTTCATTTTTTATTGTAATGCTGATCACACACAGACACACAGACACACACAAGGTCCAACAATTAAGTCCATGAACTTAATTGTTCCATTTCCTACATACCTCACTGCTGAATGTCACTATGGTCACCTTCCAACTGCTCCCTTTGGGAAGCTATGCATCAGTGCCAGTGCCTAGTCTACCCTTCAGAACAATTTTGGAACTCTTTCTGGAATGGCCATTGCTCGTGGTGGCATGGTGGCAAGTTTGCTAACTTAATTGTATAGCTGTGTGTGAAGGTGTTTTTAGCCAGTAAACAAATAACTGTATTGGAACACCCTCCCTACTCACTTGAATTTTTCCTTTACCTGAAGATAAAGGAGATATTGAAAGGAAGACATTTTGATGACTTTCAGGACATCAAGGGTAATGTGATGACAGCTCTGATGGCCATTCCAGAAAAAGAGTCCAAAATTATTTTGAAGGGTAGATAAGGCACTGGCATTAGTGCATGGCTTTCCCAAGGGGAGTGCTTGGAAGGTGACTGTAGTGACATTCAGCAATGAGGTATGTAGCACTTTTCCCAGGATGAGTTCACTAACTTAGTTGGTGGTCCTCAGGTGTGCGTACACACACACACACACACACACACACACACGTATCAGTTCAAATTCACCAGGTGCACCTTGGAACTGTATGGGGGCAGTTCTAGTCTGTCCTGTAGGATTGCTGTGAGTCAGAATCTGCTTGATAGCGGTGGGTTTGGTCCCTTTGGTTTTATACGTGTGCATGCATGTATATGTCAAAACTCATCAGAGCATACACATTAAAGATGTTTAGGCAATTTTATGTTAGTTATATTTTGAGGAATCTTTAAGTAACATAATGAAAACAAAATAGAAAAAAGGACTCAGAAACCAAACCTTGAGGACTTAGTGGAAAAGGTTTATTGCCAGGCAGGAAACCAGTTCTAGCACATGGCAGAGCCTTGAGGGGCTGAGGACAAGGAGAAGAGAAACAGGCTAGGTCTTTTGTAGTTGTAAGACTGTGGACAGTCTGTGTCCCACTTTCGGACAGCAAAGTCGCTGATGGCTGCCGTTTGGCTGCCGCTATCTGGCTTGTTGGGTTAGGTGTGCATTGGGCTGCCTGGAGGCAGTTGGTTTCCTGCACAGGTTTGGCTCCTGACATTTATATAGGGCACGTTCACGGTGGGATTATGCCAGTCAGGCCTGCACTGGCGTCAGCGTACTGGGTGGACAGGTCGGGCTGTGTCAGTATTTTTGCTTTTAGTAGTTACATACTTCTGGGCTGTGTGTCTCTACTATCAGTGGCTATGATATGGAATGGAAGCTAACTTCATGAGCCAACTAAACTTCATTCACTAAAATATTTACTGAGTTTCCAGTGTATGTAAGTGACTTCTCAACACAAAGGATGTAAAAATAATCTAGAGAGAATGCTCTGGGTCTAGAACAGGGAATATGTACTTAATCTGATGGTTTCTGAGTTTAAGAAGAGGCGTACCTTCCTTTCCATGGGAAGGTGAGGGAGAGATAGGGCAGCACCATTCTAACTCCTTCTGTCTCAGCAGTCCCCTTCCACTCCCCTTCTCTTTGTCTCGGTCTTCTGGGCTACCATAACAAAAGACCACTGAGTGGTATTTTCAAGTTTGTTGTCTGAGTGAGCTTCTGAAGGCTAGTAGTCCAGATCAGGATAGTGGCTTTGTTAATTCTTTCTGGGTACTCAGAAGAACTGTTGCCTGCCTCTCTTCTGGCTTCTCGTGGCTCCTGGACGTCTTTGGTGTTCCTCAGCTTGTGTCTACCTCTGTAGTCAAGTAACTGCCCTTCTTCTTTCTAGTGCTATGCCAATTATCTTTTGTAAGAAATCACTTGGATGAGATTAGGACCCATTCTGCTCCAGTATGACCTTATATTAACTGATAATAGCATTGAAGACTCTTTCCAAACAAGGTCACAGCCACAAGACTGGAGTTTAGGACTTCAGCATTTCTTGGTTGGGGACATAATCCTACCCATAATACCTTTGACACCTTTGAATTATTCACCATACATCATGTGTGTGTATATGTATATGATATATAGGACATATATTCTATTCATATACTCCAGGTTATCTAGAACCCACTCTATTCAGCCTTCAGCTTCTTTTGAAACTAAGACAACAAAAAATGCTGCATTTAACATCCTTACAATATTCATTTTATAACCTTAAAGATATTTTACAACTGTTGCACTTAATGTACTAACATGCTCATATCATCTCATCATCTGGGAACTTGAAGACTAAATAAATCTTTCCTTGGGTAAAAGTACTTCCTTGGGTAAAAGTACAGGGTCTCTGTGGTTGGAGTCAACTTGACAGCAATGTGTTTGGTTTGGATAGAAGTAATGAGGGTGCTCAATTTAGGAAATAGAATCAGTCATACTTACATTTAGTCTTTTAAAATATTTAAAATTAGGAATAGATCTGTTTCTTGAAGCAAGTTTAAGACTTAAAAACATATAACTTTTCATTAAGCGAATGAAATTATTGTTAGATGCTTTTGAGTTGGCCCTGACTCACAGCAACCTGATGTATAACAGAACAAAATGGTGGCCAATCCTGTGTCCTCCTCTCAGTTGTTATGTTTGAGTCCATTGTTGCAGCCACTTCATCGTCCCTTTCATTGAAGATCTCCTTCTCTTTTTCTGACCCTTTATCAAGCATGATGTCTTTCTTCTGATGACATGTCCAAAGTACGTGAGATGTAGTCTCACATCCTTGCTTATAAGAAGCATTCTGGCTGTACCACCTCCAGGACAGATATGTTCATTGTTTTGAGTTTCCATGGTATATTCAATATTCTTTGCCAAGAAATGAAAGAAATAGAGGGTTAAGCCAGGCAATCCTATTTTGCATTCAGAAAGTTATTAAGAAACACTAACTCAAAGTTCCCATGAACTACGTGGGTGGAGAAAGGATGCACAGGACGGTCCTTAAAAGGGAAGGTGGGCTCTCTCCCATTGATGGAGAATGCAGGGGCAGAGCGGCAGTGGATACCAGCCTTGTCGTGTCATAAGCTGAGGCTAGGTGTCAAGAGGATGAGTTATGGCTAGAGGTTCTTGTCCTCAACACCCACCCACCCACCCACCCACCCACACCATTATACCTCTCAAAAGCCAGTAGGTTTTTTTTCTGTCCCCGTTGGTCAGTATTCTGAGATTTTTATTAAATGCTTTAGATTTTCTGAGCTATTTGCTTTTGGTCAAAAAAATCTTGTTTATTTTCAGCCTTTGCACTCTGAGGAGGCCCTGGGGCCATAGTGTTTAGATGCTACAGCTGCTGATGCAGAGGTTGGCAGTTCAAATCCACCAGGTGCTCCTTGGGAAGTCTATGGGACAGTTCTGCTCTGTCCTGTAGGGTCTCTATTGAGTCAGAATCAACTTGATGGCAGTGGGTTTGTTTTTTGGCTTGAACTCAGAGGATGTGGCAAATCGTGAAGACTTGCCCATCTCCCTCCAGTCATTGCTCAGTGTCACCACGTGGGCCCATGAGAGTAGCACACAGCTGCTACCAGGCGATAAAGAAGAGAGTTGTGTCCTTGATTTTATTTTGCTTCCTTTGGTATGTGTGGAGGAGCATTGTGCCAAGATTTTTTTTTTACTGCATTTCTCCAGTTTCATGAAAAGCAGTTTAATGTCATTCTAAAATGAATCCTAATTGATGTTTTTACTTTTCTGAGTTGGGAGGGGACTTACTTTTTGTTATTTCCTGTGTGTGGCTGGGCACTGAGCATTCTGAGTGTGGGCACTTTGTGTCTCATTGTTTAAAAAAAATTTTATCTTTTCATTCTGTTTTAAATGCAAGTTTACAATTCCGATCAGCTTCTCTGTTCCCACACTGTGACAGCACACTCCTCCTCTCCACCCTGTATTTCCTGTGTCCATTCAACCAGCTCCCGCCCCCTCTGCCTTCCCATCTCGCCTCTGTTTCCCAATTTGACTCATGTATCTACTTACGCCAGGAAACACAGTCCTCACTAGTGTCATTTGGTGTCTTATAGACCAGCTTAATCTTTGAGGAGTTGGCTTCAGGAATGGTTTCAGGTCTGTGCTAACAAAGAGTCCTGGGGTTATGTCTTCTAGGTACTCTCCAGTCTGCCAGACTGTCAAGTCTGCTCTTTATGCTGGAGTTTGAGTTCTACACCCCACACTTCTCCGCTCCCTCAGGGACTGTTCATTGAATTCTCTGTCAGGGCAGTCATTTGGGGTGGCCAAGGATCATCTAACTCTTCTGGTCTCTTGCTGATGTAGTTTCTCGTTTATATGGCCCTTCTGTCTCTTGGACTCATATTTTCCTTAGGTCATTGATGGTCTTCGTTCTCCTTTACTCCGGGTCGATTGAGACCAGTTGGTGCTCCTTAGATGGCCACCTGCTAGCTTCTAAGACCCCAGACATCAGTCACCAAAGTGGGATGCAAAACATTTTCTGAATGAACTTTGTTACAACAGTTGACCTAGATATCCCCAGAAATCACAATTCTCAGACCTCTGCCCCTACTACTCTGTCCATCTAAGTGTTTGGCTGTATTTAGGAAGCTTCTTAGCTTTTGGTTTAGTCCAGTTGTGCTGACTTCTCTTCTACTGTGTGTTGTCTATCTCTTCACCTACATTAATTCTCACCTACTGTCTAATTAGTAAATATCCTGTCTGACCCTGTAAGCATCAAAGAATGTTTTCATCTTGTTTAAACCTTTTCTTGAATTCTTATATTAGTGGTCTCATACAATTGGCTTGGCATACAATTTTTGTCCTTTTGCAACTAATTTTACTCAGCATAATACCTTCCGGATTCTTCTGTTATGAGATGTTTCCCAAATTCATTGTTGGTCGTTATCTTTGCATAATATTCTATTGTGTTCGTATACCATAATTTGTTTATTCACCCACTGATGGGCAGCTAGGTTGATTGCATCTTTTTATTACTGTGGCCAGTGCTGCGATAAACATTGGTGTGCATGTGTCTATTTGTATGTCAGCTCTTATTTCTCTAGGACATATTCCAAGAAGTGGAATTGCTGGATTGAGTGGTATTTCAATTTCTAGCTTTTCAGGAAAGCTCCAAGTTGTTTTCAAAGTGGTTACACCATTTACATTCCTACCGGCAGTGTATTTGTTCGTCTTTTCACGATCTCTCTAACATTTATTATTCTGTGTTTTTTGGATTAATACCAGACTTGTTGGGGTGAGATGGTATCTCATCATAATTTTAATTTGCCCTTGTCTAATAGCTAATGATCATGAGCATTTCTTCATGTATCTGTTAGTCATATGAATGTCTTCTCTGGTGAAGTGCCTGTTCATATCCTTTGCCCATTTTCTTGTCGGGTTACGTGACTTTTTGTTGTTGAGGTTTTGTAGAGATCAGATGCTGATGAGATTTGTCATATCCAAAACTTTCTGCCCAGTCTGTAGGTTGTCTTTTTACACTTTTGGTGAAGTCTTTGGCTGAGCATAAAGTGTTTGATTTTTAGGCGTTCCCACTTGTCTGTTTTCTCTTCTGGTGTTTATGCATTATTAGTAATGTTTTGTATTCTGTTTATGCTGTGTATTAGGGCTGTCAGCATTGTCCCTATTTTTGTTCCATGATCTTTATAGTTTTAGATTTTATATTTAAATCTTTGATACATTTTTGTGTTAGTTTTTTTGCATGATATAAGATATGGGTCTTGTTTCTTTCTTTCTTCTTTTTTTTTTTTAATTATGACTCAGTGAAAATGTACATTCCCATATAAATTTACATGCCCACCTATATGCAGCTTCCACTGCTCTCCATGCCTGGTGACAGCACACTATTCCTCTCTGCTCCATACATGCCTCATCCTCCCAACAGTCTCCTTTCCCCTCCTCTCCACCCATTCCCCTTATTCCAGCCAGAGGTCAGCAGGATGATATCCCATAGTTGCATAGAACCATAAAGTGCATCCGATATGTGGTCACTGTGCATCACCAAGTCCAGTCCATTTGTGTCCAAAGAGTGGACCTTCGTTATGATTTATGGGCAAGGGCAGCATCAGGGCCAGGGGCCATGCTCCCAGGGGAACCTAAAACCGCTGGACCATTAACAGATGGATATCTAGTTATGCCAACACCATTTGTTAAAGAGGCTGTCTTTTCCCCAATTTATGGACTTTGTGTCTCATCCTTGCCCTGCCTAGGGTTTGCCACTTAGCAGATATCTGTGCATGACCTGGGTGAACGAGAGAGTTAATGAATATCCAAAGTGCAAGCCCTGTCTGGCTTACCAAAGGGTGAGTCATGAGCAGAACGGGTGTTCTTCAGTCTGATTCCTTCCCAGCCAAGCCAAGAGCTGTCGGATTCGAGGGTGATTTTATATATATATAAATATATATATTTATATGTAGTACATATGTAATAATAATATATAATATATGAAAATGTATTATATATAAGTATATAATATTATCACATATATTTTATATATAGAATATATAAAAATATATAATACATATATTTTTTATATAATATGTTTATATATTGTATATATATGTTAATTTTATCCATGTAATAAACTGATAGAAACCCTGGTGGCGTAGTTGGTTAAGTGCTATGTCTGCTAACCAAAATGCTGGCTGTTCAAATCCACCAGGCACTCCTTGGAAACTCTGTGGGGCAGTTCTGCTCTGACTTGTAGGGTCACTATGAGTCAAACCCGACTTGATGGCAGTGAGTTTTGAGTTTTAATAAACTGATATAAAAAGATACAAAAAGCCAGACTCATTGCTGTTGAGTCAATTTTGACTCATAGTGACTCTATAGGTCAGAAGAGAACTGTGCCATAGTGTTTCCAAGGAGTGCCTGGTAGATTTGAACTGCTGACATTTTAGTAAGCAGCCCTAGCACTTCACCACTATGCCTCCAGGGTTTCAAAACTGATACAGCATGTACATTTTCAATAGCGCATCCCTTCTTCTCTCTTCCCCAAGCCCTCTGTCACTGAAGGCCATTTGTGCAGGGCAGTGTTGCCCCCAGCCTATACAAGGCCCAGGGTTGCCTTGAGCAATGACTGCTGGTTTATGAAGTGGGCAACTCTATAACCAACACAAGTTTCTCTCAGGGGCCTTGGTCAGACTCAAAGAAGCGCCAAGGGGTTTTTATGTTACTGTAATTTTGGTTACACTGGCTTATTTTATTATCTGTTTTTAATGACAACTTGATTGAAATATAATTCACATACCACATAATTCATTTATTTAAAGTATATGATTCAGTGGTTTTTAGTATATTCAGAGTCATACAACCATCATCTCAATCAGTTTCATAACGTTTCATGATCCCCAAAAGAAACCCTGTTACTGCTGAAGGACTACTGAGTTTCTGTTGGGGATGATAAAAAAGTGTTTGGAAATAGATAACAGTAAGAGTTATATAACATAGTGGATATAGTGAATATCATTCAATTGAACACTTAGAAATGGTTAAAATGCCAAGTATTCCGTTGTATATATTTTACCACAATAAATTTTTTTTTAAAGTTTCAAATGTACTTTATCTAATAATGCCATATCTTAATGAGTACACAGTGCTTTTACTCAGCATCAGTTGTAAGTTGGTTTTGAAACCATCCTATTCCAGTCTGTGTTGCTGTATACGTCCATGTAGCAACACAGAAAGTAGCTCCACTAGCTAATACAGCATTAGCATATTTGTCATGGAAATCAGGTGCACGTTTCTGGTGGCTCTGCCTTGCCATCATTTGCTGAATGCTTCGAACTTGGAGACGACTCAGTGCATTTTTGGCCACAGGAAACATTGTTTAGAAGTAAATAGAATTGGTGGCAATCTCAGCTGCTGTCTGGCTGCAATTAGTGCTAGGCACCCTTGCAGACAGTCTTGAAAAACAAAACCTAAAATTTTTTTAAAAAAGAATGAAACCTGGCATCCTTATTAAGCAGTCATTCCTCCTGTCCCTAGCCCCCAGCCCTAGGTCAACACCAGTCAACTGTCTGCCTCCGTAGATTTGCTGTTCTGGACATCATATGATACATGGCCTTTTCTGTCTGGCTTCTTTCGCTTAGCTTAGTATTTTGAAGGTGCATTATGTTGTAGCATGTATCAGTACTTCATTCCTTTTCGTTTTTCTTATCCATTCATCAGCTGATGGACATTTAGATTGTTCCTATTTTTGGCTATTTTGAGTAATGCTGCCGGGAATGTTTATGTGTAAGATGAGGATTTGTTTTTTATTTTGAATCTTTGTCATTTTGGACTGAGGCAAGTACAGGTACCCAGCACTGACTTTTTCAGTTATCTAGAGATATAAAATTACTTTATGGCCTTAGAAATTCATGGAGCACATGTCACAGAGCGAACCAAACTAGAAGACTCATGAATGTAGCTAGGGTCAATTTTAGAGAAAGTAAGCCTAAAATAATTTTCTCCATACTTTTATTTGTGTACCAATTTCTGGTGTGTGTACCCAGGGTATGTATGCTTGGCATTTAATTACAACAGTGTGAATGGCTAAAAAAATGCAGAAATTTAAACCTATGTGGATTCAATGTGAATCTTCCGGTATATGAGTGTTTACTACATGCCAAGTGTGGCAGGACAGGCTTGTTCCCTGCTGTAGGGGACAGTAGGAAGTTTGAAGTGCCACTGTGGAGAATGAAGGTAACGGGGGTGGGGTGGCTGGAGAAAGCAGTAGGTGACTTCTGGGCTTGTAGAAGGTGAGTCCACCACTCATTCGTCAGTTTGTCATACTACAGGGGTTTGCATGTAGCTGTCATGCTCGAATCTGTGCCAGCAGTATTCACCATATCAGCACCATGGTGGACAGCTTTCAGTGGGGCTTCCGGACTGAGACAGACTAGGAAGAAGGATCTGGGGAGCTCCTTCTAAAACAATTGGCCAGTGAAAACCTTATGAATAGCAGTGGAACACTGTCTGATAGAGTGCTGGAAGATGAGCCCTTCAGGTTTGAAGACACTCAAACTACAACTGTGGAAAAGCTGCCTCTTTGAAGTAGAGTTGACCTTAATGACATGGATGGAGGAAAGCATTTGGAACCTTCATTTGATGATGTGGCATGAGTCAGAATGAGAATAGGTGCCAATATTTAGTAGTAATCAGAACATGGAATATTTGAAGTATGAGTCTAAGACAGTAGAAAGCTGTCAAAAATGAAATGCTTGAAGATTGATATCCTAGGCATTCATAAGCTGAAATGGATTGGTATTCGACATTCTGAATCAGATAGTAATATGGTCTACTATGTTGAGAATGACACAATGAAGAGAAATACTCTTACAGTCATTGTCAAAAGAGAACACTTCAAGCTTTTTCCTGAAGTACCGTGCTCTCAGTGACAGGATAACATTCATGTGCCTATAACAAAGATCAGTTACTATGACCGTTATTCAAATTAACTCACTAACTCACTATTAAAGTCAAAGATGAAGAAATTGAAGACTTTTACCAACTTTTGCAGTCTGAAATTGATCAAACATGAACGCAATATGCATTGGTAATTGCTGGTGTTCGGAATGCAAAATTGGAAACAAAGAAGATCAGTAGCTGAAAAACATGGCCTTGGTGATATAAGTGACACCAAAGTTCACGTGACAGAGTTTTGCAAGATCAATAACCTTTTCACTGGAAGTACTTTTTTCTAGCTATATAAATGCAACTATATGTGTGGGCCTTACTAGATGGAATACACAGAAGTCGGATCAATCACATCAGTGGGAAGAGATGATGAAGTTCAGTGTCATCAGGAAGAATAAGACCAAAGGTCAGCTGCAGAACTGACCATCAGTTATTCATATGCAAGTTTAAGATGAAGCTGAAATGAACCAAATTCACAAAAGCTGAATGAAACCGTAAGTATATCACAATTTAGAGACCATCTCCAGAATAGATTTGATGCATTGAACAAGTTGTGGATGACATCAAGGACATCACACATGAAGTTATTAAAAAGACAAGAAATAAAGACCAAAATCAGTGTTACAAGAGACTCTGAAACTTGTTCTTGAACATAGAGTAGCTAGGACAAATACAGAGAGAAATGATGAGTGCATAGACCTGGAGTTAAAAACCAAAGGGGAAGAAAACACTTAGCATTTCTTAAGAACTCAAGAAAACATTCAGTCCTCGAATTGCAGTATTGAAGGATTCTAGGGCAAAATACTGAACGGCACAGGAAACATCAAAAGAAGATGGAAGGAATACAGGAGTCACTGAACTAACAAGAACCGATCAACATTTGACCATTTCAGGAAGTAGCATGTGATCAAGAACTGATGGTACTAAAGGAAGAAGTCCAAGAATATTGAATATACCATGGATGCTGCCAAAAGAACAAAGCCTGTCTTGGAAAACGTACAACCAGAGTGCTCCTTAGAAGCAAAGATGGTGAGACTACATCTTACATACTTTTCACATACTGTCAGGAGGGATCAATCCCTGGAGGACAGCATGCTTGGTAGAGGGCCAACAAAAAAGAGGACGACCCTCAGTGAGATGGATTGACACAGTATCTGCAACAATGGGTTCAAGCGTCACCATGGCTGTGGGCATAACGAAGGACCAGGCCGTGTTTCATTGTGTTGTACGTGGGATAGCTGTAAGGTGGGACCGACTCAATGGCACCTAACAACAACGGTAACCAGCGGCTGTCAGACTGATGCCCACCCGTGGCTCCTCCATCTGTATCAGAGTAGAGCTGGCTACAGAGGATTTTCAATGACTGATCTTTTTCAGCAGTAGGTCACCAGGCCTTTCTTTTGAGGCGCCTCTGGGTAGATTTGAATTGCTGACCTTTTGGTTGGCAGCTGAGTGCATTCACTCTTTTTTGTATATTTAAAACATATTCT
Organism: Heterohyrax brucei; assembly: GCA_028571685.1. Taxonomy (NCBI): domain Eukaryota; kingdom Metazoa; phylum Chordata; class Mammalia; order Hyracoidea; family Procaviidae; genus Heterohyrax; species Heterohyrax brucei. Next base: position 85,378,287 of record CM053151.1, on the reverse strand, counting down.
TACTTTGAAATTGAAAGCCAGGAAGAGAAGCACGTCACTGTTTGCCTGCTCCTGGAGAGGAAGGGGCTGAGCTTGTGGCAGGGGTCGGGGAGCTGCTCTTTGGCCTCCCCTGGGGAGCTGGAGCGTCAGAGAGAGGGCATCAAACCCCAGGCAGGGCAGGATGGGGGAGCCAGCCTACCACCCGGGCTGCTGTGGGGATCTCCGTGAGGTCTGTGCACCCGTGCTCTGCTCAGAACAGAGGTGGAGGAGCTGGGTGACTGGTCCAGGACTGGAGAGCTCAGGATGGTGGATACAGAGATGTCTCCATAACTCCAAATTCAGGGGTCCTTCTGCCCCAGCAAGGGGCCACTAAAAGTGAGATTCTGAGGACTGGGACAAAGCGGCAGTGGGGCCTCGCTGTGGCTGCGAGGCAGGCAGTGCATACAGGGGGCTGGGGGCTGGTGTTTGGCAGTGTTCACCATTAGCCATTGCTGTTGAGTCAGGTCTGACTGATGGTGACAGTAGAGGTCAGAGTATAACTTCCCCCTGGAGTTTCCAAGGAGCACCTGGTGGATTTGAACTGCCGACCTTTTGGTTAGCAGAGGTGACACTTAACCCCCTATGCCACCAGGGTTCCCATTCACCATCAGCTTGTGGTTATTAAACTTCCCTGTGTGTCTGCTGCTGTAGATAAAAGTCCTATGTGATGGTTTGAGACAACTTGGTATGCTTACTGCTGTGGCCAGGCCACACACTGGGCTTGGTGGGCCCCTTTCCAGGTCAGATGTGCATGGAACCAGGCTTTTGCAGCCGGCTCCAAGGGACTGTTTTCGCAGGGGGGAAGGGCAGCACAGGGAGCTGAAGCCATGCCTTTAAGACTTCCCTTCTTGTATAGGTGTCAGTACAACCCAGATCAATTTGGCCTGCTTTCTGGAGAACGGAGCCATGCTTAACAGCTGAGTACATTTTCTTTGCTTCCTTTTTCTCATAGCACTCTCTCGTGGCTTTTATCCTTTGTCCAGGTGTGTACCCTTTAGCTGCAGCACCGCAGGAGGCGGAGAGCAGCCGGAAGCTGACTCACTTACTGAACGCCGTGACCGATGCTCTGGTCTGGGTAATTGCCAAGAGCGGCATCTCCTCCCAGCAGCAGTCCGTTCGCCTGGCTAACCTCCTGATGCTCCTTTCTCACGTCAGGCATGCCAGGTACCCTGCAGGAGCTGCTCTCTCGGGTGCATGGGGGTGTACGTGCTCAGAAGAGGGTGAAGAGGGTGAAGAGCTTTGGGGAAAGCGTTGGCAAGTCTGAGGTGGCTGAGGTATGGTTATCACCTTTAAGGCAAGTGAACCACTGAAAGGGGATGGAGTGGGGTTGCTTCATGAGTGCACATACCTGTAACCAAAGATTGAAGGCACATAGCGATCACTGAATGAATGTCACATGGCCTCTGATGGGATCTTTATGGCATTGTGTGGTGGCTCAATGGTGCTGTAGCTGCTGGAGGCTACAGCTTGTTCGTGGAGTTCTGACAGGGACAGTTCCTCTCCTGAATGCACTGCGTCCCCTCGCTGCACCACTCAGGACTGAGGCCCTGAGGCCCTGAGCTGAGCTGTAGAAAGAGGCTGTCCTGGATTACTGGGAAATGAAAAACACCACCGCCTGTTTCCTCCTTTAGAAAAAATGGTTTTCAAATCATTTTTATGTATTTTTGTGATAAATATATATGCAACATCTTCCATTTCAACAGTCTTCAGTGTACAGTTTGGGGACATTAATTATGTTTATCTGAGCATAAAAACAATTGTGAACATGGAGCAAGACCAGGCAGTGTTTCGGTCTGTTATTCATAGGGTTGCTGAGTCAGAACTGACTCGATGGCACCTAACAAGTTATGTTTATCACGATATTCAACAATTACCCTTAACCATTCCTTAATTTTTCATCACCTTAAATCTGTTTGGAAATCTCGTTGGCATAGCGGTTAAGTGATAAGACTGCTAACTGAAAGGTTTTCAGTTCGAATTCACCAGGAACTCCGTGGAAACTCTGAGACAGTTCTACTTTGTCCTGTAGTGTTGCTGTGAATCAGAACCGACTTAGTGGCAGTGGGTTTGGTTTTTCTGGCTTTAGTCTGTACCACATGCAGGCAGGCACAGTCCTGGGCCACTGTGGCTGATGGTGGTCTAGGCCAGTGTCTGTGCCCTCTGTTGAGGGAGCTGGGCGTAAGAACCAGGATGAGAGGGTGGGAAAACTGGTTCTGTGCAAGAGTTGGGAAGACTGACTCCAGGAAAGAACCTTGGTACCTTTTTCTTCCCACAGTAACAAAGGCATGGAACACCTGCTAAACATGAAATGCAAAAACGTGGTCCCAGTCTACGACTTGCTGCTGGAGATGCTGAACGCCCACACGCTTCGGGGGTACAAGTCCTCAGGGTCTGAGCGCAGTCCTTCAGTGGAGAGTAAGAACAGAGAGAGCTGCCAAGCCCCCCAGTCTCAGTGATGCCCAGCCCTGAGGTGAACACACCCCCACCCGAAGTCTAAGGCTGACCGAACTCCAGGTGCACTGTGAGCCTGGAGGTGACGGTCTTCAGTGTCTTCCTGCTGCGGTGGCTCCTCATTATTGTGGCCAGCTTCCTCATGTACCATCTTAGCCCTGCTTCCCCACCTCCTGGGAGCCAAGAGTCTGGGTGAGAAGGCCACATGCTTCTTTGTTGTCTGGGGTGCATGTAAAAGCGGAGTTTATATCTTGAATGACCTCATAGGATCTCATTGTGGTTCCTTAATCTCCGTCTCCTTCCTACCCCTTTGGAAAACATCTTTTGAAACGCTTTGGAGTGTATGGTGGGAAGCTGACATGGGTGGGTTATAAAGCAGAAAAGGGAGAGACTGTAACACACAGGAAGTGGACTCACCCTTACTGTACTACCTAAACTACCCTTAGAATAGAGCTTTGTACACACTGTGTACACTGATCTGCTGGATCAGTGGATTGTAGGACTGAAAAATCACAATGACAGTCAATGACTAGCTTCACATACCTACCTCACAGCGCTGTGAGGACTCATGGCATATTTTACTATGATTCCATCAAAGCCCATAGGGTTTGTGACCTAGGAAGCTGGGTGCCAAGCTGGGACATTGTTCCCCAAGCCCTTGCTGCCTTCTTAATGCAGATTCCTTGCTCTTGGTTTGCACTTATAGAACCTGCTGGCCCGTTGGGGGAGGCATCCCTTCCGTGGGGGATTGTGGTGGATTTAAATTTCCTGGTCTCTGCACTTGCTCTTCCTTAAAAGTTCTGTTGTCCCAAGGGGCCCAGCTTGGAGAAAGGCCCAGGATTTGCAGGAATGGAGTTCTCTGGTCAGTGCAGGCCACAACAGAGGGAGCAGCCACTACCATCGGGTCGTCCGTCAGATGAGACACTGTGGCACTGCAAGGAGTGCTGTATTGCGGAGGGAAGAACAGCTCTGCATGGTCCAGGTGTCACCTTACTGGCCACACTGTACAGATTTAGTGAGCACAGCACCTAAACAAGACCTGGGTTGTGACCTCAACTTAAAAATAGAATGTTGCAGGGGAGGTCATGATTTATAGTAACAAAGAATTCTTCTACACCCTAGTGCAATTCTAAAATATTTTCATATGAGAGCATTTATATGGTGGGTTGAGTGAAGAAAGAAACTCTGCAAAATAGTTCTTATTCTACAAAATAGTAGTTCTTATTCTAAGTGGGAGATAAATAGGACATGGTGTCAACTTGTTGCTGTGGAGTGGATTCAGACTCATGAGCACCTCTGAGATGACCATTTTACTTGCTTTTGAAAAGCTAAGGATGTCATACAAATTCCCAGGAACATCACTGCATGCACAAAATGATTTACATCTCTACCCTTGAAAGGAACAATGAAACAATCATGTCAGATTTTTTTGTGGTAATGTTTTTAAAAAATTATCTTGGGATACAAGATTAAATACAGTGTCTTTCTGAAACTAGGTTTACTTTGCCAGCACATTCTTTCGAAAGAAAATATTTTTATTTAATAAAATTTGACACATTTTTTTAAGCTGTTAAAAAATCTTAAAAAAAAAAAAACAGGTTATGTGAAAGAAGTGATAAAAAGCACTTAGCATTTAGTACCTAAAAATATTTGTAAACAAGGCTCCCAGTGCCTCCCATGTTTGTATTTCATCCTCATACTAATCAATGTTACCCTGATTTTTGAGCTGGAAGCTTATGAGGATGCAGAAGCAGACTTGTGTGAGGTCACACAGGAAGTGAATAGTTGAACACAGTCCAATTTTAGTGCAGAGACTGACCATGCTGTAGTTCAACTCATTAAATTTTCTCATTTTTTTTTTTTTAAAGAAAATCTATTGTAATGGATGTGCAGAACTTGCAATCTATTAAAAAGACCAGACTTGACGGTCTGACAGATTGGAGAGTTCCCTGAGGACATGGCCCCCAGATTGTTAGCCCAGAACTGAAACTGTTCCCAAAGCCAGCTTTTCAAAGATTGGACTATAAGACATAAAATGATACTGGCGAAGCCTGTGCTCCTTGGCTTAAGTAGACACAGGAGACAAACTGGGCAGCTTCTGTCTAGAGGCGAGATGAAATGGTGGAGAGGGACAGGAACCGGCTGGATGGACACGGGGTATAAAGTGTGGAAGGGAGTGTGCTGTCACAGGGCAGGGAGAGCAGCTAAAGTCACATAGCAATGTGTATAAGTTTTTATATGACAAGCTGACTGGGATTGTGGACTTTCACTTAAAGCACAATGTTAAAAGAGAAAAAAAATAAAAGAAAAACCATTTTGAAACTGCAGGATCCATTCATAAGATGCAGTCTGATGTGTATAGCTGCTGTGGTCTAGGGTTTGGGGGTCCATTCTGGGCATTCCCCTCTGAATTTCCAGAGCACCCCTGCAAATACAGTAATAATTTGAAAACCTGACATAGCAGTTCAAGCCTGTTAGACACATGTACATTAAAGGCCCAAAGCAGTAAGCCGACCTGCTCAAGGTCCTAACACTCCTTTGACGAAGCTCGGGGCAGGCCTCCCGTGCTCTGCCTGCCCACCTAGGCCAGGCTTCTGCAAGGGGCCGCTTCTGGAGCAGAACGGGGCTGCAGTGGGGAGACGCTTCAGCTCAGGTGGTGTCTGCAAGAACCTTGACAGGGCAGCAGAAGTGACAGGTGGAAAAGCCATTGTACTGTTCCTGTCCTTCCCTCCTAGGCTTACAGCTTACTGGGCACGGCCATTGCCTCTGTGCTTTTCCCAAATGCATTTCAGTGGCATATCTTGCCTAGGAAATTACTCATGTACAATTCTTCCATCTTTTAAGCACAAGAGGCTTTCCTGTGGAGCTGGGTACATGTCTGTGTGAAAACACGCGCCAATTTATTCTTCAAAGCTTTCAAAGTCACTGGAGTTTTGGCCCTAGTGGCAGTTCTGTGCTGTGCATTGTTTCTGCAGTAGATGGTCTGTTCTTCATCTTTATGTTGCTTTGGACCCGAGGACCTGCTTTGTGTGTATAAAGCTAAGGATCCCACTCACTTGCGCCACATGCTGCTAAGTGATGGTGAGTTTCCACTGTGGGCAGGGCAGAGTCTGCGATGTTAGCCCCAAACAACTCCTGGTACACTCAACGCTGTTGCCTTTGTTTCTGGGTGGGTGGGTGTCTAAATGCCATCGCTCTTGGTCCTGTGTATCTCAGAGGCTGCTGCCTGGCTATGATTTGTCACTTTGTTTCAGGTGAATGCTTTGTACCATTAAATCAGTTAGTTGATGACCATCACAGGCTTTTAAATTTGGACCATCTGAGAAGTGCAAGATTGCTGTTTTGTGAAAGATTTTGAGTCCTGCTGTCCATTCCTCCAGGTAGCACTTTTTCCTTGCTGTGTCTTTACTGTTTCAAGTACATTGCAGACAGAAGTTAAACATGACATAAGCTAAATAAAGCGTTTTTCATAATTTTGGTTTTGAAAACATTGTTTTGTGGGAGCTGAGTGTAAGAACTTTCAGTAGTTAGGCTAGTAAATAGTCCGCGTCCAGTGGAATTCTAGTCCATTTCAGGTCACAGAGCTTTTTCAGAATCTGACGGAAGTCTGGGAAGAGGCGCATAAACACAAATGCCTGTGTACAATTTTAGCTAAGAACCTCTGATTTAATAATCTCAGCTTTTTGAAATATAAACATGTTTAGTCAGCTAACTCATAATAAACTCAGGCACTATGTGTTAAGTAAAGCACATACCACAAGAAATAAAAGCTCTGGTACTCACGGGATCAATTATTTGGGTACATTTTCTGTAATTACACCGAACCAGTCAGTGTTATACCCCTTTAAGGATGGGGAGAAAAGTAATTCATTTACATTAAAATTATATTCGTGCTAAGAGTCATTTTATTTTTTTCCCTTGCATATGAGGAAAACCAAGACAAAAGCCTGTCACTGAGTCGGTTCTGACTTAGTGACCCTATAGGACAGAGTAGAACTGCCCCATAGTATCTAAGGAGCGCCTGGTGGATCTGAACTGCTAGCCTTTTGGTTAGTAGCCGTAGCACTTAACCACTACACCACCAGGGCTTCTGAAGGGGCAAAAACTTGTCACAGTGTAAAAGCCAAATGATCTCAGAACAAGGGTGTTGTAAGCCCATTAAAGCTGGAAATGAAGGCTGCCGTGGCTTCCCTCCAAGGGCCGGAGACTCAAAACACAAAGCCTTTTATCCTGAAGAAGTGCATCTAACTCATGTGCATAGTCAGGATATCATGTGAAACAGCATTTAACTGCTGTTCTGACGTGCCTTTTGCAGGAAGGGCCTGGGCCTCGTGGACACTCTGGTCCCTTGGAGCGGAAGGTAGAGATTCTGCCTTACCATCAGACAGGCAGTGAATCTAGCAAAATGAGCAAACAAGTGCTCTCACTAATCTGGCAATTTGAAGAGAAAGCTTGGGTAATATCTTCACTTAAGATTTCCCTGGAATTATTGTGATCTATGAACAAAGACTAGTTATCTTAAACTAGTGACAATACTTCGTCATCATGTGTTAAAGTACCTTTCTCTTTGTATCAGCTTAACACTTTGGTACCTTGCAACAGTGAAGACAGGTTCTCTTCCAGTGACCCTAGTGTAACACAAGCTGCCTATAACGGCACCCATCCTGTGGATGTCTGACCTGTGAAGGTCAGTGTGCAAAGTTTAGGCTTTTGTAAACTTTGCTGGTTATAAACTATAGTTTATATAGGTTTATAGGCTTTTCTGGTTTCTCCTGGGGGGTGTTCTTTGCAGAGGACAGGAGGGGACAGAGATGGCTGAGCAGTCAGTGGTGTCTCCCATGTCCAGAGATGCTGGTCAGACATGGTTAGCCACGGAACTGGTTTCAGTAACTTCTGCGGGGTTGCTACGAGTCAGAATCGATGACAACTCACCATTGCTGATGTTCACCTTCTTTGTTTAGATGAAAAGTGAGGTGGTACTGGAATTATAAACCCCTTCTCTTCTGTGTGTTCTTGGGCTTATTGTAAACTGAACAAGACAGGAACTTAATGATCTCCTCTGTTACGTAACCTTAACAACACGTGTAGGTGCTTCTTTTCCTCCTTATTTCACTGACCTCATGCTAACCCTTCTCCCTCTCCCATTCCTAGTCTGAACAAAAGGGCCCCAGTCACAACTGTAACCTTAGGAAATCATTTGCCCATCCCAGAGGTCAGTCCCCACAACTTTCTTTTTAACAGTTCACAGTTCTTGATCTTTCTGGAGTAGGGACTCATACTTAGCTTTGGTCCTTCTTTCCTCTGCCCTCCTGTAGTCTTCACCCCTCTGTTACCAGGTGGTTGACGGTTGTTATGGAGTAGATTTTGAGTCACGGCAACACCACGTGTGCACAGCAGAACCGCTCCCCAGGGTTTTCAAGGCTGTGACTTTTAGGAAGCAGATCACCAGGCCTTACCTCTGAGGCACTTCCATGTGAGTCGGAACCAGCAACCTTTTGGTTGGTTAGTAGTCTAGTGCTTAACCATCTCCACCACCCAGGGACTACCGCTTACTTAACTCTTGGAATGAGACATCTGTGACTGCTGTAACACTGTCCAGTGCAGCGTTTTTCCTCCTTTGACATATGGAGAACAGGTAGCTTTGCCTGTAACATTTGTTAGATGACTATCACCTCCTAATTCCTCTGGAGAGAGGCAGGATAGAAAATACTGGGTGAAATGATCCTTTGTATTCAGTTGTAAAACTGCCACTCACTATCTGCCCTGAGGGCTCTCTACAGTATTTGAAAGTCTCATACTGATTTATACAAAGCTCCTCTCTCCAGACAGCCTGGGGTTTCTGGATCCATGAGTAATTCTGAACAATATTAGATGAAAAGAATACAAAACTTTTAGTTTAGAATTAAATTAAAAAAAAAAAATAATGCTTGCTTTTTGGAAGACTAAGCATGCTATTTCATTGCGTAGTAATATAATTCAGTACAACAGCTGGCAATTTCTTTCTTTTTTAATCAGAAACATTTGTGTTGTACATACCACAAACAACTTCAAGTTTATATACCAATCCCCGTAGCCAAACAGTGTAACAAAACTTGAAGCATTTTTTGAATGTGAAAAGTCTTACAAAATTAACTTACAAAAACATCCCTATCAAGTCTGTAGTTGGCATTTATGTACATTTAGTCAAAAGCTCAAGCTAAAATCTGTTTTTTTTAAAAAAATCAAAGTTTACACTATTCATACAGATTCAGCATTGTTAAAAAATATGCACAATGACCACATCCATGCAATAGAATTTCTTTAAAAATGTAAGCAATATAAAAGAGAGGATTCTAAGTACTGAACAGAACATTTTGGTTTATCATCTGCAGCGCAAAGATGGCTAGCTGACTGGAATAAAATTAATTCTAAACAATTTTAGAGATGATTGTTTCAGTCAATCAGCAAAGGATGTATCTGAGTTTCTGAACCATTTCTAAAGTAGGATCTGCTGGCTTGTTTCCACGATGCATATTACGTGATGAATGCCACTGCTCACGGACCATATTAGGGACGTTCTAATAACAGTGTTCTACAAATAAGTCAGAATTCACAAAGTGCTTGGCTCCTCAGGAAACTGTAGCTTCCAGAAATCCCTAAACCAACCAACTAGCTTTGCAAATCCCCTGAGGAAGAGCTGCACAGGCTCCCTGCTCCAGAGGAAGAACGTCACTTGAAAGCCATCCCGGGCTGCAGAGAGCCCTCTCTTGCCAGGCCCAGAGGGAGGTGTCCGCAGCAGCTTCCTGGACCCTGCCAACCGCTAAGAGTCACTCAAAGGGTGGGCTGGGGGCCCAGGGGCTGGGCACTGTGGTAAACAGGCTGGTGGTGTGGTGCTGCAGGCCAGGCTGGGTGTTCTAGGTCGGGGGCGGCCCGTTGGTGTACCTCAGCATCGGGTAAAAGGAGCGCGCAAAGTTGTTGGCCTGGGTGCAGCTGTAGTCTTCCTCGGAGGAGGGCAGCAAGCAGGCCAGGAGCAGCAGCAGCAGGAGGAGCAGCTGCAGGGGCAGCGCCGCCCGGATCACCCGGGAGAGGAAGGAGCGCTGCGGCCGAGAGCCGCTGGGGCCAGGCACCCTGCCAACAGAGGGGGTGGAGTGCTGGTCAGTAGATTCCGGAAGGATTATTCACCTGACCCCCTGCCTACGTAAAAAAGGACATCCACAATCCGAGACTAAATGGGGACCGACAGCTGGGGTTCAGTTTTGGAAGAGAAGCCCAGTTCTTTCCAGACAAAGGCAAGCCAGAGCACCAGATTTTTACAGTGAGGTCGAGAATGGCACTGGCAAGACTGGTGTAGAATAGTGGTGACATGTCACTCATTATGATGTCATCTTACCTGCTGTCTGTCTGGTTCTTGCCTCTTGTAGTTTTCTCGGCTCCAACCTGCTGGATAAAAAGAATACAGCTGGTAAATTGAAGACAGTTTAGTCCTGCCCATGATAAATTGCCCTTTCTTAAACTACCTCTTCCTTAGATTGTTTTCCTGTGAAGCTTCTGACACTACAGCAGTACATTACAGATTATGATGTAGGCAAAAATAGGGTTAGTTAAATTATTCAGAGTTTCATGTTCCAGTTAGTTGAACTGTTTCTACCAGCAAAATCAGGAACCCCTTCAGTGACGCTAGGCAGGCTCTCATCTCTCACAGCCTATTAGGATCCCAAAGAAAAGAAAGCCTTTGAGATCTGTCTTCAAAAAGTCCATGTTGATTTTTATTTAATTTTGGAGTAAGCCACTCTGCTAACTAGAAAGCTGAAGCAAATCTGTGTTGTTATGAAATGTCTAATGAGACCTTTGCGTCCCAAGATCCTGCCATTTCAGTAACTTTAAAAAACAACCACTGTGGCTCTCATAGAAAAGAATGGCACTCTCACCTTCGTGTGGGTGGCTGGCACGGATGCTGCTGGGTGCTGGCCACTCGAGTCGACCCCATCAAAGCCAGGCAGAGATGGGTCTGGGTTCTGAAATTCCCAACCAAAGGTTCAGTTCAGGGAAACAGAAGGCTCAAGAGCACAAAAACGTGCCTTATGCAGATTCTTCACTGTGCCACACCCCCTGCAATCCCCAGCTTAAATCCTTCTCATTAAGGGGGCTCTTCCAGTCCTCTGCTCTCCTATTAACAGACCAAAAACCAAACCCAATCCCATTGCCACTGAACTGATCCCAACTCACAGCAACCCTATAGGTCAGAGTAGAACTACACCATAGAGTTTCCCAGGAGCACCTGGTCCATTTAAACTGCCACCCTTGTGGTTAGCAGCCCATAGCTCTTAACCACTATGCTGCTAGGGTTTCCACTTAACAGACTAAAGGGAGAGTAAACTGGCAAGGCTAAGTATTTGCATTACAAACCCACAGCCCACAGTAGGGATGGAGGTGGAAAGGCAAAGTTCAGCAGCTCAAGAGAGTCCCAAGAAGCACTTTCAGTTGTCTAGTGTTGGTTATATAGGAGGAAATATATAGATTCCAGAATGGAGGGGACAGGAGTCCTGGGGTGGGACAGATGGTTATGCGTTTCACTACTGGCTGAATGGCTGGAGGCGGAACTCACTCAGAGGTACATCAGGACCTAGGGTGATCTGATTCTGAAAGGTCACAGCTTTGAAAACCCTGTACAGCAGCTTTACACTGCACACCTGAGTAACCATGAGTCAGAATCAACAGCAACTCACAGGAGTAGGGATAGGTCTGCCCCAATCTGGTCAGGCCATGGTTTGGGTATTCCATCTGCTCCGAGTTGCATTACATTTTAAAAAGAAGAACATACACAGATGGGAACATGGTCATAAGAAAGTGGGAAGGACAGTGAAGTGGACTTAAAAATGTCCTGAGAAAGCTGAGGGCTGGAGTGTGACTGGCATAGGACAAGGCAGAAAGGATAGTGGGTTAGACTGTTTCTCAAGGTTCCATCCCAGACAAAGAGGTAGATCCTACCGTTTGCTCCCTTCTACGAAGGACGCACCACAGTCAGTGAGTGAGGGGATGTGACTACTGAAGGTCACCCACCTAGAAGGGAGCCTCAGCGCAACTCCAGTTCACAGCCTCCTTCCACAGCAGGCCTGCAGCATGGCTTCTCTGCTCGCATCTATTGTGACACCGTGACATTAAAAGTTCCAAACGGACTCACCTGGCTTCCTTGCAAGGCCTTTAAATCCTGGGACACTTGTTTGAGTAACTGTTTGAATTTCTTCCCAATAACATGTACTTTCTCTTCAGCCTCAATATAGTCTTCTCCGTGCCCCTTAATGAGAAGGCTGGCCGAAATCTCCTGTAAGGAGTTTACTTGAGGCTGACGTTCCAATAGCTCCTTTTCAAGTTGCTAAAAGTGAAAAAAAAAAAAAAAAAAAAAAAAGAGTTGCTTGTCAAGAAGGAAGCCACCGTGGCCAGATGAGGCTTTCTTAGTGCCAGGAATGTTCTGGAGTGCATGATAAATGGTACTCAGCTCCAGAACCTTAGATCTGCTTGCCTACCATCACTTAGCAGGTGACCCCTCTCCTCCCATTCTTTATTCCTTTTCACCCTGCAGACACTTGTGATCCTAGAAGAGTTAAGGAAAGAAGTGGGAAAAGCTGTGCAGGAAAAACAGGATCTCATCCACCATGGCAGGAAGTCAAGAGGAAACCAAGAGATTGAGAAATTAAGGAACACTAGTTTAAGGCTCCTAATTTATGAAATAAGGAGGTATGTGTCTAATGTCTGAGTCTGGACCACTGAGGGGAGTTATCTTGCTTGCAGCCCAGTGTGGATGGTACTAGACCCATGTGGTGGTTTAAATTAGTTCAAAGTTCAGTTTCTCAAGCCTCACTAGCCAAATTTCGAGTGCTCAACTGCCACATGTGACTGACCACTGGCTTCATACTGGACAGCACAGATCCAGACATCATCATAACTGCAGAAAGTTCTACTTGACAGTGCTGCCCTACAGAATGGGCTTCACACAAAGAGTTTAGCACAAATACACACACACACACACACACACTTTAAACAGATAGAATTTTGATGAAATTTAAATGTCTAAAATATAAACCACATACAAATTTGTGGATAGAAATGTCACTGTGGTATGCTAGTGAGATAAATATACGAGGTGATACCTAGCCTCCACCATGACTTTCCCACAGTGGGCACTGAAGGCTCATCCAGCTCACTGATCCTGGCTGCAGAGCAGATCAGCACTTCATTTCCTGTGCTTCAGCAGTATTCACATGGGAAAAATACTGCCTTCAAGTGGCCCTGTGTGTTCTAGGGCACTGTTAAACGTCTGTGTCCCCAATTTCTGAGTCTTGAAGTCACACTGCTCTGTAAGATGGCCCTTCATTCCTGTGAGAGGCCCTGCTGCAGAATCACAAAGGGGCGTGCAGCAGACACCAGGTGGGACTTGAGAGTGAAATGCATGAGGGCTGCTGCTGACCGAATCGAAGATTGACACCACTTGGGATTGTTGCTCACAAACAGCAGGCGACGCTGCCTCTGTTCTCTGACCTGTAGTAGCTGACTAAAGCCAGTCAGGGTGTGGAACCCAGCAGGAGACACTCACCATCAGAGCATGCTGGCACTCCAGGAGGACCTGGGGGTCTGCTTTAGGGTCAGCGGCATGAGCCTTCTGCCTCCGGTTCTCAGCACTCGCCAGCCATAGGAGCAGACTCTGACTCAGCTGGTGGAAGTCCTTGAAAAACAACACACCTCGTAGCACTGCCCTTAGAGCCAGCAAAGAAGGGGTGCTGGGAAGGCTGTTTCTAACCCATCATGGTCATTTGCTCTTCTTGCCTCCTCCAGTGAAAATAATGGCCAGGTTTAAATCAAATGTCAGGCCCCCAAAACAAGGAAAAGGAAGTGTGAGGAAGAAGAGGCACCCAGCCCTGTCTGGGAGGCAGGATGAGTTGTGCAGAGCAGAAAGTGCTAACATTAAGGCTGAGCCCCAACTGAAGTTACCTATGAAGACCCTACAAATAACTCTGCATGTATGCTGATTCATTCACTGACCCACCAGGACAGGCTAGGGCCCGGGGACAGGGTTCTGTGTGGGCATGCTGGAGAGCACAAGTCACCAAGTCACCTAGGGTCAGAGCTAAACACCAGCACACAGCTACATGTATTGTTTGCTACATGTCAGCACTGGCCTAAGCTGATGCACTGCCTCATTGAGTCCTATGAAGAACCCTGTGATTAGGTACTAAAATTATCCCCATACTTCAGATGAGCAAACTGAGGTCTAGAGAGTTCAATGACTTGCCCACAGTCACACAACTACAAAGTTCCAGGCCAGATGTCTTAATCACTGTGTTAGGCGGCCTCCTGGTAAATGGACGGAGAAGTGGACAATGCTGAGGTGGCATTTCTGACCTGCTGGAACCCTCACTCTGGGAGTGGGCCTGGGCCAGGTGACAGAACAGCGGACACAGGCAAGCATCACATTTTGGAGACAGGAGGTAGCCTCTCTTTGGAAACAAGCAGCCAATCATGTGTTACCCCACACAGGCCACATGTGGCTGAGCCAAAGCAGCCTGACTATGATATCAATATCTGCTTCTCCCAGCTCTGTGGGCCCTGAGAGCCTGGCTGCTACTCTCTGGGCACCCTTGGCTGCCTGGTGCTGAGTCAGCGTACCTGGCACCGCATGAGTGACTGCCGCAAGCCCTCTCTCCAGCTGTCCACGGCCCCCTGCACCGCCTCCCAGTGCAGGCTCAGCTGGCGGAGTCTGTTTTGGAGCTCTTTGGGCTCGGTGCTCTCGGTTTGCAGAAATTCCTTGCTGCCCTCGTGGACAGAGGCCATTAACGCTTTATAGGTGTCAAAAGTTTTTGAGATCTCCTAAGGTAGAGAGAAAAGAAGTCAGGCACGCTGAAAATCATAACATGGGGTTCACTTCAAACCTCGCAAGGGAACAGATCTGCCAAACACCTTCCAAGCTGCAGCCACAGAAAGAAGAGCGACCTTCCCAGTGACTGGCTGGGCAGCATCAGGTGAGGAGCTGCCCTATAAGGACATGAACTTGGCCGCAAGCAGAGCTGGGCCTGTCTGCTTCTCTGTAGGCAGCTGACTGAACCACAGTGCTGACAGAGCCTGCTGACCTCTAGAGCCTGTGCTGTCCGACTGGGTCAATATAAATTCAGACCAAATTAGAAGTCTCCCAGATGAAACATACTCAGTTATCCTGCATTTGCCTCCTAATATCACAGAAATGTTAGTTCCTTAGGGTGGTGAGTCCTGATACACCAACATACACACTAAAATAAAAGTATAAAACACAAAACCACTTGCTGCTGAGCTGATTCTGACCAAAGGAGACCTCAAGGAGAACTGTGCTACACCAGGGCTTTTCAAGGACTGATTTTTTGGAAGATTGCCAGGCCTTTCCTTGGAAGTACTTCTCATAGGACTTAAACCACCAAGCTTTCAGTTACCAACTGAGCACGTTAACTGACTTCATTACCCAGGGGTTGCAAAAATATGAAGAGTGTCTGGATACCCCCAGACCCTTGTTGTGGGTCCTCTGAGAACTTATGCTCAGAGGGCTCAAACTGTCACTCCCCTGTGCCCCAGTTAAGTTCCAAGCGGGTGGGGGATCCTTCTGAGGGTGACACATCTTAATGACTTATTCTAGAACTCCATTAAAAGTCTAAACTTGATGATCTAACATCCTAGAGGGTCCTGAGGACGTGGACCCTGGACTTGCTGCTAGCCCAGAGCTGAAACCGGTACTGAAGCCAGCACTGCAGACAGAGAATGGACTGGACCAGGGGGCACAGAGTGATGCAGGTGGTGTGTGCACTTCTTGGCTTAAATATACCCATGAGGCTGTCTGACCAGCTCCTCTGGAGGTGAGCATGGAGGATGGTGAGGAGGGGACAGGTGATGGTTGAATGAATACCAGAAGTACAGAGTAAACAAGAGCAGTGTGCTGTCAGAGGGTGCGGAGGGCAGACAGAGTGGCATACAGGTGTGTTCTGGATTTGTATGGCAAATTGGCTTGGATTGAAAACTTTCACTTAATCACAATCACAATAAAAAAAAATCCGAACTGCTTAATTGGGCAACCAGATCAGGTCACAGCATCCACCGGTGGGGAGCTAGTCCTCCTGCCCCGGACCTTTCCAAGATGCTCCACCACAAAGTTTGACACACAACTGGAAGGGTGGTTTTACGTCACTATTAAGGTATGTTACCTGAGAGCCTAGCATCTAGAGAAGCCGCCAGCATGTGACCTTCCTAGCACGGGGGATCATTTGTAGATGCTCTTTTATGTGAAAGAAACCTGCATCCATGTCACTACCAGTGACGGAGGAGCGACGAACTGGTTGGCCACTACCACATGCCATTTGCAAGGCACCATCTTCGTCATTAACACATTCTGCATTCCTCTTTCCCCCGACACCTGGAACTCACCTTCAGCCTCTTCACTCTGAGTTCCATTTCTGGGATACTGGAGGGGGGTGCTGCCACCTTTAAGGTTTCTAGCTCTGTTTCAGTGTTTCTCAGCCATGTGGTGATGTCACTGACATTAGTGTTCAGCTGTTCCAAGTTTTGTTTTATTCTAAGTTTGCTGTGAAGTTCTTGGGCTTGAATCAATTCCCATCTGTCAAAGGCACCTGGAATAAGAAGCTGCTAATTAAACAAAGAACAGCGGAAAATGAGAGCCCATTTCTCTGCTCCCAGGGCTGGGTGATGAAAACTTGGGGTATGAAGAGAATTTGGGAGTTCTCTCCGTGCCTGGAGTATGATATGGCGAGTATGATATGGCATCCCACTGCCACCTCTGGCTTAATGCCTGTGCCAAATCACTCCTTCCCACACTGGAAGGAGGTGGGTAGGTGGTAGGAAACCCAGCTTGTTGCCAATAAGAGTTAGGGTCCAACTTCAGCATTTCAGTTAGTGCAGTTTTTAAGATGTGTTCTCCTTTAGCCTGTGAATAATCAGGTCAATGCTATTGGCTTTAGTTTAGACTTAATAGATATTCTTTCGTTATTACTTTTATAATTATTGATTGGCTTGGTCTCATAAAGAGACCCCTAAGAGAACTCTTTGATTATCTTCATGTCTGATCTTTATAAACAAGTAAACTCAATAAAACGTGCACTTCAGCATACAAAGCTTGTTTTGTCAATATTCAAAGAACAGCTCGAAAGGAAAAGGAACAGTGTACGAATTGCGTCCTAAATACAGGTCAGCTGATTCTAAAATAATTTGACAGCTGTAGAGTAAGTTCAGCAGTTTTTGTGAAATATATATTTTGCTGATTCCTAACTCATGTTCTGCTCATTGCCCAACCAACCAAAAAAATCATACCCCAAATCTCTTAACGGCCGCCTGCTTTTTAACTCTACCTGACTGCTGCACGGATAGACCAGCCAGCCCTTTGTCTTCCTGTGGGGGACCACTGTGCAAGACTCTTGGGCTTTCTTTGCTACCATCTGTGCCTGGCGGTAACAGCAGCTTTGCCTAGAGGGAAACAAATTTTAAGTTATCATTGAGAGATTAAATATCAATTGTAATGCCATTTTAAAGATTACCTGAAGAGCACTTGGGCTTACAGAACGGGTCAGAAATTAAGACAGCTGGCCCTTCTCTTTGCAGGGTGGCTTCCTAGTGCCTCAGGGGCACTCCTTCTAGCACATGGGAAGTACAGAAAAGTGGCAGAGCTCATGGCAGAAATCAAGCCTTGGCAAAGGCCCACCAGGTGGGAGGGACAGCAGATGAGATGTCAGCAATGGGGACACGATGGCCTGCTCTAACTTGCATGCTTCCTAGCACTCCTCAAATGAACCATGCAAAAAGAGTTAAGAACAGTTCCGCTTACCAGGCTGGCACTGTGTGTTGGACTTTTACACTGTCACAGTGTTTTACAGAATTTAGTTAGCCCTAACAAGTCACTCTGCAGAGGTGGCTGGAATCAGAAACAGGACAAATCCATCTCCCAGGGTCATTCATTACCAAGTACTTATCTTTTGCTGCACATATTGACTCTTCCGCTTTCACAGAGCTGATGGGGCTATTATCTCAGGCCATTCCAAAAATAAAGGTGTCCTTTTTTATAAAACAGAAAAGCCATGCTTTCTTTGGCTTGTGTCCATATGGCCTATTTGTGTGAGATGAGAAAAATAAAAAACCCTTCCACCTAGCTCCAGATACAATAGAAGGGTTGTGGGAATTTCGGCCAGTTGGGGAACACAGCATCACTGCTGGGAGAAGCTGAATCACGTGGACCCCGGTGGGCAGCAGAGGCCCAGGGCTGGGTCTGTGCCCCCCAGGCTGGCAAATCTAACTCCACACCACAGAGGCCACAGACTGAAATGACAACTGTGTGCTAAGCCAGAGCAAGAAGTTTGTGCATTGGGCATGGACAATCCACTATCAAATGACTAGGATCTGACCATGTTCAATTACCTACTGACATTCACGCCTAGAACACAGAGGGCAATTAAGGAGGGCTCCACTGAGGCTTACACTGCTTTCAGATTCTCTAAAAGGTGACACTAAAAATGCAAGAGAGAGTCAAATTTCTACTCTCTTGGTGCTAAGTCTCTGTCCTGCGAATGACCTGAGGCTGACATGCAAGCCGAGGCTGGTGTTCCCTCAGCTGCTGACCAGAGCACGCCAGTGGGGCCCTGCTGCCTGAGGAAGAGGTACCTGAAGAGATGCATTCATGACCACCACCAACAGCAACCCATGAGACATAACTAAACCCACTGATGTCACACTGATTCTGACTCAGGGAGACCCCATGATAGTAACACCAACAGTGATGACTATTTCTGAGACCCTTCTTTGCACGAGGGACTTTATTAAGAAGCTTGATAAATTAATCCTAACAACAATTACATGAGCTACGTTTATCCTCTGAGGAGGAAGTCCCGGCATACAGACTTAGGGCAAAGTACCTAAGACCCCATGAAAATTTAGTCATAGGTCTAGGAATCGACCCTATCTGCTCCAAAACACTGTCAAATCTTTTGGAACGCGAAGTGATAATTTCTGAATAGGAAGTATGGTCAAGAGGTGAAATAGAAGAAAGGTTTGCGAGCTCAGAAGCTGCACAGGAAAGCCAGCTCTACCAGGTGACTGAGCCAACTATAACGAGTGCTGTCCTATCATGCCAGTAAACACAGATGGTTTCTGGCCAGAACCCTGTGTGTGCCTCCAGTCAGTCGGGGCTGGTCACAGACATCATCACCCTGGGAAAATCAACTCAAAACATGAGCCTGAGGAGTCAGTACACACAGTATATAGCAAAGTATCTCTTTTTCAAAACAATCACTTCTGCACTGAGATTACACATCCAACGTGATCAAGACTTACATAATCTGGTTTGTAAGGGGTGCTGGAATCTGAGGGGATGGGCGGCACACTCTGGTCACCTTCCATTTGCTTGTAGTGATGCTTGGGACAGGAAGGGCTATCAGGAACATGCCATGAGTGGCCATCAGAGATTGATTTACCTGAAACCCAAGATACAAATGACAGTCCATTCTCTGCAACCAAAACATTCATCCTCAGTTACACAAAAAGAAAGTCATGGGTAATGCAGCATCAGGTTATAGTATAAAAATGAGTTCTGCAGCTTCTCTTGCAAAGCATGCACATTTGCAAAATGTGAGTATGTCCCAAAAGGGAATGAAATGAGACATGCAACCGAGCAACACTGCCTTCACTAGATGGGTTCACAATGGAGCACAACAAACACATGATTTGCTGTAGGATGATGGCATTTTGGTTCCCGGTCTCTGAGGATAGTGACAATGGCCTGCAAGGCTGAGGTGTCTGAGGACCTAAGACAGAAGGTGTCTGAGGTGTGAGGGGAGGAGAAAATGTCAGGTTGGACTTGGGGAAACAGGGCTGCTCATGGCTCTCCCCCTCCACTGCAGATGGGGTGGGTTCAGAGAAGGATGCTTCAAGCTACAGACCAATAAGAGGAAGGGTTCCTCTACCACAAATACACCACAACCTCTACTCCCACTCACCTACTCCTCTTCTCCCCAGGAAACCACCACAAGCAAGGAAATCGTCCCAAACCAAGCCACCCTGAAGAAAGCTTGGCCCAGGCCCAAGGACTTTAGTCAGATGCAAGAAAAATAACAAAGGCACCATGAAAAATTCCTTTCTGCACAGGCCTGGGGGTGGGTGAGGGATGGTATAGAGACCGCTCGGTTGTGCAGGGAGCTGTAACGAGCACGCGGGTGCGTGTGAGTACGGCAGTGTAAATACACCATGACACAAGGACTGAGCTGCATGGTGTCCACGGAAGGCGGAGGTCAGGCATGACATGGAGCGAGGTTTAGGATGCAGTGTGCGCTGCGGGGCGCTGCCATGTTGGGACACATGCACAGGCAGGGGCCTACCAGAAGATGCTTTCAAAGTTTTTGTGGTCATTTTAAGATAGGCCTCTGGATTTTCAGGGATTTCTACATCTGAAAAAGAATAATGTCAATTTCCTCACTGGAGGAGCACGTACATTAATGGCCAAGCATTATGTTCAAACAGTAGACACAATGTCAGCAGGGAGGAGAAACCCAACTACCCTTTATCTTGTGAATTGAAAAGGTTTCAGAAACCAGAAGGATTTCTCAGCCCACTCCGACTGTCTGAAGAAGTGGCGGGAGAGGGGGAGTATACAGGTAGAACGGAGGTTCTCAGTGTACTGACACCCTGGAAATCTCCACGGGCAAGCCACTGGTGAGCCTCTCCCAAACATCCACAGCCCTCAACAATAGCTGTAACGTCTGAATGTGAACTTTGTTTCTTTTCTCCTTTTCTCCTGCCTGTCTTAGAAGGGAACCAACTCACAACTAACAGCCCAGCAGGCAGGACAGAACATATGAAAACACAGAAAGCCCAGATCAGCCACAAGCTGGTGACTTGACCACTGAGAGTTGGCTGAGCTGTGGGGTGGCTCAAAATATAGCCAAACATGGGATCGTCATGGCCATTACCTGACAGTGCACTGTAGTACGGGCCCTCTTCGTCTTCTTCGTGAGAGGATGAACCCCCCACGTCACCTGTGTGATCCCACTCCAGAGGGATGGAGTCCACGCTGACAGGGGTCTCACAGCCAGACCGCTCGTGACCTGGTGCCAGGGGCACCAGATGGCAAAGGGACTGAGGAGACGAGGCCTCCTCACTTGCGCCTGTTTTACGCCAAGAGTCAGTGGGGATCTCTCTGGAGTCTTCCATGTCTGTTTCATTCTCAGAGGCCTCCTTTTCATCTTCCAAGCCCTAAATGGAAATATTCAATTTTAAAAATAACCATATCAGAGTGTATGAGAGCTGCAAAGAATGTCAGAATTTGGCCTGCCCAGCAACTGCTGAAAATGGCTAACATAAGCATTTCTAAGACAGAATTTCTTAAAAAAAAAAAAATCACATTCCTGGTCCAATTTCAATTTGGAATAGCCCTTCCAATCTAGATGCTCTCGGGCCTAGAATCCGTTTTTTCCGAAAGATCTGCCCACCCTCCTAGCTGGGCAAAAAATTTGAAATTTGACAATCTAAGTTGAACAAGTTTATCTAGAAAATACGAAAATGAAGGCACAAGTTCGAGTCAGTGAATGGCAGGAAGCAAGAAGAGACGCCACACACAAAAGGGACATTAGAGCGCTACGGGGTCACGCCTCCCAGGATCCCATGCCACGTGCCCAGTTCTCTCACGTCCCTCCGTCTTTCTGTTCAGCACCTGTATTCACCCTGTGCTGCAGGGCCTCTGTAAACAGTTACGCTTAAAAGGGAGGGAACGAGAGAGTAACTTCTGCGGTTCTCTCTGATGCACAAACAACTGCATTTGAAGTCGACCAGCTGGGGACACACACACACACACACACACAATAGTGGTCAGTGCAGCTGGCTAATACACCAAAAACCAAGACTGTTGCCATCAAGTTGATTCTGATGCATAGTGACCCTGAAGGACAGAGTAGGATTTCCGAGGAAGGCCTGGTGGATTTGAACTACTGACTTCATCAGCAGCTGCAGCTCTTAACTAATATGCCACCACTGTTCCCTGTTTGTCAGTGGCCATCACTAAATAAAGCTTATGGCATACAAAGGCAGTGAACTTTGCATAGTGACTGTAACTCCACCTGAACTCGCCTAAAGTTCCCTTTGTCAAAGGAAAGATCCAAGTTGCTTTCAGAAGCCAGTGCTTTGGCATTTCCGAGGTGAGAACAAAGTACCAGAAAGGCACGGGCAGTAAATATGTCTATTATGATACAGTAAAAGGCAGCCTATTCAAATGCCCAAGTCCAGTGAAAACACAGCAGTCACCAGATGATACAGGCAAGAAAAACCCCGCCCTGAAGTGCACACAAATCACAGAAACAAGAATTTTTAGAAGTGCCATCCTTGCTACTGGGTAATTGGAACTGGTATGGAATTGTGGTAGGAGTATCTGTGGTTCTATATTCAAAAATGTAAAAATAAAACTTTTTAATATAGGCTTCCTAGCATACAATGAATCACAGCCACCACATGGTTAAGTTTCCCCAGTGATTTAAAAACTGAGTGACATATGAAGTCTGTGTGGCCCAGAAGCCCTCTGGTGGTGGCGCTGCCCTTACCGGAGCACGGGCGGTCAGCCGCCGGTGGAATCGGGACACCCTGCCGAACACCTCCTGGCAGTAGCGGTGCAGTTCCTCCAGCTCGTCCTCAATCAGAACAGCGTCCAGAGGCTCACTCTTCTGAATTAGCTGCTCCCCGAAAACTATGAGCTGGTCAATCTTGTTGGTATTTAATGTAATTTCCTGTTGGAAACCCTATTTAAAATACAAGAAAGAAGGGATTTAAAAAAAAGAAACTTTCTCTGGGGAGGGGTGGGCCCATAGTTTGTTTCTTACATACCCTTTGGTGTATAGCCATCAAAATACCATTATTTGCTCCTTTACCTACTACTCCAGCTTTAGCAATTTCTAACTAAAAGACAATGAAAATTCAATCATTTAAAACACTTGTACATATTTTCTCCTCTTCCTTCTAGGCACTGGCTTTTCCAATTAAAATAGTTTTTAAACATTCATGAGGATGGACATTTACAGTTACTGGGCTTGAGGAAGACACTGTGTCTTATCAATGACTGGTGGAAACAAAATTTCCCAATAAGCCACCAATGGGCATTCACTTCCATGGCTGCAATATAGCATTTATTGATGCTACCTCTGTTCCTATGCAGGAAAGGCAAATTTCTATTTCTCAATCTCTTCTATGATCTGAGCAAGGAGAGAATTACAGTGAGATTATGGTTCCTTCGTGGTACAGATGATTAATAGGTTCTCCTGTTAACCACAAGGTTGAAGGTTCGAGTCCACCTGGAAGCACCTCCAAAGAAAGGGCTGGCAATCTCCTTCTGAAAAGGCAGCCACCAAAAACCCCATGGAACACAGTTCTACTCTGACACATACGGGGTTGCCAAGAGGCAGAGCCGGCTCAGCAGAAATGGGTGACTCGTTTTACACTGTAATGTGGGTATCTATAACAATGGGAGATGAAAGGTATCTGTTCTTGGCCCATTGTTGATACAGATTTTCCTCCTGTTACATCCAAGTGTTAGAGAAACAGCATCTTATTAAGCTCTCTTTGGAGCTGGGAGTGCATTCTCCCACTGGCTGATTATAAATGACAAAGAGAAAAGGGGCCTCGTGACAATCATCTCTTGACTACGAGGAACCACATCCTTGCTCATGAGAACCCAGCCGTACTCAGCTGGGTCATAGCATTGCTGCTTTCACAATTTCGGAAAGTGGTCTCGAAGTATCAGATGAGATTCACACATGGCCAGTTCTCCTCTGTCAGGTGCATTCTTTAAGGGCAGCCCAGGTAGCAGCTCTTACGTTCAGCTGTCGCATCTTGTCGTCAGCATCGCTCTCGGAGAAGTGCTCCACGTTGGTCAGCTGCAGGTCCATCTCCGTAAGCCACACCAGAATGCTCTCCCGGGTCCCCTCAAATTCCTCCCGCTGGTTGGTGAAATGCTGTGAAAGCGACAGAAAAAGAAATCACATGTTTGTGCTGATTGTGGAATGAGAGTTCAGGTAGACAGCATGGTCACTGGAGGATGAATGGAGAAAGTGCTCAAAGGAGAAAGTGACAAACCTGTCAGGGGGAGCCTGCAAAATGCTGCATCCGGCAGTCAGAGCAGGCTCAGAACCCGGGACTTGGTCCTCAGTGTGTGACACTGAACAAGCCCATGAAATTCTGAGCCTTGGTCTGTACCAGCAAAGGAAGGACAGGGACTAGGTGATCTATCTCTAAGGTCTGCGTGGGCACCAGACATACTGTAATTCTCTAGTTTACATTAGTGATTTTTTTTTTAGGAGTGAAACATTAACAAAAGAACTGTTTAATGTGAACTTTTGGTACAAATTTATGCAGCAAATTGGTTCCCATTTAGCAATTTCCCTACCTAGCATTCAGTGACACTGGTTGCCTTTTCCACCTTCTGTCCGCATTCTAATTATTTCCCTCTGGTTGTTCTGTTTCTATTAATCTGGCCTCCCTTCCCCTCCTCCTTACCTTTTCATCTTTGCTTTAGTGTAAATGGTGACTGTTTGGTCTCATACAGCTTGTTTTGTTTGTTTAAATACAGGTGTACAGTGCTATTTTTCTGAATGTCTCCCTTGAGGACTCCAGGGCCCAAGACAGGCACCTTTGCCTATTTTTACCACTAGTTTTTCGCAGAAGCTTTGGCTGGACAGAGGGACTTAGTTTTAAGATGGAAAAGCACTAATTTCAGGGCTGAGTTTGGCCTTCACTGACACAATTCTGAATGTGTTTCCTCAGAGAAGGAAGACCTGAAGAGATTTATCACTTCCACTCAAGGATGCCTCTTGGGTTCCCACATTTAGGTAGGGATCCTCAGACAAATGGCAGCATTCTGTGCCAAGGGAAGGCTGTGGATGGCAACACTGAAACAGGACAAGAAAGAAATTAAGGCGAGAAAGTGGTCTGGATTATTAGAAAAGCTACCCAGTTTGTTCCTGAGAGGGTTAAAAGTAGTAAAAATTCCAGACTCTCATCTTCGTCTCTTAACTTCAAGAACATTCTGTGCCGAGAACACAGAGAGGGACTGAAATTAATTCCTGCAGCTCCTACTGGCACTGGTCCTGACAGGTGACACCCAGACCCACAGAAGGTTTACATATGTCTTCTGAATTACAGAAAGCTAAGGTGAGTCCTTACATTTAGACACGAAGCCTGACCTCTGAGATGAGTCATCAGGTATGCTCTGAAGTTCAGAAGCTAACCCCTGTCTCCACCTGCTACAACACAGGGGCTACAGGTGTGCTGTCCACGTTCCGCACAGTGCAAAAGTCAACAGGACAGACGAAAACAAAAGAGTGAGACTGTTCGCAGAGGATTCTAAGGTACGGCCAGGAACAGCTTCCCAGACACATGGGCAGGGGTTCCAGAAGCTTTAAAAGGGGATTTGTTTTAAATGAACAAACCCCAGAAACAGGCTTTGCCTAAAAAGTCCCAGATGCAAATACTTCTTCAGGAAGAACTATGGCAGTTCTGGGCTTCAACAAAAGGGGACCTGTGTGGAAAATATCAAGACAGCTCAGGTCTTAAATGAAATCTTCCACCCACTGCTTTGTGTCCAGCCTTGATGACGCCTGGTCACATGGCCCTGAATGTCCACCATCAGCCCAGGGGACAGGGAAGAGCTCACCCTGAGTCTCCGCAGCACAGCCGTGACCCGTCTCTGCAGGTTGTCCCAGCGCTGGTTGCCCTCGTGGACCATCTGCTTCAGCCTGCTGGCCGCGTCCGTGCGGTTCTCACGGGCCAGCCGCCGGTACTGCTTGTTGATGAGCTCCAGCTGCGTGAGGCGCTCGTGGACCTGCCGCTGGAAGGCCTGTGGCGCGGGGGGCGGGTTCCCAAGTCAGCTGGCCGCGACCGTCCACAGCACCGACTTCCAGCCATCACTACCTTCTCAGCCACCTCCTCCTGTCCCTCTCAGCAAATCAAGTCACCTCATCCCCTACTTGAGGGTGAACACATGAGAACTCTCTCAATGCCCTGAACCCCTAACCCAGGTCCCTACCAACCTCCTGCTATGAGTGCTCATCCTCGGTATCTTCCTTCTCCCAGACAGCCATTTGTTCTATAAATGTGTGTGTGCCAGACACTAGGCCCCCAAAATACAACAGGGGGGTACCAGGACAGAAACCAAGTACCAGACACCTCTCCCCACCCCAAATGACTTCCTTTGCATGGTTAGCCCCCAAACTGAAATGGCACCAGACAGCTGACTTCACCAGTTCTTCCGAGTCTAGTTAAGAGAACATGCCATCTCTATGAGGAGAAACCAAATCCTGATACAGATACAGGCCGTAACACAGATGAACCATGAAAACACACTAGGTGAAGTCAATCAGTCACAAATGGACACATACTGTATGACCTCACTTATATGAAATAGGCAAATGCAGGGCTGCCAGAGCTAATTAGTGATTACCGGGGCTGGAGAGGGGAGGCAGGGGAAGGCAGTGCTTAGGGACACTGCATTTGTTAACGGTGGTGGCATCATTTAGAAAAGGACAGTATGGTTCACATCATGATAAATGTTACCAATGTCACCAAATTAGACTTGTAAAAATTGCTGGATTGGCAAATGTTGTGTTATACATTTTTTCTACCACAATGACAAAAAATAAGATGAAAAGATTTTAAAAAAAAACAGGCGTTCAAGTTCACTGCACAGCAGCTGACAGCGGGCTGCCTACTGAGCTGATGGCAGCCTCGGGGGGACGCCAGCTGGTCAGCAGGAGTCACTTAGAGCTCCTGACCCTCTGCTCTGCTGGGCAGAGTTACCAAGAGCACCAGGTGGAGAAGGTTTGTACCTCAAACCTCTTCAGCTCTTCTTTGGCATTCGTGTACAATACTTCTGAGGAATTTGGGTAGGCCGCCGTCCTCTCGGCTGACTTCAGCCAGTCCTCAAAGCGGGAATAATCATCTAAAAACTTCTGCCACAGGCGCCATGTCTCTTCAATTCTGAAGGAAGAAAATCAACTTCATGCACATCATCCATTTCAACCGTGTACTTGTGACCTCCTCTCTGTCCCTTGACAGGACCTGTCCCCAGCACCCCCACTGCACGTGCACTGTTTATGGGGAGGGACCTTGGTGCCCCTTCCAGGAAATAACCAGGGACACCACTTGTTGGTCAGTATACCGCGCTCCTGCGAGTGCTGGGCCTCTCTGAGCTCACACTTCAGGAAGCAGCTACGTTGTGGCTGGGTAAACAAGGTGAGGTAGCCAGCCCATGGTTATAAAAAGATGCAAAGATGTCACCCTGATTATATTTTTCTTGAATTATCCCCTTAGCAAGTCTCTCGGCCAATACTTGGTCCATTTTTAAATGAGGGAACAGCACACAGCTATGTTTATTTAGTTCAGCAGGAAGACCCTGCTGAACATGGTAAGATGTCTTGGTTCTTACTTCATTCGCCGTTCCATCGACATGGCACAAATGTTCCTCCAGCGTCTGTCTAGGCTCCTGGTGGTCTGCTGTATCGAGTCACACTCGGTCTCATTTGCACAGGCATCAGAGTCGTGCAACAAGACATCACAGATGTTAAACACTGACTCCACTCCTGCACTGTGCTGTTCAATATCTCGCTGCAGGTCCTATGATCACAACAGAGTAAGACAAACTGTGAGGGGCTGGCAGGAGAGCTGCTATCAGAGGGCCTCCACTTCTGTGTTCCCTCTGCCCCTGAGTTCCAGCCCAGGAGGTACAGTCCTTAGCGCACTTTCCGCCCGGCACTAGCACCTCAGACCAAGTCCATTTCATCTCTGTGCAAGTCTTATGCTGTAGTACCTGAAACAAAGCCACAGCTGGGCTCTGCTGCACTGTGTATGCGTGTGGGCATGTAGGTGGGGGACAGCATGGCAGTGGATATTCTCTATGCATTGATGGGTGGAACTGTTGATTCCGTGGGAGCTCACAGCACCCCAAACTTTGGGTATGCATGAAATCTACTCCATACCACCACCTGGCCGTTCAGCTTAGACTTGGTTTCAGGAAAGTCTTCAGGGGAAAGCCAACTGCACCTCTTCAGCAGGACTTAAATCTGAGCAACAGGTTTTTTTAAGTCCTAGAACCCTTGCATCTAAGAGCTTTATGTTGTCATCACACACACATCAGGTCATGCATTCAGCTGCCAGGTGTTCTCCCCATGAGCCCATCTGTGGAGCTCAAATGAAGAGACCCAGCCAAGGCTGTGGCCTAGGGGTGGGTGGGTCTCTAGAGCCTTGTCCTTTGATGGTGACAGTCACACAATCCGCCAACATGAAGAAAAATACTGTTTATGGAGAGAAGATGCACAATTTGAGGAAGAATGGAAAACCTGTTTAATACTAAACAGGGCATGTTCAGGTATCACCCAAAGAATTACTTCTTTGATAAACCATGAGTGAGGGAAGGAAGAGAGGAGAAGTCTGTGTTGCCATTCTGGATAAATCAGGCTGTCTCTGATACAAATGCTATGGTGAGTAACCTCAGATCGCATTATTGACCTTAGTATCTACACTACACTGTGAAATGGCAAAGATCAACTCTATTTTAATTTTTGATAATATAGAAATTTTTTAAAAATCTGCATGTTTAGATCAGCCACTATTACATATATTCAAAAAAATTCCCTGGATTCCACAAAATTCAGCGTACAGCAAGGATCACTTTATATAGTACCTGGAGCCCCGCGGGTATAGTGGTTAAAAGTTCAGCCGTTATTCAAAAGGTCAGCAGTTCAAATCCACCAGCCACTTGCTGGAAACCCTACAAAGCACTTATACTCTGTCCTACAGGGTTGCTATGACTCACAATTTACGTGATGGCAATGCATCTGGTTTGATTTTTTGGCCATAATCTATCCAAAGGCAACATCAGAGTTCCTTTCATGCTACTTAGTTATCTAAATGATTTGAGACACCTATTGTGTTACTAGGAAAAATATTTCTTACTTTTCCTCTAACAAAATGTACAATCTGGATCATTTTGTGTTCAAGTAGATTTAAGATGGTAAGATGCTAATGCCTGAACCAAAATTTAAATCAGGCAGTTTTTAACGCAAATCCTAACTGATGAAAAGTGAGAACCACACAGTTATGAGATAATGTGTTTTCTAGTTTGTCACTGTGTGCCTATGAAGAGCGCTGTGATTGTGTATGTTTTTTCAAGCTCTACCGTTCAGGACACACGCCCAAGATGTAATGGCAGAAGCTTTCCTGGAGACCGTACGATGCCTAGCTTTGAAATTAAGGTTTAAAAAGAATTCTAGTTTTAAGAAATCCTACAGGTTCACTGAATGGTAACAGGCTTTTCTAAAATTTACTGGTACTGATTAATTTTCCCTTTCAACTTTCTTAAAATAATATACAAGGAGGCCTAGCACAGGTACTCAGTGAGTAACAGGGACAATTGTAACTGACAAACAGTGCTTGCGCCTGGGAAGAACCTGGTTGAAAAGCATTGAGAAAGTTTGGTCTAGGGACACATCTGATGTCACGCATTTTAACGGCACTGATTACAGTATCTGTTCAGTTTAGGTTGACTAGAATTGCTAAAGAAAAGTGACAAATGGTAGCCAAAAATGAGCTCCCCAGTAACTTCTAAAAGACGAACATCAATATTTTGGTTACAAGAAAGTTCAAACATGTTCAAAATCTGCAAAATACATTTCTAAAACATCACAGAGTAGAATATACTACTGATATTAAATATGAACTACTTACCTTGCAAAATATGAAGGTAGAGACCGTATTTTAAAAAGTAAAACACTTAAAAGCTAGACCAATAACACCGTACAAACTAAAATACCACCACTAGTACCTGTTTAGGCATGAGTTTGCATCATAATTAGTTTCCACAGAATAACTGTTCAAAATCCACCGAACACTAAGAAACAGCAGATCAACACAAGCAGTACAAAAGACTTTTACCGAGGGTTCTAGAAGAAGCCATTGCTTTGTTTTTCTGCCCCTGAGCTGCAGAAGCAGAGCAACAGCACTGAAGCCGGGAGACAGCCAAAGAGGAAGGGGGTGGCAGCGAGAGGAGATGGGGGACACATGCAACCGGAGATGAGAAGGCAGTGAGAAGAACGGGAATAAAAAGGAACACGAAAAATACGATAAAGGGAGAAAAGGAGAAAACCAGCCTGAAAGGGCACGAAATCGCACAGGGGGAACCATCACTGCAGGCTCTAGAACAACTCCATGGGAAGGGGCTGGGATAGCAAGTGAGTTGCATAAATAAGTGGGAGGCGCTGCTAGGGTGGTACTGAGTGGTGACTCAAAGGGGTTAGAATGAAGTTGAGTTGGCCTACTGGAAAGGGGCACTGGTAACTACAGAATTGGGGGTGGGAGGGCATTGTAACTAACAAAATCCCTAAGCCACCATGTGGCAACCTATGGGGAACCAGGAACCCAATGAAAACCAGGAGAGAGATGCTGAAGATCACATGAACCACTAAGGTTTGATATCAGTTTGGATTTCAAAAACAGTATGTTCCGTGTGAGTAAAAATATAACCTTGTTTATTATTTTAAAGTGGTCTACATAAAAGTAAAGTAGTGGACTCTTACAAAGCTATTCCTTAGTCTATTTCCTCCCACACTGGGCCCTCAGGACAAACCAAAGAAAACCCAGGGGTATCCTGGTGACGAAGCACTGTGAGGGCTGAGGTCTACTGCAGAAGGTGGTACTACCTGACACCAGGCTTTCCGGCCTTACGTTAGTACTCTATCAAATGTCACTTAGTATGTGTAATCAGGGAGGGAAACCTGTCCACACCCACTGTTGTCAAGTCGATTCGGACTCACAGGACAGGGGAGAACTGCTTCATAGAGTTTCCGACGAATACCTGGTGGACTTGAACTGCAGACAGTTTGGTTAGCTGACATACAGCACTTAACCAAAAGTGCTACACTACCTGGTTTCCAGGGATGGAAACATAGGTAAGGCTTTTTTTTGGTAAACGACTTACAGATGATTCTTCTTTTGTGTCACGTTTTTGTTTTCAGCATTTGGGATGGACTTATTATTGTAATTTATTCCTTTTAACAAAAATACTAAAAAGTTTCCCCAGGTCATCTAGGGCAGGCAGAATAATGAGTTCCTAGAAATGTACACATCCCAATCCCTGGAACTGATGGATATGTTAGCTTATATGGCAATGGAAAATTCAGGTTCCTTTTAGTAAGAACGGCAAGGGGTAATGAAAGTGGTAATCAACCTTAAAACAGGGAGATTAGTCTGAATTATCCAGGTCAGCCCAACATAATCACCAACCAAAAAGCAAATCTGTTGCCATGAAGTCAATTCTGACTTATAGCAACCCTGCAGAACAAAGTAGAATTGCCTCATATGATCTCCAAGGTTGTAAATGTTTATGGAAGCAGAGTGTCCCATCTTTATTTCACGGCTGCTGGTCTCAAACTACCAGTCTTTTGGTTAGCAGCCAAGTGTACCACCAGGCTTCCTAATGCAATCACAGGGGTCCTTAATAGCGGAACCGGGAAGGAGTAGAAAAGTCAAGGAAGACGTGACTGGAGAATAAAGCAGAGAGATGCACCACTGCTGGATCTGAAGGTGGCAGGAAGAGGCCACAAGCCAAGGAATGTGGGCTGACTTGTAAGCTGGAAAAGACAAGGAAACAGGTTCCCCCTACTCTCCAAAGGAATGTGGGTCTGCTGACACCTGATTTTAACTGGCGAGACCCATATCTGACTTCTGACCTCTAGAACTGTTAAGATAACACATCTGTGTTGTTTTAGCTGCTAAATTTGTGGTAACCTGTTACAGCAGCAAGAGAGATACAAATTCCATGATAGTGATACTTAAGACTATAAACAGAGAATCTTCAAATTAGCCAGACTAAAATTATGTACCATTTCAGCACAGACAAGGTCAAGAATTTGGTAGTTGCTCCAAACTATGTTTTTGGGAATAATTTCCTAGACTCTATGGTGTTTTGTTATACTGCAGGTTTATAAAAACTTAACACACAATTATCAGTCCTTGGCAAATTTAACCAGCCACTTTTTAAGACGAAAAATATTCCCAGCTTCCATTCTCCATATCTGGAAAAACTTACTACTCAGGGTAACTGGTTATTTGCAAGAACTTGGCTATTAAGGGAAACCCTGGTGGCATAGCGGCTAGGTGCTACAGCTGCTAACCAAAGTTCTGGCAGTTCAAATCCACTAGGCGCACCCTGGAAACTCTGTGAAGTGATTCTACTCCGCCCTATAGGGTCACTGTGAGTGGAATCAACTCGGCAGCAGTGGGTTTGTCTATTAAGAGACAGTTCAAAAAACTGAGATCCATCCTAGAGGACCAAACTTGTTAAGCAAAGGTGAGAATGTTCAGTAGCCAGAACTTCGGTGAGACTGGCAATGCCTACAATGTACATTAAAATTCCCTGATACTTACAGCAATATGCATTCATTCCTAAAGCAGAGACAAAATTTAGCTTATCTCAGTAAAACAGACACATTTAAATTTCTAAAAATAAATAGAAAAATCACTGTTTGTAATCTGTAGCATTACTGAATCATATTAGTTTGTACACTAGAAACTAGGTATTGTTAAAACGGTAACTGTACTAGCATAGACCTGAAAACAGATCCAAGAGTAATATCAAAAACTTAGCAACATGGTAATTAAGCTTGAAGGCTCACTTAATATCATTAAAAGGAATTACCTGAACTCAAGAGAATTTATGACAACGGGGTAGCCTCGAGCAATGAGGAAACGCTGGTAGAACAGTGGTTAACTGCTATGGCTGCTAATCAAGAGACTGGCAGTTCGAATCCACCAGGTGCTCCTTCGAAACCCATGGGGCAGTTCTACTCTGTCCTATAGGGTTGCTAGGAGTTGGAACTGACCCAATGGCAATGGGTTTGGTTTGGTGGCTTTTCTGGCAACAAATATGGTGACAAAGGTTTGTTCCCCAGTTTTGCCTCTAAGCTGCTATGATATCTGGGTGAATTCTCCCAAGTCACTGACAAACAGGAAACACCAATGCTTCGGTAACGATGACTGCAGTGGAGGTTTCAGGTGAACAGATACGAGTCTGAGGACCTGCTGACAAGCATATCACTTATACGGTAAAACAGAATCTGTCCACAACTCAGAAAAGGAGAAGTTAAAGAACGCTGCTGGAACATTAAGATAAACTTAACCTTTTTTTTTAAAAAAAAACAACAACAACAAACTCAGGCATTGCAGGTAAGAATGGGGCACATGGAAGCGTGAGCCCCAGCAACGCAGGAACGCGGACTTGCTCAGCCAGACCAAACAGCACCTGCCACATTTGTGGAATGACAAACACTGGCAGGATTCAATGATTCCAAAATGGAAATAGCAGTGTTAGCTCCAAGAGTGCACAGTGACGGCAGAAACGCACACAGCAATGCAGGAGGGACTCCCTAAGCTACTGGTCCGCGTCTGTTCTCCCTATACCTTTTGGTGTTTAAATTTTTGTTTTTGAGGTTTTCCTAGATACTTAGAATAGGGGCCCATGAAGGGTTTCCTTGGTTTGGTTTTGTGAAGAAAACCAAACTCAGCTGCTGTCAAGTCAATTACAAATCACAGTGACCCTACAGGGCAGAGTACAACTGCCCACAGGGTTCCAAAGAGGAAACCTTGACAGAAGCAGACTGGCACATCCCTCTCCTGCGGAGTGGCTGGTACGTTCAAACAGCCAACCTTTCAGTTAGCAGTGGGCACTTTAACCATTGTTTCACTTCTTAGAGAGAAAAGGATTTTTCTCCAATTTATCATCTTCTAAAACTATATTAACAAAAATCAGAGATGAAGGTTTAGAAAAGCAAAACAATACAAAACAAACAAAAAACCCTTATTTATCATCAAGATTAAGGTCTACATATTTAACATTATTTAAATGATTTCATAAAGAGCTATGTGAGTGGTGGTGGGGTACTTGGAAATAAGGACCCCACATACAAGAACATGGACACGGGACCAGTTTTCTTTGAAAAGGAAAAAAGAAAAAAACTGGTATTATGAGATGCACACATGCCAGAACACACAGCCAGGAAAGGGGAAGGTTGGAGGGCGCAGGGACCGCAGATAGCTCCCCTCTCACAGCTGCTCAATCCTGATTTCCCACCTGCTGTTCAGCAAGCCTCTTCTGGATTTCTTGATCATCACAGACGTCATAAACAACAGGCTTAGAAAGCTCAGACTCAATGCGAGCCAACCAGGTGCGAAGGTTGCTCATGTTTTTGTCTAACTGCTGAATAAATGCAAAGGTCTCCTTCAGCTTCTTCACCCTAAATGTATTTGTAGAAAAAAAAAAAAGAGGTGGAAAACAAAAGCCCAACATTTAGTGGTGGGAAGACTGTGCCAAGAGGGGGTTGGAGGGTGAAAAGGAACAATTTTCCTAGGTCCAGATACCAGTTTTCATGGAATCTGTGACACTTGGCCAAACAGTTAATTTTCAAATGGATTAAGAGTTCATCTACCTGTGCAAATTATTACCATTCCCAGAGTGGGACCTCTGGAGAGCCCAGTCCATCTTTCTAGGGCTCCACAGGTGAGCCGTTGTTGCCAAGTCAACTCCTGACTCAAGGAGATCCCATTCGCAATGGAACAGAATGCTGCCAGGTCTGTGCTACCTCCATAACTGGTTGTGGACTCGACTGCTGTGATCCGCGGTATTTTCACTGACTCACTGTTGGTAGCAGATTGCCAGGCCTTTCTTCCTGGTCTGTCTTAGTCTAAGAAGTTCCAATGAACTCTGTCATCAGAGCAACGTGCAAGTCTCCACTGACAAAACGGTGGTGGCTGTGTAGGAAATAAATGCACTGGCTAGGAATCATGCCCTGGTCTCTTACATGGAAGAGGAGAACACCTACCACTGATCCACCACTGCCCCCTCGACTCCCAGAGCTGAAAAGAGATGCCATTTCTCTCCAAGCTACTTTAACAGCTCTTGACTTCTACCTCGTTTCTGTGTTGAGCATGGCCAAGTGGGCTGAAGATACTACACGCAGTCTACTGGGTGGTATGTGACACATGACACCTCTCATGGGACCCTCCCTCCTGCGTCAAGCACAGAGTATGTGCCAAGCAACCTCCTATGCTGGTGGTGTAGACGGTGCTGTATACATAGAACGTGGTCATGTGGGTATATCACGGGGCATCTGTGTTAGCCGAAAAGGGAGCAAAGGAGGAAGCCGAGATAACCTAATGCCAAGCACTGTTCTAACTCTTGTCTCCCTTAACTGATCTGCCATATTTTTCACACAGCCCAACTGGACAGAGAGCGCAGCTGAAATCACACATGGGGTTAGTAAACTTGGTGTGCTCCCTGGCTTATCAGTTCACTGTCAAGGAGAAACGACGCAGCTGTTGAAGGAAAACAATTGCTTCTTGTATAGGCACTGAAATAAAATGCTTCCACGGCGTGCTTTCACCGAGGTCCGAAAGAAAGTACTGAGAATGAGGGCTTGTTCTGGTGATCTGGAGCACTTTTAGATACGCCCAGAGAGTGGAAGCGACAGCTGCAACTCAAACTCCCTACCTGTCAAAACTGTCCGACCCGCATCCCACAGCTGATCCCACTAGGAAGGTCAGCCAGGACAACCTGCAGGAAATGCACTGCATTGTCCTTCACCATCACCTCTTACGCAACTCCCTGTGAGCAGTGCCCCACCAGCCTCCCGGAACTCCTACCCATTCACCTCTGGCTACGTACATTCTAGAAGGCACATCTGCTCCACGACCCAGTTCTCAACAGTTCTCACCCTGTCCTGACACAGCAGTGTAGCCAGCTGAACTTCTCGGCTCCTCTTGGTCCGTGGCCTCCCTGCCCTTAATCCTGCGCTCCGCAAAGCTGCTCCGCTCTGAGATGAGCTGGGTATCCCCTCTTCCACGTGCTCCTGCAGCACCCAAGCCCTCTCATCTGACAGCCTCAACCCTGTGCCGGGTACCTCTCAGAGACTGCGCACGTGGCAGGACAGAGACCGTGGCCAGGCTTGTTTCCTCTGTGGTCACCGCACCTCCCACATGGCCCGGGGGCAGGACGTACCCGCCAATGTCGGTCAGATGAATACGCTTGCACAAGCTGTCCCACCACAAACTACTACTTAATAGATGGCATATTTGTTTGTTTTGTATCCCACACAAAACTAAATCAACCAGGAGATTCTTACTCCCAGGTAGTTTTAGGATCTAGGGAAAATATTTTTGTTTTTGTCCCCTCGTCTCTAAGTCTGTGAGGTCCTTCAAGCTTTAGGGAGTTGATAGCATTCAGGAGAGGTTAGGGTCAGAGGTTGGGAGATGAGTACAAGTCCCATTCTACTGTTACGAGCTATGATTGGCGCAATGCTATACATCTCTGCAAGGTACTTAACCTTCCTGACTCTGCTTCCTGGTTACATGCAAAATGAGCCCCTGTGCAGGTGGTTGTCAGAAACTAAACCGGAGCACGCACACAAAGCCTCTGGCATATAGTTAATGCTTGATACTACAAGATCCTGTTACTGCTGGACTACATGATACTGCAACAACATCTTCCTTACCTAGCACTGGGTCTCACAAAGTTCTTTCATAAATATGACCTCCAGGTTTACTTAATTCTCAACAGCCCCAGGAGGCAGGCAGGCTTGGAAAGGAGGCCATTTTTAAGTCTTGTGTAAACAGCACGGAGGGTGTGGCCAAGACCTGGGTTTGAATCCCAGCTGTGTCATCTCATCTGTAAAATGGGGCTCATGGTAGTACCTTCCTTTCTGGGGTGCTCACCAGGTTTGAATAAGTTGTAAATAGGGGAAGGCATTTTGGGGAAATCCTGCAGGCACCGTGGTTAAGTGCTACAGCTGCTAACCAAAAGGTGGGCAGTTTAAATACACCAGGAGCTCCTTGGAAATTCTGTGGGGCAGGTCTACTCTGTCCTATAGGGTCACTATGAATCGGAATTGACCTGATGGCAATGGGTATGGAAGCTATCTGGCACGATGCCTAACAGATAAATGTTCAGAAACTATGGTCATAGTGATGATTAAGGAGGCAAGCCTTCCAAATTATACTCTTACTACAAAACCTTCAAAGGAAATATTCCTTTCAAAGCCACAAGATGATTTATTAAAAGGGAAGTAACAGAATCCAGGGCCAGGTCTGGAGCAGCTGCAACGTAGATCCCTCCTGTGTTCCCATGGCTTTATAGGTATGCCCTTCTTACTCTAAAGTCTGGCTGCCTGGGGACCAGAAAGAATGCTCTAGACAACTGCCAGACCACCCAGGAACTCCAAGCACCATGGGACCTGGAGTCTTTCAAGCAGTTGTGAGGAGATGCCCTCCTGGACGGTTCTGGATGGCCAGGTGGCCCGGCCAGGAGAACTTCCTGTACGCTGTACGTGGGTTGAAGAGCTCAGGCTCAGCTACCCGCACACAGTTCCCTTGCCTTGACTTCTCTCCCAACCCCAGCATGACAGCCCCCCACTGTCTTTATCCACAGCCTGACCCTATTCCATTACAAGAATCCTGACCTCTGATTTTCAAAAGAAGAGGGCTAGCATCCAAATTTTTAAATGAAGGAAGCCAAGATGCAACAGAATATCCTGAATCCAAAAACACAGCACTGCAGGGAAGGAGAGCCAGTCATTTCTTTGGCTTCCCCAGGACTGTGGTACTCCAGGCCAGTCATATCCACAACGGGCAGCTCAAGACAAATTTTTGGGTGCGGGATGTGACAGGAGGCTTTCTATTTCTATGCCATTCTTTTTAAATTGCCACTTATTAAATTGCCAATTTATAAACTTCATTACTTCAGTAGAATGTCTATGTGCAATACTAACATCTATGTGCCAGAACCATTGTGCTTTACAGGGTAGCAACTCATTTAATCTTCACAACAACGCAATGGATTAGTACTATGATTAAACCCATTTGACGGATGTAAATTGAGGGACGTGAAATAGGAACTTGCCCATTGTCATAAGGCCACTAAATGGCAAAGGCAGTACTCCAACATGGGCAGTCTGGTTTGGAACAGTCCCTAAGTACTGTCCTTGAGGCCTTTTATTTAAACCTGAATACAATAACACGCACATACAGGGGGTACAGGAGCCCACACGCCACATACTGTATTCTGGGGCTCCTAGTCTGAAGGGGAGTGGATGCCAGACAGCTTAGATGTGGTGCCAAATGTTTCCCCTCCAAGATTTTCTTTCAATAAGCATTTGACCCCTTGTTCTGTCCTGAGCCCTTTACTGACCTTGGGAATTCAACGATGACTGAACAGAGAGCTCAAAATCTAAATTTAGATGCCACCAGTGTGCACAGTAGCCAAGTGCTGTGCACAGTAGGTGCTCAATAAATACCTGCTGACAATGCTCACTTATATTTGCTGAGGAAATGTGTCTTCTGCACAAAAGAGGTGGCCCTGTTATATAGGTAAAGAGCTAAGAGACCTAGCGTAGGTAGCTCAGTGCCATCTTGCCACAAACGAAGTGCTGTCCACACACAAGCCTCACATGGTCCCTAACCTTGCCTCCATCTGGCACGAAGGAATTACTACCTGCATCTTCTTGTCAGTAACAGGCATGCTGTGGGTCTCACATGAGATTTGGAAAAAAAAAAAAAAAGTTGACTATAAATCTCTAGAAATCATGGCAGCAAAATTTTCATTTTTATTAAAATACCTGTATCCAGACAACATATTACAGCAGTGTTGACGAGGCTAGGAAAAACTCGATCGGCACCCAAAGAAAACAAGTGAACAACCAAACTGCAAGGAAACCAAAACCAAACCTGATGCTGCTGAGCTGATTCTAACTGAGAGCGACCCTACAGGGCAGAGGGGAGCTGCTCCACAGGATATCCAAGACTGTAACCTTTACAGAGAGCCCCGGACACACAGCGGGTAAGAGCCTGGGTGCTCATGAGAAGGTTAGCCCTGTGAATCCACCAGACACCCCCTGGAAGGCCTTCTGCTCTGCCCTATACTGGGTCACTCTAAGTCAGAATCAACTTGATTGACAGCAGAGTGCTACAACTTGCTCCCACCAAGCAGTGACAGGTTTGAACCGCTGACCTTTTGGTTAGCAAAAATAATAAATAATAAATAAATAATAAATTTATTCATTGTTGTGCCAACTGAGCCCCTTAGGGCCAATTAAAGAGGGGAACGAAGGTGGGAAAGGAAGAAGGCAGGCCATCAAAGAGTTCCAAGGCACTCCAGTGAGTCTTCATTTAATTGGTTTTTGTGTCCTCACCTCTGACTGAAGGTATGATATAAAAAATGAACAGTAGTACAAATGTAGTTTCTCAAATAATTGTATTATGACTGACTCTAGGAACCATCATGTACATTACTGAGTGTGTAACATTCTGTTCTATACAGACATTATAATCTAATTATCACCTTTCCCAGGTTGAAAAGTGGATGCCATCTGCCAATCCAGGCACCTGACCTCCATGTGGTTGGCCTTATTAATACTGCCCTTGGAAAAAATTTAAATCTCCAGTTAATACGGGGAAACAAGGAAACCTATTCTTCAGAAGCCAGAGTGCTGGCACAGGGCAACCATCTCAGGACTGCACGACCCCAACCACTGAGCTGCTGTTTTATGGGCTCGCAATCTCAATGCTGGAACAATTGTCCTTCTTTGGCCCAGAGGCATCACCAATTCACACATCTGTATTGTAATACGTAATATTTCTCCATGAGTTGGATCCCAGTCCACAGCACTTGGCTGGCTTGGCAATATTTCTCCAGGAAAAAAAAAAAAAGAAAAACCAACCAAACAAATAACAGGCAAGAGATCCTGAAATGAAGATTCAGGATTGAGTTCTGAGGACTGGCAGAATAAAAGTTTTAGGAGCAAGTGAGGCATCTGTATAGACTACTTTTTATTGGGCTGAGGGGAGAAGTCATGAAAGTAAGTAGAAAACCTTAACAGAAACTAAAACACTTTTCTATGAAACCAAGCAAAATGAAGAATTATGCCCAAGAGGGTCCACAAATCAGAAAAGCTCTTTTGTGAGGATTATGGGTATAAATACAGAGAAGGAGCAAGGTGAATCAAGTTTTCCTTTTATCTTGAACTAGTGATGGAACCCTGCTTCCTCCCCAAACACATCAACACAAGCAAGCCAGCCTTAGTGCCATGCTATAGCAAGCGTAAGTCCTGTAATGTGTGGTGCAGCCTTTCAACGTCAAATTCATCTATATGGAATAAATTACCTTTGAGTTCTATTTCCTACGTGCCTAAGACTCTACACTTTAAGAGCCCTGGAACAGTAAGAGTTAAAAAAAAAAAAACCTATGCCAATGTGGACAGCATAACTTAAAAAATACTAAAGAAAACTGAGATGGTCAAAGTACCCGAATTTATGCCTGCAATAAAAACAGAGACGCAGTTCTGAGGGCAGCTGCCCATTGCTAAAAACACTACAAATTCTGCACAGTGGCATCTTTGGAAGCAACTGAACATCTTTGCGTAAAGATGATCAGCTACTCTGAGGGCATGGACATGACAATACATTCCAGCTCATCGCCTCTTTGAAGGATTTATGTCGCCAGAGGACTTCCATTTTCCACACGGCATAATCACCCTCTCGCCAGCTTGTCAAGGCTGACTGCAGACACCACACACATGCTGACACTGGATGATCACCCATCCCCCGAAAGCTGAGCGCACACACACACACACACACACACCCCACAGCCACCATCTCATCGGTAATTTCTATTGTAAGCACAACGAGAACGAGACAGAGCAGCAGAGAGCAGCAGCAGCCGTCACCCTGGCCATACGCAGAGCTTACACTGAAATGGCACTTACTGTTTATGAGAGAAAATCATTCCTCCTGTTTAAGCCAAAGCTCCGAGGTCCCGGCTGCACATCCACCTCCCAGGGCCGAGGCGACCCCTCCCTGTCCCCTCCCCAGCATGCCCTCTGCAGTCACTGGTTCAGCATCTTCCCCAGCCGTAGGCAGGCAA
The DNA here is from genome assembly GCA_028571685.1 of Heterohyrax brucei. Taxonomy (NCBI): domain Eukaryota; kingdom Metazoa; phylum Chordata; class Mammalia; order Hyracoidea; family Procaviidae; genus Heterohyrax; species Heterohyrax brucei. Next base: position 85,337,837 of record CM053151.1, on the reverse strand, counting down.
GCTCCGGCCTCGCTCCTCAGAGGTGCTGGCTCCTTTACAAGCACAAAGCGATGCCCGCAGGAAAGGAAGAGAGCTTCTTGCTAACTGCAATTTTTAATCTGTTTTGCTTCCTTCCAGTAAACACATATCTCAAGCTATTTCCTCACATACACACAGACACATACACAGACACATACAGTCTTTGTTCTGACGCTACAGGACTGCAACGCTGAGGGAAAAAAGTCCCAATGTTATCTTGGCTATGGGTTATTTATGAAGTGCTATAAACCAGGGCAAGAGAAATTTAGATGCATGGCATGCAAAGAGGATTTCTGTTCTCAAATTAGATTTCTCTACTTCAGGTTTAAAAGCAATAGTGAAATCGGAAGCCACTGATCCAATAGGTAGTGCCTTTCTCCCAATTTCTTTCTAAAGAAGAAACTGTCCCATGTGAGTTTTCCGCGCCACCTTTTTAATCCCGACCTTCCAGGCATACAAGGGACAGAGGATTCATTATGGCCATCCCTCTACCTGTTGTAGAAAACTGTCTTCTAGTACAAAAGAAGTTCAAGACTCTGCAGAAAAAGAAATATTATAATTTCCCTTGCTAATTCCTTCTATGGCTTACTATCACAGCAGTATCTGAAAATTCCTCTTTAACACCCAACCTCAGTTTTCTCTGTGTGATTCTGCGTGGCTCTGTTTACCAGAACACTGCTCAGTTTGTGTCAAGCCTGTTTTATTTTCACTTACAGACTTATTTTGAAGCCTGACAACCTTAGTCACTGCTCGTGGGCCACTCAAGTTCCATATTTCATCATCATTATTATTTCCCTCCCTTGAAACAGAGCAAATGTGTATCAGTGAAACTGGGAGTCTAGATTTAGAAATAAACCCACTGCCGTTGAGTCAATTCCATCTCACAAAGACCATATAAGTCAGAGTATAACTGCCCCATAGCTTCCAAGGAGCACCAGGAGGATCTGAACCGCTGACCTTTTGGTTAGCAGCTGTAGCATTTAACCCCAAATGCAGTACCTGAGCAACTGATCAGTTCTCCCTGTGACCTGCCGGAGATTAACCTCAGGGATTCAGTAAACTGGACCTGTTTGATGCTCAACATTAGACCACTGCCAGACCATCAGCCACCCAGGGGCTGTTTCCTACTTGGGGGGACCCTCTGACTGCCAGGAATGCCTTTTGCCAGGGTCCAGGAGCAGCAGGCCCCTGTTCCAGAGTTGCAATCATCAGCTGATGGGAAGCAGATTGAAGTTGTGAGGACAGACCTCATATCTGGCTCTCTCTGCGCTAAAATCTCTGGATCTTCCCAGTCTTACTGGATTGGGCAACCTGCTAAGACCAAGTCAACTCATGACTAGCAGCACTGTTTGGTCTTCTCACACAACCTTGAGAAACTACAGATAAAGGGAGTCCAAGGGAAAACTCTAGCAGTTTAAAAAGACACACATCTTCTTACCCATTCTGAAAGGGATGGAAAAACAATCTGAATGGTTGCCATAGTAACAGTGGCTGAGTTTAAATGATACTTTAATTGCTATTGCTGTAAAGTAGGTGGGTTTTTCATGCTGGTGGGAGACGTGAAAATTAATCTTTGTTAAAAGTTTCTTTTCAAGGACATGACAGTTCAGATAGCGAGGGCACAACAGTCTGCGTAGGAAAGGATCCATCCTGGAGCCTTAGGGTAGCGGGTCTGACTGTAAGACCTTCCTCCTAATGCTGGCTTAAGGAGGGCAATTTCATTAATGATGTGTCTCATCAAAGAGAAAAGAAGCCAACAATGCTCCTGAGTTGTTTTTTTTTTTTTTAACTTTATCCAAGAAAAATAAAATGCCTCATGTTTCTTTTTCTCATAGTGACCATTCAGAAAATACAAATTGCACACAGAAAATGAAAACCATTGACGGTTCCAACGTGAAGAGACAGCTACTGTGACACCGTGGGACACATCTTTCCATTTAGTTGTCTGCCTGCTTCTGGCCCGGACAGCTCTGACCAGATCATTTGCATGACTGTTAAAGAGTTTTTAAAAAGAGCCCTCACTCCTAGTTTCTGCTTAAGGTGATAAAAAAAAAAACAAAAAAACAAAAAACAACTTTTGGAAATAGTGGTACTAACTGCACCACATGGTGAATATAATGAATATTATATCAATGCAATTTCCGGCATACTTAACTGTACACTTAAAAATGGTTAAAATGGAAAAATCTTTGTTATAGATATTTTACAAGTTAAAAAAAAAGGGGGGCCACCCTTTACTGCCATGCCTCTGCAGAGGCTCCACTGTGATATGCCACCGTAGGACACAGCTACATTGTTTTAAATTGTGGTAAAAATGCAACATTTGCCAATTCAACACTTTTTACACATATCATTCTATGTCATTTATTACATTCATCATGTGCAAACCACAGCTAAGGTCTTGGTTCATAAAACGGAGGAGGGTGCTTGAAAACAAAAATAGATGCATTTTTAAGGAATTCAACTACGGGGTCTTTAAAATCCAGGGTAGATCCAGATGAGATTATGCAGTGGCCTGTGCCCCTGCTTGGCACAGTCCCCATGAAGGGATGATACCAGAGTCCCTTTTGATGGAGCTTTGATCTGTGGGGGCTGAAGCAAGCTACATTTGCATCTTTTGGTTCATCATGCAACTAGCATAGCTCTTTCTTTAAAGATTTTTTTTTATTGTGATTAAGTTAAAGTTTACAATCCAAGTCAATTTTCCATATAAATCCCCAGTACTCACTTCTCTGGAACTCCACGTGTTCTCCCCACCCTGTGATATCACACACTTCTCTTCCACTCTTTACTCCCAATATCTACTCAACCAACACTTCTCTTTCCATCTCCACCCTCTCCTCTTCCTTCTAAAAAGAAACGAGCAGGACAGCCTCATATATATATCATACTGTGAAGTACATACACCCCACGCATTACTCTACCTCTCAAGTCCAGTCTAGTCCATTCTTTGTCTGAAGCGCTGGTTTTAGCCCTGGGCCGGCAGCAAGTCCAGGGGCCATGTTCTCAGGGGACCCTCCAGGTTGTTGGATCATCAACTCTGGTCTTTCAATAGAGTTCTAGATCTGCACACCCCCTTTTCTCCTGCTGCACCACCCTGCATTGTGTCCCCTGTCAAGGCTGTCTTTGGCGGTGGCCAGGCACCACCTGGTTCTTCTGGTCTTATGCTGATGTAGTCTCACAATCACATGGGTTCTTCTGTCTCCCGGGCTTATTTTTCCTTGGTTGTCATCTCTTCCAGGTGGGCTGGGACCAAATGATGTTACTCAGATGGCACCTTGCTAGCTTTTAATACCCCAGATATCACTCACCAATATAAGACGCAGAAGACTCTGCTGGAAAAAGACTAATTATGCCAACTGACCTTGAAGTTCCCTGAAAACATGGTCCCCAGACTCCTGTCCCTGCTACTCTGTCCTTTTGAAATGTTGGGTTCAATTTAGAAAATCATTTAGCTTGGCATATTATAACTAAGCTGTTTTTTAATAGGTAACCTAGCTTTCTCCAAAACAGAGGATGGCACATATTGGTAGCTATGAAAAACAATTTTCTGCAGTTTAGTTGTCTCTTCTACATTCAGATTTTGCTGGGTCACTTTTCAAAGATATTATCTTAGAAGACATGGGGAAGAGAGGGAGTTAATACCTACAGTTTGAAAAGTTACCTCTTCATATGTCAAGTAAGCCTGTTGTTAGGTGCCTCCGAGTTCCAACTGACAGTGACCTTATGTGTAACAGAATGAAACATGGCCTAGTTAGGCCATGCTCACAGCCAGTGCTATGCTCGAATCCACTGTGCCGCCACTGTGACACTCCATCTCATTGAGGATCTTCCTCACTTTTGCTGACCTTCTACCTTACTTATTCAGCGTGATGTTCTTCTCCAGGGACTGGTTCCTCCTTGTAACGTATCCAAAGTATGTGAGGCCAAGTCTTGCCTTCTTCGCTTTCAAGGAGCACCCTGGCTGTACTTATTCCAAGACAGAGTTGTTTGTTCTTGTGGTCTATGGTACACTGCACATTCTTTGCCAATACTGTAATTCAAAGACATCAGTTCTCTTCAGCCTTCCTCATTCATTGTCCAGCTTTCACATGGCTATAAAGAGACTGAAAATTCCACGGCTTTGGGGTACATCTCAGTCCTCAAAGTGACATCTTTGCCTGTTAACACTAAAGAGGTAGCTTGCAGCAGAACTGTCCAACATAGTATGTCATCTGATTTCTTGATTGCTGCTTCTAGGCATTGATTGTTGATCCCAGTAAAACGAAATCCTTGACAACGTCACTATTTTTTGTTTATCATGATGTTACTTATTGGTCCAGTTGTGAGGATTTCTGTTTACTTAATCCATACTGAAGGCTGTATTCTTTGATCTTCATCAGTATGTGCTTCAAGGCCTCTTATCTTTTAGTAAGCAAGATTATATGATCTGCATACTGCAGGTTGTTAATGAGTCTTCTTCTAATCCTGATGCCTGGTCCTCTGTATAGCCAAATTTACAGGATTATTTGCTCAACATATAAATTAAATAAGTATGGTGTGGTGAAGGAATACAACCATCATATACATCTTTTCTGATTTTAAACCAGTCAGTAACCCTTTGTTGTGTTTCAACATCTGCTTCTTGATCTGTGTACAGGTGTTGCATGAGCACAGTTAAAATGTTCTGGAATTCCCATTCTTTGGAATGTTATCCACAATTTGTTGTCATCTACAGTCTAATGCCTTAGTGAATAAAACACAGGTAAACCAAATAAGCCTAGGAGTATACAATCGATATATATTTTTTATCGTATGAGATTGGATTATAGATAGTCATATCATCCACTAAAAAATATATGGTGCCTTAAATGACCTTTTTGTAGATGAAATTAATGGTATGTTTTATAGAGTTCCGGAGCCCTGATGATGTGGTAGTTAAGTGCTTGGCTGTTAATTAAAAGAGTCAGCAATTTGAACCCACTAGCTGCTCTGTGGGAGAAGGGTGTGGCAGTGTGCTTCTGTAAAGATTTACAGCCTCAGAAACGCTACAAGGCTTTCCACTCTGTTCTGCAGGGTTACTGTGAATTGGCATTGATTTGACAGCAGTATGTATCTGTTTTTAAATAGACTCAGTGATTGCAAATATTAGAAACTGCCCACGGGCCAGAAAAACTGCTAAAAAGTGCCACCACTCAGCTCTTCTCCACTGGTACACTGGCGATGTGAATGTTAATGCCAACACCAGGGCCTATGTAACCTCACGGGAGGAAGTCAACGTTAAGAGCAACCCTAAGAACTTCATAGCCTCTTTGATGAACTCCAGGACTTGATGGCATGGTGGTTAACAGCTCAGCTGCTCATCAAAAGGTTGGCAGCATGGATTCACCAGACCCTTCCTGGACATCCTAGCAGGCAGTTCTACTCCACAGGGTGACTATGAGTTGGAATTGGTGGCAAGGGGTTTGGTTTTCTGGTTCTGACCAGCTTATTTCAGGAGATGAACCCTTCAGGGTCTTTCTTTAAGGATTTTAAAGAAGCTAACGAACACTTTACAAATGAGGGGGAAAAAGGCAGTGAATTTGCTCTAAGTCCCCTGCTCTTCTTCCAAACAGGAAAACTCCTCGTTTGCCTAAGTTTATCACACCCCGCACCGAATGAGCAGGGAGCAAAGATGACACATGTGTGCATGCCCAGAGCCAGCTTTCCTGGTGCTTTCTCATCCAGGGTCTCAGTCCTCACATCCACCCTGCAAGGGTGGGAGGAAACGGAGCTGGTGCACAGTTTATCAACAAGGAAACATGCTCAGACAGGCTCCGAGACCTAGTCACGGTAACTGGCAGCTCCAAGATTTCTGCCTCTTGGTGTAACCCGGTATTACTTCACTGTGCTGTGCACGCCGCAGTGGGGTTCTCCAAGCACACTGCATGGCCACACACTATCAGAACCACTCGGAAGCTTATTAGACAAGTCCATTCTTGGCTCCATGCCAGACCTACTAAACCACAAACTCTGAGGCTGGGGCCCAGATCTCCACAGTCTCAGAAGTCTTTCAGATGATTCTGAGATATATTTAAGTTTGAGAACTACTGAGCAAGAACAGACAGCTAATTCTACACTGAGCTCAACTTTTCGAAAAATTCTGATAAGCTATCTTTAAAAGCCAAGGCCTCAAAGTGAGCCAAATACTATTCGATGTATTGTTCAGTGAAGCAGATGGACCTAGGCTCTGGCCTGCACAGAATAGCCACCGGCCTTGGGTAAGTTATTTGTCCTCCTTGACCTCAGTTTGCCCATCTATGAAATGGGGAAATAATGAAATGATTGTAATAATTAAATGAAGTAATGAATATGACAGGCCTGATCCTTCCCCTACTCAACTCCTTAACAGAGCCTACCACCTGAAACCACCCAATGTTTAAAATGTTTTCAGAGTAACTCAGAGCTTGATGTTTTATCAATTCTTTGGGAATTTGCCTCTGTTTTGCTGAGAAATAGCCCCCAAATAGCAAGCCCTCTAACCCTCCAGTGAATTAAATTTGGCCATCTGCTTCCATGAAGATACAGCTAAGAAAACTCTGCAGAGCAATTCCACTGTTATCGCGTGGGGCTGTTAGGAGACAGAAATGATGACATTCAATAGTCCGCATCTTCTACTCATTTCAGCGTAACAAACTAGATGGGGTGGGTAGCAGAGAAGGAGACACACCCGAAAGTTGAAATCCGAGTGCCCTCATGTGCTAGCCAGGAGACCATAAGCAAGTTACTGAAGCGCCTAGCTTCCTCATCTGTGAAATGGGATAATGATATCTATCTTTTAGAGCCACAACGAAAAGCAAGTGAAATCGTAACATAAAAAGCACACTGCTAACCTAGCCAGCAACCAATTTATTTGCTATTATCTCAATTCCTTATACCTCCAACAGCACCTTCCTAAAAGACCAATGAAAGCCGACCTGCTGCTATATCTCTTTCTCCCACCAAGAAATTGGCTGAAGACAGGCAGCCAGAAAGGCTGGGAGAAAAGCAAACAGCCTGCTCAACTCTGAAGTAACACAGCCACAGCATGAATAATTGAGAATAGACTGTTCCCTTTTAAAGAATTATCTTACACGAGATCAAATTGGCAACAATAACTCGAAAGCTCAGATGGTGTAGGGGACAGTGAGTTTATGTTAATAGTGGTGAAATACTTTGAACAGAGGAAGCAAGAATAGCGACACAATGAGAACAATGTAACCAATGTTACTTAATTTATCACGTGCAAGTTGCTGAATGGGTGATTTGCAGTGTATATTTTCACCAAAAAAAAAAAAATAATAATAATAATAATAGACTGTTACTCTAGTCCTAAACATGCATAATTCAGATCTTGCTTCTGGACAGTCCATAACAGGTGCCATAAACAGGTGCAATATCATAATACCCTGATCAATGCTAGATACCCAAGAAGTCCTTAAGATACAAAATACAGTGACAATAAAAACATTCTAGACACAACTGACCCAAAGTTTATTCTTATGCATGGTACATCCAATCATTTCAACAAATTATCTGGAGCACTGTTCTATGAGTCAAAGACAATGGCTTCATGGAGAAAAGACAATTGACAGAATCCTCTTCTTCTCAACAAATATGCCACTTAGTTTCCTTAGGAAAAAGCAAGGATGATAACCGCACAATAAACACTGGCTCTTATATGCTGGCCCTGTGCCAAATGTGTTTTATATATCATTCATCTCTGCAGAGGCCAGAAGTCTTTGGTGTTGCTAGACACATTTTGCAGGTTTGGAAACTGAGGCTTATGAAAGTTAAACACTCAAGTTTCCATGATGACTTAGCGACAGAGTGAGGACAGGCTTTCAAAACCTGTGCTCTTAACCAGGGAGAGATTATCCGACAGGCCAGGTGAGCACAGGGCTTACCTTGCTTACCAATTTCACTTTTATTTTAAATCTAAACCACATAAGAGATTCCGCTTTTAGGTACGACTCACCTCTTTCTCTCAACTTCAGAGCACTTTCCTACAGAACCGAAGACTCTTTTCAAACTTACAATCCCTGACAGCAGTGGATCACCCAGAAAGCTAACTAAGCACATGTTTACTGGTACTTACTTACTAATTTGTAGTGACTTTACCTTGCCTATTAGATAATCTGCCCCTGTTTTTAACTTGGCTTGTTTTACTGTCCACAGATTTTTGTATTTTTTTTTTTAAACTGGCAATGGGAAGAAGTTAAATTCCATTCAGTCTGTACTGCCAGCCAAATCACCCTTATATTTGCTTTCAATGCTAAAAAGCCATGAATGACTGAAACTTTATTTAGGAGGCCAAATATTTAGCTTACATTTAAGATCTTGGCCCAGTCTACCTTTCTAACTTCATCTTTTACACTTGAGCCAGCATTGTCATTTCCTGAATGGCATCTCCATGGCTCACCCATATGCCTTTCGGCTCACACCATATGTCTCTCCCCTCTGCCACCAGTAACTGTCAAAAATCCCACCCCCTCATTCAGGACCACGCGGGACCGCTACCCTTCCGCGTAAAGCTCCTCCTAATCCCCAACCCCACCCCAGTCGGACCACTTGACTTTACAGCTGCTCTGATGTCTACTCCTATTAATGTAATTGACTCATCTACTTCCTGCCGTTAATTCTCAGAGCACTTAGCCCCTCCTCCCCTGCCTCTGCTGATCAAATCAAGTCCATTCACGGTTCCAGAAAGCAATGCAGTAACGGAAATGCCAAGTTATAAGGACTATCTTATTTTCATTACTCTCCAATTCCTACTTCACCTTAGTCTCTCCTGTACAATCCACATCACATGTATGTTCAAACATCTATTATGTAAAAGCGTCTCGCTTGGCCAGCAGAAACATAAAGCTGCTTTAGTTGTCCAAAAGCTCAGTGAGTGTTCTTTGTATACCAGGCTGCAATGGACAAACACTTTGGTTGGGTTTTTATCACTGGAGAATTTGAAGACAGAACACATGAAAAAATTTGGGAGATCATCATTAGTATTTTGTGAAGGGAAGTAAAATTATCAGCTTCATTTCTGATAACACTGAACTGGAGAATACAGCTCTGATATGTGGTCACATCTGTGCTTCTATTTCCTCTGGATAAGATGCCTCTGAGGTAACTGGCATGATGGTACACACTGACTCAGAATCTCTGTCTCGAGTGTGTCAAGACTCTGGACCCTTACCTACTGACGTCTGTCACACAGAAGCAGGGCAGGTGAGCCTGACTTCATCTGGGGGACAGGCAAACCCTGAAGCAGACAGATTTTCTAAATAATAGCTGCCCATGGATCTCTTTCCAAATTAAGTCTCTAATTCTCATCTAAAACTAATCTATTTCATGTGAAACTCTCAGTTAAGAAAACACTAGGGTGGGCTATAACTAAGACATAATCTTTTACTAATGTGAGGGAAGGAGTCCTGGTGGTACAATGGTTAAGTGCTCAGCAGCTAACCAAAAGATCAGCACTTCAAACCCACCAGCGACTCTGCAGGGAGAAGACCTGGGGACTTCTCCCTTAAAGCCTGCAGCCTAGGAAACCCTATGAGGCAGTTCTACTCTGTCACAGAGGGTCGCTATGAGTCACTATTGACTTGATGGCACACAGCAATGACAATGCAGGCAGCCTCTGGGTGGCCACAAATGGATGAACGTTCAACTACGAATGGAAAGGTCTGACAGTTCAAACCCACCCAGGGGTGCTTCAGAGAAAGACCTGGTAACATGTTCCTGAAAGGTCACTGCCTTGAAAATCCTATGGAGCACAGTTCTACTACGAGTCACATGGCGTAGCCATGAGTTGGCATCAACACTACTGCAGCTGATTTGGTTTTAGCAGTAATGTTGTAAGCTTAAGAATTTCTACTCAGGTTTATCAAACTCTGCCTTTATCTGTAAGTTTATAAACCTGCTAGATAATCCTGGGGAAGACTGGACACAGCCTACCAGATCTGAGATACAGCCACTGTATCGAGGGAGTCAGAATCACTGTTAGGCCATTTCTTACCGTGATCCAATGACATCAAAAAGATGTTGCCAACGATCATTAATTTTGTTGAGCTTGTCATTGATCTCGGCTGCTCTTGTCTTGTTGCTTGCCTTGATCAACTGGTCACCCATTTGCTTCAACTGGAACTTGTTTTCACTAAATGTGTTTATTTCTTCCATGCAATCCTGGCAAAGGCACCAAAACATGAAGCTTTTATTGCTACCGAAAATTCATTTTCTCTCCAGCCACAAACACACAGTTGCCTGATGAAATCCTTTAAAAGGTTCAAAATTTCTCACATTCCTATTCATTAAACTCTTCAGTAAATATCCAAAAAGTCAAACAAACCCCAGCAGGCAAATGCGTGCACTGTCAGGCAGGAGTTACTCCTTTAATTCCATAACCCTGACTTCCTATCACATTCTTCTCATCCAACCTACTTTGGAAGGTGAGGGCAACTGACTAAAGTAAGCAGCATAACTATGTTTGCTTAACATCAGTAAGCACTCACCTGAGGTTGGACAGAGTGGTAGTATGGGTGTACGCTTTCCACTGGACTGTAAACTTCCACTTAATTACAATAAAAAGAAAACGAATACTCTTTCCATACTTCCAATGGGAATTGGTGACTACTTCATAATTATGGGTCCCAGTGTTGTTGGCCTAGATCTCTAGTGAGGAGAGTCCCTTCACAATGACAACACAGAGACCCCAACTTGCTTGAGGCATGAAATGATGCTCAGGGACACGTGAACCCCTTGCCGGACAGACTTCCTCACCAAGAAAAAGCAGTTCTCCCCAGTACACACCAGGACACCCACCCAGAAGAGACCCACAGTTCCTATGTCTCTGGAATTTGCACTGCTAAATGTAGTGAGAGATCCTCATTACAATTTCTGAGATGTTATTAGAAACTCATCTGTCACATTGTATGGCCATGAGGCTGCAGTTGAGAAAGGCACAGTTTCCCAGGTCACAGTGGTACCTAGCTGGATCACAGTGGTACCTAGCTGGATACTCCTTGCTTACCTTCTGTAACTTTTCAATCATCTCTTCAATACTAATATCTGCTGTCTGTAGAACTTTGTTTTCCATCTGCACCAGCCATGCACACAAATCTTTATTCTTCTCACTGAACACAATCCATGAATGGAGTCTGTCTTCAATCTCCTGTTTGCGTAAGGCCACCTGGGAATGAGAACGCACTCGGCAGCTGAGTGCAGCCAGACATCTCCCATCCCTCTTCTACTCCCCTATCAAGCGGAAAATGAATTTCATTCATTTTAACCAGTATCTGTACTAACTTAGATCTTTATGTTTCTGCTTTTTAGATATTTACAGATGAACATCAACAGACATTTCTTAGACTTTTGATTAATGCCAAGACAAGCAATGTCATATCGATTGTAACCGAAGCCTGACTGACTGAAACAAGTCAGTTTTACCTAACGCATTTCTCAGGACCAGGTGACACTTCCTTCCGTCACACATAAGGCCACCATGAATCTAAGCCAACTCAATGTCAACTAATGACAACCAATATGCTACACTAAAAATCAGAAGGAGGAAAGGTTAGGAGAACTTTCATTAGGTACTACCCTGATTCCCTTCTGGAAACCCTGGTGACATAGTGGCTACGTGCTCCAGCTGCTAACCTGAAGGCTGGCACTTCAAACCCGCCAGGTGCTCCTTGGAAACTCTACGGAGCAGTTCTGCTCTGTCCTACAGGGTCACCATGAGTCAGAACTGACTTGACAGCACTGTTTTTTTTTTTGTTGTTGTTGTTAATTCCTTCTGAAAACCCTGGTGGTGTAGTAAAGTGCTACGGCTACTAACCAAAACGTTGGCAGTTCAAATCTACCAGGTTCTCCTTGGAAACTCTATAGGGGCAGTTCTCCACCTTACAGGATCTCTGAGTCAGAGAACTGACTTGATGGCAGTGGGTTTTGGTTTCACTGTGATTCTGTCTGTTCATTGTTGTTTGGTTTACATTTACTGGCTGCTTCCAAACTGCTGCTGAGTCGATTCCCACTTACAGTGACTCCACAGGGCAAGCTGTAAATCTTTACAGAAGCCGACTGCCACATTCTTCTCCTGTGGAGAGGCTGCTGGAGTAGGTTCACACCGCTGACCTTTTAGTGACAAGCTAAGCACTTAAACCACTGTGCCACTGGGGCTCCATAATGACTGCACTACATACCAATTTACAACTTTACGACCCAAGTTCTTCCCTTCTAATCCTACTCAAGGCCACTGTTTTCCCTATGTAATCTAGAAACTACAAATCACAATGCAAATCACACCTGTGTAATGCAAATAGACCAAGAAAATGAAATGTCCTAGTATTATACTTCGAAACAAGGCCAAATAAAACAAAAACAATGCACATCCCTCATTCATTTCACCCACCTTCTCATCACATGCAACAGCTTTGGATAGAAACCATGGAAACGTGGCCAAATCCTGGTCTGCAGCAAGTGCCTGACCTCAAGTACCCAACACCTTGTATTAAGCATAACCCAAACCTTTGCCGAAAGACCTTAGCAAATGGTCTTCCTTCTTCAAGTGTCCCATTTTTTTTAACTTGAATAAACTACGTTTAAAGAAGACAAGTCATCCTTTCAAAATGGATAAAAATATTCCCAGATTTTAAAATCTTTAGAATCTTAGGGTTACAAAGAGTAGCTGAGTTTCTCCGTTGTTGTTGTTAGGTGCCGTTGAGTTGGTTCAGACTCATAGCGACCCCACGCACAACACGATGACACACTGCCCGGTCTTGTATCTTGTCCACAATGGTTTTTATGTTTAAGTCCATTGCTTCAGCCACATATCAATGTATCTTAAGGGTTTTCTACTTTTTCAGTGACTCTCTACTCTATGAAGTATGATGTCCTTCTCCATGGACTGATCCCTCCCGACAACACGTCCAAAGTGTGTTACGACATAGTTTCTCTGGCTAAGTTTAATATTCCAGCTTACCAACGGGGAAACCAAACAGAACTCCCTAAGTCTTTCCTGCTATATACAAAAACCTCTCCTTGTTTTTAGGCAAAAATACCTACTCTTTATATATCACTTACTCTTTACATATCCTTCTCAGTCAAATGCTTTCTCTTTTTTAAAAAAAAAGTTTTCAAAAATTAACCCTATAAAACAGGGTCTGTGTTTCCATTCTTCACAGCAGCTTTTAAAAAATCCTGGCAGTTTACATAGCTTCATTCTGATTGGCTTCATAATGGCAACAATTGAGAACATCTGGTCCCCAGTCAAGGTACCCTGGTGGGGTAGTGGTTAAAATACTCGGCTGGGAACTGGAAAGTCCGAGAGGTTCAAACGGGCTATCTCCTTGGCAGCATTTGGCAGTCTACTCCGGTAAAGGATTACACCCCTGGAAACCCCGAGGGGTGGTTCCACCCTGTCTTCTAGGGTCGCTATGCGTCAGAACTGACTTGATGGCAAGTGGACATTTGGTTTGCAGCTCAGCCTTTTAGTCTACCTTAACTTGTAGGATACTTTTCACATATTCTCAGCATTTCCCTTTATATACAACTTGAATAAAAATTCTACAATAACATTTTAAATTCAGGTACACTGTGACTATTAAAAATTAAAATCAAGAAGAAGAAAAGGTCATCACTTTTACTTTAGTAAAATGCATTCAAAAGTGTCTAAACTTCATATTTTAAATATTGTTTCTCCTTAAGTCACACACACACAAATGAGATGATGGGCTTTGTTTTTCTCAGAATTGCATGCTTCCAAAACAAAGATCTGTAAGGCCATTTGACCCCTTTAACTCCACCTTGATCTTGTCCCAGATATACATAACACTCTAACCACTGGTTCATTCTTAGTCAGTAGAGGTGATCAGCTGTGATACCAATTGTAGCTATTCATCACTTCTGTCAGAGAGCTTTGCAAAGCTGGCTACTTGAATACAAACATCTAAAAGGATGTGAAAGCTGAGCTCTCCCATAAAATGCCCGGTGCCCTGCACCCTGTAACTCATGCTGTTTGTGAGGCCCAGAGGAGACCACAGGAGGGCAGAAACAACACCTTCTCCTGAGTCCTGATCCTAACACGCAGCTTGGCAGCTGTCATCCGCGTGAGACCGAGAGCAAAGTACACACATCTTCTCCTAACTGCAGGTTTCTCCACACTTCAGAGGATTTTTTTAAAAGCTCACTAAAAAAAGTGAGCAAAGCTCCAGCATTCTGCACTGAAAAAACACAGAGTCAAATCTGTTAAACCACACTGCTGCCTTCTACAGACCAGAGGCTGGCCTGGGCTCCGACTGAAAACCGCCTCCCGGTTCAGGGAGATGAAGCACCTTTCTACTCCGTCTGGCCTTCAGGGACATTTCAATCAACTCTGAAACAGCTGTGTCCTGCAGTTAACGGACTTACTCGCAAGCAGAGGTCCTCCCATTGTCTTTGCAAATGCTCGATTTGCTCCTTCAAAACCATCACGTCCTCCGCAACAACGTGCCGGGTTAAGTCAGCCTTCATGGTGGGAAGCTCGTTCACGTCCTGAGTCCAGTGAGCCAAAGACTTCTCTAGTTCCTGCGTTTAAACACAAGAAGCGGGGAAAAGGCTTCAACTCAAACTGCTGTTGTTTCCAAACCTGTTGGCTAATCCTTTGATTGGCCTCTGGGGGAGGGGAGGCCGGGACGGGGAGGGGCCTCCCGAATGAGAAACAGCCCACCGGGAGCGGCGTGGGGGCTGGCCAGTTCTCAGCCACCTTTTCCTGTAAGCAAAACTCTTACTACTTTGATTTCTCATCGCCCCAGGTAGTTCAGATTTTTTATACTTAATTCAATTTCAAAGTAATGTAGGCCTTTAGTTTTATTTAGAGGAAAGTATTTACACACACACACACACACACACACACACACACACACACACACACTTTTAATCCTGAAACTACATTACAGAACACACACACACACACACACACACACACTTTTAATCCTGAAACTACATTACAGAAATGGAGATACGGTGTGATTTCCTATTTTTTGAAACTCCTAAGAAATGCACTGTTGCAGTTATGGCAATTACAGAACACAAACAGCTTCCATTCAAAGGGAATAACTTATTTTTGGTTGACTATTGAAAAGAACAAGTAAAATGGAAGAGAAAATAAATTGTTCCCTTATAACTGGTAATGGAAACATTTACATTTTTAAAAGCAAAGTATTTGTCAAAACTTTCTAAATTCTATGAGTTAATCAAGAAATTGCTTTCACAACAGGGGAGGTCAAAGGAAATGGCCCCAAAGTGCAGTGCATTAAAAAGCCCCAGACGTTTATCGTGCTTAAAGTTCTTCATGCTCTGGCACATGTCTAGGACCTCCATTCCTACCTGTCAATTAAAATCTGAAAGGATATTTCCTTTACATCAGAAAGAAGCCTGAGAGGTGGCAATGATAACAGTGTGTTAACGCTGACTAGTTTCGAGAGACATTAAAAACTACATCGCCATTCTTTTACAATTTGCCAGTGAGAAGTTACATTGAATAAAATGGCTAGAACTAAGTCTTTGTAAAGGTAGAATGAAGATTAAGAAATAACATTTTTATCAAAAGAGAAATCCTAATTTTAAATTTCTGGTGCCTCCTTTTAACTTCACAACCTCATAAGGTCCACGATAGTAGATTTGAGATAGAAGATGTTTAGTAAGTACATAACACACAGGGGGCAACTTACAAGTTGAGATAGACTACTCACTAATTTAAAACTTATCCTGGGCTGGAGCAAACGGTTAATGCCCTTGGCCGTTAATGGAAAGAAGTCCAGCCAGAGGTGCCTTGGAAGAAAGCCCTGGCAAACTACTTGCAAAAAAACCAACCATTTAAAACCCTAAAATGGGTCACTATCAGTCAGAACTGACTTGACAGCAAAAGATAAAACAAAATTAAAAGCCAGAGGAGACCCAGAAAAACACTGGGCTTTACACCAAGTTTTCCACCAGGAAGCTGAGACTGTCCGTGTTCAGAGGTATCGGCTCTGATGCCCACATGGCAGACAGGCGTGTTTATATCAAGTCCATTTGGATTCTTGGTTTCCTAAACAATTCAAAGGATATTAACAGATGTAAAACTTTAGAACATGGAACATTGTGATGATTCTTAAGAAATATTACTAAGTTGGGTCCTCAAAGGAGTGAGTGTCTACATGCTTTTGGCACTGTGTTTTATAAATTTGGGGGACAATTTTAATATGTGATTCCTTGTTAACCTTTAAATTTGCTTTTCTTTAGTTACTTTTCCTCACACCTTCACTGTGATGGTCCACAAGTACATTCAGCCAATTCCTACTGGAACGTTCAGATTTCAGCCACCAAGTTACCCTCTCAGGATTGCTCTCCCTGAGCCATCAGACAATGTTGGGAGACCTTTATAACTGTCATCAGCCCATTACAACAGCCTATAATTATTCACAAAAGGCGTGCATGCGCACACACACACGCACACGTTTATGCTCATTATACAGCTATCTGGTAAACACGTGTCTCTCTGGTAGGCTAGACTGTCAGCTCCACACTGGCAGAGTCTGTGACAACGTGGCTCAGTAATGCATCACCAGTACCTACCACAGAGCCTGCTGCATGTGAACTCTTCAGATACTACTGTGCGTGATGATAAGGAAAGCAATCTGAAAATGTGTATGAAGAGCTTTAAAATGTTTACAAGGACTAAGTAAAAAAAGAAAGGAACCAAGCAATATATACAGGGAACTCTACTGTGGAAGTTTGTTATGTCACTGTTTGTACAAACATTGCAAAAATCATGCTTCTGCCTTTAAATGAAAATACCCTACTTTGCAGAAATATGGAAATTTTCCATAAGAAACAAGCACAAACTATACAATAAAATAATGATAAATTCACCAACATTAAAATTTTAAAAAACATTTTGTTCAGCCAGGGACACCAAGAAGAAAAGAGGAAGAAAAAGTGTTCTAGAACATGAGAACATTTGACATGTATATATTCAACAGAGGAACAGTATTTAGAATAAATAAGAAACTCAGTTCAGTAAGAAAAAAACCAACCGCCCAACAGAGAAACAAACACAGGTGACAACCAGAAGGGCACACCTGAATGAGCAATGCCTACCAAAAACACTCAGTTTATGAGTAATTAAAGCAATACCATCTCATGCCTAACAGACTTGCAAAAATTAAACAAGAAAAAACTGACAATCTGAGTGACTGAAAAAAAGGATATATTGTTTTAGAGACACAAAGCAAAAGACATAGCAGTGAGAATGAATGACCTACATTAGACATTGTATAGAGTGTGGTTCCACTCACATAAAGTTTAAAAACATGGAAAGCAATACTTCTATGCTTCACCAAGAGCTACATGCACATGTGGTAAAACTGTAAAGAAACATAAGCACAATAAAAGTTTAAGACAGTGGAAACTTCTAGAGGGACAGGAGCAGAAAGCAGATTGAACAAGTACACTAGGCACTTGGTCTGCATTTTTAATATTCTATTTCTTCAGCTGGGTGATGATTCCGTGGTAGCTTGTCCTATTATGTATTATGCATTTTTTGCAGATCAGAAGTTTTCACAATGAAGAAAAAGAATGAAGGAGAACACTAATTTCTGACAGTCTACAGTACTACTCATTTTATCCTAATTTTTCAAACTCATCTATTCCTGAAGCTACTGAAGTAAGAAAAAGATGATTTCAATAGACTCTCAGTGTCTTTGTTCATTAAGTCCACAGTCAGGAAAGAGATGGAGGAATTCCTGCCCTGGAAATTCCCCTACTCCAAATTCGCAACCACAAATTTGCCTGGTCTTCTGAAAAGGCCTGTCCACTTCAGGAATTTTTGCCAGTGTGGTATCAATTAGATAAAATGGAGTTTGGAAGTTTTACAGTTACACAAGGTCCGACACTTAAGTCCATGAACTTAATTGCTCTCGGTGCTATGTAACTCATTGCTGAATATCACCATGGTCACCTCTGAGGTACTCCCTTTGGGAAGCTATGCAACTAGACCACCCTTCAGAGCAATTCTGGAACTCTTTCTGGAATGGCCATTGCTCATGGTGGCATGGTGGCAAGTTTGCAAACTTAACTGTATAGCTGTCTGTTACGAAGCTTTAGCCATTAAACAAAGAACTGTATTGTAACACTCTACCTACTCACTTGATCTGGCCACCAGTGACTTTTCTCTTTACCCAAAGATAAATGAAATACTGAAAGGAAGACATTTGGATGACATTCAGGACATCAAGGGTAATATGACAGCTCTGATGGCTATTCCAGAAAAAGAGTTCTGAAATTGCTTTGAAGGGTGGACTAGGCACTGGTGTCAGTGCACAGCTTCCCAAGAGTATTTTGAAGGTGACCATACTGATATTTAGCAGTGAGGTATGTAGCACTTTTTGTAGGATGAGTTCATGAACTTAACTGGCAGTTCTGAGACTTCAGCAAAAAACCCAGCTTACTGGCTTCTAAAAAATAAATTCTCTAGTTGTATTTTACTGTCATACTTTACAAGGCCATTTGATAAGAGAATAGCTCGCACGTAATCTCAGATGGCATATCTTCATTAAGAAAGAGAACATGAAGGATAAAATCCCCAGGACCCTAAGAAGTTAACTTCTGTAAAAGTCACTCTCATCTCCACCCATGATCTCCGACAGTAGTGATTCCAGTTCCGTAGAGCTTAGGATGTTACGTTAGAGAACAGGAAAAAGGTTTTCCAGCTGAACATGAAAACTCAGTTTCAACAGAGCAATGTAAAGGTAAACCTTAAGTACTTGGAAACAGCTAAGCGGTTATCATGAACAGCACTTCCAATTTCAATACCTTTATCAGCTCCTTTTCTTTTTGGAGGTCCTCGTGGAGCTCTGGAAGAGGATCTGTACTTTTTGCCTTTAAAGCCTGCAGTCTGCTTTTCAACTCCTTGATCTTCTTTTCACACTGGTCCCAAGTCTATTTGAAAAAGCGTATTAAAAATAAGTACTTTATGCTTTAAGAATGAACGGTAGAAACAGAAAAGTCATTTAATCCATATAGTTTTTCTATTAATGTGTTTTTATAAAGCATAAAAAACCCCTGCTTTATCGATTCCAACTCATAGAGACCCGATGTGTGTCAGGGTGGAGCTCTGCTCCACAGGGTTTTCAGCGGCTGATTTTTCACAAGTAGCTCATCAAACCTTTTTTCTGAGGTGCCTCTGGGTGGACTCGAACCTTCACACCCTCAATTAACAGCTAAGCACGTTAATCATTTGCACCTCCTAGGGACTTTAATTACTTGTCTTGAGCAGAGTGCAGTCTCCAGGAGCAGACTGAGTTGGCTCAGGGCCTCTTTGTAGCCTTACACGTGAATCATGTCCACTGCTGGGTTGGCCTCTGCTCAGCAGTACTTCTCCCTCCTATTCCACATTCCTGATCTATCTAATTTTGTCTCTGTTTCAATTTTAAAAGAGTTCTCTTTTAAAACGCTAGTGCTAGTGAAAGGACTCATGTTTAGTGATGTCAGTCTGTGAACATACACTGTGATAGCAACACATAGCCAGAGCTCTCAACAACTTCTAACATGTTCCCTATACTCTCTCTTCCCCTTTCTAGAGTTTGGCTGCAATGACTGACCCCTTGGCATTCCAGCTTCACTTCTCCACTGTCCATCTCTGACTGCTGCCTTCTACTTAAAGGCACTTTGCCCCTTACAAACTGGTTTCAACTTCAATGTATCACTGTAATTATAATCACTTTAGAAGACAGGGCATAACATATCAGTGTGATTCTAATGACTTTAGAGAAGAGATAGGGCAAGTATTATGATCACATTAAAAATGAAAAAGCTGAGGTCAGAGAGGTTCTGATGGACCTAAGGATGTGCGGTTCAGGAATCGGGTAGTCGAGAGTGGACACAGGACTGCAGTCTTCACTTCTGGTACCATTCTTTTCCTCAAACCTTACATCCCTGAGCAATTATGGAGTTCCATACTGGCATTACTAATTGATGCCTCGGGGCAGTTTTCTCCTCCTCTCATTATAAAAAGCAGACAGACGTACAACAAAACACTATTCTCTCTGATATTCCAGCATACTTGGGTCGGCTCAGTTCTTTAAGGGGAGCTCACTTGTCTAGCAAATTCAACTGTCTGGAGCTCAACAGAGAAGAAGACAAAAGAGAAGCCAAATTAAAGGTCCTTATTTTTTTCACCAAATCATTAAATCATCACACTCTAAACATAGTAGAGTCTCAACAACTATTTGCTGAATAAAAGAATTTCACATGGTCCACATGACAAAAAAGGTCCTGGCCCTTTGGTTATAGGAAAGATGCTCACGTTCTAACTCAACACATGAAAACAAAAAACAAAAAACAAAAACAAATCCTCTCTGCTGAGTTAGTCCCAACTCACAGTAACCCCACAGGACAGAGCAGAACTGACTCCTAGAGTTTTCAAGGAGCAGCTGGTAGACTGAACTGCCACTTTGGGGGTTGGCTGTTGAGCTCTCAACCACTGCACCACAGGGCTCAGCACATATTTACTCTTTATTCAGAAAGACATCTCTGGCAGGCTTGGTTATCTGGTTTTGGTACATAGAACAGACGGGAGAGAGAAATGAGGTACTAGGAGCAGCCATTCTTGAAGAAACAAAAGTGAAAATCAACAGCTTAATGTTAAGAAGGAAAAAAAAAAACCTCATAAAAACCATGTAGGAACTTTGAAAAGCACAGCTGTTTAGGACCATGAAGAGTAGCTTCAAATAGCTCAGAGTCCTTGACAGTGACTTGGTAGTGTAGCATTACAATACAGTAATGATTTTTCTAATGATGATATCAAAATAAAACATTTTGGGTTCCAAACATACAATGGGAAATTGTCTGAGAAGTTCACTTATGTGGAAAAGAGCATTCTCTAACGATAACAGAAAGATGAGGTATCACAGTGTTGCTTTTCACATAAAACCCACTGCCATGGAGTCAATTCTGAGACTGCAGTCACCCTACTGGACAGAGTATAACTGTCCCATGGGGTTTATTTTCATATCCTATACCCAAAAGAAGACCATATGTGGAACATTAACTTCGGTTATTAAGCTTCCATTGAACATGAGTATGTTTCTTGCTTCATAAGGGTAAATAACTAACTAGAACTTTGAGTATTTACAACCTTAATACTGAGCTTGTTCAATGATACATCACTATTTTACATTAGATAACTGATAGCTGGACTTGAGTTCTCCTTGAAAACTCAAAATACCGTAATTTCCTAAAATCAATTCCTATTTTCACTCAGTGAACAAAGTTTTAGGCATCACATTTGAGTACCACCAATAGAAAGTCAATGGTGGGCTTACCTCTACGATACTCTGCAAGTGTTTAATCGTTTCTCCCACTTGGAGCACTGTACCCTTCCAGGTGTCCTGAAGTTGTCTGATTTTCTTGTCAACCGATTCTTTAGTTTCCAGATCAGTTGTGCTCAGTAACTTTTTCCCAGCTTCCAAAGTTAGGGCATAGGTGGTTTTTCTTCTCTGAAAATAAATTTCTTTATTCTAAAACAAAACAAAAATAATTTGCTTAAGTAAGTCTCTGATGTGATAAAAGTAGGATGTTTGTGTGTATTTCCTTCAGTTTTTAAAAACGTTAAACTTGAAAGGAGGAGTGTGCTGTCACTGGGCAAGGAGAGTGGAGGGAGCTGCAGATAGACGGACATGCAAATTTGAATTGTATTGCAAACTTTCACTCAGTCACAATGAAAGAAAAGCTACACTTGATATAAATTAGAGAAATCTGGTCAGAATGTGTACACACACACACTCACACAGTTCATATTAAAGGCTGATATTTTACATCAAGTAGACAGCGTACTACCAACTGATGGATTCTTAACTTCCAAGGACTGGCAAGAAATAAGATTCTTAGTATGATGAATAAGTATGACGTAATAGAGGAAAGAAAAAATATACTTCAAAGAATAAAAGCCTGTAAGTTAGAAGGATCTAAAATTGTCAAGAAAATAGCTAGGCTATTAGACCTAAAACTAATAGCCATCACCATCACGGAACGAGGTAGCTTACCCCTAAACCACATGGTTAGACTGTGCTCATGACGCCAAACAAATACAGCGGAGATGAGGAATAAAAAAGGTTAAAATAAAACAACAACCAAATAAACATTTAAGCCTTGTTCTGGGCATATAAACATGTACACTGATATATACAATAAAGGGGCTGCTTTAAAAAATTCCATCAGAATATCATCTCGGCTTTTCTTAAAAAGAGGACTTAGTTGTTTACAACACAAAAATGAAGTAAAAATCTTTTAATGGAGTCATACTTCCCAAAGCATTTGTCTCAGCGGTAAAAAGAAAGAATTACATATATTTTTGCCTGCTCTAAGTAGGGTCGTTTTCTTCATCTTCAGATTTCTCTTGGGAGACATAACACAGGCATTCTCTAAAACGGAAGCTGATTTAAAAAAAAAAAAGGCAGTAGATCTCTGATTTACAAACGTCTTTCTGAGAATTCTTGAGATAATCTGTCATAGATTGGACTGTGTCCCCCCCAAAATGTGAGTAGTCATTTGGCTGGGTCATCATTTCCAATATTTTGTGATTTTCCTATGTTATACATCCTACTCTCTGCCTATGGCTAACAGATAAGATGATTATGTTAAAAGAGGACTAGGATGGAACTGCAACACCCTTGCTAAGGGAGTTTGTTTCCCTGGAGCGTGGCTTGCACCACCCTTTATCCTTTCATCCTATGGCAGACAAAAAGAGAGAAAAGCAAGCAGAGAATTAGGAACCCCACATCATCAGGAAAGCAGCACACGGGAGTAGAGCACATCCTTCAGACTTGATGCTCCCTGATCAAGGGCTGCTGCTATGCAAGGACTTTCCTCCAGAGCTGACAGAGGAAAGCCCTTCTCCTGGAGCGGACACCCTGAAATGCAGACTTGCAGCCTACTGGACTGTGTCAGAATAAACTTTTCTTTGCTAAAGCCATCCACTTTGTGGTGTTTCTGTTAGTGCAGTACCAGATGACTAAAACAACTGTAATTCAAATCCAAAGGAGGAGAACAGAGTATATCCTCAGTAGCAGCACACAGATAGGAGGAAATATAACTCAGCACTATACTGCCACTCCACACGTATCCCTCCAGCACACAATACTGCTCAGCATACCCACTTAGATGAGTGTTCCAAGAGCCACCTCAAGCTTATTAGACATGCTCTCCTTCCAGAGCTTCCCTGACTTGGTCAGCTGCATGGTATTCACACCAAGTTGCTTAAGCCAAAAACTTAAAGAGTCATCCTTGATTTGGTTTTTCTTTGACCTAACCATCAGCAATTCTTTTAAACTCTTACCTACAAAAATATACTTTTTCATCTTCACTTGGATCCCTCTTACGGAAGCCACTATAATAGCTCTCCAGGACTATTGAAATAGACTCCTAATGGAATAGGAAAGGCTGCCTTTTTCCAGAAACTGCAGCAATAAGATTTCCAGACCCATATGGTCTCCCAGAACTGTGCCATGCCCCATCAAGCAGTGGGACCTCTGTCCCCTCCTCTTCTGCTTGAGTCTGAACACAGAACTGCCTTGATCAATAGAGGTTAAGATACATGACTTCTAAGGCTAAGTCTAAGAGGCAGTAGAGCTTCTGCATGAAATCTTTATCTTGGGATGTCTGCCAATGAAGCTACGAACCGTCATGTAAGAAGCCTAGCTACCCAGAAGCCTTCATGTAGAAAAACCACAGAGAATGGTGCCCAAGGAGCCCCAGCTGCTCTAGCTACTCCCTGAGTCTTCCCAGTTTAAGTGCTGGACATGAGAGTAAGTTGTCAGATGATTCCAGTTTCAATTACTGTCTGCTGAAACTGCTAGGCAAGAAAAACCTCATCGAGTCCTGTCAGTACCCAGAATTGTGAAAGCTAATAATGACTGTTGCTAGGCAGCAACAGAGAAGTCATACTCTGGTACTGCTGCTTCTCCATTAGCATCCTAACACTGCCTTCTCCTTTGAGAAGCCAGAGTGACCTTTAAAAATACAGATCCTATCATGGCGTCGATGGCACTGGGCTATCACATGGCACCCTTTCCCCAAGTGAAAATCTTCCAACAGGCGCCCATTCCATCAGGACTATTATCCAGGCACCACACCTCAGCCTACAAAGGGCTCCTTTCGCTCTGTCTCTGACGTTCATTTCCTGCCCTCTCTGCCTACAGCTTGACCCCAGCCACGCTGGCCTTCTTTCGGGCCCTCCACTTTGCTCAGCTGGTTTCTCTACTGGGTACTTGCACAAGTTGTTCATGCTCTCTCTTTTAAAAGTTCCTTTTCCACTTTGTATGTCTGGCTCCTTTTCATCACTCAACCCTCCATTTAGGTGTTACCTTTCCAGAGATCACCACACCTAAAACCACCTCCTAGCCTATTAGTTTCCTGCTGCTGTAATAAGTAACTGCACATTGAGTGGCTTAAAACTATACAAATTTATTATCTTCCAATTCTGGAGGTCAACTTCACATGCCAAGATCAAGGTGTTGGCAAGCCTGCATTTCTTCTGGAAGACACAGGGGAGAATTTGCTTCTGTGCCTTTTCCAGCATCCGGAAGCCACCACAGTCCTTGGCTCATGGCACCTCCCTCCATCTCTGACCTCTGTTTCCATCTTTACAAGTTCTTTCTCTGACTCTGATCCTCCTGCCTCCTTTTTGTAAGGACTTCTGTAATGACAATTGGTCCACCTGGATAGCCCAGAAGAATCTCAATCCTTAATCACATCTACAAAGTCCCTTTTACCACGTAAATTAACATAGTCACCAATTCTAGAGAGTAGAATATGAACATATTTGGGTTATCATTGTTTAGTCCACCACCCAAGCCCTCCATTACATACCCCTGTTTTTGTTTTTTTTTTTTTTTGGTTTTTATACTTCGTTGTTCTTGCTGAAAATACATATAGCAAAGCATACACCAGTTCAACAGTTCCTCATATACTAGTCAGTGGCACCAAATACACTCTTCCAGTTGTACAACCATTCTTACTCTCCTTTCCTAAGTTGTTCCTCCCCATTAATACCAACTTATTGCCCCTTAAAATTACTACCTAATCTTTGGAGTTGCTGTTGTCAACTGGATTCCACGCAGGAAGTTCTTAAAAGAGCAGAATACTTGAGGCATTCTTTACTAGTTAAACTACTGTTTGGTTTTAATATTTTAGGGGATATTTTTGGCTTAAGGTTTAAAGATCATCTCAGGCTAATAGTTTTAGGGGGTGCATCTACCGTCCTGGATACAGAAAGTCTAGATTCCATGAGAATTTGAAATTCTGTTCTTCATTTTTACCTCTTTTAATCAGAAATATTCCACAGAATCATTGATCAAAATGGTCAGTAATGGCTGCTGGACATCATCCAGTTATTCTGGTCTCACGGCAAAGAAGGCAGTTGGTTGATCTTACAGGTCACTGCTATACCTTCTGTTCCCCCCTCCTGTTTCTAACTCTTCTTTACAGGGTCACTGTGAGCCTGAATCTACTCCACAGCACTGAGTTTAGTTTCCTCTTCCTTCTTCCTCTGTTGCTTCAGGCAAATACAGATCATCTGCTGTTTTCTTAGTTACTTGTCTGACTGCCCCCAACCAGACGAAACCACTGCTGTTGAGTTGACTATGGCTCACAGTGACCCTTCAGGGCAAAGCAGAATGGTCTGATAGGGTTTCCACGGCTGGACGTCTTTACAGAAGCAGATTGAAAACTCTTTTTCCAGAGGAGCAGCTGGTAAATTTGAACTACCCACCTTCTGGTTAGCAGCCAAGTGCTCTAACCATTGCACCATCAGGGCTCTGATTATTACCTCTAGGATGTAAATTCCTCGGGAGCAGGGATCTCTCAATCCACACCACACACCCAGCACTTCCCACAGTGACCAGCACATAGCAGGCAGGCATTCACTCACTATGTGATGAAAGCTCCCGATTTCAGAAGGACAGTGTTTGGTTTAGCTGGACCTCTAAGGCTGAGTGGTTCACAGCTCAGTGCAATATGCTCTGGGAACAGCCAACTAATTCTAATGCTATGATTGCCATGTAACCTTGTGATGGAAAATGTGGTTGCCTAGAAATAAATGTGACCTTCAAGAGTAAGCAAGACTCTCACTTTAAGTGACCACACTGGTGGTCATTTCATATATTAGTCAGTTCCTCAAGCTTGAGTAGTGTCAGGCTGTCAACCCAACATCACCCTTTCCCACTCCACCCACCCACTGTTACTCTTTCCGACTTTAGTTGTCCCACGACCCAAGCGAGCCTCACTACCTCTGGACAAACAGGTAAGTTTGGGTTTCTGACCACAACAGGCTGTGGACCAAGCTGTGGACTGTGCTAACCTCAAGCAGGTGGCCTCCTCATCATTGAGAGCACACCTGAACTACGCTATCACCAAAGACACAAAACCTGAGGGGCGTAGACACCTCACAAACAATGACTGCCTTCTAACCTATATAGTCTGCATGGCTGCTGTGTGAAACCTACCTTGAGCTCACGGATCAGGCTCCTCGTCTGGCAGAGACTATAGCAATCCTGGCTCCTCACGGCAGACAGCAGGTGGCTGGTGTCGCTGAGGGAGTGCAGCAAGTCCTCCACGGAGGCGCTGAAGTCCTGTCGCTGCCTCACTAGCCCATCGATGGCCCCCTTCCTCTGATGAACCCGCTGGGCAGCATTTTCCCACTGGTCCTTCAGCAGCATGAGTTTTGAAAGAAACTCCGGACTGAGGAAAAAGAGGGTTAGGAGTTGATCACCACAGTGAACCCTAACATGAATGTGCAGAAAAAATAACCAGTGAAGGGTTACGACAGCTCAGATTTGCCACTTACACGCACAGTTTACATGAAATACATGTCTTAAAGTACGAGCTTTATTCACCTTATACATGTGTGAAGCTCTGGGCAGAGGCAGTGTGTGATTAGGGAAGAGGGATTTACGAGAAGATGTTTGCATGTAACTGGGGGATTCTGCTGGCATGCACAGCAATCACTCCCTTCAACAAACTGAAGCTGTTTTGATGCACTGAGTCCTGCTGGAAAACTAGATTATCGGGTCAATGAGAAAGGGATGACCAAGTCAATACTGATTACTTGAGGGTTGTACATTACACAATATGAGCAATAAAGAGGATGCTTTCTGCAGCTATTTAACTAGCTTTTTCTCAGATACACGCTGCTGAGTGCCGCTGGGTCAAATGACTCCACATGACAGAGCAGAAGCACCCCAGAAGGTTTCCTAGGCTACAATCTTCACAAAAGCAGACTGCCAGGTCTTTCTTCTGTAGAGCTGCTGGATGGGTTCACATCGCCAACCTAGCAGTTAGCAGCTGAGTGTGCAACCATTGGTCTATCACGGCTCCTGTTCCAGATTATGAGTACTTTTTTTTTTTTTTTTTTTTTTTAAAAAAAGCCTATCATGAATAATGGAAAAACAATCTGTTTTGTCTTACTGATCAAATCAAAGCTAGCTTACCATTCTGGAACTGGCTTCAATTTATTACTTCCAATCTAGGAAGAAACTGGTTTTATGTTTTTAAATTACGCTGCTGGAAGAAGAACTAGAGGTATACAGGTGGACAGAAACAAACCAGATCCACTGCTGTTGAGTTGATTCCAACTCATAGTGACCCTATAGGACAGAGTAGAACTGCTGCATAGAGTTTCCAAGAAGCACCTGGTGGATTTGAACTGCCAACCTTTTGGATAGCAGCTGTAGCACTTAACCACTATACCAGCAATGATTCCATAGGTGGAGACAAGGAGGGAAAAATTACCTATGAGGATGTTTGGGGAAATATTTAAGCAGTGAGGTCACCTCTAGGCTCTGTCTGCCATGCACCCTGTGGTGCACAAGCAGGTTCAGTGATAGCTGTCACGCAAGGCTAAGGAGCTCTGCTCACCCTGGCATTGTCCAGTAACCCCCAAACCCATACACAGAGCATACAGAGAAATCCTTTCTTTCAGAGCTGTGACACAGCTACCTGTCGTGGACAAAAGTACTTCAAAAATTTCTTTTAAAAAGCAAACTACCATGAGGGAGATGGAAGAAAGGAAAACATATCACAGAATAATCACTCAGGATTAGAATTTACACAGTTGTGCATGGCAGGAAGGTATTTACAAAAGCTTCCAGTCTGCTAAGCCTGCCCACTACCCAACTTTGGGAAAGTGCCACTGATGTTTTTAATGGCCACATAGCAAGACTATGTCCTAACATACAGTCAGAAGACTGGTCCCAGTGTGATCTACTAACTAGCGTGTCCTTGGAGCTGGCACGGTCAAGCCACAGAGTGGAAGCCCTGCCCTGCCTGTAGCACACTCTACACACCTACAGCAATCACACACCTGGACAACTTACCTCTTCTCCACTTCTGCTGTGTCCAAGAGTTGTAAGGACTGGGTGACGAAAGATTCAGCAACTGTCTGGTTTATAGACACTTCAGCTTCTAACATCTGCAGATATGTCAAAAGATAGAACATTAGCTAATATAATTCATTTTACGAATATGAAACTTTTATTCCCTATTACCATTAAAGGATATGTGGTGTGATTCATTTTTAAAGTATTTGCACCTATCACACCAACGTTACCTATGATCATAGTCTGAAAACTGATAATAACTATGTCTAGTTATAACAGCAGGGACCATTCTGAGCACTTACTATTTGTCAACCACTGTGTAAAACATGGCTTTTGCCTCACAGACTCCTTAACCTTAGGACTTAAGCACTATCATCACACCCATCTGACAGAGGAGCAAATTAAGGTGCAAAGAGGTTCAGTCATTTATTTCAGGCCACGCTGTTTTTTGCCAGGGTGTATTTCATCTTAATTAGATGATCTTGATGCTATAAATCAGACTTAAATGAGTTACATTAAAAAGTTAGTGAGCTTAAAAGACCGCAATTGATGGTCCAAAGGTTTGGGGGTTCCCCTGGGAGCACAGCCCCTAGGCCTGATGCCACCCCTGATCATAAATCATTACTGAAGTCAAATCTTCGGACACGAATGGATTGGACTTGGGAACAAAGAGTGACCATGTCGTGTGTGCACTTTATGGTTCTATGTATCCCTACTGGCCTCTCACTAGTGGGGAGTGGAGTGGAGGGGACAGGAGATTCTTAAGAGGTTATGACACGTAGAGAATGGAAAGGAGGAGGGTGCTGTCACCAGGCAAGGAAAGCAGAGGGAGCTGCAGATAGGCTGGCAAGCAAATCTGAATTGGATTGTACACTTTCACTCAACCACACACACAAAAAAAAGTTAGTGAGCTAATCACGCACACTTTTAAGATGCAGGATCTGCCTATGGCCACCAGGACTATTTCCAAACACACATCAGCACATGTAAAGGGAGGAAATTGTAAAATTATCGATGCTGTAATTACTAGGATACTAAGTGCTCCAAGGTTTTAGAGGACTTGTCAGTGAAAATACAAAGGGGGGCTGAAGGATTTTTAGAGGCTCTTAGCAAATTGATGGATATGCAACATCTGCATCTTGTAGATGCAAAGTTGGGCTGGAAGCTTCCATTACTGCAGAAAATACAAGAGAGCTGCCACTACTGGAGCAGAGCAATACAACAAAACGTAAAATCTATGATGTGTGCAAGTTTTACAAGCGGTCAATCAACAACCAAATTTGCCTCATGACATACATTCTGTATTTAGACATTGACAGGTACTCTCTGTAGTTCAAATTTATCTTTGCCTGACTCTTGTCAGGCAGGGAGAGGGCACAGGCTGACCTCATAGGATTTCTGCTGCTCCAGGAGAGCTGGCAGGTTGCTGGCAATATTCACTTTCAGCATCTCTTCCATCTTCTCCAGAAGCTGGAGCCATTTTTCACAGTAATAAAGAAACTGTGCACTCAATCCACGTCCCTGAAGTTCACTACAAAGGTTTAAATACAAAAAAGTCACATAAGAGCATTGCCAAATTCAAGCTGGTCAATTTACCTTCACTGAAAGAAAATGATAAAGAAGGAGGAGGCTGACCTGCAGCGTTCCAGTGCTGTCGCTGTGGCCCGGATCCACTGCCGGTTCACGTTCTGTAACGTCTTTACAGCAATGTCACTAAGTGGCAGCTTGAGGCTGACTTCATTCAGAAGTTCAATATCAGGTGACTGGGCTGTCAGTGCCAGCACATGATTCTATTAAAAATAAATACATAGATAAAATTCCAGATTTGGGGATGCCAGTAAGATATCTAGATGATGAAAAGGTCACAGAGACCCTGCAGGTCATTCCTTATTTCAAAGATGACAGGTTAACTGAAACCTAAAAAGATAAATGCTTTTCTCACAGTCAAGCAGGCAGTTAGAGGCACAGGTGAACCTAGAACCAAGTCTCTAAATCCTATGCCTTTTCTAGAACCCAAGCTACACACACAACTAGCACTCAAACAGCATAGGATATAAAAGGGGAACTCAGATTTTGTCTTTCTAAAACAAGCTTTAACAAGAACAACAAAAAGATGAATTCTGGACCTTCAAATCTTATTTAGTCTTACCTTTTAACAAGTCATGTGGTTTATCTACAAATGAAATGAAAATTTAAACCTTAAAATAACCTCAATAAAGCATATGGTACCCATATTTTGCTAGAACCTGAAATCACACAAAAGCAAATGTCTCAAAATTTTATTTTTAGAAAGATATTCTAAGGACAACCTCTTGGTCAATGTTATGTTATGCAAACATCCTTTATAATGTTCATGTATTATTATAAAACTCTGCTATAATGTTCCCAGTCAGGGTCAGCAAGCTTATTCTATCAAGGGCCAGGTTATAAATACTGGAGGCTTTGTGGCCCATGTGGTCTCTTGCAATTCTCCAGCTCTCACTTACAACACAAAAGCTTCTGTAGATGTAAGTAAATGAATGAGTGTGGCTGTGTTCCAATAAAACTTTACTTATAAAAACAGGCCACAGTCTGGATTTGGACAGCAGGCCATTGTTTGCTGGGTTATGCTGTCAGGCGGGATCAGTCCCTGGAAAAGGACATCGTGCTTGGTAGAGTGGAGGGTCAGCAAAAATGAGGGAGACCTTTGACAAGGTGGACTCACCCAGTGGCTGCAGTGATGGGCTTAAGCATGAAAACGACTGTGGGAAAAGACCGGGCAGTGTTTCGTTCTGTTGTGTACAGGGTCGCTATGAGTCAGAACCAACTGGACAGCACTTAGCAACAACAATCTGGGTTATGAGTATCAATCATCAGGAATTGCACGCCTCAGAGTTCTTCATTTTACTCACTTATACTAAATTTATTAAGGTAATAAAGAAGAAAAAATGTGTGATTTTAACACAGTACTTTACTTTCTATCTTCAACTTACCAGAAAAACATTAATCAATCACAACCACTGAAGCTAATCAGTAAAGGCATCAAGATTAAGAA
Organism: Heterohyrax brucei; assembly: GCA_028571685.1. Taxonomy (NCBI): domain Eukaryota; kingdom Metazoa; phylum Chordata; class Mammalia; order Hyracoidea; family Procaviidae; genus Heterohyrax; species Heterohyrax brucei. The sequence goes on along the minus strand of CM053151.1, from coordinate 85,306,400 downwards.
AAAGAAAAAAAAAATCAAAAAATTAGCATGGCATATTACTAAACAGTTCCTACACTGTCATACTCCTCTAGGTCGTAGGAAAAATGGGATAAATGCCTATACATGACTGAGCTCAAATGTTAGGATGCACATAACTCCTACAGTGTGACAGTCATTAGCTTATCTTTAGGAAAGACAAAAGTTGGCTATACCAGGATTGAGTCAGGATTTTCTTCTTCCTGCTGATAAAGTTTATCCAAATTCTCTTCTTCATGTATAATAAGACCTTTTAGAGATTCCAAGCGGGCCTCAAAATCCTTAAATTGTGAGAGAACAAGCTGCAACAAGAGAAATCATCATGAGAAACAATTTTCATGTATGGACACAACTGAATTAAGCACAGTCTAGTCTTGGGAGCCAACGGGAGCTTAAGCTGTTTGTCAGCCCCCAGCATCTCATTAGTGTCTCGAACACTGAATGACGAAAACTCTGATTTTTCACTTTGTGCCTCTGGCAAAGCAATGAGCCTTTTGAGGAAAAATGGACTGATCACCTGCTTGGGAAGGACACACAGGAAACCATGAGTGACTATTCTGCTCCCTCACTAAGTTTCTACCCCATCAGTCCTCAGACCTGCTATTAGAGCTCCACAACCTTCTAGTCACCTTTCTGACAGTTCAGCTACTAGAGGCTTTTCAAAGCGTGAATAAATAGCACCATACATGGCTATGCCTGAATCAACCACTTCTGTAACTCCATCAGCCGATTTGGAGAGCCAAATAACCACGATATCTGAACAGACCACGAAAGATAATCACTGTTTAAACAAAGATGTTCCATAAAGAAGAAAGGGCTGCACATGAACTGCCTGCCACCATAGGATTGAAGCTAGAATCCCATCACACGGCAGGCATGTTCGCGGCAGCACTGCTGTCTCCTTTCCCTAGGGAGTAGCCCACAAAGCACAAATTTGTTACTTTCCAAAACTCAAGGGACTGAGGGTATTGCACAAATGTCCCAAACTACAATGTGGATGGAGAAACAGTAAGATGAACCTCAAGTTCATTCGCTTTCACAGGCAGCATCTTCTCCAAATAAGCAACCCTCTGGAGGGAGTGTGACTGGCTGGAGAGAAGCACCGCAGGGCTGGACTCTGCAGAGAGCGGAAGTCGCTCCAGGTGGGTGGCGTTTTGGAGAAAGGCTTCTTTAGTGTTCTGCACATCAAGCTGCAGCTCCTGGGGAGGAAAAAACTCATCAAACACCCGCTCCTCCTCCTCCACACCACAACTCCTCACGCCCTGCCGCTAGGAGAATTTTAGCCTTGAAATTGTGGCTGTGTTTTTTTGTTGTTTATTTAAAGGTACTGAAAAAGCTGGGTGTTCTTCATAGGATACACACGTTGGTGCTATGTCCTGAAAGCTGTCAGTTCAGAGCTAAAACTCACCAATGATCCACAGAGTTGAAGTCTCTAATTTATAGAATGGGTACTCATGTGTGTTCTAAGTTTCTATTCATCTAAAACTTTGCTACTTCAACCCTATTGCAATATAAAACTGTCCCATCTAAGACTTTGTGATATAAACTGAGTTATTTGCAGAGATTGTAAAACCGGATTAATCAAACTGACTTTATGGTTCCTCTGGCAATACTATGAGTGAGATTTCTTGTTTTTTTTTTTTAAATTTTAAACAACAAATCAGGTAGAAGTTGACTAGACTATCTACTGGACTCTTGTCTAATTAAATGGGTTAATACCTTTTAACATGACCCACAGTATCAGAAGATATGAAACATACCTGGTTACCAAGTTAAAAACTAAAAAGTTTTTACTCTGTGGGCATTTATCAATAATAACAGGAAACAAACAAACACATACAAAAACCCAGAGGAAATTATATGACTTAAATATCATCTGGAAACCCCGGTGGCACAGTAGTTAAGTGCTATGAGTGCTAACCAAAAGGTCAGTAGTTTGAATTTGCCAGGTGCTCCTTGGAAACTCTATAGGGCAGTTCTCATAGGGTTGCTATGAGTCAGAATCAACTCAATAGCAGTGGGTTTGGTTTTGGTTTAAATATCATCTATCATTATGCCCAGAGGAAAACCACATTAATATGAGCACCAAGTTCATGATTATTTCTAATGCCAGTGATACAGCATCTATTATTCTCAGATGGTCATACTCAGTTGCTTAGGAGCTGGAACTGCTAGGTGAACAGGCAGACTGGAATGAGGGTCCCTCTGATCCTGCTACATGCTGTCTGGAACTCTCCTCTGACATCTGGTCCTCCCAACCTCACATACTGTGGCCTTACTTATATCCTAGATGGCCTGCTCACAGCACCGATCCTGACCAATCCCTCTATCCCTGTGGCCTGTCCAGTCCTTGGGAGCAAATCCATCCTTCACTGGCCCTCTCTGTTTGAGCAAGCTGGCCTTGGTTTCCCAATCAGCTTGGCACTCACCTTTAAGTCCTGCAGGGCTGGGGTCAGCATTTCTGGCAGATTGTTTCCAGACATGCTGATGCTTGCGAGCTGTCGATACTTTGCTTCCTGCTGTTCCAGTCTCGCTGTGGCTTCAGCATGAGCACTGCTATACACCTTCCAGAGCTGCAGCAGACTCTGGGCCTTCTGCAACTCGTCTGCAATGGCTTGGTTGACTTGAGTCCACCTGTCAGAGCAGCACGGACAGCAATGACCTCACTGCATCCCCTCCCTTGGAGCAAACATACAACATACATGCTCCACCAGTACTTAACAGCAGGTGACCAGGGAAGAAGCCACTGTTAAGGTCTTTCTTTTGTTCTTTTTTTAAAATAATGGCATCATCATTATATAAACTGAAGCCTAAATTAGACTATTTAACTGACTTTCTAATACTCACCAGGAACTAAAAAGTTTATGAATGTCAGTAAGTATCTCTTATAATCATGAGTGTTTCATGGACAAAGGTGAAGAAAGAAGAGAATTGTATGTCTGATGACAGTTCCTCCACAGAGAAAGTCCTCCACTTGACAAAGAGTATCTTTAAATAAACAAATCCCCATCAAGTTGATTCCAGCTCATGGTGACCCAATATGTGTCAGAGTAGAACTGTATTCCACAAGGTTTTTCAATGGCTGATTTTTCAGAAGTAAAATGCCAAGACTTTCTTAGATGCCTCTAGGCAGACTTGGCCCTCAAACCTCTCAGTCAGCAGCCAGGAATATTAACCAACATTATTTATGTCAAATAACATAGATTTCCTAGTGATAAAGGCAGTATTTTCCTTATTTAAAAATGAAAAGAAGACTGATTCTCTGTTTTATACAGACACTACTACCTCCCGTTTCCCATTTGAATTTTTAAAAATACATTTCCTGTGTTATTAAGAGGATGAAAACCCTTAATTTGAAATGGCTGCACATAATGGTCTTTTTAAAAAATTCACTTTACTCAATTTTTGTTTAGTATCAATTTTTAAGCAGGTCATAAGTTTTGAAGTTGTTTATAATGCTCAGATACATCTTGCACAAAAACTGTTAATAGATTTTAAGATTCTAGTCTTAGATTTCTGAAAGAATTACTGCGCCCAAAAATATAAATATTTCAATATTTATACTTATATTTCAATATTTATAAGGCTACTGATATCCACTGTCAAGCTGCTTTTGGAAAGCGTTTTAATATTTACATTCAGACATGAAGCAGTGGAGAATACTTGTTTCACAGTAACTTCAACCTTGCTAAATGATGAAGAAGTTAAAACTGGCACAACCACTTACTTTTATATATTTAAAAAAACATTCACCACTGCTAACATTATAAGATTTTTCCTTATTATAAATACAGTATATGCTAATTGTAGAACAGAAAGAAAACATGTGTTATTTAGAGGATGAAAACTCTTAATCTGAAATGGCTGCACATAATGGCCTTTTTAAAAAATTCAGTTTACTCAATTTTTGTGTAGTATCTGGAAGTGTTTAAATTTTTTATGCATAGAAAGGTACACTACATCCTATACACTAAGACAAACTTTTGATGTTAGATATGAACCATGCCTAGCAGTTCTGACTAACATACAAATTTGATTTAAAGATAGGTTTAAGAATGACTGGAACTCAGTTGTAATCTGGGGATTGCCTATAGTATGAAACGAGCCATCTTCTATGATCAAGAAAATAAGAACTTATAAAACCTATGTCACCTCATTCACTGTATGTTAATAAGAAATCTGATCTATTATTCAATCTGTTAAGGAGCCCCGGCAAAGCAATGGGTAAGCACCTGGCCACTAACCAAAAGTTGGAAGTTCAAACATATTAGTGGCTCTGCCGAAAAACACCAGGTGGTGACCTGCTCCTATAAGGATTACAGCCTAGGACGCCCCATGGGGCAACTCTACTTTGTCCTATAGTGTTGTTACAAGTTAAAAATCAACTCAATGGCCCACAACAATAATAATTCAAATTGTTATCTTCAGGGTACCTTGTGTGAGTATATTGGCACTTCTCTTCAATTACTTCAGCCACTGAGGGGCAGTAGTTTTTGAGTTTACCAACAACCTCCTGCAGTTTCTCCCAGCTTCCTTCGCTGTTCTCTGCTTCATCCTGAAGAGCCTAAGAGAACACAGGAGATATGTTCGTGTCAAAATGGTCGGGCTGCTTCTAGAGAAAGCAGCTTCTCCACACTTGTTGCTACCTAACAATAACATAACACTCAAGCCTTCCTGAACGAGAAGAATGATAAACTATAAAGGATGTGAAGGAGAAAACAAGGACGAGATCACCCCTTGTTTGCGGCTAGACCATTAAAAAATGACATTCTAAAATAATCCCTTCCAAAAACAAACAAGAACCGAAAGCTTTCAAACGTTAAATAATACAACTATGCAACATGAAGGAAAACTCAATGCACAGTTTTACAAAGTTTCACTCATTTAGCTCATGTCACATATTCACCTTATTTGGGATTTCAAGTCATAATTTTAAAGCTGCTGTTTAATTTACTGTATGATGCTTCCCTGTGGGACACACACCAACTACTCTGTCCAGTACTGAGCTTGCTTTCCACTCTGAATCTCCTGCCAATATCACGCAGTGCCAAACTCTGGATAATTTACCTGAAGATTCTGCACCTGGCGTCCCAAGGCCTCCAAGGACAAAATCACTGGCTGGCTGTGTTCCATGCAGTACCAGAATCGGACTGTCATCACAGTCACTTCGTCATAGAGTTGATCATAAATCTTCCATTCCTGTACAACTGACTGCATGGAGGTTTTGAGCTGACTCACCTGTACGGAAGTACAAACAACTTAAGAAAGTCACTGATAAGACAGGCTCTCTCGAATCTTTTCCTTTCAGTGACTCCCCCACTGCATCCAACTTAGGCATTGAAATACAAAAATACTGGAAGATCTTCAGCAAGTAACTAGAGATGGGAATTGAAGGCCACTGAACAAAGACACATCAGAGAAGTTAAGTTTTAACAGGGATGAGTGTGAATGAGCCCTAAGTCCTAAAGGATCGGTACCCAGAGACATCACTGGGGAGACACATCCCGGGGACAGAAAACTAGCAAGGAGTCAGAGGCTGTGAGTGCACACCACGGTTACAACCTACTTGTTTTCTGACTTTGAGCAATTTATAAGTTTCACCCGGAGTCTGTTTCTTTATTCATAAGATGGAGACATTAAGTGAAATAAAAAAATAAGACAGTGTCTGCGACAATGCTGTGAAAGCCATGAAGAATTCTAAAATATTGCCATGAATGTCACCAAGTACTATGTTTGATTACCACTGTGGAGTAAGCACAGCCCAGAGATGAACACACTCTGCCCAAATCATGGGCAAGTGCAAAGTAGGAGGTAGTGTCACAGTGGGCACCTTTGCCCAACGGTATGTTCTGCTCACCATGAAAAGAGGAGACACAGAAGCATCTTGTTATCCCTTTAAAATGATCTCACACACTATCCAGAGAATACAAAGAACCCTTACAACTCAACAAAAAGGGCAAATAATACAATTAAAAAATGGGCAAAGGCCAAATGAGTAGACATTTCTCCAAAGAAGATATACAAATGGTCCCTAAGGACATCTGTCACTAGGGAAATGCAGATCAAAATCGCAGTGAGGAACCACTTCCTACTCAACTTGATGGCTGTAATAGAAAAAAAAACCATCTATGTAGGTGAGCATCTGGAGCAATTCCACGGTTGGAGAAACGGGTAAACGGTGCAGCCATATTAGAAAATGGCCACACGAATCCTTAAAAAGTTCAACATAGAGTTATCACGTGATTTAGGAATTCTACCCCTGGGAACATCGGTGAAAAATGAAAACATATGGCTACATGAAAATCTTTTGCGTGAATGTTCACAGGAGCACTATTCACAATAGCCAGAGAAACTGGAAACAATCCAAAGGCCAATCAACTGATGAACAGATCATCAAAACGTAGTATGTTCACATTGTGTAATGTTGTTCAGCTATAAAAAGGAACGCAGCACTGATGCATGCTACCAGACAGATGCACCTTGGAAACTTTGTAGTTCATGAAAGTCATCAGTCATAAAAGGCCACACACTGGCGATTCCATTTACATGAAATGTCCAGGATAGGCTAATCCACAGAGAAAGACCACACATCAGTGGTTGCAAAGCTTGAGGAAGGAGAGGAATGGGGAGTGATTGTTAATGATTATGGTGTTTTTTTGGTGGGGGGGATGAAATACTCTGGAATTCACCAGTGGTCATGGCTGCAAAACTTGTTGAATATATTAAAAACCCACTGAATTATACACTTTAAAAGGGTGAATTTATAGCTCAGTTAAAAAAAAAAGATCTGATTGGAATGCAGCGCCGTCACTATGTGGGTGGCCCCCAGCTGGATGTCTCTACATCTGGTGCAATGTCATGGTTTGGGATATAAGCATCTAGTTTTGCTTTCAGGTCCTCTTTTCTCTGCTTAACGTCTAAGGGGACACCAGCTTCTCTGGTGAGGTGGAGGCTTTCCCAATTTCTGCCCCAAACACTGACAGATGAAAAACAAACTGGGATGCTAAAATGTTAGTTGTTTACATGCAATTATGTGAGTCAAAATGATCCAATTATTATTAGAACGTTTAGACAGCTCATAAACAAACAAACAAAAACCTGAGTCATTGAGACACAGAAGACTCAGGAAAAAGGAAGGTGTGAAAGGAATTTCCTATAGAAGTACCTCTCAAAGGCTGGGTCCTATCTGGGTAGCAGAGATAACTCTGTCACAAAAGTATCCAACCATCCCCAAACCTACAGGGACATGCCACATAAGATGGCACTGCCATGATTCCCGCAGAACATGGTTTTCCTGGTTGCTAGAAAGTTGGAAGCCCCCTAGTGGTGCGGTGGTTAAGTGCTACATTTGTTAACCAAAGACGGACGGTTCACATCTGCCAGGTGTTCCTTGGATACTCTATGGCGCATTAGGTTGGTGTCATTTCTGTGCTTTTAAGGGTAAGCTCTTATAATATTATAGTTTCATGGAGAAGAAATGGTTCATACAGTTTGTGGCAAAGAATAAGAAAAACACTGAACATTATTCACTACACTAGAAACAAGGAGGAGGAATGTTTCCAGCGTTAATACTGCAATGGGGCAGCAGGGCAGCACTGACTCAGTACTACACAGGCAGCACTATTAAGGTAGGAATAAGTAAGTATCATTATCCTCATTTTATAGACCAAGAAATTGAAGCTTTGAGAGGTTAAATAACCAAGTAGCCTGCTCAAGGACACAGAAGATGGTGAGCCAGGATCTTTACACGCAGAGACTATATGGGTAAAACAACCTTTGGTGTGAAACACTAAACTTACTGACTCTGCAAAGCTTACAGATGGATGGTCCAGGTCTTGTAACCTTGGCATAATTCTTTAATAAAAGCTTTTTTGGGATATAATTCATATACCATACAATTTGTCTACTGGAAGTACGCAATTCAATGCTTCTTACTACAGAGTTGAGCAACTCTGTGAGAATGTGAACGCCAAAATACAAGAAACATGCATAGAGAGAAACACTTCCAATGAATTCTACTACCTGATTGATAATGCTGTTCCTCTTCTGAAATAAACCATCAACTGCAGATGCTGTATCCTCTAATAACGGCAGTGTGCCACTCTCCAGAGTCAGGTAACTTTGCCTCAGCTCATCCAGGGCTTTGGATTTAATTGCAAGCTGATTTTCTATATCCTGGAAGTGCAAGGTATAAAGGTTTTCATAAACACAATGTGATAAAACAACACAGTAACAGAGAAAGGTAGGCTCCCTCTTCAAGCAAAAATGCCATCAGTATTTACACACACACACACACACACACACGCAACTAAATAGTACTGGATGAGACACTTCAATCAAGATACACTCTGAATTCTATTTTAAATTTGCATGGTTCTAGATTTTAGAAGAATCTAGGCAACAAGTTCTTGCCTTTGTGGCCCAGTATTGAAAAACCAGAAGACTCGGGTCCCATTCTGCATCTGCCCTGTACCAGCTGCTGGACTGAGCATAAATCATCTAATCCACGAGTTATTGTTTTCTCATCTGGCAAACAGTAATGCTACCCCTGCTATACCTGGCTTAGAACTCAAACAACATTGCCAACAGGAAGGTACTTTTTTTTTTTTGGACTTCGATGATTTATGGTATTAAGGACATGGGAACTTGGTGGGAGGCCCCATGAAGGAAGCTGTGCATGGAATCAGAGAGCAGAACTGCAGAAACTGGTTACAGTAATTACTTTTCATTCACATCCTCTTGACAAGCTGAGAGTCTGTCCCAGAATCAGCCTTCTGGGACCAAAGGAACAGACAGATACTTGTTCTAAGGCACAGGTAGTCTTTCAGGTCAGGAACCCTGTTTATCCAGAACCTTGTTGAACTTTCTTGCTCCTGTTATGCATGAAGAAGCCCACTCCAAAGATGATGAATCCTAGCACAAAGCCCCCGACTCTGGTCAGCATTTTGTTTTTGGCAGAATGAGACTGTGCCTTCCGTTCCACAGTGACAGGACTGTCCAGGCTGGGGTGTTCCACTTGGCAGGTGTAGACATCGTCCTGCTGGGGGGTCATTTCCAGCATCACCAGGATCTGGAAGGTCCAGTCTCCAATACGGATTAGTTCAGTGGACACAATCCCAGCTGTTTCCTCCTGTCTATTTCAGAACCACCAGATTTCAAGGTTGCCTGGACAGAAGTTTGTCACATTGCAGACAAGCAAGTTGTGGTGCTGCAGGGTCCCCTTCTTGGAGGGGGAGACGTTCACTTTAGGCTGGACTCGGCGCTTCAGGGTGAGGCGCTCAGACAATACCTCGTAGTTATGTCTGCACATTGTGTCCACCGTGGCCCACTTTGAAGGTACTTTTTAAACCACACAGAAAACAAACTAGCGGTTGAACTGATTTCAGCTTATGGCATCCTCATGTGTGTTGGAACAGAACGGTGCCTCATCAGGTTTTCAACAGCTGATTTTTTGGAAGCACATCACCAGGCCTTTCTTCCAAGGTGTCTCTGGGTATCCTTAAACCTCCAACCGTTTGCTTAGCAGCTGAGCTCATTTACAAGCACAGCACCCTAGGACTCCACAGTACCATACGCAGGTGATACCAGTATCAGTAGTTCAGCCAGTAATAGCACACACTGCTTTAATACACCTTTTGCTTTCTCTCAGTCTATGCATTCACTGCTAAAAGGCACTTGAACCTAGCTTCTGAAAACAATGTTCTTTACAGGTGCTCTCTTGAAAGGAGAACATGGAACCCGGGGTTCAAAACAGAGAGAAGCAAGCTCACAACAATGTCACCCCAGTTCACAGAGGAAGGGCGGTCAAGATGCCCTTCTCAACAGATGGAAATCCATTTTGGAAAGCAGTTTATACTTTTTTATTATTAAGAAATTATAAGTGCATTAGAGAAAACTAAGAAACCACAAAAGACCTCTGCCATTCAGAGAAGATGAATTCTGAATTCCTTTCAAATCTCCAACTTTAAAATCTGGGACGTATTTGAGTAGATTTTTAGTATCAGAATTCTATCCAATCACTTTTTGTTGGATTGTGATTTAGATGACGGTTTACACAGCAAATCAGTTTCCCATTCTACTGTTCACAGACACACTGTTCCATGACACAGGCTGCACTCCCTGCAATGTGTCAGTACTCTCCGCATTGCCACCCTGAGTTCCCCATGTCCGTTAGTCTGATCTTCCTGCCTTTTTCTGACTTCTCATCTTTGCTTTCGTTAGCTGAAAGGTGATCTTGGGGAGTAACTTCTCTTCCAAGTTAGAAGGAAGTCAAAAGACCACAGCCTTCAAGGTTCTTACAGTCTTTCCCACACCAGCAAATCTTGTCTTTTTCAAGAATTTGAACTGTTCTACATCCCACTCTAAGCAGGACCTTCTACTGTGATCCTGGTCAGAGTAGTCAGTAGTGACATCCTGGCACTGTCTAATTCTTCCAGTCTCAGGCTGGTAGAGGCTGTGTTTCCTGCAGCCTCTCGGATACCAGCAAACCTTGTCATATTCACGAATTTGAACTTTGTTCTACATTTTTTTTCTCCCACTCTAAGGAGGACCTTCAGTTGTGAGCCTGGTCAGAGTAGTCAGTAGTGACATCTGGCACCATCTATGCTTCCTGTGGTCCGTTAGTCCTCTAGACTAACTGCTCCCTTGAGTCTTTGGTTTACTTTAATTTCCATTTTGGATGGAAAGGGACCAACAGGTGTATCTTAGATGGCCACTTAGTAACTTTTAAGACCCCAGATGCTACTCACCAAAGTAGAAAGCAGAATGTTTTCTCTATGAACTAAGTGACGCCAATTCACCTAGACGTACCCTGGGACAGATGCATGTTTTGAATGAAGAGTCTCAAATTAACGGCCCTTCCCTTCTTTCTTTTCTGAAGGTTGTTTTTCACAAGACATGCAGCCCCCCCTCCCCTTTCTTAAAATCCTCACAAGAATCACTATATGCTCATATTGAAAAGAACCTGAGAACCCTGAGGACACTCAGTTGCTGGGCAGGTGGCTGGGTTTCCATGACGGTTAGGGACTGGCTCCCTCAACAAGCCTCACAGTGTGGTATTGTAACTCAGCCCCAGCAAAAGATCCAATGACCACACGCTGGGAGCTTCAGGCCACTCAGGGGTTAGAGGGGACTATGCTGTGAGAGAGAGGCCAACAACCTACACAAAAAACCACGAACAGTGCATAAACAGTAACCATGGCAGTCAAAGCAGACAAACACACAGAAGGAAGCTGTTCTTAAGTTTCCTTTTTCTGTTCTGTGGTCGTGTAGAGAACGAACTGGAGGGAAACAGGCCAGGGGCAGAAAGACGGGAGGGAAAGCTGCTGCACTAACAAGGCCTGAGAACGGCGTGACACAAGCCAGTTTTGACTGGGGAAGAGAGGAGGAAGCTGAGAGCACCTATGTGGGAGACAGACCCGCAGATCTGTTTCTGCAAAGACTATGACCTAGAAAACGCTGGGGAGCAGTTCTACTCTGTCACAAGTGGCTGCTATGAGTTGAAAATCACCTTGACAGCATATAGCAGCAGCAACAATTACAGCTCCTGGGTTCCAGGTGTGGGTGACTGGCGGGGGGATGGCGGGGTGCTGTGTTGTGGAATGTGGCTTCCAGCCAGGAGGTAGGCTAAACAGAAGGTGGCCATAAGAATTCCAGTGGAGGTGCCTAGTGGGTAGCTGGATGACAGAATACAGTTACTTGAAAAGATTTTCGATGGTGACGTCACATTTTATGTCTAGTATTATTCCTTCTAAATTGAATGGGTGTCTGTCATGGATTGAAACGTGTCCCCCCAAAACGTGTGTGGCGATTTGGCCATGGTTCCCTGTATTGTGTGGTGTCTCTACATGTGGTAATTGCCACCTCTGTGAAGGTAATGAGAGAGAATGGGCAGCAGTTGGGTTGGTGGGGCAGGACCCAATGGGTAAGACTGCATATTCTGTAAATCTTGAGATATATAAGAAGCTAGCTGAGAGCTTTAGGGACCTCAAACCACCAAGAAAGCAATGCTGGGAGCAGAGTGTGTCCTTTAGAGCTGGGGTCCTGAGCCTCAGAAGCTCCCAGTGTCGACAGCAAGGACCTTCCTCCAGAGCCAACAGAGAGAGTCTTTTCTTGGAGTTGACTCCCTGAGTTACCTACTTTACCATGAGGAAATAATTTCTCTTGTTTAAAGCCATCCACTTGTGAAATTTCTGTGACCTGAGTTTCTATCCCTGACAATGACAAGCATGCTGTCTCCCTGTAGTGGGTACAAGGGCAGCATAAGTGTGTGTCACCTGCAGCTATGGGAAAAGTAGAGGTGTTCTGAACAGGAAGTGACTCAGTCAGGTCAGTAGTAGAACAAGATCAATCTACAACTGGGAACGTGGAACTTCTCAACAACAGGTGACCTGGCAAATGACAGCTTTACAAACAAAGGGCCAATATCCTCAAGTCCAAAGGTGACTCAGACAATGGTTCCACGAGAAAAGTAGTCTTTTTAAAAAACAACATACATTGCATGCCAAGTGCCGTCGAGTCGGATCCCACTCACGGCGATCCTAGGGGTAAGGGTAGAACTCACCCCCAGAGTATTCAAGGAGTGCCTGGTAGGACATTGCATAGAAGAAAAACACTTTCCTCTGAACAAACGTGAAGTGACAAAAATCATGGGAACTTCACAATCATTTTGTAAACAATGGGTAAAATAATAAAAAACACAATAATTGGAAAGCACTCAAGTCAAAATTCCCTTTAAACATTTTTCTCCCCCAGGGGTAACATTCAAACCATTTAAAAACAGTAATAATAATGAAAACACCTTCTCCTGTTTACCATAAAAAACAGTTTAGCAATTTTGTTAAATCCATGGGAAATAATCTAATTTCCCTAAGAATCAAAGTAATTTGATGGGGGTTTAGAGGAGAACTACAGCAGCTTTGTGTCCTCCTTGGGAATGAATAAAAACAAAACTCGAAGCCACTGAGTTAATTCCACTTTACGTGGTCTGACAATTTATGCCTGCAAACTTGATTTTTCTAAGCGCTACACACCTCATTGCTGAATACCACCACGGTCACCTTTTTAGTACTCCTCTTGGGAAGCTATGCACCGATACCAGCGCCTAGTCTACCCCTCAAAGTAATTTTGTAACTCTTTCTGGAATGGCCATTGCACACTGAGGCACAGTGGCAAGTTTGTGAACTTAATTGTACAGTTGTCTGTGAGGAAGTTTTTAGCCAGTTAACAAGTAACTGGAACTGGAACACCCTCTCTTCTCAGCTGATCTGGCCCCTGATAACCTTTTCCTTTATCCGAAGATAAAGGAAATACTGAAAGGAAGACATTTTTTGATGACATTCAGGACACTAGGGTAATATGACAACAGCTCTGACGGTCATTCCAGAAAGAGTTCCAAAATGGCTTTGAAGAATGGACTAGGTGCTGGCATCAGTACGTAGCTTCCCAAGGGGAGGACTTCAACAGCAACCATAGTGACATTCAGCAATGAGGCTCTAGGTAGCCCTTTTCCTAGGATGACTTTGTGAACTTAATTGGCAGTCCTCGTACGGTGACCCTATGAGTTCGACTAGAGCTGCTCCATAGAGTGTTCTAGGATAGAATCTTTATGAAGTAGATAGCCAGGCCTTTCTTCTGTGGTACTTCTGGGTGGGTATGAACAGCCAATCTCTAGGTCAGTAGTTGAAGGCAAACCATGTGCATCACCAGGGCCCTTTCTGGCACACGTGGTGACTAACACCACAGGTGTCTTGGCTGAGATGCTGCATTCCTCTTACCTGACAGTCCAAGAGGGTCTTCTCGACTGAGATCACACTTCCAGGTTTTTGCAAAGTTTTCAGTCTCTCTTCTTGCACTTCCATCCAGTTGTTCAAGATCTGTATTTTGTTTTCATTCTCTGTGATGCTTTCTAAAAGTTGTTCAAAATGTTGTATCTACAAATTAGGATTAACAAAAATATCCTTACTTTAGACCTCATAAGTTAAACTGTAAATGTCATGATACATTAATTTTAAAGACAATTTCAACTTGTTAAAAATGTGTAACATTTCCAATATGATTTCCCAATAACTTTTAGAATAAAGATTAATACATCAAGAAACAGAATAAAAATCGCATTAGAATCACCTAATATTTAAAAATGAAAGCTAATAGGCTCAGAGAGCTACCTCCTTTGGGGCTCTTTAAAATCTGTAAAAAATAATGTTGCTAGGATTCAGTATTTTTTCATTGCATCATCTATTAATACATGTAAAGCTTTAGAAAATTTCCTTTCCCCAGACCTTCGTTAGTCACATAAAAAATTGTTGATATATATTTTTGAGAATCACAAGTAACTCCATCAATGGTTTTTAATGTCTTTGATTCTTTACACTTCTTATACACACAATTTTCATTTTGTGCTTATAATCACACACACACACACACAAAACCTGGTGCTATTGAGCTGATTCCAACCCTACAGGACAGAACAGCACAGCCCCACAGGGCTTCCAAGAAGTGCCTTGTGAATTTGAGCTGTTGACCTTTTGCTTAACAGCCACAGCGATTAACCCCTATGCTACCAGGCTTGCCACACTCATAGTATACACAAAATTTTATATTCTCTTTTCGATTATATCATCAGCCCTCACTGTGTCATGACTTACGCTCTATGTTAATTTTTAAGGGCTGGCCAATATTTCATCAAGTGAATACAGTATAATTTGATTAATTATTCCCCCATAGCTAGAAATCAAGGCCTTTGTTGTGGATTGAATTGTGTCCCCCCCAAATATGTGTGTTGATTTGATTTGGCTGTGAGTTCCAATATATGGTGCCCTTCCTGCCATGTGCTGTGAGTCCTGCCTCTGTGAGATTGATGATGGAGAATGGGCCACGGCTGTGTTAGGGAGGCAGGGCTCCAGCTACCAGCTTGTGGGTCATAAGAGAGAGAAGTGACGTGAGGAAGCTGGGAACCTCATACCACCAAGAGAGCACCACCGAGAGCAGAGCATGTCCTCTGTGCCCAAGCTTCCTGTGCCAAGATGCTCTCACTGGATTTGGACTTATCCTACCACACTATGATGAATTTTCATATTGAATGGACTTGTAGCTTATGAATCCATTTGCTGCTTACTGGCCTGTGACAATAAAAGCTTCTCTTCATGAAACCTTCCACTCGTGGTATTTTCTGTTAGAGCAGTACCGGGTGACTAAGATAGCCTTCTACATTTTCTCCACTATAAACAGTGCTGAATACTTCTTGTGCACTTAGTTACCTTTCTGAAGGACTAACTACTTAAGATAAATGTCTAAGAGGTGGATCACCGGGTGAAGAAATAAGATGATTACAATGTTCTTACAATTTTCCAAACACTTTCCAAAGGGCATTTAAGCTGTTATCAGCAACGTACACATGTGACAGCCTTGAGCTTTATCCCTATTTTATTGTTTTAACATGATACCTGTATAATGTACATAGTTTATTTTTTAACATCAGATACTGAAGTTGAAACATTTCTGTTTATTTACTAATTACAATATTCTCTTTTGTGAACTGTTTTATGTTCTTTGTCCATTCATATACCTGAATTTTAATTCTATAAATCCATATGTATGCATTTGCTACATAATAAAGAGTAAACAATTGTCATCCGATGTATTTTTTAAAGAACAAATCATCTTAGTCTTTCCAGAGTCACAGTAACAAATTTACAAAGAAGACCTATCTGCTCATCTTCTTTTCAAAGGTGAAACAACTTTGCCCTTTTGAATATCTAGTTTCACAGAAAATATAAAAAATCTCTGACCATTTAGCTGTCTGATGTATAAAAGATAGTTTAACTAAGATTTCACCTCTTCACCTCCCTAGCTCAGTTTTCCACTAAGAAACCTCAGAAGAAATACAAGAACTATTTGCTCACTCTTTTATGTTTACCAATGGATAACAGTAAAAGACGGGATTTATTAAAAAAAAAACAGTTGCTGTTGAGTCAATTCCAACTCATAGCAACCCTAAAGGACACAGTGGAACTACCATACTCGGCTTCCAAGGCTGTAATCTTCATGGAAGCAGACTGTCACACCTTTCACATACACGGTGGCTATTGGTTAGAACTTGATAGCTTTTGGTTGTTAGCAGTTGAACACTTAATCATTAGGGGTCCTACATAGGATTTATAAAGGGGCTCTGACTACGATGACTGCAAGGCTTAACTATTAATTAACAATCTGACCTTTTTTCCCCTTCAATTTTTAAGAAAACGGTATTTTGGAACTATGATACATAAACAGACCTTTCTATTGAGTGTCCCATGTAACCGGTGCCACTGCCGGTTCATTTCTCCCAGGTGCTCTGCAAATTCCGTCCTTTCGTAGCGCTTGCTTTCTACATCACAAGTGCTTAACTGCAGTAATGACTGGTTAACAAAGTCCACAATCCACTGCTTATAGTCCATTTCCATCCGAAACTCCTGAAGGAAGCAAGCAAGCAAGCACAGAATCAATGCCTGAATTGAAGTAGGTCAGAAGAGTGGGAGTTCCCCATCTGCACTCCAGGGGGCACCAAGTTCACACCCATTAATTGAGGGTCGCCTTCACTGGGGTTTCTGAAGTCCAGAATTTCCAGCTAATTCTTGACCGTATCAAGCACTATCATTAAATCCAAGTTCTGAACTGGCTGAATCCACATCAAACTCCCTTGTTCAGAGCTGCCACACACACAGATTCCAAGTCCAGGTCTAGCTCGGGGCCTCTCAGAAGTGATGTTCCGTCTCCTGTCCACTCTTTCGTGCCCCAAGGAGTCTGCTTTGAGTGGGGATACTTTTCAGAAGTTCTACATTTCTGGGAACAGACAGACTCACCACTTTCAAATAGAATAGCCCCAGGGTGCGGTAGCTGTATCATCTGAACCAGAATCAGCTCTGAGAATCTGACAAAAATTTCCTGTGAGAGAGAAGCTGAGAGCTACACAGGAAGGCCAGGTCCCAGTCATTCTGATGAGTTATGGACAGCAGGATGGGACTTCTGAAGTAAGCTCTCCCAGAAAAGCCAGCTCACCTTTAAGGAACTTGGGCAATTTAGTCAGCTTTTCTTTCCTTCAGGCATAGGCTAGGGTTCCTGGAGTGACTAGATGGCTTTACAGCCTAGAGCAGCCCAATACCTGCCCGGGGCCAAGCACATTTCCCCATCACGCCTGCTACTGTTGGGTTGTATCCTTGGAAGTTCTGCTGTCTCTGCTGGAGATATCTGGGGGACAACTTACATGGCGATAGGTCACTAGAACCTTTAAACATATATACTAAGAGACCCTTTAAAGATTCTTCTACTCACTGACCTTAGGATGTGATGGTACTGAACAATCAAATCCTCTGCTAATAAATTTATCATGCTTTCTGATTATATCCTTCACCTTCTGCCTACCAGATGCTGGATCCCACAGTTTATGTGGTCTTTGAAAGCAACAAATCAACATGTTCATTCATTTCTGTACTGCTAGTGTTTAGCACACTGCCTGGCTCACAATCAGTATTTTTCTTCGGCTTGTTAAGTGTTAGGTAGCTCTACTTGAACTGAAATATCATACGTTAGGTTGCATTCATACCTACTTGTAGAAGGAGATCAACTTTTCCTTGACTCGTTCTCTTATTCAAAGAATATTCACTTAACACCTATTGGGTATCAGCTACTGTGCTAGGTGTCAGGGAGGTGAAGGATGGTCATTTCTCTCAAGAAATTCACTCTAAGTGAGAATCCAGGTAAGCAGACAAATAATTATAACACTGTTTGATAGAGACTATCGATATTATCAGACACATCTAATCCAGGACTGTCACTTAATCTGATCGAGAGTGTCAGGGATGGGATTTCTGAGTGAGAAGACATTTGATCTGAGTCTTGAAGGCTGAATAAAATCACCTATAATACAGCACAAAATGGGGCACTGATGCTCGAAGGCGCAGTGTGTACAGCAGCACGGAGGAGGGAGAGCACCAGAAACAGTGAAACCCACTGTCATCAAGTTGATTTTAACTCAAGGGAGTCCTAAAGGGGAGAGTAGAACTGCCCCATAGGTTTCTAAGTCTGTAATCTTTACAGAAGCACGCTGCCATGTCTTTTTCCCATTGGAGTAGATGGGTTCCAACGGTTAACATTTTGGTTAGCAGCTGAGCGTTTTAACTGCTGCACCACCAGGGCTCCTTAGAAGCAGTTAAGGGGCTGTAGTAAATTGTTTGGTTCAGGTAGCGTGCAACATTTACATGGGGGCAGCTGGGTTTTGTCCTGGGGCTGACAGGAGCTACAGAAGGAATTTCAGCAGTACAGTAAGAGAAAATCCACTAGTTCATCTCTTTAGAATCATCCACTATCCCTTTCCCCAGTCTCAGGATTACTTTTTCTAAATTATACGCTACGTGTCTCTTTGCTTAGCACATCCCCTCAAGCCCACTCGCCTACTTATTTCATGAAAAGACTTATGGCTCCTTTTGTATAATTACCTTGTACTTGTGAAGAAGATTTTTAACTTGAGATGCAGAACTTGGTGACTGCACAGTGTCTTCCTCCGCAGTTTGATGCTCTACACTGTCCATCCAGCTAATCATTTCTGTGATGGCTTTACGAGATGGCAATTTCTCCATCTGAAGCTGTAAGGACAAAATGATTTCCATTTAATTACCGGCAGTTAACAAAACAAATCAGGGCATCATTTAAGATGATAGCTGGTTTGATAAAAGGTCTTGCTTCAGAATGATACAGGCTACTTACAAAAACAAATCCAGCATTTAAGCTTAGCATAAGCGACCCCAAAACAATGACAGTGACCTTCACATAAACTAATACAGTGGCACAGATTAACTGGGAAATAAAATAATTCAGCCTGATTTGTCTCTGAAGAAGGATCCCATGGCAGGAGAGTCTAGTAATTAAGGCCTACATTCAGCGCTGCCAGAGAGAAAGAGGTAGTGTCAACGAAAATTACCAAGTCAGAGAACATAATTTTTGTGAGCTAACAAGTGAAGGCTAATTCAAATGCCCGGTCTTTAAACACTTACCTGGTGAAGTTTTTCCTGAATGTCAGGAAGTTGAGTTATGAGCATTGTCCATTTTTGTTCAAATTGTGCTAAGGATGCTCTCAGGGTAGCTGTATCCGCTTCTTTCAGGTGAAGAAGCTGGTTGCCAGTACTTACAACTGCGGTCTTCAGGGAGGACTTTTCATCAACTTCCTTTGAGAAGTCCTAATGAAGACAGATTCAAAAAAACTTAAAATTTTAAATACAGCCCACAAAGCCAAAAAACCCAAATCCACTGCTGTCAAGTCGGGGCTGACTCATAGCGACCCTAGAGGTCAGAGGAGAACTGTGTCATAGAGTTTCCAGGGAGTACCTCGTGGATTTGAACTGCCAACCTTCTGGTTAGCAGATACAGCACTTAACTCACTATACCACAAGGGTTTCTGAAACACAGCCCAAGCAAAACAAAACAAAGTGTCAGAATAATGGGTTAGGGTTCAAAAAATAAGTGTCATGGACTGAATTGTGTACCCCCCAAAATATGTGTAGCCATGTGGCCGGGCCATGATTCCCGATATTTTATGACTATCCTCCATTTTGTGGTTTTCCTATGCTGTATGTTAAAGGATTAGGGTGGGACTGTAAATCCCTTCATAAGATCATCTCCCTGTTCCACTGTAAAGGGAGTTTCCCTGGAATATGGCTTGGCCCACTTTCAGCCTTTCATCCTACAAGAGATAAAAGGAAAGGGAAACAAGCAGAGAACTGGGAACCTCACATCATCAAGAAAGCAGCACCGGGAGAAGAATCCTTCCTTCAGACCTGAGGTTCTTGCACCAAGACACTCCCTGGACAAAGAATGATGCAATACCAGACTTCCTCCAGAGTTGACAAGGGAGAAAGCCTTCCCCTGGAGCAGACATCCTGAATTTGGACTTGTAGCCTACCACACTGTCCAAGAATAAACCTTCCTTTGCTAAAGCCATCCAACCTGTGGTATTTCAGATAGAGCAGCACTAGCTGACTCAAACAATAAGCACGGGAAGTACGTGAAGAGCTGCACATGTGTGTTCCTCCTCCTCCTTCTCTACCCATTGCTGTTGAGTCAATACTGATTCATGGCGACCCTACGGGACAGAGAACTGCCCCCATAGGGTTTCCCAGGAACTCCTGGTAGATTCAAACTGTCGACCTTTGGGTCAGCAACCACAGCACTGAACCACTAAGTCATCAGAGTTTCCATGTAGGTCTATGTGTGTGGAAAAAACACAGTATGTATTTCCTGCTTACGTGTCAGGCACTATTTCAGGAATTAGGCCTACAGCAATGAAAAAAAGAGAGATAATTTTTGCCCCTCAAGTGGTTTATAATCTGTGAATTAATACTTAAAAAAAAAAGACATTATTTTAAAGGTAACTTTAAAAAGAGGCCATGGAATATAAGCCAAAGTTTATATTTAATGAACACAACAATTTTTTAATAAAATATTTTACATTTGAAAATAATTAGACATTTGAATATCTGGGTATGTAATCATAGCTACAAAATAAAAATAGATAAGTGAGAAAAAGACTAAAGGAAAATATAAACAAATTTCATGAGTGTAACTATTGTAGGATACTTTCTTCAACACAAAACATCTCAACATGACAGGACAAAAACTTTCCAGTGGAAATGTCAATTTTGCATATAAAAATCGAAAACTGCAGCTATTAACTTTAACATTTATGAATTCATAATTCTGTCTTTCCTTTTAGGGGGACGATGGGGTGTATGTTCTGCATTTGTAAAACATGCCCCGTATTAGAGCAAGTTTTAAATTTATATATATTTTACAGGACCAAATAAAAACATACTTATTAACATTACTAGGGGGCCTGGTGGCATAGTGGTTAATCATATGGCTGCTAACCAAAAGCTCAACCATTCGAAATCACAAGGCACTCCTTGGAAATCGTGCAAGGAAGTGGTACTCTGTCCGATAGGGTTGCTGTACATTAGAATAACCTGATAGCAACATATGCACATGTGTGCTTAACATCATAAACGAATGCCCTAAAAATCAACAACACAGACACTTGAAAAACATAGCTGCTATCTGGCTAAGTTTTATCTTTTGTAGACACATAGCATTTATTTTTGATCGACAATTATCTGAGTATAGTATACGAAAACTTACAAAAAAGTTGTTTATGTTGCTTCTTACTGTATCTAAGTCCTGAGACACATTGAGGGACTGTTCTTTCCAATAATTCAGGGTTTGCTGAGAAGACTCCAACCACTTAGTTAACTCATCTGAATCTTTGTTGTAGCTGAAAGCAAGAGATGAAGAAATTAGAAATACTCTAATGATGACATGTATCCTGAGTACTTCTTATTTTACTGTATATTTTCCTAGGATGACTGGCTTATTACACAGAGAACTGTGATATTTTTATACTAGGCCCCAAATCTGAAGTTCTTGACATTTTCTAGAGCTCTGTCTTTCATGATTAACAACAAACATGCATTTTAAAGTCTAAAACACTGTTGTTGTTGTTTTTTATTTTATTTATTATATCATCACAGAAGTATAGCCATGGTAAGGGCAGAGGCCGTACTTATCCACCAAGTGTCTCCCACAGATCTGCATCTGTACGTGCTCTGTAATAGCTAAGTGCTATTGGCTGGATGCCAGCATTTGTCTAGTCTGATCAAAATATCACACAAAATGCTATCCCTCTCACGGTATTTCAGCTGCAGCTAGCAGCCCTCTGAGACCAGGGATGAGAATGAGGTCTAAATTTCCTGTGTTCCTTGTCTTCACCAAGTGGTTCATGATTATACCGACTATCTGAAAAAAATTTCTCTAAAGAACTTAGAAAGGTTTTTTAAACTCTTCTGATAGTTTAAAAAAATTAACTTTCGGAAAAGGGCTAGAAAGAGTAACACTGGGTACATGTAACGTATATATTTACTTTCTAATTCCTAGCCTCCAAGGAAATGTATGTAAGTTCCCCAGCAAGATGAATGCATAATATCCACAGACTAGAGAACCAGTCAGTATCAGACTCCAGATCCTATTCAGTAGAGAGATCCACTTGCTTTAGATTGCCAAAGGGGGCAGAGGTGTGGGTGCGGGGGATGGGAGAGTACAAATAGGCAGACCTATGCAGAATCTGGTTGACTGCACCGCTGGTGTCTTTTTCCACAGCAAAATCGGAAGTCCATTAATTCCAAAGAAAACATACCTGATGAGATGCTTGAGAAGTGTTTGGAGTCTGTGCAGTTCATGGTCGATTTTTTTATTTAGGGACAACCACTGCTCCTCCAGTTTTGAAATCTGGCTCTCCACTTCAGGACAGCTCACAGATGCCACCAGCTGTTTGCCTTCATTCAGGGTGTGGTATAGCCGGGCATGCTTTTCATCAACATTTCTTTTGATTTGCTAATAAAAGTAAAGTCACAGATTGTGGTTTCAAAACTACATCCACAAATTCTTTGATACTTCTCCCTTTAAGAGATGGAACTTACGGAATGGGAGAAAAACACAGAACTGAATTCAAATTCTGAAACAGTCCAGACTTACTGGATGACTTAGGACTAGACAACTCTGAGATACTCTTTATACCAGGAACCCAAACTATCTCCTGAGATCCAGACTGACGCGCAAAATAAAGAATATTACTGGTGAGTATGGGGTTCCATTAAAAACAAAACAAAACAAAACATCTATTTGAAACCAGAAGGTTAACAGTCACTCTAGAGCAAAGATGAAATCACAAGAGGGCAGGAAAACTGGAGTGCTGGAAACAGGACAACCAGACTGCAATTAAAGACAGCGTTGACACCCTGTGGAAAATGGTAACTAACCGCACTGAACAATTTTCCTAGAAACTGCCACATGGGAACTTAATGTGCTGTGTAAACTCTCACTGAAAACATAAAACAGTATTAAAAAAAACCCATAAAGCCATGAAATGAATTATTAACAATGACCATGCAGCCAGTTCAATTCATTCAGCAGCACTGCATGAAACATTTACTATAGAGATTAGCTCATTAAACATCTACGTTAGGGACCACTAAGGAGACAAAACCTTTCCTAATTCTCAGACACAGAGTTTGGCTGAACAGACAGGATTAACGGTAGCTATTCTGCTGTATCAATTGTCTTTCACAATAAGAGTGCCCGATTAGTACAGGTCTGCAGCACAGATTCAATTATCTAGACTTACACAGGCAAAGAGAAAACAAAAGTCCATAAATTTACACCACTAGTTCAGAGGTGACATTTCTCCATCCAAAACCAGAAAGAAAAGAGACGGCAGGCCACTCTTGGCAATCTATGGTTGGTAAGGACTCAGAAAATTAGAACCATGTTTTTAAACTGATGCCGGAGGTTAAACTGAAATGACAGGTTTTGTGCGACCTGAGGATTACTTTAAAAATCAGGAAATTTTACGCAGAAATCACAAAACTGGAAAATCTGGCAACACTGGGTGTGCATTCTCATGAGGCAGAACCGGCTGGAACCCCTGCAGAAAAGCTTGCTCTTTGTAGCCCCCTAAGACCCCCACCCCTATTACTGCCTACCCAGCCGGCACCCCTCATAGCTGTTCTCTTGCCTGACCACCTTAGGCTTTTCAGGTTTCATCCAGGTGTGAACAGGATAAACAGAAAGTCATTTATTTATTATCCTTCAGGCACAAACACTTTAAAAAAACAAATCCAAAAGTCACCTGAATCTACGGATTCACTTGTGAGAAAGGAAAAGGATTTTATAAAAATGTAATAGACAGGATATTATCATTAATCCTGCTTCATAATAAGAAAAACAAAACCTCGAAACTACAGTTACAATAACCTCTTGAAGGGAACACTGTCTACAGGCAATTATCTTCCACAGTTGGGTTCAGCTAATGACGTGAATTCTGACACCCATTTAATTTCATCTTTAAAATCAAACTATCATCAAAGTAGAACTCTTCCTAGTTTCTAATTAAGTTAAGCTTTTTTTAAAAATTACCAAAAATTCCACTTGCAATGCACTTTCCACCACTCCCACTTTCGTTTGTCAATCTCCCCCACCCCATCTCACTAGTTTGTGGACTGGAATAAAACCTCCAAAATCAGTTTTAAAAAAATAGTTCTAATTTTCTGAGCTCTTCTGGGCCACATAATTCATCCTTAGAGTACTTCCAAGAAGATTTAATGCCCCCATTCTATCCGTAGGAGATAGACCGCACAGGTTCATCAGTCTGCGAGGTGCTGAGCAAGAACTTAAACACGGGTCTGTCTGACCCGGAGCCCAGGCACCTCACCCCTGCGCTTCACAGCTAACAGATGTCCACTGACTGAGAAAAAGACATTGCCAAACACACAACCTTCTCTATAACTCAGAGGCTGGGAACAGCCTTAGAAGTCTTGAAGTGAGATGGACTTCATCTATCTGCTTCCAATCTGGCAAATCTATTTAAAAGTCTTAGAACAATGAAAATTATTTTTAATACTTCAAACTTAATGGAATCACAGATTTTAAAATGATGGTCATTTTTTTCAAGGAGATAATCAGGTCTGTACCGTTGTTGTTGTTAGGCACCCTTGGGTTGGTTCTGACTACAGTAGCAGCCCTGTGTACAACAGAACGAAACACTGTCTGGTCCTGGGCCGTGCTGACCATCACAGGTATACACAACCCGGTTACCGCAGCCACCGGGTCAGCCCAGCACACCGAGGGGCTTTTCACTGATCTACTTTACCAGCATGGTGGCCTTCTCCAGAGTTTGGTCCCTCCTGACAACATGTCCAAAGTCTGTAAGATGTAGGCTTACCACCCTGCTTCTAAGGAGCACTCTAGTTTTACTTCTTCTAAGACAGATCTGTGTGTTCTTTGGGCAGCCCATGGTATGTATACTCAATATTCTTCTTTAACACCACAATTCAAAGGCATCAACTGTTCTTCTGTCTTGCTTATTCACTGTCCAACTTTTGCACGCATATAATGGGACTGAAAATACCAAGGACAGTGTCAGGTGCACCTTCAAGGGGACATCTTTGCTTTTCAATACATTAAGAGATCTTCTGCAGAAGATTTCCCTAAGGCAATGCATGTTTCGACTTCTTGACTGCTGCTTCTGGGGTTGTTTATTGTGGATCCAAGTAAAATGAAACCCTTGACAATTTCACTCTTTGGTCCACTTATCTTGATATTGCTTATTAGTCCAGTTGTGAGGATTTCTGTGTTTGTGATGTTGAGGTGTGATCCACACTGAAGGCAGTGTTCTCTGAACTTCCGCAGTGTTTCAAGTCCTCTTTCAGCAAGCACAGTTCACATTAGGTTGGCTCATTTCAGGTGGTTTCTTAGTAAAATGAGGCTTAAAACACTATTTTTTTTCCTCCCCCCCTTTTGTATTTTAATTGTTGTAAAAATACAGATAATACAACATTTTCCCATTTGACATCTTTCACATGCACAATTCAGCGACACCAATCACATCATCGTGTTGCAGATCCATCCCCAGTATCTGCTGTCGATTTCCTATGCCCACGAACAGAATGCTATCTGTTTTGAACCACCTTCTTCTAAGCGGTATCTTTTGTATACCTCAGCTAATGAAGAATTAAATAGCAGCTCTTTTTTTTCTCCCTTTTTCCCCAGCCAGAGGGCCCTCTGAGTTGGGCTCAACATACTAAAACGACAAGGAGATCAAGTATAGATTTCTAGGGCATCTAGAGTATAAACACAGTGCTCCAGGCTCTGGAAAAAATGTTGCTTATAGTTGTTGGGTGCCATCAAATTGATGTGAACTCATAGCAACCCCATGTGACTGAATGGAACTGTCCCATAGGGATTTTTTAGGCTGTCGTCTGTATGGAAGCAGACTGCCAGGTCTTTCTCCCACACCTCCCGTGGAGCAAAATACTGATGTTTGAGGACTATCTTCTAGCTGCACCATTCTGATTCAGACAGTGAATTTTCTAAAGTTCTACGTATTACATGTCCCTCAAAGCCTCTCTCTGCTGAGCCGTTTCCGTTGAGGAGATGCGCAACTCTGTTATTTTGTTCGCCATGTTTTCACACTGTCACTTAGAAACCAAATGAAGGTTTTTTTGTCTTTTCTACAGCACTGAAAACTTGAGACACAGACACTTTGATAATATCACACTAAAAGTTAGATGAGAACTTTTAGAAGTTTGCGGTCTTCTTATGATGGAAGTGCTGTCTCGTAAGGCTGTGTCCAATGCATTAGGCTTTCACGGTGGTGATAAAACTCAAAACAAGTGTAGGGGATCAAGGTATACTCAGTACTTTCCATACTATAGCTTATCTGACAACTACAGCAACCTCTTGAGACTGGTAGAAATGGCTTGGTTATCTACAAGGCATACATAAAGAAACGAAGACTTGGACAGTGAGGTGACGAGGTTACATACAATTAGGCTGACAACCTCATGATCAAATTGGTCATCTACCCACACAGTCCAGCATTAAGGTGTGTGTAAGCAATGTTTCATTTCAATTCAAATTACACAACTTAGTCAAAATGAGACAACAATATAACGGGTCGTGTCTCTGACAACTTAGATGGATGCAAAATACCTGGTAAAATGAAATCCTTTCCATTAATCTTTCCTCTGTCTCTTCGACCAGACTCACAGAGGGCAACGTAGATATAAGAATTTCCAGGTCCTTTTCAAGAGATGCATAGTTTTCATCAAAGTCTTCCCATTTCTGGAAAACCAAGGAGATAAAATCAGTGGGATCCCTTTTCTAGACCAGTATCAGGCAACGAGAAAACTATTAAAGGAAAAAACAAACACGGGGATCGTACAAAATTAAAGCACAGATTCCAGGGGTTTCCAAGAGATGTAGCTCACCCTAGATAGAGCTCAATGTATAATGGGAAGTAATTCCATTGCCTTTGAGGACAAAATATTTGAAAAAATGCAGATTTGTTATATGATGCTCCCAACATACACTGCAGTAAAGACCTGACAGCACATGAGATCTTACCTCTTTGTTGGAGAGTCAAAGGGCTAAGTTTTAAAGGTTTTCTCTATGAAGTTTCGGCCAGGTTGCTCTTCTGCACCCCATCCCTCATCTGTGAACACTATTCTGCCCTGGATCCTGAGCCTCAGTCTACTGAAAGCCTGAGTATGAGCTTACAATTTATCAGAACTAAAAAACCACATCAGACAGAACTGTGCTTTACAGGGTTTCCAATGGCTGTGATCTTTAAGAAGTCAACAGTCAGGTGTGTCTTTGGAGGCACCTCTGGGTGGGTGTGAACTGCCAATCTTCTAGGTCAGTAGCCAAGCATTTAACCATTTATGGCGCTCAGAGAGGGTGTCCTTGCATTTCTTTGGGAGAATGCTACTGCCCTTGTCTTAGTCTGGCCTGTTGCTGTTAGGTGCTGTCGAGTTGGTTCTGACTCATAGCAACCCTAAGAACAACAGAACGAAACACTGCCAGTCTTGCACCATGTCCACAATCATTTTTATGCTTAAGCCCATTGTTGAGGCCACTGTGTCAATCCATCTCACCAATGGTCTTCCTCTTTCTCTCTGGCCCTCCACTCTATCAAGCGTGACGTCCTTCTCCAGGGACTGATCCTTCCTGACAACATGTCCGAAGTATGTAAGATGAAGTCTTGACGTCTCTGCTTCCAAGGAGCACTCTGGTTGTACTTCTTCCAAAACAGATCTGTTTGTTCTTTTGGTGGTACATTCAACATTCTTCTCTAACACAATTCAAAGAAATCAATTCTTCTGTCTTCTTTGTTCACTGTCTAGCTTTCACATGCACATAACGTGATTGAAAATACCATGGCTTGAGTGAGGTACATCTTAGTCTTCAAGGTGACACCCTTACTCTTCAATACCTGAAAGAGGTCCTTGGTAGCAGATTTTCCCAATGCAATGTGTCTTTTGATTTCTTGACTGCTGCTTTTATGGGCACTGATTGTGGACCCAAATAAAACGAAATCCTTGACAACCTGGTTCCTTTCTCCATTTACAACAATGTTGTTTACTGATCCAGTTGTAAGGATTTTTGTTGTCTTGATGTTGAGATGCAATCCATACTGAGGGCTGTGGTCCTTGATCTTCATCAGTAATTGTTTCAAATCTTCTTCACTTCCAGCAAATAAGATGGTGTCGTCTGTGTAACGCAGGTTGTTAATGAGTCGTCTTCCAATCCTGATGCCTTGTTCTTCTTCATAGAATCCAGCTTCTCGGATTATTTGCTCGGCATACAGATTAAAAACGTATGGTGAAAGGATACAACCCTGATGCATGCCTTTCCTGACTTTAAATCATACAGGGTCCCCTTGTTCTGTTTGCATGACTGCTTCTTGATCCATATATAGATTCTTTAAGAACACAATTAGGTGTTCTGGAATTTCCATTTTATACAATGTTAGCCATAATTTGTTATGATCCACACAGTCGAATGCCTTTGTGCAGCCAATGAAACATAAGTAAACATCTTTCTGGTATTCTCTGTTTTCAGCCAAGATCCATCTGACATCAGCAATGATATCCTTGGTTCCATGTCCTCTTCTGAATCCAGCTTGAATTTCTGGCAGTTTCTTATCAATATGCTGTTGCAGTTACTCTTAGGATCTTGAGCAAAATTTTACTTGTGTGTGATATTAATGATATTGTGCAGTAATTTTTGCATTCGGCTGGACGACCTTTCTTTGGAACGGGCATAAGTATATCTCTTCCTGCCACTTGACCAGGTAGCTGTCCTCCAAATTCTTGGCATAGACAGGTTAGTACTTACAGCACAGCATCTGTTTGCTGAGACATTTCTGCTGATATTCCATTAATTCCTGGAGCCTTGTTTTTGCCAATGCCTTCAATGCAGCTTTGAATTCTTCCTTCAGTTCTTTGGTTCCTGTTCATATACCACTTGTTCAAATGGTTGAACACAGACTAGTTCTTTCCAGTAGAATTATTCTGTGTATTCTTTCCATCTCCTTTTGATGCTCCTTGAGTCATTTAATAGTTTCCCTGTAGGATCCTTCACTATTCCAAGTTGAGGTGTGATTTTTTTTTTCTTCAGTTCTTTCAGTTTGCGAAATGCAGAAAGTATTCTTCCCTTCTGGTTTTCCATTTCCAGCTCTTTACACATGTCATTATAATATTTCATTTTGTCTTCTCAAGCTGTTCTTTGAAATCGTCTGTTTAGGTCTTTTATTTTGCCATTCTTCCTTTTGCTTTACTTGCTTGACTTTTGAAAGCACGTTTTTAAGTCTCTTCTGCCATCCAATTTGGTCTTTTCTTTCTTTTCTGTCTTTTTAATGACTTCTTACTCTCTTCATGAATGATGTCTTTGATGTCATTCCACAACTGTCTGGTCTTCAGTCATTAATGATTAGCCTATGAAATCTGCTCTTGAGATGGTCTTTAAACTCCAGAGGGATATACTCAGGGTCATACTTTGGCTCTCTTGGACTTGCTCTAATTTTCTTCAGTTTCAGTTCGAATTTGCATATGAGCAATTAATCTGTGCCACAGTCAGCACCTGGTCTTGGTCTGACTGCTGATACGGAGATTTTCCATTGTCTTTCTCCACAGATGTAGTCGATATGGTTCCTATGTATTCCATCTGGTGAGGTCCATGTGTATAGCTGACATTCGTGTTGGTTAAAAAAGGTATTTGCAATGAAGAAATCATTAGTCTTGCAAAATTCTATCATGTGATCTCCAGCATTACTTCTATCACCAAGGTCTTATTTTCCAACAACCGATTCTTCTTCTTCGTTTCCATCTTCTGCATTCCAGAACCAAAAACCAAACCCACTGCCACTGAGTCATCTCTGACTCACAGTGATCTAGGGGTCAGAAGAGAACTGCCCCATAGAGCTTCCAAGGAACACCTGGTAGATTTGAACTTCCGATCTTTTGGTTAGCAGATGTAGCACTTAATCCACCATGCCATCAGGGTTTCTTTTGCATTCCAGTCACCAGTAATTATCAATGTGTCCTGATGGCATGTTTGATCAATTTCAGACTGCAGAAGCTGGTAAAAATCTTCAATCTCTTCATCTTTGGCCTTGGTGCGTAAATTTGAACAATGGTTGTATTAACTGGTCTTCCTTGTGGGTGTACGGATATTATTCTATCACTGATAGCACTGTACTTCAGGACAGATCTTGAAACTTTCTTTTTGATGATGAATGCAACACTGTTCCTCTTCAAGTTTTTGTTCCCAGCATAGTACAATGGAATCATATAATATGGCTGTTGGATTCAAAATGGTGAAAACTGGTCCATGTCAGCTCACTAGTGGCTAGGACAGTGATGTTTATATGTACCGTTCATTTTTGATGACTTGCAATTTTCCTAGATTCATACTTCTTACTTTCCAGGTCCTGATTATTAATAGATGTTTGCAGCTGCTGCTTCTCATTTAAGTCACGTCACATCAGCAAAAGAAAATCCTGAAGGTCTTGCTTCATCCAAGTCATTAAGGTCAACTCTGCTAGTCAAGCCTAGTTCCAGCTTTTTGCTTTTCCAGAAAAACCCACTGGGAAGGTCTCAGCACATCACAGAGTTGAGCTACTGACACTAAATGTTACATGCTGGAAACAGCAACCTCAGTAATAGTGGACCACCTGGCGATTAAGGGAAACTTACAGGGCCCACTGAATCTTTTTTCTTAATACAGTGAAATATGGATAATAAATATAATTTGATACACTAAATTGAAAATGAATACCACCACATCACAAAACACACTCAAGTAGGTCCTTGCTTTCTGTTTATTGTCTTCATTAGGTGATAGTATCAGTTATCCAAAGATTAAAAAGTTAAGAGGGGAAAATCTTAAAACTGAAAAAGAGCTTTATGCAAGCTTTTTTTCTCTTTAAAATTCTCTTTAAAATCATGTATCCCTATCAGCAGTAGAACATCTGGGCCTGTGACTTTGGGGAAGCACAATTTCTGAGCCACTGATTGCTACATCCAAATGACTTCATTCACAATCTTAATTAAAATGTATTCAATTTTATTTATTTATATTTCAACCCAGGAAGCAGAAAAATAAAGTATCATCCCAAACTTAGGTACAAGAAATCCCACCAAACATTTCATTCAGAAAGCAGCAGTAAAAACCTGGACAGGTTCCGTATTTCTCACTCTGTATTTAACAAATGATTAACAATTACTGGCTACTTGAGTTCTACATCTGGGAATTCCCAGCTTAACACACAAAGTTTATTTAATCCAAATACCTCCAACAAACTCTGTAGTTGCAGACCATGCTGCTGCGACTTTTCCTCTAGTGATTTAACTTCTTTGACTTGTTCTGCCCAAAATGCTTCTTTCTTTGGCAATAACGAAGGAAATATTTTGTTGGAATACGTCTGGATCAAAAGCATGTCAGCAACAAGTTTCTGGAAGAAAATCTACAAAAGAGACAAGGTTTCAATACTTATTATTTTTTTTTTAATTTCAAGAATCTTAAAAAGCAAGTTACTTCAATTTTTTTTAGTTATACTTGCTTTTCAATGCAAAATCCCAAGATACTCAGAGTCAAATGTACAAGACAACAAAAACTATAGATCCCTTAGATTTGAATGTTTTAATAACATTTTAACAAGTCACAAGAAAAAGTGATTCTAAGTAACATATTTCACAAAATATTCTATTTTAAAGGGAAAAACATTATTAATTACTGGCCAATTTCAATTTCAGATCTTCTTAACTCCTAAATCAGTTCTGAGCTTAAAAACGCTTTAAGAAAAGACAGATGCTGATAAGGCTGATACATGGCAAGACAATGATTGGGTGGAGAAATGTGTGCCCAAGCAGTGCATACACTCCACAGACAGGGCCCCTAAAACCAGGGTTTAACTTCCTTTGGACAAAATGGCTCAGCAGGGAATCTGACAACAGGCTGTCAGATTCCTGGTATACAAAGGCCTCAGATTTGTTTTCTTAGAACTTCAGAAAGGGAGGTTTTCCTTCACACAGTTTTTCTCTTATACTCTGCTGCCCCTTCCAGTTTTTTAGAGGATCCACTTATGCAAATCCCTTCTTTTATTCCTCAAAATAAAGGCAGGACCTGGCACACTGTAGATGACCAATTAATACCATTTTCTCCTTTTCCTCTTCATCCTTTATGCAATATTTTTCTTAAACTAAGTTCTACTTACTGAAGGCCACACTCTTCTTATTGATGGTAAGGACTGCATTTGATACATTTATTATTATTACTATAAGCACCTAACCAACTGTGAGTCTTTATGTGGTGCTCAAATGTATATGCAGTGCTCAGATGTATTTGTTTAATGAAATGAATGAAAAACTAAAGGAATCACTGTAGCTTTGTATTAGATGTATATGCTTTTACATATTTCCTTTTGATCTCAGTTCTCAGGAAAGCCTTTCCTTTAACTCCCTAGTGAATCCCCCCAGTAAATATTCCCATGGTATAGATTCGAATTTTACATTTACATTTGTTTGAAAGGCTCACTGATCAATCTCTACTTTCTCGATCAACCAAAAGCTCCAAGAACATAAACACAATGTCTGTTTTTAACTTACAGCTGGGTTCTGAGAGTTTATCAGATTTCCTAGTGCACAGTAAGCACTCCAGTAAGTATTACTTAAAAGAATGAATGAACGATGTGTATTTCACCAAGGAAGAAAATGATGGTCTCTGGGTCACTTTGAAGATCCTAAAGACTGGTCTATGAAAAGGTAATCCGACCAGGATGTCTTACCTTGTGATTCTGTATCTGAGCCTGTAAAGCAACTTTATTTCTGGTTTGCTGTAAGGGATCACCAGCAAGCTTTTCCTTTCCAATACTGACCAGGTCCACCATGCCCTGCAACAAAGTATCTTGCTGACTCTCAGTGATGAATGGGCTGCTGAGTTCTGAGTACTTGGCTCTTAGGACTCCCCACATGCTATCAAGTACATCCTGAAAAGAGAGAGCAGGTGTGCATGAGTCTTTTTAGCTAGCTGTGAAAATATTTCAAATGAACAACAAATCTAAACTCCTTTGTTGCAAGAAGAACAAAGCGTTACTCCTTACAATTATAGTTCTGATGAATGTCTTCTGCTCAGACATACCTCTAATTTGTAAACCTCCTGGAGTACACCATAAGGCAAACAAAGTCGCTCCCCTTCATCTCTTAGTTTTGCCACTTGACTCTCGGAGTTAAGCAGTTCCGTTGAATACACATCAGCTTTCTAAGTAAGACACAGTTCAGAACAAGTCAAACCCTTTAATAAGTTAGAGCGCTAGACATTCAGAAAGAACTAAGTGGCAGGCAGAAAGGAAGTAAAGGTGGAAGTCCCGCCTCACCCCCATCTCCAGCTCTCTGCCACTCTCTCAGACACTCTGTAGTTGCTGCTTCTTTATGAAGCGTTCAGAGTACATTCTTCAATGCAGTGAATTAAACCACAGCATCCTGCGCTGCAGTTTCCACCCTCACTTATTAGCTCTTCAAATTAGTACACATGTACACTTTCCTTTAAACAGAGAATATTTCATTGTAAGGGGCACTTAACTTTAATCTATTTTTAATGGACTTTGAGACTACTTGCTATTTCTTTACAATTCGAAGAGGGCTACCAGGCACATCCTTGGACATTTAAACACCCATTTATTTATCTGTATGCACTTGTAATTGCTTTACGGTAAATGCAAGTTTGGCACCTGGAACAGTGCCTGAACATCCTAAGTCCTCCATGAACATCGCTGCTAAATATACCAAACCAAACACACTGCCACTGAGTCCATTCCGACTCACAGTGACCCTGCAGATCAGAGCAGAACTGTCCCGTAGAGTTTCCAAAGAGCACCTGGTAGATTCAAACTGCCAACGTTTTAATCAGCAGTTGTAGTTCTTAACCATTATGTCACCAGGGTTTTTCCCTCACTAAACACAGGGGGGTGTTTACTTATGTTCAAGATTCCGATAGATAACCAAATGATCCAAGACCAACTAGCACTCCTACAAGACAGTGCATGTCTCACTTCTAATGTACTTTCCAACACTGGAAAAGCTTAAATTTTGTCAGGTTAATAGGTGGAAATGGTCTCTTTATAAAGGACTATTTAAGAGACATTTTTGAACAGAAACATAAATAGTTTTCATTTATTAGATAAACCTTGCCACTGCTCAGAGGGAAGTGGTTCAAAGGCAAAGTTTACAAAGAAGACTCTGACCTAGGGAGGGGTCAGTGTGAACGATTCTGACTTATTACCTGCAGCTGTTCATCAACTGGCTGGCTGCTGATTTCATTCAAAGACTGTTGTAAGGATGTTTTATTCTTAATAAGTTGGTCATACAATTGTTTTATTTCACTCTATAAAAAGATAAACACAGGAAACAATAAGCAATCTCCGTTAGGCCATCTTTTACTTTTTGTTGTTGGTGGTTTCATTTTTGCACTGTTAGAAATTTCAAACCATAAAAACACCAAACCTATTGCCATTCCAGCTCATAATGACCCTACAGGATGGAGCAGAACTGTCTCACAGAGTTTCCATGTGCTGCCTGATGGATTCAAACTGCTCACCTTTTGCATAGCAGCAGCCATAGCACATAATTAACGACTATGCCACCACGGTTTCCACTGGCAATTTCACACATACATAAAAATAGACAGGACCTGAGGTCACCATCATTCAACTTCATCAATGTTTGGCTCCTGGCTTTCTTTCCTCCCTATCCCACCTCCACCTCAGAACAGGGTGTGGCAAATCCCAGATATCAAGTCATTTCATCAGTATTTTTAAAAGACAAGGAATCCTCCCTTTAAAAATACTGCAGTATATTTCCTCAAATCAGTAATAATTTCTTACTACTATTAACTGTCCTGTGAGAGTTCATACTTCTTTAAATGGCCTAAAATTGTATTTTTTATTTATTTAAATTGGTATCCCAGTGAGATCTATACATCATGATGGATTAAAGTGTGTCTTAGCTCTGTTTTTTGTGCCTTTGGCGGGGTGGGGTCGGGAAATCGGTCATCTGTTCAGCATAGTCTCCCCACAGCTGGGATGCAGCTGACTGAGCTCCGCAGTGCTGCTCAGCACGCTCTTCTTTGTGTCTCCATTATACTAGAGGCTGGATCACATTCAGGTTTGATTTTATGGGCAAATCTCCTTCACCAATGCCACTGTGTTTCACTTGATTTTTATTAGACAATGTGAGTAGCTTGCTTGCTGGTCTACCTGCCTAAAGTCTCACCCTTGCCCACAATCCACTTTAGATACCTGCCAGATTACCTGAAAGACAACATGGATTGTCATTTCCTTCTTCAAAAAACTTGAACGGCACCTCTTTCCTAGAAATTTAAATACGAATCTTCCCACATGACATGCATTAACTGGTTGAAGCTAACACAGGAAAGAACCGTTAGTTAGGTGAGCTCATTCTAACAAATGCACACCCAGGACTTTAGAAAGGGCTTCAGTTCACCTGGTCTTTAACCACTAACAATATTTCTAACTTGAAGGACTTCACAACAGGAGCGCCTCATCATTATCCTCAGTAATTCCTGTTAACGACTACCATCCAGAAGAGGAATTAACAGTAATAAGAGGTCCATGCCATGTCCAAAAGCAGTATCCAAGCAGGCTGCAAGCTCAGAAGCATACCTGGTAATTGCGGTGATAGTCCAGGCCAGCTTTCAAGGCCTCGTTTTGAGAGGCAACTGTGGCCTGGGTGTGTTCCAGACACACTTGGAGGTTCTCAAAACATTCAAGGAACAAGTTGGTGTTCTTGCCAGCACAAGCCACAGCTTTTGAAAGCCCATCCTTCTTGTCACTCATAGCTGAATAAAGTTTTTGCAACTCCAGGGCCAGAGCCTGTAAGGTGGAGGGGAAAGAAGTCAGTGGACGAGCTCTGACCATTGGGGGCTTCGGCTCTGCCCTGACGAGCCGGGCTGGGCCGGGCTGCTGTAACGGCCAACACAGGGCCCATCAGACATTGTTCCCTACCGCGCAGTGCCCTTGCTGGGCGTAGACATCCCCTCTGCAAAGTGCCGGGTTCTGGACCATCTCCTCCACGCTGCTGAGGCACTGGCTGAGAGCCAAGAGCAGGTCAAATAGTTTTTTATCCAAATTTATGTATGTTTCTTCTGTTGTGTTTTCCTGAATCAAGTTGGGGGGTGGGCGGAGGGGGAAAAAAAAAATCATTAAGATGCCCTGCCTTCCTAAACTGGAATATAAACACACACATATATGTAATAATGTTTCAAACTCTGTGAACTAAGTAGCAGAATACATAAATTATTTAAGAATTTAATTGGAAAAAGAGAAGCATAAGATACTCAATGTTGTCATTTAACTCTTTCGTGAAATTACAAGGTAAATGACGAAGATAAAGGACTTGGCTCTGCATGACGCCATTGTGATCAGGTGATTTTGGGAACCACATGTTGGTTTTAGTGTAAACTGCTAGAACCACCTCCTTTTTAGTAACCCATGATCACCTTGAACTCCTGACCAGTGACAAGTGTTTAGAAACACGCTAAAGCGAGTCATCTCCCCAACTTGGGCCATTTGTTACTATAAACTCTGATGAATATCCAACACCACCCAGTACAGTGACCCAGCATGAAGCCCACCCAGGGTTGTAAAGCACATGGAACGCTTGCTCATACTCCCTCCCCAACCCTCGTTCCTCAACCTTCCAGATCACCACTGCAGACATAACTAATCACTCACCGTCCTCTCCTCTTCTAATCCCCAACTCAGAATCCTGGACCACACAGCGGTCTAGGCAGCCATTACAAAACTGATTCGGGATGGCAAGCCAGATAAATTCTGTTTGCAATTCTGACTCCTTCTATTATTTGTTCAGTGAAGAAAATTATGACCAATGTATAACAATAATATCATGACTCTTCTCTTATTTCTTACATAATGTGCAACTTCTACCTGTATCTCGAGATTATTTGCTTCTTGATGCAGGTCTTCCAGTTGGATGGTATAGGTTTGCAGTTCTTCAGCTGTTGGGTATCTAGAGTTATACACACCCACACTGGGTAGAACACTCACATGTGTGGCAACCTATGTTGAAAAGGGAGCCTGTGTTAGTAAAAGTTACAATCTTTTTAGATACTAAAACGAGACGAAAACAAACCACATTTTGAGAAATAAAGTAAAACTACCTCTTTCAACTGAGCAGCAACATACGCGTGCAACAAGGTTACATTTATTTCTCTCCTCATTTAGCAGGTGGCTCCTGGTGTAGCCAACTCTCAGAATAGAATATAAATCACCTCTGGTGATGGAAGTGCTTCTTGATTTATCATTGAAAAACTAAGTAAGTATTTAACATGAGCTATGATTTCACAGGGAGAATGACTCAGCACTAATTTTGTCCTCAAACTGGAAAAATGACACATAGAAAGACACAGAGCAGGATGGTGGATGTTTCTTTCTGGGGGAAAGACTGGAGAAGGAACTACTAATGATATTCCACTCTTTGAAAGAGAATGACATGAACATTACTGTATATATCATAAGGAGAAACAAAGACTAAAGCCCTACCAAGAGCCTGATGCAAGTTTAACCGGCCACATACAGGTCTCTGCAGAAAAGATGAGAATTGAAAAGTTCCCCCAGATCAGACACTTGGGAAATAACCGACATTTGCTCAGGCTGTTACAGAAGAAGGTAGAAGGCAGAAGCCTCACTGAGGTGAGTGGAGCAAAAGAAGCAGCTGAAACCAACAGTGGTGCTCTGCTCCGTGTTTGGAGAGATGAAGCAAACCTGTTATGGCAATAATAGGTGTCCTGGATGGAACTCTGAGTGACAGGTGCTACTGGCATACATACTTTCCTCTTCTAATCTCCTCGCCCCAGGCTATTTCATGTGTTCACATCTTTGCTTGTGTTGTCTTCAATGCATGAAACTCTACTACCCCCCTTGTCAATCTAATGACCACCAAGACATTATTCAAAACTCAGTTCGAGTGCCATCCTCTCTTTGTGGTCTTTCTTTGCGTGGCCCTTCCCCACTGTGGTAGACCAGCTGCCTGTACTGTCTTCAGTCAATTCTTGTACTGCAATTCCCAAAGCACTTCATGTATAGTCTATTTTCTCTCTTAGACTTGGAACTCCCCAGGAAATAAGATCACATTTGTCTTTTCAACCTTAGAACCTGTCACAAGGGCTGGGACACAGCAGATACCAAAGAGCCTTTGGATGAATGAATGACATTCACATAGGACTGTATCATTTTTAAAGTGTTTTTACATATATTGCCCATTTCTTTATTCAGTCAACAAAAGTAGCTAAGTTTCTATGATGTGCCAAGTACTGTGCTAGGCATGCAAATATAAAAGAAGCACCTATGGTCTGTCTTCTCATCGTACACACCACCTAGTGGGGCGTACAGATAGTAAACAGGTGCACAGCGCAGTAAGAACAAAGACCATGCAAGCCCAGGGTACTGTAAGCTCAGAGGAGAGGCACCTCACACCTCCCAGTAGGATGAAGTACAGTCTGCCAAGTCAGGAACTCCCATTTCAACTTTTTAAAAATAAACTGCTACATAATACAGAACGTGCACCTTTATTCAATGAATATTTCTTGGATTTTCAAAGATAAATCTGCTTATTTACGCTGTCAGCATACACATACTGACCTGAGGTGCCACCAGCTGAGATGAAGGAAGCTGTCTCTTTGATGACAGTTCATGCTGTAAATACTGCCATTTGTCTCCGCTTTGGCCCTGGGCTGAAAAGACTGCATCCGGGGCATCATTTTGAGGGCTAGACGCCTCATCGCTTTTGAGAAAGAACCAAAGGGAAAGAGAATAATATAATTTTGCATCACATTCAGAAAACATTTTCAAAAATATTTTCAAGAAACACTCTTAATTGTCTTAACCAAAAATACTACTGAATGTTTGACTACTTAAAAATGTTTTACCTCAAAGATGATTCCTGAGTTGTCTCTTTATCTTGTTGGGAAGACCAGGGGCACAGTTTTGTAACATAAAGTTCTATGAATTTGATTAAATCTTTCTGCTCCATTGGTTTTAATTCCAGGACCTATAAATTAAGAGGATTCAAATGGTCCAGTCAATTATGGTTTGAAATCAGTGCCCGAGGGTTTCTTTTGTTAAGACAACTTGATTTCAAACCTCCTCCTAAATCCTTACAAATTATTTCTTTTCCTTTCTTGCATGTTCTCTTATCTTTTGTTTCTCAAAAATCTGTATAAAATATTCACTCAGTGATCAAATGTTATTTAAAATACACTGCATACGTTGGACAAAAAAATCATCAAAAACCTCTGAACATATTTTGAAACAATAGGTGCAGTAAGCCAAGTGAAATGAATCAGTTGGAATGGTGATTGTGGTGGTCAGGATTAAGTCAACTGGGCTACTCCATGTTTGGCCGCTGTATTAAGTGGCAGGGCGGGGCCTGTGGTGGCTGCCCGCCCCTCAGCTCTCTTCTTGCCGCCTTCCACCACCTACTGCTGCCTTCCACCACCTACTGCTGCCTTCCACCACCTACTGCCGGTCTGCTCACCTAGCCAGCAGCTCCTGCTCTCTTCTGGCATCTGGTTCCTGGACTTGAACTAGCGGCTGTTGGATTCATCAACCCTTACAGCCAATGCTTGAGAGTCCTGTTCCGTCACCTGCTGATCCTGGGTTCGCCAACCTCTGCAGCTCTGTCTCACCGCCAGCTTGGGATCCGGGGACCTACATAACGGCTGATCTAGAACTCTGGTCTCTGATCTGCTGACCCTGGGTTCACCAGCTCCTGTGGCCATGTGAGGCTTGTGCCAGGACTTGGGACATCTGGCTTCTGCGACTGCATGAGCTGTTTCCTGTATCTATATATCTATATCTTTCCTTGTACTTTATATACATAAATCTTTCCTGTACTTTATATATATAAATCTTTCCCGTACTTTACATATATAAATCTTTCCTTGTACATACACGTGTTAATGGTTTTGCTTCCCTAGAAAACCCACCCTAAGACAGTGACCGACTTGCTGGGTCAGAAGGAATAATTGCACTACTCACTGGCATTGTCAAAGGCTTTATTACTAGAATAATCAGGATGATGACAAATGGAGCAGAGGCTATCAACCGCCAGGTTCCCCCAACAGGCTCCAGACAGAGGCTGGAGATGGTTTCTGATCACATCCACGCATGCCTTTTATGAGCCATGGGTCACAGGACATAGGGGACTCAGGTTGGGTTTATATAGCATCAAGTGGAAGGGTAGATGTGCTGGATTGCATGCAAAAGGAGAAAGGCACAAAATAAAGGGGATTTTGCTTACCTGGTCTTTCGTTAGGTGCAAACCAAACAATCAGGAAGACAATTTCCTACTATCTAGCTATGAGACTGATTCTGTACAAGTGAGTAGTAATGGAGACAGAGAAAATTACTGTGAGCTTAGAATAGGGAAGAAGCTTTCTTAGACAAGTAGAGAGTACCGGGGTACAGAGAGTGATCCCGTTTCCAGCCTCCCTATCAAAGAATGTTCAGAATCTGTGGCCTCCGCTTGGGTGGCCTGGATGGGAACTGCAAAGGCAGACCACTCTCCCAGCAACAGCTAAAGGAGTATTGTACCTAGACAGGTAAGTTTATCCTGAAGACATCTGTTCTCTCTGATATAAGATGCAAGTCAGCAGAAGAGCAAAGCTAGCGCATCCCTGCTACAGCAGACAAAGCCAAAGCAAGGGGCTGCAGCAAATCCTCAAAACTCAGTCACTGCACACATGCCAGTGCCCACACAGCACACTTCCCATGAAGTCACAGAAGCAAACATTCCTATAGCTTTCAGTTCATTCAGTTCAAAGAGAAATTCCATGTAGGAAGCTTTATTCTTGTCCTTATAACTGTTAGGGGGCTGAAATTACCTGCTGCTGCTGGAAATCTTTTTGTCTGTTAAACTGTGGCCTTTCAGTTACAACAGACAGAAATGCAGAGACATTATCTGGCAGGAGGACTTCTTTATATTCTGAAGGTTTCTTTACAATGGTAGAATGCTGCAAAAAATATTTCACAATTGCAGATTATTTAAAAAGAAAAAGCCACTTATTTCAATTCTAGTAACAGAAAAGACTTACATGAACTAAATGACAGCACTTTGTCACTTATTATAATTATATATCCTGACTTGATGTACTTTTTTCATAACAACTTCCAAAGTGCACTACATTGGATGAAGTGGTCATCTTATGTCTTCAACAAAATTTATCCAAGAGCTAAGAAGTTTATTCCCTTTTTCTTAAGAATGAAGTAAAAAAAGGTACAAAGTATGCTTATGAATTCAAATTTCCCTTATGTTTAAAGTGCAAGTAGGTTTTTTTTTGAAAGAAAGAGAGAACAGTATCTACAACAAATCTTATTTCTCTGTGTATAAATCTCCTAAGTAGGAACTATACTAAAGAATAAGTGCAAATCTTATACACTAGGATCCTATCATAGGATGCAAATTTGCATTTATAAATACAGAATACTTTTTCACACAAATACTTGAACTGTGTTATACTTTGGTCAGTATTATATACATATACATACACATACACATACACATACACACACATCCTTCTTTTATGAAGAACGCTTACGCTACAGCTCAATACCAGCAAGAACACCCAACCCAATCAAACCAAGCCACCCCCACCATTACCTACAATCTAAGGAAACTGCTTGCTGAAATAAAATCAGTAACAAAGGGCCAGTGCACTCATTCCTTACAGCTATAAGAGGCATCACTTTTGGTCACTTAGTGTATTTTCTCTGCAGTTAATTCATCACCTTCATTCAGAATTCTTTTCTGATGGGTCTACTGTAAGCATATGTTGCTGGGTGTGCTGCCACGTTCATTTCATCTCCCAGTGACCCTGTGTGACAGAGCTGAACAGCTCCACAGGGTATTCTAGGTTGCAATCTTTATCGGAGAAGACTGACAGGTCTTTCTCCCATGAAGCCACTGGGTAGGTTCGAACTGCCAACCCTTTTGTTAGCAACCCAGCGCTTGGCTGCTGTGCCAGCAGAGTTTCTTACCATATGAGAAGAACGCCATACACACAGAGCCATATTTTACCTGATCCTCACTGTATTTCTCCTGAAGCATCATCTGGAACTTTTCTAAATTACATTTCACAGTTTTTAGTTTCAAGGAAAGTGCTTCAGCCTCTTGTTGCTTGTCCCCACCATCTCCCAGGCCCTGATCTTTGCAGCACTCCAGCAAAGAAGCCACCTTGTGTTCAATCTCTGTCAGCATAGCCTAGGAAATAAAATCACTTCATGATTCACACTTTTAGTCTTGAAGTAGCATTATTCCCCCAAATGGGTTAGATTCTCTCTTAAGGGTATATAAGACAGCTCAGACATAAGACTGGAATGGATCTTGGGGAAGGGGAAAAACTTGCACATAATTCTTGTACTTTTTCAGCAAGAGTACACCCAAATCAATCCCAAATTGCAGATGTTACTCTAATATAATCCTGCCCGATTCTATATTCACTGTATCCAGCATAAATAACACCACCTGTTGTGAGTCACTTCCGACTGATGTAGACCCTGTAGGACACAACAGAACTGTCTCACAGGATTTCCAAGGATATAATCTTTAGAGATGCAGATGCCTACATCTTTTCCCTGTGAAGCAGCAGGTAGGTTCTAACCACTGACATTTCAGTTAGCTGCTAAGTGCTTGACCACTGTGATGTAAGGACTCCTTTCAGGATAGCATGGTGATTAAGAATATAGATTCTGGAACTCTAGTTCCTTAGTCCAGATCCCAGCTCTGTCATTTAGCAGCTGTATGTCTCCAGGTACTTTACTTTACATGAATGTGGTACTAAACATCTGTAATTTCGGGATAATTACAGAACTTACTTCCATGGGTCATTGAGAGGAGTTAGTAAGTTAATCCATGTGCTCTGCCAGCCCATGTTGACTTTAAAAGTGTTGAATATTATTTTTATGTTTTTCTATTTCCTGTAACATTAATCTTTTCTATTGCAATTCAAGCATCAAGGAAGAGTAAAAGGAAAAAAGACAGTTCCACAAAACTAGCGGAACAACCCTTTCCTTGCTCTTTTCCTTCTCTTTATCAAGCTAAACAAGCCTCCAAAATATAAAAAACAAAAACAAAAACAAAAAAAAAGAAACACCACAAGAAATAACTGGGAACCCTAAAATAGTCATTGAGATGACTGGCCAACTTATACACAGATCTAAAAATAAATCAGCTGGATGAGGTAAGCTTCCCAATTAGTCACCCTCATTGTATTCCTCCCCAGCAGATCAAGTTCATCACCTCCTGGGACTCAGGAGCTCAGACAGTCCTGCCAGGTGGCTGGCACCCAGCATCCGTAGCTGCTCAAAGGGATGGGCACACAAGTCCAGCACCCACATTCACAGTTACACTCCAGCACCACAGCCATTTCAGCTAAAATTTCAGTGCATGACTAAGAACAGGTTCAACTCTTTGGGAGAAAACTTAAATAAAACCTCTATCCTTAAAACAAAATTTCCAATAAAATGAAACTACTCCATCTAAGCCAACTGCTTCCATCTCCTATAGCTTCTTCAGAGCTTGTTTTTTGCACTTAGGGTAATTTAGACATAATTCCGCCAAGTGTCTGCTTAAGCAATTCTCATCTCTTCATGTTTGTAATCAATATACCAAGAATATTTTTCTCCTTTTTTGCATTATTTTCAGAGGATAAATTTAAAGTTAATAGTATTATTAGGCTGAAGAAGATGGCCATATTATATGACAACAGCTGACTTCCTGAAACACTGAACCTGATCACACAAAGTTAGCAGATATTCAAACCAAAAAGTAAACTTGCTACCCTCAAGCAGATTCTCATTCATGTGTAAGAGTATAGACCTACTTCATAGGGTTTTCTTAGCTATAATCTTAATGGAAGTAGATTGCCAGTCCTTTCTTTCATGGTACTACCTGGTGGGTTTGAACAGCTATTTGCACCAAGTAGAGACCTACGCCCAAGCCCATCACCACCGAGATGATTCCAACTCACAGTGACCCTGCAGAACCCAGTAGATCTGCTCCACAGAGTTTCCTGGTGGATTCAACCACCAACCTTTTCATTAGCGGCTGCAGCACTTAACCATTACGCCACCAGAGCTTTCTAGGGATCGATACCAGATATTAATAGATCTATTTCTCTAGATTTTTGCCCAAGTTGTATAATATTTTGCCAATAACACAGGAAAGAGACAACAGCTGTTTTCATTCACATTGTCCTAAATGATTAAGGCTAAACATTTTTCACAAATACTAATCTTGAATGATCTGTCCTTTGGAAATGTTACTCCTAGGAACTTAGTAGAAACCCTGGTGGCATAATGTGTTAAGTGCTACATCTGCTAACCAGAAGGTCAGCAGTTCAAATCCGCCAGACACTCCTCGGAAACTCTATGGGGCAGTTCTACTCTGACCTCTAGGGTCGCTATGAGTTGGACCTGACTCGACAGCAGGGGGTTTAGCTTTTTTGCAGGGGAACTTTGTGTTTTTACAGATCACTATAAGGCATTCTGGAAACCCTGGTGGTGTAGTGGTTAAAAACTACGGCTACTAATCAAAAGGTTGACAGTTCAAATCCACCAAGCACTCCTTGAAAACCTGTAGTACTGCCCTATTTTATAGGGTCGCTATGAGTAGGAATTGACTAGACAACAATAGGTATAATGTATTTTATATGTTTTAGCACTAAACTGTATGAGCCATGTTGACTGCAAATACTCTAATATTTAAATTGTTTAGGTTTTGATGGCTATGATCCCATAGAAGTCTAAATTATTTTTCTGAAATTATTCAGGGCATCTTTGCCTTTGTAATTTTTCCATAGCTTCAAGAATCTATAGCTACTATCGCAACATATATAAGAGATAGGTTATCACATTTCATCTTTATTACAGTGATCT
The DNA here is from genome assembly GCA_028571685.1 of Heterohyrax brucei. Lineage (NCBI taxonomy): Eukaryota > Metazoa > Chordata > Mammalia > Hyracoidea > Procaviidae > Heterohyrax > Heterohyrax brucei. The sequence continues at coordinate 85,261,498 of CM053151.1, read as the reverse complement.
AGTGGCTTATACTTAATTCTTCCAAACTATCAAAAACAAGATGTAGGCTTAGGTTTCTTTCTTCCATTTTATCTATTGTATAATTATCTCAAGAACTAAAAAAATTGGTATTGTCTAAACAAGTCTGACTCATAGTGACCTTACAGAACAGAACAGATTGCTTCATAAGGATTTAAGTCACAGCTGGTGGATCTGAACTGCCAACTTTTTGGTTAGCAGCCACGTTCTTAACCACTATACCACCAGGGTTTTCCCTTTATATTGATAATTTATATTCATTTATGTTTGCATAGTTCTTTATAGTTTACCATGCATTTTGCATGCGTTGCCTCATTTGATCTTCGTGAAAACACTTTCTGATGCTTAAAACCCATTGCCATCTAGAGGGCTAGTATTTCCAGAAATGAGGAAGTGGAGGCCTAGAGGGGTACAGTATGCTTTGGAAAAAATGGTGAAAGTAATGTACAAAGATAAAGTTAGTCAGGAGAACAAGACATCTATATATGCCTGTAATTCTCAAAATATACATGAAGGATAAACAACAACAAAAACCAAATCCACTGCCATCAACTCCATTTCAACTCCCAGTGACCCTAAAAGACAGAGTAGACCTGCTGCACAGAGTTCTACTCTGTTCTATAGGGTCACTCTATTCACCAGTTCTTCATCCTACAGAATCACTATGATATTAACTTCCACCATTTGTTTGTTAGTTTGTTGTACGGTGGTGCCTTATGTAAAGATAGGTCACCCATGGTGGACAAGTTTCAGAGGAGATTCCAGACTAAGGACAGACTAGAAAGAAGGACCTGGCAATCTACTGCTAAAAAATGGGGCCAGTGAAAACCTTACAAATGACATGGAACACCGTCTGGAACACCGTCTGATACAGCACTGGAAGGTGGACCCGTCAGGCTATAGGACAATGTATGAATGCAGAAGAGCTGCTCTTCAAAGCGGAGCTGACCTTAAAGATGTGGACGGAGTACGGCTTTAGGAACCTTCATTTGCAGATGTGGCACAACTCAAAATGAGAAGGAACAGCTACAAATATCAATTAGACTTAGATCATGGAAGCATGAAATCCAAATCCAGGAAAACTGGAAACCATCAAAGTGAAATGGAACGCTTGAAGATGTATATACCAGCCAGGCATTAGAAAACTGAAATGAACCCATATTGGCCATTTTGAATCAGACAATCATACAGTCTACTATGCAGGGCATGACAAATCAAAGAGCAATGGCCCTGCATCATCAACAGACAGAACATTGCAAGGATCTGTCCGAAGTACCATGCTATCGTATCAGTGATAGAATAATATCCATAGGCTTTCAGGAAGACCAGTCAATACAACTATTATTCAAATTTATATACAACCACCAATGCTGAAGATGTGGAAATTGAATATTTGTACTGATTTCTACAGTCTGAAATTAATCAGACATGCATTCAAGATACATTGATAATTACAGGCAATTGGAATGTGGAAGGCTGGAAACAAAGCAGAAGGATAGGTAGTTCAAACACATGGCCTTGGTGAAAAGAGATGGCTCAGGAGATTGTACGACAGGATTTTGCAAGACCAAGGAACTATTCAACAACAATTCAACAACTATTCACAACAAATTATGATAATATTGCAAAGAATTCCAGAACACTTAATTGTGCTCATGTGGAACATGTACACAGACCAAAAGGCAGTTGTTTGACAAGGACAAGGGGATATTGTGTGATTTAAAATCAGGAAAAATGTGTGTCAGGACTGTACACTTGTACTATATCTATATAATCTCTATGCTGAGTAAATAATCTGAGAAGTCAGACTATTGATTAGAGGAAGACTCATTAACAACCTGTGTTATGCAGGTGACACAAGTTAGTTTGCTAAAAAGAAAGAAGACTTGAAGCAATTACTGAAGATCAAAGAATATATACAGCTTTCAACATGGATTACAACAAAAGAAAACAAAAATCCCCACAACTAGACCAATGTACAACATCATGATAAAAGGAAAAAAGATGGAAGTTGTGAAGGATTTAGTCTACTTGGATCCACAATCAGCATCAATGGAAGCAGCAGTCACTCAATTAAGTGATGCACTGCACTGGGCAAATCTGCTACAAAAGACCTCTTCAAAATATTTAAAAGCAAAGATGTCAGTTCGAGGACTAAGGTGCACCTGACCCAAGCCGTGATGTGTCCAACTGCTTCACTGTGTGCCAAAGTTGGACAACGAGTAGGGAGGACTGAAGAAGAACTGATGTCTTTGAATTACAGTGCGGGGCGAAGAATACTGAACATTTAGCATGGACTGCCAGGAGAATGACCAAATCCGACTTGGAAGAAATGTTCCTTAGAAGCAACGATGGCAAGACTTTGTCTTATGTACTTTGGACAAGTTATCAAGAAGGAACAGTCCCTGAAGAAGGACATCCTGCTTGGTAAAGTCAGCCAAAAAGAGGAAGAACCTCAACAAGGTGGACTGATGAGGTGGCTGCAACAGCAGGTTCAAACACAGCCAATGACTGTCAGGACGGCACAGGGCCAGGCAGGGTTTCACCACGCTGTGCACGGGGCTGCCATGGGTCACAAACTGCAGCCCCTCACAGTACCTCAGGATGCTGGCTCTGTGAAGCAAGTTACTGCTGGTTTACTCGGAAGTTATGAATTTTTCTTCATTAAAAGATAACACTTTCATGCCTCATTCTATAAATGGATTTCAATATCTTCAGTTACTTCCCACTTTGGCATATAATGTTGCTATACAATACTGGTTTTACGGAAAACCAGGTGGCATAGTGGTTAAGTGCTACAGCTGCTAAGCCCCAGGTAAGCAGTTCAAATCCACCAAGTGCTCCTTGGAAATCCTATGGGACATTTCTACTCTGTCCTATGGTGTTGCTGGGTTAGAATCAGCTTGATAAGCAATATGTTTGGGACTTTTTCTTTGTTTGTTTCCTTCTTATTAAAAAACTTAACTTGTACCAGGGACTAGAGTTCATATGTAGAAAACATTAAAAAACAAAAAATGAAGTGGATCAGTATGGGTCCACAGGAAACTATTCTCTATAAAGCCAAGTCCTGTGCCTATAGAAACAGTGCCAAGTTCCAGTTAAATTATAAACTAGTACAGCTATGGCAAGTTAGCAGTGTTCTTTTAGCATTACATGCTAACAAAATCCCTATGAGACTGCATCAAGGTAATTTTATTCAATTTTCTGAGTATGTACTTAAGGCTTTAGTGAGTGTTCCTGCCACCCATTTCATTTCATGAAAAGCTGTCACAGAGGATGATTGATGTCACAGAGGATGGTTGAGTCTCAGTATCCTGCCCTAAGTCAGACAAGTAGAGAATGAGAGAAAAGAAAGTCATAGTTCCCGGTTCCTTGTTCAGTGTGCTTAGAGGAATGCCAAGCTGCCTCTTTGTTTCTATGAGCTTTATTTCCAAAAACTCCTCTGTGTGTCTACACACTCCTCTATAAGTCTGAAACAGCAAATGTCATTTTTACTGGAAACTACGCAGACCACCAACCCAAGCAAGGCTGGTGGTGCCTACGGTAAAATGCCAGCAAAGCCTTTTTAGGCTCTTTCGGTCATCTAGCAAATTAGGACATTCGCTTTCCTTTCTGATGTATGTTCAAAGTACTTGTGAGTAAAAGGAACAGTCAACGTTTATTGAGCACTTCTTATGTGACCAAGAAACCCCTTGTGGTCATGTCAGTTCTGACTCACAGTGACCCATCAGGACAGAGTGCAACTGCGACATAGGCTGTCTCAGGACCAGCTGGTGGATTTCAACTACAGACCTTCTGGTGAGCGGCTTTATCACTTAACCACTGTAACACCAGACTTCATTTTATGCAACAGACACTGCTTTTCATGCTTTTAGCTCATTGAGTCTAGCAAAACCTCTACACAATAACCTATTATATTTTCCAATTCCACATCTGAGGAAAACTTGAAGCTAAGAAGTGACTTCCTCAAGTTCAGTCTAGGATTTGCACTCTAGATTCTGCACTCTTATCTACTCCTGTCTTCTCAAGAACTCTGCTTTCATAAACTATTTCAAAGAATCACCTGAGAACTATAATTTGAGGCCAAGACCATTGCAGTGGCCAAGTAATACAATGAAACACGCTGTTGCTTTAAGAGAAATGCACCCAATCCTGGGAAGAGGCAAACCATAAACTCTGACCCATCAGGCTTACCTGGCACCCAACCAGCTGCTGTTCCACCACCTGCTGCATGGCAGCGTTCAATGTTTCCGGCTCCAATGCCACGTTGGCTTGGTCCAGCCACTGTTCTAGCTCGGCCACCTGGGCCTTGCAGACATGGAGGATCTCAGCAGGCTCAGGCCTTGTTTTCTCCACCGTGGCCTCAAAAGCTGTTTGCTCGTCGTCGGGAAAGCCCTGAGCTGCAGCCTTGATAGGAGGGGTGGCACCCTAAGATAAATCCAAAGATAAGCCCACTGTGAAAAGCCAGGAGTCCAAAGTTTTCAGATTTGATGCTGCAGAGACCTGTAAACCTGTAGCATTTCCTCAGTTAAAAGAACAAAAAGAGCACAAGAGAGAGAAACAAGAAAAAAGAGAAGAAAAATGAACCTCCACACTCATAGCAACTCTCATGTGACCTGGCGCCAGAGGTTTCCAGGCAGCCGATCTGCATGTACACAGGTACAGTATTCCTGGGCACAGAGGAAGTAAACGGGCTCACAGTTCAGTAAGCAGTGAACCCCAAGAGACAGGTGAGAGTGTAGTCAAAGAGTGTGGGTGTGTATAGCTCAAACACTTCAGGGAACTGGCCGGTGTTTAAAGTTGCGTGACACATGATTAAGCAATACTTACATTGCTGTACGCTCTGTTCAAACAGAAAAAAACAAAAAACAAACCAAACACACAAAACAGCTTTCCGCATTGGCTGGGGTAGGGTGAGTTATGTCACCAGTTTTTAACTTTACAGCATCTTCTCAAGTAGTGAAATTATAAAACATTTTGGTTGATTTTTTTTATTTTTTGAAACATTCATCTAAACTTCTCCTTATTTAAAATAACTGGAGACTCAAGTAGTGAGTTTCAGTGGGGCAGTCTGGAAACTGATCTCCGATTTTTCAGGAAGATTTCCATGCTTATTAACAACTAGATGCTTATAATGCAGCAAAAGAAAGTATAGTACATTCTTTTTATACTGCAGTAACTGGACTGTTTGTTATCCAATAGAAAAATCTTATGCAGATGGCAGATGAAAGTATACAACTAATTATATCAGATATTTTCAATTTGAGGTAAAAGGTAATTTGATACAGAGATGTATTTGCCTCCCACTGCATTACATACGCTTTTTCCCTGAATATGGAGATAGCATCTTGAACTTTCTAGACAAATTTCTTCAGGAATAAGAATTTTCTTCTTTTGCACTCAAATTTTGGTCTCAGTAAATATTTTTCTTGGATCTAATTAAATATAATGTTTTCTATAAAATATTTTGCTAACTAAATGTTAGCATTTAATGAGACACTCCTGGCCAAGTAACAAGATTTCTAAAGGGGGTTGCTCACAAATGTATGTTGTTTTATTAGGTGGCATCGAGTCAATTCCAACTCACTGCAACCTCATTTACAAGAGAACAAAAATGTTGCTCGATGCTGTGCCACCCTCACAGCCATATCTGAGCCCACTGTTGCAGCCACTGTGTCAGTCCACCTCCCTGAGGGTCTTCCTCTTTTTCACTGACCTTCTTCTTTACCAAGCATGACGTCCTTCCGCAGGGATTGATCCCTCCTGATAACATGTCACAGAAGAAGTCCAGCCAAAATGCTTCCTACCAAGGATGGCGAGATTGCATCTCACTTTGACAAATGTACAGCCTAACTCAAATGCATATTTCCTAATATTAGAGAAGTTTTCATCAAATGTAAAATGTTTAGTATAATGGAAGTGGGCCAAATTGACAGAGGTGATGAAAACACACAGGACATGAAAATGTAATTCATTTGGCAGAAGCATCCACGGGTGGTACTTCTTTCCTCTGACCTTCTATAATCTACACACACACTTGCTCTTTTCCGCCAAAATGCTACTTCTCCCTGTCTTACAATCACCTTGTTGACAGACTCGTTCCCTGTGCACTTCACACACAGTCCCATTAACACTTGGATTCACTTGTTTCAATCCTTTTTTAACCCTGAGTTTACAAAAGCAATGGATGTACGATTTTCCTGCAGGACACCAATTTTTACTAATCTGATTCATTGTTTTCTAGCTTTCAGAAACTGGCATAAACCTAGTTGTAAAGACTCTGGGATCCCTTTATTGGCCTTTGTATAATAATTCTGAAAGATTTACCATCTTCTTTCTTTGCTTTATTTATTCAAAAAACACTACTTCAACACCTATTATATGGAACACATTTTTTAATGAGAGTATTGAGTTTCTTTCTCTCACTAAGTCAACAAGGAAATAAGAAACCTGGATTACTTATCTAAAATTAATTTGCTAGTCATTTGACCCTTAAAAAACAACAAAGCTGAACATGAAGACTTTGCAACCATGGGACTTCACAGTAACAGGGGTCTCAGGAGCCCACTGGTGACTATTCTGCCAGCTTCTTTTTACAGCAACAAAACCAAGAAATGCCTCATGCAACAGGAAGTTAATTAATATTAGCTATTCTTTACTTTCACTGTCCCCTAAATTACACCAAAAGAACTAAAAAAGTCATTGATTTTAAAGGAAAGATTAGTTTACCCTAATCCCCTAAATTATACCAAAAGAATTTAAAAAGTCATTGATTTTAAAGGAAAGATGAGTTCACCCTAACTAATAGAAACCCTAGTGGCCTAGTGGTTAATGGCTATGGCTGCTAACCACAAGGATGGCAGTTCAAATCCAGCAGGTGCTCCTTGGAAACTCTATGGGGTAGTTCTGCTCTGACCTCTAGGATGGCTATGAGTAGGTCTCGACCCGAGAGCAACGTTATGTTTTTTTTTTAAATCATGAAAGAGTCAAGTATCTTTAACTGCTCTTTGTCACATTCACTTTCCATTTAAATATCTAATGATAAACTTTCCAGTTCTACACAGCAGACCTTAAAGTTCACAGCAAATGCTCACCTTGACATACGAAGCACAGCAGAACACAGAAAGCCTGTTATCTCTAGGTACTAGGCTAAACGGCTAAATACCACCAGGGACTTACCTCTTTGGTATGGCTGGGGCTCCGGGAAAATTCTGGGTCTTGCTGAGTGTTAAGTGAGTCTGGTGCCAGAACTTGCGGCACGGACCCATCACATGTGCTTATTCTCCCATCCGCCTCCTGTAAAGAGAAGAACAGAAGTCTAGAAAACTCCCTGCCCTGCTACATGAAGTCATCGTTCGGAGGGCTACTCCCTTGACAAATACTCTGCTTGTAAAAATGTGTAGAAAAGCCAGATGTATTTGGAAAAAAGTTTCATTATGAAAAAAAATCAGCTTCCACAGAAGGTTTGTCTTAACTTCAAAGACTTAAATTCTCCAATACTCTTGACTTAATAAGCAGGACATAGAAACACATAAAAGAATTGTGGACTTAAATGTGTTATTATAAGAATTCAAATTAAACAAGATTATGGTATATAATAATACTATGATAATCTGTAGCTATATGATGAAAGCTGTATTTCAAATAATGCAGAAAAAATAAATATATTAAATTTGGAGACAACTATCCAGACATTTCACTTAGAAACACAGACTATATACAAACATATGTATATGGTCTGTATTTAATCCACATATATGTACATATACATATATACACATATATGTATACTATACACACACATGAGGTCTGACAATTAAGTCTGTGAACTTAATCGTTCTAAGTGCTGTATAGCTCATTGCTGAATTATCACTCAAAGTACTCCCCTTGGGAAACTGCAACAATGCCAGCACCTTGTCCACCCTTCAAAGCAATTTGGAATTCTTTCTGGAATGGCCACTGTGCATGGTGGCACCATGGCAAGTTTGCAAACTTAACCATGTAGTTGTCTATGAGGGAGTTTTTAGCCACTAAACAAATAACTGTATTGGAACTCCCTCCCAACTCACTTGATCTGGTCCCCAGTGACCTTTTTATTTACCCGAAGATGAAGGAAATATTGAAAGGAAGACTTCTGGATGCCATTCAGGGCATCACTGGTAATATGACAACAGCTCTGATGGCCATTTCAGAAGAAGAGTTTCAAAATTGTTTTGAAGGGTGGACTAAACACCAACATCAGTTCTTAGCTTTCCCAGGGGAGCACTTCAAAGGTGACTATAGTAATATTCAGCTGTGAGGTATGTAGCACTTTTTCTAGGATGAGTTCAAGAACTTGTCAGACCTCGTGTGTGTGTGTCTACATATATATAATGTAAATATATATAAAATGTGATCTAGCAATCCTACGTCTAAAATAAACCAAAGTTAAGCAATAGGAAAATGACATGTACACAAATAATGCAGTGTGACAGAAAGCGTATGGATATTGTAATCAATCAATCTTGATTTCTTTACTCAAACTGTGTGATCTTGGATTCTGAGTCTCAGTTACTTCATCTTTAAAGTAGTAATAAAACCAACCTCACTCATGCCTGGAATTATGAAATAGGATGATATATACAAATCACTTAGCAGTTCCTAACAAAATGTTTGTTTCCAGTTAACTGAAAACATTAACTGCTGTCACAAGGTATGAACCAGGAACCAAAGGTAAAGCTTAGATAAAATTACATAAGTAGAGATGTATCACCAAAAGTCTGGGATGCTAGACTCAGAAGTCTGCATATGATATAGCAGAAAATGGGATTCTGTAAAGGATTTTAAGCTGTGGCCTCACGTGAATTATATAGGACATCTTAGGAGAAAAAACTGGAGGTTTAAAACCAATGACAAAGCTACTATAAAAGCACAGAAAAGAAGGAACAATTGCCCATAACAGGATGAACACAAAAATTACAGAAGAGAAAGATGTAAAGTATGAATGGACATGATCTGCCCACTGATTAGATATGGAAAGTAATGGAACCACATAAGATGACTTTGAAGTTTATCTTGGACTCTGAAAAAACAATGGTGCCTTTATCAGACATTAAAAAATTAGAAGGATGGGCAAGCTTTGAAGAGAAAGTTGGTATACTAGGTTGGAGATGAAGAAAATACATTCAGAGAGAGATGTCTACCAGGAATATAGAACAGACTTAAAGAAGAAGTCAAGAATCAGCAGCACAGAGATGACTAACAAAACTATGGGAGCAAGTGACATGTCCATGAGAGATAACAGAGAAAAGGAAGGGGACATAATATAGGGCGAGTATCTACAATCAAAGAGAACAGAGAAAGCAGAGCAAGGGTGAGAGAGGGAGGTGGGTTTGAAGGTAGAAGTGGCAAGTAGATGCAGAAAACAGGAAGGAAAAGGGAACACTGCATTTCAAGAAAGAAGAGGTGGTCAATAACGGCTAAGGCTGGGGAGATCACTAAGGATTAGAAGGACAAAATCCCATAACTTACTGCCATCAAGTCAATTTGGACTTATAGTGACCCTTTAGGACAGAGTGGAACTATTCCATACAGTTTCCTAGTAGCACCTGGTGGATCTGAACTGCCGACCTTTTGATCAGCAGCCAGAGCTCCTAACCAAATGCCACCAGGGTTTCCAGGAGGACAAAAGGACAACAAATTGATGTTTCCATGATGAAAGGTGATCAGAAAGCAGTTTTGAATACAGACAGGGGCAGCAAGCAGTTTACAAAGGAGGCTAACAAAGTGGAAGACCCACTTAAGACATTCAGCAGTAAATGAAAGAGGACACACAGTAACCGAACCGAGAAACAGGATCAAGAAATTCAATCGGTTAAGATATCACATTGAGCCCAGTGCAGGATAGAGAAATCTGTACAGTTCTTGCCACTTATAAAATTGGGTCAGGTACATGCATAAAAATGTGGTATGTGATAAATTGAGGTTTAGAATGCTGTTGAAAACAAAGAAAGTGAGACAGCAATTTCCCCAGAAGGACCCCTGGAGGCTTCTTGGAGGAGGCGAGAAAAGTACCATCCCAGGAATATAATGCATTTTCTGAAGAACAACTGAATAGGCTGGAATGAGCCTGGGTTTGTTTGGAGAGGCAGTCTCAGGAGGGAGGGAATATTTCTGAGATAGGAAAATTTGAGCACTTCTGAAGTAGAGGAAGGGGCCTATCAAGAGGCCAACTCAGGATCCATGTACAAACCAGCAATTAACAAAGGGATGAGCATGAGAGTCGAAGGAGAGGAGTTGACTCCAGACAGAAGGCAGGAAGAAGAGGTAAGTGAAGACGCAGACATCTTTTAACAGCAAAGGTAGAGAGTCATTTTCAACATCATCTTACAAAGATTTTCTAACGTGAAGGCATTTGTCTTCCGTCTTGAGAAACTGGAGATATAGACTGTCACGAGCAACCGTAACAACAAAAACTGTTTCATTGATTTATATTAAGTTTATATGCTACTTTAAAAAAAAAAAAGCTTGTGGGGAGACAATGTTTACCCCACTCTCTAAGGACAAGTATGGTAAGTGCTTTGAGGGAACACTGTGGTGAAACTTCTGGGTGTTCCTTTGACACATCTGCTTTGATAGTTTGGATTTTCACATACTTGAGTTTTTCTTAAAAAAAAAAAAAATTACTGTCCTTGTAATCAACAGATGTACAACAGAGATGCAAATATCAAGCAGGTATTTGGCTGTCTTTACAATATGTGATGACATAACGGGGAGACACTTTTAAACATTTCAGTCCGAGCAGGTTGCCTTTCTCAGCATTATTTCAAACAAGAAGGTCTTCTCTTTGACTTGTTAGCCCTTACTTTCATTCTCTGCCTGGGCCACAGGTTGGTATCTTAAAGGCTTGGGAAATGCCAACTGAAAACCAAATAAAGGCAAAGGAGAAGAGCATATGCAACATTAAAACAAGAAGTTGGGCCAGAAGAACCCACCCTACAACTCTGATAGGGCCAGCATTACCTGGATGATGGTTCCAGAAGAGGAGGATGCTCTGTCTTCCTCCTGGTCTCTGTCATTCTCCCAGAGTGAAGACCAAGAACTAGAAGATGGGTCTCCTTTCTTATCTCCATTCTAATATAGCAATCAATTGATTACCAAAGAGAAGAGATTTTCAACCATCATAACCAGCATTTTACTCCTCTTGTTAAACAAGATTCATATTCCCAGGCAGTGTCATTGTGGCCCTTAATCCCACCCCTCTCTGTATTTCTTCTTCTAAGTAAATCATGTGGCTGATCTTCCTGTAGTGTGAATGAGGTTTTAAAGGGTGAGAATCAGCTCATGTCACGTTATCTTTAAAATAACATTGATGCATATATTTAACTATTTTATGTACGTATATAAAAGATATATATATTTAACTATTTTACATACAAAGTTATGTATATATAAAAGACAAATCTATTTTATATACTTGTGTGTGTGTCTATATGTATGTTGTCAGGTACTGTCCAGTTGGTTCCAACTCACAGCAACCCTACGCAGGGCAAAACAAAACAAAACACTGCCCAGTCTTGCGCCATGTCTTCAATCATTTTTATACTTAAACCCATCGTTGCCGCCAATGTGTCAATATATCTGGTCGAGGGTCTGCCTCTTTTTTGCTGACCCTCCACTGTACCAAGCATGATGTCCTTCTCTAGGGACTGATCCTTCCTGACAACATGTCCAAAGTATGTAAAATGCAATCTTGCCATCTTTGCTTCCAAGGAGCACTCTCGTTGTACTTCTTCCAGAACAGACCTGTTTGTTCTTTTGGCAGTCCACGGTACATTCAACATTCTTCTCCAACATCACAATTCACAGGCATCAATTCTTCTGCCTTAATGAAGACATCTTTAGTTTTCAGTACTTTAAAGAGATTCTTTGCTGCAGATTTTCCCAATGCAATGCAGCTTTTGATTTCTTAACTGCTACTTTCATGGGCATTGATTGTAGACCCAAGTAAAATGAAATTCTTGACAACTCAATCCTTTTTCCATTTATGATGATGTTGCTTACTGGTCCAGTTGTGAGCATTTTTGTTTTCTTGATGTTGAGGTGCTATTCATACTGAAGCTGGTGGTACTTGATCTTCATCAGCAACTGTTTTAAATCTTCTTCACTTGCAGCAAGTAAGGTGGCATCATCTGCGTTGTTAATGAGTCATCTTCCAGTCCTGATGCTTCGTTCCTCTTCATATAAGCCAGTTTCTCAGATTATTTGCTGGGCATCCAGACTGAAAAGGTGTGATGTACAGATACAACCCTGATGCTCACCTTTCCTGACTTAACCATGCATTGTCCCCTTTTTCTGTTCACATGACTAACTGCCTCTTGATCCATACACAGATTCCTTAACAGCACAATGAAATGTTCTGGAATTCTCATTTTGCACAATGTTAGCCATAATTTGTTATGATCCACACAGTTGAATGCCTTTGCATAGTCAATGAAACATAAGTAAACATCTTTCTGGTATTCTCTGTTTTCAGCCAAGATCCATCTGACATCAGCAATGATATCCCTGGCTCCAGTTCCTCTTCTGAATCCAGCTTGAATTTCTGGCCATTCCTTGTCAATATACCATTGCAGTCACTTTTGAGTGATCTTGAACATAACTCCACTCGCATGTGATATTAATGATTTTGTTTGGTAATTTTGCATTTGGTTGGATGACTTTCTTTGGAATGGGCATAAATATGGATCTCTTCCAGTCACTTGGCCAGGTAGCTATGCTCTCAATTTCTTGGTATAGACGAGTAAGCACTTCCAGCACTGCATCAATTTGCTGAAATATTTCAACTGATATTCCATCAACTCCTAGAGTTTTGTTTTTCACCAGTGCCTTTAAGGCAGCTTTGACTTCTTCCTTCCATATCACTGGTTACTAATCATATGCTACCCTTCAAATGGCTGAACATTGACCAGCTTTTTTCTAGTATAGTGACTGTGTATTCTTTCCATCTTCTTTTGATGCTTCTTGAGTCATTTAATATTTTCCCTGTACAGTCCTTCAATATTGAGGCTTGAATTTTTTCCTTAGCTTGAGAAATGCAGAATGTGTTCTTCCCTTCTGGTTTTCCATTTCCAGCTCTTCTCACATGTCATTATAATACTTTCTTCTGTCTTCTCAAGCTGCCCTTTGAAACCTTCAGTTTAGCTGCTCGACATTCGACATTCGAGAGCAAGTTTCAGAGTTTCTTCTGACATTCAATTTGGTCTTTTCGTTCATTCCTGTCCTTTTAAGGACGTCTTGCTTTTTTCATGGATGATGTCTCTGATGTTATTCCACAATTTGTCTGTTCTTTGGTCATTAGTGGTCAAACCATCACATCTGTCCTTCAGATGGTCTTTAAACTCAGGAGGGACATATTCAAGGTCATACTTTAGCTGTTGTGGACTTCTTCTAATTTTATTCAGCTTCAATTTGAATTTGCACATGAGCAATAGATCCGTGCCACAGTCAGCACTTGGTCTTGTTTGGATTGTTGATACAGAGCTTTTCCATTGTCTTTCTCCACCGATGTAGCTGAATTGGTTCCTATGTATTCCGTCTAGTGAGGTCTTTGTGTACAGTCACCATTCCTGTTGGTTAAAAACGGTATTTGCAATGAAGAAATTGTTAGTCTTGCAAAATTCTATCATGTGACCTCCAGCATTATTTCTATCACCAAGGCCATATTTTCCAACTAACAATTCTTTGTTTCCAACTTTTGCATTCCAGTTACCAGTAATTATCAATGCATCCTGATTGCATGTTTGATCTATTTCAGACTGCAGAAGCTGGTAAAAGTCTTCAGTCTCTTCATCTTTGGCCTTAGTGTGTGGTGTGTATATTTGAATAACAGTTGTATTAACTGGCCTTTCTTATAGGTGTATGGAAATTATCCTATTACTCACAGCATTGTATTTCAGGACAGATCTTGAAATGTCTTTTTTGATGATTAATGCAACACTATTCCTCTTCAAGGTTTTGTTCCCAGCACAGTAGACTATGTGACTGTCACATTCAAAATGGCCACTATTGGTCGATTTCAGCTCACTAACGCTGAGAATACTGATGTATATGTGTTTCATTTATTTTTTACTATTTCCAGTTTTCCTAGGTTCATACTTCATACATCCCATGTTCTGATTATTAATGGATGTTTTCAGCTGTTTCTTCTTGTTTTTGAGTTATGCCACTTTGGCAAATGTGGTTTGACTCCATCCAAAAAGGTTTGACTCCATCCATGTCGTTAAGGTTGACTCCTCTTTGAGGCGGCAGCTCTTCCCCAGTTGTTGTCTTTCAAGCTGTGAGGCTCATTTTCTGGCACTATATCTAACAATGTTCTGCTGCTATTCATAAGGTTTTCCCTGGCTAGTTCTTTCAGAAGTAGACTGCTATGTCCTTCTTCCTAGTCTATCTTAGTCTAGAAACTCAGCTGAAACCTGCTACCATTGGTGACCCTGCAGGTACCTAAATATATATATATACACACACATACAAAACAGTGAAAGATGAACAATGGATATTATAGACTTTTCAGCTCAGAGGCAAACACACATTTCAAATTGAAATCATAGTGATGTGTACTCTTTGGCCCATGGTAACTCTTCCATTCTCAGATTCCTCTCTGCCATAAAGGGACATAATGAAAATATTAAATTGTCCAAAAGAGTGCATAGGAAACCTATACTCTTGCTTATTCTAGTACCATTTCTTCACCTGATAACTCAGGGGAAAGGTAAACCAAAACAAAGCTGCTGCCATCGGGTCAATCCTGACTCATGGTGATCCCATGGGTTCCAGAAAAGAACTGCTCCATAGGATTTTCTTGGTTGCATTATTTACAGAAGCAGATTGCTAGGCCTTTCTTCCTCAGAGCTACTGGAAAGTCTGAACTACCAACCTGCAGGTTAGTAGTTGAGTCAAATTGTTGTTACCACCCATGGACCTTATCAGAGGCAAGGTAGTGATACACTTCTGGACAAGACTTCTGTTCTGTGTGACATGGAACTATTTAACAACTTATAAAATGAGCATAATAATCTGGTGGCTATATGTGAGACATAAAAACTATTAGTGGCTGCAATTGTCTTGTTTTGGTAGAAGACCCATAGTTTGGTGTTTTTTTTTTTTTTTTAATATTTTTATTATAGTGAAATATATGTAGCAAAACATTTCAACCACTGTTATGTGCACAACTCAGAGAGACTACGTTCACCATGTTTTTCAACAGTCCCCGTGACCCATTTTCAATTTTTTCCATCACCCTAAAACAAAAATTTTGTACCCTATATACCCTCTCCCATTTTCTCCTTCCCACCCACCCCAGGTGATCATTAATGAACCTTGGTCTCTATGCATTTGACGATTCTGAAAGACCCATTAGTTTTTAAAGTACAAAATCAAAACCAATGTCAAGAAAGCAACTGTAAATGCCCTATTCCACAAGTAATAGTGAAGTAGTAAGGATGAATAACATTAGCTGCTAACACAAGTCTTCATGTCTTTGGCAATACTGTTTTAGACTAAGAATAATCTGACTATGAAAAAATCAAGTTCCCAAAAGCACACCAGCTCAACAGCATACTGACAAAACTTCAAAGAAAGTGCTCACAAGTCAGAATACTATGGAACACTTCATCTTGTGCCTTATGCCAGTTCACTGTGTCTGAATTGCCCTTGTCCTGCTCTTATGTGGAGAAGTAGTCTTAGGCACACTCGAGCAATGTTAATAGCCTAGGAGAACTACCTCAATCACCCCTGTAAAATATCAGCCCTGACTTCAAAAATTTCTAGGTTTTCTACCCACTTTAAGGTAGCCTTTCCTTGAAAGATTTTGACTGTAACATGAAAACTGGTTTCCTTACTTCACTCTTCATGGAGATTTCCTCGGCCTCTTCCACGACTGCGGGCAGGAGAGACATAGACCCCGTTCTGCTCAACTGAAAGGAACAGCACAAGCACACGTATATTCAGGTAGCTGCTCAGCATCCCATGATCCTTGCCTAGCCACATTTTTGTGTAGCTAATAT
This sequence comes from Heterohyrax brucei, assembly GCA_028571685.1. Lineage (NCBI taxonomy): Eukaryota > Metazoa > Chordata > Mammalia > Hyracoidea > Procaviidae > Heterohyrax > Heterohyrax brucei. The sequence goes on along the minus strand of CM053151.1, from coordinate 85,245,437 downwards.
TTTACCCACTTTATCCAGGGCACTTACCCACACAAGTAGCTTTCAAGTCCTGCGCCTTTTGGGCTCACACAGTCAAATGCCTCTATTCATCAAATCTTAGACCGCATCTACTTGCATTGTCTCCTACAGCCTCTCACCCAAACAATCCAATTAAGAATATGATTCACGGATATGGACTTAAGCACAGGCTTTTAGAAGGCTACACCCCAATTCTGAGTCTGCAACGGGCTCTTTTCAATAGGAAGATACTTCAAAGAGTGGCTCCCATCAACCTGCTCAGTGAATTTCATAAGCACCTCTTAAGTAACTTGGGCATAAGAACTCTGGGTTGAGCCCAGAACAGATACACCCCAAGAATTACCATTCAAAAGTCAACAATCTCAAGTGGAAGATTTCTACTTTTAAATTTCTTTGGTATAAGAGTATGAAAAGTTCCAGATTTTTTGGGTGAAAAAACAGAACCCATTTAGTAGTCTTATATAAGGCAGGAGCAGCGCTAACCTACAGTCATACCCACCTTCCATTCAGAAACATCCCCCTGAGCCACTCCACCCCCTCCTGGGGCAGCAGCTGATGGCAGTTCTCTTTCTAATTCTTGCTCTTGCTGCAAATGCTGGTGAAGGTTTAGGACCGCAGCCTTCAAGTCCACCAACAGGTCTTCTTTTTTCTGGTTCAGACTCAAGATTTGCTCTTCCATATTACTGATTTCTCCCTGTGCAGAGAAAGTATTTCTACAGTTTTGGGAAGTCTGAGGCTTTGGTTGTTCCATAGAAGTGTGCTTCCTTTGGTAGAAGGCATTAAACTTTTTATATGCTATTTGGTTTGCAGAGCCAGGAGCTTGTCTCTGGAACAGGATAGTACCACTCCTTTCTGGGCTGCACTTCCAAATAAGCTGTGGAGGCTTTACAACCAATGGGCTGTCTTAGCCCCACCCGAGACCTTGGGAACCGGAATCTCCGGGGATTAAGCTGAGGCACAGAAATTTCTAACAAGCTCTGTGGGTAGTGACAGCATGTGGCCAGGGCTGGGAGTCATTGCAGTGGAGGCCACAGGGCTGACTGGACCCAACCTGTGGGGCCAGTTCCAGGAATCTACACTTCAACAAGTTCTCCACGACATTCTTAGAGCAACATTTGGGAATCACTGAGAGAAAGCAGGGTCAGAAGCCTCACACTTTTATTACTGCCTTTGAAGTCTTGTAACGTATTACTGAATTCATTAGTTTTTCTCTCACAAAGCTTTCTAACAGATTGGAATAAATACACAAATAGCAGTAACACTATAAAGTGCAACATACTATGAGGGATGATGAACAAATGATTCCAAGCTTTACAGTGTACTTTAAAAAAGAAATTCCTTATACATAATAGATTTGGTGATGTCTGCTGTCCTATGGGGATTATAGAATTACAGAATCCTAGACTTTGAAGAAATTTCAAGTCATCCAGTGTGACACTTTTCTCTCCTGCATCCCTGATATGTGCCATTCAAACTGTGCCTGAGCTCTAACCTACTCCTTTTTTAGGAAACCTTCACTGTTAGGTACAATTGGAATTTGTTCCTAGAGTATTCCTTAAGGAAATCCTTGCAGCATTGTGGTTAAGTGCTATGGCTGCTAGCCAAAAGGTCAGCAGTTCAAATCTACCAGACACTCCTTAGAGATTCTATCGGCCAGTAACTGTGTCCTGCTGGGTCACTGAGAGTCGGAATTGACTCAACAGCAATTTTTTTTTGGGGGGGGTATATTCATTAAACCTTTACCATTTTCTTATTTTGGTAAAAATTTTGCTACAAAACACTTAGTAATGCTCTAGGTTATAAAATATGCATATATTTGTTACACAATAATACAGACATCTTATTATACTGTAATCTATCTTACAGATACAGAATTACTAATTTTTTTTACAGAGAAATTTAACATGTCTCCACCCCAAGTCCACATAAAAGTGATTTGTCCAAGGTGGCAGCTATTCAGAGACCAAGCACAGACCTGGGCCTCCTGACTACTACTACTCTGCCTGACACTCAAACTCCTGTGACTGTTCCTGGGAAATGATAACTGTCTAAAGTTTAAGTTGGTTGTGGTTTATGTTCCATTGCCAACAAACACTAAGTTTCAGAGGTGCAAAGTCTCCCAACAACGCTATAGCCGTTAAAAGAAGACAGAGAAACAGAGCAGCTGCCGAGACCCAGCCCTACAGAGGCCCAGCAGGGCACAGAGCAGTGGTTCTCCAAGTGCTCTGGTTCACAGGTGTGTGAGCTCAAGGTTTTCACAATGCTACTAAGACAGCATTAGCCTCTTTTACTGCGTTGACGTGGTACTAACGGCAGGAAAACAGTGATGGGTAAAACTTCTGGCATCATAGCATAAATCAAGGCAAGGACACCAACTGTATTACTTGTTACTGTATTCTTCACTGCCATGCACTTGTCATAAAAAGATCAGTTTCAATTAAGAATGTTCTTGATAAAGAAAAAAATCTTTTTAGTATTATATGTGACAGTGGGCATTATGGATGGAGTACTTCTGCTGCATATCAAACAAAGTATGATGGCTGAGTTAAAGCATTGCTGTGACTCAGCTGCCAGCTCAGTTAGTCTTTTTTTTCTTCCTGGAATATCATTTTTACTTTTAAGTAACACTGGGAAACAACATTTATATACTAGAAGATTTTTCTGAAGAGATAGGTGGTGCTATAAATGTGATATTTGATACTACCTAACGACATATGTCAGTATTTGGATGAACAGCATAACTAGTGAAAGAATATTTTCGAAATGATCAAATTTAATGTTAGAAAATCATGAAAGATTAGACGATCTATTCAGAGTACACGACAGATCAAGATTTATATTAATATGAGTGTGAAAAGTTCACTGACACATCTTCAGATTCCATTTTATAACCAACATGTGAGCAACTACCATATGTCCACAATTACTCAAAAACGCTACTAAAATATTTCTCCCCTTTTCAACTAGATTATTTGTATAAGGCTTGGATTGTTTTTGGATATTTGAGCCCAAACTGTCTCAACAGATTGAATGCAGAAACTGATGAGAAGCTAGTTGCCATCTATTAAGCCAGATAATGAAAAATTTACTAAAATGTACAACAATGTGATTTTTCTCGCCATTTTTTTGTTTTGGGAAAGAATTATTTACCTAAAAATGCTGCTTATATTAACATTATTATTTTACATTAAAATAAAACAAATATATTTTAAGTTTCTCAGTTTTCATTTTTATGTTGATAGGTAAAACCTATGCTTAAAAAAATGACAAAGCTCTTAGGATCCTTGATCCTAAATTTAACATTTTTATAATAGATAATCTTTTCCACGGACCACACTATTGAGTCCCCCACTGACTAGCTGTGTCACCTGAGATTCCTCTGAGCTTCACTGAGGTTTGTTTTCACAATGCCACTATGACATCACTTAAGTCACTTGCCATGATGTCTCAGTTAACAAGTGTTATAACCTTCCTTTGATCACCCTATCAGTTGCCTGCCTGTATCAACTCGATGGCAGAAAAAACACAGCTTTCTCACAATCTTGGGCACACAACTGTGTTTTTTCACTACAGAAGGATTAATTCAAAAACAGACACTGAAAAAACTCTCACAGTAGAGGATTAATATACAAACCATCATAACTGGGTCTACAGAACACTGTTAAATATGACATAACCAATGAAACATGTAAACACTACTTAATATACTGAACTCTTTATTATAACAGAGTTGGGAATCTCCACCTCTATCAGCCCAGTCTGTCCACACCTTCAGACTTCTATCCTAGAAAGCTAGCCAGAAAGGCAGGTACCAGAGAAAATTCAGACCAAAATGCACTGAGCTGAGGCTAAACACACCCAAAGAACCCTTCGTTAAGGAAGCAAGTGTAGCAGGCCTGTTCCAGCGTCTGGGGTTAGGACTGCCCAGCCTACAACAGATATCGCTCCTCTAGACTAAATACTAAAAAAACCTACTTCCATCAAGTCAGGTCCAACTCATAGCGACTCTATAGGACAGAGTAGAACTGCCCCATAGAGTTTCCAAGGAGCACCTGGTGGATTTGGACTGCCGACCTTTTGGTTAGCAGATGTAGTACTTAACCTACTACAGCACCAGGGTTTCCTAGACTAAATATTAGGGGCTACGAATTTCTATTTTTAACGTATGATAACTAAATCAACTATTTTATGAAACAGGAATGGAAGGAAACGCAGAACACACGTACAAGTTGAACAGTTACGTAGGAAATACATTTTGCCATCACAACAGTTTCTAGACACCAAGGCCTTAGTGATTGCTGAATGAACTGACGGACGAGTGAATGAAAAAAAACATACCTGTACTTGTGGCAGGTTGGCAGCTTGGTCTTGTGACATATGTTCAAGGGAGAATTCAGTTGAATAATTATTTAAGACTGCTTTCAAGTTTTCTATTTCTTCATCACATTCATTAATCTGTTTTATGACTACCTATAAAGTACCAAAACAACAAGACCAAAAAAAGAAAAAAAAGGATTCAGATCTAGGTTAATGGTTATTTACAAAGTCTACTCCCATCAGGAAACCCTGCTGGTGGTGTAGTCGTTAAGTGCTACAGCTGCTAATCAAATAGCAAGCAGTTCAAATCCACCAGATGGAAATTCTATGGGGCAGTTCTACCCTGTTCTATAGGGTCACTATGAGTTGGAATCAGCTTGACAGCTGTGGGTTTTGGGTAATCCCACCTGGATTCCCTGGATGGTACAGAGTTAATGCACTTGCATGTTAGCCAAAAAACATGGAAGTTCAAGTCTACTCAGGTCTCAGAAGAACAGCTTACTGATCCACTTCCAACAAAGCAGCCTTTGAAAACACTATGGGGTACAGTTACACCCTGACATACTTGGTGTCACCAGAATTGGAACTGAATGGGCAGCAAAAGGTCTTACAATTTCTTTTTTTTTTTTTTTTAATTCCCATCAGAAGTGCAGTCAATTACAGCGAATATATACCCGGGAAATTCTCAGTAGAAAAAGGTAACTTAAAGGCAGAGAACATTATGCACAGCGGACAACCTCACCTTGCTCTACTAGAGCCAGGGCACCATGTTCAGTAATTGGAATACAATTTGATACTACTGTGCTCTCAAGTACATCCAGGAGAGCGAGTTTATTATTCTGGGAAGTATTTTACACAAGTTAATATAAAGTTGCTGAATTTTATGAATTTACAGTGTGCTACATACTGCATGGTAATACACACTCCCTGTGAGCTTTCTACACAGTCCCCAGAAAGATCTTTCAATTCTTTTAATTTATTCAGCATATTCATCAATCTGTTTATGACTATCTATAAAGTGCCAATAATAATGATTATAATAATCCTGACATAAAGATTCTGGTCTAGATTAACAGTTATCGCCAATGTTTAATCTTACTTGGACATGGGAGTAAAAAGGCATGTGATACGAGTCACTCTCACAGCAACGACAATTTTCCAAGTCTAGCTACCTCTTCGCTCTGCACTCCTTGAGATCAGTGATAAACATTTTATGAGCCAGAAGTTGAGGGATTCAAGCTCACCCTAAATTTTCAGAATAAGACCAAATTAATAACAGTGCCTAGAATCCAGTGTTAAGGGACTAGGAGAGCTTACAACTAAGATACTCAATGATATAATCAAAGTATGAGGAAATGCAAAAGGTCAAATATCTTATCACCCTACTTATATGAAGCATCTAGAATAGGCAAATGCTCAGAGACAAATTTTACCAGAGGTTGGTAGGGACTGGGGAAAGGAGAAGATGCGATATTATTGCTTAAGGTATACCGGATTTTTGTTTAGAGCAGTATTTGGAAAACGAATAGTGGTAATGTTGGTACAGGTGAATGTGATTAATTTCACTGTACTGTATACCTAAAAGTGGATAAAATGGAAAATATTTTGTTATATGAATTTTAACACAACATATTGTTTTAACAGTATGATGAGGAATAAGAAAACTGACTTCAAGTGAGTGTTTAGCTACATTCCTGCTAGGCTTTACAGGAAGCAAAAGACTTCTTAAAACAAAACAGTCTGGGGCCAAGACAGAATCCTTTAATATTCAATCACGATTTTAGCTGTAGGCTGGACATGAATAACTATGTTGGCTGCACATACCTGTTCCCTGGTGTTCAATAATGAGCTGTATCCCCTTACTGCTCCCCAAAGTGATTTGTCTCATTTTCTACAATGAGGGAAGGTATAATACCTAATGTGGGAATTAAAAGAAATGCACCACAGTCTAATGATTTTTATTACTACTGGCTTCCTTAGCTTTGAAATGTATGAGGTGGTATCTGATTTCCATTAACACAATAAGATGGAAAATTGCCGCAGCACAGTTTGCTACCTAAGTTGGCACCAAATCTAATTTCCTCTGCCATTTCTCCTTTTCATTCTGTGCAGAAGCCAGTTTAAAACATAGCAAGGGCTGTTATTTTCTCTTCCTAACTAAGAGACAAATGAAGAACAAAAAGATTAAAAATAATAGATCGAATTTTATACTTTTTCCATTTCCTTCTTTTTGTTATTTTAAAAAAATAGCACATTGAGTGCCAAATCTTTTTTCTCCCTAGGGTGTTAGTTAGGAAATGATGTAGGTTATCAGCTGTCAGGACAGACAAACAATGTGAGCTAAGACTCAGATCTCAGAGTACAGTCCCCACAAGTCAGGAGAACAAAGAGTAACCACTGCTGGTGTGATAAACTGAAGAGGTGGAAAGACACAGTGGTCTCCTTCTAACTAGCGGGTGGTGAGGAAAGGATAAAAAAACAACCCCATCTCCTAAACGGGTCAAGCAGGATGCAGACGTCTACCGAAAGGACATGCAAATTCAGAATTTAAGGCTCTTTTAGCACCTTTCTGTTCTTGTGGGAGTGACTGCTGATCTAAGTGCAAAAAAAAAAAAAAAAAAAAAAAAAAAAACCCACAGTTTCTAATGATAATTCCTGACTTGAGTCTCCCTGAGATGGAGAATGATACCTCTCATTCTTGGCCTATGTGTACACAGATTAATCTCCACACAGATGGTGTTCGTCTCCTCTGTGTAAGAATACAGATGCTCCTGTGCCTGCTCTGCGTGTACCGTGCGTGAGACTACAGTGAGATGACTGACGTGAAAGCGAATGGAATGCAGAGAGATCAGTAGCTCACAACAACGACAGCGTAGGTCTGTCTGACTCATGAGACTGCAAAGGCCTTACATGCCACTTGGGGGTACAAAGGTTAAGTGCTCAGCTTCTAACAGAATGGTCAGTGGCTGGAACCCACCCAGGAGCGTCTTAGGAAGATAGGTGTGGAGATTTGCTTCAGTAAAAATTACAGGCAACAAAACCCCATGGGGCAATTCTACTGTGTCACCTGGGGTCACTATGACATGGAACCAGCTCTGTAGCACCCAACAATCACCATCTTATCTCTGTAGGTCCTTAATAAACTGTTAATGGAATGAAACTGACCATAACTATGCTTTGGTATTTTCCACCAGAACAAGGGTAAGAACTGAGAGGAACACCCTTAGCCTCATCTGAATAAGAGGAAACGCTCTTACAGTAAATGTAACTCCCTGCATTGTGACGGTAGGAGAAACTGACAGAATCAACAAAGGCAGCACCTTGCTGCCATAGGAATTTGATCTGCCCATTTATTACAAAAATGAAAAGACAACCAGCTTCGGCTGAACACTGTCATCATCTAAGTTGCAGGCCATCACACACTGCTCACCTTTAATAACTCATTTTGTTCCTGAGTCACATTTTCCAACAGTTTTATATCTTGTAAAAGCTGATTTGTCCGTTGGAACACAGGCAGAGATTTCATTCCTGTCTGGGGTAACTTCAGTCCTACTTGGTAAGACATGATCTCAGCAATGGTTTTCTTCATGGGACGTATATTTTCAAGTATGACCTTAATATCATAAAGAAAAAAAAAGCACACATAAAAGGTGGGCAGTTAGATGTAGTTTTTTTACGTAAAATGTTATGGCATTTAGGTTTCCAACTTTCAAGTTTTTAATATCTCCTGAGTTCAGATTTAAAAGGACTATTCTATCATTTATGATCTAGTTATTGAATGTCTCATGAAAGGCTGGCAGGGATCAGATTAACCTACCAGCATTCAATAATGTTAGAAAACCCTTCCTTCCTTTCCCTTCTATCTTTGTGTAAACTGGTTGTTTTGCATATTATTGCCAGGCAGTGAGCTATGGAGGGTCAGGTATTTCATCTGACTTACCTCTGTGGCAACAATACCTAGCACAGTGTTTTCTGCATAGTAGGACCTCAAAAAATGTTCTGAATTGAGCTCAAATATCTTGTTAATTTTATAAGCTCTACAAGTATGATATATCTTGCTTTACTTACATCTGATCCCTAGACATCTGGTTTTTACATAGTCAGTAAATTAGAATAGCTTACTTACTTTGTTAAGCATTTTATATACATGCTGTCTGATGATGAAGTCCATGAACTTAATTGTTTTAAGTGCTATATACCTCACTGCTGAATATCACCAGGGTCACCTTTGAAGTACTCTCCCTGGAAAGCTGTGCACTGATGCCAGTGCCTAGTCTACCCTTCAAAGCAATTTTGGAACTGTTTCTGGGATTGCCATTGTGTACAGTGGCAAGCCTGCGAACTTAAATTGTATAGCTGTCTGTGAGGGAGTTTCCAGCCAGTAAACAAATAACTGTATTGGAACACCCTCCCTACTCACCTGATCTGGCCCTCAGTGACTTTTACTTTACCCAAAGAGCAAGGAAATACTGAAAGGAAGACATTCTGATAACATTCAGGACATCAAGAGTAATACGATGACTGCTCTGATGGCCATTTCGGAAAGAGTTCCAACACTGCTTTCAAGGGTGGACTAGGCGCTGGTGTCGGTCCATAGCTTCCCAAGGGGAGTACCTTGAAGATGACTGTAGTGACATGCAGCAGCAATGAGGTATGTAGCACTTTTATCTAGGATGAGTTCTCAAACTTAATTGTTAATTCTTGTGCGTGTGTCTTGTGTGTGTGTCATTTTAACTATTCCTCACAACTAGGCTTCAAGTTAGGTAATCATGAACTCCATTTCAAAGGTAGGAAATCTGGGTCAGAAGTCAGAAGACCCAGACAAGGTTATGTTGCAAGACACAGGGCTGGGATGAAAGCCAGGTGTGCCTGCTCCTGAGGCACGTGCTCTTGCTCTTTATGCTAAAGGGTAATCGATGTTCTACCTGCTACTCAGCATGTTCCAGCTCCTGTGCTAGAGGCTGTTTACGTAACTGTGCCATGTAAGAACCCCAGTGACAGGCGCATGACAGTCAGTCAAGAAACGTTAATTGTTCAGAGTCACAATCCATACGCAATGTAGCTGGGACTAGGACCCAGTCCTCTCTGACTCAGACGTGCAAGTTCTTGGCCTATTAAACACATCGATTTAACTTAAAGTCCAAACATGCGAACTTTCAAGTTCTAGGAAGAAATTAACTGAAAAACTAACCCAGTGGTAAATTATACAGATGCTACTGAGAATGTGATTTAAAATATGATTATCATCATTAAATCTAGTTTCCGGCCTTACTTTGTGATTACTCCAACAAGATTATTTTTTCTCTTATTGCAGCACACTTCAATATATTTAAAAACAGACATCATAAGTATTATGAAAATACTTTCAATAATGATTCTTGCTTACCTCCCCGTGCTTAAGATTTTCCTCAGGTGAAAAATCGAATATTTCTTTTGACAACAGAATAGTTTTGATTTTTAAAACTTTCTTTTCCATGGATTTTACTTCAGATTCAATAGCAACCACATCCTAGAATTTAAGCAACAAGAAAACTCATATGGAGTATATTAAGAATGTATGAAACAATTCACTGCCATGAACTCTACTCTCATATTTAAACAAAATGTTTGTCCTTTCTATTAAGAACTAACAAGTAGTACACAATGTTGATTGTTCTCACTAAAAAGGTTATTTTACTAAGAGTATACCACACTATCGAGCATTTCTTATTCCTTGTTGAATTAAAGATCCTTACATAGTCAATTTTCAATTACTCCTACTACGAATACAGACACAGCACGAATTTAAACCATTTTTAAAAATTATGTGCTGAACTTTCTACAACCTCACCTTTGGAATGTATTTAAACACCTGAATATAAGTGTGCCTGGCATTTAAAAAATTCCCACCACTTTAAGTAAAATGATAAAGTCCCTCTTGGGAAAATATCACAGGAGCTGCATGACTGATGGGATTTTCTTGTCAATTCTCTAATAAAATTGTCTTATGACCTACTCAGGTTAACTTAAACACAGGGTCATTTATCCAGTGATACTGTCTCAAATTCCAGAACCTGGTCAAGAATTTTAAAATGAAACTGCAGCAAAACTCACATACTCAAGGCCACTCACACCTTAAGAGGACTTTCAGACTTTCACTTTAGAACCTCAGGCTGGCACTCTTCAATAGGAAATTACAGCCAACAGTGAAGGGATCAAAAAGTACACTACAGTCGACTATGGGTTTCAAATTATTTCAGTTCTGAGTCATTCAATATCAGAAACAAATATAACTTTACAGGCCTGAGGCAAATAAATGAAGCAGTAAGTACAGTACATGCTTATAGTGAGGTCTGTAAGGTAGGAAGAAAAGTTAAATGGCACTGAAATTATTTTCTGTTATCTTCTATTTAAGAAGGTATACAGAAGTACACACTGTACTGCAGGATAACATCCCTCAAACATAGAAGTATTTTAAAAGTTTAGACTATGCGTCAATAACACCGAGAATATTTAACAGTCAATCCACTGAAGTTACCTAAGTGTGTAGGGAAAGCAATCGAAAAACACAAAGTAAATAATTAAGAACTGCACCCATCTTAGTTATGTCACTCTGTCTTTAAACAAACACCTCACTTGTACCAAGCAAAAGCAAGTAAAATTATTTAAAAATACAGTGGCTTTTATACAACAGGCCCTCAATAACCATTTTCTGTGGGTGAACAAAGACTTGGGAAGTTGTCTTCATTCTCTTTTTGCTAATCTAGGCTTTGAGTTCAACAATATCGCTGCCTCCCTGACAAAGGAAAAACAACAATACTGAAGGTGAACTAATCTTTAAAAATGCACATGGGTTTGTCTGAGGGACACTGCTAGAGCGCAGTTGACTGGTTGAGCAAGCCAGACCTTCATTAAAAGGGCACAGCAAGTTCCAAAAAAAGGGGAAGTGTGCTGCCACATGGGCAGGTGGAGAGGCAGCAAGAATAGAATAGAGGTGAAAGTTCTGGGTGTTACATGGCAACGTGATATAGACTGTAAAATCGTTCCTAATTCACAACTAAAAAAAAAAAAAAAAAAGACAATGAACTTATTTAATCTGGACTCTTTCCTGTCAAAATAGACCATACTGGACAGAGCATGGCTATATGACTTTTTGTTGCAGTTGGGAAGTAAAATACAATCCAAGAAAGCACAATGAGCTTACCAAATCAAGCTGTCTTCATATAATTGAGTTAATTAGTAATACAATCCATATACTAAATGAGACAGATTTAAAACAAGACATCACATCTTCCTTGTGCAAACTTACATCAGCCATTCGCTGAATCTGTGGAAGGGTTTCCACTATTTTTTGCTGCAAGGTTGTTACTTGACTACTTAACTGCTTTACTGACTGCGCTAAGTCGTCTGTTTCAAAAATCATTGCCAAGTCTTCCAGATCTGAGAAAACTGAATATAAAAGACTGTGCTTCTGTTCTGAATCTTCCAAAGCCATCTAGACAATGAAAAACAAAGAAAAATGAGATATATTAATATATTGAAACATGCTGATATATATTTAAATCAAAAGATTCACATTTGTCTAAACATTCAAACTCTTATGCTAATGCTGTTCATTTCTACTTTCATAAGGAAAACACAGAACACTCTTCTCAATGCTAGTGAATGAACTTAAAGGTGTCTACTCCTTAAGGAGGAAACCCTGGTGGCGTAGTGGGTTAAGTGCTACATCTGCTAACCAAAAGGTCAGCAGTTCAAATCTGCCAGGCACTCCTTGGAAACGCTATGGAGTAGCTAGATTTTGACCTTTAGCATCGCTATGAGTTGGACCCGACTTGATGGCAGTGGGTTTGGTTTGTTTTCACTCCTTGAGGAAGGGTGCTGGCGATTCACTCCGAGGTCACTTTCTTGCCTTCCATGCAGAAGACTCAGGTTTCTCACCTACCAACACACTCCAGGTGCTGACAGCAGCGGCGCTGCACTGGAGGACGGCGTGTTGCTCTGACACTGAACGGGTTTTAGTGGAGCTTCCAGACTAAGATGAACTACGAAGACGATCCTATTGAAAACCTCACAGATCACAATGATCAGAGGGATGGTGCAGGACCGGCCAGTGTTTTGTTCCATTGTGCATAACATCACCAGGAGTCATGGGGTGACCCAATGGCAGCTCACAACAACTCCTTGACTGTCTCTATTTTCAGCTATGCTGGAGCCCTGCACCAGCTATCTTGTATCTTACATAAGAAACTTGGTCCTCTAGCCATCACTGACAGGGCCAGGAACACCCGACTGCCGTCCACTCCTCTGTAACTCATAACTGGGGCCAAGAAAGCCATGCAGGCTCTCTCTAATTGGCTGGACTTGCAATCTGGGGAACTCTGGGTTTGTAAGAAATAGATAAATGAAGCAGAGGTGAGAAATGAGGAGGCAGTCCTGATGCTTGCCAGTCTTGGTGCCAATGCCCCCTGTAAGACATTCTATGAGGCTTCCTGCTAGCAAAATCATCACAATTCTTACAGCTTGCTTGAGTTGACTCGAATTACTTGATACCACAAAAGTTCTAGCTGATAAGACCAAATGAAAGTGGAAAATATTTATATTTTTTAAAAAATGCAAAATATTTACATTTATATATATATTTAAACAACAGTTATATTAACATACAAACTTAGGATTCTGAAATATCCTGGTCACCTATTCCCACTGTTTAGACTACTAATGTAGTCTTCAAGTCATTCCATACAACAACTAACATGAGAAAGAACAGTAATGTATATGACTTTTACCAGATTAATCAGAATTTTATATTGTCCTTATTTGAGTCGGATCTGACTCGATGGCACTTGGCTTTGACTGGCTTATTCAAAATCATACTGCAAGCCAAGTGCCGTCGAGTCGACTAGGAGAAAACTTTAAGAAGCAAGACTGAAAACAAGTGTTTTCTACCAGTGACACCATTTAAAATAGCATTAAAAACACTTAGGGGTAAATTTAACAACATGCATGTAAGATCTATACACTGAAAACTATAAAACATTATTGAGATAAATTAAGAAAGACCAAACCAAATCCGTTGCCACTGAGTTGATTCTGACTCATAGTGTCCCTACAGGATAAGTGCAGAACTGTCCCACAGACTTCCCAAAGAGTGCCCGGTGCATGTGAACTGCTAACCTTTTGGTTACTAGCATATCACCACTACGTCACCAGGGTCTCCAAAAAGACCCAAATGAAAGCAGAACCAAACCCACTGCAGTTAAGTCAATTCTGACTCATGGCAACTCTAATAGATGTAGAAATATATCTTATTCCTGGGTTGGAAGAGCCAATATGGTTCAAGTATCGACTCTCCCCAAATAGACAAATTTAATGCAATATAAAAAAAAAATTCCAACAGACCTCTATTGCAGAAGACCTACATTAGCAAAACAATTTTGAAAATAAAGAATGAAGTTGCTGGCTCACATTATCTGATTTTAGGAACTACTATAAAAGGTACAGTAATCACTCAAACCCAAAACCCACTGTTGTCGAGTCGTTTCCCACTCATAGCGACCCTAAAGGACAGAGTAGAGTTTCCAAGGAGCACCTGGTAGATTCAAAGTGCCAACCATTTAGTTAGCAGCTGTAGCACTTAACACCTACACCACTAGGGTTTCCACAGTAATCAAGATAGTTCCAAATGGTGAAGAAGTCATACTGACCAACAGAACAGAAAAGAAGACTAAGAAACAGCCCCACCGTCTATAGAGTTACTGAAGGCCCTTCAGTAAGGTGCCCAGGTAACTCCATGAGGAACAAGGGGTCTATAATAACTAGACACCAACAAGGGAAAAAAAAAAGAACCTCAATCCTTACTGTAAACCACATACAAACATTAACTCAAAATTAATTATATACCTAAGAATTAAAATGACAAAATTTCTAGAAGAAAACACAGGAGCAGAAAATCTTTGTGACCTTGACTTAATAAAGACTTGTTTGATAGGACAACAAAATAAACAAAAACTGAAGCACAAAAGGAAAATGAATTGAATTCCAACTATAAACTGCTTTTCAAAAGCATTCCTGAGAAATAAAAAAGCAACTTACAGATGGAGAGAAAATATTTTCAAAACAGACGTCCAGAACAAACAAAGAACTCTTATAACTTAATCAGGCAAACAGGCTGATAAAAACGAGAAAAAACCTGGAGTTTTCACAAAGGAATAAGGACATGAATAGATGTTGAAAATCACTATGCATTGAGACATGCAAATAAAACCCACAGTGAGATATCATGCAGTGGAACAACTAAAACAAAAGAGACACAATATCAGATTCTGAGGGGGATGTAGAACAAATAACACTCATTGTTGGTGGACTTGAAAAAATGGTATAGTTACTCTGGAAATCAACCTGGCAGTTTCTTATGAAATTAAACATAGATTTATTATAAAAGTTAGCAACCCTACTCCTAGTTATTGTCCCAATGCAACAGAATGAAAACACACGTCCATGCAAAGATGTGTATAGGATGTTCATGCCAGCTTTGCTCATAGTAACAGTCTGTGGTCAGCAGCCTCTTTACTGGCTCCCAGTGACCTACACCTCGCAGCAGTCACACCTCTGTAGTCACCCCTCCCTGAATGTGGGCTCAGCTTACTGATTTACTCTAACTAAAAAAATGTGGCAGACATGCTGAGATGTCAGTTCCAAAATTAGGGCACAAAAAGGACCGTGCTGTCTGTCTTGGGAACTCTCCATTTTTTGCTTGAATTTCTCATTCTCAAAGAATCTGACTGCTATGTTATCAGGCAGCCTGTGGAGAGGCTCAGGTGTGTTAGCTCAGAGAAGATTTCTGAGGCCTGTCAACAGCCCTGTGAGTGAGCTTGGAAGCAGATCCCACCTCTCCCCACATCCAAATGTGAGCTAGAGGCATCCTGTGAAGTTGTGTCTGCATTCCTGACCCATACAACTATGAGATAATCAGTGCTTGTTGTCTTAAGCTGCTAACTTTCAGGGCGAACTTTTACACAGTAATAAAAAATACATATCCCCAAACTGGAAACAATCCATGCTGTATTATTTCCATACAATGAAACACTATTCAGCTATCCAGAATGATCTGCTGATACATATAACAAAGTAGATGAATCCAAAAAACATCATGCTATGTGAAAAAAGTCAGCTACTAAAAAAAAGCTCTAGAGCACATGATTTCATTTGCATGCTATTCTAAAAAAGGCGAAACCACAGAGACAGAAAGCAGCTCAGCGAGTGCGTGCCCGGGACTGGAGGTAGGTGAATGGGAACTGACTGCCCACAGGCAGGAGACTTTAGGGTAATAAGGATGTTCCTCATGTTGATAGCGGTTACACAGCCACATATGTTTATCAAAACTCACCTAACTATATACATAAAATGATGTATTGTATGGTATGTGATATATTTCAATAAAGTTGATTAAGAAAGTTTTTTCTTACAAAAATCAGATTTTAGGCTTCGATCCTTCTTAATTACAGCAGCAGTATTTGTATGGTCATCATTAAGTTATTACACTCTGTTTTGCTGTCCTTGAGGTGGAAGTTTACAGAAGAAACTAGCTTCTTGTTGAACAGTACGCATACTATTTTATGACATAGGTTCACAATGCAATGCCTGTCAACACTATCCCTTCTTTACTTTGGGTTCCCTATTACCAGCTTTCCTGTCCCTTCTTGAATTTTAGGCCTTGCTCCTGGGGGGGTGTACCCCTTTAGTCTAGTTTTGTTTTATGGACCTGCCTAACCTTTGGATGAAGGGTGAACCTCAGGAATGACTTCATCACTGAGCTAAAATGGTGTCTGGAAGCTATACTCTTACGGTTTCTCCAGCCTCTGTCAGGCCATTGAGTCTGGCCTTTTTTATGAGTTAGAATTTTGTTCTACATCTTTCTACAGCTCTCTTCAGGACCTTCTATTAGGATCCTTGTCAGAGAAGTCAGTGGTGGTAGCTGGGCACCATCTAGTTGTACTGGACTCAAATCTGGTGATGGCCATGGTAGTTGTGGTCCATTAGGTCTCTAGACTAATCTTTCCCTTGTATCTTTAATATTCTTCATTCTTCATTGCTCCCCAAGGGGTAGGTCCATAAAGTATCCCAACTGGCTGCCCACAGGCTTGTAAGACCCCAGATTTTGCTTACCAAAGTAGAACGTCGAGCATTTTCTTTACAAACTGTGCTACGCCCATTGAGCTAGATGCTCCCTGAGATCAAGGTCCCCACAGCCTTTGGCCCAGCAATTCAGTCCCTCGTGGAGTTTGGATGTGTCTGCGGAGCTTCGTGACCTTGCCGTGAACAACCTGTGCTGGTGTCCCCAGTGTTTGTGTGCTGTCTGACCCTTTACCAGCATTACCACCTATCTGTTGCCTGTTCTACACCCTTGTGACCATCAAAGATTGTTTCTTTTTCTGTGTAAACCATCTTGTGAGTTTTTACAGTAGTGGTCTCATACAATATTTGTCTTTTTGTGACTGACTTACTCTACCCAGCATAATGCCCTCCAGGTTCATCCATGTATAATATACACTCTGTTTTAATAAAAGCAAAATAGGCAGTAAAGTAGGCTATAGAACAATTAAGGCAAACTTTTTATTTAAATATTAAAGCTTAATAGAGAGATTGGAAACTTCTTTAAAGTGTCATTTTAAAAATCAATACCTCCTAATGGTAGAACCAACTGAAAAGACTATCATCAAAGTAGAAGGACTAGTGTAATTACAGGGATAAAATGGGTATTCACACAAGACTAGCTATTTTGGAGCAGTTATTTTATTAGGTTGGTCCTCTAGAAATCCAGTCCATGAGAAACACATCTACACTTTCCTGTGTCCCTGCCTCCTTTGTTCAGTGCTGGGTCATAAACAAAGCCCAGCAATTCAAAATGTCCTGAACAGTCTGAGAAACAGTCCTACTTTTACAATTGTGTCAACAGAAGGTAGTAAATGTCCAGCTGTCTTCACCTGAGCTCACTTTTGCACAGCTGGTTTTTTTTTTTTTTTTTTTTTAACTCATAATGAGCACATGAGGAAAAAAGCGTTTTCTTTTTCTGTCTTGGCAAACACCTTAAAAATGGTGACTCACAGAGTGACTATGTCATGTGTGTACTTCATGGTTCTATGCATCTATAGGATGTCATCCTGCTGACCTCTTATTGGAGGAAGGGGAGTGGGTGGAGAGGAGGGGATAGGAGATTACCAGGAGGATAAGACATGTACAGAGAAGAGAGGAAGAGTGTGCTGTCACTGCCCTGGGAGAACAGTGGGCGCTGCACATAGGTGGCCATGCAAACTTACATGGGAATGTACACTGGCATTCAATCATTAAAAACAAAGTTAAAAAAATGGTGAATCGCAGAGATGACTGGGAAAAAAACCACACTTTAGAGGTGTGAAAAGTCAAGCCAGAAAGGACTGAGGGAACAAAAGAAACCATAGGTAAGAGGAAGCCAAGAAAAAAAATTAGTGAAGATGCAGTATCTTTACAACTATTACCAGGGGGCAGAAATGTGCCAAAATAAAACAAAACTCAAACATCATGGAGATTGAAGTCCGCATTGATTGAGGAATACACTGTGCCATTCTAGAGATATACAAGGGAGGTAGATCAACTTTTTGGTCGATTACTGTAAAAATTGTTATAAAAGCAACATTTTCCTAAGGCATTCTTTCTCATGGCTAAATGGTAGGCAAGAAGGAAATAACGCCTTCACAAGAAAACAGGGGCAGTACTTGGTAGTGGGAAGATCATAATACTCACACTGGTGTCCACTGAATGGGTGGGGTGATTATACAGGTCACGTAGACCAAGAGATGAGGGTCTTTGGGGGTCATCTTTGAATTTCGTCAACCACGATCTTTCAGTATTAGCCAGTGCAACCTTCTTACTCAAAGATGGGGAAAACTGAGGCCCACAGCAGAGACATTAACCATCTAAAGTCACGTAGTAATTATCAGAATAGTAAGAACCAGACCCTGGTTGCCAAATCCTTCTCTAGTGCTTTCCACTCTCCCAGGACTCCTTCCCGTGCTTGGCATGGTGGCAGGTAAGGCTACTTCTTAGAAAGACGTTAAAGGGAAAAATAAAAAACAAAACACCATGAAGGTAAGCTAAGTCCCTAACAAGTATATTCTGTGGCTCCCAAAAACCACTGCAAGAGCACTTACCTGCAGGGCAACAGCATGCTGACTGGGTGTCCTGGAAGGGTCATAGTCAGTGGGGTCGGCCAGTAAATGACTGGTCTTCTCAATCCAAGCTTGGGTGCTCTTCAAAAGGTCATGATAGTCCTCCATCTTAACTGTGGCCTGTGAAAGAGACACAGTAAATTTAGCCTGAAGGCTTTGACTAGAGTTGAAAGATCCTTAAAAGCTGAACTGCTGTTAGCAGTGGTGTGCCCCACCTTGCACATCTCCTCTCCCCGGGGCTGATCCCATATGACCACTCCCTCCACTTTTCCATCTTTCCAATACTTAAGACTAATCCTGATATAGGTGGAAGGGACTTAAGAAACTGGGGTAGAAATTCTATCCCAATCTTCATCTCTGTTGCCTCAGGAAGGGTTCCAGGTAGTCTGGAACTACTTGGAACTCATCTTCATTTTATGCTTCATTCTGAAAACTGGACTTGTACTTTGTCCTTCCGCTGTAGGCCTTTTCTTGTAATGTCCCAGTTCCCCTAAGACTACGATTTGTCTTGCTCTTGCTGGTCACATAAATGAGTCACCCATCTATGATCAGCATCGGGGGAGGAGGGAATTTAACTTGTTCCTTTGTTCCTGAATGACAGACAGTCTTTCTTCTTGTTGGCTCCCTCTCCAGACTCCTGAGGTTGCCTGCCCTAAATTTCTATTACTAATTTTCACCCACCTACTGGGAAGGACAGAAACCCTGGTGGCACAGTGGTTAAGAGCTACAGCTGCAAATCAAAAGGTCGGCAGCTCCAATCTCCTGAGCACTTCCTGGAAATCACATGGGACAGGTCTACTCTGTCTTACGGGGTCACCATCAGTCGAAATCAACTCGACGGTAGTGGGTTTACCAGGAAAGCACAATGTTTGCCTAGGCTCTTGCTATGGTCTAGCTTTTGGATACTTAGTTTTTCTGCTCACCCAATCAGATTTCTGCCTGTTTCTGCACTGAAGCTGCCCCCTCAGTGCCCACCCAAACCTCTCAAGCAGCTATGGTTTCAGGTCCTGTAACTGGCAAATCAAGGGACACTCACTGCCTCCCTCCTTCTGTTTTGTGTTAAACCCATCACAATGCCACTACATGTGGCATCGCCTGCTGTGGCCGTACCTTATTTAACTGCGCGGTTCTAGTTTCGGCTCTCTGGGACACTTGCTGATACTGCTGGAGGGGCATCATCAAATTATCCATCCACTCTTGCACCTGTGCTGGGTCTTGTTCAACAATGTCCTGAACTTCAGAGTCCAGTTCATTTAGCTTAGAATGCCAGAGATCGAGCTCATCCCACATTTTCTGTAGAAGGAAGCCATAAATCAATTTGAAGAAAGTTGTCACAGTTTATTGTATTAATTTTTGGTTCTCACATGGCGTTTGCCCTTGTAATTGTTACCAACACAATTTCACAGGCACAGTATTTCATTTATACCACTAGCGACTCAAACCGAAAAGCTCCTTTCCTGAGCTCTCTTCCTCTCACTGTGTTTATATGAATTGGAATTACCATGCAAGAAGCAGAAAGTCTTGCAATTTCCAGAGGTGAATGACAGTTTACAAGGTCAGTATAGCCCTAACCTTTCAAGAGTCATGAGGTAATATTATGCTTTACAAAGGCTTATTTTTAAATGCCTAGAAGACAATTTCTTTTAAAAACAAAAATAAAACTAGTAACTTCTCTGATTCACAATTACTGCAGTAGCAGAATGTTCTTGTCACACGCATTAGAAGCAACAGTTTTAGGCTTAAGAACCCAATAGGTTGGATTCAAATTTGATAATGAGTGGGCAGAGAAAATATCCCAGATCAAATATTTAATTCTGCATCATTTGCTTAAAAAGATACTTTCTAAAAATGAGAATATCTGACTGGTTAAATTAAGTTCTTCTGATTACTTTGAGTCCAAGATTCTTTTCAATGGTAAGCCACATTCCAATCTATTTTTAAGAGCTCGGGCACTAACCAAAAGGTCGGCAGTTCAAATCTAGCAGCTGCTCTTTGGAAACTCTAAGGGGCAGTTCTGCTCTGTCCTATAGGGCCAGCATGCATCAGAATCAACTTGACGGCAAACAACAAATTTACATTAGAATATATTCTTAAAACACAGGTTAGAATTAAAATGCTTTCCATATGCCAGTTCACTTAGATCTTGAGTGGTGGATTTTTATACGTACATACAGTTTTACCTAAGATGCTTTAAAAGGGAAATTAATTTGGAATTCCATCTTTTTTTTTCATTCATAGTCTAAGGAAAACCTGTTAATATTTTTTCTGTCCTAATAAACTGTCCTTGTATCAGTGTTCCAAGATAATGCTCTTCCTTCCTTCCACTTATAAAAAGGCTAGTTTTATAACCATAGGCTCTCACAAGTCAGCATAGTCCCACCACAAAAAAGTGAGAACAATTCTAACATGCAATCTTCTCCACAAAGCCTCTGCAAGGCAACAGCCACAACAGTGCCCTTTGTGGTCACAGTCTAGGGTCCCTGTGTGTCAGAATGCAGACCGTATCTGTTGACTTTTCATGAACTGGGGGAAGACAGGATCAGAAGTACTAAATATATTTAGTTAGTTAGAAAGGAGTTAAAGGAGGATGTTACCTTCTGAATTTCCTGTGCTTTCTCAATATTTTTGCTTTTCTGCTGTAACATCTTTTCAACGTTACGAAGCCCACTGTTAATTTCTTCTATTTTTCTATTCATGGCATATGATGGTGAGTTTTTCAAGACTTCACTGCTAATCTGTTGCAAAGGAAGATACACATTTGGTTTAGGGCTCTTCTCTGCAGGCACACAATTAAAGGAGTAGCCATAGGCTAGGTGATTTTACTCATAATTTTTTTTTAAGGGTGGCAAAGCAGGGGGTGCGGAATAGGAGGGGAGAGTGCCAAACTAGCTAATGTGTGAATGTGAAAGGGGACTAGCAGACTAGTAAAACAGAAGCTGTGCTGACCTGACTTTTTAAATCCAATATAAAATAAACAAAAGAAACAAAAACTCGCCGAACATAAACAATCTATACTATGCACAACACTACAGACACATGTTGTTGCGTTGGCAAAACTACTGAGTGGATTGTTTGAAACATATTCCAGTGGGTTAAATAATATAAAAGAGATCCTGTGAGACAAATTATTTATTTCATAATCTCTCCATTTTCTCTCTGCTGGCATACTGGTTAAGTGCTACAGCTGCTAATCCAAGCATCAGCAGTTCAAAGACACTCTTTGGAAACTCTATGAGGCAGTTCTACTCTGCCCTATGGGGTCGCTATGAGTTGGAATCGACTCAGTGGTGGTGGGTTTGGTTGGTTTTTTTCCATTTTATGAGAAAATCCTCTGCATAGTCTGTTTCCGAAAACACCAAACTTATTCCTGAGCTGATAAAAGAAAACCTAATGGGCACCTTCATATTCATTTGGGTGAAATCTCCTTCTAACACTAGTTATTTCTTGAGGAGGCACAGACCTTAATTTTTCTCTTTGTGAGTGACCAAGTGTCTGTTTTCACAGCAATCAGAAATCTAGCTGGTAAACACTGTAATTTTTTTATCAGAATGAATTTCTTAAGAAAATAACTTGTTCTAGCACAGATAATAAACGAATGTTAAATGTATCCTTTTTCAAATACCTGGTTAGTTTGTGTTCTTGTGTTTTCAAAGTATGTTGATAAAGCTTTCTTCAGACAGCTACTAAATAACCAAATAATACTTTGTGTTTTTGTAAAAGCCTTTTAATTCTTGTAAGACTGTCTGCATAGATGGCATACAGATAAAGAAACTCAAACAGGCTAAATGACTTGCATAAGGTTGTATGTCAAGGCATTGCTTGAACTCGTCCTGAGAAGCCCTGAGGCTGCACACTCAATCTTAGGCCCTAACTAGACCACCGGCCTCTTGATATTGTGATATCATGTTTTTGTTCCACAGATGACATACCACAGTCATGACTATCAGAATGACAATAAAACACCAAAAAACCTGACTTGGATCTAGTCTTTATTTTCTACGGCTGTGTGATACACTACCACAACACGAAGTTTTCTGCCATTCTGGGCTATTACTCTTTGGGGAAATTAATATCATTTAGTCCCAACAGAAGAGATCATGATTTAGAAGAAACAAGAAACCATCTGAATTATACAGAGTAGCATGTTTCTGCTAACTAAATTCTGGCTCTTCCCCCAGGCATACCACACAATAAAAATCATTTGCTGTTTGCTACAAATATACAAGTTATGGTTGAAATTTTTTGCTACAAATATACAAGTTAAGGTTGAAATTTTCAACCCTAAATCTGAATGACTGACTTTGAGTATTAATTCACTTTGGGAGGGGTTTTATATGAAATATTTATGAGAATAATACTCAGCTTCTCTCAAAACATCCGGTATTCTCTTAAAATAAATTCAAAAGTACATGATCCTTGAGATAGTACCTCATGGCAGATTTTCTTGTGTGTTAAATCTGTCAGATTTGCTACACACTGAAATCCAAACCAAATCAAAGCTACAATTGAGGTATCATCTCCTCCCAGCAAGGCTGGCATTAATCCAAAAGCCACAAAATAATCAATGCTGGAGAGGCCCTGGCAAGACTGGAACACCTAAACACTGGTGGGAATATAAAATAGTATAACCACTTTGGAAATCAGTCTGGTACTTTTGTAAAAAGCTAGAAATAACAATACCATGGGATCCAGCAATCCTACTTCTTAGAATCTATCCTAGGGAAATAAGAGCTGCCACACAAACAGATACATGCACACTGATGTTCACCACAGCATGGTCCACAACAGCAAAAGGATGGAATCAATCTAGGGGCCCCAACGATGGATGGATAAACAAACTATGGTATATTCACACAATGAAATATCACGCAGTGCTAAAGAACAATGATGAATTTGGGAAACATCTCAACATGGAGGAACCCGGAAAGTATTACGCTGAATGGAATTAGTCAGTTGCAAAGGACAAATATTGTATGAGACCACTATTATAAGGACTCAAGAAAACGTTTAAACACAGAAGAATACAAGATCTGCTACACATACGTATTAGTTTACATGTTTCACACAGGTTCAATTTTCCTCAGATACCTCTCACAGAAGTTAAAGATAGATATTAGTAACTACGTTTGAAATCTGATTTTTTGTGTGTATACTAAAGATCTGTTCTACTTGCCAGGTTACATCAGTACAGCTTGTAACGCAGTAACTAGCTGCACTAGCATTAGTGCCGCATTGTAGCCTCCAAAAGCAGTACAAAACCCCTCCTGCAGCTGCCTTTTCACAAGTCAATAAACTGTCTTCATAAACTCCTGTCTTTCCAGTACTACAAAACATTTGCCACCCTTTCTGCCGATCTGGCTTTTAGGGTACAAAGATCTGCCCGGGTATGCTTTGTGAGAATTTGACCATCCTTTGGGCAGTCTTTGTGCTAGGTGCTATGCCTTATAAGTACCGAAACCTGTATTCTTAGTGTTCTTGGTTGCAATTTCAACATGTTTACAGTAAATACATCTTAGAGCAAAGGTCCCATTCATATATAAAATCTTTAGTGGTTCTGTAGTAAAAGGTAATAGCAGAATAAAATACAATATATAAATCCATTTCAAAATGCAAGTGAATAAAAACACCTTGACCACTAAAAATAAATTATCTAATTTTATCATCTATGTCACTTATTTAGAGCACCTTCAATTTAATATTCCTTACACAACATTGCCACTTAACTAAACTCCATAAACAGCCACAACTGAAATCAGGAGACATAAAAATACTGTAGATTATTAGATGATTTTTTTTTTTTTGTTCTCTATGTATTCAACTCTGTAAATAACAATGCTAACACAGACATTATCATTACCTTCTCCTCTATGTCCTCTAAAGCTTTTCGGCATTCTTCGACCTGGGATTCAATCTCTGCAGGGACTATGGTGTACATTTCAGAATACTTGATTCGCAGTTTTTCCATAATATCCTCAAAAGTTAGCTTCTCTTTCTTCAGAACGCTTTGAAGCTCCTAAAAACATCAAGAGAGTTTCAGTCCTCACAGAGCAGGGACAAAGTTGAACTCTAAAACTGAAAGCCACTTTCTAGCACATTCTATGACTTAAAGGACCAAACTTTGCATGACAAAACTTGACTAGGGATACAAGCTGATTAAGCCTGAGAGATACTCAGTTTAGTCAGATGATGCCTTCTAATTTGTAAGAATTAAACCTGATCTCTCTTCAAAGTGTCAAATCATTGTTGTGGAAAGCCATTACAACATCTCTTGCTTCTAAAGTACCTGGATGATTTAGTTGTATCTCAGTCACAGTCCTGGGCTAAAAAGCTGCAAGTAGCAAAAAGTTTCAAAGAAGATTTTTTTTTTTTTTTTGGTTATTAACTTGTTGCCATTTCTGCTTCTTTTTACATTATCATCACAATGATTCAAGGCCACTAAAAGCCTTGTGGTTGAAGCAGAAGTGTCTGCTTTCATGTAATTAGACAGCCCAGCCGAGCTCAACTTCTTTCAAAAGGGAGGGTTCCAGTTCCTTGCAAAGAATGCAAGTTTGGGGAGATAAAAGAAACCTGAACAAACAGTCCATTGGTTGTGACCTAGAAACAAAATCTGATCTACGTTCTCCTGCACTAATTATAAAGGAGAAACTCATTTGTTTGGGAAAGTTTCACAAAGATCAGGTGGAAAAGTCCTTCTGGACTTTACTACAGCTTTTTTTTTTTTAGCAGTTGAGTAGCATTATTTTTGTCAATGGATTGAATCATTATACTGAAGAATGACTACAATTTAAATGACTATGTGATGTGTCACTGTTTTACTTTTCTTAATCTTCTAGAGAGAGCAAATCTATAGAGGGAAAGTTCAAGAACAACACTATTTAGAAAAGGGAAATCAGAGGTGTAAGTATGATCTTGTTTTATGTAGACCTAGTCTAACAGCACAGGACTTTATTCAGAGCTATATAAAGATGGCTTTCCATAAAGACTGCACCTGTGAGTTTACTTTTTTGACATTTAGTGACCAAACGCTCTGGATAATAACAGCATTGAGATTTTTGAATAAACTTCCAAATGTCATTTTGGCTATTACCGTTAAGAGTGGGATGAAAAAAACTGATCATTCTAAGAAATGAGTTCCTACATGACCCTTAGTGCGTGCATAGCCTTTATCAGAGTGATATGATGCTGAGTACTAAAGTGAGTAGTCCACTGTGCCAGTGGAGCCTTCTAATGCACCTATTCACCAAAAGCAACTGTCAAACTTGAAACATGACTAAATGGGCTCTTTGGTATAGACTGGCCAACCTTCCCAACCTGGTCTCAGCTCTGCTGTCTGTCCTCCAACCACAATGATCTCCTGTGGTTCACCCAAATCATGCCACAGGCCCTTTGCACATGCTGTCCTCTCTGCCTGGAGTATTCCTCTGACTCTAGTCACCAAGTCACCTCTATCCTAAGGGCTCTGGATACAAGATCGTAAACCTGTATCATCAACACTCATGAGTTCATTCCTCACTTACTTCCAACTGTTCTGCCTTTTCTGGGTGATCCTGTATTTCCATCATTTGTAAAGAAGTCTGTTGAAATAAATTCTTCAAAGCCATTATTTCTTTTTTGAAGGAATGCCTTTCTTGGAGTTCAGTCTCCACCAACTCCTTATTTTTTTGAACTTTTTGAAGAAGGCTAAAAGAGAGCATTGATATAACAAAATTATTTTCCTACCCTGCTTTTCTGGGAAAGAGTTTTATTTCAACAATTCACAAAATATCTCCACAGCTCAAAGATTTTTTTTCCCTAATAGAAAAATACCAGTTTTCAATGATTTGTATACATATCGAAACACAAAGTTCTATCACTGAACCCCAAAATTATCCAAACTTGCATTCAAAAGTATCTTCTTTTCACATTTTATATTCCAATTGCCATCTCTGTCCAACACTTTTTTCCCATATAATCCATAAGCTCAATTGCAAATGACTTGGAGATACAAACTGGGTCAAGTGTGGGCTTTGGTGAGACATACAAGAGAGGTGCGCCTACAAGCAGAGCTGACAAGCGGCTGCCCTGATGGAAGAACTGTACCCTGAGTATTCCTAAACCCAAACTGTAACCTGTTACTGCCCTAATACACCCCATAATCATGAGTACTGTCTGTGAGTTCTGGATAGCCACTGCAATGAATTACTGAGTCCAGCAGATACACAGAGACCGCCTTGAAGGGCAGGCTGCTCTAAGAATTGGTAGAGATGGTAGAGGGAGAAGGCATGCTTGACAGCCTCCTCACAGGAACCAGCCCTGGGCGGCTGACCTTGTTCTCTTCCTCCTTGTGAAGTTAGAGGAGGATGAAGCTGCCACCACACTGTTTTTTACATCACCAGAGAAATCACAAAGTTGAAGCTTCTTTACATCCATGTGTTGCTATAAGTTTAAATGGGCCCACTTTTTTCTTAAGGGCTATTTAATAGAGTTTGTTCATCATTAAATTATTATATTTTCTGGTTTAATGATTCTACGAAGCATCTCTCTCAATGAAACAACCACAGATACAGGTAGAGATTTTCATATACGTGTATTTTCATGCTAATTTCTAAACTTTCTGTATGATTCTTTGGTGCCGTTGAGTCAGTTCTGACTCACAGCAACCGTACGCACAACAGAAAAAGACACTGCCGGGTCCGGCACCACGCCACAGTCATTGTTACACCTGAGCCCGCAGTTGCAGCTGCTGTGTCAACCTATCTCGCTGAGCATCTTCTTCCTTTTCACTGACCTTCTACTTTCCCAAGCATGACAACCTTCTCCATGAACTGATCCCTATTTTCTGTATGACTAACCACTGCTCTTGAGTTGATTCTAACCCACAGTGACTCTATAAAGCCAGAGAAGAACTGCCCCTAGAGTTCTCAAGGAGCGCCTGGTGGGTCTGAACTGCTAACTCTTTGGTTAGCAGATGTAGCACTTCACAACTATGCACCAGGGTTTCTCTCCTATATGATTATGCATTACCTCATTAGGAAAAAAAAGAAAACCGGAAATCTGAAAGACAGTCACCCTTAGCAACAACAGGATAGAGAAGCTGAGCTTGCTTTCATTATGGTTATTAATCTGTTCCATCCCTTTTTATACCAATCAGCACGGACTCAGTTCAGTTCTACCATAACCCCTGACATTATTCTATAAAATCTTGACATTTCCTAAATTTAATAGTTTCTACATTTTGAGCCTGAGTCATCAAACACATCTCCTTAACAGTTTTCATAACTGATTCTTACTTGATAGACCGTTCTTTCATAGACCCAATCTCTTGAAATGCTGGAACAGTTTCCATAACCCTTAAGTCTTCAGGAACATTCTGGACGCTTTTAATACGCTGAAAAAGTAGGGTCAGTAACAGCGGCTGCTTCTCTACATTCTCTTCATATTGGCATAAACAGTCTAGCAACTCAGACAGTTCCTTTGTAGTGGCTGCTTCTTTTTTGGAAATTTCAGGCAGTTCTTCTTGAAGATTGTCCAAAATAATTGCTTCTCGTTCAATCTAATTCAATAAATGAAAAAAGGGAACACATATAAGTGAAATATATTGTTATTGTTTTAGGTCCTAAAACAGTATCTTGGCAGCTCTAATTTGTTATGTTGACTCTTCAAAGGGTTTTCAATGTCATACCATAAAACCCACTGTTGTTGAGTCAACTTCAACTTGTAGCAATCCTATAGGACAGAGCAGAACTGCCCTATGGAGTTTCCAAAGAGTGTCAGGTGGTCTGAACTGCCAAACTTTTGGTCAGCAGCCACATGTCTAACCATTGCATAAACAGGGGTTCACTAATTCACAAAAGTCAAATATTCAGTGTTGTGGAAAACACAGACAAGCATTACTGAAGTCTATTTCTTATTTATCTTTATAAGTACAGGTGAAGCAGTGTGTGGACTACCAAAAACCGAAACCTGTTGCTGTTGAGTCAATTCTGGTTCCTAGTAACCCTACAAGATCAAGTCGAACTGCTCCATAGTGAGTGTTTCTAAACAGCAGCTGATAGACAGGAAATGCCAACCTTCTGGCTGGCAGCTGAGCTCTTAAGAACTAAGCCTTAGCCAAGCCTTAGGGGCTGCAATAGCTCATCCTAGGCCATTATAATGTGTGTTTTTCATAGCTGGGAATATTATTCCTCTATAATCAGAATCCTATAGCTCCTGGTTATTGAGCACATGATTAAAATGACCCACTTCTTCAGACTTCAGTTGGATAAAGCAGTAATTCTGTTGAGATAGCCACAGGAAGTATGAGCTCTACCAAGCTGCTTCCCCTAAGTATCTGAGGTTGAACAGTTACAAGTTATGCAAATTCTTCTTCAGGTTGCTTTTCACTCCTACAGGCTCAAAACAGTAAGTCTAATAGATACTAAATACTTTGAAAATCACAAAAGGAAAAGTACCGCAAATCACTGAGCCAATCAACTATTTACTAACCACTAGTAAAGGCAAGGCAACACTGGATGGCATAGTGGTTAAGTGATACGGCTGCTAACCCAAAGGTCAGCAGTTCAAATCCATCAGGCGTTCCTCAGAAAATCTGTGAGGCCATTCTACTCTGCCTTATAGGGTCACTGTAAGTTGGAATCAATGAGATGGCAGTGGGTAACAAGGGCAAGAAAACCCTGGTGGCATAGTGGTTAAGCACCACCTCTGCTCACCATGAGGTTGGCAGTTTGAAACCACCACACACACCTTAGAAACTCTACGGAGCAGTTCTATCCTGTCCTCTGCAGTCACTATGAATCAGAATCGACTTGACAGCAGTGAGCAATAAGAACAAGGAGTCCTGGTAACACAGTGGTTAAGAGACGAGCTGCTAAGGTCAGTAGCTCGAATCCACCAGCCACTCCTTGGAAACCCTATGGAACGGTTCTACTCTGTCCAATAGGGTCAATGTAAATCTGAATCACCTTGAAGGCAACGAGTTTGAAAGGCCTGGAATACGGGCACAGAAGCCCAAGCGTCTCAGATGTTAAGTCCCTGGCTGCTAACTGAAAGGTTGGTGTTTCAAATCTGCCTACCACTCTGTGGGAGAAATATGTGGCAAGTATGTTTCCATAAAGATTTACAGCCTTAGAAACTCTATTGGGCAGTTCCATGCTGCCCTATAGGGTTGCTGTAAGTCGGCAGTGACTCAATGGCAAAAGGGTTGGGAATACGGGCACTAAGGGTCCAGTGGTCCAGTTCTTGCCTTCGATGCAGGAGACCAGGGTTCAGTTCCCAGCCAGTGCACCTCCAGCACAGCCCTTGCTCACCAGCCTGGGGAGGGACACATGCTGCTCGGATCCAAACAGGCTTCAGCAGAGCCTCCAGTCTAAGACAGACTCGAAAGAAAGACCTGAGAACACCACCACTGGGAACCCTACGGATCACCACGATCTAATCTCGTTTTGTACGAGGTTGCTGTGAGTCACAGTCCAACTCGAGGGCAGCCGGTAAAAACCACAGTATGCTTGTATCACAGAAATATATAACTTCATATATCACATAACTGGAAATTTTAGAGTACCAACACCTCTGAACTCAGAAAGGAGAGAAAGGGGAAAAAATCTCTCAAAAGGCCTTGAATCAAATCCTTTTTAACCTTCTCTTCAAATCCTGTGGCCCTCACAACAGCAGCAGAGCATAGATATCACATTCGGTCCCTCCTGGGTTACACTGCTCACTAGGTGTTATAAGACTTATGCATCTTACAGTTTTGACTGGCATTACAGCACATCCCTGTAGTCAGCTACATTATGGTATCATGCTAGTCTGAATGGGGAACAAGGACCCGCATGTTCAGTAAGTCACACCAGACAGAGGGAAATAAAGTCTATGAAAACTGAGAAGTCCCAACATCTATTAAGTTTCCAAGGGCCCAATGGTCTGGTGCAAGATAAAAGGGAAGTCACTCTCAATCATGTAACCTCATCATTAAGAAAGATGGCCTATTTGGATTTTGGAGGTAGTGTATGTGATATAGTTGTAAATAATGCTCCAATCCACTTATTAGGATGCTGCCAACTTTGAGAATGGCCTGCAGAAAAAGAAAGTTCTAGCAGATTTGGGCTACAGTATAAGCTCTCACGCCACTTGTGCCATCTGAGCCAGTTCTAGAATACATGGGCACCAGAACCACAGGGTAGAGAGACACTGGCCCCTCTTTCAGAGACCCAGTTATAGGATTAATAATTCTGATTACCTTGAACCTAAGATTAGTTGTACTGGAAGTCCTAGTTGTTGGGCACAGAGCTACAAGGAAACAAAATAAGGGATCCACTGAATTTGGAACTGCCACAGTGTTATTATGGGCCCTTAGCCACAGAGCCAATAAGCAAAGAAAGGCATTGCTTAATTGACAGGATAACCGTATGCTAGGGTTGCCAACACAGACAGGGAGTTGGAAGAACCATATCTGGAATTCAGAGGACTTAGTGGAGTCTCTCTTGGTGCTTCCATGCCCAGTGATGACAATAATGAAGAAGTGTAGCTGCCGCTACCAATCAGAGTAAAGTAACTCACGGCTTAGCCCTCTCCTGTTTCACCTTCATGGTTCGCCCACCACTGTTTTCTGGAATCCTTTTCAAAATGAACCACAAGCTGGCCAACCCCTGTCTCCAAATCCACTGCCTGAGGAGAAGCCCAGCTAAAGATAGTCTCCAAACCGGTACATCATTGTCATGAAGATTATACACTTATGTTTCTACCCAGAGGAGCCTCTGGAGCCACCAGATGATTTTTCTAGAACAGAGAATTCTTTTTTTTTCTCTCTGTTTTATTCCCTGATTAGTGTTGGACATACAGTAGGTGCTCAATAATTTTTTCTAAAGGATATGGAAAGTTCTCCCCCTGATGACAGAGACAATGCCTTCTGCTTTTTTTTTTTTCTTTATTTTTTATTTAACATGACTGACTGAAAATGTACATTCCCGTATAAATTTACATGCCCACCTCTATGCAGCTTCCACTGCTCTCCTGGTCCGGTGACAGCACACTATTCCTCTCTGCTCCATACATGTCTCATCCTCCCAACAGTCTCCTTTCCCCTCCTCTCCACCCACTCTCCTTCCTCCTGCCGGAGGTCAGCAGGATGACATCCCATAGATGTATACAGCCATAAAGTGCATCCAATATATGGTCACTCTGGATTGCCAAGTCCAATCCATTCCTGTCCAAAGAGTGGACCTTTGTTATAATTTATGAGTAAGGGCAACATCAGGGCCAGGGGCCATGCTCTCAGGGGAACTCCGAAATCACTGGACCGTCAACTGAGGTCATTTAGTGGAGATCTCAGGATGCACCCCTTTTTATTCTTGTGTTGCCAGTGAGACTCCTCTCTGCGAGCTCTATTGTGGCTATCACTGGTGGTTGCCAGGCACGATCCAGTTCTTCCGGTACCAAGTCGATGTAGGCACCCACTCTTGTGGGTCTCTGTCTTCTCGGTTGTCTTTACTGCATGTCATTTTGGTCCTCAGCGAGCATCCGTTCCTGCTGAGTTGGGCGCATTTGCTGTGTCCTCAGATGGCAGCTTGGCAGCTTTTAAGACCCTAGACGCCACTCACCAATGTGGGGTGCAGAGAGCTCTCTTAGCAAAATGCTAGTTGTGCCAATTGGCCTCGATTTTGCCTAAGAGCATGGTCTCCTGGCCCTGCCCCAGCTACTCTATCCTTGCAATATTGGGCTAAGATGGAAAGAGTACTGAAGTTATGCTGAAGTCCGCTTAATGTTGTTCTTGTTTCTAATGTGTGCTATCACCGCTTTCTCCCAACCAGATTTCTAGCAGCTATCTAAACTAAACCCTCCCCCCTCACCCTCCTTCCCTCCCCTCCCTTGCAGCTGTGAGAGTCTTTTCTTCTACATCCAAGTCTGTTTTTGAGATCTTATTGTAGAGGTCTCATACAATATTTGTCTTTTTGTCGCTGACTACTTTCACTCTACACAATGTCTTCCAGTTGACACCAGGTTAGGAGATGTTTCCTGGAATCATCGTTATTCTTTATGATTGCGTAGTGCTCCATTGAGTATATATACCACAGTTTACCTATTCATTCCTCTGTTGTTGGGCATCTGGGTTGATTCCACCTTTTTGCTATCGTGGACTGTGCTGCGATAAACATTCTGGTGCATGTTTCTGTTGGTGTGAAAGGCCTTGATTCTGTAGGATATATTTCAAGTAGTGGAATTACTGGGTCGAATGGTATATCGATATCCATTTTTTTAAGGAAGTGTCAAATTGCTTTCCAAAGAGGCTGGACCATTTTGCAACCCCACCAACAGTGTAGGAGGGTTCCACTTTCTCCACAGCCTCTCCAGCATTTGTTGTTTTGTGTTTTCTGGATCATGGCAGGTCTTGTTTGGGTGAGACGGTATCTCATTGTCGTCTTGTTTTGAATTTCTTTAATAACTAAAGATCATGAACATGTCCGCATGTGTTTTTTGGCTGCCTGGATCTCCTCTTTAGCGAAATGTCTGTCCATCTCCTTTGCCCATTGCTTCATTGGATGGTTTATCTTCTTCTTATTGATATTTTGTAGTATCTTATAGATTATGGACATCAGGCGTCAGTGTGACATAGACTTGCCAAATTTTTTCCCATTCTGTGGGTGTTCTTTTAATTCTATTAATAAAGTCTTTGGATGAGCAAAAGTGTTTGATTCTTAATAGTTACCATTTTTCTATTTTCTCTTCTGTTGATTGTGGTTTGTTTGACAGATTTTGCAGTCTGTCCTCATTGTGTATTAAAACTTCCATTGTTGTTCCCACCTTTTCTTGGATGAGCTTTATCATTCTAGGTTTGATATTTAGGTCTTTTATCCGGTTGGAGTTGGTTTTTGTATAAGGTGTAAGATATGGATCTTGATTCAGTTTATTGCAGATGGATAACCAATTTTGCCAGCACCATTTGTTGAAGATACTGTTTTTACCCCAGTTTAATGTCTCAGGGATTTTGTCGAATATCAACTGTTCATAGGCAGATGGTGTCAACTCTGGGATCTCAATTCTGTTCCATTGATCCATCTGTCTGTTCTTGTACCAGTACCATGCTGTTTTGACTACTGTGGCAGTGTAGTATGTTCTAAGATCGGGTAACGAGAGGCCTCCCAGTGAGTTCTTCTTTAGTACTACCTTACTTATCCGGGGCTTCTTCCCTTTCCAAACAAAATTGGTGATTTGTTTCTCCATCTCATTAAAAAATGACGCTGGAACTTGTATTGGGATTGCATTATATAAATAAATTGCTTTGGGTCAAATAGACATTTTCACAATGTTACGTCTTCCTATCCATGAGGGTTTTCCATTTATCTAAGTCTCTCTTAGTTTCTTGTAGTAAAGGCTCGTAGTTCTCTTTGTAAAGATCTTTTGTTTCTCTGGTTAGATTAATTCCTAGGTACTTTATCTTCTTAGTGGCTATCGTAAATGGTATTAATTTGATAATTTCTTCCTTAACAGTCTCGTTATTGCTATAAAGGAATCCTACTGATTTACTTATGTTTATCTTGTATCCTGAGAGTTTGCTGAACTCTTCTATCAGTTTGAGTAGCTTACTTATAGATTCCTTGGGGTTCCTTGCATATACCATCATATCATCTGCAAACAGGGAGATTTTAACTTCCTCTTTGCCAATGCAGATGCCCTTTATTTCTTCGTCTTGTCTAATTGCTCTGGCAAGAACTTCTAGCACAATGTTGAATAGGAGAGGTGAGAGTGGGCATCCTTGTCTAGTTCCTGATCTCAAGGGAAAGTCTTTCAGTCTCTCTCCATTCAGGATGATGTAGGCAATTGGCTTTGTATAAATGGCCCTTATTGTGTTGAGGAATTTGCCGTCTATGCCCATTTTTCTAAGAGTTTTTAGCATGAATGAGTGTTGGACTTTATCAAATGCCTTTTCTGCATCAATGGACAAAATCAGGTGATCCTTGTCTTTTGTGTTATTTATATGGTTAATCACATTGATTGTTTTCCTGATGTTGAACCAGCCTTGCATTCCTGGTATGAATCCCACTTGGTCATGATGGATTATTTTCTTGATATGTTGTTGTATTCTTTTGGCAAGAATTTTGTTGAAGATTTTTGCATCTAGATTCATGAGTGATATCGGTCTGTGTTTCTCTTCCTTTGTTGGTTCTTTCCGTGGCTTAGGTATCAGGGTTATGCTGGCTTCATAGAATGAGTGTGGGAGTACTCCATCCCCTTCTATACTGTGAAGTAGTCTCAGTAGTATTGGAGATAACTCTTCTCTAAATGCTTGGTAGCATTCTGCAGTGAAGCCATCTGGGCCCGGACTTTTTTTGGTTGGCAGTGTTTTGCTGACATTTTCAATCTCTTCCTTTGTGATGGGTTTATTAAGTTGTTCTGCTTCATGTTGTGATAATTTGGGTAGGTGGTATGAGTCAAGGAATTCGTCCATTTCCCCTAGGTTTTCAAATTTGTTACAGTACAGTCTTTCATAGTACTGAGTTATGGTATTTTTTATTTCTGTTGCATCTGTGGTGACAACTCCCCTCTCATTTCTAATTTGGGTTATTTGTTT
The DNA here is from genome assembly GCA_028571685.1 of Heterohyrax brucei. Lineage (NCBI taxonomy): Eukaryota > Metazoa > Chordata > Mammalia > Hyracoidea > Procaviidae > Heterohyrax > Heterohyrax brucei. Next base: position 85,210,373 of record CM053151.1, on the reverse strand, counting down.
CCTTTCCTGCTTTTCTTTAGTAAGTTTAGCCAGTGGTTTGTCAATTTTGTTGATATTTTCAAAAAACCAGCTTTTGGTCTTTTCAATTTTTTCAATTGCTTTTCTATTCTCTAATTCATTTAGCTCTGCTCTAATCTTTATGATCTCATTTCTTCTGGTGCCTAAGGGGTTCCTCTGTTGTTCTCTTTCTACTTGTTCAAGCTGTAGGGTTAGTTCCTTGATTTGGTTTCTTTCTTCCTTCCAGATGTGTGCATTTATGGAGATAAACAGACCTCTGAGCACTGCTTTAGCTGTATCCCATAGGTTCTGGTAGGAAGTGTTTTCATTCTCATTGGAATCCATGAATTTCTTTAATTCATCCTTGATTTCCTCTATAACCCATGTTTTTTTTGAGTAAGATGTTGTTCAGTTTTCAAGATTTCCACTTTCTACCTATGTTCTTTCTGCTATTGACTTCAACTTTTATAGCTTTATGATCTGAGAAGATGCTTTGCAGTAATTCAATGGTATCGATTTTGTTGAGCATTGCATTATGGCCTATCATGTGTTCAATTCTGGAGAATGTTCCATGTGCACTGGAGAAGAAGGTGTAGTTGTCTGCTGATGGGTGGAAGGTTCTGTATATATCAATGAGGTTTAGTTGGTTAATTGTGTCAGTGAGGTCTTCTGTATCTTTACTGAACTTTTTTCTAGATGATCTGTCTAGTATTGAGAATGCTGAAGTCTCCCACTGTTATGGTGGAGTCATCTAACTCTCTTTTGAGTGTAGGTAGTGTTTCTTCAACGTATTTAGGTGCTCTGATATTGGGTGCATAAATATTTAATATAGTTAAGTCTTGCTTGTGTACTGAACCTTTCAGCAATAATGTCCATCTTTGTCCACGATGGTGGATTTCACATTAAAATTGATTTTGTCTGAGATTAGAATTGCCACCCCTGCTCTTCTTTGTTCCTTGTTAGCTTGATATATATTCTTCCATCCTTTCATTTTCAGTTTGTTCCTATCTTTAGGTCTCAAGTGAGTTTCTTGTAGACAACATATGGATGGGTCGTGTCTTTTGATCCAAGATGATACTCGGTGTCTCTTTACTGGAACATTCAGTCCATTCACATTCAATGTAATTACTGATAGGTATGTGTGCACTGCTGCCATTGTGATGTTTATTTTTATGTTGATGTTTTCTCTGTTGTTCTTATTAGTCTGTTCTGGGACATTCTTTTTTGTGAGTTGATTTTTCACCTTTTTCAGAGCTGGTTTTGTAGCTGTTGAGACCCCTGTGTTACATTTCTTGAAATGGTATGATACATCTTTGTTGTGCTTTACAGCTGCCCTTATGATCCCCTTAATAAACTATATATAAGCCCAATTTTAATTACTACCAGCCTTGTCATCTTCCTCTCCATCTGGAAGGACTATAACAACTGTAGTACATCCCTCTTTTTATTATGATGACACCATAGTTTTCATAATGATCACTGGATTGCTTCTTTGCATATCAAAGCTGTGATTGACTTTGGAGGCTTCCGTAAATGAGTAGAGTACTGAGTAGTGTGTCGTAGAACAGAGAATTCTAATAAAACTGGTTAGCAAATTTTGAAATTCACAAATAATTACAAGGTAGAGTCTAGAAAGGAAGAGAGAATCATAGCTGTGAATAGCAGACACAGTGAAGGAGAATGACAAAGCTGTAGCCCGGAGAAACAGAAACTAATAAGGAAAAAACTACTGGGTCCACTGATACAAGATGTAGCCAGCCTTATGCTTTCGAGCATTTCTGAAGGCACAACCTTATTCTAACAAATTATGGTCATCAAAGCATAGAATGATGATTCTGAACAACCCACAATTAATAATTATATGATGATTCTTAACAACCTACAATTAATAATTAGACCACGTAGTTTCTGTTTAAAAAATGAGGAGGTAAAACTTTGGAGAAAGAATGAATAAAAATGTGTCTTTTAGCTTGTAAAGGAGTATATAAATTTTAGAGTCTTAGATCTTTTATTTATGGAAATCATTTATGACCGAAAGAGACAATGTTATTATATTACTACTATACGAGCTGCTGAGTGATGCCAACAGTTCTTGTGCTTGGCTGCTAACTAAGCACAAGAGGCACCAAGGAAGAAAGTCCTGGTGATCTACTCCTGAAAAATCACCAACTGGACGCACTTATGGAGCACACTTCTCCTCAGACACACATGGGGCTGCTGTAAGTTTGCATAAACTCAATGACAGTTGGAATTTTTTAATATTCACTTTAAAAACAGAAATCCACATTCTTACATAGGAAACTGCCACCTATGCTAGGAGAACTGTATGTGTACAGAGCTGTATATGATATAATCTTTACTGAATGGATACAAGCCATTTAAAAGTCTCACATCAATTTAGTATCTTTAAATGTATAGTTCATTTAAGTTGATAGTACAGAAGCTAAGATTGCAAATTTGAGTCTTCCTATACTATTTATCTGTGAACTCAGATAAATTACTTAATTCCACTGTGCCTCAGTTTCCTCATCTGTAAAATGAACATAATAAAAATTACCTCATAGCATTGCTGGGAGGCTAAATAGAAAGTGCCTGGATCTGTGCCTGGCACATAGTAAGCAGTAAATAATTGTTAGCCAGTTGGTGTTATTATTATATGAAGACTTTCCTACTATACGTTTGTCTGTGCTATTATACTTTGGCAGATACTGCCCAAAACTTCTATGGGTCATTAGAAAGCCCTAATAAATAGGCTCAGAATGAACAAAATACAACTTATATAGATACACAGCAACAGAGAAATCATACCCCCAAATCAAGTGCAGTTAAATCAATTCCGACTCATAAGAATCATAAAGCTCCCAAGGAATACCTAGGAGTGTGAACTGCCAACCTTTTGGTTAGCAGACATAGCATTTAACCACTACATCACCCGAGTTTCCAGAGAGATCATATAACAAAATAACAAGAATGAAACTTTAGTACTAGCATAGACCTGAGTTTGAGTAAGAGTCTCCCTCTACAAATATTTAGGAAGTGCCCACTAAGCACAATATTTACTTGCTAGATTCTAAGCTTCCATTATGAGCCAAAAAATCGCAACTCTAACTCACAGGGGATAATAGTCAAATTCATCTCCAGGTGGGTGGCTTATTCCTTTACATACACTCTCAATGCTCAATTTTCCCATCTGTAAAATGGGAATACTATTTACTTCATGAGAGCTATGTAAGGATTTGATGAGATAACATCTTAAGTGCCCTCTCAGCACAGCACATAATTAGTGCAGGAACTAAAAAAATGGTGGCATGATTGACAGGAAAAAACCCAGGGCTAGCAGTTCAGCTAAAATTATAATTTACAAAGTTTATCAGAGCTTTCGCAATCAACAGATTATTTATTAATCAAACCCCATCACCATGAAAATGATACTAATTTTCGCAAATATGAAGTTTTAACATACTGGTGCTAAACAGGTAGGTCCCATACATATGACCTACCTCTAATTAAATATAAATTCATTACATTTCTTTCTCAAGTAAATTCAGCAGGACTTTTGAAATGAATAACAGAATAGGAAGAGATTATTTTTACCTCAGTGGAAACTTTGATGGTGCACTGGTTAAGGGCTACAGGGGCTATCCCAAAGGGCAGCGGTTCAAACCCACCAGGCACTCCTTGAAAGCTCTATGGGGCAGTTCTACTCTGTCCTATAGGGTTGCGATGAGTCAGAATCAACTCCATGGCAACAGGTTTGGTTGTTTTCTTTCAGTATATCTAGCCCTTTGGGAGAGATTAAAGAACGCTCTAAGATAATTCTGTGGTATTTTAACTTTTTTTTCTAAATATGTGAAACCTAGTCCTGAACCCTGGTTAAATTGACATCGGTGACTGATATACTGCAGAGCTTTACTTTCCAACCATTTTCAGAATAAACACCATCTCTGCTATTTTTAAGTCCCTATTTAACAACTGTAGTTAATTTCATAATTAGTTAGCTATTATGCATATTAAATAATTCTGTTAGTATAATACAGAGAGTTATTCTTAAGACGGTTTAACTTATCTGCACAATAAAGACTTTAAAGCTTGAAAAAGTAAGCCATCATTTATTTACAAGTATATTTGATACCAAAAATGCTCTAATTATGAAAAGCCTTGACTAATTTCTTGGAGATTATTTTCATAGGATCTGACTTCTATACACATTTATGTGCAATAAAAGCCAAAGCCAAGTGCCTATGTGCAATACATACGTGATATAAACAACTAGTACAGGTTGAAGGCACGTTTTCTATACAAACAAAATCAACATCAATTGGGTTGGAAAATGGTCCATTCTCTTTGGAAAGCAATCTGGTGCTTCCTTAAAAAAATGGATATAGATATACCACTTGACCCAGTAATTCCTCTACTTGGAATATATCCTACAGAAGAATCAAGGCCTTTCACACCAACGGACACATGCACAAGAATGTTTATCGCAGCACAGTCCATGATAGCAAAAAGATGGAATCAACCCAGATGCCCAACAACAGAGGAATGGATAGGTAAACTACAGTATATATACTCAATGGAGCACTATGCAATGATAAAGAATAATGATGATTCCAGGAAATATCTCATGACCTGGTTTCAACTGGAAGACATTATGTTGAGTGAAAGTAGTCAGCGACAAAGGGACAAATACTGTATGAGACCTCTACGATAAGATCTCAAAAACAGACTTGTGTATAGAAGAAAAGACTCTGACAGCTGCTAGGGAGGGGAGGGAGGGAGGGCGAGGGGGGAAGGGTTTAGATCAGATGGTTGCTAGAAATCTGGTTGGGTAAAATCAGTGATAGCACACACTAGAAACAAGAATAATATTAAGTGGACTTCAACATAACTTGAACACTCCTTCCATCTTAACCCAACACTGCAAGGACAGAGTAGCTGGGGCAGGGGGTGGGGGACCATCCTCTTATGTGAAATTGAGGCCAATTGGCACAACTAGCATTTTGCTAAGAGGGCTCGCTGCACCCCACATTGATGAGTGGCGTCTGAGGTCTTAAAAGCTGCCAAGCTGCCATCCGAGGACACAGCAAATGGTCCCAACTCAGCAGGAACGGATGCTCACCGAGGACCAAAATGACATAGGGTAAAGACAACCCAGAAGATAGAGAGACCCACATGAGTGGGTTCCTACATTGACTTGGGACCAGAAGAACCAGATGGTGCCTGGCCACCACCAGTGATAGCCGCGATGGAGCTCACTAAGTTGAGTCTCACTGGCAACACAAGAGTAAAAAGGAGTGCACCCTGAGATCTCCACTAAAAGACCTCAATTGAGGGTTCAGTGGTTTCAGTGTTCCCCAAGGAACATGACCCCTGGTCCTGATGCTGCCCTTGCCTATAAATCATAATGAAGGTTCACTCTTCGGACACAAATGGATTGGACTTGGCAATGCACAGTGATCATATATTGGACGCACTTTACGGTTCTATGCATCTATAGGATATTATGCTGCTGACCTCTGGCTGGAGGAAGGAGAGTGGGTGGAGAGAAGGGGAAAGGAAGCTGTTGGGAGGATCAGACATGTACGGAGCAGAGGGGAAGAGTGTGCTGTCACCGGACAGGGAGAGCAGTGGAAGCTGCACATAGGTGGGCACGTAAATTTATACAGGAATGTACATTTTCACTCAGTCTTAATAAAAAAAAATTAAAATTAAAATTAACAAAAAAAATCAACATTAGTTGTTTGGAAACTGTAAGATTTGACTGTGAACAATGAAGCACTCACTTCTTTGCTGACAAATTTCCATTCCTGCTTTAGCTCTTCACACCGCCTCTCCCACTCTCGGGCAGTTTCCAGCAAGAGTAACCATTTGTCCCACAGGGCAGACACAGTTCTGAGCAAACGCATGCCATCACTTTCTGTGCACACGGGTCTCAAGTGACTGAGGACCTGCCGCAGCTTCATTAACTCTTCCTTAGCTGACAGAAGATCTGACACCAAAGCCTTAAGAAAGAAAATAAAACAAAGAAGAGTGGCATAAACTCTAGTCTAATTTTTCTGAAACAAATAATTTTAAATCTTAAATAATTTATGATTTTCAAGCTACCATCGTATTACAAACTGCATTTTTTTAAAGTTCTTTTCAAACTGTATCTATCAATTTGAACCCAGACGACAATTATTTGTGTATTACTGAACTATCCGTGAATTTGGGGTGTGAGGACAAATATCAATGCCATAAACCTGTTTTATTCCCCAATAAGAATTTATTTTCTAAAGGGAATACCCTAAAACACATTTTGTTATTTGTCATGGATTGAATTGTCCCCCCGCAAAATGTGTGTAGGTATTTGGCTAGGCCATGAATCCAGGCATTGTTTGATGTTCCCATATGTTGCAAATCCTGCATCTATGATGTTAATGATGGAAGACGGGTGGTGGCTGTGTTAGAAGGCAGGACTCAATCCGTAAGAGCGTATTGTGCCTCAAAGCAATCTGTTAGGATGTAAAGGAAAAGGAAGCAAGCAGAGAGCTGGGGACCTCACACCACCAGAAAAGAAGCCGTGCTGGGAGCAGGCACGTACTTTGGGCCCAGGTCCCCGTGCCTCAAAAGCTCTCAGTCCAGGGGAAGACTGATGACAGGACCTTCCTCCAGAACCAATGCAGAAATACTTCCCTGGCAGCTGATGCCTTGAATTTGGACTTTTAGCCTACTTTTCTGAGTGAAAATAAATTTCTCATCATTAAAGCCATCCATTTGTTGGTATTTCTCCTGTAACAGCTCTAGATAACTAAGACATTATTTTAAGTCTCATAAATTACATATTTTATCAACCTTTATTAACTACAAAGGCAGCATTTGGTTTTGTTACTGGGTTTCTTCTTTTGGGAGTGGGTGGGGGTAGATCTTAAGCACAGCTGATGTAAAATGTCCTCCTTGCTAATATCACAGATCCTAACATAAAAACAAGCAAGAACTGAAACTGCCTAGTAACAGAGTACAGGGATGAACAGAAAGCAGACCCTCAGACAGCTGCAGCACACTTTCTGTGGACAAAAAGGTCCCGTCACTCAATGATCAGGGTCCAACCACACAGGATGAAATGTAGACCCTTAAAAAGAACAATTGGTAAAGTATACTGGTTTGGAAGAGGATTGTCTTGGGAACACAATTAGATCTCTCTGAATCGCTGCTTCATACTACTCCTTGGCTTTTGGTTTGAGGGACTGTCTTCAGTGTAGAAGTTAGCATCAAGGTTTCTTTGGGTCGGAGTTATCTTCTCTGTGGCCTTGACCCTCCCCCCCCCCACGTTCTATTTGTGCACAGACAGCAAGAGACTTCTCAATACTCTTACCTTGCTCTGTTCCAAGTGCTCTAATGCTTCTTTGTAAGACACTGGCAGCTGGGACATGGCCTGCGCGAGAACATTCTCCACTTGGCTGAAGTCAGTGCCAATTTTCTCTTTAATTTTTCTATAGCCTTTATAATTCTCAAGATACCTAATAAGACAGAGTTAGAAAAGAAGACATTTTACTTAGAATGACAAATTCTCAACTTCCCAGGATGAGCTCAGCATACTTATAAAGAAAGGAATTCAATGATTCTGTATATTGTTGATGAATATATTTTAACAAATTTTTATTGACAACCTCCTCCCAAAAGGGACCTGCATATTATAAATACAAGATTTAACAAATGAGTAAGACTATCCCTAAAATACCTAAGTTGGAGATGATAAAAAAAGTTCATTCTGCTGAAGTGAAAATTGTATCCTTGAACACTGCTAAGAAAAAAACAAAATCCAAACCCATTGCTGTTGAGTCAGTTCTGACTCACACTGATCCTACATGACAGAGCAGAACTGCTCCCACAAGGTTTCCAAAGAACAGCTGGTGGATTTGAACTGCTGACCTTTTGTTTAGCAATCAAGCTCTTAACCACTATGACACCAGGGTCCCTTTTTTCCTTGAGTAATAACTGAAACAGCAAAAACAGACAGCCTTATATAAGAAGTATGGTTAAGCAAATAACAATCCACTTCGTAAAATATTTTATAGCAATTACAATTTTTTTTTCTTTTTATTATGACTGAGTGAAAGTGTACATTCCCGTATAAACTTACATGCCGACCTATATGCAACTTCCACTGCTCTCCCTGCCCGGTGACAGCACACTATTGCTCTGTGCTCCATACATGTCTCATCCTCCCAACAGTCTGCTTTCCCCTCCTCTCCACCCACTCCCCTTATTCCAGCCAGAGGTCAGCAGCATGATATCCTATAGATTCACAGAACCATAAAGTGCATCCAATATATGATCACTCTGCATTGCCAAGTCCAATCCATTAGTGTCCGAAGAGCGAACCTTCATTATGATTTATGGGCAGCATCAGGGCCAGAGGCCATACTCCTGGGGGTCCTTTAGTGGAGATCTCAGGGGGCATGCCTTTTTACTCTTGAGTTGCCAGTGAGACTCAACTTAGTGAGCTCCATCGCGGCTATCACTGGTGGTGGCCAGGCACCATCTGGTTCTTCTGGTCCCAAGTCGATGTAGGAACCCACTCATGTGGGTCTCTCTATCTTCTGGGTTGTCTTTACCCTATGTCATTTTGGTCCTCGGTGAGCACCCGTTCCTGCTGAGTTGGGACCATTTGCTGTGTCCTCGGATGGCAGCTTGGCAGCTTTTAAGACCCCAGACACCACTCACCAATGTGGGGTGGAGAGAGCTCTCTTAGCAAAATGCTAGTTGTGCCAATTGGCCTCAATTTCGCCTAAGAGCATGGTCCCATGCCCCTTGCCCCAGCTACTCTATCCTTGCAGTGTTGGGTTAAGATGGAAGGAGTGTTCAAGTTATGCTGAAGTCCACTTAATATTGTTCTTGTTTCTAACGTGTGCTATCACCGATTTCACCCAACCAGATTTCTAGCAACTATCTAATCTAAACCCTCCCCCCTCCCGCCTTCTCTCTCTCCCCTCCATTGCAGCTGTTGACGAGTCTTCTCTTCTATGCATAAGTCTGTTTTTGAGATCTTATCGTAGAGGTCTCATACAATATTTGTCCTTTTGTCGCTGACTACTTTCACTCAACATAACGTCTTCCAGTTGAAAACAGGTCATGAGATGTTTCCTGGAATCATCATTATTCTTTATCATTGCATAGTGCTCCATTGAGTATATATACCACAGTTTACCTATCCATTCCTCTGTTGTTGGGCATCTGGGTTGATTCCATCTTTTTCCTATCGTGGACTGTGCTGCAATAAACATTCTTGTGCATGTGTCTATTGGTGTGAAAGGCCTTGATTCTGTAGGATATATTCCAAGTAGAGGAATTACTGGGTCAAGTGGTATATCTATATCCATTTTTTTAAGGAAGCATCAGATTGCTTTCCAAAGAGGCTGGACCATTTTGTAACCCCACCAACAGTGTAGGAGAGTTCCGCTTTCTCCACAGCCTCTCCAGCATTTGTTGTTTTGTGTTCTTTGGACCATGGCCAACCTTGTTGGGTGAGATGGTATCTGAATGTAGTCTTGAGTTGAATTTCTTCAATAATTAAAGATCGTGAACATGACCGCATGTGTTTTTTGGCTGCCTGGATCTCCTTTTTAAAGAAATGTCTGTCCATCTCCTTTGCCCATCACTTAATTGAATGATTTATCTTCTTCTTTTTGATATTTTGTAGTATCTTACAGATTATGGAGATCAGGCATCAGTCTGACGTAGAGTTCCCAAATATTTTTTCCCATTCTGTAGGTCGCCTTTTAATTCTATTAATAAAGTCTTTCGATGAGCAAAAGTGTTTGATTCTTAATAGTTTCCATTTATCTATTTTCTCTTCTGTTGACTGTGGTTTCTTAGACAGATTTTGAAGTCTCTCTACGCTGTGTATTAAAACTTCCATTGTTATTCCTACCTTTTGTTGGATGAGCTTTATCGTTTTAGGTTTGATATTTAGGTCTTTTATCCAGTTAGAGTTGGTTTTTGTATAAGGTGTAAGTTATGGATCTTTCTTCAGTTTATTGCAGATGGATATCCAATTTTGCAAGCACAATTTGTTGAAGATACTGTTTTTACCCCAGTTTAATGTCTTTGTCGGGTATCACCTGTTCACAGGCAGATGGTGTCATCTCTGGGGTCTCAATTCTATTCCATTGATCGATCTGTATGTTCTTGTACCAGTACCAGGCTGTTTTGACCACTGTGGCAGTGTAGTATGTTCTACGGTCGGGTAATGAGAGGCCTCCCAGTGAGTTCTTCTTTAGTAGTACATTACTTGTCTGGGGCTTCTTCCCTTTCCAAACAAATTTGGTGATTTGTTTCTCCATATCATTAAAAAATGACACTGGAACTTGTATTAGGATTGTATTATGTAAGTAGATTGCTTTTGGTAAAATAGACATTTTCACAATGTTATGTCTTCCTATCCATGAGCAAGGTAGGTTTTTCCACTTATGTAAGTCTCTCTTAGTTTCTTGACGTAAGAGCTTGTAGTTCTCTTTGTGTTTGTTATTTGTCTGGTTAGATTAATTCCTAGATACTTTATCTTCTTAGGGGCTACAGTAAGTGGTACTGATTTGATGATTTCTTCATTAACAGTCTCGTTGTTGGTATAAAGAAATCCCACTGATTTACTTATGTTTATCTTGTATCCTGAGACTTTGCTGAACTCTTCTACCAGTTGAGTAGTTTACTTATAGATTCTTCAGGATTCTCTGCATATACAATCATATCATCTGCAAACAGGGAGATTTTGACTTCTTCTTTGTCAATGCAGATGCCCTTTATTTCTTGGTCTCGTCTGATTGCTGTGGCTAGAACTTCTAGCACAATGCTGAATAAGAGAGGTGAGAGTAGGCATCCTTGTCTAGTTCCCATTCTCAAGAGGAAGTCTTTCAGTCTCTCTCCATTCAGGATGACGTAGACAATTGGCTTTGTATAAATGGCCATTATTGTGTTGAGGAATTTTCCGTCTATGCCTATTTTGCCAAGAGTTTTTAGCATGAATGGATGTTGGACTTTATCAAATGCCTTTTCTGCTTCAATGGACAAAAATTAGGTGATTCTTGTATTTTGTGTTATTTATGTGGTTAATCACATTAATTGCTTTTCTGGTGTTGAACTAGCCTTGCATCCCTGGTATGAATCCAATTTGGTCAGGATGGATATTTTTTTGATATGTTGTTGTATTGTATTGGCAAGAATTTTGTTGAAGATTTTTGCATCTAGATTCATGAGTGATATCAGTCTGTAGTTCTCCTTTTTGGTTGGGTCTTTCCCTGGCTTTGGTATCAGGGTTATGCTGGCTTCATAGAATGAGTTTTGGAGTACTCCATGCCTTTCCATACTTTGAAGTAGTCTCAGCAGTATTGGAGATAATGCTTCTCTAAAAGCTTGGCACAATTCTGCGGTGAAGCCCTCTAGGCCCGGGCTTCTATTTGGTTGGCAGTGTTTTGATGACATTTTCAATCTCTTCCTTTGTGATGGGTTTATTAAGTTGTTCTGCTTCACGTTATGATAATTTGGGTAGGTGGTATGAATCAAAGAATTTGTCCATTTCCTCTAGATTTTCAAATTCAATTACAATTTCTTTAACGACATGTTGGTCACAAAAACAAAAGAGAGTTCATGTTATAAAATTAAAACAAAAGGCAGGACATTTTATATACAGCAGAATGTTTCATATATTAAAAGTAAATAAGTACAAAATTATATATATAAAATAGTCTAAATCTCCCACTGAAAACCATTTAAAATTAAGAAACAAATATATTAAAAAGAAAACAAACCTGTTAAAAAGAAGTAAGGAATAATGAAAGGCCCAAACTTAGTTAAAGTGAAAACACAAGGAAGTCAGTAAAGCTCTAGGGCTATTGTTCACCTTGAGGGCATTTGACAAGTTTCAGCCATGCTGATCACTTCCTGGATTGTAACAGGTAGAGGATAAAACCCAGAGCCTACCGCAGGGCACAGAGGATAAAACCCAGAGCCCACTGCAGGGTATAGAGGATATAACCCAGAGCCCACCCCAAGACAGTATCTTTACCAGAAGACCCTCTCTACAATGATAGTAGCAATATATATATCCACAAAGAACCAGTCTCCAAAAATATAACCAAGTCTTACAAATCAATAAGAAAAAAGATGAGCCAAACCAATAAAAGTTGGATAAAGGCTTAAAGAGTTATTCTATAGAAGAGGAAATATGATCAATAAGTATATAAAACAAAGTTGAAACTCACCAGGAGTAACCAAAATCTAAATTAAAACCACAAAACAGTACTTCCCACCCATCAGATTGGCAAAAATTAAGTCCTACAATACCAAATATCACTGAGGATAGGGGACATCTGAGAACACTTACATACTGCTGGCATCATGGATTGAATCGTGTCCCCCAAAACTGTGTGTAGCAATTCGGCCAGGCCATGATTCCCACTACCGTGTGACTGTCCTTCATGTTGTGTTTTTCCTATGTTGTATATCCTGATCTCTGCCTGTGGTTAACAGGACAAGACTGGATTATGTTAAAGAGGATTAGGTAGGACGTTACCACTCTTATGAAAGTCACCTCTGCTCCAATGTAAAGAGCGTTTCCCTGTACATGGCTCTCGCCACCTTTTATACTTTAGTCCTACAAGAGATAAAAGGAATGGGAAGCAAGCGGAGAGCTGCGGACCTCATGTCATCATGAAAACGGGGCTAGGGGACAAGTGCAAACTTCCAACCTGAGGTCCCTGCACTGAGATGCTCTCAGACCAAAGACAGACTCACACAACACAACTACCTTCCTCCAGAGCCAACAGAGAGACAGTGTGCCTGTACCTTGAATTCAGACTTGTAGCCTGCTGGACTCTGAGAGAGAATAAACTTCTCTTTCTTAAAGCCATCCACATGTGACATTTCTGTTACAGCATCTCTAGGATGACTAAGATAGCTGGTTTGAGTGGAAACCAGTAAAAATCATTTGACATTAAAATTATAAGGTATGGCTGCCATTCTCCACTGATCACACAGCAAGGCACACATCCTAGGGAAGCTTTCGCGTTTAAAAATGTTTCTGACAGCACTATTTGTGAATGCAGAAGCTGGAAACAACTCAAACATTCATGAACAGTCAAGTGAATGAATTTTAGCATAGACAAGAACGTGAATAAACCTAAGGATCGTTAATGATGAGTTTCAAAATATGAAACCCCACACAAAAAACACATGCTACGTTCAGAAACCCCAGTGTTGTAAAAGTTAAGCGCTTTGGCTAATCCAGGTCGGTAGTTTGAATACACCAGGCACTCCTTGGAAACTCTATGGAGCACTTCTACTCTGTCCTAGAGGATCCCTACAGCTGCAACGACAGGCTCACGCACTACCAAGATTGTGCGCATGGTGCTGCTGTGCGTGAGGCTGCTGTGAGGTGGAACCGACTTGATGGTACCTAACAACAACAACAACATATGTGAATTCAAATGCATGAAAACTGACGTATTAACTCAGTGCACAAAAATACAGTAAAAATATGAAGAACAGCACGGGAATTGACGAATACCAAGTTTAGGGTAATAATTATTTCTTAGAAGAGAATGATGTTTACCTTTGAACCTCTAGTTACAAAAATATTTGATTTACTCTTTATAATCAGTTACTAGTTGCCGCTGAGTTAATTCTAACTCATGGTGGCCACATTTGTTTCAGAGTAGGATTCCGCTTCAAAAAGTTTTCAATGGCTGTGATCTTTCAAAGTAGATTGCCAGTTCTTCCTTTTGATTACTCTTAAATCATATATGAATCAGATATTACACATTGGCATTACACAGAAGAAAATGAAAGAAATGCAATAACATGTTTACCATTTTTTTCTTTAGTGACTTCTCCCATATTTTCCACATTCTCTCTAATGAATATAGGTTAATTATAAAGAAACAACTGTATCTTAGTCTCTTATAGCATTACCTTTAAAAACAAGAACTTACCTTTCTATCTCAGCTGCCTGTACTTTGGCTGCCTCCCTCACAGCTGAATCCTTAGAAATTAATTCCTGTAAAGTACACTGAAGTTGCAGTTTGGCCTCAGGGCTGGATATAGCTCCCAATTTCTCACTGAGATCCCGGATGTCTGCCATTGTTGATTCGAATTCCTCCTGTTTCCGGTGAGGCATCTCTAGTGACCCCTCTGGATGATCAAGGTCTACTCTATGGGATGCAAGGTCGGCTTCAAGGGCAGTGATGATCTCCAGTGCCCTGGTGACAGCTTCATTATAGCATGCCATATTTTCATAAGCATCATTCAAGACGTTCTGGTGAACAAGAGGGTAGACTGTGTGATCAACTTTCGGGATTTCTGTAACTCTTGAATTTTTGCACTGTACTTACAGTATGATCTAGTGTCTTATAAAAGTTTAGTATTCTCACACTTTTAATAATAATATTGTACCAATACATAATAATAATTTTATGCTTGTATAAAAAAACAACTGTTTCTAGTTTTGCTAACAAATCTAATCTAACTAAAAAACACATCCCATGAATCATGTCCAATGATGTATGTTACTGCTCTGAAACTCCTGTACTAGACTATGGAGCAAATAAAACAACTGAATACATTTTATACATATAACTATAATAAATATCCACGAAAAAATGAACAGAAAACAAGCCTGACCTCTTGAGTTTTTAAATTAATGGCTCTGCCACTAACTGTAATTTTGGACATATCACTTAAAGTCTCTAGACCTAGTTGAAATAAATGTCTTCAAAGGTCCCTTTCAGTTCAGCTCTAACCGTACTGTGGTAGTTTATACAGTGTTTCTTCAAATGATATTAAAACCAAACAGAGAAATACTCCACTTAGTCAACATATGATAAGCACCTATTTAAAGAACATATTCAGGTTCATAACATGATTTTACAGTTCTGTGGCATCTTACATCTATGAAAATATTTCAAATATATTTCTTAACAGCTATTTGAATTAAAGAAGGGAGTTAATTCCCCTTAAATTGGATGTTACAGTTCTAGAAACACAGTGTCTTACTGTGTTAAGCATGGTGTGCATTCTAATAAGGCCTAAGATACAGATAGACACTATTATCAGAGGGAAAGGAAGGAGTGTGCTATTGTTGTTCCATAAAAGGGGTAGCAAACTTTTCCTATAACGGGTCAGAGTCCTTGTTTCAGGCTTTGTAGCCCATTCTCTCTGTTAACTCTGCAACTGTTGCATGAAAGCAATACATAATATATATACAAACAAATGCAGCGTGTTCCAATAAAACTTTATTTACAATTCAAGGACAGCGGGCAGAGTTGGCCAGTGAGCCTTAGTATGATGACTCCTGATACACTATCAGATAGATCTTAATATGAATCCTAGTTCTGCTACTGTTGCAAGACACTGAGAAAATTTTTTATTTTTCTGAACTTCGGTTTCTGTATTGAAAACAAGAGCTGATAATAGTACCCACATCACAGTTGCTGCAAACATTAAATTGAAAGGGCTTAGCACAGTGCTGATCACTTTTTAAATTCTAAACAAATGTCAGTTATTACCTGTCATACTTCTGCCTACTCTAGGGTAGGATAAAAAAGCTTTGTTCTGAGCTACAAGTGAGCTCTGAAGAAAAACGAGGTGTCAGACTTGTGCTACATTTAGAGGTAGATCCGTCAGAATTATTTTATTACTTGGATGTAGTTAGGCAGTAACAGAATATTGACTGAAAGTAAATTACCAAGCTGACTCACTGTAACTTTTTAAGTCTCTCACTTAATCCACGTATTTTCCTGTAGATCTGGAAGCTTCTTCAGAAGTGAGGCTATTACAGTAAAACACAAACTCATACATTAAAATCAGATTCATTAAATATCTAACTTAAAAAACAATAAACAGAAACCACTTACTGTGCGCAAAACAATGCTTTTGTTAAGTTGCCTCTGAAGATCTTCAAAGTCACGTAGTTCTGTCTCTGTATCACTAGATTCTAAAGAGTTTTCTTCTTTTTGCTCACCAAAAACAGTCAAATCTTTAATACTAAAAACTGCTGTCTGAATTTGTTCTTGAAACACTTCACAATTGTGTTTTTCATTCTGAATATGTTTAACTTCCAAATTTATAAGTAGAGGCTGCTGTAAGTGAGATTTTATCTGATTTAAAACACGCAAAGCATTTTCCAGCTTGTCGTGAACATTCTTTTCATCTATTTCTTTTGGTTGAGATTCTACCATCAAGTTTTGGAGAACTTGTTGCAGCTTATGATTTTCTTCTGCATAAATCTCTATTTGTAGTACTTCTTTCTTTTTAAATGATTCATCAAAGGCGTTATTTTCACTTAATTTCTTTATCATCTCGTGATACAAGCACGTGGCATTCTCAATTTGCTGATTCAAAACATGGGCGCTGAGCAGACTGCTTTCCGGTGAGGTACTGAAAGACTTTAGAACTGCTTCAGCCTTTTCTTTATTTTTTGAATCCAAAGCCCTCATTTTACTTAGAGATGCTTGATATTTGCTGTGTTCAGCTACAAATGATTCTAACTGCTTCATTTTTTCTTCCAGTTCCTTTTGTTTTTTGAATACTTGGGTTTGTAACTGGTCAAGCTGTGAAACATCCCAGTCTAGTCCTACACAGTCAAACACGTCTTTGAGTTTTAACAATTGCAAGATACCAGATTGAGTAACAGTGAGTCTGCCTTTAAAATTGCTGACCTCATCTTTCACATCTTGGTTTACCTCTTGATTTAGTCGCAGTTCACTGTGCTGTATGTTGTCAACTTCCTTCTGAAGTCTGGATGTTTTTTCATGGAATTCTCTGAAAAAATTAATCTTGTGTTCTACTTCATCCCTTTTACTCTGAATCAATCTGTGAGTTCTACTAGCTCTAGTCTTAAGATTTTGCAGCTGATCAGCCAGAAACAGCCTTTCAAACACACTTAGATCCTTATCCAAGTTTGCTAGTTCCTGAAGATATGTTGAGATTACACTTTCAATTTCTTGTAATTCTTCCCCAGAGGTCTTCAAAGTGACAAGCTGACATTCCAGTTCTGCTTTTGTGGGCGTGGTTTCCATCTTGGGAATTATCAATGTTTCATTCCTTTGAAGGGAAAGGTGAACTTTCTCCATGGCTGCAGAAAATCTGCTTCTTTCATCCAGTTTAAATTCTAATTGCTGTAACCTCTGAGCAGATTCTAAAGCCAGCATTTGGTATTGATTCTGCAGGTCCTGTAGCAGGTTATTTAAATCACTGGGTTCCTGTGCTGACATGTGAGAAGTATTACCTTTGACCTCTTCAGCCAAGGATTCCAACATCTGCTGCTTCTCCAGAATGCCATCGTGCATCCTCTTGCATCTCCTAATCTGTGACAGAATGTCATCTGGGAGAAGGGAAACAGTGTGGCCCAGTTTATCCGACAAATTCTTAACCCACAAAATCATCTCTTTCATCTGGTTGCTTATTTCACATTTCTTGAGCTCACTGACCACATCTAGGTTTAATGGCTCTAATGCTTCCAGTTGTTTTTGCAGATTATTAATTACATCTTCCAAAGTCTTCTTTTCTTTTTCTCCCCAAATCCTCTTCATCTGAAGGTCCGCTTTTCCCTTTAAAACAGAAAATCCATGCTTGATAGTCTCAAATTCACTGGCCAAGGAAACCATGCTTGGGTTTCCTTCTTGTTGCAGAGATGCCAGCCTTAACTGTAGACACTGCTGCTGTTGCTGCACAGATGTGTCCAGGTCCTGGATCTTACTCATTAGGAAGTTGAACTCATCAAACTCCACTACTTGTTGAGAATACTTCTTCTGAACTAGTTGCTCCATCTGTGCCAAATCATGCTCAAGTTGCTTCATCTGGCTTTCCAACAACTTCTTATCCATGTCAGTCAGGTGGGTGGATATATTCTCCCACTTGATTTTCAGTTGGCTTAAAGAATCTTTTTCTTTTTCTATCGATGCCAGGAATTTTTTAATTTTATCTAGATAGGTTGCAATGCCCGTTGTTGCCCTAGAAAAGAACAATATATGGAGCTTGTTTAAAAAATTATTATAAATACATTAACATGTGGTTAGATGTCATTAAAAGATCCTTCTTTGAATTCCTTATTAAAGAAGTATTGTCTAGAAGAGTTCTCTCTCCTTAAAATAAAAATTGGAATCTTATTCACCTTGGCTTTCAGTTAGTGACAATGTAGAAAACTCCTTTACAAAATGAGTGTCGTAAAAATACACAACCACAAGAAAGAAATGGAGAATGAATAGTTTATGTAAAAAATTCTGTAAATTATAAAGTATTGTACAGTGGCTAGTCTAGGACTAAGAAAAATTACTGTAATATTCAACATCCTTGTTATCAAGTCTTTCCAACACTAATGATGTCGACTAAAAACTTTATAATCATCAGGCTAATCTTTTCAACATAAAATTGCCTCATCAAGGGACTATCACGGAAAATAAATGCAGTTAATTCCATTTAGGCATAAGTAAAAAATAAGCAATTTAATAATGGGAAAATGTTTATACACTAAGACTATACTTAGAACCATTAATCATCATTTTCAAAGGCAAAAGGAGTGCACGTATTTTGAAAGAAATTATTACACTACTCAATATGGGTCAAACCATTTAAACCAATTATGTTGATACTAAACTATATATATAAATGTTTTTCTTCTTTTCCAATAGTGTACCACAAATTCTTGATGAAAAGAGTACTGAACTCCATAGAGCTTACACTCATTCTGTAGTTATTCATGGTTTGAATTGTTTAATAAATTAGTTTATAAAACATACTCAATAATTTTTTTTGCATGAAGCCAACAGAGCTTTCTTAAATGGTTTCCATACATAATGTAACATCCTAACACCCTAAAAGCATGACATCCCAATATAAACTCCAGTTCTGTCCAAGGTAGTGGGGCCTGGGCATGAATAAAAAGAATACAAGCCCTGAATTCTCATACTTACACTTTTAGGCTTTCTTTTCCTGTCAACAAGGCTTTCACTGAAGACTCAATTGCACCAAGATGTTCCTGAAAATCTTTAAGGACACAAAATTGGTTTTCTCTATTTTTCTTCAAGGCAATGAGTGTCTGAAGCAGACTGGCCAAATCATGCCCTGAATATCTTGTATTAGAAGGAACCAAGACACCTGTTTCTGTTTGGTGAAGATTCTTGGTTTGTTCCATTGGCTCAGTGGCTGCTTTCTTTGCTTCCAAACAGGCATATAATTTCTAAAAATAAGTCAAGCAAATCAGTGCATACACATTCACTTATCTGTTCATGAATTCACTCATTTTCTTTCCCTTCCTCATTCCTTTTGATAACATGTTCTATCCCAATATGTTTTAAATATTTTACACCTTGCATGCAGAGAAAACAACATTATGTGGTTTTCCCACTGCAATCATGTTAAAATCTATTGGTACAGCATTTACTAGTAGCTAGACCATTCCATTGGGTTAAAAACTTTTGCAATATTCTAAAGAAAATTTATCTTTTTATTATATACATAAGTTACTGCTTTCTGTTTTAGATACATGTTTACTGTTATGTAAAGTTGGAAGTTAAAATTGTAAGGTCATTTTTAGTTTTGTTTTTAAAAACATGGTCATATACTGGATTTTTAGATTACTTTACACAGCTTTAAGTGCATAAATATATAAACACAGCTGTAAAAACAAAAATGAAAGATCTCAATTTTTGTAATTAGGAAAAATAAAAAGAATTTATCAGAATCAAAAGATTACATGACTAAGAAACATAATGACAGCAAGTTAGAATCTTCAAATTTTGTCACTGAATAAGTAAGTTTTGAGAAACTTTGTAGAAGAGAAAGAAGACTAATGTTAATTAAACTCTTCACTTCTTAAATGGAAAGATTTATACAACTTTCTGATTAGTACATAATTATAGAGTTACCAAATTGATCACTTGGCAAAGGTTAAAGAAGACTTTTCACTTTATGCAAGCAACTTTTTGGTAATTAAAATATATTGTATTGCACTGGATAAATGATGCAATCACATCAGGGTTTTTTTTGTTTCCATACCTCTATGTCTTTTAATTGTTCATTTCTTAACATAATATCTAATTCTAAAGGTTGATTTTGCAGCTCATTGACTTTCTGCTCATCTTCAGCATTTTTCATGCTTTCTTGAACACGAAGAGAAAGCTGTTTTGACAAAACCATTTCCACAGCCAAATTCTGAAAACATAAAAAGATTAATTGCTGAACAGTCTACCTTCCAAATCAGTAACTCTAATTTTTCTTGACGAAAACAGTCCAGTTCTTTCTGTTTACTTACATTAAAAACTTAAACATAGATACTAAAGAAGCAAAAGTTTCGAAGTTTATTATTTAGTATTCATATTTACCATGGTGCAGATGGCAGGATGCATAACATGCATTCAGTGTTACCCATTGGAAATTTGAAATAATAAATGGACAGATGGAGGAAACACCAAAGTTTAATAATATCACAGCTGTCAAGTCAATGCCGACTCACAGCAACCCTATAGGGCAGAGCAGAACTACCCTACAGAGATTCCAAGGAATGTCTAGGGGACCGCTAACCTTTTGGTTATCAGGCATAGCAGTTAATCACTATGCCAGCAGGGTTTCCAGGTTTCATGATATGAATACTAAGTTGTACTTTAAACCAATTATCAGTAAGAATTCCACAATGTTTAAGGCAAAACAGGTTATATGTGCAGCAATGCAATCTTTTCTGAGAGCTGCAAGAACTGGAAGCCCTCCAGGGTAAACACAGAGATCGGAAACCTACATTCATTTAGTCACTCTTTTAACAAATACTTATTGAACACTTACATGTCCTAGGCACCATGTCAATAATTTTAAAACACTTCTATTATTTTGAACAACTAGATTTCATTTCCAGATTAATTTATGAATGAATGAAAAACCATTTAATTTTACAATATACTTTCATATTGGTAAGTCTTTCAAGGTTATCAAATCTATAAATAAGAGGTGTCATATCCCGAAACAAAGAAATTGTTGTGTTAAAAAGCTTTCCCCCATACAGGTGAAATGCTAGTAATATGAGAAACTGTGAGAGATATATGCAAAATTCCTGCACTATCTTCAGATTTTTCTGTAAATCTAAAACTATTCTAAAATTAAAGTTTATCTAAATTAAAAAAAAAAATACTATCTGGACTCCCACCACTTCTAACTGGTAAGAAAATCTAGCTGTCCAGTTTTCCTGGTTTTGAAGTGCTCAAGTGGCCCTCAGCACCAGTGGCTTATTTAAAAAGTTTACAAGGGATAGAAATGGTCGATTTTACAAACTTTCCCCAGTCCAACAATTTACTCAAGTGGACTATGGCTAAAATCTACATCGAGAGCAGCTTTACCACAGAAAGACACAGGAAGGCTATGACAGGCAAGGGGAGCTGGCTTCCCGCTAACGTCACGCGCCAGTGGGGGCTCGATGCCTAAAGCCCCAGTTGTGTGAGACGGGCAACTACCAAGACATGGTCACTGAGGAAGCGAGCCTCTCGAGTTCCCCCACAAAGCCACCCAAGGAACAAGGGCACCTGTGCTGAAGGCTCTACCTAGGAAGGCTGTATTTACTATTAATTATTTACTCAGAGGATGGAGCACCCTGGGAGAACACCAGGCACAGTTGCAAAGGCTTCCTTCAGGAGCAGAAGAGAGGATTCTGAAAAACTAGAAACCACATCAAAATTCCACTTGCTTAGCAACCCCGAAAGCCATGTTTCTCCCTTTACACAAAATCCAGAAGAATCCCTCAAACAAACATTTCAAAGTTAAAAGAGAACATGCTTTTGCTCATACGAGAAGGGTTGGAGCACTCAGACTCGAGGAGCTCCCTGGCGCATGGGAAGATTCTTTGACTGCTGGTCATCTGTCGCTCATTGGTCTCTGCTCTGTTTCCATTCTGATTTTGAAAGCATATTTATAACATTTTAATTTTAAATTATGAAATACTTTAAACAGAGGAACAGAGGTAAAAGAACAACAAAAAAGAATGTAACAGATCTCATCACCTACAACACAGACTTAAGAGATACGTTAAATGAAGCCCCAACCTACAACCTTTTCACCTTGTTCTCCCCAGAACTCATCAATAACTTCAGTGAACATAGTCAAAGAGTTGGTATTTTTCCCTAATCCTCTCTTATATTCGATGCTAGTGGATCTTAGTTTCTGTCAACAGAGTGATTGTGAAATGTTTACCACTACAGTTTTGCAAGTAAGGTTGAGTTTTTCTTTATATACTTGCTGGCCACATGAGTCTTCCTTCTGCAAATTGCTTTTGTACAGCCCTGGTCTTTTTTTTATTGGGTTTATTGGGTTGTTCGTGGTTTCTGGCGTTCTTTGCACATTCTGGATACCAGTCGTCTAACAATTACATGCAACATAAGTTATCTCCCAGTATATGTCACTGAGCCAGCTTCGATGCACAGCAACCTTACATACAAATGAATGCAGCAGTGCCCACTCTGACACCACCGTCACATTTATTTTTATGCTTGAGCCGATGGTGTGTCTTGTTGAAAAACAGCTGAACATTTTGATGTGATCAAATCTACCAATATTTTCCTGTTTGGGCTATTGTTCCTACTGCCTGTTTAAAAAAGCCTTCTACACCCTGAGAATATACAAACACTCTTCAATATTCTCATGCATAAATAATGCACAGCTAAATAAGAAAAAGATGGAAACAATCTCAGTGCCCATCAACAGATGAATGCATAAATGAACTATATTACACAAGCACAATGCAACACCACACAATGGTAAGTAACCATGACGAATCCACACAACATCTCAAACACTGGGTGAATCTAGACGGCATTATGCTGAGTGAAATAAGTCCATCACAGAGGGCAAATACTATATGAAACTACTATTATTAAAACCTCAAGAAAAAGCTTACACACAAAATCTTTGATGGTTAAAAGGGTGGGGACTGGTGGGAAGGGAAATCATTAACTACCTAACAGGTGTTAACACTAGTGAGGAAGGACAACACACGATGTTGGGGAAGTCAGCACAAGTTGACCAAAGCAAAACCACAGAAGTTCCCTAGACACATCCAAACACCTCGAGGGGCCCAATTACTGGGGCTGAGGGCTGGAAATCACGGTCTTGGGGGGGGTACTAGGTCAATTAGCAGTGTCTGGGATCTTAGAAGTTGTGGGAGCTGGTAACTACAATATATCTACTTAGTCCCATGCTGTTGGAACAGGGGGAATGAAAACCATAGGTACGAGGCAAAGATTAATCAAGGGACTAATGAACCCTAACTACCCCAGCCTCCACCCGACTGGATCAAGCACAACTAGAATCTAATACAACCATCAAGTGCTCTGACAGGGACCATGACAAAGAGTCTTAGACAGAGCATGGAAAAAAATGCAGAACAAAGTTCAAATTCACAAAACAAGATCAGACTTACTGGTCTGACAGAAAGTAGAGGAACACGGAGGCTATGGCCCCCCAACGCCCTGCCAACACAGAACTGAAGCCACACCTGAAAAAAACGACACACTTTTCAGCCCTAGATGGGCCAAGAAAACCAACAGCAACCCCCATGAGGAACGTGCTGCTCAGTTCAGTCCAATACACAAGACCAAACGGGCAGTAGCTGTCCCCAGGCCAAAACAAGAAGGTAGGAAGGGACAGTGTAGTCCTGGAACAACAGACACAGGCAATCCAAGAAGTAAAGAAAAAGGGGAGACTGCTGACACACTGAGGGATTACATCCCATGTCAAAAAACAATTCATGTATAAGTTTTTGAATAAGAAAACACTTTTTTTTTTTTTTTAAACTGAGGGACCAAGATAAACAATGTCAGAACTAACTCAAGATCCATGACTGTTTCTTCAGTAAGTTCTGTCCTTTGTTTTTGTACCAGCTCTTGGGAGCTCACTCACAGCTGGGAAGACCCTCCACATTGTACCTACACGTCTGATAGATATCATCAGGATTTATCTATGGATAGCTCCTTAAGCATCAAAATCATAAATGCTCAGAAAATTGTGAAAAGAAAAATAGATGATTCAGACACACTAACAATTACACCCAATGATGAGAAGACGAAGTCAGTAATTACAGACAAAAGGCTTTTTTTTAAATGCAATTGTGTCATGTAAACTGACATTTGGGAAGTCTAGAGAAAGACAGATCATTCAATACTAGTTAAGCTGTAATGCTGCTTTATAATTTTTTAGAAGACTAATACATTGGGAATGTATTATCTTCCCTGTTTTCCTTCTTTATCATTGCTGTTTACCGGTAACTAAAATCTTAAGAGATTAGGCAGTCTACTTTTTAACCACTGTTCAATTTTTTAATCTATGTAGGAAGGGGGAGATGGATAACAGATCTACCTGCTTCTGCTTCAAAACTTAGAAATTCACACCTATGAAAATACTTAGTTTGAACTAGAATTTATATCGCAACACCCCAAGCATTCACTCTGCATTTTGCCTTCTTTTCCCTCTCAACCTGCCTTCATGTTTCTGCTATGATATGAAAATGTTCAGTCAGAAAATATCCTTTCAATTTCACCTAAAATTCAGTTCTTGACCCTAGATTCACATGGATACACGCCACAATGACAACTTTTCAAAAAGGCAACCATCTTCTTAACAAGACTCTCAGACGAAATAAAGCCCATCTTTTTAAAAGTTAAAAAAATATTTAAAATCATTTAATAGATTCCAAGAAGGCATGTGAAGTAAATATTAGATTTTTAATTAATATTAGATTTTAAGCTATTGCAATTGTGTCCTTACATCCTAGCCAAATAAAAACAAGTCCCAATAAATTTGTGCTGATGAATTACACACTTACTGTTTACCTGCTTTAATTAGACTTATGATTTGGTCAAGCGTGCTTTTGTGGGCTCTGTGTATTCATTGAGAGTCATGTTTAAGTAATTTACACTGGGTTGGGGCATTTTTCAAATTACGCTTCTGTTACAGTTATCCAGGCAGGTCCCTGGGGGGCACACATGGTTCACTCTCATCTTCTAGCATAGAGGTTGGCGGTTCAAACCCACCTAGCAGTGTCACAGGAGAAAGCCCTGGTGATCTGTTTCTATGAAGACTGCAGTCAACCAAACCCCCAAAAGCAATTCTACACTATGTCCACAGAGACATCACGAGTCAGAATCAATCAGACAGCAACGGGTTTGGATTGGTTTATGTACATATTTTATCTTTTACTAGTTGTTGCTGTCCAACTTTAAAACTGCTCTATATTTTTGATTGTTTTATACTGTATTGAGTAAACTAAACCCAGCTAACATTCTTAGTCAGGAAAAGCAGCAGCACAGATTCAGAAAAATATTCATCTAACAAAAGAAATGAGAAACAGAACATTGCTAGAGAATCCAAACTTGTTTTCTATATTCCAGACCTGTGAATACTATTTGAAGATTTAAGTCCTTCTATCTTCTGTGAAAACATAATTTTAACTCAGTATCATAAATCAGAACTCATTTAAGATTGAGTCAACTTTTAGTCAGTTAAAGTTTTATTACCGGATTATACAGTTTTTAATATATGCTACTGAATTTTGGAGGTGTGAAGTCAAAACAGATCTGAGAAATCAATTTAAAAGTTGATCAGGCAACTTCCTGTAGTAACGTCATAGAAAAGGACTTTGCCCCACCTACCTTTTAAAATCTGTTTCATAGAACGTGTTCAGGTATCTCTCCTCTGTTGTTTATCTATTTCTCTTTAAATACTGTTAATACTTCAGCAAGTTTGTTTTATACATATAACCCTAAAAGTCTCACCCACTGAGCCCTTAATCCTAAAACATAGTTCCCCAGCAATAGCTAACACTGTGAGATTTACAAGACTTTCCTTGTGGTCAGAGAGATGCTCCCTTGGCATTTAACCTTGTGCTACACATGTCTAAAAAATTCTATCTAGTGCCTTTAATCCTTCATGCCTTTTAATTTCAATAAGATAACGGAAGTTCATGTTCTTTGGATACCTGTTGATTACGCACTCCATAAAAAGTCAGTAAGAACTCACACCTTAATGGTCTAACACTAGCTATAATTCCCCAGACCCTGGATAGTGAGATGTTGCCTGGAAGGGAATGAGATGTTGCCTGTCAAGGAGACTCTTCAAATATAGCTCTCTGTGCTTTTCGATCTCAAACTTGAACTTACCAGAAAGTACTTCATGAACTATAGGAAACATACCAATTTGGCTGTCTATAATGAAAAAACAAAAAAACTCTTCCTTTTCCCCAGGGAAAATTCAGAACCTGAAAGTTGATATTCATATCCTAAATGATCTGACATTTAAAAATATATTTGCAGCACAGGGTTAACATAAGAATAAAAAGATAAGAACCATCTTTTCAGTCTCTGATTTCATTGTAGAATAAATTAAAAAAAATGTTGAATTCTAAGAAAACAGGCAAAGTACATTTTATTTTCTTTTGCCTTTTCTAATTTGCTTTTGTGTTCTTGACCCAAGAAATTCTATCTGATTACATATCAGACAGAATAATAAGCCTAAATTGATGACTGACATTTTAATAGACTGAATGGTAATATCTCACCACTCAAATCCTGGACAGTTTTCTAAGGGCTCTTTCCACAAGTGGGCTTCATAAATAGCCACATATTGAGGCTTTAATTACAAAATAAGAACGCTGATTCTCTCTCCTCTTTTCATAGCCCAACGCCTCTTCATGCTCAGACTCAGTGTCTTACAGAATGCAATACCAACTACTTACCTTGTTTGTTTCCCAGTCTCCCTCCAGCTTCTCCACTGCAGCCAAGTTCTGAGTGGTCTCCTGCCCATCAGAAGTGACCTGTGTCTCTTTGCCCAGAAGAGTCAACTTTTCTTTCTTTTCTGTCAAGTATTTTGATTTGAGGATGCTCTTCAGACAATTTTCCATCTCCTCCTTAGCAGATTCAAGTCTGTTTTCTAGATCTTTTTGTTTACACTGAAGTGATGTTATATCATCCTTAATAATCTTCTGTCCCACTGGAGATGTATTTTGCTTGATGGATTCTGCTAAAGTTAAAATCTTCTCTAATACACCATCTTGTAAAATGAGTTTACTCTCTAGTTCCTGCAAGTGGAGAAAAGAATGTCACAAAAAAACTATCTCCATTTGACTGTCACAAGAGTGAAGCGAATTTTTTAAATCACAGTATGTTCTGTTTCATGAGTGCAAAATACATAAAACATTAAACTCACATCACAAAGAAGAAACTCTGGGTAAAATTTAAACCAGTGTAGCAGCCCAGATCAAATTCTCAAATCGATTTCACTGGAGACTAGAAGTTTATAAGTAACACAAATATTTTTCTCAGCACAGTACCGGGAACGTAAGAGACAGTCAATAGATAATCAGTGAATATATATTTTTTGCAAAAGACTGCCTTTTTACACAGTGATAACACTAAATCATACATACCTACTATGCGCAATGCACTGAAAAGGACTAAAGTCATTAAGAAGGTGTCTACGTGAATCTATTGTTAATATTTAAAATGCAGAGCAAAGCTTTGCAGGTGATGAGAAATCAATCTAAGGCTTGAACCAATGTTTACTAAATACATGAATAGATGAAGTTAATTTGTGAACTCTGGGCTCAAAACGAACTTAAAGTATTATAGTAACTATTGATGTTACTGTTTAAATAGAATAAGCCTTAAAGTTACTTGGTTAACTATGTATGATTTATTAGTCACTCTTCAGCAACACAGGGGTTGAATGCTATGTCTGATAAAAGGTCAACAGTGAAATCTACCAGGCACTACTTGGAAACTCTACGGGGTACTTCTACTCTGACCTATAAGGTCACTATGAGTCAGAATCAACTCAACAGCAGTGGGGTGGGTATCCTAACTGAAGAGTCTTGGGTGGAACAAATGGTTAATAAGCTAGGCTGCTAACTGAAAGAGTAAAAATTCTAGTCAACTCTGTGGAGACTCAGAAAAAAGGCCTGGCAATCTATTGCCCCAAATCAGCCACTGAAAACCCTATGGGAGACAATTCTACTCTGACATGCATGTTGTGATGGCTATGAATCAGCATTCACAGCTGGTACCCTAACAGCACCATAAAATAAATAAATGTGCATTCATTCATTCATTTATTCAACCAACCATCAGAACTATGCTAGATCTTTAGGCTAGACATGTGTAAAATAAAGTGTTTTCAAGTACTTATGGTCTAACAGGAAAGAAACAGAAGTAAACAGACAATTATAATACAGAAGATCTATGCTATGAAATACACACAGATTATAGTTTAGAGGAAACAGGCAAAATCCAACCCAGACATCAGAAAGCATGTCAATGGGAGAAATCGGTGATAGCACACATTAGAAACAAGAACATTACGTGAACTTCAGCATAACTTGAGTACTCCTTCCATCTTAACTCAATATTGCAAGGATAGAGTAGCTGGGGCAGGGGGCAGGGGACCATGCTCTTAGGCGAAATCGAGGCCAATTGGCACAACTAGCATTTTGCTAAGAGGGCTCTCTGCACCCCACATTGGTGAGTGGAGTCTGGGGTCTTAAAAGCTGCCAAGCTGCCATCTGAGGACACAGCAAATGGTCCCAACTCAGCAGAAATGGATGCTCACCGAGGACAAAAATGACATGGGGTAAAGACAACCTAGAGAGACCCACATCAGTGGGTTCCTACATCGACTTGGGACCAGAAGAACCGGATGGTGCCCAGCCACCACCAGTGATAGCCATGACGGAGCTCATAGAGATGAGTCTCACCAGTAACACAAGAATAAAAAGGGGTGCATCCTGAGATCTCCACTAAAAGACCTCAACTGATGGTCCAGCGGTTTCAGGGTTCCCTTGAGAGCGTGGCCCCCGGCCCTGATGCTGCCTTTACCCATAAATCATAATGAAGGTCCACTCTTTGGACAGGAATGGATTGGACTTGGCAATGCAGAGTGACCATATATTGGTTGCACTTTATGGTTCTATACATCTATAGGATATCATGCTGCTGACCTCTGGCTGGAGGAAGGAGAGTGGGTGGGAAGGAGAGGAAAGGAGGCTGTTGGGAGGATGAGACATGTATGGAGCAGAGAGGAATAGTGTGCCGTCACCGGGCAGGGAGAGCAGTGGAAGCTGCATATAGGTGGGCAAGTAAATTTATACAGGAATGTACATTTTCACTCAGTCATGTTAAATAAAAAATAAAAAAAAATAAAGTAAAAAATAAAAAAAAGGAAAGCATGTCAAGAAGCTTTCTGGAGGAGGTGATAACTGAGCCGGGTCTTGAAAGATAAGTAGAAGTCAGCCAGGTGATGGAAGGGCAGGAGGAGACAGCATTACAGATAAAAGAAAAATTATGACAAAATGTGAAGAGGCAGTGGTGTACATACGGCATTTAGGAATCCATAAGGACTCACTCACGCTGTAATCAATACAGATTTTTTTCAAAATATCTACCATGTTTTATACCTGCAGCTTCTGCAGTTTTTCCTCAACTGCTATTTGATCCACAGGCTTATCAGAGAAACTGTGAAGTTCCTTGAGAAAACTGTCCAATGTCGTATTCAGGTCTGTGACACAAACCTGGTACATGTCGTGTTCTTGAACATGACCTTCCAATTTTTGCACAGAATCCTAAAAATAAAACCACTGACAATTTATAAGTTATTTACCTCTGAACTTTTTCACTCAAAAAACTGATTACATTTTTCACAAATACTTCTTTTATGAAGCTGTGTTTTGAAATAGGAATATGGCCATAAACTGTATAAAACTCTTTAAAAATGATTTAAAGTTTGAGATGTTTCATTGCAAAAGAACAACCGTTTAGGAAACCACCTTTGTTGCCCCTGTGCGTCTCTGCCTTCAGTTTACTTCTGAAAACAATTTTGTCTGTCAAGAGGTTTTCAAAACTAAATGGCTACAAATTACATAATCAAATCACAAACACCCATAATAAAGCAGCTACCTTAATTACCCAAATACCCACTGGTAATGAGACTGTAAGATCAGCCTAACTTCAGATCCCTTTCCTAAGACTCAAACTCCAAAGCTGTGTGTTAATAAAAAGTAATCCTAACTGAAAGGCTTTTCCAGCATTTTTCCCTGGGATGAAAAATAATAAGGTGTCCATATATGATCATAAATGTATTAACTATTTATTATAAACTGAATTGTATTCCCCCCAAATACGTCTTGCAATCCTGGCTTCCACATCTGCAAATTGGATCCTGTTTCGGGAATAGAGGTTTCTTTGTTATATTAACTAGGGCACAGAGGAATACAGTGGATTCTAAATATAATAACTTCTGAGTTTGTTTTTTTTAACAAAAAAGTAGAATGGACACAAAGAAACATATAAGGAGAAGAGAAAGACACGGACTACACAGATGGATTTGCAAGGACTGTTGGCAGCAACTAGAGACTGAAACAGACAAAGAAAGACATATCCTCAGAGACACATCCTAAATGTGGATTTCTAGTTTCCCAAACCGGGAGAAAATAAATTTGTGTTTTTCAAGCTAGAACATCTGTGTTACAGCAGTGCTAGGTAATTAAGACATTATTAAACTACTACAGCCAACCAGATTTTGTATCAAGGTAATTCCTACCCTGAATGTGGCTTTCAGTGGGCTGCAAAGAATTATAAATGGTTTTCTCAAGAGAATACACCGTGTCATTAAGAGCCAACATTTTGCCTCGTAACTGTTTAATTGCAGATTATACAGAAAGACTTCCAAACTGGGGTACTGTTTAGAAAGTGTATACAGAATAACTAACATAAACTACTGCGATAGACAAAAGATGGATGGATGGATGGACGGACGCACGGACAGGTGGACAGGTGGATGGGTGGGCGGGTGGATGGACAGATGGATGATTATGATGCTGCCTCCTTTATAAAGAGGACTTAAAGAAAAAAAAAAAGAAACTTTGATGAGAGGAAACAGCATCATCATCAAATAATCTACAGTTTGGTCCTCTACCAAAGCTCACTGTATTAATTCTCCCATTCTTGAGGAGTTAACTTCTAAATCTAAAAATGATCAACTCAATTTAAGAAACTTTTGGCCTAAGACAAGAACAAAAACTAATTCCAAGCGCAAATCTTCTCTTATTGATTCATACACATAATTATGACAAGTAAAAATGTTTTGTTTGTCCACTTTACCTGCAGCTGGTAAAGAAGACTTTCATGTAGGTGCTTTATTTCCAGCCAAGGATCTTCACTGAAGCTAGGATTTTTAGTGCACTCCAAGAGGTAATTTCCTTGAGATTTTAACTCTTCTAGCAAGGATGTCAAATCTTGTGTTTTCTGGAGGAATTTTTTGTAATTTTTTAACTGAGCTTTCTTTTCCTGCAAACCATTCTGCAGAGCAAAGCCCGCTTCTTGTTTCTTCCTCAGTTCTGTAAGCATCAGCCTCAGATCTTCCTTGCTTTGCAAATATTTCTCTCCTTCCAGCAGAAGCTTTTCTTGATGGCTACATTTAACAAAATACTTTATAGGTGAAATGACGTTTAATAAAATGGAGTGCCATTTTGCATATCATAATGCAGTATGTGTTATAATAATATAATAATATTTATTACAATAACCATTCAAATAATACTAATGTATAATATTCCCAGAAACTCTTTGGCCATATTATAAATAGAACTGAGTTTAAATATGAAATTAAGATAGAAATGACATGTAGTCAGAGTGACCATATCATGTGTGCACTTCACGGTTCTATGCATCTATAGGATGTCGTCCTACTGGCCTCTTACTAGAAGAAAGTGGAGAAGGTAGAGAGGAGTGGACAGGAGATTGTTAAGAGGATATGACATGTACAGAATGGAGAGGAGGAGGGTGCTGTCACTGGGCAAGGAGAGCAGAAGGAGCTGCAGATAGGCAGGCGTGCAAATTCTTCGGACACAAATGGACTGGACTTGGCGATGTAGAGTGACCAGATAGTGGGTGCACTCTATGGTTCTATGCATCTATAGGATATCATCCTGCTGACCTCTGGCTGGAGGAAGGAGAGTGGGTGGAGAGGAGGGAAAGGAGACTGTTGGGAGGATGAGACATGTATGGAGCAGAGAGGAATAGTGTGCTGTCACCGGGAGAGCAGTGGAAGCTGCATATAGGTGGGCATGTAAATTTATATGGGAATGCACATTTTCACTCAGTCATAATAAAAAATAATAATAATAAAATAAATTGAATTGTATGCTTTCACTCTATCACAATTAAAAAAAAAGAAATTACGTGTAGTAGTATTGAAATATAATTGTTACATAAAATTTGACCTGAGAATATTAACCAGTTAAATTTCAAACTAGTCTCAACAGTTCTTGTTATATAATTATCCTATATTTACTTGTTCATATAATATAAGCCAACACTCAGTTGTTGACCAACTAACTAGTTTACATTTTCTAGATGCTTAAATTTATGTATTCATACTTCCTCAAAAAAACATAAAAGTGTCATTTCCACCAGACATTACATGGATCATTTAAGATTGTGATATATGAATTAAGAATTTTCACTAGAATCATATAAATTGAATCAGTAACTATTTATAATATTCAGGCATTTAAGAATCAGCTAAAATACATATTAAAACATTATTCTACAGAGGTATCATGCAGGCATTCTAAGGTTGTTTAGGGGAAGGGATTTTGGGTGCAGAAAGCAGGATATTGAAGATGGGATGGTAAGATGATGTTAATTTGCTACTAACAATCCCACAGTGATGCACCAGCTATACTTAGCACTGCAACAGAGCCACGACAGCCACTCCCATCCTGTGCCAAGAAATATTCCTTGTTTCTCCCTCTCACATTGTGAATGGTCCTGACATTGCTGATTTTCTCTTTAACAGATATCTTCAGCTCCAGGAGCCAGACAAAACACACTTGTTATGGCTTCACTGCAGCGAAAAACAACGCAGCTGCTGAAGGCATGCCCTTTACCTTAGATACGTGTTGGCTAAGAGGAGTGTGTTGTCCCACTGACTGTTGATGTCAGTAAGAGTCTTCTGAACCATGGGAGTCTTGATGTTCTCCGCCTGCTGGGTGATGGTCTGTATTTTAGCGTCCCCTTCAGGCTTCAGTAAAATGATTTCCTGAATTAAATTGAAAAAAAAATCTTTTATAATTTCATTCATATTACTTACGGATATTACATGTATGTTTTATCTGTAAACATTCTATTGAGATTCTAACTACAGAGCATATTTCCAAACTTGACCTTTCATTTTTACACATAGCCAAACAGATTCTCTACCTTCATGTTATACAAGGTTAGTTCTCATTAAACATTGTCCAGTTTAATCTGACTGCATGTCTGCTCTCGCCTTCACCTTCAACTGCCTATGAGGAAGCTGTATGCCAAAAAAAACCCTGGAAAATCCTCCTTTCAATCCACTCCATTATTTATAAATGGAGAGTCACAGTAACAATAGCAACAAGGAGGTGTTTTTGCTTGCTTTTTTCAGCAGAGATTCAACTATGGCTTCCCGCAAGGAAATGCAGCATCCCTTATGTCAACAATCATTTCTCCACTGTAACATAATTTAAGTCCTTTTCTCTGTTTTTCTCTTTACTTCCTTCATTCTAACAATCATGTTCTTCTCTTCCTGGAAATACTACTTAAGATTCATCTTCTCTGGGAAACATTTTAGAAATAAGTATCAAAGAATTTCAATTAATTAAGTCTCACCAGCCTCTATAGCTCTTAATGTTCTTCACCCTTTTTTACTCCAAAAAATGCTCAGTGAGTTTTTGATTCTCCTGGAGTTCCTCTTATGTGCACATGCTTTAGTCACATGTATTTTTAACTAGCAATACCTATTTAATTTCCCCTTAGACAATGAACTCAGGGGACTCAAGTCTTCTATGTTCTAATATCCAACGACCATCAACAGCCCACTCTAAGTATCTAACAAGCTTCACGATCCATATGCACCCATTCTGGACAAGACGTCCTCGCCACCTCTGCCCTGAACATGGCTGATGTCCCTGCCATGCTGACATACATTCTTTTTCTATTCCAACAATATCCCACTGGCTGCGGTTCCAACTTATCATCTTTATGTCAATTCTTCTGCACTCACTAAAGATGAATAGCTAGGCCTTGCCCTCTCAAAGGGAGAGGACATACTTTCTTTCATGAGCATTAAAATAATTTTAGACTCATCACAATCCTCTTTTATAAGGGGACTGACAATCTGAATTTCCTCAACCTTTCCACAGTGATTCCATTTTCCATTAAGAAACAAATCTTTGCAGCTTTCATCTAAAAGTTTTCAAAATGAAGAGTTCACCTAACCTCTGGCATTTAGTTTCCAGTCTCATCTCTGAAATTTAGTTACCTTTATTTTTTGGATTCTTTCTTCAAGTGGCATTTTGCCTTCAGATGAATTCAAAACTATAAGGGACTCTTTAATCTCCGTTATCCAATGAATTACTTCATGAGCAAGATCATTAAAGCTCTGGTTCTCGGTAAGAGGTAACTTATCTTCTTCCTCAGTTTCACATACTCGTCTCAATAATGTCTGGTATCTATCAATCAAATATGTTGATTGAGCTAGTATTTCCTCTTCTTCAGTAAGCCCATATTCCTTCAAAGAGTTGTTCAGCTGGGCCAGAGATTCAAATTGTTCCCTGTAAATTCCAAAGATTATTGAAAATGTACAGGAGTCACTACAGCACGGACGAAAACCATACTCTCAAGAAACACACTTCATACAAGATCAGCTGTACCTCTTTCTATCCAATGCATGCCAAAATAACTCAGTTTTTTCTCCTGAGTCTTCCATTGCTTTCCATTTATGTTCTTGATTAGTCAGCCAATTACTTAGGTCTCTGTGGTCATCCTGGAGTCTGAAAGAACATTACATATGTTAGAATATAAAATAAACAAAAAACACAAGAAATACTCAACATCATGGAATTTCTTTATGATGCTGGCACTACAGAGAAGGTTGACATGAACCTTATAAGCCATCCACGTTTTTACTACATATATTTAAAATTCTTTAGAAAAAATTTAAATTGCAATATATCAAAACTAGAATAGCAGTCTCTATTATAGTGAGACTTTACAATATTAAAGCAATGAGCCACGAAAAATGTATTATATAGAACAGAATGTAAACAAAATTTTTGAATATCAGACACAGTGTGAAGAATTCTCCAAACTTCCATATATTCCTAAAGCCAAACTGGACTAAAAGAACAAAATGCGTGTGCACTGTGTAACCTGGTGTTTGCTGTACTGAAGCACAGTACATGTGGAGACACTGTCAGATGGGATGTTTCCTACACATCACACTTAATTCCTACCTCAGCAGCTGCTGTAAGCAGTCATCAAACTCCTTCGCTCGTGCCTGGCAGATGGACTTCATATTTTCTAACTCAAATTCTTGACTTGTGATCCAACTGCTAAGTTCCTTAGCATTTGCTTTGGGTAGATGTTTCTTCACCTGATTCAGTACAGTTCCTATCTGCTGTATTTTACTGTCTCTTCCTTCAAGAGTAAGGAAATCCTTAAAAAAAGAAAGTCAGTTATGTTCTACTGGCAAGTATGTTCTGTTACCCACATCCTATTTTCCAAACTAGTATATAGGCATGTCACCCACTTAGGGTTAAATATAAATAAAGGGCTAGGTGGATGCAGTTAAATCCAATGGCAAACAATCAACAGAGGATTTATATCAGTTCTAGAATGTGTGTCTCACTTGCATTTGCCTGACTTTCTGGTAATTAAGTCACGCAGATAGTACAGTGCCACCATGAAGGTCAAACACAACAAAGCTGGGAAAGCTACACTGCTTAATTCTGACTGCGCTCAGCTTCTTCTACACACTAGACTCTTCTGGGTAATCAACACGCGTAGCTAAACAAACTATATTTCATTAAATTTTCCACAAATCAAATTTTATTTTAATGTCTGTATTTCAAGATTTGGGTGTTAATTGCTGAGGTCTATGTAAAGTTAAAGGCATGGAAAAAAAAAAGTAGAGCAAAAAGTATGACTTTCAACTAAAAAAGAGGAGATTATATCCAAAAAACTTGGTCCTTCAAAGCAATAAATTGATCTAAATTTGAGTGTGCTATATAAAATTTTGGAAACCCTGGTGGAGTAGTGGTTAAGTGCTACATCTGTAAATCAAAGGCTTGCAGTTCAAATCTGCCACAAGTTCTGTGGAAACCCTATGGTGCAGTTCTATTCTGTCCTACAGGGTCACTGTAAGTCAAAACTGACTCAACAACAATGGGTTTGATTTGGGGGGGCTTACATAAATTGTAAGGAGCCATGGTGGCACAGTGGTTAGAGTGAACAACTATTAACTGAAATATAAGTGGTTTAAAATGACCAGCAGCTCCCTATGAGAAAGATGTGGCAATCTGCTTCCCTGCAGATTTGCAGCCTTGGAAATCCTGTACGGTTGCTATGAGTTGGAATTGACTTGAGGGCAGCAGGATTTTTTTTTTTTTTAATACATGTAAATTTTAAGGAGCACTGGTGGTATAATGGTTAAGCCTCATCTGCTACCTGAAAGGATGCAAGTTCAAATCCAATAGCCACTTATTAGGATAAAGACTTGGTGATCTGCTTCCATAAAAATGACAGCCTAAGAAACCCTATGGGGCAGTTCTTCTGACATCACGAGTCAGAATCAATTCCATGACACACAACAACAACATGAATTTTAAATGGATCCGTGTACCGTGTCATTTATTGCAGGCTATCGTCTACTGCATTGTCCACCACAGAGGCTGAGGCATGTCTACTTGGTGCACTGCCAAATCCCCAGGGCTGAAGTGCTGGGCCCATGAGACTTTTAGAAATGCTTGTTGAGTAAATACTTGGCTTAATAAACTTAATTCTATTGCAATTGGCAGTTTATTGCACTTGGTGAAAAGGCATCACATTCACATGGTTCAAAATACCAATGAATATAAAAAGATATAACACGAAAAGTTTATTCCCTACTCTTACCTCACAGTTCCTACCTCTACACCCTATCAGATCTACTGCTGTCAAGTTGATTCCGACTCATAAAGATCCTAGGAAACAGCAGAACAATCCCATAGCTTCCAAGGAGAGGCTGCTGGATTGGAACTACTGACCTTTTGTTTAGCTGCCTGAGCTCTTAATCACTGTATATTGGTTTCCTGGGTATCTTTCCAGAGACTTTTGTTTTAATGCATATATAAGCAGACATGAATTATCTTCCTTTCCCTCCAATTGTTTTAAGGTGCATTTAGCACTGTAATATAAATACTATCTATCCCCAGCAGTTTTTACCTAATACATCACCAAGATCGTTCCACTATTTCATAAAAAACTCTCTATTTATTTGAATGGCCTCACACTATTCTACTGTATGGTTGCACTACAATTTAAACAAATATTTATTGATAGTTAGGTTACTTTGAAACTATTACTATTACAGCAATAAATAATTCTTACATCCAGAATTTCACCAACAGTATAAATTCCTGGAAGTGGGAACAGCTGGATCACAGGGGAAATGTATTTTTAATTATGACATACACTATGAAATTTCTCTGTGACCAACTGGAAAGTACAATTTACACTCAGGCCAGGATGTATTAAATTTCAACTGGATTTTTAAAAAACCAAAAAAAATATGACTTACAAAAAGTCAAGAGACTTCTTTAAGGGAAAGAACGAACTGGGTAAAATCTTTATAGACATGAATTTTTTAATAAATAGGATTTTAACAAACTGAATTCACATGTAAACCCAAAATTACACAGTATATTAGAAGAGATATAAAAGTACAGCTTATTTAAAGTCACTTGTACCTGACCCAGAAAACAGAGATTCAGACTCTCTCGGTATAAAACTAGGTTCTTTCCCAAGAATTCTAAAATAAAAGTTTTGGAAATACTAGCTCTTCTGTAAGGAAATCAGCAAGTCAAAGTTAATGATTATTCTTTCTAGTTAAATGCAGTTCTACGCCTCCAAAATTTCTTCTGATGTTTTCATGTTTTTATTACAATTTACTTATAAATCTTACAGTAAGTTTTTGTAGTTTTTGTTCCACACTCTTTCTGGTTTCTGATGAATCAAAACACTCCTTAAGGTCCATTTTAATGTTGGTGAACCAGTCACTGAAGTTCTTGCACTGATCTGCAGGAAAACACATTTAAAAAGAGTGGGGCAGCGGTCAGAAAGACCTACATTCATTCAAGAAGGACCTCACACATCCTGTTAAAGGGAGTGATTCTGAAGTTTATTTCCTACCCCCTGGGTAAAAGTCACTATATAAGGTGCTTCTATACTCTGAAACTCCATTTTAAGGTCTAACAGAGCCTAGAAGATAGTTCAGGTGTACCTTCTAACCACACCTCCTGCCAAAGCTACAGGACAACCAAGATGCTTGCAGGGGCAGCCTGTGAACGAGTACATTCTACACTCACTGACTACAGTCAGCAGGTCAGACACCAAGGATCTGGGGACTTTTCTCTACAAAATCAAAGATTTGAGACTTGAAAAATTTATGTTAGTCATAGATCAGTGAATTGTCTTCCCAAAAGATCTGTCTGAAAATTACGTTCTTAAATACAGTCTATCAGTCAACTCTAAGTCAGGCTTAAATTTGCTTTCCTATTCATACTACTGTAGTCATGTGTCAAGATTCCCAGACACAGAGTGAAAGAACCACTCACCATTCAGTAAATTAGAAAAGTGATCTTGTAAAACACTTTTTTTCGTATTAAATAAATCGCTGACACTTCCATACTGCTTCTTTAGCTCAGAGAGTTCAGGAGTCAAACAGCCTATCTGATTCTCAAGCAGTATCATACTGTGCTTCTGCTGTAGAATCTGCTGCTGTATTTCCTAAATAAAAACAAGTAAGCAAACAACTCTCATAAATCTTAAGTTCAGTAGGTGTACATAAAGTATATTATACCTCAACTGTTTTTGACATGAGATCTAGATGACGTCCTGTCAACTAGATCTGCTTTCTCTTTGCTGGCATATTGACAAGACAGTGCAATTTAAGACCAAATAACTAATGCCCATAAGCAATTCAAAGGAGAAAACGGCAAATATATATGAACTGTTTTTCCTTTTTTTTCCCCCCAGACTTTCCATGTTGGCTACTTGAACAAGTGAGCCATGAAAACTGAACTCACTGCTGTCCAGCTAATTCTGCCTCATAGCGACCCTGTAGGATAGAGTAGAACCGCCCCACAGGGTTTCCAAGGCTGTTTATCTGTATGGAAGCAGACTGCCACGTCTTTGTTCCATGGAGTGGCCGACAGATTCAAACTGTGAACCTTTTGATTAGCAGATGAGACCTTAACTGGCCGCCACAGTTCTTCCAAACAGTTGAAGACTATCACAACAAGCTAAGTGTGAAATTCAATCTGAACCACAGAAGATCAGCAGCTGGTACCTCTAGTTTAGTAAAGATTTCCAAGCTGTCAGAAGGGGACAGAGCGTTTAAAAGGGATTCCGTCATCCCAATCCGGGTTTTCGCCTGGTCAAGATCCTCTCGTAGCTCATCTGTGTTACCACTCAGTGTGCCAAGACTGGATTCCCCTGTCAAGCCCATTTTCACACGTTCCATTTTGTTCAAAACTGAAGACTCCATGACCTGAAATCATGTAACATACGAAGTACTTTAACAAACTTTGCTTAGCCAGATTCCAAAGCTAGATTGCTGGAGGGTAAACTGAGACTTCACTTCTCATAGAAATCAACTGTTCTCTGCTTCTAACTTTTCACTGTTCACCATCACTACTACAACGATTCATATACTAACGTTCAAGAAAAAAGAGTCGTAAGAAAAAAACTGAAATTAACATTCTGAGGTTTTTGAAGGAGACGAGTTTGAATCTTTCCTCCTAAAATAAGTTTTAAAACTGCAATGTGATCTCATGGTGTATGTCTGAAAATATACTAAAACATAAAAAATAAAGGCCAGCACTCACTGAGTGGTTAATATGTGTACAGCATTACACTAAGAAGTTGAAGAAAGTTAAGTTACTTGCCTACAATCACAAAGGTAGTAGGCAGCTAAAATCATGAACTCACCCAGAAAGTCTAACCCAGGACTCATATTCAATCATCACAGACTTTAATCTAAATAATACTATAACAAAATCTCGACAAAACAAAAAGCAAAGCTTGGATCAGTTTGTCTATTTATTCATCACGCAACTAAAATAAGGGTCACAAGGCATATTCTCTTTTCCAGCCTACATCTAGGGGACAAGACTCTTGATGAAGAAACCCTGTTACTTTATATGGGAGCACGAACATCTCCCCTTCACACAAAAAGCTTATAAGTGAAATGAAAACAAAACAAGGCAAAGCTACAATAGTAACTACTCTAAAAGGGGAGTAAATGTAATAAACTATTTCAAATATTAAAAAAAAGTTCATTGGAATTACCATACAAAAGTAAATTAAATAATGATTCCACTTTTATTCTAGGCTTCAGGTTTAGAATTTATGGTTCATGAGTATTACATAGGGGATGTAAAGACACTTGCACTAGGTTTTTTAAAGAAAAATTCTCTTACCTGCAATTCAAGAGGTATTTCACTGGTTTGAAGCAGAAACTGTATTTCAGCCACTCTTGTAAAAAACTCTGGAAGTTTCTGTTCTTGGACTTGTAACTCTTCCTAAAATACATAAATTTAAAGACAGCATTTTATTTTCTTGCATCCACGATTTCTGTTAATAAGTGAAACTGCAAGAGGCTTTTGAATCCCTCCCCCCAGTTATCGCTTCCCTTCTGACCGTGTCTGGTAGTCGCCCATCCACAGGGACTCTGGCAGTCAGGAAACGACTGTGTGAAGTGTTCAGGCCACAGACAGTCTGACACATTGATTAAGTCTTTGCAAACCTCCTTTGTGACCAAGACATTAGTTAACCATAAACCAGCTCAAAGTTTGCGTAACACCAAGAATGCAACTTCAGGTGATGTCCCTTGCTTCCTGAGTGATAACCCCTGGAATTCTCAGAATAACTGAGGTATCTCTTCCCATTTTTAAACTTCTGGGTCATACCTAAAGATTTGTGCAAATGTATACCAACAAGTCAGAAACCACCTGATAATATGATGTCATTAGACCTGAATTAGAGAGCGACACGCTTCCAGTCAATCATGTTAAAATTCAACCAAGTTTAAACATGTATATATGACCAGTTCCTTTGGGAGGGAGGGGT
Organism: Heterohyrax brucei; assembly: GCA_028571685.1. Classification (NCBI taxonomy): domain Eukaryota; kingdom Metazoa; phylum Chordata; class Mammalia; order Hyracoidea; family Procaviidae; genus Heterohyrax; species Heterohyrax brucei. Next base: position 85,169,187 of record CM053151.1, on the reverse strand, counting down.
GGAGAGAAGGGCACAAGCATCGGCTGAATGAATCTGAGAAGTACAGAGTGGAAAGGAGTGTGCTGTCACAGGGTAAAGCAAGCAGACAGAGTTGCATAGGGCTGTGCGTTCACGGTATTCTATAGCAAATTGACTTGGATCGTAAACTTGTACTTAATCACAATTAAAAAAAAGGAGAAAATAAAAATTCACCAAAAGTTGATTTTCCATTCAATTCCCTTTTCTCTTTGAAGACTTCATCATAACTGGAGTACACAAGCCATTTGTATTTTTAGAGACAGAATAGTTGCCCTATGTGCATACAGAGTAACTGCTGAAATAAATGCTATGTTTTAACTATTTTCTTTAACAAGACAACAGAGAGGGGGGAGGCCTATGTCAACGAAAAAGCACGCTCTGCCGAAAGGTGCACAATTTCATAGACACGTTTATACGAATAGCGGTACAGAGTCCCTGGGTGGTACAAACGAGTGACCAGGCCTTGGCCACTAATGCAAAAGGTGGATGTGCAAACCCATCCAGAAACCTCTTGTAATCCACTTCTGAAAAAGCAGCCAGTGAAAACTCTATGGAGCACAGTCCTACTCTGAAAACCCAAGGTCGCCAAGAAATGGAACTCACTGACAACTGATTAAACTGCTCACACAAGCTTTGACAGAAATCAGACCCACAGATGAAGTTTATAATTCCTAATTTCAGGTTTTTGGACAACCTGTTGTTAGCTGCTGTTGAGGCGATTCCAACTCATGGTGACTCCTGTGCAGAGCAGAACTGCTCCATCGGGTTTCCTAGGCTGCGACCTTTTGTTTAGAAGCAAATGGCTACCAGGCCTTACATCCCAGGGGCCTCTCACTGAGTCTGAACTGCTCAGCTCTCAGTTAGCAGCACGGTGCTTAACCACTGGTACCACCCAGGGACTTTCTGCAACCTGTACCTCAAACAATTTAAGGGGCTGTTAGTCTTGATTCACTTATTCTTTCAAAAATCAGAGTTTTACTTCATAATCACTACTATATGCCAAAGAAAGTCAGAAACCTCCACAAATTTTAAAGCATAAAAATAGATATATCAATTAAAAGTGAAAAAATGGCAAGAATGAGACAAAAAATATTTGAAGCAGCAGCACTGCATATGATAAAGCCATCCCGTACACGCACACACACATTTTTGGATTACACTGAATCACATAAACTGTCAAAATCTGATTCTTTCTGATCTATGAAACAGTGACTTCTATCATCCAAACTGAATCTTTCTAAGAGTTAAATGAGATAACTTTGTTTCTCTCCAAATGCCAAAACTTGTGTTTGCTATTTAAAAAAAACATATTTTTAAGCTCTGTGAAGATGCTTGAAGTCTGCTTTGCATTTTTCCTAGTCTTCCTGAGGCACTGCCAATTCAAATTAGAATGAAGTTTCCCAAAATTGTGGTCTAGATCAACAGCAGTAGGCCAAGCACCCTATTTTTATAAATAAAATTTTATTGAAATGCAGCTGGTTTCATGCATTTCATATTGTCTGTGAAAGCTCTTATTACAACTGTAGGAAGGAACAGTTGCAACCAAGAATAAAGAGCCCATACGCTTAAAATAGTTACTATCTGACTCTTTAAGAAAGTCTGCAGGCCTTTGGCTTCTAAACTGACCTCTCTTGGCAACAATTTTCCATTTTGATGGGACTTTTGCTAGGAGTTCTTAGCCTTTTCTGCACCAGGAACCCTTGTAGAAGTCTGGTGAAACTTATGGACTACCTTTTCAGGATAATATTTTAATGATACAAAAATGAAAATAAGTAATGTAGAATTACAAAACTATTAAAATGAGTTCCATTTCTCAAAATGCAAAAAAGAATAATTAGTGATTTAGAATATTTAGAATTCTCAATGTATTAAATAACAAGATCTAGCAACAAATATACTGAATACCATAATTACTTAGCAGTGAAAAACGTAACAGCTATAACAAATGCATTACAGTGCAAAAACATCTGTGATTTCTCTTGATAAACAAAGTCACATTTAATGTTCACCCTAATGCCTGTTATCTCTGTTATCAATTAAAAGAAATGCAATATTTTCATCAGACATTTGTGAAAATACTTTCTCCATGAACCTCATGGGTGTCTGAATTTCACATTAAGAACTGTGTTAGTATTGCCCTGGATATCACAAAACCAGTGACAAAGGGTTCAATGATAATCAGACATATAACAGATTCTCTTGTGATTTTTCTACTCTCTCCAAGACTACAAACTCAACATGGAAATGTTAACTTTGTATGAAAAACCATTATTATTTAATCTCTGATGATTACCTTCAGCTTGTCTCTTTCCTCTTCTGTCAGTGGATGTAATTCCACTCTATGAAGGACCTTTTCAAGCCATTCATCAATGACATTTTTTAATGTAAAAAGTTTGTCCCACAAAGACACAGCTCGACCAAGATTTTCGTAGTACTCTTCTGTCTTCTCATTGACCTACCATAATTAAAAAATAGAACTACCATATTTAGGATAAGAAGTATGTAAAACACTTCTGCAGTCAAATACTATTTTAAAATAAAACATTAGTTTATCATTAGTAGGTAAATAATATGCTTTACACAGCAACAGAAGAATTTGCCTTTAGCCTACCACACACTCTCCTTACAAATAAATTTTTTATCTGATTTGCTGTACCTTATATGTAATTGAAAGCTCTACTCTCCCTAATTTCAAAAGCAAAATTTAAAAAACTGCTTTTCAAAGCTGAAGTAAAGGCACAATGCAGGCAAATGCTTAATTTGTAACTCATAAAATCTACCACACACTACTCAAACATGTGTTAATATATAGTTAAAAGTTACTATCCTACATGAGTCTGTAATATATTAACCTATTCATCTTTAAATAAGTGTATATATCTATACCTAGACAGTTACAGATCCATTTGCTAGCAGTGCCTAACTATGGAGTTACTTACTAAGTTATAGATTATTACTAGAAAACTTTTTAATTTTTGAAATTAGATAAAGGTAAATACACGAAAAATAAGCTTGTTACAGAATTTCCATTCAATAAAACTACTACCTACATCAAGCCATCTATCCACAATAATATTAGCCTCTTTCTCAAAAGGAGGTTCTTCAAAGGTCCTCATTTTATTTAGGTGGAATTGTAGATTTTTGCAGATCTGGTTTATCTTGTCTACATCTTCCAAATGTTCACTAAATTCTTCTTTAACAATTTCAATCTGTAAAATGCACAGAAACATTTTTTGACACATTGAAGACAAGCTGATAAGAACAGTTTTATTATCACTCAGTGTAAAAACATCATAACAAAGGATAATTCTTTCTTATTCTTCTTTAAAGTAAAATTTATTAGCTTACTTTCTCCATAAAAACTTCTTAGAATCATAACCATCTGGTATAATGTAAATCCTAAACCCAAATATTTTCATACTCTGCATGATAATGGCTTCAAGTTGTGCTTCTAGCCCAAGGCAAATAACAGTTACACAAAAAAGCCACCACTTAATAGTATAAAAAAATAAAATTCCTAGATTCCTCTAATAGGAATCATCTTTATGGTGTCAACCTGAGTTCTTATCTCAATAAAAGAACGAAACTTGTATAATCTCTGACATGACTTGTATTTTAATTTTACATATCTAAGTCCAGTATCATTTCTTATGCCAAGTAAAACTTTATCAAAAGATTGATGATCTTAAACTATAAAATAAAACTTGAGTGTTATCTAATTTTAATGTTTCACTCAGATTAATTTCATGCAAGTACTTAAAATGACTATAAAAATTAGTTATTTTTATTACAGTTATTTTATTTATTTATTTATTATTTACATTACAGTTATTGTAATTATTTTCATTACAGAAACAACTTATTATAAAAAATCTGAAGGAAAAAAACAAACAAACCCTAAGGGGCCTTCTGTTTCCAGAAATATACAGCAGACATACTTTATTTTTCCACTAAACGCCACTATAAACTTTGGGCATTACACATAAAACAAACACAATATTCTGGAAGGTGGAAAGAAGCGAGATGGTTAAGGTTATCAGCTCTTTCCCTGGGTTTTCTTTTTCCTTTAAATATTTCAGAATAGGCGCTACAGTAGCAATTCAAAATACCAACAGATGCCAACCACAAAGCCCCAATAAATTTCTGTTCTTTCTAGCCAAAGGAACAAAAAGAGGAAGCCTAAGAAAACAAACCATTTAGTAAGTGAGCATTCATTACTGTAAAATACCACAGAAAAAATTGTGGATCAACCCCCACCTATAATACTACAAAAGCCTGAGTGGTGAACCTAGACCTCCAACACTACATAGGTATAACAGACAACCCCACACTCCACTTCACCAAGGTGATGGCGGAAAAGAAAACAGAGCTAAGACATGCATCCCCGCTAGATAGTAACAAATTATTGCCCTTGTGTTATCCATAGAAGCCATGTAGTCAGCAATAAATATGGAACTGAAGAGATTAGTAGACACCAACTAAGAAACCAACACTAACTCTTTCTCAGTAACAAGGAGTCCGTCCCCACCGTGGATTGCCAGCAGAAGCCATATTGGGCTGAACTTCCACCCCTACTTTGCAGTAATGAGGTCGCACCCAGCCTGCCCCTGATGGAGTGACATCACAGAAAACCAACTAAAATGGCAGGTTTAAATAAGAGCTGTATTTCATAACTCAATACCCAAGATGTTCAATCTGCAATAGAAAACCCACTCATCATACTCCAAACCATGTAGATCTAAACCAGAATGAAAACAAGATAACCAAAAGTTGCCAATACTGAGAAGACATACAAGCTAAAATGATCCGAAAAAGATTTTCAAGCAGTCATTAAAAAAAGTTTTAATGAGCAATTATAAACACTCATGAAACTAACAAACCATGAGGGAAAAATATCTCAACAAAGAAATAAAAGACCAGCAATATGACAATATTGGAACTGAACATACAATAATCAAACAAAATGCTCAACGGATGGACTCAACAGTAGAATGGAGGGGAAAGAGAAAAGCAGCCATGAACTTCAACATAAAACACAAGAAATATCCAATCTGAAAAACAGGGATGACTGGAAAAGAAATAAAGGACAGAAGATCAAGACACTATTGGGCTATAAAAGAATCTACCTTTAATTTTGTGGAATTCTCAGGAGGGCAAGTGGAAGAAAATGGGGCAGAGAAAATAGTCAAAGAAATCATTGCTGAGAAGTACTGAAGTTTAGGAAGATATATATTAGATTTGAGAGGATGAGCAAACTACAAAAGGATAAATTCAAAAAACACCACACCAAGACACATCATAATCAAACTTCTGAAAACTAAAGACAAAAATTCTTAAAAGCAGCCATAAAGAATGCCACAATACCTACAGGGGATGAATAATTTCAGTAACAATAGATTTTTTACTAGAAATTTTGGAGGTTGGAATAAGCAGTTTTGAAGTGTTGGATCGGCCAAGTTATCAATCCCAAAGTTTATATCCAGTAAAAATACACTTCAAAAGTGAAGGAGAAATCAAGATATTCTCAGAGGAAGGAAAACAAAGTGAATTTGCTACCAGCAGAGCTGACATTAGGAATGGATAGAGAAGGTTGTCTAAACAGAAAGGAAATGGTAAGAGACAAAATCCTGGGTCCTCAGGAAGAACATGGTAAGTAAAATTATGAGTAAACACAAGAGGCTTTACTCTTCTCTTGAGCATTCTAAATTATACTCGAAGAAAAAAAGTCAACATTGTCTGATTTAGTCCCAAATGTACACAGAGGAAAATTTTAAAGCAATTTCACTATAAATGAAAGAGACTGTTATTGACAGACACTGTTGAGTTGATTCACAAAGTGAGCCCACGGTGAACAAAATACTGCCTGGGTCTGTGTCATCTTTACAGTCATTGGTAGGTGAGCCCATTTTTTCAGCATCAATCATCTTGTTGAGGCTCTTCCTCTTTTTTGCTTAACTTCTGCTATACTAAGCATGACATCCTCCAGAGACTGGTACCTCCTGATAATATATCTAAGGTATGTGACACGAAGTTGTGCCATCCTTATTTCTAAGAAGCATCAGCAATGAGTCTTCATTCTACATTCTCTTTTGAATCTGGCTCAGATTTCTGGAAGTTCTCTGCCAATGTACTGCTGTAACCATTTTTTAATTATCTTCAGCAAAATTTTACTTGCAAGAGATATTAATGGTTTTGTTCAATAATTTCCACTTTCTATTGGATCACCTTTCTTGGGAATGGGTAAAAAAACTGACCACCTGCATTCCACTGGCCAAGTAGCTATTGTCCAAATTTCTTGGAATAGACAAGTACTCAAGCATTGTATCCATTATCAAAACATTTCAGGACCCTTGTTTTTTACCAACACCTTCAGCGCAGCTTGGACTTCTTCATTCAGTACCACGGGTTCCTGATCATTTGCAACTTCATGAAATGGCTGGGTGACAATCAATTCTTTTCAGTACAGTGACTACTCTGTATTCTCTTTCCATCTTCTTTTGATGTATCCTGTGTCATTTAACGTTTTCCCTGAAGAATCTTTCAAGATCTCAATGTCAGACTTGAATTTTTTCTTCAGTTCTTTCAGCTTGAGAAATGTTTTCTAACTCTACTTCTTTGTACATTTCATTATAACTCTGTGTCTTCTCAAGCTGACCACAGAAATTTCCTGTTCATGGGTGCACTTTATGCTTCTATGTATCTATAGGATGCTGTCCCACTGGCCTCTTACTAGGAGAGGAAAGGGTGGAGAGGAGGGGACAGGAGATTTTTAAAAGGATATAACATGCACAGAACAGAGAGGAGTGTGCTGTCACTGGGCAAAGAAAGCAGAAGCTGCTGCAGACAGGTGGGCACGCAAGTTTAATTTGGATTGTATACTTTCACTCAATCACAATAAAAATTTCCTGTTCAGCTCTTTCATCACTTCTTGCATTTGCTTTGACTGCTCTACATTTAACACCAACCGTCAGAGCCTTTTTAGACATCTATTTTGTTCTTTTCTTCTTTTTTCTAGGTCTTTTAATGACCTTTTGCTTTCTTCACATATAATATCCTTGACATCATCCCACAACTTGTCTGGTCTTTGGCCATTAGTGTTTAATGAATCTTGACATGGTCTCTAAATTCTGATAGAATACTCTCAAGGTTGTACTTGTTTTAGTTTTCTTCAGCTTCAACTTGAACTTGCACATGAGCAATTGCTGGTCTGTTCCATAGATCGTCCTTGGCCCTGTTCTGACTAATGATACAGAGCTCATCTATCATCTCACTCCACTGATACAGTCGATTTGATTCGTATGTATTCCACTTGGCAAGGTTCACAGGTATATCACCACTTACATTGTTGAAAAAAGGTATTTTCAATAAATAAGTTATTGGTCTTGCAAAATTCTACCATGAAACCACTCACATGATTTCTATCACCAAGCCCACATTTTCCAATAGAGCGATGCTTCTTTGTTTCCAACTATTGAATTTCAGTAGTTATCAATGAATACTGATTGTATGCTTGCTCAACTTCACACTGTAGAAGATGGTAAAAAAATCTTTACTTTCTTCATCTTTAGCATTAGTGGCTGGTTCATAACATAACATTGTCTGATGTACTTCTAAATGTACGCAGAGGAAAATTTTAAGGCACTTATGTTATAGATAAAAGAGGTTAAAGGGATACAAAAAGAGGTAAGTTTTCTACACTTCACCTAAACTGAGAAAATAATGACACCAGGAGACCGAAATAAGTTATGTCTGTGTATTGTCATACCTAGAGCAACTACAGAAAACATTAAACCAAGAGATACACATTTTTAAAAAACCACATATAAATCAAACTAGGATCCAAAAGAATATTCAAGCAATCCACAGGAAGGCACAAAAATTGAGACGATGAGAGCTAAAATATCAATAATTATTATTACCTATAAATAGTTTTAAGATACCAGTTAAAGACTGAGACTACCAGAGTACATTTAAAAATATGATTCAATTATTGTGTCTACCAGAAACTCATTATAGTCATTTAAGATGGGCTGAGGGTAAAATTATGGGAAAAAAATATATCTCTGCAACATTACCAAAAGAAAGCAGAAGCGGTCATATTAATATTAGATAATGTGGATAATTAATTAGATAATCTAATTAATATTAGATAATTAGACCCAAGACAATTACTAAGAGAGCACAAAAGCACATCAATGACAGGAAAAACTAATAAACTGAACTTCCACAAAATTCAAAACTTTCGCTCTGCAAAGGAATCTGAAAAAAAGATGAAAAGATAAGCTAAAATTCTGCAGCAAATACTTCCAAACATATATGCAACAAAAAACTAGTATTTAAAATATATGAAAAACTGTCAAAACTCAACAGTAAGAAACAAACAAAAACACAAGGAGAAAACAGGGAAAACATATGAAGAGACATGTCACTATAAAGAATGGCTGCATGGTAATAAGCACAGGTGACAAAATGATCAGCATTCGAGAAATGCTAATAAAAAGAACAACAAGAGATCACTACACATCTATCAGAATCACTAAAAGTGACAACACCAAACACTGGAGAGGAGGTGGAGAGATGCTATAGTTCAGAAATCACAGGTAAGAATACAGAACGCTACAGCCATCCACTTGAAAGGCTCAACAGTTTCTCTAAAAACTAAATGGGCAGTTAACACACATTCTTCCAATGGTACTCCTGGGCATTCATCCCAGAAAAATGAAAACTTAGGCTCACATGAAAATCTCTACACAAATACTTACAGTATATTTATTCATACTAGTAAAAAACTGGAAACATCAGATGTTCTTCAATAAGTGACTAGGTAAACACATAGTGATACACACATACCACAGAGTATTACTGAGCAACTAAAATTAAAAAAATGACCTGTGGACCCAGGCAACAATCTCATGGATCTACACAGAATTACACTGAGGAAACAAAAACAAAAATTAATCAACTACATTCTTGAAATAACAAAATTACAGAAAGAGATCAGTGGTTGCAGGGGCTCAGAAGAGGATGGATGTAGACGAGAAGTGGGTGTGACTCTCAAAAGGCAACATGAAAAGTCCTTGTGGTAACAGAAATGTCCTGTATCCCAATCTACATCCTTGTTGTGATACTGTACTGTATTTTCTATGACGTTACCATCAGGGGAGCGTAGTAAAGGGTATACAAGAGTCTCTGTATTATTTCTTATGAGTGCATGTGAATCTACAATCTTCAATTATCTCAAAATAAAAAGTTTATGTATTTAAAAAAAAGAAAGTAAGTATCTAAAATAGTATTCTGTCTTCTAACTGCATCATGACTGATACACTAGAAGAGCTGGGATTCTAGCCCAGGTCTTCTTTCTCCTGGTTCAGGGTTCTCTGCTGGGGGATAATAAATGCTTGTTTCATTAAACTAAATACATATGTATATGTAAACACAGAGATTTATATCCTAATGTTTCTGAATGCAAAAAAACTGTTGTGATTATACTGCCACAAGCTACGACTGGGTGAGGAGAAAAGACGGGACAAGAAAAGGTACTTTTTAGCATAGACAATAACTATAGGTTTTGTTCTACCATGAATGGATGGGGCACAATAAAGGAAATGAGACTTACTCTGACATTTCCCAAACTTGAACAGTCCCCTGATATTCCAGCCTTCTAGTCTTACTTTTTCACTTGTGTTTTCATTAAAGAGAACTGAAATTTGGCACCATATTCTAGATAAACTTCCAGGTTTCTATGGTTTTGAAGAACAAAAGTTCTCAGAGGTGTCCTATTTCAGTGACTGGTGCAAAACATCACGATGGTACATATTGGATTACAGGAATTCACTGTTTCTAAAGACAGCACCTACATTATCACAAAATTCACTAGAAATTACATTAACATCAGGAGAAAACTTACAAATGAGTTCTAAAATTTATTTATACCAGTTAAAAACTTCTGATGCAAGAATCAAACATTAGTGTACAAGAACAGCTGTGTCTTCCACACAATTTATTATTTTAGCAAATTCATACTGCCCATATGCCAGACACCATACTAGATACAGCATTCTAACCAAACAGAAGACTTGGATTTTTATACATCTCTTAAAAGTTAACTATAGCATTTTATTCATTTAAAAAAGAAATCATCTGTGAGTATCCCTTCACAGTTGACAACAAAGAATAGAGACAAAACAAAGTTAATCAATTTTTATTTCTGCTGTTGACATGTTTCAAGAATGCTCTTAGGAAAGTAGTGTTATATAATGATTGAAATAGGCCTTTTTCGTTAGAGAGATATGAGTTTAAATAAATGATTTCTGCAACTTACTAGCCAAGCAACCTTGAGACAGTTAACTTCTATCTGCCTACCTTTTTCTGTTTTTTCTTGTCAGAGGCTGAACCCTGGTGGTGTACTGATTAAGAGCTATATCTGCTAAGCTAAAAGTCAGCAGTTCAAGTTCACTAGGTGCTCCTTGGAAGCTCTACGGGGAAGGTCCACTCTGTCCTGTAGGGCTGCTATGAATCGGAATCAACTCAGTGGCAGTGGGTTTGGTTTATTTTTTTCAGAAGGAAGTTGACTCTCCAGATTTCCAGTCATAAATTGAATCACATGGTCTAGTGAGGAGGATCGCTGTATATGGAAATTTTGACACAGGATAGATGGTGCTTCTTTCCTGCTTGGGGTAGCTTCCTTCTGAATCCTGGGTAAGGTAAGTTACAGCTCCCTGGAGACCAGTATGCTGTCCCTATCTTCTCTTTCTCAATCGCATTTGCTGACGAATCTGGATCATTCTCTCACTGTCTGACTTTATTTTACGTAGCCAACCAAGATGCAATGAGATTGAGCCCAGTGTTTAGATTTGGATCCAGAAGCAATAAAGACCTTGTAGACATTTAGGCTGGGCCACATGTTCCAACTCATCTTGCTAGGGGTACTGGGTACTCATAAGAAAATAATAAAGCAGTAACATTTGGACTTACTCTTTAGGTACACATCTCCCTTGACAATTCTGCAACAAAGCTGGGAACCTGGCAGGACAGGACTGAGAATTCTTTATTCTGAATCTGTAAGTTTATCTTAGTAACATTAAAACCCCTCTAGTTACTCCCTATACTCTAAATCTTCATTTTCTTACTGGTAGGAAAAGAATAACAATTCTACCTTACTGGGTTATTCTAAGAATGAACAAATGTAATATGCAAACTACTTGGCAAATAATGACCAAGAGTAACAGCAAATGTTATCATTATCATCATCATTATCTGATTATTATTTAAAAATCTCAAGCTCACGTGAACTCAACCAAGATTTCTAGCTTCAGGGATTTCTGGCTTCTAGGTCAAGTCATTTACTCAGGGCAAGGCATGACTGGGATCCTAGTGGTCCCAGCCAAACAATATGCTCAGATCAGGGAATAAAGAAGGAAATCAGTCATCCTTTAGGTGATATGAAGAATATTTTTAGTATCAAGCATTGTCTATATTTAGGATTATTTCCTTAGAATAGATTTCTAGAAATAAAATATTTAGTCAAGTGTTAGAAAGATTTTTAAGGAATCTGAATTACATTGTTATTTTCCAAAGGTTAGTATATTAATTTACTCTCTACTAGCAATATAAAAAATGATAATTTCACTATCAAAAAACTCTATACTATGAAAGGCAAAAAAAGGTATTTTCACGTAATCTTGCTTTCCCTTGATTACTGTTTAGTTGAACTGTGTCCCGTATTTCTTAGCAGTTGTAAATGTATTTCCTCTGTATAAAAATCCACTAGCTTCTCAGTGTTTTTCTCACTGCTGTCTATGACATCTCTCTATAGTACTACAAATTTTACTCTGCCATATTTACTGGAAAGTTTTCCACTCTACAAAAGTATTTAAAATAGCAGGGAGTTAAAAATATTATAATCATAACTTCCTTCTATGGTGGCATGTTTAAGCGAACTGTGGTATTGCTCAATATTAAAAACTCATTTAAATTATGTATACATGAATATGAATACTAGACATACTAAAAATACAGCTGAAGTAAGAAGATACAATTATTAACATTACATAATAGGGAGCTACACAAAGCTCTTGCCACAACTGGCAGAGTTAGATAAGCTATTCTTTTAGTTCAAAAACAAAGATCAACAACTGTATAAATGCCAGTCAAACCAAACCCACTGCCATTCAATCAACTCCAAACCACAGCTGACTTTACAGGACAGAGCAGAACTTCTCAAAGGGCTTCCAAGGCTGTAAATCTTTATAGAAGCAGACTGCCACATTTTTCATTGCACAGCGATTGGCTGGTGAGATTAAACCACCCAGTGGCCATAACCACTGTGCACCACGGCTCCTATATATGCTAGTTTCTATATTTTTAAAATTAGATCTATATTAATTTTAAGTATTATGATAATAAATTTGGATTTCTTCCTAAAACTATTTTCTAAGAAAAGGAAAAAATTTCTTTAATATTTAGGTTTGGTTTAATAGAAATCCTCTAAGGACTGTTGCCTTGTAATCTGCTAGTGTATAGTGTACTTTTTTCATTAAGATGTCAAAAATATTTTGATATTTTGTATATGCTACAGCTAACAGTGTGTTACTGCTGTTGCCAACTATTTTTTCATGTTTTGTACCAGAAATTCAAATGTACCTTACAATTAATAGAATCCTACATTTCATAGAATATAGTATATTTTGGGGAAGCTGACTTTGCTTACAAGATCGATGACAAGTAATCACATCTATGACCTTATAGATCTTGTTATAATTAGATAACCAAAATTCAGTATTTACTTAACATGTTGAAAAGTTCTTGAAAGCATTTATCTCTCGCATAAACTTTACAGATCAGTAACTGTTTACTTTAGAATGCTGTACAGTATCCTTTTTCTCCACATACACTCAAATATGTAGAAGATGCTTCTAAGGCACAGAACTCAAAGTTGGCAGGGGCGGGGAGAGAGGAGAAGCCACTGGGTGATGCTAACCATAATGTATTTGGCTGCTTAGCAAAAAGTTAGAGATTCAAGTCTACCCAGAAGCACCTTGGGAAAAAAGCCTGGCAATCCACCTTCAACTAATAAACCACCGAAGGCTCCATGGAGCACAGTTCCACTACGATTCACACTGGTATCAACTTAACAGCAACTGCTGGGTCTTACAGAAGAGTGTATTTGTGTGTATTTGTGTGTGTGTACATACATGTACATTATGTAGTAGAAATGTAGCAAAAAAAGTTTTTGGTTTTACTTTATATTCTTTTACTTGTCTTTATGTCATGACAAACAAACTTAAGCAAAATAAAAATCATCGTAACACTATCTAGACTATATTTTATCTGCTCCCTGCTCCCTCCCAAAATGCCACTACAATGACAGCAAAGGAGTAGAAACAGTGTGGACCTCTAAGTCCGAGGAGAACAATGACGTTCTCCTTCATCTCCTTCTTACCCCTTGGGAAGATGGAAGGCTGAAGGATGAGACAAAATTGACTTACACCAGAGAAGGCTGAATGCTTGGACTAGAAACAGTCTAGGAGGGGAATGACGGGTAAAGGAAAGGACACAAGTCCATTTGTGCCACAGAATCTCAGAAAGGCTAGAAAGTGAAGGTACCCATGAAGAAAAGCATCACAGGCTGAGCTAAGAACAGGGAGACTGGATTAACCATTCTACAGGAAGTGAATTTAGATCCCCAGGCCTGCCCCCATCCCGTCAGACAAGCTCCCTCTGCACCCTGATAGGGAACAGGAGGCTGACTCTTGGGAAAGGCTCTGGACTTGGAGCTGCCAAGCACAGCTGAGGACAGAGGCAGGGTCCTGCTGGGACTACCATAAAGGTGTTAATGGCAGTCAGAGAATCAAGACCTGGACTTAGATATCTATTACACAGACTCACCCAAGAGACAGCACCTGCTAGAGGTGATCAGAGCAAGTTTTACTGGTCAGTTAAATAAATTTTCCAGAAAGTTCAGTGACAATAATACAGTTCTGGAGTGGCAGGAAGAGTGCTTTAGCAGCAAAGAACAGGAAGTATGTGGAGACACAGATAGGTCATACACACACAGGGCATCATGACCAACATTCTTTGAGGTCTTGTTGAAGGCCCAGCACTCCGCACAGTTGCTAGCTCCCACAATCAGGGATGGCTGTCCACGAACAGGACCCCAGCTTCACAGCACTAAGGCAGGACTCTGGGATAGAGGACCATTAGCATAAACAAAGAAGGGCCTGGAACAAAAAGGAATTAGATACCTGGACAGTACACAAGACAGGGATTCAGAGTCTGAGAACAAAGAAGAGACTCTGTTCCTGAAACAAGAATGCCAGGAGGGAAATTGCTATTAGGGGGCACAAAAAAGGGTAGCAACTGCAACACAACACAGAGGAGATCTTGTAAGATGAAACATGCTGGATTCTCTGAGACGGGGAACCCTCCTAAAAAACAACAAAACCAAATCTGCTGCAGTAGAGTCAATTCTGATCCCTAGCAACCCTATAGGGCACAAGATTTCCAAGGAGTGGTTGCTGGATGTGAACCATCGACCTCTTGGTCAGCAGCCCAGATATTAATCTCTCCACCAACAGGGCTCAGAGAGAGAAACCAGAACTTTCTGAGCCACTGGAAGGAGTACAGCATAAGTATAAAGCTGAGACCAGACAAATCCCGAGGCAGCCTCTTGCCAGATGCAACCAGACTGGCTGCTCACGGAATCCTAGCTCTTCCCCAATTCAGTCTGACAGGAAACCAGGTACACAGTCACATTTTCCACACCTGGCATCCAAACAGAGGCTCTTTCTGATCACCCAGAGCCAAGTAAAGGGGCTCCTGAATCATGAGTCGTGTGGCACTGGCTGTGTCTGGGCCATGGGTGTCACTTCAACTTGAGGAATAAGTGGCAAAGCTGGAAATAAGGGTCCTAGATAAAGCCTACATCGTTTATGAGGATCATGCCTAAGATGCTGCTCTCAGCAACCAGGAAGCCTAAAAAAATTGTTCCCTAGCAACCCTGTAAGTAGACCACATGTCACAGGTGACTCTGACACTGTCAGCGCTTCAGCTGGTACTCAGAGGACCAACGGGGAAAAGAACCTCCTGGCGTGGAGTCACAGAGGGTAGTGTGGCATGTTCTTCTCTGACACCCCTACACTTCTGCCTCTCTAAGTGACAACCATGTAAAATCATAGAAAACAATGACATCTAGTGTCCGAAAGTGTTATTCTGCAGCAACATGAAGTTGTGATTGATGAAGCCACGAAGGCAGATGGAATAATCTGGAGATAAACTTACACATCTTTGCAGAAAGTAAATAAAGAAAAAGGTAATATCCACTAACAACAGAGGGGATTTTCCTCCAGTCCTTATTCTCAAGCCTGGAATGAAAGTGTGGGTTCCTCAGAGAGAGAAGGTCAGTGCAACCTTATCAAGACAGCAGCAGGGGTGACCCTGGCCCAGTAGACCCGCATCCTCAATATTACACCGTAAGAGAGAAAAGCCAGCAGCCACTTAGGGATTAATTCTTTTCAAGCCCTATTGATACATCCAACACATTCTTTGCTATCCAGTAAAACAGAGTCACTAGTAAGTCTCTTACGCAGGTTTTGGAAATGACCCCATTTCTAACATCCTTTACCGTCACATCAGTGGGACCACGGTGTGGAAGGTGCTTCTGGAACATGGACTCACCTCTGTTATCCTTTTCCTCAGGTTCTCCTTTCCCATGTATGAAGCCTGAAGTGAGATGACATTCTCTTCTTTTTGAATCAAATTCGCTAAGATACTTTTGAAATTCTGATACTGTTTTAAGAGCTCCAAAACTCTTTCACACTGTTCGAGGCTGTGAAGGAAAATAAGGTAAACCAGCCAGGTAGGTGTCTTAAAATAACAAAACCATTCTTTTGCTTTATAAGTATTCTACCAGCAATTACTAAAAAGATATAGAGTTGGATTTTTCTTCTTGAAATGGTTTATAATATTGTTTTACCAATTTAACCTAAGAATGACAGCACATGGATTTATTTGACAAGCCAATGATGCAAATAATCAATGGACTGTTATTTTCACCAGGTCAGTTCTGAAGTCACCTGCTGTAAGTTTTAGCACGAAACACAAAAGGATTCATAACCCTAAATAACCAGCATCTCAGTTTCATCATTAACCAAAAATCATCTTGGAAAACAATGCCTTCCTAGCATTCCTTCTGTAGACTATATTAATAGTAATTCACCAAATCCCAGGTTGTTTACCGAGTCTCAGTTTGTTACACTGGTTTGCACATTGCTGCTAGTGCTGTGATGTGGGAAACTACACCACTGGTATGCCAAGACCAGCAGGGTCGCCCTCGGTGGAGCGGTTACAGCGGAGCTCCCAGACTAGTACAGACTAGGAAAAACGGCCTGACGATCTACTTGCATAACTGCAACAATGAAAACCTAACAGATGGTTACAGACCACTGTTCAGCTCGCTTGCTTTGGACACACTATCAGGAGGAATCACTTGCTACAGGAGGGCATCATACGTGGTTTAGAGAGAGTCAGCAAGGGTGAGGAAGGTCTCTGTGGACGATTAGCACCAACAGCCAGAACAACGGCCTCCAACATAATGGCAATTATAAAAACAAGACTTGGCAATGCGTGGTTCTATCGTACATGGTCACGATGAGCTGAGTCAACTCAAAAGCACCTGACAACAACTATTCTACTCATTGTAGATTTAGCTTTAAAAAAAAAAATGAAAGCAGCAGAGCTCATGTGGCAATTGGGACACCTGGCTTCTAGTTACACTGGGTATTAACTAGCCATGGGACTGTAGATAAGTTATTTTAGCCTCTTTACATTTCAACTCTTTCTTCTGTAAAATTAGCGGGTAGACTGGATCAGATACCACAGGCACATTTTATCTTGACTACTCCCTTATACACTTGTTTCTGGTAGGAAAGAGGAGGTGCGTCCAGGTGGAATTCTGAAAAGAATGAAGTGAAAAGACCACAGACAGATGTTGGCAGAGTTAAGGTAAACCACCAGGGATGCGGAGGCACACAGGGACCAACCACAGCAAGAATGTCACACCAGTTGGCCTTGGGGAGAAAACGAGAAAAGCCACCTGAGCCGTGGAAGAAGACACCATCAGGAGCTGCCAAACCTTGAGCTGAAACCAGGGGGATGGGAAAGGACATCCTGACTGCTATCTCTGCTTACCCTAACTCTCTGACTGGTACCTTCTACTTCTCAAGCCAACCAGAAACCTTGGCCTGGGTGGTACAGTCTGGAGGGATCAGCCCTCTCCACCACACCCCAACCCCAGGCAGAAAATAAGAAGAGTGCGGGGCAGAGAAAACTCAGAATTGCCAAGTGGAACTGATGGGTAATGGCTATCAGACAGTTAAGAAAAATGCTGAGGCCTTGCCAGGCTCTGCAGGATAGACTGTGATAATCAACAAGCAATGTCTACCATGCATGTGATGTGGCATGGTGTGGCGTGGCATCGCAGACAAAATAATGGTCCCCCAAAGATACTGATATCCTAGTCCCTGGATGCAAATATATTGTCTGTCTAACACGGCAAAAGGAACTTAATAGACATGATTAAGTTCAGGACTGTAAGAGCATCCTGAGCTATCCAGGTGGGTCCAATGTTATCACAAGGATACTTAAAAGAGGGAAGCAGAAGGGCCCGAGTCAGAGGAGGAGACGTGGGCACAGAAGCAGACCTGAGAGAGAGAGAAAGTTTTGAAAATGCTCTGTTGCAGGAAAAGAGTGCAACAAACCAACAGACGTGCCGTCTAGAACTGGAAAAGATAAGGAAACAGATTTTTCCCTAGTCTCCAAAAGATTGGCACTTGGACTAACACCTTGACTTTAGGATTTCTAATCTCTAGAAATGGAAGATAATAAAGCTGTGTTGTTTTTAAGCCACTAAATTCCCAGTAATCTGTTACAGCAGCAACAGGAAGCCAACTCAGGTGGCTGATGGTAACTACAAATACACTGTGTACTCCTTATCCTTAGCAGACAACCTCCTCAGTGCCTCCCAGCTATAATCTCAGCCTTCAAGGTCTTGCCTGAGACTTGGCCCACTGAGCTTCCAGTGTGAAATTCTCATGCTTGCCTCTTCTTTAGGGTCCATAGGGATTTTTTTCCTATGTAAAAGTTTCAAGGTTTGTTGGCTACAGATAACTAACAAATATGTTTCAAATTTGGGAAAAATGTTCTTCCTTACCATTCAGTGACTGATGCTTTCGTATTCTCCCACAAGAGGACTGTATTTTGGCACTGCAGCTTAAGAGCTTTTTCTCTGCCGTCACTGAACTGTGGAAGAGAATTAGCCATGTCTTCCAAGTATTTCTTCTCTTCTTCATATTCATCTAGATCCTTATCCACTCTGATCAATGACTTTTTCCTTGATTAACAGAAAAGTTAGACAGCTTATTATTACCCAATTCAATTCTACACAACATGGATAATACATGAATAATACAAGTTTAAGCTGTTTCCTGTAGTTTGTGTCAACGACATTACACCATTACAGAGCTTAGGAGCTTCTGTGCATTTTTGTGATACTAGTTTTGCATTTTAATTCTAAGAAATACACAAAGCCACAAGCAGTAACATTTTTTGTGATGAACACACTTCCAAAAGATGTGTATGCACATATAAGTATGTGTGAGAGTTAGACTGTACGCATGAGTATTGGTGCTTATTTCGACATGAGCGTGACACACAGGCAAAAGAAAGGATGAACAGTAGAGTACTGCAAGGCCCCTAGGAGATGGGTGAGGTGGCATGCAGGAGAAAAAAGTCTGGCACTTTTTTATGCATAAAAAGCTTTTCCATCATTGGCCATTAGGAAAATGCAAATTGAAACCACAAAGAGATAATACTTTACCCCCATCAGAGTAGAAATGATTTAAAAAAGTGAAACAACAGATGTTGGCTAAGCTGTAGAGCAACTAGAATACCCATCCATTGCTGGTAAACCCAAACCAAACCCACTGCCATCGAGTCGATTCCGACTCACAGTGACTCCACAGGACAGAGTGGAACTGCTCCATAGCGTTTCCAAGGAGCATCTGGCTGAATCAAACTGCTGACTTTTTAGTTAGCAGACACAGCACTTTACCCACTGTACTACCAGGGCTTCCTCCATTGCTGGTAGGAATGTAAAACAGTACAGCTGCTGCGGAAAACAGCTGAGCAGGTATCCAATAAACTCAACCAGAATTACCATACGACCCAGCACTTTCTAGCCCAGAAGTGAAAACAGAAATGCAACAGAAACCTGTATACCAACACTAACTGCAGCATTTTGCTAATTGCCATACCACAGCAACAAACGATATGTTCCTCAACAGATGAATGGATGAACAAAAGGGATGAGGAAGGGGCAAAGGGAAGGGTTTTGCCTACAGAGCAATGAGTTTCATTAGTAGTGGTGGAAAACTTTGGAAAAGGACAGTAATAATGGTTGCACAGCATGAGGAATACAATCAATGTCACTGAATTATACATGTAGAAATTCTTGAACTGGCAAATGTCTTGTTGTGTATCTTTTCATCACAATTAAAAAAAAAAGTCCCATGTCAAAAAGGACTAAGAGTATTAACCTGAAAGGAATCCCAAGAGGAGTAACTCCATTCCCCTAGGTCTCACTTGCTTTTATCAGATACTCACTGGTTCTAGTTCCTTTCTTCCAAGTCTCTCTTGAACCCAAAAGCCTTCACATCCCACCTGTCCACTAAGATGGAACATCGTGATCTCCATTAACCTTGACATCACTAAGTCCCTGTTCCCCTCCCAGGCTTCACCTTGCTGAACTCATCAGCGGTGTGCAACAGACTTGCTCATTTCCTTCTCCTTGAAAATCCCTTCTTTATTTGGCCTCCAGAATTCTCCTGGTCCTCCTCCTATTGCGCTGGCCACTCCTCAGCACCTCTGACAGATGCCTCTCCATCTCCCCCGTCTCTCAACCATGACTGCCTCTGAGTTGACAACTCATGCCTCTTCCCTTTTCGATCTACATTCACTCCCTTGACCATCTGATCCAGTCTCATGGCTTTCAAGAACATTCTAAAATGCAGACAACTCCTGACTTTCTATCTCTAGCTCTCTCTCTTGACTCCAGATCCCACTATTTTGAACAGTTCAGTTGATAGGGTTTATGTGAAAGTCAAATAAGTATTCCAATCTATCATTCCTAAAACTGAGTACAATATTTGATACACTTCCATCATTCTCACTTACTGACCACCCTATTCTTCTAGCTACTCCGGCCAGATCCTTGACATGATTTGACTCTTTTACATCCCATTCTAGTATATCAAATCTTGCAGACTAAGTTTTTCAAATTATATACAGAATCTCAACAATTTTTGTCACACTGTTCCATGTCACTATCTTCTCACATCTGCCAATAGGTCAAAGTAGTCTTCTTGAGTCTGCCCTCACCTCCTACGATCTATTCGTAACACATCCATCAGAAAGAACCTGTTTCAGTGAAAGTACACAATTTCTGTCTACTCAAAACAACACAAAGACTTCCCATATCACTCAACGAAAAAGTCAAAATCATCAAATGCTCTACGAGTCACTATGTGAGCTAGACTTCTTTTCTCCAGCTTGCTGCAGTCTCTGCCCCCTCTCACTCCCCTACATATGCCAGGCCCAGGGCCACACCAGACCTTTTTAATCCCTCAGCCTGGAAGTTTCCTCCTCCAGGTATCACATGACTTGCTGTCTCATCTCATTTCACTCAAGACCACCTTCTCAGGAAAGCCTTCCCTCATATCCCAGCTTTGATATCCAACTTTTGAATCTCCAACTTTAAAACAAGTATTCAGGGGCTGCTAACACTGCTGGGTAGAAGCCAATTCTGAGAACCACTAATAGAGCTAACCCCCCAAAATCACTGCTATCTAGTTGACTGTGATTCATAGAGACCCTGTAAGAAGAGGAGAACTGCCCCATTGGGGTTTCCAAGGCTCTAAGTCTTTATGCTATGTTTTAGTCAACTAGTGCTGCTCTAACAGAAATGCCACGAGAGGATGGCTTTAACAAAGGAAGGTTTATTCTTATACAGTCCAGCAGGCTACAAGTCCAAATTCAGGATATCCTTTCCGGGGGAAGGCTTTCCCCTTGTCGGCTCTGGAGGAAAGTCTGGTATTGCATCAGTCTTTGTCCAGGAAGCAGGCTGAGAATTGGAAACCTCACACCATCAAGCAAGCAGCACTGGGAATACAGCACATCCTTCAGACTTGAGGTTTCTGTGCCAAGATGCTCCCTGGACAAAGACTGATGCAATACTGGACTTTCCTCCAGAGCCGACAAGGGGGAAAGCCTTCCCTTGGAGCAGACGTCCTGAATTTGGACTTGTAGCCTACTGGACTGTGTAAGAATAAACCTTCCTTTGTTAAAGCTGTCCACTCTGTGGTATTTATGTTAGAGCAACCCTAGCTGACTAAAATTTTAGTCAGCTAGGGCTGCTCTAATATGTTAGCAGGCTGCTACATCTGTCTCCTGCAGAGTAGCTGGTGGGTTTGAACCATCAGCCTTTCAGTGAGCGGCCAAGCACTTAACCACTGCACCAACAGGGATTCTTGCTAGTAGAGCAGTGGTTCTCAAAGTTTATTCTATATAAGACACACCTAGGGAGTCTGTTAAAACGTAAATTCTGATTTAGTCTATCTGGGATGGAAATAAAAATTCTTAGCAAGGGACTGAATCAGAACAAACCAGTCTGAAGCCCTGTTTTTATCAACACCCAAACCCTGGAAAATCCACTGCCATCAAGTCAATTCCAAGTCATAGCAAATGTATAGGACAGAGTAGAACTGCCACGTGGAGTTTCCAAGCTATGAATCTTATGGAAGCAGACTGCCATATCTTTCCCCCTTGGAGTGGCTGGTGAGTTTGAACCACTGACCTTCTAATTTGCAGCCAAGCGCTTTATCACTGCACTACCAAGGCCCCTGTTCTTAACACCAAACATGCTAAATATCTTCCTCTCCCTGTTAGATTGCAAGCTGTGGAAGGGCAGGAATTATTTTCTGTTTTGTTAACTGCTATACCTCAAGTACCTAAAACAGTACCTAGCACAGCTGCCAGTCAATACATACTTCCTCTATTAATAACTAGGTAACTAAATTATTAGATTATTTACAAACTCAGTCTTTCATTTATAAATCTATATATAATTTATTACTTATTTATAAACTTATACTGAAAATTTCCTAATATTAAAGTAATCATTAGTTCAACACTTCAGTAAGAACTGGGGCACTTGAGGAATGAAAGCTTCATTAGGTCTGAGGACACAGAGAACTCTCTTGACTAACTTTCTGTAAATCTAGACAGGGGAGAAGAGGTTGCACAAAACTGATGCTTACTGACAGTTTAGTAGCACTCACACACAAGGCTGTCCAGCGTCAGTTTACCTGATTCTGCTCAGTTTCCAGAAGACTAACCTTAGGTTACCTATTTTCAGTCCCACATGCTCCCACTCAACCCCACCCTAATCCTTCTAGGAGGAGAGAAGATCAAATCACTAAGAAAGAAGCAGAGACCCAATGTGGCATGTGCCTCTTCCACCATTTCCTTCTTTAGTATCAACTGTATAGAGTTTTCCAGCTCTTCCTCCATCAAGAGAACTCGATACTAAACACAGCAGTGCAAGGGATTCTGAAGTCAGGCATATACTTTGTATGCATCTTTACTTCTACTCATAAGAATGTACACTTGAAAGAGAAAAGAATTAGAAAACATTTTATAAAGGCATAATAACAAAAAAGAAGCTTGCTTGAAAACTTTCTACAGAAAAGAATGCTAAGCGCTGAGCAGAGTGAGATGGAACAGAAGTAGAATAGACATCGAGAGCACAGGTGTCATCTAATGCTTATCTGAAAATGCAGATGGCCTGGAAGGAAGGGACAAGAACAATGTTTACCTTTGTTTTACTGCTGGAATAGTTGGATCCCTAAGACCAATTTTACTAATCTGATTCTGTACATCTTGAATATTTTTAAGGAGTTCATTATTTTTGAAAAGGCAAATCTCTAGTAATTTGTTTTCCTCGGTGAGTTCCTCATAGACACCAAACTTGGCAGACAACATATCAGTAAGTTTTTCACAGGAGCCATAAGCATCTTTAAAGCTTATACCAAGCATCTTCAATTGTTTATCCAAACATCTGGCCTTGTCTTTCATCAGATGAATTTTTCCCTCTTCGTTTTCTATTGACAAAGTATTTTCTGGTAACATCTGTGTGTCTGAGGTTGAAACATCTGTGATGAGCTCGACAGAAAGCTCAGCTCTTCTTAAAGAAGCCAAAAAATCCTCCAGATTTTTGAGAGTGTCTTCATGCCTCTGGACCTTGTAGTTCATCTCTTCAAGTTGTGCTTTGCATTTCTGTACAATACTCTGAGTTGCATGTAAGTCAAAGGGGTGTAATTCCTTTGAGGCAAAACTGCCTGACTTTTCCAAATTGTTACATATTTCAATCTGTTTCGCTATGGCATCTTGGATATTCTAAAGTAAACATAAGAAAAGTTGAAAAGACTAAGTAGATAACAGGCTGCACCAGAAACTAACCCCACATTATATGACTAGGACTGAACTGGAAAAAGCTTCTGTGTTTCACGGGGGATGACAGCTTGGACAGAAGAAAACATTTTAATTACAAATGATCAGCCTGCCCAGCTGTTTCATTATCTCACACCCTTGTGAAGTCTCAATTCCCAAAAGAAAACACACAGATAAGCCCACTGCTTCAAGGCAAACAACCAGAGACTTCATTGTTGAGAGACTTGTTATATGACTTGAAAAACCTATTTTTTATTTAAGATAAAATTTGGAATAAGTAGACTACAGAACAAATTCTGCCAATTTAAGCATGAGTCTAGTAAGATATTTAGAAATTCGGTTATTGCAGAAGGGATATTCTTAAGCAAGGCTTCACTTTGAATAAGGAGTCCATTGTTTACTCCAGGGTACTTAGCACCAAATTTGCAAGGAATTAAAGAGTTGGGAAATAAACAGTAAGTCTGCTGAAGTTGAATAGAGTCTTATTGAAGAATTTTATGTTGTGGCCTTATACTCTATAGTTACATTACTGATACACGGTTAAAAATCTACAAACACTTACAAATCTGGGAACAACTGACTGCTCAGTAAATATGCTGTGAAAACTTATATTTACCTTTAGGTTTTGATAAATGCTATCAGCGTCAGTCAAGTGCAATTCCTGAATGGCTATTTCATAGATGAGAATGTCCAAGTTACAGAGAAAAAGTGCTTCTTTCTCCACTGGTAACACAATCTGCAGTGTGGTCTCTAACGACTCCACTCTGGATGAGAAATTAACCACACACAGAGGTAAGGCACAGCATGTGGTATTATTTAACTATGAACATAAATTTCTATCCAATAAAAAATATGCACAGTGATTCTATGGACAGATCATCACATTAAAACTTAAACTCAGCAATCTAAATGCCAAAGAATGAGTTGCTGGCTATACCGAAGGGCTGTTAACAGTTTAAGATAGAGTGAAATCTTTTTCTAAAAATTCACTAGGCCATTCTCTGTCTTTTGAAGCACAAAATACTTAATATAATTTAACTGTGCGTTAATGCCCAAGAAATCTCATTATAAATATTAATTCTTTTATTAATGGATACACAATAGGTTTCCAACAACAGGGTCAACTGATTACAAAACAAAATATGTGACTGTGTAAGTAACACATAGTCTTTGGGTCTTAGTTTTCTCCTCTGTAAAGTGGGTATATAGACTAAGGACAACAACAGTATCCCCATTTTTTTTAATATGCTTTAAATAGCATCCTCATTTTGGAAACGAGGAAAGCAGGGCCCAAACAAGTTATGTGACATGGCCAAATTCATGCCCAGAGGAAGACAGTGGGAAGAGAATGGGTTTTTGAACTCCATAAATCTGCAATTCAACTTCCATCTCTGACTAGTAGCATGGCTTACCAAAAAGAAAACCAAACTCGCTGCCACAATGCCATCTAGTCAATTTCGACTCATAGTGACTGTATAGGACAGAAGAGAACTGCACCAGAGTTTCAGAGGAGCCCCTGGGTGGATGGAACTGCCTGCCTTTTGGTTGGCAGCCCCAGCACCTGTCCACTAAGCCACCAGGGCCACCGAAGTAAGGCTTGGTTATGCTAATCCAGCCTCTGTGAGCATGTTTCCTTATCTGGAAACA
The DNA here is from genome assembly GCA_028571685.1 of Heterohyrax brucei. Taxonomy (NCBI): domain Eukaryota; kingdom Metazoa; phylum Chordata; class Mammalia; order Hyracoidea; family Procaviidae; genus Heterohyrax; species Heterohyrax brucei. The sequence continues at coordinate 85,143,960 of CM053151.1, read as the reverse complement.
ACCAGCACAATGGTAGCCTCTCTGGAGGCTGTGAAGATTAGAATAAAGGAACACTTAACCACAGTACTAGACGAACTTAAAATGGCACTGAATAAATTTAGTAAATACATGATTAATAGATTTCAGAACTATACCTGGTACTGAGGGCCATCTGAAGCTCTCTTTCTTTTCCCTTTAATGTGTCTCTTGCCTTAGCTATAACTGGCTTCTTTACATCACTCACAAGACTTTCTAACTTCAGTGAAGTGATTTTAAATTCTTTCCAGCGAGCATCAGTTTCATCTTTTAAGACCTAGATAAAATGCATCGATTAATTTATCAACTAATGACTCAATAGGCAATTATTATCTTGCACTTATAAAATGAGGCATTCATCAACTGTGGAGCAAATTATCAAACAAAAGTCATTAAAATAGTTCCCAAGCATCTATAAGTGAACTTTCGTCCAGGAAACAATTATGTTAATTGTGCTCTACAAGGACGTACTCAGTGAAGACAAGGGAGTGGACACGGTGACTTTCAAAGGTATCCAAACTCCCTCCCTTGCCCTGTTAGATACACAATTCAGAAAAGGCTCACAAAGATGTGCGAATAGATATTCTGTCTCTCCTGGTTACCCTCTAAGTTCAAACCAGAGTGAAACAAAACTGTTTCTATATAAATGAAAAGTGGAGGACATTAACTGATAATTTTTTTTCATTAACTGACAATTTTTAATTAAACACCTACAATTCTACACTATACTTATCTCAGTTTTCTTTTTTAAAACAAACAAACAAAGATACTACTGAGTGCTCATTTATTCTTCAGCTCCACCAAGGATTAGTATATAGCTTTTACTAACCAATTCACTACCCAGACAGTGGAAGAAGGTCTCCCTACATCTTTTTAATTATGGTGAAAACATGCTGAATTCATCACTGGAACAACAGAGATGTTAACATAGAATTTTGCTAATTCACATGGAAAACAGAGAGGAATAAAATGTGACTCAGGAACTGCCATAATGAAAAAGAAGAAACTAGAAAACACTGAGAAGAAATTGTAGGAATCACCCAGGGCCCCTTCTCTACCTGATGAGTTTTTTATGAGGGTTGACTATGATGTACTCCCAAACTTGCAACAAGAAAGATGTAATGCAAAGACAACCTTCCAAAGGAAGATATTTACTTCGAACTCTTATAATTCCTGTGCCCAATGCTAGAGAGATTGTTTTTTCCTGTAGCTCCTGGGTCAAGTTCAATACTTTCTATGATGTTTCTCCAAGAAAATCAGCCACCATATAAACTGAAACTCCCACCCACTGCGAGTCCCTTCCTCACTGCACTGCCCAACATCTGGCAGCCAGCAATTGTTAAAGAGCACTTTTAGACAACGTAACAATGTGGTCAACAGATGAAGGATTAAAATAAGTATTTGAAGTCATTTTTTTGTTTTTTTAATGTATTGCTAATTCTAGAACACCAAAATAGGAACAGCGCTGGCTGAAATTCCACTCAGTACACTGTTTTTAACAAGTCACCTGAAGTCTTCATCTCTACCACAAGCATAATAAAAATTCTGCAGCCACAATATCTGGAGTACCAGACTAGAGCACGAGCAATAATTAGGATCCTGAAGCAAAGTCGTTTCTGGATTTTTCTAGTTGAATCCAAATGACATTCCGAAATAAGATGACATCACAAATGCAATCCAACAAAGACAGATCTTCAGAAATCTATACTAAATGTGCCCTCAGCAAAGATAGTGAAGTCTACACTCACGGTGGTATTATTTTCTAATAAAAGAGACAACTGGTGAAATCGTATTTTCAGGAATTACCTGGAGATCTGTCAATTTCTCCTGCAGACAATCACTACTCATTTCTTTGTCACTAGAGAAATCTGAAGTGATCCTGAATCTGTTGTTTCGCAGGTGGAGTTCAAGCATCTCTCCACATGCATCATACCTGCAAAATCATTAATGCAATGGCACTTCATTTTTAAAATACGGGGAGAAAAAAATTTTAAATTACTGTCAATTATGCATGAGGAACTCCCATGAAAGTTATTTTTTTAATTTAATGGACTACATGCAAAAATTTCTACTAAAATATAATAAAAAAAGAGCACAGCATGCTTGTATTGAAGAAAGATTTTTGGTAAATTTTCCAGTTACTTAAAACAGTTTACCTCTCTAGCAAACTATTTACAGATGCATTGTAATCCTTTTCACACTTCTCCACAGTGCCTGCTTCATGCTGAAGCTCTAACTCTGATTCCAGGCTAAAATTCTTCATAGGTTCCACTGCCTAGCAAATGTGCAAAATTGTAAACATGTTATGTTTAGTACACTTGTTTGGAAAAGACAGTCACTTGATGTTACAAAGATATAGCATTAACTTTCTTATACCCCAAACCAGGAGACAATAGTTTCTTTGAGGCTTCTCAGCTTGGAAAAAGGCGTGTCATAGAAGGCAGGGATTTATGACACTGGTCTCTTACCTTTCAACTGGCATGCAACACAGTGAAGGGATACAACCAGCCCCTACGTGCTGCTTTCACCATGACCACACACTTAGAGTTAAAAGCAGACACAAGCTTAATATGCAAAGAAGCCAACTGCTCAAAACAAATATAACTCATTCCTTCTCTACACATTCTCTCTGGCAGTCTGGACTATGATATTAAACATCTGCAACTCTAGAATATACAGTTTTTTCTAGAATTCAAGAATCCAGAAATCTCAATTTTTAGAGAAGGAAAAACACATTCTAGTAAGAAAAGGAGCAATGATACACAGACCAGTGCATCTCAGTGAAGCTGAGGTGTCCGTACAGATTACGCAAAACCTCCTAAACCCTCAGCAGTAATGTACACAGACAACGTGTATTGTTAATGGTACAAAATGGTCTATTTTTGCAAGAACATTTTCTATCATAAGAGAAAAATTATGTGGGTTTGCCATAGCTTTGGTTCATTGCATTCCAATTTTTAAAAGCTGTCATTCTTGCATTCAACATGTGGGAATTCTTAGTTAACAATCAAGAAATTAAAACCAGCAATTAATGAGAAATGGACTACTGTGCAGTTATCCTTTTCATTGAGTATATTTCTAAAACACATTAGCTACATACAACACCTTTTCAGCTGATTCTGCAAATGGTACCTCACTGTGAATATCTCTTCCTCCATTCTCAGATGGGTTCATAGTTCCCCTGGAAAGAAACAAAATTCATTATTAAAAGAGAGGCAAAAAAATAATAATAATACAATCTAAAAGAGAATACATAATCCTTATACCATTTGATTTCACAAGAAGGCATTATCTAGTTTTCCCCTGCAAAAGTACCCACTCTTACACAGTACTAACTTTTTTTTAGACACGCCGCCCACCACAGGTTGCAGGGTCATGTGAATCTCAGAAGCAGATTTCCTAAGTCTTTCTATCCTTTGTTCATAATCTTTAAGTACTCTCTTCATTTCCTGTTGACTCTTCTGCGAAGTCAGTTCTTCACATAGCTCCCTCAGGACTTCCAGGCGGTGATCAAGCTGGTAAAGATTGCCTTCCTCGGAAAAGCAAGCCTGATTGAAGAAATGAAGCCAGAAATGTGTTTCAAATGAGTTTACATAATTAGTCCATAAGGCTAAGACTAACAGCTGTCTGGGACTTGAGCAATACACCATCTTACAGGTAACTCGCAACGTGCCTGGTATGGTAACAGGCATTGCTGATACAGAGATGAGGTAATAAGCCCTAAAGAAATTCCCAGTCCAGTAACACAGACACACAAATAGTCAGAATATAATCTGGTAGATGTTGCGATGGAGCTATCACCCTGCCTGAAGAAGTCTGCACAAGCTTATTTCACACGAAGGAACCATCTGGGCCCACGGCAGAGACAATGAAGAGTTCTCCAAGTGAAAAAGAAGTCCATTCCTAGCAGAAGAGGCAGCACGTAGGTGAAATGTACCAGGTATCATGAAAGGACAAGTGTGGCGGGCGTGGAGGGCACAGAAGCAAAGCTAAGAAGGTGTCCTGTGGGAAGACTAGGAAAGAACTCTGTGGCCTTACAAGAAAACTGAACGTTGTCCTGAGGTAACAACGAGCCAATGACTTCAGATTTGTAGATTAAAAAGGTAACTCTGGCATCCCATAACTTGCCTTCAATTGGAAGACATTATGTTGAGTAAAATTACTCAGCAGCTCAAGGGCAAATATTGTATGAAACCCCTACTATAAGGACTGAGAAACAGACTCATGTACAGAAGACTCTTTGATGGCTGCAAGACAGGGGAAGGAGAGAAAGAAAGGGATAGTTATAGATTAGATAGTTGATAGAAATTTGGTTGGGTGAAATCAGTGACAGCACACATTAGAAAGAAGATCCATTTAACTGGACTCCAACACAACCTGAAAACTCTTCCAATCTTAACCCAATATTCCAAGGATAAAGGGACAGAGGTCCAGGGACCATGCTCTCAGAGGACATCAAGGCCAACTGGCATAGCTAGCCTATTGCTAAGAGAGTCTTCTCCACCCCATACTGGTGAGTGGCACCTGGGGTCTTAAAAGCTAGCAAGCTGCCATCTGAGTTACACCAAATAGTCACAACTCAGCTGGAACAGATAATCACCATGGACAAAAATCACATGGGGGAAGAGAACCCAGAAGACAGAAAGACCCAAGTGAATGTGTGACTACATCAACACGAGACCAGACGAACCAGATGATGCCCGGCCACCACCAGTGACAGCCGTGACAGGGCTCACGAAGTTGAGTCCCAGTGGCAACACAAGAATAAAAAGGGATGCACCTTGAGAACTCCACTAAAAGACCACAACTGATGGTCCAAGGGCCTCGGGCTTTCCCTGGGACCATGGCCCCTAGACTTGATACTGCCCCGGTTCATAAATCATTACTGAGGTCAACTCCTCGCACAGGAATGGATTAGACTCGGGGACACAGAGTGACCATATCATGTATGTAGTTTATGGTTCTATGCATCTACAGGATATCATCCTATTGGTTTCTTACTAGAGGGGAGTGGAGAGGATGGAGAAGAGAGAACGGGAGATTGTTAAGGATATGACATGTACAGAACAGAAAGGAGGAGTGTGCTGTCACCGGGCAAGGAGAGCAGTAGGAGCTGCAGACAGGCAGGCATGCAAATTTAAACTGGATTGTACACTTTCACTCAATCACAATAAATAAATATACATTTAAAAAAAAGATAACTCTCGTGGTAAATACTGACGATGACATAGCCATAACTCAAGCTAGAGCAAGCGGATGGTAAAGTGGTGGTTCTGGGTAGAATCCACACCTTCCCCGAGGGACATGTGGGTTCAGTTCTCAGCTGATACACCTCAAGTATACCCACCACCCGTGTGTTAGTGGCGGCTCATGGGTCACTATGATGCTGAACAGGTTTCATCGAAGCTTCCAGGACAGGAATAAAGGCCTGGTGACTTATTTCCAAAAAAGCAACAAGAAGAAACCCAGTGGATCACAACAGTTCAATCTCATTGTGTGTGGGTTCCCAGGAGTTGCAGGCTAACTTGATGGAAACAGACAGCAAGAGGCAACACAGATCGCAAGAAAGCAAAAGATTCAGATGCTATTTAGAAGAATAACGAACAGGACTAAGCAAATGATGAATTAAGGCAGAAATGGAAACAAAGGGGGAAGAAGAGAACTATCGAGACAACGGTAGCTTTCACAGCCAAAATGTAGAATATAAGATGGAGGGACATGTGAGAGACAGTATCGGTGTTTCAGTTTTAGACATGTGGAGTTTGAGGTCTCTGAGATGGTGGCATCTGCTGGTCAGGACACGAAGCTTAGGGAAAAGGAATCAGCAAGGGATAATGACTGCAGTACTATCACTGTAACTGGCAGTTGCTGCTGAGTCAATTCCAATGAACAACAACCCCACGTGTGCAGGGTCCAAGTATTCCACAGGGTTTAAAAGGCTGTGACCTTTCAGAAGCAGAGTGCCAGGCCTTTCTTCTGAGACACATTTGCACGGCTTTGACGCAACAACCTTTCACACCAGGACTCCTTACTACTGTAGGAGGGGCAGTGAAACCCTGGACTGGAAAAAATGCCCTAGAGAAAGCATAAAATTAGCCAATAGTGGAGTCAAAGAAAGCCAAAACATTAAGATAACAGAATAAAACAGAAATTTGTGGATAATAAAAAAGAACTGAGAAAACATAAAGAAAAACAAGACAGACTGATAACTGTGAGAATCAAGGCAGGAGAAGATCTGATTTTTAAAAATGCAAAGAGTGGTCAGTATTGCCAAATACATAAAAGGAATTAAATAGGATGAAGACCAAATAGCAATCATTAGCTTTGCTCCAATTGGTTCGGTCCTTAGGTGGTGATTTGCTATCTTTCACAAAGGCCACACTTCAGACAACATTTTGTTCTGACAACTAGAGGGACTTCAGCAATAGCTGACACATTTGTAGCCAGCATCTCAAGGACAAGGACCTATCAAGGGAAATCATAAAATACTAACTCAGTGCTGAGATTTTTCTCATTTAGCAAAAAGAAAACAACACAGGTTCTAGTAAAAGACTTGAACTACATAAGACACAATCCCTGAGGAAGTAATTTTCACAGCTTATTTAAACCTAGGCTAAGGACTTGCATAATAATTTAAGATAAATAACAAAATGACAAAATTTAAATGGAGAGAGATTCTTTTACCTCATGTTCCTTGATGAGACCCTTGGTCCTTCCTCTACGAATCAGTTTCTTTTCTTTATTTATTTGCTTTTCAAGTTTTGCAATATTCTCACTAAGTTTTCCTTTCTCAGTGTCTATTTTTAGTTGCTGAATGTATAAAGACAGTTCATGCTGAAGAGACTGCAAAAAACAAAGTCACCAATTAACCACAGAACAGCATCTATCAAAAAGGTTTCCACTAAAAAACACAGCAAAATATTTACAGTTAAACAGGGAATAAACAAAGCTTAACAGGTACTGATTCATCCCCATGTCCTCAGGGAGGATGTTTTCACACATAAAGACTTTTGTTCTAACAACTAAAAAGGGATTTTATCTGTGAAAGTCACTGTTAAGAGAATGAAATGACAAGCCACAGAATGGGATAAAACAATCACAAAATACTCATCTACTAAAGGACCTGCATACAAAAAGCATGAAGAATTCTTAAAACTCAATAGTAAGAAAACAAACAGCTCAATTAAAAAACAGGCAAAGTATCATAACAGACACCTCATGAAAGACATACAGATGGAAAACAGGCATACAAACAGACATTTGTCTGTCACTAGGGAACTGCAAATTAACCCAACAGTGAAATATCAATATACACATCTGTTAGAATGGCTAGAATCCAAAAAAACTGACAATACCAAATGCTGGTTAGGAGCGGGCTACAGAAACTATAATTCACTGTTGTACCCACAATCCAGTAATTGTTTTTCTAGGTATTTGCCGAATACATTTGAAAACTTATGTTCACACAAAAACTTACATGTGCATATAGGTATCAGCTTCATTTACAACCACCAAAAAATGACTTGTTGTAGGATTAATGATGATTTATAGGAATACCATCACAGAGATTCAAAGAAATGCTAACCATTATTAAATTAAATACATGTGTGTATATGTATGTATTGATACACATGTACAGTTAATTTATGAATCTGCTCTGAAGGAGTCTCATAAAACACATTTTTAAATAAACTTCAATTTAGAGTAATTTTAGATTAACAGAATTATTGAAAAGATAGTACAAAAAGTTATAGTATTCTCCAGACCCAACTTCCCCTATCATTTACATCTTTAGTATAGCATATTTATACAATTAATGTACCATTGTTGACATATTATTCACTGAAGTTTATATTTTCATGCAGATTTCCACAGTCTTTCCTTAATACCCCTTTTCCTGTTCCAGGATCTTATTCATGGTATCATGTCACACTTAATGGTCACATCTCCTCAGACTCTTCTAGCTTGTGGCAGTTTCTCAGGCTTCCTATATTTCTGATGACCTTAACAGGCTGCTAACCAAAAGGTCAGCAGTTCAAATATACCAATCGCTTCTTGGAAACTGTATGGGGCAGTACTGCTCTGTGGGGTTGCCATGAGTTGGAATCAACTAAAGGCTAAAGAGCTGTACATAAGCACTGGATTCTAGTTGATGAAGCTATTTCCTACAGGGATACCGGTTAACAATTCTGAATCCACTGTAAATGTATACTGGAAACTGAACAATTGAGTAAATGAATGGCAGATAGTCAGATGCATGTTTCTCACTGTTGGAGTGGAATGTTACAGATAAGCAAGGCAAGGAAGCTACAATGATCCATGTGGTAATGGATTAGAGTTTAAAACTTTAATATTAAATAAATTTATGGTTTATTTTATATGTAGATGGCTACGTATAAAAATTTTTATGGCTAAGTGCATACACACAGCTTGACATACACGTATATATCACCTGCTGTGTCAGCTGGGAGGACCTAGGAGCAATGACGCTCTAGCAGTGAACACCTGGGTGCTCAGATCTTGGTTTCTAGCACATTCTCTAATAAAAGGAACCAGGGCTCCTTACAGAAACGGCTGATTCTATGACGAAGGCAGGAAATCTACAAGACGAGCTTGAAGCATCTGGCAGTGCCAGGAAGAAAGTGCTCAAGGGTAACAATGACAAGAGCCACAAGGATGGGGGTACGTCATAAGGGATCACTGAGAGAACTCGTGAGGGCCCACACTGGGACAAACTCCACAGTAAAATAAGAAACAGAACAGTATTGGATTATAAACTATAAAACAAATATCATGAGTCCATACTGACATAAATAAACAATTTAGTGAAAAATAAATGGGGAGAACAGACAAATCTATACAGAAGAATTCCAAAAACTTTATGTAGACACTTTGCTGTTAACGAGGTAGAACATAACATCCTATTCTTTAAGTGTGGGCTGTACATTGTGATTTTCTTCTAATGATTACACCCAGGGGACAGGAAGGCAATCTAGAGATTAGCAACAGCAGGACACTACTGCCACCCCTGGGCTAGAGAGTCTCAAGGCAGCTCAGGGAGAAGGCTCACCACTCAGAACGGGGAACCATAGCAGTCTGTCTTACGGGGGCTGGAGACAGCAGACACAGTTCCCAGCAGTGATGCATACTGAGAAAGAGAGGTTGAGAGAAATCCTTTCGCTTCGTCCTGTCTCCCCACCTCTAATCTCCTAATTTCCCAAGACTGTTGTCACTGACTGACATCTAACAGAAGCCAGGTAACGTGGGAGCCTAGGACTCCTGCAAGGCTCAGCTCCTCTGGGATACAAAGCAGGTGGAGAAGGCCTGACACTGGCAACAAACAGGCCTAGGATCAGACCGACAACTGTCAAGTACCAGACAGTGTCAACACTAAGAAGGTGGAGGCGGGGCCTGGACCACACTGACTGTGTCAGAGGGGATGAATCAAAATGCCCATCTATAAAAATAACCCTGTAGTAAGTTCTATCAACAAAACATTTTTCATAAGCTCAGTCTACATGTATCAATGTACCTACAAGGCTAAAACTTCATGCTCCTTTATTTTCTGAACCTTTTAATGCACTCCAATCAGATCTGTCATTATCACCCAAGGAAATGATGTTTCTCATGTGGCTTCATCTGCATGCAACATAAGGACACACTGTTGCTTTCATTCCTGCCAGTGCTTTTACAGTGATTTTCATGTCAAATTTTATGGTGTTTTAGCTACAATATCGCGGTCATTAGTATCTGTGACACAATGTCAACAACTTCTGAGAATGAAGTAGTAATTAAAGGAAAATAAAGAGTAATATTCAGGAATTACAATTTAGAAGTAACACGAGAACAAAACACATTACTAAGGATTCTGTGTCATCTGGTACAAGAGGAGGTCCATGGGAGTGGGGGGTGGCTTGTGTGAACCCAAGTTACCGACAACACTGCAGAAACACATGCATCTTCTTACCTCCCACTTCGCACAGACTTCTCTACTCTTTTCTTCCAAAGACAGCTGTACGTCCTCAGTTACACTGTTTTTCAGTGCTTCAACAGCTTTCAAATATTTGGCAAGACTTACAGAATTAAAAATTATCAGTGCTTCCTGAACCAAAAAAAAAGAGACAAGAACATGGAAATCTCATTCTACTGACAAATCCTCAGAGCTAATTACAGTAAAGAAGGACTTCTCTGGAGACTATTTGAGGATTTAGGGGAGAGACACGCTGTAAATTGAGGCTGACATCCCTTTTACATTTCTTAATTTTTTTCAAGAGAAATACAAAACATGTATTTTTCAAACACACTTACATGGTTAAGGTCTAAATAGATACCTCACTGTGATATTCAAAATGATTTTTGTCACCCCTTTGTTAAGTCATGAAACATGACTGGGCAGGGTAGTGATGCACTGGCAGCATTTCCTATAAGTCTATAAGTAAGGAGCAAACAACAGTGCCTCACAAGCAAAGCCACGTGAAGAACATACCAGCATGACTGGAGAGCAGTACAGCTCCAAGACAAGGTTCACTACAACGTTAGCACGGCAAACATTGTGTGCAGAGATGGCCATAAACACTGCTACACTGCAAGGAGGCAGTATTACCTATCACCAACTTCAAAGGTGTGCCCAGTGCCAACCACACTGGCAGCCATGCCCCAGGGAAGCTGCAGCCAATAGACAGGGAGGAGACTGCTTTGTTAGCAATTTGCCTGCTCCCTCCTGAGCAGAAACCTGGCTCTCTAGTGAATGAGCATAAAAAAAAAAAAGAGGTCCAAGCATGTAAAAAAGGCAGAAAAATTATAGAAAATGAAAGGAGAAAAGTAATTCTGGGGCAATTAAGGAGACAGAAATTCATTTATTGACATACTACATGGTTATCTACTCACTACATGGAGAAGAACATCACACTTGGTAAAGGAAAGGGTCAGCAAAAAAGAAGAAGTCCCTCAACTTGACAGACTGACAAAGCAGCTTGCAACAATGGGCACAACAGAGATTGTTAAGATGGCACAGGACCAGGTAGTGTTTCTGTCTGTTGTACATAGGATGCTGTGAGTCAGAACCAACTAAACAGCACCTAACAACAACAGGTTTACTAATGACCTTCTCCAAGTCCTCTTTGCAGGTTGCTGGATTTATGGCCTAAGGAATCATTCTAACTCCATATACTGGTAGGGAAGGTCCCGCTGCTAACAAATCCCTAAAGTGACATGGGTTCCAAGGGACTATCTGGCTGGGCAAGAATCTTGTTTCTTCTGTAAAGGTGTTTCCATTTCTTGAAATGCTAAACACAAATCAGGGAATCTCCAGCTTCAGATCCTTCAGCAAGGTGGTCAGGGGGAGGAAAATATTTTAGGAATAGATAAACTATAACTATAGAGAAGGAGCCTACAATTCTCTACTTTTTGCCCCCTCCTTCCTTCCCTGTGGGAAACCCTGGTGGTATAGTGGGTTAAGTGCTATGTTTGCTAACTGAAGGGTCGGCAGGTCAAATCTGCCAGACGCTCCTTGCAAACTCTATGGGGCAGTTCTACCCTGACTTGTAGGCTTGCTATGAGTCAGACCCAACTCGACGGCAGTGGATTTGGTTTCTTTTTTTTTGCTTTTTCCTTCCCTGGGCAGGCCATATCTCTGCCCTTCTGAAATCCTGTCTAGACATCATTTCAAAGACCATTAACTGTTAAGTCTATCTAGCACTTTCAGCAACCTGGATACAAGTGCAAGAAAACAGGGGGTTTCACTCAATCATAATTAAAAAAAAAAAAAAAAGAAAACAAGGGAGTTGGTCAATGTTGGTGGCTAGCAAAGTGCAAAAGGCTTAAGATCAAGTGGGCGAGGGCTTTAAAAGTCGTGGGAAAAGCAATGGTTAACAATTCAGTGTGGTTAATAATTCAGACAGCCAAAGTCGGCTGAGGTCCTGAAAAGAGATGGCGGGCATAAGGAGAGTGAAGAGGGGTTCCTGGGGGAAAAACAGTGGGAGCAATAGGGTGGGGGTGCTGCCTTATTTCATCTTTATTTCCTCCAAAATACATAGCTCATTTTGAATGTTCAATAAGTACATCAAATGCAGAGCAAATTAGTAAACAAGAAAAAATGATTTACTCTATCCTGTGTTTAGGGGTTGTTAGTCTGAGCAGCTGTTAAAGCAGACTTGAATTCATGGTCCTCACGCAGCAGGATTAGATTGGTGTGATCCACAGGGTTTTCACCAGCTGGTTTTTGTAGTTAGACAGCCAGACCTTCCTTCCTGTTCTATTCTAGCCTGGAAGCCTCCCTAAACACGCAACATGCAAGCCTCCACTAACAGATGGCTGATTGCTGTGCTAAGGATAGAAAAACCACAAACTCTGTTGCTGTCAAGTCAACTCCGACTCACAGTAACACTACAGGACAGGCTAGAACTGCCCCACACAGTGTCGAAGGAGTGTCTGGTGGATTCGAACTGCTGACCTTTTGGTTAGCAGCTAGCAGCTGTAGCTCTGGCTACAACTGCCCCACACAGTTTCCAAAGAGTGCCTGGTGGATTCGAACTGCTGACCTTTTGGTTAGCAGCTAGCAGTTATAGCTCGTAACCACTACTGCCACCAGGATTTTGGCTAAGGGTTGAGACCCAGTTTTATCTCTCCTTCATATCCCTTGAAGCACTTCCTACAGTGTTAACTGACAGTCTCTGGTTTCATTGTATCTTAAGGTGCTGGAAGAACTGCTAACAAAGCCTGTAACAGTTCACCGTACAAAAACATTACTGCATCCTTAGCTACAAACAAGTATGTGTCTATAATGGATTTGCTGTGCCCCCAAAAACATGTGTCATAAATTTTAACATCCAAGTCTGTGGCTGAAGCCCTGAGGGCTCAGTGGTTTTAACACTTCCTGCTAACCGGAAAGTTAGCAGTCTGAGCCCACCAGCAGACTAACAAAGCAAGCTAGGAAGCTGAGGAGGAGGAAGAGAGATGCCAAGCCACATGAAGACTGCTCAGGACAAAAATTGAGGCAAGACAAGGACCTTCTTCCAGAGTCAACAGAGAAAGAAAGCCTTCCCCTTTAGAGCCTGCCCCCTGAATTCAGACTTCTAGTCCCCAAAACTGTGAGAAAATACATTTCTTTATGTAAGTCATGAACTTGTGGTATTTCTGGTATAGCAGCACTAGATGGATGACTAAGACAGTACCTTTAAATAACTTTTAGCAAAGTATTTTAATAATAATAGCATTATCTCCTATTGACAGAATTTTAACTATTCAAAGTGTCTTCACATCTTTATTTAAAGTCTTGCACATATGGCAACTGGATACAGTGACAATTATTATGCTCATTTTACAATTAAAAAAGCCAGAGAAATGAAATGCTTCCTCAATGTCATAGTCAGTTATGCTTTTATCCCTGCATCACTGAGTACATCCAGCCAGTCTGCCATAAGATTTGAATAAAAAAAAATTCTTTATTTGAATGCCTATTATTAACAATAGTCTCAGGGGAATGATATGTAATACCGGGGAACATTTTTTTAAGTTATGGTAAATTTGTTACATAATTGCTGTGATGGAAATATCTTAATTTGAAATGAGATAGGTAGCTGATAGCAAATATCCCACACTTGAAGGCTGAAAAGATTCCCACCTTATATTTGGAACTTAGTCCACTGCGACTCTCTCTTTGCCCAAGTAACTGCTCAGCCCTAGTAATGTACGACTCAAGTTCCTTCTGTGACTCTTCCACCTTCAGCCTGACATCCGATTCTGGTGAAACATCAGTTGAATTCTTCAGCACCGCAAGTAGTTTTATCATATTAATCTGTAAAAATCAAAAAACTCTTCAACACTTGGCCCAACTTTGTAGGACACTGGCAGTCAAAGAATACTTTTGATTGGAAACAACTTATATTTTTCCACTAGACATAAGACAACTACATTTATTGTATTTATATTTTCCAAGATGCCCTCAATTAGAAAAAGTTACAATGAAAAAATATCTTACAAAACATTTCCAAGCAAGCTATTATGCTATCTCCCCCTCCTTGCCCTCTCGCTGATCATTCAACTTTAAAGAAAAAGTTCATCCAACAGGGAATACTAAAGAAAGACCTGGATTTCTTCCTTAGCTTCTTGAATTTTTGCCTGAAGCCCAGCTGTAAGAACATGTTGAAGGGATTCCTGGCCTGAAAGACTTTGTACATCCATTTGTAAAATATCTTCAGTTCTAGCCACAAGCTCTTCATACATCAATCCTTTGGCAATAAGAGGCTATGAAAATAAATTGAAGATCAGCATAAACATTCTGATTGACCTAAATAATCTTAACAGGAAAATGTAAAAATTAATTGACTCAAAATTAAAATTCGCATAGGGAGAAATGTTACTTTAACATTTTAAAATGTTATTTTAGGAGCTTTACATTCCTGTAATCAGATTCTGAGTAGTATGCTCTTTTTATACAGTGGTCTTGCTCAGTAAACCAAACCCAAACCCACTGCCATCCAGTCAGGTCTGACTCACAGAGACCCTATAGGTCAGAGCAGAACTGCCTCAAGGAGTTTCCAAGGAGTACCTAGCAGATTTGAACTGCCAACTTTTCGTTGGTAGGCAGACAATGCACTTAATCTACTATGCCACCAGGGTTTCCTCTTGGTCAGTAAGTACTTTAATAAAATAAATACTGGAAAATATACAATGCCAAAAGGAAAAAAAAAAGTTGAGAAGGTAGTAATGTTAAAGTGAAGTTCTGTGTCAAATCAGTGGGTAAGACAGTTCAGTAAATGTTACAATTCAGTAAATGGCTATTGGAAAATAATCTTTTTAGAGCTGTGTTTCATGCAACAAACAAAAAAAAAATAGATTCTAGATGGATTAGAACCATATATGTATATGAATGTGTGTGCGCACATGCGTGCACATGTGTGTGCATGAGTGTGTATATATGGTATAAAACCAGAAAAACGAGAAAATGGATCTGCTGTCTGCATCTTGTGGAAAGACTTTTTAGGCATTAAGAGTAGAGATAGAAATGACTACATAAAATCCTTCTATGAAATACAAAGCAAAGACTTAGCAGTTAAGCAACTTGGCAAAACTAGTAGCCACAGAAACAAACATGAATCAAGATCAAAAAGCTCATATAATTTAACTAAAAAAACGAAAATCGCAAAAAAATTCAGAGAACACAAGAACAGATAATTCACAGAAAAAAACAACTAACAAATATACGAAAGGCAGCTCAATCTCACATGCGATTAAAGAAACTTAAAATAATGTGATACCAGTTTTCAGCTACAAAGTAAGCAAAAATAAAACTTTTTTTGAAATTATAACTCAAGGGTGACACTTCACCACTACACCACCAGGGCTTCCAGTGGTCACGTACACAAAACTCACTGCCGTCACAATGATCACGACTCACAGCAACCCAGCAGGACACGGTGGAACTGCCCCACAGAGTTTCCAAGGAGCACCCGGTGATCAGCAGCCACAGCACTTAACCACTATGTCACCAGGGCTCACAAAGGTGATACAGGTACAGTCAAATAGAAATTACACAGTATCAAATACATAAATCCTGACATTATTTATCCTAGGGCAGCTGGTGTGTAGTGACTTTTATTTTCTTCTTTATACTTTCCCACATTTTCAAAATTTTGTGAAATAAGCATTCTTCAAAATTACATTTTTGTTCAATTATAAAAGTACAAAAAAGCTCATGTGATAAAACCCTAACCATAATAGATAAGCATAGCATGTAAAGAAAAGTTTCCTTTCTTTCCCATCTTTCCCTTAATTCTCACTCAATTATTCATACGTTCATTCAAAAAATTTTAAAAAGTTTTTGTTTTACGCCTACGATGTACCACAAAAGTGCCCTGGTACAACGGAGAAGCACTCAGCCGCAGCATCAAAAGGTCGGCAGTTCAAACTCACACCGCAGCTCCAGGGGAGAAAGAACTGAGGACCTACTCCCATAAAGATTAAAACCAAACCTGCTGCCACTAAGTCCCTTTTGACTCACAGGGACCCTTTGGGACAGTGTCAAACCACCCCAATGGGTTTCCAAGGCTGTAACTCTTCACAGAAGCAGATTGGCATGTCTTTTTACCTCATGGCAGCTGATGGATATGAACCACTGACATCTAGTTAGCAGCCAAGCAATTAACTACTGCACCACCAGTCCTCCTCATTGTAAAGAAAACTTTCTGGGGAGTTCTACTCTGTTATATGGGTCAGGATAAGTCACCAACAATTGGATGCCACCTAACAACAATATATGCCAAGAACTGCACTAGGATCTGGGAATACTGCAGGATCAATACAGTTATTCCTATAGCCTTACAGATCTTTTCTATAGTTATTAAAAAAGCAAATCTCTTTTAAAAAAACATAAATAGGATACAAATTATGCAAGCTGTTCAGAAACTTGCATTTCTCACTTTACAATGTATCTTTATCCACCATCTTAATCCAAGGGGCATCAACTTAATTCTTCCTCAAAAGAAATGTTTTAGCTTGTTTGTATTTTGACCACTTACAAGAGGGATCATGTTTATTGTTTAGAAAATTTTTAAAATAGTTTTTAAATTATTAACTGTCTCTCATTTCCTAAATGTACACAAAAATAACATTACAAAAGTATTGGTAGATGACAAGGTAAGTTTATGTAATATTTTTAAAACAATAAAAGATTATTCCTCTTTTAAACACAAAATGTTGAAATATATACCTTTTAGAAATGTAGATTTAGATGAACTACGTAAATGCTACCTTATTCTAGAAACTTCCAATTTTATAACTTAAGACATGCTCTGTAATTTTATAGCTAAGCTGAAGCTCAGTAAAAGTCTCAACCATAATTTCTTTCTCAGGAAAACTGAAGGATATTAAAACATACTCTTGCCTCACTGGTTTTTCAGTCAGTTGACTGGCTAGGACTAAGAGTTCTGAGAATATCAGTCACTCCTTTCCATCAAGTAAAGTAGGAAGAGTGGCTTAATCACGGGTGAGCTTTCAAAGCACCCATTGTCTAATCTCTAATATCCAAACAGCACTGAGCTACCTAAGACAGAATTCACTCACTCTCTGTCCTCATCGCCCTCTGATGCGGGAATATATTTTAAGTTCTATTCTCTAACTGGGGAGATTAGTTAAAGAGCTTAGTTTAAGCAGATTACTAAATGGTCTTCTCATCTATCTTCCTGTCTTCAAGCAAAATCACAGCAAACGATCCAGGGATAAGAAACCATGCCACCTTTAAAATATCCAACAGGAAAATTTAAATTGTAGGACTACTGCTATTGAAGCTTCTGATTTATGCTGAAACACAAACCTACAACCACGAAAACGATCCCCTTGAAACTTTCACCCTCATACCTGCAGAGATTCCTCCACGGATGCTGCCGCATCATCCTGAGGCCTCAGAAGCTCCAACACAGATTTGGTTTCTGCCTCCCAGATGCCCACTTGTTCAATGAGTTTTTCAACTTCTTTAACCTGTTTCAGTTGCTCTGTTAATTCTTCATTTTCTCCATGTTCTTCTCCAGCCTACAACATTCAAAATTACCACTAAGAAACAGCAGCATTCATGTTAAAAAGACATTATTTTCCATTTAAAGAGTTTCAATTTCTTCCCTGAAGACTGCTAATTCAACATATTTCAATGATTTGAGACCTAGTTAGTGGGCAATGACAATCCTTTACCACAGTGTACATCACTTTACAAGTTAAAAGGTTTGTCTACATACATATTCTTAATTATACCATCAATTCTCTAAGATATTATTACCTCAATTTTATAGACAAGAAGACTAAAGCTTATAAAGTCAGGATATTAGTTCTACAAACACACTTCTAAAAATTCACAACCAATTTAATTCAAATACAACTATTAGCAATGGTAGTGAAACATTATTGAGATGAGATTCAGGATCAAATTCAACAAGATTAAATTTTTTCCCATTAATAATCTCCCAGCACAAGTTTATACACTACAGGTTTACACAGCACACACATTCTAAAAGTTGTTTTAAGTAAGATCATATTTTAAGTACATCAGAAGAATACAGTATTGGAAAATGAAATGTACAAATTCAGACTACTGTGGACTGAACAGTATCCCCCCAAAAGATATGTTGTTATTCTTAACCCCGTATTTGTGGATGAAAAACCCTGGTGTCATGGTGGGTTAAATGCTACAGTCGCTAACCAAAAGGTCGGCAGTTCAAATCCACCAGGCACTCCTTGGAGACTTTATGGGGCAGGTCTACTCTGACCTATAGAGTTGCCACACAGTCACAGTGAGTTGGAACAGACTCAAAGGCAGTAGGTTTGGGTTGGGCATACCTGTGGATGTAATCCCATTTGGAAACAGGGTTATGTCAATGAGGCCATATCTGAGATACAGAAGATCAACTCAGACACCAAAGAAAGTAGACACAGGGATGATGGACATTATTTGAAGACAATAAAGGTAAAACAGATAGACAAAGGCTAAACACTAGTTGATACAGGGAACCAATGAAGCATTTCTCCTGGAAACAATATCATATCTTAAGTGTTATTTATTAATTTACACATTTACCAATGTTTTCAACAGTATGGTTTTAAAAGAAGAAAAGCAATCTATTTTCACAGAGTCAATCATGACTCATGCAACCCTATGGGGTACAGAACTAACCCCTATAGAGTTTCCAAGGTTGTAAATCTTCACAGAAGCGAACCGGCACATCTGACTACCACGGACCGGCTGGTGGGTTTTGATCAGTGACCTTCTGGTAAGCAGCCAAGCACCACCAGGCTCCTCACGAGAAAAACAGAGCAAAGTTAAATTACTAAATGTACAAAATAAAACTATTTTACCTTTAAATCTGCATTGTGATTTTCAGGAGGTTTTACTGACATGTCTGTTGGAAAGTCAGTAGTTGATTTTTCTTCTTTAGTGAGCTCAATATTTCCAAAATTGTCAACAATGGGCTGACTCTGTTTTTTTGTAAGAGGCAGATTCATTTCCTATGAAAAATTAGTTACATGAAATTAATGCTTTTATTTCCATGCTAATATATTTTACAAACAATAAACTGACATAATACAAGGACTAACAATTAAGTCCATGAACGTAATTGTTCTAAGTGCTACATACCTCATTGCTGAATATCACTACAATCACCCTCCAAGGACTCTCCTTGGGAAGCTATGCATCCATGCCTGTGCCTAAGCCCACTCTTCAAAGCAAATTGGAACTCTTTCTGGAATTGCACACAGTGGAACGGTGGCAAGTTCGCCAACTTAACTGCATCGTTGTCTGTGAAGGAGTTTTTAGCCAGTAAAGAAATAAGTATATTGGAACACCCTACCTACTCACCCGGCCTGGCCAACAATGACTTTTTTCTTTACCCAAAGATAAAAGAAATATTGAAAGGAAGACATTTGGATGACATTCAGGACATCAAAGGTAATATAATGACAGCTCTGATGGCCATTCCAGAAAAAGTTCCAAAATTGCTTTGAAGGGTGGACTAGGCACTGGCATTGATGCACAGCTTCCCAAGGGGAGTACCTCAAAGGTGAACATAGTGATACTCAGCAATGAGGTATGCAGCATTTTTTCTAGGATGAATTCATGAACTTAACTAGCAATCCTCGAATATTCAACTATACTTTTATAAATTACCAATTAAAAAGAATGTTAGGAAATATATTTTTCAAAAAATACCTATGTCTCAATAACGAAGAATAAGAAAAACAGCTTAAATTCTAAAAATATCAATGAATGGTCTGCTTTTATGCTGATGCTGTGTTAACTATAAAACTAAGGCTCAGTCTATGTTCTCCCAGAACCTGAAATCTATATACAAAATAATGCTTATGTTACTCTTTAATAGGAAGTCAATTTTAACTACAATACTGTATATATTACAAAGGGTCCAAGGACTTGTAAACTCTCCTAAATATATATCCAAGAGAATGAAAACACACTTCCACAAAGGGACTTGTATACACATGTTCATAGCAGCATTATTCAGAACAGTAAGAGGGGGAAACAATCCAAATGTCCAGCAATGGATCAATGGACAAACTCATGTGATGTATCCACAGAATGGAATATGCCAAGAGCCGTCGAGCTGGATCACGGCAACCCTACGGGCCAGGATAGAACTGACCCCCCAGAGTATTCAAGGAATATAAGTTTGCATAAAAATGAACAGAATATTGATACTTGGGACAGCATGAACAAACTTTGAAAACATTTAAATCAGTCAGTCATAAAAGACCATGTATTTTATGATTCCATTTAGACGAAATGTCTAGAATAGGCAAATCCACACAGACAGAACGTAGACTAGTGGTTTCCTGGGATCAAGGAGTGTTACGAGACATAAGAGGTAACTGCTAAAGAGTCCAGTGTTTCTTTTGGCGGAGAAGAAAGAGGTTCTAAAATTGTGGTGATAATCACACAACTCTGTGATCACATTAAAAAAACATTGAAGTGTACATTTAAATAAGTGAACTGTACGGAAGGTGCATTTTAAATAACCTCAAAGATGTTACAAAAGAAAAAAAGAACTTACAAGCTGAGTTTTTGTAAAAAACTTTCTCCATCTTTTATTCAGTCTTCTTAGTTCTTTAGAAATAGATGAGCCAACTTCATCATTACTGACTTCAATTAAGAAGTTTCCCACTTCATTTAAAGTGACGTGTCCTAGATTCCACTGGGATAGTGTCTCAAAGGGAACCTACGTGACAAATAAGCAACACAACGCATTAATGACATAATACTTGCCTTCTCATTACTCATAGCAGATCCTTACCCAGAGTGACTCTAAGCAAAAGTGAGCGTGGAAGCTTCTGCAGAGACTTTGAGCCTCTCCTCGAAGGGCTTCCCTGTCCCTGTGGATCCCTCACTGTTAGGTGGCAGGTGCCACACACCTGTCATCACTCAGGGACGTGGGCTTTCAGTAACTATGTGGTCTTCCAACATGGCTGATGAGCTTAGAACAAAGCTTCCCCAGCGTTTTCAATTACAGTGCTCTTCATGGCCCAGTAATATTTTCACAGGGTCCCTGGGCCAGAGAATTCTAACAGTTTCTGTTATTAAGTAGTTAGATCCAAAGACATTCACAGTAGTGGTTTGCATGACGTCTAACAGACAGATGCTGCTGTGTTTCCCCGAAAATTTAAAGTATCCTACAAGTTGTCTTTGGCAATGCTGGGTATCCCAGTACCAAGTGGGAATTATGGGCTTAAAGCATTATTTTTCTCAAAGTTATGGGTATTTTAATAAAAAAAAAACATGGCTGTCAAGTCAGGTCTGACCCTAGAGGTGTGACCCTAGAGGTCAGGGTAGAACTGCCCCACAGAGTTTCCAAACAGCACCTGGCAGATTTAAAGTGCCAACCTTTTGGTTAGCAGACATAGCACCTAACCCCCTATACCACTAGGGTTTCCATGTATTTTAACAGAACACTTTAAAAGGTAGAAAAACTATTGTTTAAAAGTTTAAATTGATGGCATTAGTACAGCAGACAGGAAGATGTAATAACTCACTAGACATAAATGTTTTTTCTTGCACACATTTACCACCAATTCTACCTTCCTTCAAACAGCCCGTTTTCTGTTGAGTAACTGTACTTTCTATTTGAAAAATACTTAATCTGAAAGGCTGTTTACATCCATTGGCAACAGATGCAAACAAATTAAAGAAAAACAAAATCCTAGGAGAGATCACATGAATAGCAGAGCTAACAATGACAAATCACAATGGTCCTTCTCCCACGCCTTCCATGTAACTACGAGGTATTTGTTTTTCCTCCTCTAGAAACTTAGAGCTGAATGGTTTCAGCCAAATGGAAAAAATACAACGTCTAAAGAGATTAATTTATTTTGAATTTGTCTATAAGCTATCCAGGCCTCCACTTCTTTCATTTCTTCTACAGAGGGCTTAGCAATATATCTCCCTCAAACTGTACTGCATATATAAGAGTGTGTACCTCAAGTGTGTGTGTGTGTGTGTGTGTGTGTGTGTGTGTAAAACCTATAACCCAAACCAAACCAAACCCACTGCTGTTGAGTCGATTCTGATGCACAGCAGCCTTATAGAACAGAGTAGAACTGCCCCATAGAGCTTCCAAGGAGTGCTTAGTGGATCTGAACTGCAGGCTTTTTGGTTAGCAGACGTGGCACTTACCCCCTACGCCACCCAGGGTTTCCTTAAAACCTACACTGCAGTGGAAACTTCCTATCAACAGTTATACACGGAGGAAACCAAACTCTCTCCAAGACCCTGGAAAAGTTTCCTACACATGTTTCTTCTTCCCTAACCTCTCATCTGTGGGTTGAAAAATGAGGGTCTCCCAAGAGTATTATTGAATGTGTATCACCACCCACACAAAAATATTTGAGAAACTACCATTCACTGAATTATGGTACTTTCTAGTTAAGGAAGTTCCGCAAATGAGAAAATAAATACCTCTTTAACTTGTTCTTTTTTCATCTCCTCAAAACAAGCCTTTAGTAAGCGAAGGTGTTCCATGTAAGAAGCCCAGCATGCCAGAATGTTTTGTAGAGTAGACTTCACAGTATGTATACGTTTTCTATAGACACAAATCTTACCATCCATCATATACTGCTTATTAATATTTTGGCAGTCTCTGGCTACGAGGTCAACAAAACAAAAAAGTAATCTTAGGAGAAAGCTATTTATTAATAAAATAATACTGTTAAGAAAAATATTTACAGACTGGTAAAACTGTTGTCATGACAATATTAAAAGTGAAAGCAATTCTTTTGTAAGGAAAAATACATATAAAATGAATTTCTAGAACAGTAAGGTGTAAATAACAGATAAAATGTCATCAAAAAGTAAATGGCTGCTTTACCCAAGTCCTGATTTATTTCTCCACATTTTTGAAAGGAAGCTTCAAGTTGAGCTAGGAACTCTTTCTCTTCAATAAATTTCTGTTGGGGGTGAGGGGAGAAAAATACAGTATATCGAGAGTTATTATACTGTAAAATGTGCCAAGAAATACAGATACGGTTAACACAGAAACACTGATGAAGCAACTTATGTGCTAAGATCTCTTTAGGGTTTCAATACTACATATTTGGGAAGGAAAAGAGGAAAAGCAACAGCTCAAAAAGAAGGGCTGTTAAGGACTAGAAGATAGGAGACATAAATGTGACTATAAATAACATACATGCATGAGATCTGACAGTTTATCTTAACACAGTGATGACGGTTCTACGATGATTTTCTTCTCTTAGAGAAAAGGCAAGTTAAGTGTTGCTATAGCAATTTCAAAATCTTGTCTTGAAATATATTTTATTAATTTACATGATTTCATCTACTGCTTTTCACAGTTTATCAATTTTGAGTAATTTTTAATTAGCTAAATTAAAGCATCAATGTTTAGCAACCATACAAAAACATTTGAGAGACTACCATTAACAAAACTGAGATGTGTTCTATGCAAGCAAATACTGCTACACAAAAATACTGAGCTAATTCAGCACTCATATGCATTATACACTTACTATATGCCAATGACATTAAACTTTTAAGAGAAAAATGAAAAACAGAAAAACAAAGGAAAAGAAATAAAAAGATTCAAAATCTCATCCAGTTTAGAATGATGCTTCCTGTTTGAGAATGTACAGGGATTAGATGGTAAATAAATTCCTCTTCACAATATTTTTCAGCTTGTTACTAAAATTTATAACCTTGGATTTGTGATATGGTTCTACGAGGCTTTCTTCTCTTCCCCATTTCCAAAAAAAAGGGAAAAGAAAGACAGTACAGCCTAATTATAGGAATGACACTTTTGTGATGCTTTAGTTTTAGTTTAGAAGTGAACAGAATCATATTTAAATCATTTGTAACACTTTTTTTCTATAAATTGGAAGAATGAGAGCTGGGGAAAAAGAAAATCTCAGCACAAAAGTGAATTGTTTTTCCTGTTCTGCAAACCCAGCGAAGACTATGATTAAAATGTTCTAATAACTTAATTTGATTAAAACGCTGAATCTGCATAGAAAAAAATAACATTAAACAGGATTTCAATTAAGTGAAAGTAGGAATTTTTAATGGAAATGACATTTACAGTCTTTTCTAAGGCCTGCCTAGAGTGGGCGCCTGTGTCTTACTGTCCCTGGGGTCAGCAAGCAAAGCAGCTTTCTCTTTCTTACTCTTCACTGATGCCTGTTGCCTGACTACTTGCAATTCTTGCCTCTAAGCAGTACTCAAGCTAAGGAAAGCTACCGTGAAAAACCATCAGGAAACCTGAAGAGGTAACGGGAACCCACACCAAGGGAAAGTGCAAACCCAGCACTCAGATGTGCACAACAGCCGTCCAAGACACAGAACAGCTTACATGCCAGTCTTCCAGCAGTAATTCCACAGATTCTTTGCTCCCATATTTGATGTTCCAAACATCGAATTTTGATTTCAGTTCATCCAGCAAACCAAGAACTGGGCAAACAGAATGATGAATTTCTAGACTCGGAATGCATTTTTTCCCCAAAATATCATTGATTCTGGAAAATAGTACAGATTTTAGAGTTTAATATTACTGACCAAATGTGAGACATTCATTTTGCATTTTAAAAATGCTGAAGCTCCTAACTTTTTCTTTTAAACACATGGAACTCAGCTGCATCCTCAAGTCTTTTTTCTTTATTAAATAAAGTAAAACAAAAGCATTGCGACTAAATATAAAACCACTATTTCTAAGGTGAAAACACCAACACAGAACATTTTCTGGGGTGACTATCTTCCCATTGCAAAATCCTGTAATAAAATGTTGATCTCCAAAATAATTTACTAAATTTTAAAATTTCTATATAACTTTATACAATTAGAAATCCAATTTTACATATTAAAGTAGCTTTTACTAATGAAGTTAACACTTCAGATTATCATTTTAACACATTTTACAAATAATGAAAAAAGAGAAGATGATGTGGACAACCACAAATTAAATAAACCTATATTTCTAGTCTTTTACAGTTTAGAAACTGCTTTCATTCACCTTCTCCCACATGACCCAGCATCCCTTGGAGACAGGAAGGGTGATTATCATTATCCTCCCTGGTGGTGTAGTGCTTAAGTGCTACATCTGCTAACCAAAAGGTCAGCAGTTCGAGTCCACCAGGCATTCCGTGGAAACTATATGGGCCAATTCTACTATGTCCACTAGGGTTGCTGTGAGTTTGACTCTACTCGATGGCACTGCGTTTGGTTTGGTTGGTTTTCGTTTTATTTATGAATAAGGTAACACACTCAGGAAGACACTAATGTGGTTAAAACCAAGACACTGAGATCTTGGCTTCTGACTCGAATTAAAGAACTCTGTCTACCACCTTATTCTACCTTTCAATTAAAAGGGATGTGACGTTACTATTATGTAAAACATGAAGGTATTATCAAGATTTAAAGAACATACATCACAAATTATCTAAAATTCTCTATTGTGTGGTTCCCACAGAACCGTACAGGAGCCCTGGTGGCAAAATGATTAAAAGCTGAGAAAGTCAGCAGTTTGAATCCATCAGCTGCTTCTTGGTAAGCTGAAAAGTCTGTTCTACACTGTCCTATAAGGTCAGGGAACTGACCCCTATGTAGGGGTTTGGTTCTTTTGGGTTACAGCACCATGCTACTGCTCAAACACGAATGGTATCAACAGCTGTGAAACAGCAACGTTACAAACCGTCTCTTCATTTCCTCCAGCTTGCTAGGTGGTACCAGTGGCAAATGCTTTTCATCTTTATTTTTAAATGCCGAGAGAGTTTTCAAATGCCAGTCACATTTATCTATCAGATCCTGAAAAAACAAACAATTAGCATGATACAAACCAGATTTACCACCAAATACTGTAACTGAAGCCTTGTTAATTGTTTACCCTTGCACATAATTTGTTTTAAAAAAATATACTGTAAAGCCTTCTTGTTAACCTGAGTAAGGCTTTGTGAATAAACATTCTCTTCATAAATGTTTTGAACTGGAACACTTCACAAAAATGCAAATTGCAGTTTCTTTGGTAAAAGCACTATGAAAATATTTTGTTTCCTGGTATAGTTCCCATTTTCTTTGTGGAATCGTATACTATAAATCTTACATATCAAATTCTTTCATGCCATGTTCAGTGAAAACTCAATCTGTTACACTTTAAACAAGTTCCCCACCTCCCTCGTGTTTTTATTTTTTTTTTTTCTTTTTCTGGTCAGACTTTATAGCTACCTTAGGAAACCCTGGTGGCATTGTGGTTAAATGCTACATCTGCTAACCAATAGGTCAGCAGTTCAGATCCACCAAACACTCCTTGGACACTCTATGGGGCAGTTCTACTCTGACCTACAAGGTCACTATGAGTCAGTATTGACTCTGACAGCAGTGAGTTTGGTATTTTGGTTTCAGAACTTACTGGATTCAATTCTGATTGTTCCAAAACCTTGAATTAGCACAACACAAAGAACATGAGTGCATCCTACAGTTTCCAAAACCCTATAGGGAAATCATTCTCAACTATCCTCAAATACCCACCACATCTCCTCCTTCCTACAGTAGAATCTTATTCAAGAGCAGCCCCTAAAAAAGTACAGGTTTTTCCACATCTGTCTTTCTTTTCCTACCTTGAATAAAGTCTTTTTCTCTTGAGTTTGAGTGCTGGCTTCAGAGTAATCCTGGGAGGCTGGCAGTTCTTCATCTATAAGACTCTCTATCTCCTGGAGCCAAGCCTCAGTTTCATGGAGAGGTGAGGGCAGGACCTGATTCAGCTTTGCTTTCCATGCATTAACCTAAAAAAGGGGAGATAGAGTTTATAAATAGAATCTTATTAGTTTATTTCTGCACACAGCTAAGTTTAAATCTTTAAAGTTGCTTTGAAAGTCAAGGCTAACTAATGAGATACAAGGAAATCTTGTTAATGGGTAAACTTCTTAGTTTTGAGTACCATTTAACTACATGCTGATGGAGACAA
Organism: Heterohyrax brucei; assembly: GCA_028571685.1. NCBI lineage: Eukaryota > Metazoa > Chordata > Mammalia > Hyracoidea > Procaviidae > Heterohyrax > Heterohyrax brucei. The sequence continues at coordinate 85,116,994 of CM053151.1, read as the reverse complement.
CAGCTGATTCAAAAGCTACAGAGGAGGATAAAAAGCTGAAACCAAACACTTCGATACATCCATAAGAAGTTTGGAGGAGGAAATGAGAGCACCCCAGAGTGGATCACTGTGTTGAATGAATGACTCTCATTTGAAATGTTTGCCCCTGTCTTCCGACATTATAACTACACCTCACACACAGATTTTGGCATTATTTTTCTCACTAGCCCTAATTGTACATTCTCATTAGGTATTTCCACCATGAATATGGTCCTGAATATCCGTTCTTCATCAAAACCAAACCCACTGTCACTGACTCAATTCCAACTCATAGTAACCAACAGAGTAGAACTGCCCCACAGTTTCCAAGGAACAGCTGACAGATGTGAACTGTCAACTTTTAAACACTGGGACACAAGGACTCCTTATGCCAAAGCCCCTCATGATCCAGTCACACTTTTCCTCAACTGCCTCTCCACCAACCGCTATACGCACACAAACTCCAACTACCTGTTTCCCTAACTATTTATTGCACTCCCATGTCTTTATTCTCATTGCTCCTTCTACCTGGATATTTTACCCATCCGGAGCATCATCAAAACACTCTCATTCAGTCATTCACTCATTCAGTGATCATTCATTCACTCACACTTATGGATCATCCACCGTGCTAAGAGATGGGGGTCACCACAGTCACCACAGCTTCCAGAGTGCAAAGGAAACATGAGTGAATGCACCAGGCAGTACAGATGCACCCTAAATACACTGTCCTCAAAATGGAACAGAATGAGATGTAACATCAACACAACTGACACAACTTAAAAACACATGTACATATAACACATATTTTGCAAGAACATAAAAGCATGAAAAGAAACACATCCAATAATCAGAATGGTGGCCTGAGAGGAAATGGAATGAGAGTTAGGTGCAGATGTAAAAGCCAATCAACAGGGCAATAAGCCAGTTCAGTCTGAACCCCGGTGAGAATCTGCACTGCTATCGAGTTCCCAGGAAGTCCTACATAAGAATTCCCTGGGAATCCTGTTTAAAATGTAGATTCTGATTCATCATATCTGGGACAGAAATGCAAGTTCTCAGCAGGGAACCTGTTAGAAATGACAGTTCTCAGCAGGAGTTCAAACCAGAAAGAATCGGTTAGAAGCCCTGAAATAAACACACCAGTAAATAAAAACAAGAGTAGGACCTTGCCCAGACCCGTGTCATGCAAGGAAGAGTAAGTATACCCCAATCCTCTCAGCCAGATAAACAGAATCCACAGCTCTGCCTGAACCACCTAGTGGGGAAGGCAGACAGAAGTACACAATCACAGTTCAGTGTGGTGAAGCAATTTAACAGCCATAGGCAGAGGGGCTGGGAAGCACACGGGAAGGACACTCAGTTCCCAGCAATGACAGGAATTCTTCAGCACAATAAAATCCACTCCAAGACCACCTCCTTTTATGTCAACCCCATTAATAATGTGCCTTTTTTTTTTAATCTGAACTTGCACCATTCTTTTTTCGATGTTGAGGCATTCACATCCTAAAGATACCCCAATGAATATCAAGTACATGTTTCATCTTAAAGTCAAGTTCATTGACTTACTTTAATGAATGCATGGTTTAAGTCTTTTTTTTTCTCTTTCCGTTTTAGTTCTACTAACTTACTTCTCATTAGTCTTAGAGCTAAATGGTTTTTAAAGAGGGGGAAAAGTATGCAAAACTCCTATGAGTTATTTAGAGTCATCATTATTCAGAATCATATGCAAGGCAAATATCTCATCTTAGACAATAAACCAACAAAACAAGCACACAAAACAAGGACAAAGTTAGTCTCCTTTAAGGCAGGTACACGAAACTTCATACAACAGAAGCATTAATTATTACAATTTTCCCATTTTGGCTTTTATGCCTTGCAGCTTTATTTTCTTAGGCACAAGGCAATCTTACATCATTAACTACATGTCATTAAGTCATCAGTTGGAAAAAAAACTTTTAATATTTTCACTATTATGAACATTTAATACACATGAGTTAGCATGTATTTTACTATATCCCAATTATCTATGCATTTGCCAAAAAATAAAAATAAATCATAAAAACATATGACAGAGTTGAAAAAGAAAGCTAAGAACAATACTGCTAATTCAACTCTTACTCTTTTCAGAACTAAGAGGAAATTGTATCTATTCTGAATGAAGTAAACCTATGCTTCAGTCTCAGGACTATTCTAATATTTCCGCAGCAGTCAGAAGAGGAAAGACATGACAATATCCCCCTTTTATTTTGCTCCTTTCTCACTTACCATAGAAAATCCACATTTCCTCTCTAAGGGTTAAACAATTACTTATGAATTTGGCTGCAAATTTATATGAGATCTTATCGGGTCAAAATAATATTAGTACTTTCTATTGCAGGCTTAAAGTTAAATCATTTACTATGATGCTCTGAGATATCTATGTTCTCAAACTACTGAATCAGAAACCGCCTAGATGCTATTACTTTCATAAAACTGATGACTTTTAAAATTAAAGTGTGCTCCTTTTGCCACACTGAGAAAATGACTGTAATCCACCTAAGGAACAAGCTACTACCAATTTTCAGTACTTAATCGTGTAGAATAGTTCTTCTTCTGATTTTTCTCCTTATATTGGGTAATTTTTCCAAATAATATTCAGTAAAATTAGGCCAGGTCTGCATGGCCTGGAACAGCCTGAACTACATGGACAATGTCTTGCTCTTTTACTTCCATTCTGTTGAGGACTTGTCACAGATAGCTATAACCCTTCACAACCATCACTCTCAAACCTGTGACCCAAAGGTGGGCCGACAGTGTGAAGACCACCACCACTTGATGGAAAGATCCTTGGAGCCGTGCTAATTCTTCAAACTTTCGTATTCTGGAAAGAGCAGTGCTTTTAAACCACTAGCCTATTTAGCACATTTAATAAATGGTGTGAAAGCTGTATTCTCAAAATAGCCTCACTTCCAACAGTCAAGAGACTAGTGTGCAAGATTAACATACTTTTTTCTGTTACAGAGCCAGAGAGTACCTATGTTTTACTTTACAGACCCTACAGTTTCTAGTCTAAATCTACAAATTTACCAAAACTCATCTAATTGCCCATTTAAAATGACAGAATTTTGTTGCATGTAAATTACACCTCGAGAGTTGCTTTAAAAAGCAATGGAGGTAGAATAAAAGACATTTAGTAACAGAAAATGAAACCAGTCTGTCACCCACAGACCTGTGCTATAAGTTACAGGAAGTTCTTTAGTCTGAAGGGCAATGAGCTCAGGGGGAAATTCAGGTCTTTAGGAAGTAGTGAACACTAGAAATGGTATCTAGGTATATATCAAAGATTGATTTTTTTCTCCTAATTATTTAAAAACAGATACTCAGTCATGCACTGCATAACATCAGTTTGGGCAACATCTGACTGGATGCATGTCCGTGGTCCCACAAGGTTACAACAGAGCTCAGAAAGCTTGATCAAAGAGGAGGATGTAGCAGTTTTAGGCATGCGGCACTCACGAATCAGGACAACCCTCAAGAATAAAGATAAAATTCACCAAGCTTTAAAGGACTGGCTTCAGTGAAAGCTGTAAGGCCAACAACAATGCAAGGGGAGCTACAGAGAAATTGCTAATCATGTGAATAGAGAACCAAATACAAGAGTAAATCTCGCTCAGCAAGCTACTATTGATCACTGATAAGGCACAGAGCTTATTTGAAATGCTTAAAGAGCAGATCAGACTACAATCTTGAGTTTAGTGCCAGCTCTGGGTGGTTCAAGTGCTTTAAACAAAGTTTCTTGATGCACGCTGTGACAGCGAGCACTGAGTCAGGTGCTGATGCAACAGAATAATTTGTTGAAATCTTAAATAAGCTAATTGCAGGAGGAAGTTACTTGCTCCATCAAATTATTAATTTGGACAAAACCTCCTTATTCTGGAAGCAAATGTCTAAAAGAACTTCCATGCATAACATGGTATCCACACAGCATCCAAATCACATAACGTCCTATTTCACAGAACATATTATGAAGATTAAACAATACACAATTGTGTGTGTATATACATCTATATGTATGCACACATATATACACACAAACACAAATATATTTATAAAACAATACAAGAATATAACCATAACGTATAAAACTATCAAATAAAGAACATGAGATAAATGGATCAATTTGAAAGAGTTCTACAGCGTACAAAAGGCTGCATATTAATTTAGAACTTGTAAAACTCTAATGTAAAAGTCTAAGAATATGTACTGTAATGCCTAGAGCAACTGCTAAAACTATGATTGTTGTTTTTATGTGCCATGAAGTTGATTCCAACTCCTAGTGACCTACAAGACAGAGTAGAACAGGCACATAGTTTCCTAGGCTGTAAATTATCGTGGGAACACACTGCCAGGTCTTCTCTCCCCTAGAGTGGCCGCTAGGTTGGATGTGACCATGTTTTGATGAGCAGTCAAGTGCTTAACCCCGGTGTCACCAAAAAAAAAAAAATAAAACCAAACCCAGTGCTGTCAAGTCGATGCCAAGTGACCCTATAGGACAGGGTAGAACCGTTCCATAGTTTCCAAGGAGCACTGAGTGGATTTGAACTGCTGGCCTTTCGGTTAGCAACTACAGTATCTAACCACTATACCACCAGGGCTTCCAGTGCTTCTTAAAAACAGAAAGAGTAGCAACTCAAACAAGACAAAAGATAAATAAATATGGGATTGTAAAAGCATTGAGATAATTTAGAACAAGGAATAAAGAATGGAGATAAATAAGGAAGAGAATAACCAGAAAACAAAGAAAAATGTTTTATAGCTAAATTAATCATACGAATAATCAAATTCAACGTTGATGAACTAACCACTCCAGATGAAAGACAAAGTCTGTCAAAATGGCTAAAAGAGCAAGATCCAATATGCTATCCTAAAGACATGCACTTTAACACAAAGACTCAAACACACTGCAAGTTAATGAAGGAAAAAGATACATCACACAAACAGGACAAGAAGGCTGCGATGTCTACATTAAGATTACAGAAAGCACAGAAAGTTGAGTCTCACTGGCAACACAAGAATAAATAGGGGAGATCTCCACTAAAAGACCGCAACTGATGGTCCGGGGGTTTCAGGGTTCTCCTGGGAGCATGGCCCCTGGCCCTGATGTTGCCCCTGTTCACGAATCATAATGAAGGTCAACTCTTCAGATGGCAATGGATTGGACTGGGCAATGCAGAATGATCATATTTTGTGGGCACTTTATGGTTGTATGCACCTATAGGATGTCATCCGTCTGACCTCATGCTGGAGGAAGGAGAGTGAGTGGAGAGGAGGAGACAAGAGACTGTTGGGAGGATAGGACATGTATGGAGCAGAGAGGAAGAGTGTGCTGTCACTGTGCAGGGAGAGCAGTGGAAGCTGCATACAGGTGAGCATGCAAATTTATATGGGAATGTACACTTCCATTCAATCATAATAATAAAAAGATTAGAGCAAGCAGAAGTCAAAAAACATTATCTGGAAAAAAAACAGGAACATTCCATAATGGTAAGACTGTCAATTCATCAGGAAGATATAACAATCAAAAATGTTTACAGTTTAATGACAAAATTTTTACAATTATGAAGCAAAAACTGACATAATTAGTGGAAGAAATCTACTCATCTTTATAATTTTAATCTTCTCTCTCAGCAATTGATAGAACAATCAAATTATCAGTAAGATACAGATGATACAACATCATCAACCACCTTGTCTGACCCAGTATTCCAAGAACACTACACTCAACAGCAGAATACATGCTATATTCAATTGCACACAGTACACAGTACAGAAAGATGCACCCTATGCTAGGCTATACACCAAGTCAAAATTAATTTAAAAGGACTGAAGTCATACACATATATTCAGACATACACACATACATTCTTACACTCATTCTCTCTGTGTTTGCCCATTTTCCTCTCTGAATATCTATTGACGGGGACATTTGACACCAGTTGGTGGTAGGGAGGAGGCTGTAGGTCAATCAGTGTATGGACAAATCTACTGCCCCAAACCAACAACGGACATGAAATATAAAAGTGGCAGGTAAGCCTGCAATTTGTCTAAGTAGAATATTATAAATTCTGATTTCAATTCAACCAGAATTCAAATGAGTCTATGGAGAAAATATAAGAACACTATCCTACTTTCTAATAAAACATCTTCCCCACTTTTTACAGGATTTCTCACAGAAGCTATAGCAAAGACCTCATCCAACGAAACACAACTGCCCCAGGGAAATGTTCCTGTCATCAACAGGGACACAGTTACCTGCTGGTGGAGGCCAGCCCAAGCTCTTCTTAATTGCAGCTTATCTTCATCCAGCTCTTCCAGGTTCTTTGTTAGCCACAGGCTGTCCACAAAGGGCTTCTTCTCTTCACTGAAGGATTCCAAAAAGGACAGCAGACTCTATAATTACAAGAGGTATTTTAAAGATTTAAATGTTTGCTTCTAAAATGTAACCTGCTACTTTCAGATCTATAGCTATAGGTCATATTTACAATTTTACTTAAATAGAGGTAAATTCTTCTGACTTCCGTGAGCACTCACTGACTTATCTTCTTTCTTCAGCGCATCCTGGAAACCTGGATGTCATCAGAGTGACACAGACGGTGGTTTGCAAATTGTGCCAGCACTGTCGGGATCCCATTGGAAAATGCAGTAAGGTCACCAAGCTCAACAGGACAGACTGTGATGCAGTACATCTAATGTGAACTTGTCTTACCTCCCCAAATATGTGTTCACCACAACATGAGTTGAAGTGAGAATTATATGACAGTGGGCCGACTCTATCAATGAATTTTGGTGTTGACTTTAGCTGAGATTGAGCCAGTTCTTTCCAAGTCATTTATACAAACTTTAGAAAACACTTTACCCTGTCCTCAAAAATTTAATAAAGCATTTTTCATGGTTTGCATTTATATAAAATATTTTAGTTACTGATTCAATAAATATTAAAATATTATCCATAAATATGCATGCTTTTCATTAAATTTTATCAACATATCAAGGGATAATACATGAGTCTTTCCAATAATGAATAACTTTAATTACTCTTCTCCTTTAGAAACCTCAATCTGTGGTTCATTATGCTAAATCACAGACATGTGTAAGAACAAGGTTCTTCCAGTAGACACTAAACAATCTTGTAAATAAAATAAAGACCTCAGGTCAGGGTGAAGGAAAAAGGTGTAAGAGACACCTATGAAGTTGCAGCTCATGGAAAAGGAAGAATGTCTGATTTCTCAGTTCTGTGATGGCTTCAAACCACAAAAAAGATGGTATTGCCCACATGTCACACAATCAACTGAATGTGAGAGTTGGAATGGCTGCAGTTACCCAACTCCTGTATTTAACAGGGAAATGGAGGTCTAGAGATGCCAAGTGCTGTGTAAGCAGGTGACAATATCTCTCCCTTATTCAAGATGAGGAACTGGTAGGCAGCACAGACTTGTACAGACAATGGATTCTAAGGGACACGACTATGAAAACTCCCTTTGAATCCTGTTAATCCCTTTCAAGGCTCTACAGGGAATAACTGTTTGCTCTGGGGAAGCATCAGAAGTTAAAAACAGACAGTGCTGTGAAGACACATCTCTATTCATACACCTTAGATAAGTCCCTTATTCTCTCTAAGCTTTGAAATAAATCTGTATCTATAAAATTGAATAACACCTCCACCTTAGCAAGATGTGATAACGTGCAAAACACTTATCATCAAGGTTCAGTTTTCCCTAGAAATTGTTTATTACTATGTCTGCATATTAAGTTCCCATTATTACCCCCAAAGGACTCTCATTCAGATCCTGTGTTTTAAGTCTGGGAATACCCCATTCCTTCTTTCTGCAGTTTCTTTCACTCAATATTTATTCCAAAAAGCATGCTCTGCTCTAGATCAGGGTCTACACAACATACACTGTAAAAGGCCAAAGACTAAACAGTTTAGGCTTGGTGAGCCATCTTACCTCTGTTGCAAGTACTGAGCTCTGCAGGTGTAATATGAAAACAGACACACTCTTGCCATCAGGTTGGTTCTGACTCAAAGGGACCATACAGGACAGAGTAGAACTGCTCCATAGAGTTTCCAAGGTGCAGCTCATAGATTTAAACTGCTGACCTTAAAGTTAGCAGCCAAGAGCTTATCCACTACATCACCAGGGCTCCAAAAGTAGACAGATAATAATTAAATAAATCACTGTGGCTGTGTTCCAATAGCATTTTACTTATAAAAGCAGCTGGTAGGGCTAGCCCCTGCTGTACAGCCGTGTTACTCAAAGGAGTCCAAGGAACAGCTGTATATCCTGAAAGTTCATCAGAAACAAGCCCACTCCAGACATACTAAGTCAAAATTTGAATTGTAATAGTATTCTCCAGTGACAGAGTTGCACACTGACATTTGAGAAGCACTGTCCTACAAATGGGGAAACCCTGGTGGTGGAGTGGGTGGAGTGGGTGAAGTGCTACGCCTGCTAACCAAAAGGTTGGCAGTTGAAACCAATCAGGTGCTCCTTGGAAACTCTATAGGGTGGTTCTTTTCTGTCCTGTAGGGTTGCTGTCAGCTGGAACCAACTTGATGGCAGTGGGATTTTGTCCGAGAATTCAGAGCAAGATCCGCAACAAGATGCACTGACACAGTCACTGCAACAATAGGCTCAAGGATAATAATTGTGGCCATGGTGCAGCACCAAGCAGTGTTCACTTATGCTATACAGAGTTGCTGAGTCAGAACTGACTTGATGGCACAACATCCTAGACTTCAGCCTTAAAACTTGGCATTGGAGTGACAGAGTCAAAATGGCAGACTAAACACACGTCTCCTTAAGTATCTCTGAAAACCAACACATGAATTAATAATTAAATGGAGCCTTCTGGACATGTAGTGAGCCCTATGACACAGTATAGGGCTCTTAATCTGGACTTCATACCACTCAATGGAAATCATCCTCTCTTTCACTGTTCTCTGCTCTTGATGAGTGCTGGCTTTTATGGACCAAAGGTAACTTGCCATTTTAACTTTTTTTCTCTGTCTTAGCTGGTGGGTGCAGCTGTGACTTGACTAGGAGCTAATCTCAGATGCACTGATGGTAGTATCAGCAGGTTAAATTGCCATATTTTGAGAGCCCGTCTTTGGACTCTGTTCACCTCGGCACCTTTGGCCTCTCTTTCGTCTCCTCCATTGACTAGCCTCTGAGGAAGCAGTCAGTGAGCTTGTGCGGGATGCCATCTTGTTGCACTGGGAGGCGGAAATACCCACACGGAGGCCTCAACAGGACTTGATTCCTAGGCTGGCAGGTAGGGCCTGCCCAGAGAATGCTTTTCTGGTGGAAAAGCAGTATTCTACACAGTGTTGCCTATGGCTGGGGCCTGGCAGCAGAGGCCAGCAGGGGCCTGTATTTTGAACTAGTTTAGAAGATCTGGGGTTGGAAATAGAGGTGCTTACTTTGCCAGCTAGGAAGAGGGGCTTGTACACCTAAAACCTGAATGACTTTGGAAGTTGTCACATGCCCTTTACCTTTCATTTTAAGATAGCCTACAGAAACAGCTGCGGTCCATACTCACTGCATCTCTCCCAGCCTCTACTGACTCACATGATGCCCCAAAAGCAACAAACACTGGAGAAATGCATAACCAAGAAACCACCCATGGCTTCAGAAGGCCCCCAAAAGAAAAAAACCAAAGAACTTCCCTGACTAAGAAACCTTTCTGAAACTACTAGAAAGTGAATACAAAAGGATTATACAGAGAGCCCTCCTAGATCTCATACAAAATGCAGCAGAGAAAAATGAAAAATTAAGCAATCTGATAAAATACCAGTATGCTGAAATCCAACAGATCAAGAGCAAAATTGAAGACATAGAAACTTCAATTCAAAGCTAAGAAAACAAAATGGAACAAATGGAAAAGAGACTTTCTTATTTGGAAGGCAGAGCTACTGACTCCAGCATCTATGAGGAGAAATCAGAAAAGAGAAACAAGAAAAATGAAGAAGCATTAAGAAGCATGTAGGACTCTATTAAGAGGAACAACCTACAATTAATTGGAGTTCCTGAACAGGGCAAGACACTTGACAACACAGAGAGCACTGTGGCTGAGCAGCTGACAGAAAACTTCCCAGAAATTATGAAACAAGAGAATATAGATAACCAACACACATATCAAATGCCACTCAATACAGATCTCAAAAGACTCCAAGACATATTATAATCAAGCTTAACAAAACCAAACGTAAGTAGAAACCCTTAAAGGCAGCAAGACTCAAAGCAAAGCTAACATTCAGAGGGAAACCCTGTGGGCTTTCATCAGAATTCTCAGCAGAAACAATGCTGGCACGGAGACAGTGGCATGACACATTCAAAGCCTCGAAGGAGAAGAACTTCCAACAGAGAATTATATATCTTGCAAAACTATCTCTCAAATATGAAAATAAAATTAAGACATTCACAGATAAACAGAAACTCAGAGACTTTGTAAAAACCAAACCTACGTGAAATACTGAAAGAAACTCTTGGCTAAGAAGAACAAAAACACTAACTCTATATTTTAGAAGCAAATACAGGACACATCATCCAGAAACCTACTCAGTTAGGGAAAGCTCCAGACTTAATTAAAGCTATAGCAGTGAAAGAAATGATTCAGTGGCCATATCATTGAAACTATGATGGCATCAAATTAAAAAGAGAGATGTATGACAGTTGTTATAGTCCTCCCAGATGGAAAGGAAGCTAATAAGAGTGGTAGTAATTAAAATTGGGTTTATACATAGTTTATTAACGGGGAATCATACAGGTAGCCATAATTCACAACAAAGATGCAACATATCAAGTCAAGAAACATAATATAAGAGTCTCAACAACCATAAAACAAACTGTGAAAAAGGCGAAAAAACTCATACAGAAGACTCTCCCAGAAAAAATAAGAACAACACAGAAAACATGAACACAAAAATAAACATATCACAATAACAGCATTAAACACATACAAATCAATAATTACATTGAATGTGAATGGACTGAGTGCTCCAGTAAAGAGGCATCGAGCAACATCTTGGATCAAAATATATGACTCATCCATATTGCCTATAAGAAACTCACTTTAGACTTAAAGATAGGAACAAAGTGAAAATTAAAGGATGGAAAAATATGTATCAAGCTAACAATGAACAAAGAAGAGCAGGGGTGGCAATTCTAATCTCAGATAAAATCAATTTTAATGTAAAATCCACCAGTGTGGACAAGGATGGACAGTATTTATTGCTGGAAGGTTCAATACACAAGCAGGACTTAATAATATTAAGTATTTATGCCCCTAATAATAGAGCACCTAAATACATCAAAGAAACACTGATGACACTCAAAAATGAGATAGATCACTCCACAATAATAGTGGGAGACTTCAACACTCCACTCTCAATATTGGACAGATTATCTAGAAAAAAGCTCTATAAAGACACAGAAGACCTTACTGTCACAATTAACCAACTGGAACTCATCGACATATACAGAACTTTCAATCTATCAGCAGACAACAACACCTTCTTCTCCAGTACACATGGCACAATCTCCAGAACAAACAATGTGTTAGGACATAAAGTGATTCTCAACAAAATTCATATCACTGAATTACTGCAAGGCATCTTCTCAGATTATAAAGCCATAAAAGTCAAAATCAATAGCAGAAAAAACATAGATAGAAACTGAACAATATCTTGCTCAAAAAGCATGGGTTACAGAAGAAATCAAGGATTCCAATGAGAATGAAAACACTTCTACCAGAGCCTATGGGATACAGGCAAAGCAGTGCTCAGAGGTTAGTTAATCTCCATAAATGCACACATCTGGAAGAAAGAAAGAAACCAAACCAAAGAACTAACCCTACAGCTTGAACAAGTAGAGAGAGAACAACAGATAAACCCCTCACGCACCAGAAGAAAACAGATCATAAAGATTAGAGCAGAACTAAACAACTTAGAGAATAGAAGAGCAATTGAAAAAACTGAAAAGACCAAAAGCTGGTTTTTTTAAAAGATCAACAAAACTGAGACATCACTGGTTAAACATACTAAAGAAAAACAGGAAAGGGAACAAATAACCCAAATAAGAAATGAGAGGGAAGTTGTCATGACAGATCCAACAGAAATCAAAAATATCATAACTGAATACTATGAAAGACTGTACTCTAACAAATTTGAAAACCTAGACGAAATGGACAAATTCCTTGATTCATATCACCTACCAAAATTATCACAAGGTGAAGCATAACAACTGAATAAACCATCACAAAGGAAGAGACTGACAAAGCCATCCAAAAACTATCAACCAAAAAAATTCTGGGCCCCGAAGGCTTCATCACAGAATTCTACCAAGCCTTTAGACAAGAGTTATCTCCAATACTACTAAGACTATTTCACAGTGTAGAAAGGGATTGAATACTCAAAAATTCATTCTATGATGTCAGCATAACCCTGTGACCAGAGCCAGGGAAAGACCCAACAAAAAAGGAGAACTACAGAATGGTATCACTCATGAATCTTGATGCAAAAATCTTCAATAAAATTCTTGACAATAGAATACATCAACGTATCAAAATAATAATCCATCATGACCAAGTTGGATTCATACCAGGGATGCAAGGCTGGTTCACCATCAGAAAAACAATTAATGTGATTAACCACACAAATATCACAAAAGACAAGAATCACCTGATCTTGTCTATTGATGCAGAAAAGGCATTTGATAAAGTTCAATACCCATTCATGCTAAAAACTGTCAGCAAAATAGGAATAGACAGTCAATTCCTCAACACAGTAAGGGCCATTTATACAAAGCCAACTGCCTACATCATCCTGAATGGAGAGAGACGGAAACAGTTTCCCTTGAGAACAGGAACTAGACAAGGCTGTCCACTCTCACCTTTCCTATTCAACATTATACTAGAAGTTCTAGTCAGAGCAATTAGAGAAGACCAAGAAACAAAGGGCATCTGCACTGGCAAACAAGATGTCAAAATCTCCCTATTTGCAGATGATATCATTGTATCTGTAGAGAATCCTAAAGAATCCATAAGTAAACTACCCAAACTGATAGAGTTCAGCAAAGTCTCAGGATACAAGATAAACATAAGTAAATCAGTAGGATCCCCTTATACCAACAACAAGATTATTATGGAAGAAATCATCAAATCAATACCATTTACTATACCCCCTAAGAGGATAAAGTACCTAGGAAAAAATCTAACCAGAGAAATAACAGACCTTTACAAAGAGAACTACAAGTCCTTACTACAAGAAACTAAGAGAGACTTACATAAATGGAGAAACCTACCCTGCTTATGGATAGGAAGACTTAACACTGTGAAAACATCTATTTTACCCAAAGCAATCTACTTATATAATGCAATCCCAATTCAAATTCCAGTGTCATTTTTTAATGAGATGGAGAAACAAATCACAAACTTTGGAAAGGGAAGAAGCCCTGGATAAGTAAAGCACTACTGAAGAAGGACAACACACTGAGAGTCCTCTCACTACCCAACTTTAGAACCTATTACACTGCCACAGTAGTCAAAACAGCCTGGTACTGGTACAAAAAGAGACAGAGATCAATGGAACAGAATTCAGACCCCAGAGATGAGATCATCTGCCTATGAACAACTGATATTTGACAAAGGCCCTAAGACACTAAACTGGGGTAAAAACAATATCTTCAACAAATGGTAATGGCAAAATTGGATATCCATCTGCAATAAACTGAAACAAGACCCATATCTTTACACCTTATACAAAAACCACTGGCTAAAAGACCTAAATAACAAATCTAAAACAATAAAGTTCATCCAAGAAAATGTACAAACAACAATGCAAGTTTTAATACACAACATAGACAGACTTCAAAATCTGTCAAACAAACCACATTCAACATAAAATAAATAAATGGGAACTACTAAGAACCAAACACTTTTGCTCATCCAAAGACTTTATTAATAGAATTAAAAGGTCACTTACAGAATGGGAAAAAGTATTTGGCAACTATATGTCAGACTGATGCCTGATCTCCATAATCTGTCAGGTACTACAAAATCAATAAGAAGAAGATAAATCATTCAATTAAGCGATGGACAAAGGAGATGGACAGACACTTCTCTAAAGTGGAGATCCAGGCAGCCAAAAAACACATGCGGACATGCTCATGATATTTAGCTATTAAAGAAATTCAAATCAAAACTACAATGAGATACCATCTCACCCCAACAAGTTTGGCCATGATCCAAAAAAAATGCAAAACAACAAATGCTGGATAGGCTGTGGACAAATTGGAACTCTCCTACACTGTTGGAGGGATTATGGAATGGTGCACCCTCTTTGGAAAACAATTAGTGCTTCCTTAAAAAGCTGGATATAGATATACCATTTGACCCAGTAATTCCACTGCTCAGAATACATCCCAGAGAATCAAGGCCATTCATACCAATTGATACATGCACACGAATGTTTATTGCAGTACAGTCCACAATAGCAAAAAATGGAATCGACTCACATGCCCAACAACAGAGGAATGGATAGGGAAACTATGGTATACTCAATGGAACACTATGGAATAATAAAGAACAACGATGACTGCAGGAAACATCTGATGACCTGATTTCAACCGGAGGACATCATGCTTAGTGAATGTAGTCAGTGACACAAGGACAAATATTGTATGAGACCCCTATGATAAGAACTTAAAAACAGACTCATGCATAGAAGAAAAGACTCTTTGACAGATGCAAGGGTGGGGAGGGAAGAAGGATGAGGGTGGGGAGGGCTCAGATTAGACAGTTGATGGAAATTCGGTTGGGTGAAATCTGTGACAGCACATATTAGAAAGAAGATCAACATTAACTGGACTTCAACATAATATGATTACTCCTCCCATCTTAACATTGCAAGGACAGAGCAGCTGGGGTTGGGGGTCGGGGACCACATTCTCAGGAGAAATTGACGCCACTTGGCACAACTAGTGCTTTGCTAAGAGAGCCTTCTGCATCCCACACTGGTGAGTGGCGTCCGGGGTCTCGAAAGTTGTCAAGCTGCCATCTGAGTATACGCCAAATGGTCCCAACTCAGCAGGAATGGAGGATCACCAAGGACCAAAACAACATAGGGGAAAGAAAACTCAGAATACAGAGAGACCCATGTGAGTGGCTGACTATATCGACTGGTGACCAGAAAAACCAGATGGTGCCTGGCCACCACCAGTGATAGCCATGATGGGGCTCACAAAGTTGAGTCTCACTGGTAACACCAAAATAAAAAGGGGTACACCCTGAGATCTCCATTAAAATACCATAATTGATGGTCCAGGGGCCTCAGAGTTCCCCTAGGAGCATGGTCCCTGGCCCTGATGCTGCCCCTGTCCATAAATCATAATGGAGGTCAACTCTTCGGACAGGAATGGATTGGACCTGGCAACACAGAGTGACCATATCTTGTGGGAATTTTATGGTTCTATGCATCCATAGGACGTCGTCCTCCTGACCTCCCTCTGAAGGCGGGGGAGTGGGTGAAGAAGAAGGGATAGGAGACTGTTGGTAGGCTAGGACATGTATAGAGCAGAGAGGAAGAGTGTGCTGTCACCAGGCAAGGAGAGCAGTGGGAGCTGCACATAGGTAGGCATGCAAATTTATATGGGAATGTATATTTTCATTCAATGATAATTAAAAAAAAAAAAAAAACAACTTTGCATTGATTTAATACCTGAATAGCTAACTCTAAAAGACTTCTCTAAAAACATCCTTACTACTCTTCCCTAAAAGAATAGACTAAAATAAGCTACTATTTAAATTCATACTTACTTCATATTTTTTAAAGTAGGACTCATTTTCTGACTCCTCCAGCACTTTCTGTAATTTTTTCTCCTGCAAAGTCAGCCAAACCGCAGCATCTTCTACCTTTCCCTGGAATTCCCCAAAATAAAAATACACATAAAACCACATCCTAAGTAGGACTGGTCATTTTTTTAAAACAATAAAATTAACAACTGCAAAATGTCAGTAAAATAATGCAGCCTTTACACACTTTTGACTCTCTGTACCAAAGAAGAATTTTGCTTATTCATGTAACACTTTAAATTTTAAAAGGGACTGAAATTACAATGGCGAATAAGGAAGTGCTAAAGGAACACAGCAAGCAATCCCCTTTAGGGGATGTATTCATTTCTATTTGTCAATTTTCAGAGAACGTCATTCTAAATCACTTCTTCATAGTAGAATTTCATAGAACTGCTTTACAATAAATCTAACCATGAAGTAATTCAAGAGGTATTCACACCCTACAAAAATGGGCATAAAAACACTTAAAGATTTTAAAGATCCTAAACATACTACTACTAAATATTCTGGTTATGCTATCATATGGATGTGAGCAGTGCTGATTTTTTTCTTAGACTGTTGCTTAGGTAGTTACATTGTATTTTCATTTTCCTTTAACGTCCATTTACTTTTCCGTTAAGCAAGAGTGTCTTCTAAAACGTTTGCATCCAATTTCATGCACAGTTTAATTTTTAATTTAATTTTTTAATATGAAAATGAACTGGGAAAGAGCAGCTCCCAGGAGGTCAGAAATAAGTGAACTGAATTAGAAGCTTGAATCTCCCCTTCCAGTGTGTGCAACATTCCGGCAGAGTGCCCCAAACAAAACAAGTGGGAAAACACAGACCTAATTTGTTAAATAAAATGGGATAATAATGTCTGCATACAAATACATCTCAGAAAATCGCTTGAAATACATTTATAAACAATATCTAGAAACACTTCACAAAATTCACAGCACTCATTTATCTTCACTGAAGCTGAATAAGTGTTCTCTTTCAGTTCACTGATTTTTATGAAATTTCTAACAATATTTTGTGTAATTGACTGAAAGTGAATGGGGAAAAGTGAATAATCAAATGGTAATGTGATGGAAACTGAACAGCAACTCAACAAGAGAAGAACACAACACATACTAGCCAGTGTAAGGAGTTAACGAAAAAACACGAACAGGTTTTATGCTTCAGATGAAAATGTTTTAAACAGCTTGCGGTAACAGTTGCACAACTCTGTGAATACACTAAAAACCACTCGTCTGTACACCTTAAATGGGTAAATGTATATATGAACTATATCTCAATAAACTTGTTAAAAATTACAGTAGAAAAAATCAGTACTTCTACAATTTTTTAAAAGTCAACTCAATTTGTCCTATACAGTACCTATTTAAAAGATACTTTAGATCCTTCAGCAGAGTTTAGTAAATTATTACCACTTTTAACTTACAAAAGAAGTGACAAAACTCATCTATTGTGAAAGAAATTGAAATACCAGTTGGCTGGCAAGGTATAGACCAGAGAGGGCAAAGATCAAGTGCTCTGGGTCACCGATGTTTTAGATCATGACTACAGTATGGTTTACATGGCTACAGGCATCTGTCGAAACTCAGACCCACACACTTAAAATCCTTGCATGTCACTGTATGTAAATTTTATCTCAATTCTGAAAACAGTTTGTAGGGTACAGCAAAATGATCTTGATTTGTACTTATAAGGACATACCGGAGTCTCCTCTCTCGTCCCAGACGCATCCTTTGAATACTTCAGAAACTGTGCCACGTAGGTCATAACTGACTTTTCATCAGGATTAGGAACATCCACATCTGCAGGATGTATCACATAGTCAGCCAGCTGTGGGTATGACCTACTGTAATGAATACCCCAGAACAGGCTGTGCCATAGAACAGATTAGAAATGAATCAAAGCAGTCTTCCAGCAAAACAATCTCTGACCACTCACCCTTGTTCTAAGACTGTACAGTTGTGAAGAGCTTAGATCTAGAGTCAGCCAGGAGTAGACTGAATCTTGGCCCCAGTACATGCTGTCTCATTGTCCTAATAATAAAATACCAGCATACATGTTGTGGAGCCCAACTCAGTGGTTCAAGATCGTGGCTGTATATGGTCTCTGTTGCAAGTTCTCAACTCTGTGCTTGTGGTGAGAAAGTAGATATACACCCTACTGTTGCATCAATTCCAGCTCACAACAACCTGAGGGGACCCTGATGACATGTTGGTTAAGAGCCTGACTGCCAGACAAAAGGTTGGCCATTCCAGTATACCCATCACTCCTTGGAAACGCTGCAGGGCAGTTCTACTCTGTCCTATAGGGTCACTATGAGTCAGAATCAACTCAACAGCACTGGGTTTTCACCCAGGTTGCATTATAACGACATAAGCAGTCAGCAAGAGTAGAAAGGAGAAAGTAAGAACATTCCTGTTTCCAGGGACAGTACAGAAAAGAACTCCTCCAGGGGAACAGAAGTGCAGGCTTCAGCATTTATATAATAAAGCATTTCACTGAAAATCAGCAGGAAGGAAGTCTCCTGCATGTATTGATTCAGCTAAACTCAACCCAACAAATACTTAGAGTGCCAGGAACTGCAGGTCACAGGCAGAGGGTGCAGCCTTGGCTCTCAGAGACTTCATGTTTCATTCCTGCATTCATTCAATAAACAGATGCCAGATGCTAGACATAAGAAGACATAGTCTTCTCCTCATGAAGCTAATAGTTAAGGAAAAAAGCTAACATCCAACCAACGTAGCACACGATGTATGCTTTCTTGTGGATGCTGTGCTGTACTGTTGAATTTACCTAGAGAATATGTTTACTGGTGTCAAAATCAGCTGAGGGGGGAGGTGATTCTAATGCATAGACAAAAAACATAATTCAGGGCAGTCAGCAAATAATAGGTTCCCTGGGTGATGTAAGCAGTTAAGCTGAAGGGTTGGCGGTTTGAAGACACCCAAAGGCACACCAGAAGAAGGGTCTCATGATGTGTTTTGAAAGGTCACAGCCTTGACAATCCTAAGAGGGCGGTTCTCTGCACACACAGGGTCACTGTGAGTTGGAATCAACTGACAGTAACTAAAAACAAGAAGCCTACAAAAGTGGTCCATAAAAAGCTAGGGATGGAATTTGAAAACAGGAAGAGCTCTCAAGAGTCAAAACTTTCTATTTTTTTACTGAGAAGGATATAAATATCTAGAGATAGATTAAAATAATGATACTGGCTTAACTGGTCATTTCTTTATGAAGCTATGCAGGGTGATTAAATGCTTTTTAATAATTGTGGCAAAGGATAACTGTTCAATTCAAGTGACTATGGCATTTGGTTTATCAATAATCATGTGTTTAAATTACTATTATTCAAAGCTATGTTTAATGAACTAAGGGCAATCACTTATGGTGTGGAAGAAATTTGCTTTTATCTCATTGTCTGCAACATTAGCTACCTAATTAGTTGCAAATACTAAACTGTTTTATATTAATAACAACTACAATATGACAGAATTATCATAAGAAAGAAACAAACCAGTAATCAGAAATGGGAAATTAGAGCACAGTACAAGGGAAAATAAAGAAAAGTAACAAGAGACAAAAAGGAAACGGAAAAGGCAAACCCAAGGGGAAAAACAAGCAGTGCAGCAAGTCCATTTAAATGTTAACAAAAGGGTTAATAACAAGCAACAGGAAACTAGATTAATGCTACAACAGGTATAAAGAAATATGAAACCATTAAGTTGTGAGCTTACAAATATTATTGAATTTAATTCTGTAATTTTTGTACATTAAAAAAAATGAAGATCACAGTGACTAGTGCATTGCCAATGAGTCAGTACAGCCAGCTGGCTAACACTAGCATCAAAGAGCTGATTGACAACTTTCCAACAGTTTTGTAGGCTGTGGTTATACATAACCACGATTAAAAGTTAAATTATATAAACACACAATTAAACAAACTATGCTAAAAACAAATAAATACTCAAAACTAATGATTTCATGTCTTACTACCATTGGGTGGATTACCCAGTAAGCAAGGTGTGCACGGGCTGACCCAGGCTGGCTGACTAGTCTGTAGTGCATAACTTCACCTGGGTTTCACCAGCAGGCAGATCATCCAATAAGTATTCATGGGCTTACGTGTGCTGACTTACTAATCTACAGTGAACAGTCTTCATGTGAAATCTGCAGGCTGTGGTACAACCCATGTGAAGCTGTTCACTACGAATTAGTAAGTAAGCACAGCTTACCTTGTTGACTGAGTCACCCCCCACCAGAGACTATATATATTTGAAAAGAAGCTTTGATTCTGTAGGAAGGTGTTGTGAGGTTGGGAGAGACAGAGAGATGCTAGCCATACCCAGCAGCATAATCTCTGATGTGGTGAAAAAACGGGAAATTCTTCACTACACATTGGTAAGTAAGCACAAGTAAGCCCAGTAGTCCATTTCTGACCTATGCTCTTGAGGTCATTTATATCTGTTGTATCCGTCTGGTGGAAGTAATATACAACAGTGTGCTACCGCCCATCTCTTACCAGCTCTGTGGTCAGTGATTTCATAATAGTAGCTTGAAACTGACCATAGTGGGCATATTTGCACCACAAAAAACATCACATGAGGCCTTGGCTTATTTTTATGTTGATTATGAAGAAAGGGATGGTGAAAATGTTAGTAACGTAGGTTAAACTTCAAAGCATGTCCCATGCATGCGTATACACAGATACATACATACTGTGAATAGTATAGATACTTGACAAAATATTCCTCCAGTATTAGATTCAACAAAGAAGTCACTGGCATCATTAAAGACTGAAGGAAGTTCTTACATACATGTTCGTTATTCCACATACTCGTTAATGTAAAAGGAAGAAATCCAACAGCAGGCAGGCTGGTACTATACTTGCTCATCAGTTCCAACCATGAGCTGGCTATGGATCCCACAGGGACCAACAGAGACACGGTTGTATTATAATTGAATTAATAGTGTCATATATACACACAAATGATATTTATCATTTATACTTTATGTATACCTATAAAATTTATAATAGCTGCATATGCATATACATACATGTCATCATTGTTAAGGTGCCAGCCAGTCAATGCTCACTCCCAGAGGCCCTGTGTGCCAGAGCACAGAACACGGCCCAGTCCTGAGCCATCCTGCCAATCATTGCTGTGCTTGAGCCCATCACTGCAGACACTCTGCTGATCCAGCTCATTCAGGGTCTTTCTCTCTTGCGCCCAACCTCTACCACTACGTGTGTATATATCTGTACATATACATACACCTTTTTAGAGATTAGCTGTAAAACATTACAAGCACACTCCTAGTTATAGCGCTGATGTCAGACAAAAATCACTTGACCTCTCAGTTCATTATAATTTTCACTAATCCTTTTCTGATCTTACTGTTTTTTTGATTTTATTTTTAAATAGCTTTGGGTATATTGTAAAACAATACGATACAATGCTGAGTGATCTTTCAGAAAAAATTACATTATTTTAACCTTATTTTTTTAATAATTTGATGATCTCCATAAGTATTACCAGCACTTAAGATTTTTTTTCTTAAGTCTGTTAACAATCCAACACAACTGAGCATAATAAATAAAGGCACACAGCTGGATAAACCATATAGTGACACAGAAAACAGCAGTGTCTGTCCTCAGAGACTCAGCTTTAGTGGAGGGCCAGGGAGTAGAAAAGGCCAGCTATGTAAACAGCTTGACTAACTGAAACACATGTGATGGGAGACATTTTAGAAAAGAATAATAAAATCAAGGAAAACAATAGAGAAAACAACAGAAGAATAAATGAAAAATGAAGACACAGGCTTAGACTATTCCCAACAACAGAGCTGTGTGCTTTCAGCTGTGGCTTCATCCCACAATTACGTAAATGCACTAATTAGTAGGACATCTTAACTTCATAAAAGTCAGTAAAGAGTTTAAACTAAATCCTCCAGGACTACAGAATAGTGCTGTTATGTTTAACAAATAGATGTCTGTTTTCCTATCAATGTCATCCTGGACTTAAAATTTATTTTTTTTTTTAAAAAACAAAGCTTCTTTACCTTCTGGCTCCAGCAATTTGGGGATTTTAAACTCTTGTTCTGCAATTCTGAAGGCCTCTTGTAGATTGTCTCTGTTGGATCTCTGCTTCACACTGTTCCAATCAATTAAGTCTGGTCGCAAGGCATGAATGATGGCTAAAAAAGCCATCCCATTTCTCCAGCTGGCCTTAAAATCTGTGACATTGACAGATTCATACCTGTCATAAAAGGACAAAAACATAAACACTATTAAAAATATCACATTAATACAACTCCATTATATTCAATAGTAATGAATGAAAAATACATCAAATAAACAATACAAATCATTCTAAGGAAAAATATCTAACTTATTACCAAGTCAAACATCCAGTTTGCTGAGGTTGAAAATACAACAGAACACTTGTTCTCCAAGCATGGTCCCCAGACCAGCAGAATCCACATCACCAGGGAATTTACTACAAATAATATTTTGGGGCCTCATCCCAACCCCAAAATAATCCACTGTTGTTGAGCTGATTCCAACTCACAGCAACCCTACAGAGCAGAGTACAGCTGCCCATACAGTTTCCTAGGAACACCTGCTGGATTTCAACCGCCCACCTTCTGGTTAGCAGCTGTTGCTCTTAACCACTACACCACCAAGGTAAGTCAAACTCGGGGGATGGCCCCACCAAGGTGTGCCCAACAAGCCCTCCAGGTGACAAGGGTTTGGGAATCACAGCTGTAGGTGTGCTTCTTTCAGCACTCTGTTGGTGTATGGCCCACTTTAAGCATTCACTGCCACTGAGTTGATTCCAACTCACAACAACCCTGTAAGAGAATAGAACTGCCCATAGGGTTTCCATGGAGTTGCTCACTGGTTCAGATGAACTACTTTTTTTGCTTAACAATCAAGCTGTTCACCACCACACCACCAGGGCCCCATGACTGACTTTAGACCTCTAGATATGATTAACATCCTTGGTTATAAGAAACAATTTTCTTTCTTATAACAAATTAAATGATATAGCATGCTGATTCAGTGGCTTTAGAAGCTCACCAGACACACAGATTTTATCACTGTTTTGCTTAAAACTATCTGAGAAGGGAACACTGAAGGTTTTGTAAAACATTGTTCCTGCTGATAAAGTTTGGGAAATATCCCAAAACAACACTGATGCTATTTTTGGCTGCCCTGGAGTCATTTCTGACTGCTGGTGACGTCATGTGTGCAGAGGAGAACCGCTAATAGAGTTTTGTAGGCAAAGACCCTTCAGAAGCAGATCACCAGGTGTGTTTTCCAAAGAACTTCTGGGTAGGATCAAACTGCCAGCCTTTCAGCTAACAGTCAAGCCCTTAACCTTTAATTCCACTCACCTGCCTCAAACAACTCCAGCTGCTTAACTACCCCCGTTTTAAAAAAAAAAAAAAAAAAAAGGATCTTCAGTGGACTAATTTAAGGAATGAAGTGATAAAAGCTGAGTTCCTCTTAGGG
The DNA here is from genome assembly GCA_028571685.1 of Heterohyrax brucei. Taxonomy (NCBI): domain Eukaryota; kingdom Metazoa; phylum Chordata; class Mammalia; order Hyracoidea; family Procaviidae; genus Heterohyrax; species Heterohyrax brucei. The sequence continues at coordinate 85,093,570 of CM053151.1, read as the reverse complement.
GAAAAAACCTTAAACCATCACTGTAATAAAACTACACAGTGGTTATTTGTCCTTTAAAAAATGTAGTCCTTACTATGCCCAGAAACTATTCCAAATGCTTTTAAGGTTAATTCTTATTCTACCTGTAACAACTTTATGAGGTAAATATTATCGCACACAAATTTTCACTGAGGAAACTACAGCACAAAGAGATTAGATGACCAAAGTCATCAGCCAGAAAGTGGTGGAAGCCAGGACTTAAAACCACACGCTCCAACTCCAGGGCACACTCTTAAATACTAAACTGATAGAAGGGTGGGGTTCAGGACAGACCAGATCACCTCCAGAGTGCTGAGTCTGGTGCAGAACCAGCTCAGCTCTGGCAGGCACTGTCCTTATTAAAGCACTGGGCTGTGAGGTCAGTTCTTCCCTGAGAAGCCAAACACAGCACCACAAAGAACATGTCACTGGCAGGCCTTAGGAAAGACAGGGTTAGGCTCCAAGATGATTGGCAGTGTTTAGGCTCATTTAGAAGATGGAACGGGGTCTGACTGATCTGTTTCACAAATAAGACCATAAAACCCATTTCTTACAATATACAAGGTCTGGTAAGTAAGTCCACGAACTTAATAGTTCTAAGTGTGGCATACCTCATTGCCGATCACTAGGGTTACCTTTGAAATATTCCCCTTGGGAAGCCATGCACCACCACCTAGTCCACTCTTCAAAGCAATACTGGAACTCTTTCTGGAATGGCCATTGTGCAAGGTAGCATGGTGGCAAGTTTGCAAACTTAATTGTATAGTTATCTGTGAGGGTGTTTTTAGCCAGTATACCAATAAGTGTATTGGAACACCTTACCTACTCACCTGTTCTGGGCCCCAGTGATTTTTTTTTTTTTACTTGAAGATAAAGGAAATACTGAAAGGAAGACATTTTGATGACATTCAGGATATCAAGAGTAATATGATGACAGCTCTGATGGTCACTCCAGAAAGAGTTCCAAAATTGCTTTGAAGGGTAGACTAGGAGCTGGTGTTGGTGCATAGTTTCCCAAGAGCAGTACTTCTAAGGTGACTGTAGTGATATTCAGCAGTGTAATACATGGCTCTTTTTCTAGGAGGAGCTAGTGAAAGTAACTGGCACTCCTGTAGTCTTATATCTGAGACTCAGATAATGATAGCGTATTGAAATAAGTTACTGTATAGTACCACCAACGGCAGCCAAAACTAGGATGACTACATGATGAATTACTTAAGAAAAGGTGCTACATCTTAGTAAGTTGAGCACAGGCCCCGTATTTGAAAGATAAGGAGGGAGACACAGTGGACAGGTGAACTGTTGTAAAATATATGGAATCTGAAAGAGTTCAAAGTTTATTTATGCATAAATGAAACATATCTGAATATGATGTAATCAAGAACATATTACCCAACAAGCAAGGGATGCAGAGTTTACCTGTGCTTATTTATTAATCTTTAATATACAATTTCACCTCAACAAAAATGTGATTAAACTCATGTGAAATTATACACTACAGATAGTATGAAATTATACACTACAGATAGTAAACTCTGTAAGCCCATGTGTACCTTGCTTGCTGGTAAATGTGCACTTGGATACAACGTTTTCCATGCATGCTGGGTTTGGGACTTAAAATTTTTAAAAACTGGAGTGAAGCTGTCACTAGAGGATTCAAGAAAAAGTTTACATAACGCACTTAAAACCTGTAAGATACGCACATTGCATCCTACAGAGAATACAAAGAGTGAGTGACAAAGACGAAACTGAAGAAGGAATTACCATCACAGCTTTTCATCAGGAAGGAGTAACTCAAAGGCCAAACTTTGGAAAGGGCACAACAACATATTTAAACCTCCATCTACCCTGGCTGTGCTGTATGTGATAAGGAATGCCTTCTAAGTACTGCATCTCCTACTGCGATGCATTCTCCTGCCTCCTAACTGTCTAATTTTTCGTAAACCTCAACCCAGTAGTTGATTAAAATGAAACAGTAAATGACTTCCAAGAGCAGAAAACATTTTTTGGAAAAAATAAATTACAAGCACTAATTTCTCTTCAGCATTACCATTTAAAACAAAACAAAACAAAAAAATGCATACTCTTATTTCCTTACTGAGCTCTGAGTTTCTAAATCACAGGGACTGTGGTCTCTTAATGTAATCACATATAGCTCCAAGAGGTAATTTCATGTGTTGGCTAATTCCTTCCTTCATTCATTCAACCAGTTATTTAGGAAGCACCTACCTACCATGCTCCCAGATAAGTCAAGTGCTAGAAATACACGGTCACTTAAGCACAGTCCTGACTTCCAAAGAGCTCAAAGGATGGTTTAAAAAAAAAAAAAAGAATTTAACTAAATCACCTTTCAGACGAAACCGTATCTAAAGAAAGTATGACATAAAGACTGCTTTATTCCCACAGAATAACAGCCTACCTAGCCTAAGCACAGGGAAGGTAACGGGATAGGTTATCCAGATGACACCATGTTCTGGCCTTGAGAACTACGAATGACTCAGCTTACCCCACTGCTGTTGAGTCAATTCTAACTCATAGAAACCTTACCGGACAGAGTAGAACTGTCCCACAGAATTTCCAAGGAGTGCCTAGTGGATTTGAACTGCCAACCTTCTGAGTAGCAGCCACAGCTCTTAACCACTACACCACCAAGGTTTCTACTGAGCTCACAGACTTCTGCAATCAGAAAACTCAACATGAAAGTAATGTGGGCTACTCAGCACTTTCTTATGAGACTGAAATATCTGAGTGTACACCCAGTCAGCCTTATTTTCAGCCTTAGAGGGTCAGTAAGGCCCTGTGGCTCTTCTCCAGTCACACAGCAAACTACTTACTTGGCACATTGTTCCTGAGCCCATAGAAGAAGAGCCTTCTTTGCAGACATCTGCCATCTTTCTTGGACTTTGGAGAATTTCTTAGCTGGAGGACTTGAGGTAGGAGATGAATTAACCTCATTCATGGTATCTGGGGAGGGTTGATTGTAACTGCAAGAAAGAGTCTGGGCAAGCTCCTCAATCTAAGGATAAGGTAATAATAATGAAGATACACAGAATCACAAATTTGCTGTATTAAGCAAAACACTGCAGCCAATACTAGACCTAAACAGTATTATATCACAGTGGCAGTTTACTCGTGTGTTAAATTCTTGAAGCAGTACATCTCATTCGGGGCTGTATTTTGGTTTTCCTTCAACCTTGGATGTGGATCATTTGATGCGTTCACCCAAGTAAGGCACTCCCTACCGGCAGCAAGCTTCTATTCTTCCCATTCAAGTGCTTACCGAGTATTTTACTGGGTGCTCAACATCTGTCACACTAAACTGAACTGTTTCTGTTTTACAGGATCTTCAGAGACTGGGCAAATGAAAATGCACCCTTGGCTGTAAATCACTATGAAACTAATGTATACAGGAAAAAAAGTAACATGTGCATGCAAATTCCAAGAAAACAAATTACCATTAAATTTATGAAAAAAATCTTATTAGTAATTTTAAAAATCTAAATGCAAACAAGAGTGTAATTTTTTATATCCTTTAGATTAATTTTTAAAATAACTAAGTGACGCTGAATAATATCTAAGTTGAGGTTGATATTGACGTTGAAAACCGGATTATTTATATATTGCTGGAAAAAGTTGTTTCAAACATTCTAAAGGGCACTATGATAATAGACATCCACAACTTTCAGAAATAAATCCGCAAACACTTCTCTTATTTAAAAAAACTGTTGTCAAGTCAGTCCCAACTCATAGCGAACCTATGGGACACAGTAGGACTGCTCTCATGGGGTTTCAAAGGAGCTAACCTTTTGGTTAGCAGGTGAGCACTTAACCACTACACAACCTACACAGTAATCAGACAGTCACTGGCAGTAGATTGGACCAAGAGAAATAAAAAACTTGATCTGATTGGTCTACTGTTTTTTTTTCCCCTATACAATTGTTGTTGTTGTTGTTGGGTGCCGCCAACTAAGTTCTGACTCATAGCAACCCTGTGAACAACAGAACAAAACACTGCCCGGTCTTGCACCATGGCCACAATCATTTTTATGCTTAAGCCCATTATTGCAACCACTGTGTTGATCCATCTCATCAAGGGTCTTCCTCTTTTTCGCTGAGCCTCCACTCTACCAAGCATGATGTCCTTCTCCAGGGACTGATCTTTCTTGACAACATGTCCAAAGTATGTAAGAGGCAGTCTTGTCATCTTTGCTTCCAAGGAGCACTCTGGTTCTATTTCTTCCAGAACAGATCTGTTTGTTCTTTTGGCGGTCCATGGTACATTCAATATTCTTCAACACCACAATTCAAAGGCATCAATTCTTCTTCTGTCTTCTTTGTTCATGGTCCCGCTTTCACATGCACATGATGTATGTGAAAATACCACGACTTAGGTCAGGTACATTTTAGTCTTCAAGGTGACATTCTTACTTTTAAATACTCTGAAGAGGTCCTTTGCAGCAGATTTCCCCAGTGTATTGTGTCTTTTGATTTCTTGACTGCTGCTTCCAAAGGCACTGATTGTGGACCCTAGTAAAATGAAATCCTTGACAACCTCAGTCCTTTCTCCATTTATGACAATGTTGCTTACTGGTCTAGTTGTGAAGATTTACATTTTCCTGATGTTGAGACGCAATCCATACTGAAGGCTGTGGTCCTTGATCTTCACCAGTAGGTGTCTCAAATCTTCATTTCTAGCAAGTACAGTGGAGTCATCTGCATAATGCAGGTTGTTAATGAGTCATTCTCCAACCCTGATGCCTCGTTCCTCTTCGTATAATTCAACTTTTCAGATTATTTGCTTGGCCTACAGATTAAAAAGGTATGTACAATCCTGATGCACATCTTTCCTGACTTCAAACCAAGCAGTGCCCCTTGTTATGTTCACACGACTGTCTCTTGATCCACATACAGAATCCTCAAGAGCACAATTAGCCAAGCCAAAAGCCAAGTGCCATCGAGTCGGAAAAAAATCCCATTCTCCACAGTGTTAGCCATAATTTAGTATGATCCAAACAGCTGAATGCTTTTGCACAGCCAATGAAAAACAACTAAACATCTTGATGATATTCTTTGCTTTTAGCCAAGACCCATCTGACATCAGCAATGATATCCCTGGTTCCACGTCCTCTTCTGAACCCAGCTTGAATTCCTGGTAGTTCCTACTCAATATATTATTCTCATCACTTTTGAATGATCTTGAGCAGAATTTTACTTGGGTGTGATATCAACGATATTGTTCAGTAATTTCCATGTTTGGTTGAATAACCTTTCTTTGGAATGGGCATAAATATGGATCTCTTCCAGTCACTTGGCCAGGTAGCTGTCCTCCAAATTTCTTGGCACAGACAAGTGAGCAGTTCCAGCGCTGCATCTGTTTGTTGAAATATCTCAATTGATATTCCATCAGTTGCTGGAGCATTGTTCATTGCCAATGCCTTCAAGGCAGCTTCGACTTCTTCCTTGAGTACCACTGGTTCCTGATCATGTGCTACCTCTTCAAATGGCTGAACATCGACCAGTTCTTTCTGATATAATGACTGTATCCCTTCCATCTTGTTCTGATGCTCCCTGAGTCATTGAATAGTTTCCCTGTAGAATCCTTCACTACCGCAACTCAAGGCTTGAATTTTTTCCAGACAATGTTTTCAGACAATTAGCAGATCTAAATTAGAAATGAGAAACAATTAAGCTTCTACAACCGTGCTGTCCAGTATGATAACCACATGTGGTTGTTACAATCTCAGTTAAAATTAGGTAACATTAAAAATTCAGTTCTTCAGTCATACAAGCCACATGTCTGGCCCTCATATGTCTTATACAGTATGGATAGAGCGCATCTTCATCACTGTAGAATGTTGTACTGAACAGGACAGGATTCTTCTGGATAACAGCAATGTAAGATAATTTTCTTCATGATGTTGGGATAGGCAAAGATTTCTAAAAGCACATACAAGTAGTAGCCACAAAAAAATGATAAATTTGAACTACATTAGAAGATTGAAGCAAGGCACAGAGTCAAACAAGATTATCTGAGATGTGTGTGTCTGTCCATGTCCCACGCATTTGCTGGAGATCTCCAACAAGTAATTTGAATCCAAAGTATACTTGAAAACTTCTACAAGTCATTACACATAACAGCACGGCTAAGATTAAATTAAAAAAGACGAACAATGAGAAGTATTAGCGAGGTGGAGCAAGGAACTCTCAAACTCTGGTGACAGTGTAAACTGGAACAACGACTTTGAAAAACTTTTGTCATTAAAATTGAAGATGACACGCTCTATGACCCAGCAATTCTACTGCTGCATAGATTCACAACGGAACTGAGGATTTGTACCACTAAAAGGCAAGTACAGGAATGTTTCCATAGCTTTATTCATAAAAGCTAAAATCTGGAAAGAAATGTCATCAACAGCAGAATGGTAGATAGGTTGTGGCATGTGCATGTAACAGTATATTCACATGCAACAATAAAAAAAGATAGACCTACTAATGAAAAGGACAAATCTCACAGATGTTAAGTGAAAAAAGACCTAAAAGTACATACTGTATGTAAGAATATATGCTTATAATTTCATTTATATAGTTAGAAATGCTAAGTTAGTCACGACAGAGATCAAAGTTGTAACCATTCTAGGGAACGACAGTGCCTGGGAAGAGAACCTTGGGGACTTTAGGATGCTGGCAGGGTTTTGTATTTTTATCTAAAGTAGTGGTTACATGAGTGTGCTTCATGTGTGATAATGTATCAAGCACAAAATTAAGATTTGTACATTTTCTTCTATGTATATGAAACTTCAAAAAGTTTACCTAAATTAGGTTTTTAAAAAATTAAGCTTTAGTTCTTATACCCTATGATCCAACAATTGTACTTCCATGTATGTAGTTCACAGAAATTATTAACATTATATGCAAAGCTTTATTTTAAGGGTGTTCTTTAAAAAATTACAATCCCAAAAAGTTATGAGCATTCTTACTGTCCATTAATGAAATACATTACTTTTGTAATCAAACAACCATGCCACCATTAAAATATAACTAAATTCAGAAAGACGTTCATTAGGACCATATAAAACAGTAGGGATAGAAATAAAAAAATAGCATGACTCCCTTTTGTTTAAGATATGTATATATAAATATGTAATAATTCCTGCAGTATATATCATAAAGACTGTACACTATATTATTTATAGTGATTATCTGTGTAAGTGGTGGAATTATGAATGAGTCTACTGTTATTGAAATTTTTAATATTTCAAATATTCAGAAAAAAACATAACACCCATGAATCACCAAATTTTCCTATTTTTATACTACTTGGTCCCCCTGGCCCTGATGCTGCCCTTGTCTATAAATCATAACGAAAGTCCACTCTTGGGACACAAATGGATTGGACTTGGCAATGCAGAGTGACCACATGTTGGATGCCCTTTATGGTTCTATACATCTATAGGATATCATCCTGCTGACCTCTGGCTGGAGGAAGGGGAGTGGACGGAGAGGAGGGAAAAGGAGGCTGTTGGGAGGATGAGACATGTATGGAGCAGAGAGGAATGGTGTGCTGTCACCGGACGGGGAGAGCAGTGGAAGCTGCATATAGGTGGGCATGTAAATTTATACGGGAATGTACATTTTCATTCAGTCATATTAAATAAAAAATAAAAATAAAAAATAAACCATAGATACAATTTAAACCTACTGTCTTTCCACCCCTAATCCCATTTTCTTCTTTTCCCAGAGGAAAACTCAGTGTTAAATTTAGTTTTCATCATCTTTATGCATATCATTCTACTGTATCTGCAAATACATGTATCCAGAAGTAATATTCTGATTTTAATTGTTTTAAATTTTATATAAATTACTTGTTATTTTTTAGTTCTTCTACAATAAGTAATTTAATAAATAAGTTTCTCACATAATTTTTCAAATTATTTCAACAGTATTTATGGAAGTACAGGAAATGTAATTTTTCAGGTAGCTGCAGAAAACCTGCACTAAGTCAGAATCCCAGCCCTGGCAGAATCTAGACTTAGAACATAGACCTCAATCGTAAGTTTCATAAAGTTAGAACTACGACGTCTTATTCACTGCCAGTCCTGGCACAATAGCTAATACACAGCAGATATTCAAAATTATCTATGGAATAAGATAAATCTGAGTCAGTTTGGGGTTAGAACTGGATGTTGTACAACTATTTCATCAGACTAGATGAAGGTACTCAAAACTAGGGAAACTTTATTACAAAGTCCTGTGGCTTCATTTTCAAACATTTATTTCAGCAGCTTTTCCTATCCTCTTCCATTTTTTTAAAAAATTCACTTATTAGTCATTTAATTATGGAAGTTCTCTTTACACTGATGAATAGAATATTGTAATTCAATCTCCAACAAAAGAAAAAAAAGTTTGTGGTGTCTTCTCTACCTGCTAAGATTTCAGGTGTCCTAGTACAGAAAATCTCAAGACTGGATCTATCACCAAGTCACATTTATTTCATACTGCAGTAAATAGTCAAAATAAATTTTATATCACTATACTACTTACATGGAAGTGCAGTATAATTGTCCAGATGAGGCCAAGAATAATGGATGGGTTTCCGTCTATAATATCAGCAACATGAATATTTATTAGCTTGATCTGCAAAAGAAGAAAAGCACATCAAAAGGAAAAAATATTTCATAGCAGTAACCACTCAAGAGTTTTCATAAAAGATTCATACTCACCGATCGGTTTTTTAGGAACGTCAGAGCATGTTCTATGTTGATTCTGCACTGGAATGTATTAGATCCTTTATCTCGAGGCTATGAAATTCAAACAAAATATATCACTCAGAAATATGAAATACATTTTTTTTTAAGCAATGAAGTGTCTTGACGCCATGTAAAAGCTTACCAACTGTTGTCCTGAAAGTACTTCCAACAGGTCCAGAAGGACATGTCCCTTCTTAATGTCTGTGAACAGGTCGGATATGACTGAGGGGGGACTGTGCTGCAAATGGTCACAAAAAACAATCATTTAAGCTTTGTCTGAGAACACAGTACTTTTAAGACTCACATATGGACTTTGTGTCTTTTGGGCAATAATTGTCTTCTAAATTAATAAAATGATAGAAAACAAAACAGTCCATATCAAAACCTGATACGAAAAGTGTTGCTATTAGGTACCACTGAGTTGCTTCTGACTCATGACAAACCTAAGTACAACATGACAAAACACCGTGTGGTCTTGTACCATGACCACAATCACTGTTATGCTTAAGCCCATTGTTGTAGCCACTGTGTCAATCCATTTCACTGAGCGTCGTCTTTTTTGCTGACCCTCTACCAAGTGTGGTATCCTACAGGGACCAATCCCTCCTGAAAACATATCCAAAGTATGTGAGATGTAGAAAAATTAAATTCAAGTAGTGAACCTAATTTGTCACCTGGCAAATTTCAGTAACACAACACTCTTTCAGTTGTGGAACATTCACTGAGAGTCAAAAATCTGTGCCTAGAAGCACCATTAGACATTTGCAATCAACCAGTTTTGACCCACTTGGAGAGCAGATTATATGTCTACCATAAGCCAGCTTATGTCTTGCTCTTTTTAGAAAGACAAGCATTGGGTTGGGCTGAGCACCTAGGGGACAGCGTCAGTAGTCTGTGAGATAAGGCTCAGTCTTTGTGTATCTACATTACAGTGAGAGGGCTGTACGGCGGAGGCCTCTGGGTCCAGACTGTCCGGGTTTGTATCCCGGCATGATCACTTACAAGTTGTGTGAACCTGGACAAGTCACATAACTCCTCTGTACCTCAATTCCCGCATCCTTTAAACAGTAATAAACACCCAACCAAACCCAGTGCCGTCAACTTGATTCTGACTCCTAGCAATTCTATACAACAGAGTAGAACTGTCCCATAGAGCTTCCAAGGAGTGCTGGTGGATTTGAACTGCCAGCATTTGGTTAGCAGACATAGCACTTAACCACTATGCCACCAGAGTTTCCTTAAACAGTAATACTATCTATCTAATAGGAATGTTGGGAAGATTGAACGAGTTTTTAAATTTAAAGAGCTTAGGATGGTGCCTCACACACAGACAGCACTCAATATATATGAGCCATTACTATTTCATTTAATGAAAGATATTGCTACTTTAAATATTTTTATATCACTGTTCCATGTCCTTCATAAAAGTAGCCTTTTTGTGCACTGGGAAAGAATAACAAAAACACTGAAGCAAAATCAAGGTTTACTTTCAGCACGTTTTTTTCAAGAAAGATATTCAACAGTCTTGTATCATTTTTGGAATGAGCCTACTTGGGGCCAAAATTGAAGGACTAAGAGGAATAACTTAATCCATTTATAGCTTCATTTGTCATTTTCCCTCACCTTTGCCAACTGTGAGTTTATCCAGCAGGTGAAGGTCTTCTTCTGAGTATGTTCTTGTTCAGCTTTTAAAAAAAAAAGAGGGGGAGGAGTAGGGGAGACAACAGTAATTATAAAGCAAAAAACTCACAATGTTTTGAGTATAGCAAAGATTCAAAAGTCTGCCACCTATGTGTGTGATTCACAATCTTACAGGCTTTCTCAAGTCTAAACTTAACACATTCATCTACAGAGCATTTTAAAAATAAGGTGTTGCTATGAGAACTTTTTTTTCAAAACTCACAGTTGATAATAAACCAAACCAAGCTCACTGCTGTTGAGTCATTTCTGACTCAGAGCCCCTACAGGACAGCATAGAGCTGCCCCTGGGGTTTCCAAGGAGCAACTGACAGACTGAAACCGCTGACCTTTTGGCTAGCTGCCACGTAACCACTGTCACCAGAGCCCAGGCTGACAACAGACAATGGTTAATACCACCTTCTACTGTTGAATGTATAACGTCTATATGGTCTGCAGCATGTGTCCATACTGGTGTGATGTGTGTGATATGTCTGTGTGTACATGTGCTACATGGCCTTGACTGTGCTGTATATGAACACATGAAGATGGAGTAGGTTCCTGATCCAAAAGGACATGCAGTCTAAGCCAGAGTAATGCAGTATGTAAAGATAAACCACAGAGCATCCAGAGATACTTTAAAGGCTCATAAAAGTAGCTGCAGTTTCAAGTCTTGACATCAGTCTGAAAATTTGTTAAGGACAAGGTATTACCACAGTGATACATAAGGAAGTCAGAGAGGCCTAGGTTCAAATCCTGTCTCTGTTAACTGGTAGCTGTGCAACTCTGAACAAGGCAGTACGCGTCCCTAAAATGCAGTTTTCTCCTGTGTGATAAGGGAAGAACAAGCCCTCATTTCTAGAGACTGTTACGAGAACTGAAGTCTTCATTTCAAGTGCTTAGCATAGAATATAGCCCAGAGTAAGTACATACGAATGTTACCTGCTTCTCTTACTAACTGGCTTGGAGTGAAGGGAAAGACATGACCAGAGTGCGTCCCCCGCCCTCAGAGCAGGCGTGGGGCACACACCAACACTATGCTTCCCTACCTTCTACCCCTCAGCTTCTGCTGACATCTCAGGTCAGGGAGGAGTCCTACACACAGAGCCCGAGGCTCCACTTTTTCCAGCTCTCTTCAGTCAGACAGGGAGACTCATAAACCCAGACACCCACTCCTCCCTTGCCCAGGGCTCAAAGCTTTGTCACCACTATACTTGAGGTCCCCTGGTATCACCTCACTAGGTCCTTTATTTCAGCTTATGCCCATCACCATATGCACACTGACCCACATGGATATGCACACACAACACACACACATGCACATATAAACAGATTCACATACACTTCTGCACACACATCAACAGTCACGTACACAGATAACACGTCCCAAACCCTACGGTCTCCCTCACTTTCTTCTCTCTGTAACTTCCACTAGGTTTTGCACAAGGTCAGTTTTTCTCATCCCACACCTCTTAACCCTTGAGATCCATGGTATACCATCAGCAAAACCCTACATGTCCAAAACCCTCTGATGCTTGCTTTGCCTTCCTGCTCTCATGGAAACCCAGCTCTCCTCTGGGAACACAGCTTCTTGACAACCTTCCCAACTGGTTGCTTTCCCTCCTCCTACAGCCCTTGTGCCGCTGGCCCTTGCTCCCCACTGCTGCATCCGGATCACTCTCTCCACTCTTTGACCCTGAAACCCTCTAGCTTTGAACCTCATGCCACTATTGTTACAGTCATCGACTACTTTGTCATTCTGTCCCAAAGATTTAGTTCCCTGCTCACTATTACTCTCCACAATACCACTCTTGTCTAACTCCCGTTAATTTCAATATGCACACAGATGAATCCAGCTTCCTGGACTCTCAGTTTCTTGAGTTCCTCTATTCCAATAAATCTGTCCTCTGCTCTGCCTGACAGTCACGGTCATGGTCATGGTCACGCCCTAGACAGTGTCATGAGTTTTAAAAAATATTTGTATTTGATGAGAAGCTAGCTGAGTAAGTGGAATTTGACTGTTTATAATTGTTGAGTAAATATTATCATTGACTAACGATAAAAGATGCTCTTAGCCTCCTTGAATTTTCTTCCTACTTAATTCATTTTTTCTGCTTTACCAATTTAGATTACTTACACCACAATGACTTGTACATTTTAGGGTGCTCCATATATGTTAGCTGAACTCAATCAAGTTCTTGAAAGCCAATTAGATAGTTTAGGCTTCTGAGAGTTATTCATGTTTTATACAAACTTCACTTAACAAAAGAATTTCAAAAACCAAAATTTTGTCCCATAATTCAAAACTGTAACTAAACTCTTGGATTTTTTTGAGGTATGTTTCATTGTCTCTCCCCTCTAGTTTCAGTAGATAAGGTGGTAACAAACACGCATTGAAACTTTCAAAAATCCACTGAGGACTAATTTTGTTCTTCAAAAGAAAAATTACAGAACAAGCTTCGACGACTCCAGAATCAAGTTACATGTACACAATTTACATTAATCTAGGTCATGTGTAAAAGTGGTAAGGAATCCATTGTTATAGCAATCATAACAAAAGCAAAAAAAAAAAAGGTGATGGAAACTGAGATTTTTCTTTCAAGATGATAGTGTAAAAATCAAATAAGACGACTACCAGGTCCAAGAAAGAGTCTGCACTAACTTTAAAAATCACAAAAAAAAAGTTGCCATCAAGTCAATTTCAATTCATAGCTGGGAAAGGACATGAAGGTCCAGCCTGGCTATACCTCGGAATATTCTGAAGTGATAAGCAACTTATTTTATCACCCACACCCAGGACAAATTGCTTAAATTATTCCCAAAATTGTTTTTCAGAAAAGCCAATTTAGACCAAATTCAGAGGCATGTGCCTAGGGGACCTCTACACGCCCTTCCAGCAGAGGCACCAGAGAGCTACAATCAGGATGGGGGAATCGGACCAAGGGAACAAGAAACTGCTCGGGTGTGACATCCCATAATAAGTCCTGCTACCAGTCCCCAAAGCCCCAGTAGCAGGAATCATTTTGAAATCTGCCCAATCAAGATACAAGCAGCTACCTGCCATCCAAAATAGAAATTCTTCAGATCCCATCACCGATTTGTTGTCCCCAGCTATATACCCCAGGTGTACACAGGCTACAAGAACCCAACCCCAAGCTTGCTTAATGGTGCTATATACTCCACTGCTGCCCCACCTGGAAGTGCTTTCATTTTCCAGTAAAGAATTCTCTCACTGGCCAGCCAAATCTCCCCAAGTAATTCTTTCTTGCAGGTCTGACAAGGACCTTTGAGGGTCTTCAAAGACTCCCAGTAACAACAGTGACCCCCAGCTGTGTTACACAGTAGGGCTTGTGTTTCACAGGGTTTTCACTGGCTGGTTCTTCAAAAGTGGTCACCAAGCCTTCCTTTTAGAGTACCCCTGGACAAGTGAACTCCTAACTCTGTGGCTAGTTGTCAAGCACATTAACTGCTTATATCACTAAAGGACTCTGCACTAACGTTAGAGGACTTACAGGTAGGAGGCAAGAAGAGACGTCACTAAATAATCACGGAGGAAAACACCAGTGGGGACTGGTTTTCTGGCCCCAGGAGAGAATGCTGCCACAAACTATGTGCACAGACAGCATTTGGTGTGTAGGGAGTTTCAGTATCCAGTGACCACCTGGAAGCCACAATCAGTTTAGAATATTTCCATATAAGATGTGCAAATCATTTCATTTCCATAGGATGCTAAGCAAAAAAGGTCTTGATACTGAGCAAACTGAGACAGAACCTTCCTAAGTCGGGAAAACAGGCAGCAAAATCAGGGCTGTAACCTGACTGATCAAACCTGAGTACCCAGTCTAATGCGAGGTCCAAACCCAACCCAACCAAACCCAACCCAGAGCTGTTGAGTCAACTCCAACTTATAGCGGCCTTAGAGCACAGAGCAGAACTGCCCCACAGAGTTTCCAAGGAACACTGGTGGATTTGAACTGCTGACCTTTTGGTTAGCAGCCATAGCACTTAACCACAGCTCCACCACCTTTTTCAATATGAGATTAGACTAAGAAATACGTCCTGGCAGCATTCTCATAAACTTATATTTGAAATAGCTCCCTAACTGAAGGAAAATCTTCAATTATCTTTTTCCTGAGTTGACTAAATGCTAACAGAATGACAGTAAGAAAAAAAGGCCTAAACAAGTTCCGATGAGTATTTTCTAGTTTGGGGTACCACAGGGCACAGTGCACCGGTAAAAATCTTCAGACAAGGATTTGCAGAAGGAGCTTGATGGCTTTTAATTCATTGTCCAACCTCAGACAACACCTCTTCATCCTGGAAATCAGAGCCCTTCAAATGCAACAAGGACTCTTTGCTCCACGCCAGACAGATGTTCCCAGGTGCACCTAAACACCTTTGTAGCAGCTCAATTGAAAGGTTTCGTACGGGCCTTGCCTTTTTTCCCTTGACATACTCTTCTCACGCTTTCATACTGTCTTATCCTGAATAGCGGTATTAATTCAACTGAAAGCAAAGCCCAGTAGCTCACCCAATGGCAGGGTAAGTAGCCTTTTGTTCTTTTCAAAGGCGGACACACTGGGGAAAATATAATTGAGAGGCATATGCTTAAAGCAACTTAATTTGAGTGGGTGAGGTTTTAATTTGTTTTTAATTTTTAATTTGGGGGCTAAGTTTCTAGTAAAATGATAAAATTCTTAGAGTGGCAGGACAGAATAAGAATCTTTCATCCTCAGATGTTAGGACTAGAAAAAGGAAAGGAAATAAAAGGAAAGACAATAATAAAATCTATTATGATGATGAATTTCTGTGAGATTCCAAGAATTGACAGAGAACTTTCTATCCTGATTTTTACAAATAAGAAATATACAGAACATGGGAAATTTTAGCAAGCCAGTTTTATTTAGACCTGATAGGTTTGCTGGATTATCATTCAAATGTGTGACTAAATTTAGGAAATGCAGCACAGAAGGAAAAGATTTTCTCTAAGTGCCATTAACATAAAAATACCTTTAATCCCTGAGTTCTTATTCAATCTGCCTTTTGGGAGCTGAAAACTGAAATCCCCAGCTGGAAGGAAACTTAAATGAAAACAAACGGAGTTAAACTCAATTAAAGGGCGTGAATTTTAAGTTCATTATAAAGCTCATTATAAAACTACCACAGCTACTATCAGCAAGCTCCCATTTCACAAAAGTTCATCTACAGTGTTGACTCTGGGAGTTCTCCTCAGTAGTAAAAGTTCCAAAGCAGTTTAGCCCAGCTCGAAATGCACTAGCTTATGTTTACACTAAAACATAGAGCAATGCTTTATTAAAACATGATATCTCAATGAGTGCTCTCTACTGTATGAAGTCAAGATTTACAACCTCTTCCTATCCAGGAATTTCTCTTCTTCCTTTCCTATTACTGGATTATTAATGGCAGGGTTACTGTACATGCCCCCAGACCTATTACTTTGATCTTCATTCTCCTTATTAAAATCTTACAATGAGTCCCTGATTCCTTACTAAGTAGATTATAAATTCCTAGCCTAACATTCTAAGTCATTAATAATCTGGCTCCAGTCTACTTTTTCCTGACTTCACTCCCTTATCTGCTCAAATCTATTTTTTCAGCCAAACTAAAATATCGACAATTCTCCAACCGAGTTTCATCCCGGCTGTGTACACTGGGGAAGGGCAGTTCTGCCTGCTCCCGTAGGCATTCACGAAAACCCCAACACCCAGCACAAAGTCTCACCTGATGGCATTCGATCAACATAACCTGTTCAAATAGTACATCTCCTAAAAGGAAATAATCTGTTCTGGTTCTAGCCTCCAACAATACTTAGTTGGATCTTTTTTGTTATTGCTAAAAAGTAATACTAGTAAAAAAAGTTCCCAAACAGTACATAAGAATACAAAACAAATTAAAATGATCTTAACTGTCCCCAAACCAAAAACAATTAAACCCACTGCCATCAAGTCAATTCTAATTCATGATGACCCTATAAACTGCTTTATAGGAATTTTTTTTACTGTAATCTTTTTTCTGAGGAGTCACTAAACCCCCCCCAAAAAACTGCAACCATCAAATCAATCCCGACACAGGGTGACCCTACAAGGCAGAGTAGAATTGCCCCATAGAGTTTCCAAGGAGTACCTGGTGGATTTGAACTGTTGCCCTTTTGGTTAGCAGCTGTAGTTCTTAAGCTCTGCACCACCAGGATTTCCAGAGTCGCTACCCACTGCCATCAGTTCTGACCTACTGCAACCCTACATGTAGGTGGGTTCAAATCACCAAACTTGACGCTAGCAGCCAAATGCAAGCCACCTGGGCTCCAGGTTCCTCAATTTGCCCCTTTTCCTTCCAGAGAGTAACAGGAAACCCTAGTTACAGCTTCGCTCTGCCTGTCACCACAGAAACACATAGAGACAGGGAGGAGCTGTGCTTTATTCAGACGGCTAACAACCTGAGAAGACGGTGGGCTACCACTCTCAAAATCATCTCAATACCTCCTCTCAAGCCGGAGGGTTTTATAAAAAGGAGGAGGAAGGGTTAGACAAAAAAAAGGGGGTGTTACTCAGGTATGGGATGGGGAGGAGGGTTGTAGCTTTCTCAGGTCCCTGGGCAAAGTCTTCATGATGTCAACTGGGCAATATCTTAAGTCCCATCTCAAGCCAGAGGGTTTGGGAGTTGTTAGGTTGGATCACAAAGTTAGCCAGAGTCATGGGGGTGGCAGTGGTTTGCTAGAGGAACTGTGATGTTATCTGGACTCCAGCTTTCTCAGGTCCCTAGGCAAGGTGGGTGATGTTATCTGGCTTAGTCCCTAGGGTAAGATCTGAAAAAAAACCTCACAGTTTCCAGGTTAGTCATTGTAATTTTCCTAGTCAGTCTGAGAGATCCAGCAAGAATTGTTGATCAATATTTTATAATTATTAGACCTTTCATAGAGACATCACTAGCTTCCTATACATGTAAAGCACATGTAAAAAATGTACACTTTAAAGTGCAGAGGTTTGGTTTTGTTAGTCACTGCGTTCCTAGCTCCCAGAACAGTACATGGCAAGCAGAAAGCACTTGGTTAATATTTGTTACATGTATACATTCTCATCTAATCTATTGCCAGCTAGTGGATTCTGACTCACACTGACCCTACAGGGCAGAGGAGAATTGTCCTATAGGGAGAACTGTCCCATAGGGTTTCCCAGGCACCCGTGATGGACTCAAACTGCCAACCTTTTAGTTTGCAGCCATAGCACTTAACTACTACACCACCATACATTAAATGAATATTGAATATATGTGATATGGCTACATTTTTAAGGCTGACAAATCAAAAAGCAGAGACTCAGGTATACCGAAGTTTAAAAGGATTTGTCACACTGGAAGAAATTTAAAAAGGAGATCACAACTCTTTCAAACAACTAGAAACAAAAAATATATCTAGCCAATAAAGAATGAGATGGATATACATGTGCTAATGTGGAAATAAGTTTCAGATATGTTCTTAAGAGAACATACAGTTTCACCCATGTTTCCGTGAAAGGATAAAAACCAGTTGCTGTCAAGTCTATTCTGATTCACGGCTACCTCACATGTTGCACTGTGCTCCATGCACAGGGTTTTCCATGGCTGATTTTCTGGGAGTAGATCATCAGGCCTTTCTTCTGAGGCACTATTGGATGGGACTCAAGCCACCAACATTTCAGTTAGTGACCAAGTATTTTAAGCATGTGTACCACCAGGGACCCCACTAAAGAACATGGTTCTGTGGTGGAATTCTTGCCCTCCATGTGGGAGATGCAGGTTTGTTCCCTATCAGCATACCGCATGCGGGCTGGCATGTTGCTGTGACACTCAACAGGCGTCAGCTGAGTCTCCACAGGAAGACATTTTTACATTAGGTCATTAGGAGCCAGAGGTCAACTCAACAGCTGCTAATAACAGTATATATAACCCAACAGTTGGTTTCTGTCTTATAGTAATCACCACTTACTGCTCAGGTACTGCAGTTATATACCTATATGATGAGGTTTCTTTGCCAATCAACGTTGAGAACCTTAAATATCTGTATTATTTTGTTTTTGCTCCCTCTTAGCACAGCGCCCCCCCATGGAGAAAAGAGGCTCTCAAAAAATACTTGCTGATCTTGAGATCTAGAATCACCAAGGATCACTACAGACCCTGGGCCCACTGTTAACACACAACTAAAACTATTCCCAAAGCCCACTTTTCAGACACAGATTAGACAGGACTACAAAACAACAAGTAACACACATGAAACAATGTGTTTCTTAGTTTAATCAGATACACAAAACCAAAGGGGCAGTTCCCGGCCAAAGGCAGGATGATGAGGCAGGAAGGGACAGGAATTGGTCAAAAAGGCAAGGGGAACCCAAAATGGTAAGAGGGAGTATGCTGTCCCACCGTGGAGACTGGAACTAATGTCAGGAAACAGTATGTGTGTAAGTTGTTACATAAGACATTAACCTGAGCTATAAACTTTCCCTGAAAGCACAATTAAAAAAACCATCAGATCGGATTCACTTGCCCTTTTGTAGAGAAGAACCATCACAAGCAACAATCACTGGGCCTAGGTCTTATCCTACTCCTTGTTCTAATAATTACCCTCTTTCACTAATAAAATGCCTTAAAAAAACGGGCACGTACTGAGATCCCCTTTCCGTTCCCTAAAACAATTCTGCCAGCTCAAACTACTAGCTGATACCGTGATGGTTAAGGACGGCTACATTCTGATGATAATGCAAAACATCTTAGCCAGGTGTCCCGTTGGTTATCCCACAGAATCTTTATCAAGCTGCCACCAAATATAGGAACTAAAAATATAATGTCACCTCTTCCATTCAGATGACAACCATCAGAAATTTTTTTTAAAAAAAAAAAGAGGGAGGGGAACCACACAGGCAAGCACAATCAAAACAAGAAAAGCCTAAAATACTTCAAGGATAAGCAGGAAAGAGTCTCGTAATTAACTACAAAAGTGGAGACTGTCTACTAACAGGAAACCCGGGTGTCGCAGTGCTTAAGTGGTATGGCTGTTAGCCAAGAGGATGGCAGTTCAAATCTCCCAAGTGCTCCTTGAAAACTATGGGGCAGTTCTACTCCGTCCTATAAGCTCAGTATAAGTCAGAATTGACTTGATGGCAGTAGGTTTTGGTGGTTATTGTTGTTGTTGTTAAATTAACAGGGAAAAGGGAGAGTGGAGGCAATGAACAACACATTTTCCTGCCACCAATCATACACAAACACACAAGAAAGGAAATAGCAGTAAGAATGAGATCTGACTATTGAACCAGAAAACTAAGTTGAGAAAATGCCTCGTTAACCTAACTTTTCAGCACAGTACACAACTGTCAATTTCAAAAGTGTTTTACTTCATGTATTTCCCTCCTGGAAAATCGATGTTATTGCTATGGAAAAACAGCACTTGCCAGTCAAACTCAGCACTGCAGGACTATACTGTGCTCTATCCTCCCCATCTGTGCCCAGAGCGCTCCTGTCCCGTGTTCTGTGACCAATGGACTTGGCACTACTGTTCTTGATAGCTTCTGTCCTTCATTACCCCCGGATATAACCCAGCACCCAATGGCACCAACTTCCCCTGCTCGCACCTCTCATACTCACTTCCTCTCTCCATTTCTCAGCAACGCTACCCTCTGTCTCACCTACGATCAGCTCTGGCCCAGCTATCTCCAAAGCCAACCAGGTCTGCTCTGCTCCCTTCTGTCAGTAAATCTGATCATATTATTTTTTTACTCTTTGATGGCTTTTAGCTCTTTTCTTAGGATTAAGAGCAAAATCTCCAAAAGTCTACAAAGCCCTGTGTGGTCCAATTCCAGAGGACCTGTCCAGCCTCGTGTACATGACGCTGACACTCCCTTCCGGTTGCCTCTCAGCTTAAATAATCTACAATTCCTCCAGTTGAAGGTCTCTGTCCTGCCCACCCAACCAGCACTCTCTCAACCTAGTCACGCTTAGGTCTCAGCTCACCTGTCACCTCCTAAAGGAAAATTAAGTCAACAAAAGAAAATATAACATTGCCCTCAAATCAATTCCAACTCATAGTGAGCTAAATCTTTGGCTATTTGCTTTCGGAGTCCTGGGTTTGGGGATTTTTGTCTGTTTTCCTAGATAGCATTTACCTCAATTTGTGATCACTGACAAGGCTGAGAACACTGGCCCTAGTTCAATCCTGTATCTCCCACTTACTAGCTGTGTGTCTCAGTCTTCTCATTTGTAAAATGGGGACAACTTACCCACTTATTGGAGTAACTGGGTGTGCAACAGCTGAGCAATGGATAGTAAAGATAGACAGTTTACATCATATGGAGGGCAGCTCTTTCTGTACATACGGGGTTGTTGTTAAGTCTGGGTCAACCCCAAAACAACTAACTACAGCTGGACTGATGCCTAGATTCATAAAGTTTTAGTGGAACCACACATGCTCATTTGTTTACATATTGACTGTTGCTATTTTTAATGCTACAATGACAGCATTAAATGGCTATGACAAGCGATCATACGGAGCTCAAAGACTAAATATTTACTACCTTGTCCTTTACAAAACATTCTGTCAATTCCTGGCAAATTCCTCTCCAGTCAAAAAATATCAGCTACAACATGAGTGAACCTTGTAAACATTATGCTAAGTGGAAGAAGTCAGTTGTGTGATCTTTTACACAATTACACGATTCTCTTTATAACAAAAATCTAGAATAGGTAAATCTATAGGAGCAGAAAAGAGATTACTGGTCGCCTAAGGCTGGGGGTAGGGGGAGATGCTGCTGGCACAGTGGTTAAAGTGCTGAGATACTAACCAAAAAGTCGACAGTTCAAATCTACCAGGCACAGTTCTACTCTGTCCTATAGGGTTGCTGTGAGTTGGAATTGACTCAACAGCAATGGATTTGGTTTGGAAACCCTGGTGGCATAGTGAGTAAGTGTGATGGCTGTCAACCAGACAGCAGGCACTTCAAATCTGCCAGGCGCCCCTTGGAAACTCTACGGGGCAGTTTCTCTCTGTCTACAGAGCTGCTGTGAGTCAGAACTGACTTCACGGCAGTGGGTTTGGGTTTGGTTTAAAGCTGGGGGTAGGGGTAGGGAAGTACTTGGGTGATGCAAAAGGTTAATGCACTGGGCTGCTGACCACAAGTTGGAAGTTCAAGTCTACCCAGAGGTGCCTCAGAAGAAAGGCCTGGTGATCTACTTCTGGAAAATATGGTGAAAGCTCTGTGGAGCAGAGTTCTACTCTGACACACATGGAGCCACCTTGTATCAGACTCAACATCTCCTGGTAACTAACAGGTAGGGCTGGAGGGGGTGGCCTGGGAGAATTAAGAATAATAGCCAAAGGGTGTGAGATTACTTCTCATGGTGACAAAATGGTTTAAAATTAAATGTGCTGACAGGTTGCCCAACTCTGTAAATATACTAAAAACTACTGAACTGTACACATCAAGTGGGTGAAGGGTACAGTATGTGAATTATCTCTTAATTAAGCTGTTGTGAAAAAAATATTAGCTGGTATCTGTGGGATCTGAATTTCATTAATAACCTGTCTTTCTCATCAGCCTTTACTCCATGAGAACATGAGTCATGCCTGATTTTGCTCTTTGTTTGAACTGGAAACACCTAGCAAAGAGCTTTTATGTGCTCAGTAAATACCTGTTGAAGGGGTGGTTAAATGGATGAGGAAGAGAAAACAGACTTTTGTTGCTCTATTTCTCCCAAATGAGAAGTTTCAGTACTCAGTTTGTTGGAAAAAATAAATGTTATATAAAAAAGGGTTTCTACTTTGAGCCTGAGTGTGAGGAATCCACAACTTCACGTTGCCACATGAATGAGCCAGCCACACCCTTATGCAAACACCTGCGATCTGAGATTTCACACTGAGGCTTTTGTCTCCAGCCTCAGTGGAATATAGCTCCTGGCTCTGTGAGTAAGCAAATCTTGTATTTCTACCACAGGAAAATGAGTCTGTGATGTAAGACAAAACACCTAGGACCTGGGATGCTAGGACCTCTCCCATTTCTCTCCCTAGATGAATTGTCTAAGTTGCTCAGTAAGTATTTGTGGAATGAACAGATGAAGGAAATAACTACGTTTATCTTAACACACATTTGTTCTCCCTAACTATGAGTGACTTTCTTTGAAAATCAGGATGTGGGAGCCATCTACTGGGGCAGCAATCTAATTCCTAGCACCACTGACTTCGCAATGCAAAAAGAATCACACTGCCCTGAAGAAACTTGTACTACGATCAGAAATCTAAGATTCTCACACATTTGAATGCCCACCATTCACTTAGGTCATTGTTTAATGCAGGTTTCTGAGTCTCCACCCCAAGAGATCCTGATTCAGGTAGCACATATACCAAACACTGAAAAAACACCTGTCTAAAGTAAATGAAGTGATTTTCAGGTGTAACTTATTCTTGAGACAGCATAAGGGAACAGAAACAGCCTGGCAAAAGTAATGAGGAAATCATAAACGCTAAGATATTATTATAATGTAACTCAGTATAAATCTATTATGACATACAAGTATACAGGGATCCCAGTGCACATCTTGAGATATCTGGAAGGCCTGCTAAAGCAAATCATGTCCAGGAATAAGTGGCAATTTTAGGGGAAGGAATAGTCACATTTCATTCAAGTCTTCTAATGAACTGGTCAGGTAGGTATTTTAAAAATGATAAAACATTTTATAAATGATAAAACTCCCAGAAGATGAGGAATCTGTATTCACTCACTCAATGAAGACTAACAGTTACTATGTCATAGACATGGCGCTCTACACTCTATGGCTAGTGGAAGAGAAAGTCAAATCCACATGTATGATATAAAAATCCACATTATTTTCATTATAATTCAAAATCAGCTGAAACGTCAAATCTATGGTCCCCTCCTCTCTCTTCTACCCTTCAATCCCAAACTTTCTGAAAGAATTATCTACCTACAGTGGCTGGTCTTCATTTTCTTACCTATGACTCACTTCCTGGAAACCCTGGTGATGTACTGGTTAAGTGCTACGCCTGCTAACCAAAGGGTCAGTAGCTCAAATCTACCAGGTACTCCTTGGGAATTCTATGGGACAGTTCATCTCTGTCCTACAGGGTCATTATGAGTTGGAATCAACTCAAAGGCAGTGGGTTTGTTTTTTTTGGTTACTCATTTTTCAATTCACTGAAAGCTGGCTTCTGCCATAACCACTCCACTTAATTCGCAGCTAACCTACTGTAATGGGGTAGCAATTTGGGTGGGCCAGGATCCCTGGTATTGTGTGATGTTCTTCCATGCTGCCAACCCTGCCTCCACAGTGTTAATGAGGAAGGACAGGTGGCAGTAGTATTGGCAGGGCAGGACTCAATCTGTAAGACTGTTTTGTACCTTGAGGCAATCTCTCGAGATATAATGGAAAGAAGCTAGCAGAGAGATGTAGAGACCACATACCACCAGGAATGCAGTGCCAACAGCTGAGCTCATCCTTTGGAAAGGACCTGGGGTCCACGTGTCTCAGAAGTCCCCAGTCCAGGGGAAGACTGATAACAAGAACCTTCCTCCAGAGCCAACAGAAAGAGCCTTTCCCTGAAGTCGACACCCTGAATTTCAACTTGTAGCCTACTGGACTATGACAAAATGAATTTCTCTTTTTAAAGCCATTCACTTGTGGTATTTCTGTTAAAACTGCACTAGATGATGACGGCAATCACCCGTACTAGCCTTGCTGCTAAATTCAATGGATAACTCTCAGTACTCAATGAGTATATTAGAAAATTCTGAAACGGTTAACTACCCTCTTCTTTGGATTCCGTATCACACTCACCTGCCGTTTTTCCCACTTCTCTGGGCATCCCTTCTCACACTTCATGATGAATCTATCTTGCTCTTCTTGTCCCTATTACAGCCTGTTCAGATCCTTCTACTTTTCTGGATATTTTCATCTACTCCAGTGGAATAAATTGCCATTTGTAGACTACAGACTCCCACAGCTTCAACCTTCAGCCCAGGTATCCATCTCTCCTGAGCATCGTATCTATATATTCCATTGTCTACTGGGCATCTCCACATTGTTATCCCACTGACACCTCAAATTCAGCATTTCTCTAACTAAAACCCTCTTCCACCAGAGTTATATACTCTTCCATTTTTCTTTGTTCAGTAAATGCTTCTATCATCCACTCTTTTGCTTAAGAATAAACCTGAGTCATCTTTGATACTTCCATCCCCCTCATCACTCCTATACCCAGTCAATCAGAGGTCCTAATAATTGTACCTCTCAGACATCTCTTGCATACCCATTTCTCTCCACCTCCACTGTCAATTTCCTGTCTGAGACCATCATTATCCCTCATACGGACCACAGTAACAGACTTAAGCTGGCCTTTCTGTCTCCAAGTTTACTTACTACCCCCTATGTTGCAGATGCGGTAATTTTCTATAACTGGTTCTAAATATATTATTCCTCCAGTCAAAATCCTTCAACTCTTTCTTCTTGGTCTTAGGAAAAAGTCCAAATTTCTGGTACGTTTACATGGATGTGAGAGCCCCAGCTCTCCACGTTGTCCCTCAAACTCCAATCCTCAGCCTCATCGTGCCATGTTCAGCCTCTCACACGTTGTTGCCCCGGCCTGGAGTACTCTTCCCATCACTACCCTTTTAGGTTTAAGCTCTGAAATCATTTCCTCTGGGTCAGGTACCACTATTATAGCCTTTTATAGAACTACATCCGCCCCCTCTTGCAGTACCTATCACGCTGATCTATAACTGCCTACACTCCGGTTTGTAGCCCTGCAGGTAAGTTTCAGAAGGTAGGTTTCATGACCCATGTGTCATGTACCACACCAGGTGCTCAGCACAGGGCACTGTACATGACAGGTTTTTAAAATAGTTTTCGAGAATGACTGAACGCCTTTTGAATAAGTTAATGAGACTGAGAATAACTAACATAAACATGGCAAAAGTAAACTATTTCCTCAAAACTCACTCCACTGTCAGTCTTAATCATCTCAATAAACTGTATCACCAAACACCCAATTGCTCAAGGCAAAAATTTAGAAATTACCCTTGATTTCTCTCTCCTCCTGAGTCCATGTATACCTAACCTTCACAAATATCCTTAAAGACAATCCATGGTTCTGCATCCCACTGCTAAGATCCTGGTCCAAATTACTATCATGTCTCACCTGGACTGCAATAAAAGCATCCTTGCACGCCTACCTGGTTTTCCTACTAACTTTCTTGCTCCCAGATAATCTAGTCTCCACATAGTAACCGAAGTAATCTTTTGGAAAATCAAATCATGTTACTCCCCATGTGGTTTCCTACCCACATCACTGAACTTAGGGCTGACAACGCCCTGTCTGCGTCAGTTCCACTTGGCCTCATTCTTTAATACTAGCTCATGCTACCTCACGCCCACCACAGTCAGCCGCACCAGGCCTCCCCTGCTATATGAATTCATGAAGCTAGTTTCTACTTTTGACTAGTTCCTTAACCTATTGCCTCTGACCCTAGACACTGGAGGCTTCCCCTTTGTTCTTTTTGTGGCAGTTCCTTGTGTTATTTCTTTCATTGCTTCTTAAATTTGTCCTCTTCAAAGAGACCTTCTCTGACCACCCAATCTAAAGATGTCACCTAGGTACTGTCACATAAACCCATTTGAATCCTCTATAGAACCCTCACTACGTGCTGCTATCTGTCTTGCTGATTTACTGTCTTTCGACCCTAAGTGTAGGCCCCAGGCACACACGAAGCTTGCTGAAGTTGTTCACCTCAGTCTGAACTTGACCTGACACAAGATAGGATCTCATTTGTGGCCTGAATGAATCAATGAGTATATTAACTTCAATTATAAAAATTAAAATTATGTAATGAAACATTAAGTGTGAATCCACTCAATACTTGTGAAACATTATGCTGTGAAAACATCAAAACGTCCTGAAGGATTCTGTAGCTAAAACATTCAGATTGAGGCAGACACTGGAACTAGAAATACTCAGTAGAACTAGCCCCCATCATTAGTGATTCTACTTACTGGAAGACAATTCCAATGTTTTAGAAAGGTCTTAAATGTTTCTCAAATTTGAGAAGGCTTGTTTGTCCTCTGCATGTAAGTCAGGTACCCTTTATCTTGTAATATGACACTCCTGATGCAACAGGTAATCATCATCCCTTGTGCAGTCAAAATTGAGAAGACCAACACATAGCCAGGGAGTGCTGCTCCACTCCACTCAGAATGAGCTTCCGGGAGGAACTGCAGGTGTGTGGCCCTCTGTGCGCCCTTAGCTTCAGTTCTCCCTAAACAGACTCTGCCAGAGACCCTTACCAACCGGAAGACATTATTCATCCAGACTCGACTCTCTCTCCTCCAAGGAAATAAATTTGTAGAACTCCAAAAGTTGCATTTCTCCTGTAAATCATTTACTCGTATCCTTTTATCTACCACTTTTAAATTATGTGCAGTCCCACAGTCACAAACTTCTGAGGTAAGACAACTGGAACTTCCAACCTGTGGTAACTCATACTTGCCCTTTAATGTTATGTATATTTGCCCTTATTTTGAAACAACTGAACCGACCCCTACCCACAACAAACTTTTCTTCACAGTCACCTTCACTTGTTGTACTGCAGCTTTTAAATCCTGACAAGACTTCCAGCCTTTTCTTGCATTAACCTGTTGCCTTCAAGTCCATTCTGAGTCATACTGACCCTACAGGACACAGTAGAACTGCACCATACTTTCCAAGGAGCATCTGGTGGATTTGAATTGCCAACCATTTGAGCTGGAAACCCTGGTGGCATAGCTTTAAAGTGCCATGTCTGCTAACCATGGGGTCAGCAGTTCAAATCTGCCAGGTGTTCCTTGCAAACTCTATGAGGCAGTTCTACTCTGACCAATAGGGTTGCCACTGAGTTGGAATCAACTCAACGGCAGTGGGTTTGGTTTGATTGGGGTTTTTGGCTAGCAGCCACAGACCTTAACCACTATGCAACCAGGGTTTCTGTCTTGCACTAAGGTGTGACTCAATAAGAACTTACGACTTAGCCGCAAATTCATCTTAAAGACAGAAGAATGGATCTTGTTGATATTGCAGGGACTGCCTATATTCCAAAACCACCAGATGGTAATAAATGTCTGCTTTCATACATCTCAATAAAAACCAATGAAGTTAATTTTTACCAAAATTCCCCTGAGTGTTCTAGAAAAAGTCATTCACGAAAACTGTACTAATCAGTGCTCATATGAAAGAAATCTTTTGAAAAAGCACATTTCAATTTAGAATGGCCTCCAATCTACAGAGCGCAAAACCACACACTAAATCTGTATATGGTTAAAACTTAACATACTGTGCTGATATTTTTTGAGGAAATTATGTTGAGGTTTATTTTTCTGTAATATACTGCTTGAAGTTCTAAATAATTATACCTGTTTCCAACACACACACACACACACACACACACAAGCTCAGAAAATCCTGAATTTCTCATGGGGCTAATTAAAAAGGATTTTGATTTCTATAAGGAATGAATGAGATCTTTGTTAACCCAGTTTAACAGAACTCCAAACGACCCTGGATTTATCTTGCCCTAGTTTTTAAAATGTAACTGACCCAGAACGAAGTAAGCTTATCCCCAAACCTCTGGAAAAGAGAACCAAAGTTCCCAGAAGCCAAAGCTGTGTATACAATCTAGAGGGAGGGGGCAACTGAGAAACACTGTACAATGCACACATCTCAAGAGTTCTTATTTTAATTTTTTAAATTCAAATTTTTCTCAGACTATAAAGCTTCACATTGTCAAGGCAAATAACCTTCTAAGAAAACACAACAAGTGGTAATATCAGATATTATGTTATCAGAAACTTTCTGAAAGCTTTTGTGTCATTACGATACAGCACCGATATTCAGTGAGCAACTATAACCTGATTATTTTCTCTGGGTGTAATAAATACCTAGTCAGCCGAAAAGTTCCAGGGGTTGTTTGCTTTTATTCATAACAACCGAGCATCTGAACTGGTAACAAAAATATCACTTCTAATGCCATTTGTTTACTCTTTATTCATTATTTTCATCAAAATTCCATAAGAGACTTTGCTGCAGAAAGGTAGGAATTCCACCCAAAAGCCTTTATTAAGCCTGTTTGTCCTTCTCAGATTTCACATGGCTTCATTCACTCTCAGTCATAAAGCTAATTGTTTTTTTCTCAGAAACAAGATACTCCAGCATTCTTGAGCCCCCAAAAAATCAAATACACACCTCACTGCCTCATGCCTAAAGAAATCAATGCTTCCATCCTGATTGTTTTTTCTGAACACTGAAGCCTCTTCTAATTCAGGATACTTTATAGACCTTTGGACTCCTGGTTAAGAGCCTGGCTGCTAACCAAAAGGTTGACAGTTCTCATCCACCAGCTACTCCCTGGAAACCCTATGGGGCATTTCACTTTGTCCTATAGGGTAACTATAGAGTCACGATGAGCGGGAATCAATTCAACAGCAGGCAATGGGTTTGGGTGTCTTTCTTTTTTTCTAATCCTTTGCTTTTTTATATTGGAATGATCAATCACTTATTCATTTTACAACTGTTTGTTGAAAACCTAAAATATATCAGAAATCTCACTGTCAATAAAGACAAGAATTCTCACCCATTGCTGTGCACCTAATACACACTTGCAGGATCTTAGACGGCTTATTCTAGCAGCTGATGTTCAGAGATACGCGGAAACTCAAGGGTAAGGAACAATACACACAGGCTTCAGTAAGAAGACAACAAACTCCAGGAGAGATACTGCCAAAATGTTAGAATTTTAGACTGAAGAATATATCTTATCTTCTAAGTAAGTTATATAGCATATACTTTTACTCTTCACTTCTCTAAAACCAAAACATATGAAGATACTCCAAATAACATTTTCAGCCATATTTTAGTTACACTCATATGCTGGATGTCAAAATTATAAACAAGATCCTGTAGAGTGAGTCACGGCATAAAATTGCTTAGTTCTGCAATTCAAGTCATTTTCTTACCTTGTTTTGTCATCTTGCCCTTCAGGTGACATCAACAGGCAGCAGCACAGCTAGACTACATGTCCTTGAAGGTACATAATTCATCTTTGAATCTTCACACCAACCCCATTGCACATGGTAGGCACTTTTACTTAACAAATGATTAAAATTAAATACTACATTGCACTATTATGCCTGGAACCTAACCCACTAAAAAGGGATGATTTCTAATGTTACTAACAATAATACATAAATGGAAAGCCTCCCAGGAGATGGCTAGTGAATGAATAATGAATAAATTTAAAAAGAATAATAACCCAACTGCAGAGACTCATATTTCACTAGGACTCCTACCAAGCAATGATATCTACCCAGAAGGTACGGCGGCTTTTTTCTTTTAATCTTTTGAAGTATGTCACTGAGATGATAACGGCACTAAATAAGACATGTGAGCATTGTTTGAAATGACACACTAACTGGGTTGAACATGGTTGCACACAGGTTCGTGCTGTTGATGAATCATTCATGAGCATTCTGGCAGCATTGCATGAAAGTTAACTCCTCATGCAGAGGCAAAGGTAATAGAATACACAGTCTTTCCTAGTTCCTGCGTCTCATTCATGACCAAACCCACTGCCATCGAGTCCATTCCAACTCACAGCCACCCTACAGGTTATAGCAGAACTGCACCACACAGTTTCCAAGGAGAAAGTGGCAGAGCCCAACTGCCAACCTTTGATTAGCAGATATAGCACTTAACCACTAAGCCACCAGGCTTTCCTACTTAAGGACAGTATTCTGTATTTGAATGCCAATTCTCTTTTTTCTTTTTTTTTATTATGATTGAGTGAAAATGTACACTCCTGTATAAATTTGCATGCCCACCTATGTGCAGCTCCCACTGCTCTCCTTGCCCAGTGACAATACACTCCACCTCTCGGTTCTATACACGTCATATTCTCCTAACAATCTCCTATCCCCTCCTCTCCACCCACTCCCCCCACCTCCAGTAAGAGGTCGGCAGGATGACATCCTATAAAAGCATGAAACCATAAAGTGCACACATGATATGGTCACTCTGTGTCACCAGGTCTAATCCATTCCTGTCTGAAGAGTTGCCCTCCATTATGATTTATGGACAGGGGCAGCATCAGAGCCAAGGACCATGCTCCCAGGGAACCTCTGAGGCCCCTGGACCATCAATTGCAGTCTTTTAGTGGAGATCTCAGGGTGCACCCCTTTTCATTCTCGTGTTGCCAATGAGACTTAACTTGGTGAGCCCCATCACGAGAATGCCAATTTTCTAAATCACTGGCCTACATCATTTTTGAAAACATACGAATTTACTTCTATTATGTAAATGTACTATGTTCTTTTATGACCAAAAATTTTTATATTTACCTATTAAAGGAAAACAAATGAAATCTGACATACATAAGGCAGGAGTCTGAAGCACACAGAAGTGTGTACAGTTGTCATTAAAAGTTCTCACCATGAGTCAGCCTAGTCAGCCAATTTCCAGCCATCGTTAGTTTGACTTTCTAATGGGTCCAGTAAAAATCATACGATGGGGCATCTGATCTTTAACTTCACAGTGGGGAGAGAGACCCAAGGCTGATTTCCATGAGGCAGAGGTCAGACATAGCTCCTCTCTCCAAACCTTTTGCTAATTCAGACACTACGTGTCCCTCCCACAGCACTCTCTACTTCTCCACTGGCTTCAATAATTCATTGCAACGGCCACACAGAACTCACAGAAATACTCATGTTTATGGGGTCTGCTAGTGAAATAATAGCTCTGAAACTGACCAATCCCCTTGCTAGGGTTCCATACACCTCATCTGCATGTTCCCACCCCCCCATGGGGGCTATGTGCCTTATTTGCATTATTAGCAGCAGTGGAGGCCAAAAGCCCTTTATTTGCAAAACCCCACCCAATCATCTGGTGGGAGTTAGGGGGCCACAGACCATGGTGAGAAAGGCCATATAGAAGTGATCCATCACACCGCAGCCCTCTGCCTGTATCATGCTTTTAGTCTTTCCAGAAAATAAGTTCCTAAGAATCTCTGACAGCAGCTCTTATCTGCAACAATTTATGTTAAATAAATTCATGTGAGAGAATATCTAATAGTCTTATTATTTGATGCTATTAAAACACTTAGTGAAAACACAAAAAATAGAAAGTAATCTGCACACTAAATATGTTACCACTATTCTATTGAACAGGCCAGCTTCATAGCCTTGGGTGCTCACTACCTTATTCCCATTCTCAACAGCAGCAGAGACCCACAGAGTCTTCCACTTTAATAGTCTTCGTATGTGTCCCACACTGTAATTCTCACTGCTGTTACACTAGACCAGGCAAACATTACCCAACACACAGATATTTGCAAATTCTGCCCAAGTAGTTTCTCCAACTTTCTTGTCTGTTTCAGCCCTTGCTATACTTTAAAGTGGGATTAATCATCAAAGGCACAGCTCTAACCTCTGACTATGTAACTCATTCTTCGTTGCCCTTGTTGTCAGATACAGTAGAATCGGTTCTGACACATTCCAACAGAATGAAATACTGCCTGGTCCTGCGTCACGCCCACGGCCATTGTTATGCTGGAGAGTTGGTGGCAGACACTGTGTCAATCCATCTTATTGAGAGTCTTCCTCTGTTTTACCAAGCATGATGTCCTTCTCCCAGATTGCTTCCTCCTGACAACATGTCCAAAGTATGTAAGATATAGTCTCACCACTCTTGCTTTTAAGGAGCACTCTGGTATGAGTACATTTCTTTCCAACACAGATCTATTTGTTCTTTTGGCAGCAGCCCATGGTACCATGGTATAGTCAATATTCCTTTCCTACACAATTCAAAAGTGTCAATTCTTCCATCTTCCTCATTCACTGTCCAGCTTTCATGTACTTATGCTATAACTGGCAATGCCATAGCTTGGGTCAGGTGCACCTTAGTCTTCAAAGTGACATCTTTGCTTTTCAACACTTTAAAGAAATGTTTTACAGCAGATTTCCCCAACACAATGTGTCCTCTGATTTCTTGGCTGCTGCTTCCAAGGGTATTGATTGTGGATCCAAGTAAAATGAAATCCTTGACAGCCTCAATCTTTTCCCCATTTATCAGGATGTTGCTAATTGATCCAGTTGTGAGGAATTTTGTTTTTCTGATGTTGAGGTGCAATCCATACTGAAGGCTGTGATCTTTGATCTTCACCGTGTTTCAAGTCCACTTTACTTTAGCAAGCAAGGTTGTTGTCATCTGCATAACACAGGGTGTTAGTGAGTCTGCCTGAGTCTGCCTCCACTTCTGATGCCCCTTCTTCTTCCTACAGTCCAGCTTCTCAGATTATCTGCTGAGCATTCAGACTGAGTACGCACAGTGAAAGGATACAACCCTGACGCACACCTTTTCTGACTTTAAACCATGCAGTGTCCCCCTGCTCTGTTCGCACAACTACCTCTCGATCCATGTGCAGACTCCTCATGAACACAATTGAGTGTTCTCAAATTCCTATTCTGCACAACGTTACCTGTAATTTGTTATGTTCCACAAAATCAAGTGCCTTTGCATAGTCAATAACACAGATAAACATCTTTCTGGTATTCTCTCTTTTCAGCCAAGAGCCATCTGACATCAGCAGTGGTATCTCTCATTCCACGTCCTCTTCTAAATCCAGCCCAAACTTCTGGCAATTCCCTGTAATATACTGCTGCAGTGGCTTTTGAATATCTTGAGCAAAATTTTACATGCATGTGATATTAATGATATTATCCTATAATTTCCACATCCAGTTGGATCATCTTTCTTGGGAATAGGCATAAATATGGATCTCTTCCAGTCAGTTGACCAGGTAGCTGACCTACAAGTTTCTTGGTATAGACAAGTGAGCACTTCCAGCACCGCACTCATTTCTTGAAACCTCTCAATTGATATTTCATCAATTCCTGGAGTCTTGTTTTTCACCAGTAACTTCAAAGCAGCTCAGACATCTTCTTTCAGTACCACTGGCTCCTAATCATATGCCACCTCTTGAAATTGCTGTATGTCAACCAGTTCTGTTTGGTACAATGACTCTGTATACTCCTGCATTTTCTTTTGATGCTTCTTGTGTCATTTAATATTTTCCCTGTGGAACTCATCACTATTGCAACTCAAGGCTTCAATATTTTCTTCAGTTCTTTCAGCTTGAGAAACACAGAGCATGCTCTTCTCTTTTAGTCAGCTAGCGCTGCTCTAAAAGAAATACCACAGAGTGGATGGCTTTAACAAAGGAAGGTTTCTTCTTACACAGTCCAGTAGGCTACGAGTCTGCACTCAGGGTATCCACTCCAGGGGAAGGCTTTCCCTTTGTCGGCTTTCGAGGAAAGTCCGGTATTGCATCAGTCTTTGTCCAGGGAGCATCTTGGTGCAGGAACCTCAGGCCTGAAGGACGCACTGTTCTCCCAGTGCTGCTTTCTTGAGGGTACAAGGTTTCCAGTTCTCTGTCTGCTTCTCTTTCATCTCTTGCAGGATGAAAGGATTTGGGGTGGGGCAAGCCATACTCCAGGGAAACTCCCTTTACAGAGGAGCAGTGAGGTGATCTTATATAGGGATTTACAGTCCCACCCTAATCCTCTAACATACAGCACAGGAAAACCACAAAATGTAGGATAGTCACAAGATACCGGGAATCATGGCCCAGCCACATGGCTACACACATTTTTGAGGGCACACAATTCAATCCATGACACTCTTCCCTTTTGGTTTTCTATCTCCGGCTCTTTGCATATCTCATTATAAAATGTTACTTAAGCTGCCCTTTGAAATCTTGTGTTCAGTTCTTTTACTTCATCATTTCTTCCTTTTGCTTTAGCTACTCTACATTCAATAACTAGTTTCAGAGTCTATTCAGACATCCAATTTGGTCATTTCTTTCTTTCTTGTTGTTGTAATCATCTTTTGCTTTCTTTATGTACAATGTCTTTGATATCATTCCACAACTCTTCTTGTCTTCAGTCATTAGTGTTCAGCATGTCAAATCTATTCTTGATATGGTCTCTAAACTCAGACAGGATATAACCAAGGTCATACCTTGGCTCTTGTGGACTTTTGGTAATTTTCCTCAGTTTCAATTTGAACTTGCATGTAAACAACTGATGCTCTGGGCTGCAGTTAGCACCGGGTCTTGTTCTGACTCATGATATTGAGCTTTTCCATCTTCTCTTTCCACAGATACAGTCAGTTGGATGCCTGGGTACTCCTTCTGGTGTGATCCATGTGTATAATCACCATTTATGTTGGTGGAAAAGTGTATCTGCAATAAAGAACTTGTTGGTCTTGCAAAACTGTAACTCTGGCACTGTCTATATCAACAAGGCTATATTTTAACAATGGATCCTTCTCTGTTTGCAACTTTTGCATTGTATGGATATTATACTATCACTGACACCTTTGTACTTCAGGATATATCTTGAAATGTTCTTTTTGAATGAATCTAACACCATTCCTCTTTAAGTTGTCATTCCCGACATAGTACACCATATGATTATCCCATTCAAAATGGCCAACACCAGCCCATTCCATTTCATTTTAGCTCACTATCGCCTAAGATACGAGTGTTTATGCGTTTGACCTGGATTGAACAGTGTTTCCCCAGAATTACGTGTGGCATCGTCTGACTGGGCTGTGATTCCCAGTGTTCTGTGATGTTCCTATATGCTATAGACCTTGCCTCGATGGTGTTGATGGCGGAGGACAGGCAGCAGTTACGTTGGTGGGGCAGGACTCAGCATGCGGGATTGTGTTGTGCCTAGAGGCAATTTCTTGGAATATGAAGGACAGGGAGGTGAGCAAAAAGAGTGGGACCTCATACCACCAAGAAATAGTGCCAGGGCCAGAGCAGGTCCTCTGGAGAGTACTTGGGGTCCCTGTACCTCACAAGCTTCCAGTCCCTGGGAAGACTGACGACAAAGTCTATCCTCCAGAGCCAACACAGAAAGCCTTCCTTTGGAGATAATGCCCTAAATTTGGACTTTTAGGCTATTGGACTCTGAAAGAATAAAATTTCTCTGTTTAAAGACATCTATTTGTGGTATATCTGTTACAGCAGCACGAGATGACTAAGACAGTGTTCCATTTCATTTCTGATGATCTCCAATTTTCCTAGATTCATACTTCATACATTCTATGTTCCAATTAGTAATGGATGTTTGCAGCTGTTTCTTCTCATCTTAAGTCACGTCACATCAGCAAATGAAGGCCTGAAAAGCTTGACTCTATCCACATCATTACGGTTGGCTCCACTTTAAGGAGGTAGCTCCCAGTTGTCTTTGGAAGATGGGGGATGCATCTTTTAGTACTATGTCAATGTTTTGAAGGTTTTCCCTGAGTAATTCTTTTCAGAAGTATACTGCCAGGTTCTTCTTCCCAGTCTCGGTCTGGAAGCTCAGCTGAAACCTGTCTGCCGTGGGTGACGGTGACCCTGCTGGTTATGTGAATACCGGTGGCACAGCTTCCAGCACCACAGCAATAAGAAAAACCCCCCAGTATAACAAACTGACAGACATGTGGGAGAATTATTCTCAAGACCCTTCAAAAGCTAACCATTTCCTGAAAGGGAAAAAAACCAAATTCCTTGCATTTGAATTCAGTTCCCTCAAAGATCTTAAGCTCAGAAACACTCCTGAATGGGTTCCTAGCATAGTCTCAAACTACATGAAATCACAAAGAAAGTTCCTTCTGACTTTGAAATTGTGTAACAATTTTCAAACTTGATCTCTTTCTGTTTTCATTCCATCTATCCAATACTTCAAAAATTGTTCCCTGAACATACCTTATCTTTTTCCTACCTGCAAGCTTAGCAGAGGGATTGTTTCAGAAAAAAATACGAACTTGTTGTTGTTATTTTTTAAGACAAAGGAGAAGAAAACTAGCATGTATTAAATATCTGTTATCTTGCCAGAGAAAAATCCAAATGGTAAAATTTTAAAAATTCTATAATGAACACTTCAAACCAAACCCACTGCCATCAAGTCCGGCCAACTCATAGTGACCCTACAGGTCAGAGGAGAAACGTCCCACAGCATTTCCAAGGAGCGCCTGGCTGATTCGAACTGATGACCTTTTCGTTAGCAGAGGCAGCACATAACCCACGATGCCACCGGGGTTTCCTAATGAGCACTTAGGAAAAGACAGTCATTTGTTTATCATTTTAATAGTCTACAGCTTTCTATTTCAAATGAGGCTCATCCAGCGTTAATACAAGATGCACACTAAACAAAATCTCATGCTTACACTATTCTGCTCGAACTCATGTCACTCTTTCTCCGCTTTACCTCCCTGCCATCTCGGTATTACTCTCCTCACTAGACTAAGAGAATGTAAGTATCTACCTAAAAGTCCTCAAAAATTCCTTCATAAAGACACTTTCTCAAAAATCACACAAAAGATGAACACATGGTAAGATAAACAACTGTCTCTTTCTTACTGTCCTACCTTAGGAATTTCATCAAAGCAACTGTCTGATTCCATAGGAAGTTATTCGTTTTAGGCCCTGGGTACATGGAGTATCTGTTTGCATAGCCGAGCAATGATAAATCACCACAATTAACTTCAGACATTTTAATGTTTCCTTCAATGTATTATTCTGAGTCAGGGTATGGCCACAATTGTCACACTTTAGATAAGTTTTTTCTAAAATAAAGTAGCTGTTATAACTCAGGCAGGTTCTATTGCCTCTATCACCCTTTAATAAAGGCTCTGAATCAACAAAAAAAATCTTTCTTATTAGCAATGACCCTGGGCCTCTTCTATTACATAAAATCCATTTTCTCACAGTACTCCAAGGATCACAAAGCACACAGGAATTTTGTGAAATACAAACCCGCTTACACAGCTCACAAAGCCAAATGCTTTTAAAGCTACTACCAACAGCCTGCAGTTCAGCAGTATTTAAAGTACATAATATTGTCTATCAATTTTTGTCCAAATATCTAACTATCCTGCCTTGAAATTTAAGTTACTTTAAGAAATATGTACAATTTTTTTCCTCCTTCCTGTTCTTCCTCCCTCCCTCCAGCTCTCCCTCCTTCTCTCCCTTCTTTTATCTCTCCCTCCCTCTCTCCCATCTTTTTTCCCTTCTTCCCTCCTCCCTCCCTTCCTGTTTTCCTTGCCTTACTTCCTTTTTTCCCTTCCTTCCTTCCTTTCCTTCACAACCCCAGACTGAAAGAATCATTACAATAAGGCTGTTAAGAACAACATGGAACCTAACTTTGGGAAATCTATTCATTGTACAATTAAGCCTTCATTCTATTGTCCTCAGAGCATCTTAGCTGATACCCCTGAGGGTGTCTGAACTAATGAATAGACCTTGTCAGAGTACCAGATAACATGGCTTTCTACCTCTCCACCTATAGCCAGCCAGCGTGCATAAAGCACCATGAAGTCTCTAAATGCATCATAAAGTTGAATCCTTCAGACCAGCCAGTACGAATGCATCATATTTCCATTACTGAACAGCCCAGATTAGGCCCCTACTGTAAAGCTGACTGTACAACCAAGCATTATTCAAAATACAGTAGAAGAAATTACTCATTTCTCAGTAATTTGCTGATTATTTCGAGCTACTTGTAAACCTAAGACCACTAATGTTACTTGAAAGTGCCCATCCACATTGTGGATGTAAAGTTTGCTCAGAATTTACTAGAGTAAGACTAATATTTAAATGTATTTTCCAAAGACAGTTTTCAGAGAAGTTCTCTTTTCCAAACTGGACTTTAATAATGTGTCAGAGGAGATACAGTGCAGAAGAGAGAAAACCCTGCTACTGATCAAAACCCATTTCCACTCTTCAGTAGCTATATAACTCTGGGAAAGTAACTGAGTTTTTCTGAGCCACAGATTACTTCTCTGTGTACTGAAGACAAACACAACTACTTCACAATGTGGATGTGAAAATCAAACAAGGTATGCAAAACTACTAGGCAAGGTAGGGCATGCTCCACAAAAGTCAAAGAGTTCCCATGCTAGTAGAGAAGAAAACATTAACAAATTTAATAAACTATAATACCACAAAAGACCAATCACTAGAAAAAGACATCATGTTTGGTAGAGCATAAACAAAATATGAAGGAAGCCCTCTGTGACACGACTGACACAACAGCCACAATGACAGACTTAATGAAGGATGACTCAACTCAAACATGACTCAATGATCATAAAGATGGCACTGGACAAGGGGAACTTTTGTCCCGTTATACATAAGGTGACCCTTATGTTGGAGCCAAACCTCCAGCAACTAACAGCAGCAACACAACATAATGACATGAGTGCTCAAAGAAATACTACAGAAGAACAGAGGACAGAGTGGACATTGCAGCCTAAGATAGCAGGAAGCTAAGTCTGGCTGACCGTGATCTAAACAAACAATGGATGGAGGAGCTGGACTTCTTCCAGTGTGGAGGAGGCAGCACGGGGGCTGCAGAGGGAGCTGTGAGTGAAAGGAAAGAACTGGGACACAGGCACACAGAGGGAGGCATGGCCCTGAGGACCCGTGGGCTGGAGCCTGTGGGAGTGTGGCAGGAGATGAGTGAGGGCAGACAGCTAGACCAGCACCCGATCAGGAACAGCCTGTGAACTAGGCCAAAATGTGAAGCTGCTGAAGACAAACATTAATGGGAAAAAAAGAAAATCCAGACTTCTGGTTTGTAAGTATCATATATCCTATCTAGACTCTACATTAACACTATACTCCTGGGCAAGAAATCCTTTGAAAGAGATGTTCTAATCACAACTATTAGAACAAATCACAGGACTGGTTGCCATCAAGTTGATCCAGACTCATGGCGATCCACGAATGTCCAAGTAGAACTGTGCTCCCTAGGGTTTGAGATGGCTGGTTTTTGGAAGCAGATCACTAGGCCTTTCTTCAAAGAGCCTCTGGCTGACTCAAGCCTCCAACCTTGCAGTGAGCACACCACCAGCACAGTAACAATTTCTACCACTCAGAGGCCAAACATAATAGAATCTATTTACTGAGCTCCTCCTTTGCATCACGCAGTACTGTTCATCTTTAAAGCACAGCCATAATGAAGACACTGAGACTTAAGATTAAGTATCTCGTCCAAGTTCAAGTTCAAAGAATTAGTAAGTAGCAAAATTAGCATTAAAAAATAGATTTGCCTAGACTTTTTTGTCTGTTTTTTAAATAGTTTATTGTGCTCTAAGTGCAAGATTATAATGCAATTCATCATAGAAAAACCTGCACACACACACTGCTATGTTACCCTAGCTGCTCTCCCCACCCTGTGACAGCACACTCCTCTCCACCGTCTATTTCCTGTGTCTATTCAACTAGCTCCTCTTCCCCTCCACCTTCTCATCTCACCTCCAGACATAAGCTGCCCAAAAACTATACACTATACACTATACACTAACTTTCTGATACACCATATGCCACATAAATTACTACTGATATGCCACCAAAACTTCAGTGGAAAACAAAACGGCAATTTGATTCCAACTACTTATCAATATTACATGACGTGAAATTTGCTTAATGCAAATTTTTTAAATTCTTGCCCTACCTCTCAAGTATCTACATGTTTCATTACTCTAGGTAAATCACATGATATTTATTTTTTAAACCTTGTCACATACAGGCTCTACTGCAATAGCTATTTACATCTCAACTCCAAAGTCAAGAATGCACTCAAAATATGTTTCCAGTTAAAGAGAAAACTTCAAAAAGTCACTTTGGGATCTTTATCAGAAGTGACTCTAAGCCTATCGCATGTTAGTAATATTCTAAGAACACTGCATACTATTGTCCATAACCTTGGAAGCACTGTAAGAGACATAGTTTCATAAGCAGCACCAAGCATTCACCGCTGCCTTATTTCTTCTAAGCTAGCTAACTTGATCCATCTCCAAGATTTGCTTTATCAAGAAAGGCGGAAAGTCTGGTTGCTTTCAAAACTGAAGAAAAATATTTTCAAAGTACAATGCAAATATTGCCAATTTCTCCAAGAAGCACCAATAAAACACAAACACTTACTACACCTGGCCAAAAGAGCAGTCACTTAAAATAAGCCCTTAAATACCAATACCATTGCTTTCTATTAGGACAAAATAAGGATGTATTTTTAAAAGAACCTATGTGAAAAGATACCAAAAATGCAAAACAGTGCCAAGCAAACTATGGCTGATTAATTATTACTTAAAAAAATATATACACACAATAGAGTAAGGCACTGAAGATAACTAATTTCTTCTGAAAAGCCAAGTGCCGTCGAGTCGGATCCGACTAGATGTTTCTTATTTTCCTAGGACACTGAGACAGCAATAAAGACATTTAAGTATATTGAAAACACGCTACAGTTGGGAAAATATTGATAGACACCAACCAAATTTATCAGCAGACAAGGGTAAGGTCTCCACAGTTTCTCTGTCACCCTTACCCAGTCTTAATTACCTTGCAATGAAATCTGGAGATCATCGATGCCCAAGGAGGCCTGTTCATCTTCAGCAGGAAACACAGTACTAGACGCCATTCTTTGATTCAGTGAAGATTATATCATGTCCATCTCAGTTAAAGAAGTAAACTAAAAGGAAAAAGACAAAGTGTTAGTAACTTTGCGGTTCTGTACTTCTAATAAAGATGCACAGCCGGAAAACAACGCTAACCAAATCGGACCATCTGAAAGTGGCCCAGCTCACTAGCGAGGGTTTTCTTAGTTCATGAAGACAAAGTGACTACGCCTTCTTTTTGAATCATAATCAAGACTTGCCCTGTGACCTATTCATGCTATTTGGAGCTGCTGGCAGAACTCCAAAAGAATTAGCATTGTAGATTCTATACCAGTGATGTAAAAAGGAAAGCCAAGCAATTAGATTCAATAACTTACTCCGAGAAAGTAAAGATGACACAAACCCGTATCTTAGGCATCTATGTGACTGTCGCTAGTAACCTTTAACCCACAGGGATTTTCTTTAAACTTATTATTTAATTTAGTCTCCTTTCTGCTGCATAAGTGTTGCCATTTACTGGAAACAGTAACAGCTGGGCCTGCACAGCTTGAAAAGTGAAACTAAAAAGCTAATACATTAAAACAAGTATTTTGATGCCTTATCTCACATGGAATTATTTTCTCAGGGCCTTATTTTGCCACCTACATTTTTCGTTCCCAGAACCCACCTTGACTTTTAAAGAATTCTTCCAGTAAGAGCAATTCTTATTCTGAAACTCTTTCGAAAAGCAATTCTTATTCTGAAACTCTTAAAAAGTATTGCTTCATGTCTGTAAAGGTCACAGTTAGTGTTCTGGGGGCTAAAACACTGAGTACTCCTGAACAAATGATGACTTTCTTAATAAAATGAACCTAACTGCATATACAAAAATATGAAATGTATTAGGTGGATGGAGAGGGGAATGAATTAAATGCACAGATAAATGATGAAGCAAAGACAGCAAAACATTAATGGCAGAATCTTGGTGTTGGGTATACTGGTATTCACTGTAAAATTCTCTATTTTTGCTATATGTCACAATATTTTCATAATAAAATGTTGGGGAAAAAAACCCAAAACATAAATAAACCCCACTGAGGCCAACAGCTACATACATTCATATTCAATGTTCAATAAACCACTTTTTAAAAATACTACGTCTATGAATCATAGTCTTAGGGTAACTTTAAAAATCTTTCAACTCAATCTTACTCTGTTTCTCATTTTAAAAATCCATTTTATCATCTTCCTCCATGGGTCACTGTTGTCAAAAACATCAGTACTGAAGCGAATAACCTTTGTTTATTAATTAAGAATTAATTTATTTTATCCTCTGAAGATAAACCAGAACTGGCCAAAGTTTTATTAAACCAAAAGAGGAGGACACACTCAGCATTAAGAAAAAACTCAAGCCTAGAGTTGCAACAGTGAAGGATTCTACAGGAAAAATATTAAATGACACAGGAAGTATCGAAAGAGGATGGAAGGAGTACACAGTCATTATACCAGAC
This sequence comes from Heterohyrax brucei, assembly GCA_028571685.1. Lineage (NCBI taxonomy): Eukaryota > Metazoa > Chordata > Mammalia > Hyracoidea > Procaviidae > Heterohyrax > Heterohyrax brucei. Next base: position 85,051,115 of record CM053151.1, on the reverse strand, counting down.
AGAACTGGTTGATGTTCAGCCATGTGAAGAGGCAGCAAACGATCAGGAACCAATGGTACTGAAGGAAGAAGTCAAACCTGCGTTGAAGGCATTAGCAAAAACAAGGCTCCAGGAATTGATGGAATATCAACTGAGGTGCTTCAATAAATGCATACAGTGCTGAAAGTGCTGCTCACTCATCTATGCCAAGAAATTTAGCCACCCAACTGGAAGAGGCTCATATTTAGGCCTATTCCCAAGAAAGGTGATCCAACCGAATGTGTGACCACCACCACTGATATCACATACAAGTAAAATTTTGCTCAAGATCATTCAAAAGCCACTGCGGCAATATATTGACGGAGAACTGCCAGAAATTCAAACCAGATCAAGAAGTGGACATGGAACCAGGGACATCACTGCTGATATCAGATGGATCTTGGCTGAAAGCAGAGAATATCTGAAAGATGTTTACTCGAGTTTTATTGATTATGCAAAGGCACTGGACTGCATGGAACATAATAAATTATAACATAACAAATGGCTGAACATCAACCAGTTCTTTCTGGTATAATGACTGTGTAATTCCTTCCATCCTCTTTCCATACTTCCTGTGTCATTTAATAACAAAAGACTGCAGAGAATGGGAATTCTAGAACACTTAACTGTGCTCATGAGGAATCTGCAAATGTGTCAAGTTCAAATAGAACAAAGTGACACTGCATAGCCTAAAGTCAGGAATAATGTGCATCAGGGTTGTACCCTTTCACTGTATCTAGTAAATCCGTACACTTAGCAAATAATATGATAATCTGGATTATATTAAAAAAACAAAAAAAATCGGAGCATCAGGATTGGAGGCACTCATTAACAACCTGCCTTACACAGATGACACGACCACACTTGCTCAAAGTAAAGAGGGTTTGAAACATTTACTGATGAAAAGCAAAGACCATGGCCATCAGGATGCATTACACGTCAACATCAAGAAAACAAAAATCCTCACAAATGGACCAATAAGCAGCATCCTGACAAATGGAAAAAAGACTGAGGTTGTGAAAGATTTCATTTTACCTCAATCCACAATCAACACCCATGGAAGCAGCAGCCCAGAAACTAGAGGATACATTGCCTTAAGAAAACCTGCTGCAAAACACCGCTTTAAAGTATTAAAAAGCAAAAATGTCACCTTTAAGACTAAGGTGTACCAACCCAAGCCATGGTATTTTCAGTTGCATCACATGTATGCAAAAACTGGACAATGAATTAAGGAAGAGAGAATAAGAATGGATGCCTTTAAAGTGCAGTGTTGGAGAAGAATACTGAATATATCATGGACTGCCCAAAGAAGGAATAGATCTGTTTTGTAGGAAGCACAACCATAATGCCCCTTAGAAACAAGACAGCAAGACTAAGTCTGACACAGTTTGGACATGTTGTCTGGAGAGATCAGTCCCTGGAGAAGGACATTATGCTTGGCAAAGTAGAGGGTCAGCAAAGAGGAAGAGCCTCATCAAGATGGATTGACACAGTAGTTTCAACAACGGGCTCAAGCATAACAATGATCGTGGGCACAGCAGAGGACTGGGCAGGGTTTCACTCTGTTGCGCACAAGGTCGCTATGAGTCAGAGCCCACTCGGTGGCACCTAACAACAATAACAACATATTAAAAGGAAAAATAGAACAATAAAGTACATGTTGGTAGCTGGGAAATGCTGAACTTACTCCTGTGGTAAATTGCTGTGTGGAATTCACTGTATATCGTAAATGAACTTAATTTGTAGAAAATTTAGTATCAAAGAGTTTAAAAACAAAATTCTAGCTCTTAAAACACATGTCTGAAGGTTTCTGTTTTCAAAACTGAACACTTCTTCCTGGCTTCAACTACCAGCTGCTCTGACTGGGATCACAACAGAAGGGAGAAAACGTAGAACAAAACTCAAATTCATAAAAAAGTCCAGACTTACTGATCTCACAGAGACTAGAGAACCCCCCAAGATTATGACCCCTAGACACCCTTCTAACTTGAAACCAAAGCCACTAACGGAAATAACCTTCCACCCAGTTAACAGACATGGCCATAAAATAACATTAACACTGGTGAGGAATGGGCTGCTTCGGACAACTATCTGCATGAGACCAAAGTAAAGATAAGACAGCACAAAGGGGCAGGGAAATCAGACAAATAGAAATGGGGAACTCAAGGTGGTAACAGAGAAAGTGCTGACAGATTGCGAGAAAGACGACCAGTGTCACAGGATAATTTGTATATATAAGGAACTGTCAGTTAAGTTCAGGAACTCTTCCTAGAAAAACTGCTACACACCTCATTGGTGCACATCACTGTGGTCACCTCTGAAGCACTCCCCTTGGGAAGCTATAGTCTGATGCTAGTGCCTCGTCCACCCTTCAAAGCAATTTTGGGACTCTTTTTCTGAGATCAGGTTTGTCCTTGTATTACTCTTGATGTCCTGAATGTCATCTAAATGTCTTCCTTTCAATATTTCCTTTATCTTCGGGAAAAGAAAAAGCCACTGGGGGCCAGATCAGGTGAGCAGGGAAGGTGTTCCAATACAGTTATTTGTGTACTGGCTAAAAACTCCCTCACAGACAACAATACAATTAAGTTGGCAAACTTACCATCATGCCACCGTGCACAATGGCCATTTCAGAATTAGTTCCAAAACTGCTCTGAAGGGTAGACTAGATGCTGGCATAGGTGCATAGCTTCCCACGGAGAGTACTGCGAAGGTGAACACAGTGATGTTCAGCAATGAGGTATGCAGTACTTAGAACAAATAAGTTTGCTGACTTAATTGTCAGATCTTCTATGTTACTGTATGGAAGGCGAATTTGCTCAGTAAACCTTCACCTAATGCGTAATAAAATGCTCAAAAATAAATTATAAAAAATATAGAATGAAAAACAAAGTGAACATTTATTAGCAAACAAGTCAATAAGACACAATAAAGTTTTACTTCTTTCAGTACTTTCTTAGAACTTCTAAAAATGTTTATCAAAAGTAAAACCAAACTTTGAAGACTGAACTACTTGGAAGTGTGCAATTACTTATCCAAATACTTATCCAACTATGACTTTAGTACAACTAGTTACTACAGAGGTCATAAGGATCTGACTGAAAGTAATTTTGGATGAAGACGTTTCCACATACACAATTGCTTCTGATGAGAAACATAATAAAACGGTTAACATCACCAGAGAGGAATTTGCTTGCCTGATGTTGCTGTTAGGGTCCACTGAGTCAGCTTCACCTCATGGTGACCCTATGCCCAATCAAACGAAACACTGCCCACTATCAGCTGCAGAGCAGACCACTGTGGTCCACAGAGCTGAGTCTTCATTGTCTGGTTTTTGAAAGTAGATCACCAGGCCATTCTTCCTACTCTGTTTTTGTCCGGAAGCTCTGAAAAGTCTGTTCAGTATCCTAGCAACATGCAAGCCTCCAGATAGGTGATGGAAGTTCACAAGGTGTACTGGCTGGGAATTAAGCCCCGGTCTCCAGCATGGAAGCAAAGATTCTACCACTAAAGCATCAAAACAGGACCCATGAAAAACTGCAACAGAGTCAAAAAGACTTCTTAGGGTTCTAAACTGAGAAACTAGAATGAGTGAGGATTTGGTCAAGCATTAGCATCAATCACAAGTGTCTGTATCAACCAAAGTACCCTGAACACAAGTCTATCACTTGAGTGTGGGCAGGAAAGGTGCTGCTTCCTAAGGCAGAAATCACAACAGAGGCTTTCCCACATGCTTGCCATAGCTTGACTCTTCATTTTCAAACAAAGGTTGTATACATAACTAACTTCAGGATTTAGAATCTAAATAAATGAAACTGTTCTTAAAGGAGAATAATGGGCCACCATTAGGCAGATAACCAAAGGCTGAGTGAAGAATCGACATGTGGCATTAAAGAGTCTAAGATCAAGTGGAAAAATGTGGAACTGTGTTTCAAAAATTGATGGAAATTAATACATATGTTTCGTAAATAGTACACACTGTTTTGAAACGACTATGGTTTGCTTATGCAACGGTTAACTATGGTTAGCTTTGGTATCTCTTAACACCATAGTAAATTCCCCTTGTTCAAACAAATCTTGGCATTTGCTTTGGCTTCTTAAGATTAGAAATTTTTCAACTGAAAAAAATGAAATGGCAAGACAGACTATCTCAGATGAATGGGATTATCTGTGATTTTTGTTTTCTTCTTTCTGCTTATCTGTATTTTAAAATCTCCAATGATAAACGCTTATTTCTACTACAGTAAGAAAAATGCCTTTGTTTTTCTTTTAAAGAAATGACGATGAAACTGGAATAAGGTATTTAGCTCTTGGTTAACACTTCAACTCATATGCAATGCAACCTATATGTCTACAGCTTCGTAATGAAAACAAAAACTCTCTTTACACAAATAAAGTATTAGAAAAAATCCATGAATTCGTCAGAAATGTCTAGAAAATACTCTTAATAGGCTTTCTGGCAGCTCAACTTCTGATTTGTTGTCTCATTATAAGGTAATTTGCTCACAACACTCTGCTTAAATCACTGTGCCAACAGAGAGAAAGGAGGCATCTACCATTACTTCAAAAGTTGGTCAGAAGGCATACCGGACCAAAGTCTACTTTATTCAGGCATTTTTTTGAACAGAGTGATTTAAATGTCAGCATCTTCCCTGAGGGATCTTTCTAATCTTTATTCTTCAGTTGTGCCACGTTATTTATGACCTACCTAGAAATTTTCAAGGATCTCCCCTTCGCCACAAAGTCGTATCTCACTGTTTCTAGCAACTGAGAGTTATTAACTTTTATCTTTTACAAGCTCAAAACAGAAAGTCAGTGACACATTTGCAGGAGGTTTCTTCAGGAATTTCTCCCCCATTACCTGTTCTTAACTTTGCTAGGCCCTGGGGTTACAATGGATAAGCGTTTGGCCACCAACCAAAAGGCTGGCAGTTCAAATTCACCAGCCACTCTGTTCTGTAGGATCACTAGAAGTCAGGATCAACTCAAAGACAATGAGTTTGGGTCTGGGGATCCTTTAACAGTTCTTTGCAATCGGTGTAAAGTCCTAGGCCAGGTGATTTTTTTAAAGATCCACTTTTACTATTTCTCTGCATGCATGTTATTCTTATAACAACACAATACAATGTCAGAGTAGTCAATCCTAGCTATCCAATAAAGGTCTGGAAAACAAACATGTAACAAATTTCACCGACTTTGCCTTGCAAGGAGGCAGTGTTTCTCACCAGCCAATGCCAGCTGCACAGCTACACCACCCACTTGAGCGCTGATAACAGAGACCTGAGTGAACGTAGCCGCTTCCCCAAAGGAGCCTCCCGTTGGCCTTGACCAAGTCCCAAACACTGCGAACAGCAGCATCCACTGCAGAAGGGGAACGACGACACTTATCTCACAGGATACTTGTCGCAGTACAATCAAAAATGACAAGACACTATAAACTATAATAACTAAAAATATTTATTGAATGCTCATGTATTTGGGAGACTACTACAGGAAATAAATCATGTTTATTATCTGAGAAATAAATTTATCTGCATTAGTACACACTTGGGACATTTTGTCAGGAGACATCAGTTCCTAGAGAAGGAAGGACATCATGCCTGGTAGAGTGGAGGGTCAGTGAAAAAGAGAAAGACCCTCCACGAGATGGACTGACACAGACGCTACAATGATGGGCTTAAACATGAAAACGATTGTGGACACCGCACAAGACCAGGAAGTGTTTCGTTCTGTTGTACATAAGGTTGCTGAGTCAGAGCCAGCGCAACAGCACCTGTCAACAACAACAGCCCATTTCTTAATCAGTAGGAAAATTAAAAGACAATCATAATACCAAAACGAAGGGTTTAAAATAAAAATTTAAGGATGAAGACTTCTGTATAACTTGATGTATAAAGAGAGCCCCCAACCCACTGTCAAGTCACTGTAGCCTTACAGGACACAGCAGAACTGCCCATAGGGCTTTCCAGGCTGTAATCTTTGTGGAAACAGATGGCCACATCAGCTTTCCTGCAGAGCCTCTGGTGAGTCTAAACCACCAACCCTTCAGTTCACAGACAAGCGCTTTAATCACTGTGCCACCAAGTAATTACTTTTTATTTTCATCAGGGCATTTCAACCTATAAATCATGGCCTCTGCACCCCACACTTGGATTTTCCCAAGCTCCTGATTCCCTTGGCAAGAAATCTCCACTTTTATCATAATCACTGTCACCAGTTGGCCTAAAAGCCTAGAGATATCTTTCAGTTGGTTACAAAGCACTGAAAACCCACGCACCAGTTTGGTTTTTGCTTTTGTTTGTTGTACTTCCTTTTGTCCTCACTTCTGCCCAGGACCCCATCACTTCATTTCTAAATTGACATGAAAGCTTCCCAGCTTTCCCACTAACCTCGGTCTTCCCATGCCCCGTCTACGTCATCTGGTGCCGCTGTAGCAGAAATACCACAAACAGATGCCTTTAACAAATGCATTTTTTTTTGCTCACAATTTAAGAAGCTGGAAGTTGGAATTCAGGGTGCCAGTTAGAAAGGTAGGCTTTCTCTCAGCTCTGGAGGAAAGCCTTTCCTCCTGAAGGAAAGGATGTCCTTTCAAGTTCCATGGGCTAAGTGTTCCTTGGAAATCTCCAGCTGTCTTAGTATCTGTCTTATCTCATCTCTCTCTGCTTGCTTATTTAATCTCTTTTATATCTCAAAAGAGATTGACTCAAGATATACTCTATACTAATCCTGCCTCATTAACATAACAAAGACAACTCATTCCCAAAAGGGATTAAAACCACAGGCATAGAGGTTAGGATTTATAACACATAATTTAGGGGAACACAATTCAATGCATAATACCCCCTCCCCTATCTTTGAAGAACTGCTAAGAGTTTTGGGACACAAGACACACTAGACATTGCAAAACTTAGTGATGAGACATAGGTCTGAAAACAAAAAGAATGGTCTATAGCCATGAGTCGGATCCAACTCGACATCACTTGGCTATAGCCTGTAAAGGACTCATCTACTTACGGCTATCAAGCATAGCTGGGCGCAGAGAGCATGTAAAGATCAGGGTGAGCAACAGGAGTTTAGGCAACTCTATAAATCTAATGAGTAGAAACTCCACCGCCACAACCAACACTCCAAGAGCACTGGAAACCAGACCCATTCCCATACTCCTAACCCCAACCCTGAGGTGGGATTTCAGAAGGTTCTTCTCTGGAGAAAATTAAAACCGAGGGTCCAAAAAAAAACACTGTTGACATCAAGTCAACTCTGACTCATAGCAACCCTACAGGACAGCACAGAACTGCCCCATAACGTTTCCAAGGAATGGCATATGTGGATTCCTATTGCAGGCTTTTGTTTTGCAACCTGAGGTCTTACCACTGCACCACCAGGTCTCCTAAAAGAAACCTCCAAGTATTGATAAATTGGGGCTTCCTCCATAGACAAGTCAGTTCCCTGCCAAATCAGCCCACAGCGGAGTGCCTCTAACCGTTTTCCCTTCTTCACTCTTAAGTGCACGCAGACAGCCAAAGAATCAGATATCTGGGGCCAGTCTCCAAGAATGAAAGAAACAGATAAAAGCTGGAAGATTTGGTGAATGCAGGAAAGAAGATCTTCAAAAGAAAAATTTAAATTGATAGTACTAGAGAGGAAATTTTTATCCATTCACTCAACACATATTTATTGAAGACCACTGTTCTAGGTACTTGGGATATAGCAAAAACCTAAACAGACAAAACTCTTTGTAATGGAGTTTAAATTCTTACATTTGTGTGTGTGTGTGTGTGTGTGTGCATGTAAAAATATTAGAAGGTCGTAACTAGGTGGGGAAAAAGAGGTAGAGCAGGATAAAAGCATTGGGAATTTACAAATTTAAGTAGGGTATCAGGAGAGGCCACACTGAGATGTCACATCTGGGCAAAGATGAGGAAAGTTAAAGGAGACAGCACTGCAGAAATCTGAAGGAATACCATTCCAGTAGAGGGCAAATTCAGGGAAACACTGGATATGGCCTCTGTTCTAAGAGTCTTCACACTCCATTTGAGAGGAAAAGAAAACTTTCTTAGAATATGCTTCCAGGGATCCTAATCAATGGGATGGCCACAGCATTTATCATTTGTGATGATGTATGTTACGTGTCATCCTGGCTAGGCTGTAACCCTCAGTGGTTGGGCAGACACTCTATATCATCCTCCATTTTCTGATCTGATATCAGCAGCCAATCAGCTAGAAAGAACGTTTCTTTGGGGGTGTGGCTTGCACTTAAAAGACAAACAGATATTCCGGCAAAGTTCTCTCCCTGGATTCTGCACTCATCCCATTTGACCTGCAGTTCTTGGGACTTGAGAAGCCTACTTACTACCCATTGCCTAATCAGCAGATTTTGGATTTTCCAGCTCACACTACCCATAGGCCAGCATTCTGCCACCTGACCCACACACTGGGACTTGCCAACCCCCATAATTATGTGAGCCATTTCTCTGAATTAAATCTCTTTTATATATTTATATGAGGTCTGACAATTAAATTCACAAACTTGCCACCATGCACTTACAGTGACAGCACTGTACAAACAACCTGGTAAGGTTCCATAACCTTGGTGTATCAGTGTCTTATAGCTGTGCTCCTGTCAATGTGTGGTGGTGTCTTGCAGAGTGGCACTCATTATTATTATTATGCACGTTTTTGCACGCTTTCTCAAGAATGTCAGAGATTGAATTAGAGCAACAAACAAACACTAAATTTATTGTTAAACTTGGCAACAGTGGAAGTGAAATCAAAGACATGTTAATCCAAGTTTATGGGGATAATGCCATGAAGAAAACAGCAGTGTACAAATGGATTCAACGTTCTTCTGAGGCAACAGAAAGCATCACTGAAGAAGAGAGTTCAAGGAGGCCAGTAACAAGCAGAACTAACGAAAGCATTGCAAAAATACATAGAATTGAATGGTGCATCAAAATCATTGACTGACTGTGAGAAGAATAGCAGATCAAGTAAACATCAATAAAAAACAGGAAAATCTTAACTAAAAATTTTGGCATGAGAAAAATGTGTACAAAAATGGTCCTGAAGGAGCTCACCAAAGAACAAGAGCAAAGGAGAGTCGAAGTTTGCCAGTACCTTTTAGAAAGGCAAGACGATGTTCTGGGCCATGTTATCACTGGTGATGAAACATAGGTGTAGCAATACAACCCTGAAACAAAGCATCAAAGTGCACAATGGAAGTCAGCCAATTCTCCATGACCAAAAAAGTTCCATCAGTCCAAAGCAAGAGTCAAAATGACGTTGCTAACATTTTTGATATCAGAGGGACGGTTCATTATGAATTTGTACCAACTGGACAGTTAACCAAGTTTACTATTCAGAAGTGCTGAAAAGGCTGCGTGAAAAAGTTAGACAAAAACGACCTGAACTTTACACCAACAACTCACAGCTCTTGCATCATAGCAATGCACCAGCTCACACAGCACTGTCTGTGAGGGAGTTTTTAGGCAGCAAGCACCTGATCTGGCCCCCAATGACTTTTTTCTTTACCTGAAGATAAAGGAAATATTCAAAGGAAGACATTTTAATGACCTTCAGGACATCAAGGGTAATACAACAACAGCTTTGATAGCCATTCCAGAAAAAGAGTTTCAAAATTGCTTTGATGCTCGTGTCAGTGCACAGCTTCCCAAGGGGAATACTCTGACAATGACTGTTGTGATATTCAGCAATGAGGTATGTAACACTTCTTCTAGGACGAGTTTTCACACTTAATTTTCCGATCTTGTATATATGCTTCACCGACTTTGCTCCTCTAGAGAATTCAGCCCAAAACATCATTCAAACTGGACTTTTAAGAAAGGTAAGGGACATTATTAACAATCACACGAGGAAAACAGAAACAAACCAGTACTATCTCAGACAAACTGATACGCATGAACACCAGTCAGTCACTGGACTCAGTACAAGAGACCCCATTCTCTAGGCTAGGTTCTTTACACTCAGTGTAGAAAACACAGACACCATGTGTGCTACATGAATTGTTTTTCTTTCTCTCTGACCCCACTGTTTTATCCTTAGATGAAGATGGTACTTCCAACTGTTCTCTCAGGGGAAGATCCTTCCCTATCTGTTGTTATGGTGAGAGGACATAAGGAAAGGATGCTGACGGCTGCTTGGAGCAAAGCCTGGACTCACATGCAGTCCTGACTTAGTCACTGCCCTTGCCAAGAGGATCATGGATATCCTTCAAAGAGGTCATCAGAAAGTGGTTTCTCTTGCTAGAGCACAGATGTACAAGCAAGGCCATCGTATTTGCTCCACTCCATACCCCAAAACGATATTTTAGAATATTGATTTCATGTTCCTTGGCTCCTTCCACAGTATGCTTAACCTAATATTCAGCAAAAGTAAAAGTATGTTTGTAGTAACTAAATAACTGAATGTACACTTCTACTCATTCCTTAAAGAATTTGTGGTCTGCACAGAAAGCAAGTTCAGTATTATTCTGAGTGAAAGTGCTAAGAAATTTTGAAGGAAAGAGAAAAGAATGAAGGGGACGCTCATCAGGTGACCTCAACTTTTTCAGGAAATGAGGAAGTGAGGTCACCTCTGGGAGGAATGGGGGAGGTGGGACAGGGTCCTTGGGAAATGAAAGTGTTTAGAAAAGACACAGCAGAGAACACAAACTAACCAGCTCAAAGCACAGACAAGGAGTGCGGAGCGGCAGTGAAGGCCCACTGAGGCCCAGCAGCAGCTGACCCACATGACAGGGTTTCAAGGCTTTCCCGGGAGTGCTCAGCAAAGAATCCTTATATCTACCTGATGCTCAGGTAGTAGCATCAACTGTTGACTTAGCAAATCGATGTCAACTGAAAAATGTTCTAAAATGCACATGTATGATAGGAGTTACGCTAAGAGTGTTCACTGTATAAATGTTTTTAACAGCAAAAGTATAAACAGTCAAATCCCATCAGTAGAAACGAAACCAAACGAGCTGCCATCAAGTCAATTCCAACTCATAGAGACCCTTAGGGCACAGGAGAACTGTCACCCATTTGGTTAGCAGCTGCAGCATTTAACCATTACATCATAAAGGTTTCCTCTATTTTAAACATTTATAATGTTCTGCCTATTTAGATGTCGTATTTTAAAAAAAGACAACATTGACTACACAACTGAAGTCCTAACCTGTCCTCATCCCTTCACATTCTACTCTGAAGTTGGCAGGTAACACTCTTAAGCAGCTATATCTATCTCTTTGTATGTGTTTTTTTATAATCCGACATTATAATTTTGATATATATCCATGCTGATAGTGGTTGTTCATTAGGCATGTAATAGTCTTTTGTTGTATCTAAAAGCCATGAATTTACTCCTCCATCAGTAAGATAATGTTGGGTTAAACAAACAAAAAAGTGCATACAAAGATATACTCTGAAGTCATCTAAGAAAATTGAATTTGAAACACACATACTTAAAAATGTAGTAAACGATAAGACACATGCTCAAGAATGATACCCACCAGCTTCAGAGTAGAAGATGAAGGGTTGGGAAAAGGCAGGACTTTGGTTACATAGCAAATGTTTTCTTTCTTTAAGAATACAATATCCCTCACAGCACAGTCCACGATAGCAAAAAGATGGAATCAACCCAGATGCCCAACAATAGAAGAATGGATAGGTAAACTATGGTACATATACTCAGTGGAGCATTACACAATGATAAAGAATAACGATGATTCCAGGAAACATCTCCTAACCTGGTTTCAACTGGAAGACATTATGTTGAGTGAAAGTAGTCAGCAACAAAAGGACAAATACTGTATGAGACCTCTACGATAAGATCTCAAAAACAGACTTGTGTATAGAAGAAAAGACTCTTTGACAGCTGCAAGGGAGGTGGAGGGTTTAGTTTAGATAGTTACTAGAAATCTAGTTGGGAGAAAGCGGTGACAGCACACATTAGGAACAAGAACAACATTAAGTGAACTTCAGCATAACTTGAGTAGTCCTTCTATCTTAACTCAATACTGCAAGGATAGAGTAGCTGGGGCGGGGGGCGGGGGTCCATGCTCTTAGGCGAATTCCAGGCCAATTGGCATGACTAGTGTTTTGCTAAGAGAGCTCTCTGCACCCCACATTGGTGAGTGGTGTCTGGGGTCTTAAAAGCTGCCAAGCTGCCATCCGAGGACACAGCAAATGGTCCCAACTCAGCAGGAACAGATGCTCACCGAGGACCAAAATGACATGCAGTAAAGACAACTGAGAAGACAGAGAGACCCACAAGAGTGGGTGCCTACATCAACTTGGGACCAGAAGAACCGGATGGTGCCCGGTCACCACCAGCGATAGCCACGATGGAGCTCACAAAGAGGAGTCTGACTGGCAACACAAGAATAAAAAGAGGTGCGTTATGAGATCTCCACTAAAAGACCTCAATTGATGGTCCAGTGGTTTGCGGGTTCCTCTGAGAGCATGGCCCCTGGCCCTGATGCTGCCCTTTCCCATAAATTATAACAAAGGTCCACTCTTTGGACAGGAATGGAATGGACTTGGCAATGCAGACTGACCATATACTGGAAGTACTTTATGGTTCTATACATCATAGGATATCATCTTGCTGACCTCTGGCTGGAGGAAGGGGAGTGTGTGGAGAGGAGGGGAAAGGAGGCTGTTGGGAGGATGAGACATGTATGGAGTAGAGAGGAATAGTGTGCAGTTACCGGACAGGGAGAGCAGTGGAAGCTGCATATAGGTGGGCATGTAAATTTATATGGGAATGTACATTTTCACTCAGTTATGTTAAATAAAAATAAAAATTTTAAAAAAGCCCCCCCAAAAGAATACAACATCCCAATAAGAAGAATATTACAAATGTTTATGATTCTCATTACGTAACCTTTTCAACATTTAATCAAATTCTACTTAAGTTAGAGAAGAAGGATGAAATGACTAAGAGCACCCTGGATGTAGAGTGACAAGAATCTGGCGTTAGTCCCAGCTCTGCCAATGACTACACAGCCTTGAACAAATCATCTGCTTCTCCAAGCCTCCATGTCTTCATCTGTGAACCAAGGATAATGATTTTGTCCAGGCCAATCCAGAGACTTCCAGATTCTTGCCAAAAGATATAACCCTTAGTTTTCTACTGCACATTAAAAAAAAGAAATAAAAAAAACTGGGTGACAAGAAACAACACGCACAGAGGAATGCCTGGAAGCCTGTGAGTCCACCCAGTCCCGAATGTTGCCTTTGGATCTTGTCCAGCCAGCAGGGAGCCATGAACCCCAACTCCATTGTTTTATCCTCTCAGAAAACAGCTTTTATTAAAATGCATTCTGGTATAATCCCGTCTTACCATGCAGGATATTACAGGACACAGCCAAGAGAAACTTACCATTGTATTTTTCATAAAGGAGTTCAGGAATACACAGTCCTAATACACCCCATGTCCCTTTTTAGAGGACACAGTGGAAAATTTTCTCAAGTCTCAGTACCAAGAAAAACTGTGACCTTGAACATCTTTTTTGTTTTTTTTTTCAGTCTAATGATCATGTTATTTTTATAAACATGGTTTTCCCCTTGTCTTTGGCTGCTGTAACCCATCTCTAGGAATAGTAGATAATCTTAGAGCAAATAAACTGCTTACCACTGGCTTTGTCCCATCGGGAAAACCTGGTGGTGGTGTGGTTAAGTGTTAGGACTGCTAACCAAAAGGTCAGCAGTTCAAACCCACCAGGTGCTCTTGAGAAACTCTTTGGGGCAGTTCTTCCATGACTGTTAGGGTCCACTATGAGGCAGAATCAACTCAATGGCAGTAGGTTTGGTTTTTTGGTTTGGTTAGGTTTTTTTAATCCCATCAGCCCTAACTCACTGTCATGGATTGAACTGTGTTCCCCCCAAAAAAGTCTGTGTAGCAACTAGGCTGGGCCATGATTCCTAGTATAGTGTGATGCTCCTCTGTATCATAAATCCTGCCTCTCTGATATTAATGAGGGTGGATGGGCGGCGGTTGTGTTGGTGGGGCAGGACTCAACAAGTAAGCTAGTTTTGTGCCTTGAGGAACTCTCTGGAATTACAAAGGAAAAGAAGCTGGCAGTGAGATTTGGGGACCTCGTACCACCACACAGCAGTGTGGGAGCTGGCCTTATCCTTTGGAAAGGACCTGGGGTCCCTGCACCATCAAAAGTTCCAAGTCCAGGGGAAGAGTCATGATGAAGACCTTCCTTCGGAGACAGCAAAAGCCTTCCTCTAGAGGTGACACCCCGGATTTGGACTTTTAGCTACTGGTCTGTGACAAAATAAAATCTCTCTTTTTTAAGCCATCAACTCGTGGTATTTCTGTTACAGCGGTACCAGATGACTAAGACACTCACAGATTTACAAGGGCTTGATGAACACATATCATGTTGAAGATCACAAAATCAGACACAAACATAAATTGTTAGCATTAGTAAGTAAAAAAGAAAAGTGGAAAACGAAAGTGTATGTGCTTTGAATAAATGAGATTATTTTAATATAGCACAATACCAAGTCACTCGAAGACATCTAAGTTCTAGTTTTAAGCTCTAAAAAAAGACCTAATACACAGACAACACGGTGAAGCATCCATAAAAGAGTATGAATGATTTTGTGACTTACTTTATCACTTTTACCAGGTTCTGTTTGTCCCTATGTCACCAACCCTGTATTAAGTATATGTCACCCGTAGCTCACACTCATAGAGACTCCAAAGAAATAGATTAACAAAGCCTCCAGGGGGGTATGAAACACTATAAAGGAGAATACGCAGGCACTGAGGGACATAAGAAATTAACTTGAATTCTTCACACTCAAGGAATATTTTCTTCATGATTATATTCCTCATGAGCATGTTTTTCTCCAACAAATTCTTCCCGCTCTCCCCTACCTCCCCATTCTCCACCCCTCAACTTCCTCCTCCTTGGAAATTGGCAGTCCAGGGTCTACCATGTGCTTTGATCAAACTCTGCCCCAGCTCCTCCCCACTGCAGCGGGCAAAAGAAAAAAGGAATAGTCCATAAAAACACCAGCACACACAAATGAAAAGAGGTCACCTTAAATACAGCATATATCTTCTACCTTATACAAAATAGTTATCAACTTTCTAAATAAAAGAAAGAGGTAGTTACTTATTCAACCAATTGGTTTTAGGTGACTTGACAGTCTTCCCTCAAAGAAGCGGCTGGCTGACTGACTAACAGACTGCGTATTCCTCATTCCCACTCCAGAAATAACCTTGGCCAGGCACCCCTAGCCAAGCCAACTGGAACTCTGACTCCCAAAGCCTAGTTCCTTTTAGCTGTTTCCATCACACTTTACGCTGGAATCCACTGCAAACATTCATCTCTTGCATTCATTTAGAAATTCAAGGTCCTGAATGTTAACTTGAATGCCAACTAACATGGAGAACCCCCCCCCCTTCTTTTTTGAAACCCTACCACCAGACCCACCTCACCCTATGAAGCAGATCCCTATGCTCTGGGTTTTTTCTGACTCTAGATTGTGAACTCTTTGAACAGGGACTACCAGGACTGCCAATTAAGCATGCACACTCATCCTAGAAAAACGGCTACGTGCCTCACTTCTGAATATCACTACAGTCACCTTCAAAATACTCCCCGTGGGAAGCTATGTAACCATGCCAGTGCTCAGTCCACCCTTCAAAGCAATTCTGGAATTGTTTTTCTGGAGTGACCATCAGAGCTGCTGTCTTACCACTCTGGATGTTCCGAATGTCATCAAAATGTCTTCCTTTCAATATTTCCTTTATCTTTCAGTAAAGAAAAAAGTCACTGGGGGCCAGACCAGAGAGGAGTAGGGAGGGTGTTCCAATATAGTTATTTGTTTATTGACTAAAAACTCCCTCACAGACAACTATATAATTAAGTTCATGAATGTGCCACCGTGCCACTGTGTGCAATGGCCATTCCAGAAAGAGAGTTCCAAAACTGCTCTGAAGGGTAGACTAGGCAGCAGCATTGCTCCACAGCTTCCCAAGGGGAATTCTTCAAAGGCAACCACAGTGATACTGAGCAACCAGGTATGTAAGCACTTCGACAATTAAGTTTGTGCAGTTCATTGTCAGACCTTGTATGTCTTGTTAGCTGTTGTATCCTATGATCTCACTTATTGGGCCATACACAACAGATGTATAATAAATGTTTGATGACACATTAAATGAATGACCAAATAAACAAAACAAACTGAAACAATGTTACCGACATGCTATTTCTACAACTCTTAGCTTCCCCTATAGGACTTTCCCAAACAATTTTATTTTCAAAGAATTTTAGCACTAGGAAATACTTCATTTCCTTTGAGAAACAGATTCGGTTTCTGTTGACTTTTTATTGCTGTTGTTTTCCTTTCTGACAATACAAAGCTCATAATGTTCCTTTTCACTTTGACTGCCAGAAACACAGAGCCAACTTTCAAGTCCAATTATAGGCAACTGTGTAGGATCTTGCTATGTTTGTTTGTCCTTGGTCCGTCCTTTTTTGGGGTTTTGTTTGCTTGCTTATTTTGACTTATTTTCATACTGATGTATATGATACCTGATTTTATACATATTCATGTAGTCACCTTAGGTCCTTTATGAACAAATATGTAATGAATAAACGGGAAAACCAAATAGATAAACAAGCAACTCAAAACTCAGAAAGTACACTTTACCAAAGTTGTACTCTTCACTCAAGCGCGCGCGCGCACACACACACACACACACACACACAGAAATAAAATTAAAAAATTGAATCCAAGAGACTAAATAAACAAGTACAAGTTCCTCCTTGTATATCTCCTCTTGAATTGCTGGCCTTTTTTGCATTTTTGACATGGTTGTTTTTTTCTCCTCTAAAGGTCAGAGCCCCACACTGGAAGCCAAATTGCCCTTATATGTCCTTCTGCATGTATGTTGTATAAAATGTCAGTTTCTACTTGTACTGATTTCTTTTTTTTCTTTTGCAGAGGAATCTTAGACCCAAGCTATTCTCAGATGGAGGAACTCTGTTAGATTTCAAAGTTAAACTAGTCCTGCTGAGCTACGGTCAAAACGATTATAATTACACATTGGCAAAATTCTGAGAACAGAAATGGCTGAAATGCCTGGGAAAATATGTGCAAAGTGTTCCCATAATTATAACCATATTTTGTCAAGTGTCTCAAGCACCACAACTGTACAACCATTTCTACACATGTTCCTGTTGGGGAGCATTTCCTCACTGAAGAAGGATTGGTTGTTTTCAAAATTACAAACAGTAGTCTCTCCAAGATGTTTTCAAAGAAATATTTCTACATTTGAAATGTTTGTTAGCAAACACTTAAGAGCAGCCAAAAATAGACTGTCTGCTAAGATGAAAAGTTTGTTTCTGAAATGTATTATTTCTTTAGAAAAATATTTGCCAATTTTAATGACTGTTGCAATGATGCTTTCACATTCAGACATTAATTTGCCAATAAAAATGGGCAAAGGCAATGATGGGATTTTGCCTTTGGGCCTGCACTACTATAACTGACCCAAATTACACATGCTTTTGTCAACAGAGGCACCAGCTGCTGCCTGGCCAGGTACCCATTCTTTCTCTTTCACTTACCGCAGAAATAAGCGAAATAACTTTTTTTCAAATAAGTGTCTGTTTTGTCTTATAATAATTAAGTCCTACCACAGTTCTAAATCACACGGATATGAATGCTATGTTTCTTGCTTAATTTAGAAGCTTTCTGATCCAATTTTATCCTTCTGTTATGGAAACCTTGCTAGTGTAGTGGCTAAGTGCTATGCCTGCTAATCAAAAGGTCAGCAGTTCAAATCCACCAAGCACTCCTTGGAAACTCTATGAGGCAGTTCTACTCTGACCTATAGGGGTGCTATGAGTCAGAATCAACTTGACAGCAGTGGTTTTTGGTTTGGGGTTTTTTTTAATTGGGTTTAAGGTAAATACTATGAAAACATGAATCAAACTCACGGAAGATCTCAGAGTTCCACATGGGATGATATTAACTCATTCATTTAATGAATACTGGCTGAGTGACTACGTTTGCCAGCACTGTATTAGGCATGGAAATCCTAGTGGCATAGTGGTTAAAGAGCTGCAACTACCAATCAAAAAGCTGGCAGTTCTAATCTACCACGTGCTCCTTGGAAACTATGGGGCAGTTCTACTCTGTTCTATAGGGTTGCTTTGAGTCACCATCAACTCAGTAGCAGTGGGTTTGGATCTTGGTTTCGGTACTAGCCACTACAGAGTCCTGGTGGGGCAGTGGTTAAAGTGCTTGGCTGTTTAAACCCACCAGCTGTTTTGCGGGAGAAAAATGCGGCAGGGTGTTTCAGTAAACAACCCTATGGCACAGTTCTACTCTGTCCTATATTAACTGAACAGCAGTGGGTTTGGCTTTGGTTTTGGTGTTAGGCTCCCGGGCTGCAAAGAGGAATGGGCAGGAAATACTTTCCAGACGCAGGAACAGCATGCTCAAGGCTATAAAGACAGCAGTCACTATCTGCCTGGGGGAATCTAAGAAAGCCAGGCTTGTCACAACAGGCTTAACTGGAAAACGAGTAGTCTGAGATTACGCTGCTACAGCAGGCACGGCCGGACAAATGCAGACTGCTCAACGAGAATGCTGGCCAGTGCACATGAGGCTATTCAAGAGTGCACACATTGAAAACAACCATGTTGCCCACAAGTCAATTCCAACTCAGAGTGACCCTGTAGGACAGAGTAGAACTGTCCCCCAGAGTTTCAAAGGGGCAGCTGCTGGTAGATTCAAACTATCAGCTTTTTGGATAGCAGCTGAGTTTTTAACTCTTGCATTACCAGGGCTCCAAGATTGAATAAAACCATTAATCAGTGCAATAACATAGTTCTCCAATCTACCACAACTTTTAAGAAATTGATAGAGATATTTCTAGAGCCAAAAATTAAAAGGATAAAAAGTCAGACTATAATTCACATTTAATTTCCATAAAATGGAATGTACATTTTATTTACTTTTAAGACATCATGCATTCTAAACGTAATATTTTATTTTAAAAAACAGTGAGTGCCACAAAAACTAAAAATAAAGTCCATCAGTACCCTGTCTTCCAAACACTGTGACTCCTATTTTAGTGAATTTTTAGACAATTTTTAAATCTTTTAACACAGGCTTTTAATTTTGTTTTTGTAGAACTGTAATTATAAAACAAACACTTTGATTCTGCTAAATAGTAAGCATCAGTATTTCCAAGTTATTAGTTTCCATAAACATCATTTTAAAGCCTAGATTCTATCTTGATGGTACATCAAGCAAATTAGGAAAGAACGGCAAGAGTTAGTCACCAAAAACTTCTCAACAAGTTCAGAAAAACGTTGTTTAGCCTTCATTCACTTATTAACCACTCAGTAATTTCCCCTGACAGTATTAAGGTGCATCTTGTACACTCCAAGCACTATGTTGGGAAGTCAGCAGGATAGTCAGTGCTTCTGAAAACAAACTCCAAGACAAGAGGGACACCTATTATCTCACATTACTTGATTTTGGGCCACTGTTAATGCTATGTTTCACTCTCTCTCCTTTAAACAATTAAGAGAGTTATACTATGAGAGGGTGAGAGATAAGTGGCAGTCACAAGGGACCCAGGTTCCTCTGGAATAGGGTTCCACCAAGGCTAGCCTCAAGGTCCCCGTCCTTGGTGAGAAGCAAGGATCAGCATACACCAGCTGCTGGCTGGTGGCTATCGAGGGAAGGACCATACTTCCACTCCTGGCCTGGGAGACCCGAAGCCCCATAAATGTAGCCTGGGGCACAGAAGACTCTTGTGAGGAGGCATGTCATGTAGCAGAATTACTCCCAGACTGAGTTCCAGGCCTCGTTCTGTCCCAAGCTTAGAAAATGTATGCAACATAATTGAACTCTAGTTTCCTCATCCATAAAGTAAAGGTGGAGCTAAACATTCTCTAAGAGCTCTTCCAGATCAATAAGTCTATGATTTTATGATGCTATAAAAAGCAGGACTTAAACAGTTCACAAAAGGGCTACATCCAACCACTTCTCTAATTTTTAAGCACATTTCAAACACCAAACCAAAAAAAAAAAAACACAAAAACCATTGCCATCAAGTTAATTCTTACTCCTAACAAACCTAATGAACAGAGTAAAACAGCCCCACAGGATTTCCAAGGCTGATCTTGTTTTTCACTGTGCTTTAGCTGAAAGTTTGTAGCCTAGTTAGTTTCTCAGACATTTTACACACATATTGTTCTGTGACCCTAGTTGCCATCTCTACAATATGACAGCACATTACCCCCTTTGCACCCTGGATTTCCTGGGTCCATTCGCCCAGCGCCTATCATTGTCCGCCTTCTCATTCCAGCTTGTCTTAGTCACCTGGTACTTCGCAAGTATTAAGTTTGATAGTCCAGTCCAACCTTTGTCTGAAGGGTTGGCTTCAGGAATGGTTTTGGCTCAGGATTAACAGACTATCTGGAGGCCACGTCTTTGGTTGTTCTTCTATTTTCAGTCAGACCATTAAATCTGGTCTTTTACATGAATCTGAGTTCTGCTCCGCACTTTTCTCCCGATCCTCTATCAGGGACTTGCTGTTGTGCTCCCTGTTGGGACAAGACAGTTACCGGTGGTAGCCAAGCACCACCTAGTTCTTCTGGTCTCAGGCTAATGGAGTCTCTGTTTCATATGGTTCTTTCATCCCCTGGGCTAATATTTTCCCCGTGTCTTTGGTGTTCTTCACTCTCCTTTGCTCTAGGTGGGTTGGGACCACAAATTCTTCACACTTGCAAGTTTTTCTTAAGAATTTTTGCATCTATATTCATGAGATATTGGCCTATAATTTTCTCTTTTGTGGTGTCTTTGCCTGGCTTTAGTCTAAGGGTTATACTGGCTTCATGAAATGACCTCAGAGGTATCCCTTCCTTTTCCATGTTCTAGAACAGTTTGGGTAGGACTAGTGTAAGCTCTTCTCTGAACGTGTGGCAGAATTCTCCAGAGAAGTCATCTGGGCAGGGTTTTTGTTGTTGTTTTTTAGAGGTTAATTACCTTTCCAATTTCTTTTCCAGTTATGACTCAGATTTTCAACCTCAATTTGGGTTAGTTTGGATAGGCAGTATGTTTCTAGAAATTTGTCCATTTCTCCTGTTGTTGTTAGGTGCCATCGAATTGGCTGCAACTCATAGAGACCCTCTACACAACAGAGCAAAACACTGCCCCCTCTTGTGCCATGCCCACAGTCGTTTTTATGCTTAAAGCCCACAGTTGCAGCCATGGTTTTGGTTCAGGATTAAGAAACTGTCTGGAGACCACGTCTCTGGTCGTTCTTCTACTTTCAGTGTCAGTCCATCTCCTTGAGGGCCTTCCTCTTTTTCGCTACCCTACACTCTACCAAGCATGATGTTCTCTATGACGTCCCTCCTGACAACATGTCCAAAGTATGTAAGATGCAGTCTTGCTGTCTTTGCTTCCACAGAGCGCTCTTGTTTTACTTCTTCCATAACAGATCTCTTTGTTGTTTTGGCAGTCCATGGTACATTCAATATTCTTCTCCAACACCAGAATTGAAAGGCATCAATTCTTATTCTGTCTTTCTTATTCACTGTTCAACCTTTGCATGCATATGATGCAACTGATAATATCACGGCTTGGGTCAGATACAACTTATTCCTCAAAGTAACATCTTTGATTTTTAACACTTTAAAGAGACGTGTAGCAACAGATTTGCCCAGCAAGGTAATAGCTCATTTGATTTCTGGCTGCTGCTTTCATGGACGCTGATTGTGCATCCAAGTAAGATGAAATCCTGGACAACTTCAATACTTTCTCCATCTATCATGATGTTGCTTACTGGCCCAAGTGTGAGAATTTTTTGTTTTCTTTATGTTGTCTTTGATCTTCATCCGTATAAGCTTTGCTTTCAGCAAGCAAGGTCGTGTTATCTACTCATCAGAAGTTGTTAATGAGTCGTCCTCCAATCCTGATGCTGCGTTCTTCTTCATATAGTTCAGCTTCTTAGATTATCTGCTCAACATACAGATTGAATATGTATGGTAAACAGTTACAACCCTGACACTCATACCCTTCTTGATTTTAAACCATGCAGTATACCCTTGCTGTGTGTGAAAAACTGACTCTTGGTCTGTGTACAGGTTCCATGTAAGCACAATTAAGCTTTCTAGAATTCCCATTCTTTCTAATGCTATCCACAATTTGCTGAGATCTGCACAGTTGAATATATTTGCTTAGTTAACAAAACACAGGTAAACATCTTTCTGGTGATTTCTGCATTCAGCCAAGATCTACCTGACATCAGCTACGATTCCTTGTTTCATGTCCTCAAGGGATACCATCATCTATGATACTTTCTCAAATTTACAATACTTTATGATGAGATAATATTCATAGCCTAATTCTTTCATTTCTTTTTTGCATTCTCAGCCTTTATTAAGTGACACTTCCTCACATCTAGAGCACAATAAAGAGAGATTATAATTGGAACTGAAGTTTTGCAATGTCTCAAGAAATTACAAACTATTAAAGAAAAAATGCAGTTGTATTTAATATATTTCAAACGTTAGCAGTCTAAGTCTATGAAAACTACTACTTTAAGTATGCCAAGTCTGGTTAATTCTCCATTAATTAGAGTTTATGGCTATCTAGAACATTGTGTTCCTCAGTTATACCAGAAATACCAGGAAGCAGGTAGAGAGAGTTAAAAACATAGGTCTGTACCCCAAAAGACTCACAGTAGGCAAATTACACTAATGAGATTTTCAGCAATGTTGACAAGAGCTACAGATTCCCAGAAGAATAGAAAAATATAGCTAAAATCTGACAGTAATGGTTATCTATAAGCTTAAAAATAACAACAGTGAAAAAATGTCATTTCCTTCCCCAGAAAGTAAAACTAAAGAATAAAATGGACAAAGCCAACAAATTTACGGCACAAACAGGAATATAAATACATCCACAAACAAGGGAATCACTCCTTGAATAATCTAAACTTGATTATCATCTCTGTTGTATCATACAGGTTCAAACATGTTTTGCCCTCTTCTGTTTACTGAAAGTGGTTTAGTTATACACAGATCTGTTATACAATGTAGTAAAACATCTAAAAAAAAAAAAAGAAGGAGAAGAAGAAGGCTATTCCAAATATCAAAGGCCAGAAACTGCTCACAAAGATTCACATCCAAATGGAACTCACGGCATGCAGATAATTTCCCAGGCTCTACCATCAGAGGGCTAAACTTGGTTGAAAGGACATTACAGTGAGTATCTATCCACAGAGTCAGTACAAAGAACGAGTAGCCAAGATTCAATTTACTTGCCGTGCACATTTCTGTAACAGAGAGAGAAGAAAAAGAGAACTATAGAAAAGAAGTTAAACTGCAAGATGATTTTGGTAAGAAGCCAGTTCGTGCCTCTTCTAAACTTTACGCTGTAATAAAATTAGAACAAAAATGCACATGCTTGACAATGAATTTTAAAAAAAGAAAAATGGAGGCATATTTACCAATAAGTAACACCTAATTCATGACAGAATAGAGTGCTTATTGTGCACTAAGCATTTTGTGTACATTTTCCCAGTCAATCCCCATAGAAATTCCCTGACATGGACACTATTACCATTACCAATCTGCAGGTGAATCCACGGCTCAGGGAAAGGAAGAGTCTCATCCAGCGGGACTCAGCTGGTGAACCGGGTCTCAGAGCTTTACCTGGCTTACTCTCAAGTTCACAGTCTCAATCTCTATTTCACATAATCCCAAAATGAGATGTCAAGATAAACTTTTCAAGTAATCATATAATTCACTTTTAATGACATCAACATTTGTTTTTAATCACACTGATGGCAATTCTGACTCACTAAATGATAGACATATGGCATCAGTTTTCTTTATTGACTTAAAATTATCATTATTCACATTAATTACTGCATTCATCTCTAATTAACACTATGTATAAAACTATGTAAAGGAGCCTTGGTGGTGCAGTGGTTAAGCACCTGGCTGCTAACCAAAAAGCCGGTGGTTCAAATCAGCCACTCAGAAAGATAAACATGTAGCAATCTGCTTTTGTAAAGGCTGCAGCATTGGCAACCCTGTGGGGCAGTTCTACACTGTCCTAGAGAAACACTATGTGTCGAAGTCAACTAGACTCTCCAGCAGTGGGTTTGTTTGGGGGCTTATCGAACTTCATCCACTATCCGTTCGTTTGTCATGCTGTGATGATCTGCATGTTGCTATGGTGACAGAAGCTACGCTACCAGCATTGCTCACACCATTAGAGCCAACCATGGCAGACAGGTTTCAGCAGAGCAGCCAGACCAAGGCAAATCAGGAAGAAAAGCTTGGCAATTTGGCTTAAAAAATTGGCCAATGAAACCCTTGAGGAATACAATAGAACAATATTCAACTCATTGGCTTTGGCTGTACATCAGGAGGGATCAATCATTATAAACGGACACAATGTGTGGTGAAACAGAAGTCCACTGAGAATAAGGAAGATCCTCAGGGAAATGGATGGGCACAGCAACTGCAGCAACGGACTCAAACATACCCACCACGGTGAGAATAATGCAGGACCAGCTAATCTTTCATTCTACTGTACATTAAGGTCACCGTGAGTCAGAACTGACTCAACAGTAGCTGTGATGTTTAAGATAATATGTCAACTTGGCTAGGCTATAATTCTCAGCAGTTTCGCAAATATATACCACAAAGTAACTCAACACAAACACAATCATCATGTGAACAACTTCACAAATAATTCAAATATACAATTTCCTCAAAAATAAATAACCAAACTCAGACACCTATCAACAGGTAATTTACATAAGAGGAAACAAAAATATTAACCAAAAGCCAAACTGAAGCCCCACTGCCATCGAGTCAAATTTGACTCATAGCAACCCTACAGGACAGAGGAACTGCCCCACTAGGTTTCCAAAGAGTGTCTGGGAATTCAAACTGCTGACCTTTTGGTTAGTAGCCATAGCACTTAATCACTACACCAGCAAGGTTTCCAATACTTAGCAAAGACATGCAAAAATGTTTACTTTCCCTAGGAGATAAAGAGACTTATGCATCTTTACACAGTGTAAACTGTGTATAATAACCATTTTGGAAATCAATATGGGTTGCATCATAAAAACGCTCACTACAATATGACCCAATAATCCGGCTCCTGGGAATTTATCCTAAGTAAGTAATTAGTTAGAAACAAAAAGCTGTATAAGTGACATAATAAAATACTTTAAAAAAAAAAACTTCGAAAAAATAAATCAAACTATAATATGAAATATATCTCAAAGTAAATAAGTAATATAGGTTAAAAGAAGATGAACAACCCAAGATGCTTAATAACATGTAACACACCAAGTTGTTAATCTTTTTTAGGGGTTGAGTGAAAGTTTCACAGATTGAGAAAAATAAAATAAAATTCTTTTAAATATCAAGAAAAGTTACATAGATGAATATGAATTCTCAACAATATGAGAATGTTTTGCAAATTTGAGTATTTCAAAGTGAAAAGTAAATTTTAATCAAAACAAAACTGATCATTATTAACTCTAAAAACCTAGTAACACCAAGATGATGGAAAATAACCTATGTTCAGCAGGAAAGCAGCTATACAAATACGCATACCAATAGGAAAAGTGTAAAAATACAGTTGTGATATAGTGAGATGACCTCCGGAATTCTTTTTCAAAATCTTTTAATTGCTACTTCATTGTCTAATGAAAAATATGTAACCGACTCATTCTTTTTTAAGCCACTTAACATCGACCTTGGTTACATCCCTTTCATCAGCTGTGGCATGCCACTACAGTTTCCCCTGCTGGTGGGTCCTAACACCTAGGAATCTCCACAGTCAGCTTTGCTAGTTAGTTCAGTTCTCCAGTGCTGCTTTTTCACACTAACTGAAACATTTAATCTTATAATACTTGTGAAATACATTATCAGTGGAGCACTAAAATTAAAACACAAATATTTCTGTCCTCAGTTGCTTATTGATCTGAATGAACTGAATGGCCCATCTTTATCTCAAACCTTGGAAGAACTTTTGTAAGTCTCTTGCTTTCTTAGTGGAGTTGGTTACACAGTATCACTTTCCACTTTCTCTCTGCACACAGTGAAAGCTGAGAAGCCGACTGCCGTGGACTGCAGGCGGATTGCAGTGATCCCGTCAGACACCGCAGAACTGCCCCACTGGGTTTCCATCACGACGACTGTCATCCTCAGGGAAGCAGGCTGCTGCATCTTCCTCCCACAGAGCAACTGGTAGATTTGCACTGCCAACCGCTTTGTAGTAACCCCAAGAGTTGTAACTACTGGGCCACCAGGGATCCTACTACAATTAATAACCTCTGTCAACTGGCTTTTCCATCTCTGGGCTCCTTTCTAGGCTGAACTAGTCCCCTGAGGCATCTTTCTTGGAAGAATGAAAAGCTCCTGACTACTTATAGTAACTGAAAACTCGGGGGATGAGTCCCTTTGCGGGCTGTGGCTGATCCGCACAGGCATTTGTGGCCAGGTCCTGCAGGCTCTGTCCATCTCCTCCTTCACTGGGGCTAACTCTGGGGGCAGGTGACCCCTCAAATGGAGCAGATCAATGTCAGAGTTTCTGGGCTTCCTTTTCCTAATAAATGGAGTAGATATATTTACAATAAGAAAAGGATTTTTAAATTCATCTTCTGATGAAGTCTGCATGAAGGGCAACTTCTCAATTTATCTTTTAATATTGAGACATCTAGCTCAGGGTCTGGATCCAAGCCAAGGGTCTGGATAGATGATGAAAATTTTCAGTTTTCCCATCAGTCTCCTTAGCTCATGAGGCAATAATGACTCTTTAACCTTAGCATCTTTCAGGTATAGAAACAGACTTCTTACACACACTCCTTCTCTCACTGGAAGACGTCATTCTTTATCCATCTTTTCTAATGCTCTGGTGGTGCAGTGATGAAAGCACTTGACTGCTAACCAAAAAGTTGGCAGTTGTCTTAGTCATCTGGTACTGCTCTAACAGAAATACCACAAGTATACGGTTTTAAAAAGACCTTTTATTCTGTCCCAGTCTTACAGTAGTCTACAAGTACAAATTCAGGGCATCAGCTCCAGGGTAAGCCTCTCTCTGTCGGTTTGGCTCTGGGACAAGGCCTTGAGCTCTGAGACACAGGTACTCCAGTCCAGAGAAAGCGCTCTGCTCCAGGCACTGCTTTCTTGGTGGTATGAGGTCCCCAAAACTCTACTTACTCACCTTTCTTTCTTACATACTGGGTCCTGCCTCACCAGTACAACCACTACCCATCCTCCCTCATTAGCATCATAGAGGCAGGATTTACAAAATACAAGAACCTCACACAAAACAGGAGATCATGGTCTAGCCAATATAGGAACGCCACACAATACTGTCAATTGTGGTCTAGCCAAATGACCATACAGATTTTTTGGGGGGTGGGGGAATGCAATTCAATCCATGACAGCAGTTCAAGCCCACCAGCTGCTCCATAAAAGATGTGATAGTCAGCTTCTGTAAAGACTTACAGCCTTAAAAACTCTATGGGGCAGTTCTAGTTTGTCCTATAGGTCACTCAATGTGTTGGACGCCACTCAACAGAAGTGGGTTGGGTTTGCAGCCTTAGTAACTTAACGGTTAAGAGCTCAACTGCTGACCAAAAGGTTGGCAGCCTGAATCTGTCATCTGCTCCCTGGAAACCCTATGGGGCAGTTCTACTTTGATCTGTAGGGCTGCTATGAGTGAGAATCCACTTGACGACAATGCTTCCATTTTTTGTTTTGGGGGTATATAAGAAGCACTTAGTGGCACATGGTTAACAACTATGACAAGCTACGGCTGCAACCAAAAATGTTAGTAGTTTGGATCTACCAGGCACTCCTTGGAAACTCTATGGGACAATACTACTCAGTCCTATAGGGTCATTATGAGTCAGAATCAACTCGAGAGCAATAGTTAAGCAATGACCCAAAGGGTCTTTTGCAAAACTCTGAAACTCCTCAATCTGAAATGAGGGACTTCCATTACCCCTGGTTGTAAGAGAATCTTCCATGCCTTATATCTCTTAAAGTCTAGAAGACTAGAAGTCCAAAATCAGGGTGCCAGCTCCAGGGGAAGGTTTTCTCTCTCTCTGTAGGCTCTAGGGGAAGGTCCTTATCATCAATCTTCCCAGGCTGGGGAGATTTTCAGGACAGGGACTCCAGATCCAAATGACACACTATTCTCCTGGCTCTTGTCTCTTCACTCACCTCTTTCTTTCATACACAGTCTGAGAAATAAGTTTACGAACTCATCCTAGAAAAAGTGCCACATACTTAATTGCTGAAGATCCCTATGGTCACCTTCAAAGTACTCCTCCTGTGAAACTATGCACCAATACCAGTGCCTAGTCCACCATTCAAAGAAATTTTGGTACTCTTTTTCTGGAATGGCCATCAGAGCTGTCCTGAATGTCATCAAAATGGTTTCCTTTCAATATTTCCTTTATCTTTGGGTAAAGAAAAAAGTCATTAGGGGCCAGATCAGGTGAGTAGGGAGGGTGTTCCAATACAGTTATTTGTTTACTGGCTAAAAACTCCCTCACAGACAACTATACAGTTAAGTTCTCAAACTTGCCACCTTGCTACCATGCAAGTTATTCTTTCTAAACTTACGAATTCTTGGCAGTCAATGGCAGTAAACTAAAAAAGTAAAGTTTTAGTTTGGATCACACTTTCTGTTTTGACTAAAGGTCTAAGTTGTAGACCTCCCATTTTTTCTTCAAGTTCCTTGGGCCTGCTATTTTTATATATGGAAACAGTCATGGGGCAGCTTTTTCTAATCCTCAGGGCCTCCCATAATCTATTTATAGCGCTGGAAGTTTTCCAAACCCAAACACAATTTATTAGCAAATGTGGCTGTGCCATTTTTGATGACAGACAATTCTGGTTTTCTTTTTCTCTTACCCAAAGGGGAAAATCAGTTACCTAGCATACTGATATATTCCTAATCCTTTCATCCTCAGAGATGAATGGTCAAAACTGATTTAACTGTCAATTGGTCTACTTCTGAATCTGCATGGTTATTAATCCTCAATAACAAGTTTGTTGCACTATAACAGCCGAGGCATCCAAGGACAATGGTTTCTCATCCCTTTTATTCATTCACTGATTCACTAAGAGACCCTGAACAAGTCATTAGATTATCTTAGTTCCTCTGAGCAGAGAAGATGACTATCAAAGCAGTCAAAATATATGGATTTTTTTGTTAAGACTAAGAAATATAATGGTATCCACTATTGTGCTTAAGTTTTAAACAACCAACTTACCAAAACCACCAAGTACCTATTGTTCTTTCATAAAACATAGATAACCCTACTACATACAGGAGCATTCCATGGGCAGCATAAAGGGTTAAACTACCAGTCAAAAGGTTGGCAGTTTGAATAATCCAGAGGTGCCTTAAGAGACAGGCCTGGCAACCTGCTTTGGAAAGGTGAAAGCCCTGGGAACCCTATGAAGCAGTTCTATCCCACAAACAGGGGGGTCTTCATGACTTGAAACTGACTTCATGGTACCTAACCAAAAAAAAAAAAAAAAACTGGAATTAGGAGCCAAGAAAAAAATATGCTGTGTTAAAGTGAATATTCTGGCTTGGCAAGTGGGCTTTTTTTCTTTCCAGATCTTCCAGCTGGTTCCCATTCACCTGATCTTCGGTTCTTAGGACTTGAGCTACCAACTTACCTGCAGTCTTGCCTGTCTACCTTAGGATGCCATAGTCTTCACAACCTGTGAACAAGTGCCCTGGTCTCTGACCTGCTGATCTTGGGTTTGCCAGCTCCTGTTTCTACATGCATCAGCCTCTATAATCACATGACCCACTTCCTTGTTACAAAGTCCTTTGTGTGTGTATATGTGTTGTGTGTTCACTTTACTGGTTTTGTTTCTGTAGCTAACCCAGCCTAAGACACCTTTTTTCAAGGCTGATTTGTTTATTCTTCTGACAGTTAGGATATATTCAATATTGTCCACTAATACCATAGTTTGAAGGCATCCATTTTTCTTTGGTATTCCTTATTCGTTGTCCAGCTTTCATAAGCATGTGAAGCCAATAAAAACACGAGGGCTTGGATCAGGCACACTTTAGTCATCAAGGTGGCATCTTTGCTTTGTAGCACTTTTTTAAAGAGGTCTTTTCCAGATCTGCCCAATGCAATATGCCATTTGATTTCCTGACTGTTGCTTCCATGAGCATCAATTGTTGATCCAAGTAAAATGAAACCCTTCACAACCTCAGTCTTTCCTGTTCATTGGTCCAGTTGTAAGGACTGTTGTTTTCTCTATGTTGAGGTACAATCACTCCCTCTATGGAATGCTGTAGTCTTTAGTCTTCATCAATAAGCGCTTCAAGTCCTCCTCACTTTGAGCAAGTAAGGTTGTGCCATCTGCGTATCAGAGGTTGTTAATGAGTCTTCCTCCAACTCTGACACTGAAGTCTCAATGAACTGACAATGAGAGGTATTTGCCTAAAGCCCTGGAATCAGTATACAAGGAAGGGCTATTTAGGAAGTCTCATGAGGATTTCAACAGGAACTTCAGGACCTCAAGGTTCTTGGAACTACACTGGAGATACCTCCTAGTTCTTAATACCAAATAGTTTAGCTTAACTGGTAAAGAATGTCTGCTTTAAGCATTGTGCTCTGTTAAGATCTATTCATATGAGATCAAACTGACAACAACTGAAACAATTAGATAGGAATCTTAGAGGGCAATGAGTTTATGTTACAAGGACTGCCAGTTAAGTTTGCAAACTCATCCTAGAAAAAGTGCTACATACCTCATTGCTGAATATTCCTACAGCAACCTTCAAAGTACTCCCTTTGGGAAGCTATGCACCAATGTCAGAGGCAAGCGCACCCTTCAAAGCAATTTTGGAACTCTTTTTCTGGAAAGACCATCAGAGCTCTTGTCATACTACCCCTGATGTCTTGAATGTCATCAAAATGTTTTCCCTTTAATATTTCCTTTATCTTCAAGTACATAAAAACGTCACTGGGGGCGAAATTAGGTGACCGGGGAGAGTGTCCCAATACAGTTATTTGTTTACTGGCTAAAAACTCCCTCACAGATAGCTACACAATGAAATCTGCAAACTTGCCACCTTGCCACTGTGCACAATGACTGTTTCACAGAGTTCCAAAATTGTTTTGAAGGGTGGACTATGTGCTGGCATTTGTGCACAGCTTCTTAAGGGGAGTATTTCAAAGGTGATCATTGTGATATTCAGTCACGAGGTATGCAGCACTGACAACAATTACGTTCGCAGACTTAATTGTTACACCTCACATTGTGGGGTAAAACAACTGTGAAAAGATGAGAAATGACTGCACAGCTCAAAGAATGGAATCAGTGCCACTGAATTATTACATATAAATTGCTGAATTTGTATATGTTCTGCTGTATATAAACAAAAATAATTTTCTGAAATAGCATACAGTGTTTTAGATTTCTAAGCTCTACCCACAGCAAATTCTTGGGGTTTTAGGATTTAGGATTAGGATTCTATAAAAAGGTAGGACCCTCAAATTCCTCCTAGTCTAAATTGGTATTAATGGAATGATCCTGGTCTGCAGAACTTCTCTGAGTCTAGTAAAGTCAAGTAGACTGTCTTCTAAGATGCACTACTTACAACAGGCCCTTTACCTAAAGTCTGCCTTCTGTCCTGGGGTCTCTGGCATCAAGTCACTGGTCTGAGAGCTTCACGGCCCTGGGGGTGTCAGCAAGCTCTATTATCATGGCAGTGAAGCATCACCTTGGCTGACACATTGCTAGTCTTTGCAATACACCTGCTTAAAGGTTCTTGCCAAAAAACAAAGAACAATTTACAGTAAATACTGACATTATGGAAATTTTGTTTGTTATTTTTAAGATATGAGGGGTTTTTTTTGTTTTGATGTTCCAGCTGTTAATAATGATTGCTTTTTAACTCATTAAAATGTTTTTAACTCTGTTAACATAAATCATTCAGAATATTTTCAACTTCATCAAAACATTTTCAGCTTCACCAACCCCACTTCCATAAAGTTCTGTGACTCTACAAAAGCAGGCGAAAGCTTGAGCGCCCTGGTCCAGGAACACCACTGCACCACCTTCAGCCCAGCCCAACTTCCATTTAAAAGGAAGTAAGAGGACTGGAAGAAAGCCCTAAAGTGTTGTCATTGTCATTGTGACTCTTTAAACAGACACTGGTATCTCTAAAGGGCTTTGGAAATCATCTTTACTGACAATTGCTCTCAGAGATCCTAGGTAAAGGTCCCTGCTATTGTTACTGTCCTGTGATTTTTATCAATGATTTGTTGCATGTTACACTATTTCTAGAAACTGGGATCTATACAGTGAAAACTACCTCAAAAAACAAAATTAGGATTCTTTAAATATCAAAGTTAGAAAGTTCTCTTTAGTTTCAACAACCCAAAGACTCTAAGTTTCTGGAAAACATGATGTAAATTTCATCTCTGAGAAAACTGCCTGTCTCCGAGTGTTAGTACATGCCCTCCTCACCCATTTCAAAATCCATCGATATAGCAAGAAATGCAAGGAAAAGTTACTGTGGCTACAGTAACTTTCTCAATGCAACTATAAAGAGTTAAAATCAAAATGTTTTCAAAATATTGATATATTGCTAATTCTTTACGACTTTTGTTGTCACTTGGGATTATTGACTTTAAGTCCACTCATTTTACGTTCTTTTTTCTCCTGTTTTCTTAAAGAAGCAGTTATGGAAAATCAGCTCAAAATATCTTCTGCCTTCGAAAGCCAACATCTTTCTCTTCAACAACATTCTTAATTCTGAAGTTCTGGCTATTCCTGAGACAGAAAAGCTGCTACAAACTAGTTACAGGGCAATTTTCAAGATAAGAGATCTCAGGCAGGTTTACAAACCCCTCGGCTTGTCCTCCACCAGCAATACCCAGCAACAAAAGAGACGTGCAGAATGAGACGGGAAGAGGCAGAGCCAGTGGATGAGACAGGCAAGGAAGCACAAAGGGACATGCGAGGTGACTAGGGCAGAGCTGGGAAGTCTGCTGTCATTGGTGGAATCTGCTCTACTAATAACAGGAAAAACTAGGAAGCGGTACTCCAGGAAGAAGCAATGTCAAGGATTCAAAGTTACCTTTAAAATTCCTATGTCCGTTTGCACAGTCACCAGATGGTTTTTGAAAATTAAAATAAATAAATGTCGAATGCTTTGAAGCAGGAGTATCTCACAGACATCTAGTGCAAGTTAGCTGTAAGTAAAAGAGAACCAGTAGGGGAAAGAAAGAAAGCAAACAAAGCAGGAAGGCAGAATGAATAGGAAGATTATACTTTGCGAGCCTCTGCAAGGTTTAACTGTTCTAATCCTGATGCTTAAGATCCTTGAAAACAATAACCTTCCAGTCAGCAGATACAAGCAGCCAACAGGAGAACCAACAGTCTCACATGTACTTCTGTTGAACCAAGTCACCAATCACTGAGAGGAAGAAAAGGAGAACCAAAGTAATGAACAACTCAAATCGTTTAAATAAATAACGTTAGAGAAAGAACTCCGGGAGGGATGAATGGCCTCAGGCCTCCCACTCACTTTCTCGTTTCCTTTAGGTCCTGGGGCCCATCCACGATTCACTGAGGAAGCAGGTATCAACCACAATCCTGCTTTACTTAGCAAGACAAAGACAAGAATTTAAAAGTCCATTAAAGATTGTTCTCTCACATTCAGAGATTTTGAGGACAATCGTTTTACCTATCTAACTATGTAAATCTGAGAAAATGGAATCAATCTCTGCGATCAAGATTTTAAGACTGAAAAATCTGTTCTAAATAAAGGGATAGTTTATATCTACAGTCACAGGCCAATGTACACTCAGGCAATTCCATTGATGTCCTTCATGTCAGTCTGATTATACCGAAAATGTTTTCTCAAATATGAGGAGCTGAATGAAATGCCAATAATTTTGAAAAGGCAAGACTATATGATGGTCTTACATAGCTTCTCAGTATAAGCTTTAATGAACATTTGTTTATTAAACAAGTTTCCAAAAATATGTTTAAAAAAAATTAGCTTACAAATCAATAAGAAAAAGACAAACAGCCCAACATGAAAATAAGGAAAGAAACAAATCGATGAGCACTAGAAACTAAATTTAACCAAATCTACTGCTATAGAGTCAATTCCAACTCACAGTGACCCTATAGGACAGAACAGAACTGCTCCATAGGGTTTCTAAGGCTGTATATCTTTATGGAAACAGACTGCCACATCTTTCCTCCATGGAGTAGCTGGTGGGTTTGAACCACTGACCTTTTGGTTAGCAGCTAAGTACCGTAAACACTGTGCCATCAGGTCTTGCTGAACCCTAGAAACCAAACCACAAAAAATCCATTGTTGTCGAGTTGCTTCTGCCTCATGGAGACCTTGTAAGACAGAGCTGAACTGCCCCACAGCGTTTCCAAGGAGCACTTGGCAGATCTGAACTGCTGACTTTTTGGTTAGCAACTATAGTTCTTAACTACTATACAACCAGGGTTTTCTGGGCCCTAGAAAAGACAATAAAAAATAAATATACTTAAAAAAAAACAAAAACTAAGTAGCCAACAAATAAATGGATGAAGTGTGACATATTCATATAAAGGGATATTAAACAACAAAAATGAATGTATCAGTTACATATAACAATACAGATTAACCTCATAAAGATAAAGGGAGCAAAATATACATAAATTGACAGAATAAGTACAGAATATATGCAATATTAAAATATTGCTTGGAGGTTCATGAAGGAGCTGATACTTGGCTAGTAACCTTGGTGCGGCTCAGTTGGTTGCTTTACAGCCAGCTTCAGTTGAGTGGTAGTGTC
Organism: Heterohyrax brucei; assembly: GCA_028571685.1. Lineage (NCBI taxonomy): Eukaryota > Metazoa > Chordata > Mammalia > Hyracoidea > Procaviidae > Heterohyrax > Heterohyrax brucei. The sequence continues at coordinate 85,016,213 of CM053151.1, read as the reverse complement.
TACACACTACCAGCTGTAAAACACCTGGAAAAATTACTCTGAGCATTCATATGTAACAAAGTTGTAAAGGAATGTATAAGAAAAATAAACACCAAATGCAGGAATCCAACTACCTCTGGGGAGGAACACAGGGCCATAACAATACTAGCAATATTTTATTTCTTATGTAGGATACCAAAGCATACAGGTACTATTTACCAAATAATTATGTACACTTTTTCAATGTCTTAAATACTACACAACAGTTTTGTTTTTTGTTTTTTTTTAATAGAAACATAAGATAGCAACAGTCTTGGGCTAAGAGTCTGGAAACAGTAGCTTTATTCCTGGCTCTGCCAGTTACACATGGGACTTGGATGTCTCTGAATCTCATTTCCTCATCTGTCAAGTAAGAGTTTCAGGTCTCCTTCAGTTCTAAATTCTGAACTGAATTGAGCAAAGGTGTTAAACTCTTCAGACGCTCATTATAATATGTCACTACCTGAAGATGAGGCTTACTCACCCTCTGTGGCTGGAAAATGCACATTAACATAAGCCATTAAAGTTATCCCACAGGTGGCATCTAATTCCACCATACTCTCTCCTGTTTTCTGACAATTAGTAGTCCTATAAGAGGTGGCTGGCTATGTTTGGGAAAGCAGATCAACGAATGTCAGGAAAGAGATGGCAGTTTAACTGACCCAAAATAAAATATACTTACTTATTAATCTACTTGTACTTTTAGGTTATTTTATATAATAATATTCCTGAGGTGTGGAAACTGAGACTACTAACAGTGAATTATTCAAGAGCTTAAAACTGTCTCTGACAAATTAAGGATCAAAATTCTTAATTGTTCCCTAGTAACTCAAACAGCCCTCTCAGCTGTTAACCAAAAGACTGGCAGTCTCAACCCACCCAGTGGCTCTACAAGAGAAACACCTGGTGATCTTCTTCAGCAGAGGCTATAGTTGTTGTTGTTAAATGCTGTCAAGTCAGTTCCAACTCTTAGCATCCCTATGCACACAGAACAAAACACTGCCTGTTTTGTTTCTACCTTTGAGTCCTCTGCTGCAGCGACTGTGTCAATGCATCTCACTGAGGGGTCTTCTGCGCTCACTGAACCTCTACTCTACCAAGCATGATGTCCTTCTCTAGGGACTGGTCCCACCCAATAACATGCCTTTAAGGAACATTCTGGCTGTACTTCCTGTAAGACACATTTGTTCATTTTTCCGGTAGTCCATGCTCTATTCAATATTCTTCACCAGCACCGTAATTCAAAAGCATGAATTCTTTTTTAGGTCTTTCTCATAAAGATTACAGCCTACTAGCAAGCTGCCATCAAAAGAGCACCAACTGGTCTCAACTCAACTGGAACAGAAGAGTACAAAGGGCATCACAGACAAGAGGATATTGTGAGCCCAGGAGAGAGATGGGGTCAAATGATCCAGAGTATAAACCAGCAGGAGACCAGAAGAACTAGAGGGTGCCCGGCCACTCATAATTTCAGCCATGAGAGGCAACACAATGTCACACTTCCTGATGCAGTGGAAGAAAAATAGGGATGCAGCTCTAGAATTCTATTAGAAGACCAGATGGACAGTCTGACAACCTGGAGGGGCCCCTGAGAGCACAGCCCCTGGTCTCGCTCCTACCCCAGAGCTGAAACCAGCACAAAAGACAACGCTTTGTACAAAACTGGGCAGGACTGTAAGCCATGAGGCTGCTGGAACAGCTCCCGTACAGTAATGAGATGGGTGGGTGGAGAAGAGGGGACAGGACTAGGTTGCAGGAATGTGGGAAGAACAGAGTAGAAGGGAGGACTATGCTGTCACAGGGCTGGGATACCAGATAGAGCTGCTCTCTGTAGGGGCCTGAATATAGCACAATGACTTCACTTGTAAACTTCCACTCAGCCACTCTAAAATATTTTTTTTTAAAAAATATTATAGCCTAGAAAACCTTATGGGACAGTTCTACTCTGTCATGTGGGGTCACTATCAGTTGAAAATCTACTCAAGGACACCTAACAACAATTTTAGAAAAAATACTGTTCTTACTCAAATTCTTACTCTCCCATTACAGGCTATTATTTCTTCTACCTGGAAGCTTCTTTACAGACAAAAAGAGCTTCCCTCCACTCCCTACAATCCAGCTTTATTTAATCATTTACTGAGACTTGCACAGTGTGTAGAGCAAATAACTAAAAACTTCAGCTTGTTCAATAAATCACTAGGGAGGTGTGTATGTGTATGTGTATGTGTATGTGTTATGTGTATGTGTATGTGTTATGTGTATGTGTACAGCTTCTGATACATAAAACCCAGTTTAAAAAAGGTTTACGACTTTAAAGCAAATGATGCCTTGTAGATTATGATTTTCATACTAGAATCTTAGGAAAATACTTAGTCTACTGAATTTTTTAAAAATTGAAATCTTCCCCAAATTGGTGCTTCCTTCTGTCCTTTTTGAGTTCCCATTTCTCTTTTGACTCAGCTCCCACAGAACCACTCATTCCCATGAAACTGCACTGATACACAGAATGTTCTAACTAAATTCTCGACACACAGTCTTACCTACCTATCAACTCTCAGAAGCGAACAGTTAGTAGAAAGTAGAAGACAGAATTAAAGAAATGTAAGTAACAGCTCAAAAATTAACTGCTGTGTGATTTGGGGGATGTTTTCTTCCAGGCTGCCAGCCAGCAATACAGCTCTTTACCAGGTATTTATTTACTGAAAACAGTCGCGTCAAGCAAGTATGGAAACAGTCAGTCTCTGAAAAGCTGATTTGGCTTCTGAGACAGCAGAACCTCAAACTGCAAAATCCTTTTGTCTTGATTTTCTTGTGACCCAGCTAGAGAGCTTGCAAATTTATTTCCATTTCATTTTCAAACATGATGGAACTTTCTCACTTGAAGAGAAACAACCAGAATTGTTTGTTTCTGAGTTTTCCGTGAAGACACTTACTTGCCAATCCTGCGCCCACACTGCTAAGATCTGATATGAGGTCACATCATCTCAGGAAAAGAACAGAACGCACTTCTGTGTATACTAAATTCTCTTTGTCGTCATTTGTAACAAGTGCAGAGATTACAGTAGACATTTGTCTGGGGGAGCAAGGGAACAACTATTTCTGTCTACTTCTAAGATTATTTTTTCTTTAGTGTATTTTCTAGTTCCTTAAAGTACTGACAAATTATATACTTCCTACAATGGCAAAACTCCTACAATATTAGTATTCCTTCTGACCTTTTACCTCCTCTAACTCGTATTACAAAATTTTTAAGTTTTCTTTCCACTGAATTTCAGGCCACAATGTCAGGTTTCTAAGAAAGATTTTTCCTTTGCATAAAGCCTTCTGTACGGTAGCCCTGATGCACACACCAACCCCAAAACACACCTAACATGAAGTGCTCAACAAGCGACATGAATTCTTTTCTCTCCATAGGTAAACAAATAGAACATTCAACTGAAAATGTATCAGTCTGTATGACAGCTATTATGTAATTCATTTAAGGAGGTTAAGTAACTCACCCAATGCCACACAGAAAACTATTGGCAACACTTGCTTGAAGCCAGGTATGTCAGCTTCCAAAGCCCATGTCCTTAAACACTGCAGTAAGAAACTGCTAGTGGCCAAGACCGATTTGATCTACTCATGCCACCATTCCAGACAGAAACTGGCCACAGCATATACTGTCTGAGCATTCCACATATGAAATAATTAACCAATAAATAGGGTAACAAACTACAACAGGCCTAGTTAAATTCTCAGTTCTTCTCCACCCTTCCTCCTAAGAAAAATAAAAAACAAAGATGAAACACATTTTTGTCCACTGTTGCAGTTAACTGGCAGACTTGTGTAATAAATAAACTAACAGAACTGGTTTAGCAACAAATGAGAAGTTCAAGGCCTCTAAATTCTACTCCCAGGTATGTCACTGATTTGAAAGGTGATTCAGGAACATTTAACTGAAGTTAAATGTAATGTTTACAGGCATTCACAACCACCGTCTAAAACAAGAACACATCTATGAAACATCAGTAATAAGCTCAAAAACCAAATATCTAGGTGAAAAGGAAAAAACTTAAATTCTAGGTACTTTGCCAAGGTTCCAAGAGTTCAGAAACATTCAAATAAAATAAACACACAACTGTGTCTTCATGGGAAGACACACTGTAGGGGTGAAAAGTGAAAAGACATGGTGAAAGGATTTTACGTTTTAACACGTCTGTTTATTGTTGGATTTTTGTAATAATGATTTAAAAAAAAAAAAACCCTGCACAGGCCTACCAGACTTAATTTTTACCTGCATTCATGAGGTAACCTTCAAAACCAAAGGAAACCCACTACTGTCAAATTGATTCTGACTCATAGCAACCCTACAGGACAGAGCAGAATTGCCCCCATAGAATTTCCAAGGAGCACCTGGAGGATTGAATTGCCAACCTTTTGGTTTAGCAGACATAGCACTTAAGCACTATGACACCACGGTTCATATGTTTCATCATCTGTGAAGGTGACAGCACTAGGGAAAAGACCATCATATTCTCTGCCCCTCTAGTCTCCAGCTAGAACAAGACTGGTCCAAGTTGTTATCACCTGCAACCTAAATGTTACCACTTCAACAAAAGAAAGGAAAAATAACTCAAAGGACATCAATCTTCAAGTGGTTCTAAAAGTGAAAAATACTAGAACTTGAGAAATGAAATGCCCTTGACATCCTCCATGTAACAAAGTGAAACCACTGAGTTACAGAGCTATTCTCTCTTCATGATCAAGAATGTGAAACGGGAGACTGAAAGGGAAAACAAACGCCACAGAGATGCCAACTGCCTTAGTACTTACTCATTCTCCCTAGCTCTCTCTCCCCATCTTGTTCCAAAGAACTTGAAGGATAAAAACGAGAAATGTCTTGAAATTAAGACCAAGCCTCTTCTAAACCTCTACTTCTTCACAAAACTAAATGCTATTGTTTCCAATGACCATTGTAAAGACAGTAAATAATTTTTAAAAATGTTTAGTATATCCCCTGGAGCATAGCAGGCCACAATAAAAGTTAATTTCCTTCTTTCAGAACTGAATTTCCAACTGCCAGCCAGATGTCCCACTAATCTTTGAGCTCAAAAGTCCCATTAACCCATCCCACTGCCAGACCAGTCTGTTTCTCCTGCACTTTCTCCTCCCGTCTTCACTCTCTCACAAAGAACAGCACCAACATTCTCTTTGGTACCTACTTTAGGATTCTCTTTCCTTTCAGACCCCACTGATTCTCTTCTCTAAATTTCTCCACCACTCACCCAGATTTCTGATAACACTCATGTAACTGGCCTCCCTGTTTCTCTAATATATCTTTCAGAATGTTAGTGCAAAACACAACTCACATCACTCACCTGCCCAAGCACTTGCTTTGGTTCCCCAGTGACCCTAAGAATGAAGTCCAAACTATTTCATGAGTAAAACCCTTCAAGATCCAGCCATGAATGATATGCCCACTCTCCTCTCCTACCACATCCTGTCACTTAGCCTGGGCTATTCTTAGCCTGCAATAAATATACTCTCCTCTATTCTCTACCCAGGAAACTCTGGTGATGTAGGGTGTTAAGTGCTACGCCTGCTAACCAAAAGGTCAACAGTTCAAATCTACCAGGGGTTCCTTGGAAACTCTGTGGAGTAGTTCTATTCTGGCCTATAGGGTCACTATGAGTCAGAACCGACTCTACGGCAGTGGGTTTGATTTAACTCTCTACCCATAAGCACTACTCATAGCATGACAGTTCAAGGAAGGGCTCAGCTGTCAGCTGTAAAGGTCAGTGGGAGAAAGACGTGGTGCAGCAGTCTGCCTCTGTCAAGATTATAGCCTTGGAAACTCCATGGGTCAGTTCTACTCTGTCCTGTGAATCAGAATCAACTAGATGTTAACAGGTTTGTTTGGGTTTGGGTATTCTCTACCCATAGAGGCCATTATCCTTCCAAGCCCAACTGTAAGCCCAACTCAAATGTCAAATATTCTACAAAATTAGGTAGCCCTACTTTCCCCAAAGTTGGCATTAACCACCACTTGTTTTATGTACCCTCGGCACTTTGCTTGTACTTCAACTGGCACTTCTTTCATCCTGGTTCATCCTACAGCTGTTTCCTATCTCCTATCTCAGTTCCTAAAGAAAAAGAGCTATTTCTGATTCATTTCTGATTGCCCCTTAAACACCTGTCACCTAGCCCCTTGTAGCTGAACCCCTGAACTGAATGTATTAAGTAGCATCAATGACGTGTTCTACGCCAGTTTCTGTACCTATCTCTTTCACTTACGCTATCTCAACAATACCCAAAACACTTCCATAAATACATTTTCACTGCCATCAACTCAATTCTGACTCATGGTAACCCTACAGGACAGAGCAGAACTGTCCTGTAGGGTTTCCAAGACTGTAATCATTATGGACACAGACTGTCTCATCTTTCTCCTGCAGAGCATTCAGTTAGCAGCTAAGCCCTCAATCACTATACCATCAGGGATCCTTAACGCTCCTATGAGGTAGGTAGGATTTTACCCTGGTACAAATTAGGAAACTATACCCAGGGAGTGTTATTTTCCCAATGCAATACAGCTAGTGTATGGCAAAATCATGATTTGAACCAAGATCAATCTGACTTGAGAAGCCATGGTCTTAACCATTACACTACACTGCTGACACTTCTAAAATTCACTTGTTCTTTGAGCACTTAAGCACATGGAAGTACTACTTCAGATCAACACTCTCAATAATCTACCTTACCATGGCCGTTTTGGTTCTGCTCCAGTTCAGGTATATAAATGAGCAAGTATACAGCATCCCGGATTCATCTGTTTTTGTCTTTCCCTACTCCCACCACAGAGACAGATGGAAAGAAAAATAACTTGGAAGCTAGTGACAGGAAGAAGTAAATCCTTCATCCTTTGTGCTACACACAACATCTTCAGTGAGTCTGTAAGTTTTAATAGGCAAATGTAATCTGAAAGAATATGCTGGATCATTTCAAGACATGCTTTCCTTGTCCAAACCTGAAAGTAAGAGTAGTTGCTAAGAAAACACATGGCCAACTGCAAGGCAACCTGATGACTCACTAAACAAGCAAGTTTAACTTCCAAGTCCCAGGAACCATTACCAGCAGAGAGCCCTTGCAACTCAGTCATCAAACTGTGGTCATAAACACCCAGGAACTTCTTTTCATCTCTCTCAGGAGGAAAAAAAATCTGTTCTGGGCTAAATACTATTTATAAAACTAATTATTACCTAACTGAGTTGAAGCTTCCTATTAATGAAAACAGTTCAAAGACTGCAAAGGTAACAGACTTTCTTTTAAGCATAGGTCTATGAACAAAGAACAAATTTTTACCCAGTGTCACAGAACTAGCAACTACAAATGATATTCTAACCAAAGAATGCTAGTATAACTCTTGACCAATAAATGAGTGTGCATAAAATATCTCTTCAACTCTTTAATAAGCAGAGTGATGATAGTCATTACTTCTTTCCTTTCCTGGCTAAATCAGTAGCTCCTTTTTTTTAAGCTCTAGCATACATTATTCTATCCAACAGCCCCTTTATATACTGACCATCACCTCCCTGACACATTAAAGTTTCTGTTTTTTAATTTGCTTGTTTTGGGAGGCAGAGAACAGTCTCGAGCAGCTTTATCTTGTTGAGGTCTGCATTTAAAAGTTACTTGAGTAATTAGCATTTTTAAAACACGAAAACTAGCTAACACTGACAATATAACCCATTAAGCATCACACAGAAGCAGCTCAACATGAAGACCCCACCTGTAAAGACAGTCAGTTTCTCCCCAGCATACAACAACTCACACTCTCAACCCGAAGAGAGACAAGAGGTAGCATTTTTGTGTCCATCAATTCTGCCCCTCTGTCCCAGCATAAGCTGCCTCACAGTCTGATCTCTGACTACACAGGTTATCTCTTACCTTGATGAAAAGACTACATGCAGCAAGTACATTCATTTTAAAATGATGTGCTGTTCATCTCTAAATGCTGCATACTTTTTTTCTTTCCAAATGAGGCACTATAATTGCTGAAATGAGTAGCAAGAGCTTTTAATTTAAATATATTAAGAATCCACAGAAGATCTGTTAAACCTTCTTACAATATCTGTCTTCCCAAACACCTGTCTTTGAAATTAAAGTTACTCTTCAAGTGCAAGATTTCAATTTTGACAGGGCATGGGTGCATATTCTTTCTTACCACTCTGGGATACATATAAGGCATATACTACTAACATGATGATGAGGATATATAAAATATTTTCATAAAAGGTATTCATAGTAACCAGTATATTTATTGTTAATGAATTTTTTGCCCACTTGCTGAATTATATGTACACATGTATCCACATAACTGTTCTCTTCTATGAATTTTTGTGTAAAGGAAGCTCCAGATAAACTATAGTTCTAACTATCAGGAAACTATGAAATGACTAAACATATAGTAATTCAGTTTCAAATTCATCTCTAGCATCTTAGCATCTGAAAAAGCACTTTAAAATCCAATCATTTATGGATGAAATAATATGATATATGGAGTTTGCTACAAAATAATCTAGCACAGAAAGAATGAGTAAGGGCACAGAAGAGACCAGGTAAGCAGAAATCAACCCTTACTGATACCAGGTGAAGCCTACACAGCAGGTCATTTTAATATAATATATTTGAAATTTTTCATAATAAAGCTTTTGAAAATCTAATTTACTATTGCTCGACTTCTCACACAACTTTGTTTTAACCATATTACAATTAATGTTTTATATGAAACTTCAGGACAGTCAATGAATACTCTTAAAATATGATGGTGTAAAAGTTATGACACGTCTAACTCATGCCTATAGAATTTAAGGGCTGGGCAAAACTTCAAACATCACCCAATCCTCTATGTCAGTGTTTCTCAAACTTCAGCAAGCAACAGAATCACTTGGAAGGCTTGTTCAACATACGCTGCTGGGCCTTAGCTACAGAGCTTCTGAATTCAGCAGTTGGAAGAGGACCAAGGGTCTGCACTGCTATCAAGTTTATAAGTGATAGAGCTGGTCCCTGGACCACACTTTGATAACCACTGCTCTAGGCTGGGCTGCTTTCCATTGCCATGTCTCCACCGTGGTGATTACCTGCTACCACATCAGATCCCATGCACCTTTGCTTGTGGGCCTTTCTCCTGCTAGGCAGTTGGCTCTTATGAGGTAAGCGATATAAATTTTCATGTCTATACCAGAGACTATGTTCAGAACCTATTTACAAAATAAATGAATTTTTTAATGAATTGACTTTCCCTACTTCACTTTATAACTGTGTATCTATCAGCATAAATAACATTCAGGCTAGGAGTACATTTACATACCTACATGAAAAGATACCCTCACTGGCAACACAAAAGCACTGACAGTATCTAAAACCAAAAAACCAAAACCAATGCCGTTGAGTCGATTCTGACTCACAGGAACCCTAGAACTTCCCAACAAAGGCTTCCAAGGAGCGCCTGGTGGACTGGAACTGCTGACCTTTTGATTAGTAGCACGTAACTACTATGCCATCAGGGTTCCCAACAGTCCCTAAAGGAAGACCAAAACTCAGCTGTATCAGAGCAACAAATACACAGCAGAGTCTACAGAGATCTAAGAACTGCAACTCAGATGTTTTCTATCAAATATGGACACTTAGAAACAGAAGCCTGAGGTTCCCTTCTGCCAGTGTGTTAGTAGTTTGACCTGGGGAGCAATAACAAAGTGACTGAAAGTTTTTCTTCTCATGAAACCATCAAAAAAAAAAAAAAAGCTTTCCATATTTCTCGGGGTCTGGAGAACATCAATACTGCTGAATCTGTTCCTTCCCCTCACCCACCTACTGCCTCTCAATGTTGCCCTAAGGAGCGAAAAGAACAGCTCATACAGCAGCGCCTGTATGTAGCGTTTTCCACTTCCAGGTGCTCTGAATTTTGTAATTTTGTAATGTCAACCAAGTGCCGTCGAGTCTACAGTTTTCTATTACGGTAATAGTCAGCTCTACAATAATAAAGTGGGTTTACTGTAAGAAAATGAACTGTACCCTGATTGCTGAGTTTTTCTAGCTGTGTAATAAGTTTATTCTAATTTTATGCCCAAGTCACATAAGAACCCAATAACACTCAACATGCAAAATTTATTTTCATTTAAAAATTGTAAAGAATATAACCTGGGTAAGTATAGGGTTAATTTTTTTTCTTATTATTCCAATTCCTTACATAATTGACTGCTCAAACAAAAATATTAATATAGTATGGGATTTATAAGAAATGAAAAGTAAAATGTATGACACCAGCAGAAAGATCAAGTGGAGAGAAATTAAACTATTATAAGGCTTTTAAACTATACTTACGGTGGTATAATAGCAATTAGAGGTAAACTGTGATAAGTTAAAGGTGTATACTATAAACCCTACAGCAACCACTAAAATACTTGAATAATGATGGCTAATAAACCAAAGAAAACCCTGGTAACGCAGTGGTTAAGAAGTCAAATGCTAACCAAAAGGTCAGCAATCTGAATCTACCAGACACTCCTTGGAAACCCTATGGAGCAGTTCTACTCTGTCCTATAGGGTTGTTAAGAGTTGGAAACAATACCAACAAGTTTAGCAAATCAAAAGGGATGTAAAATACAACTATAAAAAATTTTCAAATAATCTCCACACAGGCAGAAAGAAAAAGGAAACAAAGCAGAAGAGAAAAACAGAAAACAAACAACAAGATGAAAAATTTAAATCTAATCATTAAAAAAAAAAAAAACACATTGTCATCGAGTTGATTCTTACTCATAGTAACCCTGTAGGACAGAGTAGAACTGCTCTACTGAGCTTCCATGGAGCACCTGGTAGGTTTGAACTGTTCACCTTTGGGATTAGCAGATGTAACATTTAACTGCTATGCCACCACAGTTTTGTAACACTTTAAACAAAACTGGCTAAATTTTTACTAACTTTATATCACTTGGACTAGTTTTATTTTAATCAAGTGTGGTGTGCTGGAGCCAGCTTGTACTGGTTCATGAAAGTCATTTGTTAAATTTTTAGGAAATTTATTTACCAGCCAGTTGTTAAACTTTATCAAAACTTAATTAAACTTACAATTACATTATACATCTCACATATTGTATTAGAAACAAAAATAATAAATAGCCTACACACCCCAATGAAACAGCAAGACTGTCAGAGTAGATTAAAAAAAAACATGCTTTAAGGAGGTGGAGCTTGACTCCTGGGAGTTGTACACAGTGACTTGCTTCCAAAACAGTGCAGTATGGGAAGGAAAGAAGGGGAAGAGTAGGATTCTCCTGTCCACTGTAGAATATGTATAAATAGTCCTGGTTTCTACCCAGTAAAGGCCACAGGCAGCCCTAACCTTTACCCTCAGTGTCTGCAGACATTGTCAAAAGTCCAAGGAACAGCAAAATTACTCTCAGGTGAGAACCACTGCTTTATTAGAATGATAAGAAAAACAAGAGAGAAGATACAAATTTCCAGTATCCAGATGAGAGAGGTGGTAACATCAACATATATTCTATAGATTTGGAAAAGATAATAATTAAAGAATATTAAGAACTTTATGCTAATCCTTTCAACAATTTAGATAAAATGGACAAATTTCTTGGAAGTCAGAAACTATCAAAACTCATCAAGGAGAATTAAAAGACACAAATAGTCCTATGCATTATTTCTTAAATTGAATTTCTACTGTAAAACCTTACCTCAAAGAAAACTTTGGCCCAAGATAGCTTCACTGATGAACTCTACCACCAAACATTTAAGGAACAAATATAATCAATTTTAAACAAACTCATTCAGAAATATGAAAAGACTACTTTCCAACTCATTCTATGAGGTCAGCACTAGCCTGACATCAGAATCTTACAAAGACATCACAGGGAATGAAAACTACAGATCAATATCCCCCATGAATGCAAATATAAAAAAAAGTCTAAAGAAAATTTTAGTGAATCAAACTCAGCAACATGTGAAAAGGTATAATACATCATGGTCTAGTGGAGTTTATACCCAGGAATGCAAAGTTGGTTTTGTTATCTGAGTATCAACAACACATGATCAACTCAGTAGGCATAAAAAAAGTGTGATAAAATCCAACATTCATTCCTGACTAAAAGAACAAACAACTCAATAAATTAGAAATAGAAGGAAACTTCCTTAATCTCATAAAGGACATTGATTAAAAAACAAAAATAGTACATCCAACTACATACTTAATGAAGCAAAACTAAATGACTTTCCTCTACGATCAAGAACAAGACAAAGATATCGGCTATCAACAACATTTCTATTCACATTGCACTGGAGTTTCTAGCCAGTGTTATTAGATGGGAAACACAAGATAAAACATCTAGATCAGAAAGAAGTAAAATTGCCTTTATTCATAAATGACAATCTTATATTTAGAAAATCCTATGGAATCCACACAAAAAAAATCAACCTAAAGTATTTCATGACAGTGGTGCTAACATGACACTACAGACAGAAGCCCTACACCATTCCTCTACAGCAAAGACCAAAAAAATGAAGTAAAATAGAGACAATGTCAATCTTGGAACCCTACATGTCAAATGAAGGGGCAAAGAACTCGACCAAGCACCAGATGGATTAAGAAAGTGACAAAGAACAAGGTGCAAGGACAGCTACAGAATGGGCATCCCCTATCAGCTAATGCAGCATGGATTCACCATGTAGGACCTCTTGGCCACCAAAAACGGCAAATAGGGAATTCAGGAAAGCAGCTTCTGAGAGATCCCAGCAGGAAACAGAGCATCCCATAACCAATGTTACACACTTTCCCACCCTCCATCCTTCATCCATCCTTTATCTCCTTGATCTCCTTGCTCAGCCTCTGCCACTTTCTGGCAGATCGTGTTTGCTTGGCTGGGGAGACACTGGCTCTGTCTTGGATCGAATTGTGTCCCCCCCCAAAATACATGTAGCCATGTGGCTGGGCCATGATTCCCAGTATCTTATGACTGTCCTCTATTTTGTGGTTTTCCTATGCTGTATGCTAAAGGATTAGGGTGGGACTATAAAAGGATTAGGGTGGGACTGTAAATCCCTTTATCAGATCACCTCCTTGCTCCACTGTAAAGGGAGTTTCCCTGGAGTGTGGCTTGCACCACCCTTAATCCTCACATCCTGCATGAGATAAAAGGAAAGACAAGCAGGCAGAGAACTGGGAACCTCACACCATCAAGCAAGCAGCACCAGGAGAAGAGGGTGTCCTTCAGACCTGAGGTTCCTGCACCAAGATGCTCCCTGCAAAAAGACTGATACAATACTGGGCTTTCCTCCACAGCCAACAAGGGAGAAAAACCTTTCCCTGAAGCGGACATTCTGAATTTGTCTTGTAGCCTACCGGACTGCATAAGAATAAACCTTTCTTTGTTAAAGCCATCCACTCTGTGGTATTTCAGTTAGAGGAGCCCTAGCTGACTAAAACAGGCTCCCTGCCACTTGTATTCACTCTCGCCACATCAGCCAGCTCCTTTATTGCCATTTTTCTGTTGCTGTTGTTGCCTTTGGGGAGGCTCTTCTCTCTCCTTTCCTTTCTCTCAAACACCTCGCTCCAGGTGCCACCCCTGCTCCTTCTGGAGAGGCTGTGCCACATTGCTCAGCTACGGAGCCATTGTCCTTGTCCTTGTCCTTGCTGCCACACCAGTGGGCTCCCTCAATTTTTTTTTTCCTTTTTCTTCTTTTCTCAACTTCTCATCTCTCTTTATGTTCGCTTTTTCCCTTTCTCCCAAATACCTGGCATCATGTGCCACCTCTACTCCTTGATGGGCTGTGCAGTACTGCTCTGCTGGGGAGCCACTTCTCCAGCCTACACCACCACACCCGTGCGCTCCCTGGGGGCATTTTTCCTTTTTGCTTCTGTTTCTCATTTCCTTGTCTCCCTCTACCTACCTTCCTTTCCTTTCTCCCACATACATGCCACCACACGCCACCTCCACTCCTTCTTGACAGGCTGTACCGTACCACTGTGCTAGGGAGCACCTTTCCCAGTCTACACCACCACATCAGTGGGCTCCCTAGAGCCTTTTTTTGTTTGTTTTTCTCAGTTTCTTGTCCCTCTCTAACTTCTTTCCTTACCCTTCTTCTGAACACCTGGTGCCATGCCCATCACCGCTCCTTGTTGACAGGCCAAGGAGTGCCGCTCAACAGTGGACCCAGCTATGGTGGGTTTCCTCAGGGCATATCCTTTTCTTTCTTTTTTCTCTGTTTCTTGTTTCTATCTCCTTCCTCTCAACCACGTGGCATCTTTTGGTTTTATTCCTGATTCTTTCGATTTCTTGTATCTCTGTACCATCCACCCTTTCCCTTCTCCAGACCACCTGGTCTCCTGTGCCTCTTCTGCTTATTTTTCTGTTTCCTTTTTAATCTAGCTGTTTATCTCTCCCACCCTTCCTTTCTTTCCTTTCTCCCATCCACTTAGCTGTGGGTCCTGTATCTGTCCCTTCGTGATGGGCTGTATCATGCTTCCCAGCTAGAAAGTCACTGGGTGTGTACCACTACAACAACGGCTCCCTTAGCACTGTTTTGGGTTTGTTTGTTTTGTTTTGTTTTGTTTTCTTTCAGGGTTTTGCATGTCATCTCATTACCTTCTTGCCTGTATGATTTCTGTCAGGTAACTGGAGCTTAGTTTTATTGTTTCTCCTCTGACTGTAACTTCTTTTCTTTTGTGCTGCTCTCAGAATGCTTTGTCTATGATATGCCTTAGTGGTTTTCTTTTGGGGTCCACCCTATATGGGATTTGTTGAGCTTCTTGAATAGTCAGCTTTTCATCTCACATGATGTTAGGGAACTTTTCTGCCAGCCATCCTACAGTCCTCTCTGTGTTGCTTGTTTTCTTCCTCCTTTCTGGAACTCTGATCTCTGACAGATTTTTCGTTTTGATTTTATCCTACAGTGTTCGCAAAGTTTCTTCATTTTTTCTTTTCTCTGATTTTTTTTCCTTAAATAAAGTGATATCCAAAGATTTCCCTAGACTTTGTGAATTCTGTCTGCCATTCTTTCAGACCTGGTCCTCAAATCTCCTATGACACTATCCATTTCCAGAATCTTGTTGTTTATCTTTTGAATTTCTAATTGCTTTTTCTGTAGGCTTTCTACTTGTGGATTTATTTTGACATTTTGTTCCTGCATTATTTTCCTTAATTCTTCCTTTGTTTTGTCTGTGTTTTCCATGATTTTGTCAAGTTTTTACTAAATTTTGTCAAATTTTTACTCATTTTTGTCTGCTTTTTCCTCCATCTCTCAACAATAAAACAAAACTAAAACTTTTACGACAGAGAACCAGAGAGCTTGATCTGTAGTGACAACAATCTCAAAACAACAAAAGACTGAATAAAAAGTGTAGGTGTAAAACCTTCAAATGAAGAGGAAGTCAAAGTAATACCAAGCCATAAAAGGCTGGTTTAAACTTAGGAAGATATGGATAAATTATAAGGTAAGCACAAAGAAAGTTAACAAACCTACTCACCAAAGCACAGAAAAAAAATTGCATTAAACACAAAATCTACAAAGAAATGAAAATAAATCCATAAACAAAAGGAATTCAGCATAAGAGACTAAAAGGAATACAGAAAATCTCGGCATCATAGAAAAAGACTATAAAACGACAGCAGTAAACTCACACCTATCAGTAACTGCACTGAACATAAATAGTTTGAATGCACCCATAAAGACTCACAAGTTACAAAATGAACTAAAAAAAAAACACAAGCATGCTGCCTGTAAGAGACATGCCTTAGAAACAAAGACATAAACTTATTAAAGGTTAAAGGGTGAAAAAATATGTAGCAAGCAAAAACCTACCAAAAAAAGAACAGGAGTGGCAATACTGATTTCAAATAAAAAAGAATTTCAAACAAAATACACCATGGAAGAAAAAGAATGACATTATATAATGATCAAAGGGACAAACCATCATGAAGACCATGATAAATACCTACGCATCCAATGAGAGAGATTCAAAAGACGTAACACAAACGCTAACAGCAATGAAAAGAGAAAATGACAGTTACACAGTAACAGCAGGAGACTTCAACACACTGCTATTAGTAAAGGACAGAACATCTAGAAAGAATCTCAACAAAGATACAGAAGATTTAAAGTTCATCATCAGCCAACTGGCCCACACAGACATATAAAGAACACCCCACTCAACAACTATAAGATATATATTCTTTTCCAATGTTCTCCAGGAAAGACCACATCTTAGGCCACAAAGCAACCATCAACAAAATTCAAAATGCTGAGATACTACATTAAGTATCTTATCTGATCACAATACCGCCGAAGTAGAAATTAGTAACAGCAAGACCAAGGGAAAAAAAGCAAATGATTTGAAAATAAATAGCATCCTGAATATATATATACCAGCAAGTAATAGAAGAAATCAAAGATGGAATCAAAAATTTCTACACTCAAATAAGAATGAAAACCTTTCAGACGCAGCAGACGCAGTACTCAGACATCAATTCACACCCACAGAACCCAAAACAAAGCCAAACCAACTGCTGTGAAGTCAACTCCAACTCACAGCGACCCTATAGGACAAACTAGAACTGCTCTATAGTTACCAAGGAGCACCTGGAAGATTCTAACTGCCGACCTTCTAGTTGGCAAACATAACACACATCAAAAAAGGTCAAAATTAACACCTTAGCTACATAACTAGACCAAATAAAAGGAGAGCAGCAAAAGAATCCCACAGTCACCAGGGAAGGAAATAATAAAGATGAGAGCAAAGATAAATCAGATGGAGAAAACAAAGAATAAAAAAAATTGACAAAATCAGAAGTTGGTTCTTTGACCGACGCCTGATCTCCATAATCTATAAGATACTACAAAATATCAATAAGAGGAAGATAAACCATCCAATTAAGCGATGGGCAAAGGAGATGGACAGACACTTCACTAAAGAGGAGATCCAGGCAGCCAAAAAACACATGCAGACATGTTCACGATCTTTAGTTATTAAAGAAACTCAAATCCAGACAACAATGAGATACCATCTCACCCCAACAAGATTGGCCATGATCCAGAAAACAAAACAACAAATGCTGGAGAGGCTGTGGAGAAAGTGGAACCCTCCTACACTGTTGGTGGGGTTGCAAAATGGTCCAGCCTCTTTGGAAGGCAATCTGGCGCTTCCTTAAAAAAATGGATATCGATATACCATTTGACCCAGTAATTCCACTACTTGGAATATATCCTACAGATTCAAGGCCTTTCACACCAACGGAAACATGCACCAGAGTGTTTACCGCAGCACAGTCCATGATAGCAAAAAGAAGGAATCAACCCAGATGCCCAACAATAGAAGAATGGATAGGTAAACTATGGTACATATACTCAATGGAGCACTACACGATGATAAAGAATAACGATGATTCCAGGAAACATCTCCTAACCTGGTTTCAACTGGAAGACATTATGTTGAGTGAAAGTAGTCAGTGACAACGGGACAAATACTGTATGAGACCTCTATGATAAGATCTCAAAAACAGACTTGTGTATAGAAGAAAAGACTCTTTGACAGCTGCAAGGGAGGGGAGAGAGGGAGGGTGACGGGGGAGGGTTTAGTTTAGATAGTTACTAGGAATCTAGTTGGGAGAAAGAGGTGATAGCACACATTAGAAACAAGAACAACATTAAGTGGACTTCAGCATAACTTGAGTACTCCTTCCATCTTAACTCAATACTGCAAGGATACAGTAGCTGGGGCAGTGGGCGGGGGACCATGCTCTTAGGCGAATTCCAGGCCAATTGGCATGACTAGCGTTTTGCTCTCTGCACCCCACATTGGTGAGTGGCATCTGGGGTCTTAAAAGCTGCCAAGCCGCCATCCGAGGACACCGTATATGGTCCCAACTCAGCAGGAACGGATGCTCACCGAGGACCAAAATGATATGCGGTAAAGACAACCGAGAAGACAGACAGACCCACAAGAGTGGGTGCCTACATCGACTTGGGACTGGAAGAACCGGATGATGCCCGGCCACCACCAGTGATAGCTACGATGGAGCTCACAGAGAGGAGTCTCGCTGGCAACACAAGAATAAAAAGGGGTGCATCATGAGATCTCCACTAAAAGACCTCAATTGATGGTCCAGCAGTTTGGGGGTTCCTCTGAGAGCATGGCCCCCGGCCCTGATGCTGCCCTTACCCATGAATTATAACAAAGGTCCACTCTTTGGACAGGAATGGATTGGACTTGGCAATGCACAGTGACCATATATTGGAAGCACTTTATGGTTCTACACATCTATAGGATATCATCTTGCTGACCTCTGGCTGGAGGAAGGGGAGTGGATGGAGAGGTGGGAAAAGGAGGCTGTTGGGAGGATGAGACATGTATGGAGCAGAGAGGAATAGTGTGCAGTCACCGGACAGGGAGAGCAGTGGAAGCTGCATATAGGTGGGCATGTAAATTCACATGTGAATGTACATTTTCACTCAGTTATGTTAAATAAAAAAAAAAGAAAAAAATATAAAAAATAAAAAAAGGTTGGTTCTTTGAAAGGATTAACAAGAGTGACAAACTATTGGCCAAAGTAACAAAAGAAAAACAAGAGAAGATGTAAATAACTCAACTAAGAAACGCTATGAGAGGCACTACAACAGACTCAACTGAAATAAAAAATGGATCATAATGAAGTACTATGAAAAACTATACTCCAACAAACTTGAAAACCCAGAGGAAGTGGACAAGTTTCTATAAACACACTACCTACTCAAACTAATGCAAACTGAATTTGAAAATCTGAACAGGCCCATAACAAGAGAAGATAGTTGAAAATATAATTTAAAAAACTCCAAACAACAACAACAAAAAAAATCTTGGCCCACTTGAACTCTAAGACCAGACCTGATGGTCTGACCATAGGTAACTAGAAGACATAAACCCCAGACTCTGTCAGCACAGAACTGAAACCACTCCTGAAGCCAACTCTTCAGAAAAAGATTAGATTGGACTACAAGACATAAAATGATACTGGTGGAAAAAGGGGGTGCTTCTGGCTTGAGTAGATACATGAGTCTACCTTGGCAGCTCCTGTCCAGAGAAGAGGTTAAGAGTATAGATGGGGCAGCTCCTGGTTAAATAACATGAGAAATCCTCAGTGGAAAGGAGAAACGTGCCGTCACAGGGTGGGGACAGCAGCTAGAGTTAGACGGCAATGTGTGTTTAAGTTTTTGTAAGAGAAATTCACTTGAATTGTAAACTTTTATTTAAAGCACAATAAAATATTTAAAAACAAAAACAAAAAACGACCCTGGCACAGATGGCTTCCCTGGGGAATTCTACCAAACATTCAGAGAAAAGCTTACACCAGTACTACTCAAATTATTTTAGAACACAGGAGAGAAAGAGATACTTCTGACTTCATTCTATGAAGCCAGCATGACCCAGGTATCAAAACCAGGCAAAGACACCACAGAAAAAAGAAATTTAGAGGCCAATATCTTGCATGAATATGAATGCAAACATTCTCAACAAAATTCTAGCCAACAGAATTCAACATCATATCAAAAAACAATGCATACTGACCATGCAAAGGCATTTGACTATGTGAATCATAACAAACTGTGGACAATACTGCAACAAACGGGAATCCCAGAACACTAAATTGTGCTCATGAAAAACCTGTACATAGACCAAGAGGCAGTCATGGGAACAGAACAAGGAGATGATGAGCAATTTAAACTCAGGAAAGTTGTGCCTCAGAGTTGTATCTTTTCATCATACTTATTAATCCATATGCAAATAATCAGAGCAAATAATCAGAGAAGCTGAACTATGAGAAGAAGAGTGTAACAGGATTGGAGAAAGACTTGTTGAAAACTTGCATTATGCAGATGACACAACTTTGCTTGCTAAAGTGAAGAGGCACTTAATAACGAAAATTAAAAAACATAGCCTTTATTATGAATTACATGTCTATATAAAGAAAACAAAAATCCTCACAACTGGACCAGTAAGCAGCATCATGATGAATGGAGAAAAGACTGAAGTTGTCAAGGATTTCATTTTTGTTATATCCACAATCAACACCATGGATACAGCAGTCAAGAAATCAAAGGATCCATTGTATGGAGGAAATCTGCTGCAAAAGACTTCCTTAATGTGTTAAAATGCAATGTCACCTTCATGATTAAGGTGAGCCTGACTCAAACCATGGTGTTTTCAATCACCTCATTTGAATATGAAAGCCGCATAATAATAAGGAAGACGAAGAGGAACTGTCATCTTTGAATTATAGTGTTGTTAGTGTTGTGGAAGAATACTGAGTATACCAGAGACTGCCACAAGAATGAAAAAATGTAGCTTGGAAGAAGTACAACCAGAATGCTCTTTGGAACCAAGGATGGTGAGACTACATCTCAAATACTTTGGATATGTTACCAGAGCTGATCAGTCCTTGGAGAAGGACTTCATGCTTAGCAGTCAGTGAAAAAAACTAAGACTGTCAATTAGATACATTCACAGACAGTCAGTGAAAAAAAGTAAGACTGTCAATGAGATACTTTCACACAGTGGCTACAATAATAGGCTCAAGCACAGCAATCATTGTGAAAATGGTACAGGACCAGGAAGTGTTTCATTCCATTGGACCCAACTCAACAGCACCTAACAACAACATTTAATATTGTGCTGGAAATCCTAGCTAGAGTAATAAGGCAAGAAAAAGAAATACCAGGTATCCAAATCAATAACAAAGAAGGACAACTGTCCTTATTTGCAGATGATACAATACTATGCACAGAAAACCCAAAAGACTCCATGAGAAAAATGACTGAAACTAATAGAAGGATTCAACAGAGTAACAGCATGTAAGATAAACTTAAAAAAATCAGTTGGATTCTTATACACCAATAAAAGGGAACAATGAAAAGAAAATCAGGAAAACAATAACATATAATGGCCCCCTAAAATATACTATAAGGATATTCAGCAAGGATGCAGGATAAAAGGCAATACATAAAAAACAAGTTTATTGCTAGGTATTAACAATAAAAAGCAAATTGCTACTTTAAAATACTACATACAATGACATCAAAAATAGGAAATAGGAATAAATATGAAAAATATGAAAGAACTGTAAACTAAAAACTATAAAACACTGCTGAGAGGAATTTTTAAAAATCCAAATAGGATGATACATTATGTTCATTGATCAACACAGAACTCATTAATTTTAAGATGTCATTTCTCTTCCAAGTCAATTTATTAATTCAGTGCAATGCCAATCAAAATTCCAAAAGGCTTTTTTTTTTTTTTTTGCAGAAACTGTCAAACTGAACCTAAAATTGACACAGAAATATAAAGCACCTAAAATTGTCAAAGCAACTGAAAAGGAACAAAATTGGAGAACTACGATTACCCATTTGCAGACTTACAAAGTTACAGAAGCCAAGACAGTGGTATCAGTGTGAAGGAACAGACAGATCAAAGAAAGAGGAAAGAAGCGCCCAGATACAGACTCATACGTACATGGACAACTAATTTTCAATAAACATACAGAGAAAAAAGAAGCATCTTCTCAATGTATGGTGTTACAATAACTGGATAGCCACAGGTAAAGAAATGAACTCCAATCCATACTTCACACTGAAAATAGAAATTAACTCAAAGTAGATCATGGACCTACATATAAAATGTAAAGCTATAAAACTCTTAAAAGAAAACATAGGAGAAAACTTGTGTGACCTTGAGTTAGGTAAAAATTTCTTAAATATAACATCAAAAGTACCATCCATAAAAAAACAACATTGATAAAACGACTGATCAAGAAAACTGATAAATTGAACTTCACCCAAATTTAAAACCTCTGTTCAAAAAGTACTGTTAAGACAATGAAAAGATGACTGAAAGTAAACATTAGTAAGTCATGTTATCTGGTGAAGGATCTGCATACAAAATAAACAAAAACTCTCAAAGTTAAGTAACAAAAGAACCAATGCCATAAAAAATGGGCGAAAGATTTTGAACTGATACTTTAAAACAAGATATATAGATGCAAATACATGCATACAAAAAAAGATACATAGATGAAAATAAGTCCAATATCATTAACCAACAGAGCAATGCAAATCAAAACCACAATGAAATACCACTACATAACTGCCACTGCTGTCGATTCATGGGACAGGGTAGAACTGCCCATAGTGTTTTCAAGGAGCACCTGGTGGATTTGAACTGCTGACCTTTTGGTCAGCAGCCATAGCACTTAACCATATTTAACCACTACACCAACAAAGTACGCACTGCACACCTAGCAGAATGGATATTAAAAGCTTGGCCATATTAAGCACAGGCAAGGATGCAGAGCAACGGAAATTTTCATACATGACGTTGGGAATGTAAAATGGTACAATCACTTTAGAAAAGTATGGCAGGTTTTTAAATAGTTAAACATGTGTCTACCATATGCTCCAACCATTTCATGCCTATGCATTTCCCAAGGGAAATAAACAAACATTGTAAACATATGAATATAATGTTCATAGTAGCTTTATGTTTAGTAGCCAAAAACTGGAAACAAAATATTTATCAATGCATGAATGGATAAACGAACTGTGGTGTATTGATAAAATGGAATACTATTCAGCAACAAAAAGAAATGAACTATTAATACACTCAATAACATAGCCAGAGGAATCTCAAAATTACTAAGCTTAGTGAAAGTCAGACAAAAAGCAGAACATATTGCATTGTAATTCCATTTACATAAAATTGTAAAGGGGCAAACTAATCCAAAGCTGCTTGCTGGTGGGGGAAGGAAGATGCTGAGTGCAGGTAAAGGCCCAAAGGAGAGATAGCCTCACTTTTACACACGTAAGTCAAAACTGATCAAATTTTGCACTTTACTGCATTAATTTTACTCTAAGTCAATGGAGCTCCAGTGGATAAACAAACAGAGCCTCTGGTTACTTGACGGAAACCAGAAACAAAACCTGAGTTTAAGAGAAGCTACAGAAGCCTTGGTGGTGTAGTGGTTACGTGCTAATGAGCTGCTAACCAAACGATCAGCAGTTCAAATCCACCAGGTGCTCCTCGGAAACTCTATGGGGTCTCTGTGAGTCTGTTTTACAGGGTCTCTATGAGTCAGAATCCACTCGACAGCAGTGAGTAAGAAGTAGGGTACTGGAAGATAGGCGTCCTGGTGGTGCAGTAGTTACAGAGCTCAGCTGCTGATCAAAAGGTTTGCAGTTCGAATCCACCAGCCACTCCTTAGAAACTCTATAGGGTATTCCTACTCTGTCCTATATGGCCACTATGAGTTTGAACTGACTTGACAGCACCTAATAAAAACAAAGCCATTCATAAAATCACCACACAAAACCAAAAAGTGTAGACAGCTTATGGTAATAACAACCGGTAAGAGAACATAACTTACAACTTCATGACAAACTGCCAGCTTTAACCATAAGTGATGTTACACTATTGTAGACACACTCCTTTATTTACCGAAAAACAGAAAAGAGGCACATGGCACAGGTCATTGGTACATGAGAAAGCAAGTCTTTTGTCTCACACACACACACAAAAAGCACACACAATGACCCCAGGAGAATACACTATTACATTAGACATCGACATTAACTCTTAAGATGTCGTTCACCTGAAATGTTTCAAGATAAATTTTTTAAAGGAAAAATGGTTTCGGCCTTCTGCTTTTTGTTTCCTTTAGCCTGTCCTATTCCCAGGCAGAATTAGCCACTTGCCTCCGCCCAGTTCCCTCGGGAATACATCTTCTCTGGCGCTGTCCTGTGTGGACTCCGATGGCTAGTTTTCCCAACAGACTAACAAGTACATAAGAAAAGGGCCTGCTTCTTTGGATCTTGACACAACGGTCAAACAGAAGTATTCTGGAGTCCGAAAGCCTGGCTTTGTATCTTAGGTTCTGACACATATCTATTCCATAACTTTAGAAAGTTATTTAAACTCTCTGATGCCCCTTTTTTTAAACCATAAAATAGGGCCATATAGAGTATTCTGAGGATTCAACCTGACTTAGTCTAAATATTGATCTACGAGGTTCTGCGTGATCTAACACAAGATGACCACCTCTGCCCTCAGAATTCCCCTCCCTCTAGCCGGTCAAGCTCTGCTATAGCAGTCTCTCACTTCCACATAAATTCACCTACAGCTCAACTCTTTTCTGATCTTCCACCTTTCCTATCCACAGCCTCCTTCCCTATGAGGACAAAGAAACTGGAAATAAGAAATGTCAATTATTCTTGTTAAAAATACGGGAGGAAACTCCTCCTCTTCCCCCATGCTTTCAAAATTCACTTTAGATAACTTGTAATGGTAAAACCTTTCTTTGTCTTTCTGAAATGCATGTAAATCAAGGTTGTTTCCTCAAACACATGGGAGCCATCTCTTCTGAAATGCAATCAAGATCACAGTCCTAGATCCCCATTTGCAGGAAGGAGATCAGCATAACTTCTTCTATCCTGTCTTACCAAAACCAAAAATCCAATGCCATCGACTCGATTCTGACTCACAGCAACCCTACAGACAGTAGAACTGCTCCCTAGAGTTTCCAAGGAGCAACTGGCAGATGTGAACTGCCAACCTCTTGGTTAGCATATGTAACACTTCAGCACTTAACCACTACACCAACCAGGGTTTCCCCCTGTCTTACAGATACTGGAACTTTAGCAAACCCAACCCCCACCCACTGCTGTTGAGTTGACTCCCACTCAGAGAAACCCCACAGGATGGAGAAGAACTGCCCTATAGTTTCCAAAGAGCATCTGGTGGATTCAAACTGGAGACCTTTTGGTTAGCAGCCTAGCACTTAACCACTATACCACTAGATTTTCCCCTTATCTTAAAACAGGAATGTAAAAAGTTGTATCCACTCAGCTACACAGAGGCTAAGAGCAGTCCTGTCTTTGCTGTCTCTTTAGGTGACTGCCTGTAACACATCACATTCTGGTTTAATGCTTATTAAACAATCAAAATTTTCTTCTTCTTCTATTTATGTAGAAAAGTTTTCCAAGATGGGAGCTGTCTTAGGCTGGGTTTTTCAGGGAAGCAAAACCAGTAACATGTGTATGTACAAGGAAAGATTTATATATGTAAAGTACAAGGAAAGACATATATATAGACAGATATGAACAGCTCACGCAATTGCAGAAGCTGAACGTCCCAAGTCCTGGCACGAGCCTCACGCGGCCACGGGAGCTGGTGAACCCAAGGTCAGCGGGTCAGAGATCAGAGTTCTAGATCACCGGTTGTGTAGCTACGCGGATCCCAAGCTGGTGGCGAGGCAGAGCTGCAGAGGCTGGCGAACCCAGGATGGGCAGGTCACGGAACAGGACTCTCAAGCGCCAGCTGTAACAACTGATGAATCCAACAGCTGCCAGTTCAAGTCCAGGTACCAGGCACCAGAAGAGAGCAGGAGCTGCTGGCTATGTGAGCAGCAGTAGGTGGTGGAAGGTGGAGAGATGAGAGCTGAGGGGCAGGAAGCCACCATAGGCCCCGCCCTGCCACTTAACACAGCAGCCAAATACAGAGTAGCCAAGTTGACAGAATCCTGATCACCACCACTACTGTTTTTTATCAACTTTTCCCCACACCACCCAAAGACAGTTAGCTCCTTCTCATCTTCAAGTCTCAGCTTAATGTCATCTCCATAGATAACTCTTCTTAGCTTTAACCCAGGAGTCCCAGTTATTATATTGGTTCCTTCATTTCATTCAACAATATTTATTAAACAGACATTTACTGAGGACATACTATTTGCCAGGGACTGTTTCAGATTCTGAGGATACCACAATGACTAAAACAGCTCTGACAGAGCATGCAATCTAGTGAGTACAGGCAGACAAACAAATGAGTAAAAGGTATTATACGGTGAATGGCCATAAGTACTACGGAGAAAAAATACGG
The DNA here is from genome assembly GCA_028571685.1 of Heterohyrax brucei. Lineage (NCBI taxonomy): Eukaryota > Metazoa > Chordata > Mammalia > Hyracoidea > Procaviidae > Heterohyrax > Heterohyrax brucei. The sequence goes on along the minus strand of CM053151.1, from coordinate 84,990,247 downwards.
GGAAAAGGAAGTTGTGAGGAGGTTGCCATCTGAAATCTGGAGGTTAGAGAAGACTCGGGGGCACTGGTGGATCAGGGGTAGGGCACTCACCTTCGATGAGGCAGACCCAGTCTGACTCCCAGGCCAACAGACTATATGTATAGCCAGCACCTGTCAGTCACTGGAAGCCTGGGTGTTGCTATCATGCTCAACACGTTTCAGGAGGGCTTCCAGGAAGAAAGGCCTGATGATCGCTTTCCAAACCTCAGCCAATGAAAGCCAACCGTCTGATCCGCCACTAATCATGAGGATGACCGGGGACCAGGCAGCATTTTGCTCCACTGTGCACGGCATCACCGTGAGTCACAGACAACAGTCAAGACTCACTGAGAATATAAACTGGAATTAAGAAGCGAAGGAAGAGTGGAGGGGAACCACAGAAACGTGAAGGTAGGAGGGGCGAGCACTCTAGGGAGAGGAAAGAGCAAGTCTGCAAGAGGGAGGGTGGCAGCAGGAGATAGACCAGAAACGGGCCACAGGCAGGTCTGTGTTTTTCATTTCCAATGAGGAAGCCAAGAAGAGTTTTAAAACCCGTGATTATTTAACAATATACTTTCTGTCTGTCCTACTGATTAAGGGCAGCAACCACAATTATCCTGTGCTCCATACTAACTCCAGCACCCAGCACAATACATTGTAGGCACTCAGTAACTACCTATTAAATGCAGAAAGTTACATAAAGCATTTACTGGCACAAAGGAAGCATCTCCCAAAATGGTAACTATTATTGTTTGGATTCCAAGAGTCCAGCACAGTGGCTGACTTATACCAAAAAAAATGATTGTCATCCAGTCGATTCCAATCCACTAGTGACCTTACAGGACAGGCAGAACTGCCATCTAGAGTTTCCCAGGATCACCTAATGGAGTCACACTGCCAACTTCTGGTTAGCAGCATAGCTCTTACACACAGCACCGCCATGGTTTCCTACTGGCATATGGCAGGACCTTATTTGAGTTAATGAATGTTTTTTTCAAATTATTTAAAATCTACATTTAAACCATGAGAAGTAATTTAAAAATGAGTAATTGATCAACTACTTTTCACCACTGCTCTTATTAAAGCATAATGAAAATCCAGTTTTTTAGTTTTATATTAAACTCTCAGGTTATGCCACTGAAAGTGGAACCTAAAATAATCCCATTGTGACAATCTCTAAATACACTGCAATACCCTACAAAGGCAACTGGCATTAACTCACTGAAATGTGCACAAAATTCCTAATGAGGCAAACATATTCACATAATTTTTTAAACAATCTCAATGTACAAGACAGAGCTGATTCAAATTGGTTTTTGATTGTTGTTGAATTCAAATATGGCTTGTTTACTCAATACGTGGCCAAAGAATTAAAAATTTCCAGTCTTCTTGATGAAACATATTCTGAGTCTGCACCAAGAAAAAAAATTATTGAAGACTGCACCTGTTACCTTCTTCTCGGGGGTGCTGATGGACGAGGGGTGAGGGGGCGCTGAAGGCTGCTCAGTAATTACCTAAGGAAAAGCCCTAGGAAGTCTCAACAGTTTTCCAGAAAGAAAACTAGAGGAGTCATGCATGAACCATAAGAACACACCGAAAGTTGCATTCCATTAAGGTGAGCTAGCCCCAACGATGTTTACAACGTCTTGATGGCAAGGAGCCTGGCTGGTGGGCCAGGTACGTTTCACTGGATCCCCTACTCGTAAAAATGACTGAACTCATCCTAGTAGAACAACATAATATTTCCAAGGAGGCCCCGGGAGCTATGAGAATACTTAGAAAAGCAGATGAAAGTTGCTCGAAAACAAACAAACTTTAAAAATTAAAAAAAAAAAAAAAGGGCGATGCAAAAGCGTTGAGCGGCTGGGAAGAACCTTCACGGTTTGGCTCTGACTTGCTGGTGCTTGCACACAAACGTGCCTGCTGGCACCTAACTCTGACGATCCCCTTCACTAGGAGATGGGAAAATAATAACTTTAGGAAATATCAGGAAAAATGCGTCCATAAAGGCAAATGTTACACAGGACTTCTAATCCTCCATCAAATAAGGCGAGTACTGTTGTTTCGAGCTGCACTGATTGCACGCGCAGCCCTCTCTCCCTTTTTCAACAGCAGAAAAACAACCTAAGGAGGAGAAGGTGCTACCGTCAGACCCTAAAGGCAATTTCAGACAACAAAGACCCCAAGCGATCAAAATGGAATTATAATCCGAGCCCGCAGCGCCGCGCGGGCCGCGGAGGCGTGTAGCAGCAGCGCGCGCTAACCTGGCCCCAGAAGGTCGGGCCGCGGGTCGCCGTGCCCTCTCCGGACCCGGCCCGTCCGCCCCGCGGGCTCTCCAGAACCTGAGGCCAGCCTCGCGCCGCCCAGGATTTTGCAATCTCTGCGACGCGGCTCTCTGCGTTCTCTCTCAAGCGGCGTTCAAAATCTTTCCCGCCCAGGCGTGACGCGAGGAATGAAAACAATCAGCGGACACGGAGCGCGGGAGGCTGGGCCAGCGAGGGGGCGGCCAGGGGACCGAGGCCGAGCGCCCGCGCTGCCCCTTCCAGAGCCGGGCGGCCGGGCGGCCTGGGGCCCGAAGATGACACAAAGAAGCCAGAGAAACAAACGCCACCCGCTGGCGTTCGCTCCTGTTCCCGGAGCGCCCCGCCCGCTGACAAGTTTGCGGCGCCCTGCTCACACCCAGCTCTCCCCACCCGGACAAAGTTTCCCAGACTCGGCCCCGGGCACCTATCCGTCGGTGCCCGTCTCCCGCCGCCCCCCGCCCGCAGCAAGCGGACCTTTCTCGCGCGCCCCCGCCCACTTCCCTCCCTCCATCTCCCTCGCTCCCCGTCACAGCTCGCTCTCTCCGGGGCGCACCAGGGTGCCGGGGCCCCGCGGCTGCACTCACTGCTTCCAATCCGGCCGAGGGGCTAGAGCTCAGGACCGGGCCGCCCCGGATCGCACCCCGCTTGCCTTGCTCCTCGGATCGTGGCTCTTGCAGATTCTCCCGCTCGCTTTTTCCGTCCAGCGGAAGGCTGTGAGCGCAGCCGAGCGCGCTCCGCTCCGCGGCGCTCGGAAAGCGGCAAACCACGCCCCGCGCCTTCCCCGCCGGCCGGGAGCTGCCGAGGCCCGCGCTCGCCGCGAGGCGGCCAGTGCCGAGCGCGCCCGCGAGCGCCGGAGGCGGGGCGCCACTCCCCCGAGGCCGGCGGCGGTCGGGCTGCCAACTTTCTTTCTGTGTTGAGGGCATAAGAGATGTCTGAGAGAGAGAGGCTGACTCGGAACTCGGGCTAATGACACCTTTTCTTGCACTAGGCTGGGGACAGAGGGGTCACCAACTCCTTCAAAAAGCTTCTCTGGCTGATTTCGGCGAAGAACTTTTCCAACACGCCTGGGCTTTTGAGTCTTTGAAAAGGGGTAAGAGAGCAGGTTGCAAAAACAACAATCACAACTTGGTCAATCATTTAACCTTTGATAGGCCTCAGTTACCACCTTTTTAAAACGAGGATTGTATTAGATGGCCTTTAAAACCCGAATTAGTATTTCTTGCAGTGTAGTCTGGACTCAAGATCACCTGGAGGGAAGAAGAAGCTTGTTACAATGCAGATTCCTGGGCCTCTGCTTTCTGGGTGGGAGTGGGAGTTCTTTCACGTATGTCTGCAAGTCTAAAACTGAATCCGTATGAAACTGTCCTGAAGGTGCCAGTTTGGTTTCCAGCAAATTATTCAAGCTCTTTGGCCTCCAGGCGTTAAGTGACTGGTTCCTCTGTGCCGTCATTACAGCAATACTAAGGTGCTAAAAAAAGAAACAGAAAAAAAAAAAAAAAACCCTGCCTTAGAGTTGATTCCGACTCTTAGTAACCCTGTAGAACTGCTCCGTCAAGTTTCCAGAGAGCGCCTAGCAGATTTGAACTGCCGACCTCTGGATTAGCAGACAAAGCACATAACTTAAGGTACTGGAGGACCTTCAGAAGGAAGCGATGACTTTAAACTATCTATTACTTTCTATTGCAATCAAATTTAATGTGTGTGGTGTAGCTATAGAATCGTGCCTGAATTATTTAGTTAAATTTGGTATTTATGAGACCCCCAACTAAACGGTAAGAGGCTGAAATTGATAATGGATTCATATGTTAATTTGAAAAAAAAAACTTGTAAATTGAACCCACAGTTTGTTCAGTTGGTACTCTGAGTACCGAGATGATTCAGGTTAACAATTTGATATGCACATTTTACTGACAGTCCATATCTCAGTTATTCCCAAAATAGCACGTTACCAATCTGCATCTTCCGGATCTGCTCTGGATGAAGTACAATCAGAGTGCTCCTTGGAAGCAAGCATGGCTAGACTTGCATCTCACATTCTTTGGACATGTTGTCAGGAGGAATCAGTCCCGGGAGAAGGACATCATGCTTAGTAGAGTGGAGGTTGAGTGAAAAAGTGGCTGCAACAATGTGCTTAAGCATGAAAACGGTTGTGGACATGGCATAGGACCAGGCAGTGTTTCTTTCTGTCATACATAGGGGTTACTATGAATTGGAATCAACTCCATGGTAACAATAGCAATCTACCAGTCACTCCTTGTGTTGTGAGATAATAATTCTGGTGGTATTTGTATATCTAGATTTGAATTATTTATGAATACAGGCTTGGGTGACAAAGGTTTACAAAGCAGGAAGATCCTTCTGGTCCTAAGCTAGCTTTTCATAGTGCCGTCTTGCCTGATTAGATAATTTGAAGCCAGAAAAACTGCTGCGAGGAGAAGTTAGGTTCCTGAGTTTGCGGAGCTCTACACAAAGAGTTGACTGCCCTTTTTCTTCTCCCTTCCATTCATTCTATTCACTTCTGTCTTTATCATAAGCCAAGCCAAGTGCTGCAAAATCATCATGACAGCAGTCCCTGAAGAAAATGTCGTGATTTTCTTATTTTTTTCATTTTATGCATTTATGCCACAAGTTCTGAAAGTGAAAGGATTATTGTTCCAAAACGCGTCCAGTACACTTAAGAAAGCCCAGAGTAGCAATTCTGAAAGGTGTTCCGGTGTTCAGAATTTAAGTCTTTGGAAGCCCTGGTGGTGTGGTGGTTAAGTGCTACCTCTGCTAACCACAGAGTCTGCAGTTCAAACCCACAGAGTCTGCAGTTCAAACCCACCAGGCACTCTTTGGAATGTCTATGGGGCGGTTCTGTCTTATACGGCAGCTATGAGTGGCACTGAGCAGCAGTGGGTTTGTTTCTTTTATTTTTTTAATTACCTGAAGTGTCTCCTAAAACCAAAACAAAAAGAAAGAAAAAGAAAGAAACTCATTACCACAGAGTTGATTCCAAGTCGTAACAACTCTGTAGAGCAGAGCAGAACTGCCCCTGAGAGGTTTCAGGGAGCTCCTGGTGTATTCGAACTGCCGACCTCTTGGTTAGCAGTCATAGCCCTTAACCACTATACCACCGGGGTTTCCAAAGTATCTCCTAGCCATGCCAAGTTGGATGTTAAACTAATACCTGCTTTTAAGTCAGCAAATTAGACCCATGGCAGGAGCACTCAAGTAGGTCCTCCACACTCTGAAATAAAAATAAAGTGTAATGCTAAGCCAAACAGCGACACACCCAATTCTTAGGAAATACAACCCTGGACATGTGAGTGGATGGCTTATGTATCTGACTGGCGGAGAGCGAGGGTTAAACCGTGAACCCAGCAGTGCCTGTAGCGGTTCACCTACTCTTTTAAGATAAGCTGTAGTGCCTTAGTGTAACAGCTGCTGTCCTTTAAAAAGGTCGGCAGTTAAGATCCACCAGGCACTCCTTGAAACTCGGTGGAGCCGTTCTACTCTGTTCCGTAGGGTCACTGTGAGTCAGAATCAACTCAATAGCAGTGGGTTCAGTTTGGGGTTTGTTAAAACCTAACTCAGCTGAAATGCCCCTTAAACATCTCACCACTTGTAAACCACTTGGGGCTCAGTTTTCCCCTGTTTGAAAACTAGGCTGCTTCCGTCCCGGCACCCCAACCCCTCCTCTGCATCGACTTCTACTCCTCTCTCGGATCTCAGGGGAGCTTCACTTTCTCAGAATTCCCCAGCCCTCCTCACCGAATCGAATCCTTTTATTAAACACCTTCTGAACACCAAGTACTTCTTCAGTACTTTATCACGGAGTGATTTTACTTGTATTCGTGCGGCTATTTGATTCCATCTCTATCGCTCCCTTGGTTGAAAGTTCTGTGGTGCCTACTCTTGGTCACTGTTCTGTCTTCAGTGTCTGGCACTGTGCTTGGCATAAAATAGGAGCAATATAAGTACTGAATTAATGATAACAATAAATGGAATCGCAGGTCGGACTTCATTTCTTCTCAGCAGCTAGATGATGCCCAGCTACCACCACTGACTGCTCTGAAAGGGATCACGGAAGAGGGTCCCTGGAAAGAGATGGAAACAAATGAGGAAACAATATTTTAATTCACACATACAGAAATAAAAAGGCCAGATTTACTGTCAGACTGAGGCTGGAGAAACCTGAGGGCTTGGTCCCTAGACACCCTTTTTAACTCAGTGCTGAAATTGCACCTGAGTTTCACCCTGCAGGAAAAGATTAAATAGGCCCATAAAACAAAATGAAGCTAAATGAACATAATCCAGCTCAGGGGCAGGGACAAGTAGGAGGAGGGGACAGAAAAACTGATAATGGGGCACCCAAGGTCCAGAAGAGTGTCTGTGTCATCGGGGGTTGGCAACAAATGTCACAAAATAATACGTGTCTTAACTGTTTAATGAGAAACTAGTGTGCTCTGTAAAGCTTCATCTAAAGTAGTGTTTTAAAAAATTTCATTTCTTCTACTATACGTGCCATTAGCACTTAGTACTTCTTATCATAAATCTATCTTATTTTATGTCTAGTTAGTATATCTATTGCTTCCACTGGGTTGTAGGCTCATTGAAGGCAGGAAATGAGTTTTATTCATTTTTATACCTGTGACTTTATAGACAGCTTTGCACAGAGAAGTCCCTGTTTCTTAACCTTTTGAGTCCTGTGCACAGTTTCTAATGTAAGCATTTTGGTGTTATTCTTCAGGAGATTAAATTACATCCACGCTTATCCACCATTTATTGCGATATTACTGAATACAAGTGTAACCCTGTCTACACTATCTTTAAGCTCATGTGGCAAACTTTTTCTTTGCTCTGAAAGGTGTAGTATGAGGATATATTGTGCCTCTTAATCTCTGTGTTTATAGTGTATGGTCCATTTGGCTCAACATTTCCCCTGAGAAACTTCGCCAGCTCTGATTGTGTTAAACACAAGCTTTGCAGAATTGATCATATATTGAAGAAACTGTCTGTGACTTGGTAGAATGGGGTAAGTGGCATGCTGATGAGAGCTACCGAAGTAGGCATTCGGTATATACTTGTATATTGCACTGACCCGGCGAACCAAGAGTTGCTGAAATAATAGCATGGTCTGAGCAATTCAAGTGAGTTGAACAGTCTCATGCTGCTAAGAACCTAAATTCACCACTCTCTAAATTAGGCAGCTCCTCCGCTTTGTCACAGGACAGATCTCAATGAATTAGGACTGTTGTTTACATTCTTGTGTCCCATACTAGAGCTTGAGTTTCATGTCTTCATCTTTGAATCCAGAATGCCTAAACAAGAAAGACAGTGGATTTTATCAGGGGACCAAATTCTGGTCAGTTGAAAAGGATTGTGGAGCTACACCTAGGTTTGCAAAATAAAAAATGAAGAAGTGCAATTGTATTAATAACTGATTCTCTGCCATGGGCACAGAACAGAGAAGTATTGACAATAGCATTATGTCTTTATCAACCCTGATAGCAATTGGAGATAATAATGGTATGTGACTAACTGGATGAAAAAATTAAGAACAGCACAAAGTATCTTTAATCCAGGATGCAAGTGTAATACTAACTATTCCAAGACAAAGTGAGACTTAACTCTTGCCCTGATTTTATTACTGATGTCATTATTAGAGACAAAAGGAGATTGGCTTAGAGGCAAGCACTCCTTACTTAGTTAGGATGCTATCTCTGCCTGCCTCTGGCTCAAGGAACAATCTTCTGCTACACTACTTTTTTTTTTTTTTTTACTGTGTTGGGAGTATGTGTATGAGCTTGGGATGAAAATAGCTGGCCAGGAAAACAGCTCTGTTCCTCTTTGTCCAAGAGTCTAGTCACACCCTCAGAAGGCCTGAGCTCCTTATCTCATTCTGGTCTTTGTTTCCTGCCAAACCTGGAAAACAACAGGCTAATTGTACTCTTAGGAGCCCTGGTAATGTGGTAGTTAAAGTGCTTTGCCAGTTCGAAAGGTCAGTGGTTGTAACTCAGCAGCCAATGTGTAGGGGAAAGATGTGGCAGTCTGGGTCTGTAAAGATTGACAGCCCTGGAAACCCTACGGGGCAGTTCTCCTCTGTTCTGTAGGGTCATTACGATATGAAATCAGCTTGGAGATAATGGGTTTGGGTTTGCTTATAGAATGGTGCTCTGGACCAATATAATCTTTCTGACCATTGTCCGTATTCAGATAGGAAGTCAACCATTGACATGCAGTTGTGCCCTATGTATGGGGTAGGTGATCTCCTAAAACACTAAGACAATCAATCCAGTTTCTGCCAACTGAATGACAGTCTAACACTGTAGAGTTTAAAGAAGAACTAAAACTAAAATGAATGTGTCATGATCCAATGAAGTTATGTATGTAAAGTGCTGTGCATAAGCTTGGCATGCAGTGGACACACAACAAATGATTACTGTTATGACTACAGTAATTTTAGTCAGTAACAGTGGGACATAGAAGAGTATTATCTTAAAAGTGCTTTTATTAAATGGGTAAATTAACCAAAAAATTTATATATATCTATTGTCATTGTGTTGATTCTGATTTGTGATGACCCCGTGTGTGCGGAGTGGAACTGCACCGTAGTATTTTCTTGACTGTAATCTTTTGTGTTATGATGATGACTAAGTGAAGGCATAGAGTCCAAGTCAATTTTGCGTGCCTGCCTCTCTGAAGCTCTATCTGCTGTCCTCACCATATGACAGCACACTCCTCCTTTTCACTCTTTACTGTTTGTATCTCTTAACTTTCACCTGTCCTCTCCTCTCCCCTCTAGAAAGAAACCTGTGGGACAGTCTCCTATACATGTGTAAAACCATAAAGCACACACACCACATGTTCACTCTGTGTCCCCAAGTCCAATCCGTTCTTTGTCTGAAGAGCTGACCACAGTACTGGTTTCAGGTCTGGGCCAGCATCAAGTCTAGGGGCCATGTTCCCAGGGGAACCTCCAGGCTGTCGGACCATCAGTTCTGGTCTTTTAGTAGAGTTCTTGATCTACACATCTCTTTTTCTCATGCTATGTCAGGGGCTATGCATTGTTTGACTGCAGTCTTAGTGAAAGAAAATGTCGTTAGGTTAGCAGTCATTTAGCAAACCGTTTGTGCCACCTACAAACCTCTGGCAAGTTAAAGTATTGGCTAAAAAAAATTCATAATTCACTTCATTCTATACAGGAGAAGAGTGAGATCCTATGATAAAATATTTACCTAATGGCATAAAGCTAGTATTAGCACTTAGGAGACACTTAGCTCAATTGATATAACATAGTTTATAAAGAAAATGTTATGCATCTTACTTTGGTAACTAGTGTCTGTTGTCTTAAAAGCTTGTGACAGGTCATTTAAGGTATTGCACTAGTCCCTGCTGAGGTCAACACTTTAAATAAAGAATGGACTGGGCTTGGGGACACAGAGTGAGCACGTGGTATGTATACTTCATGGCTTTATACATTTATAGAAGGCTGTCCTACAGGTGGAAACCCTGGTGGCATAGTTGGCTAAGTGCTACATCTGTATCACAGATTGAATTGTGTCCCCCCAAAAATAGGTGTAGCTGTGTGGCTGGGCCATGATTCCCTGTATTCTATGATTGTCTTCCATTTTGTGATTTTGCTGTGATGTATGTTAAAGGATTAGGGTGGGAATGTAAATTCCTTCAGAAGACCACCTCTCTGCTCCACTGTAAAGGGAGTTTCCCTGGAATGTGGCTTGCACCACCCTTAATCCTATCACCCTGCAAGAGACAAAAGGAAAGGAAATCAGGCAGAGAATTGGGAACCTCAAATCATCAAGCAAGCAGCACTGGGAGTAGAGCGTGCCCTTCAGACTTGAGGTTCCTGTGCCAGGATGCTCCCTGGACAAAGACTGATGCAATACTGGACTTTGTTCCAGAGCCTACCAGGGGGAAAGCCTTCCCCTGGAGCAGACATCCTGAATTCAGACTTGTAGCCTGCTGGACTGTGTAAGAATAACCTTTCCTTTGTTAAAGCCATCCACTCTGTGGTATTTCTGTTACAGCAGCACTAGCTGACTAAAAAAGTCTGCTAATTGAAAGATCAGCAGTTCAAATCCGCTGGGTGCTCCTTGGAAACTCTATTGGGCAATTCTACTCTGACTTCTAGGGTTGCTTTGAGTTAGGCCTGACTTGACGGCAGTGGATTTGGCTTGGGTGTTTGGTCCTACAGGTTTCTTTCTAAAGGGGAGAGGAGAGGGTGGAAAGGAGGGGACAGGTGTTCATTGGGAGGATACTAGAAAAGTGAAAAGGAAGAGTGTGCTGTCATAGGGTGAGGAGAGAAGATAAAGTTGTAGAGAGGCAGGCATGCAAAATTGACTTGGATTGTATACTTTCACTTAATCATAATAAAAATATTTTAAGAAAGAAAAAAAGATACTCCATTGGTCCCACCTCATCTGGAGCAAGGTAGAATGAGGAAAACTAAAAACACAGATTATTGAACTGACATGGCTCTAGCAGTATGCTTGTCCATTTTCCACTTTTGCTTCTTTGAACTTACACAGAATAAAGCTTTTCACTTTCAAAAAGAAAACCAAAGACATAAGAGAAAGATTAATCCAGAAGACTAACAGACCACAGCTACCACAGCCTCCACCAGACTGAGTCTGATGCAACTAGGTGGTGCCCAGGTACTACCACCAACTGATTTGACAGGGATCAAGACAGAGGGTCCAAGGTGAAGCTGGAGAAAAATGTAGAACAAAGTTCTAACTCACTAAAAAAAGACCAGACTGATAGGTCTGGCGGGAGAAACCCAACAGTGTGGCCCCTGGAACCCTTTTAATTCAGTACTGAAATCATGCCCGAGGTTCACCCTTCAGCCAAAGATTGAGATAGAGCCATAAAACAAAATGAAACTAAATGACCACACCAGATCAGGTCAAGGACGAGAAGTCAGGAGGGGACAAGAGAGCTGGTAATGGGGAACCAAGGTTGAGAAGCAGAGAGTGTTGACATGTTGTGGAGCTGACAACCAATGTCATAAAGCGGTATATGTATTAATTGTAAATGAGAAATGGGTTTACTCTGTAAACTCTATCTAAAGTACAATTAAAAAAAAAAAAAAACTAGCATTGACAGACACTGGATTTAAAGAAACCAACAGAAATTTTACCAGAAATAAATGCATCTTTTAAAGGAATTCAGCTGTGCATCTTGTTTTTCTTGTTTGTTTAACCTTCCGATGGAAAGGGTTGAATTAATCATACTGCTTAGCTCACACTGAAAATAACAGACATCAGTCCAGGACAACTCTAGTGGACCAAAGTAAGCAGGAATATTAAAAAACCTACACAACATAATAAAGAAGGCAGATACCATGGATAGGGCATCTACTACATTTCAGTAATATGGAAATAGGGAATATATGTTCTTCTCAAGCACATATGGATTCAGTCTTAAAAGCTGCTTTATCTCACAAAGAAGTACTCAGTGTTGTTAGGTACCTTCAAGTGGGTTCTGACTCATAGCAACTTTATGTACAACAGAATGAAGCCATGCCCAGTCTGTGCCATCATCATACTCGTGGTAATGCTTGAGCCCATTGTTGCACCACTGTGTCAGTCTATCTCCTTCAGGGTCTTCCTCTTTTTTGCTGACCCTCTACCAAGCCTGATGTCCTTCTCCAGGGACTGTTTCTTCCTGACAACGTGTCCAAAGTATGTGAGACATAGTAGCGCCATCCTTGCTTCTAAGGAACATTCTGATTATATGTCTTCCAAGACAGGTTTGTTCATTGTTTTGGCAGTCCGTGGGAAAACCTGGTTGCACAGTGGTTAAGCACTACAACTGCTAACCTGAAAGTTAGAAGTTCAAATCTGCCGGATGCTCCTTGGAAACTCTATGGGGGCAGTTATACACTGTCTACAGGGTCACTATGAGTTGGAATGGAATCAGTGGCAGTGAGTTATTACAACTTCAGCCTTTTCTCCATTTGTTACGATGTTGCTTATTGGCCCAGATGTAAGAATTTTTGTTTCCTTTATGTTGAGGTGTAATCCAGACTGCAAAGTGTGGTCTTTGATGATCAATAAGTGCTTCAAGTCCTTTTCGCTGTCAGCAAGCAAACTTATGTCATCTGCATACCGCAGGTTAGTTAACATATATCCTCTGATCTCCATTTTTTATTATCCTAATGGCCCGTTCTTCACATAGCACGGCTGCTTGGATTATTTGCTCAGCATACAGATTGAATCAGTATGATGAAAGGATATAACACTGACACATAACTTTCTTCAAGTCTAGAGAACATTAAACAGAACAATCCAGAGACAGATTTTCTTAAAGAGATGTACTATATGAATTGGTTAAATTAAGAACTGACAGACGTTCCTTCAGTATTCTTTGTTATATGTATCTTGGAATGTACCTACTCATAAGAGATTGCAAAAAAAAAAAAAAAAAAAAAAGACCATTTTCTGAGACGAAGATAGAGCAGCTTACATTCCGTAGAGCAGGAGTCAATGTTGGTACATTTACCAGCCTTGCTAGATGATAGCAAAGCCAACTGGATTAACTTAACAGAGCAGTTACTCAAGTGTGGTTAGCATACCACTGGGGATCCACGTGATTATTTTAGTTGACAGAAATACCTCTAGAAGAAACACTGTGAAGATGGCGGACTAAGCACACGTCTCCTTATGTCCCTCTGGAAACCAAGACCTGAATTGACAATCAAACAGAGCCCTCTGATCACCTAATCAGCCTCAGGACATGGCACAGAGCTGTTAATTGGGACTTCATACCACTCAGCGAAAACCCTCCTCTCTGTCACCGACTCCCGCTCCTGGCTAGCCCTGGCTCTCACTGACGGAAGGTAAACGCACCAGTTTGACTTTTTTTTTCCCTCTGTCTCGGCTGGCGGGTGGAGCTGGGTCTTGCCTGGTGGCTGGACTCAGAGGCGCTGCTGAGGGAATAAGCAGGCGAAATTCCCATATTCTGAGAGCCAGGCTCAGGACTCTGTTAATCTAGACACTTTGAGCCTTTCGTTTTGTAGCTGCCTCAGCGGGGTTTGTGCGGAGCTCCGCGGTCAGTGTGCAGGACGTCATGTTGGTACCGAGATTTTAGCGGGACCTCGTTCTTAGCCTGGGAGCCAGCACCTGAAAACGGACAGCACTTCTCCAACAGAAAAGTAGTGATTTTGCACAGTGCTGCCTACATTGGGGGCCTGCAACAGAAGCAGAGAATTCACTACCTCTCGGCACCTTTGGCCCCTCTGTCTGCTGCCTGTGTGGAGGACGCCATCTTGGATACGGTGGCCACAGCTGGCCCTAATTCTTAGCTTGGGAGCCAGACCCTGCCCACAAGAGAGCGCTTTTCTATCACAAAACCAGTACTTGACGCAGTGTTGGATAAAGCTAGGCCCTGTCAGCAGAGGCCACCAGGGCAGTAGCATTGCTGTATTCTGAACTAGTTTGTTATCATCTGGGGTTGGATATAGTGGCGCTTACTTTGTCAGATGAGAAGAGGGACCTCTACACCTGAAAACCTAACTGACTTGTGAACTGGTCAGATACGTTTTGCTTTACATTTGAAGACAGCCTAGAGAAACATTTGCAATCCATCCTCACAGTACCTCTTCCAGCCTCTATATACTCACATGGAACCCAAAAAGCAACAGACAATTGTGGCATACAAGCAATCACTCATGGCTTCAGAAGGCTCCCAAACAAAGCAACCAAGGAGTTTTCCAGATGAAGAAACTTTTATGAAAGCATCAGGAAGTGAATACAAATTGATTATATACAGAGCCCTTCTAGACCTTACACAAAGGCAGAACAAAGTGAAAAATTAAGCAAGTTGTTCAATCTGATGGAACACCAGTATGCTGAAATCCAAAAGATCAAGAAGAAAATCAAAGACATAGAAACTTCCATGCAAAGCCAAGAAAACAGAATGGAACAAATGGAAAAAAGAATTTCTGACTTGGAAGACAGAACTACTGAGGCCAGCATCTATGAGCAGAAATCAGAAAAAAGAAACAAGAAAAATGAAGAAACATTAAGAAGCATGTGGGACTCTATTAAGAGGAACAACCTTCAATTAATTGGAGTCCCTGAACAGGGTGAGACATCTGAGAACACAGAGAGTATTGTTGCTGAGCTGCTGACAGAAAACTTCCCAGAAATCATAAAGGAAGAGAATATAGACATCTCAGATGCATATCGTACGCCACCCAATATAGATCTCAAAAGAAAGACTCCAAGACATATTATAATCAAGCTTAACAAAATGAAACATAAGCAGCAACTCTTAAAAGCAGCAAGACTCAAGGCAAAGCTAACATTCAGAGGGAAACCCTGTATGCTCTCTTCAGGTTTCTCAGCAGAAACCATGCTGGCATGGAGACAGTGGCATGACACATTCAAAGTCTTGAAGGAGAAGAACTTCCAACCAAGAATTATATATCCTGCAAGACTATCTTTCAAATATGAAAATGAAATTAAGACTTTCCCAGATAAACAGAAACTCAGAGACTTTGTAAAAACCAAACCCAAACTACAAGAAATACTGAAAGAAGTTCTTGGCTTTGGCTTAGAAGAACGAAACCACTAACTTTGTATTTTAGAACTACACACTACTCAATGCTCATTTAGGGAAGGCTCCAAAATAAATCACAGCTTTGATATGGAAAGAAGCAATCCATTGATCATCATGAAAACTATGGTGTCATCATAATAAAAAGAGGGATGTACTACAGTTGTTATAGTCCTTCCAAATGGAGAGGAAGATGACAAGACCGGTAGTAATTAAAATTGGGTTTATAAATAGTTTATTAAGGGGGTTCATAGGGGCAGCTGTAAAGCGCAACAAAGACGTATCATACCATTTTAAGAAATCTAACACACGAGTCTCAACAACTATAAAACCAGCTCTGAAAAAGGTGAAAAATCAACTCACAATAAAGAGTGTCCCAGAACAGACTACTAAGTACAACAGAGAAAACATCAACATAAAAATAAACATATCACAATGGCAGCAGTGAACACATACCTATCAATAATTACATTGAATGTGAATGGACTGAATGCTCCAGTAAAGAGACACTGAGTGTCATCTTGGATCAAAAGACACGACCCATCCATATGTTGTCTACAAGAAACTCACTTGAGACCTAAAGACAGGAACAAGCTGAAAATTAAAGGATGGAAGAATACATATCAAGCTAACAATGAACAAAGAAGAGCAGGGGTGGCAATTCTAATCTCAGACAAAATCAATTTTAATGTCAAATCCACCATCGTGGACAAAGATGGTCACTATTTATTGCTGAAAGGTTCAGTACACAAGCAAGACTTAACTATATTAAATATTTATGCACCTAATGCCAGAGCACCTAAATATGTCGAAGAAACACTGACTATGCTCAAAAGAGAGTTAGATGACTCCACAATAATAGTGGGAGACTTTAACATTCCACTCTCATTACTAGACAGATCATCTAGTAAAAAGCTCAGTAAAGATACAGAAGACCTTACTGCCACAATTAACCAACTAAACCTCATTGATATATACAGAACTTTCCACCCATCAGCAGACAACTACACCTTCTTCTCCAGTGCACCTGGAACATTCTCCAGAATTGACCACGTGATAGGCCATAATGCAATGCTCAACAAAATCCATACCATTGAATTACTGCAAAGCATCTTCTCAGATCATAGAGCCATCAAAGTTGAAATCAATAGCAGAAAAAACAGAGATAGAAAGTGGAACTCTTGGAAACTGAACAACATCTTGCTCAAAAAAACATGGGTTATAGAGGAAATCAAGGATGAATTAAAAGAAATTCATGGATTCCAATGAGAACGAAAACACTTCCTACCAGAACCTATGGAAACAGCCAAAGCAGTGCTCAGAGGTCTGTTTATCTCCATAAATGCACACATCTGGAAGGAAGAAAGAAACCAAATCAAGGAACTAACTCTACAGCTTGAACAAGTAGAAAGAGAACAACAGAGGAACCCTTCGGGCACCAGAAGAAAGGAGATCATAAAGATTAGAGCAGAGCTAAATGAATTAGAGAAGAGAAAAACAACTGAAAAAATTGAAAAGACCAAAAGCTGGTTTTTTGAAAAGATCAACAAAATTGACAAACCACTGGCTAAACTTACTAAGGAAAAGCAGGAAAGGAAACAAATAACCCAAATTAGAAATGAGAAGGGAGTTGTCACCACAGATGCAACAGAAATCAAAAACACCATAACACAATACTATGAAAGACTGTACTCTAACAAATTGGAAAACCTAGGGGAAATGGACGAATTCCTTGACTTATACCACCTACCCAAATTATCACAACATGAGGCAGAATAACTCAATAAACCCATCACAAAGGAAGAAAGTGAAAAGGTCATCAAAACACTGCCAACCAAAAAAAGTCAGGGCCCAGATGGCTTCACTGCAGAATTCTACCAAGCATTTAGAGAAGAGTTATCCCCAATACTACTGAGACTATTTCACAGTATAGAAAGGGATGGAGTACTCCCAAACTCATTCTATGAAGCCAGCATAACTCTGATACCTAAGCCAGGGAAAGATCCAACAAAGACAGAGAACTACAGACCGATATCACTCATGAACCTAGATGCAAAAATCTTCAACAAAATTCTTGCCAACAGAATACAACAACATATCAAGAAAATAATCCATCATGACCAAGTGCGATTCATACCAGGGATGCAAGGCTGGTTCAACATCAGGAAAACAATTAATGTGATAAACCACATAAATAACACAAAAGACAAGGATCACCTGATTTTGTCCATTGATGCACAAAAGGCATTTGATAAAGTCCAACACCCATTCATGCTAAAAACTCTTAGCAAAATGGGCATAGACGGCAAATTCCTCAACACAATAAGGGCCATTTATACAAAGCCAGTTGCCCACATCATCCTGAATGGAGAGAGACTGAAAGACTTTCCCTTGAGATCAGAAACTAGACAAGGATGCCCACTCTCACCTCTCCTACTCAACTTTGTGCTGGAAGTTTTAGCCAGAGCAATTAGACAAGACCAAGAAATAAAGGGCATCTGCCTCGGCAAAGAGGAAGTTAAAATCTCCCTGTTCGCAGGTGATATGATTGTATATGCAGAGAACCCCAAGGAATCTATATGCAAGCTACTCAAACTGATAGAAGAGTTCAGCAAAGTCTCAGGGTACAAGATAAACATAAGTAAGTCAGTAGGATTCCTTTATACCAACAACCAGACTGTTAAGGAGGAAATTATCAAATCAATACCATTTATGATAGCCCCTAAGAAGATAAAGTACCTAGGAATTAATCTAACCAGAGAAACAACAGACCTTTACAAAGAGAACTACAAGCCCTTACTACAAGAAACTAAGAGAGACTTAGATAAATGGAAAAACCTACCCTGCTCATAGATAGGAAGACTTAACATTGTGAAAATGTCTATTTTACCCAAAGCAATCTATTTATATAATGCAATCCCAGTAGAAGTTCCAGTATCATTTTTTAATGAGATGGAGAAACAAATCACCAATTTTGTTTGGAAAGGGAAGAAGCCCCAGATAAGTAAGGTACTACTAAAGAAGAAGAACACACTGGGAGGCCTCTCATTACCTGACCTTAGAACATACTGCAGTGCCACAGTGGTTAAAACAGCCTGGTACTGGTACAAGAACAGACAGATGGATCAATGGAACAGAATTGAGACCCCAGAGATGACACCATCTGCCTATGAACAATTGATATTCGACAAAGGCCCGAAGACATTAAACTGGGGTAAAAACAGTATCTTCAACAAATTGTGCTGGCAAAATTGGTTATCCATCTGCAATAAACTGAATCAAGATCCGTATCTTACACCTTATACAAAAACCAACTCCAACTGGATAAAAGACCTAAATATCAGACCTAAAACGATAAAGCTCATCCAAGAAAAGGTAGGAACAACAATGGAAGTTTTAATACACAATGAGGACAGACTCCAAAATCTGTCAGAAACCTCAATCAACAGAAGATAAAGTAGATAAATGGGAACTATTAAGAATCAAACACTTTTGTTCATCCAAAGACTTTATTAATAGAATTAAAAGAACACCCACAGAATGGGAAAAAATATTTGGCAACTCTATGTCAGACTGATGCCTGATCTCCATAATCTATAAGATACTACAAAATATCAATATGAAGAAGATAAACCATCCAATTAAGCGATGGGCAAAGGAGATGGACAGACACTTCACTAAAGAGGAGATCCAGGCAGCCAAAAAACACATGTGGACATGTTCACGATCTTTAGTTATTAAAGAAATTCAAATCAAGACAACAATGAGATACCATCTCACCCCAACAAGATTGGCCATGATCCAGAAAACACAAAACAACAAATGCTGGAGAGGCTATGGAGAAAGTGGAACCCTCCTATACTGTTGGTGGGGTTGCAAAATGGTCCAGCCTCTTTGGAAGGCAATCTGGCGCTTACTTAAAAAAATGGATATTGATATACCATTTGACCCAGTAATTCCACTACTTGGAATATATCCTACAGATTCAAGGCCTTTCACACCAACGGACACATGCACCAGAATGTTTACCGCAGCACAGTCCACGATAGCAAAAAGATGGAATCAACCCAGATGCCCAACAACAGAAGAATGGATAGGTAAACTATGGCATATATACTCAACATCACTACGCAATGATAAAGAATAACGTTGACTCCA
Organism: Heterohyrax brucei; assembly: GCA_028571685.1. Lineage (NCBI taxonomy): Eukaryota > Metazoa > Chordata > Mammalia > Hyracoidea > Procaviidae > Heterohyrax > Heterohyrax brucei. The sequence continues at coordinate 84,971,204 of CM053151.1, read as the reverse complement.
GGAAACATCTCCTAACCTGGTTTCAACTGGAAGACATTATATTGAGTGAAAGTGGTCAGTGACAAAAGGACAAATATTGTATGAGACCTCTACGATAAGATCTCAAAAACAGACCTGTGTATAGATAAAAGACTCTTTGACAGCTGCAAGGGAGGGGAGGGAGGGAGGGTGGGGGGGAGGGAGGGTTTAGTTTAGACAGTCATTAGAAATCTCGTTGGGAGAAAGCGGTGATAGCACACATTAGAAACAAGAACAACATTAAGTGGACTTCAGCATAACTTGAGTACTCCTTCCATCTTGACTCAATACTGCAAGGATAGAGTCGCTGGGGCAGTGGGCAGGGGACCATGCTCTTAGGCGAATTCCAGGCTACTTGGCACAACTAGCGTTTTGCTAAGAGAGCTCTCTGCACCCCACATTGGTGAGTGGCGTCTGGGGTCTTAAAAGCTGCCAAGCTGCCATCCGAGGACACAACAAATGGTCCAAACTCAGCAGGAATGGATGCTCACCAAGGACCAAAGTGACATGCGGTAAAGACAACCAAGAAGACAGAGAGACCCACAAGAGTGTGTGCCTATATCGACTTCAGACCGGAAGAACAGGATGGTGCCCGGCCACCACCAGTGATAGCTACGATGGAGCTCACAGAGAGGAGTCTGACTGGCAACACAAGAATAAAAAGGGATGCATCATGAGATCTCCACTGAAAGACCTCAATTGATGGTCCAGCGGTTTTGGGGTTCCTCTGAGGGTATGCCCCCGACCCTGATGCTGCCCTTTCCCATAAATTATAACAAAGGTCCACTCTTTGGACAGGAATGGATTGGACTTGGCAATGCAGAGTGACCATATATTGGAAGCACTTTATGGTTCTATACATCTACAGGATATCATCCTGCTGACCTCTGGCTGGAGGAAGGGGAGTCGATGGAGAGGAGGGGAAAGGAGGTTGTTGGGAGAATGAGATATGTATGGAGCAGAGAGGAACAGTGTGCAGTCATCGGACAGGGAGAGCAGTGGAAGCTGCATATAGGTGGGCATGTAAATTGATACGTGAATGTACATTTTCACTCAGTTATGCTAAATAAAAATAAAAATAAAAAATAAAAAAAGAAATACCTTTAAAAAAAATACCTGCAATTGCATGTATATAAATGCTTAGGACTAGCTTAAAGTAGGAATTAGAACGAAAGGAAAATGAGTCAACTTAAAATTGCTTTATAAAACAATCACACAGTTGATATGATGATATAGCAAAAATGTAAAGATAGTGATTGAAAAATGAAAGTTTTAGAAACATTGGTTTAAAGGAATAATGAAGGGTGCAAAGCACAATATATGCATTAATAAAGAGTTATTGGTTTTATTGGACTTGGAAAGGGAACTGGGAATCTGGATGGATATAACTTCTACGTGACCCGTGGACAATAATTCAAGGAGAGGGGTAGCTAATCAGCCAAGCCAGTCAAGTGCCGTCAAGTCGGATTGGGGAACATTAAAAAAAACCACACTGCTAATACTTAGCTGCAGGTTTTATCGCATGCAGAGATAGGCAGTACTTATGTTATCAGCGATTGGCTCACTGAGAGTCTGTTGGTCTGTTGTATGTCTGTGGCCACGTATATTCTCTATTTGAGAGAGACGGGTATAAAAAGACCTCCTCTAGTATTCAGTGTAACAGAACACACCTGTGCATAACTAATACTTCCATACTAATGAAGAAACAATATGCAACATATTACTTGATTCAATGACAACTTTTGAAAGTCTTTTTCTTGAAGAGTAATGAGTATACAGAAAACACTATGTAGCATAAATACAAAGCTCAATCAATTTTCATAAACTAAACAACTAACCCTTTGTTTTTAAACATCTGCATTGTCTGAATTCACTGTTACCTTAACTAAATAGAAGTCGAGAATTCATGAGAATTCGTCTCTCAGAATTCATCTCTCAGAATTTCATAACTGTTGGCACTTTTTACTTTGAAATCTACATAGGAAATAACTGAGCTTATTGTTCTTCTTATTTTCTTCCTCTGCCTCAATATGGGGACAAGTTACCATTAGAACTTGCTCTGCAGAGTGTTACATACCATTTTATTTATTTTAAAACCTCTTTAAGATACACCGACAGAGGATTTTACTTTCTTTAGTTTTTCCTGAGCAGATCTTCTCCCTTTGCTCAATTAAAAGTACAAACAGACAAATATACACTGCATTATTTGCCAGTAAAATTATTCTACATTGGCTTATTTTAAGGAAGTATCTAAGCTCTGGCTTATTAACAGCTGAGGCTTTCTTTTTGCTGTTTCTCTTCCATGACAATAGTGATAATTCTGTAAAATTGAGACAAGGAATTCAACTAAATTTTACACTCCTTCTGTAACAATTGTGTTCTGGACTTGTTAGGTGCAGCCTAGGATAATAATTTTTTCCTGGTGGTTTCTGGCGGTTTTCAGTTCAGAAGAAAACTTGCCAAACTTCAAGGGTTAGAAAAGTTTCAAACTCAGTGACTATTCATGTTAATTAAAATTTCAAATAGCTGTGATAATGACTGATAACCTGCTTTGAATCTCACTGTCCAAGAGAGTGAAAACAAAATGAACTTTCGTACTAATAGTTGAAAGACCACAGGTACTCTTGGAGCTTTTTATTTTTCTCTGTCTCTTTCTTGTATTTTTCCTTATTGCTCCTCTTTGTGAGTCTACATCCGTTGTACTTGTCTATTCTTCCATAATGAATTCCTTTTATCTCAGAATCTTCCTTGGGGTGTTGGGGTGTGTGTGTGTGCTTTCTCTGAATTTCTATACATGACTGTATTTCTCTTGCCCACTAATATCTGTGTTGTCTGTTTCTCTGTCACTCTCTTTGCCGTCTCTCCTTCCATTTCTGATACTCTTTCTCTTGACTGACTCTTTCTCTTGACTGACAAATTTATCTTGAGATCTCAGAGCAAGGCATACTTGATTAATTTTAAAATCGTAACTTGACAGCTTTATTTTTTTTCTAATCCATTAGGTATATTTTGAATATTTATCTATCAATCTTGGCCAGTGATAGACTATCACAAGTGACAATAATGATCATCTTTGTGAGATACCAGAATAAAATAATACAATTTCTAAACATGGTTCCCACAAAAAAGTGGTTAATTGAAAATTGACATTTTCAAAAATTAATTTGTAATTAGTTTTAAAAATAATATATAATATTTGGATGACTTCATAGCCCTTAAGATTCTTACAGAAATCGTTGTTGTATTTTAACATTTTCTACTTCTGTAAGTCAATGGAAAACGTGTTGTAAGTAGAGTCCCTGATGTAGTAGGAGAAAATTGAATGTGCAAAATTAGAATTCTATTAAAAAAACAGACTTGATGGCTTGACAGACTAGAGGGTCCCCTGAGTACACGGTCCCCAGACTCTCTGTTAGCCTGGAGCTGAAACCAGTACCGAAGCCAACCCTTCGAAGATTGACTGGACTATAAGACACAGTGTAGCACTGCCAAAGAGTGTGCTTCTTCACTTAAGTATGTACATGAGGCTGTCTGAGCAGCTCCTGTCCAGAGGTAAGAAGAGAGAGTGCAGGGGAACCGGAGCTGGTTTAAAGGGTAGCTATCACTGGTGGTGGCCGGGCACCATCCTGGTCTTCCGGTCTGAAGTCGATGTAGGCACACACTCTTGTGGGTCTCTCTGTCTTCTTGGTTGTCTTTACCGCATGTCATTTTGGTCCTTGGTGAGCATCCGTTCCTGCTGAGTCCCTACAGTCGGCACTTGAGAGTCCTGCTCCCTGACCTGCCGATCCTGGGTTCACCAGCCTCTGCCGCTTCGTCTCACCACCAGCTTGGAATCCACTGACCTACACAACTGGTGATCTAGAACTGTGGTCTCTGACCTGCTGACCTTGGGTTCACCAGCTCCTGTGGCCACATGAGGCTTGTGCCAGGACTTGGGACATTCAGCTTCTGCAACTGCTGAAGACAAAGTAGTGGAGGAAGTGGCTGATGCTGAGGAAGAAGAAACCGAGGATGATGAAGATGGTGATGAGGTAGAAGAAGAGGCTGGGGAACCCTTTGAAGAGGCTACAGAGGGAACCACCAGCATCACCACCACCACCACCACCACGACATCTGTGGAAGAGGCGGTTAAAGAGGTGTGCTCAGAACAAGCCAAGACAGGGCTGTGCCAAGCCATGATCTCCCACTGGTACTTTGATGTGACTAGAGGGCACTGAGCCCTGTTCTTTTATGGTGGATGTGGTGGCAACTGAAACAACCATGGTGGCTATCTGTGGCAGCATCATTCCCACCATAGCTGCCAGCACCTCTGATGCTGTGTACAAATACCTAGAGAATCCTGGAGATCAGAACGAGCATGCCCATTTCCATAGCACAAACCGAGTGCCATCAAGTCGATTCTAACTCACAGTGACTCTATGGAGCCCCAAATGGCCTGGTGGCAATTTTAGCTTCCAGTTCAGTGGAATTATTGATGTGTCTGCAGGTGGCAGCTTTCCTTCCTTTGGAACTAAGGCATTTGGATCTGCAGAGCATAAGGTCATGGCAACAAGTGGCAAAAATCCGGCAAGTAGATCACTAGTGACAACAGTGAGTAGTGGCTTCTCCCATTTCCACCCCTTGATTCCTGGACTCCTGAATCCTGGCTATGGGAGAAACAGCACCATATATTGGATGCTGGTTTAGAGCTTATACAACCTCCTGGAGGACATTTCCCCAGCTCTGCGAGGTATTGCCACGTAGCTGGCAGCATAACTGTGTCTCTGGGAGGACACTTCATCATTCTATCAAGCCAGTTGCTTCAGGATATTTGCTTCCTCTCCTATTTTTCTTTTGTCAGTTTGACCAGTGGTTTGTTGATTTTGTTCATCTTTTTGAAGAATCAATATTTGTTCTTATTGATTCTTCCTAGTGTTTTTCTGTTCTTTATTTCATTTATTTCTACTCTATCTTCATTATTTTCTTTTTTTTTTTAGTGACCATGGGCTTCTTTTGCTGTTCTTTATTTGTTCAAGTTGTAGAGCTAATGTTTGCATTGTGGTATGTTCTTCTACTTTAATGTGTGTATTTGCTACTATAAATTGACCTCTGAGCACCGTCTATGCTGTGTCCTGAAGACTTCTGTATGATGCGTTTTCATTCTCATTTGATTCTAGGAATTTTTTAAAAATTACTTTGTTGATTTATTCTGTTACCCAGATGTTTTTAAGCTAGGTTTTACTCCATTTCCATGTATTTGATTTTTTTCCCTTTCTCTTCCTGTTACTGATTTCTACTTTTACAATGTTGTGATCAGAGACAATGCTTTGCATTGTTTTGATATTTTGGATTTTATTGAGGGTTGATTTGTGGACTAAAAAATCTGTGTATTTTGGAGAATGTTCCATATGCATTTAAATAGAATGTATACTTTTCTGCTGTTGGGTGAGGTGTTCTTTGTATGTCTATGAGATCATATTGGTTGATTCTGACTTTTAAATCTTTTGTATCTTTGTCAAGTTTCTTTCTAGAATTGTCCTTTACCAAGAGTGGTGTGTTTAAGTCTCCAACTATTATTGTCTGTTTTTCTTTTTAGTACCATTAAAGTTTATGTATTTTGGGACAGTGTCTTTGGGTGCATAGATATTTATTAACATTATGTCTTCTTGGTAGATGGTCCCTTCAATCATCATGTAATGACCTTCCTTGATTTTTATGGTTGATCATGCCTTAAAGCCTATTATGTCTGAGATTAGTATTGCTACTCTTTTCCTTTTGTGATTACTGTTTGCTTGATACATATTTTTCCCAGCATTTGATTTTTAATATATTTATGTATTTGTGTCTAAGGTATGTCTCTTGTAGGCAGCATATTGATGAGTCATGTTTTTTGATCTATTCTGCTGTCAAAGAAGCTCAATGAACCCTCACATAGGGTAGACTCCCAGAGAATGTCATCAAGATATATTATAAGCATAGAGGCATTTAAGTTCTTTTCACTCAGTGTGATTATTTATAGGAATGAGTTTATTGCTGTCATATTGTTGTTTTTGTTGGGGACAAGGGTGATGTTTTCTTTTTTCCTCCTATTTTCCTGTGCTGAGTTACCTTGTTTTGTGAATTTTCTTTTCTTTTGTGATTATAGATTTTGTGTTCACAGAGTCTTTGTGTTTTTCTTCTTTCTCATTTTGATGAGGTTTGTTACCTTATTTGTGGTTACCTTGAAATTTATCCTTATCTTCCTAAGTTTGAACCAGTCTTTTATTAGTTGTTAATTCCTTAACTTCCTCTCTGTTTGAAACCTATATACCTGCACTGTTTATTCCTTCTTTTATTGTTTTGATGTTGTCAACGTTTGTAAATTGGTATCTCCGTTTCCCTGTTTTAAGTCTTTTAAAAACCCACTGCAGTTGAATTGATTCCATCGCATAGTCACCCTATAGACACAGTAGAAACTGCCCAATAGAGTTTTCAAGGAGTGCCTGGCAAATTTGGACTGCTGACCTTTTAGCAGACATAGTGCTTAACCACTACACCACCAAGGTTTTCTTAAATCTTCTAGTTTTGTTTTATTATTCAGAGTTCTTTACCTAGGTTGTTATCTGGCTGAGGCTGTCGTGTGACCTGGATTCCAATTTTTATTTGGTAGTGTTCCTTGTCTAACTTTAGGATGCCATATAAAGATTTCTTGTAAGTTTGGTCTGTTTTTTTTTTTTTACAAATTCTCAGGATTTTTGTTTATCTAGAAATGTCCTAATTTTACCAGTGTGTTTGAAAGCGTAGCAGGATATGTTATTCTTGGTTGGCATTTTTTTTTCAAGATTTTATATATGTCATCCAATTGCCTTTTGACTGCAGAGATTCTCCTCTGTTTAATCTTATTGTTTCCCCCCTTTGTAAGTGACTTTTCTTTCTTCTCAAGCTGCTGTCAGAATTCTTTCTTGGTCTTTGGTTTTGACATTTGTAATTATAATATGTCTTGGTTACTTTCTTTTGGGGGTCTATCCTATATGGGGTTCGTTGAGTTTCTTGAATAGTCAGCTTTTCATCTTTCATGACACTTGGAAGTTCTTCACCAGCAAATTTTTAACAATCTTCTCTGTGTTGTCTATTTTCTTCCCCTGTTCAGGAAATCTTATCACATGTAAATTTTTGTTGCAGATTATGTCACATATAGTTTTGTTCATTCTTTTTTCTGATTTTTTTCCTCCAGTACACTGGTGTCCATGGATTTGTCTTGAATCTTGTTGATTCTGTTTTTTTTGTTGTTGTTGTTGCTGTTTCAAATTTATTGCTAAAACTTTCTGTTATGTTGTCCATTTCTGAAACTTCACTATTTATCGTTTGGGTTTCTGGTTGCTGTTTTTGTGTGATTTCTAATGGTTCATTTATTTTAATGGTTCCCCCCCCCCGAATTATTTTTTTAAGTTCTATTGCTCTGTTCATATTTTCCTTGATTTTGGCTATGTTTTCTTTGGTCTTGTCCATGTTTTTTCTATTTTTTCTCCATTGTTTTATCAGTGTTTTCCTTGATCTCTTTGGAGAGCCATAAGTATTAGTCACTTACAAATTCCGTATCAGGTAGTTCCATTGCCTTTTCTTCTTCTTTAAGGTAATCTGATTATTTTGTAGGTGAGGTCACTTATTGGAGCCATCTTGTCCTGCTTTTTTATATGCTTTGATATTGTCTGCTGTCTTCAAGACAGTAAGAATTATTTTCTTTGTTTATCGTATGTTCATTGCACCCTGCTTTTCTGTTTTCTTTTTATATGTTTGAGTAGGCCAGGTAGGCTCTGCTTGAGGCTCATCTGTGGGTGCAGTGGCTCTCACTGTATTGTCTGGGTTGGTAGGACAGCAGTAGGCAGGGGGAGCCCACATCGCTGTACACTGGTTTGGTGATGTGGCTGAGAGCCGAAAGGGTACTGTCTGCCTCCTGATGTTGGTCCAGCAGTATGGGAGCCTTTACAGTCCCTTAACAGATGGGTAGGTGTGTCACAATGGCAGTGATATGGGCTAGCTTTTCACTCAGCAGCTGGTTGAGCAGCAAGAGTGGAGGGACAGTACAAACCTGAGGGCCAGGGACACTGTAGCTCCAGGTGAGCAGCAGAGGCTGGTGGGAAGGGGTGAGGTGACATATGGGGCTAGATGGAAGAGAGAAAGACAAGAAAAGGGAGATTTTTTTAAAAGGTAGCCAGCAGGTAATGGCAGCATGGATGTAGTGGCCAATGGCAGAGGAGGGGAGGGGCGTACAGGTCTAGCTTGGTGGTATAAAGAGAAGAAGAAAGTAATAAAAATAAAATAAATGTCATAGTGGTGGACAGCAGGTGGAGACAGGACAGGCTCAGGGTGGCAGTGGGCCAGCAGGTGTCTAGACACAGCAGCACAATAGGGCCTAGCAGCAAGAGGGAAAGTGGTATATAGGGTTAGGAGGAAGGAGAAGGAAAAGAAATAAAGGAGAAAAAAAATGGCACAGGAGGAATCAGCAAGTAGGGGTTGGGCAGACCAGGGTGGTGGTGGGCTGGGGCTCTCTAGCCATGTGTGGAAATGGGGAGAGATGGCATATGTGTTGGGAAGCAGAAAGAGAAGGAAGAAATGGATGGAGTGGGGCTGGGGCCAGGCAGGGGACTCTCATATTGTGGACTTGGGTGGGAGGGGCTTCCAGGATGGAGAAGTTATTGCTTCTACGCAACAGAAGACTGAGGGGCAGGAACATGTGTTTCTCTGGTAACCAGGTGCTTTGCCTGCTGTTGGGAACTCCTTGCTATCCTTCGCTTCCAGGGTCTTTGCTGGCTGTGCTTCAAGGTGGCAACACTGTACCATGTGGGTTGGAAGGGCGCTTCTACTTCCTCTCTCCTTATTCTCTGTTTTCCAACAGCTTCTTCTTCCACTCAGTGTTTGATCTAGTTCGTTATCCCTTCATTTGAAGCTTAAGGTTCCAGGACCAAAATTTGTGTTTGTTTTACTTAGTTTTTTAGGTTTTTACATGAGAGGCACCAGTATGCTGCATCTGTCTGGAGTACCATGTTGGCTACAGCTTCTGAGTTTTTTTACCGGCTGTTTCCCAAAATGAATACACCATTTTACATTCCTACCAGCAGTGTGTGAGGGTTCCAGTTTCTCTGCATTCTAGCCAGCACATGTGCCTTAGTCATCCAATGCTGCTATGACAGAAAATCCCACCAGCGAATGGCTTTAACAGAGATAAATTTTTTCCTCACAGTAAACTAGCCTAAAAATTTAAATTCAGGGTGTCAGTTCCAGGAGAAGCCTTTCTTTTTCTGTTGACTATGGAGGAAGGACCTTATCCTCAGTCTTCCCCTGGTCAAGGAACTTCTCAGGCACAGGGTCTCTGGGTCCAAAGGACACACTCTGTTCCAGAAATTGCTTTCTTGGTGGTATGAGATCCCCATGTCTCTCTGCTCATTTCTTTCTTTAATTTCCCAAGAGATTGCCTCAAGGCACAATCCAATCTTGCAGGTTGAGTCCTGTCTCACCAACACAACTACCACCTGTCCTCCCTTATTGACATCACAGAAGCAGAATTTATAGCATATCGAAAATTGGATTTATGGCCCAGCTAAGTTGATACACACATTTTTGGCACACAATTTAATCATGACAGCATGTCATTAACTGTCTTCTTAATAGTAGCTATTGTAGTGGGAGTGAAGTGGTATCTTATTGTGGTTTTCAGCATTTTTGACGCTGAAAGAACTGAAGGAAAAATTCAAGCCTCAAGTTGCAATACTGAAGGATTCTACATGAAGCTGTTCAACAATATGGAAAGTATCAAAAGAAGGTAGAAGAAATACACAGAGTTGTTGTACAAAAGAATTGGTGGACATTCAGTCATTTCAGGAAGTAGCATGCAGTGAAAAACCAATGCCATTAAAGGAAAATATCCAAGTTGTACTGAAGCTATTGGTGAAAAACAAGGCTCCAGGAAATGAATCCAACAGAATGTGGAAATTATGAAACAGTATCATTAATATCACATGCAAGTAAAATCTTGCTGAAGATCATTCAAAAGCAAGTTGCAGCAACACATCAACAGGAACTTCCAGAAATTCAAGCCAAATTCAGAAGGGAACATAGAACAAGGAATACCAGATAGTACATAGCTCAAAGCAGAGAATACTGGAAAGATGTTTGCCAGGGTTTTGTTGACCGTGCTAAAACATTTCACTGTGTGGATCATAACAAGCTGTGGATAAGATTACAAAGAATGGGAATTCCAAAACATTTAAATATGCTTCTGAGGAATCTGTACAGAGACCAAAAGGCAGTCTTTCGAACAGAACAAAAGGATACTGAATTGTTTAAAGTCCGGAAAGGAGATGTGCTTCTGGGTTGTGTCCTTTCACTACACTTGTTCAAATCTTTGTGCTGAGAAGCTGGACTATGTGAACAAGAACATGGCCTCAGGACAGGAGGAAGACTCGTTAACAGCTGTCAATATGTATATAATACAACCTTTCTTGCTAAAAGTGAAGAGGACTTGAAGCGCCTACTGATGACATCAAAGGTCACAGCCTTCAGTGTGGATTCATACCTCAACACAAAGGAAACAAGAATCCTTACAACTGGGCCAGTAAGGATCATCATGATGAACAGAGAAAACACTGAAGTTGTCAAGGACTTCATTTTACTTGGATCCACACTCAATGCCCATGAAAGCAGCAGTTAAGAAATCAAACAACATATTGCATTAGGCAAAGGTGCTCCAAAAGACCTCCTCAATGTATCAAAAAGTAAATATATCACTTTAATACTGAGGTGTGCCTGATCCAAATCATAGTGTTTTCATTTACCTCATGTGCATGTGAAACATGCACAAAGAATAAAGAAGACCAAGGAATCAAATGATACGCATTTGCTGAAGAAGACTTCTTAAAAGTGTTAAAAGGCTAAGATAGTGTTTCAGTGATCAAGAGGCACCTGCCACAAGCCATTGTGTTTTCAATTACCTCTTATTGATGCAAAAACTTGACAATGAGTCAGAAAGACTGAAGAATGGATGCATTCGAATTATGGTGTTGGCCAGAACACCAGAAGGATAGACAAATCTGTCTTAGAGGAGGTATAATGAGAATACTCCTTAGAAGCAAGGACAGTGAGCCTTCAGCCTTCATCTGACATACTTTGGACATGTTATTCAGGAGCGGCCAGTTTCTGGAGAAGGACATCATGGTTAGCAAAGAAGAGAAAGCTCCTCAAAGAAGTGGATTCACCCAGCAGCAGCAACAAGGGGTTCAAACATAGCAGTACTTGAGAGTGTGATGCAAGACTCAGTATTGTTTAACTCTATTGTGCATAGGGTTGATGAGTCCGAACCTAACAACTGACTAATGATGTTGAACATCTTTTCATATGTTTGTTGACCATTTTCATATGTTTGTTGACCATTTTAATATCTTCTTTAAAGTCTTGACTCTTTAAGTCTTTTGAATATTTCTGAATTGGTTTGTTGAGTTGTAAGAATTCTTAATATATTCTAAACACTACACTCTCACCAGTTATGTGCTTTGATATCTTTCCATTCAGTGTGCTATATTTTTACTTTGTTGATGGTGTTACTTGGAGCTCAAAAGCTGTGTTTTTTTGAATAATTTTATTTATTTTGTTGTCATTGAAAATCTACACAGCAAAACATTCACTAATTCAACAGTTTCTACATACAATTTGATGACACTGATTACATTTTTGAGTTGTGTAACCATTTTCACCTTCCTTTGCTGCATTGGTTGTCCTCCATTCACATAAACTCACTGTCCCCCAAAGTCCTTGACTTATCTTTTGAGTTGCTATTGTCAATTTGATTCCATATAGACAGTTCTTAAAAGTGTCTAATGCTCAAAGCAGATATTGTTTACTGCTTCACATAAACTATCGTTTGTTTTGAAAGACTTTAGAGGATATTTTTGGTTTAAGGTTTGAAGAGTTCAGTTTTTAAAGTTGATGAAATCGATCATTTATTTTTTTATTTCATAGCTTGTGTTTCAGAATCATTTAAAAACTGTTTCCTAATCTAATGTTACAAATTTACACCTGTGTTTTTTCCTAACAGTTGTATATTTTTAGCTGTTACGTTTAGATTAATGATCCATTTTGAGTTAATTTGTATGTATAGTATGAGACAAGTATTCCACTTCATTCCTTTTCACCTGATTTTCCAGTTGTCACAGCACCATCGTTGAAATATTTCTTTCTGTGTTGAATTTTCTTGACACCTTTATCAAAAGCAATTGATTGTAAAAATGAGGATTACATTTTCAATTCTCAATTTTATTCTATTGATCTATGTGTCTATTCCAATATCAGTACCACACCATTTTATTAATGCAGCTTTGTAAAAAGTTTTTAAATCAGGAAATATCAGTCATCCACTTCTGTTACTCTTTTTCAAGATTCTTTTGGCTATTCTGATTCCTTTATATTTCTGTTTGAATTTTCATACCAAGTTTTCTATTTCTACACAAACAAAAAGACAGTTGAGATTTTTATAAAGACTACATGATCTGTGGATCAATTTGGGAAACATTGACATCTGTAGTGCAGTGAATTATGTAATATGTTTCTTCTGGCCACAGTCTTCATGACTGCTATAAAATGATTGGGTGGAACTATGCATATGAAGTACTTTGGCCAGCCCAGTGCATTAGACAGCTTGCTGTTAAGGCAAACAATGTGTATGGAACCCTCATGGGACTGAGATCATACAAATAAGGTGTGTGGAATTCTAACAAGAGTAGTGGTCCATTTTGTCATCCCACTAGGCATAAAGATAGATACAGAGGGAGAGATGGGGTAGCTGTAACACAGAAGATAGTAGGAGACAGTAAAGCAGCAATATAGAGTGATAGTGACACAAGCTGGCAGGAACTAGGAGACTTGCACAGAATGGCTGTAGTGGTGCTTGCCAACACATGGAGTTAGGAGCTTTGTAACACTTGCCAGAGCACAGCAGAGACAAGGCCAAGAGGCTGAGGGCCAGAGAGAGGTCTGCTGGCTAGAATGGAGAAGAAGTTATCCTGATTGAATAGCTGTATCCTGAGACATTTCTGATGCTGAGTTGTACCCTGTTATACCCCTAATAAACCAGTTAATTCTTAAGCATGATTTGTGAGTTCTGTGAGATGGGGCATCGAATTATGGAACCTAAAGACCCAAGGGAAAATACCGAGGGAGGGGGAATTGTAGATATTAGAGATGATGGAGAGGTGTAGCAATTTGTAAAAGTTGCACATTTAGGCCGTCTTTAGTCTCTGCCTCATAGGAATCAGATTTGTGCTGATCCTTAGAAAAGAGATTAGTTACTGTCCTAACAACAGTACACGTCCAATCCATGAACATGGGATGTCTTTCCACTTTTAGGTCTTTAATTTCTTTCACTGATACTTGGTGGTTTCCCCTGTACAAATCTTGCACATATTTCATTAAATTTACTTCTGGATGTTTTATTGTTTGTGATTTCATTTTGAATGGTATTTCTCAATGTAATTCCTGATTTTTACTCATCATACACATAAATATAATTGAGTTGTGTATATTGATCTTTTATCCCTCAACTTTGCTACAAACTTTTACTAATTCTGGTATTTTTGTACGTATTTTTTGCACCTATGACAGGATTTTCTACATAAAAGGTCATATCTTGTTAGGACAGTTTTACTTTTCCTTTCTTATCTACATACCTTTTTGTTTCTTGACTTACTGTGCTGTGCAGACATTCCAGTTTAGTGCTGAAAAGAAGTAACAAAAGTAGTCATCACTGTCTAAATCCTGAAGTTAGAGGAAAACATTTAGTTTTCACCATTAAGTGTGTTGTTAGATGTAGGGTTCCCTCCATCCCCATCAATGTTCTTTGTGAGGTTGAAGAGGTTCCCGTCTATTTCTAATTTTCTGAATTTTTCTCAGGAATGGATGCTAGATTTTGTCAAATTCTTTTCCGCACTCACTGAAATGATCATGTGATGTTTGCCCTTTATTCTGTTAATATGGTATGTTACATTGATTTTTGTATGGTAAATCAACCTTGCATACCCAGAATAAATCTCACTGTATCATGGTATTAATCCTTTTTACATGTTGTTAGGTTCAGTTTATTACTATTTTGTTGAGAAGTTTTGCTTGTATATTGAAAAAAGATATTGGTTTGTAGTTTTCTGGTGATGTCTTTGGTCTTAATACTGGGGTAGAATGAGTTGGAAACTGTTCTCTTATCTTCAGTATTTTGGAAGACTCTATGAAGAATTGGTGTTAATTCTTCTCTACAAGCTTGGTAGAACTCACCAGTGAGGTTATATGGGCCTGAACTTTGGTTTAAGTGAAGCTTCTTGATTGTTTATCCAATATCTTTACTTGTTATAGATCTATTAAGAATTTCTATCTTTTCCAGAGTCAGTTTAAAAGTTTGTGTCTTTTGCGAATGAATGTCCATTTTATCTAGGTTGTCTAATTAGTTGGCATACTGTTGTTCACAGTACTCTTTTATAATCCATTATAGTCTATAAGTTGATTAGTAAGTCCTTTCATTCTTGACTTTAGTAATTTGAACCTTCTCTGCTTTTTGTTTGTTCAGCCTACCTAAAGGTTTGCCAGGGTTTTTGAACTTTTCTAAAAACCAGCCTTTGGTTTTATTTATTTCCTACATATATATTTTTTAACTCTATATTTCATTTCTTTCTTCTCTACTCTTGTATTTCCTCACTTCTGTTTCTTCAGGTTTAGTTTGTTTTTCTTTTTCTTGCCTTTTATTGTGGAAAGTTAGTTTATTTATTTGAGCTATTTCTTCTTTTCTAAATATATGTCTGTACAGCTATATATGTGTTTAGCACACTCTGTTCTTTGTGTGTTGGGGTGTGTCTTTAATGCTTTGGCAAACAGTTTGCAATTCTGTCTTACCCTTTACTTCCTGCTTGCATAGAGCCTGGAGGTCATATAGAGGTGAGACAACAGGGCCTTCTCGGTTTTTCCTGGACATGATCAGTGCCATGCACATTTGCACATTCTTTTAGTTTTCCAGGACTATGTTGAAATTTTGCAAAACTCCATATGGACATCTTAAACTCCAGTTTTTCTTTTTAATTTTTTTTGATTAGCCTCTTGTTAGCTCCAGTTAGTATTGCTGCCTCTGGCATCTGAAGTCTTAAACAATTGTCATTGATTGTTTTTGACAAATGCCTAAGGTTAAGATTGAGTGAAGTGAACTCTGAGTCAGATCAAATAAAGATAAGTCTCAAGACGGAGTTTTTCAGGGAGCTGCCAGACAGGTCAAATAATGGCATTTTGAGGGAGTTCCAAATCCATTCTACCCCTCCCTTCTACTAGCAAATAGCTTTCTGGTATTTATAGCTGTCATAGTTGTGAAGTAGCTTTCTTTCTTTTCTCCACTGTATTTCGTTTGTTGTCCTTGAAAGTAAATACAGCAAAACATACATTAAATCAATGCAAAACTCCTCAACAAAACAGTAACATGATACAGTTTGAACATGTACAATTCAGTGGCAATTACATTCTTTGAGATGCACAACCTTCTCACCCTCTTTTCTGAGTTGTTCTTCCTCCAGTAACATAAACCCACTGCCCCCTAAGGTTCCTACCTAATCTTTCAAATCGCTATTGTCAATGTGATCCCATGTACAGAGTTCTTGAAAAAACACAATGCTCAAGGCAGACATTTTTTACTAGCTAAGCTAAACTATTGTTTGGTTTTAGGAAGACTTCAGGGGATATTTTTTGTGACTCTAACACCCTGCAGCATGTTTTCTCCTTTTCAAAGTGAGCGATAGAGAGCTTGACATAAAAAAGGCTATGATAATCCTCTTAGTCACCTGTAAGGGGGCTTGGCATTTTGTACGCCCTCGCTTTCAGTGTCCTTTTTTGTTACACCAGCCACTGGTCTCTTTCCAAAGCACTCTGGGGCCTTGTCAGCTTGAACAGCCGTGTTCTCCCTCCTTTTCTTTGTTCTCTTGGGAGATAGCCTTCAGCTTGTAAGGCACCAGCTGGGAAGACGACCTGATAATTTTGGTCTGTAACTTTTTTCTTGCTCCTTATCTCAGTTAAAGTAAACTTGGCAGGCTAGTTCTACTGGTTGAGTCCAGATGCCCAGCATGCATACTTTTAGTCTGATGAAGAGTTTCTTGTAGTTGTTTTGTGATGTGTACTCGTCCAGCTATCTGTGGGCTATGGCCTTGAAGATGCTACATAAGCCTTGCAAAAATGATATATAAGCTGTGATGTAAAAAACTGCTTTCCAGGACTCTGTAAAGACAGCCTGCATTGCCACCAGACTGCTCATAGGTGTCACCTCCTAATAAACTTTGTCTTTCTAATTACAGTATGTTTCATTGGCTCAATTGCTCCAGGATACCGACCCTAATCAGGCAACATTTGTGGTTTAAGGTTTAAAGATTTTCTCAGGATAATAATTTCTGAGGTTCATTTGTGAGGCTCCCAGTTTTGAAGCCTTCTTTGGAACTGTGGAGAGCCTTATAGGTGTTAGGGTTAAGGGCTTGGATGCTAATAGCTGTCTGAATCTGCCAGTCACTCCCTAGAAACCTTATTGGGAAGTTCTACTGTATCCTATGACATCAGAGTGAGTTAGAATTGACTTGACCACATTTTGGATTTGGTTTTCATTTGAAACTGCAGAGATAGGGGATGGAAATACGGTAAGTCAAGGCACCTTAAAGCTTGCTGCTTTTGTTGATATTCAGTCATTTTTCTCACCTAAATGCTTCTAGGATTATTGAAAGTCTTTGGTTAGTTTCTGGAGTTCTGGCTAAGTTGATTTTGACAATTTTTGTCTATGTTCTATTGCTTTTATGGAGAAGGATATTTTCATAGGTCCTTTCTCTATTATTCTCAAAATACTTCTACCACAAGTACATTTGGAAGTTTCCATGCTTGCAGAGTGCTATGGGGATGCTATAATTTACTGTATGTTTATCATTTAATTACATTACACTCATGTATCACATTTTAAATTCTAGAAGCTATGGACTGCCAAAAGAAAGATCTGTTTTGGAAGTAGTAGTAGCCTATAATCCTTACAGGAAATTGTCAGTACAATTAAACTAATGAAATTATTCATCACCTCAAAAGTTTCTTTGCTCCCTGGAAGCAAAGATGGTGATACTGCATCTTACATGCTTTGGACAATTTTTAGGAGGAATCAGTCCCTGGAGAAGGACATCAAGCTGGCAAAGTAGATAGTCAGTGAAAAAGAGGAAGACCCTCAACAAGGTGGACTGACTCAGTGGCTGCATTCTTAAGGGAGAGAGGCTGAAAGCATTCCCACTGAGAAAGGGAATAAGACAAGGATGCCTTTTATTATTATCCTATTTATTGTCCTAGCTAAGGCACTAAGACAAGAAGAAGAAATAAAGGGCATCCATATTGGAAAATAAGAATTAAAGCTATCTTTTTGAGAATACAATCCTGTACATAGAGAACCTCAAAGATCCTATAAGAAAACTAATGGGACCAGTAGAGAGATTCAGCAGAGTAGCAGATCAACCTGCAGAAATGAGTTGGATTCCTATACTCCAACTGTCATGGATTGAATTGCATCCCCACCAAAATATGTGTAGGCACGTGGCTGGGCCATGATTCCCAGTATCTTGTTATTGTCCTCTATTTTGTGGTTTTCCTGTGCAATGTGTTAAAGGGTTAGAGTAGGGCTGTAAATCCCTTCATGGGATCACCTCCCTGCTTCACTGTAAAGGGAGTTTCCCTGAAGAATGGCTTGCATAAAAACGATTGTGGGCATGGCACAGAAGCAGACAGTGTTTCCTCCTGTTGTACACAGGGTCGTTAAGAGTTAAAACCTACTCAACAACACCTAACAACAACAACAGAAGCCAGATTACAAAATTAACAAGATACAGGTGAAATTAATTTTAGTAATAAACCACTGTGAACCCAATATATCCAAAATGTCATTTCAACTAGGAATAGTAAAAAAAACATTAATGAGATTTAAAAATTTGTTTTCTTTGAAATGCAGTATTTTGTACATTTTTATGTTTTATTTAGTATAATTGACATACAACAAACTATATATGTTTAAAGTATGCAATTTAATGGGTTTCATGTTTGTATACACCCATGAAACTATTACTATTATTATTGCTGTTAGGTGCTGTCAAGTCAATTTTGACTTATGACAACTACATGTGACAGAATGTAAGGGCCCTGTAGGATTTTCTAGGCTATAATCTTTATTGGAAACTGTTGCTACAATTAAACTAATGAGATTATTCATCACCTCACAAGTTTCTTCACTCCTTTTCTATCTACTCCCTGCCCTACTTATCTCGAAGCAAGCAGTGATCTGCTTTCTGATGTTATAGATTAGTTTGCTTTTTATGGGTTTATATATAAATGAAATATTATAGTATGTACTCTCTTTGTCTGGCTTCGCATAATTGTTTTTGAGATTCAACATGTTGTTGCATATATCAATTGGTTATTCCTTTTTAACTGATGTGCAGTATATTCTGCTGTATAGAGATGTCACAATTTGCTTCAACATTGAACTATTGGTGAATATTTTGGTTGTTTCCAGTGTTAGATTATTGTAAATAAAACTGCTAGGAACATTCATCTAAAAGTCTGTATATGCTTTTATTTTTAGGGTTAAATACACGGAACATCTGGATCGTATGATGTAAATGTAACTGTTTAAGAAACAGCCAAATAATTGTTGTATCATTATACCTTCCTGGTGGAAGTATATGAGAATTCTAGTTGCTACACATCCTTACTAACATATAGGCAGTATTTTAAATTTTAGGTATTCTAATAAGCATGCTGTGATGTATCATTTGGATTCAATTTGTATTTCCTGAATGGCTAATAAATTTGACCATTGTTTTTAAAAAAAGTTTATTGTGATTAAGAGCTGTTTAACAGTCAACATGAATTTGCCATCTAACACCCAGAACTTTCACCATTACTCTATTCTAACTGCTTTCCCCACCCCCTACTCCCTCAACACTTGCTATGACAGCACACTTCCCCCTTTCATCCAGAACTTCCTGTGACCCTTTGACAAAGCTCTGACCCCCTTGTTATCTCAGCTCCAGTGATGAGACTCTAGAATGGACCTGTGTACATATTAAAGTCCAAAGCTTGTTCATTGCCAGCTGTGCTCCTTGTTTTGTATAGTCCAATTCAGTCTTAGTTGAGAGAGCTGACTGTGGCGTTGGATGCTGTTTAGGGTTAGAGAGTCTGGGGGCCACGCTCCCAGTCTGATGGACCATCAAATGTGGTGTTTTGGTAGAATTCTAGCTCTGCCCTCTAATCTTTCTCCTGCTGTGTCTGGGGTTCACTACCATGTACCCCCTTTGGGAAATTGTTGCTGGTGGGTGGACACCGTTTAATTCTTCTGGTCCCTTACTGAAGCTGACTCTAATCCATACGTCCCCACCCATCTGATGAGCTCATATTTTCCTCCTGTCCTTGATGTCCACTGTTTACCTATGGTCCAGGTGTATTGGGATCAACTGATGTCAATCCCAGCTACCAAGATGGCAGCGTGGTAGTTTTTAAGACCCTAGACGCCACTCACCCAGGTGGTATGCAGAGCATTTTCTGAAGAGAAAGAAAGGAAAGCTTGGGTAGGCCAATGAGTTTGGATGTCTTTTGTAATGTGGCCCCCCGACCCCAGATCCTGTTCTTGTTTCTTTCCAAAGAGGTAGGGCAAATTTAGATAACAGTTTATTTTGAAGTAGAGCAGTTGTGGGTATCTCTTTACTAGTTTGTGCTGTCACATCCTACATATAACCCGAATCCCAAGCACTACGTAATTTGTATAAATCCCTTTCCCTCCCACCCCACCCTTGTAACCATCAAAGATTGACTTCTTTGCTTAAATGATTTGTTGCATCCTCATAATAATGGTCTCATACAATATTTATCCTTTTGCTTCTGGATAATTTCACTCAGAGTAATGCTCTCCAAACGGCTCCATGTTATCAGGTGTTTCCCTAAGCCGTTGTTGTTTCTTATCATTGCATAGTATTCCACTGTATGAATTTACCAAAGTTTGTTTAATCATTTGTCTGTTGATGGGCATCTAGGTTGCTTCCATGTTTTTTCTATTGAGGAGAGAGCTCAAATTAACACTGGGGTGCATGCATATGTTTGGGTGCTGGTCCTTATTTCTCAGGGACATATTCCAAAGAGGGAGATTGCTGGATCATATGGCATTTCCATTTCTAGTTTTCTAAGAAAGCACCAAATTTATTTCCACAGTGGTTGTACCATTGTACACTCCCACCAACAGTGTAGAAGAGTTCTAATCTCTCCACATCTTCTCCAACATTTATTATTTTGTGGTTTTTGGATTATTTCCAGCTTTGTTGGGGTGAGATGGTATCTCGTTGCAGTTCCGATTTAGATTTCTCTGATGGCTAGTGATTGTGAGAATTTCCTCGTGTATCTGCTGGCATCCTATAGGTCTTCTTTGATGAAGTCTGTGTTCATGTTTTTTTGCCCATTTTTTAACTGAGTTGTCTGTCTTCTTCTTGTTGAGATTTTGCAGTATCTGTTTTTAAAAAATAATTTATTTATTTATTGTGATTGAATGAAAGTGTACAGTCCAGTTTAAATTTGCATGCCCACCTATGCGCAGCTCCTACTTCTCCCCTTGCCTGGTAATGTAGCACTCCTTCTTTCTGTTCTATACATGTCATATCCTCTTAACAATCTCCTGTCGCCTCCTCTCCACTCTCTCCACTCCCCTCTAGTAAGAAGCCAGTAGGACTACATCTTGTAGATGCACAGAACCATAAAGTTCACACACGATATGGTCATTCTGTGTCACCAAGTTCAATCCATTCCTGTCTGAGTTGACCTCAGCAATGATTTATGAACTAGGACAGCATCAAGTCTAGAGGCCATGCTCTCAAGGGAACCCCTAGGGCTTCAGACCATCAGTTGTTGTTGCAGTTTTTTAGTGGAGTTCTCAGGGTGCACCCCTTTTCATTCTTGTATTGTAACTAGGACTCAACTTTGTGAGACCCAGCTCCGCTGTCACTGGAGGTGGCCAAGCATCATCTGGTTCTTCTGGTCACATACTGATGTAGTCACCCACTCACGTGGGTCTTTCTGTCTTCTGAGTTCTCTTTCCACCATGTCATTTTTGTTCTTGGTGATCATCTATTCCTGCTGAGTTGGGACCATTTGGAGTACCTCAGATGGCAGCTTGCTAGCTTTTAAGACCTTAGATGCCACTCACCAATGTGGGATGGAAAAGACTCTTAGCGATAGGCTAGTTATGCCAGTTGGCCTCAGTGTCCCCTGAGAACATGGTCCCGGGACCCTCATCCCTACTACTCTGTCCTTGCAACATTGGATTAAGATTGGACGAGTTTTCAGGTTGTGTTGGAGTCCAATTAAATTGATCTTCTTTCTTGTGTGCTGTCATGGATTTCACCCAACCAAATTTCTATCTACTATCTAATCTATAACCAGCCTGCTGCTTCCCTCCTATCCCTTGTAGCCATCAAAGAGTCTTTTCTTCTGTACATGAGCCTGTTTTTAAGTTCTTATAGTAGGAGTCTTGTACAATATTTGTGCTTGTGCCACGGACTAATTTCACTCTATGTAATGGCTTGGCTAATGTCTTCCAATTGAAACCAAGTTATGAGATGCTTCCTAAAATTGTCATTGTTCTCTATCATTCCATGGTGTTCTATTGAGTACATATACCATAGTTTATTTACAGGTTTATCTGTTGTCAGGCATCTTGATTGATTCCATCTTTATGCTATTGTGGACTGTGATGCAATAAACATTTATGTGCACGTATCTGTTCACATGACTACCTTTGCAGTATCTTGTAGATTAGACCTGGTGGCATAGTGGGTTATGTGCTACATCTGCTAACCAAAAGGTCAGCAGTTCAAATCTGCTAGGCACACCTTGGACACTCTATGGGGCAGTTCTACTCTGACCTCCAGAGTCACTTGAGTTGGACCTGACTCAACGGCAGTGAAGGTTTGGTTTTGGTTTTTGTAGATTAGAGAGATTGGACATTGATCAGAAGCCTGGTAGTCAAAGATTGTTTCCCATTCTGTGGTTAGTCTTTTTACTCTTTTGGTGAAGGATTTAGATGAGCATGTGTTTGATTTTTAAGAGTTCCTACTTATCTATTTTCAGTTCTGGAGTCTGAGGGTCATGGGTGATTTTTTTGTAGGCTGTTAATGCCATTAATTAGGGCTTCCATTGTCTTTCCAACTTTTTCTTCCAAAATCCTTAGTGTTTTACATTTTATATTTATGCCTTTGATCCGTTTTGAGATAGTTTTTGTGCAAGTATGAGATAAGGATTCTGTTTCAGTTTTTTACAGATGGATATCCAGTTATGCCAACAATATTTGTTGAAAGACTGTCTTTGCTCCATTTCATGGGCTTTGGGCCTTTATCAAATATCAGCTGCTCACTGTTGGATGATGTTGTATTTGGACTCTCAATTCTGTCCCATTGTTCTCTGTGTCTGTTTTTGTGCCAGTGCCAGGCTGTCTTGATTACTGTGGCAGTATAATCGGTTTTAAAATCAGGTAGTGTGAGGCCCTCACCTTCTTTTTTACTAAAGTTTTACTTATCCAAAGCTTCCTCCTCTGCCATATGAAGTTGGTTGACCATTTTTTTCATGGGGTTGTTTGCCATCTATATATATATTCTTCAATAAAATCACTGTTCAAAGTTTTATCCTTTTTTTGGCTGTTTTCTTACCGCCAAGTTTTGAGAGTTCTTTATTTTTTTGTACCCATCTTATTTTAAGTGCTCAGTGTCCCCATGTGGCTAGTTGCTGTTGTCTTGGTGATTGCAGCACTCTATGTTCTTAGACACTTTGTTATACTACTTTGCAGAACAATTACCCAGGAGATATCTCAGTCACTCTTTGCACTCAGACAGCAAACACACACAAAAAAACTCATAACAGCCTGTGAATTAAATATTATTCTCACATCTGTGAGAGAAGAGAAGAAGAAAGAGACAGAGATAGAGAGATTACACACTCCACTATTCAATAATTTGAGGGGAAATAAAAAATCAGAATATGAGTTCTTCATTGTAGATCAAGCCCCCAGAAAACAATAAATAACCTACCAAGATATCATGTCCTGAAAAAAAGGCAGAATCAATATCCTTCCCTGGGCAAAAAATAGGCTTGAAGTTTTGGCCTGAATTATTATCTCAAAGATGGGGCTGGAAAAAGAAGTGGAGGTCTGAGAGGTGACCTATGTCCTGTAGGGATAAGAACAATCAGGAACTAAAGTCTAAGTCCTGACCAACAAAACAGGGTGGTCTGGAATTCTCAAGTTCATGGGCACAGGGCAAAAACAAGAATTGAAGTAAAGGATAATCAAAGTTAGTTAGGCCACTTAAGCAAAATGATCTATTAGATGGAAACAAGATTGCTACCCTCAGGCAACACCACACAGGAAGTAATAGCCTTTTACAATGTGCCTGCAGGTGCGGATAACAATTACGAAATTACTATTAAATCAAAACCAAAAGATTTAAAAACCTACAGAGTCTCTAAACAGACCACAAAAGTTAACTATGAACTCTTCCCTTTCATTCTAACTTTATCCCACAGCTACGGCTAATTGACTCCCACAGGAAAACCTACTCCCGCACCAGGGTAGTTATCAACCTTGCACCTTCTTACGAAGAACTGAATCAGGGAACACTTCAGCTGCTAGTCTGGTTTAACCTTGTTTTCCAAAACTTGAGTCTTCTTTATTCTTGTTATTAATAGAAACCCAGAGTCTTAAAGTGCTGTCCCCGCACAATGTGTCCATGTGGTGTGTGTAGTTTATGGTTCTATGCATCTATAGGATGCTATCCTACTGGCCTCTTACTAGAAGGGAGAGGAGAAGGTAGAGAGGAGCGTACAGGAGATTCTTAAGAAGGTATGACACATATGGAACCAAAAGGGGGAGTGTGCTGTCACCAGGCAAGGAGAGCAGGAGCTGCAGATATGGGGGCATGCAAATTTAACTTGGATTGTATACTTACACTCAATCACACACACACGCACACACGCACACACACACACACAATGCTGTCCCTGAATCTTGGGTTCCCTTGCCATTTCTTACTTACACTTGACTGAACAAATAGCTCTTGGACCAGTGCCTACCCTCCTACTTGTTCCCACAGTTCATGCTCTGCACCTGGCAGGAAAGCGATATGTTGTGAACTTTGTTTTTTAGTATGTATTTAGAACAATTCAGTTTTTAAATTTCTTTTGCTTCTTTTTTTGTTTTTAATCAAATAGTTTGTCCTTTTGGTCTTAATTTCAAACTGTATCAGCATCCAATTATTCGTATTTTCTTATCTCTTTAATGTCTATAGAATCTGTTGCAGTTTGAAATTTGTATTTCAGTTATTGATAATTTTGTTGTCAGTCTATCTAAGGGTTGATCAGTTTTATTAACCTTTCTAAGGATTTTGATTTTAAGGCTTTTTTTCCTGTTGTTTGTCCATTTTCCAGTTTATTCGTTTCTTCTCTTTATTATTCTGTGCTGCTTTTTTGAGTTTAACTTGTTGCTTTATAAATAGATTATTAACATGGAGATTTAGTTGAATTTCAACCTCTTTTAATATCTCTTAGAGATAAAGTTTTGTTCTAAGCACTGTTTTGGTTGCATCCTACAAACTGTGTTATGTTATATTTTTGTTAGAATTCAGTTAAAAATAGTTTCTAATTTTACTGATTTCTTCCTTCACCTGTGAGTATTTTTAGATGTGCTTTGCTCATTCTCTAGATATTTGGAGATTTAAAAATCATAGTTATTTTAGTTTTTAATTTGATTCTACTGTGCTCAGAGAACATACTCTGGATTACAAATTCAGTCCTTTGAAACTTGTGGTGATTTATTCTGCGGCCCTGTGTCATCTCTTTTGTCAAATGTTCCATGTGCACTTAAAAAAAGAATGTTCCTGTACTCTTCAGGAGTTGACATTTGTGTTGCATATGTGCTAAATGTTGTTATTGTTGTTAACATTTGTGGAGTAGGTCCCTGGCTCACAAGGATCCCGTGCTTAGTGGGACAAAACACTCTCCAGACCTGCACCATGCCCATGATCAGATGTAGATCAGACTTCTGTGGTTCACTGGCTGATGTTTGCAAGCACTTACCAGGTCTTTCTCCCTAGTTCATCCTAGTCTGGAAACTCTGCAGAAACCTATAAAGCATCTTGACAGCATGCCACCCTCCAGTGGCCGATTGCTGGGAGCTGCACGTGGAGGGTACCAGCTGGGAATCAAAACTGGGTCTCCTGCGCAAAATATGAGAATAGGTCAATTAACTTTTTGACTGCTTGTTCTATCTGTTACTGAGGAATGTGGTTTGAACTCTATAATTGTTCAAATGTCTAGTTTTTTCATAGTTATGCCTCGTATACGTTTGCTTCACATATTTTTCTGGCAGCTGTATTAAGTGATGTGCCTACAATGACACAGGGAGTGAGAAATCTGAGATTTAGTGATAAATCTGAGACTTAGAAGTCTGACTGTAAAGGTCAGAATAGAGTATTCCTCTAAGAATACTGACTTTAAGGTATGTCATTCCGTTGAAATAGTATGAAACTTAAAGAACTTCCTAAAACAAAAAGTGAATTTCTAAAAATCTTATATCAGTGTTTAATTGGACTCATTCTTAGGGTAGGAAAGAATTGTCAAGTGAAAGACCAGTCACAGTGAATGTCTTTCGAAACTATTTCTACCTTATCTGTATTATGCAGCTAGATAATAATTTCTATTGAAGTTCTAAAGTCCCTTGTTCATTCCTGTTTATGCACACTGAAATCCGACAGAGGAAAATGAAGAAATTCTTGAACTCAGTGATGCTTAATGTGACATTTATACAGATTGTGGCTCCTTGTCCAGACGTTTAACTGCCTCCTCACACCAGTTCAATGGTCTACATGGGCACAAGGTGGCATGTACCAAGTATTATTAATAGTATTTTTCTCTTGGTTTTTTTTTTTTGTTGTTGTTGTTGGTGTTATTATTTGGTAAGCATTAATAGCCTTTGACTGAAAAGTAAAAGGCTGTTTCTTCTCTCTGCGTAAGATATGTGTCATATCTGGAGGATATGACAGCAGGGATCCTACTGTGCTTCCATCTGTTACATTCAGTGTAATGTCAGGGTGAGGGAGACATTCAAGGACTCAAAGGCAGTATGATGGAGGGATTTTTGTTTCTATCTGTTAATAAAATCAACACAAGATGAAAAACAAAAGCATTCCAATTTATCTCTATAACTCCTTGAATGGAGAAATTGTTAATGTTATAACTTTAAATCAAAATATTAGTATGTTTCATGTTTTCGGGAGTTAGATCACAAAGTGGTTGGGGTGTGAAGGAGAGGAAGAAATGGCAAAGACGTACGTTCTATCCACAGAAGAAAGCTGGTCCTGGTTTGGAACTAAGATATGGGTTAACAAGTGTTAAAGGACTCATCAGAAGAACATCTGGCCTGCAAATTAAAAAGTTAGCAGAAAATTCAAAGTTTCTAACTAGATTCTTCTCTGAAAACTTATCATTTTAAGCTGGTTTTTAAAAGCTACTAGATCTTCTGGCCAAATCCTAAATTCTGTCCAACAAATTCCTTCCTGATTGCATGTTGGAAGAAACTATGTTGGGGTAAGCCTAATCCACATGCATCTGATGGTCACCTTTTCTTTTGTTAGAGGAAGAGAAAGAAATATGCCTTCCCAAGGCCAGTTTAACAGTCATATTGAAAAATTATTGTGTTTATTTCTCAGGGGCAGCAGTGACATCTAGTGGAAAAAAAATACTTCATCAATTTACTAAACGGACAGTCACAATATTTTCTATTTCTGCTTTCAAAAATTTGTCCTTTAATACTGTTTTTTAGTAAAGTCCATTTGCTACTGGTAAGTATTGCACACTTACATGGAAAAAGCTCTCAGTGGCTTATATGACCAGGAATTTGGGCCCAACAAACAGTTGTTCAGCAAGACATTAGATAATATCTGTCATCTACAGATCTCTGGTCATGCAGAGGTTAAAATGCTCCACTGCTAACGGTAAGGCCCGTGGTTCAAAACCACTAGCTACTCTGGGAGAAAGATGTGGCAAGATGCTTCCATAATGATGTACAGGCCTAGGAGGTGGAGCCAAGATGGTGGAGTAGACACATGCTTCCTGTGATCCCTCTAACAACAAAGACTCAAAAGAACAAATGAGTCCTGTACATATGACATCCTAGGATCCCTGAATATCAAAGAGAAGCTGAGAAATTGGGCTGAGCAGTGGAGAAGGGAGAATAGCACCAGCACTACATAGCATTCCATAGACCTGACCTGCCAGGAAATGGCAACAGCCACTTCAAGGTGGCCCATGTGTGGAGGTTGTTGTGTGCCCCCTCCTCAGGAGTAATTGTCTGGAGAACCCACTCACACCTCTGGAGTAAGGGATAGCACCAGATTACAGACAGCTAAGTCTTTGCATGCAACCTCCTGCACTTGGCTCTGAATCTTTTCTGTAAGATGGGCTTGTTTCCTTTCTCTTGGCACTCTTCTTTCTCTTCTCTGCCTGTGCATGATGCTAGACTCGGATGCCATTAACCTAGCTAGAAGCGGGACTCATCAAGCCCACCCTAAGCCATTCTCCTTCTCTGCACAATGCCCAGCTCTGGGGTCTGATGCCATCACCTGAGCCAAAGTAAACTTCCTTAAGCCCACCCTGAGTCATTCTCCAAGACTTGGGAAACAGTTTAGCAAACTTGGCAAAGAGGAGAAAAGGAAAAAAAATTTTTTTTTCTTCTATCAACTCCCCAAGGGACTACACCAGCCTCATGGACACTCAGGGAAAGCTGTTAAACTTTCTCAGTGGATGCAGCCAACTACCTGCACCTATACCAATCACCCCTGACCACACAGGACACTAGGCAAGAGCTCACACCACACACTTGGAAATTGGTCACTGGGAAACCTGAAACAAGAAGCTGGAACACAGTAGGCAAACATAATATAAATAATTATATTTTACTAATATCT
Source organism: Heterohyrax brucei (assembly GCA_028571685.1). Taxonomy (NCBI): domain Eukaryota; kingdom Metazoa; phylum Chordata; class Mammalia; order Hyracoidea; family Procaviidae; genus Heterohyrax; species Heterohyrax brucei. The sequence goes on along the minus strand of CM053151.1, from coordinate 84,943,155 downwards.
CAGGAATAGCAGTCCATATCAAAACACTTCAACGGGCAGACCATGATGTTTCCAAATAGCTTCTAAAACAAAGAATCAAATTTTCCAGAGGAAGAGAACTTTTTGGAATTATCAGAGATAGAATACAGAAGGTTAATATTTAGAACCCTTGGAGAGACGAGGAAGAATATGAGGCAAAATGCAGCAGAACATAATGACAAATTGAGCAAGCTGCAAGAAAGCATTGAGTGGCAAGAATTAGAAATTCAGAACATTAATAATAAAATTATAGAATTAGACAACTAGAAAGTCAAAGGAGCAAAACTGAGACATATGAAACCCAGCATACAAAAAACTGTGTAACTGCTCCCCACTTGACCACCTACCATGACAGCACAATTCTTTTTTCGTCCCTGAAAAGGAGCAGAATTGAGACAATGGAAGCTTGAATTAGTGAGACTTGAGATAAAACATGTGACATCAACATATCTGAGGAAAAAATCTGATAAAAGAACATTTTTAAATCCAGAAATATTAAGAATTATGTGAGAATCTATGAAAAGGAATAATCTATGAGTGACTGGAGTACCAGAACAGGTGAGGATAACAGAAAATACAGACAGAATTGTCAAAGATTTGTTGACAGAAAACTTTCCTGATCTCATGACAGATGAAAAGATACCTATCTAAAACACTCATCAAACTCCACATGAGGTAGATCCCAAAAGAAAGACACCAAGACATGTGATAATCAAACTTGCCAAAACTAAAGATAAGGAGACACTTTCAAAAGTGGCTAGAAATAAATGAAAAATAACCCACAGAGGAGATCCATAAGACTAAGCTTATACTACTCACTAGAAACCATGCAGGCAAGAAGGCAATGGGGTGATGTATACAATGACTTGAAGGAAAATAATTGCCAGCCAAGAATTATTACCAAAAAACCAAACCCACTGGCACTGAGTCTGGTCTGACTCATAGTGACCCTAGAGGTCAGAGTAGAATATCCAGCAAAATTGTCTTTCAAATATGATAGTTAAGCTAGGACATTGCCTGATGAACAGAAATTTAGGGAATTTGCAAAAACCAACCCAACATTAGAAGAAATACTAAAGGGAGTCCTTTGGTTGGAAAATCAATAACACCAGGTAACAACCTAAGACCAGAATGCAGAACAGAGCAACTAGATATCAACCCAAATAAGAGAATCACAAGAATAAATCATAGGCAAAATGCTGAAAATATGGAAACAGAGATGTCATTATATAAACATTATAGCAAAAAAAGAGGAACCCAAAAGAAAATGTAGTTATAGATCTTTCATATGGAGAGGAAGTCAAGGCAACATAAAGAAATTAAAAACTGGTTTAAATTCAGAAAAATAGGGGTGAATATTAAGGTAATCTCAAAGGAAACTATTATTCATATGCATCAAAATAGATCAAGAAAAATGTGAAGTCTCTGCAAACACAAAACCACCAACACTGAAAAAGATGAAAAGAAAACACACAAAGAATAGACTAAGCACAGAAAATTAAATAGAACAAAAGAACTGCCTGTAGTACACAAAAAAGACAGTGAAATGACCTCACTGAGAATGGATAAAGAAAGTGGTATATTCACCCAATGGAATACCATGCAATGATAAAGAACGATGATCTTAGGAAATATGTATCATGGAGTCATCTGGAAGACATGCTGAATGAAATTAGTAGTTGCAAAAGGACAAACACTGTATGACACCACTATCATAAGGACTTAAGTTTTAAGCACAGAAGAAGATAACCTTTGATTGCAAGAGTGGAGAGAGTGGGAGAGAGGTATTCATAGGTTACATGGGAGAGATAGATAGATGAGATATATGGAAATTGGGTTAGGTGAAGGGCATGGAAGTACGCTATAGAGGGGAGGTTAGCAAAACTGGACTATGCAAAAAGTTAAAAGGTTTCCTGAATACAACCTAATGCATGCATCAAGGATAAGGGTCTGGGGACCACATTTTCACTAATTGGCATAACTAAATCTTTTTTTAAGAAAATGTTCTGCACACCACTTTGGTGAATGGCATCAAGGGTCTTAAAAGCTAACAAGTGGCCATCTAAGTAGCATCAATTGGTCCCAATCACCAGGAGCAAAAGAGAAAAGACATGAGGAAAATATGAGCCCAGCAGACAGAAGATACCATACAATCTAAAACCACATCAGCATGAGACCAGAAGAACTAGACAGTGCCCAGCTACCACCAGTGACTGCCCTGACAGGGAACACAACATAAAGTCCGTGAATAAGCCAGAGAAAAATGGATGTGCAGAACTAGAACTCTGTTAGAAGATTATACTTCATGGTCTGTCAGACTGGAGGGTCCCCTGAGGACATGGTCCCTGGACTCTGTTAACCTAGAGCTGAAACCAGTACTGAAACTCTTCAGACAAAGATTGGACCGGACTATGAGACATAGAGTAATGGGGAGGGAGGGAGGCCTAGGGAGGGAGGATTTAGATTAGATAGTTGCGAGAAATCTGGTTAGGTGAAAGCGGTGATAGACACATTAGAAACAAGAACAATATTAAGCGGACTTCAGCATAACTTGAGTACTCCTTCCATCTTAACCCAATATTGCAAAGACAGAGTAGCTGGGGCAGGGGGCAGGGGGCAGGGGACCATGCTCTTAGGCGAAATCGAAGCCAGCTGGCACAACTAGCATTTTGCTAACAGGGCTCTCTGCACCCCACAATGGTGGGTGGCATCTGGGGTCTTAAAAGCTGCTAAGTTGCCATCCAAGGGCACAGCAGATGGTCCCAACTCAGCAGGAACGGATACTCACCAAGGACTGAAATGGCATGTGGTAAAGACAACCCAGAAGATAGAGAGACCCACACGAGTGGGTGCCTATGTCGACTTGGGACTGGAAGAACCGGATGGTGCCCGGCCACCACCAGTGATAGCCGTGATGGAACTCACTAAGTTGAGTTTCACTGGCAACACAAGAATAAAAAGGGGTGCATCCTGAGATTTCCACTAAAAGACCGCAATGGATGGTCCAGTGGCTTCGAGGTTCCCCTGGGAGCATGGCCCCCTGCCCTGATGTTGCCCTTGTCCATAAATCATAGCAAAGGTCCACTCTTTGGACATGAATGGATTGGACTTGGCAATACAGATTGACCATATATTGGATGCACTTTATGGTTCTGTGCATCTATAGGATATCATCTTGCTGACCTCTGGCTGGAGGAAGGAGAGTGGATGGAAAAGAGGGGAAAGGAGACTGTTGGGAGGATGAGACATACGTGGAGCAGAGAGGAATAATGTGCTGTCACCAGGCAGGGAGAGCAGTGGAAGCTGCATATGGATGGGCATGTAAATTTATACAGGAATGTACATTTTCACTCAGTCATAATAATAATAATAAAAGACATAGCGTGATGCCAGGGTGAATGTACTTCTTGGCTTAAATATATACATGAGACCATCTGAGAAGGTCTTGTCCAGAGGTGAGATGCAATGCGAGGATAGATGGAGACAGAAGTTGGTTAAAAGGATAGAAAGTTCAAAGTGGAAAAGAGGAGTGTGCTGTCATGGTAGGGGTTCGAGTGGGGAGCAGTTACAGCTACACAGTTTTGTGTGTGCTGAGTTTCATATGGCAAATTGATTTGGATTGTCAACTTTCACTAAAAGCACAATAAAATAGTTTAAAAAAAATAAGACTTACTAACTTGGAAACCTTATGCCTCACCATAAGTCAAGATCAACTCCACAGCAGTGGGTTTGGTTTTCTCGGTTTTGGACAGATTTCATGTGGGCAAGAGACTAAGACCTCTTTCTAGCCACCCTTCCTCCTGTCATTAGAACTATGATGGAATGTCTGACAGTACCCAGAAACCATGGAGTCTCTGATCATATCCCTGAAAGGCAGTTGGAGATACTAGTGAAATAATATCTCTTAGAGTCCTGGGTTGAGTGCAGAATGAGAAAAGTAAGAGTAAGATGCATACCTGAAGAAGAGAGATTTCTTCATTCTGTAATTTAATGAAACTAATCTAGTGTGGAGCCTTGATGGTGCAGTGGTTAAAACTTAGCTGCTAACAGAAAGGTGAGCAATACGAATCCACCAGCTGCTCCTTGGAAACCTTGGGGAGCAGTACTATTCTGTCCCGTCGGGTCACTGTGAGTTGGAACTAACTCATGAACAACAGATTTTTAACCTCAAGTAAACATTCCCATGCATCTATCTGTTGTACTGTGGTGGCTTGCGTGTTGCTGTGATGCTGGAAGCTATACCACTGGTATTTTAGATACCAGCAGAATCACTCATGGTGACAAGTTTCAGTTGAGCTTCTAGGCTAAGACTGATGAAGAAGAAGAAACTGGCAATCTATTTCGGAACATGGTCTGAACATGCTGCAAAATTAGTCCTTCAGTTCAGAAGACAGTCAAAATACAACCGGGGAAGAGCTGCCCCTTCAAAGTAAAGTTGCCCTAATGACATGGATAGAGTAAAGCTTTCAGGACCTTCATTTGCTAATGTGCCATGACTCAAAATGAAAAGAAACAGTCACAAACATCCATTAACAATAGGAATGTGGAATACGTGAATTATGAATCTGGATCATCAAAAATAAAATAGAGCACAAAAATATTGATGTCCTTAGGTACTGGTAAGTGCAAATGGACTAGTACTGGCATTGTAAACCAGACAATCATATGGTCTACTATGCCAGGAATGACTAAGCAGAATGGCATTGCATTTTTTATCAAAAAGAACATTTCAAAATCTATTTTGAAGTACAATACCAGAGATAGGATAACATCCATACACATATAAGGAAGACCAGTTAATACAACTATTATCCAAATTAACACATCAATCACTAATGTCAAAGGTGAGGAAACTGAATATTTTTATCAACTTCTGCAATCTGAAATTGATCAAATATGCAATCAGGATCCACTGATAATTGCTGGTGATTGGAATGTGAATGCTGGAAACAAAGAAGAAGGAACTGTAGTTGGAAAATATGACCTTGGTTACAGAAACAACATCATGCATGACAGAAATTTGCAAGACCAATGACCTCTTCATTGCAAATATTATTTTTCGACAACATCAATAGTGACTATATATACATGAACCTCAACAGATGGACTACACAGGGATCAAACTGACTACATCCGTGGAAAGACAAAATGGAAAAGCTCAGTATCATCAGTCAGAACAAGGCCAGGGAATGATTGTGGAGCAGACTGTCAACTACTTATATGCAAGTGAAGTTGAAGAAAATTAAAACAAGTCCATGAGAGTCAAATACAACGTTGAGTACAGTCCATCTGAATTTAGAGATTATCTCAAGAGTAGATTTGACTCATTAAATACTAATGACCTAAGACAAATTATAGAATGACGTCATGGACATCACATATGAAGAAAGCAAGAGGTCAATAAACAGACAGGAAAGTGGAGCAAATGAAAACCAAGAACATCAAAGACGTGAGGAAAATATGAGCTCCAGAGGCAGAAGGGTCCATATAATTGGCACACTACATCAGCATGAGATCAGAAGAACTAGATAGTGCCCAGCCACCACCAAAGACTTCCCTGACACAGAACACAGTGTAGAATCCCTGACACAGCATGACAAAAAAGGGAATTCAGAGCTAGAATTCTATCAAAAGACCAGACTTGATGGTTCAACAACTTGCAGGGTGCCCTAAGAACATGACCCCTGGACTTGCTGCTAGCCCGGAGCTGAGACCAGTACTGAAGCCAACACTCCAGACAAAGATTGGACTGGATTATGGGACGTAGAGTGATACAGGAGGTGTATGTACTTTATGGTTTAATATACGTATGAGGCTATCCAGCTGTTTTCTTTCTAGAAGAGAGGGAAGATGGTGGAGGGGAGGGGACAAGTGTTGGCTGAGTGGATGGTGGAAGTAAAGAACGGAAAGGAAGAGTTGCGTAGAGATGGGTGCTCTGGGTTTTATATGGTGAATTCACTTAGCCTGTAAACTTTTACTTACTCAAAAAGAAAAAAAACAGAGACACAGGAAAGCAGCAAAGCCCAAAATGTATCTCAGAAGAGACTCTGAAATTTGCTCTTGAATGTAGAGTAGCTGAAGAAAAGGGAAAAGTGGTGAAGTAAAAGAAATGAAGAAAAGATTTCAAAAGATGGCTCAAAAAGACAAAATAAAGTTTTATAATGACATGTGCAAAGAGCTGGAGACCAAAAACCAAAATGAAAGAACATGATCTCATTTCTCAAGCTGAAAGAACTGAAGAAAAAATTCAAGCCTTGAGCTGCAATATTGAAGGATTCTACAGGAAAGTATTAAGTGACACAGGAAACATCAAAAGAAGATGGAAAGAATACACTGTCATTATACCAAAAACAACTGGTCTGTGTTCGACCAATTTAAGAGGTAGCACATAATTAGGAATTGATGGTACCAAAGGAAAATGTCAAAGCTGCATTGAAGGCACTGGCAAAAACAGGGATCCAGGAATTGGGAGCATAGCAATTGAGGTGTCTCAACAAATGGCTGAAGTGCAGCTGTGAAATTTGGAAGACAACTACCTGTTCAGTCAACTGGAAGAGAGCCACATACGTGCTCATTTCCAAGAAAGGGGATCCAACAGAATGCAGAAATTATGGAATAATCTCGTTAATATCACACACAAGTAAGATTTGCTAAAGATCACTCAAAAGGGGCTGCAGCAGTATATCGACAGGGAACGGCCAGAAATTCAGGCCAGATTCAGAAAAGGATGTGGAACCAGGAATATTGCTGCTGATGTCAGATGGATCTTGGCTAAAAGCAGAGAATACCAGGAAGATGTTTACCTGTGTTTTCTCATCTAAGCAAAGGCATTTGACTGTGTGACTCATAACAAATTATGTATAACATGGTGGAAAATGGGAATTTTAGAACACTTAATGGTCCTCGTGCAAAATCTATACGTGGATCAGGACATTGAATGGAACAAGGGGACACTGCATAATTTAAAGTCAGGAAAAATTTGTGTCAGAGTTGTGTCCTTTCACCACATCTATTCAATATTTATTCCGAGCAAATAAACTGAGAAGTTAGACTCTGTGAAGAGGAACATGGCATCAGGGTTGGAGGAAGATTTATTTAACGATCTGTGCTACACAGATGACACAACCTTGCCTCTATAAAGGAAGAGAACTTGAAACACTTACTGATGAAGATTAAAGATTACAGCTGTCAGTATGGATTATTCTTTCACATAAAGAAAAACAAAGGTCACAACTGGACCAATAAACGACATCATGATAAATGGAGAAAAGATTGAGATTGTCAAAGATTTCATTTTACTTGGACCCACAATCAACGCCTGTGGAAGCAGCAGTCAAGAAATCAAAAGGTGCATTGGGAAAATCGGCTGTGAAAAACATCTTCAAAGAGTTAAAAAGCAAAGATGTTACCTTAAAGTCTACGGTGCACCTGACCCAAGCCATGATATTTTCATTTAAATCACATGCATGTGAAAGCTGCACAATGAATAATGAAAATAGTGAAAGAATTGACACCTTGAAATTGTGGTGTTGGAGACAAATACTGAATACACTATGGACTGCCAAAAGAACAAACAGATCTGTCTTTGAAGAAATACAACCAGAATGCTTGTTACAAGCAGGGAAAGAGACTACGTCATACACACTATGGATCTTTTTTCAGGAGGAATCAGTCCCTGGAGAGGATATCATGCTTTGTAAAGCAGAGAATCACTGAAAAGGAGGAAAATCACCAATGGGACAGATTGACACAGCAGCTGCAGCAATGTGCTCAAGTGTAACAAAGATCGTGTGTATGAAGCAGGACTGGGCAGAGATTTTGTTCCATTGTACACAGTCACTATGGGTCAGAAGTGACTGGATCGGCACCTAACAACAACACGTGCTCAATTTCACTTTGTTTTAATCAATTTACTTCGGATGAGAATATTTGTGTCTCCTCAACAGCCAATGCCTTTGTAGCAACCCTATAGTTCGGAGTGGAACTGCCCCATAGAGTTTCTGACTGATTTGAACTGCTGATCTTTTGGCAAGTAGATGAAGCACTCAATCACGAAGCCACCAGGATTTCCATTAGGAATAACTTTAAATAAAATTCCAAGAGGTAGGAAACAGTAAAATGTTGATAGTAGCACTACCCAAAAGTGCCAGGTACTCTTCCAAGTGCTTTACACAAATTAACTCATTTTTAACCCTAAAATAACACCTAAAGGAACTACTGTCATGCTCATTGTACAGACTGTTGTTAGTTGCCTTGAGGTTAATTCCAGCAACAACAGTCAAAACCAGGATTTATGTGATCAAAGCCACATAGCTAGAAAGTGGCGGTTAGAAGCCATGCAGTCTGATTCCAGAGCCTGAACTTATTCACCCTGTCTTCAGGCAGGGGCTTGTTGACTAATGATGGGAGCAGCAGGGCAGGTTAGGGTGTTACAGGAGAATCAAGTGCTGTTGGGAGGAGCCAGCTTACATGACAGTAACAGCTGCATTTACTTACTAAACACTGGCTATGAGCTGGAAACCCCTGGTGCCGTGGTGGTTAAGGGCTACGTCTGCTAACCCAAAACTTGACAGTTCAAATCCATCAGGCACTTCTTGCAAACTCTATGGGGCAGTTCTACTCTGTCCTATAGGGTTGCTATGAGTTGGAATTGACTCAACGGTAATGAGTTTTTGGTTTGGCTGTGAGTCAGGCACTGAGCTAGGGATTTCACATACATTCAAAGAGATATTCAGTACAGCACCCAGCTGAGCGTCTAGCATATGATGAAAACTCAATACGATGATCACGTTTAATCCTCTCAGCAGCTATTTTAGATAGGTATTTTAACTGTATACACTTTGCTTCCACTTTGAGAAATTAAGTACATAGCCCAAGGTCAGATAACATTAAGTGCTAAAGCCTGCATTTATATACATCTTACAAATTAGAAAACTGAGTGTTATTTGGAGTTAAACCTTAACCAGTACAACAAATATATATCAGAAATGAATAAAATTACATGTTCTTTTCTTTAACTTTCAAACTCTCAATTTAACATATAAAGATTATTTCCCTGACTCTCCTCTTTATACATTCCACCTAAAAAATTCCCAAGATACCAGAAAATGAAGGGAAACTTAAAGCCAGAACAGTGATCATAAGTTAAAACTAAATGATCCTCAAGGATCAGATATAAACAAAAGGCTAATGTGCTAGTGTTTTAAGAATCTTCAGGAAATAGGACTTGAGACCACAACCACAGACTCTGCACAGATGGAGCTGGCATGGAGCTCTCTGCAAACCTGCAGCTCGTGAAACAAGAGGAAGAAAAATCTACTCACTAGCACGTGTGGAGACAGGTGTGAAAACGGATGAGTAGGCTGGACCACAGACGGAAAAAAACTCATCAAGAGAAATCTGAACCCACAACCTCCTCTATGAGTGGCCTTCAAGGTGAGGAAATTAAAAACTCATATAATAGAACAAAGAACCCATTTCTGTCAAATAGATTCTGACTCATAGCAACGCTATGGGGGCTGGGGAGCAGAGCTGCCTCACGGAGTTTGCAAAGACAGCTGGGAGATTCAAACTGATGATCTTTTGATCAGCAGCTGAGTTCTTAAATCACTGTGCCACTAGGGCCCCTAAAACAGATGCAGAATCAGAAAACCCTGAGGGTCCTACCAAAGCCAAGTTGGGGGGTAAAAATCAAGACAACTTCAGAACCCAGAGTATGCAGGATTCTTACAATAACACTGGCAGAAGATGAACTCAGAAATTAAAAATGAAGTGACACCCACAAGAGACAGCATATCAGACAAACAATAAATACAACCAACACCCAGACTCTGCAGATGAATAAGCAATATGAAAGTATACTCAGCAGTCTTTACAGACGAAATGACAATGAGAAACTCTAATTTAGGAAAAAGGATATTATGGAAGAATAGTGAGGAATTGACAGATGCAGGGGGAAAAAGCACTCAGAAGATGATGCAGAGAGTAAAAGAAATGAAATCTATGAAAACAAATTTAAGAAAAATTTCATTCTCACTGGGCCCTCCTCAAGTTCTCTTATCTTTCAAACCACCTTAAAAAATCCTTTGCCAGAAACAAGATAACAGAGCCAAACAATTTCAGGGCTATCTCCAACTCTTATGTCTGAGGATGGTGTCCACTGAGAGAATACAGTACTTACTGACATTGCTGGGCTTTATTTTCCTTGACACTCTTTTTTTCTGGTGCCTATTTTGGCTATAATTGCTAATGAAAAGTCTGTTGATGAGAAGTTCGTGTTAGTTTGATTATTTTTCTTTTTTTCCCAGTAAGTTGTTCCCTCACCCCTACCCTCCCTCCTCTCAGCCTCAGTGGTTTTCAAAGATATTCTCATTATCTTTAATTTGTGCAGTTTAACTCTGGTAAGTTTAAGTGTGGACTTCTTCATATTTATCATAATTAAGGTTCATTGGATTTTTCCATCTTAAGATTCAAATCTGGGAAGATTCTCTTCCATTATCTTTTTGAGTATTCCCTCTGTCCCATCCTCTCTACTTGGTCCACCTGAAGTTTTTATTAGTCATATGTTGGAGCTTCTCATTTTGTTTTTCATTTTTCTTAAAATCAAAGTTATTATATTCCTGTGTTACTCTTTGAAAAACCGTGACAGTTCTTTCTGCATAAGTCCAGACTTCTCTGCAAAATGTCAAATCACGTTGAGCAGAACCACGTGATCCCTTTAAGGACCGTTTACTGACAGATTCTCTTATTTACCCTCAGAAACCCTGGTGGCATGGTGGGTAAGTGCTGCATCTGCTAACCAAAGGGTCAGCAAATCGAGTCTGCCAGGTGCTCCTTGGAAACTCTATGGACATTTAGAGATGTGACAGTAAACATCAAAATGCCAAAAGCCAAGTGCCGTCGAGTCGGTCAACTCTAAAAGATTAAAATGTCTAATATTGGTCATAATAACTAAAAACTCTCCCTGAAGCCTTGTGTTTCATCTCTATGTATTGAAAGTCAGTACACACTCATGTAGATTTTGTGGACAGATCATCACGAAAGAGGTACAGTGCCCTTTTTTGGTTTGTACTAACTCCCTCAAGTAATCCATTCCTGTTTTATTGCTGTGGTTGTTGTTGTTAGGTGCTGTCAAGTTGATCTGACTCATAGCAACCACTTGTACAACAGAACAAAACACTGCCTGGTCCTGTGTCATCCAATCGTTGCTATTTTTGAGCCCGTCGTTGCAGCCACTGTGTCGATCTATCTTGTTGAGGGTCTTCCCCCTTTTCACTGGCCCTCTACGTTTCCAAGCATGAAGTCTTTCTCCAGGAACTGGTACCTACTGGTAACATGTCCAATCTGTCTCTAGAAGCAGGCTAACAAAGACGGAATTGCTTCATGAACAGAGTTGAAGTTGTGATTTTAAGTGTTCCCAATGCCAGGCAGACCTAATCCTCAGTAGATCCTGGAGACGAGGTTGTTAGTAATGATTAAGGGTGGAAATGAAGTGAGTAACTTTTCCCCAAATCCTCTATACTACGCAAAACAAACAAAAAATCGGAGGGATAGAGAATGGTGTGACTTGTCAGTACAGAAGACTCATTTTCCTTTAAACTAAGGACCACTACTTAAAAACTTAACACGTTGTTTTTTGGTGGCCTTAAGTTGGTTGTGACGCACAGTGACCCTACGCACAACAGAACAAAATAGTGCCTGGTCTGGCGCCGTGTCCACAGTCGTTTTTATGCGTAAGCCCATCGTTGCAGCCACTGTGTCAATCTATCTCGTTGAGGGCCTTCCCCTTTTTGCCCTGTCCTCCACTCTACCAAGCATGATGTCCTTCTCCAGGGACTGATCCTTCCTGACGTAATAGGTCCATGTGTGTGTAACACGCACTCATTCCATCTTTGCTTCCAAGGAGCACTCTGGTTGTCCTTCTTCCAGACGAGATGTTTGTTCTTTTGGCAGTCCGTGGTGCAGTCAGCATTCTTCTCCAATACTACAATTCAAAGGCATCAATTCTTTTTTTTAAGTTAAAAAAATTTTTTTATTTAACATGACTGAGTGAAAATGTACATTCCCATATAAATTTACATGCCCACCTATATGCAGCTTCCACTGTTCTTCCTGCCCCGTGACTGCACACTATTCCTCTCTGCTCCATACACGTCTCATCCTCCCAACAGTCTCCTTTCCCCTCCTTTCCACCAACTCTCCTTCCTCCAGCCAGAGGTCAGCAGGATTATATCCTACAAATGCATAAAACCATAAAGTGCATCCAATATATGGTCACTCTGCATCGCCAAGTCCAATCCATTCATGTCCGAAGAATGGAGCTTTGTTACTATTTATGGGTAAGGGCAGCATCAGGGCCAGAGGCCATGCTCTCAGGGGAACCCTGAAACCTCTGGACCACCAATTGCAGTCTTCTAGTGGAAATCTCAGGGTGCAACCCTTTTTTTCTTGTGTTGCAAAGGCATCAATTCTTCCTCTGTCTTGTTTATTCATTGTCCAGCTTTCACATGCATATGATGTAACTTAAAATACCATGGCTTGGGTCGGGCAAACCTTAGTCTTCAAGGTGACATCTTTACTTTTTAATATTTTAAAGAGTCCTGTTATGACAGATTTTCCCAATGCAATGTATCTTTTGAGTTCTTGACTGCTGCTGCCGTGGCTGTTGATTATGCAGCCAAGTAAAATGAAATCCTTGACAGCCTCAACAAAAACTTAACACTAAGCTCACATTTTTCCTACATTTACCCACCATTGAATTTAGTAGGTACACACGTACCCACACATACATACATTTATATGTATATATGCTAGTACTCTGAATAATTTTTTCAACTTTATATTTTTATGAAAAGTATGATTTACAGAAAAGTTGCAAAAATAGTATAAGGACCTCCCATATACCTATCAGACTTACAAATCATTTCTGTTTTGCACCTTTTACTTTATTATTCTCTCTGACTTTTATGTGTTATGTGTTTTTATGTATGCATTTATATATACGTATATATGTATTTCTGCACCTTATACAATGTTTAACAAAAGTGAGAATGAGTATCTTTACTTATCACCAGTCTTAGGGAGAAAGTATTCAATATTTTACCACTAAGTATGAATATAGCTGTGAAAATTTCACTGGTATTACAAGGGAGAGGGGATGAGGATGGAAAAGCACTAAATAGAAAGAAAAAATTTTCACCAATGCCTAGTGCCTGAAAGTTTTTAATCACGAATAAGTGCTAAATTTGTCAAAAGTACAATCATCTTTATGCTGCTAGTATGGTGAATCATTGAGTAATTTTTTTTTAGAGGTAACATTGCTGTATTCTTTTGCTCTCTTATGTTTTTTTACTGTGATGAAAATATACACAGCACATCCACCAATTCAAAAATTTCTGCATGTGTAATTTAGTGACACTGATTACATTCTTCGTGTTATGCAATCATTATCAATATCCTTTGCTGTATTTTTCCACCACAGTGAACATAAACTCAGTGCTCCTAAGCAAAACTCCTCTTTCACTTTGACTTCCACCTTTAGCAATGCTAATAATCTCTGGTTTCTAATATTGCAGCTAGAGCTCAGGGCCTGTCCCTTCTGCCAAGGGTCAGTGTGTCTCTAGTTTTTAGCTGCTTTTAGTCACTTTCCAGTGCTTCAAGTAGGTATTAATTACCATTAATTTAAACTCTATGAAGAGTTTAAAGTTGTTATCTGTGAGAGATTTGGGCTAATATAAACTACACCACCATTACCCAGATAGTAATGTGGATAACTGTAAATTCCAGTTTTTATTTTTCTGAATCTTTTAACTTTGAGGTGATGTTCCTAGAAAAAACTCTGGGTTCACACCACCTGTGGTGAAGCCAGTCTCTGAGAAGGGAGGTTGGGGTAAAATAATTTGCAAGCTGCCATTGCAAAGAGACAGAGGACATACTCATCCTCAGAGGCTGTCTGCATTTGTCAGACAAGGTCAGGGTTATTAAAGGCAGAGCCTACATGCTGGTGCAGGGGTAGGTGTCAGGGAAGAAACAATATGGGAAATTGAGGGGAGTGTCTGTCCAAGGGCAGGCCTCGGGGGTCCAGGCCTCAGGAACTGGAGTCCAGGGCTTCTTGACTGTCACCTGAACAGGGTGTTGTTGAACTGGCACCTCCACTTGTTTGATGATCCTGAGAAGGAGGCTGCAAAGGCTGTGAAGGTTTTATCTTAGTAGCTCCTGTAGGTTAATGTGTGATTTCCTGCCTGAGCCATGTAATTTTAGGAAGCCAGGAATTTTAAGAAAAACAGGTAAAGAATTAGTCCTGACTGCCCACTTGGATATGCCCTGTTGTTTGAAAATGGTGCTTTTCAGGCCTCCAGTTTCACTAAGACTGTTTGAACTTAAACATTTGTGTGGCTGAGATAAATGGGAGCTATTGGACATATTTGGCCATGTTTCCATTAGCAGTGCTTTATTTTCTGGGAAGGTAATAGGAAGCAGAGTATCTAACTACTCTTGTTCTGAATTGCAAGAGTGTTCTCCATGCTGAAAAAGTACTCTGTCAAAGCAGTCAAAGAGAATTCTTTCAGCTGTGAGTCATCCTTCTCATCAAACGCCTCATGACATCACTTGCTTCTTCTGTCCATCTATTAGGCAGAGGAGAACTTCCCACCCCCTTCCAGACAGCTCTGTTTTATTAATTTTGTGTATTAGGCTGCTGTGTACGGTTTTGTTTAAGGGAAGTATACCACTGTCAAGGAAAGAAAAAAAAAAAAGCTTGTAATTCCCAGCCTAGAGAATCTCCAAGAGCCTCTACAATAGTGCAATGTATTTTAGTGTGCTTGAATTATAGAAGAGTAAAGTATGTATGTAAAAATCATCATTAACATCATAATTCCTTGTCCTCAATGATCTCCTTCAAAATGCTGATCTCTTAGTAAGAGATAGACTTACTTATCAACCAAACGTGCCTCTGGTTTCTTTCTACTGGAAGTCATTCAAGGATAATACAAAGTTTTTTTTTATTACTGATTGTTTACTATTAATATTACTAAACTGTATAGTTCTACTCTTTCCTAATAGCAATAGCAATAAAAGACAAGGAAGAGATTTGTGCTCAGAAATATGTGCTGTTTCAAGCAAATGTTACTTAAGCTCAAAGTTGAAACCTATTGCTGTGCTTGCTGACCTCCCACAGTCAGACATATTTGCAGAAGATTGTCATTGCTTTAGGGTTTCTGCAATCATCTTTCTGAACAATTGTAAGTGTCTTAGTCATCTGGAAACTCTAGTGATGTAGTGGTTAAATGCTACTGTTGCCAAACTGAAAGCCGGTTTGTTCTGCCTGTCACTGCACCCAAATTCAGAGACATGGAGAAAAGACTCAAAATATGCTTTATTAACATACAAGTAGGCAAGCCTGGGAAACAGTGAGAACAGCTTCTCCAAGACTGTCCTGCTTGGCTTACAATTACAGTGACTTTTATAGCCAGATTACAAAAGGAGTTTGTATAAAAAAGAACAGGGAGTCACAAGATTCCATTACATCTTATTGAAGAATGTAAGTTACCCCAAATCATCACCTCCCTGAAGTTTTTGAAGTAACTAATTCACTACCCTGGAGACAAGGAAAGAAATGCAAGTAGGTGACCTTTACACACTGATAGTATGACTGCTAACCCAAAGCTGGCAGTTTGAATTCACTAGTTGCTCCTTGGAAAATATATGGGGCAGATCTACTCTGTCCTACAGGCTTGCTATGAGTTGGAATTAACTCATGAGTTGACAGCATGGGTCTGGTTGGTTTTTTAGCCATCGAATGCTGCTGTAACAGAAATACCACAAATGGATAGCATTAACAAATGGAAGTTTATTCTCTCACAGTCCAGTAGGCTAGACAACTCTGAATTCAGAGTGCTGACTCCAGGGAAAGCCTCTGTAATGGCTTTGGCAGGAGGTCCTTGTCATCAATCTTCCCTCGCCTTGGAAACATCTCACAGCAAGAATATCAGGTCCAAAGGAAGTACACTGCTCCTGGCAGTGCTTTCTTGGTGATATCAAGTCCCTAATTCTCTGCTTGCTTCTCTTTATGTTTATCTTTTATAAGATAAATGGTGGTGTAGGTCACAACCCAGGGAAACTCCCTTTACATTGCACCAAGACTGTGACCTTAGTAAGGGTATTCCAGTCCCACCCTAGTCCTTCTTGAAATAATCCAATGTAGCCTGATTAACCACAAGCAGAGATTAGGATTTACAACGTATGTGGAAATTATAATCACTAGAGGACAACCACACAGTACTGGGAATCATGGCCCAGCCAAATTGCTACACACATTTTTGGGGGAATATAGTCCAATCCATGAAAATGACAAATGCAGAAAAGATTAAAGTTGTCAAGGACTTCATTTTACTAGGATCCACAATCAACACACGTGGAAGAAGCAGTCAAGACATCAAAAGATGCATTGCATTGGGAAAATCAGCTGTAAGAGATCTCTTGAAAAGTGTTAAAAAGCAAAAATGCCAACTTCAAGACTAAGGTGCATCTGATCCGGGCCTTGGTGTTTGCAGTCATCTCATATGCAGGTGAGAGCTGGACAAAGAATAAGGAAGACAGAAGAACTGACACCTTTGAACTGCAGTGTTGGGAAGAATATTGGATATACCATGGACTGCCAAAAGAAAGAATAATCTGTCCTAGAAGAAGTACAATTAGAGTGCTCCTTAGAAGCAAGAATGGCTAGAGTATGTCTCACATACTTTGCACATGTTATCAGGAGGTATCTGTCCCTGGAGAAGGACATCACGCTTGGTAGAGCGTCAGTGAAAATGAGAAAGCCCTTCAACAAGATGGACTGACACAATAGCTGCCAACAATGGGCTCAAGCATAAAAACACTTGTGGGCACGGCACAGGGCTGGGCAGTGTTTCATTCATTCTATGCCAGGTCACTGTGAGCTGGAACCAACTTTACAGCAACTAACAACCTAACAACTCTTCAGTTTTCTAAACTGTAAAATTAGCAAGATATCCTGTATGGGTGGCTTTGCAACTAGAATGCTGTACACATACAAAACACTGATAATTTCAGTACTATTTTGTAAGTGCTGTGAGAGGGCTGGGTCTCTAATTCTACAGTTATATTTTAAAAATAAGATGTTCTCAGCTCAAATAAAATATTTATTTATTTATTTTTGTCAGAAGGGTAATTGTAGATAATCACAGGGAAATGTGTCGGTGTCTGCACTTTTCATTTGAAAATGAAGTCCCTTGCTTTAGATATGACAGTCTCGCTCTTGCATACATATTTAAAAATAGCTTTTTCTTAAAAAAAAAAAAGAAAATGCAGAATAGCTACTGCTGGCAGATAACTTGACAGTAATAAAGAGCAAAGTTTTTAGAATTAAAAGTAGCAAGCAGTAAGAATTGGAGAAGCAAAGGCCAAGAAGCATCAGTGAACAGGCTGGTTTGGTTATAGCAGATAGTGTTAGTCGAAAATGAGGAAAAATCAGCGGCGTCAGACTAGAGAAGGTCTTGAACTGTCCATTACCCAGAGCTCTTGCATTTCACACGATGGTGCAGGAAACTGCACGGGGATCTGATCATGAGGAAGCCCTGTTTAAGAAAGCTACTTCTGATAAAGGTGTGAAGCAGGATCCAAGAGCAATCTCGCCAACTATAGAATTCTATGAATTGTTGTTAGTGTTAGTTGCTGTCCACTTGATTCCGACTCATGTGATTCATATGTGAAGAGTAGGACTGCTTCACAGGGTTTTCAAGGTTGTGTCTCTTTGGAAGCTGGTCACCAGACCTGTCTTCTGACACACCTCTGGGTGCGTTCAAACTGCCAATATTTTAGACAGCAATCAAACACTGAAATGTTTGTATCACTCAAACCACCCCTGCAGAAACCTCAGTGTCATCAAGCCAATTCCAAATCCTAGCGGCCCTATAGGACAGGGTAAACTGCTCCATAAAGTTTCCAAGGAGTGCCTGGTGGATTCAAATTGCCAATGTTTTGTTTAGCAGCCATAGCACTTAACCACTATACCACCAGGGTTTCCTTGCACCACTCGGGTCTCCCTAATTATGTAAATATGTTCTATTTTACTTTATTGCTGTGCAACATATCATGAACTTAAGAGTGAAGTACAGTAAGTGCACATAATTTAAGGACTAATAAACACTTCCCTTTTAACTTCTTTAGTTTTTTTCTACCTGTTCCTAAGCAATAGTTTTACCTGTCTTTGACCTTTATATCATATCATCATACTAAATGTTTCTGTGATTGCTTTTTTCTCACTCAATATTTTTGAGGTTCTCCTCAGTATTCGTGCCTATAGTTGTAGTTAGTTCCTTGTCACTACTGTATAATATTCTATCGTTTGAATATGCCACATTTTTTTTCCTTTTGGTAGGATTTTCCTTTAGTAAGTGTCATGAATTTATTTGTGTCCCTCAAAAAATATGTGTAACAATTTTGCTAGACAACAATTCCCAGTACCACGTGATTGCCCCTCCTGTGTGTGATTGTCCTGTGCTGTGAATGCAGATCTCTGCCTGTGGTTTATAGGCTGGGTTACGTGAAAGAGGATGAGTGTGGGACTGTAACATCCTCCTAGTGGAGTTTCTCTGGAATGTGGCTTGTGCCACTTTTGTATTATGAGAGACGAAGGTATGCAAGCAGGGAGCTGGGGGCCTTGTACCATTGGGAAGGCAGTGCCGGGGCAGAGAGCATCTGGCAGTGCCGAGGGCAGAGTGCATCCTTCTTACCTGAAGTACCTGCCCCGAGATGCTCCCAAACCAGAGAAAGACTGATGCAAATTCAAGCACCTTCCTCCGGAGCTGGCAGAGAGAGTGATCCCCTGGAGCTGGCACCCTGAATTCGGACTTCTAGCCTATTAGACTGTGTAAGACTAAACTTTTCTTTGTTAAAGCCATCCACTCATGGTATTTCTGTTACAGTAGTACCAGATGACTAGGACAGTAAGTTTCCTATTTTTTTCTCTTATGTACTGTGCATTTTAAGCATACTTATCCACATGTCCCCTAGTGTAAATGAAAATGTTTGTCTTGAGTAAATAAAAAGAGGTGAGATTGCTGGATCATTGGATCATTGGAAATGGCATTTTCCATTTTTAAGGCAATACTTGGATTGTGAGGCAATATTTAGATAAAAATTGTTATTCACCTTTATGGTAAAATTTAAAATGCTATCAGGAGTACTATGAGGTTTCTGTGGCTTCACATCCTCCCTGACATCTAAAACTGAGCAATTAAAAAAATGTTTCCATTCTGTTAAGTGTGAAATAGTATCTTGTTATTGTTTTAAGTTCTATTTTTCTGATCACCAATGATCATATTGTAACTAGAAGGAGTATGTTCTTCTGTGTTTAGTGGACATCCATGTTTCCTCTTCTGTGAAATAGGTCTCTGTATCATATGGTTGGTTTGCCTTTGTCTTGGTTATCTACTAGACAACCTTTGTCTTCTACAGGGTTTGACAAGTAAGAACTTAATTGTTCTAAGTGCTACATACCTCGTTGCTGAGTATCAGTACAGTCGCCTTCGAAGTACTCTCCTTGAGAAGCTATGCACCAATGCCAATGTCTAGACCACCCTTCAAGACAATTTCAAAACTTTCTGGAATGGCCATTTCCCACGGTGGCACCGTGGCAAGTTTACAAACTAAACTGTATAGTTGTTTGTGAGAGAGTTTTTAGCCAGTAAAAAAGTTACTACATTGGAACACCCTACCTACTCACCTGACCTGGCCCTCAAAGATTTTATCCTTTACCCAAAGATAAGGGAAATATTGAAAGAATGACATTTTGATGAGATTCAAAACATCAAGGATACTACCACGACAGCTCTGATGGACATTTCAGAGAAAGAGTTCCAAAATTACTTTGAAGGGCGACTAGGTACTGGCATCAGTGCATGGCTTCCCAAGGGGAGTACATTGATGGTGACCGTAGTGACGTTCAGCAATGAGGTATGTAGCACTTCTTCTAGGATGAGTTCGCCAACTTAGTCATCAGTCCTTATGTGTGGCTTCCGTAGGTCTGTTTCTAAGATCTGTTTTCTGGTGAATTCCTTTTTTTTTTTTTTTTTTTACTTATTTGAATTTTTAAGACTAATCAGCTAAAATGATCTTCAATAAAGCTTTCGTCTGCAGAAATTTTTAAGAGCTTCTTGAAAAGACTTGGTAATCATTGAGGATTAGTTTGCCACCAGAGGGAGCCCAAAGGGGTCCCTGAACACAGCTGAGTGACACTGGAGCTTACACAGATGGGGAAGTCTAATTTACTTGGCACTTTACGGACAATTTTCACTATTACTTATATTACTGTCTCAGGATTTTAATGAATTTTTTACAACTTGAAGCACCTTTGTTTTGGTGTTTTATTTTATTTCAATGTCCTTTGTCACTGAAGCCCTATAAGGTCCACCATGTGTCGTGGATTGAATTGTCTCGCAAAAATATGCGTATGAACTTCCCTGGGCTATGATTCCCAGTATCGTGTGGCTGTCTACCATTTTGTCATCTGATATGATCTTCCAGAGTGTTGTAAATCCCATCTCTGTGATGTCAGTGGGACAGGATTACTGGCAGTTATGCTAACGAGACAGGACTCACTCCATAAGATTAGGTTTAGTTTTAAGACAATCCATTTTAAGATACAAAAGAGAGAAGCAAGTAGAGGGACCTGGTAATTTCATACCACTAAGAGACAAGAGCCGGGAGAATCGTGTGTCCTTTGGACCTGGAGTTCTTGGGCTGAGAAGCTGCTGTACTGGGGGAAGACTGATGACAAGGACCTTCCTCCAGAGCTGACAGAGGAAACTTTCACCTAGAGCTGATGCCCTGAATTTGAATGAAGCCTACTAAACTGTGAGAGGATGAACTTCTTTATGTTAAAGCCATCCTCTTGTGGTATTTCTGTTATAGCAGCTCTACATCTCTAAGATTGCATGAAATGAAAACACTTGTTCAGTATTATCCTCAGTCTAATGACGTGTCTGCTTCTGTTCTTATATTGCTCCCCAGTCACTGCAGTCTTGACCCTTCCTCAGATTCCAGAACCAATCCTGAATGTGGAAGTTAGTTCATTAGCTCTCATAACTTTCTACAGATCCAGCCTGTTCTGTTGTCCTCTGTTGGCCAGAACTGTTAGTGGGTACTGTCACCTCCTAAACCCTTATTGCAAGTCACAAAGTTTGTGTTTTGTTCTTCTTCATCTAAGTTCCTGTCTTGAAAATCAGTTCCTCTACGACTGTGTTCTTCCAAGAGACCATAGTCCTTTCCTGAAACCCAGAAAGACAGGAACTGTGAACCTGCCCCTCAAGGCATGCATACCTAGGCATCCAGAGCACCTGTCTCAGCTTGAACTTTCCTTCTAGTATCTATTTTACACTGATTTCTGTGACAGGGGCTAATCCAAAAATATAGGCAGGTCACATGTCAAGAGTCTCTCTGTCCCGGCTGTTAAGAATCTCAAAAATAATTTTATACTCAACTTCTACAGCTTTTCTTTAGGAGCAACTGAGTGAAAGTTTCTTGACTTACTTTCATTTATGTATTCAGCTGAAGAGGCTCTATGCTGTGCACTCAGGAATATGTAATAAACAAGGTTGACAGATCCTTATTGTTTTTTGACTGATGTGAAACCAGTGGTGCTCTTTGCAAAACATTCTTTAAGTGTGAGGTATATGTTGTTAATCCAATGTCCAAATTTTTATTGTTTTGATCTGATGCCAGAATCCCCTTTTACAACTTCATTTTGAGTTACCTATATTGCCTTCATTTTCAGATTTCTTGGGGAGTCTAAAGTACAGTGCCAAGCCATCAACCTGTATTTCAGTCAAATGAAAATATGATTCAGGAGTTAAAAAGAGACTTCAGTTAGTCTCCAAAATCCAGGGATATTATTTTTTCACAGAAGGCTTCAAGGGCAAAAACCTTTTGCAGGCTTCAAACTCCTTTTTGTTACATAATTTTCCTCCAAACTTTCATTTTAAATTCACAGAAAAACAGAAATAATAGCATTGTAAATACTCACGTAGCCTTTGCTTGAATTCACCACTTGTTAGCATTTTAACCAATTTACTTTCTTGCTGAACCGTTTGAAAGAGGGTTGCAGGCACTGTGACATTTTACCATTAAATAATTCAACATGTATCGCCCAAGAACATACGCCTACGTAATCACAACACCATATTTACTCCCAAGAAGTTTAACAATACAGTCCATTCTAGTTTATTGAATTATCCCAAAAATGTTCTGGACAGCTCCTCCTTCAAAACACTTTTTTTTTTTTTTAAAAGGAAGTATTGTGCAAGAAGAACCAACCGGATGCAGAAGAGAATGAGGAACAAATGTGGATGTTACCCAGGACCTGGCAATACTAGTTATCGGCATAGGCAGTGAGCAGACAGATAAAAGTTAAACAGCTAGTTTAGCTTCTCTTAAACAACTCTGGCTAAAAATCTTAAAGTGAAGGATGAGGTTAATTATCAGTGAAACTGAGATAAATAATCCACTCACACTTATTTATGCTTCTGGCCTGAGTACTTCATTGTGCTAGGTGCCATGGATCCAGAAAAACACTGATATTTCATTTGGAAATGAACAATTATATCATCATGCTTTTTAAAAAAGAAATATATGAATATGTTATGGGGAAACAGAGAGGTGAAAACTACATGGTATCATCAAAGCAGGTGTCATATCAGAAGTAATACTTGGGCTGAGGCTTAAAGAAAGGGCAAAAGTCTCACCTGCAGTCTCTAAAAAGGGGCTCAGAGGTAAAAATAAATCTCTGTTGTTGATGAAGATGCAAAACTGTCTGTCAAAAATAAATGAGTAAAAGGTTGTGTTTTGTTTCCAGTTTGTCACATGCTAATTATCTCTAGCTAGGCTATTAACCTAACAGTAATTGGCTTAATTAAAGATAAATTTAATAGTTAATATAACAGGGTTGATCGTAGCACTGTTCACAATACACAAAAGTTGGGAAGAACCCTGACACTCATCAGCGGGTGAGTGAATAAGCAAAATGTAGCAGACGCGCATGCAGTGGTGTGTGCACATTCTGCTGTGTGCCTGATGCATTCCACAGCATGGGTGAAATAAGTCAGTCTCAAGAGGGCAGACAGTCACTATAGGATGTCACTTATGTGAAGTACACAGAATAGGTCAGCATACACAGATCAAGAGGGAGTATGTTTAGGAATTACTGTTTAGGAAACATTGAAGATTTTATGAGGATAGAAAATTAGCAAAGGACATTGGCCATGACTGCACAACGTTGCTGATAGAATTGATCTCACTGAATTATACAGGTGAAAAAAATTAATTGGCAAACATCTTGCTATGTGTATTTCACAACAATAAAAAAATGGGGGAGGGGGAGTTGGTAATACCCTAGCCCTTAACATTTCATTTGACCAGTGAACAATGTTTCTTTCCTTCAAGGACATTAAATGTTTGCTCTGTATGTAGCTCAGTATTAATTTCTCATTCTGCTATCTGTATGCCTGCCAAAAAGCAGAGACTACAGAGATTAGAAATATCTTTTGCACTCATGCTTGAATTCTCTGAACTAATTGCTTACTCCTGACGAAGAGTACCCAAAGAAGCAGCTAAAAAGAATTTCCTCCTTGAAACCAGTTGTGCTTGTCTTTCCACAATAACAGCTCCCTGAACCACATGTTCAAGTCAGCTTTATAATGGCCCTGCTTTCCCCACATCTACTACTCAACATGTGCTGTGGCTGACAAAATGTTGTAGAACATAACGTTAATCAAGATGTAGCAAAATTTTGAACTTGAATAGTTCGTAAATTCAGTTCTTGAAAGAATGAATGAAAAGTCTAGAACCAAAGGCATATAAAAGTTTGGTTCTCTTTTTTGTTCCTGCTGTGTACTTAGGAGCCCTGCTAGTGGTTAAGTACTGTGTCTGCTAACCAAAAAGTCAGCAGTTCAAATCAGCCAGGTGCTCCTTGGAAACTTGATGAAGAAGTTCTACTTGGTCCTGTAGGGTCGCTATGAGTTGGAATCAGCTTGAAGGCAGTGGGTTCAGTTCAGTCAGCTGTTCCTTGGAAACCCTGTGGTGCAGTTCTACTCTGTCCTACAGTCACTGTGAGCTGGAGTAGATTTGATGGTAATAGATTTGGTTTGGTTTTATGTACTTTCAAGTCTTTTTTTTTTTTTTAAATGATGGAAAGGACTCTAGCACTAAAGTACATGTAAAACCCTAAGATTATCTAACTTTTCATTTTCTCCGAAGTCTGGTGTGCGGCCCTTGAGGACTACACAAGAGAATGCACTGAAGTATGGGAAAAATCTATTAAATAAATGTCTATTTATATTTTTATTTCATCCTTAAAAGTGTTGGTTTTCATATACTACTCAATTTATGTTACAGTAATGTATATGTAATAATATGTACTTATATTGATATAACATATACTAAGTAATATGTGAAAATGTATGTACATATATTCCATATATGTAAAGTAATTCATCTATACAATTTATGAGTAAACAGTAGGAGAAAAAGGCTTGGAGCCCACTTTTAAGGTTGGTGTGTTTTCATCTAGTACATTTTGTTTCTCTCAAGGCTATTGTGGAATAAACTTCCTTTTACCAAAGAAATAAACTGAAATGCACACCAAATATAAAGTGTTAAATGATTACATTTGTAGCACCAGGTTTACAATAGTCATTATACTTTAAGAATTGTCATATAGTTCTTTGGATTGGTTGAACTGATGTTTGATATTTTTTAAGTTGTAAAAATAATATTCATTACAGAGATTCTGAAGATGTCACGGAAACAGAACACAGGGAAAATATCATAAGAGACAAGCTTGTTATCATTTTGTGTACTCTTGTCTAGTCTTTTGTCTGTGCACTTTTTTCCTATGTGGATGAGCTTGTATACATAAATAAACCCCCTTCCTTTCTCACCTGTAAAATAAATAACATTCATAAGTTTCAATTTTTTACAACAGTGTAACAGTCCTTCTTACCATCTGCACAAACATTGAAACAAATAGACTGAAGTGCAGGAAGATTTGAAGTGCCTTTAACATAACTTTTCAGTCGTGCTATTTTACAGCAGGCTGACTTTAATTAGATGTGTGTGTTTTTCTTGTGTAAGGTGGGTCTTACTTCACAACTCTATTTCGGATTCCATGTTAGATACAGACGGAGAGACAGACAGACAGACGCCACGTAAAGGATTCCTTAGGGTCCATTAGACTAATGGCATTTACCAAAAGAATGTCTTCTTCCCAGGTCACCTGAAGGCACAATGAATGTAACTGTAGAGTCACTGCCACTAGATTTTTCCAGCAGGGCTCTCAAGCTGTTGTCTAGAATTTCTCAGTACGAAAGGAAAAGTTAGGCTTCCTGTGTGAGCAGCACAAAGAAGGATACATCAAAAAACAGGTGGAAGTGTAAGGTGAGGAAAGGCTTGAAAGTGTAAAAGAAAGTGACCCAAAAAACTCAGTGAAAGAAATAAAAGGAGATACCCAAAACAAAGAGGTTCTATCAACAGTGGCCACTGAAAAAGCCTCCAACAAAATGAGCAGTTTCAACTACAAAGAGTGAAAGAAGGTGAAAGCACTCTTTGAAGCAAGAAACAACCGTTTTCACAACTCTATTCTGTCTTTAAAGCTTGTATTCTTTTTTCTGGTCATTTGTCCTAAATTACTGAAAACAAACACTTGAGAAGAGACAGCTGAGGAGAATTAGTCCTTCAGATTTTGCTTAGTTAAAATGAATGAGGTTAACAGGTTTAATGGCATTTGCTGGATAAATCTTTTAAAATGTCTACCTTTCAGTCAGTATCTGAACTTGATTATTTTTAATATACGTGATGACATAGTCTTACTCCAATTAACGTTAGGTTCTCTAAGCACTCATCTTTTTCTTTAAAAGGTGTTATTTGTTTATTAAAAATTCACTGTGAGTAAAACTTGTTATCTAGAGACACGACTAAAACCTTTAGTTGTGGGTCGTTCAGTCACTTTCCAATGTTTGGATGTCCCAACAATATCCCCAAATTTCTAATTTATAGTGGTCAATTAAGGTGAACTACCAACAGAAATTCTACTTTAAAATGATGACTTTCTCCAGACTATGACTGTAAATAACAAAAGGGGTAAAAGGAGTTCTTCACTTGCCAAGGTTCTTTTGTTAATAGAATCAGAAACGTTTTCTAAAACTAATTTAACAACAGACTCACCATGAACAGAATATTTCAGTAATACAAAGCACTTTAACTGCATATCTTTAAATCTGCTGGCAATATAGCCTTGAGGAAGTATTTCTCTGCCTGAAAGGCACTTATCTAACCAACTCAATACAGAATGCTTATCATATGCTCACCACACCAGAACGCTGCACCAACTAAAAACAGTATTCATTCTTCCGGGTAGCAATTGAATATTTTTTGTTTCCTTTATTTGCATTATACTCTTTTTTTCATCTTTCTTCTTTTTCATAAAAGTGTCACAAGAAACATTATGCAACAACAATAATAAGGGAATTCAACCTACGGTTCTTCTGGTCTGTGTTTCTAAAATCTCGCAATTATGGCTGTGTATATGTTTTATAGGGTCCTGGTGACATAGTGGTTAATGGCTACGACTGTTAAACCAAGTGGTCCGCAGTTCAAATCCAGCAGCTGCTCCTTGGAAACTCTACAGGGAAGTTCTATTGTGTCCTGTAGGGTCACTATGAGTTGGAATCAACTCAACAGCAACAGGTATGTGTTTTATAAATGACTTACCTGTTTATGTATCATGTGATACTTTATAATTTCCAATTTTAAGTACTAACTCTAAACAAAACTGACAAATTTGTCTAACCAGTTTTTTTCTCAGATTAGGTATTAAGATATTTTAGAATCTTTCACTGTTCGAATAAACTTTCTTTCAGTGACCAAAAGATAAGAAATAGAATAAGGAGTATGAGGAAATAGAAGACCTGAGAACTACAATGACTACCCGGAAGGGAGAAGAGAAAAAACTCCAGAAATTTTAGCCTGTTGTAAAGGGAAAAGTCTCAACAATAATAACTAAAAGTTATTAAGTTTTTTTGACATATCATGGTCTATATTAAGCTTTTTATGAAAATGTCCCATTTATTCTTCACAAAATCCCTGTGAGGTATTATTACCTGTTCCAAGGTCACACAGCTAGCATGGTGTGAAAGCTGAGGATTGAACCTATTGTCTCTAAAGGTTTGCTTTTAAGCACCATACACATTGCCGTCAACACAGCAAATATTGGATACCTAATTCTATAAACCCAATGTAATGGCTCTGAGTGATATGGAAAGCAAAGAAAAAGAGCTTACAGTCTACAAATCAAACTGGATACTGGAAAGAAAATTGGGGAGGTAATGGGTAGAACTGTTTCAGAACCTAGTCATAAATCCATACTACTTGCCTGTTAGTCTGTGAGCAAGCAATAAAGTGATTGATCGGGAAACTTTGTGATTCATTTTTACATAAATCATAAAACTTAACATTATGTATTGCTGTAATAGACAACTTTTCTTGAAAAATTCTATAGAGCTGATTATTAAACTACGATATTCTTTGCATACTTGTTTGACCCATATACAGAAATGTTTCTTATATAATAATAATCTCTCAGAGATGATTCCAAAGTTGAATTGGAAAAGCAAATGCATACAGGATCTGAAATTATTTTTGTGAGCAATGAATGCAGGTTGCTGCATGTGAAAATCTACCTTTATGTTAGTAGTGGGTGAACCATGATAGTTACAGATTTTCTTCTACCAAGTAGACTTTTCTTCCCTTGTCTTGTTGTGGGAACTCCATTTCTTGTGGTTCAGGTAAAGCTGATTCCAGATTACCTCTTCAATATGTAGCAATTTCAGTAACATAAGTTAAAAACCTAAGCTGAAACAAATCTGTTTACTGTTTCAGGTCTATTCCAACTCAGAGAGACCTGTAAAGTTTTCTTGGCTTTACTCTTTGCAGAAGCAGATCACAGGTCTTTCTTCTGCTGTGGGTTCAAACTGCCCATTTCAGTTAGTAGTCACCTGATCCAGTTGTACCACTTCACCTCCATCAAAGGGGTAAATGAATGGTGCAGAACAAACCTGAGGTCTTACTGCATCCCTGTGGCAGCAGAGATTGACTCAAAAAGGGACCAAGGAGGGGTTCTTTTGGGGATGTTTGCCAAAAATGCAAATGTAAGAAAAATGCACTCATGTCCCCTTCTGGGGACACAATGTCCCCTTCTGGGGATGCTAGCAACAAGAAAATTATAAGCTTAGAGCAGCAGATGTCCATCTTTGCCACCATGTGGAGAAAGCCTGTAGACAAGTAAAGCTAAAAACAGCTAGAAGAGAGAGCTGAGAATGGGGAGAGACAGCAATCCAGTGACAGCATCTGAGACTGTGAATCAGGCTATAATTAAAGCCAGCAGCAATCTTGCACTTCCTAGTTACACAGGCCACAGAAGCTAAGTTTTTGTGTTTAAACTCCTTTGAATCAGGCTTCTTCTGCCACTTGCAAATGAAACAAAACCTTGATCATAGGCGCAGTATAAACATACGGCTAGTTTCCAACTTATACCAGGATTCTGTTCCAATGACTGTTGTAACTCTGTTCGGACCTGAGTTGAATCTCTCTCTCTCTTTTTTATTTTTTAGTTTTTTCATTATTATTGCCTTTTGTTATCAATATCTTTATAAGTCTGGTCTTTATTTGTCTTTGGGGGTTGGAAACACTACGTATAAACTTATAGGTATATTTTAATGCAGACATGCATAGAAAAGACAAATCATGAAGGTTTACTCCAACAATGAAGAACTGTGTGATTATGAACTATTTAGTTTCCTTTTTGATGAAATGATTATTGATGTCTTGTACCTATTTTTTCTGTTTGTCTTGTTCTTACTAATTCATAGGCATCTTATACTTACTCTGGATATTAAACTTTTGTGGGTTTTATGTTTGGCAAATATATTTTCAGTTTATCATTATCTAGTGTATTTTAAAATCCATATATATTGTATTTGGGAGGAAAGTATACACAGCACATGTTCCCATTCAACAATTTCTGCACACTGTGGTTCCCTTGTTCATATTGTGTCAACATTCTCATTGTTTTTATTTTTGTTACTCTGACTCACAGATGCTCTCCATTTATGCTTTAGAACAGCTGTTGTCCATTTGGCTTCACATAGATAATTTTTTAAAAGAACACAGTACTCAAGGGTCAAATTCTTTAGTTTTTGAGCTAACCTGCTATTTAGTTAAGAGGTGACTTCAGGGGACAGTTTCAGCTCAAGGTTTACAGTGTATCTCAGGGATGCCTTCAGTTTCAAAAACGCCAGTGAGTCTGAAATCTTTGAGAATGTGAAGTTCTGTTCCATCTTTTTTCTCCCTTTCTAGCAGATTTTATCTATTGTGACCCCAGTGAGAACAGTCAGTAGTGGTAGACAGGCGCCGTCTCGTTCTTCTGGCCTCAGTTAGCCCTATAATCCAGTTTCTTTTCTGATTCTTGGTTTCCTTTTTCTCTTTTGTTACAGACAAATACAGACCAGTAGTTGTTTTTTAGCTGGCTGCTCACAAGCTGTTAAGAACTCAAGACACTACTTATATTTTTGGTGTCTTTGGATAAACAAGTTCTTAAAAGAAATCCAGTTCAATTCAACAATACTTCCTTTTACGATTTGTGCTTTTATGCTCTCACATAATGAAGATATTTTCCTACATATGTGAAATTCTTTATGAACTTATTTCAGAAATAAAAAACTACTGTAATATAAATATACGACAATAGATGCTATCCTTTTGGCCATACAAGCATCTTAAAGGTACAAGATAAAGTACTTTTGAAAAGGGCTATTTCCAATATCATCACCAGGAAATAGTGCTCATTAATTATCTGTGACAAGTACATAGTTCATTCAAAACATTCAGGATTGAGTATAATTGACAAGTGCTGCAAGGTACTTGTCTCAGTTATTCAGTGCTGCTATAATAGAAATACTGCAAGTAGGTGGCTTCAACAAAGAGAAATTTATTCTGTCACAGTCTAGGAGTCTGAAAGTCTGAATTCAGGACACCAGTTTCAGGGGAAGGCTTTCTCTCTCTGTTAGCTCTGGAACAATAACCTTGTTATAAATCCTCCTCTAGTCTAGGAGCATCTCAGCTCAAAGACCTTGGGTCCAAAGGATATGCTTCGCTCCTGGTACTACTTTCTAGCTAGCGTGAGATCCCCATGTTTCTCTGTTCACTTCTGTCTTTTACATTCAAAACAGATTTGCTTAAAACACAAACTAACCTTACAGATTGAATCCTGCCTCATCAGCATAACTGCCACAAATGCCATCTCATTAACATCTTAAAGATAGGATTTACAACACATATGAAGATTGTATCAGATGACAAGATCATAGACAGTCACACAATACTGGGAGTCATGACTTAGCCAAATTGACAGATATTTTGGAAGAACACAATTCAGTCAGTAACAGTATTACTGTGTAAATATTTACTACGTAAATATTGGTAACAGTATTACTACATAAATGAGGGCTTCAGCCAAACGTCCAACAGCGTGATAAACCCCGAACAAACTGTGGAAGTGCTTGGAATCTCTGTGTCCCTTTTAAACATGTCAGCAAACATTCTGGGGAAAGGAGTAGGTGTATCTACTTTGTGATTCCAAAACTGACAAAGAAAAGATAATAACAGAGCCCTGAGCCCTGAGGCAGTTCCTCTGGTTTCCACACAACTTCTCCTCGCAGTAACTTGCAGGCCATAGTCCCTGACATCATGCTGTACTACCTGAATCACAGGAACTGTGGTTGGGTTTGGTACTTTTTGATTTTAGAAGCAGTGTAGAGAAAGACTTCTATCTGAGTGGGAAAAAAAGGCGGTGGCTAATAAAAAGGAAAGAGATTTAATGAGCTATTTAAATTTGAGAAGAAACTAAGTTATAAAACAAATGAAAAGCTAAAACTTAACAAAGAAACAAGGAAATTATAGTTCAAGTTTTTAACTGCCTAAAGTAAATTCTAAGCTTTTCTAAAACAAACTTTTTCCCAAATTGTATATACTGGATCTGTGAGACAAGACATAGGGAACTTGTGCTAGAGTCCTAAAGAATATTCATGAAAACTGGAGTAAATAGGCGGGTTCAGGGAAGAACTCTCTGTGTTAATTTGGGGTCTATGGATCCTTGGGATTCACTTACATTCCTAGTTCTCTTGTGTGGGCCTATGAAAATTAAGAATTTGAATGGGCCTAAAGTGCTCAAGGTTCATATTATATGAAGATGGCTTTAATTTTATCCATAGTATTGTGGATAGGACCCAAAACCCAAATCCACTGCTGCTGAGTTGTTTCTGATTATGGTGGCCCTATAGAATAGAATAGAACTGTGCCATAGAGTTTTCACGGAGCACCTGGCAGATTCAAACTGCTGACCTTTTGGTTAGCAGATGGAGCACTTAACCACTATGCTACCAGGGTTTCCCTTAACGACCAAAGTGGAGAAAATGCCATGACTATAGTTTCCAGACCAAAGCTGACCGTAGAGTGAATTCCAATAGATATAGCGCCTACATAGGAATGGGTTGGGGTTATCACCTATAAACCTGAGGAAGAAGAGACCATATTCCAGGTTTCCTATACATAATTTTGCTCTTTTTTGATACGTGCTGGGCAGTAAACATTGGATTACAGATGCCAAAAAGAAGCTTCAGCACATTTTTTGGGCCAAGCCTGACATGAAGAAGACAAAGGAAGTGAGTTTAAATCAATAAAAATTGGACTATGCCTTTTTGTCATACAAAATTGTTCTTTACAATTTTAACATTTTTGATCGTGTTACCATTATAAGAATGTCAGCACAATACATAAGAAGTTATACACACTTAACTCCAAAACGGCACTATGAAAAGTAATCATAAACTACATCTTAGGACTGTCAATTAAGTTTGGGAACTCATTCTAGAAAAAGTGCTACATACTTCACTGCTGAATATCACTACAGTCACCTTCCAAGTACTCCCCGTGGGAAGTTTGCACTGATGCCAGTGCCTCGTACACCTTTCAAAGCAATTGTAGAACACTTTTTCTGGAAAGACCATCAGAGCAGTCATCATATTACCCTTGATGTCCTGAATGTCATCAAGATGTCTTCCTTTCAATACTTCCTTTATCTTCGGGTAAAGAAAAACGTCATTTGGGGCCAGCTCAGACGAATAGGGACAGTGTTCCAATACAGGTATTTGTTTACTGGCTAAAAACTCACTCATAGACAACTAAACAATTACATACGCAAACTTGCCACCTTGCCACTGTGTGCCATGGCCATTCCACAAAGAGTTCCAAAACTGCTTTGAAAGGTGGACTAGGTGCTGGGGTTGGTGCATAGCTTCCCAAGCGGAGTACTTCAAAGGTAACCATAGTGATATTCAGCAACGAGGTATGTAGCACTTAGAATAATTAAATTCATGGATATAATTTTCAGATGTGGTATAAAATGGAACTAGATAATAATCACCTCTTTTTTATGGCTGCATTTTCTGAATTAATCACCCGCCAATTATTGTGAATGAAAAGGACGTTAGCCCTACACTGAGAAATCACTTCATGGTTTACAATAAGACATAAAGTGAAAGTCACAATGCTTTCTGATGTAAGAGTTTTAGGTTTTGAAAAGTAAGCAAATCAGTTCTTAGGTAACATTTTGTTTAATTTATTAATTTATTCTGGTCATCACAGTGTCCCTGAGGCCAGCGTGGGTAACTGAAATGATCAAAATCAACTATTCTTACTCAAATCAGTCATATCCCAAATTGACTACATAGGAAACTAGAATGCTCTTAATATCATCTGTGCATTTTCCTTCACTTCACATATTTAATAGATACGCTAGCTTGTAAATAGAAAGTTCAATCCCCTAATTTTACTGTTTCCACCATTATAGTGATTCAGTAGAATGTGGCTATAAATCTTCATTAATAGTCACCCACTTGATTTCTGATTCTCACAGTATTTGGCACATGAATCACGTAAAGATTATGATCTTTCATTTTCATATTTACGTTTAGATGAACATCACACTTTTTAAAAATAGTAATTTATCATTCCAAATTATTTTTATTGACTTAAAATAAACATGCAATTATCTATACCATTTTTTTCAAGTACAATTTAATCGTTTAAGTTTTGATATTTCTAAAAATAATATCCACATAGCTTATAAGTAATGGTTATGGAATTCAAATTTAAACGTGACAGGAGTAATTGGTAATTAAATATCAGCCATTCCATAAAATGATACATCTAAAAATTATAGCAGCTCTAGCATTCCCAAAATAATAGAATAGTAAATGAAGTCATTGTATCTATCTGCAAATTTTTGTTCAATTTATTTCTTAATATAAGTACAAACCATTCAGGAGCGCCCTTGTCCAGAGAAGAGAGACGTGTACATTGCGCAGTCGTGCATACACATACACACCCTCACACCCAAAATATACATTGTATTCCTCTGTGAACAGGGATTTCTGAATTAGGTCAAAGTTGAACCAGTTAAAGACCTCATGTAGGGCAGATACATTCAAAGTAGATACTCTCATTTACATTATTATTCATTATGAATGTTTTAATCTTTTGCAACACTGATGTAGAATATTTCTGATTGTACAGTGTACAGAGCAGTGTAGTGAAAGGAAAACGAGACTCATAAATATCCAAGACTTTCTTTTCATTCCAGTGCTGCCATTTTCTAACTTTCCTCAACTATAAAGTGGCAACAATAATTCATTACAGTATCACTATAAGAATCAAATGAAATAACATATGTGAAAATTAATTCTATGGAAATGCACCATGTAAACTATGAAATATACTTGTGATATTTTGATAATTTGGCATATAAGTCTATTTCATTTAACTTTTTTAATTAAATGCATTTTAATGAAAATAATAATATCTACATTAAACTTTTTAAGTGGTCTTCAGCACTATGTAGTGGTTTACTGTGTGTAAGTACCATAGTTTATTAATTCATTTACTGCTAGGCATCTAATCTAGGCTGTTTCCATTTTTTTGCTGTAGTGAATAACGCTGCAGTGCACACACTTGTGCCTACTATGTCTTTGTGTGATGGCTCTTAGATCTCTAGGATATAGTCCAAGGAGTAGAATTGCTGAAGCATTTGTATTTCTAGCTTTTTAGGGAAGCACCATACTGTTTTCCAAAATGGTTGTACTATTTTACATTCTCACTAGCCTTGCGTAGGAGTTCCAGTCTCCTTGTAGTTTCTACAACATTTTTTTTGTGTATGTGTATGTGTGTGTGCCAGTATCTCACTGTGGTTTTGACTTGCATTTTTCTAAAGAACTATGATGCATCTGTGAAACATTTCATAATATGAGTGTATCTAGAGGGCATTATGCTGAGTGAAATAAGTCAAACACAAAAGGACAAATATTGTATGAGACCGCTAGTTACTAAAGAAACCCGTGAAAAGATTTATACACAAAAAGAAACAATCTTTGATGGTTATGCGGGAGAGAAAGAAAAATACTAAATGGGCAATAGATAAGTAGCAACTTTGGTAAAAGGTAAGACAGTACACAATACTGGAGAGGCTAGCACAATTTGTCCAATACAAGGCCAGGAAAGCTCCACAGATACATCCAGACTCCTGGAGGGACCAAATGAGTGGGCTGAGGGCTACAGAGGACACGGTCTCTGGGAACACCAAGCTCAGCTGGCTTACATAGTTTATAAAGCAAATGGTCTACATTCTATTTCGGTGAGTAGGTCTGGGATTATAAACGCTTGTGAGCAGCCACTTAAGATACTCCACTGATGTCACTCAGTCTGGAGGAAGAGATAATGAAGATACAAGGGAAAGATTAGTCCAACGTCTAACAGACCTCAACGACCACAGCCTCCACCAGACTGAGTCCAGCACAACCAGGTGGGATCCAGCTGCCATCACCAACTGCTCTTAGAGGGATCAGAATAGAGGGCCCTGGACAGGGCTGGAGAAAAACAGAGAACAAAAAAGAAAGACTAGACTTTCCTGACTGACTGAGACCGTCGACCCCAAAAGTATGGTCTTTAGACATTCTTTTAGCTCAGTGATGAGTCACTCTTGAGGTTTACCCTTCAGCCAAAGATTAAGCAGGCCCATAAATACAATGAATAAAGCAGCCCTCCAGCCAGGGGCTAGGAGGAGAAGGCAGGTGGGGACAGGTAAACTGGTAATGAGGAACTGAAGGGGGAAAAAGGGAGACAATTAAACACGTAGAGTTGGCAACTAGTGTCCCCAAACAGTATGTGTATTAATTGTTTAATGAGAAGGTAGTTTGCTCTGTAAACTTTCATCTAAAGTACAATAAAAAATAAAAATTTTAAGTGGTTACAATTAGTTGAACAGTTGAAGTAAAAAAAAAAATGACTTGCTTTTTTTGTTGTTAATAGGAATTTTGAAATTAAAAGATTACTCTGTTCTCCCTGGAAATGGTATGGATTTATAACACTCATAATTTACACATGAAACTGAAAATTTTTTTTCCTCAAACTATCAAAGAAATACCAAAAAATGGAGAAAAAAAGCAAAAGAAATCTACTATTAAACTAATATTGTACTTCTGGATATACACATAGCTTATCTGCAGCTGTGCTATCTGTCTCTTGACTTAATGGTTAAAGAATCAGCTGTTTGTAGCTGCAAACTCTGGAAATCCAAATGTTGCTTCATACTAGCTCACTTTGTCATGCCCAAGTAGCCACGTAAAAAATTACAGTGTCCAAACACGGTGGCCCAGAAGCGTATCTTTTGTGTACCTTGCCTGTCATTTTCCTTTAGCATTTGATCTTTTAGCGATGATTTTGTATCTGGCATCTGCGGCTGTTCACAGTGACTAGCCTGGGGCATTAAACTGTAATAAGGAGAGGTTTGAAAACAGTGAAATGACTGCTCCAAATAAAAATACTGGAGTCTTTTCCTGTCACTGAAGGTGTGTCCGTTGGAGGGGACGAATATGCCTACGCATTGAAGTGAAATTCTGATAGGTTTGGCCTTGATATGCAAAGAACACTAACATTTTTATGCCTCAGTAAGAATCTAAGTACAAAGTAGTACCTCTTGGTTTTATTACACGTTTGAATTTGGAACTTCTTAAAAGGGTTTTATATTGTTTTATTCTAAATGGAGAGTTTATCTGAATATCTTAACCTGGCCACTTCCTTTCCATTTCTGCAGCCACTGCTCTTGTTCATGCCCTTCTTGACACCATCCTTGCCCATTAACTAGTGAATAAGTTTTCTCAGCCAAAAATTTTATTTTTTTTTCATTTTGCTAGAAAATTAGTCTTCCTAAAGGTGACTATCACTCTGCTCTCGCCCTTTGGTGGCTCCTGCCGCCTGCAGAACGAAGTCCAGATGCCCAGGCACAGTGTTTAGGTCTTTCCTCATCAGCAGGTCTCACTTCGTCTCCTCCTGATTGAATGCTTTGTGCAGCTTTGGCAGCCTGCCTTGCTGTTTCCAGTCTCACTGTGTTTGCTCATAGTCTTTTTCTGTATCTTGAGTGTTTTCCTCCCAAATCCACTGCCTCTGAATTTTTATCAAGGACAAATGGTATCGCTTTCCCTATTTGACAACTCATCTCTTCCATTATTATTCCCCAGAAATGATGTAACTCTAAAAGCACTTAATATTATTGCCTTTTATTACAATATCTTGCGTACATTTTTTTTGTATCTTGCCTTCTAGATGATAACTTTCTTGGAGCAAGATAGTGCCTTATTTCTCTGTGTATTCTCGCTAGGCCTTAATCTAATGCTTTTCTTTTGATAGGCACTCAGTGTGTGCTCTTTTAATTAAAATGAAAGGCAAACTATTCTATTTCCTTTGTGGCTACATTTAATATTTTGTATCACATATGTCTATTATAGCTTAAGGGCTACCATGGTTGTTTAATGCTGCGATAACAGACCTACCACAAGACAATGGCTTTAGAAACTGAAGTTTATTCTCTCACAGTCTAGTGGGTTACATGTCCAAATTCAAGGTGCCAACTCCAAGGAAAGACTTTTAATTTCTGCTGACTCTTGGAGGAAGTCCTTGTCATCCTTGCCATCCTCTGCAAAGGAATCCCAGGTCCAAGGGACATACTTACTGAGCTCCTGGTACTGCTTTCTTGGTGGTACAAGGTCTCTCATGTCCCTCTGCTTGCTTCTGTCTTTTATACCGCAAAAGAGATTGGCCTAGGGCATGACCTTGTGGATCTCATCACAGTAACTGGCAACAATCCATCTCATTAACATCATAGTGATAGAACTTACAACACATAGAAAAATGGCATCAGATGGCAAAGTGGAGGACTATCACATGATTCTGGGAATCGTGGGCTAGCCAAACTGATTCACATAAAGTGTATTCCAGTATGGACGTCCTGTCTTTGAACTCTACAGAGGAACTATTCAGTGACTCAGGAAGCATCAAAAGAAGATGGAAGGAATACACAGAGTCACTGTACCTGAAAGAACTCATTGATGTCAGCCGTTTCAAGAGATAGCACCTGATCAGGAACCAACGGTACTGAAGGCGGAAGTCAAAGCTGCCTTGAAGACAGTGGCAAAGAAAACAAGCCTCCAGGAATTGATGGAATGTCAATTGAAATATGTAGCCACAAAGGAAATAGAATAGTTTGCCTTTCCTTTTAATTAAAAGAGCACACATTGAGTGCCTATCAAACAGATGCAGTACTGAGGTGTTCTTTGGTCTATGTCAATAAAATTGGAGGACAGTTACCGGGCCTAACTGGAAGAGATACATGTTTAGGCCCATTCTCAAGAAAGTTGATCCAGTTGAACACGGAAATTACAGAACCATATCATTAATATGACATGCAAGTAAAATTTTATTAAAGATCACCCAAAAGTGACTGTAACAGTATATTGAGATGGAACTGCAAGAAATTCAAGCCAGATTCAGGAGAGGACATGGAACCAGGGAGATCCTCGCTGATGTGAGCTGGATCTTGGCTGAAAGCAGAGAATAACATAAAAATGTTTACCTGTATTTCATTTACTATGCAAAGACATTTGACTGTGTGGATCATAACAAATTACGGGTAATGTTGTGGAATATGAGAATTCCAGAACACTTAACTGTGCTCACGAGGAATCTGCATATGGATGAAGAGGCAGTAATGCTAACAGAACAAGGGGACAGTGCATGGTTTAAAGTCAGAAAAGGTGTACTTCAGGGTTGTATCCTTTCACCATAACTTTTCAATCTGTATGATGAGCAAATAATTGAGAAACTGGACTGTATGGAGAAGAATGAGGTATCAGGATTGGAGGAAGACTCATTAACCACCTGTAGTATGCAGATGACACAACCCTGCATGCTGAAAGTGATGAGAATTTGAAACACTTACTGATGAAGATCAAAGACCACATCCTTCAGCATGAATTAAACCTCAACATCAAGAACACAAAAATTCTCACAACTAGACCAGTAAGCAACATCATGATAAATGGAGAAAGGATTTAGGTTGTCAATTATTTCATTTTGCTTGGCTCCACAACCAAAGCCCATGGAAGCAGCAGTCAAGAAATTAAAAGATGCATTGCATTGGGAAAATCTGCCACAATAGACCTCTTTAAAGTGTTAAAAAGTCAAGATGTCACCTTGAATACTAAGATGTGCCTGACTCAAGCCATGGTATTAATTGCATCATATACATGCAAAAGCTGGACAATGAATAACAAAGATAGAAGAATTGTCGCCTTTGAATTATGGTGTTGGAGAAGAAAATCGAATGTACCATGGACTGCCAAAAGAACAAATAGATCTGTTCTGAAAGAAGCACAACCAGAGTGCTCCCTGGAAGAAAAGATGGTGAGACAGCCTTTTACATACTTTGGACATGTTGTCAGGAGGGATCTGTCCCTGAAGGAGGACATCATGCTCGGTAGAGTGGAGGGTAAGTGAAAGAGGAAGACCCTCGATGAGATGGATTGACACAGTGGCTACAACAGTGGGTTTAAGAATAAAAATGATCATGGCATGGCACAAGACTAGGTGGTGTTTCATCCTCTTGGGCGTAGGGTCCCTCTGGGTGGAAACTGCCTTGATGATAGCTAACAACACCAACATCTTCGAACTTGAATGAAATGAGTGTAAATGATATAGTTTTAATTGTTTTATATTTTGAAGTACATTTGATGACATTATGTGTGGAAAAGGCCTTTGAGTAAATGGCTGCCACAGCACCTTCCAAATGGGACCCCAAACAGTTATTATAGCTGGATATCGTCCACTTAATACACAGCATGACATTCATGGCCTGTCCTCATTCATCTTGGAAAAATTTGCCAATGATTCCATTAGACCAAAATCCACAGCAAATAGTAACTTTTCTGGGGTGAAGTGGACTTTCTAGAGTCTCTGTTGGATTCTCATCCCTCCAAATGTGACCGTTTTGTTTGTTAACAAAACCATTCATCCAAAAATGGGCCTCGTAGCTGAAGATGACTGTTTGGTCAAAAACAGAGTCGACTTCCAACTGTTCCAGAGCCCAGTTAGCAAATACACAGTGCAATCTGTGGTTGTTGGACTTCAGTTCTTGAGCTAAAACAATTTTGTAAGGGTAAAGCTTCAAGTCCAGATTTAAAATCCACCAAATTGTGGTTGACAAATGGCCCAGTTCTTGTGCTGTGTGAAAAGCTGATCGGGGTGGATTCTCTCGCCTACACTCTGACGAACGGGCGGGGATATTTTCATTGAAACATGCGGTTTGTTGACACCCACGCATTGTGTGATTGCCAACAGATCCAATTGTCTCAAATTTTTTGATTGAACACTGAATTGTTCTGTCAGTGGGATACTTATCCACATCATAAATTTCACATAATACACAGCATGTTTGGCAAATGGAACACCAATTTTTATAATAAACTAATAATTTTTATGCCTTGTGGAATAGTGTAACTTTTCATGGCTGTTTGTCAAGACTAATCAAAAAAGTGACCAATATGGCTGCTATAGCTTCACAAGTATGACCTCATGAGTTATCAAAAATAAGACATCCTTTTTGGGAGACCCTTTATTTAGAGGGACACAATAAAAATCCATGACAATGATCAGCTAAACGTAATAAGAAAGTTTAGGACTAAGAAGTCAAGTGAATGTTGTTTCCCATATGGCAGAAGATTTTTAACTAGAAATTTCCTACATTTTATGTACAACACAGAGGCAAATATCCCGGGAATTTCTTTTCAGAAATGTTGAGTACAGGGCGGGCATATCACGGAGGTGGTAAGAAAGAGAAGGAAGCCCAAGACGATGAAGACGTGCTTGAAGCCGGGCTCCCTTCTGCTGCCTTTTCACGGCCCTTTCACTTGTTTACCTCACTCAGGGAAAAGAAGCAAAAGAAGAGAAAAAGCCTCTGTGGAAGCAAAGTTCTGTGTAAACTAGAACCAACCCCCTGTTTTTCGTCTTGCGTCCTGAGAGACCTAAATTTACTCCTTTGTGGATGACGAACTGAAAGCTGAATTTTTATCCTGAAGTCAATGGAAAACACTGAAGGAGTTTAAACAGGGAAGCAATATTGATCATATTTTAGCTTACTTTTCAGAAAAATCACTGTGAGCAACTTGTGGTGAAGACATTTCGGGGGGAGACAAGCAGGCAGAGGTAAAGAAGGCAGCCAAGCCAAGTGCTGTCGAGTCGGGTCGAGACTCACGCATTCCATTTAGGTAGGTTGGTTTCAAGTAACTACGGGCATGTGAGTGATGATGCTATAATGACAGGAAGAGCATCTTCAGTTCTTTAAATAAAATTCCCAAGGTACAGTCTGCCCTCAGCACATTCATTCTTAGTCCAATTTCCTATAACCACCACATCTATATTTTTGATTACTAATTCATTTATACTTTTGAAAGTTTTTCTTACCTAATGCATTTTGAAAATTTTGTTTTAGGTGGATGTTTACAGTACAAATTAGTTTCTCATTCAAAAATGTATACACAACTTGTTTTGTGACATTGTTTGCAATCCATGCACTGTGTCAGCATACCCCCTCCCTCCGTCCCCTGGGTGCTCCGTGTCCGTTTGTCCGGTTTTCCTGCTGCTTCTTGCCATCTCGCTGTTGCATTTGGGCAGGTGTTGTATAGATTTGATTAAACCAGGAAGCGCCTTCCTCACATGTGTTACTATTTATTTAACAGGTCTGTCTCTGGCTGAAAGGTGGACCTCTGGAGCAACTTCTGTTCTGAGTTAGGAGAGTGCAGTGGTCCTAGTCTAGGGGGTTCCCTAAGTCTGTCAGGCTAGTAAGTCAGGTCTTTCTTTATGAATTTGAATTTTATTCTACATTTTTCTCCTGCTCTGTCTTGAGCCCTCCACTGTGGTCCCTGTCAGAGTACTTGGTGGTGTTAGCCAGGTACCATCCAGTACTGTCATGGATTGAACTGTGTCCCCCCAAAAATATGTATAGAAATTTGGCAGGGTTGTAATTACCGGTATTGGGTAGCTGCCCTCCATTTTGTGGTTTTCCTGTGCTGTATGTTAAAGAGGATTAGGGTAGGACTGTAAATCCCTTCCTAAGATCACCTCCCTGCTCCACTGTAAAGGAAGTTTCCCTGGAGTGTGGCTTGGACCATCTTT
Source organism: Heterohyrax brucei (assembly GCA_028571685.1). Taxonomy (NCBI): domain Eukaryota; kingdom Metazoa; phylum Chordata; class Mammalia; order Hyracoidea; family Procaviidae; genus Heterohyrax; species Heterohyrax brucei. Next base: position 84,901,455 of record CM053151.1, on the reverse strand, counting down.
TACCCTTTTATCTTACAAGAGATAAAAGGAAAGGCGAGCAAGCAGAGAGTTGGGAACCTCACACAATCAGGAAAGTAGCACCGGGAGAAGAGCCCGTCCTGCAGACTTCAGGTTCCTGTCCCAAGATGCTACTCCAAGATGCTACCTGACCAAGGACTAATATAATGTAAAGAGCTTCCTCCAGAGCCTACAGAGCGGGAAAGGCTTCCCCTGGAGGAGGCACCCTGAATTTGAACTTGCAGCCTACTGGATTGTGTAAGAATAAACTTTTCTTTGTTGAGGACTTGGAGGTACTTCTAGCAGCACTAGCTGACTAAAACAAGCACTTCTGGGGTCAGACTGGTGGAGTGTGTGGTTCATGTGGTCCCTTAGTTTTTTGGACTAATATTTTCTTGTTTAAAATAGTTTTCACTTGTACAATGCCATTTTACCATTTCCATACCTCTGTAAGATAAGACTGCGAAACTCCCCATTTTCCAAAAAGGAAATATAGCTCTGAGACTATGTTGATTTGTCTAAAATCATAGAGGAAGACAGGCAGATCCAAATCTCAAACCTAGCTCTCCGGACTCAAGATGCTGTTCTCTCTGTGGCAGTGCATTGCATACGTTATAGTATCCCATCAACTCCTTCATAAGTGTCTATTTTGTTTCCAACACTGTTTTAGGGCAAATAGAAAGGAATTAGGGACCAGGTCATGTCCTTGCCTCTGAGGGACATCAGCTTGGTTTGTTGGCAGAGCTATACAATGGCATCCAGGTCTGGCTTCTGGTTCTAATTTTGTCTCTAACTACTGCATTTTTTTCAAACAGCATGTCCTTGTAAATAATGCACCCACATATAGAAGATTCAAAAATAATGAAATTAAGTAAAACATTTCTGGCACTGTGTGTTTGTGCCTTTGCTATACATCCTTGTGACGTTTTCAGAAGTAAATTCTGGCCTCATTCATCTGTCATGTTGTTCTATTCATTTTCTTTCTTCTTTTGTGCCTTAGGTAAAAGTTTACAACGCAGATTTGTTTTCCATTGGGTAGTTTGTACATAAAGTATTTATGACTTTGTTTTAATTCTCTGCAATGTGTGGTACTATCGGCTTTCCACCCTAGTTTTACCCTTTTATCGAGTTTCTACCCTTTCCTGTCTTCTTGTATTTGCTTTTGGGCAGATCATTGATTGTCCTATGGAGCAGTTCCTTTCCAGTGTTATTGTTTACTTTACATACCTGTCTATTGTTTAACTGGGAGGTAGTTTCTGGGAATGGCTTCAATTCTAGGTCAGCGGAGTGTTTCAGGACCACAGTCTCTTAGGAGTTCTTCCAGTGTCTGTCAGACCAGTAAATCTGGTCTTTCTTGTGACTTTGAATTTTTCTGTTGCTCTGTCCAGAACTGTCTGTTGTGATACTGTTCACTTACTTTAATTTCCTGCTTATGTGCATAAAAATAGCCTGAAAATGTTATTTTTGATCATAATTACATAGTAACAGTATAAGGCATGGTCAAGAAGTCACAGATGGAGTTTGGCAGTCCCTCAGTAACCAGAAAATAAACAATCAAAACTGTGCATTTGTTTCTCCTAATTTAAGCTGATAATTACTGCACATTAGGTCAATAGTTGAATTTGAAAAGCTTATTGAATCATCAAGTGAAACCATTAGGTTATGTAGTTAAACAAACCCTGTTGCCACAGAGTTGACTCCCACGTATAGGTTAAGTCTGCTTATTTCATAATTTAATTATTCCTTCTTAGTGTCAGCTGAAGTCACTGATAAGTAAAAAAATAATTGGTATAGCACTTACGAAAATAACACAGGTGGGAGAGGTATGCAGTAGGGATAACATGTCTAACATGTGAATTATTTGCAAAAAAAATGTACATGTGTAATTATATCAATTATATTTGTAGATAAAGCTGTTCAACTCAAACAAATTTGAATAATAAGGGCTGATGACATCCAAAGAAGAGTCAAGCAGTTAAGCATCAACAAGAGTAGGGCTACAGAGGTTGAAGTGAAGAAACTGGAAACTCAGGAAAAAATGCAACAGTGGCTCAGACCTTATCAGGACTCTCTCCAGATTATTTATTATATCACTATCTGTACAACAGCTTAATTTTCTCTCACTGCTGACCTGCTTTCAGAGAACTATGTCTGCTATATTTATGAGTTTAGAGTTTATTGCTTGAGCCACTGGAGAAAAATCACTCTCGCTGTCACTGACTCTATGTATAAAAATCTCAGGGGACTGACTCTGGCACAGTGGAAAGTGGGTGCCCAAACAGTGCTAACTGGGGGAACTGAGGAATCAGTTCCACAAATTGTCAGGAAGGCAATTCCAGATGTCCATTTTCTTAGGTATTTTGTGAACATGTATGAACTTTGAATCTGGGGACATAATGTAGTAGGTAGGAGGAAAGAAAGCCAGCATTCCACATGGGTGAAAGAGCCTTTGAAGGAATGATGTAGACAGTCAAGAATGAAAAGACGTGCCTGACTGAGTCTGCATCCTTGTTCCCATAGGAAATATTTTCTAGTTGAAAAATCCCTTATGGGTTTCTTGAGACTCCACTGTGCTTTCCAAAATCCCACTTACAATCACATCTTCACCTGCTTCCTGGAATACTCCTTCCTCAACTTCATTGAACTTGGCTAGTGAAACAAAGAACAGACAAGAGATTTCTAAGAGGGAAACTCAAAAGAAGAAAGCTGGTACCACTTCTCAGTGCCTATGTGAAGACAAGCATCTTGAAAGTGGAGCTCTGTCTTACTAACACTGAATCTCCAAGCACCTAGCACACTTGGAGCTTCATTTATTGGATAAATAAACTGAATGACTCACATTAAATGAGGAGATTAACGAGATTGCATCCAAACACCTCTAGCTCTACGGTTCTGTGATTCGCTTTGTAGTCCTGATCTAAAAGATCTTCAGTGTTGTCAGATACCTACATGCAAGAAACGGTAGGTTGTTTTTTCTACCACAAGGGCAGATGTCATTTACTAAGCTTTGCTTTGTCACACTTTGCAGAAACTGTATATTTCACGAGTTCAAGGTTTGTGCCAATCCTGTGTTGGGCAGGTCTATCAGTGCCATTTTTCCAACAGCATGTGCTCACTTCATGTTTCTGTGTCACATTTTGGTAATTCTTGAAATATTTCAAACTTTTTCATTATTACAACTGTTATGGTGACCTGAGGTCAGTGCTGTTTTGGGGTGCCATGAACCATACTCATGTAAGATGGCGAACTTAATAAATGTTGTATGTGTTCCTGCTCCACCAACCAGGTGTCCCCCCATCTTTCTCCCTCTTCTCAGCCTCCCTGTTCCCCAAGACACAACAATATGGAAATCAGACCGATTAATAATCTTATAGTTTCTGCCAAACTATAAAGCAAGTTCATTCCACCTGTCACTGATAGCCAATACTCAGAGATAGGAAAAAAGTTCAGTGTTTTATTAGTAGACAAGTATGCAGGCCTGGGAGATAGAGTAACTTCTCCAAAATCTGTCCCACTTAGGTTGCAATTCCAGCCACTTTTATAGCCAGATTGCGAAGGGATTTGTATCTGGAAATTGTTAAACCTTATCACAGGATAGAACAGGGAGTCACAAGATTCCTTTTTATCTTGTTGAACAGTGTAAGTAAATCCTGAAGCATGATTTACTACCCCAGAGACAGGTAAAGAAATGTAAATCTGTAGATTTGAATGAGACGGGGAATGGAATTTAGTTTAGCAGTCTAGATGACTTGGTCAAGCCCAGCTACTAAAATAATGGTCTCTAGGTGTTCAAATGAAAGGAAGAGTCTCATGTCTCTAACTTCAGATCAAAAGCTAGAAATGATGAACCTTAGCAAGGAAGGTATGTTGAAAACCGAGGTAGGCCAAAAGCTAGGTCTCTTGTGCCAAACAGTTAGCCAAGTTGTGAGTGCAAAGGAAAGGTCCTTGGAGGAAATTAAAAGTGCCACTCGAGTGAACACACAAATGACAAGAAAGTGCAACAATCTTACTGCTGATATGGAGAAAGTTTTAGTGGTCTGGATAGAAGATCAAACCAGAAACAACATTGCCTAAGCCAAAGCCTAATCTAGAGCAAGGCCTCAACTCTCTTTAATTCTCTGAAGGCTGAGAGAGGTGAAGAAGCTACAGAAGAGAAGTTTGAAGCTGGCAGAGGTTGGTTGATGAGGTTTAGGAAACAAGCCATCTCCATAGCATAAAAATGCCAAGGTGAAGCAGTAAGTGCTGATGTAGAAGCAAAGGTAATTGATGAAGTTGGCTACACTAAACAACACATTTTCATTGTAGATGAAGTAGCTGTATATTGGAAGAAGATGCCATCTAGGACTTTCATAGCTAGAGAGAAGTCAAAACGTGGCCTCAAAGGACAGGCTGACTCTCATTAGGGCTGATGCAGCTAGTGACTTTAAGCTGAACCCAATGCTCATTTAACACTACGAAAATCCTAGGGTCCTTAGGAATTATGCTAAATCTACTGTACCTGGATGACAGCACATTCATTTATAACATTGTTTACCAAGTATCTTAAGCCCATTGTTGAGACCTACTGCTCAGAAAAAGAAGGCTTTCCAAACATTGCTGCTCATTGATTGTTCATTGATTCACAGTGCACCTGGTTAATCAAGAGCTCTGCTATTGTACAGGAGGAAACTCGGTGGTATAGTGGTTAAGAGCCAGAGCTGCTAATGAATAGGTTGGCAGTTCAAATCCACCAGATACTCCTTGAAAACTTTGTGGGGAATTCTACTGTGTCCTGTAGGGTTGCTATGAGTTGGAATTGACTGGAGTGCAATGAGTTTGGTTGTAAGGGAAAAGCATCACGAAGTTTGGTAAAGGAAGAGGAAAGTTTTATTTGCCATATATTCAAAAAGACAAAAGTGGGAAGCAGGGAAGCATGCTGCCAGATCCATGTCTGCCGAAGTCTAAGGAACCTTACAGAACCGTTAGTATATATCAGCATTATAAATGGGCAAGACCATTGAAAACTTCATCTTTTCACAGATTGCCTGGAAACTGTGATCCTACATTTTGAACTATCTTGCTTAACAATCATCAGTAAGTTTCAGTAATGACAGTCAAGAGGGTCCTCATTGACCCAACAATTTTTCCATTCACTAAACGCTGATAGGAAAAAGATGAGTGGAAAGTTTGTGTTCCGATTTAGTTAGTTTATGTGTGAGTTCCTTAAAAAGATATTTTCCAAGATTATCCCATCTATTGTCTTTATAACTCAGAGCCCAACTAATGTCTCCTTGTGAGTTCAGCTCTGACAGAGTCACTTTCTCTACGCTCAAGGACAGGGAATAATGACTATTATTGTTTTCTAAATTACTGATAACATAGTATCCATTCTGCAGCCCAGTAATCAAGGAGTAATTTTGATTTTCAAGGCCTATTATTTAAAAATTACATTTCATAAGGCTATAGATGCCATAGACAGTAAGTCACCTAATGGATCTGGGAAAACCTTTTGGAAAGGATTCACCATTCTCGATGCCATTAAGAACACTTTTGGTTCATGGGAGGTCAAAATATCAATCCTCATTGACAACTTTGAGGAGTTCAAGACATGAATAGAGGAAGTAACTGCACATGTGGTAGAAACAGGAAGAGAATCAGAATTAGAAGTGGGTTCTGAAGATGTGACTGAATTGCTGTGATTTTATGATAAAATTTTAATAGATAAGGAGTTGCTTCTTATGGACGAGCAGAAAACGTAGTTTCTTGAGATGGAATCTACTGATGAAGATGCAATGAACACTGTTGAACTGACAACAACAGATTTAGAATACTATATAAACTTAGTTGATAAACCAGTGGCAGGGTTTGAGGGGGTTGACTCCAATTTTGAAAGAAGCTCTACTGTGGGTAAAATACCATCAAATAGCATTGCACGCTATACAGAAATCTTTCATGAAATGAAGAGTCAATCAATGTGGCAAACTTCATTGTTGTCTTACTTTAAAAAATTGCCATAGGCACCCCAAACTTCAACAAGCACTACCCTGAGTAGTCAACCGCTATCAACAGGGAGGCAAGACTCACTACTGGCAGAAGATTACAACTTGCCAAAGACTCGGATGATGGCTGGCATTTTTCAGCAGGGAAGTATCAGAACAAGCAGAGTAAAATAAGTGACTACATCTTGGGTGTGATCTGTGCCATCTTGTTTCCTGATTCTGCCTCCAAGCATGACTCCATTGTTTCCCTTAGTCTCTCTCAGAGTTAAGAACCAATCTATGCTCTCTTTAGGGCTGTGGAAAAACAAGTGAAAATTATCTAGAGACCCTAACAGAAAAAGAAAGGAATCTTCTTGGAGATTATATGATAGCTGTACCATCTCTGGGCCCACAACATCAATTAAAATGTCAGCACATCTGCGATGTGACCATTGTGACCACCCAAAGAAGGTTCCTTACTCCTTATCCCCTTCCCCCATAGAACCTCCAACTTGTCTCCATTTCAGGAAGGCAGATTTTAGAGGAATGATCCCTTCTGTCTCCTTGCCTTCTGGCACACAATAAACTTCTTACTTCTTAGTCCTGTCGCAAAGAGTGACTGCAGCAGATGGCACAAACTACACTTAGTTTTGCAGTAACATACTTGGTGCCCAATATGGGGCCTAACCGTTTGTGACTTGGGGGCCTTCACATCAGCTCGTGACAGACCTGGCCTTCACATCAGCTCTGTAGCAGATGGCTACTACTGGAGACCCTTTTGTCTCCAAATTGAGCTGCCAGGAGGGTCCAGGTCTAGCTGTGATATCACTGGTCTCCAATGCACCATAAAAGAGATGAGTACTTAAACAAGACTTGGATGGATCCCCGAGTCCACGATTCTTTCCCAGGATGCCACAAGTCTGGGGCAGATAGGTTTAGATTCCTTTGGTTTCTGGGTCAAGAGGCATCCTGGATGGTGGACTCCATGCATAGAATTGTCACAAGGGACTCCTAGGACTCTAGAATCTTGGTTTGGGCCTAAGAGTATCTGAGAGCCTGAGGCATCTAAAAATATCTCCATCAAGCTCATATGATTGTCTGGGAGATTTAGGTGACTAAGAATATGCCATGAAGCTCATGTGATTGTCCGGGAAATTGAGGCTGCCAAGAATACTCTGTTGCCTTAGGGGTTTAAGTGTTTCTTGTGTGTCTATGTGTCTTGTATGTCTTATCCAGAGTCCTCCATCTTTTCAGTTCATACTATTTCTGGTTTAAATTCTTAGAGACTGACAAATGGCTGTGCTGGTCAGTAGAAATATTTCATGACAGATACTCTGGTGGACACAGCTGTGGCAAAATGCTTTTTCCCGCTATTGTCTATTCTGTAACGTTATCTGTTGTTGTTGTTAGGTGTCGTTGAGTTGGTTCTGACTCATAGTAACTCTGTGAACCACAGGATGAAACACTGCCTGGTCTTGTGCCACATGCACATTTCTATGCTTAAGCTGATTGTTGCAACCACTGCATCAATACATCTTGTTGAGGGTCTTCCTCTTATTGCTTATTCTCATCTCTGCCAAGCATGATGTCCTTCTCCAGGGACTGATCCTTCCTGACAGTAATATGTGCATGTGTGTGTAAGACACAGTCCAGCCGTCTTTGCTTCCAAGGAGCACTCTGGTTGTTCTTCCTCTGGAATAGATCTGTTTGTTCTTTTGGCTGTCCATGGTACATTCAACAGTCTTCTCCAACACCACACTTCAAAGGCATTAATTCTTCTTCTGTCTTCTTTGTTCACTGTTCAGCTTTCACATGCATGTGATGCAACTGAAAATACAATGGTTTGGGTCAGGTGTGCTTTAGTATTCAAGGTGACATCTTTACTTTTCAATACTTTAAAGAGATCCTTTGCAGCAGATTTTCTCAACCCAATGCATCTTTTGATTTCTTGACTTCTGTTTCCATGGCCTTGATTGTGGAGCCAAGTAAAATGAAATCCTTGACAGCCTCAATAGTTTCTCCATTTATGATGATGTTCCTTACTAGTTCAGTTGTGAGGATTTTTGCTTTCTTGATGTTGAGGTGAAATCCATACTGAAGGCTGTGGTCCTTGATCTTCATCAGTGTTTCAAATCTTCTTCACTTCCAGCAAGTAAGGTGATGTCATCTGTATAATGCAAGTTGTTAGTGAGTTGTCCTCCAGTCTTCATGCCACCTCGTTCTTCTTTGTATAATCCAGCTTCTCAGATTATTTACTTGGCCTACAGATTGTAAAGGTATGGTGGAAGGATACAGCTCTGACGCACACCTTCCCTGACTTTAAATCGTGCAGTGTCCCCTTGTTCTATTTGCATGACTGCCTCTTGATCCACTTACAGATTCTTTAACAGCACAATTAAGTGTCCTGGAATTCCCATTTTACACAACCTTGGTGATGATTTGTTATGATCCACACATTTTAATGCCTTTGCATAGTCAGTAAAACACAGGTTAACATCTTTCTGGTATTCTCTGCTTTCAGCCGAGATCCACCTGACATCAGCAATGATATATATCCCTGGCTCCATGTTCTCTTCTGAAGCCAGCTTGAATTTCTGGCAGCTCCTTATCAGTGTACTGTTGCAGTCACTTTTAAATGATCTTGAGCAAAATTTTATTTGCATGTGATGTTAACGATATTGTTCAGTACTTTCCGCTTTCAGTTGGATGACCTTTCTTTGGAATGGGCATAAATATGGATCCCTTCCAGTCAGTTGGCCAGGTAGCTGTCCTCTAAATTTCTTGGCATAGAATAGTGAGCACTTCCAGTGCTGCATCTGTTGAAACATCTCAGATGATATAACATCAATTCCTGGAGCCTTGATTTTTGTCAGTGCTTTCAATGCACCTTCAGCTTCTTTTAGTATCATTAGTTCCTGATCATATGCTTCCTCTTCAAATGGCTGAACATCAACCAGTTCTTTCTTGTGTAATGACTCTTCTTTTGATGCTCTCTGAGTCATTTAATATTTTCCCTGTAGAATCCTTCACTATTGCAAGTCGAGGCCTGAGTTTTTTTTTTTAATTCTTTCAGCTTGAGACATGCAGGACGTGTTCTTCCTTTCTGGTTTTCCATTTCCAGCTTTTTGTACATGTCTTCACAGTGCTTTATTTTGTCTTCTCAAGCTGCCCTTTGAAATCTTCTATTTAGCTATTTTACTTCATCATTCCTTCCTTTTGCTTTAGCTGCTTGACATTCGAGAGCAAGTTTCAGAGTCTCTACTGACATCCAATTTGATCTTTTCTTTTGTTCCTGTCTTTTTAATGACCTTTTGCTCTGTTCATGAACAATGTCTTTGATTTCATTCCACAATTCATCTGGTCTTTGGTCATTAGTGGTGTACACACCAAATCTGTTCTTGAGATGGCCTTTCAACTTAGGAGGGACACTCAAGGTCATACTTTGGCTCTGTAGACTTGTTCTAATTTTCTTCGGTTTCAGTTTGAATTTGCATATGAGCAATTGATGATCTGTGCCACAGTCAGCACCTGATCTTGTTCTGACTGCTAATCTGGAGCTTTTCCATCATCTTTTTCCACAGATGCGGTCAATTTGGTTCTGTGTATTCCATTTGGTGAGGTCCATGTGTACAGTCATTGTTTGTTTTGTTCAAAAGGGTATTCGCAATGAAGAAGTCGTGAGCTCTCCAGCATTATTTCTATCAGTAAGGACATATTTTCCAACTACTGATACTTCTCCTTTGTTTCCAACTTTTGCATTCCAGTCACAGTAATTATCAGTGCATTCTGATTACATGTTTGAAAATTTCAGACTGCAGAACCTGGTAAAACTCTTCAATCTCTCCATCTTTGGCTTTAGTGGTTGCTGTGTAAATTTGAATATATTTGTATTAACTGGCCTTCCTTGTAGGCATATGAATATTATCCTATCACTGAGAGCATTGTGCTTCAGGACGGATCTTGAAATGTTCTTTTTGATTATGAGTGCAACACCATTCCTCTTCAACTTTTTGTTCCCATCATAGTAGACCATATGATTATTGCATTCAAAACAGCCAATGCCAGTTTACTTCAACTCACTAATGCCTAGGATATTGATATTTATGCGTTCCATTTTGTTTTTGAGGATTTCCAGTTTTCCTAGATTCATACTTCATATATCCCATGTTTTGGCTATTATTAATATTATCTAGACCTCAGCAAACATGGCTATGAGAACGTGCTTTTCTACTTCTCACTTTTGCCCTTTTGAATGTATACAAAATACCACCCTTTTTGCTTTACTTCTCCACAGCAGTTAATGATTTCTGATTCTAGGAATCTAATCAGAGGCCTGAACTGTGGAGCAAAAGCCCGCAAAAGAGAGATTCTATCTTCTGGATCTACATGTTCCCACTCCATATCCCTTCAATACTGATAAGGTGAGTAATCTTGGAAAATTAGACTTTGCTTATTCCTTTATGTTCTCTTATGTTTTTTGAAAAAGCAGTTGGCTTGTTAAGAAGAATCTTTCTTGTATTCTTCTTGATTGTTTTGTTAAGAGTGAATTTTAGTAACTCTTTGGGTAAACTACAGTTTTCATCTGGGTTCAGATGCCTGAAACTTTAAAAGAGTTAATTCTGTTTTCAAAGATCTCTGCATCATCATAAGCCACAAAATTTAGGCCTTTTTTGTGACTCAGAGAAAACCTGAAAAATAATGATCTGTTGCCATATCCTCAGGGGCAGGTGGAAGCTCCTGACCTGTGTTATGAAATTTAAGAGATAAGTGGTAGTTCCTTACCTTTTTATAAGATTACAGTTTCTCGATGAAGCATCACAGCCTTAAAATTGAAAACATCAGTAATTTTGAAGTATTTTTCAGTTGAAGGAACTAGCATATTTAAGGTCTAAAATAAGAGACTAGGTCTCTCGTCATTGAAATGAATTGAGTTCAAAAAGAAGGAGACCAAAAAGTCAGAGCTTAATATTTTTGATAAACAAGCCTGGATCCCCTGTTCCCTACTGCTGAGATGCTGGATTGGGGTTCACACTTCAAAATGCTATAAACTGAGTATGCTATAAGTAATTTGGAATTTCAATAACTACTTTGGAAAAATGAGCTTTCATTTGTGTTGTCCTTTCTTTCCTCTTTAGGGAGATTTTTCTTGATGCTCAGATTTTGCCAAATGGTGTAATATTTTTCCATCTGAAGCTCTAGCAAATTTTCAAGTTATCTAGAACCTGTCTTTTTCTGTTGAATTGAGCCGATCTTGCCAAAAATTGCTATATAAACTTTAAGAAGCTAAAATCCCCATATCCTTGTTTTGTGTATTGGTTAGTGAGTTTATGTAGTCTTTCTGTCCTACAAGCTTGCTTTTGGTCTAGAGCACTGTGTCTACGTCTCTGTCTTGTATTAGGTTGGCTGTGATTTGCTGTTTATTGTAAGGCTGTCTTCAAACTTCAGCACTTTCTTCATCCGATTTTGTGTCTATCTTATGATTTAGCTTTTAGCAGCTACTTGTAGAAATTTCAATATAAATTGGCCTATTTCAAAACTACATGACAGTCTTTGTGTTTTGTATGTCAATTTCAAAAGCAAAACCTTCCTGAGTAACTTAAGCTATATATTATATGAAATGTCTTTTATTTAAAGAAAAAGGATAGATAGTTAGATCTTAAAGTAAAAGTAGCAAATTCAGAACAGCAGAAGAAAAAAAATTAGTTGTTTTTGGTTTTCAAAATGTCAAGGTGAACTTAAACATATATAAATGATTTGAAATGACCTAGTCTTGTATTCTTAATTAAGCTTAAAACAATGGGAGGATGGGGCAGGATCCATCTTTCCCCATCCTCCCTAGTCACCAAGGTCATAAAGCTCCAGGGAAGTTTTGAAAATATCCTTTCCAACTAGGTGGAGACATTTTAGGACAAAAAGAAGATAAGAATTATTACTTTGTTATAATTATCAGAATTGGGTGAATCCCAGTACAAAATAACTGTAAATAAGTTCTCTTTATTGTAGGTGAACTTTGAGACACATCTGAAATGGCCTGAAAAATGTTCCAACCCTAATAAGAAATTTAAGGTTCTAACCATATCAACGAATTGGTCCTTTGAGGAGAATCTTTGTGATTTCCAAAGCCAGTTGAAGAAAGCTTTACAGGCCAAAATTAGACTGGGAAAATATGAGGAATGGTAGAGGTTGGTCCAAAACTTAAAAGGTTTAGACAAACTTTGTTTCAATTGCAGTTATGTTTTATGGCAGGCAGACTTAGAGTAATTTCCAAGCATTTTAGTAACTTACTGATGTTAAATTGGGTAATAGATATTTATCATAATTTAAGTTTCTATACTTTTGTTTTTCATGCCATAAGGGAAAATACATTTTTGCTATTTAAAGGGGTACATTAGATTTATTCACCAAAATTTATTTGATATGGTCAAAGTTTCATTTGTCTGACAAAAGTTTAATGGATTATTTTATGACATTTTTAAAAGCATTGATGACAGAATATTAAACAAATAATTGGGCTTTTCACTGTTAAAATAACAACATTTTCTCTGATTTCTGAGTTAAAGTGTGAATTTATTCTTTATGTAGTCTCCCACAAAGGCAAAAGTTTGACCTCTCATTAAAATAAGATTCCCTAGAAGAAGAAAAAGCTAACATTTTTTACTTCAAGATCTTTCATTTTATTTCATAAATTACATAGAACAGATTAAAATCAAGAAAACTATCTGATGCTTATTGGGTTAAAATTTATATTGGTTATTTCTTCTTATGTTTTTGCCTAGTATTACACAACATATGCATAATACTATGTCATAACTTTATTTTTCTTAATTGCTAACTTGATTATAACTTTATTTGTTTTAATTTAACATCATTAAAGCCAATGCTTTGACTGCAGCATTCAAATTATTTACCTATCAACTTATACTATTCAGATACTCTGAGACTTGATAATCTCGGTGTATATATAATCTTGGTTTATAAATTACTATGCCCTAAGGTGATTATGTATGATGTCTGAAGTTCTTTAAAAATACAGTTAATGGTTATACTTAGAAATATTGTTGTCTAAACTTTCCTAATAGATTTTATTTTATTTGGCTTTTACATTTACTTATAATAAACTTCTATCAGGTCTTTTCACTATAAAGAATATTTACTTTTATAAACCATGGTCTATTAAGTTTTGTCATCTACAGATAAGTTTTTACTTTGCTTATTTTCTGAAAATGGTTGATCAGGATATCTTCAACAAAAAAACAGACCGTATTAGAACTGTCAATTGGGATTTCCAAAACTGCTATGCAGAAATTAATCTAGACTCAGGTGTAACAGAAAATAGCTACAGGAGACTGAGTAAATGAAAAGATATTAAGGATTTTATGTGGGAATATTGCTGATATTTTAAGGTTCTACTTTCTAGATACAAGAAATCATTTTCTTTTCTCCTAAATTATTTTACAAATGGGTTTAGATATTGTAATTCTCCAATTACAAATTCCTATTGGTAAACTTAGCAAAGTTGCAAATATCATAACTAGAAAAGTATCCAAAATTTGAGCTATGATTTTACAAATTAAAATAACATTAGATTTCATATTTCATCTTGGTCATCCAGTACTGCTCTGACAAAAATATTATGAATGGATGGCTTTAGCAAACAAAAGTTTATTCTTACACAGCTCAGTAGGCTGGAAGTCCCAATGCCAAGTGCCATCTCCAAGAGAACACATTTTCTCTGTTAGCTCTGGAGGAATGCTCTTGTGTTGCACCTGTCTTTCTTTGGTCTGAGAACATCTTGGGAAAGGAACCTCAGGTCTGAAGGACACATTCTGCTCTCAGTGCTGCTGTCTTGATGATATGAAGTTCTTGTCTCTCTGCTTGCTTCCTTTTCCTTTTTCTCTTGTAGGGAAACTCCCTTAGTAAGGATGTTACAGTCCCATCTCTTTTAACATAATCCTATCTACTAACCACAGGCTGATATTACAATTTACAGAATTGGAAAATCATAAAATACAGGGCAATCACACAACAGTGGGAATCATGGCTCAGCCAAATTGCTACACACATTTTTTGGGGGAACACAATTCAATCCATGACACTATTCTAGTAAGAAACACTTTGAACTTTGATATATGTTGCTGTATTTATACTAATATACAAACTGAAGTTTTATGGAATATAGTTGCTGCTGAGGCACATGAAGGACAGTTGCTGGTGTCGCTTATGCATGAACAAACACCTCATGAGATTTGATTCCTCATTCAAAGAGCTTAGGGTCATAATTTCACTGGTTATTTCAGATACTTGGCCTAATATTACTGTTAATACTTTTATCCTACTTCCTAGTTTACTGTATGGTACCTGGGATCTTAAAAACCAGAGGGCATCACCATTTGTAAGGCATTTTTGATCAAAGATTCTATAGTGAGACTGTGATCCCAAACAGGGAATCACAAAAGAGTTTTAGGCAATTCTTCCAGAATCTACATTCTTGGCTTTCATGGAGGTTGGGAAAACCCAGATAGGCCTTTGGGTATCCTTCAGAACTTTGGGCTTTGAGGAAAAACTGATTCTTGAAGCCACTTTAAGTCAAACAATGGCCCACATAAACTAGTGCTACCACTTTGCTTCGGGCAATTTTGTCTTAGGTTCCACTTCTGCTTCTGAGATAGTGATCCCTGAATGTTAATAGGTAAACCAAGGAGGGCAGCTTGCCCTTGGGAAGAACACTCAGTCTGTTTTAAAGAGTTTAACTGAAGATCTCCAACAGGAGAGGTCTACCCTGTATTATTTTTCTAATGATTAGTTCTCTAGGAAAACTTGTTTGTCACAAGTAAGTTTTTTTGTTTTTTGTACTTTGTTTTTTTTTTTCTAGACAAACTCTGAGTGCTACTTAAGGATATATATTTTTGTGTGGTAGATGCAACTCTACTAATTTAGATGATTCCTTTCAGATGATAGAGATTTACATGGACAATCTCTTGTTTAGACTCCTTGCAAATGCATGGGTAGTGCACTTGGGAACTGTAAGTTTACCTTTAGCTATCCATAGTAATGATGCTAGTAAGTACTGGAAAGATAATGTTAAATTGTTGTTTTTAGGTGCTGTTGAGACAATTCCAACGCATAGCGACCATCTGCACAACAGAATGAAACACTGCCTGGTCTTGCACCATGTCCACAATTGTTTTTATGCTTAAGTCCATTGTTGCAGCCACCATGTTAATCCGTCTCACTGAGAGTCTTCCTTTTTCACTTACTATCCACTCTACCAAGCATGATGTCTTTTTCCAGGGACTGATCCTTTCTAACAACATGTCCAAAGTGTGTAAGATGCAGTCTTGCTATCTTTGCTTCCAAGGAGCACTCTGGTTGTACTTCTTCCAAAACAGATCTGTTTATTCTTTTGGCAGTACGTGGTGCATTCAATATTCTTCTCTAATACCACAATTCAAAGGCATCCATTCTTCTGTCTTCCTTGTTCATTGTATAGCTTTTGTATGCATATGATATGACTGAAAATATCATAAGTACTGGGTCAGGCACACCTTAGTCTTCAAGGTGACATCGTTACTTTTCAATACTTTAAAAGCTCCTTTGGAACAGATTTTCCCAATGCAACATGTCATCTGATTTCTTGCCTGTTACTTCCAAGGGTGTTGATTGCGGACCCAGTTGTGAGGATTTTTGTTTTCTTGATATTGAGGTGCAATCCATATTGAAGGCTGTGGTCTTTGATCTTCTTTAGTAAGTGTTTCAAATCCTTGTCATTTCCAGCAAGTAAGGTGGTGTCATGTGTGTAACACAGGTTGTTATGAGCTTCCTCCAATCCTGGTGCCTTGTTCTTCAGCTTCTGCTTCCTATGGCCTCTTGGTCCAGGCCGTGAGCCCACATCTGCCCTGCTGCAGCAAGTGTTCCAAAGCTCTGTAACTCCACTGATTCAAGTGCCCAGAGGCCCCCTACTCCACCAGGAAACCTCTGGGCACAACACTCAGCTCTCTTGCTCCATGGGTCAGCTGTAGCAATGTCTCATGTGGGTCTGGTTCTGCTGATGCAGGTTCTCTGCTGTTTGTTTCTCACCATCTTTGCCTTCATTGGTGATAAAAGTTCTATTCAGTTCTTTCTGAGTCTTGTATCCATTCAGAGTTTCAAAATGGCTTCCATATTTTAGGTATTTGTTAGAGGAGCACCAACTCCTGGTACCAAATTCTGTTTTAGTCAACTAGTGCCACTGTAACAGAAATGCCATAAAGTGGATGACTTTAACAAAGGAAAGTTTGTTCTTACATAGTCCAGTTTCTCAGATTATTTGCTGAGCATACAGATAAAAAGACACCAAGGATCAAAAAGGTTGAAAGGATACAACCCTGGCACACACCTTTCCTTACCTTAAGCCAGCTCAGCATAAGAAGCTGAGCTGCCTCAGTCTCAAAAGGTATGGCCATGACCTCACAGTTTTAAAGGATGGAGCCATGGCTTCCTGTGTTTGTAAGGGTAGAACTGCTACTCATTTGGGCTTAGGGTGCACCTAAAGCTAAGCAGGCAGAGTTGCTGTCCAAGTGGGCCTAGAATACAGAGTTCTAGCACAGGCTGGGGATCTCCACCCGGTATCCAGAACGTGTAGCCAACATCTAGAATCTGGAGGACAAGTCTAATGTGTAAATTGTCTCAGAGAACAGAGGATTATTTTCAAAGCTTTGAAGGCTAATGTAATGTGTTTTTGTTGGCTTGTTTGTTGCCTACTTTGCTTTCCATCTCTATTTGTAATAAAATGTTGGACTCGTGCCTGTTCTGCCACTATACCTTTGGAAGCAGATAACTTGTATTCCAGGTTTCACAGATGTACAGGAATTTTTGAATTTTGGATGTGGAACTGATTCAAGTATTTTTCTATCATATGGGATGAACATGTTTTTTGCTATGACTTTTGCTATGATAGGATGAAAATATTGCATGTTTCAAAAATGTGATTTTTGGGGGGCCAAAGGGTAGAATGCCATGGATTGAATTGTGTTCCCCAAAAATATGTGTAGTAATTTCACTAGGCCGGGATTCCCTGTATTCTGTGATTACCCTCCATTTTGAGATTTTCTGATGCTGTAAATCCTAATCTCTGCCTGTGGTTAACAGAGATTATGTTAGAGAAGTTTAGGGTGGGACTGTAAATCCCTTACTAAGGTCTTGCTCCATTATAAAGGGAAATTCTCTGGAGTATGGCTTGTACCACATTTTATCCTTTCATCCGACAAGAGATAAAAGGAAAGGGAAGCAAGCAGAGAATTGGGAACCTCATACCATTAAGAAAGCAGCATCAGGAGGAAAGCACATCCTTCATACCTGAGGTGCCTGTGCCAAGATGTTCCCCAACCAAAGACTGATGCAACACAAGGACTCTCCTCCAGAGCTGACAGAGTGAAAGCCTTCCCCTGGAGCAGACATCCTGAATTCAGACTTGTAGCCTACCAGACTGTGTAAAAATAAACTTTCCTTTATTAAAGCCATCCATTCCGTGGTATTTCTGTTAGAGCAGCACTAGCTAACTAAAACACTTTATCATAAATGGGGTGAAACCAGAAAAGACTTTTCACTATCTCAGGACAACTCTGAGACCTATCTGAGAGGTTGAAAGATATGTCCGTATCAGGGGTGGGACTTGGTGATTTCCAAACCAGCTGACAGAGACTGTGAGTTAAACTGGATTGGGAAAATATAAGGCATAGTAAATTAAATAAAAATCTGAAATGTTTAAGCAACCTTTACTTCAGTTACAGGCTTGATGTCCAGGACCTTTTGGGTAACTTACTGATGAATATCTGTTATAATTTATCCAATTTAAATACACTTTTTGCTTTTTTTGGGAAACAAAAGAATGTATGTGTTATATAGGTCTTAATGAGTGTATTTATTTTTTTGCTATTTAAAAATATTTATTTGGTGTGGTCAAAGGTTTTTGTTTGTCTAATGGTTCCATTCATGAAAGTTTTAAAACACTAACTTTGAAAAAAATTAGTTTTTTTGTTGCTAAATAACAAAATGTTCTGACTTCTGAGTGAAACAGTTAATTTATCCCTTAAAAGCAAAGATTTGATCTCTCAATAGAGTGAGATTATGGAGTCAAAACTAAAGCCACAAGGTGTGGAAGAAAGTTTTGACACAGATTGAAATGGGCAGTGCCTGGTTTTTATTGGCTTAAAATATATGCTTTTTTTTTCCTTCTTAATATTGTCTAACAAGTGAATAATAAGTTATGATTTTGTTGTTGTTTCTTAATTGCTAACTGAAGAAACCCTAGTGGCACAGTAGTTGGGTGCTACAGTTACTAACCACATGGTTGACAGTTCAAGTCTGCCATGTATTCCATGGAGACTCTATAGGGCAGTTTTACCCTGTTCATGGGGCTGCTATAAATTAGAATTAATATAACTGCAATAGGTTGATTTGTAATTGCCAACTTGATTATATTATTCTACTTAATCTGACATCATTAAAGCCAATTCTTTGACTGAAAAATTCAAATTATTTGCTTATAAATTTATTTTTACACTGTATAAGCATTTAGGCACTTACTGATCATGGTATATCCTGATTATATGGTACTATGCTTCAAGACTGTTAAGAATAGTGTCTGAAGTTTCTCAAAAATATGGATAATTATCGTCTAAGGTTTTCCAGTTGTTAATTGATCATGGTCATATGAAGTTTTTGTCATCTACAGTGTTTGCTAATTTTCTGATAACAACCAGAATATCTCAAGAAAGATTTTAGACTTGTGAAAAGGACTGTGGCTTGAGATATCCTGGGCTCTTGTGCAGAACTGATCGCCTCACAAACTGTGGCTGGTCCAGAACAGCTGAAACAGAGAACTACACAAGGCTGAGTAAATGAATATACTACGGTGTTTTAGTCAGCTAGGGCTGCTCTAACAGAAATACCACAGAGTGGATGTCTTTAACAAAGGAAGGTTTATTCTTACACAGTCTGGTTGGCTACAAGTCCATATTCAGGGTGTCCACTCCAGGGGAAGGATTTCCTCTTGTCGGCTCTGGAGGAAAGTCTGGTATTGCATCAGTCTTTGTCCAGGGAGCCTCTTGGCACAGGAACCTCAGGTCTGAAGGATGTGCTCTTCTGCCGGTGCTGCTTGCTTGATGGTATGAGGTTTCCAATTCTCTGCCTGCTTCTCTGTCCTTTTATCTCTCATAGGATGAAAGGATTAAGGGTGGGGCAAGCCATACTCCAGGGAAACTCCCTTTACAGTGGAGCAGGGAGGTAATCCTATGAAGGGATTTGCAGCCCCACCCTAATCCTTTAACATGCAGCATAAGAAAACCACATAATGGAGGAAAGTCACAGGATACTGGGAATCATGGCCCAGCCACACGGCTACACATATTTTTGGGGGTACACAATTCAATCCATGACATATGGATTTTATTTAAAAATATTACTGATTTTTTGAGGTTCTACTTTGTAAATATAAGCTAAATTAACAAGTTAATTACCATGGAATCTCAGGTTTTATAAAATGCAGTTGCTGCTGAGACACATGAAAAATGACTACTGGTGCTACTTATGTATGTACTTACATGTACTCATGCCTTGTTTAGAGGCCTTAAGGACATAATTTCATTGGTTCTTTCAGATAATTGGCCTAATATTGTTGGTTTCTACTGTACTTCATAGTTCACTGTATGATGCCTGAGATCTTAAAACCTGATGGTATTCAATTACTATCCTTTTAAACTGTTAGCTTTAAGAATGCTGGTTCATTAAGCCACTTAAGTCAAATGATGATCCAGATAAACTAAGTCTGGCTGTTTTACTCTGGGTATTCAGTTTTATAAATATAATGGAAAATGGAGAGATCCCCTATTTACAGACTTTTATGGCTCTCTATCAGAACCTCAGACTCCACTCTCTCAAATGGTAGAGGAGGCCTTTAAGCTGTGTAATAATAACAGAGTTGGTGGTAGAAAAAAAAAAATAAATGAAAAAGAAGGCCCAGTTGTTGGCTATAGCCCTCTGGTGCGTATCTTGAGGTAAACCAGTTGGTCCCTGAGACAAGGACTTGGATCACCTCATCAGCTGATGAGTACTGACCCCTATCAGTACAGATACTGTCAAAAAAATGAGACCAGGAAGGTAGAATGTCTTGAGCACCCTAAAACAGGACACCTAGTTGACTTCCCACAGGCCCAGATAGCCCAGCCCCCCTACAATGACTCTCAGAAAAGAGGTCGGAAGAGACAGACTATTGACAGAGCCCTGAGACCTGGCTGGCTTTCAGCTGCTCCATCAACATTTCTATGGGGGAAATTAAGGGTTACACTTGACATGAAAAGCCACCTTTTCTACCTTAAATGGCCCACCCTCCAAGTGGGACTGTGTAATTACTGGCTTGAACTAAAAATCCAAAGTTAAAAGTTTGCTTTTGTGTCTGATGGGGTCACAGTTGTTGAGATATATACCAATCATTCTCAGTCAGGTTCCATCAGAAGTTTGAGATATCACCATACGAGAGAAGAAATGGAAAACGGGAAAGACTAGAGAGAAAAAGGAGAGAGAAAAACAGGGAGAAAGGAAGAAAGAATAAGAATGTGAAGAGAAGGGAAAGAGGAAGTGGAAGAAGGAGAGAGGAGAATGGCAAACTAGACAGGTCCAGTCCGGGTTTCCAAAAACACTTTTATCTCTCAGGTTGCAACAGTTCCAAATAAAATAATGTTTCATGGGTCCTAACTGATACTCAGTAATTGTCATCCTGGCCATTATAGATGACTAACACTGTCAGTGATAAATTTCTACTCGGATACACAGGCCTACTCAGCATGAAGCAAATATAGAAAAAGAGAACTCCACCCACATTCCCATAAAAATTATAAGTATGAAATCTCTCAGGGGAGTTGAAGTAGACAAAACGGTCTATAAAAAACATGCTAAAGACCAGGACAATTACTTTCATGCTATACTAATCTCACAGCTATGAGTTACTGACACTGGAAAATGAAAGCACTAATAATTGCAACATACTGATTAAAAATCCTTGCCCGATTTCTCAGGCTGACTGAAAACTAACCCAGAGACTGAGCCAGATAGCGTCACCTGCCTTGCCCAAGGACCTGAGAAAGCTACCGAGTCCAGATAACATCACAGTTCCTCTAACAGTCACCCATGACTCTAGCTCATCTTGTGACTCTACTTAACTCTGGGATTTTTCACAAGACATTATCCCTTTCCAGTGAAGTGACAATGTATAGACTTATCTTGCACCAAATGTAATGAATATGTCTGATTTTCGTCTAGCAGGAGATATTTGTGTTGAAAAACTTTTTACCTTATGTTTAATTGGTATATGCACCCCTTTGAAATTAGTTAGAGATTATACCATGCTCAGATATGTTCAAAAGAACATCACTTACGGGGATATCTATAACTGGGGACTAACTAAGAAAACTATGTTAAATTTTCAGGGTGCCCATCCTTCTATTACAGCCTTAATAACCCCATCCTCAGATGTAACAGAAGTATGACAGTATCCTATGCTAATAGATACATTAAGCTACCTAAAGAATGGTTCTCGTTATGGGAAAATCAGGCCTTTTCATACGTCCCTGCAAATGCTACGTGGGAACCTTGCTCCCTGGGAAAGCTCACCCTAGTCCTGCCCCGGATTAAGGACAGCCAACATAACCATGCCCATACTGTAAGAAAAATTAACCTTCCCAAAGACTGCCATAGTGACATACATATGTTCAGTCCTACAGAATATATATTCTTGTCCCTTTTTGTCATGCCTGCTGTGGTGATAGGTTTAAATGTTGCAATTAATAGACTGGCTTGTGCCATGGTTAAGGCCTTAAATGCTACCTCACAGGCCATAAGCACTTCAGGTGCTGAATTGGGACAAGAGGCAGTTGTAGAAAACTGGGGAGCTATGGAATACTTACTCCTCAGACATAATCATGGATATAAAGATTTTAGGGGATGTGTTGCTTTAACTTGTCTGGTAACTCCCAAGCTGATAGAGAACAAATTAAAAATGGTGAAAGATATTACGAATAACACCGAAACAGTTATTTGCATTTAAAACTTATTTCATAGACATGAAATTGATATTAAAAGAGTGGGGCATATTGGTGAACATAAGAATCTAATAAAGGTCACTTAGATTATTAAACTACATTCCATCCCCTGCCCCAATTATCACCCCAAACCAGATTAACAGACCTGCAATGCTCTTCCTGTCTCCGGGGTAGAAAGTCAATTATTCCAAAGACCTCACAGAGATAATAATATTTTGGAAAGTTTACACTGTTTGATAAGATATAATGGAATCTTGTGACTCCCTGTTATTGTTCTGTGACAATCTTTAGATGCCAATCCCTTTGAAATCTGACTATAAGAACTGCTGAAAATGTAACCCCAGTGGGACAGTTTTTTTGGAGAAGCTATTCTCACTGTTCCACTAGATTTGCCAGTTTATCTGCTGATAAAGCATTCCTTGAACTCTTTGCTGTCTCTGCATTTTCGGTTACAGTGACAGGCGGAAGAAACTTGCTTTAGTTCAGTAGCACCAAGCTCTCCTTGAAAACTCAATAGGGAATCTCTACTCTGTCTTATAGGGTCACTATAAGGCTGAATCAACTTGACTGCATTTTTTTTTAAAAAGGGGATTTATGGGAAGGAAAATGTTCCAGTCTGTTCCTCGGAAGTAGTTTAATATTAATTATAGACATTCACCTTACTAGGAATAACTTTCTGTAGTTCAGAGAACTATCTAGAAGTTCTGTCTAGGAGTTAAATTAGATATAAACCAAACAAAACCAACCCCACTGCTGTCACGTTGATTCCAGCAAATAGCCACCCTAATGGTCAGAGTAGAACTGCCCCACAGAGTTTCCAAAGAGTGCCTGGTGGATTCCGACTTCCCACCTTTTTGTTAGCAGATGTAGCACTTCACCACTAAGCTGCCGGGGTGTCCAAATTAGATATAGCAGTCTCTAAGGTATCCTTGTCAAATTTAAAACTTTCTATAGTGTATTCAGCCACCAATTGCATTTCTTTTGTAGAAAGCCTCTAGTTACTAGAATTTATTTAAAAAGAAACTCAAAGTAAGTCAATCATAACTTTCTAATCCCTGAATTCATTCTAAAATATGTGATTAGTGACACAGCGTTTTGAACATGTAGGTAACTGGGTTTAACTTTCGTAGACTACAGCTGTTATTTTTATTGATCACGGTTTCTAGCCCTGTTGTGGGATTTATGTCTAGTTCTTGTCACAGCGAGTCAACTGGCGCGTGGTTTTCCGGACACCCACCGTCAGAAAACCAAAACCCATTGCCGTCCAGTAGATCCTGACTCTTAGAGACCGCGGTCTGTAATTACTTGAGTCGAACGACTCAGAGCACATGGTTATTTGACCTCCATTCATCATCCACCATTTGATTCTGTGCCAGCAGGATGTCCGGTGTTTGGCCACACAGTCAAAGCGAGCACTAGGATCGTGGCCTCTCCAAGTCAGCGTCCAGCGGAGGGAAACCTGCAACACCAACCCTCGAAGAAAGAGTGGATAAGGGGGGCGCGCAACCCCTGAGTTGGGTAATTACAACCCCTGGTGGGAATTACAATGCACCTCTTGCCACGGTCGCAGGCTGGGGCAGGACGGGGCGGAGCGCAGGGCGCGCTAGTGCGTAGAGGCCGTGGACAGAGGCAGGGCGAGGACGCGCGACAGGGGAGGGGCACGCGGGGCGCGAGAGCGCGACAGGGGAGGGGCGCGCAGGGCGCGGGCGCGCGGGCGCGCGGGCGCGCAGCGGCTACAGCCGCCTTTGGCGCCGTCACTCGGCAGAACCGTGCTGGCTGAGGCAGGCGCCGCTGCTTCTGCTGCTGCCTGGGCGCGCGGCGACAGTTCGGTGCTGCGCCTGGCACTGTCCCGCCCTCCGCTGCGGTCTTTCCGTTCACCGGCCGCGCGGGTCCCGTTATCATGTCTCTGTGGCAGTACGTGGCTCGGCTGGTGAGCTGTTTGCAGGAGCCGCAGAAAGTGGCCCGTTTCCAGCAGCTGTGCGGGGTGGAAGCGCTGCCCAGCGGCTCCTCCGCAGCCTCAACTGACCGGAGGGAGGACGACGAAGAGGCGGAGGCACAGCTAACCGGAGATTCCCGGCGGCGAGGGCGACAGCCAGGGCCACCCGGGGGCCCCCAGCCTCCCGGGAGCGACCTCAATCAGTGCCCAGCCAAGCTGGGTGGTGGCGGCGCCCCTAACGGCGTACGGAATGGGCTCGCGGCAGATCTGGGGCCCGCTCCTGCGCGGTGTGCCGGCGCTCTGCGGCGCAACTCACTGACCGGCGAAGAGGGCCAGCTGGCCCAAGTGAGCAACTGGCCACTCTACTACCTGTTTAGCTTCGGCACAGAGCTGGGCAACGAACTCTTCTACGTCACTTTCTTCCCTTTCTGGATCTGGAACCTGGACCCCCTGGTGGGCCGGAGACTCGTGGTCATCTGGGTGATGGTCATGTACCTGGGCCAGTGCACCAAGGACATTATCCGTTGGCCGCGGCCTGCCTCGCCTCCGGTGGTCAAGTTGGAGGTCTTCTACAACTCCGAGTACAGCATGCCCTCTACCCATGCTATGTCCGGCACCGCCATCCCCATTTCCATGGTCCTTCTCACCTATGGCCGCTGGCAGGTAAGGTTCCCTCTCCTTGCCTGGTTCGCTTGGGGAAGTTAAAGATAACGGAGCCTGGGATGGATTAACACAAACTGGGAGTACCGCATGCTGTCTGTAGTAATTCACCCACTCCCCTCCCAAACATCTTAACATAGGTTGTTCCAGGACTCGCTGACAGGCCAGTTCTAGGTTTTTAACTACTAAGTGATCCGAGGAAACCTGCTGACTTAGCCGTTAAACTACATTTTAATAGTAGTGCCCTTCGTTTCAGAAGCCCAAAGAAACACTGCTCGAGAAGAAATACATTATCACTGGACGTTAGTTGGGTTTTTTAATTGGTTGAATTCCTTTGATGCACAAGCCAAGCCAAGTTGCGCAGCCAAGCAAGGGAAGTGAATTTTCCCTAGTTAATCCTTAGATTGCGAGGAGGGCGTAGGGCAGGGTTGGGTTCTGTTGTACCAGCTCCACTGCACCTAAAGGCAGCTATTGTTAGGTAACTGAGACATAGTTTCAGAACTGCTTGTGTATCAGACTTGAGTAATGACATTAATTAGCTTTACTGTGAGACAATGTTTACAAAATCTTAGTTATATTCTGGAACGAATTTGCTATTTCCAGGCAATGAAATAATGACTTTTAAAAGAAAGATGCCCTTTACGTAAGTTGAGGGAGCACACTAGGCCTGAGTCAACACTCTGTGTCCTGCTTTTACGGGTGTGGTTGCTAATTTGCAGATAAAATGCTGATAAAAACAAAGACACAAAACCCACGGTTGCTCACAGCAACCCTTTGGGACAGAGTAGAACTGCCCGAGAGGATTCAGCTGTTGACTCCTTGGTTAGCAGTCCTAGCTTCAGTTTGCTGACAGAAAGTTTTATTTATCACTGATCTGTAGTATCAGTTGTGAAACTATAGAGTTGTTGTATTAACATAAAAATGGATGAGTTTAAAATTACTCCTAAAGATAGAGCTCTTGGTCAGACTAGTCTGTTGGTAAACATGGCAAGTGTGACACCAGAGTCAGCCTCACTGATACAAGTTTTTAATGGTAAACGTTTTATATTTTGATTACTTCTTTTTGTCTCCCAGTTTTGCTTCCCATGTGCCGTAAAAGTTACTTGGGTTTTAGGACTAATTAATTCTTTTTCGTACGGAAGCAAAATTTATTCTTAGACTTGTGTTTATCTGCCCTTTGAGCTGTAAGATATGTCCGTTCCTTAACTTAAAATAAAATTCGTGATTACGGAGACTATATTTTTATTATTATTATTTTGATTGTGATTAAGTGAAAGTATACAATCCAGATAAATTTTGCATGCCTGCCTATCTGCAGCTCCTTTTGCTCTCCTTGCCTGGGGACAGCACATTTCTCCTTTTCATTCTATACTTGTAGCATCCTCTGAACAAGCTCCTGTCCCCTCCTCTCCACCCTTTTCTCTCCCATCTACAAAGAGACTGGTAGGACAGCCAGCTATAACTGCACAGAACCGTACACAGAACTGCACACACCTGTGTCCCTGGGTCCAGTCCATTTTTGTCTGAAGAGTTGATATCAGTGGTGTTTTCTCAGCAGCAGGTCTAGGAGCCATGCTTCCAGGGGATCCTCCAGGCATGGGACCATCATTTCTGGTCTTTTAGTAGAGTTCTTGAGCTACATCCGTCTTTTTCTTGTGTTGCCACAGAGATTCTACATTGTGTGCCCCATCACAGCTGTCTTTGGTGGTGGCTTTGTGGAGACTGTTTCTAAGGAAGCAAACTTGCTCTATTTTTTTTTTTTTTACTGCCCAGAATCATCCTACATTGAGAAATACCAGTTCCCTATTACAACTCCATGATAATGAGCTTCCTTATCCTAGATTTAATTTCAGTGTAGATCAAGTCTGTCCCCATGGATACTTCTGTAGGGTGCATCCTTCTTACTGTAACATGAATATGTAATGGAAGTAGTTAGAATGGTAGAATTGCCATGAAAGAGTACCGCAAAAAGATCTTCTCATTAACCAAAAAAGTACAGTGATGTTCAGACTATAAAGTAGTGCTGCTTTGTCTTTCATGACAGATAAACATTACAACATTTTCATTTTCATGTAAATATTTCAGAAGTTACAGTAAATCATTATTGAATTGTATTTGGCATGATAATTAGCTGGTTGTCTAATTATGTGTTTCATTTTCAGAGGACTTTCAGGGTACTGTAACTCTAGGGCCTTTATAACTTCTCTCAATGAAGCTGTGTTACATGCTATTAATATTAGCAATGAAAGTGTGAGAAAATAGCTATTTTTGTTCATCGACGGCACTTGGCTCGTTTGGCATTCAGAGCACATACTAAACAGGAAGTGCAGTTGAATTGTTTATAGGACATAACTGTCAATCTTCTAATGCTTTGAATGATCAGAAAAAGCTGAGTTTTTTTTTTTTTAAACAACATAGTATGTTTAATCAAAAGCTTGAGGAATTTATACATTCATACAATTTTAGAATTTGAAGCGGACAGGATTTTAGAATACTCTCTAGTCCCAAACTGTCATTTTATACATGTGGGAACTGACCAATTACATTCAAATTAACCTTTGAAAAATTAGTTTAAATTTCTTATTTTACATTTTTTAACTCCATGAATATTTCTAAATTTGGACAATTGTTTACTTTGTTAACTGTTTTGAAGACAGTCTCCCTGATATAAGAATTCTGTCTTTAGAAATGTTTGATTGTAATTCATACATATGCCAAAATGACTTACCTTTTTACTTTTTTTTATATTGCTATGAATTGAAAACAAGGGTACTTTCCTTTGCTATGTCATTTCGATTCTCTTCCAGTGAGTATTTTACTATTTTAAAAGGGAAGTTATTTCCAGAGCAGGTAATGAAAAGTTATTTATTTATTTATTTATTTTTAAGAAACTGGGGTAGGAATTGCAAGAATGAGAGTAGGTGTTCTTCTAATTAACAGCAGTTTCTGTTGACAGTCCTGTTCATCTGTTGCATCTGGCTGCTCACTCTGGCCAGGCGTGGTTCTACCTGTATGCCTAAGATGCTGAAACATCTCTCTCTTGAAACTGAGTTATCTCACATACCATCTGTTTCTTTTTTTAATGTTTTTTATTGTGATTAAGTGAAAGTTGACAGTCTAAGTCAATTTGCCATATAAAACCCTAAGCACCCACCTCTATGCAACTCTATCTGCTCTCCTCACCCTGTAACAGCACACTCTTCTTTTCTACTCTTTAGTTCTGGTATCTACTCAGCTGACACCTGTCCCCTCTCCTCTCTCCTTTGTGCTCTAAAAAGAGACCACTTGGACAGACTCAGATATATTTAACCATAAAGTACACACACTGCCTGCATCACTCTGTGTTTCATAGTCCAATCTTTGAAGTGTTAGTTTCAGCTCTCCTCACTACCACCTTGTGTTCCTACCTTACTTGAAATTTGCCCAACTTTCACTTTCTACACAGAACCTTTTTTTTTATTTATTTGAATTAACCTATTGTGTTTCATTATTCAGTAGTGGTTTTAAAAAAACAGGATATGAAAAATTACCTGGGGTTTGTATAGAGTTTTACACTTTACACCCAGGGATTCTACTCCATTAGCTAAGTGAGGAGCATTGTATTTTATTGGAATGATTTCCCTAAAGAGTTTTGAGAAAGAAATGTGCTTGCTTGAACTACTGCCAAAAAAATGAATGTTTTATTGTTAGAATGTATTTTATACTTCTCCAAGATTGCTGAGTCAACTCTTTTGCCTTTCTAGCTTTGAATATTTTTAAGGAATGTTTCAGTGCAAAAAGGGAGATTGGAACAATATAACTCTACACAATTATTTGATACTAGAAGAATTAAAAAAAATTTTTTTCTTGGTGATATAGAAAACGTGATGGAGTTTCTCCAGAGATTAAGTAACTTTGAGATCTGTTGGCCAGGATACTAATTTTACTCTCATACTATTAGTTGAAATTTTTTGTAGTCTGAATTAGGATAAGTATTAAAAAGCAGAGAGTATTCAGTATTTAAAAACATAATTCTTTGAAGAATAATGTAAAATAAAAAATGAAGCACTTATTTTGTATATATATTTGGATGTGCTTCTAGAAGTAAAAATTCTTTCTTTTTAAATAATACTGCATGTAATCTTTTCTTATGATACACTTGATTTAATAATTGGTTAATATGGTTTTAGAGCAATTTCATCTTTAAAAAATTACTCTCAGCATACACTGTCTCAATTCTCATTGGCCTACATACTCGCACTGCTTTTTATAATAATAATTGATACTATTCAAATTTATTCAGCATTTCGTATGGCTCAGGCATTGCTCAAAATCTTATGCATCTGTTCCCTCACCTATTCTTATGATATCTCAGTGTCTGGTCCTATTATTAAGACTAGTCTACAGATACGGAAACTGAGTGACAGGAAAGTTAAATAGGTTACACAAGGTAACACAACTTGTAAGTATCTGAGTATCGGACAGTCTGACTCAAGAGTTTACACAGAAAACTTTTCAAAGCACACCTCGTGATTTATGAAGACTCTTTTCAACAATACATGCCATTCGTTTTTAAAATATGAGAACAGATTTTGTATGTTCTTGAGAAGATAAACTGTGTGTATATGTGTATGCAATGTTCACAAATATTTGTGTGTTGAACATATATTAATTTATTAGCCTGAAATCAAATGATGATTTCATCTCCACTTCCTTTTCCACTATCTTCCTAAGTAAAAAAAAACAGTCAATGTAGGAGCAAAGCACGTGTAAATTCTATCAAAATGCAGTGTAAATAGTAAAGATATCTGTGAGGCCACGAAAAGACAAAAAGAGGAAAGGCTAACAGTAAGGAAAAAAAGGAAAAAAGCCAAAGCCATTGCTGCCAAGTCCATTGTGACTCTGTAGGAGCTGGTAGAACTGCCACCAAGTATTTCCAAGGAGCATTTGGTGGATTTGAACTGCTGACCTTTGGGTAGCAGTGGTAGTAGCTGTTAACCACGATGCCACCACAGTAGGTTAGAAATGGCAAAGATGAGGAAAACATTTACTTTGGTAATTCTGGGAGGAAATAAAGTTGTCAAAAAACAAATTGGTTTAATGGTTTATTTTTTATCTGACATTATAGTTGTGTTTGAAATACATAGTTTCCTACTATTACAAATATTTACTACTAACTGGAAACCATGGTGGCTTAGTGCTTAAGTGCTACAGCTGCTAACTAGAAGGTCAGCCACTTGAATCCACCAGGTGCTTGCTCCTTGGAAACTGTATGGGGTCAGTTCTGTCCTATCCCATTGGGTCACTGTGTATTGGAATCACCTTGATGGTGATGGGTTTGGTTTTTTAGTTTTATTACTAATTATTGATCAATGATTAAGTTATTTGAATAGTTAATACAGATGCATGGTATACAATTAAAAATTTACTTAGACTATGAAGAGGAGAGTACATCTCTCCTTTTTCTCTGCACTGTAGCTACCTGAGTTTCTTTCAGAAGGGAGTCATGATTAGAATTTTCTTGTTTACTCTTTACAGAGAGCCTTTGCTTTTGTAGGCATGTATTTATTTACTTTGGTTTTCTCACTGTTCTGGACTTTTCTTTTTCCATTAGAACTATGTCCTAGAGATTTTCTTTTCTTTTTTTTTTTGTAGACAGCAATAACTGAATAATAATTATGCACTTGGTATTGTTTTAAATACTTGATATGATTTAACTGTCTTCATCTACACATAAATCCAATGAGTATTATCACAGGTTTTTTGTAGAAGTTGAGGCAGAAGGAGGTAAAGTAACTTGCTGAAGATCACTCAGCAACTACATGGCAGAGCCTGGGTTTAAACCGAAGCATGGTGACTCCAAGAGAATAGTATAGCATTCCATTACATTATGTCTCAATATTAGCACATCTGATATGTAGAGAGAGTTATCTAATTTATTTTTACATTTGCATGATGTTAAAATATATTAATGTAGAATCCTTAATAAGCTATTAGGACCTGAAGGTTTCCAATCTTCTGGTAGTACAATGACATAGTACTTGTTTTTATATACAGGTATTTGAACACATGGCTGTGTCAAAGGGTGTATGCATTGAATTTTAATAAAGTAAAATTGCTGTCCTTGAAGATAGTACCAGTTGACATTCCTCCTTGCAATATATGAGAGTACCTGGTTTTCTACATTCTCACTAGTGCAGTATATTGCTAAACTTTTCTGTATTTGCCAATCTGATAAGTGAAAAATAATTTTGACATTGTATTTAATTTGCATTTCTCTTATCAGAAAGGCTGATCAACTTTAGATAGGTTTATTGGCCATCTGTATTTCCTTTTCTGTAAACTACCTATTCAAAGCCTTTGCCCTGTTTTTCTACTAGACTGTTGGGATTGTGTTGTTGTTAGGTGCTGCCAAATCGCTTCCGACTTACTGTGACCCGAGGCACAACAGAATGAAGTCTTATGCCATGCCCACAATGCTTTTAGGCTTAAGTCCATTGTTGCAGCCACTGTGTCAATCCCTCTTGAGGGTCTTCCTCTTTTTGGCTGACCCTGTGCTTTACCAGGGACTGATCCCTCCTGACAACATATTCAAAGTATATAAGATGCAGTCCCTCCATCTTGACTTCCAAGAGTACTCTGGTTGTACTTCTTCCAGGACACATCTGTTTGTTCTTCTGGGAGTCCGTAATATATTCAATATTCTTCGCCAGCACCACAGTTCAAAGGCATTAGTTCTTCTTCTGTCATTTTTATTCATTGTCCAGCTTTTGTATGCATCTGATATGATTGAAAACACCATGGCTTGGGTCAGTTGCACCTCAGTCTTCAAGGTGACATCTTTACTTTTCAACACTTTGAAGAGGTCCTTTGCAAGCAGATTTTCCCAGTACAATGCATCTTTTGACTTCTTGACTGCTGCTTCCATGGGTGTCGATTATGGAACCAAGGAAAATGAAATTCTGAAAACGTCCATCCTTTTTCCATCTATCACAATGTCATTTACTGGTCCGGTTGCAAGGATTTTTGTTTGATGTTGAAGTACAGTCCATACTGAGGGGTGTGGGCTTTAATCTTCATCAGTGTTTCAAGTCCTCTTAACTTTTATCACTCATTTGATGTTTTACTTTTAAAAACAAAATTGATCGTTTTTATTGGTGTTATTTTTTTCTTCGGTTTTTAGTGTTCCTCTGCTTGGCTTGCCTGGCTGGCTACTTTCAAATAAGTTTACACCACTTAAGGATCGCTTAAGAACCTTGCAAAAGTATACTTCTGTTTCCTCCTCTTTCCTCCTCTGTGCTGTTGTCATGTGTTCACATCTGTGTATGTTATAACTCACTGTATATGTCTTATTATTTTTGCATAATGATCCAGTATATGATACGGAATGTGAGTGTGAAGAAATGTAATTCAGTAGTACAGTATTGTTTTAGAGCTGATCATTTTTGTATTCTGCCTGAAGAGCTGCTTTTCACATTTTTCTGAGTGCACATCTCCTGGTACTGAATTTTCTTAGCATTTTTTCTGAGGAAAAAGCCTTTATTTTTGAAAAATATTTTATTGGGATATTGAATTTAGGGTTGACAGCTTCTTTTTGCTTTACTTCAGTACTTTAAATATGTTGCTTCACTGTCTTCTGGATTGCACGGTTACTGAACAGAAGTCTGCTGTAGTTTTTATCTGTGACCTACTCTGTATGTAGTATGTCCTCTGGCTGTTTTAAGATTTTCTTTTTTGTTGATAGTATTGAGCGATTTGAAGATGATATGACTTGTCTATGATTTTCTTTGTATTTTTCTTCTTGGAGTGAATTGATTTTCTTGGATCTCTGGGTATATAGTTTCTATCAAATGTGGAAGATACTCAGCATTATTCCTAGAAATTTTATTTGTGTCCTCCCCCTGGCCCCCCACATGTGCTCTTTCCTTTTAGAATGCTAATCTTACGTATATTAAACAGTCACTGAAGGTCACTGATGCTCAGGGTGTTTTTGTTTGTTCATAGTGTTTTGGTTCTCTATGCCTCATTTTAGACTGTTTCTGTTGCTATGAGTGTATGATTTTTTGCAGTGTCTGATCTGTTGATAACCTTATGAGTGGGATGGCTTATAATCTAGGATACTGTATGTTTCATGCTAAAAATTCCATTTGGATCTAATTATTATTGTTACTAATATTTTATTATATTTAAGAAAAGCTTAACACAGCAAATTAGGCTCTACACAAATTATTCAGTGATATTGGTTACATTTTTCACAATGTGTCTTCGTTCTCGTTCATTTCATTCTGGTTTTTTCATTTCCAGGACTCTGAGTTTCCCTGCCCCCTTACCTTCTTCTCTCTGTGTTGGAATAATTTTTGACCATTTGATCTCATATATGTGACTTTTTAAAGCGCCTCATTACTCATGGGTGATAGCCTTTATTTTACGAGCCATTCTGGTATTTAGCTAAAAGGTGACCTCGAGGGACAATCTTGTTTTAACATTTAAAAAATAGTCCCAGGCAGTCCTGGAGTCTCAGCTGGTCCAGTAAGTCTGGACTTTTTAGGAGTTAGAGTTCCATTTGGGTCTTATTTTTAAAACTTCCATTTCGTAACCTATCATGTTCTTGCTTTCCTTGATTATGTTTACGTGATTTTTAATAGCTGTTTTAAGGTCTTCATCTACAAATTTTATCCTCTCTGTCATCTTTGTGTATATTTTTAATTTTTCTGCTAGCTGTGGATTGTAATTTCCTGCTTCTTTGGTAATTTTTTAACTGTGTTTTGGATTTGGGGGTGTTCTTTTAAGTAGTATTGGACTTTGTTCTGGTGTGCAGTTAGGGTACTTGTCAGTGTAGTTTTTTCTGAGTCTTGTTTTTAGATTTGTTAGGATAGGTCCAAGATAACCATAGTCTGGAGCTAATTAACCCTTACAGCCAAGGGAATAATCTTTTCCAGACTATACTCAGTGCCATTTCCACTGCTGCCTGGTAGGAAGTCAAACTATTCTTAGACTTCAGTGAACTTTTGGAGCTGTTTGGCCTAATATTTTCTTACTGTTCTTTCCCCAGCCTGGTTTGAGTTTCACACCATGCTGCAGGTATTTGTGTTCACCCAGCAATTTGCAAGGACCTCTCTGGAAATACCCTGATGTCATTTTCTGTGCAAACTCCTCTTTCCAGTACTTTGGCCTGTAAACTGTAGCTGCTTTGACCTCTGGTAACTCCAATCTCTCTCTTTCTCCTTAACTCACTGAGACTGCTAGATTCTGGGTTCTTCCTCTGGTGCGACCGCCTGGAAATTTCCTCCAGCAGAAAGCTGGGGCGTCTCACTACATTTGTTTCTCTTTTCTCAGGAATCCCAGTTCTGCACTGTGTGTTGATCAGTATCTGGAAACAATGGTTTAATATAATTAGCCTCATTTTCTGGTTGTTTACAGCATAAAGTCTGTTCTTACAGTAGTTAATCTTTTATGGGTGTAAACAGAAATCCTCTCTTGTCTGCTCATTGGGTTTTTTGTTTTGTTTTTATTCAGATACAGTTCACCTACCATATGATTTTCCCATTTAATGGTTTTTAGTATAGTCACAGAATTGTGCAACAGTCACCACAATTATAAAACATTTTTAACACCCGCCAAATTAAATGTGCATTAGCAGTCACCCTCCATTTTTTCCCAAATACTCTAAGCCCTAAAACCAAAAACCAAACCCACTGCCATCCAGCGACTCAGAGTAGTGACCCTCTAGGACAGAGTTGAACTGTCACATAGAATTTCCAAGGAGCACCTGGTGGGTTTGAACTGCTGACCTTTCGGTTAGCAGCTATAGCACTTAACCACTATGCTACCAGGGTTTTCAGCCTTAGGTTACCACTAATTCTGGGGATTTCATATGAATGGAATGACATGCTATATGATCTATTGTGACTGGACAGATTAATAATGTTTTTAAGGCTCACCCATGTTGTAGCATTTATATGTAAGTACTTCATTCTTTTTTCTTTGACAGATAATATCCCATTGGGTGGTGCATTTATTTTCTAGGACTGCTGTAACAAAGTATCACAAACTGGTGGCTTAGAACAACAGAAATTTACTCTCTCACAGTTCTGGAGGCTAGAAATAAAAAAATCAAGGTGTTGATAGGACCATGTTCCCTCTCAAAGCTCCACAGAAGAACCCTTCCTTGGCCCCTTCTGGCTTCTGTTGTTTGCTGGCAGTCCTTGGTGTTCCTTGGCTTGCAGCTGTATCCCTTCCATCTCGCCTCTGTCATTTTCCCCGTGCGTCTCTGTGTCTTCATGTAGCATTTCCCCTGTGTCTCTGTTTCTTAATAGCCTTCTCTTGTCATTGAATTTAGTGTTCACCTTACTCCATTATGACCTTGCCTTAACTTGATTACACGTGCAGATACCTTATTTCCAAATAAGGTCACGTTCACAGGTCCTGGAGGAGTTCTGTTCAACCCATTGCAAATGGATATACCCCATTTTGCTTATCCATTCATTGTTGGATGGACATTGGGTTGGTTCTGTTTCTGGTCTATGGTGAATAATTTTGTTATAAACGTGTACAGAGTTTTGTGTGGACATGTTTATATTTCTCTTGGGTTATTTACTGGTTTGTTTAAACCCTTTATTTTTTGGTGAACTTATCCTTTTACTTGTGATACAATTCAGAAATACATTTGCCTGAGTTGTTATTTTTCCTCTGACTTTATGTTTTCTGCCAAACAGAAAATTTTCCTTTTTATGTATCAGTCATTTTTTCAGTGGTCTATGTGTTTTGTGTGATATTTAAAATAGGATTTTGCCATGGTTTTACATAGTACTTTTGTGGTTTCATTTTTTAAGCTTGAATCTTTGGAAGATTTACAGAAAAAAGTGTTGTTGTTAGGTGCTATCGAGTCAGTTCCGACTCATAACGATCCTGTGAACAAGAGAGTGAAACACTGCCCAATCCTGCGCCATGTCCGTGATCCTTCTTATGCTTAAGCTCATTGTTGCAGCCACTGTGTCAGTCCATCTCATTGAGGGTCTTGCTCTTTTTGCTGACCCTCCACTCTACCAAGCATGGTGTCCTTCTCCAGGGACTGACAACATGTCCAAAGCATGTAGGACCCAGTCTTGCTGTCTTTGGTTCCAGTGAGCACTCTGATTGTACTTCTTCAGGAACAGATCTGTTTGTTCTTTTGGCAGTCCATAGTACATTCAGTATTCTTCTCCAACACAATTCAAAGGCGTCAGTTCTTCTGTCTTCCTTATTCTTTGTCCTGCTTTCACATTCATGAGCGATTGGAGATACTATGGCTTGGATCAGGTGCACCTTAGTCTTCAAGCTGACACCTCTACTTTTCAACACTTTAAAGAGGGCTTTTGCAGCAGATTTTCCCAATGCAATGCATCTTTTGATTTAACTGCTGCTTCCTGGGGCACTGATTGTGGAACCAAGTAAAATGAAACCCTTAATAGTCTCAATCCTTTCTCTACTTATCATCTCCATTGATCAGAACAGAGCAGTTCCTCATGAAACAGCAAGTATACATACTGTTTTATGACATGGGCTAATAACCCCCAAACAGGTCAACATTCTCCCTTCCCAACTCTGTGTTCCCTATTACCAGCTGGAAACCCTGCTGGTGCAGTGGTTAAGGGCTGTGTCTTGCTAACCAGGAGGTCAGCAGTTCAAATCCACCAGGCACTCCTTGGAAACTACGGAGCAGTCCTGCTCTGCTGTATAGGGTCGCAATTGACTTGACAGCACTGGGTTTTGGGTTTTATTACCAGCTTTCCTGTCCTTTCCTGTCCTTCAGCCCTTGTCCCTGGGCTGGCGTGACCCTTTAGTCTTGTTTTATGGGCCTGTCTAATCTTCGAGTGAAGGGTGAAACTCAGAAGTGACTTCATTACTGAGCTGAGTAAGTGTCCAGGGGGCATACTGTCAGGGTTTCTCCAGTCTCTGTCAGGCCACAAGTCTGGTCTTCTTTGTCAGTTAAAATTTTGTGCTGCATTTTTCTCTAGCTCTGTTGTGGATGCTTTGTTGGTAGGAGGCTTGTCAGAGCAGCCAGTGGGGTAGCTGGCCACCACCGGTGGTACTGAATTCAGTCTGGTGGAGGCCATTGGAGATGTGGTTCATTAGCCCTCTGGATTAATCTTACCTCTGCTTCTTTAATTTTCTTCATTCTTCCTTGCTCCGGAAGGGATAAGACCAGTGGAGTATCCTAGATGGCTGCTTACAGGCTTTCAGACCCCAGAGCTTCTGACCGAAGTAGAACATTTTCTCTGTGAGCTTTGTTATGCCTGTTGAGCTAGATATTCCCTGAGATCATGGTCCGGATAGCCCCTCAGGCAAGCAATTTGGTCCCTCAGGGAGTTTGAATGTGGTTATGGAGTGACCATGACTTTACTTTGTACAGGTTGTTCTGGCTTACCTATTATTATGTACCTTCACCAAAGATAAGAGTTTTTCCACTCCCACCCCGCAAATCCTGTTGGCATAGTGGTTAAGTGCTACAGCTGGTAACCAAAAAGTCAGCTGTTCAAATCCACCAGGCTCTCTTTGGAAACTATGAGGCAGTTCTACTCTGCCCCATAGGGTCTCTGAGTTAGAATGGACTGAATGGCAAGGGTTTTGTTCTGTGTTATCCACACATCTCCCCTCCCTGGTAACCATCAACAATCATTTGTTATTTCCCATTTTGGTGATTTGTGCCACTAATGCTGAGAGGAGATGCTATCACATTGTGGTTTTGATTGCTGTGTCTCTATGTATGTCATCTGTTTGTCTGTCCTTGTCTTAATTGAATTAATTGCTGTAGAGCAAGCCTTGCTGTCCATTAATGTATGTTCTCATATGTAAATTGTCATATGTTCTCTATAGCACAGCTGAGAATAATGACAAGTATATGTCTCCCTTTGGAATTACACATTTTGTTTCTTTTTCTTGTTGACTGGAAAGCTTTGATCAAGAGAGTGACATCCAGTTAAACAAACATAATCTTTTAGTTTTTAATAAATGTAAGGCACTAGGGTAGATCCTATAGATATCAGGGTGAATAAAACAAATATTGTCTGTTTCTTCAAGAAGAGTACACTGGCATTTTAGGAAAATTCTTCAGCTATATTATGAAAAGCAGGCTAAGTACTATGCCCAGTAGGAAGCTTTTTCACTGTCCAAGTGAGAGAGATGATGGAACCTTGATTAGGAGTTAGCCACAGTAGTCTGGAATTGAGTCTGCTGCTGGATTTTATAGAACTTGTGAGAAGAATGGCTTTTACATGTTTAAAATAGTTGAAAATGTCAAACGAATAATATTTTGTAATGTGAAAATTATATTAAATTAAACATTTTGGGGTCTGTAAATGAAATGCTGTTGGAAAAGAACCTTATCCATTCATTTACATATTGGCTGTGGGTGCTTTGGTGCTACAACAGCAGGACTGAATAGGTTGTCACAAAGCAAAGGCAGTCATCATCTGGCTCTTAAGAGAAAAACTTTTCCAGTCCCTAGATTGTGTCTGTAGAAGTACAGAGAACTGAGTGAATCTAGAATTGACAGGATATGGTGACTAACTGGAGACGGCAGTAAGGAAAGGAAAATAAGAGGGGAGAGGTCAAGGATTGTTTCCAGTCTTGTCTTTGGAAAGCCAGGAAATAATTGTTCCATTTATAGAGGTAGAAAATGCTGGAGTCAGGTCAGATATGGGAAGAGGAACAGGGAGAAGGTGATTTTAATTTTAAACATGTTGAATCTGAAGATGCCTGAAAGACATCCATCTGGAGTTTTCCGAGAGGCAGTCCTAGACGCGAAAGAGATCTGGGCAGGTTTGGTGTCGTACAGACACCGACTAACGAGGTGAGTGGATAATGTTGCTCAGAGTGCGTTCACTCAGTGAGAGGAAAAGAGGGCTTATGAAAAACCTTTAAAGACATCATTGTTTAAGGGATGGAAAGAGAAAATGGAACCTGAAACAGAATTTGACAAACAGCAACTTGAAACATAAGTACCTTAGAAATTAGCCAACTGAGAGCATTTTGGGGCATTTAGCAGGGTTCTGGTAATAGAAACCCATTTCAATGAGCTTAAGCCAAAAAAGGGCATTTGTTTGAAAAGTAGAAGGGGTATCGTGTGAAAGCTAAGGGTAAGAAAGTGGTGTGAGGCATCCTGAGGGATTGCAAGCAGGCTCAGGAAGGCTATCAGAACTAAGGCATACTGCCCATCTCTATTTTTTAAGGTTGCATGGTCTCTCATTCTTTTTTAAAAAATAAATTTGATTGTGATTTAAGAACAGTGTAACAACCTGTATCAATTCGCCATTTAGCACCCAGAACTATCACCCTAACTCTATTCTAACTACCTGCCCCCCAACTCGGTGACAGCACACTTCTCCCTTTGTCTGGAACTTCCCATGACCTTTTGACCGAGTTCTGACCCTCCTCACCTTACCTGGCTCTGGCAATCAGCCTCTAGAACAGACGCTTGCACATATTTAAGTCCAGTGGTTTGTTCGTAGCCAGCTGTACTCCATGTTTTTTATAGTCCAGTTCAGTCTTTGTCAGGAGAGCTGGCCCCAGTGGTAGATGCAGTTTAAGGTTAAAGAATCCAGGGGCCGCGCTCCCGGGAGGCCCTCGGTTCTGACAGACCATCAGGTGTGGTCTTTTCGTAGAGTTCTAGCTGTGTCCTCTAAACTTGCTCCATCCATGTCGGGGCTCCTTACTGTGTATCCCCTCTGGGCAGTTATTGGTGGTGGTCAGGCACCATCTAGTTCTTCTGGTCCTTTGCTGAAACAGGGGCCCCTTCCGTCTGATGGGCTCATGTTTTCCTTCTGTCTTTGGTGTCTGCTGTTAAAATGGTCTGTCATTTCTGCTGTTCTCTCTCGCTTTGCTTTGGCATTCACATTTCTGCCTCACCCCTAGTTCTACATCATTTCCAAGTTCAAGTACCTAGTAGTAGAAACTATTTTTTTCTGACTGTTTTTTCAAATTACGAGGGAAAAGAATCTGATTAGTTTAACCAAGCCAGTGCATTTGCTCCCACTGGGCCAAGTGTCCACTCCTGATCTCAATAGCTGTGGCCAGGGGAGCAGAGTCATACCATATAAACAAGTCAGCAGGCCATACTGTTGGTTTAAGAAGTTGTCAGAAGAGAGATGTATTGATTAGATGATATCATAGAAAGAATATACTATAGAAGGAAACTAGAAGTGGAAGAATATTTCTAGGAAAGGAAAGTAGTTAACATCCTTAAAAGCTGCTAAGAGGAAAATGAGATCAATACTGATACTTAAAGAAGACCTAGAAGATTAAAAGTTTAGCAAAAATTTGTTAATGTTTTATTGTATTGCTTTCCAACTGGAATGTAATTGAGACTATGTTGTGTATGGAGTTTACTCTTTTTTAAATTTAATGTTATGTCAGATAAACTTTTTGAGTGGTAAAAATTCTTAGAAAACATTTTTAAAGATGTAATATTTTCACATTCCTGCAAGTGTTTTTATATTGGATTGTCATTGTTGTTGATATTGTTATCCTCATTTATAGACGAAGAAGCTGAGGTTCAAAGAGATAAAGTAACTAGCCTATTGTCCCACTACAGAAATACACACCTTTTGTGAAGGCTGCATGAGCACACAACCCTCTGAAAGCTCCCTTATCTGGATAAGGAAGCCAAATTTTCTCTGTGCGATCTTGTCACATAGGAGCTGAGAATGGGCACTGAAGTGGACTAGTTTCCTCAGTGAAGAAGTAAATTCAGAAGCCTTCGTCTATTGTGTGAACTGAAGAACAAAGAAGCTGGGCTGTAGAATGAGGCAGATATATATAAAGAAACAGATGCCAAGAGGTGGTCCTGTGACTGTCCAATTCCTTCTCAGTGCTTAGTCTAGTTCTACCATAGGGCTGTTTTGGGACACTCTGTATTCTTATAATGCATTTCTCTCTCTTTTAACTTCAGGTAATTAATTCTGTTATTTGCATGTTTAGAGTCCCAGTAAATGCCAAGTTCCTCTAGCTTTGAAAACCCATATATTTAACTTACATTACAATCAATTAATATTGATTTATGCATTGTTGTATAATTTATGATAAACATTTTTGCATGTGAGTCCTTGCCCACATTTCTCTCTCCTTAACATAGAATTCTAGGAGAGGCACTACTGGGTCAATGAATGTGAACACTTAGAGGTCATTTATATATTAACAAAATACTTTCCAAAAAGGTCATGTCAGTTTTCACTCTGATAGCAGTGCATGGGAGCCTTTGAGGTGCAGTGGTTAAAGCTCCTGGCTGCCAACTGAAAGGCTGGCAGTTTGAATGCACCAGCAGCTTGGCAGGAGAAAGGACTTACCTCTATAAGAATTACAGCATTGGAAATCCTATGGGGTGGTTCTACTCTGTCCTTTAGGGTCTTTATTCATTGCAATTGATCTGATGGTGCACAACAGCAGCAGTGTATGAGGAAAAGGCCAGTATATCCTTAGTGTGTCATCCTTGTCACCTGCGGTTGTACACTATCCATTCCTAGAATTAAAGGTAGAATTTTTTTTTTCATGGTATCTACCTTTGTAGTTTAAGTTTGAAAATTCAAAATTACTATGAATGGCAGTTATAATTTTATAATTGCTTTAATTGCAAATCATGTTATTGACTTCTCTTGTTAACTTTAATGAATGTGAATGGAGAGTGCCACAGTATAAAAAATAGTTCTGGTTATGTGATAAATGGTTGAGGGAAGCATATCAGGAAGAATAGAGCTGTTTAATAGAATAACTGAAGGAAAGGTGTTAGATAAGTTTTCTTGTGGTAGAATGTGCAATAAACAGATTAGATAGTGGAATAAAAGTAAAAGCATTTAGGAGGTCATGTGATTAGTTTTGTGTCTGAAATATTTTAACTAATTGGAAACTAATGTGAATGACCTGTAAATTTTTACTTTCACCTTTTAAAGACCTAAATATTTAATTTTAGTAAAACATTCTTACTAGAGGAAATGCATAAATTTACTGATAAAGCTCAGCATTCTCTAAGGAAAATAAAACAGAAACTGGAAATCCATACCAGACTTCATGTTATTATTTATTTGTACAGTGATAAGCCTGATTAACACATCCGAGATTTCTCGAAAATGCCCAGCATATGACAGAGTAGATGTGATATTCTTAAATATTACATAGATTTGTAGAAATTTGTCACCATCTAAAAATGTGGTTTTCCTAAAGCAATTAAATCTGCTTGCTTTTGGTGTTTGTATCTTCATATTTATTTCTTGTTCAAATAAACAATTTATATTTCCTTCTCTGTTGTCTTACGTTATTGCCTCCTTAACAAAAAACACAAACATCCTTCCCTTTGATTAACCTCATGGGAAAGAAGATGATGATGTCGTGTCTGTGTTTAAGCTGGCCATTCTAAATCGGAGGCCCTGGGGACACAATGGTTAAGTGCTGTGGCTGCTGACCAAAACACTGGCAGTGCAGATCTACCAGGCGCTCCTTGGAAACCCAATGGGGCAGTTCTGTTCTGTCCTGTAGGGTCACTATGAGCCAGAATTGACTCAACAGCAATAGATTTGGTGGGGTTTATGGTATTAGAGGGAACCCTGGTGGTTTTGTGGTTAAGTGCTATGGTATGATAACCAAAATGTTGTCAGATGAATCTCCCAGGCACTACTTGGAAACTCAGTGGGGCAGTTCTGCTCCACCTTATAGGGTTGCTATGGGTTGGAATTGGCTCAGCGACCGTAGGTTTTGTTTTGGGGGTAGTATTCAAAGAAAATCACATTTATTTCTTCTAACACTGCTTAGAATTCTAGTGTGTCATAAGAATCTGATCAGATTAATGGATAGGAATAAAGAATTCAGTTCAATAGGAACAGAGAGAAGTAGAGAGTGGGAATAGAGGCACAATGAATGTCAAGTGAGAGAAGGTTGGTGAGACTGCTATTGCAGAGGACAGGAGGAAGAGATAATCCTTTCTAGTCCTCTCGTAAAACTCCTAAACTTGCCACTGTGGAAAACACAGAAGGTTTCCATTTTAATCTGTTTTGCATTTTGAAAATTAGTGTACATAAGTGACCCTATTCCAGTTATTCTCCCCAAATCAGAGCCCGTTCCAGAACAGCTCTTGTCACTTCAGACTAGATTTGCTCCCAACCCGTAGAAACCACACTAGACCGTGGAGAAGTTATCTGAGGCTTTGTAGCAGCTTGCTGTTGTTAGGGGCCATCAAGTTGGTTCTGACTCATACTGGCCCTGTGTGTACCACAGGGAAATACTGCCCAGGCGTGCTCTGTCGTCACAGTCGTTGCCGTGTCTGAGCGCGTTGTTGCTGCCACTGTGTCAGGCTCATCTCACTGATGGTCTTCCTTTTTTTTTTTTTTTTACTGACCCTTTACCTTATGAAGCGTAATATCCTTCTGCAGGGATTGCTCCCTACTGATAACATGTCCTTACTTCTAAGGAGCATTCTGGCTGTACTTCTTCCAAGACATGCTTATTCATTCTTCTGGCAGTCAGTATGTTCACTATTCTTCACTAACATCATAGTTCAAAGGCAGTTCTTCCTTGGCCTTTTTTATTCATTGTCTAACTTTTGCGCACATAAGATGATTGAAAATACCATGGCTTGGGTCACCTAGGGCTAAATTATTGAAGAAACATACCTTGGGATAAAACATGCTTTGGGACTTCAACATAACATGAATACTCCTCCAGTCTTAATCCAATACTGCAAGGACAGAATAGCAGGGGCAAGACTCTGGGGACATGCTCTTAGGGAATATCAAGGCCAATTGGTATAACTAGCATATTGCTAAGAGAGTCATCTGCCCCCCATACTGGTGAGTAGCATCTAGGGTCTTAAAATCTAGCAAACTGCTATCCGAGATACAACAAGTGGTCCCACCTCAACAGGAACAGATGATCACCAGGGACCAAAACGACATGGGGAAAGAGAACCCAGAAGACAGAGAGACCACGCGAGTAGGTGACTATATCGACATGTGGCCCAAGGAACCAGATGGTGCCTGCCCACCACCAGGGATAGCCGTGATGGGGCTCACAAAGTTGAGTCTTCCCGGCAACATGAGAAGAAAAAGGGGTATACCCTTAGAACTCCACTAAAAGACAGCTATTGATGGTCCAGGGACCTCAGGCTTTCCCAGGGAGCGTGGCCCCTGGTCCTGATGCTGCCCCTGTCCATAAATCATTACTGAGGTCAACTCTTTGGACAGGAATGGATTGGACTTGGTGACACAGAGTCAACATACCGTGTGTGCACTTTATGGTTCTTTGCATCTATAGGATGTTGTCCCACCGGCCTCTTACTGGAGCAGGGGAACAGGGTAGAGAACAGGGGACAGGAGATTGTGAGGAGGATATGACATCTATAAAACAGATAGGAGAAGTGTGCTGTCACCTGGGAGGGAGCGCAGCAGGAGCTGCACGTAGGTGGGCATGCAAATTTATACTGGATTGTACCCTTTCACTCAGTCACAGTAAATAAATGATAATAATAATAATAATTACCTAGGCAAAAAAAGAAAAACAAAACATATTTTGATAGGTAAGGAAGGTCTAGTGGTAAGTTAGCCTGGAAGTCTGGATTGACTACTTCTTTTTTGTCTGCACTGAATACTGGAGAGGAAATCAGAACCTTCTGGCTCATGTTAGCTGTCTGGAAAGCTGTAGCCTACCTGCCCTTCTGAAATGATCTGAGCTATAACATGTAGCCCTTCTCTTCTGTCTGTGTGATCCTTTCCTTGAAGTAGGAATTGGAAATGTGTTAACTGTTTGGTTAACGTAATACCAAGTAGTACTTTCCATACTGCAGTTTATGATATGAAATATTACAAGTATTTAAAACCATAGTCACAATTCAAACCTGACTTAGAATGTGTAAAAAAAAAATACTACAGCTCTCATCCACTCCCAAATATTATCAAACAATTGCTTTTGTAGCAGCCACAGTGGCTCCAGTCGTCTTAAAATGCTGACACTTCAATTGCAACCCAACTACCTGTGTAGTGGATTGAACCTTCTGCCATTAACAAGTTCACAGAACTCAGTCCCAGCAGGTCTGAGGTCACCAGATGCCTGCAGCATTGTCATTAGTGTAAAAGCCGATTGTGAACTCCAAAGGACATGCAAGAATTAAATGAGATCAAAGAAGTCCAAGAGGAGTGGGTTTGGCTGCCACTTCAAAAATTAAGATCATCATAAACAAAATAAAATTGTAATTAATATTTATGAGATCATTGTTAAATTGATACTTTGTGACTGAAGATTTCAAAAGTGAAAACACTAAGCTGACATC
This sequence comes from Heterohyrax brucei, assembly GCA_028571685.1. Lineage (NCBI taxonomy): Eukaryota > Metazoa > Chordata > Mammalia > Hyracoidea > Procaviidae > Heterohyrax > Heterohyrax brucei. The sequence continues at coordinate 84,856,566 of CM053151.1, read as the reverse complement.
AAGTGTAAGTAGGTCAGAACAGTGGGTTGAAATTAGAGATGAAAATGTTTTAACTTGCATTTTTCTCACTGTGTACGTTTAATGACTTATGTGTGTGTCAGCTTTTGTTTTAACCCATGTATTATTCTGCATGAGAAAGTGGAAAGTACCATGGAGGGAAAAAAAAGTAACTGGCTGAGCTTTTTTTTAATGCTTTCAGTGTATAAAATATAATTATTAATGTGTTACTATCAGAAGTCATTTTATATTTCTGTGCAACTTAGGTTACTTTGTTTTAGAAAATGCGTGATAGTTTTATATATTTAAGCTATAGAATTTTGACCTAATAAGTCTTGTTCTAAAACAAACTGGAAATTATCGTTCTTAAATTTACCAAGAAGGGTTTTCAGAATTGCAGCATGTTGTGGGAGGACTCCACATATGCTTTTAGAACTAAAGGGTGGTATAGCCAGATTTGAATTCAGGAACTGAAAGACACCATTGTGTAACTGAATAGGATATAACAGTATAAGACCAAGGTTCTTAGTGGCTCAAGGCTTATGTTTACTTCATTGAGCAAATACTCACTGATTGTCTACTATGAGTCGACACTGGTAATAAAACAGTCAGCAAGACACACCTAAGTACCTACCTGAAGGGACTTACATTTCTTTTTCTTTTTTTTAAATTGTGATTAAGTGAAAGTATACAACCCAAATCGATTTTGCCTGCCCGCCTGTCTGCATCTCCATCTATTGTCCTCACCCAGGGACAGCATAATCCTTCTTTTCACTCTCTATTTTTAGTTTCCTCTTTTAACAAGCACCTGTCCCCTCATCTCCACCCTCTTCTCTCCCATTTAGAAAGAAATCAGTAGGACAGCCTCCTATAAGAGTATAAAATCGTAAAGTACGCACACCATATGGTCATACTGTGTCCCCCAATTCAGTCCATTCTTGTCTCAGGGCCAGCAGCAAGTCTGGGGGCCATGTTCTCAGGGCACTGTCCAGGCTGTCAGACTATCAACTGTGGTCTTAGAGTTCTTGAGCCGCACTCCTCTTTTTCTCGTATTGCCTCAGAGACTCTACCTTGTGTCCCCCACTGTCACTGCCTTTAGTGGTGGCTGGCACCATCTGGTTCTTCTGGCCTCATATTGATACAGTCCTATTTTTATGGGTCCTTCAGTCGCCATGAGTTGGATCCGACTCGACGGCACTTGGCTGGCTCTGTCTCCTGGACTCTTTTTCCCTAATGTCTTTGTTGTTCTCAGTGATCATGTATTCCAGATGAGTTGGAACCATTTGGTCTACCTCAGATGGTGGCTTGCTAGCTTTTAAGACCCCAGATGCCACTCACCAATACGAGGTGCAGAAGACTTTCTTAGCAAAAGACTAGTTGTGCCAGTTGGCCTCTATGTCCCCTGAAAACATGGTCCCAAGACTGCCATACCTGCTACTCTAACCTTTGAAATAATTGGTTGAGTTTAGGAAACTTTTCAGCTTATGGTGTAGTCCAGTTATGTTGATCTACTCTCTACTGCGTGCTGTCACTGCTTTCACTTAACTGAATTCCTACCTACTATGTAGTCTATGACCAGCCTTCTCCCTTCTTTCCCATGCATGTAGCCATCGAAGAGGTTTTTCTTCTGTACATGAGTCTGTTTTTAAGTCCTTATAGTAGAAGTCTCATACAATACTTGTCTTTTTGCCACTAACTGATTTCACTCACTGTAATGTCTTCTAGTTGAAACCAGGTGTTATGAGATGCTTCCTAAAATCATCATTGTTCTTTATCATTGTGTTTCATTGAGTATATGTACCATAGCTTGTTTACTCATTCTTCTGTTGATTGGGCGCCTAGATTGAGTCCATCTTTTTGCTATTGTTGACAGTACTTCAATTAAAATTTGTGTGCAATTATCTGCCCCCTTTATTTCTGTAGGATACATTCTGAGTGTGGAATTGGTGGATCATATAGTATTTCTATTTATAGCTTTTTAAGGAAGCTCCAAATTGCTTTCCAAAAAGGTTGTACCATTTTGCATTCCCACCAGCAGTGTAGGAAGAGTTCCTGTCTCTCTGCAACCTCTCCAGTATTTGTTGTTTTGTGGTTTGGGGATTATGGCCAACCTTGTTGGAGTGAGATGGTATCTCATTATAGTTTTTATTTGGATTTCTCTAATAGCTAATGATCGTGATCATTTACTCATGTGTCTTTTGGCTGCCTCAGTGTCTTCTTTGGTGAAGTGTCTGTCCATCTCCTTTGCCTATTGCTTAATTGGGGTATTTACCTTCTTCTTGTTGATATTTTGCATTGCCTTGTAGATTATGGAGATCATATGCCAATCTGACATGTAGTTGCCAAATATTTTTTCCCATTAAGAGAATCTTTTAACTTTCTCAGTAAATTCTTCGGATGAGCATAGTAGTTCCTATTTCTGTTGTTCATGTGTTCTTTGTCAGGGACTTACATTCTTTAGGGGAGAGACAGACAATAAGTAAAATATACCCTGTTTCTAAGATAAAGCATATGAAAAAAACATAAGGCAGAGAAGGCACTAAGGGAACCTTGGTGGAGGAGGATTGCAAGCATAAGTAGGGTGATTGTGGAAATCTTCACAGATAAGGAGATATTTAAAGAAGGCCCTAAAGGAGGCAATAGATCAAGCCATGTGAATTTCTAAGGAAATACACTCTAAGCAGGGGAGAGGACGATGAGGAGATGGTGAGGACACAGTGGGACAGTGAGGAGGCCGTTGCTGGAATACAGGCAGTAAAGTAGGAGGAAGCAGAGTCAGAGGAGTAGTGCTGGGAAGCAGATCTTGTTCAGTGTTTGAGGCTGTTAAAAGGATTTTGGTGTTTACTCTGGGTGAGACATGAAGCCATAGGCAATTTATTTTTAACCGTATTAAAAAACAACTTTTTCTTAATTTTAAAAATTTAATTTAAAACATTAAAAAAAAGAATTTTTTTTTTACCATATTAAAAAACTTCTTCAGAAGGGAGTAAATGACAATATCTTTGGAAGATTTTGAGCAAAGGAATGACATTTACTTTTAAAATGATCTCTTACTGTAGCCAAAAAACCAACCCCACTGCCCTCAAGTCGATTCTGACCATATAGGGCAGAGTAGTACTGCCCCATAGAGTTTCCAAGGAGCACCTGGCAGATTTGAACTGCCAGCCTTTTTGTTAGCAGGCATATCACTTAACCACTACACCACCAGCATTTCCTCTGTCTGTAGAGCAGAGAATAAATCACAGACAGGGGAGCAAGATTGCAAGCAGTGAGAGAAATAAAGGAAATTATTATAGTAATACGGAGTCTAGGTGGTATAGTGATTGAAAACTTGTCTGTTAACCAAGAAGTCAGCAATTGGATCTACTACCAGCCACTGCTTGGAAACCCTGTGGGGCAATTCTGTTTTGTCCTATAGAGTCTCTATGGGTCAGAAGTGAATGAATGGCAATGAGTTTGGTTTATTTATTACACTAGTAGAGGCAGGAGAGTGTTGATGGAGGCTTCTAGCAAATGATAATGGTATAAGTGGTAATAAATGGTCATATCCTGGACCTATTTGGAAGGTAGAACTGATACTGTTAGTAGACTGGATAGGAGAGGATGTCAAGGAAAACTCCAAGATTTGTGTCCTGAGCACTGGGACAATGGAGAAGACATTTATTGAGAAGGAGACCACTGCAGGATGAGAAGATAGAAGAGAACTCAGCTCAAATTTGACCTTGTTACTTTTGAGATACCTACTAGATATTCCTAGTGTCTGTTTGGAAGTCCTGATGGTGTAGTGGTTAAGAGCTTGTCTGCTAACTGAAATATGAGCAGTCAGATCCACCAACTGCTCCTTAGGGCAGTTCTGCTCTGTCCTATGGGGCTGTTATGAGTTGGCACTGACTCGATGGCAGCTAAAACAACAGTATCTCTCATGAGCCCTGGTAAGGAGTCCTGCTGGGGCAGTGGGGTTAAATGCCCATCTGCTAACTGAAAGTTCTGCAGTTAGAGCTTGTCAGCCCCTCCACAGAAGAAAAGACCTGGCCACCTGCTCCTTTAAGGATTACAGCCTGGGAAAGCAGTAAGGCTCTGTCCCATGGGATCAGTAGGCATCCAGAGGAAACAAGGAGGCAGTTGAATATACAAGTCTGACATTTCAGCAGAGTGGTCTGAACTAGGGACAGAAATGTGGCACTTATTAACGTATGGCTTGTATGGCTTGAATATAAAGTCCTAGGACTGAATGAAATTATCAGAAGAGTAAATACAGATTGGAAAGTGAAGTGCCCCTAGAGCTATGGCCTGGGACACGCTAATACTAGAAGCCGTGAAGAAAAAGAAGAACTAACAAAGATGACTCTTCTGTATACATACATAAAATACATGTATATATTTACATATGTATATATAAAACATATGTACATAAAGTTCCTGGGTGGTACACAACGGTTAACAGGCTGAGGTGGTAACTCAAAGGTTGGGAGTTTGAGTCCACTCAGGTCGTTAGCCAGAAATAGTTATACGGGCCAAACCTAATGGTAAGTGGGGAATATGTGATAAGCATTACTGTCTCTTCGGTACCTCTCCTTTTTATTTTCTCCATCACATTATATAGTTGACATTTTTAACTACTGTTTGTGCCTCCCCTCAGCAAGAATATCAGGTCATCCTATTAGTAAACCAAACTACTTATTTTTCTCACAGAGCCTGTGTTCATGGTGTTCCTGCTGTTGATAATAACCGTCTATCTTTTTTCCCTCTGTTAGCCTTTTTCTTTCTCTGCTAAAGCCTACTCATCTTTCAGAACAATGTGAATGCTACATACTCTAAGAGGTTTTGTTGACATCCCATCATGGATTGAATTGTGTCCACCCAAAATACATACCTGCTTAATTAGGCCGTGATTTCCCATCATTGTGTGATTGCCCTGCATTTTGTGATTGACGTAGTTTTCCTTTGTGATGTAAATTCTAATCTGCGCCTGTGGATAGTGATGCCGTATTAGATTATGGTAAAGAGGATTAGGGTGGGATGTAACACCTTTGCTCCGGTCACATGTCCGATCCAGTGTAAAGGGAGTTTCTCTGAGGGTATGCCTTGCACCGTCTTTTATCCTTTCAAGAGATAAAAAGAAATGGAAATGGGCAAGAGAGTTGGGGACCTCATGCTACTGGAAAAGCAGCTCTGGAAACCTTTGGACCCAGGGTTTCTGTCTAGAGAAGCTCTTAGTCCAGGGGAAAATTGATGACAAGTACTGTCCTCCAGCACCAACAGAGAAAGCCTTCCCTGAAGCTGACACCCTGAATTTGGATTTCTGGCCTACCAGACTGTGAGAGAATAAACTTCTGTTTGTTAAAGCCATCCACTACTGTAGCAACACTAGATGACTAAGACTTATTCCAACCTGAGTTAATGACCCTCCCCTAGGCTGTCTCTGAATTCTAAATATATACTCCTGTAATAGCACTTACTAAGTTATATGGTTGCATGTCTGTTAGCCCCATTAAGTCAGATTCCTCCTGTATGTGGAAAAATGAACATAGGCACAGATACAGCTAGAAATTATGAGGATCAGAATGAGGCCAGTGAAAGTAGGGATAAAGGGGAGCTGACAGAATATGAAGTATTTAGGAAGTAAAATCAGTGAGACTTGGTTATTGGCTGAATGAGAGGGATAAGGAAGAAATCAAAGATAAATTTATATTCCTCATTTAGACTATTATGTGGAATATGGTGTTTCAAAATGAGATAGGGACTATGAGAGGAGGAACAAGTTGGGGTAGTAGGATGAGTTCGGTTTGCAATATATTAGGCTTAATTTTAGGACATTGAGATGGGGGTATGTGCAGGAATTGGAGATGAGTTTTAAACCCAGGTAAATGAATAGGTCCTCAGCATACTAGGTCATAGCCTAAAAAATAGGAATGAGACCGTCAACAACTACTGAGGACAAAATCATTGTTTCTATCAATGTTTAAGGAAAAAAAAAAAGAGGAAGATATGCTCTTATGTGGGAAACTTGGGGCATGGGGGTGGGGGAGAAGATTGTCAGAGGAGATCAGCAGAATGTGATGCTATAGAAACAAAACATTTTGAGAAGATTTCAGGAAGAAAGTGGTGGGCCATATTAAGTGCAGTAGAGAAGTCCAATCAAGACAACTGTATATTAAATCCATAGTACTTTTGACACAAACTTAACTAACTCCTGTCTTTCAGCGTTACTTCTTCAACCACCTTGCCTCTGAATTCAGTGAGAAATCTGATGTCATTAGGTATAAATTCCCTCAAGTGCAGCTCCTCGCTTCTTTACAAATTTACCACCAAGCACATCCGTCCTTCATAGGAGCTTCAAAGCTAACTCTTAGGCTACTGCCATCGACACTAAGAGTTATCTGTACTTAATGTTTTTTCCTTCCTTTTTATGACTTTCTACTCCTAGTCATCCACGAAAACTGTTCTCAGTAAGGTTAACATTTGACATTGAAGTGGAAAGCAGTGTATCGGGAATAGGATATTGAATGCAAGTTGAGGAAATGTGAACAGACATTGCAGATAGCAAGCAGTAACTGAGAGAGAAAGAAGTGAGAGGACGATGATGTCCAGTCTGCCTCCCCAAGTAAGCAAGGGAACTTGTGAGAACTGGATTCAGGCACCATTGCAGGGCTTCTTTCATTTTGGATTTATATTACAAGTGTATCTCCTACCCATCTCTTCTGTAGCATGCCAGTGATTCTTTGCTGTAAAGGAAAAATGAGCCAATTCCCACAGTGAAGAGGATAGAAACAGGAGCTTGTCTGCTTGCTTTCTTGCTTGTTCTTTTTCTTTTCTTTCACTCATTTGTATAGAAAATATTCCTTGGATGTGTGCTGTGTTCTGTGCTCAAGATTAGGTGCTGGCAATGCAATGGGGAGTGGAAACATATATTTTTGTTCTCGTAATAGCATACTGATTCTTTTTTTTTTTTTTAGTTTAATTGATTATATTTAACTTATTTAACTAATTTTATTTTATTTTTTCCCCCTTTAGTATCCTCTTGTATATGGACTGATTCTTATTCCCTGCTGGTGTTCTCTAGTTTGCCTAAGTAGAATTTACATGGGAATGCACTCCATTCTGGTAAGGAAAATATTGTATTTGTAGTGCTTTATTTTTTCTGATATTGGTGGGCAGGGCAATTTTATAATTTTTAATGATTTATAAGCTTCTAGGAAACCTAAAAGAGAAGATATAGTAAATTTTCACCTTTGTTTTGCAAAGTATCAACATGATATTTAAGGGAGTAATCATATACTTTTTAGAAACATTATCAGCAATCACAAAAACCAGGTATTATAGTTGGGACAGTGTTCCCTTCTCAGTGTTATTTTCCTTTGCAATCCCCTCAGTGCCTGTCCTGCCATTGAGTCAGAGCCAGCAGCGAGTACAGAAACAGCTCTAAGGGGGAAAGAAGGCCCAGTGCCTAGAAACTAAGTGCTAAGTTAAACCATCCAGTTGCTGTTCATGTTTCCATATTGAACTCTAGTTTTCTTTTTTCCATAGTATTTTAGGATTTCCATCAGATAGTTTAAGAATGCTATACAATTTCAAAAGCAGTGGCTCAGGGATCCTGTGCTATTTGCAGCCACACCTCCCTTCCTCTTATATCCCTTAAAAACCCAAAACCCAAACCTATTACAGTCCAGTCAATTCCAACTCATAGCAACACTGCAGTCCCTGTGTTGTGGCCTGCGTCATCTCTGGACCAGATAACCGCAGGTTTCCCAGTGTAGCCGTGCTTCCAGCATGACACCGTTATATTCAACATTCTGCCTCCTGTTAGAATGGATGTCCCACACACAAAAGGGATGCCATATTGACTGACTGTGCTTTCTGAAAGGGTGCTTTTTACCTGTGTGCCTTCAGGGATGCTATGACCTTTGCTTGGAATGCCCTTTTCTCTTTCTTTGTCCAGCTAAGTGTCCTATTCATCCTTCAAGTCTCACTACAGATGTCATAAAAGCCTCTTTATCTTCCTGTCCTTCTTTTCTGGAAGACTGGCCAAGTGACCCTCCCCCCCCAAGCATTTGAGTGTAATTTAGATGTAGTACTTACCCTGAATGGCAATTGCTTTTTCTAGTATCTGTCACCCCCACTAGGCTATAAGCTCCCTGAGATCAATAGCTGTGTGTACTATCTCTCTATCCCTGGCATCTAACATGATAATCTTCTAGGACACTCTATAAATGCATTATGTATTACTCTGAAAACAATTTAAAAAAAGAGGTAGAGGAGGTATAGATCTGATCATAGAATCTTAACATTTCTAAAGGATTATGTCTAGTTTTTATCCTCAATAACTTGAATTTTTTGTTTTTGTTTTTCTGCTAATCAAAAGATCAGTAGTTCAGATCTGCAAGGTGCCCTGCAGAAACTCAGTAGGGCAGTTCTACTCCATTCTATGGAGTCACTATGGGTTAGAATTGACTTGAGGTCAGTAGGTTTGCTTCTGGTTTTTTACTTATAAGCATATCTCACTTAGCTTGTTTCATAGCTAGAGATATAATAATTTTTCACCTCCAGAATTTTCTTTGCTAATACATTTCCAGAAGTACCAAATATAATTTAATAAATGAGTTGTTTGTGTTTGACTTTTATGTAGTTATTTGTATTCAGCACAAATTGCCAGTTCTCTCTGACTCGTCTTTACTGATTTTATAATCAGACTTTTTTTCAACTCTAGTATTTGTCACAAGAGAATGTTATTCATTCTCTGTGCCTTATTAGTTATTTCTGTCTATCCCTAAAAGTCAGCAATATCTTCCCTATAAAACTACAAAAAGGTTGTGTGTCTTTGAATAATACAGAATGAATTTCTGGAATTTTGTAGGAGGAAAAAATAGTTAGATGATACTATCCCTTGATTCATTATCATTACGTGAAGAGGAACAACAAGCTAATTATATTGAATATATAATCTCAAAGATAATATTCTTTAAAAAAATTTTTAAATGTTAGTGGATTAGTCAAATATCCAGGCTGAGTTCAGTTCATTTTTTTATATGCTGGATAACATCCATCCTTGAATTAGCTAATGTAAAAGCAATATTGATACATTATTTTTCAAATCATGAGTCTGGTAATCCCAGTCTTTTAAGTATTCAGAAACTATCTTGTGCCATAGAATGTCTTAGCAGCATTATTCAGATTAGCTGCTGAATTTTATTATACGTAGTATTACAAGCTTTTGCTTTTTCTAAAAAAGCAAAATCAGTGACAACTTGTAAGCTTTGAAAATTACAGTTATGTGCTGTAACCACAAGGATTCCAAACCACAATTGTATTGCTTATCAGTTTTAAAACTGGACATTTCAAATTATAACCATAACTAGCCCCCTTTTTTAACATTATGGATCTAATATATTCTCATAACTTATGTATTTTCTTATATTTTGATGTTCACATAATCACCAGCATTTTGGACTGTTTTCTTAAACATGGTTTATATCTTTTGTTTATTGTGAAATTAGCATGAAACTGTAGGCAGAGCATTCCACAGAAGTTGCTAGTCAGTAGTTACTAAGCTACTGTAGTCATTAACTCTTAGAGGCGAGCCCTAAGTCTGATCTAAATAATTACAGTGAATCCTTCATTCAGTATTTGCCATATGCTTTACTGTTACTGTTGAAGTACAGAAGCAACAGATTAGTGTATTTACAGCATCCATCTGCTTTTCAACTAAGACCTGTATCAAGAAATCATTAAGAATGTGTTAAAAACATGAAAGAGATCAAATAACTGAACAACTGTAATTTTATCTGAACAAATGAATAACTATTATAGTGAAGATGTTGTGTCTACTTAAATTTACCTATGGATTAAGTGCAAAATCCAAAGATGGTTTTTTTGAGGGACCAGACAAGCTGATTTCAAAATTCTTTTAGAAGGACTATGGCCCAGGAAGAACTCAGAAACCTATAAACAGTAAGATGAGCAATTTGCTAGCAGTTCAGTATCTCACAGCTTGTTATAAAGCAGCAGTAATTTGATTGTGGCATGACAGCAAGGTTAAACAAATTAATTAGTGAAACAGAGGGCCTAGAAATTCATACATATATAGAAACTTGGAATATAATAGAGATGGCATTTGTACATCAGTGTTGGGTTGGGCCAGTTTGTTAGCCATCAAAAAGGAAAAAAAAAAAAAAAACACCAAAACTGATTGACATTCCTATTTCACACCAGAGTCAAAAATCATTTTTGGATACACTGAAGTCTTAAAAATGAAAGGCAAATCTTGGGAAAGTTTTGAATGATATGTCTTTACCCTCTTGAAGGTAGAAAAGGCTTTCTTAAACAAGAAATATACTGGTAAATATAATTATTTTAAAATGTAAGATTTCCATTTATCAGAAGATGCCATAACAAAAATGAAAAGGCGTGTTGCAAACTCTGAAAGGTATTTGCAGCACATGTGATGATAAAGGATTTATATGTAGAATATATACGGAGACCTTGGAAACCAATAGGGAAAAGAAAATCTGAAAGAGGAATTCCCAGAAAGACATAAATGTGCATTACTTAGAAAAGGAACAGTTTCTGGGCATATGCTCTGGCAAGATGCTTGCAGACCTTTACCAGGGAACATCACCAGAAAGAACATAGCGTTGCTTCTAGTATTCTTGGTTGGTGTAAGAGCAGCTGCCAGTTAAGAAAGCATTCAAGGTCAATTATAACCCATTGTACCGAAATCTGGAAACAACTTCCATGAACATCACTGGTGAAATGGATAAATAAAATGTGTAACCACAGTGAAATATTACATAGCTATCAATGTGAATTGACCTGGAACTACATATAATAATATGAAGGAATATTAAAAATTTAAGTGCAAACAGTGTATCAAAGGAGACTGCATGTTGTTAAACTTTTATAAAGCTCCATACAAAGCAAAACTTAAAAATACTTTGGATATGTATGGTAAAACAGTGCTTTTGAAAACAGTTATTAAGCCAAAATTCAGATTAGTAATTTTTCCTGAGGAGGATACATAATGATGGAATTGGGGATGGCACACCAGGAAATTCAACAGGTCTGGTGACACTGTAGCTCTTTTTGGGAATATTAACTTCATGGATCTTGTTTGTATAATTTTACATGTATCTTACATGTATTTTTCTATGTATAAAAATTACATAATACGTATTTTCAGATGAAAGTGATTAAGCGACTGGCATTAAATGCTGTTGAGAAGTGACCATTGTTTGGGGTCCATAAAGAACACTGCAGTCCATGAAAAGTGTGGTGAGCATAGAAAAAAAATAGGAAGTGAAAAAGTAAAGGCAGTGAAAATAATCAACTCTATTCATAAAAGTTTCAGTGATGGAGAGGAGATCCCAGCATTTTGTTTTGTGTTAAGGCAGACATTCTGAAACCTTTTTCCCTGCCGTCAGGAATTTTCAGAAGGGAAAACCTCCTTGAATAACATGTTGATTTCCTGTAGTAAGTGGTATTCTCTCCTCAGTCACCATCATCTCAGTTAATTGTCCTCTCGCCTGCCCAATGGCTTGTACCTAAACTAGGAGTCGTCTTTGACCTCCCTGCCCACATTCAGTCCATCACCAAGCTAAAGCTATCAAATGTAATGTTAAAATACTGTGCTAAATGCATCTGTGTGCCACTTGCTGCCTAGGTGTGGCCATGTCTGCAGCAGGACCGCTGCAGGAGCGCCCTGTCTCTGTGGTCTCCTGTCTTGTACTCGTTACTCCCATGATTCGTTCTCTGCCTAGCAAATGGCCTGCACTTCTGCAAATACCAGTTAGGTCGTGTCAGCATCCCTGCTGTGACGTCTTCAAATGGTTCCCTATCATTTTTCAAATAAAATTTAAACTTCTTACCTAGCCTACAGGGACCCTCCATGAGTTGACCTCTGCCTGTCTCTCTTGAGGGACGTCCCATCCCTCTCTCCTTTCTTCAGTGTTTCAGCCACACTAGACTTCTCTCTGTTCACTGAGTTCAACAAGTTCTTTTTTGCCTGATAGTGGCACTTGGCGATTCCTATCACTGGAACACTTTTCCTCTAAATTTAAAGATAGGGCTAGCACTTTTTTGGAATTGGGTCTCTCCTCAAGTGTAAACTGCTCAGACAGGCTTCCCTGATCACTCCAGCAGAGTCCTATTCAGTTCTGTCTCATCATCCTCTTTTACTTTGTGCTAACACTATTAACTATTTGTCTACCTTCTTAAATGATTATTCATTTATTCCCTACTAACGTGTAAGTTGTATGAGACCAGGCTCTTATATTTGTGTGTCTTTAGCCCTAAAACAGGGCCAGGCATAGGCAGGTGCTCACTAAGTATTTGATGAGTGAATGAATGAATGACAACAGGAAACTACCTCGATATTTGTTCAAGTTTTGTATCCTCTTTGATCATGGAGATAATTATATATTAAAATCTATGAAAATGAAGATTGTTTCTTTGAAAAATAAATGTATATACTCTTCCCCCTGAAATCAAAAGTATATAGTTGAACCATAGTTCATAGTTTATTAAGGTTTTGCATATAGATATGTCACTATTAGACATGTAGTTAATTTATGAAAAAGTAGAAATATGAAAACATTCACTTTTTATTATCATCAAAAGTTTTGAGTTTCTATCATATAGTTTATTAGAAAAGTTTGAGAATTTGACAGTTTCCCTAAAATCTAAATCCATTCCACATTTGAAATGTGAAATAGTATTTTTTAACTATCAAAATATTATTATTGCAAATAACTGTACTTTTCTCTTTTCCCAGGATATTATTGCTGGATTCCTATATACAATTTTAATCTTAGCTGTCTTCTATCCATTTGTGGACCTGATTGACAACTTCAACCAAACTCACAAATATGCTCCGTTTATCATCATCGGGTTTCATTTAGCTTTGGGGATTTTTTCTTTTACCCTTGATACCTGGAGTACATCCCGAGGTGACACAGCTGAGATTCTAGGAAGTGGCGCTGGCATTGCATGTGGATCTCATGTGATTTATAACATGGGTCTAGTGTTAGACCCTTCTTTAGATAGGTTACCTTTACCCAGGCCTCCCGTTTCTGTAACTCTTTTTGGAAAAGCCATTTTGCGGATCCTTATAGGGGTGGCATTTGTACTCGTAGTCAGAGTTGTAATGAAAAAGATCACCATTCCCTTAGCTTGTAAAATCTTCAGTATACCGTGCGATGATATTCGAAAAGCAAGGCAACACATGGAAGTGGAACTTCCGTATCGGTATATTACCTATGGAATGGTTGGCTTCTGTATCGCATGTGTAGTTCCCTACATATTTTTCTTTATCGGTATCTCTTGATGAAAAAAATGTTGTTTATGATAAGAAAGAGAAATATAGGTTATTGATATCTGAAAATACATTCTAGGAAAAAGCCAGATCAGAGTTAGGCTTTTGCAGAATTTAACTTAAATAATATTTAAGTAAATTCATAAGAGTTGTCGTGCATTTTATCATTGCACATGCAGATATTGTTTTAGGTGAGCTGAGCTATTTCAACACTGAGAAGATAGGTGTTCATTTAGAATATTCACATAATTTTTTGGAAAGTTTTAGTGCTGTTATGGATTCAAGTTATATATAACATATATTAAGGTACATAATATACATTGTATATCTAATATATTTTATATATAAAAGAATACACCCAAGTTTTTAAAAAAAAACTGTAGGGTCTATTATAAAGTCAATAATAATATGCAAGCAGCTGTGCCTGTGTATTTGGACCTCATACAGGTATGTTGTTACTAACAGATATGTTGAACATAGATTTACAATGGGAGCCATTTGCTAAATGAATTGTATAAGTACCAGACCAGAATTCATATGCTACCACGTATTGATTTACTGCCTCTTTTTACACTGCCATCACCTTTCATGTTACCTATGATGTCAAACATGGGAGGCATTTTTAATGGACCAAACTTTTAGAAAGTTTAGTTTTGGGATTCCTTAATTTTTTTTCAGTTCTGTTCCCTGTGTTGAATGTACTTCATTTGCAGCTATTCAAGACATCAGTTTAATAATTCAGGTACTGGATTTTATTGCTTGCTAATTGTGCCTTTCAGTTGCTAAATTAAGAAATGCCACTTATACTGTGATATAAAAATAAGACGCTCACTTAAATGATGTAGAATCAGGCAAATGTTTTTAAAATATATGTCAGACTAATTTACAGGGATAGCAGTAAACCATCCTTAACTATTTAGCCATTAGAAAAGAACTGTGGAATGGGCTAAACATCCTCACTGATTTATTGGAAAGCTAAATGGATAAATATTTCCATTTTCGTGGGTATTTTTCTGTGCATTGTAAGTTATAAGAACAAGATATATTTTTTGTACATTGTCTTGATTCTACTGCAGGTAGATATTTCCAGTGAATGGAACTATAATTGCAATTTATAGATGGGACAATGCACGTACTTCATACATAAGCAAACATTTTTCTAAATTATTTGAAAGGGATCTGATTTAGCAACATTAACTTTAATACCTGTTTATCAACTGCTTAAGGTAAATTATAAAATCTAAAAGTATCAGTATTTTAGATCTTTTTTTTCCCATCTTTTTATTATTTTTACAGTGGAAAATTGGGGTATAGTATTAAACTATTCTTTATTCTGTCTCTGCCTTTATATTTTGAAGTGTGATTGTGATTAAGTTGATATTAAGTTTATTTGTAGTAAGAAGAAAATTAACTTTGCATATAAATGAGCATCAGCTATGGGATTACTGACATTGTGCAGTGTCTATATGATTATCCAGAAGTATCACTTAAGATGTTTCTATTTTGGGCAGCATAATAATCTGAGCTCGTATTTTTATAATTCTGATTAAGAATTTAGGGGCATGGTAATTTTTACCAAAACTGAATCTGATAATTTTAAGTAAAGCAACTAAACTTAGTCCCTTTTATCTATCAGTTAAGAGGAAACTGAGACACTTAGGAACATATTGGTACGCTGGGAAATGTGAAAATACTTTTTTTTACCCCAAACTTGTGTTTAATGAATCAAATTTTAGGAACTATTTTCTGTAAGTTGGACCTGTACTATCCTATTAATTTTATGTGTAGCTTAAAAGATTTGAAAATACTCCATTTCTTGTGTTTTGTTATTTCTCTTATGATGTTTTGTGCTAAATGTATTTTAAAATAAAAGCCAAATTCAAGACTGAATGGAGTTTTTTGTTATAGTTTGGTTTGGTTTCTTGTCTTCTCTTCATCTGTCCCTGTATTACTTGGTGGAGGTTTTAAAAAATATCCTAGGATTTTCTTTCTAGAAGACATTCCCTCTGGATTATTTTGTTCATGATCAGAGTACTATTTTTTAGCAATAAAGACAATTAAGAGACTCTTCAAGGTTCAAATTGACTTTTGGCTGTACTTGTGAACACTTCTAACATTGTACTCTTAGTGAAGCACTTCGTAATACTTCTAAACAAAATTACATGTAAAAAATGTTTTCAGTTAAATCTGTGGCTAAAAGCATTGTAAGTAATCGGTAGCTGTCAAGGCAGTTGTAACTTGTGATTACCCTATCTGTGTCAGAGTAGAGCTGTGCCCTGTAGTTTTCAATGGCTCATGGTTTTAAAAATAGACCATCAGACCTTTCTTCCAGTGCACTTCAGGGTGGACTCAAACCTCTCACTTTTCGGCTGGCAGCCAAGATTGTTTACTGCTATTCCATTAATGTCAGAAATTAATCAGAGAAGTAGGTCTGCCAGGGACTTATAAGACCAAATATAAGGCAACACTAGTGCGAGATTAACATAATTGTTTTACTTTTATTTTTTTAAGTTTTTTATAAGTCACCATAAGAAATGTGACTTTTGAAGAAGGCATAAAAATTTTTACTTTGAATGTATGATTATGTTTACAATTTTATATGACAATTTTTTTAATTGCTAAAGCCATTTTATTCTAATCAACAAAAGCCATTTGTTTTGGATTTTAAAACTGAAATATTTAACCTGGGCATCAATAAGGGCCAATTTTTACATAAATGAAATCCAGAACATTACTCACAGGACAACAGAGATAAGTGGGAACTCCTAAAAAATCAAACAGTTAGATTCATCCAAAGACTTTAACCAAAAGAGTAGAAAGATAACCTACAGACTGGGGGAAAAAAATGTTGGTTATGACAAATCCAGTCAGCATCTAGTCTCTAAAATCTACAAGATACTGAAAATCCTTAACAATGAAAAGACAAATAGCCCAATTAAAAAATGGACAAAGGGTAGGAACAGACACTTCACCAAAAAAGGCATTCAGGTGGCTAACAGATGCATGAGAAAATGCTCATCATCATTGACCATTAGAGAAATGCAAATAAAAACTATAATCACATACTATCTCACCCCAAAAGGCTGGCTTTAATCCATAAAACACAGAATAATAAATGTTGGAGAGGATATGAAGACAGTGGAACACATAGATTGCTGGTAGGAATGTTAAATGGTACAGCCGCTTTAGAAATCAATTAGGCACTTCCTCAAAAAGCTAGAAATTGAAATACCATTTGATTCAGCAATCCTACTTCCTGGAATATATCCTAGAGAAATAAGAACTGCCACACAAATAGATACATACTAATGTTCATCGCAGCACTGTCCACTACAGCAAAAAAATACAGTTAACCTAGGTGCACATCAATAGATAAACAAATCATGGTATGTTCACAGTGGAATATTATGCAATGATAACAACAATGAATTTGGGAAACATCTTACAACATGAAAATGTCTGGAAAGCATTAATTGTGAGTGAAATTAGTCCAAAAGGACAAATATTGGGTGAGATCACTATTATAAGGACTCAAGAAACAGTTTAAACATAGAAGTAATCAGTCTTTGATGGTTACGAGGGTAGGGAGGCAGGGAGAGCGATACTCACTTACTTGATGATAGACAAGAATTAATTTAGGTGCAGGGTGGGACAATACACAGTAGAGAAGTCAGCACAACTGTACTAAAAAGCTGTAACGTTTTCTCAATACAACCAAACACTTCAAAGGACACAGTAGCAGGAACCTAGAGTCCATGATTTCAGGGGACATCTAGGTCAATTGGCATAACAAAGTTTATTTAAAAAATATTCTGCATCCCACTTTGGTGAATGGCATCTGGAGCCTTAAAAGCTAGCAAGCCCCCATCTAATATTGGTCTCAACCCACCTGGAACAAACGAGAATGAAAAACATCAAACACATAAGGACAATATGAGCCCAAGAGACAGGAAGGCCACATAAACCAGAGACTACCTCGACATAAGATGGAAAAGGCTACATGGTGCCCAGCTACCACCAATGACTGCTCTGACAGGGAACCCAACAGAGAGCCCTAGATGGAGTGGGAGAAAAATGAGTGCAGAACTAGAACTCTAATAAAAAGACCAGACTTGATAGTCTCACAAATCAGAGGGTCCCTGGCAAACACGCCCCCCAGATACTCTGTTATCCCAGAGTGAAACAAGTCCCAGACCAAGATTGGATTAGATTATAAGACATAAAATGATACTGAAGAAGAATGTGCTTCTTGACTTAAATATATACATGAGGCTGAGTAGCTCCCGTCCAGAGGCAAGATGAGAAGGCAGAGGGGGACAGGAGCTGGTTGAATGGACACAGGAAATACAGTGTGGGAAGGAGTGTGCTGCCACAGAGGGGAAGAGCAGCTCTGGTTACATAGTAGTGTGTGTGCAAACTTTTGTATAATAAATGGACTTGGATTGTAAACTTTCACTTACAGCACAAGGTAATATTTCTTTAAAAAATAAGGGCTGCAAGAATGGGGAGGGAGGGAAGGAGAGGCTAGGCTATAGATTAGATAGTTGATAGAAATTTGGTTGTGTGAAATCAGTGACAGCACACATTTGAAAGATCAATTTTAACTGGACTTCAACAAAACATGATTACTCCTCCCATCTTAACCCAATATTGCAAGGACAGAGTAGCAGGGGCAGGACTCCAGGAACCATGCTCTGAGGGGACATGGAGACCAATTGGCATAACTAGCATTTCACTAGGAGAGTCTTCTGCACCCCACATTGGTGAGTGACGTCTGGAGTCTTAAAATCTAGCAAGCTGCCATCTGAGGTACAACAGATGGATCCAACTCAGCAGGAATGGATGATCACCAATGACCAAAACGACATGGGGGAAAGAGGACCCAGAAGATAAACAGACCCAAGTGAGTGGAGGAAGCGGATGGTGCCCAGCCACCACCAGGGATAGCTGGGATGGAGCTCATACTGTGCCAGTCCACCTTGTTGCAGGTCTTTCTGTGTGTTTGTTTTTCTAAGTAGTGGAAAGGTTTAAAAAAGATGTGTTTCATTTGGATAAGGGGTTAAAAGTCAAATACATGGAAACTAAACAACAGCTTGCTCGAAAACTACTGGTCATAGAAGAAAATAAGGATGGAAAAGAAATTCACAGAATCAAATGAGAATGAAACTATATCCTTCCAGAATCCTTGGAACACATGAAAGGAATACTCAGAGGTCAATAAATGCACACATCCCAAAAAAAGGAGGGGGGGGGCTAAAATCAGAACATGAGCCAACAACTTGAACAAGTAGACAGCAGCAAAAGAAGCTCTCAGTCACCAGAACTAAGCAAATGAAAAAATTAGAGCAGAATTAAATATAGAATAGGAAAACACCTGAAAGAGTTAGCAAAACCAAAAGCCAGTTCTTTGAAGAGATGGACAAAATCAATAAACCACTGGCTAAACTGACAAAAGAAAAACAGGACAGGAAGCAAATGATGCAAATGAAAAGTTGTACTCCAACAAGTTAAAAAGCTTAAAGAAAATGGATAAATGTAGAGAAGCACATTATTTACCAAAACTAATACAAACATAGGCAGAAAAACTAAATAAACTCATAACAAAAGAAGAAATTGAAAAAGTAATTTAAAAACTCCCAGCCAGTTTCAATTAGAAGACACTGTGTTGAGTGAAATTAGTCAGTGGCACAAGGACAAGTATTGTATGAGACCCCTACTATAAGGACTTAAAAACAGACTCATGTACAGAAGAAAAGACTCTAACAAATGCAAGGGCGAGGAGGGAAGAAGAGAAGGTGAAGGCTGTTTATAGATTAGATAGTTGATAGAAACTTGCTTGGGTGAAATCAGTGACAGCACACATTAGAAAGAGGATCAGTTTAACTGGACTTCAACATAACCTGAAAACTCTTCCAATCTTAACCCAATATTGCAAGGACAGAATGGCAGGGATGGGGGTCAGGGGACCATGCTCTCAGGGGACATAGAGGCCAATTGGCATAACTACCCTATTGAGACTTCTCCATCCCATACTGGTAAGCAGCATCTGGGGTCTTAAAAGCTAGCAAGCTGCCATCTGAGGTATATCAGATGGTCCCAACTCAGCAGGAACAGTGATCACCAAGGACAAAAATGACATGGGGGAAAGAGAACCCAGACGATGGAAAAAAAACACATAAATGGGTGACTGTATCAACATGTGACTGAAAGAATCAGATGGTGCCCAGCAACCACCAGTGACAGCCGTGATGGGGCTCACAAAGTTGAGTCCTGGTGGCAATATGAGAATAAAAAGGGGTGCACCCTGAGAACTCCACTAAAAGACCACAATTGATGGTCCAAAGGACTGGGGGTTCCTCTGGGAGCATGGCCCCTAGACCTGGTGCTGCCTCTGTTCATAAACAATTACTGAGGTCAACTCCTCAGACAGAAATGGATTGGACTCAGGGACACAGAGTGACTATATTGTGTGTGCACTTTATGGTTCGATGCATCTATAGGATATCATCTGACTGGCCTCTGACTAGAGAGGAGTGAGGAGGATGGAGAAGAGGGGACAGGAGATTGCTAAGAGGATATGACATGTATAGAACAGAAAGGAGGAGTGTGCTGTCACCAGGCAAGGAATGCAATAGGAACTGTGCATAGACAGGCATGTGAATTAAAACTGAACTGTACACTTTCATCCAATTACAATAAACAAATAAAACAACCCCCGCCCCCCCGCCACAAAAAGCCCTGGCTCTGACAGCTTCAGTGGAGAATTCTACCAAACCTTCAGACAGACATTAACATCATTACTACTAAAGGTGTTTCAGAAAAATGTAGACTACTACTGAACTCATTCTATGAAGCCTGCATAACTCTGATACCCAAACCAGGTAAAGACACCACAAAAAAAGAAAATTACAGACTAAAATCCCTCATAAACATACATGCAAAAATCTTCAACAAACTTTTAGTCAATGGAATTCAACAACATATTTAAAAAATGATAATAATTCACCATGTCCAAGCAAGACTCATACCAGGTGTGCAGGGATGGTTCAACATTAGGAAAACAATCCATCATGTAAGCAAAGCAAAAGACAAGAACCACATGACCTTATCAACTGATGCAAGTGAGGCATTGCTGACAAAGTGCCACACCAGTTCACGATAAAAACTCTCAGCAAAACAGGAATATAAGTGAAATTCCTCAGCATAATAAACAGCCTTTATACAAAACCAACAGACAACATCCTCCTAAATGCAAAGAGTCTGAAAGCATTCCCCTATAGAACAGCAACCAGACAAAGATGGCTTTTATCATCAGCATTGTGCTGGAGGTCTTAGCTAGAACAAAAAGGACATTCAGATTGTTAAGGAAAAAGTAAAAACATCACTAATTGCAGATGATATGATCTTATACATGGAAAACCCTAAAGAATCCGGAAGAAAAGTACTGGAACTTAGTTACAAGATAAACATATAAAAATCAGGTGGACTTATCTACACCAACAAAGAGAACTTTGAACACAAAATAGCTAAATCAATACTGTTCACAACAGCCCCCAAGAAGATAAAGTACTTAGGAATAAATCTAACCAGAGACGTAAAAGACTTAAACAAACAAAACCAGAATACACTACTGCAAGAAACCAAGAGATCTACATACATGAAAAAACATACCTTGCTCATGACGAGAAGACTCAACATTGTGAAAACATCAATTCTACCCAAAGTGATCTACAGATACAATGCAATCCCAATACAAATTACAACATTTTTTAATGAAATGGTGAAACAAATCTCCAACTTCATATGAAAAGGGAAGAGGCCCTGAATAAGTAATGCATTACTGAAGAAGAAGAACAAAGTGGGAGGCCTTGCACTACCTGACTTTAGAACCTATTACACTGCCACAGTAGTGAAAATAGCCTGGGATTGTACAACACATACATAGACCAATGGAAAAGAATCGAGGAGCCAGATGTAAATTTATCCACCTATGAATAACTGATGTTTGACAAAGGCCCAAAATTCTTTAAATGGGGAAAAGACAGTCTATAACAAATGGTGTTGTCATAACTGGATATCTTTATGCAAAAAATAAAACAAGACTCCTACTCCACACCATGCACAAAAACTAACTCAAAATAAATCAGTCAGCTGCAAAAGGACAAATACTGTATGAGACCACTATTGTAAAGACTTAAGAAAAGAGAAGTAAATAATCTTTGATAGCTGCTAGGGTGGAGAGGGAGACAGAGGCTTATTCACAGATTACATAGTCATTAGTAAATCCTGTATGTGAAGGGAGTGACAGTACATAGTAGAAAGGAGGTCAGCACAGCTAGACACAATAAGCTAAAAGTTTTTCTAAATACAACCTGACATTTTAAAGAACAGACAGGGGTCTGGGGACCATGGTTTCAGGAGACATAAAGGTCAACTGGTTTAACTAGGCTTTTTTTCTAACGAACTGTTCCATATACCTTATTGGTGAGTGGTGCCTGGGGTCTTAGAAGCCAGCAAGCTGCCATCTAAGGAGCATCAGTTGATCCCAAACCACCTGGAACAGATGAAAACCAAGAACATCAAAGACATGAGGAAAATACGAGCCCAGGAGACAAAAGGATCCGCATGATTGGGAGCCTACATCAGCATGAGACCCAAAGAACCAGATGATTCCAACCACCACCAAAGACTGTGCCGACAGGAACACAATGTAGGGTCCCTGACAAAGCATAAGAAAAAGAGGAATGCAGATCTAGAACTCTATTAAAGGACCGGACCTGATGGTCTGACTGCCTGGAGGGTCCCTTGAGAACATAGCCATAGCCCTTGGGCTTGCTGCTAGTCCAGAACCAAAACCAGTACTGAAGTCAACTCTTCAGATAAAGATTGGACTGGACTATGGTACACAGAGTGAGGCAGATGGGGTGTGTACTTCTTGGCTTAATATATGTATGAGGCTGTCCAACTAGTTCCTCTTTAGAGTGGAAAAGGGAGGGTGGATAGGAAGAGACAAATGTTGGTTGAGTGGATACCAGAGTTACAGGGTGGAAAGGAGAAATGTGCTGTCACAGAGTGAAAAGAGCAGATGGGTTGCATAGAGGCATGTGTTCGGAGTTTTGTGTGGCAAACTGACTTCGATTACAAACTGACTTAATCACAATAAAAATAAAATAAAATGTAGTAATAATAATAAAGTAACTCAAAATAGATCAAAGTCCTAAATATAAAATCTCAAATGACAAAAAATGTTGCTAACACTAGGAGCCCTAACACATGGCAAAAACAATACAAGCCATAGGTAGCAGTACATCAACACCAGAAGAGAAACTAGGTAACTGGGAGCTCCTAAAAATGAAACCCTAAGCTCATCCAAAGATTTCAGCAACAGTAAAGAGAAAATCTATAGACTAGGAAATCATTTTTGCTACAACATATGTGGTCAGTCTAATTTCTAAAATCTACAAAACCCAAACCAAACCCACTGCCATTGAGTCTACTCTGACTTATAGCAACCCTATAGGACAGAGCAGAACTGCCCCATAGAGTTTCCAAGGGGCACTGGTAGATTTGAACTGCCAGCTTTTTGGTTAGCAGCCATAGCACTTAAAACACTATACCATCAGGGTTTACCTAAAATCTACAAGATACTACAATATTTCAACCACAAAAAAGGAAAATAAACCAGTTAAAAAATGGGCAAAGGATACGAACAGGCAGTTCACTAAAGAGACATTCAGGTGACTAACAGATACAAGAGGAAATGCTTGCGACCATTAGCCATTAAACCCCAAACCAATCCCAAACACAAACCTGTTGCCATGGAGTTGATTACAACTCAGAGAAACCTTATAGAACAGAGTAGAACTGCCCCACTGGGTTTCCAAGGAGTGGCTGATGGATTCAAGCTGCCAACATTTTGGGAAGGGACTGCAGCTGTGGTTCTCAACCACTTTGCCATCAGGGTTTGCCATTAGCCATTAGAGAAAAGCAAATCAAAACTACAATGAGATACTATCTCGCCCCTCGTCCCGTATGCTACTCACAGGAATGTAAAAAATGGTATAATCACTTTCCATGAAACAGCTCATAATATGTATGAATCTGGGAGGCATTATGCTGAATGAAGTTAGTCAGACACAGAAGGACAAATATTGTATGAGACCCTAGTATAAGAATTCAAGAAAAGGTTTAAACATAGAAGAAAACATTCTTTGATAGTTATAAGGGTGGGAAGGGATGAAACGGGGAATTCACTAAGAAACACAACTGGACTAAACCACAAGTTAAGAAGTTTCTGGAACACAACCAAACACTTTGAGGAACAATATAGAAGGGGTTAGGGTTTGGGGTCTGTGGTGTCAGAGGACGTCTAGGTAAATTGGCATAATAAAGTTTAAGAAAATGTTTTGTGTTCTACTTTGGTGAATGATGTATGCTGTCCTAAAAGTTTTTGGGTGGCCATGAAATGTGCATCAGTTGGTCCCAACTCATCTGAAGCAAAGAAGGATGAAGAACACCAAAGACACAAGGAAAATATTAACCACATAAGTCAGAGACTCCATCAGCCTGAAACCAGAAAAACTAAATGGTGCCTGGCTACTACCAATGACAGTCCTCACAAGGAACAAAACAAACAGTCCCTGACGGAGCAAGAAAAAAGTGGGGCGTAGAACTCAAATTCTACTAGAAAGACCAGACTGGAGGAACCCTGGAAGATATGACCCCCAGACTGTCTGTTAATACAGAACTAAAACCATTCCAAACGCCAACTCCTCAGACAAAGAACAGACTGGACTATAAGGCATAAAATGACACTAGTTAAGAGTGTACTTTTCGTGTTAAAGTAGATACCCAACACCAAACGGGAAGCTCCTGTTTGGAGACGAGATGAGAAGGCAGAAAGGGACCAGAGCTGGCCGAATGGATATGGGAAGACCAGGGTGGAAAGGAGGAAGGTGCTGTCACATCACAGGGATAACAACTAGGGTCATGTAACAACGTGTATACAAATTTTTGCGTGGGAAACTAATTTGAGCCGTAAACTTTCACCTAAAGCACTTGTATGTGTATTATTTATAAGACAACATCCACCAGGCTGGTCTGAGAAGACTCCTCGCTCAGTATTTTTTTCTTAAGGATGAAAAGGAAGCTAAGGCAAAAAAAAAAAAAAAGATTCAGACTGCTTTCCCCTACAGATTTTGTTATAGAAAACATGAGACTGTGATTTGAAAATTTGCATTTTTGTTTTTTTTAAATTGTATTTTAGGTGAAAGTGTACAGAGCAAATTATTTCTCATTAAAGTAAACACATAAATTGTTTTGTGACATTGGCTGCCAACCCTGTGATGTGTTAACACGCTCCACTTCTCAACCCTGGATTCCCTGTTTCCATTCATCCAGTTTCCCTGAGAGAATCCTTAAAACTTAAATAAAAAATATTTCTTGCAAGAAAAAGGAGTGTGCAGATCAATGACTCTGTTAAAAGACCAGGCTTGGTGGTCCAAAACCAGGAGGGTCCACTGAGAAGATGGTTCCCAGACTTGCTGCTAGCCCAGAGCTGAAACCAGTACTGACGTCAGCAGTTCAGACAAAGAGTGGACTGGACCAGGGGACACAGAGTGATGCAGGTGGTGTGTGTACTTTATGGTCTAATATATATAAGGCTGTCCTATTAGTTACTTTTTAGAGGGGAGAGGAGAAAGAGGGGCGGGGACAAGTGTTGGCTGAGTGGGTACTGGAAGTAAAGAGTGGAAAAGAAGAGTGTGCTGTCACAGGATGAGAAGAACACAGTTTCAGAGACGCAGGTGCTCAGGGTTTTATATGGAATATTGACTTGGATTGTAAACTTTCTTTTAATTACAATAAAATAAATAAATAAATATCTTCATGAAGTCCTCTTAAAACCAAACAATAGTTTAGTTTGACTAGTAAAAACTATCTGCCTTGAGCATTATGCTCTTTTTGGGGATCAAAAGGACAACAACTTGAAGGATTAGATAGAAAACTTAGGGAACAGTGAGTTTATGTTAATAAGGGGAAACAACTCAGAAAAGGAAGGTAAGAATGGTTACACAACTTGAAGAATGTAATTAGTGTCACCAAATTGTACATGTAGAAAATGATGAATTGGTGTATGTTTTGCTATGTTTATTCTCAACAACAAGAAAATAAAATTTACAAGACTTAATGTACACTACAAACAAATGCACAAACAATATTTTATGACAATTTGGTACAAGTATCTGTGAGAACATATGCAACAGTTTCTTTCTGGTATATATCCAAAGTGACATGATTTGATTGTTGAGTTATGCACACTTTTATAATAGAAATTTAGTGGATAAAACTAATTTGCTTTAGAAAGTAACTGCAACAGTTGATAATCTCAGTAGCAGCACTTGTTGCTCCACATCGTTAGGAAACCTGGCTCTATGGGTCTCTTTGTTTGTATCCCGTTTTGCTATAATGAAGCTGT
The DNA here is from genome assembly GCA_028571685.1 of Heterohyrax brucei. Lineage (NCBI taxonomy): Eukaryota > Metazoa > Chordata > Mammalia > Hyracoidea > Procaviidae > Heterohyrax > Heterohyrax brucei. Next base: position 84,830,788 of record CM053151.1, on the reverse strand, counting down.
AATCATAAGTATAGAATTGTCTGAGAGTGCAGGTAGTCATTTTAGCAAAATTGCAAACTCAAAAGAGTAGTAGGAGGGCAGGTCACAAGTAAACGTGTCTCGGAACCATGAGCTCATAATTATTATCATGAGAGGGCAGAGGGAGCTTCAAAATCTGTGGCCACAAGATCAGAAATGAGGAAGTCTGGGATGGGACGGGGAGGGGAGGCAGGCTTGTAGCTTGTATCCTGCGGGGCAGTGGGAAAACCCCAAATTTGTAGTTAGCTGGTCAAAAGTGAGAGTGTCATTGGAAATCCCAAACTTGCAGCTGGCATCTAATGTTTGGGCCTGTTTGGCAGTCTAACGGACAGTGTCCTTTTAATTTGTGAGAACTGGCTTAGCTCCAGGTAGTTAGGGTGAGAGGAAGAAGTGCTGCGTGGGTAGCAGACATCAGAATTGGACAGAAATTTGGCATTTGATATTATTTTGATTTGTTTATTTATCCTCAAACTTCCCTTTCCCTCCATTGATTCTTTCTCCATACAGAGACACTTAAAAATGTGTCGGCTATGTCACTGCTCTTCTTAAAACCCTCTAGCGTAGTCCCATTATGCTGGAAAATAAATCCAAACTTAGGAATATCATCAACACCCTACGTAGTCTGCCCCCTACCTACATCTTTGATTTCAACTTCATTCCAGCAGCGTGGACTGTTTCTCTAATCCAAGCATCACAGCCTCAGCAGTGATCATTTCTTCTGCCTGGAACACTACTCTTATTTCATCATTTGGCTAGTTCCACCTGCATTATTTGGACCCCAGTGAAACATCACTTTCTCAGTGATCTTCTTACATAAGGAGCTCCAACCTGCTCCCAGTTTTTCTTTATCACAATATCCTGTTTTGTTTCGTTCATAGCTTTGAAATTGTCTTATTTATTTATTATATTCTTCTTCCACCAGTGTGTAAGTTTCTTGAAAGCAGAGCCATGTCTGTGAGATTCTCTGCTTCACTCCCAGTACCTAAAATTAGTAGCAAACATCCAAATTCACACCCAGTGTGTTTCAGAGTAGAATTGTGCTCCATAAGATTTCCAATGGCTTATTTTTCAGAAGTAGGTCACCATGCCATTCTGCTGAGGTGCCTCTGGGTAGATGCAAATCTCCAACATTTTGGATAGCAGCTGAACATGTTCACCTCTTGCTTGCCATGATTCAAAATCTGCTTTTAATTGTATTTTGGAACAGGTGGTCAGCTGTGAACTGTTAAAAACACTCTGAACTGGAGGAAAAGCAATTATTCATTTTGAGAGTTTCACAATTCCTCATGAAGTCAGCAATCCCAACAGGTGAGAGGACCTTCTCTCCCTAACTCCCCATAGCTTGAATTCAGATGTGTCAGGCATGCAGGTCAGTTCCTAACAACTTATGACATACTTGTATATGTGTTGTTCTATTTAATTTTTTGGCTTGCTACCCACTGCTAACATCTGTTCTGCCAAATTCCTCTACTTTTCTGTAGCAGCTTATTTATATATTCTGTTACACAGTTCCATTACATGTTATACTGCATTTCAAAATTATTATATAGAAAGCATGCTTCTCTTGCCAAATACTCCTTTTTGGCCTTGTGGTTAGTTAAGGTCTTCACCTAAAGTCATTAAAATCTGGCTTCTTTGTATAATATTAACCAGTTTCAGAAAATAGATTACCTAGCAATAATTGAAGTCTGGGTAGTGCAAACAGTTAAAGCTCTCAGCTGCTAACCAAAAGGTTGGAGATTTGAGTCCACCCAAATGTACCTTGGAAGAAAATCTTGGCAATCTGCTTCTAAAAACTCAGCTACTGAAAACCCTATGGATGCTATTCATGAATGATATGATACTACACATAGAGAATACTGAAGACTGTACCCCTCCCCCTGCAAAATCTAGTGGAACTCATGGAAAGATTCAGCACAGTAGCTCAATATAAGATAAACATACAAAAATCAGTTGGATTGTATCATAGATTGAGTTGTGTTCCCCCGCCCCAAGTCTATGTAGTAATTTACCTAGGCCGTGATTTATGGTGTTGTGTCTGTTCCTCCATGCTGTAAATTCTGCCTCTATGATGTTAATGAGGGTGGATGGGCAGCAGTTGAGTTGGTGGGGCAGGACTCAGTGTGTAAGATTGTTTTGTGTCTTGAGGTAGTCTCTCGAAATTTAAAGGAAAAAAGCTAGGAGAGATATTTCGGTACCTCATACCACCAAGAAGCAGTGCCGGGAGCTGAGTGCCTCAAAAGCTTCCAGTCTGGGAAAACTGATGGGAAAGACCTTCTTCTAGAGCCAGCAAAGAAAGCCTTCTCCTGGAGCTGACACCCTGAATTTGGACTTTTAGCCTACTGGACTGTAACAAAATATAATTTTTTTAAAGCCACCCACTTACAGTATTTCTGTTAAAGCAGCACTAGATGATTAAAACAGACTTTTGTATACCAATAAAGAAAACTATGAAACAGAAATCAAGAAAGCAACATAATTTATAATAGGCCCTAAAAAAAAAAATACCTAAGAATGAATCTAATCAGGATGCAAAAGACCTACACAAAGAAAATTACAAAACACTACTTCAAGAAACCAAAAGAGACCTACATACCTACACAGATGGGAAAAACATACCATGCTCATGGTTAGGTAGACTCCACATTGTGAAAATGTCAATCCTAACCAAAGGAACCTACAAATATAATAGAATTCTGATCCAATTACCAACGGCTTTCTTTAACAAGATAGAAAAACTAAATCCATCCACCTACAGTCACTTGATATTTGACAAACATCCAAAGTCCATCAAATGGGTAAAAGGCAGTCTTTTTAATACATGTTGCTGGCAAAACTGGATGTCCATCTGTAAAAAAATGAATCAGGATCTGTAACTCACACCATACACAAAAACTAATTCAAAATGGATCAAAGACCTAAATATAGAAACCAAAACTATAAAGATCATAGAAGAAAAAACAGAGTCAATGCTAGGAACCCTAATATATGGTATTTTAGTCATCTGGTACTGCTGTAACAGAAATACCATGAGTGGAGGGCTTCAGCAAAGAAAAGTTGATTCTTACAGAGTCTAGTAGGTTACATGTCCACATTCAGGATGTCCACTCCAGGGAAGGGCTTTTCTTCTGTCAGCTCTGGAGGCAAGTCCTTGTGTTGCCTCAGTCTTTCGTCAAGAAGCATCTTGGTGCAGGAACCTCAGATCTGAAGGATACACTGTCCTCCCAGTGCTGCTTTCTTGATGGTGTGAGGTTCCCAACATTCTGCTTGCTTCTCTTTCCTTTTATCTCTTTTAGATAAGAGGACAAAGGGTGGTACAAGCTACATTCCAGGGAAACTCCCTTTACATTGGAGCAGGGAGGTGACCTTAGGAAGGGATTTACGGTCTCACCCTAATCCTCTAACATACAGCATAGGAAATTTACAAAATAGAGAACAATCATAAAACACTGGGAATCATGGTCCAGCCAAGTGGCCACACATATTTTCAGGGGGACGCCGTTCAACCCACAATACATGCCATAAATAGGGTACAAATTATAACTAATGAGTCACAAACACCAGAAGATAAGCTAGATACTAGGATCTTCTAAATATTGAACACTTATGCTCATCAAAAGACTTCATCAAACAGGTAAAAAAAAAGAACCTACAGGATGGGGAGAAAAGAATTGTCTGTGACAGTATCTGATAAAGGTCTAAACTCTAAAATTTATAGGAAAATCCAACACTTATACAATAAAAAGAAAAATGATCTAAATAAAAAATAGGCAAAGGATATGAACAGATAGTTCACCAAAGAAGACATTCAGGCAACAGACACATGAGAAAATGTTCATGATCACTAGCCATTAGAGAAATGCAAATCAAAAATACAAGGAGATATCATTCTATCCCAACATTACTGGCACTTAGCTAAAATAACCAGAAAATAACAAAAGTTGAAGAGACTTCAGGGAGATTGGAAGTCTTACACACTGCTTCCTTCAAAAGCTAAAAATACAAATACCACACAACCTAGCAATTCCACTCCTAAGAATATATCCTAGAGAAATAAGAGCTGTCACGTGAGTGGACATATGGATACGCATGTTCCTTGTGGCGTTATTCACAATAGTAAGAAGATGGAAACAACTTTTAGTGCCCATCGACAAATGGGTAAAGTATGGTACACATCAGAAACCCTGGCAATATAACAGGTTAAGTGCTATGTCAGCTAACAAAAAGGTTGGCATTTCAAATCCACCAGATACTCCTTGTACGCTCTACGCAGTAGTTGTACCCTGACCTCTAGGGTCACTTTGAGTCAGATCCGACTTGAAGGCAGTGGGTTTAGTGGTATGGTGCACACACACAATGGAAGTAGTATGCAACGATAAGTGCTGTTTAGTGGATTGCTTTGTGTGGCCTTTCTAGTCTTGTCTTCTAACTCCCACCCAAGTGATCAGTCAGGACTGTGAAGATACAGTAATTGAGGCCCACAAAAAGGAATTGGTCACTTTTGCTACCCTGCTGGGCTTGAGGTAAGCATTCCCAGAGGCAGGAGAGAGGATACCACCATCACAAAAGGAAGACTAGTCAGAAGTAGAGAGCGTATCCACTCACTTAGGCACGCAGGATCCCTGTGCTGAGAAACGTCTAAAAGCAGGAGACAAAGAGAGCTGGAGAAGCAGCAGTAGAGAAACTACAGCAGGAGATGGGGTAGTGGACTTCCTGGTATGTGGAGAGAGAATGCTCTTTGCCTTTGGGGATAGGCTAAAGTCCAGGGAGAGGCCCTGCAAGTGTAGCTGGGAAGAACATGTTCCGATGGAAGAATTGTGTCCTGAGTGTTCCTGAGCATAAATTGTTAATATTACTTCCCTGATAAACCTCCATAATCAGAAGCATTGTCTATGATTTCTGTGTGGCCAATGCAATGAATTATTGAACCCAGCAGAGAAGTAGAGAGTGCTGTGGGAGGGACTACTGGTATCAGAATTGGTAAAGACGGCAGAGAGGAGGCATGTCTGAACTCTGCCTCATAGAAATGAGTCTTGGATTGCTGATCTTGATTCTCTTTCCATTGTAAAATCAGAGGAGGTTCAGCACAGCCCTCACCACAGTTTTGGCAATAAAGAACAGAGATGAACCTGCAAAACATCTCACAACATGGGTAACTTGGAGGGCATTATGCTGAGTGAAATGAGTCCATCACAAAAGGACAAATACTGTACGAGCCCACTGTTATAAAAACTCATGAAAAGGTTTACAAACAAAAAAGTAATCATTGAAGGTTATGACGGAGGGAAGCAGAAATCACTAACTAGATGGTCTCAGGGGACATGTAGCCTGATTGACATAACATAGTTCATAAAAAAATGTTCTATATCCTGCTTTGGTGAGCTAAAAGCTTCTGAGCAGCCATCTAAGCTACATCTTCTGGTCCTGCCTGGAGCAAATGGAAATGAAGAAAACCAACACAACTGGATGGTGCCCAGCTACCACCACTGACTGTTCTGACCAGGATTACAACAGAGGGGCCCAAGACAGAGTGGGAGAAAAATGTAGAACGAAATCCAAACTGACAAAAAAGGCCAGACTTACTGGTCTGGCAAACTAGAGAAATTCAGAGAGTATGGCCCCCAGATACCTTTTAACTCTGTACTGAAGGCTGAAGATTAAACAGCCTATAAAACAAACAGAGCCCTGGTGGTGCAGTGGTTAAGGGCTACAACTGCTCACCCAAATGCTAAGCAGTTTAATTCTACTGTGCCCTATATGGTCACTACAAGTCAGAATCAATTCGATGGCAACAGGTTTGTGTTTGTTTATAAGATAAACAATAACACACATAGTTCAACCACGTAGACAAAATTATCACACCAGCACAAAAACAAAGACAAGAAGATAGGAAGCAGCAGGAAAATGGGATGAATGGAAAAGGGGAAATAAAGGTTGAGAAGGTGAGAGTGTTGATGCATTCAGAGGCTGACAACCAATGTCGCAAAACAATTTGAGTATTAAGTGTTTAATGAGAAACTAATTTGCTCTGTAACCTTTCACCTAAAGCACAATTAAACAAACAAAAAGCCCTATGGGGCACGGCTGTAGTCTGAAACATTGGGGGTGCTGTGAGTCAGAGCGGACTGGAGACACCTGGTAACTGGCAAAGCCAGTAATTACCGGTCACGGTGTTGACTGTGGTGTTGACTGTGTTTAACCCGTCTTCACCACCCGAGAGTCTATTGCTTTCTCCGCTGACTGTGGTTTGGTCCTGGTTACTTCCTCTTACCCCTCTGAGCTATAGACACAGAGCTTGCAGTGGCACCCTAGCATTTGCCAACCGTGTGTGCGCAAGGCAAGGACAGAATCCCACTGTTTGAGTCAGTAACTGTGTGATTTCAAAGAACTGTGCCTTTTGGTGGTGGTGTTTTTTTTAAATAAAAAAATTAATATAATCTCTAGTAATCAACACCTTATTTAAAACAAAAATTCAATACTGGTTTGTCGGATAGCTTCACCATTAGTTTCAAAGCACTTTCTTTACAACCTTAAAAGTGACATCTTTGTTTCTCCTTTTAAACTTACTTTGACTGCGTCTTGACTGTCTAGATAACCTGTGGTTCGGAGTAATCACATAACTTTGAAGTGACTGAGGGCATTTGTGATTCCACTGTAAACTCATGTCTTCAACATATTTGCAATTAATATGTTTTATTTTCTAATGTGTTTTAAATTCATTGCTACCAGTCAAATGTGGGTGCATAGTCCTCCTTTTTCTTTTTAAAATCTAAATTTCAATTAATGCTATGAAGACTCTCATATCATTAATGTTGTTAATAACCACACAACAGTGTAAACTACCACATTTCAAACAATATTCTAAACATTTCTCAACATTTAACTGACAGTATTTTATTGAAAAACTATCAACGTACAACAGTTTTGATTTGAAAGGAGAAAAAATATTTACAGAAACTCACATAAAATCATCCAATAATGTGTACTTAATAAACTCACAAATCTCTTTTAAGGTAAATGGAGCAAACTGAACTTCTAACTTCCACCTTAATTTATACAGATTTCCAAATCAGCTTTTTTTCTTTTCCTGCTGTGCAAGCTGTGTTCTAAAGTCATGAACTTGAAAATTTCACCTTAAAGACATTTCTATTGCAGAAAAGAAAGAAAGAAATACTAATTGGGGGAAGAAAAAAAACAAACCAAACTTGTTCCTGTCAAGTTGCTTCTGATCAATAGTGACCTTGTGGGAAGGACTAGAACTGCCCCATAGAGTTTCCTGGTAGATCCTTTGGTAAGCAACTGTGGCACTTAACCACTATACCACTAGAGTTTCCAAAAAAAAAAAAAAAAAAAAAAACCTAGTTAGTACCACAATAATTGTGCAGTAAAACAGCTGGAAAGAAATACAAAACTTTTTTATGCTCCTGGAGCTGATGAATTCAATGAAGAATCTCATCTCCTCAAACTCAGCATAAAACAAGAAAGTTTGTCCAGGTGTAAACAGATCAATAATAAGAGGATAAAGACTCAGCAAGTGTTAATTATTAACTACAATGTATTATCACCAGACTGGAAATTAACCTTTGTTACCAGGCTTCAACAGATCTTTTTCTCTACTGTGTTCAAAGAGAGTATGACTAATGCTTTGGTGGTAACTTTCAATACTGTACCTTGGCAATTTTTTCATTGGTAATATTTTTTTATGGGTCCTTAACCCACATATTTCACCTCTCTCAAAGGTCTCAAGATATGCTTCACAAATAAGTGTTCAATACAATCCTGGTGATACAGATTGGCTTTTTTTTTTTTTTTTTTTGAGATTCTGTTCTGTTTCTATATATGGTATTTCTGCAGTACCGGCCCCAATATCTTTATCTTATTAAGAGTGCTCTCAGTAGAACCAAAGTTACTTTTATTTTCCAGAATAAGTAATGTGTGTAAACACATCAGAACAGGATTGTGTTTTGTTTTGTTTTGTTGTCTCCAAAGAAAACAACTTCTCTATTTTGTTGCAGCTCGTCAGAACCCTATGTTGGACTTCTGCACAATCAGATAGTAAAATCAACAACTTATTGCCACTGTCTTTGATGGAGAAGTCCTAAAATTAACTGACAGTAAGTTGTATGTTTTTATATCATGTGAAAGGTATATCCAATAAAACCTATAAAAGCAGGAAAATTTAGAAGGCGAAAACCTGTCAGAGAAGGAAAACGCAAATATTTTCCACTCGATAGAGAACAGAAAGGTGGTGACACTCCACCCTGTCAGAAGACAGAAAACTTACAAGATTTAGAAAAACAAGCAGTCCCATTGAGTTCCAGCTTTCACAGGTCTTACTGTAGATGTAAACCTGTGAGAACTGGATCTCACCAAGAAGACCTTCTTGTTCTGGGTCTTGGAAGTTTTCCAACTTTGGCAGAGGTACAATTAATTGCATCTGAGTGGGATTAATTGAGGAACAGGAAAAGCAGCTACATGAAGATGCAGCCAGCACAAGCCAAGGAATACCTGAGGCTGTCAGAAGGTAAAAGAGACAAGGGATTTTCCACTACAGCTTCCAGAGACAGCATGGCCCTGCCGACACCCTGAGTGCGGTCTTCTGGTCTCCAGAACTGTGAGACACATATATTTCCCTTGTTTTAAGTCACCCAGTTTGTGATACTTTGTTTTGGCAATCTGGAAAGTAATACAGTTTCTGAATACGTAGTTCTTCTGCCTGTAATGGTATATGGACTCTTCTGATCATTTTATTTTCTAAGCCTCTCTTTTTTATTTCTGGGCAAGTTATTAGTTTTTATGTGTTAAATTTGTAACAAGTTGCCTTTTAGGACTTTCTTGTTTTTGAGGAGAGCTCCATTCTTGCATACTTTTGCCTCCACCGTTAATATAGGAATGCTCATCAAGCCTTTCATCCTTAGGGGAGTTTTAGGGGGGATGCTGCTATCTTTTTTCTGCTTCTGTGAGTGGAAGATAGACTTACCTGCTTGGTGAAATGGCGAGAATATGACATCTATTATTATCTATTGAAACATGGACCAGTAATGTGAAATCTGCCTCTAAAAATGGAGGATACTGAGAAACCAAAGAAAGAGGTAGGCAATTCCAGGGACAGCAAAGGAGGTTATTAGGGAGACTTACATATGAGGTGAGTTTGGGGCAGCTGCAGGACCAAACAGATCTCTGCTCTCTGTAATGGAAGGGCAGAGGTTTTATAGTGATGGTGGACAACAGTAGCTACAAGCCAGCAGCTTGCATAGGATGACTCAGCAGACTTGAGGGAGCTAGAGGGTACTCATGTTCAGCCTCACAAAGCTTGTTTCCCCTTCAGTATTGGGCTAATGCTATTGGTAGAATTAATGCTCAGATGTAGCCCATCTCTCAACGGGACTCTATAGTCAAAGATGTCACTTTGAGGACTAAGATTCACCTGACCTAAGCACTTGAATTATAAGGTTGGCAAAAAATACCGACTGCCAGGAGACGTACAGCCAGAATGCTCCTTCAAAGTGAAGATGGAGAGACTTCCTGTTAGGAACTTCAATCAGAAGAGTACAATCTCTGGAAAAGGACATCATACTTGGTAAAGCAGGGGGTCAGCAAGAGAGAGGAAATCTTCAATAAGCTGAATTTACATAGTGGCTGCAACAACGGGCTCAAACATAGCAAAAATTATGAGGAAGGTTGAGGACTGAGTGCCGTTTCATTCTGTTGTATGTAGAGTTGCTTTGAACTGGAGCCACCTGCAAGACACAGAACACCAACTAGTCAATGACTAAGTCAGGGCACAACCCACCACGCAGCACACTGAGTTAACATGTTTGCTCTTGTTTCCGTTGTAGCAAGGATATCTGAGTGCCACACATAACATTGTTTCATGTACCATTTAAGGCTGCTTAGCCCAGAAAAAGTTTAACATCGTATTTTCATCCTTAGAGCTAGGGCTTTTGTCATCAAATGTTTCAGAATGCAATCAAAACAATTACTTCAGTATGGAGAGTTTGATTAAGAATAAAAAACATTCTGTTAGTTTGATATTTAATATTCACCAAGTCACTATTTCCAAACTTTGTTGATTATGTATTTGTCATAAAATGTTTAAGTACCTACCTCAATCTTTAATTAATAAATTATCTATAGTACTGTTGTTTTCATTATAAAACATGCATAGAAGATCTTTTAGAGAGATTTTTAAAATATTTCCTTTATTAATGAGTTTCAAAAATTTTGTTCTCACTAAAATTGTTAATCAGAATAATTTAATCTGTATTTTAAATCTTAGTTTAGTACCTTGGATGTATACTTATTTGAAGATCTGATTCCACATATAATTTATTTTAGTTCTTAGTTTTAATGCCTGTCACAGCTAGAAAACATACCTCAAAGAGATACTAAAATTCAAAGAAAAGTAGCCCAAAATCTGGATACTATTATTTCATCCTAAACTCCGTTTATGGAAAGATTTTTTTGCTAACATTCCACTGGAAATATCCATCTTCCTAAATGTCAATCAGAAGATGTCGCAGTTTCATATTTAACAAATAAATTAAAAATCCACTATACCTCCTTGGAAACACTGGTGGCATAGTTATTAAAGAGTGTATCTGCAGCAGTTCAAATCCACCAGACACTCTTTGGAACAGTTCTGCTCTGCCCTATGGAGTCACCATGAGTTGGAATCAACAGGACGGCAATGGGTTTGGTTTAATTTTTATAACTTTTCATTTAGAAAAGTTTCAACCAAGTTTGACAACTTGTTTGCAAATTTCAGTGTATAGATACTAATTTTTACGGCTAGCAAACTCATCTCATTTTCAGCGTTAAAATCACAGTGACAGAAATGTTTCCAAACATCTATTTTCAAATTGTATCTGCTGTTGATAAGCAATTATGTTTCAATTCATTGTTAAAATATCATAGCTACCTTGGAGGAACAGATAAAATATCCTTTTTTCCAAAATATCTGCCAACATTGTTTGCTATGAAGAGCCACTTGTCAGCACAGGAAAAGTCAAAAAGGTTGAAACACTTCCATTCTTTTTAAAAGGTAAAAGCGTAGGTCTTATTTACTTTGGCGGTGAAGTCTGTTCCCATAAAATACCAATAAATGTTTCCACAGTGTGAAAAATTTTTATGCCCATTCTACAAGCAACTTAAAAACTGCTACAAATCTACACTAAAATTTTAAAGTCATATTTTTATTAAAATAACTAAATTGGTGCTATCCTGTAGAAGTTTGTGTAGTTCTGGTTGCAGCTGTCTTGTTATAGTAACTTGCCAATCAGGAATTAGGTGACTACATTTTGCATGTGTTGTTAGTGCTGTGATCATATTCTAGAAAATTCGTTTATTCTGGTGAAAGCAACTGCTCTACTAAAAAAATTAGTTTTATTTTTCCATAAAAATTGTTAAAATTATTGATAGTAATTTATTTTAAAAAGATGTATCTTCTCCAAAATACCTATCAGTGGCTTACAAAAAATAGTTCTTGTATTTCTTTAAAAAACAGAATAACTGAGCCCAACCCCCTTGAGACAATCCCATCTCATAGTGACCCTATAGAACAGGGTAGAACTGCTCCACAGAGTTCCCAGCAAACACCTCGTGGATTCAAACTGCCAACCTTTTGGTTAGCAGACATAGCACTTAACCACTACACCACAAAGGTTTCACTAGTGCCTCAAAATTGAGCAACTACCTTAGTTGAGACATTCAATATTAGAAATATCTGCACTTTCTTCCAGTGGCCTAGAACCTCACACACTGCATAGTTTGTTCTCACACTGGTTTCTTCAAATACTCTACAGTAATTCCTGTGAATATTCCTTTTAGTGTCTGCTAACTGAAGAATGTGTTTTAGTTCGCCTTTGTAAAATTCTGTAAATTCTTTTAGCTTTTTTAACTGTGACAGTTAAGTATTTCCTTAGTGACACACAAGTTGGTTTTTGTCCTTGCTAGTTTTGTATTTCACTACTAAGAAATGTCAGAAGTAAAAAAAACAGAGAATTCCAAACATCATTTAATTTAGTAAAATTTTATAGAATGTTGCACTAAGTATCATATAGATTTAAATATTGTTGGCAAAGTTGTTGAGTTTAGCTTCATATTCTGGAAGGATAGGTTTTAAGTATCTCATTAATAACCATGTTTCCACAGTATCGTTAGATAATATCTTAAACCATTATAATTTCTGAAGGCACGATTCACTTTCTACAAAGAGGACAGAATTCTATATTTCAAATAGTATCCTTTGTCATTTCTAATTCTTTTAGTTTCTTGTTAGACCTGATAAAATTGGCATTTTAATTACATATTTTGGATTAAAAAACGTGGTACTGGAAGCAGGAAAAGAACTAGTGGTGTCATTTTGCGGTTGCTTTTGCTTTTATTGTTGACCTGTTCAATCCTCGGCTTCTTTGTATGACTTTTAAAATCATAAGCTCATCGTCTTCAGCTAAGTTCCCCAAAAAGCAGAGCTTGAGATATTCTTGTGCCAGTGACTTTTTCTGATAGTCCTCTCAGATAAAACCCACAGGAGGTGAGGGAAGCAGAATTGGACAGGAGAAGAGGCTAGGCAAAGATGTGGGGTCAACTGAAGTCCGCTCTCCTTCTAGAGGTCCTCGGATGGTGCAGTTCTCGGCTGCTAAACAAAAAGTTGGGGGTTCCAGTCCCCACAGAGGCACCTCTGAAAAATGTCCTGGTGATCTACTTCCAAAAAATCTATCACAGAAAACTCCGTAGAGCACAGAGTTCTATTCAGTCACATGTGGGATTGTCAGTAATCACGGACTCCCTGAGTCTGAGTCACCTCCATGGAAACTGGCTTCATCTTCAGTCCAGTCCCACAAAAAGCTCTGGAATGTGGATGGAACCACAAAATTGTTGCATCCTGAGTCAAGGCAGAAAGTCTTTTGTAATTGGGCCATTGGCTATGGGGGTTGAAGGGAGGCAGTAATAGCTTCCCTAGTCATATGGCTCCTGTCATTTAAAGGTAATTCCGTCAAGCAGAAGAGTCCATCTTTGAGTCCATGGCAGTTAGGAAGTGCAGCCTGTGCAGCATGAGTACATTGGATCTGGGCAGGGCACCAACACCTCATTTGTGAGGTTAGTTGAGTTAAAACTAGATAAATAGTTGGTAAATCTTTTACTTAACCGTCATACAGGGTATCCAAACATGCTGAAAACAACCAAGGGAGGGTGATGTTTGTGGAATTCCTGCTCCTGTCCCTGGATCACCTCCACTGTATGTGATCATCTGATCTTCAGACTAAGTGAAGATGCAAGTGTCAATCTGTATATTAAATATTAGTAAAGATTTATCTCCTTTTTAGAAAAAAAAGAGAAATTTAAATAGCAGTTCTAATGTTTTCTTCCTGAACCTCAGCGGATGACTTTGCAAACCCCATTTTAGAGATCACTGCAGCAGACAGTCATATTAACACCCAGAAAGTGCTCCATAAAACATGTGGAGTAGAAAAAACTTGTCTTCTACATCCTTTCACCTCCTTTTTCAGTCCTTTTTCCTGTGTGGACACATCGACCCATATTTTCCTGGCGTCCTCGTACTATATAGCTTCAGGCTTGCTATAATCCCACATTTCCAGCACTGTCTATCTTCCACTTAAACATATCACACACTATGGTGTGATTTTTATATACCTACATATACAATTAATTGTTGACCACATTCTGGTATTAAACATTTATATATGTGTGTGTATGTATGTGTGGACATATATATGTGTCTTAGCAGTTCATGATGTAACTTCTTTGTAACACAATTCTATTATTCATGATCAAGCACAAAAATGGCAGGTTGAGATGAACTGAACTATAACATTTTTAGTGGATGTAGGGTACTAAGATTTTTACTATATGCCATGTTTTCTACAAAAGGAATATTGCACAGATTTCACAGACAAAGAAAATGGATCAATGAACTCAGTTTTTTTTGACAATCAGTGTGTAATTCTACTGATCTCCCACAGTGAAAAATTAACTTTCACAAATTTTGCTTTATGGCTCATACTTCATCTTTGATGCTTGTTTTATAATAAATGCTATGATTATAAATAAGCAAATGAAAACATGTCATAAAAGAAAATTCAATGATCAGAAAATAGATATTGCAAATTACTATATTTTATTTTTAAAGGCTCTTTCATCTCTAACATGTTATAATTAAAAATATTGCTTTCTTAAGAACTAAGAACATTTGTTCTTACAAATTCTTCAGTTATTTCATCACAATTAAGCTGCCAAACACTATCTATTCCCACGTATAACAAGGGTAATGGATCGAGTCTTTCCTGAGTCATTGCCATACACGGAAGGTTTGTGAATCTCTTTAGGGATGAAAATGAGTGTTCTCTTGCAAAGCTTGTGACTATTAAAATTAGGAATGAGGATAAAGCAATTTCAGTATCCGGAAATATGCATTGTATTTTATCTTATGGAAGATACATATCTAAACCCAACCCAGTGCCATTGAGTAGGATCTGACTCATGGCGACCCTACACAAATAAAATTTGATTCTCCTGAATCTATAAATTTAGTTCTCATGAAAGAACGGAATCATCCCACTCCTTATAAAAGTTTGTCTTTATTTATGCAAGATAAGCCTGCATAAATTCTGGGATGCCTTCATGCATTCTTCAACAGGTATATTCCCACCGTGTAAGAAGAAAAACCGATTCGAAAGAACTTGAGACAACATTCAAGTGTGTCCATGATGATATGGTATGTGGTTACATAAGACTGATCTCCAGCTCTCAGTGATGTGGAGCACTTCTGTCATTTACTTGTTTCTAATGCTTCTGCAGTGGTAAATTGCTTGATAATCAGTATTTTGCAGTATTTGTTTAACTGTGTTTTCGAAACTCTCACTTAACTCATGTAAATACCCTGTTATTGACTGGTAGAGATCTGTACTTGTCTTTACTTCAGAGTCTTGGAGAACTTGCCTTATCCAGTGAACACAAGTATGCTGCAATGTGTTTTTCCATATAACCACCATAAACACATTCTCTAGTGTGTTTGCATTCTGTTTGCAACTTCTCTTTCTGTATGTCCTTTTTTGTGTGTCTGATTTTCAACAGTATTTTCTAAAATCTGAGTGTATGATTCCAGGATTGTACTTGTTGCTAGAAAGTGTACATTCCAATACGTGTTAGAAAGAAATTTTCATACTTGATCATTGCCTAAATGTCTTAAGAACTGCCTACTGGTCAGTAAAGATACCAAAACACAAAAAAAATAAAACAAAATAAATTAGAATAACTGAATTGTAAAGAAAATCAACTGCTTCTGGATAACAATCTACTGCATTATGTCATGCAAGATTAAGTGAACACACGGCACACAATTTGAAAAGGGCATATTCATTATGTTCGAAAATTCTTTCTTCTGTGCCTTTATAATGCACTAACAGATTGGAGACATTGTCATAGGACTGGCCTCTTCACTTGGAAAAATCAATTTTGCAAACTTTACATAATTAGTGAGGTACATACTTCACTGGTTTGATTTTTAAGCTAGTAAATGTGATAAATCACTTTTCCATCTATTGGAGATATGCATCTTAATTCTTAGCTGATCTGTATGAGAAAGACCAGGGGTGGAATCTAGAGACAAACCTAATAATGAGCTACATTTATTTTGCTACAAATAGTTGAATAAATTTTATCACATATTAAGCTTATTATTTCTTCTCACGTTATTTAAGATATAATTTATATGATGTGTTGCCCTTTCCTGTGTTACCATATTTTGAGACGTAACCTGCTACAAAATGGATCAAACTGAGCAATAAGTCCAAGTAAACTCCAAATTTCCATTTTGTGGGAATTCAAACACTTTATTTCTTTCCCGGAAAGATAATCCACGTTCAGCAATTGTTATAATGACAAGTACATCTTGCAAAACAGATTTCCAATATGGACATTCTTCATTAATTTGTGTTTCCAGTTCATGGGTAAAGCCAAAGTCATGTTTTTCTTTCTCTGTGAAATGAGAATTAAATGATTTAGGATTCAGTAGTTTGCAAACAAAACAACATACACAGCCAACTGATGGAGAATACACTACCCATTCCAGTTTATAATTTTCACCATTAGCTTTGCACCCGACAAATATGTTCTAGTACAGAGCTTTGTTTGTTTACCACCTAGAAATTTGGGGCACAGGTTTTCAAATGGTCCACTGTGATGCTGACAGTCACTTGGCCCTCTTTGAATCCAATGATTTACCTCATTAGAGGAAAAATTATTCTGCAAAGCAGGATCTGTATTTTTGTTATTTATGAGGTCTGCAGTAGCGCCAATTTCAGATTCTAAAATAGTTTTACTTCCTATACCACTGATAATTCTTTACTACAGCAAGGAATGGATGCAGAATTTGGGACATATTTTGCTGTATTTATATTACTGTTAATAATTTCAGCAGTAGCAAAATTAGTATGGTACTTTGCACTTACTAAACTCCAACCTTCAGAGAAAGAACTCTCTTCTGATTCATTGTGTTTTTAAAGGGAAGTTAATCTTGTATCATCTTTAGGGATTCATGAATCCTTTTCATCTGTGAGTTTCCATTTTTGCACCCTGTTTAGTTGTTCCCATTTCATTTTATCTGGATACAAAATTATCTCACTGATTAATTTGGTTTTGCCATAGGAAAGAAATGTGAATAACTGAAAAGAAATAAAAATGTATAAAACAAATAAAATTGATATAATAAACGTATTTAAATTTGAATGCTAACACAAAAATTTGTATTTGAAAATTAGGAAGTAGAAAAAAAATTGACTTGGAATGTATAATTTTTGTTCTTTAGATCTAAGATGGAAACTGTGGTGGCATATGAGTTAAGTGCCATGGCTGCTAACCAAAAGGTCAACAGTTCAAATCCACCAGGCACTCCTTGGAAACTCTGTTCTATAGGGTCACTGTGAGTCTGAATTAACTCAACAGCACTGGGTTTGGGTTGTTTTTTTTTTTTGGTTTAAGGCCTAAGACAGCCAAAAGAAATAGTACTTACAAGGCAGCCAGAAATAATTTCATTCATTTGTCATGCAGCATTTGTTGGCAGGCCTTTTGCAGATCTCCATGAATATTTCCCTCCTTGACATATATATTATGGATAACACTGCAATGAATGGGAATTCTAGAATATTTTATTGTGTCGGATTTGAAGCCTGTATATAGACTAGGAGGCAGTTGTTTGAACAGAACAAGAGGACTATAAGTCAATCTTTAAAAACAGTGTGCATATTAATGTTTAATGAGTAACTAATTTGCTCTGTAATGTCACTTAAAGCACACACACACAAAAAAAAGAAAAACAGATAAGCAATTTAAAAAAAAAGGAAGACAGAGTCATTGTACCAAAAAAGAACTGGTTGATGTTCAATAACTTCAGAGGTAGCATATGATCAAGAAGTAGTGGTGTATAAAGAAAAAGACCAAGCAGCAATAAAGTGAAAAAACAGGATTATAGGAATTAATGGAATATCATTTGAGATGTTTCAGAAAATGGATGCAACATCAGAAGTGCTCACTTGTCTATGCCTTGAAATCTGGAAGAAGGCTATCTGGCCAACCAACTGAAATCCATCTTTATTTGTTCCTAATTCAAAGAAAGGTGGTCCAACAGAATGTAAAAATTACTGAAAAACACCATTAATATCACACAGACGTAAAATTTTGATGATGATCATTCAAAAATGGTTGCAGCAATATATCAACAGGAAACTGCCAGAAATTCAAGCCAGATCCAGATGAGGACATGCATAGAAAATCATTGCTGATGTCAGATGGCTCTTGAGTGAAAGCAGAAAATACTAAAAAGATGTTTACCTATGTTTAATTGACAATGCAGAGGCATTTGATTGTGTGCATAATAACAAATTATGGATAACACTGCAATGAATGGGAATTCCAGAATACTCCATTGTGTCTGTGAGGAACCTGTACACAGACCAAGAGGCACCGTGCTTAGTTAGCTGGAGGATCAGAGGAAAAGAAGGTGTTCAATGAGATGGACTGACACAGTAGCTGCAACAATGGGCTCAAACACAGCAACAATTGTAAGGATGACACAGGACCAGGCGGTGCTTTGTCGTATTGCACATAGGGTCGTTATGAGTCAAAACAACTCAATGGTACCTAACAACAACAATGACAAGAACAACAGGTAGGCAAAATATATGCCTTTTTCCCCTCAAAATAACACCTGTTTATCCTGTTAAAACATCACAGTATTAAAAGGCTTAAAAATGAAAAGCAGCAGTTCCCCTGGTCTGCTCATCATCATTCCCCAGTCTTGTTTACCAGGCAACTGTCCTTCACTATTCTAGTTGTTTACCCAAACTTATGACCATATTTCATGCAAAAAGTTCTTACATGGTTATTTTTGATTTATTAATTATTTGACATTAACTTCCCATCATAGTGAATGCGGACTTTGATCTCATTCACAAGAAATACAAAATAATTTCCCTTCCTCTGTGATTATATATCACAATTTTTTGCTAAATCGATAACTTGCACTTACAATATTTTAACTGTATGCAAATATATTTCATTGTGAGCTAAACTTTTCACCATGACACTTGGTTTTTCCTGGAATTAAAAATGATTTCTCTTTTTGTTTGATATTTCCATATGCTTAGAAGTGAGAATCTGTGAGACGCCAGAGAGGACTTGGCAGTCTAGTCACTTGGTATAAAGACTTTTAGTTCTATGTCTAATGCCATCTTGCAAAGTTGGTGCCTGTAAGTACTGAGACTCTGCAAGGTTCCTCAGGTCTAATTGCCTTGCTTTTCATCAGCAAGTCTATTTTTGTCTCTTGCCATTTTCTCAGCCTCGCTGAATCAGCTACCATTCTTCTGATGAACTTCTAACTTCTAAAAATTCTGTCAACTCTCTTTTCTTGACCAGAAGTGATGGTCTGACAACCTGAAGATTCCTCTGAGAACATGACCCCCAGACTTGCTGCTGGCCCAGAGCTGAAACCAGTAGTGAAGCCAGCACTGCAGGCAAAGAATGGACTGGACCAGGGGACACAGAGTGATGCAGGTGGTGTGTGTACTTTATGGTTTAATATATATATGAGGCTGTCCTACTGGCTTCTCTTTAGAGGGGAGAAGGGAGCATAGAAAGGAGGGGACAAATGTTGGTTCAGTGGATATGGAGTGGTAAAGAAGAGTGTGCTGTCACAGAGTGAGGAGAGCAGGTAGAGTTTCAGAGAGATAGGTGCTTGAGGTTTTATATGGAAAATTGACTCGGAGTGTAAACTTTCACTTAATCACAATAATAATTTTTTTTTTAATCTCTCCTTTCTCTATTGTTTGCTTTGTCCTTTTGGATTTTTAGCCTTTTAAAAATTTCTTTACTGCCATTTTAGAAAATGAAACAAAAAAAGAGAGATGAACTCTTGTGGTTACTTCACCATTTTAAAGCAAGTCAAGATCAGGATTTTCTCTCTTTTTTTCTTTCCTAACAGCAGCCACTTCCCCTTTTACAAATGCAACTAAACATGAAACAAGGCTTCTCAGTAGAATGGGTTTGTCAGTCTGCCAAGGAGGAGATAAAACGCCTGGAGGACTATGGCTTCAAATTCTAGGCCTTGGGCATCGGAAGGCAAAGAAAGTCGGAAGGTAGAAAGTCCTGTTATCATGGCCAAAGTGCCTTGACTTGGGCAAGGAGAGGCTGGGGAGCTCCCTGAGTGGTATTGGTTGGTTACCTCCCAGGTACCTATCCAATTGCTGTACATGCCCACTGGGTCTGAGAACTGTGTGATGGGTGTCTGGAATTTCTCTAGCCACAGGGTGCAAGAGATGACCCTGGTATTGTAGGTATGGTCCATTTTCATGTCACAAGACTTCCAGTGGTTGCAGAAGGGGCAGGTGAATTGGGTCTCCAGGGAACTTGTCTTCTGTTTCTTGGGGGGCTGTTTCCTGCTCCTCTGTCCCCAGGAGGGTGAACCTTGGCTTAGATGTTGCCTCTTGACAGGCATGCGCAGGAGCTAGGCCCCCCCGAGCAGCTGTGTTTATCTGGCTGGGGTCTGAGAGAATCAAGTTCCTTGATGGGCCATCCTCCAGGACCCAGAGAGCTCCCCCTCCAAAGAAAAAGAAAGTCCTCCTGTAGGCTCAGCTCCAATGCCCACCTGCCTGCACTGTCACCTGCATTCATCACTCTTTTTCAAAGATAAGGCACTAGTGACTTTATAATGAAGAGGCTGGAGGGGAGAGAAACTGGAGGCAGACAAAACTAGTTTAAAGTCTTCGAAAAATCCAAGCCAATAGAATGAAGGGCAGAATAAGGTAGTGAAAAAAGCAAGGGTGCAGACAAACTCTTTCCCTCAGGTACTATCAGTATGGGAATGGATGCAGAAGGTTAGGACCAAAATGCTGTTAAGGCTTGTCTTGTTGTTGACTAGGATGATGGCCCCTGAGACAGGGAACACAGCAGGATGGGGAGGAGTCTTGGTGGGACTTTGGAGATGTTTATATCTAGGAGGATCTCAGTCCTGGGCTGCTGACCTGAAGTTTGGCAGTTTGAATCTACCCAAAGGTGGCTGGGAAGACAAGCTAGTAATCTACTTCTGAAAGATAACAGCCCGTACAGTGCAGTTCTACTCACCAGAGTCAGAATGACTCAGTGGGAACTGGTTTACATGCAGTGGGAGGCACAGGAACTGAAAGAGGGCTGGGTGAAAGAGAACAAAAACCCAAAACCCAACAGTGGTCCATAAATAATGAAGACAGAAGAAGTCAGACAACAGTAGAGACCTGACAATTAGGATTTGATTTGGGACCTACAAGGGAAGTTTTCTTAGAGGCTTAGAGAGGAAAGCTGTATCCCAGCGGACTGAAGAATGAAGGAGAGATGGTGCCAGAGAGGCAGCATGGGAAATTTCATAGAAAATGGAATCGGTAAATCAAGGGTTTGTCAGGGTCACAGAAACATCTTTTATAGAATGGGAGGAATTTAGGCAAATTTGTAGGGAAAAGGAAATAAGCTAGACCTGAAGAAGAGGCTGAGAATAAAGTGGGGTACAACTGATGGTGATTCAAGGCCTGAGAGAATATGGAATCAAGCATACGGGTAGACATCAACCTCAGAAAATAGGACATTCCTGGAGTTCCTAGGGTTTCTTCCAGCAATTTCTGCCCCTCTTATACACACACACACACACACACACACACACACACAAATACCCACAAGGTTTTGGTTTTGCACTAGATTCTGTCTCTTTGTCACATCAGTTCAATCTGTAAGAAACAATAACTCATCATAATACATATCCCCAAACATGAATTAATCAGTCCAGAACAATATGGAAGAGTGTTTCATCAGAAGAGTCTAAGGTTGGTCTGGCACTCACAGTTTTATTCCCCACCCAAGTTTCTCCATCAGCATGAGGTAGACAGATGTTTCTTCTGCTTTCTTATCATCATCCAACAGATAACTGGTCTATCAAATGAGTATGTGTGAGCAAGTGCATATGCACACATGGATGCACTCATGCATACATGTGTGAACACACACACACACACACACACACACACACACACAGAGTCTTCCAAGGACATACTTCTCAGAGAGGGTATGGAGTCATCCCCACCAATGTCTATCTTCTTAGCCTGCTATATGTATTTTTTTATGGTCCTAGGCTGATTTTTATCTGATACATTTGAACACAGCTGTATCAGTTGCTGTAATAGTGAAACACTCTGCCTTACTACTGGTAAGTGGTGAGATGTTGCTCCAGATCCTGGGATGTTCCTTGCCCTTGCTATCCCAGTGTCACCCCAACATAACTCAAGGCTAAGTAAGGCTAGCTTGTGTTCTTACTGGGATCTACTGGTAGTGGGGAGGAGGTAAGTGGGAACAGACTCACAAGCAAAAGCTTATATGCTAACACTTTACTGGGAAATTAAATGTCAAGGAGGTTGCCGTGAGTAGGAAAGTGAAGTTAGATAGGGAAGGAAGTGACACAAATAAAAGGGGATCCAAAGGGGTGTTGAACCACACTGGCTGTATTAGTAGCAATACTTTGTATACATAATACTTACAATTAGCTGAAATTATATTATATACTTTTAAATACAAACTATAGATATTATCTGTCTGCACACTGGGATTAAGCTTCATGAGGGCAGGGGTTTTTGTTTAGCATTGTGTCCCCAGAACCTAGGATGTACTTGGCACATAATAGATGTTTATAATATTTGTGGAGTGAGTGAATTCATATTAAAGAAAAGAAATATTTCTCTAAAATACATTTAATGTCAATTCTTGTCCACAATAGATACAGTATTTTTATTATTTTTGCAGAGTGGTTTCTGTTCCTCATTTCTTATACACCAGTTTTCTTAATCACACCCAGAGGACTACTCATGCATAAGAAATAGAAGTGTTGTGGTGAACATTTCAAGCTGTAGTCCTTTACCTCTAGCACTGCTATCTGTCTGCTCAAAGACCCACACAACTTTGAAATCTTTGCTTTTCCATGTCCTAGCCAAATAGGTATGCAAAGCACAGGCAAGAGAAAAGAGGGAAATTGGTTTTTCTTCTGTCGAGTGGTTGGGTATTAGGGATATAACATATTCCATTTACACTTGGCATTTATGAATTTGCTTTTGGAAAGAAACAGTTTTCATCTTTTCACTGGTCATGCTGGTCTAAGAAGTAGCTAAATAAGTTTTTGGAAATGAATATTTTGTTAATTGTAGAGGAAGATTTGTGGGAAAAATTATGACATGCTTCCAGTTTAAGTGGGAAGTGATTGTTTAAAGTAGTAAATTTTAAAGCATAAGCTATAAGCTGTCATCTGTTTGTTTTTAATATTGAAATTTTAACGGTGGAAAGCTCTAATTAGATTAACATATTTGTGATTGAGAATGTAATCTATTTAATATTTCTTTATCATCTACCTAAATTTATAAGCAAATTTCACTTCATTAGCCTGATAGTAATCGTCTGCAATCACCTGATTCCAATTTATTCAAGTCACTGATTCTCACCATGACTCTGTTTTATCTCCTTCATCACAATTTTTTTTTTTTAAAAAGGAAACATGGTTTTGGATTACTGTGATATTATTGCTGTTCAGATATTAGGACTCTGGCAATCATAAAAAGATCCATTTTTATAATGCTTGACATAGCTGAAGATACCGTATTTGGCAAGGAAATTTGGTGAATACAATGCCCAGAAAATTAAATCCAACCTCCTCCTAAATAGTTTTCCAAAATAGAAATCAGAGAAAGTAGAACAACATACAAATGCAAACAGACATAGACAACTAAGTAGGGATAAACAGCCTTGGTGATGCAGTGGTAAAGTGCTCAGCTGCTAGCCAAATTGTCAGCAGTTTGAACCTACCAGTTGCCCTGGGGGAGACAAGTAGCAGCCTGCCTTTGTAAAGATTATGAAACCTTGGAAAGATTATGGAAACTTGGAAACTATCGGGCAGTTGTACTCTGCCCTGTAGGGTCATTATAAGTCAGACTCAACTCCACAACAATGGGTTTAAATAGGGAAATCATTGGCACTTGAGCGTGGGGACTAAAATTTGTAGAATTCCTACAAAAGAAATTAGGAGAGCTTTCACATCACTTTTACAGCTGAGATATTTTTGTATTATACTATCACATACATCAGCTGAAGATCACATGAAAAAAAGAAAAATCCTAAGGATACGGATATCCTATATGTCACAAAAATTACATCAATTCCCTTTTTTTAATTTTTTTTTGATGTGTGATTAAGTGCAAGTTTACAAGCCAAGTTAATTTGCCATACAAAACCCTAAACACATGGCTCTATGCAACTATCTGTTCTCCTCACCCTGTGATAGCACACT
This sequence comes from Heterohyrax brucei, assembly GCA_028571685.1. NCBI lineage: Eukaryota > Metazoa > Chordata > Mammalia > Hyracoidea > Procaviidae > Heterohyrax > Heterohyrax brucei. The sequence continues at coordinate 84,806,904 of CM053151.1, read as the reverse complement.
CCTCCTTGCCACCCAGTACTTCCAGTATTGACTCAACCAACACTTGTTCCTACCTCCTCTCCACCCTCCTGTCTCCCCTCTAAAGAGGAACCAGTTGGGCAGCCTCATATACATATTAAGCCAAGAATTACACATGCCATCTGCATCACTCTACGGCCATATTCCAGTCCCGTCTTTGAAGAGTTGGCTTTAGTACTGGCTTCAGCTCTGAGCTAGCAACAAGTCCAGGGGTCACATTCTCAGAAGACCCTCCAAGATGTCAGACCATCAAGTCTGGTCTTTTAATAGAGTTCTAGATCTGCATTCCCCTTTTCTCATCTTTGTCAGGGACTCTACCACTGTTTCCCTGTCACGACAGTCTTTGGTGGTGACCGGGCAACATCTAGCTCTCCTTCAATTCCCAATTTCCTTTTTAATCCTGTCTTTTACTCTACTTTTTTCTCCCTATGAATTTAACCCATTGTACATTCCTAGTGCTGTCGTTTCAAGTTTATTTTACAAGAATCATTTTCAACAATTAATGGGCTAAGCAAACATCCTGTTTGGTCACCCTTCCAATAACTTTGCAACATGTGTTTGTGAGCAGTGTTTTGTAAAACAAGGGTTGGAACTTGAACTGACAATCCCTGAGTGCCTACAGTGTGGCAAGCACTGTGTCGGGCATTTTATTTACATTATGTTACTTAATCTTCATAAAATGCTCGAAGGGGAGGTACTGTCACACAGCAAGTAATTTGAAGTATAGAGCAAGATCAAGCAACTTTTCAAAGCTATTCACCTAGGTTTGAGTAATAGCCTCTATTAAAATACCTACCTGTTGTGCTTCTGTATATATATATATATATATACATATTTTAGTTCTTATTGCTTATAGATACAAACATAAATATTTACAAATAAAATAATCCCTGAGATATGCTTGCTTGTAGATAATCTGACAGGGGAGGTGGTGAGAATATGGGTGAAAGTATAGATTAAGAAGATTAGCCATGAGTTGAAGTCTAGTGATGAGGTCATTTACAGAAAGATTCACATACAAAAGCCTATCGTTTTTTCCTGATGATATGATCCTATACATCAAAGATCCTAAAGAATTCACAAGAAATCTATTAGAGGTAATAAGTGAATTCAGCCAAGTGGCACGATACAAGGTCAAGACACAAAAATCGCTTTGGTTTTTATATGTTGGCAATGAGCAAGCTGTAAAAGAAATTAAGAAGATTAATTCAATTTATAACAGCTAAAAGAATAAAGTACCTAGGAATAAACTCAACCAGAGAAGTGAAAGACTTGTACACTGAAAACTACAAAACATTACTGAAAGAAATTAAAGAAGACCTAAATAAGTGGAAAGCTATTCTGTGCTCATGGATTGGAAGACTTAATGTTAAGATACCAGTACTACTTAAAGCAATCTATAGATTTGATGCCATACTCATTAAAATTCTAGTAGCCTTCTTTGTTGTTGGAATGGAAAAAGTAACCCTCAAATTTATGTGAAACACAAGGGGCCCGAATAGCCTGAAAAAGAACACAAAAGAGTAACCACACTTCCTAATATTAAAACATAAAGCTATAGTAATTGAACCATCTGCTACTGGTATACTGATAGACATACAAACCAATGAAATAGAATTGAAAGTTCAGAAATAAACCTATACATCTAAGGTCAACTGATTTTCAGTTGAGGTGTTAAATCCATCCAATGGGGGAAAGAGGGGTCTTTTTAATAAACAGTGCTGTGAAAACTAGGATATCTACAAGCAAAAAAAGAAAAAGAAAAAAAATGACCCATACCTCACACCATGTATGAAAAAAAAAAAACACCAAAAACCAAACTCCTTGTCATAGAGTTGTGACTCACAGTGACTCTATATGGCAGAGTAGAACTACCCCATGAAATTTCCAAGGAGCAGCTGGTAGATTCAAACTGCAAACCTTCTGGTTAGCAGCTGTATCTTTTAACCACTTAACCACCAGGGTTTCCTAACTCAAAATAGATCAAATACCTAAGGGTAAGAGCTGAAACCATAAAACTCTTAGAAGAAAATGTAGGGACCAACTTTTTAAAGCGAATTTTAGATATGACTCCATAAAGCATGAGAAGCAAAAAGCAAAATAAAATTATTGTTGTTTATCAAGGGACTTTATCAAGAAAGTAAAGAGACAACCTATTAACTGTGGGAAAAAAATACTGAAAACTATATATCAGATAAAGTTTAACATCCATAATACATAAATATGTCTTAACAATGAAAAGAGAAACAACTCACTCAAAAAATGGGCAAAGGGCAGGGGACCATGCTCAGGTGAAATCGAGGCCAATTGGCACAACTAGTGTTTTGCTAAGAGGGCTCTCTGTACCCCACATTGGTGAGTGGCATCTGGGGGATTAAAAGCTGCCAAGCTGTCATCCGAGGGCACAGCAAATGGTCCCAACTCAGCAGGAATGGATGCTCACCGAGGACCAAAATGACATGGGGTAAAGACAACCCAGAAGATAGAGAGACCCACATGAGTGGGTGCCTACATCGACTTGGGACCAGAAGAGCCAGATGGTGCCTGGCCATCACCAGTGATAGCTGCGATGGAGCTCACTAAGTTGAGTCTCACTGGCAACACAAGAATAAAAAGGGGTGCACCCTGAGATCTCCACTAAAAGACCTCAATTGATGGTCCAGCGGTTTGAGGGTTCCCCTGTAGCATGGCCTCTTGCCCTGATGCTGCCCTTGCCCATAAATCATAAGGAAGGTTCACTCTTCAGACAGGAATGGATTGGACTTGGTGATGCAGAGTGACCATATATTGGATGCACTTTATGGTTCTATACATCTATAGGATGTCATCCTGCTGACCTCTGGCTGGAGGAAGGAGAGTGGGTGGAGAGGAGGGGACAGGAGACTGTTGGGAGGATGAGACATGCATGGAGCAGAGAGGAATAGTGTGCTGTCACCAGACAGGGAGAGCAGTGGAAGCTGCATATAGGTGGGCATGTAAATTTATACAGGAATGTACATTTTCACTCAGTCATATTAAATTAATTAATTAATTAAATTAAAAAAACAAAACAAAACAGGCAAAGGACTTGAGTAGATGTTTCACCAAAGAAGAAATTAAAATAGCCAACAAGACAAACACAAGAAAAGATGTTCAACACGATTAGTTATTAGGGAAATGCAAATCAAAACCACAACAAAATATTGCTTCAGTCACAAGGACCTTGCTTCTCCTATCAGTGACAGACATCTATCTGTATTAGTGATGTTATGCTCTCCACAATGAAGGGGAAGGTGTACTGTTCGTACCTTGTGTACCACTGTCATGTGTTGTATCCCGCTTCAAGTGATCTTTTCACTGGAGTCCAACCTTATATAATGGTGCAGAGAAACAATTCCTTGGTTGCCATGTACTACAGTACTTCTCAGTTCCCATTCCTATGGTTCCTGACCTGCAGCACCAGCTTGCCTTATACTGCATGACTTGGAGCATCCTGCTTGCATTCTTTAAGTATTCATGAGACATTATCTACATTACAAACAACCAAGCCCATTGATGTTGAGTCAACTTTGACTTACAGCAACCCTATAGGGCAGAGTGCAACTGTTCTTATACGGTTTCCAAGGAGCAGGTGGTGGGTTTGAACTGCCAACATTTTCATTAGTAGCCAAACTCTTAATCATTGTGCCACATTAGCTGCTTTAGGCCAGCAGAAAATAGGTTTAATGCACCCAAGTTCGCCAGCAATACTGCAGTTGTTCAGACATCAAATCCCATCATGATGTATCCACAGACATCATCTTTGACGTCTGACAATCAAATCCTCTAACTAAATTGTTCCAAGCACTACCTACCTCACTGGAAAAACTTTGAAGTACTCCCCCTGGGAAGCTATGCACTGACGCCAGCTCCAAGTCCACCCTTCAAAGCAATTTTGGAACTCTTTATGGAATGTCCATTGCACATGGTGGCAAGGTAGCAAGTTTGTGAACTTAACTGTATAGTGGTCTGTAAGGGAGCTTCTAGCCAGTAAACAAATAACTGTATTGGAACACCCTCACTACTCACCTGATCTGGCCCCAAGTGACTTTTCTTTATCCAAAGATAAAAGAAATATTGAGAGGAAGACATTTGAATGACATTCAGGACATCAAGGGTAATACCATTCCAGAAACAGAGTTCCAAAATTGCTTTGAAGGGTGGAATAGGCACCGCCATTGGTGCATAGCTTCCCAAAGGGAGTACCTTGAAGATGACCATAGTGATGTTCAGCAATGAGATACGTAGCACATTTCCTAGGATGAGTTCATGAACTTGACTGGAGTCCTGTATGTAGGGGCAGTTCAGCCCTAGTGCCAGACAGTGCTACTTGAAATCTTAAGTACTAACTTTGGGGCAGATGATGGTACAAGTGCACAAGGTGTGCAGGAGTCACAAACAACCACTCTTGATGCTATTGATGTATTTCTTAAGGAATTTGACTCAAGCTTGATTATTATACCCTGTGTGATGGACGAAATTCCAAAGTTCAAGAAAGCATATGAGAAACTCCATCAAAAAACTGAAAAGTGGTTCCTCTACACCTGAGTAATCACTCCCAAAAGCCTGAATGGTGGCACTAAGTGTTCTGTCCCCCCAAACTCCTATCTGCAGCTCTTTACCATGTGACAAAAACAATCTCAACCATGCAGAACTACAGGGCCAGCAAGCCAACTGTAGGCAGGATCCCTGAGAACATATTTGAGAGTGCATACAAACTAAACTACCCTGGGTCAGTGGCAGCTTCTTTAGTATAAAAGAATGAGGCACACTAGACTGCATAGATGTCATATGTGTCACAAAGAGCTACTAAGACAACTGAAGCATATTGTTCAATGCAGGATGAATAGTGGGGTCTATTTTTTAATTAGTAATTGTGATGGTTCATGTTATGTGTCAGCTTGGCTAGGCTATGATTTTCAGTGGTTTGGCAGACATGAAGTAATCACTTTCCATTTTGTGAGCTGAAATGAGCACCTATCAGTCAAAAGGGGAGTCTCCTTGGGAGTACAGCCTGCCTCAAGTATGTAAATGACTGTTTTGGCAAGGCCCCCTCTTTTTCTGCACTCTGTACTCTTGTCTCCTGATCTCTAGTTCCTGGGAATTAAGCTTGCAGAGTCTGACAAATGTCACAACTCTGGGAACCACCAAAGGCCTTCAGCCTGCCACCTAACCCATGGATTTGGGACTTGCTAGCCCCCGCAATCTCATACGCCATTTCCTTGAAGTGACTTTCTCTCTATGTATTTACATACACTTCACTAGTTTTATTCCTCTAGAGAACCCTGGCTAAAACAGTAAAAAGTGGAATTAGAATAAAATAGCTGTAAGGAGAGAAAAGACAGTTAAAAAAAAAAAGAGGGTGTAAGTGTGCAGTGGCATTTGTCTTAGCAATTCAATAACTCTTTGAGATCTTCCATTTATGTATGTTTAGAGCAGCCCCCACTTGTCTATCAGTGGAGGCTTGTTTGCTGCTGTGATGTGGAAAGTTATGCCACTGGTTTAGGCAACAGCAGGGTCACCCGTGGTAGACAAGTTTCAGCTGAGCTTCCAGCCTAAGACAGTTTAGGAAGATGGACCCAGAAGCGTACTTCTGAAAGGGATTAGCCAGGGAAAACCTTATGAATAGCAGCTGAACACTGTGAGATATGGTACCGGAAAGTGAGCCACCCAGGATGGAAGGCACTTGGAAGATGACTGGGGAGAGCTGCTCTTCAAAGTAGAGTTGACCTAAATGACGTGCCTCCGGGATCTTTGTTTGCTGGTGTGGCAAGACTCAAAATGAGAAGAAACAGCTGCAAACATTCACTAATAATCAGAACATGGAATGTATGAAATACGAATCTAGGAAAATTGGAAATTGTCCACAATGAAATGGAGTGCATAAACACTGACATCCTGGGCATTAGTGAGCTGAAATGGACCAGTTTGGGCCATTTTGAATCCGACAATCATGTGGTCTACTATACTGGAAACAAAAACTTGAAAAGGAACAGTGTTGCCTTCATCATTAAAAAGAACATTTCAAGATCTGTTCTGAAGTACAATGCTGTCAGTGATAAGATGATATCCCTATGCCAGTTAATATGCCTATTATTCAAATTTACATACCAACCACTAAGGCCAAAGATAAAGAGATTGAAGATTTTTACCAGCTTCTGCAGCCTGAAATTAACATGCAATCAGGATGCATTAATAATTACTGGTGACTGGAATGCAAATGTAGGAAACAAAGAAGAAGGATTGGTAGTTGGAAAATATGGCTTTGGTGACAGATACAATGCTGGAGATTGCATGGCAGAATTTTGCACGACTAACAACTTTTTCATTGCAAATACCTTCTTTAACCAACACAAACAGTGACTGTACACATGGACCTCACCAGATGGAATACGCAGGAACCAAAATGACTACATCTGTGTAAAAAGATGATGAAAAAGCTCCATATCAGCAGTCACAACAAGACCAGGTGCTGACTGTGGCACAGATCATCAATTACTCATATTCAAATTCAAATTGAAACCGAGGAAAATTAGAACAAGTCTGCAAGAGCGAAAGTATGACCTTGAGTATATCCCTCCTGAGTTTAAAGACCATCTCAAGAACAGATTTGATGTGTTGACTACTAATGACTGAAGACCAAATGAATTGTGGAAGGACCTCAAAGACATCACCTATGGAGAAAGCAAGAGATCATTAAAAAGACAGGAAACAAAAGACCAAATTGGATGCCAGAAGAGACTCTGAAACTCACTCGAGCAGCTAAAGCAAAACAAAGGAATGGAAAGTAAAAGAACTAAACAGAAGATTTCAAAGAACACCTTCCGAAGACAAAGTATTTTATAATGACATGTGCAAAGACTTGGAAATGGAAAACCAGAAGGGAAAATATGTTCTGCATTTCTCAAGGTGAAAGAACTGAGGAAAATATTTAACCCTTGAGTTGCAATAGTGAAGGATTCTACAGCAAAACTATTAAATAACTCAAGGAACATCAAAAGAAGATGGAAGGAATACACTGAGTCATTATACCAGAAAGAACTAGTTGATATTCAGCCATTTGAAAAGGTAGCATATGATCAGGAACCAATGGTACTGAAGGAAGAAGTTGCATTGAAGACACTGGCAAAAAACAATGCTCCAGGAATTGATGAGAATATCAATTGAGATATTTCAACAAACAGATGCAGTGCTGGAAGTGCTCACTAACCTATGCCAAGAAATTTGGAGGACAGCTTCCTGGCTAATTTACTGGAAGAGATCTATATTTATGCTCATTACAAAGAAAGGTGATCCAACCGAATGTAGAAACTACTGAACGATATCGTTGATACCACATGCAAGTAAAATTTTGTTCATGATCATTCAAAAGTGACTACAACAGTATATTGAGAAGGAAGTGCCAGAAATTCAAACTGGATTCAGAAGAGGACGTGGAACCAGGAATATCATCGCTGGTATCAGATAGATCTTGGCTGAAAGCAAAGAATACCAAAAAGATGTTTACTTGTGTTTCATTGACTATATGAAAGCATTCGACTGTGTGGATCATACTGAATGATGGCTAATGTTGCAGTCAATGGAAATTCTAGAAAACCTAATTGTGCTCTTAAGGAATCTGTATACAGATCAAGAAGCAGTCGTGTGAACAGAACAAAGGGACACTGCATGTTTTAAAGTCAGGCAAGGTGTGTGTCAGGGTTTCACCGTATCTTTTTAATCTGTATGCTGAGCAAATAATCCAAGAAGCTGGATTATACAAAGAGCAAGGCAACAGGATTGGAGGACGACTCATTAACAACTTGTGTTACGCAGACACCACCACTTTACTTGCTGGAAATGAAGATTTGAGACACTTACTGTTGAAGATCAAGGACTACAGCCTTCAGTATGGATTGCACCTCAACATCAGGAAAACAGAAATCCTCACAACTGTACCAGTAAGCAACATCATTGTAAATGGAGAAAAGACTGAAGTTGTCATAAATTTCATTTTACTTGTGTCCACCATCAATGTCCATGGAAGCAAGAAATCAAAGAACGCATTGCACTGGGGAAAGTTTGCTGCAAAGGGCCTCTTGAAGTATTCAAAAATAAAGATGTCACCTTGAAGACTAAAATGTGCCTGACCCAAGCCACAGTATTTTCAGTCACATCATATACATGCAAAAGCTGGACAGTGAACAAAGAAGACAGAAGAATTGATGCCTTTGAACCGTGGTGTTGGAGAAGAATGTTAAATAGACCATGGACCACCAAAAGAACAAACAGATTGGTTCTGGAAGAAGTACAAACAGAGTGCTCCTTGGAAGCAAGGATGGCAAGACTACATCCTACATACTTTGGACATGTTGTCAAGAAGGATCATTTCCTGGAGAAGGACATCATGGTTGGTAGAGTGGAGGGTCAGCAAAAAAGACGAAGACCCTCGACGAGATAGATTAACACAGTAGCTGCAACAATGGGCTTAAGCATAAAAATGATCGTGGCCATGGCGCAAGACCAAGAAGTGTTTTGTTTTGTTGTTTACAGGGTTGCTGAGTAAGAACCGACTTGATGGCACCTAACAACAACAATAGTCAGCCTTGTTGCATTTGCCCTAAATAAACTTCACATGCATGAGCAAGCAGGTAATTTAATATGGTTTACAAAAGAAGTTATTTGTTCTGCAACAATTATTAAAATTCTATACTGCTCCTTTGGGCCCTAACTGTACTTGTTTAAAATAAACTATGGCTTCAACTCTTAACTGAATAGAAGATTCAGAGACTAGTTATTTGTGATATCTCTGGCCTCTGTTCTCATCTCCTTTTAGTCTAGCTATTCATGCATTTGTGTAACTTCGAAGTAGCTGGAAGAACACATACTACTTAGATCACTCAATTCACTACTTTTGAGGGGTTCTGTGAAAAGGATTTCCGGAGATAGGAGGTATTTTTGACTAACATGTTTATGCGTTTCTTCCCTGTCTCTTCCCCACCATTGTAAGTCTAAACTAAATGCATCTTAAAAATGAAGGTGTTGAAACACTACCAACCAAACCAGTCTGGTCTGGTGACTGGAATAAATCAGTTATCACTTGTCACAGGATGTTCCCATGACACTATACCTAGTTTCAAAAGTAGTTTTCTCGACATTTTCAGAAGTTCCAGAGTTGGTAGCCTGCCAGGAAGTACACGTTATACAGCAGAAGCATGCACGGTGCTTAGTACTGAAGCCAGAGGCATCAAATAGCCCGAGGTCTCAAGGACTAACCAGCAAATGAGACAGGGAGTTAGAGAACCAGGCTAGACTGGAGCTCGTTTTCTATGTATTTTTCTGGAGAGGGGAGACAGGATTGGTTTGCACGTCTTGTAAGCTTATACTATCCCATATCCAATTATATATAATATATATGTATCAAATACAGTTCTCTGGAATGATTTGCCCATAGAGTTTCCAAGGAACACCTGGTGGATTCAAACTGCCAATGTTTTTGGTTAGCAGCCACAGCACTTAACCTCTGTGCCACCAATGTTTCCCGGAATGATTTACAAACCTTAATCTCCACTCTCAAATGAACAATCTAAAGTTCTTCTATACATGTGATCGCGGTCAGCTTTGGCTAAGTTAGAGCCCCCGTTAGTCAAATAGATGTGATTAATGTTTATAAACAGTAATTTTTAAGAAAACCTCAGTAATTTGGTGGATATCTTAGGCATCTAGCACTGTTCTAACCGATATACCAAAGGCGGGTGGCTTTAACAAATAGAAGTTTATTCCCACACCGTCCGGTAGGCTAGAATTCAGAATTCAGGGTGTTGGCTCTGGTGGAATGCACTCTCCCTCTGTTGGCGCTAAAGGAAGGCCCTTGCATTGCATCAGTCTTTCTTTGGTCTGAAAGCATCTAGGGGCAGGAACCTCAGGTCAGAAGGACTCACTCTGTTCCCAAGTCTGCTTTCTTTATGGTAAACTCCAAAAAACCTACTGCTGTCAAGTGCATTCCAACTCATAGTGACCCAGTAGGACAGAGTAGAACTGCTCCACAGAGTTTCCAAGGAGTACATGGCAGATTCAAACTTTCACCCTTTGGTTAGCAGATGTAGCACTTAATCACTAAGCTACCACGGTTTCCATATTTAAGGTACACCAAAACCCCAAACCCATTGTCTCAAAGTGGATTCCTACTTATAGCGACCCTATAGGACAGAGTAGAATTGCTCCATAAAGTTTCCAAGGAGCACCTGGTGGATTGGAATTGCAAACCCTCTAGTTCACAGATGTGGCACTTAAGCACTATGCCACTAGGGTTTCCATCTTTATGGTAAGAGGTTCTTAATTCTCTGTAGGCTTCTCTTTCCTTTATTTCCCAGAAGATTGCCTCCAAGGCACAATACAAATTTACAGATTGAGTCCAGCTTCATCAACACAACTATCGCCCATCTTCTCTCATTAAGATCATAAAGGCAGTATTTATAACATATAGGAACATCTCACAATACACAATTCGATCCGTGACAGCAAGTCTGATTCAATCAGCTGGGAGGCCAAACAGCAGAACTGAGTTTGCTACCCCACCACAGAAGTATACAGAACTGCTAAATTTAGGATACTTTTCACATACTCTTGGGCACCGCAATATGAAAATCAAAGACAATTTTTGCTCAGTAACAAAAATCCTACAAACTGAAAACTTTATTATCCATTTACAAAGTAATTATGTACATTCAGCAGAACACCAGATGGAGTGGTAGCAGTAAAATATTGAAAACTGTAACATTTATCTTTCATAAACATACAGCAAATCGTTTCAGTTTCCTAAGTGCCTTTGCCCTTAAATACTTTCAATACCTTCACTGATAAATGAGATGTAAAAAAATACAGGTGAACATATCAAAAACCTCATAAACTGTACGAATTCGGTATTAACCATCGCGTTTAAAGCCGCAGGACTTGAACATGAGACTACAAATCCCAGAGTTCCCTGTGGCTGAGGCAGCGACACCTTTACAACTGACAACTTCTCCAGCCAATGACACTACCAGAAATTCCTAGGCTTTCAGCCACACCAATGAGGGTTAGAAGGACTGCTTTCACATTATGAGCTCCGTTGTTCTTTAGGTGTTCCAGGGTCCGAATCTAAACTACTAGCTATTTCTCACCCGCATAGCGGTCTCTTAGAAACAAACCAACCGTAAGCATTCAAGTTGATAGCGGTTGCATAGGACAAAGTAGAACTGTCTCATAGGGTTTCCAAGGAGAGCCTGGTGGATTCAAACTGCCGACCTTTTGGTTAGCAGCCGTAGCTCTTAACTACTACTACCCAGCAAGGTTTAGCCGTAGCTCTTAACTACTACTACCCAGTAAGGTTTCCTAAGGTCTCTTCGTCACGTTTTTTTCTGCTGGACTCCGGCTCGGCGGGAACCGTAGCTCGTAAATGCTGAAAGCAACCAACTTCCCCTACTAACCATTTTACGACTCAGTTGCAGGAAAAAAGGGGGGGGACCTGCTTTATTCTTTCCCTTTATTGGCCAAAGAGCTAGATAAACCTCGCCCCTACCAAAGAGGTAGCGGAAATTTCCAATAACGTAACGTAAAACGCGATGGTGTGCGGCGCATCCTTGCGTCAACGTAGGCACTGGCGTCCTGCTTTAGACCAATCGGGAGCTAGCGAAAGAGGCCACTGATTGGCGACCCCACGCCCCGCCTCCTTATCTTCCTGTTGGTTTGGGCCCGCCTCAGGGCGGCTGACCAAATCCTCTTCATTGCGCTCTTTTTTTGGTTACCCAATCAGAGAGCTAGACGGCAGAGTTCCGGTTGGCCGCTGGGAGTCGCTGCAGAACTCGAGGTGAGCCCGGTGCCGCTTTTGTGCACGCTGTTAAGGTACTACCTCGTGGCGGGGCGAAAGATAAGAGACGTGACGGGACGGGAAGCCTGGGGTGGGAGGCTGTATGGACAGAAGGGAAGTGTGTTAGTTGAGGCTTCAAAAGCCAAGTCGTTGAGCTCGGGGTGCATGGGAGATTGGAGAAGTGTCAGGAAGAGGGAGCCACGCACTGGGGCTTCTCGAGCATATGGGCTACAGTGGAACCCTTATTAGAAATCCACTGTGTCCCCGTACCGCATGCCTGGTAAGAGAGAGCTTGGTGGTGACAACCTGGGGCCAGCACTTCGTGGGTTATTCTGCAGAATGAGCAAATTCGTCTTCAAGTGTTCTGAGAAACTTGACCACTTTGTCCATCTCGCCCTTCCCACTTCTTCCCTGCCTACTGTCTGGGTCTGTTGTCTTTTGAGATCACAAAGCAAATATTCACTGGGGGAAAAGGCGTCGTCTAGTATAGCGCCTACTAGGATACTAGGTATTCTGTTAAGCACTTTCCATTTATTAACTCATCTAATCCACACAGCAGTCTAAAAGCGGTTGGTGTTGTTCTGTCCTCATTTTCACTTGAAGAAACAGGCGTAGTCATATTAAATTACATGTTCTCATCTTATCCTACTGTGTTATCCTGCTGCAGAATTTGTCTCCGATAACTTTTGAGTATAGCTTTCAGTGTCCATGGATGTAAAATTAAGAGATCATTGTTTCCAAAGTGCTGCTCTGCTTTTCTTTCTTAAGTTGAAATCATTTTAAAAGTTACAACAACGTACCAAGTAAATGAATGGGTTCACTTTGTCATCTAAGCAAAATGATCTACTAGAAAAACATCTGAAAAGGAGCTATTTGCTAACCTCTGACTAGTCATCGTCAGTTGCAAAAATTAATAACAGACATGTCTACTTCCTAGAGTCATGAGGCTTAAATGAGATGGTAGACACATAAACTAAATCACTTACGTTGACTACATATGACTTCCTAGTATTCAGAGCTTTTCCTGTGGCAGTCATTACTGGGCTTATCATTGGAAGCTAGTATACAGAATAAAACAATGGTTAACATGCAACCTGGAGTCCTTGGTTAGCACATACAATTAGGCACTCAACTGCTGACCAAAGGGTGGCAGTTCATACCTACCCAGAGTACCTTTTAACAAATGCCTGGTGATTTGCTTCCAAGAGATCATAGCCTTGAAAATTCAAGTGAAACAACACATGGGCCCTGCTGTTGGTCAGCTGGTTTTACATGCAGTTTACCTGTTGCTATTGAGTTGATGTCAACTCATAGTAACATTCACTGATAGAGTAGAACTGTCCCATAGAGTTTCCAAGGAGCACTTGGTGGATTTGAACTGCCTGCCTTTGGTTTGTGGCTGTAGCTGTTAACTACTACATCACCAGGGTTTCCAAATGCAGCCTAAAGCAAAACGAAGCCAAACTCGTTACCATCAAGTCAATTCTGACTCATGGCAACCTTATGGGACAGAATAGAATTATCCCGTAGAATTTCCAGGCATTGCCTGGTGGACTTGAACTGCCAGTCTTTTGGTCAGCAACCAAGTTGACACACAAAAAAGCTTAACCATCACACTATTAACCTTTAAAGGGCCATAAAATTCCATTATGTTGTTGCACTAGATTTCACATTGTTGCCATCACTGTATATCAGAAACAAAACACCTCTATTGGTATTAAGGTTTTCCACATGTACATGCTTTAAATATTTTGACTATAGTTTTCTTGGTTGTTTAATTATGATAATTAATTTCAGTTAGTGCAAATAAGAATCCTCATAAGGCCGTCTTACATAAAATAGTTTGTAAAATGTGCCCTTTATCATTTGTTGTTAGCTGTCACTGAGTAACCTCTATGCTGATGGTGACCTCGTGTTCAACATCCGCATGATAGGTTACAGATTGGGCTGTTGTAACCCATTGGGTTGTGTTTGTTTTTTGTCTTGTTTTAATTTTTTGCTGAGAATGTACACAGCAAAATATATACCACTTTGGTCCACTGGATTTTCATTGGCTGATTTTTGGAAAATCACTCGATGTTCTTTCCTAATCTTAGTCTGGAAGCCTTCCTGAAGCGTATTCCGCATCATAGCAGCTTGCAAGCCTCCACTGACTGTGGCTGCACATGAGGTGCATTAGGCAGGAATTGAACCCAGGTCTGTTCATGGAAGGGGAGAATTCTGCTTCTGAACCACAAGTGCCTCATTATGTCATTTGAGAAGCAGTGTAAGAAAACATTTTAAAGTGTGGGCTCTGGAATCAGACTGTATTCCAGTTGCTGTGCTGCTCTGCAGCTTCTGAGTCAAGTGATTTGGCAAATCTTCTACCCTTTCTGAGCCTTATACAGTGGGAGACGTAAGTATCTATTTCACAGGGCTGTTCAGAGGGTTAAATGTGATACAGTGTGTATAAAGCACTTATAGTGGTTTCTGATGTATAGCAGTTCAGCACATCTTCGTTAGTGTTAAGATATCAATGTACACCAAAGAACCACTAAATTCTGGTGGTAAGGTGAGGAAACCAAGGTTCAGATAGGATCTGTGATTTATAGAAGGTCACACCTAAAGATTATACCTACTGGCTTCTCATGCAGTTCTTTTCCACAGAACACTGCTGCCTTTCCTTCTGCCGCAGCTCCTCACCTCGTTCATTGCCAAAGCCCATCCCAGAGAATGGTTCCTTCATTTTCATTGTGTTTCCAGTTCCTTGGCTCCTGTCGGTATTTCTGTCTTGGCTCTGATTGTGTTAGAGCCCTTCCCTTTCTTTACAGATCCTCCAGTTGAATGTAAAAGAGGAGGCAGGGCTAAGATGGTGAGAAGCTGCTTTACCCAGGGCTTGCCCCTCCCTTCTCTGCTTTGCACTGGGCACCAAATTCTGACATTTTATCTGGGTAGGAAGTGGGACCCTGTATGTCTAACCTAAGGTATACTCCCAGAGTTGGAGAGGGAAACAAATAGGGGTTGACAGAAAGGTCTGCCAGCTCCCCTGACCTGGAGCCACACCCTCACCCTGCCACCCTGTCACCACTGTCTTTTGAAGCATGTGCACAGCCAGTAACCTGATACCAGTCACCCTTAATAGCCAGGCTGCCAAGCCGACTACTGCACTGACCATCTAATGGCAGGGAATTGGAATTTCTAAGCCTCCAGTAATCACATTTGCTCACATAACCAGCCTATCTGGACACTTAAAAGCTAAATTCAAAAAGGTATATATACGTTATGTTCTAACTTTTTAAAATATATGTATGAAGGTGAGAACACAATAGCCAACATAAATTACAACAAATTTCTGATGGCTCAGAGACAGCAGTTTCTAATCATTTAGAAAAGCAGACCACAATGGCTTCAGAAAACTCCCAAAGCAAAGAATCAAAAAACTTTCTAAACACAGACTTCCTGCAGTTATCAGAAGTAGAAGACAAAAGATTAATGTTTAGAGCTCTTCAAGACATCAGGAAGGAAATTAGACAAAGTGCAGCAAAGCTTAATGAAGTATTAAATGGGCTTGCAAGAAATATCTGAGCAACAACAATCTGAAATTCAGCAGATTAATAATAATATCACAGAATTAGACAATTGAGTAGAAAGAGGAGCAGAGTTGAGGCAATGGAATGCAAGTTAGTGAGAATGAAGGTGAATTGACACTGATACATTTGAAAAAAAATCAGACAAAATTATTTTGTGAAAATGAAGTTATATGGAATGTTATCAAGAGGAATAATTTACAAGTGATTGGATAACCAGAATGGGGGTGGGGTGGGGGAAAGAACAGAGAATACGAGAGAGAATTGTTAAAGATATTGACTGAAAATTTCCCTGATACCATGGAAGATGAGATGGTATCATCCAAGATGCTTATTATACTCCCTACAAGGTAGATCCTCCCAAAAGACACCAGGACATAATCAGATTTATTAAAAGTAAAGATAAGGAGATACTTTTAAAGGCTGATAGGGTTAAATGAAAAATAACCTATGAAAGAGAGTAAGACTGAGCTTGGAATACTCAGCAGAAACCATGCAGGCAAGAAGATAATCGGATGACATATACAAAGCCTTAGAGAAACAAAACTGTAAGCCAAGAGTTACATATCCTGAAAATTATGTTTCAAGTATAACGGCAAAATTAGGACATTCCTAGATAAAACAGAAGCTTAGAGAACTTGTAAAAAGCAAACCAAAACACTGAAGGAAGTTCTTTGATTAGAAAATCAGTAACAGCAGATAGAAGCTTAAGGCTACACTGCAGGACAGAGCATTAAGATGTCAACACAGGTAGGGAAAACACAAAGACAAAGCTAAAATTCAGTATGTAAATGATTACAACATCGTATAAAAGAGAGAGGCTAAACATATTCATAGTTACTTTATATGGAGAGAAAGTCAAGCAATTCAAAGAAATTAAAGACTGTTTTAAACTTATATTACTGGGGTAAATATTAAGGTAACCACAGAAGAAATTAACAATCCTATATATCAAAATAAGAAACAAAATCAAGAAGTTTCCACAAATATAAAACTAACAACAATGAAAAAGATGAAAATCCATAAAGAAAAACAACTCAGTACCC
The DNA here is from genome assembly GCA_028571685.1 of Heterohyrax brucei. Taxonomy (NCBI): domain Eukaryota; kingdom Metazoa; phylum Chordata; class Mammalia; order Hyracoidea; family Procaviidae; genus Heterohyrax; species Heterohyrax brucei. The sequence continues at coordinate 84,790,429 of CM053151.1, read as the reverse complement.
AAAATTAAGTGGAATAAAGGAACTGTCAATAACACATAAAAAGAAGACAGGGTAGTTATTGAAGCTATATTAAAAAAAATGTGCATTAAATGAAAGTTTACAATCCAAGTTGATTTGCCATATGAAACACCTTATACACAGCTGTACAACTCTAGTTGTTCATGCTGTGGCAGTACACTTCTTTTTTCCACCCTGTGTTTCCCATCTTAATTCAGCCAACTCCTGTCTCATCTCTCTGCCCTCCCATCTTGCTTCTCGACAGGAGCTGTTCTGACAGCCTCATGTATGTATTTAAGCCAGGAAGAACATACTTCACCAGCATCACTCTCTGTCTTGTAGTCCAGTCAGGTCTGGAGAGTTATCTGGAGAGTTGGCTTCAGTACGAGCTTCAGCTCTGGGTTAGCAAAGAGCCCTGGGGCCATATCCTCAAGGGACCCTCCAGGATGTTGGATCATCAGGTGTGGTCTTTAATAGAGTTCTAGATCTGCACACCCATTTTTTTTCCTGCTACACCAGAAACTGTATGTTGTCTTCTCTTACTAGGGCAGTCATTGGTGGTGGCTGGGTACCATCTAATTCTTCTGGTCTCGTGCTGATGCAGTGTCCTGATCCTATGGCCTCTTCTGTCTCATGGACTCATTTTTCTCATATCTTTGATGTCCTTTGTTCTCCTCTGCTCCAGGCAAATTGGGACCAATTGATACTCCTTAGATGGCTGCTTGCTAGCTTTTAAGGCTCCAGATGCCATTCATGAAAATCGGATGCAGAACATTTTCTTTAAAAAAAAAAATTGTTTTGCCAGTTGACCTAGAAGTTCCTTGAAAGTCCTCAGAACCTTGTCCCTGCTACTCTGGGGTTTGAAATGTTGCTTTATTTTTAGGAAACTTCTTAGTTTTTGGTGTAGTCCAGCAATGTTAATAGCCCTTCTACCGTGTGCTGTCACTTCGTTCATTTAACCTAGTTGCTTATTTACTGTCTAATCTGTGAATACCTCTCTCCCTCCCTTTGTCCGCTCCCTTGTAACCATCAAAGATTATTTTCTTCTGTGCTTAAACCTTTTCTTGAGTCCTTATAGTAGTAGTCTCATACAATATTTGTCCTTTTGAGGCTAACTAATTTCACTCCGCACGGTGTCTTCCAAATGACTCCATATTATCAGATGTTTCCCAAGGTCATCATTATTATTGATCGTTGCATGGTATTCCATTTTGTGAATATGCTGCACTTTGTTTATCCATTCATCAGTTGGCGGGAACCTAGGTTGAGTCCATCTTTTTTCTGTTGTGGGCAGTTTGGCAGTAAACATTTGTGTGCATATATCTGTTTGTGTGACAGCCCTTATTTAGGATGTATTCCAAGCAGTGAGATTGCTGGATATATGGTTTTTCTGTTTCTAGCTTTTAAAGAAAGCACCACATCAGTTTCCAAAATAGTTGTACCATTTTATATCCCCACCAGCTCTGTAGAAGAGTTCCAGTCTCTCCAAAACCTCTCCAACGTTTATTATTTTGTATTTTTTTGGATCAGTGGCAGCCTTGTTGAGGTAAGATGCTATGTTATTGTAGTTTTGATTTGGATTTTTCTAATGGCCAATGATCATGTATCTGTTAGCTGCCCAGGTGTCATCTTTGATGAAGTGCTTGTTCATATCCTTTCCCATTTTTCAATTGGGTTATTTGTCTTTTGCTTGTTGAGGCTTTACAGTACCTTATAGGTTATGGAGATTGGATGCTGGTCAGATTCAGGGTTGCCAAAAATGTTTCCCCAGTCCATAGGTAGTCTTTACTCTTTTGGTAAAGTCTTTGGATGAGCATAAGTGTTTGAGTTTTTGGAGTTCCCAGTTATCTATTTTCACTTCTGGTGTGTGTGTATTGTTAGTAATATTTTGTAGTCTGTTTTTGTCGTGTATTAGAGCTCCCAGTGTGGTCTCTACTTTTTCTTCCATGATCTTTATTGTTCCAGGTTTTATAGTTAGATCTTTGATCCATTTTGAGTTAGTTTTTGTGCACGTTGTGAGATAGGGGTCTTGTTTGATTCTTTTGCAGATGGATGTCTAGTTTTGCCAGCACCATTTGTTGAAGAGACTCTTCCCCCATTCGTTGAGTTTGAATCTTTGTCAAATATCAGCAGCTCAGGTGGATGGTGTTATATCTAGATTCTCAGTTTTGTACCCCTAGTCTGTGTATCTGTTTTTATACCAGTATCAGGGTGTTTTGACTTCAGTGGCAGTGTATTAGTTTCTGAAGTCAGGTGACATGAGGCCTTCCACCTTATTCTTCTTCTTATAGTAATATTTTACCTGTCTGGGGCTTGAAGCTGCATTTTTTATACTGGTTATTTATTTTTTTGTAACTTGTGGTTCTATGAATCTATCATTAACTTGTGCTTATTGCATCACAGAGTTATTTTTATGAATACTTCTTATTCTCTGAATTTTCTGCTTCCCCCTTGAGATTATAAACTCAAGTTTCTCTTAGAAACTAGGAAAGGAGTTTGAGACTCATACAAATCCCCTGAGCTACTCTAAAAATAGAAAGAATACAATTTGTGAATCTTTGGGTTATTTTTAAAAATCTTCAGTAAATAAAATCACTTTTGTTTTTTTACATCAAAAACAAGTTTATATTTTGTAAGCAAAGCATGTTTGCAGTATTCTGGAAAGATGAGATGGTTTGCTTTTATATTTTGTGAAAGAAGAGTGACATTTTGAGTGTACTGTTTAATTCCAGCATTTGGGTTTATAGGAGTAAGCTGTTTGGTTACATTCAAACCAGCAGGTAGTTATTGAATCCTTTCTGTGTAGAGGGCACAATGTAAGACTGGTAGTAAGATACTATTCCCAACATTTAACCTTTCCTTTAGCTTCTTCAGTTATGCCTTTGTGGTGCTTCCTGTGATTAGGAGGTTGGGGTAAATTGACCCTCTTTAAGCTGTGATTATGGATGTTTTATTGGTATCATACTATTCATGATTTACTTGTTATATAGGAGTCTTGGAAAACCTGATGGTGTAGTGGTTAAGTGCTATGTCTGCTAACCAAAAGGTTGGCAGTTCAAATCTGCCAGGCACTGCTTGGGAACTCTATGGGACAGTTCCACTCTGTCTTATAGGGTTGCTATGAGTCACCATCGACATGACGGCACTGGGTGTTTGGGTCATAGAAGCCTTACTTTTTTACAGACAAGGGACAGCTTCCACTGAGCCTGGAGTTAGGGGGAAAGGGATTGTTCAGTTTTGTTTTCAGAGAATTCAGTCTTTTCATATTTAGATTGTCATTGTTTTGCATATATCTTTGCCTGCTTGCCTTCCTCCACTGTGTGTATTTCATGCGTTGCTGTACTGTTAATACTCCTTAGGCTATGGAGTTAGCTGTCAGCTGGTTAGAGGAGTGCTATTAGAGAATCAGAAAACCAAAGTCTTTGATCTTAAGAAGCGTATGGTGGAGAGAAACAAATCCACGTATGTAGAACTGTCATAACTGAGACAGAAAAATAAATACAAGAGCATTGTATTTAGTGTATAACTATTACTCAGTGAATAATAGAGACAATACCTTGACATCCAGAGGAAATAGAAACTCACTTTAAACAACAACAAAAAACCTTGTTGTCCCTGCTGGGTGCCTTTAGTAAGGTGAGTGGGAACCATTTGTACTACCCAGCAACCTAGAAACTCACTTTAGATAGGGTTAAAGATTTTGTAGTACTGGTAGAATTTCAGCTGGATCTAGAGAACTCAAGAAAAAGACAGATTCTTAGCAAGAGTAGCAACCCATTTTGTAGTTCTGTTGCAGGAAAAAAATATTTTACTAGCTGAAGTAACACATTTTACCTGCTAAAAACATCAGTGAGTTTGGTATTGTCGTGAATAGATTGTGTAATTCACTTGTTTAAACTTTCATTTATCATCTACAGTCTATGCAGAAGGAACAAAAGAATTATAGTTTTTAATTACTTAGTTTTATGCACTTAAGACATGTTTGTGAAGTCATATTTGCTTTTATTTCCCATTTGGTGTCATGCTGAATTTTATTATTTTTATGACATGAAATTAGTTTCTAGGAGTAAAACTTTATCATTAAGCTTTTCTTATGTAGGGCATAAGAATTTTTTCTGTTCTCACCATCTTTGTCCAGGAGCCAGTTAGTTGTTAAATCAAGTGCCTTGGATGTTATTGCAGTTGCAGATATGAACTAAGTAGACACTGAAGGAAAATAATGGCAGAGCAAACATTGAGGAGATACATATGAAGAGCTGTTTTCAAGGTAGGATTTATTAGCCAGTTAACATTTAACCCTTCCATAATCAGTGATAATTCTGAGATTTTTTAAGGTTAGATAACTGAAAAGATTGTACAGTTAATAGAGGTAGGTAATAAAGGTGTATATAAGCTTAACTGGAAGTTTGGGCAGCATGTCCCAGGGTAGGGGTGTAGGCAGACATTAGAATTACAGGATTGGAATTGAGAATAGGGTTGAGGAGAAAATCCGTGACTTGCAGTGCGTGGGGAAGAGAGGTAAAGAACTAAGAAAACCTCAGTTCAATCTTTGTTACGATTAAGAGTGGAAATTTAAAAAATAATATGCTAAAGCATCTTTCAGTTTGGAGAAAGCATCTGTAAACTGGAGTTATGTCCTTAGTGATTTTTTTGTCATCCTCTCGTTTTTGGGCCAACTGCTAGATGGCAGTAGAAATCAGTGCCAAAGGCAAGGAAGGCAAATATTAGGTTGATAGCTTAAGTTTAATTTGTATGTTTAGTAGTGTTACAGTCGATAGTACATTCTTTTTAGTCTTTTTTATCCTTCACATCAGATCTGTAAAGAAGTCTAAGCTTGTTTCTCTCTTAATATCCGGCTTTTGCAGGGTGGCTCAAGAATTAGGCTTTTGTGTTGTTTCTCTGGTATCAGGATCTATTACTGTGTTCAGAAAAGAGGAAATGAGTTTAGAATTTACTGGATTCGGATCTTCTCGTGATGTGGCGCAGTGTGGCTAAGAGAGCTAGTCTGTCTTACTGTATGTTGACATGAATATTATACAAGCTGCAAATATTTATATATGTATATTTTTTACCACTTTTTTGATTTCTGTTTCAGTAGATTCCTTTTTGAATGGTGAACTGACCTCAAAATGTAAAAGAAAATGTTTCTAGCTATAATTGCCTTATTATATGAGAGATGTTAGCATGATTATAAGCTTTTGGGGTCGGGCTTAATCTAGTTTCAGCCACTGGATAACAGTAGAAATTGAAGAATTATTAATATGTTTGTGCATCTCTGTCTGAAGCTTGTTTTGGGAAACATTTTAGAGGAAAATTTCACACTGACTTTATCATGGAGATAACCTACTGTCTCTACTTCTCCCTCTTTCTCTCTGTGTGTATGTACGTAGCGTGTGTGTGTGTATCTGTATCTATATATCTATATCTAGGAAACCCTGGTGGCGTAGTGGTTAAGTGCTGCATTTGCCAACCAAAAAGTTGGCAGTTCAAATCTGTCAGGCGGTCCTTGGAAACTCTATGGGGCAGTTTTGTTCTAACCTGTAGGGTTGCTATGAGTTGGAATTGACTTGATGGCAGTGGTTTTTTTTTTTCATAGTATACATATATATATATATATATGCTATATGTATATACATATATGTACTGTATATATATATATAAGCACACAATGTATACTATATATGGGATGAAGCCCTGGTGCTGTAGTAGTTAAGAGCTTGGTTGCTAACCAGAAAGTCAGCAGTTGGAATTCACTGGTTGTCACTTGAAAACCTTCCCTGAGTGGTGCACATAGTTAGAGCTTGACTATTAGCTGAAAGGTTGGCGGTTCAGATCCACTCAGAGATACCTGAGAAGATAAGCCTGGTGATTTGCTGCTTAAAAGTCACAACCTTGAAAACCCTATGGAGTACAGTTCTCTATACATACATGGTTGCCATGGATCTTAGCCAACTAGCAGTCACTTCTGTGTGTGTGTATGTGTGTGTGTGTGTGTGTGTGTGCATTTACTCCTTATGACAACTCTGTGAGGTTGGTATTATTACAAGTTGTTTAAAGAACAGAAAATTGAAGCACATAGCTGGTGAAGCTGGGCTTTGAACCATAGCAGTCTGGTTGCACACCCATTCACTTAACCAGTGTGCTATACTTGTTTCTCTAAGCCTTGGTTTAGAGAAAAGACTCATAGGGTTTTGGGAAGGTTAAGTGAAGCCTGTAGAAAGATTAACATAGTAACCTATAAAATTGATGATCAGTTAAAAATGACCACTTTTCTGATTTTCTTCCAGTTTGTTCTTGTCCCATTTATAGGACTTTTTTGTTTTTTCCTTCTGCTGCCCATTCCTGAAACAGTAGTACTCCGTCATTTTGTATCATTCTCCTTCAGCAGAACATCGCTTTTCCTGGTTCTTGACTACTGCCTGCTTCCTGTGGTCTGAGATGATGCTCAGGCTGATGTATCCCAATGTGTGTTGTACATCTGCACTTGGATATCGCGGACACCCCCCAGAGTTCATGTAGCTAAAAATAAAGACAGTTCTCTGTTTTCCTTCACTTCCGTAATTTAGGAGTCGCTCTCTGACTCTCCTCTAGTCATCCAGCCCCACAGTTCTCTTCCTGCATCCAATTAGTGCCACATTTCCCCGGTTTTACTTTATGAATGTTTTGCAAATTTGCCCTTTTCTCTCTATTCTTAACACTAGTTCAGAGCTCCACTGTATCTTACCTGGACTTTCCCAGTAGCCTTTATGGTCTCCCAGCCTCCAGCCTTATATCACCTCTTAATTCATTTTCTGCATTATGAAATGTGGGTATTATAAAGCGTGACTGTACAATTGTTTTGCTTCAAACCTATTCCAGCTCATTTATTTATTCAAAATGTTTAATATGAATGCTAGCGGTACAGTGGTTAAGCACTCAGCTGCTAGTGGAAAGGTCCATGATTCAAACCCACCAGCCACTTGGCTGGAGAAAAGCTCTGGCAGTCTACTCCCATCAGATAACAGGCTAAGAAACCCTGCAGGGCACTTGTACTCTGACGTGTGGAGTGACTGTGAGTCAGAATCAACTCAGCAGCAGCAACAACAGCAAGAAGTAACAATAAGACGAGACATGAGAAACTTCCCGTAACTGACAGAATAAAGCTGTATGCCAGCGTGGCATAAAAGGTGGTCTATCACCTGGTGCTGCTGCCTTTTTCTTAACCCTTTTCTCACACCTCTTCAACATTATACATTATGACTCATTAATACCAAACTTTCACTTCCTGCTTTACAAGCTCCAGTGCTTTTTTTCACGCCTGTTTGCTTTTCCTCAGACCCAGCATATCCAAAAGTTCAGTGACTAGGTCAAGTTGACAAAGCCTTGCCATTGACTCAATTCTGACTCATAGCTACCCTACAAGACAGAGTAGAACGACCCCATGGGGTTTCCAAGGAGTGCCTGGTGCAGTTGCACTGTTGACCTTTTGGTTAGGAGCCATAGCACTTAACCACGATGTCAGTTTATGTGGAGGGAAGTGAAAGACATACATTTTGGTGGACCCTGAATTCTAAGCCTAGAAATTCAAATTTCATTTGGAAGGGAGAAAGAATTCATTGATAATCACACTTCTTTGTCATTCCAGGAACTGAGGGTACAGAATCAGAAGAGAAGCTGACTTTAAGTTCTTGCAGCACATCCAGGCAGAGATACAAGCATCTGACAGTGTTGAGCCAAGAGGTCTGGTTTGGAGTTAAAGATCTAGAAGTGGTTACTAAAGATTTTTGAGCTGGCATATGCAAAATTACTGTTTCAAGATGGCTAGATAAATTCCCTACTTGAACTGTGATTCTTTCAAGGGCAGAACCAAGTTCTGCTTATTACTACTATCTCCAACACCTAGCAGCTTCTTTAGAAACTGTTTACTGAATACTGCCAGGCTTGGTTTTCAATGGGATTCAAGAAGAGAAAGAAGCACGCAGAACCCAGGAAATGGATATAAAGAAGAAAATTTTAGGACTGGTAATAGAGAGTTAGGATTTGGGACTCTGACAGGAGTTTGCCTGAAGAGTCTCAACACAGGCAGACATCTTTTTTCTTTGTTTAAATACAGCATGACTTTCTTGAGATGAGCACCAAATTGCTAGGGTCACTGCTTTTTCCCCAGTGATTTGCTTGGCTCACTTTTTCATTGAGTTGTTTCCCCGGATGTTACATCTTTGGAGTCTGTCCTAACATAATCTAATCAGGAGGAGCAGCTTCTTATTCCCACTTCTCCCCTTCTCATCGTATTTATATTCTGCCTTGCTTACTAGAAAGTTCACATTTAATAGGCCAGCTTAATGAACATATGCAGAATATTTAGGAATGATGCATGAATGAATGTTACAGTGTTCAAATAGTGTTAAGCTCAGTAAACTGTTAGAGCAGGATTATCCCTTTTAAATTGAGGATTCTCGTCAGGTATTTTTTGAGTAAAGCTGTCAATTCTAGAAAGAGTTTTTCTTAACTGATTTAGAAATTTAAGAAAACAAAAACTTTTTATATTTTGCAGTCAATATTGAAATAACTTTCTCTGCAGAAGGGTGTGTCTGTGGTCTGTATTTGCTCATTTGGTGCATGTAAATTCCGGATAAGAACTCATTATTATAGATACATTAGCACACTTGAGCAAGAGTTGAAAAAGGTAGCATTTTGTCTTGGGTTCATAATTAAGGCTTAACAAAGTTATGAAAATGCAGCCAGCCAGCCAGCCAACATACATGAGTTGAGTTCTCACCATGAATGAGGGACAGGATATATGGAAATGAATGAGGCAGTCATTGCTTTCACCAGTCATGTAGTCTGATAGGAAATTTCAGAATTCCTTAAAAGGTTTGCTTTGTGTACAGGTGGGGCATGGGGAGAGTAAGTTATACAGGGGCTGTGTGTGTGTATGGGTGTGTTTTAGGTAAAAATTTAACAGAGCAAATTAGTTTCTCATTCAAAAATTTGTGCACAGTTTGGTTTTTATCATTGATTGTGATACCCACAATGTGTCAGCTCTCTCTACCTTTCCATTTACAGCTCAGGTTTCCTGTGCCTTACTACCTCCTAGTCTTTGCTTTGGGGCAAGTGTTGCCCATTTGGTCACCTACACTTGATTGAACCGAGAATAAGAAGCACATTCCTGAAGAGTGTTGTTATGTAGGCTTGATTCTAAATAGGATGTCCAGAGGCTGTAGTCTTGGGAATTCCTCCAATCACTGTAGGACCTGTAAGTCTGGTCATTTGTTTGTGTGTGTGAAATTGGATTTTGTTCTGTATTTTTCTCCTGCTCTTTCTGAAACTGTGTTTTTATCTCTGAGACTAGTCAGTGGTGGTAGCTGGGCACCATCTAATTCTTCTGGGCCTGGGCCGGTGGTTCATGTGGTACATTTGTCTTTTGTACTAATTTTTTTCTTGTGTCCTTGGTTTTCTTCATTCTCTTTTGCTCTGGATGGGGTGGGACCAACAGCTAAATCTTAGATGACCACTCAGACTTTTAAAATGTCAGATGCTGCTCATCAGAGTTGATGTAACACGTTGATTTTTTGAGTTTTGTTATGCCAGTTGACCTAAATGTCCCCTGAGGCAACAGTCCCTAGTCCACATCCCCAGTAACTCAATCCTTCAAGGTGTTTGTATATGTCTTGGGAGTTTCTGTGGCTGTGCCTTCATCAAGTTGTCTGCTGTGCTGTGTGTTGTTTTTCCATTCCACAGAGTTAACACTTGTGTACTATTTAGGTTGTGATTTCTCCTCCCCACTTTCCCCTTCCTGTAACCATCAGTTTTTTTTTCTGTGTATAAACTTTTTCTAGCATTTTAATAATAGTGGTCTCATGAAGTATTTGCCCATTTGTAATTAATTTACTTCACTCAACATAATACACTCCAGTTTCATCTGTATGATATTTTTCATGAATTCATCATTGTTCTTTAGCACTGAATACTGTTCTGTTGTGTTGTAAGTACCATAGTTTATTCATTCGTTTTAAGATGGGCATTTAGGTTATTTCCGTCTTTTTGGTGTTATGAATAGTGCTGTAGTGAACATGGGTGTCCATATGTCTCTTCATAGTGATGGCTGTTCTCTAGGTTATATTCCTAGGAGTCGGTTTGCTGGATCATACACTATGTCTATCTAGCTTTTTCAAAGAGATGCAATATCATTTTCCATAGTGGTTGTACTATTTACATTTCCACCAGCAGTACATAAGAGTTCCATTCTCCCTGCAACCTCTCTAACGTTTATTATTTTGTGTTTTCTGATTTCATGCCAGTAGTATTAGGTGCTCTCATGAAGTATATGTTCACATCCTTTGCACATATTTTAATTGGATTATTTGTCTTTTTGTTATTATGATATTGAAGTATCCTATAAATTTTAGAGATTAGACCCTTGTGGATTACGTTGTAGCAAGCTTTTTTTCCCAGTCTGTTGTAAGTTCTCATTTTACTTCTGGTAGTCTTTTGATTATCTAAGTGTTTGATTTTTCAGGAGCTCCCAGTTAGCTAGTTTATCTTCTAGTGTCTGTGCATGATTAGTTATGGTTTGTTGCTGATTCCTGCCATGTATTAGTGTTTTAAAGCTCAGCTGCTAGCCAGAAGAGTGGCAGTTTGAATTCACCAGCTGCTCTTTAGAAACCCTGCAAGGTAGTTGTACTCTGTCATGTAGAGTTGCTGTATGTGGGAATCAACTTGACGGCAGTGGACTTAATTTTTTTTTTTTTTAATTACTGCATCCAACGTTGTCTCTACTTTTTCTTCCATGATCTTTATTTATCATTTTAGATTTTATCTTTAGGTCATTGATCCATTTTGAATGAGTTTTTGTGTATGATGTGAAGTATGGGTACTGTTTCATGCTTTTACAGATGGCCATTCAGTTTTACCAGCACCATATTTGTTTAAAAGATTGTATTTTCTCATTTGTTAGATTTTGGTCCTGTATCACAGATAGCTAACCATACGTGGATAGCTTTACGTGTGAGTTCTCAGTTATGTTCCACTGGCCTGTATGTCTGTCATTGTACTAGTACCAGACTATTTTGACTGTGTAGTAGGTTCTGAGACCAGGTAGTATAAGGCCTCCTAGTTTGTTCTTTTTCTCTTATAATCTTTTGCTTATCTGGGGCCTTTTTCCTTTCTCTATAAAGTTGGGGATTAGTTTTTCCACCTTCTTATGGAATGTGGTTGGTCTTTGAATTGGAATTGCATTGGATACCTGTTGATTGCCTTGAGAAGGACTGACATTTTCATAATTTTGAGTCTTCCTATCCATGAGTATGGTTTTTCTATTTATTGGGTGTCATGGATTGCATTGTGTCCCCCCAAAAATATGTGTAGCCATGTGGCTGGGCCATGATTCCTAGTATTTTGTGACTGTCCTCCATTTTGTGATTTTCCTAAGTTGTGTGTTAAAGGCTTAGGGTGGGGCCATAAATCACTTTATAAGATCACCTCCCTCCTCCACTGTAAAGGGAGTTTCCCTGGAGTGTGGCTTGCCCCACCCTTAATCCTTTCAGCCTGCAAGAGATAAAAGGAAATGGAGACAGGCTGAGGATTGGGGACCTCGTACCATCAAGCAAGCAACACCGGGAGAAGGGCGCATCCTTCAGACCTGAGGTTCCTGCGCCAAGATGCTCCCTGGACAAAGATTGATACAATACTGGACTTTCCTCCAGAGCTGACAAGGGGGAACCTTCCCCTGGAGCAGACACCCTGAATATGGGCTTGCAGCCTACCAGACTACGTAAGAATAAGCCTTCCTTGTTAAAGCCATCCACTCTGTGGTATTTCTGTTAGGGCAGCCCAAGCTGACTAAAACATTGGGTCTCTAAGTTTCTTGCGAATGTATTTTGTAATTTTCTTTGTAAAAGCATTTTACATCCCTGATTAAGTTTACTCCTAAGTATTTTATCAGCCTGTAACAAATGATATTGTTTTCCTGATTTCTTTTTCAAAGTTCTCTTTGCTGATGTATAGATAGGAATCCAACTCATTTTTATATGTTGATGTTATATCTTGCTACTCTACTCAGTCTATTAGTTCCAGTAGTTTTTTTGTGTGGAATTTTTGAAGTTCTCTATGTATAGGATCATATTATCTGCAAATAGGGATAGTGTTACTTCTTTCATACCAATTTTGATTCTCTTTATTTTATTTTATTTTCTTCTTGCCTTTTTGCAACGACTTCCAGCTTGGTGTTAAATAGGAGTGGTGATAAAAGTAATCTTTGTCTTCTTCTGGAGCCCTGCTGGTACAGTGGTTAAGAGCTTGACTGCTAACTGAAAGGTTGGCAGTTGGAATCCACCAGCTGCTTACTCCTGGGTAACCCCAAAGTTCTGCTTTGTGTTACAGGGTTGCTATGATTTGGAATTGACTTGATGGTGACAGACTTGTCTTGTTCGTATTCTACAGGGAATGCTTTCTTTCTGTATTTTTTACCGTATGTAAATTAGGTGCTTTTCTGTAATTAGATCTCCCAATATTTGCCTTTATGGCATCTGGGGTTCCTGTTATGCTTTTTTTTCTTTCTTTCTTTTTTTTTTTTTATTATGACTGAGTGAAAATGTACATTCCCATATAAATTTATATGCCCACCTGTATGCAGCTTCCACTGCTCTCCCTGCCTGGTGACAGCACACTGTTCCTCTCTGCTCCATACATGTCTCATCCTCCCAACAGTCTCCTTTGCCTTCCTCTCCACCCACTCCCCTTAATCCAGCCAGACATCAGCAGGATGGTATCCTATAGATGCGTAGAACCATAAAGTGCATAGAATATATGGCCACTCTGCATTGCCATGTCCAAGCCATTTGTGGCTGAAGAGTTGACCTTCATTATGATATATGGTCAAGGGCAGCATCAGGGCTAGGGGCCATGCTCCCAGGGGAACCCCAAAGCCACTGGACCATCAATTGTGGTCTTTTAGTGGAGACCTCAGGGTGCACCCCTTTTTATTCTTGTGTTGCCAGTGAGACTCAGTGAGCTCCATCGCAGCTATCGCTGGTGGTCGCCAAGCACCATCCAGTTCTTCTGGTCCCAAGTATATGTAGGCACCGACTCATGTGGGTCTCTATCTTCTGGGTTGTCTTTATCCCATGTCATTTTGGTCCTCGGTGAGCATCTGTTGCTGCTGAGTTGGGACCATTTGCTGTGCCCTCGATGGCAGCTTGGCAGCTTTTAAGACCCCAGACACCTCTCACCAATGTGAGGTGCAGAGAGCCCTCTTAGCAAAACACTAGTTGTGCCAATTGGCCTCGATTTCACCTAAGAGCATGGTCCCCTGCCCCCTGCCCCAGCTACTCTGTCCTTGCAATATTGGGTTAAGATGGAAGGAATATTCAAGTCATGTTGAAGTCCACTTAGTACTGTTCTTGTTTCTAATGTGTGCTATCACTGATTTCTCGCAACCAGATTTCTACCAACTATCTAATCTAAATCCTCCACCCTTCGCCCTCCCTCTCTCCCCTCCCTTGCAGCTGTCAAAGAGTTTTTTCTTTGATACATAAGTCTGTTTTTGAAATCTTATCGTAGGGGTCTTATACAGTATTTGTCCTTTTGTCGCTGGCTACTTTCACTCAACATAATGTCTTCCAGTTGAAACCAGGTTAGGAGATGTTTCCTGGAATCATCATTATACTTTATCATTGCATAGTGCTCCATTGAGTATATATACCATCGTTTACCTATCCATTCCTCTGTTGTTGGGCATCTGGGTTAATTCCATCTTTTTGCTGTTGTGGACTGCGCTGCGATAAACATTCTTGTGCATGTGTCCATTGGTGTGAATTGCCTTGATTCTGTAGGATATATTCCAAATAGTGGAATTACTGGGTCAAATGGTATATCTATATCCGTTTTTTTAAGGAAGTGCCATAATCCTTTCAAAAGAGGCTGCACCATTTTGCAACCCCACCAACAGTGTAGGAGAGTTCCTCTTTCTCCACAGCCTCTCCAGCATTTGTGGTTTTGTGTTTTCTGGATCATAGCCAACCTTGTTGGGGTGAGATGGTATCTAATTGTAGTTTTGATCTGAATTTCTTTAATAACTAAAGATCATGAACATGTCTGCATGTGTGTTTTGGCTCTGTCCATCTCCTTTGCCCATCGCTCAATTGGATGATTTATTTTCTTCTTATTGATATTTTGTAGTGCCTTATAGATTATGGAGATCAGGTGTCAGTCTGACATAGAGTTGCCAAATATTTTTTCCCATTCTGTAGGTGGCCTTTTAATTCTATTAATAAAGTCTTTAGATGAGTAAAAGTGTTTGATTCGTAGTAATTCCCATTTATCTATTTTCTGTTGTTTGTGGTTTGTTTCACAGATTTTGAAGTCTGTCTATGTTGTGTATTAAAACTTCCATTGTTGTTCCTACTTTTTCTTGGATGAACTTTATCGTTTTAGATTTGATATTTAGATCTTTTATCCATGAGTCAGATCCGACTCAACGGCACTTGGCTTGGCATCCAGTTTGAGTTGCTTTTTGTATAAGGTGTAAGATACGGATTTTGATTCAGTTTCTTGCAGATGGATATCCAATTTTGCCAGCACTATTTGTTGAAGATACTGTTTTTACCCCAGTTTAACATCTTGGGGGCTTTGTCAAATATCAACTGTTCATAGGCAGATGGTGTCATCTCTGGGGTCTCAGTGCTGTTACATTGATCGATCTGCCTGTTCTTGTACCAGTACCAGGCTGTTTTGACCACTGTGGCAGTGTAATATGTTCTAAGGTTGGGTAATAAGAGGCCTTCCAGTGTGTCCTTCTTCTTTAGTAGTACCTTACTTATCTGGGGCTTCTTCCCTTTCCAAACAAAATTGGTGATTTGTTTCTCCATCTCATTAAAAAATAATGTTGGAACTTATATTGGGATTGCATTATATAAGTAGATTGCCTTGGGTAAAATAGACATTTTCACAAGATTAAGTCTGTCTATCCATGAGCAGGGTGAGTTTCTCCATTTATCTAAGTCTCTCTTAGTTTCTTGTAGTAAGGCTTTGTAGTTCTCTTTGTAAAGCCAGCCAAGCTTTTTGTAAAGGTCTATTATTTCTCTGGTTAGATTAATTCCTAGGTAGTTTATCTTCTTAGGGGCACTGATTTGATGATTTCTTCATTAACAGTCTCATTGTTGGTATAAAGGAACTCTACTGATTTACTTATGTTTATCTTGTATCCTGAGACTTTGCTGAACTCTTCTATCAGTTTGAGTAGTTTACTTATAGATTCCTTGGGATTCTCTGCATATACAATCATATTATCAGCAAACAAGGAGATTTGGACTTCTTTGCCGATGCAGATGCCCTTTATTTCTTGGTCTTGTCTAATTGCTCTGGCTAGAACTTCTAGTACAATGTTGAATAGGAGAGGTGAGAGTGGGCATCCTTGTCTAGTTCCTGTTCTCAAGGGAAACTGTTTTCACCTCTCTCCATTCAGGATGACATAGGCAGTCGGCTTTGCATAAATGGCCCTTATTGCATTGAGGAATTTTCCATCTATGCCTCTTTTGCTAAAAGTTTTTAGCATGAATGGGTGATGGACTTTATCAAATGGAGAAATGGACAAATGGACTGCATCAATGGACAAAATCAGGTGATTCTTGTCTTTTGTGTTATTTCTGTGGTTAATCACATTAATTATTTTTCTGATGTTGAACCAACCTTGCATCTCTGGTATGAATCCCACTTGTTCAGGATGGATTATTTTTTGGATATGTTGTTGTATTCTATTGGCAAGAATTTTGTTGAAGATTTTTGCATCTTGATTCATGAGTGATATCAGTCTGTATTTCTCGTTTTTGCTGGGTCTTTCCCTGGCTTTGTTATCAGGTTATGCTGGCTTCATAGAATGAGTTTGGGAGTACTCCCTCCCTTTCTATACTGTGAAATAGTCTCAGTAGTATTGGAGGTAACTCTACTCTAAAAGCTTGGTAGAATTGTGCAGTGAAGCCATCTGGTCCTGGGCTTTTTTTGGTTGGCAGTGTTTTGATGATCTTTTCAATCTCTTCCTTTATGATGGGTTTATTAAGTTGTTCTGCTTCACGTTGTGATAATTTGGGTAGGTGGTATGAATCAAGGAATTTGTCCATTTCCTCCAGGTTTTCAAATTTGTTAGAGTATTCAGCTATGATATTTTTTATTTTTGTTGGATCTGTTATGACAACTCCCCTCTCATTTCTTATTTGGGTTATTTGTTTCCTTTCCTGTTTTTCTTTAGTAAGTTTAACCAGTGGTTTGTCAATTTTGTTGATCTTTTCAAAAAACCAGCTTTTGGTCTTCTCAGTTTTTTCAGTTGTTTTTCTGTTCTCTAATTCATTTAGCTCTGCTCTAATCTTTATGATCTGGTTTGATCTGGTGCCTGAGGGCTTTCTCTGTTGTTCTCTCTCTACTTGTTCAAGCTGTAGGGTTAGTTCTTTGATTTGGTTTCTTTCTTCCTTCCAGATGTGTGCATTTATGGAGATAAACAGACCTCTGAGAACTGCTTTGGCTGTATCCTGTAGGTTCTGGTAGGAAGTGTTTTCATTCTCATCGGAATCCATGAATTTCTTTATTTCATCCTTGATTTCTTCTATAACTCATCGTTTTTTGAGCAAGATGTTGTTCAGTTTCCACGAGTTCACTTTCTAGCTATTTTTTTTTCTGCTGTTGATTTCGACTTTTATGGTTTTATGATCTGAGAAGATGATTTCCAGTAAGTCAGTGGTATAGATTTTGTTGAGAATTGCATTGTGTCCTAACACATGGTCAATTCTGGAGAATGTTCCATGTGCACTGGAGAAGAAGGTGTAGTTGTCCACTAATGGGTAGAAAGTTCTGTATGTATAGATGAGATTTAATTGGTTAATTGTGACAATAAGGTCTTCTGTATCTTTATTGAGCTTTTTTCTGGATGATCTGTCCAATATTGAGAGTGGAGTGTTGAAGTCTCCCACTATTATGGTGGAGCCATCTAACTCTTTTTTGAGTGTAGTTAGTGTTTCTTCAACGTATGTAGGTGCTCTGATATTATGTGCGTAAATATTTAATATAGTTAAGTCTTGCTTGTGTACTGAACCTTTCAGCAATAAGTAGTATCCATCTTTGCCCACGGTGGTGGATTTGACATTAAAATTGATTTTGTCTGAGATTAGAATTGCCACCCCTGCTCTTCTTTGTTCATTATTAGGTTGATATATATTCTTCCATCCTTTAATTTTCAGTTTGTTCCTATCTCTAAGTCTAAGGTGAGTTTCCTGTAGACAACACATGGATGGGTCATGTCTTTTGATCCAAGATATCACTCGATTTCTCTTTACTGGAGCATTCAGTTCATTCACAGTCAGTAGTTATTGATAGGTGTGTCTTCAGTGCTGCCATTGTGATATGTTTATTTGTATGTTGATGTTTCTCTGTTCTTATTAGTGTGTTCTGGGACATGTTTTTTTTTTTTTGTGAGCTGATCTTTCACCTTTTTCAGAGCTGTTTTTGTCGCTGTTGAGACTCCTGTGTTACATTTCTTGATACAGTATGTTACATCTTTGTTTTGCTTTTCAACTGCCCCAATGATCCCCCTTAATAAACTATATATAAACCCCACTTTAATTACTACCAGTCTTTTCATCTTCCTCTCCATCTGGAAGGACTATAATGACTGTAATACATCCCTCTTTTTAATATGATGACACCATAATTTTCATGATAATCACTGGATTGTTTCTCTCAGTATGAAAGCTGTGATTCAATTTGGAGCCTTCCCTAACTGAGTAGAATTCTGAATAATGTATCGTTCTAAAATATAAAGTTAGTGATTGTGTTCTTCTAAGCCAAAGCCAAGAACTTCTTTGAGTATTTCTTGTAGTTTGGGTTTGTTTTTTACAAAATATCTGAGTTTCTGTTTATCTGTGAGTGTCTTGATTTTATTTTCATATTTGAAAGATAGTTTCGCAGGGTATATAATTCTTGGTTGGAAGTTCTTCTCCTTCAAGGCTTTGAATGTGTCATGCCACTGTCTGCATTCCAGCGTGGTTTCTGCTGAGAAATCTGATGAAACTTGTTTTAGTCAACTAGGGCTGCTCTAACAGAAATACCACAGAGTGGGTGGCTTTAACAAAGAAAGATTTATTCTTACACAGTCCGGTAGGTTGCAAGTCCATATTCAGGGTGTCCGCTCCAGGGGAAGGCTTTCCCCTTGTCGGCTCTGGAGGAAAAGTCCGGTATTGCATCAGTCTTTGTACAGGGAGCGTCCTGACGCAAGAACCTCTGATCTGAAGGACGCGCTCTGCTCCCGGTGCTGCTTGCTTGATGGTAGCGAGGTTCTCAAATTGTCCTTTGTTTCTTTTTCCTTTTATTCCTTGTAAGCTAAAAGCATTAAGGGTGGGGCAAGCCATACTCCAGGGACACTCCCCCTACAGCAGGAATTTACAGCCCCACCCTAATCCTTTAACATACAGGTTAGCAAAACCACACAATGAAGGACAGTTCCAAGATACTGGGAACCATGTCCTAGCCATGTGGCTGCACACATTTTTGGGGGGACACAATTCCAACTGTGACAAAACTACAGGGTTTCCCTCCAAATGTTAGCTTTGCTTTGAGTCTTGCTGCATTTAAGAGTTGCTGCTGATGTTTCATTTTGCTAACCTTGGTTATAATATGTCTTGGAATCTTTCTTTTGAGATCTACACTGGTTGGTGTATGATATGCATCTGGGATATCTATATTCTCTTCCTTCATGATTTCTGGGAAGTTTTCTGTTAGCAGCTCAGCAACGATACTCTGTGTTCTCAGGTGTCTCATCATGTTCAGAGACTCCAATTAATCAAAGGTTGTTCATCTTGTTTCTTTTTTCTGATTTCTGCTCATAGATGCTGGTGTCAGTAGCTCTGTCTTTCAAGTCAGAAATTCTTTTTTCCATTTGTTCTGTTCTGTCTTCTTGGCTTTGAATGGGAGTTTCTATGTCTTTGATTTTGTTCTTGATCTGTTGGATTTCAGAGTACTAGTGTTCCATCAGATCAGACAGCTTGCTTAATTTTTACTTTTGTTCTGATGCATTTTGTATAAGGTCTAGAAGGGCTCTGTATATAATCCTTTTGTGTTCACCTTCTGATGATTTCAGAAAAGTTTCCTCATTCAGAAAACTCCGTGGTTGTTTTGTTTAGGAGCTTTCTGAAGCTATGAGTGATTTCTTGTATGCCACAAGCGTCTGTTGCTTTTTGGCTTTCATGTCAGTAAGTAAAGACTGGGGGAGATACTGTGAGGATGGACTGCAGATGTTTCTCTAGGCTGTCTTAAAATGTAAAACAAAAGGTATCTGACCACTTCCCAAGTCAGTCAAGTTTTCAGGTGTAGAGGTCCCCCTTCCCAACTGGCAAAGTAAGCACCTCTATATCCAACCTCAGATGATATGAACTGTTCAAAATACAGCGATGCTACTGCCTTGTTGGCCTCTGCTGACAGGACCCAGCCTCAGGCGACACTGTGTAAACTACTGCTTTTCTGGTAGAAAAGTGCTCTCCTGTGAGCAGACTCTGGCTTCCAAGCTAAGAATTAGGTCCAGCTGTGACCACCATATCTAAGGTGGTGCCCTCCACACAGTTGGCAAATAGGGGGCTAAAGGTGCCAAGAGGTAGTGAGTCCTCTACCTCTGTTACCAGGCCCCAGCCATAGGCGACACTGTGTAAGCTACTGCTTTTCTGTCAGAGAAGCGCTGTCCTGTTTGCAGGCACTGGCTCACAGGCTAAGAATTAGGTCCCACTAAAGTCTCCATATCCAACCTGGTGTCCCGCACACAGGCACTGTGATTCCATACAAACCACACTGTGGCAGAGAGAAAAAGACAGGCCCAAAGTGGCTAGATGAACAGAGTACTAAGCTTGGCTCTCAAAATCTGGCAATTTCACCTGCCTATCCCACCAGCGGTGTATCTGAGTCTAGCCACTAGAGAAGACCCAGCTCCGCCGCCAGCCAAGACAGAGGGAAAAAAGTCAAAATGGTGCGTTTACCTTCAGTCTGTGAGAGAAACAGCTAGCCAGGAGCAGGAGTCAGCCAAAGAGTGGAGGTTTTCTGTTCAGTGGTATGAAGTCTAAATTAACAGCCCTGTGCCATGTCCTGGGGGCTCACCAGGTGAGCGGAAGGCTCCGTTTGATTATCAATTCAGGTTTTGGTTTCCAGAGGGATATAAGGAGACGTGTACTTAGTCTGCCGTCTTGACTCCACCCGTCTCCTGTTATGCTCTTGAAAGCCCTTTTCTAATCCATAGTATTTTTTTTCTGCTTGTTTTGTTTGTGAATGTTACACATTTCCTCTAATGAGTGATTGGAAAAAGCAGCAGTATTACTTCTTTTTTGCTTCGTTATTGAAGTATGTCATTCTTGCTGTAAAGTGCTCAAAGCTAGGCTACAGCTCAGTGAGCTTTTATAAAGTGAACACGTCTGTGCCATCATCACTCAGATTCTTACCGGCACCCCAGAAGCTTCCCTGGGGCCCCTTCCCAGTCATTGTTCCATGAGATATAGGCACTTTTCTAAGTTTTATCATGATTCATTAGTTTTGCCCTTTTTTTCTCTCTTTTAAAGTTTTGTTTGTCTATTAGAATGGGAAGGTCAAGTTTATCAAAGCACAACTTACATTTAGTAGAATTTATTGTTTGTCCTTTTTGTAATAGCTTTTGTTTTATAGAACAGTTTTAGGCCTAAAGGAAATTGAGCAGGTTGTACAGAGCTCACATATAACCATTGTCCACACACAGTGTTGCCCTTGTTAATATCTTGTAGCAGTGTGGCATATTTGTTACAGTTGATGAGCTGATATTGATACATAGCAAAAATCCACAGATTATGTTCAGATTTACTCTGAATTGTTCAGTTTTTTGCATTTGGGCAAAAGTGTGATGTCGTATAGCCACCATTTGCAGTATCATACAGAATTTCCACCCGAAAGTTCCCTGGACTCCACATATTCGTGCTTCCTTCCCCTTTGCCTCCTCAGTAAGCCACTGGGAACCACTGATTTTTTTTTTTTTACTGTCTTCAAAGTTTTGTCTTTTCCAGAATGTCATCTAGGTGAAA
Organism: Heterohyrax brucei; assembly: GCA_028571685.1. NCBI lineage: Eukaryota > Metazoa > Chordata > Mammalia > Hyracoidea > Procaviidae > Heterohyrax > Heterohyrax brucei. The sequence goes on along the minus strand of CM053151.1, from coordinate 84,769,382 downwards.
TCATGGAACATGTAGCATTTTCCTAGAAGTCAAAAGTTCTTTTATCTTCATATTGAGGTCTGTGATCTATTTGTACCTGGTATGCCTTGTTTTGATGTCTCCTTTAATATTAATAAAGACCTTCTAGGTTTCTTTTTATTCATGTTTATATGGTCTACTTTTTCGTGTGCTTTTACTTTTAACCTATCTGTGGCTTTGTATTTAAAATATGTTTCTTTTAGACAGCACATAGTTGAGTGTTGCTCTCTCCTGCCCCTGGTCTGACAATCTGCCTTTCAGTTGAGGTATTCTGGCATTTTATATCTAATACCTTTATTGTAATTTTCTGTTTCTTGTTGAATGATTAGATTCAAAGCTAACACGTTGCTAGTTGTTTTCTAAATTGTTTTATGTTTATCTTACTTCTCTTTGTTTTTCCTCTATTCTTTCTTTTGGATTTTTAAAAATAATTCTGTTTTGTCTCCACTGTTGGTTGGTTAATTTTACCTCTGGGAAATTTTTGTTTTAGTGGTTACTCTAGGATTTACAATATACTTTTTTAGCTTGTCAGACAAATAATAAACCATATGTAAAAACCTTTAACAGTACCCTTCTATTTCCTCCTTGTGATATGCTTTCTATTGTTGTATATTTTACGTAAGTTATAGTACTTCAGTACTGTATTTTGCTTTAGCCAGTCAATTATGTTTTAAGGAAAAATTTAAAAAATGAAGTCTCACATTGACATGTTGTGTGTGTGTGTGTGTGTGTGTGTGTGTGTGTTTATCCTGTTTGGGGTTATTTGAGCTATTTGGACCTGTGATTTGTTGTCTTTAAAATTTGGAAAATTTTTTTTTACTGTTATTTCTTCAAATATTCCTTCTGCTCCCTCCTCTTTCTTCTCTTTTTAGTACTTCAGTTACATGCATATTAGCCTTATGAGAAAAGTATTTCTCTTTTAAAATATAGTCTTAATCCAACCATTTCTCTCTACCTTCATTACCGTATTCTGCTACAGGCTATAGTATCTCTCTGTTGCCAGGAATTTTCCACTAACCTCTTAACTACTCTCACTCTTGCCATAAAGTCCATTTTCCAGGCAGCAGCAAGAAGAATCTTTTTACAGTGTCTCTCACAGGCGCTCAACCTTCACTGGCTTCCTTTTTCACTTGGGAATAAAGTCTAAAGTAACTATCATGGCCTACAAAGCTCTCAAAGATCTGACTGTAGCTATATCTTTGATCTCATTTCCTCCACCACCTTGTCTAACTTCACAAGGGGACAGAGAATCAAGATCAACAGCCCAAAGCTGGTCCCTATGAGGTGGAGGTCAGACATATCTGTTGTCTCCAACCCTTTTACCAGTTTGGACACAAGTCGTCCCTCCCATGACACTCTCTGCTTCTCTGTGGAGTTCAGGTATTCATTGCAGTGACTACAGAACGCAAACCACACTTGCAGTTATGGGGAAGTAACAGGTTCCAACAGTACCATTTCTTGCAGGTCTTCTGCTTCTTGAGCTGCAATGGCCTGCTTGCTGTTTCTCTGCCCAGGAGGCTTTTGCCTTTCATAGTGCAGTACCTTGCTCTCTGATATCATTCAGATTTCAGCAGAAATGTCATCTTATGAGAAATGCTTACCCTCAACTACCCAAAGAAAGGGCTTTCCTGCCTCATTTTTCTTGCTTTAAACACAAAAAAACCAAACCCACTGCTATCAAGTTGATTCTGGCTCATAGTCACCCTGTAGAACGGAGTAGAACTGCCCCATAGAGTTTCCAAGGAACACCTGGTGGATTTGAACTGCCAGTATTTTGGTTAGCAGCCATAGCACTTAACCGCTACACCACCAAGGTTTCCTTTCTTGCTTTACCCTATGTTGTTTTTTATAACACTTAGTCACTGAGTGCTTTTATTTTTATAATTATTTATGTACATATCTTTCTCCCTGTTGTGCCTTCCACGAGGATTGGGGCTTTGTCTGTGTTGCCTGTTGAACCCCATGTGTTCTAAGCCTATCATGTCATAGTCCTTTAAGAATTGCTTTTGAATAATTGAATGGGGTAATTCTATAGGATTTTTGAGTAAACTCAATGTTGTTATGACTTACTGATTTGTAACTACAGAGTATGTAATCCTCAGGTAGCTGGTTCTTGGATAATACTGACACCATTCCATTAGCAGCCATGGTTCTTTTTATTCCTCCACCCCCTTGTAGGTTATCAGGGAGAAGAGAGCTTTTGGTTTCGTTTATAGACACATTCTTTCAGGGCTAGAAAAAGAAGAAATAGTAAACATATAGTACCATTCCAGCATTAGATTATTCCACATTGCTACTAGCTGTTCCAAATTAAGACATCTGGTGACTGGGGAGGCTTGGTTTCTCTCTGTAGTTGGTTAACCAGCTGGTTGTTCAAGAAAGGAAATGACAGTTAATTGTTCTGGTGGAAGAAAGCTGGGTATTCACAGGCTTCCAGTAAAGGATGACTTTTGGGTGGGAGATTTACTTGAGAATCTAGATATTTCAGAACGTTATTGACGATAATGTCTTTGTTTTTTAAGAGATGCTTTGAATACTGTTTCTGTAAACTGAGTGATAATCTCATACCGCATGAGAAAAGATTTGTCATTCCTCCTCCTGCCTCCCCTTCCTTTTCCTTGGTAACAGATTCTTGCACTTTAAAATTGTGCCTTCCCTCAGAATTTTAGTGTGTTTAATGCATGGGATGCCATATGTTGCAGCAACTAGTATCTTGAACATTCATATGAGTAAGAATAGCATATTCAGGCAGGCTCACTAAGCAGGGTTAATTTACAAAGACATTAAGTTTCAGTCATTAATGACTGATACTTAAAATTATATTGGAGTTGTAGCAGATGCCAGTTTAGCGTATCTTCCACTAAATATTCAGCCCTTCTTCCCAGTTCAAAACAAATGGTTCTTTGACAAATTGTTTTAAAGCCAATTCTGTGTTATTTTAAAATATACACACAAATTTCCCTATGTTATTGCTATAAAAGTTTCCTGGGAGAGGTTCTGCTGAAGATAAACCATTGTGCGCTTTTATCCCAAGGTATTGTTTCCTCCAGGACATACTGACGATGCAAATGAGCAACTGTTACTGTTTTATTCCTTCCAGTTTTTCTGAAATATTAATAACAAGATTCCCAAGTTTCTTCTGTTTAGTTTTGCCTCAGATGAGCTGTTAGATATGCTTGATAAATAATACACCATTTTAATGTCCATGTTAGACCCTTTCTACCATCCATCAGTGAGTTCTTGCATGTTGCTATGATACTGAACAGTGAAGCTTCCAGGCTAAGATAGATGAGAAAGAAGGGCCTGGTAATGTTGTTATAGAGATCAGCCGAAGAAAACCCTGTGAACCACAGGAGAATGCTCATGAGGACAGGGCACCACTTAGTTCCGTTGTGCATGTGGTCACTGTAAGTTGGGAGTACACTTGACAGCCACTAACACCACCATAAAGCTTTTGGGACTGTCATTAGATTTTTCTGATTTTCTACTGGAATATTAGCAGTTACTGCCAGCAGGTGCTCTGCAGCTTAAAACCAAAAATGCCAAACCCACTGCTGTTGATTTGGACTCAGCAGCCAAATAGGACAGAGTAGAACTGCCCCATTGAGTTTCCAAGGAGTGCCTGGTGAATTTGAACTGCCACCTTTTGGTTGGTAGCTGTAGAATTTAACTACTATGCTGCCAGGGTTTCCCCAATTTAAGTTTAATAAATAAGAAAACTAAATAAAGTGAAAAATTGGTGAAATTCAAGTAAAATTCTGTAAGCACAAGAGATTCTGGTTTTTAAAATTCCCTTTGAAGTTAATTTAAGAAAAAGCATGGAAGAGTTTGGAGCCTTTGTGTTTCAGGGATTTGTAAGGTAAGTGTTTGAGATATATGCCCAATTGATTGATGCAGTCAGATTGTGGGTTCACCTCACCAGCACTCACCCCACCAGCACTCAGCCTGTCATATGGTGAGTGAGGCACTCAGACTCCATTCATCTTATGACTCCACTGTTGTATGGCAGCTTGCAGCCTTCTGCATCAGCTGGCAGGCAGGTGAAGAGAAGGCAGGGAAAACCTGCCTCTGAATCCTTTGGTCCAAATATGACTTGTGTCCTGTGTATGACATGGCATGAATAGTCACATGCTGTACAGAGACTATCCTTGATACAGGACCTGGGCACTCTTTTCTCTTCTGAGATGCCATTAAATGTTCTACATTGAGTCCCACTCCATCAAGCCCAAGATGTATTTATGCAGGTTGTTTCCCATTTCCCAAACAACATGGAGATCTCTTTCCCAAACAGTATGGAGAGTTCTTTCCCAAACAGTATGGAGAACTCTTTATGCAGGCTGTTTCCCATTTCCCAAACAGTATCAAGAGCTCTTTCCCAAACAGTATGGAAAGCTGTTTCAGCCTTGCCTTTGCTGAGCTCCTAGAGTAGTAAATAGGAATGTTTACTTCTGAGAGTTTTTCTGAGATTATCTCCTAACTCCTTCAGTTGGTTTCTCTCCAAATTTGGGGATAGTAATGAGAATTCTTGAGATCTTTTTTCCCCCTACTACCACAGAGAAGGAGGTGTTTGTATCTTCTGTTCACTTGTTTCGCCTCTGTATCTGAGAGATAAGGTGTTATTCTGGTTCTGATGAATTTGGCGTCAAGGTGGGTCCCTTTTGAAATGCATGAAGTCCACCTGATAGAGTTGGAGCCTCACTGTTGTGTAAGCTGAGCATTCTTATTACGTGATGCTTCCTGGGTGTGTTTTGTAAATTTTTGCCTTTTTTTTCCCCACTCATTATTTCTGTGAGATAAGAGTTGCAAGCGTAATTAACGACTTTTCCTGGGTAATAGTTAGGGAGCCCTGCTTGGTTGGTTTTATTTTTTTCTGAGTCATATTTGAAAAAACAGAGATTCTTCAGGTAACCTAATGGAAAGGTACCCACAGTAAATTGCTTATCTATCTCTCCTGGAAACCCTCATGGCCTAGTTAGAGCTACAACTGCTAACCAAGAGGTCAGGAGTTCAAATCCACAGGGCGTTCTTAGAAACCCGTGGGGCCATTATGTTTTGTCCTACAGAGTCAGAATCAACTCATTAGCAGTGGGTTTGGTGGTGTTTTTAGTTAGCTTTTATTGGTTTGTTATCATACCACAGATGAGTGGCACCAGAGTCCCACTCACTTGATTGGTGGCTTGTATTGCTGGAGCATGTTTCTAAAAATGCATGTTATGGACCAAAAATTTAAATACAGTGAATTAATAAGCATGTGTTGCAATACTGAAAACACATGCCATCCAAAAAAAAAAAAAAATTGGGAAAAAAATGTCACAAAAGGGTATGGTGAAAGAGAACCTCTTGGGCTCTGTCTTATATTATCCAGTTTATGGGGAGATGACTAGGTGACTAGACCTTGGTGGTAGTCATGATGAGCCTGCTAGCCATCTCAGGTCTGGAATTGAGGTTGACTTAAGGGCTTTTCCATATAGGAATACCTCTGTGGTATAAATACCTTGAATCCCGTTCTGTGTGGAACTTCCAAACGTCCATGATATATATCAAGGGACTTCTTTTAACCTTTTATTTTGAAATGTGTTAAATTTACAGAAAAGTTGTCAGAGGTAGTAGAGTTCCTGTGTACCTTTTACCCAGCTTACCGTAATGTAAAGTTTTTTTTATAGTAAAATAACAAGTATCTTAACTAAAGTATTATCATAAAATGTGTAAAGAGCTGGGAAACCAAAAGGGAAGATGACTCATGGCATTTATGAAGCTGAAAAAACTGAGGAGAAAAAAAAAAAAAAACAACCTCAAGCCTCAAGTTGCAATATTGGAAGATTCTGAAGGCAAGTGTTGAACAATACCCAAAAGAAGAAGGAAGAAATGCACAGATTCACTATACTAAAAACAAGTGTGGACAACTTTCAGCCATTTTAGGAGATAGCATGTGATCAAGAATCATTGGTGCTGAAGTGAAGAAGTCCAAGCTGCTCTGAAAGCATTGGCGAAAAAATAAGGCTCCAGGAATTGACAGAATGCCAGTTGAAATGTCTCAACAAATAGATACAGCACTGGAGGTTCTTATTCATATATGCTAATAAGTTTGGGTGACAGCTACCTGGCCAGCTAACTGGAAGAGATCTGTCTTTGTGCCTGTTCCCAAAAAGGATAATCTAAAGGAATAGGGAAATTATTGAACAATATCATGAGTACTATTATTGGCAATATCAAAAGTGAAATTTTGCTGAAGGTCAACCAAAAGCAGTTGCTGCAGTACATTGACAAGGAACTGCCAAGAATCCACAACAGAAATAGCAGAGGATGCTGATGCCAAATGAATCTTGACTGAAAGCAGAGAAAACCAGAAAAATGTTTACTTGTGTTTTAGTGGCTACACAAAGGCATTCAGCTGTATGAATCATAATAAATTATGGAAACACTGTAAAGGATGGGAATCCCAGAACTCTTAATTGTGCTTATGTGGAACTTGGTATAGACCAAGAGGTTGAAGAACAAGGGGATTTAAAGTGAGGAAAAGACGTATGTCAGGGTTGTGTGCTTTCACCTTACTTATTCGGTCTGTATGGTGAGAAAGGATCCTAGCAGCTCCACTGTATGATGAAGGACAGGGTATCAGGATTGGAAGAAAAGTCATTAACAACCTGTGACATAAGATTACACAATTTTGCTTGCTAAAAGTAAAGAGCACTTGAAGTACTTACAAAGATCAGACTATAGTTTTCAATATGGATTATACCTCAACATAAAAAAAAAAAAAACAAACAAGTATCATCACAACTGGATGGTCTTACGCTGAGTTTTCTGGGGAAGCAAAACCGGTGACACATATATATATATGGCAAGATTTATATAAAGGAAATAGCTCATGCAGTTGTAGAAGCTGAACATCCCAAATCCTGGCATATACCTCACATGGCCATGGGAGCTGATGAACCCAAGGTCGGCAGGTCAGAGTTCTAGATTACTGGCCTGTAGATCGGTGGATCCCACACTGGTGGGTGAGGCTGCAAAGTCTCTGCTGTTTCACAGCACTGAAGGGGCTGGTGAACCCAGGATTGGCAGTTCAGGGAACAGGCCTCATTTGCAGCTGTAAGAGTTAATGAATCCAACAGCTGCCAGTTGGATTCAGTAGGCACAAAAAGAGCAGAGAGCTACTGGTAACATGAGCAGACAGGAATTAGGTGGTGGAAGGCAGAGAGATGAGAACTGAAGGGTGAGGAGCTACCACAGGTCCTGCCAAACATGGAGATACAGCTGCCAAACATGGAGAATCATTGTCCAGCCAAGTTGACAGTCTTAACCACCACATGGACCAATAAGGAACATTATGATAAATGGAGAAAAGATTAAAGTTGTCAAGGATTTCATTTTATTCAAATCCATAATCAACACCTATTTAAGCAGTGGTCAAGAAATCAAATGACACATTGCATTGAACACATCTGCTTGCAAAATACCTCTTTAAAGTGTTCAGAAGCAAAGCTGTCACTTTGAGAACTAATGTGCCTGATCAAGCCGTGATATTTCCAGCCACCTTATCAGCATGTGAAAGCTGGATGGTGAATAAGGAAGACAGAAGAAGGATTGATGCCTTTGAAGTATGATGTAGAGAGGACAGTTGAATATACCATGAACTGGCAGAAGAACAAAAAATACTTGGAAGAAGTACAATCAGAATGCTCCTTAGAAACGTGAATAACAAGGCTTCCTTTCAGATACTTTGGACACGTCATCAGAAGGAACCAGTCCCTGGAGAAGGACATCATACTTGGTGAAGCAGAGGGTCAGTGAAAAAAAGGGAGATCTTCAATGAGTGACTGCAACAGTGAGCTCAGACGTAACAAAGACTGTAAGGATGGCACAGGACTGGGCAGTGTTGTGTTCTGCTGTACATAGGATTACTGTGAGTCTGAATCGACTCACTGGCACCTAACAATAACCCTAATATTGACCATAGTATGTTTGTCAGTTTGTCAAAACTAAGAAATTAATGTTGGTAAACTACACATTATTCAAGTATTAGAAATTTTTCCACTAATATCATTTTTCTTTTCCAGGATACCAAATTTCATTTAGTTATCATTTCTCTTTAGTCTCGCTAATTTGTACGAGTTTCTCAGTATTGCCTTGTTTAGCATGACCTTGAAACTTTCGAGGAGTACTGACCAGGGATTTTGTAGAATGACCTACAGCTTGGGTTTTTCTGATACTTTCTTATGATTAAACTGAGTTTATGTATTTTTGGAAAGAGTATCATAGAGGCAAGGTGCCCTTCTCATTATGTCATACTAGTGGGCAGATGGTATCAGCATGACTTATCACTGGTAATGTTAACCTTGATCACTTGGTTAAGCTGTTGTCTTTCAGGTTTCTGCACTGTCAAGTTACTATTTTTTATGCTTTCCGTATCCTGTTCTCTGAAGGCTGGTGGCTAAGTCCAGCTCACATTCAAGGGGAAGAGAAGTAAGGTCCAACTATGGTTGGTTAGGTGGTACAGCCCGTAACTGAGAGATCAGTTCACATCCACCAGGTGCTCCTTGGAGACTCTATTGCACAGTTCTGCTCTGCCTCTAGGGTGGCTATGAATCTATGTCAGTGAGTTTGTTTTTTTTTGACTGGTGGAAGAGTATCTAGATACACTTTTTAGAGTATCTTGTAGAACATACTGAAATTCATTTGCTCTTTCATGGTGTACTCACAAAAGGAAAAATACAATTTAAAGGAAGCACTAAGTCAATTTGTTAAGGTAGTGGTTCACTCAGATTTGAGAGTTTTATTTTGATATTTGTGTTAGTGAGATTTTGTGTGCTCATTCATTTTTTAAATAGTTATCAATAGAAAAATGAGACTGCTTAAATTTTTTAACAGCTGAAAGATTATAGTTCTTTAAAGGCCAAATATGAGGACGGCCAGTTAAGTTCACAAACTCATCCTAGAAAAAGTGCTATATATCTCACTGCTGAATGTCACTACAGTCACCTTTGAAGTACTCTCCTTGGGTAACTATGCACCAATGCCAGCACCTAGTGTACCCTTTAAAGCCATTTTGGAACTCTTTCAGGAATGGCCATCAAAGCTGTCATAGTATTACCCTTGATGTCCTCAATGTCATCAAAATATCTTCCTTTCAATATTTCCTTTATTTTAGGGTAAAGAAAAAAGTCACTGGGGGCCAGATCAGGTGAGTAGGGAGGATGTTCCAATACAGTTATTTGTTCACTGGCTAAAAACTCCCTCACAGACAACTATACAGTTAAGTTTGTGAACTTGCCGTTGCCCACAATGGCCATTCCAGAAAGAATTTTGAAATTGCTTTGAAGGGTGGACTAGGTGCTAGCATCAGTGCATGGCTTCGTAAAGGGAGTACTTGGAAGGTGTCTGGCAGTAATGATTTTCAACAGAGAGGTATGTAGCAGTTATAACAATTAACTTCATGGACTTCATTGTCAGACCTCATAAGTTAAGGTAACAAGGCAAAGCTGATAAAAATTAATAAAGAAGGAAAATTAATATTTATTGCTTTTAATTTAGTGCCAAGAATTGTGTCTTTTACTTGCTTCTGCTCTGTGTGATGATGATAGGATCATTATTGCAGGATGATCCTATCATCCTGTGATTTAATTCTGTTCTGTCACCCAACATTGTAATTGTTTACTTGCCTGTCTCCCAGTTTCTTGAAGACAAAAAGCTAGTTTTACATTAAAATCTCCAGCACTTACCATAACAGGCAGTCAGTGTCACATGCATCTTTTATTTATTTTTTTAAATCCCTTAGTAGGTGAGGATGTTAAGGCTTGGAGGAGTTACACTATGTGTGCCAAGATGACTTTGCTAGTTAGCAGGGAACAAAGGTTTGAAGTTAAGGCTTTTCCTTTTTAAACTTATTGTTGTTCTTACTGTACCACATTGGCAGTTTTTTGATAACCTGAAAATATTCCTTTCATTATTTGCCCTAAACTCCAAATCGGCAGCCTTTGAAAGTATACATAAGAAAGTGGTAACATTTGTTGCCTCCCAGGAGAGGAAAAGGGCTGGATGAGAGGAATGTTCCAAGGCATTAGTTTTGGAATGCTTTGCATTTTGAACTGTGATGGTATTAGATACTGAAAAATACAAATAACAACTTAAAAAAATTTTTTTATTTAATATAACTCAGTGAAAATGTACATTCCCATATAAATTTACATGCCCACCTATATGCAGCTTCCACTGCTCACCCTGCCTGAAGACAGCACACTATTCCTCTCGGCTCCATACATGTCTCGTTCTCCCAACAGTCTCTTTTTTCCCTCCTTTCCACCCACTCTCCTTCCTCCAGCCAGACATCAGCAGGATGACATCCTATAGATGTATAGAACCATAAAGTGCATCCAAGATATGGTCACTGCATCACCAAGTCCAATCCATTCCTGTCCAAAGCGTGGACCTTCGTTATGATTTATGGTCAAGGGCAGCGTCAGGGCGAGGGGCCATGCTCCCAGGGGAACCCCGAAACCACTGGACCATCAATTGAGGTCTTTTAATGGGGATCTCAGGGTGCACCCCTTTTTATTCTTGTGTTGCCAATGAGACTCAACTTAGTGAGCTCCATCGTGGCTATCACTGGTGGTGACCGAGCACCATCTGGTTCTTCCGGTCCCAAGTCAACGTAGGCACCCACTGATGTGGGTCGCTTTGTCTAATGGGTTGTCTTTCCCCCATGTCATTTTGGTCCTCGGTGAGCATCCGTTCCTGCTGAGTTGGGACCATTTGCTGTGCCCTCGGATGGCAGCTTGGCAGCTTTTAAGACCCCAGACGCCACTCACCAAAATGGGGTGCAGAGAGACCTCTTAGTAAAAAGCTAGTTGTGCCAATTGGCCTCGCTTTTGCCTAAGAGCAAGGTCCCTCACGCCCTGCCCCAGCTACTCTATCCTTGCAATATTGGGTTAAGATGGAAGGAGTATTCATGTTATGTTTAAGTCCACTTAATATTCTTCTTGTTTCTAATGTATGGTATCACTGATTTCACCCAACCAGATACCTAGCAACTATCTAAGCTAAACCGTCCCCCCCCCTCCCCTCCATTGCAGCTGTCAGAGAGTCTTTTTGTCTATACACAAGTCTGTTTTTGAGATCTTATCGTAGAGGTCTCATACAATATTTGTCCTTTTGTCGCTGACTACTTTCACTCAGCATAATGTCTTCCAGTTGAATCCAGGTCATGAGATGTTTCCTGAAGTCATCATTGTTCTTTATCATTGCGTAGTGCTCCATTGAATGTATATACCATAGTTTACCTATCCATTCTTCTGTTGTTGGGCATCTGGGTTGATTCCATTTTTTTGCTATCGTGGACTGGGCTGCGATAAACATTCTGGTGCATGTGTCCGTTGGTGTGAAAGGCCTTAATTCTGTAGGATATATTCCAAGTAGTGGAATTACTGGGTCAAATGGTCTATCAATATCCTTTTTTTTAAGGAAACGCCAGATTGCCTTCCAAAGAGGCTGGACCATTTTGAACCCCACCAACAGTGTAGGTGGGTTCCACTTTCTCCACAGCCTCTCCAGCATTTGTTGTTTTTTGCATGATGGCCAACCTTGTTGGGGTGAGATGGTATCTCATTGTAGTTTTGATTTGAATTTCTTTAATAACTAAAGATCGTGAACATGTCCGCATGTGTTTTTTGGCTGCCTGGATCTCTTCTTTAGTGAAATGTCTGTCCATCTCCTTTGCCCATTGCTTAATTGGATGATTTATCTTCTTCTTGTTGATATTTTGTAGTATCTTATAGATTATGGAAATCAGGTGTCAGTCTGACATAGAGTTTCCAAATATTTTTTCCCATTCTGTAGGTGTTCTTTTAATTCTATTAATAAAGTCTTCAGATGAGCAAAAGTGTTTAATTCTTAATAGATCCCATTTATCTATTTTGTCTTCTGATGATTGTGGTTTGTTTGACAGATTTTGGAGTCTGTCCATATTGTGTATTAAAACTTCCATTGTTGTTCCTACCTTTTCTTGGATGAGCTTTATCGTTTTAGGTTTGATATTTAAGTCTTTTATCCAGTTGGAGTTGGTTTTTGTATAAGGTGTAAGATACGGATCTTGATTCAGTTTCTTGCAGATGGATATCCAATTTTGCCAGCACCTTTTGTTGAAGATACTGTTTTTACCCCAGTTTAATGCCTTAGGGCCTTTGTTGAATATCAGTTGTTCATAGGCAGATGGTGTCATCTCTGGAGTCTCAGTTCTGTTCCACTGATCGATCTGTCTGTTCTTATACCAGTACCAGACTGTTTTGACCTCTGTGGCAGTGTAATATGTTCTAAAGTCAGGTAATGAGAGGCCTCCCAGTGTGTTCTTCTTCTTTAGTAGTACCTTGCTTAACTGGGGCTTCTTCCCATTCCAAACAAAATTGGTGATTTGTTTCTCCATCTCATTAAAAAATGTCACTGGAACTTGTATTGGGATTGCATTATATAAATAAATTGCTTTGGGTAAAATAGACATTTTCACAATGTTAAGTCTTCCTATCCATGAGCAGGGTAGGTTTTTCCATTTATCTAAGTCTCTCTTAGTTTCTTGTAGTAAGGGCTTATAGTTCTCTTTGTAAAGGTCTGTTATTTCTCTGGTTAGATTAATTCCTAGGTACTTTATCTTCTTAGGGGCTATTGTAAATGCTATTGATTTGATAATTTCTTCCTTAACAGTCTCGTTGTTGGTATAAAGGAATCCTACTGATTTACTTATATTTATCTTGTATCCTGAGACTTTGCTGAACTCTTCTATCAGTTTGAGTAGTTTACTTATAGATTCCTTGGGATTCTCTGCATATACAATCATATCCTCTGCAAACAGGGAGATTGTAACTTCCTCTTTGCCAATGCAGATGCCCTTTATTTCTTGGTCTTGTCTAATTGCTCTGGCTAAAACTTCTAGCACAATGTTCAATAGAAGAGGTGAGAGTGGGCATCCTTGTCTAGTTCCTGATCTTAAGGGAAAGTCTTTCAGTCTCTCTCCATTCAGGATGACGTGGGCAATTGGCTTTGTATAAATAGCCCTTATTGTGTTGAGGAATTTGCCGTCTATGCCTATTTTGCTAAGAGTTTTTAGCATGAATGGGTGATGGACTTTATCAAATGGACAAATGGACAAATGAACTGCATCAATGGACAAAATCAGGTGATTCTTGTCTTTTGAGTTATTTCTGTGGTTAATCACATTAATTATTTTTCTGATGTTTAACCAGCCTTGCATCTCTGGTATGAATCCCACTTGTTCAGGATGGATTATTTTTTGGATATGTTGTTGTATTCTCTTGGCAAGAATTTTGTTGAAGATTTTTGCATCGAGATTCATGAGTGATATCGATCTGTAGTTCTCTTTCTTTGTTGGGTCTTTCCCTGGCTTAGGTATCAGAGTTATGCTGGCTTCATAGAATGAGTTTGGGAGTACTCCATCCCTTTCTATACTGCGAAATAGTTTCAGTAGTATTGGAGGTAACTCTTCTCTAAATACTTGGTAGAATTCTGCAGTGAAGCCATGTGGACCTGAACTTTTTTTGGTTGGCAGTGTTTTGATGACCTTTTCAATCTCTTCCTTTGTAATGGATTTATTAAGTTGTTCTGCTTCACGTTGTGATAATTTGGGTAGGTGGTATGAGTCAAGGAATTGGTCCATTTCCTCTAGGTTTTCAAATTTGTTATAATACAGTCTTTCATAGTATTCTGTTATGATATTTTTTATTTCTGTTGCATCTGTGGTGACAACCCCCCTGTCAGTTCTAATTTGGGTTATTTGTTACCTTTCCTGCTTTTCTTTAGTAAGTTTAGCCAGTGGTTTGTCAATTTTGTTTATCTTCTCAAAAAACCAGCTTTTGGTCTTTTCAATTGTTTCAATTGTTTTTCTGTTCTCTAATTCATTTAGCTCTGCTCTAATCTTTATGATCTGGTTTCTTCTGGTGCCTGAAGGGTTCCTCTGTTGTTCTCTTTCTACTTGTTCAAGCTGTAGAGTTAGTTCCTTGATTTGGTTTCTTTCTTCCTTCCAGATGTGTGCATTTATGGAGATCAACAGACCTCTGAGCACTGCTTTGGCTGTATCCCATAGGTTCTGGTAGGAAGTGTTTTCGTTCTCATTGGAAGCCATGAATTTCTTTAATTCACCCTTGATTTCCTCTGTAACCCATGTTTTTTTGAGCAAGATGTTGTTCAGTTTCCAAGAGTTCTACTTTCTATCTATGTTTTTTCTGCTATTGATTTCAACTTTGGTGGCTTTATGATCTGATGCTTTGCAGTAATTCAATGGTATGGATTTTGTTGAGCATTGCATTATGGCCTATCACATGGTCAATTCTGGAGAATGTTCCATGTGCACTGGAGAAGAGGGTGTAGTTGTCTGCTGATGGGTGGAAAGTTATGTTTATATCAATGAGGTTTAGTTGGTTAATTGTGGCAATGAGGTCTTCTGTATCTTTACTGAGTTTTTTTCTAGATGATCTGTCTAGTATTGAGAGTGGAGTGTTGAAGTCTCCCACTATTATGGTGGAGTCATCTAACTGTCTTTTGAGTGTAGTCAGTGTTTCTTCGACGTATTTAAGTGCTGTGATATTAGGTGCATAAATATTTAATATAGTTAAGTCTTGCTTGTGTACTGAACCTTTCAGCAATAAATAGTGCCCATCTTTGTCCATGGTGGTGGATTTGACATTAAAATTGATTTTGTCTGAGATTAGAATTGCCACCCCTGCTCTTCTTTGTTCATTGTTAGCTTGATAAATATTCTTCCAACCTTTAATTTTCAGTTTGTTCCTATCTTTAGGTCTCAAGTGAGTTTCTTGTAGACAACATATGGATGGGTCATGTCTTTTGATCCAAGATGTCACTCGATTTCTCTTTACTGGAGCATTCAGTCCATTCACATTCAATGTAATTATTGATAGGTATGTGTTCAGTGCTGCCATTGTGATGTGTTTATTTTTATGTTGATGTTTTCTCTGTTATTCTTATTAGTCTGTCCTGGAACGTTCCTTTTTGTGAGTTGATTTTTCACCTTTTTCAGAGCTGGTTTTGTGGTTGTTGAGACTCCTGTGTTACATTTCTTGAAATGATGTGTGTCATGGTTTGAATTGTGTCCCCCAAAAAATGTGAGTAGCCACGTGGCTGGGATATGATTCCCAGTATCTTGGGACTCTCCTTCATTGTGTGGTTTTACTAAACTGTATGTTAAAGGATTAGGGTGGGGATGTAGATTCCCGCATAAACTTACTTCCCTGCCCTGCTGTAGGGGAAGTGTTCCCTGGAGTATGGCTTGCCCCATCCTTGATGCTTTCAGCTTGCAAGAGATAAAAGGGAAAGAGAAACAAGGGACAATTGAGAACCTCATTACCATCAAACAAGCAGCACTGGGAGAAGAGCGCATCCTTCAGACCAGAGGTTCTTGCACCAAGTCACTCTCTGGACAAAGACTGATGCAATACTGGACTTTCCTCCACAGGGGACAATGGGAAAGCCTTCCCCTGGAGCAGTCACTCTTAATGTGGACTTTCTACCTACCGGACTGTGTAATTACCCTGAATATGGGCTTGCAACCTACTGGATTGTGTAAGAATAAACCTTCCTGTGTTAAAGCCATCTACTCTGTGGTATTTCTGTTAGAGCAGCCCTAGCTAACTAAAACAATATGATACATCTTTATTGTGCTTTACAGCTTCCCCTTATGATCCCCCCCTTAATAAACTATATATAAACCCAATTTTAATTACTACCAGTCTTGTCATCTTCCTCTCCATCTGGAAGGACTATAACAACTGTAGTACATCCCTCTTTTTAATATGATGACACCATAGTTTTCATGATAATCACTGGATTGTTTCTTTCCATATCAAAGCTGTGATTGGCTTTGGAGCCTTCCCTAACTGAATAGAGTTTTGAGTAGTAAAGTCGTTCTAAAATATAAAGTTAGTGGTTTTGTTTTTCTAAGCCAGAGCCAAGACGTTCTTTCAATATTTCTTGTAGTTTTGGTTTGGTTTTTACAAAGTCTCTGAGTTTCTGTTTTTCTGGGAATGTCTTAATTTCATTTTTGTATTTGAAAGATAGTTTTGCAGGATATATAATTCTTGGTTGGAAGTTCTTCTCCTTCAAGGCTTTGAATGTGTCATGCCACTGTCTCCATTCCAGCATGTTTTCTGCTGAGAAATCTGAAGAGAGCATACAGGGTTTCCCTCTGAATGTTAGCTTTACCTTGAGTCTTGCTGCCTTTAAGAGTTGCTGCTTATGTTTCATTTTGTTAAGCTTGATTATAATATGTCTTGGAGTCTTTCTTTTGAGATCTATGTTGGGTGGCGTACGATATGCATCTGAGATGTCTATATTCTCTTCCTTCATGACTTCTGGGAAGTTTTCTGTCAGCAGCTCAGCAACGATACTCTCTGTGTTCTCAGATGTCTCACCCTGTTCAGAGACTCCAATTAATCGAAGGTTGTTTGTCTTAATAGAGTCCCACATGCTTCTTAATGTTTCTTCATTTTTCTTGTTTCTTTTTTTTGATTTCTGCTCATAGACGCTGGGAGCAGTAGCTCTTTCTTCCATTTTTTCTGTTTGTTCCATTCTGTTTTCTTGGCTTTGCATGGAAGTTTCTATGTCTTTGATTTTGTTTTTGATCTGTTGGATTTCAGAGTACTGGTATTTCATCAGATCGAACATCTTGCTTAATTTTTCATTTTGTTCTCCTGCATTTTGTATAAGGTCTAGAAGGGCTCTGTATATAATAATTTTGTATTCACTTTCTGATGCTTTCATAAAAGTTTCTTCATCTCGAAAACTCCTTGGTTGCTTTGTTTGGGAGCCTTCTGAAGCCATGGCTGATTTCTTGTGTTCCGCAAGTGTCTGTTGCTTTTGGGGACCCATGTGAGTATGTAGAGGCTGGAAGAGATACTGTGCGGCTGGACTGCAGATGTTTCTCTAGGCTGTCTTAAAATGTAAAGCAAAAGATATCTGACCACTTCACAAGTCAGTTAGGTTTTCAGGTGTAGAGGTCCCTCTTCTCAACTGGCAAAGTAAGCGCCACTATATCCAACCCCAGATGATAACAAACTAGTTCAGAATACAGCAATGCTACTGCCCTGGTGGCCTCTGCTGACAGGGCCTAGCCTTAGACGACACTGCATAGAGTATTGCTTTTCTGATAGAAAAGCGCTCTCCTTTGGGCAGGCTCTGGCTCCCAAGCTAAGAATTAGGGCCAGCTGCAGCCACCGTATCCAAGATGGCGCCCTCCACACAAGCAGCAGACAGAAGGGCTAAAGGTGCCGAGAGGTAGTGATTCCTCTGATTGTGTTGCAGGACCCCCAAAGCAGGTGGCACTAGGTAAGTTACTGCTTTTCTGTTGGATAAGCACTGTCCTGTTTGCAGGTGCTGGCTCCCCGGCTAAGAATAAAGTCCTGCTAGAAGCTCTGTATCCAACATTCCACATACTGCGAAACTCCGTACAAATGCCGCTGAGGCAGATGTAAAACAACAGGCTCAAAGTGGCTAGATTAACAGAGTCCCAAGCCTGGCTCTCAAAATATGGGAATTTCGCCTGCCTGTCCCCCCAGCAGCGTGTGTGAGTCTAGCCACTAGGCAGGACCCTGCTCCACCTGCCGGCCAAGACAGAGGAAAGAAAAAGTCAAAATGGTGTGTTTACCTTCAGTCTGTGAGAGCCAGGGCTAGCCAAGCGCAGGAGTCAACGTAAGAGAGGAGGTTTTTCGCTCAGTAGTATGAAGTCCAAAGTAACAGCCCTGTGCTGTGTTCTGGGGCTGATTAGGTGACCAGAAGGCTCCGTTTGATTATCAGTTCATGTCTTCATTTCCAGAGGGATATAAGGAGACGTGTGCTTAGTCCGCCATCTTGACTCTGCCCCTCAATGACAATTTTTTTAAATATACAAACTTTCCAGATAGGATTTTATATACATTTTAAAATTCTGTTTCATCCCAGTCATTTGGGTTGTTGTTGTGGTTTGGTCTTTATTTTGGTGATGACTTTAGAATCAGGATCCTACCGTTATTACCAAGCACAGGTTTTTACAAAGCCTTCTCAGACTTCCTATGTGTATCCTAGTTTTACCTTTTATTTTTGGATACAAAGAACCTTAAAAAGTAGGGAGGAGGAGAGTAGCAAAAGTCTTTCTGTTTATTATAAGTGAAATTTAACTTTTTTTTTTAATGACTGAATGAAAATGTACATTCCCATATAAATTTGCATGCCTACCTATACACAGCTCCCACTGCTCTCCCTGCCCGGTGACAGCACACTCTTCCTCTCTGCTCCATACTTGTCTTATCCTCCTGACAATCACCTATCCCCTCCTCTCCACTCACTCCCCCACCTCCAGTAAGAGGTCACCAGGACAACATCCTGTGTATGCATAGAACCATAAAGTGCACACACGATATGGTCACACTGTGTTGCCAAGTCCAATCCATTCCTGTCCAAAGAGTTGACTTCCATTATGATTTATGGCCAGGGGCAGTATCAGGGCCAGGGGCAATGCTCCCAGGGGAACTCTGAGGCCCCTGGACCATCGGTTGTGGTCTTATAGTGGAGATCTCTGGGTGCACACCTTTTTATTCTTTTGCCAGTGAGACTCAACTTTGTGAGCTCCATCATGACTATCACTGGCGGTGGCTGGGCACCATCAGATTCTTCCGGTCACACATCGATGTAGTCACCCACTCATGAGGGTCTCTCTGTCTTCTGGGTTCTCTTTCCCCCATGTCACTTTGGTCCTTGGTGATCCACCGCTCCTGCTGAGTTGGGACCATTTGGTGTACCCTCAGATGGCAGCTTGGCAGCTCTTAAGACCCCAGATCCACTCACCAATGTGGGGTGCAGAAGGCTGTCTTAGGAAAACACTAGTTGTACCACTTGGCCTCAATTTCCCCTGAGAGCATGGTCACTGGCCGCCTGCCCCAGCTTCTCTGTCCTTGCAATATTGGGTTAAGATGGGAGGAGTAATCATGTTATGTTGAAGTCCGGTTAATATTAATCTTACTTCTAATGTGTGCTGTCACCAATTTCACCCAACCAAATTTCTATCAACTATCTAATCTAAACCCTCCCCCCTTGCCCTTCCTTCCTCCCCACCCTTGCAGCCATGAGTCTGTTTTTAAGTTCTAATCGTAGGAGTCTTATACAATATTTGTCCTTTTCTTTCTGACTACTTTCACTCAACATAATGTCCTCTGGTTGAAACCAGGTTATAAGATGTTTCCTAAAATCATCATATGTTATCACTGTGTAGTGTTCCATGGAGTATATATACCATAGTTTACCTATCCATTCCTCTGTTGTTGGGCATCTGGGTTGCTTCCATCTTGCTGTTGTGGACTGTGCTGCAGTAAACATTCATGTGCATGTATCAGTTGGTGTGAATAGCCTTGATTCTGTAGGATATATTCCAAGCAGTGGAATTACTGGGTCAAATGATATATCTATAGCCAGCTTTTTAAGGAAGCGCCAGATTGCTTTCCAAAGAGGTTGCACCATTTTGCAATCCCACCAACAGGGTAGGAGAGTTCCACTTTCTCCACAGCCTCTCCAGCATTTGTTGTTTTGTGTTTTTTGATCATGGCCAACCTTGTTGAGGTGAGATGGTATCTCATTGTAGTTTTGATTTGAATTTCTTTAATAGCTAATGATCGTGAGCATGTCCACGTGTGTTTTTTGGCTGCCTCAATCTCCTCTTTAGAGATGTGTCTTGTCCATCACGTGTAGGTCTAACATATAGTTGCCAAATATTTTTTCCCATTCTGTAGATGGCCTTTTAATTCTATTAATAAAGTCTTTGGATGAGCAGAAGTGTTTGATTCTTAGTAGTTGCCATTTATCTATTTTCTCTTCTGTTGTTTGTGGTTTGTTTGACAGATTTTGAAGTCTATCTGCGTTGTCTGTTAAAACTTCCATTGTCATTCCTACCTTTTCTTGGATGAGCTTTATCGTTTTAGATTTGATATTTATGTCTTTGGTCCACGTCGAGTTGGTTTTTGTATATGGTATGAGATATGGGCCTTGTTTCAGTGTATTCCAGATGGATATCCAATTTTGCCAGCACCATTTGTTGGAGAGATTATTTTTACACAGTTTAATGTCTTAGGGCCTTTGTCGAATATCAGCTGTTCATAGGCAGATGGTGTCATCTCTGGGGTCTCAATTCTGTTCCATTGATCTATCTGTGTCTTTTTTGTACCAGTACCATGCTATTTTGACTACTGTGGCAGTGTAATCGGTTCTAAAGTCAGGTAGTTAGAGGCCTCCCAGTGTGTTCTTCTTCAGTAGTACTTTACTCATCCAGGGCTTCTTCCCTTTCCAAACAAAGTTCGTGATTTGTTTCTCCATTGCATTAAAAATGTCACAGGAATTTGTATTGGGATTGCATTATATGAGTAGATTGCTTTGGGTAAAATAGACATTTTCACAATGTTAAGTCTTCCTATCCATGAGCAGGGTAGGTTTCTCCATTTATGTAAGTCTCTCTTAGTTTCTTGTAGTAAGCACTTGTAGTTCTCTTTGTAAAAGTCTGTTATTTCTCTGGTTAGACTTGTTCCTAGGTACTTTATCTTTTAAGGGACTGTAGTGAATCGTATTGATTTGGTGATTTCTTCATTAATAATCTTGTTGGTATAAATGAATCCTACTGATTTAGTTATGTTTATCTTGTATCTTGAGACTTTGCTGAACTCTTCTATCAGTTTGAGTAGTTTGAGTAGTTTGCTTATGGATTCTTTAGGATTCTCTGCATATACAATCATATCATCTGCAAATAGGGAGATTTTTACTTCTTCTTTGCCGATGCCAGCCAAGCCAAGTGCCATCGAATCATGCAGATGCCGTTTATTTCTTGGTCTTGTCTAATTGCTCTGGCTAGAATTTCTAGTACAACGTTGACTAAGAGAGGTAAGAGTGGGCATCCTTGTCTAGTTCCTGTTCTCAGGGGAAATTGTTTCAGTCTCTATCCATTATGACATAGGCAGTTGGCTTTGTAAAGAAGGCCCTTATTGCATTGAGGAATTTGCCACCTATTCCTATGTTTCTGTGAGTTTTTAGCATGAATGGATTTTGGACTTTATCAAATGCCTTTTCTGCATCAACAGACAAATTCAGGTGATTCTTATCTTTTGTGTTATTTATGTGGATGATCACATTAATTGTTTTTCTGATTGTGAACCAGCCTTGCATCTCTGGTATGAATCCAAGTTGGTCATGATGGATTATTTTTTGGATATGTCATTGTATTCTATTGACAAGAATTTTGAAGATTTTTGCATCTCGATTCATGGATGACATCGGTCTTAGTTCTCCTCTTTAGTTGGGTTTTTCCCTGACTTTAGTACCAGGGTTATACTGGCTTCATAGAATGAATTTGGGAGTATTCTATCCCTTTCTATACTGTGAAATAGTTTCAGTAGTATTAGAGATAACTCTTCTCTAAAAGCTTGGTAGAATTCTGCAGTGAAGCCATCTGGGCCCAGGCTTTTTTGGGTTGGTAGTTTTTTGATGACTTTTTCAATCTCTTCCTTTGTCATGGGTTTATTAAGTTGTTCTGCTTCACCTTATGATGATTTTTGTAGGTGATATGAATCAAGAAATTTGTCCATTTCCTCTAGGTTTTCAAATTTATTAGAGTACAGTCTTTCATAGTATTCTGTTATGATATTTTTGATTTCTGTTAGATCTATTATGACAACTCCCCTCTCATTTCTAATTTGGGTTATTTGTTTCTTTTCCTGTTTTTCTTTAGTAAGTTTAGCCAGTGGTTTGTCAATTTTGTTGATCTTTTCAAAAAACCAGCTTTTGGTCTTTCAGCTTTTTGAATTGTTCTACTATTCTCTAATTCATTTAGCTCTGCTCTAACCTTTATGATCTGGTTTCTTTTAGTGCCTGAGGGGTTCCTCTGTTGTTCTCTCTCTACTTGTTCAAGCTGTAGGATTATTTCTTTGGTTTAGTTTCTTTCTTCCTTCCAGATGTAGTCATTTATAGAGATAAACTGACCTCTGAGCACTGCTTTGGCTGTATTCCATAGGGTCTGGTAGGAACTGTTTTCATTCTCATTCGAATCCATAAATTTCTTAATTTCATCCTGGATTTCTTCTATAACCCATGGTTTTTGAGCAAGATGTTGTTCAGTTTCCAGGAGTTCCACTTTCTATCTGTGTTTTTTCTGCTATTGATTTTGACTTTTATGGCTTTATGGTCTGAGAAGATGCTTTGCATTAATTCAGTGGTATGGATTTTGTTGAGAATTGCTTTACGTCCTAACACATAGTCTGTTCTGGAGAATGTTCCATGTACACTGGAGAAGGTGTAGTTATCCGCTGATGGATAGAAAGTTCTGTATATGTCGGTGGGTCTAGTTGGTTAATTGTGATGAAATTTAACTTTTTAAAATCATGTTCCCTTATTCTTTCTTTTTAGTGGCCTCTTACAACCAGAACATTGTTTTTAATTAGGTAGGAAGCTGCTGGCTGCATTTAACAGAGATTTTGGAGCAAACTGATTTAAATATCAGGGAATGTCAGGTGTAAAATCTTATGGTAGTTTCTTCTGTTAGTCAAATTGGATCTGCTTTTGGGTTAGTGTTCCACATCAGGGTGGCTGTAGTTGGCAGGGACTACAAGCACAGATTGGTAAGGTTCTGGAACCAGAAACCTTGGTGTTGTAGTAGCTACGAGCTGTGACCACTAACCAAAAGGTTGGCACTTTGAATCTATGAGGCAGTCCTTGGGGACACTATGGGCCAGTTCTGCTCAATCCTGTAGGGTCACTGTTCGAGTCAGAATTGACTTGTTGGCAACGGGTTTTTGTTTTGTCTGGCCCCTTTATCCGTGTGAATAACTTGTGGGAGATACAATGTTTATGTTGGATGATCAACACATGGATGTTTCCTTTATAATTCTGCTTTGTTGTCATTGGGTACTACCATAGCAATTCTGACTTATAGTGACTCTACAGGACAGAGTTAGAACTGCTCCATAGAGTTTCCAATGAGTGCTTGGTGGATTCAAACTGCCAGCTTTTTGGTTAGCAGCCGTAGCCCTTAACCACTACACTACTGGGGTTTCCATATGTGTCTACAGAAAGAGGCTTATTCTCAAGGAAATGGCTCACAGCTTATAGAGGCTGGCAAGTCCTAAACCTGTGCTTGGATCAGGCATTAGACTGGAGGCCTGTCCTGACCCATATAGCTGCAGGAGCTGATGAACGCAAGATTGACAGGTAACATGGTAGGCCATTGGCTCACATCTCAAGAACCAGAGTTGAGATGATGACAAGCTGGATACAGGATCCAGAGCAAGTGAACAAGCTTTGCCAGAATGTTCATATGTCCAAGTTCTAACAATTAAGTTCATAAACTCATCCTAGAAGAAGTGCTACATACCTCATTGCTGAATATCACTATGGTTACATCCAGAGTACTTCCCTTGGAAACCTGTGCACCAATGTTAGCACCTAGTCCACCCTTTAAAGCAATTTTGGAACTCTTTTACTGGGATGACCATCAAGGCTGTTATATTTCCCTTGATGTCTTGAATATCATCAAAATGTCTTCATTTCAATATTTCCTTAGCTTCAGGTAAAGAAAACAGTAACTGAGGGCCAGATCAGATGAGTAGGGAGGGCGTTCCAATACAGTTATTTGTTTACTGGCTCACAGACAACTATACAATTCAGTTCATGAACTTGCCACACTGCCACTTTACACAATGGCCATTCCAGAAAGAGTTTCAAAATTGCTTTGATGGGTGGACTAGGTACTGATGCTGGTGCATAACTTCCCACGGGGAGTACTCGAAGGTGACAGTAGTGATATTCAGCAGGGAGCCATGTACAACTTAATTAAGATCATGACCTTAATTGTCAGACCTCATGTTTTTGATGGCAGCCACACCCCGAGGTAACTCCCCTTACAGCTGACTGTCAGAGTGTGACACGAAGGATGACTGCTTTATTACATAAATGTTAAACCACTGGGAATCTTGGCCGAGCCAAGTTGACCTTGACCATCACAGAAGAGCATACTGCCCTGTCTTTCTCCTGTGGAACCACTGGTTTGATTCAAACCACCAGCCTTTTATTTAGTAGCAGAAGACTTAAACAATAATAGAAGGTAAATGATGGTTGCTTATTGTAATTTTCTTCTCAATTGTGTGGTTTTTCAATTATAGTGCTCAGTTTTTCTTTTGTGAACCTATAGAAGTAACATGTACTTCCTTCATAGCTAATAAGCATATTCCTTAATTAAAGCGGACACTTTTATGCAGAAGAGTAATAACATAGTATTGAAATACCACTTGGGTTTCAAGCCATACTTTCTCTGCACTCTCATTTAGTAGCTATGGGAGTATGGGCAAGTTACTCAGTATTACAGAGTTCAGTTTCCTCTGAAACATGGAGATTATAATATAATATTTCAGAGAGTTAAACAATGGAGGATTAGAAGACTAGATGTACATCTCTAACACATAGTCTAGCATTTGTTGAACTCGAGTTTTGATTATCTTCTCTGTAAGGCTCAATTTTCCTAGCCTTTGATGGAGTAGCATTATTGTAGTTAAATTACAAGTGTGGATTGTGAAGTTGTTAGAGCCCATCTCTGAGTGACCTTTCCCATTAAGCTTCTCCCAACACTTGGGACTTTTACAGGACGTCTGCATTTCGTTCTGCAAAAGCCATAGGAGAGTTCATACTGAAGTTTAGTGGTTTTGTTATTAAGTAGTCCCTTCTTAATTATCTAAGGACAGACTTTCCAGAGCAGAGATTCATCAGCTTTTCCCATCTGAGGTGTTGCAGGATAGCAGGCAGTTCATCAGAATTTAATATTCTGACCCTACTCAAGGCTTACCCTCCTGTGGGAGTATCTTTCTAAACATAGCTTCCAGCTACTGTATTATACTCTGCCATGAGAATTACACATCCCAGAGATATAACAATAGTGATGGCCCCATGATTCGGCTGTTGGCTATTCTGAGCTAGGTGCTTCATTGTAGGAGTTACAGGTCAAGATGAGATATCGGTAATTGTTCTACCTCCATTCTGAGAACTGTTAGACCCTCATTTGAAGTGGTGGTGGCTTGGTAAATCCTGTAACTCAGTGATAAGACTTTTTTTCTTTTAAATGAAGAAAAACTCCTGGTAACCAAATACTTTACTTTTCTTTTATCTGGACCCTTTTTTGTCTCATCTCTGTCTTGGGAAAGATAAGGACTGCAGTGTTCCACCTGTGTGAATCAGGAGGTAGCAGCAGTAACTTCCTGGTGTCCTTCCCTTTCTCTGTTCTTTTTTTCTGTACTGTGTTCTTCTGATTGATCTTCATTTCTTTCCCCTACTTTTTGTTTTGATGCTTTTTTGTACCCCTCCGTTTTTTCATTTGCTTTCTGACAGCTATATAAAAAAAGACGTGATTCGCTTCCCTGGTTCACTGTAATATTCTTTAGCCTGTTGCGATCTGGAATGCTAACATAAACCTTCCTTTTATGAATCCAGCAGAGAAAAGATTAAAAAATATGGTTAACCTTGATTATCTGTTCACAGTAATGTGTTTTTGTGTGGTTGACCATGTGCAATTGCCAATTTTTTTGGATCCACAGATATAGTAATACATCAAGATCTAACTTAATAGTACTTTAAACAGCCCATAGCCTAAAACCTGAAAATTGGTTGGATGAGAGACTGTGTAGAAGGAGAGCTAGATATTTGCCAGGGTGTCTGGCTTGGATAACCAGGTAGATCAAAGTGTCGTCATGTGTCAGTACTCCTACCCAAAACTGAGTATAATGTGTTTCGTTCGTTTGTTTGTTTTTATTAAGGGAAAGTGTTGGGATAGGGGAGCATATGTGATCAGTTTTGTTTGGGAGCATACAAGGGTACATTCAAGGAGAAATTGCCGGGAGGAAATTGTAGATTGATAAATAGATGAGTGGGATCATTAACTAATAGGTGGTCCTTGAAAACAGAAATGTGAATGAGGACTCTCTGTGACAGTGTAGGGTAAAGATTGGGAAGAGGCTCAGGCAAAGAAAACTCAGGTAGGGGTAAGCAGAAGTAAAAGAATATATACATAATTTTGAAATAATTCTTTAAAATGTAAAAATAAGAATCGGGTAGCCTTGGAAGTTGTATTTCGTATTTGATTCAGTTGCATGTTAAGGTGCTAAAAACACAAACAAAATTATGTTTAGGGTTTAGGGTTTCTCATGTTTCTCTTCAAAAAGCTGAATTATCTTACTGTTTGTATGGGAAACCCTGGTAGCATAGTAGTTAAAGTGCTGTGTCTGCTATCCAAAAGATCATCAGTTCAAATCCGCCAGGCAGTCCTTGGAAACTCTGTGGGGCAGTTCTACTTTGTCTATACAGTTACTGTGAGTCGAAATCAACTCAACAACAGGGGTTTTTGGGTTTTTACTGTTTGTGGGTGAATGAAGGCCCTTTACCTTCAAGTATTGTCAGATATACGTACCTTCTAATACCTTTCTTCTTCATTTTAGTTTTTGAAGTAATGTACTGTACTTACAGTATGCTAAGTGGATGGCCCTTGCAACTGTTATCATTGCTACAATCTTGAGTTATTTTCTGCAGCATTCCGCCTGGGACCTGCTTGGCCTGCGTCATCACTCCAATCCCCAGAATCATTGGGTTGAAGCTTTGCAGAGGACTACCCCATTGTGAAACAGACTCTTCAGCACCAGGGGGAGGGAAGGTGTGCAGTACTCCCTCCAGCTTAGGGGTAGTGGTGGGAGGTCATAGCCCTGTAAATTTCTCTTAGCTCAAAAGCCACATTAAACTTTCTTCTTGTTTAAGATTGCACCAGTTTGACCTCGTATGTAGGTGTCAGTATAAAGAAATAGCTAAGAACGTTTCTTTTTCATAAGCTCCTGTTAACGTTTTAATTACACAAAGTTTCTCCATGTAAATTATAGACTGTTGTTATCAGGTGCCATCGAGTCAATTATAACTCATGTTGACCCTGTGTACAACAGAACAATAATACTGACGAGTCCCACGGTGTCCTCGTAGTGGTAGTTACACTGGAGCCCGTTGTTGTAGCCACAGTGTCAGTCCGTCTCATTGAGGGTCGTCCTCTTTTTCGCTGACCGTCTGCTTTACCCAGCATGCTGTTCATGGCCAGAGACTGATCTCTGCTGATAATATTGCCAGAGTATGTGAAACGAAGTCTCACCATCCTTGCTTTTAAGGAATTTTGTGGCTGTATTTCTTCCAAAACAGATCTGTTCTTTCTTTGGGCAGTCCATGCTATATTCAGTATTCAGGCTGCTGACCAACACTGTAATTCAAAGGCAGCAATTCTTCTTCCATCATCTTTATTCGTTACCCAGCTGTTGTGTGCATATCAGGCCATTGATAACACTGTGGCTTGGGTTAGGTGCACCTTGATCCTTAAAATGACATCTTTGCATTTTAACACTCTAAAGAGGTCTTCTTTAGTGGATTTGTCCAGTGCAGCGCGTCATTTGATTTCTTGAATATTGCTTCCATGGGTGTTGATTGTGGATCCAAGTAAAATGAAATCCTTGACATGTTGCTTATTGGCCCAGTTGTGAAGATTTTTTTTCCTTTATGATGAGGGGTAGTTTATAATAATCTTATCAAAAGGAAACAAACAAATCCAGAATATGGGACATTTGTGAAGCAAATGGTAAGTTTGGGGAGGTGCTTTTGTGCTGACATATTTAAAAATGAAGAGATACTGTATCTGCACCTAGCTTTCAAATGGTTTATCAAAAAATAACTGTGTATGTGCATGTGGTGTGTGTGTAGAGAGACAGCAAATATGGTAAGAAGTAACAGTTGGTGAATCTAGGAGATGTTGTTGTTGTATTATTGTTGTAACTGTTTCTGAATATTCAAAATTAGAAAGGTACTTATTCCTGTTTTAAACTCAAACTTTGTATTTTTGCCTATTGTTTTCATCTGTTTGGAACCTCTCTGAATAAATCCCAAGCCTCCCCCACATTATATTAGTGGTGTTGGTAGTGATGATGCTGGTAACTTTTACCTAATATTTATTGAACAATATTTTACAATATTTATTATAAAACCTGTTACATTGTTACAGGTTGTTCCCAACTTATGACATATTCCAGTTAATGACAAAGCCCACTTAGGACCATCCTTACTGTTAGTGATATGTACTACATACAGTATGGTGGGACATCATTTGCTGATGTCTTCATATCTGTGAGTTTATATGTAATGTTTCCAGGCCCCAAACACAAATAAAGATCAGATGTAGAAAGATACTGATAATAAAAGTCAATAATAATGAAAACTAGAAAAAGCGGGTATTCATCTTATGTCAAAACCAACTTAGAACAATCACAATGAAGTTCTACCATAAGTTGGGAGCTATATGTACATATTTTTAATTTTAAAGACAGAAGTCTAACAAGATATCACTAATACAACAGACAAAAAGAAATAATTTATCTTAAGAATGAAAAGATGAGGTGGGCTACAATGTTAGTGAAAATGAGGCTAGAAAAAGTTATGATAAAATCACTTGGATGCATGTTTTTCTGGTGTCCTAGTGGCACGGTAGTTGAAAGTGCTTGGCTGCTGAACCAAGGGTTGGCAGTTTGAACCTACCAGCTGCTTCACAGGAGAAACATGAAACAGTCTCCTTCCATAAAGGTTACAGCCGTGGGAACCCGAGGGGGACAGCTGTCCTCTGTCCTATAGGTCGGTATGAATTGGAGTCCACGAGATGGTGGTGGCTTTGGTTTGTTTTGAACTTGCTCTGTATACAGCCTACCATGGAGTGTGGTGGTTAAGATACACAGATTCTGAAGCTAGAATGCCAGGCTCAAACCCCATCTCCACCATTACGAGGTGCTACTCTCTGAAAAGTGGTTCTCCAGAATTTTAGACTGAGGACCTCTTTAATATTAGATAATTGATATTGTTGCTGCTGTAACAAATTCCTACAAACTTGGTGGTTTCAAACAACACATTTTCCTTACAGTTCTGCAGATCAGAGTACAAAAATGCATCTCACTGGGCTAAAATCAGAGTGTTGGCATGGCTGTGGTTCTGCCTAGAGGCTCTGGGAGGGATCTGTTTCCTTGAGTTTTCAAGTTTCTAGAGGCTGCTTACATTCTCGGCTTGTGCGCCTTTTCCTTTCTCTTCAAAGCCGGCATCCTTGCATCTTTCTGTACTTTCTTCATTAATAACATCTCCTTCTCACTTTTCTTCTGCGTCCCTCTTCCACTTGTAAGGGTCTTTGTGATTATACTGCACCCACTTAGATAATCTAGGATAATCCTATTATAAAGTCAGTTGATTAGTAGCCTTGATTCTGTCTGCATCCTTAATTCCCCTTGGCCACATAACCAGACATATTCCCAGATTACAGGAGGCATTTTTCTGCCCACCATAGCTATGTTTAAAAATTTAAATTGCATAAGACAGCTGGGGCCAGGAGAAGATTGTATTCCAAAGTACAGATCCTAGTCAATGCCAAAGACTATAGTTAGGACTAGTAATTGGTTTGAGCTGAGAGGAATTACTGAAAGGTATATATTTGTGTTTTTCCGTCCTTACTGATATAAAATGTATATGGTAAACTCAGTATTAAAGAGTGAATTAAAGGAGGCCACTGATTAGTTACAGTATAATAGAGAGATGACTAAAATATTAGAATAGATTTTATTTTTTGTGTATTATGCCAAGTCCCAGGAAAATTTTCTTGATTTAATTATAATTTGACAAACCTTGGAGTTTAATTAATTAATTTATTTTTTAACAGATTTCTACTACCTTTGGATACTACTCTTGATATGGAGAAGATCGAGGAACAGTTTGCTAAACTGCATATTGTTAAGCGTTCTTCAGAAAATAAAGAGCCCACTTACCTGCTTGGTATAGATACATCAAAGACTACACAGGCAGAAAAAGGAAGCTTGGTTGCTGTTTTATGTTCTAATGGATCAATCAGAGTGTATGATAAAGAAAGCTTAAACATACTACAGGAATTTAGTGGACATCCTGGACTTCTTAACGGAGTCAGATTTGCAAACTCCTGTGACCGTATATATTCAGCATGTACTGATGGCACTATAAAATGTTGGGATGCTCGATTAACCAGTGAAAAACCTGTCCAGCTGTTCAAGGGTTACCCTTCCAATATTTTTATCAGTTTTGATATCAACAGTAATGATCATGTCATTTGTGCTGGTACAGAAAAGGTTGATGACGATGCATTGTTGGTATTTTGGGATGCAAGAATTACTTCTCAGGATTTGTCTACTGTTAGAGAGCCGCTTGGCACATATTCAGAGACACACAGTGATGATATCACTCAAGTATGTTTCCATCCCAAGAATCCTAACATGGTAGTCTCGGGTTCAACTGACGGCCTGGTAAATGTGTATGACATAAGTGTTGATAATGAAGAGGATGCGCTGGTTACAACCTGCAATTCCATTTCATCAGTAAGCTGTATTGGGTGGTCTGGGAAAGATTATAAACAGATTTTCTGCATGACACATGATGAGGGATTTTGTTGGTGGGATCTCAATCATCTGGATACTGATGAACCAATTACACGTTTGAATATCCAGGATGTCAGAGAAGAAATTACTATGAAAGAAGGTATTTTGGACTATTTGATTGGTGGCCTGTATCATGAAAAGATGGACAGATTGTTTGTTGTTGGAGGAACAAACACAGGGAAGATTCACTTGCTGAGCTGTACCACAGCAGGACTGAACCACGTGATGAGCCTTCAGGGAGGGCATGCTGCCACAGTCCGTTCTTTCTGTTGGAATACACAGGATGAGTCTTTGCTGACTGGGGGAGAAGATGCCCAGTTGCTGCTTTGGAAACCTGGAGCTATAGAGAAGACCTCTGCAAAGAAAGCCAGCATGAAAATAGCATCCTCTGTGCACCAGCGTGTG
This sequence comes from Heterohyrax brucei, assembly GCA_028571685.1. Taxonomy (NCBI): domain Eukaryota; kingdom Metazoa; phylum Chordata; class Mammalia; order Hyracoidea; family Procaviidae; genus Heterohyrax; species Heterohyrax brucei. The sequence goes on along the minus strand of CM053151.1, from coordinate 84,738,435 downwards.
CGAGTTCACAGCAGTGATTCTTACAAGAGAAGAAAAAAGCAGTGATGTTAAATTGGGAGTTTACTTGATAGAGGTTTTACAGTTTTAAGTCATCATTTCTGTCTGTTACCTATAATGGATGTGTTTAAAACTTGTATGTAAAAACAAGGCGATTAAAAACCTCCTAGAAAGAATGTCAAGAATGGTTTAATTCAGGTCTTCACATGTTTTAAAATTATTTTGTTAAAGTGATCAGTTGGGTATAAAATCAGCAAGTTGGAAGAAAAATTATGCTCTTTGTTTTTAAAATGCATCTGTTAAGTTAGTAAATGTTGAGTTTAAAGAAATAATTTTGATAAGGGCTCTTTAGAAGTAGATGGCTTGATAAGATGGAATACGACATAGTTTTGGCTGGGTTTGGAGCTCATTTTTTTACATTTTAAATTAACCTTCACTGCCTATAAAACAGAATCATCTTTTTTTCTTCATTTGAGCATTTCCTGCTTGCTTAACATAGATATAGATTACATTGGAATATTTGAATATAAATATCTTAATGACTCTAAGTTAAAAAAAATGGGAGGTTAGCTAATGGAAAGGAAATTAGTTTGCAAAATTGATTTTGAGATTCAAACATGTACAAAAAGGAAAACGTGGTAACAGAATGGCTTTTTATTTCAAAATGCTCTTGCTGGTATCTTTTTGACAAATTTTCTTTAGGGTTTCATCTATAATTTTGAAACTTGAATTTCTGTTCATTGCTAGTATTTTGTCTTTTAAATATTTCTCTAACCTTAATTTTAAAAAAGTGATAACTTTATATGTCATTAAAAATAAAAATACCTTTTGAATTAGAAATACTGTCCTGGCAGGCACCAGTGTTGCTTTAGAATCTGTTGATAATGACTTATCTTTGAACTGTAGTGCTGGGGAAAAGAATTCTTTTTATACACAATAGCACAGCTTACCTTTAGGTTGTGATCTAGCTTAACTTACCTGTGGCTGAACAGTAGATAAATCCGTGTTTAATGTCTAGATAAGACGTTGTGTAATGTCTTCAAATATGTAATTCTTATTTGAGGAAATTAAACTATCAGTTTTACAGTTATTCAAATCAGAAACTAGTGGGTCATTTCAGACTTTCCTCTTTTCCTTCACGAAATCCATCTGCCTTCTGTCTTCCCCACCCACACTTCTCACTGCCTTAGACAAAGCTTTCATCATTTCATACGGTCTTTAATCTGTTGTCTTATCCATTCTTGCCACTATGGCTAGGTGAAACATTGAAAACCCAGATCTGATCATGCCTTGCAATGCTAAAAATCTTCCCTACATTTTGATATTTTGATGAAACACTAGGTAAGCATTAAAAATCATGTTATTCAAGTTCTTTAGGATATAAGACATTTCTATAAGTGATAGAAAACTGTGGTGGCATAGCGGTTAAGTGCTATGTCTACTAACCAAAACGTCCGTGGTTCGAATCCACCAGGCACTCCGTGAAAACTATAGGACAGTTCTCCTCTGTCCTCTAGGGTCACTGTGAATTGGAGTTCACCCAGTGCCAATGAGTTTGGTTTTTTTGGTTGTTTACAAGTGAAGCTGGTTAAAAAAGAGTTCTGGAGATACTATATTTGTAAGCAACACAATGAAATGGTTATCAAAACAAGAACTTTTAGAAATTAATGATAGTTAAAAAGTTAATTGGGTTGTAGGATGTAGGTTGGAGTCCCCAGGTAGTGCAGATGGTTACTAACCAAAAGATTGGCAGCTTGATTCCCCCCAGTGGCACCTCAGAAGAAAGGCCTGGCAATCTACTGTGAAACGTCAGCCATTGAAAACCCTGTGGAGCACACTTCTGCCGTGACACACATGGAGTCACCGTGAACTGGAGTCAACAGCACCTGGTTAAGATGCAGATGAAGAAATCTCCCTGAAAATAGAAGTCCAGAGGCTGAAACATTGTGTTGGAGGGAGGAGCCACATAAGATTCATAAAGGAATCAAACATCAGGCTAACAGTTTTAAAAGTGAAAAAGAAAAAAAGGTAGTGGAGTAGTGGATTACTGAATGAAATAATGAGACTATCCCAGAATGTCAGTCTTCAGGTTGAAAGATCAAAGGATCAAGTGTAATGAATGAAAAAGACTTACATGAAGACAGACAGCACTGAAGTTTTCCGACCTCAAGTGTAATTAAAAAATCTTACGGAACTCCCTCCCTACTCCACCTCCCCAAAATGTATTGCCTTCAAGACAATTCTGACTGATAGTGATTTCATGGTCTTCCAGGGCACCTCTGAGTGGATTCAGACTAGCAACCTTTCAGTTAAAGGCTGGGTGCTTAACTATTTACACCACCCAGGGACTAAATGGTCCCAAAGAGAGGGGTGAGAAATCACACAGGAAGAAGAATTACATTTACATTAGACTTTTGTCTTAGGGTTCTCTAGAGAACAGAACCAGAAAGAGATTTGTTTTGAGGAATTGGCCCATGCACTTGCGGGTCCAGGCAATTCAAGAAACAGATTGGAAATTCCTGCAGCCTTGACTGTTTCATCTCAAAACAGAATGCTTTCTCAGGAAGTCTCAGTTTTTGCTCTTTAGGCCTTCAGCTGTTTGGACGAGGCCCACCCTTATTGATGAAGATAATCTTTGTTGCTTAAAATAACTGATTTAGATGATAATCACATATTTACCTTCATAGCAGCATCCACTACAGCGACACCTACAGTAGTATTTGACCAAACAACTGGCACCACAGCCAACCAACTTCACATATAACATGAGCTGTCACAACGTCGTGTTAGCAAATCTAGGTGCCAAAAAATGACAGATTAAGTTCTGTGGGCAGATTCCTGCCTATTTTAAACTTTGCTCTTCAGACTTGGGAACCAAGGAAATGGGATATATTTTTGACATCTTTTGTTAAATCAAATGCTCTGTACCTGCTCTCTGACACTCAGGAACCAAATTGGTGACTGAACTGACTGTCGCCGTGCTGGCCTCTTACTAATTGAATCAAGTCAATAGACTGAAAATTCAGGTTTGTCCAGGTTTGAAACTCTGTTGAGAATCAGCTTTTCTAGAATGGTCTCGGGAGATGTTAATATTACTGATTAGGGGCCAGTCCTGAGAACCATTAGTGGATCAGTGCTTCTCAAAATGTATTATACATCAGAATCACCTGGGGAATCTTGTTAAAATGTGGATTCTGATTCAGTATACCTGGAGGTGGAAATGTGAGTTCTCAGAAAATTATGTGAAGCAGAATGAACCAGTTCAAAGCTCTGCCTATAATTATATGACCAAGCTTCTCAAGTGCAAAGCTAAAAACATTTCACTCACACGGTGTCTCACATTTTACTTCCCACGCATCATTTATTCCCAGAGGCCACTGAAGGGAGATGTATACCCCAAAAATTAAGAGAGTAATCCAATGAAGATGATAAAACAGAAATCAGGGCCTGATAACAGTTCAGTAACAGGACTAGAGAGCTTTCATTCAGTTCAGACTGGAGCAGGAGAATAAGATCAAGGGGAGAGCTCCAGGGGGGAATTGAAAGGTTATCCAGCACATTTGACTATATGGAAAACAGTGTAAGTGGATTAAACTCACCAATTAAGAAATCCAATTCATTGAATTTAAAAAGGAACAACAAGATCTACTTAAAGACACAGATTAAAAGGATGAAAAAAGATAGACCAGTGCACATAATGGGAGAAAATATTTGCAAATCTTATGTCCGATATATAAAAAAATTCTTACAACTCAATAAAAAGACAGTTCAGTTTTAAAAATGGACAAACATTTCTCCAAAGGAGATACATAAATGGCCAATAAGTACATGAGATAAGGCTCATCTTTGCTAGTCAGCAGGGAAATGCAAATCATACAATGAGAGACTACACATCCACTAGAATGGCTGTAGTGAAGAAGAGGTAGTGCTGAGGATGTGGGGAAACAATCCCTTAAACTGCTGGCGGGAATGTAAAATGGTGTAGTCACTTGGAAAACGGGTCATTCCTCAAACACAAAGTTGACCATTTGACCCAGTGATTTCACTCCCAGGTGTGAAGAGAATTGAAAACATCCACATAAAAACTTGTACATGAAAAGTCATGGCAGCATTATTCCTAAGAGCCAAAAGGTGGGAACAAATGCCCATCAAGCAATGGGTAAGCAAAACAAAGTATGTCCATGCAGTGGAATGATATTTTTGCCATAAAAAGGAACGGAGCACTAACACATGGGCAAATCTTGAAAACAGGCTAACTGAAAATAACTAGTCACAAAAGGTCACTTATTGTTTGATCCCATTTGTATGAAATGCCCAGAATAGTTAAATCTATAAAGACACAGTAGTGGTTGCTTAGGGATGGGAGAAATGGAGCACTGGGGGATGTGGAATGATAGCTAAAGGCCACTGCCGTTTTTAGAGGGATAATGAAAATGTGCTGATATTGATTGTGGTGGTGTTTACACAGCCCTGTGAATACACTAAAAATCACTGAGCTGTATATTTTAAGTGGATGAGTTGTATGGAGTCTTAGTCATCTAGTGCTGCTATAGTAGAAATACCACAAGTGGATGGCTTTAGAAAGATTAATTTTATTCTGTCAGCCTGCCTGCAAGTCCAAATTCAAGGTGTCAGCTGCAGGAGAAGGCTTTCTCGGCTGGCTCTGGAGGAAGGTTTCTGTTGCCAGTCTTTCCCTGGACTGGAATCTTCTGAGAAGCAGGGATCCCAAGTGCTTTGGAAGGATTCGCTCCGCCCCTGGCACTACTTCATTCTCGATGATAGGAGGTCCCCTTGTCTCTCTGCTTGCTGCTTTTGTATCTGAAGACATTGCCTCAGGGCACAGTACACTGTTACAGATTGAGTCCTACCCCGTGAACGTCACAGAGGCAGGACTTAGAACACAGAGGAACATCACACACTACTAGAAATCATGGCCTAGTCAAATTGCTACACACATTTTGGGGGGAACAGAATTCAATCCAGGAGACATGGTATGTGAATTTTACCTTAATTTATTACCAAAAAAAAAAAAGCCATGCCAGATGAATACATCAAAAGCTGAAATAGCAGTCTGATAGCTGACAAAACGGAAGTGAAGGCTAATATTTTGAATGCAAAGCCAGAGGAAAAGGGGGGAAAAAATTCTGTCCCATTTTGCTTAAGAGTGTATGTTGACAGCTAAAAATATTTGGAACCAACTCTAATGATGCAGTAAAAAAAAAAAAAATGCATTATGACCAAGTAGATTTATTTCAGAAATGCCAAGATGATTCAGCATCAGAAAATCTATGTTTGTATTGGACAAAAGAGAAAAAAATAATTGACATAGAAAATCACATGGTAAGTTGCACAGCTATTTGTGAAGAATACAGTTATTAAGCTAGCAATAGAATAATTTTTGTAACTTGGTGAAGGTTTATATGTCAAAAACCTACAGGAAACATGTTTAGTGGAGAAATTTTAAAGTAAATACATCCTAAGATCAAGACTCAATTAGGCAGCCTCCTATCATAGTACTGTGGGTTCTGGCAAATATATATGAAAAGGAAAGGAAATATAATGTATAAGGATTGGAAGGAAGAAAGTCTCTCCTTTGCAAATAATAGCCACATAGAAAATGCAAGAATCAAGAAATTAGTTGCACTATTAAGTGATTTATGAAGTTTCCCAGTATAAGATCAGTCTATGAAAATCAAAAACAGACTTCAGAATAAGCAACATAAGTTATAATGTATCAAGAAATGAACCAAGAATATACTTGATCTGAGGAGAACTTGAAAACTATTAAACTTTATTAAAGACAGAAAGTGATGTAAGAAACATTCCTTCTGTTGGTGATGGTTGAACAATATGACTGGTGAAATGAGTGTCACTGAATTGTACATATGAGAAACATTGAACTGGCATATTTTCTGTTACAGAGATTTTACAACAATTCAAAAAAAGACATGTTCCAATGAGATGACAATATAATGGTGAACGTTCTTGATTTAACCTGAAAATTCAGTGTAATCTCAGTAAAAATTTCGATGGGTTTTTTTAAGGACTTTAAGCTTACTTTAAAAATTGTATGGAAGATTAAGGCCTATAATGGCTATGTAAACGTAAAAGAAATCACAGTAGTGACTGTGATGTGACCTAAGAACAAGCAGTACAACTAGATGGTGTCCAGCTACCACCGCTGATTGTTCCGACAGGGATCACAACAGAGGGTCCCAGACAGCTGGGGAAAAAGGTAGAGCAAAATTGTAAAAGACCAGACTTAAGTGACCTCGCAGCAATTGGAGATACCCTGAGAGGATGGCTTCTGGATACCATCTTAGCTCAGGAATGAAGTCACTCCTTGAGGTTCACCCTTCAGCCAAAGATTGGACAGACCCGTAAAACAAAATGAGACTGAAGGGGCACACTAGCCCAGAGACAAAGATGGGAGAGAGGAAGGGACAGCAGAGCTGGTGATAGGGAGCCCAGGGTGGAGAGGGGACAGTGCTGACTGGCTGTAGGGTTGCTAACCAGTGTCAAAAACAATGTACTGTTCAACAAGAAATTAGTTTGTTCTGTAGACCTTCATCTGAAGTACAGTAAAAAAAAAAAGCACAAAGAAGGATGATGACTATGTGGTAAATTAATGTTTATAAAGATGATCTAATGGAGCAGAAACTTATGTGATGTTGGGAATACGGACTCGCTATATAAAGCAAAAGTGAAACTAGATTTCTACTTATCACAAAGGTATATTCTGAATGTATTAAAGATTTAAATGGTATAAAGGTTAAAACTATAGATTTAATGAAAGAAAATGTAGGATAACATGTCTTGACCTAGAGGCAAAAAAAATGACTTCTTAAAAAATAGTGTGAAGCAGGAGGTAAAAGCAAAAGATAAATTTGGTTACATCTCAGTTAAGTATTTGTGCTCAACAAAAGACCTGTAGACAAAGTTAATAGATGACATAGTGAGAGAAAATATGTTTGAAATATGACTATAACAGTGCCAGTGGTCACAGCTACACTCAACATTCAACAGAAGAGAGACTGTTTCTTTACATGTGATTTTTTGTTGTTGTTGATTAGTAACACACAGCAGTTTTTCAGAAGCCTCTCTGCAAGTGTCTTGGGCATGGCTTTAATTAGTTGTGTCCCTCCAGAAATGTGTGTAACAATTTGGCTGTGCTGTGTTTCCCAGTGTATTGTGATTGTCCTCTATTTTATTATTTTCCTATGTGTTAATCCTAATCTCTGCCTGTGGTTAATAGATTGCATTAGATTAAAGAAAATTAAGGTGGAACTACATAAGGTCACTTCCCTGCTCCAATGTAAAAGGGAGTTTCCCTGGAGTGCGGCATACATACTTTTTATTCTTTTATCCTACAAGAGGTGAAAGAAAAGCAAGCAGAAATTTGGGGACCTCATACCATCAAGAAAGCACCGGAAACAGAGCACATCTTTGGGACCTGAGGTTCCTGTGCCTAGATGTTCTCAGACCAAAGAAAGACCCAGGCAATACAAACAGCCTTCCTTCAGAGCCGACAGAGTGTGTTCTCTTGGAGCCTGCACCCTGAATTTGGACTTCCAGCCTACCAGATTTTGTAAGAATAAACTTTTCTTAGCTAAAGCTATCCCTTTGTGGTATTTCTGTTAGAGCAGTACCAGATGACTAAGACGACGTGTCTGCATTAAACAGTCACTAGCAAGATGAACAGAATCACCATTGGATTGGCTCAATCAGGATTCAACACCTGTGGAGCCAGAATGACATTCATCATCAGAGGCTTGCATTAATAGAAATTCTAATGGGAGTTGTTTAAGTAGAAAGAAAATGACTCCAGAGAGAAATGTAGAAATGAAGATAGTAAAAACCCCAAACCCACGGACATGGAGTCAAATTCCAACTCTCAGTGACCCTATAAGTCACAGTGGTATTTTCAGTGAAAAGTTTACAAAGCAATTTAGGTTCACATTTAACAGTATCTCTACAGATTGTTCAGTGACATTGGCTACCTTTTTCACAGTATGTCAACAGTCTCACTTTTTTCATTCTTGTGGTTCTGTTTCCATTAGTCTAGTTTTCTTGCCCCCCCAAATTTTCGTCTCTGTTGTAGAATAAATGTTGGCCATTTGGTTCTCATATAGAGGATTTTTTAAGAGAGCACAATATTTATGGGTGATAATGTTTATTTTACGAGCCAATCTGCTATTGATCTGAAAAGTAACCTGCGCAAGTAATTTCAGTTCAGGGTTTAAAGGGTATCTTAGGGCTATAGTCTTGGAGGTTCCTCCTGTCTCAACTGGTCCCAGTCTGGACTTACCAAGTATTTGAGTTTTGTTCTACATTCTTCTGTCAGGGTCCATCGATTATGTCCCTGATCAGAAGAGTCGGTAGTGGTAGGTAAGTGCCAACTGGTTATGGTCTTAGGACAGATGAAGCCATTATTCGTAGAGGCTATTAGTCCTGTATACTATTTCCTCTTTAAGGCTTTGGTTTCCTTTCTTCTCTCTTGTTCCAGACAAGCAGAGAAGAACAGTTATGTATTAGCTGTCTGCTTGTAAGCTTTTACGAGCTCACCAAACCAGGTTGTAGAACATAAGCTTTGTGAACTATATTATGCCATTGACTGATTTGTCCCACAAAACTATGGCCTACAAACCCATAGTAGTGTTTGGTTGTGTCTAAGAAGTATCTGTAACTGTCCCCCATGGGCTTTGTTTAATACAAAGACTGCTGATTAAGTTCAAGAACTCATCCTAGAAAAAATGCTACACACCTTACTGCTGAATATCACTACAGTCATCTTTGAAGTACCCCTCTTGGGAAGCTATACACCAATGCCAGTGTTAGTCCACCCTTCAAAGCAATTTTGGAACTCTTTTTCTGGAATGGCCAGCAGAGTGGTCATCATGCTACCCTTGATGTCCTGCATAGCTTCCCAAGGGGAGTGCTTCAAAGGTGACCGTAGTGATATTCAGCAATTAGGTATGTAGCACTTAGAACAATTAAGTTCTTGGACTTAATTGTCAGACCTTGTATATAAGAATATATATGCAGCACACACAGACATAGTGGGCACTTAATGAAAATTTGTAAGTTGACTGAATCTTACCTGTTTTTTTTTTTTCTCAGATTTGAAATTAGTTGGCAGGTGGTAAGGGCAGTATGGATATTTGCAGTTATGATGCTCCAGTAGAAAACCCAAGCCAAACCCACTGCCTTTGAGTAGATTCTGACTCATATAGCAACCCTATAGGACAGAGTAGAACTGCCCGCATAGGACTTCCAAGGAGCAGCTAATGGCCCAATCTGCCAGTCTTTGGGTAGCAGCTGAGCTCTTAACCACTGCACCACCAAAGTTGCTCCAGAAGAAAGTGCCACTGTAAATGAAACAGTGATTTTGTTAGGAAGGGCCCAAAGAAGAAACAAAGGTGAATTTTAGCAGTTAAACTTAGTAAACTAACCCCAAGAAATAGTAATTTCAATGTTTGATCCCTTAAAAGAGAAAACTAAATTTTCATAATACAATATAAAAAACATGACTCATTAGCTAATATTATTTTGCCTGTCAGAGAAAAAGGGTGAAGGTGGTCACTATATATAATCATCTTTCTTTACTAGCAAGGCTTGATTAAACTAGTCCCTCAATCCGTATTCCATCAAGTGAATCAAAGTATTCTCAGCAAAGAACATTGGTTTAAGTTTTATCAAATTTCTAATCTCAGATGCTGTTAAAATAATTTTTGTTTCCAACTTCAAGATACATTGTTTTATTTCCTAGAATGTTGTATGATTTATTTCCTAGTATGTCATATGATTTAAATTCTGACCCTTAATGTGATTGAGAAGCTAACCCTTAATGGGATTGAGAAGCTAACAGAAGCTAAATGCACAAAACTCAGACAGCACTAAAGTGAAGCCAACATGGTGTACGTGTAATTTCTGGGCTAGATAAATGAGAGCTGCTTTGCGAATCTGAAAGATGGATTTACTGGTAGGTCAGTAATGAAACAGTAAATATCCTGACTATGACATTGCTGATTTCAGTGATGGCAGAAGATTGCATACATTGCCAAAAGGATGGGAAAAAAAATCACCTGACACATTCAGAGTCTCCTTTTTAATTACCTAAGTATGTTATTTTCTTTTTTCTGTTTGCCTAAACTATAACTTGTTTTTGAGATATTAAACCCCTTATTTAGTAAAGGCAGTGGAGAATGGAATGGAAAGAAAGTAGGTAATAACTAAGCAGCTACTCTGTGCAATCATGCTAGGTTCTTGCTGAGTTCTTCTGATAATCTCACAGAAAGAAAATAGGTGTTAATATTATTTACAAATGAGAACACAGACTCAGAGAGACGAAGTGATTTTCCTAAATCATACTTGAGGATTTGAAATTAGAAGTAATTATAGAACCTCTGCCCTTTCCTTTACTATAAGAAAAAAAAAAAACCAAACTCACTGCCATCTAGTCGGGTCCAACTCATAATAACATTATAGGTCAGAGTAGAGCTGCCCCACCGATTTTCCAAGGGGTGTCTGGCAGATTTGAACTGCTGACCTTTGTGTCAATAGACGTTGAAACCACCGAGGTTGCCTGCCTTTACTATAATACCTCAAATTCATTTCCTTACCTAGGGAAGAATTCATGGAGTACTGAGTTTCAGTTAATAAGTGAAATGTATTCTAAAACTTCAGGAGCTTTTCAAATAGTAAAACTGATAACCAAGACTTCCTAACACAAAATTTATAGTAACTTGAACAAAAATGCTAGTGATATGAGAAAGATGAAAAAATTTACATATTTGTCTCCAGAATTTTAATGATCCTAAAAGCCACCCAGAGTGCATTGAAACCACTAGGTGCATCTTTTTCAGGTTCTGGAGTGACATCGGGGGACGTGACAGCACAAGGATGACTGCACATCTTCTCCATTGGAACAATGAGAGCACTGGCAATGAAATTGTCACAATTAACTTTTTCAGAATTCTGTGACTCAACCAAGGACATGTAACAATCAGGAATGCTTATTTGAGAAAAAGGACTGAATCCCTGTAAGAACAATGAACTTGGTGCTGTTTTAACTTGTCCTATTCTCCTCCCGTTCTCTTTACCTCCACAGTTACTTTGAAAACTAGCAGCCCTCTATCACATCAAAAATGAGCAAGCTGGAAACCACCGAGAGGAGCAGGATGGCTTGGATCTTCCCAAAAGGAAAATTCCTATTTGATCCCAGAAGTCCCTACTCTCATTACTTGTCTTTATGGAGTGTTGAGTTTCAATTAGTAAGTGAAATGTATTATAAAACACGAGAAGCTTTTCAAATGGTAAAACTGATACTCAAGACTTCCTAGCACAAAATATGCAGTAACTTGTGCAAACATGCTAGTGATATGAGAAAGACCAAACAATTTACATATCTGTCTCTAGAATTTTAATGATCCTAAAAGGCACCCAAGGCATGTTGAATGCAGTGCCAAAAGCCTTTTCCCTGGAAGTATTTGTTGAAAATAATGAGTGATAATTATTTAACATTGCAGCTTCTTGAAGTAAATGAGAAGCTGACCAAAAGAATTTAAAAAAAAAAAAGCTACTGGAAAATAAGTGTGTCATAGATTGAATTGTGTCCTCCTAAAAATGTGTGTAGCCGTGTGGCTGGGCCATGACTCCCAGTATTTTATGATTATCCTCCATTTTGTGATTTTCCTGTGCTGTATGTTAAAGGATTAGGGTGGGACCATAAATCCCTTCATCTGATCACCTCCCTGCTCCACTGTAAAGGGAGTTTCCCTGAAGTATGGCTTGCCCCACCCTTAATCCTCTCATCCTACAAGAGATGAAAGGGAAGCAAGCAGGGAATTGTGAATCTCAAACTATCAAGAACGCAGCACCGGGAGAAGAAAACCTGTCCTTCAGACCTGAGGTTCCTGCACCAAGATGCTCCCTGGACAAAGACTGATGCAATACCGGACTTTCCTCCAGAGCCAACAAGTGGGAAAGCCTTCCCTTGAAGAGGACATCCTAAATTTGGACTTGTAGCCTACTGGACTGTGTAAGAATAAATTTTCCTTTGTTAAAGTCATCCACTCTGTGGTATTTCTGTTAGAGGCACTAGCTGACTAAAACAATGTGCATGGGGGCTTTGAAAGGCTCCAAAACAGTCCTGGGAATCTAGAGGGCTACAAAAATGTGCAAGACTGTGCAAATGCTCCTCCAAAAAAACAGGAAAGAAAGGAAAGCAAAAATTTGAGTAGGTCTTCAAATCTCACTTTTGACTGACCTTGAGACTATTTGCAAGCAGAAAGTGAAGGCTATCGTAGAATTATAAGCTGCCTGCCTGAGAGTTAAAGGCATGCAGAGTCCTTTGGTAAAGAATTGGAGACATATTGGTTCTAACATTTGAGGGAAATCTCTGCCCAGTTATTAGCTGACCACAAAGTTAACTAAGCAGAAACTTCAGTGGCTACATACAACAAATGCAGGCTTTACAGAATTAGCTTAGGAACATCAACAAACAAAAAGCAACAACAACCAATCTTTGGGGGAGGGTTTTCCGATTTCCAGAGTTTTCACATGGTGTTATTTCAAGTGTCCAGTTTTTAAGAAGGAAAGTATGGCCCACAGATAAGAAAAAAACAGTCAATAGAAATTGTCCCTAAGGAAATCCAGACATTGACTTACTAGGCAAAGACTTTAAATCAGCTACTTTAAACATCTCCGAAATACTAAATAAAACCACATCTAAAGAACTGAGGTATGTGAGGATGATGTTGCACTAAATAGAGAATATCATAAATAATTATTTGTTAAGGAAGTAGATATTATAGAGTTGAAAACTAATCAAAATAAAAAATTCACTAGAGGGGCTTAAAAGCAGATTTGAGCTGGCAGAGGGACACAAATCAGTGAATATGATGTTAGGTTAAAATTAGGCAGTCTGAAGTTCAGACAATTAGGTGGTGCCCAGCTACCACTACTGACCGCTGTGACAGAGATCACCATAGAGAGTCCCAGATAGAGCTGGAGATAAATGTACAACAAAATTCTAACTCATAAAAAAGATCAGACTTACAGGCCTTGAGTTGGACCTGACTTGATGGCACTGGGTTTTTTTTTTTTTAACAGGCCTGGAGAAACCCCAGGAGTATGGCCCTTGACACCTTTCTAACTCAGTACTAAAGTTATTCCTGAAGTTCACACTTCCGCTAAAGATTAAGCAGGCCTATGAAACAAAATGAGACTCAATGAGCCACATTAATCCAGGGGCAAGGACAAGAAACAGGAGGGGACAGAAAGCTGATGATCAGGAACCCACATTGAGAGAGGAAAGTGTTGACATGTTGTGGGGTTGGCAAGCTGTCACAGTACAATATGTGTATTGATAGTTTAAAGAGAAACTAATTTTCTCTGAAAACCTTCAACTAAAATACAACTAAAAAAGTTTATCCACTATGAAGAACAGAAAAAATGAAGAAAAATGAACACAGTCTCAAGCTGGTGAAATAAATTTAGTATCCAGGGTACCAATATAGGCATAATGGAAGTCTCAGAAAGGAGAGAAAAATGACCAAGAAAATATTTCAAGAAATAATGATCACAAATATCCCAAACTTGATGAAAAAGCATATAACCTACACATTTGTGAAGCTCATCAAACTCTCAGTAGAATAACCTCAAAGGGATTCCACTTATGTCCTTGTCATCAACATCACCACCGTCATTACAATGGTCACCAGGGAAGATAAGAATAGGACGAAATGACTGTGTGGGAGATGCATTCTGAAAAACTGTCACCCTCAGATCTGCACATATTTAACATGCAGGAGCCCCAACAGAAATTTGAAAGAGATTCTCCTTGGTGCAAAAGGGAGGTGGAGGACATGGATTAAATTGTGTCCCCCCAAAAATGTATGTAGCAGTTTGGCTAGACCATGATTTGCAGTATTGTGTAGTGTTCTTTTAAGCTGTAATCCCTGCCTCTATGATGTGAATGAGGGAGGATGGGTGGTGGTTTTGTTGGTGGGCAGGTGTGAGGGTTGGTATAAGACTGTACTGTGCCTTGAGGTAATCTCTTGGGATATAAAGGTAAAGGAAACAAATTGAGAGTTGGGGGCCTCATACCACCAAGAAAGCAGTGTCAAGAGCAGAACTCATCCTTTAGAAAGAACGGGGATCCCTGTGCTTCAGAAACTTCCAGTGTGGGAGAAGACTGACGACAAGGACCTTCCTCCAGAGCCAGTGGAGAAAGCCTTTCCCTGGAGCCGAGATGCTGAGTTTGGACTTTTAGCCCGCTGGACTGTGATACAACCAAATTTCTCTTTTTAAAGGCATCTATTTGTGGTGTTTCTGTTAAAGCAGCACTAGATGACTAAAACAATGGATAAAACACAAAAGGAAAGCAAGGATGGTGAGTTAGAAATGGAAATTAAAGGAAATTTTGCATTGTCTGTATCTTTCCCTAAATATTTTAAATCTCTAGAATAACTGTCATGTGTTATATTCCTGTAAGTTCTCTAAAAGTAACTGGTACAGTTTATATTCCCGTAGTTCTTTTTTTTTTTAATTTGTTGTGATTGAGTGAAGGTGTACAATCCAGTTTAAATTTGCGTGCCCACTTATGTGCAGCTCCTAATGCTCTCCTTGCCCAGTGACAGCACATTCCTCATTTCTGTTCTATACATGTCATATCCTCTTAACGATTCCTGTCCCCTCTTCTCCACCCTCTCCACTCTCCTCTAGTAAGAGGCCAGGAGGAAGACATCCTATAGACGCATAAAACTATAAAGTGCACACACGATGTGGTTACTCTGTGTCACTGAGTCCAGTCCATTTCTGCCTGAGGAGTTGACCTCAGTAATGATTTATGAACAGGGGCAGCATCAGGTCTTGGGGCCATGCTCCCAGAGGAACACCCAGGCCTTCAGGCCATCAGTTACAGTCTTTTAGTGGAGTTCTCAGTGTGCACCCCTTTTTATTCTCATGTTACCACTGGAACTCAAAATTGTGAGCCCCATCACTGTTGTCATTGGTAGCAGCTGGGTACCATGTGGTTCTTCTGGTCACACGTTGATGTAGTCACCCATTCATGTGGGTCTTTCTGTCTTCTGGGATCTCTTTACCCCATGTCATTTTGATCCTTGGTGATCATCTGTTCCTGCTGAGTTGGGACCATTTGGTGTACCTCAGATGGCAGCTTGCTAGCTTTTGAGACCCCAGATGCCACTCACCAATATGGGGTGTAGAAGACTCTCTTAGCAATAGGCTAGCTATGCCAGTTGGCATAGATGTCCCCTGAGAGCAATTCCCATGGTTCTTATGAGCATCTTTGTACCCGACCTGATGTAATTAGGCAAAAAGATTATGGGAATGAGTAAATAGGAAAACTAAGTGGAGGCTATGGGGACACTGTATCCATTACCAAAAACTCACTCATTTCCTCCCTGAAATCATGATCTTAAAATGCCCATTTCCCCCTCAAGTGATTGCATACGGTGTACAGCAGAAAACTGACTTCTATTTCTAATAACTTGTACATTGCAATATGTACATATTCTCTGAAAGTCTTAACACATCTTTACTAACAGAGTGGACACTGCTGAGACCAAGCTTACAAAGTTGTGGCTATTTTTGTAAAGAAAACCTGATAACGATACTTAGAGTTTAAGAATAACTTTTTCGTCCCCTACATGCCAAAGTCATTTACATAGGATTACCGAGAAATAGATACATTTAAGAACCAATTTCTTAAAATAAAATTTACCTGCTATCTCAAAGCCTGTAAGCTCTTATCGCCATCTGCTCAGTCACTTACCAGCTTAGTCGTTAGCTTACAGAATTCTTCCTATAAGTTACAAAAGTCTAGGGCTGTAATTGAGAAAAGATTGTTATATTGTCACAGATGTCATTAGTTACCCCTGACTTTTCCTTTCCATAGTGTTTAAAAAGGAAGGTACCTAAGAAGTGAACTGGTTATGCTGTCTTACTTTATAGATAAGAAAATCAGAGAGGTTAATGTACTTTTGTTAAGGTCCCCACCGTAGCTTCCAATGTAATTGATGATTTTGTGCTATAACTCGTTGTTGAGACCTACTGAATTAGTGTGACCAAGAGCTTAACACAAGTGTGTGTGTGGAAAGGGAGGAGTGCTGCAAATCTCATCCCAGCTCCTGTTTGAGCTAGCACCACCCTCCTCCAGTGTGTACAGAAGTACCTTCTACTCCCATTCCACTTTTTAATTTTTTAAAACAAATGCTTTCTCTATTAGCCCCAAAGCACCACTGCTTTGATAGGCTTTTATGGTTGCCTGGATTGGATTTGGACTCCATACCCACAGCCGGTGCTTAGTGAAAATTTATTTCACTGAACTTTGATTAGTCGTTATCTTCCATAAGACTCTTGTACCAAATGAGTGCTGACAAGTCTTTGTTTCCCTTCCTAGTCTTGCTGTTGCTTCTTTGAATTAAAGAGACAAAGAAGTGAAAACACAAGGTTGTCTCTCCCAGAGTGGGCAGTGGTAAACTCACTGCTATTCAGGGTCTTCTTTTCAATTTTTGATGATCCAGAAACTAAATCTACAGGATGATCACACTACTGATTCACTAACAAACCTAAACTGTATACAACACAATAATATACAGTGATCACTCGATTATCTTTTAACTCTGTCTCCTTTTACCCTGCTGACTTCATACCTTGTATATAAGTCAAAAGAAGCTACTTGAAATTCCCTGAATGGACCATGAAAATAATGTAACTTCCTTTGCCTCAGTCTTCTCTGAAAAATGGAAATACATCTATGTGACAGATTGCTAGGGTCTCCAATACCTGTTCTCTTCCATAGTTACTAAATTCCTAATTTTTAGCTGGGCAAGTGACACCGAAAACAAAGATTGCATTTGCCAAACTACTTTGCAGCTGGTTGTGGTTATAAGACTACACTTGGGTAACATAAATAAAGCTTCTAAGAACCTACCAATAATGATTGTAGTTGAATGCTCTTTTGAACCCTTTTCTGCCACTTGGAATGTGGCTGTGACTGTTGGAGCTCTAACACCTTCGACCCTGTAGCTAGAGGCCACACAAGAGTAACTGGCCAAGAGGAGGTATTTGTGGAGAAAGAAATAAACTGCTCTTTGTTTAATTCACAGGTCTTGGTTAAAAGAAGAAGCAACCCTTGTGGCACATCAGTTAAAGCACTCAGCTGCTAACACACCAGAAGAAAGATGTGGGCAGTCTGCTTCAATACAGATTACAACGGTGGGGCAGTGCTACTCTGTCCTGTAGTTATAAGAACATAAATGATTTATGGTATAAACTCTTAAAAATGGTCAGCAACATTACTTAGACGATACATATTAAAGCTCTTAGAACAATGTCTGAACATAGAATAAACACAGAGTATTTTTTTTAATATATATATTTTTTATTTAATATAACTGAGTAAAAATGTACATTCACATGTAAATTTACGTGCCCCCCTATATGCAGCTTCCACTGCTCTCCCTGTCCGGTGACTGCACACTATTCCTCTCTGCTCCATACATGTCTCATCCTCCCAACAGTCTCCTTTCCCCTCCTCTCCGTCCACTCCCCTTCCTCCAGCCAGCGGTCAGCAAGATGATATCCTATAGATGTATAGAACCATAAAGTGCTTCCAACATATGGTTACTCTGCATTGCCAAGTCCATTCCATTCCTGTCCAAAGAGTGGACCTTTGTTATAATTTATGGGAACGGGCAGCATCAGGGCCGGGGGCCATGCTCTCAGAGGAACCCCAAAACCGCTGGACCATCAATTGAGGTCTTTTAGTGGAGATCTCATGATGCATCTCTTTTTATTCTTGTGTTGCCAGTGAGGCTCCTCTCTAACAGAGTATTTTTAAAGAAAAAGTTGCAGTGACACTGATTGCAACTCATGGTGACCACGTATGTGTCCGAGTAGTAATGTACTCCCCAAGGTTTTCTGAGGCTACTTTTCCAGAAGGAGACTGCCGGACTTTCTCCCAGTGAGACCCTGAGTGGACTCCTCTCCAGCCTTTCGCTGAGTAGCTGAGGGTGTGAACTGTTGGCACCACCCAAGAAATCTGTTGTAATGTTTCCATGCTTTGGTAGTTCTGTTCCCTCTGCCTGACAGTTTGCTTTCCAACTTCTATTTATCCTTCAAAGCCCAAATTAAGCATTTCCTTCTCTCTGAAGCTTTTTCTGATCCTCATCTGGGAAATTAATCCTTTCTTTATAGTAGTTCCTAATCCTGTGCATACTTTTATAGCAAATGGCAGATTTTTGTTTATACATGTATCTCCTCACTGAACTACTTTTTCTCATTGAAAAAAAAATTTTTTTTTTGGTCCCTCGCTTTCAATAAGCATAAAAATCTCCTGATTTGTGAAGGTTCTGATACTGCCCCCAACATATCAAGGCAGTCAGTATGCTATTCCTGCAAACTACCTCCCAGACACTCCAAGACTCTGAAGAAGCACTCCTAGGAAGGGCACACCCCTTCTCCCCTCTCCTGGCTTCCATCAGTTGAGACAAACAACGCAGGAAGCCGGACAGGTGATGCTGAAGAATCAGATTTAATTCTTCAAGAGGCTGCAGTGTGCTAGGTGAGGTGGATTCTCAAATAATAATAAACGGGTATGCGGCATGCGGAAGTAGGACAATGTAGAAATTATTCATTTTGTTCTCAGGCACAAGTTAAGAAAAGTTGACGCCTGGACTGAATTTTGAAAGAAAAATAGTTCACTTGATAGACTACGGAAGTGACTGGAGGGGAAGCGGCACATAAAAAGAGCAGAAGGAACGACACGCGCAAAGACGCGGAGCCATAAAATACGCGTTTAATTTTAGACCAGGGCATTGCAGTCAGGTTTTTCCCAAGTTCTGCAAACACATTAACAAAACATTTCTTAGGGTGAGTTACCTCTGCAGATGGCTCATCTCATCTCTTCTGTCTTGATTTTTCACTGTTTTAATTCTGAGGACAGCGTTTCCCTGTGCCTGTTCCCTAGACTCAGATTGGCAGGTGATGAGTGAAGTCGTTAGTATTACTACTCCTAGAAAAATGTTCCTTGAGCCAGTTCAAGGCCCCAATGTTGACTCATCCTGAAGTTGTGTACATTCAGGAGCTCTTCTTCTGAGGCTTTCTGACTTTTAGAGCTTTGGAAAGACTGGCTTGCAAAACTTCCTGGTTGGTTTTTAACTGTTTTTTTTTTCTTTTCCTGGTAACAGCAGGTTCATCAGCTTTCTGCCTAGGGACAATGATGCGTTAATTTAGCCCAAGTGTTCTTTTTGGTTCCAGTAGCCTTCTTGTGATGAAATAAGACTGTATGAAGCTGCTCTTCTCTTTGCTAGGCAAGGAGAAAGACTGTATTTTTTTAGGGCCTTTGCAAGTAATGTAGATTGGTTGAAGAGTTCAGTGAGAGCCTAATAAAAGAATTAACTCTCTTTCCCGAGAGACACTCAGGAGCTACAACTCCCACAGAGCCCTTTGCTTGGTGTGATTTTAGTGCCCCCTGACTGGATAGAGCTATGACATTATCTATCTCACAATTCGTTTTAAAATTGGTGCTCAGTTTTCTACAAGCCTTGGCATCGCCCCCAATCGGCATGCCGTCTTTAAGTACTTACCAGCCAGTGCTCTGTTGTCTCTGCTTTACGATATTTTACTCACACATCTCTGTAGCTGCACATAAGACCTGGTCTAGTTCTTGTTTCCACTTCTGACTGTGATACCCAGAGTATACAGCCATCAACTGTTGCCATCATTAGCCTTGGCCAAAGCCAAATAATGGCATTCGTGGTGAGTGGCTCATCTTGTGGCTGCTCTTTCTCTCCACAGGAGCCAACTTGGTTGGCTGTGAAGTCTTTGTTGAGGCCTGAGTTAACATCCTGGCCTTCGGCAAAAACCTGGCTGCGCAAATGTGATTACCAGATGCTTAGCTAGTCTTCTCCTTGGATTACTAGTTCTCTGCAGCGATGTGGGTCTTTGGCTTCGCTTTACTGCTGTATCTGCTGCCATATAGTCTATCACTGACTCCGGGTTTGGGCTAATTCCTGGCCTTGCTACTTGAGGCAGTGTTACCCATTATCTTCACAAACAACTTCATGAGATAGGGACTACTGATATTCACATTTTACGGATGAGGAAATGGAGACTTACCCAGGTAAAGTTGTTTATGACTCCTGGACTGGAGCAAGAAACAATGTTCGAATGGGGGAGTAATGGATTATTGTTATGATACGGGTGTATTCTCAGGATAGTGTATGGGAGGCAGTAACATGGAGTGCCTAAGAGTATGGACTCAGATGCAAGATTACCAAACAAACCAACCTACTCATGTTGAGTTGGTTCCAATTCATAGCAACCCTATAGGATTTGCAAGGGTGTAAATCTTTTTTTTTCTTTTTTATTTAACATGATTGAGTGAAAATGTACATTCCCGTATAAATTTACATGCCCACCTATATGCAGCTTCCACTGCTCTCCCTGTCCGGTGACAGCACACTATTCCTCTCTGCTCCATACATGTCTCATCCTCCCAACAGCCTCCTTTCCACTCCTCTCCACCCACTCTCCTTCCTCTAGCCAGAGGTCAGCAGGATGATATCCTATAGATGTACAGAGCCATAAAGTGCAACCAATATATGGTCACTCTGCCTTGCCAAATCCAATCCATTCCTGTCCAAAGAGTGGACCTTTGTTATAATTTATGGGTAAGGGCAGCATCAGGGCCAGGGGCCATGCCCTCAGGGGAACCCCGAAACCGCTGGACCATCAGTTGAGGTCTTTTAGTGGAGATCTCAGGATGCAACCCTTTTTATTCTTGTGTTGCCAGTGAGACTCAACCTAGTGAGCTCCATCATGCCTATCACTGGTGGTGGCCGGACACCACCTGGTTCTTCCGGTCCGAAGTCGATGAAGGCACCCACTCTTGCAGGTCTCTCTGTCTTCTAGGTTGTCTTTACCCCATGTTATTTTGGTCCTCGGTGAGCATCCGTTCCTGCTGAGTTGGGACCATTTGCTGTGTCCTCGGATGGCAGCTTGGCAGCTTTTAAGACCCCAGATGCTACTCACCAATGTGGGGTGCAGAGAGCTCTCTTAGCAAAACGCTAGTTGTGCCAATTGGCCTTGATTTCGCCCAAGAGCATGGTCCCCCGCCCCCCGCCCCAGCTACCCTATCCTTGTAATATTGGGTTAAGATGGAAGGAGTACTCAAGTTATGCTGAAGTCCACTTAATGTTGTTCTTGTTTCTAATGTGTGCTATCACCGCTTTCTCCCAACCAGATTTCTAGCAACTATCTAAACTAAACCCTCCCCCCTTACCTTTCCTCTCTCTCCTCCCTTGCAGCTGTCAAAGAGTCTTGTCTTCTATACACAAGTCTGTTTTTGAGATCTTATCGTAGAGGTCTCATACAGTATTTGTCCCTTTGTCGCTAACTGCTTTCACTCAATATAATGTCTTTCAGTTGAAACCAGGTTAGGAGATGTTTCCTGGAATCATTGTTATTCTTTATAATTACGTAGTGCTCCATTAAGTATATGTACCATAGTTTACCTAGCCATTCTTCTGTTGTTGGGCATCTGGGTTGAGTCCATCTTTTTGCTATCATGGACTGTGCTGCGATAAACATTCTGGTGCATGTGTCTGTTGGTGTGAAAGGCCTTGATTCTGTAGGATATATTCCAAGTAGTGGAATTACTGGGTCAAATGGTATATCGATACCCATTTTTTTAAGGAAGCACCAGATTGCTTTCCAAAGAGGCTGGACCATTTTGCAACCCCACCAACAGTGTAGGAGGGTTCCACTTTCTCCACAGCAAGGCTGTAAATCTTTACAGAAGCAGATTGCTACATCTTTGTCCCTCATAGTGGCTGGTGGATTGATGGGCCACTGACCTTTTGGTTAGCAGCCAAGTGCTTTAACCACTGGATCAACAGGATTCCTTGATGCTAGATTACCTGGCTTTAAATTCTGGCTGTGTTATTTATTATCCCTGTGATTTGGGGGATGAGTTATAGAAACTCCAGGTGCCTTGATTTAGTCATCAAAAAAATAAATAAGGAAATTGTTAGCCCTTAGCCCTTAGGTGGTGCCATGGTTGAGAGCCCTGGTGAGCTATGGCTACTGATCAAAAGGTTAGCAGTTCAAATTCACCAGTCACTCTTTGGAAACTCTATGGGGCTGCTCTACTCTGCCTATAGGGTCAGTATGAGTTGACTTGATAGCAGTGGGTTTGGTTTTGGTTATACCGTAGGTTAGTTTGAGAACTAAATGAATTAATACAGATAACGCCCTTAAAACAGTGCTTGGAACATAAAAAGTACTCCCTGTGTGTTAGCTTCTAGCATTATCATTGTAACCAATTTTGCCAGGCCAATAGAAGCCAGAAACAATAAGGTCCGGGGTGTTAGTCCCCAGTCACACAGTTTGTACTTGTATAGTGTTCACATTACTTTCATTTGTGATTCCATCACTGCAGCACACTCTTGGCTAGTACAGCCAATCGTACCTTCTCCATTACATAGATTCATTCTTTCAGCATTGTTTATTGAGAACTGTGCTATGCCAGACACTGCTTGGTGTGTTCTGAAAATTCAAAAATAGAAACTGAAAGTTTCCTGCCCATATGTCAATGAGGAATGTCTTTGGGAGTGGGTTGTAAAGGGGACATTTGACTTGCTACAATTGGCTTACATTTATAGGATAAAAGTGTGTTGCTTTTTTGGTCAGAAAACAAAA
The DNA here is from genome assembly GCA_028571685.1 of Heterohyrax brucei. NCBI lineage: Eukaryota > Metazoa > Chordata > Mammalia > Hyracoidea > Procaviidae > Heterohyrax > Heterohyrax brucei. The sequence continues at coordinate 84,715,707 of CM053151.1, read as the reverse complement.
AGTGGCAGAAAGAGTCTAATGGGGAGGCGGCCATGCAGACAAATTATAATGCAGTCATCATTGTGAAGGTCTGGACAAAAGTCGATGGACATATAGGAATCCCAGGGAGAAAGTCAGAGTTGTAACACCTAAGCTGAGACAGGAATATTGAGTAGAAGTGAATGAAGGCAGTTGAAGCAGAGGCAGCAGGAGAGAGCCTAGAGTATCTCTCAGGAACTTCATGTGGTTCGGTGTTGCTAGGCGTGACGTGAGGAGCAAATGATGTAAGTTAAGGCTGCTTAGTGGAAGCTGTTGCTGTTGTTAGATGCTGTTGAGTTGGTTCTGTGAGAAACATTGTCGGCACTCTGGATGCTGCTTCGGTCTCTCTTCGCAGCTGGCAGGCCAGTATAAACCCATAGCTAGGACCCTACCTCAGTGATTGAGGCAGGCCACCTTATCCCTTGTGAGGTCACCGATAGGTAGTTACCAGAGGCTTTTTCCAACAAGTGCTCAAGAAATCCAATTTAAATTTGGTTAGCGAGAGCGAGGTTTTATTGTATGATTTTGCAAAATCTGCACCCAAGCCCACAAAGGAGGCTAGACGCTGCTGGTGCTTACAAGCATCCTTATACTGTAGCTCACAAGTCCCTCCCTCGGTCCCTCATTGGCTAAGTACTTGGAGGTGAACAGTCTCTTGCAGATGTCACCTAAGCTTTAACATTCCATTCCCTTTTAAAGTTGTATATATCTCCTACCTTCTGAACAGTTTTTTTTCCCCTTCCCTCCCCCTTTCTCTTTAGGTTAGCTAGTAACTTCTAATCTTAGCCTTTGTTCTGAATGTGGACCATTTTGAAATTTATTTCTCGCAGTTCTGACTCATTGCATACAACAGAAAGAAATATTGCCTGGTTCTGTGCAACTGTCCTGGTTACTATGCTGGAGTTCATTGTTGTAACCACTGTGTCCAGCCGTCTTGTTGAGGTCTTCCACTTTTTTTCAGACTCATAGGATAATGTAGGCATGTACAGAGCTGTTCAGAATTTGCCCTATAGGTGATAGGTGCCCATGAGGAACTTTACGTACAGGAGTAACTTGACCAGATTTGAATATTCTGTTGGTAATGTGGATGACAAAACAAACAGACAATCAAAAAAAAAATTGCCATCTGTCTTAGTCATCTAGTGCTGATAGAGCAGAAATGCAACAAGTAGATGGCTTTAACAAAGAACAACTTATTTCTACACAGTGAAGTAGGCTGAAAGTCCAAATTCATGGCATCAGTCCAGAGGAAGTCTTTCTCTGTTGGCTCTGGAGAAAGGTTCCTACTTCCAATTTTCCCCTAGACTGGAAACTTGTGAGGTGCAGAGGCCCCGGTTCTTTTGCTGGGAAGAGGGTTGTCCAAAACAGAGGCAGAGGCACACCAGTCCAAGGGTCCAGTGAAGTTTATTCGAAGCAAAAGAGTGGGGTCTGAGCCGAGAGTCACTCAACCTGCCTTTCCCCAGTAGGGCAAGTTTTTTATAGTTGTTAAAGTTCAGTGAAGTAGTAGGGGTGAGGAGGTTCATGCTTTGATAAAGAAAGAAAGAGAAGAAGGGTAGCAAGAAATTGTGGTTAGGGGATTTATGGTCTCATAAGGAAGAAATGCTGATTAGAAGGGGGAAGGGTAAGGTTTGTTTATGGTCAAGATCTTAATACGGGAAGGGCTTTGATTAGGAAGGTAGGGATGGTAGGCGTAAAGTTATGGTTTTATGGTGCTATCAGGTGGGATATACCAGACTGTTTTCAGTTAATGGTGAGGTGTGATCACTGGATAAGATGACCTCCCTGAATTTCAGGGACTGAGTCCTCTCAATGACCTCCCTGAATTTCAGGGACTGAGTCCTCTCAATGACCTCCCTGAATTTCAGGAACAGAGTGCCTTCAGTGACCTTCCGTGACCCTGCTGGGTAGGTTCGAACTGCCAACCACTGTTAGCAGACAAGCACAAATCATTTGGGCCACTCAGGGACCCTCCCTCTTTATTAATTCACACAATTTTTGTTAAGTCTAAATTCACTTCCTTTTTGTGATGGTGTGATATCATTCTTTCCAGTTATTTTCATAAGATTAAATGAACAAGGCAAACGATGTTATAGGCAGCAACCTTTACCTGGAAAGCCTTCTTTCTCCATTAGTAAAAAAACTATCCTCATTTTGTTTAATTCCCTCTTTGTTGTGACATCATTGTCCCTGTCAAAAGGCATCGGTCAGCCTCACATTCGTTGAGCTGGGCAGCAGGGAGTCTCCACTTGTGACAGTCTCTTTGCTTCCTCATGTTCCCTAGCAAGAGTCCATGCTACCCAGAATAAGAAACGGAAATAGTGTCCTGCACCATCAACAACATTTACTCTTGGCTTTTCCTACTCTGAGTACAATCCTTTTAATCTGGCAGGACGTATCATTAGATTGCTGTACTCACTGCCATGGAGTTAGTTCTAACTCATAGCAATCCCACAGGACAGTGTGGAATTCTCCCCATAGTGTTTCCAAGGATCACTTGGTAGATTCGAACTGCTGACCTTTCAGTTAGCAGCTATAGCACTTAACCACTATGCAACCAGCCTAGAATGCTATCGTTTTTCCAAACCGCACAAATCCTCATGGCTGGTGTGTTTCTGTGTTACCATCAGAGCTCTAATCTGAATTCATCCTAAGGATAGTATTATTGTTCTAACAAAATTCCTATCACTGAATATCATTTTGATAGTTGTTTTCTAATTCCTGGTTTCTGGAGTAAGAGGTGCTAAGCCACCCCTCACCCATGACTGTACTCACTTTTGGTGTTAAATGAAAAATTTTGAACTATACCCAGCAACATGTTTTTTTTTTTCTTTGTGCAGTCACTTGTGTTTAACAATATTCTGAGTGCTTACTATATGCCGGGCACTGTGCTAGGCACTGGAGCACCCTACTGAACAGAACAATTAGGCTCTGCCCTTGAGTATCTGTCTTCTGATCCACTGGCCCTAATATTAGAGGGAGACGGCATTAAAAGTGAAGAACAGCTTGTTAACTGAGACTGGGAAGGAAATGGAAGCCTCTGCACTTGCCAGCATTTTAATTGATGTATCTTAAATGAGAAGTTTAAACATATTTTAACAGTTTTATATGAGCATGATTGCTATTTTCAGTGTAATTAGAAGGAAGGCCGTACGCTCCTCTTAAAGTATTGCAGAAGGAGCCCCTGGTAACACAACGGTTAAGTACTCAGCTGCTGACTGAAAGGTTGGCTGTTTGAAACTAACCCCCACCCCCCACAGTGGCTCCATGGGAGAAAGTCCTGGCCATCTGCTTCTGTAAAAATTACAGGCTAGGAAACCTGTGAGACAGTTCTACTCTGTCACATGGGGTCACTAGGAGTTGGAATCAACTCAGTGATCCTAACAGCAATGGCAACATATTGCAGTATTGTCAGTGAGAATGGGTCTATTTGTTTAACAGTTAACACAATTAATATGGAGGCAGCTGTGGGTATGCCAGAGAGAGCATTGACTTGGAGGCAGTTGGAAGGCTGGGTTGAAAATCTGGCACTGCCAGTCCCTAGCTGTGTGACCTTGGGCTTGCCAATGAGCTTTTCTAAGTCTTCACGTCCTCACGGGTATGATGAAGATCGTGTTGCCTTCTTCAAAGAGTTGTTGCAAGGTTTAAATGACATTATATGTATGCAATTTGGCAGATGCTAGAACACTATCCAAGGTAAGTCCTTTTGAGGATGATGATGGGCTTCTCTATTACTTGGCTTTGCAGCGCTGTGTCTGGCCGTATCCAGGCATGGTGGGGTGTGGAGGCCCTAGCACCGGTTTCTTCCTTCCATTTGTCCTGCTACTTCAGGGCTACAGATACTACAAGTCCCATGTCTAACCTGGCTGCTGCTTCTCCTACCAGTGACCATACTCAGTTCTCTGCAGGGAAATTCCACTTGTTTCCCTTTTACTATTTTAATCAAACTCAGTGAGAGAATTGGAGAGGTTAAACACAGACAGACCTATGAGAAAGGTGAATGGCAATACAAGGCAGTTAATGAGATCACTGCTGGCCTTCTTCTTCTTGTGATGGAGTGGACCTGCCCCTTCAGGTTTTCTTGGCTCTAATCTTTGCAGAAGCAGGTCACCAGGTCTCTCTCCCATGGAGCTGCTGAGTGGGTTCAAATCACCTACATTTTTTGTTAGCAGTTGAGGACTTAACCATCATGCAACCAGACCTCCTGACTGAGATGCTTAAAGTATATAGGACTCCAGCTAGCCCCTGAAGGAAGGAAAAGATCTGAATAAACAAATAATAAGAAGTTAAAGGAAGGCTTGGCATTTCTTATGGGAGGGAACTTCATGAGCAAAAGTTTGGAGGAAAAAAAAATAAGGCATGCTTAGGAGGCACTGAAGCTACAGCTTAAGCTCAGGAGATGCACTCCCATATGTCTGTCAGTTTGTCATACTGTGGGGGCTTGCATGTTACAGTGATGCTGAAAACTATGTCACTGGTATTCAGATACCATCAGAGTCACATATAGCGGACAGATTTCAGATGAGTTTCCAGACTGAGACAGACTAAGAAGAAAGATCTGGCTGTCTACTTCTGAAAAAAAATTATCAATGAAAACATTATGGATAGCAGCAGAACATTGTCTGATACAGTGCCGGAAGATGAACCCCCCTCAATTAGAAGGCACTCAAAAGACAACGGGGAGGATCTGCCTCCTCAAAGTAGAGTTGACCTTAATGCCAGATATGGAGTCAAGCCTTTGAGACCTTCATTTGCTGATGTGGCATGACTCAAAATGAGAAGAAACAGCTACAAACATACATTAATAATCAGAACATGGAATGTATGCAGTGTGAATCTAGGAAAATTGGAAATCATAAAAAGTGAAATGGAACACACAAACATCAATATCATAGTTGAAGTAGACTAGTATTAGCCATTCTGAATCGGACGAATATATGGTCTATTATGCTGGAAATGATAACTTAAAGAGAAACGATGTTGCATTCATTGTCAAAAAGAACATTGGAAGATTTATTCTGAAGTACAACCCTGTCAGTGATAGGATAATATCCACTTGCCTACAAGGAAGACCAATTAATATAACTATTCAAATTTATGCAACCACTAAGCCCAAAGATAAACAAATTGAAGCTTTTTACCAGCTTCTGCAGCCTGAAATTGATCAAACATGTTATCAGGTGCACTGATAATTACTGGTGATTGGAATGCAAAAGTTGGAAACAAATAAAAAGGATCAGTAGTTGGAAAATATGTCCTTGGTGATGGAAATGATGCCAGACGCTGCATGATAGAATTTTTTAAGAGCAACAACTTCATTGCAAATACCCTTTTTTACTGACATAAGCAGCAACTTTGCACAAGGACCTCACCAGATGGAATACACAGAAGTCAAATTGACTACATTTGTGGAAAGAAACAATGGAAAAGCTGAGTGTCATCAGTTAGAGCAAGGCCAGGTGCCGATTATGGAACAGACCATCAAATGGTCATATGTAAGTTGCAAATGAAACTGAAGAAAACTAAAATGAGTCCACAAGAGCCAAAGTATGACCTCAAGTAATTTGTATCTCACTTGAGTGTAGAGATCTTCTCAAGAATAGATTTGTCACATTGAACACGTAATGACCAACGACCAGAAGAGCTGTGGAAGGACATATATGAAAAAAACAAGAGGTCATTAAAAAGACAGGAAAGAAAGAAAAGTCCAAACTGGATGTCAGCAGAGACTTTGAAACTTGCCCTTGAACATCTAGTAGTGATAGCAAAAGAAAGAAATGATGAAGTAAAGGAACTGAACAGAAGATTTCCAACTACAGATTGAGAAAACAAAATATTACAATGACATGTACAAAGAACTGAAGACAGAAAACTCAAAGGGAAGAATATATTTGGCATATCTCAAGCTGAAAGAACTAAAGAAAAAAATTCAAGCCTAAAGTGAAGGATTCTACAGAGAAAATACTCAACAACTCAGGAAACACCAAAAGAAGATAGAAGGAATACACGCAGTCATTATACAAAAACAACTGGTCGACATTCAACCCTTTCAAGAGGTAGCACATAATTAGGGACTGACGGTACTGAAGTAAGAAGTCCAGGCTACACTGAAGGCATTGGTGAAAAATAAGTGTCCAGGAATTGACAAGGTATTAATTGAAATTTTTCAACAAACAGATGCACTGATGGAAGTGTTCAGTCTTTTATGTCAAAAAACTTGGAAGACAAGTACCTGGCCAACTGATTGGAAGAAATCCATATTTATGCCTATTCCCAAGAAAGGCGATCCAACCAAACATGGAAATTGTCAAAAATATCATTAATATCGCATGTAAGTAAAATTTTGCTAAAGATCTTTCAAAACTGCCTGCAGCACTACTGCAGGGAACTACAGAAGTTCATGCCAGCTTCCAAAGAGACCGTGGAACCTGGGATATCATTGCTGATGTCAATTGGATCTTGGCTGAAAGCAGAAAATACCAAAAAGATGTTTACTTGTGTTTTATGGTCTGTGTAAAGGCATTTGATGAATGGGCCATACAAATTATGTACAACATTGCGGACAATGGGAATTCCAGAGCCCTTAGTTGTACTTGTTAGGAATCTGTACATGGATTAAGAGACAGAAAAGAACAAGGAGACGCTGCATGGCTTATACTCAGGAAAACTGTGCATCAGGATTGTATCCTTACAACATACCTTTTCAGTCTTTATGCTGAGCAAATAATCTGGGAAGCTGGACTATGTGAAGAAGAAAACAGGGCATCAGTGTTGGAGGATGACTCATTAATAATCTGAATTATGCAGATGACACAACTTGCTTGCTGATAGCGAAGAGTACTTGAAACATTTACTGATGAAGATCGAAGACCCCAGCCTTCAGTATGGATTACATCTCAACATCAAAACAAAAATCTCCACAATGGGACCAAGAGGTAACATCATGATAAACAGAGGAAAGATTGAAGTTGCCAAGAATTTTATTTTACTTCAATCTACAATCAATGCTCGTGGAACCAGCAGTCAAGAAATCAAAAGACACACTGCATTGGGCAAATCTGCTACAAAAGACCTCTTTAAGGTTTTGAAAAGCAATGATGTCACCTTGAAGACTAAGGTGCACTTGACCCAAGTCGTGGTATTTTCAGTTGCATCTTATGTATGTGAAACCTGGACAGTGAATAAGGAAGACAGAAGAAGAATTGATGCCTTCGAATTGTGGTGTTGGAGAAGAACATACAACATACCATGGACTACCTAAAGGACAGACAAGTCTGTGTTGGAAGAAATACAACCAGAATGTTCCTTAGAAGCAAGGATGGTAAGACTGGTAAGACTATGTGTTACATACTTTGGACATGCATTCAGGAAGGATCAATCCCTGGAGCAGGTGTCATGCTTAGCAGAGGGTCAGCGATAAAGATGAAGGCTCTCAGTGAGATAGACTGACACAGTGGCTGCAAAAGTGTGCTGAAGCATTACAATCGTTGTGGGCATGGTGCAGTACCAGGCTATGTTTCCTTCTGTTGTACATAGGGTTACTGTGAGTTGTAACTGACCTAATGGCACCTAAGAAGAAGAAGAAAAAAAAATATAGGAACACTGGCTCGAAATGGTGCATTTGAAAGGTGAGAAAGGGAAGACAGATAGTGGGACATTCACTAGTGGTCTGAGGAACTAGATTTTGTACAATGAGTGTTTTGTTATTTAAGTTTAAAAGTTGGAGAATAATCTTTTGAATGTGGGTTTTAGATCAGTATAATTTGTGGGCTTATGACAATTGCAATAAAATTCCAGTGGGTTATTCTGGTAAACTTGAAAAAATGATACCAAGATACAGCTAAAAGAGAATAAGTAAGAAAAATGTTTTAAAATGTTTGGTGAATAAGGAGGGATGTTTACTGATGGAGGGAAAACTGGTTATTCAGGAAAAAAACCAATTTGGGTTCTAATCTCATACCATATACCAAAATTAAGCTTGACTGAAGAGTTCAATAGAAAAACAAGATATAAAATGAGAAGACACTGTAGATGGGAGAGGATTTTTCTGTGTGTATAGCAAATATATAGGAAACAAATGTATATATAGGTAACAAAACATGATCTGTACATTACAGCTCAGTGATATTAATTATGTTTTTCATATAGTTCAGCCATTGCCATTAACTGTTCTTGAATTTTTTCATCATCCAAGAAAGGACTTCTTAGAGCAACAGAATCTCTCATGTGCTGATGATGAGGTTACAACTTTGTACAATTATTTAGGAAAGCATTTCCCCCATCTCGTGACACTGAAGAAGCACACACTCTGAACTGATTGTACTTCTAGGTGTACACACTAGAAATACTGTCTCTCAGTATATAAGGATATGCATACAGGAATGTTTACAAGACCATTGTTTGAAATGGTAAAACACAGAAAATATTCCAAACATCAACAACAAAGATATGAATAAATAATTTGCTGAATACTTATAAATGGAATTCTCTACAGTAGTGAAAGTGAATAATCTAAAGTATCCATATCAATGTAGTTAAATTTTAAAAATATAATGTTGAGTGACAAAAGTTATAGGTGTATGGAGTGTAATAGGAACTGTGATAAAAGTACTACATCTGATCTATTCACAGATTAGAGAGTAGATTGGAATTATATTGGGTGAAAGGGAGTGACAGCACATAGTAGAAGGGAGATTAACACTGCTGGACTATTCTAAAAGCTAGGAGATTTCCTAAATACAACTCAACTTTTCGAAGGACAGAGTAACAGGGGCAGGGTTTTGGGGACCGTGCCTTCAGGAGACATCTGAGTCAGTTGTCATAATTAAGTCCTTTGTAAAGAAGGTGTTCTGCATCCCACTTTGGTGAGTGGCATCTGGGGTCTTAAAAGCGAGCAAGCTGCCACCTAAGTAGTATCAACTCGTCTGAGTGCACTTGGCACAGAAGAGAATGAAGGTTATCAAAGACATGAGGAAAGTATGAGCCCAGGAGACAGAAAGGGCCATGTGAACCAGAGACTCTGTCAACATGAGTCCAGAAGAACTAGGTGGTGCCCGACTACCACCAATGACTGACCTGACAAGGACCACAATGTAGGGTCCCTGATACAACAAAACAAAAATGAGATGCAGAACTAGAATTCTATTAAAAGACCAGACTTGATGGTCTGGCCAACTGGAGGATCCCCTGAGGTTGGGCTGGACTATGAGACACAGAGTGACACTAGTGAAAAGTGTGAGTTTGGCTTAAATGTATACATGAGACTATCTGAACAGCTTCTGCCCAGAGGCATGATGAGAGGCTGCGAGGGGAGGTGCACGAGTTAACTGAATGGATATGGAAACTACAGGGTAAAAAGGAGGAGTGTGCTGTCAAAGGGTGGGGAGAACAGCTGGAGTTGCATAGCAGTGAGTGTGGAGGGTTTTGTATGCCAAATTTACTTGCATTGTAAACCGTAACTTAAAGCACAAAAAAATATTAAAAGGAAAAGTGCTATATGTTATTTAGAAATATAATACAAATATGACATGCGTAAGAATGAAAAACATCAGATGCATGGTATGGTAACCTCTATGGGAGAAAGAAAGGAATATGACAGGAGTAGGTTACACAAGAGGCTTCAACTGTATTGGTTATGTTTCATTTCTAGAGCTGTGTGGTGGCTGTGTGATATTTATTATGCTATTCATTCTGTTGTTTTGTAAGCCAAAAATGTTTCCTGAAATAAAATTTAAGCCAAGCCAAGGCAATACATATTTCTTATAAAAATTACAACAAGTCCAATCCCCTTCC